>JBAIAC010000030.1:46365000-51365000 GCA_037349315.1 Chelydra serpentina | reverse complement strand
TTACAGTATCTTTTATTTGTCTGTAAAATTCTATGCATACATACAGCATGCTGCTATGGAAATTATAAATAATAACTTATTTACTTATACAATGACATATATGGTGGTCATTGCCTGCTGCCTGTACCTCTGTCATTATTAACACACATTTAAAATAAAATATCACTGACACAGAGTGATCAAATGCCTATTATTATTACTGCTCGGTGGCTGCATTTATTAGCTAATAAACCTCTCCTCGCTGCCATTCTAAAGCCTGTCTCAGCAAACACAGTCTCTGACAAAATGGAGGGAAACTCACAGAGAACAAGATGGACTATTCTGCTCCTTGAAGGGAAAGTTAACTTTTTAAAGCCTTCCTTCCTCGTATTTATTTTCACACAGCTATCGCCATCTTCTGGAAACAAAGAGAAACAATTTTACAGTTCATCGGACGCACAACACTGGACCAAATTTCCACTGTAGCAGGATCTGTGCACGAGTCGAAGGCAAAGGTTCAATGAGACTCCCCCACAACCTTTCCCCTAACTTCCATACAAGGTCTAAATAGATACATCATTTTTATTACAGTAACATACACAATGCATTAAGAAATAATTTCAGCTCTGAAAACCTTACCATTTAAAAAGAAAACATGATTGGGGAAAGGATGCAACACACAAACTGAGCAGAATTCTGATAGAAACACATCTTATTCGTGTTTTATTTATGGGGAAGGACACAGGCTGAAATTTTGAAAGGAACCAAAAGGAATTAACTCCCACTGACTTTCAGTTGGAACTGGGCACCTAAATTGTTTAGGCTTCTTTGAAAATCCCATTCTAAAGGGGCAGAAGAGTGGAGACAAGAAGAATGCCAGGAAGGTTTGAGGGAGCAAAAGAAATAGGGGGGAGGGAAGGAAAGGGATTTTCAGGATGGAATGTCATAACTGAGCTTCAAAGCTTTATATAAGGGTATGTCTACACTAGAAACATAAGTCAACCTATATTTGGTCAATTTACCAACACCACAGTATGCATGTCCATACTACCCTCCTTGGATCAGTGGCATGTGTCCTCACCAGGAGCGCTTCCAGCGACTTAAGAGGGGCAGTGTAAGGCTCTCAACTCCCCAGCTCCACAGGTAGCTCCCTGCTGGGAGCCTGGCAGCCCCACAGGCTTCCCTGTTCCCTGCTGAGAGTGGGAGAAGCTGCCTGGAGCTTCTCACTTCCCCGTTCCCTGCCGGGAGTCAGGGGAAGCAGCCCAGGGCTTCTCACCTCCCCATTACCCACCAGGAGTGGGGTCCAGCTGCTCAGGCTTCTCACCCCAGCTCCCAGACTGGAGTGGGATCCATTCTGCCCTGGCTCCCATCCCAGCCAGGAGTGGAGTCCAGCCCCCCAGCTCTCCAGGAGAGTGGGGAAGGGGGTAGCTGGGCTCTAGCTCCCAGCTTTCTTGTCAATTTCACAGCTCCTGCCATGAAATTGACAAGACAGCCTACAGCCAATGTAAGCAACATTGTCGCCCTAACTACATTGACATAATCCCTATGCCTCTTGTGGAGATGGAGCAGCTATTATGTCGGTGTAGCAGGACACCTACATCAGCGGGAGCAAGGCTGTAGACACTTTAATAAGGTCAACATAAGATGCCTTATGTCGACCTAATTGTGTAGTGTAGACCAGCCCTAAGTGAATCTTTTTTCTGATGAAGGGTACGTTTTCTTCAGAAGGTTTTATTTTGTACTATGCCAAATTCTCTCCTTCCTCCTATTCACCCACTAAACCTGGCAGCACATGTACCCAAGGCTAGGTTTGACATTAGTTATGCAAAAGGAGCAGGGATTAGGTGGGTCCAAAGACTTCAGTGCTCCTGCTGGGCTAGCTTGGCTCCATGTGGCCCCTAACAAATGCTATGGCTTAGTGTCACACTTCAGCTAATATTGTATTAACAGCACAGCTACCTAGAATTAACATAGCAATTAATAAACATCTCATAGGAGCACTAGTCTTTATTCTCTAAACATCAATAAACCCAAAGGTGTAACTCTCATTATTTTGTTTCTCACCATAGAGGCACTAAACCCAGCTTTTACGGCACATTGAACAACTTAATTCATTAACATAAGAACAGCCATACAGGCTCAGACCAATGGTCCATTTAGCCCAGTATATTTTCTCTCACTGTGGCCAGTGCCAGATGCTTCAGAGCAAATGAACAGGGCAATTTCGAGTGGTTCATCCTTTGTTGTCCAGTCCCAGCTTCTGGCAGTTGGAGGTTTAGGGACACCCAGAGCATAGGTTTGCATCCCTCATCATCTTGGCTAATAGCCATTATCCTCCATGTACTTATCTAATTCTTTTTCGAACCCAGTGATACTTTTGGCCTTCACAAATCCCATGGCACGGAGCTCCACATATTGACTGTGTGTCATGATAAGAAGTACTTCCTTTTGTTTGTTTTAAACCTGTAGCCTATTAATTTCATAGGGTGACCCCCAGGTTTGTGTTATGATTTTATTTTTCTCCAGCCATTCGCCTCCTGATAACACACACACAGAGCTGATAGCATATTTTGTAGAATGTTGTAACAAATTAGGGGTTCTGTTTGTACCACTTCTGAACTGTAGATCATTTTATGAAATTGTATCATGAAAAACAGATATGCATGTGGATCCATTGAGTTAGCAGGGGTGTGTCATGTCTCTGCCAGGCTAGAGATAGGGTAAGTAATCAGCCCTCAACAATGGTCTACTCAAAGTAAAATACATTGGGACAAATGTACCTACCTGGAAGAAAACATTTCCTCTTTTTGAAGATGGGGAGTGGGCTGGAAGTAATGGAAAATTACCAAAAGGCAGAAAAGAAGCAGGTGACCCAGCAGGAGACTATAAAGGAACTCACAGTGGGGGACGGGGGAAAAGAACCATTTTTCACTAGATTAAGACGAGGGAGGCTGCTTCAGGGGCAGGGTCGGTGAGAGTGATAACAGATTATACCCCAAGACCTCCCATAGGGAGGAGTGAGCTAGTGAGGGACATTGCATTTAGGATGTTCTGTATGATCTGGACTCCCCTGGGCTTCAGCTGTTAAGTAAAGAGCATATTAGACTGGCTGGGGAGGGTGTTGACTGCTTCACAATTACTGCGTGCCCCAGAGAGCGTTAAACTGTAAACCGCAAGTGTCATCCCTTGGGGTGGGGTTGTGGGAGAGGGCCGTGTTCCCGTCCTGGGGAGTCGGAGGAGTCAGCGCTGGGCTGAGCGGGCCAGGCAGCAGGACAGCGGGTTCTGAGGCTCGGAGGGAAGTGCCAGATTGAGGGTCTGCGTCCTGAGCGTGCCGAGGGACCCGGACGTTGGGGCAGCACGGGGCTCCGGGAGCTTGGCACTGGCACCATGTCTGCACGGGGCGTGGTACACTGGGACAGGAGGGGTGGTGCTGAACTCAGCAGTGCCCCCTTGCAGGGCCAATAAAGGGTGTCAGCGCTGTCCAGGGCCTGGCCACCAAACCCTTCACGCCGTCGCCCCGCCTCGGGCTGGGGCCTGGCCTGCTCATGCGGTGAGGGATGCAGGCCGAGCGGCCGGGCCCTGCTGATCCCTAGAGGGTGGCCAAGAGCTCCAGCTTTCCCCAGCAGCGAAGGGAGGGTGGCTCACAAGTACTCAGCACACCACAGGGTGAGGGATGATGGCAGGCGCTTGGCCCAGCACCAGCCACAGGCTTCTCAGCCTGAGCAAGGACTCCTGGCCCTCATGCAAAATGGCTGTCGCTGCTGCCTGCCTTTACCACATCCAAGATGGCTGCTAATAGCTAGGCGTGCCCTCTTGCAAGATGGCTGCTAACGCCCCAGATCCTGTCAACGGTTCCCTCGCTCCAGAAGCTTCCACGGCCGAATTAAAGATGGCTTATTTGCCCTTATTCACTATGGGAGTAGGTACCTTCGCTGCCCAAATCTAATATGGCTGCTGAGCGCGGCAGTGTCCCGTTTTAAGATCACGTGAGAAGAGCGAGCCACTCAGCGTTGCTGCTGACGTCATCACGTGACTTCGCTCGTGACGCACAATTTGTGCCCGCACATCAGGAGCACGGCACAGAGCGCGCTGGCGGTGCGTAGCGTGGGCAGGTGAGGGGTCCCGGAGCCGGCTGTCGGGCCCTGCTCTCCAGGCCGGCCCTGGGAGCTTCCTGCGTCTGCTCGGGCGGGGACACGAAGGGCCCTGGGGGAGGACGGGGGAGCTGTCACATTTGCTTGCATGGGGGGAGGCCCCTGGGGAGCTGCCCCGCTTGCTGTCTGTGGGTGCAGGGTCCTGCGGGGAGGGAAATGCCATGGGAGTTCCCATGGGATGCAGTGAACCATCTGGCCAGAGTGGGAGGGAGACGTTTCTCTAAAATAAGAGTAATGCTGGAGTAGGAATGACACTGGGGGAGAGACCCCCATTCCCAGGTATGGAACAATAATTCACTCCCTTGTTCCTGTGACCTTAGCGCCACTGCCCTGCCCCGAATATGCACTCAGCCTTCTGGGGGGGATGTATTTTGTGGTCCAAAAAAGCCAGTTGTGGGGAGTGAGCTGAACAGGAATTTGCCTTTTCAAATTCTACACCTCATCATTTCAGAACTCTCACCATCTGAAAGCGGGCTGGCCATTTTCTTGTTTATATTTTTGGTAACTGATGGTATAAGGCATTGAATGCAGATAAAGGCTCACATTTCTAGTTATAACAAGATCTTACTCTAAGGGCTAGTAGAAAATTTCTGCTGAATTCTAAAAAATAGCTGTGCTATTGTTTGTAATTTTTGTAGGACCCTGAAATGAGGATTAAAACTGTACTATGCATCCCTTTGGCACTAAATACAAATAAAAGCAAATTTATGTCTATGAAAGTGTCAAGCAACTGTGATAGTGTATTGGTAGCTTAGGTTTATTTTATAGAAGAAAAGTCAAACATAATCTTTTGTTTTAGAAAATAGTTCTAAGACTAGAAAAATCAGTGTTCATGAAAATAAGTTGGTAGTACTAGTAGAGCATATAGTAGGTTGACTGTTGTAAATAAAATAAAACCGAGTTTGTCTTGTATAGGTGCTTTAATCTGTGACCTTGGTGGCGTATTAAGGTGAAGCTAGTTCATTGCATTTTTAAAATTATTTTAAAAGAGCTTGCTGGTGGTGGGGTTGTACTACACATCACTTCAGAGCACCTAAGGTGATATTTTGATTAGTAGTCCACATACATGATAGTCCGTGGGTAGAGCATTCTATTTCCAGAATTTAGGGTGGGGTGAATGTTTAGCAGGCGATTAGTTTATTTCTTAACACCAGAAGTTAGTTGCCACAAGGTCTCAAACCTGCATTTGCACTGCCATTTATTATGCGCACATGAGAGATTGTTTAGATAAATTAGAGGAAGAGAAACCTTCCCTGTTCTCTGGTGAGCATGTGGTATGAATCAAATTCTGGCATGGGAAATCAAATCCTTGACTTTCTAAACTGAATAGTGTGCTGTTAAACTCGTCTGTATCTGTACTGGCTGTATTTAACTCCAGAACATCTCATGTAGTGGCTCGGTTCTTTTTTTATAATACTTGATAATAAATCTAATTTTTGGTTACATAACTGGCAAATAATCTTACTGCTTTATTTGTGCTTTTTGTGATACAAAGCATTTCTTCTCATGCCATTACAGGAATACTCATTATTGAATCAATAGCAGCAACCATGCTGGCAGCAAGATTAGCGTGTTTATGGACACTGCCACGCCATAGTCTCCGTCCTGCACTTACACAGACCTTCCCAGCTTTGAGGAATTCCAGCATAAAAGCAAATCGGTGGATCTTGCAACCTAACCGGGTAAGGTAGCTTTTTTTAATTTGATAAGAATGCTTGTACAAAAGGTGTCAAATTAGACCATTGAGGCCATTTCCATGTTTACTAAAAGTCGCATTTTGGTGCAGATGAAAATGTCAGTGAGGTAACTGAAATGGAAGGCCCAGCTTAATGGGACAACAGTGCTTCAACGTCTTACTGAAGCAGCAACGTGCTGTAAAGTTAGTGACAAAAAGCGTATTTAACAGTGGCCCAAAGATGTAAAATGAATATTTTACTCTAATTGGGACTCGCTTGTTAGAAATCTTGGCTCAAGACTAGAATGGAGTAGTATTTCTTGCATTGTCTGCACAGTTTCCCATTTAAATGTCATGTGCACCTTAAGCGTCCATGCTCAAAACTCTTGAACAGCAACAGTCATTGGAGATGTGCTCAGACCTTGCCTGTCCCTATGTTTCTCTCCCTCCTCTCACCCTACACAGTTCAAGGACTTATAAGAGAGGGCCCTTCCCCAGCCACTCAATTCCTTCTGGCCAATGCAGATGACAAGCAGGAACTCTACAGTATATGCAGCTCCTCAGTTGTTCCCCTCTCTTCTTTAGGAAAGTGCAGAATTCTTTATACAAGATATTGTATTGCAACAGTGTTTGAGTTTTGCGCCCATTGGGCCTTTAGCCTTTAAGGCTATACTGAGCCTTTCCTGAGCTGATACATGCTCATTTAAGCCACGTCTAACATTAAACCATGCTTCTCTGATAAGGCCTTGTGTCGTCCTCCACTAAATGTATTCTCTTTTGTCTTGGGGATGAAAGTGTTCCTCATTGTAGCTCTGTGTGCAAATCATTCACCAACCGCACACATCAAGCTTGGGTAAACCTCCTCAGATCTCTCATGTTAGTGGTGTCTGGAAAGGCCTTGTCCTCTGGCACTGATCTCTTGGAGAAGCCTGCACCAAGTTCTCAGTCTCATTCTGCCACTACTCTGGAAACTTGCAGTGTTGTTGTTGAGTGTTGGGCTCAAGATATTAGAAACAAGGTGGGTGAAATAATATCTTTTATTGGACCAACACGAGTTATTACCTCCCTCACCCAACTTCTGTCTCTTCTACAATGGAAACACTAGTGTAGGCAGGAATCGGGCATATATACCATTGTTGCCTGAGTAGATTTAGAGACAACTCCATTTTAAAATTCTGTCACCTGTCTGTATCACCAGGGGAGTTACAACAAGGGTATATTCCCCCACCTCACCCCCCCAAAAAATTGCAAAGCGTGTTTTAAAAAAAACTCTGAGGAAAGTTTATCTGTTTTTGTCTCCAGGATTTTTCTTCTGGCACTTTCATGAGCACTAAAGTCCAAGTTATTTCAACCACTGTTCCCTCTAAGCTGTGCGCACGCACACAGATCCTAAACCCCGCGCACACGGCGAAACACTGCACGCACAAAAATTTGCACAGAAGCACAACAATGTGCATAGAAGAAAGTTTTTGCGCACACGGCCTGTCAAAAATTAGAGGGAACATTGATGTCAACTAAATTTTAAATATCCTTTTTTTGTGCACTTTGGGTTTGTTTTGTAGATTGTGTACAACAGTGCATCTTCTGTACTATATCATTGTAAATTGCTTTAAAAAAAGATTGATGTTAAATTCTTAAATGCTGATATATAGCACTTCTGTTGTAATAGCTATGTTGCTCTCACAACTATAGCTAAAAAGTTTCTAGGGTCAACTTTGACTACCACTCCTTTCCTTATGTTTTCTAAATCTGTGTTGAAACACTCCTGCAGAATATTTAAATTTCCTAGGTGCTTACAGCCCATGTTTAGGAACACATCTGCATGTGCAGATTCATAAAGAAAATCAAGAGAGTGCAATGGCTTCTAATTTCCAGGGGATGTTTTTTAACAAGTGAGAGCCAAGGATCATAGAAATAATAAAATAATTTTGATTTGCTTGTATTTCAAAAGTTGGCTGGTGTTCATCTTAAATCTTTTCTCTTACACCTTCCCTGCCATAAAATCTTAATTTATGGGCCCTAATTCTACTCTAGCCCTTCAGAGAAGAGTTTGTTCCACTTGAATCCTTAATGTGAGGAAGGTTGGAGTGTCGCTATAACTGCTTCACCCAGAACTGTGATCAGTTTGAGTTCAGTCTCCATGCCTTTCAGTCTGGCCTGTTCACAAGCAAATAGGCAGCAAATATTTAGCTTTATTTATGCAAAGCCAAAAAAAAAGTGTGTTCTAGCCATTTACAGGGCCAGTGGGTGGGGTAGGAGGGTATTTAAGCTTTTTCTCAGAATAAAATCATGCTCTCTGCTCTGCCAGTATTCATATATTAAGATACAATTGATACTTTTGTAATTTCTGTAATTTAGTGTAGTCAGCGTTGGAGTATTGCACAATTGGTTCGAGAGGATAATGACACCTGAGTTAGAAGGGATCAGTTATATTTAGATAATTTAACAAGTAAACTGCAGTAGTTCATAGTATAAGTAAAAAGGGAGTTATCTTGCTGTTCATTGAAACAGATTTTGCCATTCTGTAGGTACTGCTTGTAAATATGTAAGTCTTTACTGTTCTAGGATCTATTTAACTGTCTTTCCTTTCTATCTGCTCATAACAGGGGTATGCCTCCAAAGCAAAAATGAGTGTGCGGCGTGGAAGAACTGGCCAAGAAATTAAAGAAGCAGCCTTTGAGCCAGCAATGGAAACTGCATTTAAAGGTGAGTAACCATTCTACTCAAGTATTCAAAATGTTTGAACACCAACTGTAAAGCTTATTTAAAAGAAATCCGTTCAAAATCCTGTATCATTATGACTTACTATAGAGTTTGACTAAGTGTCAATTATGCCTTTGAAAACAAATGTCTGAAAAATGGATTTCTTCTCGTCTCTGCAACATTTGATATTGCTAATACCTCCAGTAGCCGTGGAGCAATTTGAGTGGTTCATAGTCATAACCATTGTGCAGTATGTGGATATTCCTGAACTTGAAGACCCTCTCTCAATCATTCATATGTCAAGTAGTAAGTTTCTTACAAAGTTAAATATATTTTTAAGAAGCAGAGATCTATTTTTATGTGTAGGATTCATATTTCTATGGCCTTACAACATCCTTGAGGTATTGCCTCTATTATATAGATGGGTAATCAAAGGCAAAAAGGTTAAGTGACTTTCTCAAGTTCATATAGTGAGTCAGTGACAGAATCCATATCTCCTGATACTCTAGTATTAGTGTGGGATTGGGGTTGGGAGGTGACGGAAAGCAGGAAGATAAACTGAGTTCTAGTTCCAGGGTCTGCTCGTTAGCTGATCAGCTACTTTGAGCTTGTAGAATTTCAAAATATAATTCTTTGCTTCTGAATTGTCAAGGTTTTAAACAATCCCCTCAAGTGACTAAAGAGAACTGTGCCAAATTGAGCCCTGGGGTAAACAAGTACAGTTTAGTTGAAATCACTGGAATTGGTGCCAGTTTACAGTACATTTAGTGACAATTTATGGCTGTTAGTGACAGTTGACTCTATTTGATCAGCTTGAGGATTGAAGTCCTTTTTTAATGGAAATTAACCATTTTCTACGTCCAAAGAAGTGTTATCTTCTATTCTAAGAATGAATGTTTGTCTTGATACCATTAGTATTGTGCAGCATACCTACTGAAAGATCAGTCTTCCTGTGTTTGTAGTTAATAAGAAGCGTACAATGCTTTTGAATTTAATCTGCTGTCATAATGTACACAACAGATGCCAAATGCGCTGACTTGAGATATTCAAGAAGTTCAAAACTCTGCTTTTCTAAATACGGATTTGCCAGATAGACCACAAAGGGGTTACTGTTGTGTAGCACATCTAGTCCAGTACACACATACCCGGGTTTGTTTTATATCAAATCTTCTTTTTCATAAAACTTCCTTGAGAGAGACTACAGTTTTTCCAATAAGAACAAGCCATGCAACTGGAAATCTCAACAGTTGCTACTTCTCATCTTTATTAGACAGTTATCCTTTACAGCAGTGTCAGTAACGTCCAATTTCAGGTCTTTCTGATGGATAAAAATTTGTTATAATTGTCTGTGAGAGCAGGTTTAGAAGGCAACATAGAGAGAGGAGGGCAAAAGGATAAGTGACCTGAAAGTCCTGATTTTTTTTTCCTACTGTTTTTAATGAAGAAACTTACCTAGATGGTAGGCACATATCACTAACCAACTGGTGAGTGACGTTCTTGTTTTTGTCATTATTTGATTTTATTCCAGTTACTGTATAGTCATAGAAATGTTGATAAACTTTAAAATATGTAACATTTATTTATTGATCCACATAGCTGGCTAGTTTGAAGCTGCATCATATAGCAGTACAAGAGAATCTGATATTCAGAGGGCATCTTTGTTCCTCTTTAAACTTGGTTTTATGGAAGAGAAACAAGCAGTGTGGATAAGAAGTTCCTATAAAATAATGATAGACTAACAAGTAATGTTTTTATTGAGACATTAAGAATGAAGAGCTTTTATAAATCTTGAGGTTTTTCCCTTATCAGTTTGTGTTGTATGTAATTCAGCTGAAATTAGAAAACTGTTCTACTCGATCCCAGGAAAAAACACTTACAGGAATATCTTTTCTTTTTTTTTTCCCTGTTGTGCAGTGGACCAGATGGGAAGATGGATTGTTGCCGGAGGGGCTGCTGTTGGTCTTGGAGCTCTATGTTATTACGGAATGGGAATGTCAAATGAAATTGGAGCCATTGAAAAAGCTGTGTGAGCAAAATATCAAGCTGCTTATTTCAAATCAAGGCTAGATCAGTTGAAACTCACCCTTATTTACACGCAGATTTCTCTCCCAACCAGTCTCCTTTTGCGCATGCATACTTTTTATGACTTTAAACTAAAAAGAAAAACCCTGGTTTCTGGCAGAAAGCATTGATTTTTATATATAAACCTGAAGAAAAATGTTGTTAAAGCTTTGGGTTTAAATGCAATTTGGCTGACTGCTGCTATAAATATCCCACTTCCTATCTTGCAAATACTGTTAAATTTGAAGTATTTTTGCCTCCTACCCCATCTCAAATGGTATGTATCTATATTCTTGTCTGGGGAATGTCATGAATTCAAATGTAGGTGGATGTTCTAACTTCTGTGAAAGTGCTAGTTAAATCCACATTATTTAGGGTTCCTCTGAGACCCTGTTCAGAAAGCAAAAATAGCATCTTGAATTCACTAAGAGCTGTAAGGAAATTTAAATATTGTAAGCAGGTCATAATTGTTCCCTATCTACCTGTCTCTTGCAAACACTAACTTACAAAAAGTGTTTGCCCTCAGTATAACAAATTCTGTTCCATGTCTCCAGTGGGGGTGGAGTATCCTAGCTAATGATGAGGCCTTCAAGCAATAAATTATATGTTAAAAAAAAGTTTATGAATGTGTGGGCTTAAAATAAGAAAATCTTGCACAGTTTTGTTATAAACTTACTAGGTTCATCATGGAAAGATATAGGGAAGAAGTGGTATTTTAAGCTCCATGCATTCATGCTTCAAGTGACCTCTCACTTTGGCATCATATTGTGCAAATTTTCTAATACAATTGACAACCTTCTCTGTTAAATTCAAATGACTGCGATTCAGTTGCCACCCATTAAGATGAATGGGGAACAGTTTGCACTTCTGAGATGTTTTCAGGTTGTCTGCAGACTTCTGGGGGAAATAGTAACTTTGGTCAAATGGAATGTAGTAGAAAACATGTATAATCTTTATTAAATGTAACTAACTGGTGGAAATTCTTTCTTCGTAGAATCTGTTCTTTAAACATAGTAATACAGACGCTTTTCATATCTAAGATTATAATTTTTAGGGTATTCCTTATCTCAAAACATAGCATGTATGTTCTATGATAATACATCGTTCTAGTACTCATTGCTCTGGTGACTTAGCAACTTGTGACCATTTCGTTAAATTACTTACAATTGTTAGTACATATACTTGGGTTTTTCCTTTTAGACTGTTTTAAAACCTATAATATGCTTATTCACACCATTCTTGCCTTTTAAATAGTGCTAGAGTAAGATATTTACAGTATGGAGACATGGGTGAAAGGAACGCACACAGGAAATGTGAAACTGGTCTATTGTAAACTAGCATTATTTATAGTAGAATGTCATCCCATACTTAACTAGCATAGTTCCATGGAAACATCGTAACTTTGTGCATGGTGGAAAAGAAGTTAACAAATTAAGACCTAAAACATGATATATTTCATGACAGATGTCTCTAAACTGAATGTTGCATGCCACTGTAAGATGGATCTCATTAGTCTTAAATATTTATAACAGTTTGATTGTATCAGAACTAAGGATAAGTGGTGAGATCAATTAAATCATGAAAAAATAGAAGCATAACTGTTCATAATTTCATCTCTTTCAGTATTTGGCCTCAGTATGTGAAAGACCGAATCCGTTCTACGTACATGTACTTTGCAGGAAGTGTTGGTTTGACAGCATTGTCTGCTGTAGCAGTCAGCAGATCTCCTGCACTCATGAGCCTCATGATGAGGGGTTCTTGGCTGGTAAGGTTATATGGGCTTTCGCTTTAATCACCAGAAAGATTAGTGTTAACCATGTTTTGAAGTAGAACTTGGAATCTTAAGAGGTGAAAGGTGTGTCTAGTTGTCTTAAAGCAGCCCCCGTCACCCGGTACCAACAGTACAGGGTTACATAATTCTTTGAATAAGGCGCATCTACAAACTTCTGGTCATTGATGGGGAAGGAAGGGAGAGAGTGAGGAGACACGAGAAACTTGCTCCTACATGTTCTAGTGCAGGGGTTGTCAATAGGCAGACCGCAGGCCAAATCCGCACCCACCATACACTTTTGAACAGACACAGACCGATCAGTGACATAAGAAGAGGTCAATCAGCCCTCACAGAGAGAGCCCCGATCACAACACATCAGACGTGTTGTTCTAGCCAGTCCTCCAACTACCCACTGGCCTGGCTGTCAGTAGCACCAGACACCCGATTGACATAGCGCACAGCAGCATAGAACTCCGGAGCGATCCGCCAACCGCAGCCTCCCAAGCAGCTGGGATTACAGGCACGCACCACCACACTGGGCCTTCTTCTTATGTACTTATCATTATTGTTTTTTATTTTCTCTGGAGTTTGGATCTTGATTATACCTTGTCCAAGAAATTGGGACCTTGACAAAAAAAATTTGACTACCCCTGCTCTAGTGTAAAAAACCAGACTGTTGATAACAGGAGCTCGCTACCTGAAAGCAGTTAGAGCTCAGTGGTCTCATTGTTTCAGTTGAGTCTCCTATTCTTAAATGTGTCTGAGTAGTTAAGCTAAATACTAGTGGTGTCTGGGAAAAATTCTGAGGAAACATTTATGTTGCTATATAATTAGTCAAAGTTGAAATGTTTCAAGGAAATGGTCTGGCATGAGTTAACTTCCAACAAAACACTGGCAGGCTGAAGGGGAGCTTGGGAACCCTGGCTGAGCCAGGAGCCTGGCACTTCAAGGCTCCATGTTTTTCCTTCAACCCACCAAGAACCCTGGAAACCCTGGTAGCTGTGAAATTGACATGATCAGTTTGGCTGTTGCTCACCACTGAATTGCACTGGTGAGACTGGCCAGACTCTTCATAAGCTGATAAGTATCAGAGGAGCATATTTTGTTTTGGCAATGCCCTATCTAAATGTTTCCAAAACAATATAGTGGGATTTCAGTTATGTGAAAACTTTTGAGTTTTTGACTTTTGGTCCTGATTGAGGATAAAAATTTCGTGAACACTCAGAAATTTTCACAACTGAAATTCAATTTTCTAGTCAGCTCTACTGAAGACCGCAATAAAGCTGAAATCTGACTTTAATGTGCTGCAGTCTCTCTCAAACTTAACAGGAATATTTGAAACAAGCTTGTAGAGGTAAATCCTATGTTGTTTAAATGTTTAAACTAACCGATATGATACTTAGGTATTCATAATTTTACAACTGGCTACCCTTTTAGGTAACTGGATTTATGGATAACCTCAGACTTAAACTGGTCTGAACTTGACCAGTTTCTCATGGTTAAATGGTTTAACAGCATAAAGTGGTAACAGTTGAAAATAGACTCTGCTTTAAACACTCTCTTAATAGCTATTTTAAAGTAACTTAGAAACACTTAATGCTAACAAATCAAGTAGAGGTAAAGTTTCATAAAGAAACTGAAGATTTTTTTAGTTATCTTAACTAAAACATGCATAGCTTAGTTATAGTTAAACTGGCTAATTTACAATAGATAACTTGGCAATAAGAATGGTGATAATGTTAAAGTAATTTTACTCAAAGTGCTGAATGTGGTTTTATTTTAAACATTTTTTTTTCCAGAAATATCGCTAAGGGCACATTATGTACAGTAGAGGGAGCTATTGCTAATTATCTAATCCTAGTAAAAGATGCCTTTATGAAGAACATCAAAGAATCCTAACTAAACATACATATTTCAACTTAAACATACGTTTGTTTTCTGTTTAAATTTAGGTATATTTGCATGTCAAGAGCCTAATGTGTGCTAGCTAATATTACTTGTTAAAATAGTCTATTGAGGTCATGTAAAAGTTTCTTCATCTGGTCATATTGAACAATTAAGCATAGTTTAAAGTTGGTGAAATCCTAAAGCTGTGGGTTCTGGTATAAAACTGTTCTCTCGCATCAGACTTGACATATCTGATCAGACTGATGTCATCAAAGACTGCACAAACCTACCAGTGGCCAATTGCTAACTGTTCAAAGGCAGGTCATGTGACTTGCCACCAAAACAATGCCTACCTTGCCTGCGTATAAGTTGATCAGCGACTTGCACAACTATGAATATGGTGTTTGGCTGTCTGAGGCCAGGTTTGTTAATTTATGCATTTGCATCTACACATGCTCTGTGGATGTCCAGCCACCTCCTTTGGAAATCTTGTGCATGCATGTCTCCTGCTTGTTCTTCTCGCAGAATTTCTGGCTGCCGCTAGAGGCCGCTGGACTCTGCAGAACCCAGCTTGCAGTGAGCAGAGTTCCCAGCCTGGTGGGGCTGGAGGCTGCATGCTCTTTGATTCTCATTCTCCTGGGGATGGGAGAGGTCCAGCCAACTCTAGCAAATGGTGAGGAAGGGCTGGGCCGCACTATACCATGTCCCTCAGCAGGACAGTAAAGACGTTGGGGGTAGTAAAGGCTCTGGGGGTTCTGGTATCTGGGCTGGGGGCTCCTCTGTGGCAGGGCTCTGTGGGGAGGGGGGTACTGGTGTCTGGCCTCTGGGGGGGCCCCCACAGCTCTCTCCAGCATCCCCCCACTGGAACTGGATTTTTGTAGGCATGTCTCTAACTCACACTCCTTTTTTGCTCTTGTCTATATTGTTGACAGGTATTTTGAAAGAAATTACCAAAATAATTGAAACTGAGGTGATTATATTGTGTTATTTTGACACATAAAATATGCAGAATTTTGCAGAATTTTAAATTATTGTGTGTGGAATTTTAAATTTTTTGATGCAGAATTCCCTCCAGCGTAAAATTCTAATAAATGTGCACATACATGAGGCGGGGAGAGCAGGAGACATGCGTTCAAAGGAGTGGCTGGGTATCTGCAGAGCTTGTGTGCTGAAAGGGGTAAATGTAGTTAATTGGACATTAGTAGTAGGCATAGCTACAAACAGTCATGTTTCATCTATTTACAGAATTGCCCATGCTCCATTTAGGCATGTCCTAGAGATGTGGTTTTGGCAAGAGCAAACCAGAAGTAGCAACTAATGGTCTCAGTCAACCATTTGTTAGCTGCTAGGCCACACACTCCTGTTCAAGCAGGAAGCAGCTAGATTGAGCAAGAGGACAGACATGTGGTTTGGGAAAAAATGGGAGCAGGGGCAGATGGTATTTGGATGGGGTTTGGGGAGAAGGCATGTACAAGGAACAAGCAGCAGTGCTTAAATATTTTAGGTAAATGAAAGGTCATAAGTGGTGATACAGTGAACCCTGGGGACACCTTTGTCATCATCCAGTTAGCTGCTTCCATGTGTATTTTTCTTTTTTGTTACCTGGCATAGCTTGTACTGGACAGCTTTAGAGACACAACACCAATAGGTATACCACTTGGCTTGTACAGTCCTAAGATTTCCTGGGTAAAAAATTCATTGACTTCATTGGAGTTTTGTTAGAGCAGGGGTTTCAAACTCAAATGACCACGAGGGCCACATTATTGACACCTCTCACCCCCCCCCCCCCCCCGCTATCCCTGCCCTGCCTCTTCCCACCCCTTCCCTGCCCCCATTCCAACCCCTTCCCTGAAATCCCCACTCCAACTCCACCCCCACCCTGCCCCCAGGGGGTGCAGGAGATGTGCAGGATGTGGTAGGGGGACGGCAGGGGGTTTGGCTGCAGGAGGGGGGTGACCCGCAGCTCTCCCGCCCCCCACATTTACCTAGAGCGGCTTCGCCGGCGCACCCCAGGGGCAGGGCAGGCTCTCTGCCTGTCCTGCCCCCAAGTCAATCATTGCTTCCAGGCACCGCCCCCAGCAGCTCCCATTGGCCAGGAATGGGGAACCGTGGCCAATGGGAGCTTCGGGGGAGGTACCTGGAGGAGTGGCCAGAGAAACACACAGAGGCATGGGCAGGCAGGGAGCCTGCCCTGTCCCCAGTGCGTGCCGGGCTGGAGCTTGCGGGGTGGGAGCCATGGGGAGCTCACGGGCCGTGAGTTTGAGACTCCTGTGCTAGAGTATGGACAGCTGGATTTGGGCAACTGTGTGAAGATTAGTTGCGTACTTTTGAATTAATTGTGCTTTTACTCAGCTATGTGTGCAGCTTTCTATTCTTGAATCTTTGAGAGATAATTATGCATAGGAGTACTACTGACTTTTAGGCTAGTAAAATAAATTAATATAAACAATAAGATTTCTGAGGCAGAGTTGAAGTTTGTACATTTCAGTGTGCTCTTGAATTCTTATATGGTAATGCTTTATATTACAGGCAATAGGGGCAACTTTTGCAGCTATGATTGGTGCTGGGATGCTGGTTAGGTCAATATCCTATGAAGGTAATCCTGGTGCTAAACACCTTGCCTGGATGCTTCATGCAGGTAGGTCCATTTAATTTTCTGTGAGACAGTATCTCAGTTACTTAACATGAAATATTGTCTGTGGTTTTGCTGAAGAGAAGCTTGCTTTTAAAGGAAAACCAAGTTTTTAGTCTCCCAAAACTTTAATGAAATAACTATTGCTTTTGAGGAGGCTGTAACTTCCTTTTAGCTCCTTTCATTCCTGTTCACAGCACCTTTTGTGTGGCTGTTAATGAAATATTCTTCAAAGTATCTTCCTTACGTTGGCTGGGGCTTATGAGTGAGTTCTGGAGATATCTTTTGCCCCAAGTACATTGTGCAGCATTCAGCTGCTAGACATCCTTGTTCTCTTTAATATAAATGGATTGATAACCAATCCTCTGTAAGGTTGGTGCGGCTATTGGTATTTGCCGTGCATTTTCTCTCTTGCTAATATTCATTAAATAGTACTGGGGATATCTGGATTGTGAACGCATGCCTTTCCACTTGAGGAACCCTTACCCTCTATTCACTGTACTCATCTGCCACAGAACAGCCAAGGCCCTCTGATTCAATCTAACCATTTCCCAAACCTGTTCGCCTTAATAGAAGCCAGAACATGGGTCCCCTCCCATGCTGGTTAAGTAAAAATTGAAGGCCTGGTGGCAGTCCTGAATATATAAATGCACCAGACTTCATGATATGATTCAGAGGGTACCTGAGCAGTTGAAAGCTAATAATGCAGATTGACCTTTGGAGGATCTCTGGTAAGGTCAAAGTTTGGCATGATTTGCTCTGCCCATCCTGAGCTTGACCAGTGAATTTACTGAGCTTCAGTTCAGTAGCTTAGTAGGAACATAGAAATTACTGGTCAGTTAGTGGTACCTTGCAGGTTATGTTGGAAGTCTTCATTACTAGTCACAAGACTGTTTTCAGCAGAACATCTGCTGAAAGATTGTGGTTATTTGCATTCATTATTAATATAAAAGTAAAGCTGTTCCTTTTTTGAAGGAACTTACTTTTTATGAAGCATCTTTCAACTTCTTTTATTTTTTTAAGGGATTTTATGAGCTCTCTTGAAAAGATATATTTTTGGGCAGAATTTTAAAAGAATGACCCCAAAAGGAATGTTCTGCTCCCTGTTTATTTCTTTTGGGGTTCTTTGAAAAACCTTCAAAAGAGCAGATGTGCTCATGCTTATCCCTTCTTCCTCTCGTGCACATTGTTTCTCTGTTTCTTACTGCCTTTGAGTTCATTGTCCGAGTTGCTAATACAGGTAAAGCATATTCTTGAAGAGCCTGGGGAAGGCTTTATTCCTTCCACAAAACAATGAAACTGACAATACAAAAAGTACACTCCAAATGAACAAACTAGGGAATAGAAATACTTTCTGCTTAAATCTTTTATAGTGATCTTATGAGTTATAATGGTAAGAACACCTAGGTGGAAATGTGGTTAGTCAAATGTGTGTCCCTTTAAAAAACGATGATTTTTTTCTTCTGTGAGAATGCATGTTCAAATCAAACCTGCAATATATGCCACATCAGTACATGAAATTACTTGTCTTCTAGCTGTCTTTTCAGCTTACCTGCTGAATGATTACTTTGGCAGAGGTGGGCAAACTTTTTGGTCCAAGGGCTACATCGGGGTTGCAAAATTATATGGAGGGCCGGGTAGGGAAAGCTTTGTCCCCCCCCGCCCCCGTCCCCACCCCAAAAAACAGCTGGGCCCCGCCCCCATCTGCCTCCTCCCACTTCATGTCCCCTGACTGCCCCCCTCAGAATCCCTGACCCTCTGACTACCCCTTCCAGAGACACCTCCGCCCCTAACCACCACCTCCCGAGATCCCACCCTCTATCTAAGCCCCCCTGCTCCTTGTCTCCTGACCACCCCTTGCCTTGCAAGACGCCTTGCCCCTAACCACCACCCCCAGGACCCCACACGCTATCTAATATCCACACCTCCGCCCACTGACAGACCCTCAGGACTCCCACGCCTATCCAACCTCCCCATTCCCTGACCGCCCCCACAGAATCTCCACCCAATCCAACCTGTCTCCTGACTGCCCCCGGGACTCCCTGCCCCTTATCCAACCCCCCCGGCTCCAGCCCCGCCCCCTTTACCATGCCGCTCAGAGCAGCAGCTGGAGCCAGACACTGCTGCGCTGCCCCGCTGGAGCGCACAGCCCCGCCCGGTGGCGTAGTTGCGGAGGGACAGCGGGTGAGGGGCCTGGGGGAGCCTTCCCAGCGAGCTCAGGGGCCAGACAGGACGGGCCCGTGGGCTGTCGTTTGCCCACCCCTGCTTTATGGTTAGCATAGCTTTATAAGTATCATACTGGTACTAACTGCCTCAGTCCTATGTAATCAAGTTGTATGAGTCCATGTGCAGCAGATTATTTCTGCAGTTCTGATGTGGGCAAGTAAGGTGTCACTTGAATTATATTTTTTTGTGCAAATGAATGTACCATTAGTTTTGATCTATAATACAGTAATTCCTCACTTAAAGTCGTCCCGGTTAACGTCGTTTCGTTGCTGATCAATTGGGGAACATCCTCGTTTAAAGTTGTGCAATGCTCCCTTATAACGTCGTTTGGCAGTCGCCTGTTTTGTCCACCGCCTTGCAGGAAGAGCAGCCCGTTGCAGCTAGCTGGTGGGGGCTTGGAACCAGGGTGGACTAGCAGCCCCCCATCAGCTCTCCATTCCCCTAAGTTCCCTGTTAAGCAGCTGCCAAGCAGGCTACCAGTTGCCGGCAGTTCAGCTGTCCCTCCCCCACTGCCGTGTGCTGCTCCTGCCCTCTGCCTTGGAGCTGCTCCCGGGAGCCTCCTGCTTGCTGTGCGGGGTGGGGACAGGACAGGGGGAGTTAATATCAGGGTGTCCCTCTTCCCTTCCCCCCCCCCCCGCTCCTGCACCCTGCTTACCCCTTCTTTATATAGAGCAGGGTGGGGACAGGGACGGAGAGAGCGAGCTTGGGGCAGCAGCTGCTGTCTCAACTTCCTGATCGACTTAAAAACACAATGTACTTAAGAGTAGGGTCAGCATACTTAAAGGGGCAATGCACCTCTCTCTCTCTCTCTCTCCTCCACACACCCCCTCCACACACACACACACACACACAGGATGTATGTCTGTTTCTGTCTGCCATGCTGTCTCCCCTCCCTCCATTCCTGCTGCCTTGTAGAGTGCGAGGCTACATTAACAACAATGTGTTAACCCTTGAGCGCTCCACCAAAAGCTAGTTTAGCATTTAGCAGTAAGGCATTCCCTGGGAAATATCCCACCTTCTAAATTCACCACCTCAATCAAGCTTCACAATCATCATTGCTGTGTACAGTATTAAATTGTTTGTTTAAAACGTATACTGTGTGTGTGTATATATACATACATACACAGTATACGTTTTAAACAAACAATATATATTGTGTGTATACACACACACACACACACACACACACACACACACACACACACACACACACACACACACACACACACACACACACACACACACACACACAACTATATATATAGTTTTTGGTCTGGTGAAAATATTTCCCTGGAACCTAATCCCTCCTATTTACATTAATTCTTATGGGGAAATTGGATTCGCTTAACATCGTTTTGCTTAAAGTCACCTTTTTCAGGAACAGAACTGCAACGTTAAGCAAGTTACTGTAATAGTTTAACACTATAGTAACATTCAAATGACTGAAGTAAGCCAGGTTTTAGAGTAGTAGCCGTGTTAGTCTGTATCCGCAAAAAGAACAAGGAGCACTTGTGGCACCTTAGAGACAAATTTATTTGGGCATAAGCTTTCGTGGGCTAGAACCCACTTCGTCAGATGTATAGAGTGGAACGTACAGTAGGAAGATGATAGAGATACGCACACAGAGAACATGAAAAGGTAGAGATGGTTGCCATACCAACTTTAAGTGGCTGATCAATTAAGGTGAGCTGTTATCAGGAGGGGAAAAAAATTTTGTAGTGATAATCAGGATGGCCCGTTTCAAACAGTTGACAAGAAGGTGTGAGCAACAGTAGGGGAAAAATTAGCATGGGGAAATAGTTTTAGTTTATGCAATGACCCATCCACTCCCAGTCTTTATTCAAACCTAATTTAATGGTATCCAGTTTGCAAATTAATTCTAGTTCAGCAGTTTCTCGGAGTCTGTTTTTGAAGTTGTTTTTTTTTGCAGAATTGCCACTTTTAAATCTGTTACTGAGTGACCAGAAAGATTGAAGTGTTCTCCTACTGGTTTTTGAATGTTATGATTCCTGATGTCAGATTTGTGTCCATTTATTCTTTTGCATAGAGACTATCCAGTTTGGCCAATGTACATGGTAGAGGGGCATTGCTGACACATGATGGCATATATCACATTGGTAGATATGTGATGTATGCCATCATTTGCCAGCAATGCCCCTCTGCCATGTACATTGATGAAGTGAGTTCTAGCCCACAAAAGCTTATGCCCAATAAATTGTTAGTCTCTAAGGTGCCACAAGTACTCCGCTTTCTTTTTGAAGTAAGCCAATCACTCACCATGTTTTCACAATATCATCAGTGAACCATCAGCTTTTCATGGATCAGTGGGAAGGGATAGAGCAACACTAGTTATATCCACTCTGATGTGAGTTACCAGCTAGTTGCTTTGTACCTCATGTGCAATATTCATTCACTTTTGAATATAATGCAGCTTGTCTCCTGCAACTTGTTTGTTAATAAGGTCTGTCCTCTGAAGACCACCTTGTCTTAGGGAACAGAAGTGTCTCAGTAAAGGAATTGTAATTGTACTGTTCACAATATGTTATCAGGAAGAGCATTTATCCCCTTTCTCCTGCTTTTTGTAACTTCTGAAAGGTTAGTATTGTTTGACATATTAAATGTCCACACGCTCAGTTCACTGTCAGGGTGGGCATTGAAAACCCACTATTCAGAAACACTTTCAGTATAAGAAGATATGGTGGTTGAACTTCTCATATCAAGGAGATTTTTAACTTTGGTTACAAATCTGATAAAGAATCACACATCTCACTGTAAAAGTATTAACGGGTTCAAGTGACACTACTGCTTACTTTCATTAGAAACCTAATGTTGAGTTTGCAGTTGTCCATGGATTTCAGAAATGCTAATGTGGTGGTATTGCATATGCATAACTACTGTGTTTACTAGGTTGTATAGGACCTAGTATGGTGTTTAAGATCATAAGACTTTAACATACACAGTCAAGTCTAATACTGTTGCTGTAGAGGTAGGCCAAATTCTTATAATACACAGTGCTGTATTTGGGAAGGAGGGATTCCTTTCTGGTGCTTTTGTTGCTCACTTTGTACCCCGAAGCATGTGACTTGATTGCATAGCTGTTCCTAATGTCGAGAATTCTGTCCTTTTTTCAAAATACAGCTCCAGCTTCATGGGAAAATGTATTCCATAGGCTGACTGTACTGTCTGAAACATTTATCTGTTCGAGATGTACTTGTTGCTGAGTTTGAACAGGCCTTGTAATTGTCATCAGCCAGCATAAAGACTGCTCATTTTTCTGAACTGTCCTTCATAATTAAATGAATGGTAGCGCATTTCATCTCAGATCTAAGTTTTGTGGCATTGTACTGAATGCCAAATTCTGCATTGGCTCTTCCTTGTGAAACCCATTGAACTCAATGAGATTGAACAGAGTGAAATCAATACAAAGTTTACCCTATTGCCTCAGTTATGTGGCTGAAAAATTCCCTCCTGGGATAGGGCATTTATCTTCAGCCATTTAATATATACAGCCTTGAACATAACTACATTTCCAAACCTGCTTGTCTTTTTTTCTTCACTTAGGTGTTATGGGTGCAGTGGTGGCTCCCTTGACCTTGTTGGGTGGTCCTCTGCTGATCAGAGCTGCCTGGTATACAGCAGGAATTGTAGGAGGTCTCTCAACTGTGGCCATGTGTGCACCAAGTGAAAAGTTTCTGAACATGGGAGGACCCCTGGGAGTAGGCCTTGGCCTTGTTCTTGCTTCGTCAATTGGTAAACAAAATACTGTTTTGATGTTTAACTTCTCAGTTTTAGACACTTAGGTCACCTAATTTATACAGTAACTTTAATACAGTGAGAGTGGCCCTGACTGAGAAAGGTACACCCAAAAGTACCTGAGCTGTTATCTTCATAGATTCTAAAGCCAGGAGGGACCACAGTGATCATCTAGCCTGACCAGGATAATAGCAGAGGCCATAGAACTTCTCCAAAATAATTCCTAGAGCAGATCTTTTAGGAAAAACTTCCAATGTTGATTTAACAATTGTCAGTGGTGAAGAATCCACCCTCACCCTTGGTAAATTGTTCCAGTGATTAACTCTCACTGTTTTTGAATTTACCCCTCATTTCCAGTCTGAATTTGTCTAGCTTCAGCTTCCAGCCATTGGATTGTGTTATACTTTCTTCTGCTAGACTGAAGAGCCCATTGTTAAGTGTTTGTTCCCTATGTAGGTACATGTAATCAAGTCACCCCTTAACCTTCTCTTAGACAAGCAGCAAGGTTTTTTTTTTTTTAGTCTGGCACTACAGCAAATTGTCAGCATGTCCCTGTTCTAAAATAATGTTTTTGCTGGTTTAAAATCACACTATAAATACTCTCGGTGGAGAGTACTGATAGACATGGACTTCATGTATTTTTTTAAAAATTCTAGGATAAAAATCCATCTGGTTACAGTTTCAGTAAACTGTAACACAGCAAAAAACTGCAATGGTGTCTTCTGGTAATAAATATTAAAATTGCCAGGTTAAATGTGACTCAAATTAGCTATTGAATATTTTTTTCTGTATATTCTGATTTTGTAACATACCTGCTAGAATTGCTCTGTGAAATAGTCTGACATAGAAGTTTCATATGAAAACAACACCAATTAGGTGGGTTTTGTTTCGCCCTCCAGGTGAAAAGATACTTGTAAGAGGCTTACAAGTTCTAACTAGTTAAATGTAAGTTAAGGCTAGACAGTTAAGAATTCAAAAGTCACAATGTTGAAGTGAGGGTTGCATGTGTGCCCCACTGCACTTATGCATTGTGACACAATCTACTCATGTGATTGAATAATGTTAAAAAAAAAATTCTAGATCATACAATATTACAGCTGTCGATTTTAATTGCAGTTAACTCAAAAAATTAGTCAATTAATCACAGACTAAAATACAAATTGAAATTTTTGAACATTTTTTGATGTTTTCTACTTTTTCAAATATATCGATGTCTATTACAACACAGAATGACGTGTACAGTGCTCACTTTATATTTTTATTACAAATATTTGCACTGTAAAAATGATTTAAATTGTATTTTTAAATCACCTCATACAAGTATTGTAGCACAGTCTCTTTATCCTGAAATTGTAATTTACAAATGTAGATTTTTATTGTCCCATAACTGCACTCAAAAACAAAACAATGTAAAACTTTAGAGCCTACAGGTCCACTCGGTCCCACTTCTTGTTCGACCAATCGCTAAGACGAACAAGTTTGTTTATATTTATGGGACATACCGCTGCCTGCTTCTTACTTACAGTGTTATCTGAAAGTGAGAACAGGCACTTTTGTAGCCAACATTGCAAGGTATTTACATGCCAGTTATGTGACTGAACTCCTTGGGGGAGAATTGTATGTCTCCTGTTTTGTTTTACCTGTATTATGCCATATATTTCATGTTATAGCAGTCTCGGATGATGACCCAGCACATGTTGGTTTTAAGAACACTTTTTCATAGCAGATTTTGACAAAATGCAAAGATACCAATGTGAGATTTCTAAAAATAGCTACAGCACACAACCCAAGGTTTAAGAATCTGAAGTGCCGTCCAAATTCTGAGAGGGATGAAGTGTGGAGCATGCGTTCAGAAGTCTTAAAAGAGCAGCACTCCGATGTGGAAACTAGAACCTGAACCACCAAAAAAGAAAATCAACCTTCTGCTCGTGGCATCTGACTCAGATGATGAAAATGAACATGCATCAGTTCGCTCTGCTTTGGATCGTTATCAAGCAGAACCTGTCACCAGTATGGATGATGTCCTCTGGAGTGGTGGTTGAAGCATGAAGGGACACATGAATCTTTAGCGCATCTGGCCGTAAATATCTTGTGACACCAGCTACAACAGTGCTGTGTGAACACCTGTTCTCACTTTCAGGTGACATTGTAAACAAGAAGCAGGCAGCATTATCTCCTGCAAATTGTAACCAGACTTGTTTATCTGAGCAATTGGCTGAACAAGGAGGAGGACTGAGTGGACTTGTAGGCTCTAAAGTATTAAGTTTTGTTTTTGAATACAGGATTTTTTTTTTGTACATAATTCTACATTTGTAAGTTCAACTTTCATGATAGAGATTGCACTATAATATTAGGTGAATTGAAAACTACTACTACTTTGGTTTTTTACAGTGCAAATATTTGTAATAAAAAAATAAAGTGAGCACTGAATACTTTGTATTCTGTGTTGTAATTGAAATCAATATATTTGAAAATGTAGAAAATATCCAAAAATATTCAAATAAATGGTACTGTATTATTATTTAACACATGATTAATCATGCACATACTTTTTTTAATTGCACACTGAATTTTTGTAATCATGCGACAGCCTTATCAGTACTCTTCTACAATTCTGAATAAATGCCACATCACTTACTATGGTGTACGTGTATGCTAGAATCCATGAAAATAGCTGGCATATAAGAAGCACCATGAATGACCAAGAAGCACTTTCGGAGGATGGTCCTTCCATGATCATACACTGTAAATCATGCTGTTTCTCAAATAATTGAGACTGTAACAATGCATATACACAAAGCAGGGGCTTGCTTTTAACACCTTTTTTGCACACTTATTCTAGGATCTATGTTCCTGCCTCCTACCTCTGCATTTGGAGCAGGCCTGTATTCAGTAGCAGTTTATGGTGGATTGATCCTCTTTGGCATGTTCCTGCTGTACGATACACAAAAAGTAATCAAACGTGCAGAGACACACCCAGTGTCCATATATGGAGTAGCAAAGTATGACCCCATCAACTCGTAAGTATTATCCTAGTGTCAACATGGATCTGATTTTAAGACTATTTTAACTGATGATGATGTCCCTTCAAGCTATGCATTAGTGTATAAAGAAAATTTACCTGCTGTCCTGCAGATATTAGAGAGAGAAATTTACTTTGGGATATTAAACCTCAGTTTACACTAAAATGTGGTAGATTATAGCCATGTTTTCCAAATACAATGTGAAAATAGTTAATGGGGATAAAACTATTACTGAAAAAATACCTATTTTTAAAAACTACAGACTCATGACTGAGTACTACATATAATGCCAAAAAGTCTTTTTCCCTTTTTAAATACATCTCTCAGCCAATGTTAGGTTTTTTTTCTAACAGTTTTTCTCTGTGGGTGGGAGAAATTCTTTGTACTTGCTTTCTGAAAGACTTTCAGCTCACATTCTTAACCTGTTCAAACAAAGCAATTTTAGTTGTGTTGTAAGCTGTAAAATATCTTAGTTTATATAATATCTAACCTTTGTAAATCAGTAAAACTTATGAGCACTGTAGCCAATAGTAGTATAGGGATTAATTGCCTCAATAAGAGCCAAATCTGATAATAGGCTATCCTTCTCACTTTGTAAAAGTGTCTCTTCACTCCTCAGTTATGTTTTTGAGTTGGAAGGGCATATTTCTGTTGTCCTTTGAACCAAGTTCAGTATTCCCTTTTCTTTTAGAGTCAGTTATTTACATAAAAGTAATTTGGGGGTAAGCTGTTGGGAGGAAGCAAGAAGGAATCTACCCAATGTTGTTCAACTTCGTTCTAAATCCTGGTCCCAATGAACTTAATGGAAGCGTAGTTGTTTTAGGCCAAATCCTAGTTCCAATATGTTTTTTAGCTACAAGTGTAATGTCCTATGACAAGTTACTGTGCATTTTTACCCATCTATAGCTTATTGTTTAACAAATTTGGTTGTCATCCCAGTTTCCAGAATGTGATTTAAACAAATGTAAATAAGAGCTATATGTCATAACTGAAGTCTTAGTGGCAAATGAGTCGGTTTCTGCTTGTAATGATCACACAGTTCACTTCAGAAAAACAGATTAATACACAATGTAATATCTTAAAAACCAAGTTGAGTGAGACACTCGGTTTCTTAAAAATCCTCAACCTGATTTTTGAAGTTTCCTAATGTGATGTATTGATTTTGAATAATTAACGTTGCTTATAACACTGCTTATAGTAAATTAAACTAACTGGATTTCTGTTTTGTTTTTTTAAGGTGTCTGGGTATTTACATGGATACACTGAACATCTTTATTCGAGTGGCCACCATGCTTGCCACTGGTGGGAGTAGCAGGAAGAAGTGAATTAAGATTTTTCTTTGTAACTATCTGATAGTTCAAACTGTCTGCTTAGTGCATATACCTAGTAAAAATTAATCTGATGTACAAGCAGCTTTCATGTAGAAGTCAGAAGTTTGAAGCATTTCAGCATTAATAAGGTGTTTCAGTACAACATGAATCTCAAGGATACGTTTCCCAGTTCTTAGGTGAACAGGTCAAATTTGATTACAGTGCAAACACTTGTACATAATTTGTAATATCTTAATGGGAACAAAATATATTTCAGTAAATTATATTCTAAACTTAACAAAACTAAATCAGTCTGTCTCTGAAAGGTTTGACAACATATTCTGTGACTATCACTTTTTGCATCTACCATAATTGCATAGTAAAAAGAAACTGATCTCCAAAATGAGGAATCAAGTATACAGAAAGGGGCACAAGATAACTCAAGAGACGGATATTGGAATATGGAACCTCGTTGTACTTAAACAGAAAGTGGTGTTGTCTGAGAGCTGTTGCTGCTATTTGGTGGCCTTTGGGTGACCTATCTGAAAGAAATTCGAGCCCTAGCTACTAGAACTTGACTTAGTCTATCACTTGTAACATCTCAACTGAAATTTTAGAAAGGATTAAGGTGAGCACAGAGAAATACAAAGGCCTTGGAAAAGCAATGCGACCCTTCCAGAATGGTGGGCAGTGGTAAAGAAGCTTGTGCTCTTACTACATCTGTTTGTCTTGTGGGTAAATAACTTCAGCACCTTTCCTGAATATACTTGAAAAATTAGCGTTCAGTGTAGCTGCAATGTTTCCAACATCGTTAATGTTTATTAGCTATCTCTGTCTTTCACTGAGAAGTTAAACTTTGGGAACATCAAACTATTGGAGTTTTGGTACCAGAACCAAAAAATATTTAGGCTATAATGTGTGTGGCCAATAAAACTATAGATTAACTTTTTTAAATACTGAAAGCAACTAAGTGGGTTTTTTTGGTTTGGTTTTTTTTTTGATGATGGCCTCCTGAAATCTGAGCTCAGTGACCAGTCCCACTCTAAAATTTGCTTAATGATGGTGCTGGAACAAAGGGAAGGTGAACTCTATTCTGCTTTTTTGACCTGTCCTCTAGTCCCCAAAACCAAATGCTATATACTTTCAAGTGCTTTTGCCTGTAATCCTTTGACTCCTCTTCCCAAATTGCTGCCGTACAACTGGTATTTTCTTTACCATATTTAACAAAAATGCCCCACTAACATTGGTGGTGAATTTCTACAACCATATTTCACTGTTCTAGTACCGTACTTGGTTTGGCAAATACAAGTATTATAAGCTGGGATAATAAGTAAGCCTGTGAAAATATTGGGCATAAGCTATTGTTGGAAATCCTTAAAATTAAATGAGGCCCATGTAACTCAATCTCGTTACCAGTTCTGGCAAGATCAGATCAGCAATTGAAACTTATTTTATCCTTTCAATGTGCTATGCTTGTGTACTGATTTCTGAAACAAAGTCCAAGACCAACAGTTCATTGGTCTCTTATTTCTCCTTTCAAATAATATTTATACTGTAATACATTAGTTTAGTAGAGGCACTAACTTCATCTTCCTTCCCCTCAGTTCCCCTCGTCTTATAAGAGAATTAAATGAACAATGTCTACTCCTTGTGTGGAGTGTCTGCATAATTGTTTGCAGTGGAGTCCACAATGCTATTTTTTCCATCAGATGCATTTTCTGCTGAAATAACACTATAGACAAGGTCAAAACTCTGTAGAATAAATGCTAGTATCTTTAATTTATGATGTAAAGACGTTTTTTCTCACCCTATGGAACTAAATGGTATAACTTTTGGTATCCCTAAATTTGAGACGTGCTAGGCAACCTTTAACTAGACAGCACTACCAGCTTCACCTATAATAAGGAAAAATGCCCAACTGTCTCTGGTACTCCAGATTATTGTTTGGGGAGAGAGCAGTGGCTTGTCAGGAAGAATTTTGTCAAATTCCTTTTGCATTGGTAGATTGTCCAATGTAATGTTACAGCAGGTACAACTTTTAGTAAGTTTTGCTACATGACTGCTGTGTGTGCTTAATCCACAGAGCAGCCATATGTAGTGGTATCTTTATGGGACAGATTTAATAGCTTTTCCGTGGACATCAGTGGGTTTTGGACTAGGTCCTCATTGAGGAAACGAATGGATTCCACATCATACTGTCACAGGTGAAGATTCAGTAGCCCATTTGTTAACTATTTGAGATCATATAAAACTTAACCTTTATTACATTCCATTGAATCAATACAGCTATGTGCAGGTGTAGTAACTCCTTGCTTAATGTTGTAGTTATGTTCCTGAAAAATGCAACTGTAAGCAAAATGATGTTAAGCGAATCCAATTTCCCCATAAGAATTAATGTAAATAGGGGGGTTAAGTTTTAGGGAAATTTTTTTTCACCAGACAAAAGACTCACTCACTCTCTTTCCTCCTCTGCCTTGGTGGGTCCTGCGCATATTGGCGGATTTGCTCCCCTCAGAGATTCACAGCAGCCCTCAGTTTGGCCACTTGCATGGCTCAAATCTGCCGTTCACTCCGCTAACCTCGTCACTGGCCAGCATGGGGAAAAGGAAGGAGAACAATTCCTGCAGTCTCTGCTGATCCACCTAGTGGGTCAGGGGACAGGCCAGGGACCTTCCCCTCTGGTAGGACCCACAATCCAAGTCAACTCTTCTTATATCCAATAGGGGGATGGGGGAACCCAGGCCCACCCTCTACTCTGGGTTCCAGCCCAGGGCCCTATGGATCACAGCTGTCTACAGTATTCCGTGTACCACCTGTGTGACAGCTACAACTCGCTGGGCTACTTCCCCATGACCTCCCAACATGTTTATCCTCACCACCAGACCTTCCTCCTGATGCCAGATAGCATTTGTACTCCTCTGTCCTCCAGCAGCACGCTCTCACTCTCAGCTCCCTGCGTGCCCCTCATTGACTGAAGTGATGTCCTTTTTAAGCCAGGTACCCTGATTAACCTGCCTGTCTTAATTGATTCTAGCAGCATCTTAATTAGCTCCAGGTGTCCTACTTAGCCTGCCTGCCTTAATTGGTTCCAGGAACTGCTCCTGTTACCTTACTCAGGGAAAAGGGACCTGCTTAATCTGGAGCTAATATATCTGCCTTCTACCACACTCCTGAAGCCAGCTGGCCCAACCCTGTCACAATATACACACAGTATAAGTTTTAAACAATTTAATACTGTACACAGCAATGATGTTTGTGAAGCTTGGTTGAGATGATATATCCAGGGGATCCCTTACTGCTAAATGATGAACTAGCACTCGGCTGAGCCCTCAAGGGTTAACACATTAATGTGGCCTCACATTCTACAAGGCAGCACAAATGGAGGGAGAGGAGACCGCATAGCAGACAGAGACACACACCGTGTGTGTGTATATGAGAGACATGCACATTGCCCCTTTATGGTGACCCCACTCTAAGTACATTGCCTTTTTAAGTAGATCAGCAAGTTGAGACAGCAGCTGCTGCCAGCAAGCTCCCTCTGTCCTGACCTGTCTTCCCTCCCCTACCCCCCATGGAGATGTGGTAAGCAGGAGTAGGGCTGACGGGGACACACTGACATTAGCACCCCTCTTTCCCCACACACACAGCAGGCAGAAGGCTCCTGGGAGCAGCTCAAGGCAGAGGGCCGGAGCAGCACATGGCAGTAGGGGGAGGGACAGCTAAACTGCTGGCAATTGATAGCCTGCTGGGCAGCTGCTGCACTTAGGGGAACTTAGGGGAGCAGGGAGCTGATAGGGAGAGCTGCCAGCCCACCCTGGTTCCGAGCCCCCATCAGCTAGCTCCAATGGGCTGCTCTTCCTGCAAGCAGTGGACAAAGCAGGTGGCTGCCAAACAGTGTTATAAGGGAGCATTGCGCATCTTTAAACGAGCATGTTCTCTAATTGATCAGCAATGTAACAACAAAGCAACATTAACCGGGACGACTTTAAGTGAGGAGTTACTGTATTCGGTATTGCTCCATAACTATCCTTTTTTTCTATTAGGAAATCTTTTATTTAAACTAAAGATATGTTTGTTACAACACAAGGAGGGAATTAAAACAGACTGGGAGTAATTTTAACTGTTCTAGTGAACTCTGGAGCACTGACATCAAAAGTAGTAACTAAGATAGCGAAAACCAAGAGAAAAGATCAATGGCTGTCTAATCCCCATGCAGTTATAGGCAAGGCTTGTAAAAATCTCACTGGTGTACGGATGATTTTTGTGGCAAGAACTGTTGGATCTAATGGCAGCTAATTGTATATTCAGGCAATATCACTTCCTTATTGTACAAAGTTAAACACAAGGGGAGGCAACCTCTTTGGCAAAGTTTGAAGTTACAGAGGCTTTGTACATAGTTCTCAGTCTATACATAGAGAAAGAGAATATGGCAGCCTCCACTTCTTCAGCCTTAATTTTTTAGGGGAGGGAGCTATTTACTGTTCTTCCCTCTTTCCCTCCCCCCCCCCCCCCCATCTTCACCACTGGAAGAGATGTTTTAATAGCAGCCCTAGTGAACATATTTGGTTACAGTTCAACTGCAGTGGTGCATATTTGAGAGGTGACTCTACAATTGATTCCATAATCAGTACAGTCCAGTACTCTCCAGGATGTATTGACCAGGGCCTGCTCCAGGCACCAGCTTTCCAAGCTGGTGCTTGGGGTGGCATCCAGAATGGGGCGGCAGTCCGTGTCCCACGGCGGCAATTCGGCAGCAGCTCCACCGCTGTTCCCACCACGGCAGCAATTCAGAGGCAGCTCCGCCGATTTTCTCGCCGCCGCGGCAATTCGGCAGCAGTTCTGCAGCTCTTCCCGCCACCGTGGCAATTCGGTGGTGACTGCTTGGGGCGGCAAAATTGGTAGAGCCACCCCTGGTATTGACTGTAATAGGTTTTCAAAAGACAAAGTAGTGTGAAACTGCATCTCTTCATATAATAAATGCGGGTAACTAATTCTAATTGGTTAGCCTCCTTGACTAACACCAGGTCCTAAAGTAAGATAAAGGATAGTCTTCCATCAACACATGCTACTTATTGGACAAGAGTAAGAACCGGTAGCTGCCTTTGCCAAAAGAAAATTCCAGAGCTTGTTGTACAGTAACTCCTCACTTAACGTTGTAGTTACGTTCCTGAAAAATGCGACTTTAAGCGAAATGATGTTAAACTAATCCAATTTCCCCATAAGAATTAATGTAAATAAGGTGGTTAGGTTCCAGGGAAATTTTTTTCACCAGACAAAAGACTGTATTATATATATAATATACACACACTATAAGTTTTGAACAAACAATTGAATACTGGTACACAGCGATAATGATAGTGAAGTTTGGTTGAGGTGGAGGAGTCAGAGAGTGGGAATTTCCCAGGGAATGCCTTACTAAATGAACTAGCACTCCACTGAGCTCTCAAGGGTTAACTCTCACACTCTACAAGCCAGCAGGAAAGGAGGGAGGGCAGAGGTGTGTTTCAGAGATAGAGATGCACATTTCCAATTAGGTATTAAGAGTGGGGTCAGAAGTACACTGCCTTGTTAATTAGATCAGCAAGCCCGGCAGCTGCAGCTTCTGCGTAAGGTAGCAGCTCCCTCCCTCGTGTGTCCCTCCTGCTCTATGGAAGATGGGGTATGCAAGGTGCAGGGGGACATTAGCACCCTCTTCTTCTCCTCTCTCCCCCCCCCCCACAGCAAGCAGGCACCCTGACATTAGCTCTGCTCTTCGTCCCCTCCCCTCCACATAGCAAGCAGGCAGGAGTATCAGGGAGCAGCACATGGCAGTGGGGGGAGGGACAGCTGAACTGCCATTGATAGCCTGTTAATGACGTTAGAAGGAAGCATTTCACAACTGTAAACGAGCATGTTCCTTAATTGATCAGCAAGGTAAGAACGAAACAACCTTAACCGGGACGACTTTAAGTGAGGAGTTACTGTACTATTCTGGTTGAGTCTCATCCTGCACTCCTGGATGAGGACTCCTAAAACTACTCTGTACCTAACTTAAGAAAATAAACACGCTGTACTTTAACAAGAACAAAAATATTAGAGTTGGTATATTCAACCACTAACAAGTTTGTGGGCAGGGAAGGGTAGGGCAACTCTTGAGAAAATTGATATGGGAAGTAAAAATGCTTTTGCCCATCTCAAAATACCAGTTGCATTGCTCAGGTAAACTGCGATAGACAGCATTAGTGACTTACTAAAAAATAACTACACCTGTATTTGACATATTCTGACAACTATTTCACTATAAGATTAAGCTTGAATATCTTAAACAATTTAAAGTGAGAAAATGCGGATGCTATGCTATCCTAGCTGTCCTTAAAGTAGAAGATGTTCCTATTCTGTTTTGTTCTGCCACACAATACTGCATTCCAAAACTCCAATACCAGTAAAAGTTGTGATGCTGAAATCACAAGTCGTGTTTTCATGACCTCTTTAGTATGTACTTTACACAAGTATCGCACTGGTGTTTTTTTTATCAGTAAATAAATCTGCTCATCACATGGAATTATGTGCATAATCCAAGCTAGTTCATAAGTTTGTTACCAATAGTTCCTTCATTTTTGGCCTTGGCAATGAGGAGTATTGGGACACTGGAACATAAGTAGTACTCAAAACAATCTTCTGCAAAAAGGACATTTTTCTTTGTCCAATTATTTCCAGTAAATATTTAAGTAAAAACCCAAGTTTTTAGTGGGAAACAATCTTAGCAGCTTTTTGCTATAGCTCATGGATGTTTCAGGAAGTATGTAACTCATGAATAGCAACACTATCAAAGCAGATCCAATCGAAGAAAAGCTAGATTGTATTGTGTAAAATGCTGAATAATGGAATAATTTAACTTTTAGCACTCATCAAAAAATAAAAATTGAATTCTGCCAAGCCTACCCTACATATTGGTTATTCAAGCTATCTCAGCTGACCCAAAGAGCTCTTACAGCTACATAAATGTATTTTCATTTCTGATACCAAGTTATACAATATGTTTAACTGTAAAAAAGTTCCAATGCTTAAACCTTGACCCCGTGTATCTGTCTCATCTACCTACATTCTTATAGCCACTATTCACACGTCTATCTGAGCACCTGAGTGATTATTCAAACCTGACTCAGGTAAGCGCTCATTGAAAGTTTCATCTGAGTAAGGATGTCAGGATTTGTCCCTTTGTGATTTACTAAGGGGGAAGAGGAATCCCTTGGCTGAACAGACAAACATTATTATAAATACTGATTGGTGATAGAACGTCTGATCTGTCTTCTGCTGTGCAAACATAGAGCGCAATCCTGCAAAGATTCAAGTGAGGAGTAATGTTACTCACCAGAGTAATCCCAATGATTTAGTGGGAAGTGCTGTGTCTTCAGCAATAACTTTGTAAAAGTAATAGTCGTAGTACGAGACCATAAGGATTTTTGGTTTTCATGAAGTTAGAACATGTTAGGTTCAAGAGAGTGTGTTGTGTAGGGTTTCAGTTTGCAGTTTTGACCAGTAAGTGGAGAGAGTGGAGTAAATAGGAAAAAGTGTTATGTATATTCAATAAGGGGGCAGGGCTTCTGCTGTCTGAATGCTGTATGCCATAGTCTGCAGCAGGGGGAGAGAAAGTGAAGAAAATGCTCCTGACAAATAGCTGTGTATGAAGGCAAGATTATTAGTAAGTAAGTGACGGTTGGAGACCAGACTGTTTCAATAATGCTGAGAAAATCTTATAATGGTAAGACACCGGAAGCTCTCTTCCTTCTACATAAACATCCACTGGCACCAGCAGTTCAGGGGATTGAAGAAGCTTTGGAACTCTATCATAAAGCCAACCTGAAACAAGATGGAAGAAGAGAGAATGCAGGGAAAATAAATTCTGAGCAAGCCATGCAGCTGGGAGAAAAGCAATAGTGGAAGCAATACATGAGGTTTCCTATCTCTAAAATCCTCCCAGATCCAGGGAAACACACCAAAAAAAAAAAACCCCAACCCACAATCCAAAATCTAAACATTAATTTCTATAAGAAAGTGAAGCAAAACTGTGCCAATGCAGGTGTATTTGGGGAGAGTATGATTGTGCATAGAGACAAGGGACATGTTTTTAAAAGCACCGAACTGATTTAGGAGGCTAAATCCTGTTGAAACATGGGCTCCTATGTCACTTAAGTGCTATGAAAGTTTTACACATTATGGCCAGCTCGGGGACAGTTTGGGCAAAAGAGCAGTAGAGATTTGCTTCTGGGTTGAGCTGGGGTCTTCATCATTTTCCAGGGCCTGTTCCAGACCTACCAAGGATAAAGTGAAAAGATGGAAGCGTCCCAGAGTTCTCCCCTGACTACAGTGAGACTAGTATTGCCAACCCCACATGTTCAGAAATGAGTGACCCACCCTCCCAAATCATGTAATTGTTAAAGAAGAATACATTTGGGGTTCTTGTTTATCTTCTGTTCTTTTAACCTTTAGGTGATGCTCAGGTCACATTTTCAAGTTCTTCTCTCTAACCATGATGACTAGAAACTTACTTTGTTTTTGAAAGACAGCTGAGATTGTTATGTATCCACATAACCTCAGGAGCTGGGGCTTTAAGAAATACACCAAATGCTGCAAGGCTGGTGATAAAATTGTGAAAGTTGGTGACACTGAGATGTACCTGTACTTCACCTGGGAGCACTCTCCCAAACAGGCTGGGAGGGCTGAGGCTGCTATTTGTGCCAGGGAGATAAAACAGCTGGACTAAGTGATCTTGTAAAATTGGAAATAAAGAAAACCTTTACTAGTGCGTTGGCGAGAGGCTGAAGAAATTGCACAACAAATGCAGTATTGGTGCAGTCCTAGTGTAATTCTGTGGAATTGGTAAAGTTACATCAGGGATTAATTTGGCTCATTGTTTTCAGTGAAAAAGGCTGTATTTTGAGGAAATTGCAGATGATATAGTTTCATTATGAAGAAAAGACGTAATGAAAGTGTTGAACGTTGTAACAGGTAGAGTTTTGGAGTCGGCAACAGTGTAAGAAAATGCAAGAACAGCACTTTCTCATAACCATTTATGGCAAGTTAAGAATTACTTGGACTACTCCCCTGGAGTACTTGATTGCTCAAAGTTTCTTTCTGCCTTTCTCTGAGTTTCTTCAAAGCATTGTTTTTATGTGTTTGTAGAATTGCCTTCTCTGGAGCTCAAGCATCTTCTAGAGTTGATTGCCTATGTGTTACCTTGTAGTTCCTCTCTTCTTTGTGTTCTAATTGCGCTCTCTCCAGCCAGATGCCTCTTAGTTTTGTTTATATATCAAAACTATCTCTCCCACCAAGTCACATTTGCCAGCTGCTTTGCACTCTCTAGTAGGATTTTGTCAAAAAAAATTCACTATTTTTTTAACTACTCCTTCCATCTCTGAAGGGGGGAAATGATTGCTTGTTTAAGAAAATGAGTGAAACAATACTATTTCAATTTTCCCTTTATTTAAAACTAGACAGATATTTGTATTACAATAATAGCTAGAGATTCCAACTGAGATCAGGGCTATTATAATACCTGGCTTCTAAAGAACAGCGGTGAACAAAAGTCTTGATCCAATATCATTCAATCCCAGACCAAAAGTGTTCATGAAAGATAGAGTATTTAAAAGATGAGAGCTAAATAAGAAAGCTCATTTCATATGTTATGCCTTATAATAATGTTAACAAGGGTTTAAAAGAAGCACAAGCAAAGCTGGCTGGTTTCATTCATTGGCACCCCATGCTTAAACAAAACCTATTCTGGTTAGTAAAATGTAATAAATAGTTCTTGAGATCCAATCTGCTTGGGCCTCTCATAAAAAATAAATACAAGAACTGACCCTTCTGTAGTAGCCAGGATGATCAGAAGTATCTTGGTAACCATCTGGTTCTTCAGGCACTTATAGCCATGTTCCTACAATGGTTAATTCTTATGTCAAGTGAAGAAAATGCATACAGCCTAAATGTGAACATTTTTCCTGTCCTCTCTTATTAACCATGGTTATAAAGACACCAGTCATCCTTTACTCTCCATCACTGTCTGAGAAATCGAGTATTGTTCCTTGCCTTTTTCCTCAATAAGTTGGTAAGAGAATGCAAAAGCTCCTTGGGCTGAATTTAAGAAGATATGTGTCTAAGAATTATGCTGTCAAGGCTAGTGGTCAGAGTCCAAATGCCAGAGGTAGGGTTTGAGGCAGAGCCAAAGATCAGAACCAGAGTTGGAAACCAAATGCCACAGCCAAGGGTCAAGACAGAGTCGGAGTCAGGAATCAGGCCTGAGGTCAGAGAGAGATTACCAGGAGGGCAGGCTCTGGGCAGGAGCTGTGGAGAAGCAGAACAGGAGCAGAGTTTGGCGAGAGAGACAAGCTCAGGGAGGCAGAGTCCATGGGCATTTGAACAACCAGCGAGAAGCAGCTGCTACAGCTGAGCTTAAGAATCGGCCTTCTGGCGTCCTCAGCAGCCAGTCAGGCAGGGTGCTCCACCAGGTAGCCTAGCTGGCTCGTTAAGGTGTATGGGGTACTGAGCAGGTACAGCTGCAGGACCTTACTCCTGACATAAACTAAATGGTTTTATAACACATCTTTCCTGTAGAATAATTCAACCTGCCACTGCTTGCCGTTTATCTGAAGTGAAATTACCTGTTCCAGGAAGTATTACATCTTGTAATTAGTGAATGACACATGCCTGGAGTTCTGCCAATTTAGCAGGGATGGGGTTTTCCATTTGCCTAAATTCATAAGTTGCTGCACTCCCCGAGCTAGCCCACTGAAGAAAAAGTATAGTGCAGCTGTCATCCTTCAGGGCTTTGCAGAAGACTGACTAATCTTCATGTAAATCATTTCTTTAAAACTCAGATCAATTTGAAAAGTGAGGGACTGATAGTAATGGTTTGAGGCAGGGTTGGTGTGGGAAGCTTCTCACCACCCACACCTGGCAGTGTACCTCAATCCTGCTAGTGCAACACACCTGCTGATCCTGTGTAGACCCATGAAACGGTCAGTGATCCCATATTGCTTGTTTTCTTTCCCCATAAAGAGAGGTAATCTGAGGAGTATTCTAGTCCTCCATTTATTATTACCGTTTTATTTTTTGTATTGAGGTAGCACCTAGGAGCCCCAGTCGTGGACCAGGACCCCAGACACGGCACTAACACAACAGACAGTCCTTGTCCTGAGCGGGGAAAGAGAAAAGTGTTAACGATACTCATAAGTAGTCATAGAGTTTAAAGGCAAAAAAGACCCATCAGATCATCTAATCTGACCTCTTGTATATCACAGGTCACAAACACCACCCAGCACCCACACACTAAACCTAACAACCAGAATGAAACCAAAGCAATACAGCTCACAGAAGACTAAACTATTATGTGCCACAAACAAAGGATAGGAGGGACTGAGCTGCACCAATGCCTGAGGCCTCTGCAAAGGCAGGGAATTGATGTATTTAGAGAGATCCAGGTAATCCTTGCAAATGACTAGTGCCCCAGACTGCAGAGCTATGCTAAAAAAACAAGCTTGCCCTGCCAATCTGCCCTTCCTTCCAGCCCCCACATGTGGGGCTCACTTAAACCCACCAGTGAAGCGCCTGAGAGAGAATTCTGATTACCACCTCAGAGCATTGGCTCAAGTTGTGTCCCATCACTGACACAACTTTTGCAGGTCAATTGGCTTTGTTCGTGAGCAAGATTTTTAATTTAGGTGGAAATTTGGGAGGAAATTATTTAGGAAAATTCCACAGAGGCATGTATTGGGAGCACAGGTGTGGAACATAGCCTTGCCGCCCTAAATCTATCCTTCCGATCAGAATAATAAATAAGGGATTTTTTTTCTTTATTTCAGGGTCATTCCCCTTATTATTCCCCTGTAGCTGAAATTTTACTTATCAGTACATCCGTTTCATGAAAGTCTCACATGCTCTTACAAGTTCTTAAAACAAAAACCATAGTTGAGCAATACTGCTTTAACAAGCACCTTTAGTGTACTTTATTATTTGAAACATTTATTTTGTAAGGCTAAAGCTTTTTTATTTTAGAAAAGCAGGGCTGGACCACTCAGTGGGATTGATAATGAAATACAGACCCTTTACTTCTGGGTCACCACTTTACCTCTAGATCAGGTCAGTCAGTAGTGGCCAAAAGTTGATCTCATTTGATATCTGTTTCAGTTGCCCTTGTGGAACAAGAGTGGTGATCTCAGTCTAGTTCTCAGTGAACAGGCATCGACAGCACAAAATCTATCACCTTAATCAGAATGAATTGGCACTCTTGTTAGCAGTCTCACCAGAGGGGACAACGAATGAATGGCCTGTGGATCGTGAACAGGGATTTCTCCTGGTCTCACAACAAGTATTGAAACACGTTGGCAAGACAAAGTGAGAGGTATGTTCTTCTGTTGTACATGCTGTACTTTCGTAGGTGACTGGAGGACTTCAGGTTTTAGGCTGGTCTGTCACCTTTTATGAGTGCTACATTCATACTCAAGGAAAATTTCAGTTTCCAGATCCATTATGTAGCATTTATCTATGTGTTGGTTACATATGATGTCCACAAGCTCAAGTCTTTTCTAGTAGTAGATTCCTTTTAGACGTCAAACCATCAATGGCTAATTCAATCATGGCTAGCAAAACTCATAAGTTTCAAGAAGCAAACACTGTCATGGCACTCCTTTGAAACATGCTCAAGCATTTATAATTAATATTCATTCATTTTAACTGGTGTTTTGGTCATTGCAAAGGAATGGCCTCACGTGGCACGTTGCTAAATTGCTCATTTAAAGAAAAATGGCATTTCAGTTTGAGTTTAGCTCTTCTGTGCATGATAAAGGGAAAATACCTCACTGGGGCAAAATAATTGTTCAGTACATTTATACAGCTGTTTGTGGCAACAAGGTTGTGTTTGTTAACAAAAGTACAGTGATCAGTGTTATAATTAGAACAAAAAATGACAAGGAAGCAGCTCCAGTCCCATAATTAGAACAAAAAAACAACAGACAAGGAAGCAGCTCCAGTCCCATAATTATCACCCCTTCCATATTAAGGCTCTTGATCAGAGTACCTAAACTGAGAGGTCAGATGATTAGCCAATATGCTTTTCTTTTTCTCAAAGAACATGTTCACACCTCTGTTTGCATCACTTTTTTCAGATCCAAAAGATAGATATGTAGATGTAATTAGGCAACATATCATTCACTGATCTTTGAGATAAGTAGTTAATTACTTTCCCATCACAAGAACTTGGGCTCGTCTACACTGACACTTTCCAGTGCTGCAACTTTCTCACTCAAGGGTGTGAAAAAACACACCTGTGAGCATTGCAGTGTAAGCCGCCACCCTTCCTTGATGAGTAAACTACGCTGTGAAGGAGCTGTGCTGGTTCCATAGATAAAGATATCATTCCCATATTTGACTCTTTGTGTGAGCATTGACTGTCATTGGAAATATCCTGAGGATATTGCACCATCCTCTGATGAAAAGGTCTAGAATAAGAAACTGATTTAATTACGGCATAAATGTATGCCAAGACTCTAATGTCCCTTGGCATGTATGGTATAATGTGAAATTCCCTTAGCTGGAAAGGTGGGGAATTTATAAGAAATTCCTGATTATGTGTAATTAAAAATCACATCTATAGCACTATAAACTTATGTGAAGTTTTACAAACAGTTGGGTATGTTTCCTGTCCAGAAGATATAAAATAAGGCAAACAAAGGCAAGGCACAGCCCAATAGTATGAGAAAGGGAGTAGTTGGGAAATTAGAGGTGGTGAGTAGGAGAATTCTTGGAACAAGGGAGTTTCAAGAAGGGAGTGAACTGGAATAGGGAGAGAGCTATTGGCAGATGATAATAGGGAGAATGCCCTGTTAGTAAGGAGGCAAAGGCAGGAGAGTGATGGAAAAAGATGAAGGGAGCAGTAAAGCAAGGAGATTAGGGGGAAGAGGAGGAAGTCAGAGCAAAAGGTACAGGGAAGCAAAATTATGTAAAGCCTTGTAGATGAGGATGAGGGACTTAAATTTGATGAACAGATAGATAGGATGGCTAGATGGGGTTTCAAGAGGGGGTGACATGGACAGATATTGGAAAGATATTTTAAACAGTGCCCTTTAGTATAGATTGGAGTGGGAGAAATGAGGTCAGAGATTTATACTACTCCAGGCAACAAGTAGCCAAGACCTGGGTAAGGGTTTAGCAGTAGAGTAATGAGGAAAGGGCAGATTGGGTGGTATCAGAAGGCAAAAAGCAACACGACACAGTGAGAAACTGGGCATGGCGAGAGAAAAATAGAGGATGTGTGCACAGGAGATGGGAAGAATGCTGAAATTGTCAATTCAGGAAAGAATTTCTGGAGGAAAGAATCTCTCTTCCTCTCCAAAACTTAACTTGATGGCAGGACCAGAGCTGGTTGGAGAAGTTTCCCTATCCCCTGTGGAAAACGTTGACTTTCCAACAAAAAATCAAAGCTGAAAAATGTTGACTGAAAACTTTCAGTTTAAAACTAAACATTTCCATTTGGAAATACCACCATGGTGCTTCATGCCCCCATTCTCCTCGATGGGCCAAGCTTTCTAGCCAGACTACACCTTCCATCGTTCTCCATGGTCTCCTCTCTTCCTGAACTGCATATGTCACGAGTTTCTGGTCATGGTGCATCATGGGAAATGTAGTCTGTCTGAGGAATCCAGGACATAGAGGAGAATGAGGGAATAGGGCACCCGAACTACAACTCCCATAAATAAGGCTACTATTTAGTCATAGGTGTTTTTAGTAAAACTCATGGACAAGTGTCGGGCAATAAACAAAAAGTCACAGCCCCTGACCCATCTATGACTTGTATTAGAAATATCCCTGACTAAATCTTGGCCCAGGGTGCCGCCACTGCTGCTCAGGGGCGGGGGGCAGCCTGGAGCGCTGCTGCTCAGTGGGGGAGGTGGGCAGCCCAGGGTGCCGCTGCTGCTGCTCAGTGAGGGTGGGGGGCAGCGGCCCAGGGCCAGCTGCCTGGGGCTGCCCAAGCAGCAACCGGTGTGGCTGGCCCCAGCTCCACCCCAGCTGCTCAGGTGGCCCTGAAGGCAGCCAAATTGACCACTGCAGAAGTCCTGATGGTCCCAGAAAGTCACAGAATCTGTGACCTCCATGAAAGACTTGCAGCCTTACCCATAAGGCAATGCAGCAGCATTCCAGAATTTACGTTTTTCAGCCAAAATCTGAAAAATGTGAACTTTTCATTTTTTGGCTGTTCGTTTTTTTTCAATGAAAAGTCAGCATTTCTTCAGAAAACAGATGTTTTTCATGAAAAATATCATTGAGTTGAAAATCCGATTTTCAGTTAATAAAGTTTCAACAGAAATGTTTTGACCATCCTTAGGCAGGACATGAAAGAGAAGAAGGGAAGCAGGACAAAGGCTGGTAGTAGAGAAACAAATACAGGAATAATCTCTATAGGGGTGTCAGAGGAAACTATAGAAGTACATGAGGGTGCAAAGAGTGAAAGGATACAAAGAGAGGAGGAGAGGACCACAAATAGAATTCTGGAGAACACTAACAGGTAGGAGACAACTAAGGCTTAGGAGATGCTGCAGGAGCAGCCAGCTAAGCAAAACAAAAGGAAGAGAGCAGAATTATACCCAGAAACCAAGAGAAAGATGAGGAAAGGAAGAACAATCAACTATGTCAAAGGCTACAGACAGATCATGAGAAATAAAGGTTAAAGAAATGAGCTTTTGATTTGCCTTGGAAGAGGTCATTGGGGTCCTTTGTAAGAGCAGTTTCATTGTAGTGGAGAGGGCAGAACCCAGATTGTTGATTCTGAACAAATTGGAGAAGAGGAAGTACAGAAATTGATATTAACACCATGCTCTAGCACTGTGGAGTCAAAGGGGAGAAGACAGATAACTTGATCCCCCTTGCCTAACAATCATTGTCTGTTTGCTTTGGTTTCTCCGCACCCCAAGATGAGGAATACAGGAACAGATCTGAAGGCAGAGGGAAAATGGTCAGAAGGGAGAGAACAATTAAAAATCCCCACTCAGTGTGGAAAGCAGGCAGCATGAGGCAGCTGCCATTCCCCCAACCCCCTGTGAAAGACAATTAGAAAATAGTCTATCAGTTGTTATAAGGTGACCGTGGTATCTGCATGCCTTCCAAGAGACATCAACCAAAAATATCTTTTTTAATCTCTGCTAGCCAGTAGGGCCATTCTTATGTTCAAGTTTAAAGTTATTGCTGGGATTTTTCAAAATGTATTAGTTTTTATTAATTGAAGTCAACAGAACTACATTATATAAGGCAGATAAAGCATAAAGATGCTGATGTGATTGAAAGGGTTATTTTGGGAAAATTAAATTGAAGAGATTCAGCTCTTAAACCATTTGATTTAATGCAGTGCTCTAAAATGTGAGCTAACTTCTGCTCTCAGATTAGCTTTAATCCAGAACAACTCACTGAAGTCAATGGAGTTATTCCACATTTCTGTTGGTGTAGCTGAAACCAACTGTGCAGACATTTCCAATCAAGAGTACCTCCTACAGTACCGCCTGATGATTTAAATTTAATAGCATTGCTTTTGTCATTTATAATGCACTTTAAAGAAAACAAAAAAGCCTATTTAACTAATGGGGTTAGTGGGTTGGTTTTTGGCAGGGCCAGCTCCAGCTTTTCGGCCGCCGACCAAAGTGCCAAAGCAAAAAAAACCCAACAAAAAACGCCGCCCCAGAATCCCCGGACTGCCACTCCCTACAGGGCACCACCCCAGGCACGCGCTTTGCGGTCTGGTGCCTGGAGCTGGCCCTGGTTTTTGGTTTGGGTTTGTCCTTTGAAAGGAAGTGAATTCCTAGAGAAGAGAGACAGAACTGAGAATTGCAAACTATGACGTAAAAGATGAGCTGCAAAAAGCCATGGACTTATGCTTGTTCCACCATGATCCAATGATCTAAGTAGTATAGGGATGAACCTATAACTGAGAATATAACACTGCTAAGCAGCATCAAGCCTCTGCTGTCCGGTTCTTCTTTCTCAACATCATTAACTGAACTGTAGAAAGACTTGCATCATGAAAGGCTTTAGCAGTGATGCGAACTGAAGAGTTTGCAGCAGGCTGAACCAGTAAAGTTTTGGCTTTCTAATTTGCCCCATTGTTGAGGCATGAATATTTGTAAAGCACTTTGAAAATAACATTGCTATGTGTAGTTAAGTGCTGTTATTTTTTTATTTTTGTTGGTGGTGATGGCAGCTCTGGCAAATCTCAATATCAAGCAATGTCAATCCTCAGATTTTCTGGATATATCAAGATACACTAATCAACATGCTTCCACATTCAGTCGACTAGGAAGCTCTAAAATGCATATAAGTAGGTAGTCAGATTTGAAACTGTAACACTTGAACACCGGAGATAGGCCAAATCCAGAATCTGGATTCTGAACCCTTTGAATTTCAACATGTGTGTATGGGAAGAGATGTCGGAGTCCCTGGATTGGAACTGTCCACTCTAGTTTCATTTGCAAGCAGATCCAAGTCCTGAAGGAGTCTATGTTCTACTTCAGATTCTAATGCACCTGAAACCTCATAAGAAGAGCTAGTCTCATGACATTTCTACCATTTGAAGGACAAAATTTTCAAGGATAATGTTTGAGTTTTTGCCGCCATCGGACCCGAACCCCTACCTGATCTCAAGCTAAATACGGCTCCACAGCTCATCCCTACTTAAAACTAAAAAAGACATTCTCAGTACATGCATATGGACCTTGATACTGTATTGAGTTTGATGGACATCTTTATCTCAGCTGTATTTGCAGAGACATAATGATGCAGATATGATAACTATCAAGAAGTTAATAATAAACCCAAAGATTCACTGCTTGATCAGAAGTCTTAGTATTTTGTTGAGTGGACAGCACTATAGACAATAATTTTGATGTAAACACCAGGGTGATTTTTTTTAAGTTCTTCCAGTACCAGTCACCTCTCGATACCTCTCATCCATAGCTCGCCCAGACAATTCTCAAAGCATCCATCAGAGCTTACTCAATGTTGTTCAACAAAGCTGGTACAGTCCCAACAAAAGAGGGGTCCAAAGCTGAAACTCTGAATGCGAACATCCCTGAATACTCTGTGCTCAAAATCCAGAAGCCTAGTGTTGTACATTGGGCCAATCTCTAATACAGATGGGACTTCTTGGCAGCCAGCCATTTCTTAGCTTGGGAAGGGCTGGTTCTTTCTGTCGCCTGAAGGTAAATACAAAGGCCAAATCTCCACCCATTATGAACACAGCATTTTTCCTTTACTATACCTTATAAAAGCACTGTTTATATCTAAAGACAGTTTATATCTGAAAGCAGACCAAAAACATTGCTTCAGTCTCACTTCAAAGAAACTGCCTGACTAGCTGGAAGAATGAAGCTCTTCACGCTCTTTGGCTTGCTGTCTGTCTTGATACTGTGCCTCAGTGTTTTCTCTACAGAAGGTACACTAACCTCCTACTAGCCATATCTGTGATGCTCTTATTTTTTCCTTGTCTTTTATTTTTCAACTTAAAGTACATATTTGCTATTTTTAGGCTGATTTCACAATCTCTAAAACTACCAACACCTGGTACGCTGAGAAGAGCAATTAACTTTGAGAAGGAGTTAGAACTGAAGAATTTGGTCTTGCACCAGAGCTTTCCATTTGTTTTATACTGTTACCTCTGCACTGCAGAGCCATCTGTCTTGTTCTTTGTTGCACAGTGTGTAGTATGATAGGTAACCTATTGTTGTGTTTCCCAGAGAACACCTATTTGGCGATATTTTCATGTGAACGCTATTATAATCATATATTTTCTGATTAGTTCACACTGTGGCATGCATAAGAGGGGGCCAACAGGGACATGCCCTCCCCAATAATCAGTGTGGTCACAGAACTCCTCTGGCCCAAGACTACTTTATTGCAAGAGCAACTGTTATAACTAACACCAGTCCTAGACCAACGATGGGAGAATTTCTGAAAACATTGGGTGTAGATGTGGCATCTGCTGATGCTTCACCTATCTCAAACTCTCTTCTCACCCTCCAGTCCTCAGATTCACTTCCTGTCCTACAAGTTCATCTACTTTGCACCTTGTGATTGTCTCTTTGTAATGGATTTAAATGAAGCATACTGTATTAAAAACAAATCTTATTGTACAAGAGCTCGGTATGCACTGTTCAGATCTAGTGATCAAGGAAAAAACAAGGTTTAAATGGCTAGGTCTCTTCAAAGCAATTCTCCCTACTCCCCAATGTGCATTGCAAATCTATCATTTCTTTGCCTAAAGCAGTTTGTCATGCATTGACTGTATTGACTGCCAGCATCTGACATTTCAAAGACAGAGAGAAAATCTTTGTGATATACTTAGCTAATTGTATCAACTGGCAATGATGGGTGAGCAGCAAACTCCATTCCTGTTTCCTGCTGGTGATCAATTTCTACGCTGAAGCATTGCTTTTGATGATCCTTTTACTATGTGTTCTGCTTTGCAGTAAAGTTCCAGCTATCTTTGCTCAAAGATTTTCTATACATGAAATAACATCAGTATCTATAGATTATATTCAGATATACACACATGTTTATATACTCCATATTCTTTTGGTAACATGTTGTTTTTCACCCTTAGGTCGGGATAGTCGAAAACACTGCTGCAACAGACCCAGACGGATTCCAAAAATTCGCACAGGTAATAATAATAATATATCTGAATTTTAGGTAGATTAATTACTTGGTATTTATAAATTAATCATAATACCTAGCACCATAGTGCTTTTTATCTGTAAATCAGACAGCCCTTTCGCAAAGGTAAGTAAGCAATATCATCTTCTCTGTACAAATAGGGAAAATGGGGTGCAGAGAGGTTAAGTGACTTGCCAATATCATGCAATAAATCAGAGGCCGGGATATGAATAAAAGCCATGTCTTCTGATTTTCAGTCCTGTGCCATATCCAGTGGATAACATTGTCTCCACATGAAGATGTTAATTGCAAGATAAGTTTTAAGTGTTAGTATTAGTTCAATAGAAAGAGGATCAACAGAAAACTCTGATATTACTGGTATGAGATGTGTGTGCCTTTCTCAGTATAATCAGCTATCCTCAAACTTTCAGTGTTCTACAGGAATTTGGATCCATCACAATATCACCATGTGTAGTTCACCTTTCTTTCTTCCATACACGGTCCTTTATCAAGCTTTTGCCTTTTCTCCCCATCTCCCACCTAACTCTTGTCATAATATGTTGGAGTCTTGAGCACAAGTTTTAAAAGAGTGGGTGTGTAAGTGAAATAGATAGATAGATAGATAGATGAGAGGTAGACATACCTGTTTGCACAGCACAACAGTGAATAGAAGTGAAACCACTTTAGGCCACAGAATAAAACATTCAGAGAAGGCTAATTCGCTCCTGTTTTAATGTGTAATGACCATCTATTGGTATCTGCTATGCAAAAGGTGTTGCTATTGTTTTGAAGGCAGGTGTAACATTTTTCTGATATTGGTGTTTCTAATACATAATTTAAAAAGAGAACCCACAATAGAAAATAGGTCATTCTGTGGTTTGCATGGTCCTTCTCTTGTCCTTTGTCTACTCAGGTCCCACTTAGATGTCCACTGCAGTCTCAGTGCATATTTTATTATAGATTAAATAAACCACATCTCTGTAAATCAAATACAACATTTATTTTGTTTCTGTTCAGCTTGCAGTGCCTCCCGCACCCTGCAGCTCACAAATATCCAACTCAGCCTTAGCAGAAAAGTTTTAAGAATTGTGTGGGCAGGAGTGCACTCATATTCAGATGGAACTGAACTGTTTCTAATAAGATGCATTTCCTGCTGTGACACACTGAGAGCACATGTCCTGTAGGGAAATAGGAAAGGAACATTGTTTAGCATGAGCAAGACATGGAAGTAGTCACAATTTAAGCTGTGTTGGTCAGTAAGATGCACAGACCAAGATTTTCAAAAATGAAAAATGCTGGCCGTTCACCCACTGAGAACCAGGCCACTTTAAGGTGTCTCTAGTTGAGCACCCAAAATCACTAGTCATTTTTTAAAAGCTTGACCATAGCTCTATAGTATTTTTTAGGGTATCGGTGTTAATTGTCCGAAGCTACATCTACGTTTGGTGCTGGGGGTGTGATCCCCAGCTTGAGTGCAAACCCACGCACCAGCTCTCATAGAGCTGGCATACTAAAACTAGTAGAGAAGCCATGATAGCAGGTGTGGGATATACATGGGGTGGGTAGCCCGTGCTGCCATTCACCACTGCCATGCTGTTGTGGTGACACTGCTATGTTTAGTGCACTAGCTCAATGAGAGCTTGCCCAACTATGACTACTTTAGCTCGGAATCACACCCCCAGCTCCAGGTGTAGACATAGCCACAGTCAGGATCTCGGTGTGAGTACTCACATCTGCAAATAAGTATTCGCTTTGTGCATTCTCTGTTATTTGTTTAAAATTTCCTGTATTACCTGCCCATTCTGGCCAGTCAGCTCACTTGTTGGGATGTTCACAAAATGTAAACACGCAAAGTGTGTATTGATGTGTTTTCCCAGTTCTAGTTAACAATACTTTTGGCAGCTAAAGAAATATTTCCTAAAGAAGAAATACATTTTCAAAGCTGCTTTTCAAAACACCTGTTTCCATTTCACTAGTTAGTGAATGTGGCGGTTGACCCAAAATCAGACCCTGCTGCTGAGAATACTCAGTGCTTACCTTTCTGCATGTCAGTGGTCTCGTTCACGTAAGTGAAGCGCCTGCATACGTCTTTGCAGACTAGTCTCTGTATTCTTTAGAAATCATAACATATATAAAAGACAAGAGTAAATATTGCAGAATAAAGTTCTTAATTTTAAAATGTTTTCAAATTAATTTTGAAATTACCCTTTTGTTTACATTTCTTAAATTGACCTTTTGTTAAGGTTAATTTGTTTTTTAGGTTTAATATTTTGTTAAAGGTTTTGTTAAGGTTTAATTTTGGTTAAATTAATCTTTTTTTTTTTAATTAAGTATTGAACTTGGCCTACCTACAATAATCTGATTTCTCTTAATTTCCTATGAGGGGCTGATCTTTCAGTCCTATCATCAGCAATTTATTACTATAGTGGCATCCTGTGTGTGCTAATTTTTATTTTTATAGTAGTTTTTTTCTTGAAGTATTTTTACTCTTATTTGTATTTAGATGAGCTAGCTAGAAGTCCTCATATGTTGTATTCCTCTGCAGTTTTCTTTTAATCAGTGAATGTGACTTGAATCAGGGAATGTGACTTTCAAATGGAAGGCCTATGTCACCTAGTCGCATGAGTTTGATCCAGTGAGAGGTTGTGTACACTAGATTGTACAATGCAAGCCAAGAACACTAAGCACCTGGCAGGATCATTCCTGTGATCAGAGGAATATGATTGTTTTTATTGACTTGGCAAACTGGGGATGGTACCAATTCCATCTTATCTGGGTAGCGTGAAGATGTGATTCTCTCAGAAGTATGGTTTAATTATCGTGTGGAATGGAGCCAGAGGATTATTCCGGATACTGATGCTGTTACGCCCTGCAGCATTCCCAGGCAAGCCTGAACACACTTGGCATTGTTACTCTCCTTTTCAATGTAGGTCAAAGAGAGGAAGAGTTCATTCTTTCCTGCTGGTTGGGATAGGCGGGAATGGATGCTTTGTCCCTGCTGAAGCTACTATCTCTCCAGAGCATGGAACTGAAATCTCCAGTCTGTTAATCTGACTAAGAAATCTTCTAGGGTGGGAAGATCTAACAAGTATTTCAAACTCCATTTGTAAAACAGTCATTTGCTTTTTCTGATTGGTTTTTGGAGGTGCTAATGGAGTAGAATGTCCCTCAGGTGAGGGCCTTTTCAGTGTGCCCCTTTACAATTCTTAGGTCTGCTGTTTTCCATGTGCAAATATCCATAGGTTTCATGGATCACTGGAGAGGGCTCTGCTGGGAAAAAGAGGTCCATGGAAGGAGCTCCTCATAGAAATCTACAAAGCCACCACATTGTCCTTAAACTTCTCCTCTGCCATGATACTTACAAAAACTCATTGATGGTTAGACTGACAGCTGGTGTGCTGTGACCTCCACTTCTCGCATTGTTTAACTCTCACTGTTCCCTCGTGCTCCCCATAGTCTGTCTGTCTGTATCTTTCTGTTGTCTTTTGCCACACGGTCAGATTGTAATCTCTTCAAGAGTATGGATTTGCTCAGTTCCCAGCACAATGGGCCTCCTGCTGCTGCTGTTGTACAAATAATTAGTAAATAATTATCAGTAGCTCCCCTTTCTCCAGTGCTCAAAGTGTGCCTCTTAATTGTAGGTTCACCTATACAAAAATACCAGATCTGAACCCACTCTGATCCTGATCTGGAGACAAACGTTAGTGCTCAGTCTTGTCAAAATTGCAGCATTCTGGATCTGAACTTCTCAGCCCAGGCTCATCTCTTTTGTGTTCATATTGAATTACTGGGGTAATGATAGATCTTGTGTCATAGGCTTACCTGCTGCTTTCTCTTTAAGTAAAAATGATTTTTTTAAAACTTTTGAAGACATTTTGAACACAAACAAGATAGTTGTTCCTTAAGCATTCCTTGACTCCTGTTGCTTTTTCCCCAGCTCAAGTCATACTCAGCTGAGGTTTGGTCTATGCGTAAAACTACCAGCATAGCTATGCCAGTCAGAGGTGTGAAATAAACCACACCCCGGACTGACAGCTACACCAGCAAAACTTCCAGTGTAGACACACACAAGAATGCTCCTGTCAGCATAGATAACGTCATTCAGGGAGATAGTGTTTCTATCCTAGCAGAAAAATCTCCTTCTATTGCCGTGTACATTGTGTCTATACAGTTACTATGGGACTATGTCTGCATGTCCTTAGTGCAGACATAGCCTGAGATGTCGGGCAACCAGGTCTGGGGATCCAAATAGAGCGTATGACTTTAGGGGGGAAATAAGCAACCAGGTTCAGATTAAATGTTAACAAACAAAGATCCTGATTTCCTAAATATAGCTCCAATAGCAAAACGGAGGCAATAAAAATGATGGAAAGTATAGAATGTGCAATATTGACCACAAGATAGTTCATTCTAAGTGGGCTGGAGTGTATGGTGGGGGTGAGCCAGTGTGCACCAGTTCATTTGCTGTGAGTCATGGGTTAGAGTGAGAGGGTAGTTTTGTCCCTATGCCCATCCAGTCCTTTGCCCTTCTGCGGAGACGGCTAACAACAGTGACAAATACAATGGCAGTTCGTATAATGGTGCATCTGTCCATTGGGAATTAGTCACTTCCATCAGTCAAATGGTGAAAGACTTTGCATTCTATTATCAATCCCCTAATATATCCAATCCTTCTTCTTTTGGCTTCTAGTGTATATAGAGTAGTGGGATATTTTCAGATCACTGATGTTCTTAATACTAGGCTGTCAGGGCCTGATCCAAAGCCTGTTCAAGTCAATGGGAGACTTTCAGCTGACTTCAGTAGACTGTGGATCAGACTCTAGTGTCGATTATTCTAATGAAGCAGGTTGGTATCCAAAGACTGAATTTTTTGGGACAAGGTAAAGGCTTCAATTTGTTCTGTTGCTAAAAATTTACACATTTCTGCATGCTTGTAGTTAAACATTGCCTCCCTTCTCTCTCTCCTTTCCATCTGTGTTTTACAGAAATGGCTGGCCGACTAAAGAGACACAACTGCAGACCATGTAATCCCGCAAAAAGAATCCCCAGGCCTCCTCGGAAACCAGGACCGCTTCCTCAGAGTTAAAGTGAACAGTCTCAGCAGCACGTAAAAGGCCCATGGTACATAGCAGTCTGGCTGCCGCCACATCTCATAATGCTTTTACTTGATTTGAGGCCCTCTGGGGGGGAATCAGGAGTGTATTTGCTTTTCAGTCACTAGTGCTCATCCATTCATAGTGTTCTCACCTCTCCTTTGCATAAGGTTAAAACTCTCCAGCTGGGGTGCTAAAGCCTTTCTGTGAAGTGGGCTGTCACTGGTCTTCAAGCTTTCCGCAGTTACACGTCAGCCCTCCATTCCATTAGTGGATCTCTCCCAGCAAGTGGTAGAGTGAATAGATCCGGCCAGTAGCGTAGCCGGGGGGAAGCAGGGGGAGCGGCCAAGGAGAAGCGGTGCTAAGGCGCCGCCCGAGCCCTGCTGCGGGAGCCGGGCTCGGGGGCGCTTTAAAAGTCCCGCGGCTCCTGCGGGGAGCCACGGGCCCTTTAAAGTGCCCCCCCAGCCCCGCTGCCGGACCCGGGCTCGGGGGCGCTTTAAAAGGCCAGCGGCTCCTGCCGCTGCGGGGAGCCACGTGCCCTTTAAAGCACCCCACCCCGCCCCCGGACCCAGGCTGGGGAGGGAGGGGCGCTTTAAAAGGCCGGCGGCTCCTGCCGCTGTGGGGAGCTGCGGGCCTTTTAAAGCGCCCCCCCCCAGCCCTGCTGCCAGACCCGGGCTGGGGGGCGCTTTAAAAGGCCAGTGGCTCCTGCCGCTGCGCGGAGCCACGGGCCCTTTAAAGCGCCGCTGGGTGAGTACAGGGGGAGTGGGGAGGCGCCTTTTTATAGCGCCACTCCCCCTGTGCTCTAAACCTGGCTATGCCCCTGGATCCGGCTAGAAAGCCTTTCACACCACCACTCTGTGACACATAATTTTGGCACATAAACCTGTGCTGGGGAGGAGTTGTTTGTAGTCATTCAGTTCTTTTTCCCGAAACCCACGTTTCTGGAAATGATTTATCTTAGATCAGCGAGCTGATCACAATTTTAGACAGATGTCTGGGTGCTGAAATTTGCCTCTATGCAGAGGACCTGGATGAAGCCCACCAAGGCAACACTTAAGTCTTGCATGGGTGTTTAGAATTTGTGCTGGCCCTCTCCAGAGAGCTGAATTTCTCCCATGTGGGTGAGAGCTCTGCCTTTTGAGCAGGAGCTGAGAACCACAACCCGATATAAAGCCAGTGGGAAGCTTTCCACTGACTTCATTGCGCTTTGGCTCAAGCTCTAAAATGGATCACGTCACGCTCTTATCTCTAGGAGAATGGCATTACTTGGTTGATGAGCAATATTCAGAAAATCCCTTAACATTAATTATTTAACCCTGTTCTTTCTGAAGTTCTAGGGCAATTGTTCCTCTAAGTACTCCTGAATATAGTGTTTCATGGCACATAAACAAAAGCACATTTTGAAAGGGTGGAATAGAATGATACCAAGGGAGTGAAAAATAAGGAAAACAGAAAGTGCACGCAGACCTGATTGGCAGGGCTCATTTGCAGTTAACTGTAAGTACTGTGGTCCCCAGTTCAGACATTAGATGGATTCCATCATTTCTTACATTTACATTTCTGCTTGGTGTTTTATATTCTCATTGTAATATAGGCTCTCTAGCTCCATGCTCAGGAACTAGAGAATTGTCTTTCAACAGAGATAGATAGGTGCCAAATGTCATTAATTTCAGAGGTCAGAAATGTGAATCAGCTATTTGAATATTCTGGTTCATTGGCACGTATGTTAATTTCAGTTTTGTCATTGTTTCGTAGTTTGCTGAATGAATCTGTCTAATACAAGTAAATGTAACACATGTATCTTGGGCTGTGAGCTGTTTGGGGCAAGGAGGTTGACTTACTTTCTAAAAATCATGATGTACATTTATGGGTCTGAAGAAATGATTTTAGTAGTAATAACCAGTACTGGGATTCCGGTCTCTAACATTAGTTTAACCCGATTTGTTTTCATCTCTAAGCAAGTGACATGATTCTCTGAAAAAAATTAGCCTTTAAAACAATGTATTTGAAACTTAGTGCCAGCTGCTACAGATGATGATGGTGGATGCTTCCACAATAACCCAATCCCAGTTGATGGGAGAAGGGGAAGAAAGAGAATTTGAAACTGGATAACAAAAACTTAAGTTCAAAAATACATTAGCAATAGTAGAAATATATATTCTGTGGAATTTTTCCCATTAAAGGGCCTGACTCTGCAAACTCTTACACATCTGAGTTACTTTATTTACATCTATAGTCAAACTGAACTCAGTAGGACTACTTGCAGTGGGACTAAAGTTACTTGAGTGCAGGAACATTTTCAGCATCAGGCTCTAATCCTGAAAGGACAAACTAACGTATTTTTACTACCTAGTAGAATGCACCTAGAATCTGCACATGGCATAAGTTACAAGTACCTGTTCTTCTCTTCCATTTCTTTTCTCTTGGATTATGTATGTCTGGCATTACCTAGATCTAAAAATACTTTGCTTACTACATTTAAAATAGGCCAATAAATATAGTATACAAAACCTATCCTAGCTTATCTGACGAATGTATTAGGTTAAATACGTTTAAGCAGAACAACCATGTACCCTACAAGTTACAATAAAGATATTTTTGAATGATCCCTGTGTTTGCCTGAATAAGTGTCGGACTCTGAGCTTCTGTGATTCATGGATAGTCCAGTAACTGGAAATTTGAAGGAGGGTAGCGAGAGCAGTAATATTAGAAAGTAAACATCATGACACAGGCAGGAGTCTTTATCTGAAAAGGAGGAAGAAGGGTTCTGAATTCTTTCAAAAGCAGTTATTAGAAGAAATACAATTGTATACAATCATGTTTCTCTTATACCTGAAGAAATGAAAAGAAGATTACTATGTAGCCACTGGTCATTGTGTATTGTTTGTCCCCCCCTCTATACTCAGTCCACAGAGGATGAAAGTCTGTTACTCCTCAGTGCTAAAGAGCTTGGTTCTTTAGCTCAAGCTGTAGAGACTCATGATTTTAGCTTTGGTGGTCTCCAGTTCAATCCCTGCTGTTGGCCAAGATGGTAGCATTTACAGCTGTGGCTACTGACTTAACAACAATATTGTACATGGATAACATTTCCTCTAATTGCTATGCACGCTCATCAGGGTAAAGGAACAAAATCCATTCTCTTCTCTCTTACTCCACCAAAGGATAAGCAAGTTATAGTTCATATACTAATTAAGACCACTGAGTAGATAAATGAAATATAGAAGGACAGAAGGGGAAAGAAAAACCCCACTGCTTTTTGGTCAACAGGCATTTTAAGCACAGAAAAATCAAGGGGTCAGATGGGGCCCAGGCTACCCCATTCCAAATAACACCAACTGTACAAAAACCCTGGTGACAGCAGGAGCAGACATAGGAGAGAAGAAGTGGTACCAAGGTAAGACTGAGTCTCAATGAGAAGAGAGAGCTGTCTCTTTAAGGATCCAGAGCCAGGAGCCTTATAATGAAGGGTAAGGTAAAGTTTCCCTCTCTCCCAATCAACCAATTAATCTGCCAGCCAATCAAAACAAAACCCTGGGGGGAAAGCAGCACTTAAGACTCCCTGCTCTCAGTGAGGGAGGGCTCCTGGAGGGAGACACTACTCTGTTGGTAAATTGGCAACCCCCTGAAAGTCTTCATCCCAGGCTGTGGGAGAGCAATGAGAAACCACTTCACCCAGAAGATGCTGGCTCCTTTCAAGGTTTGATTTTAAAGTAATTTTGATTTTAAAAGACATTGGCAGCGAGGCCACATGGAGCTGGTGCCAGGAACTGTAAAGAGCCCACCAAGGAACAGACAGGCTCCAGGCACTAAGCCCACCACAGTCTTGATCCAGTTCACCAATGTACAGATACAGAACAAGAGTGATGCCATCTTACTTCTCACTAAGAACCCGACCCAGAGCCCAGTAAAATCAATGGAGAAACTCCCATTGATTTCAATGGACACTGGATCCAGCCCTAAGTACTCTCTTTATGATTCCACTTCATGCATCATTGCTATTATATTAGTCATCTCACAGTCCAACACCAGCTAAGCACAGCAGTCTGGGAATTTTTAAAAAGGTGCACTATTAAGAAAACTCATAGAATTGTAGGACTGGAAGGGACCCCTAGAGGTCTTCTAGTCTAGTGCCCCTGCACACATGGCAGGACTAAGTATTATCTAAACCAGTGGTCCCCAACCTTTCTGTGGCCAAGAGCACATTCAGCCTTCAGAAGAGTGTGGCGGGCAGCAATGCTTGTTGGCAGCATTTCGGTGGCAACACTTCTCCAGTGGCCGCACTCCTCGGCAGCAGCTTCTCCGCGGAAAGCACTCCTCGGTGGCATTTCGGTGGCAGGTTCTCCGGTGGATGTGCTCCTCTCCTCTTCATTCCTTGGTGCCAGCCCTGACAGCGGGTGCATATAAATACCCCGGCGGGCGCCATGGCGCCTGCGGGCACCACCTCGGGGACCACTGATCTAGACCATCCCTGACAGGTGTTTGTCTAACCTGCTCTTAAAAATCTCCAATGATGGAGATTCCACAACCTCCCTAGGCAATTTATTCCACCCTGACAGTTAGGAAGTTTTTCCTAATGTCCAGCCTAAACCTCCCTTTCTGCAATTTAAGTCCATTGCTCCTTGTCTTATCCTCAGAAGTTAAGGAGAACATTTTTTCTACCTCCTCCTTGTAACAAACTTTTATGTACTAGAAAATGGTGATCATATCCCCCCTCAGTCTTCTCTTCTCCAGACTAAACAAACCCAGTTTTTTCATTCATTCATTATTGATGAGGAGCATGTGATGGGGGAAACAGAAGATAATTAATTATGGGGAGATCTTTACCTTACAGATTAGGCTTTATATAAATATCACCCAGGAAGTCAGTTTAATATCATTAGGCACTGAGGTGTAGGCTGGAAAGATGGTCATTTAACTATCCCTTTGGGGTTTGGCAATGTGTTGGGCTCTGAGCTGTCTTCTCTGCTTCTTCCCTCATAGATCATGTTTTCTAGACCTTTAATCATTTTTGATGCTCTTCTCTGGACTTTCTCCAATTTGCCCACATATTTCCTGAAATGTGGTGCCCAAACTGGACACTATACTCCAGTTGAGGTCTAATCAGCATTACTGAATTACTTCTTGTGTCTTGCTTACAACACTCCCACTAATACATCCCAAACTGATGTTTGCTATTTTTGCAACAATGTTACACTGTGGACTCATTTAGCTTGTGACCTACTATGACCCCCAGATTCCTTTCTGCAGTACTCCTTCCTAGGCAGTCAGCTCCAAGTTTGTATGTGTGCAACTGATTGTTTCTGCCAAAGTGGAGTACTTTGCATTTGTCCTTTATTGAATTTCATGCTATCTACTTCAGACCATTTCTCCAGTTTGTCCGGGTCATTTTGAATTTTAATCCTATCCTCCAAAGCACTTGAAACCCCTCTCAGCTTGGTATCATCTGCAAACTTGATAAATATACACTCTATGCCATTATCTAAATTATTGACTAAGGGCTAGGCTACACGTACCCGCTGCGTCGGAGGCGTCGGATCGATCTTCTGGGTTCGATTTATCGCGTCTTGTCTAGACGCGATAAATCGAACCAGGAAGTGCTCCCCCGTCGACGCTTGTAATCCTGCTCGTCGCAAGGAGTAAGTGCTGTCGACGGGGGAGCCTGCGCGCCACGTCTGGACCCTAGGTAAGATCGAACTGAGATACTTCGACTTCAGCTACGTTATTAATGTAGCTGAAGTTGTGTATCTTAGTTCAACGGGGGGGTTCGTGTAGACCAGCCCTAAGATATTGAACAGAACTGGACCCAGAACTGATCCCTGTGGGACCCCACTCGATATACTCTTCTAGCTTGACTGTAAACTACTGATAACTACTCTCTGGGAATGGTTTTCCAACCAGTTATGCATCCACCTTATAGTAGTTCCATCTAAGCTGTATTTCCCTAGTTTGTTTATGAGAAGATCATGTGAGTCAGAGCCAAAACCTTACTAAAGTCAAGATATACCACGTCTACCGCTTCCCCTCATCCACAAGGCTTGTTACTCTGTCAAAGAAAGCTTGATCTAACACAATTTGTTCTTGACAAATCCATGCTGATTGTTACTTATCACCTTATGATCTTCTAGATGTTTGCAAATTGATTTCTTAATTATTTGCTTCATTATCTTTCTGGGTGCTGAAATTAAGCTGACTGGTCTGTAATTCCATGGGTTGTCCTTATTTCCTGAGAAACAAACATCTGGGAAGTTTACCCACCAGGCAGGGATGTTTTTTCTCATTCCATGGAAAAAACCTTTAACTGATAAGCTCTTATGCCCCAAATCAGACAGCTGGGCCCACCAGATATGCACAGTTGGCTGAGTCACTGCTACTTCATTTGTAGAACTCTCAAATATTAGTTCCTTTCTTTCCAGTGCCTGTGGGGAAAGCTCACGTTCCCCATGCAACTTACCCACCATGCTATGACTACTTCTCACTGCTCTTTTCCTTTTTCATCCCAAAGTCACTTGTGCCCCGATTCAGAGCCTGTAATTAATACTGTAAGGTTTAGTACTGAGCTATCAACTTTATTGATTGTGTCCTGCCTGGTTGATGATCTACATCTACACAGTACTCCATAAACACCACTAAGGGGTCCTGTCCTTCCAGGTGCTGAAGGTTCTGATCTGGCAGTTATTGGCACTGAAGAAATCCCCTAAGTATGAGTTCTATCCCCTCAAGTGTGTAAGTGCAGGAGTGAAAGCATTCTCTCTTTCCTAGAAAAACAGAAAGATGGGTTTGGGAATAGGGTTAAAGTTTGAGCTCCTGAGTCATAGCCCAACCCTCAATATTGATTTTTATCTCTCATGCATTTCCTTATAAGTGTCTTCAGGTGAAGGAAGATTAATGTCACATTTTCTACTTGACTCACCTTCTGTGCGGGAATGGCTAAGGACAAGGATTTGCTGTGGGATAATCATCTTATAGTCATAACACCATCTGTCCAGCCTACAAAAGTGTAAACCAAGAAATTGGGTCACTGAGTGTCATGGAGAGCTGCCAAACTGGGAACATATTCATCTTGCTGTATGCAGTGTTGTTGTAGCCATGTTGGTCCCAGGATATTACAGATACAAGGTTGGTGAGGTAATATCTTTTATTGGACCAATTTCTGTTAGTGAGAAAGACAAGCTTTCCCATCATGACAGACACGCAAAAATTCTGGAATTGCAACATACTGGTTCCAATTTCTGAAGATGAGTCAAACAACCTGCTAGTCATGTTCCTGAGAGCTGGTTAGCACTTGTTATAGAAAAACAAAGCAGATGTCCATGAGGGAGTTAAAGCTACTCATGATGGAGGAGAGACATTCAAGACCAAATTTTCAGAAAAGGAAGGAGGAATTAGTTTGTATGCAAAAAATAGATGCACAACATGTATCCATAATTAAAAGTGCAAAATTGGCTGTTGTGAATGGAAATAGACAATTCTAGCTGGCTAAACTATCCATTTGCATGTGCAACTGTGGTAAATGTAGTATTTGAGTACTCTGAAGGGAACAAATATTTCCTGAGCCCTGGGCTCCCTGAATACAAATGTTAGCTTTATCTAAATACTAACCCGCTTCCCCCTCCCTACTCATAAGGTAGCTGTCTGCTGTGAGTAAAGGGGCTTCAGTATTCAGCAATGTCAATCCAGCAATTTTTACAATCCTAACACTTTTGAAAGGAGGACTATCTAAAGGTCATTAGGAACCAAGGCCCTCAATTAAAAGCTAGCGGAACTTATTTTTGGTTGTACTTTTTTGAGTTAGGCAGGCAGGAGGTTCTCCTCACTTTTGCTTTTTATTCCTCCTCCAAAGTCTCTTTATTGTATTGACCCGGCCACGGACTAAACACAAATCTCTCCAGGGCTTATCAAAGCTGTTCTTGGGCAAACGCAAAGGGCTACCTTGAATGAGGAGATATTCCTCTTATAGTGTATTCACCTCCCAAGACAGCTCAGAGCCCAACACACTGCCAGACCCTCAAGGGATTATTAACTGACCATCTTTCCAGCCTACACCTCCGTGCCTAATGGTATTAAACTGACTTCCTGGGTGATATTTGCATAAAGCCTAATCTGTAAGGTAAAGATCTCCCCATAATTAATTATATTCTGTTTCCCCCACCACATGCATCAATAATCCATAAGTATTACCCTGACATTTCCCCCCAATTTCATTGTATGCTGTGTTCACATGTTCCTCAGTAGATTTATTACAGTAGCTGAATAGGTAACTATGCCTCTTTGATGAGCCTACTGGAAAGTGCCAACAAGGGTGGCAGTTGTTTGGTCTGTTTATTTGTCTTTCCTTGTAGACCTTGCCTGTGTAGCAGCAGGAAGAGGAGGCTTCCTTTCATCTTAATAAGAAAGAAATGCAATCGCTGTTAAGGAACTGGAAAGGAATGCTGCTGATTTCTGGTGAGTTTTTATTGAAAGAGAGTAATTTCTGTAAGTCCCCCCAGAAATCATGTATGCTGTGTAAATGTGAAGATCAGATTTAAGAGCTTTGGCTTTTCATATGTAGAATGTAACTATTTTCATAATAAAGCATTAGGTCAGGTTAGGTAAGTGTTGGCCATTTGACCAGCTCCATGTCTCAGATCAACCAGTTAGGCTCAACAAAACCCCAAATGAAAATATGCCCTAAGAGAAAGTTGGGATATACTAGCACAGAGCAACTATATGCTCTCACTTCCTGACACTTTATGTTCTGGCCTTTATTGCTTAATGTGCCTGACAAGGGTGTGGCTGTGGTTATCTGAGTTTTATAGCTCCAGGGATACAGACCCAGGTGTTATTTCAGTCCACCCTACATTAATTTGGTAGCTCTAGAGTCTGTTTCATTAGGGGCACAAATATGAGGTACCAGGGACAACAGGTGTTCGGCAAAGGGAGTGAAGAGCAGGAGGCAAAGGGATGCCAAGAGCGAATGATGCTCTAAAGGAGAGGGAGGGAGAGGAGGGAATATCATGGAACTTCAACTGGATTGAGGGAGGGTCTTGCTTTGGTAACGTTTGCTAAGCTCACATTGCCTTAATATTAAATCACAGAGCTGCCCAGATACCGTTCTGATGAGCAAGCCAGAAGTGCCAATAAAAAAATTAACTTACACTCCATGTTAGCTTCCTTTACAGAATCCTTTCATTATTTATTTCTAACACTTTATCTGACACCATTGCCTGGAGGAGGTGATCTGAACTGCTGGCCTGTGGCACAGCCACTGAGGACACAGATCGGGATATGGAGCATAGCAGAGTAAGCTGGTGACACTGGTTAGAGAGAAGTGGAGTTTGGCTGTCTGAGCTGCTCAACAGTGGGGAGGTGTGCCTGTCCATCCTATGGCATGACTGTGAACAGATCAGGAGGAACCAATCTCTTCCTAAAGGGAAAAAAGAAATGCTTGTGATTCCACACTTACTGTCTGTCCCAGATTCTCCGCCACTCTCTGGCTACTTTACGCTAATATATATAGATTGGGTTTGGTCACCCTCCCATTTGCCCTTTAGTCATATGATTGCTCTTTTTGTGGTTTCATTATTCCCCAGGGAATCTGTAGGTGCCACTGATAGGGCACTACCGCACATCTCAGTTTAAGGTTTATTCACACAAGGAGGGGGCAAGGGTCGAGCGGAAGGAACCTATGGCGGAGAGAACCCAGAGTGTTCTGTTGTTCTTGATTCCATTTCCACCCAACCTTTGCTGCCCTGAGTAACCAGCAGCTCCTCCTCCTCTCTGATCACATTTCCTGCTGTTGACGGTTTTTAATAAGGTGGTTTTATACTCATGCTCTAATATCACAATAACATCTAAGGATGGATGGCTATGACAATAAACTTCTTATATATATAAAGGACAAGAAACTATCTGGTACTGAAACCTGTAAAGGCTTCCTGGGTAACCTTTGCTGGAATTCCCCTTAAGGCCTTTCTATTACAGTTTTTGCTTCTGAACTTTAGCTAGATTCAAAACACTAGTTAAAAGATTGAATGCAATAATAAATATGTGCACACAGAAAACTTGTCTCTCATTAACCCCTACCACAGCACAGGTCATAGTCAGTTCAGGCATCCCTCTACTGTTCTTGTGTTCATCACAACTATCATTAAACTCAAACCTTTTCAAAGGGAATATCAGTGAAAGAGGAGCAGGAATATGTGAGAGAGGGAGTTAGTTCAGACCCCATTGCACCTACAGCTGATATAGACATCCTGGAATTCATTCATTTTATACCTGTTCACTGTTCAATCTGGAAGAAAAAACAATCACTGAATTGGAAAACTGAGATTTTAGAAACCTTTAAACTTGTCAAATAAAATTCCAATCCAGCCATGTTTTATGCATGTCCTTAACTTGCATAAATGGGTAGTCCCAGTGAAGTCAATGGGCTATTCATATGCATACAGTTAAGCATCTATAATTGCTTTTGAAAATCTTGGCCTTTCTGTTTAGACTCTTAAGCCATTCCCTTGACCCCTGTTGCAGATCCCTGTCTGAATAAGTGCAGTGACGCTCAATCATTTGGTTTCTCAGCCTTCACCATGGAAATGCTGCAAGGTTGTAAAGTCAGCACTATAAGATCTCATAGGAGATGAAAATGTAAAGGCAGAAGCCTGTGTTAATAATACAAATATCTTTGTTAATTAAGAAAAGTAGTAAGAGAAATGAAGAGACCATTCAAAAGCCCATAAATGATGAAGTTTACTGCAACAGTATCTGGATGATTTTTTCTAGTGTAAAAGTCTTCTTTTTTTTTCAATGTACTAACTTGTTTTAATGGTTAACTTTCTATTGTTCCAGAGGACACTAACTATGGGTTTAGAATGGCTGAAATGGAGTATATTATTGATCTCTCATCCTCTCATTGGTAAACATAGCAAAGTTAAGCAAGTAAGCACTAAACCTGGGTTTAACTGTGCCTCAGATAAAGTTGTACTGACCCTTCATATTCCAATAGTAAACATCTTTAACTAAGTGAATGGAAGACAGAAACCAATAAGCAGAATGACAGACTCACCTGAAAGCCTCACCAGCAAAAGCACATATGCATGTGCTTAACTTTAAGGCATGTAGCCCCATTGACGCATTTTTGAAATCAACTCTCTTTGACTTCTGTGAGGGCAGAGTTTGGCCAGTGCTGAGCGTTTTTTAAAATCCTGCCCTGAACCTTTAAAAAGGAGATCAACTGGATTGTTGTGAGTATAACTTGATACTCTCTCTTTGGACTTAGCCCACACTACCTCACAGAACTGTTGTCTCACTGCTCCCTTCACCAATCTGTTTACAGTGACAATAGGAATTTCAAGAAGGGTAGCTTGATCACAGTTTTTAAGTACCCACATGGGGAACAAAAATTGGATAATGAGCTCTTCAGTCTAGCAGGCAAAGGTGTAACAAGAGCCAAGAGCTGGAAGTTGAAGCTAGACAAATTCAGAGTAGAAATATGGCATGCACACAGACATGGTCATTAACCATTTCTGAACCATTTACCAAGGGGTTTGGTGGATTCTCCATCACTGGTAATTTTTAAATCAAGACTGGATGTTTTTCTAAAAGAGATGCAGTAGTTCAAACAGTAATTAATTCAGGGACGTTCTATGGTTTGTGTTGGACCGGAGGTCAAACTAGATGATCACAATGGTCCCTTCTGGCCTTATAAACTCTTAAACTATCCCCAGACTTCTCTCTATCCCTTTATTCTTAGCACTGTTGGCGCAAGAACTCTTTTCTATGCAGCTCCTGCCCTCTGGAACAGCCATCCTGTATTTCACAGCCTCATTGTCTCTGCATCTATTTTCAGATCCTATTTGACCCTTTGCCTATACCTTAGTATTTCTCTCCCTGTGCTATTTATAATTTAATTTAACTTTATTATTTGATTTGATTTTACGAAACATTTTGGGATGCAGTTTGTAGGAAAGACATGACACAAAATAATCTCATCTTGTATTAGTTATCCTCAACCATTATCTTTGCACAAGGGATCTTTTCAATTCCAGGGCAGAAATACCTTTACTTATATGTGAGTTACAGTATTAACAATTAATCTGCAGTGTTGATACACTGTAAGTGTCAGAGTTGCTGCATGGTACTGTGAGTATGTTATTTCTATTCTTTAAACTGGAATTATGTTTGGACCTGCTGTGTAATTGTCATGTGGTCTGAAACTTGGAGTTACTACAAGGGAAGGGCATTCTGCAATAATCTATTAATATTGTATGTTGACCTGGTTATTGGGATATTTACTGTATGACTATATTGGTTTACTTTAATAGAAGGCTGTTGGAAAAACAAGACGGAAATGAAATAGTGACTTGAGGTAAGATACCTCCAAGCAAACACTTCAGGGCAGTTAAGAGACAATGCCTGAGCTATTAACTGTGAAGAGCTTACCTTCCAGGCTCCAGCTAAGTTACAGAGTTTGTCTGGCTGATGCTGGGAACCAACAGATCAAAAGGACTAGAAACAGTTGACAACTGTCTCTGTCCAGAGGCTATATGGTTGCTGGGGAACTGTTTGGAAGAATAGACCCTGTGGGATCTGGGATAAGATAGGCCTGTCTAGGGCCTCAGGTAAGACAGACATGTTTGTAGCCCTTCTGTTGTCTTAAAACCCTTTTCTCTTATGTTATGCTTTGTTCCTACTGTTAAGATTAAACAATACTTTGGTTTAAGAAGGCTGTCTGATCACTCAGTATACCACTAGACTCCTTAAGGGAAGAACCACAAATTCAGAACCTAACTGGACCTGTTGAGTAAGCACAGTCAATACAGAGTGCTATAGCCCAGGGCTGGATCTAGGAGTGGAAGAATCAAGGGCTTCCACCCTGAGAGAGGTGAAGGCATGAGACCTGATGCACCCAGAGAAAGCAGAGAGGGGTCAGATGTGCAGCTAGCTCTGTAACCGTCACACCAGTTATTCACCATCTAAATCCCACTTAAGATCTGATAAATATGCTTAGGCCTCAAGGCAGTCCTCTGCAAAAGGGTATATTTCACCCCATGTCCCTGACCTTGGTGCCTTGGTCCCTGACTTCAGCCCCTTCCTCCCCTACCCAGAGTAAATGATTATACAGAAAGAACAAGTTGTGGAAAGGCAGTCTGAGATTTTTATTGCTGCCAGTTTGGCACAATTCCCAAGGGGTGGAAATTTAACCGCTTTGTGCCTGTCATGGCCTATACCTGCCTCACAAGTATGTTGGAACGTGCTTTTTGATCGTTGCATGAAAATCACTGTAGAAATGCAACATCTCTTTTTCTTACACATTTGTCTTTTTCTAGTTTCCCTCTGTTTTGTCCTCCATTTGAAATTCATTAGTTACTTTGGAAACAGGGACATCTCTGTTCTGGCTTCCTCCACAAGAGCTGTAGAAAAGTATTGTACTGTTTGCACCATGGTTTGTGAAATACCAGTGCTCCCTGATGTGATCGGAATACATTTTGTATACTGCAAGCAGAGAGGTCTAAGGAGCCAAGTGTAAGTTCTATTCAGTGACATCACTCTGCTTTATTTACTGTATTACTTAGGTAGATTTGTTGGTTCCTGATGTAGTACAGGAAGTATTTGCTCACAGTATGTGCTGAGGTAATGCTATATTAGCAGTCCAGTATAGCAACTTGCATCCAGAATGTTCCCAAAGAAGGAAAGTATGATGCATTCAAGATTATGATCCAGCTGAAATATGATGTGAGATTTGAAGCATTAGAAGAGGAACCCACAGCTATTTTGCAATCTGAAATACTGACTATAGGTGCTCATGTTGTCCCTCAGCCTCATACTGAGCTATAAAGTGAATATTTACTCCTGCAAACTCTGGCTGTAAAGTCATGAGAAGATTTATTTAATTGTAAGTGTTTTGCTGGTTACGGTTTTATTTAAGTTTAATTGAAGTAATATCTCTCGTGTTATATGGCTCCTTTCTTTGCTCTTTCATCTTGGTCTAACTGAGTGCAAATAAACAATTTTACTACCAGGGAGAAATCAAATTTTCTTTCCTGTTTAAAATCCCTTCTCACCAGACTTGGTAATAGCTACACAGGGCAGTTCAATTAACTCTGAGGGGTGGGAGGAGAGGGACTGTGGATTTTGTTTGTTTCTATTGACTGCAGTGCTTAATTTGTAATGAAAAAGGTGCCTGGGATCAAGCAATTTTTTTACATTCATAACTTATACAGCAAGCCGAGAGGTGCTGGGGCTATGAACTGCCAAGCTTAGAGGTGCTGGGGCTCAGCCCTGGCAAACCCTGGCACAAATTAAGCACTGATGGACTGTTATCCTAGCTGGTCACTGTTAAATAAGGGAGGATGTCTGGCATATCTATTTTATGCTGTATCCATGGAACATATACAGGACACATGATAACTTGAAAAACATATGTTTAAAATCAGATCCACACACATTGCAAATTTCTAGGGGCCTCATCTCTTGTGGAGGGACTATTCTAAAACAAAAGGGGGGCAGAAAAGGATCTATATGTGGCCCTCCACCAGGCTATAGGCAGCCTTTTCCTCCCAAGCAGGATAGTTGTTGTGTAGGGCACAGTACGCCAGGTCAGCTGCGTATTTTCCTTTTCCTTGTAGTTGTGATAGATGCCTTTGAGGGATGCTGCTGGAATCCGTCTCACTATAAAAAAGCAGGCTCAGCAATACTTTTTCCACTTAATGTCTGCAGTTAGGGGAAGTAGCCACACCCCCTTGTGGCAGCAGCAAAATAGCACAGCCTCTAGTGGATGAAATTAGATTAATGGCCATCTAGAATATGTAGAAAGGACTTTCCTATTATCCCATTCACCTCCACTCCCTTGGTGTGTATCAACCATTTATTGCCATGATATCCTCTTGCAGGGAAGAGGTATAGTTCTCCAGTTGGTGGAATGGGAAAGGGTGTGAGCCAAAGGGGACTCTAGAGATTAGCTTCTCTGCCGTCAAACATAGATTCAGTGCAATGAGGCTGTAGGGCTGTGTGCAGAGCCAGAGGGAGGTTTGCATGGTGCTGGAAGGAGGTTTGGAGTTTGTTTCTTTGCTTTTCTTCCTTGTTCCCACCAAAGCTGCCAATTTGCCCCTATTCCTCATCCCCTTCCAGCACTGCTGGGACTGTGGGACAGCTGAACAAGGTACCAGTCCACTGCTCACTCTTCCTGATGCCTGGGGCCAAAGCAGGGAGCCTGGTCTGTTAAAGAGTCGGTAGAGCTGGGGAGAAACTAAGGGGGTTTTCCCTCAGAAAATTTAGAGAAAATAGTTTTGTTTGTTTTGCATTGAAAATGTAGACGTTTCTGTTAAATATATATTTCTGCTCAAAAATTTAATTCAAAATGGTACCTCCATGCTTCATAAGAGCTGTAGTTCAGGTCTTCTGCTCCCATTCTCTTCTATGGGCCAGGGATTTTAGCCAGACTACATCTCCCATAATGCTCCATTTTCATTGTGTGGGGAAGGGAGCATGTTGTAATAGTCCCTGGCCATGGTGCATCATGAGAGATTTAGTCTGGAGAGAGTCTGGCCCATAGAAGAGAATCGAAGCTTAATTCCCCCAAAGTACAAGTTCCATGAGGTGCAGTGGCATCATTTTCAGTTGAAATATTTTAGTTTTCAGCTGAAATCAAAACTCTTCTCAGTTTTCAGGCATTTGTTTTTTCAACAAAGTATTGAAATTATCCACAGGCAGTAGATACTTTTTACCAGAATATTTATTTAGTTTCAAACCCATTTTTCTGTCAAAAAACAGTTTTGATGGAAAAAATTTGACCATCCCTAAGAGTCAGGAAGGTTTTGACTAGCCCAAAATATAGCCTCAAGTTGCTAATTTTCAAAGTACTGCTGTCTTTATTTACCAACTATACACGGTTTATTAGTGAAGAGATGGATCAAAATGCAATATGTTGAGCCAGTAAAAAAATCACAGATGGTCCAAAACTGAGAGTAATTAGTAAATGATTAAAAAGAAAAGCAGTGCCTTCTGCATACTGAGAAATAGCAAACCCCCACTCTTCAAAAGTCACATGTACTGAGGGAAACTGACCCTTTCATTAGTTAACTCCGGAGATGAAGATAATCAACTGTATCCTTCCTGAAGTAGTTTCAGTACATGACAAAAATAAGTTTTTTCCTGTTTTGTCTAAAGCAAAAAAGCCAAGAATTTCCAAAGTAACTAACAATTTGGGAGCCTCAGTTTTGGCTGTCCTACTTGAGATGATTGAGGCCTGAATTTGGGGCTCAGGGTTGTCATTTTTTTAAATCGGGCCCCTTTAAGGTGTCTTAAATTGGGCACCCAAAAACTGAGGCACCCAAAATCTCTAGTCACTTCTGAAAATTTTGGTCATAATTCACTGTTAGTCAAGTAACTTTTTTTTTCTGTCTCTCTGGCGCATCCAAGAACCCTAAGGGAAAGAGAGGGTTTGGCTGGGGACACACCCTTGCCCAAGCAATTCTGTGACTCAGCAGCTTCTCTATCCTGTGTCTGCAGCCATAGTCGCCCCCAAAGCTCCTGAATAGGGAAGGCACAAACTGCTTCCTCTCAAGCAGCAACACAGGGGTTAATTGGCCCCTCTGTATTTATCTTTAGGGCTGAGTGAAAATAATCATCAGATTATAAAATCTTTAACTCTAAAGAGTTTCTGTTTTCCTGTGATATTGCAAAAATGTAAGTTTTTGTGAAAAACATGCAAGTTTTGGATAGAATTTTTGCCTTGCGAATAGGATTTTTTAAAAAGTTCACCTAAAAATGGTCCTATTTTAGAGCAAAAACCTCAACATTTGGAAATTCCTTTTGGTCCAAAAATCAATTTTTGCATGTTTCAAGAGAGGAAGGGGATTTTGCAAAATGTTGCAGAAATGCAAAGGTTCGCAGGTGCAAAATCACCCACAATTAAATTATAACAATGTTCACCCAAAACATTCTTGAAAGATGCTTCTAGTTTTGCACCACCCTCATTTTACTCCCTAGCCTTGAATCTTGGGACAGAGTGGCATTGCTCTATCTCAGATATCAAACTCTCTATTGCTACATTGGGTGTTGGTTGTTTTTTTGGACTAGTACTATTTATGCTGGTTTTGTAGATTGTGCTTTTACTATGTATCAACCCTGATGTGACGGTGTACCCAATAAGACTTTATGGGGAGATGATGCTTATAAATGTATATATGATGTAACTGGAATATGTTTTATGCTACATGTGCCATGTAACATATCTCTGTAAAAGTTATGATCTACTGAATCTATTCCTCCTGTTTGTATGCATGTATCATTTTGGTAACTGAAGTTACGAATATTGGTTGTATATTTACTGGTTTTATACATAGCCTTTGTAAGAGCATGGGATCATGTCTTGAGAAAGGAATGTGCAGGTAAAGTGCCCAATCAAGAAGCGCTTAACAAACAAAAAGAAGTTGCAGACACCAATCCACATCTGAGCTTGGCCAGGAATGTCACGGGACTGGTTGTGCTGACTTGTGCATGGACATGTGACTTGCCCATGTGATCCCAAAACTCCAGGGTAACATGATGCTATAGAGGGAGTGGGGAGGAGCATCCATCCAGGGGAGAAAGTTTATTTAACCCCCTGGGAGACCCCTCTATCCTATCTTCAGCTGGCTAAAGAGAGAGCCTCTCCACCCCCCAAAGACACACCTGAAAGAGACTGAACAAAGGACAAAGACAATAGGGGGTGTGAGCGATTGCTGGACCCAGGCTAGGAGGACTATAGCCTGTAAAGGGAAGTTTTCTGGAACTGGTGAGGTTTTTATCTGTATACAGTGTGATTAGACATAGACTTGTGTGTTTTATTTTATTTTACTTAGTAATTCACTTTGTTCTGTCTGTTACTACTTGGAATCACTTAAATCCTACTTTCTGTACTTATTAAAATCACTTTTTACTTATTAAGTTACCTGGAGTACGTGTTAGTACCTGGAGGGGGCAAACAGCTGTGCATATCTTTCTATCTTTGAAATAGAGGGCGAACTATTTATGAGTTTACCCTGTATAAGCTTTATACAGGGTAAAACGGATTTATTCAGGGTTTGAACCCCATTGGGAGTTGGGCACCTGGGTGTCAAAGGCAAGAGCACTTCCTGAGCTGCTTCCAGGCAGGCCTACAGCTGTTAGTGGACGTGGTTCAGACCTGAGTCTGGGTTTGCAGCAGACCAGTGGGTCTGGCACAAAATAGGATTCTGGAGTCCCAAGCTGGAAAAGGCAGGGAAGCAGGGGCAGAAGTAGTCTTGGCACACCAGGTGGCAGTTCCAAGGGGGTTTCTGTGATACCAAGCCATCACACCTGAGTATGCTAAATCAGTTCAACTGAAATCAAGAGCAATATTGTCTAGCAATGTAGTGAGATGGGAGCTTGCATGCAAGCACTGAAGTGAAATTTGTCACACTTACTGTACCTTAGCACTTCCTGCTGTAGATGTGATATGTGGAGAACAGCTTGAACAATTCACACTCATGCAGTTCTGTGAGAGTTGCTAGTGAGATGCAGTACACGATTCCGCTGGAAAAAAAAGAACCATTTGATATACATTTGCAGCTACACCAAGCTGAGCCATATAGGGCATAATTCTGCCTTGTCCTGCATGGATGTGGGAGACACATCTTCCCCCATTTTCCCCTCACCTCTTCCCCCCCCCCGACCCCTGCCCCGAATTCCCAAATGGCTCTCCTCTCATTCTCTAGGGAGGGGCATGCCTGATAAACCTGGTGGCTTCACAGGGAAAAGGTCAGGTTCCATCCCCATCCCTCCCAACTACTGGCATGCAGCACTGCTGATTGGGCTGCTCTGTGCCATTCTGCCTCACATAGGCAGAATGGCTCTAGGAACCTCTGCTTGGCCATTACAGCTTCTTCTCCCCTTCACATGGCCCAGACAGGAAATGCAGGGTGTAACTCAACTCATTCTTGAGATTTTTAAATACCACGCAGAGCGCACTTACCAGCTGAATTAACTTTCACACACACACACACACACACACTGAAGAAAAGGTGCAGTTTTCCTCTGGATGTTTTCACCAGGAGATGATCTGTCATGTGTATCCAGTGCAGGAAGAGAAGGCTTATGTAGAAGGTGGTGTTTCAAGCTATTTATTTTGAATGATTTAATAGGAATGTACATCTTTTCACTGATAAAATGGTATAGAGGTTAGAGCGGGTGTACATCTAAACCTTGTCCAAGTGAAGACTACGTTAATAACTTGCAGAAGACTGAAGGTCTAGTTCACGTGAAACAGAGCAGAAAGCCAATACCCTCTACTCCCTTTTATTGTTTGTGTCTCTCTTTTAAATGTATATGTTAATTTAGTGCATGTGAAAGGGACAAGATTGGCAACCCAGGAAAGCAAAACCTTGTATTTACCCACTGAACAGATACAGCATGGGCAGACTTCTCCATAACATCTGGCTAATGTGATGTGCTATGACATGGAGTGACCACCTGTGATGCTGAAAATATACTTTATCTCCATGCCCTTGGCCTCTGTTCTGAGACTGCCAATGCAGGTGGCAATTAGTCCCTGCTGTGGTGATGGTGACTAATCTGGGCACTCGTTCATTGCCCGCTGAACTCTAGTGCATCTCCCTTCTGGGAACAGACCACTGTCCAAAAGAGTCACCCTATATCCCATTATGGGAACTGCTGTTGCAGAGATACTCTCGGGAATATTATTGTACCTCTCCTGATAAAAAGAGTTTTCATTTGTATTTACTGTGCTCAGATGGGCTGGGGCTTCGTGGAGGGTTTCGTTCCAACTGCAGGAGTGTTGACTGCAGCTGTTACCGATGTTACATCCTATTTCTTCTGCTTTATTCGTTTGTCTTCCAGGGCGCTAGCCATGACCGTGTTCACAGAGGTCCTGCAATGGGATGTGCTCACACAGCAATGTTAGCTGAAATATAGTAGATATTAGAAATGGTTGGATAATTGGTGGAAGAGGAGAAAGTTTGCCAAAATAGTCGACTGTTTTTTCTGGTTTTCATCAAAATTTCAAAACGTTCCACATTTTCCAACCAGCTCTGGCAGGTGTAGGTAAGTGGGTGTACACACAAAAAGGGTATTGGCTAGGGTTTCCAAATGAGTCAAGGAGAGTTAGGGGCAAAAATCCATTGAAATTCAGTGGGAGTTTGGTGCCATGCTGCTTTGAAAATCCCAGCCCTAGAGACTAAGGGCTTGATCCTGTTCCCTTGAAATCACTGGTCATGCTCCCACTGACATCAGTGGGGCAGAATCAGGCACTAGCAGCAGGGAAAACCTCCTGCCACTCTTGCTGGTAAAGTACCCTGTAGAAAGAACTCACTGCATGTTTTCTTTATGCTGCCATTGTGTCCTTCCCTTGAGATCCTTGTCTCACACTTTAAAGGCCTGAAGACCACATTTGGGCCTCAGTGGATGAAGAGCTTAGAACATGACCTGTTAGGAGACAGAAGAGGGTCAGTTAAGGGACAGTCAGTGGTGAGAACCATCCGTCCTCAAGGGTAGTGTTAAAAAGCAAGACAACTGAAGAGAACAAATCAAGCCCCTGACTCTACAAACACTTGTGCACGTGTGTAGCTCTACACACACAAGCAGTCCCATTGGCTCCGATGAGGACTATGTTTTCACTTTGTGTTTTGGTGTTAGCAACCTGAGTTGGCACCATTACCTTTCCTTTTGAGCTACATATGCCTCAGTTTTCTCAGCCAGCCAACACTGCAACTGACAGGCTGGTTTTCTTCTCCTCTCTTGGGAGTCACGTGGTACCTGCTCATAAGCAATTTTGTATATGTTGCTATGCTATCACTGTTGTTTTAGTATTGTTGTTATTGTTAATAAGAGAAATAATTACTATCAGTGATACAAGTTAACAGCATCCTAGATTTACACAGAGGCTTTGCTAATAATCACTAATTTTAATGTACTTTTTACCATGCTGAGGCCTTACAGTTCACTTGTCCTGCAGGAAGAGTGTCCGTACAGGAACACAATGTGTTCCAGTGGGATTCCCCCTGCAGGCCAGGAAACCTGTGTTGGGGTTTAATGCTCAAGGACAGTGTGTATCTGGTTCAAAGATGTCTCTTTTCTGGGTTCTCTGTCTTTGCTCTGGCTTCTGTTTCCCTGGCTGGTGAACTGCATGTGGCTATCTGTGTAGCTAACAGGTTCTAATTAGTGGTGCCCTTTGTATTGTGGAAAATGCATAAAATAAAGTATATTGGGCCAGATTGTCCCCTCCACATCTGTGATCAGAGAGGATGAAAACCTGGTGGATTCAAGCAGGAAGAGGGGCAGGCTGCCTCTTCAGCACCATCCTCCCCTTATTCCCACCCTCCAGAATACCCCAGTGGCTGCTTTGCAGTGACCAGGCTCCATGAGCAGAGAGGGAGCTGTTTTGTCCATGGAATTGTCCCCATGGAAAATCAGAGCATAAGGTCATGCTGACTCTCTCAGCATTCATTTCCTCACTGTTCCCCTTTGCACTCTGAAACTCCCCCCAAGGGTGGTATCAGGAGCAGCAGCTGCCAGCTGGATCCATGCTCCCAGGTGCCTAGAAGCTTAAGGAAGAGGGTCAGGAGGTTGTGAAGCAGCTCAGGCTTCTGTAGAGGTGACCATAGCTTCTGACTGGGCCCAAAAAATCCCCTGTGTTTGTGGACCAAATCCCCTGCTATTTCCTTGCATGGGATGGGGAACACCTCTCTCCACAGAACAATATAGAAGGAATTCTGTCTGATCCTATAGGAGTCTTTCCAATGACTTCAGTGGGCCCTGTGAGAAATAACTTGTAGATTTTCCTGTTTCTTCTGCAAGAAGAACACACATGGGGGGCAATTTAACCCTTTGTTCATTAAACCAAGCCTGGAAGTTCCAGGTGACACGCTGGGCCAAACCCATGGCACTCATATGTTTCAGAAATAATTTGTGTGCTTTTCACCCACTCATAGGGCCACATCCTGCACTCCTTACTCAGGCAAAGGTCCCACTGAAGCCAATAGGAGTCTTGCTGAGTAAGGAGTCGGGGTTTGGACTGTCTAAGGCAGCTGGAAAGAACAGAAAGCATGTTCCAAATTCTTAGTTAATAATAATAAAATGAATGGAATGATCACGAAAATGCTGACAAATGAAGTACATCCACTGGGGCCCAGTCTGCAGCTGCTGCACGGTTGGGCCCTCTAGGACATGGAAAACACAGTGCAAATTATTCCCACCAAGGATGAGTCCTACTCCCATCGGGAATGGCTTCAATCCAGCAAAGCACGGAAGTGTATGAGTAATCCTAGTGAAGGTAAGCAAGTGCGTAAGTGCTGTGCTTTGGATTCAGACCCCGGGGCATGCTTTAGAGAGAACCACCTTTAGGAAGAGAGATTATTTCATTCTCCATGATCAGTCAGTATTCTCTGCCTTTATTGAGAGCTGCTAGCAAGAGTGCCTAGACAGTGAAGTTGTGATAACGGATATGGTGACATGGCTACCTGTCCAATGGAAATTGGACTGATCTCACCAACACTTCCAATTCACATTCAGTCCCAATGTATATAGTTCATGTCTGCCAGAAGAAAAAAGTAACTTTGATCACACCTGAGTAGCAAAGTGGTTTATTAAAAAAAAAATCCTGAACAAAGATAAAAAGGACTTGTGTTAATTTCTTGCTAACTTCTGGGGGGGTTGTTTTTTGTGTATGTGTTCTGTAAATTCAAAAACATCGTTAAAATACATTAGAGCATTCTTAAAGGGAAAGAATTCTGCATCAAGCTGACAGCTAGAACATCTCCCTTTAGGAATTATTACCATTTGTCTCTTATGTTTTGTTTATATGCACTTTCCCGTGTGGGTTTCTTTCCTCCCGAATTTACTGAATATATATATATATATATATATATATATATGCATGAAATACACTTTTAACTGTATGAAACAGAAAACAAAGAGGAAAAAAAACTATTTCATTAATATTTTCTTTGGGGTACTTTTAAAAAAGTTTCAGGATGTTAAATATGAGTTATATACCAGCTATAAAAGATGCATCAAAAATTTAACTGAAATCCAAACATTTAAAAAACAAATCTTTAGGCCATCTCATGAATAAAAAAACCCATCGCTGGCTTCTGTCTATGATATTTTCTGTTGTAATTGATGACTGGTCTCCTTTAAAGTATTGATATTAAAGTATTGCTGCTTACCGTACCATGCATTTGTTTTGAGTTCCTACCCTCTTGTTTCTCAATGAAGCCAAAATCTAAAAGAAATAAAAACCCCTCTTAGTTCTGAAAAGCAGGGGAGTAAGTTAGAGAAGTAAGACATAGTTTAAAAAATTTAACTTTACCTGCCTTCTGGCTTCTATATTCTGGTAGTGACGAATGGTTCATTAGGCAACCTAAGCACAGTGCAAACAACCGACCCTGTGAGAGTGATGTTGATTCCTCCCAACCTTGTATCAGAAATGAGTCCCACAGCGCCTTGCAAAGTAATTGGTCTAATTAGGTGGTAGGAAGGAGCTTCTTTAAATTCCTCAGAAATTAAGACGTGTCATCCGCTTAACATCTTAACATCTGTTACTGCCTCTTGCACATTTCACCCTCGCACAGGTCTGAAGGAGACTTTGCCTGTCCCTTTAGACAAAACAAAACAAAACACCTTTGAAACGGAGAAGAAATTAGCCTTTCCTTCAGTGGGATGAAGCATGTAAGGCATTTCGCCCCATCTTTATTTCTCAATTTGGTGCATGTTTGCCTGGGTGAGTACGGCTTTCTCTTTGTTAATAAACAAATAGGAGGACATGGCATATCCTGTAGTAATCCTTACTGATGGGATAATGTGGTCCTGAAATTGTTTCCTGAGAGACTGATCACTCTGCATGTTACCCGCTCCTCCTCTTTCCATATTTGCAATTTTGTTTCAAACGGGCTATTTTGATTTTTAACTGAGTGATTAAAATGACAACTAATTTGCTTTCTTTTTTTTTCTTTAACTTTGTTGTCTGGCAGCAAGTAAGTAACTATTTAATTATGGCTTATTGCTCATTCAGTAGGTGTAATTTAAAAAATATGTTTAGAATATTGATTAGGTTATTATTTAGCCATTGGCCAGGTATCAGACATACACACAGAGTGTATGGGAGCTGTATACAGAAATGGTAAAGGGTTGTGAAGGTTACTTTGCAAAACGCAGTTTCTGAATGTTTGAGGCTCTTTAAACATATCCTGTTCAGTTCTTTTTTTCCCTACTCATATTCTTTAAATGCTGCTGTGCAGTATTTATATGAACTATTGGTACAACACCATAGAGGAGCAATTTCATATATATATATATATATATATATATATATATAATTTAAAAGGTAAAAACTTCATGAGTGTAATTGGATATGTTACATGCACATTCACATTATTTCCCAAAGGGCTCATCATTCTTTGTACAGAGAGAGAGGCAGGATAGGAAATCTAAGTTATTGCAGTTTATGAAATGCTTTTCTTTGGGTTCTGCTTTGTTTTAATTGCAGCTCAGGCAAATTATGCCCCCTACTTCTTTGATAACGGAGCCAGCAGCACTAATGGGAACATGGCACTTCTCAGCCTTTCAGAAGACACACCTGTTGGTCAGTATCACTGTACATGTGTTTAAATAAATTCTAAAATTGCTGTCCTTTTCCCCTTGGATCATTACAAAGGTATGGGAAAGCATACAATTAATTTTGTTACGGTGTCCATTAACATGTGCCAAAAATGTTCTAGTAGCTTTGACTTTGATGCACTTAAATGTTATTCTTTCTCTCTTTATAGACCTCGCTTCATTTAAAATGACTTGTCTGAATGCAAACTGCATTTTGAAATCATAATTGTTCTCTCCCACACTATTGGTCACCTGATTCACCCAGAGCATCCGAGCATAAGTGTTGTGAGGTCATAAATGATTTGTGATATTAAGAGACATTCTGATCTGCCCAGGCAGATGTTTATGGGAAGAGAACAGAGTTGTTGATAATTATTAATGACAGCTTATATTCCTCAGAGGAGAGCCCACAGCGCAAACTGTACATGGAAATGAAAATAAGAGAGAACACACACGAGGTTTTTCTTCAAATAATTGTTATCTTTTTTATGTTTAAAGTAGAAATGGTCGAATATTTACTGTCACAATATTTTTGTGATCATTTTTTTTGACTAACCAGGGGGGGAAAAATCCCTTTTTTATTGAAAATTTTGGAGGTTTTATTTCCCAACCAGCTCTACTTTAAAGGTTTTATGGTAAAAAAAAAAAAATAGCATAGCAATACATCCAAATGCAGCACTGGGACTCTGTTTTGTGTTTACTCTTGTCAGGCTGTAGTTACTAACTTTGAATGAGCCCCATAAAAGATAGGCCCTATCTGTTCTGGTTGGAATTAAAGTGAGCGAGATTTTTAAAAGAGCTCAGCATTGGCCAAATTCTGCTCCCATTGTCATCAATGAGGCAACACCACGCTTTGGAAAAGCTCACCCTAAAGTTTCTTTGGCATGTTTTGTAACAGGAAGCGTTTGTCATGGTGTAGTTGGGAAAAGTATCCCCATCCCACTCTTGTTTGGAGTGCTATGTACTGGTTGCTTCTACTCCAGACACACCTGCATTTCAGTGGTGGTGAAGATATAGCCAGTGGAATTTCACTCTAACAGGATATTTCACTCTAACAGGATTCCCAAAGGCATGGATTCTCTTCAGTTGCTGCAGCTGTAGGACAAAGGGCCGCTCCCAGTGGGAGAAGACTACAGCAACAGCAGCCTGAAGTCTGGTCTACACTTAAATTTTAGGTTAACATAGTTACATTGCTCAGGTGTGTGAAAAATCCACACCCCTGAGCGATGCAGCTATGCCAACTTAACCCCCAGTGTAGCTGCAGGTAGGTCAACAGAAGAATGCTTCCACTGACCTATCTACCACCGCTTGGAGAGGTGATGGGCCTACAGTGATGGAAAAACCCTTTCTGTCGCTGTAGGCCGTATCTACACTTACAGGTTATGGTTGCATAGCTATGGTGCCATCGCTGTGCTGCTACAGTCCCCATAGTGTAGACATGGTCTGAGTCTTCTTTACTCCTTGCTGGGCTCTGTGACATGTGGGATCCGAGTTTCTTCTTTAGCTCTTACCACCAATGGGAGAGTGGCAACGTCAACCCGAGAAGAGGGGAAGGAATGATAACCCGATGGAATGCACCATTTAGCACATAGCTTATAGTGTTAAGTGATGTATTTTCCAATGGAATTAGCTCAGCTGGAGCCTGCCCATGGTGAACCTGAATTTCGCTATAAGCAGACTGAAGCTGCAGTCCCAGTGGGAATTTGCTCTGACTCCAGCAATCAAAGGCCAGCACCAGTGTAGCCACACCAAGCAAACCCCCAGTGCAGTCAGGAAAGCTGTGATTTTCACCAGTGGATACTACCCCTGACACTCAGGTAGATCCCAGCTTTTCTTGTCTACACTTGGGGTTTGTTCTGGGGAAGCTATATCAGTGGCTGACCAGTGAATACTGGAATCGAGGCAAAATTCCAACACAGACCAAGCCTATAAGAGGACTGAAAATCCATGAGTATACAATTAAGCAAAATGGGACTCTCATGCCATTTCAGACTGGACGAAATTCAACCTGATGCTAAGGGCTCACTCAAAAATAATCAAATCACTTAAACCCCAGGCAGGGGCTGCAGGTTGGTTGGAGGTTAGGGGCAAGAGAGGGAGAGGTGTCTTTTGGCTTAGATCTCAGGTGGTCTCAGAGTTCCAGCTAGAAGTGCCTCTCTGATAGGCAACTAGCTAGGCTCAGAAACTTAAGAAGATGCTGGGTAGCTCTCATAAGAGGAGACATGGGATTGCTGTCCAGAAGCCAGGAGATGGTGGCCCTGCCATTTAGGTGCTTCTCCAAGCCTCTTTGGTCTGAGATTTCCTTGTCTGAGTGGGCTGGAAGTAGTGTGAAAACACCTTTTCTGGCAGTACTTTGGTATGTTCCTTTCTAGTCTTGCTTAGAACTTGGATGTGCCATGAAGAAAAATGAGAAAATAAAATCAGAGTAAAACAAATTTACCTGCAGGCCAATTCAATGCATTCCTCTGTTACTAATTTAACAGAGTAATTTCAATGGTTCACTGTCAAACGGGAAGGAAATAACTAGTGGGCTCCCTCAGGGGACTGTCCTAGGTCCAGCGCTATTCAATATTTCCATTATCAACTTGAATATTGGAGTTGAGAGTATGATTCAATATTTTATGGATAACACCAAGCTGGAAGGGGTTGCAAACGCTTTGGAGGACAGGATTAGAATTCAGATGACCTTGAAAAATTGGAGAATTGGTCTGAAATCAATTAGATGAAATTCAATAAAGACACAGTCAAAGTACTTCACTTAGAAAGGAAACATCAAATGTGCAACTACAAAATGGGGAATAACTGGCAATGGAGTGGTACTGCAGACAAGCATCTGGGTGATAGTGGATCTCAGATTGAATGTGAGTCAACAGTGTGATCCAGTTGTGAAAAAGGCAAACATCATTCTGGGGTGTATTAAGAGTATCATACATCAGACATGGGAGGTAATTGCTCCCATCTCTTGACACTGGTGAGACCTCAGCAGAGTACTGTGTCCAGTTTGGGGTACCACACCTTAAGAAAGATGTAAACTAATTGGAGAGACCAGAGGAAAACTACAAAAAAGTTAAAAGGTTTAGAAAACCTGACCTATGAGGAAAGGTTGAAAGAATTGGGCATGTGTAGTTTAGAGAAGATAAGGTTGAGGGGGGATCTGATAACAATCTTCAAATATGTAAAAGATTGTTATGAAGAGAACGGTGATTTATTGTTCTCCATGTCCACTGAGGCTAGGAGAAGAAGTAATTGGCTTAGTTTGCAGTAAAGAAGATTTAGGTGGGATATTAGGAAAAACTTTCTAACTGTACTGATACTATAAGCACCTGAACAAGTTAATGAAGGAGGTTGTGGAATCCCCATCACTGGAGGTTTTTAAGAACAGGTTGGACAAACACTTGTTGGGGATGGTCTAGGTTTACTTGGTCCTGCCTCAGCACAGGGGGGCTGGACTAGAAGAACTCTTGATGTCCCTTTCAGCCCTACATTTCTATGATTTTATTATTCTAAGGCTCCCCCAAGTGAAAGATCCATGTGGGGCAGCTGCTTCAGTGCTAATGTGCCGTTTATTGAGCGCTGCCTGTGTGCTGAGTACTACACTGAGCAAAGATTCGTGCCCTCATGGAGGTTGCAGCTAAAGGGCCAGATTGTGGCTTTATCAGTTACTCTTCTATTTTCCCCTGTCCCTGTATGAATAATACTCTGTTTGTTTATGACAGGAGGGGGCTGTTTGCTTGAACCCACAGATAGAATTATGGTTGGATTTTTAATTTAGTTCTTTTTCAGCAAGTGGAGTCAGCATGCCCAGGATAGATTTTTAATTGGCATTAACAGTGTGCTGGGAAGTGTTCCCAGGGTGTTAATGATATGGAGAGCTTGTGCATTCAGATATAACTCATCGAATATTAGGAGCTGAGACTGAACTGGAAGAGAAATTGCAATCAAACAATTCAATTTCAATGGCACATTAACTACCCAGTAGTCACATAACCAAGTGTATCAGTTATACCCGAAAAACCAGCTCAGGAAACAGTAGGGCATAAAGATCAATGAACCCCATTGTTTCCTATTGGGAGACCTCAGCAATCTCAAACTTGACATGAATGTCAATGTTTCATATTACCTTCAGCAGTAGACATTTCCTGCTGCCCCTATAAGAAAGTCCCTAAAAACTGCAGCTGGTGAAATGCTTCAATTACCATAAGAGATTTTGATACAACTAGTGCATAGGCTTGCAAAGAAGATGCCAGATTGTATGGCTAATATTTGATTTACAGTGGTGTTCCCTCCATGCAGATCCTCCTTTTCCCCGCCACAAAGGATGAAAACTGTGCAAAGGGTGAAAACCTTACTGGGTTTTTGGTCACTCCTGCAGATAGTTCAGTGGGAAGGGGTGGATTTGCACAAGTTCAGGTTAGGTTGAAATGCATTCTCACACACTTGCATAAAAGTCTTCTTCTGTGGTCCTTATGCTGTATTGTCTACTGGATAGCCATGTGTTTCTTGGGAGTGATATTATGATTGTTAATTTGTATTGGGGCAGTTCCTAGAAGTCCCGATGATGGAACAGGGCCCCATTGTGTTAGGTGCTATACAAATACAACAAAAAGGAGATCCCTGCCTGAAAGAGTAGTTAGTGTACAAGACTGGAAGCCAGGATTTCTAGGTTACCACTGGCTTGCTGTGAGATCTTGGGGCTCTTTCACTCAGTTTCCCCATCCGTACAATGGGTGTAGTATTTGCTGCACAGTGGTATTGTTGGGCTTAATTAAAATGATTTGCTTTCCATAGATGAAAGGTGTGACGAACTAGGACTGTTGTTAATGTTTTCCCTGAGTACTGTGTGGGTGCCTCGGTTTCCCTATGTAGTGCTTGAGTATCTAGGTGGTGGGACAAGGGTGCATGAGTGTTACAGAGGGGCCTGGACACAGAGAATGGCTGACACTCTGTCTCTTAGCAACTGATGGCCCCGGCCCTCCCCTGCAAAGGTGAGAGCTAAAGGTGTTGGAACAAAGGGATCAGGTGACCTCCTGGCCCGGGAAGGAGACAAAGGGAGAGGCGGGGGTGGACAGTTTCAGTTTGGAACTGGCCGGAGAGGAGGGGAGAGGGGCAGACAGGGTCTGGCCTCCCTGCCTCCATTTGGAGCTGTGGGGTGAAATGCAGGGAGCCCCGAGCTGGGGTCTAAGCTCCCTGCCCCCCCGGAAGGGCCCGACTGAGGGGTCCTGGATGTACTGACAAGCTCTGGTTGGATTGTGTTCCTGGCATCTCTAATAAACCTTCTGTTCTACTGGCTGGCTGAGACTCCCAGTGAATCCGGGGAAGAGGGGTGCAGGCGCTGACTCCCCCACACTCCGTGACAAAAGGTATCCCGTATTGCAAATGTCAAGTGCTATTTTTATCACTAATGTTCATGGCATCTGAAACTCCCAGTATAGCTTTTTAAACAGATAATACAACTGGAACAGCTGCCACAGACAGACAAATGTGCTAGAAACCCACAGCAGGATGTCACAGAGAGGCAGAAGAAATCCGCTGGAAGGCAGAAAAACAGTTACGCATTTGGAGAGGAAATAGACAGGATAGAGATATATAAGGTTGAAGAGACAGTGAGAGTGAGAAATATAACAGTGAGGCAATTAAAAAGTGGAAAGTTATAATGACATAAAAAAAGAGTGCGAAAAAGACCGCATTGACATCGAAGTCAATGGAGTTAATCCAGATATATGCATGCATAAATGAGAGCAGAATCTGTCCTGAAACGTGCTTAACATCAAGACAAAGATTTTCAAAAACAGGAACATTTGAAGTCAATGGGAACTGCTGGATGTTCATCTCTTTTGAAAATCAGATCCCTTATACAATCTGGATGTAGACACCTCATTGTAACATCCCATTTTTTGAGAAAAATCTCAGACCAAGTTTTTTCTTTTTCCCCTTTTATTTTGCAGTAAAGCAAAAATAACTCTTTGATTCCTCTGTGCCTTTTCCTAGTTACTTGGTGAATTACAAAGTTATATTTATAATTTTCCTGGGAATTTTTAACTGGAAAAGCCTAAGGAAAACATGATTTGGTTTGCAATTTTGTGCGCCTGTTTTCCAAACTCTACATACTCACTGGGGATGAGTTAAGCTGGATCTTGGCTGTGTGTATTACCAGCATTCCTCTTGTTCCTCTGTTACTCTTTGCAAAATTTAAACTTTTACTTTAAGAAAACACCACATTTGAGCACTTCCAATAGCAGAGATTGCCATACAAATGAGACCTGATGCAGTGCAGTCTGACTGAATCTTCCAATAGTCTCTCAAAATAATCCCTCTATAGTTGCGGATAACCAAATATGCTGAATGTCAGCTTCAGATGTTCCACAGGTCTTTAGCTTTCTGCTCCATTGAGTTGTGCCTGTGATAGGTTTAATTTCTGTATTTGAAGAGTGAGCAAGTGATCTTTGAAAAGCTTTAATTACAAAACCTGAGAAAATACAAGAAAACATTTATGGTGCATGGTTGTTACTCGCAGCACCACAACCCACAGCACATCAACTGTAGTTAAGGAGCTAGTAACCTACAGCAGCATTGTCTATCTCTGCTGCTAAAATAACCACATGTGCTCTAGTGCAGACATCAAAAAGATACTTAGGGTGAAAATCTTGCAAAACTCGGTGTTTCTGAATGGTTTTAACCAGGAACCAGGCAAAACTTGGTGCTTTCATCTGACATTACACACTAACCTTGTGTGAATTCTTAAATCTGGAGCCCACCTCTGCCATGTTTATTTTTAGGAGAGTACAGTTCACCTCTTGGGCTATGCTTGGATCATTCATGCTGCCACTGACAGAGCCAGGAAAAAAGACCTTCCTTCTAATCACCTTGCCAAACAACTTCCTCAGCCACGATCCTTCCTTTAGGAGAAGGAGCTATAACTTTTTGTGGGCTGTCTCTTTGTATAAGCAAATTTCACTGTTGTTCACCCAGCCGGTAGAGTTACTCAGATGCAATATTTTTGCCACAATGTAAAATATAAATTTCCATAAGCGTGGTTTTGTATACTGAACCCTCAGAATTTCAACGGAGAAAAGTTCTGAGCATAATTTTCAGAGTTGTTTGCCGGGTTTTTGTATGTGGTTCTTACTAGAAAGAATGATCTTCCTAGTGGTTAGAGCATTGAACTGGACCTCAGGACTCCTGAGTTTTACTTCTGACTCTGGCACTAACTTGTCATATGATCTTGGGCAATTCACACAATGTTTTGAAAACGCTGTCCCTCAGAAAATGTCACTTTTGATAAAAGGAGTCAATTCACCACACAAGCTGGCACCGTCTTCTCAAGTATTTAAAAATGGAAATAATCTCTCTTTTGACCATCTTGTAGGTGAATTAGACTGATTAGTTTATAGGATTTATTCATTTGTGTGCGAGTGGGTGGGTGGGTGCGTTGTGTGAAGAATTTAAATGAAGGGAAAGCTAAGTGGAAGAGAGGAGGTTGACATTTATTTAGTTCTAAGACTGGGTAAGCCTGTGGTCATTCTGACATCTCTATCAAGGGAGAGTTCCATAGTCCAGGTCCAGCTTTTGTGGAAGTTGTCTTCAGCATTCACAGAGCTCCTCATATTGACTGATATTTCCATTGTTCCAATGAGGCATAGCTGTTCCGTGAGGATGGGCAGTCGTCTTCCTGTCACCTGCAGATGGAAGCGGGCATTTTAATGCTCCCATGGCTGGCTGGGTATCCAATAGCATTGAGGACCCCAGTGGTGTGGACCAGCTTAACAATCTGAGGACAGTTACCCTCAATAGTGGGGAATATTACAAAGGATACAAATTATTCAGAGCTCTTACTTCTTCCTACCAGCATCACCTTAGCCTTGCTTGGGTTCAGGGTTAGTCAGTTACTCTTCATCCAAATGAACAGTATGAGGGGAGAGGATTGAACTTTGTGGTATTCTGCAGCTGAGGGCTCGGGAAGGGGAGGACCAGTTGCCCACACTGATTATCTGGGTTTAACCAGAAAATGATGAATCATAACTATTGAACTGTATACTTATGATCTGGTGTTTGCTTCTGACCTTAAACTCTGTGATTCTATGAACACATTCCTAGAAATCGGAGCTGGTTCACAAAACTTCGCTAACCATAAAAAGGAGCTAAATGCATAAGAAATAGTTCATTGAAAACATACCCTGGTTGAAGTTACCATTGGGAAGTCTTGTGGAATGACTAAATCTATTTTTTCAGGTACACACGTGTACACTCTGAATGGAACCGACCCAGAAGGAGATCCTGTGACCTACGGAATGACCTATGAAGCTGGGTCAAGAAGTTACTTTGCCATTGACACAAACTTTGGAAATGTTACCTTGATTGAGGAGCTTGATAGAGAGGTAAAGCACAATGAAGTGGTACCCATCTGCATGTTTATATAATGGATTCAAGTTCTTAATTTGACTAGTAGCTTTAAGGGAGAGTGTCAGTTCATACCCTGGTGTAAATGGTAACTTGAAGTCTTTCAGTCATGATTTGAGGACTTGAGTTACTCAGTCAGAGGTTATGGGTCTGTTACAGGCAAGGGTGGGTGTGGTTCTGTGGCCGCAATGTGCAGGAGGTCAGACTAGATGATCACGATGGTCCCTTCTCACCAAAAAGTCTGAGTCTGTTTGGCTTCCAAATCATGTAAACTTATTCTGCAGTCTAATTATGTCCATATTAATATAATACAGTATATTATTGCACTTGTCACCTCCAGGGCTGGCTCTAGAAGCACATTGTAAGGGGCGGCATTCAGGCCAATCTTAGGGTGGCAAATTCCACTCCTCCTTTTTTTTTTGCTTTGGCGGCGCTCCGGCTGTTTTGGGTTTTTTTTTGTGTGTGTGTGGTTTTTTTTGTTTGTTTGTTTTTTCCTTTGGCGGTGCTCCAGCCAGGTTTTTTTTTTTTTTTGCCTGGGGTAGCAAAAAAGCCAGAGCTGGCCCTGGTCACCTCCTTTTCCAGTTCATTTATAACACTGCTTCTATTACAGAATCTTCGAGTACCCAACTGTTTAACTCTTGCCAAATAGAAAATTCACTGTTTATTACTACTCTGTTTTCTGTCTAGTTCCTGATGCAGCTAAGGTTCTCTAATCCTAGGAGATGGAGTCTGAATTTCTTTAGGATTCTCCCAGATGTAGGATGAGTCGAGTTCTCTGTAATTACTTTTCAAGGACAGATTGATTATGGTACCAAAGATGAATATTGCTCTGCATATATGCTCTTTCCCACATACACACAAGCATATTTTCTTAGGTGTCGGACCCTCAATTAAGTGCCATGCTGCCGTTGTTGAATTTCCTTAAATGTTTCATTTGGGACTGATTACAAATAATAGAGTTAAAAGTCACTAAAATGGGTTAAGAAACATGTATCCAGTTAAATGAAAGCCCTTCCTGTCAGCTCAGATAGTCCCACCAAACATGGCGTATTAGGCAATCTTGTTCCAAGATCAGATGCTCTAAACTCCTGATTTGACTTGTTTTGGGGGCAAATCCTTTTCAGGTGAGACTGCCCAATATTTATGAAATCTTTTAAACTACTGTACTCCAAGTGAGCAGAAGTTTCACACAATACCTTTTTAGTTAGCATTTTCTTGAAAAATGCAAAGGTTGACTTCCAGCAGCTCAAACATAGGAATTTCTGGATCAAATTGCATGGTCCATCGAGTCCAGCAGCCTGTCTTCAACAATGACCAACATTGGATGCCACAGAAGGAAATGCAAGAAATCCCACAAAATGCCAATGTGGGCTAATTTCCTCCATCCCTCCATGAAAGATTCATCCTAATCCCTAATAGTTAGAGATTGATTTATGTCCCAAAACATGAGGTTTTATTTCCTTTCCAATACTCTTTTTGTTAGTGTTAGCTGTTATAATTCTGGGTATTCTTGCGATCCATTTAAATTCGCAAACCCTCCTTGAATAATCTTGCTAAATACTGGACCTCTGTTTAAATGAATTATCTTTGTTTTCAGAAAGAAGATGAGATTGAAGTTATAGTCAGTATTTCAGATGGCCTGAGTACAGTGAGTATTCACATGTGCCAAAGCTTGTCAAACTCACCCTTTCTGCATTAGTCACCTTTCAGGCAGTATCTTGTTATATAAGAAAACATGGTCTGATGAGGGTCTTATGCTACTTATGCTCTTTGATGAAATCACAATAACTCAGACCTAAATCCAACTCCTTGCAGTCATTTCAAACTGATTTTGGATTCTGTGGTCCAAGGCAAAAGTCTGGCCGTAAAACCATAGTGTTTTTTCATACCAGGTGTCACCTTAGGCTGAGACCACAGTAGGTCTCAAGCCCAAAGAAGAGTTGGGCCTGGTCAATTTTTGGAGACCTCTAATGAAAAATTCAGTATTGCAGGAATTAGTGTTGGAAAGTCAGTAGCTGGCATTCCTCCCTCTGAGTCACTACTGAACTTGCATGCTATGGTATTGCACTAAGAAGCTCCGTGTTGCTTGGAGTGCTGTTTTTGTTTGTCTGTTTGTCCGTTTGTTGTTGTTGAAGCTCTGATCATTTCTGATTATTAAGGGCCTGATGTCATTTTCACAAGAGTAACTGAAGTGACTGCACCAATATCCTGACCTAATTTCACGATGAGACCCATACATTTCCCTGCTGTTTTTATTTGCTTTAAAGATAGGAAGGATGGTTTTATATTAAGTCACAGGACTGGTGGTCAGAAAACTTGGGTTTTATTTCTGGATGTGCCACAAAACTATCCATGGGAACTTGGGCAAGTCACATAGGCCCAGATCCTCAAAGGTATTTCAGTGCCTAACTCCCATTGATTTCAATGGAAGTTAGGCACCAACATACCTTTGAGGATCTGAGCCTTAATCTCTGTGTTTTCATTTTCTCATCTGTAAAACTGGAATAATGATACTCTGCAATGCTTCCTTACTCAGAGGAGTGTAGAGAGAATAAATGTTTAGGAGGCTCAGCGATAATGAGCAGCACCATAGAAATCTCCTTAAATAAAAGTATCTGGATCAGGTATACATATTTACTTCTCAAAAAATGGTGCAGTTTTGCTGGGAATTGATGATAGCTACCACATTCCATCCCAGAAGGGGCTCTCTTATTTTGGATGTCAGAGTGATCTCTCTAGGTATAACTGGGAACAGATTTTCAAAGTTAGCTGCATGCATTTGCACACACCCAATTAATGCACACTAACACCAGTGGCATCAAATGAGGTATCTGTGCACATCATAGCCACTAGGCACCTAGGTAGCCTTGCCTATGCACAGATATCTCATTTGTGTGCATGCATCTGATACATTTGAAGTTCTTGAAGAGTCTAGTAAGTGTGAAACTAACTTTGAAAATCAGCCCCCAATCTGTTGTTCATAGAGTGCCCTGAGACTTTTGAAAGTCTTTATATACATTAAGAAATAATAACGTCAGGGAAACCTTTACATTGCCTTTTGCGGGGGGGGGGGGGGGGGATTCTTTAAGAAGCCTGTGATGTTCTCTCTTTCCATTTTCCTACTGAATGATATAGGGTGACCAGAGGGCAAGTGTGAAAAAATCAGGACAGGGGGTGGGGGGTAATAGGAGCCTATATAAGAAAAAGCCCCCAAAATCGGGACTGTCCTATAAAATCGGGACATCTGGTCATGCAAATGAGGGTAGCTTGAAGACATTCCATAACAAAGCAGTTTTTCACTGCTATTGAACTCCTTAGCCAGTTGGGATAATAGTATGCAAATGAACAAGTGTATGGTGTAATTTAGTTTATTTCAATAAGTGTTCATCATATTCCACTCCAGGTTGCTGAAAAAGTCCGAATCCTTGTTACAGATGCTAATGATGAGAGTCCAGAGTTTATCAACACACCTTACATAGTCCAAGTCCCAGAGGTTGGTTGAGGGTTTTTTTCCATGCTATAAGTACATTTGAATGGGGAGCAGGGAAAAGGAGCTAATGTGTTTTCTGTAACATTCCATCACTAATGTGATTAGCTGGTTAGGTTTTGAGTATCACTAAAGTGTACAGTTAGTGAGGAGGTCATGCTGTGGTGTTCTCCACTGTCTGAATGTGCATGGTCTCCCATGGGAAAGCTGTGATGCTTATTTGCACAATATTTTCCACGGGAAGCCTGCTCCTGCTCCCATTGAAGTCAATGGGGATTTTACCACTAACTTCAATGGGAGGAGGAGCAGCATCATAGAAGAGGACGATTTCTCTGTCTCCTTGACTCCTAAACAGACATTTCTCTCTTCCTGTTTCTGCCCCAGACTTTCCCTTATTTTTAATATATTTTCTTCCTCTTGCATCCCATAATTTCCCTCACTTTCATCCCCACTCATGTATGTGCCCATTCACTCTCCATCACATTCTGTGTTTCAGTCTCTCCTCCCTTTCAATTGCTTTTCCTTCTACCTTCTGAATCCCCCATTCCCACCTGCTTTTCTTTGTTTGGTTTCTCATTCCTTTGCTGCTTTACAGCCCTCTCTCATTCATTCCTCATTTCTTGCCTCTCTCATCTTTTACCTCCCATTACTCTGCCAGTCCTCCTGATTCTAGTAACTGTTTTGATTCACAGAACACTCCCTCGGGGAGCAGTATCTTTAAGATCGAGGCAGCAGACAAAGACACAGGTTCTGGGGGAAGTATCACCTACTTCTTGCAGGTATGGGCATTACATGTATGTTTAAAAGTAGTCTTATTTACTGAGGTATTCAGGCCCCAGGAGGATAAAAACAAGGCCCTGGAGATTGTTAGAAGTGTCACCTAACAATAGGAGTGATCCCAGACAATGCATGAGATAAATAGATTATAAATTAATATGCACCTCCTAGGAAAAGGCTGGGGCTGGTTGACTGTGGACTGGGAACTGCTAGCATTCAGCTTCAGTTCAGGATTCAGTTATCTTCAGCCCTACTCCTGCCTTCTCTGATCCCCCCTCAGCCTTTCTCAGTTGCTTCTAACCACAAGTGGTTCTCTGCAGTGCTTCAGCTACAACACCCCTTCTGCTTCTCAGTGAAGTCAGTGTCGTCTCTCCTGGCTACCTGTTAGGCCTGCTCTATACACGCTTTGAATAGCAGCATAGTTAGTTGGTTAGGGGAGTGTTTTATTTTTTTATTTGTTTTTACTGTAGTAGTTCTACTGGTACAACCTCCAGTGTAGATGTAGTTAGATCAGAAAGAGGTGCCTTTAGACCAGTATAGATTATTTCCCTTCCTGTATGCGAATAAGCTATACCAGTATAAGTACATGTACGCCAATATAACTGCATACACAGTAGGGGGGATGTACCGCTTTAACTATGCCAGGATAACTAAAGCAGTGCAACTTTTATAAGCCCTGGTCTACACAATGAGTTTGGGTCGAATTTAGCAGCATTAGATTGATTTAACCCTGCACCCGTCCACACGATGAAGCCATTTTTGTTGACTTAAAGGGCACTTAACATCGATTTCTGGACTCCTCCCTGATGAGGGGATTAGTGCTGAAATCGACATAGCCGTGTCGAATTTGGGGTACTGTGGACGCAATTCGACGGTATTGGCCTCTGGGAGCTATCCCAGAGTGCACCATTGTAACCGCTCTGGACACACTTTCAACTCAGATGCACTAGTCAGGTACACAGGAAAACCCCCGGGAGCTTTTGAATTTCATTTCCTGTTTGACCAGCCTGGCGAGCTCATCAACAGAGGTGATTATGCAGTCCCAGAATCACAAAAGAGCTCCAGCATGGACCGAACAGGAGATACTGGATCTTATCGCTGTATGGGGAGATGAATCAGTGCTATCAGAACTCCATTGCAAAAGACGCAATGCCAATATACATGCCAAAATCTCCAAGGGCAAATGCGAGGTGTTTATTTACAATGCTCATAACTGCAGCGGTGATCAGAGCGGACTCCCGCTTGCAGAGCTATGGCGCATGCACGGGCACTCCAGGAAAAAAGCTGAGAAACGATTGGCTGCCATTGCTTTCACGAAGGGAGGCAGGGAGGGAGGGGCGACTGACGACATTTACCCAAAACCACCCGCGACAAATTTTTTGCCCCATCAGGCATTGGGAGCTCACCCAGAATTCCAATGGGCAGCGAGGACTGCTGGAACTGTGGGATAGCTACCCACAGTGCACCACTCCAAAAGTCAGCGCTAGCCACGGTACTGTGGACACACTCCACCGACTTAATGCGCTTAGTGACTTTATTCAATCTGTTCCCAAAAATTGACTTCTAAAAAATCAACCTAATTTCGTAGTGTAGACATACCCTAAGTAAGACATAACCTTAGTGTGGGCGGAGGAAACAACACTGCTGAATTATCAGGTGGGTCAGAAAACCTCTGTTGCACTCTTGTTAACTCTGGATAAGAGTCAGATAGCTGAGAAGGTCAGTGGAGAAAGAGCTCCTCCTGCTCATACTTGCAACACAGATAAACTTATGCAGTGTTTTAAGATTCTAACAGAACATCTGTCTCCTGCCACATCATTAGCATTCTCATGTTTCCTGCTTCCTTTTCTCTTCCCCTCTTATTCTCTTTCTTGTTTATCGGGAACCTAGGTAGCTACTATCACTTTTACACTATCTCAGTGAAGAGAAATACAAACAAGGGTACTGTCTTGGGTGAACTAGTAACAGATATTTAATCGGCATGTTTGAAAGGGTTGACCACGTTCCCACTCAAAACAATCCTGTAAAGAAAAGGTGGCTACAATCTGAGCTGCTGTTGCTAAAAGCTTATCCTGCAACTGACTAATTTTGAATCTCCCCAGTAAGGGGAAGTGGTACACATAGACTAACTCATTCATTACAATATTTACTTAGACAAAAGTGAGTGCAGGAATCAATGTCTACTTGAGAAAATGCAAATATTTATGTAGGATTAAAGCTAATCCTCTTAACATGAGATAGCTGAAAGAAAAAACATCCTAAACTAAGTACTGTAATCAGCCAAAACACAAAAAACAAACACAATGATCTTACTGCAAAGGAAATCTAACTCTCATTTTAAATTCAATGCCACTTACAAATCCACTCTGCAATTCTGACAAGTCCCTCGGATCAGGTCACTATGTGAAAACCCATTTCTCTCACAGAAATTGAGTGTCCTACTTTTTTTTCACAGTCATTTTTGTTCTGCGTTTTGCCACTCTATTCCACTTTTGAGATGCTAGTGACCCTCATTTTCTCCTTATCAAGAGACAGAGCTAGCAGACAATATGTTGCATTGTTTAATGTCACCCGTAGCCAGTCACTGAAGAGGCAAGTTATTTACAGAGCATTGTTAAAATACCATGACAATTTTCACAAGCTGTGCTTTTGCTTGACAGCACATTTCTATCTGTCCTATCCCCTTGTTAGGAGTTGCTCATTAACTCTTAAAACTTTCACCTTTGTGGCAGAAATTTTCTAGATTTGTGCTCTTCCTGAAGGCAATTTTTTTTTTTGAGGAAAAATTGGTTTAGTTATTTTTGAATATGAGGACATGGAACAAATGTATTTTCCCATTATAAAAAAATGATTGCAAACTTTTTGTGAACAGTGCTAGATGCAGCCAGGTTAGATGAATGTAGAAAATTGAAATTTGGCACAAACATAGCCTTACTGTTAAGAGAAGCCTTTGAGTGCCCTGTTGCAATTTGTTTTTGATATGACCAAGTTATGATCCTTTGAAAATATCATACGTAATTCATTTTGCATAGGGTTTTTCACTAAGCTCGCTAAATGTGCAGTGAAGAAAGGCCATGCTATACATGTATATATGACTGTGTCAGTGTAGCAAAAAGTCCACTTAAAGTGTGCATTGGTTGAAGCAAAAAGCTCCACAAGAGCTATTGGCTCACTCCCTGAGAGCTCCCAAGTATCACATAACAGGGGCACTCTCTTTCTTACATGTTGGCTTCTTACAATATACGGGATAGAACATTCCAGTAGTGGTGTCTACTCAAACAGGTCAAGATTTTCAAAAACAACCAGTGAATTTGGGTGCTTCGGTGTTTGGTTCCCACCATGAGGCACCTTAAAAACCCCTGATTTTCAGAGGGTGAATGCTCAGCACCTTATGAAAATCAGGCCCCTTTAAAATATTTCAGATTAGACATCCAAAATTCAGCAATCACTTTTGAAAATCCTGGCCAGTGTTCCAGATAATGGAGTGTACATGAACTATTGCCAATTTTTTGGAAGCCAGTAGTATTTTGAAGTCCTGAAGAGGGACACAACTTTTTTGTGGGATTTTTTTATCATTTTATTTTCTAAAACAAAAAAACCCACAAAACACTAACTGATTCCAGCCAATAAACTCTGTTAACAGAATATTATGGCTACATAGTTAAATATTAAAGGCTGGGAAATGTCTAAGTTAGGGTCGCTGCATTATTTTGAGAAAATTGTGATCTGTTCATAAATTGTTCCTGAACACAAAGAGGTGAAATTAATCACATGAATCATTCATTACAGACTATTTACCCACCTCTGTTTATTATTCTAGTCTATATCTTTAGCAAGTCAAATAAAAGATAGTCCAAATACCAATCGTGTTTCCATACCAGTAATCTTTCACCACTTCTCCTCTTCTTTTCTTCTAGAACATCCGTACTAATAAGTTTACCATAGACCGACACAGTGGTGTTCTTCGCATCAAAACAGGGATCACGCTAGACTATGAAAAATCAAGAACTCATTTTGTCACCGTGGTAGCAAAGGTATCAAGCTCTTTCCTGAAAGAAGAGGCAGGGAGGGGAAGGACTTTAACGGTGGAAAGCCACATCTGAGGATGGCCCAAAGAAGAATGGGGAAGAATTAGACCCAGAGGAGTATGCCTAGTGCAGTAATCAGCAGTGTGTGTGCTGTAGTAGGGAACCCACCATTATGAAGGCATGAAGCAATATCTAGGAGTTGGAGTTATCAGCACATAAAGCAGAGTAATTAACTGCAGTACTGGCAGTGTCTGTGTGCATCACTGCTCTTTGTCAGTACAGCAGGTGGAATAGTCACGCTGCAGAACAGAGGTGACACATCTCTTCTCCAAAAACAGTATATTTTCTTCCCTCTCTTACGGGCTGACTAATGGACCATAGTTATTCACATCCTTTAGAGGCAGCTGCACATTCCACTCTTCTCCCCACTACTATAAATCCTATGGAGTCTGTGCTTGTGGCACTGCTGTAGACTCATAACAGACTGTAAAACTATTGATTCCGAGGTGCAGAGACTTGCCGAAATATATGGGACCTGTAGTTCTGACAGACATGTTTGGGCAAGTGCTATGAGGTGACACGACTTCTGCTAGACCACAAAGAACATTTTTGAGGACCTACTAAGTGCTCTTGTGTTTTGTGAGAAGAGCTTGGCCTGGGCATCATTTCATTTTTTGGGGCCAGACTTAAGCCGGGGAGGAGTTTGTGGCAAAATGTGGTCCAAATTCACCTGTCTTTGTTATAGTGCAGAGTGGCTGTGGGAGGGGTGGGGGTGGACATATCCCTGCATAAAAGTGCTTTATTCTTGTTACAGTGGAGATGCAAAATATTCACTGCTTTAATAGCCAGCATAATTATTAAAGGGTTAAAATCTTTTCATATACTGAATCGTCTCTCTGATTGGCTCTGTCGTGTCAGTAGCACAAACAAAACTGATTACAACGTGGCCATGTAACAATTCCCAGCTTTATGCTCTTCCACACCTTTGACTGTATCACAAGAGTCCCTAGGAGACTTTGATCACATGCAGAATTTAATGTTCCCCAGCAATGCACTTCCTGGAGCAGTGTCTTTTGTTGTGCCTTACATTTAGCATGAAAAGTTGTAAATGTTCCTCCAGATTTGGCCTCTTCTTCTCACTCACCTGTTTCCTGCAAAGGCTGATTTTCTTCCCTAGGTGGCATTGATAAATAGGAGCTCAAACGCAAAATAACACATGTGATTCCATGTACCAGCACAACCACTTCTAATGTTAAAAATGGTCAGGGCTGTCTGCTTAATCAAAGCGGGAACCAAACAATCCAAAAATTGAGGGAATAGGACAGAGCAGAGTTTTCTATAACTCTTAGCATTCATTGATTAGCTCTAAAGCTATCTGTTTAGTTGCGCTGTTTCCACCTGTTATTGACCATTTTCTTGCTAAGATTAGAATAAATATCTCCACACATTCTTGTTATGATGATTCTGGCCCTGTATGTATTGCAGGAGATGCATTAGTCTTGGGAGCTCACTAATCAGGAGTGTGTGGTTCTGTGAGCTGATAAATCTCCAATCAGGAGTTTCAGTGGGTGAATTTCAGCATAATGACTTGACAATGCGTTCTGTTGTAGGACGGTGGTGGGAAGCTCAGGGGAGACAACAAGGTGTTTTCAGCCACAACCACAGTCACTATCAATGTGGAAGATGTTCAGGACACCCCTCCCATGTTCATTGGGACTCCCTACTATGGCTATGTCTATGAGGACACCCTGGCGGTGAGTATCACTTTCACCTACAGGAGACCCAGAAGCAATGGCGAAACTTTCAACATGACAAACCAGTGGGGCCAGGTGTCACAGTGGTCTACGGCACCAGCCTTTCAATTCTGGAGACCTACGTTCAAACTCTGACTTGAATCTTAAGTGAAATGAGTCAGGTAAATCTCATGCTGGTACTTATTTGTGTCCATCACAAAATCACAGCGAGCCTGCTCCAGCTCTCTTTGAAGTCAAAGGGATTTTTTACTTGTACGAATAGGATCAGACCATGATGAACAGTCACTCCATGGTAGGGACTTGCAATGCTTCTGAAAGTGGTTGAGAGCTCAAATGAGCGACCCCCATTAACCCAACCAGCCCTGCAGAGGTCCTGCAGAGGCCTCTGACTATTGCTGCAAGTGGAGATCTTTGACCTAGATGAACCTGTACTTGCCATCTGAGAGGTCTGTTTTGGAGCCATCAGCTAGGGTAAGCCAAGGAAAACTCTGTGACTCTGTTCCCCTACTGCCCTATAAGCTATCAAATCCCAGGTATCGTCTCCCTTGGAGTCACTAGGGAGGAGGTGCCCCTGATATACCAATAATGTGGGATCTTCTCTGCTGAATGATGGTTCCAGAGATGGAATGGGCCAAGCGCCCTTTATAGCCTGCAGAGCCAGCTGACAGCTCTGAAACCAAACTATCAATTGGGCAAATAATTTGCAGGTGGAGACAGGAGGTCAGTGGCTACACAGCAAGTATGTGGCTGCTGCTGAGGGGATATCTCCATCAGGTTCCATTTCTATTCCATGGCTACAGTGCCCAGGCAGACTGTGGAACTCCTGAGTGTTCCATGATATGGAAGAATCCTGAGTCACAATTCAGCCACATGTAAACAGAAAGGGTATTAACGGTAGCATATACTCCAAAGGATTTAGCCATAGCCATAATCCATCAAGTCCACTATCCTGCTTCCAGCTGTGCCTTATACTGGATGCTTCAAAGGAAAGTGAAACAAAACCATAATATCTCTAGCCAATTGCAGAATGTTATATATGAAGGAGGTGGAAATTCCTCCCTAAAAGACCAGTGCAGACCTGCTTTCATTCTTAAGCATGAGATTTTGATTTACCCTCTCTTAGCACATATGACTGCAAATGGTATTATTAGTCATAAAGTTACTGAGTTGTAGACTCTTTGACCTCTAGTGGCAGTGTGGCTACATTCTGTCTACCTAAATTTCTCTCGCAGTTTCAATAGATGAAGTTTTCTTTACTTTCTGTCCTAAATTATAATTTAGCATTGCTGTATGCTGTTAAATAGTTGCTGTAGTTCTTTGCCTAAAGTCCTGCATTTCAGCTGGGTAGTGAGGTGGAAAGAATTACTGTATATATTGTAGGTAGTTTTTAAGGCACTTTGCAATCCTTTGGATTGAAAGAGGCTATAAAAATGAGATATATACCAATTTACCCTGTGTAGTTACCAAGAGATCTTGAAAGACCCATATCTATCAAGTGCACACAGTACATGGTATTTACTGTGGAAATCATGGGTTAGTAAGTATTAATTACATCCAGTCTGAGTCCTGCAATTTACACTATAATGATGATATAATGATGGAAATACTAGTGTCCTTCCCAGCATGGCCTCAGCCATTACAGCAAACTTCACACAGAGAAATGCACTTGCTGCATTCACTCTTATTTACACATTCAGATTTAGTTTCATGAAGTTGCTCCTTTTTTCCCCCTGGGTGGTGGTGTTCTTGGAGTTAACAGTCTTAACCCATGACAAAGTGCTCTATCTCCATCCAAGGGACTACACTGGAGTTCTTCCAATAGCCATTCTTTAAATCCATCTTCCAGTATAAAAAGTTAGAAATAGAACACTGACATTTTCTGTGGCTATTTATCCATCTTTTTCTCTGTGAATATCTTGTTCATCAATATGGTAAAGAAATTAAGTAACTCTGAGGAAGGGTTTTGCCAGGACATATGGTAAACTGTGTTATTGCTATTGCTCTGACAGAATCTTGCCATTGTTTGAAGTATACAGTGTGTGACGGGTTGGATCACAGAAACCTCCTTAGGGTCGCCAACTGATGTGCCAAGACTACTTCTGCCCCTGCTTTCTTGCCCTGTCAACTTGGGACTCCAGAGACCTGCCTGGTTTGAGCCAGACCTGCTAGCCTGCTGCAAACCCAGACCCTGGTCTGAACCACGTCCTTTAACAGTGGTAGGCTTAATTGAAAGCAGGTTAAGAAATGTTCCTGTCTTTAATACTCGGATGCTCAACTCCCAATGGGGTCCAAACCCCAAATAAATCCGTTTTACCTTGTATAAAGCTTATACAGGGTAAACTCATAGATTGTTCACCCTCTATAACACTAATAGTGAGGTATGCACAGCTGTTTGTCCCCCCAGGTATCAATACATACTCCGGGTTAATTAATAAGTACAAAGTGATTTTATTAAATACAGAAAGTTGGATTTAAGTAGTTCCAAGTAGTAACAGATAGAACAAAGTGAATTACCAAGTAAAATAAAACAAAACACACAAATCTATCTGTCATACAGCAATAAAACTGAATACAGCCAAAATCTCACCCTCAGATGTTTCAGTAAGCTTCCTTTTACAGACTAGTCTCCCTCTAGTCTGGGTCCAGCAATCACTCACACCCCCTGTAGTTACTGTCTTTTGTTCCAGTTTCTTTCAGGTATCCTTGGGGGGTGGAGAGGCTCTCTCTTGAGCCAGCTGAAGACAAAATGGAGGGGTCTCCCAGGGTTTAAATAGACTTTCTCTTGTGGGTGGATAGCCCTCCCACCCCCTGTGTAGAATCCCCGCTACAAGAGGGAGTTTGAGTCACATGGGCAAGTCACATGTCCATGCATGACTGAGTTTCTTACCAGCCAAGCCACATTCCTGGGAAAGCTCAGATGTGGATTGGCATCTTCAAGTTCATTGTTGGCTTAAGTGGTTCTTGATTGGGCACTTAATTTGCACATTCCTTTCTCAAGAAGCTGACCAAATGCTTTTACTAAGGCTATTTAGAAATCAAGCAAGTACACAGACAATATTCATAGCTTCAACTACAAAAATGATACATGCATACAAATAGGAGGAATAGATTCAGTAGATCAGAACCTTTACAGAGATATGTTACATGGCATATGTAGCATAAAACATATTCCAGTTATGTCATATAACATACATTCATAAGCATATTTCCATAGAGCCTTATGGGGTGCACCGTTACACAATGGTTGTCATGGAAATATTTCCAATCACTATTTGCAACTACTTAACATTATGTCAGAGTTCCCTTGCTCTGTGTTGATGTTGAAATTTACAAAGGGGCCTAGAATGTGCCACCCTGGCTCATTGTTTTGAGTATTTTTACTTGGGGAGCAGTCCCGGTTCAGGCCTACCTGTGTGAGGAAATTGTGCAAAATGTATTGATGTTAGTGACCATCTAGCCCACAGCAATGTTAATTAGGCAAAATGAAAGACTGTAAAGATTTTAAAGACAGCCACAGATATTCCTTGTTGTTTCATAGCACTTACCAATCACATTGCTTTGGGATCCGTAGAATGCTTCTGCTGTCTATCTTAATTTTATTGGCGAGAACAGAAATGCTTGGTGAATTGCATGGCAATCAGATGTTGCAATTCCAAGCACTGGAAACCTGTGAAGTAGTTACCAGTACATGCATATTTGAGATCTACAATAGTTGAGTGGCATTTCCAGGATCAAATCAGAGGACTTGAGCCTGCAAGGTGTTGGGCATTTCAACTCCTTTGATATCATTAGGAACTGAGAGAGGACCTTCCAAGACAAGTCCTAAGTGAGGAGTTTTAGGAAACAAAGGTGCCCTCATTAAATAAATATAATATCTGTATCAAGAGAGAACAGAAGAAATAGAGCGGACTTCCTCTGCTTAAAATCGGAGGCGGAAATGAACCAAAAATCTTAAAACTGAGTTCTCTCAAACTTTTGGATGGCCAGGGAATTCCAATCCACACCTGAATTTTGCAAGTGGCTCCAGTCTTTGCAATGTCATGAGCCTAACTAAAACCTACAGGGTGAACACTCCCAAACTGTGACTTAGAAACTTTCATCCAAATGTTTGGCTTGTGCCCATCTCTGGTGCTTTTTTACCAGGCTCTGTCCACTTACTGTGGTGGTCTGTTCCCTAGGAAGTAAAGAGCAAAAGTACTTAAAACTATTTCAGAATAGAATTCACTGCCTCGGTTCTGGCTAATGTACTCAGCATTGCCATGAAATGCTCACATGGGTTTAGTAGCCATTCCACAGGGGAGCAGAGGAACATTCTCTTTGAATCTGTAGCTGCTCATAAAAGGCTGTGTCGGAAAAAGTAGAGGAGCAGGTGGGAAAAGGACAAGTCAGCACAGTATTTTGGCAACCGAAAGGATTAACAGTTGTGAGCCAGAGTTATACTTTGGGCAGCAACTGTGTGACCCACAAGCTAGAAAAGTTGCTTCTGCCTTTCCTGCGGATCCTTACCTTTTGCTGACACTAAAATGCTTGGCATGATCTTGTCTCAGGATGCGGCAGTGGGGATGCTCCCACTCTCAAAGAATGGCACAGATGGCACTGAATAGAATCATCATCATCATCATCACAAGGAAAACCTAAAATAGGCCTTGCAGCAAGGGCTAGTTGCAGCTGATTTCCTGAGCACAGGCCATCCTTTGTTCCAACTAATAATTAGGCGATCCCCTAGGTCTCCTTCAGTCGATCCCTGGACTAACTTGGTCTTGGTCAGCTATATTGCCTGGCCAACTAGCATAGCCCATAAGCCAAAAAACATTCCATCTTGGTAACAAATAATCCCAGGTCAAGCGCTTGCAGTTCTGCGACATTCCCATTTCCCATTCACCAAATCCAATGGCATGGACTTCCCCTATTTTAATCGCCACTTGACACACACATGAACTGACCTGTCAGCACTCAGCATTTCACACTGAGAGTTTATCTGACTGCCGCATCAACTCCCAGTGCAGAACAGGAAAGCGTCTACAAGCAGTGCTTGGAATGACCAGTCCCTCTGCTGCAGCACATGGATGGGCAGGTGGGAGTTTTACTGGTAGAAGAGTAGAGGCAAAAGAGCCCTAGATCCCTTAATAGGGAGAGGGTGCCCACCCCAGGGAGGGTGCCCACCCCAAAAGTTAATCCTGAGCACACTCAGGGCCTGTAGATCAACCAGTCAAATGGCCTGATACAAAGTCAAGCTGTGACTTATTTTCTGGCAGGAGCATGGGCCCCTGCTGTGGTCCTCACGCAGCCACAGCAAGAGCACCTACCACCTGGTTATAAGGGAGGAACTGGCTGGAGTGGATTTTATTACTATTCACTAGCAATTTCACTGCTCTTTGCTCTCACTACCTAAGCTGTAATTCCTCATTTCTCCCTAGGACTCTGAGGTACTAACAGTCATTGCTCTTGACGGTGACCGAGGAAAGCCTAATAATATTCATTACTGTCTCGTGAATGGTGAGTAGACACAGTTGGAATGAAATCCTAAGGGATGTCAAAGCTAGACATAACATTAAATTAGAATGTAGCAGCTAGAGTCTAATAAAGCTGAAGATACCTCTCATGAACTAGGGTCAGACACCTGAAACTATTCCTGGCTCTTGCCTAGCTGGGAGCAGCCCAGAGATTATTCACTGAGATTTAGTGTTTGCTTCATGGAGCCATATTGCTCATCTTGGAATCATTTATTTCACTTATTTGTTGTTTGTTAAACACCAACATTGTGCCTGGCACTTTACTAGACATAAAGGAAGAAATGATCCCTGCACTGAGGGACTTTCCCATCTAAACTGGTAGCAACAGAATAACACACTGGGAGACCCATGCAACTTCAAGGCCAGCAGATTTAATTCACGTTTCCATGTACATTGTAGTGAGGTTTCACTAGCAGGAAGTGTGGGAGCAGAAAGGAGAGGAGGGAACCAGTCATGGTTCTGGAGAGGGAAGAGATGGGGAATATTCTGGCCACTCAAAGCCCTGGAGGTGGGGGAATAGGTATGGGAGGAAGAACACTGCCTTACTTCCCCCATCCCCATGCAAAAACTGGCCTCAATCAAGAGAGGCCCCTATTCTACACCTTGAGTTTGTGCTGTCAAAATGAAAGGAAACCATAAAATGCTATTGTTAATTATCTATGAATAGTAATTATTATTACATTTTTTGTTTAAAATCACATTTTTGTTTTAAAAAGGAAACTCTAAGCTTCAAGATATGCTGTTTTACAGAATGTACATAATGTCACACTTTGAGTTACCAGTTTCCCTGTGGCAATTGGGCAATATCATGACGTATTGTTGCTTGAAACAACTATTGACTTCAACTTCTTCTCACTCAGGCTTTACTTTTCAGGCTTCTGAATCTTAATGATTTACTGTCTGTATCATTCAATGTGGCATCTAATGATCTTTAATGAAGTTGCAGGTATTGCAGATATTAGCAAAACAAGCCATTATTTGACAGGTTAAAAATGAGCATTAAAGTCAAATTAGAGAGAGACAAGAATGACTGGGCTTTTATGTAATCAGCCTTTATTTCTGAAGAGGCAACTCTTCCAGCTTTGAGTTTTTCTTTTCAGTTTGATTTCCTTGCAGCAACAATGGACCTGTCCATGAGTGCATGGGCTCTGTCACAGAACCCAATTCATGGCCAAATTTCCATACATGCTGCTGCAGGGCAGGGAGAGAAACATCCAGCATAAGTCTCCCTTTCAGACTAATGAAGTATTTGCAGCCAAGCTCTTTTCCTGAGCCTTCATTTCCTACCCGCTTTCTTCATGCTGCAGGCTACCTTTATCAGAGGAGTTGGGGCAAAGGTGTGGGCAGCAAGCCCCCGAGTGATTATTATATTTCCAGAAGCTGCCTTCTGCTTCACTCCATGAATTAGCCAGTACACAGCCCTACCAGCTCCATCAGCCAGAGTCTGCCTGTGAGCCTCAGTGGGTATTCAGGTTAGAATTTGACCCTATATCCACAGAAGGCCTTTTAACACAGTATCATCTTTTAGGAGGTTGAGTTTTTAATGCCCAGACATCTAAGGCCCCTAGAGAAATATGCCGCAGAAGGAATGACTGTTTTCTGGTTAGATTGTCAGGCTTCTCGCTTTAGCTGATATTAGCGAGAGCGGTTCTTGTTTTTGCAGAGGCAATATTAAGTATTTGCTAATTAAACTGAGAAGGCTCATTTTTATTTCTGTCTGCATATGAAATCAAGACGTACAAAAGTGACTGGTAATTTTGAGTGTCCAACTTCAGACACCTTAATGGAAACTGAATTTCAGCACTTCATGAAAATCAGGCCTTTTTAAAGCATTGCAAGCAGGGAAGCCCAAATCAACAGTATCCAAAGCACCAATCACTGTTAATAAATGTGTCTAGTGAATCCCATTCCCATTTTATCCCCTCTTTCTAACACAGAAGTACTGCCTTGTTGAGTTTATTGTGCGTCTGGAGGATAATGTTATATAGAAGGAGAAATGCTGTCGACCTTGCTCCAATCTCCCCACAGATGTAGAATCCCTTCTGTATATTGTGCATATCTCTCTGATCTTTCTTTTGCTAACTAACTATTAGGAACCCCACATCTCTTTGAAAACAGATGGCACAGTTTTGGAGACTTTGGGAAATATTTAGCCCCAGGTGATATATTTTATGCATTTTCCTCTACACTTTTGCCTTTGGTTAAAGCAAAAGTCTGTAGCCACAAGACAGTATGAGCTTATTTGTAGAATAGACTGGTTTGAGAAGTTTTTCCTGTCTGCTATTTTTTATTTTATAAATATTGGCTACTGTCCAATGATTCCTGCACCAGCAACTGATGTTAATACAGTGTACACTCTGATGAAATAGTTTCAGGGTATGTTTCCCTCTCTGACTGGACCCATTGCGTGTATCATGAAGCAATCTACTGCAACACTCAGTTGATTAAATAGAGAAATTGACATGAATTTGATAATGACCACTTTGAGATAGGAGGCATGCATTGTGCAATGAATTTCAAGGGTGATACAGGCAGTCTAATGCAGGCAAGTGACATCCTTGTGGAAGCAAATCTATGGTGTTTCAGTCATCAGCCATGCTCTAAGAGTGAAAGCATATAATGGTGGCATTAGAATTCACAAACTTATAAATGAGGCAATAAATGGTTTGAAATGGATGGCAGCTAGTGATTCAATGAACAATGATGTTCTCCCAGAAGATGAGAAGAGATGGTTCTTGGAGAAAGCGCCAACATGGCTTGAAGCACGAAGATATAGAGAAGGCACACAGAGAAAACAATGGAAACACAGAATACTCTGGCAGGCAGACATCATGAACAGCATCCAATCACCCCTCCAGCTCATGGATATTTACATTACCCAAGGAAAAAACTTTTCGGATACATTTCTCTTCTGGGAAAACGATTTAATGGATTTCTCCCAACTACTGATGGATTACATAGCAGCAAAGAGAGAGAGAAGATAACGAGTCCATGTAGCTTAAGATATTGGTAGAGATTATTCCACTTGACTTTCAGTATGGTCATGTGAATTATGCTAGATAGGGTTGTGTAAATGTAGCAGAAGCCAGACTTCTGGAGGAGGAGAAGCCAGATATATATTATGCCCTAATTGATAGTGGGGGAGCAGTATACCAGACTGCCAGACTCTTTAGTGGTGTATGGCGTGACATAGGCATCAAGCAATCACTCAACAAGCACTGTGGAAAGCATCAGCATCTCTGCACAAAAGATAAAGCTCTGATCAAGTATTACCCGACTGCACATTTAAGTTTTTTGCAGTGTTGTTGTAGCCATGTTGTTCCCAGGGTATTAGAGAGACAAGGTGGGTGAGGTAATGTCTGTTATTGGACCAGCTTCTCTTGGTGAAAGAGAAAAAGCTTTCGAGCTACATGGAGTGCTCCAGCATTTGATAAAGCCCAACGGGTGCTTCATTAGACATTCAGGAGCTCTTAGTGTTATGTAGGCATTACATAAGAGTACATTATTATACTTTGTTATTCACATGATATAGTCATACAAGACATTCTACAGCCCTCTTACCAAGAGTCATTACCGTTATATAAATAGTTTACCTGTATCATCGTGTTCAGTGATCATAAGAAGATAATTACAGTTGTATCGTCGGTGCTTTAGACTTATGTCTCTCAGCAAGCAGATAACACCAGAAATATATGTTTTATAATTAGGGGGTAGAAAGTCTTACCTGCAAAACTTCGCAACTCAATCCATTTCACAAATAAGGACAAATATTTTGATGTATTACATGGTACAAATGAGCTCAGACTGTCATGTGACGAGCTCAGACTGTCGTGCTTTAATCAAAGACACAAAAAAAGTATGGGAATATGCATAAAATATCACCGGGGGCAAAATATTTCCCAAACTTTCTATAACAGTACTGTTTTGAGTATATAGTTGCATTATCAATTGTATTTAGAAGCTTTCTGCCAATTTTGGTTAAAAATTAAATTGTTTCTATGAGTTATGGCCCTTTGTATGATTTTTTTTGCCCAGTAATATTTAAACATTATATGATACAGAAAAACTGCACCACTTCAAGTATCTACATCCACCCGGTGTTGACCACTAGCTATATGCCTAAAATGTGGTAGCAATGAAATCTTTATCTCTTGGTATCCAAAGTGAGTTCAGGCCCGTAAATTACTACTCCTTGCAGAGGCTGTGCTAGGTGCCCTACCTCACCTTGTCCCCTAGTGGCTAGACAGGAGCTACAACTTATTTTTTATACAAAACACTGTACATTTTACTGCTCATGTTTTTTTAAGAACTCTTCTTTTTCAGGAAGTTGGAAAATGTGATCAGCATAATCAAATGTGCCTCTCTCTTGTGACAGGAAGTGAAGGATCTTTTGAAATAAATAATACAACTGGAGCTATTTCTGTTATAAAAAACCCAAGTAAATTAAAGAAAGAAGTGTATGAACTAAAAATTCAGGTATGCTCCATAATTTCCCTGTGCCCATGATCTACTAGCCATGAATGTCAATCTGTGTTAAAAACAAGTAACATGAACCTAAGTCTTAAGTGCTACATGTTGTACTTGTATGTTCAAGGGTCAGATCATCACCTCATGTAAATCAGCATAATTTCCCATTGTTTGCCCAGATGTTCAAAGTGCCCCCAATTTCCTCTTGGAAAGAAAATCTAATAGTCACACATTAATTCCCAGCTCTACAGTCTTCTTTCCCTTAGGTGATTGTCTGCTAACTCTCTGTTTTCAATTTTTATTACTGAGTATGGAAATTAAAGAACTATTAAATCCATATCTGCTGGAGTGGATTACTATTAAATCTATAATCATTGAGAGGGTTAGGATAAATGATGTGGGATCGTGGATCATAGCTATTAAATCCATATCCACTTTACTAGGTCTCTAACACAAAAGTTGGACACACACGTCCAAGGTTAGAATTGGAAAGAGAACAGAATTTTAAAGAGACAGAATATGAATGTGACATGCTGCCTAAATTTACACAGGAGTCTAACAATCAACCTTTTAATGACACAGGGCCACATCATTAGGCCCTTATCAATTTTTCCTCACACAAACATGCATGGAAAGCAATAGCAATTTTCCTGAATAAGAACTGGATTAAATCTTTAGAAGGGCCTTAGCCTTATGACTTAGCCCAATGATAAATAAATGAATGCTGTATTATTTTATACTAAAAACAATAGCAAAGGGCCAGATTCTTAGCTTGTGTAAATTGGTGGGATGCTATTGACTTAAAGCTGAGAATCTGGCTTTGCATGCTCAGAGATTTAAGACATAAAATCCTCTAGAGAAATTCATGTTAAAATCATGTGGCATCATGCTGTACCATCAAGTCAATTGATGCAAGTGGAACAAAGGTTGAAAAATTGGGCCATAATTGATGTTGGCTTGAACACTCTGACTGAAGTGGGTGTACACCAGGGATTAATTTAACCAGTTAGAGTTTGATTCCTCAATTACGGGTAACCAATTTCTTACACAAAGCTGCAGCCAGAGTTTCCTCTGTAGTAGAAGAAACATCAGAGGCACAGTCAATGAGAGAGTAATGATTGGGTGAACCTCAACAGCTCTGGTGGTGCAGTTCAGTTTGGTTGCCTACCCATGGGGTCTGCAAAGCAGGGCTATAAATCTGAGGACAATCTCTCCAGAAGGAAATTTCTAGTACTTTCTTCTTCCTATATGCCCCCCAAATACTGCAAAAGCACAGTTCCTCTCACAGTGCTTCAGCACTCTTGCCCTCTGCCAGAACCAAGAAGAGCATGGGTACCTGAAAAATAACTTGGAGGAAAAGTCCAAGCTTTTTGGAACTTCAAAGAGTTTTAGATTCCTTTTCACCTTGTACCTTCATTCTGGGCAAAAGTTCAGATCATCTCTTATTTTATGTCAATCGGATAATTCATTCCTAGAGAGCAGTTTTCATTCTAGGACAGAGGTGGATTGTGGAGCTCTTTTCTGATGACTTGGCCTCATGGCCAATGCAGGACCATTGGTTTTGTTAAGCTTTTGGATGGCTGAGCACAAATTGGACTTTCTGCAAGTTTGTAGAGCTCTAGAGTGAAATCCTGACCTCACTGAAAATCAGTGTGGCTTGACTTCAGTTGAGCCAAGAGTCCATCCCTAAACTTCATACTAAACACATTCTAACATGAATTTAAAGATATAGACAAATGTAAGGGCATCAGGCATATTCAACTCATGTACAAAATTCCCCTTAATATCAGTGTGATTTGTTCACACAGATTAAGGTCCTCTGAGGGCCTGAGAGAAGAAATATTTTAATTGAGCTGATAGTTCTCCACAAAGAAAGCCTTACAGTTTGTTTCTTTTACCTATCACAGGCATCAGAAATAAGTCTTGACGGTGATGTGACAGCATATGCTTTTGCCACTGTGACTATAAGGGTTGTCGACCTCAACAACCACCCACCAACATTCTATGGAGAAAGCGGGCCCCAGAATCGATTTGAACTGACAATGTATGAGCACCCACCCGAGGGTGAGATCCTGAGGGGCCTGAAAATTACAGTCAATGATTCAGATCAGGTGAGTTTGTGAAGAGTATTTATCTAGTCTGGCTGTCTAAGGGTTTTCTGCAGCACTTTTCACTGTAATATCTGGGCACCTAAATTTTGGGGAGGAGCAAGGATAGGTTATTAGTATTATAATATGATTGCCCATTAACAGTGCTGTGAATGCTTAAAAGAGAGATAAGGTCTATTGGCTTGAACCCCATAAGTTCTAACCCCAGCTCAGACACTTCCTCCTGCTGTGGCCTAAGGCCTTGTCTACACTATGTGGGAAAGTTGAGAAGCTACGCAATTTGAATTACGTTAGTAGCATAACTCAAGTCAATGTAGCTTAGACCTACTTACGGTGGCGTCCACACCATGCTATGTTGATGGGAGACGCTCTCCCGTCGACTCCCCTTACTCTTCTCATTCCGGTGGAGTACAGGAATCGATGGGAGAGCGATCTGAGTTCGATATACCAGGTCTTCACTAGACCCGCTAAATCGACCGCCCATGTATCAATCGCCGCTCGTCAATCCCCCGATAACTGTAGACAAGCCCTTAGACATTTTAGGCCCTATTTACAATCTCAAACTAGTTTTACCACTAGTATAACTCCATTGAGTTCAGTGGAGTAACGCGTGATTTACATTGACATTGACATCAGACCCTTCACCTCTCTCACTTAGTTTCTCCATATGTAAAATTAGGATAATACATTCTTGCATAATTCCTAGAGGTGACAGGAGGATGACTTAGCATTTTACAACTTCAAAATGCTTTACAAATACTGCTGTCTCCCACAGCCTTATGGAGACAATACAGTCCTTGCCCCTTTCATTGTTTCTGTTAGTAAAACCTACAACTTATCATTCTTCTGGCTTTTTTCCTTTAACATGAGTTGCTGTGCATGCTTTGATAAAGCTTATACCCCAAGAAGAGTGTCCTATAGCCAGACAAGGGAGACGAACAAAGACAGCATGAAGCCCATTTGGGACCTCCCCTGTTGTTCTAACTGACCTAAGAAGCACATAGATACTATGGCAATAGTTGCTATAGGAAACTCTAACATAGCTACAGTACCACTGGCCTCCATTTGAGTTAGCCTGAGGTTAGGGAGTGACAACATCCCAGAACTGTATTCTGTTAACAGCAATGCTCTTATGTCACTGTACTAAGTATTGTCCTGTTACTATTGTACTGCTATCAAACCCAATGGCTTCCCCCTGCTGCTCTGCAGCAAGCAGATCAACGACTACTTATGCATGAGTGCCCAGTCAGTCCTGCCATTGTCACTGCTGCTGCAGCAGCAGAAGGAAGCAAACTGAAAAACTGCTATGCTGGCTTTTTCTCTACTTCGAGTTTAAAAAAAAAAAGTCACGTAGGTTACAACCAGACTATAACATAGAAGAAAGCATTTGTACCTATAGCGAATACATTTCTGAACATGTTTCCTGCTGCACAGTGTCACACAATGTTTTTTTTTTCTTTTAAAGGCCTGAAGCTGAATTATTTCCCTTCTGCACACACATTAATTCAAGGCAAAATGTAAACAATGTTTCTTACTTTACACAGGGGCGGCTCTAACGTTTTTGCCGCCCCAGGAAAAAAAAAACAAAACCCCAAACGCCGCCCCCACAAACAAAAAAACCACCCACCCCCAATGCCCGCCAAAACAACGCCCCCCCCCTCCTACCTGGAGCGCCGGCGAGGAGGACGGCGCGCCCGCCGCCCCGGCCAGGGTGCTGGTGGGGAGTGCGGCAGGCCCCGCTGTCCCGGACGGGGTGTGGGCGGAGAGCGCGGCAGGCCCCACTGTCCTGGCTGGGGCGATGCCGCGCTCCCCTGCTGCCGGGCGCTGGCGGGGAGTGCGGTATCCCCACGGCCCCGGTCCCCTGGCCGGGGCGATACTGCTCCCCACGGCCCCAGTCCCCCGGCCGGGGCGATGCCGCTCCCCACGGCCCCAGTCCCCCGGCCGGGGCGATGCCGCTCCCCACGGCCCCAGTCCCCCAACCGGGGCGATGCCGCTCCCCACGGCCCCAGTCCCCCGACCGGGGCGATGCCGCTCCCCACGGCCCCAGTCCCCCGACCGGGGCGATGCCGCTCCCCACGGCCCCAGTCCCCCAACCGGGGCGATGCCGCTCCCCGCTGCCGCCCCGGCCGGGGGGCCAGCGGCATCCCCGCTGCCACCCCGCCCTCCCCGCTGGCCGACGGGGAGGGCGGCTTCCCTGCTGCCCGGGCCGGGCCGCCGGCTGGGAGCATGTCTTCCCCGCTTCCCCGGCCGGGGCGCAGGCGGGGAGGGCGGCTTCCCCAGAGCGCCGCGGCCCCGGTCCCCCAGCCGGGGCGATGCCGCTCCCCGCTACCCAGGCCGGGTCGCCAGCCGGGAGCGCGGCATCCCCGCTGGGGAGGGCGGCATGCCTGCCACCCTGCTCCCCCAGCCAGGGCAATGCCGCGCTCCCCAGCTGATGGGCGCCAGCTGGGAGGATGGCTTCCCCGCGGCCCCGGTTCCCTGGCCGGGGCGATGCTGCTCCCCGTTGCCGCCCCGGCCGGCGTGCTGGCAGGAAGGGCGACTTCCCTGCTGCCCTGGCCGGGGGACCGGCGGGGAGCACTTCTCCCCCGCAGCCCCGGCCAGGGTGCCGCCTGGGAGCAGGGCTGGCCCGGGGCTCCGCTGCCCCAGCCGGGGCGGGGAATGGGGCTTGTCTGCTGCCCTAGCTGGGGAGAGTGTTGTGTTTAAAAAAAAAAAAACCTCAGCGCTGCCCCCCTCCAGGTGCCGCCCCAAGCACCTGCTTGGTTGGCTGGTGCCTGGAGCCGGCCCTGACATTACATGTCGAGTCTTTGGCTCACTTTGCTTACCGGTGGAATGGGTTAGAGGTGGCATGGAATGGAGCTGGAGGTACAGCATCTAATTTCTGCAAAGCCTGAGGAGTATGGAGTGGAAGCCTGTCTGCTCTGTGCTCCACACTTCTTCTCGCTATAAGGAAAGACAGCAGCCATGCTTCCACTGGCTCTCCTGACATTCCCGTGCTCTGTGATTGTCCAACTGGGCTCATGAAACATGCGTTGCTCTGACCAGAGTTGGGTTCTGCTAAATATCTTGACAGAAAGTCACTCAGTTTTGGGAGGAAGCAAACTATGCAGAGCAGCCATCTCCAACACAGAATGGTCCCCCCAAAAACTGTGGAGTCCCATGCATAGGAGATTTTTGCCTGGCTGGGAAGATAGCATTCCACGTTGCCACTGCTCTTACTCGTTCCAGGCACATCGGTCACATCCAGCTGGTATTTGTTTGTGTCCCTCCACTCTCCACCACAGGCAAAAAGGAGCCAATGGGCTATCCTTTAATTGTGGGAGTTTGGATTCCAGTGCAACACAAGCCACTGAGCTTTGGGGGTTAACATTGGCTTTTTCCCCTTTGAGATGGGCAAGTATTGAAGTAGAGACTGCCCAGGCTTAGTCCACCTATGTGAACATGAGCAAGTGTTTCTACATCACCGCTACTAGAAGTACTGCATCCTGGAGGGACATCATAGTACAGCCAATTGGTGATCGTGGCTGGTGGCGACAGTTGGGAATCACAGCTGTTGAGAGATTGGTACCTGCTGTTAGTTGATAAATCACATTCAGCTCATCTTGCTCCATCCTCTGTAGGAAAGCATAAATGTCTGCCAGATTAATGGCTAAAACAGCTATCTGTATGAACCTTCCTTTTTTTGCCATTCCCCTGCCATGTTCAGATAAAACTTGACAGAATTGTTCTGGTCTACAAAAGCTTGATCCTTTATCACAGTGCATGGCAGAATGTCCTAGACTGATGCCTATTATATATGGCTATTGTTCAGTGATTTCACTTGTTTTCCACTGTTCCACCACTGGGTCATCCTTTACCTCTAGTCACCTGTTCTCTGCAGGTTAGAGGGAGCTTCCTAAATCAAAAACAATGAGACAAAGCAGTGCAGCACATAAAAAGCTTCATTGCTCTATATACACATACCTACAGTACTGACTAAACTCACTAAGTCCTATCCAGCAATGCATCAATCACACTGCAAAGCACAGGATGGATTCTCTGGAGACTCTTGCTTCTTTGGTTGTTATAAAATCCTGGTCAGGAAGATGGAAGGGATAAACCTTACTAGAATCACCAATCTATGTGCTCCTGGTTCCTTGGAACACAACCAGCTTAGGGGACACAAGCCTTGAAGCTTAGTCAAAGCCTCTTTCTCACATGAATTGCCCACCTATCCAGCCCTAGTGCAGTGTTTTTCCATTGTAATTGGAGGAATAATTAATCTTTTCTTTAAAAAAAAAAAAAAAAAAAAAATTGCCACGTGTGCCCTGTGACCAGAGCTGCAGCGATTACTTTAGTAAGCCTCTTAGCACTCTTACCCAGGAGATGGGGAACAGAAGGTTCTAAGCAGTCAGACACACATTCTAATTATACACGTACTGGATAAAAACGGAGCCTATGCCATGCAACAGTAAATGCAGCCCTGCTGTTCAAAGCAAAGTAACATCACTTTGTACTGCTTTTACTTTCATACCTATGCTTTGTTCCCAGGGGGCCAATGCTAAATTCAACCTCCGGCTAGTTGGACCTGGTGGCATCTTCCGAGTTGTTCCCCAAACAGTCCTGAATGAGGCTCAGGTTACCATAATAGTGGAGAACTCTGCTGCCATAGATTATGAGAAATTCCAGTTGTTAACCTTTAAGGTATAGTACGTTCCTTGCCCGCTCCAGTTAGATGTTTTTTGACTTCTGGTTTCAACTGGGGCTGTCTGACTGAATGCTAATGATGTTATAACTCTGTAAATGAAGCTCACCAAGCCAAATTCTTCCCTCAGGTCATTGACTGCTGTGGTGTTTAATGAGTGTAACTGAGGACCATGGGCTATCTTTGGCCCAGTGAATGCAAGGAGTTCTATCTGCTACATTTGTATAGGAATTTCAGTTTGTGGCATTTCTGAAGCACTGTAGACTATGTACATCAGGGTGACTATTTCACTTATGCCAATAAGCTCATTAGATGCAATCCTGGCCCCACTGATTTTAGTGAATCCAGGATTTCACCTACTCGGTCTTAGGCCATGTGGCACATGGTCTTGCTTTACAGTATGTTATTGCTGGAACTGGAGGAAGACCTCAGCTGATGAGTAATTAGTTTTCTATTTTAGCTCATTGCCTTCAGCGCCTTGTTAATCGTAAAATATTTTATCCAAGTTATAGTTTGATACTAATGGGCTCTGGATGTTTTGTATACAAAGAGGCAGTTTCTGTAATGATTAGAGGGAGTGGTGTGGGAGTCAGATTTCCTGGGTTTATGCATAGCTTTGCCAAGGATTTGCCATGTGATGTCAGCAAGTCACTTCACTGCTGTGTCTCAGTTCCACCATTTCTCATGTTTGTAAAGCACCTGGTGCTCTTTAGATTAAAGGTGCTATAGAAATACAACATATTCTATTGTATTCACATGGAAGCTTCATGACCGATTATGAAGCATTGCCCAAATCAGTTATAAGTAGTGCAGATTTATTCATGGTAAGTTACTAAAAGACCACTAAAGAAATTACACAGCTCATGAATACCTTGAATTCTATATTGAACCAACCAGCTCATGAATACTGAGAGAATTCAGGTGAATGCTATTGCAATGAACAGCAAAAGTAGCAATTACAAGTGAAGAGGATTTTTTTTTCCTTATGAGAGCTCTCACTTAGTTTGGATAAAATGATTTTCACAAGTTTAAAGATGAACTGCACAGATTTTGCTAAAAATGCAAAGCCTGTTTCTAAATTCCCTATTGGTGGGAAAATCAGATATCCAGGTTTGAAACATGGCAATAATTTTTTTTCAAACAACTCACTAGTTGTCTTATGTACTTGACAAGTTCAAGCCATTTGCTACCCCCACTGCCAGAGTGAGTTCTTTCAGTTAATATTTTGGACAAGATTTAGGCTGGTTTCTATTCTAATGCCTATCCCCAACAGTTCATCAAAACTGTTATACCTCCCCTAATCGGTGATTAACTCCTTCCCTGCTAATTTACTGTTGCCCATTAGCATACCATAGAAATCAATGAAACATTAGTCTGCCCTTAGTGTATACAGCAGCATGCCTGGTCCATTCTCCAGGATGTAGATGGAAAGCACGATACCCAGGGAGTGATCTAGAGCTATTTGACCAGAACACATTCTGAGGAATTGACAAAGACAATGGCTCAGTGGAGAGCTTCTGCCCTCCAGTTATCACAGTGATTCACCTTCTTGGGCATTTGCTAGATTCCTCAGTTCTCCTGGATGCCCAGTTAGCAGCACAGTGGCCAGAAACATCTTTTGTTTTCAACTGACCAGACAAATGAGCCCACTCCTCTAGGCCTGGAGCCCATTGTAACTCGGGCATTTGTCACCTCCAAACTGGATTGTTACAATCTAAACTTACAGTGGGCTAAATTAGAAGGCCACTTAGCAGCTCGATCAGGTGCAGCATGCAGCTGCTTGCCTTTTCAGAGGGGCAGAATGATAACATATCACACTGACTAGTGCTCTGTCTAGCTGCCCTGGTGCAGCAGTTCATTTCAACATGGAATTCAAGGTGCTTGTCACTATCTAATAAAGTCCTAATTGCTCAGGCCCAGCAGTCACAAAGGCTGTCTCTTCCCCTAAGCTTCACCGGGACACCTACACTCAGAAGACATGATTCAGATAGGTTGAAGCTCAAGGGAATTTGGGCTGGGAGTTCTCATTAGTGGAACCTCTGGAATTGGATCCTGCTTTAAATACATGAGTCCCAGCCTGGCTGTGTTTATGGCAAGATGTAAAATGCATTTCTTGTTCTAGGCTTTTCAATGACACCAGGTTCTGCAGGCCCTGATATTTTATCTAGTGGCTGCAGTCTCCCATCCTCAGTCCATCCAAGAAAGTTGAGTCACCTTCTGTGAATAGCTGCAGAACACTGGAGTGGTGCAAATAATCTGATGAATTTAGTCTGTCTGCAAAATGTTCACCAGCAGATCGTGATTCCTTCATTTTTTTCATAATTCAAGCTTATTCAATGTATTTGAGACATTTTATAAAATCTGGAACAGTTCTCTGCAGATATTTGATTTTCAGTACACACTCTCTGAGCTATGCTGGTAACTGATTAGTCAGACAGTCAGGTGAGCACTTCTACTGCAAATAATGACACATACAGACTTAAGACAATTTTGAAATTCCCTTCCCACAAAAATTCAAATGGATTGCTCAGACTTTCAAGGAAAGCAAACACAAAGTGGGCACGGACATGGCTGAAGTTTATTTTAAAATGTTTATCAATTTAAAAAATGAGTTTGATTTTTGCATGATTTGCCCAGTTTATACAAAGCATACTTTCCTTCTTGTCGTGTTGGTTTCCCTTCTAATTGGGATAAAATGCACCTAGGCATAGTGATAGATGCCTCCCAAATACTTGCAATAATAATAGTAGAATTCACTATTTTATCTTTTTAGCTTCTTGCCATAGAGGTGAACACTCCTGAGAAGTTTAGCTCAACGGCAGATATAGTGATACGTCTCTTGGACACCAATGACAACGTCCCAAAGTTCTCATCTGACTATTACATTGCCCGGATTCCAGAGAATTCCCCAGGGGGGTCCAATGTAGTGGCTGTAACAGTAAGCTTTATTCAGTCTTCCAGAGATATATCTGATCTAACTATCAGTCTATGGAAACTGCCAAAGCATGGCAGTGGCTCTGTCCTCCTAATAACTTTTTATTCTTTATAAGCTCTATTCTACTCCTATGTTGAAGTCAATGTGAGTTTTGTCATTGACCTCAACATGAGTGGGAGTCATTCCTGTGTTTGTTGGCGGCTCACCTGCTGAAGCATCTTTAAATCAATAAGTTAAAAAAAACCCTGCTTCTGCAGTCTCATAACTAAGTGCCTTTGGGATCAAGGCCATATGGACTCAGCTATCACCATACCCAGAATAGCAGGTATACTAAGCTCTAATGTGTAGAGCCACTCAGTGTCTGATATTGTTATGTTAGCACACAATGCTCAGCAAGGTAGCTGTTGTTTCAGCAAAGCCTTTTCAAACAATGTGTCTGAAGTGCCATTTTTATTTTATTTTATTTTTTTAAGCCACAAAAATGTCACATACTCCAGCTGAAAGATTCAGTCATAGCTGAACGAGACTAGCATTGTTGTAAGAAAGACTTGGATTTGATTAAGGGTGAACAAAAAGAAAGGAAAATGGCTGCTAGTGAATTTCTAGTCCCATCTTTCATAGATTGCAAAGGTGACATGATTGCTACATGCATAATTATGCTGCTCACAAGCAAGACTATAAAAATTCACCAGAACTGGAAAAGAATGACCCCAATGTAAGAACTGCTTTTCTGTGTTCAGAAATGGGAAGAGATTGTTTATACATTTACCAATATCTCACACTGCTAGAGGAAGAAAAGCAAAATGTTACAGAGACCCTGTGAGCACTGAAGAAACATTTCCAGCCCCAAAGGAATGTTATACACCTGTTTAATACAACCACTAGAGTCAGAGCTAGAACCCATAGATCAGTATGTCACACAATGCTGAGGCAGTCGACAGCCACGTGTGAATTTGGGAGTGATACAAGATCACATAGTGCTGGGCACCAGAGATGTAGATGCCTGAGGCAGGATGCTAAGGGGGCCCAAACTAGTCCTACCGTGCGCTGCAGAGGCAGCAAAATAAGGCCCTTCTGGTCAAAGGCAAAGAGGACAGCACATCTGCACAGTTCATATTCAATACTAAACAACATGTAGGCACCAGAGTAGTGCCTAAACCAGATTCAGAGACACACCCAGTAAGCTGAGATACTGCAGGCTTGGAAAATAACTGTTCTAGCAGGATGGGTAGATATGAAAGATGTATTAGAGAATCCTGGACATCCCAGGAAAAAATAGCATGCAAAATGGAATCCAGTAAAAAGAACCCAAAGTTATGAGACCTGACAAGAATCCATGGTAGTTATCAGGAACCAGATGCACATCCCCACTCCCCACAAGGCCACAGATGAGTTACACTGGCCTTGCACGAGTTTAGAAATCAAAGACATTGCTGAAGACTGCAAAACAAGCAAGAAATGTTTAAACAAGCAAGTGAGGGAGCCAGTTATACACTCAACAGCACACCTGCCTACCTCAAGTATCTCTGCATTTAGAGGTAGATGGACAGACATACTGACATAACAAAAAATTCCTCATAGGTACCAAAGAAAACAGAAATAGCTCCCTCTATCAAGTCAACTGCTTCTCCCAATCCTGAGCCCATGGAGAAACTAATAAGAATGCAGAACAAAGTTGCAACATCTGAAGAGATACCTGCAACGCAACCTGGGTCCACATGCACAAGAATGATCAAAACACCAGCCAGATTGAAATATTGTTATGTACAAATATCAACTACATATACCACAGCAGAGACACTTTAAAAAAAATCTGTGTTGTTTAAAAGACAGTTTTGACCAGGGACACTGCACTCATATATAGCTGATCTCTAGTAAAGTTTGACAATGAGTTGTTTGTTTGGTCAGTGCATTAACACACTCCTTACTCCTATGAAAGAAAGGATGTTACAAGATAATGTCAAATGCCTAAGAATGGAGTCACACAATAAGCATTATAGATTATACTGCTTATTTTCATGTAGTGTGCTTAGGAGGTGGTTGTATGAAAAAGCTTTGCTGTATCGTATCACTCATTACCATTTGATTTTGTAAGATTTTGCAAACTTTCAAATGCAAATTGTTAATGAAAGTTCCATACATATACTGACAAAATATTTTAAAAGGAGAAAAATCTGTTTGGCTTTCAATGTGCTGTTATTAGGCACAATAGGAAAATACACTTTACTACAAGTTAATAAATCAGGACTCTTGAATTCTTTTCTTAAGGCTACAGACCCAGATTCAGGACTCTGGGGAGAAGTCAAATACTCCATATATGGAACCGGAGCTGATCTGTAAGTAAAAAAGTTAACCTTTGAATACATTAAAAAGAGAAATCACTACTGACAAAATAAGAGGGTTAAGACAGCGGCTGGCATCTCAGACTAATGCATGTTGAGATTATCTGGCGTGGGGGGAGGCACTTACCCTCTGTCTTTTTCCTGAGTTTGTTAAAATATTTTCTCCTGCAAAAAACAGGCAAACACTTGTTGTATGAGTCTAAGGTGTTTTACCCACGTGCCCCCAGAGAAACATAGGGCAGCTAAGTGACAATACATAGAATCTGTTCAAACTATCATTTAAAAAAAATACTTTTCGCAGGAGGAAGGGTTGTTTGTGCTGATTATTGTGAAAGTTCTGTGGACAATACCCCCTGCAAACATACCTGTTTAGCTGCAAAAACGGTGTCATTTCAACACTCAACCCAATGTATAGAAAAGACCAAAAGTTCATGGGAACCATGTCTACAAATTCCCACAACATTCTCTGAGTCTGACACTCTTAGCACTTCTAACATTAGTGGCTGGTACCACTGGATATTAGAACTGTTGCTTGCATGTAACACTAGTAGCAACAGGGCATGGAGGAAGGGAACAGGACGTTCACTAGGTCTCTAATAGATACCTAGCTCCTGCTTCCTGTTGTAGGATAGATGAAAATGAGCATCGATTTGATCAGCTCTCCAACCCCACCCCAATTGTATTTATTGCAAATCTAATAATTGGCTGGGGCTCCTAGCCATCTCAAATATTGCCGACCATCTCTCATGATTCTGCTGGACCCCTCACCCTTACGACTTAAGAGGTTGGAGAGACGAACTTGCAAATGCGTATGTTGTCCAGACTCTCATACCCCTCCCCTGCACAAATTTTATTTCTTCTATAAATTCCCCACCTGGTTTTAAAGCTCTGTTCCCCACTTTGAGTAGGATGCTAATTATGGCAGTCAAAATCCAGAATTTCAGGGGTGTATTGGGAAATATCCAAACAAGGGCGCACATACAGGAGCTTCTAAATCACAGCTTATTTGGAGCTTCTCACTAAATCCTCAAGCAAGCTGTTAATTGGGTAGAGGAAAGCAAGCAAAGGCCATCCGATGCACTCAGACCTATTAAATTTAAAATGTAACAGCTGGTGCCCAAAATTTTCTGAAGGCTTGGGAAAAAAAGATGTTGGGTGGGGGGGGAAGTGTGTGCAAATTTATTCTGATTCTCACACTCCTAAAGCTAAAATAGAATTTAACCAGGGAAGTGAGGTTGCTGTGAGGTTTTTTGTTTGTTTTCCTAAACATAGAACTTTTTTTGTTAAGGCACCGGATTGAGACTCAGGAAATCTGGGTTGAGTTTCTAGCTCTGCCACAGACTTCCAGGGTGAGCTCGGGTGCATCACTTAGGCTTGCGCTACATGCCATTCTTGTACCAATTTAACTGTTTCAGTTGGGCTGTGGTGTTTCTGCCAAAACAGTTACATTGGTACAACTCCTAGCATGGATGTAGTTGTACTGGTACAAAGGTGCATTATAGTGGAATATTCCCCCTCCCAAATAGGAATAGCAATGCCCGTACGTGAAAGGGGCGACTCGCCACTGGCACCTCCTCATGGCGGGGTGTGGCATAGCAGCACTCTGTCCACTGGGGTCTCCTGCCAATGGCTGCTCTGCCTCTACAGTGGCCTGCCTCTTCCTGTGACTTGGCCCTCTGGCCGGGTCCCTTCAAAGTCTCTCCCCTTCCAGGGTAGTTGGTGAACAAAAAGCAAGGGGAATTGATGCAAATAAATGGAGTTAGTAAAAGATAGAGGGGAGTGACTCCATCTCAGCATGTATCCAGATCTGGCCCTCCCTTCCCTCAGGCAGGGACCATCAGGTAGTGGTTGTCTGGGACTCTCCTGTCTTCAATCAGCCCAATCCTCTGGTTCACTACTGCCGCAGTGGCCAACCACACCCCAAAGTCTATCCCCTTCTGTCAGGGGTCTGGTGCAGTCTGTTATGGCCACCTCTCACGGCCAGGTGCACGATAAGGGAGGGGGGAGACACACCCAGGCCCACCCACTACTCTGGGTCCTAACCCAAGGACCCTCTAGCGGCAGCCTCCCTGCCCTCCTTCTCTCCCCTCGTCTGCTCGCTCTCCCTGGGTCACTTCCCCACTGACCCCTTTGCACCCTCCAGGCCCTTCCAGTCAGGGCCCGCAGCCTGGCAGGTAACAGGCTGGAGCTCTCCTAGGCTCCCCTGCATCTGCCCAGCGCTGCGCTGTCTGAGGTGCTGGTCTCCTGAGCAGGAGACAGTGTTTCCCCTCCAAAGGCCTGGGAGAGACTCCCTGCGCCTCTGCTGAGCAGCCTTTTTATAGGGCTGAGCCTGGCCCTGATTGGCTGTCTCCAATCTGGGCCCTGATTGGCTCCCAATAAGCCCTCCTCCCATTGGCTGCCCTTCTATGCAGGCTTACTGGCCTGCTGCAGCCCACTCATGCAAGGGGGTGGGGCACATGCCCCACCACATGCCCCCCTTTTAAAGCTCCTCCTCCAGTGTATGCATCTCTTGCAGGTGTGGCCAGGCGGGGGTGGCTGAGTCCAGACCAGCTCCTTAACCCCTGGTTGTCCACTGTGGGGTTTGTCTACCCCATCACATAGTATAACTCTGCCTTATACCAGTATAGCTGAGCCCACACCAAGCTGCTGAACCACTTTAACTATATTGGTATAGCTAAAGTGATGCAATTTTTGTGTGTGGACAAGGCCTTAATCTCTCTGTGCCTCAGTTCCCCATCTGTAAAATAGGGATAATAAAACTACCTTTTGTAGTTCTTGTCTTTTAAGATTGTAAGCACTTCAGCACAGGGACTGTCTCTTTCCATGGATTTGCATAGCACTCAGCACAATAGGGTCTCAGTCTTCATTGGAGTTTGTGGGTTCTATTATAATACAAACAACTCATAATCATAGATAATAACAATGCCAATTTTATAATAATTATATATTGAACTCAAAATTGGAATGCACAAAATACTTTATTCTATTTTGCATTAATTACAGGATATGTAAAACCTTTCATTTTTACAAAACCTGCATTTTGGGCCTAAACTGACAGGGTCCTTTGAAAAGACAGGATGTTGGCATCTTTAAGAGAAATTCAATCTTTTGCCCGTCACTGTTGACAGTGGCTCAGTAATTAAAAATGCATAGAATTGAACTCGCCCTGGATAATTCTGAATACCTGCAATCTCCCAGTACCAGTTTATGAAACAGTGATTAGTTTTTGTAGGGCACCATCACCCTTCACTTTTTAGGGGGCTTAGCGGAACCATTTAGCTTACCCTTTCTGAGATTCTAAGGGCCAAATATTATATGCAACACGGTTTCCTCTGCTATTCAGCTGGGGGTTAATCAATCTTATTTTATTCAGGACATGATCTAATACATTGTAGTTATAACCTTAATAAATATGCAATTCTCTAATGTTTCTACACAAAGAGATCACATTTGGGAAAAAGCCATCACACTGAGCATTGCACAAGTACAAAAGCTTCTACGAAATGTAACTGAAAGGGCTAACACATAAAGAATAAAAGAACACCACATAATAATAATTCTCTGTTTTTCAAAACAAAAAGGACAAGCAAAAATATGGAGGGTCAGTGATTTGGGATCTGTCAGGTTTTAGGTCTGTTTTCAGAACAGGGGAGACCTTGTATAAGGCTCCTGGCTGCATACATTTCACCATTATACCACTACCCACATCTTTAAATACTCATCTGCTTTAGACCATAACTGAATTGTATCTTACAATAGACTCAGTGCAGCTGAGAAGAAGGTGGAGGAAAGCTGTCTCTAGTCCACCATTCCACTACCTCAGTCCTGGGCAGAGGCATCCAGTATAATTTAGAGCAGTGGCCAAAGGTCTGATGGAGTGTCATGTACTGCACCTTTTCTGTGTCTGGTGCGACCCCCACCCCCACCCCCAACAAAGCCCTGCCAATCCTGGATGCACTTCCCTGCATTGTGAGGCAGGGAAATGGGTGGCATAGAACAAGCTATGCCAGCTTTGTGCCACACAAGGTTTCCCAATGTCAGAGGAAAACCTCACCTGCTTCTTTAGGGGGCCTATGTGTTTGTCAATTGACTGTTTAGCCTTTGGTGTAAGCCGTGTGACACCACTGAGCCTATGAAGAGCCAACAAGACAAGATGTAAATTAACTTGAGCTTGCATCTGTTCTGGGTACCAATTTCTGACCTCAGCGGTTCAATAATCTAGAGTAGGATGTGAGCGTCCACAATATGACACTCAAAATGTTTGTTTTTCATGCATCTCCTCCAGATTTCTAATCCATCCATCAACAGGAATTATTTATACCCAGCCATGGGCCACATTAGATGCTGAAGTCACTGCAAAGTACAACTTCTATGTGAAGGCGGAAGACACAGAGGGGAAGTATAGCTTGGCTGAGGTGTTTATCACTGTGCTAGATGTTAATGACCACTCTCCGGAGTTCAATGAGAACATCCAGGAAAAGACTATGATCATTGGATCACCAGTGAAAATAGAGGTGAGGAATGAAATTATGTCTGAGACTTCAGTGGATGCAGAGTTAGCACAACACCAAGTGCTTTGAACATCCTACCCCTAAGTGTGCATACATGGGATGAGGGTGAACAAACACATTTGTTACCCTCTAGTATGTTTTAGTTTGTCGGGTGTGGTAGTGTAGAACAGAGATCTAAAACATGGACTGATAATATTTTACATATTGTTCAAAAGGGTAAATGTATCAAAAGAAATTTAATTCTGTAAAAAAATAATAAACCCGTTACGTAATTTAAATGATCAGTTTGCACATAGTGTGCTATATAGTGCTAGATTTAAAATAAGTCCATCAGCATCACCATTGGCACAGATGCCAAGGAGTAGGTAAATGTGCATGAGGCTTGAAAACAAGGCTACCCTTCAAAACAGAGATCAAGTCCATTGTGTGGGGATACTTGCATCTGTCCGTGTAGTTACATTGGTTCTGTAATGAGAGGGCTTCAGTTTCCAAGTAGTGTATGTAATGCTCTGGTGTGGAATATGATAAAAAATGCAGATGTCATCTACAGTTAAATGAGAGTCTGCCTAAAATATATATTAGCAAACATACATTATCAAGTCTGATGATAAGCATATACATATGGTTAGCAAAAGTAAATACTGAAGTATAATAACAAAAACTAATATACTTTGGTGGTGTAGAGCTAGCTCACTGTCAGATAGTTTTCTATTAACTTCACCTGTAAGAGTAAAGTGTTCCGTCTAGTCTGGGCTGCAGGGAAATACCCATTAATAAAGTTAATCATTTATAACCATCACGTCCATGGATATATAATATTTGGATTTTCTTTCTTGTTTACTTTAATCTAAAATAAAAATTGTTCAGATGGAAAGGATTGCTAATTTTGTCATCTAAGGTCACACATTAATATCTCAATAATCTCACAGCAGATTTTTGACTATTCCGAAAGTGTGAAAATACATGACCAGGAACCTTTACATTCTCCCTTCACCCAAATTCATCAGCAATGCATGTCTCTTTTCAACATTTCTCCTGAACAGGCTATAGATCAAGATGCAGAAGAACCCAACAACATTGTAGATTATTCCATTATGCAAGCAGATCCAGCCAATGTATTTGATATAGATCAAAGCACTGGGGAAATAAAGCTGAAGTCCTATATCAGGTCCCTGGATATCATTCACAACATCACCAAGAACAAAGACTGCATATGGTCTGTGGTAGTCCAAGCCAAGGACCGGGGCTCCCCTTCATTTAGCACGACGGCAGTGCTGAAGATTGATATTACAGAAGAGGTAAGCAGATATTGAACAGAAGTGATCAGCTTTGGGAGATGCTTGGGTGGAAGCAAAGAGGAGTTTCCACTCACACCATTTCTAAAGAGCACTGTTTAATATTTCAAGAGTTGATAATAGCAAAAAAATAAAATAAAATGCCAGCCATCAGAGTTTTCCCAACAGATTTTTGGTAGCTCCACAGTTTAATGCCTTTCCAGAACCCTGAGGCCCAACCAAGTTCTGTGGACTCAGAGGCTTAAGAAAATCCTGATTGGAGGAGCGGGGAAAGGGCTGAGGGGGTTTAGAATCTGGCTGGGAGATTAGTTCCTTTCACCTGATGTGAGACAGTTAAGGACCTATGTGCCCCTGAGACCAAACTTCAGTCGGACTACTACATTTCTGAGCTGTCGGTCAAGAGAGATGAAAGGAAACTGGACCAAAAGTTGCCCTACGGCTTGGAGAGCAGGTGATCAGAACTGGGATTGTGGGGGCAATCAAGTCAAAGACTAACTGTAATCCATTTCTCTCCCCTGTGACAGCAGCATGGCCCTCTGGATGTAGTAACCTTCATAATCTCAGGGTGGGTAAAAGAAGGAAGTGAATGCATAGAAGGTACTTGAGAAGGCAGAGAACTCATAAAACGTTCTCCCAACTCCTCCAAGGAGCTCCACACCAAGCCACTGCTGAAAGATATTCCTAAGAACTTTTAGATACCGAATTTAAGTTTTACAAATATATATTAAGATATATAGAGATCAATCTAAGGAATATCTGTGTGGATTTCCTATGACTAAAATATTTTCTTGATCTTAAAAAATAATTCAGTATCAGCAGCATTCTAAAAAGTAAACAGGCCCTGCAGCAGAATGATCTTCAGAGCATGAGAACCAGAAAATGTTACCGATTGGAAGTTGACAGGAGACAAATAAATGATCCAGTCTAATTTCATTGTTCAGCAAAAGTGACATGCAAAAAGTAAATGTACAAATGCATGTTTAAAAATAAAATAGTTTTTATGTATTTTAATAATCCTCAGTGGTGTTAGTAATCAAAACAAAAAGACTTTAAAATATATTATGCATTTGTTGGCAGTGTCCCTTCAATACAACTTGTTTATATGTTAAAATCAGGCTTGAAGTGTGCTTTCATTTATGCTAAACCCCTTTTACACTGTACTGGGACCTTAAAGCGGGTGTTAGAGGTGCAAATGGGCTTTGATGCAAAAGAGACAAACCTCTAGCCTTTTACTATCTGGACCACATCCACGGGGCATAAATGCAAATCTCTTCATGCTAACAGTGACTGGCCTTCTCTTTTTTTGTCCAAAATGCAGTCAAAGTTCTGTATCCTTTAAATATTAGCATCTCTCTCCTTTTCTCACTTTTTTCTGTTTCCCCTCTCATGTTCACGTGATATCAGTCACCCAAGGTAAAGGGATTTGTGCACTATCGGAAGCTCCCTGTGCACATATTCTGAACTGATTGATTGTTATCCATCTCCTGACAGATAAAAGGCTTCATCAGAGAAAACTCATGTTAACTGTCTCTTTAAAAATGATGAGCCAGATTCTGCTTTGAGTGATACCTGTGTAAATCTAGAATAACTTTACTGATACTCTGAATTTATACCACTACCTCTCCTAGAAGAATCTGGTCCAACATGTCAGCTGTTTGACTGTTTCTGAGTTGTGGAGTTTTTCTACAGCAAAGAGGATAAAGTGCTTAAACCCATGAAGCAAACTGCAGTATCTGTGGCATCTTATTGTTGGGTATAACCTGTGCTTTAATTAGAATAAAGCATTCCACTTCCACATTTAATACTAGGTGACATGGAACTACGCAATATTGTATTTTGAGCCACCCATTAATTCTAAGAACATTTCCAGTTCTTCTAATGTAAAATAACCATTAACCCATCCTTTCACACAATTTCCTCCGGCAGCCATAGAGTGTGGATGGACTTAGCTACTGACCTCACAGTAGTGTGTGCCTGGCTCTTAGTCCAGCAAGCTACAGCTGCTGAGCAAGTGACATCACCGAAATCCTGGCCTTGACATCAGTCAGCATATTGGAGGTACCGAGCCAGTGAACTCACAGGGGCCTATGACTTGTCATCAGCACAACAAGCTAGACAAGCTGAGCAGGATTAAAAGAGGGGGGAGTGTACTGGAGAGCAATTCCCCCTGCTCTGCTAAAAGCAGTGGGAGAGTTCCCTCCTTTCTATCTTCTGTGGATGGGGGAGCTGAGCTCCCCCACATCCCCTCTCCGTCTCCCTCTCTTGAACTTGGGGAGGTCAGCTCCCCAGCCCTCCCCATTCTTCTCTGTGGTCACTGGCTGGCGAAAGGAGCACTCCTCAGGTGAGAGAAGCTGAGGAGGGAGTGGCAGGAGAAGCTGTTGGTTGGCTGGTTATCTAAAGCAGTGGTTCTCAAACCGGATGGGCCGGTTTGTGTACCTGCCGCGTCCACAGGTTCGGTGGATCGCGGCTCCCACTGGCCGTGGTTCGCCGCTCCAGGCCAATGGGGGCTGCAGGAAGCGGCGCGGGCCGAGGAATGTGCTAGCCGCCCTTCCTGCAGCCCACATTAGCCTGGAGCACTGAACCAGGGCCAGTGGGAGCCGCGATCAGCTTAACCTGCAGGTACACAAACCAGCCCGGCCTGCCTGGGGCTTTCCCTGAACAAGCAGCGGACTGGCTTTAAGAACCACTGATCTAGACCATCCCTGACAGATGTTTGTCCAACCTGCTCTTAAAAATCCCCAATGATGGAAATTCCACAACCTCCCTAGGCAATTTATTCCAGTGCTTAACCTCTCTGACAGGAAGTTTTTCCTAATGTCCAACCTAAACTGCCTTGCTGCAATTTAAGCCCATTGCTTCTTATCCTATCCTCAGAGGTTAAGCAGAACAATTTTTCTCCCTTCTCCTTGTAACATCCGTCATAGTTAGCTGTCTCAGGCAGAAGCTACAAAACGAATCTCGTAGCATGTCCTACAGAAAAATCCTTGCACAGTGCTGGATCACTTCTTACATCACTTGTGGTTTTTCAGTGGTGACCAGAGTTACTTGCAAAAAATACTCTCAAATTCAGACTGTGGGGGAGATTCAATTTCCAAATACAAAAATTTGCTGTGGATGGGTTCTCATTCTCTTTCTTTATGACCACCTCTGCTAAGTTTCTGTCCTGTTAGCACACTGAAGAGTCCATCTGGGTTGTCTCTCTTTTGTCTGAGGTCATAACTGGTAGGAAAGAGTCCATATAGCATCTAAAATCTAGTCTGGACAATACAATCTTAACCATGTGGAAGAAACAGTCTTTTGTTAGGATCATGCACCAACCACACACAGGCTATAGGTGAATGTGTCTTTTCTCTTTCTTCTGTGTATACATCATCTCTGTGGGTTAGAGTGCTATATTCTGCTATATTTTTTTTAACTACTCCCTTCTGGATGCAGAGCTTTTCTGACAACATAACTAGAGGTTTCTCACGGTGTTAATCACACTGAGTAATTAAACAGGCATATTTTTCTGATTAACATTTACCATTGCAATTAGTGCGAGGCTATGCCCTTCGTGATAGATGCCTTTAGGCTAAGTGCGTCAGTAGAGCACATCAAAAAGACCTTTTGCTTTTGGAATAATACAGCAATAAAAAAAATCCAGAAGCTGTTTAATTTAACTGAGTCGGGTTTTATGGAGATTGGTATTGATTGGTGCCCAGTGCTTTTCTTTATCTCCTATCCTTGCTCGACAGAATAAGAAACATATGCTGAAGAAGCAACTTTTTTCCTTTTTTTTCCATTATGTCCTACTTAACATTTATTCTCTAGGGCCAATATTTTCAAATGTGAGTGACTAAAGCTAGGCACCTAAGGCTCCAGTTCTGTAGGATGTTCCACGTGGATGGATCCCTGCGTACACACAGAACCCCATTGACTATAACGGGACTCTGCAAGTTTATGGGGCTATTTGGACACAGCTCTTTGCAGGACTGGGCATAAGTCCATATTTAGGCTCCTAAAATCAGTGGTATATTTGGGCATTCAGCAGCTTGGGCACTTATTTAGACTTCTGAAATATAGATGATGATGACAGAACAAATATATAATGGATAATATGAAAAAGTACAGCAGATAAGCATATACATTAGGCATGAGAGACAAGACAGGGTGTAATAAGGTAGAAATTTAAAATGGAAACATTTTTATATAGGAATTAAGAAAGGTGTGTTTTTTTAACACCAGGATGATCAGGGAAAGAGAGCGCCTACCACAATAGGTATGTATTTATAGCATTAGTATTCATATAGAAGTTCTTAAAATCAGTTTCCACAAATGTGAGGTGAGGCTAGCAATCAATGAATGCCCGATGATATGACAGAATTTCTCTCACCTGGATTGACCTTACCTTTGGGAGAGGCCACTTATATAAGATTGTCCTTTGGAAATAGCTTAATGACAAGTGATTATTATAAAGTGGCATGCAGCGAGATTGCTCTTGAATAACTCATTTGTCATAAGGCACATTATCTTTTATTTCTTTGTGCTTTATAACACACCCTAGGCACCTTTATCCAAGACTAGTTACCACATCCTGAATGTATCCTATTGCCTGGGGAAACTGGCAAAGGAATTGTATTGAAGCTCAGTGATGCCTCATCCACCGATGAGTTTTCATCATGATGAGCAAGACGGTACATGCAATGTTCCCATTATTAAAATAGAGATGGGTCTGAACTGTAACCCAAAATATGAACTCCCCAAAATTGTGGGGAAGTTCTGATCCAGATGTAAATTTTGCTGCTCAGGCTCATCGCTGTATCACTGTGCATTTAATTCCACACACATGAAAACATTCTGCCCCTGAGTTACTTAACTGTATAGGAAAGCCTGATGAATTAAGTGTCAGATAAACCCTGCTAAGTAGTACACGACCTGAAATGAGTTCCATTATTTATGAATGTTTGTCAAAATCGATTCTGAGCATGACACTGAAGGTTGCATAGTATAGGAACAACAAAGGGAGAAAAATTACATATACTGAAGAGGTTGCTATTTATTCTTCCTTCATGCGTTAATTCCATCAAATGGGGTCTTCTCCAAGAGTACACTCCCGCCGAAGTGCTAGTTCAATGCCATATCTTCTGTCATTCCTCATGCTAACATATCTTTGTTTATGACATCCTACCACTTCTTCTCGGGTCGGCCTCTGTCTTTTTCCTTCAGTCTTGATCTGTTGAACTCTTACCCACATAGTTGTCAGGACTCCACTTGACTTGACCAAACCATCTGAGATGACACATTCCCTCGTTTTGTCCTTTCTGGATATTACTTTGAGCATGTCTCAAACATACACATTCCTTACATGATCTTTCTTGCTTACACCACACATCCATCTCAATATTTGCATTTCTGTGGAATAGATCATTTGCTCTTGTTTCTTCGTTTCCCAACATTCAGTGCCATGCACTAAAAATGTACGAACCACCATTTAAAAGGCTTTCCCTTTTAATCTTACCCATATCCTACTGTCCCATACTACACCACTTATCTGTCTCCATTTGAGCCAGGCATTTATTATCCTAGCTCTAATTTGGTCCTCTGTTTTCCCCAGATTCTGGAACCCATACTTCTGGATACTTGAAAACTTTGTGATTTTGATATTGTCTGCCCAGCTAGTTTCATGGATAATTCTTCAGCGTTCACACTATTAAAATAACATAGCATATACTCTGTTCTTCCTCTGCTTAGTTTGAGCCTGTTTGTCCAACACATATCTCCATTTAGCAAGAATCCTCTGCCAGATTATCTTTCTCCTCACTGTATTGAATTCTATCATCTCTAAACAGCATGCGCTAAAATATGCACCTTGTGCATGTACCCAGCATGAGGCTAACCAAGAAAGGGCTCAATGTTGATCCCTGATGCACTCCCACCTTTCCGATAGTTCATCTGTTTTACATGGGGAAGTTTGGATCCAGATGTAAATTTTGCTGCTCGGGCTCATCTCTGTAATATCTGAAAGTCATGAATAAATGGATTAGCTAGTACTATCTATGTTAGCGGAACAGAACTGTTCCAGAGGGATACAGCTTAAAGATGTAATTGCTTAGATTCTGTCTGCATGGCAATATACCCATCAGTTCTGTCAGTAAATATTAACCTTTTTAGACCACTTTTTCTTGTATGTTAAATTCATTTGCATATTAACTATTATCCTAGAATCTTTATATTAGCTAAGAGTGTGTTTAAATTTTAAGGCCCAGAGCGCTGGTTCTTAACTTGTGAGTGACCTGTACTCAAGAATTTTTATCTGATTGAGTGCTGGGCTGTATCTAATTATCCTCAGCATCTCCAAGTCTGTGGAATATAGGTGTCCAGGGAAAAGACCCCCCTCAAACTAATAAAAGTATCTACAGAAAAGTATATTATAAATAAAACTGGGTGATTGATAAGGGATATTTGTTATGGCAGATGTTTTCTGTAAGGGACTGGGTGATGAATATGGAATAATTTTTTTTACAGAAGGGTTCTGCAATGGATGAACTAATAACCCCCTGAAAGATGTTTTTAACTCACTAAGAATGTTGATTTCACAGCAGTTAGTAATAACGACTGGGTTAGAGATTCCTTTTTTACTCATCAGTCAAATAAACTGAGGATTATAAAAGAAATTCCATCACTAATTAGGAAAACAGAACACACGGTAAAAATTAATAATGGGAAAGTATTTTCCTTCCAAAAAGGAGTTTCTTTGTCTCACACCCTATGAAAGGACAGAGGTGTGGGGAGTTAGATTGAGAATGAACCCTGTCAGTATTCAGCAAAAGGGACCACACTACCCTCTTTTCACCATGTACAGGGTTATGTCTTCTTTCTGTATTCTGTATAGTGCAGTATTAATCTTTGATTAATAATCTTTGATTAAATAATTCCATTTGAGCCTATTTGACAATCTCAAATCATTATTACATTCAAATACACAACAGTTCATGTTAGAAGATTCAGAATTCAACTCCCTTGAACTGTCTTCCCATCTCACTGAATTTGGGGCCTGTTCAGAGCATTTATATTTATAATAGCTTGCTTTATGCAAAAACTAAAACATCAGTGGTTTAATGAGATTCAACCTATATTGAAAATAGTTTCTTTCCAATGTATTTGTTATAGTCTTCATAATCTGTATGATTTAAAGTATATATGAGAAGATGGATTTTTCTAATTTCATATTGAAAATATTATGCATTTTGCCACTCTCATATGGAACATATACATTTTGTCAATATCAGGGCATTTACAGGATACATGTATGAAACAACATGTAAAAATATACTGACATGGAATTCTCAGCCAATCAAAATGGCATGACTATAATAGTTGGGATTTTAACTACTTATATAATCAGTTGTGGGTGCCTGATTTGCATAAGCACTCTGGCCCAGTGTGTGTGATTAACATACAGGCCAACCTTGGGAGCGGTATAGAAATACATAACCCCAAGGGGAAGGTCAGGAATCATTTAAACCCTGGAGTTTGAACATTTTGGCCTCAGACCTATCCAGCTCAGATATAATTATTAAACATGAAACATCCCCAAGTTATTATATTGGAAATGAAATGAATTGGCCAATGAAAACTGGCCAGCTTTTTAATACTTTGTAGATCAGCACATAGGAATGGGTATGAAAAATATTACTTCTCTGTAATTTCTTCAGATATGAATATTAAGCAATAGTATGGCACTGTATGTTTGAGATCTTTAATTGCAATGAGGGGAAGGGATAGCTCAGTGGCTTGAGCATTGGCCTGCTAAACCCAGGGTTGTAAATTCAATCCTTGAGGGAGCCATTTAGGGATCTGGGGCAAAAATATGTCAGTACTTGATCCTGCTAGTGAAGGCAGGGCACTGGACTCGATGGTCCTTCCAGTTCTATGAGATAGGCATATCTCCATATATTAATTCAGCATGTACACATTAAATATATTCATACACAGAATTTAAATAATGCTAGTCCAGAAAGCTTCTGTAGTATTTTCACAGACGTGAATTGTTCTGCATGTTTAAATAGCCCAGTCTTCTCAAGTTTAAGTAGGAAGGAAGCTAGCCCTTAACAATTCTTTCACAGCACATCAAAGGAGTTAAAACACCAATTTTAACAGGAGAAGATTCTTTGATGTCTACTGCTGTGATTTTCACAGTTACAATGAGAAAACTAGCCAGTGAGGAGCTGTGAATAATTATTGGGCTGATGAAACATGGCAAAAGTTTCAAGGTTGCTAAGAGGTTTATAACAATTTTGAAGAATGGAAAGCTCAGGCCTGGAACAAGGTTTATGTTGAAAAGAATAAATAAGCTGTTAAGAGCCACTTCTATTCTTTAGTTATTATCTACCTTTGCCTCCTACCTGTTGTGCTGATGATGCTTGCACTGCCTCAGTGTTTCAGAAATAGCGGCATAGCCCATAAGTCTGCCAAAGACAGTTTAGGCTTGAGTCACTTTCACAAGTTTCAAATGGTAAGTAATATTAACAGAGAGACAAAGTGGGTGAGGTGATATCTTTTATTGGACCAACTTGTGTTGGGGAAAGAGACAAGCTTTTGAGCTTACACAGAGCTCTTCTTCAGGTCACTGAAGTTGATCCAGTAAAAGATATTACCTCACCCACTTCGTCTCTCTAAAGTCTTGGGCCTAACACAGTTACAACTACACCGCAAACAAGTATTGTTAGTAGTCGTTTAAGTTGCATATTTTAACAATGTGTATGGTGAAGATATATTACTGTGATGTACCAGGCTTTTTCTTCCTGTCCTTTCCCGTAGCTGGGTAAGGCTTTAATTAAAAGAACATGAGCGTGCCATATCAGATTAATATGGCCACTTGCATACTAATTTTCTTGATGTTTTTCCCTATGTGATACTTTGCCCCACACATCCACCACTCCTGGTCATTCTAAAGGGAATTTCATTTTGTGTGTGCACCAGTGTGAAGCTTTCTAGCTTGTGTAGAATGATATTAAGGAGAGCCTAGTATGTTTTTGTTCCATGAGTTTGTATATGATGTCGCTGCTTGTATGTCTATGGGCAACTCGGACTCTCATTCCAAGGAGCAGTTCTCTTACTTTGTTAGGCCTGTGAGAACGCTCAGTAAGCCCTCACCCTCACACAGATGTAAGTGTTGTCAGGGTGCTGGGGATCATTCAAATCACATGAATTGCCAGTTGCATGATGCTCCCCCATGAACATGTGCCAATGCTAGGGGAGAACATGAACAATGGAGGGGTGGGAAATAATCTGACTGCTCTAAGACAGTGGAGAAGAATCTTTCATGTTCATCATCTACCACAGTTCTCGTGGCTGTGGAGCTGGTGAGGGATGGGCAAAATGTAGGATTAGTTCACACAGTTAGCAATTTTTATTTTAGCTTGTTTGTAGGATAAAGCTTTACATCAAACATGGTTACCTAAAATTATGCATCATGTGTCTCCAGAGTGCTATGCCCACATTTACAAATTGCCAGTTTCTTTGGAATATAATGGTGCACAGGTTGATAAGGTCTCTTATTTTTGACATTTCCAGATCAAGTCAAGGGTAAACTCCTATATTTTAGGCCTCAAGAAGCATCCATGGACAATATTTGGAATTTGCATGAGTGGCGTCCTTTCCACCATTTCTGTAACAATGGTGATCTCCACCATCACATACTGGAAAAGTGTGAAAAGATCCAGACTTCATCCTCAGGGCAAAATCCGAAAAATTATACGGGGACCTCCAAAGCACTCAGTGTGCTAAGCTGCGAAATGAACTGTTCATTCATTTGTCCTTAATATGCCATATATAGTGCACATTAGCTCTTATTTAGATTTTTTTTAAACAAAAATCTTGTTCTATTCAGGTCCATTACCTCAAACAGTTTTGTTATGTCTGTAAAAGAGTACTAGAAAACAGAATGCAAGACAGATCTGCTAGAGACTTATTGTGTACATTGCAATAAAAAAAATGTGGTTGCCTCAAAATATCTTTAATGCCATATTCAGTAACAGTCCCATAAACTGTATCATGTGCAGATCTTCTCAAAAGATTATGTCCCACTTGTACATTTCTATTGGGATTGAACAGTATTGTTCCGTCTTTGAAATTAATTCTAAAATACAGCATAACAGTTCAGCTGCATATTGCAGAGCTAATTCTTCTCTTAAATACTCCAGTATCACACAGGATTGATCCAAATCATTGCAGTAACACCACAGTAAACGTCAGTGTTTGGCCGTTAAAGTACAATACTGTAGGGATTTCTTTTTGTCCAGTTTGGTATTACATCTAAATGACCCAAATTCAAATGTAAAATAATCAAATTGGTTATTTATTTATTTTTTTACAAAAAGACAACTTATTTTGGTCAACCCTCATTGTTACATATTTTGGACAAATGAAATTATAGAATCTCTGTCTGTCCCATAGAGTAAGTCACATGTTCTCTTTGTACTCTTTTACAGACTCTTCACAAAGGGCCAATGGCCGCCTTTTTGATGCAAACTAAAGATAACCCCATGAAAGCCTTAGGAGTGCTAGCTGGTGTCATGGGCGTAATGGTGGTGATCACAATCATGATCTCTACTGCCATGTTCTGGCGCAATAAGAGATCCAACAAAATCATGCCGGTGAGACGGATCATAAAAAAGAGACAGATCCATCAACCCAGGACCGTCAGGATGGAGTGGCTGAAATTCAAGTGGTCCAGCAATCCTGCCGAGAAGTTTGCCATTGAGGATGACACAAAGAGTCTGCAGAATGAGAACAGCAACAATAACGTCCAGGTGCCCTCTCTGCCACCTACTGCCCCCGCCCTGCCCCCTCCCCCAGTTTTAGCACCCAAGATAAATACCACTGAGTGGAGAGTGACCACAGTGTCAGGCTCCCTAAGCCCCAAGTTTATAAACAAGCCAGGGAAGAAAAGGGGTCCCAGCAGCACCCATAATGCCCTGGTGTCAGAACTCAAACAGAAGTTTGAAAAGAGGAACATAGCCAGCCACAACCCTCATATCTAGTGCTTCTGCAGCAGCCATTCATGGAGATCACATAGCCATGCAGTGTGTGGAGAGAGGTGCATGGTGTGATTGATCTTTTCCATTTCTTTCAATACAAAAGGAACTAAAAGCAGTTCCCCACTGCTACAATCACCTGTTACTTTGCACAAGTATTACATGCTCATATATTTTGCAATGGAATTAGTTCACATATAATATCGGCGTCAGTAGCTAGAATTTTATTCAGATCAGTTCTTAAAAACTAGTTTCCTCCCTGCACAGTATGACCAAGGTGCTAATTGTCCTGATGCAGACCAGACATTTTCAGGAGGGGGCCTGTGATTTTGGGGGTGTCCAACTTGAGACTCTTTCAACAGACATGACTGTCAAAGGCGCTATGCACCCCCAACTCCAGTTGATGTCAATCCTTATCAGGGCTGGAAAATATCCACCATGGTGCCTAAAACTGGGCATTTAAAATCACACCACACTTGAAAATGTTGACCTTCTTGTAGAAACAGCAGCATATCAGCATAGGTTATTTTTTTATTTTAGGCAAGCTGTTATTCTCTGAGTAAATAAATTATAAATGGATACTTACACTCTTAGGTGTACTCCACGTTTTGCAACAGCTTGTGAGGCGATGCGCTTAGGACTTAAGTATCCTTGATCCCAGATATGAACAGACGGGCTTTGAGAAGTTTTTCATTTTCATGCAGCTTACGCTGGATTTTGCCAGAGCAGCTTTGACATAATGCTTTCCTCCATTTCCCAGCCAAACATCCCTGCCAAAAGGGAAAAGGAAAGTCATTCTTTCCAAAAACAGTTGGTGAGGGGTCCAAATATGGAAACTGTAGCACCTGCAAGAGGTGGGGCTAGTGCTAATTCAATGCTGCTCCCTGCAGGTAGGGCACCCAACAATGGTGGAGAATAAGGAAGAAGCAAGAGGTGATTAAAGCAGGAAGACTGAAATGTAAAATCTGAGCAAAAAATAGGCATGAAAAGTAAAAGTAGCCTCCTGGAAGCTGAGTCCATCAGTCAGAAACTGGTCTTAAAAAAAAAATCCTTTACCTAGATCTTGGGAAAGTGTTCTTTCTAGCATAGAGTGTTGTTGTGACATGTTTCATCGTCTGTCATGGACTGATGTAGGGGGCTGTCAGGTGACATAAGCTTTCCATTTTGGCCCAAAACATTACTGTCCTAATTATGCTGCAGTTAAAAAGCTACGCTCATTTGCATCTGAAGCACCTATTTTTTTCTGCAGTTTGTAGCGTGGCAATAAAGGGTCTAACCTAGGATTACCCTTGTTCATTAGTATTGTTAAAGGAAAGCTCTTTACTCATTTCTGAATGGGTGAAATTAACAATGCAGAAGGGAGCAGATAAAGCTGTTTTGCTGTATTCCTGAACTGAGCACTGAAGTACAGTCTGGCCACTTTGTATCAATCCCTCAAAGCAGCTGTAACTGCAGTTTAACTAGAGGGTTAAGGCAGGTTAGCAGGGCCTTTGCCTCACTGATTTGTTCAAAAGCAGCTGGCCAGTACTACTGAGTATAGCACCTTGTTTCCAGCTCCAGGGATGAGGCCAAAGGTGACACTTAAAACTTTGCCCTCCCGGACACAGTCATTATGTGGGACATTGTACCACAGTGTGCTAATGCTATGACACAAACAGCACAGTGTTATGTTACATTGGCCCCAGAGATATTTCAGGCTCCTCTGGGCGTCATTGAAGCATACAGGGCTATGCCATGAAAATCAGGCTGGGTGGCAACCCCAAGCCAGAGGAAGGTGAAGTATTCTGAATAACCATCTCTCTTCTAGCCTACTATTTTGTTGGATTATATTGCATCTGCTGCTGACCTATAGCTCTGCTGGACCTACTGGTCTGACCTAGTTCCTGGATCCATGGACCCCTCCTTAACTCCTTTATCCCTAAACCAGCATATAGTCCCTTTTCTCTACATCTGTCATCCTGCATGACTGCCCGTTGCATCACTTTTTCTCCATCAGGGAAGGTGAGATGAGCCATCTGCCCTAGGGCAATGTCTATGCCACACCTGAAATGACTCCACAGATGGTGTCATAGAGCACTGTGGGGCTTTATATGTTTCCTCCTGTCTGCCCACATCTCTCCCACACCATCAGCTCCAACATAGCATGGCTTGCAACCTGCAGCTGAGCTCCCACCGTCCCTAAAAGGATTAGAATTAGTTCCCTAAACTAGAGCCTCAAAAAATCTTGGCCCACAATCATGTATTGATTCTTGGCAGCAGTCCCAAGAATTATAAGTGAATGTGTAATCTTCAGTAGACTATTCCTATAACCACACTGCACTGCTTGCTTTTAGGCCCTGTTTAAAGCCACGTATTCTTTTCAGCAGCACAATGAGGCCTATCTCGCTAAGATTCAGACCTTTGTAAAATAGCCATTTGAAGGCACTCAGTTGTAGGTTTGACGGTTTGGTGCAAGCAGGTACACAATGAGACTTAGCTTCGTTTTCAAAGTATTCCCTTTGGGTCACTCTGTCTCCATGCTAGAAAAGACAAACACTATGTCAGATGCTTTGGCTGAAGCTCACAGCGGTACATGTGCACGCTAACCAGAGAAAGCAGTGGCATAGAAAGCCCTTTTGAAATCCACTTAGAGCCAGTTTAACCAATTCCCTTGCAAATACATTATAAATCTTGGCTGTGATTGCCACCCATTTACACCAATGTGACACCGTTGGCTAACGCCTAGTTTAGACTGGCAGGCAGAGAAGCAGTTCCATCCACATGATGAAGTCTCCAAACTATTACTACATCTACTAATTTCTGTTATATTTCACTTTTTGAGTTGAGGCAAGTGGTATTTCCAAAGGGCTAGAGATAGGTATACAATATACTGTGAGAAATTGCACAGTGGCATACATAGTACTTTAGGACTATGGGCCTGAGTCGCTATTCCAGTGGTTCTCAAACTTTTGTACTGGTGACCCCTTTCACATAGCAAACCTCTGAGTGTGACCCCCCCACCTTAGAAATTAAAAATCACCTTTTTATATATTTACCACCATTATAAATGCTGGAGGCAAAGCGGGGTTTGGGATGGAGGCTGACAGCTCACGACCCCCCATGTAATAACCTCACGACCGCCTAAGGGGTCCCGACCCCCAGTTTGAGAACCGCTGCTGTGTTCCGTTATATCCCTACCGCGATGCTGACCTAAAACTAGTGTAAGAGGCTGGAGAGTCATACCTTATATAGCACCAAAAGATAGGATTTCTGCCTATCTACCTGCAAAGCAATTGTTTACAGCCACCAGTGTACTAGTTACTGGAGCTATTTCTTTTTGAATTCTTACATTGAAGGGTGTGGGACGGTTGCTTCACTGAAGTCTAGAAATGAGGATTACAGAGTACCAAGTGATACCAGTGTAGATGTTTTATTATGCAAAACAAGTAAGAAGCATTTGCTGTGAAGTAGAACTGTGCAAAGAATGGTTGAGTAGGGAAAATGTAACTTTGAAACACTTACTTAAAACAGAGTTTAAATGGGCTTTTGCTATTTCCCAATAGGCAAATTTATAGAAATGGAGCATGTTTTAAAAGAAATAGTGGCTTGTAACAGTGGTGACGATTGAGACTCATAGCACAAAACACTACAGGCAAAATTCTCTGCTGGCATCCCTCCACTAAGTCAGGTGGCAAGCCTATTTTTGATTATTATTTTTTTCTATTCAGCCCTGGTTGCTATTGTCGTTGCTGTTGCTGCTGGCAACTTTTCCCCTGGTTCTTTCATTTCGTCATCTTTGTTATCTGGCATAACGCACAACAGTCTATTGTTTGCTCTTTTTCTTTGGGTTCTGGCTAGACTTGAAGGACTAGTTCATCAGCTTGTGTAAATCAGCCTGAGTTCAGAGCAGCAAGGCCGGTTTACGCTAGCTCAGGATCTGGCCCCATGTTCTGGCCGATTGCAACCTTAACATCTCCACCCACACCTTCAATTTTTGCCTAAATGTTCAGCTTCTTTAGGGCACTATTTACTAAACAACTGTGAGCAGCGTTTGCACAGCTCTACTCTAGAGTCCAGGCCCCACCCCCCCAAGAATAGTGAGGCAACATCATAACCGCACCGGGAGGAGCACTCTGTATTGGTACACAAATGTCTGTGATGACGTGAAGTAATGATCTGTATATTTAATCTGGTATATTTCTGAATCCGTTTATACAACATTTCATACAGTACCAAAAGCTTATAACTACTGTCTGGACCCCTGTCTTCATGATGATGTATTTATGGCAGTATTTATTCTAATATGTATTTATGGCAATGTTCATTCTAATATGATGAAGCCCTATAAGGACCATTTAGTTCAGGGGTCTCAAACACGCGTCCCACTGGGCTCCCCGTGCCCCTCCCCGCCCCCAATTTTTATTTTTTTTACCCCCAGGCAGTTCCCACCACCAGACAGCTGTTCTGGCAGGGGGAACTGCTTGGGGGTTAAAAAAAAATTTTTTTTTAAAGGGAGGGCGAGGGGAGCCCGGTGGGCCACATGGGAAGAGCTTCACGGTTTCTGGGAGGGAGGGAGTGGGGGGGAAGCCGTGCGCACAGGGGAGGAGGCGGAGAAGGGGCGGAGAAGGGGCTGGGCCTAATGGAAGGGGTGGAGTGGAGCGAGGCTGGGGGTAGCGAGGGGGTGGGGTCAGTGATGCAGCCCTCAGGCCAATGCACTAGTCCTCATGCGGTCCTCATGGTAATTTGAGTTTGAGACCCCTGATTTAGTTAAATGAGACTTAACAGGAATTATAAAATAATAGTCTTAAAGAAATATTTAAGGAGAAAAAGATGTTTTATTATATACTGTGAGACTTTTTTTTCCAATGAATGTGTTCTTACCAGTTACACTGTATTCCAGATGTTTTTATTAATAAAATCCATAAAAGGTACCCAATGATTATGGCATCAGTGTTTTCTGTTTCTCTTGGCAGTGGCATCTTTCCTGTTTTCTGCTGCTTTTAGCTTAAGTTTAGGACATTATAAAAAAGGCCACATCATGGTTATCCTTTGTGCACCTGCAAGTCAAACAGTTTTCTTTGATGACAAACATGAGGTTGGGGGAGGAAAGGGTTAATTCTGCACCACCAGTCATAGGAAAGTGGTTCTCTTCTGCTGCCTGTCAACTAGGGTGACCAGACAGCAAATGTGAAAAATCGGGAAGGGGGTGGGAGGTAATAGGTGCCTATATAAGAAAAAGACCCAAAAATTGGGACTGTCCCTATAAAATCAGAACATCTGGTCACCCTACTGTCAACAGCAAAATTTGCAGGGTAAGCTCCATGTTGCATAATCTTTTCTGTGTGTGATAACTAGGCGGGCAAAGGGGTTTGAAAAGCTAGCTGAATTCTAAAAGGCAGACCTGGCAGCTAGAAAAAAACAGTTCTTGATGCAGAAACTGAGCAAATTTGATACAGAAATGAAATTACTACTATTATGTAATTATAGTTGGAACCCCACTGCCTATGGTAATAGGTGGGTGTGGAGGTCCAGTTTCACAAAACCAGTTTATTTATTAAAAAGATGGATTTTTTTAAATTATTCTTTTTTTAATGACCTAGGCATGAGTTAATGGACTTTACTCTGTGTTTATTACTGTTTCACCTGTCAAAGTTGAACATGATAAATGGTTTAGAAGTGGACTGTAGTATCTTCTATATATCCCTCTGGTCCAATATTATTTCCTGTAACTTCCTACACTAATATTGCACTAATATTGCCTACATTTCCCACAGTAGCATAACAATAGAGGGTCCGTTCTTCAGTTTTGACAGTGAGAGGCCACCATCCAACAGTAAACTAATGAAAAGTGCAGAAATTTTGGCAGTGCTGCACCACAAGCAGCTATTATCTAGCATGCTAGGTTTCACTCATAAGATTGACACTGTGGCACCAGAGCCTGCCCTTAGCAGGGTTTAGCAACCCACTGACAAAGTACAGCAGCGAACCACTGACCAAGTACAGCAGCAAATTTGTAAAGAAATATGTAATATACTGGAAATTGGGATAATTAAAGGATCTGACAGTTCATGGATCTCACCACTTGTTATGGTTCTGAAGAGAGACAGGACTATAAGGTTTTGTGTTGAGTATATAAAACTTAACGCTGTCACAGTACGTGACACCTGTCTGAGGCCCAGAATTGTTGACATGTTAGATGCTTTAGGCAATGCAAAAATATTTCAAGTACTGTGGCTTTGATTAAAGGCTATTGGCAAATACCTGAGAAAATCCGTTCTCATTACGGATGGGGACTTTGAGTTATCATCTTTTGGGTTAATTAATTCAGGGGCCACCTCTCAATCAAGTGTTAAATGCCTTACAAGACTTTGCATGGGCTTATATAGTATATATCTATTGCAATAGTTAGCAATGATTGGGCAGACCATGAAAAACACTTGGGAATTGTGCTACCAATACTCAAAGATGCAGGTCTTACTGTAAGGATATCAAAATGTAAAATAGGAGCTGCCAAAGTTCCTTACTTAGGATATTGGTACGGGGGTAGCCAAATTTCTCCTGCTCCCTTGAAGATGGAACCTTTCATAGTTTTGTTTAATATTACCACCAATTTGTACCTGGTTTTAGTGACATTGCTAGCACAAACATGCAAAAAAATGAAGCCAAATTACATAGTATGGACAAAGTTGTTCAGGAAGGTTTTGATAAGGTAAAGAAAAGCCTGTCAGAAAAACCTGTTCTAGCCAGGCCAAATTTTGACAAAATGTTTGAACTGTGTACTGATGCCTCAGACATTGGTTTGGGGCAGTACTAATGCAGTCGACGGGAAGTAACAAAGAGCAGCCCATTGCTCTCTTGAGTAAGAAACTGACACCCACTGAACAGAATTAGTCAGTCATAGAAAAAGACTGTTATGCTATGGTGTGGGCAGTCAATCAATTAAGGGGCCTATCTAGTTAAGAGAAAATTTAGGGTCCAGACAGACCATTCTCCATCGAACCAAAGGTACCAATTCCACACTGTTACACTGGGCGCATCACTCTCCAAGAATATGACATGGAAATTCTGCATATTAAGGGGAGAGAATGTAGTAGCAGATGCCTTAGCCAGACAAGAGGGTTATGAACTGACACCCAGCCAGTGGCTAACTCTACTGCATCGTTGTACAAGGTGAATGAAGTAAGAACCCCACAACGCTAACTGGCAAACAGTTCACTTTCTAACAGTAGTTCCTATCAGGCCTGACAAATTCACGCTACCTAACACAGTGCTGTCATAGTATTTATCTATAAAGAATATTGCATGAGATCTTAAATGAAAGCCAGGATCATGCTGGCCATTAACATTATTGTGACTATATCGTATGTTCTGATTACATTTAAAAAGGCATGTATATCTCCTGAAAATGCATCCTTAATAGTTTGTATCAAGGTGTTGTATCAAGGTGTAAAGAGCTGGTTTTTCCAGAGGAAGGGATGTATATTCACATGTTTAGGCTCATGTGTAGATTAAGCATTTTACGTGAAAACACAATGGCCGCTACCCGGGGCTGGGTACTACAGACGGATGCTTCTGAGGAGTTCAGGAGGTGGGGGTACACCAAGTGTTAACCAACAAGGCAAAGTAGGGGCAGAACACTTGAGTTGCTGAAGGGCTGGCAGTGTCAGGGAGCTGACAGCCAGTTACTACCAGAAAGGGTGTCTCTCCATGGAGGCAGGGAGAGGGGGTAACATGGTGACTCATAGTCCTGGATACCCTGAGAAAATGTCACAGAATGCTTTTAAAGTGCAAAATTCGCTTTTAAAATGTTCTCCATGTGCTGGTTTTAGCACTCAGGGTAACTTGGGAATTTTGTCTGAATACGGACCATGCTCCCCTACAGAGAAAGGGAGGAGAACATTTTGGTCAGAACCAATAGCCACAGATGTCCATGGGAGTCTTTCCACTGATTTCAACGGGAGGTGGATCAGGCCTTTGCGTCTGAGTTAGGTCTGCAGGATTTGAACTTAAGGCACCTGTGAGTGACTTGAGTATCCTAAATTAGAATTGGGTACCCTCAGCTAGGCCTCCAAGTGTGAAAGTTAGACCTACGGTTTAATTTCAAGACATAAGGGCTAGATTGCACCTTTTGGCACAGCCCCAAGCGGCAAGAGGCACCTTTGTGAGGCACAATTCTCTTCCTGCTTTTGGAGGTAGTGGTCTACTAGTGTATATACTAGCAGAAATTACAGCAGCTAGCACACTGGGGGCAGAGCCAAGGCACAATGTACAAGTAGCCTATGGAGCTCTTGTTCCTACAAGGAGCATAAGAGGGGTTCTTACTCCTCTGCACAGCAGTGTGGGTCAAGTCACAGGCTAACCCTTATGGAACAGCTCATCATTAGATAGCGTGGGATTGTAACATCAAGCAGAACAGACTCAGTCATTAGCATATTCCACTGTATTGGACAATGTTTCTTTTGTAAAAGGTTAGCTGGTCTCTGTCCTCTGGAGGGAGGATCACTCATTTTGCATTAATTTTAAGTAAATCCCCTTTTCAAGGCATATTTTGTTGCATGTGTCAATGAGACATTTACAGTCCCAATCATTTTTTAAAAGAACTCTGCGTGACAAGATCACTTTGGTACCTGCTCTGTGCCTCAGTTTCCCTGCTCCATCTCCAGGCACTTCAGCGGCCCACACTTAGATATGCAGAGTCCAGTGCTGTTTAATGATTTCGCCCTCCAAACAAATAATGAAGTCCACTCCAGGGGGTAAATGAAAAATCCAACACAACAATCATTCACCCACCTCACATTGAGTCTTCAGTTCAAATGCCAGGCTCATTGGCCTTCATTCCACATGTGTTTACACCTCCTCTAAGGAAACCCAGGCCTTCCTACTCTGGGTTCCACTCCAGGGACCCATCAGAAGCAACAATACACCTGCTCAGACCCCTTTGTTTTCCTACCTGGACCACTTCCTATATCAACCTGTCTTTGGGCCTTTCCCACAGCCTCTTCTGGGGCTCGCTACCTCTTTCAGGGGCCCACCGAAGAGAGCCTACTAGCTCTATCTGCAACCCATCTGGCTCTACTACAGGAGAGCCTTCCTAAAGGTCTCACTGTTACTGTGGATCTTCTGTAGGAGCCTTCTTCCCTGCAAATCCCTTCTCCCACCAAGCTAAGCAGGCTCGCTCTTAAAGGCAACCTCAACATTCACCGCCTGAAGAGAACGTTACCTTAGCAGAGGTAGGACTGAGCCCAACCCCTTTAAATGGCTACTCCTTCATTCGTTAGCTGTGCAGTATAGATGTTACAGTTGACGTATAGGATCTTTTGGTGAGATCATGTAATATGATCTTATTTAATCCCTGACCATACAGGTTTCTTTTCAAATATGTCAAGTATATTAAAAAGACCAAACACGCACAGGGAAGTAAAATTCATTAATGAGTCAAACTCTGGGTATTCTGAAAATCAATTATTTTATTTTAAAACCATATTTTACAACTAAGAATTACTTGTCAAGCCTACAAAACCACTTAAAACAAACTGGAAAGTAAGAGTTGATTAAATAAACAGTTATAGTTAAATATGTGTACAATAAACTGTGGAATTAGTCAGCATTAGAGAAGAAAATGTAACCCCATATAAAAAACCTATGAAAGCATTGTTTACTTCTTGTTTCTAAAGTATTACCATAAAACCTAGGAGATGACAGAGTGAATCTCAGCCAAGCTTATTAAGATCCATCTAAAGCACCATTTTCAGCTCTACTTTGTTTTCTGAGGACTGCTGCAGCAACCCATTTGCATGTATACCAGATAGTCAAGGCATGTGGCTATCTTTTAAAGCAGGAGGCCAAAGATCAAGGGTCTTCCTACTCCTGAGAAACACACCTGTATCTACACTGTTAGAAGGTGTGTAACATGGATTTTCCTTACATTTAAAGGAAAAACTTTAACTTTCAAATTTAAGGACATGCATTACTTGGATTGTAAGCTCTTTGGAGCAGGGGCCATCTTTTTGTTCTGTGTTCACACAGCATCTAGCACAATGGGGGTCCTGGTGCATGACTGGGAATCTCTTGTGCTATCACAATACATATAACACAAATTAATAATTAATAGATGCGTTTCCTTGGGACAGGAGATTATTTTTTTCCTCCTATGTTCTGTGCAAGGCTGATCATACAGTTGGGCCTCATTGTATGGATTACCATAATTTATAAATTAAATGATTCCCCCTTTTAAGAACATACTTTGTTTCAAAGATTCTGCAGGGAATACAGAGCTGCTTCAGTAGGAACAGCCACTGTTCTTCTAGAAGTTCCAAGATCCAGCAAACTCCTGCAGTCTGTGGTGTGTCTGACTCCCTTTCTGTAAGTGCAGTGAATAAAAGAGTATGATATCATTAATAATTCCCTGCCCGTACAAGTACCATGGATAGCTGCACAGTTGGAATTCTATTTATCCATTCGGCATTAAAGTTGCGAGCTGGATTACACTACCAGACTAGTGTAAAGAGGCCTTAATATAACTGAGAAACGGATTCTGTAGGAGGAATATGGTCCCCACTGAAGGCAATGATAATTTTGCCAGGATTTCCCTGTGTATTTCAAATCTAATTTTTGTGGATGCATGTAGGTTTGTGTATGCATACAAAGGGAAAAAAACTAAGAAAGGAAAATGGGGGAAACCTTAGCTTTAGCAATCTGGACTTCTGAATAACTCTTAGGGCTGAAAACGCAATTATTTACCAAATAATGTTGCTGGATTTGATCCTTAATAGAGCTAGCCAAAAAATGATCATCAAAACTGTTTTTTCAGTGAAAAAAATGGCTTTTTGAGAGGAATGAACATGTTTGTGGAAAATGTAGATTACTTAAGGTTTGGAGTTTTCTTTGGAAAACCAGAAAAAATGTAAGAAATGTCAAGGGTGGGGGGGTCGGGGGGGGGGAAGGAAACCTAAAAAGATTCCTACATAAGACAACTGTCATTTTTGAACCAGCCTTAGATTAGATCTTAACTAAAAAGACACCTAGGCCCAGAGCCTCAAAGGTACACTAGTTATGCAGTTGTTTATGTAACCCAATAATTGCACAGCTAAATATTTAACTTAACTTTTTTTTTTATTGTGTTACTTTGTTTCAGATCATAGAATATCAGGGCTGGAAGGGATTTTAGGAGGTCAGCTAGTCCAACCCCCTGCTCAAAGCAGGACCAATCCCCAATTTTTGCCCCAGATCCCTAAATGGCCCCCTCAAGGATTGAACTCACAACCCTGGGTTAAGCAGGCCAATACGCTACCCACTGTGCTATCCCTCCCCCAAGATAAGCAGAGACTATTCCCCTTGGAGGACTAGCTCCATATGATGTTTAATGTTACAAAGTACAGCTGTTTTTCCAATCATCTATGTGCAAAATAGTTCTTAAATTTCCTTCAAAATGGAAAAAAAAAGTGTATATTTTCACATGAAGATAACTCAAAAACTGTTAACATTTTCTTTTCCTGTGAACTTACCCCCAACAAAAAATAACAAACATATCAATTTTCACTACGACCAAAACTCTGGGAAGTTGCAACCCAAAGAATAATTTTTGGAAAGTTATAAGTAAGTGAAAAAGGGTTGTAAGGAAAGTCATCTTGAAAGCTCTAGTGTTCACTGTCCCCAAATGCTGCAATACATATGGATACTCCAAAGAGCACAGGATAAAAGCATGTATTTAACAATGAGAGATCAAAAATAATTCTTTCCCACTTCAGAAACTCCCTGGTCAATGAAGCTATGCAAGTGAGAGACTGACTTAGAATTTCATTTCATCATTGGGTATCATTTGTCTATCAGCATTAAGCTGCAGTAAGGGCTGAAGGAGCCATTTTTGTGGATCAACTAGTTAATAGGATGTATATATATGAAAAGTTTATATATATATGAAAATACTAGAATAAATTTCTCTCAATAATTTCTCCAAGGGTTGTCCATGTATGAATAATTTGTAAAGTTTACAATGCCATGTATCTGTCCTCTATTTAATTGAATTTCCCAGGTAGCTGGAAGTATGTATATCGGTTCCCCTGCCAGCAATGTGCATTACTCTCCTGCTTACCAATAATCCCATTTTTCCTTAAAGTTTCAGATGTTTCCAAAATCCTTTGAAAAACAAGGTTGTATGTCTGCATATCACATGCCCAGTGTTTATGTAACACAGAGACCTAGGTGTATGTATATTTGTGTTGGTCCTTCTATATTTAACTTGATCTAATCTAATATGGGATTGAATTTTTATCAGCTAATAGAGATCAGCGCTATTTCTGTGATTAGGTTTGTGTTTGTCGGGCTTCTCCTTGTCCTCCGGAGACCTTGACTTTCTCTTGTCTTCAATGGAGTCTCGGTAACACAGCCCCTCCTCACTGCCAGTTGGCAAGCTGTCAAAGGTGTTTTCTTTGTTGCCTGCTCTCAGGTTCTTCTGCCCTTTGCGATTCTTGCTACAGAATCCAGCGCACTTCTGCATGCAGTTAAACCGGGTCTCCGTGGTGCACGCATACATCCCAGCGGGGACTGCCAGCACCATGGCACACACAATGATGATGATATGGATGAGCTTCTCCCTCTGCTCCAGTTCACTGATGTCACTGCCCGTGACAAACACAATGCATTGGCCCTTTCGTGGTGTCTGGTTCCTTAAAGTGACACACACCTCATACTTGGTAGCTGGGAGCAAGTCGTTGACTGAATATGTGTTGGTGCCCGGGCCAATGTAAATCATCTCTTTCTTGGAGTCGTCATACTTTCCAAAGTGGAGGGTGTACCAAGTTTCTCCTGGATTCTCAGTGACTGCATACCACTCCAGCGTAATCCCATACACTGTCTGCTTGGCAATCCTCACATCAACATAGGCATTCTCTTCTGAGACAGAGGAAAAGAAAGACGAGGAAGAAGCTATCATTCTGGGAGCCTGGATTTTCAGGGAGATTATAGTAGAGGTGTTGCCAATGAAGTTGGCAGCCGTGCAGGTGTAATTGCCCTCATCCATAAGGTGAGCTGAAGGAATCACCAGCTCTGATTTCATTGTATCTTCACTGATGTGTGTAGTGGACACTAGGGAGAAAAGGAGAGCAAGAGCAGACATGTCAGGTTGTACTACTCACCACCAGCTGTGTTATACGCACAGTGACTCTAGGAATTCACTTCATGCCCTGAGGGAAATAAGGACTTCTTAGTAGATAGGGGTCAGGAAATTATTACTCAAAATCCCAAACAAAAACTGACCTCAGACATAACATTTCATGAAAATATTGTGGATATTTCTTTCCCCTACCCCTCCATTTTCTAACCAGTCTAACTCACTGAATAATGTTCCATCTCATGGGAACAGCGTAACATCATATGACAGATGTGTGCTTTGGGGAGGAGGGGAGAAATAGGTCAGGAACATGGTAACCCACTTGCTTCATGAGAAATGCAGAACACAGGTGTTATGACTACATTAAATACAGATGAACACCTAGGGCAGCAAAAAGTTACATAAGACCCAAGATCTGGATATAGTGTATTGCTACGTAGGCTGTCCAGGCTTAGATATATACACAGCTGAGATCAACATTAGAGGAAATGTCATGATATGTTTTCATCATTTTCAGATTCTTTGGTTGAAATCATTGTTTCCCTAGCTGCTTGGAAGCTAGTGATGGTATTCAATATCTTAATCATATTTCTCCCATTGCCTTACTGATTGTTATTTACATTTGCTCATGAATGTGCTGGATTGCTGCTGTACACACACACAGATTTTCTAAATACAGGTGAAAATCATTTTAAAAATCCAGGGAAAAAGCACAAAGAGCTCCTATTTTTATCTCCCAGCAAAAGCCTCCTTATTGTTACATGCTCTGCAGTTCAAATGGCTTACATAAGTGATAATAAATCAAAGAGAAAGTGTTTTAATGGACACGGACATGTATTCTGGGCCAAATTCTATCGTCCATTATACCAGACAAGGTAAATTTCAGCCTCAAAGGAATTTGTTGAAGAAAATTATGAGCAAGAAGGTGGGTTGGAATGGAAACTGAAAAACAATCTTAACAATAGCATTTGCTACTTGTTGAAAATATTCTGTCTAATCTATTTAGACATAGTGGCTATGGGTATATGACAAGAGAGAATATATAGAATTGATGTAATACGTGGCTTGTTAAGGGAAAATGACAAATGCTGATAAAACATTAAAATAAAAGCAAATAATATTCTGGGATTCATGACTAAAACTATTTCGTTTAAGTGTCGGGAGTCATGGTGCCACTCAGAATTCTGTGAGAAAATTGGATGCATTATAAAAAAAATGATCTTCTGAAAATACATAAATTTTACTACTGAAGGCAGTCAGTATGAGATGGAGTCTCTTAAGGATCTAAGCCAGTGGTCCCCAACGTGGTGCCCGCGGGCGCCATGGCGCCCACCGGGGCATTTATGTGCGCTCGCCGTCAGGGCCGGCACCAAGGAAGGAAGAGGAGAGGAGCATCCGCCGGAGAAGCGTCGCCACTGAAATGCCGCCGAGGAGTGCTTCCGGCGGAGAAGCTTTCGCCGAAATGCCGCCGAGGAGCGCTTCCGGCGGAGAAGCTTTCGCCGAAATGCCGCCGAGGAGCGCTTCCGGCGGAGAAGCTTTTGCCGAAATGCCGCCGAGGAGCACTTCCGGCGGAAACCATCGCCACCGAAATGCCGCTGAGAAGGTTCGCTGCCCGCCACACACTGATGAATGGACGAATGTGCTCTTGGCCACACAAAGGTTGGGGACCACTGATCTAAGCTATGGGGGGGAAAGAGGAATGGTAATGAATTTTGGATTGTAGTCTTTGGAGAAGAGAGGACCTCATTAAGAGAGACAAAATTCAGAAGGGAATAGAGCAAGCAGACTCTGTGACCTATTGTTTTATGCAATACCAGGGGAATATATTTTGGTTTGTAGAAAAACGTGTGGGTTTACATTAGCAGTTAGATAACAGAGCTGTTGTATTGTCTGTGTGAAAGGCCATAAGAAACATTAGGAACAGGAAAAAGCCAGTAGGCACCTGCCCTTGGATAATGTATCTTTTTCACAGCCTCCTGTTTTTCACCATACTTATGATCACAGAAAAGAGAGAAGCTTGTTGGTGAATATCTCTGCTTCTCCCTTCCCAAATCGACTCTGAAATCCTACTTGAAATAGCTTTGCTGCACTTTAGTCTCCATGACTGCTCTGCACCGTTTCTGACCAGAGCCTGCTAACTGATGTATGAATGACTCACTAATATGAAAGGAACTGACTCCCACTCCTTACCTTGTAAATAAAAAATAGACACCATTGCTTACCATTAAATGCCCTTAAATGTTTTAGGCCATAGGTCCACCAAACTGCTGGGGAGGGGCTCCCCTGTACCAAGCAGGCCATAGTAACATTCAATCCCACATGTACAGTCAGGTTGGAGTCAAGGGATGAGGTTAGTGGCTTCATGCAACTGTTGAGCTCCACTTCATGAAAGAACTTCCCTGCCCTAAATTTAGGGCTTGAACAAGTTAAATAAGAATTCATCAGAATAACTGGTGGGCTAACAGATTTGATAAACTGGACAAATCCCCTAAGGCGACAGTCACAGATCCATGGGTTATCATGTAAAGCCAGGACAGCGTTGGAAATAGCTTCCATCTTCCTCTCAGACTGTTGGGTTTTCTGGTACACAGGCCAATTATAGAAGACATCCCTTGATATGACAGTAAGCTGATTTGAGGATAAGTCTAAGTAGGTCAGGTTGAGCAGATACCTGAGGGCATGCTCTGGAAGAACATCCAGTCTATTGTGCTTTAGATCCAATATTTTTAAAGCTGGAGTATCTTGAAATGTTGTCCATGGAACTGAACTTAACTTGTTTCCCTGCAATCTCAGCTCTGTCAGATCCTTCAGGTATTCTAAGCTCTTTAGGTGCATAACTGTGATATTATTAAAATTCAGCCAAAGGTATTCCAAGGCACTGGCATTGGAGAATGCCCCACGAGGCAGTTCTGTTAGATGAGAGTTTTCTATTCTAATTTTTCTGATGTCTTGAGGGATGTCTTCAGGTATCTTTCTTAGGGATGTAGACATGCACAGCAAACTCCTAGAGAGGAAATCAGTAAAGCTTTAGCTAACACACTATGCTCATGGGTAACAAACTGTTGTACCTAATATGTACAATGGGTACTGGAAACAGGACACCCTCATAAGCAAAGTATTATTAGATATGGTTAACTTCCTTCTCCCCGCAAAAGAAAAATTTAACCCAATAAAAACCATATTAAAATACATATACCAGATATCTTATTATTTACCCAAACTAGTAATACCCAAACAATAGTAGAGATATCCACAACATATGGCCATCTATTATTAGCTAGTATTAAAAAGACTGCCCAATCCACACTAAGAATTTCCAAAACACTCTTCTGAAGACTATTAATAAGATGCCAACATTTCTTACCTTCCAAAGCTATCACTGAAGCAGGAGCATCCTATAACACAATAAGAAAGAGCTGGGTTTATCCTGTAAAAGGCCAGAAGAAGAAAAATGATGCGACAAATGGGGTCCATATTCTTCTTTAAGAAAACACAGGGTGTGTACCAGACATGCCAGCAGCTTCCAAGTACCAAATCCTATTAGCCATAATCTTCTTTGACGCAGGAGTAAGCCCTGCCTGAGACCACACCACAAGGGATACATGTAACATTTTCTGCCTCAAATCTCCAAAATCATCCATGGAACTAAGTGAAAATATTAATACCTCCTGGGTAATCTCTCTGTTGGCCAATGAAATAGTGAAGTGAGTGCTATTTAAACTGGATGATAATGTTTAGGCAAAACATCTTTCTCTGAAATATTCAAAAGTAGCCAAAAATGGAATAGCTTCTGTTTCTCTCAACACAGAAATGTTTAGCTAATTAATTTTAAATTCCCTTGGTTGCTAGAATTATAATGGTGATCATTTGAGTAGAAATTCCACATTAAAGACCAGATTTTATCCCCTTTACTCAGATTTAGGAGTGAGTAGTTCCAATTAAATGAATGGGATGATTTGCAAAACAAAGTACTATACCTTATGAGCAAGAAATCTGTCCTTAAATGTAGCAATTCTTATAGGAAAGCTTGAATATCACACTATTTTTTCCTGAAACTAAATGGCTGCTATAGAGAGGTGGCAGACCCAGGGGTGAGATATAGGCTAGTGCCTCCACAATGGCAATATTGTGGGGGTTCATCTATGTTCCCACCCCAAGCGTTGTTCTTAAGTGAGTTGTTTCAGGCTGGGCAGGGCTCCGCAACTGTGGTGACAGATCTGAGGAACTGTCCCAGATGGAGGTGTCATTGGAGGAGGTTTGGGAACAAATTGATCAATTAAACAGCAATAAGTCACCAGGACCAGATGGGATTCACCCAAGAGTTCTGAAGGAACTCAACTGTGAAACTGCAGAACTACTAACTGTAGTCTGTAACCTGTCATTTAAATCAGCTTCTGTACCAGACGACTGGAGGATAGCTAATGTGATGCCAATTTTTAAAAAGGGCTCCAGAGGTGATCCCAGCAATTACAGGCCTGTAAGCCTGACTTTAGTACCGGGCAAACTAGTTGAAACTATAATCAAGAACAATATTGTCAGATATATAGATGAACATAATTTGTTGAGGAAGAGTCAACATGGTTTTATTAAAGGGAAATCATGCCTCACCAATCTACTAGAATTCTTTGAGGGGCTCAACAAGCATGTGGACCAAGGGGATCCAGTGGATATAGTGTACTTAGATTTTCAGAAAGCCTTTGACAAGGTCCCTCACAAAAGGCTCTTATGAAAGTAAGCTGCCACAGGATAAGAGGGAAGGATTTGTAACTTGTTAAAAGATAGGAAACAAAGGGTAGGTATAAATGGTCGGTTTTCAGACTGGAGAGCAGTAAATAGTGGTGTCCCCCAAGGGTCTGTTCTGGGACCAATCCTATTCAACATATTCATAAATGATCTGGAAAAAGGGGTAAACAGTGAAGTGGCAAAATTTGCAGATGATACAAAATTACTAAAGATAGTTTAGACCCAGGCAGACTGCGAAGAGCTACAAAAGGATTTCTCAAAACTGGGTGACTGAGCAACAAAATGGCAGATGAAATGTGATGTTAATAAATGCAAAGTAATGCACATTGGAAAGCATAATCCAACTATACATATAAAATTATGGGGGTCTAAATTAGCTGTTACCACTCAAGAAAGAGATCTTGGAATCATTGTGGATAGTTTTCTGAAAACATCCACTCAATGTGCAGCAGCAGTCAAAAAAGCGAACAGAATACTGGGAATAATTAAGAAAGGGATAGATAATAGGACAGAAAATATCATACTGCCTGTATATAAATCCATGGTACACCCACATCTTGAATATTATGTGCAGATGTGGTCACCCCATCTCAAAAAAGATATATTGGAATTGGAAAAGGTTCAGAAAAGGGCAACAAAAATGATTAGGGGTATGGAATGGCTTCCGTATGAGGAGAGATTAGTAAGACTGGGGCATTTTTTAAGCTTGGAAAAGAGACTGCTAAGGGGAGATATGATTGAGGTCTATGAAATCATGACTGGTTTAGAGAAAGTAGATAAGGAAATGCTGTTTACTACTCATAACACAAGAACTAGGGGTCACCAAATGAAATTAATAGGCAGCAGGTTTAAACCAAATAAAAGGAAGTATTTCTTCACACAATGCACAGTCAACCTGTGGAACTCCTTGCCAGAGGATGTTGTGAAGGCCGAGACCATAATAGGGTTCCAAAAAGAACTAGATAAATTCATGTAGGATAGGTCCATCAATGGCTGTTAGCCAGGATGGGCAGGAACGGTGTCCCTAGCCCTCCGAGAAGCTGGGAATGGGCAACAGGGGATGGATCATTTGATGACTACCTGTTCTATTCATTCCCTCTGGGCCACCTGGCACTGGCCACTGTCAGAAGACAGGATACTGGGCTAAATGGACCTTTGGTCTGACCCAGTAGGGCCATTCTTATGTTCTTAACTGCTAGGGGTGGAGGTGAGAGCAGGGCCAGAGGGGCTGAACAGCCACCATGGCACTCAGGATCAGGCCACGAGCAGCTACTCTCGTGGAGGAAGCGGGTCTGCCAAGAGCCCCCTTTCCAACCTGCTCCCTCCCAAGTCTTAGTAGCTCCCCTCACTCCCCAGGCAGAGCACCCCTCTGCTCCCCTGCCCATCCCTGACACCCCAATTGTCCCGTACTCCTGCTGGAGATCACCCACTTCCTAACGCTGACACCCCAACCTCCCCCTCTGCCCCAGTTTCTCCCCATCCCTCATACAGAACACCCACACAAACTCCCCCGAACCACCTCCCACTCCCCGACTGTCCCTATTCCCCATGGTTAGTACATTTCGATTTCACTGTGCACCTTTACACCTAATTTGTTGTTATAATTGTCAGCCTTCTGCTGAAGGTTTCAGAGTGATGTATCCATGTTCTCCTGCTGACATCTAGTGTGCACAGTTCTTATTACAGTTCACAGCAGGCATCATTGTCAATGGAAAAGAGATTAGCCATGCTACCAATCAGCATGAAGCTGGGTCACAAATTGAGATTAGAGTGAATCTACTTAACCTATAACCTTACAAGACCAGGATAGAAAGGTATTTATAGTTTTCCATTGGCAGATTAGACCTATACATGGCTTCCAGGTATTTTCTGATAGTACCGCAGTTGTCATCACTGTAAACATAATATCTGATCTTGCAGCTTTTTAATGTCATGGGGAGTTTGGCATTCAATTTCAATGGGCAAAGGATCAGATCTATACAATGTATTGTTAGAGCAACCACATACATCTTTTTCACTGGGTGTGCTCAGTGATTTATAGAATAAACCTAACATGCAGTTACATTAGGGTTCCTGTCAGGCTATGTCACTAGCTAATCTATAATAAGTATTTAACTTCCATTGCACTGTACACCCAGTTATACCATGGGGTGTGGAACTTTGCCATATTTCAACTAAAATGATATATTTTTACATATCAATAAGTGATCATTGAAAGGAATTAATGTATGAGAAAGGCACAAACAGCAGCTCTAAATCCTCCAGAACAGTCCACATTTTTGGCCTGATCCCACCAATGCTTACTACTGGGTATAGTGCTAACTCCAAGGAATAGTCCCATTGACCGTGCTCAGTGTTAAGTGTCTGCAGAATCATGCCCTAAAAGAGGCAAAACCTCTACTCACTCCTACCTGATATTAAGGAGAAAGGATGATACAGTTATATGTAATGGGTACACTGGTGCCAATCAGATAACTCCAGGAGAGTCATAGTGATGTAAAACTTGTGTCCAGGAGAGGTAAAACAAGCCCATTGCTCTCTGGATATATTAATCTAAGCATTAAAATAATGCTTAGAGAATATTGACAAAAAAATTAAATATGCAGTACAACTCTGCAAAACAGCTGAGATATTTTATAAAAACAACCAGACAACTAAAGATTAATGGTGTCTCAGATCCTGGCACCCTCTCTCATGGGAGTAGTGATGGGTCTTTTCATATAAGTAAAATGAGAAGGATTTGGCCCTGTGACATTATCCTTCTTTCAGTAGTAACATGTATGAAAACTTGGGGCGGGGGAGGGAAATTTTCTGATCAGTAATTTGCAAAGTTAGTCTACCACAGGACTTGACACAGCTTGCTGAGCCTACTTGCATAGACATTATGGTGATAGGCACTTTGGAAATCCTACGAGATTGAGATTGATTCCAGCATTTAGGGACAGCGGCAGTCTGGAACATAGTTTAAAGGCAGATAAAAAAGTAGTGAGAAATATGGACTCTGAGCCTCAGCTAGCGTAAATCAGTGACACGCCATTAAGGGGCCCGGAACAACACTGATTTACACCAGCTAAAGGATCTGGCCCTTGAAGTCTACTTTTAAAATCACTTTTATAAACCTGGATGTTGCTGCCCCAATGTGTGGATAGAATTCAAAACAGTCTTCTCTTTGCTCTCCTGACAGCGATTTCAGCCTCAGCTGCAGCTGTTTTAAAGGCTGATGAGCTTCATCTCACCAAGAATTTATCGTTCTACAGGAAAATGGAGACTGCCCATGGTAATTTGAAATTCATGATTCCTTGCAAATAGTTCTAGCATCATTTTAAACTAGCTTAAGTAAAAGGTATAAGAAAAGTCTCCTGCTTTTGGTAGCTAAGCAGCGAGTGCTGCAGTGGCAACACATGTAATTCTTGATGGCAAGAAGTATCCTCTGTTGTTCAGCAATAATCCTTCCATCCTATTAAGAGGCTGCATTGAGGAGCTCTCAAAGGAGCCCAGTACAAACCTCCTGGACTAGCAGAATGCTGCTTTTCAGTGGTACTGGGCTAAAGAAGAGGGAAATGGTGATACTATCGGGGCATCAATTGCTGTGCTACAATTTGTTACTGTAAATATTCTAAGAGCACAATACCATTATAAAAACATTTGAGAGTAGTGAGAGCATGTTGATATCATGCATGGAACTGGATTATACACTCCCCCACATAGCAGGTGAAATTCACATGTTAGCAGATGGTCAGTGCAAGCCCTTTCATACCAATTAACCTCAAGGTGTGGCTAGGCAAAGCAGCTCTGCAGGGACCCTCTCTGTGCACTAGGAAGAAGGGCTTTGTGCTGGTGTTGAATAGGTTGGTGAGAAGGGGGCTGTTGGAACCCAGCCAAAGGAGGGCCCACGGGATCTGCCCTTTTGCTGTGCAACAGCTGAGGTGTCATCTTTCAGATGAGGTTTAACACCAGTTTCCTGGCCACTTGCCATCATTAAAAATCACACGGCATCAAGATAAGGAATGTTAACCCTTATGTCCTGGCTGAATCCCAACCCTGATAATGATATTGTCTACCTAAATTCCCCTACAGATTCAACAGCCTATGGTATTCTTCAGGACCTGCTATCCTCAGCTATTGTGCTACAGTGTTTCTGTGAGTTACGGAGAGCTTCTTAAGACATACTTGCATTGAAGTGATCCATATACATCTCTCACTTTCCTCACTGTACCTTGTGAAGCTTAGGACTCAGTTATGGCCCTGAAGAGCCTGAGTCATGCAAGGGAGGAGAGAAGGAGGTACACACTACCCAAGTGGCAGTGCTTGGAAGTAATAAACCATTGCAAAGGATAAGAACATTATATATTTATATTCTTAGGAGAGATGTGGAAAGAAGGCACCTTTTGCAACACCTTCAACAACCCCAACTTCTAGTGGACCGACATGAGAGAAGGGTCATAAATTAGGACTCACTTATTTCATATCTGTATGTAACCCTTCTGCCAGGATGAGTTGACAGCAGCAAGACCTGGGTTCAGTACATAGGGGTTCCCTTTTCAACAATACAATGTAAAACCGGCTCGAGCCCCCACCCAGTAACCTGGGAAAATCTTTACACACACCCCTGGGCGCCTCAAGGAGGCAATACTTCCCCTCTCACAAGCACAGAGCCTCGGTGTAACAGAAAATCTTTAATAACAGCAGGTAAACGACACCAGCATTAAATTGGGAAAACACCGCAACTAGGATTCATAAACCAAACTGTGAGCAAAACCCACCCCAGCCAATTGGGCCATGTCCTGTCCCTTTGGTTCTTGATTCCAGCAACCCAGAAATCACCCAAAGTCCCCAAAAGTCCAAGAACCCAAAAGTCCAGTCCCAAAGTTCAAAAGTTCATCAGCCTGGGCAGAAATGGGGAGGGGAGATGTAAGGGGCACCTTATGTGGCTTGAAGATGATTACCTCACCCCTCCGTGGGGCTTCGCTCTGCTCTGCCAGCTGTCCCGCGAGCCGCTACAGCTGTCCCCACGAACTGCTTCACTCCGCCAGCCATCCTGCAAGCCGCTCCGACTGCCCCCACAAACTTCTCCGCTGGCAGCTCCACTCCACCAGCCATCCTGCAAGCCGCTCCGACTGTCTCCGCAAACTGCTCTGCTCCGCCGGCAGCTCCGCTCCACCGACCACTCAGCAATAGATCTTCAGGCTCCCCCACTACTTAAACACAGTGATTTCAGCTCATGAGACTTTTAACTCTTTAGTGATTTCAGCTTGTAGTTAGGGGAGCCTTAGTGCTCATTTGCACCCTTAGCCCAGAGTGATTTCAACTCAGCAGCCTGAGATCAGCCTCCCAATGAACTCAACATTAGCTCTGATATTCCACAGTGGCGAGAGGAAGAGGTGCAATTGGTGTCTCAGACCCTCACAAGGAGCCCACACCACCAGGTACTGTGCTTGAGCTTTAGCCAAAAGACCCAGTCAAGAAACCTATCCCCAGCCTCTCTCCATTCACTGGGTTTTGGAACCCATGTCCCTTGGCTGGCGAGCGGTGCTTAGTTGATGGCGAGTTCCCCCTCATCATGACAAAAGGCCAAGTACAGTTCCACTGTCCTTGATTTACATAAGCAGTATAACAACAGTTTATTCTTCCTGCCCCAATAACAGAAATTCCTGCCCCAATACAGAAAACTGGGGATCCTACAGCAGCCCAATGTGCCTATTGGGCTATTATGGGTTCGTACTCGGTGGGGTGGATGTGCCTATGTAAATGGTATCAGCCCCTGGAGTGCTTTGCCACAACTCACCACCAGATGTCAGGGTGGAACTCATCCTGACTCTGCTTACATGTATATTTGAGATCCATGATGAAAGTGCTAGCAATGTATGGAGTATAGCTATTTAGTAACAACACCATAAACAGCAATCACGTTGTTTTTTCTGTACTACTTTTTCTGGTCAGACCACAGACAAATCATAATGTGAGATGCTCAGAAATGTGGAGTTGTTAACTTTCAGAATAATTATTGTAATTAGTAAACTATCCCCAGCTTTCGGTTATTTGGCCAAAAGTAAATACATCAATTTAAATAAATACATTAAAAACAAAAAAAATAAAATGCCATCTCTCTGGTCTCATTTCTTCACCCATTAGTTCTCACGATGCTAAGCCTAATGCACAAACAGGCCAGATGATGCCTTTTCAAACTAATGTTCCCAGCTGTTGTAACAAGCATTATAGTAGAGCAGAAACGCCTCAATAGTTAAGGTTGATAGTAGCATGCAGTTTAGCAGATAATTTTTCTAAGTGCTCTAAAATCTACATACATACTCTTGAGGATAATTGTTAAACTTAGAAACTTATGCTTAATACAAATATTGTAGCTGAAGTGATCTGTTGGCCAGAGATTCAAACTTAAATACTATATCCACATTCTCAGTGGTAAATCTTTGTATAGGACTGTTGTCGGTTCAATATAATTGCAGGCAACAATCCACACTAGTTAATTCCTGTTGGCATGTATCACTGGTCATCCCCAGGACAAGACTGGTCTGTGCACTGAATGAACCAGACAGAGGTCCTGGGCAAAATATAATACAGGATCATGTAATTAAAGGTTGTTTCAGAATGCATACAAGGAGTCCAAATTAAGCTTGCATGGTAAACGGTCAGTTTGGGTTTTCCTGAGTTGACACTCCTTGATTTTGCAAACCTATAATCCTTTATTTTGTATTTCCTAATTTTTTATGGTTTAATTTATTGATCAGAGCAACCTTAACTAATGTTACATGAAGTTTCTTGTTTGTGAATTATTATTCATTAATATGACATCCTAGCTAATGCCAAAAGTGCAGCATGGGTTGCCTACAAAACATAAAAAAGGAAATATCCAGTTGATACAGGATATTTCCAGAGAATATTTCTGGAAATATTATAAAAAGTGGTCAAAAAAAGTCTGCACATTCCCAAAATAAGCTCCAAAAAGATTACAAAAAGCCCCAACAGAGCCCAAAAGCAGCTCCTTTTAGCAAAAGGAGTGAGGAAAGAGCATAAAACTTCACCATTGTACCAGTGTCTAATAAAATCAGGGCTCACGTCCAACCTGATGATTTGGCTGCAGTGGCAGTAAACGATTCAGTGATAGCTAAATTGGATGTTGACAGAGGATACAACAGGATGCTAACATCAAGAGTAATAACCTAGTGACACTGCTTAACATTTTTTTTAAAGGAACTCACAAAGCCATCCACCAGAACCTGTAAGGCACAAAAGATATAAAGTTTTCCTCAGTGAAGCAACGTATCAGCTGCCCAATTCTCTTAATCATCAGTCAAGTTTGCTGGCCTCTGGTTCTGAGTGAACTCGAGTCCTAGAAGTTTGCTCCGTTTAGAGCAATACTATGTCAAGAGGAATTTGGTATCGCACAGGAGTGAATTTCTCTGACATTGCTGCTGGGAATAGTTCTGACACATGAGATCCAAGGTAGTCAGTTGCTGCAATTTTTCCATGCGATGCAAACATACACGACTTTGGGGGAAGATTTTCAAAAGCTCTCAGAGTTGAATTAATTTCACTCCCACTGCAGTCATTTCCAGTGACTTGATCTGGAATGGATTTAGGCTTACACTGAGCACTTTTGAAAATCCCATCCTTGTTCAATGTCATCAACACATGTACACACCTGGCACTTGCAGCTCTAATCACAATCTTCCCAATGAGTCAGACAACACTGCTAATAAGTTCCATATTAGATCATCAGCACAACCACAGAATGAAAATAGACAGTGAGATGTGACTAGTTGCACTAGTGAAAGAATATTACAAAACAATTCGTGACATTTGCATTATCCTCCCTGATTCATTCATAAGGGGATGAGCTTCATTATTCACTTCAAGCACTATAATATGAGGTAAGCTGCCTCTCACATTGAATTAGGAAACCATGTTGTATATTCCCTAACACTTCACTTTAGGTTAAATTCTGCCCTCTGGTGCACATGTGCATGGTTCCTTTTGAATCTGCAGAAATATATCCAAGGGAATGTGTGTGTGTGAGGTCACTTTGGAGCTAACTTGCAGACTTTTGTGATCATTTTTCTCCATTTTAGGGTAATTTTGAGACACTTTTAGTGCTATTTTAGAGAGCACTTTAAACCTTTTTAGAGTACAGCTGAATATTATTTAAATGTCTGAGAGTTTCTAGCCATTTTTGGATCCATTTTGACCTTTTGGGGGCACTTGAAAAGGTAAAAAGCTCCCCCAAAAGAACCATTTCAATTTCATTTTACCCATTAAACACTTTTTTCAGACCTCTTTGGTGCTGTTTTGACTTTTTAGTGTATTTTTGCAGCATTTAAAAAAAATGACTTTTCCTATAATAGTTTTTAGTCATTTTGTGACTATTTCGGGCCTCTCTTTGCACTCTTCCCTTGAGCTTCTTTTATACTTACATGACATTTTTTTCAGCCATTTAAACACTTAAAAGAAACATTTTGGGATCATTTTTCCAGAGGTTAAAAGACAATTTTAGTTACTTTTTTTAAAAAGGCTTTTAAATCTTGAATTTTTCAGTACATTTTAGATGCTCTTTTTAAAAAAACCAAACAATGTTGCCATTTTAGGGGCATTGTTTTAATCATTTACTTGCACTTTGGATGATGTTAGAAACACATTTTTAAAATAGTTGGAGGTATTTTTCATGCTGCAAGGATGCCTTTTGGCTCATTTTGTGATATACTTTGGAACAATTTTGAACAAGTCTTTACAATAGCTTTTCCCCCGCCTTTGGGGGATATTTCTTTTACTTTATTTTAACCATTTTTTGATACTTTGGGGGCATTGTGGTCTATTTTGACACTTTTGTTTCTTTTTTGGGCAATTTTTAACACATTGAACCATTTTACACTTTTCAACATATTCCAGATCATTTTTTAACCCAATTCCCAAAGTGATCCTAAATGTCAAAGACAGAAATTTGTCAAAACACATCACCAAAAAGTATCATAAAACTTTTTAAAGACATCCAATATATGCCAATCACTGGTCCAAAATGTCCACCAAAAGGATGAAAATTACAGAAAAAGTGTCAAAGTTTTATAATAGCATCCAACACCTTCTAAAATTCGTCCAAAATGCACTCCAACACTTTACAAAAAGACTCCACATGCTTTAGAAATTGCCCCAGAAAGCTGCAAAGAGTGTATAAAACTAAATTTTTAAAGGCATAAGTTATCCTAAAAGTGCTAAATGGACCAGAAAGTATTTTTAAAGGATCCAAAAAGAGTCTGAGAATAGTCCCAGGGGAAAAAAAATGCTCAGAAATGTGAGCTGCACAAACTATAGAGTTGATTAAACCAATTCAGAATAGATAGTGCTCCAAAACTGTCAGCCAAGTATTAAAAAAAACTGCTCAAAATTTTTGTCCCGAGTGTTTCAAATCCCTTAAATAACTATGATGTGTTTAAAAAGTCCAAAACTTCCCCAAGAGTGTCAAAATCATCCAAAATCATCATGTTTTAAAGGGTCAATATAATTAGTTTGTACATGTCCTCTATGCAAAATCTCCAGAAGTTTAAGATGTGGAATCTCAAAGATAGTTTAGATAATCAACGTTGAAAGGTTAAGGTTTGATTTTGTAAAAGTTCTCCTCTAAAAGAGGTTACAAAAGAGAAACAAAAGCAAGGCAAATGGAATCCAAAGACAAATTCCAAAGCAGAGTCAATTCTAGATGGCAGTAATGAAGATTAGTGGATAAATCAATTTGCAGAAATATTTTAGGTCTATTGAAAATAGTACTCAAAATAACCAACTAAGGAAGCATGTTAAATGATAATGTGTCCAAATCAGGGGAAGTACCAGAAGATTTCTTTTTATTATTCTTTTTGAAAAACTCATTGAAATGTTGAAGAGACATTCCTCCCAACACATTTTCAAAAAGGCCCTCTACTTGTCTTTGTTCACTCTCACCTCCGACACACACCCAAGTGTGGTTCAGACGTATACAGGGGCCTTTTCTATACCATTGTCAGGGCTGGGCAGTGGACAGCCTGTGTGTATCAACCAGTTACCAAGTTGCAGCCAGGAGACAAGTATCAGGGTGCGGGGTCAACCCAGGTCAGAATACCAGGAAATCAGGGTCAGGTACCAAGTTGCAGACAGCAGGCAAGTAGCAGAGTCGAGGCTGAGGCTGAGCCAGGCCAGGATACGAGGGAGTCAGGGGCAGGCACTACAGACAGCAGGCAAGTAGCAGAGTTGGGGGTAAAACAGGGTCAGAAGCCAGAGTCTGGGGTTCACAGCAAGGCAAGGTCAAGAGAGGGAGTAAGCAGACAGTCTATATCATTGCTCAGACAGCTCCCCACACTGGCTTCCTAGTTTATATACCAGCATGAACCAATCAGTGGGCTGCAGGGGGCCGCCACTCAGGCCCTTCTGGGTGGTACTTCCTGCAGTGTCTAGCTTCACAGGGTCCTCCAGCCGAAACCCAGCCTGAGCTTCCAATGACAATGCAGAAGCAGCAGTGGCCCAGAACCCCTATGGTCCCTTTCAACTATTCTGTTTTGGGAAATCTCCCACCTATTTATTACCATTGGAGTTGCATTGGTGGAGGCAATAGCCGGAGTGCTGGTGTAGACAGGCCTTGGATGTTTACATCCATTTTTACTACTGTGTCATTAAGACCTTATCTCAGCAGGATTCAGTGACTCTATGCAAATTCCAGTGATGTGTCTAAAAAACAGCGCTCATCGTTACACCCATCATTGGAGCTGCGGCAATTTCCCAAAAAAGGTTAGTGTAAGCACAGCCACAGTGGGCCAAATACTGCCACTGGTTACAGAGTATTGTGAAAATACAGAGTAAGTCCACTGAATTAAATTACTTCAGATTTATATTACTGTAACAGCAAGCAGCATTTACCCTTGCATCATTTGTATGCACTGGCATGAAAAGAATTAAGTGCAAAAGTGAATTCACATGGAAAGTTATACACAAAGGGTATGTCTCTACTAGATCTGGAAGTGTAATTTCCAGCTCAAGGAGACATACCTGTGCTAGCTCTGATAAAATCAGCATGCTAAAAATAGAAGTGAAGCCACAGCAGTGCAAGGGTTAGCATGGGCAAGCCGCCCCCAAGTATATTCCTAGTGCCTCTGATGGGTACATAGTCAAGGCAGCTAGCCTTGCTTGGTCAGAGCTAGTGCAGGTATGTCTCCTTGAGCTGGCATTTACAGCTCGAAGTGTAAACATACTGTGACAAAGTTCCTCCTCTATCTCGGTGGGTCCTGCTCTTATTGGCGGATTTTTGTTTGCCTCAGAGATCTTCCCCTCTGGTAGAACCCACAGTCCAGATCAACTCCTCCTGTGTCTGATAAGGAGTTGGGAGTTTTGGGGGGAACCCGGGCCTGCCCTCTACTCCGGGTTCCAGCCCAGGGCCCTGTGGATTGCAGCTGTTTAGAGTGCCTCCTAGAACAACTGCACGACAGCTACAACTCCCTGGGCTACTTCCACATGGACTCCTCCCAACACCTTCTTTATCCTCACCACAGGATCTTCCAGCAGTACGTCCTCTTACTCTCAGCTCCTAGTGCCTCTTGCTCTCAGCTTCTCACACACAACCTCCTTCCACAGCTCCTCCCCCCTCATTGACTAACTGGGAGGCTTTTAACTAGTTCCAGCCAGTCCTTGATTGGCTTCAGGTGTCCCAATCAACCTCCCTGCCTTCTGGAAAGTTCTTAATTGGCCCCAGGTGTCTTGATTAACCTGGAGCAACTGCCATAAGGTATCAGGGATTTGTTTAGCCTGGGGCTAACATACTGGTCCCTTACCACTTTCCTATGCCCCGTCACAATACCTAATTAGGTAACACATTTGGAATTACCTTTTCTTCATGTAATACAGAGAAATTCACCAAAATAGTTTCACTGTGAGTGAAGCTATTGAGTCTATTGAGTCTACAGAAAAATATCACTACTACTTACATCACAATATATCAGAAAGAACTCTTCTTTCATGCATGAGGTACATTTCTTTAACATGTGCTTGTGTCAGCACTATTCAAGTGAAGCAAGACACATTTTCTAGCCAAATTAACTCAAGCTCTACTTTGACTTACACACTGCAATTTGATTGGCCCAAATTGTTCTATTTAGATACTGATAATTCTTCATAGACAAGTATCAATTTATTAAACATGGCACCTTGTTACCTATTTTCTTTTACAGAGCCCCACATGCAGTATAATAAGAGGGAGTGCATCAATCATCCTGCTACTTAGAATATAAGCATTTGGCAGGAGGAACAGTCTCTTTGTTCTGTGTTCATATAGTACCTAGCTCATGGGGCTCGTCCACAATACAAACAACAAATACTCTGCTTCCTCCCAAGTCCAACCAACCACTGACATAGTTGACGACTTCTCCCCCATGGGATGCGTTGTTTAGGATGACTATTGATTGTTCTTGTCTACTTAAAAAAGTGTAGTTCTACCAATTAACAAGGAGAGGTGATTTACAATCTCTACAGAACTGAACTTTTGGGAGGGTCTAGGATATTTATTAATAATTTCAGTTCTTGAAACATTATTCTCTTTTAAGTGAATTTTCAACACCTGAGAAGGATTTTAGCTATGCATCAACTTCCATTACAGTCAATGGGAGTCATGTGACTGAGACACCAGACACCACTTTGGAAATGTAAGGGATGGTTAGTTTTCATCTTGGAAGCACTTGTGAGAATGCCACATGCAAAAACATTTTTAGTAAAGGGAACCTAGGAAATAAAATCAAATGGTGAGATGGTTATTTTTCTTCTTCAGGAAGAAAAACAAATAGCTATATACATGTTACTTTCATGAAATGTCCTATATATCTAGAACTTAGTATGAAATAGATTTTGTTTAAACACAAAAGAGACAGCTTTTCAAAGGTATTTAGGCACCTAAAGACACAGATAGACACTTAGTGGGATTTTCAAAAATGCCTAAACAGGTTAGGATCCTAATTCCCATTGATTTGAAAATTGCAAAGTGTCTACTACAGTGGTTCCCACAGCTCCCATTGGCCGGGAATGGCAAACCGCGGCCAGTGGGAGCCGCGAGCGGCTGTACCTGCGGAGGCAGCAGGTAAACAAACCGGCCCGGTGTGCCAGGGGGTTACCCTGAGCAAGCTGCGGACCGAATTTGGAAACCACTGGTCTACTAGAATCTTTAGGTGCCTATGAAAATCTGGCACATAGCTTTTAAATTCAAATACCACTAGTTCTGTAGAAAATCAGTTTGCATATTGGTCTGAAATTTAAACTATGGTTTAGACAACATTGATGTTTTTCTAATTTATACCACAAGAGAAAGACTGAATGAGATGATATGTCTTTTCTATTTCTTACTTCTATAATTCACTTATATGAGACAAAGATATATTTGTTTTAGAGTAAAAAAAAGTTCAGTTGTATTGATATGACTCATGTGAGACAACAGAAAGCAAAAAAAATCACACATGAAAAAAATGCACTCACTGTTTTAGACATCTATTTATTCAAAAGCAAAGTGTAAAAAGTGTTCTATTAAGTTTGAAAAACTCAACACACTCATGATGAATGTTATGGGCTGAAATATTTCTTTCCCCCATCAATCATATATGAACAATATTTTGGCCCAAATATTCCCCAAAATTAGTGTTTATACTCCCCAGGTACTCTATTTCTTCAGTGGTGATGTGCAATGTGTGATGACCCTTGGCAATACAGCAAGATCACAATCATGTAATAAAGTAGCCATCTATAACCACCAGTAACCTGAGGAAAACAACTGCTTCTGCTCACATCAGCTGGATGAGCTAAATCACATGACACATGATGATGGCAGGCAACTGAGAAAGTAAATGCATATCCCTTGCAGTCTAGTCCTGTAAACCTTACTCATGTGAGTAGTCAATTTGATCTACTCACTGAGTACATGCTATTCATGTCAGGAACATTTAAAATATTGTGCCCTTTATTCTTAAGGGCCAGACTATCCATTCATTTACCCTATGTCACTATGCTGATTTCAGTGGAGTTACTCCAGACTAAAGTCACTCCAGATTGACACTGATGTAAATGAGAGCAGAATCTGACCCAATAAAATTAAATTATTTGCCAAATATTGTATTGTAGATAATCTCACTATACAAAAAAACATTTACTGCAAGAATATTTTAGCATCGCCTTTGTGAAACATCTAAAACCACCATTTGAAACCTAATAAGTACAAATAACATGTTAGTCAATCTCATACTTCATCAACTAATCAGCCATGCTAAAATACTAATCTGACATTGAAAAATGTTATTGGTAAATGTAGAAATCTGTGAGGAATGTGGCATTTAGTATCAAATTCCGGGATCACACTTACATAATTTATTCCTTTGATTGCTACTCTTTACTATTTTTCCTCAAATCAATACATTAATGTAATAATAAATTATGATTGTCACATTTTATAGTTAATTGTGTATTTGCATTTCATGATCTATTAAGCATCAAACTGAGTATTTTCAGAAACACTTGTAATTGTTTGGGGAGTACCAAATGAGTCTATGAATCTTCACAATACTTGTAGTTAAATTTCTATTATCATTAGAAACAACTTCATTGTTTGTCATCCTAAAGGAATTCAACATAGTTGATATTAAAATATTTAGTGTACAACAGGCCAGATATTCAAACAACAATATACAAGAATGTATTTGACAACATTACTTAATATTCTCATATTCAATTAGACAACTTCATTTTGACAAAGGAACCATATCCCAGGGAAATTTAGAAACAAATCACAGAAATCTTTTGCATCTATCTGATTAGATGAACTCAGCAAACATAACTGTACAAAATGTTCCAAAAGAGCGAAGTATAACCAGTCTTCTCACATTGCTCTCTTGAAAAGGTTGGGATACATTACTACTGACATATTGACCTGCAACAACAGCATATGCTGGTGTAGGATCTACAGGGTAAAGAGTCATATGCATTTGCGTGTGCACGTGTTTCTAACATGCCAACAATTAGCCTAGTAATATCAGCAAAAGTACTCATTGGGTTGCCCCTCTGCCTTTGGTATTGCTTCTGAGTCCACGCTAGATCGTGCAGACAGCAGCCTGTTAGACTCATCTGGGGTGTGTCTCGTCAAGTATTCTCCTTCCACTCCTTTAGTTTTGGCCCCTGGAGACAGACTTTCAAATGTGACATAGGACTCCTGAACTTCCTTGGGTTTCCGCACTAAGCATTTTTTGCAGCGCCTCTTCAATGCTCCACAGCAGACCACTAGAGTCAGAGGGACAGCAATGACACAGGCCACACTGATCACCACAACATTAATGAGTTTTTGGGTTCCACCGGCACTGGCAACTTCATCTGTGGAAAATATGATGCATTGCTCCTTCCTGGGGATCAGCCCTTTCACACAGACACACACTATATATTTGGTCTTTGGCATCAGCCCATCAATGGTGATCTTAGTCTTACCTGGCTCCACACTGATTCTGCGCATTTCCCTTTCTCCAAAAATGGCATAAAGGACACTGAATATGGTTGTGTTCTTTGCCTGAGGAGCTTTCCAGGCCAATGAGACACTTTGATCTGTGTCTCCTATCACTCTGACAGACCTCACTATACGTTCTGGCTCCTGTTGACCAGTGGGTAGACTTGATAGAAGATTTCTTGGATTGTTATTCTGCTCCTTAACCATATTCTGTGCCTCATTCTGGAACCCTAGATTCTCTTCTGTGTTAACATGGACTGGTCTGGCACCTAATGTAGGTGAAGTTGAGGTTGTGATAACATACCTAGCCACCAGCTTATCATTGTAAGCAGCTGCTTCCATCCCGCTCACCTTCCCATTCCATACTCCTTTAGAGTTAGCATTAGGGTCATCCGTGTCTTCAGAATCAGTGATGATGAGGGATATGAAAGCCTCTGTAGCCCCTAGGAAGTTCTTTGCTTTACAAATGTACTCTCCGGAATCCAGATAGGAGACTACAGGCAAGCCTAGAATAGACCAGCTCATTCCATCACTAGAAATTTCCTGGTGCACTGAAAACAAACAAACATGGATATAATATAAAATATTAAGAAGATGGATTCAGAAAAATTACTATTATACATAGCAGAATGATCATTTTTGTTAACCAAAATATGAAATCAAAATACACCTAATGAAAGGATATTGGCTGTTAGCGTCTGTCAAGATCACTTTAGTTGATCTAGTTCATCCGTACACCCTCTTCCAAAAAATATGATGGAATTTTTTCAGGGCAAAGCTAGAATTGGAAAACAAGCTAGGAAAGATTTCCCCATCCTTAAAAAAAACTGTATATAAAACACTGCAAGCATGTTCGTGAATGAGAGTGAAGAAGGTTGTGTTTGGAAGAGTTGATATACTTTTTTATTTATGATTCACATGAAAGAAAATCACCGCTCAAGAGGAGACTGTCTTTCAAGATGCACATATGGTAGCTCCTAGAATGAATAAACAAGAGCCAAATGGCTGGGAAATAATATACTGTTTGCTGTAGAATTAAGGTGAGTATTTATACCATGTCACATACTGAGCACCTTACAAAAATCCAATTATATAAGATCTAGCCTTTTGGAGAAAGAATCTTGCTAATGAAAATTGAATCAAACCAACCAAAGAAAAAATTGAAGGCTTTTGCACCTTATGGGTTAAGTATTCATTGAGTGGGGAGATTCAGCAGAAAAAAAATTCAGATCTTCCTGTGACCATTCTAAAATACTCTTACAGCTAGAATGAGAGCAGTTTTTCCTTTCATTCTTTCAGAAAAGTTAATATTTCAAGCTGTCATATAGTGAACATGAGGAAACTCCATCACTGAGAGGTACTGTATTTTTTCAGACAACTCTTTGCTGAAAGGTGGTTACGCCATGTTTAATGTGGCACAAAATGTATCAATCTTGACTGTAGCTAGAGTAAACTTAACATATTCATTCTAGAATGCATTCTTTATTTGCAGGGAGGGACTTTTTGTTTGTTTGTTTTTAATGTAGGAGGCATGTTTTCAGCATGATATGTAGGCATTATCATTGGTAGCAGCTGCACCACATCATCCACAACAGAGTAATGGCTTGTGAAGATCACAAAAAAGGACTTCTATTACAAGTCGTTCTATAGCTGTGAAAAAAAAATTATATCTGTTCCCTGTCTCTGTGGCACTGAAGAATCTCATAACACTTTAAGGACACATAACACAAGTCTATTCATTTTGTTTAGATCTTATTAGAAAATTATTTAATAGGCTAGTCCAATAAGCTAATACCATTCAGGGGATCACAGTTAACTTTCTGAACTTGTACCCTTAGGGAGAACTCCTGGCCCCAGTAACATGAATAACAAAACCCTCTATGACTTGAATGGGTCTAGAAATTCACCCTTCATTTCCAGGTTCTGGAAGACCTGTGCGCACCCACATGCCAAGGGAATATCTCTTGTTGTTCTCTTTAGAGACTAACTCTGAATTCAGATGGCATCAGATCTAGCCTTTCTTGTGAGAGGAAAGATCACCATGATAGGGGGCATTTAAAGGGAACAATTACTATCTTGAAGAATCCCCACGTTAAGGGGGGAAAGCATTCAAAGAAGAGCTAGTCTGAATTTTTCCAATGGAATGTTTTTCCATTGGAAAATGCCAGTTCATCAAGAGTGAAATGTTTGCAGAAATAATGTTGATTTCAATGCAACTGTATTTTTTAAAAATGGGCGGAGGTGGGGAGAAAAGCATTCTGACCTTTTTGAAATGAAAAAATCAATTTTCCATTTTGAAAGGACTTTTTCAGTTGGTTTTCAATATTATATCTTTTTTTAAATAAAAGTCAAAATCAGAATGAAACATTTCAACCAACTCAAAATAATTTTGGGGGAGGAGGGGTTGTTTTGCAGGAAATATTGAAATGTGATCATTTCTGCCCATTTTGAAATGGAAAAAAGTCAAAATTGAAGATTTCTCTGAGAAATGAAAAATTTTGTTCCCACCCAACTCCAATTGAAAGTCATTTTAATTTTGAGGGTGAGACTTAATGAGACACTGTATTACATACTTTACAATCTTGCTTATTGCATATGCTTTCAATAACCATTAGGAATTTAGTGACTTTTTCCCTCTCAATATTTGTCCCATTATCTTACCAGAAATTTTATTATTCCTCCAGTCTTCCTGTCATCTGCAAATTTGATCTTGGTTGAATTGACATCAAAGAAACACCTGACAGAGGTTTATTAACTGTTTTGATATCAGTTCAACATTGCAGACATGCGAAAACACACAATGGAGCCCGGGCAAGCCCCAAACTAGTTTTTTAGGAAGACTGTTTAATATGTAATTAAAACTAATTTTAAAGTGCCTCTTATTTTAGCTTCACCCTTGTGATACAAATAGGTGTGCAAACCACCTAAAAGTACTTTGCAGAGAACAGCTTGAGATCCACTATTGCAGTGCATTTGTTGTGGAACAAAGAAAACATAACATGCTTCATATGATAGTTTAGTATATAAACATTAATATATTCACACTGAAGTGTGGGTTAGTTGTATGAGTCTTCAGAAAAAAACCCATAAATACTGTAGAGAGTTACAATGCTAACATTTTTCTCTTGCTAGTCTCCTATTTTCTTTTTCAGCATGAGGCATATACAGTAGTTCTATTTATTTGGAAGAGCTTAAGCTGATATTTGCTCCAGGGTGTGCAGAAAACACAAGCCTACTTTGCAATCACACAGTGTGAAATAAAGAGTCAGAACTACCTGTGCCATTGAGTTGATTACCATCAGCCCGTCTCCAGCTGAGTTCAGGAATAGGTACCCCAGTAGTACCACACCGCAGAAGCACAGTGCTACCCAGTATGGTCTTCACTTTGGCTACAGAAGTATGTACAACAGGGCTTTGACATTTTCTTAGTTCGACTTGACTGAAGAAGACTCCAGCAAGACTCCGTGGAGTGAAGCATTTCAGTCTTGGCTCTATAAATGCTATGTTGGGAGACTGGAAGTTTAGGAAATGGACCATTTCATAGAGACTGCAGTCACACACCCAAGGATTGTCCTGCAAACCTGTCAAGAGAAATCATGATAGTCAACATTTCCATTGCTACTTTTCACTTTATATTCATTAACGGACAAGTGGTGACTGACTGATAGTCTGCTTCCAACTAGAGGCATTTGTGGCCCTGCATATGGAATCTAGCCTTGGAGTTCAGAAACCTGGGTCTTAATCCTCACTGTATGGCTTGGACCACTTTGAGCTTTACTTACCCCATCGGTAACATGGAGCTAACACAGCTTTATAAACTGTTTTGGCATCTGTGGATGAAAAAATACTATGGCAGTGCGAAGTATGATTATCTATACAATCAAAACAGATTGGTAGGAGGAGAAAACTGCCTTTCCTTAGTTAACATTGCAGACTGTTTCTATAACATTGGCTTGAAATAAAGAATTGTCATGAAAATTGCTACATTTATTGTAAAAGCAAAGGAGCGTGTTTGTATGAAGTTTGAAAAGAATTCATCCTGCTGTTTTTGAGTTGCTCTGTTCTGAAATTTTGACTTTTGTATAAAGTTTCTTTGTCTCCCTCTAACTCAAAACTGACTATTTGAGTACTACAACTTCAAATTTTCCACATAGTTATATTTCTTTGGAAGCTTGTACACCAGCTATATTTGAAGAAAATAGGTGACAAGAAATCAAGCCGTTATTAGAGGTTTTGTTTTAAACAGTTTGGGAGAGAGGCCTTCCTCATTAATTTCAAATATGTGAATGAGAAATTGTTGCCGTCACTTCAGTGGGAGCAGGAGCAAGTACGAGGTAAATGTGTGAGCATTTTCCCATCCACTGGCTGTTTGTAGCATACAAAGAACATATGGCTCCTTTTAAAATTCAGAGAACGTGTCCTTTAGATCAATTAGTAGAGACCTCTGTTTTTAGAGCTGTAGGACAAAGGTTCTAGTGCAGGTGTTTGTGATTTGCTACAGAAAGGTGACAACCATTCAATATTGAATGCAACCAGAGTCCCATTGTATGATTGATTATAACCCCTTTAATATCTCAGAAAAAAAGAAAGATCTTCATGCTTTCACATTTTTCATATTATCAATCTCACAGGCAACTCACACGTTTCCTCAAAATTTTGATTCAATTAAGTAAGATTAAATAACTTTAATTGTATTCCTTTTCCAATTTCACAAGATGTCTAATTTTGATTCATATCCCTCTGTCTGCCCAAAGAAATCACATTATAGCAAAAACTGTGAAACATGGGTGGATTTTAACAATATTCCTTAGAAAAAAAATTTAATATCAAAATCACAATAAAAATAATGCATATCCATCAATCAGAGTTAAAGTTGTTGTATTGTGATAGATTATGCATTTCTTTACCCTTGAAAAGACTGATTTGTTTGTTTAAGATGTAGGTAATGTAAGGTCTCATGTCGTTAACTGTTCATTTCTTTGCTTTTAAATACTTGGGCTTGGCAAAGGAAGTGATAGATGTATGCATTCTTGTCACTTAATTACCGTAACTGGTTTTAAAATAAAGTTTAGCACATCACTGAGATTCTAATTTAGACACAACATTGCAGAAATACAAAGGCTTCCAGTGAATAAAAGATCTGTGAATGCTACAGTTAGTATAAATGCAGTTCAGATCACGAGCAACTGATATCTCTCAGAAATATTAAAAACATTCTGCTGAAGAAGAAATGATGCCTGTCTCATTCCATGCTATCAGTGTTGGGAAGGTGTTTTAAAAGTGGTATGCCTTAGTGGTGGGACATTTTTTTACAAATTTTAAATTAAATACATTAAAACTCAGGGAATGGATGCTGGATAGGAGCAGGGCTGGGCAAATATATATATGTATATATATATATACATATATATATTTGCCCAGCCCTGCTCCTATCCAGCATCCATTCCCTGAGTTTTAATGTATTTAATTTAAAATTTGTATAAAATATATATACATACATATACATATACATATACATACACACACGTATCCATCCATATCTGAAAGATATACAAATGTCCTATCTACACTACAGTGAATCCAGTTGTTAGATCAGCTCTGCTATTGTTTTTCTGACCAACGTGCACACAGATATTTTTCTGTGAGTTGTGCTAACCAAATCATACTGTATGGACCCCATGGGCAGGCTGTGGTATGGTTTTAAATATGGTCATAGCTTGGTTCTTTAAAAGGCTCTTCTCAAGTTCTTGCAGCTCAGCCCTTAGCTATAGACCACAGATGCCTCCTATGTCTGCATGTACTCCTTGGTTCCTATAACATATAAGGAGATTATCTATTTATCTACTCAGTAAAAAGGACTCATGAAAAAAATGATTTAAAACCTATGTTCAGTGTGCACTAAAGGTCAAAAAAAGCAAGCAAAATGCCAGAACGCAAAAGGAATTGGATGAAGATACTATAATGCTACTGAGAAAATAAATGGTAGGCCATCACCCAGAATACTATGTTCAATTCGGGCAAGCCTGTCTGGAAAAAAATATAGTAGAAATGTAGGGAGTAACAATATGGGCAACAAAATAATTAGACAAGAAAAAACATCCATATGAAGAGACTAGAGACTGAAAACATTGGGACCCTTGGCAGATATATATAAAATAATGATGGTACAGAGCAGTGCTTTTCAATCTTTTTGGTCCACAACCCAAACAATGGCATTAGAATTGCGCCACAATCTACCATGCTCCACGATCCTGTGGAATTTAGACACTGGCTTGATTATGTGGCCATTTTGTGGATTACAGATCATGTGAAAGTGAGGGCAGCTGTTGCTGCTAAAATGAGGGAAGACTGAATGGGAGGGAGGATTGCCGATAGAGAGGTTCAGTGGTTGGTGGATGAGTAGGTTTGGTGCAGTTGGAGTGGGAATGAGGAACTTTTTCATCCTCTCTCTTTCCCCATATGCACAGGACTCATCTCTAAGTGTTGGGAAGCACTGCTCCAAGGGGCTGTGAAACTGGCTACACAGCCTATAGAGAGACAGTTTCTCCTGCCACAGAGCCAGGCCCTGTATGGACTGACAGGCAAAAGAGGCCTGAGCAGCTGCTCTGGGGTTAGATCTTTCCTTGAAGTCAATGGAAGTAAGTATAGTGTTGGAATTAACACCCAGAATGGACCATGATGGTTCAGAGATGGCTAGATGAGCATTCTTATAAGACTATTCCTCCACCCTTCCCATCTCCTTAGTATTGCAATACCTGCAATACACCAGCTATGACCAGGAACACCTCATTTGCTCATGGGCCTTCCTTGTTCTTGCCTTTGGCAGGGATTTTACAACCCAGAAGGAATAACTTCCACTGGCAATCTTTTTCTGGGAGTGAAATTAAGATGTGACCATAAAATACACATTTTTTTCTCTTCTAAACTCATAGTTCAGCCATTTGTTTGATCTCTTGGCAATACTTTTCTTTTTCACTTCAGGACGCAAAGCTCATGTGAGTTTAGTTCAGTAGGTACTATGCAAATGTTTTTGCAGTAAAAATACAAACAAATTAATAGTGGGGAAACACTAATTTAATCTCAAATAACCAATTCTACTGTATTTCTATTTTCCAAATAAAGACATTGGGCTTTGGCGTAGTTGTCCAGACTTCTTCTCTCTCTCTCTCTCACACACACAATCTCCTCTCTTAAGCTCCACACTACTAATGCCTTCACTATTGCCCATCTCCTAGCCCTTCCTGTCTCTTCTGCAGCTTTTTTCTGGAAGGTGATCCAGATTCTTAGCTTCACATTTACTGAATCTATGCATCTGTGTGACACATGAGCCAATGCAGCAATTGATGATCAACCACACTATCACAAACTACTCCTCAAGCCCCTACTCAATGTTTGATGCCTCATCCAAGCACTTCTTATATAAATGAACATCACAAAGCTGACAATGAAAGACATGAATATCCAGAAAGCACTAAGCAGTTTCTAAAAATATTTTTATTATAACATCCTAAAACCAAAGGCTTTGAAGAGAATTCAGAATGATGTGCTTAATGGAACTAAAGAGAATGATTGAATCCTTGCTATTCATCGATTTTTATGCTTTCAGTGAGAAAGCCACATGGCCAGGAAGGAAACTTAGGATGCAGCTGTGTGTCTCAATCCCTGGACTAAAATCCACAGACTTCACACACTACAATCACCTGTGTATGTGCACAGAGGGGAAATCTGGAGTGGGGTTTAAGGGTCAGTGTGTTGGTCTATGAATTATAGAATGGTCCTACTCCATTATCTCCCTATACATTTCTCTGTACAGATTTCTTAAGATCCTGGCACAAGCAAACTGTACAGATGATTGTACAAGGCGATCTTATGTTGGCCAAAGTAACAGCACAAAAGTCCTTCCTAATCAAATACCGTAATAATCAATGTAAAGAAATACAATGAAGTAAAATTTCCACAAAAAGAGATCTATGCAATATATTGTTATAGCCAACATTCCATAACATGAAAGGGACCACGCAATAACAAACATGTCTTTTGTTTTGTTAAGAATTTATTTAGCACTTTGCAAAATGCACAGAGAAGACACCATTTATTTTTACTAGCTAACCAAACATTAACGAAAGATACTAAAAACTGGCCAGACCAAAACTTGATTCTTTCTTTTTTAAATGTGTGGGTTTCTTTTAAGTGTGACCTTAGTGCTAGAAAAACAAGCTCCCCATTTATCCACAGAAGAAGATTAGCAGCATTGTAAGCTTCTTCACACTGTGGGGACCACCGCTGGGAATAAGAGTAACTCACGTCCTCTCCAGTGAGGTTGTCAGCAAGAGTGTGAATTGATGCCAAATATTGTGGTGGTTATGTATGCAATATGGACATGAAGGGTCACATCCTCAGGAGTAAGCCGAAGTCAGTGTCACTCCATCAGTTTATACTAATTGAGGATATGGTCTATAACCACTTGGAACTGCCTAGAGACCACCAATTTTGTTCATGTAGCCTATCGAACAACCAGCAGATGGCAACAACCATGAGTCACCCTGAGATGGATTTGAATAAATGATCTAGAGATAAAACACTCATAGCCAAGCCCCATAACTTCTCAGTATGCTCGTTGCAGAACTTCATTCTGGGCTACTGCAACTGAGGTGGCGCACAAGACAATCATCTGTAACTTGATTTTCTGATGCAAAGCCACCCATAAAAAATGTCATTCTAGAATTCATGGCTGTTCAGACAGTGTATGAAGAACTGTAGCTGTCCTTACTTTCAACAGGGAATCTCTTAGCCTGCAGGGGGACTATAGGAACAACAATGTATTTCCATTAAAAATATACTTTCTTCCTAGTGTGAATAAGCAATATTAAGATACTGCTCTTGTATGTTACATGTTTGATATTTGTCTCAAGTGCATTCTAATTTGCCCTATTTTTTTTAACTCTCTTACCTAAGATGATCTTGGAATTGTCATTGGGGAAGTAAGGAACTGCCTGCAGGTTAGCCCAGGTTGAAATAAGCTCTTGAGGAAGAGTCATCAGTTTATTGCTAGACAGATCCAGGTAGGTGATGTTCTTGATGTAACAAGCAGCTTCTGCTGGTACTGAGGTGAGTTCATTATTGTGTAAATCCAGTAGCCGTAGCTGGGGCATGTCTGCAAGAACTTCCCATGGAAATAAGATTAAGTCATTCCCATTCAGTCTCAATTCCTGTAACCGGCGGAGACCCTTAAAGGTAATCACACTGATGCTAGCCAAAGAATTGTAGGGCATCCAGAGATATTCCAGGTTATGGAGAGAATGGAAAGCTTCTCCTGGTACTCTCCTGATGGCCGTCTTTTCTATTCGAAGTTTAGATGTATCTCCTGGGATGTTCACAGGAGTGAGTGTCATCTCTGGGTCATTGCACAGCACAGTTCTGATTGGAAAAAATAAATATTAAGTTACATTTCTATACTTTGAATTTTTTTACTTTATTCTAATCTATGATTTGTACGTGCTTTTCTCTTTTTCAGTCCCTTCATTTTCTTACCAACCATTATATACATATATGACTCAGCTATGTAAAAAAAAACCAAAGCAATTTAGGTACATAGGATCAAATTCAATCTTTTTGTAAATGAATTCAGTGAGTTGCACCTATTTATATTAGGTATGAATCTGGCTCATGGAGTCTGTCTTCTTTTTATTTTTAATTGACTTTCTGAAAATTGTGACCATAACATTCCTGCACTAGAGAATATGTCAGTACATGTTAAAACACAGTTTACCAGTTGAGCCATGAGAGATTTGTCAAAAGAGCCAAATATTAAACAAGCCTCTCTCAGGTAGGGGTCAGAGGTGTTGTGATAATTGAGCCTACAAATTTACCTTAATTGTGAGCTCAACCATGAAAAGCGAGTGAAAGTTCATAAAGTGTCACAGTGACCTATGACAATCAATGTTGAGGGGAAAGGTGCAAAAAATAAGCAAAAAGACTGAATTAGGACTGTGTTAAGATCATACTTGATAAACATGAAAAGTATAGAACTGGAAATCAATGAACCAAAATTGGTGTTGGAAATTAGGCCTAATTGGTTGACAAAATAAAGAGAGGATGGATTATTCCACCGATTGCCTTTTTGGGACCTTTCTAAAAGAGATTTTGAGGCAGAAAAAAGGAAACTTTTTACCACCACCATAGCTGCAATGGAAGGATTGTTGCCATGACACCAGATCTTGATACCTCAGTGGGGACACTTGGGCATCACTGCTGCACCAACAAGGACCCCAACTTGATACATGTGAGATCTTGCTCTGTTTTCCCCACCCTCATGTGCTCCTTTCTGTCCCTCACCTATCTTCATCCTGTCCCCTCTCTCTCAGCTTCTCACCTGACTCTGAAACCAACTGAATTGCACAGCACCAGTCCAACAAGATGAGATGGCCTATCCAGCTCTGCTCAGCCTGAGAAGGACCAGTGAAAGAGGAGGACCTGACCAGACCAACCAGATGATGTTCCTGAGAGAGGAAGTGAGCCGGGATCCAGAGCAATAGCTGTCATGGATAATCTGTCCAACCAAAGCATCCGTCTGTGACTGACCAGCTGTCCTTTATCCTGAGAATATCAACAAAAGCCGTATTTTCTATCTTTACTAGCCTATCTCTATTCTCCCTTCTGTGTCGGTCTGCTTTGTCTGAAGTAGGAAAGTAACTATCATTCCCAACTCAGGACTGAACAACAGAACAACAGGACTGAACAACAGAACCAATATTCACTGTCTCCAAAAAGGAACTTTGTTACATTTCGATTAAGTTTGTTTTACATAATCAATTTCAGTTTCAATGTTCTTTACCTTGTTTTGAGTCTTTTCCTTTTATATGTTTCAAATCAATAAATGTGTAACCTTTGGTATGAATTTTATAGTGTGTTCTCCACAGTCCTAAGCAGGCTGAGGTCTCTGTTTACCAAACCCCAAAACTTGTTTAAAATTGTTCAATGTTAGATGGTTTCAGAGTCATGGCAACACCTTTGACTCTTTGGGCTCTTTATTCCATCCGACTGAATATAACAGGGGAACACACATTAAACACTGTATGGAATATCCTGTTAATGAAGTGCAGTCAATTCAACCAACAAAACTCTACTTTAAAATCTGAACTACAGTGAAATCTGTTGGACTGTGTAATCGTGGTAGAAGCCACTTCACTTTAAGCATTTGAAAGTAGATGAATCAAAGCACTGGAAATTGTACTGTTGGGGAAAATCCTGCACTGGCTATAGTGTGAACTAGATGACCTAATTGCTCTCTCTCATCTCTAATTTCAAAAGGCCATATCCTAAGTCCTTACTCTTTATTTACTCGGGCCTTATACAAGCAAAATTTGATTCTGGCTTTGTAAATGCATGAAATTGTAGATAGCAGTGAGGAAGGGAGAGAGACAGATATCTTAGAAAATACAATACAGACTGCACATCAGTTCGCCTAACAAGGGGAAGGGGGGAAAGGCAAATTCTTAGCATGAAACAAAGTTTAATTTATAAAAAGTAGCAGAATCAAATAAGCATGTTCCACTTTACTTTACAAAAGCTAGAAGAGATACTATGAGGGAAATGTAATATGATAATCTAAGGACCATCTCCTAATGACTCTGGCTTGGTTAATAAATGGAATATTATAAAACCAGATCATTTTTAGCTGAAAGTGATTACTCCTGTACTATAGGTGCAAATAAATAACACAGATAAACTGCTCTTGCTACGTGAGGCTTCCTAGAGTTAAATGTTTTCAAGCTTCTAGATAAAATTGTTCATTCATGATAGGTATACAATATAGTTACTTTCATTTAGTATTTCTACAATGGCATTTACATCTATGATGGAAGATGCAAACACAACCCCGGGAGGTTGAGGAAAGAAATGCTTCACCTGACTCTCAAGCAACAGGGTGCAGCCAAGATTCAGGCCAAAACTGATAGGCTCTGGAAGAAGGCTCACCCCACCCTCCTTAACTGAGGGTTGGGGGTTTGTGGAAAAAATAAGAACAAAAAAAGAAAATAAGGAGACAGAAAACTCTCAGTAATGCATTTATTTTCTGTGAATGGCACAGAAGGTTCAATAATATGAGAAGTTATTACAGTATAGCAATGTGCACGTATGCTACTGATGATATTTCCATTTGATACTATTGAGCCCTAAACTGTTATTCTATGGGATAAACCCTTTCTACCACTGGGAAATTTGCTGTTTTTTCATTGAATCATAGTATAGAAAAATGACAACCACCACACTGTTTAACACGGCTACCACAAAGTACTATAGTATTTCCCAGTCACTGGAAGGTAATTCCACTACGGCCTCTTTGGGATAGCGCTGATTATTTTTGTTGCATTCCTTCTCAATAACTACAGACAATTTGTGTTACCACTGTACTTCTCATATGGAAAGCTACTGGTGCTACTTCTATTGCACCTGAACTGTCTTGAGGAAAAAAGTCCATTTTACTGACATTCAAAATCTAGGTGATAGTTTTTCATTTCTCTTTGCTGAATTCCTCCATTAGAAGCCTGTCTAGAAGAAATATGTATTCCAAAGAAAATGGGATTGCTTTCTCTCCCTCTCTCTCTTTTTGTATTGTGACTATATTGTATAATAGTGTGTCCTGTTTCCCATTAAGTCAAATCATTGCTTAATTACTACATTTAAAAAAAAAAGCATCCTCTACTAATATCTTAATTGTATTTCATTCCAAAAATAAAGAACTGGTCTTTGTTGAGATTTTGTGGAACTGAAATAAACAATTCTCAGATTTTACATTTAATGTATGGAATCTGCCTTTGAGTTTTCTTCTGGTTTGGGGATTGTTTCCTTCTGAAAAAAAATCCCCTGGAATAGAGGGCAGTACTCCATGCATTTTTGAAAGCACTGTACTAAGCAAGCCTGATTAACTCTTTGAAAGGAGAACAAGGTGAGCTAGAATTTAAAGACATTTTCTGCACATACAAAGTCCAGTATTTTCCATTTTATTCATCTTTCACCATTATACTGACGTTAATTATATTGCTTCTACCCTAGTAGAGAAGATCACCAAATGCTTTCTCTGAAATCAGATTATAGTGTGCTCAGAAGCTAATCCTTCTGCAAATAAAGCTGCCGTACAAAGTGATTGGGAAAAATAAAAACACAAACAAATAGCCATGACAGAAGCCATGTTTTTTTTTCCATACATCCTTACAAAGGTGAACACAAAATCTTCCAGATTAAAAAAAGGAGAACAAACATACCTTGCTTTTGTTCCTTCATTGATACTATAGAAGGCGCAGCTACATTGAGAAGGGCAAGTGCAGTGAGCCGAAGGCAGTCCTCCAAAAACTAAGCAACAGACCAAGCCCACAGTGATCCACATTGTTACCTGCACATGAGGACAACTCCCAGATACTAGACAAAGTGAAGGTTTTTCTCTATTGTTTTGTCCAGGGACTGGTCACATCTTGTTAACTCTCTTTCCATTTCATTCGCACAGTGATCTTCCAGCCCTCACTGAATCCATCAGATAAAAAAGGATAGGCAGGGGATTAAGGATGGGGACTTGAGTTATTTTCATGTAGGTGCTTATTGCTTCCGGGAATCACACAGACAAAGCATTTCTTCCCTCAGCGAGCAGCATGAATCCTGGATTCCAATAGAAAACCAGTGACTGTTGTGTGGAACAACATAGTCTTTTTGAGATTCTATCAATAACAATATAAATATTACTTGAATAGATGTTGCCAGTAACTCACTTTCCTGTAGTGATTTCTTGGACATTCAAAAAGGGTTCCTAGTACTGCAGGAATCTGAGCCACTGAGAATATACAAAAATATGGAAAACTGTTTTACTGATGTCTTTTCTTTAAAAAATAAAAATAAAAAGGGACCAACAGTTTAATGACTGATTGATCTTGCCAGTATGACCAATGTTATAAAACTAAGAATGATACAGTAGCTAGAACGTTAATAAAATATTAAATACATACATTTTCCAGGTGTTTGTCCCAGTGCTAACACATTCCTGAAAGACTAACCATTCCAAGACTGCTTACTGTGCTTAAGAGCCTTTGATGAGGGACCTTACCAAATGTTTTCTGAAAGTCAAAGTATACCATGGATACAAACTGGATCACCCTTGCCCACATGTTTGTTGACACGCTCAAAGAATTCTAAAACATCGGTGAGACACGATTTTCCTTTACAAAAACCATGTTGACTCTTCCGCAACATGTCATGTTCATTGATGTCTCTGATAACTCTGTTCTTTACTGTCGTTTCAACCAATTTGCCAAGTACTGAAGTTAGGCTTCCCTGACAAAAGTCAGATGAAAGTCTTCACGTCCTACAATATAAATGTAATAGGGCTGATTCTGAGCTGAATTTACACTGGTGTAAATCAGGAATAATTCCAGTAAAATCTTGGCCCCCATGAAGCTAATGGGAGCTTTGCATTGACTTCAGTGGAGCCAGGATTTCACCCAATGATGTTACTGTTGTGAAAACTGGTGTGAATGAGATTAGGATTCTTTATTTTGAGGCACACTGCTCAGTGTTTCTGGGTTCAGCAAAAAGGCTTCTATGGCTCCTGCAGGACCATTTCTTTTCTTTTTACCACTAGTCTATTTCCTGTCACTTTCCATCTTCTCTACTGAGGGCTAAGATCAGAAACGAAAAAAACCCTCAGAAATGAGATTTCCTTTGGTCTTGTTCACTGGCCCTTACATCAGAAAGTATGGCCATTACAGTTCTTCCTTTCAGTGCTTTCTTAGTGAGGAGTAGCTTTGGCTTTGCCTACTTGCTATCTAGTTGCTCCTGGGGGAAGCATCTGGGCCTAGCCTAGATGGATGAAGTTCCATCCCTTATACACCCTTGCAAGGAAGCAGTGAATCCTTACACCCACTTATGCCTCTGTGTAACCAAGTAAGGGCTAGGCACATGCTAACTTTAAGTAGATCATAAATAGTTTTTAAAAAGACATTGACTTGTAGGGTTTCTACCTGATTATGCCATGAAGGAAGGATTTGTCCTGAAGAACTGCTAGGAATGTTTTCCCCCAAAACTCAGATATCTTCCCGATCTTCTTGGGTGTTGAGAGATTGAGAAAGGTGAGTGCCATTCATTCAGAGGCCCCGGCTTCTACACCGACTCAAGGCTTCCCCTGACCCTCAGATTTGCTCAGCTCCTACAGAAGCACTGCTTCCCCACCAGCCACTGCCATCAAACCCGCTCATCTGAGGCGGGGAATTATCTATGTGGTGAGGGAACCCATATAGTTTGATACACGTGGGGTCAACAGAATTTATTCCAGCAACCCATGCAGGGTCGACGTGGAGGATAATGCTTCAAAGAGGGACCATCCCCTCAGACCCACCACTTGCCAACACTCCTCACCTACAACCCTCCCTATTATGGATAAGTTGCTTTTGTGTCTCCCTTCAGATATGTAATCAGTTCAGCCCTTCATTAATAACTTATGTATTTCTTGCAGGAAAAACTGACACATTACTGAATGTTAGTGGATAAATTACAGTAAGAGCAGTGAACACTATTTCTAACAAAGAACCTTTACTAATGCTTTTACTATAGAATATTTTACCATAGAATTCATTTTTAGTTCATCAGAATGAAATATCACTAGCAATTGTATTATAACAGTGGACAAAGAATTCAAAGAAATAAGAATTTCAAGGTAAGTATATGTGATGTGTGGGCTAACTATTAAGTAGGCGTTTTACAGTGCCATGATTTTGTACAAGTTTATCTCACTAGTAACTAAGTGATGATTTAGATCACAAGTCTTCCAAAAATCAGTTATTCTGAGGAGTGCTCAAAGGATTATTTTTCCCCATGCTATTTTTATATTTAATGTTTATTGATCTTTGAAAAGAATTTCAAGCAGCCCCTTATTTGTTTCTTAGATATCTGTGTGGTATGGGGGACTGTCGTTAAGGGCTGAGCTTCCCAGAGAGAGTGTCTGGTCCAGGTGCTGTGAAGCTTATGTTGTCGTCATGCACAGCCAGTTGGAACCAGACACACTTAAGCACTGTAAGCACAGAGTGATCTATAAGCAGCAAATGGTACGAGCAGTGGGGTGTTTGCCAGGCCCTGCTGATGTCTCAAGCAAAGAAAAATATTTGGCATCAGCCATTTCCCCCTAAATTTCTCCCCTGATAGATAGTGGAAAATGTTCCCTTTTTACATATTTATTTCATTCTTTTAGGTCTATGTACAAGTGAAGGGTTCTGTCTTTTTTCCTACAATAACCAATGAGTTTACTCACTCTGTTGATTCGTCTACACGCGTGCTATGATTCCCAAAGCAATACGCGTACCCAGCTCCTCTTTTAGCCCCTGCCTTTAGGCGAGGGGAACTTTCATAGAGGCATGAATTGTGGGGCAGTTGGGCTCTTTCAGCTCTATTCTGTAGACTGTTGAGAGATTTCCTATCCCTCAAGGAAAGAAAGATTATTTTTTCAGCTACAAATGTCCAATCTCTGAATAGAATACAATCCTGGGAGAGATTTGGTGGTTGCAGACACACCTACTAGACCATTTGACAAAAGGGCAGTGGAGCAAAGCAGGCATAGATTTGTTTCCACTGTCTGGAAAAAACTATGTACTTGTCCTAGATAATTATAATTACAGCCTCACTAGAAGATACTACAGCTAAACAAGTGATCTACATATCAAATCTATTTTTGCTACACATGGCCTAACACAGTATTGTCAGACTATGGGCCACAGTTTAGTGGGCATGAGTTTAAGCAATTTGTAGTGAAAAATGGGTTAGACATATCACTGCCAGTCCCTATTATCCCTAATCCAACAGGCTGGTGGAAAATTGTATCAAAAAAAGAAAACACCTACTGAAAAAGTCTGTGGAGTCAGAATCTGGTTTGTGTTTAGCGCTGATAAATTATAGAATGGCACCAATGAAGCATGGGTTGTCACCTGCTGACATTTTGTCCAACAGAAAACTGGAAACTAAAACCAAAAATGCCTGCACAAAATGTTTTATGTCAGAATCACTGGGGACTTGCAGCTGTATAAGGAGATGCATAAGGAAAAACAAACAAAAAAATCAGTATGATTTGGAGTCCAGGGAGCTTCATGAAAATGATACTGTGCGGCTCTATGATGGGAAACAATGGTCATAAACAGCAATAGAATCAAATAAGCCTCACAGTCATATGAGGATGTCTCCCCAGAGGGAGATATACTATGGAAGAATAGGCAACACTTTCTCCAAATCCCAGAAGGGAGGAAGGACTACATTAACACTAACTAAGTACCCTGAGCATGCCAGCAGGTTCTACAAAGGGCAGTTAGATTGCAGCATGTTAGAGTGTTTTACAAATCATACCCCTTTAGTGCACTTTGCCTGGATCATGTAGACAAGCCCTCCATGTCCCTTATCTCCCTCCCTTCTGGGTGTAATCAGTGGCCAGCTTACTTTAATGCCCAGACTTCGTCCCTTCAGTCTGATTCTTGTGGCCCCGAGTAAGACATCAATCTTTATGAAATGTGGAAGTCTACTCTGAAAAGTGATTCTGTAAATATAGCATCCTTTCCTCTGGTTTTTTTTGTTCCCATGCAGCTAAACAATGTGTTGCCACCAAAGCAGCCTTCTTGAATAACAAACCTGTAGAAATTAGTCATTGACTCTAAGGTAGGGTTTAATTTCATGAAGGCATATTCCTCAATTTTGCCTCTGTTAAGACACTTTTAAGTAAACAATGAATGGCAGAAAGGCTGAAAGTAAATATACTTTATACAAATAATTGACAAATACTGTCCCTTAAATAACTGCTATTGCTATACACTAGTTATAGAAAAATGCCAATTACTTACTATGGAAGACACATTTCTAGATGAGATAGAAAAAAAGATCCTTTCAGAGACAGATGCATGGCAAAAGGTGAGAAAGAACCAGAGAAGCCTCATGATAATACATTTCCATGATTTCCAGAATGTCCGTCATTTTAAACTTTCATCGAATATTCCTCACCTAGCTCATTGTGCTACCATTTATTGCCTATTATTATTTGTATATCATTGTAACTGTAGGTTAGTTTAAATGTTTCAAGCCAATAAATTCTCTACCCCAAAGAGGTGAAATACAGAATAAAAAGACTGTCACATCATTAATAGAGCAAGAATGGCTTCACTCAGGAGAAATGGAGATATGGATGGTGAAGAAGTCTCTGTTGGAAGGTTTTAAGAAGGGATTTGATGGAGAAAAAGGAGGGGCCTTAGTGTATAGGGAATGGGAGAATGTTCCCAGTGAGTGCGCAGCATGAAAGAAGATGCAAAGTAAAGTGAGGGGGGAGACAGAAGGATCAGTAAGGAGAGATGATACTGAGGCCTGGTCTATACTACACAGTTAGGTCGACATAAGGCAGCTGATGTCAACCTAATTATGTCAGTGTACAGACTACAGCCTTGTCCCATCGATGTAAGTGCCCTACTACACCGACATAGTGTCTGCGTAGACACTGCGTTACCTGCTTCAGCTTTTGGTCATCTCCAGCATAGCTGTGAAATTGACAAGAAAACCGGACAGCTAGAGTCCCCGGCTCCCCACTCCCAGCCAGGCTGCTGGCTCTCAGCCCCACATTGACCCTCTTCGGTCAGAGGAAGCACTCCAGTTGAGGATGTGCACCACCGACAGAAGGAGGGCAGTGTGGACATCAGCCACTACAGTAATGAGAGCTATGCCATTGACTTCAGTGGAAGCAATAGAGGGCCCTAAGTTACAGGAATAGAACAGCTGGGTACAAATTAGGAGGGACATTGGAAAAGATACCAGCAGGAGGTATAAAGTTGCATTCAGTAAAGGTATGCAGATTTGTTTTGAATACCCTGAATATAGCAGGATCTGTTGTTCAGATTTTGAGTGTATGTACATTGGACCAAATGCTGATGTTAGTTACCTCAACAAACTACTGAGCAACTTCAGTAAAGTCAGAGTGTGTAATTTAGAGTAGACTTTTCCTCTGTTTTTGTTTCCCATAAAATGTAATCTAATTATTTGTCTTTATAATATCTAATTTTCCTTATAGAATTTCTGAACCCAGGTGTGGATGGATATCAATAGACTCCACTCACTTGAAATCAAAAGACAAATTTAGAAGCTAACATAACAGATCAAAAAATCAAACCTTTTACAACTGAGTTAATTTTCTGAGTTAATTGGACTCTTGGAATAGATTTATTTTTGCTTTCCCCTCTCCCGTACTTGAGAAAGGTAGTCTAATACAAATAAAATAGCATATATATATATAATAAATAAAAGCTGTAAAATGCCGTATCACTGTACTGTCCAAGAGCAGACAACTCAAGCCAGACACTAAAGCAATTTCATTAAGTAAATGAATCCTCAAGAAGCTTCTGGCAAGACACATCTTGTGAAATGGAAAAATCCTCCCTGTGATGCATGTTGAGAGCACATTAATGCATTTTGTCACTCTAAATTGGATTTTGCACTTAATGCTGATGAAGAAAGCTCCTCCAGACCTATAGGACTTAAGTAATTAAGTAGACCTCTAGGTGTGTATTGATGGGGAAAAAAAGAAAAGAAAGAAACTCTGATGCTTTTTGGCATGGAATATTAAAGCCTATCAGTTATGTTTCTTTTTGTTATAGTTAGCAATGAGTAACATAAATCATTACATCATAGGAAACCAAGAGTAAAAGACATATGTAGCTCATGAGACCATAATTTGACCTATATTCTTTAAAAATCAATAACCAACTTCGTAGGGCCAAGTCCTGACCTCTGTGAAAAGTCTAAGACAACAGGTTCTACAAAGTAAGGCTCTGTGAGGTCCAGGTGGGAACAGACTACTCCCCTCAGGCCTCAGATCACCTGCAGGGCCATTCCTGGGCCTCTACAACAGCCTCAGAACTAAAGTAGTGTCCATATCTACTGCACTCCATTGGGAATGGGGATGGCTATTAGATCTGCCTATTCCTGGATCTACTAGCCATGCCCCTTCCCCTCCTCTCCCACAGACTTCCCCCATTCCTACAAGCAGTGACAAGAAAACAGCCATTATAGATCACAATTTCATGTAGCTAGAGCAGAATCCCCCTGTGTAGCCTCTTTGTGGCATAGATTCTCCCATATACAGAAACATCTGAAGATTTGGATCCTCATTGTCCTTTGTAGACTTTTACAGAATATTAACTCTAGACAGAGCTAGTGTACATGTTGTCCAGGTGATGGGCTGTCTGGAAGTAGTAATATCACTTCTCCCACACCTTAGAAAAGGGCATGAGATCTGTATGACTCCATCTCAGGAGATTTTAGCCATCAAATAAACATTCAGTGAGGAAAAAATTGGTGATGATGATGATACATTCTGTGGCATCCCTGTAGTGGAAAAAACTCCATGTCTAATTAACAGGTAGATTTTTGCCTTCAGAGGTAACTTGTCAAATATAATGCCTACATGTGTCTTACTCTTCAAAATGTCATGCAGTCCCCATTCATGAAGTCAACAAACCATTCATTCACCATATATCCAATCAGTTGAATACACTATATAAACTATTCATTTCATGCAATGAAAATATTAAGTTCAAACTATAGCAGAGGAGAAATATTAGGCACACCCCTTGTTAATTTAAATAACTAATCTACAAGTGTGGAAAATTATCTGTTTTCCTTGTGAACAAGCAAAGTCTTTGGACATTTTTAACCATGTAAATTAATCATCATGGTCTTACACATACACAGCGCTTTTCATCCTGAAGGATCCCAAAGCAAAAGTTAAACTGATACACAAATTGCACACAAGACTCACTTTCATTCACCAATGAAATGTAGCTACTTGTAGGGTGAATTGTAGCATCTAACAGCAGATGGCAACAGTGCACAGAGGTTTAGGCTAGAAAGAGTACTGTACCTTATCAAATTGATAGGCAGAATTGAATTACACATCTCAGAATTCTGCCAGGATACTGGGGTTCCTGATTACTTTTATTCAGCATATGAAGAGACACATACATATCTACCTAGGTGTCACTCATAAAGGATATACTCAGACATGACATAATCCATATGTCCACACTCTGTATATTGCAACCATCAATGTTTGAGCTTGCGGGTAGGGACAGAGGAGGAAGAGAAAGCATCTAAACTAAATATTGATGACTGGATGCATTCTGTACTTATGACATTTGCATTTGAAAGGTTATATCATTCAACAAGAATAGACTAGATACTTCCAGGAGTACATGGAGTCCAGTTAATGACCTGTAACATCTTTACTATTTAATATCTATATTGCAATAGTGCCCAGCAGACCCAACTACAATGAGGGTCCCATTTGTGTAGGCACTATAGAAAGACAAATCAAGGCACAACCGCTGCCCTAAAGAGCATACAATCTAAGAAGACAGGTGTCACACAGAGGTTGGGGGAGGGGAAGAGGGCTATGATCAAATCCACAATATATATATAATTTGCTCTTTTTTAATTATTATAAATAGAACAAGTGTTAACTATCTCCATTTAGCCTCAACCTAACTATCATTAACTGACTGATTTCTTATAGCAATTGCAGCAGAAGTGTGTCTTAAGGAAGGATTTGACAGTGGAAAGGACAGCAAACTAAAATGGATGAGAATAAGTTTGTATTGGAATTTATGGATTTCTAGTTTAATCCTTGCAGCGTATAGAAATAAGGCAGTATCCCTTTAAATAGTTGGCAAGCCTTCAAGTAGTATTCACTCTGTTCTGTTTTAGAAGCCACCAGAAACAATTTAGAGCAGCAATATATATCTAGATAGACCTTGCATCTTTGTGTATAGTTAGTAAACATGATTATTTGGGACTGTACTGTGTCCCTGGGATCTGTCATATTGTTGTTGCATAAAGAACAAAAGGCACAATAATCTATGTATTTGATACACATTTCGGATATATAACCATTTTTATATTTAATTTTCCCCCTAAAAAATCAGCTCAGGTTTTTACACTTTAAAAAAAAATTTAAAACTGGACCTAGCATCCTAGGCTGCATGGCAGAGAAGGTCATGTGACAATATTATAGACTTGCAACAGTTTTTTCTGATTTGAACTCTAATAGTATTACTCTAAGCTCAGCAGGGTCACCTCAGCTTAGGAAACCGTGCTTGTTCTGCATCATCATATTTGTGGTCAGGCACACTGGAAAAATTAAAACCTCTGCATAGTTTACTTTGCTTCCAATTGCAAATGGAACATACTGAGTTCTGTAGAAGAGACCCCCTCCTCCACATCCCAGTCTGATAATCATCAGCTTTCATATTCTGACTAACCTCACTACACTCTTTTCAAGGTTTTATAGGCCATATGCAGGGCCTTGTGGCAGTTTTCATTAACCTCTTGGAAATTACAAGTCAAGTCTTATACATTGAGAACTCAGGAAAATTGGAAAAAAGAGAGAGGGTAATAAAAGGTAGGACAAAAGGAGAATGGGAAGTGTTTTTTGTCCATGTGGTATTTTTTAAATGTTAGCTTTTCAGTGTAATACATTCTTCTGTATTGATTACATTCAGTGATACAATGTATGCATATATAAATTATGTGTACAGTAGGTAATATATTCTCTGTGTAAATATATTACTGCAATTGCCCTTTCACTAAATGCCATAGTGTTTGTATATTATTAACACTCTTGTTTTCAAGTATAATTTCTGCCTTTCTGGAAGCTTATTGCAGTTCTGAAAGGTGGTTGGGAGTTTTGGGAGGTTACACTTTTTTCATTTTGAAGAATGTACTCAAATGGCTCAGGGACAGATTCTAATACCCTGATTTACATTGTGTGGTACCTCACTCTGAATAGTCCTACTGAAGCCAAGGGGACTATTCACACAGTAAGGTACTACTCAGAATAAAAAAGGCTCTCAGATCTGGTTGTAAATGATTTTCCTACTGACCTGCCCCTCCTTTGCTTCTTCTCTAGAGTTATATAACTGGCTTATATGCAAGTGTCCTTTCCTCAGAGAAATAAAAGAGGTAAAGGCAATAGTGATCTGAGAGAAGGAGAAAAAAGGAGTAAACAGTGAGGTGACAAAATTTGCAGATGATACAAAACTACTCAAGATAGTTAAGTCTTAGGCATTCTGCGAAGAGCTACAAAAGGATCTCTCAGAACTGGGTGACTGGACAACAAAATGGCAGGTGAAATTCAAGGTTGATAAATGCAAAGTAATGCACATTGGAAGACATAATCCCAACTATACATATAAAATGATGGAGTGTAAATTAGCTATTACCACTCAAGAAATATCTTGGAGTCATTGTGGCTAGTTCTCTGAAAACATCCACTCAGTGTGCAGCAGCAGTCAAAAAAGCAAACAGAATGTTGGAATCATTAAGAAAGGGATAGATAATAAGACAGAAAATATCATATTGCCTCTATATAAATCCATGGTATGCCCACATCTTGAATACTGTGTGCAGATGTGGTTGCCCCATTTCAAAAAAGATATACTGGAATTGGAAAGGGTTCAGAAAATGGCAACAAAAATGATTAGGGGTATGGAACAGCTTCCATATGAAGAGAAATTAATAGGACTGGGACTTTTCAGCTTGGAAAAGAGATGACGAAGGAGGGGGATATGATAGAGGTCTATAAAATCATGACTGGTGTGGAGAGAGTAAATAAGGAAGTGTTATTTACTCCTTGTCATAACACAAGAACTAGGGGTCATCACATGAAATTAATAGGCTGCAGGTTTAAAACAAACAAAAGGAAGCATTTTTTCACACAATGCACAGTCTGTGGAACTCTTTGCCAGAGGATGTTGTGAAAACCAAGACTATAACAGGGTTCAAAAAAGAACTAGATAAATCCATGGAGGATGGGTTCATCAATGGCTATTAGCCAGGATGGGCAGGGATGGTGTCCCTAGTCTCTGCTTGCCAAAAGCTGGGACTGGGCAACAGGGGATAGATCACTGTTCTGTTCATTGCCTCTGGGGCACCCAGCATTGGCCACAGTCGGAAGACAGGATACTGGGCTAGATGGACCATTGGTCTGACCCAGTATGGCTGCTCTTATGTTCTTATGAAAGCATGTGACAATTAGGAACTGCACCCCAATGCTGACTTGCAACATTCCTGCACTTCTAGTCTTATTTTAGAATATACTATAAAGTGATACTGAGTCACACTCATCACTAGAGTAACTACATTCACTCCAACAGAATTACACCAGGGATGAATTTGCCCCACCATCTCCTATACACCAAAGAAAGCTGATGTTTAAAACACAATGTTAGGAGTTCATTTTCTATAAATATTCCATCTGGGTGAAATTTACCCACAATCCAGGGAAAGGATCCTTGTTAAGGATCTTAGGTAGGAATTAAATGGTGCAGAGAGCCTTGTGCAGGTTCTGTACACTGAAGTGAATTTCTTCCTCTATGAATATATGAAATTAAGAACTTTTAACAGTATATTGTGGAAAGTTAATAGAGCATAACGTTTCCTTTTTTGTCTTCTTTCTGATTTTGAGTTGGTTCTTCCCTCAGTGCCTGCATTTAACTTCTCCACCTTTAACTCTAGGGATTTCTATATTCTCATTGCATAAATGCATCCATTAGAGTATTAAAAAAGAGATATTTATGTTTGCTTTTATCTCTTATATAATATGTTTTGAGGCTTACCCCATTTAGCCAGAGGCATATAAATTAAGAGAACATTTTGATTCTTTGGCATTCTCTTTTGCTCTAATTTGACAAATTACCTTTAAAGTACCTCTGAAATATCTGAGCCACATTTTTTCCTTACCTAGAAAGCAATATCCTAGTCAAGGCTTCCGTTTTATGGTGAGATTCCATCTGGCAAAGACTCTGTTCCAAAACTGATTATATTTGGCTGAATGGGGGAAAAAAAATCTTTCCTCAATATTAAAAGTAGCTGGAAATAGTATAGCAGGTATTGAAACTCCCATTTTTCAGCAATAAGTATTGAAAAACTCCAATCCTCTTTTATCACTTGGCTATCCATACAACAGACAATACATCATCAATGTTTCTCACATTGGAGAAGACGACAAAAGCACTACGGATCTTTCAAAAACTTTGCTTTCATCATCAATTTCATTTTCTGAGACAACATAGCCTGGTTTTTACAAGCGTCACTACTCTCTACTGTAAAAGAGAACTCAGCTTGAGCATTTTGCTTAGACTATGGCTACACTAGAGAGCTTGCAGCTGCACCGCTGTAAGCTCTCTAACATAGCCACTCTAACCCGACGAAAGAGAGCTCTCCCGTTGGCTTAATTACCCCCATCCCCCACGAGCGGCGGTAAAATAAGTTCTATCAAATCCTCCCAACAAACTAACAAATGCACCTAAGGTCCCACAATATGGGTCTGATACTCCAGCAGAATATATATAACTTCTACTGACTTCAATGGGAGTTACTCATAGTTTGCAGGAGGAGAAAAGAGCTCATACACAGAAAGTAGGTGGGAGAAACTGAAGCGCCCTTATCACTTTAGGGAAGAGGGATACCAAAAGCATCCAAGTTACCAGTGGTTCTATTCTCCTGACACTAAATTACAAGCACTAAATCTTTCATTGAAGGGGAGCTATACAGATCCTATGATGGGAGAATTGGGACTCCAGGGATGTGGCCAAGAAAAGTGTCTACTATCAACATAAAATGTGGGGGATCACTAGAGAGACAAGTAAGTACGGAATGCATGGACTAGTAGGACAGATATTTTCTAAAATATCATTATGGCAGAAGTCACCAAGTGACACTGTTCCAACATAGTCGTAAACATTACTTTTCTTAACCTGTAAGCAATATACAGTCTTTGAAGAAATGCTGTATGTTCGTTTTGTTATGCAATGTCTTCAGGTGAGCTGTAGAAAACAGCTGTCTCTGCCTTAATTTATCTAAGACACTCTTGAGGCAGAGTTGCTCTCTGGGAATTGGTCATTGGTGTGGTGACTCAAATTCCTGAAAAAGGGGCTTGTTTGTGTGCTGTTTGTGACCACCTCTGTCCAAGGACTGGTCTATAATTTAAAGAATATAAGAATATACCCAGACTCCACATTACTGATTTCTTCTCCAATAGGAAGCTGTACTGAGATGCCCTGAATTCTACTATTGTTCTGTGCAGAGGTGACAATATATTTAATTATTGTATGATACATATATAAATATGATACAAGAAAGTTATCATTTATATACATATCTAAAATGTGTTCATCATATAGCGTTATTTAAACAAAATATACATTTGATAATGATTACATCAGAGTTACTCAGCAATGACTAATAGACGTGACTGAACTATTATATCTATGTGTTACATAATTAATATTTTTCAGATTATATGGACATACTATTCACATCCCTTATGGAAATACCCTATGGCTCTATAGGAACCACTCAAAAACCTATCAAATGCAACACAGAATTACATCCCTTCTAAACTCCATAGCCAGTGTCTTCATTCTTTCCCCAAGCAGCCTAGTGTATACAGAGAGTGAACTATCTGCACCATTATGCCCACTCTATAAACCAATTTGGAGTGTGGGGACTAGGTCATGGACAACCTGGATGTGAATGGATGATTGTACGTGCCTGGCAATACTAAGGCACTTCTACTTGCTTGTGCACCTGATCACAAAGTTATTTTGGCCCAAGTTAATGCATTAGCTTTCGGGAGGGAGTAGGTAAGTCGCTTTTTGGGGTGTTTTAATGACATCTTGCTTCTACCTAATCATTTCCCTCTATAACTCTGAATCTGGCCACATCCCTATATTTTCCGCCTAATTTTACTGGGCTTGACGTCTGCCCAGTAAAACTAAGCATCTTTTGGCCCCCACTGTATCATCCCACTGTTCTAAACTTCCTGCATGTAGATGGGTATCAATCCCTTTTGCTTCTGATTTACCCAGGCCTGGATTAAAGCAAACTGGGGCACTAGGCACACCCCTATACAGGGCTCCTCATTGGCCCTGTTATTGCACTATGGCCATGCCCCCATGTCATGACCACACACACACACACACACACACACACACCTGCACCACGGCTCTACCCCTCCTTGGGGTTCCAGTGGTAGGGACTATCCAGAAAAGGGAAGTCCACTGGGAGATCTACCACCATTCCTCTTTAAACAGACTGTGCTTCCCCTTCCTGGACCACACTCCCTGTGTTCAGTGCAGGGTGGGAGAGGGACCTTCCAACATATCATCAAAGCCATGATAGGGTGACTGCAGTGAGGACCTCCTAAAGAGTTATCTGCAAAAGTAGTGGTGCTTGTGATGGAAGCACAGAGCAGTGGGTTTCAGTGTTGACAAATAGAATGTAATGGAGCCTTTCAGACCTCTCAAGAGCTATTGTTTCAGGCTCTCTGCAGCTCAAGCAAACATCACTGCATTGCTAATGTGCCGATCACAGTGTTAAGGTTCTCTGTGTAACCAGATGAACTAGAAACATTATTTTTAATTAAAGCTGCTGTTCTGAAGTCAACACATGATTCCAGGAGCTGGGGATGTAGGTACTTGCTTATGCCTTAATCAAGCCCTGAACTTGGTAATTGTTTTCCCGTGCATGGAGTTTTTTCTGAAGGCAGAATTTGTCTATTTTTGTCAGGCCTAGAACTTCTGAAAACAGTGACCATGTTGCTTGCATTAATGTAGGACAAACCTCTAGACGTTTTAGAGTTCAAATTCAGTGCAGAAAAACATCCAAACATTTTGATCCAAGCTATCCACCATTTTACTCTGAACTATCCAAAACCTTTGATTCTGTATAATGGGCTTCCTCACAAGATTTGCAGTACTTCCACTTCTTGTCTCAGCTAGAGTTCTGAGAAGAGTCTTTCTCTGGCCATTTCTGCATGTCTAGTTCCTAAGAGATCTTGGTAATCTATAAATGTATAAAAAGAAAAAGAAAAATTTGAGCATTTCAGAGCTTCAGCATAGATTTCCTTTCAGCTTGGTGCTCAAGATGGATGCATGTTTTGGTCACATAGCTTCTTATATTACTCACACCACTTTGTCCACTCCATACCTGAGGTGGCTACACATGGGAGAAGAGAGGTATTAGGAATTGTGAATTCTAGCATACTGTTTGTTTCTATAGCATGTGAGTTCATGTGCGTGCAAGCAGATGTTTTAAGGCTAATGAGGCAACCAACCAGCTGTGCATGGCCCTGGTACAAAGGCTCCACATCCATAAAAAGGTGGGGAGAGCTAACCTAAGATTTTTGCACCTTTGAATTTCTACGACAGTTAGTCCTTCATACCCCATCCTTTTCATTTTTAATCATGGATGGTCACCATTGCTGTTCTCCCCATTAAGATCCCCCTGGGAGAGCGAGCTTTCCAACTCCACCTTAACAGCAAGACTGTTAACTGTTCTTCCCAACTGCAACTATATTCCAAAGGCTTCATTCGCCTCATCTTTTGCTATTAGACCCTGAAATTCTTGTGTTCACTATTATTTCTTTCTCTAAACAAGTCTTGATGGAGGCTGGGGGGGGGCAGATTGGATTAGACACACACATTCAGGATCTTGTTATTTTGAGTGGAGTGATTATTAAGAGGCTCCAACATGTTCAAAGGGTTGACACTGTTAACCTTAATACAGTCTGCACTGCAGTATCATCTTCTATGTCTTTGTTCCCACTGCAGAGATCACATGCCTACAGACTGTCTAAAACATTTCCCAATCACTGTTTGAAAATCAAAACCAACTAAGCTGGCCAAGTTAAATCAGATGTCTTCGGACAATCTGCTTCTTGTTTTCTCTTCTAACCGTTGATTAGGAGCATTTTCAATTAGAGCCAAAGCCACGGCTCATCTGTGTGACCAAACTAACTTCCAATAGGTTTGTATTCTCGTAAAATGTTGCAGTTTGGCATTTAATAAGTGTTTTCAATATAATGAGTCAAAGACAGTTGGCTGAACCTGAATCAGAGGAAAGGATTAGAAAGGCAGCTAAATAATAATATATCAATTTAACTAAAGTCTTCCATAAATATAAAAATATATGTGAATCAGCTTTGATTGTTTAGAGAAAAGTCATGACTGTATTTGAGTGTTCTAATATCTTTGCACTGCACCTTTTTCACTGTGTTTGTAGCTATACATATTTTATTAATGTTGATGTGCCAACTTGGCAAACACATTTTGTCCTATGAAGACTACAAGGAAATCTGGCAAAAGGAACATCTCTAATCTGTTTTTTCTATGTTTCTTACAACAGTCTACACAGATTGGTAAACTCGTGAAGTATTTTTAAATGATGAATGTTAGAAGATCACTGAGAATTCATGATGCTTAGTTGTGGGATATAATCACATTAAATAAAAGTAAAGCAATTCACCCTTAGTGTCTCTTTGTCTCAGATACCCATCTGTACCATGGGGGTTATAATACTTCCCTATAACAAAGGGATGTTATAAAGATAAAGACTGTAAGGTGTCAAGATATTATGGTAATGGAGGCTATGTAAATATCTAAGACAGATAGAAGGTCCCTGGAATAGCTGAGTTTACCCAGGGCAGAAGAAAAGGAGAAGAGAAAGAGAGAAATGACATAAGAAAAGGCGGGGAACAGAGAAATGCAAAGACATCTAAAGTGATCACCATTTAAAAAAAATCAATATTCCTTAACAAGTATCAATTATTTCTTAGCCTAAATATAAAGCGAAATGACAGTCGCATATGTCACCTGGTAAAATCACTGACTTTTTAAAGGTGACCTCCATATGTGTTTGTGAAGCATTAAAAATATCATGAACTAAAGTCAAATATTGGCATGTTAGTGTCTCAAAAATGCTTATTAATTGTGTCACTTGAATAATCAAAGTGACTGACTGCAATTTGATATGTCACAACCTTCAAAGCAATATATTAATCAGTTAACTGTAGCAGGTGGGGGGGGGGAAAGGACAGACCTGGTAACACCGGCGCAGTTCCTACAATTGCATTTATTGGAATGACTCTGTGGGATATCTTATTTTTAGGGGGGGATTGGGTGGAAGGTAATCTCTTTACAAATTCCACATACTCCACAAAGCTCAGTTCATCATACCAAGACTCTACTCTTGCAAACACTTATATACATGCATAAAGTTAAACATGCGAGTAGACCCATTAGACCCATTACCACTTATATGTGTAAGTGTTTGCAGGATTGGCTTCTAGTTTATAAGGATTAATTACCTTTTTAGCATGTGCATGTCCTCAGTTGGACTGTGCCAGTGAGATACACATCTATGATGGGAAAAGTATTTTAATTTAATCCTATAGAATTTAAAAACATGTTACAAGGGGGCAGAGGGTGAGGGAGGATTACATTCAGAGCCACTGCTGTCAAAAAAATACACACTTCATATTTCTTAATAATACTTGATGGGGAAAACTATACACACCAGAAATTCCCTGTCCGCTCTTTTTCCCTAATTAGAAATTCAATAATTGCCCTTTGTTTTTCAATTCACTTCCCAATTATATATTACATGTGTTTTTTTCATTCCAGACTCTAATTCTTTTTCAGTGTTGCAGCATTAACTGGACAGTGTACTTAATCCTCTCTCTACAAAGACCTTGTTGTAAATGCAATGAATGCTTTCCTTTTGCTATGGTCTGCAAATACGATTTGCAGGGGGGAGGGTGCTCTTATGCACATCATTAATGGCATTCTTGTAGGGATTGTAGTGTTGAATAAAACCCCAAAGCTTTTACATAATAACTTGCATGTGTCTGCACGTGAACTAGCCCTTTAAGAAGGAAGCTGCCTTGGGCTACTGGAAAAGGGGAATCAGGGGAAAAGGCTGGTAAACTGTTAGGTGGTGGGCTACAGAGCCCAAACTAGGTGGCATTATTATTGCAAGTATGGTCACTTCATATCCTTTGCCTGAAGGCTTCACTGAATTAGAGGTGTTTGGCATTGGCACTGCCCTGCTGGTAGAAGGTAAGCTGGGGGGAATGTTAAGAAATCAGATCCTTTCTCCATTGTTATTCTTGAAAGTCTAGCAAAAATGGGGTTTGCAAAATACAATGCAAAATTTGAGCAAAGAGAAGCATTTGCAATACAGCAACAAAGACTTCAGGGTTGCTGTTGTTTCTATGGCTACATTATCAGTAGTTTTGAGCATTAAAATAAGACGATAAGTGGGGTGGAGGTTGCTTGCAATGCAGAACTCTTTCGTTCATGTAACTACATTGAGAGTGCTGGTGGTTGCATTTTGCCTTTTTTCAGAAAGAAACTGACTGTGGGCAAAGGGGATGCAATTTTTGTTGTTGATTTTTTAAGTGTTGTTATATTTTCCTTAGGGAAGGGATGCTGAACTGATTCAGGCTACCATGCTACTATTTAGCATTCATATTTTGTTTGATGTGATGGACATTTAATAATCAGAGAAGTTAAAATTTAGTCTTATAATTTACAATACATTAAGACTGATTTGGTGTAGTTTTAATTAATAGCTTGTTGGTAAGTATAGGGAACAGAAATATAGCTGCATGAGACTCTGTTGGTTGCTCTAGTGAGAACATATACAGCTTCTTCTGACTATTCGTGTAGCCATCCCCAAATGCTGACTGCTGGCCCTTGTTCAGGGCCAGCTCTAACCTATGCAAAGCATGCAGCTGTGCAGGCTTCTCACTTTTGGGTCCCACTCTCATCTCTTTCCTAGAACCATACTCTGGGTCTGAGGTCCTGGCAGCATTCAAGGAGACCCACCATAAGTGCCATCAAGAAGGAAAAAGCCTTTGTTCTAGAACTCATCCTCAGGAATATGGGAAGGAGAAAAAAAAACAATATTCCAGATGCAATTCTCTGGACTGACAGGGCCCAGTGCTGGCAAAGAGAGAACAGTCTCACCTGCCAGGCCCCCCTGACTTTGAATCCAAAATATATCCACCCACACAAGCTAGCCAGAAGAGTTTCATGCTTTAGGAGCCTATCCTTGGCACACAGGGAGAAAAGAGAGCTTCCCCTGCTAGAAGAAAAAGGGCTGAGGGTCTAAGAGTCCATCTCTGCAACTTGGACTGAAGAGACAGAGGGTTTAGGGCCACCATTGGCCAGAGGCCCATGCAGGGGCGGCTCCAGGCACCAGCGCAGCAAGCGCGTGCCTGGGGCGGCAAGCCGCGGGGGGGGCAGCGCTCTTCCCCGACGGCGCCCCGGCCAGGGGAGCGGGGCAACAGGCATGCCGCCCTCCCCGCCGGCGCCCCGCCCGGGGCAGCGGGCATGCCGCCCTCCCCGCGGCGCTCCTCCGGCCGGGGTAGAGCGGGGCCACGGGCGGGCTTGCCGCTCTCCCCGCAGTGCTCCTCCGGCTGGGAGAGGTGCGGGGAGGGGGAGGCGTTGTTGCAGCACAACACTGGGGCGGGGGTCGTTTCCCCGGGCGCTGGGGGGGGGAGGTGTTTTTTTGTTTTGGTGAGGCAGCGCTTGTTTGTTTGTTTTTGGTTGGGGCAGCAAAAATATTAGAGCCAGTCCTAGGCCCATGACAAGGCTGACCTTAGGTTTTGTGGGCCACTGCATGAATTAATTCTTCACAACTGGAAAACCAAGAAGTAGGTGTAAGGTAAGGACACTTGCAACTGGGGGTATAGAAAGGGTTTGGCAGCTGAGTGGGATAGTATAGAATCACTTGTCACAGGAGATGACTGTTCAACACCTTCTATTCAAGTGGAAAACACCTTTCCCCAACTACCTGCTGACTGGCCTTCCAGTCTCCCCCACTTCAACATTCTGTTCTCTTTTCCTCTAAATCATCTGCCCGCAGCCCATATTTACTCCACTTAGCTCCAGTCTCTGGCTGTTACTTGCCTAAGCACCATGTCCCTTCATGTGACTGGATTCTTCCTGCTACTTGTAATCTGGTATGGGGGATAGAGTGAAGGTCTTTTTCTTCTGGCCTACAGTAGCCTTTGCTTTCTGATCACACTCCAGAGGACAAGACTCTTTGGGCCATCACTCTCGCAGTCTTTTTGGCTTACTCTCCAGAGACTGGGTCTGAAATCTGCTTTGAACCAAAAAGTGAAGCTATGTACAAAAATAATAAATATTTTATGAACTCAAAAATGTTTGCTTCGAGTTCTGGGAAAAGACTTGGGTTGGCTCTTATTTTTATCTATGCCTTCTTGTCCCTATTTATTATATGTATTTTTCTTCAATTCTAGTCTAACACCTTAATTCTCTTCTGGTGGTTGCTAAACCAGTCAATAGTTTTAACTGTTAAACCACTGGCATCTCAATGAGTGTTCAGAGTCATATGTATTTAACAGATTACCTAAAGCTGGAGCTGAACTCTGCGGGTTCAGATCTAGGGTTTCACTTTTGGCCTATATACCACTAAGGTTTTTTATAACCGTCACTTTTATCATGGTAGATGCTGCAAAGGAGTCAGAGCTCTCCATTGCAATGGAAATTCATTTTCGCGATCCTTGGCGTATATCTGTGATAAAACACACATACATAAAGAGAGTATATGTGTGTTACTCCATGCAATCCACAGAGACAAGCATTTGGTGACTGAAACCCAAATAAAATACAAATTTCATGAAAACAGACCTTCACACATGCTAGGGTTTTAAAAAAATTATGACCTAATTTGATTCAATGTATTTGAGTAAACACAACTGAAAAGGGGAGACTGCAGAAAGGGATCTGGGGGTTATAATGGATCACAAGCTAAACACGAATCAACAGTATAACACTTTTGCCAAAAAAAAGAAAAAAGAAAAAAAAAAGCAAAGATCATTCTGGGATGCATTAGCAGGAGTGTTGTAAGCAAGACACAAGAAGTAATTCTTCCGCTCTACTCCAGGCTCATTAGGCCTCAACTGGAGTATTGTGTCCTGTTCTGGGCACCACATTTCAAGAAGGATGTGGTCAAATTGGAGAAAGTTCAGAGAAGAGCAACAAAAACGAATAAAGGTCTAGAAAACATGACCTCTGAGGGAAGATTGAAAAAAATGGGGTTTGTTTAGTCTGGAGAAGAGAAGACTGAGAGGTGACATGCTAACAGTTTTCAAGTACATAAAAGGTTGTTACAAGGAGGAGGGAGAAAAGTTGTTTTCTTTAACCTCTGAGAATAGGACAAGAAGCAATGGGCTTAAATTGCAGCAAGGGCGGTTTACATTGGACATTAGGAAAAACTTCCTGTCAGGGTGATTAAGCACTGGAATAAATTGCCCAGGGAGGTTGTGGAATCTTCATCATTGGATATTTTTTAGAGCAGGTTAGACAAACACCTGACAGGGATGGTCTAGATCAGGGGTCGGCAACCTTTCAGAAGTGGTGTGCCGAGTCTTCATTTATTCACTCTGATTTAAGGTTCCGCGTGCCAGGAATACATGTTAACGTTTTTAGAAGGTCTCTTTCTATAAGTCTATATTATATAACTAAACTATTGTTGTATGTAAAGTAAATAAGGTTTTTAAAATATTTAAGAAGCTTCATTTAAAATTAAATTAAAATGCAGAGCCCCCCGGACCAGTGGCCAGGACCTGGGCAGTGTGAGTGCCACTGAAAATCAGCACGCGTTTCGCCTTTGGCACGTGTGCCATAGGTTGCCTACCCCTGGTCTAGATAATACTTAGTCCTGCCATGAGGTCCCTTCCAGTCCTATGATTCTATGAAATTGTAACAGCTCAAAACAGTTTTAGACAGCATTCTTGGTTGTTTTGCAGGTCACTAACATACATTGGAGTACTACTTTATAGTTATTGTCTTCCTAGAGACAAAAATGAAATGTGTATTTAAAAAATATATATATAAAAATAAATAATGTTAAGAAAGAAAGAGTTAATATCTTTACAAAGATGTTGTTGTAAGTGCAATGAAGGCTTTCCCTTTTTTTTTTCTTTGCTGTGGTTTGCCAATTCAGTTAGCAGAAGAGATGGAGGAATGTGTCTGTTTTCATTCACATCACTAATTGGATAGGATTGCAGTGTTTGAACTGAAAACTCAAAGCTTTTTTTTTTTTTTTTTAACATAATGTAAGTGCGCACAAGAACTAGCCCTTTAAGAAGAAAGCTGCTTTGGGCTTCTGGTACAGGGAATCCATGAAAAAGGCTGATGAGTGTTTGCTAGCAAGACATAAAGCTTGGGCTAGTTAGTTTTATTATTGCAAATATGGTTACTTCTAACCCTCTCGCCGAAGGCTTCACTGAATTAGAGATGGTTTGTATTGGCACTGCCCTCTTGGTGGAAGGTAAGCTGCTGAGGAGAAAGCTGAGGGATGCAGGAGAAAACAAATCCTCTTCCCTGGGCTATTGCTACAGATCAAGCGAAAAAAGAGCATTGCATATATTTCTTTTTTGAAATATTTCTGGTATCTATTTTTGCAATAGAATATAGATTTCAGGGTTACTGTTAGTAAGTTTATGCCACCATTGATGAGGACAATTAAATTAGGACAAGGATTGCTTACAATGCAGAACTGTCCTGCCTGTATAATGGCACTATCAAGACAGTTGGTGCAAATAAGTTTACTATTTTAAGGAATCAGGTGTTAAGGATTTTTAAGTGTTATATGAGTTAGATTTGGTGGCATCAAGCATTTTAAATTTGAATATGAGTGGTGCCAAGTCAAGAAACAACCATATCATTACTGAAAAAATTCAGGCTACTTTGAGAGGGCAGTAAACTGCAGCCAGCTTCTGATTTTAAACTTTGTGAGAAATTGATTTCAAAGATAACCTAATTAAGAGCTCTGTCTTGTTTGTCCAGAAGCCACTCTCTTAGGAAACAGAATAACTTGGTTTTGACATCCACCAGTGATTTTTTTATAATTAGATTATTACTTGCCACATATAATCCATTGAGGAAGGGCAACAACAAGATTGAGCTGACAATTCAGCTCTGTCAGCATTAACCTTTGGGAGAAGTCCAATATAGTCAGGCTGACTGAGACACAGGCTGAGGAACTTTTGTGTTTAGATACAAGGCATGTTATAGTTGTGATGGGAGAAAAACTGATGTTAAACATGACGTATTTTTTAGTAAAGACAAGCCCAGAGATATATGGCAGTCACTGTAGATAACCCCAAAGATGCATGTCGAGGGCTGGTTCCCCAAAACTCTCCCTTTGACCTCCATTGTTCTAGCTCATGGATCGCTATATGGAACCTGGTAAAAAAGTTCTGACTAGAGAGGGAAGAGTGAAATATAGACATATGTATGAAAATAGTTTGTGCTTCATATGAGCAATCACACCCGTGACACCATCGTGCTGCTGGAGACATGGCTTCAGTTGTCATCCATGTCTTCTCCCCTTGAAAATCCTTTTGTTGCTTATTTGTGTTGACCGCTACGATATTTATGGATCACCAGTTGTTTATTGTGTATATGTTTTCATAGCAGTTATTTCTGTCTCATTACAGAAAACAGTGGTGTTCATTGTGTTTCCCATTTCAGTTGATTCTAGCCAAAATGATGTTTTTCAGCTCTCCTTGGGTTCTGTCTGAATGGCTTGACAATAATTTCTTTTCGCAAAATCAAAGAACTCCGAACTCCTAGTAACTTCCTGGTTTTCAGTCTTGCGTTGGCTGATTGTGGGATCTGCATCAATGCATTCATTGCTGCTTTTTCCAGCTTCCTGAGGTATCTACATGTTACACTTTCTTCTCATGTCATTTTCTTTTCTTTTTTTTAAACTCAAGAGGACATCAGGGGTGCTCAAACTGGGGGTCAGGACCCTTAGGGGGTCGTGAGGTTATTACATGGGGGGTTGCAAGCTGTCAGCCTCCACCCCAAACCCCGCTTTGCATCCAGCATTTATAATGGGGTTAAATATATAAAAAGTGTTTTTAATTTATAAGGGGAGTCACACTCAGAGGCTTGCTATGTGAAAGGGGTCACCAGTGCAAAAGTTTGAGAATTACTGGACTAATCAAAAATAAATAATTCTAAACCTAATAGCTTAATCTAATGAACCCATTTCAATCAGGGAACAGAATACCATGCAACTATAGGTGATCAATTACACAGCAAATGAATAGCACAGCAACTAACTCACAGGCAATCCAGATTCTCAAATATGTTCACATAAAACATCTCTTGAATAATTTCATGAGCATATTTTAAAACCATGAACAATAAACAACTCAAATAGAAAAGAGCTAAATTCTTCAAATAAATATGTTATAATAAGAGATCCTAGAAACCTGTTTACCATGGAAAAATGCAGAATTAGAGTTTTTACAGAGAATCGTTCGTTTTTATATTTTGTGAAAAAATAAAAATATAAACAGTGAACCCTATTTATCCGAGCCTCCATTATCCAGCTCTCCATATTATCTGAACCACCAGCTGCCTGGGACTGATAGCCCTGGCCATCCGGTCAGCCCTGGCCACCCAGCCCCAGGTTCAGTTAATACGGAGAGCCGGATAATGTTGGCTCAGATTAATGGGGTTCTACCGTATATCAGTAAAACATTGTGTGCAACTGATACCTACATATATTGTGGCTAAGGAAACTGAAGTTCAGCATTTCATTTTAATCACCAAAAATGTAGATTTTTATGGAGGGTTTTTAATCTGAGAACTTGGGGGTTTAATCACGGAAAACAGGATCCCTGGTTATGATTTACCCCTCTCTATTAATGTGAGTAACCGAGTTTTGCAAACTAACAAAGTAAATGAACATACACTATAAGGTCCACAGTTCAGGAAAGCACTTAAATATGTTTTTAAGTCCATCCCTATTGCAAGCAGTAATTAAGCACATATTTAATTTTAAGTATGTACCTAAATCTCATTGAAGTCAATAGGGATACTTCCCTGAATTGGAGCCTAAAAATAAAAGACAATATCAAAAAATGTACATGGTTCATTTCTTTCAAAAACTGCAGTTTAATTTTAATTTTACTTCACAATACAGTAATACAATACTTATAAAAGTAATGGAATTGATGGTTAGATTGTAAGCTCTTTGGGGCTGGGACCATCTTTTTGTTCCGTGATTTTATAGCATCTAGCACAATGGGGTCCTAGTCCATGACTGGAGCTCCCAGGCACTATTGTTATATAAATAATAAATAAGACTCTGAAGGGGTCCACTCACCAGTGGTCAGGCAGGGTACGACAGGTCCTCTTCCCTCCTGGCACCCCTGTTGACAGCCTCTCTGGTCCTGCTGTGATCTGGCCCTTCTGTGACTCATGTCCTCTGGCCAGGTCACATGTTTCACATACATCCCTTTCAGGGTATACAATGACCCCAACAACAGGGTAGCCTTCTGGGTTAGGTGATTGTGTCTGGGTCTCCCCTGGGTTGAGATCTTGGGGTCTTGTCCTTCAGGCCCTTCTCTCCCCTAGACTCCCTGTACCAGGTCCACTTCTGCCTTTGGGGTTGGTGGGGGAACCCAGGCGCACACACCCCACCAGATTCCAATCCAGGGCCCAGTGTAGACAGCTATGTCCTGCACTACCAAAGTGCTATACTGCTGCCTCCCTGGATTACTTCCTACCCATTCCCTCTTTTCCAATGGGTAAAGACATCACATAAGTGGAAATCAAAGATAGTTTCAGATCTTCTATAAATCTCAAGCCTCTTCCCTTTGCATTTGACCATGCTACAGTCAGGAGTCAGGCCTCAGGGCACAGAAGTTCCTGTGGAGCTCCTTCCCAGGAGCTCAGAATGTAGGTCAGCTCATCTCCACGGTCTGCTGCTTTACTGAGCTGCCTGCTCCCCTTTAGAACTGCTTTGGAGGTGTGGTGGGATGAAGCTGCCTGGGCCCAGCGCAGCTGCTTAACCCTTTCCTAACAGGTGCAAGATTTGCAGCTCCAATATTAAAAACTCCCATATTAAAAACTATAGTTGCAAAAGCTGACAATCCTTTTTACATCCACAAATAGTGAGCACAAATAATTGCAGACACAATTTTGTGCATTAAATTACTGTCACTTGAATGGCCAGATGAGTGCCTCATTTGCAGGCATAGGCCCACATTTTCCAACTGGGGTACCTAAAATCAGGCTCTTAAATCCATATATATGTACCTAAATAGAAGGGGCAACGCTACTGAGCATTTACAGTTCCCATTAATTTAAATGGGACCTGAGTTGTTTAGTATCTCTGAAAGTCAGGCCACTCCTATTTGAATACTTAAACATGGATTTAGAAACATTTAGTACCACAATCTCATACTATGGTGTTAGGGGTCATATAAGTACATAGAAAGAGACATCACCAGGTGACTTCAACTCTGCCTACAGTTTTACACCCACAAAAAGGTAGCGTTGGTGAAGACCGAGATTAAAATGTAGCCCTAAAAAAATCTGTGTGAGGTGGACCATTATGCTTTGTGCACAAATTAGCAAATTACCATTTAACGAAACTCTACTGCATTTCCTTTCACTTCATGACTAAGCTTTTGTAATTGGTTACCATTTATTTTTGTATGAACTTTACTAAATAGGCTTAAATTAATATATTGACAAGTTATCCACACGCAGTGCATGTATATTTTAAAGTTGTATAATTGAATGGTTTTTAGATTGTTTGCTTACAAAGTCAGCATTCACCAATACACCAACAACAGGTGGTTTCTATTTTCAGTACAGAGACAAAATGTATTATATCAGACAACTGTGTGTTAACTACTGGCAAATATAGACTGTTTAATGATGACCACACTGTAATAGCATTTACACATTTCAAAACAGAAAAAGAATTATATATTGTATTTTTTTCTGAATTATTTCAGTTACCAAAGATGTCTTCACCTATTTCTATTACATTTGAATGGTTTCCTTATTTGTTTGCAGGTACTGGCCCTATGGCTCTGATGGTTGTCAGATTCATGGATTTCAGGGCTTTGTGACAGCACTGGCAAGCATTAGCTCCTCTGCTGCAGTTGCCTGGGACCGATATCACCATTATTGCACCAGTAAGTTTTACAATTTAGATAGAGCCATTGTTTTGATATTTCATTTTAAAATAGGACTGGTTTAGATGCAAAAATCTCTAACTGCAATAGTATGAAAACTTATAAAAATATAAATATACATCAATAAATATTTAAAAACTCTTTTCAAACATGTCTAAGATGGGACACAAATAAAATATGTGATGATGGGATCTTGGCCACGTAGGGGACTCTGTGCAACAGATAATAGTAAGTGCTTGAATATGGAGTTGGAATCGTAATTAATAACATGGTTAGTAGCATAGGTGTATTACATCATCCAGGTCACCTCCAAATACTGATCATAATGGCATGGTTCCATGTTATTAATTCCCTAAATCATCCAGAACCCCCAAACTGATTAAATTTAATGTGTAAAAAAATATGTGCCTTTGCCCCAAACCCAGCAATCTGATCTCCACGGGCAGCCTTTCATTCCTGGGTGGTGCCCCATTGATTGAAATTAGGCTCTGCACACATACAATTGCAGGATCGGGGCCCATATCAAAAATAGGTAAAATGTATTATAGGCAGAATATGACACCCATATTAAGATGACGCAAACGCTTATGTTCTAAAGAGTTATTTTCTTGCAACTTTCTCAAGTTTCACCTTTTTCACTGACATGTAATACATTTGCTCTCAGTCAGGGAGCAAAGTTTTCCCAAGAGCTTCAACAAAAATTGTATCATGTTCAAGTATTGACAGAGTGGAGGAAATGCTGTTTTTCTGCTAAAAAAATTGTTGCAACTTTTTTTATACTAGTTCTAGCACCTCAGTTGGAAATTATGAAAACTTAATATTTGGCAGAGATATCAATGAATATTAGGAGTCTAAATACTTCTGAGTACAGAAATGCCTTTTTGTGGTCTTGTAAAAATTGGTTCTGAATGGGTTAAGATATCAGGATGTGAAGTCGCTTTAATTATAAAACTATCTACCAACGTTCTATGGGCACTGTGCTCATGTGCATATGTAAAGTGAGTGGAAATGTCCATTGAATTAGACCATCTCCCAGGATCCCATTAAATTTGTGCATGCGTGCATAAGATTTCAGTTTTAATGTGTACAGACTTCTGTAATATGGTCTCAGAGGAGACAGAGCTACCCAGAGGCTGCTATAATTTGTGATGAGCGCCAAATTGCCCTCCAGACAGCCCCTTTATTGAATGGAGAGGGGTGCAAAGATAAAGCCACCTTCATATTCGGCACTGAGTGGCTCTCAAGAGGTGGTGAAGTCCTATTTTCTTTTAAAAATAAAAAAAGCTAGGGAAAAAAAACATGAAAATATGAATCTTCATTTCCCAGACTTCAAAGTTCTTTTGGCTAGCAAGAAATTGCAAAATGGAAATTCCTGTGGAAATTCCATAACCTGAACTATTTGGCTAGTGAACTAACCCTAAGACTGACCTGTATCCCTTAAGCATACAGGACGTTGCTCTGTAGAATGTCCACAGCTGGGGAAGCCAAACCTGCCATCATGGGATATGCTGAATCAATGCTTCTCCCATGTTACCTCGCACCACCACATACTTAGTCAGCACTTTGCATTTTGGGATTGCAAAAACTAGCTATGAGTGTGTCCGTCCGTCCCCCCCCATAGACTGGAGATGACTGGCACCTTGTGCTGCCACAACACCCCTCGCAAAGACATTTTGCCCTGGGCTACACTGGGGGGGGTGTCGATCTACGATACGCAACTTCAGCTACGTGAATAACGTAGCTGAAGTCGGCATATCGTAATCGACTTACCCGGCCGTGAGAACGGTGGTGAGTCGATCGCTGCCGCTCCCCCGTCGACTCCGCTTCCACCTTTCACCGAGGTGGATTTCCGGAGTCGACGAAGAGCGCGTTCGGGGATCTAAACGAGACGCGATAAATCGATCCCTGGTTATGTTGGTGGGTGAATCAAGCTCTTTATTTGTTGTGCTAAAGCACAGCACAGTAGTATCTGAGCACGTCTCTTTTCAGAGATCCTTTTGTAAAGAAATGTCTTCAAAAAGTGAACTGCTAGTTAACTGGGAAATCACTAATTCTCTACTCCCCACTCCCAGTGCCAGATGCTACCTTATTATTCACAAAGCCTCTGAGATACAGCATTTCTGTGTTTAAAACAGCAAATATTAAAACTAAATGTGGAGCTTGCAACGAGCTATTTGTTATGACAACTCCACTCCATTCGCTGCAAAAGGGTTTGCTATCATTTTGTTCTGAAGCTTTTGTCAAGAATTCAGCTCAGGCTATGAAAAGTTTTCCTTTCAGACCCAAACAAAGGCCCTGGGATAGCACTGGCCATAAGCAGCATGCATACTAATATCCTTTGGAGACTGAAATATGCTTAGAAGCAGAACAGTGGCATCCCTACTTGATAAGAGAACTGGACTGAAAATAAGTATAGCTTTGGAAAGACATTTTACACTCTGCAGTATTGGGTAATTCTTTAGTGGAGTGTGTTGCACAAGCTTTTCCCCCCACCCATTCAGTGCAGTATTATCTTAAAAGCTAAGACAGATGGACCTTTAGGGCACAAATAAACTCCTTTATTTTGCTTGAATTGTTACTTACTGATAACCAATCAGCAATGCTCTTAATGGAGATTTCAGATTAAAAGGGAAAGAAGAACAGAGTAGTTTTAAAAGCCAGTGCTCCAAGACTATTTCACATGCCGATTGTGAGGAAAAGTAGTTCACAATTCCTGATCTCTATAAATCTGATACATCAAAACTCCAGGCCACATCCCACCCTCAATCCAGACACTCAACTCCCATTGACATCCATGTGCATTGCATGCCTGTTCTAAGGTGCAAAGTTACTTTTAGCCTATAAACAAAGGTATATTAGAGGCTAGTTAGTGGGCAGTTTCATCTTTGGCTCACCAGAAAGAATTTGGCCTGAGATACCGGCTGCCCAGATTCAATCACATCTCTCATCATGCTTTGTCATTGTTTTGTCGTGGAAACGCTAAACTTGATATTAAGGGACTGGGTTTCATTCCACACCATTTATCATCTGCTTTTGGGACTCTAAAGTTTAGGATAAAAGGGGCAATATAACTGAATTAATCTGATTGTTATATGCAGTGGGGCTTTTCAACTGATGTAGAAGTAACAGGGTTATCCTTAGAGTTGAACCCCAAACTCCACTTCATCCTGCCTCCTCTGGAGCAAAATGGTCAATCAGGATCCAGGCAACTGTCACACTGGAAATGGCAAATCACCATTTTCCCCAGTATGTGCAGAAGGCTCTACGCTTTTATGTATAAACCAAGGAACTTTAATCAGCAAATGTTGATTTTTAATGACTTAAGAAAAAAGTTGTCATATGATTGTCATATGTAAGGCGAGTGTTGACATTTGAGTGGTTTAACACCTTCCTCTATCCCCCCAAAGTAACATCTCAGAGCAACTGTTTTCTCTCAAAACCCAAGAGAAATGACTGCAGTTTAAGAAGAAATTTAAAAAAAAAATACACCACAAAAACGCAAACCTAAGGGAATTTTATCTTAACAGTTAGAGAGAAAACGGGTAAAATTGGAAGGGATTTCAAAAAATTTGATTATTGCAGAATAAGTTATTCCCTACTTGCATGCATTTCAAACAGGCAGCAGATGCCCCTGGGTGATGATGCCTGTACTAGGAAAAAGGGAGGAGAGACTGGAACCAGTAAGTTCGAGAAGATTCTGTGGCAGTTGGGAGTGGGCAGCAGTGTGAGGAACTGGGGTTCAACTAGGCATCTAGAAGTGGGCGGTTTCTTTTGGGTACATTACCAGCTCAGAGGGGGGTGAAAGCTTCTATCCTTGATTAATTTAACTATGGTGAAACTCTGCAAACATGTCAGTTTTTATTGACTGAAAGAGGAAAAACGTGATTCTCATTCATGAGGAGAAAGCTGACCATTGGGAAGGGTGACAGGTGTTTAATAACTTCAGCCCCATTCTGGGGTATTGATTCAGGCCAACTGTTTTCCCTCCAAAACCAGACGTGGCTGCTGTTTAAGAAAAGGAGAGAATGGGGGTGTAAGGGGGCTCGGACTCACCCGGCGGCACCTCCTGCTGGTTGTCCTGGGAATTAGCTCATCCAGCCCTGGAGCGCCCTCTACAGGCCGGGGATCCGGTTTGCCCACTTTCCTCTAAGGCCCACGAGTCCCTCCCAGGACCCGGTGCCCCTTTAACTAGGGTGTTGCCCCTTTAACTAGGGTGCTGCCCCTCCTGGCAGTACCCCACAGATCTGGGTCTCCCCTCCCCAGGGGAACCCCCCACCCACTACCCCCACCTCGCCTCAGTCTTAGGCTACTGCCAGTCACCAGCTAGCCCCCGTGCCCTGGGGCAGACTGCAGTATAAGCCACTCATCACAGGCAAGGTTGGGTTGGACCAGCTGCCTCGGCCTACCCGTGGGTTACCCCCTGTAACTCCTGTACCTATTGGGCCTTAACCAGGCCTGGAGCCTGGGGTTTTCCTATGCTGGAGCTCCCTAGCTCCTCTAGCCTTCCCCCAGCCCTGCTCCACTCTAGGTCCTTGCAGCCAAGTCCTCCTTCCTCTCAGACAGAGGAAGGCTCTCTCTCCCTTCTGGCTGCCCTGGCCTTTATAAGGCCAGGCTTGTCTGTTTGGGGCATGGCCCCCAGCTGAGCCTGCCTTCCCACTCAGCCCAGCTTTTAGCAATGCCCTTGCTTAGGGCTGTTTCAAGCCCCTCAGGGCATGAGCAGGGTTCTGTCCCGCTACAGGGGGAATGCAAAATCTGAGGGGGGTTGTATATCAGTATTTGATAATTATAGAAAACAGGGGCAAAATATGATGGGACTTTATATCCGTTTTTTAAAATTAGGCACAAAGGAGCAAAACAAAGGGGATTTATATAGATATTTGAAAATTAGCAAAAGAAGGATAAAACCTGAGGAAATGTTATCTGTATATTTGACAACTAGAGAGAAAAGGGGCAAATTTGATGGAGACATCCCATCAATATTCAATAATTAGCAAGAAATGGGGGCAAGATATGAGATTTTAATATCAAAATTCAGCAGTTATGGAGAAAGTTATTTCCCGCTCTCTTGCCATTCAAAGAGGAAGCCCTGAGTGATGAAGTTGAAGCATGAGATGAGAGGGAAGGTTGGAATGAGGAGGCTCCAGAAGATTATGTTGCCAGTAGGAATGGGTATTACCTAGGGATGAAGAAAAAGTTGGCAAGTGAGAAATAGTGTTCAGGTGGACATCTGAATGGGTAGCTCCATCTGGAGCTTGAATCACTGATTGAGGCCAACTGTTTTCCCCTTCAAAACCATATGTGATTGCAGTTTAAAAAGGGAGGAGGAAAAACAAACCCTGAGAGAATTTTATATCAGTACCTGAGATTTAGAGAGAAAAAAGGCAAAATCTGAAAAGATTTTCTATCAATATTTGTTAGCGGAAAGAGGGACAAAGTTGGAAGGGATTTTGAAAAAAAGGATAAAATTTGAGTGAATTTTCCATTGCTCTTCAACAATCAGAGGAAAAAGAGGTAAATATGAGATTTGTACATCAATATTCAGTGATTAGACAGTTAGTGTCTTCATCTGCTAGCTGAACAATTCCGAAGCAGTCCTTACCGACTTATTGTATTCAGTGTAGCTGCTCTGTCATTCTCCTTTTGTCTAGACTTGCATCTATTTCATTGTTTCTCTATGAGGCCCTGAAAAAGCTTTAGTTTCCACATAAATCCTCATGCATTTGCATTGCAACAGGCAGTGAAAGGTTACTCACTAGCTATTTGCCAAAGTGACTTGGGGCCCTCGACAGTCATAACCAGAATCAAAGGAGTAAAAACCTTTTACCTAGTACAACCTTGTTAACAGCTACATGTAAAGAAGCCATTTTGCAGTGCACAACAAGTCTTACTGCTCCTACAAAACCCAGTAACATTGATACATATTCTTGGGCATCATCGACTGGCACCCTAACTATAGGCACCACATGTTATTAAGGTTGCCTGATATTTCTCCTTATAAATACTCCATTTTCAGTTGTTTATAACTTTGGCAATCTTTAACCATTTTGGTCGAAATTTTTCATGTGCAGTATCTGCCTCAAGCTGAATAGTTTTGGAAAGTATCAGCCACAACAGTTCAGCCATTTCAACAGTTCTTGTGCTAAAATATTCTGATAATCTTTTCTTTGAGAAGCTGTAGCTCCTTCTTACTTTGGAGCAGGGACATTTGGCAGGTGGGTGGTCTTTGAGTCAGGAATGTACCTTTTGTGGTTTCCATTAAAATCTGCCCAAATTCGAGCAAGTTACAATAGTTTGAAAACATTTAAGTTAACAGATTCTCAGTAGGTACTCCTCAGAATTTAGTTATTAAAATTTCCAAAGATTCCATAGTCCAGTGAAAAAAAATAACACATGATCATGTAATTAAAGACTATCCTAATGCACAAGGGCATGAATTAAGGTAGCACCTTAAATCTGGCATTTCCTAACTTTTCAGTGCTTCACTTTGCAACTTTAATGTCATATTAACACAGTTTTCTGTGTAACATATATAGTCAGCCCTCTTTTATAGAGCATTCCTAAAACAAATGGTAAAAATTCCCCATACTGCCCATACCAGTGTCCTACTGTACATCACAGGGAGAATATCCTTTCTGACCCTCAAAGGAGCTAAGGCCAGAGCACAAGATTTAATTACTCTTAGTAGGTCTGATTCTCTACTGTCTTGCACTTTGCGCAAGCACTACCACTTACCCTTTTGATTGGTAGTATTTTGGCCCTGATTTAGGAAAGCATCTCTATTCACACAACACTTGAGCACATCATGACCTTTAGGTATGTGATTGTTTTCCACAATCAGGGCCTTTATTCCTACTTTGGGCAATTGTAAGAGACTAGACAAGAAGTTTTGCATAAAGCCATAATCTGATCTACACCGTATTGAATAGTTATTGTTTTGTACCAATGCTGTCATATGAGCTTCAAAACTTGAAAGAATATTGTTTCAGTGTAATATGAGAGTGTGGTTTTTGTCTATTCATTCACATAAATTAGTTTTATTCATTTTCTCAATGCATTACCAGATCCAGGGAACTTGGCTTTGATATTGAATTTGTTTTCTTTAATTTACATAATCACTAAAGTGAATTTAATGCTTTGGTAAGGTGTCAATCATATTCTTCAGGTCTATCCAAATTTTCTAAGCCCTGAACAGGTAAAGCAAAGCAGTGGCCACGCAACCTTTATTTACATCGCCCTGCCATTGTGGCATCTCTGTTCTGAAGTGACCACCTCCAAAAAGAAGGTAGCCCTGTGTCAATTCAGTTATTAACCTGTCTGCTGAGACTTCACTGGTGCCATTTATTTTAATAATAAAACAGAACAACACTTGGCTCCAATTCAGTGCCAAGTGTCTCTAAGTGCTTTATAAATATTAAACATACTGTTGTGACCCACGGTAATATGGTTATTCCGTCTTGCAAATGAGGAAATTGAGGCAAAGAGAGTTTAGAGCCAAAGTTTTCAACAGTATCCTCCAGTTTTGAGTTTCTCGGCTAGAGAGCTCTTCCTTTTTGTTGTCTCTCTCATGTAGGGCCCAATCCTGCAAAGCTCTCTGACCTGTCTGAGAGGTGCTGCACTTTCTCAATTCCTACAGAAGGCGCGCTGTACTTCAAAGTATCCATTTTGTACCTCACATGCTATCTTGGTATAATGGTGAGGAGGGGTCTTGAGAGCAGCTGCTAAACCCTTTTTCATTTCTAGCACCAACCTAAAGGAAAAGTTGGAATGGTATCCCTGTTTCTGAGGGAGCTATCTCCTCTCGGATGGAACTTACCCCTGCGAAGATTTTCCCTGGGGGGGTCATAAAAGTATTTCTGGACAGCAAATGTATTGTCTCTGGAGTGGAGCAGGTTGCATCTGATGTTAGGGGTTTTTTTAATATCCAGAGAGACTTGCCCAGCTTTTCCACACAAGGTCTTCACTCATACTCACTTCATATTTATCACTTGCACAAAAAATTATATATGCAATACATTTTTCAGTAAACGTTACCATCAAATACAGTTAGTGGGAATTTGCTTGCCAAATGATAATCTTGTTTTCCTTGATTATGGTTATGCGGAAGCAATTCTGTTCACAGGGAAAAACAAATGAATAGATTGTCCAGTCCCATATATCTCCCATTTGCAAACACATGCACTTGTGGTGCATGAAATTTGTCATAGGCTAACAGGGAAAATTTTGTGGGAGACCCTTTTTAACATAATTATAAGACATCACTTATATGACTGGGGACCTTTCTTTGCACTAATCAGCTAGCACACTGATCCTGATCCTAATCCTAATCCTAAACTGCTCCTCAAAAAACAGCCTGGGTGTTGTTAGCAATTGTTCATCTATCTTCAGAGTTTCACCGGTTTGAAGCTCACTTTTCCCTTTCTTTTAATGCAGGGGTGGGCAAGCTTTTTGGCCTGAGGGCCATATCTGGGAATAGAAATTGTATGGTGGGCCAGGAATGCTCACAAAACTGGGTTTGGGGTGCAGGAGGGGGTGAGGGCTCTGGTTGGGGGTGCAGGCTCTGGGGTGGGGCCAGTAATGAGAAGTTAAGGGTGCGGGAGGGGGCTCCGGGATGGGGTGTGGAGGGGGTGAGGGCTCTGGCTAGAGGGGTGAGGGCTCTGGGGTGGGGCTGGGGATGAGGAGTTTGGGGTGTAGGAGGGTGCTCCGGGCTGTGACCGAGGGGTTTGGAGGGTGGGAGGGAGATCAGGGCTGGGGCAGGGGTGTAGGAAGGGGTATAGGCTCTGGCTAGGGGTGCGGGCTCTGGAGTGGGGCAGGGGATGAGAGTTTTGGGGTGTGCGAAGGGGTGCAGGCTCCAGCTGGGGGTGCAGGCTCTGGGGTGAGGCTGAGGATGAGAGGTTTGGGGTGCAGGAGAGTGCTCCGGGCTGGAATCGAGGGGTTTGGAGAGCGGGAAGGGATCAGAGCTGGGGCGGGGGGTTGGGGCATGGGGAGAGGCTCAGGGGTGAAGGCTCCCAGCAGAACTTACTTCAAGCAGCATGTCCCTTCTCTGGCTTCTACATAGAAGCACAGCCAGGCGGCTCTGCACACTGCCCCATCTGCAAGCACCGCCCTTGCAGCTCCCATTGGAGAGCCAGAGGAAGTCATTAGAGCGTGTAGGAGCCAGAGCGGGGCCATCCTGCGGCTTCCGGGAGCCGTGTGGTGCGGCCCCCCAACCCTGATCCGCGACTGGAGTGCTGGAGCGGAGCAAGCCCCAGATCCCGCTCCCCACCGGGAGCTCGCGGGCCAGTTTAAAATGGCTCACAGGCCAGATCCGGCCCGCAGGCCATAGTTTGCCCACCTCTGTTTTAATGCTTCCTGCCCATTACTTTTCTTTTTTTTAAAAAAAGAAGACCAAGGGATAGAAATAAAGTACTACAGTATGCTACAGAAATGGTTCAAAGCACTAACGCTGGGGTTTGGGGAGCATTGCTGGAGGTTACTGTGATATTTTTTTCTTAATAATGTCCCCAATCTCCAGTTTACACTCCCAGAATGCTGTGTCACAAAAACATAGGAACTCAAGATTAACCATACCAAATGAGATAATAGGTCCAATAGGCCTCTGACAGTGTCCAATTCCTGATTCTTCAAAGATGCAGATATCCCATAATGTTCCTGGCTAACTGTACATTATTCATTCAAGTGGGGGAAAGAAGACTGCTTCCCAGCCTCAGTGAAGATTAGTTTATGCCCTGTAGCATGAGATTTGATTATCCTTCTCTCAGCATGAGTATAACTATAAATGGTAATCTTGGTAAGAAAATTATCCAGACCTTTTTAAATACAGCCACAGTATTTGACTCAGTGACCTGCACTGCAGCAGATTCCATAGACTGCTTGCCTTCTCTGAAGAAATATTTCCTATATAGTCTAAATTTACCAACCATTAATTTAATTTATTAACCTATTCCTTTTATTTTTATGGGACTGGGTATAAAGGCATGACTAATCAGTTTTTACTATAAAATTATGAAGGGCAAGTACCTCTATCAGTTTTCCATGATTCATCTCTAGTCCAGGCTAAACAATTATACTTTCTGAGGGCATAATAATTTATCTGGTGGAACCTTTATTAGAGGTGGTGATGCACACCAAAAAAACCCCAAAAAACCCCATGACCTTAGTTTACGTCTGCAATTAGAAAACAATATAATTTGTAAAGTGAGCAAATTTGCTCTAGAATCTTTGACCCACATTAAACAAGTAGCCCAAAAAGTTATTTACAGAGTCACATTTCCTAACAGAACAACACTTTGTGGTGAATACTCATTTTTTTGAATCCCATTTCATCTCCCTGACTCCTCTATTTGTATGGGATCTTCTCTATTTCCTTCAGTTATCTAGCCTGACCAAATTCTTAAAACTTGTTTTAAAAAAACATGAAAAGCTCTTTAGTGGAGACACATTTTTTAAAAAAAGAACATTTCAACTACAGCACCACATGTACCTCCTGTTTTGTATAAAGCTGAGCAGTGATATACTAGATATCTGAAAAGACTATGCCAAAAAGGAGAGTAGTTTCCTGGTTCCTAAAGTCCAGAACTGATGCATCACTGTGATATTCCAGTTTTATGACAGTGTAATTCCACTGAAATCAGCCTGATGTCCCTACACCTATGCTTCAGGCAATAAAATATGGCAGAAAGCAATTACTACTCACCTTGGATCATATCCTGAGTTTCTTTGATTTTGCACCCAGATTCTAGACAACACTGGCTCTACACAACCCCACACAGACACCAGGAACAAAAGTAATCTTGGCGAAGATGGGTTGATGGCAAGCAAGAACAGATCATTTGAAGCAGACCATGTACTTGACCCACTATGACCCTTCATGTCTCAATGTGCAAATGACCCATGAAGGGACTAAGTAGGGATTGTAAGATCCACAATTTTCGCAAGAGCCAGGACAGAGGCACAACAAATTGCACCTTGCAATTTTCCTCCTGGCCACAGCTTTTGGGACATTCATGTATCCATAGCTTGAAGACAGTACCTGACCCATCAAGTGATGTTCTTAGGGTCAAATCTCATCCATCCACTGCTAACAAGGGGGGGCTGCAGAGGGTTAGAACTTGAGCATCCTTTACGGGGGTGCTGCGCTCTATTTGTGTGTCATTGCACAGCATGTCTTGGAGGTGTGGGCCAAGTGAAGGGGGAGGAGTGAAATAAGCTACTGCAGGGCTACTGTAATAGCCAGACTAGTTCCAATGCCACTCTATGCCCTGGAGGGATTCCTTACAGCAACACCACTGGCATCTGCCTTTTGCCAAGCCTGGCTACTTAAGCTTGGCATAGGGACTGGATTTAGCCCTTAGGCAGGAGGCCAAAGGTTGAGGTGCTTCAACCACTGGCGGTGCAATAATTTCATAAAAATGAGAGCAAAGGCTGAATAATTGCATTTAATGGGAAATTACATTTCTTATTTCTGCCAAGTCAGTCCTGAAAAGGGAAAATTAAAAGTCCTTTTTCATGCTTTAAGATTCTGTTTTTCTATGCTTTGCAGGAAGTAAGCTACAATGGAGCACAACTATCTCAATGGTGATATTTGTGTGGGTGTTCTCTGCATTTTGGTCTGCAATGCCACTGTTGGGGTGGGGTGAATATGACTATGAGCCACTAAGAACTTGCTGCACATTGGACTACACCAAAGGAGACAGGTGAGGAGGCCCATGGGATTATTCCCTCAGCTTTCTGTGAAATGGGTGACAAGACCAGCAGTAGGTGAATTTTATAGCAAACGCTTATCTTTCAGAGCTGACACTAGACATCTGGCTGCCCTAGATGCCCCATCTTTCTGGGACAGAGCAATTGGGTGGAGATGTGCTGGTGTGGTTGCTCTCAGCCCCCGGCCATGGTTACTGCTGTGTGAAGTATCTCAGCAAACCTCTGCTGGAAGCAGCTAGGCCAGAGACCCACTAGTATGGCAAATCCCACTCACTGCTGCTGTCACAAAGGCTCTGGCAACTTTAAAAGAGCTGGATCCAAAGCTGCACTGGTACAGCTCACAGGTGTGAGGGCAGCTGGGTCAGAGGCAGCCCTCAAAAATCGACACCCTAGACAGCTGCTATGTGATTTATGCCAAATACTGACTGTGCTACCTCTAGTGTTACAATATCCCTCATGCTCTCCTGTCTATTTATCCACCTAATACGTCATGTCATGATCTTTGACTCTGAACACTGTGACCGGGACTTTTTTGTTTTACTCACGTGTAGTACCTAGCACAAGCCCTGATCTTCGACTGGGGACTCTAGATACTATCACAATATTAATTAATTAATTACATTATCATTCTTATCATTATCTTTATGTAATACCATCTGTTTGCTGACATCAGATTAAACTCTTGAGTCAACAGGCCCTAGAGCTACACTAGGAGGAAACAGGTGATGGGGTGTTTTCCCTGAGTAGCTCTTCTTGCCAGAATCCACTTCCACTCCTGGTCTATCAGAGTGCAACTGCATTGAGCTTGAGAACATGCCTCAAAGCCTGTCTGCTGCACCTAAAGCATTTGTCCTTTTTTTGCATTTTTACAAATATAAATATATGAATACTTAGAAGCTTTTGCCTGAGAAAAGATTACAAGAGGTCTGAATTTCCTTTTCTATGCAGTCTTTTATCTATAGAATGGTTGTTAATTAGTATTTCAAATACTGCATGTGTGCTGGAGCACACTCTGATTAGTGCATTTTATAAACAACAAACACCACATCAGAAAAAGATTAATGGGGGCTTTTTCCTCTACCCACCAGAAATTTCGTCACATTCCTTTTTGCTATGGCCATTTTCAATTTTGTGATCCCTATCTTCATCATGCTGACAGCTTACCAGTCTATAGAGCAGAAATTCAAGAAAAGTGGACAGTTCAAGGTAAGAAAGCTTCCTCAAGTTCCCCCCAAAACAAGATCACCTATGTGAGGTATAAAGTCCTGAAAACACACTCTCCCTCCTGGCCTCAGTATCATTGACCAACATTTTGAAACAACCCCTCCTCCCCTTCCTACAGAATTCTTCCCAGATTATACACTAAAACAAGTGCATGCTAAAACAGAATAGGGGGAGTTTTTGTTGATTTTATATAGATAATCATCCAGAGTAGCTTTGCTCATGAAAGCTTAACTACCGGTAAGTCTTAGCATATCAAAGCTCTCTGAGGCCAACAACACTGCAAAGGAAAGGTTATGAGAAGGCTCCGTTTCTAAGTGGGGGCAGGAGGGGAGGCTGGCTTTATAAATGTGACTTGCTTACACGTGGCTAGGGTAAATCAGAAATGTTTATGAAGTGGAAACAAAGGAATTGTTTCTTCAGAAATGTTCTGGAGCACTAGGTTTATGATGATGTAATGTGGTGATTATGTAACTTGGTTTTTTAGGCACATACTGTACAGTCAGCGGGCTTTACACTTGACTGGCTAATTCACACACAGAGCTCCCTCAGTTATCAAATTCATTCTCATGGCCTCCTTAATAAAAAGGAACAGAGATAAAATTTCAGGTAAAGATTTGCCCTAGCAGACTAGTGTGTCGGATACAGGGTATGTACACAAGCAATATATTACTTTAACAAAGATTTAAAAAAAATGTCAGTGAGTTTATGGAAGAGTCTGACAACTTATGTCTTTGCCTATATAGGATGGTGTACAATAGTGTATGGTATTATGTAATCCTAGTTATGATGCAGGAAATGTTTAGGCATTAAAAGTACAGTTCAATGTGTACATACACACATTAATATGTGAGGTACTCAAATACTATGGTCATGAGAACCATAGAAAAGCCTACAAAATATAGACACAATGGGAACACTATATGTTTTGGCTTGATATCAATAATCTCTTTTAATTTTTTGTATTATTTGTTATATTTGCTTCATCCCGTTTGAAATGCCCTCATAGATGCTTACAAAATCACACCCCATCACTGATTTGTCCATTTTTGCAAGCTTCCCAATGCCCCCTACACCCTGTTGTTTTCTGTGGAAATTAAATTAACATAGCTGCTTATTTAGCATCCCTGCTGCTTTCAAGAGACACTTCACATTTCACCTTATGTCACCCCGTGATCCATGTCAACTCTCTAGGAATAGTACTCACAGGCAAATAGCTACTGCTGTCCCAACAGGGGGAGCCCAAAACATTGGGAGCCAATTCCACACAATTTCATCCAAATAACATCAATGGAGGGAGCTAAGAGTGGAACGAGGACAGTCTCCAACATGTGTGTCTTCTATTTAAAAATCCTTCACTGATTTTGAGCAAAGAATATTAGGTTACTGTGTCTGTCCTCTCTGTTTAATGCCACATATTACTGCATAATAGAATGAATGTGTGGTTTTGTTTTTTCAGTTTAATACAAGTTTACCAGTGAAGACACTGGTCATTTGCTGGGGCCCCTACTCCCTTTTATGCTTCTATGCTGCAGTTGAAAATGTGACTTTCATCTCACCAAAACTCCGAATGGTATGTTGAAAAAGCCCTCACATTGTCCTTGCTTTTTTCTGACTTACTCCTACAACATATCATTTCACTAAGCAATAGCTTGACACAGGATATATAAATAAGTAAATAGTTTCTACATAGTTTATTATTCATCTACTGTCTTTAAAGAAAAGTAGTCAAGTATAGTAATGACCGTTCAAAATTATATTAGTGAGATCACCACAAGTTACTGAAAACAATTTAATAAGCTTCACTTGTTGCTTCAATAGTTGATTTTGGATCTGGATCTGTAGCCTGAGTATTATTTGGTTGGTCAGATTTTCATCTAAATTCAAGTGGTATTACTCTAAAGAGCTGGTTTTGGCCCCATTGTTTTCCAGTGTGGGGCATTCGTTTCTTAAGTGAATCTTTAATTAGTAAAAACACTTTAAAAAATGCTTACTTTTCCCAGAGGACTCCTCTCTGAATAAAAATTGTTCTGGAATTGGACCTTTTCTCTAGGTTCTCTCTGTTCTACATTTGTAGGAAACAAGAAGGGGATGCTAAGATTGCATATAAAAGGATGGGAATTTAGCCTATGTGCATGAAGTATTTTACCATTCTATTTCAAAATCGAAATAATTTATCTTGGAGAACTGACTGGCTCAGGGGTTCAGTAATAACATATGAAGCATTTCATCTATAGCTCACTGGTTAAAATATATCCAAAGTTGCAGGTAGCTAAAAGTTACTATCATAGATTAGGTGTTCAGTATCCCATCTAAAATGAGTCTGTGATCTCAGTTGACTTCACATTGGATAGGTGTCTACATCACAAAATTCACTACCACAAATTGTGCATTTTTTTTTTCAGTCTCAACTGAAAAATCCCAAGAGTACAGACACTGAACTGATTTCTCACTTTGGAGGTGAACCCCTCCTAGTCAGGGAACAGTGGCTGGGCAATTTGAAGAAGTTTCATAGTCTGTCTTGTACCTGTCATGTGGGTAAAGGACTTATCTTCAGTTGACTCAAAACTCATCACAAGCACCAAATTCGTTTTTAAAAAATAATCCAGAAGGAACTTGTCTGGTAAGGGGCAAACCAAGCATTTCTCAGGGCTACCCTGAAGTGATGCTACACACGCCCATTAAAGCCTCACTGCAATTTCTGCTAAAACTTACATTTTTTACATGAAATTAAAATTGTTCTCTGTGTGTATGTATCTTATAACAGATACCTGCCATTATTGCCAAGACTGTGCCAACAGTGAATGCCTTTGTCTATGCCCTGGGGAATGAGAACTACAGAGGAGGAATATGGCAGTTCCTCACAGGACAGAAGATTGAGAAAGCAGAGATTGATAACAAAACTAAGTAACACAAGTAAACTAAGCTAATGCAGACACATAACTGAAAGAAAAACCAGCAGAGGAAACCATGTACGTATGCTAACTTTAATTAAAGGTGGTTCCACATTGGAAAGATTCTGCATGGTCTACAAGCAATGAAATACTGAAAGAAAGTCATGTGGATAACTGTTGAGTTTCTCTTTCAATCTGTCATGAGCTGCTTGTCAAACAAGCTGCCTTAAACCTGTGTTGGTTGTTGTCAGTCTCATTTTATATGTCATTGCAAATAAACTGTGTGCTGTGAAGCATTTTTGTCCTGCTGGACTAAGATCAAAGTTTAGAAAATGAACTGTGGATATTAGGTTATCCAATGAGGCCTACCAATATTAATTTGTGCTCTATTTATCCAAATGGTATGTCTGGGTAACCAAAAGATTAAAGCAATATCCAGAATTATACCATATGTTTGTGTCAATGGCTGTTCATCTGCATTTTTTAATTTCACATAAAACAGAAGTTTGCAACTTTAGGGCCTGAATCTATCATCCTTATATAACTGAGAGCAGACACTGGCCCATATTAAAGTGAATGATCAGTAGTGTGCATTTAAGACTTTTGTATTTCATTATGTTGTTCATGGTGCCTGTATAACTGAGAACTGGCAGTTGGATGTTGCATGTTATCACAAGATGGGTCTCTGAATGATCTAGTTACAAAAATAGATTTCATGACACATTAGAATGAAAGAGATTGTGTGTACAAAGACCCAAATCCAATTGATTCTTAGAGAGAGCTCATGGTTAGTTTTCAAACATTGAAAGTAACAGAGTTTTTGAATCTAAGGAAGGAAAAGTCTTATCAGTCACAATTGCCATTTCCAACACATAATTAATTGGAGGGGAGAGAGTGTTGAGTAGTGGAATACAGAAAGGTAGCATGGTGCACTGCTAGAGAATAAAACATTAGCCAAAACTGTATATTTTCCTCAAAAGTTTGTTCTTTGGAAACCTTTTTTTTTCTTACGTATTTCCATCCTGGAACAAAGGTTTGTTTTATTTGCTTAGGGCCAAATTCTAAGGCCTACCCAGCATTTAATTAGCCCACACTCAGGCAAATTTACACTGGCTTCAAAAGGAATTTGGCTCAGTAAAGACCTCACAATTTGGCTCTCAGTGCATTTTAAAAGTAAGCTTGTGCATTGTATTGTGATCATTTTTTAGGGGCAGGGTGTCATTCGACAAGTGGCGGAACTCATCTTGCGTTCTTTACCTCCCTGCATGGTTACAAGTTTCAGCAGTGCCTACAGCTCTCTCTGTTTAGTTTTTATGTATCCTTTTGTCAGTATTTGTTGAAAACTATGATGGGTGAACCTTAATATTGTTATTTATTGCGTCCAAGGTTGACCAGCGCTCTATAAACCTCTACAAAAATGCTATCACTGCTCTGAGCAGCTAACATTCTGAGAGTCACACACCATATCTGAAAAAGCAAGAGGTAATGTGAACTCTCAAAAGGTTTGGAGTTAGTTTACATAAATGCAGGGCTGGGTACAAATACAAACGTTTGAGTTCTTGTGCAAATTATCTGCATGCGTCTGCAAAATTTGATTTGAAATCTCCCAAGGACAGGTTCATTCATGAAACTTCTTTATTTCATGCTTCACATCAGGCCAGAAAGAGTGTGAAAAACACAAATCTCTTATCATGATATCTCAGCACTTTCCAGTTTGGTCCAAGCTAGCAGCTGACAATACAGAGGCCATTTTACAAAAAGGAGAGGGAGAGCTACGGATAAGATACTCAAACCTTTCACATTTACAGAGGGATCCAAGACCTAAAATTCAGACCTAGATTGAGATGTGAACCTGAACCTTTGCAAAGCACATGGTTTTTCTGATTTAGGATTCTGTTCATTCTTCTAAATTCTGATCCAGTTCTGGATCTAGATCTAAACTTCCTCAAAATTCCACAGACTAGGTAAGTCAATGTTAATTTAGTGTGGATTCATTTCTAGGAATGGGCAAAAGAAAAGGTTGTCTTTTTTTCAAAGGCAGTTTGGCCTACTAAAAAACCAAGGACTCCTCTCCTCAATGTGCCATTGCAATTGAGGAAACATACACCAGTCATACAGGGGGTTGGTTATTAAAAGTGTTTGTGAGTGAGGAAACCAATATTTTTTTTAATGCTGACTAAAAAGGCACAAGTCAAGAAAAATCAGAGGTTATTGTGTTTCAAGATTCTCAGCTCCTAGCCAAATAGCAAGACTATGTCCAGGAGCCTCAAACCTGAACACTTTCCATTACACCTAAACAAAGTGTTACTCGTGTTAGGGAAAATTTCACTTTACACAGATCTAAACTCTATCCCTAAGCTCTCACCTCATGCACAGACATCACAATAGGAAAGCAGACTATAAATCAAAAACTGCCGGGCAGATTTGAATATTTATATATTTGAAGGGAAAAGCCAAAGAAAATTCTATAAAAAATTGTAGATTTTCTCTATCAAACATTTCTTTTTTCCTGTTGTTATTCTCTTTCATCTTGCACACCTTAAACTGATACAGTCTATTTAAATTAGTTGTTTGGACTGAAGAGTGCCCTCATTAACTTTTCCAGTTAATCACACATTGGCTGATTATCTGCTTTCTTCACTAGCAAGTTATCAGCCAGCTTGTGACTTCTGGGGAGATTTGAATTTACCAGGGTGTAAAAAATTGGATTCTCTCTTCCTTTTTTGGTTTGTTTTTTTTAAAAGGAAAGAAAAGCAAGGAAAACATCTGGGAACTTGACACTGAAATATAAAGTTCCCTTGCATTTGATACAGCCTTCCCCAATAGCATTCTAATTGTATAAAGCAGGGACTGCTGATATCCATTAACAAGCATATTTCATTTTTCCCCCTCTTAGGAAAAGGTATGGAGGTGTCTAGTATCAAGAAGCTAGCCTGCACCACTGTTCCCATATTTACCCTTAGCACAATATACCTTCACTAATACAGCATTACATCAGACCTGACTGTCATGGTTCTGGCAATGTTTCCATTATAAAACCTGTCTCTCACTCTGTGGATAAATCATTTCAGACTAAGACTCATACTTCATGTAGAGCATACTCAAGTGTGCAAAAACATGATTCCATGCTCTGTAGAGTCTGAAGGACACAATATGGATTTAAATGGAGTTATCTGGAAACAAGTTTTATAATATTCTTACAAAGTGAAGCCTGAGAGCCAAATTGGACTCTCAAATTTTTACAGTGCAGCCTATATCCACTTAGGTCTTTATAAAAAGAGATGCAACCCCTGGATATGTGTGGTTCCAGGACCACTCCGCTCAAGATGGAGTGATGGATACTGGGAACTGCAGTCTCATTGCTCTGCACCTCTTTAATAAAGATTTGAGTGACTACAATCTGCTCTACTTTTACAAATTAGGTGTAGTACTTGGACAACTGGTAAATTTCCTGTTGCAGCCCTCAGCTGGGTACAGCTTGGCAATTGTCCTTGAATTAACTTAACATAAAGAAAAATGTTCAACTCCTCCAGGTTAAATTCCTTGATTCAGCACCCAATAATTCTATTAATGTTTTAGAATATGCAGTATTTTAACTCTGCCAACAATAAGAGATACCCCTGTTAATGCTCAGGGTATTTATGCTCATTATTCCTATTAGTGTCAGTGGGATTTACCTTTATAATTCTCTGATACGTTGATGAAAAATAGACCTCCAAAGAAAGCAAGGAGGGAAATTCTTCTCCTTATCCCTAGATAAAAACATAATTTCCTCAGGTTTTCTTCCAGCAGATGAACTTCTAACACTTAATCTCTTGCAGTCTGATTTTCAGAAGTGCCAACCACCCACAACTCCAACTGAAGTCTGAAAATCAAGCTCTTGCTAACATAGTCTTCCAGCATCACCTATATCTACAAAAAACCTTATACTTCGATAAAGAGAGAATCAGATTTTCTAAGGTTTCTCTTCATTGCTTTTGTCTTTATGCATTTTTCCTAGGAAATACAGGCTTTTTTCTCACGACACTGAAGACTGATTTAGGAATTGAATTAAGGGTCAGACAAAGAATTTGCAGTATCCTCTTGTCCACAATTATACTACACTGCACCTCCAGTGCAACATATAAGTGACCTGGTTGTGCCACCACCGAAAAGGAGAAAGAGGTAGGTATGGATTCAGTAAATATGGACCTGAAAAAGGCCAAGAAGATCAGTCCTAATAGTGCTTTATAGTGACAGACTCAAAGAGCTCAATCTGTTTATCTTAAGAATGAGAAAGTTAAGGGGTGACATGATCACAGTCTGTATATACTGTAATGCTCATAGCATCAGAGATTTACTGGGACACTGCAAGTACCCTCTCCAGTACACACAGGCAGAACTAAACTTCCCACTAGCCCCCTAGCTCAAATCAACAGCATAATGTACAAGACTATTTAACACTAAAATAAGGATATAGCATCATTTACTAATGGAGGTACTGTCTATACACTAAATATCGCAACCTCCCCGCCCCACATGCACACACAATTAAATAAGAAGTTGAACAGAAGTGCCTTAGAATCAAGGTAGTCTGCCATTGACACAGGTTTCCACGGGCATCTGCCCACTCAAGTCTATATTCAGCCATGGACACCTCACTCATAGTTGGATCCAGATGATCAGTGTGTGCAGGGTTCATGTCCTCTAGGTCAGTTCTATCTGTTGTGGAGAGATTGTCTGTTGAAGACAGCACTGTGTTGAGGCCCTGAGAACATCCCAGCAATTCCTTCAACACAACTGGTCTGTCATGAGCCACAGGAACCCACTGGGGTACCTCCAAATGCACTTCTGCGTCCTTTGGGATAGTTGTTGAGCATCCTCAGTATTTGCCCTCTCCTTTCTTTCAATGAATCTATGTACCAGTTCTCAATGCATTGCAAAGGGGCGAGCTCTTGCTTTTTGTATCAGCAATGGCAAGTTGTTTAGTTTCTTACTCACTATGTGAGGTTCCCTCCAAAACAGAGTTAAGTTCAGGATTTTTTTCAGGCTGCTTTTTCCAGTTGTGTGGCCACACCTTCTTTCCCTTCTTTCCTGGATGGGCATATTATTTTCCTTTTTCCTGGCATCTTGTGCCTGGCACTCATGTCTGGCTCATCTGTTCCTCCACCTTCTGGAATGCTCTCTTTGTTTCACTGATAAAAGACTTTGCTCCATCATCCATCTGTTTAGGTATGTGGGGTCTTGATAGGGTTGCCAATTTTGGTTGGACATATTCCTGAAGGTTTTATCATGTGACAATCTTTAAAGATTAATCTTCAATTCCTGGAGGGTTGGCAACTCTAGGTCTTAATGTTCAGGAAGCAAGAACTGGCAAGTCACAGGCAAGCATGGGTTTGCAGAGTCCAAAAATATCCAGTAAAGAGAGTAATGGGTAATTAAGTGCCCACTGATGTTATATGCAAAGATGACAAAAGGCAACTTCATATCCCAGTCTCGTTTATCTTCACTGACTCTAAACATAGAACCAGTAGTGTGGATTATTCTCCCCACTCCCCCCATTACTCACAGAGTAGTCCTCACATTGGTTATCTGGAGCGGTCAGCAAGCCTTATGTAACAACTGTGATTCAAATTCCTTCCTCTGAGCACTACAGATGCACTTTGGTGGGCCAAACTGCAACATTACATGTTTCATCAATACTTCCATAACCGTCTCAGTCATTTTATCCTTCAGTGGTTGCATGACAACATCTACTCAGAGAAGAGGTCAAACAGTGCCAGCAAATACCAATTTCCACCTGGTGTTTCTGGTAGTGGGCATTTCAAGCCAGTCTGTATGAACTCCCAAGGTTTACTAGATTGTGACATTTCCCCTAGTAGAGTTCTGCCTCTTCTTGCTGGCATTTTCCTTTCTTGACAAGACAGGAAAGCACCCAGTCCTTAACATCTACAGCAGCCATGCCCAGCCATGTTGGATACATAGTTCTGTGTCTTTTTGCATTCCACGTGGCCTGTCACTTCCTTATCAGGAAGTCATTCCAGCACTATTATCTGTAAGCTTGTGGGCAAGACAATGGACCTGTTCCCATCATATATCACCAAGTTGATAACCAGATCAATGAATAAACATTCCTGAACTGCACTGAACTTCCCCAGTCTAGGTCTCCTTCAGTAGGTCTGTTGGCACACCAAACACAACGTAGAGTCCTTAGACGGTTCTTGAAGATGTCTTCACAAGACCATGCTGAGTCTATTCTCATACCTTACCTCCACTGAAAGCATCAGCCAACAGATTTTGCTTTCCAGGTTTATGGTGAACCATGAATGCACATTTAGACAGTTTGTGAATCCATCTCCACGGGGCTTTCTGCGTTGTGCTTTGTAAGGAACCACTGTTGGGCACTGTAGTCTGTGTACACTGTGAATTCCATACCTAATAAATAGGGAAGATAGGCCTTGAAGGCCTCCACAATAGCCAGACATTCCAGTTGTGTAACCAAATACGTGGTTTCCCTCTCATTTAACTTGTGACCTCTAAAAGCCATGCAGCGGCACCTACTGAGCTCATCTATTTGCTCAAGGGCAAATCCAACAGACACCTTTGATGCATCACAGGTTACCATGAATGGACAGGATACATCTGGGAATTTAAGCATAGCATGGTTTAGAAGTCCTTCCTTCAGTGACTCAAATGCTCTTTGGTGTTTTACCATTCAGACAAAGTTGCTCTTAGTTAGCAGGTATAATAGCACTACCCACAGAATTTTTTTACAAATCTCCTATAGAATCCATAGAGATCTACAAACTGCTGTACCTCCTCCAGATTTGTAGGAACCTTCCAATCCTTTATAACATTCAGTTTCTGGGGTTGAGGCTCCAACCCATTCTCACTGATTACACGTCCTAGGAAGGTAATGTGACTTCTCACATATTGACGTTTATTTCCTGCAAGTCTAAACCCTGTCTCCTTAAAAAGAAAATTCTGTTCATTTGTTTTCATAAAACATAGGAGGAAATCATGTAAGTACATGAGAATGTTTTCTGTTATCAAAACTTGGGTTAGATCATTTGCTACCTTCTGAAATGTCCCTGAGTCCAAAAGGCATTCTGTGGAATTTTTAACAGTGAGGGTAATTAACCATGGGAACAATTTTGCAAGGGTTTTAGTAAATTCACCATCACTGGAAATGTTTAAATCAAGCTTGGATGTTTTTGTAACAGATATACTCTAGTTCAAACAGAAATTCATTGGCCTGTGTTATACGGGAGGTTAGACTAGAAAATCAGTGATTCCTTTGTTTTTATAATCTATGAATAATCTCTTAATCTAATTAGGCATTTGGTTCAACCACCTGGACCATAAAAAACATTTTAGTTTAAAATCCTTGGTATTAGTCACAAATTAATATCTTATTTTCAATAGTATCCCACTTAAATCTATTATGTTCTGTTATCTATGAAGATGGTTGACTGAAAATGCACACCTTAAATCTATTCTATAGTAAACATTACAATGCAAAAATGGATGTTGGAATTCATATATACAGAGTATGTAAATTCACAGCTAGAGAGAATATATATCATAAGAAACATTCTATGTTCTACATAAGCCAATATGGATAGTCTGGTAAATATTTGAGGTATGTTTTACTGTGAAAATGTGCATTTCTCTCTCTAAACAGAATGAAGTGCATTTGTTGTTTTTTAAATGGTGAGCCTGCGTGTGCACATGCACACACACACTAAATGTTGTGTATTATCTCACATGACTGAATTTCCGCACAAGAGTTTCTTGGAAAACCAGAAGTCCATGAACACTTGAAATTAAATGCACAAATGTGTAAGAAATTCACAAAACTGATGAAAATTTAGTATAAACTTACATAGAATTAAAACTGCATGCAAAACGATTAATATCAAATACCACCTTCTTTTATCTTTTCTATACTTTAAGCCCCTTAGATATCTACAGAGAGTATTATGGGTGCTTGCTTTCTCTAGTGGGCAGTACATTAAATTACTCAATATACATACGGAACCTGGTTATTAAGAAGGCAACATCACATTATAGTGGATACAGCAGAACAGAAGATCAAGAACTCACCGAGCAGTGGGCTGGGATCTGGATTTGCCTTCATATCAGATATACTAGCCAGTGGGTTGCACTGAAGATTAAGTTCTTAGAGACCTAGGCCCTGATCCAAGCAAAGCATTTAATCGTTTATTTAATTTCATGTACATGAGCAGTTTGATCGAAGCCAACAGGAGTTAATCATGCCGCTTAATTGCTCAGCTAGATCATGGCCCTAATGATTAACTCTTAGTTACACAGAACTTTGTTCAAGATTTCTTAGGCAGTAATACTTAATAATAGAATTGGAAATGTGGGGCCTGATTCTGCACCCCCTTGTACAGTCATTTAGAGACGTGTAAAATAATTGCAGATTGGCAGTAGATGGAACCAGATCCAAATGACAGTGTTTAGCTACCGGGATGCTACCCTCAGAGGCAGTCCCACTCATTCAGGGTTGAGTCACATTGATGAGGCAGCATGAGAAAAGCTTGCAGTCTGCAGTATTGCTGTCCATGCTTTATTTGCGCTGCGGATATATGCAAATTTTCAGTTTCCAGTGATGTTGGTATGACAACTTTTAGGACAGGTGAAATTTGTTTAAAAATTCAAAACCAAAGAAGATACCTACTACATGCACAAAAATTCAGGGAGGACAGATTGCACTCAAGTCTTGTGCCTAGCTCAAGTTTTCCTCTTCTACTTTCTCAGATTTGATTACTCAGATCACAGGGTCTGGTCTGTGTCTGGGAGCCGTGGCCGTTAATACTTTTTAACAACACCTGCTCCAAGTTCTCTGTCTCGCTATCTTCTAGACACCACATTTCATTCTTTTCACAGTTCAGTGGAACAGGAGCAATAGGAGGAACAAGTTGCATTCTGGGAGCCAGACCTCAGTTAACCTGGTGTAAACTGGAAGTAATTCTATCTAAATGAATGCAGCTACTCCTAGGTTATAGCAGTGTAAGTTAGATCAGAATTTGGCCCTATGTATTCCTGAATATAGTATGATTGCTTTTCTATGAATTCCTGCTTCATTTTACCTTTTACCTTTCTAGAAAGGTATCCAGCCCTGACATTATGCTATGTCTTTGGAGGCACTCATTTGACATAATGTAATCCTCTACTAGTGAACTAGCCAGCAAATGCACCAGCAGCATGGCCATTAGTAACAGGGGCGGCAAGTTATATGGGCCTGTGTGCCCATGCTCCAGGAATATTCAGGGCCCGGTGGCCTGGCTTCACCAATGTTCAAGTCTCTCCCTGGCCCCGCCTGCCACTCCCGCGTGCGTCCCCCAGAGCATCTCCAGGCGATTTAAAAGGGCTGAGGGCCCACGGCCACTGTCACAAGCAATACAGTGAGGCTAAGGTGGCTTCCTGCTCGCCCTCGCTCTACGCCAATCCCGGAAGTGGCTGGCACGTCCCTGCGGCTCCACTGGTGTGTTTCTGTGCACTGCCCCAAGCACCAACTTCGCAGCTCCCATTGGATCAGAACTGCGACCAATGGGAGCTGCGGGGGCAGTGCCTGTGGGCAGCAGCGCAAAGAGACCACCTGGTCCCCCCACCTAAGAGCCGCTGCCAAAGCGGTGTGTGGGTTGCTTTCGGGAGCCACCCAAGGTAAGCACCGCACCCCTCACACTTTCGTGCACCCCAACCCCTGCCCCAGCCCAGAGTCAGCACCCCAACTCCCTCCTAGAGCCTGCCCCCCACACTCCCTCCTGCACCCCTGCCCCAGTCCAGAGCCCACACCCAAACTCCCTCCCAGAGTCCTCAGCCCTTCCTGCACCCCAACCCCCTGCACTCCTCTAAACAGTCAGCAGTAACTCTGCCTCTCAGTCTGTCTGCCTATCTTTGCAAACTGCAGTGTCGTTACAGATCTAAAAATGACATACACAAAAATCAAAGGCATATCGAAGTTATACAGCTAAATACAACACATTCAGCAGCAGTGATTTTAGCCCTGAAACTATAGGGGAAAAAACTCATGGTTCTCGATTTCAAGAATAAAAACTAGTCAGCAATTTAAATAAGAAGCCTTATTTCTATAGAATCTTTTAGAAGTGAATTATGTGCCTAGCATCTCTGACAGGATTGTACCCAGGTGGCTAGCCCACACTGCCACAGCTACACTGCTATTTTTAGCATGCTAGCTTGATCAAAGCTAGTGCATGTACCTCCAACTAAGCTGGAAATTACACTTCCAGCTCCAGTGCTCTTCTCTGTCAGTGCACAGACCTGTATGACTAGCACTGGCTCAGTTTCAATAGATTTGGAATTTGGATTTGCCTCAGATAAGTACCCAAACCTTAGGATGTTTAATCAAAGCAATTTTGCTATTTTAGTCTGCAAAATTTAACTGGAAATCTTATGAGAACAACATTTCTCATGAGATTTCCAGTATTTCTGCCTCCCGGTTTCGCCAGATCTAGAAATATCAAAGGTTTAGGGGTTGGGAGTTGTCTCCCTTTTCCTTGGACTTTTCAACAGTAGAAAGAATTATTGTTGTCTCTCAAGCTATTAATAAATATTTAGCCACACTTTTTTTAATAAATAGGCATTGGGTATACATTTTCTAACTCAAAAATAATTAACAAGTAAAAAAATCAATCAGGAAACTGAGAGTTTACCAACAGCAGCACTACAAGCAATAATACAGCCTGTCTAACACTAACATTTACTAAGTAGAAAAAAAATACTTTTTCCCCCCTTTTTTCAGTTGCTTTTTAAAAGTTTTCATGAGCAAGGGTGGGAAATAGTGTTGTAAACAAAAGTACAGATGTTTTTAATGGGCTGAAAGCAATTTAAAATGCTGTTGCCTAATAATATTCAGTATTCCATATAGTGCTTTTCAGCTTCAAGCACTATATTAAATACTTCTCACAACAACTCACGGGCCCAATGCCCCCCTACAAGATATGAGTAAATTACATTGACTTTCCATTGTTACACCCTTCGGAAATAGGTAAAAGCATAATCCCATGTGAAGGTGACTTTCTGCTGCAAGTGCTCACAAATCTGTTTCAAATGATGCATTTTGTTTTTCCTGTTGAAAAAAATATCTGGTAGACTGATACAAGTGACAGAACTGAAAGATTCGTTTTAGGATCAAATTGGTTGTGACATGGGTACACATATCCTATTAAGAGGGTTTTATTGTTACTTTAAAGTCTCATTAAAAGCCTACAGTCAAACAGGAATAAAAAGGGGCTTATTTCAGGTATTCTCCAAATGCCCATTTTGCATTTGGGCCCAGTCTTACATTCTTGCTGCTCATTAAATGTTTTGGTTACACAAGAAATGCAAAAGCATTGCCTGCTATTAAGTAAGACTCAAGCAAGCTACAGTAACGGGTACAGCTACTGTATTTGCAAGTGAACTCTGGTGATCCAGTGGCATGTACTGGCCCTTTGCAAGGTCACTGTTGCATTCACAGTACTTCCCTGTTTTTTGCTTTTTGGTTTTTGCCCCTTTTTGCTCCCCCCAAAATACCCCTTGTTCTAAGTAATAGAATATCCTTGCATGGCTTGATTCTCCACTGCCTAGAACCTTGTGTAGTCATTTACACCTGGGCAAAATGTGTGCATTTTATACCCCCTTGGCACAGGTGCAAATGACTCTACAAAAATGTAATGCAGTGGGGAATAAAGACTGCAGAGTATTCCCTTATGTTTCATATACCAACCCCTATTCAATAACATTGACCTGTTTATTTGAGGCAGCTAGTAACTTGGTAATGCAGCAAGAGGATTTGACCAGTTTAGAAACTGATTGTACCTTATTTTAGAAGTCACCTTGCCTCCTGCGAGACTGGGAAGACTGTGACTCATGAGAGCCTTTGACGTTAATATGCGTAATTTTTTTTAAGTTGGTAAAAAGGAAATAAGTTGGAAGGTCCTTTTTGGAGAGGGTTACCCTGCAACAATCTATGATGGGCACAGCACCCAAAGGAAAGGGCAACCTAATGTTTGTGTTAGCCAGCAGCATCTCTAGCTTTACTGCTTTTTGTTGTAATCGTGTTTGATATCTTATGGAACAGGGCTATAATTGGTGAAGAACTGCCACTAGCAATCATAAAATAGACCCAAAGTGGTCACATAGCCTGCTTGTTAAACTTCAACTTTTGGTAGCCTTTAAGCAGAAAGAACTGACTTCTTGAAACTTAATCTGGTTATTTTATCAGAGACATAACACAAAGTCTCTGGTTTGATTTTATTAATTCACTATTTGAAGGTAATATATAATCTTCAATTTGACCATAAAGTTTTGAGTGGGCTGGAGACAACATGAGACACCTTGTCTGAGAAATCTAGGTAGTTACCTTGTGGCTGCAATGTGACTCTCTTGTTAGCACCCTAAAATTAGAATTTTAATCTCAGATTGGCACCCCATTCTCTGTCACTCATGTCTTGCTAAACAGTGATCTGATTATGGCCACTTGTGTGGTATTTGTTTTCATATAATCCTTTTAGCACCATAAATGCTAAATATACTGTGCAGTTTAAATATAATGTTAACACCCAAGTGACTCTTGTTAACTGTATTGGAGTAGTCATAATAATCATTTAAGAAAACCACAAGTGATTTCCAGACTTTTTATTTGGAAAAATGGCATTTATATTGTTTTTTAATGAATAAACAGGCTCCAGCAGCCAGTGCTGAATATTTTAACAACTTTATGGCCCCCTAGGACTTCCTAGCTGTTATTATGTGGCACACTATAGAGACCTGGATTTTCTTATGACAGTGGGGAGAGAAATCAAAGCTTCCTACTCAAAAAGGACAAGCCCTTACCATTTGAGCTATCATCAAAGTCTCTATTATATGTTAGCAATATGGGGCCAATGACACACACATAAACTTCATGATTCCATCGAGTGGAAGGTATTGGGGCACACACTAGCAAATCCATTACAATATTCTCACTATAAAATAACCTTAACAGAATGTCACCCACCTAATTTAATGGGTGGAAGATCTGCTTGGATCAGCTTAAGAACAAAAGAGGGAGTGTATGCAGAGTTAGGACCCTTCTCCCTTTGGGCACTTTGTTGCCCACTAGTCAGCCAGGGAGAAATGGGAACTAATTCACTCTTTGCTTCCCATCAGCATTAATTTAAACTTTTGCCTGTTTTTTTTTGACCTTGTTGCTCCATTTCAGCTGAACCCTCCCTCCCCCTAGTTATATAGTATAGAAACTTTGTTTTTAGAGGTGCTGTGGGTCTGACCAGTCACCTGGTTTAGGGATCTTTCCCCTTGGGGCCAAACTGGCTGCAGCCTGGTAGTTTTTTTCACTTTCCTCAGAGAATCATAGAGACACAGTGAGGTTAAATAGGAATAGGACTTAGACATTTAATATTTCGAATTTGTGTAAATGTTAGTGCATTGCAACTTGTGGCCAGCATCCAGTGGTACAAAGGGGCCTGCACCCAGAAATAAAAGAGATCTGGGATTTTGCTGGGGGACCTCAAGACTGTGGGGAAAAGGCACATCTGCAGACTGCAGTCCCTCTTTGGTATCTTCTGTCCTCTTCACAAAGGGGCGGGTAAGAGGATTCAGCAGAGACAGCTGAATTTGAGGGTAGACGGTGGAAAGTCTACTCTGAGTTATGGGCTATATGCTGAGAGCCCTATAAACCCCACGGTGGACCCACTTAAATGCCTGGTATGGTGCAGTGCAGATAACACTGGGGTGCTCCACTGGATAAAGTTGTGGCCTGCTGCTTAAATCCATTCCCGTGTCTCTCCTCATTCACTTGCATATCCTGATCAAAGTGCTGTAACAAATTGGGATTGATCATCCTGTTTCTTTATATTTTCTGCACTAATCAATGAATACAAAATTGAACATATAACACATATCAAAGTCTCTGTATGAATTGAACTCCCACTAGTTTATCCAGGACAGCTCTTTGTATGCTCCTTGATTCTTTCACAAGAAAGGCTGACACCCCACTTAAACCAGTGGTTCTCAACCGGAGATATACATACCTCTCGGGATACGCAGAGGTCTTCCAGGGGGTACATCAACTCATCTAGATATTTGCCTGGTTTTACAACAGGCTACATAAAAAGCAGTAGCGAAGTCAGTACAAACTAAAATTTCATACAGACAAGGACTTGTTTATACAGCTCTATATACTATATCAGAGTTTCTCAACCTGGGGGGGTCATGATTTATTTTATAATTATATGGTAACAATGAGAAGGTAAGCAATTTTTCTGTAATAGTGTGCTATGACACTTCCGTATTTTTATGTCTGATTTTGTAAGCAAGTAGTTAAGTGAGGTGAAACTTGGGGTACGGAAGACACATCAGCCTCCTGAAAGGGGTGCAATAGTCTGAAAAGGTTGAGAACCACTAACAAACTACAGAAATAACATCACTAGGTCATGAAGAGTCACTACACTGCAGAGACAAAGGAGGTTTGAAACACAGAAATTACTTTAGTGAAGAAACTGAAATTAAATACCCTACTTGACTATCACTTCAAGGGAAACTTATGTTTCCAACATTAAAATACTAGTGTCACAGAAGGATTGTCTGAGCACAAAGATAGCTATGAATTAGCAAATCAGTGTTAAAACTCAGGCCTTGAGCTGAGCATAACCATACTCAGGAGATGAATCTTGCCCCATTTCTCCAAAATCCATGGTATTCAGATTCAGATTTGCAACTGAGGGTGCATTCCAGTGTTAAGTCTCTGTGTTTCAACACATACCTCAATGCATGTGCACTCTTTCCTGTGTCCTCTGCTGCTGCACCAACAGCTGTGCAGTCAATTATCCAGACACCCTGACCAACTGAAATATGAGTTTTCAGCATTTTTGTGCCTGTTCTGATGGGACAACAACAAAGGGACTCAAAGAATTTGGCTCACAATTATGTAAATAAAAATCATGAGCAACATTCATGAAATGTATAGGTTTGTCCTGAATGCTTAGTATTGAACTTACAAGGCTGCAAGTTCGACTGCATCTTATTCTGCTCTTTGTAGGCACTGTGTAGACAGAAAGCAAGCTATCCTTGACAAACCCAGCGTTCATACCCCACAGAGAGGATTACCTCCAAACGCTTGCCCAGAAATGGGAAGAGAAAGGAGATTGTGCAAAGACTGCAAATTAAAGTACACTTGATTGTGTTTGCCTGCCCATTTTATTTCAGCTTGTTGGGAACAATTCAACTCCTGTCTAAAGCTGTGCAAAAAATGAGTAGCAAATTTGATAATTGTCAGTTCACTGATTAAATAATTAATATATTTGAGAATATAGTAAACAAAACCATTTGCTAAATAATTTCTGATAGTAATTCTTAGTGTATCACTCAGTCGCAAGGAGTTTGTTCCAAATGCTCAATACCAAGAATTTGACCCATTTTCATTAGCCACACAAGTTACCGTATCTGTTTCTGTTCCCTGATTGGATGAGCACGACTGTTAAAATTGGATTACTCATGTAAATAAGAATTTGAAATTCACCTATAATATTTGCTTTAAAACTTGCTGTTTCCACAAACATTTTTGCCAGTAAACTAATTCACTAGAACATTAGTGAAACACAAACACAAGAGGGCAAATGTAGCACTTGTTTCAAAAGTCAAACAAATATTCACAGACAGATGTTTACAGGATTCACTTAATTCTCATGCTGCTGGCTTTACTAATCAAAGGAAATTATCATTTGTAATGGATAACTCTTCACTACGGTCTTGATGCATGTGAATAATCCCATTTATTTCAAGGTCTTGGTGCCCTATGCTCCTGTTTGCCTTCTTTGGTATTTAATTCCAAGTCCTTCAGGGAGCAAACGAAGCAGATACTCCATCTATATCTATTTTCCTCCACCCTGTTTTGGTCTTGTCTAATTAGATTGTAAGCTCTTTGAGGCAGGGATTGTCTCTTATTTTGTTTTTACAGTGCCTCAATGTTCTCAGTTAGCTTCTAGGCACTACTATAATAAAACGAAACAAAGAAGGTACCAAGTGGGCTTCTGTCACAGCAAACTAGATTTTACTTACACTGGTATGAATTGGGAGTAACCTCACTGGCTTCACTAGAATGAACACTGCCCAACAACTTAAATTGGAACATATCTTTGTGTCACCTCTTTGCTTAATGACATATTTCCCAAGTGCTGATTTATGAGGAATTTCAGATTCAGCTCATTTTAAACCAAGTTAACTAAGCACTGAGCAAATAGTATTCTACTTCTGTCTTAGCATTTGGAACATATAAATCATAAAGATTATAAATAATTGAGAATTAGCTTCTCAACCAGAGGTAATAGTTACCTTTCCTTTCACTGCTCTTTACTACACAGGTGAAATGTAAGTCCACAGAAACATATTGCACTTATCACACTGAAGACAGCTATAACTATATTAAAATAAATCCCTAGTATTATGTTTCCATGTAAGCCATTCTGAGAGTTGCCACAGAGATGTTATGCAATTGTGAATGGGAGGGGAGGAGAAGTAGGTCTGGGTGAGAATATCCATCAGAAAACCTCTCTATTAAGATTATGATCCATACAACTGAAATATTTTGAGAACCCCAATCTAGATATTTGAGCCACAAATTCCTTGTAAAATAAATAAATGAACAAATAAAACAATAGTACCACAGTTCCAAATTATCAGTAGAATTATGTTGGTTATAAAAGTAAACTAAAAAGCTCAGCTCCTCATTATGTACATAGCCTCTCAGGCTCCTTCTAGAAATTAATTGATCTGATAATAAACTTATTTCAAGTTTCATAAGAACATAAGAATGGCCATCCTGGGTCGGACCAAAAGTCCATCCAGCCCAGTATCCTGTCTACCGACAGTGGCCAATGCTAGGTGCCCCAGAGGGAGTGAACCAAACAGGTAAGGATCAAGTGATCTCTCTCCTGCCATCCATCTCCACCCTCTGTCAAACAGAGGCTAGGGACACCATTTCTTACCCATCCTGGCTAATAGCCATTAATGGACTTAACATCCTTTCCTGAATAAGGAGCTTGGGAGGAACATGAAGAAAACTTTTTGACCGTGGCAAGATACCGAAAAGGAGGAAGAAAACGATTGAGAGAGCAGAGATCAGACAGGAAGAAACTCCAAGCCCGTTTATTTATTAATTTATTCTGAGCATCCAAAGACGTGCTGGACACTTCACAAAATGAGTAAAGACAGCATATTTCCAGTGACTTCAATGGGCAATGGATCAAACCTTAAGGGTCTAATCCCACTTTCAATTTTTAAACCAACAGCAAAGCTCCGCTATACTTCAATAGGAACAGGATCAAGCTCCTAACTCTCCTATTTAATGGCTGTTCCAAAAATGCTGCTATGTTTAATCAATAACTATATCCATTTAGTATAGGATTCTCAAACACGCAATGCAGAGCAATTTTATCAACGTCATCATTGCTTACTCTCCGAATTGTACATTATGGCTTATAACACATTCTAAAATATATTTTGAGCCATTGTGAGAGACAGTGAAAAAACACCATGTTCAATGGGGAATGTATTCCAGTGCTATCATTTATAAATGGTCAGAATCACCTGCATTATTACAATTTTCTGTTCACAGTGTGGTTGAAGGGCCAAATCCATTTCCTGTGGATGCAAGATTTTAACTGCAGTTTCTGCTAAGAATCTTTCATATAGGCCCGGAGTCCACAGCTTGGCCTGGGCATGAGGGCCAGCTAACAGAGAACAATACATGGCTAAGAGAAAGCTGGGGTAAACAGATAACCTTGTGTGTGTTTCAAGTCAGTGAGCGGAGTCAGCATAACTCCGAATGTAATAGGGCATCCTTATCGCAAGTTATACATACATGAAGCGCTGAGAAAGGCCTCAAAGTAAACTCCCTAATGCAAGGAGGAGATAGTGGTACAATACCCCTCAGATCCCAGAGTTTGGGGAGAGGCCTAATATGATTGACATGAGTTATGATACCTTCCTTTCACAGATGAATGCTAATCCTAGCCCACAGAAATGCAAGGGTACATTTATAAACAATTGTTACTAAGTACTAATTACTGCCTTCTTGCTTTAAATCTCCAGGAATGTACCTGTTAGTCAACTGGGAGAACTGCTGCCTCATTTCTCCGGACTCCAAAATTAGGATTTAACCTATACACTTTAATAGACATAGTTTGGGGGTAATTATCTGGGTGTCAGCAAAATGTTAATTTGGGTGGAGCCATTATGTAATCTTTTAGACCATTGGCTTATTGTGCTTATCTTGCCTTGTTGCTAGAACCTATCCAGGGCTTGGGAAAAACCATCCCCGTTGCGTCTCTCCGTCCAATGAACACCATATATAATCTTTTGTAATTAATTATTCTGCAGTGTCTCTTAGCCTAATAAGCAAAGTGACACTCTGCCAGTGCTGTGCGTAATGAACTCCTGTGCTTGAATCTACACGGTGTGGATTACAGGTCCTTCAGTGGTATTTCTTGAAAGCAAATGACTGGACGTTGTTCCCTGAAATACTTGTCTTGTTGCTCAAAAACACTGGAGCATCAGCTGTCTCATACTAAATCTCTTATAAGTAGCAAACAATGTTAAAACAGGCATTTTAGAAAATGTAATAGTCTAGGTTTCATTCAGTGTATTCCAGAGACACCTGGTTCTTATATTTTCTTTCATTCTGTAGAATTTCTTAATATTTTTACACCATGTTTATTGATACTTTTCAAGAGATTAGCCAGTTAAGCAGTTATCTATGCTCTAATTTCCTCAGGAAATACAGGTTAGTTTAATCTTCTTATACTCTTCAGTGACGCTATAAGGTCTGGCTACAGTTTTAAATACCACCTGATTCTAAACAGGTTCAAGAGGTTCCAAAATTTTGCTCTAAATTTTTGAAGACTGACTTCTTGTGTATTTTGATCCTAAAATTCAAGTTTCTATAAGTTGCATCCATGACATCAAAGGACACTTCCACTAAGACAAGAAAAAAAAAGAAAAAAACCTTAAACTAATCCCAGGAAATAGCCTAATTTTATTATGTGCTTAGGGACACTCTCAATAAGGCGAACAGTCTTTCAGCTGCTGTGAGACCTTTATAAACCTGCAAAGTTCATGCTGTGTGTTATGTTACACTCTCTATATATTACAATTATTGGCAGTACTTACCATGTGCAGCTCTAAATAGAGAAATAAAGAATAATGTGTAGTACCTTTCTGAGTTTCCACCACCAAAAAAATGTGACTTAATTTCCTTTGCGATAATTTACTGGGATTTTAGCTAATGTTCTTCCTTTCCCGTCAATCTGGCCAGGTCTTCTCTCTTCTTCCATCTCTGCACTAGCTGCTCTCTTCTTCTGCATAAAGTTCAAATTTCTCCATGACTCTTACCCAGCATATATCTCTGGCCTTCTCTCCTTTTACACCCCTTAACTATGGTCTGACCAAAGTTCACTCCTGAACACTTCTTTGTTCATTCCCAACTTTACATTCCTTTCTGCCAATGTTCCTGCTGGTATTGTCTATGCTTAGAACACCCACCCAAATAATGTACATTAAGCTGCCTCGCTCTCCACTTTTAAAAACATCTAGAAGCCTGCCTATTCCATGAAGTTCTAATAGCACAATTCACTCTGTATTTGCATTGTATTATATTCCTTGATGCCTTTAAATGGTAAACTCTTCGGGGAAAGGAATTGTTATTGGTTTTGCATAGTTCACCTATCACCACAAACACTGAAGGAGCGATATAAATAATCCAAACTAATAATAAGTTGCGTGCAATTAAAAGCTTTTCTCCCTTGCAACCCAAATTCTCCTTCTGCTTAATCCCGCAGTGAAATCACAACAGCCAGCCAGTTGCACAAACATGGCTATATTGTCACACCCCAATGGTCCCCTCCCTCAAGTCCCCTGGGGAGACAGATCAGCATTGCATGTTGCTAATGCTGCTGCAGGCATCGCAAAGCATTTTGGGAAAAGTTAAAGGTGTGAATGGGAATGGAAGTTTCCTTTGCAGGTTATGAGAGGCCAAGAGAGGGAGGGAGAAGAAGAAAAGAGCAGAGAACGGGTTAATTTGACCTAGAGATAAAGAGAAAGCTGCTCTGCGTTCAAGGTAAAGAATTGACACAGACGTACCCTTTGCATGCCAAGCACCAAAAAAACTGCTTTCAACCCCAGCTGGCTGTGAAAAATAAAGATACAAGCAAAACAAGTTGCAGGACTGAGATTACACATTTGCGAAGGTTGGCCGCCCAGTGAGACTCAACAGTCTGCCTTTCCGACCCTGGAGCCAGTGTGTTTTGGGGAAAGCTGAAAAAGCCATGGAAAGCCAGTCTGGACTGGAATACCAAGCACGGGGAACAAAGGTCTCTGAAGGGGACACCCTCAAGAGACCCCAGGGCATAAAACCCTCCCAAGAGCAGAAGCAAATTGGAGATTTTTGGCAGCAGACCTCTGGACAACCTGTGCACAGGATAACCTCCCATCCACCCCTCTCTCTCTCTGTCTCTCCTACTCCCGGGCCTGGCCAGCCCAGGGAAGCGTGTTTGTGAGTATGAAAGTGGGTCAGGGTTTGAGCACTGACGCTTCTTTCTTTGAGTGACGTGGAAGCAGTTCCCGTACTCACCGCTGTCTTTTTATTATTTTCTTAATAAAGCTTTAAAATTCAATCACATGGTGTGTTCTTTTCATCTCCACCCCTACGATCCTGCGGTCTTAGCCTGATCAACTGAGGCCCAGGCAGATAGGTAACAGAAATCTGTCACAATATCACATCACAAATTCCGACCATATCTTCACTGCAGAGGCAAAAAGGAGAAAAGTGGCCTGGGAAAGTGAATCCCTTGTGTCAATAAACCACATACGACCTCTAGGCTTTTCTACACAGGAATTGCGAAACTCCACAGATAGCATGTATCTGATATGGTAGCAATGACCTCTGCCATCAACTAAGGAGTAGCCTTTATGGACCCTAAAGGAATTCTCACCCAGTCCTCTTTAGCTGGAAGGATTGAATTGCCATGTGAGGATCTAAAGGCCTGAAGATTTACTCCCATCCTGTTTCAAAATTCTAAGCCTCTCCCTCCCTCATGTCAATGACACAAGCATTTCCCAATGATAAAGCTAATATTCTCATTTCCCTAAGTGAAGCAAAGATGTGTTGTGTCTTGAGTCTCATATACGGGAGACCTGGAAATAGCTAGAGAAAGATAATCCCAGCTGCTTCTTTTAAAACTGAAAATTTATGAGAGAAGCAATTTTTTTCACCAGCTTTCTCCCATCCCTTCCCAAACCAGGAAGAGGGGCTGAAATGAAATCACATATTGAGTTTTTTTAACAAAAATATTTAAAAACAAACAATGGTTCTCAAGTGTTAAAGGAAAACATAATTGACAAAATAATTTCTCCCTGTCTAGAAACTGAGCTCACTGGAGGGCCTAAGCATTCTAACTCGTGCTTCACCTCAGCCCCTGTCAGCAAGAGGTCAGGACTAGGCATAGGAACCAGATCTGGTTGGGCTGAACACTACAACCAGACCAGCAGCAATACAGTGCTTTGAAATGCAGGTCCCACCATTTCCTCTCCTTCACTCTCCCCTTCCCAAAAAGCACCACAGCCCAGATTCCTTCCCTTTGTCAGAGAACATCAGCCTCATACACTAGAAGGAACTATCTGAAGAGCAATGGGCGGGGGGGTGTTCCCATCCTTGATAATCAGGGAAGAAAGTGCACATTTAAACACAATGCTCTGAGTGTGAATTACAAGGGACATGACTGACTCCAACCTATTCATAAAGAGTGAAATTCACCCCTGAATAAAGGACCCACCAAGACCTTTTTATGTTACTAAATTAGAATAGAGTGCAGAGTCTAATGATTAATGCACAGGTCTGGGAGTTGGATCCAGGCCTGTTGCCAGCTATGCACTGTCTTGGTGTGTAATTTTGAGGAAGTAATTGAACTTCTCTGTGCTTCATTTTCCCCATCTGCAAACAGCTGCACAACACCATTACCTCTCACAGATGTTATGAGGTTTAATTCAATATTTGTAAAGCATCTGAGAACCATGTATGTAAGATATTGCAGAAATAGCATTATATGCTCCCTCCATAGGAAGTGCATGGCACATGTTTCCACATTCTACTTCCACTGATGTCATCATTTTATTAAGCACAACTTGCTGAGCACCGTTAACCGCATGTGCCAAAGGAACAGGAACCCTTTACCCTCAGCAGTGTGCCAAAAATTGGAGCTGCTGAGGGGGAACTATGATCAGCTTTTTTTGGTTGCTGTTGTTTCTAAGGGTATGGCTACACTTGCAAGTTAGAGCGCATTAAAGCAGCCCTGGGTGCCCTAACTCATGACACGTCCACACTGGCAAGGCACATAAAGCGCCCGGACTCCACGGCTAGAGCGCTCCTGGTAATCCGCCTCCACGAGAAGCATACTGCTTGCTGCGCCCTGGCTGAAGTGCTGTGGCGCCAGTGTGGACACCCTGGTCTATTAATGCACTCTGATCAGCCTCCAGAAGTGTCCCACAATACCTGTTCTAGCCACTCTGGTCATTACTTTGAACTCTACTGCCCTGCCAGTAGGTGACCAACTGTCAGACCCATCTTTTAAATTCTCTGGGAATTTTGAAAATCCCCTTACTGTTTACTCAGCCAGGTGTGGAGTGCTCTCAGCGAATCTTTCCAGGTGACCAGGCCTCCATGCGCCAGGCGATCCCCAGTATGGAGCAATGGCGAGGTGCTGGACCTCATCCATGTTTGGAGGGAGGAAGCTGTCCAGTCCCAGCTGTGCTCCAGCCATAGGAATTACGATCCCTTTGGGCAGATATCAAGGGACATGATAGAAAGGAGCCATGACCAGGACGCACTGCAGTGAAGGGTTAAAGTGAAGGAGCTGCAGAATGTCTACCGCAAAGCGCGTGAGACAAACCGCCACTCCGGTGCTGCCCCTGCGACCTGCCGTTTCTACAAAGAGCTGGATGCAATACTTGGGGGCGACCTAATCTCCACTCCGAGGACCACCATGGACACTTCAGAGCCCAGTTCAACAAGGCAGGAGGAGGAGGAAAGTGGGAGCGAGGGTGCTGAGGAGGAGGGGGACAGCCCGGCATCCCTACATGCATGCAGCCAGGAGGAAGGTATCCAGTCGCAGTGGATGGTGATTGGGGAAGGACAAACACCAGAGGAGGTGCCCGGTAAGCAGCTTTTATTTTGGGAAGGAAGTTATTCGGTGCAGGCTCTTGGGGCGAGGAGGGTTAGGGCTGCATGCATGCCTAGATGTGGAATAGGGCGTTGATGTGCTCTCTCACATCGCAGTAATCGGCCTCAGTGATCTCTTCAAAGGTCTCATGCAGAAGCTGGGCAATGCGCTTGTGCAGGTTCTTTGGCAGAGCTACTGTGCTCCTTGTCCCAGTCAGGCTAACATATCCGCGCCACTGTGGCATGAACAGTGGGGGGACCATTGCTGCACCCAGGCAAGCTGCATAGGGGCCAGGGCAGAAGCCGCATTGTAGTAGAAGACCCTCCCTTGCTTCCCAGGTCACCCTCAGCAGCAGGATATCTTCCAGGATGAACTCTTGTGGAAAATGTGGGGACAATGTTCAGTATAGGGGCCCCCTGTAGTTGTTGGCTCTCCCCAAGGCACAGAACCCCAGAGGACAGTATGGCCATGAAACAATCAGTCCCCTTTGCCCCTGTGCTTACTCACCATTTTGAGGCTCCTGTGGGTTATGTGCACTCACTTTGGGACGGGCAATTTCTGCTATTGTGTACACTGTGCTTGTCTTTAAGTACGGCCGAATCATTGCTCTGTCTGGTGTGAACAATGCAGCCTCTGTTAAGCGTTGCATTTTGGCTTTACAGTTGCAATCTTGAGATCCCAGCTGTCCTTGTTATCAACGGCCAAAAGACTCTAAAGAATCAGGAAGTGTACTTGAAAAAGCAAAGAGGACATGCTGCATGAAGTGATGCAGCAGTCCATTAATGAAAAAAAAGTGCAGGAATGGCAGGAGAGTGAAAGGCGGGTCCACCAGCAGAATACGGATCGCCGGCACCAAAGCACAGAGCAGCTGCTAAGCATCATGGAGTGCCACGCAGACTCGATACAGGCACTCATAGCAATGCAGGCAAAGCATTTCTGCGCCCGCCCCTACCTCCCCCGCAGCCCTTGTCCCAAAACTCTTTCCCTTGTGCCCCCATGTCACCACCAACCCACTTTCCCCAACATCCGGGTTCGTATCGCCACCAGCTGTCTCCAACATCTGTGGCTTCACCACCCAGCCCCGCAAACTACAACCCTTACCCACTGCACTCAACCCCCAGCACCACGCATTTAGCCTGAAGTACAGCACTCATTGCACGGCACTCCAGACAGGAAGGCGGAGTATGATGACAGGACATACGCAAATCAGTGATTGTCCCGTTCCCCACCACACCAAGTTCCCTTGTCCCACACAGCACAGATGTGTCATGCCCTTTCTGTTTCCCAAGCACTTGTGTTTCTTTTCAATAAATGAATTTTTTGGCTTTGAAAACATTCTTTATTATTGCATTAAGTAAAAGATACCGTAGCCCTGGAAAGCAGCAACAGGCACTGCAAGTCAGTGCATCATACGTAGCAAGCACAGATTCCTACTAACATTGGAACCACTGCACTTCACTCCTGTGCAGGGCACCAAACATTACTGGTGGCTTTCAGCCTCAAATTGCTCCCTCAAGGCATCCCTAATCCTTGCAGCCCCGTGCTGGGCCCCTCTAAGAGCCCTGCTCTCTGGCTGTTCAAATTCAGCCTCCAGGTGTTGAACCTCCGAGGTCCATGCATGAGTGAATCTTTCACCCTTCTCTTCACCAATGTTATGGAGGGCACAGCACACGGATATAACCGTGGCGATGTTGTCATCGGCCAGGTCCAGCTTCCCATACAGACAGCGCCAGCAGTCCTTTAAACAGCCATAAGCACACTCCACAGTCATTCTGTACTGGCTCAGTCTGTTGTTGAACCGCTCCTTGCTGCTGTCAAGGCTCCTGGTGTAGGGTTTCATGAGCCACGGCATTAAAGGGTAAGTGGGGTCGCCAAGGATCACAGTGGGCATTTTGACTTCCCCTCTACGGTGATCTTCTGGTCTGGAAAGAAAGTCCCGGCTTGCAGCTTCCTGAACAAGCCTGTGTTCCAAAAGATGCATGTGTCATGCACCTTTCCAGACCAGCCTGCGTTAATGTCAATGAAACACCCATGGTGATCCACAAGCACCTGGAGAACCATAGAGAAATACCCCCTTCCAATTAACATACTCAGAGGCTAGGTGGGCTGGTGCCAGAATTGGAATATGCATTCCATCTATCGCCCCTCCGCAGTTAGGGAAACCCATTTGTGCAAAGGCAGCCACAATGTCATGCAACGTTACCCAGAGTCATGGTTTTTCTGAGCAGGATGCGATTAATGGCCCTGCAAACTTGCATCAACATGATTTCAGCGGTCGACTTTCCCACTCCAAACTGGTTAGCGACCGATCGGTAGCTGTCTGGAGTTGCCAGCTTCCAGATTGCAATAACCACCCACTTCTTCACCGGCAGGGCAGCTCTCAATCTCGTGTCCTTGGCCCCGCAGGGTGGAGGCGAGCTCAGCACACAATCCTATGAAAGTGGCTTTTCTCATTTGAAAGCTCTGCAGCCACTGCTTGTCATCCCAGACTTGCATGACGATGTGATCCCACCACTCAGTGCTTGTTTCCCAAGCCCAAAAGTGGCGTTTCACGGTGGTGAGCATGTCCGTGATCGCCACAAGCAATCTTGTGTCATATGCGTTATGCGAATCGACATCATCCTCGGACTCCTCACTGTCAGTTTGTAGCTTAAGGAGTAACTTGACTACAATTCGTGACGTGCTGGCGAGACCCATCAGGATATTCCTCAGCACTTCGGGCTCCATTCCCGCAGACCAAAAGGGAAGACAGAGCGCGCAGTACAAAAACCATTGAAAGATGGCGCCAAATGTGGACGGAAGCACAGGAATTGCTGGGATGCGAACTGATGCATCACGGGGCATTGGGATAGGACCCAGAATGCCCCGCACCCCCCGCACCCTTCCCACAAGGGTCAGAATGGGAAGAGGTGCTCTGTGGGATAGCTGCCCATAATGCACCGCTCCCAATGATGCTGCAAGTGCCACAAATGTGGCCAAGCCAGTGTGCTTGCAGCTGACAGTGTGAACACACTGCAGCACTTTCCCTGCTGCTGTCTCTCAGGGCTGGTTTAACTCACAGCACTCTACATCTGCAAGTGTAGCCATGCCCTAAAGGTTGCTCCTAATTCCAGCAGATAAATTCACTCAATGATTTAAACTTAAATGATTTAAAGAAAAATAACACGTATGCAGACAAACAAGTTCCCTCAGCACTTACTTAATTCTCTGGAAAGCAATCACTAGAAGACTGTTGTGTCAGTCTTCACAACCCTAATCTACTACCCCACACTGAAATCCATATAGGGAATCATTCAACAATTACAACCCATACTCAACGCGGACCACACCCTGAAAGAAATCTTTCTTAAGCCACCTCTTCTGGCCTTCAAACAACTCCCCAACCTCCCCAAGCTCATCCTCAGAAGCAAGCTCCCCACAAATGGGGACACAACAATTCAAAGTGGCACCAGAACCTGCCATAACAACAAAATTGCAGACATAACTCCACTGCTATGATGATCAATACCCCTCCAACACACCTTTCAAGATCTATGGGTCCTACACATGACAATCACAATATGTGGTATACCTCCTCCTGTGCACTAAATGCCCCAATAGCAACTATGTGGGTAAAACCATAGACAATCACTACACTCTTGAATAAACTCACACACAAAAAAACGATAAAAGATAAAAACACCATATCACCCATGACCAAATACTTTTCACAAAATGATCGCTCCATATCTGACCTTTCAGTCCTCATCCTTAAAGGAAACCTGCACAACACCTTCAAATGACAACCCCGGGAGCTTAAATTCAGAACTTTGTTAAACACTAAAAATCATGGATTTAATAAAAAAAACCTGGATTTGTGGCTTATTACAACAATCTGTAACTCACTAACCTCCCCCACCTTTTTGTTCCTGTGACTGAAGAAGTGTCAACAGGACACTTCACCTTGAAATGTCTCTTAGAATGTGTTAACTACTTATGCTAAACAATCTGTTTCACCTTGTTTTTAGTTGTGACATTCTGAATACGTTTTCCAGACCTGAAACAGAACTCTGTAGCTCGAAAGCTTCTCTCTTTCACAAGCAGAAGTTGGTCCAATAAAATATGTTAACTTTTCTCACTAATATCCCAGGACATAGGCACCAACTTCTGCTGGCGCCGGTGGGTGCTTGACCCCCTCCATGCCCCCGGCCCCGCCCTGACTCCACCCCTACCCCACCACCATTCCAACCCCTTCCCCAAAGTCCCCACCCCAACTCCGCCCCCTCCCTGCCCCTATTCCAACCCCTTCCCCAAATCCCCACCTCTTCCCCTGAGCATACCACATTCCCGCTCCTCCCTCCCTCTCTCCCAGAGCTTGTTATGCCGCAAAACAGCTGTTTTGCAGCGGCAAACTCTGGGAGGAGAAGTGCGGACGTGGTGTGCTCAAGGGAGGAAGCGGAGGCGGAGATACGGTGAGCTGGAGTGGGGAGGCGGGGCACTTGGCTGCCGGTGGGTGCAGAGCACCCACCAATTTTTCCATGTGGGTGCTCCAGCCCTGGAGCACCCACGGAGTCGGCACCTATGTCCCACGACCAACACAATTACAAACAACACTGCAGTCACCTGTAATAATCAGAGGAAATCATCCAGCACTGGGGTTTCATCTAACCACACCCAGCCCCGAGAAAACAAGTCCTTGCAACAGCCCTTCTATCTCGAGTTGTCTAAAATATTCATTTATATGTACAAAATCCCCTAGGGATTGTCTTCATTTCCATCAGGAGTGAAGTCATTTCTCCCTATTCCTTGGGCTTTTTTGTCCGCAAAATTCTGGCTAGCAAATGCTGAGCAGTACTGTGAGAAAGGTCAATAAATTCCTTGCTGACAGGACAGAACTCCTTTCTCCTGACCATTCATAGTTCCATCTAACAGACAGCTGCCTGTCTCTATCTATTGAAATTGTTTTGGGATATGAATGTTTAATCTACACTGTGTGTTAAACCAATGTCCACTAAAGCAGCTTATGTGATTTTAAATCTAGCTTTAGTTTGTGGAAAGACCATTCTGAAGAAAATTATACAATGAACTGTGGCAAAAACTCCAGTGAAAGGGAATGCAAACTATGTGTCCTAGTCACAATATGTAAAAGTCTCTGTAGTGACAGATGGATTCCTGGCACATCCATTACTGTTTAAATACTGCACCAACAGGGCTTTTCTACAGGCCACCTGAATAGCAGTGTACACATGCTTTGTGACCAGATATCTCAGACAACCCCTGAATAGTTAGCATTTTACAAAATTAGTTTGAATGAACCAGAAAAAACAGGTCCTCAAATTAATTCTCCAACTGACCTCTGTTCATGGGGGAGAAAGGGACATATTTAATTACAGGAAAACACAGCAATATAGCTAATTCCCCCATGACCTTTGTGTAGTGGTAGAATCACAGTGAACTAGAATAAAGCTGGGCAGGTGGGGTCTGGACACTGAAAAAGAGTTTCCAAAGCCCATCCAAAAATGCTAAGGCTGGTTCTAATAATAAATTATTGTATAACTATAGGCCTCACTACTTTTATATTCTCTCTAATTACATAGCAGAGCTCCCTTTGTGCCTCAGTTTCCCCATCTGTAAAATGGGGATAACAATGCTTACCTTCTTTGTAAAGCACTTTGATATCTATTGATTCTTATATGTAAATAGTAGAAGGAGTAGTATATATATATGCACGCATGTTAACATGTATTCCCTTTCTCAGGGCCATATCATACTTCTCCAGCATGGAAGGGTCTGAGATGTCACACAAAGAAGAAAGGTAGCAAGCTACAGTATCACCCCCTGACATATTCACACAGCCCACATTGTGCTACAGCATTACCAAAAAAGCTGAGTGAAAAGGTAAAATCTATGAAAATCCTAACAGTAGCCACTGGATTTAGTGGATATTAACCAATGCATGTTACAGTATTAACCTTCTAATGGATTTTCTAGACCCTTTTGGCCAAAACCTGCATCTCTGCTTTTCCTCCATCCAATGAAAAAGACGGGAACATATGATCCTATGTATCTACAATACATACCTCATGGTTCATTCATGGTCCCTATTTGGACACTTGATTTTAAAATATAATCAATAAAATATGTAAATACCATTTAAATTAGTATTCTCTAAGCAGTCAATTAGTGACCCAAAACATAAATACATAAAAATAGGACAGGATGGAATAAATTAAAATTAAAATTAACTACATCATTCATAATAATAGTTGCCTTTTGTTTTTGTAGAAAGACACACAGTTGGTGTGACTCCGAGTGAAATGTCAGCTGCCATCATCCTGTCACAGCAGGGTAAAAACAAACCACCTTTGGATAATCTCATCCTGGAAATAATCATTTTAGCTCAGCCTGACAAACAACGTCAATTTGAGGAGATGGAGGAAATGGATTGCTCATGATGGGGGAGGTTTGACTCTATGAAAGCTGGACTCACCCATCAGAGACCACAACTAGTCCCAAAGCAGGAGCATACCACCCCTTAAAACACCAATGTTAAAACAACCTCAGTGGTTTGAGCACTGGTCTGCTAAACCCAGGGTTGTAAATTCAATCCTTGAGGGGGCCATCTAGGGATCATATGGCTGGAAGTTGGAGCTAGACAAATTCAGACTAGAAATACGGTGTAAGTTTTTTGGGGGGAGGGATAGCTCAGTGGTTTGAGCACTGGCCTGCTAAACCCAGGGTTGTGAGTTCAATCCTTGAGGGGGCCATTTAGGGATCTGGGGCAAACATTGGGAATTGGTCCTGCTTTGAGCAGGGGGTTGGACTAGATGACCTCCTAAGGTCCCTTCCAACCCTGATATTCTATGATTCTATGATTTTGAAACGCAACAATTTCATGGCATGCCAGAGCCTGACCACATATTTTCAACTTTCAAAATTAGAAAAGAAAGTGGTGTGATCCATTTAAACACTTTGACATAAAACAGGGAGTGGACTTCTGGGTGATTATCACACACCTCAGAGATACCAAGAAATAATCACCTGAGAAGTGCAATAATCTCTCAGCAATGCATGACCTATCATGGCGTATCACTGTTATGAATGGCATTGATACATAAGTACAGACTTGTACCTTCAAAGGGCATTTAGACATAGATATGACATGGACTCTGACAGCCAGTCTGCCCATTTCACACTCTTTATTGTAATGATAGCACTCACTGCAGGAAGCAAGCCTCACCAGGCTGCATCCAGTAGCCTGCCCTTGGCCAATAATGCTCAAACAGCACTTGCAAATGCTTTCCCTTTATTTCCCCAACTTTGCAACTGGTGGCCCTAGGACACACAATCCAAAAACTATCATTTCAAAGTCCTAGCAAAGAATCAATTACTAGAAGATTGCAAAATGAACATGTGACATTGAAGTGTTATTTAGGCCCAGTTCAGCTGTAGTCCAACAATAGCGTGATGGGAGAGGAAGAACTTGGATGTAAGCCTTTGATCCTTGGCTGGCAGATAGTGCTGAGAAGGCAGAATGCTTAGCCACTTGGGAGGAGGGAGCATTTTATATATCTTTGTAGTAACCATTCTCTCCATCTCAAGATTGCTCTGATGATCTCTAAAGGGAGCCACCTTCAAGCCATCCGTGACTGCAGGGCTGGCCTTTTTGGTTTATTTATTTTATTTTTCCTCCTGGATCTTGAGTTACAGGAAAGTATACTGTACAGTTCCAGAAGTCCTTATTTAGCATGCTCTCAGTTCTTATACAAAGTGAGATTTGACTAAGTGAACACTGAGAAAGGACTTCAGGATTTATCCAGAGGGTCCTTGATATTTAAGGTGGGGGCCTGAAGGACTCACATCCACAGAAAATGTTCATTGTCAAAAGGCCAGTAGCCAGTTTTCTCAGACTCTGGTCATAAGACAATTAAAATGTTTAAAAATGAATTAATTATCAATATCTTTTCTTTTAATGGACCATGTTAGGAGTGTTAGTGATGATAATGTAGGATTCAGGCCTGGATAGAATTTTGGGTCTTGTTTGTCCGTTTGATTTTTGATACACTTATATCCTTTGATCCTTATATCCTAATGTGTGTGAACGAAGAACAAAGACATTGTGTGTGGCTTCTGCCTAGCCAGATGGGTTTGTTAGTATAATGGAAACAGATAAGAACAGCTAAAGTGTTACTGGGTATGGTGGAAGTATAATATACGAGCGCACACTTAAAGACTGCTTTGACTCTATCTCAAGGCAAGGATAAGCAACCAATTGGAAGGGCAAGGAGGTTGAAGCGGGGAGGTATAAGAAACACTAAGGCCAAAAAAATGCCTGTCCCTGACTGAAATACATCCCCACTCCTTACCCCTTGCATGGGATACAAAAGAGGTGGGATGAAGCCCCCAGACTCATGACCCCCCAAAACAGAACATGACCATAAATTCTAAGAGACCAAGGGTGTGCACTACAGGTATATCTATGCCTGCTAAGGAGGAGGGCATATGGGATACTGGGAAACAAGGCTCTGCAGCATAAGAGCTATGTATATGCTTGCTTGAAACTAACCCCAATAAACATCACATTGCCTGCACTTCAGACTTCTGCTTTCTGTCTGCATGACAAGAACCAGGGGAGGAGGTGAAGGGAAAGCCCCCTAACAGACCATTTCATTCAACAGTTTCTGACTCTCCTTTTTCAGCAATCTAGCCACACCTCAGTTTCTGCCTTCTTTTAGGCTTTGAGGACATAGTTATGTATAATCAAAGTCCAAGGTTCAATGCTCTGTCACTCAGGGCTGATTTACATAGTCAGCATTACAGCAAGACACCTGACTGCATCTTAATCTACTTTAAGCAGCCGAGGCAGAGCAGATGTTGTTTGTTTTGTGTTCTTGTATAAATACCGAGGATTTCATTTAGGACCTAAGTACTGGCTAGTCTACCGACAAGTTGGCAGCAAATAAAGGTAACTACTGATGATATACATATAACTCTCTGACCATATATCACCACCATGCTTGCTCTTAATAGAAACAAACTGTGTTAAAGAGGAATTCACAAAAGATCTCACTAAAGATCTTAAATTAGTTTAAACCTCAGATAGTGTTTATACTATATTTCAATCATGTTAAACAAGGACAGTCTTCCAGTTCATCTGCAGTAAAATCATAATGCTGAATCTGACCTCACAATAGACAAAATGGTCATATCTTATGACATCATAAACACATGATTATGTCTTCACTAAAGGATTGAGTAGAAGGTGATCCTGTCCTAGGAGGGAGGAAACCTTTATGAAAAAAGATATTTTCAATAATAGCACTGGGAATACAGAAAAATTCTTCCCACACCCAACCCTGCAGTTCTTTCTCTGGCAGAATGGAATTCCTATATGAGAAAAAATTACAGGATTGGACCTAATGTTTTAATCAAATGAAATACACAAAAATACCAGAATTTCAAAAGGAATTTATTTTTGTCATTTAAAAAATGCTGCTCCGTTTTTTTTAGTGTTTCAAATGATTTTACGCTACGATGTATCATTACCATAGCATCTAGTGAGAATGTTATAGGAATAACTAATTGGTGCAACTATACAACTCCCACCACAAACAAAAGTCTTAGAGGTGTTAAATATAAATAAAATATACCTTCACTACAAAACACTTATTTACCTTCAACTCATTTATCTTCAATTACAATAAAATGGGCTTCAGAAGGAGCCTGATTCTCCACTGCCTTGAACCTTGTATATTAAGGGCAAAGTGAGCATGAAATACTATCAAATCAGAATACTCCATTCACTTACCCCAGTGGTTGCAATTTATAATCACAATGCACTCATTTTACACTCAGGTAAATGACTACACCATGTGTAAGGCAGTAGAGAATCAGACTGAGGAGGTTCAGAAGAAAAACAGCAGGATTTTCCCCCTCAATGAGTAATACATTTGCACCCCCTGCTGGAGGAAAACTCATGAGAAAAACCCAAGAGGATCCTAGCCACACCTAATGCCTCTTTTCTTTTTAACCTGTACATCAAACTATCAGATTTGTGGTTTTTTTCTAACATTCAGACTAAAAGATATAATTTTAAATAAAACAGTTCTAACTAAACTTGCAATTGCCCTTAGTTTCTATTGATGAACAGTTTATTCAGTAGATTAACACATAATGAAGAGAAACAATATCTACAATCCTTATTTTCTGAAATGATCATGTTCTTGTAAAGTCAACAAAACTGTATTCTTGCTCTTTACTATGGGTACTTAAGCTATTTTAACATGGAAAGTGAGCATGAAATATACTAAACTACATTTTAATATACAGTTAAAATCATGTACCTAGGGAACAAATAGCATTGATCCATTGGGCTGCACCTGCTTGCCAGAGCCAATTCACTTTGACAGCTTTCAGTAGGAGGGGTCCAAAGCTTAATTCCATAAACTTTCCTCTTTCCTTTCAGAGCAATAGCAAATCATTGAATGTTGATGTTTTTATTATTTTATTTTTAACGATAATATACAATAGCAGATGAATTGGTTGTGTAATGGAAAATACGTTAAAAAAGAAACCTATTAATGGAAGCAGATTATTGACGCATGCAGCTCTATATTTGATTGAGCCTGTTTAGTTAGTAAAAGGTATCAAAAAATCATTAAAAGAGTAGCTCTGCCGTTATATTTTCAAACCAGAAGGTGGCATTAAATTGCCACAAATCAGTTATGTACTCTCTTGAATGCGCTGTCCACCACCAGGTAGTACTGAATCGTCACTGGTGCTTTGAACAGTGCAAGATCTGGAAATTAGACTGTCATTTGAAATGGAGCAATAAAATTAGCTAATGACCGATGTTGGGCTGAAAAAAAAGATGTCTGCATCTTCCCTCAAGTCTACCTCCTTTTCATAAATGCCTCCAGCCATAGAATCATAGGACTGGAAGGGACCTCAAGAGGTCATCTAGTCCAGTCCCCTGCATTCAAGGCAGGACTAAGTATTATCTAGACCATCCCTGACAGGTTTTTGTCTAACGTGCTCTTAAAAATCTCCAGTGATGGAGTTTCCACTAACTCCCTAGGCAATTTATTCCAGTGCTTAACCACCCTGGCAGTTAGGAAGTTTTTCCTAATGCCCAATCTAAACCACCCTTGCTTCAATTTAACCCCATGTTTGCCTTGACATTCCAGGGGCGATATCTGAATTTACTGCACTCTCAGACCCATTCCGTATCACAATTTAGAAGTTAAGTACCTGATGGTGGGTATTGCTTCCATCTTCAGCTATACATCTGCTTTCTGCACACTTCACACCCCTTCAGTACAGTGAGGAACCACTGGGCACCTTGTAAACTCATTCCAGCCTGCACCTGGGTCCAACAAACAGAGCCATCTCAGCAGCAGCAGATTCTACACCACAGTATGATACACCCAAAAGAAACCAGTTCTTTGGAAATGCTGAATGCCAAGCAGAGGCAGCAACTGTCAGGCATGCAAGATAACCTTTACATCTGCTATGAATGTATTGTAATAATGCATGTGTAAATTATCTAAAGCCTTTGTGAATACTTTTTTTACAGTTTTAAAGTTTTCTACAATTTTTAAAAAATAGGATGAAACCCTGGCCGGATTGAAGTCAGTGGCAAAAATCCCTTCAACTAGGCCAGGATTTCACCCTTAGCTTGTGCACCACTATATTGCAGTTAATGTGGACCAGCAACATGGCGTCCAGGTGACTCAGGGCAGTTTCAGTGGGATATTTCTTAGTGCCTTCCATCCTGACGTACATAGCCCTGAATTATACTGTCCAGGATCATGCATTGGGAGGGTACAGTATAGGAAAGTTTGCATTTGTGCTGCCTTTGCTCCACCTGTTCCGGTGATCAAGACAGGACTTTGTGTGCAGGGCTGTCAATCTGGCACCTCTCACCAGTATTAGTTCAATTTAAAAGAGAAAGATTATTTGTGTCAGATTTTCTCTTCTAACCCGCTTTAACCAGGAAATGTATAATTCCCGGCCATTAATTATTGCTTCTGAATGGCTCTACAATCTGCCAAACATTCTGCAACTCAGTATTATTAAAGATGTACATTGCACTACACAAGATTGTTAAATAACATTTAAGGCTAACTTTTAAAATTATTTAATCCCTTTTAGGTTTATGAGGGAAAGAAATATATCAGCAATGCCCATTTTCACAGTCAGCACGTAGGGATGACTTTTAAAATAAAGTTTTACACAGATGAGCTCTCCTAAGAAATATGAAATAAGTTTTGTTTTTAATGCCAGTTGAGTGGTTTAGAGACCACATACATGGGATATCAGGATCTGGGTGTAAACTGTTGGTGCATGGGCGGCCTACGAGCTCATCTGGTGGCCGCAACGGCAGTTTGGAGTAGTGACGAGCATAGATCCAGGAGTCAGGTACTGGGCTCAGGGCAAAGTCAAGGTTTAGAAGCCAAACCAATGGTCGGGACCAGAGTCAGGATCGGGAGCAGGGCAGGGAGGCAAAGACTAGACTGGAGCAGACAGGGGTTAAAATTGGAACAAGGGCTGGAGGCAGGACCAGGGCAAACACAGCTGCAAGTGTGGTTCATATTGAGCAGCCACTGTACTGCTGCCACTCTAAGGCTCGCATAGCAGGTTGCAAGCTCTCTGCTCAATCAGGAAGCACAGCCACTGGAGAAGGCTCACTGGGCCACCTAGAAACCAGGCTGGGAGCGAGTTGTGCTCCTGACATTGGGCTCTGAGGTTAGCAGGTTCTGAGGCCAACCAACCACCATTTCCCATCATGCCCTGGTGACCACCTCTGGCCAACTGAGGGTTTGTTTGGTTTCAGTGTGGTTGTACCCATATTGAGCCTATGATATTAGCAAGATAAGGTGGAGGAGGCAATATTTTTTTTTGGACCAACTTCTGTTGGTGAGGGCGACAAGCTTTCAAGCTACAGAGAGCTCTTCTTCAGTATAGCGTGAAAGCTTTTCTCTTTCACCAACAGGAGCTGGTCCAATAAAAGGTTTATTTAGTGACAGTTTGTGGCCCTGTTTTAATTCAAGTTAATTAATTGCCAATTAACTAAGACTTGATCTAAAGTAAGCCACCACTATTTGTGTTCCAAACATCTGTAGAGAGTAAATGCTAGCCTAGTGTTAGTAGCTAGCAATCTAACTCAAGTTCAACCAAGACCCCAACCTTTAGTGTAGACACACCCTGAAAGACAATCTACACAGGCTTCAGTATCACAGGAAAGGGCACTACAGCAGAGACCCTTTGAGGAATAAAAGACTAAAAGGAAAAATGAGTTCCCTAAAAGTCTGCAAAGGGCTAAGTGTCAGGCAACTGGGCCATAGGTAGTCAGGTCTAATGTTCAGAGTAAGAGTCAGGCCTGGAGGTCAAACATCAGAGCCAAGGTTTAAGACAGAGTCAGAACCAAGAATCAGAGCTAAAGGTCAGGAATTACCTGGAGTCAGGGAAGGCAAGAGCAGGCCAAGACAGGATTGAAACAAGGCCCGGTGCAGGACAGAGGCTAGGCTGGAACAAGGATGTGTGCAGGGCAGAAGTAGGGTTTGGTGACAGAGAACCTGTGAACATGTGCAATGAACAGCTGCTAAGCCTCTGCAGCTGTGGGGCTTAAGAGCAAGCCACTTGACTGCCTCAGATGGTTCTACATTGGCTGCCTGCCCTCATTCCTGACATTAAATCAGCTGGGGAGAGAAAGGAAGAAATTTGGTTCTTTGCACAAACACTGGCTTCTCTTTTAGTTTTTTTCATTACATATTTCATAAAGCTATCAGTCATATTTAGTGAATGTACACTAGAGTCATTATAGGCTACTGAAGTCCATATGTTCCCTTTTTGCAGGAAAAAAATCCCAGGAGAAGTGGAAATGCATGAAAAAAAAAATCTGAAAAACCAAAGCATGGGAAGTTAATGTGTAGCATGCCATCTGTGCTGCATGTTGTAACAAGCTATAGAGATGGGGGATGTCTAAAAAAATTGGACCAAAATCTTCCCTCAGGTATAGCCACACAACCCTACTACAGTCAATAGTCTAGCTAGGAAATGTGGAGCAGATTCTCTGCAGACTTCAATGGAGACGTCAGCAAGGAATTTGGCCCCAGGTGTTTTGACAAATGTCCAAATATGGAAAAAAGCATTGTATTTATTTGAGCAATAACTTCCTCCAGACCCCTTAATGAGTTGTCAGGTATTTTATTATTACCTTACTGATCTGATGTTTCAGCCACGCTTGCATAGAACTGTAGGGCTGCAGTCACATTTGGAAAATGTATATTCACTGCCTGATTGTTACTGAGAGTAGAATTTGATCTAATGTAAAGGCATAAAACCGTCTTGTGTATAATGGTTAGTATTGGGGCCTTACACATATGCCACAATGGTAATCCAGGATGTACTTACTTATGCAGAGAGCATTTCCAAACTGCTTGACATCTCAGATTTAAACATACACTTTAACCTGCCATTGAGTTCTTGGAAATCCACTCACTTCTTTATATAATACATGGACAAAGGAGCCTGATTCACTGCTAAATTGCTCTGGTGTTACACCATTGAGATCAGTGGAATTGCTCTATGTTTTCCAGAACATAGGCTTATGTTGGTAAATTGTAGATACCTGGCATTTTTAAGTGGTTCAATTTTCCCTTTAGCCCCATCAGGGAGCAAAATGGGCCATGGACACAGCAGAACAGTAGTTTGACTGCAGGAGGAGAAAAGGAATGAATAGGATGCTGGGAGTTCATACACAGGGTGTGGCTCTCCCGTGTAGAACAGAGCCCCTCTCCGCATTTGCTTCTTCTGCATTTCCTCAGAAGCAGGGCCAGAGTAAGCACAGCTAACTAGCTCCACCAATGATTCCCTCCACATGAGGGTGGGTTCGATCCACACAGAAGCTACGTAAATCCTAGGCTACAGTAGCAGTTGTGGAACAGGCTGAGAGAAAGGATTTCTTCCCCTTCATCCTCTGTAGATCTTCCCCAGGACATAGCCATTCAGCTTGGGCTGCAAAATATGTTCCTAAATTACTACATATAACTAATCATAAAGTGTACACTACATATATAATTACACACAGAGAGCGTTGGTACAGCTCTAAAAAGCCATTCTGACCTTTGAGACAAGTGTCTGCATAACTACCAACACTTTTGTTCCTTATTCTTTAATGGTACCTGAAAAAGGAAAGTTCTATAAATCAAATTACATTTGAGTGTCTGGCTTTTCCTGTATCAGCTCACAACCTTCATATTATTCAAAGTTAGGAATGACAATCCATGCTTATTTCATACCATTGCAGGTGTATAAGCATGATTACAATTCTCTCTCCTCCCTTTCTGTCCAACTTGTTAGTTTCCTTCTAGATATACAACTTGCATATTACAAAGACCTGGAGCAGTGTGGGCTACCTGAGTGTGGAAACATTATCATGGACTCCAGAGTAGCGGCAGATGAAGACAGTGGAGTTACTCCATCTTTACACTGGTGTAAATGAAAGTGAAAGTTGTCCCAATAACATTGTATACAAAAATATCATTTTGATAGGATGCCTTGCTTAGAGGGAAATGTATAGCTAAAATGTAGCAAAATTCTTCCCTCCTGTTTTTTTAAGGAACACCATTATAAAATGAAGTTGATTTTTTGTAATTTTGTTACCCAAAGAAGAGTAGAAAATGGCTCCAATGATGTGCATATACAATTATGGAAACATGCAGCAAACCAACCATTAGCATTGCCAACGTCCACAGAGGAGTCCACAAAAATTAAGCCTAGGGGTAGGAATCAGATTTTAAATCCTAACCTCCTGCTCCTAGGAGTAGCAGGGATTGAGAGTGCTGCAGAGGCAGTATGTCTAGCCCCAGGGTAAGGAAATGCCTCACACTGCTCCACAATTACCCTTGTGGTAGGGAGAGGTTTCGACAGTCTGAGAGGGAAATGCCATGTCACCCTCATTTGAAATGATGGGGACCTTTAGAGCAGAGCATATGAAGTAGGTGAAGAATGGCGCAGGTCTATGACAGTGACACAGACACAGAGGAATGCCCTGTGGGAAAGCATCCTTCAGCAGGAGTTGAGCAAGCCAATAAACTATCCCAGCTTGTTTTATAACACGAGCTGCAGTGGTAAACATACATTACACTAGTTAGGGGATGAGTCTAAAGGTCAACGAATATAGATCTTTCCTAGAGGTATCACACTAACAGAACCATCTGCACCAGATAACCAGTATTCTTATAGTAGTCCAGAACCAAAGCATTGAATGGCCTTCATAACTTCCCTATCATAGAATCATAGAATATCAGGGTTGGAAGGGACCTTAGGAGGTCATCTAGTCCAACCCCCTGCTCAAAGCAGGACCAATCCCCAATTTTTGCCCCAGATCCCTAAATGGCCCCCTCAAGGATTGAACTCACAACCCTGGGTTTAGCAGGCCAATGCTCAAACCACTGAGCTATCCCTCCCCCCCATGTTTGGAAGGATTTATCAGCCAGTGTGCATTACCCAGCAGTAAATGGCATGCAAGAGTGCAGGGTTAAGTCTGTTACATTATTCTCTCCTGCGTGAAGGTGTTGTTGTTCCTTATTAATATATTTCTTTGTTTCCACATATGTAGCTAGCACATTAAAAAGGGGGACACAAAACAGATCTTAAAATCACGCAGAAAGGAACAAAGCCACAAAACTTAATCTGAATTAAGGAACTTCCTGCAATACAAGCAAATGTTTTCCAACTACTTACCACTACAGGAGAGTGTAAAGTTGTGGATTGCAGTGGTGGGTCATTGCTCATGTTCTCATCTCAGGTTTTTGTTTCCCTGCACCAATAGATGCCTTCCTCTGTTCAAATACCTCTTGAGCACATATTGTGAAAATATATCTAAATGCAGCACACACAAAAATTAATTACAATCTGTATGTATTAATATGCAATAGATTCCATTGTTTGCAGTGTTGTTGTAACCGAGGTGACCCCAGGATATTAGAGAGACAAGATGAGTGAAGTAATATATTTTACTGGACCAACTTCTGTTGGTGAAAGAGACAAGTTTTCAAGCTACACAGAGCTCTTCTTCAGGTTTGAGACCTACAGTCCCAGACCCTATTACTGATCTAGGACAGAACTCAATAACCTCACTCTGAGACCTGAAGAAGAGCTCTATGTAGCTCGAAAGCTTGTCTCTTTCACCAGCAGAAGTTTGTCCAATTAAAGATATTACCTCACCCACCTTGTCTCTCTTATACAATAGATTTCAGTTACTAAATCTTGTCTACTGTCAATCTATTTTCTATATGTGGCTTAAAGTGGAATTTGCTGATACAGTAGTATGAACTTTTGTTCTGGTGCTAAATATCTAACTAAACATAAGGAAGACGAAATATTAGTTTCTTTGGTTGGGATGGAAAATTGTCCAGTGGTTATAGCAATGGCCAGGGACTTTCTGTTCCATTTCTAGTTCCCCCTGTGACTTTGAAAACCTTGGGCAAATCACCTCCCTTTTCTGTACCTGCATTCCCCATTAGTAAAACAAGCCTGTTAATAGTTCACAGGGGTGTTGTGAGTACTAGAGGACATTTATAAAGCATTTCTTAGATGACAGAGGCATGATGTTCCATCACAGAATACTTGCTGGCTTGTCCCTTGCATAGCAATGTTCTCCTTGCCCAGAAGTCAAGCTGGTCAGAAACTTTCTCAGAAAGCAGACCATGGCAGGGTTTCCATGGAACCCTACCTGTGAATCAACAAAAGTTTGTCAAACCCAATTTGCTTTCACAAGCCATTTTGGGTTTGACGAACCAGCATTTTCTGATTAATATTTCTGACCAGCTCCACTAGCACCTTTTCTTTTGACATCTCAGTCTCCAATGGTGCATCATCCTTCTTACCTGAGGTCCCCACCCAGCATTCTCTCTGGTGAATGAAAACTAATGCAAGTGACTCATTCAGCTTCTCAGCAACGTTCAGATCCTATTTACTTGCACCCTTTATGCTCTGGTAATCAGGTTCACCCACAACACATGCTGTCATTCATTTCTCTACCCCTTCCTTTTTTGTCCTGTGGAGTTCCAATTCCTGTGCCCTTTGTGAGGTTTCCCTTTACATTTCTACCCCATCACCCATGGTGATGCTCCCTATCTGCCTCCTCCAAATGAACTGAGCTGAAGCTGATTCTACTAGTGACCACTTCCCTGTCTGGAGAAGCTGCCAGGGTTAGATGGGAAGAAAACCAGTGGCAGCAGTAGCCTCTAGTAACAGAGGAAAGAGCTGAAACCACTTTTTTCAGTCTTGGCTGGTGTTACTGACCTGGGACAGACGTCAATAACCTCGGACTGTCTTGGACAAAATGGGATTATCGGCAGTCGTGCAGTCCTGGGTTGGATCAATTCTCCAAAGCCCAAAACTTTCTTGTGCAGCAACATGGAAGAGAAAATACCTTCTGATAGCCAAGTATATATTCCACAGTGATAGGAGACCCACTGACACAAGCTGTCAATCCCGTGGGTTATTATTAGGGCTGTCAATTAATCACAGTTAACTCATGCGATTAACTAAAAAAAATTAATCGCGATTAATCACACATATAACAATAGAATACCAATTGAAATTTATTAAATATTGTTGATGTTTTTCTACATTTTCAATATTGATTTCAATTACAACACAGAATACAAAGTGCACAATGCTCACTTTATATTATTATTTTTATTACAAATACATGCACCGTAAAAATGATAAACAAAAGAAATAGTATTTTTTCAATTCACCTCAAACAAGTACTTTAGTGCAATCTCTTTATCGTGAAAGTGCAACTTACAAATGTAGATTTGTTTTGGTTACATAACTGCCTGCTGCAAAATCCTACCTCAGCGCCTCAACGTGGTGCAGCGGTGACCCTGGCCGTCTGACAGCTATTGTAGCGGGGCGTATGCCCTGGTAGGTTTTACCATGCTACAAAGGTGTCGGACTATCCAATCCAGGGAAGAGGGTTGCTCTCTCAGAGGAAAGAGCACTTTTCCTTCTCCTTAGAGGTTGAAGGATAGCTAAGCTTGAGGAGGTACGCATGCCTGCCCACCTAGCCAGTGGGATGGCTTGAAGTTAATGGCTAAAACAACACAAGTAAATGCACGTTCTACGGTGGCGGAGTGGAAATTGAGTGACAAGAGGTTGCTAAAAATGTCAGGTGCTAGGCCAACATGGAAAAGGACAATCCTCGCTGTGTGTACTTACAATTGTAGGTCACTGGCAAAGGAGGAAACTTTAAACCATCTGATGGAGGAGAAGAAAAAGATAAAATGCGATATTCTCGGTGTCTGCGAAACCCAACGAAAGAAGGAGTTGGAAGTCAACTGGAAGGATGGAAGTGCTGTGAGGCTTGGAAAGGGAGATGGCGCTAGAAATGTTGGAGGAGTTGGATTTATCGTCAATAAAGATTGGTCTTCAAAAGTCATATCATGCCAGCTAACGTCATCACGTATCAGTGTGCTGCATCTTCAGATGGAGTCAAAAGCTACCCTCAAGGTCATCCAGGCCTACGCTCCCACAAGTGCAAGTGAGGACGAAGAAGTGGAAGAATTCTACTGAGAGCTTGAAAGAGCTCTCATGCAAAAGTCCACTTACACTGTCATGATGGGAGATTTCAACGCCAAGGTCGGGCGAGGGAAAGCTGGCGAAAAGTTCATAGGGAGATACGGCAGCGGCAAAAGGAATGAAAGAGGAGAGAGGCTGGTAGCGATGGCAGAAATGAAAGAACTGTATGTGGCAAACACCTGGTACAAAAAGAAGATCTCAAGAAGGTGGACATGGATCGCACCAAACGCGAAGAGTAAGAATGAAATCGACTATATTTTAGTCAATAAAAGGCGCATCGTTCAAGACGTCTCTGTGGTGCAGCCATTCAACACCGGCAGTGACCATCGCCTGCTTAGAGCGAAGTTGATTTTCGACGAAGCGGTGGAAAAGAAGACGTTACAGATGGCAAACAGGAAACCGCAGCCGAAGACATTCGATGAAGCAAAGCTGAAAAAAGTGATTTCTGGGTTTGACTGGAGCCAGATGGAAAAGTGTGATGAGGACTATAGTATCTTTGCTGACAAGTTGAGATGTTGCATAAAAGCAGCTGAAATTAAAAAGCTGAAGAAGGCGAAGGGAAGAATCTCGATTGAAATGAAAAGCTTGTTGGAGAAGCGGAGAAACATGAAAAGGAGCTCAGATAACAACCTCGAGTACTCCATTCTGTGCAAGCTTATACGGCGAAAACTGAAGGATGACTTCGAGAACTTCCGGAAAGAAAAGCTCCTTAAAACAGCTGAATCACGCAAGAGCCTCAGGACATGCAAGCGGGAATTGACGCAGTATAGATTGAGCGTAACAGCATTGAAGAACAAGCATGGAGAGACAGTAATCGACAGAGCAGGGATGGAGGACTTCTATACAGAACTGTTCAAATCAAGAATCAACGTCCCCCTCCCAACCCTCGAAGAGTCAGAAGAACGCGTCCCCCCAATAATCGTCAGTGAAGTCCGAAGCGCACTACACCAGATGAAGAAGGGAAAAGCTCCAGGCAAAGATGGAATAACGTCAGAAATGATTTATGCAGGAGGCGAAAAACTTTGGAAGGCCCTCGCTTTAAGATTCAGTCGATATCTTGAAGAAGGAAAAATACCATCAAGCTGGAAGGAGTCGAATACCATCTTGCTGCACAAGAAGGGTGATTGAGAAAATCTTAAGAACTACCGCCCTATATGCCTGCTCTCTCACATCTACAAGCTCTTCACAAAGGTGATAGCGAATCGACTTTCACAGAGTCTGGATGAACAACAGCCGAGAGAGCAGGCAGGGTTTTGAAGAAATTTCAGTACAATCGACCATATATTTACCCTTAGCCAGCTCCTAGAAAGAGCGAGGGAGTACAAACTGCCGCTGTGCATTGCTTTTGTCGACTATGAAAAGGCCTTCGATAGCGTTGAGTTTAACGCAATATCAAAGGCGCTCGCAGAGCAGGGCATTAACACGCAGTACATTAGTTTGTTGAAGCAAGCGAATACTGGATGTACAACAGACATTACTCTCCTTGAAACTCCCCTCCGCATCCCAATCGAGAAAGGTGTAATGCAAGGAGATACAATTTCACCGAAACTATTCACCACCTGCCTCGAAATGGTTATGAACAAGATCAATTGGAGGAGTGGTGTCAACATAAACGGAGAGAGATTATCTCATCTCAGATTTGCAGACGACATTGTACTAATTGCCGAAAGCACCAACCAACTGCAGAGCATGCTACGAAGACTCGACAAGAAAAGTAGTCAGGTCGGCCTGAAAATGAACCGCTGCAAAACAAAATATATGCGATCAGACATCTTACGAAAAGCCCGAATAACGGTAACAGGAGAAGACATTGAAGAAGTGGAACAGTACATATATTTGGGCCAAGAAGTTAATATGCGCCAAGACCTGAACGGAGAACTCTCGCGAAGGATTCGGGCAGGATGGTGTGCGTTTAATTCCATCAAGGACGTCCTCAAAGGAAAAATTGACAAGACCACACGTAAAAATATTTTCAATTCAGCAGTGCTGCCAGCCATGCTGTATGGCAGTGAAACGTGGGCACTGACGAAGAGAGAAGAGCAACAGCTGTTGGTAGCTGAAAGGGCAATGGAACGAGCTATGTTGGGAATCTCCCTTCTGGATCGTATACCAAATGAAATCATCAGAAAACGCAGCAGTGTGAAAGATATTGTCGTGGAAAGCAGACATAACAAGATGCGATGGGCGGGCCACACAGCACGGCTCACGGAAAACAGGTGGACCGCAATCATTGCTGAGTGGTACCCGTGAGAACAGAAAAGACCCCCCGGTCGGCCTCCAAGAAGATGGGAAGATGACATCGTTAAACGTTTCGGACGAATGTGGAGAAGAAAGGCAAGAGTGCGAGAAGAATGGCAGACGTGTTGTGATCGGTGCAGTCTTAACGACAGCTGAAGTCCGATCGATCCAGGTGATCCAGGTGACATAACTGCACTCAAAAACAAAACAGTGTAAAACTTTAGAGCCTACAAGTCCACTCAGTCCTATTTCTTATTCTGCCAATCACTAAGACAAACAAGTTTGTTTACATTGACGGGAGATAATGCTGCCTGCTTCTTATTTACAATGTCACCTGAAAGTGAGAACAGGCATTCGCATGGCACTTTTGTAGCTGGCGTTGCAAGGTATTAATATGCCAGATGTGCTAAACATTCCTATGCCCCTTCATGCTTCGGCCACCATTCCAGAGGACATGCTTCCATGCTGATGATGCTCATTAAAAAAATAATGCATCAATTAAATTTGTGACTGTGCTCCTTGGGTGGAGAATTGTATGTCTCCTGCTCTGTTTTACCCGTATTCTGCATATATTTCATGTTATAGCAGTTTTGGATGATGACCCAGCACATGTTCATTTTAAGAACATTTTCACAGCAGGGTTGACAAAATGCAAAGAAGGTATCAATGTGAGATTTCTAAAAATAGCTACAGCTCTAGACCCAAGGTTTAAGAATCTGAAGTGCCGTCCAAAATCTGAGAGGGATGAGGTGTGGAGTATGCTCTTTTAGAAGTATTAAAAGATCAACACTCAAACCACCAAAAAAGAAAATCAACTTTCTGCTCGTGGCATCTGACTCAGATGATGAAAATGAACATGCATCAGTCTGCTTTGGATCGTTATCAAGCAGAACCCACCATCAGCATGGAAGCATGTCCTCTGAAATGGAGGTTGAAGCATGAAGGGCAGGGCTGGATTACCCAATAGGCAGACTAAGCACGTGCTTAGGGCACCAGCAAAGCAGGGGGCACCAAAAAAATGAGATTTTTTTGGAAAAAAATTGATATTTGATATTTTTTTAAAGGCATCGAAGTAGACATCATGGGAAAAATCAGAACTTTGTTAGACTTCCATACACTAGTGTTTGTATTCATGTTGACCATGTGGAATGAAATTTTACAACACTTTTACCACACAAGTCAAGCTCTCCAAGAAAAAGAATTGGATTTGAAAACATGTGCAGACCTCTGTCAATCATTAGCAGACCACTTAGACACTTTGAGGAATGATTTCGAAAGATTTGAAGACATATAAAAAGATATCTTGCCTGATACTAACTACAAAGAAGCCCAGTCCCGCAAGTGAATCAGGAAAAAACAAGCAAATGACAGCAGTGCAACAGAAACAGCATTGAATCCTAGAGTCAAATTTTGCATATCTACTTACTACGCTATAATTGATACACTTGAAGCTCATATGAAGAGGAGAGGTGAAGTGTACAAAGAAGTATCAAGTAGATTTTCTTTTCTAAACGATATGGACTTATCTGACGAACAATATTCACAAGGTTCCCAAAAGCTAGTTGACTCATACCCTGTTGACTTGAACATGAATCTCTATGGAGAAGTACGGCAGTTCCACTGTTATATGCGCGCAAAGTTTAATGAAACAGGAAAAATGAAATTCAGTCACATTGAGCTTCATGACACAATATTGGAAGACGGAAAATACCTCCTTCCTTAGAGGTTTTTAAGGTCAGGCTTGACAAAGCCCTGGCTGGGATGATTTAGCTGGGGTTGGTCCTGCTTTGAGCAGGGGGTTGGACTAGATGACCTCCTGAGGTCCCTTCCAACCCTGAGATTCTATGATTCTATGAATACAATGTGTATTTCCAAATGTAGAGATCGCACTATGTATTTTTCTAACATTGATGATTACTAACTGCTCCGCAGAACGCTCTTTTTCTCAGCTGAGAAGAATAAAAAACCCTCAGAGAACAACAATGTGTCAGGACAGACTTGATTCACTTTCCCTATTGTGTATGGAAGCAGACATGCTTCGTGGAATCCGCTTCTATGAATTTATCCAGAATTTTGCAATCAGAAAATCTAGAAAGACGCTATTTTAATTTCAGCATACATGAAAGTTTTGTGTCATTTCAAAAAATTAAATTTTATTTTACGGTATAGTATTGTTTTTATTTTGAATTACATATGGGGGGGCACCATAATCTTTTCAGTGCTTAGGGCCTCTCAGGGTCTTAATCCGGCCCTGATGAAGGGACATATGAATCTTTAGCGCATCTGGCACGTAAATATTTTGCAACACCGGCTACAACAGTGCCATGAGAACGTCTGTTCTCACTTTCAGGTGACATTATAAACAAGAAGCAGGCAGCATTATCTCCTGCAAATTGTGACCAACCTTGTTTGTCTGAGTGATTGGCTGACCAAGAAATAGGACTGAGTGGACTTGTAGGCTCTAACGTTTTACGTTGTTTTATTTTTGAATGCAGATTTTTTTGTACATAATTCTACATTTGTAAGTTCAACTTTCATGATAAAGAGATCGCACTACAGTACTTGTATGAGATGAATTGAAAAATACAAATGTTTTGTTTTTACAGTGCAAATATTTGTAATCAAAAATAAATATAAAGTGAGTACCGTACACTTTGCATTTTGTGTTGTAATTGAAATTAATATATTTGAAAATGTAGTAAACATCCAAAAATAGTTAAATGGTATTCTATAGTTGTTTAATAGCGCAATTAATCACAATTATTTTTTTTAATCACTTGACAGCCCCAGTTATTATGCGTTTGTTTAGAGCATACAGGTCAAATAAAAGGGTTTCAGAGACAGCTTTATTTCTGATCAATCAGAAAATTTTAGTGCAGAGCCTGATTTTCTTTTGGTTTCTCTTACCATGCCACAATTAATTGTATCACGGCAAGCAAAGTGGGTTAATATTGTATCTAATGCTATTGCTTTATATACACTGCTTTTAGAACAGTGAGATAGCCTCCCTGAAGATCTTTTGGTACCTTTCAAGAAAAGCTGAAGCACACCCAAGGGAAATGGAAAGGACCAATATATTTTGTCTTTCTTCTATAGGACTTAGCTAAGCCAGAACCAGATAATAATTACTGGATGCTGAAGGAGTAATTCATCTCTCAGATGCGCAGCTCTCTGATTTCACCAGGAGACCCTGGTACACATATCAAGGCCATAAATATTCAACAGACACATCTTCATTTTGACCCTAACGTGCCAAAGGGAATGGTGCTATGACAAAATTGAGGAAACCCTCTAGTATCATTGGAACCTCATCTTTTGATAGAATTTTCACATCTGCCTGGCTTTTTAAAACTTGCCATAATTTGTCCTACACTATAACTCTAATATGAAGTCTTCCAAATTATACCTGCTATTGGTAACAGTCCCATATGGTTAGATTTAGGCAACCCATTAAAGCATATAATCAATATTGCAACTCAACCTTCCTGTGTCAGTGATTAAGAAGAACTGCCTAGCTAGAAAGTATTAAATCATCAGTGTACTTCAGTCCTACTGCCTCTGCTCTGATTTTATTGGAAGAGATACATAGTATTAGACAGAAAGATCTACACACATACCCAGGTGAATGCATTCACACACAGATGATTTCCACCTTGGAGCAATAAAAATTAACAATTAAAAATAATTAAACCTTTGCAGCCTCCAAGCACTTGGAAGCCTCAGAGTCCCAGTGTCAGATGCTGCTCGAAATGCAGCTTCCTCATGAGAGAGATTTGGGTTTGGCTGTAGGAACTATTCAACTGCACTGATCACAACACTAAGTGATAGATTATACAATGGTATCGACCTCCAATTCCCTGGGTTAATTCTTTTAATTGTCTCTGCACATCTTCTCCCATTAGGCTGATATAAGTTGTTTAAGGATACAAGAATTGATTTATGGCAGCACTGGGGATGGCAATTAGAATCCTGGCATCCAATTAATGCACTCTGTGTAAGAGATACATAGGACAAAAGTCTCCGGCACAGGAGTACTAAATTTTGGTATTGACGTCAAAGGGAGATCCGCACAGGAAGAGCAGAAACCAAGACTGTGCAGAGGAGAATTTTACCCTAGCAATAGATGGTGGAAAGGTAAAATTACTGCCTCCTCTTCTTAATTCTCAAGTGCCATCTTCAGAAAGTGGTAGAGACATTTTTAAATAGATCAGAGAAAGGGAGAGGATTCATTAAAAGTTCACTGCTAGGAGGAGATGAAAACCTACTGGATCTCATTACGGTCCTTCATCTCACCAGGGTGCAAGGGTGTCTATTAGCACTGATCTCCATTTGTCTCTTTGTAAAAGGAGGCATCCATTACACCATATGTTCAACATCAATTTTAAGCTCCCTGCAGTTCTATTGTAATCTATATACTACAATGATGAGCATGGCAGGAATGTTCACTGAAACAGCACATTTTAAGAAAACATTAAGAGATTGTTCACAAATAGTGAAATTTTAATTTGTAAACACAAGTCAAAAATCTAAGAGTAAAATAATGCTCTTTCAGACAGGGAAGAGAAAGAATATAAGCCTGGGTCCAATCAAACCTAGCCAATGCAGCACGTAATTCACATTTCACATATTGAATATTTGCAGCAAACTGTTTGTGAACAAGCTACAGACTAAGAATGATTCACAAAATTCTCAAACAACGAATAAATGTGAGGCAATTGCAAAGCAACCACAGACAATTCATGAGCAAAGAATGAAGACAAATTCATCTACTGTATTATTAATTATGAATTATTCACTCAACACTATTCAACAATATCAAAGGCTGCTTTGATAGATCTAAAAGAACCAGCATGAACACCTGACCTTTGTACATCACTATGAAGGGCGCATCAGCCAATGAGAACTTCACATTCTCTCTACCATATGCCAGTCTGAAGCTGGATTGACAGTTAGAAAAGACTTAACCAAGACACTTGAAATTACAAAGGGCAGAGTGAAAAATGCTCATTGCACTCTTTTTACCTTATCCAGAGGTATAAGAAAAAGGGAGTTATTTAAGCAAATAAAAGGGAAGTTAAATTAAGAACTAATAAAAGGAAATACTTTTGCCCATACCACATAGTCAACCTATGGATTTCTTGGCTATAGTAGGTCATTAAGTCAAATACTATGCCTAAATTTAAAAAAGAATGCTAGCAGGGTAGATTGATTTAAATAAAAGTTATTAAATCAGTTATTTAAATCAAGGTTTCTGCTTGATTAAATGGTTTAAATTAAACCATGATTAATACTGGTGATTTAAATCTTGTTTTCCATTTGTACTTTTTAGTTACTTTCCTAAAGAAAAGTTGATTCCCACTGGTTGGTAACCATTAAAACATGTAGATTTGCGACTAAACATAGCCTTTATACTAAATGTAATACTATTTTTTGGCTAATCATAGAATCATAGAAGCTCAGGGTTGGAAGGGACCTCAGGAGGTCATCTAGTCCAACCCCCTCAAGTTCAGGAGGATACATATTTATTTAAGCAATCAAATAACTTGGACATTTATTCAGATTCTTAATTTCTACATTTTTGACTGTGTTAGAAAATGGTGAATGATGTATTTCTTATTTATTAGATAATGATTAACTTTTTAACTGTGATTTGTGTCACGCCCTGTTTGTTTTGAAAAATTGGAATTCAATTAAAAATGTGCAAAAACAGCATTTTACTTTTTTATTAGTTAAATAAAAATACCTTAAATGTACAGAATATATAAGGAAAATAAAAGTTTATTAAAACATGTTTTGTATTTATAACTAATTGATTAAACAAATTAATATTATCTACAGCTAGTGAATCAAAGCGATTGTTTCTGGTCACCGTGTCCTTCAAGATTTTAGAATAGTAGATCTCATGCTCCCACATCTAGTTTTTACTCATAGATTGGACGAGGCAAGCAAGCTTTTTCAACCCCAATCAGTTTCTTAGCTTCGAATGAACTAGTCATTGAACTGAACGAGTTGAATAAACTAAAATGAAGATGATATTCTCTCTGCACCTGCAGAAGAAGCTACTACTGTCAAAAGCTGGTTTAGTACTACCAGTTTAGCTTAGCCAATGACTTCCGTCTGTTCAGTGGTTTAGCTTTCTTTAAAACTTTGGCAACAAACATGGATAAAAAAAAATGTTTTTTATTTAATTAAATCATTTTTATAGATCATAATAAGTTTAGGCCATAACACAGGCAGTCATATTTCAAATTTAATTTTAAATAGGTTCACTTTTAAAAGAAAAATATATTTAATTTAAATTTTAAAAAAACAATCTAAATAAAAAAGTTGTTTTTTAAAAAAAATCATTGATTTTTATCTACCCTGGATGCTAGTACCATTTGTATGTAAAATAAGGGACAATAAATCTCATGCTTAGGGGCATAACATGATCATCTAAAAGGTCAGGAAGTAATGCACAATTCATCTGCCCCCCCTTGCTCTTACTTTCTGCATTCTAGTCTGTCATGTAATGTTGATAGAGCAAGGGAAGAAACTGAAGCAAAATAGTGGATATTACCCCATAGACTGAGAATCTTTTCTCTGCCCTTTTGTTATTCAAGTTTACAACCTTACACTCAGTTCAATTTTTCGATTCTTAAGCAGTGCAGTTAGCAGCAGTGATGAAGAGTGCTATTTTCCACTTACTCTAAGCTACAAGTTTGTGACCATTCTTTTCGGATGCTGTTTTCATCACAGTAACCAATGCCTTTGCCATCTCCAAATGAGACTATTGCAATGTGCTCTGCTTGGTGCAATATTTGATGAACACCCACAAATTCCAGCTTATGCAAAATGCAACAGCCTAGTTACTTAGAGGAATTTTTCAAAGGGAGCACTGTCAGGGGCTATTAGGCTGGGAATGTTCAATGAGGGGCAAACAACTCTGAGATTCAATCATCTGTTGGTCCAGCAGGGTCTGAGTTTGCTAACTTTCTAGTCATACTGCAAGGCACGTCTGTTTACCCGGGCTCTTACTGGAGGGATGGTTTTAAAAGGTTTGTGGGGTTTTGATGAGAGAGAGAACACATTGTATTAATTAATATAATCATTTAGATGTAATTCAAAGATGTTTGTTTATACAGTAAAAATTCCTACAGGCTGTTCAATAGACTTATTTAATGCATAGAAAAAGAAGCAAATTGCACATTACTTGCTCAATACTTGAACATAGCGAAAAGCAGAAATACTTGGTTTGCATCCAAGATAAAGCAGCCCCATGCAATGCTAAACAAGATTCTCACACTTTCCCAATGCTTATCCTAACCCAAGCCCAAGATCCTTACTAAACCTAAACCTAGCCTGGATCCAGTAACTGTCCCCAACCCCTGGCCTAAGACAGCCCCAAACTCACTAAACATTATATTTTACCTAATGCCAGATAAGTTTAGGGTAGGCCCACAATCTGACACTGATCTACCTAGCCCAAGGGCTTGAAATGGACCCCAACCCATATCTAATGTTTAACCCGTAAACTGGCACAACCCTGAATACTAGTTTGTGCCCATGAACAGGCCGCAAGCCCAAATGAGCTAGTTTTATTCATAGTGGGAAAAGAGGCCTTTTTCCCCACTCTCCACATTCTTGAGTGTTTTGTTCAAACTTGTCATGCACAGAATATTTATTCTGAAGCAAAGACCGGCTATGGAAAATTTCAGCTCAAAGGTTATGAATTATTGTAAATAGAGAATTATAATGAAAATGTATAGGCAACATTAGCTATAGATCCTATGACAGCATTAGCTACATATAGCATATGCATATATTTAACATGCACACACATACAATGCATGCACACAAGTATGCATACATGTTTGTGGATTTGTATAATTATTTCTTGATGATCTAGTTTTACCTTACATTTTCTGAACAATGAGTCATAAAAGAATGCATTTTTGTCACTCTAAAGGTGAAAGACAACATTGTTCTGTTTATCCCAGGGACATAAGGGCCCATCTATTTATGTTTTATTCATAATTGTGTTTTTAATTGTAATTTTGTAGTAAAGCATTACAAAAATCACTGTGTGTGAAGCTTTCTTGGCAAAAAATGATCTGGACAAACTGGAGAAATGGTCTGAAGTAAATAGGATGAAATTCAATAAGGACAAATGTGAAGCACTCCACTTAGAAAGGAACCATCAGTTGCACACATACAAAATGGGAAATGACTGCCTAGGAAGGAGTACTGCAGAAAGGGATCTGGAGATCATAGTGGATCACAAGCTAAATATGAGTCAACACTGTAACACTATTGCAAAAAAAAGCAAGCATCATTCTGGGATGTATTAGCAGGGGTGTTGTAAGCAAGACACAAAATGTAATTCTTATGTTCTATTCCATGCTGATTAGGCTTCAACTGGAGTACGATGTCCAGTTCTGGGCACCACATTTAAGGAAAGATATGGACAAATTAGAGACACTCTAGAGAAGAGCAAGAAAAATGATTAAAGGTCTAGAAAACATAATTTATGAGGGAAGATTGAAAAAATTGGGTTTGTTTAGTCTGGAGAAGACAAAACTGAGGGCTAGTCTACACTTACCGGATAGATCGGAGGTGTCGGATCGATCTTCTGGGTTCGATTTATCGCGTCTTGTCTAGACGCGATAAATCGAACCAGGAAGTGCTCCCCTGTCGACGCTGGTAATCCAGCTCAACGCGAGCCGTTGACGGGGGAGCCTGCGCACCGCGTGTGGACCGCAGGTAAGTTCGAACTAAGATACTTCGACTTCAGCTACGTTATTAACGTTATTAACGTAGCTGAAGTTGCGTATCTTAGTTCGACATGAGGGGTTAGTGTAGACCAGCCCTGAGAGGGGTTATTAACGTAGCTGAAGTTGCGTATCTTAGTTCGACATGGGGGGTTAGTGTAGACCAGCCCTGAGAGGGGACATGTGTGACGTTATTTGATTAAAATATGATCATGTAGATCATTGTTACTACCACTGTTATATAATTGCAACAAATCTTGTATAAAGTGTGACATAAGCTGTCTATGGAAGAGTTATGATATGCTGAATATGATTATGCTATTTGGATACAGTATCATTTTTGTATCTGAAGTTATGAATATTAATTATGTACCTGTATTTCAAATGTTTGCTCATGTGGTAACACTCACAAGGTATTTAGCCTGCACATCCTAAAGGGACTATTCATGTTAAATAGCCCATCAAGGAACACTTAACTCATAATGGCCCATGGGGGATGCCTATCTACACTTAATGGACTTTCATGTCAACGTTCTAACTACAGGATGGGTAATGGGCTCTACTATGACTAAGTGAAGCAGGCATGGACATGTGACTTGCCCATGTGACTCCAAACACTATCTTGTTACCTGTAATTTTCCACAAAATAGAACAATGGGTTTCCCTTTCCTTGGCAGAAGCTATAAAAGCCCTTGGAAACAGCTCCATTTTGCCTCTTTCCTGCTCAGACCTCTAGACTATGAACTTATACTACTGGGAGCATTCTAACCAAGGGACTGAGGACCTTACAATGATTTGGAAGCAACCAGAGTCTTAACAAGCCAGCAGTTTATTCCATCACTGCTACAAGCCTGATCCAAGAACTTTGCAATTGTTGTATGTATTTGATTCCTTTAATCAATTGTAACTCTCACTTTTCTTTCGTTCTTTTATAAATAAACCTTTATATTTTAGATAGTAAAGGATTGGCAACAGCGTGATTATTGGGTAAGATCTGAGTTATATATTGACCTGAGTATGTGACTAGTCCTTTTGTTCGACGAAACTGGTTTTAAATAACCACTCATCATTAAATCTAGTGTCTGGGTGTTCAATCCAGGACTGGAATACCTAAAGAGGCTGCATTTCTGACTTCTTGGTAGCCAGTGAGACCGAAGTTTACTTTTGGTGCTGGTTTGATATATCTTGTGGAAGAATAACCATCAGTTTTGGGGTATGTCTGCCCTATTTCTCAGCAGTTTGTCCTGAATTTGATATTTTCAGTTGTGACCCATGGATGTACAGTTACAACATGATAACAGTTTTCAAGTACATAACAAGTTGTTACATGGAGGAGGGAGAAAAAGTGTTCTCCTTATCCTCTGAGGATAGGACAAGAAGCAATGGGCTTAAATTGCAGCAAGGGAGGTTTAGGTTGGACGTTAGGAAAAACTTTCTAGCTGTCAGGGCAGTTAAGCACTGGAATAAATTGCCTAGGGAGGTTGTAGAATCTCATCATTGAAAGTTTTTAAGAGCAGGTTAGACAAACACGTCAGGTAATATTTATTCCTTCCATGAGTGCAAGGGACTGGTCTAGATGTCCCTTCCAGTTCTATGATTCTATGAAAAGGAAGCTTCAACTTAACAACTTGAACAGAAGCTGATTGGTGCCATGCGCACTAGAATACATTGCATGCAGTATGTTCTGCAAGCACTGGAACGCTGTTCATTTTCCTTTCCAGGACATCTGCCTCTCAGTTTGGGAGGACAAGCAAGTCATATCAGTATTGTTCTCCTTGAGACAATGTTGATCACTTCACAGATTACCTACTGTGACATTCTGGATAGCTTCATCTAGATAATCTTCTTATGCAGAAAGCATGGTGAGAATACCTAGCATATTGAAAAAATTCAGGTAAAATGCCAGCAAAGCTGATTGTCAAGATGCTAAATACAATTTGTAAAACAAAAACACTCCTGACATTGTTTGTGTTTGTGTGTGTGTGTGTGTTCGTTCATTCTTGGAGAGGCCAACTGAACTGAGAAAGGCACTGAAGGAGGAAGAAAGAGTCCTAATAAGAAGGAATTTAATCCAAGTGGGAGTACGGTACTAAGAGGTGAACAAAGCTGAGCGTTCGGCAGGGATAAGAGTTAGAAACAATACCATCAACACATTTGCAGTCTTCCCATTCACACAATTTTTCCAATAAAATCTGTCAGATCTGGTCGTGCTCCCCCCTCCTGGACACTCAACAGATTGCTGTAAGGGGATCCAAATTTTGAATCCCATGTGCCCTTCCCTTGCAAGGGCTGGGCAGAGTTTCGATGCTGTCTCTCTGCTTTTGGGCCACTAGGGATGCACTCCAAATGCAGGCTTCAGGTCTGACACCCTTCTTAGCGGGGGGACCCCTCAGTCCAACTACGTAGGCCCAGAATCAATGTGGTCTCCACCAAACCTCTGTGGCAATTCTTAGATGCTCCCCAGAATGGACACCCAGCCAATCAGAGCCCAACCCCCCACCCTGTGTCCCCGATACCTCATTGCACCCCCTGGGAGGCTGCCCCACAGTTTGAAAACCAGTGGCATAGAAAACAACACCACATTCCTCCCTTGAGAGTCACCCTTCCATTGAGAGAACATCTGTGTTCAGGTAGGCAGGTTTTCCCTGCCTCATCATCATGCTCTTGCAGCAGCTTTCCTCTGCTTGAGCTGGTGAAAATGGCCACAGACCCAAAGCAGGGCAGCGTCTGCCCTTTTATAACCTTCCAATCGCCTCTGTTATGGGACCTCCTGATCAGCCTCAACAGGTGACCTCAGACCCCTACTTCAACAGGTGACTTCCCTGCCAAGCGACCTCTTCCGGTTCTTGGGCAGCAGCTGGTCTTTTGTCTAGGGTGCTTTTATTTGAATAGAGGACCATCCTGATTTAATAACCCTCTAGTGTTAGCCCTGTGCCACTGCCCTTGGAATTCCAGTCCAATATGGAGAGCTCTCAAAGGCAAACAAACCCCATGTTCAACATGGAGTCTGCAGTCTGACTCAGATACACATAAACACACAACATCTAACAGAATCAATAAGCTGTGCATAGACAAGGTCCCCAAATCATCACACCATCAAAACATTTGCAGTCTTCCTGCTCACTCAACTCCTGTTTATTCCACTATGTTCAGCTGCTGGCCTCTTACTCCTACTCCAGATTAAATTCCTTCTTATTAGAACTCTGTTTCTTCCCCATTCTGTGGCGTTCTCAGTTCGCTTGGCCTCTCAAAGCTAAAGAACTTAGATATGTATCTTCTACACAAACACGCACACATATGTATTCTTGAAATGTCAGGAGTGTTTTCTGTTATCTTAATCAGATGACAGGTGAGTTCTTTCACGAATTATTCTTGAGGATAGATTCTGTATTTTTAGCATTGAATGTTTGAGAAAAGAGGACTTGGTGAGGTTGATGTTTTTAGAGCTGGTTGGGGAATCTCTTTGACAAATTTTGTCAGTGAAGTGAAGGGAGATTTGATAGAATAAGGATGACAGTGGGGCCTAGAAAGAGACCTGACGGTGGGAAGGAGCAGATGATCTCTTTGAGATCTTGCTGATGCCATGTTTAGCTCCAGGAAGAGAAGACTGATACAGGAGATCAATCTATGGGTATGCCACTGGTGTAAAAGGCATGGTTTGTGGTTGACAGAATAAGTATTTGAAGGATGTAAAAACCCAGGAAGGGAAGGAGATGGTTTAATGTGATCCAAGGGAATAGAACTAGGATTAATGGGATAAAACTGAACAAAAGAAGTTTAAGGTTGAATATCAGGAGAATACTCAAGCAGTGAGCCCTATTAGACTCGGAGTTTTCTCCCAAGACGTGGTGCAAGCCCAGTAGCTTGAGCTATTTCATGTGAACAAAATACTCAAGAATATATTGTAGAGAATAAACCTACCATTGCAGGGGGTGAATCAAAATCTAATCACTCTCTTCCAATTTCAACTCTGTGATTGTATTACCCACAAGTATTAACAAGAACATCAACAATCACTAAACTAATAGAAACTTATACCATAATTTATAAATCTGGAGTTTCTGCTTGCCTGTTGTCTCCTATTTGTCACCTGTTTTACTCTCTCTCAAAACACTATTTGCAAAAAATTCAGGAAGTATGACAGCACTTTTCAAACTATATGAAGTACACGGTATAAACAAATTGATGATTTACTACTGTCAACAACTAAGCAGTAACAATATTTCCAGAGAGAAACGATACAATTTAAACCAGGGGTCTCAAACATGTGGCCCGCGGGCCACATCCGGCCCACGGAGTTATTTCCTGTGGCCCGCCATAGGCGCTGACTCCACTGGCAGCCAAGCTCCAAACATTACTGAGTGTTTATATTTTATTAAAACCCCTCTTTGCATTACAGTTTTTAAAAAGTTAATACATTGACTTTTAATAGAATACTATATTACTCTTCATTTTTTTCATTTTTGACTATACTTTTGTATCATTGTATGAAAAGGTTTCAGTGATGCGGCCCTCGGACCAATTTACTAGGTCTCATGTGGCCCTCATGGTAATTTGAATTTGAGATCCCTGATTTAAACACTGGTTTTATGCAAATAGTAAATATGCTTTAGTGTAAAGCCTATCCCTCTGATTTCCGCTGTATTTTGCCTGAAAATTATCAGGGAATTAAAGTTACCAGTCCCAGGATGCATTCCAAAAGATGGGTATGAAATGATTACTCTGATTAAGTCAATGGCAAAACTCCTATTGACTTGAATGGGATCAGAGATGACACCTTAGGTATATCAATGATGCAAGGGAAAAATATCATTGGCTGATGCAAAATATTCAAAATATTTGCATTTACTCTTAAATTCTGCATACAAAAATAATATACATCCTTCTGTTTTTTACTTCCATTGTTTATCATACAAAAGGATACTTGAAACTGAGTTTACTGAAAAATTAACTTCAACTCTCCTCCCTTTTCTCCCTGCCCTGTCTAGACAAATAATACAGTATTTGTCTAAATAGGTGAGGTTTTTCTGTTTGAGAGAAATAGACACACAGATCATGGTGAAAAATTATCTAGAAAAAGAAACACATAATTTGCTCTGTGATGGGTGCCAAAATGTATTGCCAGGTCCTTAAGAGGATGAGCTCTTTATTGCAAACATTAAGAACTAGGGCTATTAAGGGGATTAGTATTTTGAAGATGTGAAGTGTCCCAACCTTCTGAGTCATTGTATTTAGTCTCCTTATACCAAGAAGTTTTTCTGTTGTGCAGATTCCTAAACACCTTATAACTATCTCAAATCCATTCTTTGCAATACTATCTTATCAAAAGTCATTTCTCTATTTATAAAATTGCACTAATATTACCTTTTAAAGCAACTCTTAATCCAAAGGACAAGGGTTTTCTTTGAGTCACCAATATAATTCAGTGAGGTGAGTGCAGATTTTGCAAGGTCATTTGCCTCTGTTTTCCTATTAGAATATGTAGGTTGAAATTTTTCATTTTCTGAAATTCCTAAGGATTTTCACTTCTTACTTTTACTGAAGTGATGTTACAAACCTGTGGGTTCTGCTACAAGTCACTCCCACTCATAATCAAATCCAACTTGTATTCTAGCCTTTTGTGTGTTTATTTATATGAATGTGTTAAATTCTCTCCTCTCTGGAAATCTGATTATCCTAAACATCACTTCCACTAATTGTTTCGATTTTAAAAAATCACAACATTTTGTCTTACAGGTTTTGCATTGGACTATCCTAAAAAGAGCATCAGTGAGACAGGTACAATGTTCTCATTACGAGTATCTGGAAACTGAAAAGCCCAGGAGATCTGAAGGCTATGAGGGCTGGAAAGCTCATTAGACATAGAAAATATAGGTGATGAAAAGTCAGGTGTCTTCCTGATTCTTACCCCTTATGTAAGTGCCACAGTGGATGGCGATGAATGAAATTATGATAAAACGAATATAAAGACTCTTCAACAAAAGCAGTCTCTTTCCAAGTTCCTTCAATATCAGTTTGCCATTAAACTCACAAGTAGGATAGAATGCTTATTGCAAGCTTCCCTTCCCTTCATCTGCAACCTAGAGAACAAAGGAGGTAACTAGTCCTAGCACATACCATTTCATTCCCTTTACGGATATAGAATCTTCTTACTCATCTTGATATCCATGGTAGTTTTCCAAAGAGCTAATGTACTGCAATGTAGGACAAATGAAGGACATCTGCTCCTCAGCATTTTCCCCTTCAACCCAAAGTGAGTGTGCGCACTAGTGTCTTTTGGGGTGGGGGAAGAACAGAACTTAGGGGCAAAGTGCTTTCACCTCACCTTACCTTAGAGTTCTATTTATAGTGTATTATTAGTTTCTAAACTGACCTTGTGGAGCTGCTTTTTACTTTATTTCACTGTAGCGCCATCAATTTTGACCACGTTTGAAGGTACAGTACATACTCTGCCTATTAGTTCTGTCTAGTCAATGAAGTTCACGTAGCTATGACGCATCTGTCGTAGATAAATGAATCAACTGATTTGATTTACTAAGAAGGCTAAATTTATTATGCGACATTTTACAAGTATAATTCAGCTTACCCTTGATGGTAATAAATGAGATATCAGCTCCCCTGAGACAAGAGAACCAGTTCCTGTATTTTCCAGGCATGCCCCAGCCAGATTCCATTTTAGAGACGGGAAATGGCCATATCTTTGATTAAAAGGGAACCTTTAATCAAATAAAGTGCATCATCAAGCAAGAGCCAAGATTCCAATACTCTTGACTACAGCACAGCAATAATCCAAAATCAAATCCCCACCACACACACAACCCATTACCACTTGGTGTAAACGTGACATCCATCACAAGTAGGGAAAATGTCCTTCAGCATTTTTATTCTTATCCTTAGATTCATTTCTCTCCCTCCCCCACCCCAGTTATGCTTTTATACATTCTTAAAATCCTCCTCCTCAGCCTGATCCCCTTGGGTATTTCTGTGGACACTCCAGTCTAAATTCTTTGTCCAAAGAGCAGTTTTTTCAAGGGGAACAACTGACCTGGACTGTGCATCCTGAAGTAACTGCAATGGCCTTTAAGTATCTTAGTAGCAACTAGTTTTCCTCCTGGCTGCTTTCTTTTCATTCTGTGAAAATAGTCATTTTGACTAATGTTACATCATCCTCAGGGTCTCTGTTTGGGATCTTTGTCTCTAATGTTAGTCTTATTGGATAAAATAAAATAAAAAAATAACAGTGAAAGGCATCATTTTACATTTATTTTGCTTCTCCATTTCTGTATATGCACAACTGCATCTGTATACCTCTCTCTCTATGCAGGCACTCATCTTAAGAGTCTTTCTGGTCATCTAGACTGTTTTGTTTGAATAGTGCAAGACACAGCAACTGACAGAATGAATGACTTTCTCTTTGGCCTCAGAAGCCTAGCAGAGTGCAATGCAAGCAAATGAAGGAGACTTGCACTCCATATCAATGAAGAAACCATTTTTCATTCAATTGAGAGGTCTGATTATTTTAAACAGCATTTGCAGAACTATCTCCTTGCATTAGTCTACACATAATTCTGCTATATGGAATGTTTGTTTATTTATTTACTGTATGCTCCCAACTCCAAAGGGCACAATGAGGAGCAAGGACTCTGCTACAAAGAGTGTACAGTTGAAGTAGTAATTCTGATTGTATTTGTTTTAAAACCTAGTCTAAAATCCATATATTTGAATATATTTCATTTTTCTGGGTATTTATCAAACTGGTAATGTGTTATATACAACATTCAAAAAAGACTTTGCAGCCTTAGTATCTCCATGTCACTGATTAAAAATGCAGGAAATGTACACATCTAATGTATTTTTCCTCCTTTATTCTGTTGGTTTAGGTTTTGCATTTCTTTCATTTTAGGTAGTGAAAACAGACTAGTCAGTTTCATATTGCTCTTGGATCAATTTCACTTCCTGGGTCTTCTAAATTAGCACAAGGCTGCAGTGTTTATGCTGTAAACACTGCAGGAGAATGTTTAAAATCCAAACAAACTTTTCTCTGAATTGTAAAACAGTCATGAAATTGTTTCTCTTGGCATTAATTTTCTAAAACGTCTTGTTATTAAAATCTAAACTCAAACTATCCCTGACAGTGTCCCTTTCAGGGATGGGATCCCAGAAAGTTACCTGTTTAAGGGCTGCAGGGTCAAGCACCATTATAGTTATTTTCTCCTATTATTCAGGCTAGACTTAATTAAATCTGAAACAGATTTTTAATGTAGAAAGTTAATCCTCTTTTAGCTGTTATTTGAATGTAGAGTATTTCCACTGCTTGCATCCGACGAAGTGGGTATTCACCCACGAAAGCTTATGCTCCAATACCTCTGTTAGTCTATAAGGTGCCAGGGGACCCTTTGTCGCTTCTACAGATCCAGACTAACAGACTCTGATACTTGAGTATTTCGATGTTTTCCATTTCAGCTACACTAAATTGCTCAAAGGACAATCTAATAAGAACAACTAGGGGCGAGGGGATTTACAAAGCGTGACACAAATTGTTCAGAAAGTGCCTTCCAAATGTCCTTCTGTACCTAACTCGGGAGTGGGGACCTATCACCTATGGTTAATTTATAACCAATTTTAGCCATTCTCCAGAGAAGGCAGAGCCTGCATGAATCATGGCTGGGGTATCAATCGCTCCTATTTGAAAAAGGCAGAGAGTCAAGACAATCTCCTTAGGTATGTTGTTGGGGTGGGTGTGAGGGTGTAGACACTGTGTGTGAATGTGCCAATTCTCAATCGCAATGCTCTCTCCTGTCCTGAGTTACACCAACATGTGGCGCCTAATAGAGATCAAGTTAATTCTTCCGGCAAAAACACAACAAAAGTCACAGCGAGCGATCTGACAGTCGGCACAAAGCTGAGGGGGAAATCGTTTTACAGCTGGAACAGCACAGGGTCCAAAGAGTTTATCCCCTGCTATCTAGCACCGTGTCTGAAAACCGAAAGGAATCGGCGCTGTTTCAGGCTGGCCATATGAGCATTTCAGCTGCTGCCCCTCTGGGGAAGCAGCACTAATGAAAACTCAATGACCAAACGTAAGCCCTGTTTGGAGAAAGACTGCTGACATTTTAGGGCCAGGATCAGTGAGGTCTTAGGTTCTGCTTCTTCCTCCTCCTGCACCTCAAGCACAGAGGACACTGTCAGAGAAATGATTTAGAAATGGGCTTATTTAGATAGCGAAATGCCAGACTCCTCAAGCAAAGGGAACGTATCAGCCCAGCCCTCCCGCTCTACCCAGATGTTCGCGACTGGGGATTTTAGCGTGTGCGCTTTGAAAGTCTCCGCTAGTCTCTATAGGGACGGATAAAACGGGAGATAAAACAGAGTCTGTTCTTCTCCACGAGGTCTGTGCCCTGTTTGTTGCTCTCCCTTGGGGATCTGAACCCACCCACATAACGCCTCCCCTCTTTCTTCCTTTGGGTTTGGAATAAACTAACGGAATCCTTCACTTAAATTGCCCCAGAAAGCGCCCCCGAGCTGCCACAAGGAAGTGTCTAGCTCGCGGAGCTCAGGGAATGAAGGCTCAGATTTAGCCACACTCGCTTACACGTTACACGGCCCGGCTGCTAGATCTGGCTCGCCTTACACCGGGGCTGGGGCTGCGTCTCGCACGGTCCAGTCCCAAACACTCTCTTGCGGATTCTGTGGCTTCCTTGCCTTCGGGGCGTAGCAGCGCCGCGCTGCCGCCCTCTCTCGTGGGCGCTGCGCTAGTCCCCGAGCCGGGGAAAGCTCCATTCGCAGGGGCTGCGCTCGGGGCACGGCTCGCTCCTCAGTAATTGGCTCCGGCTCCTCCATGTGTCACATTAGCGTAAAGAGACGCAGCTGGCAAAGTAACCACTTGGGGGCCAAAGCGGACTGTGCGTCAGAGCCCTGGCTGGGGAGGGGAAACGGGATTATTTTGGGGGGAAGAAAAAAATAAGAGCAAGACTCGAGAAACATGCAACTCAATTTGCGCCAATGGCCCCCAAAGCCGGCGTGTCTGCGCGGGGCTGAGGGCAGAGCTTGCACGGGCTGGCTCGCGAGCGATGGGACTGAGACCTGGGGGCACCCGGCTCTCCGAGGCCTTCTGAGCTGGGGAGGGGGCTGGGTGCGTTATTGCTGCTGGCCAGCCCTTCCCACCCGCCTCGCAGGCTTGGCGGGGCTGGTCGCTGCAGGCTGGGAGTGAGCTACGGGCAAAGCCAGGCGAAGTAAGCGGGCGCTTTGGCAGCCCGTCCGTCAAGGGGTGGCGAGGCAAAGGGGAAGCAGCTGCCAACGCGCGCCTGGAGCCCGCGCCACCGTGTGAGCCGCCCGGGCATGTGAGCAGACGAGCAACAGCGCAGGGCGAAGCGGAGCCGTGGGGAGCCGGGCGAGGAAGGCGGGCAGGACTGGAGGAGGTGTGTCTGGAAGGAGCCGTATCGCCAAGGAAGAAGAAGGCAAGAGGGGAAGGCCGGAGGAGGGGTGTGTGCAGGAAGGGACCGGAGCTTCAGCCGTCTCTGTCCTCAGAGTGCTTCTCCCCCGGCGGCTCCCCATGCACAGATAGCGAAGCACCCGCGGAGCGGAGAGGCTGAAGTTTGGGGAGGGCAGCGGCTGTGTCGCCGGGCGCAGGAAGGGGGGTCCCCCGGATCGGAGGATGGCGACCGAGGGGGGAGCCGGGCTGGCCAAGTCCGCCGTGGAGAAGCTGTCCGATGCCATGGGCGAGAAGACCAAGCAGCTGGGCACGGCCATGCAGGACGTGCACCGGCAGCGGCGGCTGATTCTGGTCATCGTGTGCGTGGCGCTCTTCCTGGATAACATGCTCTATATGGTGATCGTGCCCATCATGCCGAGCTACCTCGCCATGTGGGAGGCCGGGAACTCCGACCGGGAGAGCAACGCCAGCGGGGCCAACGCCAGCGGGGCCAAGTCCGTGCTGGGGCCCGGATACCCCCCGGAGAACGAGGACTTCAAGATCGGGGTGCTGTTCGCCTCCAAAGCCATCCTGCAGCTGCTGGTGAACCCGCTGAGCGGCACCTTCATCGACCGCGTGGGCTACGACATCCCGCTGCTGATCGGCCTCACCGTCATGTTCCTCTCCACCATCATCTTCGCCCTGGCCGAGAACTACGCCACCCTCTTCGCCGCCCGCAGCCTGCAGGGGCTGGGCTCGGCCTTCGCCGACACCTCCGGCATCGCCATGATCGCCGACAAGTACACCGAGGAGTCGGAGCGCAGCCGGGCGCTGGGCATCGCCCTGGCCTTCATCTCCTTCGGCAGCCTGGTGGCGCCCCCTTTCGGCGGCATCCTCTACCAGTTCGCCGGCCGGCGGGTGCCCTTCCTGGTGCTGGCCTGCGTCTGCCTGCTGGACGGCCTGCTGCTGCTCACCGTCATCAAGCCCTTCGGCAGCCGGGCTCGGGAGAACATGCCCGTGGGCACCCCCATCCAGCGGCTCATGATCGACCCCTACATCGCCGTGGTGGCCGGCGCCCTCACCACGTGCAACATCCCCCTGGCCTTCCTGGAGCCCACCATCGCCACGTGGATGAAAAAGACCATGGGCGCCTCGGAGTGGGAGATGGGGGTCACGTGGCTCCCCGCCTTCTTCCCCCACGTGCTGGGCGTCTACATCACCGTCAAACTGGCCGCCAAGTACCCGCACCTGCAGTGGTTCTATGGGGCCCTGGGCATGGTCATCATCGGGGCCAGCTCCTGCACGGTGCCCGCCTGCCGGAACTTCGGGCAGCTCATCGTCCCGCTCTGCGGCATTTGCTTCGGGATCGCCCTGGTGGACACGGCCCTGCTGCCCACGCTGGCCTTCCTCGTGGACGTGCGCCATGTGTCCGTCTACGGCAGCGTCTATGCCATAGCGGATATCTCCTACTCCGTGGCGTATGCCCTGGGGCCCATAGTCGCCAGCCAGATCGTGCACTCGCTTGGCTTCGTGCAGCTGAACCTGGGCATGGGGCTTGCCAACGTGCTTTACGCCCCGGTCCTCCTGTTCCTCAAAAACGTCTGCCAAATGAAAGCCTCTCACTCCGAGAGGAACATCCTGCTGGAGGAAGGACCCAAAGGGCTCTATGACACCATCAAAATGGAGGAGCGCAAAGGCAAGGGGAAAACCCCCCATCCAACAGGGGGGATGCAAGGAAACAACGTGGACTCTTACCACAGAGACCTGAAAGGGGCTTCGGAGGAGGACTCTTCAGACTATGAATACAGTTAGGCTACACGGAGTTGGCAGAACAAGGGTTAAAATGGGTGGGGGGTGTGAAAACGTTATTGCCATCTGTTTATGTACCAATGTGCACTATATACAATTTAACCTTTGTCATGCTGTAATGGCTTTCGTCTTCTTCTCGACTTGTTTTAAGTTGGCAAGGGAAAATCATGAAGAAGACTAATTGAATGATACGTTTACATAAATCTGTGGTGGTCCTTCCAAAAACTTTTAGCTGGGGTCTCTTGTGCAAAAGTTTTCTCGAGTTGAAACTCTGTGTGTGACATACTGTATATCTGTGTAAAAATACATTAAAAGGGAGGGAAGTCTGTAATAAAATTAAGATTGCCTATTCAGGGACTTAATTTTACTAAATCTTGTATATATGTACTGACACTTTCACTTGGTTTCATATTTAACAACAGCAACAAAAATCACATCGTATTATTTCTTCTTTGGGAATCAGCTGAAGCGCTATAATCATTTTTCTGTTTTGCTGCTACCTGGTTAATGCCATATACTGTATCATGTGTAAGTCCAAATCTACAAGGATAATATGATCTGAATAAATGAAGTTTGAGGGGTCCATGGTCTTTGTTTCATTGTCTTTGAGAACAAGGATATTACTCTAACAAATGTCAAGAAGGTCCCTAGAACATCAACCTCGCTTACTTCTTAAGACCGATTCAATAAAGATAAAACCCTGGGGTGGAATCTCTGTCAATCTTTGAATTCTATGTAAAAATGTTCCGACAGAAAATGTGTACTGAACTGCAAACACGGCATCAAACATCGCTGCGTACAGTGTCTTGGTATTAAGGTATTGTTTTTTTAAAAACATAGCACTTTTCCAATAAAGACTTTACATACTCAAATGCTTCCGAATTTTGCATTTCCCACAGGAAGATTTATTGTAAGGAAAATGTAGTACTTTGCCCAGAATGTAGTCCCCTCTATATCACATAATTATAATCTATGGGAAAAAATAAACAATAATACCTAGCTCTTATACAACGCTTTCCAACATAGATCTCAAAGCGCTTCACAAAAGATGTCAGTATCACGGGCTAAAAAGGGCGAAGGTGATTTATTCAAAGGTATCCAAATTATAGAACCTTTGATCCAAACGCAAATATGAAACCGAAGCTCACATTTTTTTCCCCTGTAAATTCACGCCTTGCTTATAGGTCACTATAATACATCGTTTATTTAAATGTCCATCCATCTATTAGACAAAACAAACGGCTTCTTTTCTAAAAAATAAATAAAGAAAGAATCCCCTATTAGAGTGTATATTAAGTGATGTAATTCCCTCTAGCTTCCTAGAAAAATGAAGGAGAAACATAGCAAACCTTTCATCAATTTCGCTTGGTCATCAAGGTCTCTGATTGACATAGGGCGTTATGATAACAGCTTTCGGAGCCTCAGAGTCCCTGCTCAGAGGAACAAATAGCAATGAAGACGCTGCTTTGTAGTGGCATTTCGGTTTCGGTAACAACGAATCAATAATGATCGTAGGATCAAGTTGAGTCCCACATTTATAAAATAAAGCTCAACTTGCAATTGCCAAAAGAAGAAGATTTTAGGATGTAACAAATATTTTCGCTCGGACTCAGATAAAGGGATTTCCCTGGCATCCTTCCATAGTGTTATTGGTAATAGGATAACTCTGTTATGACTTTTAGTTAATGTCATTGAAAACTTACCTTCTTTTCAGTGTGACTAGATTCAAATGATCATTTGCTTTTGTGTGTGCTGGTAAGGAGGTTCAGGCAGTGTAGCAATATTTACAAACTCAGGGACTGCACACGAATTAAACACCCACATTCTGATGTCATTTTAAACCAGCCGAAAAAGAGAGTGCTTACCTTTTTCAGGACAGATAATTTGTTAACAAACAAAAAAGAGCCCGCTGCCTTGTCCAGCTGTGACTCAAGGGGATCAAATAATTTCTCTACAGAACTCCGATTCTTATTATTCAAAACCCTTTGGTTAACCATCTTCGTCAATAGCCTAGTACCACTTTAAACACTGGGTGCAGAGGGTATTTAAAAAGCCCTTTCGAAATGCACTGCCAATCGCTCTTTAAAATGAAACCCGCACCCCCGGGGCTAGCGGGCTAGAGATTTAGAAGTAAGATATGACTCCATTCTAACGAACGCGGGGAATAAAGACCTGACCTGGCCAAAGGAGAAGCTGCTATTGTTTAAGGGGGCGGGGAGAGAATTCGTATTACAACTGAATGAAAGGCAGCAAAAATGGGGAATTGAATTTTTCCTTGGAGTCAGAGCTGTCTATTTCCCCCCAACTCCCCTACCCCCAGTAACACCGTTAATCATATTATGAATGCCAAGGAAAATAACTTTAATTAAAGCTTGGAAGCGTTGCTGGATACACAGAAAAGGCGCTATCCTTCAACCTGCTCCTTTAAGGGCGGGAGAGTATTCAGGATTCCCAATGGGGCCGGGAAGCAGATCAGGAATCGGGAGAGATCAGTGCACGTGTATATTGCGGACCCATTGCGTGTCTGCCTTTTCCCTTCGTCTGACAGCCGCACGTGGCAGGTTAATCTGTGAGTCAAGCAACGAATGACCGAAAGAAAATGTGGCTTTACCAAAGTCAGCGCAGAAGGGGGACTCTGCCTTCCCTTGCACCAGCTCTCCACTCGGAAAGAGGCGCCTTCCGTTTGAAATACACGCATGGGGCGATGCCCAGTAATTTCTGACACCCCCCTCCTGGGCACTAGTCGCCGAGAGAGGCTAGTGGCATGTTGCTTTTAAATGCACAGTCGGCTGCTGGGATAGGGACAGCAAACAATACAAAAGCCCTGCCGCTGGCCCCGGAGAGGAGGATGCTCTCTCCTCGTGTCCAGCCTGTAGGAAAGCTGAACTCTAGCGGGAGGATGGTTTGAGGTTGGGTTGGGTTGCCTTATGGGAGGCCACTCCGACTGCACGAATAGGAAGGGAGGGAGGGAGGAGTTAGACAGCCAGACCTGGGAGAAGCTGAACGAAGAGGTTCTCCCAACGCCAGTGTATGTGTCCAGAAGGAAAGAGAGACATGAAAGTACCTTGGACAGAGCAAAAGCAGGCTCCAAAGCCTCCACATTGCCCAGAACGCTTCTGAGCCCGCAAGAAGCGTCTTGAAGCCTGAAATATCCATCCCCACGTTTCCCTCTGCTCCTGACATTTGCGTTTGAAACTTTGACTTCAATCAACTCGCTGGAACAGGTAAGGGGTGTTCAGCCGCTCGCCGGCACTGATGTACTCAAGAGCTGTTCGCACTCCCGTCAGGGGTGCGTCAGATGTTCTTTTTGCACCAGACAGATGTGCCTTTCTCACACGTGTGCGCGCGCGTTGTAACCGTTTTGCAGCCAACATGGTTCTGTACAATGACGCCCCGCGAACAAACCAAATCTCCGGTCTCTGCAGAATGTCCGGGGAATCGGCTAAAGACATTTGAACCCGCTCGTTCATTTAGCCGGGAGGCGACTAAAACCAGAAGAGTGGGAGGAGTGGGAATATTTACATCCGTTTTTACACGGTGTAGACGCTTCCAGTTTATAATCAATTTAACACCCGGAGCGCAGAGCAACGGTAAGGGGAAGACTTGACTTTTATTGCTGTTATTAATTTGCTCTGCTGCTAACCATTTATTATGTTGCTGTAGTTGGCAAGTTCCATTAATCCCTGTCTATTCCAGCGCGTTAAATCATCTCCTCAAAGGGGCTGGCTGCAGGCAGCATCTTTGCTGCCCCTTTAAACATTGATATAGGCTGCCCCCTCCCATCAGAGCTCAAGAACTTGGCAGATCGGGAGGATTGTTAAGGTGTCCCGAACCAGGGCTGGGTCTCTAACGCAGGGCTCCGCCCTTTCCAAGCGCTTCTTTGGGGACACCTGTGTCTCTGTGGCTGGGTTTGTAACAGACGAAGCTGCCTCCAAGCGGTGCCAGCCAGCCCCAGAGGTGGCTGCACTACCCCACCGCGGCGAAGAGGAAAGGCTGGCACCAGGGGCGGGTTCTTGGTTCCAGTCTCTATGGCAAACTCTTTCCCAGGGACTCTGGGCATGTGGGAGTTTGCCTGGTTCCTGAGCAATTCCGCGCGCAGCGGACACTGCCATTCACAGCAGCTTAGTCCAGTTCCTTCCAGCACAGCTGGCGCGCGATCGCTTTTTATTCACGGCAGAAACTCAGCGAGGGTGTTCCGCCCCCGCAGCAGCGCACAGCCCAAGGTTCATCTCCTGCCTCCCTCGGGATCGCCTAGAAAGAAGCTGGGGAAGGAGGGAGAGCACCGAGAAGGGATGGAAGCAGAAGCCCTATGGATGGAACGGGGATTAGCCAGGGGCTTGGCCAGAGAGGCTGCAGGCCGGGCGGGGAGGGGGTCGCCGATGGGAAGGGGCAGAGGACGAAGGAAGCAGGATAATGCCGGCTGCAGGCAAAGCGAAAGCTAAAGGTAACAGCTGGCTGGGGAGAGCCGCGAGAGACCCGGGCTCCAGGGGCTCAGCGCCGCGCAGAGAGCGCGGGCTGATCAGCGGTAGGAGCGGCCCTCTGCCCCTGTAACCCGGAGCGGTCACCCGCTCCCCCTTCCAGCGTCCCCTGCGGGAGCCCGCAGCCCCCTGCCCGGGAGCCCAGCCCAGCTCGCAGCCCTCTGCAGCAGCCCGAGGCACGGAGATCAGCCCTGCGTTGTCCAAGGGATTGAGGCCTTGGTGCGGAGACCTTCCAATGCCTCCTCCGCGTGGGTAGGACAGGAGCTGCCCCGCCGCGCCTGCCCCCGGCCAATATTCCCTCTATCGCTCGCTCTCGGGCAGCAGCAAATTTGCTGCTTGCCCCGCGGCCCTCCCTAGCCCAGCGGTGGCTGCACCCCCAGTAGCACTGGGCAGATTGTCGGGATCCCACCCAATACTGCCAGAGGGGAAGGTTAGATGCTGGGTACACGCTAGTAGCTCTCATTCGGTCTGGGGTAGGTATTCCACCCGGGCTAAGTCCTCTTTCCCCTCCCCAGCTGACTTCGCGGATCCTTGAGTTGTTCATCTGGCATACCCTGGGCCTCGCTGCGCAACCCTTGAGAGGCCTGGTTAGCACGCAAGAAAACAATCCCGAGAGGTGCTAAGGATCTCTCACAAAGTGCTGAAACTTTCAGCCTGAAAGCTCTCAATCCCCATTGAGGTCATTGGGAGTTGAAGGGGGTCAGGACCTTGTAGGAGGCACTTGGCATATTGAGGGATCAGGCCCATTGCTCCCTGAGACACATTGCAAAAGACCTACTGGGTCAACTTGATCTATCTCATAGGGAATCCAGGATTGTTCCCTGCCTTCTCTACTGTTTCTTGCAATGTCGCTTTACATGTCTCAAAGGATGAAAGCTTTATGACTTCACTCTCCAATTTCTCCTAACACGCTGCCTAAACATGTTCCCCTTCATACTTTCATCCCTTCCACCACATTAAATAGTTAAAGCAGTCTTAATATGAAAAAGAACAGCAAAAGATTTAATTGTGATTTCACACTAGACATCATATATCAAGCAATGGCCAGGTGACTGACTGAGACTTAAATTAGGCATTAAATAGCCCTGACTTCAGCCTTTTCAAACATTTAACCAGCTATAGTAACACACAGCTCAAAGTGCATATTCTTGATAACAAAGAGAATAAGCATGACTGGTTGTGAGCTGTTCATGTAAAACTACCATAACAGTATAAATTGCAAGAAGTAATTTTAACTGATAGATAGCTAAATTCTATTGACCCCAGTAATGAGTTGGAAACAAACCCAAATAAGTGGATTAGATCGGTCAGTCTTTCTCTGTTATCTGCTAAAGAAGAGGTCAGTCTTCTCTGTTGTGGATTTTTGCTGCTGTTTTGAAGTATGATGAACACTACATGATTCCTGCAAATGTCAGCATCCTGCTGAAAAACATGGAGTTAACTGAAGAAACAGTGGGACTGTACTTCAGCCACCCATCATCAAAGCATGAACATTAATTTTTGGCCCCAAAACTTTGACAATGTTCCTTTTCAATCAGAGTGAGTAACCATAAAGTCATCTTGCTTTTCTCTGGGATTTTCCATCATTAGGGGCAACATTTGTCTTTCTTGTACAACATTTAAGTGAATTTAGGATTTGTGAGAGATGCTAGATTGACAGCATTTGCGACTGAAGGTGAGACTCTATCCACAGAAGAGACTAAACAAAAGCAACTACAGTGTCAGCTTTCCCATATTACTCCAAGTCCTTGTACATGATACATATTGTTTCTTTATATCGTTCTTCATGTCCACTGAAGGAAGGACAAGAAGTAATGGGCTTAATCTGCAGCAAAAGAGTTTTAGTTTAAATATTAGGAAAAACTTTCTAACTCGAAGGGGGGGGTTAAGCACTGGAACAGGCTTCCAAGGGAGGTTGTGGAATCCCCATCACAGGAGGTTTTTAAAAACAGGTTCGACAAACAACTGTCAGGGATGATCTACATTGACTTATTCCTATCCCAGTGTAGGGGACTGGACTTCATGACTTGGGGTCCCTTCGGGCACTACATTTCTATGATTCTATGATTTTATTAACCCCAGGGGCTTTGCCTTTGCTAGATTTTTCCACAGACCAAGAACAAACATGTACTTTGAGATTGCATGACATTTATTTCAACGTAAAGGAAAGAAGAAGGAAAGAAGGAAAGAAAGTAAAGTCTGCCTGCGAGAGCACCATGTGTGTGCTTCCTCAGCACAGGCTGTGGCAGTTCCAAAGACAAACTGGCTGCTCTGACTTTGAATGTAGGTTTTTATGAATGTAAAGGCAGTACACAGAGAACTAAGGCGTCACAGTTTCACAGCTACATATGCCAGACTTCAGTGAGCATTAGAGAAAGTTTAAATTCTTTTGTTTTTTGAGTTTATGTTGTTCGCTTAATGGTTCATAAATACTTGGCAACACTTTTGTAGTACTATGTGGTACTGTGGGTTAATGCAGCCTTTCACATCATAATATCTATGATAAAGCACATCACCGATCAAAAATAGTTTGGTATGTTTCATTCGAGTGCCCTGTGGACATCCACCAGTGTTTTAAAACCTATCTCACAATATGGCACACAAATCAGTCTGTTCAGCAAAGACTCTGGACTGGAATCACGGAAGGGGATTCAAATGACACTTTTTTGGCAGAGCTGTGCAGAGGCCAAAAGACTGGAATAGCAAAGATGACATAGAACTATTGGGACCTCAACAGGTCATCAGGTCCAGCCCTTTGCGCTGAAGCAGGACCAAGTAAACCTAGACCATACCTGAGAGGTGTTTGTCTAACCTGCTCTTAAAAACCTCTAGTGATGGGGATTCCGCAACCTCCCTTGGAAGCCCATTCCAGAGCTTAACTACCCTTAGAGCTGGAAAGTTTTTCCTACCATCTAACCTAAATTTCCCTTGCATAGAGCTGTATGAGGGAAATAACCCACAGTGCCTTCCACAGCATGCCCAGTTATTCACCACTCACTTTCATACACAAAAATTCTCCTACCAATTCATTTAAAACCCCATTGTAGCAATAATACCACTACCTTGCATTTGTATGGTCACAAGTATTTTTAAAAACATTGAAGGTTCTCTATCTACTTGATCAACATCTATTTATTTTACTTGTGGGGGTGGCATCAGTGCTTAGACAGCTTTGCAAATGCTGGCTGGCAGAAGTTTAGGTATTCAAGGGACTTAGGTGCCTACAAGGTTTGTCAGCTGCTGAGCAGCAGCTTTGAAAATGTCAGTGACACCTGAATTGAGAGGCAGAGAGGTGTCTAAGTACCTTTAAGCATCTGGGCCTGTCTGCACACAAAAGTTGGACTACCTTAACTAGACCACTATAGCTAAAGCGGCCCAATCCCCTGATGTGGATGCAGCTATACCAATATATCTGCTTATACTAGCATAGTTTATTCCTGAATGGGAAGGAGAACAAGCTATACAGTGTCACAGGTAAAAGAAAGGATGGTCCAATGGTTAGGACACTCACCCGGTGCTCAGGAGGTTCAATTTCCCACTCTGCCACAGACTTCCTCTGTAACCTTAGGCAAATCACTTGACATTTCCTTACCTCACAGGTGTGTTGTGAGAAAAAAATACATTAAAGGAGTGTGATGTGCTCTGATATTGTGGTAACAGGGGCCCTGGAAGTACCTTGGATAGAATATACTGGTATAACTGCATCCACAGTTGGGGTTGTGCTGGTATAACTATGTCAGCAAAAAGTCATACCCCTGGCTGACATAGTTATACTAGTACAAAAGCTGTCTGCAGACCGGGCCTTACTCTGAAACGATGTGACATACTGTGAAGTAAATTAGACTGACAAAATAAAGTGCATCAAAACTGGCAAAAGAGAACCCGCTACGTGCATGGGATCTTTCTATAGAAATGAATTTATAGAGAAATGCAACAAATTGAATGACAAAGTAATATTCAAAGGATTCAATTCAGTTTACTTTAAATATTGTAGTTCTGTTTCTCTTCGGTTTTGCATTCTTAAGCTTCAGTGTATATTTGCACAGGGAACACTATATATTGTGCACATTTTGGTAATAAATAACTGTCACTGACTTGGCTTTAAATCTTTTCTATTTCCAGAACTGAGGTGTGCTGCTCTGTAAGTGCCCCCAAGTGGCTTCAATTTCTGGCCTCAGTAAAAGATATCAAAAGAAATGCAAGGATGCCTGTCTTAGAGAAACCCACACAGAAGGAGAAAGATGCATGCAGCAAAGATGAGACAGTAAGTGACTGGTTTTGGACAAAAACAAAACAGAGTTGGATTAAAGAAAGATGATTTTTAATTATCAATAGAAGCACTGTTATCAATGAAACTCAGTGGTAAATACAAACACTATTCCTGACCTCATTTCTTGATTTTTGGAAAACAATGATCACTTGCAACAGTTAGTATCAAGACCTTAAACTAGTTTTAGCACTTTTTGTATTCAAAGTACAAACAATTCATCGTCACCAGGCCCCTGTGAGCATTACAAGGTAGTTATGTATTATTATGCACATTCTACATATGGAGAAACAGAGACCAACAAAAAAAAATAGAGCAGATTCTTTACAACAAAGTCTGAAATGGCCAATATTCATTTCTTACTAGTACAGGCCGCCTATCAGTTTCTCACATACAACTCATCTGTGAGACAACTGAGTAAAAATATTAAAGAGTTAATACATTGATTTAGGGAGCTTAGGCCAGAAATTCAGATGAGTATGCCCACAATTTGTTACCTAAATCCATCAAGTGTGAAACTTTTGGCCTTAGTAAAGACGTGGAACTAACAGCAACATTACTTGGACAAAACATGGTGGAACCAGAGTATCTGACATCACCAGGACATACAAATTTCCATGCCCATTACCAATGAACTGCTCAAATACATTCCAAAGGCGATTGTATGCCTGTATTGTGCACCAAATGGACAAAAATCACAATTAGACCACTTAATTACTTTTTCACTTATGATGTATATAGATGTATTACAGGCTAAACTGGCCCTTCATCTTCATCAATTAATTCATCCCATCACATGTTTCATGTGTAGCTAAGTATTATCCCCATTTTACAGAAGAGGAAATGAGACAAAGTGGTGCCTTCCCCTGCAGCATTGGGTGGCAGTGGTAGAGCTGGGATTTGAACTCAGAGTTCCCTGGTTCCTGGTTCTTGGCTCAGAGCACAGCTCTCTCTCGCTCATACTTTCTCTGATAAAGGAACAAACCTGTTAAAAATGAATTTCTAGTACATCAAATAGGGAAAAGCTATCTGAAGACTGCCTGTTTATGAAACAGACGAAAGCCAAAACAAAAGAATGAATATCTATTAAAAGAACTGATCTACACAAACATCCCATTGTATGAGAAATACTAATGGGTGGGTATGGATGGCTTCACTAGGTGAAAATCAATTTCAGGACTCTGAGGCTGCTGTACACCTCTCTGGGGACTACACTTGTAATTTTTGATAGACTCAAAATCTCTCATATGTTTCCATTCTTCCATGGATCTCTGCTTTGTTTGCCCCCTCCACCAGACTTCTCTGCTCGTTTTATTTTTAATGAAAGGATGCGGCGCAGGCCAAGGGACATACTGGCCCTGCAGCCCCCATTGGTCGGGCACAGCGAACCGCGGCCAGTGGGAGCTGCGATCCGCCAAGCCTGCGGATGCGGCAGGTACATAAACCAGCCGGGCGCGCCAGGGGCTTTTCCTGGACAAGCGGCGTCCCAAGTATGGGAAACACCGGCATAGACAACTAACTATACTCTTCATCAGAGATCTTACACCCAAGTTATCTTGGGTCAACATCATCACTGATCCAACTCCACTGAAGTGACACAGTTACACCTGCAGTGTTCAAACCCACAACTGCTATGAGACACCACTAATTTAAAATATACAGGGATCCCATTGGAATTCATTGATACTGCACGTGGCATGCAGATTTATTAGAAAGATGAGCCAGACATAAACAGTAGCTACTAAAGGAATCTCCCCAGGAGAATTAAAGATGTCCAAAAGGGAAGTTTTCTTAAGGTGGCTGAAACCTTTTCTAGAGAAAGAGGTCATGTGGTCCTCCATATTTCTCCTTTTAGTCACCCACAAAGAAAAGCTCTGTGCATCTATTCCTGAACATTAATCTGCATGTTGAGGGCAGCACCAACTAATTCCAAAGGAATCTCTGCATATTTTCAGTTAAACTTGGTAAGATTCCAGCGTCATCAGGAAGGCATCCCTTAAGGAGAACTTTAACTCTTCCTGGGAGATTTCTTTACGCGTTGCCTTCATCTGGCTCATCTTTCTAATACAAACAAGAAAAAATATTTTCATGCTATTTCTATAGCAGTTAGTGCAAAATAATGTGTGAAAGAAATGACATTTGGGCAAAGCTAGAAGTTTGGGCCTGGTCTCAGACAATAACATCTCAAAACCAAGACCCAATCTGAACCTCTATATTCCTCTAAAATAGTCACATCATCTGTTGTAACTCAACCAAAAACAAAGAAATACTATGAATGCATAAAATTATTTACCACTCCATCTTTTTATGATTAGACACTGCCCAAGCTTCCAGTGCCTCCACTGCAACAGACCTTGCACATGTACCTACAATGCGTGAAACACTTGATTCCAGAGGAGCAATTTAGGAAGACCAAGGCCACAGTAGAACAATTTGGAGTTGCAGGAGGTCTAGGAGAATCCTTACAGCAAAAACTTCTAGATAGAAGAGAGAAGACTGGAAACTGGGTAAGCAAATGCACATTAGAAAAAGAATGGCTTGTGTGTGAGGCTGCTCATTTATAAGTTATTTGTGATGTCCTACATGATTGACATGAAAAACCTTTATATCAGGTTGCTATGAATCAGGTCACCTTTTTGGATCAAGTTCAGGAGTCAGACTAGATTAAAACGTGCTGGTGCTTTTAGTCAGCTTCTACCCACAATCTCAGAAGGGTAGACTGGAAAGTTTCTAAAATGACTAGCCACTGACATTGTTAAAAATGTAGATATTTACAATGCCATCATTAGACTTCAGGGTCAACAACTCAGGAGGATGGATGAGGGCAGTTCACATCTCTCAGAGCCATTGTTTTAAGCTATTTGCACACGCAGGCAGAGAGCGCTACATCACATCCCTTTTGGAAGGCTCTATGGGCAGCCTTGGGCACTAGACATTTTTTATTTAAAAAAAAAGTTTAAATTCTGCACAAAGTGATGGGGCTACAAAAGGAATGTGGGCATGGTGTACTACTGGGTACCAATTCTGTCTGATCTCTGATCAAATCAAATTATTCTGGGCTGTAAACATGGGGAATATGGTTTTAAAGAAGACTATTATTTGCCTTTCTGTATAGTATGTCAAAAGGTTTGCCTAAAATACCCTCTTTGCAGAAAAAGAAATTGTATGCTCCATGCTGAAGACCTCAATCTTTAAACAATCTAGGTTTCTGCTCCCTAAAGCAGGAAAAGTTCAATACGTTATGGATAAATTGTGTTTGATCTTTGCAGACAGTTACAGGCCATCCATTCTGAAGCTGTCTCTACTGGCCAATCTGAAAAATGGCAGTAGTGACAGCATATTGGATAATGAATGAGTGACAGAAATTGTAACTAAACTAGAAAAATGGTATGTATTAAGGTTTATCCATCTCATCTAGGAAGAGGGTGAAATCCTGGCCCCACTAAAGTCAATGGAAGTTTTGCCCTTGACTTCAGTGAGGCCAGAATTTCCCCCCAGCTTTAGTGATATGATCCACAAGAACCTTTGAACAATTAAAGTGTTCCTATATTCAGACCTAGATTGTAATGATGACATGACAGCTGGATTTTAAAAGTCAATGCGTTCCAAGTAAAAAATTCTCTCTTCCTGCTATATAAACTATACATAGATATCATCTGCAAGCTGCACTGAATGGTCAAATCTCCTTTTGTTATTCTGTTCCTAAAATAATAATTCATCTTCTTGGTTGGAGAAAAAATACATTTATTAAATAAAAAAATGTTTCTAATAACTATTTAAGGAGAGAGCTGATCATTCAAATAAGAAATGTGACCCGCCTGAAGGGTACAAGAATTATAGATGAGCCACGTATAAGGCTTTTCTGAAATATCACAACATCCAGTCTGGCTATTAAAAGTAATCATTCAATTGTTAAGACAAACTAGAGTTATTTTAATTTGGAATTTAACTTCCCAGGAATAAAGCTTTGGCCTCTTCTCCTGAGGACTCCAGGGAATGTGGGGGAAGGAGTTATTTTCAGCATCTGTTCCAATAACGTTGAAAAAAATCTCAAAGGAAATCTTTTTCAGCAGATGCATAAATTCATAATTAGTTTTGCATAATTTCTCTGTTTATATTTACTGTACTCAAAGTGTGTCTGCTAAATTCAGACAGACAACTTGATTTTCCAAACAACTCTCTGTCTTTCAAAACATGGTGATCATCAACAGCATGAAACAGTGGCTGAGGATATGAGAATGTCTTTGTTGTACTTTCAACTTCTGTACACAAATGCTTAGGAGGTCATAACTTGTGCTTGTATGGGCCAAGTACTGATAGAAATCACACTCCAACATGCCAGCAGTTCATGTGCTTCTCTCCCCACCTCTCAATGGCATAATCCACCTACAAATTTGTTAAATTAAAAAAGAAGCAAACACCCCATGCTGAAACTGCTTTGAAATTTTGACCTTCACATGGTCACGTGGACCTACATTTTCAAATGACTGGTGTTTTCGATGACCCAATTTTGGAGTTCCCCATTTCAAAGAGTCCTGATGATCAGATAATGCTAACTAAGTACCATCCCCCTCTTAAAATCAGTCCCTTTGAGGTTTCTCACATTGGGCATCCAAAAACTCAGGCACCCAGAATCACTAGTCACTTTTGAAAATTTAGGTCCTGGTGTTGTTTGTTGTTAACTATATTGTCTGTCTAATCTGGGCCCTGATCTTGCAACTGATGGCATGTAAGTGGACTGCTGCATATACATGAAGCCCCATTGACTATTACAGGGTTCTGTTCAGGCTCAGGATTCCACCCATCCACTATTATCTATTATCTGCAGGATCAGGGCCTTAGATTATTAAGCTCACTGGGGCTCTGTATACCTCTACATACTGCACACCAGTAAGTACACTGAAGGTGCTCGATAGATAATAAAAATAGCATCTAGGCAATATCAACCAACATTTGTAGCAACGATCTCCATAAGGAAAGCCTACACTGATTAAATTCTACCCATCCTTGAACATACAGTTGGTGCCATTAAGAAATAAACACTTACCATTGTTTCTTAAAAAATACTTTGCTATGAACAAATATATAGGTAATAATACAAACATGTGGTTTTTTTTATGGTGCACAGTGTAAATTACCATAGATCGAATGATAGGATAATGGATTTGTGGCTGATTTAGAGTGAGCTGTGACCACTGAGCCCAGACTGAAAATGATTAATGGCCCCATTAATCAAAGCCCACATTTGCTGAATAGTGCCACCAACCACCTACACACACACACAGACACACACACACACACACACTATTTTACTTGGTTGTAAGATGTTTCCTCCCCTTCCCTTAGGTGTTTAACTACTGGTTGAATGACATGTACCTCAACAACCGGTTGGCTCTTCCAGTCAATTCCAGCCCTGCAATTATCTTTGCTCATCAACATTTCAAGGATGTGAATGACCAGCTGAGGTAACGTATTAAAGACCACAGCTTTTGCCTCTGGAAAAAACCCCTTTAAAAATGCTACTCTGGCAAACAGACAACAAGCTTGTTTGAACAAATGAGGGTGCCAGTCATTAAACTGTTCCCTACCATACATACTGGCTATAGGCAGCTTCTAATTTCACTCACGCAGAAACCTTAAGTTAAGAATTATACTTTAAATAGAAAATTTTGCTATCACATTTATCATTTTAGACAAAATATACTGGTGGAACTTTTAAAACTCGGGATAGTTGTGAAGCATCTTAAACTGCTCATCAGATACTTTCCCGAATCAGAAGTCTTTGCTGGGAGGAGAAATCCTGACTCCATGGATGCTGTTTAGAGTGGAACAGTCTCCAATATGCTACAGTTACAACCCAGCAAGCTGTAGCAGAGCCCTACATGTCAGCCACCCTAATCTGAGGTCTTTGTGCCATGCAGGAAAAACATTTGTGCTCAGTTTACAATCTCCTGGGGACTAATGAGTAGGGAAAAATATAAGCCCAAAAGTTAGTATACTGCCCAATCTCCCACCATGTACCCCAAGGCTGCACGAGTGCTGGAATGTGGGCACTAACTTTGCTAGTGTCAAAACAACCTGAAAGTGCAATGGAAACAACTGGGATACCAAGAACTAGTATCGAGAAATCAACCCCCTCCGACAATACGATAAAATCCATTCTAAAACAACAGTGAGTGCTTTGTTGTCATTGACCAGGATAACAGATTAATGGAGAAGACTGCTGCAGAGCCCAAACAAAAGAACTTGGAGATACAATATTAAAACATGAGCTAGAAGAAAATCATTTCCGGGGCTCATGAAGAATTAGGCTATGTACAAGCAGCAGAACTGACTGGGGGATAAGAAAACAGGGTTGGGGGAGAAGGGTCCTTTTAACAGACAGTGTTTTCAAAAATTACTTTATATCAAAAAGTAATTGCATTACTCCTGATTATACATGCTGCTGCATGTATAACTAATGAATTCTGGAGTCCTGTTGCTTCTAAAATCACCAGTATCCAAAGAATATTTTTGGTGTTGACCATTTCCCTATATGGATATAAGGGTGGCTATATTTATTTTAAAAAGTGAAAACGTAAAGAATAAATAAAGTTTATACAAGCTAAGTACACAATATACATCCCCAGATGCTATTAAAATAGTAAGCTTCCAATTCTCAATCTTTGCCAAATCATTTCCCCCTTTTTAAACAGCAATACAAAGCAAATCTACTTTCAAATATTGCAGATTTCCTCTTTGCTTTTAGCACTTTCCAGCTGCACATTATGGAAAGAGTAAATTGCATATGAAGTTATGCTATTACAATTTTTAAAAAACAGCCAGAACCTTGAAGCTGATCTGTATTATATTAAAATTTTGCATAGACGGAGCACAATGGTTTTTTTTAAACCTACTCTAAACATTAGAATAAATGTGCTTCCTCTTGTTACTGAATAGATTCACTGTGCACATTCTTTTCTATGACACTACGTTTTGCATTTCTCTAATGCATATGACCTGTAACTAGTAAACACTTTTAGCATAGAGGATCCCATTCAGAAACATAGCAAATGGGCGGTCTGAGGAAATAATGTTCCTGCCCTACAGCTATGGAGCAAGAGTATATATTTCAGGACAGCAAGTACTTCAATACACCAGGTAGTACTTAAGCGTTTATATTACTGAGACTCCTATCAAGGATGCAGCCCCCATCCGTTCTGTAAACAACTACTTCCAAGTATCCTCTTGTGGTATCCTGTCTAATTTTGTTTAACTGTTAAGTAAGGATCATCACTACATGATTGTGAACTCTGTGGGGCAGGGATTGTCATTTTGTTCTGCGTTTGTATAGTACCTAGTACAATGGGGTCCTGGTCCATGACTAGGCACTATGCTCATAAAAATACATTACACTGATTATATACACTAGTCAACTAATTCTTCCTCTGCACGTGTATGTTAAAATTAATTATAGGGGCTTTTCTGTTCTTGCCAAGAGACAGACTCTGTCATGCTGTAGAGCAGAGCTTCTCAAACTGTGGTCCATGGACCACCAGTGGTCCGCGAGCTCCATTCAGGTGGTCCACGGACAGTTCTCTCTAAGGTGCGCACCTAGATGGCCGCACACGAGAGAATGAAGGGCCACCCACCTAATTAATGAAGCCGCACACGCATGGCTCCACTAATTAGGTGCCTGGACCCTGGAGAAGATGCACATGTAAGGTGAGGTGGTGGCCTTGGGGGGAATAAGGGGTAGGTGGGATGAGGCAGTGGGGTGAGAAGAGGGGATGGAGGGAATTTGGGATGTGCAGGGCTGCGGCAGCCAGAGAAAGAGGCAACTTTCCCCAGCTCCAGGGCTGCGGCTGCCGGGGAGAGACAGCCTAAACTCTGTGGCTGCTGTGGCAGGGGAGAGACCCTCTTCTTTCCCAGCCCCAGATCGGGGGCTGCTGTGGTGGGGGAGAGAGGGAGACACCGCCCCCCCTTCTCAGCCCCAGCTTGGGGGCTGCCACAGCAGGGGAGAGAGGGCACATCCATTGCATTAGAAAGGTAAGACTACTGATATTAAAATATGAGTTGTGTGCTTTTATTTGTAGAACAAAAAAATTACTTATTAAAAATTTTTATATAGCAGTTTTATCCAAAGCGCAGTACAATAGTTACCTAACGGTACAAACAACATTTGGAAAGATCATTAAGTGGCCACCGAGACCCTCAGCAATTTTCAAGTGGTCTGTGGAAAAAAAAGCTTGAGAATCACTGCTGTAGAGTATAATCGATCTTTCTGGGCCTTCTCAAGCTCAGGCTGAACTCCCAGAAATGGCACCATGTTACTGCATGGCAAAAGAGTGAGGTTATTTCTATTTTTTACTTACAGGTTTGCTGCTAATCTCATTTCAGGAGTGCTGGATTATAAAGCTTTACTGGATGTGTAAGTATTTTGGAAACAGAATCACTGACTGACTACAAATATAAAGAGCTCTGATTAGGAATGCTTGGAGGTGTCCAAAGTCAGGCTACATTAGGCCATAATTCATTGGACCACTCTAATGTTAGGAACTGAAATGGTTCTGGTATGGTATCTTTGGCAACACCATGGTAGCTTTACATGCTTCTCCTTTATTACTACAATATGAGGATTCATCCTAAGTCATGTCAGTCATCTGTCAGATACACAGTTCAACCTACAGTACAACATAAAAATCTGACTAATGTGACTGTTTCAGACCTACCTAAGGAGTCCATCCTCTCCAACCACAAATCAATGCGTGGCAGTGTCGTAACAAAAATAACAATGAGTCCTTGTGGCACATTAGAGACTAACAAATTTATTTGGGCATAAACTTTTGTGGGCTAGAACCCACTTCATCAGATGCCTGGAGTGGAAAATACAGCAGGTAGGTATAAATATACAGCACATGAAAAGATGGGAGTTGCCTTACCAAGTGTGGGGGTCAGTGCTAATGAGGCCAATTCAATCAGGGTGGATGTGGCCCATTCCCAAAGTTGACAAGAAGGTGTGAGTATCAACAGAGGGAAAATTATTTTTTGTAGTGACCCAACCACTCCCAGTCTTTATTCAGGCCTAATTTGATGGTGTCAAGTTTGCAAATTAATTCCAGCTCTGCAGTTTCTCGTTGAAGTCTGTTTTTGAAGTTTTTTTTTATTGAAGAATGGCCACTTTTAAGTTAGAGTGTGTCCAGGGAGATTGAAGTGCTCTCCTACTGGTTTTTGAATGTTACAATTCTTGATGTCTGATTTGTGTCCATTTATTCTTTTGTGTAGAGAATGTCCAGTTTGGCCAATGAATATGGCAGAGAGGAATTGCTAGCACATGATGGTATATATTACATTGGTAGATGTGCAGGTGAACGAGCCCCTGATGGTGTGGCTGATGTGGTTAGGTCCTATGATGGTGTTCCTTGAATAAATATGCGGACAGAGTTGGCAACAGGGTTTGTTGCAGGGATTGGTTCCTGGGTTAGTGTTTCTGTTGTGTGGTATGTCGTAGCAAAGTTTGCCAATGCCCCTACATATTACTTGAGACCCACCAGTTGGTAAACTCCCTCACAAGTATCTCTACAATTTTCCATATTTCTGATATTTGCCTCTCCACCATGGTTAATTTGTTAATAGACATTCCCTACCCCATCCCAAAATAATAAACCCCACAAGAGGAAGCCTAATCACACCCAGGTTCTACTGCTGGTATTTAATCAAAAAAGTTGTAATCCATTTTTCCTGTTGTACATGGAAAATGTAAATGTAGGAAAATATCTCCAGCAGTCCTTGAGAACTGTACTATTAATAACAGTATTTTACATATATAGCGCCATTCATCCAAAAGAATTTCACAAACTACATTCCAGCAGTACCACTGAAATGCATGCACCCAAAGAGTGGAATGTGTCAGACAACCAATGCACAGTACACTGCACCATAGTGGAGGAAGGGAACATTTTCAATCATGGGATAATGAGCCCCCCCTTGTCATGCATCATGACCAGCATTCATTTGGACCAGGGAAAGGCAAAGTCGATATTTAGCCATCTGAGGTCTCACCTAGGGTGACCAGATAGAAAGTGTGAAAAATCGGGATAGGAGGTTGGGGGGTGGCAATAGGTGCCTATATAAGAAAAAGCCCCAAATATCGGGACTGTCCCTATAAAATTGGGACATCTGGTCACATTAGTCTTGCCACCTGTGAATTGACTATAAGAAAAGAAATTGGAAGGAGATGTTGGATTTTTTTACTTCAAAGTCTGAAACTATTCAAAAACATGTAGAATCATAGAATATTAGGGTTGGAAGAGACCTCAGGAGGTCATCTAATCCAATCCCCTGCTCATAGCAGGACCAACACCAACTAAATCATCCCAGCCAAGGCTTTGTCAAGCCAGGCCTTAAAAACGTCTAAGGATGGAGATTCCACCACCTCCCTAGGTAACCCATTCCAGTGCTTCACCATCCTAGTGAAATAGTGTTTCCTGATATCCAACCTAGACCTCTCCCACTGCAACTTGAGACCATTGCTTCTTGTTCTGTCATCTACCACCACTGAGAACAGCCTAGCTCCATCTTCTTTGGAACCCCCCGTCAGGTAGTTGAAGGCTGCTATCAAATCCCCCCTCAAGCTCTTCTGCAGACTAAATAATCCCAGTTCCCTCAGCCTCTCCTCGTAAGTCATGTGCCCCAGCCCCCTAATCATTTTCATTGCCCTCGCTGGACTCTCTCCAATTTGTCCACATCCCTTCTGTAGTGGGGGGACCAAAACTGGATGTAATACTCCAGGTGTAGCCTCACCAGTGTCGAATAGAGGGGAATAATCACTTCCCTCGATCTGCTGGCAATTCTCCTGCTAATACAGCCCAATATGCCATTGGCCTTCTTGGCAACAAGGGCACAATGCTGACTCATATCCAGCTTCTCGTCCACTGAAATCCCCAGGTCCTTTTCTGCAGAACTGCTGCTTAGCCAGTTGGTCCCCAGCCTGTAGCAGTGCATGGGATTCTTCCTTCCCAAGTGTAGGACTCTGCACTTGTTTGAATAAGATTAAAAACACATGAGCAAGTAAAACCAGGAAGCATGTTAATAATTTCCATAGTCCCAGCTCTTTTAAAAATAGCATAGGGATATGCAATACTGTTACGTGTGGAACCCACAGAGCTTTTTATAACCCATTTATTATGTGCTAAATTATGCTGCTTGCTCTCTAAAGTTTTGCCAGCATTCAAAAGCTGACCATTAGCAATAAGTAAACTGTAGAAGATTCAGTGATCTATTGTGGATCGATAAACAACCAGGTGTCTGGATGCTTTTCCAGATTAAACCCTATCGCTACCCTCCAGCGTATCTACCTCTCTTTGCAGCTAAAGTGTCATCTGCGAACTTGCTGAGGGTGCAATTAATCCCATCATCCAGATAATTAATAAAGATGTTGAACAAAACCGGGCCCAGGACCGACCCCTGGGGCACTCCGCTTGATACCGGCTGCTAACTAGACATCGAGCCGTTGATCACTACCCGTTGAGCCTGACAATCAAGCCAGCTTTTTATCCACCTTATAGTCCATTAATTCAATCCATACTTTTTTTACTTGCTGGCAAGAATACTGTGGGAGACCATATCAAAAGCTTTGCTAAAGTCAAGATATATCACATCCACTGCTTTCCCCATATCCACAGAGCCAGTTATCTCATCATAGAAGGCAATCAGGTTGGTCAGGCATGACTTGCCCTTGGTGAATCCATGTTGACTGTTCCTGATCACCTTCCTCTCCTCCAAGTGCTTCAAAATGGATTCCTTGAGTACCTGCTCCATTATCACACATGGTTGCTCAGGAACATGTGCTTTTGTCTAAGATAAACTATAGAACTATATGCTATATCTGCATATCTAAAAATACAGATGTTGAAATGTTATAAACTACTTTGTCACTACATCTTTACATGACAGCACGGAATGCATCTGAGAAGAGCTAGGAATACATATTGCTTTGCAAAGATATAACATTTTATCTTTAATATTTTGACCTGGGTTCCTTGATCTAAAGAAGACTCATCACAGTATTCCTTGCCTCTCTTTAATAATTCTTTACTCCCTTGTCTATGAAGTTCTCTTGTTGCTCACCTTTGGGTACCAACACTAATATTTCCTCATTGTAACTATTAATATTCCAATATCCATTGTTGCCCTGTTACAGCCATAGGATACTCAATGTAATCCTAGCATTTTTTGAATTACTACATAAGCAAACACAATAGGCACAAAACTAGTATGCAAAAGCAGTTCATAACTTTCCAAAGTACAGTAAAAGCTTTGTTATCCAGCATGTTGGGGGAATGGTGGTGCCGGATAGTAAAAAATCCCGGTTAACTAAGGGTACGTCCACACTACCCGCCCGATTCGGCGGGTAGCGATCGATGTTCTGGGATTGATTTATCATGTCTCATGTAGACGCGATAAATTGATCCCAGAAGCTCTCCCCGTCGACTCCGGAACTCCAGCTCGGTGCGAGGAGTAAGCGGAGTCGACAGGGGAGCCTGCCTGCACAGCGTGGACCCGCAGTAAGTACTTTGTAATTCGATCTAAGATACTTTGACTTCAGCTACAGTATTCACGTAGCTGAAGTTGCGTATCTTAGATCAATCCCTCTCCCCCCCTAGTGTGGACCAGGCCTAAGAGTTATACTTACCAGTGGAATACCAATTTTCAAAGAAATAGAATACAATAAAATGAATGAAATATAAAATAGTATACAGGTACTGTACTCACCAATCCAGTAGTAGTAGTGCACTGCAGAGTGGTTGGTTTCTTGAAGCACTTAGGTGTATACAGGTGAAGTTTTCTATACAGTACATTATCTTATGACACTACATATCACTATGGGCAGCGCATGGCAGAGACCCAGATGACTAAAAATACACTTAACACTAAAATGATACTGAACATAATTTAATCTTTGATGATTCAGAAGGCACTTCAGGATCTTGCAGATTTGTACTGGGAAATATCAGAAATGCCGGTTAATAGAGCTTTCTGGTTGATAAAGTGCCGGATAACACAGCTTTTACTTGTATGTAGTTTTAGCTATGTAGATAGCCCAATTGCCTGGGTAAAGTATTTCAAACAAAGCCTAACTTAGACAGACAACAATATTATAATACCAGAACGTAGCTTAACATATTAAATCAGTGCAAGTTTTGTTGTTATAACAATATAGTATAATGTCCCCTTCCATAGGCGCCGACTTTAGTCTGCGCCGGTGGGTGTTCGCGCGCCCCGGCCCCACCCCAACTCCACCCCCAGCCCCACCCCCATTCCACCCCTTCCCCAAATCCCTGCCACCACCTCCTCCCCTGGGCGTGCTGCATTTCCCCTCCACTCCCACTCCCGACTTCTAAGCCTGGGAGGGAGGGGGGGAGAAGCAGCAGAGCACCCACCGGCAGCTCCCCGCCTGCCCCGGCTCACCTCTGCCTCCTGAGGCGCAGCTGCCAATCTGCTTTTCCTCCCTCACAGGCTTGCCACGTGCCAGCTGTTTGGCGCACAGCAAGCCTGGGAGGAAGTGGGGGGAAGCGGAGCGGCGGCACCTAGGGGGAGCGGGAGGGAGAGGAGGCAGAGGCGAGCTGGACGGCCCCGCCTCCTCCCCCTCCCCCTAGGCAGCGACGCTCTGCTTTACCCCCCTCCCTTCCTCTCTCCCTCCCAGGCTTGCTGCGCGCCAAATAGCTGGCACGCGGCAAGCCTGGGAGGGAGGAAAAGCGGATTGGTGGCGGCGCCTCGGGAGGCGGAGCGGAGGTGAGCCTGGGCCGGGAGCTGCCGGTGGGTGCTCTGCACCCGCCAATTTTTCCCGGTGGGTGCTCCAGCCCCAGAGCACCCACAGAGTCGGCGCCTATGTGACCCCTTCCTAAAATCATTATAATCACAGGCTCTCTTATCATCATTGTTATTATTTACTATTCTTGTAAAAATAGGCCCAAAACGAGATTGGGAATCCATTGGGCTTTGCACTACATCAGAACATAATAGACGGTCTCTGGCCCAAAGAGCTGACAATCTGAATAGGCAAGACAAAGGTGGAGGGTGGAAAGAAAGGAAGTATTATTATCCCCATTTTACAGATGAGCACCTGAGGCACAGGGAGATTAAGTGACTTTTCCAAGGAAGACATACAGGAAGTCTGTGGCAGACCTGGGAATTAGACAACTTTCTCCTGGTCTAGTATCTTAATCACAAGACCAGCAATATCCCTTTGGCCCCTGCCTACAATGACAACTACTTTAGTTTCTACTGCAGTGACAGTACAATGTCCTACAATCCATAGTCAGAAAAAATATTCTACAGCAAAATAACCAGATTTTGTTCTGGTCACTAAAGAGGCACTTTAGTGTGTATTGTTGCCAGACTCCTAGCAATTACAAAGGATCCAGCTGCTAAATTTCAGCATTTACTTTCCCCATGTGTCACTCTAAGGGCCAAAGTGGTTTGGTAGGGTTAAATTAACTCCTCACTGTCCAGAGGATTCTCCTCCATCCTGCCCATTCTACTGATTTCCAGAGATGGAGATGTTTCCCTTAAACATTCTAAGCAACTCTAGCCTGGACTTCCAGTACAAAGCACATATGGCCTTCTAGGTGCATGTCAGCTTCAGATGTTCAACTGACTTTCATTTATCCTACAGAGTTTTGAGGGTCCCTTCTAAGCAGGCTCCCTACTCCTACCTCAGGACTCTTGGTGGAAAGCAGGCTTTTTTTTTTTTCTGATGGGCAGGGGCTACCTATGTGAAAGATTTGATACTGGATGATGAAAAATGCAAGTGTACTGTATATTCACAGATGATGAATATATGTTGCAATCACTGATTTGCATGCCCTGCTATTGTTTGAGTCTCCAACACATATTCATTGAATGCAAATACAATTGCTTAATGAATATGCATGAATCTGCCAGGAATGATGCATTTAACTTTGGTATGGGAATTAATCTATTTTCTTATACTGTAATCTTGTTTTTATTATTCCATTTGTATTGTACCTAATCTAATTGTAACAGAACAAAGGACAGATTAGATTTCTTTTCCTTTCTGTCTCTCTCTCTCTCTCTCTTTCTACTTTTCTCTGGCTTTGTTTCTCTTCTCTCTCTCCAGCAATGCTATACCTGTTGATTTTGCTCGTGGACAGCTGTCTGGTCATCCTCTCTGTATGAAGCAATACTATGGACTCTTTTCTTCCTATCGTCTTCCAGGCCATACCAAAGATACTCTTGTGGCCCAGAAAAGCAGCATAATGCCAGAACCAGAGCACATCATTGTTGCTTGTAACAATCAGGTGAGTAGGCATTTTGTTTTTAAACCTTTTCCTCTTTCCTTCAGAAATCGGATATGCATAAATTTGCTTGATAACAATGTAATACAATCACTGGTCCAGGATCCCATTGAATGTACAACAGATGATGGCACTGGACTCAGTCCTGAAGCCCATACTCAGTTCTTATCAGTGATGTGCTGCCAACGTTTTAACAAGAGGCTCCCATAGTTTTTTTTCCTTCCTAGCCCAGCTTACATTCTGAGTACACTGCTGCAGCGAGGAGAGATGTGGGACTGGGGAAAATATTAATTTAGTTTCCATTCAAATAAAAACACTTATCAAGCAGGGAAGCAACACCACTGGCAAACAAATTTATACGAAGTACATTTGCTGAAATGTTTATATTTTCACCTGAAAACTCTATTGGGTATATTGGCATACTGCATAGTGTTCGGCCTGTATAATTTAGAGTGAGGGTGGGAGGAGAAGAGACCTTGTACAGTACCTCTCCCATACAGCATTTGTTTGCAAGTCCCTGACATTTTGTATAATATGGTGCATTCCAAAGGCAAAGATTTTGCTTTTTTTAATGTATTGTAAAGAGCAGAGCTGGTCACAAAACAAGATTTTTCTTCCCCAGAAAATTCTGACATTTTGAAATTTGTTTTCTTTCTAAATCGAGATGAAAAGCCGAAATTTCAGAATCACTGGCAACGTCATGAGAAATCCTGTACTCATGACATTTTCTGGATGGATTAAGGCAGCATTCTTGGAATCGCTGCCTGCCAGCCTGTGTGGGCCTAACAGAACAACAAGCCAATCAAGAGTAATAATGGCAGGCAGAAGATTAAGGAACCTATGGGTGGTGAGAAGAGTGAGGAATGAAATGTCTATGGGGAAGGAACTGGCAGTGAAAGTCTATTTGTGGGGGCTGAAGAAGGATGATCAGAGTCAGTAATCAGAGGGAAAGAATCTGGATAACCTTTTTTGTGGTGTGGTTTTTGTTGTTGTTGTTTGGTTGGTTGTTTTGTTTTGTTTTTGGCAGGAGGGGAAGTTCTGGTAGATCTAGATCCCAGCTGGTCTTAATCTGACCCTGTCTGTTTCTCAAGGTGGTTTGGATTAATCTGGAAAAGCATCCAGACACCTGGTTGTTTATCGATCCACAATAGATCACTGAATCTTCTACAGTGTACTTATTGCTAATGGTCAGCTTTTGAATGCTGGCAAAACTTTAGAGCGCAAGCAGCATAATTTAGCACATAATAAATGGCTTATAAAAAGCTCTGTGGGTTCCACACGTAACAGTATTGCATATCCCTATGCTATTTTTAAGAGCTGGGACTATGGAAATTATTAACATGTTTCCTGGTTTTATTTGCTCATGTGTTTTTAATCTTATTCAAACAATGCAAGCCTTATTCTGCTCTTACTCCAGTGTAAATCAGGAGTCACTCAACTGAAGTCAGTGGAGTTACACTGGTATCAAACCCAAACACAGATGAGAGCACAGTATCAGGTCCCAGCATGTTAGCACACCACTTCCCTCAGCCATGTAATTCTCACTGTGTAAAGCTGCAGCACCTCCAGGCCATCCCATATTGAGGGAGAAGTTTTCTTACAGAGCTCAGTATAATCTGTCTGTGATCCTTCTGACTTTTATCATTTCCCTGCAGTTCTTTGTTTTGGATGTTGTAATTAATTTCCGCCGTCTCAGCGAAGGGGATCTGTTCACTCAGTTAAGAAAGATAGTCAAAATGGCAGAGAATGAAGAAGAGAGGCTGCCTCCAATTGGTCTACTGACATCTGATGGAAGAACCGAGTGGGCAGAGGCCAGGACAATCCTCATGAAAGGTTAGCAGCGGAAACCCCAACCTTCTCTTCTTCATCCTCATCCTCATTTGTCCTTGATGGGAGGTGATCCTTAAGGCAAATAAGTGGCTAAAATCTCAGCCCTATTGTTGAATTCCTCTAGCATGAGGAAGTTCAATTCTTGTAATTATTCAGATGTATCATCATAGAGGAACAGAAAGTATGATTTTGAGCCTTCAGCTGTGTAACTCCAGGGGCAATACTATGTAGCTAGATTTCATCCAATGCTTTCTCTTTCATCTGATAAATTCTGATCATGCCATCAAAGTTTGTGATTTGTCTATTTCTTCATGGTCAAACTGTGATAATGAGTACAATGCATCCGTAGGCTTTAGCAAGTCTTGGATAGCCTAGCACTTTATGTTTTACTCCATGTTCAGACTGAAGCAAGGCAAGGGAAATTTTCCTATTTATCTTTCTCTCTGGACAATGCTGGAGTTCATCTTCCTCTCTGAAAAATGCTAAATCATCCCTTGATCTCTGGCTCAGAGATACTAGGAAGAATACTATTTGTGCTTTAGAAATGCACCAGAGTTTAGCAAACAGCTTGTCATTTCAAAATATTTCCCCAGAGGAGGATACCCATTTCCCTTGCAGATTACTGATAATGGCTTTTCACACAATCCACCCACCCTCAGCCCTCATTACAACTAAACAAGAAAAAATAGAATTTAAGCATTAACTTTTCTATAAGAATGCATAGTATAGAAATGATGAGTTTCTGGAGACCTTCTACCTATAAATTACAGTGCTATGTATAGATTGGAAAATTCTCTATCTTTCTTAAAACCAACATTATTGAAGAATTATTGGGCTAATTTCTTCTAGTGTTTTCTTCATATTCAACCTGACCGTCAACTGGTGTTAACTCCATTGACTTCAAAGGAAGTTAAGCCAATTTTAATCAGCTAAGGGTCTGGCTCATTGTGTTTTCATCCACTCAGGATCCCCAGGAACATTGCCTTTGTAAGAGGGCTGACTGCAGTTCCCTGCAGCCTACCCCCTGTTACAGCAGTGGTATCTGTTCTGTGGATAGGGAATATCTGTATCAAGGAAGTGTCAATCTGATACCATTGTCCTGCACTAAAATTAACTTATGTTTAGGAATGTCATCTTCTGCAAGTTCTACTGGGTTGGCAATGTGCCAGCTTGTTGGAATGCCCAAAGAGCGAATGTTCTTGGCTCTGATTCGATTCTCAGATCGTCTGGTTTTCCTTTCGAGTCAGTTAACTTTGCTTACTCAATGGCTCAATACTTTTGACCAATACAGTTGTTTTCATTGTTGAGTCTTGTGTTTGCAGCACCCTTTCACTCTCTGAGCGCCATTCCTCCAAATTCCTGAGCAGCGAGCAACATTTCTCTTGATGTGGTTTTTAAATAATCACTATGTAAACACAGAAATTCCAGTGAATTTCTGAGAGAATTCTCTGGTCTAGATACCAGCAAAGAAAGAGAGGCCACCTTAGCTGACAAATAGGGTATCTAGAGGGGAAAAAATGCTATTTAAAGGACCAGATTCTGAAAGAAGGCTTCAAACCTCAGAGGTTTCATGCTAATGTTCATCACAACTGAGTGCTGGAATGTATATGAGCAAAACCAGACTGTGTTTCTATGTGTGCAATTTTATGCATTCAAACACTTTTCAAGTATTGACACCTACTTGTTCAGGTCAGAGATTGGAGCATCTGTATGTGGAGGCAAAGGAAAGGATGAGCAAAACCCAGGACAAACAGATTTTGCACAAGTAAATGTCATGTAGATATTAGTGCATGTCATGGCTATGAAAGTTTGGTCCCAAAAATCAAACCTACCTCCTTTATTTTTCCCTATTGGATTGATAGTCTACTGCCAATTATTTCGAATTAAGACTATCCGGGGTTACATTGGGAAAAAATGGTTTTCCTAGTTAAGTTTACCACAGCATTTGTGGTATTTCCCATTCTACATGCAGGAAATTCTGTAAATACTATGGTGAAATAAATGTTAACTCTTTTTGTCACTAATTGTAACCTGCATCAGCCACCAAAGCACAAAGTGCAGGTGTCATTTCAGAATTATTATTAAAAGAGCCCCTCTTCTGAGACAAAAGTTCACCAAGATGCTAAGCTCTTTTTAGATGGAAAAATAGTAATTAAGGACCTGATCCACAGCCCACTGAAATCAACAGAAAGATTCTCATTGGCTTCAATGGGCTTTTGTTCAGGGCTTTATCAAAATATCACAACATTTGGGAGTACAAGTTTGCATACAGCAAAATGGTGGCCATTTTGTATGAACTTGTAGAAAGAACATTTTCTTTAAAACATTGCTACTTTTTTTTCTGTTTTCCATAATTCCTTTAAATCCACTTTTCATTCTGCTTCGCAAATGGTCTGCTCCTTGGATTTCTACTTGCCATACATTTTGAGCCTGTGCTAGAAGGAAATACTTCTGCATGTATGCAAGGGATATACGTGTACACATTTCATGCCCTCTTATTGCTCCCCTCTCATAGCAAATAGCTTATCCTTTGATCAGAGTGTGCTTCTAATAAGAAAAAAAGTTTGTCTTATGTTTATGAAGGATACCAGATTCACAGCACTGGAAACTGAAGTCAACAGATCAGACAGCATAAGATGTGTCAATAACTTTCTCAAATCCCCAAGCTATCAACCCATGCCACATTCATAGCAGTAACCTAGACATGAAAAGTTTTCTATCCCAATACCAATTCTCTGAGTATGTTGGTCTCATAGATCTCAGTGTTCTAAAAACAAATAAAATATCAACATGGCCATGGCACTCTCATGCTGTTGGAGTTTAGCTAGACTTTCAGGAAACACCTTCATCCAGGTGAGTCAAAGCAGATGTTGAGATATAATAGTATTAAAATATGCTTGAGGCTTGACTTTGGACACCTAACAGTTTTACTGTCGCTAGTGGATGGAGATACATAGTCATACTGATGTCACAGGGAAAAAAGAATTGAAGGGACATAAAGATTAATAGTTGAATATAAAAAAAATCATAGCTACTGAATTAGTGAATTTCAGCAAAAGAGGAAAGACAAACCAGTCAGCTGAGCTGCTCCAAACATTTGCAGAAAGAGCTAGTATAGCTTATCCTGATTTTGTTATTTTAAAAGCAATTATTCCCATTTTCTGGAAGATAACAGAAACACAGTATTGCCAATATCAAGCATTAAAAAAACCATGCGAGACCTCAAAAAAAGTCATGAGATTGTCTTAAAAAGCATGAGGTTTTTAAAAAAAAAAATCTTTGCCTTCTGGTTTCTGAGCCTGTAGGGTACACTCATACCACTTTTTCAGGCTTTTCTCTGCAACCATGAGGGCAGAAACTTTTTTTTTTAAATGAAGCTGAGAGTTTTCAGCTCATCATCTGTTTCCAGGAGCTGTTGCTCTAAGTGATAGTATAATAATACTCTTTCAGTCTAACATTAGATAGAGCTTTGCATCTCAAAGCATATGACAATCATTAATGCATTTATCCTCACAACACCCCTGTGAAGTAGGGAAGGGCTTCCAATATGGTAAGTCATTGCTACAGATGGAGAACTGAGGCATGAGGAACATTTTTACAGTTGCGGAACTGAGGCACAGAGAGGCTAAATGACTTGCCCAAGGCCACAGAGGAAGTCTGTGATGGAGCAGGGAATTGAAACCAGGTCTCCCAAGTGCTAGCCTATTACCCTGACCATATTGCAGAACTTGCAATAAAAACACAAGCGATGGCAGCAAACTCATCTAGGCGCAGGTGATGGTCTATAATGGGAGGTGGGCCAGACTGAAAGAGTCAGCCAGTGGCAGTTCTTCAGTGGAGGGAGCAAGGGAGCGAAGTAGCAGGAATGGGTTTTCTACACTGGAAAGGGGTATTGTGAGAATAAACATATTAGAGATTGTAAGGCATTCAGATATGATGGGAATGGGGAAATGGGGGCCATATAAATATGATTAGACAGATAAATAAACAAGAAAGAATGGGTATTTAAGAGGGTGAGCTATAGAGTGCAAAGAGCTATAGTGTCATACTTGGACACCAGTCACCATTGTTATACACACAGAGTCATCAACTGTGAGTTCATATCGCAAAGCTAATAAGATACAGAGGTCTAAATTCAGATCTGGTGTAAGCAAGTGCAAATCTACTAAAGTCATTAGAGTTGCAATCTCACCTATAGTTTCTAAATTAGGCCCATGACTCCCTTCCCTTCTTTTCCTATTAAAAAATAGTTCCTCTAGAAAGATTGATTTACCATATTAAGTGCAATTCTGTATGTTAGGTAAGGGGCTAAAAAGAACAAATTGTTCATGCAGTTTTTGTTCTCTGCTAGCCCCTTGTTTTCATTCCTTCTAGAATTTTTTCCCCATCCCAAGTCATGGTACATGAGTTCTTGTTCAGTTCATTTTCTGCTTACATGATAAACTTGTCAGTGTTTGACTGATTGGTTCTCTGGACATGTTCTGGTTCATTTGTAAGGGCATTTTCCCATTGCTTTGCTGTTTCTGGCATGGGAGTCTCATTTTATTCACTTTAAAAACCTAGGTTATCGCAACCTTGAATCCATATGTCAGAGTGAGGGTTGCTGGTGTGTAGGCAGCAGCTGTAATCAAATGCATAAGCTTGTGAGGTAACATAAGCAAAACATTGAACAAATAGTAAGCAAACATGGACGGCAGTTTTGTAATTCACTATCCAACCATTTTTTATTTCCATAGTATTAGGCGGCTTCTGTATACAAATAATAACATTAATCATTTATATAGCATCTACCTTAAGAATGCTAATGAGCATAACAATAATGCACACATAGCACCAGTGAAATATAGCTATCCCGGGACACCTCAGAAGGGCACGCACTGGGGAAAAAAGAGATGTGTGGGTAAGGACACTGGGACAAGAACTACTCTTATAAAAAGTGCCCTGGTAGCTTTATAGCCAATGCAGCAACAAAGCGCTCTGTATTTATGGTGTATCATGCATGCTGCAAGGGAACCAATTAAATCTAACAGAAGCCCCGGCTTGTAATCTATGATACAGAAATGAGTTCTTCAAGCTCATCTTATCTATTCATTTACAATTTCGAGGTTAAAGTCTACGTGTAGGACCACAGAGGAATTCTATGACCCAGACTATGAGCCCTTTACTTGTCCTGGTGAGCAATAGGTCAGCTCCTGTGGGTAAACTGAGGTCAATGAGACTACTCCTGTAACTGTTCACTACAGCAAGCAAGGGGCTCACAACCTGGCCCTGTTCATCACTTTAAACCAGTGGATCCCAACTATTTCTTGCTGGAGCTGCCCCTTAGATTGAGCTAGTGGAGGAGTGCACCTCTTCACTCAAACTCCCAGAATAGTTCTTCGCTTCCATTTTCTCTCAAGTCCTTTTCTGTTTGTTTTCTTGTCAGTCTCTTGTGTAACCTTTTCTTCTCTGTGCATTTTCTTTCTCCTTTTCACTGCTCGGTAAATGAAAACATCACATGAAGCAAGAGAGGGGAAGCTAAGCTGTTAAGAGGGATTTGAAGTCAGTGTATGAAATTGTGTTTTGTTTGATTTTGATAACAACCATTTAGTGTCAATCACTGACTAATATACCTTGGAATACAAGCTCAGACTTTGTGAAAGATGCCACACTTTTACCTTTTCAATTAAGGGATTAAGAGCTAACAATAAACATTACTGACGCTTCCTACTGGCCTTCCCAGGGATGACTAGACTTTACATTCCTAATGTTTTGGAGTTAAAAGCCACACAGAAAATAAAACAAACAAACCAACCATTCATGCCTTTATCCATCACAAAGAAGAAAAAGGGAGCGCAAGCCCAATTGTTAAAAAATCCTATGCACATCACCTTTTGAGTGTTGGACAGACAGAGACAGACACAGAACGGGGGAGAGAAGCATGAAAACCAAAATAAGTGCATTTAGTTCAAACTGTGTCAGAGACAGAAAGGGATGGAAGAGAAGCAGAGCATGGATTACTCAATAAAATGTTCATGAAACAAACCCCACAACCTTAACTTCATATTTTTGCATTTTCAAATTATAATAATACCTAGCTCTTATCTGGCATTTTTTATCAGTAGATCTCAAAGTGGTTTACAAAAGGGGATAAGTACCATTATTCCTATTTTATAGATGGGGAAACTGAGGCATGGTGCAGTGACATGACTTGCCTAAGGTCCCCCAGCATGCCAGAATTGGGACTAGAACCCAGGTCTCCCATTTGTCAGTCCAGGGCTCTGTCCTCTAGACAGTGATTTGAGACCAGCTTAGCACTCAACTGTAGAGTTATCTTTTTTATTGACATGAAGCTGGCAAAGTTGGAGACTCTTTTTGTTTTGTTTTTTTACAAGAAACTGAGTTTACTGATTAGGCAGACTTTCTTCAATGCTACCAAGCTGAGAATTTTCAGGCTAAATGAGAGAACAAATAAATGTTTCTTTGTTCCAAAAGGATTTTTACTGTGAAAACTACTTAATGAAAGGGGGTGACGTCAAAGAGATCCAGTTATTTCATCGTGGAATGTTTGTCAAGCCACATCTCAGGGTCAAGGTCACATCTGCTTTGATAAAATCTAGTTGCACATGTCCCCCCTGGAACTTTTGTCAAGCAAAAGCACAGTCTCTTATTACACATGAGACTTGGAGTGAAGAAGCCCAAAATGGAAATTCTCACAATATGGGCCTAAATATTTATTATGAAAAGCACTGTGATGGGAATAAAGCTAACAGATGTCATTTTACTGCCCAAATATGATGTGATGAAAAAGTCCATAGTGACGTGAAGTGGACCTCAGTTCCGACATGGTTACTTCAGGAAAACCAAAGGCCTGACTTTGACCCGTGAGCTACGGTAAGGTGGGTAATTTTTGGAGACTGATATTATTGAACTACTGTAAAAGAAAGACAGTAGAAAGAAAGTTATACTGCAAAATTAACACAAAAGACTAAAATCTTTGGAGTAGGAATTGTCCTACTCTATACCCCTGATCTTTCAATGAGCTCTGATGGCAATAGGGCCCTGCAGGACAGAGGAGCCCTTCTGCCTGGAGCTCATTGCAGGATTATGGTCTATAGTTGCACACCACCTCGTTCTATGGGGCCCTCTAGGTGCTATTGTAATGCAAATAATAAGATGCAGTTGTAAATGTGTCAATGTTTTATCCACAGACTCTACTAACAGAGACTCCCTGGATATGATTGAACGGTGTATATGCCTGGTGTGTCTGGATGGCCCAAGTGGGGTGGAACTCAATGATACAAATATGGCTTTGCAACTTCTACATGGGGGAGGCTATGATAAAAATGGTGCCAATCGCTGGTATGACAAACCCATGCAGGTAAAATCTTACTGTACTCTGACATGTAATTGTGCTCTGATACACACTAACGATGGCATACTCAAGTCTCATGTGTCAGGGCTGATCACCGCAGGGGTCCGGATGGATACCCATCTGCATGCCATAGTAGGCCAAGTACATCACAGAGGGTTTTCATTTCCTTTGGAGTATCAGGCATAGACGACGAGCAAAGGCAGGATAGTCAGATGGAGAATCAGCAGAGTGAAGAGGGGAGGTCATAGCAGCATGTCAAGCAAGAGTTTGAGAAGCACTGGCACTGAAACCAGAATGGCTTCCTGTTCATGAGCGACAGCAGACAAGGGAAGCAAGACCTACTTGGGGAATAGGAAGTGTTGCAGTGTACAGTGTGTCCTTTTTAACACTTAATCACTTGCAGAATTCATAATGCTACTCTTTACCCATGCAGCTGAGAGGATATCTGTCTCATCTAAATTCCAGAAATGTCTTTACCCCAGACTAAAAGAAAGAAAAAAAAGGTTAAACTAGGAAATCTAGAACAATAAAAAGAATGAGAGCAGCTGATATTTCCTCTTCTTTCCAAGTCTTTCACTTTAACCTCAAGCTCTCCCAACTCTGGTCCTAGTGGACCTCTGGAGGGAGCAGGTTCCAGACGTGTGCAAATAACACAGCAGAGAAATAACAACGTCCTCTTGCTATGTTGCTGTCATCAGCATATTTGCTGTTTCTTGTCCAAAGCACAGTGCATTCAGTACATTATCCTATGCTTATTATTTATGCTATGGCATTTCCCTTGCTAGTTTGTTGTGGGAAGAGATGGAGTCTGTGGCACTGTGTGTGAACACTCCCCTTTTGATGGGATCGTCCTGGTACAGTGCACCGAACATTTGCTCAAGCACATGTGAGTCCTCTTTCATTATTAACATAACAGGACAGCATCCTGGGGTTTTTTTTTGCTCAAATGCTTTAATTGGGCCTCTTAAGTGTTAAAAAAAATGAATGTGCCTGAAAACAAAAAATGCGGTAGCTGCTCTAAACATACTGGGATCCTCTTTCAGAGTGAAATTCACCCCTATGGCTTTAGCCCCACTTCAATTCTATTTTGAAACCCACAGTGAAGTCATGTTTCCCTCCTCCCGTCCCCCGAACAACTTCACACTCTTGATTATGGTTCTTTATAACTGGAACCAATTAAATCTAACAGAAGCCCCGGCTTGTAATGTACGATACAGAAATGAGTTCTTCAAGCTCATCTTATCTATTCATTTACAATTTCGAGGTTAAAGTCTACGTGTAGGACCACACAGGAATCCCCCCCCACACCCCCGATGTGCAAAATCGCAGTTTGCACATTAGAAAGCATTGAAACAATTTAGGACTTTCACTTTCCTCCCCTTTTGTTTAACGGACCAAATCCTAGTTGCCTTTATATCAGTGGGAGTTTCACCCTTGGCTTTGCCCCGACAAGCGGAAATGGACCAAAATAAAAAGCATGTGTCTAAAGACAACTCAAACTGATTGGCTCTTTGGATTTACTCTTGCTTTACACTGATATAAGTGACATCAAAATTAGGCCCATTGCATTTGTGTGTTTTTCCCAGCAAAACAGAACACCTGTAATATCAAAGCTTACTCTGGTTAATCCAGCATGTCAGGAACTAATGATTTACCAAGAAAACGGCTATCACACCATTCGTAAGAAATAGGTTATCATCATGTCCCTTATGTATTTTCTCTGACATGTTTACAGGAAGGAAAGCTCTAAGAAATTAGTCAGAGCTGATTCAGTGAGTGAGCTTCCTACTCCAAGGAGATTGAGATGGAAATGCTCTCCAGAAATTCAGGGACACTTAGCATCATCAGCAGAAAAACTTCAAAGGTACAGCAGATTCCTGGACTTTTCTGAACTGCTTCAAGTTGTGAGCCACCTAACAAACAACTAATTGATTATACAACCCAATCCCACCCATTGCTGATCATCCTCAACTCCCATGAAAGGTGCTCAGGGCCTCACAGGATCAGGCCTTTAAGGCTGTACAGTTAATACAATGCACTAGGAACTGCACTATCATTCCATTTCATTCATGTAAATATAGGAGAAGCTAATGATAACTACAAATACCACTGGAAATAAATTTGATACAGCATTCATTATTTACATAAAATGCGAACAATGGCCTCTATTTGTACAGGTATATGGTTTGACCTGACCTATACATAGCCAAGCCTGTGGGGAAAATATATTTAGAGGAGTTGTAAACAACTGGTTTGAATAGACAATTTGAATTCAAGCATTTAATTTGCTTGCTTCTACACTGTTACTACAAAGGACAGTTCTTTGGAGCTGGATTTTCTAGATCACAATGGATATGCACAGAATTTTTCATGGTGACGTCGAATGACAAAAAATGTTTTTTGAGAGATTTAAGCTTATTGTCTAATTTTCATCAGAAAATTAACATAATGTACACATGACCAATTTTAAATCTTTGCTTATTGTGATCCCATTAGATAAGGCAGCACTGGTAACAAAGTGTTTAAAATCTAAGATCTGATACGAGAGGCATTATTCCAGATACCAAAAATAAAATAAAAATGGTTTTGTTTTTAAATAAACAAAAGGTGACATTTCTTTGAAATGAGAGTTCATAATAAAATCAGGGCCTGCATTAGACTTTTAATCTATCCATTATTTAAATACAAGTGCTTCACTGCTATGTAATCTAGAACAAAGAAGAGCATGTTTAGCCTTCAGAAGCAGAATTGCTGGGGAAAAAAGTGTTTAATTCAAATGAGCACAACTACATGAGTGTCACAGCTCATAAGCAGTGCTGAAGATTAAAGTTGCATGTTGAATAGTGCATGATTAGAGCTTGTTAGTTGAGAACAATTTACTGGTTGCCAAGTGCCACACATTAGACTGAAAATGTCTCCCCAATAGGTGCTAGTTGAGATATGAGGTGAATAGTACATGGGGAAAATGTTTTCTAAATATTGCTTGCAAACCACGTTATAGGGGAATCTTGCATTTTCCTCTACAACAAACACCCCTGCTTGTTTTCTAGGATCGTAAACAATCTAGATTTTATTGCTTATACATTTGAAAACTACGGAAAAGAGTTTATCAAGAAACAAAAGACTAGCCCAGATGCCTACATTCAAGTAGCACTTCAGCTGGCATTTTACAGGTATGTTTATCAAATCATGGGAATAATATATTGTGAGCACAGATTTATAGTTAATCAGTAAAACAAAGGGCTCAGTCCTGCACCCAGACAAACTCCCATTGGCATAAAAGGTTAGGCTTGCTGGATGGGGTCCTTAAACAGGATGGAAACCCATAATAGCAGTCACTTTGTTCTGACATATAGCACCCTCTCACATGGTATATGTTTGTTTTACAATTATAATGGAACTATTTAAATCAGCTAGAAAGGTAAGCAAAACATCCATGGTTACTACAAAGTTACAGGGCCTATAGCTTAAAAAACTGAAGGGAAGCAAATTGTCATTTACAGATAAATCAGAGAATGGTTGCAGCCTCTCGTCTATTATAATCCAAGTTGTAGCTCAGATTCAGCATATAAAATGCAATGAAAACAAATCCAGTTCTGGGCTCCTCCAGTAATGGTGTGTAATTACAGGATGCAATCACATCACCCAAAAGCTTGAAATGAGTAAGCACATGACTGAGTAGACTCTTTAGCATAAAGGAAGTCCTGGGGAAAGAGTACAACCTGTCTAAATATGCATAGACAGGCTGCAGCTGCTAATACATAAACAAATGATACAGACCCTGGCAGGAATAGTAGACCCAGGTGCCACTCCCTTTCCTATATGGGATTTGGGCCCAGAGGTTCTGTGCAGTGCACACCAACATCACTTCCAATTTATTTTTCTGTGCAAGGAATCAATGACTGACTGAGCCATAGTTAAAACCCATTAGCACAATCTATTCCCCTCCCATCCCCTCACTTCTCCACTCTATCACTCCCTTTCTCCTCATTCATCCCATACCCCACATTCATTATCACCTCCTCTCCACCACTCACAGTCCCCCTTTCCCTCTCTCGCCCTCACTTTCCGTTTCACTTTGCCTACCCTTTCTCCCACCCCCTCCTCTCCCTGTCCTATACAACCTCCCCTCCACTTTCACCGTGTCGGGGCGCAGCAGGGAGGATGGACATGGATTGTGGTGGGAGCTGCCCACCCCATTCATGGCACTAGAAGTGGCCAAGGGAAAGAGAAGCCCTAGACCTCTGTTGGAAAGCAATCCCCCCGTGCAGTAAGCACCTATCTGTGCATGGCATCTGCCAGTAGGGGGTGCAGCTTGAAGCACACTGCTCAACCTGCCATAATGCCCTCAGTTCCCCATCCACAGGGAACAACAGAGACCTTCTCAAGCTATCTCAGCAGAGTATAGGATTGGAGCTCCACTGCAGGGTAGTAGTTACTGTGTATTTCCCCCTGGACAGCTGACATAAGCTGTTGTTGGGCTTCCTCCAGACAAAATGGGCATCCCAGGGTTTGACACTAAGAGCTGACCTTGCTTTCTCTTTTTACTCTACTAATTTCCATGGCATTCCCATTGTCACAGGCTCTCTTATGGACTGTCAGGACAATTAATGTCCCAGGGTAGTGACCACTTGTGGAGTTTCTGACAGTAGATCCATTACACCAACAATCCCTAAACGTATTAAATTAAATCCTAAAATGGTCTTTCACGTGACCAGATGCCATGCTTGTTTCACCCACTTCATTAGCTGAAATCCAATAATGCCTACAAAGGACTGTCCATAGCCTGGTTATGAAAGCATGGTAGGTCCCAACTATAATACAGATTTCAACTCTGCTGCATAGATTGGGGCACAACTGAGCTATAAGAGGGCCCCAGATTCAACTGTAGTGTAGACAAGCCAAAGTAATTTGTAAGTTATTTTCAGTGGGGATACCAGTAAGTCCACTGGTTGCAAAAGCAGGGAACAAAGGACTGTAAACAGATGGTAGTGTGCTAATTTCCACGTACAGTTCTGCTTGTCCTGCGTGTTCACCTTTGGCTCTAAATCTGAAATGGCATTCATTTCCTCTTTTAATTTTCTGTGACATACACACACACACAGAAAACATGCAATGCATTTTTTTCTTGTTTTAAATAAAACATGTTCCAATCTTGTACATAAATGATTGATCACACAATTATTTTATCATGTGGCACTAATAAAACAGTCCTTGAGATCTTTCAGTAAATTCTAGTTTTATTAGCCTTGTTTTTACATACCAAGTAATTTTTTACTAGCACTCCATAAATAAAATATATTCAACTGTACACAGCTCTTTGTATTGAAAGGGCCACAGTATCCATCTTTTGGCAATTTCTTATATAATTCTATTAACATTAAAATGAAATACTACAGAAAATAAAATCAACCTTATAAAAATAAATCCTACTGAGCCTATTTTTCTTTTTGCCGTTATGATTCCCTGAAACAATTACTCTCTGCTTTTCCTATTTCATTCTCTCAGATGCCACAGGAGACTTGTTCCTACCTATGAAAGTGCTTCCATACGCCGATTTGAAGAGGGAAGAGTCGACAATATTAGGTCTGCAACCCCAGAAGTTTTAGCTTTTGTAAAAGCAATGATTGATGACAAGTCATCTCTACCGGTACGTTAATCTCTCTCTTTTGCTTTTATTTAAAGCAGAACAAAAAATCATGCGTCTCAATCTTCTACCTATAGATAAGGGTGACAAAAATATAGGCCTCATAGACTATAGTGAGGTCGGAACTCATTTCTGTGAGAACCAGAGCTTCATGCTAAATATGAATATTTGTTTTATTATTTGAGCACTCAAAAGCATGATACAGATAATTACACCATGAGAAACAGAATCTGTGTCTAAAAAACGTACTTAACAGAATCTTTTGTAATCTACACCTGCAGAGCCAAATTCTGCTGTTTGGAGAATTTCACACTGAACTTGAAAGTTCAGAGTCATATACTGTACACTAGATGTTAGTTGGTGGGTTTATTTCTATAGCCACGCTTCTGCTAAACATAGGTAGTGTTTATATAACATGCCCAGTCAGGCTAAAACTTCTGAGATTAGATGTTTAAGTCTTGGTCATGCTTAGGAAACAGCTTTCCATAATGCTATGACAGCCACTTTCTGGAACTGCACTATTCAACTGCCTCATGTGCAGATTCCTCCTGCACACACTCCATCCGCCTACCAGGAATATGAATAATTTGTACTGGTGGGTGGCGAAATGCAATTGCCAGGTCAGGGAGTGTACATGCACAAACAGGCTTACCCTAATTTTTGTCCCCGCTCTGCCCTTTGCAGTCTGCAGGAAAGCCCCTCTGTACATCTCTCCGCAGGTTTTGTAGGGGATTCTTCCACCTCTGCTGTGCACAGATTTTCTAGTGGGTGCCTGTACGTGTCACCCTGCCAGAATTTGGACATAATTGTACAGAGCCTCTTCTGGCATGAGATAGTCAGGGTAGCTGCTCCCAAGTATCAATCAGAACTTTAACAGAAACATTGCAATGCAATGAGGCATGGTGATTTAAGAAATCTTAGTGTAGTACAGACCTGTGTACAAAATTCCAGAGGTTGCATGAGAACGGTATAAGGAGGTGACATTTTCCATTCCCCCACCACATCTTCCACCTCTGTAAGATGTCCAGTTCAAAACCCATCTTGTGCTGAATAGGGCTCTCAGAAACTCCATGTTAAAAATCCACTGACGAGGCTGAGGTGGTTCCTGAACAGGACATAACTGTGTGATAACTCTAGGAAAATGATGAGTTTTTAATGGTAATCACTATACTTTGGCCTGAGCTCTCCTCCAATCTGGCCAACCCATCCTACACAGGACTCACTATTATGCTGAAAATGGCCTCTGCCTGCCGGTAACCTCTCTGGTGATATAGTGCTACTGTCAACAATGCAGCTTGCCTGGGAAGATGAAATTTGTCCAGAGTGGGCAAGCCCTGAGGTACTTCCCCAGAACAGTCCCTTCTCCATGCATCAGTCCCTGCCCCTGGACAGCATGCAGTGCCTGGGTGCCACACCAGTGCATGCTCTCACTCTTTCAAAACCTCTAGCAGAAGACAGATGCCCCAATCAGTTCCCACCCCCAAGTTCTCTTGCCAGATTTTTTCATCTGATTTCTCTTGCCCCTTTGAACCATTGCTGGTGGCTCTTATCCCTCCCTTTGTCCACTCAGATTCAACTATCTGGTTTCTCCAGCACTTGCAAAGCTTCATCATCTCCCAGTACTTTACTGCCTCAACTTTCTGACAGTGTACCCACCAGTGATATCCTAACTGTGTTGCATCATGTGAGTGAGCAAGGGAATGTCACATGTGACAACACAGTCCTAATTTCTCTAGAACCACCTCTGCCAGCCTGTGCCTCATTTTGTGTGCTCCAACCTTCCAAATCTTTATCTCACCCCTAGGAAATAATAAATATGGAGGATAATGATGCCATTATTCCATCTAAATAATCCTGTAAACATCATGCAGTTCTGCCCAATGGAATTATGGTTTTCCTGGAGATTATAAAGTATGCATATTTTGTTAGAATATCCATCTGGAAAGGTGCAGGCATCTGAATTACCCTGTGGATATTTCACCCATAATTTTTTGGAACACAAACATTTGTTCAGATATGACCATTCTTTTTCAGTCTAGACCCATATATACTATAGTTACAAAATTAATTAAAAACAGGATTCCCTTAGCTGACCTACACTCCACCAATGGAAGTGAAACAGGGTTGTTGTTTTTGTTGGACTAAAAGACACGTCTTTTGATTTAAGTAGCCTTGAACTCTCTGAAGTATTTTTTGCTAGTAGCCATTAGTCCAAATCAAATCGAAAATATTTTGCTTCTGATACCAAAGAAAGTGATTTTCAAATGATAGTTTGAACAATCACCAAAGGCTGAGTCTGAGTCAAATTGATTATCTAACACAGGAGATATATATCATACACTAGACACCATCTTCATAGGAAGGAACCTCTGACATTGCAGAGAGTGCTTGAGAAACTGCCAATCAGATTTAAAGACTGCATTTTGTAATGTAATCTATATAAAGGACCTGGGGCCTGGCTCTAGTCTCCTAAAGAGATATCAGATTCTGTGCTGTGAAGGTCTCTGATGATGCCCTCAGATCGCTCTAAAATGAATTCTTTATTCAAAAGATCATTCATAGTCAATGCAAGCTGAAGCTTCCCTGTTCATTTAGAACTACACAAAAGAAGCCAGTAACTTTTGGGTGTTTCAAGATCTCCCTAATCTGCAACATCTCGCTTGATATACAGTAGCAGCTCTGCCAAAAATTGATCCCGTGACCTAAAGTCTGTTATTTGGCAGGAGCCAAAATTTACAGTTCTGTAACCAGAGATGTGAAGTAACTGCAAAGGTTAAAGCAGCCCTGGAAAATTCTAGTTGCCCATTCACTCGGGGGAGTGATTTTCTTGACCAGCTGGTAAAATATCAATACTTTTTTTCATTAACATCACTGTCATTGTCATCATGATAAAGGTCGGTCAACAGATTTAGTGCCTGGTCTGGTAAATTTCCATGATGGTTTTGCAAGGCGGGATTAAACTATGCAATTATTGTACCTTTTAAATTTTAAAATTTAATTAATCAGACCTTCATCTGTTGCAAACTTTACTAACTGCCCACAGTGACCTACATTGACTTACCGTGTGTACAGTTACTGAGAATTTTCTTCACCAGTTCATCTCATCGCTACTGATCATATTTTAGTTTCAGTAAACTGGTTCTGTTCACTAATACAATACATGTAATGGCACAGTTCATTATGCTTTTAATTTATTAAGTGATACCAGCTACCAATCAGATAAGAGTATGATTAAAAATATATTGGGCATTATGTTGACTATGGACCTGATACGAACTCTATTAAGTCAATTGAAAGTCTCTCCATGACTTCCATTGGCTTTAGATTAGATCCTATGACCTATTTCACCCTCAAAAAATAAGGCAATACTAGTGAGCATAACTTTGAACTATAGTGGCCTTCCATTCATTCAGAATGCCCACAACAAAGTAGGTATTTTGGGATAACCGGGGGCATTTGGGTGTACTATTGGTTGTTGGCTCATTGCCAGTAGAAGTTATTTCCTGGAGAGATTTTCAGTAATAGTTATGTTTCTATTCCACCAACAGGAATCTGAGAAGATGCAACGATTTAAAGATGCAATCACAGCACAGACTAATTATACTATTTTGGTGAGTAAAATGTTGTTCTGCCTGGATGAAAACCAGTCAGTTTTATACCAAAAACATGAAGACATAATCACTAAGTACATGAACTTCAAAAACTTTAGCTGCCTCTGAATACGGAGGACCTCAGTGCCTCACACTATCTTGTTGACTATCTGACCTACCATCCAAACAGCCATAGGGCTCCATCTTTTATGATCTCACTTCAAGAAACACTTTCCAGAAGCTGATATTGCAAGGTTAAAATGTCTGCATCAGACAGTGCTCGTTAGCTTACATGATAACCTTTGGACACAACGCTCTTGGACATAACCTTTCTAAATATGATAGTTCTTATATAGTGTTGTCACAGAAGATGGCCTTGTGTAGTTGACCTCTCCACACGGACACTGGGCATTTATGTGACACTTATTAATTATTAACATTATTATTAATTATTTGTATTGCAGTAGCATCTAGGAGCCCCAGTCCTGGACTCTATTGTGCTAGGCAGTGTACACACACAGAACAGAAAGACATTCTGTGCCCCAAAGAGTTTACAATATAAGTACACAACAAGACGCAATAGGTAGATACAGACAGGCAGGCAGATGCAGGAGCACAATGAGACACCCACCTATATTTCCTTTATTCAGCACGGTATTTATTCTAGTGTCCAAAAACTCCATGAAAAGGTCTGTTTACTTTTAAATCTTTAGACCATTGGAAACCAAGTGATAGCAATATGTAATGTGCTTTTGTTAACTTCTCTTTTTGATCATCAATAAACATTAACCATGCTGACAACCGGGGAATGGCGGGGGAGGAAATGGGGCACACTAAGGCTACATGTAAATTTGAGCTAGGGGTGAGATTCCCAGGTCACACAGACATTCTCGCAGTAGCTCTCTTGGAGCTAGTGAGCTAAAAATAGTAGTGAAGCTGCACTTAGACAGGCAGCGGCAGCATGGGCTAGCCGCCCCAAGTATGTACCCACAGGGTCGAGGTGGATTTGTACTCAGGATGGCTAACCCATGCTGCTGCTTGTGCTACCATAGTTACCCTACTACCCGCCGGATCGGCGGGTAGCAATCGATCTTTCGGGGATCGATTTTTCGCGTCTCGTTTAGACGCGATTAATCGATCCCCGAAAACGCTCCCCATCAGCTCCGGAAATCCACCTCATCGAAAGGTGGAAGCGGAGTCGACGGGGGAGTGGCAGCGATCGACTCGCCGCCGTCCTCATGGCCAGGTAAGTCGATTACGATACGCCGACTTCAGCTACGTTATTCACGTAGCTGAAGCTGCGTATCATAGATCGACCCCCTCCCCTAGTGTAGCCCTGGGCGTGTGCTAGCTTGAGGAGAGTGAGCGCAAGTATGTCTACGTGAGCTGAGAATCACACCCCCAGCCAGCTCCTAAGACAATGTGGTGAGTGAACATTAAAGGGTCTCATAGGGAACAGAAGCAAGCATGCATAAAAGCAATCAGCAAAGCCTTTCTGTAGCCCTCCCACCTACACCTACACACACACGCAGATGGAACTGGAACTACAAAATTCACATCTCTCCCAGAGTTTACAGGGATTTAGATCCAAGGCTTTTGTTCAAGAAGGTCTCTACTATACTGGGGGTTACTTTTCTAAAGCTGGCTACTGATGTATTTTTATTTTACCCTTCAGGGGAAGCAGCTATGCCTTTAGAGCCCAGTCCTCCACTGAGGTAAATGAGCACAGCTCTATTGATATCAATGGAGCTGCATTCATATACTCCAGCTGAGAATCTGGTCCTTAGAGTGAAATGTATTCCAAACATTGACCTAGAACGTGCATGGTTATTAACAGCAAATGAATGATTGTATGATACTCCCTTTAAAAGACTATTGAACGTGCTCTACAATAAAACAAGGGGATCCCCCCGGTGAAGAAATCACTTGACTAGTAAAACAACCCATTTTCTGTTGATTAAAAGTGAAGCAGCTCAGTCTTGGTAACACTTCACAACCTGCTGCGTCAAGACAAAGTGCTGACTTACAATACTAATAACTTACTCAAGTCACTCATAATGTTAATAATTGTTAATAACCAGTTTTGTTGTAGAATTTACCACCTTTACCTTTGCCTCAGTCCAATGCCTAACAAATTCACTGTAAGCTGCTGGGCATAATCATTGCTGATTACTGCTTAAATAGTAGTAATAGACAAGAAAGCATTCTCCACTAGTCCTTATCCCAAAGCACGTGCAGAGTGTGAGGGGGAAGACGTGTAAAAGGAGGCATCCTTTGGAGTGTGGAATGAAGAAAGGGATGAGGAACGACGTTTGTGGTGAAAGCACTGCACTGGGACATTGGAGGATCAGATCCTGGTTCTGCCACAGATTTTTTTTTTCTGATCCTTAGTTCTCCATCTCTAAAAAGGGGATATTAACACTTCTTTTCTCACATGCTGGGTCTGTCTTTGTTTATGTAGATGTTAAGGTCTTCAGGACAGGGACTGTTTCTCACTGTGAGTAGCACAAAAGGGCCCCAATCTCAATGAGATCTCTGGGCACTCCCTTAACATAACTAAGAGTGCCTCCTTTCCCTAAAATTACCAAAAATATGCAGTAGTTCATTTTCAGTCTAATGAAATGTTGCAAACATTAGACCTTTGTGTAACTCATGGGGCAGAGCTAAAATTGCTTTGGGAACTTTAATTCTGGCTTTCCTAACTTATAAGGAATTTAAAATCTCAACCTTAATATTTCATTAGCTCCCCACTCCCCCTGCTTTTTTTGAGGACAGCTTAATATTAGCATGCACTAAAACTATGGGAAAATTCAAGTGAATATTTACACAATCTGACTAAACTGTATATGTTACAGACTGAAACGTACCAGCCCCGAAGAAAATAAAACATCCACCTCATAACACAAACAGCAGTTTAGTGTGATTTTATTTTCCCTTGTTAGGGCTTACCAGCATCATTGCTATCTTAAACTTGGAGCCCTAAAATTCAATTTAGCACAATTTTTTCCTATGTGTTGACTCACAGTTTATTTCGTTAGCCTGTCTCGGTCTCTCTTCAGACATGGCATTGATCTATGTTGCAAAAATGTCATTGCTAAGAGCCTTATAAATCTTGTGTGATAGCAAAATATGTCCTTTGATCATCAAGTCAATTTCCCTCAACAGGAAAAACCAAGGTAACCACTGTTATGTTGCACAATCCTTTCTCCAGTGTTTCTGAACCATGTATGCTGATGGGCGTACAGACCATTGACCAAAGGATGTTTTCTCTTTCATGAGCCAGACAAGGTTATTTACTCCCTGCCCTTTGCATCATTCATCTTAGACATTGGGATAATTCTTTTCTTGAGAGAAAAAACAAATGATTTCATCAGTGATGAACTCTAGCTTTCTGTCCCAGATAAAGTCTACACATTCACCAGGAACTTGAATATGTACCAAAAGGGTTTTTGACAGCATCCATGGCTGGCAGTTGTGAATAAACTGAAGGAAAAAGTTAGATTTAAATGTATCTTTTCATCTGGAGTGACTTCAGAACAGCCAAAACCTAGGCTGTTGTGGCCAAGATTTTTTAAAATAATTTTTAATTCTCAGTTAATTCAATTCTAGACTCCTAAAGCACAGGAAGATTGGAACAAGTTAATGGTTATGGTGTCTTAGGGTTATCTCTTCCACATTCCTGATAAGGACTTTAGAGCAATCAGAGGAGCTGGCTCTAGAGAGAATTCAGCCCAGGCCAATGCATGGCAGGATAGGACTTTGGAAGTTAAGTTAGTGGTAGCTTCAAACACTAAGGAGGAGAGGGCATCTCCACCGCCTGGCCCAATTCTTCTCAAGTGACTGGGAATCCTAGATAACTCTGTGGATATAAATTCTGTTGGAACCTAAGCCCCTTATCAGCCAGATCCACAAGCAGTTAAATTTCTGAGAATAATCTGCTACTGTTTGGAGAGGTTTTGGAGCTTCCTAGGAAAATGTCCTTGAAACCAGTACAAGTACTGTGAAGTAAGATTTTCACAAGTGCCTAAAGGAGTTTCACTGGAAATTAGAGGTCTAACTTCCTTCGACTCTTTTAAAAATCCTGCCCATAATACTTACAGGACCTGATTTTCAGAGATAATGAGCACCCATAACCCCAGATAACCTCAGTAGGAGTTGTGGGTGCTCAACACTTCACAGGATCAGGCTCTTACATAGCACTTAAAAGTACCTTATGAACTTTTATTATTGATTATCCACAATGTATATACGCTGAGTAATTTTAAAATACATTTAGGGCATTATTCCACACAAAGTCCCCCAAGTCTAACCAAGGGAAATGACAGCAACAGTTGGGAGTTCTGCAGTTCTGCATACTGTCAGTAAAACCGCCTGTTTTCTATTATATTTTGCTAGGCCATTACTGGAATGGCAATAGACAATCACTTGCTAGGGCTCAGAGAGACAGCACGGGAGCACTTCAAGGAACTGCCAGAGATATTTACAGATGAAACATATTTGACAAGCAGTCGATTTATCCTCTCAACCAGCCAGGTGAGTGTTTCAAATTCATGGGTCTTCTTGTAGCAAGATTCCCTGTTACAGAACTAATTCATTCCTAATCAGCTGATTCTATAGTTCACAATGAGAATGGTGGCTTTGAAATATTGTGACAGTGACACTAACAGCCATGCAAAATTCCTGATTTTCATTCCACAGTATTTTTCTATAGTCAAAATGCACATAAAAATTGGCTGAAGCCATAACTTCCCTTCTCTATCCCAAAACTGTATCCCAACTGACAGACAAACTTTGTGAAGGCTAGTCTTGAACACAAAAACAAACAGCAAAACTTGTATGAGAGCCTTGTGCTTCCTTCCCTTCCACTTTAGGTCCCCCTTCCTCCCTTGCCCTTCTGAAGGCACCAACTCCTGTAGTAATTCTGTTTTCCAGAGGCAGCACAGCCACCAAGCCAGACGTGCTGCCATTGTGGGGAGAGAGGCCAAGAAGCATAAACAAATATTTCTTTCTAAAAGCAGCTATGTTTGAAATTTCAGGCTAGTACTAGCCTAGGTTTTGCAAGGACCTAGGCATGTTACTAAGAGGTACAAGGCCTTTCCTCACCTGTGAATACCCCCACTTAAAACAATACTGACTGGCTGTTACATGACTGTGACACACTGCCCGTATACCTGGTTGCAAGGCTTTAGCCTATAGTCTCTGGAATAGACCAAATGGGAAATTCTACTGAACAGTAAATTAGGAGGAAGGCAGCAGCAGAGAAACACATTCAAGAGCTTTAATCAGAAGATGAGATGAAAACTGGGCAAGACAACAACTAGAAATGAGGGTGTGCTATTCAGATCCTGTGACTGGTGGATTGGGTATGTGTGGAGCCCAAAGGCAAACCTCATAGTTGGAACAGGCCTAAGACCATCACTGGCTCTGCCTGTCCAACATGTATAGGGAATAACAACACAAACAGATTAGAGAATGTAGAGTGTAAATATCCTAACTATAGGCTTATTCATCCTTCGGATATTCACAAAAATGGCCAGAGTTGCAATTCCTGATATGCAAATGAGCTTTTACATTTACCGATGGTATATGCTGGTAACAAGATGATTAGCCACACCAATATTTCCTAGATTCAACATTCTGAACGATAACACCGGGGTCATCAAAACTTACCAATTAAATGTTTCTCTACATACAGTAGCAGGTTTAGCGAAAAAAGAAATCTACATAGTAATTCATTTACTGAAACTTTACCTCAACTATATAGGACTGGGAGTATGCAATAAAAAAGGACTGATAATATTGGGCTGAAGCATAAAAACCTTAATAAGTAATTTGATCATCTCATAATGTTTGTGGGCTTTCAGACATGAGTGAATGTAGCCAGAATACCACTACATAAATTCTCCAAGAAACCATCCATGAGCAAAAAAGTGCTTCTGAATAGCTTTATGGCCTTCGGTTGTTGCACAGCAAATTTATCTGACAATTCTATGACTCTATTAGCAGGACTAATGGCTTGTTCTACGCCATTAAAAAGCCAAATGTCACTTTTGAAGACTCATGTACACAAAGTCTGAAACATATAGATTTCTAACAAATCTTAAATTTCCTTCAGTAGGAAGTGTTTTATCCAGCATTATGTCACAATTACATTTGAATTGTAACAGAAAAATTGTTTCAACTAATAGCTGAATGAATTAAAACATACTGTTTTTTTTCCTGGCCTCCTGTTTATAAATGTTGAGCTGCAAAAGTATTAAATTCAATAACTAATTAAACTTTGCGCATTAGCAGTTTAAATTAACTTTGAGATAAATTGAGTGAAATCTTAGGGAAATTTTAGGCAGTATAATTGTTGATATGCATTCTGTAGAAATTATTGGTAGTTATTATGTAGAAATCAGTATGCAAAGCTAATAGCCATTAAAGGTCTATTTAAAATGATAGAATAAGTGAAATATATGCATTTCTGTCTCAGACAATGAGCCCAGTTTTCAAATATAGGCAACTGAATAGAACATCCAAAATCTGCATTTGGACACTCAGATCAGTGTTTAGAGCAGGGGTGGCCAACCTGTGGCTCCGGAGCTGCATGCGGCTCTTTAGAGGTTAATATGCGGCTCCTTGCATAAGTGCTGAGTCGAGGACTGGAGCTACAGATACTAACTTTCCAATGTGCCGAGTGGTGCTCACTGCTGAACCCCTTGCTCTGCCCTCACTCCATCCCTTCCCCCGAGCCTGCCATGCCCTCACTCCTCCCCTCTCCCACACAGAGCCGCCTGCACATTCGAAACAGCTGATTGCGGTGGGCGGGAGGCGTTGATCGGTGGGGCTGTTGGTGGGCGGGAGGCGCTGAGGGCAGGAGCTGATAGGGGGCTGCTGATGTGTTACTGTGGCTCTTTGGCAATGTACATTGGTAAATTCTGGCTCCTTCTCAGACTCAGGTTGGTCACCCCTGGTTTAGAGCCATAAGTAGTTGTTTTATCTGCCAGAGTGCTGATTTTGGTGTCCAGCTCTGTGCTCCAGACTTCCTATTAAGGCAACCATATTTGGTAAGGGGATCCTCTATGTTTAAAATGTTTGGGGCTTTTTAAAAAATGATTTAATGTTAACTAGATTATTTCAGTGGCACTGCTTAAACTTAAAATCACTCTTTCCCTTTCCCCACCATCAGGTTCCAACCACCATGGAAATGTTCTGCTGTTATGGGCCTGTGGTCCCCAATGGTTATGGTGCATGTTATAACCCACAGCCAGAGCATATATTATTCTGCATCTCAAGCTTTAAAGAATGTAAAGAGACCTCCTCAGTCATGTTTGCTAAAGCTGTGGAAGAAAGTCTCATGGAAATGAGAGATTTGTGCAGCAAATGCAACTCAACTACGACAAAATCACTGGCTAAACAAGAAACAGCTGCAAAATCTCAAAATGGACGCAAGCGCTAACTGTCTGTGTGACTTATTTTCCTGCACCCTTTCCTTTCCCCCACTCTGCAGATCCTTATGAAGAAACAATGATACAACTGTTCAGAGGCAAGGTATAATGAGAAATATTTTATTGTAGAACAAAAATGCAGCTTGTTTTGGGTATAATTATCATTTATCAAGATGAAAGCTAGAATACTATAACTCTGAAGTTTCAGTTTTTTGCTCTAGAGTCAGCAATAATGATTGGTCTGTTTAGTTGAACTGAAGATGGCAATAATATGGAACCATACTGTACCACCACTCCTATCAATATGCAAAAGTAGTTTTAACATCCATCTTTATTCTGACCTTGACTAGCCCCAAGCATACATCTGTTCCTAGTAAAACCAAGAATAATCTACATGGGGTCTTTGCATCAGAGGAGTTCTGCGTGCATAGCAGTACATCAGAGTCAAATGAAGCAGGGAGAATTTTGCCCTAAATTAATTCACGTACTTATTTCCTCCTCTTACTGGATGAAATACATCCCTTTACAGAGGCCCAGCACAAGGCCTATGCACTTGTCCCACTTAAATCCTTTTGTCAGCTCTCTGCAGAAGGAATGAATTTCAGTCACATGACTCACAGTAGAGCTGCATGCATGCAACATAAGAAATTAAAGTTACAAATACCGGGAGTAGAGAGGTAAGCACTACTGTTCCCTCTAAGCTGTGCGCGTGTGAGCGCGCACACAGATCCTAAACCCCATGCACACGGCGAAACACTGCGCGCACAAAAATTTGCACAGAAACAACAATTTGCACAGAGGAAATTTTTTGCGCACACGGTCTGTCAAAAATTTGCACAGAAGAAATTTTTTTGCACACACGGCCTGTCAAAAATTAAAGGGAACATTGGTAAGCTCTCAAATGTGCTCTGTGAGATGCAGAAGTCCCCACTATAGAAGCTACAGACATGATCCATTTTTAAGAATACTTTTCACTCGTTCTAACTTCTGATCATCCCATTTGTTTTGTTTTTGTTTTTAGATACAGACAGTAGTGATTCATACACAGTAGATAGAGCATTTTAGTCTTGCATTGAGTATGTGTCTTTAAATAAGCCATTTGCTTCAATGTTATTTAATATAGTTAACTAAATGGTAAGAACAATACACCACCGGTACAACTTTTGGAACACTTTATTTTGGGAGTGGGGGAATCCGAAGCACCCCCCTTCTACTCCTCACTTCTGTTTCAGTGACTTTTTCTCTGACTGAAAGACACAGCTAGTTCAGTCTAGAGATTTTCAATCCTGATTTCTATCCAACTCTCATAGTAATCAATAGAAAGACTCTTATTAATTGAATTAGGAGCAGGAGGAGACCCATAGTTAGAGGGTCACTCTCAGGAGTTTAGCCAGGGTTGTTTAGTTGGACAGGAGTGAGTAAAGATCAGTGCTTTCTCCTCCCATTGAACTGAATGCCTGTTCTCATCATTCATAGCCCTAAGAGCATGGGACCAGATATGATCCAGTACACCAAACTAACTGGATAGCTGTAAGGATAATTATAGTTTATTTAATTAAGTTTAGGAACCAACCCAGTAAAGTGCATATGCACATGCTTAGCTTTAAACACGAGCAGTCTCATTAACTTTATTGGGACTACTCATGTACTTCCAGTTAAGTACATGCTGAGGTACTCTGCTGGATGGGGGCTATACAGGGCTCTGTTACATTTAAGCACCGTGGGCCTATTCCTCAACTTGTGTAAATCAGCTACATTAATTTTACACTGGCTGAGGATGTGGTCCCATATTTTAATGCATGTTTGCTGCTTTAAAAAAAAGCAGTTTCATTACAGCACAGAACTGCCTTCAGACAATAGTAAAAGGGGAGACTATTTTTAAAGTATTAAATAATGCTAAGGCATGATTTTGCTCCAAATTAATCTAACAAAAAATTACATTAACTATGTAGCAGGTATGTTGTCTAGCAATTAAGTATTTTTATTTTTTGAATTTGCTGTTTAAAATGTGACTTTAAATTTTGTTTTCATACTGCTGCTATGAGAATTACCTTGCAACATTCTCAATATAATCTTGCTTTGTTCTATGTCACTATGAAGGCAGTCTGCACTTTTAATACAAACTTGACACCAAAATATCTTGATTTTTTTATCACAGAATTGTGTCTGAGCTTTTTGAAACTACGACCAGGTTCCGAGTTTGCTAATTTATAGAAAATGTGGTTATGATGATTTCTGATTAAATATATTTAAGATTGGAAAAATTATTTTACATTTTGACAGATTTTAATGTGTATTTCAAAGTATTACTTGCACACCTTTTTTGGCACAAGCAAATACCATAAAATAGCTCAGACTAATTATTATGTACTCAGCATACAACTGTATGCATTGACATTCAGATTGGATAAAAAATCATAGTATTTTATAATATTAATTTACTATTAATTGACAGGCAGAAAAAACTGACCAGAAAATAATGCATCACTCATCTGCAGATGCTTTTATTTTCCTCACTGCAAATTGATTAACAATGGAAGGTTTTGTTGTCATCCTTTCATTTGAATAAGAAATCAACAACCACCAATACTTACTGATTGCTGATTACCACCAATTACTTAATGATTCCAGGCTTAGATATATTGACCTGTTTTTCCTATTCATCTGCTTTTCACATCACTAAATCCTTAAATGCCACCATGGATGATGTAGCAGAGCATTTAAGCACATACTTCATATTAACTACTCATATGCTTAAAATTAATCATGTACTGAAGTACCTTACTGAATCAGGGTCTCTGTGCACAAGAAATGCAGAGTCAATCCAAATGTGGCTGAATTTTACAGTTTGTACTTAATGTATGCAAGTTGGATAAAACTTCATAGCAACTGTAATGCCAGAAAGTGTTCTCAATTTCTAAGTTATGGTCCAGATTCTCAGTTAACTAAATCACATATCACCATGTACTATGAAACTGTGTTGCAGTGGAATATTTTGTGGCTTTCAGGAAGTGGTTAGTTTTGGTTAATGTATTTAAAATTAGCTGTTTTAGACCAGCAGAATAAAATGTTGTTCTGCAGCTTTTATAGAATCATAGAATCTCAGGGTTGGAAGGGACCTCAGCAGGTCATCTAGTCCAACCTCCTGCTCAAAGCAGGACCAACCCCAACTAAATCATCCCAGCCAAGGCATTGTCAAGCCTGACCTTAAAAACCTCTAAGGAAGGAGATTCCACCACCTCCCTAGGTAACCCATTCCAGTTCTTCACCACCCTACTAGTGAAAAAGTGTTTCCTAATATCCAACCTAAACCTCCCCCTCTGCAACATGAGACCATTACTTCTTGTTCTGTCATCTTCTACCACTGAGAACAATCTAGATCCATCCTCTTTGGAACCCCCTTTCAGGTAGTTGAAAGCAGCTATCAAATCCCCCCTCATTCTTCTCTTTGGCAGGCTAAACAATCCCAGTTCCCTCAGCCTCTCCTCATAAGTCATGTGCTCCAGCCCCCTAATCATTTTTGTTGCCCTCCGCTGGACTCTTTCCAATTTATCTACATCATTCTTGTAGTGTGGGGCCCAAAACTGGACACAGTACTCCAAATGAGGCCTCACCAGTGCCGAATAGAGGGGAGTGATCACATCCCTCAATCTGCTGGAAATGCCCCTACTTATACAACCCAAAATGCCATTAGCCTTCTTGGCAACAAGGGCACACTGTTGACTCATATTCAGCTTTTCGTCCACTGTAACCCCTAGGTCCTTTTCTGCAGAACTCCTGCCCAGCCATTCGGTCCCTACTCTGTAGCAGTGCATGGGATTCTTCCGTCCTAAGTGCAGGACTGTGCACTTGTCCTTGTTGAACCTCATCATATTTCTTTTGGCCCAATCCTCTAATTTGTCTAGGTCCCTCTGTATCCTATCCCTACCCTCCAGCGTATCAACCACTCCTCCCAGTTTAGTGTCATCTGCAAACTTGCTAAGGGTGCAGTCCACACCATCCTCCAGACCGTTAATGAAGATATTGAACAAAACCGGCCCCAGCACCGACCCTTGGGGCACTCCACTTGATACCGGCTGCCAACTAGACATGGAGCCATTGATCACTACCCGTTGAGCCCGACCATCTAGCCAGTTTTCTGTCCACCTTACAGTCCATTCATCCAGTCCATACTTCTTTAACTTGCTGGCAAGAATACTGTGGGAGACTGTATCAAAAGCTTTGCTAAAGTCAAGAAATAGCACATCCACTGCTTTCCCCTCATCCACAGAGCCAGTTTTGAGAACACTTTCTGGCATTACAGTTGCTATGAAGTTTTATCCAACTTGCATACATTAAGTACAAACTGTAAAATGCCATCATAGAAGGCAATAAGGTTAGTCAGGCATGACTTGCCCTTGGTGAATCCATGCTGACTGTTCCTGATCACTTTCCTCTCCTTTAAGTGGTTCAGAATTGATTCCTTGAGGACTTGTTCCATGATTTTTCCAGGGATTGAGGTGAGACTGACTGGCCTGTAGTTCCCCAGATCTTCCTTCTTCCCTTTTTTAAAGATGGGCACTACATTAGCTTATTTCCAGTCATCCGGGACCTCCCGCGATTGCCATGATTTTTCAAAGATAATGGCCAATGGCTCTGCAATCACATCAGCCAACTCCTTTAGCACCCTCGGATGCAGTGCATCCAGCCCCATGGACTTGTGCTCGTCCAGCTTTTCTAAATAGTCCCGAACTACTTCTTTCTCCACAGAGGGCTGGTCACCTCCTCCCCATACCATGCTGCGGAGTGCAGCTGTCGGGGAGCTGACCTTGTCTGTGAAGATAGAGGCAAAAAAAGCATTGAGTACACTAGCTTTCTCCACATTCTCTGTCACTAGGTTCCCTCCCTCATTCAGCAAGGGGCCCACACTTTCCTTGACTTTCTTCTTGTTGCTAACATACCTGAAGAAACCCTTCTTGTTACTCCTAACATCTCCGGCTAGCTGCAACTCCAAGTGTGATTTGGCCTTCCTAATTTCACTCCTGCATGCCTGAGCAATATTTTTATACTCCTCCCTGGTCATTTGTCCAATCTTCCACTTCTTGTAAACTGCTTTTTTGTGTTTAAGGCGAGCAAGGATTTCACTGTTAAACCAAGCTGGTTGCCTGCCATATTTACTTTTCTTTCTACACATCGGGATGGTTTGTTACTGCAACCTCAATAAGGATTCTTTAAAATACAGCCAGCTTTCCTCGACTCCTTTCCCCCTGATATTATTCTCCCAGGGGACCTTGCCCATTAGTTCCCTGAGGGAGTCAAAGTCTGCCTTTCTGAAGTCCAGGGTAAAACACTTTAAAACACTTAATCTCAGCATATGCATCTATGCAAAGCTAACTGAAAACTATTACATATTATTCAACTACAAAGCTGTGAATAGATCACTCATACTAGGTGTTTTGAGAATGTTGTTTGGCAGGATGAATTCAATATAATTACATTAATATAGCAAGCAGCAATGATTTATTATAAACATGTTGACACTTGAAATCCACCTCTTAACTGCAAAATGGTTTAGGATGGTAAGGTTTCATGCAATATATACAATCATATACTGGATATAGGCTTGTTAAAATTATTTTTTAAATAATTTTGACTGATATCTGCTTATTTTAAGCATTTTTTCAGTTTGTATTGATTTACATTTTCACAGTTGCACAAAATAATTGGTTTTAAGCACTTTTAATTTTTATCTATTTAAATGTTCACAGTTGCAGTAAAATGCGGGGGGGACGACAATTATTTAATGACAATAGACAGATTCAAAAAGTTAAAGCTATATAACCATGAAAAAACAAACTATCAGGATCAAATGTCAACATATACAAAGTAAATATCCATATATCAAACTTAACAAGTTCTCAGCAACATTTTTCTTCCTTTGCCTATATGTAAATTTTGATTCTGATCATCAATGGAAATATTTTTTCATCAGTTTGTGTGTGAAAGGTGAAATCGATGTTTACTGATATTTACTGATAAAAATCTAATCCTCCCAAGCCTATACACACTTTCACCCACCCACTCACCCAATGCTGGACTGTGCTCAAAGATATTTATGGACTGATATCTCACTTAAAAAGAGGATTCTCATGAATATCAAAATTCACAATGAACAGACAGAAGTGGGAGAAATCTTAATGGTGATGCATGTTAAGGGATAAAATACTGCTGGCATTACCCCTGTGAGTAGTCTCAGTGACACTATGCATGTTAGCTCAGCAGGAAATGGCTATAACAATGTATCTGAATCTTTCATGGTATGTGAATTACAAGAATACAAAATTAATATTTTAGTGACAGTTTTATTTTTATAACATAGTATAGATTTATGGCAAATGTAAATGTGTATTTATAGCATCTTAATTTTGTTTCTGTTCTAAGTTTTATGCTTTAAGGAAACAAATATCTATATCTAGAGATATATATAATTGAAGTAAACTGTATATTGGTACTATGAACTCAGAATATTTAAACAGTAAAAATCTGTGTCCAATAAAAAGTATGGCAAGAAAAGACCTGATTGAGTTTATTTAAATCATATAGACAGCAGTTATTTTAGCCTCATTTCTTACTTAAGCAAATATGTTAAAACTATATGCTATGATGTCTTCATCTGTTCCATCTGACGTACTTTTAATGCTGCCACAGTATGTGAAATATCAGACCTCTTCTATGTTAGTCCCAGAAAGTGTTATTGGTGTTTCTTGCTGTGTGTTGATTTCCTGGTTCTAGTTTTCTCGGTGTTGATTTTCAACCCTACTAATTGTGCACAGGCCTGGAAAGCATTTGTTTTGGCTTGTGCATCTCTATGGATATGGGATAGCAAATTGATGTAATGTGCAAAGTCAAGGTTGTAAGGAATCAGGGCTTGCAGCCAAGCCTGGGACCAGCTAAACACCCTGATTGACCAGACTCCCTGACTGGCTGAGAGGCATCACCAGGCCTGCTCTTAAGCCCAGAAGCAGCATCAGGCCAGCGGCTGCTCAACGCTTATGCCTGCCACTGTGATTCCTCCTATACATGCCTTGCTCCTGTTCTGCTCTGTTCCTCACACAGATCTGACCCTTGGCTCTGACTCCCGATTCATGACTGATCCTTAGTACTGTTTCTGGCCTCTGCCTCTAATTCCGACCACTAGACCAGGCCACCCACACCCCTGTCTGCAGAGCTATCCCTACCCATACACAAAGTACACAGCTGCGGAGAGCACCAGGAAATTTGGGGCACCTGGTGCCCTATGAAGCTGTGTGCTGCTCCAGCCCCTGCTCCACCTCTTCTCCATGGCCCCCACCTCTGCTCCACCTCTTCCCACCCCTGCTCCGCCCCAGCCCCACCTCACCCCTTCCTCAAAGCCCCCGCCCCTGCTCTGCCCCCACCCCGCTTCTTCCCGCCCCTGCTCCGGCCCAGCCCTGACCCCACTGGGCGGCGGTAAGTACAGCGACCCTGCTCCATGCCATGCCACCAGCTCCCAGCTGTGCCACTGGTGAGTGCTGGGGGGCGGTTCTCCCCTCCCCCAAAGTCCGGGAGCCAGGGGAGCAGAGCGGAGCGGGCTGGGGCCGGGTCACTCCACTTCCCGCTGCCCCATGAGTGCGGGGTCAGGTCCACCCTGCACTCACCGGGCAGCACGAAGTGGAGCTACCCAGCCCCAACCCACTCCATTCGCTCGTGCTGGGCAGTGGTTTTCCCCCTGCCCCCCAAGCCTGCTCCTGCCCCCTGCAGAGGCCTGGGGCCACACACACACACACACTGTGTGGGGGCTGCGTAGGGCATCAAAATGTCTAGGGATGGCCCTGCCTGTCTGTGACAAAGGTCTTCTAACTTCTGTGTAAAAGTTCATTGTATGCCCCTTGGTTATTCATAGAATCATAAGGTCAAAGGGGATTGCAAGGATCATCTAATCTACCGCCCTCCTGCCAATATGCAGGATTTATTATGTCTAAACCATTCTATGATCTCTCTCGTTACCTACTTACTACCAGTAAAAAGATCATGGGTTACATAAGACATCCTTGTCTGACGACAGTATAACCTCAAATGGCTTAGTCAGTTAACTGTTATGTATTACTTGGCATGTCATGTTTTCATAGAAGCTCTAAATGTTTACAAATTTCTGATGGATTCCATAGTGGCTTAGCAACGTCCATAAATCTGTTCTTTCCACTGTATCAAAGGCTTTTGGAAATCTATAAAATTCATGTAAAGTGGTGACTGCTCTTCGATTGGCAGTTCTGTGATGATGCATAAGGTTACTATTTGATCTATACATACATGAAAATATTAAAGCCAGAATAGCGAAAGCCAGACATGCCTTCGTAATTGAAAGTGAATCTGGAGAAACAGATTCTTACTCTCTACATGAAACTTTGAATATTTAATACCATTTGAGAGTTGGTCTTACTATACAGCATTGAAATTTGGAGACTTATGAACACCTTATTATCTAAGCTCCAAGTTTCCATAAACAACTGCCTTAGACAAATTTTCAATATTAGATGGCCAAAAAAAAGTCACAAATGAAGAATTATGGAGGAGCAAAACCTATGAGACAGAAAATTACAGAACAAAAATAGAGATAGCTAGGACATATATGGAGGAAAGACCCACATAACATAACACAGGCATTGGACTGGAATCTCCAGGGCAAGAGGCAACGAGGTAGACCAAGGATAACATAGGAAAGCACAACTGAATCAGACCTGAAAGCTATCAAATTGACATGGGAAGAAGCTGAGATTGCATCAAGAGACTGTCAAAGATGGAGGGCAGTGACGGCCCTATGTACTGTATGGAATGAAGAGACCTAAGTCAGTCAAGTTAAGTGACTTGCCCAAGGTCACCTCCCCATATAAGTAGCAGAGCCAAAAACAAAACTTGGAAGTGCACATTCTAACCACTACATGGTACTCCTTCCCTTATAGGTTTCAATCCTGCTCCTACATTCCAACAATACCAGTTTAAAATACCTAAAATAGTTGAGTTATGGTTGAGAAAGTATTCCATTGGAAGCCCTTATTTTCCTGTCCAGGAAGCTTTAGGCAGAGAATTCAATTGCTATCCCAGACTTTTCTTTCCTTAAATAATGCTCAAAACAAAATAACCTTTACAGTCAACATACCATTATTCAGTAATGAGGACTGTCTACTGCTCTGTGTTTGTCCAGTGCCTAGTACACTGGGTCCATTCTTGGTCGGTCCTTATACTCTACCATAATAAACATGATAAAAGTGTGTTTCAGAAATAACATTTTAGCCCAGGGGTAGGCAACCTATGGCACACGTGCTGAAGACGGCACGTGAGCTGATTTTCAGTGGCACTCACACTGCCTGGGTCCTGGCCATTGGTCCGGGGGGCTCTGCATTATAATTTAATTTTAAATGAAGCTTCTTAAACATTTTAAAACCCTTATTTACTTTACATACAACAATAGTTTAGTTATATATTAAAGACATAAAAGAGACGTTCTAAAAACATTAAAATGTATTACTGGCACGCGAAACCTTAAATTAGAGTGAATAAATGAAGACTCGGCACAGCACTTCTGAAAGGTTGCCGACCCCTTAGCCTATGGCATCAGGACTGCAGTGCTTTATACAGGTGCAGGTTTCATTTATTCAGTAACTGTATTTTCAGAGTGTGCTTCCATGTGGTTATTAACATAAATATTCATGTTTATTTGTTATAAAAGGGGAAATAACTGCAAATTACACAAGGTTAGGAAACCCCATTTTCAAATGAAAGTGAAACCTGGTCAGACATGCCAAACCGGCAACAAAACACAGCAATTGAGCTTATTTTTGGCTTAATTCGCTTGAGAGTTGTTGTTGGCTAGCAGCTTGTTGCTTCCCCCCCCCCCCCCCCATCAGCTCCTGGCAAGCAGGGCCAAGGGGCAAGCAGGGGAAAAGGGGGGGGGAGACAGGGGTGCACAGCGGGCCCACCAAGTCCCAGACTACATGGGGGGGGGGTGGATCTAGTCACATAGAGTGTTAGGGTTCTTAGGGATTAGCTTGTTTGGGCCTTGTTTTTAAACGGGATTAACGTGATTTCTGGTTTATTTCGAAAGTCGGGTGCTTATTTACCATGTGAAAGTTGGCAACTGTGAACCTGGGGGAGGAGGTGTCCTACAAACAAGGCCAGGCTCTGTGTTGGTTTCAGATTGCACGTGAGTGACCCACAGACTGTGCCAGGCTGTGTGTAATTGTATGTGACGCACAGACCCTGACAGGTTGCGTGTCTGTGTTGTGGGATTGCGCGGGACCCGCGGCGCAGACCGGGCCAGCCAGGCTGCGTGTCCCCCGCAGACCGAGCCCGACGCCCCGCCAGCCCTTGCTCTCTGCCAGAAACTGGGCTGCAGCCAGCGCCCGCGCTCGGTGAGGCAGCTTACGGTCCCCGCCGTGCTCCACACACGCCGCCACTGGGGAGACCAGAGCCCGGGCGCCCCACCCAGCGGGGCGGCCCCCCTCACGTGACCGCAGTTCCCGCCCTTAGCAACCGCCCGGCGCGGCGGCTGTCGCTGCGGCCAGGGCTCTGCGCCCGCCATGCCCCCGCGCGCGCTGGTGACGCTCCGGTTCGGTCCCTACCGGAGCTGCGGGGTGTTGGAGCACCGGCCCTTCCGCCTGCAGGGCCTGCAAGGTGCGTGGGCGGCTCCCCGGACCCACGAGCGGGCGCGCGGCCAGGGACCCGAGTCCGGGGGGGGGGGGGGGGGTCAGCTCTTCCTCCTCCCCCCTGCAGGTGTCTCCTCAGCCCTGAGCCGGGGGGCGGGGGTCCGCAACTCCTGCCCACGCCTCGTGCAGCAGCCGTCACACGGAGCCTGCTTTAGGTGTTTACCTTGGGTACAAATGTGCCGGGAGATCCCGCCGCCGGCGGGGCAGTGCCAGCCCTGGGCGCCCCTTCAAACCGCTGCGGGGCCTTCCCGTCACGCCAGCCGCTCCGGCTCCGCACACCCCTCAAGTGCTCGGTCCCGAGTTAGGTTCAGCGCTTTGCAGCTGCTCACCCCCATCTGTCCCGTGTGCAGGGCGCTGCCCCTGGAGAAATGGGGTAAGGACAGAGGCCAAGCAGCTGCAGCAAAACGTTTCCAGCGGGGCAAGCGGAGGCAATGAAATTCCCCCGCCGGAAGGCAACTTGGAATCCAGTTAGTTACAAAGAAGTTGGACCAAGTTCATGTACTAGGCGGGGCTGAGGCCCCGGGCCACTTTCTGGGGTTTTACATCAGCTTTTCCTGTTTCTTTACAAATGTTTTGTCAGGGCTGTAACTATGTGAGTCTCACCCAAGCAACAGAAGAAACTGACTACAGCCTTGATCCTGTAAGCCAGGGGTGGCCAACCTGAGCCTGAGAAGGAGCCAGAATTTACCAACGTACATTGCCAAAGAGCCACAGTAATGTTAGCTCCCCCCTCCCCATCAGCTCCCCCACTGCCGCTTCCAGCGCCTCCCACCCACTGGCAAGTGCCTCCCCGCCCCTCCCAATCAGCTGGTTACTGGCGTGCAGGAGGCTGGGGGGAGGGGGGAAGGAGTGAGGGCACAGTAGGCTCAAGGGTGGGGGCAGGGCCTGTGGCAGAGCCAGGGGTTGAGCAGTGAGCACCTCCTGGCACACTGGAAAGTTGGCGCCTGTAGCGCCAGCCCTGGAGTCAGTGCCTATACAAGGAGCCACGTATTAACTTCTGAAGAGCTGCATCTGGCTCCAGAGCCAGAGGTTGGCCACCCCTGCTGTAAACACTCTCCGTTAACTAACTCTTAACACGCTACCTACATTCATGCATAAAGTTACCTAAGTTGCAGGATTGGAGCCAAGTTGTCTATCCACAAGGGACTGTCAACGTACAAGAGAAGTTAGACAAATATTTTTCAGGGTTTTTAAAGCTTTCAGTTATATTTAACTTACATGTTCTATATAACACTAGATAAACAGTGTTTGCATAGAAATGTGACTTTTAAGTTGATCATGCTTCAGTAACTATTCCTCAATTTTAAATACACACCTTCCACATCTCATCTCCACTAAATTTGAAAGCAGTGATGGCCATTATAGTTATTTGGTCACTCACTTGAATACAAACACCTGCAAATTACAAGTATACATATATAAATCAGATTTAGAGTGAATATTCCTCTCATCCCTATTAATAAAATACAGCAGCAGCATCTACATTTTTAATTCACTGCTTGTAAACACGGAGGATTGTCTATGTTTCTATATATGCCAGGAAAAATAATTTCTTTCTTCTTTATTCCTGCAGTTCTTTACACAGTGAAGATGGTTTACAGACTATCACTCCAATCATCAGATTTTGTTTTTTGGGGAAGTTTGAATAATGGCTCAGTAAGATTATAACAGCTCATAACAGCTATGTAATTAATGACAACTGGCTGTCAAGAATAACTTTAATTATTCTCTCCTTTGTTTTATTCAGTGATTTATCAGTTGATCTACCAAATACATGTATTTGATATTTAAACTGGCCCTCAAAATTGTAATACCTTAATTCAAGTAATACACATATTAGACCTAGTTCAACCCTCATGTAACTCTGTTGAAATCAATGCAATTAGGCATGGAATTTCCATTAATGGAAGTTACATAGTGGTTCTCCTTTCCAGACTACTGAACACCTTTCAGGAGTTTGATTTGTCTTGGGTACCCCAAGTTTCACCTCAGTTAAAAACTACTTGCTTACAAAATCAGACATAAAAATACAAAAGTGTCACAGCACCCTATTACTGAAAAATGGATTACTTTCTCATTTTGTCTGTATGAAATGTTAGTTTGTACTGTCTTCGCTAGTGCTTTTTATGTAACCTTTTGTAAAACTAGGCAAATATCTAGATGAGTTGATGTACCCCCTGGTAGACCACTGTGTACCCCTGGTTGAGAACCACTGTGTTGGAGAACAGAGCAGATCTTTAAGTCTGACTTAGTAAAAATGAGTACTTAAAATCCTTTCTAGCTCATAAAGTGAGCTGATATTGGTCAGTTTATGTTTATTTCCATGGTTTTTTTTCTTTTAGTTTTCCAGTTACACAAAAAATCCATTAAAAGCATAAGCTTTGCTGAGCATGAAATAAACTTAAATTCTGTGTATTTTCATAGTTTACATAAATTCATGATAAGATAGCTGTAAAATAAAGTACTTGGAAACCAGCAAAGTAATTTTATTTAGTTTTCCTTTTAACAGATCACTGATAACTCACAACAACTAATAGAAAGTAGACAGAAGGATACCTTGAGGCTAAGGGTGAAATTCTGGGTCCACTGAAGTCAATGGCAAAACTCCCATTGATTTTAGTGGAGCCAGGATTTCACCCTCAGTAAGTAGCTGAGACATCTGAATTGGGAACTGAGCTGGCCTGGAGGTGCTCAGTATATTATGCTTGAGGTTTAAATAGTATAAAGGTAGCAAAAGAATTTTTTAACCCTTTAGTGCAGTGCTGAGAGAAGTAGAGTAGAGCTGTCTATGGCTAGAAGAGTTTAATGGTGATATACATAGCCGTGGGAAAATATATTCATTTCAGCATCCCAAATGAGAGAGGAATTGTAATTAAAATGATTTATATTAATATAGCTGCAAAACTCTTTTCTGATGTACATGAATGAAGAGCTTCTATAGTCTAATTTCCATTTATTAGGGAATAAGTAATATTTCCCCACTTTAATTGTATTATTTCCATTTACAATAGCTTATATACAAAAAACCCCTCTGCCTATCCACACCTGGAAATGCACTTAAAATGAGTTGTTGTATCATAAATTGTATATCTATTTGTTCTAATGCAATACCTTTATTAAAACAAAAGAAAAAATTAACATTAAGGGTCTGATTCAGCAAACTCTTACTTGTGTATGTTGTGTTTACTAAAAGACATCCACTGAAATCAATGGAACATGTAAGAAATATACACGAGTAAGGATTTCGCAGAATCAGATCCTAAACTAATGAAATTGTTTGAGTAAGTCCCTCATTGAGCTATCCCTTTCAGAAATTAAATCAGAGGACATTAGATAAACGGTGGAGTGGACAGTACAGAAGTGGAATACCACCTACAGCAAGCAGTTTATATTTTGTAAATATGAACTTTACAGAGCTAATTATCACTGATGACCATTAAAACTCTCCAGAAAGCATTCGAAAGTATCTAATGAAGCCTCTCCTAAACTGTCAGACTGCTGGAAACTCAAGGAGCCCTACCTTATTAAGTGGACTCCTTGCTGAGCCACTTTCTATAGTTTCTCAAGAAGTTACATTAAAATTCCGTAATCATATTTTTCACAGTTGGCTCTAGTTATGCTAAACTGATTAAACAATGAAGTGGACACATGCCGATACTTAAAAGTCATAACAACTGTATTAGTAATTAGATGCAAAAAGTTGATACTTCTGTCTACTTTTCTGAAAGAAACCTTGACTGGAACACTGAGCTGAAAAGGACTGTTTTGCATTGGTCTTAATCTTAATATTAGCTCAAACTCTTTTAGTTTTCTACTGATAAGTAATTAATGGTACACTGCTACAGAATTTTGCTTAGACTGCCAAAAACACACACGCACACACAGCGAAAGATACCATTTACAAAGCGTATAAAGGTCCAAACCAGAAGAATACACTAACTATGAATTGCTAGAACTGTATTAATAACCAGTCCTCCTATTTCCTCAGTTTTGCTGAATTTAAGCCAGCACTGTACAATGTGCTGCATCAAGCTAGTTCCCTCCTCGTTTGTGAAAGCAGGTGGCCAACATGGATCAGTTCTGTTCAGAATGTATCTCAAATTGAGTTTTGAAAAAACATACAGAGAGCGTGTTTGGTCAGATTCTCCGACTACTTTAGAAAATCTCAGAAATATTAAATTATATTCAGAAATAATGCTCTCTCAGAAACAAGATGAATTATATATGCCAGTCAACAGTACAGTTAAAAGTTGATTGCCTGCTGCTCCAGTTGCACAATAGCACTGTCTTAACGTTTTATTGGAGTTTTCTTTTGAAATTACCTACAAATGAATTGTGTTCCTCATGGCTGTTATGCCAATTAATAGCATATTTAAGTGCATAGTAAGCTTCTTGCCTTTCTTTTAATGTAAGACTATAATTGAAAAAAAGAGTGGAGTTTTTCAGTCAAAGCAGGCCCATTACTGTAATAATAGTGAAGCTACAAATTAGAATTGGTAGAATTGTGCTTGCCTGCACTGTGCCGCCTTATCAGATCCTTGCTCTCATGAATACCAGAATTTAGAAATACTGAAAGTTCATGGAAAACCAAGCAAATGACAGTTACCACATGCTGTTTTTCTGCTCTCTTTGTAGCTGTGTTGCAAGCAGAGGGTCACCAACTCATTCTAGAAAAGATACCAGATTGGAATAGTGTAGAACTCATAGTGAATGGAGAGACTGTTTTCCAGTGCAACATTAATGACCTGGACTTTGGTAAGTATAGGAGTTTCTTCATTGTATCTCCTCTTTAAAAGCTATTTAATTTTGAAATAGCACTTCCTATGGCATAGTCAAATTTCTGTCAATTTTAACATTAATACTTAGAAGTTCTAAAATGCCTTATACGTGAGGCATCTTAAAGTGCACAGAAAAAGTATGGCTCGGTGGTTAGGGCAGTAGCGTGGAGCTTGACGACCCAGATTCATATCTCTGCTCCATCACAGGCTTGCTGTTTGACCTTGAGTAAGTCACTTAGTCTCTCTGTATGTTAGTTCCCCATCTGTGAAATTAGGAAATAGTACTTCCCTATCTCACAAGGGTATTGTGAAGAAGAACTTCATTAAAGACCTGAAGAAGAGCTCTGTGTTAGCTCGAGGCTTGTTTCTCTCATCAACAGAAGATGGTCCAATAAGAGATATTACTTCACCCACATTGTCTCTCTACGTTAAAGATTGTGAAGCTCTCAGAATCAACAGTAATAGGGCCATATAAGTATGATACATAGTTAATTTATCCTCACAGTTATGTGAGGTAGGTAAGATTATCTATAATAGGGTCATTTCAGACTAAAGCCGCATTTGGTGTGGGGCACAGCAGGTTAGGACAAAAGAGTGTCTCAACTGTCTTTGGCCAGGACACCAATTAATATTAGAGCTGGTTGGGAGTTTTCAGTACAATGATTTTCTAACAGAAACTGCCCTTTTTGCAAAATTGAAATTTTCCCCATCCAGTTTTGTCAAAATGGTTGCTCACCTGGAAGGCTCTTGCCAATTTCACTTTCTGCATGCAGGGAGAAAGTGAAATTGGCAAGAGCCTTCCTGGCAGTCTGACTTTTCATCTCAATTTGGGACTTTTTTTTCCCAAAAGCAGGATTTTTTTTTGCCATAAGGAATTTCCATTTTCCAGCCAGCTCAAATTAACCTCTATCAGTTCAAAAATGTCATAGAATCACTATCGATTACATGTGGCAAGGACTTCAGTTTTGTTATCTGAAAGATGTCACTGCCAACAACACTTAATTCCATGCTGGTGCACTGATTAAATACTGGCTTATGGAGAGGAGTGCTAGCCATCTACTGAATCTTCAGCAGTGTACATCCATTGCCTGCAACATATCTGTATTCTTTGAAGTTCTCCACTCCAAGTACTGAATCCAGTGTCATCAAATTATTCAGCTAACCAAGATCAGTCCTGGTTGTTACTTGTATAGCGTCCCGGGAAAACCCAGATACTACCATAATTCCATGACATCAAGATTTACAGTGGTCTGAAGATTTAACCGATTTTTTGGGAATCCTGTCAGATATCACACAAGAGACAGGGTTGAGTTGGGTTCCAGTACTTGAATGGGGGAACTTAAAGGAATATATGAATGCTATGATAAGGAGGAGTATGAGATGAAAATCTATTTACTCTGCATATTCTAAGTGTTATCTTTCTCCTTTAGGAGGTGATGGCAAATTGGATCCACTATGTGAAGAAGCCAGAATAGCAGTGCTAAATGCCTACTGATTAGCAGGCACATGTTCTCTCACACTGGTTTACTGTAGACCAAGGGATTATATTACAATGGCATCAGAAATGCCAGGATAAAGGTCGTTCTGTACATTTTCACATCTCTTAGTATTTCTCTGGATAATTTAATAAAATATGATCATGTCAAATGCAGTAGTTTGAAAATTATCATTTTGCTGGCATTTTTGATAGCTTATTCAATTCAGGTCCAGGATACATTTTTTAAATAAACAAGAATGTATTACCTTCTTACAGAATGAACTATATATTCATTTAATCTTAAATATATTACAGATTCATATGTAGTTTCTATATGATTGTAATACATTCTTTTAAATTACAACATTGGTATTCTAGAGTATAGGTTTAAGCCACCTCTTCTTTCAACATATTATATCATCATTGTGTGTAACTATTTCTGCCATGAAGAAAATCTAGGGAGAAGCTTTTCAAGTTAAGACCATCAGTTCAGAGTTAAGGTTAATTTTAAAAGAAACAAAAACATTTGACAGTATGGACATGTGGTTCAGACACCTAAATGATAATATCTCTGAGCCATAATGCTCTCCTAAGAAAAATCAGAATCTCTTATACAACTTTAACCATCCATACTAAATGGTTAGTTTTATCAGTGACCATAAAACTAGGATCCTATACTCACTCATACAGAAGTTGTGCTCATTCTGGCCTCCTTTGTGAAGTAGTACTTCCTTTGGTTTGTTTTAAATTTGATGGCTATTAATTTCTTTGGGTGACCCCTGGATCTTGTGTTATGTGAAGGAGTAAATAATACTTCCTTATTCACTTTCTCCATACCATTTTATAGACCTCTACCATATTCCCCCTTAGTTGTCTTTTTTCCAAGATGAACAGCCCTAGTCTTTTTACTCTCTCCTCATATGGAAGCTTTTCCATACTCCTAATAATTTGTGTTGTCCTTTTCTGTAATTTGATACAAGATAGAGTATTTAGCAAACATCCTAACGGAAGGAAGATGGGAGAATATTATTATCATGAGGTCAGGGTTAATGTTGTTTGGGTAACCTTAACTGCTAATTAGCATACTTTTAAAATGTCTGTGTTTCTTAAAACTTTAATTCTGAATTTGCTGGCTGTCTAATGCTCTAACTCCAGGGTTGTTGTTTTTTTTAATCCTTAAGTTATTGATACATACTGTCAACCTTAAGGGAGACAGGGTAGGTGAAGTAATATTTTTTATTGGACCAATTTATGTCTAAAGGTGAAGTGGCCTTAAAATGTGTTGACTACTTATGCTCAAAAATCTGTTCCACCTTGTATTTAGCTGTGACACTCTGAGTACCTTCCCCAGATGTGAAGAGCTCTGTGTAGCTTGAAAATTAGTCTATTTCACCATCAGAGGTTGGTCCAATAAAATACATTACTTCACCCTCCTTGTCTCTCTAATATGTTGAGGCCAACAACACTGCCAGCAACTGTCAACCTTAAGTCCATCTTAACAATTTTGCCCAGGTCAATGCAGTAGTTTGAAAATGATCATTTTGCTGGCATTTTTGATAGCTTATTCAATTCAGGTCCAGGATACATTTTTTAAAAATGATAAACTGATTACTTTCTTCTTGTGAAACAAGAAGACTCCTTGGGTCAATCTTTGCACCCTAGTGCCACTATTTGAACAAAGGAGCAGAGTGGTAGTTACCCTAAAGTAGTTTTAGGTAGTACAACCACAATTTCTAACAACATGTCTACAGGAAGACAAAAGCTCACCCTTATAGAGCAAGAGATAATCAAACACTACCCCATACAACATCTCCTATCAACCATAATCTGCAGGGAGATAGTTTCAATTACAAATGACCAAACTGCATTTACTGCAGCATGGATCTGAAGCAAAGTAATGAAACATTGTCAAAATAATACCATCAGTATGCCTTGCTATGGTCCCTTACTAATAAGACAAGAATGCCGGAGGCATTTAAGAACCCATCTTCAATAAGTGGGAAGAACTAAACATACCAGTAGTTAAAATTGTGTGAAGCAGGAACTTTATTGTCCCTTCAGAAGACTGAAACAAAACAACTTTTTTGCCTTTTTCAAATGGGATGCTTCCTGATTTACTCTCAGAGTAAGAGGGAGTAGAAATAGCCTTTTCTATATAATTTTATCTGAGTATTAAAATGAACATTTACGCCATTGACAAAGGTGTGTTCTACACTTAGAAATGATCACTATAGAATACAAAAGACAAGGACTGAGATTCTCACCCCCCACTCTGGTCTGTATATGTTGGGTAAAGGGAGCAGAGCAGCATAAAGGGCTCTAAAAACCCCAGATAATTCCCCCAGCACAGGAACTGAGGAAGACAGCCACAGGTTGTCTTCAGAGGACTGTTTCCAAGCCCCAGCATAGGGGTGTGTCGGCATGGAGCAGCAGGGATTCTAGGCAGCACAGCTGCTCATAGACAGCCCTTAAGAGCTGTATTAAGTTACGCCAGAGACCATTCCAGCCCCTGGAACAACCAGTGGTGGCTTAAAACTACTTGAACCCTCCCTCTGGGCAGCAAGTTCTGTGTTGCACCTCTTAGATTAATTAATTTTGATCAATCTTAATTTTGGGAACATTTTATATACAGGAATGGAAGACAAAGGGCCCATTAAGGTCTCAGTATATGGAACACCCACTTGAAGGAGTGAGCCCTATTTCTAAACAAGTTTAAAAGTTTTTAGTTTATACAGTACAAAAGGACATGGCCTCTTTTTAATTTCTTACAAAGAACCTCTCATATTTGAATGAATGTATAAAATAATTCAAAATATTGTACTAAATTCAAAGTTGAAATAGAGTTCCTCTGATCGATATACTATGAACCTTCAGGAACATGCAGATGTGAATTATTTCAGGAGATACTCACTGTTAAGAATCTACAGGAACCGCAAAGTTGTTTACTAAACATTTGGTCAGGAGCTACATTTTTTAGATAAAAACTCAGTAGTTGGCCTCACCAATAACCCATTGAGGGTCTCATTCTGCATTCTTTGCACACCCAAATCTCTCATTGATGCCATGTGGCCAAATTCATCTCTGCTATTAGCAGCCACAGCTCTTATTGACATTAGTGGAAGCTGAGCCTGCTTTTGCCAGGATAGAGTTTTGGGTGTGGAAAGAATATAGGATAAGAGTCTGAATTTTGAATTCAGGTAGAGGTAAATCTTCCTTTGGGTTAGAGTTGTGGGTCTCAAGCTGCGGCCTGTGGGCCGCTTGTGGCCCAATCAGGACAGAGCTGTGTCCCATGTGACATCCTCAGGTAGTATTGGAGGCAGCCCATATAACACATTCTGGGCCACATATGTGGCCCACGATGATAAATAGGTTGAGAACCACTGGGTTAGAGTAACATCATCACTGCTCTGCAGCACCTCAAACCAAGAAAAGATTCACTACTATTAGAACGAGTCAGACAAAAACTAAATCCATTGAAGGCAGCCCTGTTAGAACTTGTTAGTCAGATCTTAGGTCCGGTTTGCTCAATTTTGCCCCAGCATGTGTGATGTCTCCACTATTGTTTTATTGTTGCAAAAGGAAAAAATAATTTTTAAAATACAAATTTAAGTACTGCTTTGAGGGTTTCAACCCCTCCACCCAAAGATTAGTGGCAATTAGTTGCCATGGTGTCTCTAGATGGCTGGATATCCTATTGCACTGCATTTTAGCAAAGAGATGTAATGTTTAAAAAAGTTTTAAAGTGACTACTGTACTTTCAAATCTTCATGTTTAGCATGTGCTACAGTTAGAGCCATATGGGGATGATTGAACAAGGAAATCTTACTTGTAGATTCTCTGTACAGTGACTTCCATACCATATATTGTGAAAGTCAAATCATGAGGAACACAGAAACACTAAATTGTACCAGTAGGAGCCCAAACTAAATTGCTATGCGGCCTTTATGTCTTGACTAATTGTCTCATTAAGACACATTTCTGATCACTGAAATGGATCTCAAGTATTCTTAATCACTGAAGAAATTGTGCCATTAAGTGCCTTTCTCCCTTCTGTCCTCAATACTATTTACAATGGAAAACACACAAAGATCCTTGTTGATTGCAGCCCCTCTGTTGCACAGTTGGCAGTCAAGTGGTACTAATGGCAGAATAACACAATATAACTAAAATAGTTTGCCTATTAGAGTAATAATCTTGTATAAGATGATTATGCTGTATTGCATGATTTTCTTTAGGTTTTACGCATGCTTCCAAAAATCTGACTATTTTCCAGTAATTATTTAACAAGTGGAGAGGAGGGAACAACCAAACTGTCAGTTTTCACATATTTGTAGTTTTGAAAGAACTTAAAGACATTTCATAAGTTCTTAACATTTGGTAAATAAAAGATTAAAACAACTGCAGCAAGCATAGGTCACACTAGGGCTATGGTTATGTGGGTACCCATGCCATTCCCTTTGCAGAATGGACACTAGGAGAGCAAATAATCTGAGTCTTTTCTGTCTGTGATGGGTGTGTGATGTTTTTATCTATAAAGCATTACATAGAATGTGCACCTCAGCTCCCATTTAAAAAAGTCTAATCTAGCATCACATAATATGCTAGGGACACACCATTTGCGCTGTTAGGTCAAAGTCCTGGCCATTATTTCCAGTGGCTGCATGAACTATGCCTTGATACAACACATTTTCTTTGCGAGATCTAAGAACCGCCATGAGCAGTTTTAGTGCACATATGACAGGCTGAAAAAGAGAGCGACACTCTGCAGGAAGAGTAGCCAAATGGATAAAGCACTGGTCTGGTATGCAAGAGACCTGGATTCTATTCCTGGCTCTGTGACTAGCTTGCTGTGAGACTTTGGGCAGGTCACTTCACCTCCCCGTGCCTCAGTTTCAGTCTGTAAAACAGGGATAATGTCACTGCCTTCCTTTGTAAAGTGCTTTGAGGTCTACTGATGGAAAGTGCTATATAAGAGCTAAGTATCATTATAGTTATTTCACTTCATTTTTTTCAGGCTGTGAATTCTCAGGACTCTATCACAGCTATGGCAAGAATAGCCACTGGTAAAAGAGTGTAATTTAATGGAATTCAATGAAATGGAGAGGACTAGCAAAAGGCATGTGCACCATTTCATTGAGATTTAAGCGATGCACAGGCCTTGTGAAAAGCAGTAAATATCTCCCCACATGGATAAACAGAATATATCTTGTTTGCTCACAAGCCGCCTCTTAGTTTATACATTAAAGTTACAGTATCCCCTGTGATAATCACTCATTTCCCATAGGTGCCACAGTCAATTATTTACTTGGAAGAATATAAAAAAAGGCTGATGCCAGCATAGATCTGGGAATAGTGTTTAATCAATAAGAGGTCCATCAATGGGTATTAGCCAGTATGGGCAGGGATGCAAAACCATGCTCTGAGTGTCCCTAGCCTCTGCCAGAAGCTGGGAGTGGAAGACAGGATGGATCACTTGATGATTGCCTATTCTGTTCATTCCCTCTGAAGCACCTGGCATTGGCCACTGTCAGAAGACAAGATATTGGGATAGATGGACCATTGGTCTGATCCAGTATGGCCGTTATTATGTTCTTATAGGGACACTGTTAGGATGTTGTATTTTTAAATGGTCTATTACCTGTTACTTACAGCACTTAACATTATTAAAATCCAAAATAGTAAGAAGTCTCATTTACTTTTCATCATGCATGTTGATTGAATATTTATTTTTTTGTGCTGCACTTATCTCGGCAGCGAAACTAGAAAAGGCTGAATGTCAGTTTTATTCTTTTGTTTCTCATGCACCAGCAATATTCCTGGCTCTGCTACATATTTCTTGTATGATTTTGAGCACGTCACTAAACCTCTCTCTCTTTCCCTCGCCCCATCTGAAATGAAGATAATCCTCACCTACAGGGCTGTTGTGAGGCTTAATTCTTTAACGTTTGTGAAGTGGCTTGAGATTCTCTGATCAGAAGTGCTACATAAACACATACTACAGTACTGCAGTAATTTGGATGCAAATACTGGAGGGGAATGTTTAAAGAGAAAAATTACAATTTAGTTTCACAGGTTTTAGCCAATGAACAAATGTAAGATTTTTGTGCTTTAACTAATGTATTTGAAGTATCTCTGAAATTGCTAATAATGGTTTAGGGTTATTCTGAGATGTTATATTTAGAATCTTGAGAGCATTCCCTACCAATTTCTCTCTTTTTTTGTTTTACTGGAAAATAAGAACACAATATACAAGAGAGATTTTTCTATTCTGGCAAGGAATATATGATTCAAGATAGCTAATTACTCCAAATAGGTTCATGCAAGAAATGGTGAGCTGCATTACCAACCTGCCAACTGAATGAAAAAAATGTTTAACTTTGTTACATCTTGCGCAGTATGTTAAAGGTAAGGAGCTATTCCTCATTCACACATACATGTATGCATAGAGGCACTAAACATATACAATGTTATATATACATATGCATGTTACTGGCAAGGAAATGTGAAGTATAGTTTGAAGTATCATGAATTTGTAAGGTTGGTCATGTGCTTACTGATTAACGATAGGGCATAGAACATACCAGAGAAACTCAGTTTGCTCTCTCTTGGGTTTCGTAACAAAGACAGATACCATAAAATTACGACAGTTCTCTGCATAAATATATCTATTGAGCTCATAAACTTTCTAGTAGTGGGTTCACTATAACAAATAGTATTGTATTAGTATGTCTGATAAGGGAATTGAATGGTCTTTGAAACAAGACCTAAAAATAACCACCTCTAGTCTGGAATTTCCATCTCTTTTCTTCTCATACAAATGAAGATCACAATAGTGGCACCCAAGAGAAGGGGAAATAGAAGAATTTGATGACAGTCTCTGCAGGAGCAGTTTTATTTGTATGGGACCATATCCTGATATCCACACTCAGGTAGATCTTTCACTGAAGCCAGTGAAAGTTTTGCCTGAGCAAGAGCTTCAGAATTTGTCCCATGTATAACAAAATAAATCTCTTGCCATTATAAAATCTTAGTATATTGTAGTATAAGCATTCTGGGTTACTGTTAAATAAGGATCGATGGTCAGAAATGAGCAAAGATATTTTTCAAATAGCAGTATTCACATTGTAAGAGAAGTTAGTTACCCAAACACTGCATAGGAGTCTGTCTAGCTACTGCTTGGTACACTGGAACAGCATTAAAATGCCACTTCTTCTATTTGATTAGTCAGTACACTATTATCAGAGAAAAAAAGAATGATTTAAAAGTGTCAGAAGGCAACACACAGCTTCAGCTCTGAATTATCTCAAACCAGAATTAGAATTGTGTCAACAATAATTTGAGATTTTGACAATACAATACAATACATTTCCTGAGTAATTTAACAGTATATGTCATTCAAAAATACCTATGAAAGGCCACTTGATTAGTAAAGCTGTAAAATATTGATGACTCCTTTGATACCTTAAGGTGGAAAATAAGGAAATAGCCTTACACCATTTTTGTATTTCACATATATGTATTTGTCAGGTATATTGCACTAAAAAAAAAAAAAACCAGACAAACTCACACAAAGATTGCTTTACAATTGATTGTTAGGATCGGAGAATACCCCAGGAGTCATATGCAACTCAGCCCTATTAATAAGATATTTCATGCTTTGAAAAGCTATTCTGCTTCAGTCCAGATGCCAAATTGTTGATCTGATGCCAGCATCTGTGCCATAAAACTCAAGAGCAACTGTCAGCTGTTCACAGTGCAACACCACAGACTCAACAACATTGTAAATATTTTTAATTAAAAGAGGACTGAATGAAAGTTACATTATTTCAGCACCAAGAACCACTGACACAGGAAGGTTTAACTGCACAAAAATCCAAAAGGGATCAGCCTTGTTTGCCCCTCCCTTTTTAAAAATTATTCAAGCACTGCTGTAAATCCTTAATTAATGTATAGTAATAAATATTGCATCTCTAAAATGCCTATTGGGAACAGTTTATTAAACATTTCTTTCCATTCATTGGGGGTTATGTACCACCATTTAATCCAGTTGTATTCATTATATTGTTTCAAGAAAACGTTATTTTATTTTATCCTTCTGAATAATAGTATCAACAGAAGTGAAGCTACTCATCTGAGGAATAAGTATAATATGAAGGTAGTGAAATGACTTACCGTAGGTAAAGTATCAGAGACATAATTGCAAATACAGTGGAAATTACCTTTGCAGTGACATACCTTGTAATCTTCCAAATCCTGATGGTATAAGAGTTTGTATCTGACTATTCATTCAAAATCTTCTAGTTATAGATGAGTGATCAATATTGATCTATTGACTCTATATAATCAACAGAAATAGGCCCCAGCATATCATTCTTTCCCCATGCATAGTTATCACAACTTGTATGCAAGATGAAGAACTTATGTTGTGTTGAAGGGGGGTTTAATAAGGACTTTGTAGATTTCAGATGTCCACAGTCTCCTCTGTATTGCTGTAGGTTGCTTGTGGAGATGAGCAATGTGGAAGTAAAGTTTAACAGTGTGGGTGTTGCACATAGTATCTATGATAAATCCTTGCCTTGCACTAAACCACACAACAACTTACTGCACGGTGAGGATGCAGGCTTAAAACACGGAGAGTTACAAAATGAAAAAGTTGAGGTTCCTACAGAAATGGTAACTTAGCCACATTGCATACATATAGTATTACATTTAATATTGCTAGTATTCCTGGTGTTTAGTTAACTGTGCATCATATACTAAATCAGGAATATCCCCAACGTATTGACAACGTGGAACATAAAAGCCCTGTGCTGATCTCAAACAAAGTCCAGTTGCTCTGCTGAACCTGAGGAAAACTAGGCCTTTGTTGGGGGTGTAGTTTGCCTTTTCCACTGGAGGGGGGGTGTATTGTCACTTCCTGTTTACAGAGAGGCACGTCTAGACTGAAACTAGAGGTACTCTACCTAAATACACCTACTACTTGGGATAAAAGGCCAGTTCCTAAAAAAAAAAAAGCTTGGTCTTTTGGTGTGGGTCTCTGAAAAGAGCAGACCTATGGAGACTAAGTCTTCAGTATGGAGAGAGCTTGAAGATAAACATTTCCTTGCCTCCACAGCAGGATGAAAGGCTTTGCTATCACCATGTTGCTATTTTTGATTTCAATAACCAGGAGGAGACATTTAAAAATAAGGGAGTTACGATCTTGTCCCTTAAGCCCCACAAAGGAGGATCCCAGTCCAGGATACAAATTGCTGTAGGAATTTTACTATTTGTACTTTCTTTTTTACTTTGACTCTACAACCTAAATGTTTTATGAAGTGAAGCTTTTTCAGTTAATACATATTTCATTCCTGTATATAATTCACATGTCCAACTACAATGTAACTGAAGATGGAGCCAGGGATGGTGCATCACCCTTACTTTCAAATCTATGTACTATGTATGCAGTAACATTTGGAGTGTGTGTATTGTGGCTCATAATATTAAATGGGCTTTAATGACCTTTTAATTAATGTTTTTCTCGCTCTATTCACTCACAAAATAATTCAGTTGGAAGAATGAGAGTACTCAGGAGGAGTGAAATCAAGATTAAATTTAGGAAACTATTACAAATTTACTTAAAACTTTACAGCTACCCAAGCCACTGTAATTGCCCACATGTAACACCTTCCTGTGAATATCAGAAAAGATTGTGCTGGGGAGTGCATGCCACAGCAACCCTGAAAAGGTTAATGAGGGCCCAGGAGCAAGGGCACCAATTGAGAGGGGGAGGGCAGAAGCCTTCCCCGAGTTTCATACAGGAGGTGTGCAAGCTTCCAGGTGGAGCTCTTAACTCCAGCACAGCATTAGTGTGAAATGTAAGTTCTGCAGAGGAGAGGTGCCCCTGGGGCAGGGAGTCAGTATTTGTTTACAAAGGCCAGGTCTACACTAACCCCCAATTCAAACTAAGATACGCAACTTCAGCTACGTGAATAACGTAGCTGAAGTCGAAGTATCTTAGTTCAAATGAAAAGGTACTTACCGGGGGGTCCACATGCGGCGCGCAGGCTCCCCCGTCGACTCCGCCTACTCCGTTCGCAGAGTATAGACGTACCCAAACAGAAGCAGGGTGGTTAAGACAAGAAAGGGCTGGTGATTAAATTAAGGATATAGCCTCAAAAAGAGGAATCCCTCTGTAGGGGGGAGGAGGGGTTGTTTTAGAGAGAACACAGGGGTCTCAGAAAAAATACAGCAAAGCATTGAGCCTAGGTTACATTCAGAAAAGGCAGACATTTGGGGGTGTAGATAGAAAGAAGGGGTCAAATCCAGGGAAGGGCTAGCAGTGTACAGAGAAGTTCCTACTCTACCTATGTGGCCCCCTCACCATAGTATCTGAGGCTGCGCCTCACCATGTCTAACCAATTTCTCCTCCCAGCTCCTTGGTGAGGTAGAGCAATGCTGTTATTCCCATTGTACAGATGGGGCACTGAGGCAAACACAAATTAAAGGCCAGATTTTCAAAGGTATTTAAGCACCTAGTGAGATTTTCAAATGCACTTAGAAGGTTTGGCGCTTTGTAAACCCTACTAGATATCTAGCTGCATCTTTAGGTGCCTAAAAACCTTTGAAATTCTGTCCTGGGGTCAGACAGGAAGTCCCTGGGGGGAGTAGAACCCAAGTCTTTCAGAGTTAGCTCCCTATCCAGCAGACCAGCCTCTCTCTCTGCTGCACAGTGCAAAAAAAAGAGGACTGTGATAGATGGGAGCAAAACAAAGGCGCCCAGTTCTCTGAGACTCCAGCAAATGGTTCCAGGATGGATGTCATGATTGACAACATGAAAAGCAGCACAGAAGTTAGGAAGGATGGAGAATGAGCGTCAGATGAGAGGGGATCACTTAACTTCCAAGGGGTGGCAGGTTCTGCCCCATACTGGGTTGTAGAGCAATGGCTGCTGTGCAATTTTACATTTTAACTAAAACCAATTTGTTCGGTCATTTTTTGTTCTGAGTTTGAGAAAAGGAAGGAATGAGAAAGTGCCATATAAATATCAGATGTCCGTCTGAACCAATGCATATAATAAGATGTGTAACTCTGGATAAAATGGCTCAGATATTTAACTAGGAAGTGTATAGTTATTGACCACACATGTTATCACATGTTCACTGTGATGTTTATATCTATGAGTGGAGGCACTTGTGGCAATAGACGTGTTAGTTGATTAAGGACTAGAAGATTTTATTCTCCAACTTTCTTTCTAAAGGAAGAGCTGCCCAGATGCCTGTTTATTTTCCTTTCCTGCCTGCAGTGGCCCTGATATACCTCAGAAGTCTCAGGTTTTTCCCCCTCAATTTTAAAATATAGAATTTTCTTGGTGTTTGGTTTAAAATATTCTCCTGTGAGAACTGCAACTCAATTGCTATAGTGTTGTGTTTAAGAGCCTTCTGGAAAGTAACTAGCCTTTAAACAGAAGTAAAAGCAGTGTTGCCAACTCTCATGATTTTGTCATGAGTCTCATGATAATTATGGTTTTCCTTAAAGTCCCAGCTCCTGGAGTCAAGTGGACATGTGATGATTTCAGCCTTCATTCTTAAAGAAAAATGAAGTTTCTAGTCTTTGTGGCTATGGAGAAAACTTCAAAATTTGACCCCAGTGCACCCCAAAGGCTCAAAAAGTAGAAGGCAAATAAAAAGAACCCCAAATCTGTTATTTTTACATAATTTCATGATTTTAAAGCCAATCTCATGATTTTTGGTGAGTCTGCTTCATGATTTTTGAACATTTGGGATTGGCAATACTGTGAAAGTGACTTGAAAGTGTCAGTTTCACTCCTGTTTAGGGTCAGTTTCTAGTCTATTAGTTGTAGTGAGGTGACACCTCTAGAGCCCCAGGCAGGTGCAGGATAAACTCGTGGGGCCTTGCCCTAGTAGGATGTTTCCAAAGTTAAATGATCTGTTCCAAGCTTGTGAACTGCAAAAAAGTGATAGAATTTTCTACAGTTGTTTCAATTGTTGTATTTAAGAGTTAGTAGCAAATATACATTAAAATTTTAAACCTAACCAGTGTTACTTAAGTGACTTGACTCAAGCTGTGAGAACATGTTAGTATTAGAGCTGAGTGGGTCTAATATTTATTAAATCCTCTTTTTTATATATAGGAATTAGGTACAGTGCTCCTATTAGCTAATTTCTAAGTTATCTGCCCAAAAATCCCTAGAGTTTTCAGGTGCCTAAGTAGTCCTTGGAATCACAGTTAAAGTTGCCCCCTGCCCCCACCAAAATCTGAAATGGCGCCCCTGCCTGAGAGGCCAGTTAGATCACCTGGCATCACCTGAGAAGGGGAAGCCCAGCTGGGGAAGGGCTGGAACAGCACTGCAAAGACAGGAAACTGAGAGCAGAAGGGGGGTGCAGGGGAAAGTCTGTAGTTGCTCCCTGGGGGGCAGGAACAAGGGGAAGTCCAGCGGGAAAGTAAGTCCTAAGAACCTGTCCTGGAGTAAGAGTCTGGCAAAAGAAGCTAGAAGGGGGTGAAGTAGCTACAGGAAGTAGGTGCCCATGGCAAACCCAGAACCAGGCAAGAGACAGTAGTGAGGCTTGGTAGGAAGGACCTCAGGGAAACAAGGAAAGGAGGCCTGGATTTCTAGTTAGAGGGTCCCTGGGCTGGAACCCAGTATGCCAGGTGGGCCTAGGTTCTACTGGCAGCCACTGCTAGAACCCCGAGCTCGGGTTAAACACGGTCTGGAAACAGTATTTGGACAGTTGTCCTGCTGGACTTGGCAACCCTGGAAGAGGTGAACTAAATGGTGACCTGACCAGCAAGCTACATTACCAGAAGAAAGACTATTGCAGAGCGAGTAATGAGCAGCAAGGGGGTACCTGGAGCGGCAAGATGGTACCCGATGCAGCAAGCGCTACATTCCCAGAGCAAGATGCGTGGAGGTGGGCTAGCAGTGAGCAGTAACTCCATTACAAAGACTAAGCAATTTTGCACCTAACATTTGCCAGTTAAAACAGAAAAACATACCCTGAAAATTTTGCTCTGCCTCATAATCTAGACCAGTGGTTCTCAACCAGGAGTATGCGCACCCCTGGGGGTACACGAGAACTTCCAGAGGGTACATCAACTCATCTAGATCAGTGTTTCTCAACCCGGGGGTTGTGGGATGGGATTAGGGGGGGTTGAAAGTGCAAGGCCGATATTGGGGGAGGCAAGCAGGGCAATTGCTCAGGGCACCACACCACAGGTACATGATGGCATATACCCATTTGGAGTTCAGCTTTCACAGTGGCTCAACCATCTGCAATGACAGAAGATTGCTGTTCACTACTCATGGAGCTAACCTACCTTTCAGGTGTCACGGATGTTGCATTTTGGATGATTATCCTCCCTGTTGTGCAGCACCATTGCCAGGCACTGCGCTGTGGCCACAAGTACATTTTATATCTTCCCTATAGGCGATCCTATAGCCTAAGGGGAGGGTGCACTGGTCCAGGACCCAAAGGTTCTTAGCTCACCTCTTTCATACTGACTACTGTTTAGTTTTGATACACTTCACAAGCCAGACTGCTGAGAATGTCCCCATATCTCTATCTTAGGAGGGAGGCAAGCTGCATTCTTCCCATTTTACAACTAAGTTAAAAGAGGTATGACCATGTAGATCATTGTTGCTACCACTGTTATATAATTGCAACAAATCTTATACAAAATGTGTCAAGTAAGGGGTCTATGGAAAGGTTATGATTCGCTGAATCATATTTGCTGCATGCTATTTGTATGCATATATCTTTTTGTATTTCAAGTTATGAATATTGACTCTATACCTGGATTTCAAACATTTGCTCCTGGGTAGCACCCACAAGGTATTTAGCCAGCACACTGTGAAGGAACTATTCCACTGGAATGGCCCATTAAATAAACACTTAGTTCACAATGGAAGACACCCATCTACATTTAATGGACTTTCCTGCTATGACTAAGCGAAATCATGCATGAACCTGTGATTTGCCCATGTGACTCCAAACACCATCTTGTTCCCTGTAATTTTCCACTGTGAGAACAATGGGCTTTTCTTTACTTGGCAGAAGCTATAAAAGGCCCTGGAAGCAACTCCATTTTGCCTCTTTCCTGCTCAAACCTCTGGACTATGAACTTACACTAATGGGAGCATTCTAACCAAGGGACTGCGGCCCTTCCACTGATTTGGAAGCAACCAGAGACTTGACTTAAGCCATCAGTTTATTCCATCACTGCTACAAGTCTGATCCAAGACCTTTGCAATTATTGTATATATTTGATTCCTTTAACCAATTTTAACTCTCACCTTTCTTTTTTTCTTTTTATAAATAAACCTTTAGATTTTAGATATTAAAGGATTGGCAACAGCGTGACTTTTGGGTAAGATCTGAGTTATATATTGACCTAGGTGTGTGGCTTGTCCTTTGGGATCAGAACCACCTTTTATTTGATGAAATTTGTTTTAAAGAACCACTCATCTTTAAGTCTAGTGTTTTTGGTGGTGATACAAGGACTGGAATACCTAAGGAACCTGCTTTTCTGACTTATTAGCCAGTCTGGTGAAACAGAAGTTTACTTCTGGTGCTGGTTTGGTATATCTTATGGGAGAATAACCACCAGTTTTGGGGTGTCTGCCCTATTTCTCAGCAGTTTGTACTGAACTTGGTATTCTCAGTTGTGACCCATGACGGCACAGTTACAGCTCACCTCTTCCATACTAACTGCTGTTTAGTTTTGATGCACTTCACAAGCCAGTATACTGAGAATGTCCTCATATGTCTACCTTAGGAGGGAGGCAAGCTGCATTCTTCCCATTTTACAAATAAGGTTTCACACGCTTACTTCTGGCAGAACTCAGGTCTCTACCATGGCACATCCAAGTTTCATCCACAGTACCTCTCAGAGTGTGCCAAATGTATGTATTTATAATTGTTCTCACCACTAGCCCACACTTCCCTCAGAACTAGGACCAGAACCCAGGAATACTGTTCTTCAGTCTATCATACTTTAGCAAATAATTGTATAACAGACTGGCAAAAAATGTGTCACATCCCCAGTAGTGGCTGATCCACTCCCCAGCAGATTGAGTGAAAGAGGCTTACACTGTAGAGATGAGAGTCTAAACACTCCTGGTGACCTGGGGTGGCAGCGTATGTTTGCACATGATAGGATTTCTGGTTTTTCCCTTTTTAAAACAACGGATTTATTTAATTCACAACGTAATTAAATAAAGTTAAAGTTAAAACTCCTTAATCTGTTAGGTGTTGCACAAATCAGTCATTTGAAAATAGATTTTGATTGCTTCCGTCACAGATGGGCAGGTTCAAAGGTTGAGAGGTAAGACAGCAATTTCTATAGGTTCTGCTGGTTATTCCTACATTCACAGGAGTCTGGAAATTCCTCCTTTCTGTGGAGGAAGAGAATGCCAATCTGCTAGGAGCAAAGTTAATGGAACACAAATTTCTGCTACTCCTGAACATGGGTAAAGAGAATCAAGATATTTATGGGCCCCCTAATAGGATGCAGAACCAACAGGAACCCTGCAATAGAAATCCTGTGTGTGTTTCATTTGAGAAGGCATCTTCAATTATTATTAAAACTGGTCCGGTCTCCCGAACCCACCACCAAAGAGACTAGATCTTAATTTACTCTTAAATCTCTCACAAAGCAATTGGCCGATGCACTTTATCAATAATTAAATAGCTTTTGAGAAATTCTGCATAACATTTTCAATGCAAAGTAACAAACCCAAACACATTTTCCTTTCCTGTATAAATCCCGCCCATTTTTTTCATCCTCTCTTTTAGGTAATAAACCACATTTTAAAATAATGGAACAACAAGAATTAAAGCTACATCTGAACTAAGTGTCAGGAAGTGTTTAAAATCTGAAAAGGTTAAAATAAGAAACGGGAAACTAATGTAGAGAAGTGTCAATATGCAAAACAAAGCTGCTCATTGCAGCCAAATGTGTTCATTTTGTATTTCAATCTGCAAGGGATTTCCAATCTTATTTTTTTCTGAAGAATAAGGAAAGTTAACGGAAATGGTGTCCTTGAGAGATTCTGTGGCCTACGTTGTGCAGGTCAGACTAGATGATCATAATGGTCCCTTCTGACCTTAAAGTCTATGAGTATGTTAAGTCAGCACTAAATGTGACTTTGACATTCACAATGAACTTTATTCATGATGTAGGACTGACATTTTGGACAAGTATTTTAAGGAAGTACCACAAAAATGATCTCAGCAATAGGCAATGAGGATAACTTTGACTAAAATATGCAGGGTTGGCCTTACCATTTGCCAGTGAAGTACTACAAGATCATGGCCACTAATTGGTCAGCTTCTCTAGGATCCCCTCATTTGGGATTATAGGCTCTGAGCCTATAAAGGTGCTGCGTGACCTGTTCACCTATTGAAGTCAATGTGTGCTGAGAGTCCAGCAGTGCCCAGAATTGCACTCACAGTAACAAACATGTCGGCTTTTAAAAGGTATCCACTGTACTCAGATGGTTGCTGTGTAGTGTCTACAGCCATGTTGTTTCACATTGTGTATACTTGTTCATGAGCAAAGCGCATCCAGAACAGGAATAAATGAACTATTTTTTAAGTAATAAAGACAAGATCAATAAGTAGACAGTTTGTGATTCATAGCTGGATGGATGCCTACCACACTTTATGAAGTACTGAGTCCTCGTTTTCCCCTCCTCCCCCCAGGTTGTAAAATTAGTGCATGCTCATTGCTGCCCTATCCAAAGACAAAACGAAGCAGCCATCTTTGTTTAACAGCATTTGTAAAGGCTGCAGTGTGTGTTAGAATCAATCTTTCACCCCCTGACTGCTGAGTTTTGTGCCTTATTTTTTACTTCTGTTGAAATCCAAGCACAGGTTTGTGTTAACACACCAAATTCCAAAGCCATTAATGTTGTAACGAATCATAGTATGTTGAGCTGTGCAAATAATTGATTTTCCAATTCAGCAACTGAGCCCCAAAATGGAGAAGATAGTTTCATGTCACCCAAAATGAAATTTGTAAAAAATTTTCATTAAGTCAAAAAGTGAAAAAGATTTCCATTCAGGTCAAATGAAATGTTTTGGTTTTGGATATTTTTACTTTTAAAAAATAAAATTGAAGTAAGATTCAATAGGAGAAGTCATTTTGTGCTGAAACACTGAAATGTTTCAAGAAGGCCAAAACAAAATGTTTTAGACTTTTTCAGCCCCCCCCCCCCCCGCCCAAATGAAACCATTCAGTGAACTGACAAATTCACAGAGTATTTCAGTTAACTTCTGCTTCTCCCTCACCCGAGTCAAATACATCACCCAGCTGTGTGTGTAGTGCCAAAGGATGGTGCTGTTCTGTGAAGATTATCACCGTGTTTGCAATATCACTCAAGTAAATAACGTTTACAGCACATAAGTCTAAAGTCTTCCTCCAGTTATTTCAGAGACAAGGTGGATAAGGTAATATCTTTTAAAGCGCTCAAAACATTTATGTCTCCCACCAGCAGAAATTGGTCCAATAAAAGATATTACCTCACCCACCTTGTCTCTCTAATATCCTGGGACTGACACAGATACAACATTCTAGCTATTTGAACAGACCTGCTACAATGGTGTGTGTCCTTTCTTCATTATTAATGTATATATAGAATTCAGGATACCTTCAGGATTTCTTGTGCATATATAGTCTCACATTAGGTTTGTTATTTGACTATATTCTAGTCAAGTGTGCTAATAACAAGTTGCAAAAATCAGGGGCTTTTATTTTACTGAATGACACTTGGATATAATTAGTTTCAAAGAAAGAAAGGTAAAAGTTGTTGGGTTTTGCCTAGAGTCTCTTCCCTGGATAGTTCTTAAAAAAAAAAAAATCACACCTAAACTCTCACCTAAAATGAAGATTTTTAGAGGGGTGGGGTTTTTCTGTTTGTTTTTTGGGTTTATTGTTAAAATAGATCATAAACAGGCTCTGGCATTTCTTTTCCAGTCACAGATGTTACCTCCCATTGCTTTAGGATAAGTGTAAACGAAGTTTGAATGGTCGCATCATTCTAAGAAAGTGATTTTCCTTTGTTATGGAAGATTGGCGATGCAGACAACATAGAAGGCAAAGCGGAAAGGACTCATTCAACTAATAATGTTAAAAATAATCAAACTCTTAATTTTCTTCATTACAGACCGGAAACAAAAAATCCATATCACAGGCTGTTCACCCTAGCAATCTACTGTGGATACACATGGTAAGAGATCGCACTGGCAAATATGACACACTGGATACGTTCTTATGCTGTGGTGGGGTTTGTATTTTTCCTCGTGTGAAGAAACACCTTGATAGGTCACTAATGACTCAGGTTTCAAATGCAGAAGATTTGCAGGATGGGGCCTATAATACTTTACCTCTTTCCAAGCACTATACAAATATTAACCATTTCTGTTTTACCTAAGATACACTAGCTCAAATACTGCATGTGTTAACAGCCTTCTGTTTCAAAGTGTTCAGGGAGCCATCTAGCTTATTTCATTTGTTTAAAGACAAGTGGGAAATGCCAAGCCTCTGGCTCTCAGTGGAAACTTGAGTTTAGAATTGATACACAAGCACTCATTTTTAGGAGCCTTCATTCAAGGTCCACAAATGTTCTTTTATTCAGAAGTCATGGTCCGGCACAGCAGCAGGATCATACATTAATTAAACTAAGACAGAGCTTGGGCATTACTGGCAGGATTTTGGCTATTCATTGTCCTGCTTTATTGCTAACTGTGAATCTCAACTGAGAGTTTTGAAAGTTTACTGTCCAGTGAGTGGAGCCAATAGCAGAAGCCTAAGCAGTAGAAACTTGCTAAGTAAATAACCTTTTTGCACCAAAATGTTACTCCCAAGAGGCCTCTAACAGCTGTTTAAAATAAGGCTCTGAGATAGTTTATAAATATGCTTTGATTTGGCACACAATGTATTCATTTAACTGCTCTCTTTTTTATTAGGTAAATATTTTATTTTAACCTCAGGTATCATGCAATTATTTTTAATCAGATTGTTCAAAACCATCTACTGCTTTACTTTTTTCTACCTTATCAAATAGCCCAATTCCTTCCCTTTTACTAAAGTGAAATGACCTCCACTGAGGTAGAAAACAGACCGAGAAAGCAGAAAAAATGAGAGATGCCAGCACTTTTATGAATGGGATGCTAATACCAATCCCCAAAGGAGAAACTGTCAAAAAACAGCCATAAGAGAATTTATATATATATTTTTACATTCTTGGATGGATTCTTTTTTTTAAACCAGAATGCCACAATCTGAAACACAATGAAAATGGAAACCTGTCATTCACTACTTTTATTTCTATGTTAATTTTGTTTTCTACTTTTGTGAATACAGAGCCATGCGTGCATCTATCACAGAAATGAAGACTGAAATATTTCATGTGGTACTGAGATGGCACACAGAGTACAATAAATAGTCCCACCATTATTTAGCTGCACCCAGTTCTTGCCACTGAAATATGCATTTGTAACAGCATTGAAATAACAATCAGTGGCCACAATCCAATGCAAGACTAATGTTCTCAGCTATAGGAATGAACAGGAGACAAATCTGACTGGTCTAAACTTGCAGTAATTTCCCAGTATCTATAAAGATTGTTAAACTTCAAAAACTGAAATCAACTATAATGTTTCAGAGGTAAGAGAAGAACCCAAGACAAGCCGCCCAATTTAAAAGGGACACTATTAAGGATTTTGAATGTACTAAGCTTGGTTTTGGATGCCAGGGATAGGTGAGCACCTCATCACATTGTACATCTGCTCTGGCAGATGGATCATTCCACTAACCTGCTGTCTCGCAGGCAGAGGGGACAGATCGGAGAAGGTGTACACCTGTTTGTGATGCTGAAGAAAACTTGTGTCCTGGTTGTGTTCTTGGCTGAAACTCTCAGCTGCAAAGTTAAGTTTTAACAAGGCTACTGCTCACTTCGAGGAGATGATGGACTTTGAGATCTGAAGGACAGTTAAACATCAATCAACTATTTAAGAAAACACGGACCAAGCACACCCCAGCGCCGCAGTACACAAAGGCAGAGTAAGCATGCTTTGGGCAGGGAATCCAAGATGGGTTGAAGGAAGAATTCCTTCAACTTGCTTCCCAGTGGCTTGACATGATGTGACAATCACTGCTTAGCTGCTACCCCTGCAGCCCATGAACTGTAGCAGCAACAGGGAGGTACAGTCATGTAGTGGAATCACTGGCCACGCTTCCTCCCCAGTATATAGCGGCTATGAAGTACCCCATGCAGCCTGTGGCCTCCTACTCTGCACAGCTTACTATGGTGATTCTACAGCTGTCTGCACCTGCAGGAGGAGAGGACTGCATGTGGCCCAAGGAAGGGAAGATTCACTGCCACTGCAAGACCTTTAGGGCTGGAAGATAACAGCTAGAGTCCAGCAGAGGGACAAGCCAGCCATAGTTGCCAGAGAAGAGGATGAGTTGTGGTGTTCCTAGGGAGAGCAGCAGCCTTTGACAAAATCCTGCATGTGAAACTAGCTCACCTGCAGTTAGTCTGCCTGCTCCAGATAGCCCACTCTGTAGGCCTCCTTAGAGCTGCTGCCCCAGGGCAGGAAATAAGGTAGAGGAAGCCAGGCTTCTGATACCACTAAATCCTATGCTCTAGGAGAAAACAGGAGAAGAGGCAAGACATGAGAAAGCAGGGATCAAATGTCTTTTCAGTAGCACTCTGGCAGATGGTCTAACATGCACGGTCTTCGTGGTAAAATTAGCCACTATTTCCCCAGAGGTGCTCCCCATGGTTTAACTCTGGCCTACCAGGCTGGCTCTATCAACAGGTGGTTGGTCCCCTGGCCCCAACAAGGTCTTCTAAAGACATCATGTTTTTCTTTCTTTGGCCACAAGAGGTGCCTATGACAGCAGAAGCAGCAGGGGCTTATTACTACCAGGAGAGAGAGACAAAACAGAGGGGTCAAATATCTAAAATAAATTTACAATGTTTTTTCTTCGGAGCTATCTATAATTGCACTAATGAGTGCCTTACAGGTTAATTAAGTGTTCAGAAGAATCTTCTCTCTCACCTATAGCTTCCCCTCCCCCCTTACTCCCTGATAATTCCCCCCTTCCCTCACCTCTTCAATGCCCTCTTTCATTCATCCAGCTTTAAAATGAGGGGTCAGGAAAGAGTCAGTCCAGCTTGAAATGCAAAAGTGAAACGCTGAAGCATAGGAAGTAAAATTAGGATGGGTAACATTCTTTGCAACTATCTAATTAGAGCCACATGCAATTATTTTGACAAGTTGCTGGTCAACATTTTGGAGATTTCACTGCATGTGATTTTGTGCCTTCAAAACATTTTTCCCCCCCACAAGGCTTTAAGAAATAATTTTTTTTTGCAATGCCATGTTGGGATATGAAGTGTGTCTTCATCTGAATACTATTTTGAATTTCAAAACTGGATTATTTATCTGAAAATAGGACTATTTTTTGTATGAACATGAGCCGATTGTCTGCTTAAACTGCATAATGTGCTAACATTAGCATGCAACTCTATTTGCAAGTTGAATCAAGTTAAAAATGTCTGCAAGAAAAAAAAGATCCTGTTTTCAAGGTAACAATGAAAATTTTTGAAGGTTCTGACTAATTGGACCGTTTCCTAAAAAAACCCACAATCAAACTGTCACCAATGTTTTCCAACTTCACTGTAAGCATTTTGTACAGCCCCAATTTTCACTCTTGGGTATTTGTAATGATTTCAGGGACCTACAGAAACCTAGAAGGATCACACACATTAAAAACATAAGGTTCTACCTGGCAGCATGTTTCAATCACATCATCTCAACTTCTATTCCTCTAAGCCTGAAATCATGCTGTATATTAGCTGTTTTAACAGAAGATCAGCCTGGCTGTGTTGGAAATGGCTAGTTTTTACATCCATATTTCAGATTCCAAGGAAGTCAGTAGGAGGCAGTTAAGAAAATGAAAGAAGTCAATAAAAACTCAAAGGCCTTGGGTCAGTGAGCAACAGCAAAACCACCAAACCTCAAAAAACAGGAGGCCCAATTCCCTTCTCATATCAGTGTAAATGAAGAGTAATTCCACTGCTGTCAACAGTTACTCCAGCAAAAGTGAAGAGAATCAGGCTGGAGACTTATCACTGCACAGAATAAGGAATCATACAGAGAAAACTGACTTTCCATCAAAAGTGAATAAAGGGCCAAATCTTTGTTCCCCTTATCCCAAGTGGGCATGAAAGCTCCTAGGAGATAGAAAAGCCACATTCTGGCAGTAAAATGGAAGAATAGGCTTATCCAGAAGCAGAGAACCTGCATAGAAAGACTCTGTACTATTTTCTCTGCCATGATGCTTAGAATTGTGGGCAGCCACAGGTGCGGAAATGGATCCATGCATAACCAGCTGATTTCCTTTAAAGTCCCTTACCATCCTGTGCTCTCATGTTTCTCCAGCTGCTCTGTCAATTGTCCCTTTGTGCTGACTCTCTTCTCCCACTGCCAGCATTCCTCAAGATTCTGTTCCTGGTCCCGTTATGTCCCACATCTACCCCTCATACTCATGTGACCCCAAAGCTTCAATTCTGTATCAGTGACTCCCAAATCTACCTCCCGCTCATCTCTGACCTCTCCTGTTTTATCCAGTCTAATCAGCCCCAATTTAACACAGAAAAATTGAGCTTATCTTTCTGCCTAAACCCTTTCCTCCCTTTCTCCCTGCTTCACTGCTGTAAAGGGCATCCCCATCCTCCAAGGCTCACAGCCTGGGATTCAAATGTAGGTGCCTCTCTCCAGAGGCCATCATCAAAATCTAGCTGGTTCTCGCTCTACATCATCTAAAAAAACCCAAAAACCACCACCACCCAAGCCAATTGCTATAGCTAACGTAGGTGACAGCTATGGCAACCTTCCCTCTATGGCTTTGCTTTGCCCCTCCTCACCACCCTCCAATGTATCCAAATGGCCACTGCTAAAATCATCTTCCTTGTGTGCTGCTTGTCCTCAGCTTCAAGGTGCACGACTCCACCTGTGCCCACATCCCTGCTCTAATTATGTATTAGCTACTACAGTAATGCTTACCAACCCCAACAGAGATTAAGTCCCATTGTGCTAAGCACATAGATACACATGGAAAGCGACAGCTCCTGCCCCAAAGGGCTCACAGTCTAAGTAGACATGACAGACAAAAAAGTGGGAAGCATTATTCCCATTTTACAGAAGGGAAACTGAGGTGCAGAATAGTAAGTGACTTGGCCCAAGGTCACACAAGTAGTATGTAGCAGAGCAGAGACCTGAACCACATATTTCTAAACCCCAGTCCAGCAGCTTAGCCGCAAGCCCTCCTTTCCTCTCCATCTATTCTTATTTCCTTCATTCCACCCTTCCTGCCTCACTATTTCCTTCTGCTCCCAGGCTTGTCCTTGGTTTTTCATGCTGCTCTGTGAGTCTGAAACTTCCTCATTTCTCCTTCTTCATTCAGAACTCTGAAACTCATTTCTTCCACAGATCATTTCAACAGTATCCCACCAGAGCAATGCTACCACAGCTCTGTCACTATACATCCAAACCCGCCATGCTCTATGATGGAACCAATCTGCTGGACATCTAGGGCATTTCCTGTCTGAAAGGCCTTCTGTCTACTGAGACTAAAAACTCTTGAGGTCGGGGATCATGTCTCCCACGTGCCAACCAAGCACACTGTTAGTGCCTACAATAGCTATGTAGAGTTGGTCAATTAACTATGTTGCCTAGAAAAGGAATTGCTTCAATGCAACTTAAGGTGGGAATTGGGTGTCCTGTGACTCCAAGAGACTAATATACTTTCCCCCTAACTCCTCACCCCTTTTTTTTTTTTTAAATTGTTTTGGCCTTATTACCCTCAGAGCAGCCCTATACCTGGAGTTACCTTTTACAGACATTTGTAAAGGCTTTACTCCTTTATTCATTCCCCAGTTTGCCTACAATGCTTTAGAGGGGAAGATCTATTCACAACCTTTAATCTTAGAAAGCCAAAAAACAAAAATCCTCAATGGTTTTCCCATGTGCTTTTATTTACTCCTTTGGAAGTGGTGTTTTATAACAATGCTGCATGGAGATGGTGTCTTAGAGTCAGAACATCTTTCCTTCAAAGGCCTCCAGGTTGAAAACTGTGTCCAGGAATCTCCTGAGCGACACCAGGTGAGCATTCTTGTTACCTGTGGCGGGAGCAGCAGCTGGTTCTCGGCCAACATACCTTTGTAACACAAGAGACAATTGGGTAGACAACAGCAAGGAGAGAAGCGACAGCACACTAAAACTAACAAGGATGTGTGCATGTAATGTAGACAGAACACTGCTAAACAACAGCTTTAGACAACACGTAAGTGTAAGACAAATACTCTCCTGCCTTTTGTCCATGAGAGACTTGCTCTAATCTCCAGTGGAGCTAGAACTGGAGGCATGAGAAGTGATATTGCAAGTTTCTGGTTACAGAGCAGACCGTCAGCTGGTGTAGATCAGCATAGCTCCACTGGCTACAACAAAGCTATGACAATATCACCAGCTGAGGACCTGGCCTAACAGATCTATTTGATGTCTGGGTCTATGTGAGTGGAGGAAGGGGTGGCTTTCACTAATCAGATAGGCTGCTATTGGCGAGGAAGGAACTAGAAACTGGATCATTCTTGCACCAATCTCCCTACAGTGATATAGGGGCAAACAGGCTGGAAAAATAATTGTGAAGGAAGCTTAGTGGCTCAGATATTGTTCCATTCAATGGTGGTTTCCTCCAGAGAAGCACAATTTGGAATGGAATTTTTAGAAGGGAAAAGTAGCCTATTCAGAAGTACAAAAGATAAACATAAGGCATGAAAGTGCAATAAGCCAAACAATATAGACAGTGGTGAAGAGGATGTTGGCTTGATCAATTGCTTTGGATTTTTATTTAACTAAAAAGAAAGTCACCTGTTAGAGACTCTGGTTTGGGATGATCACCAGGCTCTCGCTATTTAGGATAGCAGGCATGGTTAGAATGTACTGCTGTACTGTTTATCTACTGACCCACCATAGTAGATGAGCAATGCAGGTGACCAACCAGAGCAAGGGAGTTCGATGTGGACCACACACTGGGAACATAAAGACCAGGTTGAAACAGAAGGAGGGAGATGGAAGCCCCCAAACTCAGACCTTTCAAGGTCTGTAGAGTTTGACTTTTCCATACACGCATCACCCCATCTCAAAGTAACAAACCAGTATGAAGCCCGGAAGGCAGATCATGCCTGTGATGCAAAGAAAACACGGAAATAAGTCTCATACCATATGGGCCGAGTGTGATTAACAATGGTGCGGAAACGAGGTTTGACGTAGTCATAGTAGCCAATGTTCTTGTGCTCTTCCTGACACCACACTAAGTCAGCTCCAGGATATTTCTCAAGCTCTTCCTTTACCAGATCAAAGGGGAATGGAGAGATCTAAAAAGATAATACACTGAAAACAAATGGCAATGCTTTCTTTTACATGGACAGATATCACGTAAAGCAAGGTTGTCCTGGCAAATATTGGGCACTGCAATTGTTATTATCCATTTACTACTAAGCTACCTAGTACCTGTATGTTCTTGTAAATTATTGCACTTCATTCTAACAGAGTAAATATAAGTAACGACAATGTAACCTCCACTCTAAATTAAAAGACAAATAACCACTTTCTGCAATGTCACAGTACTCACTACTATTGGGAACAGCAAGTAGAATAGCACACTTTTCTGCTACTCTGTAGTATAGTTGTTATGCACAGGGCTTCAGGGAAAATGTCTTCTGTAGCACTGAATCCTTTGCCAAAGATGCTTTGGGAAAACTGGAGAGCAGTATTATTTGGTCATTCTTGGCATACATGACTGTTTTCAAGACACACTTTGAGCATGGGGCTAGGAGCCAGAACCTACCAAATTCTAATCCTGGCTCTGCCACCACTGAGTTGCTATACAGCCAAGGCATTTAACCTCTCTGGATTTCATTATCACTACAATGAAGATAGGAAAACTAGTCCTTCACTAGCTCACAAGGGGCTTGTGAGGATTAGTTGATGTCTTGGAAGATATAACATGCTATACAAATGTTAAGCATGATCATTATCATCATGTCTTGCAACTGCTAATGATCTAAAAGTTGGCTCAGCCACAATCCTTGGCTGAGACTCTTCCTAAAGTCTGAGTTTTCAATGAGGTTCAGGGCACTCACCTGCTCCAGCCTAGTTATAGCCACTTGTTTCTCCAAATCTTGATTCTTTCTCTCTCTAATGAGATCATAGTACACCTTCCCTGTGCAGAAAATCACCCGCTTAACCTCATTCGGTGTATGTGCTGCAGCCCCATCCTCAGGAATCACACGCCTGAAACTGGTACCTAGTCACACCAAAAATTAAAATAAAAATGCATTCCTCCAGTGATGGTCACATTCAGTCAAGAAATTCTGCTGAGGCCGGCTCTAGTGATCCGCAGAGTAATTGTCTCAGCGCTCTGTACCCAAGAGTCTGTATCACCCCATCCTCTGTATTCCTAGATCTTTTTAGACCCCAGGTTTTGACATAGGTTATTTAAATACAATAAATATTTATTTAAATTATTCAAAATTAAATGTATTTATTTATATACAATAAACTGAATACCAGTTCAAAAAGGGAGCCCATTAAAGGGTTTCTGATAAGCAGCTCTTCACAACTTAACGGGAAGGAGAACTTCAAGACTGGTATCTTTCTTGTCATGCCCAGATACTAGGCTCACATTGTCACAGTTCAGGGAAACTGCACCTGTATTTCCCCTCAGTGGTCCAGCAAGGGCACCCACTCTTGTGCTTCCAGCTCCCCAGCCCTTGCCTTCCTTGGGTGGAGACCCTCATCTCACCCCCTTCTGATGAGGGTATTTCCAGGCTGCACAGTTTCCTGTCTTCACTGTGTTATTCCCGAGAAAGACAGGCTAACCAAGCACCTCTGCTTGCTTTCTCTTCAGAGACAGTTAACAGTGTGACTGCCCACAGTTACAGATACCACACAGCTCTTTCTATGCAAGCCTATTTTATTCTTGAAGTAAAAGCACTTCAGAACAACAGAACCTACACACATGCTAATAAGCTTACGTGAGATCACCCTCTCACTCTGATAAGGGTTCTGGTTGGTGACAAGTCCTTCAAACCCTTCCTAAGAATTGAGGCTCACCTTGGACCAGGGGTCCTTCCTGTCCATTTGTTGGACCAGAAAGGAGACTCTGAACCAGTTTAAAACCAGCTATTTATCAAAAATCCTTTCTTTGTCTGTTGGTCCCTGGAGAATCCAGTTTGAATTAGTATACACAGGCCTCTCAAGGGGATGGAATTTCTCTGGGGATGTTACAACATGAGTGAATTTACCTAATCACCTCCTGCTGTTTTCCTAGTTACCCTTCCAATGGAAGTATCCACAGTCCCTCAATTACACACAGATGATTGCATTTTTAATGCAATGCACTCCAAAGATATTAAAAACTCAATTCAATAAGGGTTCTCCAGGATATTACCGGATATTGTTAGTTTGTCACATACATCACCTATTTATAACCTGTGTTTTTTGATGTTGAGGAGCTGGTTCAATAGCACCGCATAGCTGACCTAGGTATATTTTTAACAACTAAACGTGCCACCTAAAAAAAAAAATCTTATTTCCAAAATAATCTTAGCTACAGAATTAAGTAAATACCTTCTAGAAAGCCTGCAAGAATGCTTGGTATATGCTGTAAATTTACTTTCATTCCAGTAAAATAGGTTTTTAAAAATATGTGTTTGTATATTTATTACAAGGCTGTGCACCAGCAAAAACCTTCAAGTGGCCAGGATGGATGGTTATAATGGAGCTTCTATTATGTAAGCAAGTACATAACTAGCATCTTTGTTGTAATATGCAATCAAGCCCTTCTGCTTGAGACATTAAAACAGAATTATCCCAAACGAAGAATTAATACAGTACTTGGGCATACAGCTTTGAGTACTGGGATACAATTTAGGCTGCTTATCACAAAGGACTTCCTGACAGTGGGATGCATTTTCCCTGTGGACCAATCTCCCAAGAGAATAGGTAGAAACCCTTTTGCTTGGGACACACAAAACTAGAATGTATAGTAAGGAATAATTCTAGATGGTCTAATAGGTCTCATCCATCGCTCGCTTCTATGATTGATATAGAAATAGTTTTAATCAGCCAACTGTGAGGTTGCAAATAGCAGCATGACCTCCAAGTCTGAACCAACACAACACCCACTTATCAGGAGAATAAATGTGTCATTCATCTTAGGGAGTAAAACAGGCATAAATGCATGAAAGAAAAACTGATTTATGTCTGAATTATCCAGTCTGACTGAGAACCAGAGTTCATCGTTAAAGACGACTCAGAATCAGTGCTTTATTGGATCAGCTGGAGTTAGACTCCTCAGCCTTCACAGATATAAAAGAAAGTCATCTACAGCAGTAACACAAGTACACCTGAATTAGCAATTAGCGGCTTTGGCTGCTATTGTGGGCTAACGTAAAATACATGGGGAATCCAGGAAATAAACTAAGAGTGGACAGCATATAAGGGAACCAGACCACAATTATTAATAAATCCAGAATTTCATTAGTGTGAGGTTTCCAGACTAACTTATTCTATGGGCTACAACACAATCAAATCCAGGAATCCCTTTGATGATCAGCACTGCATTCATACAAAGGACACTCTGTCTTTTCCTAGTGACAATCTCAAGAAGAAGAGAATGGAACAAAGTTGAAACCAAGAAAATACTAAATGGCAACAAATGCTTCATTAATTACTGAGGAAGTTATGCAAATGACACAAAAGTTACAATCCTAAACTCTAGGGAGATGAAAATCTGACCAATAATTCTTCCTTTAAACACAATGCTAGAATACCAGTGTGTCCAACAACTCAGCCATAGGCAGAGGGCCCTGCTCTTTTGTTTACACTTCCTGATCACTCAGCTATTCTGCACCTCTTCCTGCATGTGCCACATTGGGTGGCAAATTCACACCCTCTTTCCTTTTTTCCTGGTTGCACAGAGATGGTGGGCTTGCTGCTACTGCCTCCTGGTGCTGTCCAGCACAAAGAGAAAAGCTTCAGACTGCCAAGCACTGACTTAACGCCTCACTTTTACTGCCTAGGATCTTGCTTTAGGTTAGCAGTGGGATAAGGCAGGCCCAGAACTGGGAGTGGAAGGAAGTGACAAGTCAGTGGAACCAGAACCACACCTGGAAAGGGAAGCAAGGCGGAATGATTTAAAACCATGGAGTTGTCAAAAGCAGTACAAAGAACATTTCAACTTTTTAAATGAAGACAAGTGATGAAGATGGCTCCCTACAACCTTATGAGGATGGGAAGATCCCTGCAGAGAGATGAACGCCACCCCCCACCCGACCCTCCCATTAAGAGAACAATTGGCCATAAGATATGCCACTATATACTGAAACTGAAGTCTAAGAACTCTCATTATTTGGATGCAGATTATTTGGCATAGGAATTATATTTCAAAATCCAGGCCAGATCTCTCCCACCCTTGCACACAGCAACTCCTAGGGAAGTCAGTCAATGAGAGATGCATGCGAGCTCTTCAAGGTGAAGTTTGCTCTCTCTCTGGACTGGATACTCAGCATTCTGAATCCATAGTTTGGTACGCTGACTGCATACAGATGCTTGTTAGTTCACAACATTTGTAACTTGACCTACCAGATACCATTTCGTCAAAACTGGATTTAGCTTCAGGATGTCTCAGCAGCGACTTGGGTGTAAAGATAATAAGCTGTAAAATACAGATTGTTACAACTGTCAGAAGCTGCTGCTTGATCCACTGCCTGCTGTACATACACAATATTATTCTTGACACAAATGGATACTGCATATGGTACTCTGTCACAGATTCTTAATGGACTGGGTTTGGGACACTAAACAGTGAAAAAAAATCTATATTCTTTGAAACGTATTAGACACTAGGAATCTCTAAGGCTGGGATTTTCAAAAAGCCCCAGAGCAACTAGGCACCCAACTCCTACTGAATTTCCCTAACTCCTTAGGGTCCTTTGAAAGTCCCAACCTACATAACTATTGCCCTCCGAGGACACAAACAATTAGTGTGAATTATAAATTTTTGAGCTGGACTAAGGTAGAGAACCATCAGAAAAACCTCTTGCACTTTTGTTTAATGATAAAACATCCAACTAGTGTATTTTAGGCTTCAAATTGTTTAGAATCCAAATTGCTTCAGAAACTTGCACTGAGGTTTCTTAAAAAAAACCTTGTGCTATTCGGTGCTAATGGGATGGCATCGAAGAAAGCTTAAGTCATACTAGGATCTGGTGTAACTCAAGGCAATTGCCCTTGGAAAGGGTCTCATTCTTAGCACAAATCTTCCCAGAGTGGAGAAGTAATTAGAGATGTGCTAAGTTGGCCTTAAACCTGAACTAGAGAGGATGAGAATCTCAAGCTCAATGAATGCTTAGAGACAAGCCTTTTGTCAACTGGACCATAAGGGCACCACAACTTAATTATACAGAGACCAGCTTCAACTTCATCTTTAATGCCTTGTCTACATTGTGGTTTTAGCAACCAGTATAGCTATACCAAAGCAAATCCCTAATGCAGATGCAATGCAAAGATATGAATTGTGACATAGTATACAGTTTACCCCAGTTGAAATGTGGACTAACCTGCACCAGAACAAGTCATGATTTACATCAGAGCAACATGTTTGCTCTAAGTGTCTGCAAGAGTGACAAAAATCATTGCAGATAAGGCTAATAAGAGCCTGTTTTGCAGAAGGTGTCCTCCTTTCATGCACAAACACACACATGCACTTTTCAAGCACTAGTACCTATGTCCTCAGGTGACAGAATTTACAAAACCCATTTGAGCAACACCCAGGCATTAGTGCTAAAAGAAAAGCACGTAGGTGGGCATCTGCATGGACAAAAGGAAGGTAGGCTGAAAACCAGGCCTTACAATTCTAGAAAGCAAAGCTGAGATTTCATTAATCAGGTCCTCAGTCTTCAACTGGAGTTTCACTGAGAAATACTAAAATGCACACATCTTCCATTCAGTCGGATGTTGTATACAAACAACCCTGCCTGCAAGTGGTTTAGTATTATAATTAGACAATAATATCAATTAAACTACTTACTGGTTTTCTGAATGGCAGCAAGATCTGTCTTCTGAGGACATGGAAGTAATTGGCTGGAGTTGAACAATTCACCACAATCCAGTTGCATTCATACAGCTGGGAAACTTCAAAGTCTGCACTAAACTCCTAATAAAGACATTAAAGGCATCAGAAAATCTGCCTCCTTTCTCTTCCTTCCAACTCTGCCCCCCATTCACTTTTTAGGTTCCAATATGTTATGCATTTTGGTGCACAAGAAAGGAACTATAGTAACCTTAGACGCACTTACCACTACCAGTGAGTAAAACTGCAGACTCTCCATTCTTGAACTTCAAGATTTGTCTCCCACACTTACCTGATGAAGAACTCAGCAGGCTTTGGATTAGGGTGACCAGATGTCCCAATTTTATAAGGACAGTCCTGATTTTGGGGGCTTTTTCTTATATAGGCTCCTATTATCCCCCACCCCTTGTCCTGATTTTTCACACTTGCTGTCTGGTCACCCTACTTTGGATCATAATCACTATGTACACACAACCGTAAAGGCAAGAAAACCAGCATGCTCCCATCATGCTTTCATTTCCTACTCCCTATAGTCCCCTTTCCCAAACCTCATCAGTACATCTCTTTTGTTAATGTTTTGTTGTATGTTTTGTTGTATATAGATAAGTGCCCCAACAACTCACTCTCGTGTTTGTCTCTTTCTCAAGTAAAACTTTCTCCCAAGCTTTACTTCACCTCAATGCATCTTTAAAAGGACAGTCAAGTAGGCAAACAAAATCACACTTGGATCTGAAAATGTTGTACCTATTATTGTTACAAATAATGTATATGATTACTCTAACAGAAAGAGAGAGGTTTTTATACACTCAAGTCTACCATGATGCCAACAGATATCTGCTAACAACGTGTAGGCAAGTGATGAACTGTGACCATGGAGATTGCTACTAGTCAGCTTATTACATCTACCAATTGTGCACGCAGCTAACCCACACTAAAACATCCTATTATTATAGGTGCAGCTGAAAGTGCCATCTATTAAGGTTTTCCATAACTTTTTATAAGACCCTATTTTCAGTTGTTTAGAATTTTGCCAAACTTTAATAGTTTGTGCTAAATGTTTCCATGCTGGGTGTCTGACTCAGACTGACGGAGTTATTTATGTATTTTAATTTCAGCCAAAACAGTTGAGCCATTCCAGAGAAAGAAACTAAGGGAAAATGTTTTCCCCATGTTAAACAATGCTGGCAACCTTTCCTTTGAACAGCTCAAGTGCCCGTATGCTGTGGAGCAGGGACTTCATATTTGGTAGGAGGGTGGCCTTTGTTTAAGGGATGCTAGTCCTGTAAAAATCTGCCAAATTTGTCAAGATACAAGCTTTTGAAAAAAAAATAATCACAGTTTACACATGGTTGTCTTAGAATTTAGCAGCCAGAATGTCAGATGATCCCATCCTCACCGAGCGTGCTCCATTCCCTCACAGCTCCTTATCTGACCAGACTGCATATGCACCAACTCCACATAGTGACTGAGCATGCTCTACCCCAGAGCCACAAGGGCAAAGCCAGACTTTCCCTATATCTGCTGCTCCCACCACGAGTGGGGCTGAGCACTGGAAAAAAGCTACCTACCTTTCCGTAACTGCTGTTCTTCAAAACGCGTTGCACATGTCTATTCCACTGTAGATATATGCGCGCCTCATACACAGTTGTTGGAGATTTTCCCCTCAACAGTACCTGCTGCAGCATCGTCAGCATCCTCTGGTGCCTTGCACCACTGCACGCAGGTATCAAAGACTGTGCTGTCCTGACTCCGCCCTTCCCCCTCGCAGTTCCTAGACTAGACTAGTCGCCTTTATTATTTTTATCGAAATGAGCTGAAAGTTACAACAAATATTTGAGCTAAACATTAAAATATGCCAACTAGCTGGCTTAAAAGGTGACTTCTAACTCTGCAGGAAAATATTCAAGCTGCTGGGGGAAGACAAGTGCTGTTTGGTGGCAATAAATTGATTTCTCAAGTAATAAACCCAACAAAACCTGGTTTAAAATAAGTCTCTGAAAAGCTAGGAGCAGGAAAAAGGACATTGCTGTTGACAAATCTACTTACTGGATAAGCATCAGAATCATCATTGCTCATCTGCAGAAACCTCTCCGGCCTGGCTGAAGAATGCTCTGGGCCCTGGTAATCACATCATTTAAAACAAAACCAACAACAGTTTAGATGTCTTTCTAGATCACTCACTGCACAAGTGCTTCCTGTCAACCTAATAATCACGGAGCAGCATCAATACAGGCTGCTCACCCTACCGTCCCAGCCAGAGGAGAAATACTGTACCAATGACAATCAGAGAAGAGGGAGAGCTTTGAAAAGGGTAACATGGTGGTGCCCCTGAATAAAGGAGCTGTGATCTTGAGTATCTTATATAGGTTAGTCTCAGATCAGATGGAGATGGGTTACATAGAACTCCAATGTCACTACCACTAATTAAAGGTTAAATAGTCAATGTGGTTGTGCAAGGTGGTGCAAGAGACCGAGTGCCTGGGGCACTTAGCCATCCTGCCAATCCAGGACAGATTGGTGCAAGATGAGGTTAGGTGGTATGGTGCAAATCTGTGATCCTTTAAAAATGAGCAGAGCACATTCACAAGCCAGCGGTTCTCACACACTTGAGACCATGGATCACTTGCTAAGCCAGTAGCTGAATCCTCCAATTATTTATGTCTTGAGCACTAGGTTACAGTCCTACCCTAAGCCGCGCGCCCGCGCGTACACACACTTTGGCCAATTCCCTGCAGAATCAGTGGTAACCCACGTTAGGTTGAGTAAATTTTAACTGGCATAGCTAAGCCAATCACTCCATAAAACCTTCTTATAGGAATTTTGTATTATGCTATAGTTAAAATATCCATCACTCAGACAGTGCTTTTCACTAAATCTCAAGGCACTTTACTGAAATGGGTAAGCATAATTGGCCCCCAATTTACAATGGGGAAACAGGAACACAGGTCACTGAGTAAGTCAGTGGTAGGGAATGGAACAGAACCCATTGTCTCCCTACCCCCCACTCTTCTCCCTTATTAAGAAGGTTGGAGAGAGTTAATTGCAATCAGCAAAAGAATATGGTGTGTGGTTTTATTTATTGCTGATGCTGGGTGTCATTGTTTGTAAGGGTGACAAATATTTATGATTAAGAAGGGCTTTCGTACCAGAGAAAACCATAAGGTATCTCATCCTAAAGATAACTGCATTTAACCTTTCAACTCGTATGTTAGTTCCACTTACAAACCAGGGCTCATTCCCTTATACACCACCTTCTGTTTGTTACTGCACTGAAGTCACATGGGGGAATCCCAGAGAACACCACAGTGATGGCTTTGTCTACACTGGAACCTGAATGACAAATCAAAAAACACACACCCTGAACAACAAAAGTTTTGCCGATTAAAAAAAACGCCGGTCTGAACAGCGCTTTGTCAGCAGGAGAGCTTTCTCGTGCCTTTTGTGGCACGGCTGTGTCCCTAAAAAGTGCGTAGTGTAGACATAGCCTTAGAAACTGTTGCTAAAAGAACAAGGGAAAGTAATGCGTACTGCTCGACTCCTCCCTATTGTACTGGCAGAGCGAGTCCCTAACAAAACACTCAATATCTTCCCTACGCACAAAAGGAACACTTAGGGCTTGTCTTCACTACCCACCGGATCGGCGGGTAGCAATCGATCTATCGCGGATCGATTTTTCGCGTCTCGTTAAGACGCGATTAATCGATCCCCGATCGCGCTCCCTGTTGGCTCCGGAAATCCACGTCATCGAGCAGCGGAAGCGGAGTCGACGGGGGAGCGGCAGCAATCGACTCGCCGCCGTCCTCATGGTCAGGTAAGTCGATTACGATACGCCGACTTCAGCTACGTTATTCACGTAGCTGAAGCTGTGTATCGTAGATCGACCCCCCTCCCCTAGTGTAGCCCTGGGCTCAGATGGAGCAGCTAGCATGTCTGTGTCCTGTATAACTTCTCTTGCAAACTAGCCTCAGTTGTGTGGTGCAAACTTGTCTTCTCATTAGTGAATGAGAACCGCAAAGCCACACAGTTCTGGGACACTGAGAATCTAATGTTGTTAGTGCCATTCCTGTTTCCATCTATTCATGTACTGTAAATCATAATTCTTACATACACACACACACACAGATTGCAACCTCCTCCTATTTTAAAAACATTTTAAATGGTTTACAAATGAATGTAGTATTCAATAAATATGCTGAATTCACTGCACTGGAAACAGAAGTGTATCTACGGAGGAGACAGCAAAAATGCAAGCTTCCCCAACCCTGCCCACTAACACTAACACACACACACCCCTCCAGTGATAATCCTCAAACCAGACTCCACTCATTGTCTATGATTAAGTTCTTTGCTGAAACTGCTAAAAAGGCTGCCAGTTACGGGGGGGAGGGGGAGGGACAAGATTAGGGGGAAGGTTTCAGACCCCCTGTCCAACAGGACCTGTACAGAATCCATTAGCTAGTTGCACATGAGCCACCAAGGAGCTATCAGGTAGCAAAGTCTTTTAATCACAACCAACCAGGCTGTATGTTAGCCAGCAACCTAGAGGTGAAAGGTTTCCTATCCCCTTACCAATACCTCCCCAAGCCATCGTGTCCCTAACAGATTTCATGCTGGAGTCCTTTCCCCTCCCCCACTTGGAAAAGTCCTGAGGATCCATCTTGGGCATGATCTTAAAGTCTTTACTCAAACAAAGCTGAACTCGCTAGAATATTTGTCAGCAGGACTGTGCTCTTGCATAAACATCTACACAGAAAATCACTCACTGGGCACGAACCAACAGCAGTGTGTCAGGAGAGGTTATAATTGCATGGAATTAAATGTACGGAAACAGAATAGGAACAAGAAATGCCTTTATGTCCACTTAAACTGAAAGAAAGAACATTTACAGCTATGGCAAGCACATCAGTATAATGGCAGCATGTATTTGTTAATAGAAATACTGTAAACATACATTAAACAATATACTGAGAGTGTTCGTGCGTTCTAAAAGGAAATAGCTATTTCAAATAGCATAGGGCAGAATGCTATGTCACTTTTAATAATAAGTTAAAAGATGCCTAGAGTGATCCTACTGCTAACTCCCATTTCAGATCAGAGGAAAGAGGTACATGCAGATTTTATAAAGATCTGGTTCCAGAGCTTTTGTGGCTAGCTCACTAGGATTTACTGAAAAGAGGAGTGGGCAGCCATTCAAAGGGGTTCTCTCCTTAAAAGAGCAGATTTCTTATTTCCTCCAAATTACCTAAATCATCATCATTTTAAAAGAACGCATTAGTTTGGAAAGCTGCATAAAAACCCTTTGGAACAATGTTCTAACTTAAAAGTCAAGTTTATACAGGTAGAACACATGTATCTGAGAATCTGAGGTTTGTTTCATGTCATAAAATAAGGTGAAACAAGTGTTGTAAAAATCTATTGAAATTTTAACTGTATCTGAGAATCCCAAGCTGCCTCCTTTATACTTTGTTCTTTCTAGGAACTTTGTGGTTATGAAAAATTATAACTTAAAATGCAAAGCTCTAATGAAGAAAAATACTTTTTTTGCACTGACACACGTTGTACTAACCAAGTAAGTCTTTCAAATAGTAGGGGAACAATGGCAGACACCACTGCAAAATAACCCATTCGGAGGAGGGCACAAGGAGAGGGAGACTGAATGTTCAGAAATATATCAATGCTATTTTCCTTTTGTTCTCGTTCCTGGCCAACTGCTAAGACTGGTCACTGCAAGCACATTTATTTTTGAGATAGAGGAATAGTCTAACAAGTTGTGATGTTATTGACAATAACTGGGACCGTATAGATCATTGTTGCAACAAAGGTCCTATAGCGGCACCAAATCTTATATAAAGGGGGTCAAATGAGGTGTCTAAGACCGGTTATGCTTGGTGGGTTATGATTATGTCATTTGTATGTATCAGTTTTGTAGTTGAAGTTATGAATATTGGCTTTATTCGGTCTGTATTTCAAACTGGGGCCATGCTTCTGGGACCCCGGACAAGCTATCAGCTCTGCCAGGCCTGCTTGATGGTCCATTAAGAGCCATCAGCGATACAATGGATCCATTAAGAGAAGGCAGACACGCCTGTGACTCAGCAAATTATGCAGGGACTTGCCCATGTGACTCCAGACTCCATTTTGCTGTGATTTTCCACAGTAAGGACAAAGAGGGGTCTTTACACCTGGAAGAAACTATAAAAGGCAGCTGCCTCATCTCCATTTTGTCTTCATTCCTGCTTCTTACCTCTGGAGGAACCTTTCTACAAATGGAAGCTCTTAAGAAAGGACTGAACGACCCATCCCAGCTGTGGATGCATTCCAGAGACTTGATCTGAACCTGCAGTATATTCCATCTGCTGCAAGTCTGAACCATGAACTTTGCCATTACTGTATGTAATTGATTCCTTTTAACCAATTCTAACGCTCACCTATACCTTTTTTCCTTTTATGAATAAACCTTTAGATTTTAGATTCTAAAGGATTGGCAACAGCGTGATTTGTGGGTAAGATCTGATTTGTATATTGACCTGGATCTGGGGGCTTGGTCCATTGGGATCGGGAGGGCCTTTTTCTTTGACTGGGGCATTGGTTTTCATGACCATTTGTCCCCATAACGAGTGGCACTGGTGGTGAGACTGGGAAACTGGAGTGTCTAAGGGAATTGCTAGGGTGACTTGTGGTTAGCCAGTGGGGTAAAACCAAAGTCTCCTCCGTCTGGCTGGTTTGGTTTGCCTTAGAGGTGGAAAAACCCCAGCCTTGGGCTGTAACTGCCCTGCTTGAAGCAATTTGTCCTGAACTGGCACTCTCAGTTGGGTCCCGCCAGAACCAGGATTGTTACACAAGTATGTCGGCAATATACTCTTTTCTTTTCATAAAAGTTATAAGATCCTGAAACTGCATTTGTATGCTGCAAAAAAGGAACAGTAAAAAGTTCTGTCTTTTCTATTCTACTACTTTATGCCAAAGCACGTTTATTGTTCCAATTAGTGAAAGCCTTACCATTCCTTCCATTCCATGTGGCAAAAGCAGCACAATTCCATTGTGTCGAACCCACTTAGCCTGTCCTGAGCTGATAAACTGGTCTATTATGCACTGCGCAGTGTTGTGGAAGTCGCCAAACTGCGCTTCCCAGCACACCAGAGCATTAGGACTTGCCATGGCAAAGCCAAGTTCAAAACCTAAAAACAAACAGGTAGAAAGAAAAAGGAAAAGATCCTGATTAGAATTATATTGTGTTTTCCATACTCTAAGACACCACCTTTCTATTGCAACTAATTAAACAAAAGAGAGCAGAATACACATCAAAAATCTTTACTCATGAAGTGCAACAGTGTTTTCAATAGTACCACTTCTGCTAGAAGGATTAGCAGACATTTGATTATACATATAGGATCCAATCCTCCAAACTCTTCCTTACGTTAGTAGTCCCAGTCAACAACATCATGTGGAAACTTCCGTTTTCATGAAAAAGTTAAGGTATTAACACTATTTTTTTCTCCTGGTAGTAAACATTTTTATACACAAATCTAGATAGATGCCACTCCTTTAATAAAAGTAACTATAAATACATTTATAGTTAATATTTAGGGTTCAGTTCAACAAACTATTTGTCCACCTTCTGCATTACGCAAGCCTGCACGATGCTATGAATGTGCCCGTACATTTATACAGGTGCTGGTTAGAATCGTTTGCTGTGGCTGGTCTTTTACATTTGTAAACTGGATCTTTCTGGGATCTTTTAATATACGTTTTATTTACCAAATGGTGACTGGAAAATGTGGTGAATGGCACTTTGGAAATAAGCATTTGGCTGTCATCGGTCATTCCCCGTTTCCTTTCCTTAGTTAGAGAATCCTACGTGTTCTTGACCTGTGTAACTAAGTTAATGCCTAATTTTCAGAACATTTCAAGAGATTCTAAAGATGTGATTATTACTACAAAGTCAATGGGATCTGCAAATCCGTGGATCATTCGTTAGGTGTGCAAAACTGAGCAAAGAAAATAAAAGCTTTCAGGCAAGTTACTGGAGGCAATGCAGCTGAAGTGCTCCCTTCTCAGAGATAAGGGGCTAAAACCTCCCTCAAGAGTCATGCCCCTCTGCATTCTTCACGGACATCTGTCCCAATACTGTGGTGAGGGGAGCAGGCATGGGGAGCACTTCTACTGCGGAGAGGGTATCTCTGCTTAAACTAATGCAAACAGGAGAATAGCTGCTGGTTTCCAGGAGGATAAGCAGGAGAAAGCAGATCTCTCCCTAGCTCCTCCAAAGCAGTAGAGCCAGAACTCCACAGGGTCCATGGGACTGGGATAAGAAAGCGAGGGAGCATGCTGCAAAGTCTCTGCTTTCCTTCTTTTTCGACATCTCAGCCCAGACGCACCTGATCTGGGGCATTTCCAATCACTGTTCCCCCCGCTGTACTGAAGTCCAAAGTAGGCAGGGAACACTGAGTTGCACAAAGGCCACATGACTTTGCCATCACGTCAGCAAGTCAGTTACAGGGCTGGGACTAGAGCCAAGGTTTCCCTAGTTTCATGCTATCCCCACTAGACAACGCTGCCGCACAATACTCAAACAAATGTAAACAGATTCTGAATACAGACCCAAGGGCTGAGTTTTACCCAGGTATTCAGAAAGATCATGATTAAGTGCAGTGGGAAGCACACAAACTGATAGCAGTCTGATTTTTAGTATAAATTACATTTTACACACTGTCGAATGTATCCAGCCAGAATGCTTTTGCCTTTTCCTAAAACCTGTCATGTTCCAAACCCAATAGTATCCTCACAACAGGCTATGTGGGCATCACTTAGATGTCTGTGGCAGTGCTGTAAAGCCCCAATTCTACTGCAGGGCCTGGGGTGCTGCTAATGGCTGGCAAAGAGAAAAAACAAACAACAAGTTATTAGAATACAAACCAGCTACTGTAATTCACGCTCAGCAGCTGTGCTAAGACACATTAATTGCAAACTGCTAGAGTATTTACATCTGCTACAGGGCTTTGTTGTGCAGCTTTAAAATACAAGATTTCAAGCAGTCAGAGTTCATGAAAACACAGTTAAATACAAGGCATGTAATAATAATCTCCTTTTAATGACCTATTTTAACTTCAAGATATTTTCCCCTACTTATGTCCCAGTTAATGGCTTATTTGTGAAAATCCAACCCCCGCCCCCATCCCAGTGCTCCCACTTACATGGGTCATAAGACTAGTGAGAGCACAAATATTCCTACAGCAATGGAGAATGATGCCACATGGGTCTAAATTGCAATACAAGGTGAAGACAGTGGTTATGACCGACAGACCACTTTGCTTAGTCAAAGAGTAAAATTGCACATTTAAAACACAGTTCCACAGTATGGAGGGTGTGAAGCTGCAATGCCCGAGAGGAAGCTACTGGGGGCACTGTACCACAGCTTCTTCAGAGGCCCCAGAAAGTGTGGGCCCGAGACTCTTTTGCTGCATCCTTTAATGGGGGCAGTATGTGCTCTAGCCTGGGTAGATCCAGCTCTACTCCATGTGTAAAGGGATAGGAAGCCAATGGCAACTCTATATCCCTGTTATCTTTCAGCAGACTAGCATCACAGGCAGTGCTAGCCTCAGGAGTGCAAGCACTAGCTTAATTTCTGGGTCCCATGCAGGGGTTCAAGGCTCTCTGTGCCCTCTGCTCCCATTCACACCTGCAGACAGGCCAGGTACAACTTGACTCCAAGTTATTTTCAACAATTTCACATTTAACTGTACTTGAGTAGCACTTGTCCACTGGCAGCCAACCATGAAAACCAACTGCATCTTAAAATACTGAACACCTACAGTGTTAAACAATTAAAACCAAGAAGTTAAATTCTACCTTCTGTTTCACCACTGCAAAGCTGGGCCACTCCAGTGGGGCTACTATGGATTTACAGGGCTATGACTGACGGAGACTATGGTTCACTATCTTTAGAGAGGACATCTGTAAGAGTTGTTTGCTTAAGCTGAAGTCATGCATTTAAATTTTAAACAGAGTATAAGCATTTATCTTCAAATAATGATAGTGTAATATGAGAGAGCGCCAGCCCATCAAACACATACCAAATAGAGCAGCAGATTGGTATAGTCAGTCAGTCTCTGCTGTTCAAAAGTTTTATTCGAAAATTCTCTGGACATGTACACTCACCACTGCTCAGAAACAAAGACCAAAGAAGAAACCAGCTGAAAACATGACAACTTGGTGTGAATTCTGTTCCTTGTACAGACACACTCTCTCTCTGCAACCTAATTACCCTCAGAAACAAGGTGGGTGAGGTAATATATTTATTGGACCAACTTCTGTTGGGAGAGAAGAGCTTTCGAGCCACTCAGAGTTCAGGTCACTGACCTAAGGAAAAATTTTGTGTAGCTCAAAAGCTGGTCTCTTTCACCAACAGAAGCTAGTCCAATAAAAGATATTACCTCACCCACCTTCTCTCTCTAATATCCTGGGACCAACACGGCTACACAATTCCACTGCATACCTAATTACATAGTGAGATGTGAAAAGTGAGAGTGCGTCTTTTTCCTGTGAGATCTGTCTATATTGATCCCTGCTTTCTTGTTTATCAATAAAAAAATCCCCCCCCACCCCCCACCCCTTTTTTTTTTGGCCTCATTTCGTCCCTTTTTGTCTTTTCCTAAGTTTGCTGCATGTTACACGGGGACCAACACAAAGGTTATTCTACAATGTATTCTGCAAGCGCCCGGCAGAAAGCAAGCACACCCACTCAAGTTATAGAAAACCTAAATTCATTCCCAAATCTGGATCTTCCTCACTACCACCAGCTTCTCCCATGTTACTAGTGCACAATCCCATTAAAATAAACCAAAGATGTAGAACCAAACTAACTCACATTTGGAGGCTGTGTGTGTGTGTCTAAAACTGGTGTGTTAGTTTGGGCCCCTCTATACTTACAGTTGATCTAAAATACTGGACAAGAGTAAGTGATTGAACTGGTATAACTTTAAATGTATGGGTTAGATTTTCAAAGGCACAAAAGGCAGTTAGGTGCCTAACTCCTATTGACAGTCAATGGGCACTGGGCGCCTAACTGCCCTTTGGCCTCGGAAAAAATCTTCCCCTAAAAACACTACACATGGGTAAAATCCAGGAGCAATTTTTCTTTAACAAGCAATATTAGCCCTATAGAGAAGACATGAAATAGACATACAAAGAAACCTTTGCAATCACTATTTCTGGCTATGATCAAACTTCTTATACCTTTAATTAGAAAAGTTTTAGGAACTCTGCAACTCATGCTGACTGATGGAGACCAACTTGGCATCTTGATATTCTCTGCACACAGTAGGCTACTGCTTCAAACCCATCAGCAAGTGCTCAGTGACAGGCTTCATGTACTTGTCATTTGTGATTTACACCATGGTGACTGGAGGCCCTCCAGGAGCCTCTCTCCTAAGGGAATTTATTGGATATGCAGATTGCTTCACAGAGTGCTGTGATATAGAAATCAGGCAAAGCATACCTACACCATTGGGGGAGGAAAAGGGGTTTTCGCAGCACTAAAATGTTGAGTCTCTGATACTCTTCTGTGTCAAGAACTAGATTAGGATTTAAAATAAAAAGAAACAGAAAACACTATAATTAAGAGCCAAATGGAAGCAGCGTGTTGGACTTACAGTATAGGACTATTTAATTTTTAAAGTCATCAGCACATGGCTATGAATTTGTCCTTGTAGGACCAATACAGGATTAACCTCCACTGAAGTCAGCTTTCCCTTTTGTTTAGCTTTTATTTTGTTTTTTTATCTTACCATGTACATTACTCTCCATCAAATTTCCTACTTATCTCTTTTAAGATAATAAAATCCTAGACACACCAAGGGACTGCAGGAATACATTAATGATATCACAGAAACACCTAGAGGCCCAAACCTAGTTTGATGTCCCATTGTGCTAGGTGCTGTACATACACATACCAAGAGACAATTCCTTCTTGAAAGTTTACAATCTAAATTGACAAAACAGACAAAGTATGGGAGTGGGGGAATCTCCACTTTACAGACTGAGAACGGAGATTATGCAGGTAAAAGATGATGAGACTTGCCAAAGGGCACACAGGACGTTTACGCTGATTTGGGTTTTGAACCTAGATTGCCTGAGTCCCAGCGCAGTGCTTTGACCACAAGAACATCCTCTTGCAATATTTCACCTGATTTTTTGAAAGTTACAGTTAGAAATACATAAACCAAAGATATTTATGTCTAAATTTAAATGCTCCAATCTGAAAGTCTGTCCTTCTACCTGGGAGGACCAGTATATACACTCTCCTGGAAGGTTGATGAACGTGCACAACAACTTGAATATGTCAATTGGCGGGGGGGGGGGGGGGGGGGAAGAGTGAGATCTTAAAAACAAATCCTTTTAGACATGAATATATATTGTTTGCATCCACTTTTGGAAAGTGACTTTTTATGCACAGTTCCTATGGAAATTCTATTCCAGATGTTTGGACCCATCTTGATGAAAGAAAGTTGATGAACCACTATGTCCCTGTGGTGCTGAACTCTGTGAACGGCCCATCCATGACTCCAACAGATGCTCCTTGTTCTCTTCTTGCCAAAAGAAGGCTAAAGGCTCAGAAGGATTGGACTTTTCCCTTCAACAAAACGTCCTTAGATGGTCCTAACTGCCCATCCTCACCCCCAACAATGCTATCTTCCAAAAGACATTTTAAACCTCAGCCCTCCATTTCTGTGTGGTCTTGCTGTCTCTAAAAACATTCAAAGAGCGTAAAGCCTGTATAACTTCTTCACTGCAAGTTCCCAAAGGTATTTACAAAATAGATTTCCCCAGATAGGTTTGAATCCCATTCTAATTTTAAACAAACATTAAGAGACTATTTCTGCTGATTGGGTGACATGGTTGAGAACATATGCAATATGGCTAATTTGTTCAAGGCTTATTTGCACATATGCTGTGCTCTACTAGGACAGGGGTAGTCTAATTTTCAGATGAGATATAAAACTAAAGTCCTGACCACTTGTGGTCTTCAACTTTTAATAAGCATAGGGAGCTTAACCAGGTCTCCTGACCAAAATTTTGACCCAGGTAATTTAAGTTCTGTATACCAATATTTTCTTGAAATTTCAAATGAATATTGTACCCTTCCTTACTTCCTGTCCTAAACTGTTATTTAATGTAGCTGTGCATCACTAAATACGGTTATATTGTACCCCAGAAGTGGCTGTGTTTAAGAGGAGGATCAAGTGATCCCAAACACATATGCATCCTTGACCAGGCTCACAAGGGCATTGGGTGAGGCTTATTCATTTCAGTGTTTGCAAATTGCTTTGAGATCCTTAGATGAAAGGCAAGGTAGACGTGCAAGTTATTAGTTCTGTTCCTGTTACATGTGCTCTCTCGATCATTCTTTTGTCAGTATAGCAGGGATAGGGTGGTGTTACGCAAAGTGTCAACATGCACAGCCTATTCTGTGTTTTCCCCCTACAGCAGTTTGCATGACTGTCACAAGAACCTGCAACTTTCAAGTAACAAAAGTAAGGCTGCAGCTTAATTCATAGGATTTTCAAGTGTCCTAAGGCATGAAAATTAAAATAATCTAGCAAGTGTTTTTGAGATGGCCACACATGACTTCTTAGTCTGACGTCAGTAAGAGGAAAACCATAAGGAAAGACTTGCTGCTATATTTAAAGAAATACACTGGGGACTGGTATTGGGATACACAAGCTCTCTTTTAAATCACTAACTTGAATCCAGCCCAGGAGAGCCAGTGAAATCATTAATATCCATTTGGTTTCTGAACCATGGAAACGCTGATGATCAAGAGGTAGGGGAAGCTCCCTTATGCCCTCCAACAGTCCCACTATATGGCCTTGTAAGAACCTGGACCTCAGTTTTTACATTACCTAATTTCCCATTGCAGTTTTAGTTGGATAATGATTTTGGCTATTTCTTCATCTATTAAAAAAAAAAAATGGTGTAGTGCTGCCCTGGTAACATCACTGCCGTATTCCAACACAGAGATAGCTGCATATCAGTGGTGAGATCATTATTGCTACATAAACATAGGGATCATTCATGATGAAAGGTACTGTGGACTTTTAGAATACTATTGCTGTAAAGGATTTTTTAATTGTTCACTAGGAACAAAATGGTTCAGAAAGCCTAAGCACCAGCCTTATTCCAAATGACAAGACAAATTCAAACCTTTAAGACTTCCAAAAAAGTTTAAAATCAATAGATTAATATTCTTCCTTTCTTCCTCACCTTTCCCAGTCAACCATAAAACCATACTGAATTTCATCTCCAGGCCTAAGAAGGTCCAGGAGTCTCTGGTGGTCCATCTGTTGTCTTCAAATCTCATGTGTCTGGGAGTTTCCTCTTTTCGCAGCATGAGGCAATTCAATCTACTCAGCACTGATGAAGCCTCAACGGGAGTAGTGTGTCTAATTCTGGGCACCACACTTTAGGAAAGATGTGGACAAATCGGAAAGAGTCCAGAGGAGAGCAACAAAAAGGTTTACAAAACCTGACCTATGAGGAAAGGTTAAAAACACTGGGCATGTTTAGTCATCAGAAAAGAAGAATGAGAAGGAATATGATAAGTCTTCAAATATGTTAAGGGCTGTTCTAAAAAGAGGACAGTGAGTGCTCTCCAAGGCCACTGAAGGTAGGACAAGAAGTAAATGGCTTAGTCTGAAGCAAGGGAGATTTAGGTAAGATATTAGGTAAAACTTTCAAACTATAAGGAGAACTAAGCAACGGAATAGGCTTCGAAGGGAGGTTGTGGAATCCTCATCACTGGAGGTTTTAATGAACAGGTTAGACAAACACGTGTCAGGGATGGTCTAAGTATGCTTGGTCCTGCCTCAGTGGAGGGGGCTGGACTACATGACTTCTGAAGGTCTCTTCCAGCCCTACATTTCTATGATTCTATGACTCTGAGGCACCTGAGACCTTGGGAAAGTCTTAGAACTCATGAAGCCAGTATCCAGCCAGAGCTCAACAGAGAACCATGCTCCCATAAGGAGAATATCATCAATAAGAGCCCAGTTGGAGGTTTAAGAGAATGAAGAAAGATGGGAGTGTGACGGGTTGGGATCACAGAGACCTGCTTGGTGCTGCCACCTGGTGTGCCAAGGCTACTTCTGCCCCTGCTTCCAGGCCTTTTCCAGCTTGGGACTCCCAAATCCTGTCTGTTTTGAGCCAGATTCCACTGATCTGCTACAAACACAGACCCAGGTCTGAACCAAGTCCACTAACAACTGTAAGGCTCCTGGAAGCGCTCTTGCCTTTGACGCCCAGGTGCCCAACTCCCAAAGAGGTTCAACCCCTTAATAAATCTGTTTTACCCTGTATAAAGCTTTATACAGGGCAAACTCATAAATAGTTCGCCTTCTATTTCAAAGATAGAAAGATATGCACAGCTGTTTGCCCCCCCGCCCCCGGGTACCAACTCATACACCAGGAAACTTAATGAGTAAAAAGTGATTTTAATAAGTACAGAAAGTAGGATTTAAGTGACTCCAAGTAGTGACAGACAGAACAAAGTGAATTACTAAATAAAATAAAATAGAACACGCAGTTCTATGTCTAATCGCCCTGTGTACAGCTAAAAACCTCACTAGGTCCAGTAAACAGGCTATCTTCCTTCCAGCCTGGGTCCAGCAATCACTCACCCCCCTAATGTCTTTGTCCTTTGTTCAGTCTCTTTCAGGTGTCCTTGGGGGGTGGAGAGTCTCTCTCTTTAGCCAGCTGAAGACCAAAATGGAGGGGTTTCCTAGGGGTTTAAATAGATTTTCTCCTCTGGATGGACACCCCTCCCTCTCCCTGTGTAGCATCCAGTTACCAAATGGAGTTGGGGTCACATAGACAAGTCACCTGTCCATGCACAACTCAGTTCCTTCTCAGACCAGCCACATTCCTGGCAAAGCTCAGATGTGGATTGGTGTCTGTTAAGTGCTTCTTGATTGGGCACTTAACCTGCACATTCCTTTCTCAAGAAATACAACCAATATTCATAACTTCAACTACAACAATGATACATGCATATAAACAGAAGGAATAAATTCAGTAGGTCATAACTTTCACAGAGATATGTTACATGGCACATGTAGCATAAAACATAGTCCAGTTACATCATGTATACATTTATAAGCATCTCCCCATAAAGTTTTATGGGGTACACCGTCACAGGGAGTATACCAAAAAAAACCCATTTAAAGTAACAAATGAATATGTATTGATAGGCTGAATGTGTATAAGGGGCCTGTAAATTATGTCTGCTCTCTTCCTCTATTAAGATGTCCAAATAAACTGGTGAAACTGTATTCTGGCCTTCTGCTCAATACAGGGTTGTCATGCGCCTTGTTTCAATCAGAATGCCCTGTTGAAAAGGGGCTCTTAAAAGTCCGGTCAGTGGTGCAGCAGGCTCCTAGGGCTAAGGCAAGCTTCCTGCTGGCGCGAAGGCAGCCACAGCACGCACAGCCTCACTGATGCGCCTAGGGGCTGCAGGGACCTGGTGGCCACTTCCTGGGAGCCGTGGTAAGTGCTGCCAGGACCCCGCACCCAACCTCCTGCCCCAGCCCAGAGTCCCTCCCGGAGCCTGCACCCCGCAACCCCCCTCACATCTCAACCCCTTGTCCCAGCCCAGAGCCCTCTCCCGCACCCTGAACCCCTCATTTCTGGCCCTACCTGGAGCCTGTACTGCCAGCTCAGAGCACATATTCCCTCCTACACCCCAATCCCCTGCCCCAGCCTGGAGCCCTCTCCCACAACCCAAATCCCTCATCCCCGGCCTCACCCCAGAGACTGCACCCCCAGCCCAGCCCGGTGAAAGTGGAGTGAGGATGGGGGAAGAGTGAGTGAGAGAGGGAGGGGGGATGGAGTGGGCAGGGGTGGGGCCTCAGAGAAGGGGAGGGCAGGGGTGTTCAGTTTTGTATGATTAGAAATTTGGCAACCCTAGATTAATACCTTCCCAGAGCAATTCAGTTATGCTTCCAGACTTCCCTATTGCTGAAACTGAATAACCTGCAGCTAAAGTACTATCTTTATTGAATTGCAATAATCCAGCTGCAACTAAAACAATACACCCAGGTTAACAGAATGGTAATGCCTAGCTCTTATATGTGCTTTTCATCTTTAGATCTCAACGTACTTTAAAATGGTTAGTATTATCTCAGTTTTACAGATCGGGGCACAGGGAGGGAAGTTATTTGCTTAAGATGAAGCAGCAGACTAGTGAGAGCCAGGAATTGAACCCACACCTGCCAAATCCCAGTCTAATGCCCTATCTGTAACAAACAAAATCTAAAACAGTAACAGAAATGCTCCAAATACAACCCTTAAATGTACACATCCCTCTCACCTTGCATCTGAAAACAAATAGTTTTTTTAAATGCAAAGTAACTAGCCTGTTCTGGTTTTATCATTGAGGCAAATCAGTCTTGTCAGAATATCATTTTAGTGGAGCTATTATACCCCAGGTGCTCCTAACAGTGAAAGTAATAACTTGGTGCAGAGCTCACAGCTCTGAACAGGTGCCAGCTCTCTGCTTCTTCTCCTGTCAGGGAAACAATTTGTGGTATTGTCATGCAGGGCTATTCAATCCATTCTTACTTAATGAGCTCTAATCCACGGAAACTAAGGGAATTCCCAAAACGATTCTGAGTTCTTGCATGTTTACACAGACACAAATTAAATCCACAATCTTAACTCCTTTTTCCTTCATAGCCACACCGCAATATTAGAGACTTCCAGGACAAACACTCCAAAGCTTCTTGTTGAACAGTGGTAGTGCATTCAGTAGCAGTAATGGGAGAACAAAATAGGGTGACCACACATCCTGTTTCGGCTGGGACAGTCTCTTTTTAAACCCTGTCCTGGCTGTCCTGACTTTTTTTTTTGTTTTTGGCAAAAGTGGGCCTTTGGCCCATTTGCTCTTGCCAACTGGTCAAGTTGACAAGAGCAAGTGGGACAAAGGCCCACTTTCGTCAAAAAAGTGGGTTATGGAGGAACGTGGGTGTGGGTGGAATGAGGGGGATGAGTGGTGATGCCAGCCTTGCGTGAGGAGGGCGGGGGCAGACAGGGCTCAGGCAAGCAGTAATTCCCCATCTCGCGGGGCAGGGGGGTGGCTCAGGGGGGCCTCAGGCTATCCCCACACTATGTTCCATTTTCACTTTGGGAAATATGGTCACCCTAGAACAAAATAAACTCTGCTCCTCTTTCCATCTTCCTCTCTTGAAGCAGCAAATCCTCAGACTGGGAAAGTTTGCATTTCCCCCACTTTTTGTATTCAAAAGAGGACAGCCCAGAAAGGAGAAGTCACTAACTACTCTGCATAGAAAGCCCTCTTTCCCACCACTCTCTAATAATCAAACAAATACTGCAAAAACAACTGACACCCAAACATCATCCTGCGTAAATTAAACCAAAATAAGAGTTTCCACATAGGAATTTGTATCAGTTTAACTCACAGATTTAATTAAATTGAGGCAACTATCCCACGTAGACAAGGCCTTGATTTAGGGGCACAAATACTATGACGATGAGCAAGATACAATATGAACAGGATTACTTGTGGCACCTTAGAAACAAACAAATTTATTTCAGCGTAAGTTTTCGTGGGTTAGAACCCATTTCATCAGACGCACGGAATAGAACATACAGTGAGCAGATATTTATACATTCAGAGAAACATGAAAAGGTGGAAGTGCCTATACCAACTTTAAGAGGCTAATTAATTAAGAGGAGATGGGCCCCACCCCATCAGCAGGGGGGAAAAAAACTTTTGAAGTGAAGATGGCCCATTGCAGATAGTTGACACAAAGGTGTGAGAGAGGATAGTTAACTTAAGGAAAATAGATTCAATTAACGTAATGGCTTGGCCATTTAATATTAACCTTTAAAACAGACTCTTTAAAAGTTTCAAAAACACATAAGATAACACTGAACAGTTCCTATTTCTAGCCCTATACAACTAGGTAGATATGAACAGGAACAAGGTGTTGATTTCTCTCCTGAGGAAGAATCTGTTCCTTGTGCACAAAGCTTTTTGATCACTTAGAAGTTTCACATTACATTAATAAACTATCCATTCAAAAAAACCTTTCATTAAAAATGTTACTGGCAAAATGGATTAGAATGATAAATAAGTTATGTTTGATCAAAGTTCTTAATAAAAGAGGTTAATATCCATTTGGAGCTCTCTCATCTGAAAACTATTTCTCTCTATAAATACAAATTTGCAAAGGTAAACATTTCCAAGCACCATGATATATGGTAAATGTTAACAAAATTACTTAAAGTCATTACAGCTAAAGAAAGAGGAAAAGGACTTAATTATATTAACATTTTAACCCATTCACATACAAGATGGTATTTCTAATAAAACATTTCTAATTAAAAAATCTGGTTTGTCAAACTCATCCACTGTAAATTGCTCTGTCCATTTTGTTTCCTTCATTGTTGGAAAATGCCATAGCTATGGATTTTAAAAATTGTTATTTTAAAATATTAATATTAGTAATATTAATTTGTGCTCATGTAATTATATATATATATATATATATATATATATATATATAGTTCCATTATTGTTTCCTTGCTACTTTCACACCCTGGAAACATCAGATGTGACAGGCCACATTATACAAGGCTGTACCCTGATCTGCCCGAGTGTCTCAACCTAGATGAGAGAAGAAGCCATGCTAATTAAAAAAAATATTGCTTCAGTGATCACTTTTTCCAAAAGCAGACATTTGGCTAAGTATTTGTAAATCTATTTAAATCAACAAAAACTTACCTAGCTGCAGAACTTGAATTAGTGCACCCATTTAAAAATGCACGTATTTAAAAAAAAAAAAAAAAAAAAAAAAAAAAAAAAGAGGGCAAAAATACAGAAGGGGATTGCAAAAAATCTAATCTCATGAAATTCTGCCCTCTTGTCAGTATCAATATACCCATTTCATAGAGGGACAAACTGAGGCACAGAACACTGAAGTGTCCCATCACTGCTCGCACATCAAGTCAGGGGAAGAACATAGAGGAGCCCAGGAACCTCCAGCTCCTAGGCCTGTGCTCTAACCACACTGCCTTGCTCTATCTGAATTTTAACACTGTAGACCTAAATGACATACACATATTAAAATACAATCCTCAAGATGTTTATACAACCAAATATCCACATAATATAGATACTAATCTTATTATAAGCCACTGTTATCTATTAACTCTTCATTTTTTCCCTTTTGCTTTCATTTGAGTTGTGAAATAGATATGTAATAGTTCTTCATTATTTATCCACAGAGTCAATAAAACTTCTTGATATATTATTAAATGTATCAGTTTTATTTTGTGCTTCACATATCATCCTCTTGCCACCTACAGCTTGTCTGAGTGAGGTCATCCATTCACCCCCAGCTGAAGGTGAAATGTCTGGCCAGTGCCAAAGTATAATTCGATTCACTATGATTAATGCAATTTCTAACAAAGATTTGTGATCTCAATATATGTAGTAAATTTAGAATAGCACTCAATACACAAGGTTGGAACAGGTTATCATATCTATATTCCCAGGCATCCTTGATTTTACTCATAGCACCGCCTCTCATCAAGTTGTTAATAAATTTGCAAAGCCACATTATATAGCTAAAATCCCTCTTTAGCAAGTTTATACCCTCAAAAGAACCCCACTGCTCTATGATGTAGAGATGGTGTATTTTCAAACTGCCAATACATGAAAAGATGGAACATTCTGAACCATTTTAATTTCAGTTTCGACTCTGACTGCGTCACAATTCTTTTCCCCATAATCTTTGCTGATGAATTTCTGCACATGTTGCCTAACATCCTTCTCCTAAAATAGATTTTAAATATAATGACTTCACCATTACCATTAGTATTTAACAGAAATTGTATAAGATAGATGCCTGGTGTGTTTCAGCTTTATAGTCCTTTAGTGAACAGTGTCTTGATAGTTCTGAATTTGCACCCCCTTTTTTCCTTCCCTCACACCGTGCACAATTAGGTTTTAAGCAGCTGACAGGAACAGTGGTGGAGAGGAAGGGGGGAGGAAGCATTTTTATAGCAGGTGTGTAATGATGCTACAGATTGAGCAGACCTGCATGCATGATATTGTAGGCGTAGTCATTATCAGTCTCAACATTAAAAAAAAACAAAAACAAAAAACACTTTTCCAGTCCATTTTACATATTTTAATGTCATTTAAAAAAAAAAAAAAGACACAATGGACCAAATCATGGTCCATCACAGAAGGGCAGAATTTGGATTAGGGTCTATATCAGGGGTGGCCAAACTTTTTGGCCCGATGGCCACATCTGGATATGGAAATTGTATGACAGCCATGAATGCTCACAAAATTGGGGGTTGGGGTGCGGGAGCGAGTGAGGGCTCTGGCTGGGGGTGTGGGCTCTGGGGTGGGGCTGAGGGGTTGGGGTATAGGAGGGTGCTCCAGGATGGGACCAAGGGGTTTGGAGGGCAGGAGGGGGATCAGGGCTAGGGCAGGAGGTTGGGGTGCGGGAGGGGGTCAGGGATGCAGGCTCTGGGCAGCGCTTACCTCAAGCAGCTCCCAGAAGCAGCAGCATGTCCCCCCTCCGGCTCCTACGCGGAGGTATAGCCAGACAGCTCTGCGCGCTGCCCTATCCACAGGCGCCGCCCCTGCATCTTCCACTGGCTGCGGTTCCCGGCCAATGGGAGCTGAGTGGGCAGCGCTTGGGGCGGAGGCAGCGTGCGGAGGCAGCGTGCGGAGGCCCCTGGCTGCCCCTACATGTAGGAACCAGAGGGGGAAAATGCTGCTGCTTCCAGGAACCGCACAGAGTGGGGCAAGCCCCTGCCCCCGTCCCCTGACGGGAGCACGAGGGCCGGATTAAAATGTCTGGAGGGTTGGATGCGGCCCTCGGGCCGTAGTTTGCCCACCCCGGTCTATATAATAAGATTCCATTATTGTTACTACCTGCGTCTTTCTGAGCCTTAGAACGTCTGTTGGTGATGGAAATAGCTACAAGCATAGTAAAGAGCTCTTTTTGTTTAGAGTATCACCCAGTTCAATAAATCACTGGATTTCAGAGTCTGTTACCATCCAGTTTATAAATTCTCAGCCATTCGGACTTCACCAATTACACCCATGAGGTGTACAGCTACAGCAAGGAATGTATCTATTCTATGCCATACCAAGAGACCTAGACCCCAGGTGATATCAGAGGTAACTCAAACAATCACCACCCTTATTCTGCAGCTAATTTGCATGCAACAATTGCATTGGTTGAGAGAGAGAGAAAGCACAGATAATGGATTACTACACCCACTGCCACACCAGTGCAATAGCAAGAGCTCTCAGCTACTAGTTGTAATAATAATTTTTAAAACCCCACCTTAATCAAGGAAGGACAAACGACAAATAAAATTACTAGAGTAAATTTGACAAAATATTTTTCAGGTAGTTCAATGAAAAGAAAAAAACTGATTAGCAGTCATACTATTTCATTTTCATGCCCTTGCCCTGCATGTTCCTACTAGAACAGAAGTGCTAAAATACAACAAAAAGCTGTTTTTGTTGCATTTCCAGCCTGACCAGCCACAGGAAGTACCAGAAATCTAAGGGAAAAGCTAAGAGGCTCAGTTAACAATCTGAATGTCTGAAATCTTAGCGGAACAGAACCTTTCAATATGTGCAGGTTCAACCATCTTTAATTTATAATTTAAACAAAATTGCTCCTAATTAGCGGTCATCAATTCCCAGATCTCATTTGAAACAGAAATTAAAAAGGTACAGTACCAAAAGTAAAATCCCTGCAAGCTGCTTGGAAACTTTTTAAGACACCATAGTAGAGGCTCAACTTAAATGTATACCCTAATTTAAAAAACATAGTAAGAGAACCAAAAAAGAGCCACTGTGGTTAAACAACAAAGTAAAAGAAGCAGTGAGAGGCAAAAAGGCATCCTTTAAAAAGTGGAAGATAAATTCTTATGAGGAAAATAGAAAAAGAGCATAAACTCTGGCAAATGAAGTAAAAAAAATGTTTTTTAAATACATCAGAAGCAGAGAGCCTGCTAACCCACCAGTGGAGACACTGGACAATCGAGATGCTAAAGGAGCACTCAAAGACGATAAGGCCATTGCGGAGAAATGCCATTCATTTTGGGTGACAGATCTGAGGAACTGTCCCAAATTGAGGAGTCATTAGAGTAGGTTTTGGAACAAATTGACAAACTAAACAATAAGAAGTCTCTAGGACCTGTTGGTATTCACCCAAGAGTTCTGAAGGAACTCAAATGTGAAATTGCAGGACTACTAACTGTCATCTGTAAACTATCATTTAAATCAGCTCTGTACCAAATGACTGGAGGATCGCTAATGTGATGCCAATTTTTAAAAAGGGCTCCAGAGTGACCCTGGCAACTACAGGCCAGTAAGCCTCACTTTAGTACTGGGCAAACTGGTTGAAACTATCGTAAAGAACAAAATTGTCAGACACATAGATGAACATAATTTGTTGGGAAACAGTCAATATGGTTTTTGTAAAGGGAAATCATGTCTCACCAATCTACTAGAATTCTTTGAGGGGGTCAACAAGCATGCAGACAAAGGAGATTCAGTGGATATAGTGTATTTAGATTTTCAGAAAGCCTTTGACAAGGTCCTTCACCAAAGGCTCTTAAGCAAAATAAGCAGTCGTGGGATAAGAGGGAAGGTTCTCTCATGGATTGGTAACTGGTTAAAAGGGTAGGAATAAATGGTCAGTTTTCAGAATGGAGAGAGGTAAATAGTGGTGTCCCCCAGGGATCTATACTGGGCCCAGTCCTATTTAACATATTCATAAACGATCTGGAAAAAGGGGTAAACAGTGAGGTGGCAAAATTTGCAGATACAAAACTACTCAAGATAGTCAAGTCCCAGGCAGACTGTGAAGAGCTACAAAAGGATCTCACAAAACTGGATGACTGGGCAACAAAATGGCAGATGAAATTTAATGTTGATAAATGCAAAGTAATGCACATAGGAAAACATAATCCTAACTATACATATACAATGATGGGGTCTAAATTAGCTGTTACCACTCAAGAAAGATCTTGGAGTCATTGTGGATAGTTCTCTGAAGTCATCCACTCAATGTGCAGCGACAGTCAAAAAAGCAAACAGAATGTTGGAAATAATCAATAAAGGAATAGATAATAAGACAGAAAATATCATATTGCCTCTCTATAAATCCATGATACGCCCACACCTTGAATACTGCGTGCAAATGTGGTCACCCCATCTCAAAAAAGATATATTGGAATTGGAAAAGGCTCAGAAAAGGGCAACAAAATGATTAGGGGTATAGAACGGCTTCCATACGAGGAGAAATTAATAAGACTAGGACTTTTCATCTTGGAAAAGAGGCGACAAAGGTGGGATATGATAGAGGTCTATACAATCATAAGTGGTATAGAGAAAGTAAATAAGGAAGTGTTATTTACTCCTTCTCATAATACAAGAACAAGGGGCCACCAAATGAAATTAATAGGTAGCAGGTTTAAAACAAACACAAGAAAGTTTTTTTTCACGCAACACACTGTCAACCTCTGGAACTCCTTGCCAGAGGGTGTTGTGAAGGCCAATATTATAATAGGGTTCAAAAGGGAGCTAGATAGATTAACAGAAGATAGGTCCAACAATCGCTATTAGCCAGGATGGTCAGGAATGGTGTCCCTAGCCTATGTTTGCCAGAAGCTGGGATTGGGTGACAGGGTATGGATCACTTGATGATAACCTGCCTGTTCATTCCCTTTGAGGCACCTGCCATTGGCCACTGTCAGAGGACAGGATACTGGGCTTGATGGACCTTTGGTCTGACCCAGTATGGCTGTTCTTATGAGACATCTTACTGCATAAGAAAACTTCCCAGGCATTTTATGAGACTTACCTAAAACTCCATACTCCGAAAGGGAGCTATTGCACACAGTGTAGGGGGCTTGCTGGTCCCAGAGGTGATTCATGGGAACACATGTCCTCTTGTCAACTTCTTGATCATGGAGTACATGGTGGCGATGGCTACAAACAGATGTAGATACAAAGGATTATTTGGCTATATTTTTTCGTATGGTCCCAAAAATTAATTTACCTTAAATCTTAGAAACTATGTCCTGGCAACTGTGACTTCAATGGAACTACCCCTTCTATACACCATTATAGCTCCTGTCTGAATCACAGAAATACCACTGTACATACGGATAGAGTATTCACATGAAAATGAATGTTCTTTCACTGGCTATTCGCGGTTGGTTTTTCGACACTGGAGGGATTAAAGAATTGTGAAAATGCAGCAGCATCACAGCAGTTTGGGCTAAAAATATTTGTAAAAATAATAAAAATGTAGAAGATCTTTTACAGTTAATACTCGGTTATTCAAATAAAATTATGCCTTCTCTATCAGATAGAATACCATAGTTTTATTGCTAGGTAAGTTAGTTAGATTGGCATATTTCTGCAATCCACACAACATGAAAGATGGAGACCATTGCACAAAAGGTAGCTATTTCACAAATTACAATGAGCTGTGAAATTCTATTAGTCCTCTTCCTACAATGACTCTGGTTTGTCTTTTTACAGCAAAATCTCACGTATTGAGTATTTTTAAGGAGTAAGACCTAGAACAGTTGCATCCTTTTCCTCACTTTGCACTGCCATTCCCACCTTTTACAGCTCTCCAGAACTTCATTAATCAGCATTAGAATGGTGCACCAAGGAACATTATCAAAACAGAGATGACTGAAGTAATTACTGTAATCCATTAATTCCCTGAGCAAGACTAACTGAGTGAATCACACCAATATGTTCAGCTCTACAACCACTAAGGTAAGGAGGGCTATTACACTGATAATAGCTATTATGTGCTGTGTAGCTACCGATGCTGAACAAATTAGAGACAGACTCTTTCTCTGTAGTCCCCTCTGTTCTAATGCATCTTAGCAAAACAGCTCTCAAATCTATATAGAAATTAATAGCATAAGATCAGGGACAGGCGGAATTACTGAAGAGCAACACTAAACAGGAAATAAAGGGTAGCTCTAAGGCAGGAATGCTTTCTTGATACTACCTCCCTTCCCCTATCCCTCAAACCCACAAGGGGAAAATAAAACGAATATATGGCATGCTTTTTGGAAAGACAATTAAGTTGCCTAGTAGATGTGACTAGAGTAAGCATAGCTGGAGAGCCACTTCATCAGAATGATACAGACACACAAAAATTACATCTTGATGTTTCACTGACCCGTGGCAGTCTCTCTGCAACTTTTCATGCTGATGCAGATTCGGATTCCCTCCCTCTACCCCCTGTCCTCCCTCATTCCTAGGCAGGGCCGGCTCTAGGTTTTTTGCCGCCCCAAGCAAAAAAAATTTTGGCTGCCCTCCCGCTGCCCGCCAGGGGCGGCTCTCCCCTGGCGGGGAGCTCTAGTTTAAAACTAGAGCTGGTCAAAAAAAAAAAAATATCTCCAGTGAAACAGGTTTCCCCATCAGAAAAATACCAGTTTGACATGCTTCACTTCAGACCTGGTGAAAGCACTTCGTTTTTTCTTTATAACAAAGAAAAAAACAAAGAACTTCGGGAAGGTCATTTCCAGATTTCCAAAATGAATTTGTTCCAGACATTACATTCCATGGGAAATTTCCACTTGGCATCTGAACTGGGACAAGGGAACATTACAGGATGACTGAATTTCCCACAGAAGGGAATTCCCAAGTTTCAACCAGCTCTAGTTCAGGACTAGCTTATATTAGTTTGGCTTCTGTTGAAGAATTTACAGGGACAAGCTAAGCTAATAGAACCAGTTTTAAACAGATTGAACAGGTGTTCACACAGGTTTAAAGCAGTTTAACAATTGTTTTGGTTTAAGTTAAACTGGTGCAGCTTCTGTGCTTTGACCAGCCCTTAGGGTCTCATTTTTTTCTTTAAAAACAAAACAATTTTTTCTTAAACCTTTTCTTTAAAAAAGACAAGACAAAGTTGCTCGAGAGCAGAGCTGCAAATTAATAGTTAGCTCTTACCCAGTGCTTTCACCTTCAGATCTCCATGGGGTTAATCAAGGTTGGAGAGTATCCTTACCCTCATTTAACAGAGGGGCAAGCTGAGATACTGTGATTTTTTTCTCACACACACCCAGCCAGTGGCTGAGCCAGGAATAGACCTTACATCTCCTGACTCCCAATCCAGTGCCCTTTCCACTAGATCTCACTACCTCAAATCCACTTTACCAGCCTTATTTTCCAGGAGTTCTGATTTGACTGAGTCAAATATCCACATACTCCTCAATACTTATGTACCGATAGCCATAACTATGAGGAGAACCCCCAAATCAGCATTACAGCAGTTTCACTAGTTCCTCCAGCAATCTTGTCTCTTGCTCCTTACTACTTGCATTTTTAGTCATTCATTTCTGCTTTACATGAAGTCTGGAGCAAAGTGAGATCTTGAACAAGAACCAGCAAACCCACAAAAGTTCTCTCTCTCAAGGCAACTTCCCTGCGCATTAGGACGTTTCTGTTCCTGGTTTCTCTGGTGCTGAGCACGGAGGGAATTTCTCTCCCCTTCTACAAGTACGGGACTGTGTGTGTGTTGCTCTGGCAACTTAAATGCAGACTTAAGCCAGCTCGGGTGCATTAGTGTAAACATTTCTCTCTATACGGTAGGGCCATATCCTGCAGCCCTGGCTCAGGCAAACCTCCTACTGAAGCCATCCGAGATTTATCCCTCCTGGTGAAATTCACTGGAGGGCGGGGTGGCCGCTGCCTCGGGAGAGCGGTGTTGTGGCTGCGGGACCCCGCTCAGCCGGCTCCCCCTGGGGCGGGTGGCAGCTGCCGCGGAAGAGCAGCACGGCGCAACCCGGCTCTGCCGGCTCCCTGCCCCGGCTGCGGCAGGGCAGGGCAGGGCAGCCAGGAGCGGCTCCCCCCTGTCGGGGGTGGCCGCTGCAGCGCGAGAGCGGCGCTTCGCGACCCCGCTCCCCGCTTAGCCAGGGCAGGGCAGCATTACCGGCTCCTGGGGGGGAGCGGCGGGGCCCCGCCCACAGGGGAGCGGCGGGGCCCCGCTTCCCGCCCAGCCGGCTCCCTGCCCCGGCTGCGGCAGGGCAGGGCAGCCAGGAGCGGCTCCCCCCTCGGTGGGGAGTGGCCGCTGCAGTGCGACCCCGCTGCCCGCTTAGCCGGGGCAGGGCAGTGTTACCGGCTGGGGCAGCCGCTGCCCGCTGCCTGCGGGGGAGCAGCGGGGCCTCTCCGCCGGCTCACTGCCACTGTGCCGCCCCTGTTAGTTTGCCGCGCCAAGCACCGGCTTGTTCTGCTGGTGCCTGAAGCCGCCCCTGTTCCTAGGTGCTGGAAGAGAAAGGGACTGTACTTTTACCTGCAGCAGTATCCTGCTCCCTTTCTACTGCTAATTATAAGCAATATGCAGTGCTGACATAGGAAGTAAAAGACTCATTATAAATTCTACTCTTTTAGCCGATCTGTGTGTTTACTAGTGAGAGCTAATGGGGTAGTGTCCCCTGAGAGAAGAAACAAGACTCTTAAAATTAAAATAATGGGGATCCTGTGTGGAGGCTGCTGGATATGGGACAGCCCCCTGTATCTTGTTCCAGATTCCTGACTAGCCTCTGTTGCCAAGTGTCACCACAAATATATGGCTGAGTCCTGGTGTGAACCAAACAGTCATGGAAAGTACTTCTGACTACACTAATGCTAACAGCCCAGGAAGCTACAAGATAGCAAAAACAGTAATGAACAACTGCCCTGATGGTCTCATTATCGAAGTACAGTACTTCTAAAATACTAATTGCTTATCTCTCAAATTTTACTTCATTTGATTTTTACAGTAATCACAGGTTGAAGCAAGGGTACAGTGGATATAATCACAGTTGCCAACTTTCACATGGTAAATAAGCACCCCGACTTTCACAATCAGCCAAAAAACAAGCTAATCCAATTTCAAAACAAGGCCAAAACAAGCCAATACCTAAGAATCCCAATACTCTATGTTACTAGATCCCGCAGCATGCGGTCAGGGACTGTGGTGGGCCCACTGTGCACCCCTGACTCGCTCCGCTCCTTGCCCGGAGCCAATCAAAAAAAGAAGACGCAACAAGCTACAACAAACCGAACAAGCTACTCACAAACCAATTAACCCCCAAACAAGCCCAATTTCTGCATTTTTTTCACGGGTGTGGCATGTTTGGATATAATGCTCATTCCTCAGTCTCTTGTAGAAGGGCTTGTTCTAATATCAATGCATGGGAATTTTGAGAAACTCCTGTTAATAATTATGGGAGTGACACATTTATTATAACACATCAGGTCACATAATCAGTGAACAGCAGACAAGATTTATTCAAAGCTAGACAGTCTCTTAGCCCTGGTCTACACTACGAGTTTAGGTCGAATTTATTAGCGTTATTTCGATTGATCCGTGCACCCGTCCTCACGACGAAGCCCTTACCATCGACTTCTAGGGCTCCTAAAATCGATCTCGCCACTCCACCCCCAACGAGAGAATTAGCGCTTAAAGCGATATTGCCGAATCGATGTAGGCTTAGTGAGGACGCAATTCGACACTATCGGCCTCCTAAATCTATCCCATGGTGCAACAGCTGACCGCTCTGGACAGCGGTCTGAGCTCGAATGCTCCTCCCAGGTAGACAGGAAAAGCCCCGCGAACTTTTGAATTTCATTTCCTGTTTGGCCAGCGTGGTGAGCTGCAGGTGAGTGCAGATCTCATCAGCAGAGGTGACCATGATGGAGTCCCAGAACCGAAGACGAGCTCCAGCATGGACCGAGCGTGAGGTACTCGATCTGATCGCTGTTTGGGGAGACGAAACCGTGCTAGCAGAGCTAGGGTCCAAAAGAAGAAACGCCAAGACATATGCCAAAGTCTCCAAGGGTATGCAGGACAGAGGCTACAACAGGGACGCGCAACAGTGCCGCGTGAAAATTAAGGAGCTCAGGCAAGCCTACCAAAAAACCAGAGATGCAAACAGCCGCTCTGGGTCACAGCCCCAGACATGCCGCTTCTATGATGAGCTGCATGCCATTCTAGGAGGTGCAGCCAGCACAGACCCTCCCATGTGGTTTGACTCCGTATGTGGATCATCAGAACCCACAGAGGAGCCTGATGATGATAATGATGCTGAAAACAGCACACAGACCCAGCAAGGAAGCGGAGAAGCCCTTTTCCCCGACAGCCAGGAACTCTTTCTCTCCCTGGAGCCAGTACAGTTCGAACCCTCCCAAGGCATGCTCGATGCAGGAGAAGGGACCTCTGGTGAGTGTACCTCTGTTTAATTAATACATGTTTTATAAGCAAGCGTGTTTAATGATTAATTCGTGGCCAGTACAGCCACAGCTACTCGAAAAGTCTGTTAACATGTTCGGGGATGGAGCAGAAATCCTCCGGGGACATCTCCAGAAAGATCTCCTGGATGTGCTCCCAAAGCCTGTGCAAGAGGTTTCTGGGGAGGGCAGCCTTATCCTGTGCTCCGTGGTAACACACTCTGCCACGCCAGGCAAGCAGCACGTAGTCTGGAATCAGTGCTTTGCAAAGCATGGCGGCGTACGGTCCCGGTTTTTGCTGGCATTCAAGCAACATCCTTTCTTTATCTGTGTGTGTTATCCTCAGAAGAGTGATATCATTCATGGGAACCTGGTTGAAATAGGGGAATTTTAGTACGGGGGCATTCAGAGGGGCCCCGTCCCTGCTGGGCTGTTTGCCTGTGGCTGAACGGAAATCTTCCCCGCTGTGACCCACGCGGTGGGGGGAGGGGGCACAGCGAACATCTTGCCTGGGTGTGTGTGTGTGTGTGGGGGGGGGCGATTAGGTTCTCCCTGCATGTTAACCTGAAAACCGCCGCCCCCCCTAACTTTTCAATTGCTAACCTATTTGTTTTAAATTGCCAGCCCACGGGATGTTTGTTATGGGAAATGAGGGGGTTGCTGTTTGAAAACATTCCCGCCTGTTGTGAAGCTTAAAGAAGCCTAGAGAGTGTCTTACCATGGCTGTCTGCAAGCCGAATTCTGTTGCCCGCCGGACCTGCTTGTGTGATCTCTCACAGCAAACCGGCAGACCCTCAATATAAGAGGCCCAGTGCAACCTTGGACAAAATGCACATGTGATATGTAATGTTTTGTTCAAACAAAATGTGTCTTTTACATTTGTCTCCCGTTTGCTTCCTCCCACAGCTGCAAATGTTTCAACGCCACCCCTTTCATCACCATCCCAGAGGCTAGCGAAGATAAGAAGTAAAAAGAAAAGGAGTCGAGACGATATGTTCTCCGAACTCATGGAATCCTCCCACTCTGAGGCTGCCCAGCAGAATGCGTGGAGGCAGACACTGTCTGAGTCCAGGAAGGCAGAATTTGATCGCGCGGACAAGTGGCGTGCTGAGGACAATGACTGGCGGGCTGAAGAGAGACAGCGATGGGATGAAGAGAGTAGGTGGCGTCAGCGCGCAGAGAGAAGGCAGGATGCAATTCTGAGGCTACTGGAGGATCAAACGGAAATCCTCCGGCTTATGGCTGAGGACAGGCGTAGGGTTCAGGAAAGGCCGCCTGAGCCCAGACCGCCGCTACAGCCCCTGTGTAACCAACAGCCCTCCTTCCCGAGTCCCATAACCTCATCCCCGAGACGCCCAAGAACGCGTTTGGGTGGCCTCCGTGCTCCCAGCCACTCAAGCCAAGAGAACAGTCCAAGCAAGAAAGGGCTGGCATTCAATAAGTTTTAAAGTGCTGTGTGTCCTTGTTCTTCCCTCATCCCCTCCTCCACCACCCATCCTGGTGCTTCCCTTCCTCCACCACCTATCCCGGGAGACAGTGTCAGTTACCACCATAGTCCCCCCTCTGTGTTTTACGAATTAATAAAGAATGCATGATTTTTAAGCAAGAATTACTTTATTTCCTCTGCAAGCGGTGATCGAGGGGGGGAGGGCAGGGCGGTTTGGGTAAAGGGAAGTAGAGCGAATGAAGGGGCGGGGCTTTTCATTACTGGGGAAAAACAGAACTTTCACACAGCATCCTGGCCAAAGCTTCCCTGATGCGCAACGCACCCTGCTGTACTCTTGTAATAGCCCTGGTGTCTGGCTGCGCATAACCAGCGGCCAGGCGATTTGCCTCAACCTCCCACCCTGCCATAAACGTCTCCCCCTTACTCTCACAGATATTGTGGAGCGCACAGCAAGCAGTAATAACAATAGGAACATTGGTTTCGCTGAGATCTAACCTAGTTAATAAACTTCGCCATCTTGCTTTTAAACGGCCAAATGCACACTCCACCACCATTCTGCACTTGCTCAGCCTATAGTTGAGAAGGTCCTGACTACTGTCCAGGCTGCCTGTGTATGGCTTCATGAGCCATGGCATTAAGGGGTAGGCTGGGTCCCCAAGGATAACTATGGGCATCTCAACATCCCCAACGGTTATTTTCTGGTCTGGGAAGAAAGTCCCTTGCTGCAGCAGCTGAAACAGACCAGAGTTCCTGAAGATGCGAGCGTCATGTACCTTTCCCGGCCATCCCACGTTGATGTTGGTGAAACGCCCCTTGTGATCCACCAGTGCTTGCAGCACTATTGAAAAGTAACCCTTTCGGTTTATGTACTCGCTGGCTTGGTGGTCCGGTGCCAAGATAGGGATATGGGTTCCGTCTATCGCCCCTCCACAGTTCGGGAACCCCATTGCTGCAAAGCCATCCAGTATGAGCTGCACATTTCCCAGACTCACAACCCTTGGTACAAGCAGCTTGGTGATCGCCCTGGCTACTTGCATGACAACAGCCCCCACTGTAGATTTTCCCACTCCGAATTGATTCGCGACTGACCGGTAGCTGTCTGGCGTTGCAAGCTTCCACAGGGCTATCACCAGTCGCTTCTCTACTGTGAGGGCTGCTCTCATCTTGGTGTTCTGGCGCTTCAGGGCAGGGGAAAGCAACTCACAAAGTTCCATGAAAGTGCCCTTACGCATGCGAAAGTTTCGCAGCCACTGGGATTCATCCCAGACCTGCAGCACTATGTGGTCCCACCACTCTGTGCTTGTTTCCCGGGCCCAGAATCGGCGTTCCACTGTATCAACGAGCCCCATTACTACCATGATGTCCACCTTGCGGGGGGGCCTTTTTTGAGAGAGGTCTGTCTCCATGTCCTCATCACTCTCCTCAGGCTGGTGCTGTCCCGTCCTCGCCTCCTGTTGCTCTAGCAGCTCCCGGTTCTCGGTCTCCATATACTGCTGGACAATGCGCGTGGTGTTCATAACGGCCATAACAGTTGCGGTGATCTGATCGTGCTCCATGCTTCCCCTGGTACGCTGTTTGCAGGACAGCAGAGTGGGAGCAGAAGCGGCGGGTGGATAACAATGGTGGCAGCAATATGGCGCCCGCACGAAAAAAGGCGCGAAAGGATTTTTCGCTCCCCCCTCAGGTGCTTTCACGGAGGGAGGGGGGAGCAAGGGTTAGGCTCATTTCCTTCTAGCTGCAGATAGTACAATATGCCGTGAGCAGGGGTTAGGCGCCTTTCCTTCCAGCTGCAGATGGTACAATAAGCTCTCCTGACCCCCTCAAGGATTGAACTCGCAACCCCGGGTTTAGCGGGTCAACGCTCATACCGCTGAGCTATCCCTCTGCCCGTGTTCCAGGCAGTGCTGGATCTCCCTTAAAGAAAACATAAAAAAGCGCCCCCGGCCAGCCACACCAAAGGCCGCCGGCCAGGAGCACTGTAATGTCAAGCATATTGTACGATCTGCAGCTAGAAGGCAAGGAGCTTCTCCTATATGGTCCCGTGACCACAACCATTTATGGCATATTGCACGATCTGCAGCTAGAAGGCAAGGAGCTTATGCTGTGCAGTCCCGCGACTACCAGCCTCAGGCGGAATGGCCCCCTCAAGGATTGAACTCGCAACCCCGGGTTTAGCGGGCCAACGCTCAGAACGCTGAGCTATCCCTCTGCCCGTATTATACCGTGACTGAATCTCCACTAGACCTAATGTGAAGGCGTACGCTGGAGATGTACGGTAATTGTGAGCTGAGCAGCCTTCTGTAGCCTTCTGTAGCAAACATGGAAAGCACGCAGACAAGGCGCGAAAAAGATTGCTTTCAAGGAGGGAGGGAGGGACGTTTGATGGCCTGATGACATGTACCCAGAACCACCAGCGACATTTTTTTCTGCCCCATCAGGCTTTGGGATCGCAACCCAGAATTCCAATGGGCGGCGGAGACTGCGGGAACTATGGGATAGCTACCCGCAATGCAATGCTTCGAAGGTCGATGCTACTCTCGCTACTGTGGACACAGACAATCGACCTCATGGTCTTAACGCTCTTTAGTGGGGACACACACAATCGATTCCATTAATTCGGGTTTTAATATATCGACTTCTATAATTTCGACCTAATTCTGTAGTGTAGACGTACCCTTAGTTGTGCCCCCATGCTGAGCAAATGTTTCTGCCTCATTCCCCTGCTGAAATCAGTATGAATATTACATGTTAAGCCTTACACATTTCTACAGGGATTTCCCCCCCCCCCACACACACACTTTTAAAAATACCATTATTTGATATACTATAACCTAGCCTGATTTTTGGGAGTACTTCTAATTTCATTCCATATTGTCTAGCTATTCCTAACCAATTGCAATTAAGATATACAGTCATTCCACTCTAGCAAAAGCACTTGGCAGAACCTTCCCACTGCTGCATGCAAACATGAGCTTAACAGTAAAGCAAGAACAGGCTACCATAAATCAAACAGTTATGATCATGAAAAAGACTTCAGTGTTCAACTCCACAAGCATTTATGTTATTTCATTTTTACTAAGGCTGTCAATTAATCGCAGTTAACTCACACGATTAACTAAAAAAAATGCAATTAAAAATATCAATCGCAGTTTTAATCACTGTTAAACAATAGAATACCAATTGAAAATTTATTAAATATTTTGGGATTTTTTTCTACATTTTCAAATATATTGATTTTAATTACAACGCAGAATACAAAGTGTACAGTGCTTACTTTATTTATTTATTACAAAATGACAAAAGAAATAGTATTTTTCAATTCACCTCACACAAGTACTGTAGTGCAGTCTCCAACATGAAAGTGGAACTTGCAAATGTAGATTTTTTTTTTGTTACATAACTGCACTCCAAAGCAAAACAATGCAAAACTTTAGAGCCTACAAGTCCACTCAGTCCTACTTCTTGTTCAGCCAATCACTAAGAGAAACAAGTTTGTTTATATTTATGGGAGATAGTGCTATCCGCTTCTTATTTACAATGTCACCTGACAGTGAGAACAGGCATTCATATGCCATCACAGATCAGCTAAACATTCATATGCCTCTTCATGCTTCGACCACCATTCCAGAGAACATGCTTCCATGCTGATGATGCTTGTTAAAAAAATGCATTAATTAAATTTGTGACTAAACTCCTTGGAGGAGAATTGTATGTCTCCTGCTCCACAGTTTTGCCCGCATTTTGCCATGTATTTTGTGTTATGGTTGTCTCAGATGACGACCCAGCATATGTTGTTTGATTTAAGAATACTTTCACTGAAGATTTGACAAAACACAAAGAAGGTTCAAATATCAGATTTCTAAAGATAGCTACAGCACTTGACCCAAGGTTTAAGAATCTGAAGTGCCGTCCAAAACCTGAGAGGAATGAGGCATGGAGCATGCTTTCAGAAGTCTTAAAAGAGCTACACACTGATGCAGAAACTACAGAACCTGAACCACCAAAAAAGAAAATTAACCTTCTGTTGGTGGCATCTGACTCAGATGATGAAAATGAACATGCGTCGGTCTGCACTGCTTTGGATCGTTATTGAGCAGAATCCGTGATCAGTATGGACACATCCTCTAGAATGGTGTTGAAGCATGAAGGGACATATGAATCTTTAGCGCATCTGGCACGTAAATATCTTGTGATGCCGGATACAACAATGCCATGCAAATGTCTGTTCTCACTTTCAGGGGATACTGTAAACAAGAAGCTGGCAGCATTATCTCCTGCAAATGTAAGAAAAATTGTTTGAGCGATTGGCTGACAAGAAGTAGGACTGATGGACTTTTAGACTCTAAAGTTTTACATTGTTTTGTTATGGAGTACAGTTATGTAACAAAAAATAAATGTATAATTATAAGTTGCACCTCATGACAGAGATTGCACTACAGTACTTATATAAGGTGAATTAAAAAATACTATTTCTTTTGTCTGTCATTTTTACAGTGCAAATATTTGTAATAAAAAATAAATATAAAGAGAGCACTGTACACTTTGTATTCTGTGTTGTAATTCAAATATATTGATTTCAAAAAGGAGAAAACATCCAAAATATTTAAATAAATAGTATTGTATTACTTTTTTTTAAACTGCGCAACTACTTTTAACAGCGCAACAGCCCTAATTTTTTCTGATTTTCCAAAAGACTGATTAATAAATTCCAGAGCTATAATCAGATAACGTAGGAGCCTCTTGCTCGCTTCGCTAGTTTGAATGACTTCTCTTAAGTGGCATGTGGTTTTGTGTGTTCCCTATAGGTATGTCTACACTGCAGCTGTCAGGTGAGATTCCCAAAGGCTTGCACTAGCTCTGCTCGAGCTAATGCACTAAAAATAGCATGGACGTTGCAGCTCAGGCTGGCATCCAAGCTTGGACCCAGGGGGTCAAGTGAGCTTGGAGTCAGGTGGCTTGCCCAAGCTGTTCCCTGTGCCACAATGTCAAAACTGCTAATTTTAGGGTACTACCCGAGTCTGTCTACCCGCACTGGGAACCACACCCGACAGCTGCAGTTTAGACATACCCAATATGGCTATGCAGCCACTAAGTTATTTACTTCCTTACACTTACATTGAAATTGGCCTTTTTGTTCTAAAAAGAAAATTCTCCCACAAGCTATATTATAGAATCAGGATGTTGCCTTGTTGCAGGTCTATGGAAGAATGCCACTATATTAATCAATCAATCACTTTAAGAGAGCTGACTAATGTCCTGATTCTACAAAGAACTGAGCACCCTAACTCCTACTTGAATTTAAGGAGAGCTGAAGGTGCTGAGCATCTCCCTGAAAGTGCTGAGCACCTTAGGAAAACAGATCCTAACACTGAAGCTAGGAAGATAAATCCACTGAAAATATTTCTTTTTAAAAAATGCTTGTCCCAATGATTCCGTCAAAATGGCAGTAAAAGATCAAGGGGGAGAAGAAAGCCTCAAAAGTTTGATACTAAATGAAGTTAAGTAGAAACATGTGGAGCTGCATACCAGAAGGAAACAGGCTAACAGGCCAAATTGGTTCATCATGAGCTACTGTAGGCAATCACAATCAAGCATAGGGAAGCTGCTAGTTCATCCACTACCAGCAATGGGCTTCGCATCAAAGGATTCAATTAAATACATCATTAAGATTTTACTCCATTGAGAGTCAGATCGGGACAGGGGCAGCACTTATATTTTGTCAAGCGATCAAATTCTGTATTCTGTATTCATTCATGTCTAAGGCCCTGTGTAAACCATGATTCTGCCTCTCTGTTGTTGGGGGAAAAAAATCATAGTATTGAGCTAATTCGACTACTTGTGGCGGGGATGGGGAGTGGGGGGCATCACTACATGCCACCATCCATCTGGCTCAGCTCCAACCCAGACCACTGCTTCCTGCCTGTTTGGTTGGCCAGTGGGGAGAGAGGAGTGGAACTGAAAACATGCAGTAATTAGGAGCCCCACACCAGCTCCCAGCAGGCCCGGGAGAGAGACCACTCGAAGCATGGGGATAATATTGCTCCATCTCGTCTAATGACATAGTGCAGAGCTACAGTGTTGTCTGTCTGCATTTGTATTGTGGATCCCTGAAAAGGAGGCAGGAACGCTTTGCATGCCAGGTAGCTGGCTCTGAGCTTTAACACATTTGTATGAAGGAGAGTTTCCTGAGAGGACCACAAGCCTGAATTTGAAGCTGAGCTAGGTAAACCACCCCACCCCTGCGTGGAAACATCTGTCACCAGAGTCTTGGCAGGTAGAAATGCTTAGAAGAGTACAGTATTGTGCATCTGAAGAGATCCTTCCACCAGTTTAACTGAGGAATGGATTTCTTGGGGGACCATGACAACCATGTGCACATGGTGTTTCTTAGGTAGATACAGATTTCAACCACACTTGCACAGAGCATAGGTGAAGTCTGGCATGATGTGCAACAATTCCATGAGGTCTCAGAAATATGAGCAATGTTTCACTGATGTTCTTGGGTGGGTTTGGAGCTGGCTGATGAGACCTACTATGGTATGAAATCTCTGCTGTTAGAAGTAGGCTTTGTTGTCCTGGAGTCTAATACCACTTCTATGCGCTACGCTCTGAGTCTGTCAGTGTGGATTTCTCTCTTGACTTAATGGTAGACTTGGATCCCTTGTCTCTTTAGATGAGCTGCCAGGACTGCTGAATACTCTTGATGCTGTGGAAAGGACTTGTACTGGGAGAGAGATGTGCCTACCAGGAATCCAAGGTTTTTGCTATGGGCCAGATGGATTGATATATGGAAATAAGCATCTTGCATGATGAGAGCAGCAAACCAGCCCTGAAGATCCAAAAAGGGGATTGTGACGGTGTTCCCCATAAAACTTTATGGGGAGATGCTTATAAATGTATATATGTAACTAGAATATGTTTTATGCTACATGTGCCATGTAACATATCTCTGTGAAAGTTATGACCTACTGAATTTATTCCTCCTGTTTGTATGCATGTATCATTGTTGTAGTTGGAGTTATGAAGATTGGTTTTATATTTGCTGGTTTTGTACATAGCCTTTGTAAGTGCATGGGATCATCTTTGGAGCAGAATGTGCCTGTTAAGTACGAGCACTTGACAGACAAAAGACGTTGCAGACCCCAATCCACATTGGGGCCGGGTCTGGAATGCAACTGGTTAGGCTGGTTGCCGAAGGGTGCATGGACAGGTGACTTCCCCAGGTGATCCCCAAACTCCATGGTAACAGGATGTTACACAGGGAGGGGGAAAAGACTATAAAAGCCCGGGGGAGACCCTTCCATTTTGTCTTCAGCTGGCTAAAGGGAGAGGCTCTCCACCCACCCAAGGACATTCCTGAGGGGAACTGAACAAAGGACAAAGACACTAGGGGGTGTGAGCGACTGCTGGACCCAGGCTAATTCTACAGCCTGTAAAAAGGAAAATATCCGAATCTGGTGAGGCTTTTATCTGTTTTAACTTTGAATAGACATAGACGTGCGTGTTTTATTTTATTTTACTAAGTAATTCGCTTTGTTCTGTCTGTCATTACTTGACATCACTTAAATCCTACTTGCTGTACTTATTAAAATCACTTTTTACTCATTAAGTTTCCTGGAGTATGAGTTATTACCTGGGAAGGCAAACAGCTGTGCATATCTTTCTATCTTTGAAATAGAAGGCGAACTATTTGTGAGTTTACCCCGTATAAGCTTTATACAGGGTAAAACGGATTTATTAAGGGTTTGAACCTCCTTCGAGTTGAGCAGCTGGGTGTCAAAGGTAAGAGCGCTTCCAGGGGCCTTACAGTGGTGAGTGGACTTGGTTCGGACCTGGGTCTGTGTTTGCAGCAGATCAGTGGAATCTGGCTCAAAACAGACAGGATTCGGGAGTCCCAAGCTGGAAAAGGCCTGGAGGCAGGGGCAGAAGTAGCCTTGGCACACCAGGTGGCAGCACCAAGCAGGTCTCTGTGGCCCCAACCCGTCACAGGGATTATGGAGGCAAAAGACACCATTCTGAAGTTGAAATGTCAAATGAAGATTTTGAGATGTCAAAGGTCCCAGATGGGCTGCAAATCCCCTCTCTCTTTTTGAATAAGAAGAAAAAAAAAAGAAGAAAAATCGCTGCTCCTGAACTCCAAGGTTCCATTGCTCCAATTTGTAGAAGGGGGTCTATGGTTTAACAGTTAGAAGAAGGGTACCCAAAAAGAGATGCAGAAACTAGGGAGAGGTGGGAAGGAACTAGAACTGAACAGGATACCTCTTGCTTATGATCTCCAGGACCCAGCAGTCTGAGGTAATCCTAGCCCAAACAAAAAAAGCCTTTCTGAAAAAAAAAAAAAAAAAAAAAAAAAAAAGACAGCTGTCCAGAGGTGATGGAAGAGGTGGAAGAATGCAAAAAATTCTCTGGTAGGTCTATCAGGTTCTCAATGATAGCATCAAACCTGCAGCCAGGGAGAAGCCCTAGACTGTGGGGGAGCAGAAGAGACAGCAGAGGGTTGTTCATGATGGAATATCTGTGTCACCCTCAGTGGCTCTGAGGCCCTCTATGGCTGATGGTAACATTGGATATAGGAGTACTGTCTAAAAGACTGCTGCTGGGGTGATCATTTTCTCCTTGTGGTTGGGACACAGAGGCCCTGTAACAGGGTACTTGGAGGGCCAGGCAACCTAGTTGTTAGGCACCTCGCCCAGCGGTCAGGTGCACCAGTCTTTTACATAGTGGGGTTGGGGGACCCAGGCCCTCCCTCTCCACCGGGTCCCATCCCAGGGCCCCATGTGAGTAAACCCCTGAACAGGGGGACCTCTCAGCAAGGTGTCTACATCTACTGCCCTGGGCTATTTCTTACTACTGTGCCTTCAGTTTGGTGTGTGGCCCCTATAGTACAAGTCATTGGAGTGACTTGCCTCCAGTAGCACCCCCTCATGGACCTGGGGCTGCGCCCTGTCGCGGTCCCAGTCTCCTTTGGGTGAGGCAGCCATACGTTTGTGGAGTTTTGCCTCACCAATGTCTCTGTGCTTCAATCACCCACCTACTTCAGTTGCTGGAGGCGCCTAGGTCTCCTCCACAATCTCCCTTGGCTGGGAAGACAGTGCCTACTCGCTGGCTGCAGCCTTGGCTGGCAGGCTAGTGACTCTTCCTCTCACCTACAGAGGCAGCTAGTTCATGCCTCTTCATCAGACAGATCCAAACTGAGCCAGGTTCTCTCTTATTCTCTTCCCTCCAGGCCTGCCATTGGCTACAGGTACAATGGAGCGGGGCTAGCTAGGCCCAAAGGCTCTCTTTAACCCCTGCCATGCTGGTGGGCAGTTTCTCCATTTCATCAGAGGCCCAAAGAGCTCAGAACCATCCTTGAATCTTTGAAGGAATGGAGGGCATCATCTGTTCAATGTTAAATAGTCCATTGCCCTCAAATTGGAGGTCCTTGATAGTGGTTTGGACCTCCCTGGGCATCCTTGAGGACTGAAGCCATGTTGACTCCGTATGGCTAATGCAGTGGCCATAGTGCACATCAGTGTCAGACATGTCCAGCGCAGCCTGTAATGAAGTTTGAGCAGTCAATTGTTCCTCTACCAGGATAGATTTAATCCTGGTACTCCTTCGGGGGACAACTTAACCCAGTATATTTGGAGAGAATATTTAACCACCTTCATATGGAGGCTAGCAGATTAATACACCTTGTGGCCCGAGACATCCAATTTTGTTGGGTCCTTCTCTCTTGGCATGGACTTTGGAGTCCCTGCTGTCTTGATCCCTCCTGAGCAGCAGCCACTATGTTTGAAGAAAAAGTGACATACTGAACACCACTTCAGGATGTGTCCTTTTCCCATGCAGTGGAAGGCATCAAGAATGCTCGTTGTTAACAGGCATATAAGCATCATGTGAGGGACAGGTCTCAAATCCTGGAGATTTAGCCTCTGCCACATTGCTAGTATCCCTGTATGAGGGAAGAGGCTCTAGCCTAACTGAAGCTTATCTAAGGAAAAATTATATATTTCATATTAGGGCTGTCGATTAATCAGAGCTAACTCATGCGATTAACTCAAAAAAATTAATTGCGATTAATCACAGTTTTAATCTCACTTTTAAACAATAGAATACCAATTGAAATTTATTAAATATTTGTCCATGTTTTTCTACATTTTCAAATACATTGATTTCAATTACAACACAGAATACAAAGTGTACAGTGCTCACTTTATATTATTTGTATTACAAACATTTGTACTGTAAAAATGATAAACAAAAGAAATACACCTCATACAATACAATACCATAATGCAATCTCTGTATCGTGAAAGTGCAACTCATGAGGTGTACACACTGCCAAGCCACTTAGTGCGCAGAAACTACACAGTTGTGGCACTCTAAAAAACCACCCTGAGAGGCATAGAGCTTTCTGCGCCGGGGCTATAGCCGGGGCTATAGCGCTGCAGTGCCAGTGTAGACACTGTGGCAATTACAGCACTGTGATTGGCCTCCAGAAGGTGTCCCACAATGCCTGTTCTCACCTCTCTAGTCACCAGTTTGAACTCTATTGCCCTGCCCTCAGGTGACCAATCGTCATCTCCACCCATACATGCCTTTGCAAATTTGAAAGTCCCCTTCCTGTTTGCTCGGTGATGTGTGCAGTCGTCTCAGCGCATCTTTCCAGGTGGCTATGCCTACTCCACGCACCAGGTAATCCCCTGCTTGGAGCAATGCTGAGCTGTTGGACCTCATCTGCATTTGGGGAGAGGAAGCTGTGCAGTCCCAGCTTGCTCCAGCCGCAGGAATGACGACACCTACAGACAGATTTCACGATGCATGATAGAAAGGGGCCATGACCGGGACACACTGCAGTGAGTAAAAGTGAAGGAGCTGCGGAACGCCTACCACAAGGCATGGGAGGCAAATCGCTGCTTTGGTGCTGCGTCCACAAGCTGCCGGTTCTACAAAGAGCTGGATGCGATACTTGGTGGCGATCCCACCTCCACTGCAAAGGCCCCTGTGGCTACTTCATTTGCCAGTCGAGAGTAAACCGAGCCAGGAAGAGGAAATCTTGGACGAAGAGGGGGACCCACAGGCAGAGGATGGCTCGGAGGCCAGAGATGCATGCAGTCAGGAGCTCTTTTCTACCCCAGAGGAGCCTAGCCAGTCACAGCAGTTGGTGAAGTGCAAACAGGAGGAGGCGGCCCCTGGTAAGTGGATCTGATTTTGGGAATCGCTGAAGCGATTTGTTGGGGGCAGGAGGGCTGCAGAAATCAGGCTTGTCTCCCACCGCATGCCTAGTCTGAGCCATGGAACAGGCTGTTAATTGACACACTTCCCAGGAAGCTCCCTCAGATCTCCAGGAAACTCTTGTGGAGATACTGGCAATCCGCTACCTGCAGGTTCCTCAGTAGAGCTACTTTGTTTCTTGCCCCATTAACCATAACTTTCCCACACCACTCTGCCGTCACGGGGGGGCGGGGACCATTGCTGCACACAGGCGAGCCGCATATGGGCCAGGGCGGAAGTCGCAGGCTTGGAGAAGAGAAGACCCTCCCTTGATTCCCAGCTCACCCTCAGCAGCGAGATATCTTCCATAAGGATCACATCCTGTGGAAAGTGTGGGGACAGGAATGATTATCAAGCCCCCCTACAATGCTGGGTCTCCCCAAGAGCCACGTGCCCAGTGTACAGCAGGGTCCAGGAAGAGTGATTCACCCTGCCCCTGTGGCTACTCACCATTTTGGGATCTTGTGGCTCACGTGTGCTTGCCTGGGGTCAGCCAGTTAGTGACAGATGTGGTGGGACAGCGAGAAGAGGGACTGAAAGGAGAACACGGCACGGCAGAAAGAACCACGGAGTGGCTCTTAAACATTATGGAGCACCAAGTGGATATGCTCCAGGTGATACTACCTCTTCAAACCAAGCAGCTCCGCACCCGCCCTCCCCTGCAGCCGTTGTCTCACAACTCTTTCCCATGTGCCCTCCCCCACACACCGCCAACACACGGTTATCAACCTCCTGGCTCCACTCTCTACCTGCAGCATTCACTCCTCCCTCCTCATAGTCCAGCAGTGTGGATTCACACTACCCACTGCACTCAACACCCATCCCTCTGCAGTTTGGCCCTGCTGAAGTACAGTACCCGCTGCATTGTACTCCAAAGGAGAAGGTTGGGTATGATCCCTGGACATACAGAAATCTGTAGCCGTCCTGGGACCCCTCCTCCTCCTGGAACCTTCCCTTTCCCCATCCCCCTCCCTGCTGATGTATTTTTGTTGTTTGACTCTCCTCCGGTTGTTGTCTTTTATTAAAAGAATTTGGTTGGTTTGAAAGCAATCTTTATTCTATTAAGTGAAAGCAAAAAGAGCCCTGCAAAGCAACAGTTTAATGTTTTTAATCGCTTGACAGCCTATTTTATATATATTTTTGCAAACGGGTGACTAACTATATAAACCACGTACTTACCTAACTACATAACTATAGTTCTGACTAACACTAGCACAGTATGCAGAGAAAGAGTGGACACCACAGGGGTTCTGTCATGCTGCCATAGGCAGCAAGAAGAAATTGAAGGATGGCTGAGTCTGCTCTGCCTTTTATGTCCTTGGGGAGAGCAACTACAATCATGTCAAGGACTCCCCAATCTACATTTCCATTCTCCTGGCTTCTCCCCCTCCACCAAATCCCAAAAATCAGTCTGGCTCTCCAACGTTCCCACCAAGATGTTTTGTCATCAATTTAAACTCCACTCAGCCCGCTAACCACACACCATCCAGGCGATGTCCAAAACTTACCACTTCTTCCTTCCTAACATTTCAAAGATGTATCCTATTCTTTCTAACCAAATACACAAAACTCAACACCCTCCGCCCACCTTACTTCTCATCTTAAATTACTGAAACCACTCTCTTTCCAGTCTCCCTAGGTTCCCTCTCCAATCCATTCAAAATTTAGCTGATAAAATCACTTTCCTCACCCACTGCTCCAACTACACCACGCTCAAGTTACTTGTCCTCAGGCAAAAGGCCATTCGTAACTCTGCCCTTCCCTGCTTTTCTGTTTCTTATTGCGCAGCCTCCTCTGTTTGTCAGTTTCCCCCATAATTATCAGTGCCTTCTTCCACAATGTCCTAAATGCACAAACACCCTCCACCATCACAGCCACCACCTTCTCCACAGTCAAACCCCACTTTACTACTTACCTCTGCTGTAACAGCTATAAGAAATTAGCCAGTTACTGATGGTTAATTTGGGGTTGGGGGCATGCAAGGATAGCTCATAGACTCAGACTCATAGACTTTAAGGTCAGAAGGGACCATTATGATCATCTAGTCGGACTTCCTGCACAATGCAGGCCACAGAATCTCACCCACCCACTCCTGGAATAATCCTCTCACCTATGTCTCAGCTATTGAAGTCCTCAAATCATGGTTTAAAGACTTCAAGATGCAGAGAATCCTCCAGGAAGTGACCCGTGCCCCATGCTGTAGAGGAAGGCGAAAAACCTCCAGGGCCTCTGCCAATCTACTACCCTGGAGGAAAAATCCTTCCTGACCCCAAATATGGCGATCAGCTGAACCCTGAGCATGTGGGAAAGACTCACCAGCCAGACACCCAGGAAAAAGTTCCCTGTAGTAACTTCTAACATCCCATCACTGACCATTGGGCCTATTTACCACTGATGGCAATTAACTGACTTTTGACTAAGATCATGTTATCCCATCAAACCATCCCCTCCATAAACTTATATAGCTTAATCTTGAAGCCAGATAGGTCTTTTGCCCCCACTGCTTCCCTTGGAAGGCTGGTCCAGATAGCGGACATGCCTTTACTTAGAAAAAATACAAATATATATTAAAAAGTTGTATACACTGGGTTGTACCCATTCCCCATGTCCTCATATAAGTTTAACAGCACCTAGCACAATGGGCACTACTGCAATAGTACTGCAATACAAGGTCTTCTGGGCACTACTGCAATATAAATGTTAAACAATTACTATTATTAAATATTAATAAAAACAAGTATTCATTTGCTGCTAATTTATATCTTTCCATGCTATGGAAGTTATCTTTAAGTATATAAACATAAAACATACAGACACCTGATTGATACATACACACAGCACGCAAAACACATATGTAATATTTACTGTAAACCTATAATTCCTTCCAGAGTATCATAATCCATAAGAGAACCCTAAATTGTATTTCCATGCCGTTTTTCATCCACTAGTATTTGGCAGCAGCCAACTTGGTACTCACCTAAAAGTGCCCCTTTCCACATCCTGCCCACTCAGTCGGACATGGATCCCTTCTTTCAGCAAAGATCCAAAAGCCATGTATTCCCCCAAGGCCCAGTCAACCACTCTGTTCTTGGTCATTTCCAATCGGCCTTTCAAGATCCGAGAAAGCCCTATATGGGGGTAACAGTTGGGAATTAATTAGGCTAGTTCACGAATGTTTCACGTGCATATTATATCCACATCTCTCAGAATACAGAGACTGAGCCAGGGAAATCTGTCAAGTTTGAATGGTTACTCCCACAGTTAGATGCTGACCCACTGTACTTGGCAAATCCAAACCAGCAGCAGCACAACTTAAAAAAAAACCAAAACACCTCACAGATCCTTTTATATCCAAGAACACACAACCATGCTTAAAGTACAGATCAAGAAGAGGGGGCTAGAAATAGCTAGCTTCCTAGACAATATCTGACAGAACCAACATTCGATAACATTAAACTACGACAGTTATTTATATCATGGTTTAGTGATAGGAAATAAGGTGAGATACAGCGTTTGCCAGGAAGATCATTATGCAGCAATACAAAAGGATTTTTTAAATAGATTTGGTTCTATTTTGTAGAAGATTGAAATTAGGAAACTGGGGTTGGTTTGGTTTTTGTACTTTACACTACTAGACTTGTTTCAATATGGACTTTTGTTTAATTTGAAATGGATATGGATTTTCAGTTAGCATATGTTTTATGCACCAGCTGTTTTCCACAGGGAAGATCTTGTAATTTCTTCATTCTTTACAACTGCCCGGAAATTTTAAATAAATAAAAAAGCACAAGGTGCACCCTCACTGACTTTCACAGAGAACGAAACTGAAAACTCCTTATGTCAATGTAAATCAAATTGTGAGAATACAAGCCTCGCAAACTGGGTGTCATTTTACTCTGTTCTCTATTTCTGCTTTCATATTGATACTGTTACTAAATCCTGCCATTTGCCCCCTTTGCAAACCTCCAAAATCCTTCTCTCTGCTTCTCCCCATTCCTACTACAAAAACCCTTGCCCTTGATAGATCTCATTTCAAATCACCACAACCTTCTCATCTCCAGCCCCTTGATTCTTTCCTCTTTAGCCTGCTTTGAATCTGTCCAAAACATTCATCTACACTTCCCATTTACCCAACCTTTTCCAGCCCCACTTCGCATTCCTTCACTAGCTTCCCAACACTCATCCTCATCTTTTAAGTTCTGTACATTTAGCTTCTGCTTCCACTTCTACTCTGCTCTAGTCTCTCTTCATCTGAACCTTGTCCCTGCCCAGGTTACCTAACTAACTACTCCCTTCACCACGTCATCTCCAAGGTGTCCTCCAGGAAGCCCCATTCACCTGAAACCCCCTTTACACACTCAGTCAACCAGTTTGCGACTCTCTCTTCCTTCAAGTCATACCTTTTCCAAAATGTTAATATCCTCCCTAACGACGTTCCTGTCTCCAGATAATCAGGTGCTCTATTTTACCACTCAAATACACTGCACCCACACTAGAACGCGGGTTTGGGAGCCATGCGCGGGACCGCGTTACCGCGGTGGGGCGCGTTACCATGGTGGGGCGCGTTACCATGGATCCCAATGTAAATAATTTATTTTGGGATCCATGGTCGCCCCCGCGCCAATACCGAATTCGCGCTATGTTGACATGCGTTCTAGTGGGGGTATCCTGTACATACCTTTTTCTAACTTTCCAACCCATGTCTCTAATTAGTACACTGACTGGTTTTTTATACAGTCATCTCTTTGCAGAGGGTTCTTGTCTTCAGACCTCTCTGTAAAGCACAATATTGATGCTGTACAAATAAACACAACATGCCTTCTCACCAAGTGAGCCAAATTGTACTGATGTGGATTTTACAAGAAATCTGTATGTTAAACATAGCAAAGGATTATTGCAAATGTATTTGAGGACTGACTGCTACATTGTGTACAATCGGAATCTCCCTCCTGATTGGTAATTGTAGTTAGACTTAGACAAATTATTTATGTTAATTAAATGCCACTTGAACACAAACATTTAAGATGTTTAATTGAAAGCACTGCCGTAACGTCATATTAGGAATTTTAATCGCATAAAACACTCCCAACCAATAAACTCAAAGATTCAGTCACCAAAAATTACTTCAAATCTTAAAGAGCTCATCTGGTGGTTTACGATTAGTGCACGATAATGAAGCACTTGGGGAGGTTCATTCCTCAACCTGGATCCCCAGTCAGACATTTGCACAGTAAAGTTCTATCAATCTGTGCAAGGCAGAACCACAGGCTGGCCACTTACAGCTACAGCTACTGCCAGACAATCTGAGCAGTGGCTTTTGCTCTGGAGAAAAAGCACTGAGACATCTTCATGGAGCACCTCCCATTCCAACTCCCTAACCCCTTTCCTTCTTCATCTATTCTGGTGGCCTTTTGAACCACCTGAAAGAGTTCTGCGGACCATAGTTTGAGCACTACTGCCTAAGGCTACATCCAGACTAAAAGCTGTGTGTATACAAGCAGGGGAGTCACAATCGTAGTATACAGATAACTCCACAGAGAAATAGAAAGCTATGTTTAATTAGAATGTCTACAATCCACACCTAAAATGATTCTTCCAGTAATATTAAATTTAAATCTAATCAAAGTGTCACATCAATCCAGTGCCTCTTGCACAAATGCACACCAGATTTTTAAAGTTAATACAGTAATTGCTTCGATAAACATGCTAAAATAAATAGGGATCCCCTTACCACGTGCTCATCACATTTAATACTCCTGAAGGAAAACATACACATAGAAGGTCCTATTGCAATTGCTGACATTGAGAGGTTTCCGGATGTATATTGGCATTTTATTTTTTGAAGCGTGGTTACAGAGGGGAAGGAGATTCTCTAGGGAGGATCCTATAGGAAGAACAGTCCTCACACCCAGGTGAACTTCCTTCACCTGATACAGACAAGGTGACTGGGGGCTTACTGTGTCAGGTGGTTCCATTCTTCCCCACAGACTGAGCATACTGCCTCTCTAGTGCCTCCAGATTCCACCAGTCCAGGGAGAAAGAAATTATGCTCAAACCTTGGCATGCTAGTGCAGACCACTACCCATTGAGCTAGTCATATGTTTAACTTTTAATCATTAGCGTTACTAGTTCAGAATTAAGCCCATTGATGCTAAGGGTTAAGATTTTTTTTCAGAAAGCACTTGACTCTCTGTAGCAGGACTTAATGTAGTCACTGGATTACATGTGTTATGTCTGCCCACAAGCTGAAAGAAAGTTTGACCAAACTTCCTCACACCAAGCACAGTACAATGATATGCCATGTGGTTGTACTAGAAAATGATTCCTTGAAACAAGCAGTATCGTCTGACTGAACTAAGCTGTGTCCTTGTATGAAGAGGAAATTACTTCGCCACAAGGAAAGCTTCATAAGGAGTGGTCTCCAGAATCATAACCGTGCCTTTAGCATTTTAAAAACATGCTCAGATCTACAACTCCCATTTCAGGAAGCAAGTTAGATTTGTACTTGTAGTACAGACATCTTTTCATACTATGCATTAAAGAATACAAGCATGTGTCCATCTGCACAAGTGAAGACATACATGCATTGCACATCGGAAAATAACAGATGCCTTGATTAGTCTGGGTAGTTACAATCTTACCCTCTTTGCTAAGAAAGATTTAGCCAGCTGAATGTTACAAAGATGTTTTCACTTCCCTCCACATTATAAGACCACAGAGAAAAGGAATTTACTTTAATGAGGTTAGGAGAAAGGTGCTATGATAACAAAAGAATATTAAATTCTTGATGGAGAACAGTTCAGTAGGATGTTCACTGCCACCTTCCCACCTGTCAGTAAGGTGGCATATGTGAATTGTGAAGGCAGGTCACCAGCTCCTTCCTCCCCTTTACCAATGTACCTCAGAAGAGTGACTACCCTGTGACTGATATGCAGAAACAAACAAAGCAAGAACAAAAAGCAATGTCTGATATTTCAGAAATAGCACAGAATCCAGCTGACCTCCATGTATTTTGAAACCCTCAAGGGGCACAGAGCTAGCTCCATTGCCAATGTGGTTCAGCGTGTCTTCTGGGATGCCTGTTGAAGGACAGGTCATGCTCTTTGGTTCTCCATCCAAATTAAAGAACCCTGGAAAGAGAAATTTTATAAGACATTCTGGGAGAATAGAGGCTTCTAATTAAGAGAACCGCTACACTATCTGCAATAAAAATTAAAACCATAAGAATTTTACTATTAAAAGAAACACTCTTAAAATGTCCTAATGTTTTCGACAGCCAAGAGCCATTTCCACACCTTTTAAATTAGGGAATGGATTATTTCCAGGCCCTATTCGGAACAATTCTTGATCTCTCACACACAATACGTCTCTTTCATTTGTTGTTTTACTTTCACTCATTGAGAGTGAAATTCAACCATGTGCAGAGAGCTAGCCAGCACAAAGCACATGCACCATTTCAGACCTGCTTAAGGCCTGAAAATAGAGGCCCACAGAGGTGGAATTTCCCTCTGAAGGAATAAAGGCAGGTAACATGACATCTCTGATAATAGTAGACTAAAAAAAGCTGTTTTCCAAGTGATAAAGTGTTGCTTTTGCCACATCCATTTCTAAAGATGTACTGACAACTGCACCTCTGCCAAACTGTTTTGGCATCTTTTCATTCCGCTAGCATATGCAAACCAAGAACCAAATCCTTCACTTCAAAAAGGATGTGGTGCCTGACGAAGGGCTCAATAAAGGTGGCAGGATTTTGGTTCAAAAGGAAAGCACAAATGGCACCAACCAGTCTCACTGGCATTAGGGTATTTGAAGGACACTTACCAGGCCAAGGTGAATCAAGCCAGTGCTTAATGTGTAGAATTTTCTTATCTTTAGACCTACTATAAGCTTCTTCACAGATTTTATCATACTTTGCAATTTCTTCCTTTAGAACGAGTTTCCATATAAAAGGAGTTAGAGATAAAAAAAACAAAAATGACACACTGCTTACAGAAAGTGCATACCATTCCAAAGCAATGAAACATCCACATTACAGCACACAAAATTCCAGTTTTTTCATCTCAGTTATGCTAGTGTAAACCCAGAGTAACTCCACGGATTTCAATGGAGTTACTGGAGTTTCACTCAGCTCAAAAACTCTTAAAACACATTTGTCCATTTCTTAAAACAAAACCACCCTGCTATTTGGATCTTTCATCAGCAGAATCTTCCCAAAGAACCAACACTAGGATAGCAGGTGGTATTCCACGTCAGCATCTGAACAGCACATGCAATTTGTTGCCATATGTATGAAGATTAAGGTTATCCAATTGGCTTCTAGTGTCACTACAGGGATCAGGAAGGAATTCCGCACGCACCCTATGTAGCTTAGCTGTATAAAACTGTTTAGGTGCATTATTTGGGTACTGTGGGCAGACTGGCTCGGAGCCACAAAGGTGTTTAGGCTCCTAACCTCCATTAATTTCAGTGGACGTCAAGAGCCTAAACACCTCTGTGGATCTGGGCCAACTCATTAACTATTAGGCACAGGTCTTGCCTGAGGCAGGATACCAGACTCAGTGATCTTTGGTTCAATCTTGAATCCTAAGTTTCTAAAAAGTTGGAACACAGTCTCCCCATGCAATGCCTTGTTTTACAGTGCTGCTGCTGCTGCTGCTACTACGTGCACTTCCACAAGAATAAAAGTACAATATAAAAAGTTAGCCAGTTTAATATGAATAACTAATATAGTAAAATCTGCAGATTTAATTTGTATATGGTAGTTCAGACTTATCTCTCTGAATTCTGAGCACAACAGATTCAATACAATTGAAGCACAAAACTAATGAGTTTGTTATCCTATTCTGAGTAAACATCAGCACATTGCCTACAATTGCCAATTACATAAGATGCTTCAACAAGAAACTCCCATGATTAGAGATGCTGTAGATATAATCACAAATATTCAGATACCTCTGAATTGGTGTTCCCATAGATCCAAGGCAGGGAGCTGAGTTCTTCCCTGAATCTCCCCTCCACTTAGGCTATTTAAAATCATACTAATTTGCGATTTTCAAAGGCTGCTGAAGCACTGACATAGCCAATATTAACAGTCTTAACAGCCCTACTTAATCACTGTATCAGTCTAAGAATTGAGGAGAACCTGTTTTTCTGGGTACCACGTATTATTTTAATTACTACACAGCATTTCCAGTCCTCCTAGGTTGACAGTAGCTATGTACATAGCAGATCAACACAAGTGTCTCAGCTTCACCAGTTAGAGACAATCCTCCATTTTTTTCCATCTTTAAGCCTTATGTCAGGTAAACAATGAAAATTAAGCTCATCTCCTGCCACACATTTCTCCAGTAGTGCTATTTTCTATTTTATGTAAAACAAACCAAGAGACAGTCAGAAAAAGGCACAGAATGAAGGCAACAAAGCAGTCAAGCAAAAAGTAGTTAAGGAAACAGCATGCAGTCACTTCCTTCTGCAAACAGCATCACAAATGGCCTTCTAGCTCTGCTGACATACTGTACCTCAAACTCCTGCAGTGTTACAGTTCCATCTGCAATCAGCTTGTCAGCATACTTCTTCAGCACTGGCACCTGCTTGTGAATCTGCTTGTACATCAGGGGCTGGGTGAACATGGGTTCATCCATTTCATTGTGGCCTCTCCTTCGGTAACAAACCTACACAGGGAAGATTCATATCTGTCAATAACGAGAGACATGAAACTAATCTCTTAACATTTCCTCCTTTCTAGACATTTATGGCATTAACATTCTTGCTCAAAGAGACATTAAAATCAACATAAGTCTCTTTGGGGTAAGGGCTAACTCTTATTTTGGGTACAGCATCTAGCACAACAGAGCTCTAGTTCTGGTTGGGTCCTCTAGGCCAGCGGTTCTCAACTGGGGGTCCACAGATCCTGGGGAACCCCAAACAGGTTTCAGGAGGTCCACCAAGGAGGGTGAAGCCCCGGAGCCTCCCACCTAAAGCCCTGAGCTGCGCCGCCTGGGACTGAAGCATCAGTAACTGAGCTTCGCAGGGGCCCCTGTGGCATGGGACCACAGGCAACTGCCCTGCTTGCAACCCTCTAATGCTGGGCCTGGCTTTAATATGCAGGAAAACAGTTGTTGTGGCACACATAGGCCATGGAGTTTTTATAGCATGTTGGGGGAAGTGGGGTTCAGAAAGAAAAAGGTTGAGAATCCCTGCTCTAGGCAGTACTATAATACAAGTAATAATGTAAGGTAGGGAAAACTGCTTAAGAGTAGCATTCAAGCCAATAAATGCAATGAGCGCAGCAATGTTTATGAACACTTAGTAACATATTTGACATTACTGACATTTTAAAAGACTCGCATAAAATATGCAGAGTGAAGAGTTAAGATTGACCCAGGACTTACTAAATCTACAACCACATCTTTATTGAATGTGTTTCTCCATTCTGCAGCTACATTGCACACATACATCACTGCCTCAGGGTCATCAGCATTCACATGGAATATGGGTGCATTGACCACACGGGCAACATCTGTAGGGTGTGGAGATGAGCGGGCCATCCGGGGATCTGTGGTAAAGCCAATCTAAGAAAAAACAAGCTTCTGTTAATATGTGGGAGAAGGGGGGGGGGGGCAGGGGTTTGCTTTTGTTTTGAACGCCTGTAGTCTTAGTTTAATACGTAGTTATTTACATGGCAGTAATGATAGGCTTTTCACTTTGGAAGGTAATTTCTTCTTTAATACATCTAACATAATCCATCATTTTTATCTATTTATTTATTTGGGTCCCACAAAATCCGTGTCTCCTACACTGAGCACAGCCAGATGTGCTGACCATTTTCAGGGAATAATCATTCTAGTCAATGAAAGAGGGCTGGTATATACAATCTATCATGACAAGAATAAAACAAAGGAATATATGGGAAGTCATTAGACCCAAATTGCTTAAGAAATTCTGTTTTTCACCTGGTTATTGACCACAACATGAATAGTGCCATTTGTGGTGTATGATGGGAGGTCACTGAGATGGAAGGTTTCAAAAACCACTCCCTGTCCTGCAAAGGCAGCGTCTCCATGGAGTAGTATGGACATGACCTAAGATAAGGGAGGAATGGGGAAAAAAAAAAAGCATTAGGTAACAAGAAATGTAATTCAGTTCCTCAAGGCCTGAACTTTTTTTTATGTATTTTTACAATGCCCAGCCCCTGTGCTAATTTAAAATTATTAGTTTAGTTCAAAGGCGAACATATCCAATTACACAAAGAAAAGTTTCAGTGTCTTGAAGTACCTCCCACTTCTGCAGCTCAAAACTTTTGCAAATTGGGCTATTAGAAAAACACACACACACACGCGCAAAAGTTATCCTAGTATGCTTGTAATTTTACCTTTTTCCCCTCTGTATCCCCTCTGTAAAACTGCTCGGCTTTGGTCTTCCCCTGAACAACAGGGTTTACTGCTTCCAAATGAGATGGGTTAGCCACAAGTGACAGAGTGATGTTCTTATTTGTTGCTCGGTTGATCCTCTCATGGTACATTCCCAAATGATATTTTACATCCCCAGTCCCCTAACACACAAGAGACAGTCAAGGTTCATGTACATCAGCCATATAAACTACTTCCAATTCAACATTTAAAATCTCCACTTCATACTGAAAAATGAATCTGGCTAGTTGTTACATGGCACACTGCATGGTATTTTTATTGAAAATAATTTCAAATGTTAACAATTGTTTCTGTTTTAATACCTCAGTGTCCAAACACAACAGTGAATATTAACTAAACACCGACAACATGCTTGTCTCTGTACAAAAGAGAGGAAGACGGTTGGAGCTAAAACAAACTGTGTTAGAGAAATACCCTGTGACTTGAATTCACGGTTTAGAGTTAATGACTAAGAATCTTTCTGCATTTGAAAGATGTGCTATGGTGTTTTGTAAATAATAAAATTAACAAAACAAAATTAAGCACTTTAATAGTTCCTAATATTGCGTATTTACATGGACAAGAACATCCAGAACAATTCAGTACTTATTCTCTATCAGTAATAAAGTTGCATGTTACCTCATCAGCTGCTTCAAGTTTTGGATCAAACTGACAGAAGATCTGCTCCAATTCCTTTCGGATGACATTGGCCAGTACATTCAACCTACCTCTAAACAATAGAAGATTCTTTGATGAAATCTTACCAAACAATTTTGGAAATTAAAAACAATTTTTAAACATCTAAAATACTGTCCCTTAAACCTCCAACCACTCCCCCCACACACCAGAGTGTCCCTATTGCATCTCCATTGGCACTCCATAGTGCCTAGGTATTTAACCACAAGCTAGAGATTTTTCTTTTGTGGGTTTCTATCACAACTCTAACATGCCATCAGTAGAGTGCTATTATCTAGACCAGTTACTTGACAATTATCACAGATGAGACTGGGGGAGTTTTACTTATTTTGGCTGTTTGGGGGGGCCACCATATTTTACCTTTGGATACACATGCACAACTACTCTCATGCACACCCAAGTGCAGGCAGGATATGAATCTTTGAAAATATATTTAAATGAATTGTTATAGCAATAAGCTACAGTGGGCTGTGCATTACCTGGGCAGAAGGCCAAAGAATGCACCAATAGCCAACTAACGACCCCTGGAGGGGCTTATTGCTATCACAGTACAGCTTCTTCATTTTACATTTCTGGATTTTTGTATTTGAGCTAAAAAAAAAAAAAACAACACCCCACAGTTTTGTGAAGTTAATATAACATTCCGTGAGTATGAAAAGTAGCTCCTAGTACAAGGTTATGAGAAAATAGCATGGAATGGTTATGAACCTTCTCCTATGATGAATATAATATATTGTTTGCTCATTTTTTCTATCCCTTCTTTTAAGGTTCCCTGAATTATAAGGACCCCTTTTCCCACCTATGAGAAAACTCACTACCCTTTCAACAAGAATCAGTGGCTCAGCAGCCATGTTCCAAATATTAAAGTGTTTTCAAACTTGATTCTATTGCCACCTGTAGCAGATTGAAAACTGGGAACCAAAGAGAAATCCCACAAGCAAATGTACATCTCACTTTTTAAATAAAAGGATATTTATTTCCCCTTTTTAAATGACACTGCTCCTTCCTGTTTAAGATCTTATTTGTCAATATTGTCCCCATTCCTGGCACTGCCTTCCAGAGTATAGATACGATGTGGGAAATTGGTACATCCTTTCAATTCCAAGCTCTCCACAGTGGGGAATGAAGTATAATGTCTGCCAGACTCACTTCCTATTTCAAAGCAGGTCCATGACTAGTCTCCCATGATGAAAGCTTTAGCCCTCACTGAGAGATATCTCCCTTAGGACTCTGTGATATTGATACTCAATATATCTTTTCGTTGGGATAACTAACTTTTACCAACCTCCCTTATAACATCACATTCCCGGTCTCTAAAAGGGGCCAGAAGCCTAAAGCAGTGTATACCACACTGTGCAAATGAGTCCATCATTATTTGCCTTTTTTATTTTTAATGAATAGTTACCTGTGAGGCATCCCCATTATTAAATATTCAACCCCCATTTCGCTGGATTTGTCAATGATGGTTTTAAGAGCAGGAATCATTACTTCACACCCTTCTAAACCAAAGCGCTTCTCTGAGGACCACTTGCGGGCAAGGAAGTCTTCAAATCTTGCCAAAAGAGGGAGAGAAAAGCATTAAGTTAAAGAAATGTATCAGATGGTGATTTTTTTTTAAATCAACTGAAGGGCATTTGGAGAAGTGACACAAGATGCCCACTGTAATTTTAGAGAAGACTTCTCAATACATACTCATATTTCTCAGAGCATGGATTTTATTGGGGGAAATAAGTCTATAAAAGAGGAAGGATTTCTCTCTCCTGCCCTACTGCCCACCTTTAAAAGTTCTCACCAGCACTTTGTGAATCAATCCTGACACTTGGAAAATATTGTGATGAACAAAATCAAAGCATAGAAATTACGGCAACATCTCAGGTCAGATTTTGACTTTTCTAGTTTGCTCTCCTCACATGCATAAAGTTCCTACTGATTACAATGGGGAAAGCCTCACATGCAGGCAGAACGTCAGAAGAGTAAACCACCCTGCAGATCCAAGAGGAGACAACAGAGTCCCATATCTTCTGGACATAACAATGAGTAAACAATTAAGAGAAATGGCAGCATAAAACTTGCAGCAGAAAACATGTAATTCCAGGGGAAATCTTGGAAACCCTATTCAGTGGCACAGCTCCTCAGACTAAGTGATGTAATAGTTGGTAATTTGCCAGGAGCCACTACACTGGAATCTGTGCCTCAGGAATCAGTAACTACAGACATAAAACTGTCCTTTACTGACAGTTCTATGTTGTTCCATCTTTTAATGGGTTAGGGCCAGAAGCACTGCACACAAAGTGGCTTTTAACAAACGCTGAAAGGGTCATTAATAAAGCCTAAAGATATTGAACACAAAGAAAAATAAATCTTCATGAAAGAACGTTAGTGGTTACATCATCAGCGTAATGCAAGGCCTGATAATGTCACAATGTCCATTAATACTCAGCTCCAAGTATAATGCTGAAGATTACCTCCCTTCTGATCTAAAATGTAAAAGCCATAACAGCAATGAAATGGAATGTTGCCAGAAAACTCTCCTAAGCTCACCCAACAGTTTAGATCCAAGGCAGTGTAGAACTTTAAGAACAATGGACAGATCCTGAACTGACATAAATTTGATAGCACTATTGAAATCAATGGAACCACATCGATTTACGAAAAGCTGAGGGTCTGGCTCCTTGAGAGCATAAGCCCTCTAGACAATGGGGTGAATTAAAATAGATGCTATATCTGCGGTTTTCCATTCTTTTGCGGTTTGATGTTAACCCAGTAGTGCACAGCGTAACTCTTTTCCCCTTCCAGTTAGCAAGTGTATTTACCATTGCACATTGCCACTGACTTTGGAAGCATTTTCAACATGTCACAAAGTGACATCTTGTGCTTGGGACATCTTGGGTCAGGGGCAGTGGGATTCTGGTTACATATGTTTAGAAATAGCTGGTTATCCTAGTGTCCTTACCAAACATAAGTCGGAAATATTCACAAGCAGGCAGGCAGTAGATGGACAAGGCTGATAAGCTGTGTTCACCATTAAAGCTTTGCATGCGATAGAACGGTCACAAAATGGTAACACTAAAACAGTCTCCTCACAACCTCCCATCCTTCCTGCCTCCCTCCATCCACACATGGGAATATGAAAACAAATGGTTACTAACCTTTTCGTAACTTCTGTTTTTTGAGATGTGTTGCTCGTGTCCATTCCATGTTAGGTGTGCACACGCTGAATGCACTGTCACCAGAAATTTCCCTCAGTGGTATCTATTGGGCTGGCTTTAGCATCCTCTGGTTTATGTGCCGGTATAAGGGGCACTGCTGACCCTTCACCCTCTCGGTTCCTTCTTGCCGGCTAACTCAGACAGAGAGCAGGAGGTGGGTTGTGGAATGGACATGAGCAACACATCTCAAAGAACAACAGTTACAGAAAGGTTAGTAACCGTTTTTTTCTTCTTCGAGTGATTGCTCCTGTCCATCCCATGTTAGGTGACTCAAGTGGTAACCAAGGAAGGGGGCTTGGAGTTCATGGATATAAGAATTGCAATACTGCTCTCCCAAACCTGGCGTCATCTCGAGCCTGTTGGGTGATGTCAGTGCATGCCTTCTCCTCCCACTATGCCAACCAGGTCGCTGCTCTGCAGATGTCTTGGATTGGGACCTGGGTCAGACACACTGATGATGAGGCCTGAGTTCTCATCGAGTAGGCAGTTAAGATGGCAGAAGGTGGGACACCTGCCTGCTTGTAGCATACATGAATATAGGAGGTTATCCAGGATGAGATTCTCTGGGCTGAAACTGGTAGGCCTTTCATCCTATCTGCTATTGCCATGAAGAGCTGAGAAGATTTACGGAACAGCTTGGTCCTTTCAGTGTAGAAGGCTAGGGCATGTCTAACATCCAATAAGTGGAGATGCCACTCTTCTGAATTCCTGCGCCGTTTTGGGAAGAAAACTGGCAGGAAAATAGCCTGGTTACTATGGAACGACGAGACTACCTTTGAAAGAAACGCCGGGTGGGAGCGCTGTTGAACCTTGTCCTTGAAGAATACTGTGTACGGTGGTTCTGACATAATGGCCCTGATTCTGAGACCCTTATGGCCAAGGTAACTCCACCAGGAAAGCAACCTTCCAGGAGAGATACAGGAGAGGGCACAATGCTAGCAGTTCAAAGGGAGGGCCCATGAATCTTGACAGGACCAGTTTAGGTCCCATGGCAGAATTGGTTTGTGAATTTGAGGGTAAAGTCTTTCTAATCCTTTAAGGAAGCAAATGGACCTCTCATGTGAGAAGACTAATAAATGAAGCTAAAGAGAACCCACCGAATAATTCCTTGCCAAAGCAAAAGGAGTTGTTCCAGCAATTGTCACGGCCGGTAAGAAGGAACTGAGAGGGTGCAGGGCCAACAGTGCCCCTTATACTGGTGCATAAGTGTGCGGCACCAGAAGGAGCTATAGACAACCCAACGGATACAATTTCCCGCCACAGTACACACGGTGTGCACACATCTAACGTGGAATGGACATGAGCAAAAGAACAAAAACTCTCTCTTCCCCTTCCCCTGGTAACATTTGGGTTCTAAAATAGCATTTGGAAAACAAAAGCCCTTGTGGCGGTTCAAGAGGGCAGTATGCTCTTATGTGGATAGTGAGGAGGTATCAGTGCACCTTACCTGAAGGACTGTCGGTAACATCTAAAGAAACACAAGGCTTGGTTACCACCACCAGAAGGGTGTGTGACGTTGCACTCCATATGATTTTATGAAAATATGCTAATGAATGTGACTATAATGCAACTGGAATATGCTTCATGCAAAAGGTCTCTTGTAAGGTATCATTACAAAGCTTATAATATACTGAGTGTGGTCATCCTATTTGTATAAATGTATAACTCTTGTATCTGAAACTAGAAATATGAAATACAACTCTGAGGTCCTACTGTAATTATGCAAAGTGTGGGCCATTAATGGTGGTTTGGAATCTTGATGGCTCCCATCAACTAGGACAATTGACTGTAGATGGCTCTGTTTACTTGCAAGTCTTCCTGTATATGTGTGTGCTGGCAAGTGGGTAATGAAGTCTTACAGTGCAGTGTGATCATGTCACCTGAACGGGAATCCATCTTTAACCTGGTGCTTTTCCATTTAGAAGTCGGGGTGGGAACCCAGAGAGGGACAAAGGATTCCTGCCTTATGCAAAAGCTATATAAGGGGGTGCTACAGAACAAAGGGGGCTGCAGTCATGAGAAATCCCCTAGCTACCACCTGAGCTGGAACAAGGACTGTATCAGGGGAAAGGATTGTGCCCAGACTAGGAAGGCATCCAGTCTGTGAAACAAGCGTATTGAAACATCTCTGAGGGTGAGAATGTATCTGTATTCAGTTTTCTTACTGTATTAGGCTTAGACTTGCATGTTTTATTTTATTTTGCTTGGTAATTCACTTTGTTCTGTCTGTTATTACTTGGAACCACTTAAATCCTACTTTTTGTATTTAATAAAAATCACTTTTTACTTATTATTAACCCAGAGTATGTATTAATACCCGGGGGGGGGGGGGGGGGAGGGAAGAGGAACAGCTGTGCATTGCTCTCTATCAGTGTTATAGAGGGTGAGCAATTTATGAGTTTACCCTGTATAAGCTTTATACAGGGTAAAAGATTTATTTGGGGCTTGGACCCCATTGGGAGTTTGGTATCTGAGTGTTGGAGACAGGAGCACTTCTTAAGTTGTTTTCAGTTAAGCCTGCAGCTTGTGGGGGACATGGTTCAGACTTGGCTCTGTGTTTGTAGCAGGCTAGCGTGTCTGGCACAACCAGGCAGGGCACTGAAGTCCCAAGCTGCCAGGGAAAACAGGCTCAGAGGTAGTCTCAGCAGATTGGGTGGCAGTTCCAAAGGGGGTTTCTGTGATCCAACCCATCATACAGTGTTCTATGGCTTTATTAGTATTTTGATCTGATTTTTACCAGTCTATATTCTGACGAAGAGAAAAGGACATGTTGCCTATGGCCTGACATCTTAGATGTAACCTCCAGGTCCACAGGATATTTAGCCCAGCCAAGTCTGAAACTTCGCAAACAATCAGGGATCGCTTTGGTAGTCCCATCACACTCTTCCAGGGACAATGGCAGCTAATTCAGGCCAAGGTTGTTAAAGTGGAATTTTCACCAAAGAGTAAAAATTTATATACAGATATATATATATGCAAAACAAACTTTCATAACCTTAATTTTCCCTAAATTAGCTGAAATTTAGGTTAAATTTTCATTAAAAATATATTTTAACACACACACACAGGGTGATTTGTTGTATTTTTTTAAAGTAGCAGCTTTCATTAGATTTAAACATCCTCCCTGCCAGACTGTGAAACTAAACACCATGGGGACTTGTACATGAGAAGCAGGGAGGGAGACAGCCAGACATGCCTAGAAAGGCCTTGATCCCGCCAGATGGTGTGCAGCCATTAGAGTCTGGCCACATGAATCAGACTGACGAATCAGAGCCTAACTTTGCCTGTGTTTATCATTTGTGTAAGTCTCCAGAGATATACAATGGACATATTTTCCAAAATAAAAAACAGAGTTAGGTGCCATTTCTAAATCTACCAGCAAACAAACAGCACAAATGAGAAGACGTTAGATTATTAAAACTGAATTTTAAAATCTAAGGTGATATTAGCTATGAGGCTGCAAACTCAGAGTGTGAAGCAGATTTTGCACAGCAATAGATTTAGCACTTTCAACCTCTTTCAGTAGAAATTGTGTCCACAGCTGGCTGGGACAGTAATTCATCTAAATACTTCTTTCTGTATTTTCCGTAGACAAAAAAAATTTGGTAAGGCGTTTGGCTCCTTCCTGTTGGTCAAAATCAGGTCCCTCCACAGCATACACAGGCAGAAGTAATGCAAATTTCTGCATCAGGAAGATAAATGAGGAAACGTCATACAGACAAGTTGTTTAACAACCCGTCACTCAAATGCCATGTTTACCTGACTATTAAGTGTCTGACTAAAATTCCTTTCTGTTTCATTAAAATTTAAAATTGGACAAGAATGATGCACTGCTGTCTCACCAACCGAAAATATTGCCGAACACCAGAACAGTGACAAAAACGTCAGTACCTTCTATTGGAACTTCATTTGTAATAGCTTTCTACTGCCTCTCCCTCTCTCTTTTTTGGGGGAGAGGAGGGGAAAAGAATCTAGTAAAGAAACATTCCCATTAATCACTCTCTAAATCAGTGTCACTATCTTGTGCTGACTGCAGTGTTTGTCAAAGACACCAGATCGACAGCACTGAGAAATGAAGTCCTGTGGATAACCACGTAGAGAATGGGCAGCAAGCCTCGCTCCTCGTGCAAGAAGGTAGGGTGGCCTTCATACTCTATGACCTTGCCACAGAGACATTCGACATGGGTGCCAACGAGGGTAGTGATTAAGACATGGATTTCAGTCCACTGGGAACTAGACACCTCCTTCAACCTGTTTAAAATTCAGGTCACTAAACAGACAGGAAATAGAAAAGTTTGTGGGTCAGACAGAATACTATGGTAGAGCTGCATTTGGCATAACTCAGAAGAGGGGAAAGAGACATGCCTTTAAGTCACCTTTATGCTTCCAAATCCTGTTGTCTCCTGGTACAGCTTTCTGAAACCTGGGAAGTGCGCTAAGTTATGTCTGGTTGTCCTGACCCCAAGGGGCCATTCTGGCAGTAGAGCACCAGTGGGCTCTAGGGATAGCCTGGCCATGCCACCTATGCCCAATACAGGATGAGCACATCTACTCTACACACCACCTGGGGAAATCTCCTCAGACCAGGGAAATTCTGAGAGGGCCAGTTACAATGGCTTTTCAGATTTGTGGCACCAGAGTGGGGCAAAGTACACAGAGTAGTGGACAATCAGGTACTTTCGAATGTAAGACTGTCTGGGAAAGCTCAGCAACAGCATTCAAAGCCACTCTTTAGAGATCTTTTCAGACAAACTATGAACTACTTACATGGAGTGGTTTATTAAAACATTCTCTGAAACCTCCTACACAAACCAATGAATCTGCTGCTAACTGTGTCACAAAAGCCATGGAAATACCCAAGAATGTGATCTATCCCTTTCTCCTCTCAAAAGAAACAGAAAACAAAATGTTGCTGGGACACACCCCAACATACCTCATGGAGCGCACCAGCCTAGCCAACAACGTCCGTTTTTCCTCATTTGTAAACTTCATGACACCAGGAGTTTCAAACTTCTGCCGGATCCACTGGCATTGCTCCACATCATTGATGAACATGAATTCCAGTCCAATGTGCTGACAGTATGTATTCTAGGAGGTAAAATATGAAGTCCAGAAACTTACAACTTTGGGAGTTCATGGATTGGGAGAAGTAGGACAGCTATTCTAAAATTAAAGCAAATAGTTTATTTCCATTATCATTCCCACCACATCCCTGTATTAAGATGCGATTTCCCTCCCCTTTGTATTAATTCTTTCTAGGGGCTATAAGCAATTCAGTTCTTTTACTAAATCGTGAATTAGGATTCCCAAGCCCCACAAACTTTCCCTACAGAAACTAATATTTCAGACACTTGGAATCTGGAAGATTTTTCTCGCCTGGTAATAACCATTTAAAAGTAGGTCAATATATATGCCCTAAACTAATGGATGAAGTTAATCTAACTGACAAAAAAAACTGTACACAGATCACAGTCATTGCTTTGGATGCTCCAGGAAAAAATTCAAATTGGTTATCAAAGTTTATACAAAGGTTAAAAAAAAAAATCACATGAAATCAAGTAATAAAGACAGTGAAAAGATATTTATGAAGCCGCATGCAAATTGTCTGATAGCTGGCAATTCTTAAAAGGCTAGGAATCAATTTCAGATTTCCAACTAAATTGAGAGGATAGGGGAAGTAACCTAATTTTGTCTTTGATAATGGCAAAATCAACATATTTTGGAAGTAACTCTAGTTTATCATTGTGGGTATTTAAAAGTTTTCTATTTATTTTAGAGGAAATGTTCACTAGGAAGATCTATTATACATAAAAAAGGAAGTTAATAGGTGCACCAAATACAGAGATTCTTACAGGGGAAAAAAAGCACCAAATCCAAATATATAAGAGAGTCTGATTGTGATAATGTTGACAAAGCCAATCCAAACTTCTGCAATTAAATGAATTTTTTTCCTTTATAGCATGTTTCGTTTCATGAGTATGTGATGTGCAAATAAAATTTAACATTTTAAAAATCTAAACGCAAATAGCATAGAGATAAGTTGGTCAGTCACAAAGCAATCTTAAAAGATACATTCTAAGTCTGCAATGTAGAAAATGAACATGGATCTCCTATAGTGTCCCTGTATGCGCTATGAGTCCAATCCTGCAAAGTGCTGAAGAGCCGGTGGTGACAGCATCCAGCAAAATCAGGCACTGTACTGATTCGTTTCTAATGTTCTCTGCGGTCTCATTTTGGGTTCTTCCTGCATTATTCTGTTAAACATTTCCAGTTTCACTGAATTCATACAGCATAATTACATCAGCTATTGCCGAAAAAAAATATAACTATGCAAGTGTGGGGGCAAGCCACTATTATACGAGCAGTTTCCAATCTGTATTGGGGTGGTCCCGAGTTTAGGGCCGAATCCCAAAGTCACTACACCAGAAAAAGTCTCACAGATGTCAAGGCTACAAGGAGTTTGTCTGTGACCCAAAGAAAACACAAAGAAATGTTTCAGGGGCCCTTATCCTGCAAAGCGATCAGCTAGCATGATCCCTTTGCAGGAATAGGGCCTATGTTAATATTGTACTGCATGGCCCACTAACACCTCCTCCATTATTACACTGATTAGTTGGGGCATTTGAAATATGACCCGACAGCTTCTAGCATTTATAGAAACTCTAGGGCAGTGGTTCTCAACCTATTTTCCATTGTGGGCCGCATATGTGGCCCACAATGTATTATGTGGGCTGCATCCAATACTACCTGTATGGCCCTGAGCTGGGCTGCAGCTCTGTGCTGACTGAGCCGCAGGTTGAGAAACACTGCTCTAGGGTCACCTTAAATACCATAAATACCCTTATGTATCCTATTATCAACTGAATTGAATGGACCAATTTTATAATATACAAACTGACAACAGCTCACTTCCATCTGGATGAAAGCAGTTACACAAGATAAATCGCCACACTGACCTCCAGCCGCTTGATGATCTCTCGTAAAGAAAGAGCAGTCTCATCTCCTCCTATGAAGGTGATTGTAGGCAATCGAAAAACCTTGTCCAAGTCAGATTCATGCAAACCATAAAGCCCTACGGTGTGTCAATTGATGAGAGGGGGCGGGGAGACAAAAAGCACAAGCTAAAGAGACAGTATGTCCTGGTCAAGACAATACACAGTGAGAGTTTAAGCAGGTTGCAACACACCTTACCCTTGGGGAAAATATTTTGAATTGCCAGATTGTAATGCATACCACACACTTGGAGAAATCCATATTTAACAAGCATATTGGCAGAGTTTTCAAGATGTTTATCAGATGAAGGAGCAAATCTCATCTATTCGATCGGTATCTGCTTTGCAAGCAAGTGGTACAATATTCCAATGGAAGGCTGCATGTGACAGAAAACCTTCAACATGGGGAATAACATGGCACCTTCACTATGTTCCAAGTTCCTATTACTTTAGTTTTTGTTTTGTTTTTTTAATTTAATCTCAACTCACTTCTGCCATGAAATGTGGCAATACAAGAAAAAACAGTTTTCAATAGTTTAAAGATACATAAATCGGTTATCTCATCACACCATAACCCTTGTCTTACCTTCCCAAATGTTTACTTTATGATCCTCACTGAAGTAATTTCTAAATTTAAAACTGGAAACTTTTTCAGGGAGGGACTGGACGATTCCCTTACTACCACTTTTTTTTGTGCCCAATGCATTTTTGGGAACACAAAAAACCATAACATATTTGAGTTCATTCCAGGTATTTCTGGCAACTCTCCTCTTAAAATCTCTCTTTATATTCTTTTGAAAACAATGATAGGTCCATAAAGTTGTATTTCCTGAAACTCTTCCTACAATCTAAAAGTGTAAAAATTAGAAAGTCTATAAGTAAGATCATGACAAAAAATAATTAGCAGCCTTTTAGCCAATAGAATGCTTTTATACAACCACTGGGCAATACAATAAATTACTGTCCCCATTGCCTAAAAATAGCAGCAGCAGAAAAAATCAGAAGTAATTATACAGATTGAAGAAAATCCAGACTGAAGGAATAATATACGTGTTTATCAGAGACGCAACAGAAGCTGGGCTATAATTGCACTGCACACACATTCAGTCCTTGGCTTTTGAGACTGCCAACTAGACTGCCAATTAGTTTGCAAGATGGGGATATTCACTGAGATTATCAGTTTATTTTACACATGCCATTAAACATCTTATCCATGTTACATTTGACCTGGAAACCCACAGAGAAAAAAATCTCAGGGTCTCATTTTAATGTTAGGAGGTGAAACTGACCCTGTCTTTGCTATTAGTAACAGAAGTCCTACCAATAACTTCAGATTTGAACCAGATGGTTTATAAATCAGAGTTTCTCTCAAGGCCAGATACTGTGAAAAGAATGCATCATCTCCACCTTTGATTTAGAGATCTCTGAACCTGCCAAGGCCAAGAAATCAGTTTCTGCCAATCTTTAACCTAGCTTTTGCAGTTCCAAGAAATGAGGTATAAAACAAGAGCAACAAGCATCACAGCATCGCTCAAAGTACATGGTGAAGGTTCTGCACGAGGAAACTTAATCTTAACCCATTACAGATTGAACAGATACTGTAAGCAAGTACTTTAGCATTCATTGACTGACAGCCTGAATAATTCTTTGTTAACTCTTAGATCTCTGGGTAAGGAAAAAAGGATCAATGTTCAAATTCTAAAAGGGGGGGGAAAGAGAACTAAGCAATTTAAAGGCCAAACCTCTATGGAACTCAGTGTACTACTTACCATGCAACAGTGTCAGTGAATTGATATTGTTATTACCAATACGTAATCTTTTCATTTAAAATAAGTAAAATAAGTAAAAATGGTAACTGTAGATAAATAGCACTTCATTTTTCACTTTAAATTTGAAAAAGGCACATATACAGACACACAGAATTGAATCAGTTCAATTTACTAGTACTTAGGAGATTTGGTTCTGAGTCTGTGACACTAAAGTAAAGAACACAGTGCCACCAACTTTACTTTTATTTGTTTCCTTGCTGACTCACTCTTCAACTTAACAGGATTTTCATGTGCTGTCATGCAAAACAATGGAACATGTAATAGCACAACTAATAGCACAGCTGTGTCTTTTACCTCAGCACTGCATATTTACTACAGCATCACTTCAGGTTTAAAGGGACAGGGATCTTTGGGCTTAAGCCTCCCTGAAGGTATTTTTTAGGCATTAGTATTTTCAAAAATGTGTTCTCGCAAGTAGCTGTATTGTAAATAAAACTCCTAAAGGGAACTGATGCATGGGACACTACATACAGGAAATATGTATTGCTGGCCATGATATTCAAGTATCTTGTGTGGTCATTAGAGGCTCTTCGTAAGTTTCCCTATTGGTCTATCACAAGCTACTGGGGAACACTTAGCACTGAGCTTGGGAATCCCATTATCCACACTCCAACTTCCTTTTTCTGGTAACATATTCATGTCACACATCCGACCAGACACATGCTTACATGGCACCATCACATCTAAACATGCCATCCCTTCCTGTTTCACAGTGCAAGCATCTAGTTTCTTTTTCATGTGATGTCACGCTCCCGATAGTTTTTCTGAGGTTCAGAGAAGCCATGCCAATGGTCTGCATTGAACTTGTACTCAAAGTCATGCTAAGGTTCACGTATGCTCTGGATATCCTGAAGCAGGGGTTCTCGACCTCTCTCTTTCTGAAGGCCCACCCGTCTCAACATGCTATAAAAACTCTACTCCCCACCTGTGTCACAACAACTGTTTTTCTGCATATAAAAGCCAGGGCCAGCATTAGAGGGCAGGAAGAAGGGCAATTGCCCAGGGTCCCATTCCAAAGGGGCCCCAGCGAAGCTACATTGCTCAGGCTTCGGCTTCAGCCCTGGGTGGTGGGGCTCAGGGCCTCGGGCTTCAGCCCCATGCAGTGGGGCTTTGGCTTCCTGCCCTGGGAGTCTATTGCTGACCCTTCTTGGCAGACCCCCTAAAACCTGCTCACGGCCCCCCCAGGGGGCACCAGACCCTTGGTTCAGAACCACTGTCCTGAAGGACTTTTGTGCTCTCCCTGCCATTTCTCTTCTCAACAGGCTGAGAATGAGAACATAAACTAATTTCTCTCATGTAATGCAGGAGTCTGGGAGCCAAACTCAACAGGGTTCTGATGGTGCCTCCTATTGGAGGAAATAAAAACCTCTCACTTTTGATTAAAGTGCAGACTATTTTTCACAATGAAGATAATACAGCTGCGATCCTGAGTGCTTGAGGCTTTCCTTTTATAGAAAATGTAAACAACAAAGAGGAGAAATTAAATCATCCCAAGAGGGGGAAAAACCATGCACTCCCCTCAAGGCAACGTGTGTCACTTTACTGAGAAGGAATCACAGAATGGCTCCTTGACCTGCATAAGGCTAGCTACTAGCATGATTCCCATGAAGCCACTAACCTGCACCACTGACAATGAGTGTAATGCACCTTCTTCACCTTGCCTGAGTAATGAGCTCACATATAAAGCCACCAGAGACTGGTCAGTCAAGTCACCTCTACTGTCATATAGTCTGTGATTAGCATGACAAAAGATATAGATCACCCCCACCCCCTGTAGGTCAAAACTGCATGTCTCAAGCATTAATATTAGGTGACACTAAGTATTTCTGCCACCTCTGTTTTAGTTTGGAACCCTCCTCTTTTCCGACAATCCCTGTGACAATAGCCTCTTCCCATCTACAGCTACTTTTTGTGCCTTGCATTTCTAACAGGTACCATAATCAGCAGTAGCAGACTGCACATAGTATAAGGTGATGCAAGTATTTTGATTTTAAATGACCTATATTTTGTTAAATTAATAATACAGATATTATTACTCCTCAGCTCCTAGCATATCATAATTATTTTGCTTGTACCAGAGAGCAGACTCAGATAAGGGAGACTCCCAAGGACTAAGAATGGGGTTTCTTCAGCTCTTTCTGCTCTAGCAGAAATCATGATCATGTTGCTTCATCTCTGAAACAAATGCCATCTAAGAAAGCTAAAGCAATGCGTGGAAAACCAGGCCACACTACATTCCTCTAAGACAGGATTTCGCAAGCTGGAGTCCAGGTCAGAGAGTCATGTCCGGGGCCGCTGGCCCCACTGATCAACTCCTCCTCCTCCCTCCCAGCGCCTCCTGCACACCTGTCATAACCATACAGCTAAGGGTAGCCTATAATTCCTCCTTACCTGTAAGGGGTTAAGAAGTTCAAATAACCTGGTTGGCACCTGACCAAAAGGACCAATGGGAAAAGAAGAATCTGGGGAGTGGGGGAGGGGGGGCTTTGTTGGTGCTCTTTGTTTGTGTGTTCTCTGGGGAAGCAGAGAAGTACCAGGTCTCCTATAAACCATCCTAAAGTGAGTCTCAATATTGCAAAAACAGTAAGGAAATAAGGCAGGGCGCATTAGATTACCTTTTGTTTTCAACTTGTGAATTTTCCCTGTGCTAAGAGGGAGGTTTATCCCGTTTTTTTGTAACTTTAAAGTTTTGCCTAGAGGGGAATCCTCTGTGTTTTGAATCCGATTACCCTGTAAAGTTACCTTCCATCCTGATTTTACAGAGGTGATTCTTTTACTTTTTTTTCTTTATTATAAAGTTCTGTTTAAGACTCTGGTTTACCTATTTGGTTGGTATGTTATTCTCAAGCCTTCCCAGAAAGGGAGTGTAGGGCTTGAGGGGATATTTTGGGGGAATAGGAATTCCAAGTGGTCCTTTCCCTGATTCTTTGTCTAAATCTCTTGGTGGTGGCAAAGTACCATCCAAGGACAAAGGATTTGTGCCTTGGGGAAGTTTTTAACCTGGTAGAAATAAGCTTAGGGGGCTTTCATGCAGGTCCCCACATCTGTACCCTAAAGTTCAGAGTGGGGAGGAAACCCTGACAACACTGCTGAACAGCTGTTCAGTGGTGTGCAGGAGGTGCTGGGAGATAGTGGGAGGAGCAGGGATGGGGGCGCTCGGGTGGGGAGGAGCGGACGGAAGGAGGAAGGGAAGAGGAGGGGCAGGGCGGGGCCTGGGGGGGGGGGGAAGGTGTGAAGGGGAGGCAGGGCCTGAGGCTGAGCAGGGGGCTTCAGGGTCTGTGAAAAAAAATTAAAATCCAAATGGGGGTCCTTGGGTTGCTAAAGTTTGAGAACCACTGCTCTAAGGGCTGGTCTACACTAACCCCATAATTCGAACTAAGATACGCAACTTCAGCTACGTGAATAACGTAGCTGAAGTCGAACTATCTTAGTTCGAATGAAAGAGCACTTACCCGGGGTCCACACGCGGCGCGCAGGCTCCCCCGTCGACTCTGCCTACTCCGTTCGTCGAGCTGGATTACCAGCGTCGACGACGGAGCACTTCCTGGTTCGATTTATCGCGTCTAGACAAGACGCGATAAATCGAACCCAGAACATCGATCCCGCGCCTCCGACCGGACGCGTAAGTATAGACGTACCCTAAGACACTGTTAAGTGATGACTGCAAGACTGAGATTTACAGTCAGTGTTCAAAATTTTACAATCTCCATTTTTCTTCTTATAAGATACAGCTTAATTTTTCAAATTAAGAAAAGAAGATGGGATTCATATTGAGAGGACAGACACGATTTTGGGCATCTCTTCATTTAGTCAGAAAACTTTTATCAATCTATTTTAAAAAAGATGTAGCTTCTGTATCATTCACAGAAAGATTCATTCATAGAAATGCACAGTCTACTATTCCACAGAAGTAATTAAGGAACAGGAAAAACGATCAATCACTGAACTACTCTATTAAGATTTTAGCATGTTTATATTATCACTCTCTAAAAAACTTTAGGCCAATATGGTTTTTGGAATATATCTAAGTCATAACAATAAGACCATATAACTAAAGATTATTAGAAACTAGCCCTTATGTAACAATGAATAGGATGCATTTTGAATTTGATTCAGTTGACAATTAAGATCTCTGCAGCATAGCGCTCAAACCAGAGTGATGTGCAATTATAGAAATGTCTATATCTATTAGTCACTTTAGATGTGGTCTAGAACCATGCACTGTGTATGACTGTTTCCTGTTCTTTTAATACAGTAGGAAGATACCATGGGCATTGTGTAACTGTTCATTTACTATGCACTTCTTCTTAAGTCGGTTGTCCCCCAAACCCTCTCCACAATAAAAGTTCCAAGTAAATACCATGCAGTGGCAACCAGCTGCGAAGGGAGAAGCTTCACTGAAATGATTTAGCCATCCTCTTGTAATATAACTGTGCAAATTGCCAACTTCACATTATATTTACCATCTCAGCCAATGCACACTCTATTCCCTAATGTTCTAAAAGCATGCTTGATCTCCCCAAGCTTGGAACAATGAGCTACAGCTGCTTCTACAAATAGGTAATGCAAGAATGAGGGAATGCTCTATTTATAAAATTTCCTTAAGGAGTGGTCACTGATTAGATTCACAAAAAAACGTATCACAATCAAAGCAAAATCACAGGGATTTATCATAAAGTAATACACAAGGTTAGAGGAATATTTCACAAATTAATAGTTGTCTTATCTAAGAAAAACAGAATACTCAGTTGTTGTAATTATCTTGCCTAGTAACTCTCTCTAGAGGATACATTGTACCACGAGACGTGCCTCTGGCCAAACATATTGATTTATATAAAAGTAGTTTGAAGTTCTCACCCAGTTTATCAATAGTAGTGATTAAATCAGATGGAACAAATGAATCCAAGTCTGCGTCCAAGATTCCTAGGGGATCCAGCTGAGCCACATGATGTCCACGGATCTGAATGGGTGCAATTTGGTAGGAAGAGGGAGGAAACACCAAGGAAAAAAAAATCATGATAATAAAGTCAGTAAAAAAGGGAGAACTTGCTAATATTTGTGTCCCCAACACACAGATATCTCATGGAATCATCAAACATACACACACAAAAAAACATACGAACAGCCATACTGGGCCAGACCAATGGTCCATCTAGCCCAGTAGTAGTCAACAATCCCTCAGAGTTCAAGGATGACTATCATCCATAAAATGATAGCTGGTTATCACAGGTGGATCCACAGGTGGCTAATTAGACCAATCCCTGATCCACAGCTCTTGTCACAGTTGGGGCAGGCATTTCCCAATGGAAGGGCAGATTTGAATTGTTGAGTAATGCTGCAGTGCATTCTTTCCTCCTTTCCCATTTCTCTGTTTCCTGTTGTCAGTGGCCAATGCCAGATGTTTCTGGCAATTGGAGGTTTAGGGACATCCAGTGGTGTTCCTGACCATCTTGGCTAACAAACATTGATGGATCTATCCTCCATGAACTTATCCAATTCTTTCTTGAACTCACTTATACCTTTGGCCTTCACAACATTCCATGGCAATGAGTTCCACAGGTTGATTGTGCATTGTGGGAAGTACTTCCTTATACTAGTTTTAAATCCTGCTGCCTATTTTCATCAGGTGATCCCTACTTCTTGTGAAGGAGTAAACAATACTTCCCTATTCACTTTCTCCATACCATTCAGATTTTATAGATCTCTAACATATCCCTCCTTAGTCATCTTTTTTCTAAACTGAACAATCCCAGTATTCCCACCCCCTTGTATGACACTGGTCCACATCCCCAAGCATTTTGTTGCCCTCCTCTACACCTTTTCCAATTTAATGTGTTTTTTTTTAAGATGGGGTGACCAGAACTGCATATAGTATTCAAGGTGCAGGCATACCATGGATTTATATAGCAGGATTATATTTTCGGTCTTATTATCTATTCCTTTCCTAATGGTTCCTTACATTCAGTTAGCCTTTTTGATTGCTGCTGCACATTGAGTGGATATTTTCAGGGAACTATCCACCATAACTCCAAGACCTCTTTTTTGAGTGGTAACAGCTAATTTAGATCCCATCATTTTGTATGTATAATTGGGATTCTTTTTTGAAGGTGCAATACTTTGTACTTAACATTGAATTCATCAGTTATTTTGTTGCAGTCACCCAGTTTAGTGAGATCCCCTTTGCAACGTTTTGCAGTCAGTTTTTGACTCAACTGTCTTGAGTGATTGTGTTGTCTGCAAATTTTGCCACTTTGCTGTTCACCCCTTTTTCCAGAACATTAATGAATATGTTGAACAGCACAGGTTCCGGTATAGTTCCTTTGGGAACCCCGCTGTTTATGTCTCTCCACCGTGAAAACTGACCAATTATTCCTACCCTTTATTTCCTATCTTTTAACCAGTTACTGATCCACGAGAGGACCTTTCCTCTTATCTCAGGTCTGCTTACTTTGCTTAAGAGCCTTTGGCGAGGGACTTGTCGAAGGCTTTCTAGAAGTCCAAGCACGCTATATCAACTGGATTACCTTTGTCCACATGTTCGTTGACACCCTCAAAAAATTCTAATAGATTTGTGAGGCATAATTTCCATTTACCAAAGCCATGTTCATTCTTCCCCCACCGTATCGTGTTCACCTATGTGTCTGGCTGAAACTATAGCAAAGAACAAAAAGTATCAGTCTGCCTAGTACTGATGTTAGGCCTACTGCCCTGTAATTGCCAGGATCACCTCTAGAGCTGTTTTTAAAAATGTGTGTTATACTAGCTATTCTCCAGTTATCTGGTACACAGGCTGATTTAAGTGACAGTAGAACTGCTAACTGTTGTATGTAACCTATTTCATATTTGAGTTCCTTCAGAACTCCTGGGTGAATACCGTCTAGTCCTGGTGACTTATTACTATTTAGTTTATCAAGTTGTTCCAAAACCTCTTCTGATATCTCAAATCTAGGGCAGTTCCTCATATCTGTCACCTAAAAAGAATGGCTCAGGTGTGGGAATCTCTCCCAGCTCCTCTGCAGTGAAGACTGATGCAAAGAATTCATTTAGCTTCTCTGCAATGGGCTTGTCTTCCTTGTGTGCTCCTTCAGCACCTCAATTGTCCAGTGGACCGGCCTTCTGCTTCTGATGTAAACAATTTTTGCGGTTAGTTTTTGCATTCTTAGCTAGTCACTCTTCTGATTCTTTTTTAGCCTGCCTTATTGTACTTTTACACTTGCCAGAGTTTATGCTCCTTTTTATTGCCCTCAGTAGGACCAGACTATCAATTTTTAAAATATGCCTTTAACCACCATTTTCCCCTCCATTATTTAGTCATGGTGGCATTTTTTGGTCCTCTGTTTTGTGGTATAGATTTAGTTGGAGACACACACCCCACTAATGTTAAGTGTCACAATGTAGTACCCAATGAAAAGAACTGAAAATAAGGAGTACTATCACTGGATATATGCCCCAATAATTCCTATTATGAACACTGACCCCAACACTGGGGCCATAAGCAATTATATTCTCTCTATCTTGCTTAGCTTTCAGTTTAATTTTTGATTTGTACATAAGCAGCAATTTCTGATAGACATTACAATTTATCTGTGTTGTGTAAAGCTCTAGGCAAATTTAAGGAACCATGTATATAAAACTTATAATAGTAATTTGATATTCTTTTCATTTCCCTTTTCAGGTACTAATATAAAACTTCCAGACACCGCTTATTTTTTAAATTAATGGATAAGTTATGAGTCACTTGACTACCATTTCATTAAATATACTAGCGTTCTAAACTTCAGTGAAAATAAACTATAATACTAAGGGCTGAACTAGAATTTCAGTACAAAAGGTAGCAACTGTGAACATTTCTTAAAATGCAGTTGTACTCTTAAAAGTGACTCTGTAAAAATGCCATTGTGGAGTTTGTTATTTGCATCTATTTTCAATATGACATGTGCTCTGTTTACAAAGAAAAGAAACAAAACATCATTCTACAATTGCCAGTCTTGTAAATTTAGCATTGATCAAGGGAGGGTTGTCATGCATCATCACCAGTATTAAAAATTCCGCAAGTCAAATTACGCTCTTGATGACATCTGTGCAACCTCATTGTTTACAATGGTTACACAAGTGTATCGGATTAGAACTGAGCAAACAATTCTGTTGATGATGCTCAAGATGGAACAGAATCTTCAGCGCCATCAGTGTTTAGCTGTGTTTGTTCTGCAGCATTAACAGAAGAAGTAAAAGTAACTCATTTGGGGCACTAGTATTAACAGCTATAATTCTGAAAAAAAATATGTCAATTAAAATAGTGCCATTGTATGTACATCTTTTTGCATAAAGCCACACTTTCAAAAATGTGAAGTGTGGAAGTAACTCCACATTCCAGAAAGGAAAATCCAGCATTTCATTTCTGCAGCAGCTATATATGCATACACAAAGTGCCCAGTATTCATAAGTCTATTTGATGATTACATGGTTCACTGAAAGCACAAAACAGTAACATTGTCTGTTACAATATAAAATCCTAGATATAGCATATACATTTTCTTTTTTCAATTGCTACTTCACATTGATTTCATTTACAAGATACAAATAGTGGGGGTGGGGAGGAGTGGTGAAGAAATTCAGGTTCAATGCTGCAGCAGTGTGGGAGAAAAAGTCTTTTAAAAAGTCTTCTTCCCTATTCATGCATCTTTCCCAAAAAAGAGGCAAATAATAGAAAAAAATATGTTCTGATTTCAGAATACTAATTATTCCCCATGATAAATGAAGCCAAAAGGAAGACAAATTGATCTCTGTATGACCGGTTGGACCAATCAGAGCTGAGAGCTTCAAGGCTGTGTTTAATTTTTAAAATTAAATATGACAAGTCATAAAAGTCTGGAAACTGCCATGTGAAAGATCCATAATTTGCAGGCAAACCTGGGATTCTTGCTCATGGGTTCCGCAAAAATTAGGCATATTGTAGAGCTGATTAAACCTGTCACCCTGGAACCAAGTTTAGAGACTACATTTTCCCCTTGTCCTGCAAGAGAAGTCCCACTCTCCAGGGCTAGTTCCACGGAATAGCACAGAGTTCCCCTATGTCAACTTTTACATTAAGACTATTCATATCAATGTTTAACATATATACATGCCCTCACTACAAAGTAAGTGGGATCTTAAGGTTCCTAAACTCTACCCTATGCATATAAACTTATGGCAATGGCATGCAATAGAGTTTCTCAGGAAAAACAAGTAGCCCAAAAGAATGGTGTGGAAATTCAGTTGACAGTCTGAAACGAGAGCCATTAACAACTGGCTACCGACTAACCCACCCCCAGACTTTGGACAAGAGGTAATGGTGCTGGGAAGTTGTCGCTAGGACAGTGATGCCGGAGTCAATAAATGTATTAAAAGTTAAATGTAAATTATGCTTACGCGGTCCCCCTCTAGTCATTGGACCACATGGGAAGTTCTTGAATCTGCTACTGCCTTTGAGCTAACAGAGCTAGGTATTTTAGCTCAGGCAGTAGAGGTTCATGCTTTTATGAACAGAGGTCCCAGTTTCAATCTCTGCTACGGATGATCCAGCGGGGATGACATGTTACACTAAATTGCTTATTATTCTGGTAGTATTTTAGATTAAGTTAAAAGGTGAAAGAAGGCTTTCAAAGCAAGGAATGCATGAAGTGCAGCAGGACTGTCACTTTTAAAGGTTTTGTAGAAAACTGAACAAGAAGTCCATTGTACCCTTTCTAAACAGGAACACAACTGACTAGGACTCCCACTAATAAAATAGGGAAAGGATATACATTTTTAGATGTACAAGATTTTTTGCAGTATTTTTAATTCTCACCAGAGCCATTTAAAAGTAAACTAAGAGAAATCCTCTTGTAATCAGCTAAAATGGTGCAAAAAAGAAAAATGTGCCCTTGTGTGTCCAATTTTCATGAGAAAGTGTTTGGACACAAACTGAAAATTTCAGTTTCTGCTATCCCTCTCCCTGCCCTTTGATTCTGACTTCTTGAAAGCAAGGAGATGCCAATGCTTTCAGCTGGATCAGTTAGAGGGATACAGCAATTTCCTAGATCAACAGTGTTCCCTCTCCTCCTTCACCATGGAGCATATCCACCCTCCACCGGGCTAGGATGACATCTCCAAAGTCATGCTGGTCTTTCACATGATAGGGTAATATTCTAATATCCTGATCTCACTGAAGTAAGTGACAACATTCACTAATTAAGACCAGGATTTCATCTTCAGGGCCCAACCCAGCAAACACTTCTGACCAAAACTTAATACTTATTGCGGCGAGTAATCTCATCTGAACTCATGGTAGTAAGCAATATGCCCTGTAGGTAGAGCTTGCAAGATTGAGCCTCTCAATATATTTCCATTGGGTATTATTTTTATTTGCTGCCATTTACAGGTTTTATCCTGATCAACTGCACAAACTCAGGAAAGAGGGAAGTAATAAAAAGCAAAGGGAAACAACAATTTTCTATGGATATTAACATTTTCAATTATCTTCTGTTAATTAATCTCTGTAATAGATAACTATTCCAAGACAACATAACATAAATCATGTGAGGTATAACAGTAAAAGTCTCACAAAAAGCCATCTGGCTAAAAAATAATTAATTATTACAGTCAGTGACAGCAAATGTCAAAAAAGTACTTCTGCACCACACTTAGATTTTTCATTTGAATAATATTTCCCACTCTTGACAAAACAGTTTCAAGACATGTTATTTTTAGAGATACATGTAAATCACAGGTCTGACAGTGCTCCTGGTTCGCAAGATAAATATTAAAAATAAGCTAAATTATTGAAATAGAAAAAAAAATGGTGAGACCACGGTGTGAAGAATAATGCATACAAATTTACAATGTGTTGTGAAATGAGTTAATACTTTACATAGGGTGAATGCACAGAAGGGAATTCTTTTCAAAGGTGTTTTAATATTGTCAAATATTGGTTTCCTCCTCATCCTATTAGGGAAAATTCCAACAATTCCAATAAACCAATTTAAGCTTCACTGACTCTACACCTTCAAAATCAGGAGGTTCCCCCAACTGTTTTGTTCTGCAGACCATTTCATGAGAAAACATTTAATTCTACAGACCAGTAGGACAGGCTGCTTCGACTACTCCACCCAACGTAGCTTGAAAACCTCTGTTTAAAATAAGATAACAGAAGATGATATGGAAGCAGCTTGTGCCTTTTATTTTTATTATTGTGCTTATTATCATTTTTTAAAGTAAAGAACCCATCTGATTTCTTGAGATCACACCAAAGTTCAGCCTGTGTTTAGAATCGGCTTCTCCTTGCTGCTGTTTCAGTGAGGACAAAACTCAAACCCGGGGAAACCAGATGCAGGTTCCAATGGTAGTCTTCGGGGTAAATTGTGCAGTGAAGTGAGTGGTAATATAAAAGTTACATATCAGGCATAAGTGGTACAGTGGTTTTACCTGCCTCAATTTGTCAAAATTCCTAACTTACACCTCATAGGTGATGGGGAGTGGGGGGTGGTAAAGAGGTGCAGCAGAAAGTAACTGATGGGAATGTCCAAGATACAGCAAGTCCCCTAAATAAACTGGTATAGGTTGCATTACTTTACAATTTACACCCATTTTCTTACCAATGTACATCACATAGGACCACTGCTATATTTGCCCCAACTTAAGAATATACATTTATATTCAATCTTTGAGCTTGCTCTTCCCAGCAAAGAACCCATAACTTTGTAATGTTCACTATATTCCAAGACCCTTAAATTCATGAAGCTTCAAAGAAACCGAGCTTGCAAGCAGAAATAATTGTGCAAAACTATTGCTGTAAAAACAGTTATATTTATTAGCTACCTTACAGTTTAATTTTTTTAGTCCAGTGTAAGAGTAAAAGCAATTTTTAAAAATTAAGTGTCTCACTGTTAGGAATAATTAATAACCAACCAGGAAGATATCATCTTTAAGATGGGCATCTGAAGATTTATAAGTACAACTTCTATTTCAATACAGATTAAATTAAACCTTTCAAAGTTCTATAGAACAAGTTCCATATTTTTCAAAATTGATTTACCTATTTTTTTAATGGCTAGGTTTTAAACTTTGTTAAAATTCAACCTCACATTTAAAGAAACAGAACGCATCATACTCCAGTTTTTAAAACCCCCTTTTTATCATCTATTCAATTAGGAGCTGAATTAGGTCAGTCTTACTTTACATTTTTCCCCCGGAAATCATGCTAGGAACAGTCTGTACAAAAGCATATTTTAGATACCCATTTATAGTTACAGGGAAAGAAAGAAAAAGTGATGAGGCATTTCCATGAACTACATTAAAATTAATGGTTAAGATAGCATTGTAATTTAGTAAATATTAAGTAAGGTTCTATAATTAATCACAATGTAAGGCATTTTAATCAATCATTTTAATGGAATTGTTTGTCACCCGTAGAGAACTAATACCGAACACTAATACAGAAGGGCAAAACACAAAAACCTCATATGCGCCCCTTCAAATTGCCTGGGGCAGGAATGCTCCTATTCAAAACTCAGGATCAAATAATTTTGCACTGGATCCAAAATGTAAACAGTCCCATTTTTCAGTTCACATATGGCTGAAATTCTTGAAATAATGTTTCTTCCAAGATTTCAGCCAAAGGAGGTAAAAATCGCCTACTTAACTGTTCTTGACAGATTTCCACTATTTGTGCCCCAAATTTCAGGCAAACAATTAATAAGATTTGGGTGTAATTACAGAACATAAACACTAGCTCTGATTTGGCTTCAAACGTAAACATAATCCCACTCAAGAACAGAAGGATATAGGACTGTGAAAAAGGAGAATGACGTTTGAGGTGATCACAACAAAGATTTAAGACTTTCTCCTTTTCCTCACATTGGTTTCAGAGTGTGGCAGCAGCAAAATAAGAAAAATATATCAATACAGACATCATCCCTGTCAACATCTACGTATGGTAACAGACTGGAAATGTGCATCAATATTCATATACAGTTTTTGCATAAATGTAAGCACAGATTATCAGAAGCATGTGCTTTAGATTCATTATGCTTTGTGGAAAGATAAGGAATCTTATAATTGATCATCTATATTATGAGAGAAATCAGGAAATTTACTTGGAAACATTTTCGTGTTCTTTTGGGGGGGGGAGTGGGAGGCAAAGGATTATTAACATAAATTACTATCTGATTTTGTATTAAGGCCTCCTTCACAGAATCTAGAATCCAGTATTCGAAAAAAGCAGTACATTTATTGAATTTTCCAACAGAAGGGCCACAAGCAGTCCACTACAAAAGCACAAAACTAGCAAGTCCGAGAAATCAAAAGTTTTAGATCTTTCTCCATTATATTTAATTTCTGACAGAGAAGCATTTACAATTGATAGCATCTCTTCAACACAATTTATAAAGAGGATTAGATACATCTATAATCACCAACGTGCTTTTAAATAATCCTTTCATTAATTATTTTGTCATTGATATGCCTACAACACACAAAGACACCTCTATTCCATCAATTAAGTCAGGGAATATATAGCCCCAAATAAAGGAAATGTGTTCTCGGGATATTTTGTTTCCAACTGCTTTTTTTTAAGCATCAGAGCAACCAAATGTTCTGTAATTCTTGCTGCTACTTCAACAAAATCCATGACATGACTATTTACATAGGTCTTTGCACCTATTTACCATACTGCAGAATGCGTTCATTTAACACATATTTAGCACAGGGACAAGGATGCTACTTCTCAACCAAATGACACCATAGAATGAGCTGAAAGGGAAATAACCTACAGAAGTCACAAAACTATTTTTTCCAACTTTTGTATTCACAGTGATCAGGATTCACATTTTGTTGAATTTGCTCGCTCAAAGTATACGGCTTCCTTTTTTCTAGAGAAAGAACTCAGAGCTTATAGAAGGTAAAACTGATATCGATCACAGTGGCTTTCCCTTGCCTGAAAACAGATTCAGATCAAGCAAAGCACACTGTGGAGGACAACAAAGTTTCATTTCACTGCACATACCTTAATGAAAAAAAATAAGACATTAATTCAACTACAGTTTAAGCTACTGCACAATATGCAACTGTTTTGCAACGGATTGTATCATCACTTATCACAGGAAAAATCTGCTCAAGTGAAAAAGCTGGATTTCAGAACATTTCTTTATTCTGACTCCGTTCTCCATCTGGATGGAGTCAGATAGGCAGGTGGAGCTGAGGATCAGCTGTTTTGGTGAAGAGGAAAAACCCTAGAGGTGCTCCAGTTCCACAGTGATGTGTGAAATAAAAGAACCAAGATGAATTAACTGTCCCTGCTCTGATATGGACACCCTTTGCAGTACTGTCACTTGACCTCTGTCCCCCCCAATCTGGACAACTGGGATAAAGTTATTGGTCTCTCAAAAATGTTATGGAGGACCAATCAATATGTATTGCAGTACCACTTAGGGACCCTATTGTAGATCTGAACCTCACTGAGCTACGTATTGCATTGTACAAACAGTACAAAAAGAGTTTACAATCTAGGCATAAAACAGATGGAAACACACAGAGGAAACACAAGAAAGCAATCAGTTAATATTTGCAAAGTGCTTTTAAAAAGGAAGCTCCCTCCCCCATATAATGCTAAGTAGAAATAGTACACTTACTTGATATGCTCTGATCAATGACTGCACAGCCAGGTGGTCCTCAACTAGTTTTTCAGCTTTATCTGGTGTCTTTGCCAATCCATGGCTCTGAAACAACAACGCTCTGCTTTTTGAAAGGTCTGGTAAGTGTGTCTGGTAAGCTTGACCAGGAGGAGCCCCAGCATTAGCGTTTCGAAAAAACAAATCCCAAGACTGGAGAGGGTTGCAGAGAAGAGGGATGAACAGACAAAGGGAAGGAAGGAAAGAAAATTGCTTTGTTAGATCAAATAAAACCCATGATTCAAAGCAGTAACTTTACACGTGACAGTGAATGTGGCAACATAAGAATGGCCATACTAGGTCCGACAAATGGTCCATCTAGCCCAGTTTCCTGGTTTCTGACAGTGGCTAATGCCAGATGCTTCAGAGGGAACAAACAGAACAGGGCAACTATGAAGTGATCCGTGCCCTGTTGTCCAGTCCCAGCATCCGGCAGTCAGAGGTTTAGGGATACCCAGAGCATGGAGTTGCATCCCTGACATATTGGTTAATAGCCATTAATTGACCTATCCTCCATGAACTTTTCTAATTCTTTTTTTAACCCAATTATACTTTTGGCCTTCACAACAACCCCAGGCAACGAGTTCTATAGGTTGTCTGTGCATTGTGTAAAGAAGTTTGTTTTAAATCTGCTGCCTATTAATTTCATTGGGTGACGCCTGGGGCTCTTGTCTTATGCGAAGGTGTAAATAACATTTCCTTATTCACTTTCTCCACACCGGTCATGATTTTATAGACCTCTATCATATCGCCTCTTAGTTGTCTCTTTTCCTAACTGAAAAGTCACGGTCTTTTTACTCTCTCCTCATATGGAAGCTGTTCCATACTAAGAATTTTTGTTATCCTGCTCTGTACTTTTCCCATTTCTAATATATCTTTTTTGTAAATGAGGTGACAAGAACTGCACAACATTATTCATGCGGGTGTACCGGGGATTTATATAGTGGCATTATATTTACAGTCTTATTATCTATCCCTTCCTTAATAGCTCCTAACATTAGTAGCTTTTTTGACTGCCGCTGCACACTGAGCGCATGTTTTTCAGAGAACTAGCTACAATGACTCCACAATCTCTTTGAGTGGTGACCGTTAATTTAGTCCCCATAATTTTGTATTTAGAGTTGGGATTATGTTTTGCAATATGCATTACTTAGCATTTATCAAACACTGAATTTCATCTGCCATTTTGTTGCTCCAATCACCCAGTTTTTTGAGATCCCTTTGACACATCTTTGGCCGTCACATGCATTTTGTGCCGCAATTTCAGACAAGATTACATATACACTGCAGTGTATCCCCTCCCTCCCTCATGTTCTGTGGCAACTCCATGGTACCAGCTAAATGTAAATTATTATTGCCGTTTGATTTCTAGGGTTTTGACTTCTGCCATGCTATAGAGCTTTCCATTATGCCACTGAAGAATGAAATACAAATGCCAGCTTGCTACCCATACACATAAAGATGACCTGTCAGACAAGCATTTCAAAAAGTCAAGAAGAATAGGTTTTATTTGCAGGGCGAGGATGGGTTGGTTGGCCATTTTAGAGAAATCTAAAGTGTCACATTGCTAAAAGCATAATATTATCCATCCAGTCTACTTACCTATGATGTTAATGCAGGGAAACATTAACAGATATATAACCAGGAGAGTTCTATTATTGTATCTATAAGCTCTAAATCTGAAAGCCTTGATAACAAAACAGGTAGGTTTCTTTAATCATATTATAAGGGTTTTTGGATACCAGTAGTCTTCTCTTCAGGCCTAATCCTTGAGCTGTTCACTCAAGCAGAGGTCTTATTGACTACATTTAGAGTTTTGTCTGAATGAGTTCAGGATTAGGCTCTTTTCTTCAGCATCTCAAGGTATTACAGTCAACCAGACTTCAGGGCTGTGATTTCAGGGTTATGTAAGTGGCTGAGAGGCATAATTTACGAGGATACTCATTTCAAAAGTCAAAATGTCAAAAACAAAAGACCCACCTATTTGCATCAGTTAGTCCTATTCAAATGTCTCCAGATTAAATCATAACCATTTGCATTTAAGTCATAATATCCAGTTCCCCCTACTATTAACAAGTCTGGAGCTAATCCCTTCTTCTGCTGTTATATTTATTTCTCAGGCAAGACAAACAAACTCCTTGAGGTACAACACAAATGCTGGCTTAAATGTAATACAATGAATAAGAAAGAAACCAAGACAACAATCCCCTTCTTTTGCTATCACCACCCAGGTTCCTGAGCTGTATCATTTCAGAGGAGAGTGTTGCTCTTCTAATCTAAACACATATGTTGCCACACATCATTAAATGCTTTGATGATGACAGAAGTGGACAGCAGAACAACAGGACAAAATAAAAACAAAAACAAACAAAACAAGAACAATCCTGCATCATCAGGGCTGCCTAGTAAGTCTGTTCCACCTCTGATTTCCATCATTGGATTGGAAAGAATTGTTAATACTTCCCCCTTCCCCTCCCCCCCCAAGCTAGCCAAACTGGGGAGATTCTATGGCAACATTTTTGTTTTGACATTTTAAAACAAAAATGGATTTAATTAAATAAATGCCTAATCTGATGTCCTGGATATTAGAACCTGTTTAAAAAAATAAAAACCACCATCGAAAAAATTGAACCCTTACAGCAAAATATCACATCAGCCATCACATTTTAAACCCTTTGTCAGATACAGAACTACCACACAACTTGTCCTCATTGTTGAAATAGGAAGACGATGTAACATTACTGGAAACCAAGAAGGACAATTGTGATTGTTTTCCAATAGATGGTATTTTCAGATACAGTAGAAAGTAAATGCCAGGATATGGAATTTAATTGCAATGCAGTCTCACTAGGCCAACTGTTAACCTTTATTTAAAGAAAAACCCTGAAAAGTTAGAAAGACTTCATTTTTCCCTAGTGGAACCAGAGCCTAAACACATGGGCTACAGAAAGTCAGAACAATATTGACTAAGTTGGAGACATGTTTTCTAAACTCTTTTACAGCTAATGGATTTGATTGTCCATTATAACCAAGGGTGCAGTAACCAGAGGTAGAAAGTCTGCCCAGTGGGGCCCAGCCACTACAGTCTCTAAAGTGGGTCATGCTGACAGGAAAGAGGACAGGACAGGGCACGCAGGATGCACTGAATCAGCGTATCTCAAGCTAGCTTCAGCCTACAGTGCTCCAAGAGGCTCCAAATGCAAGTTACAGCTATTCTCTTTTCATGGTACCCTTGGAGAGGAAGGGGAGCTCTAATGGTGCAAGCACACACGACAGTAACCAAGTTCCCTCCCTACATATAGCGGCCCAGGCCCATGTGTCAGAAGGGTTCCATTCTTGGGTCTGACGCAAACTTGGGTAACCCATACAATCCCTCTGTGCCGGACCATTCCCATCTGTAAAATGGAAATACTGCTTCCCACCTCACTGGGGTTTAGTGATATTCAATATTTGTGAAACACTGAAATCCTAGGGCCAGGTATTACTTCAGTGGCTGGAGCGGACACAAAAATGTTATTTGTCGTTTAGATTGGGTATTTTAAGAGCCTCTAGGCTCCAGAGTCTCTGATGTTCTTTATTCTTATTTACATTAATTTTAAAGCTATTTGCAAACAACTAGCAGGGTTGTGTTCTCTACTATGTAGTTGCTTTGCTGTATTGTTCCAGGGAGCCTGAGTGACTGAAAGTTCTGCACTGTATACACATGGCCCTGAACTGGCATAAATCAGAGCAACTTGATAACCCAACAGACTGGGCTCCTCACCCATTAAACTTGATGAAGCAAAACAGCACTTCTCTAATTCCTTAGAATGCTTTGTTTCGTCTCCAGCCACCAGATATGTTTTAAATGCATCACTTTGGCTAAGCAAAAACTTTCTCCCCCACCCCCCAAATATGATTTTTGAGTTATTTGGTATTCATGCTAATTTTAAGCTAGTAGCAATAACCAACTACTTTTAGAAACTTATTCATTCACAAGAGGAATTCAGTTTGTAGACTCGACATTAACTCTTCTGGAGAGCAGTCAGTTACACTATTGATGAGCTGCAAATTTCCTTCCCTCTTCTCCCCACTTTAGCCATCCCATTTATCTAGGGAAATTCAGACTTCTTACAGAGTAATATTTTGTCAACTAACTCAGTAGTTTGGGGGTTTTAATTCATTATTAAAATTTCTTTTCTGAAATGCACAGAATTCAGAGGAAATGAGCTAGTCTTTTAACCAGATGTCACTGGCCATAGAGTTCCGCCCAGCAGGTTACTTGTACCTAGGGGCACATTGTCAAACACCTGTACCTTTAAAAATGGTGCCACACAGACTGTCACCATCTATTTATTCAAGATTTATATTTAGTCCATTACGAGTTTTCCCATTTGATGCTCATTGATGCTGCTGGTTATATAGAAGCTTTTCCTCTACAACACAGCCTCCCACACAGTGGCCCTGACAGCTTGATACACACCACATTTTGTGGGGAGGAGAAATATTTTAGTGGGAATTCAGTTGCTTGTCATCTCCCCTCCTCCCCCACCCCACATTTTTCCTGCATAAGGGAATATTTGAACCCAAGAGATGGAAATCCTTTCAACTCTCATAAAAACTATTCTGAAGTCACTGAAGAAGAGGTCCTGTGCCTCCCCATCAATTAGGTGTGGGCACAAGTAGATAGGTTGAACATCTGCATTTAATTCTTGAATACTGAGCCTCCACTGTATCCTAGGGTAGGTACTCGACAGAGCAAAACTGTACGACTATTCCAGTGTAGTATTGAGTCCACATTTTACTAGTATCTTAAGAACGTTATTCTGACTTTCGCATAGGAAATCTGAGAAGGCGTACCACCTTGGGTCTCAGAAGTGAATGTCTCTGGAGTGCTACCACATACATCAGAGTACAAGGTTATTTCTATAATTCATGGGATACTACCCACTTGAAATCTAAATTCTCTACTAAGTGATTCCACGTCAATCTTAAACCCCTAGGCCCTGATCCTGCAAACACTTATGTACGTGCTTAACTTCACTAAATCCCATTGATTAGTTAACATCCAATCCCATTTGATTAATCCTCTCCTAACTAAACCCTACCCAAACAATTTAAACAAAATCCAGACTGGGTATTTAGGTTTTTTTAAAAACAAAATTAGCAACATAAGCAAAGCATTATAACAATTCATTGCTTCAAATCAGACATAAGACAACCAATTTGAGTTTGTGATGACAATCGCTTTATCCAAGAACGTTTCAGCAGGATACCGAAAGAAGATCTTCAGGATACATAGTTATAGTAGATTCTAGATGACGAGTTGAGCTGGTAGACTGGACTGCTCATCCAAACTACTCCATAATCACACTTGTATTAAGAATGGAAGAGCTCTTTCAGGAAACCTAATAGTTACACAGAAAGGAACATTAAAGATTCACACAGAGTACACTGAAAGTTATTCTAAGTTTCAGGTAGTGAGAATAAGGTAGCTTAATACAGCATTTATTAGTGTCCTTTCTGAATGATCATTAAAATTAAGAAGTTTCAAACAGCTTATTAGATCAAGTTTCTAATTTTCACAGCATATTTGACATTTGATATTCATACATTCAAAGTTACAGTCATGGAGGGGACAAATGTAACTTTTACTGTCATGTCTCTCACAAGGTTTCACATTTAGATATAAAAACTGTATATTACAGGGCAGACCTACAAGCAATGTAATAATATGGCTCTAGACAAATGGTCTTTGCGGCTGTTGGTGGGCAAGTCGATTCAGAAATTAACAAGTTAACGTTTTAAGGTTTATCACCACAGACCCCCGTTCCCACTATGCAAATTCAATATGACAAAAGACTTCAGAAATAGCTTCAGAAGGGTTACATCTGAAGATACAGGCAGATGAGGAACACGGGGTGGGGAGGGAGGGTATAGTTCGCTTTTGCTACTGATGTTCTTGACTGTATCTATTTGCTGAACAGATTTGACATTTCATCAGAGGGGAGGGGAAAAATGCACCATTTAGCTAAAGAAAATTAGTTTTTCCTAGACACACATCCATCAAGAACTTCAGAAACTTGTATGATATCAATCTTGAAAGACATCAGAATGCAGTCTTCTGGAGCTCTTGTGTATCAGAGTGTCTATCAATAAAGCTTATTATGCAACTGAATGGATTGAGATCCACCTAGTTCCACAGCCTTTCCAAACTGAAAGAGTAAAAAGATAAAAGTACCACCACAGATCTGGTTATTTAAGTTATAGTAATAGGGAGAAGAGACTATCGACAGAATGATGACATTAAATGCAGCTATATAAAAAGGAATTAAACCTTTAATAAGTTTTGTTGTGCCCTGTATTTTCAATATTATTTCCAAAGCAGCAAATCTATTAAATAAATGTGCTTTTACTCTCAAACAAATAAACATAAATCAAATGATTCAATTACAGTGTTTTGTTACTACTTACTGTAAAGCAGTAGATATCAACATACATAAAGGTAGGTTACTTGCTATTTTATATTCTAGCATCACTCCAGAAAAATCTAAAGTAGTTTTATTCTAAAAAACCTATTTCCATGTTCTACTAAAAATGTACTTTGTCCTATCATGAAAAGACAGCACAATAAAGCCTTAGAACATGATTCCTTGAACTTACTTTTTAGTATCACATTCATACAGCAGTCGTCTTTCTTTTATAGAGACTGATTTCCAAGCATACACCATAAGGAAGCAATTACACACTCAGAGTAGACTGGCTGCATACAGGAAAACATGGTAACCATTATGTACTCAAGATCAAACCATGCAGTTCTGTAATTAATCTTGTAATAGTAATAACTGAGCCTTGACAAGCCCCCTCCCTATGATCTATGTCCCCGACACCACTCTGTGAGCAGAAATGATGACACCATGTTCAGAGCTCATGTCATTTTATGACCATAGCTGTTTTAGATACTACTTTCAGGAGGAGGAAGATGAACACATAGGAGTACAAAAGCAATTCAGAAAAGGATCAACTGGGGGGAGGGGTGTGGGGGGTGTAAACTGGTTTCCAAGAGAAATCCCATCCCACTTTCCCCTTCCCACTCCCCTGGAAAAATTATCCTTATTCTCTCTTCAATCTGCGTATCAGAGTGAGATCTATAAGTGCCAACACTGATAACAATGAGAGTGTCAGTTTCAGATTCATTATATACAAGTGATACAGCATGGCCAGAAGGCAGCAGGAAGGTGATAGAGAAGCCTTATTTCCTGTAAAAGGAAGGAAGGAAGGTAGGTTACTATAGATTAATTAAAAGCACCTGAAGCCAGAGCACCTGAAGCCAGTCACCTGATAAAAACCTCCTGCTTCAATCAGCTAGGGGAAAGAGGTGGAGCAGAGAGCAGTTTGGAGACGTGCCATGGCTGGCTAGAAGACCAAGACCCTAGGTAAAGAGACACCTGGCTTGTGCAGAGAGCGGGCAGGAAGCCTCACAAGCTGAAGAGCAGGAAAGGGAAATAGCCCAGGGGGAGGAAGCACTAGTTCAAGTGGTTTGCCACTATCTCTAGGGCCCCTGGGCTGGGACCTGGAGTAGAGGGCGGGCCCGGGTCCCTCCCTCTCCCCTACTCTTCTCTGGGTCACTAACGGGACAGCAGATACCCTAATTCAGGGGCAGGAAACTGTGCCCTGAACCCCCCACAAGAAGAGGAAGCGCGGGACCCATTGTAATCGTGCCGGCAATTCGCCACTATATAAGAAAAATAATGTAGGGAGCTACATTATTCATGGAGATTTATAGGCGTTTCCAGGAAGAAATGAGTGGATTCAGCTTAAAATCTTACCGCCTCCCAGATTCAAAAGGAGGCAACCTACATCTCAGCAGAGGGAGTCCAAAGCAAAAGGAAATAACCCCTTGGTACAGTATCCAAAATACTAAGAGATTCACTGGCTTTTATAATGGCCATAAGCCTGATGCAAAACCAGGCCTTTATAAATTATGGTGGACATACTAGTATATATTGCTGTCCAATGGGTTAAGGAGACATTCAAATTCCTAATTGATGTAACAGTACTTTCCATCAATAAAATATTAACCTCTTAAGTCTACTACATCTTTCTTGCTTTAGGATGAGTTCCTTGACTCTCTTAATGGCCCGATTAATTTGTAAATTCATCTGGATTCACGGAATGATACAAAAGACATCTTCTGTGCACTTGTCTCTTTAAAGAGACAACGTGGACTTGAAATCTAGTCAATTTTTATAAGAGCTAAATCAGGTCTGCACAACTTGTAAAGCGGTGAGGGCCATATTACTCCAAAGAAAACAGCTGAGGGCCGAAACCCCCCGGCCCCACGGAAACAACCCTCCCCCCGCAGCGCCGCCCGCTCCGTGGAAACAACCCCTCCTTCCCCAGCGCTGGGGTGTGGAAGCCTGTAGAGGGGGAAAGAAACAGCGCACCTAGGGTGACCAGATCACAGCAGTAAAATAGGACCTGCCCCCTCCCCGCTCGGCCCCATCACCACACCCCTCTTCACCCCCCAGGGGTCACTATATTACTGCACACAACAGTCAATCAATGCAGTTGTAGATAAATCTCTGCATTATGCATTTTTGTATAACTTTTATATTACTTTGTATTGAAACCTTGGTAATATGTTATAGCGGGCCCCCAAGGTAGTATAATTAAGGTAAAAGAAAAATGTCTTTTTGCTAGAAATAGAATATGATCTTCCCCCACTTTGTATTCAATTGCTCTGTTGAATGAATGAGATGTGAATGAGGAAGGCGTGGAAGGCAGCACCTCCAGAAAGCTGCAACCCTTGGAGAGAGGATGGGAACCAGACCAAGGACAATCAAACTTGTCAAGTGGGCTGACTAGAGAAGAGCAGACATACTGACGGCCTTGGGGGTTAGAAGCAAGCACCTTCCTTTGGGAACATCCTCTTTGCAGCATTGGGACAACCCCCAGCCCAGAGACAAGCAGCAAAAAGGACCAATGGACAGTCCCAGATTTTGAATCTGGGAGATTTGCCCCCCTCCAGCCACCAATTCGCCGCTCACCTCCTCACCTCCCCTCACCCGTATAAAGCCTCGCCACCACTGCCCGCCCACTCGGCTCATCATCGCCTCACCCCCCTGGCTCGCCTCCTCAGCACCTGCCGCTCGCCTCCTCAGCCCCCCCTGCCGCCGGCTCACCAGCTCCCCCCCCGCCACCGGCCTCTTACCTTCTGCCGCTGCCTCACCTTCACCCCCTGCTGCTGGCTCACCCTCACTCCCCAGCCTGCCACTGGCCTCTTCACCAGCCTGCCCGCCAGCCGGCCAGCCAGCCATTGGCTTGCCCCACCCCGCCGCTTGCCTACTCACCCCCCCGCGGGCCGCACAGTGAGCCCACGCGGGCCACATGCGGCCCCCAGGCCACATGTTGTACAGGTCTGAGCTAAATGTAATCTTAGAGATTACACTTGTTCCAGAGTCTCTCCACACATTTCTGTGGTTTCCCTCCCTTTTCCCCTCCCCTGCATCCCTCCCACCATTTAAACACATGGAAGAAGAAAAAAATTCTTCCCCTTGCTGTTGTGTGAAAAACCTCACACAAACAATGGGGGATATTGACTACACAAGGGGGGGAAAAAGGTGAAATTGGCTACAAGCAAAATAATATCAAGTGCAGAAAAAACACATTGAAAAAATATTTGTTTTTCAACTAGCATCTTTCACTTACAGAAATCCTACTAGTTTTACTTGTAACGCCTAAATAAAAATGTTCAAAAAGTAGTGACTTTTTAAGTTGACTGTGTCCCTTTAAACATTCACAATGGCTGGTCTAAACATGCCCAGTAGCAATCTTTTAAAGTTAACTCAATTCTAGGTGTGAGGGAAGAGGGAGAAAACTAAAAACCTCCCACAACTGCAGGAATGCAGCAACCTAAGTTTGCAAAGGCCGCCTTTAATTTAGGCACGTGCAGGATTACATGGGCCACATACTTGTGCCAGCACTTTGCAGCTGTAAATACCTGCATGTACACTAACACCTGCACACATAAGTGCTTGAATTTACGCCTGCAAAAACCTAATGAAGACAATGAGTATTGAAATTGGAAATTAACACTCATGTAGGTATAGGAGATAAAACTAAAAAAGTGTTAGACTTTACATGGCATGCATACTGGTGCTCTGCCAACAAAAGTGCAAGTGCAAATATGTGCCTACACACAAACAAAAGCTAGGTAGAAAGCCAGCTAAAACTTTACCTCAGCAAGTATAATGCAACCGATTAAGGATTATCATGCTCTGACAAGATTTTGTTTGATTTTTAAAAAAACATATCCAATGTCCACTAGAACTCCTTACAGTTATTTGGCTTCAAATGTTCTGACAGCCAGCAGGGGGATGATATAACCTGTATGTCTATGTTCTCAATAAATCTAGCATGCTAGGTTTTTGGCAAGGGGTGGTGAGAGCAGATATGACTCTGGAAACAGAATATTTTCCAATCTTTTTTTAGAGAGGAGATAATATAGCAGGTGACAGAGTAAATGCAAAGGGTAGAAGGAAGATGAAGGCCATTTTCTGTTTTTTCAATTTACGGGGCTGGCCCCGAGAAATGTAGTTCAAAAGCAACACTGCAATAAAAAATGACCCAAAATTTAGATTTGATTTTAAAAATGTACCGAACTTACAACAAATAAAATAATTTACGTGACATTTTTAAAAAATCCAGTAGAAATGTTTTGTCTGTTAATCACCCGTGATATTTACAATCCAAACACTGCAGCAATGAGTGTGTGCCAAAAGCTAAAAATTAAATTCATTAAACAAAAGCAAAAGTGACTAGTGCATTTTTCACTATCCAGACTAGGGGGCTGCAAAAAAGTAAATAAATACACAGCATAACCAGAGAAAAGGAAAATGTAGATTTGTTAAATCTCTTAATTTTAATCATCCAAGTTGTTTATAGTAATTTAGAATTTTTTTTAATTATGATTTTAATCTGATCATGTCCCTTTCAACTTCACAAATGACACAAACAGATCAAATTACAGTATCTGAGGCATTGTTAGCATATTTTTACCTACAAGACACTGAAATACCCACAAGTTCTTAAAATTGCAAAGCAGCCCTTTAAAAAGAGTCAATTACTACTAGAAGAATAGATCTCAGCTAATTTCAGAAGCAAAGTGAAGACAACAGACCTCCAGGCAGGCAGTTTTGTCAATGACCAGGATAACAATCTCGGTTTCTTTTGATTGCTTTAGAGCTTGTACCCTAACTGCTAGGCACTATTTGTTTAGGGTTAAGATGCCCATCAAAGAATGTTGGTCAATATATACATTTCTCATTTATTCAATAGCTTAATTTCAAATAAGCGTACTTACTGTTTAAAAACCTCACAAAACAAAGTGCTCAAAAAGTGCTCAGATAATAAAATTGATTTTGTTTTTCTCTTAATAAACCACAGTGGTTGCAAGTATGACCTCGTGGTTCTCAAAGCACTGTCCAACGGACAGGGCACTGGACATAGACTCAGCAGACCAGGGTTCTAATCCTAGCTCTACAAACATAGGCAAGTCACCCCATCTTTCTGTGCCCCCATTCTCTCCCACCTTGTGTCTCTCTTTTCCGCTTTCCTAATAAGGTCATATTGGCAGGGATCGTCTCTTACCATGCATTTTTACAGCACATAGTACATGGGACCTCAATCTCAGAGCTTCTAAGCGCTAGTATAATACAATAATAAAGAAGCCGTCACCAAAGTTCTCACATAACATGGTAGTTTCCTTCTACTCAAACTGGCAGCTTAGCTGAAGTCACATTCTCCTGAACTGTTTCCACACACAATATCTGCAAGTATAACAGATGCCTATTGATCTTTAAAATCCTCCTGATCTCCACTATCAGTAATCAACAGTGTACTGTAACAGGTGAATCTTATTTCCTTTTTTATTTTAACATCATTGCACAGAACTTTACCTGTGTTGAGGACATAGTTAATATTAATTTAAACACCACAGGTACAAAAATTTTCAATATTACATGGATATTTCCAGCCATGCAAATCCTATCAAAGTCAATAGGACATGCAATGTTAAAATGCTGTGAAACACTTAGAAAAGTGTATGAAATTATATAAAGAAGTATGATTCCACATCATTTTGCAAAGTAAGGCATACTTTCTGTCCTGATGATCTTAAAGTCTAAAGATCTTATCCTGCAAATCTTTGAGAATAGTCTTTAGCCCTTTTCTTACGTGAGTCATCCTTACATGAGTACAGGATCAGATCTTAAGATAGAAGAGACTGGTTGCTGCAAAATTTACTCAAAGAAATCTACACTCCATCCATTGTTATCTTCACTCCCTAACATATAATCAGAAAAATGGCTTCGAAACTACTACTGGCCAAAAAAAAAAAAAAAAAAAAAAAAAAAAAAAAAAAGTGAAAGGCCACATTATCAATTTACTATGTTGAATGATGTTGTACATATTCCTTTTGATTAGTTATACACCAACACACGGAAAAAAATGTGTCAAATTAAATTTTGTTTTTAGCCTAATTAAGACAAGAGATGAGTAAGTTCCATAGCTACATGGCACAGTCAGGCATTAAAAAAAAAAAAAAAAAACAATTTCACTTTTCTTAAGAGATGCTAACAGCAGCCATAGGCCCCGGCAATCTAGATGGGAAAAAAATTAATATCCTTTAAATACCTTTAAAACTGTCCATGTCATTAATAACCAAAAATTGTCACCACCTCAGAAGTGTTGAATTACATATATGAAAAAAGGAGGTGGCCTCAGGACTATATCCACTGAATTCATAAACCCCACCATCCTATACAACACTTATTGGTAACTTTGCTGGCAGTTTCTTCATAGGAACCAAGGCCAGAAAGGGCATGGAAACTGAACTACCTCTCTCAGCCCTGGAGATGAGCCCTCCAGCTCAGAGATAAGGTAAAACAGGGACACTTGCCGTCTGTGCTGTACTTGTTCTGTGAAGAAACAGAAGGCTTCAGTCACCAGTCCTGTCACCTTTCACCAGAACAAAATTCAAACACAGATGAACCAAAAGAAAAATCATAATTGCTCATTTTGGCCTCCCTTTTAATTATTTGTATGCCTCATTTTACTCATTTCTAGATGATTTATCAGAGTAAAAACCAGGTTCTAAATATGACACATTTATAAAAAATGTGCCTTAAGCACAAAAACACAATAGCAATGTTTCACCAAACACTTGTTTGCACTATTTCTTACAGAGAAAGACAGGAGAGTAATTTTCTGTAACTAAATAAGTTAAGATTCCAATCCATGCAAAAAATTAATGCATAAAAGCAAATCTTTTTAGTGAATTAGCATCCGTACAAACAAACAAGTCTTGATAACTGACAGAAAAACATCACAGAATAAGAACACACAATTAGGGCTGTCAAGCGATTAAAAAAAATTAATCACAATTAATTGCGCTGTTAAATAATAGAATACCATTTATTTAAATATTTTTGATGTTTTCTACATTTTCAAATATAGTGATTTCAAATACAACAGAATACAAAGTGTAAAATGCTCACTTTATATTTATTTTTGATTACAAGTATTTTCACTGTAAAAAAAAATTGTATTGGTGAACTGAAAAATACAAGTACTATAGTGCAATCTCTTTATCATGAAAGTTGAACTTACAAACGTTGAATTATGTACAAAAGATAACTGCACTCAAAAATAAGAGAAACAATGTAAAATTTTAGAGTCTACAAGTCCACTCAGTGCTAATTCTTGTTCAGCCAATCATTCAAACCAACAAGTTTGTTTACATTTGCAGGATATAATGCTGCACGCTTCTTATTTACGTCACCTGAAAGTGAGAATAGGATTTGCATGGCACTGTTTTAGCTGTCGTCACAAGATATTTACGTGCAGATGTGCTAAAGATTCATATGTCCCTTCATGCTTCAATCATCATGCCAGAGGACATGCATCCATGCTGACGACGCATTTTGGTCAATAACGATCCAAAGCAGCGCAGACTAACGAATGTTCATTTTCATCATCATGAGTCAGATGCCATCAGCAGAAGGTTGATTTTCTTTTTTGGTGGTTCGGGTTCTGAAGTTTCTGCATCGCAGTGTTGCTCTTTTAAGACTTCTGAAAGCATGCTCCATACCTCATCCCTCTCAGAGTTTGGAAGGCACTTCAGATTCTTAAACCATGGGTTGAGCTGTAGCCATCTTTAGAAATCTCACATTGGTACCTTTGCATTTCGTCAAATCTGCAGTGAAAGTGTTCTTAAAACGAACAACATGTCCTGGGTCATCATCTGAGACTACTATAACATAAAATATATGGCAGAATGCAGGTAAACAGAGCAGAAGACATTGAATTCCTTGGGAAAGAAATGTGTCACAAATGTAATTAAAAACACTTTTTTAAACGAGCGTCATCAGCATGGAAGTTTCCCCTCTGGAATGGTGATCACAGCATAAAGGGGCATACTACTGTTTAGCATATATGAATGTAAATACCTTGCAATGCTGGCTACAAATGTGGTGTTCGAACACCTGTTCTCACTTTCAGGTGACATTGTAAATAAGAAGCTAGCGGCATTATCTCCCCTAAATGTAAACTAACTTGTTTGTCCTAGCAATTGGCTGAACAAGTAGTAAGACTGAGTGGACATGTAGGCTCTAAAGTTTTACATTGTTTTGTTTTTCAGTGCAGTTATGTAAACCCCCCACCAAAAAATAAAAATAAAAAATCTACATTTGTAAATTGCACTTTTACAATAAAGAGATTGCACTACAGTACTTGCATGAGGTAAATTGAAAAATACTATTTCTTGTCATTTTTACAGTGCAAATATTTGTAAACAAAAATTATATAAAGTGAGCATTGTACACTTTGCATTCTGTGTTGTAACCAAAATTAATATATTTGAAGATGTAGAAAAACATCCAAAAATATTTAATACATTTCAGCTGGTATTCTATTGTTTAACAGTGTGATAATGGAGATTAATCATGATTACATTTTTTGAGTTAATCGTGTGAGTTAACAGGGATTAATCGACAGCCCTAAAAAAATATTTTTCATTAACAAAAATACAAAGTATAGAGGTAACAATTAAGAAATAGCTAGCAGGTGTTTGGAGTTTAGAGACATGTACAGAGTGAAATACTGTATTTTCCAAACTATAGGGAGAAACTTAAAGAAGGTAGTTTTACAAAACATTTAAGGCTGGAATTTCCAAAGCCAGCATGGGGAACTGAGCACTCAACTCCCTTAGGCAGCTGTAAAATACCACTCTGGATATACATGCCTTAAGTACAGCAGAGGACATGTTGTGACCCTATTACAAATATTAGAAGCTTGAAATTTCTGTAAATCATAACTAATTTCCTTCAATCGACTGATTAAATAATCATATTGCAACAAAAAAAATTCTGAAAAATCAGATGTCTGCTTCTGTTAATATTTTCATAACCCAAGACATCCCATATTCTTCAAACCAGTACACCATACTTGGGGCTTCCTTATATTTTTATTTTGCTGCAATTTCATATCTTGCAACAATCAATATATGATTTTCATTTTTTCATTTAATAAAAGGCCTTTTACAAAATAGTGAAAAAGTTAGAGTGGAATCAATATTTATACTTTTTAATCTTAAACAGTAGAACTTTCAGTTAACATTTAGACTTACCTTATGCACACTTTTAGGGTTTTCAAGCCATGTGTAGTACATTTCCTCTACATAATTTGAATTACTTCCACTCAGGAATGGTTCTGTGGCTCCTGATGAAACATAACGTTGGCTCTGCAGAAATACCTTTCTGGCTACCTCTTGCTTTACCAAAAACTGAATGCCATGAGGTTTCAAGACAGCTACAAGAAACTTCAACTGACTCATGTTTGTTCATTAGGTAGAAGATCCAAGTCTATTAAAAAGACAAAATAAACATAGTTGGAAGAACGCCCAACGCACTGCAATATCTTACTATGAAATCAAGCATTATGCTATATATTTCCTATTTAACAAAGTTAAAGCTTACATACAAAATATCTTCAAGACAGTGGAAAGCCTACTGATCAGTTATGAAGCCTATGCTCTGATATTCCTGCTGTCTACAGGTGTTGCTAAGGAGTTGCCCATTCCCATTTCCAACACCCAACAGTTCATCTCCCAAACAGCTGACAGAATCTGGAACTGATGACTGAGGGCTTCTATGGCTATAAACAGGGAATTGCTTGAGCTATGTGCCCCCAATGTCCTGGATGCATGAAGAAAAAGGAGAGTCACTCGTTCATTCACACCCCTTGGTGATACTGGCAGCTGCTGCTGCTGTCTCTCCTTGAAGGATGATGTGACATTTTAAAAGATCAAATCCTTTAGAGATCCTAGAGGGCTTCCTCCCACATCTTACGCCTGAGAGGGAAAGATGGAGCTGCTGATCCCAAATTCTTAGCTCCATGTGTTATGGTGGGAGTGCATAGAACATTAAGAGGGACTTGAATAAATGTTCATGTTGGCTTTAGGTTTAAATAAGACAAGGTTACCATAAGAGGTGGCTTCTCCATGACCACCTAGGTTATTCTTTTGAAGCATTTATAATTTGTGTAAATGAGAACTCCTGAAAAGTGAAGAAGGTACACTGTTACGCCCAATGACCACTAGTTTCTTTGCTTGCTTGCTTTAACTGGACAAGTGAATTTCCTAGAATTTTGAACCAAACAACAAAAATCACACACACATGCAAAGATTTTCATCTTCATCTGATAAATTCTGAGCATTAGCAACTTCCAGTGATGACAGTTGAGGATACACAGCTCTCACTCAGAATTAGCGTTCTAAATGTAAACTACAGTTTGAAACCTATACAAGAATCCAACTATACTATTAGACAAATCAAAATGCAAGAAGACCAACAATAATGTTAGGGAAAGATGGTAATTTAGTTTCCACTTTAAAACACCTGAAAAACTAAAAGAACATAAGAATATGATACAAAGCACGAATATTCAAAGTTAACCCTGACATGTCATGCCTGACTTGTGCTATTGTGCATAGGTATTGCAAACACAATAATCAAAGCACAGTAATCGGCTACACTGATCCATTGAGACTGGTCTTTGTATGGATTATCTAGTTATGCTGCCAGTTTTAACTGTGACTTTCCTTACTTGTGTTACTTGGGTCACTAACTAAACAATCACTAAAACAAAAGATTTTAAAGAAGCATATAAAAGTTTTAAATACACTTTTAAAAGATTCTAAAAGGACAGCAACTTAAAATAACCTGTCTGATTTTAATTTTAATTTTTACCTACTATATTTATCAGCAACATCGATGACTACAACTGACACAGATTAGAGGAAAAATATTTTTCACTTTGTGCATTTGAAAACACTTGTGTATATTCAGTTCAACTCCACATAAATAATCCCTATAGAATCAGTTTTCCCTGTTATTTGTGCAAATCCTTCATGCTGCAACAGGAGAGAGAAAGACACACACAAAAAAATCAGGAAGAGGGGGCTATAAAACTCCTAAATTGGAAGGGGAATGAAAAGGCAATTATTTCTAACCCATTTGGACAAAAGGTAGGTTTGAGAATTGGCATGAAAATATTTCTGAAGACATCACAATCACCACCTAGAGAAAAGAAAAATATTCCCTCACCTTCTCCCAGGCAACTTTTTTAATTTATAAACATACTATTAGAAATTACACAGAAGGCACTGTCTAGGACTTATTAAGAAGCTTCTACTCAATCACTGCCCAAACTGGGAGCACTAAACTCATTTGAAAAGGGCATTTTAAATGTGCTCCTACTTCTTACCATAGACAGATTCAGCCCTGCGCATTCAGAAGGCAAGTGTTGACAGACGTGAATTAATTAAAGAACCACTCCTATACACATCTGGAGAACACACACAAATACCTGCTTTGTTCCTGCTTCAAGCATGCTCCATAATAGATCATCTCCTCATGCCTAAAAGAGATCTGATGAAAATGCTAGGCGTGAAAATCCTCCCCTCATTTTTCTCAGACCTTCTCCTGATTCCAGCTGTCTTTCCCTCTGCTGCAAGCAGCCCCAACAGGGTGACCAGATGTCCCGATTATATAGGGACAGTCCCGATTTTGGGGGTCTTTTTCTTATATAGGTTCCTATTACCCTCCACCCCCATCCCGATTTTTCACACTTGCTGTCTGGTCACCCTAAGCCCCAAGATGTTACCCTAAGTCACAAGGTCAAGTAATTTACTCTTAGGAGATGCATGCTTTTAGCACAATTGCTATTAAATATTTTAAAAAATCTTTTGCATTCTGGTAATACTGGAGACTAACACAAGTAACACGGCGTGAAAACCTTTGGGGCAAAATTAATGCCTTCACCTCAGACCAGAAAGAGTACAGAAGGTTCAGCTCCTAGAAAGAGTGTGTGGGGTTTTGCTTTGTTTTTTGGGAGTGGGGAGGGAAGGGAAGAAGGGGAAAAAGGGAAAAAGAAATCTTTCAGGAACATAGTGCAAAAAAAAATATAAAGATGGTAAAATCTCCACAGCAAAACACAGAACAGACAACTATTAAATAAATTAAAAATGGCAAAATGTGTAAAACAAAATTATGAACATAGGAATATGGAAAGTAAGGCTAGCACATGAGAAAGAAAATCATCCAGCCTGATCCCCTAAATCCTTCACCCAGTACAAAACACATTAACCAGCAAAGGAGAGGAAATAACTTTGTGTAATTAGAAAAGGCTCTCTACAGTAAGCAGTAAGAATCTCCTGATGGAATCACCAGCATGCAAGTTGGTTTAGCAAAAGCTACACCAACTAATCATAGAATATCAGGGTTGGAAGGGACCTCAGGAGGTCATCTAGTCCAACCCCCTGCTCAAAGCAGGACCAATCCCCAATTTTTGCCCCAGATCCCTAAATGGCCCCCTCAAGGATTGAACTCTCAACCCTGGGTTTAGCAGGCCAGTGCTCAAACCATTGAGCTATCCCTCCCCCTCACTGAAGTTCAGGCAGCAGCACTTCTAGGACCACTAAAAAGGAGAGGCTCGTAACTGCTGTGAAATTCCTTATGCCGTACAAAATATCAGGCTAAGATGGGCTTGGGTCAGATTTCAATGAAGTTTTCCTCAAACATATATGCAATCCACTCACACAGATATCCACACATCAACTTCCTCCATCTTAGGGCTGGTCTACACTAGCCCTGAAATTCGAACTAAGATACGCGACTTCAGCTACGTGAATAACGTAGCTGAAGTCGAACTATCTTAGTTCGAATGAAAAAGCACTTACCCGGGGTCCACACGCGGCGCGCAGGCTCCCCCGTCGACTCCGCCTACTCCGTTCGTCGAGCTGGATTACCAGCGTCGACGGTGGAGCACTTCCTGGTTCGATTTATCGCGTCTAGACAAGACGCGATAAATCGAACCCAGAACATCGATCCCGCGCCTCCGACCGGACGTGTAAGTATAGACGTACCCTTAGATTCAAAGATCATAAAGCCTGAAGGAATGTAACAGGGTGGCACCCACCCCTCACAAGCACCTCTTCTGGTTGGGTGTGTCTGAAGTCTTTAAACAGTCCTGGCCCTGGCATCAGGCCATACCCCCAGGGCTTCCTTCCTGGAGGCAATGGTTTTGCATTCTCGGATCCCTTCACTCAGGGCATAACTACCTCCCCAGTGGAGCAGGCCCTCCAGGCCCCAACCCAGGGACCCTTTAAGTAGCAGCTATGTGACACATCCCTTTAACTAACTACATTTCCCTAGGCCATTTCTCAATGGCCCTTAGCTTTGTTGAGTCCCAGCAGCCAGCCAGGAACACCTTCCTTGCCCCCCAGTCCCTGCCAACAACTATATACCTTAGCACTTGCAGCTCCTGCAGCCAGCCAGGAGGCCCTTACTTGCTTCCCTGGTTCCCGCCAGAGCAGCTGCTCTGTCCAGCCTTTCAGCTCCTGCAGCCAACCAGGAGCACCTCTTCCTCCCTCCCCCATTCCCTCCTAGCACTGAGCTGTCCATGGTGCTGCAGTTCCCTTTCACCAGTCAGGTACACCATTTGCACTCCTCCGGCTCTAGCAAGGAACTGACTCTGGTCTACATTGCAGCACCTTTTATGCTAGCCTGTAACCCTCCGATTGGCTAGCCCCTTGCAGCCTCCTGCATAGTCTTTCTAGGCCACTTGGAGGACTTTGCTCCACTGCTCCTGTCCTGGGACAGGTGTGACGGGGGCCTCGGCCTAGTCCACCCCATCACAAGGAACCATTGTGGTCCTCTAGTCTGACGTTCTGCATAACATAGCCCATAGGCTTTCATTGTATTAATTTGTTTGAATTAGAGCATATATCTTTTAAAAAACATCCAATCTTGATTTAAAGATTTCTTGTGATGGAGAATTCACCATAGCCCTTGGTAAATTGTTCCAATGGATAATTACCCTCACTGTTAAAAGTGTTTTTTTCAGTCTGAATTTGTCTAGTTTCAAGTTCCAGCTATTGGGTCTTGTTAAACATTTCCCTGCAAGATTAAAGAGTCCTCTATTATCAAATTTCTATTCTCTACCTAGGTACTTATACACTGTGATCAAATCACCTCGTCACTTTCTCTTTCATTAACTAAACCGAGGGAGTTCCTTGAGTATATCACTATACGGCATGTTTTTCCAATCCTTTAATCATTCTCATGGCTCTTCTCTGAATGCTCTCCAATTTGTCAACATCCTTCTTGAATTGGAGGCATGAGAAGAGGACACAGTATTCCAGCAGCAGTTGAACCAATAATACAACCTCCCTATTCCTACTCAATACTCCCGTTTGTATATCACATTAGCCTCTTTGGCCACAGCGTCACACTGGGAACTAACATTCAGCTGATTAGCCACCATGACCGCCAAGTCTTTTTCAGAGTCACTGCTTCCCAGGTGAGAGTACGTATGACCTGCATTCTTTATTCCTAGATGTAGGACTTTTCCTTTTACCAGGCTCAAACACACATTGTTTGCTTGCACCCAGCTTATCAAGCGATCCAGATGGTTCTGCATCAGTTACCGGTCCTCTTCATTACTTACCACTCCCCAAATCTTTGTCTCATCTGCAAACTCTATCAGTCATTATTTTGTGAGTTCTTTCAGGTCATTAATAAAAATGATAAATAGCATAGGGCCAAGAACTGACCCCTGAGGGACACCACTAGAAACACACCAGCTTTGATTATGAAGATTCCCTGCCTACGCTTACATTTTTGAAAGCTATCAGCCAGTTTTTAATCATTTAAAACATCATCCTGCTTTTTCTCCAAATACAGAACAGAAATATGTATTAAACACTTTTGCCTTCTACATTATTACTGAAAATTCCATTTCTATCTAGTAATGAACCAATACCATTGTTAGAGTTCCCTTTATTCCTAATATACTTACACTCCTCCTCATCCTTAACTCTACTAGCCATTGATTTCTCCTTGTGTCCTTTTGCTTGCTTTATTGGTTTTCTACAATTCCTAGCTTCTAATTTATATTCAGTACTATCAACTTCCCCTTTATTCCACAATGTCACTTCATCCCGAAGCAGGTTGATTTTTTTTTAAAAAAAAAAACCAGTATATTCTCTCTCTGTTATGGATTTTTGAGCATTTAGTAAAATATCCTTAAACAGTTCCCAGTTATCACTCATTTCTCTGTTGACACTATCAAAAGAAAGGAAAGCCCTGTTTCGTTATTAGACACTGGCTACAAAACCCCTTATCAGGCAAACATATATTAAAGAAAGACATAGGGCAATTTAGTTCGGTGTGCATTCCACACCATCATTTTTCCTTTCATTGTTACAGATCTCACAGTTCTGTGATACTGCACCTCACATATGGAAGGCAGCAGGCAACTGGGATATATATTCTCTCTGGACTGACAACGGTGACAGTTTCGCCACTATCTCCACATTAAAGAATAAGCCTGAGTGTAAAGAATACTCCTGGGGGAATTCTGCACCAAAAAATTACAAATTCTGCACACATTATTTCAAAATTCTGCATATTTTGTGTGTCAAAATAACACAATATAAACATGCCAGTTTCAATTATTTTGGTAATTTATTTCAAAATACCTGTCATTAAGTAGGTCTGTAACAAAACAGAAAACAAAAAAGGGTCAGGAAATATTTTTTGAAAACCAGATTTCTTACTAGGCATGTTAATACAGAATTTAGAGTAATAATTCATTTAAACTACAATACAGAAACGTATTTCCCACACCCCTCAGAAGCAGTGCAAAGGCTTGGGGGAGTCAAGGGTAATGGAAGAACTGAGGGAGAAGGAAGTAATTGCTGGGAAGGAGCCTGAGAGTGAACCTGGAGGGTTGCTGGATGTGGGTGGGAAAAGTATGGAACAGGTGGTTGGGTTTTTTTTGGGGGGGGGGGGAGGGAAGGAATTATTAGGGAATTGGGGCACCTCCCCCATGCAGACCCTGGCTGACCCCTAGCCTCTCCCATTCAGTCAGGCACATCTGACCCTATCCTCCCCCCCTGTGTCCTTGCACCTCCACTCATGCACCCCATCCCCATGTGGCCCTGTACCCCCACTCCCAGTCAGCACCCACCCCAGTCTGTCTCCCTCACTAGCCCTTCTGAACCCCAGTCTATGTGACCCACCCCAGCAGCCCCGTGCGGACTGTCTCCACCATATCCCATGCCTCCTCCCCTGGCTCTGCAGGCAGGGTGCTGTGAAGAATGTAGCCTCTCCACCTCCCTATCGGCTGCTCTGATCAGTGAGCTGGCTGCCCTGTGTTCTGGCACCACAGCATATCCCTGTGGCCATACTGGAAATGAACAACAAGATATGCAGTTGCCAAATACTCTCACCTGTACTACTGGTTTCAGCTCGGAAGACTATAATGCAAAGCATGCACTTATCTACCTATATGGAAGATCAATAAGGAGAAAAGGAGGACATGCTTACAGAAGTACAAGATGAAATGAATGGAGTATCCTTAGTAAGATCAATATGCCAATAACTACTGAAAATAATTGGCAATACTGTCTAGTGGACTAAGAATGGAGCTGGAAGCCAGGAACTTCTGAGTTTTAACCTTGATTCTGCTTTTGGCTGGCCTCGCGCAAATCATTTAACCTGTTTCAGTTTCCTCCCCTTTAAAATAGATAAGTAGCAATTATTTCACGAGGGTATGGCAAAGATGAGTTAGTGTTTGAACAGTGCTTTCAGATGTAAGTCAATGCAAAAATCTTATTACTAAGAAGGGACACTACTCCCTCCAAAGTAAACCCTGAAACTAGTTTCCTATTTAAGCCTATTTTTAATTATTACTACTCAAGTGCATCTAAAAAGAGAATCATCATCACAAAAAGGCCTACTATGTAGTCCCTCCTCTGTCATGAGACACAAACATGCCCTGCCACTCTCAATCTAAAGGAGAGAAAAACTATTCTAATAATAATGGATCAGAAGTCAGGAAAGACTACATGCAGGATGCTGAGTCACTAGGCAAAGACTCTGAAATCAGAGTACAACAGGCCCCAATATGAAACATGAATATAAAAACAGCAACTTGACTTTGTGAAATTACAGCCATCTTGAAAATACAATCCTTATCCCAATGTACTCTACCACTGTTCAGAGGGACCACTAAGCTAATATGATCACATTAAAAGGAACTGATAAACTAGTTATGAGATACAATATGTAGTGCATGTGCTATGGTATCTATACCTAGAGCCCTCCGCATTCATTGAAGTCAGAGGGTTTCATATTCCCAGTGTATCTGAAAGTCATGTCAATTCTTTCATAACATTACTAGATACAGCCTTTCCTATTCCTCCACACAGCTAAAACTCTCATTCAGGCTCTCATCTCAGTTACTGCAACATCCTTCTCTCTGGCCTTGACAAATACAATCTTGGTCCACTCGTATCCATTCAGAATGCTCTTGCTAAAATTGTTGTCCTAGCCCACCATGTTGACTTCGTCACCCCTCTCTCTCTCTGCATTCCTCCATTGGCTCTCCCCCTCTCTGTTGCATCAAGCAATCTGCTTGTCTTCACTCTCATGGTATGCCCACACTGCAGCTGGGAAGTGTGATTCCCAGCACAGGTAGACAGACTCATGCTGGCTCTGCTCAATAAAGCTCAGTTTAGCTGCTCAAGTCCAAGCCCGCCTGACCCCCTAGGTCCAAGTTCGAGAGGCTTTTCTGAGCCACTGCCAGCGTTGCAACATCCACACTGCTACTTTAGCATGCTAACTCAAGCTGAACTAGTATGTCTGTCCACCTATCCTGGGAATCACACCTCCCAGCTGCAGTGTAGACATCCCCTTAAGGCCCTTCACAGTCTACCCCCACACTACCGATCATCTCTAATTCACTATCGAGAGGTTAACTCTGATATGCCCATAATGCCAACCTCCATCACCAGCTTGTTACATCTTCAAACAAACATCTTCGTACCTTCTCCCATGCTGCCCCTCAGAATTGGGAGGAGCTCCCCAAAAACATCTGCCAAACTAACATTATCCTCTTTCATATCCTTCCTTAAAATTCCTATTCCATGATTCCTACAAAAAAATTAACAGTTATGGCCCTGGTACGCTAAGATGACTAGCTATCAAACTGACTAACGCAGCCTCATTGTTTCCTTGTACTCCCATCTATTTATCTGTTTCCATCTGTTATATACTTTGATTGTAAGATCTTTGGGGCAGGGACTGTCTTTGTTTTGTGTTTGTACAGTGCCTAGCAAAACAGAGTCCTGGTCATGACTAGAGCACTCAGGTGCTATGGTAATACCAATAATTAATAAATACTTTGGAAACAGATGTTAGTCATACAAAAATCCAAGGCCATTTGGGATCATATTGGCAGAGTTAAGAATATGTTTTTAGACCTCCAAATGGTATTTTCTAGTATATAGTTTATTTAATATAATGGCATTAAAAGCAATTATGTGCATATCCTATCATCTGCCACAGCATAATGTAAAAATCCTCTATTTCTCATGTCAATGTGTTATCAAGGAAAGAACTGAGATGTCACAATGAGGCATATGACTTCACAAGAAAGGAACAAGAAAGCCAAAAGGTAAGTGGTACAAGTCCTTGCTCATACAACATCACTTTGCTCATTGGCATACATGCATGCATAAATAAAGGCATGAAAAAAATACAGGGATACAAAGCATGAACACTGAATTAGTCCTAAAAGGGTAACTGTCAACTTAAAAACCATACTTATATATTGGAAGATGTTTCACCTACCTATGCTACAAGTATTTGCCATAACAATATTACAAGAGTTGAGAGCAACTGCAAAAGAAACATTTTAAAAACAAGGAAGTGATGGTAAAAGCACAAAACTTGACCAGGGGTGTTCAGGACCGATGTAACACCAAAAGCTACTTTTACCTCATGGACTAGATCTCAAGTTGATTGTATCCCTTGGTGTCTACAAGTGACTGGAGCCATCTTCCACTTGTTCTGCTTAAATTTAAAATGGGACACTGACCCTCTTGAAGAGATAATCCAATTATTAAATAATTATTACAGAATCCACAAACTCAAAGACAGATTAGTTGTCTTCTATGATGGTACAAAGATTATTGCTGAGGCAAAATGTTACCAGACATATTATCCCTGACTAACAAAAGAGTGATACCTCATTTTACACAGATACGAAACAAAGGTGGACAAAGCCATCTCTGATGTAACTCCAAAGTCAACAGGTTCACATTACGGATTAATTTTGCCCAATAAATCTAACCTCTTCCTGGTTCCTCCCTTGTGCTTGATGCTCTCCAGCACAGACATCAGCTGTCAGCATCAACACTTAGCAAATCGGAAACCACAAGTGTGATCACAGAGCATTCTGGCCTACTCATCCCTGAGCCCATCATTCAAAAACCAGCACAAAGGGCAACAGACAGAATCAAGAAGCAGTTAGGATTATTCCATTTCACAATGCCTCCTAAATCAACCTTGAAATGAAAACAGTGATTGGCAAGGGAGCATGCTGAGTTAGGAGCAACCAAAAGGAAAATATTAATTAAATCTCTACCAGGGATTGAAATATGAGAAGGGAGTACTGAACTGGAAGGAAAAGCAAACTTGATATTTATTAAACAAAATAAACCACTTCAGCATTAAAATAGTGGAGGAAAACAGACAGCATTAGGGGATTTAAGTCTGAAAGTCTACATGTCTGTACTGTAATACAGCTTAAGATAAACTAGTTTTCAACCCCCGCACAAGAAACTAGCTTTTCACATTGACAAGACTGTCAATTACCACAGCGCTGTATCTAATCTTCCTTTTAGAGGAAGCAAAGGTAGAAGGGAAAGGTTGTGGCACAGTAAGTCCAGTATCAATGGTAATTTTCTGATGTACTGATTCTTTTAATTGCTCATTAGACTTAAGTATGGCATGGAGAATGTACTGACCTCATTCTCCTTCTAGAACACCAGGTATGTATAGTGGTTCTTCTAGATCTCTGAGATATAAAGTCTCCATGAAGAACATTAACAGTCTGGCCGAAGCTTCAGAAAAACATCTGTCCCTTAGCATGGCTAATTTTCAAAATGCATGTCATGCAACTCTCTCTTAAGAGTTTCCTCAACAGCATAAGTCTCTAACATATGGATGGTGCAGAAGAATGGATAAAGGTAGAAAAAAACCCATAGAAGCTGGTGCCTTATGGATATTTGCACTGAATAAGAGAGAGGTATGAATAAGCAGCCTTGGATCACAGAAGCCGACACAAGAAGGGAAGGAGAATTGCTTCAGAAAAACGCTCAGACATCACTACAAAACTAAATCCTTGGTTTTTTTCCTGAAGAGAGGAACTGTACTAAACATAGAAATATCCATTTCCCTTACTGGTTTTGTTTTGGGCTGCATTTTTGGTTTGTTTTTATTTTTTTATTTTGTGGGTAGCCAAACAATTTATTCACCCACAATAAATTCTTGAAGTCCTCTATATGCAAGCAAAACCCAATTAACATATAGTGAAAAAATAAGTCAGGAAATGAAAATACAACCCTATCTTTTACAAACAAACAGAAAGCCAAGTTGGTATGTTTTTGTGGACAATAAAGTTGGTAGCATCACAATAATTAATACCATCACCAGTTTCCTGTAGTAGTTAGGACAAGTAGTTGAAAGAACGGAGAAGGAAAGTCACTTTTGTTCTTCAAAGCTTGTCTACACTACCACCTAAGTCGATATAACTTATGTCATTCAGGGGTATGAAAAAACCACCCCCTTGAGCGACGAAGTTACATTGACTTAAAGTGCTGTCTACACCGCACTAGATCAGCGGAAGACGCTCTCCCACCAACATAGCTTCTACCTCTCATTGAGGTGGAGTAATTATGTTGCCGGGAGAGCACTCTCCCGACAACATACGCATGTCTTCACCAGACACGCTACATCGGCGCAGCTGCATCAACGTAGTGCGGTAGTGAAGACAAGCCCTCAGTCTCCTGTGTGAAATGTAAATGTATCAACCTACCATGACCACTGAACACAACAATGTCATCAATCTGTTATTCACCTTGCCCAAGATGGGATAATTACTGCTAATCGGATTGTCAAAACATTCATAGTGATGTATCAAAATTTAGCAAAATAATGAAGGCTAAACAGACTTCTCTAATTGTTTCAGCCCTGCAGGCCTCTCACTTAAAGGCCCTCACTTTGGAAACCTAGTAATCAAGTTAGGATCAGCATTACCATTCTCTTTTTGTGAATTTTCAGTACAACTCCTGGATGAATAAGAGAAGGGGGGAAACTATATATTGAAGACCTTCCCTTACAGTTTCAGGATTAAATGAATCATAAGGGCACAATTAAAAACATATTTCCATTCCAACTGCCAGATCATAAATACCTAGCTTTTATATAGAGCTTTTCATCAGTAGATCTCAAAGCACTTTACAAAGGAGATAGGCATCATTATTCCCATTTTGCAGATGAGAAAGCAAGCACAGGTGAAGTCACTTGCCGAAGGTCAACCAGTGGGTCACACTGAGAATAGAATCCAGGTCTTCTGAGTCTCAAATCTGTACTCTATCCATTATGCCACACTACCTCCCATAGACGTAGATGGTATTATGTAATTTACATACAGTATTCTAATCATGAACGCAAAATAATACTTTTTTTTTTTTAAACTTTAGAGAAAAACTTGAATGACCATTTAAGTCTCCATCTCTTTGCAAACTAAAGTGATTGTCCATCACCACTATTAGATTGTCTTTTTCAATTTATTTACTCTTTTTCATATTTATGCTGCTGCAACCCATAGGGAGGTCACACAATGCAATGCAGAGTAGTCAAGGATTACTTGAATACACAGTAGTAGCCAAATTACATTAGTCCAAAACATATGTACTGTCTAATGCAGAGGTGACCCTATTAATTTGGATTAAGTGCCTGGCTAGACCACAGCAACTCAAGTCCATCATCATAAACACCCAGCTTAGCCACCATGGTCCAGAAGCAGCCTACTGTAGGAGGTCTGCTGTGCTTGGTACACTAGCACAGCAATATTAACAAACAGGCACTTATCCCTAAAATGCCTTCCCACACCGAAAGAGCCTTTGCTGGCCAAGGAATTCTGAAGAGGATTTTTATTCTTCATCCAGCCTTTTCCCACCCCCAAGGACAAACCGAGAGGCCCCACCTGTGCCCAGAGTGACCCATACCCGAGGTGCCCAGGCCTTGTCCATTAAAATCAATAGCCGGCTTTACAAAGATATTTTGCACATCATCCTCCTCCAGCCAGATGGAGTTACCTGCCTCTTCTCTAACGTGCAATGCCCAGCTCATCCACGCCAGCCCCCGCCCCCCTCCAGCTCCCTCTCCCCACACCAGGCCGCCTGCCCCCTCTGGGTGCACAGCCTTGACAGACGCCCCTTTGGCCCAGAGCACGGTCTCGCCCCCCGGCCGCTCCGGCAGCAGGGCGGGTGACAGACCTGTGCGAGGGGCGGGGAGGCTCCGGCAGGTCCTGGAGGCGGCGCGGCGCAGCCCCCCAGTTGCCGGGCCGCTACTGGAGAACGGCCCTGACCGTCGCAGCGCCAGAGTGGGGGCGGGGAAGGGACAGGGCGGCGCCTCCCATCTGCGGGCCGGGTGGGGAGAGGACAATTACCTGTGTCACGTGGGAGAAGGATGGCTGCGCGCTTGGAATCTATACTCAGCGTCCGCTGGGCGCGGTGAGGTCATCATACGATGGGGGGAGGGGCCGCGTGGGGAGCGAGCGAGCGCCTGGCGCTGTCCGCAAGGCGGTGCTGGAGAAAGAAGAAAAGGCGGGAGAGCTGGGAGCGCCCGCCTGCCCTCCGCCCCACGGGACCCCTCCCCCGCCTCCCCCTCCGCCCCACGGGACCCCTCCCCCGCCAACCGCCTCCTCCCCCGCCAACCGCCTCGCGGGACCCCTCGCCCGCCTCCCCCTCCGTTCCACGGGACCCCTCCCCTGCCAACCGTCTCCCCCTCCCCCCCACGGGACCCCTCCCCCGCCAACCGTCTCCCCCTCCGCCCCACGGGACCCCTCCCCCGCCAACCGCCTCCCCCTCCGCCCCACGGAACCCCTCCCCCGCCAACCGCCTCCTCCTCAGCCCCACGGAACCCTCCCTCCACCCGCTCGCCGCCATCTGACCCCTGCCCAACCACCTCCCCCTCCGTTCCACGGGAGGGGACACTCCCCCCGCAAACTGCATCCGCCCCAGGCACTCCGTCCGGATCATCTCGGGTGTCCCGTTTTTTGCATCTCAGAGGTGGGAGCTCTACCAACTCCTCTGCCTTGTGGGACCCTCTCCAACTCATGGCCCCTCGGCCACAGGGGACCCCTCTTTCCCTCCGCGGCTTCTCTCCATGGGCTCTCTTCTCTCAGCTGTTCCCTCTGGTGTCCTCTTCCCCCCAGCTCCCTCCTTCTCCCCCCTTCACGGCCCACCTCAGTGTCCTCAAGCTACTTGCCCTGTCTCTGTCTCCTCCTCCTCCTAATGGCAGTGTCTTCAACTCCTTCTCCACAAGGTCCCCTATAAACGGTCCCCTGGCCTAGATGCTGCTGTAACCCCACATCAGTCTCAGCACTTGTAGGAAATCCTGTTTTTCTTGGGATGGGCTCTCTTACTTACTGTTGTCCAGCTGAGGGGTTTCAGGGTTTGCCATCCCCTCTTCACCAAAACAGCCATGGCAGAACTCTGCTCCACAACCTGTGGGGTGGGGGAGACTTCATAAACACTAGGGTGTTGTTTGCTAACATCCATCAAACTAGTAATAATATTACAGTGCCTTGTCAAGCCCTTCTCATCAAAGGATCCCACAAAGGTTTAAGCCTTACCATGCCTCCTTGAAGAGAGGTAAGTACCCACATCACTGATAATCAACCATGCCAGTTCTTCACTATTTGCTTGTATGTTTCATCCCCTATCCTTTGTCCATCTGTTGCTTTAGATTGTAAGACCTTCAAGGCAGGGACTATGTCTTTTCTGTGTTTGTACAGCACCCAGCACAATGGGGTCCTAATGAGGCACTACAGCAATATATGTATTTACTACCGCTAATGAGATAACTGACCTGAGGCAAAAAAGGCTTAGTTGTGTCAGTGTGTAGTTCTGATCACACCAGTGTAATTTTACTGAATTCAGTGGCCCAGATTCTCTGATTGGCACTTCAGAGCAAGGCGACCCGACAAGGGAAGCAGTTGTGCACTTAGATTTTCAGGCTAGCGCTACACCAGCACAGTTTATAGCAGTCATGAGGCTATGCCAGCTATTGACAGCCCTCAAAATGCCATCCACTAGTGCAGGATTACCAGAATATTGCTTGCTTTAGGGTACGTCTATACTCACGCGTCCTGTCGGAGGCGCTGGATCGATCTTCTGGGTTCGATTTATCGCGTCTTGTCTAGACGTGATAAATCGAACCAGGAAGTGCTCCCCCATCGACGCTTGTAATCCTGCTCGAGAATGGAGTAGGCGGAGTCGACGAGGGAGCCTGCGTGCCGCTTGTGGACCCCGGGTAAGTACGTTTTCATTCGAACTAAGATAGTTCGACTTCAGCTACGTTATTCACTCTTCTCTCCTGTCACGCACCTATGCTGGGAGGTGATGTAAAAGCAAACTCTACATTGGGGGGACTCCCCTACAGTGGAAAAGTCCTTAGCTATGAACATCCAGCAGTTTCTTTGGCCCCTTTACTCCCCAACAGCAGAACAAAGAGGCAGGAGCAGGTCAGAGAAGTTGTCTCAATATGATTGATTCTAATCTCCCCCAATTGTAAATCAAGACTATCTCCCTTGTAGTTAATGGAATTATGCCACTGTAAAAAACAGTGTAAGAAAGATCAGGCTCAGGCTCACAGACTTCCATAGAGCTAATCAAGATTGAGAGTGGGGCGATCAAGAGCAGCATCTATTCCAGTAAGGTTAATTGCCCAAGGTTAAACAGCAAATCAATTTCAGAGCTGGGAGTAGAATTCAGATGTCTAACCACCAGTCCTGTATTCCTATATTTAATGTGTCTGGTTGGAAACTTTATAAGGCAGTGTTGCTTATGTATCACACTCTGCTGTCACTACCCATTACAGTCCTGTAAAGGACAACATGATAATATTATACGTGAACAAGCTAGGAAAACCAGGAGCACAGTCCTCATGAAGGAGCCCCAGCTGCTCAGTTGGATGGAACAAAACATAAAATCAATACACGCAGCTCAAATCAAAGAGTCGACTAGGCAAGACCAAAATTAAAGAGAAAGTAGTTTCAACCTGGAGGTTTTCAGGTGGTTAGCAAGAAAGATGGGATTACTACGGATGGACCTGTTTGCATCTACGTAGAACAACGAGGTCATAAAGTACTTCTTGAGGCAGCAAAATCCTAGGGATACAAGGACTGTTATAACCATGAAGTTGCCACTATATGTCTTCTTAACAACACCAGTTAGCTTCAAAACTCCTGGCAAGAGCCAAATATTTAATTTGGTCTTAGTACTCATTCAAAACACAGAACACTGCTAAACTAGCAGATGGCATAGAAGGGTCCTTTTGATCCTTACCCAGCAATATTTCATTAAAGATAGAATAGAAGTGTATGTGTGACTAATGAGTAGATAAGAAATATGGCTGGAAAATGGGAGGAACGCAGAAAGATTTAAAATGCAAGGTCTTTACTGGAATAGTGAGAATGAATTACCAAAAGCTACATAAAAGATATAAAATGTTTTGAGAACATTTATGCTTTTCTATCCAATATTAGTATGGGAAATGGACTGAAGTGAGACAGTTCTAGACCTTGACAAAATGATTGGAAACATGTCTAAGCCCTTATAATTATATTAGCCCTGTTTTATGTGCCTGAATATACAGGACAGGACAGTATGGCAACAAGATTTTGATTTTTTCTTTTGCTGTCATTATTTTTTGAGGAATATATTCCAGGCTTCTTCTCTACTGGATTTCTTCGAGCTACAAATATTTATGTACTTTCCTTGATTATATGTAAAGTTGTATATTTGTATTTCAACTGTCCTTGATAAAACTACAGAATAACATGCAACCAAGGTCAATCATCTATAGAGCCAGCTAAAATTGTTACCTTAGCTTACAATTGACACCATGGCATAAATATCCACATGCTTCATAATTTTCTGGGCAAATTGAAGTAGGATGGAATAATGGAAAAATTTGTACCTGGATAAGAAGGGAAGGAGGGTGGCAAGGGAGTCATAATTTATTCTATGCAAAGAGTGTGTTACAAAAATGATTTAATCAGGGTCAACTTGACTGCAGTAATAAGCAAAATCTCAGACAGGAAGGAGCACTGGCAGGTTTTACATGAGTCTCTCTACTGTAATGTATTTTAAATGACCCCAGAATCAGATTAGGGCCCTTGGTTATTACAGCAATTGATAGTTCACTCTAATTTTGCTGATTAGAATACAGGAACATATTTTTTCCTTGAGATAAAAAATGTCTTGGTCCTCAAAATCAGCTAAATTAGATACATTAGAAGTCTTCATTACTATTTTACTAGTTCTACCAACTGCGTGAATATTTTTCAAGCAATTGTCATATTTTGAATAATTATTAGTATTGTCAATTTAAATTAAAATGCTCTTGTGAAATGATCTTTAGAGCTGGGGTAGAGTTCCCAGAGGTGAAGCACATAGAGCAGCTCATGATGTGATGCACTCAGTGATGTTCTGCCACACAAATCTGGGAGGGAGGTGGACCAGCCAAACTGGTTAGTGGATCTGTTGTCATTGCAAAACAAAAAGTTTGCTGAACCAGTTACAGGAAAACAGCCATATGATAGTCTAGTCTGCTGGCAATGAATGAAACACTGTTAGCTGCCATAGTTACTAACCAAGTTTTAATCTTATTGCAAGCAGGCATAAACCTTGTTTAGAGGCAGTCATGATACACTGATTAGAAACTCAATTAAAAGATGTAGTGTCGTCAAAGCCTTACAGAACTCCCATTGACTTCACGTGAAAGCAGATATCCCTAATAAACATTTAGATACCATAGTGATGAGCATGGTATATATGCTTAGATAAACATACCATCCTCATCATTTTAGTATCGAAGACCCAGATCCACAAAAGTATTTAGACTCCAAACTTCCATTGATTTCCATGGAAGTTTGGAGCCTAAATACCTTTGTGGATCTGGGCTGATGTGCTTATTCTTCTCTCTGAACTCTGCATAATTTTTGCAGCAAATTTCCTTTTTCATAGGTTTTTATGTAAAAAAATGATCTGGCCCTGTGTTGTAAGACCAGGCTTCTACATTTAATTGTTTCATTTTGCCTTGGGGCACCCAACAACCTGTTTATACTTATTGTAGCTATTGCTTCCCCCTTTGCTTCTTTATAGCTCTCTCCTTGTAGGCACCCGTTTCTTTCATTGCCTACCTCTACCCCTCACAGACATTGTCTTGAAGTTTTTGGGAATCGCTTGCTTCCACTTCTTTTCCAGTATTGCAATCTGGTCCTTTGTGTGCCTGTAATGTTAATGATCTCATGCTTTCTAATGAACTCCTGTGAAGTCCTCAGGGCTATTTTCTTATGACTCAAAATCTGTGTAACCATTGACCTACTTCATCATACATCCTACTTGCCCGCTGAATAGGACACATATACTTATCTTGCTTTGATTTCTACATAAATCTCCAGCTGACTTAAATGGAGGTTCCACGTGGAGAACGATAGCACACAAAAATCCCAAGTGTCAGAAGCTATGGAGCCAGTTCACAAGTGGTGTAAGTCACCCAGTTTCAACTCCATACTGCAGTAAATGGCGTTACACTGAGGATGAGTTTTGCCCATTGACATTAAAAAAATCAGCAGCATATGACTCCTGATTTAACCTCTGAGGATAGGACAAGAAGCAATGGACTTAAATTGCAGCAAGGGCAGTTTGGATTGGACATTAAGAAAATCTTCTAAACTGTCAGGGTGATTAAGCACTGGAATAAATTACCTAGGCAGGTTGTGGAATCTCCTTACTGGAGATTTTTAAGAGCAGATTAGACAAACACCTGTCAGGGACCGTCTACTCTGGATAATACTTAGTCCTACTTTGAATGCAGGGGACTGGACTAGAAGACCACTCAAGGTCCCTTTCAGTCCTATGCTTCTATGACAGCCATGCAAATAGTTATTGTTAGAGATAACAGTCTAACATTTGTAATTGCATGCTGTGTAGGCTATAAATGGAAGATATTCAGCCCAAAAGATTTATTTTTCTTAAAACCAATTATTCTGGGGGGGCTGGAGGGGAGAGCAGAAGGGTGGTGCTAGTTGTAACTTCTAGATGTGTTTTCTAATGAACAGTTATCCATTTATTTTTCCTGTATGTCCTCAATTCAGTCCCATTGGTTGACCAAACTAGGTTCAAATTGTGTCTTTAGATATGCCCCATAGCTCCCATCGACTTCATTGGGAGCTGTGTTTGTGTAAGGGAAGGCATAATCCAGCTCTTTGTTTCAGTGTATACTGTTCATTGACTATGGGAAGAAGTGTCACTTGGTAGCTGGCATTATTCCAATAACAGAGCAATTCAGTAGTCTTTTGTAGAACCTCCTTTAACTATAAAAGCAGACTAAATATGAATATCCTTCATAGAATATAAGCTACTATACTTCCTCACAACTGTCCTTACTTGCTTTCTTGTGCATCAGTTCTGCTTACCAGATTGACAACTACTTGTGGTCACCATTGCAGTTCCAGTAGTTAATTGCCTCACACAACTCTTTTTTTAACACAGTATGACTTCTCCATATGCTTCTTTCTTCAGTGGATATTCTCATTAGAGGTGGTCTGAATACAGACTACTCTGAGAAGGACAATCTCATTAATAACTTCCCCTCCTGAAAGATAGATATTTATTTTCTGAGACACTTTATTGTTTTTATATTCCTATTTCTACTACAATGTTTTACAGAGTTTCCTGAACTCCAGCATAGAAATTCCATTTTAAATTAAAAAATAAAAATAAATAAAAATATTTATTTCTCATTTTGTTTGTTACATGTAATTACATTATGAATAAAATCTAAAGTAAATTAAATATTCTCTCTCATTTAAAGCAAGGCACATCTCCAAATGAGAACTGCAAACATACTACAGCAGTAAGCCTAATACTAAGTTTGTAAATATACCAAATAGCCATGGAGAGGCTGGTTTAGAGATCTAAACTACAGGTTGAAGAACAGGTTCAAATGCTACCATAGTCCTTAATTCTTCATAGGTAGTTCATTTGAATTCCACGCTGTTTACTCTGGATAGATCTTTAGAATAAAAACCAAAGACGTGTCTTGTCTGTATGAATATTAAAAAATCCATGGCAGTTCTCTTAAGAGCTGGGGTATGTGCGAATTGTCTTAGCTAATATTTCTCCTCCCAGACAACCCAGTTGGAACATAATGAAATCAGAAACTGAAGGACAAATCCCTCACCTGCCCTTATATCTTTCCACACAGGCCTTAACCAGTGGCGTAGCCAGGTCAAGAGTACAGGGGGAATGGAGCTAAAAAAAGGTGCCTCACTCAGAAAGTTGACTGCCATTCCTCAGCAAAACCCAAACAGATCACAACAGAAACCTTTCCTTTTTCACCTGCCATCCTAATGTCACACATTTTGCTGTCATTACATTCTACAGTTTTTCTTCAAGAACCAACATTGTCCCTGTGCTAAGGGCCCTGGAGTTTCACGATTCCGTCTGTATACATCAGGGTGAGAATATCTTGTTGCACACGTACTTATCACCCTGCAGTTCCTACCATCATTTTAGAAAGAACCAAATTACACTGAGCAGCAACTGACAGGTTCTTAGTGAAAGCAAGTGATTTCCATGACAAACACCCAATCCTAACTCTGTGGTTTTTTCGTTACAACTTTAATTTTTAGTCTAACAGACATATTTATATATTCATTGTTTCCACTGTGTAGCCAACACATCCCTTTCTTATGTTTAGTAAATTTGAGTGTCCCTAGAGTGAAGTCATTTTAAGATCTAAGCAATTTTGAAATATACAGCCAAGTTTAGTAGGCATTCCTTACCACAGTAAAGTCAATGGCCAAACTCCTATTGACTTAGTGAGCTCAGGAGTTCACCCAATGTCTTTTGATTGCTTTGGGTTACTAGTTTTATAGGTTATCAAGTTTTGCCAGCCAGTATAAAGACATAATGACTCAGATATTTAAGTTCCTAATTTTCATTGATTTCAATGAAATCAAGTAAGGAGCCTAAATACTTTTGAGGATCCGGTCCAATATTCCTTCAATTATCTCTAGTATTTGAGTTAATTAAGGAAATATAGTGAGTTTCATAAAATTAGTTACTTTTATTATCCATATGTTTGATTACATTAGATCTTTCAGTCCTGACTTTGTCTATCATACAGGTAATAAAATATCTGACTTCCTAGAATTCACCTTCTTTTCTAGAGGTTAATTTCTACAGGAGATCTGGATTTCCTGGTTGTCTGAAGATCCCCAACAAAAATCAGTCCAGGCACTTTACTGCTTACAATGTGACTCTCATGCAAATTTAACAATGATGGTGGAGTGTGAGCTACTTGCTGCTCAAATGTGTGGTTATTTTTCAACCAGTAGCTAGACTCATATCTGTGGCTAGATTTAAATGTGGTGTTTGTTCAAGGTATCTTTATCCAGTCACCAAAAAGCTACTGAACTGTTCTCCATCCTGAATTTGAGGACTGTACCACTCCCGCTGAAAACACTGTCGTTAGAAGTACATTATGTTTGCAGTGGAAAATGAAGATAACAAATCTGAAAAATTCCTTCCCCCTTAAGTGTATTACTATAAAAATCAGGTTACTTATCAAGCAACTGTTGTTCTGAAAATGTGTTTCCTATGCAGAGTCACACTGTAGGAGTCATGACTACATCTACTTATTAGAGTAGAAAAGTCAAGACATGTATATCCCTAAAATGAAACATTCCATCTGGTTACTCAAGTTTGCCGCAGTAGCCTTGCCCAGTGTTTCTCAACTTTTTTGATACCAGGAACCAGCTTGCTGCCTTCCTAAACTGTGTCAGGGAAATCTCAGGGACCAGCACCGGTCCACAGGTCGGTCGTTGAGAAACACTGGCCTACCCCAAAAGCTCTGCGAGAACAATAGCAATTTTAACCTGAATAATAGCTAAAACCAGCTACACTACAACTGACTAGAGAATCTAACTATTTAAAAAATGTAAATGCAGAACTACTCAGAAGAGAAGAAGGCAATACACACACCTTTGGTGCGTGAAATGTGAGTTGCAAAGTACACACACACATACCCCTATCCCTACCCCTGATGGTCTTACTGCTCTAAATAGTTCTGTGGTCAGGCATGCCACTCTTACAGCATGGTTCTGTGAAGGCAATGTCATGAAGGAAAACAATATTTTTTAGGTTTAAGTGTAGTAGCCGTGTTAGTCTGTGTCAGCAAAATGAAAATAAGAAAGAAAAACTTGTAGCACCTTAGAGACTAACAAATTTATTTCAGCATAAGCTTTCGTGGGTTAGTACCCACTTCATCGGATGCGATGAAGCATCCGATGAAGTGGGTACTAACCCACGAAAGCTTATGCTGAAATAAATTTGTTAGTCTCTAAGGTGCTACAAGTTTTTCTTTCTTATTTTCAATATTTTTTAGATGTGCCATACATTAAAAAAAAGAAACCAAAGTTCATGCAACTCTTGTGCTGGTCCATCTGTCAAGTTTTGGTCACTATTTGTCATTAAGGATTAAGCTCCAAAAGCACAAGTGTAGATTGCAGCATTTTGTGATGTGCATGCCACTGAGATTAAAGGTGTGTCACACACTTATATTTTGACTTTGGCAACCTTTATCGTGTTAAGTTACTTAAGTTCAAAATTTGACTTCTTCTAAAATAACTATAGTCTGATGGGGAATGTCTTCCACCTTCCAAGTAATTATTTATCTTAAAACTCTCAGGTTTATAACTGAGAAGTTAGATCAAAAACAGTAGCCAACAGTTTACACAAAGCCAGCCAACAGAAGCAGCATAAGTTAGCAAACCCTCTTCCCAGAAATATGCTGACATAATTAAAGACCCCTTCAGTGATGCAATATATAGAGTCATGCTGGCTGTTGCTCCATAATAAATAGCAAAAACTTTTTTACAAATTGGTATGGGAAAAAATGTTTTAAAAATTAGATAGCTCTCATGAACAATTGATAATAAAAACTGGAAATACGTGAGCACTTCTTTTTAACTAGAAATTCTAGTAGTTGAACAACCTCTGTGACAGCAGGAGTGGAGGAAGCTTTTTGGCCTAAATGGTTTTGGCGGTTCCTGGGTGCTTCTGCTTGGGGTGCAAACATGTCTAATACTGGTGCCATTCACAACAGTTCCTTATTCCTTACAAAACTCTCAGGATGCAAGCCTTTAGTACATGTACACTTTTACTCATATGAATAGTCCCATAGAGTTCAGTGGGCCTACTCACAAGTAAAGTTATGCACACACATCCTTAAGTGTGTAAGATCAGGACCTAAGAAAGATAAAGTTGCCATTAATCAGATAGCCCTAACAAAAACATGGAATTATCTCATGTTCTTTACTGAGTGTTTCTCCAGTATTCCCCTAAACAATGTCTAAATGAACCTTCATTTTTCAGATTTTAAAGTTTTTTTTTAAGTGACTCTAAAACATCAGTGCAACTCCACACATTCAGAAAGATTTTTTTACCCTTTTATTCTATATCACATGCTTCATTTATTTTCAGGATTCAGAGAAGGGCCATTATGATTTTTTATTCTTCATGAACGTGTGTAAATTATTAAAATTTAGGAATATGTAAAAGAAAATAACCATGCACAAATAATAGTATGCAAAAAAGTTCTTGAGTTATTGAATTTCTTCGATATTTGAGATTTTTAGCTCGCTTTGGGAGAGGGTTTGCTAATGAAGCTTTTGAAGCCCCAGTGGCAATGTCTGATTGTAATTGCTGAAAGGTGCCTCTCTTAGAGGTTTATTTGCACTAATCAACACCATGTTGTGCCTCAAAGCTAAAGTTCTCTTAGATGCATTGCTCCCACTGGGTTATTCTGCAATAACTAAACAGCTTCTTCTGTTTACTTTTGTTCTGGCCCCATATCTATTTTTTAATGGAATCCTTTGAAGCCATTCTCCAAACTTGTTGTACAGCAGAAGGTTTATAATTTTTTAAACACATTCCTCCCACGTTCAACCCTTTCTCCTCCTCAGCCCCCCACTAAACAAACCTTTAGCAAAAGCATTCATGTAAAATATCCAACCTCTTACAACAGCTTTGAAAACCACATGGTGCTTAGGTATTGAATCCATTAAGATGACAGATTGACTGGATATAATGGTCATTTCTAGTAACAAACTGAGTAACAATCAATTCTTATTTTCTTTGTAGTGGCCATTTGGAAACATTGCATCCACAATGCTGAAGAAGTGTGAGACAGTCTTGGCAGGTGATTCTTGTTCACAGTATAGGTGACTCTGGACTTCCCTTAAACATTCATTGCCTGGATTTTTCTATTTCCTACCATACTGAGGAACTGTAAGGGTTCATCGGTTTAATTCTGAGAGTTTACATTATCAAGGAGAACAAGACCCGTTTCCATTTATTGTTCACATTAACCATTGATCCACTGGCAGCCAAAATTCCATTAGATAGTTTTCAAGGAAATTAATATTGGAGATTTGGAAAGAAGGTGAACAGTTTATCTGAGACTCTGAGCAGCTGTCTGCTCTTGTGTTCACTTGGCCATTGCCATCCATGTTGTGCTGTGCTCCCCAGCTCAGGCCTGTGCTCATTATAGAAGTTCCCCCATTTTTTCAACTCTCCCTCCCATCCATGCTTTGCTGATTGTATTATTTAAATGAGACAGTGTGGTGTGGTGGACTCAACATTGGGATAGGTGGCAGAAGACCTACGTTCTTTTCTGTCCTAGTGACACTCTCTGTGTCCTGTGTTTTGCCATCTGTAAAATGAGGATAATGCTACATAACCCTCCCTGTAAAGAGCTTTGAGATCCTTGCATGAAGAGCTCCATAAGTAATAAGCAGTATTATTAAATATCCCTTCAATATGCAGCTGTGCAACTGAGGAAGACGGTCAGAGGGAACCTGAGTTCTGACTGCATAGCACCAATCCTAGAGCAGTTCCTAAGGTAATTACATATCCTACTTGGTATAATAAGAGATTTTCTTAGTGCTCATAGATTTGCAGGGTGTTTGTCATATTATCATTGCTGCCAATTGAAAAAAAAAATCTGTCTGAGGCTTTATGAGAAAGTTTGGGAAAGTGAAATTTACTCCTGGGAAATCCTGCTCATAGGTGCCAGAGACAGGAGAGGAAAGGTAATTGCTCGATTTCCTCCTCACACACACGCTTTTTAAACAGAGGGGCCCATGACCCCCACTTTGAGAATGTGAAATTGGTAGTGGTGCACTGCTGGGGCAGGGGTCCCTGACCCCCCATTTGGCCCCTGACCAGAACTGTGTGGGGTAATGGCAGAGCTTCTTCCCTGCGGCATGACAGGAGGGCAGCTTTGGCAAGTTTGAGTGAGTGGCATTGTGGGCTTGTGCTTGGCCCCCCACTTTTGCAGTCCCTCCAGTTGCCCTTACCTGCTGGTCTCCCATTGCACTATGTTGGATGTTGTAGTAAGAGGAGATCTGGATCAGGGCAGAAAGCATTCCATATGCAGTTTTGGGACTATGGATCATGATTAGCCTAAATCCTAAATAAAATGAGTTTGAAGCTGACATTTCATTCAATATTATAAAGCCACCAAGCATAACTGGCACAGTCTATCACTACTGGCAGCCTCCATGCTTTAGAGGCTTAGACCTAAACTAATAGGGAGACTGAATTATGACTTTCCTTCCAGACAGGGTGAGCCTTTCAGGACAGAGCTGAGATCACTGACTAGACAGAGCTGAAGAGCCTGAGCAGTGATGAGGCCATTATACCAGAGTGCGGAGATATAAAAAGAGAGCTTATAAAAATATTTTGAAAGCAACATTAACACTTTCATGATCACAGGACAAAACATAAACCTAGATTTTATGGGAAGGTTTCAGTTTTGTGGTTGCAGGAGTTTCACCTTTTGAAGAAAATGTCACTGCACAGGGGTTTTCAAACGCAAGATCTTTTATCGAATGTGGCTAAGTGGTCAGGCAGGGCTCTGGGAGCCAGGCTGCTTGGGGTTCTATTCCCAGCGGCCACTGACTCATTGTGGGAGTTGGACAAGTCACTTAACCTGTGGATGTCTCAGTATCTCTGTCTGTACTATTCAAATAATGCTACCTCACAGTGTGTTTTGAATATTAATTAATATTCATAAATGCTTGTAACATGAGAACCATTGTATTCTTTGCCTGCTAGTGTCTCTCTGAGCCCTAGGGAGATGCTAAGGTAAGGTATTTGAAAACATATGAAGTCTGTAATTTGGAGATGCAGTTCCACATCATCCACACAACATCCAATCAAGATTTCGATCAACATTATTAGAGCTCAAAACTCAGATACAAATTTCAGATTATGTTAAAAATCATAGTTTGGTAACCTCACTGCCTTCTGCATTTTCAGAAAAGCAGAGCACTGTGCCATCAGTTTCCTTGGTATATAAGTACTTAGCTTTTGTCACAGACTATGGGCTTTTCACTGGTACAATTTTATATTGACCTGTCAAAAGCTTTTGCTACAGTACCACAGAGGCCAATTAAGACTCAATTTATTACTTAATGATTTGAAGCTGTCTAAAGCTAATAGGTATATGTAATTCCCCAGACTTATTAAGCTTTGTGGAAACAAAGATGGGGGCTCTTGATGAAAGGAAACAGAATTTGAGCAGTATGGAATGGAAATGACAAAAGCCTGCATCCCATTAGCAGCCATTGGAGGATCCTGCTGTCTATCATAATGGAAAAGTTCCAAGAAAAGACAGCTATTGTGCTAGATCATCTGATTGTTTCTAAAGCTCACATGTGAGGGGCTGGGAGAGGGGAGTCTCAGTGTTAACTCTCTTGACTTTATCATGTCTCATGCTTTTTGGAGGGGGATTTTAAAGCTCCAGATTCTGAAGTCAGTTGATTACCCAAGAATTAGCATGATGATTGCAGGAAAAGACTTGAAAATGTGAATCCTACAGGTTCAAAGACCATGAGGCATATAAAAAGTACTCCAAATGTATTATATTTTTAAATCCCATGATTTTTAATCCAATCTAACACTATTTTAGGACCTGACTCATAATTTTTGGGCTGGCAGTACTGAGGAATGACAGATGCACTGAAGCAAGTGAAATGGGACTATAGATTATTATTACTGGGATTGCAGTAGGGCAACATACACCCACGTAACCGAAAAACTATCCACATCCCAAACATCCTGTATGTGGTTGGACAGCACATAGAGAAAATGTGCAAAAGAGGAGGGAAGTGGACTGTGACATTCCCCAGGGTGAATTTACTTTTTGGCTTTTTTTATTTAATAACTGGACAATTGCTTGTTTAGCCTTATTCACGTTATTTGGATAAGGTGGGGTCTTTTTTGGTATACCAATTTTTTTAATTGTAATATCAGAGGGAGAATATGTACTAAAAATGTTGGGGTTTATAGGATAGTGAAATTTTGATAGCAGGGATCAGATTTAACAATAGTTGTGTTTTTAAAGGCAGGAATAGGGGAAATCACTTGATTTTTAATTGAGATAAACTGCTTTAGAGTAAAACAGAAGTTTGGATCTGTAACCTGACACTTTAAGGAACCATATAGGAAAAATTTCTGGTTGGTTACTATGCAAAATTGGCCCTTTTCAGCATAGGTTATCCTCTCAGTAGGAGTCTTCCATTTGGTTAGTTGGACCATACACTTTAACGATGATTGATTTTGGAGCTTTTTTTGCAGTTTACACAAGATAGCATTTGCTTTAAACACATTACAACCGCAGATATACTGAGGCCCTTTTTTAGAGCAACAGGCCATCTGCGGATCTTTTTATGTTTGGGTTGCAGTGCAATAGACTACCAGGGGAGGCACATTGACATGTTTTGGTAGATGCCGTTTTTGAGGTGACCTATAGACTGTACTGCAGCCAACCGCTTATACACATTTTTGTTTGACTTAAACACTGGTAAAGAGACTGAATGAAACATACAAGGATTGTGCTACAACACAATTTTGAGAAGATAAACAACTGTTTTGGTTGGGATGTGGTGTTACAGACCCCATTTGTTTTATAATTTTAATGGATACATGCGGACATGCATTTAAACATACTTTTTTTTTTCCCCTTTAGGCCTTTTAAAACATTTAGGGCAATACCAATTTAATAATTGCTTATTTTTTATTAGATTGGGGATTTTTTTTAATTTTAGGGATTCTAACGCCTTATTGATAGTGTTAATAACAATTTTTATATGCAGAGCAAATAATTGTTTTACCTTTGAAATTTTATTTAATGTCTAAATTTTTTTTAAACACTTGATGGTTATGTCAGTGATGTCACCCCTGTTAATTGATACTTAAAGGTGACTTTTTTTTCTTTAATTTTTGCAACATGTTGGATTGGATGGTTGATGAATTCAGGATGGGGATTTAAATTTACAATTTTTGGAAACTTATTTACGTGAGGTGGACGAACAATTAATTTAGTATAGCTTCACCAAATGCAATTAAGTAATGGTTGAAGAATTGTACACATTTTTGCTTTATATTTGCCAGACATGTATGTGGGTACATTGTGTATTTTTAATATTGTGTTATTAGTTCAGGCGGATAGTTTGGTCCGCCATTTTATTGCTGCGACTAATTTTTTTTTACTTTGGTTGTATTGCCAACTTATGATTACCTCATATTTTTTTGACTTTGAATTATGTGAAGGTGAAGATTTAGTTGTTATTTTTAGCCCCAAACAATATTTACCATTGCATTAACACTTAAGATGTTTACAAGATGTGGGAATGAGTTCGTAGAGCCATTTGTCAGCAAATTAGCATATAGCTTTAAAGTAAGTTTATTGCCTTGGTTGGTGATAATGGTTTGTTTAATTTTTGTTGGCAGTGCGATACGTTTTAAATGTTTAAATACCTGAGTGTGGAGGCGTCATCGGGTATTATGGTCCTGGGCAGCTTGGTGTACTTTATGCAGGAGTTTAGCCCCAAAGTTTTGATTTTGGCTTAGTTCTACCCTCAGGACAAAGATGAAGGGGTAGCAGATTAGAAATTTTAATGTTTATTTTATGACTGCAATCCTCTGAACTTTGACTACGGTGGGTTTTTAGGAGATGATTCAGCTAGCTTCCGGGAAGCAAGCTGCTCCTGGGACGGCCACCTTCAGGTAATAAGGTATTTTAGGATTTGGAGTGATTAACACCGGAGCCTTGACAAGGGCCTGTTTTAGCTGAGACACTGCTTTCGTGTATTGTTCAGTTCATATTTATTGAACATCCTTTTTTAGCAGTTGGTACAAGGGACCTGCAATGGAAGCAAAATTAGGAATGAAATTTTGGTGGAACCCTGTTAAGCCCAAAAAGGATTTTAACGCCGTTAGGTCCTTCGGTATTGGCAACTTTTGGACTGCCTCTGCCTTTTGCTGTGAGGGAGTTTGACCCCATTTTGTTAGAGTAAGACCTAAGAAAGAAACAATGGTTTTTATTAGTTGCGCCTCGGCAGGGTTGCACTTTAATTTCGCTTTCTTAAGAACTTTCAGGAGCTCATTTAGCTTTGCCAAATGCTCTTTTTTGGTGCGGGTTGCTAAGCAAAGGTTGTTTACATACTAGAATAAAACAGATGGTTTAGAAAATTGTGTTAAAACTCGCTGCATTTGAGCATGGAACAATGCTGGGCTATTTTTATATTCCTGAGGTAATTGGGTTCAGGAATATTGGACCCCCTGGAAGCTAAATGCAAACCTGTGTTACGACTCCCGGGCCACTGGTAAAGTTCAAAAGCTGTTACTGATATCTAGCACAGAGAACCACTTAGCCTCCGGGTTGAAGGACTTTATGAGGTCTGGCATTTTTGCCACAGTAGGGGTAAAAGTAGGGGTAACCTGAGTTAACCGTCAGTAATTGATGATGAGACGCCAAGAACCATTTGGTTTTTTAACGGGCCAAATCGGGGAATTGGCTGTAGAAATGAATTTACGCAGGACTTCCTGTGCCAGCAATGACTTGATTGCCTTGGCTATGTAAGGTGTGGCCTGGTCTGGATAGCAATATTGGTTTTGAGTGGGCACGTTTTCCCCGTCCACAACAATAGTGACAGACATGCATCCACAATCATATTGTGTTTAGCAAAGGCATTAGCATGTTTGCGAAGTATGGCCTGTAACTTTGGATAGAGTGCGTGTTTGGCTATTAATGTGTTCAGGTGGTATTTATTTGGTTTTGGCCCCTTTGCTGGGGTGACCATACCACACTCTGGCATGACCACTAGAGGACAACCCAACTTTTGTCCTACAGTAAGACACAGCAACTGATTAGCCAAATTAATAACGCATTTCTGCCTACCAGACCAACTGATTACTTTTCGGGTCTGACAATGTGAGCAATGCGAAGACATGGGTCTTGCATAGGTGACCAATTTGTACTTTGATAGGTTTAGATAGCATGGCCATAACTTGGTAGTTTACAAATGTTGATAGCATCTTTGTTTTTTTAGATGCTAAAACAGAGGATCTAGGATCCTTTGCATGAATTATACTGATTGCTGCTTTGGTATTTACAACAAAATTTAGGTGGCAGCCCCCTACCACTAAAGATACCATGGTTTTTTACTTGGGTTTCTTCCCAAAGAGGTTGTGATGCTCCTTGAGGCCGACTGGCATCATGTGGGGTAGTTTATGGGATAGATAGGTGGGTAACCTTTAGGCTTTTTTACCTTCAGGTTTTTAGGGGTAGCCAACCCTGCTTGAGAATAAGCCACCCAATTGGGAGGAGGGGTTGAGTTTAGAGAGACCACTGGTTGGTTTAAAGGATTTGGATGTTGATTTCCCAACACCAACTTGTTTAGGCGTGTCTGGAGTTTTTGGATATTTTGGTGTTGGATCTCCAGGGTTTGCTGCACCGCCTTGAACATTGACGCCACTGAGAGGTTTTTCTTCTGACGAGGCGGTGGTGATCTAGAACCCTGAGGATAAGAAGAATTCTGCGCAGCACCTGCAAGAAAAGGAACACAATTTTGAGGCCCCCCCTTGGGGTCCACCAGCCTACCCTTGTTGATTATTTTGTGAATTGAAATTATTGGCCCTGCGCTGAAATCAAGGGTACTTAGGATTCATTTGGTTTTGCCCTTGAGGTGCCCTGGTAGGGCCCTCAATCCTTACTATAGGAGTAGCCTGTGGCTCTTGTAGGGTTGCAATTGGGCTTCATGTTGATCTGCTTTAGGGTTTTTTTGGGCATGGGCTTTGGCCAGCAAATTCAGGGCCTTATTCAGGGAGGTCCCATTATGGATATTCATGTTAACCATTTTCCATAAGTAGGGAAGAGAATTATTAACCAACAAGCTAACATACTGTGGTTTATTTGTGTTCTTTTTCATGTGACTGCACCAGGCTGCACTTAACCGTAGATGAAAGTGGTGGGGAGACTTATTTGGCTTTTGCTTCAAGTTAGACAGAATAGCCACTTTAGCTTGAGGGGTGAACAGCAGTGTCCCCTAACCTCTCCAATTGGCATGCCTTTTACACTGCTTCGCTGTGAGAGAAACCACTCCTGGTCTGTTCACACACAGCCTGTAGCATGCAAAATAACTCTTAGCTGAATTACATGAGTGCTTCTAGCCAGCCACTCCTGAGAGTGACACCAGCAAATTCCCAGTCCCAGACTTGTCCCCAGAAATGTGGGTCTGGTGCCTACCTCTTTCCTTCTGGACAATACAAGCTGATAGAAAGTCTGTCACTTCATTAATAGAAAATGATATGCACAAACCCTGTTACCTCAAGTGAAGGTTCCCAAACACTTCAATCCAAAACACACTGGCTTAGATGAAACAATAAAACAATTTCATTAACTACAGATAGATTTTGAATGATTACACTTAATGACGGATGAAAGTCAGTATTGGTTTGTGTGACGGGGTCTGCTTACCCCGCACTAGCCCAGACAGGGTTAAGCCTATATTATTGACAGTGGAAGTCCCGCCCCCGCAGCGGGACTGGGCATGCTCCAAATGCTCTAGCAGTATACAGGGAGGAAACCCAGCTCATTCTGGGCTGGAGCCAGAGGGGAAGGACCTGTCTGGGAAGCTGCTGCGGAGGGCCAGCCACAGGCCCTGACTGTGCCGGGAATCAGAGCCTCCCCAAGCCCGCTTGAACCCTGGCAACTGGAGGAGCCACAGGAGGCGACTGCCCCAACTGACCACTGAGAATCCGAAGGCTCATGGGAGACCCCAACACAGATACTGGTAGGAAGTGACCCAGGGAGGGTGATGGAGTGGTACCTCCCCCCGGGAAACCTCAGTGTGTTTCGGTAGGACCCCCACACTGAGTCAGTGGCAAGTTGCTCCACCACTGTTAGGGCCCTGGGTCGGGGCCTGGTGGAGTCGGGTGGGCCCGGGCCCCTCTACCAGGGCTGCCACCACCCCTTGCTGGGCACCTCACTCTCATTGAACTCTGTCCGCTAGACCACGCTGCCTTGCACCCAAGGGCTGCTCCATAGACTCCGGCTGCTAGGCCACACTGCCCTGCACCCAAGGGCTGCTCCATAGACTCCAGCCGCTAGGCCACGCTGCCCTGACCCTAGGGGCATAGACCGTCACACATGGTGGAGAATGTGGGCAATGACCAGGACCTGCTGAAAGGTCCAGGGGAAGGAATCTAGACAACGGGAGCCCCACCACCGTCCAAGATGGAGACAGAGAAGCTTCTAAAGTGGATGCTGGAGAGTCAGCAAGAGCAAGCGGCCCAACAGCGACAGCAAAAGGCTCAGATGATGCAGCAGATGGCCAGCCAGCTGCAGATGACCCAGCACCAGGAACAGCAGCAGCAGCTCCTTTGTGAGTTGGCTGCCCAGCAACAAGTACAACAAGAACGCCTAGTCCAGCAAGTGGCAACTCTACTACGCCCACTGAGAGCCCCAGCCCTCGCACCCATAGGGGCTGGATCCGGAGAGACTTTGGTGGGGCTGCCGATACACCTCACTAAGATGGGGCCAGGGGATGACCACAAGGCGTTCCTGGTCACTTTCGAGCTGGTCGCTACAGCTGCCCAGTGGCCCCCAGAGCACTGGGCCACTGTGCTAGTTCCATATTTGACTAGAAGGCACAGACTGTCTACTGTAACCTCGATCCCCGGGAGGCCCTGGAGTGCCCCCAGGTGAAAGCGGCCATATTAGAGCATACTGGCATTAGCCCGGAGACTTACTGCCAGCCCTCCACAAAGAACAGTACCCCTCTGGGGCTTGACCACCAGGAGGAAGTTCTCCACGTGGGCATGGCCCACAGATTGGCCTACCCCGTAGTGCTGGGGCAAGACTGGCCAGAATTCAGGAAGATCCTCCAGAAGTATCAACTGCCCACTCCATGAACGGAAGGGGCTAGGTCGAGGGAGAGGGCTGCTCAGACACACACCAGCATTCACCAAGATGTCCGAGATTATTGCGCATCTTGCCTGGAATGCCAGTGGGCCGGACCGAAGGGTGTACCCCGGGCACCTCCGATACCCGCCAGTGGTCGGTGTACCCTTTGAACGCATCGGGATGGGCCTGGTTGGCCCCCTGGAAAGAAGTAAGACAGGGAATTGATTTATTCTAGTGATTGTGGACTACGCGACACGTTATCCCGAAGCTGTTCCCCTTCGAGCATCCATGGCGCCGGTGATTGCTGCCAAACTCGTTAAGATCTTTGCTAGGGTCGGGATACCCACGGAGATCCTAACTGACCAGTGCCCTAACGTGTCCTCTAAACTAACAGCAGAGCTGCGCCGCCTCATGAATACACGGACCCTCTGGATGTCAGTTTACCACCCACAGACGGTCTTGTGGAGCGCTTTAACGGTACCCTGAAGTCCATGTTGCGGAAATTTGTGGAGGAGGACCCCAGCCATTAGGATGCATTATTGCCAACCCTGCTGTTCCCTATAAGGGAGGTGCCCTAAGCATCGACGGGGTTCTCGGCTTTTGAACTATTGTATGGCAGACAGCCCATAGGGATCCTGGACCTCCTGAGGGAAGACTGGGAGGCACAGGAGACACAAGTACTCGGGACCACCCAGCGTGTGTTACACCTCCGAGAGTGGCTCCGAGCCCTGGGTACTTTTGCCCGAGAAAACCTGATACAGGCCCAAAAGACGCAAGAATGGCTCTATAACAGAGGAACTAAGGTGCGGAGTTTCAACCCGGGGGATCGGGTGTTGCTCTTGTTGCCCTCCACAGAGTCCAAGCTCCTGGTCAAATGGCAGGGGCCTTACAAGGTGATCCGGCGGGTCGGGCCAGAAGATTACAAGGTCCGGCTGCTAGGATGATGGAGGGATACCCATACGTATCACGTGAATCTTTTGAAGGCCTGGAAGACCAGAGAGGCCTTGTTCATCACCCTGTCACCTCCGGACCCAGAACTTGGACCCCTAGTGGGGGAACCCCCAGATCCAAGGCCAGCTATGCTCGGGGCAGGCCTCACCCTGACACAGCAGGAGCAAATACAGCAGCTCATAAGGGACTTCCCGGACATTCTATCAATCCGCCTGGGACGAACCAACCTTATGAGACATCACATCGCAACAACACCCGGTCAGAGAGTGAGGGACCACCACAGACCACTATCCTGGAAGATGTGGGCTGCAATACGACAAGAACTGGATACAGTGATTGAGATGGGGGTGGTCGAGGAGTCGAAGAGTGAATGGCAAAGCCCAATTGTTCTGGTCCCAAAACCTGATGCGACCACTCGATTCTGTATTTATTTCCGGAAGGTCAACACTATCTCCTGGTTTGATGGGTACCCAATGCCCCATGTAGAAGAACTCATAGAACGACTCGGGGGAGCGAGGTATTTGTCTACCATAGATTTAACCAAAGGGTATTGGCAAATCCCCCTTATACCAAACTCCTGGGAAAAAACGGCCTTTCCGACACCATTCAGGCTCTTCCACTTTGTAACCATCCTGTTCGGACTACATAGAGCCGCAGCTACTTTTCAGCAGCTGATGAATAAGATCTTGCTGCCTCACCATCAGTATGCAGTGGCTTATATAGACGACATTGTAGTCTACAGTAGTAACTGGGAGGACCACCTACGACACCTTGCTGGGGTGTTCCAGGCCCTTACAACAGCCGGCCTCACGGCCAACCCGGCGAAATGCCATCTCGGACAGGAAGAGGTGACATACCTCGGGTACGTTGTAGGGGGAGGGAAATTGAGCCCCCTAATCAATGCTGTGGCACCGGGGGAGGGGACTGTTCGGCCTGGCTGGCCTGACCCATCGATGGACAGCTACGAAGGGAGGCCAGGCTGACGTACGACCTGCCGCTGTCCCTGGACAGGGAGGTGTGGCGGCGCCGAGAGTGGTGCCAACCTCGAGACTGCAACTTCGATGTGGAGGACTGGTACCATTGGTAACAGCTGCTCTGTGATCAGCTACAGCGGGCGGATCCGCGATGGCGACTCACCAGTGATCAACGCCTGGGGCTGCGGGAGCGGCGCCGGAGCAGGGTCCTGGAGCGAGACAATGAACGGGAATGGTGTCTACGTTTGTGTCGCAACTGGCTACAATAGCCCCTCTGAGACAAGGACCTTTGGTGTTCTCTGCCTCAGTCCTGTCGGTGTTCACTCCTCGAGGCGGAGCGGTGCCTGGAGTCTCGGTCAGATGTAACCCAGCCAGACAACCTGGTGGGAGTCAATGGTGACTCACATGGACTTCGCATGAAATGGTCGTGGAGCAGCAAATGGCATCGGGAATGTTCCCTCGACCGAGACTGGTACCGAGTTGGGGGCGACTGCGGAGATCCCAGCAGCGGCTTGCCTCTGGAGCGCGGGGTGAACGTTGGTGGTGCTCCTGGTACCGGCATGGACATAATGTCCCGGGCCACCTGCAGGGCCTCCGGCATGGAGGGCATCCGGACATCTAGGGAAGCCTGCTCCGAATAGGCCGGGCTACTCTGCTTGAGTCGGAGGCCTAGAGGCCAGTGGGGATCGAGGACTACCCAACATGGGTCTAGCCTCTGCCCCAGGTTTACTCTGGTGCCGCGGCAAAGGAGGCCTCTTCTTAGCCTTCTTGGTGTGCCTTGTGGACAGGTAGTGGTGCCGACTAGTAGATGGCGCCGAGGGGTCGCTGCATACTGACACCACGGTGCCTGGTGCAGACTCAGAGTGGCACGCCGGAGTCAGGGTCAACACCGACTCCATCAGAATAGCCCGGAGCCTAATGTCTCTCCGTCTCTTGGTCTGAGACTTAAACGACTTGCAAATCCTGCAGTAATCGCTGAGATGGGTTTCCCCCAAACACCGTAAAAAGTCCGCATGCAGATCACTCACTGGCATAGGTCCCCTACAAGTGTTGAACAACTTAAAACCTGGGGCACGGGGCATGCCCCAGCCCGGGCGCACTAGCTAAACTAAACTAAACTAAACTAAACTAATCAAACTAACTACAGGTACCATACACTGAACAAACAAACAGTTCTGGGGACGAGCTACAGCAAAGCTGGAGCAGAGCAGTTCTGAAGCACCTTCACTGGCGGCAAGAAGGAACTGAGGGTGGGGGGAGTGCACAGTGCCCCTTATATCTCACCATGGAGGCGCCACTCCAGGGGTCGCTAGGGGAAAAACTTCCAACACCAGTGCATGTGGCGAGCATGCACACCTATTGTGGAATACACAGGAGCAATCACTCAAAGAAGAACCCAACACAGATACTGGTAGGAAGTGACCCAGGGGAGCGCGATGGACTGGCACCTCCCACCTGGGAAACCTCAGTGTGTTTTGGTAGGACCCCCACTCTGAGTCAGTGGCAAGTTGCTACGCCACCGTTAGGGCCCTGGGTTGGGGCCTGGTTGAGTCGGGTGGGCCCGGGCCCCCCTACTGGGACTGCCACACCCCTTGGTGGACACCCCACCCCCATTGAACCCAAGGGCTGCTCCATAGACTCCGGCCGCTAGGCCACGCTGCCCTGCACCCAAGGGCTGCTCCATAGACTCTGGCCGCTAGGTTGCGCTGCCCTGACCCTAAGGGCGTAGACCATCACAGTTACAAAGAAATAAAAGTAAAACGCAATTTTTTTAAATACTTGAATTATGTGAATTTAAACCAAAAGGATTTTTCTCACCATATGTTCACAGCAGTCTGGCTGGATTCCTTCAGTCAGGACAGCTCCCCCAGTTCAGTGATGCTTCCTTTGTCTTTCCAACATTGTTGATGCCGTCAGTAAAGATGAGGGAAGAGAAGTGCTATGGGGCCTCTGTTCCTTATTTTTATATCTTTTTCTCATCTTTGAGAACCATCTCAAGCTGGGGTTCAGGCAACATCAAGTCTGTTCCGTTGCCAACATGTAAATGTTTTTGCTCACATCCTTCTTCCTGCCAAAGAATCACCACTTAACTAGCTGATAGTTTATTTGATTATGTTGACACCTGGCTGAGGTATTGGCTAGCCTTTTGTCTCTGGGGAACTGGTCTGAAACTGTTTCCCCAGACTTGGAACATGTCTTATACAGTAGAATTTCATAACTTTACATACAATGTTGCTACACATTTTGCAAGGACAGTAATGATCAGCAAATGATGAGTTTACAAATGATACCTCACAAAGCATACTTTGTACAAGATTTATCATACCTTTTGTAAAAAGGATGAACATGAGGGTACAGACTTCCACATGGACAAAGCAGCAACCTTGTGAAATTGGAGGACAAACATAAGCCTATAAGGTTGACTGCAGCTGCAATAGAAACACAGCAAAATACAGTGTTTACCAAATCCTGAAAGAACCCTTCATTAGAGAACTTTTTTTCAAACTACCAGTAGGATATTGCAAAGAATAGAGAGAAAACCCCCACATTCACAGAACCTCCTCGCTCTTCAGTTGTGTTTCACAACTTGCCAGCAATGTGGAAGAGACCAGCCCAGTCTGTGTTTTTCTGAACTAGCAGAGTTGAGAGTCTTTCCAATTTGCCTTGTTAGAGTAACCCATTTTCAACACAACTGAGGGGGAGAAAGTTGCAAAAAATCATGCTGCCCTACATTGGACATTCCGACTATTAAGGCAGCGAGGAGAGAAAATGAATGGCTGTAGCACTCTTCTCACCCAACAAAACAAAACAAAGTGGGGATGGGTGTTTAGCCAAGCATGACGATTCACTCCATTTACTAATAAACAACAGTAATGCTTTTCTTTAAAGGACTGCAAAATAGTTAAACATTCATGAATAAAGACTCAGCTCTAAACACTCTATTGGAGGCAGATAAGTGCTATTAACCCAATTTTATACTGTACATAGAGAAACAGATACAGAAAGACTAAATACAATGCTACTTTGGGCATTTTGTAAGTTAGAAGAAGAAATGTACAGGAAAAGAACCCAAAATATTTATTCCCTGTCCCCGTCTCTAAGCTCTGGACCACACTTCCTTCCCTCTCTTTAAAATAAGTTGCAATCTGACATTTCCATGAGAAATTTCCATTGTAAACTTTGAAGACTCCTCTGCTGAGACCTTCTCAGTGGGAAAACTATAAGTAGATGCCTTTTTTGATCACAGAGTTTGGGATGCTCAATTCACAGTGGATGTTGGATTTTTGCCTTGCCACCTCGAATTTAAAGTTTTCCATTTAAGTAGAACATAAAATCAAACTCTCCCTCATTCTTGACCCAGCTCTGCAGAAGGTCAAGTAATTATGAATGAAAATGCCATTTTGTTTATACAACTTCTGTTTCATGACAGAGATGAAGTTAAGAAATTCTTACTCCTGGCATCTTATTAATACTGTTCCTCTGTAAAGTTCCTCAGGCAACTATGGAAATAATGACTTAAAACTTCAACAGGATAATTACTTACAATGTAGGCATTTCTAAGATAGAGTTAGCACAGGATCTGAAAATACAATTTGTTCAGGGCCTTGTCCTTTTTTTTTTAGAAAAAAATGTGAAACATACACAATTACCCTAATTTATTTCAATGACATTTTGGTTTAAACTCAATCAATTCCTAGTACCATAAAGAAAATTGTGTCATGTAATTACAGAATGCAGCCATCCAAAGCAGTTTTCTCACCATTTAATTTTGGAAATGTAAGTCTCAAATTTTTCCCTGAACAATATTAGCAGAATTAGAATTCGTCAAACTGGGATTTATAGTAAATTTGTATCTGGTGTGCCAGGATGTCCTGATGATTCAAATAAATTGATGTATTGTAGCACGCATTGCAACTTTCTGGTTCAAATGCAGTTTTAATCTGAAAAGAAACTATGGGCAGGTCTCCACTACCCGCCGGATTGGCGGGTAATGATTGATCTATCAGGGATCGATTTATCGCATCTCATCTAGACGTGATAAAATCGATCCCTGAACGAGCTCCCTGTTGACTCCGGAACTCCAGCTCGCGAGAGGCAGAAGCGGAGTCAACGGGGGAGCGGCAGCGGTCGACTTGCTGCCATGAGGACAGCCAGGTAAGTCAACCTAAGATACTCCGACTTCAGCTACGCTATTTGCGTAACTGAAGTTGCGTATCTTAGGTCGACCTCCCCCCTAGTGTAGACCAGGGCTGTGTGAAAATAACACAATTTTACTCAACAGATTAGAATCTGGTCAGCTGACTCAAGAGGAAAAAAAAGTTTATGCTGCGTTTTACTCTTACTAGCAAACAATCTGATTTCTCATCTAGTTAGTACATCAACAGAATTGTTTTCCTACATCTCTGCAAAGCTATTAAAGACAGTGAGAGTGAGACAGGTGTCACTAAGGGCCTAATTCAGCCTGAGGAACATTTATTACCGGTGAAAATGTTTAAGGTATAAGAATTGTTTCAGTAACAGCCTGTGCCACTCAAGTAAGGCCAAGCAAACAAAGCAGCCCTAATAAGGGCACCATGGAGGAATCCTAGCGTGGCTTAAAGTAGACCTAGCTTGCAGAGAGACTCCTCTCGCTTGTTGTGGGGGCCAAACTATCCCCCAGTAGTTTCAGGAGTAGGGAAGCATTAAGGTGGCTTGCAACTACCTTTGCCCCTGTGGGTCCTAAAATGAGCATCTCCAGGCCAGAGCTGTTTTGTGTTTGTAGACATAACAATGCCATATTGTAGAGAAAAATGCCATATTTTTACCTGTAAACTGAGCCATTTTGATTCAAGAACTGATAATGACACGTTAGACTAGAAATATGCCTGTTAATCTCAAGAGTGCTCATACAAACATGTGAAGAAGCCTATAAATGAGGCCACTATATGTTGGATATGAACTTTTCAGTATTGTTTTTTGACATCAAGACCACCTTGTAGAGAAGGGTCAGCTTAGCAAATGGCAACAATGCAAAAAAAGCTTTCCTAAAGCGTATGGCCCATTAACAAGATGGTCTGACCCTTTAAGGGCTAGGAGCCCACTCCCCCCTTTCAGAGACAGACTCCCTTTAAAAACAGGTATTTGGGCCTGCTAGAGGGGATTATAAAACCCAGTTGGGAATGACTGGGTGATTTCTATAAAGAGCTGAAATAATTCAGTTAAAGGGGGAGCTGTGGGAAACATCCTGTTAGACTGTGGAGCAGTGGAGAAAGATGTAAGAGGAAAGGCCTTTAAGCCCCTGCTGCTGATTTTAATCAGGGCAATACCTTTGTTTGTGTTACTTTTTGAGTTTTGTGTTTGAAGAATAAACTGTGTCTTGAAAGAAAGGTCTGAATAGACTTTGGGCTTCACATTTAATCCTTCCTAGAGGGGAGACAGGCCAGCAACACACCACCTTAATTCTGAAAGACCTGAATGTTAGACAATAAAGGAGATGGTGCTCTGGAAATAAACTAATAGATGGGAGACTGATGAGAGAAATCTAAATACACATACACAGATAATACAGCTACAGTATATTCCGATGCTAAAATCTAGACATACTGATGGTGTCACTGGTTCATAACTCTACACTCACTTCATTACAGCAACATGTGAAAACTTTTATTGTATTATTAATTTGACAAACTTTTTAAAAAAAGACAAGAAATCTAAGTTTTCCAGGCCCAGGAAAGGAGTGGAAAAGAAAGGTGGTGATGTATTTGGAACTTATGGAGAAGATTCAAGCTTTCCCTTTTCCACTTCCTTGGTATGGCCCTGTCTTGGAGATAACGATTCTGGGTGGACAACTGTGGCTGCATGGCCAGATGCTCCTTCTTCTATACAAGGACACAACCTTGATTTGGAGACGGTTTCAATTTCTCACCCCTAATTCTGACATAAAACAGTTGTTCCTTGTGTGAATTAGAATTCCTGGTAGCCTTAAAGGTTAATGGATAACAAGTATCAGACTTTTAGGGTATGTCCACACCTCCGCTTGGAAGTGTAATTCCCAGCTCCAGTAGACACACGCACATTAACTCTGCTCAAGCTACTGTGCTAAAACAAGCAGTCTGGCCACAGCAACACAAGTAGCAGCTCAGCTACCAACCTCAGTTCAATCCTGCCCAGCTCTTGGGGTATTTACTTAAGCACCTAGCCTCAGCCACTGTCTGTGCTGCTGTGAGCACACTGCTCTTTTTAGAGTGCTAGCTCCAGGAGAGCTACTGCATATATGTCTACCCAAGCTGGGTTGTGTAGACATACTCGTAGACACAAATTTCCCTGCTACACTCAGGCAAGACATAAAAAAGGCAACACTAAGGAAATATTAAAAGAAAGTGATTAGTTATAACACCCTATCTACAAAAAAGGCTTTAGAACAGCAGTGCCGAGCTACTACATGATTACCACCCCGTTTGTCTGTTTTAAATATAGTGGAAAATGGCAATATCTCAGATGCTGCTGTGTGCTGACTCTTGGTAAATGTGGACTTTTTGACAACCACTTTACTTGTCTCTATTTCACTGTCTCCAGCCACTGAATGGGGCCTTTGTCTCTCAGTGCAGGATGCCATTTTGGTGATCCTTCTCTGTATAGAAAGTGGCACAATGCTAATAAGTTGCAAACAGTAGATGGCATCTCTTCAGTGGTAGCTTTTTTAGTTCATTAGACAGGGCCTCCTGCTGGGAACCAAACTGAGAACAAGATAGAGAAAGTCACCATTGAAAATACAAATAAATCAACAAGGTGGCTATGTGGACATCTACACGTGTTCTCCAAGCACTACAGGTGAGGTGTACAGGCTTCAGAAGATGCCACCTGTGGTAGAAGGGTGCCAAGCACTGTGGTGCCTGAGTCACCTTGGTCATTCTGGCTCTCCTTTTCTATCTTTTTGCGTAGTTATAGGAGCCCTCCCTTGTGGTTCTACTGCTCTAAAAACTTGATTGTTGGAATGGTGAGCCTGAAAAGAGACATCACTAGATAACAAATCGCTCTTATTTTACAGTTCAGTTTTCCCTTTCATTTGTTCCATCCATGGTAGAGACAATACTGGGACAGGAGTTTTGTAGATTAGACCAGCGTCGTCATTCTTTTTCGTAATCTGTTTTTGAAATTAAATCCCTTGTCTGTCTGGTAGGTAGGAGAGGTGGGATTTCTAAAATGCATAGTAATTTAGAGAATATAGACAACTTTAAAGAGAGCCAGGTAGTAAATTCAGGTCAGCAAGATACTACAATGAAATGGTTATTGTACATAGGAACCACTGCCCTCTACTAGATGGACTTACAAACTGATCAGCTGTAGACCATATACCCAGTACTGCTAACTGCTAGTGGCAATTCTCGTTTAGCTTTTGGAATAGATCTAATGTCTATCCACACTGACACCAAGCAGCGACAGATGATAATGATCGTTGTGTGTCAAAGGACCTGTCACAATACCGTATCAAGTATGCTTAGAACATACTGTGGCTTCATTTAACTGTGTACCAAGTGTCACTTATCAGAACCCCAGTTTTGTATCTCCAGCTGACAGCTCAGTTAACCAGTAATTGATGTGTTACTGTAATGGAGTTATGTAGGAGGTGTCTCTCACTGATAAGTGAGTGTGACCTGGAACCTAAGCAATGTTAAAGGCATATGAAATATCATTAATCACAAAACAAGACCATCAGCATACAGTTTTTAGTTTGAAAATCTTCAGACAGCTACAGCATCTGATAGCCTTTAAGGTTTTATGGATGTTTTTAATCCTGTTAAAAACATGCCAGGTAGCATTGGATGGAAAATGCTGTTATAAACATTTTTGAAACATTTTACTACAGATATTCATAGCAAGTATTAGAGCTTGCCTGTTTTGGGGTGATAAAAACATTAAACTGGTAAACATGAAAGTGTTTATTGCAGCTTGTTGGTATCCCAACGTCTGCAGAACTCCATCCTTAACCCCATTCCAAGGCCCAAGCAAAGATCTGTGAAATGGAAAAAACACTTGGAGTGTAAATGTTGGCAGTTGTGAAATCTGTTTGCCTGAGGTTCCTATGAATAACGACAGACACATTGACTGGGAAACTGGAGGCTTGCATTTAAGCAAGAGTCAAAACCTGACTAAATCCATGGGAAAGCAGACCTTGCAACTCAGGTTAGTCCCCAGCGTTATTTACATAAATTCCTTTCTCGGAATCTTAATTTCTATTAAGAATTAGCTGACCTTACTTCCCAACGCTGCTGCCCCAGGGTACCATAGCATTACACCACTCTGTGACGGAGTAGTGGCTACTTTATGTCTTAAGATGTTGCAGGAGCAGAATGGAAGAGTTCCTTCTCTCATTCGTACATGCCCTTCTAAAGTTTACAGCATATTTCTCCCAGCTAGTCACGGACTGTCTAGGGCCCAGTGGGCTGCGGCAGCTATCAGTCTAGTAATCCATTCTGCTTTTTAGTTGGATGGCCAACACCAATCAGCTCTAGATGATCTCCACTGGCATGCTGCAGTTAGAAAGCTGGAGTAAATGATAGTTGACATTCACAAGCAATAATATGCTTTAGTGGCCATTTGCAGAAAAAATAAGTGTCCTAAGAAAACAAGAATGATAAACTGTGTCATGTGTGCTTGCAGATAAACTGAGACCACAGTATGGAGCAATTGACACAAGTGGTAACTGGTGAGAGAAGGTGGAGGGCTCTGAATTGGACATCCTGCATGGTTATGAATAGGCTCTTTTTTAAAATAGCAATGCATCCAAAGAAAAACACACAAGTTTTCAGCTACCAGGGGATTTTCCATGTTACTGTTTGCCACTGCAGGTTAGCTGTGTCATCATGCAAATAATGCTACCATCAGAGAGAGCAGATGCTTCCTTTAATAAAAATATGATGAAGGGGTGAATTTCTTTGAGTTACATTTGATACACATGGCCTCCGGGCTATGGCATTTATTTTTCTTAAAAGGTCATAAATAAACAAGGACGTAGGGGGCAATTCTAAAGAGGAGCAACTACTGATAGCATCCTGCCAATGTAGGAGCTGTGCGGAGGGGCAACCACTTCAACCTGCCTTTGATGTTATCTGGTTTAAAAAGATCAACTCTGCATGAATATTTACATATGCAAAATAGGAATCTAAGTTCATATGTGACAGGCTGAAGACACTACAGCAAAATATTTCACCATTCAATTAAAAGGCAAATTGTCATTCACTTTCAGCAAGCTTAATCTTTGGTCCCTCATCACCCAGATAAGCAAACACTTTTTCAGATACTATGATTTGCTGGCTACTTCCTGCTTTAATTTGGAATCACATTCCTATTTCTGCCATAGCACTTCTTAAAAGCAAGCAATAAAAACTGTAAGATTCCATTTCTACCTCTATAAGGAAATAACCTCCCTATATGTACTGGACCTCATTCCAGACCGATTCACTGGGGTAAGATTTAGATGAACAGCTACATGTAATAGTAATACATTTGGGCTTGATTGATGCGGATTTTAAAACAAGTTCTAGATAGATAGACAAGATCTGCAGGGATGGTTGTTGCCTGCTAGATTAGCGCCTAAACCATTTTATATCAAATACTTAAGCCTTGATGAGAATGAAAATTATACACACACACACACATATATATGTATGTATATATATAGATATACAGATATATATAGTGACAGACCCAGACGAGTGGGGTACATAAGTCTGGTACAAGGCAAATATACTGGCCCCTGGATAGTTTTCTGTTCCCTGAGTGACCAGAGTAGGGGCTGCACTAGAGCAATCAGGAACCTGCTGGAACTAATTAAGACACCTGGAGCCAATTAAGACGAAACTGCCAGAATCAATTAGGACAGGCTGCCTAATCAGGGAACCTGAGTTTAAAAAGGACCTCACTTCAGTTTGTGGCGTGAGTGCGAGGAGCTGGGAGCAAGAGGCACACAAGGAGTTGAGAGTGAGAAGAGTTGGAGGACTGAGAAGTACAAGCGTCAGCAGACCATCAGGAGGAAGGTCCTGCAGTGAGCATAAAGAAGGTGTTGGGAGGAGGCCATGGGGAAGTAGCCCAGGGAGTTGTAGCTGTCATGCAGCTGTTACAGGAAACCCTATAGACAGCTGCAATCCACAGGGCCCTGGGCTGGAACCCGGAGTAGAGGGCGGGCCCAGGTTCCCCCCAAACCTCCCAACTCCTGATCAGATACAGGAGTTTGACTGTGGGTTCTACTGGAGGGGAAGATCTCTGAGGCAAGCAAAATCCACCAATAAGCGCAGGACTCACCAACGTAGAGGAGGAACTTCACAATAATCATATAGTTCTCACAGCTTTCATCTAGTGGGAATCTCAAAGTGCTTTTATAAACTGATTGGGCAAACATAGGACACACAGCATTTGCTATTTAAATTTTTTCAGTTTTTTAAAATTAATGCTACTGTAGTATTTCCTACACTCATTTTAAAGCAATGTTGTGAATACCATAATACTGTTATAATTGCTTGCCAATGGAAATTAAATAATTTAATAGCCAACTGTATGTGCACTTGCACACTAACACACACAGTTTATTCAGTTAGACACCTATACAAAATCACTTAGCTCATCCTTGAAATTTATAGTAATCATCTTTTTAAAAAATGCAGCAATTGATCAACACTGCTTAGCAACAGCACACAACAGGCAAAGAAGGTTTAGCTGGACTACTCTTTGCTACCATTTATTTTAAGTCTGTTATACTACCTGGTAAATAGTTCTACATAGTCAATATTACATGGTGTAAACATACTGGAATCCTCAACCCATCTCAAATTTACCTGATACATCAAGATTATAAATAATGAAGAGGACAAAGTTCTGATCATCAGATTTTTTAAAATATTTTATTCCTACAAAAATCATGTAAACATTAGCATCCAGAAAAATCAAAATATGATGCATCAACTGCAAGTTTAAGAATGTGTCGAATATTTCAGCAATCTGTAAATTAATATATTCAGCTATTGGTACACATAACTGGATAAAAGCACCTCCTGACCGAGGAATTTAGGTGTAAGAGCTGTAAAGCGAACAGAGGCACTCCGTCCCCCTAACCTGATTATAGGACCATGCTCCAATCTAATAGACTGCCCACCATTGTTACATATTGATCATTCTATTTTGCAGCTAAAACACAGTATAAAACAATTGTTGGGGTAGGAAGTTTAATAATTCTGTTTATTTGAACATATATAGCAAACACCCCTATAAGAATGAAGCGAATAGAGCATTCCACAAAAAGGTTTCTAGGAGAGTAAAATTCTGGCTTCCCCGACTGCAAGATTAGTCCATCAGCACTCTCCATTTCTCAATATTTTGAATTCAACACCAGAAGTGCCTCTGGTTAGATAGCGTGCTCCAGAAAGTATGGATGATGCTGATTGGGTGGGAAAGAAATTAAGATGTAGAGCAAATTTTACACTGACCCAAAGTTATCCTTTTGGCTTTGATGGAACATCCTGGACAGTTTAGTTTTCTCTCAGATTAGAAAGAGCCTGGGAATATAATGCTTTTAACAACTTCTTAACCATGTGCTATGTTACTTCAAATCTGTACAAGTAAATATAATCTTTATGCTGCACTCAACATTACATTGCAAGTGCCCTCACAGTATTCTCCTTTCAAAGACCAAGTACATAAGAATATAGGAGATATTGCTTCAAATTTTTCAGGTGACTATAGATACATTAAATGAATTCTGTATGGACAGGTGAAAAAGCAGACAATATTTTATTAAATACATTAAAAAAAATATATGGAGGAACATACATTAAAGAACTGAGCTTGAATAATTGCTCTCTCTGCTCCATTATTTAATTCTCCAGGATTTTAAGAAAAAAAATCATCACAGATTGATCACATGGATTGTCCTGGAAATTCTTGATACTACAAACATCTTATTCTTTGAATTGAATACACTATGGTACAATCAGAAAATGAACTTCAGAAAATCATCGTATAGTTACAAATATTCTCCATTTTCATGGCTGAAGTAGACTTTCTTGTAATGACAAGAAATTCATTTGGTAGAGTTTGATCTACAAAACTGATTTTTTCCCCGAAGATGAACACAATGCTTGTTTTCATTAAGACATTTTAAAAATGGGGAAGTTATGCCCAACTACCAGACTTGCTGCTATATTTTTTTCCAGTTGCTTAGGCCAAATCCTGTTTGCCTTTGCTATAAGTAGTAAGGTGAACAGGATTCGACATTTAGCTTCAATTTTCTGTACACATGTATGATCAGATTGTGTTTATTATCAGCAATGCATTTGGAGTCAAATCCTAAAACATGATCCTTAACAAAATGCCTGGAATAAGAGTTCACTATGAGCACTAATATCTTATAGTCAGAATCTGAGCAATTCCTGGAACAGACACATTTCCTTTAGGTCTAAAGCCACAGGTATAAACAAAATAAAGGTGCTGAAATGCTATTAACAAGATTTCTTTTTCAATTTGCTCTTCAATGGATTTGGATGGACAGAAAGTACAACAGTTGGGAACTGCAGGGTTAAATCACCTGTGCCATAATGTATTAAATTACAAGGAATGCTGATGTTTCCTAATTGAACCATTAACATAACTGTGAAGATGTTTTTACAGAGCGTCTGCACTAATCTTTTTTCAAATCCCCAAAAGTTCAGCTCCAACAGTATGAGCAGCAGCAGGAGCTTTAATGTAGGCCGGACCCTGAATGCACACCGGTATTTAAGCACCATGTTGTCTAAGCCCACTCAGAGGAGATCTACCAGACATCATGCTGAAAATGTTGGTGGCCAACAGTGCTTGATCTACTCTACAGCTTTCAGTATTACTACCACCTGTGGAGCTTAATTGGTAGCAGCAATAATGAGATTGGACCAAAAAAAGCCTAATGGAGCGGCGGCCATACTTTCCAACTTGGCACTACATTGCAGACTGCTTACCAGAGGCAAAATTTTCACTGAAATCAATAGAGTTTGGCCAGTATACATTCCTGGGATGTTATGCTGCAGTTATGTTCCTGAAGCCTTGAAATTAATTCAAACATTTCTTTAATGTACAGCAGCAGCATTCCTTTTGGACTTATGGAGATGGTAATAGCACAATGTCTACACTACTTCCTATGACATACCTCCATTGTTATCTCTTCCTATGACATACCTCACTGTTATCTCTTCTAAAGGCGCACATGCATGCACACACACAGCTCTCACCAACAGTTGCTGTTTTAATGTTTTCTTTTTTGTAGGATGGAAAGATTTCTTGCCCACTGATGCCTAAGTAATGATCATATCCTCGTTTCATTTCTATTGTGTGCACATTTATACACAATAAATGTATATCTACATGCATATATCTGTATATATTCTACGTAGGGAATCATTGATATGCTGTTGTAAATCTAACAGCTGAATTCCAGCAATATTACAAATCACTGCAGCAAGCCTTGAGTAATTTTAGATACATCATGTTTAAGAACTTGTTCACTGTTTTATAGAATACTTGGGTCCTACTACAAATTTTGAACAATGTAAGTAAATGATGTGAAATTGTTCCCTCTGCTTCCTCTAGTTTTAATGTTTTCTCTCTTTTTTTCCCCCTTATAACTCAGCCCCTCTTTTCCCTTTCCCAGTCTAACTTCCTGTTATCCTGCACTCCTCAGAGTGCCAACACCAGAAGAGTAGTTGTGGATGCTGCTTTAATTTTTGCTTCCCCAAAATCCTTGCAGTTTTTAAACTTTTACTTTTTATCTAAAACATATTTAAAATTGTGAAGTTTTTAAAGCTGCAGAAATTAATAAGTGAAAATTAAAGGCAAAAGTACCATGGCAGTTCCAGGGATGGACTGAAACGGTTAGAATTTCCAATAAAATGGAAAATTACAGGCTTTCCTAACATCACGTCCATGAGTTACATGGCTGTGGGTTTACTAGTAATCACTTTATGTTGGAAATCTGTATATTTTATAGGTTCTCTTAACGAGAGAGTTTTCACATAAACTGGTATTTGTTGATTCCAAAGAGTAACAAATATAGACCAAAATCTGCCAATGAACAAGACAACATGCAAATAGGATTTACAAAACAAACCCTTTCTATATGTGGATGTATGGGGTTTACGTTGTATAAACAGAAAATCTCGCCTCTGAAAGTTTGGTTTTAGGTTAGGAGAGTTTATAGGATTACAAATGCAGTATTATATACATTGATATTAAATTAAGCTGGTCCATATATTACACCCAGCAATTCAAACAATATATTAGAAGGAGAGGAAAAAAATCCTCCTCATAAATTTTTATTTTAGTCATCAAAGCACAATCCTTTCTCATCTTCATCAGTGGAATCTGCATAGGATTCAAGGGTATTATATATGAAAGGGTAAAGCTTCACATCTGGTCCTGGAGTAGAACAGCTTCTGCATTCTTCATTATAATATCTGAGCAACAGCCTGTAAACATCCCCTTGAAAATGAAAAGAAATAAAACCAATGCATGTTTCTAAAATTACTGCATCATACTATAAGTATGTATATATTCACAACCAACAACTGTGTACTGGGTACAGGCCAGAGGATCTGCATTTACATGGATTTCAGTGGCAAGGAACATTGTTTAGGGGAAGTGAAGGGGCAGCAGCTCTTATTTCAGTGTGTAGGCTGGAAGTGCAGACCAAGAGGGACTGTGTCATAATCTGTGGTTTGCTAACTAGTTGAAAACCAAGGCTTTGGGTCCCCCTCAACTTCTCAGTTCCTTGCACAAAATCCATTGCTTGCACAACAACTTGCACAAAATTACTTGAACTCTGTGCAAGGAGTGATGAATTTCACAGTAACTGTATGTATATATACTTTATAATTTTAAACAACAAAGCCATTGCAGAATGGACTGTTTTTTCAACTGATTTGGAAAGACCTACATTTAGAGTTCTGTTTCCCACAAAGAAGTTAGAGAAACTACTATCAGCAGGGCAATGAATGTAGCTTCTCCTGTACTGCCATTCAATGAGTCCCAATGACTTCTAATTTGGCTACTTAGGTGCATCAAGTCTTGTAGGATAGGGCTCATAATACCATACCAGAATAGTACGAGAAACAAAAATGTGGGTCCTTTTTTTTTTTTTTTAAAGACAGAAAAGCATTTCAAATTCTATTTAGAGCTCTGGCAGGCCTTCAGTTTCCATAAACTAACTTATATGATGGTACATGTTTATTATCTACCATTTTTTCAGGAATAGCTTCTTGCATAGACCTGTAATGTTGAGGTTTCCTTTACTTAAATTCAGCACCTTTATGATCCTAGTGTCTACATTTCTTACTGTTTAACTTTCACACTGGAGATGGATTTATTTCTCTTCGTATTTCACAGTGGAGAGAGGTTGTTTTATGCTTACCAACACTTTGGCCCTTCTCAGTGAGAAAGGTATGCATGCTGTAAATATCCCTCATCAGCTCAGCATCTCCAAAAGTAAAATAAACCACATCTCGCCCAGCCTCCGCAGCTGCAAGGATTTGTATTAAGGCTGCAGCAAAAAATAAATAAAATAAATAAATAAATACAATTTTAAAAAAGGGAGTGAGAACATAGAACACAGGTAAATAAAGGATAGGACAATTTATTATAGAAGCAGAGTAATTTGTGGTCTAAATTTAAGGTTGGGAGCTTTCACAACTAATAATCACACCACATAGTATTCTTCATCTGGCGACCTTCAAGCCCACTTTTTGTAAAATTGCAAGTATCATTCCACTTAAAACAAAAAACAACCAGAAACTGAAGCTCAGAGCAGAGCAGTTAAGTACACAATAGGCCAGATTCTGTCCTCTTACATCAAGTTGTATCTTGATGTTCAAGTAGTTCTCTTGAAGAAAATGGGTCTATTCAAGGAGGACTCAATTATGAACTGGCTAATGTGCCTGCACTGTGGATCAAGAGAGAGTCCCCCACTCCCTCATGTGAGCTGCCTGCATTGTGGGTCACAAAACCAGATGAGTGCAAAGCAACCACCACTGAGCAAATATGCCCTCTCCCATTCAGGTGGGCAGGGAGTAGGTGGAGCCTTTGCTCCTCCCCCAACATAATAATGGCACATCTGAGTGTAAACTATGCCAGGAAAAGGGTTAGCATATGTTCCTTCCCCCAAGAACATGGGGGAAGCAGGGACCAAACTGCGAATCCATCAGCCAGTGCAGATACACACTGTCCTTTACTCAATGCAGATTGCCAATCTAGCCTAGTAAACTACTGCTCAGCATGAATAAAGGGGGTTTATGTGAGCCCTAGAGTCAGTGGAAGAGCATGGGATATAAGCCAGGTTTCCAAAGTCCCAGTTTTATATTTTACCGACTGGATGACACTGCCTCCACTGCTCTGACACAGGCTCCCTCTATGAGCTTGGGTACGTTATACTACTTAGTCTCCCTGTCTCGTTTTTTTTCATATAGAAAATAGGGAGACTACTTCCTTCACAATTGGCAGGGCAAAGCACACTAGTAAGGTATTCATTGTTCAGCTAGGAGGACAAATTTAACATACTATGCTCTTTAATCAAAAGGCCCTTTTAAACCCAGAACTAAATTATTCATTACACTCATCACATACACGCTCAATCTCAGTTTGGGGATGATATTTTAATTAAAATACTGAACCAGCAGCCTATGGATTTGGTAACACTTCAGTAGTTCTGTTTTATAAAGGGCCTAATGAACTAACCTGCATAGGAGAACTGAATCTAATGAATCTTCACATTTAGGCCAAATGAACTATGCAACTGCACGTTGCACTAGGAGCATGAGAAGGTACTCTGCAAATTGCTTTCCATCTGAGTTTTTACTTTTAATTGCTAAAATTCTGTAAATTTGGCACTCATGAAAGCGAGCGACAAACAGCAATGGCTTCAGTCAGACTTCCTACCATGCAAGCCTTCCCTTTCCCTTCTCTCACCTCTACTAGGGCCTGATCCAATGTCCTTTGAAGCGAATGGAAAAAACCTCCCTTTGGTTTCTCACTTTACTTTTTTGAACAGATTTTTTCAGGTTAGAGAAGTTTTTATAAAAACACTGATCTGGGTAGTTGAGAAGTACCTTGTCTCTCATGTAATCACAAATAACATACCCGATTAAAATACATTTTCATAACACTACTAAGGTACTGAACATTAAGCATTTATTTTAGTTATCTCAGACCTTGCTCTTCCCTTTTAACTGCAACATACTGGAAAACTGGGTAAATATTTTAAAACAATCAGGAAAGAATTCCTTTCTGTACAAGAAGCATCACTTCAGATTATTCCCCCCCAAACTAGCATAATGGAACCATGAATCCTACGTGGAACCTTTCGGCAGTACTGCAATATAGGATGATAATATACTATTAGATTTTTCTAAAGAAAAAACTAAATTGGCCTGAATAAAGTGTCCCAGTAGGAATCTGCAGAATTAAGGGCAGATCTACTTCATGGAACTATAGAAAAGACTGTAGAGGCCAAACAGCTCCAGTGCAAAGACATTTAGAGGACATGGGAACAACACTGATGACTATGGCTTAGACGGTAGTATGTCAGAGATCCACAGGATAATTGTATGCATATCCTTAACCCTTTCCAGTACATACAGTACATAAAATGAACAAATGAAAATTAGAGAATGGAAACATGCAAATCCTCTGAGAAAGAATCTTGGCATTATGTGTGTCAGGGTTCCCTCCCCACTCTAAACTCTAGGGTAAAGACGTGGGGACCCGCATTCAGAGCCCCTAAGCTTATTTTTACCAGCTTAGGTTAAATCCCCCAAGGTACAAAATTCCCTGCACCCTGAGAAATGCTTCTTTCGCTGCCACCATCAAGTATCTAACAGGAAACCAGGAAAGGAATCACTTGAACTTCCCTCCCCCCCAAAATACCCCCTCAAGCCGTACACCCCGTTTCCTGGGGAAGCTTGAGAACAATCTCCCAACCAATTGGTTACACAGTGATCTAAAAACCCACCCCCTGGGTTTTAACACCATAGAAAACAGTCAGCTTCTTAAAAGAAGGATTTTATTAAAAATAAAGAAGGTAAAATCATCTCTGTAAAATCAGGATAGTTAACTATTTTACAGGGCACTATATTTCCAAACTCAGAGAGACTTCCCCCTCTGGACAAAACCTTAAAGTTACAGAAAACCATGAATAACCCACCCCCCCTTTGCCCCTTCTAACACAGGGAATACACCAAGCCAAAATTAAACAGAAATCTATGCGCTATGCTATCTAAATTTACTTCAGAAAAGGGAGGTTTGAGTTTCTGCAGGTTCCTTCTGTCTTCCAAGATCACTCTGACTGACAAAGACACACACACAAAGCCTTCCCCCCTCCAAAGATTTGAAAGTATCTTGTCCCCTTATTGGTCAGATGCCAGCCAGGTCAGGTGTCAGTCTGGCTACCTGTATTTCTTAACCCTTTACTGGTAAGAGGATTTTATAGCACTGCATCAGACCCTCTCCCCCTTCCCTTCATTTATGACACGCCCCCCAAATCACCGATAGTGTGAAACACTGGCTGTGATTTCTTCCTGGAGCTCTAAAAGAAAACAAAATTAATAAGATACATGCATCTCCAATATACTAATAACTGGATAAAGACTACCAATATTGTCCACATTGCAAGAACAATTTTAACCAGTTGGTTCTTCGTAGTAGACCCCTTCAGGCCACTCAGCGTCTTCTCCTACCTTGGCAGTGAACTGACAAACCTTCAATTCTTGGGGAAAAAAGGGCTTTAGAGAATTAACATGGTACACTTTAGGCTTGAGAGTTGTGGTGGGGGATGCAATGAGATAGTTCACAGCTCCCAGGCGTTCTTGGACCGTAAATGGCCCTTCCCATGACGCTTCCATCTTATGGGCCCGGAGCGCCTTCAAGACCATGACTTGGTCCCCTACTTTAAAGGAACGCTCTCTGGCATGTTTATCATACCAGGCCTTTTGCTCTTCCTGAGCCCCTTTTAGGTTTTTTCTAGCAAGGGCTAAAGAGTCTCGGAGGGTGTTTTGTAGGTTGCTTACAAAGTCCAGAATGTTAGTTCCGGAAGAAGGCGTAAACCCCTCCCATTGCTGTTTCACCAGCTGTAATGGCCCTTTAACCTCGCAGCCATACACAAGTTCAAATGGTGAAAACCCTAAACTGGGATGTGGTACAGCCCTATAGGCAAAGAGCAACTGCTGTAACACTAGGTCCCAATCGTTGGAGTGCTGGTTTACGAATTTACGTATCATGGCTCCCAAAGTTCCATTAAACTTCTCCACCAGACCATTTGTTTGATGGTGGTAAGGGGTGGCAACCAAGTGGTTCACCCCATGAGCTTCCCACAGGCTTTTCATGCTCCCTGCCAGGAAATTAGTTCCCAAATCAGTAAGGATGTCGGCGGGCCAACCTACCCTGGCAAAAATCTCTGTTAATGCCGGGCATACACTTTTAGCCCGGGTGTTGCTCAGAGCTACTGCTTCTGGCCATCGGGTGGCAAAATCCATGAAAGTCAGTATGTACTGCTTTCCTCTGTGTGTCTTTTTCGGAAAAGGACCCAGAATATCCACAGCTACCCGCTGAAATGGAACTTCAATTATGCGGAGTGGCTGGAGAGGGGCTTTGACCTGGTCTTGGGGTGTTCCCACTCTTTGGCACACCTCACAAGACTGGACATAGGTAGAAACATCCTTGCCCATTCCCTCCCAGTGGAATGACCTCCCCAAACGGTCTTTGGTTCTGTTCACCCCAGCATGACCACTAGGATGATCATGGGCTAAGCTCAAGAGCTTTAGCCAGTACTTAGTCGGACCCACCAACTGTCTCTGAGGACGCCAGTCTTCCTGGTGTCCACCAGAAAGAGTCTCCTTATATAGAAGGCCTTTTTCTATAACAAACCGGGATCGATTAGAAGAGCTGAGAGGCAGTGGGGTGCTCCGTCCCACTGTCCAAGCTCTCTGTAGGCTTTCATCTGCTTCCTGCTCGGCTTGGAACTGTTCCCTAGATGCTGGAGACATCAGTTCCTCACTGGGTTGTGGACCTGGCCTGGGTCCCTCTGGAAGCGATGCAGGTGATGGGTTTGTTTCCGTTGACTGTGAACCGCTCTCCGCTGGTGCACAATGTGGTAATTCAGGCTCTGGCTGAGCCTCTTGTATTGAGTTATCGGCTGCTGCTGCCATTGCAGGCTCGGTGGTGCCCTCGGGTGTTGGCACGGTAGATGGGGTTGCAAGCGCTGGACTCAGTGCTGGCAATGGTTCTGGTTGTTTCGTCTGTTCCGGTTCCGAGACTGGCTTGGGTCGGGTTTCTGTGATTGGATCTATGATGGCTGTTGCAGTCGTTGGCAGGGTATCTGGTTCCACCACCTCTATCTGGGTCTCTGGTAGTACAGACGGGGGGTCTGGTGGAAGTCTCAGGAACAGAGCTAGGTGTGACAGCTTGCTTAGCCTGGCTGCGGGTGACCATCCCCACCCTCTTGGCTAGCTTCACACAATTTGCAAAGTCTTCCCCCACCAACATGGGAATGGGATCATCATCATAGACTGCAAAAGTCCAATTTCCTGACCAGCCCTTGTACTGGACAGGCAACACGGCTGTAGGTAAATCAAAAGAGTTGGACTTGAAGGGTTGAATCGTCACTTGTGCCTCCGGGTTGATTAAGCTGGGGTCCACTAAGGATTTGTGGATAGCCGACACTTGTGCTCCAGTGTCCCTCCATGCTGTAACCTTCTTTCCGCCCACACTCACCGTTTCCCTTTGTTCCAAGGGTATCTGGGAGGCATCTGGGCCTGAGGACCTTTGGTGTGACCCCAGTGCAATGAACTGTATTCTGTTGGGGTTCTTGGGGCAGTTGGCCTTCACATGCCCCAATTCGTTACATTTGAAACACCGCCCAGCTGACTGGTCAGTGGGGCGAGGTGGGTTGCTGGAGAATGGGGTGGTGAGGCAATAAGGGGTCTGGGTTTTTCCTTGTGGGGCCTTGGGCTGCTCCTGGTGAGGGGGTGTGGTCTCGGGTTTTCCTTTCTGATATCTCCCCAAACTATGACCAGGGTTGTTCCTCTCTGCTTCCTGCACCCCATGTGTGCCAAATTTCCTTGCCCCTCTGCTGATCTGGGACTGTTCGTATTGATCAGCATAAGCAGCAAGGCTGTCTGCTGAGTCCATTTTCTTCTCCCATAAACACTGTCTTTTATCATCCTTGGACATATTCAGGAATTGTTCCTGAGCCATCAAATCACACACTCCTTCAAAGCTAGTAACATTCCTTCCCTTGACCCATTTTTTTAACAGCTCCTTTATCCAGTTTACATAAGCTACATTACTTAGTCCAGGCCCTCGGATAAGGGTTCGAAATTTAACTCGGTAAGTTTCAGGTGTAACTTGAAATTGTTTTAAAACCAAATCCTTGAATTTCTCATAGTCAGAAGCCTCATCAATAGGCATGTCATTGAATATGTCCAGAGCACTTCCAGTCAACTTTGCTACCAATATGGTCATTTTGTGAGCATCAGGAATGGTATGGAGATTGCATAGTCTCTCAAAGGTGAGAAAATATTCCGCAACATCACGGGATTCATCATACGGTGGACATAGTCGCTCCCATTTGTGGGTTGTTGGGGAAGGATTATTAGTGTTATCCGGTAGATTCTGCTCCGCCCTGGTCTTCTCCATCTCCAGGGCATGCTTTCTCTCTCTGTCTCTCTCCTCCTCAGCATGCTTCCTCTCTCTTTCTTTCTCCTCCATAGCATGCTTCCTCTCCTCCTCAGCATACTTCCTCTCTCTTTCTTTCTCCTCCATAGCATGCTTCCTCTCTCTTTCTTTCTCCTCCATAGCATACTTCCTCTCTCTTTCTTTCTCCTCCATCTCCATCTGTCTAACTTGTAGCAGTCTTGCATGTTTCTTCTCCTCCTCATCAGCTTGTAGCCGGGCTATCTCAAGTTTAATAGCTGCTTCACTGGCAGTCATCTTAGCCTTTCTGTTTTTAATCTGTCTTAACCCGATAGAGTTAGAAAAAAAAAAAACTTGCTTGGGTATTCCCTGTAGGGGTTAACTACCTGCTTTTATATGTAGCTACTCTAGCTCCTAGCAGCTTAACCCCTCCCTGCTTCCAGCAGCTACAGGGAAGAGTCAGAGAGAAGAAAAAAAATTCTAAACTCCCTGTGTCTGGTTCAAAAAAAATCTCTGGTTCAATATATCCCACCGCTCTGCCACCATGTCAGGGTTCCCTCCCCACTCTAAACTCTAGGGTAAAGACGTGGGGACCCGCATTCAGAGCCCCTAAGCTTATTTTTACCAGCTTAGGTTAAATCCCCCAAGGTACAAAATTCCCTGCACCCTGAGAAATGCTTCTTTCGCTGCCACCATCAAGTATCTAACAGGAATCCAGGAAAGGAATCACTTGAACTTCCCTCCCCCCCAAAATACCCCCTCAAGCCGTACACTCCCTTTCCTGGGGAAGCTTGAGAACAATCTCCCAACCAATTGGTTACACAGTGATCTAAAAACCCACCCCCTGGGTTTTAACACCATAGAAAACAGTCAGCTTCTTAAAAGAAGGATTTTATTAAAAATAAAGAAGGTAAAATCATCTCTGTAAAATCAGGATAGTTAACTATTTTACAGGGCACTATATTTCCAAACTCAGAGAGACTTCCCCCTCTGGACAAAACCTTAAAGTTACAGAAAACCATGAATAACCCCGGACCCCCCACTTTGCCCCTTCTAACACAGGGAATACACCAAGCCAAAATTAAACAGAAATCTATACGCTATGCTATCTAAACTTACTTCAGAAAAGGGAGGCTTGAGTTTCTGCAGGTTCCTTCTGTCTTCCAAGATCACTCTGACTGACAAAGACACACACACAAAGCCTTCCCCCCTCCAAAGATTTGAAAGTATCTTGTCCCCTTATTGGTCAGATGCCAGCCAGGTCAGGTGTCAGTCTGGCTACCTGTATTTCTTAACCCTTTACTGGTAAGAGGATTTTATAGCACTGCATCAGACCCTCTCCCCCTTCCCTTCATTTATGACAATGTACCACAAAGTGCAGTTCAGAAAGATAAACAAAGCCCTCTTTACAATACAAATTTTTTTTGAAGGAGACAAAAAAGGGGCATTTCTATGAACAATTCGGTGGTGACTTTAAATCAGTTAAAGCAGCAAAGAGTCCTGTGGCACCTTATAGACTAACATGTATAGGAGCATAAGCTTTCGTGGGCGAATACCCACTTCTTCAGATGCATCTGTTAGTCTATAAGGTGCCACAGGACTCTTTGCCGCTTTTACAGATCCAGACTAACATGGCTACCCCTCTAATATTTAAATCAGTACTAGCCCCACCTCAGGCTGATCACATTTGATACAAGGTAGAAATGAATCCAAATCAAAACCTTGCCTCCAAGCACCCCAAGTTTTGGGAAGGTTTAAATGTGGATCCAAAAACTTTGTAGCTCAGTTGTATCTCTAGCTGATAGACAGACATTACCACATGTGTGTACACAGCCAGATAAGCTCACCTTTTAAATATTCAAAATATCTATGCTCATATCTTAAAATCATTGAAAAAAAAAGGTCACAAACAAGCTGAAATCTACTTCAAAAAAGTCTTATTTAGCCAACATATCATTCCTCTATTTATAATCGGGAATAATTTTCTTTTTTTATACTGCAATTTGTTGCGTTCTCAGGTCATTCACTGTGACCTTGATTCAGGCTGTATTTTCAATACAATAGCTTTTCTTTAATGCGTGACACACAATCATGCTGGAGTGTGATTACAGCTTCTAGAACAAATGTACTTTTTTTTTTTCATATAAAATAATCAAGTTGTCCAGACACATCTGCAGAATCTCTTGGTAGAACGTTTGGAGATGAAGACTATTTTGCTTTTTTAATAATCTGTGAAAATGAATTCATATCTCAAACTTGAATCTTTGCATTTCTGAACACACATAAAAACATTGGTCAACACCATACTAAAAAAGGTTATAAAAATACATATACAAAATATAGCCCAAAATGTCATATCAGTGCACAAGTTCCTAATTTTAAAGTTGCTTTCTCACTGCCATATATTGTCAGATTTAAGACAGCCTGTAAAGTCTAGAATATCAGTTTCTTTTAGTTCATGAAAAACTACAGATGACATTGATAATCTTACATGTATACAACTTCTTCCATCATGAAAGATCCTAAAGCTCTTTACAAACTTTAACCAATAGACTTTTCTCTACCACTAAAAACTGAGCTACTACTGGGATAAACAATTCCCCAATTTCATGGTGCAAACAGTAGTATAACACATTTTAGGACAAGAGGACAAAATAGCTTTTGCACTTGAAATTATATAAGGAATTTCCCCAGGCAGAATGTAATAAGTAGTTTGAATTTGAACAGGAATTACCACTTCAATTCTCAGAAAAAAAATCATGGGAAGTTGGTCAAGTTCTTAGTTTTGCCCCATATTTTATTCAAAAAGGCTGTTTTAACCCTTCAAGTATCATATCAGCATTGACTCAGGGGGAAAAAAAAGTCACCTGCTGAATCATAATACCTCTTGCGCAGCACCTAGCTGTTCCTTAATTCTACCAACCAAATACTGACACAGCCAAACCCTGGTTAGAGCTTGATCCAACTCTAATTGATGTCTTTCCACCAATTTCAGTGGATCAGCCCCAAAGTTTATAATATCTGATGGAAGCATAGCATAAGGTTAGAGCAGTGGTTCTTAAACTGTGGGTCAAGATCCCAAAGGGGGTCACGACCCCCTTTGAATGGGGTCATCAGGGCTGGCTTAGACTTGCTGGGGCCCGGGGCTGAATCCCGAGCCTCGCTACCCAGGGCCGAAGCCAAAGCCCGAGGGCTTCAGCCCTGGGTGGCAGGACTCAGGTTGCAGGCCCCCTGCCCGGGGCTGAAGCCCTTGAGCTTCAGCTTTGCCCCCCACACCCGGAGTGGTGGGTTCAGGCTTTGCCCGCCCCCCTCTCCCTCCCAGGGCAGTAGGGCTTGGGCGGGCTCAGGTTTCAGTCCCCCCTCCTGGGGTGGTGAAGAAATTCTTGTTGTCAGAAGGGGGTCGGTCACGGTGCAATGAAGTTTGAGAACCCTTGGGTTAGAGGATACATGTGTATATTCTGATCTATATTCTCAACACTGTAGCAGCAGCAAAACCTGCTTTCAAGTGGTACTAAATTGAGAATTTCAGCTCTGAAAAATCATAGATGGATTACAGAAAGTAATGCAAATTCCACCAATAGGTAGAGAAAGTGGCTAGTTTTCTCTTGCCAGACTAGAGATAATTATAGCACTTGGCTTACTGGAGATCAGGTTATAAACATTTTCTAACATCAACAGGCCACAACTTTAGTGAACAAAAGCCAAATAAAATTAAACTTCTGTGCATATATTGTAACTGAAAAAAAGCTTATTTATGCTTCATAACAATTTATATTTGTTTAAACACACACTTATATTTCTGCTATGCCCTTATACTCTCACTCTCTCTGATGTTCTCCTCTAATTTTCATGAACTAAACACTGAATATTATTATTATTATTTTTTTAAGGTAATGCCTCTCTCCTCAACAAATCTGCTGGGACAGTCCTGCTAGCCATCCCCAGACTGGACCTCTGTGTGATTAGAAGAAAGGTATTTTCAATGAAGGACCATCAATTGTAAAGTTCACGTCCACGGTTGGTGCAATCGCACGTTAGTCTAGTCAAGTGATAATTATTTCTAGCAGAAACCCATACATTTTGGGATTACACTGAGATATTGCATTTCAGACTAAGGCCTGGTCTACAGTACATGGTTATTTTGGAATTAGCTGAGTTAATTCGAAATAAAACTGATTCCGTCCACAGGACCAAACTAGTTTTTTTCGATTTAAAGGGCTCTTTAATCCGGTTTCTGTATTCCACCTCGGCAAGTGGAGTAGCGCTAAAATCGAGATCGCAGTTCCGGGTTACAGGTACTGTGGACACAATTTGATGTTATTGGCCTCCGGGAGCTATCCCAGAATGCTCCCTTGTGACCGCTCTGGACAACACTGTCAACTCCGATGCACTAGTCAGGTAGGCATTAACAGCCCCGGGAACTTTTGAATTGAATTTCCTGTTTGGTCACCGTGGCAAGCTCATCAGCACAGGTGACCATCAGCACAGTCCACCATCACAGGCGACCATGCAGAGTCCACCATCACAAGAGACCACGCAGTCCTGGATTTGCAGACGAGCTCCAGCATGGTCCAAATGGGAGGTACAGGATCTCATCACATGTTGGGGAGACGAATCTGTTATGGCAGAACTACGTTCGAAAAAAAGAAACGCAAATACAGATGCTAAAGTCTCCAGGGCCATGACGGAAAGAGGCTACTCCAGGGACACAGAGCAGTGTCGTACAAAAATCAAGGAGCTCAGGCAAGCGTACCAAAAAGCCAGGGAGGCGAATGGGCGCTCTGGGTCACAGCCCCATACATGCCACTTCTACTGTGAGCTGCATGCAATTATGGGGGGGTGACGACACCACTCCCCACCACTGTCCATGGACACCTGCAAGGGGGGGGGAGTTGCACGGAGTGAAGAGGATGAGTGAATGGAGGATGAAGAGAAGTACAGTGCACAGGCGGCAAGTGGGGAATCCGTTTCCCCGCCAGCCAGGAACTATTCTTAACGCTGGATCCATTAGCCTCCCCACACTCCCAAGGCGGGCTCCTGGACCATGACCCTGGAGAAGACACTTCTGGTGAGTGAGAGCCTGATCGGAGCCATGCGGTAGGGGTTGGGGGGGGAAACCCAGCCGTGCTGGGCTGTTCGCATTTAGTTTAAAGGGCTCATCCCTGCTCAGAGCCACGCGGTGGGTGCGGGGGGAGGGTGTTGTGTGAAGCGATCATCCCAGAGAGCCCACAGGCCCTCCTTTTATATGGCAAACCCACCAGGCATTGCTTGCCATGGGAAAGGGGGCCCTGCAGTTTGAAAGCATTGAAATGAATGCGGAAGAAGCAGAACGCCGTGTGCCCCTAGGGCTTACCGTGGCTGCCTGCAAGCTGAACTCTGTTGCCCGGCCGCGTGTGATGGCTTACATGAAAGTGGAAGGCACTTCAGTATAAGAGGCAAAATGTGACCTTGTACAGAAAGAACATGTGCTGTGTACTATGAATGGCCTGTTTCACTGAGTAAGAGTGTCACCTTTGTTCTCTAAAATGTATCTTTTAAAATTCTACCCTCCCTTTCCCTCCTCCCACAGGTGCAAATGTTTCAACGCGGCCCCTATCTACTCCATCCTAGAGGCTGGTCCAGATTAGAAGGCGGAAAAAACGAACTTGGGACAACATGTTCTCCGAGCTCATGCAGTCCTCCAGCAATGATAGGGCCCAGCTGAATGTGTGGAGGCAAACAATTGTGGAGTCCCGTAAAGCGTTCAATGAACATGAAGAGAGGAGGGATGCACGCGATGAGAGCAGGCAGGATGCTATGCTCAAGCTCATGGGGGAGCAAACTGACATGCTCGGCTGTATGGTGGATCTAATGCAGGAAAGGCAGCAAGACCACAGACCGCCGCTGCAGCCACTGTATAACCACCCTCCCTTCTCCCCAAATTCCATAGCCTCCTCACCCAGATGCCCAAGAACACGGGGAGGGAGAGGGGAGGGAGGCTATGGAGACCCACACACTCAACACCAGAGGATTGCAGAAGCACCAGAAGGCTGGCATATCCGAAGTTTTGATTTGGTTTCTGGACTTGTCCTTCCCTCCTCCTCCACCTCCCTAAGCGAATCCCCCTGCCCCTCCCCGGTCTACCTTCTAATTTCTCTCAATGTGTTGTGCAACAAATAATAAAGAACGGTTTTTAAATAATTGTGACTATTTCTTTTCATATATAGAGGGGGTGGCTAACTTCAAGAGAAACAAACACAACTGTCACACCATACCCTGGCCAGTCATGAAACTGCTTTCAAAGCTTCTCTGATGCGCAGCACGCCCTGCTGCGCTCTTCTAATCACCCTATTGTCTGGCTGTGCAAAACTGGCCACCAGGCGAGTTGCCTCAACCTCCCACTCCGCCATAAACGTCTCCCTCTTACTCTCACAGATATTGTGGAGCACACAACAAGCAGCAATTACAATTGGAATACTGGTTGTGCTGAGATCTAACCGAGTCAGTAAACAGCGCCAGCGCGCTTTCAAATGTCCAAAAGCACATTCTACCAGCATTCTGCACTTGCTCAGCCTATAGCTGAACAGCTCCTTACTACTGTCCAGGGTGCCTGTGTACGGCTTCATGAGCCATGGCATTAAGGGGTAGGGCTGGGTCCCCGAGGATAGCTATAGGCATTTCAACTTCCCAACAGTAATTTTCTGGTCTGGGAAGTAAGTCCCTTCCTCCAGCTGTTCAAACAGACCAGAGTCCCTGAAGATACGAGCGTCATGTACCTTTCCCGGCCATCCCACGTTGATGTCGGTGAAACTTCCCTTGTGATCCACCAGTGCTTACAGCACCATGGAAAAGTACCCCTTGCGGTTTACGTACTGGCCGCCCTGGTGTGCCAGGGCCAAGATAGGGATATGCGTCCCGTCTATCGCCCCGCCGCACTTAGGGACCCCCAGCGCATTAAAGCCATCCACAGTGGTCTGCACATTTTCCATAGTCACTACCTCTGATAGCAGCTGGTCAATGATTGCGTTGGCTACTTGCAGCACAGCAGCCCCCACAGTAGATTTGCTCACTCCAAACTGATTCGCGACTTGACTGGTAGCTGTCGGGCATTGCAAGCTTCCGCAGGGCTATGGCCACTCGCTTCTCAACTGTGAGGGCTGCTCTAATTTTGGTGTCTTTGCGCTTCAGAGCAGGGGACAGCAAGTCACAAAGTTCCATGAAAGTGGTCCTACGCATACGAAAGTTTCGCAGCCAATGGGAATCATCCCAGACCTGCAACACTATGTGGTCCCACCAGCCTGTGCTTGTTTCCCGGGACCAGAATCGGCGTTCCACGGCATGAACCTGGCCCAACGCCACCATGATCTCCCAATTGCCACATGCCGTGCTTCTAGGAACGTCTGTGTCCATGTCCTCATCGGTGTCGTAATCACGCTGTTGTTGCTTCCTCGCCCAGTTTTGCAGGTACTGCACATATTGCTGGATAATGCGTGAGGTATTTACAATGGTGAAAATTGCAGCGGAGATCTGAGCGGGTTCCATGCTTGCCGCACTATGGCGCCTGCATGGGTAATCCTGGAAAACGGGCGCGAAACGTAGGAGAGCAGAGTGGCAGCGGAAGAGGTGCTATTCGGTTCATGATAGCCGAAAAAAGGCGGAAAATGGTTGTCTTCTTTAGCTTTCAAGGAGGCGGGAGCCCAGGGCAGACAACATGGAGCGGCTTGGTAGAGCGGCAAGAGCGGGAGAGCAGAGTTGACGGCGGAAGCTGTGCTGCTCAGTTCACGATGGCCAAGCAGAGTTGGCAGCGGAAGTTGTTGACGAGGAAGAGAAAGAGTATATATTGTAGAGATTACATAGGACGACGAGAGAAAATGAGAGGTGGATTCATAATAGCAGGAGAGCAGCGGTGCACTGTACTGCACTGTCTGCTGAAAGCAGTATGGCGTCTGCATGCCAAAAAGATGCAAAATGATTGTCTGCTGTAGCTTTCACGGAGGGAGGAGCAACTGACGACACACACCCAGAAACACCTGCGAGAATGTTTTTGCCCCATCATGCACTGGGAGCTTATCCCAGAATTCCAATGGGTGGCGGAGACTGTGGGAACTGTGGGACAGCTACCCACAGTGCACAGCTCCGACATTCGATGCTAGCCTTGGTACTGTGGACGCACTCCGCCGAATTCATGCCCTTAGTGGGGACACACAAGACCGAATCTATAAAATCACTTCCGAAAATTCGAATAGAATAATTTCAAAATAATTTCGTACTGTAGACCTACCCTAAGAAGAGCTCTTATGCAAACTAAAACATTTATTAAAACTCCCTAACTTGTGCTGTCCATCAAATATGATCACAGATTGCAGCAGATTTGGCTCTTTGTATTGATGGCCTGAATTTGGTAATCTATTTTATTTAATGGAAAACAAAAAACAGTTGTCACAAAATCAATGAGCACACAGTGAAAAATAGGCTCTTGCTGAGTAACACACATTTGGAAAGAAAACTAATGAAGCTGGCAGCCTGAAGATCATGATACTTACATTTAATTTCTAACATAACCACCTAAAATATTCATAGGCCATAGTTAAAAAACTAACTTTTGAAAATATTTTTTCACCCCAAACACCTGACAATAAGAAGCAAAATATGCCAATTTCTGTTTAGATTTAAATTATGTTAAATTATAACTATGCAGAACTAGATTTGGGGATTTACTAATCCAGAATCCAAATGAGTGCTTAATTAATATGTACCCACAAAGTGGGAAGCAATCGCAAATTAATCCAGGACTTTGGGGTCTGCTGCAGGCTGAATACCTTGATTAAGGACAAGGCAAGAGAAATTGAGGGATTTGGTTGCAAGGAAGGAGAAATTTAAGAGACTGGATATCCCAAGAATACACTTTGCCTTTTAGGAAGACAGATCAGGAGGCATTTATAGAGGCTTCAAAGGAAGCTATGTTTCCTGTCCTTTCCTGAAGATGAAGTCAAGTATTTTGCACTGGCAACTGGTGCCCTCAAAGTGGTAAGGGAGAAAATGGGGCATGTAGCGAAGTGAGATTCACTGGTGCAGCACCTCCTCCAGTGATTGTGGGAATTAACTCGATTGCAGCCCGGAGCGCCTCCTCCTGGCTGGTGGCTCACCTGCCACTGGCCCTGTGTCCCTCCCGGACCCCGGTGCCCTTTATCTTGGGGTTCTGCCTCAGCAGTATCCCACGTTCTGGGTCTCCCCTCCCAGGGGAACCCCCAACCTTCTAAACCCCACTTTCACAGAATCATAGAATATCAGGGTTGGAAGGGACCTTAGGAGGTTATCTAGTCCAACGCCCCCCTGCTCAAAGCAGGACCAATCCCCAATTTTTGCCCCAGATCCCTAAATAGCTCCCTCAAGGATTGAACTCACAACCCTGGGTTTAGCAGGCCAATGCTCAAACCACTGAGCTATCCCTCCCCCCTACTCACTGGGGCAGACTGCAGTCTGTAAACCACTCATCACTAGCAAGGGGGTTGAACCAGCTGCCTCTGCCTAACCCTGGGCTACACCTCTGCAGCCCCAGTACCTCTGTAGGCCTTGCACAAAGCCTACAGCAGGGATCTCAAACTCAAATCACCACGAGGGCCCCATGAGAACTAGTAAATTGGTCCGAGGGCCGCATCACTGAAACCTTTTCATACAATGATACAAAAGTATAGTAAAAAATGAAGAGTAATATAGTATTCTATTAAAAGTCAATGTATTAACTTTTTAAAAACTGTAATGCAAAGAGGGGTTTTAATAAAATATAAACACTCAGTAATGTTTGGAGCTTGGCTGCCAGTGGAGTTGGCGCCTATGGTGGGCCACAGGAAATAACTCCGCGGGCCACATGTGGCCACTACAGGGCATACGTTCTCCTAGAATGCAACTCATTCTTATCAGCCAACAATCTCCAATATTATACTTAACGTTTTACATCTTCGGAGTGCTATACAGACATTAACCCTCGCGTGGGGTAGATGGGCAGGTATAAACCCTGTTTTGCTCAGATTAGGAGTCTGTTTAACGCAGTGGCCACTAATGATTTTTCTGCAAACATCAGTGCAAACATACACTGGATAAACAAGAAAGGAATGAGAATAACTTGTAACAGATTAAAGAAACTGAGGGTGAGGCAAACTGTCACTGCAAACTGTGCTTGCAAATAATTACAGGCACTATTTTGCAACCAAAATTATTTGCACCTGTATTTTAGGTCATTTAGGTATCTAAGCACTGTACCGGATTAGTGAGTACAACTAGGTAATTAGGACGCCTTTGTGGGCCCATAAATAAAGGTCCACTTAAGATCAGGCTCAAAGTTTGGCCCAGAGAGGTTTGGCCCAAAGCCACAGAGTGTGCCAGTGGCAGCAACAATTTAAAACTCAAATTCTTGACTCCCATTCCCATGCTCGTTCCATTTGACCTTGCCTGTCAAAATAGAATGACAGCCTCCTCCCACTATAATGTGCAAAATACATGAATTTAAGAACAAGCATGTTCCTTTTTGGATTAGTACTACAGATGGTTTTAGTACTACTTCAGCCCTTGGCTAGCAGTTTGCTATGAAAACTCATTTCAATTTTCAGGACTTTTAAAGAGGGAGGAATAAAAACTTATTTCCTTCTAAACCAAAGTGTTCAAGCACTTAAAATAGAAAGCTTACTCCAACTTGAGATTTGATTCATTCTGTCCTTAAAACATTGCTATTATTTACCTTTCAATCTGGAATCACCACCGAAGGCACCACATCCCCAGTTTCCTGTGGCTATTGCTGAAAGATGCTGAGGGGGAACAGCAGGTCGAGCAAAGCCACAGTATGCCTGCAGGCAGACAAAAGGCACATTAGCAGAGGAGGTTTTTGACAGTAGTTCTGATGCTATATTCTTAAGCTTAGTGTTAGATAACAGTAATCAGCATTTTTATTCTACTGTTTTCTGGTAACCTAAAGTTCAATATAGCTTCAGGCTTGCTTAAAAGTGAAAGTTAACACACTAGTTTGTTGGCAAATGAGCAATGATAGGCAATGGAAACATTTAAAGTGAAAATTAGATAGGAAAACAAAATCCTAGTTATTTCCCCAGGACTAATAAGGAGCAGGGAATCCCTCATGCCCTAGGTAGAATTCCAAGAATATCTGTAAAACAATGTCTTTCATTCCATAAGGCACTTTACATATTTAAATGTAATGTGTACTCTATATTTAGTGAAAGCTCACTTGGTCCACTTGAAACCTTTCTGGTGAAATAGCTACACTATGCTACAGTTTGGCAAAGAAAGAGGATACTTGTACTCAGCTGAAACTTGAGGGCGTATTTAGGTAAATGGGAAATAATTTCTTAAACGGAATGTGGCTGAGATACTGGGATTAACCCTACTCATATGGAAAATGCCATGGTCTCTTTAAATTACCATAATGGTCAGGGCCTAGTTTTTGTGTCTCATTTGAAAGCGGTACAGTACTAGCACACACCATGCTGGGGCTTCAGTTCAGTATCTACTCAGAGGGAAGAGTACCACCTCCCAAACCACATTATGGAGGTTCCTTAGGGGGCTTCCATCCAAGCACAGGTATTTATAGTTTTTCTGCGTAACCTCCTTTACCCTATGCAAGGATAAGGAAGTATTTCATTTATGGCTTTCACAAAACTAAAGGTTAGATTAGCTATAGGTTTAAAATGGTAGAATCTTTTCTTACTGTGCCTCCCTCATATACCAGTACTATAAAGTTAATAAACATTCTGTCCTTTTTATTTGTTAAGGTTTTTGTTTGTTTGGGTCTTTTGACCACCCAATTATTTCTCATAAAGGTGTAAAATCTCTTCTCACCAGTTAAGCAATCAGAATTTAGAGAGCATGACCCAGAAAGGACCAACTTATGATTTACCAGCTACCATAGCAATCAAAGACAAAAGAAACTCATCTGAGCCAAGTAAACAGAATGACCTTACAAGAAAAGGAGACAAATTTTTCCAGCACTAAATTAAATGTAATGAAGCATTTTTGTGATTGCTTGTGAAGTGAAAACTTGAAAGGCCTATCACTGATCCACACATTGAATATTATGAGACCATTACAGTAGGTTAAACCACTGTGTAACAGCAGGACAAATCTGTCCCATGTTTTTTAAAGCCCTGAAACTGAGAATAAAATACACAAAGCCATCTTAAAATACAGGTCTTATATAATATTAAGTGAGGGAAGGAGGGGGAAAACCTGACAGTCCCTCTCACATCTTGGATAAAGAAAGATGCTTCTACAAAAGACCCAGGGGGAAAAAGGGCAAATCTCTCCTTAAAATTTTTACAAAAGGTATAAAAATTTATTGAACACATTGACTGGTACGGATTAGTAAGCATGGTTTTTTCGCCCCCATATAATCTGTAAATTCTGACAGATATTAGTTATGATTTGGCAGTACACCATTATTCAAAGTTTACAACAGAGAGCATACACAACAGTTCACAAATTACCTGTTCCATCAGCTGCATGTGGCTTTTTAAAATCTCTCTCAAGTCAGAAATATTGGTGTGCTCAATGAGTGGAGCAGGTTTGTGAAAAATGACAGCACCTAGCAAACCATTACACAGCTTTGTGGAAAATAAACCTCCCCAGATGAAAGAACTGGATCTGTATTGGAACAAGACAGCCATTTTGTTTCTGTGTGTGTTTATTTGCGGGAAGGAGTGGGACATGTATTTTTGAAGTACACAGAGAAAATACATGGAAACTGCCTTTATATTCTCTCACTGTCCTAACAACAGATAGAAATGCTCCAGAAGTAGCAAGCTGAGTGGCTGGAGTACCTCTTATTACTCCACAATAACCCTTATAGCCAATATAAGAGTGGAATTGTCTTGGTCATAAAATATTTCAAATTTCTAAACAATGATAAGTGATGCTCTGCTGGAAATTAAAAAGATCAAGTTGCATCTTGATCATTAAGCTATAAAGTATCACCAGGGACAGACCATTATTAACTAGCACTATTCTCAAGGGAATCACGATGATAATACAGTAGCCCTCTGTACTATCATACTATTACATTTCTTACATTGTGTATTTGCAAATCTTAATATTGAAATCAGGCACAATGGATGCCTTAGAATTCTAAACAGCTGATCTCGGACAACATTATTCAGTTTTTTCAGGGATGGGTTAAACCAGGTGTACAGCCAGTTATGAAACCAAAGAATGATAGTTATCTTAAGTTTGGTTAAAAAAATAATATACTTTGCTTTATAGTTTGTGGCTAATAAGCAGAAAAAGACCCTAATCAACAAATAAATGAAGGCTGTGAGAATAATTAGTTGTAGTGGAGGAAGGATGCATGGTTTAAAAAAAAAAAATAATAAAATAAATAAATAAATAATAATAATAAAAAAAAAGCTGCAGTAGCAAGACAAAGAAAAACTGTCTTAAAACCTTTCCCCTTCAAAAGAAACAAGCACAAACCTTCCCACTGTTCTCCTGGTAAGCAAGGAGATGGGAGTAGACAAGAAAGGAAGGAAAAAAGCAAGGATTGCTTCAAACTGAGTTTTTGCTACAGCTAGCAAGTTAGCTGATGGGTATAAAGAGAGCCATGAATCTGAAAGTTCTTTGTCAGACCCTACCTGATCATTCTGGAACATACCAGGATGAGATGGTTTTCCCTGGGTCTGACCTGTTTTTAAATATACTGATCACGTGCTTATGAATAATTTGTTACTGTATTGGGTGTAGTGAGTGGTTATCTTTGGGCTGTTAGGGATGTTTTGAGCAATTGTATAAATACCATTTGTCCTTTGGACTTAATAAATAAATTTATGGTTGAATTAGTGTTTGGTGATCTCTCATATTAATACAGGTGCGTCGCACCTTGCGCGCATTTAACATGCGCGAATTCAGCTTTGCGTGGTCGGCAAAAAAAGAAAAAAAAATTAAAAACTGTATCTGTAGTGCGGGTGATTCCGCCCGCCATTCAACTCAATGAGCATTTGACTATATGCAGTTTTCGCTTTACGCACTGACTGCGGAACGTAACCCCAGCGTAAGATGAGACTCGCCTGTATTAATAATTTCAAATAATATTAATAATTCCAACACCACGAGTAGGTGTCAGTCCCAACAAACTGCCTCTTGGGAAAACTGACTGACAACCAACATCTGGTCCCATTGAGATAAGTGCAGCTTAAAAAGGAGATACAATACCAATTTCTAAGATAGGATCCTTTTAAAAAATAAAAGCACTCCATTAAATGTCTCTCTCAATTATTTCCTAATGCTTAATAACAGAATAGAAGTATAACAGAACTATGGGAGTCAATGGATACCGATCCCTATCCTATCATGGGGTGCCATTCTTATATAAACAGGTATTTGATGGCCTAAATAAATAAATGGTCTAATTAATTAAATCATAATACATTTTAGATAAGAAGAAATTGTAACACTTATTGTTTCCACACCGCACAAAAAATTAACTCTCTTGGTTTAGATAAACTGACTGAAAACCAGTGTAGACAAATATTGTTGTATACACTAGCAATAGGTTGTCTTCAGAAGGCATGGTGATTTCTAGTACGATTTAGTATAGAATTCCCCCTTATATTTAAGTTTATCTTACTTAATGAAATGTAAAATCTGTTTCATTCAGCAGTTGGCTTAGCATTTTCCTCAGATATGATTAACCTGTTCATGTTGAACCACCGCTGCCTAACAGGAGTTCTAAACAGAAGAAAATGCATACATTTATCCTAATATATGAAAGGATTTGCATCTATCAATATGATTGATAAGTTTAGTCTGATCTCAAATGCATTGGGGTGGGCGATTTAGTTTTCCAATTAAACTGTCACTGGAGTTTACTAAATTCATTTACTGTCTTTTTCAGGGCTTATTTCATTACCATCAGTGATGGAATGATCTGATGTATGTTACTTTATACAGGAATCACAAGTTTTTAAATTAAAATTAGTCTTGATTAGCGTACATCATTTTTGGAAAAATTACCTTAAAAATGGTATTTCCTTTTCAGTTGGAAGATTAATGAAAAGCTTGCCTATACTTACTTGAATTTACTTACATATCTACAGTAAGACCTGATCCTGAAAGGTGCAGAATGCTTCAATTCCTACTGATGTAAAATGGAAACTGAGGTTTCCCAGTACCTTTCACAGTTGGGCCTATATAGTACATATGTACACTTGCTAAAGGTTAATTACAAGGCAGAGAAATTAATGAAAAACCCACCTTGTTTAGTTTAAAAAAAGAGTTGCAACTAAAGATACCTGTAGCTGGAAAGGTATACCAAGAATGTAAATTATCATCAGAATTCAATGTTTACTTGGTTTCTAGATGGGGCTAGGATCTGATCCATAATAAAGCGAGAGAGTTCCTTCTCCAGTGTCTGATTGAAAATAGAAACTTAAGTTGGATACTCAGAGGAGAAAAAATTTGTCCAGAATTTGGTCATAAATTAGAAACTGCGGGCGAGGAGTAGGGGAGAAGAGAAGGTTAACAATATCAGTATTGTTAACCATCACTCCATAGAAATACGAGGTACTGTACCTAGGGTACATTAGATTTATTATAGCTAACCAATCAAACACAAATTGCAGGAAATATCAGTAGTGGTAACTTTTTCGTTCTGGCCTTAGAATGTTTGAAAAACATTATTGGGAAGATTTGGACAGACCTATTAGTTTCCATTTGGAACATTAAAAAATGGATGCCAAGACAGAAACCATTTACCAACAAGCATTCTATCTGGCTTGCTTAGACTTTAATCTTACTATTGCAAAATATGAAGGATACCTATCATGAAACGATACTGCAATTAAACAAGATGTCCCCTTCAAAGGAGTTGCTGATCCTGCAAGAACTATGGGAAAGCATAACTTCCACATTAATGAAATAGCTGTAAATAATGGGCCTTAGAAGTTACTGGCCTTGTTGAGTTCTCTTCTAATTTTCTCAGGAACAAACTGATCAAGGAAACGTCTGAAGTGAAATGCATCGATAGCAACAATTTCAGTGCAGCGCCTCTGCCATTCATCCCTACATTGGGAAAAGGAGGACAGCAACATTTTGTGTAGTCAATAATATATTGTCAAAGAAACAATTCCAAGAATTGAGTGTGACTCAAAGCTTTATAACTCATTTAGCAGGTTAACTCTTTCAGTAGGCTAAGCTACAATTACCTGTTCTGAAACACAAACTTGGCGAAGATAATACCACCACCCTTCCTCACAGTGATGTGAAAATACGTTCATTATGTCTGTGAAGCACTGATATCATGATGATGAAGGCCATAAAAAAGCCCTTTCAAAGTGTTACAGATATTTTTGTACTGAAGACTCATAACTACACCGTAGAAGTTATGAGAGTGTAAAATGGAGTCATAGGTAGCTGTGGCTTTTGGTACCTAACAAAGTAATACTCAGCACTGAAATAGTAAATGCTGATAAACGGTCATCAGATTTCAGAGTTAGCAACCTTTCTGAATAGATGCAATTTATGCCTCTCAGAACTACTGTTGCAAGCTGTCCGGTCAAGGAAAACAATACTGTTACAGTTTGCACTTGGCTCCTCTTTGAAAGGTTTTCTTTGGAACCATAACAGCTTTAAATTAATGAATAATTAGTTTATTACCCTAAACAATCCTGTTGCAAAGAACAGATTCTGTAGTAAATTGCCCTGCCAGAGAATATATGGGCCTTATCTATAACAAAGCACCTACATGCTTTCTAGCAGTTTTTAAACACCCAACTGGTCAGATCTGTAAAAAAGAAGCTAAAAAGTGCCCGAGAGCCGCAGTTCAACATTCATGATAGTTTCCTTACTCAATTTTCTTTAATTGTAAAAATTATCTCAGCTACTCAGCAGTGAATGTATTACCTTGGGGTATCATCTTCATGGCTTCTCGCCCATCGGTATGTTTCTGCATAGCCTGTATATTCACTGTATTGCTCAGTACCTGAAATAAATCATTTGTCATATTACACACTTAGTATGTCACGTTGCACGCAAAAAAAATCTGTGTTAAAAGAACATTACTAAGGTTGCAAAGTCAATCATTCAAAAGTTAGGAAATGCCAGAATTTAGATTGCCTGTGCAACCTTACTTTGTTTCCATTGTGTGTATGCAATATAACTTTGTCTTTAATTATATGATCATTGTGATGCTTGGGAGTACACCCAGACTGTTAAGGGGCTGTGTCACTGCCTTCCCAGTAACCCTGGGTGCTTTTGTGCCATGCAGCTTTGGCTCAGAGTGATGACTCCAACTGCCAGCTTATGGCACAATGACCTCACCCTGGCTTCCACCAGCCTGCTTACTCCTTAGAGGGTGACACCAAACAGCCCTTCTAACACCAAGTGTCCCCAAAATCATCCCCTCTGCGGTACTCAGCCCCCTCACTGTAGAACTCATAAAACTTTATCAAGTTCACTGCTCCTTTAAAGAAACAGTAAACGGCACCAGACTATTAGTTTGGCTGATAGTTTGGCTGATGGTTTTACCCTTCAGTTTCACACACTGCACTGAGATGGTTGTGTAATAATACAAGGTTACGTTTATTAATGAAGAACACTTATTTAAGTGTTACTGAGTAGAACGAATTGAGATAGAACTGGTTACAAGCAAAAGTGAAAATACACATTTAAGTCTAAAACCTAACTTAAACTAGAGTTGTTCGTTCAAAGTAAGTTTCTCACCACAGCTGTTTTTCAAGCATGGGTCGCTAGTATTGAGCCAGGATCCAAAACAGGGCTCAAAGAACTTGGTTTCTTTGACTCTTCGGGTAAAGGATGCCAAAATGGCTCTCTCAGCTTGTATCTTCCAAAATTCAATGACCTTGCTTCAGGAGGCAGGAAGGTTTCCTGGAGCTGCAGCTTCCATCTCCCACGGAGAGTGTTAAGTGGCCATCCCTCACACTGGTTTGCCTGATGGCTTTGTCTACCTTACACATAAAGGTAACTTCATTGTCTCTCCTTGCTGAGTTTATTTTGGAGACACATTTATGCAGCAGAACCACATTCTTTTGCCTAGGACAGGGTGACTTAAGCCCTGCCTGCCAAACACCCTTTAAGAACCATGGAATCAGTCAGGTGCTTTTGGTGAGTCAGAAAATGCTGTCAAAATGCCCACAAGTGCCTCACAGAAGCTTTGCCCATTTCCTGACACATGAGTGAAAGTGCAAGCAAGAGAAGTTCTTCAAAAGGCACCTCCTCCATGTTACTGGCTCTTAGCTGACAACACAAAGACCAAAATCACTCCTCAGCAAGCTGTGTTGGCAGGCTGTTCAAACATCCTGTAACATGCAGAGTGGGCAGTAAAGTTTTCCCATTGCACATCATGGTGAAAGGGTTAGCGAGGCCACAATTCAGGAGGACGCTAGGGATTCTGGAATACGACTGGTTTGACTCAGGTGTGTGTACTGTAGTGTGGAAGCCAGAGGCCCAGGTTCAAGCCTGGATTAGAAAGTTTTCAGTCAGATTTAAGAATCAGTGTAGACGCTCAGGGCCAGGAGTTTCTCCCACAGGTCAGCTGACTCAAGTCCCATTAACCCTAGGCTTACATGGAAGTGTAGACATATCTTAAGAGTACGCTTACCATAGGTGCCGACTCCGTGGATGCTCCAGGGCTGGCGCACCCATGGGGAAAAATTGACGGGTGCTCTGCACCCACCGGCAGCCAAGCTCCCCGCCCCAGTTCACCTCCGCCTCTGCCTCCTCCCCTGAGCGTGCCGCATCCCTGCTTCTCCTCCCAGTGCTTGTCGCCATGAAACAGCTGTTCTCAGGCGTGCTCAGGGGAGGAGGCAGGGAAGAGGCGGGGCCGGGGCAGGGATTTGGGGAAGGAGTCCAATTGGGGAAGGGAGGGGGCAGAGTTGGGGTGGGGACTTTGGGGAGGGGGTTGGAATGGGGGTGGAGCAGGGGTGGGGGGGGCGAGCACCCACCAGCGCCAAGAGAAGTTGGCGCCTATGACGCTTACCACTAAAAATGCTAAGAGTCACAAATGCAAGTGAATCTGGCAGACAGTGCATTCAGTCATTCATATACACACAAATGCACATAGAAAAGATATAGTTGTATACGGTTTATAAAGTATATAATACAAAAGACAAACCTTATTTTGAAACATACAGACTATCAGCTTTCAATACAGGCTGTTCTTGACTCGCTTAAAATTCATATTTATTGATATGCCTGGGAAAAATGTCTCCGCAAACAACAAGAAAAGCAAATGAAAGCTGACAGCTCTTTATCAGGACAGCCTAGGAAACCTTCAACTTTCAGAAGAAAACATTCCCCTCAGGCATAGCAGTTCGAAGGAAAGCACTGGGTTATCAGGAATGAGAAACTATACTATATCAGGATGGTTTAATGAGTATAGAAGTAGTGGTTTTGTTTTTTAAAAGGGTCATTTTCATTTGCTTTTTATGAAAATGCAACTTCTGATGACCAAAGTATGAAGAGATAAATTAATCATCAAGAGGCTCACAGAAATCACACAAAATTTAAACTCCTGTCCCAGAAATCCAGCATTAATTAAAACCATTGATTTTCATAAATGAAACTCTGGAAAGATATCAGATAAAAATTATTACTTGACAGGCAGCAGTCTTGCCTGTGACTCACAGGCTTACAAGCTGAGGTTGGAAAAAGAATTGGCTCGGCAAACATTTCTGGAGAATTTCAGAGGCCCTATTTTTCGGGTTAATTGATTAGCATTTCCAACATCTGAATTAAAATGAAAGTATACACAATAGCACACTGCAGAACACTAGGGAAAACAAGTAGAGAAATGCAAGAGGATAATTTGCCATTTACAAAGAAGAAAACAAGAGCAAAGAAAGAAACAAAACATATAGGCAGAGTGCCAACGTTCAGAGGAGAAGCTACAAAATAAGATCAGGGTGGTGCTTATAAAAGGAGAAAAAACAAATACAATAAAGTAGCATAGAATATATCTTCTTTAGCACTTCTATGAATTACAGAAGTCGAGAAAAACTATGCTTGCCATATGCTAGCGCAGGGGTAGGCAACCTATGGCATGCTTGCCAAAGGCAGCACGCGAGCTGATTTTCAGTGGCACTCACACTGCCCGGGTCCTGGCCACTGGTCCAGGGGACTGTGCTTTTAATTTAATTTTAAATGAGCTTCTTAAACACTTTAAAAACCTTATTTACTTTACATACAACAACAGTTTAGTTATATATTATAGACTTATAGAAAGAGACCTTCTAAAAACTTTAAAATGTATTACTGGCACGTGAAACCTGAAATTAGAGTGAATAAATGAAGACTTGGCACAGCACTTCTGAAAGGTTGCCGACCCCTGTGCTAGAGCCTCTAAAAAGAATAGTGTATGTTACTAGAAACAACGTAAAGACTCAGGATCTTACTATGCTTAAGATCTAGCATTGTAAATTAAATTACTGTGCTATAGGGGAGGAGGAAAAGGGCACTACCCCACCTATTTTTCCCATAGTGTCTGCATGGAACATCATACCCTCTGAGGGAGGAAGGTTAGTACCACTGGTATTCAGTGAAGCAGCAGAATAAGTAGCCTGTTTTTACTTTGGTTGAACATACTTGGTCTCAAATGGTAAAAAGGCTGAATTCAGAGTATCAGGACTTGTTCACAACCTGAGTAGAAACCACAGTCTGTCAGCGGCAATCATGGTACATAATCTAAACAAGAAAATATAGTAAAGATATATCACTGGAATCTCTAGCACTCCCTCTAACATTTCTGTAGGCAGACAATTCTCTGTGTGTTGAACTACTTCGTTTGCATGACCAGTTTCATATTCATTACAGTGATGATCTCAACCAGATGTTGCACAATCAGAACAAATTTAATTTCTTTCCAATTTCTCAGACTCTTCTGCAAATGTGAGTAGCACAGTTACATCCATTAGGCCACTGCGTCAAGATGCATCATAGAAAGAATGTAATTTATGAGGAAGATAGTGGCATACAGTTCAGACTTGCCTAAGAACCAAGATGGAAGAAAGCCAGGGATCAAATGAGGATGATGAAATGGCCATTTCCATTAAGGGAGCAGAACATCACATCACAGATTTTAATTAGAAGGCACTATAATAAAGTAAAGTAGATTGAAAAAAAATTGGGAGAATACTGGCTGAACGAAAAAGTGACGCTTGTTTGACCCTAGCAACAAATGCTTCCATTTTTTAAGGTGAATGGCTAGCTGCCCCAAAAATCTTTGTTTACTGTATCCAGAGATACAGACTTCTCTTGGGAGGACTCTTTCTTTACGATCTCTTTTAGTAATCTTAACCTGGAAGAGCTAACCCTTTCCAGAGGGGAAGTAATTCAGTGCTTTAATCTTGTTAGGGCCTAACACAAGGCATTTGACTGAGAACCTGAAACTCATATCAGCTTACAGCAAATGTGTTATGGCACATGAACTATATTCCTGAAGATATTTGCCTATTGACACAACTATATGCAAGATAATCAAATTTAAAATGAGTAACAAAACAAAGCTTCAGAGTACAACAGAACCTGAAAAATGGATATTGTACTAAACTCTCTTTTGTATGAGTACATTCTTTCATTAAGTATTCTTTCAGAGGGTTTTATCAAATATGTGTTTAAATGTATTTATAAACTGATAAAAAATCATCACTGTTTAACCTCTGGTCTGAATTAAAATTAAAAGGGAAGCTTGGTTCCATTAAAATGTAGACCCCCCTCACACCAACTTTGATTTCAAGAGATTCTTCTTTCCTTCCCCATCCCCAGACCCCGCCCCCCCTCCAGACTCATCTTCTACTCCTGAACTCTCAGTCTACCTTTCCTGTGATGCAGTTCACCCAAGCCGTCAGTTGAGCACATCATTATTGTGGGAAACCCTATATAGCTCAAAGCCCCAGCTCAGCCTCCCTTCAACTCTGTGGGGCTCAGAAGCCTTATTTAATTCATCCTGGTTTGGTGCTAGAAACTGTATTAACATGAGTAACAGTAAATTCCAAATTCTAGAAGGTGTAACAGATTGCACATTTCTGTAAACAGCCTCAAAACAACATATTCCAGACACTGTGCAGACCCTGAACATATTCTGTCTAAATAACTTGGAAAATCAGCAGTCCCTGAGAGGGACTTCGTGGATTGCCTTGTCTTGCTCTGCTCTTTGTGTTGATTGTTTTTTTTTTCCTTTTTGTGGTGACTATAAGCCAGTTTCTTTCTTCAGACTGAGTTTTCAATCTCCCACTTTAATCAGGTTAAATGTAGCTGATTCCAGGAAGGAATTGGAAAACTGTTTTTTGACAAAATAGAAGTATCTGCTAATGGTGACTGATTGTGGCTTTTACTTACTGACTCTTCTTTGCAGTGCTCTTTAGTTAAATCTTAAAAATAGCTGTGGAGACTGTTTAGGAGTCTCCAGAGACCTGTGTGTAATAAATGAGTTTTATTTCTCATCAGCCTGATGTTGGCCACTTTTTTAGTAGCTCATTCACATAAATATTCTATGACGTATACTGACCTTTTTCTCTGGAAATGGACAATTTGTTTTTTTTAAAACACATGCACTATTGTACCATTTTTAAACTTCAACTTGAAATATAAACCTAACTGAAATATTTTCAAATCCACATTCAAACTTAAAAAAAATTAAAAACATTGCAAACTATTAGTTCATTTTGTTTCCACTGCTTTTTGTCTCATACCGTGACAGATGAAGAAATTTGTGATTAGGCCACAGAAAAAGAAATAGTAGTAGGGAAAAATATTGCAGGTTGTAGATAGTTTGGTCTTTCCTACCAGTAATAATAAAGCTCCATTATATTTAGTCCATGTCTAAGGCCTGGTCAACCTCCCTGTTAAGTCAATGGGAGCTGTTCCACAGACTTCAGTAAGAGCCGAGACCCTACATTAATAATTTAAGTATAAACATTCTCCTTTTATCCCTGATATCTTGGTCAATACAAATTTGGGAAACTATATTCCTGTATAGTTTTAGATCTATTTATGTATTCATATTGTGTTCTTCACAGGCATATTTAATCCAGAAAACCAGTTAACTCAAAGTCCCTTCCTAAATTGTTGCATACATTGTTGTGTGCTATTAAAACAACTCTGCAAACATTAAAACAGCTGTAATTTTCCAGCCCAAATGTAGCAGCACTTCAAATGACAGATGAAGTGAGTGGAGCGCTTTTAAAGACAGTGAAGTGCTTTGGACTCCTTCAGGATGAATATCACAATTTCACTACAAATTTAAAGGCTTAATATACAAAACACACAAGTTGTTAACAATCTGCATATCAGTTAATCCTATGCATCTCGTACATATGCTAATAATGGAACCATCCTGATAAGAGCCACTCTCTATCCTTGACCACAATACTAACAACCAAAAAAGAGACTATCTCCAAAAGAAGCCATTCCAGGTTTTACACTGGGCTCGTGATTTAATAAGATGGAACTTTGTGAGCATAGTGAACATTCTGTACATAACTGTGCAGGGTAGACATCTCCAATACACTTCATAACTACTAACTTCAATATCAAATCTTCATATTTTAGTTCAAGAAACCCACAATAAACTGAGACATTATGTAGACTGAGTATTAATGTAGGTATTATAGCCAAGTTACAGCAGACCCTAAGTGGAATTTACAATCAGACCATTAGACTCAAAAGAGGTTTGCTTTTACTATAAAGCCTTTTTCTGAGTTATTTGAAGTCAGTGGGATTTTTAGCATAAACTCACACTGGAACATAATTAGGTCATTAATCTCTTATCACAATAATTACTCATTTGAGAACTGTCTACAAATATCAACAAACAGCATTGCAGTGAATGTGAAGATTAGGAGCTAGGTGCACAGGACACTTTTTAAATTTGTGATCTAAAAGAAAAACGGCATGAATAAATCAGGGTATGTATATGACTGTTGACAGTGCCTGAACTTCTATGATGTTGAAGATGTCAATTGAAATCTCTTGGCACCACACTGATTCCATATATAATAGGAAGATAAGTATTTGAAACGTTCTGCACAGAGTTAACGAAGACTAACCTGTTATTATAAGACATTCATTGTGGTCCAGGACTTCAGTGATGAGCCGAGATACTATCAGCTCTGGATTGATTAAAAAACGAATTTCTTCTTGTACCAGTCCTGCACCAGTGACACCACCGCCAACAAAACGATTTGCAAAATCAACCTAGTAGAAAAAATGTCCTAGATGATTACAGAATAGGCAAACATCTTTACATCCTTTCTTTAATAAGGTAAATAAAAGCTGCGTGAGATTCATCTTTCTGTTCAGCCTTTGTTTTGTTTGCCCACTTGCATTTAGAAATGCAACTAGCAGGACTGACCCACCTTACCCTCACTGCACATTAAGTGGTGGGGACCTTTGTCTGGCTTGACTGAGAAGGTAAGTTGCCCCTGTTTAATTGCAAAGGTGGCTTGTCCAGCACTGATAGGAAAGAGGTTGTTGCTCCTTTACGCCCAGCGCCCCCAGTTACCTTCTCCACCTAAGAAGCAGAAAGCAGCTAGTGGATCATGTGGGGTGGGGGGTTATTATTTGACAAAATGCTCTCAGCCCAAGATCCTTAGAAGGAACACTTTCTTTCCAAACATTTATTGGAGTAAAATATAGTTGGTGTTCCCATTTTTACATCCCTTCACAATTTTCCCATTTTATATTTTACAGGAGTTAGAAAAATTACACATTATTAAACATTTGGCCATCAGCTGCATGTCCTAAACCATTTATAGATTGGTAATGCAGCAGTTCTCCACCTAGTGAGATTCACTGTGAACTATGGCTGAGGACACCTGAATGGGATGAGACTTTTTGTTCAAAATAGACTGACACACTGTTTGAAATAGATAAGCTTTAACTCCTTGGTTTTTGCAGGAATAGCACGCATTTCACTTTAAAAAAGCCTCCATCCACAGAAATAAAGGTGGTGGACTAACACCTGTATATTAATCATGAGGTAGACTATAAAGAAGTTAAAAGTAATGGAATGGATAAAATAGAATCTATTTGGGTCAAAAGCACTTCGGGGAAAAACGTTACCAGAGGTTCCTCCGGGTTAGTGCTTGGGGTATGCTATGGACCTCCCAGGATCTGATGTGAATATGGATAGAGACATCTTTAATATTTTTAATGAAATAAATATTACTGGGAATTGTGAGATTATGGGAGACTTTAATTTCCCAGATATAGACTAGAAAAAACACGGTTACTCACCGTAGTAACTAGTGTTCTTCGAGATGTGTTGCTCATATGTATTCCAGTTAGGTGTGCGCGCGCGGCGTGCACGATCGTCGGAAGATTTTTACCCTAGCAACACTCGGTGGGCCGGCTGGCGCCCCCTGGAGTGGCGCCGTTAGGTGCCCCGATATATACTGCAGCCAGCCCATCGCCCTCTCAGTTCCTTCTTGCCGGCTATTCCGACAGTGGGGAAGGAGGGCGGGTTTGGAATACATATGAGCAACACATCTCGAAGAACACTAGTTACTACGGTGAGTAACCGTGTTTTCTTCTTCGAGTGCTTGCTCATATGTATTCCAGTTAGGTGACTCCCAAGCCATTCCTAGGAGGCGGGGTCGGATTGTGATACGGCAGAGTTTAGGACCGCCGAACCAAAAGCGGCGGCGTCTCTAGAATGTTGCACTATGGCATAGTGCGAGGCAAAAGTGTGTACTGACGACCATGTCGCGGCCCTACAAATGTCTTGTATAGGTATGTGTGCCAGGAAGGCAGACGACGAGGCCTGAGCTCGGGTGGAGTGGGCCGTAGTGTGCATGGTGGGGACACCTGCCAAGTCATAGCACGTGCGGATGCACGACGTGATCCATGACGAGATGCGCTGGGAAGAGACGGGAAGGCCTTTCATCCGGTCCGCCACGGCGATGAACAGCTGGGTCGATTTCCGGAAGGGCTTTGTCCTCTCGATGTAGAAGGCGAGGGCGCTCCGGACATCCAGGGAATGGAGTTGCTGCTCCTTCCTGGAGGCATGGGGCTTAGGATAAAAGACAGGTAGAAAAATGTCTTGGTTAATATGGAAGGCCGACACTACCTTGGGCAGGAAAGCCGGGTGTGGCCTGAGCTGTACTTTATCCCTATGGAACACCGTATAAGGTGGTTCCGAAGTAAGCGCTCTGAGCTCAGAGACGCGTCTAGCCGAGGTGATGGCTACTAGAAAGGCCGTTTTCCATGAGAGATACAGCATGGAGCAAGTGGCCATGGGCTCGAATGGGGCACCCATGAGCCTGGTAATAACTAGGTTGAGGTCCCATGTAGGGACCGGGCGGCGCACCAGCGGGTGTAGCCGTTCTAACCCCTTAAGGAACCTGGTGACCATGGGGTTGGAGAAAACAGAACCCGCCCCGTCCCGGGGGTGAAAGGCTGAAATTGCCGCTAGGTGGACTTTTAGCGACGAGAGAGCCAGACCCTGCTCCTTTAGTGAGAGGAGGTAGTCCAGTATGGTGTGAATCGGCACCTGCAGGGGGTTGAGACCCCGAGTGCCACACCACAGAGAAAAACGTTTCCACTTAGCTGAGTAGGTGGACCTGGTGGAGGGTTTCCTACTGCTCAGCAGAACGTGCTGGACCGGGCTGGAACATTGTAGCTCCGACGGGTTCAGCCATGCAGCAGCCACGCCGTGAGGTGAAGGGACTGCAGGTCGGGATGATGGAGCCTGCCGTGCTGCTGCGTGATCAGGTCCGGCCATCGCGGTAGAGGGATCGGGTCTGTCACGGACAGGTCCAGGAGCGTGGTATACCAGTGTTGCCTGGGCCACGCTGGAGCAATCAGGATCATTCTGGCCTTGTCCCTGCATAGTTTGAGCAGGACTCTGTGGACCAGTGGAACTGGTGGAAAGGCATAGGCCAGGTTGTCTGTCCAAGGATGGAGAAAAGCGTCTGTCAGGGAGCCTGGGGAGCGACCCTGGAATGAGCAGAACACTTGGCATTTCCTGTTCTCGCGAGTTGCGAAGAGATCTATCTGGGGAAACCCCCACTTCTGGAAGACAGAGTGGATGACGTCTGGTCGAATGGACCACTCGTGAGTTTGAAAGGACCTGCTCAGGCGGTCCGCCAAGGTGTTCTGGACTCCTGGGAGAAACGAGGCCACGGGGTGAATGGAACGGGCTATGCAAAAGTCCCAGAGCTGAGTTGCCTCTCGGCAGAGGGGAAGGGAGTGTGCCCCTCCCTGTCTGTTGATGTAATGCATGGCCGTCGTGCTGTCTGTAAGAATGGAGACACAGCGGCCCTGTAAGTGTTGGGCGAAGGCTTGGCAGGCAAGACGTACCGCTCGGAGTTCTCTAACATTGATGTGTAATGTCAGCTCCTGCTCCGACCACAGGCCCTGCGTTTGGAAGTTCTGCAGGTGAGCCCCCCAGCCGAGGGATGACGCATCCGTAGTCAAGGCACGGGAAGGCTGAGGTGGATGAAAGGGAACACCTGACATCACCTGTGCAGGGTCCAGCCACCAGTTGAGGGAGGCTAGGACTTGCGGTGGGACCGTGAGAATCATATCGAGGTTGTCCCTGTGTGGCCGGTACGCGGAGGCCAGCCATGCTTGGAGGGGCCGTAGGCGTAACCTGGCGTGAGCTGTCACGAAGGTGCATGATGCCATGTGACCCATGAGGCTGAGGCAGCAGCGGGCTGTTGAAGTTGGAAAGGCTCGGAGGCTGCGTATGGCGGCTGCAAGCGTTTGGAAGCGAGCCTCTGGGAGGAACGCCCTGGCGAGGGTAGAGTCCAGTACTGCCCCTATGAAGTCTATTCTCTGCGTTGGGACCAAAGTGGACTTTTCTACGTTCAGTAGGAGGCCCAGACGGTTGAACATGTCCATGGCCTTGCGAATGTGAGACTGGACCTGGTTGGCGGAGTTGCCACGGATAAGCCAGTCGTCGAGGTAGGGGAATACCTGAACCCTTTGACGCCGAAGGGCGGCTGCTACCACTGCCATGCACTTTGTAAAGACTCTTGGTGCTGTTGAGAGGCCGAATGGCAGGACTGCGAACTGGAAGTGTCTCTGGCCCACTACGAAGCGCAGGAAGCGTCTGTGAGGTGGGTAGATGGCAATATGGAAATAGGCGTCCTTCATGTCGAGGGCGGCATACCAGTCTCCCTGATCCATAGAGGGGATAATAGTGCCCAGGGAGAGCATACGGAATTTCAACTTTACCATAAATTTGTTGAGACCCCGTAAGTCCAGGATAGGACGTAGCCCCCCCTTTGCCTTTGGGATTAGGAAATAACGGGAGTAGAATCCCTTGCCTCTGAGATCCCTTGGGACCTCCTCCACCGCTCCTACAGTAAGGAGTTCGTGCACCTCCTGGATAAGGAGTTGCTCGTGAGAAGGGTCCCTGAAGAGGGACGGGGTGGGAGGGTGGGACGAAGGCGGGGAGACGAACTGCAGTCGGTATCCCCCCTGGACGGTATGTAAGACCCAGCGGTCCGTGGTGATATTTGACCACGCCGGGGAGAAGGGGGAGAGGCGGTTCAGGAACAGGAGGGCAGGATCGGTTGGGACTGGTACTCCGGCCTCGAGCGCCCCTTCAAAAATTTTGTTTGGGCCCCGACGATGGCTTGTGGGGGCCCTGCCTCTGGCCGGTCTGCCGGCCAGGCTGCTGTCTCCTACCCCCTCGACCACGCGGCCTCCTGTAAAAGTCTTGGCGTGGTGGGGGAGGGAAGTAGGTGCGTCTCACGAACGGCCGGAAGGGCCTGCGCTGCGTCGCGGGGGTATGCATCCCCAGCGTGCGGATGATGGTACGACCGTCTTTTAAGGTCTGCAGCTTAGGGTCTGTCTTCTCCGAAAACAGGCCCTGCCCGTCAAAGGGTAGGTCCTGGATAGTATGCTGGACCTCTGCTGGGAGGGTGGAGGATTGCAACCAGGAGATACGCCGCATGGCGACTCCGGAGGCGATGGTTCTGGCAGCGGAGTCGGCGATGTCCAAGGAGGCCCGCAGCGACGTCCTGGCCAGCTTTTTGCCCTCCTCCACGAAGGCTTTATACTCCTGTCTGGACTCTGGAGGTATAAGCTCTTTGAATTTCTCCATCGAGACCCAGGTGTTATAACCATAGCGGCTCAGGAGTGCCTGTTGGTTCGCCGCACGAAGCTGCAGGCCCCCTCCTGAGTAGATCTTCCTACCAAACAAGTCTAGGCGCTTGGCGTCCTTCGACTTTGGGGCCGGGGCTTGTTGGCCGTTCCTCTCCCTCTCGTTGATGGATTGGACCACCAACGAACACGGAGGGGGGTGCGTGTAAAGGTATTGAAAGTCCCTCGGGGGGGCCATGTACTTTCTCTCTACCCCCCTGGCAGTGGGGGGTGTTGATGCTGGTGTCTGCCAGATGGATGTGGCGTTGGCAAGGATGGTACGCACAAAGGGTAGGGCAACCCTAGTGGGGGCATCGGTCGTGAGGATGTCCACCACGGGGTCCTCCAGTTCAGGGACCTCTTCTATCTGGAGGTCCATGTTGAGGGCCAACCTGCGGAGCAGGTCTTGATGGTCCCTGAGATCAATAGGAGGTGGGCCGGATGATGATGCTCCAGCCACTGCCTCGTCAGGAGACGAGGAGGAGGACAGGCCTTGGGCGAGCGGGTCCTCGACGGGTACCTCTTCGGAGCCCAGGGCTGGGGGCTCCGGTTCTGGCTGCTCTACCTCTGGCGGAGGCCTGGAGACTGTAGCCTCTGGAGGTCGGGAGACTGTAGCCTCTGGCGCTCTACGCTCCAACGTGGTAGGAGCTCTTGTTGGTACCCTCTGGGCTTCGTAGTAGGCCATGGGGGTCCAAAATGGCCACCGCTCCTGAACCTGCCCGGTCTCTGGCAGGTGACCCTGGTCGCTGATGGTGCGCTCCTCCGCATAGAGGTCGCTGCCAGCTCTGGAAGAGCGGGATCCAGAACGCGAAGGCCAGGGTGGGGCAGAGTAGCCATGCAGAGTCGTCTGCGTGGCCAGGGTCTGCCTCCTTAGTGGGGTCCGGTGCCGGGATGGTAATCGGTACCGGGAACCTGATCGGTGCCGGGATGATGTCCGGTGCCGGGAGCCGGATCGGTACCGGGATGATGTCCGGTGCCGGGAGCCGGATCGGTACCGAGATGGTGTCCGGTGCCGGGAGCCGGATCGGCGTCGAGAGCCGGATCGGCGCCGGGATGGGGACCGGCGTCGAGAGCCGGATCGGAGGCGGGACCTGGATCGGTACCGGCGATGATCTCGGTACCGTGACACGGATCGGGACCTGGAACGTCTCGGCGATCTGCGCGTCGACCGGCCGCGGGACCGGGAGCGGCGTCGAGAGTCAGGGTACCGCCGTGTGGATGGAGACCTGGAGCGGTACCGCGAGTACGAACGGCGCCGGGATCGAGATCGGTGCCGGGACTGCGAGCGGTACCTTGGAGACACAGGTGGCTGCTGCTGGCTGGTCTCCGCCTGCGGCACCGGGTGGAAGATGGCCGGTTTGCCGCGTGACGTGATGATCCGTACCGGCGGTACCGTAGGCGGGGTCGGTGCCGGAGCGGTCATCTGGATCAGGTCCCGCGCCGCTGTGAAGGTGTCCGGCGTGGACGGCAGCGGAAGCTCAACCACGGAGCGTGCCGGGGAGCTGGAGGTTACCGAGCTCAACGGCCCTCGCGGGACCGGAGTCGTCGGTACCGAAGCCTGCGGAGGCTGACCTGCACCCAACGGCCTCTCGGGTGCCGGAGTTGGCAGGGCCGGTGCCGGTGTTGGCGGCGGCGCCGGACTCGACGGCCTATGGAGGGCCGGAGTAAGTGGCACGGAGACCACTGGCACCGAACTCAACGGTCCTTCCGGTACCGGAGTTGGCGGTGCGGGCGCCTCAACAGACCTCGGCGGATCTGGAGCTGGCTGCGCATGCAGCGGCGCCTTAGTCGGTCCTCCCGACTTCTTGGCTCTCGGGGACAGAGGGCGGCTCTGCGAGGTCCCGGGTAGAGAGGGACGGTGCCTGGGTTCTTTACCGGAGCTTGGACATTCCGGTGCCGCAGACGTTGAGGCCGCCGGGGTCGGTGCCGTGATCCGATGCGGCGCCGACATCGGGCTAAGAGACGCCTCTAAAAGGAGCTGCTTCAAGCGAAAGTCCCGCTCCTTTTTGGTCCGCGGCTTGAAGGACTTACAAAGGCGGCACTTGTCCGGAAGGTGGGACTCCCCGAGGCACTTGAGACAGGAGGCGTGCGGATCTCCTGTAGGCATCGGCTTCTGGCATGCCGAGCAAGGCTTGAATCCCGGTGAGTCAGGCATTGGCCCGGTACCGGGGTGGGGATAAGGGGAGAAGCCCCTTATCTCCAGCTACTATTGTCACTGAGACTAACAACAACTATTAACAACTAATTAACAGTACTTAAACTATCTAAAAGATAAACGAGTGCTGATAAAGCTAGGGCTGTGGAGGTCAGCGAGCTGCTCTCCACTGTTCCAACGACCGACACGGGCAGTAAGAAGGAACTGAGAGGGCGATGGGCCGGCTGCAGTATATATCGGGGCACCTAACGGCGCCACTCCAGGGGGCGCCAGCCGGCCCACCGAGTGTTGCTAGGGTAAAAATCTTCCGACGATCGTGCACGCCGCGCGCGCACACCTAACTGGAATACATATGAGCAAGCACTCGAAGAAGAACAAGTGCTACTAATAATGGTAGTTTCCAGATTCTCCTGGATGCGACAGCTGACAGAGTTCTCCACCAAATAGTCAACAAACAAAAAGTGATGCCATTTTAGATTTAGTATTGGTGAGTAGTGAGGATCTCATAGAAGAACTGGCTGTAAGGGACAACCTTGGTTCGAGTGATCATGAGCTAGTTCAGTTTAAACTAAATGGAAAGATAAACAAAAATAGATCTACAACTAGGGTCCTTGATTTCAAAAGGGCAAACTTTCAAAAATTATTAGTTAGGGAAGTGGACTGGACTGAAGAACTCATGGACATGAATATGGAGGAGGCTTGGAATTACTTTAAGTCAAGGTTGCAGAAGCTATCTGAAGCCTACATCCCAAGCAAGGGGAAAAAAGTCAGAGAAGGGTTGCAGACCAAACTAGATGAGCAAGCATCTCAAACAGGTTACTGAAGAGAAAGCAGAAAGCCAATATGGAATGGAAGATAGGATGGATCAGAAAGGAAAGCTAACTTTTGGAGGTCAGAAAGTGTAGGGATAAAGTGAGAACTACCAAAAGCCTAGCAGAGTTAGACCTTACAAAGGAAATTAAAACCAATAGTAAGGCTCTACAGCCATATAAATAAAAAGAAAACAAGGAAAGAAGTAGGACTGCTAAGCACTGAGGATGGGGTGGAGATTAAAGATAATCTAGGCATGGTCCAGGGGTAGTGGCAGAGTGGCTAATGGAAATGTTGATTTGGAAGAAGAACTTATCACATCCGAGGCAGAAGTCAAACTCAAACATCTTAATGGGACCAAATCGGAGGGCCCAGATCATCTCCATCCAAGAATATTAAAGGAACTGGCACATGAAATTGCAAGCCCCATTGCAAGGATTTGTAATGAATCCGTAAACTCAGCGGTCAGACCCTATGAATGGAGAATTGATAATGTAGTACCTATTTTTAAGAAAGGGAAAAACAGAAATCCGTGAAATTACAGGCTTGTTAGTTTGACCTCAACTGTATGCAAGGTCTTGGAATAAATTTTGAAAGAGGAAAGTAGTTAAGGACAGAGAGATAAACAGTAATTGGGATAAAATACAACATGATTTTACAAAAGGTAGCTTGTGTCAGACCAATCTGATCTTTTTTTTGAGAAGATAACTGATTTTTTAGACAAAGGAAATGCAGTAGATCTAATCTACCTGGATTTCAGTAAGGCATTTGATACAGTTCCACATGAGAAATTATTAGTTAAATTAGATAAAATGGGGATTAATATGAGAACTGAAAGATGGATAAGGAACTAGTTAAAAGGGAGACTAGCATGGGTCATACTGAAAGGTGAACTGTCAGGCTGAGAGGGGATTACTAGTGGAATTCCTCAGAGATCGATCTTGGGATCAATCTTATTTAACATTTTCATTAATGACTTTGGCGCAAAAAGTGGGAACGTGATAATAAAATTTGCAAATGACAAAAAGTTGGGAGGTGCTGAGAATATAAGATGAGACTTGGGAAGCTTGACTTGGTTGGCCTAACCAAGAGAAGGCTGAGGGGTGATAGGATTGCTCTCTATAAATACATCGGGGGATAAATACTGGGGAGGAGAGGAGTTATTTAAAGGCCAACATGGACACAAGAACAAATGGATACAAACTGGCAATCAACAAGTTTAGGCTTGAAATTAGACAAGATTTCTAACCACCAGAGGAGTAAAGTCCTGGAACAGCCTTCCAAGGGGAGCAGTAGGGGCAAAAAACCTAACTGGCTTCTAGACTGAGCTTGGTAAGATTATGGAAGGGATGGTATGATGGGTCACATGTCGTTGTAGGCAGTCTCATCTGCAACTGCCAGTAGCAAATATCCCCGAAGGCCAGAGATGGGACACTAGATGGGAAAGGCTCTGAGTTACTATAGAGAATTCTATCCCAGGTTTCTGGCTGGTGGGTCTTGCCACTATTTGGGGTCAGGAAGGAATTTTCCCCCAGGTCAGATGGGCAGAGACCCTGGGGGTTTTTCACCTGCCTCTGCAGCATGAGGCACGGGTCACTTGCAGGTTTAAACTAGAGCAAATGGTGGGTTCTCTGTAACTTGAAGTCTTTAAATAATGATTTGAGGACTTCAGTAACTCAGCCACAGGTTGAGTCTATTACAGGTGTGAGTGGGTGAAGTTCTGTGGCCTGCAGTGTGCAGATCAGACTGAATGATCATGACGACTCCTTCTGGCCTTAAAGTCTATGAGTCTACATTATAAATTAGTGACCAGCATACATTTCTAGTTTTTGTTTTTAAAAAAGGATGCTATTCCATCCTAATCTTTCAAACGCTATTATTTTTCCACATCTCTCTTAAGATAACTGAATTCATAATAGATAATAAGAGTTCAACCAAAATGAGAGGGTGGCAAAATAAACAAACCCCCTTGGACCACAAACTCGTATGAAGTGTCAAGTCTAAAATGATGTTTTAACCTCTTAGTGGCAAGGCCCTGAAACAACTAGCCAAAACAACAACAAATCCCCACTGAAACTTATGATGAAATTGTTGATAGACATTTAGTGGTTGCGGTGTTGCTAAAAGTGACTGTGGTATATAAAACTCAGATGAAAACTCTCCAAAATGTTTTGTCAGAGATCTTAATCCAAGCAGAGGGATTACCTGCTCTGTTTATTCATATTTAAAAAGCTAAAGAGCTAGAAAAAGGGAATATCATCACCCCTCAGGGTATATTTGTTTTAGCTGAGTTTAATGTAAATTTATACAATACATAAAAGGCATTATAAAAGTATCAGCATAATTTCCTCCTCCCTCCTGGGGGGACAGGATGAGTGGCTAAGGAGAAGAAAGAAAAATTAATATTTCTGAGTAGTTTTTAAGTTTATCATCTCCATGCAGATTCTGGCTGCTCGGATTTAATGAAGCTACAAATGGCTTCAAGGAGAAGAATTTTCCTCATGTTAAAATATCAGCAATCTACTTGTGGTAATGCTCTCAGTTGAGACATCGGATACGCCATGCTGGGTCACATCATTGGGTCCAATATCGTGCGTCTGCTTGTGGTTAATATTGGAGCACCACTAATGCCTACTGGGTATCAACTACAATATTTTAAGATGCCTGGAATAACTAGTTAATTTACTATTATTAATTGATAATTTGAATAATAGTATTATGTGTATACCATGGTAGCACCCAAAGACCCCCAGTGAGGATCAGGGACCAATTGTCCTAGTTGCTGTACAAGCAAAAAGGTAGAACATGGTCTCTCCCTACTCTGAAGAGCCTAACAGTTTAAATTCAAGACAAGACACAAAAAATAGGAGAGGTGAGGAGCGATAAGAGTAACACTAATAAGTTCAAATGGTTGGTTACACAGGGAATTTGTAGAAGTATAAATGTTAGGTTAACAAATGCACAACAGTATGGTTCCCAATCAAACCATTATCTTCTGTGCACTCTTAATATTTGCTGTCCCACAGAAAGAGTAACTCTGGGCACATTCCTTTTTATATTTATATGTTTCATCTCCCCCCTTCTACTTTGCATTATTGGTTCCTGTTTAATATTTTATTTATATATATTTATACACATATATACACACAAGATTTTATATATATTAAACAATGTGTACACACACAGACTATTAGCTATGATGGGCAGGGATGGGGTCCCTAGCCTCTGTTTGCCACAAGCTGGGCATGGGCAACAGGAGATGGATCACTTGATGATTACCTGGTCTGTTCATTACCTCTGGGGCATCTGGCATTGGCCACTGTTGGAAGACGGGATATTGGGCTAGATGGCCCTTTGGTCTGACCCAATATGGCCGTTCTTATGTTCTTACCCAATTTTCATAATGCTCTCAGACAACACATATAATGATGTAAGCCCCCTTCCTCCTGGGAGGCCATTGGAGCCAGGAGGGTTTCCTAAACTCTGCAGGAATGGCTCACTGCAGGTGTGAATCAGCATGGAACAGCTGACATTCCTGGAGCCTCTGAGGTGATAAAGGCACCACCTCCCTAGCACTGCTCCACAGGAGCAGGACAGACTTTCCAAACTCCATCTGGCCACTAGTGCTGATAAGCAGGAGATGCTAGGGTCTTTTTAAGGGTCACTCCCCATGGAAAATTCTGCGGAGGACTCCAAACCACATGGAGCTCCCCCATTAACAAACACATTCCCAGACATTATCCAGCAACCCTGTAGTTCCAGCTACAGACTTTATGGATCTATTTCTCCCCCAGGCAAGGACTGTATTTCCCCTTTTCAAGTGGGACTGCAAGAACTAAAAGTAACTTCAAATGACAGGATAATGTAAGTTGATAAAAGGGACAGAACCCAAAGTTTTATACTAAACTCTAAAAGCTAAACTTGTCACCCCTTCAAACAAAACTAAATATTTCTTTATGGATATGGAGGAGACATCCTCCTTATCAATCAGTTTTAGCTGACTGGCTCTCAGACCAAAACAACTGTGCTGGCAGCAGAAAGAGCCTCTTGAACTACTGAACTCGTCACCAGATGGGGCACAGCAACAGCTTTTAAAAAATAAACTGAAAACTGTGACACCCTGTCAAGATCATACCCTGGAAACTCCTCTCCTGTCAATCTTCAATCCATGTCTGAACTGAAGGACCTGAAGCTGTCCAGATCTTGTGATTTTCTGTCAAATGGTTTTGGAAACAGGGACACATGTGGAAAACAAGGTGAGCTGGGGAATATTGACACTACTAAGGCTTTCAAAATGATCAGTTTTGTTGTTTCTTTTATCCGGTATAATCTCACTACTTTAAAAAACAAAACAAAAAACAAGGACGTATATTAATAACTTTGCTAAACTGCCCAGTCATCAATAATGTGCCAAAAGCACAGCATAAAGCCCTATTTTTATTAGACACTTACCTGTAGCATACCACGTCCATTGCTTTCTATAGTGCCCTCGTATGTGACATGCAATCTGGTCAGTTTTTTATGAGATCTATAATTTTTAAAATATATATAGATACAGTGTTACCTTACAGAGAATCAATTAACTACATCACCAAATGTAAAAGTCTCCATTATAAAAATCTCCACAAAAATAAATGAACAAAATTATGTTCTCAGTTAAATTAGTGTAAATCCAAAGTAACTCCACTGACTTCAATGAGAAGCTTTGTTTGCTTTCCAAACGAATACTTCAGATAGACAACTAAGACCAGGATAACTTAGAGCAGAATTTGGCACAATGTGACAAAAGTCAGATATTAGTTAGGGAAGTGGGAGGTGAAGAAAATGAATACTTTGCATTTACATAGTACTTTCCATCCAATGATCTCTGCTCCCTATGAACACATCAGTCAATCCTCACTACCACTTGGTGAATTGGGTTTTATTATTCCCATTTTATAGATGGTGAAAAAGAAGTTAGGTTCCTCGCCCAAGGCCACAGAACAAGAGAACAGCAGATCTGGGCCTAGAAGTCTGATACTCCTGGATGTGGCTGAGTGTAGGAGCACTACCTGTGCCCCAGTACACATGGGATTAACTACAGCTTCCCTTTTCTTTTCTGTTACACAGTAACTCAGGTGAAGAGCTATAAGCAGGAATGCTGGAAAGACAGAAGAGAGGAATGTCTGTTGGAAAGCAGGACTCCACACCCAGGTACTGAGGCTATGTCTACACTAGAGAGCTTTCAGCAGCTGCAATAAATAATTTGTGTAGCTGTTGTAATGTGACGGGAGAGAGCTCTCCCATCAGTTTAATTACTCCAGTCTCCGTGAGTGGCGATAGTTATGTCAGCAGGAGAGCTTCTCCCACTGTCCACACCAGCACTTAAATCGGCATAAATTATGTCACTTGGTGTGTGTGTGTGTGGCTAATTCACACCCCTAAGCAACATAATTTATGTTGATTTAAGTTGTAGTGTAAACATACCCTGAGTGAACTCCACCTTGGGGGATCTTTTTGTTGTTGCTTTATGCTTATGGTAACTTATTTTGATCTATGCTCATAAAGATTTGCTGCTGTTGAAAAATCCTGTTGCTCGCTGCCATTTTATTTCTGCTGAACTACACCCTCCAGCCCACAACTACTCCTTGGGTTTTCACAAAATTGGCCTTATTTTGACCAGAATGATCATTTTTGATCATTAATTTCTATCCAGAATTGTAAAATTAAAATAATAACTTAATTTTATGGGTTGATCACCAGTGTTGTGGACAGACTATTCTAATCTACCATATACTTTCATTAATAACGGTATTAAATATTTTGACTTACTGCCTATATTTCCTCCAGAAAGAACAATTACTTCCAGACTTTGTAAAGAAGAAAGTCACTGACATATTTAACAACAATACAGTGGAATTAATTTTTTTTTTTTAAAGAGAGGTTTAAATTAAGTTGTATTAGTTACAATCATCCAATAATAGATTTACAGGGGATATAAATCTGCCCTCTACTTGAGCAGGATATTAAGAAACAGAATATTCTGTGCGAGAAGCTAGTACATAGACTGAATTACATTCATATCAGTGATGGCTTAGATTCCTCACTTCAGCAAACAAGAAATAAAATGATATTTCACCTTTCTGTTTAAAAAGAAAAAAAAATTGCCACTCAGCTCCCATTGAGGTTAATGTGAAACATGTCTATATCCTCAATCACCAATTTAAAAACCTTTAATAGCATACAATTACATATTTCATACCCCTAAATAGTAGTTACACAGATAGAGCAAAGAAGCGCTATGTTAATATGACAAAATCAACTTACAGAACATTTGGTCAGATTTTGAAAAATAATTTGGGGTCAGATCCTCATCTGAGTACTTTGGCAAAGCACCAAGGAAGACAATGGAGGTAAACTGATTTACACCAGCTGAAGATCTGGCCCTTGACATATACAATTGTAAGGGTATGCAGTTTCCTGGAAGACTAGGAGAACCATGTGTACTCTGTTATTACTAAACATGCATGAATTTATGTATTCCGAGACTTACAGTAATAGACTTTTTAAAAATGTTTTGGACCCCAGCATTTTTTCTGCTCAGCACATATATAACTGTTTATTTCTGCAATTCAAGGGTTAATATGACATTCTGAATTGACTCATCTTTTTTAAATGGTGGCTTAATTCTCCTCTGCCATACCTCAAAGTCTCTCTCAGTAATCATTGCATATTTACCCTGAAACCAGAGCAAGCTGAGTGCTTTTTCCTTACAATTCACTGTGCCACCATCACCTCAAGAAATCAATCTCTTTGCAAGAGACAGCACAAAATTACTCAAGCAGTGAGTGCCAAGGGAATGCAATGTCAGCTTCTACCCTGAGTAACTACTTTCAATAGGATTACCTTCTAAAATAACTTTTGTTTTGTGCCCTTTAGGTCCTAGGCATTCATTTATCATGTACTAACTATAGCATATTTGAGAACTGGTAAAAAACTAACAAGAAATCCATGACATGCTATTTGCAAGATACAGTATCAGACCTTTCATTCTACTATGTGTCTAACAAGGGTGCATTTTTTTTAGATTATAGTTAATATGCATTGAATAGCAAGTAAATCAAAAGCGAATGTACACACTAGTTATTTTAGCACATTTTAGGGGTAGTAACTATTAACTACCACAGTTATAAGATTATCTTTTTTAATAAACACCAATTATTAAAGTAAGTCTAAAAAAGAAAACATGGAATAGTCAGTAAGACTACACTGTGCTATTTACAGTTTTGGATACAAATTTAACATATAATGTTATATCTTAACTAGTATTTATATCTATAATCCTAAATCTACAGATTTTGATTCTAGGGTTACACATCCAATTCCCCAATTTCTTGCCTCTCCTTCCCAGCGCCAAAATTCCAACATCCAAAAACTTTGCTTAAATCTAAAACTTCACATACCCAGACAAGCAGTCATCATCTTACTTGGACTGTTTGCTGATGACATGGCACTAGCCAATGAAAAAGCTAACAAATCAAATTTTTCATGCTGGCTGTCAGCCATACTGCATTCGAGTTCCTGTCATTGCTGCTTCAGATGAAGCATCGTACCCAGGCTTCCCTCCTCCCCACATATATACACCTGCAAATTTTCATGGAAATATCACTGTTTAAATATTCATTTAAATCATGAACAAACAAAATGAAATGAGGTAACTGAAGCACATAAATATGCTCAAGTTAGAAATTTATTTTACAAAATTTTAGCACTTGACAAAATTATCAACTTCTACAGAAGACTGAAACAACTCCCCCTCACCAAAGAGTAACAACTCCCACCACCAAATTGCTTTTGCATCAGTTTAGCTGACTTTTCCCCCCAAAACTTGATGAATAAAAATAACAAAGATCCTTACAAAATAGTGTCCCTTGTAATGATTAAGAGCCTGACCCAACTCCTAATGAAGTCACTGGAAGTCTATGTCTTTATTGGGAGTTGCATAAGGCCCTAAGGGTATGTCTATACTTACCCGTCGCGTCGGAGGCGCGGGATCGATGTTCTGGGTTCGATTTATCGCGTCTTGTCAAGACGCGATAAATCGAACCAGGAAGTGCTCCCTCGTCGACGCTGGTAATCCAGCTCGACGAGTGGAGTAGGCGGAGTCGACGGGGGAGCCTGCGCGCCGCGTCTGGACCACAGGTAAGTTCGAACTAAGGTACTTCGACTTCAGCTACGTTATTAACGTAGCTGAAGTTGCGTATCTTAGTTCGACAGGGGGGGTTAGTGTAGACCTGGGCTAAGTCATCACAACCAAGTAAAACAATTTCTCACACTGAGAGATGTGTTTAACTTACCTTTCCCAGTCTGGAAGGTCTTGAAGACTTTGTCTTGTAAAAGTCACTAATCCAGTCGGTTCTATTTTTAAAAAATAAGAAAAAACAGTAAAACATACATTATCAGCTGTACGTTTCAAGTTTTAAAAGCTTACCACTTAAAATCATTCAGAGACTAAGGCTACAACACAAGTGGTTCTTACTCAGGAGTATTAAAAACCAATTTAAAATAAAAATGCTAGTTAAAATAAATGTTTGTTTCTCTTAAAAGGAAAACTGGTAGCTCAGGTGAGAGCAGAATGTGTTGCCATAGGCAAAAAATCAGACTTCAGATCCTGAGCAGGCTCCAGTCAGTAGGTCATGAAGGACTACATGCGAGTAGTAGGGGAGCATCGACTGTTTTCAACCAAGAACCTTGGCTGATTTACATGAAGGACTGATGGATTCCAGAGGAAGGAAGTTAATTCTCTCTTGAAGCATTTGAGAGAGGAAATAGGAAGATTCCTGGAGGACTCCAGCCCTCAACTGAAAAAAAGGTGTATAGACGCATATTATAAGAGATTACCTCTATTTATGTGACTTCCTTTTATTTCACTAAAAATGTGTTTTAGTTGCAGCAACAAAAAATCAGTTTTTGAATATTTGGAAGAAACTTATTTTATTCAATCTGTTCTTTGTCCAGAAAGCAATTCCCGTTTTTCTATGGAAAAGCATTCTTAGAGTGAGAAACATTTGAAACTATTAAAGGCAATGGTGGTGTCACCTAAATAAAAACATATTTTAAAACTTCTATTCTCTAAGAACTCTTATTTTTTTGCAAAGCATAACATATTCCTCAGAAAGTGTTAAATATTCCTGTAATACTGTTAGAAATTTTATGAGGCTATAAAGAATTTTACAAAAAAAGGTTAGCTTAATTTTTTAAAGAGAAGGTCTTATATTAATCAAGTGTTTCCCCATAAGGGTTCTGTGATATTATGGAGGTGATGTTTCACAAATTAAGCATACATTTTGAGTACTAAGCTTTGGTTTACATATGCTCCAATGTATTCTGTTACAAGGAACTCAATTACTATTTATACTAAAAGGGCTGGGGAATTAAACATTTAATTTCCACTCATTTCCAGGGCTAAATTACTTCAGTCTTAATTCATTGTATGGGGTGGAGGGGTATGTTTGAAAGTGCAATAAAAGTTATTAATTCAAGGAAGAACATTTGGGAATCCCATTAAATATTATTTGGAATTATAGTGTAAAGAATTCCAATTCACCAGTTACATAAAATCATTTGGGATTATGTTCTAAGTACATAAAGAGGCAGAGCAGCTGTATAACTTAGGGTACGTCTATACTTACGCGTCCGGTCGGAGGCGCGGGATCGATGTTCTGGGTTCGATTTATCGCGTCTTGTCTAGACGCGATAAATCGAACCAGGAAGTGCTCCGCCGTCGACGCTGGTAATCCAGCTCGACGAACGGAGTAGGCGGAATCGACGGGGGAGCCTGCGCGCCGCGTGTGGACCCCGGGTAAGTGCTTTTTCATTCGAACTAAGATAGTTCGACTTCAGCTACGTTATTCACGTAGCTGAAGTCGCGTATCTTAGTTCTAATTTCGGGGCTAGTGTAGACCAGCCCTTAGAAGTAGGAGGTTGCTGTAATTCAGTTTGCATCTAAACATCTTTTCACTCACGTACAAAAATGCAATAAGCTATGCACAAAGTCACATGCATGGGTCACATTCTACTCTTGATCTTTGTGAGTAACATCTATTGACATCAATGAGACTTTCGTAGGTATATTAAGGACAGGATGTGGTTCTACTAGTTTGCATGGTGGAAGTATAAGTCCTCAAGTCAAAAGAATGACTGAGTCAGATAAAACGGGAACCTTTTTTTGGCCCAAGTATGGGAGTAGTTTTTTTAATGCCATTTTGCACCTGAATACCTCAAAAATGTCTTTCTGAAAAACAAATGCTTCTGACTTGGTATGAGTTAGTTAGTTATGAGAGAACATTAGTATTCTTTACATGTTAGAACACATGATTTTCTAAAATAAAGTTTTAAGAGTAGAAAACATCATGATGTTCATATGGAGTATGCCATCAGAAAATCTTTAACACCAGACCAAGATATGATACTTCAGATATAATTAAGATATATATTAAATGAATGATTATTAAGGCTACATGTTTGTCATGGAGGTCGCGGAAGTCACAGATTTCATGACTTCCTGCGACCTCCGTGACTTCTGCAGCAGCTGGTGTGGCTGACGCCAGGGCTGCCCGAGCAGCTAGCCCTGGGGCCAGTTGCTTGGGCGGCCTTGGGGACAGCCACACCATTCGTTGCCGGAGCAGCTCTGCAGCCAGCCACTCAGATGGCCCTGCAGGCAGCCGCACCAGCCACTGCTCTGGCAGCCCCGGGCAGTGGCTGATGCGGCTGGCCGCGGAGGAACACCTAAGCGGCAGTCCCAGGGGCAGCAGGAGCAGCCACAGCTCAGGGCTCCCGGCAGTGATCCTGGGGCGGCCAGAACTACTGCTAGCTGCCTGGGACTCCTCTCCCTCCCCCAGCAGTGGCTGGAGCTGCCACTGGCTGCCCGGGGCTTACCTCCCGCACTAAGAATAAATCAGAGGTATTTATGGTATACGTCATGGACAGGTCACAGACCGTGATTTTTTGTTTTTTGTCCTTGACCTGTCCATGACTTTTACTAAAAATAGCCGTGATTAAATCTTAGCCTTAATGATTATGCATACAACTAGAGCATCATAGGTACATGTTTATTGCAATGAGCGCTCAGCCACATAAAAACACATGTATAAGTTTATGTGAATGTGCAACTCCATGACAATGTAAGAAGCTTTGATTAAGCACACTTGGTACATTAACTTGAATCTCAGATAGCTTATATAATCTTACTGGAGTGTCCAGCTACACACATTCTGAGCAACATCTTGCCAGGCGGCTGAATGTCTTAAAATCCAGTTCCATGGGAGTTGAGGGTGCCCAACATCTCGCTGGGTCGCTCATTTAGTGAGTTTATTTTAAACGTGGGTCAGCTCTCTTATGAGCTTTTGGGGAAGAAGGGGATAGAAGTGGTTGGGGAAAAAATGAAAAAAGCTGTATTATCTGCAATATCAGAGCTGAGATTTTGGATGCACTTAAGCCAGTAAATTCAAAGTTATAGTTCCCTGAAAACCATAATTTTGACAGTGAGTGTGTGTATTTATATGCTTCTAACTGCTGCTATGTGTGTGAGTGCTCTCTCTTTCTTTTTATGGAAAAGAAAGAATGGCAGTTAGCAGCATATGGAATAATTAAGATAATACATATTTTAATTACTGAATATTCTGCTAACTGCCATGCTCTCGCACATTAGAGATACAAAGTGGGTGAGGTAAAAATCTTTTATTGGACCAACTTCTGTTGGTGAGAGAGACAAGCTTTCGAGCCACACAGAGCTCTTCTTCAGGTCTGGGAAAGGTACTCCCTGCTGAAGAGCTCTGTGTGGCTCAAAAGCTTGTTTTTCTTACCAACAGAATTTTGTCCAATAAAAGTTATTACCTCACCCACTTTGTCTTTCTAATATCTTGGAACCGACACAGCTACTACACTGCATCCCCTCACATACACAAAGTGTGTGAGAGAGAGAGAGACACTGTGTTCATGGCCGTTATCTTACATAATAATTCAACACTTTATATATTCTGTACCTCAGGGCAAAGCTACAGTTCCTGTGGGAACCAATATTTTCAATTTCTTGACTTCTTTGTTCAAAAGCTTCACCATACCATTGTATTGCCATAGATTTTTCTATTTATTATACATTCTTTATGTGCTTGCTTTGCAGCTCAGACTAAGCGACATTTTTCACAGCATTCAAAAGAAATGAACTAATAAGTGAATATACTTTTTTCTGTGACTCTTCTAAAGTAGCAGAAAAGGGTTTTCAGCTTCTCAGGCTTCCTTGGTGACCGTCCTTCAAACAATCTGAATAAAAAGATATAAAAGTGACTGAATTAGTTTCAATGGCACACAGAGTAATAATTAAGCTGTTTAATAACAGTGAACTGATTGGATTTTGAAAGTAATAAGGATAACTTAAAGAGGCTTCTCTAGATGTTTAATAAGATAAAAGTGTCACACTTATTTAAGTTGAAAAGTAACATGGAAAACAAATGTGATTTCTCTGTTCAAAGGGGGTTGTAAATCAGAGATAAATTACATAATTTTCTCTCTTTATCAGTTAGTAGTATTTACACACTCTAGTTAAAATCCTCTTTGCCTGCATAAAGCCCAAATACTTTATCTTTAAGCAGATGAAATAGAGAGTCTGAGGAGAAAAAATTGACCCAACAACCAAGTGTCAGGTTCCAAGTCCTACTGAAGTCCCACAGCCCCAAGTCCCAAATCCCACAGCCACTATTCCAGTCTACAAGCTCGAAACCAGACCTTCCACAGCATTTGTATGGGGTGTTGATATACAGCCTTCCCCTGCCCTGCCCTCAGTGTTGTATTTACATGCTGGTTTATGCAGGCAGAGTGCAGAGACCTTTTCAGCAGCACCTAGGGGGCCTGAGGCATACCTGCATGGTTGCTCAGCTAGTGGACAGCCTTGGGGAACCTCTACAGGGTTTAAGTGGTGCAGATAGCCTTGCATTGGCCCTCCAGAGTGGGGTTAATTTAATCCCACTAGTATTAAGTGGCTCAAACAAATTATTTTGGTTGATTAATTAAATGCAAGCATACTCTCATCCTTATTTTAAAGGGGAAAAAATCCTTAATGAGATAATGGTACACAACTAAAGCTTCAGATCTCCTTGTAATCTTCAGTTCTCCAAGACACTAAACCTTTTAATATGTTATCAGTTTCCTTAGAAATAGGTGCCCTTAGAATGGAGGTGGGCAAACTATGGCCCGTGGGCCACATCCAGCCTGCGGAACCCTCCTGCCCAGCCCGAGCTCTTGGCCTGGGAGGCTAGCCCCCGGCCCCTCCCCTGTTGTTCCCCCTCCCCCTCCGCTCACTGCGCCACTGGCGCAATGCTCTGAGTGGCGGGGCTGCGAGCTCTTGCTGGGCAGTGCAGCTGCAGAGCCGCGGCCTGACCCAGTGCTCTGTGCTGCACGGTGGCGTGGCTGGCTCCAGCCAGGCGGCCCAGCTGCCTGACCCAGTGCTCTGTGCTGCGCGGTGACGTGGCTGGCTCCAGCCAGGCGGCCCAGCTGCCTGACCCAGTGCTCTGTGCTGCGCGGTGGCGTGGCTGGCTCCAGCCAGGCGGCCCAGCTGCCTGACCCAGTGCTCTGTGCTGCACGGTGGCATGGCTGGCTCCAGCCAGGCAGCCCAGCTGCCTGACCCAGTGCTCTGTGCTGCGCAGTGGCGTGGCTGGCTCCAGTCAGGCGGCCCAGCTGCCTGACCCAGTGCTCTGTGCTGCGGGGTGGCGTGGCTGGCTCCAGCCAGGCGGCGCAGCTGCCTGTCCCGGTGCTCTGGGCAGCACGGTTGTAGCGCTGCCAGCCACTGGTGCTCCAGGCAGCGTGGTAAAGGGGGCACGGGGGTTGGATAGAGGGCAGAGGATTTTGGTGTGGTGGTCAGGGGTGTGGATGGGGTCGGGGCTGTCAGGGGGCAGGGAACAGGGGGGTTGAATGGGGGCAGGGGTCCCGGGGGGGGGGGGCAGTCAGGAAGGAGAGGGGGGTTTGGATGGGGCAGCAGGGGGCAGTCAGGGGCGGGGTGTCCGGGAGCCGTCAGGGAGCTGGGGGTGGATAGGGGGCAGGGGCTGGGTCACGCCTGGCTCTTTGGGGAGGCACAGCCTCCCTTAACTGGCCCTCCATGCAATTCTGGAAACCCGATGTGGCCCTCAGGCCAAAAAGTTTGCCTGCCCCTGCCTTAGAACTAGACGTTCAGAGAAATCTGTTAAAAACCTATAAACATATTTTCCTGTTTTTCCTCTACTTATCTTCCATTACATTATTATTTATATTGCAAAAGCACCCAAAATCTACCAAGAGTTGTAAAGACATACAGGAAGACAGTGAAAGACTGCCCTAAACAGTTCACAGTGAAAGGCACTGATCCTAGAAACACCTCTTTAATTTTTCTCAGAGAAGTATTCCCCATAGATTTCAGTAGGACTATTCAGGTGAGAAAAAGTACATTTGTTTGCAGGATTGGGTCCCAAGACAACAAAGGACAGATGACAAGTGAGGAAAAGGCATACAAAATACAAAGAAAGTGGTCAATGTAACAAAGGGCATATGTTTCACTAATTATTTTTCATTCTATTTGGTTTGTAATATACAGATCATCTACAACTACTCCTCAACCTAGCCATGGTTAGTTCCTTCAAAATGCAATATAATATAAACTACCTCAATTGCTCTAGCATTGGTAAGTTTATAACAACAGCTTGTAAGAGGACAGTTGTAGATAACAAATTACTTATATGATGATAAATAAAAAGTTATCCTCAACTGCCAAATATCTACCCATCTTTGCATGACTCATTCATTCCCTAACCTGGGTTAATTAGAACCACATGTCCCACTGCCTCCCACTCCTCAAATGCCCCCTTGTGCTACCATGGACCACAAAATGAAAGAAAGGACTGAAATAAACTTCTCCTTATTTGCTTCTGGCAACCAGAATCTGCCACCTCCGTGTTTCCTTACTGATTACTAAAAATTGGCACCAAGGCCAATGTTTGTTCCACAGAAAAGCTGTTAAAGTATTTGTTGGACAACCTCATCCCTACAAGACTAAATACATCACTTCATAAAGAGACAGATCTGAGCTCATGTCCATCTACAAATACTAGTAGACATCACCTTAAAATTAATTCAGAAAATGGCAAACCCAACTGAAACTCAATATTTTAAATTAGAGATGAATGAACTCACCAAAATATTTTAAGAGACCATAAATTTGGGGAATTTTTTTTGGGGGGGAGAACTGAAAAAACAGAAATTTCCAACATATGATTCTGCACCTTGGAGCCACATGGGTGCACCCAGGGGCTTCTGTGGAATCCATTTGGAGTCAATCTGATTCCACTCAAACACAATGGTCTACCCATACAGATCCAACTGCAGGACTGGGACCAATAAGAGCACACACTTTGTCCCTTGCACTTAAAACGCAGAATTTAAAAGCAGCACAAATTATGGAGTCTACCTTCTTTTCTCCAAGCTCAGGATTGACAAATATTGATGGTAAAGTGTGGAAGAAATTTACACTGATATTGTTATTGCTTTGTTCATTAATTTCAAAATTCTTTCATGAACTTAGTGCTCATGAAAGGTACCAGACTGACAATCGTGGAAACTAGAACCTATCTACAGAAGAGCTACAGCATGGGCAGCAGGAATGCAAGGTTCTCTGTGTTATATCACTAATACTTTTCAACTCTGAATTGTAGAGATCACCTCTGGGGTGAAAAATTCGTTTGCTTGCTATATCTATTCCATGCTTGGTCTCTCCGATGAGATTGCCAACAAGAACACCAATTAGTCCTATTTATAGGGATTTTGTAATGTTAAAAAAAGAAACCTGTCCTCTAGGAATTGCAGCTGAAACTACTAACTCATTACATACTGGCTGCCTGGACTAGCAGATTTTAAAGAGGATTTGTTTTTGTTTTGTTACTGATCTGGACTGGACTGGCACTAGGAACCAAGAAGTGAAAATCTGCAAATCCAAATCCCAATGGCCTAAGCCATCCAACTCCTCCAGACAAAACTGAATTTTATCTACTTACACTTCAATGATCATGTTAGGAATGAAAATAATGTAACATTGTCCTTCAGAAATTTCACTGCATGGGGAAGACAACACCAGCTACCCTTTTGTCTGGATTAAAAAACAAAACAAAAAACAAGAAAAACTCTACTTTAAATTACCTAGAGAGCTACTACTGACAAATAGAAATCCATTTATGAAAATTTAAGTAATAAAAAGAAAACTTCCTTACTTTTAGCCATTAAGTGAATGCATTCTTTCAGTGTTAACCAAAATACTATTTTTACTGCATCATCTAGCTTCCAATAACCTGCACTTGTATTGCTTAATTTGGTTTCCTATAAAATGACATGGCATTGTTATTGGTAACACATAATGCAATTTGTCTGGAGGGAAGAACATAGGGGGCTTTGGAAGCAATATGCCTTGAGTAAGAAGTTCACTAGAAGATGTCGGATACAGTAGAAGCCCTTGGGGCTTAAGATCTCATTTCTGAAAACCATTCTTAAAGTATAGCAAAATTGGCTGGGAACGGGAATGCAAAGTGACAGAATGTTATTCATCTACTTCCATGTAGCACAAAGATAACCCTGCTTCAAAAGCAGAAAGCTTTAGGTGAATTCAGCCTTCTAGTATCAAAATGGATTAGATTTTTCATATTTAGAAAAGATGACTTACATAAGACGTATGTGAAGCGGGCGTATTCAATGTGAACAGATTAATTTTACTGGGAAATTATTATTCAATAAAAAATTAATTGGGGGTGGGGAAGAGAAGGGAAGGTTAGTTTCTAGTCCTGTTTTCACTAATCTTAGGGGCGGGGTACCTGTAAACAAGGACTTCAGGAAAACAAAATTTATTTGTACACCACATTTTAAAATGGTGTTACTACAGGCACTAATAAAGTACAGTGATTGTAGAGCTAAGGAGGCAAGTTGAATCAGCAAATCAAATAAAAATAAATTAGGTATGTGTTAGAGGTTTTTCCTCTAAAAACTTGTGACTTTTTATTTTAATGTTTGAGCCCTTTATCTGAGACAGTTTATACACAGGACTTAATAATGCGCACACTAGCCTTTTGCCTTTTCAATTTAAATTGAAATAATGTTTAGGTTGCAAATAAATTTGTTAAACTCAACCAAATGTTCAGTAGATGGCCGTCCACATCACAAAGCCAACAATGATTGAGCATAACAGACAGCTTCTGTATAGAAAAAGTCAAGAACTGGAATAGCAGTGCTCAGTGTTGGCCTAACTTTCCCACTGAAGTAAATGGGATTTTTATAATTGATTTCAATGGAGTGGAGTTCAGGCCAACGTAGATCATCTTTTCAGAACTATTTGGGTGGATTTCCTAAACATGAAAGACTTGCTAATCATCAGATGGACCCTTTTGGCCTTAGAATCTATGAACTGATTTCCTATTTCCTTCTCCCAGTTCCAGGATTTTTTTCATTCTTAAAGCAATGGAGAGTTATATTTACAATCAAGAAGTCCATTTATATAAAATATTTTTTCTTTGACAGTTAGTTTCCAATCTAATTGTTTATATTTAAGATAAAGCCTTCATTATTAGAGCTTTTTTCCATGGCGATAAGAGGAAAAAAGGATTTCACGGGCAAAGGCTAGTTAGATGAGAATGTAAATCAGTGCTGTGGTCCCATACTTACTTGTTAAAAAAGATGTAACCCTGACACTAACCCCAAATCCATGCTCACTCCAATCAGAATAATTCTGAATTCATCACAATTAATGCTGGTTCAAATCAAAGTGTTTCACAAAATGAAGTCTTGGAGTGGCAATTTAAGTGAAAAAAACAATGAGTGAAAATACTGGATGAATATGCTATGTTTCATTTCATAATCTCCATGTAGGCTTATTATTAGTGAGTTTGTCAATACAGATCTAAAATATGGTATAGCAGCCATACTTTTTCTAAATCACTTAACAATACAAAACATAGAATGAGATAAACATTTTGGTTCTTTGCAATGTTGAGACAGTTAGGACAAGAAACTTCTGTTCATCTGAGGCTCAAACATCTCTAGAAACTCAGGGCCTGATTCAAAGGTCATGGAAGTGAGTGAAAACGTTCCCATTGATTATAGTGGTCTTCGGATCAGCCCCTAAACCCTCACATTTATCAGTTTATGAAAATGCATCCAAATATAATCTCAGTATGCAGTTTAGTTCATATTTGTTTTCCCAATGTTCAAAGAGATTAAATGAGCAATTTAGACGACTTCCAAACAGCATTAAAATTGACCCGCCTGCAGAAGGGAGGAACAGGGGAGGGAAGGAGGTACATGTCTTTTATCTTTATTTTTTTGGGTGACATTGTGATGAATGAAGACCTGAAAGATTGTTGGAGTTTTAAAGTGTTTCACATTTAAAAAGAAATTATATTCCTGGAGGGCTCCTTGAATGACTATAGAACTAGCTGGATTATAACATCAAAAGCAAGCATGAAATCTTCATGAAACCCGCCCCCCAAACAAATGTACAAACAACCTTTTAGGTCTTCCCTATAAATTATAAAGCAGCAGGTCATTTTTATGGCAGTAAGCTTATTACTATAGTAATAGAGAGTGAGGGTTCAACAGCACACACCATTGCCCTAACCAAGCTTCCACTGAAGTTGGTGGGAGTTTTACCATGAACTTCATAGGGAGCAGAATTAGGACAACGATGAATGCTTTTAAAAATCCTTCCCAAAAAATTATTGGAGAGCTAAGTCTCAAATTAAATCTATATTAATATGTACACCCAAATCTTAACATACACTAAACAGTCTCAGTTTATTAGTTTCCAAAAACTCAATTTAAATCCACCTACTTTTTTCTTCCCACACCAGACTAGTCTGCAAAGTGCTCAAAAGCGCTGTAAGGTCAGCCACCTTTCACACATGACAAGCCAAAGGCCCTATTTTCAGAGATGCAGAGATCCACATTTTCCCATTGACTGCAATCTGAGTTTTAGGTGCTTAGAACCTTTGGAAAAAAAAAATCAGACCCTAGACTTCTATTCTCGGTCTGAGAAAGTGAACCTATTCCAGAGCCAAGTTTTCAATTGCAAGAGCAGAGCTTTTTTTTCTGAAGGGAGGGAATAGGAGATGGACTAAAAACACACACAACAATATTTTATTTAAATAAATGCTACATTCCCTACTAAGAAAAAGGCCGAACGACACATGAACAAATCATGTCTCAAGTGCATATGCATCATACAATTAAATATCTTTCAAATCTCCAACATGGAGACAAAGCATTAATAGAAATTACTAGGACACTGGGCAAAAACATTAATAGACATTTGTATAACAACCTCGAGTATCATCTCTCTCTACACAGAACGAGAAATATCAAATATTAATTTAATGGTGAGGTCTCATTAACACCTGTACTTGCTAACATGAAGCTTAAAGTGAATTGGTCAATATGCAACATTATGGAAACATTTATTTCAAGTACAAAGTTTTGTAGTTTTAAAAAGAATAGGTTTCTGTTAGGGCATGATGTATATTAACTGGAATTTTTCTTGAGCTCTGTATGACAAGATCACAAAAAAGCAATTCCCTGAGTGGAATGTAGATTATCAATTTACCAATATAAGAATCCAAGGCAAGAAACCATTAATACAAATTTTAAGAATTCATCCAACTAAACTGCACTGTAAATCAAACTCAAAGCACTGCAAGCCCCATTTTAAATTGAAGTAATTGATAAATTACTTGCAACTGCATATTTTCATCCAGTAAGCCACTTTTCCTTTGTGCAAGATGTTCTGTCAAACTGCCACACAGCTACTTCAATTTAGTAAGGAGACAGATGCAAAAAGGCTGCCGAGCTGACCACTGAGGCAACCTACAATTTATCTTTGACCTTCTAGTTTCTAAGCAAATGCAGCAGCAATGCTAATCAAATTGAAGCCTTTTATATAGATATTTAGGTATTCTGAGGAACCAAAGGACAGGCAGAAGTGAAGGTCAATAATAAAAGTAAGCAGACTTGTGGGAGCAATATAACAAGACATTCAGTTAACATTAGCAGCCAAACAAAATGTTCTGATTTAATCTTCAACTGTTTTCAGTGTTTATGTTCTGAATATAAATCCTACACTTGATACAAAAAAAAAATCATAAAAAACTACAGTGGTTATGTTTCAACTAGGGCTATCAAACAATTAAAAAAATTAATCGTGATTAATCACACTGTTAAGCAATAACAGAATACCATTTATTTAAATATATTTGGATGTTTTCTACATTTTCAAATATATTGATTTCAATTATAACACAGAACACAAAGTGTACAGTGCTCACTTTACATTTATTTTTGATTACAAGTATTTGCACTGTAAAAAACCCAAAAGAAATAGTATTTTTCAATTCACCAATACAAGTTCTGTCGTGCAATCTCTTTAACCTGAAAGTTGAATTTACAAATGTAGAATTATGTACAAAAAACTGCATTCAAAAATAAAACAGTGTAAAATTTTAGAGCCTGCAAGTCCACTCAGTCATACTTCTTGTTCAGCCAATCGCCCAGACAAACAAGTTTGTTTACATTTGCAGGAGATCATGCTGCCCGCTTCTTGTTTACAATATCACCTGAAAGTGAGAACAGGTGTTCTCATGGCACTGTTGTCGCAAGATATTTACGTGCCAGATGCGCTAAAGATTCGTATGCCCCTTCATGCTTCAACCACCATTCCAGGGGATGTGTGTCCATGCGGATGACGGGTTCTGCTCGATAACAATCCAAAGCAGTGTGGACCAACGCATGTTCATTTTTATTATCTGAGTTAGATGCCACCAACAGAAGGCCGATTTTCTTTTTTACAGTTCTGTAGTTTCCACATCGGAGTGTTGCTCTTTTAAGATTTCTGAAAGCATGCTCCACACCTTATCCCTCTCAGATTTTGAAAGGCACTTCAGATTCTTAAACTTTGGGTCAAGTGTTGTAGCTATTTTAGAAACCTCACATTGGTAGCTTCTTTGCATTTTGTCAAATCTGGAGTCAAAGTGTCCTTAAAATGAACAACATGTGCTGGGTCATCATCCAAGATTGCTATAACATGAAATATATGGCAGAATGTGGGTAAAACAAAGCAGGAGACATACAATTCTCCCCGAAGGAGTTCAGTCATAAATTTAAATAACACTTTTTAAAAAAAAAAATCATCCACATGGAAGCATCGTCGACTGGAATGGTGGCCAAAGCATGAAGAGGTATATGAATGTTTAGCATATCTGGCACGTAAATACTTTGCAATGCCGGCTACAAAAGTGCCATGCAAATGCCTGTTCTCACTTTCTGGTGATGTAAATAAGAAGAGGGCAGCATCATCACCTGTAAATGTAAACTTGTTTATCTGAGAGATTGACTGAATAAGAAAGAGGGCTGAGTGGACTTGTAGGCTCTGAAGTTTTACATTATTTTATTTTTGAGCACAGTTATGTAACAAAAAAATTATATTTGTAAGCTGCACTTTCATGACAAAGACAGTACTTGTCAGAGGTGAATTGAAAAATACTATTTCTTTTATCATTTTTACAGTGCAAATATTTATAATAAAAAATAATATACACTTTTATTTCAATTATAACATAGAATATAATATGTGAAAATGTAGAAAAAATCCAAAATATTTAATAAATTTCAATTGGTATTCTATTATTTAACAATACGATTAATCGCAATTAATTTTTTGAGTTAATCATGTGAGTTAACTGTGATTAATCAACAGCCCTAGTTCCAATATATTAAGAGTGCCACAAAAATATGCAATATGACAGAGTATGTGGCAGGATAATGATAGTGGTGAGGAGTATTTAAAATAAACAATTTCAATATTATATAGTTAGAAACAAAGAAAACATTTTAAAAACTGTCTTTAATTTTACACTTTGCTTTAAATTTTGATTTGACTGAAAAAAATTAAAAATTACATCAAGAGATTCCGTGTTTATTGTCTAATTACGTCTACATAGAATTTACAACTTTTACAAGTAAATTTCTCCAACACCCCAACTGTTAAGGAAAGTACTTAAGAATGTACTTAATGGCTTTTCTGAAGGCCTCACCCAGTTAGTTTGGGCTGCGTTCTTTCTGTTTCCTTCACCATCACCAGCAAAAGAGATTCTGTAACTGGAAACAAACTTGGTAACATGCTAGTTAAGAAAGAAAACCAGCCTTCCATCTCACTGCTGTTTTACAAGAGTAAACGTATATACTTATCAGAAATATAGGCAGCTATGACTTGGACATATAGGGATTAGATTAATTGAATATCATGGTGTCATATTCACACAATAAGTTTCCTGACATCATATTTTATAGACATTCCATGGCATAACTACAAGGGAAAAAATATTTCAAATATAGTGGGTCATATCAATATAAATATATTAATGTTGTAACATTACATTATTTGCTACAAAAAACTGACAGAGCATGGATTTTGTCTAATGGAAAGAAGTTGAACCTTTGAAGTAAATGGTTCAGAAACTGTCTTCTGTTTCATCAAATCAGAACAAAATCATCTAATTTTGAAACTTGGAATTCAGGCAACTCCATTATTCTTGTAAGTTTTTTCCAAAAACGGTGTCCAAATTCATAGATTTTTAAGGCCAGAAGGGACCCTTATGATGTATTCTAGTCTGACTTCCTACATAACAAAGGCCATAGAGTTTCATCCAGTAATCTCTGCATCAAGATCATATCTTGTGGCTAATCTACAGTATATTTTTTAGAAAGGTATCCAATAATAATTTAAGTGATGCAGATTCCACCACATCCCTTGGTAAATTGTTCCAGTGGTTAATTACCCTAATGGTTAAAGATTTGCATTTTATGGCAAGAATGACTCAAACGTCAAATCTCAATATAAAATTTCCCATTTACAGATACATGGTATTGATTGTAATTCCATGAGATGTACATGTATCCAAACACACTAGTTATGGTTCCCAGAACAACCTCAATCTGTAAAGTTATCAGACAGTGCAATTTAAATTCTGCAGTCAATCTTATTCATCAAGAAAAAAAATTGAATATGAAATCAGATTACTCATGCTGTTTCCTGGATTTTAACATGCTCTCTCAGTGGATGATGACATTTACTCCTGTGCAGAGGGGCAGCACATGGGGTATGTACCACCAAAGTCCTACTTAAGCCCTTAAAATAGTTTAAAATTAGATTTAAAATATACGACTTAAATGGAGCTGGCCATCTGCATAAAGAGCCATTTCATCCTTTGAGAATAATACATTATTGGGATAAAGACAGCAGCCATGCACATAAGGAATATTCACTTTTCCATTTCAAAAATATCAGAAGGATACAACACATCTTTAAGCAAAAGTTCATTTGAATGCATAGGCTGACCAATACTTGAACCCCAAATAATAAGCTATTCGTTTTCATAGTTCATCTTATTGGGTGGATCTGCTTAGGAGGTAAACTATTATGCTTGTATGTCCTTCGTGAAGACTGATTTAAGTCTACATAGAGATACAAGGTGGGTTAGGTAATAACTTTTATTGGACCAACTTCTGTTGGTGAGCGAGACAAACGTTCGAGCCATATAGAGCTCTTCTTCTGTGTGTTTCAAAAGCGTCTCTCTCTCACCAACAGTTGGTCCAATAAAAGATACTACCTCATCCGCCTTCTCTCTAATACCCTGGGACCAACATGGCTACAACAACACTTAAGTCTACATAGGTATTAAGAGCCTTATCCTTTACTATGCTAAGCACACTCAGATTCTACTGATGTCAGTGGGAGATGTGGACACTCCACCCTACTTCACAAGGCCCTAAGAGAAAAACCAGGGGTCAAATGGGAAAACACTAACAATATTATCTACTAGGCTAACTAGTGAGCATAGAAGCACTTGCTTTCAACTATCATTGCCTATTTCTATGAACCATGCAACTTGACTTCAGGTTCTTTCCCCCGACAATGGAATTGCTTAAGGAAAACAGAGGTCTTATTCAAACAGATTTTTTTCCTCTTTTTAAAACCATATTTTCTTTCACTCAGGGAAGAGCTGAGAAAGAAAAAAGGAAATTAGCTGTGGCTACCAGCACTCCCAGCTATCTTCGAGACACCACTGACTTCCTGAGGAAACTACAATCCATTGGTGATCTTCCAGAAAACACCATCCTAGCCACTATGGATGTAGAAGCTTTCTATACCAACATTCCACACAAAGATGGACTATAAGCCGTCAGGAACAGTATCCCCGATAATGTCACGGCAAACCTGGTGGATGAACTTTGTGACTTTGTCTTCACCCACAAATTTCAGATTTGAGGATAATTTATACCTTCAAGTCAGCGGGACTGCTATGGGTACCCGCATGGCCCCACAGTATGCCAACATTTTTATGGCTGACTTAGAACAATGCTTCCTCAGCTCTCATCCCCTAACGCCCCTACTCTACTTGTGCTACACTGATGACATCATCATCATCTGGACCCATGGGAAGGAGGCCCTTGAGGAATTCCATCAGGATTTCAACAATTTCAACCCCACCATCAACCTCAGCCTGGACCAGTCCACACAAGAGATCCACTTCCTGGATACTACAGCGCAAATAAGCGATGGTCACAAACACCACCCTATACTGGAAACCAACTGACCGCTATACTTACCTACATGCTTCCAGCTTTAATCCAGACCACATCACACAATCCATTGTCTATAGCCAAGCTCTAAAATACAACCGCATTTGCTCCTATCCCTCAGACAGAGACAAATACCTACAGGATCTCTTTCAAACGTTCTTAAAACTACAATACCCACCTGGTGAAGTGAAGAAACAGACTAACAGAGCCAGAAGGGTACCCAGAAGTCACCTACTACAGGACAGGCCCAACAAAGAAAGTAACAGAATGCCACTAGCCGTCACCTACAGCCCCCAACTAAAACCTCTCCAGCACATCATCAAGGATCTACAATCTATCCTGAAGGACGATCCCTCACTCTTCTCACAGACCTTGGGAGACAGACCAGTCCTCGCTTACAGACAGCCCCCCAACCTGAAGGAAATACTCACCAGCAACTACACACCACACAACAAAAACACTAACCCATGAACCAATCCCTGCAACAAACCCCGTTGCCGACTCAGTCCACATATCTATTCAAGGGACCCCATCATAGGGCCTAATCACATCAGCCACACCATCAGGGGCTTGTTCACCTGCACATCTACCAATGTGCTATATGCCATCATGTGCCATATGCCATCATGTGCCAGCAATGCCCCTATGCCATGTACATTGGCCAAACCATACAGTCTCTACGCAAAAGAATAAATAGACACAAATCAGACATCAAGAATTATACCATTCGAAAACCAGTAGCAGAACACTTCAATCTCCCTGGACACTCAATAACAAACTTAAAAGTGGCAATTCTTCTGCAGTTTCTTGTTGGAGTTTGTTTTTGAAGAACTGGAATTAATTTGCAGACTGGACATCATCAAATTAGGCATGAATAAAGACTGGGTGTGGATGGGTCACTACAAAAACTAAATTTCCCTCTGCTGATACTCTCCCCTTCTTGTCAACCGTTTTAAATGGGCCACCTTGATTGCATTGGCCTCATTAGCACTACAAAAGTGATTTTCCCTCCGTTGGTATTCACTCACCCCTTCTTGTCAACTGTTGAGAATAGGCCACTTCCACCTTAACTGAATTAGCTCGTTAGCACTGACCCCCCCCTCCCCCACTTGGTAAGGCAATTCTCATCTTTTCATGTTCTGTGTATTTATCCTTGCCTACTGTATTTTCCACTCCATGCATCTGATTAAGAGGGTTTTAGCCCACAAAAGCTTATGCCCAAATAAATTTGTTAGTCTCTAAGGTGCCACAAGGACTCCTCGTTGTTTTTGCTGATACAGACTAACACGGCTACCACTCTGAACCTTAAAAAATGGTAACTACAAAATAAGGTTGCTGAATAAAATATTTTTTAAAAGCATCCAAGTGACTTGGGAACTGAAGTCTCACTGAAAATCAGGCTCCTAAGTTTCTTTAATACTATTGAAAATGTTACTCTTTAGTACAAGCTGATACAGATTTTAGTAAATCACCAATACGCGGTTTTTGTGGAAAAACAGGTCCCTTAAATGGATTAATGATGAGAATGTTCTTTTACAGTGTCAAAATTTTACCCAACTAATTGATCTCTAACAATCCAGGTGATAATTCTGAGAAAACCTGTTATGATGGGTATCAAGCAGACTGCAAATGATCACTCTTGTGGTAATGCAAGAGGAAATGCAATTATCTAACGAGCTATTATGTTTCCTAGTGGGGAAAAACCTCAGAGCAGACTGAACAAGTCAAACACACAAGGCACTGTGAAATAAATAGATTTGGTGCTGCTGTATATCTTTTCAAGTTAATTAAGTAAATCCCACCTTTCTACATTAAAACCTGTCTTCTATTCCTCTCTTTACATAGAAAGTAGCTTAGAGGTTTGGGATTGCCCTTGGCCTCAAAGAGAAGAAACATACTATATTTCAACAATTTAACCTCACAGGCAATTTCTTCTCTTATTTACTGCAGACTATTAACTGTCACAGGTGTAAAATATGGTCAACAAAACAGACAAAACTAGAGCACTGAACAACCTGATGCATAATTAGAAATGTACCTTTAAAACAAAGATTTGTTTTCATTAAGGTTTGTATGAACATTACACAGAGCGAGCGAGCGATGTAATTTTTGTTGGTCAATCCAATTGCAAACACTGCCCTCCCTTATTACACCCCCAAAGAAGAGGCATTTCTCATTTCTGGGTTTTTCCCATGTTGGGTAAGTAAACTGGATCAAAGAAAATAATACCAACTTCTTTTTTTAAAGTTACTGGGGATCTTTTTTAGTCTTAAGAACCTCAAATTTACACTAAAGAGCAAATCTTGCTCTTGCTGAAGTCAGAGGGAACTGTGGGAGCTCAGTAACTGAAAGTTAAGCCCTAGGTCATAAGTTAGGCACCTGAAAATTGAGGCTTTCAAAATTAGTAGATACTTGAAAATTCTGGACTAAGGGTATATCTACACAGAAAAGAAAAACCTGCGGCTCGCCCAGGCCAGCCGACTCGGGCTGACCGGGCTTGGGTTGCAGGGCTGCTTCAATGCTTTGTAAACGTCCGGGCTTGGGCTGGAGCCTGAGCTCTGAGACCCTCCCACAACACAGGACCCTAGAGCCCAGGCTCCAACCCAAGCCTGGAAGTGTACAAAGCAATGAAACAGCCCCGCAGCCCAAGTCAGCTAGTATGGGCCAGCTGCGGGTGTCTAGCTGCTGTGTAGACATACCCGAAATAACTTAACTCACTGTATGACCATGGGTAACAGGAGAACCAGGAATAGAACCCAGAACTCAGTTTTTATGCTTTAAACATTAAACCAAATTCCCATTATCCAATTATTAGAGTTTGCTCTACTGATCATTCTAAGAATATAAGACTTTTCATTTTGAAATTTAGACCACATTTTATAACGCAAATTCACATGTATATTTGTAAGTTGTACAGAAAATTACACATTTAACAATAAGCATTTCCATCCACAGAGAAGATTAATAGAATCCACAGCCACCATCCTAAAGGGGGAAAAAATACTCAAAAGCAATATTCAGTTCTTTGCAATGAAATGTTTATGGTTAGGAGGTAACTGGAGCCACTTTTTATAGAAACAATATATATTCCTATTCCCTAACCAGATCACCTCAAATACACTGGATAATTTACTCCACAGAGAATACTCAATGCTATGAAATTGATGTTGTTTATGGTAAGAGACAATTGCATTATTGCTAAATCAGATTTCAGTTCCCCTGTATAAGTGTCTGTACAGTTTGTTCATTTCCTTTCCTATATTAAAAAAAATCCATAAAAGATGCATATATCTTAACTAGTGTAAATTTTTTTCCTATTTCCATTCACTAAAATAATTAGCTTAAAGATCCTACCTGACAAGGCTGGAGTTAAATTTAGGATACATATTGGTGGTGTCAGTATTTTATATTGTCACTATTGCAGAAATGCATGATAGTTTAGATGTATTTTTAATTTTATATATATATACACACACACACATATATATATATACACACACACACATATATATATACACACACACACACACACACACACTTCATTTTACCCTCTTAACTGTGTGTCAAAAAATCTCTTGGTTTATGCTGGTGTATGTACTGCTTTAAAATATGAAACTGAACCTTATGATCTGAGCTAACCCTATTTATACCTGGGAGCCATGCACTTTTAATGTGCTCAGCCTCTTGTTACAGGAAAATGGGAAAGGAGCTACTGTAGCAGCATACCACAACTAAGAGTCAACAGCTGTAGGCAGATCAGAGCCACATAAGTAAAGTGTATGAGCTCTTGAGAAGCCAACCAACCCCTCTTACAGTTATCTGGAAAACTAATTTGACAAGAAAACATATTTTACCCTCATAACCTGCTTCAAACTCCATTATATTTGGGCAGTTTTAAAATAAAATTAAGGGGCTTTCCAAAGTCTAGGAATTTAAGAAGCAAGTCTGATAACTCTCAATAGGAACAACAGGCAAACTCAACAGTATCTCAATCAGTACAAGCCCTCATGACAGAGATCATTCTCATCTGCAGTCCTCACACAAAAGTAGTGAAATTAAAGAACAAAGGTTCAGCCATACATGTTTTATTTCTTTATTTTACAAGGGAGGGAACGAGGAGGAATATTTTGTCCCCCAAAAGGTGCTAGATAGATATGCCCTGGACACAACTCAGATTCTCTGTCTATTCACAGAACAGATACACCATAAGCAGAAGCAGTGTAAGTTTCTTCAGCTACTCTAACAATGTGCCTCTACTATGTTCTAGAAGGATCACCTTTAGGACTGAAAAACGTAATTCATTCTCTAAGCACAGTTGGCGCTTGACCTCTCCGCAAAGTCCATCAACAAGGGTGTCATATAATAACAAATTTAATAACTATTTATTTTGTGATGGAGATAGAATTGGCATTTCAACCATAACACCTAAATTCCCCGATTGTCTCTCTTTAATTCAGACTCAAGTTAAAAATGCATCTTTTCCATGTCAACTTAATCTCTCTCTCCCTTCTAAAATATTGCTTACAATATTTTTATTCACATTTTAAATGTTTTGAAAGGAAACCGCATAGACATTGTCCTAATTACAATTCTAAGGCAACGTTTTAGCATCGTAATCCTAAAAGTCTTTGAGACCATTCCATTTTCTCAGATATACTTCTAATTTATATATTATACTATTAACGACTTTAAAAATCCACAAAGGCACATCCTTGCCAGGTTTAAAAAGGATGTATTTAATCACATTGGCAAGTGTTTTACTATTTTATTATATTATTACTTAATGGCCTCTGAGTTTGGAAGTACAATCTAAATTTACATGAAAATGTTACAATGTACTATAAAATTAAGCAACACAAAGTCAAAGATGTACTGACATATATATATATTTATTTTAGGTGACAATTGCAAGAGTTGGATTGGAAAGGGCAAAGTGTAAAATGGCTTATGTTACGCTGACGTATAAGCATTCTCCCTTCCAGATGACCATAAAGCGGTCAGCATGCAGATAAGCACTCAGGAATCTTGCCTTCATCAGCACATAAGCAGTGGCACATTTGAGATGGTCTACTTCCGAAGAAGTGGGTATTGACCCACGAAAGCTTATGCTTCAATACCTCTGTTAGTCTATAAGGTGCCACAGGACCCTTTGTCGCTTCTGCAGATCCAGACTAACACGGCTACCCCTCTGATACTTGGTATGTTCTCGGTCTCTTGTACCAAGTATGGCTTGTTTGATAAAACAGATTGATAGCCTTGTCAAATCACAGTAGGCAAACAGTGACAATTTGTATTTAATATGTACATACCAAGTGTACCATCTCATTTTATTACCTGAAATGGCCAAGCCCTAGAGTGGAAAAGGAGGACATTTTCTGACAGCAGATTTAAAGTGTTTTAAATTAGACTTAAGACCTTTCTCAGTTTAACCATCTATGAAGTACCAATTTTTAAATGTGTTTAAAATGAATAGAGGTGAAAGGGACATAGTTCATTCTGCAATTTGACATAAAAGCCAAATCCACACAACTATGAGGGTACAGATAATTTTCATTTTGAAACAAAAGTCCATCATTGTTAACGATGAGGGATGGATATTGTGAGGTGCAGAGCACCATCAACTCCCATAGACTCCAGTGAGATACAAGATTGAATAGCAAATCATAGCATCAGGCCCTAAAATTAACAGGGCTGAAAAATACCTATATTTGGCCCATGATTTTATAGTCCTTTCCAAAACAAATTACTGAGCATGTGCATACCTAGTAATTTCTTTGTAGAATAAAACAAATTAATAATAAAAGATTAGGAACATGACTGCTGTATGAAGTTAAAGACATTTGATTAAGAGATTTCTTATGCACGTGTATTTTTTACCTTAAGCTGTAAATTTTATTATCTAAAGATTTGGTGGGAAGAAAAATGTGTATTATGCAAATGCTGGGAAGGCAGAAAGTCAGTTTAATTATGGAATAATGCATTTGTTAAAGAAAAAAAAAATCACAAAAATTTGCTAATATGCACACAATTATTCTGCTTCATTAAAGGAGTATAGTACATGAATTTCTACAGGCAATGGAAGTAATTCATTCCGTTATACAGAAGATAAAATGTAGTAGTTTCCACATAATTTAAGTCTCGATGCCATAGCATACTGCTGTGGGGAAGCAGGGTTGCTGCAGCAGAACAACTTCTAATATATCCTTCTCTAACCACTGTAGGAAAAAAGCCCCTGATATTACCTGAAAGTGGAGTGCATTGTTATAACAATCACAAATTATGATTTTGGACACTGCCCAGTATATTTTGTACATATGCTGCCAGCTCATCAATGCTTGTTTGTATTTTAAAGTCTTATAGAATGTAATGGGACAAATTCTGTCCTAATTACAAGCATACAATACCCCTAATGGCTAAGGGCATTTATTTTATTGCCCTTTCCTTCCTATTGACGTGCCCGTATTTCAAAAACCAGGAAATGTGGAGAGAAGATGACATTGGAATTGAGGGTAGGAAGAAAATGGTGCAGACTCTATCCTTTCCTTCTCCACCTCTCCCCCTTTTCAAAATACAAACGGGGCCATGTTACAGTTAAAGGTGAGGTAGAAAACACTGTTCCTCCTCTGGGTCAGTTTCTCCCACTGCTCACTGTTGAATGCCTCCATCCTTCAATCTTTTTGTATCCTTTCCTCCACAGCTCTTACCTTATTAATCCTTTCCTGTCTCTGCAATATTTATTCACTCTCCCCTTATGCATTGTCAAGCTGCTTGTCTTCCCTCCCCACCAGGTGCCCTTCCCCAGTCTATTCATTACTGGTGCAATGGAGAAAGGAAGAAGAGTTCATGGTGGCCTAGGATATGATTATAACTGCAAGCAAATGGCTGCAGTACAGCTGATCCCTCTGTCATGTCACTCACAGCACTGCCTGGAGTAAGAGACAGCAACTCCATGTGGATTGGACTCTAATGCAATGGAGTAGACGCCCAAAGACTTATGAAGGATTGCATACCCATGGTTCCACTCTAACAGAACTAGTGGGGGTGGGGGTGGGATACCTGTTCAGCCAGTCTGATGTTAACTGCATCAGCTCCAGTGGTCAAAATTTGCAAGTGTTTACAAAAACCATGACAGGGACTCTGATAAGCCCTGAGAACAAAGACAGTTCCACTTTCAGGGACACTGTATGTTCTCTTCCTTTCCCCAGCATAGCATCAGTATTCTGCCCTATGTAAATAAAGGGATTCGTTTGTTTTAATGAATGTTCTGAGCAGGAGGTTTGAGATACTTTGATTTAAAAAGTGGTGATGAAATAATTAGGAATTTATATTGGTTGATGGGCAGAGAGTTTAAAGATAAAAAAGGCAGGCATTAGAGGCAGACAACATGGCATAGACCAATATAATTTTTTACAAAAGGTGTGAATTAAAATCAATTTAATATTATTTCAGTGAAAGTTTGAGCCCATGAAGGGGAGAATAAAGGCTTGTCTACACTCAGAATTCCACTGGTTTTAGCTTAAGGTGCAATTTTAACTGATGTAGTTAAACCAGAGCACAAAAGACTGTGTGGACACACTCAAATGAAACTGAAATAAATCTGGTTTAAACTAAGTCTACCAGGAGCAGGTTGAAGCTAAACAGAAGTAAGGCACTCTTTAATAAGAATATTAGTACCTAGCTCTTATATAGCACTTTTCATTAAGCTTATAAATGTTCATAAATGGAAATAAGAGTGTCCACACAGGGGGTTGCACTCATTTAATTAAACCAGTGCATGTTTGTGAATAGATTGGGGTAGTTCAACCTTGTTATCAAGCATTAACTTTTCATCCACAAGACCCTCATATTTCCTATGGATAATGTGATTAAATTGTTTCCTGTTTTTTCCTTATAATTTTAGAGGCAAGAAACCAACTACTGAATTGGTGTTAATTGCCTTTTATTGATGTGAAAGAAAAAACAATATGCTCCCCTAAGGGGCTACAATATTTTCCTTGAAGGGTCATCTGCTCCATTTATTCAAGAATGCCATACCTGTTGAAGTTAATGTCTGGATAACTAGAATACTCAGACTTCATCTTGGCATTGCGTCGTGGAAAAGTGCAGAAAAAAGCATTGGCTAGAAAACTAGCGATCTGCTCCTGTGACATTGTGATGGAATGATTCATCTTTTGTTTCAGTAAAGGTATTGGCTATCAGAAGGGAATGAACAAAAAAAGAGAGAGAGAGAAATAATTAGTTTAGCAATTCAATAAAAAAAAAAAACAGGAGCACAAAATTGCATTTGCTAAATTAGAGCAAGAGTAATTTAGGGCCATTGGTTTGTCCTTAAATCAGCAGCACCATTAAAGTCAAGGGCTGTTCAACTAAGATGATTGGGAACAAGCTTGTTTGACAAATAGCAGATTTCTAATCAGTAACAATAAGGCCAACAAAGCACAACTTATCAGAGAAAAAACAGGCTCCAGAGGTGGAAACAGACTGAATGTAATAACCGGGCAATCTTAAAATCAAGAAAGATATATTATATTTTATTTATTCCAGCAGCTGGATTCTAAAGTTATGCCTGTCAGTAGTTCACTACTCTGTTCTCAGCAACTCTTGTAAGGCCTGACATACTCTCTGTACCCTACACATTGGTGTCATCATCTGTATCTAAAAGGTGTTATGTAAAATATCTATACAAACTGGTAATATACTTGTCCCAAAAATCATTGCACGGTGTATGCAAGAGGTGTATACAAAAGAGTACGTTCCAGAATTATGTTCTTAAAATGTATTTGGCAAGCAATGATTAAGCTACAACTGTTCCAAAGGAATATGATTCCGATTGCTTGAATGTCTCTCCACTGAAAAGTAGGCAAGATGTGACCAAAGACAACCAAAAGCACATTGACATGCAAGATAATCAAAGCCATCAGGAGAGCAAGTGGAGAGATATGATCATTTAACAATCTCAATGGGGGATGAAGATTGCACCCAAGGAAGGTTGCCTATCTCTTGAAGCAGACTCAATGAACTTTGGAAAGATATAAGTGGAGAGAAAAGGCCATTTTGGCATCCTTCACCTGAAGGGACAAAGGAACTGAGCACTTTGAGATCTATGAAGGTTCCTGGCCAGAGAGTCTGGTCAGCTATGCTGGAAAAAAGACTTGAGAAACACTTCTTTGAACAAGAGAGTCTAGTTTGTTGAATCAGGTTTTAGTCTTAGAAGTGTATTTTTACTTTTGTTTGTAACCTTTCATCCTTTTTCCTTATACTTGACATCATTCAATCCTCTGTCCTTTTTGTTAAATAAATTTGCTTTACTTTTACTATAAAACAATTCAGTGCACTGTTTGAAGGGAAGGGTGTGTTAAACCCACTTAAGCTAGCAGGTTGCATTTTACTGTCTCCTTAAAGGAGCAACAAATTTAACTTCTGTTTGTCCACTAAGGAGACTAGATATTGCAGGGAGATATCTCTAGCGAAGTCTCTGGGGAAATTTGTTACCTGCAAGGGAAGATTTGGACTGACAGAGTCCTGAAGAGTTTACTGGGAAAGCTGACAAGCTGGTGTGTCAGGAAGTTGTCACACTTCTTAACAATACTCTTACCTGTTGAGGCTGACAGGGATAACACTAACTCTCAATTCTGGGAACGTCAGCATATTGTCACAATGCTGTCGCACAATTTAAAGAAAACGTATGATTACAGCAACCAACCATTTACAGCTGTAAAATGAGGGGACAAATGTCACCTTAACTATAAAAGATTTCATTACTCAATGATTTACTTTGACTCCCTCATCCAATTTTGTGTTTTGGATAACCAGAAGACTCAAATATAATTTGAATTAAAGAACACAATAAGCACCATTATTATTATATATTTATTTTATGACTGGCTTATCAATTTGAAGGCTCTTTCTTTCTTTATCCCCACCCTATAAAACATGTGCAGTGCATAAACTAGAAATTCTGTCCCTTTATGATATGCCTGAGGAGGGAGATGTTGGATGGAATGGGGGAATTTAGTTCACCATTTTCGCTCCTGTGAGGAATCACTGTTCAAATCTTGTTTGATCACAGGTGGAAACCAATTTGGAGAATCTCATTCTACATTCTAAGTGGGCATCTGTCCACAGCACAAAAATTTGCTCAACTAGCAGTTTATGATGTAAAAAGGACCAAACTTAGCAATACATTTACAGGACAAGACTAAAGTGTATTAGCAGAGCTGTGAATAGGCCTGGGATGAGATCAGGAATGACATGCACTGGCAAAAATGAATCTAGAAGGTTCTATAGCGCCTACTTAACCACATTTGTAACTTGTGTGATTAAACTTTGACACGATTTGTTACCACTTATATTCAATCCACCTTAATCTCACAATTCCATGTAACACCCTCAGGTTGAAGATGCCTCTCTCCAAAGAATTTACAAGTCTACATAATGAACGTTATGAAGACCAGGACACCATAATTAAAGATTTCATACTTTAAGGGAAGCATAATTAGCCAGAGTGGAATAGTAACTTTTAAAATTATTATTAAAAATACTCCTAATGAAGACCAAAACAAAACAAAAGTTTGGGGGCCAGAAAATGAAAAGAAATACTGAAAATATGAGCCACCAGGAAAAACCAAAAAGTCTTAAGTAAAGACTAATAAAGAACAGAGTCTTACAAAGAATATTCCCCCCCACTCCCTAACTATAAGCTCACATCAGACAAAACTAGCCTTTGGGGTTGTCCACACATAAAATGCTACAGTGGCAAAGCTGCACCACAGTAGCACGTCAGTGTAGACACTACCTACTCTGACAGGAAGGGTTTTTCTATCTGTGTAGGTAATATACTTCCCCGAGAGGCAGTAGTGAGGTTGACAGAAGAATTCTTCTGTTGACGTAGTGCTGTCTATATTGGGACTTAGATCATCTTAACAACGCCACTCAGGAGTGTGGATTTTTCACACCCCAGCCTACGTAGTTAAACCAACTTAATTTTCTAGTGTTCACCAGGTCCTTGCGTTTGCTCTCTATTCTGACAAGGCACTTGCACATTAGTAATGGCTGTGAAACGTCTGTGGCCACTGAAGATGATCCCTCCTTCTCATCTGAACACCAAATATGGTTTTTAAACTCCTGAGAGTAATGTTAACAAATGCACTAAGGATATTCTGCAGGTTTTCCCCTCCACAAAATGTTCTATAGTGAATAGGAGAGAGCCTCATGGATGTCAACTAAAGAAGAAACTTAAAAGGGGCTATAACCCAAAGCAGACTCTCCTTGCTGGCAGCTCCATTTGGGAGTTCTGCCAACAAATTAACAGGGGTTATACACTACAAAGAATCTTCAGTATTTGGTTTTATAATCGTCATGAGCTGCATCTCTGAGTGCTCTACAAGATCTGGAGAGGGGAGCAGGTTTCTGCCCCTTTATAGAAAGGCTACCCTCACCCAGACAGCAGCCACAGATTTAAGGTACGTCTATACTGCAGTCACAGGGTGCGACTGTAATTTGAGTGGACACATACCCAAGCTAGCTTTAATATAGCTATCTTGGGTCCTGGAGCAACGAAGACATGACAGCACATGCTTCAGCATGAGCTGTATGAGCCCAAGACCTTGGGTAATTACTCGCAGGGCTAGCCTGCACTGAAGTGCACACTGTTGTGGCTTCACTACTCCAGGACCCAAGTTAACTAGATTAAAGTTAGCTCGGGTATGTCTATTTGACCTGCCTCCACACCCTGTGGCTGCAGTACAAACACACACTTAATGGAAGCATCTCTGAAAGGGCACACCTACAGTGAGGGAGATAGCTGGAAGTGTGAGGGGTGGTAAGCGCCACTTTACTGGTAGGGCTATAGGAATTCCAGAAGGCTTGAGTGGGTAAAAGGAGAGAACCAGGGTAAGCATATTGGAGCCACTGCAGAGACTGAAGGACAGAGAGATTTATATCAGCTTCCCTCTCCCTAAATTCTTTGGCAATATGGAACTGCAATAAGTGGGAAGTGGGTGTTGTTGTTTGTTTGGGGGGCGGGGAAGGGTTGAGGGAGGTTGTCTCCTCTTGATAAGTAAACCTACTGCAAAATGAGCATCCAGTTTGAACAGTGCAATTAGAAGTTTACACAAAGCTCAAAGGTGGACTATAGCATTTATATAAAAACTAAGCTTTTAGTTATTACTGTTCATTATTGTATCATTAAATTCCACACCATTCAGTAAAAAAAATATGCTTTCCATTAGTACCACACCCATTTTTGCTTTGTGTTTCTTCCTTCTCTATTTTCCTGTTTTTCTCCCTCATGTCTTTCCTCTTTTCTTCAATGCACATTTCCCTCCTTGTGTTAATTTCCAGTTCTCATCTCCCATGAGCTTCACTTCCAACCTCCTCCTCATTCAGTCCATAAAAATGATCAGCAATTAAGTAGTTAATGCTCATATTTAAAGCATCATCACTAGGTGTTAGAGTTAACCAATCAATTAGATGAATGGGGGTGAGGGAGTTCACACTTCTCCAAACTATTGTTTCAAGTCCTGTGCAAAGTGATCCATGTTTTCAATGTCTGCTTTCTAACAATGAGAAACCAACTTTCCTCTTCCCCAGTGGAAGTTCAGATTCTGCAGGATGTGAACATGCCGTCTCTCTCTCTCTCACACCAACCCACCCACCCCATTAGGAAGGCTGACCCCAGGCCTGGGGCTATGTTTTTGACATTTCTTATGTAGAGTAATTATTCAGCATTAACTAGGAAATACTGCTGCAGAGCTATAAAAATGTCTTGAAAAGTTTTGTTAAAGAGGAGAAACTGTGTATTAGCAGAATAGAATGTGTTAGAATAAAAAGTATCACAGATGTATCACTTTAGACAACAGAAGAGAAAGCAAACCCTCAGATGTATGCAGCATTTTCACTAATTTATTAGCAGATCAATAATCTCTGCATTAAGTCCTTGGCTATCACTCTTATTTTCTAAGGAGACCTCCAAAAAAGGACACAGATTCTCACTCATCTCTAGTAAAAATACAGAATGGTCAATTTACTAATCTACTGGCATGTCTACTATAAGATTAGAAACCAAATTGGCCCTCATCTACCATTTTGGTTTGGTAACTTGACTTCAAGAGATGCAGATTTTGCAAAGCCACATTTTCATACAAAGCAAAAGCAATTACACATCTGAAAATCAGGATGAAATTAATGCTCTTGAGATTTTAGAGACTGAAATCAAACTAGCAGACCCTGCTATCCTTTAATCATAGTTGACAGCATGAAAAATTTAACTATGCATTAAAAGAAGTCTGAAAAATTTCCTTCATTGGAGTTTTCCCATAACTTTCAAAGGATTTTTTTAAGAACCACTTTTATATCTGATACAATATTGCAAAATAAGTTAGATTTATTTAAGTAAAGGGCTAGTAGCTATTGTAATAGTAATTTTAAAAAAAATCAAATGAAAATACATTTCTTCATCCCTTCTTGTAGCTCCTCCCTCCCAATTAAAACAATTGCCATCTTTGCTTCTGGTTCTCCACAAATGCAACCAGCACAGCTTCAGTGGAGCTGGGTCATTATATTTTAGCACTAGCTGTGAAGAGACATTTCCTGTGTGAACAGGTGCAATAAGTAGAATTATTGGGCATACAATCCTAAGAGACATGCAATAAATGAAATCTTCATTAAGAAGGTTTTGATATATTTTTATAAAATGTGAAGTTATTAAATTTATATTCACTGAATTTAGATCTCTCTTTTGGCTATAGGTTTTTATTTTTCCATATATTCATCTGTCAATCTATATTAGGGCTTTGTAAGACTGGGTTATGATATCACAGAAGAAAAAATGGAAGAAAGATTGAAAAATCCTGTTTCACAGAATTCAGTTTATGTAGCTAAGCTATACTGCTGTTGTAGATTAAGTCATTTCAGTGTATAAAATAGATTTCACTACTGCATCCTAAATTCGGCTACATCTAAACTCAAAGAGTGACCTAGAGATAGTATAAAATGGTCAATAACTCATCTCTCAAACAAACATTTCAAGGCAGTAAAACTGCTTTAAAATATGCATCATTTAATCATCTTGGTGTCCTGTGCATGCTGTACTCACTTTTAAAAGCTTTGTAGCTGTCAGAAAAGTTCGTCCAGCCAAATGACTGGTAAAAAGATCAGAAAATATTCCAATTTTCTGAATGTGTGTCCTCTGTAAACATCCTCCTTAGCATAACTAAGCAGGGCAATGCTTTTCTACTCCAATATAAAACCCTTACTTTTGAAAAAGGTATTTAAAAAGTTGAGACAGTTGTGCTTACAAATTAGAGGCTCTATCCTGCAAATGCTTGCTCATCTAAATAGTCTTTACTCACATGAACAGTTCTATTGAGTTTGAGGTGACTATTCCCAGCAGTAAGCATTATACCAACTAAGAAGTGCCTGCAGGATTTAGCCCTATTACAATAAAATAAAACATTCATGATCATTATTGAGAACAGTATATTCACAGACACTGTGGAGGTGTAAATATAACCATGTATTTTTATAAGTAAAAGAAGAAAGCCTTATCAGAAGCATTATTCATGTATGATTAAAATAGCTTTAAAAGCGGTTTCAAAGTCAAAAGGTATAAATCAACTAAAATATTTTGAACGGGGAATTAAGTCAAAGTTTTAAAATTTAATGGTCATTTCATTAGAAAGAACAACAAGACATTCCAGTATATATAGAATTTTGATTGATGGCTTAAATTACAGTTCAGAAATGGGGGGGGGGGGGGGGGAGGGATAACTCAGTGGTTTGAGCATTGGCCTGCTAAACCCAGGGTTGTGAGTTCAATCCTTGAGGGGGCCATTTAGGGTTCTGGGGCAAAAATTGGGGATTGGTCCTGCTTTGAGCAGGGGGTTGGACTAGATGACCTCCTAAGGTCCCTTCCAACCCTGATATTCTATGATCCTATGAAATGGGACAGTGAGTTTTTAATGTTCTTTTGTACCATTATGGATGTGTGTTGTCCTCCCTGTTCCCTAGGCCTCAGCTAAATGTGACAGAACCACCACAGCTTTCAATAAGAAACAATATGGCTATGGCATTTTGACCCCAGCCATCAGTTATAGTTTATAGGAAATTAATCTCCCTGGCGGTGCACCTATCTGCGCTTACTTACCTGAGTGCAGATACTAGGGAGACAAAGTGCTAGCTTCACCATATCAGGCAAGATGGACTGGAACAAATGCTGAGACTCTGCATCCTCAAGCACCTACAAAAAGAAAGATTTCTTTTGCATCAAAAATGTGATTGATATTAACAAGATAAAGACTGCACAGGTCCACTTTTCACATTGGAAAATAGTTAACATTAGGCAAATTAATCTTAAAAATTATTTTGTTTAATAATCTTTGCATTCCTATAGCTTCCCTCATCCAAAATTTTCAATTAACTTTCTCAATAATCTGTAAAGTACAGAGTAGGTAACCATTATCCACACATTTTACTTATATGTATGATGAGAGGAGAGGTTAAGTGACTTGTTCAAGACAAAATAAGAAGACAATGACAAGGTGAACATGGAATCCAATTAGCTGCTAATTGATCTCTAATGTAATAAAAGACAAGAAAATGGTTATCCAAAGACACTTTATAGAGTTAAATAATAAAGTTACTAAGAAATAAGAGCAAAAGGATAGAGAGACCTAAGATGTATAGGCAAGGGAGAAGAGATGTCTGTAGCTGTAATTTAAAATGAAATGAAGAATTGTTGATGAAGAGAGAAACAAGGATGTTTCCAGACCTCCCACTGTCCTGGGTTTAGCTGGACAGTCCTGCTTTGATCCCAAAAACCCTCTGCCCTGGTTGAAGTGAACATTTCCTCCATTCAGGGCTGCCCTGGGGATGGAGTTTTCCCTGGATCCCCCTTTGAGAGGGGCCCCAAACCCAGTGGTGGTGGTGTGACCTGGCACACAGGGTCTCACAGCATCACTCACATTTGGCCTGTCTGCTTCTCCATCTCCGCTTCTCCTCAAAATGTGATTGGTGTTGCAACCCCATGTGCTAAGTTGCATCAATCAATCAAATCTGGCCAGTCTGCCCTTCCATCTCTATGTGGATGGACCAAACCTGAGTGGTGCTGCATCCCGCTTCAGCTACTTGAAACGTTGGGAGGTACTGTATATGTTCCAGGTGGCAAAAGCTGCAGTAGAGAAAAACTAACATTGGCTAGACTGTGTGGAAGCTTAAAAAAGGGGGCCAGGGAAATCCCAGGAACTTTTCACTCAAGATTACCAGTTTATACCAACTAGGGAATTGTTTAAGCTCAACTGAAGTCAACAGAGCTACACTAATTTACAGCAGCTGAGGATGTGGCCTACAATCTTTGAGGGGAATCTTTGAGGGGAAGAGGCAGGTCTGAAGATAGCTGGTAGTTCTTCTCTGCTTTTTTTGCTCAGCCAATTTTCTCTTCTCCCTTAATATTCATTTCCTCCCTCCTCTTATTTGATGTCACTCCACCCGTGTACATTTTTATTCTAGTTTAACACAAGGCGCTGAAGGAATCCGAAGAGTAAGATGGTTGGGTCCCTCCAATAGACAACTAAGATCTAGGCACTGACTTTAGTCGGCGCCGGTGGGTGCTTGTGCCCCCGGCCCCACCTCCTCTCCATACCCCTCCCCCAAGGCGCTGCCCCAAGCATGCCAGCTGGAGCCAGGAAAAGTGGGCTTCGGCTTGGCTGTCAGGCGGAGCTCGCCCTCGGGAGGCGGAGAGGCCGCAGCCGAGAGGTGAGCTGAGCTCACCGCGGGGGGGCTGTTGGGAAGCTGCCGGTGGGTGCTGAGCACCCACCAATTTTTCCCCGTGGGTGCTCCAGCCCCAGAGCACCCACGGAGTCGGCGCCTATGACTAAGATTATTACCTTCACCAACAACGACCCCCAAAAACTGGAGATCTAGTATTCTATAGTTTTGAAGCCAAACTGTCAATTTAGAACATCCAGAATTGCTTTCTAAATATTTTATATATTGTACACACCAAAAATATGTATAGTAGATAGTGGACTTTATATGAAAAACACTGATGAGTGTTATTTACTTTAGACATGCATAAGTGTTCAGAGATTAAATCAAAAGTTACAAAGAAAATATTATTTCTTTTTAATCATATATTTAGTGCCTTTCATGCTTCAGGTGTCCATTATATGATTTCACTATACACTGAAGTTTCTTTGAAACTTTGCAGATAAATTTCTAGCTTCCACTGGTCCACCATATACTGCTTCAGTTCTTCACCTTTGTGGCTTGTTTTTCCCTTAAAACTTCTGCCTTCAAATTTTTCCAAGTTATTTCTACAGCAACTCTTATTTAAGAATGTCTCCCTCACTCCTTCATGTACAGGAGATATGAAGGAATGAATATAAGTGCTTGAGAAGTTAAAAGAAAAGACGGTTACTCACCGTAGTAACTGGTGTTCTTCGAGATGTGTTGCTCATATGTATTCCACTTAGGTGTGCGCGCACGGCGTGCACGATCGTCGGAAGATTTTTACCCTAGCAACACTCGGTGGGCCGGCTGGCGCCCCCTGGAGTGGCACCGTTAGGGGGCCCGATATATACCCCAGCCGGCCCATCGCCCTCTCAGTTCCTTCTTGCCGGCTATTCCGACAGTGGGGATGGAGGGCGGGTTTGGAATACATATGAGCAACACATCTCGAAGAACACCAGTTACTACGGTGAGTAACCGTCTTTTCTTCTTCGAGTGATTGCTCATATGTATTCCACTTAGGTGACTCCCAAGCCATTACTAGGAGGCGGGGTCGGATTGTGATACAGCAGAGTTTAGGACCGCCGAACCAAAAGCGGCGTCATCTCTAGAATGTTGCACTATGGCATAGTGCAAGGCAAAGGTGTGCACTGACGACCACGTCGCGGCCCTACAAATCTCTTGGATTGGTATGTGTGCCAGGAAGGCAGACGACGAGGCCTGAGCTCGGGTAGAGTGGGCCGTAGGGTGCATGGTGGGGACACCTGCCAAGTCATAACATGTGCGGATGCACGAGGTGATCCATGACGAGATGCACTGGGAAGAGACCGGAAGGCCTTTCATCCGGTCCGCCACGGCGATGAACAGTTGAGTCGTTTTCCGAAATGGCTTCGTCCGCTCGATGTAGAAGGCGAGGGCTCTACGGACATCCAAGGAATGGAGTTGCTGCTCCTTCCTAGAGACATGGGGCTTAGGATAAAAGACAGGTAGAAAAATGTCTTGGTTAATATGGAAGGCCGACACTACCTTGGGTAGGAAGGCCGGGTGTGGCCGCAGCTGTACTTTATCCCTATGGAACACCGTATAAGGTGGTTCCGAAGTAAGCGCTCTGAGCTCAGAGACGCGCCTTGCCGAGGTAATGGCTACAAGGAAGGCCGTTTTCCATGAGAGGTACAGCATGGAGCAAGTGGCCATGGGCTCGAATGGGGCCCCCATGAGCCTGGTGATGACTAGGTTGAGGTCCCATGTGGGGACCGGGCGGCGTACCAATGGGTGTAGCCGTTCTAACCCCTTAAGGAACCTGCTAACCATGGGGTTGGAGAAAATGGAAACCGCCCCGTCCCCGGGGTGAAAGGCTGAGATTGCCGCTAGGTGGACTTTTAGCGACGAGAGAGCCAGACCCTGCTCCTTTAGAGAGAGGAGGTAGTCCAGAATGGTGTGAATTGGCACCTGCAGGGGGTTGAGACCCCGAGTGCCACACCAAAGGGAAAACCGTTTCCACTTAGCTGAGTAGGTGCACCTGGTGGAGGGTTTCCTACTGCTCAGCAGAACGTGCTGGACTGGGCTGGAACAACGTAGCTCAGACGGGTTCAGCCATGCAGCAGCCACGCCGTGAGGTGAAGAGAGTGCAGGTCGGGATGATGGAGCCTGCCGTGCTGCTGCGTGATCAGGTCCGGCCACAGTGGTAGAGTGATCGGGTCGGCCACGGAGAGCTCCAGGAGCGTGGTATACCAGTGTTGCCTGGACCCCGCTGGAGCAATCAGGATTACTCGGGCCTTGTCCCTGCGCAACTTGAGCAGGACTCTGTGGACCAGTGGAACTGGCGGGAAGGCATAGGCCAGGTGGTCCGTCCAAGGATGGAGAAAAGCGTCTGTCAGGGAGCCTGGGGAGCGACCCTGGAATGAGCAGAACACGTGGCACTTCCGGTTCTCGCGAGTCGCGAAGAGATCTATGCGGGGAAATCCCCACTTCCGGAAAACAGAGTGGATGACATCCGGTCGAATGGACCACTCGTGAGTTTGAAAGGACCTGCTCAGTCGGTCCGCCAAGGTGTTCTGGACCCCTGGGAGAAACGAGGCTACCAGGTGAATGGATCGGGCTATGCAAAAGTCCCAGAGCTGAGTTGCTTCTCGGCAGAGGGGGAGGGAGTGCGCCCCTCCCTGTCTGTTGATGTAATGCATGGCCGTCGTGTTGTCTGTAAGGATGGAGACACAACGGCCCTGTAAGTGTTGAGCGAAGGCTTGGCAGGCAAGACGTACCGCTCGGAGTTCTCTGACATTGATGTGCAGTGTCAGCTCCTGTTCTGACCACAGGCCCTGCGTTTGGAGGTTCTGCAGGTGAGCCCCCCAGCCGAGGGATGACGCATCCGTAGTTAAGGCTCGGGATGGCTGAGGTGGATGAAATGGAACACCTGACATCACGTTCCTGGGGTCCAGCCACCAGTTGAGGGAGGCTAGGACTTGTGGTGGGACCGTCAGAATTATATCCAGGTTGTCCCTGTGCGGCCGGTATGCTGAGGCAAGCCATGCCTGGAGGGGCCGCAGGCGTAGCCTGGCGTGAGCTGTCACGAAGGTGCATGATGCCATATGACCAATGAGGCTGAGGCAGCAGTGGGCCGTTGACGTTGGGAAGGCTTGGAGGCTGCGTATGGCAGCTGTAAGCGTCTGAAAGCGAGCCTCTGGGAGGAACGCCCTGGCGAGAGTAGAGTCCAGTATTGCCCCTATAAAGTCTATTCTCTGTGTTGGCACCAAAGTGGACTTTTCTACGTTCAGTAGGAGGCCAAGACGCTTGAACATGTCCATGGCCGTGCGAATGTGAGACTGGACCTGGTTGCTGGAGTTGCCACGGATAAGCCAGTCGTCGAGGTAGGGGAACACCTGAACCCTTTGACGCCGAAGGGCGGCTGCTACCACTGCCATACACTTCGTAAAGACCCTCGGTGCCGTTGAGAGGCCGAAGGGCAGGACCGTGAACTGGAAGTGTCTCTGGCCCACTACGAAGCGTAGGAAGCGTCTGTGAGGTGGGTAGATGGCAATATGGAAATACGCGTCCTTCATGTCGAGGGCGGCGTACCAGTCTCCCTGATCCATAGAGGGGATAATAGTGCCCAGGGAGAGCATACGGAACTTCAACTTTACCATAAATTTGTTGAGTCCCCGTAAGTCCAGAATAGGACGTAGCCCCCCTTTCGCCTTGGGGATTAGGAAATAACGGGAATAGAAGCCCTTGCCTCTGAGATCCCTTGAAACCTCCTCTACCGCTCCTGCAGTGAGGAGCTCCTGTACCTCCTAGATAAGGAGTTGCTCGTGAGAAGGGTCCCTGAAGAGGGACGGGGAGGGAGGGTGGGATGAAGGCGGGGAGACGAACTGCAATTGGTATCCCCTTTGCACGGTTTGTATGACCCAGCGGTCCGTGGTGATATTTGACCACGCCGGGGAGAAAAGGGAGAGGCGGTTCAGGAATAGGGGGACAGGATCGATTAAAACTGGTACTCCGGCCTCGAGCGTCCCTTCAAAAATTTTGTTTGGGCCCCGACGATGGTTTGTGGGGGCCCTGGCGCTGGCCGGTCTGTCGACCGGGTTGTTGTCTCCTGCCCCCTCGACCACGCGGCCTCCTGTAGAAGTCCTGTCGTGGTGCGGGTGGGAAGTAGGGACGTCGTCCGAAGGGCCGGAAGGGTCTGCGCTGCGTCGCTGGGGTATGCATCCCCAGCGTGCGGAGGATGGTTTGACCATCTTTGAGGGTCTGCAGCTTTGGGTCAGTTTTCTCCGAGAACAGACCCTGACCTTCAAACGGTAGGTCCTGGATTGTGTGCTGGACCTCCGCGGGGAGGGTGGAGGATTGTAGCCAGGAGATACGCCGCATGGCGACTCCCGAGGCGATAGTTCTGGCAGCCGAGTCGGCGATGTCGAGAGAGGCTTGCAGTGACGTCCTGGCCAGCTTCTTGCCCTCCTCGACAAAGGCTTTGTACTCCTGCCTGGACTCCGGAGGTATAAGTTCTTTCAATTTCTCCATGGAGACCCAGGTGTTATAGCCGTAGCGGCTCAGGAGTGCCTGCTGGTTCGCAGCCCGGAGCTGTAGGCCCCCTCCTGAGTAAATTTTTCTCCCAAATAAGTCTAGGCGCTTGGCGTCCTTAGACTTTGGGGCGGGGGCCTGTTGGCCATTCCTCTCCCTCTCGTTGACCGATTGGACCACCAGTGAGCACGGAGGGGGGTGAGTGTAGAGATACTGGAAGTCTCTTGGAGGTGCCATATATTTCCTCTCTACGCCCCTGGCAGTGGGGGGTATCGAGGCTGGGGACTGCCAGATAGATGTGGCGTTGGCCAGTATCGTGCGGACAAATGGCAGGGCTACCCTGGTGGGGGCGTCAGTTGTCAAAATGTCCACCACCGGGTCCTCCAGTTCTGGAACCTCCTCTATCTGCAGATCCACGTTAAGGGCCAATCTGCGAAGCAGGTCTTGATGGTCCCTGAGATCGATAGGAGGTGGGCCGGACGATGACGCTCCCGCCACTGCTTCGTCAGGGGAGGAGGAGGAGGACAGGCCTTGGGCAAGCGGATCCTCGGCGGGTACCGCTGAAGAGTCCAGGGCTGGGGGCTCAGGGTCTGGGTCCCCTACCTCTGGCGGAGGCCGGGAGACTGTAGCCTCTGGCGCTCTACGCTCCAATGTGGTCGAGGTGGGAGCTCTAGGTGGTACCCTTTGGGCTTCATAATAGGCCATCGGGGTCCAGAAGGGCCATCGCTCCTGACCCTGTCCGGTCTCTGGCAGGTGGCCCTGGTCACTGACAGTGCGGTCCTCGACATAGAGGTCGCTGCCAGCTCTGGAAGAGCGGGATCCAGAGCGAGAAGGCCAAGGTGGAGCAGAGTAGCCATGTAGCGACGTCTGCGTGGCCAAGGTCTGTCTCCTCGGCGGGGACCGGTGCCGGGATGGTATCCGGTGCCGGGAGCCGGATCGGTGCCTGGACAGTATCCGGTGCCGAGAGCCGGATCGGTGCCGAGAGCCAGATCGGTGCCAGGATGGTGACTGGTGCCGAGAGCTGGATCGGTTTCGAGACCTGGACCGGTACCGGCGATGACTTCGGTACCGGGACACAGATCGGGACCGTGAACGTCTCGGGGATCTACGCGTCGACCGGCCGCGGGACCGGGAGCGGTGCCGAGAGTCAGAGTACCTCCGCCTGGAGGGGGACCTGGAGCGGTACCGCGAGTACGAGCGGCGCCGGGATGGAGACCGGTGCCGGGACTGCGAGCGGTACCGGGGAGACGCCGGCGGCTGCTGCTGGCTGGTCTCCGCCTGCGGCACCGGGTGGAAGATGGCCGGTTTGCCGCGTGAAGTCACGATCCGCACCGGCGGTACCGTGGATGGGGTCGGTGCCGGATCGGTCATCTGGATCAGGTCCCTTGCCGCTGCGAAGGTGTCCAGAGTGGACGGCAGCGTAAGCTCAACCACGGTGCGGGCCGGGGAGCTGGCGGTTACCGAGCTCAACAGCCCTTGCGGGACCGGAGTCATCGGTACCGGAGCCTGAAAAGGCTGACCTGCGCTCAACGGCCTCTCGGGTGCCGGAGTTGGCAGGGCCGGCGCCGGTGCTGGTGGCGGCGCCGGACTCAACGGCCTCTGCTGGGCCGGAGTAAGTGGCACAGGGGCCACTGGCACCGAACTCAACGGTCCTTGCGGTACCGGAGTCAACGGTGCTGGCGCCGTAACAGGCCTGGTCAGGTCTGAAGCTGGCTGCGTATGCAGCGGCGCCTTAGTCGGTCCTCCCGACGTCTTCGCTCTCGGGGACAAAGAGCGGCTCTGCGAGGTCCCAGCCAGAGACGGACGGTGCCGAGGTTCTTTCCCGGAGCTCGGGTGCTCCGGTGCCGTGGACGTTGAGGCCGCTGAAGTCGGTGCCGGGGTTCGTTGCGGCGCCGACATCGGACTGAGCGATGCCTCTAAGAGGAGCTGCTTTAAACGAAAGTCCCGCTCCTTTTTGGTCCGCGGCTTGAAAGACTTACAGATGCGGCACTTGTCCGGAAGGTGGGACTCCCCGAGGCACTTCAGACAGGAGGTGTGTGGATCTCCTGTGGGCATCGGCTTTTGGCATGCCGAGCAAGGCTTAAATCCTGGAGAGCCAGGCATTGGCCCGGTGCCGGGAGGGAGACAGGGGAGAAACCCCTTATCTCCTACTACTATTTACAGTAGCTACAACAATAAGCTATGAATAACTATCAACAACTAATTAAGAGTACTTAAACTATCTACACGATAAGCGAGTGCTAAGAGTGCTAGGGATGTGGAGGTCAGCTAGCTGCTCTCCACTGTTCCAACGACCGACACGGGCGGTAAGAAGGAACTGAGAGGGCGATGGGCCGGCTGGGGTATATATCGGGCCCCCTAACGGCGCTACTCCAGGGGGCGCCAGCCGGCCCACCGAGTGTTGCTAGGGTAAAAATCTTCCGACGATCGTGCACGCCGCGCGCACACACCTAAGTGGAATACATATGAGCAATCACTCGAAGAAGAACTTATGGAACAAACTGAATATTTGAAAGAATGGAGGATAATACAACCTTAATACATACATAGTGTGGCTCTAGTTTATTATTTATAAATAGGTGAAAGTCTGTGCTGTCATTCAGGTGTAAATTTGTAAAGTGTAAAAAAGCCAAAAATGGCTGAAAACTTAAAAATTGGACTAAAGTCCATGAATTCCAGTAATGATTGAGCCTGATGATATTCTAGACAAAAAGAGCTCTCAGCCATCCTTGAAGCTTTTTCCTTTGCTTTGCACTGACTCAGACATTCTAGGCTTCAGAGTGAGACACAGACAGAATGACAATCCTGGAATCTTCTTATAAGATGTTCATGAACCAAAAAAACCCCAAACCCTATGATGTAGAGTTTTAAATTTCCATTTAACGTTCTGAATTAAAGCTCTTGTCTTGCAAAGGAAGTAGCAAGTCTGAGAAATCTGAAGGAAATTTGGCTGCAGTGGAGCAACTGAGCCCAAGCTATATATCAATCTATTAACAATACAGTATATTTTCAGAAATGGGACATGTCTTGATAAAAATTGAATAAGGCACTTATTTCACTGCAGTGACTGGCTGTTGGCTTCATGTACATTTGCATTTTTGTGCAGTAAAAAATATGGATATCAAAGATAACATCTAAAATCTAGTACCCTTCAATTTTAGCAGGAAACTTTAAAGATGTTGGCTTGTTCTCCCATAGCACAAACACTCCCAAGTAATGAGATAAACAAAAAAGTGTTGCAAGCCTGGAATTTCAGACTTTAAGCCATAAAATAAAATGAATACATATATAAATTAAATCTATTCAAAAGAAGACATTTAACCTTAAGTGTCTACCAGGCTGTCAAATTCTGATATTCTCTCTCCTTTGGGTAACGCTTCCTGTCTTTTAAAACTGACACATGAATAGTGGCCGCCATGCTTTGCTGACTGCCACAAACTATACAGTATCACTTATCTGGTGACACACTATGGTACTGAACTTTGTCATAGCTGTCAACACTTCAACCTTTTGTTTATGCTCCTTTGCAAAAAATGTAATGATAGTATGACACACATCCTTCCTGAAACAGAACCAAGGCCAGCAACTTCACAAGTCTGATGAAATGCATAATTAAATGAATATAAGTGTACATTTTAAACTCTGAAATTCTGCTTTCCTTTCTCTCTTTCTTTTCCCTTCTTATGCCCCTACAAGAGTATCTTCCTCTATCTCTCTTACCTACCTATAAATCTGATTAGGAATCCTCCCTATACAAATCATGGGGCAAAGTACAGAAATTTATGCGGAGTACTTTCATTGGGACTACTCACGTGCATGAAGTTAAGCATGGAATAAGTGTTACCAGCATCAGGACCTAAAGGCCTAATCCTGCAGCACCTACACAGGTGAATAATCCCACTGATTATTTTAACAGAATTTATTTACCTGAGTAAGGGCTACAAGACTGAGTGCTAAATCCACAAGCATACCAAGGATCTCCACCTTTTTCTCTAGGGATCAATCCTTTCAACCCTCTCCTTTTTATAAATAGTTTTCACCATGGATTCACAGTGCTTTTTACCTAGAAAAGGGAGAGAAGGGAGAGAAGGGGGGGGTTGTGATGAAGGGGGTAACGTGACTGTTGCAGGATGCAGACCAAGAGTACACCCCCTTATGGCCTGCCAAGGCATTGCAATCACTGTGACCCAGTTTCCCTCCTAGTTTTACCAATAATTCTCTTGGCCATCAGCACAGTTCCACTGCCGAGGTGACTTAACCCTCTGGCTTTCTGGACTCTCAAAGTCCAAATACACACAAAAGTCTTCCACCCTGGTTCCTAGGCACAGCCATTCCTTCCCAAGGGTCTGTCTTCTCGTCACCTCAATTCCAGCCCTTCCTTCCCAGGCTCAGCAACAAGACATCTTGGGCTCTATTCAGTCCGGTCTCCCCACTTATATAAAGGGGATATCGAAGGGTGGGAGGGTGCAAACAGAGTGGCAGTACAAGTGGAACTCACACCCACCCTCTATGGTTTCCTGGCCTGGGGAACACTAAAATTGGACTGATTGTGCCCCATAACCACTACCTGTCTTGCTTCTCTTTCCCAGGGTTTCTTCTACATTATCCGCCCTCCTGACTGCCCTCCTAATTCTTCATAGAGCACAGACTCCCAAGATTCCTCTCCCTGGAGTCCTCTCTACTTGGCTCTCTTCTCCTCTTAGTGAGATGCTGCCTTTATATCTCCCAGTGCAACCAGCAGATGCCCAAACTTTGGAAAATTAAGCCATGCTAATTTGTGGATAAATTTACATTACCTCTCTTTTTCTAACTTAAGGTACAGAAGCATAAAAACTGTTGCCAACATTTTTCTTGATAGAGGGAAAGAGAGAACATTAGCAATAAAAACCTATAGTTGATCTGTTAGGTCCTTACTTTTTTAATATGTACTTACCCTTTGCAGCATTTTTTGGGCAACTGGATTTGAAACTAAGTTATATAACTGAACAAAATCTACAGTGTATTTTACCTATCACCAAAAATTTTGAAGGAATATTTAAAACTTTAAGATCTTTTTAGGAGGGTTTTATTTCTCAGGAAAGCTCTAGGGATTATTTACAAAACATCGGCTGCTATTTGCCAAATATAATTTGGTAATTTCATCAAGGTTTGCACCTGAGTGGTTGACTAAATGACTATGACTTAGTGATGCAAATGGTTCAATGAGTTGTGGCAGAGGTAAGAGCTCCTGGCCAAGCATACTTGACTTGCTATTTAGCAAAATGACCATTTATACTGCAGCAAAAGAAGCTTTTGACTAAACACTGCCATAAGTAATGACTGCTTGTCAATATAAACTGGCCCTCCAAATATAATGAGCAAATGTGTCTGACAGCCCAAATGAGAAGAGACTGAGCTAGCATGTGGTGGTAGTGCTGGCAGGGAGTTTATATCTAAATCTGACAGCCCATCAAACCAACAAACTTAACATATGAAACATGCACTTAGACAACTCTATCCATCACATAAGAAGGTGGAATAATCGAGCCAAAAAGGCAAAAACAACATGCAGAGACAGCAATGGCTTAACATTTTCTACTTGGTTTTCTCTTCCCTATATTAACTTGCTGTGACAGGAGGCTGACTAACTGAACAACACTTCAGTAACAAAATGAATGCTTCCTTCAGACCTGATGAAATCTGTGTTTCCCCAAGTGTAATGTATTTTGGCCATTTTACTCTTCAAACTGCAGTGGGATTGTCTGCAAGAAAACATTTTTCCTGTTTTAAAACATCTTGTTTCATATTTGGAATCAGTTTCCACAATACTAGTTACTGTCATGACCTGCCTTTCCAGTCAAGCAGTTTCGCTAACTATTATAACAATAGATGCAATATAGATGGAGGTGGTAACCACTCTACAGCTAAAACAATTATTGTTGATTTTATGTGACATTTTAATATCGTCTACTGCGTTCAACTTGGAGTTTTTTATGTTTAAATTTAGCAGACTATAATATTTCCCCCTAAACAAAATACCCTCAATATTCCTAGTGCCTAATAAAATCAATACAATATTCATTTCTGGAATTTACATCTAAATCAAATCAAATAAATAAAATAAAATAAAATAAAATAAAATGCGCACACTCAGTAGCCACACACACATTCAGAAGCCAGCATCAGAGAGATTTTGAATCAATAATGTAGTTCCAGGAATGAACAAAGCAGATTTTATTCTTGTATTTGCAAAGTAAGAACAAACTGAAATTCTGGGTTAAAGGAATTTTACCCCCATAAGAAGAGAAAGTGCAGAGAGGGCATTTGAATATTAAGTCACATACACAAAAAGGGACTGAATTTTATGAATCAAAGGGATAAGGGCATGAAAAAGAAAAAGCAGAGCAATAATAATTAAAAGTAATATACATCTTTCCAATTTGTGGAGGGGACAATAAGCATTTACTATATTAATTTACAGATTTTAATTTGTTTGGTTTCTTTACCAAAGGTCACAATTTTGTCCTGCTTATATATATTCAAAATGCTGCTGGAAAGGTCATTTTCTTAGCTCTTCGCTTAGGCCATGTCACCCCTCTTTGCATCCCTCCATGAGTTTCCCTTTCTCCATCAGATCAAATATAAGCTCCTTGTCTTCATTTTCAAGCTCCATTCCCAAAGTTACCTATCATGTCTCATACACTACTGAGATGCTGACTCTCGACTCCCTTCAGTCAAAGATGCCAATCTTCAACATGCACTCGTTAAGCTTCCGAAAGAGTACCTTTCTTGTGCTTTGGAAGAGTTCCTTGTATACATCTGTAAAGCTACCTCATTGTCCTCCTTCAAATACCTCCTTAAAACTATCCTTTGCAGTGAAGTCTACAAAAAAAAACTTGAAAATGGTTAACCAGCTGGAGTCCTATGAGAACTGCCTATCACGTTAACCAATACTGTCCCCTTGTTTTCTTGTGCTTCCCCTACCTGTGGTCTTATACTTCAGGCCCTACTTAACTTTCAATATAGCAGAAATTGCAGATTCGCAATATTAGACTTCCACTGCAATTCTGACAGTGGGAGTCCCTGATCTCAGACCCAAGAGCCGATAATGGGAGCCCCAGGCAGCCAACAGAGGAAAGTCATGGAAAAGTAATAATTTTCCATGGCTTGTCCACAACTCGGCTGCAATTTTTTGACAATCATCCTGCAATTCAAGTTGGGCCTTACTAAGCCCTTTGGGATATGAATCATCTTTTTGTTGTTCTTTGTACAGCACCTAGCACAGCTGGGTCCCGGTCCATGACTGACAGTCCGAGGTGCTACCACAATATAAACAAAACAATTTTCTATCATACATAAATATTTTATCAGAAAGAATAACCTCACTGATAACCATTCAGGACTCCCCAAGAGGCATATGATAAATTCTAAAACAGAAGTGATTCAAAACACTGGGGATTCGTGAAAGTAGTTTTGCCTATGGGTTTATTTGTAAGAACTAAAAAACATCAAACTCTTCTCAGGTAAATTTTTATAAACTACATATTAATCTAATCTGTTCCTGGTTTGATTGAGAAGAGATCCGCAGGACACTTTATAAACAGTGATTTAACTCAAACTGCTGTCAGTATCACATATCCCTGGCTTCCTGATTGGGAGATGATTATGATTCCACTTTGACTGCATTGTGCCAGCACACACCTACACATTTTATCAATAGTTTGTGTCAGGGACTGATACGCAGATATAAGGGTGTAGTTCTCTAATAAGTATACATATATATCCTTGTATCATGTAAAACAAACTACTAATCATTGTCTTTACCTAAGACTGTAGAAAGCATGACATGAAAGCCTACAGACTGGCAGCAAAAAAAACCCAAACAGTAAGTGTTCAGGCTTTTATTTTTATTCTTACTTTAAGAGTTGTTAATGAATTTCCAACACTATAGGAAAACAAAACAAAAAACAGCCGAACAAATGAACTCCCTCCTCTTCCTTTTTAAGTTATCACATGAAACTAATTAAGTGGGAAACACACTCAGCTGTCAAATCCATCCCATTACTCAGATACTCTTCTGATGAGAAACCATAGGAAGGACAAAGTAATCTTTGGAGGGATGAGAAAAATCACAACACAGGATTATGCAGAGAAGAACTTTATTTTAAAAAATGAGAAATGTTTCTGACATTTATCAAAGCCACAAACTGACACTTTGAAAAGAAAAAGGAAGACAGGTTACAAGAGAAAGTTAATTCATTTTTGTTTAATTTTTTTGAAGGCTCATATATGTCTCCTGCCAACTGAACCCTGAAATGATCTCTGAGGTGTATCAACCTTGACAACTGCAGCTTCATTCTTACAGTTTTTCAATTTTTTAAATAAAGTTCAAATGGTTGATGAGAAATAATTATTTAAAAAGTGTATTAAATGTATTTTGACTCACTGTAACGTACTTTTTAAAGAACAGTTTATATTTCACCACAGTATTGGAAAGATAACATTTCTCTCATGGGTATGGACAGGATTATCATCATCAACCTGGGTCTGGGCCTGGGGAATGACATACTATACGTTTTACATCTCAGTTGCTGGTCTACGTCAGTAATAACTGAAAGTCTGACATCTGAAGGTCACTTATGTGAAGTAACCAGCCATCTCCCTAGCTATGAAGGATTGTTCACATCAGTACTTTCCTTTGTCCAAGTGATGGGGCTTCCAACACTTACTTTGAGACTAGTCAAAAGCCTAACAGATTTCATCATCAGCCACTCGGATATTCAGTCTATATTTTTTCCCCACTGATCTTGGTTCCATTATCCTTAAAATGTTTAATGACTTCTTTAATATCTGGCCCGTGAGTGAATACTAATTTACTCAAGAAGCTTTTCTATCATCATGAAATTGCGAGAGTAGAGTTCAATAATTTTTGAGCACCAGCAGCGCCCTATGACTGAAGGCCTAGTAATTATATACTACAGTTGAAAGATACTGGATTGAAGTCATGGAGTCTGAAGTCATTATCTGAAATGAGTTTCAGCACAGGCAGCAGCAGAAACGCAAGCTTCCCAACATTGACCAGTCAATGTGCTCCAACCCTCACCTGAGCAGATCATCTCTAGGAGTCAGCTTCCATGACTACTCAAATCTTTGACATGTGTACTGCTGAAATTGCCAATAAAAGCTGTGATACATCCTCCCGCACTGGCAGGAATAGTGGATTCAACCTATTACCCTTTTGATTGTAGAATTTCCCCAATAATATTGGCTACGAGACAAGCATGGGCCAGTTTGGCTAGAAATATTACATTCTATTTCTTCTCACACGTTACTGCTGTACTTTGGGCCAAACTATTGTTGAAAATTGACATGAAACCATTAATGGGTAGAGTGGATGGCTAAGGGGATAATTTGGGTGTCTCAGTTGATCGCAGAGATCAGTTTCTCCTATTCCAAGAACTCCAACACTGAAATCTACTTGGTCCAGCAGCATGACATTACCTGCAGCTTAAGCATCTCTTGAAGGACGTTTGATCGTGATGCACTGGAAGGACCAGAGACTTCAGAATTATTGTTGATGTGGTGAGAGCTTTGTAAGTTCACCCAACCCACCGGAGCCCATTATGACTTAGAGGCCCTAAAAACCCTCCTTAATTTAACTGCCTGCACCATGCCAGGAACAAAGCTTTGTGTATATCCTTGAACACTAGCCAATGGGGAAGTGCCTTGCAAAACATTAAAAACTCTATCCAGCAGCGAATTATATTTCATTGATACTGGTCCCCATATAGGTTACTGTGGACAGGCCTTGCCAAAACAGACTCCTGCTGGATATGTGGGTTTCCTGCAGCTACGCACTAGCTCAAAAGTTTTGCAGCTGATACAATCCTTTTGGCTAGAAGTAAATAGGAAGATTAATATGATAATAGATATCTCCTTAAAAATTACTTCCCAGCACCGTGTTTAGCGATTTATCCCTTCATCTTGGAAAATCTCCATCTCACAGAAAGCTTGGTTCTCCAGAGCAGTGCTTGAAACCAAACTAACTCACACCTCAGATACATTTGAAAGATTTGCTCTAACTTGTTAGAATATTTGATTAATCTCTACAAAATAGAAACCAAAACGTCACTTTTTTGCTTCCCCTCCTCCCTTTCCATTCCTCTTCTTTTACTGCTTTGCTCTTTTGTCTTTATTCTCTGTTCTTCTCTCATGGGGGTGGGTGGAACCCAATAAAATAAACATTTTTGGAAGGGTGTTAGAAAGCATTGTAATGGTGTAGTTTTTCAAAAGTCTACCAAGAACAGGCTTGACACCACAAACTTGATTTGTGGATGCCACGAAAAAGGCAACCTATATTAACAAATTTCATTCACTACTGACATGGTCCATTTTTGAATCAGTGTTCCCAGCCGCTAGCACTGGACATCTAACATGAGAGAGAGCCCTCCTTGAACAATATCTCCAGTAATAAAGATACCATATGCCTAATCAGAACCTTAGTAACACCTGGTGCAAACTCACTGCCTTCAGTAAGTAGACAGCTCTTGGTAAGCAATTCTATACTATAGGATACTATAAGGAATAGAATCCAACTCACTGCAGGAGTAAAAAAGCAGTTAAAAACCTTCAGTTACAAGAATAAGCAGATAGGACTTTGAAGACAGACTGGAAATATCTGTAAACGGCATTGTCATTTTTTCCACAGCTACTTTTCAGGGCAGCACTGCACTTCAAAGTTTTGAAAGATTTTACCTTTGAAAGTTTTTCAGTGGCACAACTACTCCTGACACCTATTATCTGGAGACACTATGAAATAAAGCAAGAAGAGGAATGTTCTGATGAAAGAGCATGTAGCTCATTCATTTGTGACAAGGAATTCTTGTGGATAATAGCATAGTTTTCATACAACCTAATGATTACAGTAAAATCTGCCTAAAAGCAGCCACTCAAAAGGGTTGACAAAAAACTGACTAATGAGCAGAGGTGGCTTTCAAACGAAGGTTGCATATATAGGAACCTTCAAATGAATTAGATCTCTAATAGAAGTGGTCTCTTGCATAGTTTCACTGCATTTTTAAAATCTAAAATACACCTTTCCATATGGATCAATGCATATGTACAAACTTTATGCACACATAACATAATTATAACTTCACATCTGTTACAAGTGAATAGCCTAATTTCTTCCACACCCAACCTAAGGCAAATCTGTTTCTATGCCATGCTCATCACTATGGTATCTGCATATGCCATTTTAAAATAATCACTAATAGATATGGAAAATCACCTATATGCGGGTAATTCAATCCTTATTGCTACTGTCAAATATGTTTGGCCTCTACATTTTAAATCTGTAGATTTCAGATAAATGTACTTCCAATATTTGAGGTAACTTTTTTCAGTTCTTCACATATTAGAGATGTTTATATTTTGTTCAGTATGGGGAAAAATTCATTTCTGCTACTCTGAACAGAAAACACTCCACCGCACATTCACAAAACCATTTCAGTTTAGATTACTCTTTTTTAATCTGATGTAATGAAATTTTTTCAAAACATCTGGACTACAATGAAATCCAGACTGGAGCAGTGGATAGGTTATTTCAGGCCTTAGGACATGTTGTTTCTTGCTTAAAAAGCCTACATTTGTAGTGCTGACCTCTCTCAACAATGCTTACTTCTGTTAGCACTGTCCAGCCAATTACAAAGATAACTTATCAAAAACCCAGTCATCACTACAAGCCTGTACTTTAGATTTTCCTTTATTCTGGTTTCATTGATTACAGCACTCATTTATTCAAGCAGTTGGTTCAAACAAAAAATGCATCCAGGACTATTCCAGTCTTCCCTATGTGAAGGCCTGTAGTTATACAGAAGAGTAACAGCATGAACCATATATCCATATTTTATATATATATCCATATTTTTTATTTATATATATATACACATACATATACACACACACACACACATATACACACACACACATATACACACACACACACACACACACAAGTAAACAGACACTTAAATCATTCTTGCAAGATAGATGTACTAAATATTAGTTGTGTTCTTAAGACGAACATCTTTCAAAACTAGAGTATAGTCTAGAGAATAGGACTGCTGTCAGAAGTTGGAGGTTCTAACTAGACTCTGGTACTAAATGACCATGTGACCTTTAGGCTTGTTGTTTAACTTGAGTCTTCATTTCATCATCTGTAAAGTGAGGAATTTAACACTAGTATAAGGATTAATGAGATGAGGGATTAATTATTGAAGGTTTGTGAAGCTCTTTGTAATCTTCCAGGGAAAGACTATAAAAGTATTGTTATTACGTGGACAGGACCGTATTAATTTTATCCATATAAAGGAAGAAGCAGCTCACCAATATTTATGACAAGACCATTCCTCTAAGAGAAGAGCCATGCTAATTTGACCTTTGCTAGTCTGCATACCATCATCGTTTGCACACAAGATTTGCTCTTTACTTCTAAAGGAGTTGATGGAGTGATAGCTACTAGTTGTTTAAAATATTACTACTTAAACATCAGCACTTCTACAAAATATACTGTTACAGGTACTAGTACACTAAAGCAGTATAAATCAAATGAAACTATCCTTTATCAAATAAATGAACAAAGTAAATTTAGTAATGCATTATTTTGGGTTGTGTGTGTTTTTAGTCACTAAATTAGCCAACTCAGTAACAGGTTTTCCAGAAAGTGTGAATTCGCTAAGGTCTACCTTAATAATAAAATGATGCCATATTTTACACTTGTAAATAATTCTGGAGTGCAAAATATTGAATAATGGAATCAGAGGCTCATTGCAGTGGGTTCCACCACAATGAACTTGAACTTGCATGGAGTCTACACAGAAAACGAAAATAAAACTTTCTAGAAGCTTGTTGTAAACAAGTACTTTGTGCACATACCTGCATAAGTATTGCAAAGCCAAAATTTAGACATTGAGATCTGTGTAAATGCAAAATGTTTGCTAGTATGATACAACATATGCTATAATTAAAACTGCTAAGAAAGAAGAAACAAATGTTGAAGAAAAACAAATATGTATTTGCAATAAAACAGAGTTTTCATTCTTGAAAATAGGATGTATGCAATGATGTTCTAATGAAGATTCACAGACACAGATCTGTATGTAGAGAAAGAAAACAAGGAACTATACACCATGACAGATCCATACTTTTCATAAAGATCCAGTAGCCTGAACTAAAAGATAAACAGGTGAGGATTAAAAGAACTCTTTCTTCAATTTAAACAACCAACAGGTCAGGTCATTTGCTTCTGCTGCTATAGCTACTTAAAGATTTACCTATTTCCATTAACCTTTGACAAATTATGCCATATTGTTTTAGTATTATAGCTGACACACTGTTTTCTATAGATTTTACCAGAAATTATATAAATGGTGCAGACCTTGACTGATCCTAAAAATAAATGAATAAAAACAGCAGATTTTAGCATCTTAAAGCCAAAAAAATAAAAAAAAATAAAAGGGCATCCGAGCTGCACAGGGCCAGGAAAGAGGGAGGATTGGTTTTATGGCATGATCCTCCTTTCCCTTGACTCCAAAGATTGAGCTCTGTATCTGGGAAGGGATGGGCCAGAAGGTTAGCCCATTTCTGGGGCCATGTCACCATCCCCAGCCTCATAAGGAATACCCAAGTACGTGATGAATGAGTCAGCATTCATTTATGCAGCTTCTCCCACACAAAAAAGTGAAACCCTATAAAAAAGGAGGGTTGGAGCCATAGAGTCCCTCCTAAAGGAACTGTGTTTAAATGGAAACAGAGCAAGAATGGAGGCACCTGGTCTTGAACAAATTTCCTGAAACTCAAGGCATCAGGCACAAAAATCCTCCCTTCCTAATCTGCATAACCAAATCCAGGGTTTGGAAAAAGCTGGTATGTGCCCATACAACATATTGGCATCTCTCCGAAAAACGTGAGTAGCAGCAAAATCTCAGCTTTTATTTTATTATCTTTTTTTTTTTTAAGGTTTCTAGCTATTATAGTTGCTAAGAAAGCCTTAAAAATTTGAACTGAGTTTAGCTGATGCAGAGATGTGAGCTGTAGAGAGCCTGGAACAAGAGAGGTGTGAGCTGCCCACTCATCTCAACTCAGATGCCCAGTGATAGTAAACCATAGTGACATTTACTTAATTTCATTCCTCATAAGAAAGGAGAGGGTAGATCACAGGTCTTCTCCATTTCGAGTGACATCATTTTGGTTCTAAAAGGGGCATTGGGGTGATCCCACCACTTCCCTTCTGCCACATCAAGAAGGAGCCCACTAAAACATGTACAAGCCCCACAAAGGGAAGCCAAGTTCAAGGACTCTGAGCTACACTCATTTTGATTACTCACATGGGAGAAGTTTCATTTTTGTGGATGAGCTTAGAACAGTATCATCACCACTTCCACTTCCCACCTCAGACTGACTGCTGGCCAGTTCCCACTTCTCATCTCTTTTCTCCACAGAAAATCAGTCAGGAACTTCATGAGTCCAGACTTTCCATTTACGACCCCCTATGTAGGAATAACCTACAAAGGTTTCAATTTGTCCTTTAATGGCATGTTTAAATATGAACATTTAACCCTTTTTTTAACCGAATGATGTAACACAAACATCAATCCATTAAGTGTGCTTACTCAGTGCAACTAGACATTTGGAGGGTCCCGAAGTACATATACTCATTGCCTGCATGTATAGAATGACAAGACCACAGCAGACAACTGGTGTCTCACATCCCGCCCGACTCTGCAGTAGGTGATAAAGCAAGATATGATCACTGGGTCTTTTGGTTTTGATTCCTTCCTTTCATATAAGTAATGTACTTGTCTCTTATACTTAAATTACTTTGGGCTGGTCTACACTACCCCCTCAATTCGAACTAAGATACGCAACTTCAGCTACGTGAATAACGTAGCTGAAGTCGAACTATCTTAGTTCGAATGAAAACGTACTTACCCGGGGTCCACACGCGGCGCGCAGGCTCCCCCGTCGACTCCGCCTACTCCGTTCGTCGAGCTGGATTACCAGCGTCGACGGGGGAGCACTTCCTGGTTCGATTTATCGCGTCTAGACAAGACGCGATAAATCGAATCCAGAACATCGATCCGACGCCTCCGATCCAGCCGGTAAGTGTAGACCTACCCTTAGCAATTGATTTTGTCTGCAGCAAATTTTAGCAGTGGTGACATTTATTTTCTACTACTAAAAATCAAAATTAAAACCCATAGGCTTCCTTCTCAGGGAAGGAAGCTGATTCTGACTCCAGCCCTGAGCTGTTTCACCTGCGGCTTTACTCTTAGTTTAAATACTGCTGCTATTGTTGCTCAGTTTTATACAGAGGCCAGAAGCCTCTGAGCTTGACACAACTCCCCTGCACAATCAGTGTAACAAGAACTTACAACAAACTCTGTGCCAACTCTTCTTCTGGTTACTCTGGCAGAGTACCAATGATTTTACTGAAGACTGGGCTCTGAAGCTGGAGAAAGCCTCCAATTTGTTAAATCGATGGAGCATCAATTTGGCCATACTCATTTAAATCTCTGCTACATTCTATATAACCAAAACTAAATTTACAAGCTGGATTTTGTTTTTGCACTGGTCATTCCAACAGTTTATGCAACGGTGCCATGTCTATTTAAAATTCAAAAGTTTCTTCAACTCTTCAAAGAACAGCGCAGCCACAGGCAACAAAAGAGCAATTCACAAAGCAGCATCAGCAGTATGCTTAAGTTCAAAAAGTTTAAAAATTGTAGGAAGTAACAAAGGATGTCTTTAGAAGATATAACCCTCTTTGTCCTTAGAATTAACTTCCCGAAACAAAGCAGAAGCAATTGGAGGTGGATCCTTTCACAGATCTTGGGATTTGGCTCAGGCAATCCCTTGCCCACTCAGAGAATGGCAATCTGAAGTGGGATGGTAAATATACACTAGAGGAAAGGAAAAAAGTTACAAAAATAAACAGAGCACTGTTTATAGGGGACCATTAAATAAAACCCACTGATCTTTTGTCATATAGTCAAACCCCACTACCATCAGGTTATCATCATCATCTCACCTTGGGACTGCGACAGCCCGAACCCCAGCAACATCCCCCCTTTCCACCTCCTACTCTTCACCCTTACTTTCATTGCCTACTCTTTCCTATCACTTCGGAACTTTTCCATTTCTATTCCTGGCCATCTGATTAGAGCCCAGCATGATTTTCAAGCAGCAAGAATTTCATGATCTAGATGACAATATTAGCAATGATGTGCAAACAATCATTTTTTTGCACGTAGATATCAGCCACTATTAGAAAACAAGAGAAAACTGTGCATCAATTCCATACACGCCAACAGAACTGTCCACCTACCAGATATCGATCCCAGGTAGCATCCATTAGGGACAAGTGAGCCATCTTGATTTAGCAGGAATACTATGCAATACTACTTACTTACGTTTAAAAAAACTTCAGTTTTCATTTTAACTTTGTTTCTTACAAAATGTTAAGATAATATTCCTTATTTCTGGAATGTCAGTTTGCATTCACATATTAAATTGCATCCTGAAAGAGACTATTCCTAAAACAGTGTATGAGCTCCCTCTTGTGTTGGAAAAAAAACACTAGAGCTACGTGGAACGTTTTATCAAAACCAAAATGTTTCAAGGAGACTTGAGACACTAGGTGGGTGAGGTAATATCTTTTATAGGACCAACTTTTGTTGGTGAGAGAGACAAGCATTTGAGTTTACACAGAGCTCTTCTTCAGGTCATATTACCTCACTCACCTTGTGTCTCTAATATCCTAGTACCAACACAGCTACAACAAACAACATTTTTGTCAGGAAAGTTGAGAAAGAGGGAGACTGACACCTATAAGCCTGGTGGGTAGGGGACTGGCTTGAAACTTAGGATACCCCAGAGTGATCTGGAATAAAAAACTCTGCTCTGAAACAGGCAAATAAGCAACTTGAATCTGAGTCCCCCACATCCCAGACCAGTTCCCTAATCACCAGTCCTCTCTTCCCCACTCACTTCCAAATCCAAAAGCTCATGTTTCAAGCCAAAAGTGGAAATTTCAACACAACTCCATTTTTGAGGAGGGAGGGAACATTCAAAAGGTTTTGTTTTGATGTGGAACAAAATCAAATGTCAAAGCCTTGAAAGTTGCCACAAAATGGAATAAAACCATCCTCTGGCCAGCTCTAAAAAACACACAAACATCTCATTATGAACACCTGCAAACACTCAATATGCAATTTATTTGGATTTAAACCAGTTTTTCTTAGTCTGTAATATGGCAAAAGGGACACAAGTTAAGAACATAAGAATAGCCCTTCTGGGTCAGACCAAAGATCCATCTAGCCCAGTATCCTGTCTTCCAACAGTGACCAGTGCCAGGTGTCCTAGAGGGAATGAACAGAACAGGTAATTATTAAATGATCCATCCCTTGTCACTCATTCCCAGCTTCTGGCAAACAGACTCTAGGGACACCATTCCTGCCCATTGTGGCTAACAGCCATTGATGGACCTAACCTCCATGAATTTATCTAGTTCTTTTTTGAACCCTGTTATGGTCTTGACCTTCACAACATCCGCTGGCAAGGAGTTCCACAGGTTGACTGTGCATTGTGTGAAGAAATACTTCATTTGTTTTAAACCTGCTGCCTATTAATTTAATTTGCTGACCCCTAGTTTTTGTGTTATGAGAAGTAGTAAACAACACTTCCTTATCTACTTTCTCTACACCAGTCATGATTTTATAGGCCTCTATCATATCTCCCCTTAGCCGTCTCTTTTCCAAGCTGAAAAGTCCCAGTTTTATTAATCTCTCCTCATACGGAAGCCATTCCATATCCCTAATCATTTTTGTTGCCCTTTTCTGAACATTTTCCAGTTCCAATATATCTTTTTTGAGATGGGGCGACCACATCTGCACACAGTATTCAAGATGTGGGTGTACCATGGATTTATATAGAGGCAACATGATATTTTCTGTCATATTATCTATTCCGTTCTTAATTATTCCCAGCATTCTGTTTGCTTTTTTGACTGCCGCTGCACATTGAGTGTATGTTTTCAGAGAACTATTCACAATGACTCCAAGATCTCTTTCTTGAGTGGTAACAGCTAATTTAGACCCCCATCATTTTATATGTATAGTTGGGATTATGCTTTCCAATGTGCATTACACTTTGCATTTATCAACATCAAATTTCATCTGCCATTTTATTTCCCAGTCACCCAGTTTTGAGAGATTCTTTTATAGCTCTTCGCAGTCTGCTTGGGCCTTAACTATCTTTAGTAATTTTGCATCATCTGCAAATTTTGCCACCTCACTGTTTACCCCTTTTTCCAGATCATTTATGAATACGTTGAATAGGACTGGTCCCAGAACAGACCTCTGGGGGACACCACTATTTACCTCTCCATTCTGAAAAGTGACCATTTATACCTACCCTTTGTTTCTCATCTTTTAACCAGTTACCAATCCATGAGAGCACCTTCCCTCTTATCCCGTGGCAGTTTACTTTGCGTAAGAGCCTTTGGTGAGGGATCTTGTCAAAGGCTTTCTGAAAAATCTAAGTACACTATATCCACTGGATCCCCTTGGTCCATCTGCTTGTTGACCCCCTCAAAGAATTGTAGTAGATTGGTGAGGCATGATTTCCCTTTACTAAAACCATGTTGACTCTTCCTCAACAAATTATGTTCATCTATCTGTCTGACAATATTGTTCTTTATTATAGTTTCAACCAGTTTGCCCGGTACTGAACTCAGGTTTACAGGCCTTACTGTTATGACCCTGAAACCACAATTTAAGAGCTGTACATGACAAAACTGAATTAACTGCATATAAGTCAGTCAATTAATGGCTTTTTACTTTCCAGTGGCTAGAAAATATAAAATATTCATCTTTGTTTTGTCTTAGCTGTAGTTCAAAGCTGCTGTAGGAGGTTAAAAAATTTAAACTGAAAGGATCAAGTTGGTAAATAGTGTGATCAATATGACAAAGCAAAATAGTTTGTACTATATAAACCTAATGGAACATGCTCAGTGTGCATTAAAGCATGGCAGTATATCAAAACCAGACAGTGAATAAGCTGCCAAGAAAGGCTGTGGAATTACTATCACTGGGGATAATCAAAACTAGACTGTATACTACCCATCCATCAGGGTAGTTAAGGGATAATTAAATTGAGCCTGCCACGATGCAGAGGAATAATTCTATGAGAAATGGCTAACACAATTTGTTTGATGAGCATATGGATGTGTTTAATTAATATTAAGGAAAAAGAGTGTTTGTTTCTTCTAGTTGATATATTTTCCAGTTGAATGCTATGGGTTCAGTGACAGAGTTAACAAGTAAGGGCTGGTCTGGGTTAGTGGAATACTGTCCAGTATGTTAAAATTCTTACTTCTAAAGTTCTGTATTTGAACAGGGCAGATGGTACACACATGTACGGCCCTCCACGTAGCAAAAGTCCTTTGGTACATAGGCAAGATGAGGTGGCATTTGGGAGGAGAGGGGTACAATCACACAGACTTGACTCTGTGCTGGCTCCAAACAGACTAACATGGCATTGAGCAATCGGGGTAAGCCACAGAAAGAGGTCACTAAACTGCACTTTTGAGGAGTCAGTGGCTGTAAGACCCTGGACTTCTAACATAGGAACATGGAAAGGCAACAATTGCTATTCCAGCCTCCAGGCTGGAGCAGGACAGCAACAGAGACAGTTTCTAGGTTGCCCCCTCCCAAAAAATAAAATAATCCAACATTGCTTAGTTCTCCCATGAAGCCAACAGGCTTTGTGCAAAAGAGGGAAGGGGGAAAGCACTAAATCTCCCCCTTTGTAACTCCCTTCAGTAACTCCCTTCAAAGCAAATATGAATTACACATAATCATTGAAAGCGCAACCTATATCTGCACTTAACCTATGAACACAGTGCATGTCCAAAGATGACACATACACCATCACGCAGCTCCATGGGTGCTGCCTGCCTTAAAAAGTGTGGCACTCAAGGAGTGAAGATCCAAGGAGTCAAAAGGTACCAAGAGCATGTGATATTTAAGTTGTCACTTCTTCAGCTCATATCACAGTTCAGATTTCTTAGAATAGTACAAGTAATATATAGCAGTCTCAAACAAAATGCCTCAACTGTTTTAACAAAACACACACACAAAATGTAAATGTCATGCTTCGTTAGGTCTAGCTCATCTTATCTAATGGCTCTGATTAACTCTCTCGTGGTTTAAACAGTCCTTTTTAATTAAATTAGACTGAGCTGTAAAATAATGCAGGCTGTACTGATTAAAAAACCCTATGATTCATGCTGGGAAGGAGTCCAGAAAGAGTGAAAATTTACATTAAATTTTAAATCTGAGATTCCAAAGCACAAAGAGAAAAACATCAGGTAGAATCTTGTAAAAGTATGTAATATATTTGCAGTACTGACTACATTCAAAATATCTGGTTTGCAGTCACCCCTGAGGCTATAGCAAGTCTAAGAGACCACAAAACTTGCAGAACACACACCTGAAAAAGGCACATTTCAAGAGATACAAAAAAAATCAACCTTAAGCATGAAGTCAAACAAGACTGATATTTGATAACTTACTTCCACAGCTTTACTCGCAAACAATATAAAGAGTTCCAAGCATAGATGTAAAAATTCAGTCTTTTTTATTAGCATGTCTGTACTGTATATCAGTTAATTGCCACACATATATAATACATAAAATAGTATTCTGTAGCCCCAATCCTGCTATTCTATAGTCCCAGTCAGTCCATTAAAGGGACTGGGATTCTTCCCACACTAGCACTTGCAGATCCTTCTCCAGGATTAGGGTCTCAGAATGTTGTATAGGCTTTATGTCAATGTGTGCTGATTGACTGATCTGTATTACTTGTCTTAGGCTTTGGTGACATGCATTTGATAGTTGAGAAAATAGTCTTTCAAAGAAAAAAACAAAACAAAACACACTTTTGTACTTAAAACTATTAATCAAATAAAGAACTTTAAGAGAAAATTAAACATAAGTTTTAATGACAATAATTAGCTCTTATATTATGCACTTAAAATTTCCAGAAGTGCCGGGAGAAACATTACTTACACCTGTCTTTTTGGGAAAGTGAAATAACTTAAACAGTTAATAGGTCAGATTTCCTCTGGGCATGAAATCCAAGTCTCAGCTAAGTTTATTTAAATGTATAAATGCCCTCACAGGAGCCTATTGCATAAATATACAGAACACCAATAAAATAATAATAATGGACTGATCATCTCACCTTAACAGAAATTGGGATAATAAAATAAATCCAATCCTTCACCCACTCAAACACTTGATGAGGGGAAAAAGGTGGACTTTGCAGCATGCCCAGAAGCTTAATAAATTTGGGATGGCTCCAGAGAGTGGAAGACTGCTAGAGCAAGGTCCGAGGGCCTTCCTGAAGAGTGCCCAGATAGAAGCCCCCTCCCATTTACAAGAAGGAAGCTGTACCACTATCACTGGTTTCAACTGTGATAGTATAGTACAGTACAAGAAGAGAAGCAACAAACAGGACCTTAGGCATGAAATGTTCAAGTAGTCGTCACAAGAGACACAATAAGGATATTTATCTAAGCAAAAATACTGAAACAGTGAATAGGTATGTTAAAATATTGCATGGATTAATTATATAGTGAACTTTTTATGCTTGAAAGATGTTACCACATTTTAATTATCTAGAGTCAACTATGAGGTTTATAAGCAGCTTGATCACACATTCATTATCTTATGAACAATAGCACCTAGATCGGGGGTGGGCAAACTACGGCCCGCCAGATGTTTTAATCCGGCCCTTGAGCTCCCACTGGGGAGCGGGGTCTGGGGCTTGACCCTCTCCAGCTGAGGACCAGGGTTGGGGGCAGCTCCACGTGGCTCCCGGAAGCAGCGGCATGGCGCCCTCCAGCTCCTACACATAGGGGCAGCCATGGGGCTCCACTCTGCAGGCTGCCCCTGCCCCAAGCGCCGCCCCCGCAGCACCCATCGCCGGGAACCAATGGGAACTGCAGAGGACAGTGCCTACGGACAAGGTAGCATGCAGAGCCGCCTGGCCACGTCACCACATAGGAACCAGAAAAGGGACATGCCGCTGCTTCCGGGAGCCGCTTTAGGTAAGTGCCACCTGGAGCCTGCACCTGGGAGCCTCTCCCTGCACTCCAACCCCCTGCCCCAGCCCTGATCCCCCTCACCCTCTGAACCCCTCGGTCTCATCCCAGAGCACCCTCCTACACCCCAAACTCCTCATTCTCAGCCTCACCCCAGAGTCTGCACCCCCAACCAGAGCCCTTACCCCCTCCCGCACCCCAACCTCAATTTTGTGAGTATTCATGGCCCACCATACAATTTGTATTCCTAGATGTGGCCCTCAGGCCAAAACATTTGCCCACCTCTGACCTAGGTGCTGTTAAATGATTGCATTAAAAATATACAAACATCAAATTTAATCTCCAGTTTATTAAAAGAAAAAAATAAAATAATTCACCTGACCTAAAACACCCAACAAAACAAAAACAGACAGTAAGGAAACATGTCCCAATGCACTGGGGAAAATAAACATCAGATCCCCCAGAGACATACGAAAGGCAGCACTAAGTATCTCCTTCCAGTGCACATAGGTGAATTCAACAGTACATTGTTCCCCTTGGTATTCCTACTCACTGTTAAGAGATGTGTGCAAAAGTATATGCATATGCAAATGTATTTTTGTTTGCGCTATCAAATCAGTGTTTCTCAGAGCTTTACATACAGCTAAAAATTGAAATCAAGTGTTAACTCTTACTCTAAGTAATCTGCCATTAAGAGAAATAAATAAGCTAGAAATATTCAGGAATTCATACCACACAAGCCTCTTTGAGTGTCTTTTAAAATTAAATTAGCCAGAGCTTTTATAAAAATATCTGAAAATAAAGTACAAAAATGAAGGCACCTTTATTCTTGATGGGTTGGAAAAACATCTTACTTACTTACACTTTTCCAGATGGTCATACAATGCCAGCCATAACATAACAGATGTTTTATGCTTCAGTCCAAAATAATTAAGAAACAAATCTACATAACTTCTGATGTTAGTATTTCAGCCTTTCATGCTTACATGTGCAATTAGTGCTGTGCCTCTCAAAAGCATATTTGACTTCTTAAAAAAAAAAAAAAAACACGAGTAAAAAATCATTCTAATTTCACCTTCAACATTTCACTATTTATGACTTGCTTTCTACCTTGCATTGTCTTTTTTCTTTGCCCCTCACTCTACTGCTCCTTTTAGCTGTATGATACAGAAAACAATTCCATTAGACAGGAGCATCCTCTGTGGATCAGTCAGGACATAGAGGAAACTTAATTCCTACCATACATGAGTTCTACTTTCCCTCACCTCAAACCACAAAAATGTATTTTAGAACTGCAGCCTCTCAAAAAGAATCCAATACGTGGATCAGGTCATTAGGATAAGTGGGTTATGCTCAAGATTTGTTTTAAAGGTTTTAAAGATAAATCCAAAACACATTACATTTTTTCTTAGAAATCCAAATAAGGTAAATCCAGGAATGCTGTGAGGAAGAAAATCCTCTATTTGGAATCAGACAATGTTAATTCAGGTTAACTGTTTTTTTAGAAGCTGTCTGATGTAGAGCATTACTTCAACAATGTAAATTTCACTTTCAAATGTACTAGGCATACAGTAAGTGATAGAATCAAAAGGACTGTCTTAAAAACACAAGCTTTCTAAAGCGCCCTGAATGCATTAGCACAGGCGACCTTCATTCTGTAATGTACTGTCACATACTCCTGTGACAAATTGCCACATTAAGCATATTGATTCATTGAGAATATAAGTTATTAGGCAAGTGTTTTGGATTTAATTTAGTGGAACGCTACACAGGAGAGCCATAAAACAAAGCATATTAGTTTCTGCTGTTTTCAGCAGCTGGCAGAGAGGAAGACCAACATTAGCACTTAAAATGCAAAAAAACCACTAAATATTGACACTTCAGCTCAGCACCATTTTCAATTTTCTAATCATAGACAGAATGATAAATTTCAGTTAATATGTTCACCTTTACTTTATTCTGATAGAAATATGATTAAATCCATTACAACATACAGTCATTGTTTTATCTAGATAAATACTTCCTCCCTCAAACCCCTTTTCACTTTCTAATGACACATGAAATTGCTGAAGATTTCAATCTATAGCACTTTACAGGGCTTGGAAGGCTGGAAGGCAGTATTTTTATTTTTTAAATCACCCACCCCACCCTAAAAGACATCTGTATTTATAATATTAAACTGGCTATCAGGATCAGATAATAAGCCTACTATACTGGTCCTACACCACAAACCAGGATACAAAACAGCTCAGTTGACATACAAGCCACAGTGAACCACAAAGAAAACTGCTGCTTACGTAGAATAAAATAGCTATGTTACATCCTCAAGACTGATTTATGTCTCTAAAGGAGGTAACTTTGGGAGTTACCTAACTGCATGCCACTAGTTCTACTTTTAGGAGGCTTACTTCCTACAAATTTCTTTGTTTTTCTGCATTTAAGCAAGTTCCTCTTAGCGCTGGTTGCCAGGATTTTTAAATAATGTACATACTTATATTTTTTGTTATTGGTTTTACAACTGTGTAACAAATGTTTAGAGTATAAAACACTCCTTATCTTGAAGAATTTAAATTATACTCTGTCAAATCCCACAAGTATAACTGAGAAAGTATGAGTTAACTGCAATATCTAGTCCATGTAAACATGTACTCCTACATCCAAAAACTATATAAACTCAACTTAAAGAATATTACTAAAAATTTATTTTTTTAAACACCTTTTAAGAAAAATCCTTCCATCCAAACAGATGTGAGCAAAAGAATACTAGAAATTCAAAAAAGAAAAGGGATTAAGATTAGGTGAATATGCCAGAAGGGACACTCCTCTGTCAAAGATGGATTCAATTAAAAAAAAAAAAAGCCACCATATTCCCTAGTTTGAAACATTTTAAAAAAAGTTCTCTCTGTGTTAAACCTTACTAACCAGCAAAATATGTTTAGCAATGCCAGGCTAAACAACAATATTTCATGCCTTTCAAGACATCAGTTGATCGCCTAAATCCCAGAATTGAGGTTGCCTGTGCAAACTTAAACTACCTCAATTGTTTGTATGTATGTATTATAAACTCAAATTATAATTTGTTTTACAGGCCCCGAGTCATTCAGTGCACAGAATGGACAATGAATAAGGCAGAAAGTTTCAAGTAGAGAAAAAAGATGTTCTCTTGTGTTTAAGGCACTGGACTGGGACACAGCTGAGCTGGGACTCTGCTTCTTCTGTCAGACTTTCAATAGGATGTTGGTCTAGTCTATGAAAAGGAACACACACAATGGGGCCAATTTAAGGTTACACAAGGAACCTAAGTTCAGCCATTTCTTAACTTTCAAGTGCTTGACTTTGCAACCTTAACATTCTTATAAATGTATTTTATATATTCTGAATGAAGGCACACACATATCTAGCAGAATCGTATCCATCTCTTTAGGGCCACCAAATCGTAAGCTCTTGCTCCTGTCCAAGGTCCACAACTAGACTGTGTAATTTAGCCCTATAATCAGGTGTAAGACCAAGAATAGTCAATTCAAAAATACTTGGGTATTTTTTATGAGGGCACCACCAAGCCACATAGATCTGACCACTTAAACATTTCAGGTTATATATTGTACCCCCCTTCACTTTTCTACAAAGTAACCATCATCCCCATCTTTTACTGTTACTTAACTGCAACAAATGATCTTCAAAAATTAAGTAGCTGTATACAGGTTGAGCTGACAGAATTATAAAATGTCAGTGGACCACCTGTGCATTATCATTCTCACAGCCAACAGGAGAAGTCCCTTTAGACCTTGCCCTCCTTATGTCACTCAGCCTTTGGCATTAGCAACACCTTTGGCAAACTAGAACTTTGAAACTTTCCCACATGAGAATGAGAGAGACACTGGGTTACGTACAGGAATCTGTTTCTAAACCAGTTTAAAAAGCCAAAAGGGTGTTAATATTTAAAACTATCTTAATAAGTATTGCTGTTACAAGGAAAATTAATTTGGATTTTACAGTTAAAAATTTAAAGAATGACCCTGTATTTTGACTATATAACTCAATTAAGAAAATCACAAGCAGATGCACAAGACAAGAATTTGCTAATATGATAGCATGAAACAAACTAGTGGGTGAGGTGCAGTGAACACACAGAAGATGCATCAGGAGATTGCAATGCCAACATTCTTTGGAATAACATTGTTAAATATTTGTTATATACAGATATGGTCTAAAAGTTACGCCCAGTTACAAACAGGCCCCAATGTGCCATTACAGCAGACCGGGCAATCCAGAGGACAATAGTGGAATGCAGTTAGAATTGTGGAGGCTCAGCTCTTCTGCAAATCAGACTGTACATGACTTGGTTAAAAACACACAGAAAGTAAGCCGTGGCTGTGAATGATAAAGATTCTTGCCTCAGTTTCCAGCTCTAACAATCAAATGACAATTTTATACTTTTTTGTACTCATTTTGACCACTGTTCAGCAAATTATTTCCTCCTCTTAGTCAAGTGACTCACCACCCTCTGGACTTCTATTACTACAGCTAGTTTTGCTTTCTTCCCACCCTCTCAAATGGACTTAGTAAATAGGAGAAAGCATCAGTCATCAGTAAAACTGTAAGTGCTAGCTCCCAAAGTCAATAGGTTCAAACTCTGCACTTCACTCCAGCTGGCATGTTTAGGTCAATCTGCAATCATCTCCACTGAGTGCCCACAGAAGCTCAGCTTTTCATTCAATAGCTCATGTGCTCTGGTACTGCAAAGTAAGCAAAAGAAGAAGTTTTGATAATTTATGGAACCTTTCATGTTCCTTATTCCAAAATTGCTTTAAAAAAAACCCTAACTAAAAGATATGTTTTTTTTGTTTGCAGTGTTGTTGTAGCTTCTTTGGTCCCCGGATATTAGGGAGACGAGGTGGATGAGGTAATATAATTTACTAGACCAACCTCTCATAGTGAAAGAGACAAGCTTTTGAGCTTACTCAGAGCTCTTCTTCAGACTTGTAAGCTCAAAAGCTTGAATCTTTAACCACAAGAAGTTGGTCCAGTAAAATATATTACCTCACTCACCTATGTCTCTGATAGTTTTTTGGGGAATTCAACATTTTAACATGTATGAATACATGCATTTCCATGAAGTGATTTAGTTACGAGAGGAATGGGGAAGTTTCGAGAGGGAAATTTCCCCGTGCCCTAGCTCTAGACATTTAATTTCTGAACCAGGGGATGGTATGACTCCCTTCTTGTACAATTTATGTGATTTTCATTATTCTTTGTTTAATATACCAACAGACACTTTTCAAGCCTGGTCTGCAGCTCAGACTTTGGTACAGCTTTCCTCAATTTCTCTGGGAATCTCACAAATAAATCACTGTTCCTGTGTGACAGAAACTGCCTTCCCACCTTTGGACAGATTAATGTCCACTGTAGTTTATTTCCCTATTGTTCCTATCTTCTCCAGTAGCAGCTGATATTACTTACTGCCTCTGGCTGATGATCTCTCAATCTGATCATCCAGAGTTTTTGAACTCCCACAGCATCACTTGCATGCATTATGACAAGCTCAGAAATATTTGTAGCTGTGCAGTATCAGTTTCAAACATTCGAGAATATTCTTCAATAGTACTTTTGATAAAAAACATTGGGGATTGAAACAGGGTGATACTGGCCCTTTAACGGGAAGAGGCCAGGTCATCTATGACTGGTCAGTTGACCCCAGCTGGGCTTAAAAGGAGGGCACCTGGGCCATATATTTGGGTAAAGACAAAGACAGTGAAGGAGTCAGTCAGAAAAAGGGAAGCTGAGAGCTGCCAGAGACTAGGAGACTATAGGAATTCCCTGAAGGAAGCTATAGGTTTCTGGGGGAAGGCTGACAGGAGAGACGTAAGAGGGGTTTGATGACTGACCACTTAGGATGGAGAGCCAGGGCTAAAGGCTGAGAGCAAGAGAGGGAGTTGCCTGCTGACTTTAAAGTGTGAGAGCCACTGCCAGAAAAGGATGAACGCAAGAAAGCAGTAGAAGGGTTTGCCAGCTGACCTCCCCAAGCCAGACAGCCAGGGCCAAAGGGCTGGAGTGGGATGAAGACAAGAAACACAGCAGAGGGAGTTGCCGGCTGACTCCCAAGCTGGAGTTGAGGGCCAGAGAGGGCTGATGGGAAATAAGCAGCAGAGGAGCTTACCTGATGGTCTGTCTGAAATGAGAGGTTAATGGAACAGGGGAAGTCATGGATGCTTCCTGGATGAGGATGAACTTCCAGCAGAGAAGCTTTGTAGGGTGGAGAGGGGTGTGTATTCTCCACTGGGAAGAACAGGGTTGCATTCCTGCTGGAAGGGCTGGGATAGCTGTCCTGGCAGAAGGTCAGTAGAAGACTAATGAAAACCCTAGGTGTGGTAGAACACACTGGGAGGCGGGGGGTGGGAGGGGTGGGGAGATGTCCCAAATCAATGGGCTAGAAGTCATGGAATTTTTAAAGAACTATATACACTGCGGGCAAGTAATAGATGATGTTTTAAGCCTTTTGTTATGGACTAACTTGCAGTAGATTTGGTAATAAACTGGCCCCAATGAGGATATTAGTGAATAAAGAAAGCTTATTCGGAGTAGCAGTTGACTCTAAAGGACGGAAACTGAGGCCAGTAGGCGTGTTTTGCCACAGCCTGCTGCTGGAGGGTAGCCCCAGCAGGGTCGCCCTATGACAGAGGTTTTCCCACCCCTTTTTTATAAGTTGTTATATTTATTGAAATATTATATTGTTTGTCAATATTGTAGGGAGCATCTTCAACAGACCAGATTAATTTCTGTTGGTGCAGCAAAGGTTCCAAGCCCTGAGTGGTGGAAAGCACATCAGGAGCAAGGATGCAAAAAAATACCCAAAACCATTGCTAAACTAGTGGCGTGAAAGCTAGCCAATGCAGCCCCAAAAGCAGATGAACTAGGACTAGGAGGGGGCAGCTCCAGGGAGGCCTGAAGTCAGACTGATTCAGTGCCTCTTCCAGACAACCTTGACAAGGACGGCTCCCTATGAAACCATAAGTAGTTTTTATAGCTGCCCTCCTCCATCGCCATGTTGTCCCAGAACCAAATCCCACTCCAATCCAGCTGTCCCAATGAGCATAAGAGAGGTATTGCAAAGAACAGCCTGCTTTCCCACACGGATCAAGTTGACCAAATGTTTTTACACATACGTACAGTATGAACTTACAAAAAAGGAAACACATGAATTATGAAGAAAAACTACTAAACATCAATTGTTTAAATGCATAGCTACTTTTGGATAGAGGAGACACTCCCCACCCCGCTAGACCGTGCACCACTATAGCGCGAATTCGGTATTAGCGCGGGGGCGAGCATGGATCCCAAAATAAATTGTTTACATTGGGATCCATGGTAACGCCCTCCCCTGCATTACTGCGCATGGCTCCCAAACCCCGCATTCTCGTGCGGTGTACTTATTGTTTCTCCTATGAAAGTTTTGATTGTGCATGTGTAAAAATTAGTCAACAAAAGAAAATACATTTTCTTCTATATTTTATAGTAAAGCAGGAATATTTCAAATTTCCTGGCATATCTTTGTAATGACTACCAAAACTTCCCAACAAATCCATACTATATTAAAAATTCTTCTTTATAAAACTTTTATTTTGACTATAACATTCAATACAAATCAAATTCAATTTAAACCATACCTGAATTATCTACTGGAGAAGCCCCTGGCTGGAGACCCATCCATTATTTTTATCACCAAAACAAAAGTAGTCTTGTGCATTTTCCAAATACATTTCTCTCTCTCCTTCCAGCTCAGAATCTCTGTCTTTTTTGGAGCTCTTAAACTCAAGATACAAACCCTTTCTTTGTAGTCTATTTAAGTTCTTGTACTGCCTTCATCAACATGGCATCTGAGCACTTTGCAGAAGTGCATTAAGCAATGTTACTAGCACCTGTAGCTCTCTTCCCCCATCCTCTTGCCAGGGGGAAAGTTTGAAGATAGAGCAATTGCCCCATCTTCACAAGGGTTTGTCTAAAGTTTGAAATCAAGACCTTCCATACCTTAAAAGATACTGCTAGACTTACAACCAGTCTACATGTCAGGGAATGAAACTGGGGAGAAACATAAAAATAACGAGTTTCTTTTTAATATAATGTTTCTTCAGAAAAACACAACAGTTTACTAAGAAACATGGCAGCATAGCAGGATGATCACAGGTTTTTCCTGTAAGTAAAAGGTTCAGGGATGCTCTAAAACGTCTGAGCTAGTCATGCAAAATTTAGAACCAAGCAAATGCCTAGTATGCAGTAACCACTGTAGCTACCATTGCCAACCAAAGTATTACATTTGGGCCAGTTATAAAAATGGGCAGCTCATGACTCTTGATAGAAGGGAAAATTAAACAAAAAGTAACACAAGATATATAGTAAATATAACCAGAATTCGTTGAATTATCTTTTACATTTTCCGTTTTGAAGTAAACTTTCTTTACCTTATCACAGAAGTCAGTAAGAGCAGTAAAGTCCCACTTCTTGGCATAAGCAACATTATATCTCAATATAGCCTCCTATGGAAGAAAAACACACATACTGGAATAATAAATACAGATCCTTGGTTGGCATATGACAATTCACTGAAGTTTATCTTTTCGAAGAAACAGCACCATCTATTGGCAGAAAAGTATCTTAATACACAACAAACTTGCTATCTTGGGGCCTCACCTGCAGGCTTTATATAGGCAAAAAACTCCCCTTGTAGTTGACAAGAGCTTTTGCTTGTGTAGGGGACTGGAGAATCAGAAGCATAGCAAGGTTAAGCAGAACAATTAAAAACAGAGAAACAAGGACCAGGCCTAAACATAACCTTACCAAAAATAATTCCAAGAAAAACTGACTTAGTTCTTAATTTACAATATTGTGTGTGTGTGTGTGTGTGTGTGTGTGTGTGTGTGTGTGTGTGTATGTATTTGACTTTAAGATTTCTTTTTGTCTAATCTAACACTTTTTTTTGTTTTTTTAAGAACGAACAAACAATTTTACACTGCTTCAAGAAATTGGTCAGCCTCAACACACACGCTAGGAATTGTTGACAAAAAAAAAATTTAATAGTTGCTATGTCATTCATGAAACATACAAAAACTGAGCATTTTCTTTAGTCATCACAAGGCATAGAAGCTTTTTTATTAAAAAAAATAAATTGTTTTTTAAAAAGGGTTTAAAGCTGTTCCAGCAGCCTGAATTCTTGTGAAATAGAAATAGAAGCAGGAATTCCTGACAGCCCTGAGCTCCAACAGATTGATGTGGAGATTGGTTTTCTGAGCTGTCCATTTGCCCTGAGGCATGAGAGCATGGAGAGGACTTCCCCATCCCAACAGGGATGCATTTGTTGTTAAAGTCAGTGATGTAATTGGGTGACAGAAGAGAATGCCCATGAAGATGTTGAATTGATATTTCCACCAGCCTAGGGAGTTCCTCACATATAGAGGAATAGTCACCTGTCTGTCCAAGGTGTTTCTGACTGGAGAATAGGTCATTCTGAGCCAACCTTGAAAACAGCAGAGGCATAGCCTTACATGATTGGTCACAAAAGTGCAAGCTGCTATGTGTTGCAGGAGCTGAAGACAGTTCCTTATAGAAGTTCAAGGACTCCCCTGAATTGTCCATACCAAATCTGACAAGGTTATGAATTTGTCTAAGGGAGGGTAGGCCCTGGCTGTTGACAAATCCACATAAGCCCCTATAAACTATCTTCCTTGTGGGGATTAACAGAGATTTCTTTACTTTTAGCTAAAGACCCAACTTTTGGAACAGAGCAAGGGCCAGGAGGCTGAAAGACAGCACTGCTTCATAGGAATGGCCCTTGGAAGACCAGGATTGGCTCCTGTCAGAGGTAAACAGCCACTACCACCACAACCTTGGAGAACAGCTTTGGGGCAGAGAAGATACTGAAGGGAAGTACTCTGGAAATGATCCTGGTCTACAGTGAATCATAAATATTTCCTGTGTGAGGGGTGTATCATTATATGGAAATAGGCGCCTAGTAGGTCGAGGGCTGAAAACCAATCCCCCTTCTCCAGTAAAGTAATTATAGCAGCCAGAATTGCCATCCTGAACTTCTGAGGCTTTATAAACTGGTTTAGAAATCTTAGATCAAAGATCAGTCTCCACCCTCCATCCTTCTTTCATATGAGGAAATACTTTGAGTAAAACCTCTTGCCTCTCAGAGGGGCAAGGACTGGTTCTGTTGCTCCTAAATGGAAGTTCCATCTTAATACAAGGTCATGAAAGGGGTCCCTAAAGAGGAATGGGGAAGGGAAATTGATAGGAGGAAGTGACGAACAATGGATGATATAGTGTGATGTTGTGACCTCTATAACCCACTTGTCTGTAGTAATTCGCCTCCAGGCATGTTGAAATCAGAAAGGCAGTCCCCAAAGAGAGGGTGGAGGACAAACAGTTGCAGCTGTAAAACCAGAGATGCAGAAGGATCCCAACCCTCAACCAGCCTGTCAAAACTGTTGCTTAGGAGATGGTTGAGAGGTCACGGAGGGCAGGTGGGCTGTCCTTTTTCTCTGAAATGTATGTCTTTTCTTGCAGTGTTCGGTGGACCTATGGAATCCATAGAACTGATGGGGATGTGATCTCCAGGCAGTCTGTGACCTACTAAAGTATCTCTTATTAGTAGGCGTATATATGCCCAGGGAATATAAAGTGGCTCCAGAGTCCTTCAGTGTATGCAAGGACTCATCTGTGGTCCCCAAGAAAAGCCTATGACTATTGAAAGGGAGGGCCTCAGTTTTCAGTACTTCTCTTGGAAATCCCAAGAGTTGGAGCCATCATGCCCTGCACATAACTACCAACATGGAGATGGACCTGGAAGCAGTGTCCACAGCAACTAAGGATGTTTGAAGAGCAGTCCTGGCCAATAATTGCCCCTTTTAAATTGACTGGAATTGCTCCCTATATTACTATGCCAGGTGTTCAATAAAAGCCATCAATGTATTATACAAAAGAACGAGGAGCACACACACACACACACACACACACACAGAAAACATGAAAAGATGGGGGTTGCCATACCAACTCTAAGAGACTAATTGATTACGGTGAGCTATTATCAGCAGGAGAAAAAAAAAACATTTGTGGTGATAATCAGGATGTCCCATTACAAACAGTTGACAAGAAGGTATGAGTAACAGTAGGGGAAAACTTAGCATGGGGAAATAGATACCAGTTTGTGTAATGACCCAGCCACTCCCAGTCTTTATTCAAGACTAACTTAATGATATCCAGTTTGCAAATTAATTCCAATTCAGCAGTTTGATTGGAGTCTGTTTTTGACGTTTTTTTGTTGAAGAATTGCCACTTTTAGGTCTGTTACTGAGTGACCAGAGAGACTGAAGTGTTCTCCTACTGGTTTTTGAATGTTATGATTCCTGATGTCAGATTTGTGTCCGTTTATTCTTTTGCGTAGAGACTGTCCGGTTTGGCCAATGTACATGGCAGAGGGGCATTGCTGGCACATGATGGCATATATCACATTGGTAGATGTGCAGGTGAACAAGCCCCTGATGGCGTGGCTGATGTGATTAGGTCCTGTGATGGTGTCACTTGAATAGATATGTGGACAGAGCTGGCACTGGGCTTTGTTGCAAGGATAGATTCCTGGGTTCGTGTTTTTGTTGTGTGGTGTGTGGTTGCTGGTGAGTATTTGCTTCAGGTTGGGGGGCTGTCTGTACGCGAGGACTGGTCTGTCTCCCAAGATCTGTGAGAGTGAGGGATCGTCCTTCAGGATAGGTTGTAGATCTTTGATGATGAGCTGGAGAGGTTTTAGTTGGGGGCTGAAGGTGATGGCTAGTGGAGTTCTGTTACTTTCTTTGTTGGGCCTGTCCTGTAGTAGGTAACTTCTAGGTACTCTTCTGGCTCTGTCAATCTGTTTCTTCACTTCAGCAGGTGGGTATTGTAGTTTTAAGAACGCTTGATAGAGATCCTGTAGGTATTTGTCTCTGTCTGAGGGATTGGAGCAAATGCGGTTGGATCTTAGAGCTTGGCTGTAGACAATGGATCGTGTGATGTGTCCTGGATGCATCTGATGAATTGGGCTTCAGTCCACAAAAGCTTATGCCCAAATAAATTTGTTAGTCTCTAAGGTGCCACAAGTATTCCTCGTTCTTTTTACGGATACAGACTAACAAGGCTACCACTCTGAAACCAATTTATTATAGTTTCTGAAATGGACAGCCTGATAGTTCATGATCCTGAACTGCAGGATTGCTGATAAATAGGACTTCTGTCCAAAAAGATCAAGTCTCTTATGGTCCCTGTCATGTGGAACAAACATGGAGAAGTGCTGCCTGCCCTACTTGTTTACTGCATCCGCTACTAGGGAGTTCGGTGGAGGGTGGGAGAACAAGAAGTCAGAGACCTTAGGGGGAATATAATATTTTTTTGTCTGCCCTTTTACACATGGGTGGAATAGCAGCAGATATTTGCCATACAGTCTTAGCGGGATTCAGGAGTGCTTCACTGATAGGTAATGCTACCTGGAGGGTGTTGTTGACAGTAGACTATCTAACAGTTTATGACGTGTTGTGAATCCCTGACCTCTTCAAGCGGAATTTGAAGAGTGTCAGCTACCTTCTTTATGAGGTCTTCAAATTGCCAAAAATCACTGGCCATGGAAGACGGTGGAGACAAAACCGCTTCGCTTGGAGAAGAGGATGAAATTGGTGTTTGAGGGTGATTTCTGCATCTGCCCTGGGCTCCTGTTCCTGGGGTGGGAGGGGATTGGGTGGCTGGTTGAGGAGGAGAGGACTGAACAACCCTACTCTCCCTTTGAGACGGCACTTGTGGTCTGGAGAATTGCTATCAGTAAGCAGCCCAGGGATCCTAGTATGTCCATTGACGGGGCCCATACAGGAGTGGGGGTGGCATACAGAGTTAGTTCCACCACCCTTGATGATGGTTGCACTCTTTCCTATGACTGTCAAAGAATGGGTTCCTGACAGGCTATGTTGGGGGACTCTGGACTCAAATAGAAGAGACCAACTAGAAGGCCCCTTCATCCTCCTCAACATTGTCCGATGGAGGAGCATAGAAAAGGATGGAGAATCCTGCGATACCAGGGGACTACAGCAATCTGAAGACTGAGGTCTCACTACTGAAAGATCGTCAGAACTGGGATTCCGGCTCATATGTTATGGATAGGACCCTACCAAATTCACAGTCCATTTTGGTCAATTTCATGGTCATAGGATTTTAAAAATCGTAAATTTCACAATTTCAGCTATTTAAATCAGAAATTTCACGATGTTGTAGTTGTAGGGATCCTGACCCAAAAAGGAGTGGGGGGGGGGGTCGCAAGGCTATTGTAGGGGGGATTGTGGTACTGCTACCCTTACTTCCCCACTTCTGCAGGTGGCGGCACTGCCTTCAGAGCTGGGCAGCTGGAGAGCGGCGGCTGCTGGCCGGGAGCCCAGCTCTGAAGGCAGAGCCGCCGCCAGCAGCAGCACAGAAGTAAGGATGGTATGGCATGGTATTGCCCCCCTTACTTCTGTGCTGCTGCCTGCAGAGCTGGGTCCTCAGTCAGCAACCGCCACTCTCCGGCCACCCAGCTCTGAAGGCAGTAGCGCAAAAGCAAGGGTGGCAATACCATGACCCCCCTAAAATAACCTTGCGACCCCCCCTGCAACTTTCTTTTGGGTCAGGACCCCCAATTTGAGAAACCCTGGTCTCCCACATGAAATCTGTATAGTATAGGGTAAAAGCACACAAAAGTCCAGACACCATGGCGGGAGACCAGATTTCATGGTCCATAATGTGTTTTTCATGGCCACAAATTTGTTAGGGCCCTAATTATGGACAAGTCCCTCACATATCTGAACTCTTGCGGTACCAAGTAGGGAATTTGTACCAATGTGGTAGCTATGGACATGGTAGCCAAAGCTGACGGTATCACCGATGGCAGGCATAACAATGTAGACACTAATGGAGTCTGGCACCATTGCTTGCTCAGTACCGAGGGTGCCAAATGGGTAGATGCTGACATGGGCCTGGACCTGACAGTACCAGACCATGGTGTTTATGCTTGTCCTCCTTCTCCCTGGTAGAAGGTACCAAAGCCCTGTCAGAGCCATGTCTCTCCTTCGAGCTCCAGGGCTTTCTGGCTCCACCGGTACCAGATGAGGAGTCCTTCAACTCAATGGTACCGAGCCAAGAGGTCAAGGCACTGGAGACTATACCTCTCCAAAGGGGACTGGGCTTTTCTGGAGCAGGCTCTTTCAGATGAGAGTCCATACTCCCTTTTTTTAGGAGCCCTTTCAGAAGCCTCCAACATCATCCACTTCTTAAGGGGAGCCTGTGCCAAGTTGGAAGGGGCCCTGGATCTGTCTGGAGACAGATGTATGGGCGGGAGGGGGCGGGGGAAGAGGAGATCTCCTGACCTGACTCAGACACTGAAGTGAGCACTCAACCACTAACAGTCGGAGCTTAATCTTCTTGTTCTTCCTTGTCCTCAACTTGAGGAATAGGCAGAAATTGCACTCTCCCAAACAATGGATACACTTAAGAGTGGCTACTGCTCACTGGTATAGCCGCTCGGAAAGAAAGGCAACATTTGAAGCCTGGAGAGCCAGGAATGTCCTGCCAGAAAGACAAGGCTCCCCAAGGAAAAAGAGAAGAGGGGGGGGAAAAAACCACCCTCATCTCCTCACTACTAAACACTCACTAAATAAGTAACTACTACTAACAACGACCTACACTCCCAAAACTTAAGCTACAAATAGAATTTGAAATAACTGAGACACACTCAAAGAGAGCATGCTAGAGCTCCATCTGAGGCCAAGGCGGTAAAAAAGGAAATGAGGGCGGTTTTCCCATGCATCCATCTATAGCTTCAGTGTCCAGAACAAGGAGGCATATGGCGCACATGAAGGCTGAACGAGTATTGCTACTGGAAAAATCTCCAACCAAGGGCTTGAGAAGCAAGTGTGCAAGGAGGAATGTTTGGGGAAGTTACAGTGCAGCTTTCTGAGGAAAAGGCATTGTCTAGCCTATTAAAACAATTAGATGGTAGGGTAAGATTCTGTATTCAAATTTCAAACCCATGGGCAGGTAGGATTGTCTCTTTTTAAATTGCTAAATCAAAAGTTCCTTTAAAAAAGGAAAAAGGAAAGAATACACAAAAAGTGACTTAAGGATAATGCTGTTAGGCATTTATTGTGTTTAACCAGGTAGTGAGGAAAACAGCTCTGCTACTACACTACATAAAGGGACACCATCATTTAAAAAAAAAAAAAAAAAAAAAAAAAAAAAAAAAAAAATCACATTCCTGCCTGCTATGTTTCTTTAAACTAATGTTATCAAACACACCTAAGGGAACAAAGTGATTAGAGAAAAAATATCTATTTTTCCAGTATCTTTACTTTGTGCATTTGACAGCATATTCTGCAGAATGAGTTTCACATTTCACCCGTATGGTCACTTTCTTTAGTTGTTTATGTGGGTCCATCCCTCAGCAGAGAAAAAAAGAAAAGAAAAATGGGACTGGCAAAGGCACTCCTAGACAGATATAGGATCTGAAACCACTTATAACTCATTTTCAGATTGACTTTATTTGAGATTGCTGGCCTTACCTTCAAATCATGTGAGCTGGTGAACTTGTTAAGTAGTGCAGTCTGGATTAGCTCAAATCGGCTTCCAGCAGTCCTATCACCATTCTTTAAAAAAATAAAATAAAAAACATGAACAAAGCAAAGCAAACACTCCAGCTAATAAAACTGTATTCGACCCCCCCCCACAAGCCAAAAAGCAGGTAGCAGTAAAATATTCAGTGCCATTGACTGTATACCACAGTACAATTGTTGACGGGAGAAAAGGAAAAGGGGTTCTCTATTTGCCTACTTTTAGAAAGAACTACGCTTTGAGCACTTGTGTAATTTGCTAATTAAGGTCTCAAATCACACTGCATTTTGCTTTAAAAAAAGTGTTTTTTTAAATTGCAACATTTGTTAAACGATATATAAAGTACTCTCCTTCATACTGATCACACTCTTAGTCTTTTCTATACTACCCCCTCAGCCATAAATAATGCATTAATGGTCCTTAATGCAGAAAATGGTTGACCAAAACATTATTAAAGGGGACCACTGTCGGAGGAAGTGAGCTTAATAGCTGAAGACCCTCCACCAGAAACAGTCTGCCTCTAGACCCAAATGTTGCACATGCATGAACAGTAGGCAAAAGTCCCTCATATCCTCTCAACCACCAAAATGGTAAAGTGGCAAAGAGAAAGTCCCTAAATGAGCCAAGTCCCAAATCACATAGGGCTTTACAGATTACAAACACCACAATCACAGCAGAATCAGAAGGGAAGCCAATACAATTCACAAAAACAGAGATATTCTATGCTCATTATACTAGACAAGGAAAGGTGCGATGATCAAAGCAGTAGGAGACAAAATTGCTAGCGAAGATCTGGACCATCTGGAAACGGAGGTGAGAAATGGGATGGTTATAATTAGCAAGGTGAGAGAGATGACCAAGACTTGAACAAGGGTTTCAGCAGTAAGGATAAAGTGGATATTTGATTATGACATAACATAGCTATACTTATAAAATCCCCCAAAATCTCCTTTCATACTCAGAATATTAATTCAATATTCATTTTCTTCTACTATAGATAGGGGGATTAAGGTACAGAAAGTCTGGCTCATTCTTCCACATACTTAAATTAAGACCATATGCCTAAAGAGAGAAAAAGAGATATTGGGAAAAACTCCAATGCTTACTCTGTGCAAACACAGGCAATTTTCATGAGGCTGGTATGAGGGGGCTGGACAAGATAGTTTCTCTCTTCAGAGTCATGCTAATGGTCTTGTTTAAGTGGTGCCATAGGGTTTTCATGAATCCTTTTCCTATGAAGCACCAATTCATCAGTTATTAATTTTTCAGCTGCAGCAAAAATACCACAGCTGAGAAAGTCAAAGAGTCTTTAGGCTATAAAGGTGTGTGGCAGCTGTCAAGAGGCAATATAATTTGGTCTCCACACAGGTCCATCTCCAAAAATGTGTTTACCTATAACCAAGGGATCTCTCAATCACAAGTCTCCCAAGTGGTAATATACTCGTATGAAAAAAATCTTTAACCTAGCAAGACTAGGCCATTTATGGTTTAGCCAATAACATAATAAAGAATATACACTTGAAACCTTTGAAGACTATGAATACATGGACACTGAGTGACAAACTATAACTGAACCAATCTCATTCTGCAAAGTGCAATGGTCATCCACAATAGGATTAGAGGGGGAAGGTGGGGGAGTCTCTCCTTTTTTCCCCCCCACACCCAACCTGCCCCTCAGCCTTTTTCCCTACCATGTATAGTATTCATCACACAGATGGCTAAATGAATTATTGGCTGGCAGAAGAGTTCTCTTCTTCTGTCTGAAGCTTAGCTACCAGACCAGATAGAACAGTGTTCTGATTCAGTATGGCAAACTGAACACCTAAAACTATAGTAGAAGGCAGGGTCACAACTCCTTATATCTGTCTCAGTTTTATTGCCCGAACTTTCATTCATATTTGTAAGGAAATATTTTTTTGTCTTACCTCATCCTCCACAGGGTATAAGTTTTGTTCTGAACAGGGCATTTTAACATGTTTATTATCCCACAAATCTTTATAATGAGTTGGAAAAGGTTTGGGCACCTCTCCTGCCCTCAACAGATCTACCTGCAACAGAGAATAGAAAGAAAATTCATGCTATGCAAAGTGCTTGTGAAACCTATATAAACAAAAAGAAATAGAAATCCTCATAAAAAGTGAGTGCACAGCCAAATTTTGGCCACAAATCCTTTTCCACACGTTCCATCAAGTTTAACAGCAACTATACCCAAACATCTAAGAGCAGGCATTGGCCCATATTACATAGTCTAAGACATAACTCTGGCTATGTGTACACTACCGTGGTAAGTTGACTTAAGTTACGCAACTCCAGCTAGTGAATAACGTAGCTGGAGTTGACATAGCTTAGGTCGACTTAGTGCGGTGTCTACACCGTGCTGGGTCGATGGGAGACTCTTCAATCGACTTACCTTACTCTTCTTGTTCCCAGTAGAGTACCAGGGTCGATCGGAGAGTGCTCTGCCATCAATTTAGCGGGTCCTTCACCAGACCCATTAAATCGACTCCCAGTGCATCAATCCAGCAGTAGTGTAGACATGGCTTCAGACACACACACACGTTTGTGTAACACTGCTCCTGCCTGGGCTATGAGGATTGAACCCAGGACCTCTAGATCAAAAACAGAGCACAGCTACTGCTTGAGCTAAAGCACCTGCTCAATTAGGTCAGCAGTAGTAGATTCAAACTTCTGTATGCAGTCTAGCCACCAGAAGGGGACAAAAAGCCACACTGTGCTGGTGTGGGTTACACTTGTTTTCAGTCTAAGACATTAGGATATTAGAGTAACAAAACAATCATTTTGGTGGAGAAGACATTTTCATTACAAATTGATCATTTTCAGGTATTTATATAACATTTTCTGAAATTATTTCTTTTTGGGCTGTAGGAGCATACTTCCTCTTTTTAAGAGACAGGCTTGAGCCTACAACCAAGATAGCCTGGTGTAATAAAGGAGGCCCCTTGCCCACTTTAGGACTTGGTAATTTAAACAAGAACAGGAAATGAGCAGGAGAATTGGGTCAAGAAGCCATCCAGGCTGCAGAGGACAGTAGTCTCTCCCTCACACACCAGAGGGCTAGCCTAACCCAGCCAGAGGATTTCTTTGTGGACTTTTAGTTTGGAAGTTTTGAAACCAGGCCATCCAGTAAGGGCCTTATGAACTGCTGTTACAACTGCTCCTTCCTTAAGACCTTATTAAAGAGGATATACATATGTTGTATCAGCTTACCCTTCGCCTGGATTCTTTACAGTGGATTTACTGATGGATACAGTCGGAAACATTAAGGCCAGGTGTATTTACTGCACATACCCAGCCACAAGGGGCACAGAGGGAAAGCACACACCTTTTACAGGTACAAAGCTACTCATTTTTATACACAGCCCAAAAGTGGATTTAAAAAAAAAAAAATGTACAATTTAGTTTGGCCTCTTTTGAGCCATTAGAATGCAGAAAATTATTTTTTCATGCTTTTACAAAATGTATTCTATGCTGTTCTGCTTTCTAATAACTCAAACATGGATATATTTAAAAAACTCCAGACATAGCACATTTGTAATTCTCAATGCTGATATTACTGGGTGAGCTTCTACGGCCTGTGTTATGCAGGAGATCAGACTAAATGATCGTAATGGTTCCTTCTAGCCTAACATTGTATGAAAATAAAGTGTGATCATTTGAACTTTTAGTGCACTTTGAAATAATGTAATATATGCAATCATTCCAATGTCTGATCACCTGCTAGGGTTTTTTTCCTCTAAAAATAAAAATACTGAAAGCTATTCTAAGCCAATATGGCTGGAAATTTATATATACAAAAGTCACACAACTATGGTTCCAAATGTAGCCATAATTATGTGCATGAATAACACTCTCTATTATTGCATATGGTGATAACTAGTTGTGGCTACAGTGGGAACCATATTTAAAATTCCTGACTTTTCTGATAATGCAATGTTATACATAATTTACTAACAGTTGAATACCTTCTAGACCACATGCCTTTTAAGCAACAAGTAAAATAAATGTCAGTTTATTGAGAATGAATGGGATTTTCTTTAGCTGTGCTTTTGTGACATGCTGCCAGTTTATCATATATTTCACTTTAACAATTATTTTACTGTGCATTATTTCAAAGAGAACAAGAGGGAGAGACAGACATACTCATATATGTGCCAGGTTAGTATGGAATGCAAGGCTAAGATTCCTTTAAACTCCTCTTCACTCATTCACTTTTATCTTTTATACCTTGAATCCAAAATGGAGAAATTTTGAAAACAGAAAACATCGACCAATTCTGGATACAGATATACATGCTGCAGTTCCCAGAACTTGGAAGTCAAATGGGGAGGCATAAACCTATCTAAAAGAAAAGTTTGCCCCGTAAGGGCCAGAGTCAAAATCTTAATCATGTTTCTGCAGTCCTACTCAACCAAACTGTAAGACCTCTGTATCACAGAAGGCAAGTCATCTTTAAGCATATTAGATACTCTAGCTAGCTTCCCATGAGAAGTCAAAAGTTTCCACAACCAGGTAAATCTGCAAAACTGATAAATGGCAGGATATCAGTCTTATGCCATCAATTTAATAAGAAGGTTGTGTTTTCAAATAATATTTTGAATGATCATACTCTGATGGTCACTGTGTGATTGGTTGATGGTCTCAAATGAGGAAGACGAGTCCCACACATAGGCATTCTCCTCATCTCTTCAATCGGTGTCCCAAACCATTTCTTATTAGTTGGAAGTGAAGGTGGGATATATTTAGGAATCTTCCTTCCTGGCCTTTGGTGTTTGAATTCACAAGGTTCTTTTCTGCTGTTAAAATAAAAAGAATACATTGAAGCACATCTTATTTACAATAGAAAACTCTACAGCTAAATGTATGTATTAACATTAGATTTCAAACTAAATTTATGTCACTCATGCAGTTTCTTTTCTAAAATCCTAACAGCATCCAAAACACAGCAAAAAGCTGAATCCAGAAACACCTTGTTTTCAGCAACATGCACAGTTTTCCATAGTGTTTTGTTGCATATTCAACAACAGAAAAGCCATCCTCAAAACTGCTCCAAATATTGTAAACTTTATGGAATGGAAAACAATCCTTAGCCAGGGGCATTGGTCTCATTATGGTCCCCATTAACAGGAGTCTCTAAGTATCAGTTTAATCATTAACTTTACATGTTCAATGAAATATTCTATTTATACACGATGAAAAGTGCTTTTACCATATGAACCCATCAAGACACTGTATTGGACAACATCTTTCTCAAGATGACATTTACCTGTACCACCAGCTCCCCAGACACTACCAGGGGTATGCAACATATTGACTCCTAAGTCAGTAGTTTGAACAGCCCTTTGTATTTGTCCTCAAACAGCAGCAAAACAGTTCCAGTGTATTCCACCTGTGTAGTAAGGCTTAAGCAGACATTGTAGAGACCTGGCACAAATCACCAGTTGTAGAACTTCAGAGTAATTACAGAGCTCAGTTTAACATACAAGCAACATCCTATCTGAATACCCCCCCCCCCAAAAAAAAAGTATATCAAGGGAGAATCACAGACTGAGTGTTCAGTCAGAAGCAGAGATGGATATTCAGAAGTGCTTGAGCGTTCACAGCTGTCATTAAAATTAATGGGAGCTGCAAATGCTCTTACACATTTCAAAATCCGGCTTTGCCTTTCACCTTATGTAGTCTTTTACAGGAAATGATTTACACTCACTTTGCATGTGCATAAGTGACTATACAAGATGTAGGGCAATCGTGAATTGGGCCTAACACACAAGGAAAGATTACAGAAACAAGCCCAAATTTTGTTCTCCGTTACACTGGCATTACTTCAGACTTAGAGGTAATTTAGAGCAATAATTTGACTCAATTTCTTGAAGCTGGCAGGGGCTAAACTAACCAAAGAGTCTCCAAAACTAGACTGATTTTGGTGAACACTTCATTATTTATTAACTCAGTGCCCAACAGATACTTAACTTGAGGAAATTCCACTTGTGCAAGACTCATTTGTTACAGTAAGGTGAGCATCTCTACCAGACTATACACTGAAATACAGACTATCCAGAGGTCTCTGTGCTAACCTATTTCATATAAAACCAACAGTTGTAATGGATGGGTGGCAATTCATTCCATGTTCTCATTAAAATCTGTGTACTCGTTCATTATCAGCCACCGAGGGAAAAAAAATCCCAATTTGAATTTTCTTCAAAAGTCAAAAGATCAGTATAACAATTTTGACAAACTATATTACTAATTTCTTCCGTTACATTAGACCTTCAAGAAATTAACTAGCTCTGTTTAACAATTTCCTTGGCTAAAATCTGATACACAGAAGCAAATGCCACCTGAAGAATGGATTTCCATTATCTAGTAACTTGAATCAATGATTAAGTACAGAAAATTTCAGAAGTTTGGGAAAGTCCTGAAAAGTAAGGGCATGTCTACACAGAGAAGTAGAGTAAAATAAAAACTGGGACTCAACCTTAAGTACGTGTACCATGAAGTAGTGACACTATAATAAAAGTGTGCACACAGTTGTTAGATACATACTAAAGAGCCAAGGCAGAAAGCAAACTCTTGAATTATATTATTACTCAGTAAAAAAGTCAGAAGATGCCAAGTATTCTGTTTCCACAGAACAGGCATAGCATACAATACTCTAGTGAAGCAAGGTTTCTGCTGCTTAAATAATTAAGAGCTACTTCATTAAAAACTTACATTCCTATTTGCACAAGTGATTTTTACCAATTGCTGCTCTTTGCTATTGAGAACAGATGCAGTGCCACTGGCACAGATGTAGCTTAATATCTAGCTAAAATACAATACGTCATATAGTCAAGCAAACACTTCTCTGAACACAAATTGCTAGTATGTCCACCTTGTTACTCAGAATTTACACTGTGAAATCAGAATCTGGCCCAAATTCATTCACTGTCCGCTGTGATCTAATTTAACCAAAAGATTTCGTACACTGTGTTAAAAGGGATCTGTTCTTCCCTCAACTCCATTAATGCCAATGGGAGTTACCTGCACTTGTTAAGGAGAAACAGACTCTCCAGAAATTCAGCATTTTCAGTCACATCCTGCCTTTCAAGCCTGTTGTCAATGCAAGGTACACATTGGAATGACACAATTTATGACACAACCCTGCAGAATGCAAACTCACAGACCAATTGTTTACTTTGTTTTCCATTTCCTCCTGCTTTTTTAAATTCTACACGTAATAAAATATTAGATCCATCTGATGAAATAATTACAGCAATATACCAACAGTTCTGTACTGTAAGGTCTCAGTATTCATTTGCACATCTTGAGGATAGCTAAAAACCCAAATTACTACAGACCTGAGCAATAAATGGGCATGCTACTAACACAGCTTTTAAAAAAAAGTATAGAGCTGTGGAAATAACATTTACTTTGGGAACATATGAAAGTACAATTCATTGTTTGAAGTAGAGACCAGATTTATTAAGAAGGATATGCTGCAATTCCACTTAGCCAGAATTGCTGACCTGCAAACTCCAACAAGTCTCTCTCTATAATTTCAGTTCAGTAACCCTAAAGGTTTGAAAAATAGCTATACAAATAGCCACCTCTCCAGCCCCTGTGTGTCTGCATGAGATCCATTCGCCTTCACAACCTGCTACTTCTCCAAATGTTACTTTATGAACAATAGAATTTCAAGTAGGCAGCTATTTCTGAAGAAGAACCTGATTTATGGCCAGAATACCCATGACTCTCATATTCAGTTTCTTTTTTTAATAGAAAAAAATATTGATTAAAGGTCATTTTAGACAATATTGTTCAAGATTTCAGCTCTCCTATATTTTTAGCCACAGCATAACACCGGAGTGCTGCATTGTTGAAGTACTTTTCTAAAAGAACAGAGAAGATGTCCCCCATAAATTAAGAGTTTGCAACCTATATGCCTTATCAGAGACCAGAGTCTGCACAATGAACACCCTCAACTCACACGGATTTCAATAGGAGGCATAGATGCCCACTATTACTCCAACTCAGACCCCACTACCACGAGAAATAAAGACAGAGCCAGCACTCTTTGAATTTCAATTTTTGTAAGTTCGGATCTGAAAGTCAAACACTTTTTTTTTTTTAAATGTAGTTCTTTTATCCTTAGCAGTGATTGGATGACTAGCAGAGAACATCAATGTAAATGGGGAAGGAGTTGAGGCTAAAATGGCGGGGAGGGGGAGAAATAAGGTAAGAATTACCTAGGGCTTGTCTACACTTACAGTGCTGCACCAGTGCAGCTGTGCTGTTGTAGCGCTTAGTGGATTTTCCACACCCCTAAGTGACACAGTTATATCAACATAAGTTTGCAGTGTAGCCCAGGGCTTAGACAACTTGGATGTCTTCAAGTCGGCTGGGCCTGAGGTAATACATCCTAGAATACTTAGGAATTGGCTGAAGAGATCTCTCAGCCATTAGTTATCTTTGAGAATTCATGGAAGAGAGGAGAGATTCAGAGGACTAGAAAAGGGCAAATACAGTATCTATAAAAAAGGGAATAAGGACAACCCAGGGAATTATAGACCAGTCAGCTTGACTTGGTTGTCCAGAAAGATAATGGAGCAAATAATCAAACAATCAATTTGTAAGTACCTAGAACAAAATAAGGTAATAAGTAACAGTCAACATGGATTTGTCAAGAACAAATCATGTCTAACCAACCTAATAGTCTTCTGACAGGATAATAAGCCGGGGGGGGGGAAGCACTAGATGCCATACATCTGGACTTTAGAAAGGCTTTTGATACTGTCTCGCATGACCTCCTTAAAAAACAAACTAGAGAAATATAACCTAGACAAACCTATTATAAAGCATGTGCACCTCTTTGGAGCAGCTTGTGTTTTTGCTGTATTTTTATAGCACCTAGGACAATGGGATCTTGATCCATGACTAGGACTTCTATGCTTTATGGTAATACAAACAAAAACAAACAGCATGCACCAGCATCACTACATTTCCCAATTATGAATATCTTTCTCAAAGTTTTCTGGACTGAAATTTTCCATATTGGTCTCAACCCAAAGGTGGGTATTTTGGTAAGTTTGAGCAAAACTAAGTCAGGTTTGTTTGTTTTTTAACTGAGTAATGTAAGCATTGAATGGGGGGGGGGGGAGCCCTTTCCCCCCATGTATTCTGATGGATTTTCGTAGTTTCTGCTTTCTTTGCATTAGACGAATGCGCATACAAAAATCTAACATCTTTTTTTAATATTGATCATTGACAAAGAAACAATTGAAGTTTGAAGGAAATCTTGATCAGTAGCTTAAATTCTTTACCCAAACACCTCAAAAATAGATTATCAGTGTATTTAAGGATTGGTCCACTGAATCTCTTTAAAAACTAATAAAAGCTACTAAATTGTATTAGATTGTGTCATAGATCAGTAGGCCAGATTCATCCTTGCTATAAATCTATTGACTTCAATTGAATTACACTAGGAATTTAATTTGGTCCTATGATCATATTAATGCTTTAGAAAGAAAAATTAACTTGTATTCAAGCTCATATATGTAACATTCAGAAGTCATTCCACAATTCACAGTACTCGTTTGCCAAGATATATCAAAAGAAAATATGTACCACCTCTTTATTTTAGAAGGACCCTGCTATTACAATTTACTAAACAATGAATAGTAAAGCTATTCTTTGTCAAAGATGTCCTGTGCCATCATGTGTTTCCATGTATTAAAATCTAATTATTCTAAACAATTTCTTGACATGATATACAGAGAAGCACTTTGCATTACTCTGGCTTTAGAAGGTCAGTATTAATTTGTGACCTTAATATTTCTTCTGTGTTCTAGAAATGGCACAAGACAAGCTGTTATTTTGTAACCTTGAAAGAAGGTAATAAACATTTTTGAACTCATCTGCTGTTTTTAAAATCAGTGGTTTCTTCACTTTTATGTACAATTTTGCAAAACTGCTTAGGGGATAATAAAACGTCTACTGTGCTATTACTGAAGAGAAATATATTTAAAAGGGAAAGAAGGAGGATGACAAACAAAGGTTACCTTTTCTCCTCTGTTCTCGGTATCCTCGTGAAATGGGCAGTGATTTTCGAATCCTTCTTCCCACAGTGTTTTGCACCTTTGCATTCTGATGAAAGAGCAGGAGAGATCCCATATGACTTTGTATGCAATTCATCCTCTTTGACAGAGTCATCCGTCCCCTCAAAATGGAGGTTATATCGAGCACCTTCACAACATTTCGAAGAAAACGGTGACCTTCTCAACTCTGGGTCAGCATTCCCTCGCTGAAACCTGGAAGATTTGCTTGCAGCTTTTGATGTGTCAACATCCTCTTGCTCATCAAGAAACGGACTTGTTTCTTCATCAGCTTCTGAGCCCTGGCAGCTATTCTTAGCATTATCTACATCCATTGGTGAGTCAGGTTCACTTTCTTTCTCAAAAGCATGCGAATCGCCTGAACTACTTTGATATTTGTTCAGTTTTCCTGGACCTCCAATATCAGATGCACAGGTATCACTGCAAACATCTGAAAGTGGGCTTTCTGGAACTACATCCACCTCATCTTGCTCACTAGTCACACAGACTACATGGACAGGATTGCAGCTCTTTAGCTGCTGTGGATTACATGAAGTCACTTTTCCTTCTGTTTCACTGTCTTTTGATGGATGTTTTGTATTTGCCATCTTTACGGACCTGCCTGATGATGATTTCCTGTGAGTCCAATTGTCACTATTTTCTTCACTACCTCTGTGAACCTGCTTGCCAGTTTTGTGCATTTGATCGATATTGGCATTTTTAAACTGATCTCCAGACCGGGTCCCTTTAACAGGCTCTATGTCTGATGGCTGATCTCTGCATGGCCCCTCTGCCTCCCATTTACATGGGTTTCCAGTCTGAGGCAGATTTACATGTTCTGTACTCATTTCCACAGATTTTCTTGGATAGCTTTGTGGACAAGTATTCTCTAGCTTTTTAACACCATGCTCACACAAGTTATCCTTTTTAACAGAAGTCATCTTTGGATCTGCTCCTGTGTTATTAGTTTTGCTCTGCAAACTGTGGAAGAAAAAATTTTAAAAGCTGGGTTTAATTGTTTCTTGCTAAATGAAATTCTTATTTGTAGATTTAAAGGCCAGAGGGACTACTACAACCATGTAAGACAAACCACAGAATTTTACCCCAGTAACACCAGCAGTAAAGTCCAATAACTTACAGCTAAACTAGAGTATATCTTTTAGACAGATAACATGTCACCCTTTAAAGGTTCCAAGTGAGATGATGAATTAGTTACTTCTCTCAGGGCTGGTCTACACTAGCCCCGAAGTTCGAAGTAAGATACGCGACTTCAGCTACGTAAATAACGTAGCTGAAGTCGAAGTATCTTATTTCGAACTTCAAGTACTAACCCCTGGTCCACACCGTGGCGCGCAGGCTCCCCCGTCGACTCTGCCTGCTCCGTTCGTGGAGCAGGATTACCAGCGTCGACGGGGGAGAACTTCCTGGTTCGATTTATCGCGCCTAGACAAGACGCGATAAATCGAACCCAGAAGATCGAATCGACGCGTCCGACAGAGCTCGTAAGTGTAGACTAGCCCTTAGTCATCTGTTCCAGTGGTTAATTATCCTCACAGTTAAAATGTTCCATCTTACTTCGAATTAAATTTTTCTATCCTCACTTTCTAGCCACTGAATCTTTTCTGCCATCTTAAAGACCCTCCTAAATGAAGTTTCTTTTCTCTCAGTATAGGTAATTCAAGGCCATGATCAACTCATCTCTTAACCTTGTTTTTGATAATCTAAATACAATATGATTTTACTAGCTCAATTTAAGCCATGTCTGCCAGACCTCAAATCATTTTTGTAGCTTTTCTCAGAACACTCAGCAATTTTTCTACACACTTTTAAAAGTGTGGACACCAGAACTGGACATAATAATTTAGTGGTTTTCTCACCAATGTCGTACATACCTCTACTCCTACTTCACATACATCCAGTTTATACATTTATGTATAATACTTATTGGATGTAGCAGTCCTAAACAGACTGCAGTTTAATAAAAAGTGATATTTACTAAATCTGTTATTATTTTACAGCTAAATCAGTTCTAGACTCAATATTACACTAAGATTGAACAGAGACATGATCTGCTGGTTAAATAACAGGCCTGAGAGTCAAAAAAGATTTAGTTTATATTCCCAGCATGCACCCAAGCAGCAGTGGGCAAGTAACTTCACCTTTCTGTGCCTACATGTGCTCATCTATAAATCTGTATAAAAATACATACCTACAGCAAAGAGACTTTGTAAAACTAAACAAATGTTTATAAAGCACTTTAAGATCTTCAAATAGAAGATTCTATTACAGAATTGTCTATAAGTAACACACATCAAATGTTAGACAGTACTTTGTTGGGTCTTTCCCTAATCTTTCATCATCTAAAAGATACAAAAGAGAAATTACTGATTGTTACAGTTTATGAACTCTTTGACTAAACACATTTTGATAACCTACTGAAAATCAGCTGCCCCTCAATAAATGATAATATTCTGCTGTTCTTAGAAGATATTATAGATGAATAAATGGATTACTTGTTGTGTACTATGAACTAAGCAATCCAAATAAACAGGATAAATGGACCACTGCTCAAGACCTGCCACTGAAAGCGCAGAAGCTACAAGAACACTAGTTACAACTAAAAAGAGCTTGGAGGCTTTCATCTTACAATATTCACATCCACCTCCATTAATGTGTATACCTAGATCAGTTTCTCTACTCATTGATATTTCTGATTATATTACTGTCTATTTCTCAAGAAATGGCTACTTAAAATAATTTAAAATATTGAAATGACACTGTCAACTTAAAAAAAATACCGTTATCTGAATTTTTAACATAGTATTGCTACAAGTAACACTTATGCTGACTACAGCTGAAAGACTAGTGGGGGGGGGAGGGGAATTTTTTGTTTTTTTTACTTTGTATATTTGACAGCATTTATATATAGCAAATGTGTCAGTTTCCACTGCAGAGAAAGTCAGGACCCCATCCTGCAAGCTGTTCCATGTGGGCACAGAACTCTACCTGGGTAGAACAGCTTGCAGAAAACACAATTTTCCCTCTTCGTGCAAGTCTTTAAAATAGGAGCAGAAGTCATAACGTTGACCATGTCCCTTTAAAGGTCTCACATTAGAGCCAGAACTAGAAAGGGAATTTGGAATAAAGACTCTCATTCCATCCTTAATTCACCTTTTTGTGTCAAGTATTTCACCATGTATGGCGCATGATATCACATAGCAATCTGAGGCCCTGTAATACCCAGGTACAATGGGCACCACTTAATCGGTCACGTTAATAGAATTTCCTTGCTTTTGCTGGCTATATAGCTGTCCTCATAGCTGTCAATTTTCTCTTCCGGTGCTTTTTTTTTTTTTATTGTGAAAAATAAATCTGTTGGCATGATAATTATGGGAATGGAAGAGTTATTTTATGCTGAAAAGATTGTCTGATATTACTTCATACCAGACACCACATAAATTAAACCTTTGTGGGTTTAGTTATGTTTTAGCTAATAGCTTGTATCAGCAGAATCATGAAGATTATACATCAAGTTTGCCTTTATTTGCAATAGGTATGCTGTCACACCAGCCTATGAATAAGTTTATGAACGCAAGATTGGGCATTCATACTCAGCAAGGAGAGTATGCTCCAAACTAAACACAGATGTGAGCAGCTACAATTTGATCACAGGAGATGCACCACCTTTTATCGAACTGAATATGATCCTAAAAGCTGTAGGAACAGCAACACTATTTGCTGAAAACAGGATTACACCAAGAGCTTTGATTTATTAATGCTCTATGTTATACCAAAATGAAAGCAGAGCCATGTCTATAATAATCCTACTTCTATTCCGGAATAAAATGATTGTGTTAGTAAATTATAATAAACCTTCTAACCCTTCTGTCTCTTTAGAGACAGTTAAAAGAACTGTTCCATTAATTAAAGATTTTTTTTAAAGTAGTTTATATTATAGCTTTTACCTCTTTAACTCTGTTGTCTTGGGTCCTTTATTCTCCATCCAAGTGGTAATTGTCCTTTGTTTGTAAACTGAAAAACCATAATATGTATATTATGACACAAACTGCATTAGCACCAAAAACTATGAAGTTTACATTTTGTATTAGCTACAAGTAAAATATCTAAATTAAGTTTTCATTACCATAACTGCTTCAGGTATCATCCAGACTAATTTTGCAATAATCATGCACCATATGTAGATTTAAAATCTGTAAATAGTTCTTGTATTCCCTGTAAACTCCAGGCTTGCTTTTAGGATACAGTCACAGGTTTCTTTCCTCCCTTTCCTCCCCATCCCAGGATTATCTGCAAAGCAGCATAAGTGCATTGGCTACTTAGTATTCAAAATGAATACAAAGTAATTGGCTGGACTCAATGGAATGGGTTGGAAAATTACCTTACCCATACTGCTACTCTTGATGTATTCACTTCTCAGACATGAAAATTAGATGCTTCTGTATCTTTAGCTATTGGTACCAACATACGCCTTTAGTATATGGGAAAAAGACACTCTGGATCTTTACATGGCAAAATGAAGATAGTCAATCTTGCTTCTCTACTGCCACCACTGCTCTAAATAAAACGGTATTGATCAGTGGCTAGGTTTAGTCTACTCTTGAAAATTATATTGGCACAGCTCTGTCGATCAGGGGTGTAAAAAACCATGTAGCTATGGTATAGAAAATTACATAGCTATGCCAACATAACCCCCAAAGCAGATGCAGCTACATTGAGAGAAGAGAGTTTCTGACAACTCAGCTAACATTCTGAGGGAGGCCTACCCCAACAGGAAAACCTCTTCTGTCAGTGCAGGCTGCATCTACTATATGGCGCTATGCTGACACCGTCTGTGTCGTGCACACATACCCACAAGCAGCGAACACCGACAGACACATTCTAGCCACTGAACTTTCAGAAAGTGTGGGGCAGGGAGAGCAGGCAAGAAGGGGTGAAACAAGATCCTCAACATCCCCACTAAACTGAACTTCCCTCGCTCTTCATACAATTTTAGTATCATAATATACTTGACTGATCAAGCCAATTTGTGCACATTGTACAATGAAACATGGGCCTTGTAATACTGAGAGTATTAAAAATGAGCTGGAGCAACTTTAGTTTATGCACTAAGTTGTTCCAAAGTTCAAAATAGAGAATGCATTTAATTTGCTCATTTGGGTTAATCTATTCCTTTTTTCCTTTGTGAATGTGCAACTAACCCATCCTTTCATACCAGAAAATTCCTTGAAATGTATGTCCAGTTTTAGGAGGAGCAGAATTTAGAATTTGCATTTTCAAAGGTATGTAACTGAATGCTACCAATTTTTTATTTTAGTATTATGCAGGTAAGATAACACATAAGGAAAGGTAGAAGAGAATCTTTCTTCTTAACCAAAATCTTCCAACAAAAAGCTGATTTCTAAATCTGAAGTAGAATTTTAAGTTCAAAATATATTAAGGTAATTGACCATCTATATATTTGTCATAACTGGACTGCTGCTAAAAAGCCCCCAAATATGATGGTACAACCCAGCAAGACTTAAATCTTCACCTTGATACAATCCACTGCATAAAGCATTTAGTTGGAACCTTTTAACTAACTTGGCTTTTTTGGTGGAATAAAAACCTGCAGAGCAGCCAAGAAACTCAGCAAGTTGCAAGTCATAGTGTTCTTAATTTGTTGGGGTGCAGTACTTTCCTCCACTGGCTTAATTGCTACTCTCTGTCCGTATCCCTGTCTTTTTCTTTTCATTCACCTCTACAATAACCAAATCTCATCACTGCAATGGCCTCCAATGTTAAAGTCTGACAGTCATTACTTCCTGTAATCCCAATGGATGAACGTGATTTGGATGAACATGAGAAACTTTTGGCTATTGAAATAGGTGAATTCCTTATAATTTAACATAAGCATTTCTCTCCATTAAATTTATCACGCAGACAGCACTTTAAATATTTGAAAAGTGGTCAGTTTTCTTAATAGGTTAACTGATGCTCTCAATATACATTTAGCAAAACTATCTTATGAAAGATTATAAAAAGTATCAAATCTTAACCAGTCTAACTCCACGAAAAAAGGGGGAAATTAACTGTTTCTGTAGGCAAGATGGTGACAAGTAGGGAGTCGTTAGTGAAGACACCGTTTGCCCTGTTTATTTAAAGTACATGAAAGCAAACAAAACAATCAGAAGACTGAACAACATACTTGTACAACTCTGTGCACTTAGTACAATCTTGGCTTCTCCGCTGAGGGACAGGAGGGCGGGGGAAATCACAGTTACACACACATACAGGGAAAGGCTCCCACCCCCAGTCAGACAGGAGACGAAAAACAGTCACAGAAAGGAATACACAGAAGAAGGTTAAAGGAGGCGGGTGGCACAAACCTTTGTTCCCCACCGTGGCTGCCAAGCTTTGGCTACTACCGCAGCTTCTGGGCCCTCGTTCCCGGGGGGGAGGGGGAGGCTGCAGTGTCCCTTTTCTGGCCAAGGAAGGGGGCTGCTCTTCCTCCGAGCCGCGACTGCCGCTGGGGGAGGCGGGGGGACCCAACCTGACTCTCTTCCTGGGGGTTTCACACTCAGCCCCTGCACTCATGCTTAGGAGACCCCCCGCTGCGCGCACCCCCAAACGCGCTGCGGCGCTGGGCTCACCAGGGAGGAGAGGCAGCCCCCAAAGGAGAGAAGATGGGGGCCCTGCCCCTCCACATCCTCCTGCTGCCGACGGGGGGTGGGGAGCAGCTCGCCCGACTCTCCCGCACCCCAAACCTTCCGGGGAGCAGTGAGCGGACCGGGAACAAGGACCCGCACAGGGGCTGGACTCAGGCCAATGGGGGGGCAGGGGCCGCGGCCACACACCTCAAAATGTCTCCCCCTCTCCCCATAGCAACAGCTCCTCCAGCGCTCCGCCTCCTTGGGCCGGAAAGCAACATGCCCCGGGCCGTCGTAAAGCGGAACAGGAGACGTGAAAGCTGCGGCGCTACGGACTCGCTTTACGGCAGCAGTAGCAGCGGGCGAGGGAGGGGACACCGGGGAGGTTGTTCGTTGCGGGTTGGCTCGGTCAGGGCCGGGCCCTGTCCAAAGGCGGCTGCATGGAGGGCGGCGGCAACTCGAAGGGCTCAGGCCTCGGCGGCCTGTTCGGTGCCGGAGGAGCCGGGGGCCCGGGCTATTCCCACGCGGACCTGGCCGGGGTGCCGTGTGAGTATCCGCCGGCCGGCCGGGCCCGGCCTCCTTCCCGCCACGCTCGGCCGGGGGCTCCCGCAGCCCGTCAGCGTAGCCTCTTCCCCCTCCCCCCCCTTATATCCCCGGGGGCGGGCGGGCCTCGAGGCCACGGGGCAGAACCGGGGCGGGCGGGGTTAGAGGAGGAGAACCGGCACCAGTAAGGGGGAAATGGGGGAGCTGGCGTTGCAGTAACCCGGGGACATCCGCAATAACCCGGGGGCGTCGCCCCGCGCGCCCCGGTACCTGAAACTGCCTGGAGCGCTGGGGAGCAGCTAGCACCAGTCACGAGCGTTGCGCGGGTACCGGGCGGGGTGAGCTGCGCTCTGCGGAATCCGAGCCTTGTGCAATCGCAGAGGAGCCAGTGCCTGAGTAGGGGGGTCAAGAGCCGGCACGCAATACATCGGTCTTCAGCGCACGCACTAATCCAGGGTGTGAGACGAGGCACTGGGCGCTTTGACTGTGTCTCAGTGTTTCCACCCGCTATTACTAGCGTGGTGCCTGAGCGGGTGGCCAGTATTTGTTCATACAAGCTGCTTTTGGCACAGAAATATGAAAATGATCACATCCTTGCTGGAAGTGATAAGCAGATAAGGGGGCTTTGCTGCTTAGTTTAAGAAAAACTTCAGTTTGAGCTGACCTAATCAAGACTGTATATATAGTTGAATGGATTTGACAGTTAAATAGGACTTAAGCAATTGGATCTATAGTAAACATTTTAATTACTTGTTAGATAGTACTGTCTTATGGAGGAGTCAGGTTGATTTCAGACAAAATATCATCCTGCTCATCTCAGCCTGATTGTAGACTTAAAGAAGAATAAAATAAATGTGTAACTTTTGCACCTAAGAATAATAATCTATATATACAACATATACCATTCTGTCTAAAGATAAATTGATTTACAAAGATGTTTACAAAGGTAGGTAAGTATCATCGTCCCATTACACAGATGGGGAAAGGGAGGTAGACATTTAAGTGACTTTTTAGGGTGGAGTAGAGAATTGACCCCAGGTTTCCCAACAACCACTCCCCTGATCATGGTGTTTGTCTCCTCCATGTCGTGCAGTATATTATTACTGTAGAAATGTGTATGTACTAGATATATCAAATAATAGTGATGACAGTTTTAATTAACTGAAAAATTGATTTTAAATGACCAGATCAAAATTCTAACTACCCTCTTTTCTCAACCATCTTTCCATCACTGTTGCTGCCTCAATCTTGGAGATATTGTTCATACTGATTTCAGTAACAAAGTTCTTTTTCTTCCCCTTAGTAACTGGAATGAGCCCTTTGTCTCCTTATTTAAATGTGGATCCCAGATATTTAATACAGGTAAGAAGCATGTTTCTATTTTGATTCTGTTAAGTCAGTTATCTTAAATGAGTCACTGTCTCCCTTGTATAGAGCTGCTTTTCCTAAAATAAAGAAGTCTGATTTTTCTCTCCTATATCAGTGACAAATTGAACTAAGCAGGGTTGGGTGCAGCCTCACCCCTGAGCCAGTGTCCTGGGACGGGGGGAAGCTGCAGAGTGATCTCCCACTTCTGTGCAGCTCGTAGCCTGTGCTCCCCGGTGCTATGCTGGAGCCTCCACATTTATTTGACAAATAAAATTTGCAGAATTTTAAAATAATTGTGCGCATATTTATTTTTTTTGGCACATAATTTTTGGCGCATAATGCCCTCGGGAGTAGTTATCCGTCCATAGGGTGTTGCAGAAACTCACTCAGAAAACTCAATTCAAAGTGTTGCTGAAAAGATTCAGCAGAAAAAGAAAACATGTTTTCTTCAGACTTCCTTAGTTCTCAACAAATGTTGCTTTGATATAACAATATTTATTGAGAGAGTAGCATCATGAATCCACTGGATCCGTGCTATGCCCCCAGCTTTGGAACAGTCTCTTGGAGGAATCCCTTCAGTAAGACAGACCCCCCAAGGAGGCTCATTCTTCCTTTACAGTAAGCCACCGGGCCTCACCATGTCCTAAGACTGAACATCTGGAGCTCCAGCACTCATGTTTCACACTGTGAGCTCTGTTCAGCGAATCCAACTGAGATAGACTCCTGGTAGAGACTTGTATATTCAGGGATTAACACACCTCACCAAGTATCTGCAGTGACCCTCACATGGCATTGTCAAAGCAGTAGGGTTTATTAGTCAACTGGAACACAGCATAGGAAGTCCTTAGGTTAGCATAGAGCAGGGGTAGGCAACCTATGACATGTGTGCCAAAGGTGGCATATGAGCTGATTTTCAGTGGCACTCACACTGCCTGGGTCCTGGCCACCGGTCCGGGGGGGCTCTGCATTTTAATTTAATTTTAAATGAAGCTTCTTAAACATTTTAAAAATCTTATTTACTTTACATACAACAATAGTTTAGTTATATATTAAAGACGTATAGAAAGATCTTCTAAAAACGTTAAAATGTATTACTGACAAGCGAAACCTTAAATTAGAGTGAATAAATGAAGACTCGGCACAACACTTCTGAGAAGGTTGCCAACCCCTGGCATAGAGAAATGAAGGGTAAAACATAGTCCAGGTCTATTCTGGGCCCAGAGCCCTAGCCAACCCTGTAGTGAATGCCATGTTCAGATTCTGGGCTTGTCTACACTGGCAATTTACAGTGCTGCAACTTTCTTGCTCAGGGGTGTGAAAAAACACACCCCTGAGCGCAGCAAGTTTCAGCACTGTAAAGCACCAGTGTAGACAGTGCACCAGCCTTTGCTGAATTTGCTGGCCTCTTATATGCTTATACACTATGTAGGCGTCATGGTGTTTGAGTGTGGCTACCTTTCATTTTGTAATTTATAGTGCGCTCCATAACATGACTGCCAGAATTTTCTAGAATTTCATCCAATGTCCCCAGTGATTTTAGGGAATAATGAAGCTAAACATTGTTTGGATCCCAACAGAAGAAAAACCGGGTAAGGAGATAGAAAGCAACATTTACAAAAAAAAAAACTGACATAAGGTTTAGCAGAGACTGAGGACTAGTCGATACAGAGAAGTTGCACTAGTTGAACTAGAGGTGTGACATTAAACTGATTTATTACCCAGTGCAATTATGTGTGGACATTTACAGCAGTTTAAGTCTGGTTTATCCGTTTACTTTGCACCTATGCATTTCAGGTGAAAGCTAAATGGATATAAACCAAGTTTAAATCAGTGTAAGAGTGTCAGGTCACAAAATTGCACTGGTTTAACTAAATCATTTTAAAATCACATCTTTAGTTGAACTGGGGCAACTTTATGCATGGATCAGGCGTGAAGTCTTTGTGTTTTTGCCAAGTCTACCCATTCTGATTGAACTAACTAAAAATTACTAAACCTCTGGAGTACAGATTTCTTTGTACAAAAATCTTTAGAAATTTTCTTGTCTTTTTCCAACATTTATGACTTGTCAGAAAATATCTTGCTTGGTTCAAACAGTACATTTAATATCAAATGCTACAGCCACACTGTTGGGGAATATTGTGAATTCCAAATCAGGACCACCATATGATCTATCTTGGCAAAGGAGGAGTTTGCTAGAAAAAATATGCAGACGTTGATTTCTTTGCTCTCCCACATCTGATGTGTTGAGAACAAAAGTGGAAGCTGTTAGATGCTACATCTACTGTCCAGAGTGAAGAAGGAAACTTACTATCTACCTTAAAGAAAATCTTACTACAGAAAATATAAATTAGCAAGGTAGATGCAGTATTGACTCAGAAAAAATACAGAACTGTGAAACTACAATTTTTCTTTTTCACATGTTAATTGGATATAGGGTAGATATTGTGCTAGACTTGTAAACTGCATAACAAATTATAAAAACATGTCTTATTTCTGAATTTTTATTATTGATGTGCGTGCTCGGGTGAAGCAGCTATCATGTTGCTTTCTTCTTCCATCTCGCCTCGGCAGGTCTGCATGATAAAGCCAAACAAATGCTGTAATTGACCTACCTCCACCCACATTTTGGCATTGCATTTGGTTGCCATTGATGTACAGCAGATTCATCTGGAAAGATAATCAGAAACACTTCTGTGGAAAGACTTGTGGATTTCTTTGTGCATCACTCTCCCAAGACATTAACTTTGCACATTTTTAATACTTAACCACCAATACTTGCCCCTTAGCGTCCTCAGAATAGGTTTGTTATACTGCTAAGTATAAAAGTAGTAGAAAAAGACAATGAATGCTGTAATACGTTGGTATGCATTTAATCGGTCCTTTCAGAGGCTAGACATTGAATTGCCTGCTATGAGGCATAAGTAATAATAAACATTGTACAAATGATTAATGAATGCATACTGAGTTTCTTGGCTTTTTCACTTCTTATTGAGTTAGCTGGAAATACTAGTCTAGGAAGAGAATTTCATCCACTTTCATATTTAAAATCTCCCTTTTTTAGAATTTGTAACTAATCTATTCCATCTGAATATTTTTCTGTAACATAATTAGTGAGAGGCAAGAGTATTACTGATTATTATTTTTTTCCCCTCTGTGGTGTTCAGCAGCATTTATGTGGAAGTTTTTGTTTTTTAACCTTAGTATGGTTAAGCAAACAGAGAATTTGAGATGTGTCTGAAACCATGCCTACTTGGAAAGTACAAATGTATAAAAACACTTTCTTCTGTTTCAGGATACAGATGAGTTTATCTTACCTACGGGAGCTAACAAAACTCGGGGAAGGTTTGAGCTGGCTTTTTTTACCATTGGAGGGTGTTGTATGACAGGTAATATCTTAATGTAAGATTGATGTTACTGTATTAAATCCCAAGTACATGAGACACAATAAAACTGAAGAGATGTTGTCCTATAGTTTTTTCCCCCCCCTGCAGACTGTATATGTATTTACATATGCAATGGCTACCTGACTCTTGTCTGTAGACTTACAAGATTGGGAATGAATGTGTTTGTCCATTTACTGTATTGTTGATAAAGTAATGGCTAGTGTTATATGATTTATGATTCCCTAGGAGCTGCATTTGGTGCACTGAATGGTCTGCGGCTGGGATTGAAGGAGACGCACAGTATGACCTGGTCCAAACCTAGAAATGTACAGTAAGTATATAAATGTACCCACAAATGTATACTTCCACACCATCATTATTAGAATGGCTCAAAGCTAACTGAGTATATTACAACAACAAAATTAAAAGTACATTTTGCCTCTTCTGCGGGACAAGTTGTACAAAGAGTAAATGCAGTATTAGGTGAATTGAGTTGTGAAATGTCTTGGTTAATCTGTTAAATGCTAATTTTACTTTTCAAATGAGCTTTGGTGTGGGTGTTTGACCCTTCTCAAAGGGGTATGGAAAGAGAATAAGTGAAGCATTAGACATTCCCTGGATGCATATTGAAAACCCACCTTGCATCAAGACTATAATTCTACAGGTTGAAGTACTCCCAAAGGGATTACAAATTGTCTAGAGGCATTCCCCTCCCCTCCCCCCAAGACATCCCTCCCTTATCTGGAACTGAGTACTCTTTCTTCAATATTCCCAGCCTTTGCAGGATCAGGCAGGGAGACGCTTAGGCTATGTCTACACTACAGAGACTATGTTGGCATAGCTGTGCTGGTATAGCGCCCCAAGTGTAGACACAACTTATGCCAAAAGGAGGAGTTTTTCTGCCAGTGTAGGAACACCACCACTCCAAGTGACGTTGTCTATGGCCTTGGCTACACTCACGAGTTACAGCGCAATAAAACTGCCTGCAGCGCTGTAACTCACTAACTGTCTACACTTGCAAGGTACGTGCAGCGCTGCATCTCCTCAGATACAGCTCTGCTGGTACTTCTCCTCTCCGAGAGGAATAACAGCTGTTGCGTAGTGGCTGCTAGGCTGTTGCTGGAATGTAGTTGGGGAATTCGCATTAACTGACCTCCGGAAGCTCCCTTTGTTTTGAAACGGCACTTCCGGGTTGGAGTTCAGAGCTCCGTTCTGGAGCTGCTTTATAAAAAAAGCAAACACAGCTACTGTTTGCAGGCAGGGGGCTCCGTTAGGAGTGCCGGCAGCAAAGTTAGCTTGGAGAGAGACGGCGGGGGAGGTGGGGGGAGAAAGAAGAGGGGGAGGGAGTTTCCCTGAGTTGTCTTTTTATCTGCTCTTTAAAAACAAACCCCCTGCTGCTTGCTTTCAGTGATTGAGAGAGAGGCAGGGGATGTGGAGGTGTGTAAACTTAGGAGATAATGAGCTGACACTCTGTGGATACCCCAAAAACCCACTCTCTCCCCACATGCTCCCTGTCACACTCCACCTCACACACACACACACACACACACACCCCATTTGAAAAGCACCTTGCAGCCACTTGAACGCCCATAATGCACTGCTCCCAATACAGCTGCAAATGCCTCAAATGTAGCCACGTTAGTGCGCTGGCAGCTGCCAGTGTGGACAGGCTGCAGCGCTTTCCCTACTCAGCTGTACGAAGACGGGTTTAACTCCCAGCGCTGTACATCTGCAAGTGTAGCCAAGGCCTATGTAGACAGAAGTGCTCTGCAGTCAGCATAGCTGCATCTACACGGGGATTTTTATTGGCATCATTGTGTTGGTCAGGGATATGTCTTTTCTCACACTCCTGACAGACATAGGTGTCCCAATATAAAAGTTTTAAGTGTAGACCAGCCTCAGAATAGAATCAGTCTCCATGCCAGCACAGGAAGCAAACAGCTGGGTCCACCTGGATTTTTTTTTTCTGGGGGGCAGGAGGAAGTTCCACTGTGGGACAGTCCAGGGCACAGAATTTGTTCTGGGGTGCTGTTACTCCTGAGATCCCTAGCACTCATCTCACCTTACAGTATTGCACATGCTATATTCTTTCCAAATTTCTAGATTAAACTCCAGAAACAGGGTGATCTGATTGTATGACAAATAGGCTTCATATACTGCTTTCCTCCCCCCCGAATGATTTTGTTGGGGGAGACTCCTGTAACTGGATTGGTATAACTATTGAAAAACATCATTTTAAATTAGCTATAGTACCTCTTCTTGGAATTAGTAATCTGGGGGAGGAAATTAGCACTTACTAGTAAAGAAAAATATTTTCCATTGACTGTTCATGTTTGAGCATTGTTTGTGTATTCTTTTCCTTTCTCCTTCACAGTGTATAAAATGAAAACATATAAACCAAATATCCTATAGTATAAATCAAAAGTTCTTTTCATAATGTTTTAGAAAAGTCTAAATTTATCTAAATGGTTGATTTTTATTAACAGATCCTTACTTTATAGATTGGGGGAAGGGGGGCAAAGTGAGCAAACTGAGGCAAGAAAATTAACTATTTACTTTTCTTAATTGAGACTATCATATGAAAAACTTACCAAGTTGAGCCAGCAGAGGGCGACAGACTCCACCTAAGTTTGTCCTTTTATGCAAGTCCAGTGAAATAGTGTGCTCAGTTCCACCCTTTCATACTCCGCTGCAAGGGTAGACACTCCTCACATGTCTTTTATAAGCTGAAATTTAGTTTCATTTTGTTACATCCCCTTCACACTACGTTTTCTATTAGGTAATCACTAAGATTAAGAATCTGTTACAGCTTTTTCAGTAAAAGTCAGGGACAGGTCATGGGCAATAAAAAAAAAAAATTTATTCACGGAAGCCTGTCCCTGACTTTTACTAAAAATCCCTAGGGGGTGGGTTGGTGGAACTAACAATCAGAGCGCTGCCAGGGGCCGACTTCTGGTAGCTGCTCCAGCCACGTCGCAGCTCGGGTGGGCTGGCCACTCCGGAAGAAGTCACGGAGGTCCTGGAAAGTCATGGAATCCATGATCTCCATGACAGTCATATCCTTAATAATCACCATCACAAAGAATGGGAACAAACTTTTGAAAGATGGCAGAAATATCTTCTATTATGCCAGGAGCTTAATATGTAAGCTTCTAGTATGCCAGGAGCTTCTGTCTGTTTCTCTGGCAACACAGTCTTCTCCCACTGAAGTTGATGGAAGTTTTGACACTGGTGTCATTAGGAGCAGGACTGAGCCTGATGCCTCTAATGACTTTACACTGAAAGGTCTTTGCTTCATTTAATCTTGCTAATAAATTCAAATTTAATTGGTGCCAATAACTGTTTGAATGAATTGCAAAGGCTTTTTCATAAATTTCTGTTCTTTGCCTGTAGTTTATTAATCTGCCTATTTATACTGTTATCTGGTTATAACATCGACTTAAATCAAACCATATCTTATTTATGAAAGCAAGATGACCAGTGAAGGCTCCAGACATGGTTAGGGCAGACCAGTGCTTTACAGAAATATTTAGTTAAGTATGCAATCAGTTAGGTGAGCTTTAAGTAAATATTTTTTTAAAAATAACTCAGTAATACAGTTAGAGACTTAATTTAACATCGCAGCTATTCGAAATATGTATGCAATGTGACTAGAAAAGGGTTACTATGGTATCATTTGGAAACACTCTAGGTGGTCATTTTGCATTTGACTGTCACTTTGTGCTTACTAGAAGTGGAAAGCGACATTTTTAAGTACAGAAACAGTGTTTTGAACCGAACAGCAGCAGCAGAGGTCAAACCTGAGAACCTATTTTAAATTGTCTCCTGACATGAGGACTGGCATCAGGAATGTATCAGTTTAAACTTGAGGCGGGCTTGTAGGAAGTTGTCTGTCTCTCTCTCTCTCACTCTCAAAAAACAAAATTTTAAGAATACATGAGCTCCTCTGATAATGGAATGGCTTTAAATTGGATGTTCATACTATAGTTATTACCATATTAAATATATAGAATTAAATGTGTATTCCATTGTGCTTAGTACCATGCAATCCTCATCTTGATTGGGGCCCATAGGAACCTGATTAATAAAACTTAAATACCTTATTTATTAAATAATGCCTTTTTTTAATCTTCAGAATTTTAAATATGGTGACAAGGCAAGGAGCTCTATGGGCCAATACTCTGGGATCCTTGGGTAAGTCAAACTTATCTCAAACTAAACAATGTACAAAGGGTTTGAAACTTTTTGGTTTCTTGGCACACTAAATAAGTTGATGTAGCCTATGGCTAAATCTTTCAGTCACAGCTGGTGATTTTGGGTCTCAACTTTAAGACATTTAAAAGGCCCAGTTTTTCAGAGAGCAGGGCTCTGCACTGCCTGAAAACTAGGCCCCTTTCAGGTGTCTGAAGTTGGGCAGCCAAATTCTCTAGTCTCTCTGATTAGAGAGACGTTTGTAGAATTAACTTGCCCTTATTCTCTCAGCCTTTCATTTGTATTATGACAATTGCTTAATCATTAATTAGTCACCATTTTTTCTGTCTCTGAAAAATACAGCAAACATTAAGTAAGAGAAATTTGAAAGTCCAAAATGGATTTTGAAGACCAAATAGCTAAAGGTGTAAAAAATAACCAACTAACAGGTTGCTTTAGTATATCAGAAGTAAGAAGACTGAACAAAAATCAGTGGGTCCGCTGGATCAGTGGGAGTAATTAAGGACAATAGACATCCTAAAACTATTTCTTTATATCTGTCTCCCTAACATTGTAGATAGCAAATTAAATTCAGTGTTGCTAAATGCAAAGTAGTAACGCACACTGGAGGGACCTATAGATTAGTTAATTTAGAACCCTGTATGGTGCAAAATTATCTAAGCGCAAGAAAGGGATCTGGGTTGTGATGTAGGAAGCTCTATAAAATCATTACTTTATTATTCACCATCCCATTCCTTATGCATCCGAACATCTTGTTAGCTTTTTTAACTGCAGCTGCCCTGAAGTCTCTATATGTCCCTCCAGTGCATACTACTTTGCAGCTCTCTGAAGAAGAAGTCTCTACTTCGGGGCAGCTGCAGTTAAAAAAGCTAACAAGATGTTAGGATGCATAAGGAATGGGAGAGTGAATAATAAAGTAATGATTTTATATAAATCAATGGTGCACTCATCTGGAATACTGTACACAGTATTGGCCATCCAGTTTCTTAGGGTATGTCTGCACTGCAGCCCGGAGCGATCCTCACAGCCCGGGTAGATAGACTCAAGCTAGCAGGGCTCAGGCTGCAGCTCAGGTTCTCAAGCCCACACAACCCCCTAAACTTGAAAGCCTGAGCTGTAAATGTCCACATTGCTATTTTTAGCCTTCTGATAGCAGGCTAAGCAGTCTTACCCAGCTGGGAGGCTTACTCCCAACTGTAGTATAGACATACCCTAAAAGGACATTGCAGAACTAAAGGGACTCCAGAGGAGAACCACAAGAATGATCAAGGGCCGGAAGAGAGATTGAAAAGATTGGGGTTGTTTATCTTAAAAATAAGGCTAAAGTTGGGACATGATAAAAGTTGTTAAAATAAGTGGTCTAGAGAAGGTAGGTCGGGAACTTCTGTTCTCCCTGTTTCACACAAGAACAAGGGGGTATTCAATGAAATTGAAAGGTGGGAAATTCAAAAAACTGATAAAAGGGATTACTTTTCACAGAATGTGTAATTAATCTAGGGAATTTATTGCCACAGGAAGTTGATGTCAAGAATTTAAGATTCTAAAAGGGATTGGATAATTTTACAGATATCCAGAGTTATCATTGACACCAGTTTTTAGAATAGATATTGAACCTAGTGCTTCAGGATTTAAGCCTATCTGTAACTCTTAGAAATCTGGATGACACAATGTGGGGAACAGATTATCCCCACATCTGCTACTTCAGAGGAAGGCACAAGAACCTAGCTGGTACTGGCCACCGTCAGACAGGATACTGGACTAGATGAACCTTGGGTCTTTTCCATTATGGCAGTTATCTTTTAGGTTTACCTGATTATAAAACTGGAAAACAATATAGATAAAAACAAATGTCTGAAAAGTGCTGCATGTTGCAGTTCAAGGTTCCAGTGCGTGATGGGTGATATATTAACAGATTCTTCACAGCTGTGTTTGTTTTCTTGAGTAATTTTCCTTCATCTGTGTTTGCCTTAGTTATATTGGCATGCATTCCAGTGGCCTACTAGTGTGCAAATTTCATATAGAACATGACCTTTCTAGTTAGCATATTATAGTCCTTGGGAGTGTCAGGCATGACATGAGTGGGTTCTGGCTTCTCCTGTGCTAGGTGCTGTGGAAGAGCCATGCTTTTTCTCAGTGTGGAGTGCTTTGTATGTATGTCTCAAAAATAAGGAGCAACCCTCTCCTCTTCCACCTTGTTGTTTGTGTTAATTTTCAAGAGTCTCTGCTAAACAGAGATGGATCAGTAATGTTACAGTTGTCCATTTATTGAGTGAACCATTTTGAAGGATTCCGTTGAACAAGATTTTTTCCCTCTAATACTGCACACTTAAGGCCAGATCAATATCCTTGCTAATATTCAGTAGCATTTTAAGTGGGGCTGTTTTTGGAGGAGTAAAGTACAATCATGTGAGTAAAGGTATCATAATCTAGCTTTTAGAGCAAGAATAACTATCAGTATTGTTTTGAGTGATATGAAGTTCTTTACTAGTCTTCGCCCTGTATGAAGATTCTAGATACTGTTACATTATACCAGGGATTAGTTTGTTTGCAGGCTTGGGCTCATGCACCCATACTAAGAGTTCATAGATTCCCTTTTGCCACAGAGACAGTCCCTCAGACTGATGCTTTCATGGTAACTAAGTGTGTAAGGCAGTGCCACTCTTCAAGTATAGGGACAAAATTATTCTATGCAGACAGAAACAAAGAGCTTATAGTGCAGTTGAAAATTCTGAGAAACCTAATATCCCATTTTAGAATGAGGATAGACATAGATGTCCTGCTTATAGAATAGAAATAATGTAATGTTAAAGACTGAAAAGGCCAAAGATGTAGCCTTAAGGCATTAATAGCAGGAGTAAAGGGAAGTTGCAAAGACTCCACCAGAAATGAAAAATATTCTGGGTGAGCTCAGGAAGGATAGCTTTGAAAGCTGCATTGAGACCAGAATCCAAGGCCTGGTTAATCTTATCTCTTCTAGAACACGGATGGCAAGGTAATTTGGTGCAAATGTTTTGCTATTTTAACAATAGCTTTAATTCCTTTCCCAGCATTGCTTTACAGCGCATTTGGAGTCATCGTAGAGAAAACACGAGGTGCAGAAGATGACCTGAACACAGTAGCTGCTGGGACCATGACAGGAATGTTATACAAATGTGCAGGTAGACTGAAAAGATAATATAAATATTTTTTCCAAAGATATGTAAAGCATGAATGTAAACTTAGGTTTTTAAAGTGCAGTTCTGCTCTGAAGAGTGACTATATAAAAAGGGCATATTTTTACTCAGCAAAGTTGTTTCCACAGATACAACTCTGAGCGTACACAGGACTTAAGTGTCAACCAACACAGCAAAGAATGTGAGCGGTTTTATTCCTTCATATATATCAGATTTGTTAAGCCTCTAAAGACAATGTGGTTCCCAGGTGGCACTCAGGGCATAGATTCTGCAAGCCAAACTATTAATGCTGATGTATGAGAATGAAAGAAGCCATATGGGAGTTTGTAGGACTGGAAAATTGCCTATGTAAACTGGGTAAATGTAACCTTGAAATCATTTAAACAGCTATGAATCTCCACAGTGCTGCTTTTAAAGTCACTTTTCAGAGTAGACTTACACTTAAGAATTAGAGCATGATTTAGCATTTAAAAGGTATGGGAATGTTTATGGTGGAAGAATATATTCTGAGATATAGTAGATTCACAATAACCACTTAATTACATGTATTGTTATAGCAATAACCCTAAAATCTCTGGTGCCTGTTAAGGCAAAACGAGGCCAAACAGTGTGTGTATCCTCAGCCACCTGAGAAGTAAAGATTGTTTAAGGGAACAAAGTGTTGGGGGGGGGGGGGGTCTGATCTATAAAGTCCTATTAAATAGACATACAGTGCAACTATCGTAGGCCTTGTTTTGGATTCCATCTTCATAAAAAAAGATGACTCCTTAAATCAGTTGTTTCATGCTCCAGCATAAGTACCAGAGGTACCCCCACCGCCCCTCGATATGCCCTTCCAGCTTGACAGTGAACCACTGATGATTACTCTCTGGGAACAGTTTTCCAACCAGTTATGCACCCACCTTATAGTAGCTCCATCTAGGTTGTATTTCCCTAGTTTGTTTATGAGAAAATCACGCGAGACCGTATCAAAAGACTTACTAAAAATCAAGATATACATATCTACCACTTCCCCCCACATCAACAAGGTTTGTTACATCTGTATTACCATTACAGTACAATCCTAAGTACATATTGTTTATAATAGTAACCAAACCATTTCAAAGAAAAATGAAATTCTACAAAAATGAAAACCTAAGAATTTGAAGTACCCTTTTTCCTTAAGGCAACAGAGAATTTGGTATTGTAATTAGGAGGATTATAAAACCACATTAGTAAACAAATTATATTGTGAGAGGTAAATTTTGGGAATATAATTACATCACCCTTTGTAGAGACCTTATACTGTTTCTTGTGTAACTTGTTTCCTAAGCCATTAGGACTTTGAATCAAACACCACTGCAAATTGCACACGGACAGTGAGCGCTGGAAGATGATGGGATATTTCCTGCAGGAAGCACTGCTAAGCAGGCAGGCTGGCATACTTTACACTAGCAGAAGTTTCTCATTGGTTTTCAAGGGTAAAACCATAAGAATGATCGTAGTGAGACCAATGGTTCACCTAGCCCAGTATCCTGTCTTCTGACCGTGACCAATGCCAGATGCTTCAAAGGGAATGAACAGCACAGACCAATTATCAAGTGATCTATCCTGTCATCCAGTCCCAGCATTTGGCAGTCAGACGTTTAGGGATACCCAGAGCATGGGGCTGTATCTCTGGCTATCTTGGCTAATAGCCATTGATGGACCTATCCTTCATGAACTTCTCTAATTCTTTTTTGAGTCGTTATATTTTTGTCCTTCACAACATCCCTGGGCAACAACTTTCACAGGTTGACTGCGCTGTGTGAAGAAGTAATTCCTTTGGTTTGTTTTAAACCTGCTACCTATTAATTTCATCAGGTGATCCCTGATTCGTATGTTGTGTGAAGGGGTAAATAACACTTCCTTATTCATTTTCTCCACACCATTCATGATTTTATAAACCTTTATCCATCACCCCTCTCGGTCATCTTCTGGAGAGTGCATTGCTTTAATCCAGTCTTGGGGTGGCACAGGCATGGATAACTTGTAAGATCGCCTAGCCTTTCCCTTGCCAATACAGGATTGTTCCTGCAGTATATCTTCAGTGTACTGATTTGGTTTTTGTTGTTGTTTTTGTTAAAGAAAATCAAAGACAAATAGGAAGAAAAAAGGTTGTATTCCTTTAACTTCTAATGTCCAAAGCTACCGAGCCGATGGGAGTATAGATAATGGTTTGCCTATGTTCACAGCACTGTATGGCAATTTTTCTATACTTTTTCATATGAAATGCCACATGCAAAAAACCCTAAGAACAATTGGGATATTAAACTCCACTGGAGTTAGTTAAGTACAGTATTAACTGCTACACTATACGTCTGATTGAAACTTTCCAATGTTTATGATAAGTTTTGATTCCTTAAGTGAGAACATCACAGATGATAGTCACACTTGTTGAAGGGAATTAATTGCATCTTCACTTTCTAGGCTCTACACAGCTCTAACTCTTCACCTCCGCCCCCGAATTTTGTGTTTTTATTCCTATTACCCTTTGCACATCAATGTTTCTGTACTCCCCTTTCTCCCCTGCTGCCCCTATGCCAGTCATATCCTTCCTGAATACGTTATAGCCTCCATCTCAAATCCATTCCTCATTTCCACATTCTCTCCAACCTAATGCAGTCTAGTTGTAATAAATCAAAACTGCTCATGTGTACCATGCAGAAACAAGCAGGTATTTCACTGACTCAGATCAGTCATGTATCTAACTTTGGCAGTGTAGACAAGGTCTCTTCACAGCACTGAAACTTTCAGCACTCAGGGGTGTGAAAAAACACCCTGCTGAGCGCTGCAAGTTTCAGCGCTGTAAAGTGGTAGTGTTGGCAGTGCACCAGTTGTGCTTCCAGTGCTGGTAGCTACTCCCCTTGTGGAGGTGGGTTTTTTTTCAGCGCTAGTGAAGACATGCCCTTAGATTTAAGCTCTTCAGGGTTGGGACTATGACTTTTGCTTGTTATGTAAAGAGCCCAGGCACTATATACCACTGTGAATTGATAATATCTACAGGAGAGGTTTACATGTTCATTGTGTGTCCTCTCCCACACCTTTTATTAGCAGCTGGCAAAGCAGGATAGTGCCCAATTTCAAAGTTAGCTCCATTCTATAATCCAGAAAGGGTGGGTACATTTGTGGTGTTGTGATGCACAGGTCTCATACAATTGGCCTCTTTTTGTTTAACAATGAGTTCATGGACAATTCGTAAGGTAAAAATATATACAGTAGTGTAACATGTTTGGCATTAACTTGGCCAGCAATACATGGATGTAGCACTGTGACTCCGTATCAGTGGTAGCCTTGCGGGATTGACCATTTCTGCGTTTGCATTATGAAGCTTCCTTATTGACTGGCTTTTAAAACTGCATTGACTGAACTTTTGATGAGGGGAAAACTAGTCAGAAATAGCTCATGGGAAGGATTGTTGGAGTCTAGTGCATTATGCTGCTACTTAGAAAACTGATGCCCCAAACTAACCCTTGATCTCACATTTTACCCTTATGATGGTTTTAAATGCACCATTAAAAATGTACAAATGTCACAAGATCAGAATAGGGAACTATGTTGCAACAATATCCTTTGCAGAATTTAGCTAGTGCACATGGTTTAGATTAGCAAATGTTTAGAAATGACTAAGCAACAAAACGAGTTGAACTTTGGAACCATGCACTTGTTTAACCACTCTGAACAAAATTATCTGAGCTTTTCTGTTTATGCTGTGGCATGAAGCTTAGAGACTTTTTCCAACTGGAGCCAGTTAAGTACAGTATTAACTGCTACACTACTCTTCCAGCTTGTTGGGACACATTTTGAGATCACACTTTACACTGAATGTTCCAAGTAGAAGGTTAGTGATAGACAAAGGAAATCCTCTCCTGTTCCTTTTACCAGTATTGTAAGAAGCAGGAGCATTGTTGGGAAAATGCTCTAGGCCAGGGGTGGGCAAACTTTTTGGCCCAAGGGCCACATCTGGGTGGGGAAATTGTATGCAGGGCCATGAATGTAGGGCTGGGCAGGGTGTGGGAGGGTTGCAGTGTGCAGAAAGGGGCTCCAGCCCAGCGCTGCTTACCTTAAGCAGCTCTGGGGTGGCAGCAGCGTGCAGGCAGGCTCCCTGCCTGCCTGAGCCCCACGTCGCTCCCAGAAGTGGCCCATGTCCCCGGCAGTGACTCCTGGGGGTGGGGTGGGTTAGGCAGCTTTGCTGCGTGCTGCTCTCACCTGTGAGTACTACCCCCTGAAACTCCCATTGGCCATGGTTTCCCGTTCCTGGCCAATAGGAGCTGCAGGGGCTGGTGCCTGTAGGCGAGAGCAGGGCATGAAGCCCTCTTTCCCCCCTCCCCCCACTGGGCCACAGACGTGGTGCTGGCCGCTTCCAGGAGCGGCGCGGGGCCAGGGCAGGCAGGTAGGTAGCCTGCCTTAGTCCTGCTGCACCACGGGGCTGGGCCCGCAGGCTGTAGTTTGCCCTCCCCTGCTCTAGGCCATCAGGGAGCATATGCTTCTCAGTTATAGACTGACTTTTCCCCCCCACTTGTTGCCTGCCAAAAATGGTCTTGTAAACAGATTTATAATCTCAGGCCAGTTAGCACTTCCTTCTTCCTGTTTTATCCCCCTCCTTGGGTTGCACCATGTCATCCTAGTTTGCGGAGAAGTGATTAAAATTCAGTCTCACTTCCTTATAGACATTCCAAAACGCCCTTGTTGAAGAGGGAGGCATCATGCAGATAAAATCAACAGAAAAGCCCGTAAATGCAACAAGGTGGTGGGTCTCTTTCTCCCCTCCCCCGCCTTTAAAAAAAAAAATCTACCTATTGGGTGTTTTGCCACTTATAAATAGGCAGAAATAAGAACTGATCTGTTGTGGTCAGAATTACTGCAGTGGATGTTATGATGCATACATGTTCAGACTCAAGCTTATATTGAGCCCATATCTGTGTGGGCTCATTCATTCACAACCTTTTTTTTTAATTCAAAAACAAGGGTCACTGAAAACGTCAGTCAAGCTTAAAGCAAGTTTGACAGTTTTCAATTTACCTATTTACCTATAAAAAGCAAAGCTCTTTGCACAGTGAATTGAGTCAGCAGGAATCTTAACCCTTAACATAAAACATGAGCCAAGTTTGTAAATTACTTTCATTTTCCTTCCTTATGGATTAGTGTATTTAGTTTCTTTTGGGGAGGCAGCAGAGAGACCACTAATGTTTGGGAAAGGGACTGTTTCCTTCTATGCGTACAGCACCTAGTACAGTGGGGCTGTGATCATGATTAGAGTTTCTGGATCCTAAATCTATTGTAATAAATATATATTTATTTGTTGCAATCAGGAGGTCCATCAGAATGGCAGTGACATACATGTTAATAGCTAAAATGGACCAGTCATTTTAGAAATACAGGACCCAACCCTGAAAGTCAACAAATCTTAAATTCATTAAACAGGACTAATCGCTTTATTGCTACCAATACAAAGTCTGACCAGGCCAGATCTAGAGACTAATTTGGTGTAGTTGTAATGGGCAGAAGTTCAGGAGAACTAGTCTAACTGTAAAAGAAGCCACACAGACAACCCACAAGACAGCGAGCCCTGCAAACTGGGGCCTGATTTGTTCCAGTCAAGGTTTTCTGGTTCCTTGATCCAAGTCTTAAATTAAAAAAAAAAAAAAAAAAAAAAAATCTGTGTCTGCTAGGAAGGAGAGGCTCTCTTGTTTAATCCCTTTGTTTCTTCAGGGAGAGACCCTTGAGGTATTTTGCAACCTGCTGCAGATACAGGCTCCGTGATATCTTTCTTGTCTAAAGAATCTACATAAAATTCATTGTAGAAGATTTTGCTTCCTAGCTGTAAATTGAAATCCAACCAGTGTGGTCTGCCTTCTTTATAGTGTCAGCATCTTTGATGCCACCTTGACATGAGTTCTAAATGAATAAACTCAACTGAATTAGGTTGTGGACAGATTCACTCTTAATCATGCTCTGATCCAACAGATGTTCCACATCTGGTACAAGGGAAGGGTATTTTTAGGTCCGATCTTACTACAAACTGGTATGTTACATAAAATGATGGGCAATAATATTTGATTTTCAATCACAAGGGAGGATGATCAAATACAACCCATTTGGGGGTTTTACTCTGCCATTCAGGGGTTAAACAGTTACCTCTGATTTATGCCTGTTCTTAGTTCTCTCAAGTAGCAGCAGGAGGGTAAAATAGACCACCTTCTCAGTTTCACTGCTGCTTGCAGGGTTCTGAATGTAACCAGTGGAAACACAGGAGCCATCTAACAGACTCAGGAAGATAGCATCACCTTCTGTATATTAACCAATGCAATGTTAACAACCATTAAGGTGCTGTAAAGTGTTTGTTTGTTTTTTAATGAAAATTTAGTTTCTTTAGAAAATGAAGTCTGTCTCTCTTCCACCACCACCACCCAAGGAAAGTTTCCAGTTTTAAGTGCTGCAGCTGTGCTGTTGTAGTGTAGATGCTTCCTAGACTGACATAAGGGGTTTTCCTGTTGATGTAGGTAATTCACCCAAGAGATTGAAGAATTCTTCAGTCAACCTAGCTGCAGCTACAGTGAGGAGGGAGGTCAACCTAGATGCATTGCCTAAGGTGTGAAATTGTTCACAGCCCTGAGAGATGTAACTAGGTCAACCTGGCTATGTCTATACTAGCACTTTTGTCGGTAACACTTGTCAGTCAGGGGTGTGGGGAAAAGCCCACCCCTGACCAATGTAAGTTTCACTGACAAAAGCGCTGGTGTGGACAGCGCTATGCTGAGTGCACATAGAGTGGCTACATGGGAGACCTTACCGCAGCACAGCTGCAGTGGTACAGCTGTTCTGCTGTAAAGTCTGTAGTGTGGCCATAGCCTACGTTGTAAGTATAGACCATGTCTTAGCGTCTGGCTACAGCAGTCTGAAATCAAAGCTGTTTTTCTAGAACATTTTCAGTTCTTCAGCTCAGCTTTCCCTCAGTAATTTCTATACCAACAGGCCTTTCCTACCCTAACAACTTTTTAAAACTCTCCCAGGGGCAGTAGTGAATTTTTAGAAAATTTTCCTAGCATAGACCTACATTTAACTACACAAATGTAAATGTAAAAAAACCCACCAACCTGTGGGCCTGATTCAGAGATGCCGATTTTAAGTCGGCGAGAGTTGAAGGTGCTGATCACCTCTGAAAATCAGGCCCTTTAAACCTTTGAAGCTATTTCTTCTACAGGCTGCAAAATCAAAAAAGATAATTTCTCATTCTAAGTTCTTGGGAGGCAGATGTTGGAAACCATGAAATGTTTAGATTTAACTATCTGCCTTGTTCTACTTGACATATTTTGTAAGTCTAGATTTCTGGCTTAATGTTTTTAATGTCTCCCAGTTAAGGTAATAGGCAGCAGTTATCAATGCTGGCATTTTCTTCTCTTCAGCTCCTGACCCATAGTTTTCCTTTTTGCTTTAAACTTTCCGGAAATGATGAGGAATTAATGTTGCCTGAACCCCGTATACCTATTTGAGTCAGTGAAAACTATAGGCTAAAAGTGTGCCTGTCTAGCTCTTTCAGCTTGAGCACATAATTCCTCCTGCTCTGTCAGCTCCAGTTTTGTGAAGAGGCTGTGAATTGAAATGGTATGATAGTTGTGCTCTTTGAGTGCTGCAGGTATGCTGTATAACAAAATTTAATACTAGAACTGGGACAGAATGAATATGTAGGCTCATGAATACTGAAAGCAGATGGGATTCTTTGATAAGCTATATCAGCTAAAAGTATACATCAGACAACAGCTCATTTGACTTAAGGTATGGGAAATGCATCCTTAGAAACTTTGGCCATTTCCTTAAATAACTTGTTACTTGGCTAACCCTTAAAGATCTGGTTTAATATTGGATTCTAACAAATTAAGCCTCTTTTTTTTTTTTTAATTTTTAGCCTCACTTTGCACATGTCAAAGTGAGATAATGGCATAACTATTCATGTCTGGTGGGGTGTGCCAAAGCACTTTGCTATCAAGACTAGCAGAATAAGATTGTAAGGAAGGAGTGGGAATTCAGCCTATCACTTAGTTTACACCCTGGGGATGGGGGTGGGGTGATTCCTAAGCAAGGTCATCAGATCAGAACACTTAGCATTTCCTGCCCAGTAACTTAGTTTTGTTTGGTGAAACTGCAGTTTGCTGGCTAGAGCAGAGCTGGAAGGGTTTAACATCTTGCTCAAATACAAGTCTACCCACTAGGCGGAGTGGGAGATTACTCCTTTAGCATTGTACTGCTGTGTGTGAATGCTTTGGAGAGCAGAGGCAAATTGCCCCAAACAAGCAAGAGTGAAATTGCAGAACTCAATAGTAATAGCTTGGGGCTTAAGTATGTGTTAGGGCCCAGTTCCTATGTCCTTTCCAGTTACCAGGAAGGCTCATTGTACAAACTATATGCATCACTTTCCGTTACATGAAACAAGCTGTTCTGCTGCAATGTACTCTTGTACTTTGCTGAAAGATTTAGAGGCACCAACTTACCCATCTGCACTGAAGTGTGTGGTGGTCGGAGAGTTGTAAAAACTTGTGTGAGGCTTCTTTACTCAACTGCCTGACCTGCCCACATGAAAACCTTGGCTCTGCCTCAGATGCTCTAAGCCGTATATTGCCATGAGAACTGAAGAGTCCAAACTTGCACAAAAAATAGGTAGACATGCCAAGTGACTCATTGCAACAACCAAATAAATGTTCTGTCTTTAAATAGCTTCCTACTGTTAGAAATCAGCCCAGACTCTCTTACAACCTCCCTCTAGTGGGAGATTGGGATTTTTAGAAAGAGGGGGTACACTGTGGTTTAGCTTCTGTAGTGTTTGTTCTGTGAATAGGTGAAACCTTGCAAATTCCTTTCATCTGCCTTTACACCTAACTGGTTAAAGCCTTCCCTTCTTTATTCTCCATGGGAAATCCTTTTCCACAGGACAAGGTAAGGTTTCATTTGGGTTTTTCCCTAGGATTGTGGGGAAGGGGGAAAATTTTATTGTTATCCCCAAGATGATTATATTTATTGCACAAATGTCCTGTCAGCACAAGAGGAGGTAAAGAGCTATGTACCCAAGACACATTTTCAAAAATAGGGGTCACTCCTATATCCTGTTTTAAGTAAATACGGATAATTTTTAACGTTGCTGAGAATTTGGCACATCCCAAAGACTTTATTGGGAGCTGTTGGGGGCTCAATACTTCTGAGAATCAACCCACTTATTTAGGAGCCTAACTAGAATTGAGTTCTTGACCCACTTACAAACAAGAGATCTTTAGCTGTGCTTCCCTAGTTACGTCTGGCTGCAAAGTTATAAAAGGTAGGACTGGAAGTAAGCTTGGGTCACCAGTTATCCCCTCTGCTGTTTCCTGGTTTTATTACATGCCTAGGCTAATGTAAATAGATTTACAACACAGCAGCTCCAGAGGGATTCTGCTTAATCTTAAAGCTCAAATAATGCCTCAATCTAGATGAAACTAACAATTTGTCCCACTAAAAGTAACCTACAAAACCTTGAGCAGTTTAGGGAGAGACAACTAATAACCTAGGAGGAACTGATTAATTGGTGCAGATTACCATGATAAACAGAAAAAGGAATGAGTAAGACTGAAGAATTTGTGAAATTCCCCTGGTACTTCTGTTAATTCCCATCTAGCAGGCAGTTCATATCTAGCTCTAAAACTGAAAGCGATCCATTTCTAAATGTCAGACTTTGTCTCTCACTTGGCTTGGTCCTGGTAAACACTGAAGGTTTCAATACTTAGTGACATTTTCCTGACAGTTTAAGGTCAGGGTCCCTAATACCATTGCATGTACAGCGTGTTCCTGGAAATATCCCAGGAAGCTTTAAGGTATTAGATACTGGAAACTGCAGAAGTCTCCATTTTACTGTTTAGATGGGTGAAAGATGAATTCTGACAATGATTAACAGAGCAGGATGTTAAATAGGGCATAGAACTGAAATGCTAATTGTCAAATGACTGAAAACTTCATCTGATTATATTATGACCATTGAGTAGCTAAACCCACACTTTACCATTTAGTAGTAGAAATGTTGTAAAATAAATTTGGCATAGGAGAGCCATTTAAAATGGCTTTATTGTATTTCTGTGTGACTGTGGTGGCTGGATAAATTGTTTTTTTATTGCCTTTTCTTTGACCTCAACTGCCTGATACTAGTGAGAGTGAAGTAAGTCAATTCAAATGATCCCCTCAAATGCTTGATGACTGATCCTATTTCCCCAATTTATTCCAAATTACCAAAATTAGCTAAACTAGAAACACCTAGATGCAGTTCTGGTTAACTCTCAATTTCTGAAAGACTAGGGCCAAATATAAAGAAGTTCTGTTGCAGAAGTTCACATCTGCTTCTGCTGCTGTTTGCTTGTCCCCTCACCTCTTTCCCCCTTAGTTGACAGACAGGATTAGGATTTCAGGTGAGCTATAATAAGCATGAGTTTAATTCTAAAGCAGCAAAAGGTCTTGTCTGCATATCAACATTCAGTCATAAGGAACATACGACCTATGGAGAGTTTTGTTTGCTTCAAAAGCTCTTTACCGTCCATTTAAAATAAGTAAAGCTAATAACAGTTGAACAGGCAGTTATACTAACAGTATTAAAGTTAGAATCAGGAAAGACCCATTATATCATCCAGTCTAGTACAAGTACTCTCTTTGAGAGAGCTTTTGCTTTTATGAATAAGCTTAGACTTTAAAGGGGAAAAGACACACATGTAGCGCGTGTTGTATTTGAGGTCCTCTTAGAGCAATTGACTAGGCATCATTTAATCTAACAATACTTTCCCTAGGTGTTATTTAATGCTGTTTATTTTTCTTTTCCAGGTGGAGTGCGTGGAATAGCACGAGGAGGCCTTGCAGGCTTGATGTTTACTGGCCTCTATGCTCTCTATAATAACTGGGAGCATATGAAGGGCTCAGTACAACGACAGTCCCTCTGAGCAGGGTCATGAGGACTGACTATAGGACATTTATGTAGTTCACCAATCAAATTGATTGCAAAATCTGTCTGGTGATGTCCCTTCATATTTTATCTACAATTAGTGTGAAACTGAATGGAAGCTATTGTACTGTGAGGAAGTTCATTGACACCATTTGCCAGGACTGGCACATCTCTTCTAGCCAGCAGACTACTGGAGGCAGCAGTATCTGGTGGGTCTGCAAAATGATTACAGTGTGGCCATTAACGTCTCCTCAAAAGGCACAGATTGTCTCCCCAGCATCTCACTTTCTACTAGCCCTGGACATAAGCTCCAAGATCTGGTCCCCTAACTCAGCTCACGTAGACAGTGCTATGCCACCAGGTTCATTCGGTTATTTGTGTACTATGATTGTGCTACTTTCTAGCCAATAAAGTTCGAGTCCCTAGAGCTAACTGCTGCAGTTCTAACAAATAAAAATGGTTTTGTAAGCCAATGTTAATTCAGCTGGAGTGAGGTGGACTCTATCCGTAGCAGTTAGCACAAGGCAAGGCTTGTGTTAATGGTAAAAGCACAGTGAAAACTCTAAATAGGTATATTAGGCAGTAAATAGAAGCATGGCACTAACATGCTTTTTCTAAGCTGTCCTCTTTTGCCTGGACAAGGCAAAGAAAGAGTCCAGTGGTTTTTGTTTGATTATAAAATAGTTTTGTTCAGGAACGTGTCAGTGCTAAAAGTTGAGGTGCATGGTAATTTCTCAAGAAACGTTAAATGACTGAATGACATTGTGACGGAGCAGAGAGTGAGGTGGATTCAACCTTGGAGGTTTGTGGGGGAGGTTCCCTGGGACCTGCCGCATTGCACTAGGAAAGGGAGACTTTACCTGGGGCTGTAACATGAGCCAGGCCAGGGGTTGGGAGGTGACACCTTTGGCTGGGAGAACGGACAAAAGGCGAGAGGAGGAGCCCCAGGGGGAGGGAAAGAGCCTCCTGGAGTTTTTGTCTGTGTGTTTTCAGTTTGGAGCTGGCTTGGGAAGAGGAGGGGAGGGGGGCAGACAGGGTCTGGCCTCCCTGCCCCGTTTGGAGCTGTGGGGCGAAATGCAGGGAGCCCCCAGGCTGGGGTCTAAGCTCCCTGCCCCCCCCGGAAGGACCCGACTGAGGGGTCCTGGATGTACTGACACGCTCTGGTTGGACTGTGTTCCTGGCATCTCTAATAAACCTTCTGTTCTACTGGCTGGCTGAGACTCCCAGTGAATCCGGGGAAGAGGGGTGCAGGGCCGGACTCCCCTATACTCCGTGACAGACATAACCCCCCTCCCCCAATGTCCATCACTAAGTATGGTAATTTTGTCAAGTGTCCATCGTGCAACATGGTGGGACTGACCCCTCGTTTTGTTTGACGGACCAATGTGATTAGGTCACAGGAGGGCAATGCGTAGGAATCAATGGAATAGAAAAGCCATGGGCCAACTGGCTCCTGCTGCTAGATAAATGGTATGGTGATAGTTTTAAAGAGGAGGTAATTGGGCATTGTATTTATTTCTATTACTGCAAATAGAGGATCATTTCTTGCAAATCATTTCTTCATGCAGGCTGTGGGTGGAGTGGACAGAGAGATCTGTGTTGTTGCAGAATAGTTTCTCACTATTAAAACACGAGTGCTCCAGAATTAAGATAATGTTGAGGAAACTGGTTTGGGTCAGTAAATTGAAACTAAGCAAATGGAACAGTACTGTTCAGAAAGCAGTTTCTGTTTAAACCATCCATTTCAGCCTGGTGAAAACTTCTGTAGGGGGTCAAGCAGGATAATGTTTATGCTTTTCGAAGAAAGCGGAACCTTCGTTCTCGCTAAAGGACAGATTCTCCAACAACTGTCTTTACTACACCTATGCTGAGAAGTGCAGGCCTGATTCCCTTCTTAGTTACACTGAAGTAAATCAGGAGTAACTCCCCTGAAATCAGTGGGGTAACACTGGTGGTACAAGGTGTAAAGGGGAGAGGAGACTCATCCCTCATATGGGCAGAACTTACAACTAGAGTAGTGGATTCCTTAAGTGTATACATTAACATTTACTGGTTACAAAAATGTTATGGGAACAGCTGCAGCCTACACTTAACTTCATATGCTTACAGTTGAGTATATGCCTCAGTAAGTCACACTATAGAAATGTATATTAATCCAGGGCACTTACAAATCCCACTATAAGACTAGAATTCTATTCTAACAAAATTCCTTCTCTCCAAAATAAACCTGCCTTTGCTTTCTCTTAATCCCATCCTCTGGCCGTTGAGATAGTTTGTCTACAGGAAGCCTTTTTACCACAACAGTGCTCTTGCATAGTGCCAAGAAGTTATTACAACACAGAGAATTGGCTCTCAGTGAAAAAGTAGTGCCTGCCAGTGGAAAGTATGGGAGGAGATTCACTGCAGGCAGCAGTCTTCTAGTTCTTCCTCTGGTAATTCTACCTACCTACCTTTACTGGTAACTTTGCTGTAGCCACTCCCTGGTTCACGTCCATCTGAGAACTAGTCAATTTCCTTAGGATTAAAACAACCTCTCCCCCCCCCCCCCCCATGCTATAGCAATAAACCAGGGTGAAAAAGGTACAGTAAAGGGTGACTTGGGGTTATTGTATTGTGTTGTAGCTTATCCCCATTGTTTTTTTTTAAAGTAGGGCCTGTGTATTAGTAAGCAGCCCTTTGTACTGTTTGAAAACAGGCCCAGGGAATCTCAAAAGCTTCCTCCTCACTTCTGCAACCCCCTGTGAAAGAGGTAACTTTAAAAAAAAAATTGAAACAACAGTTCTGCATCCCAATTCATACCTCAATGCAATGAGAACAATAAAGGCAGGAAGCAGCCTCTCCTGGCTTGACTTTACCTTATCTTCTTTCCACAAGAGGAGATGAAAGGATGTGGCTTTTCACAGGAGTTTCTTCCTTTGAAAGGCGAGCCACCCTTTACCCCATAGCAAAAGTCTTTAGGACCAGCTTTTATCGAGATAGCTAACAAGCCTTATAATTGACACCAATTAACCTAAATTATCAGTCAGAGCACAGTATCAAGCAGGTGTTTAATAGCAGTGTATAAGTGGATCTAGCTGAGAGCTCTGCTACTGGAGCTACTTAAAACTAGATTTTGTGTTTTTCCTTGATGAGTAGAGTAGTAGCTGCTGTTGCTGCTCCCTAATCACTGCTTATCCTCCATTCTAGCACCCTCAGATTGGAATGGCATAATTATCAGTGTAGAGAGTTAAACAGCCATAACACCATAATATCAGCATCCTTTGTGGGCACAGAGGGATGATTTATCCAGCACATCTGCTAGGTCAGCTGATGAGCCAGAAAATGAATGTGGCTCCCTCTATGAACTCCCTCAACTCCCCTACCACCTTCATTTTTTTCTCCTCCTGTACTGGTTACCTTTAATATGTGGTAGGGTTTGCACTTTTGTGATGGTGTATAACGGAAATCTGAAATTTTGGGAGTTTTTTGCTTGAAATATCTGGAATGTAAAGTTTCTTCCTATTCTGCTGAAGATTTTTTCAGGACTGAAATAAGATCTGTGAGCTCTCATGACAACTAAAGCAGAGGAGGTTGTGCACCTTTAACAAACAGCTGGACTCCTCCAGCAGCAGAGGGGCATGCAAGTTACAGAGCTGAAAACTGAAGTTTTGAAATCAAGTGAAACTAGTTCCCCTCAATTAGATTTCAGCTGCTTGATTTGTTATGTTAGCCCTACTCTCTATCCCAGGGGCGGGCAAACTTTTTGGCCTCAGGATTTTGGAAATTGTATGGAGGACCGGTTAGGGGAGGGGGTTGTGGCCCAGCCCCCACCTCCTATCTGCAACGCCCCCAGGACCCCTGCCCCATCCAACCCCCCCCCCCCCATTCTGAGGCACGCCCCCCTCCAGGATCTCTGCCTCTAACGCTCCCTGTACCCTGACTGCCCCATCCAACCCCACACCTCTCATTCCTGACATTTCAGGTGTAAAGAAATGATTTTTCAGGTTTCCAAGGTGGTCTTCATTCGTTATAAGGAGCAGCCAAAGACAAACTTATTTTGCTGTTCCCTTTCACATGACTTCTCTCTTCCAGCCACACTTGTCAAAGTATCTTTCATCAGATTACATTTGAAATTCCCAACCCCATAGTTCCTGGTTGAGGTAAAGTGCATTTCTGAACCATAGGGATATGTACATGAAAGCAGTTAAGGTGCTAACACTCCTAGCCTCTGGGCACTTGTAAAGGTCAGCCCAGTTTCTCCCTGAACTAAAATGTGAGGAGGTGCAGAATGATATCCCTTTTCAAAGGCTAGGTCCTAACAGAAGATTGACTAGAGAAGCTGTGAAACACAGTCCAAAGAGAAGAGAATTCTCACTTCAATCTATTCTGCAGGGAAGTTTAAAAGATTTGTACAGTGACTTTATGGAAGTGTGGTCTACTATAACTACACGACATTTCTATACAACTTAATAAGCAAAATGGCAGAAAACTCCATGGTGGCTTGAATTTTTACTCAGCCCTAAGGAAGATTTAACTTATAAACAAAAGAGGCAGCCCTCAGCTATGTCTTTTAAACTAATGGATTTCTAAGGTCTTGTCTACACTGCGGATTTGCCAATTTCAGGCAAGCAGGGCTGACTAGCCCAGTGAAAGTTGCAGCTTATAGCATTTACTCTGTTATCACTAGGCTTTTCACCACTGCATTTACTCCAATGACTAGAATTCCATGTAGACAAAGCCTCGGTAACTTCCTTCTCTACAGGAGTGTTCTGAGTTTCATGAACCTGAGCTGCATCTTATATGAAAGATGGCTTACTTGCCGCAAACTGATTATAGAGTAGGTGGCCAGTAGATATCTAGCTTTACAAACAACTGATAACGTGGCAGGGTGCTAAGCTTTGCCCTGCCCAAGCTGCCAGAATTTGGGAAATGATGAGAAACAGCCAGGCCATGAATTGGTTCCTCTGGTTTCACTGTCAGGGGAAAGAGGTCTGGTGGTGAGGTGTTGCCCTCTCCCCTATGCCAAGCATGCTGTCCAAGAGGCAGCCAGGACCAGCCTACAATTTATAATGCCTGCATGAAATAAAAGATCTTGAAGTGGCCCGTTGCTCTGCTTATGGCCATCCTTCTCTCCAGCTTCCCCTCTGCAAGTACCCTAAACAGACCCCACCTTACAGCACCAGAAAGGACCTTCCAGTAGTATTCTTGAGGAGGCATTTGTTGCTGTGCCTCTTCTGAGTAGCTTCTGTATTAAAGAACATCTATGTAGCCTACTGGATAGTCCCATATCAGTCAAAGGACAATGTGCAAATCTGTCAAATGTTTGTGTTTAGAGCCACAAATGATGAGGGTGGAAGCTGTAGGGAACAGTGCAATTCTAAGTTACAGAAAGCTGAGCAAAGAGCTTATAAAATTCCCCAAATACAGCTTTCCACAAAGAAATAAAAACTACAACACCCACATTTGGCTGCAATGTTTTTTAATGGAAAAGACTAATCAACACGTTACATAAATATTTATTAGTATTAACTAAATTGGGGTTCTGTGAAAATCAAATGAATGCACACCAAGAAAGTTTTAATGGCATAATGAATTTGAAGTTAGCACTCATTAACTAAGGTTAAAAGGATTATAAAGGTGAGTTGCACGTCAGACATCATTAAATTCAGCTGCTAATCAAAATAGGCTATCATTGGAGTTAGTCATAGTGCAGTCTTTCCATGCAGCAACAGGCAATATGGTCAGGTAAAAACTGAAGTTCAAAAACACTTTCTGATTTCAGTAGACGGCTCAAACTATTAAAAGAAAAGGTCTTAAGTGGTCCGCTAATCTAAAGCCCTTATAGAGTCTATTTTCAGTGTGCAAAGGGCCAAGATTTTTTTAAAACATCAGTTCCTAGGCTATCTGAACATAGTGATACCACATATGAATACTTTCATACTGTGTCGCACCAGGCAAGTGGTATTAAGTTTCAGTCCTTCTAACAAGATTTTCTTTCTGCACTGAAAACCTGAGGCCATTTTTACTCCAGACAAACTTTAAGAAAACATAATCTAAAAATCATCAGAAAAAAGTTAATTTCCCCTGTTCATTTTCATTAACTGTGCAGATATTAAATAATTTTGCTAATTCTTCATGCAAGCTAGCAAACCTACTTCCCATTTGTACCTTGTACACCAATGGCTTCAGACAACTTATGCACTGTATCATAAGGGTTTAATAAAATGTTGTATACTAGAGGAGGTATATTCATGCCATGTCCACTGCTACAGCGATCAAAATTAATCTGACCCCACTTCCCAATTCTGATACCAAGGTGATAGTTACCTTAACTATCTAAAATTGATTGAAAAGGTGCTGGGATCCATGCAGGTCACCAGCTGGAAAACATTGAACAAGATTACATCCTATTAGGAGGCTCTCAAGCATCCAAAGTTCCATTTTTGTTAAGCATTCTGAGATGTTTCCATTTGTAATTGTATTTGTCTATGAACCAGCTAAGGAAACATGACTACCAGCAGTTCATAGAATACAAGTTAACTGCCAATTAGTCTAAAACATAGACATCTTTAAGTCACTATTAAATTTTTTTGTACACCAAATTGTTTCAGTAAAACTGCAATTGTTACCTCATCAAATGCTGGGCACCTACTAGCTTCAGAGTCTATTGATTCACAAAGACTAACAGCACTGAAAATACTTTCAGTTCAAAAGCAATCTACAAAGATCTGGGCCAAATCTGTCTCAGTTCTCCGTAGCTGAAGATCTCATTCACTGACAGGAAGGTCTTCCTTTAAAAACACATCTAACAGTTCTCATCATGTGTCCGGGGCCAAAAAAAGTATGAAATGTATTCTTTCAAAAACTAGAATACATTTAACAGCCTTGGGCTGAGTTGTACATAGATGGCAACAATTGCCATCCTTCAAAGGTTAACAAAAAATTGCTTCCACCTAAGGAATAAGCTATCTAAAAAAGATGGAATCCTTCTCAAGATAAAGTTCTAGAATATGAAGGGCAATCTTTTGGGTAAGAAAGCTGCAATACTATATAGTACAGTCAAAGCACCAGAGATGCAGATTTCACAGCAAAGACATTTCATTTTACAATTGCTCTGAGCTTCAACATGCTTCAAGTGACAACCCATAAAAGAAGCTTCACATAGGCCCATGAAAGATACGATCTTACAAATGCCTATTTGTGTCAGTGTGCTTATATTCAGCAGGCCTGAACTCAGGAGTATTTAGAACACAAAGGCATTTTTTGCTCCATAACTCAGTTACATATAAATATAGTTTGTCTTTTAGCTAAAAATTTGGAAGAAAAATAAAGCAAACTAGTCAGACACAAACACAATGATTCAGCAGACTGCAATGACATAGTATGTATGCGTGGCAATCAGCAGGAAGGTGACGTAGTTCTAATGCTTCAGGTTCTTCACTTCTAGAACAAAACAATTCAGAATGCAGTTATTTTATTTTGTTCTTTGGGAAAAGAGAAAGTAACACTCTGAGAGAAGCGTGTACAAAAGGGATGTTGAAAATGCTTCATATAAAGATACTGCTTCTGGGGCTGAGTTTCTTGGGTACTGCTTGGTTTGCTGTTCCCTTGCCAGCAATGGAGTTTTCCAGGAGGTTAAAAATAGAGTGTTCATCTGTCAAATCCCACATATAGGACTCTGTCTTAAACTATATGACAGACACCCCCAATGTGATGCATACAAATTAAGATGTAATTTACCATAAACCATACAAAGAGTCAATATTTAATATCAATTTACTTAACAGTGGGAATGATTCCCTCAACCTCCCCTGGCAGAAGAGGATGAGGGAAAGAACAATGGAGGACCAGGAGGGGTGGGAATGGAGAAGAGGGAATAGGTTGAGCTGCTAAAGATAGTTATAGAAAGGGAATCATATGCTGATTTTAACATTTAAATGTAGATATCTTCAAGGATTATAGAATGCACAACTGTGTTTATTAGCAATGCATTTGTGTAATTGATTAATCTTACCTGTAAAGGAGTCTGGTACAGCCACTTTTCTCTATCTCCATTCAGTTTCATACAGGCAAAAAGATCACAAACTGTAGGAAGGCCATAGTCCTGAAAAAGGGAATGACCTTAATAATTATGTCCAAAATGCATCTACATTAGTTTTCCTGTGGGTCTGCAATCTTTTAAAGGGGTCAGATCAAAGAAAGTTAAATCCAATACATTTTATGAGATTAATCTTGGCTATATTCGCTTTACAAAGTTAGTTGGATTTCAATACTGAGATCTGTTTTATTTCAGCACTCTTAAAATAGTGGTTGAGCATTGAGGAGACAAGATTTTTTAGAAAAAACTTGAGTTTGGTGTAAACACAGGGCAAGAAGTAACACTGGTAATTATACTGTCCTAACACATTAGTGTTTATTCCTAGATAAAGACTATGCTCACTTGTGCCTTCTTGCGTAGCAGCCACTTATCTTCCACTGGAGGCTGGTTGACATTTTCGATATTCTTTGAAGACAACACCCAACTGTTGACATTCAGAGGAAGGTGGAATGGGGCCAGGAGGTCTAGAAAGGGACTCTTGAAGCTAACTGCTGCTTTCTCCTGGTTTGCCTTTTCTTCTGTGCTTGCTGCTTTGTGCTCTGATTTGGCTAGCCAGGTTGTCAATGGACTCTCAAGCAATGCTTTTAGAGGTTCTACAACCTTCACTGAACTATCCAATTTCACTGTGGTAGTAGCTGACTCTTCTGGAAGCAGCCTGGAGGGATGAAGCCAGATGTTAACAGCAGATTTAGGCTTCTCAGGCTCAGGGTTCACCACCGGTATCTGGCTTACTGGCATGCCATTTTTATCCTTCCCTTCTTTCTTCAGGAGCCACTTACACAGAGCTTCCTTTTCACAGCTGTCATCACACACACACTCTGAAAAGCTAGTGCATGGCTCATTAGCTTTGCACACATCTTCCACTTTAAATGGAGTCTGGGGGTGCTGTAGGAGCCAGACACTGTTGGTAGATACTGTGGGTGATTTCTTCACATCCTGATGCTCATTCAGGCACTTAAGATTTCCAAGGTTTTCTATCTCTACACTCTTCGCCTGACTGCCATGACAGTTAGTGCAGGAATCAGCTTTGGGAAGCCAATCATTTATGTTATATTCCTCCCTAAAAGGTTTAAACACACATTTCCATTTCTCTTCTGAGGCACTACTTCCATTTTCTGGGTCAGAAGGAGTAAGCAGCCAGTCAGAAATGTCCATCTCTTCTTGCTCAAGGAACTCCAATTCATTCATCTTTTCAGTGGAAAAGAAAGAGCAGGTGGTGGAATTGGAGCTCCTGTCCTTATGGGAATCTGTTTTTTCATAAGTTTCTTCTCTTTGCTGATTCTGCAGGAGCCAGTTTTCCAAATCTTTCAGATTTCCCCAGGCTTCCTCAAAATAACAGACTTTGGAAGAGTTTAAATCCTTTAAAGAAATAAAATAAAATTGCTGTTTGTACAGTAACAGCTCAGAATATTTTGAGAATCAAGCAAGATGTAACAAGGGTAGGGCAGAGATGCTAGAAAAGTATAATGCAGGGGGGGTCACAAAAAGGCGGCCTGCAGGGTTATTTCCCACAGCCGCCAAGCTTCCCTCCCCCACCACGCCGTGTCCCCGCTCCTCTGCCTACCTCTAGACACTTAGCGCTTTCCAGGAGGGAGGGGGGAGGAGCGGGGAGCCACGCGCTCGGTGGAGGAGGAGGAGAGGGGCCGGGATTTGGGGAAGCGGTTGGAGACTTCAGGTAAGGGGTTGAAATAGGGGCAGGGAAGGGGTGGGAAGAGGTGGGGCCTCATGGAAGGGGTGGAGTGGGGGCGGTGCCAGGGCAGAAAGCAGTGGGTGTCAGTGATGCGGCCCCCGTGCCAATGCACTAGTCCTCATGTGACCCGCGTGGTCATTTGAGTTTGAGATCCCTGGTATAATGGATGTGCTCCCCACCCTTTCAATTTCAACTGCAGCATGATACCACATTCCTCTTTAATACATCTTATTTAGTAAGTGAAGAGCATACCTGGCTAGTCTCTGGCACATGCTTTTTTATAAGCCAGTCCTCAGGGTTGATGCTGGGAACATATGGAGTCTGGCAAATGTTAGCAGAATTGCTTCCAAGTAGCCAGTCACTGAGTGGGGAACCCAACATCCCAGACAATAGTTTCTGCTAAAAAGAATGTATGGTCTCCAGGTTATAAAAATAACTATTTCATGGTGGAGGCAATCTACAGAGAATATTAGAATGTACAGTGTGTCCAACTAATACCAATATTTATTAACCAAAAGAAGAACCACAGAAGTCCCTTCTCACACCATCATCACAAAAGCCTCATAATCATCTATAAGAAAGAAAAACTTGTAGCACCTTAGAGACTAACAAATTTATTTCAGCATAAGCTTTCGTGGGTTAATACCCACTTCATCGGATGCATGGAATGAAATCCGTGAATACCCACTGCATCCGATGGATGAAGTGGGTATTAACCCACGAAAGCTTATGCTGAAATAAATTTGTTAGTCTCTAAGGTGCTACAAGTTTTTCTTTCTTATTTTCGTTTTGCTGACACAGACTAACACGGCTACTACACTTAAAAATAATCATCTATGTGGCAGAAAACCAGCTTACTGCTGTGTGGTTTGCTTTTCCAATTGTTTCTGATTATCTAAAAACTAGATTGAAAACAGTTAAATGTGTACAATTAATCTGTATAACCCACAGTAGTTCTGGATCCTGTGATCATTGCAGCCCTTTTGACTGTATAATCTCTCCATCTACATGAAAAATACCTTGAATTTAGCTGCATCACGGTGCTGGACCCAGCATGGCGCCTCCCAGCTGAACTGTTGCAATACAACTGGAATGGTTCCAAATCCCTGTCTGGCACACTTAGGACTCGACTCCATTTATCCTCTAATATTTGGACTAGAAGAGCCAAGCTGGAGTCGCTCCATTTCACCCCCATGGACAAATTAACTCAAGTTCATATTTAAGGAGCTGATGTAAGGGAAGATGTCAAAGGAAACTAGAACATTCACTCAACAGGCATTTCGTTGGGACATACACCTTGCCGTGTTGTTACTGGATACTCAAACTGCAATACCTTAACAACGGCCATAAAAATTACCAGTTAGGAAAGCTAATAGATAGCAAGATTATGCTTATACTATCTTTAGTTAAATCCTATTTTCAGAAGACAAATATTCATTTTACCTGTTCATGTTGGGCCAGCGTGCAGTTCTGCACTGACATCCAAGGGCAAGCATTGTCTGCCTCAGGAGTTTGCTATTATATAAAAAAAGAAAAAAGATGAATAATCACTTTCCTCATTTTTAAAACTTAACTATTTAATTTAAAAAACAAAACATTAAGACTATAATGAAGCAGCATTAAAAGCATAGTTACAACTGGTAAACTCCTTTTATATCCCTGTAATCTCGAGGTTACTGAACTTTTTTAAGTGGGGGGGGGGAGAGAACCTTCAAAATAAAGATATTATGGCAAATTTCAGTCTAGAGCAATTAAGCAGAATTATTTCTGATTTTATAAAGGTAAATGCTCCCATAGGCTGGGGCATACACCTTTTTCACCGATATTGCCTACAACTGGCATCTGCTAAAGAAAGTCCCCACATTAAATTCCAACTGCTACAACAAAGAGCAAGAACACATACCCGCTGCCCTTCACCCCAACCAGTCATCCTAAGCTTCCAATCAACTTCTGCCAAAAACATATTTGTATGTTAATTAAATGCAGGTATACTTTAGGGGGCTGCACAAAACTTTATTATAGACTGATTGCAAATGTAGCTGAGGAGATACTTTTGAAACTGACTTCTTGACAAATCATCAATAGGTTGGGTTTTGTTATTACTGTATATAAATATCACATCCCACCCATGTGATCATAATCTATCTGATCAAGGGGTTCTAGACTTTTTGAAGTTGAAAAAAAGTTGCTATATGCAATAATTATTAAATTATGTGCCTAAAGCTGTAATAAAACATACACAAATATTTTATTTCAACTAGAGATTTAAAATGAACCCAGTTGAATAAATGACAAGGGATCTGAAGACACCCTCTCCCCTTAAAAATATCTGAATCAATTATTTTCAACAGTGATCCTACTCTAAAAGCCTCGGTACTCACCATTGTTTTAATTGAGCCAAAGGACGTGATGGCCTGGCGAAGGAAAGATGCATCGGCCTCAAAGTTCAGGTTGGAAGACTCTTCTGGTTTGAGGGTCAGACTGCCCAGTCTAAAAGAATTAAGGAGATCTTTAATAAAAATTAAAGTTCACCCTTAAGTTCAGTTAAATGCTTCACTAGCTTTAAGCTTATAAAACTGAGCCAATATTTGTATATAAAGGCTTTTAATTGGCTCTGCTGCAAACAGCCAAAAATCTGAACTAATTTGAATTATTTATTTAGTTTTTTTTACACAAAAATAAAAAGATATGTCCATCCAAGGCTCTATGCAGTAAAAACAGAAAAAAATGAAATATCCAGCAAACAGCAAACTCCTCTCCCCACTTACTCTTCCTTCCAAATCAAATGACATCAAACCTTAACCTCTGCAGTAACCTGCACAAAGAGTTATGCTTGCATTACCATTTATGGTATCCTGACTTCTCTTTAAAGGATCAATTTAAAAATCTTACACTGAGATTTTCAAAGCAGTCCTAGGTATTTAGCCACTCATCTTCTATCCTAGACTGTTTTGAAAATCTCACCATTAATTTTTTTTTAGCAATTACTGAAAACAGCTCATAGTAAAGTAGTATTCATACTTCATAAAAGCTAACTATGTAGAAGAGATGGTCTACAGACATGATGATCAGAAAACAGTTTAAATTCAGTGTAAAGTCAAAATGAATAGCACTCTTGTTTATTCAGATCATGTAATATTTTTACCTCTCCAGGCACACAGAAATCTGATTGACCAGGTCATTGCTATGGGGGTGTTCCAGTTGATGGATAAGACAATTGAACTGTCCCAGCAACTATATGAAAAATAAAACAATATTATTGCCGCCTTAACTCCAGTAAAGGCATCACATGTTCAAATTCATACTCTTATACATGGCACAGGATATACCTGTTCAAGATTTGTACTTTACCATGAATACATACTAGCAAGACCAGTGTATTTGAAAGGGCCAATATAGCCAAACTGAGTTAAACACACAAATCTTACCCAGTAGAGTTGGTGTGTTTGCTGTTGCAAGGTCTCCTCTTTGAGCTGCTGAATGAGATCTACCTGTTCAAGCAGCCAAACTTCACGACTGCGCAGACATTCCATATGACGACTTATGCAACTGTGAATCTGAGCTTTGACCTGCAAGATAAATACCAGCTCCATTTAGTATTTCTGGAATGTCTGCTGAGTAGTTCAAACCAGAGCATGCCCAATGCTGGGGGGGGGGGGGGGGAACACGACACCACCCACTGAAATTAAATACTAATATATTTTTGTACTAATAGTAATCACCTCAAACCATAACCTGAAATTTCTTTGTTCACAGACACACCTAGGTCACCAACCTTCACATATCAGAACATACAATTCACACACAACTCGATGGGTTAAGAAAGCTAATGCTATTGTACACAAGTCTGAGTATTCTTTAGGACAAATGCAGTTTCAATTATTATTAAAATTTCACAAAAGTAAATTGTGGCTACCCAGTTCCACAGACAGATAATATTACATAGTAATATTTGTCATTTATGCATATTGTAGTAACACCCAGAGTGCCTCATCAGAATCTGGGCACCACCATGTATCACAGGCAAGCAGAGGCAGCGGCGGGGGTGTGGGGGAGAAGGGGGGAAATATTGTGACACAAACAGACATTAGCCTCCAACCACCTTCTTCTCACCCCATAAAATACATTTAATCTACAAATACAAACCATTTTGAAATCTCTGTCATTGCATGTTTATTCATCAAAGACAGGGGCTTTTACCCAACATACTTACCAGTTACCACACTTCAAAGTTCCAAGACCATTCCCATTGAAGGAGTACCCAAACACAAAGGATTATCAGTTTATTAAAACAGCTGTACTACTACATATTATTTGTAGCACCTTTATAGCTTTCAGTTTAAAGAAGTTATTTCCAGTAGCATGAATAGTGAATCACTAAAAAATCCCATTACAAATAAACTATTAACAAAACCCAGTGACTAACACGAAACATATGCCAGTGAGATTGGATGTTGAGAAACTGCACTTTTTATTTTGCCTGGTGAGGTTAACAATACTCAAATGCTTATGTCTTGTAAGGAATACAGTGAGATAATGGTTAGGGCTCTGTGTCGGTCATGGAGACTGCAGAAGTCATGGATGCCATGACTTTCTGCAACCTGACATTTCACAACCTCCACCACTTCTGCAGCAGCCAGTGTGGCTGACCCCTGGGCTGCCCATGCAGCTGGCTCCAGGGTCAGCTGCTCAGGTGGCCCCAGGGCCAGCCACAGCAGCCGCTGCTGGAGCAGCTCTGCAGCCAGCCGCTTGGGCGGCCCTGCAGCAAGCTCTGGGCAGCTGGCCCCGGGGACCACCAGAGCATGGGCCCATGCAGCTGGCATAGGTGCTGCTGGCTTGCCTCCCAAGGCTCCCTTTCACTCCCCCAGATTTAGTCTGGGGTATTTGTTCATGACCTGTGACCAGTCCATGACTTTTACTAAAAATACCCATGACTAAACCGTAGCCTTAATAATGGTGCTTCTAGGACAGATTTCAGCTTATTGTCTCAGAACACCAAGTATCTTGCAGAACTACCAAACAAAACTGTGGTCAAAAACTGGCAAAATGTTAGAGTTTTTAAAAGTACATTTTAAATACCTCTCTCCAGTTGACTTTAATTTGTTGTTCAGCCTTGACAATTCCGGCAATAGATGTCTCCAAGTCCTTCTTAGCTTGAAGGCACTTTACAAGGGGCTCCTTACTGCAGGAGCTTCCACTCCTATCCTGCGGTGGGCTCATTCTTGACAGTGTTCCTAAACCACAAGGAAATTTTGTTTTAACAACAGTGAAACTTAAGTATTTCCAAAAGTCCCTGAAAGGATAAGAATGAGGAGGGCATATTCTGAACAGTCATCTGCATCTGCTATCTCAGTAATATTAATTTGTTATTAAAAACACATCTGAAATGTAACTTTTCTAAAGGTCAAGATACCTAATACTAAAAAAACTGGTATAAGAAAGTAATGTCCAGTAACTTGTACAACTCTATGGACAGCGTGTCTGAATATACCAATCTGCCTTGATTGTCTTCTCTGTTTACTTTTGGTACACAGCAATTTGCAATATCTGATGTGCTACAGAAAACAAGTTGTCTGGAAAAAAGTTAATGAGGAGATCACATCGAGGTCTTGAGGTTCTTCAGCGTAATTTTTCAACATAGTAATTTATCCACACTAACAATATAAAAAGAAGATATACTGTTCTGCTAAATATCAACATGCTGAAAACTTCCACATTCGATTTCTGTTTTCCAATGCTTTTAAACTTTTTTCTAGCTAAGGAAGACATGGAGGATGGGAGAGGTCCCAGAGGACTGGAGAAGGGAAAATAGACTATCTATCTTTAAAAAGCGGAACAAAGAGGACCCGGGGGCTTACAGACCCATCAGCCTAACTTTGATACCTGGAAAGATACTCAAACAAATGATTAAATAATCAATTTGTAAACACCCAGAGGATAATAGTGTTATAAGGAATAGCCAGCATGGATTTGTCAAGAACAAATCATGCCAAACCAACCTAATTTCCTTCTTTGACAGGGTTACTGGCCTAGCATGTAGGGGCGAAGCTGTAGACTTGATAAAGCTTGACTGTAGTAAGGATTTTGACAGTCACACATGACATTCTCATAAGCTAGCTAGAGAAATGTGGTCTAGATGAAATTACTATAAGATGGGTGCATAACTAATTGAAAGACCATACTCAAGGAATAATTAGCAATGGTTCACTGTAAAACTGGGAGGACTTATCTATTGGGGACCCGCAGGGGTCTATCCTCGGTCTGATACTATTCAATACTTCCATTAACCATTTAGATACTGGAGTGGAGAGTATGCTTTTTAAATTTACAGACGACACCGAAATGAGAGGGTCACAAGCACTTTGGAAGACCAGAATTTGGAAGGACCGTAACAAATTGGAGAATTAGTCAGAAATGAACAAGACGAAATTCAATAAATGCAAAGTACTATACTTAGGATGGAAATATTAAATGCACATACAAAATGGGGAATGACTGGCTAGGCACAAAAGAAAAAGATCTGGGGGTTATAGAGGATCACAAGTTAAATATGAGTAAGGCTACGATTTTGTCATGGACATTTTTAGTAAAATCAAAGACAGGTCACAGGAAATTAACAAAAATTCATGGAAACCGTGACCGGTCTCTGACTTTTACTAAAGATGTCCATGACAAGAAGCGGGAGGGTCCAGCACCCTGCCCTGCTGTGGCTGGGAGCTGCGGCCCCTGCTCTGTGGGTGGGAGGGACTCCCATCTGTGGTGACTGGGGAGCTGCAGGGGATCCCCTGCTACTTGCAGCGGCTAGGGAGCTGCACAGGTCCCCTGCATCCATGGCAGCTAGGGAACTGCAGGGATCCCCTGCCACTTGCAGCGGTTAGGGAGCTGCACGGGTACCCAACATCCACGGGGCTGGGGAGCTAATGGGGGACTCCCGCCCACCACTCATGGGGGAGTGACGGGGATTCCCCTGCCCACCGCTGCAGCTCCTGGACATCACAGGAGGTGGGGGTACCCTCCAGATTCTGTGACTTCTGTGACCTCCATGACCAAATCATAGCCTTAAATATGAGCCAACATGATGCCGCTGAAAAAAAGGCTAATGTAATTCTGGAGTGTTATATGTGAGAGACAGAAGGTAACTGTGCACTCTACTTGGCACAGGTGAGGTTTCAGCTGGAGTAATGCGTCCTGTTCTGGGAGACACACTTTATGTAAGACCCTTTGTGTTTTTGGGAATAAGAGGAGGAAACTTGGTCACTGGTGGAGCTGAACCTATGTTTGCAGCATTAGGGAATTTTTAGAAAACGCTGTACTCTGAGAGGCCAAATTTAGAACAAGAGCTAACAGATTCTTCAGAGATGTGCTATAAAACACGAGATTCACTTCAAAACACTATCAGAAGAGTGCAGTATCTCCGGCCTTCTCTTGATTACGAAAAGTGGTCAAGTCTAGGCTGAGCTTAGGTAGGAAATGTTAGCTAAGCCCAACTACATCCTACCTTTTTGCTAGTCATGACAAACCCTAAATGAGGCACAGAACTACTCTGAAAAGTATGGTTTTGTTTATTTCCCCATTCACAACAGTTATCACAGTGAGAATTTTGTTTGGTTGAAAAACTGAACTACACTGCTTCCAAACACACTTTAAAAAAAAAAAAAAAAAAGACTAGTTTCCTCTTCCTATACCCAAAGCCACAAAGGCTTACATAGATGCAGAGTGGATAAAAATCAATGATTTTAAAAAATAATTTTTTTTTTTAATTTAAATAGGGTTTTTCCTCAAAAATCCGATCTAAAGGTAGTTTTAATTAAGATACTTTATAGCTCAAACATATCTCATCATGGAATAGGGATTATATATTCTAATTCTATAGTATGATACAATATAGTCGTGTAATGTTTAAGAAAAGCATTGTAAATGAGTTCCAATAGTTCATGGATTAGGGACCCAATCTTATGGGGTTCCAGGGGCTTCTGTATACATTATTTAGGTTAATGTTTCTATCTACTCAATGGGACTCAGTGCTCAGTCTAGAAGATACCATCAGAGATGCTTAGTTTTGCAGTTTTCAAATTGTGGATTTATGTCTCCAGAGATAACATGCTTGTTAACAGCAAAAATGTTTTAAAATAAATACTTAAACAGAGATGAGAAATAACAGACCTCAATCCTACTGTCCCTCTGCAAATTTGTGTACACCGAGTCAATCCCTTACCTCTCTCAAAAGAGCAAAGTTTCAAAAAGTTCAATGAACAGAAGATTGTTGGGGACGGAATAGATCTGGACAAGGAGAAGTCTGGAGATAAATGTGAGAAGGGAGGGACAGGCAGTAGAAAAAAAGTGAAACTGTTTGAGCAGCATATTCCAGAAGTCTTGAGGTCTTTCGGAGTGTAGCCTTGTCATAAATATGAAGGGAAGGGGGAGAGGGTCTGATGCAGTGCTATAAAATCCTCTTACCAGTAAAGGGTTAAGAAATGCAGGTAGCCAGACTGACACCTGACCTGGCTGGCATCTGACCAATAAGGGGACAAGATACTTTCAAACTTTGTGAGGGGGGAAGGTTTTAGTGTGTGTCTTTGTCTGAGAGAGAGTGATCTTGGAAGACAGAAGGAACCTACAGAAAATCAAACCTCCCTTTTCTGAAGTAAGTTTAGATAGCATAGCGTATAGATTTCTGTTTAATTTTGCTTGGTGTATCCCCTGTGTTAGAAGGGGCAGGGGGGGGTTATTCATGGTTTTCTGGAACTTTAAGGTTTTGTCCAGAGGGGGAAATCTCTCTGAGTTTGGAAATATAGTGTCCTGTAAAATAGTTACCATCCTGATTTTACAGAGATGATTTTACCTTCTTTATTTTTAATAAAATCCTTCTTTTAAGAAGCTGACTGTTTTCTATGGTGTTAAAACCCAGGGGGTGGGTTTTTAGATCACTGTGTAACCAATTGGTTGGGAGATTGTTCTCAAGCTTCCCCAGGAAAGGGGGTGTACGGCTTGAGGGGGTATTTGGGGGGGGGGGGAGGGGAGTTCAAGTGATTCCTTTCCTGGATTCGTGTTAGATACTTGATGGTGGCAGCGAAAGAAGCATTTCTCAGGGTGCAGGGAATTTTGTACCTTGGGGGATTTAACCTAAGCTGGTAAAATAAGCTTAGGGGCTCTGAATGCGGGTCCCCACGTCTTCACCCTAGAGTTTAGAGTGGGGAGGGAACCCTGACAAGCCTTCATTGATTTGAGATCTACCATACCATTCTTTCACTAAAAGGGAAAACCTATAATGGCAGCAGGCCGTAAAAGAGACCCAGTTTGGGAATATTTTAATGAAGTTCCTCTACCTGTGGGTAAGACAGGCATGCGTGCAAAATGCAAACAGTGCAACAAAGAAATGCAAGGCCTGGTTGCCCGAATGAAACAACATCATGAGAAGTTTCAGAGTGGTAGCCGCGTTAGTCTGTATCAGCAAAAACAACGAGGAGTACTTGTGGCACCTTAGAGACTAACAAATTTATTTGGGCATAAGCTTTTGGGGGCTAAAACCCACTTCATCAGACGCATGGAGTGGAAAATACAGTAGGAAGATATATATAGCAGTACATGAGGAGATGGGAGTTGCCTTAACCCTTCCCCACCACCCACCCCAACTGGGTGAGACAAATCAATTAAAGTGGGCTATTATCAACAGGATGAAAAATCACTTTTGTAGTGATAATCAGGGGGGCTCATTTCAAACAGTTAACAAGAAGGTGTGAGTAACAGTAGGAGCAAATTAGCATGGGGAAATTAGGTTTTTTTAGTTCTTGTAGTGACTCACCCACTCCCAGTCTTTATTCAGGCCTAATTTGATGGCGTCCAGTTTGCAAATTAATTCCAGTTCTGCAGTTTTACGTTAGAGTCTGTTTTTAATGTTTTTTGTTGAAGAATTGCCACTTTTAAGTCTGTTATTGACTGTCCAGGGAGGTTGAAGTGTTCTCCTACTGCATGCCTGCACAACATACGGCTCACTGTGCGGCCCGCAGGGGGGTGGGGTAGAGCAAAAATAAATAAATAAATACGCCGCGTGCCTGCTACCCCGAGGAGCCGCCAGGCCTGCCGCTTGCCTGCTACCCTGAGGAGCCTTCAAGCCTGCCGCCCGCCAGCAACCCTGAGGTGCCGATGGTCTGCGACCTCTTGGAGGATGCCCCCTGATCCAGATACCCAGAGAGGGGGAATCTGGAAGTAGCCCGGGGGCAGCCGACTCTAGTCTGGCTACAGCACTGCCAGAGCCAAGGTCAGTGTGTTGCGGCCAGGATCCCCACTGACTCAGCAGCGGGTCTTCTGCCGCTGCCAGGGCCCCAGGCTCGGATGCAGTGGAGTGGGTGGGCCTGCATCCCCCCTGCCACCCAACGTTTGGGTGGCAGTCTCCCCCTCTCCCAGGTTCTTCAGAGCCAGGACCTGGGCTTGCCACCACCAATAGCGATTGCTCAGTCCCTGCCTGAGCCCTGACTGCCTATTGCCCCGCCCTGCCCAAGGGCCTGGGCTTACTGACTTGCTGTTTACTCAGCCCTGCCTGAGCCCTGACTGTTTATTGCCCCGCCCTGACCTAGGGCCTGGGCTTATTGACTTGCTGTTGCTCTGCCCCTGCCTAAGGGCCTGAGCCCTGAACTGTTTATCGCCCCGCCCTGACCAAGGGCTCGGGGTTATTGACGCCTTGATTGCTCAGCCCCTGCTTAAGGCCCTGAGCCTTGAACTGTTTATTGCCCCACCCTGACCAAGGGCCAGGGCTTACTGACTTACTGATTGCTCAGCCCCTGACTGAGGGCCTGAGCCCTGGCTGTTTATTGCCTGCCCTGAACATGGGCCTGGCTTGATGAACTACTGCTTGCTCAGCCCTGCTTGAGGGCCTGAGCCTTAACTGTTTGTGCCCGCCCTGCTCCAGGGCCTGGGCTTACTAGTAACTGTCTGTTTGCTCGGCCCTCTCCAGGAGGGCCTGAATGGCTGACTCCGCTATAGAACAACGCTAATTCCCCAATACCTGACGGTATAGCGGGGCGGTTTGGTCCCCAGCCGCCCCAGAGAGGGCCTGAAACGCCTACAATGTCCAAATAAATTTGTTAATCGTGAGAAGTGTTCCTTCTCAGGAGGAAGCTCCGTTGAAGATGATGAAAGGAACATGTCTGAACATGCAGGATTTTCAGGTTGGTAAAAAATTGTATTTTATACTTCTTTCTTAAGGACTGCCTTCTTCCTTCCGGACGATTCTTGAATTCTCATATTTGAGCAAAAAATACAGTTGTTACTCTATGGTACTATCATTTTAGATGCAGTTGTGATAAAAAATAAATAGCTGAAATAGGCAGATCTTCCTTTTACAATTTCACCTTTAAAGTAGTACTGAGTGTCAGTGAATACAATAAGTAATACTAAATGAGCAGTATGGTAATAATAATTAAAGAATTGCATTGACTTATTTTGTTTAGGAGAATCCATCCTCAACATACAGGATTCTGAAGACTATCCACCTTCAAGATCACCATCACTGTCTATAGTTTCAGAGTTATCTGCCAATGATAGTGTTTCAGTCACATCATTCATGTATGTCACATAGCCACAGTATATCACCTGTAGCAAACAAAAAAAAACTCCATCATCCAGAAATAACCATAGATAAATTTGTGATAAGAACCAGCAGATTAAAAAAAAGGTAATTGATGAAAAAATTGCCTGGTTTGTTTATGCAACAAACTCTCCTTTCCGTATGATTGAGAACCCACACTTCATTAATATGGTTCAGTCATTAAGACCAGGATACATTCCATGCAACAGAGCAGATGTCGCAGGTAAATTGCTGGATAAAGTGTATGAAAGAGAAATTGAGCAGTGTGCACAAGGTCTAGAGGGTAAAATTGTTAACCTGAGTCTTGATGGGTGGAGCAATGTCCACAATGATCCTGTTGTATGTGCTTGTATGACAACGGAAGAAGGGAATGTCTTCCTTACAGAAACAACTGATATCTCAGGAAATGCACACACAGCAGAATACTTACAAGAAGAAACAGTAAAAGCTATAACAAACTGTGAAAAAAAAATTAAAATATCTAGTATGCAGCTTGGTCACAGACAATGCTGCAACTGTATCCAAGATGAGAAGAAATTATTTAGGAGAATGAAAAGAGTCCCAAGCTAATAACATATGGTTGCAGTGCTCATTTGATGCACCACCTAGCCAAAGACTTCAGTGTTCCAGAAATAAAGGCTAATGTTGTTGAAATTGCAAAATACTTCCGTAACAACCACTTTGCAGCAGCTGCTCTGAAAAAATGGGAGGAACCAAGCTAACTCTCCCACAAGACGTGCAATGGAACTCAGTAATGGACTGTTTTGAGCACTGTATCAAGAGCTGGCCTAATCTGATGACAGTTTGTGAACAAAATCATGAAAAAAATCGATGGCACTGTCACAGCCAAAGTTCTCAACATTGGGCTTAAGAGAAATGTTGAACACATGCGGAGTACCCTGAAGCCTATTTCTGTACAAAATGCACAGAAATAACTGTTTTATTGCTGACGCTGTTGAAATATGGAAGGAACTGAGTGAGATCTTGAAAAGAGAAATATGAAATGATAGAGTTAAATTACAAGCATTAAAAAAAATGAATGGGACAAGCACTATCTCCAGCTCATTTTCTTGCAGATATTCTCAATACTAGGTACCAGGGTCAAACCTTAACTGCTGAAGAGGAGGAGTCGGCTATGACAAGGACATCCAGCAATCATACCTCCATAATGCCAACTATAATAAACTTCAGAGCTAAGGGTGAACCATTCAAGAAATATGTTTGCTGATGATGTTTTAAAGAAAGTCACACCAGTGAACTGGTGGAAGTCACTTAAGCACTTTAATTCAAAGACTGTTGAAATGATGCTCTACTTTTAACAGCAGTAGCTACTTCTGCCAGTGTAGAAAGAATATTTGCTTCCTTTGGACTAATTCATTCCAAATTGAGAAATCATTTGGGACCTGAAAAAGCAGGAAAGCTTGTTTTTCTTTTCCAGATTATGAACAAACAGGAAAATGAAAGCGAAGACGACTGAGTTAGCTGCAGAAGCCAATATTTTAAGTTTCTCATGTTGACCTGGCTGATATAATCGATTTAATTTTTTTGTTTCTAAAAAAATTTTCATTTAACTATTTTAGTTAAAAACAATTTTAACAAAAACAAACCTGATTTTAAAAAACTTGAATGTTTAACTAAACTCAAACATGCATGTGCTTGTTTAAATTATACGTTTGCTGTTGAAGAAAAAAAATCCAGAATACATAACGTTGTTGTTTTAGTTAAACAAAACAATTTAAATGTCTGTCTCGTGATGTTCTTCTCCTAATACAGCATGGCAAGAAAATCCTACAAATATTAATGATTAACCTGTTTAATTGGAGATAAATCATTGGGAGGTGAACTCCTAAATATCTGCTTCAATTACCTTTGGTAAATGAAATAACTAAACAATCATTCATTTTCTAATACAGCTGTAAAACTAATCTGAAAAGTTTTCAAAATAAATCACTTAAAAAATGTATAGTGTGTACCTTCTAAAAATGAAACCTACATCTATCTCTGACTTGTGAAAAATATGTATTAGGGTTATAACAATCAACAAGAATGCACTTTTATATAGAAATCCATGATTAAATCAAGTCTTCCTGGCTAGTGATTTAAATCAAATCCACCCTGGTCTTTAGTAATAATGTCACATGAAAATGCAGCTCACCACCATGAATGAAAGAACGAACAAATGGAACAAAAAACAAACAAATATAAACATTCTACAGGGTGGTGGTATATGGTGTGTTTGGTTTTCTCCCCATGGAAAAGGGTAGGAGCAACATTTCATATGTAATATCAAAGATCACACCAGGGGTTGTGAAGTAATTGAATCCAATATCTCCTCCTCTTAAGAAACATATGATCATATTCAGGCTAGAACTAGAAGAGTACTTTAATTCCTTTTTAAAATTTACATAGGTCTCCACCAAATTATTCAGGATGCAGAGGGCCAACCTACCTTGTCTCTATTTTTGTTTGAATATTATATGTTTAATTGTAATATGAATGCAATTCATTTACATGTTCAATTTGTAAAACTTTTGTAATCCTTCTTCTTGCTACAGTGATTTTGAGTCCAAGAGAAGCCTAAGTACATCATTTCCTTTTAATTTTAAAGTTCAGAGGACACTTCTAAACTTAATTGTTTTTAAACCAACTAATTAAAAAAAAAAAAATTCCGACACAGCCGCCTCTAAATGAGTCCCGACTTCTCTTTTTAAGTTTCTTTTTGAAGAGTTTTCTGCTCCCCTGCTAATATTAAGCAGCACCTTTGGGGTGAGCCAAGAACAAACTAACATGGTTGATTCTCTTCCCTTTCCTTTCTTGAATGATCCTGCCTGCTGCTAGGGTAAACTCCCTCTTGAAGAGCCTGGAAAAGATTGTGCATTTGAGCCCATCTTCCAAGCACTATACAAGAGCAATGGTGCTATTGCATAAGAAGCATAACTGTAACTGACCAACAAAGCAATGACACTGGTTATATATTAAGTGCTGTTAAATGCACGTACTAACCAGTTACAGTAATCTTACCTACCAATTGTGAAAATAGTAGTCACAATTTTTCAGAAGATAGTGTGATTTTTTTAAAGTTAATTTTTGCAGTGTTATAGTTTGTATAAATAATAGTGAGCTTGAAGAGACTTGGTGAAAATAACACTGGTTTTTCACATCTACTGAATGCAAAACCATTACAAGTTACAACATTTTGCAACTTACATATTTTAGAAAAGTAACATTGACAATAGAATTGTCAGTTTCATGGATGGCATTCACTGTCAATTTTGCTACCTTTTAGGAAAAAAACAGCCAAAGCACTGAAAGGGTTGTAACTGGTGGTCTCCCATCAACACCATCTAACTTCCATACACTAACTGATTTAGTACTCTCTGTCCAGAACATTTTGCAAGCACCATATATAGAATCTTTCAAAATATTTTAAAACTAAACTACACACACACACACACACACAATGAAATGCAACCATCTCTGGAGTGAGGCAGCCATTTCATAGCCATAATTCACCACCTTGCCATTATCATGACCAGTGGCAGAGCTGAAAGCTGTAGCATAGGCAGGCCTCCTGTATTTTAGGAGGCCTACCTATGCTACAGCTTTCAATTCAAGGTCACTCAATTCATCTCTACTCTACAGAGAGCTACCACCCAGCAGAACAATATTATGGGTATATTACAAATTGTGAAGTTTTAGGGAATTTCTGACCAAGGACATTCACAATGAGTGCCACTGGATCTTTAACACCTTCTAGCAGTAAAAGCCTCAGTTTTTAACATTCTCATACAATAACTGAAGTTAATTCTAAAGAATGAAGGGCTGAATTGATTATGCTGGTATTTGAGGGCTTGTCTCCATGGGACAGTCAGGAAAGTTAAACCAAAGTTACTAAAGGTGTGAAAGTAAAGCACATAAATTAAAGCACATTATTGCTCCCTACCCGCATACTCTCATTCAAAAGTAAAGTGGCCTTAGTTCACTGTAGTTTAAGCTCTTTCTGCTACAAGTAGCTGTTAAAGATCCAACTGCACTCTTCATAAATGTTCCTAGCCAAAAATTCCCTAGCTTAAGCTACAGCAAACTAAGGCCACTTTAGTATGTTATACAGAATATATCTGTCACTGTCTGAATTGTGTATCATAGGTACAAAGCCATTGAGTTGTTTTACACATTTTATGTTTCAAAACTTTCTAAATTAAAAATGCTAATTGCAATGTCTTTAAAGATATGTATAGAAGACTGCTGATGTAGACTCTTTGCTCTGAATATTTTCGGTTTCACATCTTACAACTTGTAAGATGAAAACCCCTACATTAGCTAAAACTACACTTTTTCTTCGTCCTTCATTTCTATTCAATGATGGAAATAGTTCAGCAGTGACTCTGGTTATTAACAAGCTTTTAAGTGTTTTCTTTTTCAGCATCCACTGATTCATACAGCTTTCTAGGAGTCACCCAAAACCTCTTTTAAACAAAATTGCAATCTTGTTCAAACACGTATGTGCTCAGGAATGCACAGAACGGTTTCTAGTGCAGAGGCAGGAACACATGAATTCTTCATACAAAATAATGCAATTACATTTTCTGCTAAAAAAAATATAAAAATAAAGGTCTGAAAACCAAAGACTTTGCTTCTGTCTAAGTGATTGTTCCCAGAGCTGTTTAATCTTCTCATTATCGTTCTATTCTGAATATAACACAAAAACATACTAACAGAAATTCATGCAATCACAAATCCCTGTGGTAAATGTTATGCTAATCTTTACAGCATACACCCATACCGTTGACTTTATGTCACATCCCTGCAGTCTGAAAGCCAAGCCTGCTTGTCCTACCTGTTTACTGTTCGTCTTGTCTTCCCGTGCGACGAGCCCAGGTTCTCGCGGCCTTGTATAGCCCCTGCAAATTTATCAGCTGTGAACATTGAGCAGGTTTTGGAATCTGCCAGCGCAGCTTACTTCCTAAACCCACCCATCGAGCCCCACGTGGCCAGGGCAGCCACAGCCAATACTCAGTCTTGCACGTCTTCACAGAGAGGAGGGATTTAAGTGTACCAGACAGAGAAACTCCTGGAAACAGCCGTGGCTGCAGAGAGCTCTGACTGGCCAGAACGCTCATGCACAGAAAGCCCTGGGAGGCTGCAGCATAAAACTGGAAGAAGAGGCGGGATTGCTAATACTGAGAGAGCGGGGGACTCGGGGAGGGTTTTGTGGTTTTTAAGATTTAATAAAAGTTTTATTAAAATAAGCTTATAGAGAAGTGGAGTCTGTTAGGCTCTTTACTTTGCCTGGTTGCTGCACAGAAAGAACACAGCTCTGCTGCTGAGCAGGATGCCTGCTCCCCGCCTTGGAGACACACACACCTTACACTTATGGACTTTAGTCTTTTAACCTCTGTCCAACAGGACAATGCAAAGGGGAAAGGCCACATTAGGAGTCTTAGAAAACTGGAAGTATGGCACATGTCGGTCTCCAATCCCCTTTTGGAAATTAAAAGATGGAATTTTGTTTACCAAACCTGCACACTAACAGTCGCCTAGGAGCATGCAATCTGTGTATGTGGTTTGGCTAACAAAAATATGGATCCATTTTCTCAGAAAGATCTGTAACTTGGCTGTTCAACCAAATCTTCCACAGTTTACATAAGAGACAATCTGTCCACATCAAAATCTTACTATTCTACTCAGCAAGGGACAAAAATAATTGGCTTGAAATCTGTGACCTTGTCTATATTAAAAGACTGAAATGTTTCCCATTATAGTACCAATGAATCATGGTTCTCCTGAAGTACCAGAATGAAGAACATCCCAGAATGAAGAACAGGAGTACTTGTGGCACCTAAGAGACAAACAGGTGCCACAAGTACTCCTTTTTTGCTGACACAGACTAACACGACTGCTACTCTGAAACCTATCCCAGAATGCAGGCCCCACAAATCCTCTTAACAGATGGAGAAGAGCTGTAGCAAAAAGTAAAGTGTAATCCCTATTATAAACATTTTTCAATCTAAAATAGCATGCATTTAATAAAACTTGGTGTCGGCATTCCCCTTCTCCAAAACACAGGTCTTTGTTGTATGCTGTACCTTATAAAACAGACGCCATACATAATTACAGAAGCTGCAGTAGACTCAAAACGAGAGGAATCTGGAATCACCACCTTAATGAACAACAACTGGTTCACGTAATGCACTTTGCAAAACTGAAGATTAGAGGTGCTCTTTATCTACCCATGCCATTTTGGAATTATATCAAGTGAACTTATGTTCCTGCACTTCCATCCACACTAACACTGGAATAGTTCAGACTGAACCAGTTATAAGATTTGCTCAGACTTAATGCAGTAATATCAATACAAACTTGAGAAACATTACAAACACTAGTGTGGAAAGTGTTTTAAATGTGTGCTAGATGTTTGAAATGGTTCTTTTAAGTGTTGGAAGTCTGTAATGTAGTTAGGACACAAAAGTTCAGCACCCTTCTGAAAGCCTGATTGTGGTTTTATGGCATTTACATTAAAAGTAAAAATAACCTTTTTTAAGCATCCTTCCCCCCACGCCCACCAGGGTAACTGTTGCTTATACTCGTTATTAGCATGCAGTTTTGTTGTAGTCATGTCTTACTCCTGGGAGAATTCTGCATCGCTTCACACATGCAGAATTCATGTGCTGCTCAGATTTTTTTTTCTCAGCAGAAAATTCATTCTGCAAAGAAGTGCAGCCCCTTTTGGCCACCAGGGGCCGCTGTGAACATAAGAATGGCCATACTGGGTCAGACCAAAGGTCCATCTAGCCCAGTATCCTGTCTTCCAACAGTGGCCAATGCCAGGTGCTTCAGAGAGAATGAACAAAACAAGTACTCATCAAGTGACCCATTCCCTCTCGCTCATTCTCAGCTTCTGGCAAACGGACGCTAGGGACACCATCCCTGCCCATCCTGGCTAACAGCCATTGATGGAGCTATCCTCCATGAATTTATCTCGTTCTTTTTTTAACCATGTTATAGTCTTGGCCTTCACAACATCCTCTGGCAAAGAGTTCCATGGGTTGACTGTGCATTATATGAAGAAATACTTCTTTTTGTTTGTTTTAAATCTGCTGCCTATTTATATTATTTGGTAACCCCTAGTTCTTATGTTATGAGAGGAAAAAATGACACTTCTTGACTTTCTCCACGCCAGTCATGATTTTATAGACTTCTACCATATCCCCCCTTAGTTGTCTCTTTTCCAAGCTGAAAAGTCCCAGTCTTCTTTATCTCTTCTCAGATGGAAGCTGTTCCATACCCCTAATTATTTTTGTTGCCCTTTTCTGAATCTTTTCCAATTCCAATGTATCATTTTTGAGATGGGGCAATCCCATTGGTACCCCAAATCCCCCAAGCCTTTGCACTGCTTCTGAGGGGGTGCGTGAAATACATTTCTGTATTGTAGTTTAAATTACTTATTACTCAAAGTTCTGTATTAACATGCCTAGTAAGGAATCTATTTGTCAAAAAACATTTCCTGCATCTTTTGTTGTTGTCTGTATTGTTACAGACATACTTGCTCACAGGTATTTTGAAATAAATTACCAAAATAATTGAAACATGTGACTATACTGTGTTATTTTGACAAATAAAATGTGCAGAATTTTGCTGAATTTTAGAATACCGTGCACAGAATTTTTAATTTTTTGGCACAGAATTCCCCCAGGAGCACAGTCCCAGGACATTAGCAAGACAAGCTGGGTGAGGTAATATTGTTTATTGGACCAACTTCTGTTGGGGCCAGAGACAAGCTTTTGAGTTTACACAGAGCTTTTTCATGTTTGGGGAACTTACTCAGGTCCGGTCTACACTACAGACCTATATTGGCATAACTACAACACTCACAGGTGTAAAATATTCACACCCCTGAGAGGTCGGTATCATTACGTTGAATTCCCTGTGTAGACAGCACTGTCAGTGGGAGAGATTATCCCTCCAACATAGCTACCGCCTGTCCATTTGGCTGATTCTGTAGCTTGATTTGAGCTGTTTGTTTATGGAGGCCTAAATGGACATCAGTTTTCCTTTAGTGTGATTTGCAAATGTAATTTTAATTCTATCACCAGTAGCAATATTCTGATTTTCCATTTAACTTGGTTATTGAGGGGCAAAATTGCCCGTTAAATGAAAGCTCTTCGTAGATTCCCCCTATGTCCGTCCCTGTTATACCTGTTTCTGTTCCAACATGATATCCATCACTCATTCCATCACTTCAAGGCTATTCTATAATCCCAATAAAGTACAGAATGTGAGGCACATTCCCTTGAAAAAAAGTCATGCCATATATTAACGTTGCCTAGATTTTATACTTTTAGAGTATATAAAAAAAGAGGCTTTCAGAGGAAAGAAACGTGCAGTATGTCAAAAGAAATAACTTTGGGGAGTTCCAAATGATGCATGGTGGGTTGTCACAATGCAGGAGATGTGACATGGACGGACACACTAGGATTAAAAACTAACTTTTTAAGTGGGAAGTGAAATGGTGCATAAGCCTTAACCTGGTTACGGGGGGAGGCACTCAAGATATAGTTAAAATGACTGGAATTTAACATATTACCATTGTAAGTAACATTACAAGGAAAATCCAAATGTTCTTCCCGTTCAGACTGCTTCCATATTAATCTTTTTTTTTCCACCACTCCCTACTCCAGCCCTGCTGCCAATTATGCTTTTCTTGCTACTATACTTCCATAAGCACCTCTCTCTCTGCTTTCTCCCATGCTACCCCTGTAACCTGGAATGTACCCCCACATTTGTTTTCACTGCAGCCTCCCTCTCCCCCTTCAAAAACCACATCAGACAGCTACTTATTTTGACCCTCCCTTCAAAACTAAGCACTTCTGTAACCTACCTGCAATTTTTAAAAGATTCTTCCATATTGTGTCTTACCTAGCCTGGAGTTAAACTCTCTGCAGAACACTATGCACCTATAGCACTATATTAAAAAGCAAATTTATAATCACTACAGATAATTTCAAAAATGCGCAAGTCCCAGTGACTCAGGCTTGGCCTACACTTAAAAGATCAAAAAACCACACACTTGACCACACAGCTATGCTGTCCTAACCTCCAGACATAGACAGCTATGTTAACAGAAGTCCATGGACCCAGTCACCATCTCTTGAGGAGCCTACACCAACAGAAAACCCCTTTGGTCAGCATAGCATGTCTCCACACTACAGTATGGGGTTGTGCTGGTATACCTACACTGACACAGCTATGCTGTGGTGTACAGACAGCCTTAGGTACTTTTGAAAATTTTGCCCTACATCTAATTAACAAAAGCAAGCCAAAAACGATTTTTAATCATGCTCAAATATATTTACCAAAAACATGTGATAAAGAATGCTACTATCTTTATGTATGATGGTATAGGTTATGATGCAGGAAATATTTCACCATTTGAACACTAAGAAAATTGCATTTTCAAAATTGTTTAATTTAATGAGGTTCAATGCCACCCATAGTAAACTGTAAGATAAATGGCTGCCGATTCTTAATTTTTAAAATATTTTTTTTCCAATTGACTGGGTAGCTCAGAGTAAACAAACTAGTGCTTTCATATTGTGCATCCATCACTTTGTTTATTATTCTTTATTAGTGCATCAAATAAGATAATTGTTTTGTTTAGTTTGTTTGGCAAAAGGTACCTTTTAAAAGAACAGTCATATTTGCAATCATTGCACTTCCTTACATTTGCAATGAGGAGGGTACAAAACTCACAGGCTCCTATTATGTACATCAGTGGTTCTCAACCAAGGGTACACGGAGGTCTTCCAAGGGGTACATCAACTCTACTAGCTAGTTGCCTAGTTTTACAACAGGCTACATAAAAAGCACCAGCAAAGTCAGTACAAACTAAAACTTCATACAGACTTGTTTATACAGTTCTATATGGGGGGAGGGGATAGCTCAGTGGTTTGAGCATTGGCCTGCTAAACCCAGGGTTGTGAGTTCAATCCTTGAGGGGGCCATTTAGGGATCTGGGGCAAAAATTGGGGATTGGTCCTGCTTTGAGCAGGGGGTTGGACTAGATGACCTCCTAAGGTCCCTTCCAACCCTGATATTCTATGATATACTATACATTGAAATTCATGTACAATATTTATATTTGATTGATTGTATAACTATACGGTAACAACCAGAAAGGAGGCAATTTTTTCAGTAATAGTCTGCTGTGACACTTTTGTGTTTTCAATGTCTGATTTTTGTAAGCAATGATGGGGTGAAACTTCAGGGTAGGCAAGACAAATCAGACCCCTGAAAGGGGGACAGTAGCCTGGAGCGGCTGAGAACCACTGATGTAGAGTGTGGTAGCCCCCAGAATGTGCGCTTCAGAGGAAGCCTAAAGTCCCCCCACCCCGCTAACGCTCCTCCCGCGCGCGCCCCCACCCCGCTCCCTGCACCCGGCAGCCGCTCCCCGCCCGCGTAGCACCGGCAGCATCTCTCCTCCCCGGCTGCCCCTCCCCCCCGTTACAGGAGTCACTGTCACCCGGCCAGGACGCAGCCCCCGGGGGTAGCGCGACCCGCAGCGGCCGCCCGCCCGTTACCGGCGCGCGAAGGGCGGGGGAAAGCCCGGTATGCCCAGGCCGGGGCGGCGGCGCACACGGGGTCTGAGCCCGGCCGGGACGCGAGGCGGATCCTCGGCGCTGGGCGAGCACGAGCCTGCGGGGGTTTCCCCGGCGGGTGAGCGCAGGCGGGGCGGCCGCGCACTCGCACGGCGGGGGAGGAAGGGTCCCGGGTCCCGGCGCGCTCCGCACTTACCGGGCTGGGGGGCTCCAGAGACGCGGCGGTTTGACCTTACGGGCTGGAGGCTCCGCGCAAAAGGGGAGAGGGGGAGCGAGCGGCGACTCTCGCGAGAGCTGTGCCCGGCGTGAAGCCTCGCGCGGAGCAGTGTGCGTGTGCTGACCCGTAGCGGCAGAGAGGCGCCACTACCCGCGCGGGCACCTTGCCAGCCCGAGTTCCCTGCGGCGCTGGAACTGGGTCTGCGCATGCTCAATCCCCCTGCCCCCCCGTTTAGCGAGGGGGGCGGGGGTTACGGGAGAGGGGGACTGGCCGAGGAGCGGGGCCTGCAGCGGGGCAGGTGGCAGGAGCTGGTGCGGCCGCTGAGCACCCGGGGGGCCGGGCCAGGGCATGGCCCACACGAGTCGCCCTGCCGGGGAAGCAGCGTCCCTCAGCACAGAGCTGCCCCGGGGCTGTCAGACCCCCTGAGAGAGCGAGACTGACACGCCGAGGCTGGGGCCGCACGGAGGGGTTGGGCTCTGTCGGCCTGGCAGCGGAGCGCCCGTGGGGTGCGCTCCGGGTCGCCCTTGAGCTAGAAACATCTGTTTTTTCCTTTGCGCGAGAACCTCCGTTTTCAGGAATCACGGGACTCCCGCGGCTGGGACTTCAGGAACCCCCCGGCGGCCAAGAGACGAGCTAGCACCCTGCACACTTTCATACACGGGTTGGGCGGGGGGGTCAAAAGAATTCCTTGGCAGGTTTTCAGTATCCAAAAAAGAAAGAAAAATCCCCACTCAGTGCCCTAGGGATCCTGGCATATGCGACAAAAGTGGAACTGGCAGCAGTGACCAGGAGAAAGCCCAGAAATGTCTTCCTCACAAACATTGCTAAGGCAGGGCTGTCGGGGGGCACGGATCTCATTTGACTGCCCCATCATGTTTGTTCGCAAGATCCTGGCTGAATTGTGGGCGAGAGCTGTAGCTCTCCCATCTCTACAGCATGCTGTTGTGCATAGCATCTGACTGAGCCTCTGGGTCTGAGGGAGGGAGACCTGAGAAGGGATGGGGCGTGCTGCAATGAGTGTCGGGGAGGGGGGAAGCAGGTGGCCCAGCCCTAAACACAGCTCCTAAACTGTGGCGTAGCCAGGTTTTAACACCGGGGGAGCGAACACATAAAAAAAGGCGCCACCCGACCCGACCTGGGTGAAAGAACCCAGGCCAGCAGCGGGACCCCTGCTGGCAGGAGCCCGTGGGGGGAATCCTAGAGCGGTGGCTGGCTGAGCCACTCAGCCCGCCACGCTCTGGGATTCCCCCCGCGGACTCCTGCCAGCCGGGGTGTCTCAGACCACTGCTGGCCTGGGTTCTTTCACCCAGGCCAGCAGCTGGCTCTTGGTGGGGCCAGCGGCAGGACCCCTGCGTTATTTTGTCGCTCCACCTCCGTTCACTCCGTCTCCACCCTTTCAAAAATTAAAAAGGCGCCACTTTTGGAAAATGTGTTCAGGGGGAGCGGCTGCTCCCCCTGCTCCCCCCCTAGCTACGCTACTGCTCCCAAACCACAGCAAGTTTGTCTAAGGCAGTGGTCCCCAACGTGGTGCCCGTGGGTGCCATGGCGCCCACCAATGCATTTATGTGCGCCCGCCTACTGACAAGGGAGCGCTTCCGCCAGACAACCCGCCGCTGAGGAACGCAGCCGCCGGACAACCAGCCAGCTGAAATACCTCCGAGAAGCGGCAACGCTTGTCGAAGTGCCGCTGCTTCTCGGCAGCATTTCGGCAGTGACACTTCTCGATAACGCTGCTTCTCGGCGGCGACACTTCTCGATGACGCCGCTTCTCGGCTGCATTTTGGCGGCGACGCTTCTCGATGACGCCGCTTCTCAGCGGCGTTTCGGCAGCTGGTCGTTCAGCACCCGCCACACTCTTCTGCGAACATGACTATGCTATTGCAACAGAAAGGTTGGAGACCACTGGTCTAAGGCAGAGCTGTCAGGCTGTCTCAAAGGCAGCCACAGCTTGAGGCAGAGAACCCTGTGGCCACTTACCTGCCTGTGCCTAGCATCCAGACTGCCTTACCTAATTTTTCTGTCCCCAACCACATGGCACTGCCCATCTTGCTTTTTCACTGCCATTCACTATCCAAAAGCATCCCTGTGGCAACTGCAGCACATACTTTGGTAAAAAAGTACCTTATTCAGAAATTTCTCACTAACAAATTTTTCACTGGGTAGCTCCAGTTCCCAAGGGCAACTCCCCCATCCTCTCTGTCCACTGGTGGAGGAGGACTAGCTGTTTCCTCATACTTGTTTCAAGCTATTTTTTCAGAATAGCTGGATGTGTGTAGAAGTCACTGTGACTTGCCAGCTTTCTGTGACCCATAGTTTGAGAACTACTACTGATTTTAAGAATAGATGCAGAGATGGGGGGGGGGGGTGACAGAGCTGTTTCACCTCCTACCCCCTCAAGGAAACCCATCTCCTAAACAATAGCAGAGACAAAAGTGTGAACAATACCTCACCACTCCCTTTTCACTGCAGTGAGATGTTAATTTGCAAAATGGATGGATCTATATAAAGATTAATTTTTAAAGCAGAAAAAGTCAAAGCTACACCCAGAACTGGAGACCAAGCACTTTGCAGAAACAACTCCATTCTCTTCCTGCTTTCTCCCAACCACCTTCCAAAATCTCAATCCACCTCTCCCCATCTTTTAATTATTTTAGAAGGAACGTTCTCTCTCCCCAAAGCAACTTCAAGCCTATGCCGCATATATAATGGAAGGAGAAATGTTTTTCAAGTTTATTAAGAAAATTGCAATAAGGTAGCTCATCAAATCCCCATAATAGACACAGGGCTCCTTTACTTAGGCCTTGGCTACACTTGCAGATGTACAGCGCTGTTAGTTAAACCCGTGTTCGTACAGCTGAGTAGGGAAAGCGCTGCAGCCTGTCCACACTGGCAGCCGCCAGCGCAGTAACTAGCACTGACGTGGCTACATTTGCGGCACTTGCAGCGGTTTTGGGAGAGGTGCATTATGGGCAGGTATCCCACAGAACACCTCTTCCAATTCTGGCGCCGTGGGTTGTGGGAAGGGGGCGTGGGGTATGGTGCATTCTGGGTCCTGTCCCAACGCCCCGTGATGCATCGCTTCGCATCCCAGCAATCCCTGTGTTTCCGGCCACAATTTGCGCCATCTTTCAACGGTTTCTTTGTAGCGCGATCTGTGCTCCGTTTCGGTCAGCGGGAAAATGGATCTCGACCTGGTGAGGAAAATACTGACGAGTCTCGCCAGCACGTCACGTATGGCAGTCGAGCTGTTCCTTAAGATCCACAGTGACAGCGAGGAGTCCGACGATGACGATGAAATTGTCACGCAAAACGCGTACGACACTAACTTGCTTGTGGCATTCACGGACATGCTATGCACCGTGGAACGCCGCTTTTGGGCTCGGGAAACCAGCACAGAGTGGTGGGATCACATTGTCATGCAAGTCTGGGATGACGAGCAGTGGGTGCAGAACTTTCGAATGAGAAAAGCTACTTTCATGGGACTGTGTGAGGAGCTCACCCCCGCCCTGCGGCGCAAGGACACGAGATTGAGAGCTGCCCTGACGGTGGAGAAGCGGGTGGCTATTGCAATCTGGAAGCTCGCAACTCCGGACTGCTATCGATCAGTAGTGAACCAGTTTGGAGTGGGAAAGTCGACCGTTGGGATCGTGCTGATGCAAGTTTGCAAGACCATTAATTGCATCCTGCTCAGAAGAACCGTGACGCCGGGTAACGTGCAGGACATTGTGGCTGGCTTTGAACAAATGGGTTTCCGTAACTGCGGAGGGGCTATAGATGGGACGCATATTCCTATTCTGGCACCACCCCACCTAGCATCCGAGTACATTAATCGGAAGGGGTATTTCTCCATGGTTCTCCAGGCGCTTGTGGATCACCGTGGGCGTTTCATTGACATCAACGCAGGCTGGCCCGGAAAGGTGCATGATGCACACATCTTTCGGAACACTGCCCTGTTCCGGAAGATGCAGTCCGGGACTTTTTTCCCAGACCGGAAGATCACGGTAGGGGAAATTGAAATGCCCACTGTGATCCTTGGAGACCCCGCGTACCCTTTAATGCCATGGCTCATGAAACCCTACACAGGGAGCCTTGACACCAGCAAGGAACGGTTCAACTACAGGCTGAGCCGGTGCAGAATGACTGTGGAGTGTGCTTTTGGCCGTTTGAAGGGCCGCTGGCGATCTCTATATGGGAAGCTGGACTTGGCTGAACACAACATCCCCGCCGTTATGTCCGCATGCTGTACCCTCCATAATATTTGTGAAGGGAAGGGTGAAATGTTCACTCAGGCGTGGACCTCAGAGGTTCAACACCTGGAGGCTGAATTTGCACAGCCAGAGAGCAGGGCTATTACAGGGGCCCAGCATGGGGCTGCAAGGATTAGGGATGCCTTGAGGGAGAAATTTGAGGCTGACAACCACTAGTAATGTGTGCTGCCCTGCATGACCCTGAAGTGAAGTGGTTCCAATGTTATCAGTTATCTGTCTTTGCTAAGCTGATTTGTGTTTGCTCAGCTCACTTGCGTTGCCTGTTTCTTTCCTGGGCTAAGGTATCCTTTTTCCTTATGCAATAATAAAGACTGTTTGCACATTTAAAGAATCCGTTTATTACAGAGAAAATACATGTATTAAAAAGAAACACATCTGCTTGTGAGACAGAAAGGTCAAGGGGGTGATGGGTGGTGTGGGGAAGGGTTCAATCACAGGGTATGGTATGTCCTGCTTTCATACTTGGGCTTCCTGTCTGGAGTGCTGTGCAGTGAGTGCTGGACATCAGGATGTCTATAATTCGGGATGGGAGTTGAGTGCAGTGGGTAAGGGTAATAGTTTCCAGGGCTGTCTGGCGAAGCTACAGGTGTTGGGGGCATCTGGTGTGGGCGATAAGAACCTGTATGTTGGGTGAAGTGGGCAGGTAGTGACATGGGGGCACAAGTGTTTTGGGACACTGGCTGCAGGGCGGGTGCGGTACTGCTCCGCCTGCATGGCGACGAGAGCCTGGATAGAGTCCGCTTGGCGCGCCATGATGCTAATCAGCTCCTTTGTGCTTTCGTGCCGGAGCTGCATGCTTTGCTGCCGCTGCGCTGCGTTTTCCTGGCGGAGCCTGCTTTCACTCTCCCTCCACTCCCGAGCCTTTTGATTCTCTTTAAGAGACTGTTTCATAACTTCCTGCAGCATGTCTTCTTTCATTCTTCTGGGCCTCTTCCTGAGCCTTTGTAGTCTCTCAGCCGGTGATAAGAAGGATGGCGGAGATCTCAAGGTTGCATCTGGAAGGCAAAATGCAACATTTAACAGAGGCATCATTGTTTTATGCCAGACAGAGCAATGATTCCCCCACACTTAAGGAGGGCACACACAGTCTCCAAAACAGCACAATTTTCCCGTCCCAAACAGAGCGCACAGAACCCACGGGAGCCCCAAAATGGTGAGTAAACACAGGGTAAAGGGGGACTGATTGTTTCGCGGATGTACTGTCCGACAGGTTTCTGTGCCTTGGGGAGAGCCAACAGCTGCAGGGGGAACCTACACTGAACACTATCCCCACATTTTCCACAGGAGTTCGTCCTGGAAGATATCTCGCTGCTGAGGGTGTCCGGGGAAGCAAGGGAGGGTCTTCTACTGCAATGCGGCTTCCGCCATGGCCCATATGCAGCTTGCCTGTGTGCAGCAATGGTCCCCCCGCCCCTCGCGGCACAGTGGCGCGGACACGTTACCCTGACTGGGACAAGGACCACGGTGGCTCTCCCAAGAAACCTGCGCAAGCGCATTGCCCACGTCCTGGCTGAGACTTTCGAAGAGATTACAGTGGCCGATTTCTCCGATGTGATAGACCACATCAATGCGCTCTTCCGCATCTAGGCATGCATGCAGCCCAAACCCTCCTCGCCCAAGGACCCCACACCAAAAAAACTCCTTCCCGAAAATAAAAGCTGCTTACCGCGAACCTGTTCTTCTCTTTCTCCCCCAGCGCGTACCGGCTGCTGCGACTGGCTCCCTTCCTCCTGGCTCGAGAAGAGCTCCTGGCTGCATGCACCCAGGGAGTCAGGGGTGTCTCCCCCAGCCACAGCACCCTCGCTTCTGTTTTCTTCAACCCCCTCCTCCTCCTCCTCTCCCTCCTCCTCCTCCTCCTCTCCCTCCTCTTCCTCCTCCTCCTCATCCCGCTCTCCCGTGTCCACGGTGGTGCTCGGAACAGTAGTGGGGTCAACCCCAAGTATTGCATCCAGCTCTTTGTGGAATCGGCAGGTTTTGGGGGGAGCACCCGAGCGCTTGTTTGCCTCGCGGGCTTTGCGGTACGCACTCCGCAGCTCCTTTACTTTTATCCTGCACTGCATTGCGTCCCGGTCATGGCCCCTTTCAATCATGGCCCTTGATATCTGGCCGAAAGTATCGAAATTCCTCCGGCTGGATCGCAGCTGGGACTGGACAGCTTCCTCCCCCCAAACAGCGATGAGGTCCAGCAGCTCGCCATTGCTCCATACTGGGGCTCGTCTCGCACGTGGAGGCATGGTTACCTGGAAAGATGCGCTGAGAGCACTCCACGCCTGGCTGAGCAAACAGGAAGGGGATATTTAAAATTCCAAAGGAATTTAAAGGATCGGAGTGGCGGTTGGTCACCTGAGGCCAGGGCAGTAGAGTGCTAATTGATGACCAGAGTGGCTAGAACAGGCGTTGTGGGATACGTCCGAATACTTCTGGAGGCCAATAACAGCGCATTGGGTGACCACACTGTAGCCGCAGCGCACCAGCAGCAGCGCAACAAACGTTATTCCTCTCGGGGAGGTGGAGTACATGCAGCGCTGTACCTGAGGAGATGCAGCGCTGCACGTGCCTTGCGAGTGTAGCCAGTTAGTGAGTTACAGCGCTGCAGGCAGTTTTATTGCGCAGTAACTCATGAGTGTAGCCAAGGCCTTTAACACTGAACAAATCACCTGGCAAGGGACACTGAACTGTTAAGTATCCTGAATTTCTTTTTTAAGGCTGTCCCATAATTTGTTGTTGCCTAGTGCAGCCTTCAGTATTGTCTGGTGTGCAGCCTATTCCTTTTGATCAGTACTTGCAGAAGACAGTAGAGGCATAGAGTATTAGAGTTTGGGGTCTAAGAAGAAAAAATGACTGAAAGAAGATGGAGGACTTAGAAAGGAAAGACACAAGATGAGAAGGGAAAGCGTCTATGAAAGACAGCTAACAACTTTACTGAAAATTTAGCCTAGTGATCTGGTACTCAGGAAAGGGGAAACAAGTGGAGACTACAGCAGATTCATCTATCTTGCCCGCTGCAAAGAGCCTAATTAACCTCAAAGTTAGAAATGAACACAATTTATTTAAAGGATTTTTATTTTTCCCCTCTTAAGTTGTATCTCATGTCTTTACAGAAAGAAGTCCCGGATTCTGGTTGCTTCAATCCAGGAAATGTAAGCAGAAGTCTTCGTAAAGACACTGGGTTTGTTCTCCACTTTGCATCCAATAGGTCCAAAGCTTACTACACCATGCACTTCCCACTTTTCTCTTCTAATCTGGCAAACCAGTGGTCCACCTGAATCTCCCTGAAAGAAACAACCATTAGATGGGACTTGGAATTGCAGGGAATTGCTATACATGCCAATGACTTTGTGCTCTTTAATAGCTCTATTAACAAACAGAACAATTCAGTTTTTTTGCATGCCACATAATGCATAAAACACTCCTAGATCTATTTTTAACGGATGTCATTAAGGTATTTAAAAAAATGGAGATATGCCAATCTCCTAGAACTACCTTGAAAGGTTATCGAGTCCAGTCCGCTGCCTTCACTAGCAGGACCAAGTACTGTCCCCTGACAGACTTTTGCCCCAGATCCCTAAATGGCCCCTTAAGGATTGAACTCACAACCCTGGGTTTAGCAGACCAATGCTCAAACCACTGAGCTATCCCTCCCCAGCATAGAGCTACATTGGAGTTCTTAGCTCTGAGGCATCTTGCGGTAAGGTCTGCCACTTACAAGAAGTGAGGAAAGCACCATGTTTTAGATTAGAAGGATACTCTTGATGAGATTTATCTGTCAGAGTCCTCTTTAGGATTACCTAAATTGCACAGTTTCAAAACCACATGGGCCACATGAACAGCATTTTCTGCCAAACACATAAGGATATTAGATGCAGAGTGAGTCAGCTCCTTGTTCTTTAAAGCTGTCTAATCATTTATTGGATTAAGAAAGTGGATGATTCAAAGATGTAGTAACAGTATAAAATGTGTTTCATCTCTTAAATCATAGGTCTGGATCAAGGCAAGGTTGGTCATTACTAACATCTGATGAGTGTTCAGTGGCCCACATGAAGTGCATTAGTGGTCTTGATCCGATTCCTACTAGAAAAATGTACAGATCACAAAAACCATTTCAGCTGACACTAATATGCCCTATGGTTGAGCAGTCATAGCAGAGAGACTGCATAGGCCAATGAGCCAATTACTTTAGTAATTCTTGAAGGGATGCATCCAGAGAGGGTCAAGGGCATGTTGACAGCACTGTGTAGGGAAGTTTGCACTACAGCTGCTTGTGCTGTAGCTGATCTATGGGAAGTACAAAGAACTTCAGTATTCAAGGCTACCAATCAGTCACTTTTCACAAGCACTAAAAATTAACACCCCCCAAGTCTTCCCACATCCAAAAATAAAATAATGTATTAATTCCCCTAAATAATGCTTGACCAAAAATCATCATAAAATATATGAAATAATATATTCCTAGAAATTACCTTGGAATTGGTATATATCTTTCACTCATTATAATACAAAGAGCTGGAAAAGTTAAATACCTTTAATTTGACTAGTCAAAAAGTGATAATACACAAGCTTTTGCCAAGAGATTCCTTTGCAGCAGTTTTGGGCATTTTTATCACCCTTTTCTCTAAGAATATATACAGCTTATATATTTTATACATAAAATTTTATCTTATATATGTTCCATATATTGTTGAACTGCAATGGTCTTAAAATAATCTCTTCCCCAATTCTCACTCCCACTCCCCCCATCCCACCCCCTATTGAGATCAGGATACAGGACTAATGCTGCAAACCAGGACTCTTTCCTGTAATTTGAGGCCTCTGACAATCCTAATCTATGTCACTGCTTTAAAACTATTTCTCTCCAATTGGATGAGGGATGTCCAAACTTTGTCCTACTAAATACCACGTTTAAACATCTTAATTGCTTTTAACAGAGAAGCTTGCAACAGCCTTTATCCTGAACATGGGAGTATGCCCCTTGAAAACTACATATCCCAGCATGCAGTATGGATCTTTACATATTGAGACATAATATTCACAGGCCACACACACTTCTCTTTAAAAATAGGGGCAGCAACAGGCCATTTTTTAGAAAGCTACAAACTACATGTTAACTACCCCTGTACTGAATAGCCTGATGTTTTCATTCATAGCTGGAATTAACAGCTGATTTTTGTACCTGACAGGCAGCAGGAGGTTCCCCAGTGTCCCTGAATCCAGCACAGAGCATTGACTGCCGAACTCTGTCTCCCCAGAACTTCTTTAGGCGACATGTACTGAAATCTATGACTGGTAACTTGGCCTGGTTCAAAACCTCAGACAAAGCCAGGTTTTCTTTCCCACCTTAAATAGATAAAATAGATGAGAAAAGAGAACATGAAAAACATTTCCGTTGTAAATATGAACATTTCAAGTGACATGGAATGAAATTTAACAGTATTCATGTACAAGATACAAGAATTTGGGTCTACTTTTTTCCAGATTAAAAGATTCCAACCATTCTATTTTTGTTTCCGATTTGTTAATTCAGATTTTTTGTTTGTTTTAAATAGTCATATTGTGTATGTGTTTATTCCACAAGTATAGTCAATTATGAAATTGCATTTCCCCACAATCTATTGCCACAGTTTGCAGCTGGGAAAAAGAATCCAACTATTCATTCATCCCTGGGCAGGGTCATGGTATGGTGACAGGGCAGTAGAGGGAGGTTTGTACTGCTGCTGTCCATGTTTTATCTGTTTTGCAGATAACGAGACTTCAGTCTCCAGGACTAAAGAGCCTGGCACTTTTCATGGGCATTAGTTAGAATATAAGCTTTTTTGGGAAAAGATTGTATCACAGATGTTTGTACAGTGCTTAACACAATGGGGCTGTAATCTAGACTGGAACCTCGAATGTGCTACCCAAATGTAAAATAAATAAATACATACATACGTACATTAACATGAAAACAGGGAAGAACCTCAGAATAAAATCTGAATGGTTGTTGAAAGATTTAGCTGTGCAAGTATTCAGGCATGTGGTAGCACAGGGGCTTACTTCCGGCCCCGCCCGTGGGTGCTGTCACCCGGCGTCGGGGGCGGGGTCCCGCCCGACGCCAGGCCCCGCCCCCGACGCCAACGCAATGTTGCCCAGCGTCGGGGGCGGGGCCCCGCAACATCTCCCGGTGCCCGGTAAGTTTGCCGCGGGTCCGGGGCGGGCGGGGAGTTGCCGGTGGGTGCAGAGCACCCACCAATTTTTCTCCGTGGGTGCTCCAGCACCGGAGCACCCACGGAGTTGGCGCCTATGTGTGGTAGCATGGGCACTAACGGTTACCAAAATGTCACATACGCTCTTTGGGGCAGGGACTGTTCTGTGTTTATACAGTACCTAGCACAATAGGGTTCTTGTCCTTGACTGGGACTCCGAGGTGCTATGGTTATATTGTTATAACAATAACATTTAAAAGAATAAGTCAGTCACCTATTTCAAGAAGTGCTGTTATATTAGGTACTTGCACTTCAGAAGCAATGAAAGCTATTTGGTTTTCTTGTGCCTCAGCACATAGGAAGGCATCCTGCCTATATTGCTATGTGCTTTTAAAAGACTCCTCCTCTATATCACTGGAATTTCAAAGAGTAACTGGCTAAAAGTTGGTCTCTGACAGGCATGCACTTCCCACAGACTGGTGAAGTCTAACCTCTGAACCCATGCTATGAGAAGCACTCAGAAGTACCTCTTGTGTCCCCCCATCCAGTCACCCAACAGAATTGTCCTGGACGAAGAGTGCTGTCTTTCTTAGGCAGGCAGGCATAGTGAATAAAATGGTTTGTTATAATGTCTTCTACAGGCTTGACCAAGGCAATGTCATAATCCAGCTCGTTTAGGTGAGGGTAGCGGAAACGCTCATGCCGATAAATTCGCTTCACACGGTAGACTCGCTCTGTGGATTCGGTACGATTAAGGTTATGCTTGCCCAGGAGAATTCGCCAGTTTGCTGCATCTTCTACCTTTCCTCTAAAAAATTAAAATAACATAGGGTCTCATTATGTTGAACCTAATAGCCTTTTTTTAATGAGTTTTTTCCACCTGATTATTATGTGCAATACTCCCCACACTCACATAATTGACCAGAAGGCTGTTTACCCCAAACTTGCATGACAGTTAAATCAAACGTTGTGAGTTTAAAATTACGTTGTTTAGAAGTGAAAAATGGTAGCCTGCTGAAATGAATGGAGGTGTATTTATGATAAAAAAATGAGATCCTGTCATAAAAGTAGATTAGAAATTAGTTTAAAGGGTTCTGCTGACACAATAAATGTAAAGAGCAGCTTGCCTAGTATTTAACAACAGCAAAGATACAGTTCAACTCTTCACTGCAGGAGGAAACAATGCATCATTATTTACAGCAGGTCTCCATATACAGTGGGAATAAACATATTATAGATGCTTAGAAGGTATCTATAAAATACAACAATAAAAAGCAAGTTTAGAGGCTTAGTGCACTTGTCCTTCACCTTTGGACATTGCACATGAATGTATAACAAGGTTTTGCATCAAAGATTCAGTACCATTTCTAGTTGACTGGGAAAAAGGAATGAATTTTATACATTTCTTTAGGGTAAAATGCATTCCTCCCGAGTAAATGTGCTTTATACCAGGAACTTCGGTTCTGATTCAGCAAAGTATTTATTGGGACTATTCCTATGCTTAAAGATAGGTACATGCTTAAGTACCTTGCTGCGTTGAGACCTAAATGAGGACTGGGGAGAATGGAATTCATTCCCTCACTGCTCTAACTATGGGCAGGACATAGGACTTGTAGCTTTACAAGGGATTTCTAGCTACTGAATCTGCCAAGCTTTGCCACTGTGCAGCTTAAGTTCCATGACGGGCTTTACACAGGTTCTTTGCAATAGGGTGAATTTTAATTTTACACCAAATTGCATACTGGCATGGAGGTTGGCCAGATATTTTTCAGAAAATTTGAAGTTTTCTTAGTTAGACTGTAACTTATTGAATAGTTGGAATGACTTATTGTTGAGCAAGATCAATGCAAGATCAATTGCATTCGTTTCTTTTGTTACTTGTTTTACATTGTACTTCACCTGCATGGTTTCTCCATACTGTATAAACTAAAAACTACATTACAATTATTTTAAAAGGAGAGTTACCAAATGTGTGACACATTCACAGATTATCATCATGCATGGTACAAGAAAAGGAACACTAAATACAAAGAAAATTTACCAAGTACAGAAAATAACTGCTTGCTGTATCATTATATGAAAGAATAGTACAGTAGTGGTTTTTTGTTTGTTCAAAAACCAATGTGGAACATTGATCGCAGAAAACAAGACATTTTAAGAACTGGGTAAATCCATATTTGCTTGATTTTATTCCTTCCTGTGATGGTATATTTCTCAATCAAAGTAACAAAACTAGAAGTGCTTTTGACCTCATTTATATGCTTTCTTTCATGATATTTTCCGAAGTAATACTCCATAGTTGTCATCTTTTGCATTTTGATGGATTTTTCTTTTGCTATTAACACCCTAATTTCTAGTTTATGTTCCCCAGTTTATATTCTGGGGGAATTCTGCACCACTGCGCAATGCAGAATTTTGCAGAAATTAACGTGCACACAGAATTTCCTTTGCCCCACAGAAATGGGCTGCAGTGCTGCTAGTCACCACTAGGGTCTGCTGGACCCAGCAGAGCACAGCTCACACATAGAAGACACTGCTGGCAGGGAGAGGGAGAGAGCTACAGGGTTCCTGACAATTGCAGTTCCCAGCATGCCCTGAGGGAGGGAGAGGGCGATGCGCAGGAAACTCAGTGAAAACCTGAGACCAAGCATCAGGCTGTTTCTCCCCCTGGATCCCTGGGCTCTGGGGGAGTAGGGAGGCAGATGTCTGGGCTAGGGGGCCCCACGACTGGGCTCTGGGGAGGAGGGGGTTCAGATGTATTGGCTGGGGGGGGGCCCTGCGGCTAGGCTCTGAGGGGGAGGGGTTGTTGATATCTGGCCCCCCACCCAGCTGGGCTCTGGTGGGTGGGGAAGGGGGCAGAGAAATAGGAACTGGGTTGTCATAGGGTTTCTTTACTCCTGGGGGAATTTTTGTGTGTGTCTGTATTGTTACAGACATACCTGCTGACAGGTATTTTGAAATAAATTATCAAAATAATTGAAACTGGTGTGATTATGTAGTGTTATTTTGACAAATAAAATTTGCAGAATTTTAAAATATTGTGTGCAGAATTTTTTTTCTTTTTGGCGTAGAACACCCCAGGAGTAAGTTTAAGAACCACCCCACTGGTGTGCACAATTTCCCTTGATCAATTTCTATCAATCTTTCTGATGTGTCTCTTCGTGGTGGCTCTGAGTCACAATGGCTGACATACAGAATACATCTAATTCTGCACTTATTTCTCCTTTTAGTAGTAATAAGTTTACAAAAATATATTCCATAACCTCCAAGAACTCAAGCAAAAACTGCAAATGTAAGACTTACTTCTGGAAGCAGTGGGCAGCAGTGAGAACCCAGCTTTTGTGAATGAGAGTCCCTCCACAAACATGAATAAATTTGCTATTTGTTCTAGTCCAAACCTAGGAAGAAAAATAAAGTTAGAAAATAATAGAAATTTATGTCAGAGGAGATTTCATTCTTGGGCACGTGAGAGGAATGGATGAACTAATGGTGGCTAATGGATGAACTAATGGATGAACTAAAGTGCCCTCTACTGAGCAATATGTGTTACTAGCAGTTGTGGAAGAAATCTATTTACCCCAGCATTCTTTTTTGTGTGTGTAAAATTATGTTAAAGAATTGTTAAGAAAGACCTGTCTGCTAATGCCATTGTAGAATAAAGATGGGGCAGTGAAAACCACTGTTAACTAATAAGCAATAATTATGGAGATATTTGTATGTCCAGACTGCCAAGCTCTCATTATGTTTTACTACTGTAATCTGGTCTTCTCTATCATTGAGGCTAGCCCTATTGCCCCCTCAAGTCTATTCAAAACATTGTTGCAAGGATAATTTACCTTGTTTGTTGTTCTCATCACATCATCCCCTTCTTTGCATCCCCCTATTGGTTCCTATTCCAACATTGCAGTAAACACATGGAGGGTAACAACATTAATATGGAAGACAAGGATGGAAGAATCTTGCACTGAAGGCTCCTTTGTGTTTTGTTTGTGAATCCTAACACGGCCCATTATCTCTCATTTTATTTAAATCATAGGATATTATAAGTTACTTTTAACTTAATTTGCCCTTGCGTGTTATCCATTTCCACGTACAAATTATCAGATGTCAGCCACACTTCAATTATTGATTCTTTATATATATATCCCATTCTCTTCCCTGACCAAGCTTTCTCCTGGAGAAATATAGTCTTCTTTGATGGTCAAGAAAAATGTATCAGTGGTGGAAAGTAGAGGACTATCTGAGTTAGAGGTTCTGGAGAAACCAGTTTATAAAAGACTCCTTCTGGATGAATGAGAACATGATCTCCATTTTTTATCTTGGTGGAATAATTCAGTCACATACCAATCTACTTTGTTTAGATACAAAACAGATGCTATTACTAACGATGAAAATGTGTTGCTGTCTTGAAATTCTTTATTTTCAACAATGTCATACAGAGATACCCTCCATCCCTCTTCTTTCTATTTTTTTTTTTTAATTATTTCATCCTTCTTGCCTGCGTCCTTGACCAAGTCTTCATTATTTTCTAGGGAATTATTTTCCCATGAAGCTGCTATACAATTCTTGGTTTTAAAATTTATTTTGAAAGGGCCAGTCCCTCTACTATTAAATATACAGGGCAGTTAAAGAGAGAAAGGAAAATTTCACTAGTTGGTTTGAGGGGGTTTGGGGTGACTAAAACCTAAATTAAACGTGCTTCCACCAAGTTTTTGGATAGTATACTTCAATTCAGGTTTGATGGCTACATACTATAGCTCACAAATATTTTACAACCATAAGAAACTCCTTATATTATATTTAAAATTATATAAATAGTTCTTAGACTGCAATCCCTTTATTTAAAGCTTTGTGAAAAGCATTCTTTATCTATGCATACATTTTACCATTGACTTCAGTAGGAGAAGCTTGTACCACAATATAGAGACACAAGTTACATTAACTTGCTTGGTTGCACACACACACACTCTTAATAACTGTATTATTGACTTCAATAAAAATGATGTACTGACAAAGGACAGCCAGGTTTGTTCCTCTGTCTAAAGGTTACCTGTAATGAGACTTGCCAAGGCCAAGAATGTGGCCTTACTTCGTTGCCCGATATAATCCTCTCCACTGTATTTGGTTGAAAATATGGAACACCACAGTTTGTTGGCCAATCTAAAATACACAGATAAATAAATGAAGTCCGCAAGATCATGTTCTAACAGTAGTAGGCTGATTCTGGAATGATGGAGTATGCAATTCAAACATGCAGAGAATTTGGGAAAATGGGGTAAAATGACAATCATTAACAATTTACTGTATTCAACAGCCTTGTATTCATATTACTCTCTTTTGTACAATTATGCATGAATGTATAGGGATAGTAAAAACGTTAATGGATTTTAAAACTTCAAATAGATCAATAAATACATGGAAGAGTTTATTGTGTGAGCTTATTAGTTTATACACCCACACCTGCTATTTTCAAATGTCTATGACTAGTTTGCTTTTGGGCCAAAATTCCTTTTGCTTCTCAATTTACAGATGATTGTTTCTCTGGAATGTGTGCTCACTTTCTGTTTGACTACTTTGGAGATATCTTATTGTGAGAAGATTTTCAGATGTTTTATTGGTTTTGTGTTACATATCATTAACTAGACACATTCTTTTGAATTTGCACTCAGATACCTCAAACTGCATCTTTCAGAAACTTCATATTTACCATGGATGCACCCAGCAATAGGGACAAATGCCCTGACAGGTTTGAAGAAAAGTATGAAGCTGGGTGTTTAAAAATAGCCCACCCTACATCAGGAACCTGATCCTGCAATCTCTAGTCACACAATTGGTTCCATTGTGTAAATCAGATGCATGATAATCTTGCCAGATGTCAGTGCTGCCATTGGAGTCTCCAAGACTTCCCTTTTAAAATGGGGCTTTCAAAATATTAACAGAAATGGCAACTTCTGATCTAGGAGCAGAAGAAAATGACTTATTTGGGTTATTAGGTGGGGTTTCTGAGCACTTGACCAAAGAAAGAAATCCCCATGGAACCCACATAGCTCCTTCTAATTTGAGCTGAGGTGCCCTGTTTCACCTCAATAGTATTCATTACTATTATTATTATCTGGTTGGTTTGTTTTTTTGCCAGTTTCTAGAGAGTAGCCATTAGGGTTTGGTATCATTAACAGCCAGCAGTGTTATGGCACTAATAAAGTCATATTTATAGTAGATATCTTGCAGATATGGAAGGGGGAACATTTGGCAACAGAGAGCACTATTAAGCAGGGAAGGAACGAGCTTATCAAACAAGTTTAAGCGTGTGCACAGGATCTGCTGAATTAAAATCCACTGGCTAATGGCATTAGACTGTTTAATAATTTAAAAAAAAACAGAGATCATGTAGTGTCAACTTACCGATGTTCAGGAATTTGGGATGACATGCATTCTGGAGTGAAGATGCTTGTGCTAAAGAAAGCACTAACAGCGGCATAAGCAAACCGTCTACAATCATTGCCAAAAACTTGATCAGACGAGAAAAGAAGAGAGACTCAATTTTTGTACTGCAGCACAAGTGTCATTACTGAACATGACACTGGAAGGACAGGACCATAAACACCACTGCTTGTTGTTACTTTCATGATAAATACAGTAAAACAATGCAGGGCAGATCAAAACACCAAGGCCTGGATGGTTCTGCCTGTGGTTAGCATTCTTGTTATGACTGGCTGTGGGAGGGTGGTTCTCATCAGCAGTTTTACACTGGAAGGCACAAACAAAATGGGCATTTCTACAAGGTACTGTTGTATGTTTAGGGAATTTTGGTCCAACATTCACTTTATGATTAATGATTTACAAGCTCAAATGAAGGAAGCCATTGGATTTTTATTACTTGATAAAAATGAGTGGCAGATCCAAACACTGAGCAGCAGATGGGGCTAGGGAACCTATTTTGTATGAAGTAACACAAACACTTTAATTCATTGAAAGCTCTTGACCCAGATTCATTAAATTACACTACCTTTAACCACATAGGGGACAAAATCTCTTCTTATGAAGCTGAACAGCTTGCAACACCATGTGGTTAATTGTTGCTGGGGTTGCTTTTTTGCCAGTAAGAAAACAATATGTAGTTGGAAGAGCGTTAAGATTTGTTGGCATCATTTCCTCATTTGTGTTTATTCCCTTCCTTTTTAAAATTCCCTTGAAATGTTGTTTGAGCAATGTATTCTGTCATATATGGAAGGCTGATAAGATGGCATCTGTTTAGGTCACATATTAGTTGTGATTAATGCTTCTAAAGACTTACAGACTGCAGCTTAGTACTCTGCTATCTGAATGCATTGACCCTTCTGCATGTGATGACTGTAAGCTCAAGACCCAGCATTTCTAGAGCTTTAGAGAGGCAGAAACTGTACATTTTGAACAACTGTCTGCAGCAAAGCCTGTGTGTGTGTTTCTTGATCTGATACAGACAAGAGTTAAATGTGTGAAGAGATTCGACATCCGGCACTTCCCCTGAGAGGATGTTCTACAGTCTAACAGCTCTAACCATAAGAAAACTTTTTCTGATATTCAACCTAAGTCTTCCTTTTCTTAATTAAATCCCGTTATTCTTTGGCGCTTTGTTTTCCTAACAGGGGCTTCAGTTCTGCAAGCCCACTTCAGCCCTGAAAGGGGGTGACAGGAAGAGGCAATGAATCAATTGTACAGTACTCTCCAATGGCAGTTGCAATCTCTCTAGGCCAGGAGGCTGAATCTCTCATTTATAAAGTGGTGGTGATGGTGAGGAGAACATTCATTCTTAAAACAACCAGCATCGTTAGCTGCAAGACTGACATTTCATCTTTCCAAATGAGAAAAACATATAGATCTTGTTCATCTACAAATTACACTCCCCATGCAAAATGAACACACATCCTGTTACCTTTCTGCCCCATTGCAGAGCTAGCCTATGTAGAATGTCCAGTTCAACACAGGGGGCTAGACAGCACTACTCATTTTCATTGTCTGTAGTGATACAAGGGTGCGCAGTAGTTACAGGAATATTGAAAAAACAAGGGCTCTGCCCAGAGGAACTTACAATCACCGGTTTCTTATCCTCAAATGGCTAGATGGATCCAGTGACATGAACTATTAACAGAGTGAGATTTTGAAAAGATGTGGGTCAGACATTGGTTTTTAATTGATCCCTTCATTTCAAAGCTATTTTATTGAAGAAAGTGGAAAAAAAAGTAATTTCTAAACCAAATAAACCCCATAATCTCTATCTTCCTACCCAAGAAAGCAAGACATAAATGACTGGTGTTATGAAGAGTTCTGTATAGTTATTTAGCCCACACTAAGGGTTTACTGAAAGGACTTATTTCTATCTAATAAACCATTCTTCTCCTACCCCTTTTTTTCCAATTAACAATACTACTTAACACTAATATAGGATTTTTCATTTTCAAAGAGCTTTGAAACCATGAATTAATCACCTCAACACGGCTGCAAGGAACAGTTGCAGGTATTACCTTCGCAGTTAGGAAAACTCATGAGAGCAGTGTCTTGCCCAAGTCACAGAGAATGTAAGGATCAGTTCCAAGACCAGAACTCAGGAATTTCTGGCTCCCAATCTTATGTAAGAGCCCCACACCAGACATTATCGCTTAGTCGCACTCTCTCCCAAACTGTTTTTCCTACAAAGAACTACATAACTTTGTTCTAATTTTAACAAGGAACAACCTCCTGTCCCACCAAGGACCCCTTAACTCACCACACATACTGGCAGATCACTATTTCCTTGGATTTACAAAAAAGCTAAATAATTGTCTAATGAGTAACATGTTTTGTACTTGGGCCTACCACCACAGAAGTGATCTTTTCTTATTGCTTCAAATCATAAGGAAGGCAGGAAGAAATGCCTCACCAAACACATACAGCTTTGAACAACTGCCTAGTTGCCTTATAGGGAGTAGGGATTCTTTTCCTCTGAAGCACCAGCCATTAGCCACGCTGGGAGGCAGAATACCAGGTTGTATTGAATTCATTGCCAGTTTGCATTCTTTCACATGAAGGCAAGTAGAGCCCCTGGGGATGGAAATTCTCATCTTGGAGTCCTGGAAGTTACACATGCAAATCCTGGTGCACCAAGATCAGAGTATATGGATTATAATCCCAGGGCCAGATTTAAAAGATCAACAGGCATATTTTATATTTTTATGATTTTGGTAAATGCTGGTGTTATTTGTTGTCTCTCAAAAAAACTGGAGCCTGGTTAGTGCTCATGAAAGTCTTGGAGATCAAAGAACTCCAACCAAGAACAGGCACAGCACAGATGGTTATTTTGCATGTTTCTTCTTCACTGCCTAGCCCAATGCATCTCTAATGCTGATCTTGAGGGGCCACTTTCAATAGGTGAGAGAGGGGCTAATTCAGTTCTTGGCCTCTTCTCCAAGATTGGAAACAGCAGATTTAATGATATTGATACTTGTTTATTGGTAACTGGACTAAAATAACTCATTTCACACATGCTACCTAACAAACACCCACATCAGGTATTACCTATTCTCAGTCAACACCAATTTGGGCTAGATCTGAACCAGTGACCTAGAAGGGAACAGCTTTGTAACTTACACTTTAAGCAAGCCGTGAGCCATCCAGAATCCATGTGTTCAGATACTAGCTGGTCCTTCTAGTCAGTGCTAAGTTACCATTCTCTAAAATGTATTAATTAACCACTATTACTTTGTGACTAGGAGCTATCTTGATAGTTCCAAGATGCCCTTCTCCCCAGCATCTAGACAGGTCAGCACCAATGGTTTTCCAGAGTGGCATCTTCTGGTTTTTGGAACATAAATTTGGTGCCAATTCTTCTTTCAAAAGTGTTAGTTAAATTTTAAATGCAGACAAGCCTAAATCTACGGCATTCCAAGTCATTAGAACTCAGAAGTTAAAAACTACAGTTCTGTCTCTGATAAATCTAACCCCAGTTCCATGAACATTAACAACAATAATTTTGAACAGTGGTCAAAAACTGAAAAGATTCGATTAACGTGTTACCTGACAGGTATTTAGATTCAAAATGCCAAAAGTAACTTTCCAAAGACCACATCCAAAGTGAACCCAAAATTCTGTGCTATGATGTCTTTAAAAAAAGAGGTGGTTTTCATATTTCATCCACAGAGTTAATATTCAGATGAATATTTTAGTTTTCCTAAATCCCCATTAAAAATCTCTTCTATTTTAATCCTTTCCAAAAGCAAAGGAAATCCGCAGATGCACACACTATATTTGTTAACAAGCCACAGTGACTCAATTAGAAGCCTAAAGACCTGAAATGCCCAAAATAAGGGAGCATCTGGTTTTTCTGATTAGCAAGACATTGACCTGATTGCCTTGCTGTCCTTCCCCTTCATTTGCTGTTTATTTTTCTCCTACAGTGATAATCGGATATTGGAACTGTAGTAGCAAATCTGTGCCAGTACAGTACTATAGGTTTATTCACTGCAGTGGTTTATATAAGCTAGTAGTTGTAGTACTAGCTTCTACACTGTATAGCAGCCTACCATTCTTTAAGAGACATTGAGCCTAATTGGTCTCTTCTTCTGTTTACAATTCCCTTGTAATCAATACCAATACTATTTTAGGATTTATTTACAATTATTTTGAAAAAAAATTACAGTGATCAGAACTATCCCATTATTTTCAAATGATTTCCCAGAATTTGTGTGTGTACACACACACACACACACACACAAACACACACACAAATTTTGGGAAGAGGGGATCCTGCAGTTCACATGGCAAATCAATCAGCTGGAAATTTTAACCTTATGGTTTAAGTTGCATTACATTACAAGCAAAAGAACAGCAACCTGACTTTAGGAACATGTTTCACTCCAGCCAAATGAGGACATGAGGTTGGTGGAGGGCGTGTTGCCCAGGATGGCTCCTCCGCTAGTGTACTGTACACATCCAAATGGGCATCCCTGTGACTATACATTCATCACTTATGCAATTTTAAAAAAATCACAATTCAATGTAGATGCACATCCAGAAATCACTAAAAATTACATTTAATGTCAGGAAACCAAACTGATCACTTATAATCTGTAATAAAGACACAATATGACAGACTAACCTGAGATACTTTTTCTGTGTCATGTGGTTGTAAGAAAGAGTTATTCAGGATAAAATTCACATTACATGAGTCCATTCATGATTCATTAGGTATCTTTGGTAATATTGTACATTTATGTCTTAGTTACATTGCAAGCACTAATTCCTTTGGATACTATATAGACTAATTTAAGTGATGTTGCAGTAGTGTCTTCTATCTATACATTGTCTGTGACATATGTGATGTATAGAATGAAGTCAGACTAGCAGAACTGAAGTTACTCTGCACATTTATATTACAGATCACTCTTACTCATTAACTATATAGCAATTACAGTCTAATTAATATTATGCCCTTTATATATTACTAAAGTGGTATTTATGGCTCTGTAAAGTCTAAAATGCAAGTAAGTTATAGTTTTTAAAAACAGCATACTATTTCCCCAAACAGTTTCAATATAATAGGATTTTCACTAAAGAATGTAAGTTGTATTTTTAAAAAGTTTTCCTAACTATACATTATTAAAGTACAAAGTACAATAACATGACTTTAAAAGATCTGTCTTTAAGAAAAAAAGTCTATCATTGCTTTAATATTATTCATATCTAATACACAAGGACAGAGGAGTATTATAGTAAACAAAAAAGTCAAGGAGCTACAAATATACAACCCTTCTGCTTTCTCAGGTAATAGATCTCCTTGGAGTTTCTTGTTGAGTTCTCAGGTAATAGATCTCCTTGGAGTTTCTTATTTTATGTCAACTTACAGTTTCCCACCCTATTCTATAGTGACTGGATTGTCCACACTAGCTGCGTTAAGTCTTAAGATGCAATGTTTATTTACAAGATAGTTTAAATGTTGCAGTCATGTAGCTATGTTCACTCCACAACAGTATTGGAACGGACACAGCAGCTTGGGTGTCTCAAAGAGTGCATCATTGTTCTAAATGGCCTTTTCTTTGCCTCTTTAGCTGGAGGTGACTCCTCAGTACTTTTCCTAGAGAGCTCTATAGGCTCTGTCTGGAATTGTTCTATTTGAATTTCAATATGTTTTTGAATGGCTAATCCAAGAACTTCTGGGTCCACGGCTGCCCCATATACTTCCCATGTCATCCCTTCATCATCCCATCTCACTTCACGTACTGGAGACTTTGGGGCCTCTTGGTCATGTTCTAAATTAACCTCTGGGAACACATGAGGGTGACCTTCAGCTACAACAGATGGGCTTGTGGCCACAGACTTGCATTCCATTGTTGAAATGGTTTGTACCTCTGCATCTTTGCACTCAAGAGGAGATTTCAGTCCTTTGGTTAAGTCATTCATAGAGGTCATAGTCCATGTGTCTTTAGTCTTCATTATTATGTCTGCACATTGCTGGTCATGCAACACGATGTAAGAAGCCTTCGTTTCCTGTTGAGCTCTGCTCTGTTGAATGCAGTGCTGAACATGTGACAGATGCTCCCCAGGAACACTACAGCATTTCAGGATTTGCTTTGCATCCAGACCTGATTCACTAACTGATGACACCAATTTAGGAAAGGTCATCATATCTGAAGTAGGCAAGGACTGACAATATCCAGGAGTTACCTGTTCTCTTCCCGATTCACTAACTGAGCATACCAACCTTGGAACAAGTTGAAGAGACGGTATTGGCAAAGAATGGCAATAGGCAGAAACAGTGCCGTCTATCTTCATAGAAGAGTCCTGCCTTGCACTGCAGGGCAGGGCAGTGCTGTTGTGAATTGTCATCACTGTGGGAGAGTATATACTGCTTGATACATTATTGTAAGTCATGCCACCTTGACTAAGCCCAATTGATTGACTGCACATTGTCCTGTTTGCAAAACCACTTCCCAGTATGTGTGGTCCTAGAACAGCAGTGTGAAATGTTCCAGGATCTGTATAAATGGTAGTGTTGTGTGTTATACCGCCACTGTCAAAGCTGTTTGTGGGCACTTTTTGGTTTCTATGTGAAGTGGAAATTGGAGTCACCCGGTTTTGATAGTTAGGAGTATTTTCATATGTTCCAGAGCCATATATCGGTCTTTGTAAAGACGTGTTATGCATTGATGTATCATAACTACGGTTAGAAGAACTTATAATGGAGTGTGTGGCACTGGTTTCCATGTGGGAGACAGAACTCTGCTGCTTGCAACTGCATGTTAGGTCAGAATGGCTTCTTTGAACTGCAGCTTCCAGTCCTTCTATTCTATTCACACTTTGCTGGTGTGTGTCACAGACTGAAGAAATGTTCTCAACAGTGCTACTCTTGACATGCATCCTAGTGTCCTTTCCTTCCAGGGATATTGGCGTCGGGCCAACAGTCAGGAAGCGGTTTGTAGTCGTAGCTCTGTTCTGCACATTATCATCTGGTGACTGATCACTTGTGGTTTTGACAGCCGATGAACTTTCCACCATTCCAGACTGTGTGGAAGACCATTCAGAGCTAGGGGTACTTCCAACATCATTCTCGCTCACCTGTGTTTGGCAGACAGTACTACTGAGGCTCTTCTTGAGATCTTGTTTGTTGCTCTGTCTTTCATCAGAACTCCCTTGCCCAATGCACGCTAGACTTGATGAGCTCTTAGACAGAGGGTGGCTGTTTAGATTCAGGGGACGGTGGCAAACAGAATTTAGTGTTTCCTGATGGGAATGGGTTTGGACCTGGTGACTGTTGGCTGCCATGGTAAATAAGAGACCTGCAGGAAGGAAAGAGACTTTAAAAAACAATTCAAGAAGGAATATGTAATTAGCGATACTCAAGATCAGAAAATACTCATCATCCCAATGGATCCGCTGCTTAGGCTTCCCTTGCTTTTTATAGTCAAGAGCATGTGCCTCCAGAGATCAAAGTACATCTTTCTTTATTCTCAAGTGGATCAGCTTGTTTTTACCATTAAGATTGTTATACAAAGGATTTGTTCCCCAAATTGGGTTTGTACTTCATGATACAGAATGAGTTTTTACACATTATAAGTAAGTATCAGCAATGTCAAGTCTCTCCTGAGTTTACTGAAAAATACTTCTTACGGTGTCCAGAGACAGGCACTGTGACCGCCCACAATTTAACTGAAGGGAAGGCACATTTTTAAACAAAGATGAACACTCAGGAGAAAAGTTATTAGAAATCTAAGTTAAACAGGTGGTGTCACAAACAAAAAACAAAAATGTTTTCAACAGTCTGACTAAAAATCCTTTCCTCTCACAGCTGTTCAGCTTTTAGTTCCTTGTGATGTCATAATTTTCACAAATTATTCAGTCATCGTGTCTTCAAGCATAAACTGGATTTAAGTTTCTAAATTGGAAAAAAAAATCAACTCTCTCCCCCCCCAAACAAGCAGAAAATCCTTTCAAGGCTTATAGATATATTGTTTTTAAAAAATGAAAGAAGAGACTAGTCAGGTGGCTTTCCCACTCTGCTGCTAGCAGTACACACAAAAACACACTGCATATGGTCTAAATTTACCCCTTTCCTGGCGGTTACCTTAACACACTCACACTCACCCAACTACAACAATTCAGATTATTGCTGGGTTTCCCTCTCTATCTGTCCTACCTCAGAGAGACAGTCATGACCATTTATACTTCAAGGTTTCAGTTATAGGATCCACTAGGTGCATTAGCAGAAGAGCTCTAATGAGGCCAATTCAATCAGGGTGGATGTTCACCCCTTCTTGTCAACTATTGGGAATGGGCCACATCCACCCTGATTGAACTGGCCTCATTAGCACTGACCCCTCTCTGCCCCCCACTCGGTATGGCAACTCCCATCTTTTCATGTGCTGTATATTTATACCTGCCTACTGTATTTTTCACTCCACGCATCTGATGAAGTGGGTTCTAGCCCATGAAAGCTTATGCCCAAATAAATGTGTTAGTCTCTAAGGGCTTGTCTTCACTACCCGCCGGATCGGCGGGTAGCAAGCGATCTTTCGGGGATCGATTTTTCGCATCTCGTTTAGACGCGATTAATCGATCCCCGAAAGCGCTCCCCGTCGGCTCCGGAAATCCGGGTACATCTATACTTACCCACTGCTTCGGCGGCGAGTAATCGATCTTCTGAGATCGATTTATCGTGTCTTGTCTAGACGCGATAAGTCGATCCCGGAAGTGCGCGACGTCGACAACGGTACTCCTGCTCGCCGCGAGGAGTAAGCGCTGTCGACGGGGGAGCCTGCCCGCCACGTGTGGACCCGCGGTAAGTGCTTTGAAGATCGAACTAAGTACTTTGACTTCAGCTACGTTATTAACGTAGCTGAAGTTGCGTATCTTAGTTCGACACGGGGGGGTTAGTGTAGACCAGCCCTCCACCTCATCGAAAGGTGGAAGTGGAGTCGATGGGGGAGCGGCAGCGATCGACTCGCCGCCGTCTTCATGGCCAGGTAAGTCGATTACGATACGCCGACTTCAGCTACGTTATTCACGTAGCTGAAGCTGCGTATCATAGATCGACCCCCTCCCCTAGTGTAGCCCTGGGCTTAGGTGCCACAAGGACTCCTCGTTGTTTTTGCTGATACAGACTAACACGGCTACCCCTCTGAAACCAGAAGAGCTCTGCATCTCAGAACAGGGTTTCCTTTTGCAAATTGCCTTAAGAACCCAGAAGTTCATATTAATTGTTGAAGCTAATACCCAACAGCAAGGTGAAAAATACTCATTTTCAAATAAATATTACAACTCTTCTGTCTTTGACAAGAGAACTAGCCAACTTCTGTTAAGAACATACTTGCTTCTATTGGCTGGTATAGAATTATTGCCCCTATGACCCCTACAAATGTTTATATTTATGTTAATATTTCCTCATTTAAGAGAAGCTGTAACAGTAACAGTCTTGTTTTTAACCAGCTTTAACAGGCCCCTAAGTAGCTTCTTCCAGTGGCTTTCTTTTTAATGTAATTTATTCTATTCGCCTGCTGTTGCAACATCTTGCATTGACTATTTGGCCTATTCACCTTCCCTCCTCTCACCAGACACTTTGATGTATAATTGAAGTGAAATTATTTGAACAGCTTTCTGCAACAACAGAATGTATTCAAAAGAACACACTCCATTTTTCATTTTTAAAAATCTTCTACCCAACTAACACATAGTTAAATCAAGTTGCAGCATTTAATTTATTAGCATGCAATTAAGTGGCCAGCTCAAATAATACCAAGTCATTTTTGATATAGAAGTCCAGATGAAAGTGTTCCTAAAGTTCATGCCTCAGGGCTTCAGGGGATTGTCAGTAGAGGTCCAGAAGGAAATATTTTCCCCCACCCAAACTATTTCAGGTTTGTTTCCCCGCCCATCCTCTGAAACATCAAAAAGGGCCATGGCTGGAGATGGGATACTGAAAAGGGTAGGCTGGAACTCTGAGGTGGTACTGAGAATTTTCTCACTCAGATGTTTGGTTGGTGGATCTTTCTTACATGCTCACTCAGTTCAGACTTGTACTGATCACCATTTTGGGGGTCAGGGTGGAACTCTGCCCCAGATCAGATTGGCAGGAACCTGGAGGTGGCTTAGTCTTTCTCTGTAGCATGGGACATTGGTTGCTTGCTAGGATAATCAGGATGCAGCTCACCAAATCAATTGCTTGCCACTGCAGCAGCCTCTCGGGCATTTGTGCACTTTGGTTTCTCCTATTCTCTACTGTAGCATACAATATTTTAGTCTCCTGATGGTTGTAATACTGAGTCTAATCCAGGTTTTTGGGCTCCATACTTGGTAACTGGGTGGGGATTAGCGGCCTGTGACGTCCAGGAGGTCAGACTAGATGATCTGGCAGTCCCTTCTGGCCTTAACCTTTATGACTATTAAGTCCCAATGTTTTTAAGAACTTTTAAGCAAATGCACACTGCATATTCTGGCTTTGCAACAAGAAAGCATTCACAAATACACGATTCATGCCATTAGAATGCATTTCAAAGAAGAACTTTAATTGTTGGGACAAGAAAGCTAGATGTAACTGATAAGTTCATCACACAAGAACAAAAATACCCCTTAAATAGATAAAATACTCCGCTCATCTCTCCAGGAAATTGCCCAATCCCTGAACAGAAGGTGAGGGCTTCTAATACAGCCACCTTTCTTCTGGCTGGCAGAGGAGGAGGAGAGTAACAGGAATAAATCCATGTGCTTACATGGTTCCCAATCATTTACATATTGGGGTTTTAAAAGATCTTTTAAATGTCGATTTTAAGCTGTTTGGGGAAGGGACTGCCCCGGTGTATGTACATAGCAGCTAGCACAACTGGAGAGTTGGGCTGTTCTAACTGTTCTCTAACTAGGTGTCCTGTAATACAAATAAATAATTGCCTATCATTTATTTTCATATTTTGTTCGCTTGTATCCCCCAGTTCTATACAGACTAATGCCCCAATAATTAGCAGGATTAATTCCTTTCATATATATAATATTACTAAATGTAAACTGTCCCCTCGGATGATGCAGCCGGAAACACACGGGGCTGGGACACTACTGGAGCCCCAAAGGCTCCCCCACTCTCGCTGCTGCTGTCCAAGGATGGAATAGCAGTGCAGAAAGTCCACTGATCAATTATGGAGCCCATGTTCCACTGTCCCTGCTGTTTGGGGCTGAGACACCTGCCTGTTGCTTAACCCCTACTCAGTCACCCTTCTCTCCCACACACAACGGTTAGTCTCCCAACTTCAGAGAAAAGCTCAGACACCAGATTGCTGAGGGCATTAACCAATGCTACTGAATGGAGGGTGGCAAAGACTGCAGGGGCCATGAACCCCTGGAGTACTGGCTCCACAGAGATGTAAAGTGCTCAGGTAACTGCCTCTAACTAACCCCAGTGCTATTCCCTTCATACTCTGATAATCTTCTAACTGATTTCCTTCTAACAATCAGACCTGCCAACACTATGGGTTTCTGACCCTCCTGTAGGTGGATGGGGGAAACCCAGTCATCCTACAGAGAAATCACACATTGACTGGCTGCCTTCTCAGTAAGGCTATGGCTACACTACAGAATTAGGTCGAAATCATAGAAGTAGATATTTTAAAACCCGATTTTATGGAATCGATTGTGTGTGTCCCCACTAAAGAGCATTAAGACCATGAGGTCGACGGACTGTGTCCACAGTATCGGGGCTAGCGTCGACTTTCGGAGCATTGCATTGCGGGTAGCTATCCCACAGTTCCCGCAGTCTCCGCCACCCATTGGAATTCTGGGTTGCGATCCCAAAGCCTGATGGGGCAGAAAACATTGTCGCTGGTGGTTCTGGGTACATGTCGTCAAGCCATCAAACGTCCCTCCTTCCCTCCGTGAAAGCAATCTTTTTTGTGCCTTTTTTCTGCGGTTTCCGGGTTTGCTACGGAAGCCTGCTCAGCTCACAATTACTGTACATCTCCAGCGTACGCCTGGACATTAGGTCTAGTGGGGATTCAGTCACACTGTAATACGGGCAGAGGGATAGCTCAGCATTCTGAGCGTTGGCCTACTAAACCAGGGGTTGCGAGTTCAATCTTTGAGGGGGCCATTCCGCCTGAGGCTGGTAGTTGTGGGACTGCACAGCATAAGCTCCTTTTCTTCTAGCAGCAGATGGTGCAATATGCCATAAATGGTCATAGTCGCGGGACTACACAGCAGCAGCTCCTTGCCTTCTAGCAACATATGGTGCAATATGCCATAAATGATCGTAGTCGTGGGACTACACAGCAGAAGGTCCTTGCCTTCTAGCTGCAGATTGTGCAATAGGCTTGAAATGCATCGTCCCCTGTGTGCTCCTGGCTGGCCTATGGTGTGGCTGGCCAGGGGCGCTTGGACATAAATGGGAGTGACCGACTCTGGTCATTCTCTTTTTTACGTTTTGTTTAAGGGAGATTCAGTACTGCCTGGAACACGGGCAGAGGGATAGCTCAGCGGTCAGTGGTTTCCGTGTTTGCTACGGCAAGCATGGAGCCAGCGTACGCCTGGACATTAGGTCTATTGGGGATTCAGTCACGCTATAATACGGGCAGAGGGATAGCTCAGCGGTCTGAGCGTTGGCCCGCTAAACCGGGCGTTGCGAGTTCAATCCTTGAGGGGGCTAGGAGATGATGATGGATATCAAGCCTATTGAACCATCTGCAGCTAGAAGGGAAGGTGCCTAACCCTTGCTTCCCGGCATATTGTACCATCTGCTGTTAGAAGGAAAGGAACCTAACCCTTGCTCCCACCTCCCTCCGAGAAAGCAGCGGAGGGGGGAGCCCAAAATCCTTTCACGCCTTTTCTCATGCAGGCGCCATATTGCTGACACCATTGTTATCCACCCGCCGCTTCTGCTGTCCTGCAGACACCATACCAGGGAAAACATGGAGCCAGATCAGATCGCCGCGGCTGTTATCGCCGTTATGAACACCATGCGCATTGTCCAGGAGTATATGGAGAACGAGAACCAGGAGCTGCTACAGCTACAGCAGGCGAGGAGGCGACAGCAGCGCCCTGAGGACAGTGATGAGGACATGGACACAGACCTCTCTCAAAAAAGGCCTCCCCGCAAGGTGGACATCATGGTGGTAATGGGACTTGTTGATACAGTGGAACGACGATTCTGGGCCCGGGAAACAAGCACAGACTGGTGGGACCACACAGTGCTGCAGGTCTGGGATGAATCCCAGTGGCTGCGAAACTTTCGCATGCGTAAGGGCACTTTCATGGAACTTTGAGAGTTGCTTTCCCCTGCCCTGAAGCGCCAGAACACCAAGATGAGAGCAGCCCTCACAGTAGAGAAGCGACTGGCGATAGCCCTGTGGAAGCTTGCAACGCCAGACAGCTACCGGTCAGTCACGAATCAATTCGGAGTGGGAAAATCTACAGTGGGGGCTGTTGTGATGCAAGTAGCCAAGGCAATCACCGAGCTGCTGGTACCAAGGGTTGTGAGTCTGGGAAATGTGCAGCTCATACTGGATGGCTTTGCAGCAATGGGGTTCCCGAACTGTGGTGGGGCAATAGACGGAACCCATATCCCTATCTTGGCACCGGACCACCAAGCCAGCGAGTACATAAACCGAAAGGTTTACTTTTCAATAGTGCTGCAAGCACTCGTGGATCACAAGGGACGTTTCACCAACATCAACGTGGGATGGCCGGGAAAGGTACATGACGCTCACATCTTCAGGAACTCTGGTCTGTTTCAGCTGCTGCAGCAAGGGACTTTCTTCCCAGACCAGAAAATAACCGTTGGGGATGTTGAGATGCCTATAGTTATCCTTGGGGACCCAGCCTACCCCTTAATGCCATGGCTCATGAAGCCATACACAGGTAGCCTGGACAGTAGTCAGGACCTTTTCAACTATAGGCTGAGTAAGTGCAGAATGCTGGTGGAAGGTGCATTTGGGCATTTAAAAGCTCGCTGGTGCGGTTTATTGACTAGGTTAGATCTCAGCAAAACCAATATTCCCATTATTATTACTGCTTGCTGTGCGCTCCACAATATCTGTGAGAGTAAGGGGGAGACGTTTATGGCGGGGTGGGAGGTTGAGGCAAATCACCTGGCCGCTGGTTATGCGCAGCCAGACACCAGGGCTATTACAAGAGTACAGCAGGATGCATTGCGCATCAGGGAAGCTTTGAAAACCAGTATCATGAATGGCCAGGATCTCATGGTCAAAATAGCGCATAGACAAAGCAAGGAAGCAGAAAAGCCCTTTTCCCCAAGAGCCAGGAACTTTTTGTCACCCTGGAGCCTACAGGGTGTGAAAGTTCTGTTTTTCCCCCATTAATGAAAAGCCCCGCCCCTTCATTCACTCTACTTCCCTTTAACCAAACTGCCCTGCCCTCCCCCCCTCGGTCACCGCTTGCAGAGGCAATAAAGTCATTGTTGCTTAAAAATCATGCATTCTTTATTAATTCATAAAACAAAGAGGGGAAACTATGGGGGTAACTGCCACGGTCGCCCGGGATGGGTGGTGGAGGAAGGGAAGCACCAGGATGGGTGGTGGAGGAAGGGATGAGGGAAGGACAAGGACACACAGCACTTTAAAACTTATTGAATGCCAGCCCTTTGTTGCTTGGACTGTTCTCTTGGCTTGAGTGGTTGGGTGCACGGAGGCCACCCAAACGTGTTCTTGGGCGTCTCGGGGATGAGGTTATGGGACTCGGGAAGGAGGGCTGTTGGTTACACAGGGGCTGTAGCGGCGGTCTGGGCTCAGGCGGCCTTTCCTGAACCATACGCCTTTCCTCAGCCATAAGCCGGAGGATTTCCGTTTGATCCTCCAGTAGCCTTAGAATTGCATCCTGCCTTCTATCTGCATGCTGACGCCACCTACTCTCTTCATCCCGCCGCTGTCTCTCTTCAGCCCGCCAGTCATTGTCTTCAGCACGCCACCTGTCCGCGCGATCAAATTCTGCCTTCCTGGACTCCGACAGTGTCTGCCTCCACGCATTCTCCTGGGCAGTTTCAGTGTGGGAGGATTGCATGAGCTCTGAGAACATATCGTCTCAATTCCTTTTTTTTTTTACTTCTAATCTTCGCTAGCCTCTGGGACGGTGATGAAAGGGGTGGCGCTGAAACATTTGCAGCTGTGGGAGGAAACAAATGGGAGAGGGATAGTTTAAAAGACACATATTAGAGAACAATGCTCCAAACATTACATAGCACATGTGCATTTGGTCCAAGGTTGCACTTTGCCTGTTATATTGAGGGTCTGCCGGTTTGGTGTGAGAGATCACACAAGCAGGTCCGGCGGGCAACAGCATTCAGCTTGCAGGCAGCCATGGTAAGCCACAGTTTATAGGCTGTGGGAATGGTTTCAAACAGCAACCTCATTTCCCATAACAAACAGCCTTTGGGCTGGCAATTTAAAAAGGGTTGGCAATTGAAAAGGGAGGGGCGGCGGTTTTCGGGTTAACGTGCAGCGCGAACCTAATCGACACCCTCCCCCACACACATCCAAGATGTTCGCTGTTCCCCCTCCCCCCACCGTGTGGGTCACAGCGGGGAAGATTTCCGTTCAGCCACAGGCAAACAGCCCAGCAGGGACGGACCCCTCTGAATACCCCCTTAATAAAATCCCCCTATTTCAAACAGGTGACCATGAATGATATCACTCTTGTGAGGATAACACAGACAGATAAAGAATGGATGTTGCTTGAATGCCAGCAAACACCGGGACCATACGCCGCCATGCTTTGCAATGCCATGATTCCAGACTACGTTCTTCTGGCCTGGCGTGGTAGAGTGTCTTACCACGGAGCACAGGATAAGGCTGCCCTCCCAAGAAACCTTTTGCACAGGCTTTGGGAGTACATCCAGGAGAGCTTTCCGGAGATGTCCCCGGAGGATTTCCACTCCATCACCGAACATGTTAACATAATTTCCCAGTAGCTGTAGCTGTACTGGCCGCGAATTAATCATTAAACACGCTTGTTTATAAAACATGTATTACTTTCACAGAGGTACACTCACCAGAGGTCCCTTCTCCTGCATCAAGCACGCCTTGGGTGGGTTCGTAGGGTACTGGCTCCAGGGTGACAAAAAGTTCCTGGCTCTCGGGGAAAAGGGCTTCTCTGCTTCCTTGCTGTGTCTGTGCGCTATTTTGAGCATGATTATCATCATCTTCCTCTTCCCGAAAATGCTCCTCGGTGGTTTCTGATGATCCACATACGTAGTCATACCACATGGATGGGTCAGTGCTGGCTGCACCCCCTAGAATGCCATGCAGCTCATCATAGAAGCGGCATGTCTGGGGCTCTGACCCAGAGTGGCTGTTTGCATCTCTGGTTTTTTGGTAGGCTTGCCTGAGCTCCTTAATTTTAACGAGGCACTGTTGCGCATCCCTGTTGTAGCCTCTGCCCTGCATGCCCTTGGAGACTTTGGCATATGTATTGGCATTTCACCTTTTGGACCGTAGTTCTGCTAGCACGGTTTCATCTCCCCATACAGCGATCAGATCGCGTACCTCACGCTCGGTCCATGCTGGAGCTCGTCTTCAGTTCTGGGACTCCATCATGGTCACCTCTGCTGATGAGATCTGCACTCACCTGCAGCTCACCACGCTGGCCAAACAGGAAATGAAATTCAAAAGTTCGTGGGGCTTTTCCTGTGTACCTGGGCAGAGCATTCGAGCTCAGACTGCTGTCCAGAACGGTCAAATGTTGCACTGTGGGATAGATCCAGGAGGCCAATACCGTCGAATTGCATCCTCATTAAGCCTAGATCGATTCGACAATATCGCTTTAAGCGCTAATCCCCTCGTTGGGGGTGGAGTGGCGAGATCGATTTTAAGAGCCCTAGAAGTCGATGTTAAGGGCTTCATCGTGTGGACGGGTGCACGGATCAATCGATATAATGCTAATAAATAAGACCGAAACTCGTAGTGTAGACCAGGGCTAAGCAAGATAATGGGGAAGTACAGCCAGTCAAAGCTGCTGCATATGCTGAGGCACTCAACGGGTAGTGATCAATGGCTCCATGTCTAGTTGGCAGCCGGTATCAAGTGGAGTGCCCCAAGGGTCGGTGCTGGGGCCGGTTTTGTTCAATATCTTCATCAAAGATCTGGGGGATGGTGTGGACTGCACCCGTAGCAAGTTTACAGATGACACTAAACTGGGAGGAGTGTTTGCTACGCTGGAGGGTAGGGATAGGATACAGAGGGACCTAGACAAATTAGAGGATTGGGCCAAAAGAAATATGATGAAGTTCAACAAGGACAAGTGCAAAGTCCTGCACTTAGGACGGAAGAATCCCATGCACTGCTATAGACTAGGGACCGAATGGCTGGGCAGCAGTTCTGTAGAAAAGGACCTAGGGGTTACAGTGGATGAAAAGCTGAATATGAGTCAACAGTGTGCCCTTGTTGCCAAGAAGGCTAACGGCATTTTGGGCTGTATAAGTAGGGGCATTTCCAGCAGATCGAGGGACGTGATTATTCCCCTCTATTCGGCACTGGTGAGGCCTCATTTGGAGTACTGTGTCCAGTTTTGGGCCCCACACTACAAGAAGGATGTGGATAAATTGGAAAGAGTCCAGCGGAGGGCAACAAAAATGATTAGGGGGCTGGAGCACATGACTTATGAGGAGAGGCTGAGGGAACTGGGATTGTTTAGCCTGCAGAAGAGAAGAATGAGGGGGGATTTGATAGCTGCTTTCAACTACCTGAAAGGGGGTTCCAAAGAGGATGGATCTAGACTGTTCTCAGTGGTAGAAGATGACAGAACAAGGAGTAATGGTCTCAAGTTGCAGAGGGGGAGGTTTAGGTTGGATATTAGGAAAAACTTTTTCACTAGTAGGGTGGTGAAGCACTGGAATGGGTTACCTAGGGAGGTGGTGGAATCTCCTTCCTTAGAGGTTTTTAAGGTCAGGCTTGACAAAGCCCTGGCTGGGATGATTTAGTTGGGGTTGGTCCTGCTTTGAGCAGGGAGTTGGACTAGATGACCTCCTGAGGTCCCTTCCAACCCTGAGATTCTATGATTCTATGCCTCCTCCTCCTTTCCTCTGTCACTAACCCATACACAGAAGGCTGGGAGCACTACTGAAGCACCCAGCACTTTCATCTCTGAGCCTCCTGAAGTGTAGACATCGGGCAGGGAGGTAGGTGCAGAACTAATTAAATGGCACTCCTGGGAATGGGTCTGCCATGCCATCAGGCAGTACTTTACACAAACTTAAAATGAAATGGCTTTGCATCACAAGGGATTGGCAGGTATGTAATTCAGATCACATACACTCACCCGCCCTCCAAAACTCTACGTTCTAGCGACTAGCCTACAAAATGCTGCAGACTTGAACCTCCAAAGTCCAGAAAAACCTATCATCTTTCCATGCCCCGTGTCCCTATGGCATAGAGGCACCACTCTATTTACCATTCATCCTTCCAATATACACCAGAGAGATTCTCTTCCACATGCTGGGTTAAGTGTAATGTACCTACAAATTCTCCTTTTGAAGAGGGGAAAGGAGTGGGCACCCATCCCAGCAATTATACCAAAATGTATATCTTCACAAAAGCCACACTGGTATCATGAGAATGGTATGTATAAAAATGTGGATCACTACTAATGTAATTTACATAGTCAATAAGGCACATTTACATTTTGTGAAGAAGCGGATCAGAAACTCGGATACACATGTAGAGCATGGATAGAAATGAAGGTAGAGTTAAAGCTGGGGAACTTGAAGATCTGAAGTCTCTTTCTTTCAGTGTGTGGGGTGAGGGAATTGCTTTGTTTTATTTTAAATTCTACAAAACACACCCATGACATTCATTCTATTTAAAGATAGCTATTGTTTACATTGACTTTATGTGAAAGATTTTAGTTCGAGAATCTGAAGATGTCTGCACTTGGATATATGAACAAGAAAGCATGCCATTTGAGGTAGATATGTTATAAGTATATACAAAATTGTTAGACAAACACAGAAAGGATTAGGATAGAAATGGAATTAACATCCTCTATTTTTGGCTTAGCTTCAGATGGCTGCATGAGGGGATCTAGGATGCTTTCACTAATTCCACTGAACTACTTTACTTGAAAGCAACAAATTTGTGTGTTTTGCTATGACTTATGATTAAAGTTGTGACCTATTTAATGCATTAGTAAATTTAGTATAAGGATATTACATTTTACTAGTTGAGATTTACTGACAAATTACTATGCCTAAATGAATTTATCAAATTTTTTTTATATTTCATGCATATGTTTTCAATTACAATTTTGAAAACAGAACGTAAATGGATAAAATGCAAAACAATTCATGAAACCATGTTGGCATCTGGATCAAGTTTTCAAAGCAAGTGGCATTACATATGCACAATACCAGCAATAATCTTTCTACATAGTACTAAAAAGTCTATTCATTTTGCAAGTGATAATTTTGATGAAGACAAAACTTTGTCTTTCTTCCATGGTTTGAATCAGTTACCTGACACTTTTTAGCTCCAGGATAATCCTACTAGGCAAAGTACAAAATGCCTGCATCCCCATGCACCCCAAAGCCATGTGCATCTGTAATTTAAATAAATTAAATATTTGTGTTTCATTTGCTATTGCTTAACTATAACCTTGCCAATCAATTTTCAGTTTAATTTTTTTTAAAACATAATTTATTACTTGGGCTGACCAAATAACAGTAAAATATATTTGTCAATGAGTTTTTACACATTTGTGTCAAATGGTATATTCACCAAGAATTATTTGAACAGTTACAAAGCTGGATGAATACCAGTGAGATCCATTAAAAAATGCCACCCATCCGCATCAACAGGTGGGGGAAATGGATAGGGCCAGAGGTGAAAAGGGGACAGTCCCATTGGCGACGGAGAGAGGCACTTGCCAAGGAACAATAGCCTTCCATGGGAGTCTCTGGCACCCATTGGCCAGCTGGGGGGAAAGGGGTGCTGACTGGCCAGCATTCCCCAGCTCCCAAGATTTAGCCCAGCACATGTAGAGCCTCTTTCAGCTCCATTCAAGCAACCCACCCAAACTAGGAATGGGAACCTGGCCTGACAGATGCTGTGGGTCTAGGCAATCGTCTGTTCGGGGGGCCAAATTGGCAGAGGACCAGGGAGTCTTTTTGCCTTCTTCACAGCATCTGAAAGCAACAGGGGCTTAAGTAGAAACACATATGTTACCTAACTGAAGTACTGGGGTGGTGTTGCTTACTCGTCACAACTCACGGCCAGTTTCCAGTGTGGCTGAGAGAATAAAATAAACAGTTCTCAGAGGTAAAAGACCTGGGATTTTGGTGATGGACAATGGGCTCATATGATAGGGTGAGACCTTGTGGCCCTCGTAAGCCGAGGTCCCCAATCCTGCTACACCCTCTGTCCCCCTCATGGAGGAAGGGTGCTAGGTAGGATTCAGAGAGAGCTGAGTCCTAAGGTGGTGGGGAAGTAGGCTGAGGAGAGCTTACCTCACGTTGTGGGTTATATATTAAGGAGCCCTGTAACCCTAGTGCCAGTTATGGGTTATATGGTAAGGAGCCCTGTAACACCTACATTGGAACCAATTAAATGCCGAGCATAGGCAAGCATGGGTAGTGAGTGGGTAGTACACCTCCCTTTTGCTAAAAGTTTAATAAAAGTTGCGGGTTACCACTTAATTCCATGTGTGTATCTATCTGTCTTCATTTTGCCGTTGTGTCCACGTAAATTTACTCAATACTATTAAACCAGCCCTACTTATTACTACCCCTCAATTGCTTTTGTTATAGCTCCACTCCTTTCCTGGCTTCACTACACATTATCTTTTCCATTACAGATGACAGTGTATCTTTTCCTTGTCCCTCACTGTCCAGGGGCAACACCCAGGTGAGAAACCAACAAGTGTCCCCAAGCTGGTTGGGGAAGAGGAAGAGATTCTTCCCCTAGTACTACTCTTTCCCATTTTCTTACCTAGTGCTTGCTTCAGCAGCTCTTCAGAGTTTTCACAAGCATTAATAGCATGAAACTGACCTGATTCTTGTCAATTTTCCTGCCTCCCGCAGGGGGTTCTAGCAGTAGGAGTGAAAATTAGTAAGAGCAGTTTTCAGTTTGCTACGGCTTTTGAAAGCTATGAGGAGCAGCAGTGCTGTTTGTCTGCAAATCTGGGAAGACAACACTGCATCAGTGGGTCCCAACTCTGCACTCCCTCCACATGCCCAACTTCAAACAAAGTCAATAAAGAGAAAATATATGACATACAATATTTGTTGATCTAGTTGCTTTTATAGGTCTATCATCCTAGCAGCCAAGTGCCTATCAGCACCCTCAATAACTGTGGTAATGGAGAACAAACCAGTTTCTCAACTCTCATCTGTTTATAAATAGCACAAAAGTTTTAGTGTCAAAGCTTAATAGCTCCTTGAGTAGTAAGCTCTCTTCTTCCTTGAAAAATTGCTGTGTCTCAGTTCATATATTGCATTGTTAAAGACATTAATAGACTCTTCTGGGATGCTTGTCACTATGATATCTGGACACCTCACAACAGCCCTGTGAGATAGGGAAGTATTATTGTGCTCATTGTAGAGGAACTAAAACAGAAATTAAGTTGCAATAAACACTTGCACTGGGGCTTCATTGTCATGCAGTCAATGACATCATTGATTCTACACACACTGGTGATGCTAACCATGTGAATTACTGTTTGCAAGATTGGGACCTAAAGGAAATGTATTTTCCATAGTGCTAAATTCATGATTTAGAAAGCCCATCCAAAATCTGATTTACCCTATGTTTCATCCACTTATTGCCATGGCACTTTTAAGAAAGGGACACTATCTTGTTAAAATCTAAACTAATAGATTTGTGTGTGCCACTGTGACGGGGAAGACTGGCCCTGCACTGGCCATGAGAGAGTTAAGCCTTCTCTGCTGGCAGAGGAAGCCACGCCCCTGAGGCCCTGCTGGGCATGCTCCAGCAGGGGGCCAGGTATAAAAGCCTGCAGAGCTGCTCAGTCAGGGCTGGCTGCTGAGGAGGAAGGATGCCCAGCAGAGGCTCTAGTCCAGGAGCTAGGGCCGCCCTTACCAGGGAGAGCTAAAGAGCCCAGGACCGGGACTGGAGGCCAGCCGCTACTGGAACCCCAGGAAGTTCAGGGAACTGAGGAGCCTGGGGGCTCAGAAATCACATGGACTACTGCATCCAAAAAGCCGGTAGGAAGTGACCCAGGGGGGGTGCGGGAGTGGTACCTCCCACCCCAGTGAGGGCAGCGTGTTTCGGTGGGATTCCCCGCTGACCCTGGCGGGCTGTGTTACCCGCTGTTAAGGCCCTGGGTTGGGCCCCAGGTCCCCTACCGAGGACCGTCGCCCTTGGGGGGACGGGCCCCAAGCTCAGAACTCAAGACTGCCTGACCTGACTGGGAAGGCACCCTGAAGTAACCCAGGCCCCTAGGCCGTGCTGTCCCTTCAGGGGAAGCGACTAAGGGGGACTCTGGCCATTGAGCCCCGCTGGATGGGCTGCCAGGAGTGGCATAAAAATCGGACTGGGAACTAGACAGGCGGGGTACCTCCTAGCCCCCCTGCATCTTGGAGGGGCGACGGAGTGCGAACCCCGCCACAGCCACTAATTGCACTTTCGATGATAAAAGTGAAAGTTTTTTAAAAAAAATCTTAAACCACTGATGCTGTTTATTTTTTCATCTTACTCAGTTTGTACAATTAAAGAGATTTATTTTCATTTTCTGGTTCTCATGAAGTAATACTGTGTAGCACTATTTGAATGGCTAAATGCTGCAGGAGAATATTTAGGTCCAGACAAAATAAAACCAATTTTACTGGAATATACTTTAAGCAATGGAAATTATTCTTTTAAAAAAATACACTCTAGATTTTGGGCTTTAAGTCAACCTAATTGAATATGTACATAACACAATGTCTAATGCTCTATATAGCATATACACACAGGTTTGTTGATTTCAGGTCTGGATTTGATTTGATTTTAGAATGTAATCCTGAAAAATACTGTCCAGCCCAAAGAACAATGATTATTTTCAGTTACTTGGCATCGCAATCCCATCATTCCTGTACCAAGTTGTGCAACAGCCACAATTGGCATGAAACCTCACATTACACAAATTAAATAAATAGGCTGACCATATTTCCTTAAAACAAAAACGGGCCATTGGGATGGCAAAAACGGGACGGGGAGACAAGCGGCAGCCGCAACAAGCCGCCCCTCGTCTCCCCGCTCAGCAGCTCGGCGGGGAGACGAGGGGCAGCCGCGGCAAGCCGCCGCCCCTCGTCTCCCCGCTCAGCAGCTCGGCGGGGAGACGAGGGGCAGCCGCGGCAAGCCGCCGCCCCTCGTCTCCCCGCTCAGCAGCTCGGCGGGGAGACGAGGGGCAGCCGCAACAAGCCAGCGTTCAGTTTTTTACAAAAAAATAAAAACTATATATAGTTTATTAAAAACAGGACAAAATTGACATTTATATTAAAACGACAGGACGGTCGGGAAATATGAAAAACGGTACTGTCCCGTTTAAAACGGTACATATGGTCAGCCTATAAATAAATCTTTTTTACCTGTGAAAAGGAATTTGAATGATTACCCGACTCATTGAATTCTGCAGAACTTTCCATGAAACAGACTTCTACTACCCTCTGTAAAAATGCACTATGTCTACCACTTCCTGCCACAAAAATGGGTGACACACACAATTCTCACTAGATGGCAGTAATCTTGAAAGAGCTCTCCAGAAATTGTACCACTTTTGATCCATGTTCTCTGCATTTCACACTGAAACATTTGATTATGGGGATCCAAATATTTTGTACTAAGCTTCTAAACAGTATTAAGACTGAATATATATCTTGCTCTCTCTCTCTCTACACACACGTCATCTATGAAAGTGATAATCTTGGGATAAATTGCGTTCTTCATGCACATTTGGTTGCCTCACCTGCACTTTGTCCCCTAGTACACCTCTGTCAGAAAATATTCCAAATCCTATCATGAAGTCTATACCATTCTAAGCTTCTAACAATTTTTTATAAAATCTGTCCCTAAAACTTTACATTGCCCCCTCCCATACCAAAATATGGATTTACTCCTCCAAATAACATTGATACTAAACAAGTCAAATTCAGTTCTAGAATAAGGGTTTAAAGTGCAATTCTACTCTGAAGAATGACTATATATAAACAGCACCATCTTTCTCAAAAAAATCTGACTGCCAATACACATGGCTGATGTGCTAAGCTCTGACTGCTCTCTTTACTCTCATTGGCATTGCAGAGCTGACATAGCTAAGAGAACATAGTAAGGCATTTGATACGGTCTCGCATGATATTCTTATCAATAAGCTAGGGAAATACAACTTAGATGGGGCTACTATAAGGTGGGTGCGCAACTGGCTGGATAACCGTACTCAGAGAGTAGTTATTAATGGTTCCCAATCCTGCTGGAAAGGTATAACGAGTGGGGTTCCTCAAGGGTCTGTTTTGGGACCGGCTCTGTTCAATATCTTCATCAACGACTTGGATATTGGCATAGAAAGTACGCTTATTAAGTTTGCAGATGATACCAAACTGGGAGGGATTGCAACTGCTTTGGAGGATAGGGTCATAATTCAAAATGATCTGGACAAATTGAAGAAATGGTCAGAGGTAAACAGGATGAAGTTTAATAAGGACAAATGCAAAGTGCACCACTTAAGTAGGAACAATCAGTTTCACACATACAGAATGGGTGGAGATTGTCTAGGAAGGAGTACGGCAGAAAGGGATCTAGGGGTTATAGTGGACCACAAGCTAAATATGAGTCCACAGTGTGATGCTGTTGCAAAAAAAGCAAACTTGATTCTGGGCTGCATTAACAGGTGTGTTGTGAGCAAGACATGAGAAGTCATTCTTCCGCTCTACTCTGCGCCGGTTAGGCCTCAACTGGAGTATTGTGTCCAGTTCTGGGCACCGCATTTCAAGAAAGATGTGGAGAAATTGGAGAGGGTCCAGAGAAGAGCAACAAGAATGATTAAGGGTCTAGAGAACATGACCTATGAAGGAAGGCTGAAGGAATTGGGTTTGTTTAGTTTGGAAAAAAGAAGACAGAGGGGACATGATAGCAGTCTTCAGGTATCTAAAAGGGTGTCATAAGGAGGAGGGAGAAAACTTGTTCATCTTAGCCTCTGAGGATAGAACAAGAAGCAATGGCCTTAAACTGCAGCAAGGGAGGTTTAGGTTGGACATTTGGGAAAAGTTCTTAACTGTCAGGGTGGTTAAACACTGGAATAAACTGCCCAGGGAGGTTGTGGAATCTCCATCTCTGGAGATATTTAAGAGTAGGTTAGATAAATGTCTATCAGGGATGGTCTAGACAGTAATTGGTCCTGCCATGAGGGCAGGGGGCTGGACTCGATGACCTCTCGAGGTCCCTTCCAGCCCTAGAATCTATGAATCTATGAACGAAAGATTCTTTTCCATTTAAAAGATCAACACTATTGTTTTCTAAGTTATAATCAACTACACCTGTGAAACCCTGCTGACGTCAGTAGGGCTGCATCAGTGTTACTAAACCTTTAATTTGACCGCAGCACCTTTATTATGGTGTTAGTGCACGAGATGCAAAAAACCCAGTTTTGACTCTGAGCCCAGGTACAGATGCCATGTGGGGGTTGGGGTTAACATGTTAACAGAACGCATTTGAAACAAAAGTACTCACTCAAAGATATAACATACAGCCCTCTATTGTCATTAGTACCAGGCAAAAAAGCTGCTGGCCGCCCCTCTCCCGCGGCCCCGCTCTCCCGGCCGGGGCGCCAGCGGGGAACGCGGCATGCCTGCGGCCCCGCTCTGGGCACTGGCAGGGAGGGCGGCAGCATGCCCTGCTCTCCGCCGGCCGGAGGAGCGCCGCTGGGAGGGTGGCGGCATGCCCCGCTCTCCCCGGCCGGAGGAGCGCCGCTGGGAGGGTGGCGGCATGCCCCGCTCTCCCCGGCCGGAGGAGTGCGGCTGTGGGGAGGGCGGCGGTGTGCCCCGCTCTCCCACCGGCTAGAGGAGCGCAGCCACGGGGAGGGCGGCGGCATGTTCCACGCTCCCCCGGCCAGAGAAGCGCGGCCGCCGGCGGCATACCCCGTTCTCCCCCGGCCGAAGGAACACCGCGGGGAGGGCGGCTGCATGTCCCGCTCTCCCCCGGCAAGAGGGGCGCCATGGGGAGGGCGGCATGCCTGCCCGCGGCACCGCCCCCTGCGGCTTGCCGCCCCAGGCACACGCTTGCTGCGCTGGTGCCTGGAGCCGCCCCTGGTTAGTACAGTGTCTCTTATCTGTCTTTCAAATATTGACCCACTGTGAGAACAAGCTATCAGGGTTAGAAACAGGAACTTTCCACCAACAGAAAGCCAAGAATCTTTCTTCGCTAATAGAATGAGATTTGTTTGGGGGCTTGGGAAAAAACACACATAAGATACTGGACTTTTTAGAACACAACATACATAGAAAAGCTATTTTAGATAATTTCTAAGCTGCTTTTATTGCATTTTGGGATGGGAGTTTTAAAAGAGCTCAGTGTTGGCCTAACGCTGCTGCCACTGAAGTGGAGATTTTTACCACAACTTCCAGAGACAAGAGTTAGGTCAACACTGTGCAGTTTGGAAATTCCCTCCCTTAGTTATTCCAAGATACCATACAGCTGGATATCCAATAGTAAGAGAGCCTCTCTTTATGGATGGAGAGATGTGATAAATAGGAGAGAAACAGAAAGAAATCCCCTTTTTTTGTACATAGTGACTTATACAGAAAATATGGTGCAATATAAAGGTTTGATACTAGGATATATGGAAAGGATATGCTGATTAGAGATGTATGGATGTTTGCATTTTCTCCAGTAGGTGAAGGAGACCTTGTGAAACAAGTGAAAGTGCCATAAAAGTGATATAACTGATTGATTCTGCCCTAAGATTAAAACACAATCTATTATTTTACAATGCTGTTATTTAGAAATCTGCAGCAGCTTTATTTAGCTAGTTATGTCACGCTGATAGGGACTGAGAGTTAGCGGTGCTCATTTTTAAACTCATTGTTGCTCTGTAAATTGGAAAAGTATGGTGCTAACTTAAGTTCTCAAAAACAGATTAAATAGATACATTATGAATTCTCTGCAGAATTTGGCAAGAGGCAAGGAGAGAGTGCATTACAGATTCAACACAATTCGTAAAAGTTCCTGCACATTTCCAGTATCCCTAGTGATTACTTTCCATATTCTATATCAATCACTTTTTATGGATTATTTATTCTACATAAATGTAATGTTCTACACACAAACTGGCTATAATGCACATAATTAGAGAAAGAATAATGATGGCAGAGCCTACAGCTCTATTATAACAAATCCAGACAGCACGGGTTGTGGGCATATGCTTGTAATGCGCATTCCTCTCCTCTATGTATTCTTAAAATCAGGCAGGAAAGCGGTATTTTATGAAGATCTTACAGCAATGGATTTTTGTAAAATTTTGCTCCATGCATTCAAAATCAGCCTCTGATTACAGAGTAAATCTGTTAAAATTAGAACCACCCTTGCCTATGACATGAAAAGAAAGATTTCTATAATAGATCTAGGCCCAGATTTTCAAAATGATGAATAATTTTGAGTCCCCAACTGGAGACAACTTAAAGGGGCCTGATTGTTAGAGGTTGGGTGTTCAGGAATTTCTGAAAATCAGGCACTGTTAAGGTGTCTCAAGTTGGGCACCTAAAAATTTAGTTACTTTTTTAAAATCTTGATTCTATTTTGTGTCAGCATTTATTAAAATATATTATGAAAGGCTTCATAAAGTCTGTCAGTAGAATATGCACAGCACTACAACTTCAGGGCACCGAACTCTTCTTTAACACCAGGGCAGCTGTATGTATGTTTTATACCAAGAGGGCAGTGTGATTTTAATTTACTTATAAGATTTATTGCAGTAGAAGGCTGCTATATCTAGATTCTTAACTCTGTTTAAGCCTATTACAGACACCCTGACTATAACCTGCAAATTCCCTGACATACTGCTCAGGAAGAATTGCCTGAGAGAGGCTACAATTGTTATGAATGATAGCATGTGGCAAATGTTCAAGAACTTTCATTGCAATCCAAGTGGCAGCAGTTGTGATCAGTTACAGACTGCACGGGATGAGGTGAGGGGAGAGGGGGAATACCGTACATCAATATTAGAAGTGCAGAGTGCATTTTCATTACAAAGTTCTGTTGTAGTCACCCATGATAGAAAACTACTATACTTAAATATCTAAAGAGATTCCTTTTTTCAAATATCTGATATTCCCTTTTAGAGCTGGGTGGATTAAGCAATTAAAATAAGGAGATAACAAAAATAAATTCATATGAATTAATTGATCGTATCCTGAAATCATATAATAAAAGTTTGCCCATTTTTAACCATACTAGTATTTACAGTTGCCTTACCCAAGATAAGGAGGATCTATCTGAGGATTTACATTCTAATTTTACGAGGTCTGGTGGCAATTTCCCCTCTCAAAAGAAACTGGTCATTAGCTGTAATGATTAGCATCCATTACTGCCAGGGGGTCAAGACGCTTGAAAGACATTGACAAAACAGGATTAGCTATAGTAAAAAGCTTAGCGGCTCAGGTGCCTGGGACAAGGGCCTCTGGGGCAGGGGAAATTAAAGAGAGGAGACACTGGTGAGGAATTTAAGGAGTCTCTGGATCACAGATCTCATACAAGAATTTTCTTTGACAAGGCTTTCCCAAGTTCTGTAAGCAATCAGGGCACATAGGTACCTGAGATGGTTGCAGAACTGGGCTAGAGACCCCAATTTTTAAATATTTAAGAACTTTTAAAAAAATCATAATTTAGGCTTTCACATACCGTATGGCCCTTTGCACTGACTGTGCCTAGCCACAGCTGTATGCTGGTAGTCCCTCTCTTTTAAATGCTTTGGCTCTTCTTAATAATACCCCTGATTATCAGACATAGGTCATCAAGTGGAGTGGACAAACAATGTCACATGCATGTAATGAACACATACTGAGTATGCTCTTCAATAAGTAGGATTAGCTGTGCTCATCTATAATATGAGTTGAGTTATCTCAACTATCACTTTGCCCTGTAGTTCTGCAGAATGGGTGCATGGCCAGTTCTGCAACTGATGGTCACTATTTTGATTAATCAACCATATTATCTAGAATTAACAATAGCAAAGACTAAAAAACTAAACCCACAAAACAAGAGTTTTGGAAGGACAGAAAACCCTTCATGCTTTGAGGCATAAGCCAACCTCTAGTGACAGTTAGGAAGACATGTTCCCCATGCATAGTTTATTCCATAGCTGCTTATCGCAGCATTTCTTGCACCTTCCTCCAATGCAGCTACTACTTGCCATTGTCTGAGGCAGGATAATAGGCTAGACGGACCAACCAGTATGATCTGGTACAATATTTACTATGTTCCTATCCATTTCGACTGTTTCTCCTCTGTGATCATTATGGGAGTGCAAGAAAAAACAAGTGTGCCCCACATTAGAGTTCTTCGCACATAGCAAGAATGTTATAAAGGCACTTGATGAGTGCAGTACAAAAGCCTAGATAGTATACACTCCATATACATATAAGTAAGCTGATCAGCCACATCTGTTACTTCTTATCAGCTATACAATGGTTAACTCCAAGCAAGCTTGGTTTGATTTCTAAGACTAGCCTCCTGTTCCTCAGCCTGGCTGACAGACATCTCGCTTATCCACTGACAGGGAGTCAAAGGAATAAGCAGGAGTGCCCAAGTCACTCTGTATCAAGTGAGAAAGTGTCTGGGAATACTCAAGGCTCAGCAAGGAGCTCTCTCCTCCCACTGACTCCCCAAAACAATGACATATCAGGGAAACCCTGCTTATAGTATTACCATGCAATGACGTAACATGAAAATAGTTATTTTGTGGGGGGAAATGAATGGGTTTCTATATTTATTGAGTTAAGAAAAATATGCAATCAAATCAGGAAGACAAGTTCCGTATGTCCATAGTTTATGTGCCCAAAGCAAAATCTCACAAACGGAGATTATATTCACGTGATAAATTAGAGTACGGATATTTGACCACCTTGCCTGACCTCTGCTCATGAATCCAGGGATAGCCTGCAGTACTCACCTGGGGGTTTACTACGCATGGATATGACCAATACACACTGCCCTTTATGCCCCCCCACCCCCCCCCACCACCACATGCATAGATACATTCCCACACATAGCACACACTGGGGCATTGCCAACCTTGCGTGTTCAAAAATCATGAGTCGGGTCTCAAAAAATCATGATATATTTTAAATCTGATTATTCTGAAATCCAATAAAAGTTGCATTCTTTTTATTTGCCTCTTGGCTTTAGAGCATGTAGGGTTTATGTTTTCAAGCTTTTCTCCGCAACCATGAAGGCTAAAAACTTTTTTTAAATGAAAGCTAGATGCTCCTGTAATAAGCTGATTGCAGTAGATGAGGCTTTACGAAAATCATCAAATATTGTGAGAGTGAGATGACCTAGTACTATACTCACAGTGAAAGCTCTGCTGTCTACAGAATTTACATATTAATATACAGTCCCTAGCCTAGCTAAACAATAGACTAAAGTTACACAAAGCAGAGACTTAATCTAATTGCCACATTTATTTAAGTTGGAATATCTTGCTACTGATATCCAGTTAAATGTCAGCACACAATAGCCCCTGTGGGTATAGCATTTTGCTGTTTCTTAAGGATTTCAACTCTTTAATGCATAAACATGACAGTGAGCAAACCAATACCTGGCTTCCCAACTACAATGCAGAATGATTCAAACAAAATTACAACTCTTTAACATTGGGTGCTACTTAAAATCCAACTGAGATTCAAAGTCAGGCATCAAAAATATAGCACAGCTAAAATGTACAGCCAGATGCAAATTAAAAGTGAAAGGCATCAACAAAGTTTGTAACCCCTGTCCTACACACAGCCCATCCCCACTCTGGTCTTTCCAGGCTGACATTGATATAAGTTTGGACACTGCCCAGAGTTCAACACTCTGGCTCGGATCCTCTGATGAGCTCCACCTGGGAAAACCCCATTGCAAGGTCAGGGCCATAGGCCCCAGTTCCAAAAAGAGAACCACACAGATCAACCCCTGCACCTACTGACTTCAACTGAACTCTGTGCAGACACAACGATCCACTCATCTTGGTCTCTGTGGGATTGGGGACTTGCAAACTCTTGAGTCAGGGACCTATGTTTTGAGATTGTCTGCAGGGCTGCTCCATGCTGCATACAGCCAGTACATGTCTTGCATACCTAGCCCACTCCACTCCACGAGGTTAGATGACTGAAACATTTAGATGCACTTGTAAATTAATATTATGCTTGCTTTAAAATACTCTGATAATCTTGCAGGGTTGTTGTTGTTTTTTCCTGTTTGTTTTTTTGTTTTGCTGCTAGCTTGGAAGTTTAACAGCAACAGTTAAAATGGAAAGAAATACATTTGATCTGGCCTAATGTCATGATCTATTAAAGTCTCAAGTTCAACATTAACTTCAGGACTAGCATTTCTTTGGCTAGTTGAGCTTGAACATGACAATGATAAGGTATCAAACTAAGGGACAAGAGTGCGCCTGGCATTCTATACATTTAGAGCTCTTTGTCACACAGTCCAATGACAGTAGCCCTTGGAGATGCTCACATGATATCATGCTGGGCTGAAGGATGGCAGTTGGTTTTATAAATTGCAATGAGTGATGGCAGCAATGACACTGGAAATATAAAGGAAAGAGATCCGGTGGTGACCCCAGAATTTTTCCAGACAGCCAGGGAAGCCAATGATCTCATGCTTGAAAGATGCCCCACCAAATAGGTCAGGGAGAAGCTCTGTTTATCCTCTTATGGATGAAGACAGTTCTGTCTCTTTCACAAACCCAGTGTCATCAGTATTATAGGTGGCAGATAGACTAGATACCCCAATAGGTTCTCTCTCACTGTCATATTTTCCCGCTCTACCTCCTATACCACAGTCTTTACCGGTCTACAGGAAAGGAAAGGAAGAACACGACGAGGAGGAAATGGCAGGTTTCCAGCATTCATGAACAAGCCTCTGTCAACAAGTAACTGTGCAAAGTAAGAAAGATTCAGGAAGGCAACCCATTTAGACTTTGAGGTTCCAAAAGTTACTTAAAGTTACTCTAAGCAGCAACATGGAGATAAAGAAATTTAAAATTATGAAAAGGGATGAGGATTGTGCAGTGATTAGAGAAAGGAAATGGGAGCCAGGACTACTGGTTTCTATCTCCATGTCTGGATCACTGACTCACTGTGCGACCTTGAACGAGTCACCCACTCTCTGTGAGACTCAGCTTACCTATCTGTAACATGGGGATAAGATAAATACATCACAGGGTTTCACAAGTCTTAATTTATGCTTGCAAAGCACTTTGAAATCCTTGGATGAAGGATGTTAGGAGAAAAGTATTTTTACCTTTTTTTAAAAAAAAAGTACCTTGCTTGAAATAATTCAGTAGTTTCTTCCTTATAATGAACTTTCTGCCACATTCACAGAAAACTGTCTTATCAGAAATGGTTAAATTTTATTCACTCCTTACTAGCATCAGTGCAAACCACCCCCTTCCTCAGACTCCCAGTGTTAGGTCAGAGTGATTAATCCAAAGGATTTCAAATAGGTAAAGCAAGGATTAGCTGAACAGTAATACTGTTTCATCATAGATGACAATTTCTCCAATAAGAAAGTGCCAGTATAAAAAACAGTTGTCTTCAAATATTTTTCCCATCAGATGCCACAGAATAAGCATTTTACTTACTGCTGGGACTGACTTTTTTAAAAAAAACAATAACTTTGATCTGTGCTGGAATAATTTTGTTCCAGCACATAAACCAGAGGCAGGATCTGTTTGCTGTAGGTCAGAATTATACTTGAATATAGGTCAGTTTTATGCTGCTTGCACCCTATTTCATTGCTACATCCTCACTTGGTGACATGCGTCACTCCTGCTCAAGTATGCAAGGGTTTACCACAAACACATACACTGGTACAAGGGGTGAACTATGATGTAATATTTTATCATAATTTGAGTCATGCTGAATTTATGTCCATAAAAACAGAGCTGTGAAAAATCATCAGAATCTGGAGACTTACCTATAGAGAGTCACTCACTTACTAGCTTTTATTCAGTAGGCTAAACTCTTCACAAGTACTGATCGCATGGCAGTAGCAGTACCTTTCTGCACTGGCACAGACTGAGCAATCTCTGCCCAGAGGGGAGAAGTGAGTGTGCATCTGTGCAAGAGAATGTTAAACTGGTTTGAAAAGGAGAAACAAGAATAGTTATGTAAATATAGTGTAGTCTACCCAATTGATGTGAAGTATCATTCAAAGGGTTTGTTCCTCTGAAATGTTGTGGGTCACATGAAGTGGAATGGGGAGGAGGAGGAACAGGACAGAAAGACTTTCCATCTAGACATTTTGTTTCATTATATATTGGGTGCAATAGTTATCGTATGAGCACATAAACAGGTGATAACCTCACTCAGAGATACTGGGAGTGAGAAAGTATCATCAGTGTTGCCAAAGATGATGACTTGTGGCTAGAATGGGAGGATGCAGGATATTCATACTGAAACACCAAAGTGAGCCCCCACTATAACTACAAGATCCAACACAGAGAGGCACAACTAAAGACCAACAAATAAATCCCAGCAGCCTCAGAGACGTACGTTGACCTAACTATGTAAGTGTCTATGCTGCAAGATCTATGTCACCCACTACATGGATACAATAACTCCACCTCCACGAGCGGCACAGTGCTTTTGTCAATGTAATTAGGGCAATGCAGGGTCTGTGTAGACACTGTGTTACTTACATCACCTGTTGGCTGTCGGCCCTGAGTGGGGCTGACAGCTAGAGCCCCACCTCCACCCCTCCCTAGCGCTGACAGCCCAAGCTGTTAACCAGGCCAGGTTCAAGCTGTCAGTGTCCCACATCAATTGGTGGAAGTGCTCCTGGTGAGGATGCGCACCACCGACAGAAGGAGCATGCGTGGACTTGAACCACCTGCTATAATTAGTGCAGTGGCTGTATGTCGACTTAAGTTAAGTTGACTTAATTTTGTAATGTAGAGAAGCCCTAAGGCTCATTTGAGCTCCTAAGAATATAAAGGTTTTATTCTTTGGCTTACCTCAACTATAACTACAACAATTTGACCCCATGAGATGGGGTACATATCCAAACAGAGTAGGTATTTTATGCCTCTTACTTATGATTACTTTGAGCTCTTGTAATTAGATTTATTTGGACGATTTTCAGAGACAAGAACAATTAATCTGTTCTCCTGGGACACAGAGAAGAAGGGATGAAAAAATGTTTGTAGTGGAGCATTTAGCTGAAGCTGTGGGATTGAAGAGTGTCCATTCTCAAAAGATCCTACAAAAGACTGTCTGCAATCAGTCAAGAGCACTGAAAAAGCTTGAACCACAAGGTGTGGCAACAACTGGAGACCATAATTTGCAAACATGGTATCAGCATTGTTCACAGGATGTCTAAGAAATTCTGAGAAGCTACTGTATTTTCAGGAATAAATATATCTCCCATTCTGTGGGAACAGGTGTGCTTCCCCACTGCTTGGCTGATCTGAAGACAATGGCTTATCTCAATTGATTGTGCAGTCAGTTACAGAATCCCCCACTTCTTTACCACCATCTGTTATTAACATCAGAAAAGCAAATTATGAAGCAAAATGATAGAAAGTGTTATGAGCCCTAAAGAAATTCATTCCAGCTAATGAAGATTAAACATTTCAAAATTAACATCAGCTTGGGTAAAAGAAGATACCTTGCCCATCTTTATTATATCAAACAACTATGGGTGACCATCTGAAGCATCTGCTATTAAGCACTGGAGACAAGATACTGTTCCAGAGGATAACTGGTCTATTCCACTATCAAAGTTCTTTGGATTTTATGATATTTGAACTAGTATTTTCTTGTCTCCTTAATTTTGGGCCTTTGTCCAACATTTGGACAATGCATGTTTGCCATTCATTATTTATGTTGATTCTTACCCCTAACCCCAAAATGGGATAATCTATACATGGGTTAACAACATTTTGTACCATCAGTTAATTTTTTTTCTTTTGTTGGTAGAACTTGCATCAGTTGTTGGAAAGGGTTAAGCCAACAACCACTAGTTAATGCATTAACAAGAGGAATTCCCCCCTACATTCTACATTAAGATCAAGTCAATACACACAAAAACAGTAAAGTCTAAGTGTGTCTTCCCAATTTGTCAGTAACATCTCTAAACCATATAGTTTCTTACTTCCATTCTATTATGGACTTCAGTGTGATCATAGTCCAAATAATTCAGCAAGACAACTTTCAGGATACCACAACATTGTGCATCAGGTATCTTTGAAAAGATACCTCCTTTTGAAAGCAAGTGTTTTAAGAACTAAAGAACAGGGAGAAGGCCACAAATAGGAAGAGTCTTTTCCTCTGACAGAATTTAGAAAATACATTAAAGATACAGTACATTCACCTTACCCTAGTTAGATACATGTTTTGCAGAAAGTGATGAGCAAAGATATCTTTTAGAATAGGGTGCCATTTTAAAAGTAACAAAAAATATCATGGTGGGGTTGCACATTTATCATCTCTGATTTCCAGGTCAAAATTTTCTTAGCTGATAAGTAAAAAGATCTGATCCCTACCAATTCAACATGGGCAAGCTAGGTTCTTTCACTACCATGCGTTACTGAAATTAAGGCCTTATTTACATCCATTCAACCCCATTCCATTCAGTTGATTACACAGGTGTAGACTTGCTGGAGTTTAATTGGTAAACGTTTTGCACAAGGAGAAAGAGAATCCAGCTCATTCCTCTGTGCTGTTAGCGCTACAGCACAAACAGGAGTAACGCCAGCTGTCTGAGCAGATGTGACTTTAAATACACACAAAGAAACCTAATGGTTGAGTAAGAAGGTGCTATTTTTACAGTCCCTTTTCAATGCAGAACTGCGCTTTAAACCAAAGCACTAACAGTTAACGAGTATGCTCATAGCATTGCTTAGGCTGAGATGTCTGCTGGTGTCAACCTCATTTACACTTAGCTTGTCCCTAGTCCCATTTCCTAATTGAGTAAGGGATTACTTAAGACAGGTTCACAACATGGCTTCTGTTTAATTAATAGATGTTTTTGTTGCTGAAGGAGCTCTTTCTGAATGGAATTTTTCTAAGATCTAGCAATTTAAAAACAAATTGAAAACATTCTTCCTGGGTAATTCTTTGCTTATAGCTGCACCCAATAGTGTTTCTATATTAGGTTAATGTAGTAGTTTTAACTCATCCATAAGAATTATGGCATCAATGGTCTCAGCCAGAGAGTCGTTTAATATCTTTCCACTCCACTGCCCCTTCAACGTATCCCTCCCCCCGTTCTCAAAAACAGTTGAGGTCACAGAAGTGTAAAATAAATGGTTGTTGGTTTTAGACAATTTTCTTGTTAAAAATATAGCTTGTCACTGAAATTACTCTTGTAAAAAACAATTAATATTTAGAGTTCACTGGGGATTCAAACCTTTCAGAATTTGCAAATTAAGTAAAACAGCTGAGCTACCAGGAAAAAACAAAAGCCCCTTTCACATAACTGGCACAGATTTGCTGTAATGGATGCAAGATTTATATGTACACCTTTACGGTATACATCATAATAGCTTCAAAAGAACCAGCAGTGTACACTGTGAATCTACATTAGGACAGCTACATCAGATTAGTCACATGTTTTACTCTATTATATGCAAAAATATTAAACCCCAGCCTCCATGATCACATGCAACTAACTCCATAAATACTCAAGATCTAACTTCAAGGGAGACTGTCCACATGAACTCAAATCAATTTTAATAATATGAAGTTGAAGGCAGTGTCAGGCACTATTTATTATCGTATGGTTTTCTAGAGTGGCCATCAGCATAATATCTAAGTCCACATTTCTACCCTTGCAAAGTCCACCTGCCAATTTTTGGAGTTTTACAATCACGTCTTTTGCTATTTTAGTGTCTCTTACTGCTGTGCAAAGCACTCACACAAAGGAGGAAACTGACTGTATAAGAAAAAAATAAAACTGACTATACACATACTGTGGTCAAATGCACCAAGCAAACTGAAAAAGAGAAATACTTTTTCCTCTGATTTCTTACAATTGCACTGATCTTATGACAAAAAACAAAACAAAACAAACCACAAATAAAAATACAATTTTTAATTCAAATGTATCCCTTAAAGGCTTAAACCAATAAAAACCAGAGGAAAACAAAACAGAGTTAAGAATTAACATAGTATCTTCAATTCACCATGTTGTTTGTAATTATTGGAAGATGTCTCCGTGCATTGAGTGAGCTCTCATACCATGTATTATATAACATTTTGTAATATTCAAGCACAAGAAGGTGGCCTTAGACTAAAGTTTTAGCTTTATCTCTGGAATCTCCCTGCTGTAGTAGATTTAAGCGATGCTTTACATATTGTGACTATAAGAGGTTTTGTTTTTAAGATTCTAACTACAGAGAATGGCAGCTGAGAATGCAACCTGTTTAGGTTTAAAAAAAAAAAAAAAAAAAGAGTTATCAGAAAGGGAAAGAGGAGGAAACCCTTTGCTGTTCTGCCCAGAACTAACCCAGCATGCAGACAGATGTAACATCATCTCATTAATGCACGAAATACCTCTGCTCATCTGGACATTTTAAAGCTACACCTGATTTGTGCTATTTTATCATAGCTGCTGACAGAGGCAAAATTAAACTTTAAACTGTACAGTGATAAGGAAGATTATTTATATTGCCTGCTTAGCCCCCCCCCTCCCCCAGTTCTTATTTTTCAAATTGATTTTTATTATTTGAAAACAAAAACTTAGCTTACTGTAAAAAGAGTAAATATATTTCTGATGCTTTAACCTGGCACTATTATCTAATGAATGAATAATCTTATTAATAAGCACAAATAAAAAGCCCAAGGACATTAGGTACAAGTGATTGCTCTTAATGTTTAAGCGTTTGTATGCAATTATCAAATAAGAAATTAAACCTTAGCTACAATTCCCCTGAGAGTAGTAACAAAATACATCTTAATGAAAAGAACACAAAGAGCACTATGGCTTAAAAAAAGTCAACAAAAGCCAGAACTTAAAAAATAAAAATTTAAAAGACACTTCTTAAATCCTGTTCTGTCTTATTGCAGAGGTCTTTGACCATTGGGCAAACTATTGCCCTAATCCTGAAAATGTTTACCCACATGATTAACTTCCAATGGGATTAAACAAGTGCTTAAAGTTAAGTTAATGTCTAAATGTTCACAGGCTCAGAACCATAACCATCACCTTTGCAGGTAGGCACAATACAGCAACTGGTGTTTTGCATCAAATGATTACTTTGTTTAATACATAGATTATTGACAAATAGGGATTTTTTGTATTTATATGTTCTGCCTTGTTTGTGTACCTCCCCATGTTTAAAAAAAATAAGTTCTTATACAATTACTCTCTCTTCCCAGTCAATATTTCATGTGTATAATCCTCTAAATAAAAATAACCTGATTGTTATGAGCTAGATGATGCACACAAAACACAATTCCCTATTGCAGTCTCGGACTTGAACACAGCAAAATAATTGCCCCCCATTTGAGTTTTGTTAAATCAATTTGTACCTGGGTTGAGACTTTTGCAAACCAGGTTTCAGCTCAGAGCAAATTTTTAATCAGTCATTCTAAACAGCTGAAGACAAAAGATACCACTGAAGCCGTGATGGATCCTGTACCTAGGGCAGGAACGGAGAAAATAAAGCCGATATCATTTAGAACAATGGTATAATGCAAGTGTGGAGCAGCGATTTTTTTCAGGTTGCATTTGCTGTTGTGCGCTAATTTGCTGACAGCTTCAAAAATGTATGCGATGACCACGTGGTACAGTGCTGGGACGGTTGTTCTCTGATGGAATATTACAGCAAAAACACCCAAGGAATAAGAGTTAGTAAAACCACTATACGACTTATCCCCTCTTCCTTTTAGCAGAGGTTTTTTGGTACCAAAAAAGCAAAACACACACAAGAGAGTTGGATACAGCAGCTGAGCATCCCTACAACCCAAGGGGTTCAGGGGAGAAACACCTAATGTATTTATTTTCTTTTAAAATCGCTACAAAATACCGTAGAACACACAGAGATTAAAGGACAAACAGACGCACATTTTAATGAGATCTTTCAGGCATTTGGCATGGAAAGAGAATCGCCTTTTGCAGAGCTGGATGAGATCTGTTTAAAACTCAAAACAAATGCAACCTTTGAGAGGTCCTGCTCTCTTTTTAGGAAAAAATAAAACTCTGCAGATTAATTACTATTTCAGTTTTAATCACTGGATTTTAGGTCTCCCTCCCAGAGTCCAGCTATCATCAGCCCCCAGCACAATACTCACAGAACTCTGTGTCTGTCCCTCTGCAGCTCCTCTCACTTCCATACAATTTGCTTTGTTATTCTCCAAGACATGCCTTTAAAATGAAAAGATCTCATTGTAATAGAAGATAAGAGAACATGTACCTCCTGTGGTCCTTACCTTCCCCCTACTCGGAGAGGTTTTACATCCAGCTTGCCAGTCCAGGTTACCTGAGGGGGGATTTCAAAAGATGCTCAGTAATTAAATGAGAGAACCAAAGCCATGAGAGTTTAGGTTTCCTCTGGAAACTCAGATTGCTCCTCCTCCTGTTGGTAACAAGGTGTGTGCGGGGGGCGGGGGGGGGGGGGGGGGGGGAGAGAAGAGTGGGGAGTGAAGACCATCAAATCAAATGGAGAAGGGATTAAGGGATGCAGTTTCCTTTGCCTCTACAGGTGACGCCTCTTCCTGCCTCCCTCCCCCCCACGACTAAAGAAGAAACAAAATGGAGCCTAGGAGGGAGGGAGAGAGATAATCCTGCTGCTTCATCTGATTAGAGAGACTGGGCCTGTGCAGAGCTAGCAACTCAGCAAAGGAGAAGGAAGCATGGAGAGGGGAAAGAGAGGGGGTCAGAAGGAGGAGCAGATGGTGGTGGTGGGGTCACAAAAGAGGAGGAGGAGCAGGGGGGAAATAAGGTGGGGAGGGAAGAGAGGAGAATAAGGTGGGAGGGAGAGGAGTGACTACAGTGATGGTTGTGAGAGCGATGTGGCAAAGTGTGGGTACCTGGGCACAGAGGGACTGCTGCTATCTGGGGCATTATTGCTCCCTGTTCTCACACAGGCTGGAAAATATGACTGGGAAACACCTGCTGCTTCCATGTCTCTAAAGGCTGTAAAGAAGGAAATAAACAGCAGCTTTGCATGCATAGATTAGAAACAGAAATCTTCTTCTAAATTCAGAGGAGTAGCATCTGCTTGGGTTGAATAGGAGGATGAGAATGTCCGGCTGGCCCAGTGAACATTCTGGCTAGTGCTTTACTATTCCTCCCACCCCTAGGGCTAACTCCCCTAAGAAGTTGAGGAAAAGAGGTCTGGTAAATTTTAGTTTAATTGGAATCTCGTAATTATCAGGGCCTCAAAAAGAACAACAAACATAGGGCCCTACCATGGCCAACACAGTGAATAAACTAGTCAGCAATTGATAGAATGGGCACAAATCAAAATTATTTTTCTATCACAAAGTTATTTTCTAGAGATCATTTTCACTTTGTGGAAAAATCATCATTGAACCAAAGTGGCTTAAAAGTAGACGTTTATCAGCACTGGACCTGCCAAAATATAACCAGGCACATGAAGTGTAGCCTCTAGCTTGCAAGAATCCATAAGAAAATGCACAAAACCCAGCCCTTGATATTGCAAAAATACGTAAGTGAACAATATCCAACCGTCCAGTCACTACATTGTCAATATTCATTTAAGAAAATGCACAACGCTCAGACTCAAGATTGCAAAACACATATGGTAAGAGAACACTTATAAAACCTAGCTCAATACTGTAAAAGTGCATGCAAAAGCCACACAAAATCAGCTGTAAAACTACATACACGAATGCACATCCCAGTGTCAACATTGTGAATACCCACCAAGACATTCGAGCCTAAAAGTCTGGGGGATGTTTTGGATAAACATGCTGAACTTGAGATACTTAGCCAAACTCATGGAGCTCTCTCTCATTCTCCCCTCTTCACAAAGGCCTCCGACCTGCAAAAGGCTTCTCCTTATCTGAAGCTGGGTTTTTTGACACTCAGGTCAAAGACTGCCCTCTCTGGTGATTTCAGAAAGCAGCCATCAAGCTTGCTGCTCTCTCTGTTGTCTAGACTCTCTAGACAATGCAGACCTGCTCCAAACCCACTACTAAGAAGCACCAGTAAATAAGGGGAAATTCAAGATAGCCTGGTGGAAATGTGCAGTATTGGGGGAGGGGTGTTTTGGCAGCAGGTTGGGGGCGGGGGGCAGGAAGAGAAACAGACGGAGAAACAAGAATTAGTATGGTGGATGGGTCTCTTACACCCAGTTGGGCTGAACAGTAACGAGGCAATTGGAAGGGAGTACTCTGATGGTGGATGAAGAAAGGAAGGATAAAAGCAAGACAAGTAGGTGAGAGATGTCTCTGGTGAGGGAATTTGAAGCAGTGAAGGGAAGGAGGTTTTGTGAGGTCTCTGTGATAAGAGGGGAAGGTGGTGTATCTTTAGGAGAAACAAGAAGTGGACACTGTCCAGGTTTCTTTGCCTGGTATCCTCCCAGACCTTTTACTGTTTATCCAGCACCACTCCTGTCCCTGCATTTTTTATTTTCCCCATGTAATTAGGTAGCTTCTATTTTGTTGTGGCCCATTCCCTCTCCTTTGGGTCCTTTCTTCCTCCTCCCGCACGAGACTGGCTGGATATATGGTAAAGGAAGGGGAAGCAGGAAAAAAGGTGGGGAGGTTTCTGGTGGAGGGAACTTGAGGTGGCAGGTGGAGAAAACCTGGGGGGAGGGATAGCTCAGTGGTTTGAGCATTGGCCTGCTAAACCCAGGGTTGTGAGTTCAATCCTTGAGGGGACCATTTAGGGATCTGGGGCAAAAATTGGGGATTGGTCCTGCTTTGAGCAGGGGGTTGGACTAGATGACCTCCTAAGGTCCCTTCCAACCCTGATATTAAAAAAAACAACAAAAAAAACAAGTGGAGCAGGGAGAAGGAAATAAAGTCTCACAACAGCAAAAACAAAACTCCATGGCCTGTTTAGTTTGTCCTGGTCATGAATGTGTTAATTTATTTCCTGTTTAATATTGACATCATAAGCTCTCTTTATATCTAAGCTCTCATATAAAACCCTCATCACCACTCTTATCTCAGTCTGGCTGGGAGGGGCGGGGGGGACCAGACTCAGTTTCTGACGCTTCCCCTTCCCCGGAAAGAGATGAATATGGGAAGGGGGGGGGGCATCTCTCTCTCAGCCTTCAAAGCTGGGCTTTACTGCCAAAATAAGGTGATTATCTGCAACTTTCCAGGCAAATTCTCTCCCCACATATAGAAATTAACCTCAGGCTGTGAAGTTGTAGGGCACTAGCTGCTGTTGTGCTGCACGTCAAGGGTTAATAATTTTGCTTTATTAAGCAACAGCCTTTTGGATTCTGTAAAGCATTTTTTATCTGCAATGTTTATTGGAGCAATAAACCAAAACAGGTATTTATAGTAGGCTGCTGGGGCTCACCTCAGGGATGTGACAAGGCAGGAGGCAGAAGCTCACCAAATCAGCGTGGTCCAGAATGTCCCCTTCAGTGTGCCCAGGGGGAGGGCAGGGATGCTCAGTGGGCAGTTCTTCCCCTGTCTGTATGGGTGGGGGAGGGGACAGGGCATGCCACTTTCATTATATTTTCCCTTCACTCCTTGTCCCCAGAAGGAGACCCTCTGCCAAAGAGACAGAGGTGGAGCGGCTGTACTCAAGCACTGTTCCTTGGTAACTGTGGGTATACCAGCAGCATTCCAAAGGTGCTACTGGGCAGGTATAGGGGAACTCAGACAGTGACACCCTGGCTTCTGCAAACCCCCACTCTTCATGCTCTGTGAGGCTGGAAGCAATCGCCCCTTCCAAACTCTACAATATCCCAAACCTTAGAGGGAACAATATACAGAAAACTCTGTGAGGCATATCTTAAAGCATTTCTTTCCTCTCAGGCCTTCTGCAGGAGGGGGTATTTGGCCTTCTAGTTTTTGTTTTGGATTTGCTCAGGAACACTGATACCCAAAACTGTTGACTGTTTGCATTCAAAGTAGCAAAATACAGATTATTCTGGGTACTAAAGGATTCTGGCGACTTCTGACTTTAAAAAAAAAAAAATTATATTTCCATGAGTGTCAAAATGCTCTCTTCTACCTCAGTCTCCACGACAATTTCCATGGTCCTCAGCCAATCAGCAGCAGAAAAAAATGAGAAGGAAGAAATCACCCCATCAACCAGTGAGGGGGTGAGAAGGAGAAGTGTGCTCTGAGAAGGAGAGACCCAAAGCCAAAAAATATCCCTGAGCCTGTGTCACTGCCGTAAAGAGTGGCAAAGAGACTATTTTGAGGTATTGTGGGATTAGTGGTGGTTAGGCTGCATAGTGGCCAGTCACACAGGTGTGAATTTCACCCAATAGCTCAGTAATGCAGACCCTTATTGGCACACACAACAATGTATTGTTGGTCACATATGCCTCTTTACTTTCACATTGAAGGAGAACAAAAATCATTTTAAAATCCGATTTGGGGCAGTTTATTCAATGTATCTTTGTTAAAATAGTTCACGGGGGAAGGAGAACTGAATATAAAAGATTATATACTTACTTAGATCAGAAGCTCTTTAGACAGGGACCATCTTTTTGTTCTCTGTACAGCACCCAGCAACCATGGGGTCCTGGTCCACGATTGGGCTGCTACTTTAAAAAAAACACTTTTAATTGTGGGTCTCTGGATTCCTCAGATGCTTTGGGCTATATCCAAGCCTAGCGTGAGTTTGTGGCAGGGTTTGGGCGAGATACAGAGTCTGGGCAGGTGGGGAGAAACTTCACAGGATTGTGTTTTGCGTAAATTCAATCTCTCTGGAGTTTCTGATTTATTTTTACAGTGTTCTTGTGAAATAAAATTCGTGTGCTGTTGCCAGCTCTCAGGATCTTTGGAGTTTTTCTTAGAGCCCAAGTTCCTGGAATCATTTTATGACATAAGAATCTCAGCGGTGTTGCTTGGTTTGTAAAGTAAGTTTCTAGCCCTTAGTGCAGTGAACAAAAACTTCAAAATGTAACTCCTGAAGGTTCAGAGGGCAGAAGGTAAAAAGAACCCAACATGTATTATTTCAAAAATGTCATGATTTAAGACCAGTCTTGCCATTTTGGGGGGGCCTGACTCATGCTGTTTGAACACATGTGGATGGCAATACTGAGCGCAGCTAAAATCCTTAAACTCCAAATCCAGAACTATCTGTAACACAAAACCAATATAAACAAACAGAGCAGCTCTTCTGATTCTAGAACACCCCCATCCTGGCTTCAAGCCAATACTTCCTACCTCCCCAGCCTAACTAGGCTCAGCTGGAAGTGCCTCTCTCAGTTGACTGGGAAAACTCAGCTTGGATTTCACTCACAGAAGAAGCCCCACCTCTGCTGTGTAGCAAGGCAGGCTCTCCCCTTATCCGGGGCCGGCTCTAGGCACCAGCAAAATAAGCAGGTGCTTGGGGCAGCACATTTCTAGGGGCAGCATTCTGGCGCCGGCTATGCCGCCCCTAGAAATGTGCCCCCGCCGCCCCAGCTCACCTCCGCTCTGCGCCACTGCCGCTTGGCTTCTCCCCCTCCCTCCCAGGCTTGCCGTGCGTGAAACAGCTGTTTCATGTGCTGCCGCTGCTCGGCTTCTCCCCCTCCCTCCCAGGCTTGAAAGCCTGGAAGGGACAGGGAGAAGCCCAGTGGTGGCGGCAGATCGGAGGTGAGCTGGGGTGGGGAGCGGTTCCTGTTCCTCTACCCCCGTTACTTCTTGCGCCCCCCCTCGCCCTAGCTTACCTCTGCTCCGCCTGCTCTCCTGAAGGCGCCGCTGCTTCGATTCTCCTCCCTCCCTCTCAGATGAGGGAGGGGGGAGAAGTGGAGAGGCGGCATGTTCATGGGAGCAGGCAGAGCGGAGGTGAGCTAGGGCGAGGGGTTGCGGGGGGAGGGGGCACAGGAAGCAATGGGGTGGGGGAAATGCAGCACATGCGGGGGAAGAGGCAGGGCTGGGAATTTGGGGAAGGGGTTGGGAAGGGCTGGAGTTGGGCTGGGGATGGGGGGGCAAGAAAAAAACGGGGGGGGGGGGGAATGTTTTTGCTTGGGGTGGCAAAAATCCTAGAGCCGGCCCTGCCCTTATGGGAGCCACAGGGGTGTGGAGTATATCATGGCTGCAGGCTCTGCTAAAGAGGGTACAGGAAGGCTTTTACTCACTGTCACATGATTCTATTCCATTTAAACCAGTGAAGTTGCACCTGCAACCAGGCTGCCTGTAGCCAGCACCAAGAGGCTGACTTTCCCCTAATGTATTTTTACAATCTGTTGTATTCTATGAAAATAATGTAGCCCTCCAGGAAGATATGCCATTTTGTAGGTTACATTGCTCATTTCCTTGAATTCCATCTGCCACAGGCAATTTGGATCAAATCCAAGGTGTCCATATTGAAGATTATATATTGTAAGTTTTTAAAGGGTTAGATTGTGCTATGAAGAAATCTAAAGCAATCTCAACCATCATGACACAACTTTACACAACACAACCCAATGCACCTCCATCTTAGAAATCAACGTAAAATGTTATTACACATAACACCAGTTCCTCCCATCTGAGCACTGGCTCACTCCTAGTCAAATCTAACATCCTTTATTCATGGACATGATATGAGCTATTCAGAGCCCAGGTTTGCCATTTGGCTCATGCAGTTGTTTGCAAACAATGAATTTGTGCATGCAAAAATAGCCTGTGTGTACACAAATGAAGTATTTGTTCATGCAGAGCAGGTAATTGTATGCCTAAATTAGTATGTGTAAATAACTGAGCACGTCTAACTTTGAAAATTTGGAGTCATTTGAATTTGTAGATCCAGCAGGGACTTCAAATCTGACATATAAAATACTTACGTTTAAAGAAACTTTTTTGACATAGGAATTTTACAAATAAATCTATTCCATTTGTCAGATGTTAAAAACAATCTCATGCTTATTTTTTAGTTCAATTATAAGACTATGTTGCATGCTTGGCAATAATTTTAATGGTAGAATTCATTTGAGTTTATTTTAATTTTCTACTTATGGAGGTGGTGGCCCCTTGTAGACAAGAATGATTAATTAGGAAGATGTAAATAGGCCAACTCTGATAGTACTATAAGTGTATTCATTGTGGGGTTCTGATTGTGACCCTTAGAGCACCGCAGTGCCAGATGGCATAGAGCTCCCTGATATGTAGTAGCGAGTCTCATGTGGCCTGAACAGCTCAGTACACCTCACATACTGTTGTCAATATTTATCCAAAAGGTGGCATGTAATATAACATTGGAAAACTAAAAACTCACTGATCATTAATATTCTTGCATGATGTATGTACAGTTAACTTACAAAGAATTATATAGATGTGCTGGCCATATGTGACCAAAATGTGTTTAAACCAGGCATCTCAGGGGAAACTGATAAACAGGTTTTTCCAGACAAAAGAAAGGAGCCAACACCTCAAGCCAGGTGTGGCCAAAGACAGGGCACTATTCATTTGTATTGGAAACTGCAGGAAGATCATCATTTACACAGTAAAAGTCACAAGCGTGTGAGAAGCTACACCCAGCAGGGAAAAGGACCTTCATCGGCAGATACACTTCAGAAGAATACATTTCAAAGGTTTCCTGGACTATAGAGAGAGTGGAAGAGAACCCCAAAGTTATCCTTCAGCTGAGGGGACAAAGAAACTGAACCCTGTGTTTGGATTCTGGCTAAGGACTAGCCAGCCATGCTGGCAGAATGACTATAGTGAAAAAAACTTTAAACAAAAGATTCTAGTTTGTTAAATTGAGTTTCAGTCTTAATATCGTATTTTCTTTGTTTGTAACCATTTCTATCCCTATTACTTCTACTTGGTATCACCTAAGCCTATGTCCTTTTGTTAATAAACTTGTTTTATTTTTACTACAATCCAACTCAGTTCTGTGACTGAACGGAAGGGTGCATTAACCCAAGTTAAATTAACAGGCTGCTGTGTGCTGTCTCTTTAAAGGAGCAGCAAAGATGATAATGTTTTGTGAGTGCTACAGTAAGAGGGGCTGTGCACTGCAGAAATACATTTTTGGGGGGGGAGACCTCGGGGCTAGAAGAATTGTTGAGGTCCCCATTGCAAAGAGTAACTGGGCGGAGAAAGCCAGGGTGGGACCTGCATGCTTGTATGTTGGCTGTTGGTGTCAGGGCTGTGAGCCACAGTGGCATAGCATTCTTGGCATGCGGAGTTCAAGGCAGGTGTTGATGGAACCCCTTAATGGTCAGGGTGAACCCCGAAGCATCATAGTGATGTGTAAAAAAAAAATAAAAAAAAAAAATAGATGCGACATCAAAACCAAACAATGGAATTTTAGCCATGTTAGCATCCCCTAGACCATGCATGAACTGCCCAGTATAATATACAAGGTTTAATTTTAAAACAAATCTGCAGTTCCCTGAGTCCAGTTTTACTTTTCAGACTTCCCAGCAGGGATGCACTAAGCCTATAAAGGCCTCAGGTTGATCATTTGCATCACAGCATCATGATGATGGTGTAGTGCAGGGGTGGGCAAACTTTTTGGCCCGAGGGCCACATCCGGGAATAGAAATTGTTTGGCGGAACATGAATGCTCACAAAATTGGGGTTGGGGGGTGCAGGAGAGGTGAGGGTTCTGGTTTGGGGTGTGGGCTCTGGGATGGGGCCAGAAATGAGGAATTCAGGGTGTGGGAGGGGAATCCGGGCTGGGGCAGGGGAGTGGGGTGCAGGTTCCAGCTGGGGGTGCGGGCTCTGGAGTGGGGCTGAGGGGTTTGGGGTGCAGGAGGGTGCTCTGGGCTGGGATCAAGGTGTTCGGAGGGGGATCAGGGCTGGGGCAGGGGGTTGGGGCTCCGGGGTTCAGGCTTCAGGTGGCGCTTACCTCAAGCGGCTCCCAGAAGCAGTGGCATATCCCGTCTCCACTTCCTATGCGGAGGTGAGGCCAGGGGGCTCTGCACACTGCCCCGTTTGCAGGCACCGCCCCTGCAGCTCCCATTGGCTGTGGTTCTTGGGGCGGGGGCAGCGTGCAGAGTGGAGCCCCCTGGCTGCCCTTACGCATAGGAGCTGGAGGGGGGGTCATGTCGCTGCTTCCAGGAGCCGCATGGAGCAGCCCCCAACCCTGCGCCTCAGCTGGAGTGCCAGAGCAGGGCAAGCCCCAGACCCCGCTTCCTGGTGGAAGCTCGAGGGCTGGATTAAAATGGCTGGTGGGCCGCAGTTTGCCCACCTGGTGTAGTGTCATGACGTTGTGATATATGACAGAATAGCTGTGCTCTAGTCTCTCTCAGTACAGAGGGCCTGGATCACACTCATCCCCACCAAACCTCCTACTGCTCCCAGTATTATGTTCCATTAAGAATCTGAGGAGCTATGGGTTTCTCTCTTTGCAGCACATTTGCCATTTCTGAACAGAGATTCATCTGATTAGTAAAATATGAAATAGTTTTAGCATGTGGAATAAAATTGGAGCTTTCTGACTTGATGCCAGTGATGTCACACTCTGTTTACAACATCTAGAAGAAAATACACAGTTCTGACCTCTCTAGGGTTGCCAATTTTGGTGGGATGGATTCCTGGAGGTTTCATCAGATGGCATAATATTTAATTAAAGATTAATCTTTAATTCCTGGAGACTCCAGGACAATCCTGGAGGGTTGGCAACCCGAGACCTCTCTCCTCATTTCTATGTGGTAATTTCATTTTTTTACACCAACAGCAAGAGCTCTGGGAACTGCACTTTCGAGTGATATTTGCACTCCTGGGATGGTTATAATCATCCAAGCCGTCGGTGTCTTGGTTATAACAGCACCTGATTTATAATGGTCCAAGCCTGCAAAGACTTACATGTCTTACTGCTTGAATTTGTCTGATTATATGACCTGTAATCACTCTGTGGTTGAAAAGCAGTAATAGGCTTACTCCATAAGCACTCAAACATATCCAGTATAAGGAAGGTCAATAGTAAAAGAAAACTAATTTGTAATGTGCCAAGATTTTTTTGCATGTATGCCTTGCAAGATGTAACGCATTTAGCTCTGAAGCGTGGTAGCACAGAACAGTTTGTCAGATTCATTTTGGCCATTTTCACCTAATAAGCAGCAGCACAGTTACTTTTTCATTTCTTCCTTCTGGGAGAAGAAGGCTGCTGGTTAGATGGCCTAATTGTTTCAAGTACCGTCTATGAACTAAGCCTATATTCTGTAATTTTATTTTTCTGTGAACAAAGAAGTTAGATGATTCCTGTGGTCTTTTTTTCAATCTGTTGATTCCATAAAGTCATTACTAAATTCTGGCAGGCTTTATAGATTCAGCTTCCCTGGGAATAATGTTATAACAGTATTATCATCACTTCTTTCAAGGAGCAGTATGGGTGTGGTGTTCTTTTCTTTGGGAAATTAATCTTTTTGAAAGCCTTCGGGCTTTTTAGTACTGTGGAGGTTGGTATTTTTAACGCATGTCACCTCCTTCCTCTATCACCCTGGATTTAAAAGCAGCTTTTCCAGCTAAGCAGACCAGTTCTTCTGCTTCTATTCAGCCTATGCAGTTTGCAGTGGGGCTGCTGATTCAGTTAATCTTTTACGCTAAACATTTCAAAGACTTAGCAAAATTACAAGGCAGCGCAGCTGATTTTTCACAAAGCAAATGGGAAAACAGTTGATTACAATGTGTTCTTGTTTACCTTTTATTTTAATCGAGTTTTTGTAAAAACCAAATTTTTCCAAGTATGAAGCACATTTTAATCGAGAGATTGTCTCATGGCCATCTCATTTCACCTTCACCCAGATCTCTTCCCCTCCCATGCACCATCGCCAGACTGTCTGCCCTCCCATCAACAATTGCAGAATGTTCCTGTGGCAAACAGAGCTTTGCATGGAAAAATATTAGGACAGTATTAAGGTATTTTTAAGCCGCCTTCAGTGCAATAAGTGTTTTGTCCTTTTTGAGACGTTAATCACACGGTCTACTTTTGCTCTTCATTTCATTGCCCGTCTTCCATCTGTTTTGTTTCTCTCAAGTGGAAACCAGGTTAATCAGAACCATGTGATCAGGCAGTGCTCAAAAGAGCACAATTTGGAAAACTCTCATATAAACAATGAAAATAAAAATTACTCACCTCAAGATCACCTTAAAAATTGTTTACGACTTGTACAGCAAGACATTCCTGCAAAACAGGGATTGAGCATCTTTCAATAACACACATTAATGCACATCATAAATCTCTTGAATTTCTTTTCTTAAAGTTGTGATTCAGGAAATGTTTTTTGTCTCTGGACCACACAGCATAAAATAATAATAATTAATAATAATAGAGCTGTTAAGTATGATTTTGGAGGTAAGGGGTATATTCCCCATCATAGTCTCAGAGTGCGTTGTAAAGAAAGTGACTCCAGGGACCTGCTCCTGATCTCAATGACGTAAATGGCAAAACTCGCACTGACTTCAATAGGAGCAGGGTTAGGCCCTAAGTGCCAGGAGAGAGAAAGGCCTAAGGAAAAGATTGTGCAGTGATGCTGTTGTCACAAGCAATGAGGTAGGGAGGTGGACAGCAATATTAAGTGCTTTGTGAGTACAGTGGGCATGGCTGACTGAAATCAAACTCCCATGTCTACATGCATGTCTTCATTTTTCTCTTTTAACAGCAGATGGCCAGATTCTGCCCGTTTATGTGTAAACAAGACTCATCCTGAAGTCAATAAGAGCTCTATGTATGTGACCAATAACTGAATTTGGCTCATAGGTAGCACTCTTAGCAATGCCTCTAGTTAAGGTTGCCTAACACTTTTCATGGTAAGGTTCTGTTTTTAATTACTTATAGCTTTGCCAAATTTTAATTGTTCAGGCTGAAATTTGCCATGCTTGGTGTGTGCCTCAGGCTCCTTATATTATTGTTATTATTAAGTTTCAGCAAACACAATTCAGCCATTTTCTAGAACAGGCCTACACAACTCGTAAAGCGGCGAGGGCCATATTACCCCAAAGAAAAGAGCTGAGGGCCGAAACCCTCTGGCCCCGCGGAAACACCCCCAGCGCCGCCCCCTCCCCGCTCAGCCCCTCCCCTACCTGCCCCCTCCCCGCTCGGCCCCACCATCACACTCCTCTTCACCCCCTAGCCCCCCCGCTGGCTTGCTGCATCCCTCCTAGTCAGTCCCCCACCTACCACTCACCTCCTTTCACCTCCTCCCTCCCCTACCAGAAACCCCCATGCCCGCCCCCAGAACCCCTGACGGCTCACTGCTCGCCCTGCCTGCCCTCCCCCACTGCCCGCCCACTCGGCCATCCCCCCACCCCCACCCCCGCTCGCCTTGGTCCCTCCACCACTGCCCGCCCGCTCCTCCGGCCAGGGGAAGAGCGGGGCATGCCGCCCTCCCCGCCGGCGCTCCTCCGGCCGGGGGAAGAGCGGGGCATGCCAATCCGCTCAACCCCCCCGCGGGCCGCACAGTAAGCATGCGCAGGCTGCATGTGGCCCGCGGGCCGTATGTTGTGCAGGCCTGTTCTAGAACAAGGTTAGGGGAAAACACGGTGTCTTGCCCATGTTAAAATAATTTGAATTTGTACAATTGTTTCATTGAGAAACTCTGGCATCTCCATGTTTTGGAGCAGGGCATGAAATGTGGCTGGGAGGGAGGGTTACCTTGTTGTCAGAAATGCTGTTCCTGTGAAATTCCACCCAAACATGACCATATTATAGCTTCTGAAAAATCATAGTTTCTTATAAAGACTGAACATTGTTTTTCAAAGATTCCATATGCATTGAGCATGCTCCATTCCCACACAGCTCCTATGTACTAATTAGTCTACACATGTTCCATCCATACACTTCAGGACATTTTGATTAAAAATCTGGAATGATACAAAATTAACATGCCACACATTAAATGGATTTTAAACTAGCCAACTCATAGGGAATCATCATTGAACAGGTGTGTATCTAGTGGGGATCTGCATGGATCAGTTCTTGGTCTTATGCTAGTTAACTTTTTTATTAATGACTTGGAAGAAAACCTAAAATCATTGCTGATAAAGTCTGCAGATGACACAAAGACTGGCGGAATGGTAAAATCATGAAAACAAGTCGCTAATACAGAGAGATCTAGATTGCCTGGCAAACTGGATGCAAGCAAGCAATATGCATAATGTGGCCAAATCTAAAATTATACATCTTGGGACAAAGAGTGTAGGCCATATTTATAGAATGAGGGATTCTGCTCTGGGAAGCAGGGCCACTGATAAAGTCTTGGGGAACCTTGGGGACAATCAGCAGAACATGAGCTCCCAGTGCAACATTGTGGCCAAATGAGCTAATGTAATCCTGGGATATAAAAACAGGTGAATCTCAAGTAGGGATAGAGAGATAATATTACCTCTGTATTTAGCACTTTAGCAATCACTGCTCGAATACCATGTCCAGTTCTGGTGTTCACAATTCAAGAAGGATGTTGACAAATTGACGCGGGTTCAGAGAAGATCCACGAGAATGATTAAAAGATTAGAAAACGTGGCTTATATTGATAGACTCAAGGAGCCCAATCTATTTAGCTTAACAAAGAGAAGGGTAAGGGGTGATTTGATCACAGTTTATAATTATTTATGTGAGGAAAATATTTGATAATGGGCTCTTCAATCTAGCAGACAAAAGTAGAACTGAATTTGCTGAGCTTCATCTTTCAGCCATTGGATTCCGATTAGAAATAAGCTGCAAATTTTAATAGAGTAATTAACCATTGAAACAATTTACGAAGGGTCTTGGTGCATTCTCCATCAATTTTTAAAACAAGACTGGATGTTTTTCTAAAAGATCTGCTCTAGTTCAAGCAGAGATTAATTCAGGGAAGTCCTACAGCCTGAGTTATACAGGAGGTCCAACAAGATGATCACAATGGTCCCTTCTGGCCTTGGAATCTATGAATCCCAATACAAGTCACTGACTGCTCTGTTCTGGGGATGCAGCCTCTGAAGAGAGCTTCCCCTTCATTTTCCACGTGCTGCTGTAGTGTCAGGCACCAGAACTGACAAGGGAGACTGTCTCCTGTGCTCCCAGTGCTCCCCCTGCTGGTACCCAAGCAGCATGGAAGAGAAGGAGGATGCAGCCTGACTTCAATGCAGAGAGATGAGAAGTAGGTGGGGACAGGGATATGCTGGTAGCAACCAGCAGATGGTAACAGGTACAGGAGCTGGGGGCAGTGGATAGTACCTGAAGGTAACAGGACAGGAGTGGGTGGGCATAAGAGCAGAGTGGGATGGGGCAGACAAGAGGAACAGGAGCAGAAAGGTCTATAACCACTAGAGAACACTCCCTTCCAGAACCTAGAATTGAAACCAGGATTCCGGAGTCTCAGCATTCCTCTGATGTCTAGCAATTAGCTGTGAAACCCACAGGCAAAGCGTATATATGTCTCATTCTCCGCTGTAGTGGCTGCTCCACACAGAAGACAACTCAGGAATTGGTGGCAATAGCAGGCAGCTCTCTCAAGTGATGGAGGTCTGTCCTCTGGAGCTAAAGGTTCGAACCCTCCTGATAACCTGAGGTGGAGGTTAATTTGGTTCCAATACAGATGCAATTTCAGTTCATCTTTTAAAAAAAAAAAAGGAGGAGGAAATTACATTTAAAAAATCCTACCAAAAATAAAAGGTTGCCAAATCAAGTATAAAAAGTAAGGACGTGCCAGACTTAAGGATGCCTGAGCAACCTTAATTCAGCGCCTGTGTCCCAATGCACTATTATATAGTCTTTTGTTTCATGAGCACATACTATTTTTTCCACAAGGCCCCGGCCTTATTTACTCAACAGTTTGGATAGGAATCAGAGTTCTGACGCTATTGTCTATAGGACCCCTGCCTTGTTTGGTGCAGAAGTTGAAGGTGTGTAGTGAATGAGACAGGGGACTGCAGAAAGAAAAAAGGATAGTCTCCTGGCTGAAGAAGTTGACTGCCATTCTGGAGCATCAAATTCTATTCTGGCCTCTTCCACAAAGTTCCTGCGTAATGCTGGGGAAGCCATTTACACCAAACCTTTCACAGGTGGCTGCTAATTGTTTAGTCTTCATTTTTCTGCATGCGCAGCTTGATACACTGGGACATGAATTGCAGAAGCACTGAGCACTCACAGGTGCGACTGAAGTCAATTGGAGTTATGCTCTGAACATATAACATGCTATAAATATACTAAATACTCTGAAAAATCAGGCCCTAGGTACAGGACTGACCTTAAGGGCAGGTGATCAGGGCAGTTGCCAAATCACTCTGCTAGTTTCTTTTTTTATTTGTTTGTTTTTATTTGGCTGCTTGTGGGGTACCAAAAATATTTTTGACCCTGGGTAGCAGTTCACATTTGCAAGAGTAACAGTACTATATGTTAGATAGGAGATGCAGAAATAAGAGCCATAAAATAGTACAGATGGTTTGAACAAAAACCAGAACAAGGAATATAGCAAGGAATATAGCGATACATCAAGTGCATACCCTGCCAAAGATAGTTCAGTAGGATGGATTCTGAGCTCCATGCTGGCTCTGTCTGCAATAATCTGCAGGGTTGACTCGGTGACAGATTGAAGTCCAGTAATGGTGTTTATGCAACTAAATCTTGTTCTAATCTATCAGGTTTATGTAACCTCTACTCATGGACATAATGACTCAGATTTCAGGAGCACAAAAAAATCCTCCTTTTCCAAATAAACTAAATAGATGGCAACATCAAATCATGCAGGAGGCTCTAGTCCTTTCACCTTGGAAAACAATAGGTGTGAAGAAAAAAAATGTAATGATCTAAGTAACAGAAAAAAACGGCTACTTGCCTTTTGTAACTGGTGTTCTTCGAGATGTGTTGCTCATGTCCATTCCAATTAGGTGTGCACATGCCACTTGTACAGCAGCTGGAAGGTTTTTCCCCTAGCAGTACCTGTCGGGTCAGCCCAGTCACCCCCTAGCGTCACGCCTTCATCGTGCTGAATATAGGGCCCTGCCGACCTGCCGCCACTTGAGTTCCTTCTTGCCGGATTGCTCTGACAGAGGGATAGGCGGGTGGGTATTGTAATGGACATGAGCAACACATCTCGAACAACAACAGTTACGAGAAGGGAGATAACCATTTTTTCTTCTTCGAGTGATTGATCATGTCAATTCCAATTAGGTGATTACCAAGCCTAGGTTTCGGAGGCAGGGTCGGAGCTCAAAGGTTCGCAAAAAGCACCGCCCTCCCAAAAGCTGCATCGTCTCTAGCCTGCTGGGTAATAGTGTTATGCTTATAAGAAGCACACGGAATCTTTTTAAAGGGGATAAGGCAATATGCCACGTTTATTGAGAGTACAATTTAAGCATTAAAATCAGCATATGCTTTCATTCACACAGACACACACACACAAAGGTTCTGCAGCTGGATCTTATAGTTACTAGTCTTTAGTGTTGCTCCGTCAGTTTCAGTGGCCAGCTGAAACTGCACACGAGGGAGGGGAGCTGGGTCTCTGTTGAACATGTTCAAAGCTCTGATGTTGATGCAGAACGAACTCAAAGTCCCATGGCAATACACCCTTCTTTTGTACTAATAAGTTTCCATACAAGCCTATGGACCTAGCTGTGTCACACCAGAGCTGTCAACCATAAGGTATTAAAGGTTGTTCTTAAATCAGCATTATTTTGAGTTGTTACCGGGAGGATCCGCAGCTGTTTCTTATCTTGTCTCTGGGGTGTATGCCTTTGCTTTAGGGTCATCAATCTGCCATTTGGGCAATTCTGATAATAAAGTTGGTGCCTCTCAATTCTTCCACTCCCCTCTTGACCATCTGGGCCAGCTGTTTCTTTTCAGTTAATCAGTATACCATACATTCTTCACTTACACACCAAACAGTAACTAAGGCAATAATGACAGCCATAAAACTTCTATTCTTCTAAGCACAAACATAATTAGCAAAGAATAAACTCAGAACAATTTCTTCTTACTTATTCAAGGCTACAATTTCTTTTTACTAATTCAAAGCTAGCAAAATGGAGTGTGACAGGGTTGAGACTCACCACTGCGGCGCCTCCTGCTGGTCAGTCCGGGAATTAGCGTTGTCAGCTATGGAGTGCCCTCCGCGCATGGTGTCTCGCCCGGTGTCTGCTCCACTGATTCGACAGGACCCGTGTTGTTCCCCGCTCAGCAGCATCCACTTCAAGACAGTCCCTGTCAGCTTCAGGACACTGCCCTCCGGAAGTGCCCACTACTCCAGTCTCACCCCCTTCCGGAAGAGGGGGGTAACAAAAGTCCTTTGCCTGCCACCTGCCTCAGTTTGGCCAGCCACAACCCCAAAGTCTAGCCCCTCACCTCAAGGGCCGATTGCAGTTTGTGTCAGCCACACTGCTCCATGGCCAGGTGCAGTACAAAGGGGAAGGGGGGGGACCCAGGCCCATCCACTTTTCTGGGTCCCAACCCAGGGACCCTCTAGCAGCAGCCTCTCTGCCCTCCTTCTCTCCCCTTGTTAGGCAATGTTCCCTGGGCCACTTCCCCTTTGGCCCCTTGCACCTTCTCAGCCTTTCCAGTCAGGGCCACAGCCTGGCAGGTAATGGGCCGGAGTTCTTCTCTGCTCCCCCAGGCCTGCCTAGCACTGCTCTGTCCAAGGTGCTACTCCTCATCTCAGGAATCAGTCCTTCTCTCTTGCTAGTCAGGTAGAGAATGCCTGCTCCACTGCTAGGCAGTCTTTATATAGGGCCTAGCCTGGCCCTGATTGGCTGCCTCTTGCTTGGCCCTGATTGGCTCCCCACAGGCCCTTCCTGATTGGCTGCCAGTCTGCGCAGCCTCTCTGGTCTGTACTAGCCAAACCTCCCCTGGGGTGGGGCAGCCACCCCACCACATGGAGTATAAAGCAAAATAAGCAAAATGGAGAGCTTATTTTACTTGAGACAATTTTTCCCCATTAGGCTTTTGGCCTGCAATAGCGTAATGTGAGGTAAAAGTATGTAAAGATGACCAAGTAGCAGCTCTACAGATCTCTTGCATTGGAACAAGGGGCAAGGAACACCCTTCATTGCATGTCCAGATACAGGATGTGATCCATGACAAAATCCTTTGGGAGGAGACTGGAAGCCCCTTCATTCTATCTGCTACTGTGACAAACAGCTGAATGGACTTCTGAAACGGTTTCATGCACTTGATATAGACATCCAAAGTATGAAGTTTTTGCTCCCTGCTGCTTGCATGCGGCCTAGGGTAGAAAACTGGAAGGAAGATATCCTGGTTAACATGGAACTGGGAGACAACCTTAGGGAGAAAAGTGGGATGCGGTCTGAGCTGGACTTTGTACTTAAAGAACACGGTGTAAGGAGGCTCAGATGTTAGGGCCTTGAGCTCAGACACCCTTCTGGCCAATGTTATCGCTACCAGAAATGCCATCTTATATGAAAGGTACAGCAAAGAAAGTATCGCAAGGGTTCAAAGGGTGGCCTCATTAACCTGGAAAGGACCAAGTTAAGGTCCCAGGCCAGGATCGGCTGTCGTACACGAGGGTATAGTCTGTTGAGACCTTTTAGGAAACAACTCACCAAGGAGTTGGCAAAGACCCACCGGCCCTCCACGCCTGGATGGAAGGCAGAGATGGTGTCGAGCTGTACCTTTATTGATGATATGGAAAGCCCTTGCTGTTTGAGGTGGAGGAGGTAATCTAATATCATCGGTATCGACAAAAGCGTTGGAGACAAGAGATATTGGGATGACCAAATCGTAAATCTTTTCCATTTGGCTAGGTAGGTAGCCCTAGTGGAGGGTTTCCTACTACCCAGGAGGACTTCTCTGACTGGACCCAAACAGGCAAGCTCCATTGTGTTCAGCCATGGAGCTTCCATGCTGTAAGGTGAAGCAACTCGGGTTCGGGTGCTGGAGATCAGGGCCGGCTCCAGGCACCAGGCTAGCAAGCACGTGCTTGGGGCGGCACCTTTGGGGGGCGGCGCTCAGGTGTGTGGGGTTTTTTTGGTTTTTTAAACATGCTGCAGGGTAGTTGGGGTGGGCGGCCATGCCGCCCGCCCCGCGGTGCTCCAGCCGGCCGGGAGAGCGGGGCTGCGCCCGGGCTCGCCACCTAGACCCCTGGCCAGCCGGGAGAGCGGGGCCGCGGCTGGGCTCGCCGCCATGCCCCTGGGGCTCCAGCTGGCCGGGACAGCAGGGCCGTGGCCGCGCTCGCCGCCATGCCCCTGGCGCTCCAGCCGGCCGGGAGAGCGGGGCCGCTGCCAGGCTCGCAGCCCTACCCCCTGCACTCCGGCCGGCTGGGAGAGCGGGGCCGTGGCCGGGCTCGCTGCCCTCCCCTTGGTGCTCTGGCCACCCGGCGCTCTGGCCAGCCGGGAGAGCGGGGCTGCGGGGCCGCGGCCGCGCTCGCTGCCCTGCCCCCGGCGCTCTGGCCGGCCAGGAGAGCGGGGCCGCGGCCAGGCTCGCCGCCCACCCTGCAACGCTCCAGCAGGGAGAGGCAGGGAGATTTTTGCGGCGCAACACTGGGGGGCGGGGTTCCATGGGCGCTGGGGGAGGTTGTTTTTTTTGTTTCGGCGGGGCGGCGCTTGGGGCTTGTTTTTTTTGGCTTGGGGCAGCAAAAACATTAAAGCCAGCCCTGCTGGGGATGGCAGAGATCCTGAGTTATCAGGTCTGGGAAGAGTGGCAAGGTGATTTCCAGGAGAGATGTGTACCAGTGCTGACGGAGTCAGGCTGGAGCTATCAATATCACTGAGGCCTCATCCTTTTGAACTTTGAGGAGCACCTTGTGAATGAGAGGTATGGGAGGAAACGTGTACAAGAGGTGTCCCTTCCAGGGAAGGAGGAATGCATCTGCGATGGAGCCCGGGCTGTGATTCAGGAAGGAGCAGAATTGTTGGCACTTCTTGTTATGTTGCATGGCGAACAAGTCTATCTGGGGAAACCCCCTGTTGGAAGATGGTAATCGCGACATCCGGGAGTAGGGACCACTCGTGGCCGTGAAAAGACCTGCTGAGATAGTCCGCCAAGTCGTTCTGTACTCCGGGGAGGTACAACGCCTCCAGGTGTATTGAGTGAGCTATGCAAAAATCCCACGGTCTGAGGGCTTCCTGCCACAGGGGAGAGGAGCATGCACCCCCCACCCCCGTCTGTTTATATAAAACATTGCTGTTGTATCGTCCGTCATGACCAATACACATTTCCTTTCCAAATGAACTTGGAATGTCTGGCATGCCAGATGGACTGCTCTCAGCTCTCTGACATTGATGTGAAGTGAGAGCTCCGCTTGGGACCAGAGGCCCTGAGTCCTGAGGTCTCCCAGGTGGGCACCCCACCTCAACGTGGATGCATGCATCACCAGCAAGAGGGTTAGTTGCGGTCTGGCAAAGGGAATACCCGCACACACCTCCTGCGGGTTGAGCCACCATATGAGGGAGTCAAGGATCGGGCGAGGAAGAGTGATGATCTTGTCTAGACTGTCCCAAACTGGCCGATCACCAAGACCAGCCACACCTGAAGAAGCTGGAGTCTCAGTCTGGTGTGCTGTACTACATAGGTACAAGCCGCCATGTGTCCCAGAAGCTTCAGGCAATTCCTTGCTGTGGTAGTAGGGAACTGCCTAAGACTTCATATGATGTCACACAGGGACCAGAAATACAACCCTGGGAGGTACACCCTCCCCTGTGTAGAGTCCAATACCGCCCCTATAAACTCTATCCACTGAACAGGGGTTAGGGTTGACTTTTGTACATTCAGTCAGGAGCTTATGCCCAAATAAATGTGTTAGTCTCTGAAGTACTTTTATTCATTCCTCTTTGCCATTGGTAGTAAGGAGGTGGGGTCTGCCACAATGTTTTGGTGGCATCGTTAATAGTTTTGATACGTGGCAGAGCAATACAGGAGGGCCCAGAGGGGGGGAGGATGTCCACCATGGGATCTAATCTCAACAACCTCCTCCACCTGGATCCCCAGGTTTTGTGCCACCCTCCTCAGTAGTTGCTCGAGCACTCTGCTGTCCTCCAGGGCAGGGGCCGTCGACCCTCATCAGGCGAGGACAAGGTCCTAGCTGGGAGTGGGTGCTGTTCCCTGCCCTCGGTGCCAAGGGGATCTTGCAGCACCCGGTCTTCTGGCGTGGTGGATGCCGGAGCCGGCACGGTCGGTGCTGATGCAATCAGTGCCGGGGCCAGTGTGGTCGGTGCTGGCGTGGTCGGGACCGGCGCTATTTCTTGGTCCTGCTAATATGCCAGAGGTACATACGATGCCGAGGCCACCAATGCAGGCCTGGAGTAGGACCTCTGACTCTGACTCTGGCCCTGGTGGAATACCCAGGGGGTCCAGAATGACCACTGGGCAGGAGCCTGCCACTGAACAGGCCACAGTCCCTGTGGAAGCTGCTGTCTGCGCCTGCCCGACCTGGATCTCCTGCTTCTCCTAGACCGGTAGGACTCCGCTTCTGACTACGAGGACTCTGTGTAGGAAGACCACGGAGGAGTGGTGCCCGTCAGTGCAGGAGACTGGTGCCAGGAACTTGGGGACCAGTGTGGCTCCCCTATATGAGCGCTAGTGGAGGGCATTGGTGACCAGTGCCGAGGGGACGGCGACTGGTGTGGCATCATCACAGTCTTGCCCCTGGATGGCACTGTGGGTCTCAAGGGTGCTGCTGAGACCAATGTAGGAGACCTGTCCCACCTTGGAGGGGAAGGCAGTGCCGTGAGGACGATGAGGTCCTTGGCCACCTCAAATGCCTCCGGCATGGACGGCAACTGTCAGTTGCGGTTCTCCCAGATAGGGGAATGTTGTGGGCCCAGACTCGATGAGACCCTAGTCGGTGGAGCCAAAGTCACGTGACCAGACGTGGGTCTCATGGTAGTGGGCTCCTTGTGTGTCGGCTGGGTGTAGGGGAGCAGCCCCTTTCAGGTTTCCTCTTCTTATGGGGAACCGGGGATTGGGAACGGTGCCGCCCACTGACATGCGTGGAGCCCTATAAGCGGAGCCTATATGGTGCCAAGGGTCTCTGGCGGAGTTCTTCCTCAGGGCTGATTCATGTGCCGCCAGTGCCACCGTACACCGAGGATGAGGTGCTTGGCGTCGGCTCTGCCGATCCGGGGTCTGATTGCGGACGGAGAGCAGCCTCCATCAGAAGGATCTGAGGCACTGATCTCTCGCCTTCAGAGACCTCGGACGGAATCCCCTGCAGATCTCGCAGCGCTCTTTTTGGTGGCTTTCCCCCAAATGCTTCAGACAGGAAATGTGAGGATCATTCCTGTCCATAGACTTGCCACACACTACTCAGGGCTTGAAGCCCGGGGACCGAGGCAAGCCACGGTACCGGGGAAACAAAAAAGGGGGGGTATGCCCAAATGAAACTTATACCAAACTATACTATACTAACTCTTAACTACTATCTAACTATATACACTAAGTTCAAAGATCAAAGATTGCTAAGAGAGACGCTTGCCGAAGCAAGAGATACAAGCATTCCAGCTAACCGTCACCGGCGGTAAGAAGGAACTGAAGTGGCGGCAGGTCAGCAGGGCCCAATATTCAGCGCCATGAAGGTGCAACCCCAGGAGATGCCCGGGCCAATCTGATGGGTACTGCTAGGGGAAAAACCTTCTGGCTACCGTGCACGTGGGACACGCACACCTAATTAGAATTGACATGAGCAATCACTCAAAGAAGAAAGTCTATAAAATGGGTGGGATAGTGCTGGTGTTGCAGCTAGCATTCTGTACTCCCATAGCATAGATTTTGAGCCCCAGTCCATGATACCCTGAGAAAGACTAGGAGTGCTGTGCAGAAATCCTGGGCGGAAAAGGGCACTTTATGGCACTGAGCTGTTGCCTTTCTGATGAAAGTGAGGTGATGATGTGTATCAAAAGGAGTCTCAGCCACTTCTGAGCTTGGGGGATGTAGAGTGGCCTTTCCATTGTTTTTTTTCCACATTAGATTCGCTACACAAACTCCTTAAAGTGTGGAATAAGCAGCAGAAGCAGTCTTTTTCCGCATGACAGTTCCTGTGCAGGTGACTGCTCTCTACTATGTGTTGAATCAATCTCTCTATAGGCCTAGCTCATAGAGCTGTTCCATTAGTTTATTGCTAGTTTAGGGCAAGTCTACACTGGCAACGCTAAAGTGCTGCTGCGGCAGCTCTTTAACGTGGCTTGTGTGGTTGCGACAGAGCCCTGGGAGAGAGCCCTGGGGTAAGTTGTTGAACGAAGGCCAAAAGAACACACACTGCTGGGTGTACGGAGACACAGAACTTGGACTCCTGCACGGAAGTTGTACCCAGACTGTTTGGAATGTAGGGGAGGTTGAATCTGAAGAGCCATCAGTTGGTTCCTGAGGAGCAGGATCACACAGGGGTTCAGAGAGCTAGGAGTAAGAATTAGAAGGGTACTGAATGCTGCTGTTAAGTTTACTCTGCTTAAATGAAAGTTTAGTATTTTCTGTAACCTAGATGTCAGTAGCACAGTCAATTAGTGGGTTTTGAAGAGTTGTGCTTGGCCCTTGAAACAGAGTTAGAAAAAGCAGTCCGGATCACCTAATATATACAGACAGGCGTCCTGAGGGGAAGATTAGAGGGGAAGATTGGCTGTACTAGCAACCAGAGACACCAGTGCTGAATAAAGCATGTGCCCAGGAAGGGGCAGAAAGTGACAGTATTCTTGTCCATTTTTTGAGGTGCCCAGCCACTGAGACACACAACTTTTGGCCCCCGTACAACTTCCTCTGCAAGGAAAACTTTTCATTGCTACCTTTATATCAATTGAAAGAAAAAGGACTTCCCTACATAAAAGTTGGCAATGAAGAGTCCCCTAAATGCTAATTATAAAAGAATAATTGTTTTAAAAGATTTCTGTGTAGGAAGGGTCCAATTACACTGAAACAATTAAAAGTATCCAACAATTATTCTTACCATACACTGGACTGGAGACATATTTATGGTGGTAAAATTACATCAGGTTTCAGTCTGTTAACAGAGCATCTATCACTTTTGACCTTGGTGAAGAATGTATTCCTTATAGTTATAATCAAAGGGGTATATATATACCAGCTATAGTGAAGCTAGGAATACCTAGGGAGCAATACATTAATATGACAGTTGTGCCCAGTATGTTATCTCTGTCTTATCAGCATAGAACCCCTTTGCCTCAGAGTTCTGATGTGTGCTTGCGAATAATACACCCCGCTCACATTATTTCGATGCTTCATGTGTCTTACATACAGCACTCCTATTAATACACCCCAGGATAATAACAGCCTTTTTTGCAACTGCATCAATTTCTGATCCACTATAACCCCCAGATGCTGTTCAGCAGTACTACCACCTAGCCAGTCATTCCCCATTTTGTAGTTGTACATTTGATTTTTCCTTCCTAACTTAGTAGCTCTTTGCACTTGTCTTTATTGAATATCATCTTGTTGATTTCAAACCCAATTCTCTAATTTGTCAAATTCATTTTAATAGGAGTGCTGTATGTAAGACACATGAAATAATGTGAGCGGGGTGTATTATTCGCAAGTACCACCTAGAATTTGAATCCTATCCTCCAAAGTGCTTGCAGCCCCTTCCCAAGTTGGTGTCATCCAAAACTTTTATAAGCATACTCTCCACTCTTCAAGTCATGAATGACAATATTGTATAGTACCAGACAAGACTGACCCATCTGGGACCCCACTAGATACATTCCCACTGTTTGACCGTGAACCATTGATAATTACTTTTTGAGTATAAAGAACAGGAGTAGTTGTGGCACCTTAGAGTACAATCTTTCAACCAGTTCTGCACCCATCATAATTTCATCTAGACTATATTTCCCTAGTTTGCTTATGAGCATGTCATGTGGGACTCTGTCAAAAGCCTAACTAAAATCAAGATACACCATGTCAACTGCTTCCCCCCTATCCACTAGGCTAGTACTGTGTAAAAAAACAGAAATTAGGTTGGTTTGGCATGATTGGCTCTTGACAAATCTATGCTGGCTATTCCTTATAACCCTATTATCCTCTTGGTGCTTACAAACTGATTATTTAATAATTTATCCCAGTATCTTTCCTGGTATTAAAGTTAAGCTGATTGGTCTATAATTCCCTGGATCCTCCTTTTTCCTCTTTTTAAAGATAGGTACTGTGTTTGCCCTTCCTGGAACTCCTCCTGGATTTAAATAGGGTCCCTTGACCATTCAGAGGCCATGAAGGAAGCTCTCAGTCTGGCCTTTAAGATGTTACTTCCTGTAGTGTTTATCTACAGAGGATCTATGTGATAATGCATATGGCCCTATTACAGCTGTTGTGTAGTGGCGTGGAGGTGTTTACTGTCCTGCACCCCAGAAACTTGGGTTTTAAGCAGAACCTCACGCTCTGAAAAAGCGTCTGTCAACATATTGTGCGTCTGTCATCTCTATGCTTGGTGCCATTGAGAGGCTGAAGGGGAGTACTCTGTATTGGTAGTGGTCCACGGTAAATCTCAAGAATCTCTTGAGCGCAGGGTGGAGGTCTTTGTGGAAATAATTGTCCTTTAAATCAAGAACCGTGAGCCAGTCATCCTTGTTTAGTGAGGGGATTACCTGTCAGGGATGGTCTACATCAGGATGGGAAAACTTATAGACTCATAGACTCATAGACTCATAGACTTTTAGGTCAGAAGGGACCATTATGATCATCTAGTCTGACCTCCTGCACAATGCAGGCCACAGAATCTCACCCACCCACTCCTGGAATAATCCTTTCACCTATGTCTCAGCTATTGAAGTCCTCAAATCATGGTTTAAAGACTTCAAGATGCAGAGAATCCTCCGGTAAGTGACCCGTGCCCCATGCTGCAGAGGAAGGCAAAATAACCTCCAGGGCCTCTGCCAATCTACCCTGGAGGAAAATTCCTTCCCGACCCCAAATATGGCGATCAGCTGAACCCCGAGCATGTGGGCAAGACTCACCAGCCAGACACCCAGGAAAAAGTTCTCTGTAGTAACTTCTAACATCCCATCATTGACCATTGGTCCTATTTACCACTGATGGCAATTAATTGACCTTTGACTAAGATCATGTTATCCCATCAAACCATCCCCTCCATAAACGTATCTAGCTTAATCTTGAAGCCAGTTAGGTCTTTTGCCCCCACTGCTTCCCTTGGAAGGCTGTTCCAGAACTTCACTCCTCTGATGGTTAGAAACCTTCGTCTAATTTCCAGTCTAAACTTCCTGATGGCCAGTTTATATCCATTTGTTCTTGTGTCCACATTGGTACTGAGCTGAAATAATTCCTCTCCCTCCCTGGTATTTATCCCTCTGATATATTTAAAGAGAGCAATCATATCTCCCCTCAGCCTTCTTTTGGTTAAGGTAAACAAACCAAGCTCCTTGAGTCTCCTTTCATACGACAGGTTTTCCATTCCTCGGATCATCCTAGTGGCCCTTCTTTGTACCTGTTCCAGTTTGAATTCATCCTTCTTAAACATGGGAGACCAGAACTGCACACAGTATTCCAAATGAGGTCTCACCAATGCCTTGTATAACGGTACTAACACCTCCTTATCTCTACTAGAAATACCTCGCCTAATGCATCCCAAGACCGCATTAGCGTTTTTCACGGCCACATCACATTGGCGACTCATAGTCATCCTGTGATCAACCAGGACTCCGAGGTCCTTCTCCTCTTCCGTTACTTCCAACTGATGCGTCCCCAGCTTATAACTAAAATTCTTGTTATTAATCCCTAAATGCATAACCTTACACTTCTCACTATTAAATTTCATCCTATTACTATTACTCCAGTTTACAAGGTCATCCAGATCTTCCTGTAGGATATCCCGATCCTTTTCTGAATTGGCAATACCTCCCAACTTTGTGTCATCTGCAAACTTTATTAGCACACTCCCACTCTTGGTGCCGAGGTCAGTAATAAACAGATTAAATAAAATTGGTCCCAAAACTGAACCTTGAGGAACTCCACTAGTAACCTCCCTCCAACCTGACAGTTCACCTTTCAGTATGACCCGCTGTAGTCTCCCCTTTAACCAGTTCCTTATCCACCTCTCAATTTTCATATTGATCCCCATCTTTTCCAATTTAACCGATAATTCCTCATGTGGTACTGTATCAAATGCCTTACTGAAATCAAGGTAGATTAGATCCACTGCGTTTCCTTTATCTAAAAAATCTGTTACTTTCTCAAAGAAGGAGATCAAGTTGGTTTGGCACGATCTACCTTTTGTAAAACCATGTTGTAATTTGTCCCAATTGCCATTGACCTCAAGGTCCTTAACTACTTTCTCCTTCAAAATTTTTTCCAAGACCTTGCATACTACAGATGTCAAACTAACAGGCCTGTAGTTACCCGGGTCACTTTTTTTCCCTTTCTTAAAAATAGGAACTATATTAGCTATTCTCCAGTCAAACGGTACAACCCCTGAGTTTAGAGATTCATTAAAAATTTTTGCTAATGGGCTTGCAATTTCGTGTGCCAGTTCCTTTAATATTCTTGGATGAAGATTATCTGGGCCGCCTGATTTACTCTCATTAAGCTGTTCAAGTTTGGCTTCTACCTCGGATATGGTAATATCTACCCCCACATCCTTATTCCCATTTGTCATGCTGCCACTATTCCTAATCTCCTCATTAGCCTCATTAAAGACTGAGGCAAAGTATTTGTTTAGATATTGAGCCATGCCTAGATTATCCTTAACCTCCACTCCATCCTCAGTGTTTAGCGGTCCCACTTCTTCTTTCTTTGTTTTCTTCCTATTTATATGGCTATAAAACTTTTTACTATTGGTTTTAATTCCCTTTGCAAGGTCCAATTCTACATGCCTTTTAGCCTGTCTCACTTTATCCCTACATGCTCTGACCTCAATAAGGTAGGTTTCTTTGCTGATCCCTCCCATCTTCCACTCCTTGTATGCTTTCTGTTTTTTCTTAATCACCTCTCTCAGAGGGCCACATCTGGGTGGGGAAATTGCAGGGCCATGAATGTAGGGTTGGGGTGCGGAAGGGGGTGCGGTGTGCAGGAAGGGGCTCAGAGCAAGAGCTTGGGGCAGAGGAGGGGTGCGGGGTGTACAAGGGGGCTCAGGGCAAGGGGTTGGGCTGCAGTAGGGGTGCGGCAGCGGGTTCAGGGAAGAGGGTTGGGGTGCAGGAGGGGTGGGGGTGCAGCAGGGGGCTCAGGGCAGGAGTTAGAGGGCAGGGTGCAGGAGGGGTTTAGGTTGTGGATTCGGCCTGCCTGCACCGGCCCTGTGCCACTCCCAGAAGCGGCCGACACCACGTCCCTGTGGCACCTGGGGGGGAGGGGGAAGAGGGCTCCGCGCGTTGCTCTCGCCTGTGGGTATCTCCCCCGAAGCTCCCATTGGCCGCGGTTCCCTGTTCCTGGCCCATGGGAGCTGTGGGGGGTGGTGCCTGCAGGCGAGGGCAGCACACGGAGCCCTCTGCCCCTTCTCCCCACAGGGGCCACAGGGACGTGGTGCCGGCCGCTTCCAGGAGTGGTGCGGGGCCCGCGGCGCCACAGGGGTGGCAATCCAACGGGCCGGATCCAAAGCCCTGACAAGCCAGATTTGGCTCACGGGCCATAGTTTGCCCACTCCTGGTCTAGATAATACTTAGTCCTGTCTTGAGTGCAGGGGACTGGACTAGATGACCTCTCGAGGTCCCTTCTCATACTAAGATTACAGAGGCCAGGATGATCATTCTGAGGGGTGGATGAAGACATTCAGCTATCTGAGATACAGTATGGGCCTCCAGCCTCCTTTCTTCTTGAGGATGAGGAAATATCTTGAGTAAAATCCTTTCCCCATGTGCTTTGGAGGTGCCAATTCCATGGCTCCCAGATGGAGCAGGGAGTCCATTTCTTGTCCGAACATGCTTTTGTGAGAAGGGTCCCCGATGGGATGGGGAAGGGTTTTTTTGTTTGTTTGTTTTTTGGAGGGGAGGAATCAATCATATAACCAATGATAATTATCTCCAGAACCCATTTGTCTGATGTTATATGGTGCCAAGCCTGGGAAAAATGAATTAGGAAGCCACCATATGGGGTGCAGGAGTCCCGAACAGGAAAATGTGGCAGGGTGGCTAATTTGCACCTCTCCAAAGTCCCATCAAAATGATTTCTTAGAGGGAGACTGGGGGTGGAAGGAGAATGAAGGGGAGCATTATGTTTACTATGCTGAATTCTTTGGCATAGCTCATAAGCCCTTTCATGGTAGAAACATTGAGGAGCTGATCATAGTCTGTAGAGCTGAGTCTTGGGATATTTCCTCCACAGTGCTAGGGCCTGGATACCTACTGAGCAAAGGGTTGCTAGCGTCTTTGAGGGAATATAAGGATTCATCTGTCCGTTCACTGAATATGTTATTTCCCTCAAAAGGAGATCCTCCAGAGTGGATTACTTCTTAGGGAAATTTGGAGGATTGGTGCCACAAAGCCCATCTCATGACTATGGAAGTTGCCAGCGAGTGGGAGGCTGTATCTGCTGCATCCACTGAGGCCTAGAGGGCTGATCTAGCTAGCAATTTATTTCATCGATAATTGCTTGGAACTAAAAATCTTTTTTGAGGGAGTTTATTGGTGAATTACTGTAATTAATACAATCATATTACAGTATTGAAGCTTGGTAATTCATTATGCGGAATGGCAAGCTCTACAAAGTGAAGTTCTTTCTCCCAAAGGGATGTGAACATTTGGCTTTCCTGTCAGTGAGCATAGGCCTGGGGTCGTGTTGCTTGTTCCCTTCGGTGACAGTCTGCACCACTAAAGAATTTGGAGTGGGTGTGAGAATAAGTATTCTGCCCCTGTAGGTGGCATGAAATATTTCTTTTTCATTCTCTTCAGAGTGGGAGTACAAATGGCTGGAGTATACCAGAACATCTTGGCTAGTTCTAAGATGACTTCATTAATTGGCAGTGCCATCTTACTAGGACCAGCTCTCTGGAGGATATCCAGTAACTTATGAGGGGTGTCTTGGACTTACGCCAGGAGGATAAGGAGTATATCTGCAATTCTCCTCAGGAGGTCCCAGAATTGCCTGTAGTCGCCAGGTGGTGACTGTGAGGCTGGTGCAACCAAGTCATCTGGGGAAAATGATGATGACCTTGCCAAGGTGAGTGGTTCTGGCTGGTCAGGTTGCTGCTCTTCCTCAGTTTGTTCCTGAGAGGGTTGAGGTTCTTCCCTGTGTGAGGAAGCTTGTCTTGACTCCTGGTGTGACCATATAGATGTGGTATGCTGCATATATGGATCTCAGAGACACTCGGAAGGCCATTGCAAAGATTGTAGGCAAAATGGGGTATGACTGATCCCAAGGTGGAAGTCCCTTGTAAGAGAAAAGGAAGGTGCCCATAAGTTTGGGGAGCTGACCTCCCTGTCTTAAAGGGATGGTGAAGATCTCCTACTGATTCTGGACTCAAAGGAAAAGGAGGCTTCTATGTCAACGGGTAGTGCCATCAGTACTGTGGGCCTTATTATGCCTCGACTGGTTGATAGTATTGGTGAGTGGCGAACTAATGGTCTAGGGACATCCCTAGGACTGGATCCAACCACATTGGTGATTCCAGATCTGTGTAGTAATGTCCTCCAGGGCAGTGTATCTAGGCCCTGATACTGGAGAGTGGACTGGGATTTTCTGTCTCTGGGTGGTGCCAGAGGTAATGGCTTCAGAACCAATGACTCCTTCTCTTGCTGTGTTGGTACTGATAGTATAGGAGGCATCTGCTACCTTCTTTCCCTTGCCAGTACCAAGGATGGTACCATGCCTTTGGCTAGGGATTGTTTCAGGGCACTCCTGCCTTTCAGTGCCAGGAAACTGGTACTGTGCTCATTGTGAGCTCCGGACAATCTTGCACCAGAGTCCATCCAAGTTAGAGCGTGTGGGAGAGGATGGCTTATTTTAGATGAGGACTTGGAGGGGCATTTCTCATGTTTCTTGTGAGAGTGTTTTCTCTTACCTTCCTCAAGTTTTTGTTTGGAAGAATCTTTAGTCCCCAGACCAGAGACCACCGTTCTGGAAGGTGAGCTTCTTGGTGCCTCTGCCCATCGTACAGGTGGATCTGATAGGCCAGGATCAGACTGAGGCCTCATTGCATAGTCCATCGGGAATCTTCTAAGCCTGTACTCACAGGCTTGATGGGTTTGGCTAGGAAAAGACCAGCAGATATTGCACTGAGAGGGGATATGAGCTTCCCTGATATAATAGAGGCACATATCATGGTTGTCACTGACCAGAAAAGCCCGGAGGCAGGCCACACAGATCTTGAATCCTGGGATCCTGGGCAGACTAGGCAAGCCGTACAGTGGGTGTTTATTCTGGGAGCAAACCCATCAGAAAAGTTTAAAGTGGGAGATAGTCAATATGCCTGAGCTTCCAAGGAAGAGAAAAGGTCCCAAGAAAATACAAACGGGAACAGGTGAAACCAGCTACCCAAATTCAGCAAAGGAATTTTATGAATATATCTACTTCAAAGTAATTGATTTTAAAATGTCTAGTATTCAATCAAGATTTGAACAGAGAAGCTACAAAATTATTCAAAATCTTGGAACTCTCATAATTATTCCAAACAACATAAATGCAAGTTCAAGATGTCCTTCAATGGTATAGTCCTGATTTCAGCCATGATTGCCTGAATACTCCGCTTCATCTCTTGCAAGCCAGTCGTCAGCTTACAGGAAAAATGTGAAAGCCAGTTCAGAAATATCTCAGTTCACTCAGCCAAACCAAACATCAGCTGTTTTCTGAACAGTAGTGTAGCCGGGGGGGAGCAGGGGGAGCGGCCGCTCCCCCTGTGAGAAGCGGCACTAAGGAGCCGCCCAAGCCCCGCTGCGGGAGCCGGGTTCGGGGGCGCCTTAAAAGGCCGGCGGCTCCTGCCGCTGCGGGAGCCACCGGCCCTTTAAAGCGCACCCCCAGCCCTGCTGCCGGACCCGGGCTGGCGGGGAGGGGCGCTTTAAAAGGCCGGCGGCTCCTGCCGCTGCGGGGAGCCACCGGCCCTTTAAAGCGCCCCCCCCAGCCCCGCTGCCGGACCCGGGCTGGGGGGGAGGGGCGCTTTAAAAGGCCGGCGGCTCCTGCCGCTGCGGGGAGCCACCGGCCCTTTAAAGCGCCCCCCCCAGCCCCGCTGCCGGACCCGGGCTGGGGGGGAGGGGCGCTTTAAAAGGCCGGCGGCTCCTGCCGCTGCGGGGAGCCACGGGCCCTTTAAAGCGCCCCCCCAGCCCCGCTGCCGGACCCGGGCGGGACGCTTTAAAAGGCTGGCGGCTCCCCGCAGCGGCAGGAGCCGCTGGCCTTTTAAAGCATCCCCCCCGCCCGGGTCCGGCAGCAGGGGTGGGTCGGGGGGTGCTTTAAAGGGCCGACGGCTCCTGCTGCTGCGGGGAGCCGCCGGCCCTTTAAAGCGCCCCCCCCCCAGCCCCGCTGCCGGAGCCGGGCTTGGGCGGGGATTTAAAAGGCCCGGGGGCTCTGCAGCAGCTGGAGCCCCGGGGGGTGAGTATAGGGGGAGCGGCGCCTTTTTATAGCGCCGCTGCTCCCCCGTGCTCTAAACCTGGCTACACCACTGTTTCTGAAATGGTGAAGTTTATAAAAATAATGTTGATGGTACTCGCAACCAATCTTACAAATAAGCATACATGGCTTCAGTTCACAATGCTCACCCTACATTTGCAAATATCTGCAATGCTTGTGACACATCTTCCCTGATTTGGGGGCTTGTAATTAAACTCAGAACTTAACAATTGTTTTTTCCACATCTCTACTAAATATAGCAGCAACTGCTGGAGTTCTTCGTTAATACAATCTAAACTGACCAGAGAAGCACCTGAATAACATGCTTCAAACCCAACAAATCCTCCAGCAAAACCAGGGGTGACATCTCTGAAACTTCCAATTTAAAAACAAGAAGGAATTTCAAAAATTCTTTTCAGGCCTTCTTTATAGACCATACAAAGCAAAATAAAGATCCCAGGCTCAAGTTTTGAAACCTTTAAGAGAACTGTTTACTGCAAGGGTGGCCAACCTCTGGCTCCAGAGCCACATGCGGCTCTTCAGAAGTTAACATGCGGCTCCTTGTATAGGCACCGACTCCGGGGCAGGAGCTACAGGCGCCAACTTTCCAGTGTGCTGTGGGTGCTCACTGCTCAACCCCTGGCTCTGCCACAGGCCCTGCCCCCACTCTACCCCTTCCCATCCCCTCCCCTGAGCCTGCTGCGCCCTCACTCCTCCCTCTCCCCGCCCAGAGCCTCCTGCATGCCACAAAACAGCTGATTGGGAGATGCGGAGAGGGAGGGGGAGATGCTGATCGGTGGGCTGCCAGTGGGAGGTGCTGTGAGCAGGGTTGGGGGAGCTGATGGGGGGGCTGCTGACATATTACTGTGGCTCTTTGGCAATGTACATTGGTAAATTCTGGTACCTTCTCAGACTCAGGTTGGCCACCCCTGGCTTACTACATTAATTCACATTGCTGAGCAATAATAGAGATTGCCAGTAGGTGGCACTAGTGTTCCTAGTATCAGAGGAGTAGCCCTGTTAGTCTGTATCCACGAGGAGTCCGGTGGCACCTTAAAGACTAACAGATTTATTTTGGCATCAGCTTCTTTAAGGTGCCACCGGCCTCCTCGTTACTATTGTTCCTGTAAGGTTTATGATAAATGACTGTATATGAGAAAGGTGAAGAGAGAAAAAAATGTCAAGTCAGCAGCAGCGATGCCATATGGGCCCAATTCTGCCCCCATTTTACATCAACCACTTCACTGAGTTACACTTTCATATCAGGAGGCACATTACAGTCACACTGAAAAGGTTGGCAATAAAGCTCTAGAGGGGCCTCATTAGAGAAAATAAATGAATTACTGTCTGGGAGGGACTCAGAGGGGGGGGCATACTCAGGGCACTCTCTGTGCCAGCTGTGGCAATATCTGTGCACTCCTGCAGAAAGACGACTGACAGGGACTGATACAGCCAAGTGCCAGGGCCTGTGCAGACAAAACATTCTACCAGCCTGCCACAGCTAGAATTCCCAGGGCTCCAGACGAGCTGTCAAAGCAGGGCCCCGGGCCCCTTCAATCCTTCCTCTTGCAGCCTCATGCGCTCCCCTTTTCTCTCTTCTTATTCTCTCTATCAAGGTCGCTCTTAGATTGGTGTCTATCACTGAAATATCAGAGTGCTTTTTCCTTCATCCACCTTGTTCCTGCCTCTCTCTTCCCTTCTGTCACTGGCGGCAGGATTTGTCCCTCTGTGTAATTTTGTTTGGAGTGTGTTCTGGATTCAGCTCCAAGAGGCTTACGAGTACTTAGAGGTAAGTCAAATTCAGTAATAAAACTGGCAAAAAACAAGTCTGACAGGCTCATCCACTTGAGGATTTTCCTTGCTTTCCCTATTTATAGCCTTCATTTTGAAGAGTGAGGAGCTGCTGCCTCCTGGAATAAGTTCCACTGAGGAATATTTTACAAATCTCTGTCTTTGTCTCTTAAAAACTTTCTTTTCTAGTACATTCAAGTATCTGAAGCCTAGTGAAGTGAAGTCATAAATGCCCATATAAGGCCAGTAGCATACTGAAATTCTTATCTCAGTTAGACTACTATAAATCTGGAGTAACTCAAATGGTCAACCAATCTATAAAATAAGAATAACTATTTCACACTGCTGTTGTGACGCTTAAATACAAGTAATGGTGCATGCTTGAAAACCCTGAAATGAAGATACAAATACTTTAATGTTTCTATAGTATTATTTCATCCATTTATAATTACACTTAAGCCTTCTCTCTTGGCATAATCTATTTATTGTACTCCGTATGTAAATCACTGTTCCAGCCCTCCAGATCCTGTTAATTGGACACCAACTTCAACAAAACCTATGTCTTAGTCAGTACCATTTTTAATTGGAAAAATCTACCTCTTTCTTGAGCTCATTATTTTAGCTTAGTGTGCTAATTATGTGAAAGTCAAAACTCATGAACCGTGGGAGGCAGGAGAAGAGAGGAAGTATATTAAAATACTTTGCTATTTCAGTAAGTCCTGTGGTTTGTATTTATTCTCGGGCTGATACCAGTTTTTACTGAAATTGGCATTTCTTGTAAAGGTATCAGTAATAATTCTAAAATTATAAATGAAATATAGTAGGTGTCAGATTTTAGACAGACACTGTCAGCTTGAAAGCTAATCAATTATGAGAGAAAGCTATTTTTAGATACTACCTGTGTCCATTAGATCCTTCTACCAGTTTTGTGTTTTTACAACCATATATTTTAAAAATAGGTCTCTCCCCCTTTTGCTGTGATGACACAACAGGGGAAAGTGATTATATAGGGGAAACAGAGATTTGGAATATAAACACAATGTTGTCAAATACACAAAGCTGAACTGAAAAGCACAAGCATGAAGCAGAAACTGAAAAACAAAATAGAGACAAATTTTCCCTTTGGTGTGAATTGTAACAACAATATAGGCAAACCTATTCAGACAGAAGTGTAATCTAAGTTGATGGTGTCCCTTTACAGAGACATTGACAAATTGAAGGGTATTTTTTAAACTGACTTCTTTAAGAAAACTGTTTTCTAATAGAGTGCCCTTTAAATAGCATGTTTTGACTTCTTAAAAAAATCCTTAAAAATAATTCTAATCCTTTTCCAGCTCCCCTACTGGTGTTTAGAATGATCTTTGGGGCAAGTCTGAGAGTAAGACCACCAAACATGTCCAAGCTCTCTTCCACCACATTTCTCTGTGTACATGCCTGCCTTCTTCCTATTCAGTTGCAGCCTTCTCCAAAGCAGCATGAGGGTGATGTCGTCATTCTAGTGCATGAGACAGAAAGAGCAACTCACCATTAACAAACCCTGACACTGCCTATATATGAAGCAGTGTCAGTTGCACAAAGTAACCACTGTGTTGTCAACTCTCACAATTTTGTGAGTCTTGCGATTTCTTCAGCTCCCAGTGTCATCTCATTAGAATCTCAACTTTTTCTTTCTTTTTTTTGTTAAAGGTTGTGGGGACATTTCTAACCCTCATTTTTGCAAAGAAAAGCTTTAAAAAATGACCTGAGTTTGCAAGGAAGTTTCAAATACCAGAACACAAAGAAAACAAACAAAAGATCTCAAAGTGTTTTTTTGTTTTAATCTTCTGGGGCCTGACATGATTTTTGAATGTAAACACTGTAAACATCATGAAAAAAAATGGAGAAAAATCTGTTTCCTCCCCCCCCAATTTGCTATAATAAAGTCATTTCAATTGTTACCTTGAACAATAACAGCAGGTACAGCCATTTGTAGATGAAAATGAGATTGTTACATGGGTACTGTGCCTTTAAACTCTTAGATTTTGCTATTAGAAGCTAGACCTTGATCTTTACAGCAGAAATATTATTTATTATTTTTACAGCACCTAAGAATGTGCTAGGAACTCTACAGAATATCTACAAAGCACTATCACTGCCCCCAACAGCTTACAAGGGTAATAATTAGAATTACAGTTTACTCCTTTTTTTAAAAAAAAAAGAAAAAAGAAAAAAAAGAGAGAAACTTCCCATTTCAAACGTCTTTATTTTTCATCCTACCATATGTCATCAATGCAAGTGAGTAAATACTCCAGCATGAATTTGGAAACAAAGAGCACTGGCAACTTTAATTCTGATTCTTTTCCAGAAGAATGTTCAAGTCAGCCAACCGGAGAGAAACAATGGGCCAAATTCTACCTTTGACACATATGTATTACTCCAACTGAAATAAATGGGGGTTGTCTGCCTGTTTGAGAGGCAGAATTTAGCCCTCTGTACTGTTCTCTCCCTGGAGGCATTTCTAGTTTTCCTGTATGCTAACAGAATTTCTGTGCAAGTGTGAAAAGGAGCAGATGGGTTTAACCACAGGAAACTGCCTAACACTATGCTTTAAGTCAGAGAGAAAAATAACTTCCAGATTCTAGGTGGAAGTAGTTAGGGCCGCAGCCATACACAGAGGATGTGGGGCAGAGTGTGACCCCATGGACATTTGCCCCCTTTCCCATGGAGTAGCAGTGGAGCCCTCTTCTGCCAGGAGGTGGAAGTGGCCCGGAACACATCTCCAGGTGCTTTTGGCAGGCAATATATGTGTTGGTTTATTTAATTTACCTTCTCCAAGCACAGTGAGGCTAAATGTTTTCCTATAGGCTGTACAGGGTGAGAGCAGGGCCTTTGTGGTAAATAAGGGCTGTGATGGAATTTGATTGTCAGCTGGCTCGACAGGAAGGAGTTTCTTTGTGAGTGGAAAATGGGGGACACTGTGCTGAAACTTTTGATCCATTACTTTTTTGCTGCTTATCTGATTGATTTTAGATTACCAAGGTCATTAGGATGGGAACCATTTTCTAGTCTGTGTACAGAGCCTAGTGCAATGTACACAGGCTAGGCTCTCTGGTTTTTACCAAAATACAAACAAGTACACAGTACTGTTGACTGTTAGAACTTTTTTTCATTTAATCACGAGAATTCACATTTTCACATTCTTGAAGGTCAAGAAAATTTCTCAAACAACCACATTTTGGCCAGTCCTACCTTGTCTTAAAATCCTGGAAGAACATGGGATTAGTTAAAATTCACCATATTGACTGGCTGAGGTCATCTCCTTTGTAATGTATAAGCTGCATAGGTATTGCAAGCGGTATACAGTGTAACAGAAAAGTAAACTTATGCTAAACTATTCTAGTGCTTTTCATCCGGAACATTCACAAAATTCTTCACACACATACAGGTGGAGCTTTACACTTCACTGAATTGCAACTTCCTCAGATGTGGATTTCAGTAGCTATTTAATGCAATACCACAAGGACTGATTACAACAGGAATTGAAGAAAACTACTTTATCTAATTAAAGGCAATTAAAGGAAGCCAGTGCAATTACCCTAATTGAAATTTGGCCAAGACAGAAGGGAGTTAACAGTCTGCTTCCTACAAAAAGGTGCATAAAGCTTTTAATTATTATAGTTTGCAATGAAGGTGGTGGTGAATGTTGTAGAGTTCTGGGTTTTGTTGCAAATTTTCTCTGAAGTTCTAGCCTTGGCAGGTTGGAGTGTGCTTAGATGGCTTGGCTGGTTTGAAAGATGTGGTGAGGGGTCTCTTTACCTTCCTCACTACCCTAGCTTCACCTTGTAGGTAATGTACTAAAGTTACATTTATACCATGTGGGGTCTATAGAATCCTAAATTAGACATCACATTCATATATAGTATCTACAGAATTCAACTCAAGCTTATCTATGGAACTGTGCCTACTGCCTCCATAATTTATCTCAATAATATAATGTATGTTGATTAGAGAAGACATCACACCGAGAAGTGGTTAGAATAATTCCTTAGGATGAACTCATTCAAGAGGTAACAGCTGAAAGAGGTGAACGTGGTGATATTTTCATGCATACAGGTGGCACAGGAACATGAGATTCAATCACTGGCAGTTCAAAATCATCTGTGTGGCTGTGACCACACCCCTTTCCTTCACAGATGCTATAAGGATCCAGAGTCAATACAATTCTACATCTATATTTATGATGTTTGTGAATGCTATTACATAACAAGTGATATATAGATCAGAAATACTGGTATGAAAAATAGCAGTAAACACCTCTTAGTCTAAATATGTAAGGAAAGGCTTAATAGTACTATATTGATCCATAGGGAAGGGTGAAGTGAGGACCAAGGATACATTTTGGAAAGCACTTTAATGTAATTATTGTCATAAATGGAAACCTTTCTGATAAGATTGAATGAGGTGGTAAGGGTTTTAAATAATCTTATTCCCACAAGCGATTGGTTGTTTATATTGTTTCCCCATAGTTTTATAGCCTCATAGTAGACACTATAGTTAAGGCTGAAAATAGGATGCATTTCCATTTTAAGCCTCTATTCAGTCATTTGATTTTTTTGGGGGAGGGGGAATAAAATAATTACAGAACTGGGCCATCATCACGCCCTGTGCTATTTGAATACACATAGGGATCAAATCTGCTGAGTGAGAAGAAACTTGGTCTTCCTGCCATCTATCTATGATACTGTACTTATATGGCCCCCATTACTGTAGTATCTGAGCATCTTACAATCCTCATTTATTTATGCTCATAATACCCCTGTGAGGTAGGTAAGAGTTATTATCCCCATTTTATTGATGGGGAACTGAGGCACGGAGAGACTCAGTGACTTGCCCAGTGTCACACAGGAAGTCTGCAGTGGAGTGGAGAACTGAACCTCGGTCTCTCAAACCCCAGGCTAGCATCCTAACCCCTGGAGCCTCCCATTGTTCTTTTCTTCCTCTGAGTCTCCATAGTGAGAGAGGAGTCATTCCTTCAACTGTGTTGCCCCATCCATCTGTCTCTCTCATTCCTAGTGTTATACCAATAAAATAAAAACCAGCAGGATCTTATTAAAGGGGATAAGACAAAATGTCACATTTATTGTGACTACAAAAAGAATCATAGTAAGCAGTCAGTTATAGCTATAACATTTCATTCAGTTTCACATTCATTCACACATACACAGGTTCTGCAGCTGCTAGATAGTTAGCAGTCCTGAATGTAGCTTGAGTTCGTGGCTTGGGTTCGCAGCTTGGGGCAGCTAACTGGCCAGGAAAACCGGGCACAAGGAAGGGCTGGGTCTCTGTTGGGCATACACTGATGCCCTTCCTATGTTGGCAGCAGAATGTTACCCTTCAAGTCTTCCATCTCACCCATCTTTTCTTAAAGGCATTTAGTTTGAATCCAGAGTTTATAGGTCTTGCTGTGTTACCCTGCTTCTGGGGTCGGTGTGATTGATCACCCATCAATTGCAGAGGTGACTTTCAGCCTGGGACCTGGCTTTGATGTTCCTTTAATTGTACATTTGTTCTTTTCTCTTTAGGGTGGACTTTTCTTGCTTTGTCAGGGCTGTTTTCTGCATCTTCAGCCCTTGGTGTTTACACTTTATTTCATCAGGACAGGCTGGGGCTGGAGGCTGATTCCATCATCCATGCATACCTCATTCACACATCTAAACTAAACTAATGAGATTACATCAGGGTTTTGCAAAATGAAGTTGCAGCAGGTTTTTACAAACTGGAGTGAGCATTTTAAAATGGAGTTTGAGTTACAATATGGACAAGTGTAAGGAATGGTAAACAGTGGGCAGAAGTTACAGTGTTGAAACAGTGCAAGTTCCAGTGTTTTAAGCAGCAATTGGATTGAAAGTGAAACTTACAAGGGCAGCTGGCTGAACAGCTATGGTTCTTAACAAGCAGCTAAATTGTCAATTAGCCAGTTATTGGGGTACCCAGTTTTAGGAATGAATGTCGTTTAATTCATAAAATTTTACTTATGAAGTTATATTAATAAAGTGAACAATTACACACAATTTTATTTATCAGTTCTACACTAGCCACTTGCTCTCTTTAAAACTTCCTTTTTCTCTGCAGCCTGAAAGCAACAGGTTTCTAGGAAAAGCATTTTGTGATGCTGCATATTGAGGAGGATATAAATGGTATGGTTAATTAAGAACATCAGAATGACCATACTGGGTCAGACCAATGGTCCATCTAGTCCGGTATCCTGTCTTCCAAGAGTTGCCAGTGCTAGCGGCTTCAGGGGAAATGAACAGAAGAGGGCAATTATCGAAAGAACCATTCCCTGCCGTCCAGGGCCAACTTGTGGCAGTCAGAGGTTTATGGACACCCAGAGCATGGGATTGCATCCCTACCATCTTGGCTAATAACCCTTCATCCTCCATGAACTTTTCTAATTCTTTTTTTAACCCAGTTATACTTTTAGCCTTCACACAATGCACAGTCACAACCTATGGAACTCATTACCATGGAACATCATGAAGAAGTACTTCCTTATGTTTGTTTTAAATCAGCTGACTATTACTTTAATTAGGTGACCTCTAGTTCATGTGAAGGGGTAAATAACACTTTCTTCTTCACTTTCTCCATACCAGTCATGATTTTATAGACCTCTGTCATAGCCCCTCTTAGTTGTCTCTTTTCAACCTGAAAAGTCCCAGTCTTTTTAATCTCTCCTCATTTGGAAGCTGTTCCATACGTTAATCATTTTTGTTGCTCTTCTCTATACCTTTTCCACTTCTAATACATCTTTTTTGAGATGGGGCAACCAGAACTACATGCAGTATTCAAGGTGTGAGCATACCATGGATTTCAACTATGGCAATATGATATTTTCTGTTTTATTATCTATCCCTCTCCTAATGGTTTCTAACATTGTTAGTTTTTTTTTTACTGCTGCTGCAGCAGATTGAGGAGATGTTTTCAGAGAACTATCCACAAGAACGCCAAGATCTGAGTGGTAACAGCTAATTTAGACCCCATAATTGTATATGTATAGTTGAGATTGTTTTCCAATGTGCATTACTTCGCATTTATCAACACTGAATTTCTGCCATTTTGTTGCCAAGTTACCCAGTTTGGTGAGATCCCTTTGTAACTCTTCGCAGTCTGCTTTGGACTTGTATATATTTTGTAACCTGGTATTACTGTATCCCATTAATTTTTCACCCTTCCGCCAAGTTTCTGTGGTGCCTATTATATCAATATTCTCATTTTAATACCAGGCACTCAAGTTCACTCATCTTAGTATTTAGACTTCTAGCATCTGTATTCAAGCACTTATAAAATTTGTCAGTATTCAGTTGTTTGCTGACATGTGATGTTATTGAATGGGACTCTCATTTTCAGTTCCTACTGTACTTTATCAACTTCTCTTTTCTAGGCTATCGTGTATCCCCTTTAATTAATCCTCCCCTAAATGATCTCTGTCTGAAGTGTGTTCTCCTCCACATCTGTCGACTTTCCCTCTGCCCTTAATTTAAAAACTCCTCTACCATCATTGTAATTTTACATGACAACAATCTGGTTCCATCTTGGTTTAGGTGGAGACCATCCATCCTGTATAGACTCCTCTTTTCCCCAAAGATTCTCCAGTTCCTAATAAACCAGAATCCCTTTTTCTGCTAGTAAGAACAATTGATATCATCCATTGATATATCCGATTTGCTGCTATCACCTGAATCTTGTTTTAGGAGTCACCCAGATCTTGTTGTATGAATACAAGTTGCAATTGGCTTGGGATTTTTGGTTTTTTTGCCCCAAGACTACAATGTACATAAATACAAATATATAGCCATCAAGGATACAAAAATATAGCAAAACACACATACCTTCCCTGGATGACAAGTTGTTTTGGCAATGATTATTTGCTAAAAGGTAAAATGGAAAGAGAAAAAAAGTAAAATCAGACAGAAAGATATGAGACGGCCACAAAGTTTGCAGGGAATTAAACCTACTAATATAGTGGGATATGCAGAGAAAGAACCCACTCCATGAAAGTAGGAGATGTACGCATGGAAGACAGGACCAGCATAGGTGCCTGGGGATGGACAATCTCCCCACACTGGCATGGAACCATGTTGCATTGACTGGGATCCCTGTAACTGCTCAGTAGCACTCCACGGCAGATTGTAGCAGTCCAAGAATCATGAAGCAGTCCAATGCTTCAATCAGCAGTAACTCCCAGTAGGATATCAGCTAATATTTCTGTTGGCTGAGGAGGGGACAGTGGCATGGAAAGCGGTCAGTCCTCTGCAGTCCCCACACAATTCCAAACGTTGAGGAGTCTCAACCCCGCAATGCTCAGCAGAAAGGCTTCTACAAGTGTACAGGGAAAGGGGCATGATACCGTGATGATGGCATTTCACATCCCTTCCAGGTAAACAGCAAGAAGTCTGCTCATGGAGGGAGAGGGGGGCGGGTCTCTAGCCCAAATCCAGAATTATTATGAATCCACTGTAGAAATAAGTATAGCAGAAGCAACTGACAGAGAGAAAATCACTGTTGGAAAATAAATACATTCAGTAACTAGTGACATGTGAGAAGGTGGAAATGAAATATACATGAGAGATAAATGGCTTTATATTTAAAGGTGACCTGAAATGCTATCTCCCTGCTGGAAAAGTCCTATACGAAATAATTAGAGTGTTAAGCCAGTCTAGCTAAAAATTATAGCAGGAAACTTTAAGTGTTATGAAGATGGAGTCAAATATTCTATAGAAAGGATTTTATTCTAATGAAGTCTAATAGGATTTTGGAGTAAATGTTATTTAATCTGATTTAATTTCATTAGAACCCTATTGGTTTCATCCCCTATTAACTTCTATAAGAATTAAGAAGACAATTTTTAAAAAAGTATATGAGAGCATGTGGCAGTGTATGTACACCCCATCCCCGTTTGGGGTGGATTGTGGGGGCGCTGATATAGCTGTTACAGTCTACCAGACTATCCTGGACCTCCTAACAATGCAGCCCATTGGCTAGAGTCAAAGCAGCGGCCCTTGGGTTCTGGGCTGCATGGCCTAATGGCTCGAGACAATAGGGCTGACCACAAGCACTGGGCGGTGTCACCTAGTGGCCAGAATCAACAGAGTAGCCCTCAAGTGCAGGGCTGCGTGGCCTAGCAGACAGAGTTCATATAACAGTCCTTGAGTGCAGGGCAGTGTGGCCAAGTGGCCAGGGTGAATATGGCAACCCTCAAGTGCAGGGCAGCGCAGCCTAATGTCCAGATCCAGTGGCCATCACCAAAGGGGGTGGTGGCAGGGGTAGGGAGAACCGGGCTCACCCGACTCCATCAGGTCCTGACTGAGGGCCCTAACAGTGGTGGAGTGGTCCGCCACTGGGTCAGCGGGGAATCCAACCGCGACACGCTGACCTTACACAGGTGGGAGATACCACTCACCATTCCTACTGGGCTTCCTGAAGCTGCAGTCCATATGACATCAGGGTCGCCTCAGCACAGGTAACTCCCTGGGACTCTGACTCTAGCCAGTCAGCTGTAGGCAACGGGTTTCCAATCTGTGTCTCGGGATCTCTGGCACCCACAGGCAAGGGCTGTAATGGCTCCTGGGCTGGAGCCTCCACCACATGTCCTTCCTCCTTGGTGGTAAGCCCCAAACTGAGCTGGGTTGCTCTCCTTTATACTAGCACAGCAGTTGGAGCATGCCCGGCAGGATCTGAGGGGCGGGACTTCCTCCGCCCATAGTGTGTGATTAACCCTTTTCTGCCTGGTGTGTGGAGTATGCACATCCTGTCACAGAGTCCAAGTTATGAACAGGACATATGCAAAAAGTACAAATACAGTCTAAAATTACACTGAAAATCTTGGTAGTTACCATAGTCTGAGTTCAGGAGCTCGCCTAAAACAGCCAATGTCACTCAAAGATGTAAAAAATCAGGGAGAGGCATTCCTTATAGTGCTTAAAGTTTTATTAGTAATGGCTGCTGTAAGAGAAAGACAGAATCCTGAATTCTATATCTTGGCAGGTAAGTGAAAGAGGAATTGAAAATTTAACAATTTTGTTTTCAAATATACTCCTTTATAATTTTTAAGTTCACACATATATTTTGTTAATGAATTGGAGTCTGTCTGTGTATATTTATTACACCAAAATCAACATGAAAAGAACAGTATTAAAGCTGCAAAGTCAAGTCACAAAAAAGTTAGGAAATCCCAGAGTTAAATTTACCTGTGTTACCTTAATCCACCCCTGTGTGTATATGCATTATGATACAATATTTAACTATATGATCACATACTATTTTTCCACAGGAATCTTCAGTGATTTTAGCTGCTATAATCTAAAAAGTCTCTACTGAGCATGAATGATCTGCAATTTTATCAAAACTTGTAACTTGGTCAAATTTGGGTGGATTTTCAGAGATGACAAAAAGCCTCCCCTGCTGCTCAATTTCAAGTTCCTGTTCCAAAGCATGGGGCACTAAAGCATTTCAAAAGACAAGGTTGCTGGAAGTTTCTGACATGGCAAAACAATGTGTTTTTCCAAAGCCTTCTTACTAGAAACAGCTGGACCATTTTGGCTGTGGAAGACACCTAGCCTGAAAAAATTCAGCTCAAATGATTAAAGATTGACAAAGATATAAGCAACTGAAAATGGGGTCTTATAACGGGAAACCTAAATTGTTACCAGCCCTGCCTACAATTGTCATTATGAAAACTATAGTGGTGCCCAGAAACCCATCAGGGTTGCCTTCTTCATCATTGTGCTAGTCACTGCACAAACAAATATGAAGGCATGGTGTAGGATTTTCAAAAGTGCCTACGTGAATTAGGAGCACAAGTCTCATTGACTTTCAGTGGGACGTATACTCCTCATTTAGATTCTTTTGAATATCTCACTCACATTCCCTGCCCTGAAGAGCTTACAAGCTATAAACCATTACATTTCACCCCGTAGTGTAGTTGATGGTAAACACAGGTAAACAGACTTTACCCACTTCTCCAATGGAAAATAGCTTACCCACGTCTTTATTTTAATCACTACACCACTGAGTTCACCTTTAATAAGGAGGTAGAAGTTGCCAGTCCAAAGCCAGTGTCAGTGGTAGGAAAGCTAGGCTTTTTCATCTATGTGAAATTAATTGGAGGCCTGAGTCTTATTTGACATCTCTGATCACCCCTGGATTTCTTTCAACCTTGCTGCTTTGCACCTTTATCTCCCTCCCCAATTAATATCTGTGTTTCAGTTATTTTTCCTCTAGATGAGGTACTTTACTTTTTTCCAACATGAATCCTATTTTTTCAATTTATGCCCATGCTTCCAATCTATCCCCTTTGTATTATTTCTTTGTCCCCACTGGTATTCAGAACTCCTCCAGATTTAGTGTCAACTGTAGATTTCATTAATATGCAGTTTACTCTCTCTCTCTTCTAGCCCATTTATAAAGACATTAAATGAGAACAGAACTCTGCTCTCAACAGCCTGCCGGAAGCCCCTTCAGGACATGTCTGAGGCATATAGGTGGGGCGTCATGAGAAAGTTTTCTCTCCTGCTGTCTTTGCCATACCTGTCCAGTGGATAAGAAGACTTAATTCACCTTTCAACTTTGTGTAATGCACTACAAGAAAAACAATATATTCATTGTTCTTTATGGGGCTTAAAACAAGTGGACCAGCCTGTCAAGGTTTAAAATAGTTGATCATTCTTGCATTCTGCTTTGCACATCTATAGCACTAAGACACAAGGATCTTTGCAAAGGAGGGTAGGAATCATTAACTCCCATTTTAACAAGGAGGAAACTGAAGCAAAGAGGTGAAGCGCTATGCCCACAGCCAGTCAGTGGCAGAATCCCACTCCCTTGCCTCTCAGGCTGGCGCTGTAACCGCTGGAGTCTGCCTCGCAGCTAAACACCTTGCCACAGTCTCTGCTCTGAAGTTTGATCCCTGTTCAACTAAGCTCAGTTTCGAACAAGCACTTCAAGGTCTTTCACTGCCTCAGTGCAGAGGGCATCGCTCTGCGGGCAGAAAACTCCTTTTTAATGACATGCTCTAACCACACTAGATACCTGTACACTTAAATACACTCGGACTAGGGCTGTTTTCTTAACTGAACAAACATCGCTCTGATAAAGCCCGGCGTGACTTTCCCAGCAGCAGGCAGGAAGCAGGAACCTCCCCTCCAGCCGAAGAGCACAGCTTACGGGACCAGGAAGCTAATAACGGAAGCGGCTTGGTGTTGGTGCTTTTACTGTACGGATGCTATAAACCCCAGGGGTGGGCGGGAGGGGCTGACCGCAGAGCCGGCTCCATTGTCCCTGCCCAGCCCCCAGCAGCAGGCAGGTCCCTGCAGCCCTTTAAATACCGAGCAGCTCAGCTGTGGCTAGAGGAGGGGCAGGCTGGCCAGCAGGAGCGAGGGAAGCAGCGGCCGGTTGGCCAAGGACTCGCTGCCTCCCGCTCTCTAATCTCCGGCTGCTGCCTGGGAACACAAGATGCACGTGGGAAAAAAGTCACCAGCTGGCACCTGAGAACTTGGGGCCGTGCTAGTGCTGCTGGGGGGCAGGGAGCCCGTGCACCCCAACGCCCGCGGGGGAAGGGCAGACAAGGAGCTGATCGTCCTGCCAGGGATTGGGGGAGATGGGGGCGAGCCTATGAATTTGAGGGACAAAGGATCCAGCCCAGCAGCTGAGGCTCCAGGACCCATGTCTGGTAAGTGCCAGGGTTGGTCTGTAGGGGCCCAGGGCATCCCCCGGCGAGGGGGATGTAGGGAGTGGGGTACAATCCATGGGGAGCCAGTCAGGTGTAACTTGGGGCTCAGATCTCAGCAGCCCCACAACTAGGGTCAGTGTCCTTGGAACAATGTGTACAGTAGGGGTGCTGAGAGCCACTGAACTAAACCAGACACCCTGTGTATGATGGAAACCACTTCAAGCCAGAGGGTGCAGCAGCATCCCCAGCACCCCTAGTTCCAGCAGCCCTGTCCCTGGGGAGGTCAGTGCTGGGGCTGGACACTTAGCTGCCCAAGCACCAAGGAGAGGACGATGCCTGCTATGGGGGGGCCACACCGGAACAGCTGTTCTCCCCCCTTTGCCTCTCCCCTCCCCACTGTCTCAGGGGACTGGATACCAACTGGATACCAAACCATTACCAGCTGTTCATCACCCAGGAGAGGGGGCATGTCAGTACCAGGCTAGGTCCCCTCCAGCACCCCATGCCCGCATCAATCTCATCCTTGATCTTCTCTGATATAGGTTCCCGTGAACCCAATCTGAACTGAAATTTCCCTCCTCTTCAGAAATCCAGCCCCTGGCCCCACTGCTCTTCGGGCAAACGACTTCCAAAAGTTCCCGAGTTGCTGGGGGAGTGCCCTGCTCCATCCTCCTAACATAAATATCAGAATAATAAACAATGTAGGAAAGTTTAGCTATGGAGCCAAAGCAGAACTTTGCAGTTCCAACCCATCTCTAGTATCACTTGTGAACATGAACAACTATACAGTTATTCAGCTCTCCCCCAGAACCCAAGCTATGAAGCACCATCCCTCTAATTCTCAGGTCTCCCACTTGATTTTTATTATATGCCCTTGGCGATTGCGTTCCTATCAAATAATTGCTTAGATTCTGTTGTATATAATGCATGTAAGGCAGAGAGAGCAAGCAAATAAGGAAATGTAAAAGCGGATAGATTTTTTCAGAAAAGACGCCGCACTTTTCTGTCATAAAGGTTTGTGCTAAGACAAATGTGTAAACTATAATGAGAATGAAGAGAAAATACATTGCAGATCTGAGACTTGTGTATGAATTAAAATTTGTGAGGCAGTACTGCCTGGCTATATAACCACAATAGAATTTATTTGGTATGGTATCAGTATGGTCATTTCTCAGGCTGCAGATTTACCAGAGAACTGTGGAAAGGATGGGGAGTGGTAGGAGGAGAAAGCTTATATACACAGCTACTTTTGCAAATAATAAACAAGACACTATAAGCCTGAGGGAGACAGAAAGTCCACCCATCAAAATATTGTGTGTGCTAAAATCAAGGGTAGTATCTTACACATGTTGATAGCTCATCCTTGCAGAGCAAGAGGTCTGAGGAGATTAACTGACTGTTAACTGAATGGTTACTTTCACCTTTTCATGTTTCTCTGACTGTATAAATATCCTCTCACTGTGTGTTCCATTCTATGCATCCGACAAAGCGGACCGTAGTCCACGAAGGCTTATGCTGAAATAAATTTGTTAGTCTCTAAGGTGCCACAAGTATTTCTTTCTTATTTTCTTTTTGCTGAATGTTCTAACTGATCCTTTCCATCTCTAACTCCTATGCTTGATATCATACACACAGTACACCAATTTCTCATGAACATAGGTAGTTATTTAATCATACAAACATTTTTCTTATACACAACCAATCACACCTATTTTAATGGCTGTCTTTCTGATTTATGCCACACTGTATCCTCCTAATCTATTGGCTACTGCTGTTGGTTTAAACAGATAAGGCAAACTGCTTAAAAAAGACAGTAAGCCAAATTCTGCTTTAGATACAGGGGTGTGAATTCTAAGCAGCTCTGTTGAACCCAGTAAAATTCCTGTGGATTTACCCAAATATGAATAAAAGATGAATTTGCTGTCAGTGGGTGGGGCAAGTGGGTCAGAAATGTTTAAATGATACGATTCAACAGTGAACAAATTAATCTAACTGAATTTGCACAAATGTTAAGAGCTCATTCTCTTTGGATTTACTCCAGTGAATTCCATGGATGGCTGTTGTCGTTTCATCACAACACCTGTTGGTTTATTGTCACTGATGGTTGTGTGGATAAGGCTGCATGGGCAGGCTACGTAAGCAGAACACAGGATAGTTGGAAAGGGAGAGTAAGTGCTCGGAAATGGAGAGAAGGAAATACGTTGAAAACAGAGAAATAGCAAAGAAGATAAGTGGGTTAAACTTTTATGGCCCTTGAAATGCTCGCCTTTCTTTAATATACATACATCAGAGTGGAGAATAAAACCATGAACCATACAAACATTTGCAGTGCAGATATTACACCTGTGGAACTGTTTCATTTTTACCAGTGTTCATTTTATCATAGAATTTAGCTAAAAGACTTACTTTCATCAGACACTTCTCACGCTGATCTTCAAAAAGCATGGATAAAGATTTGTACCATTTGCCAGTTTTACCTACATGAGTGTTTCAGTGGAAGTTTGAGTATGCTCTCTAAGACTAACAGGTAATGTGCATCTACAGAAATTCTTTGGTCAAGAGTGAATTTCTGAGTTGCCAGTTTCCCCAAACTTCAAAGTTATGCAACAGTTAAGAAATTAGGTTACCAGTTTAGCACAACCAGACTTTCAAGAATAATAATAATCCATAGCAAACAGGCAAATGAGTTTCCTGTTTCCCAGAGCAATTATTACAATCATAGGTTGGATATGTTTTGGTTTCTAGACACACTATCTTCAGATTAGGAAAAAAGAAAAAGATGACATTCATTGTTCTGAAAAGTCCATATGTTGGTTGAGAGGAGGGGGAATATATAAAAGCAGATTACAAAATTAAGAAACAAAAAAGAAGTATGTTCACAACCTCTATTGAATCACACAAAGATCAGACTAGATGATCTAATGGTCCTTTCTGGCCCTAAAAATCTTTGAATGAATAGTTTTTGCTTGTATTGCCATGCAGGCTGCTGATTAAATACAGCTCCTCTACCACAGCTCAGGAGGAGATAAAGAAGAGCAGGGAATTCATAAGTATGTATGTATGTGTGAAGTATAATAGGAGGCATCGCTACCAGAGAACCATTTATACACTTCATACTATTTGGTCACTTCAAAATCTAAACAAATACTTTATCCAGTATTATTTACTGAAAGGGGACTGTACTTGATGTTGTACAAATAAGACAGGATTCCTCTTCCATCACAAAAAGAGTTTAGAATCTAGTTCAGAACTTCAAATACAGCCAGAATAATTCAGAAACCAGAGAAAAGCCTGGTTTCAAATACCACCAAACTCTGAGAAAGTTCAGCTCCAGTTCTAGACTTTGTGGCTCCAGCCCATGTGACCCCAAAACATATTACCAGGGGATAGCATGAACTTGAGAAATTTTGCAATTGCATACAAAGTGGGATCATGTCGATTCCTAGTGGGGTGGGGCTATACCTGGCTATACCTATACCTGGCTGCTGGAACAGTCCAGGGGGATTGGGGGCATTGCGAGGTAACCCCTCAGGCTGCTGTAACCTGAGCTGGGGACTAAAATGTCAACCCTCATCCCCAGAATAGAGGGAGGTGCTGTGGTGGTGTAAAGCCACTTTCTTCAGTATGGCCTCTCGACCTTCTTACGCATAGGAACAAGAGCCCCCTAAATCTTTTAGCGAGCATGGTCAATGGGGCCCCTCATGTCTCCCCTTGTATAGCATTCCAAGGGTATAAAAGAGGGAGTAGCCACAACAGTTCTGCAATTCCTTCTGATTGCTGAAGGTGTGGTGAGCTCTGAACGTGTTTGGTGTCCTCTATGAGGCTCCCTTGCATTTCCTTTTCTTATGCCTCACTTTTTGTAAGTGATTAATTTCACCCATGGAGTCACTTCCCTCCTAACTGCATCTGTTGTGTCCTTCTACTTTCTCCAGGCCTCCCCTTAGGCTTTTAACGCTCTCTTTTTTTGAAGGCTCCAGACAACCTCCCTCTACTGCTTTAAACCCCCTCCTTAAAACACATTTTTTCTGCAAAGTCTTTCAATGCTCTTGTTCCTATGCGTAAGAAGGTCGAGAGGCCATACTGAAGAAAGTGGCTTTACACCACCACAGCACCTCCCTCTATTCTGGGGTTGAGGGTTGACATTTTAGTCCCCAGCCCAGATTACAGCAGCCTGAGGGGTTACCTCGCAATGCCCCCAGTCTCCCTGGACTGTTCCAGCAGCCAGGTATAGGTATAGCCCCACCCCACTAGGAATCTACATGGCATGCCACTTGCACCAAAGACTCCTGCTTGGGATGGCATAGCAGTGGCTATGGTGACTTTGATTTCCAATGGAGTTCCTGGTCCGGGAGGGGTGGGGTGGTGGTGGGGCTATATGGTCTCTTTATGGCTTCTGTATTCCAGCAGAGATGGTGTAAAGTAGCCCTAGGGTACCAATGAATTGGATCTATTATCAACATCCAACTCTTGTTCTTTACTGAATAAGAGATCCTCATCCAGGAATCTCTGCATATTCATCTTAAATTAAAGCATCTTTGATATTATGATAAATTATCTTCATTTTTGCTGGCTACAAAACTGCTCTCTCAGGGTTTCATTTTTATCTTAAGAAATCGGGATTCAGGATACAACTTTAAAATGATATGCCTGAGTTGATCTTTTCAGATCAGGAAACATATGTATCCTCTAATTCTGTTTTGTTGTGTTTCTAAACTTCCTTTGTACTAAAGATTATTTGCTTTGTTTCACTTTTAAACTATGTTTTGCTTTTTTCTTCATTTGGACACACTGTCTCAACTGAACATTGAAGAAAAAGGAAACAAATCAAAGTAATGGTATAATATACTGCCTGGTATTTCACCCTCCACTGTCTAACCTGTTTTTCCTGTAATGGGAGTACTACAAAATCTCTCATGATAATTGGAATAAAATAAGAAAGCTTTGGCATTTACTTATATTCTATGCAGGTTCTTATTCTATGCTCATCACCAAAGTATCTGATCACCTTCCAGTAGAGTATTAAGAGATGTAACTAATATCTATCAGGTGTTTTTTGGATCTCCCATCCTCTACCCAGGGGAGTGTTTTGTTTTGTTAGGTTTTTGTTAACTATATGTTGCTATATATTTATGTTAGAGAAGGCAGGTCAAAGAAATGTGCTTTGCAGCTGGAATGGAGGATGGTGAGGGTTGGTGATGGTCCTTAGGTTCTGAAGGAGTTCATGCCAGTCTCAGACTGACTCCCCAAGAAAATTCTTGAGGGTCAAATTCTATTTCCAAAGTTTCAGCCAATATAATTGACAGTAAAATAAGCAAATCCATTCTCATCAATCTTTCAGCAAACCAAAAAACTGTAAGTTCTTCGTCTTAGGATCCTTTTCTTAAATTTAAATATTCCTGTCCAAAAAACCCTATATGTATTGATGATCCCACTTTGTATGCTTTCCTGTAATCAGAACAGGTAGCTGCTGTGGCTGGAGGTGTAATAGGAGGAATCCTTTTATTGATCCTTATTGGAATAGCAGTGTACCTGCTTTGGAAGAAGATATGCCTCCTACCTTCCTATGAGGAACTCACCAATTCAGTCACACCAACACATCAAGATGCCAGTCTGGAGGATCAAACTTTAAGCCAGCCATCTTCTGTAATTCAACCAAAAAGCATAAGGTGAATAGATGTCTCCTTCTTATGGGCTACTGTTTATCAAGCTACATACTCCTCTACCTGCCAAAGGCCCAAATGTGTGACACAATGTATGACAGGACCCCAAAATGATGCGGGGGGAGGGGGGCACAGAGGGAGAGAAATCAATCCTGTAGGAAAGGTAAAATGCTGTGGGATTCATTCCTTTAGGGTAAGTGACTGTTACTATAACCTCCCTTCAGTAATTCTTTATTTCTGATGTGTATATAATGTAATATAATTTAACAATAAAAAAAGTGGAGAAACCAAATTTACGTGGAACATGGATAACTTTGTTGGTTCTCAAACTCTGATCCATGGACCAGCGCCCTTCCTGGTGGTCCTTAGAATGAAACATTTTAAGAACCAAGCATTGGGAATTTTGGACCTGGAGGAAGGTAATTAATAAGCTAATGAAGTAGTCAGCTGAAAAAGTTGGAGAGCTACTGATGTGCTCAATCTCAATCACTACCCCAAAAAAGTTCTGTTGATTATTTTTTTTCTTTGAAGAATTAATTAAAGAGAAGGAGAGGGTATCTGACTGAAAGTTTACTTGTATGTAAGGTGCCCACCATAATGAGGGCCACAAATCTCTGACTGGGACCTTTAGGTGCTACCTTCATACAAATAAATAACTTTCTATGATTTTTATATGGGCTAAACAAGGGTATTGATTTATCAATCACGTCCACCTAAGGACTAATGCAGCTAAAACAATGTCTGCAAAACTATGGAACTACAACTAAAAGTATTATTCTCTGATTGAGTTTGGTTTTCTTAGTTGAACTGGAAGAGTTGTTTGTTGTTGTTCTGAGCAGAACTAGAAGCGTTCCGTTCATCATTCCACCAAAATTTCATGGACGAGACTGGATTAACCTGACAAATGGAGAGCAGGTTCAGAAGGACAGTGATCCCTACGTGACTCCGGAGTCTGGGCCCCGGTGTTCTTTTCACTCCTTGGGTATGATGACACTGCAAAGGTGGGACAGATTATTGGAAAGGAAGCTTGAGTACTGTGCAACACATTTGCTATGCAAATATTATACACTACAATTGTTATCTGGCCACACTCTGGAGTGATATCTATATATCTGTGCGCTCTCTCTCTCTCTCTCTCTCTCGATAGATAGATAGATAGATAAAGTGTAGATACACTACAGTATTCTACAGTAATAGCCCCAAACACTGTTCTGTATGTTTAGATAGGAATTGGGCCAGACTGGGGCCACCCCTTACACTGCTGTACAAGGGAGAGGGTAGAGCACAAGAAGCAAGTCTTCCCTTGTATCTTCGATATAGGGACAATACAAGGGCTGCTCGGGGCTAGTGTCCGGTCAGTGCTAGCATCTTCCACGAGGGGCAGGCATGGCCAGTTGCAGAAGGGAGCATGTGCTGCACTCTGGAGGGCTGAAACAAACCCTAGCTATATTCCTCCAGTAGTTGTCCAAGGCAGAATCACTACAAAAGCCTCCATAACAATATTAAGAAGAAGAAAAGAGATGAGTCTACACACTCTCAACCTTTAGGGGAAAAGGAATTCAAATGCAGAATGTATACACCGAGATAGACTGTGACTAAAGAAGAGCTTTACATGGTTTCCCTAAAGAGGCAGTAGCTGTAAGAAACACTGCTGTAGTCTGAGGTTAACTTGCTTGGTTTTGTTTTTTATTTTGCAAAGCTGGAGCGTATCTCATAGGGTCTATCAACCCAGAGCTGTACAAGTTCCCTGAAGACAAGAGCGAGACAGACTTCCCTGAGTGCAACATTGGCCGTCTTTGGTTCTCAGTGGAATATGAGCAAGAGGCTGAAAGGCTTCTCGTCTCCTTGATAAAAGCTAGAAAACTGCAGCCTCCTACAGATTCCTGCAGTCCCTTTGTGAAAATTTATCTGCTGCCTGATGAAAGGCGTTACCTTCAGTCCAAAACCAAACGCAAAACCCTCAACCCTCAGTTTGATGAAAATTTTATTTTTCAGGTACTTGCCTTTTAACTGGAATGGTACATCTGATGTGTCACTCTGGATGTCAGGGAAACAAGATCACTAGGCTGTGCAGCTAGGAGGTCTGTGTCATCTCATGGCGAACCTTTCCCAGCACATACATTGTCACAACACTCTCTGGCTGTGAGGCAGTTTATTATTATTATTATTTGCACTGCCAGGGCCACTCAGGAGTGTGTGTTTATGTCGGGCACTGTAAAAAACACATCAGAGATGGTCCCACACCCCAACAAACTTACAAACTAAGTCAAACAAATCTCATTTGATATTTCATCTCCACTATTTAGTTTACACCATTTTGCCCCAAGTAGCACAGATACTAGCATCTTAATTTCTGATTTTTTTAATAATATATGATGTTTATCATAGTTCTCAGGGCATTTATACAAAGAAAAATACAACCTCAAAAGCCAGAAGAAGCAGTGGGCATACTGGGTTGCAGAATATCATAGCTATTTTGCTAATAAGACATATATATATCCTATTTTAAGTACAGAAACTACATGCCCTAAAATATTTCAGAGATATGTGCATCACATGTGTGGTAATGATAAATTGCAGAGCTATGTAATAAATTATATTGTTATATTGAAATGTTCTGCCTATTTTTGTACAGGTTTCTAGTAAGACATTGTATCAACGGACTCTGAAGTTCTCAGTCTACCATGTCGATAAACAGAAAAAGCACCATCTCCTAGGCCAAGTGATTTTTCCTTTGAAAAATGAGACATTAACTGGTGACAGCAAACTAGTAATTTGGAGAGATTTGGAAGCAGAAAACTTGGAGGTAGGCAATTAATTAAGGTACATTCATTAGGCAAATACCACTCTGTTTTGTATTTTTGAGCTTTCCCATCATGATGGGCCTGTTGGGGAAGACCAGGGAGTTCTGCAGCACATATATGTAGTACCTGCACATGGGCACAGATGGGGCAGAGGAAGGCAAGATCAAATATGGGATTGTTTTTGTTAAGAGCTAGGGGATTAGAGTTTACCAGTGGTCCTAACATGCACCATGGAGGAGGGGGTGTCACATGCAGCACTAGAACACTTCTAATGCTTCTCATCACAGTATTTAGCACGGAAATGAAATGGCTGCATCTGCACACAGCCATCTCCCCAATGGCTAGGATGAGGTGTAAAAGCCAAATGAAAAAACACCTGCTGCTGTTTGCTTCTGTTATGAATTAATGGGGATGCAAGAAAGGCCCAGCACAAAGCAGGATGAACGATGCTGTATCCCAAATTAGGAGGAGAGGATAGGAATGCAGGAAAGCTGCTGGCAAGCCTTCAGGGAAACTTTTTTTCATGTGGTAATATGACTCAGTGGGTAATACTTTCATAACACATCAAGACGGTTTGACCACCATTTATGTAAACCCAGAAAAGCCAGAAGTGTGGTTAGTGACAATTCTAAGAATATCAGAGGGGTAGTCGTGTTAGTCTGGATCTGTAGAAGCGACAAAGGGTCCTGTGGCACCTTATAGACTAACAGACGTATTGGAGCATTGGACCATCGCCACTGAAATGCCGCCGAGAAGTGTCGCTGCCCACCACACTCTGATGAAGGGATGAATGTGCTCTTGGCCACAGAAAGGTTGCATCCGAAGAAGTAGGCATTCACCCACGAAAGCTTATGCTCCAATACGTCTGTTAGTCTATAACAGTGGTCCCCAACGTGGTGCCCGTGGGCACCATAGCGCCCGCCGGGGCATTTATGTGTGCCCTCCATCAGGGCTGGCACCAAGGAAGGAAGAGGAGAGGTGCATCTGCCGGAGAAGCGTCGCCATTGAAATGCTGCCGCGCAGCGCTTCCAGCGGAGAAGCTTTTGCCGAAATGCCGCCGAGGAGCGCTTCTGGCGGAGAACCATCGCCACTGAAATGCCGCCGAGAAGTGTCGCTGCCCACCACACTCTGATGAAGGGATGAATGTGCTCTTGGCCACAGAAAGGTTGGGAACCACTGGTCTATAAGGTGCCACAGGACTCTTTGTCAATTCTAAGAATACTTCATACTGCTAAAGTGCAGGGTTACAGTATTACTCCTGCTGGTGCTGGGGGACTGGGAGGAGAAGATGGTTTCCTGCCTGGGAAGGGGTGTGTGCAGAATGTATAGGGGTGGGAGGGTGGGAAATGACACCTTGATAGTGTTGGGTGGATAGGAGGCACAGCTGAGACTGGGATCCAGAAAGAAGGGTCAAATCCTGTTCACTGATGTAAATAACTATTTATGTGAATAAGGGCAAGCAGGTTTCAGTGGGAGGGATAAAGCCAGAATCTCCTGCAAAGAACCATAGAGCAATAATCACTATGTAGGCAATTATACTAGTGTCTGATTGTTCCTTTCAAATACCTCTAACAGTGAAATACAGAGATGCTAGAATTCATGTCCCATTCCTAAAGTGGCAGAAATCACTGTTTTCCAATATATCTGACTGAAAAGAAAACCTTTTAGATGCATTTTAATAGTGACCTTCCGCTTCCAAAGCCTCCTTCAGAGTACGGCGATATCCAGTTTTCTCTCAGCTACAATGACTACCTGGGCCGTCTCACTGTAGTGGTGCTGAGAGCGAAGGGATTAAAATTTCAGGATGAGAGATATACTGCCAGTGAGTATTACCTTCCTCTGTTACTACCCCTGGATTCCTGTTCTGGTTTGCTTCTTCCTGGCCCATCTTCCCAGTGCTTACGTTACGTGACTTCACTGAAAGACCAAACACCAGGGAGATTTAATTTTTGCACAGAAGCAAACTGTGTTGTGTTCCGGTGCTAACTAGATTTGGATATTTGCTGTTTGCATATTCATTGAGTGGGAAACTGGTTTGCAGAGAGGAGGGAAATGAAAGGAAGGCAAGATACTTGGCAAATCCTGTTGTGTCCTGCTTTCTGCTTTGCCTCCATTACAACCTGAGGAAGCTGCAGGTAGAGTATTGCACCAGTGAATCTGCTGTTACAGTTGAGAGAGCATGTCCAGGACAAACCCTCTATTTCTGAAGTTAATGTTCAACCCAGAAGCAAATTATTTTTGGAAGGTCTGTTGGGCCATTTTGGCGATGTCCCTGGGATTTCAGCATGTGGACTGAAGGCAGACTAGCGCTCAATGTGCAAGGAAATCTTTTGAACATGTCCATTGCTCAAGACAAAGATTAATGGCAAGAAAAAGCACAGCAGATAGAGGAGGCAGGAAACATGGCTTTGGACAAGTATACAGTTACCATTGAACTTTCAAAGCATGAAATGTATATAGGTTTAAAATGCATATTTGTGTAACAGCACTAATATAGCCTGCTAGTAGATGTTTGCTGCTCCGGTAATAGCTAGCAAGACACTGAAATTCCCTTAGCTATAGGTCGGATTATACCTGTTCTTTTTAGTAATTTGAAATCTCCATGTGCTAAAATCATACAGGCTCTTTAATTAAAGATGGCCATATGTGAGCACACAGTCAGCCTTTTTTCCAGTATGTAGATCCAATGTGAATCAAAGCTTCTGTTTGGCGCATCTGGATAAATAGGGCTTGCCCTTGAAATACGTCTCAACCAGGCCTCCATTTTGTGGGGCATAATATTGTGTCTACAAATAAGGAGGCCTGTGGGATTGTGCCTGCAATTAACTGTGGATGCAAACGGTTTGCCCTGGTGTCCTTGGCCAAGCTTTACAGTCTCTCCCAACATCCTTTTATATAGTGAATATCAGCTGGTTGCTGTCCTTCAGTCTGGGGGGAAAGTGGAGATGAGGGCTGCATTTCAGAGTTGATGTATGTAGAGATTGGATCTGTGGGTTTTTGGGCCAAACACCCTGAACTGGTGGATATTCAAATACATCTCTGAATCCAACACTGTCTGTCTCTAGTGATTTGTGAAGTGATTGGGGATAAAAGGAGCCATATCAATGTACAAGATTTTCTTACAATGGAGTACAGTTTAATTTTCTCTATAGAGATCTTCAGTAGCTGTATTTATAAAGTGCGTAGAGTGACAGTCTCACTGATGGAAATGAACTGTCTTTGTACAAGATATCTATAAACATCCAGGCAGTGGGACTCACGCTATTAACCCTAGAATGAAAGCTCTCTCAAAAATTTGTATAATATTACTTGCACATTATTATAGTAATCAGTGCATTGACAGGGCTGTGGAAGCTCTCCAGAAGGAAGGAAGGAAGGAAGGAAATGCTATCAATAAGCAAATCCCTAGGATAAATGGCTAAAATTTAAACAAACAGCCCTTATTTCCTTTGATAATGCCCACTGCTACAGCTGACTTAATAACTGCAGATTCTCTGGCAAATCCTAAAAGGAAGAACTTGAATGAGAAGGCTCTTACATTTACAGTTTATAGGCTCTCTGTTTCCATACTGATTGTTGTTAATTATGATTATGTGTATTACTATAGCACTTAGGATCCTCAATCATGGACCAGGACCCCAGTGTGCTAGGTGCTGTACAAACACAGAACAAAGAAAAGGTCCCTGCCTCAAAGAGCTGATCTTGGGAGCCAGGGCTTTGTATTCTGTAGCAAGGTATAGGCCAATAAGGGAATGTTTACTGGTTGATTAAAACTTGAGTGACTTTAGTGCTTGTGAAAGTGAGTGGCTTGAGCCAGGCTCAGTGCAGGCAGTTTATGGGCTAACTTCTTTAAGCCAAGGCATACCACAATCAACATACCTCAGTTGTTGTGTGAAAAGCTACCTACTCTGAAAAATCCATGGTCTCTCTTTGAGCAGAAACTGCTGACTGACTAAGTTTGTGATGTGGATAAACCAAGACTAAAATGTTAATCTCCAAACTCCGGTTTAGACCCAGTGATTTCCATTGATTTGAAAGGGAGCAGGATCAATAAGTAACCTGAGATTTAAGTTGAACTCAGGTCTCTGTAGATCAGGCCTGCACAACATGTGGCCTGGGGGCCGCATGCGGCCCACGTGGGCTCACTGTGCGGCCCGCGGGGGGGTGAGTAGGCAAGCGGCGGGGTGGGGCAAGCCAATGGCCGGCTGGCCGGCCGGCGGGTGGGCGGGCTGGTGAAGAGGCCAGTGGCAGGCTGGGGAGTGAGGGTGAGCTGGCGGCAGGGGGCGGGGGCAGCGGCAGAAGGTAAGAGGCCAGCAGCGGGCAGGCAGCCGAGCCGGGCAGCGGGGGCGCTGAGGAGGCGAGCTGGGCAGGCAGTGGCAGGGCGGCAGGTGAGCCAGCGACAGGGGGTGCTGAGGAGGCGAGCCGGGGGGTGGGGGGATGATGAGCCGAGCGGGCGGGCAGTGGCGGCGAGGCTTTATATTTGGGGTGGCAGGTGAGGAGGCGAGCGGCGAGTCGGTGGCTGGAGGGGGGCAAATCTCACAGATTCAAAATCTGGGACTGTCCCCATTGGTCCTTTTTGCTGCTTGTCTCTGGGCTGGGGGTTGTCCCAATGCTGCAAAGAGGGTGTTCCCAAAGGAAGGTTCTTGCTTCTAACCCCCGAGGCCGTCAGTATGTCTGCTCTTCCCTAGTCAGCACACTTGACACTTGTCTGGTTCCCATCCCCTCTCCAAGGGTTGCAGCTGTCTGGAGGTGCCTTCCACGCCTTCCTCATTCACACCTCATTCATTCAACAGGGCAATTGAATACAAAGTGGGGGGAAGATCTTATTCTACTTCTAGCAAAAAGACATTTTTCTTTTACCTTAATTATACTACCTTAGGGGCCCGCTATAACATATTATCAAGGTTCAATACAAAGTCATATAAAAGTTAAATCTCTGCATAATGCATTTTTGTATATCTACAACTGCATTGATTGACTGTTGTGTGCAGTAATATAGTGACCCTTGGTGGGGTGAAGAGAGGTGTGACGGTGAGCAGGGAGGGGGCGGGTCCTATTTTACTGCTGTGATCTTGTCACCCTATGCGCGCTGTTTCTTTCCCCCTCTACAGACTTCCACACCTCAGTGCTGGGGAAGGAGGGGTTGTTTCCGTGGGGTGGGCGGCGCTGGGGGGGAGGGGCGTTTCCACGGGGCCGGGGGGTTTCAGCCCTCAGCTGTTTTCTTTGGAGTAATATGGCCCTCACCGCTTTACGAGTTGTGCAGGCCTGCTGTAGATGAAAATCTCATGTACTAGCTACAGTGGGCCACAGAGCATCTAAAACATCATCTATCATTTACTTGAACTTCCAGATCCAGCTTCCCTTCAAAAACTGATTCTCTAGCTATAAGGATAATCCACAATGATACCAAAACAATTGTTCTTCTGATCAAAGAACCAAGATATGAGCTAAAGGGAACTGAGAAATTACATCACTCAAAACCAATTTATCAAGATTAAAAAAGAGACTGAATATGTATATGGAAATCAAGAATATGCAATTATTATATATCCAGTTATCATAATTAATTATAACAACATTTTGGAAGGGATATTAAACCTTGTGCTTCAGGATTTAAGTCAATCCCTAACCATAGAGACCAGTAGGAGATCTATGCTCGGGGGGTGGGGGAGGAAAGGGGCGTGAGGGATTATCTTACATTTGCCTAGTGCTGCGTTTTTGCCCCTTCCTCAGAGACTGGATACTAGACGGCTCTTGGGTTTGACTCAGAATGGCAATTCCTAGAGTTTATCTTCAAAAACTACTAATTGAGAGTGGGATTATGTTTTTACTCTGAAGATGATTGGGCTCCCCATACCATTCTGCGGTGAATCAGACAGTTCAGGACCAGTCTTAGCATATTTTTAATTAGTTTTGCAATAAAGACTGGAAATGATGGTGTGCCTGAGCGGCAGGGAATAACAAGCAGTTGCAGCAGGGGAGCTCTTATTTCTCCTTCAGGAAAACATGACTGTTTAGCCACCAAGATCAACCTTCTTCTATGCTTGCCAATGAATACTGAAGAGGGAAAATGGAATCATTTAGAGGCTGCTTTGGCTTTTATCATTTTCAGATATTGGCTGAACAACACTGAGGAGTAGGGTCAGTCCAGACAGGAAGCAAGGAAGATTTTCTTGCTGTTCTTTCCCCACCCCACCCTTCTTTTTCTATTTGGCAAGGTCTCTTAGAAGAAATAATCAACCAAACAAAGAGACAATTTTCAACAGCCACCAGACACCACTTTATTTCCCAACTGCCAATACCTTCTGCAAATTTACCCATCCACTCAAGGGAGGATAAAAAGTCAATTAGACTTAACTACCTGCTTAAGTGCTGTCTTGAACAGGGATTCTGCCTTCCTGAATGAGGGTATAAATAGTTAGTGTACTCACTAGATAATGTCATTGCATATTGCCATGTTTCTGAATGTGTCATCAGGCTTTATTCTAATTAGTTTTATGACCTAATTTGTTTTAAATATAGTTTCTGAAATCATGACATTGTTTTGAATTATCTTTATCCTTTTCTCTCAAGTGTCCCTGACATGTTGTCTTCTTCTCCTTGGAATTTTTTTTTTCCACCTCAGGTGTGTATATCAAAGTATCCCTAATGAACCACAATAAATTCATTAAATGTAAAAAGACAACAGCTGTTCTGGGATCTCCCAATCCAGTCTATAATGAAACCTTCAGCTTCAAAGCAAACCAGATGGAGCTGGATACAGCAAGCCTGAGCCTGTCTGTGCTCCAGAGTGCTGAGGGAGACAGTAAGAAACAGAATTTACTATATCTGAGATATAAGAATTTTATTAAAAAGAATGTTATTAATTTTATAAAAAGCTCTTTCTAGGTTCTTTTACATTTGCAGCAAGGCAAGGCTTACTCTTGATAATTCTAAACACAGGAGAGTCAAAGTAACCTGCACTGATAATCATTAGGAGCTAATGGGCAGCCAGGTATTTCAGAAGCTGTTGTTTAGATGACTAAACCACCAGAAGAAAGCTTAAAAGAGCTGACATTAAAAAAAATGGATTTAAATACAATTCATGTTAGATGTCATTTATTCTATAGCATTCTAATCATGTACATTTTTGAGTGTCACAGTGAGGAAAATGAAAAACAATAATTTTAGAGCCATTCACTAGTCTGTTTGGGTATGTTCCTTACATACTTTTCAGAGATTGGATATAACTAGAATGTTCCTTGATATTAGATATCTAATGTGATATTAGAATGACATTTGGAAATTCTCCACACACATACTCATAAATCCAATACTTGCTTTACAGCAACATCGGTAAGGAAATAATCTAGACAGACGACAGCCTGTCATTTGAAATTCGGGTTGGGAAGGAGGGAACCTGTTTCAAAGGTTTGAGATTAACTGAAACTTTAAATCAGCACCAGAACTCCTGCACTCTCATCAATTTCTGTATATTAGCAGCTGCATTCTGCTCTCTCTCTAGCCTAAGCATGAATTCAGTATTCAAACACAAAAGCTTTCATGGGGTTACCATATAAAATGTTTAGATGAATGGACTGGCTTTGGGGGATTGGTAATGGCCTGCATTGTAATTAAGATGTAAATGTGTAACAGTTTTTATGTAAGGATCTTAAAGTGTTTTACACACACTAACACACCTCTGTGAGGCAGGTTCAGATGATCATCTCCATTTTACATATGGGTAATTGAGGCTTGGAAAAGTTAAGTGATTTGCCCACTGTCTCAGAATCATTGGCAGAGCCAGAAACAGAACCCAGATCTTCTGATTCCCAGTCAGATGCTCCACTAACTAAATATGTTTTCTCCATGAGCCAAAAGCCTTTCACCTTCCAACATTGGTCTGAATCCTAAGCAAGCTGGTGGTGACCACAGCAGGGCACATCTTTGAAATAAATCTCTAGGTGGAAGGATTTGAGGAGATAAAGATCGGTCTGCCCAGAACAGCAGCTCTGACTGGCAGTACACTGTATCGTCCAATGGCTGAGTCACTGGTGGGAATTTTGCCATGGTGTGGGTGATCATCTTTAATGTGCGTGTACTGAAAGAACACTATAGCACACACTTTGATTTGATTTAAAAAATATTCTCTCATTATACAGACAGTAAAAGAAATGCTGTTGTTCCACTCCTAGGTAAGAATCTAACCAGAACATAGTAAGGGTGCTGGCCACTAACCACATTCTTTTTTTCTATTCAGAAACCCACCTGCTGGGCCGTGTAGTGGTTGGGCCCTTCATGTACACGAGGGGCAAAGAGCTGGAACACTGGAATGAAATGATCAGCAAGCCCAAGGAGTTGGTTAAACGATGGCACGCTCTCTGTCGCAACACCTAATTCATAGAATATCAGGGTTGGAAGGGACCTTAGGAGGTCATCTAGTCCAACCCCCTGCTCAAAGCAGGACCAATCCCCAATTTTTGCCCCACATCCCTAAATGGCCCCCTCAAGGATTGAACTCACAACCCTGGGTTTAGCGGGCCAATGCTCAAACCACTGAGCTATCCCCTCTGAACAGTACCTGAAAGACAAAGGACTCCTTTAAAATGTAGACGCTCTCATATTTTTTCTGAATCCAAAGACATACACAGAAAACTTTTCCACCATTTAACCTCTGCAACCAGCCAACAACTTAACATTTATCCTCCACTAAACATACAGAAAACTCAGTCTCTCCTTGGCTGAAATAGAGTCTTCCTTCTCCCTCCAAAATGGTTTTCCAGTACTGTTTGGTCACCATACAATAGATCACACAAAGCAGAAAGACAAACATGAGTACCCTAATCCTGTGACCAGTTATTTGAGCTGCTAATCTTGGCCCTTGGTCACTAATTTCCTCATTTGGACTGAACCCCAAACAAACTACAAATGGTCCTTAAGGATACTGGGCCTAAGTCACCACTGTTCAGTTCTAGACAAGTGCAGCTTTACTGAAATCAATGGAGTGCCACAGGCATAGAACTGGAGTAACATAATGGGGCCAATGAGGCCCAAAATATGTCAGCTGAATACAGTAAGCACTGTAAATACTTGAATTATCCAGGACAACTGCTTTATATTTCAAATCTAGTGTAAATTTGCATCTGGTTTATAATGACCCAGCAGCCATAACATATTTCTGTGAATCTCAAAATAACACTATAGTTCTATCAACAGTTTAGTTGAATGTCTGCTATTGACTCCAAAATATAACACGCCTTCTGGTGACATTGAAGACAAGGTAAAAGTATTGAAAATGTTGGCTAAAATTCTGATTTTTATTACAGCCTTGTTGTTTGCTTAAACTCGGGCAGAATGAAACTGCTGTGGTCGTGGTGGTGATTCCTTCATTTCTTAAGTAAAGTGGATCAATTATATTTTAATTAGAATAAAAGCAACAGGACAGCTGTCACTTCTTGATGGCTCACTTAGGACTTGAACACAGTACTTTTTACATCCTAACCTAAAATCATAAGCCAGACCAACAAACTGCCTTCTAATGCAGCATTTAGTACAATATGTTTCAATCAGCATTGTAATCTTTGCAGTTGAGATAAAACAGGCTTCCTTTCAAACCAGATACAGTGTTAATTAATCTAATATGTCAAAAGTAGAGCTCTCTTGAGAACCAGAGCACTTTTCCTTTTGAAAACATTGCTGCTGTCTGAAGGTGGTAACATGAATTGGAATATGTCTGAAATGGGCAATAGTACAGTAGGTTCAAATCTGCCTGTGCTCCCAAGTGAAATATTTTGGAGGCTTCAGTCTAACTGGGAGAAGTCATGTGGGATCTTCATATCTCATAGTTTGTTATGAATATGGTACAAGAGAGGTCCAATATTGGTGAATCAAGGATGAAGACATATTGGACTGGTTATGAGAAGAAACTTGTAAAGTATGTGACCACACTATGTCTGCCCTGAATCAATACTATTAAGTCCCTGAAACTTTGAATAGATCTGGTTTCCCAATTTTATTGCCCAAAAACTGTTTAAAAATAGTCTAATATGCAGCAAGTCTGATTTGAGAAGGAAAATGGTATACGACAGTGTGCTCACTATATTGTTATAGTAAAATTGTAACGGACTCTCAAATTACTCTTTGTGCATCCCCCCCCCTTAGGTTTGTAAAACCTAACTAATTTGGCTGTAAATGAAGGTGAACAATAATGTGTTTCAATTAGTTAGGTTTTACTAGATCAGGGGTCTCAAACTCAAATTACCACGAGTGCCGCATGAGGACTAGTGCATTGGCCCGAGGGCCGCATCACTGACCCCGCCCCCTCACTGACCCCACCCCCGCCCCACTCCACCCCTTCCATTAGGCCCTGCCCCTTCTCCTCCTCCTCCCCTGTGTGCGCGCTTCCCGCTCCTCCCCCCTCCCTCCCAGAAACAGCCAGACAGCTGTTCTGGCGGTGGAACTTCAGAACGTAACTCGGAGGGGGGCACGGGGAGCCCGGCGGAGCGCTTCCCTGCGGCCCGCCAGGCTCCCTGTGTCCCCCCCGCACCCCCCTGAGTTATGTTCTGAAGTTCCGCCGCCAGAACAGCTGTCTGGTGGTTTCTGGGAGGGAGGGGGAGGAGCGGGAAGCATGCACACAAAGGAGGGGGGGAGCTCCCAGAAACCACGAAGCCGCCAGACAGCTGTTCTGGCGGCAGGAACTGCCTGGGGGTAAAAATAGAACCTTGGAGCAGCGTGGAGGGAACGGGGATCTTAGCAGCCACAGAATGTAACTGGGGGGGCGGGGCGGGGGTGAGGGGAGTTGGCAGCCATAGGATGTAACTGGGAGGGGGGGGGGGGGGAGCCCAGCGGCCCGCCTCTTCTCCGCCTCCTTCCTCCCCTGTGTGCACGCTTCCCGCTCCTCCCCCCTCCCTCCCAGAAACCACGAAACCTCCAGACAGCTGTTCTGGTGGCAGGAACTGCCTGGGGGTAAAAAAAAATAAAACAAAATGGGGGGGGGGCGCAGGGAGCCCGGCGGGCCGCAGGGAAGAGCTCCATGGGCCGCGTGTTTGAGACCCCTGTACTACATGATGTGTGTGTGTGTGTGTGTGTGTTTATGTAGTTTAAATTTGTAATGTACTATATCTGTTAATATAAATGCTGCTAGGCTAGGAAACAAAGGATTTTTGTTTCTTTGCTTGCACTTTTCAAGTTGACAGCACATCCATCTCTGTCTCACTGCATAGTATCCTGTATGTAATAAAAAAAACAATACATTGCACCAAAGGCGGTCTCCTTTATTCATGCTGCTTATACATTACAGAATGACCAGAGGTGAAAGTAAGCTGGTCCGGTCCGGTGTACCGGCAAGAGTCAGTATGCCGTGCTGGACTGTACCGGCTTCCCTGGCAGTGATTTAAAGGGCCGCTGTGGGGAGCCCCGGGCCCTTTAAAGCGCTGCCGGAGCTCTGGCAGCAGGGCTCGGGCAGCACTTTAAAGGCCCTGGGGCTCCCCGCAACATCTGGAGCCCAGACCCTTTAAATCCCCACCAGAGCCTGGCTGCCAGAGCCCGCCTGCCAGAGCCCCGGGGCTCTGGCAGCTGGGCTCCGGCAGCCGGGCTCCAGCAGGGATTTAAAATGCCCGGAGCTCTGCAGCGGCGGGTGCCCCGGGCCCTTTAATTCGCCTTGGGGCTCCCAGCCGCCTCTGCAGCTGGTAACTCTGGGATTATTTAAAGGCCCCGGGGCTCCCAGCCAGAGCCCCGGGGCCTTTAAATCACCTCTTCTGGTTGAGACAACACCTCTTCCGGTTGAGGCCACGCCCCCACCCAGGACTCCAGCGTACTGGTAAGTCCTGTAAATTACTTTCACCCCTGAGAATGACAAGTACTGTGACAATGTAAGGTTTGCTATTCACCGATTCTAAATGAAGTAATGGAGAAATGGATCTGTGGGGATTAAAGGATACTCATCAATAACCTTGCACTTGGGCTGTTGTCATGGGTGTTGGAATTGCTGTTCAAGGCTAACCTGAGTAACAGGAGTTGGAAAGGTCAAATCTGATTCCTCACTAGAGAATGCTGTTACCCTAACACAAAACCACAAAAAAGAGGCATGACAGAACTGGCGGCAGATCCTTAGCAGATCCTTTACCATGTAAAATGCCGTAACTGCATTGACTTGAAGTCAGTGGTGCAATGGCAAGTCACACCAGCTGATGTTTAGCCCACTGGTCTTTTATTGTCCTTGAGAGAGATCTATGATGGAGTGAAGATGAGGAATGAACTGCAATACTTACCAGTCCTCAATCACTTTCCTAGCTGGCATCTCCTCACTTCCTAAATATAGAAAGCACAAATATTCACAGTTGAATGTAAGCAAATGAAACAATTAATCCAGATCCTAAAAGTAGATAGAAAAGAAACAGAAGCTATGAGTTAAGTTTGTATAAAATGCAACATCTTTCACAGTATTTCCTACCACTATCCCCCAAAATGAGAATTGCTTATTCAACAGTTCTGCAGTTAGCATGTAGAGATATGTACGTCTCTGAGTTATTCTCTAGCCATGTCAACAGAGCTCCACAATGTAAATTACATATGTCATAGGATGAGAGAGCCCTTTAAGGGGTTTGGGGCTTACACACATCCATACCAGGTCTAAATTGCCTTCCCAGATGATAGATTTTTGAAGCTAGGCATTAGGTGTTTGCTTAGAGGTCACCTGATCCTCAGCTACGAGGTGATACTTCTTATAAGAGGGGCCTTCTCAACCAGTGGACAAGAGACCTGCAAGGAGCAGGAAGGCTCCTGCAGGAGACCCAGGGTTAGGAAGGCCCTGGGATGGGTCTTTCCACACCAGCCAGATAGAAAGGCCTGGCTGGAGCTTCTTGCTTTGAGGGACAGGGAGAAAAGTCTTAGGAACCATTGAATCGCACAAGGGGCCTTAAGAACTGTTATGCTGAAAAAAGGCTGTTTTTTATTTAAATGTATTGAACTGTGATGATGTGTTAATAAACCAGACTACAAGGGGTACTGTTTGACCAATGAGAGCCTAAGTGCAGTAACTGAGGAGCTCAAGGGGAAGAAACTGAGGCAGTGGCAGGGCTCAAAGCCAGATTGGGTAAAGCCCTCTGCAACATTCACCTTGCAATGTGAAGCATGGCTAAGAAGCATAGGTTCTGATGGAAAGGACAGTTGAGAGTTTTTAGAGTTAGAGATGTGTACCTATGAGTGCCCCATAGGCCAGAGCTGAAACAACACAGTAATTTCTCAGCAACTGTTTCTTTTGTAACAGTGGATTGTGATGATTGTGTATGCAAAATTTAGAATAGTGCTGTTTCACTTGTCTCTGATAACCAATTGCTGTACACAACATTATATTCTCATCTCAGTGCAGAAGGAATAGACCTTGAAGTTTGCTAAGATCCTAATAGAGCCATATTCAGGGTTTATGAACAGAAGAGAGTGAGACAGAAAGTACTTCAAATTTAATACAGCAAAAGAAAACAGCAGCAAAAGATGTCTGAAAGAACTCAAGGTGAGGCTTTGCAGACAAGCAAATCCTACTGTTCCTGCTTAGTCTAAAGCTTATTCATAGAATCATAGAATCTTAGGGTTGGAAGGGACCTCAGGAGGTCATCTAGTCCAACCCCCTGCTCAAAGCGGGACCAACCCCAACTAGATCATCCCAGCCAGGGCTTTGTCAAGCCTGACCTTAAAAACCTCTAAGGAAGGAGATTCCACCACCTCCCTAGGTAACCCATTCCAGTGCTTCACCACCCTACTAGTGAAAAAGTTTTTCCTAATATCCAACCTAAACCTCCCCCTCTGCAACTTGAGACCATTACTCCTTGTTCTGTCATCTTCTACCACTGAGAACAGTCTAGATCCATCCTCTTTGGAACTCCCTTTTAGGTAGTTGAAAGCAGCTATCAAATCCCCCCTCACTCTTCTCTTCTGCAGGCTAAACAATCCCAGTTCCCTCAGCCTCTCCTCATAAGTCATGTGCTCCAGCCCCCTAATCATTTTTGTTGCCCTCCGTTGGACTCTTTCCAATTTATCCACATCCTTCAGACTACAAGGTGTTCTACAAGTGCCTTATTGTTCTACAAGTGCCTTATTCTGATTTCATAGCAGTGTAAATGTGGATTAACTCCATTGCCTTAAGCGTAACACTTGAGTGTTACTTACCTTACAGAGACTGTGGTTCTTTGAGATGTAATAGGTGTGGATACCACTGTAGGTGTACACATACCTCATGAGTGCAAGGCTGGAGGTTCTTTAATAGTAGTGTCTGTTGGGGCTGCACATCCACTCTCTGCCTCCTCCATGTGAGGGCACAAAGCTTGGGGCAGCCATGACCCTCCCTCAGGTTCCTTGCAGTTCAAAGCACATATTGCTGAGGACTCCAAAAACAGGGACAGAAGGTGGGTCATGGAGTCAACACTGACTACAGCATCTCAAAGAACCACACTAATCATTCGTTCTTCTTTGAGTATATATGTCAGTGTAAATCCCACTGTAGGGGACCAGCAAACAGTATCTTTCTTGGATGGTGGGCATGAGGAGTTTCACCTGTATCAAACTGTGACTGAAGTACAGCACTGCCTAATTTTGCATCTGACCAGGCTGCCATGTCAAGTGCATAATGTTTACCAAAGGTCAGTGGGTTGCTTCATGTAGCTGCCTGCAGATCTCGGAGACTGGCATGTTTCTGAAGCAGAAGACAATGCTGCTTATGTCCCTGTTGAGAGTGCCTTGACATTCAGAGGAAGAGGTTCACCAGCCATTTGACAGCAGGTGGAAACACTGTGTGATCCACTCAGAGAGTCACTGTGATGAGAAATTTTGGCCTCTCAGTGCACACAAGAAGTGGGGAGACAGCCTGAAAGCATCTTAATTACCTTACTGGTTACTCAGAAGTCCAAACAACACAGTTCCCTTAAAATGATCCAGCCTCAGGCCTCCATCCAGCTACCTAAGTCAAATATGATGAAGATTCCTGAAAATCTTATTTCATCATATAAAAGAAAAGGCTCAGACACATTACCTCCCAGGTTATTGAATATTCCACATCTTCCCAAATACATGCTACAGCCAATTCTTATTAACTAAACTAATATTTATTAAAAAACAAAAGAGAGTATGGTTAAAAGATCAATATACATACAGACATGAGTTCAATTCTTAAGATTCAGATTCATGGCAGAGATGGTGAGCTTTGTTCTTGCAAAGAGTTCTTTCAGAAATAGTTCATAGGTTATAGTCCAATGTCCAAATATGATATTCAGGGTGTACCAGCATAACTGGGACCTCATTCTTGCGACTCAAACTTCCCCGATGAAGCTTAAGCAGATGTGAGATGACAGAATCAGGACCCAAGGATCTTTTATACAATTTCATATCCTCTTTGACAAGTTGGGAGTTCCTCAGGGAACAAAAGGTAATTAGGATGACTTTGAAGGAGGTCCATCACTGGTACTTAGCTATATGAATTAGCATGAGACAATTTGCTTGTTCCTCCACCATTCACAGTACATTTCAAATAGCGATGAATACAGAGATATTCCGTGTTTACAATTCATTTAAATGCTAGGATGTTCTTTTGATCTCTGAACTATCAGAATACAGCATAGACAGGGGCTGTTGATTACATCGTTGACCCTACTCATATATATGTAAATACACAAAAACACAAACATTATCTCCCCACATGTCTTTTGAGAGTTATTTATTTTGCAGGATAGGGTGTTTAACCCTTTCTGACCATATGTCACACGAGGTAATAAGGGCAAAGCTCTGGAGATGTCCAAAATATGTAGTTTTTGCTCTCCTGATGTTGAGTGTGGCTTCAGGGAAAAGACTGGTAAAGTAACTGATCATTTTAAGTGGAATTCTGAAACTACCCTAGAAATGAACTTGGAGTGTAGTTTCAATACCACCTTGTCCCTATGGAAGGATGTGTAAGGTGGTCCAGTCATAAAGGCTTGGAGTTCAAACTGACTCTCCATATGGAGATAATGGCCAGAGAAAGACCATTTTGATGGCAAGGTGGTGTATTGAGCGCTCTGACAGTGGATAAAAGGGTGTCTTCTTATGCTTCAGGAAGACAATGTTCTGGTCCCATGTGGGAGTTGCGTCTCTGACTGGAGGGCAAGTGTGAAGGAGGCCCTTGAGGAATTTTGATAACATAGGGCAGGAGAATACGGAGTATGACTGTACCAGAGCGTGACATGAAGATATCGCAGCAAAGTGAACCTTGAGACAGTTGTGCTATCCCTTTGTGTTTCAGGAGCAGGATGTACTCCTGGATCTTCAGTACCAGAGCCTCCACTGGGTCAACATTATTCTGAGTTGACCATATGGAGATTCCCTTCCATTTTGAGAACTAATCTTTCTGGTGGAAGTACTCCTGATTTGTACAAAAATCTCCTTCACTTTTGGGAGCAATCTTGTCAGTAGGGCTGAACCAGCTGACATCCTACCCATCAGCTGTGACGACTGTGGGCCTAGGTGTGATATCTGATCTTATGTCTGGACAAGGTTAGAGATGAGTGGGAGTCCACCTGGACATCTCTAACACTCTATCAAGCCAAAACTGTGTTGCCCAGTATGGGACGATCATGATGACTGAGGCCTTGTCTTGTCTGATCTTGGATATTATCCTGGGGATCTGGGGACTTTGGAGGAAAGGAATCCTTGAGGTTATCAAAGGACATGGGTGTCTGGTTGGGAGCCCAGGCTCACGTGTCCTCTGGAGCAGAAGTGCAAACACACTTGGTGTTGACCTCAGTGATAAATAAGTCTATGATGGAGGCCCCCACTGACAGAATATTGGGTCTAGGATCGATTTCTGCAGTGATACTTGTGGTTAGTCATCATTGTCTGCTAGGTTGTTGGTAACCATGGAATATGTAGAGCTAGTGCGGCTACTCCCCGGTTGATAACTGCATATCCACAGCTTGATGGCCACCTGCCAAAGAAGGGATGATTAAACAGCTCCTTGCTTGTTTACAGAGTGCATTGCAAATGTGTATCCATCAGGACATTGGGTTGGGGGAGGAGAAGTTGCAGAAAATGGTGTGGGCCAAGGGATGTGCTGGCTGCCGCTTCCTGCAGCCCCCATTGGCCTGGAGTGGCCAGCCACGGTCAGTGGGAGCTGCGGTCGGCCGAACCTGCGGATGCAGCAGGTAAACAAACCGGCCCGCCCCGCCTGGGGGCTTACCCTGGCGGGCCGTGGGCCAAAGGTTGCCAATCCCTGATCTAGCACTTTGCACCCCTTGGTCTTAATAAATAAAATAAAATAATAAAAGCTGAAACAAGCAGCTAACCCCTTCAATTGCTCCCAAAAAAATTCAGTTCACAACAGAACTTCTCCCCAAACCCAACATCAGCTCCCTTTACACTGCTCCCTCCACAGAAAAGCCAATGATTACACCTTGTAGTATGCCCTGAAGGTCAGCAGATCCAGGTTATTACAGGCAACTGTATAGGCAGTGATACAGAGCACGGATATGATGTGCTCTGCCAAGAAATATGGTTTAATAAGCAGGCTGTTGCTTTATGTATCTGTTTATGTTTAGCAGAACTCCCTTGATTTTCATTTATTAACTATTACAGTTTTAGTATAGCAATCTTTTTTCCCTATTTTGTTAAAACCATGTTACTATCCAAGAGATAGACAAATGCTTTTGCTCTGCAGAGCCACCCTCATGCATGTCCAGGAAGTAAGATGAAATTTCCGATAAACTGGCATGCATATATAGTTGTGCATGAAGGAATTTATTTGATTTGTGGTAATAGATGTTGAATTAGCAGTTAAAACTATGATGGACAGGTCTGCAAGCACCAGCTGAGAGGTTCTTCATGAAAGGAATGATTAGAATTTCAACCTACTTTTGTATCATAAGATCAGGGCCGGCTCTACTGTTTTTGCCGCCGCAAACAGAGCGCCGAATTGCCGCCGCGGACGGTGGCACAGTTCGTGTGTCGTTAGGGCGGCACGCGCGTTTCCTCCGTGGCGGCGGCAATTCAGCGGCAGCTTCTGTCTTCAGCCTGACGAGAGAAGCTGCCGCCGAATTGCCGCTGCCATGGACGGCTGAACATAGAAGCTGCTGCAGAATTGCCGCCGCCACGGAGGAAACGCGCATGCCACCCTAACGGCACACAAACTGCTGCCCCTTGCAGATTGCCGCCCCAAGCACCTGCTTGGAACGCTGGTGCCTGGAGCCGGCCCTGTGTAAGATGCTTTATAGTTTATTTGCAAGGTAAACTTTTCAAACTCAATATGAGCACAATAACACAATGAGATAAGAACCAACTAAAATGGGCTTGATATAGAGGGGAGATGACTACAGCAAAACAAAGATGGAAAAGGTCTATATTTGGGTAAGATTGGAAAGTGTTGGGCAGTACTTTTTGCTCTCTCAGTGGTTTATCGACATTAACTGATCCTCATGGCATTCCTGAGAGGTCATCCAATTTTAGAGGTGGAGGTACAAATAAGGTAGAGGGTTAAATGACTGGTCCAAGAAAACAGAAGTAGCAAATGACAAAGCCAGAATTACAACTCAGGAGTTGTTCGTTACCAATCCTGTGCTCAGACAAGATTTCTCTTAAATACTAAACATGGTAAAATTGTTAAGGCCACACACAAAAGTATCTACACACAGACTGGCTCTATCAGCCCCTGCAGCAGTGAAACTGTGGACCAGATGGGAGTCAACTTATGATTTCTGTATATTCGCTACCCATTGGCTTTAGGCCCAGTCTGCATGCAAATGTGAGCCAAAATTTAACTGAAGATGTGTTTTTAAATCAATTTAATTTGGTTCAAAACCCTGCATGGACACTGTTAAGGAGACAGAAATCTGGCTTATATTGATTTGGCTTCAATCAATTTCTTGCCAACTTAAGATAAATCATTATATACCAGGGTTAAATCAATTTAAGAGGGTCCACAAAGGAGTTTGCAGCAATTTAACTCAACAGGTTTTTAATAGCAGTTTTAGTTAAACCAGCGTGACTTGTTTGTGAAGACCAGTCCCTAGCTACACATGTATGGTGGGCTCGGAAATTGGGATTCTTGAGTGAGAAAGTGTTCTGGTGGGAGGAAGGCAAGACTATATTGCTAGGAGAAAATGCAGAAGACTCTGCTATTCGCAGGAGAGAGGAGGGAAACCAAAGCAAAGACATAAGAAATAACAAAAACAGAGTATCTATCAACTAAGACCATACTAGAGAATAATGGCTTCCCTCTTCTCTGCCAATGTTCATAAAACTTCACTATCAACATGAGAAGTCTTTTCTGAAGGGGCTGAGAAAAGAGGAAGACGAGGAGAAAACATTGGTGAAATCATTTTTAAAATAAAGATATATGCAAAATCTTTAAGTACAGCTTATAAAAACACTATTACAATTCATAAAACACTACAGAAGCAATATATAGAATTGGTGGATTTTCATTTGTAGTCTTTTAGCTTTTGGTACAAAGTAAAGATAAAAACCTTTTTCACTGTGCTTTTTTACAACTTCCTTCCATGAGATAATTACTTTTTCTTCTCTTTTTTTTGCAATCTGCTTGTTCATAAGGTCTCTGTTAATCAGTCACTGTGGAGGACAGGGCTTCAGAGATCAGAATGGAAATCCAGCAGAAAGAAATCCTGTTGCAAAGGATAGCTGTTTTCATCCAGCACAAAATGGCTCCTAATGTCCAACAGATAGGATGCTTCAGTGTCTGCTAGTAGCGAGTGGCACAGGTCCGCCACTATCATGCCATAGGTAGTATCGGAGGAAGGCACTGCAAAAGACAGTGAACCAACCAGTTATACTTCATTGTTAGCATGCTAACATTTACACTTAAGTTCTTCCCCAAGCCCTAAAGAGCTGCCATTGTAGTGTCACATCCTCAGATTAGATCTCCTCCCTGGAAGGGATCAAACACCGGAAATACCGCTCAGCATTTGAATAACAAAGCTGAATAATTAATTCAGTAATTTAAAAAAGTATACCTTTTCTTAGAAGAGTTTTGAACACCTTCTGATTTGCTGAGCCTGCTATTCATAAGCTAAACTACAATTCCTGTGATTTACCCTCTAGCAGTTCCCAAGCAGGAGGTCTACTTTGAGGATATGTCAGCAACACGGGAGTTCTCAGCAAGACACCAACAACTTTGCAATTATTTACATTCTGAAACTACACACTCCTAGCTCATGACTGTATTCAGCTATGTATTGTTATAAATAAGGCTGTGAGTTTGTCATGGAGGTCACGGAAGTCACGGATTCCATGACATTCTGTGACTTCTGCAGCAGCCGGTGCATCTAGCTCAGAAGCAGTTCAACCAGCTCCTGCACCAGGCACACTGTCCACTGCTGGGGCAGTCTTGGGACTTCACTCCCGCCGCCCCAGCAGCAGAGTTTGGGTGTGGGAGAGAGCAGAGGATTGGGGTACAGGATGGAGTGAGGTGGGCTCTGGGCAGCACTTACCTGGGGAACTCCCCAGAAGCAGCAATATCCCCCTTGCTCAGCTGCTAGACAGAGGTGTGGCCAGGCAGCTCTGTGGGCTGCCTTCGCCCAGAGTGCAGGCTTTGTAGCTCCCATTGGCCAGGAATCCCCCCAGCACAGGTCCTGGACAGTGTGGTACTGCCCACTCCCCGCAAGCAGCCAGGCCGTCCTCCCCCAGCACCCACGAGGCAGCCCCCGAAGTTTTATTCACTGGTATTTTTAGTAAAAGTCACAATCAGATCACAGGCCATGAATTTTTGTTTACTGCCCATGACCTGTCTGCAACTTTTACTAAAAATACCCGTGACTAAAACGTAGTCTTAGTTATAAATAATCATCTCACAATACCTCCTGTTACCTAAATTCTATTCTGAACTTCTTGAGAGCTCTCACAATTGTCTTTTGTGACAACTACAACATTTGCCTTCAGGATTCTGAACAACTGATCAATGTTTATAAACTTTACTCCAGACTAATAATGTTTGGGAATGAAGTATACATGTCTGACAATTCCACAGTGGAACATGAAACATATGCAATTCTTTTAAAGCTAAATGTTACATAAAACATCAGAAACATCATACCAAACTAGATCAATGTCCTGGCCTCTGATGTGTGTGGGCAGTAACTATAACTGTTTCAGTTTAGTTTTTCTGGTTCTGTGTTGCAGTTGATTGTTCTTCTAACAAATGATGTATTGTTCAGTACCTATGAATCTGTTCAGCCAGTCTGCAGGAATATTAAGGAAGATTTTCTCCATCAACTCTGACACCACTTGAATACAAATCTCACATCCTTTGTCTTCTGCAGTCACCAGGGCTGGTCTAAATCAGAAAACAGATTCCCATAAATACTTGAATCTGAAATGGTTTTATTTTTGCAGCAGAAACAAAATTTATGGTCAAGGTAATTAAATATAATATTGCCTTTATTTACCTAATATTTTCATCTGGTAAATCTCTTTTATGCTCTCAATTTCTGCCAACCTTCAGATCAGGAATCTGTGCCTGACAGTGTAGTGGATTCTCTAATGGCTGTGTATAATGTTGCCATAGAATTATCAATCAAGCTGTGATTTTAGACAATGGGGATAGATTTATGCTTTTCATAATCTGTGCTTTAGTTTGAAAGAAAATGAAAATTGCACCATACAACACGTTTAGGGCCAGACCTTCAGATGATGAAGCCATGGAGCTAGGCTGATTTGTAGAGCCCTGCGCGGATACAAAATTTGTATCTGCATCCAATCCGCGATCCACAAACATGGTCTGCAGATATCCACTGATCTAAAGCAAATATCCACAGATTTGTAGGGCTTTACTGATTTGCACCAGGCTGAGAATCTGACACATTCTTCAAGCTCAAAACCTTAGTCTTGAGATTAAGATTCCTTAAGAAGATGCCAGGAGAATTGATAGTTCTGTGATTCAGTGGGAAATGATTTATTTCCCTTCATCACTCAGAGAATGCACTACAGCCTTTGGCATTTCAACTTTCTGTTTCGATTAATATATTAACATGAGTTATTCACTCTGGGCCAAAAACTGCCATCTTTAGCAGGCACAACTTCCATTAAGTAAAGGAAAGTTGTACCTTAGTAATGATAACATCTGGCCTGACCTCCACAAACAGAAAGGGCATTTGTTTCCAAAGTAAGTTGGCAAAGATATAGTCATAACAGTTTTCTTTAACTAAGTTTTCTGGAGGTTAAAAAAAAAGGTGTAGGTATTTTTAGTAGAGGATGAAATGCTAAATTCTCTAATGCCAAGAACGAGCAGATCAAAGATGTGTGTGTGTGTATATAAGAGAGAGTGCACAAGTGTGCCCACCATTCCTGCCACATGATTTACAATTAAATTATAGCAAAAACAAATATACTCAAGTACCTAAAGCTATGGCATTTCAGGAGTCAAGGACATTCTCTGCTTTTAACTCCAGACCCTTGACCAGTGGTTCAGCCTAATCAGCGTACTCTCTGTATGCAAGCAATTAAGCTAGCAGAACCTGTTGGCAGCTTAGCAGTCGTTTCAGACCCCCCCTGCTGAAATTTCTAATCAATTAAGAATAAATTGCAATATCAAAGAGAAAGAGTCATATGTTTCTATTTCAGAAGTAAATTAAAATTAATAAATAATGAAAACAGAACACTAAGTTCTAATTAATTTATAGTTTTATCAGTTTTTGATGATATTACTCTTGGAGCCAATGACAATTTAAAAATCTTTAAAAATTATTTTTCTCTATTAACTTTCACAAATTAAATTAATTATTTGAAGTATATAACAGCACGTCAGCCACAGAAAGCTTTATCATCAGCTCTAAAGAAACAGAAAATAACAATCCCACATTTAGATCCTCATTCTCCCAATCAGTCATATGAAATCAATTTTTTCCCTTTTCTAATATATTTTAATTGCTCACATTTTGGATCATTGTCCCACATTGTGTCTCTTTTGGTGCTGACATCACAATGTAGCTTACCAGTGTCAACAGGATAAGCATCAAGAAACTGATTCTCGGAAGTCCATGTGTTCACAGCAAAACTAAGAGTTCATCACTCTAATAAGCAAGCCCAAAGCCCATAAGACTACACAAAGACATATGCAATGATATCTATAATGACACCAGCTATCACATGCAGATATTAAGTATAATGCTAACAAATAAATATATATAGCTTATTTTGTTCAGTCAAATATTAGATAGATAGTGTAGATAATTCAGAGTCAAATCAATAATAATTTGAACTTCAACCCTATTTTTTTAGGTATCTGTCTGACTCCTTGTTGGAATGAATACTTTAATGCTGCTGGAGTTTCACTTTGTTGTATCATTAATTATGATAAGCATCCAGAGCCTTGGATAAGTGTATTTTTAATAATGTTATAAATAAATAAATACATAAATAAATAAATTAAATAAAAGCCAGGCAGGCACAAAATCATTCCAAGTCTGGGTCTTTACAATGGATATGCCCACATCTCAGGGGCCACCCCACTAGGATGGCATGAGGGAGATAGGAGCAATGGAAGGAGTCACTTCCATAGAAGAGATCTGCAACCACAGATGATGTACAAAGTAAGAAAGGCAGATTTCCATAGCTCCAGTGAGTTGCATCCTATTTGGGGTACGTTTAGCTGTTATCACTATTTATATAATAATTGAGCAGGTAATACAAGGAGAAAATGCACCAAACTTTTCATGCTTAACGTTCAACATTTCTGCAGCAGGTAGATACGTTGATTGTGCCTGTGACATCTTCTCTATGGGCAAATTCTTTGACACACCATCCACTATCCCCTAAACACTTAGGGTCATAGCCATATTTTTTTGGATCAGATCTCATTATCTAAACATGGACAGTCCTGGTAAATAATTAAGATAGGAGACCTCTAAGAAGTTAGTGAGGAGTTAGAGGTGGTGTTGGTGATATTAGGCCTGTGCTGCTGAAATCTGTTGGATTAGATGGATAAAAATCAAGGCCCTGACCACATGTGGTCTTCAAAGAGCTGGTGGTACTTTTAATAACCACGGTGTCCTGGCTACATTCTAATTTGAGTACTGCTATTCTGCTTACTCAAAGTTCTCCCAGTAGTTTTAACTAGAGACTATATACTCAATTCCCTGAGCTGTTATGGAGAATTGTTGTTGAACAGATGCAATGTTTTACTTCAGAAGAGGTGGTTACATTTCGGTGTCGATAGTTTAGATCGCACTTTTTGATCCTTGGACATATATAAGGAGACATATACAAGTGTAAGTAATTATTAGTGGCTTCCAGAAATGCCACTCCCACAACTTGACTGCAATATAATTAATTTAGATACCTTTTCAGGGGAACATACCAAGACCTGGTGCTTCAGGTCTTTTTAAAAAATGAGGAAGTTAGTTAAAATTGCCTGAAGGGAAGAGTTAGGAAATCAAAGTTCATATAATCAGCTAAAAGAAAGGAACATAAACTTTGTTAGCTAAGATGTCAATTAAGAAGACATTTGAATAAATACCTAGAGAGATAAAGATAAACAAATTATTTTAGTGCATCATAAGTAAGAAGCAAGGGTCTGTGGGACCATGAGAATTACCACTTTACAATCAAAGGGGTTAAAGAAGACTGCAGAGAAGCTGGATTTATTTCCCCTTTTTAAAAAAAAAAAATCACAAAAGATGAGAAAAACCTAATTGGGGGATACTTTAAGATAATGAAAGTAAAGCACCATCCAAAGCAAAAGTAACAAAAAAGAGGTGATTCTGTTCTGCATCAGATTTAGTCTTGGATTTTTCATCTTCTATGAAATTGTGGGCATTCAACCAATATAGTTTACTTCCTCCAAAAATATGGAAATAAGTAACTGTCCGCTGGATTTCCTAATAAATTAAAATAATCTCCCGGAGAAACTGCTTAACTGCAAAAAATCTTCACATCAGAGATAAGCCAGAAATGATTTCATTTTATACCTCTGAAATGCAAAATATTGTCTTTTGCGTGGTATCTTTCTTACAAATTGTATCCTTAACACTTTGTGGGGTGAGTCTTGCTGCCTCATCATTTTTGGGATTCTCAGGGCATGTGGGTTAACAAACTTAGGTAGATTTCTTTTTAGATTGGCTCTGGACAAAATTTAAAACTTTTGCAATCCACAGTACAAAATAGATTGCAGAAAAAGCCTGTAGTGGATCAAATGAGGCATTTGGAAAAAATTTACATTTGCTTGATTCTGCTTATTCTGGGATGGTGCCTGGTCTCAGGTTCTTAATTCAGACTTTCTTCCCAATGTCATCTAACTTCACTCAAAGGGTCTTACATGGTTTAATAAAAATCAACATCTTGTTGCACTACCTAGTAGTAATTTTTTCAAATATGTGTCACTCTCAGTTCAACCTTCTGTTTGGTGCCTGACACAATGGCTATGACTATGAACTATATGTGGGATTGCCCAGGTCTCTCACACATACTTCAGCTAGCTCGATGAAAGCCAACAAATATAAATAGCAATGTAGTCACAGTAACACGGGAAGCAGCAGAGGACCAGCTTAGCCATACCGAATTCATACTGACTGGTTTTAGGTGATTATGTACTCAGCATGGCCAGCTCAATGAGAATAAGTGAAAGTATGTATACACGAGCAGGGGAAATCGCACTCCAAGCTTGTAGTGTAGACATAGCCTATGTCAGTTTTTATTTACAGTAACATACCACAGAAAATACTGATCTGGAATTAATCTCTTATGCACAAGTACTATCTTTTCTAATATGGCTACTTTAACCCACTGCAAACTACATATCCAGCTACAATTTGGTGACCATGGAGAGTGTATATATAGCCACCTCTGTCAAGTCAAACATGCTATCTAAAAATACCCCTAAAATTCACTAATGGTACAGATAGGCAGGTACTGGGAAACTGAGTATTTTCATTCCATGTTACCAGAATACTCTCTAATCCTTAAATGCTGCCAGAATTCCAGTTCTCCACAGCAATATACAACATATACAAGTTTGTTGGGCCAAAACAGTACGATGCTGTGTGTACTCCATTTAAAGAAACCTCTGAGGACTAAAGCATATAACCTCCTTGACCTAAAACAGGCATTGTGGGTGCAATTCCCTGTGCACTGGGTATCTGTTTGCTCATTATTCCTGGCACTACGGTGTTCTTTCTAACTAACAAAGTGCTGTTAGCTATAGAGAAAGAAAATACAGCTGTGTGCCACTTGAAGCAAACACTATTACATCATCATCCCCCATAAGGAAAGTATAAGGAGGGGAGGCAAAAGGGTAGAAATCTGGGATAAAAACATTGAAAGAGGAAGAAAAGAAATAGCATTGTGACCTTTGAAATCTGAGATTGTATGAAAAGTTTACTATTCTTTCTAATCTCCCTTAGCGGACAATATTTTTTCTGGGCTATTATAACCATAGCCTAGAAGGAATGTGGTTTATGTTTATTATTTATTTGAATTTTTAAAATACAACTGTAGGCACCCATTCAGTGCTCTGGGTTCTTGGTCCTTAAATTAAAAATCTAAACTAACATTTATATATAAACACCATATTAGCCACGTCAGCCCATGCTATGTACAGCCTAAGTCAACAGGGGGGAAATATGAGCTTTATAGCATGCCTCTAAGGTTAATAAACTCGGGCTTGGGCAGATCATGGATGCATGATGTTTTACTAGAACATCAAAGACCAGAATGTCAATATGAAAACATTAGATACACACTACTCTTTATACAAGTTATGGGTTCAACATCCACATAAAGGCTCAGACTCAGAAACTGATATACAATGCAACTCTAGGAGATTGTCTCACCATCATTTGTGCCAGCGTTGGGTGAGAGGTTAAACAGATGTCCTTTAGGCTCGTCTTGAAAAGAGAAAGTTAAAATTTCCACGGCAGGGGGACCTTATTTATTTTATTTATATCATGAATCTATCATATTTCTTTCATGCTTTAACAAGTTGAAAAACAAATATAAAAAAAAATTTCCTCTGATAAAATGTCAACAATATTAAAAGAAATCTCTCCCTGCTGAACAAAACCAAACCTTTTTCATTTAATTCATGCTCATAAGAAAAGACTGAGTAAACAGATAAACTTTGAAACGTGCCCTGAAAGTCATAATATTTGGCATGGGTTACAGCAAAGGTGGGAAGCAAATTCCAGAGTTAAGGGCCTCTTCTGAAAATCCCCTACTAGCAATTCTGAGATATACAAATTGAAGGTTTAGGGAACTGTACAAGAACAAAATGAGCATTATTAACATCTTACAGGACTGGTCATGTGCACATTAGTTTTCTTCTGCATCTACAGTAGGTTGACTGACTGATGGCTGCTTCATATGGATTTTAACGTATGCAGCTGGTAATTATGTATTTTTCTCAAAGGTTTGGACTAGTTTGGGTTCGGTATTCTTGTTATGTCTTTTATTAAAGAAATAATGGAAAATCCTTATCTGTATTTGTAACAGGGCAGCACCCACCTTCTGCAAGCGCCCCCTTTTGGTCGGGTGTATCTGCAATCTTTCAGTTTATGGTAACCTCTGTTAGTAGTTTCTCAGGTGGTTTTTCAGTGACTCAGCCTGAGTCACACACACTGTCTGTAGGTGAAACAGAACAAACCCTTTCCGGGGTATACAGTCTTCATCTTGTCCCGGCCCTGGTATGGGAGCTGTAACCCCAGGGCTTCCTCCCTGGAGACACTGTCTTCTTGCAGCCCTCCCTGAGCTCAGTCCTTACTCAGTCCCAGCAGCCAGCCAGGAGCTCCTTCTTAGCTCCCCTAGTCCCTGCTTACCCTCAGCTGTCCATGGTCCTGTTGCTCTTTCAGCCAGCCAGGAATATGGTCCTCTCTCCTCCAGCTCCAGGCAGCAACTGACTACTGCTCTGTCCTGCAGCTCCTTTTATATGACCATGCTGCGCCCTGATTTGCTGCTCCCTGAAGCCTCTCTCATTGGCTTCTTCCCTTCAACAACTCTAGGCCACTTGAAGGACTTCTCTTCTGCTCCTCTCTGTGATAGGGTGTGGCTAGACCCTGAGGCCTCCAGCAGGGGGCCTCTGGGCCTAGTCCATCCTGTCACAGTGTTGCATAAAGAAGAGAAGGTACAGATGATGTCCTACTACTTCAGCACCCAAGCAGCAGGGTACTGTTCTATCATTCTCTTGAGTGTTACGGGAGGGACCTACCTAATTGCAGGTGCTGGCACACTACAGCTCTAGGCAGTGGCGTAGCCAGGTTTAGAGCACAGTGGGAGCGGAGCTAAAAAAAGGCGCTGGGAGCAAAAAGCGTCGGGAGCAAAAAAAGGCGCTGGGAGCAAAAAAAAATGCTCCGCTCTGGCTGCAACATAGGAGCAAAAGGCGTCGGGAGCAAAAAAAGGTGCTGGGAGCAAAAAAAATGCTCCGCTCTGGCTGCAGCATAGGAGCAAAAGGCGTCGGGAGCAAAAAAAGGTGCTGGGAGCAAAAAAAATGCTCCGCTCTGGCTGCAGCATAGGAGCAAAAAGCGTCAGGAGCAAAAAAAGGCGCCGGAAGCAAAAAAAGGCACCGCTTCTGCTCAGTGGGGGAGCGGCCGCTCCCCCTGCTCCCCCCCGGCTATGCTACTGGCTCTAGGGGGGTACAGTCTGACAGTTTGGGACTGACTAGACTCTCTGGCCCCTTCTAGCCATATGCTGTGGTGTGCAGTATCTATTCCCCACTTATGTTGCTCACAGTAGTAGGCAGGACTGTACCCATGTACGTTCACTTCGTATTGTCCATGACTAATTCTGGTTGTATGCTTTCTTTGGGGAAGGGGATCATGTTGTCCTCTATGATTATTTAATACAGTCCTAAGCATGCTGTCAGCACTCAGAAAACAAACAACTAAAAATCTCTAATAATACAAAAACTGGTGTTTTTGAGTAGGGGGTAATTCCAAGGGCCAAGCTAATATTACCTCATTCAATACAAGGGACTCCTATGTTAATTGCTGTGTGAGCTATTACTGATTGAGAAATGACTGCTTTATTTGCTGGTACTCAATCACCACACTCCCTGTTCTATCTCATTATAAGCAAGTTAGGCTAACTTAGGAAAATAAGGAGTTATATGTAAAAGTAAATTATATGCCAGACTTTATGCTCATTGCCTCAGAATTCATCTGTACTATATGCATGTGATGATTAATCCACTCTGCAAACAGGGTAAAGGTAAATATGTGTTTGAAATAATAAATTCTTTAAAACAAATAACGATCGCTACATTTAATAATTAGGTTGTTAAATCAAGTGATGAGGCTTACGTTTGCTTTAACCTGTTATAAATCCAAGTATTTGCACAGCCTCTCTCATGCTGCCACCTGCTGATCATTACGGCATACCTGTTCTTTCCTATGCAATCAATTGAAAAGATGCCGTGTTTTTTGCCTTTTGTCCCCCTTAGTTCAAATTAGATGGCGTATCTCGTTTTAGGATGAGGCTCTGCTTTCACCAAATTTGAAAGCTTGGCTGAGGCATGACATGATCAAATGGATTTCTTAGGTTCTCACATAAGCGCTAGAACGAGGATCCTCCTTGACCCCAGTCCAGTGTTACAGTAACCCCCAAACATCACTACTATCCCCTCATCACATTAAATGGGAGTCAACAAATTAGGATGGATTATTTAAAGATGGAATATAGCCTTTAAGTAATGCTAAAAATAATATAACACATAAGGATACTTTGCATTCTGCAACGTTTTCCATCCAAAGTACTTTACAGACACAAATGTAGTAAACCTGATATTGTTTTTGAAGAAGATAAGTATTATCATCTCATTTTGTTGGTGGGGAAGTTAAGGCAAAATGAAGTTACAGGACTCACCCTATGTCACACAAAAAGTCAGTGGCAAGGCCAGAACTGCCTTCTGAGTCCCAGAAATGTGCTCTGACCACCAGAAAATGCTATTTCTCAAAGAGCACACATACAGTATAGTAAAGAATAAAACATATTTCCATTCACGTTAATGTCCATGAAGACAAATTTACATGAAATTTATTATGGTTATTCAACATATTTTAAATCTCTCTCTTTAATACTAAACATTGTTTTACTGGTCTTAGTTTTCTTATTTGATTTACCTGTAGAACTTTCTCACTTTGTTAAATGGTAAGCAATTAAGACACTGCTTGTAGATCTTGTTCTCATCGGTCTGTAGTTCCAATCCACATTTTGCACAACCTGAATAGATGATCATAGGAAGAGAAGCCAAAATACATTCTAATGAAGTGTCAGCATCTAAGATGAGTTGCCTGTACTGCGGTGTAACAATGGTAAACTTCAAGTCTAAGACATGGGCTTTCAATTGAATCACTCCTACAAAAACAAAAGGATTAGATCACATTTTGTGCTATTTTAGTATTTTATAATATTATCACAGAAAGCAGTAACAAGAAGATATAGCTCAACTGATTCAAAACACTGTGTATAAATAACATCATAAAAGCCTGAGATCTACTTTATCTTTTTTGGAACTGCATATTGACATGCTTTACAAAGAATTATTTCCTCAGTGATAAAGTCATTATGATAAAGAAAAAAAATCCGAAAGTAATGACCTATGTGCTTAAATATTACTGTGACAGATGCCTATATTTAAAAAAAAATAGACGTAGAGGTCAGATAGACAATACATCATAATAACTCAGACGTTCTCGGATTATAACAGTGCCAGGGATTATTCAAACATTTCTCACATATAGAGGTGTCTTGGTAAGTAAATCTGGAAACAAAAAACTTTCTATGGCAGGTACAACAACAGACAATGGGGAAACAGGATGCTATGATGCACCAAAAGTTTATAGCATCAAAGGACAGTTTGATGGAGGGGAGCAGCAGCAGGAGGAGAATTTGTTTTGCCTTTGTTCCACCTGGAGTTTTAGCTCTGTGTGCCTGAGACTCAGTGGAGCTCAGGAGCACGAGCATGAGCAGTGCAGCTGGAACATTCAGAAAATAAAAGGATAAATGTTAAACAAGTCCTACTGTGTATGTGTGTGTAAATGGTGATTTCCCACAGCCTATAACTTAACCAAATCTGGATAGATTTTCATGGGTACAGCAAAAGACACTTCTCCAACCTCAGGACTATGCCCCTGCCAAATTTTAAGTCTGCGATTTAAACTTCGAAGGTGTTAGATTTGTTCAAAATGTGATTACAAAAAAATATATACTAGCAAAACTACCTATTTCCATTACTTAAGTTCCCAAAAATGGCTGTACTGTTAAAACTGATCACAATTACAAGCAACGGAAAACAACTGGTTATTGATGCGGATAAAAAAATATTGAACGGGTGCCTTGTCCAGCCTGTGCACTGAATCAGAGAGGGGTCCTGCGGAAAACACAGTATGTAGCAATATAATTAAAAGCTATATCATAATGCATACACACAAGAGTGCACAAGAAACTATAATTCTTTCATTTCCTATCTTCTGAACACTTGACTTTGCATCCTCAACAATGTTCTTCCAGCAGTTTTGTTGAATGACGATACACAGACATAGGTGTCCATCCTATGCTCTGAGAGAAAATGTCTGTTTTGTTCTGCTCCAGGGGTTTACATATCTTTTAAAGTGAAAAAGGACCATAATGCATAATAAAGGCCACAAAACCTCATCTTGTAGTTCCTAAACCTGCCCTAGTAATTTTTATTGAACTAGTGCATATCTTTTAGACAGATTTCAAACTTGATTTAAAGACTTCATGTGATGGAGAATTTATCACATTCCTTGGTAAGCTGTTCCAATGGTTAATTATCCTCACAATAAAAAAATGTTACAGTGGAGAGTAGATGGCGATACTAACACATTTAATCCAAGCTGTTTTTATTCTGCTCCCCTTCACAGGTTATCTCTATGCCTTCTGAATGAAGGCTGTATTCACACTTTGGCTGGGATATTGAGCAACTGCTTCCAAGACACACAATTTCAGGTTTACAGCCAGCTGTGTGTCTGGTTTTAAATAAAAACAGTTAACTGTCATAAATATAGTCAGCTTTCCTGCTTAGCAATGGGTCTCTCACTTAAATAGGTAGTCAACAAAAAGCTATGGATTACAATCTCACCCGAACATTTTTCCTCCAGGTGTGTTGACAGATTTGTCATTTTCATGAGAGACTTTTCACATTTTTGAAACTTCTCTTTAAATTCAACTGCCCTTTTATCATCATCAAACAGACACTCACAGGATGACCATGGAGTTGTGTGCAGTTCAATGTCACCTGAAATAGAACTACGTTGGGCAAGTAGATATTTAAATTCCCATATGTGATCTGAAAAATAAAGCAAGAACAAATGAAGACCCAAGAAACTGAGTTAACTTCCATGCTATGGTTAATACTTGTAGAAAGCTGCAAACACCTATGAGATTACTTAATAAAACAGAATAATATACTCAGTGTTGTCTGCTATCATGATTGTATCACAAGTCTCACGATAGCTATCATTTTTCTTAAAAACTCAGTTCCTGGATCAAATTGATTGCATCAGACTCTCAGGTTTCACTAAAAAATGTAAGCTTTTTAGTCTTCATGGTTCCATATAAAAATTTGAAAACATGATCCAAGTGTACCCAAAAAGCAAACCCAGAAAATAAAATGAACCCCAATTTTATCCTTTAAAAAAATCTCATGTTTTTTAAGGCAATCTAATAATTGGGGGTGGGATGCTGGCTGATAATATTGAATGCTTGTCTTTGGCAATGCTGTTGCTCTCTGACATAAGACAGTCACGAGACTATAAAACATTCTTAATTAATTCAGTGAAATAGTATTGTAATAATTTCTCGTAAAAATTATTTTTCAGAACACCTTGTATTATGAATACTACTATTCCTTAGGAGTTACTTATAAAATAACTAAACATTTTTTTTATATATATATTTTTTATAAAAAGCTCCTATCTGTATTTGGGAAAACAAAGGGAAATATGTGCTAAATGCTGAAAGGTTTAATTAGGAGAATGATGACTTAAAAACACAGCTAAATTCTCCTCTCCAGTCCACAAAATGGGTCTCTTCAAAGCTATTCTGGTTTCAATTTGTGCCTGGAACTCCTATTGAAACAAGTTCAGTGCATGTTGAGAGAGTAGAACGGCCATGAAGAAATCAATTGTGTGGGGAGAGAAGGGGGTTTGGTGTGGTGAATTTAGCTCTAAATATGCAACAGCAATCCTTCAACTTACAATAAAACAACTGTTCAGAGGTGGATTTTTTTCTCCCTTCAGGACTTGTAAAAAAGGCCCACCTGTCAATACACTGCTAAACCCAACTGTTGTCCAGAATTAGTTTATTGGCATGCGGTTATAGATATTAGTAGGAGAATTATAGTGGATATCACTGATAAAAGTCATTTTGCCATTGTCCAAAACACTGATCCACCTTCCCAAAACTCTGTACTTTGTTCAGGGCATTTCATTTTACTGATTTGCACAATTACAGATCACACACAGTGTAGTATTTCTGTATTTTAATGAGGTGGGATAGGAGCAGAAGGGGGCACAGGACGGCTGGGAAGAAAGGAGATGACAGGAGCAGAATTGTCTATGATCACTGCTAGAGCATATTAGAGCATACGCTCCTACAGATTTTGAAACTGAACACATTGTTCCTGAATCTCAATGTTCCTTTGCTGTCTAGCAATTAGCTATGAAAACCAGGGGCAAAGTGTGCGTCTCCAGCCCACCCTAATGCCTGGTTCACACAGAAGATAACATTCTCTACGGCTACTCATTCCACTGTTAGCTCAAGCGGTAGAGGATATTCTGTGGATCTAAAAGTCCCAACCCCGCTGATGATTCATGTGGGAGACCAATATGATTCTATAGATGACATTTTTGTTTTTTCAATGTTTAAGTTTTTTTTTAAAAAACGAAGGAAGCGACATTAAACAAAAAGACGATATTAAAGAATCTGAAGGTTGAAAAGTCACGCAAAAAAATTAGGAATGCCAATCAATGCCAATTATGATCACATAATCACATACTATTTAGTATGCAAAGACTATGTAGTGTCTCTTTTTGGATGCAATAACATACAAAGTGTGCGAGAGGGTGTACTTACCTCAGACATAAAAAAAAAAAGAGGCAGGGGAGCTCTCTTCTCAGCCCTAGAAGGAAACAGGGTCAAGAATTCCTGAGCTCCAGGCAAAGAACAAAACCAAGGGGTAACTACAAACCTTAGGTCAACTTACAGCTTCTAAAGTAATTACTGTGATGATGCATGTCCACACTACCCTCCTTGGGTTGGTGGTGCGCATCCTCACCAGGAGCACTTCCACCGACCTAAGAGGGGTAGTGTGGGCAGCTGAGAGTTTCCTGCCAGGAGCCTGGCTGCTTCACGCTGGGAGCAGGGGGAAACTGCCTGAGGCTTTTCACCACTGGAGAGCAGGATCCAGCTGCTCTGGCTTCTTGCCCCTCCTCCCACGGGAGCTGGAAGGGCCCGCTTGGGCTTCTCTCGCCCCAGCTCCCAGCTGGAAGCGGGCTCCAAAGCCGCCTCCACTTCTTGCCCAGCTCCCAGCTGGGAGTGGGGAGATGCTCCCCTGGGCTTCTCATCCCAGCTCCCAGCCAGGAGCAGGGTCCAGCCACCCAGCTCTCCAGGGAAGCAGGGGTTTTCTTGTCAATTTCATGGCTCCTGCCATGAAACTGACAAGATAGCCGATGTAAGAGACACAGCATCCACACAGGCACTGTGTCCACTCTAACTACACCAACATAAGCCTTATGCCTCTCGTGAAGGTGGAGTTATGATGGCGGCGTAGTAGGGGACTTACATTAGCAGGACGAAGGCTGTAGTGTAGACAGTGACATAATTAGGTCGACATAAGCTGCCTTTGTCAACCTAACTGTAGTGTAGAGCAGAGATCGATACATCGGCGGTCGATTTAGCGGGTCTTCACTAGACCCACTAAATCGACTGCAGATCGCTCTCCCGTCAACTCCTGTACTTCACCGGATCGAGAAGAGTAGGGGGAGTCAATGGGAGAGCGTCTCCCGTTGACATCGCATAGTGTGGATCCCGTGGTAAGCAGGTCTAAGCTACATTGATTTGAGTTATGCTATTCATGTAACTCAAATTGTGCAGCTTAGATCAAATTTCTCCTATAGTGTAGACAAGGCCTTAGACAAACTATACTACCCAGAAGGAATACTAAAGACTGGCTGAAGCAAGCCACTTTTTGTTTGCCTTTTTGCTCTTTTTCTGGATCAAGCTGAAAAAAGTCCTGCCTTGTCACTATGTACACTGGGTTAGAGAAGGTTAGTGTAGATTCCACAATTATGTAGAATTGTATTTTAGGTGTCTTGAAAAATATCACGTGGATCCTTAACATGATTGCCATATAATTTAATTTCTTTTCAGACAATCGTCTCAAAAGCCATTTATAGATAAAGCAATTTTCTTATGTTAAATTGGTTTTTTTAAATCACTTTACTATAGTTGAGAAAATACACTACCGGCTCAACAAAGCACAGAAGATTGTAAACCCATTAAAGTTAATGAGAGACTTTCCACAGACTTCCATGGGCTTTCGATCAGATCCACCATGCTCATTTCACCATTCGCTGTGTGCTTGGTCACTGTAGCCTAGTCTATCTAGCTCTCATATCTTTTAATCTATTTGCTTTTATGACCTCATCTGGCAACTTGTACAGTCCTCAGTGCTACACTACTCTTTGGGAAAAAACAATTCTGTCAGTATTCTCAATTTTTAGATTGTTCTCTATGGTTTTTAATACTCCCTCTCTAGTGTGAGCATTAATCTTTTTCAAACTCTTTCATAATAATTTTCTCTTTTGCTTCAGTTAGCCCACATTGGCTTTTCTCTAACAGAGAGAGCTTCACTTTTCCTAAATGCTGGGATCATCCTAGTAGCTCTTGCTGTATTCTTTCCAGGGCAGTATAAAAATAATTGTTGTAATAACTACTGCTCTCAGATGTTAATTTGTATGTCCTTCCTTAAAGCATGGAAGACATTCATTCAACTTGACAGCAGGACTACTGCCTTTTTTTTTTTAACGTCACATTTATTTCTTTGGTCTCACAAAAGCTTAATTTGTATCAGCAGTAAATTAGATACTCAGGGCTGGCTCTAACTTTTTTGCCGCTCCAAGCAAAAAAACCCAAAAAACCTAGCGCTGCCCCACCGAAACCCACACCCCCCAGCGCTGCCCCCACAAAAAAATGCCCCCGCCCGAGCGCCGCCCCACCAAAACAAAGCCCCCTCCCCCAAGCGCCAACCCCCCCCCGAAACAAAGCCTCCTCCCCCGAGCGCCGACCCTCCCGAAACAACCCCCCCCAAGCACTGCCCCACCAAAACAAAAAAAACCCCGAGCACGCCCCCCCGAAACAACCCCGCCCCGAGGAAAACAAACAAACAAAAACCCTGAGCGCTGCTCTGCCGAAACAACCCCTCCTCCCCCGAGCGTTGCCCCCCCCAGAAACAACCCCCCGAGCACCACCCCACCAAAACAACAACAAAAAACCCCCGTGCGCTGCCCCGCCCTGCTGAAACAACCGCCTCTCCCCCGAGTGCCGCCTCCCCAAAACAAAACCCCATCCCCGAGCGCCACTTCGCCGAAGTAAAAAAACAGAAGTAAAAAACCCCAAGATTGGCCGCCCCAAGCACGTGTTTGGTCGGCTGGTGCCTGGAGCCGGCCCTGTCTCTACTTGTGCTACGATTTTGACATAAGCTGCATATTGCTACTTAGTCGTGACGAGCTTCTTACATACATTAGCCAGGACTGCAATATTTTGACACTTAACCTTATCTAGTGTGCTCCACAAATTCATTTTTTAGGAACACAAGGAATACATTTTTAGTTGTAAAATCTTCATGGGTGAAATCCTGTCCTTAATGGGAGTTAGCCATTGCCTTCAATGGGTCCAGGATTTTACCCCATGTTACTAGGCCTGCTCTGCTCTCCAAAGGCTGTTGGACTACAGAAAAGTATTTTATTTATTCAAGCCATCATGTTTGGTAATCTCATCCAGATCAGAATAATATAGATAATAGAGTCTGTACTACCTGATGCTATTACAAAGAAAGTCTATAGAACTGGCACCGTTTTTAGTGGCAGAGTATGAGAGTTTTCTTTACAACTTCATTGAGAGGTGAAAATAACTGTATCTCTTTGTTAAAAGAATTTGCTTTGATGCTTCAAAGTAGAGTTATTAATATCACTAAATATCCTTCTGTCTTCCTAAGGAAGTATGAAAAAAGCTGCAATTCCTCATCCCTACTTATCAAGACTACTATGTAAAGTTTAACCTTCGAGTACACATGGCCATCACATGCTTAGCTGTTTTTGTCTGCTGGCAAGAATGACCATCATGTGCTGTCTTCCTGTGACCCAGTCATGCCAATTAGTTGTTGTGACCTATACACTTGTTTGGCATGACGTGGACTTTTCTTGGCTGTCTTGCTGGGAACAAACAATCATGACTTGTCTATCATTGATGGGTATTTGGACAGTTGAGAAATCAGTCTTTTATCTTGCATTTTAGATATAGTCTTTTAATGATTAAAATATGTAAATTGCTAGATTCATAGAACACTAACTGGAGAATAAATTACAAGCTCTGTGGCGCAGTTAAAACAATTACAATAATCCTATACATGTCTATATGTTAGTAAAATTTCCTGTTGTCTTCCATTGAAGGGACCAAACAACAAAGTCTTTATTGTAGTATAATTTCTTATGGCTTGATTATCCGCTGTAACTATTTAACTTGCTGCAGCACATACTGTAGTGTCAAGAAATTTAAATGCTCTACCATATTATTTAACAGTTAATACTTCACCTTTCTCAGTTCTAGAAGGAACTTATGGGAGTTTTGCCATTGCTTCTGATGGGTCCAGGATTTCACCTCATGTTACTCTCCCATAAATTCCTTATTTCTCTTGGACAATAGTCACATGTCCTATTCCCTTCTTATTACAACATACCAAAAAATAAAGGTCAAAGGTTTCATCAGCTTAATGCTCACCTTCTTCTGGTAGTCTACTCTCTTCCCATTATTATTTTTTTGTGTCTTATTGCTTTAGGTCTGCCTGCAGCTACTTGAGTTTTGAAAGAGTGTGCTCTAGAGATTAGAGCAGGAGAAGTAGTAGTCAGAATTTCCAGGATCTATTTCCAGCTTGACAGCAGATTCACTATGTGACTTGGGCAAGTTTCTTAACCTTTATGAATTTCAGTTTCCCCATTTGTAAAAATGCATATAATATTGCACCTCCCTGAAGTGATGTCTTTTTAAAATCTTGCCCCAAACATTTATGGCAATGATCTGATAGGCACTGAGCACCCTCGGATTGACATCAATGGGATAAGAGGGCATTCAGCATTTCTCAGGATCAAGCTCTAAGTCAAATCTAGACTAACATCTGTAAAGCCCTGTGAGACTGATATATGAAAATATAGATAAAGTATTATGAAATCACTGCTAACCACTTAAACAGCAATTTAAAACTCCACTTGTGTTCCAGAATAAGTGGATGAAGCAAACTGAAGTTTCTGAGCCAACTTGCATAACAAAAGATAGCGTAGAGCTGTGGGAATTGTTAAAACATCTAAAAACCTCGAGTACATTGTCACAATAGGACTGAGAGACATTTACCCACTGAATAAAAATATTTACTAAATAAATGTTTTAATACAATTAACAGCATCATGCAAAACATTTTCATGCTACCTTTTCTCACTCTTCTCTTGACCTTTACTATGACTGCAGATTACACATATTAATCATTCACCTGGATAATACATACAAAGAGTTTATTTATACTTACCCTTTTTCCTTTGAAGTTGAGGACACCAGGCTGCCCCTGCTCCCCATAATACCATCAGATAGTGCTGATCTCTGATCTGTTCCACTGTTACAATAATTTTTCTTTGCTTTTCTCCTTTGTAACTGTATAGAGACTCTGAAAAGGTTTTAAATGATATATCTGTGATTTTACAGAAAAACTTATTTAAAATTTACATGAAAATACTTGTGAACCCACAGCGCCAATCAGAGAGGAGCAGGGAGGGGGCAGCAAATGTTTTCCCCTACTCCCACATTTTTTGCACTTGCTCATGTTCCATAAGTCACAGAGCCATGAGGGGTGGGGGGAACGGCCTGGCCACTTTTAAGCAGTGGTCCCATACTATATCAGTACAGCTGCTGCCAGAGCTTCAGCTTTTTGGTCATAATGGCACTGAAATTGGACCCAACTCTGTACAGACGGAGTTGCAACCAGGCCAAATTTCAGTGAGTGGCATTGTGACCTGGAGCTCACACCACCACTCAAATTTGGCCTAGCCACCACTTCATGCAGATGGAGGGGTGGCCGGGCCAAATGGTGTTGTGACCTGGAATGCAGGGAGTCTGCTCCAGTGCAGCACAGTGCACAGGAGTTTGTCAAGAAGTCAACTCCTGGTGACACTGGTTCAAGCACTGTGTGGGTCAGAGAAATAGGAGACTTCCATTGAGAACAACAGGTGAGATGCACTTTTGAAAATAGAGCCACTATTTAGGTGCTTTAATGGTAGGTGCTAAGTACTAAGACTTTTTAAAATATTGCCCCAAACATTTATGGCAATGATCTTGACAGGCACTGAGCACCCTCAGATTGACATCAATGGGATAAAAAGGCATTCAGCATGTCTCAGGATCAAGCGCTAAGTCAAAGCTAGAAAAAAATGCTGTAATAGTTAAGCCACTTTCTCAAAGAGAAACATTTTTCTACTACTTTTCACTCAAAACAGGAATTATTGCTGTGTGTACAAACGGACTAAAAGGGATAACAGTGGTAAATCTTGAATTTATTAATTATAAAGAGTCCTATTCATCTCTTTCATTCTTGAAGTCACTAAGCCCTGGGCTACACTAGGGGAGGGGGGTCGATCTACGATACGCAGATTCAGCTACGTGAATAACGTAGCTGAAATCGGCGTATCGTAATCGGCTTACCTGACCATGAAGACGGCGGCGCGTCGATCACTGCAGCTCCCCCGTCGACTCCGCTTGCGCCGGTCGATGACGTGGTTTTTCGGCGCCGACGGGGAGCGTGATCGGGGATCGATTAAGCGCGTCTTAATGAGACGCGAAAAATCGATCCCCGATAGATCGATTGCTACCCGCCGATCCGGTGGGTAGTGAAGACATAGCCTTAGAGTCAGAGTTTAAGGCCAGAAGGGATCACCAGATCATCTAGCCTGGCCTGCTGTATATCACAGATCATCAACACCAACCAGCACCCACACATTAAACCCAATGACAAAAATATTACAGTCCACAGAAGACTAAACTATTGTGTGCCACAGGGAGAGAATAGGAAGGACCAAGGAGCGCCAATGCCCGAGGCCACTGTAATGGCAATGCACTGATTAAGTGAAATATACCCAGATATTCCTGGCAAGTGTCCCTGTCCCTCCCCCACCACCACCCACACACAGTGCAGAGGAAAGCCAGAAACCCTCTGTCACTGTCAATCTGATCTGGGGGGAAATCCTTCCCAACTCCTTATATTGCGATCAGTTAGATGCTGAGCATCTGAGTAAAAACGGGGCACTGAAGCACGTAAGGGTGAGAATATCTGGTCCCACCTATTCCAGCAGTCCATTTCCAGCTCTAATATTTCAGATTAAAGAGAACAAAACAAAACATACTGGAGGAAGGGGGCAGAGGAATCCCTGCAGATGGCTAGCTGAAGCCCTGAAGCACGGGCTTTTAGAAACATAAGACAAACTGGGAGTGAGCCCCAGGGCTGTCACTGCCCCCAACCATCACAAAACAAACTAGTCATACAATCACACTCAGAAATTTGTCCAGCTCTCTCAAAACATAAGTTGCTTTCCCCAACAACTCCTATGGGGGGCTCTTCCAGAACCTCACTCTTGATAGTTCTCCTCCTTTTAATTTCCAGACTGAATTTGTTCATAGCCAGTTTATACCCATTTGTTCTTGTGCCAACACTGTCCTTTAGCTTAAATAGATCTTCACCCTCCCTGCTGTTTGCTTTCTATAAATACATCAGGGGAGTAATCATATCCCCTCTTAGCCTTCTTTTTGCTAGGCTGAACAAGCCAAACTCATCTAGTATCCTCTCATAAAATAGGCCTTCCATTCCCCTAATCATCCTAATAGCTCCTCTCAGCACTAGTCAAGTTTGAATTAATCTTTCTTGAACATGGAGAACCAAAATTGTACAGAGTATTCAAAATGAGGCCTTACCAGTGCCTTATACAACATTTTTACTAATATTTCTCTCTCTTTACTGGAAACACCTTGCCTGATACATCCTAGGTCCGCATTTACCCTTTTTGCGGCCACACCACATTGGTGGCTCAGTCATTCTGTGATCAACCCATACACACAATTCTCCCACCTCCTCCATCACTTCCAGATGATCAGCCCACACTTGTAGCAGAAATTCTTATTAGACCCTAACCGCATGACTTTGCACTTTGTACTATTGAATTTCATCCCATTACAGCCACTCCAGTCTTGAAGGTCATCCAGATCTTCCTGTATAATATTCTGATCCTCCTCTGTATTGATGATCATTCCCAACTTTGTATCATCAGTAAATTTCATTAGTACACTCCTATTTTTTATATCAAGGTCACTGATAAAATACTGAGTAAGATTGGGCCCTAGACTGATGCCTGGGGAACTCTACTAGTAATCTCCCTCCAATCCAATTGATCACCTTTTACCACAACCCATTACCTTCTCCCCTTTAGCCAGTTCCTTCTCCATCCTACAATTCTTGTACTAATTCCCACCTTCTCTGATTTAACTAATAATTTCTCATATGGTACCGTGTCAAGAGCTTTATGGAAGTCCAAGTATATTATTAGATCTACTGCATTTCCCTTATAAAAAAATCAGTTATTTTCTCAAAGAAAGAATGAATGGTTCTGGCATGATCTACCTAGGATATAATTTAACATGGGTTTATCTGCTTTACCATTTACCTCCATGAATTTAATTATCCTTTCCCCTCACAATTTGTTCTAAAGCCTTGCATACTACCTAGCTCAGACTAACAGATCTATAATTGCTGGGATCACTTCCTCCCCCCCACTTTCTTACATATAGGTATGACGTTAGCTATTCCCCAGTCATATGGTACTACCTCCCAACAGAGAGAATTATTAAAAATCCTTGCTATGAGACTAGCAATCTCATGTGCCAGTTCTTTGAGTATTCTGGGATAATGTAGGGCTTTAAACCTACATTCAGTGCTTCTCACAAATACTTAACATAGTTCTCCAATAACAAATTCTGTTCAAAATATAACTGTTGAGATGTATGTACAGTATATGCAAGCATACATCACAGAGAATTCCACCTTTAGAAAGTTCAATCTGTAGGAGAATAAAGACAATATTGACAGTTACAGTTAACAGTGTGGGGAAGTAGGAGAAACAGGTGAAAGGGACACTACTACCGCTTCCACTGAAGGAAGGAGCCAGCTCATGCCAGTGATCCCAGACTAGGATCACTTAGAGAAACCAAAAGCCATCTTCTCTGCTCTAGGCAAAAAGCTATCAGCTTCCCTCTGTCAAGTCATGCTCACACTTGACCCCGTTATGTCTTGCTCAGGTCACCCAGAACTGTGAGTCACTGTGTTACTGCTCTGTCTCAGCAAGAGTGAGCTTTGCTGCTGCTAAGCTATGTGTTAGCTCCCTGTCACACCAGCTGGTCAGCCTTGCCAACAAACTCCTTGGGACTCTGCCAGTCCAAATATTGCCTTGCAGGTAACAATCAGTGAACACCAGTTTCCAGGTTCCCCGGAGACAGCTTCCTGCAACGTCCACTAGACTTTCACAGAAGTTATTAAGATCTCTGCCTCCAAAGAGGCAGAGCACAGAAAAGCCTGTTAGGTTACCATAAGACTTACACTTCAATACACCAGCACTGAGATGGTTTTGTAATGAAACAGGAATACGCTTATTAACAAAGAACACAGGTTTGAGTTATTTCAAGTAAAAGTGAAAAAGACTGAAAAGGTTACAAACCAAACACACTTTCTAGTGACTAAAGCTTAACTTCAGCAAGTTACAATCCTTGTCCAAGCAGGTTTTTCACCTATAGTTAATTTCCAGAGACTTCAACCCCCTTAGCTAGCTGAAAGATCCACCTTTCTCAGATTTCAAGAGCTCTGGCCTCTTTGTTTCTGCTTATAATTTCCATAATTCCACTGTCTCTGTTTCAAGAGCCAGGACGGCTTCCTGAGGATACACCCTCCTTCCCCCATCATGATCATTAAGTGGTCATCTCACCAATTTGCTAGTTTGATGGCTTTGTTTACCTTCTACATAAAAGGTACTTCCATTATTTCTGGTCGCATCTTGCTCAATTTACATTGGAGACACAATCAAGCAGACAAAACAACATTATTTTGTCTATGACAGGCTGGGCTTATACACTGCCTGCCAAACTCCTTATAAGAATGTTTCCAGGACACAGCTATAATTCTTTATACACCACCTGTACATATGTCATGCAGTAATATTAATGACCAGCATGTTGCCAATTTGCATATGATACCTTACATGACACCTTTTAGAGATAGATTAGGACAATAATGAGTTCAGGCAATGAGTGTGTCAGGCCTGATGTAAGTTATGGTATGATGTGTCTTCTGCCAGTTGGCATTGATGGGCTTCTGGGGTCATACCCCCTTCCCCAGTCAACCAGTAGTTTTCAGATCCTATGTGCTGGAACACAGTTCTGCTCTGGTCACCCCAGAGTGGCCAGGTTTTGTTTTCAAACAGACTATGGAGGTATGGGGTGGGAAACGGCAAACATCATCTAAAATTTAACTGCTGATTTTTAAAGAGTTAGAAAAAAATTTATCTAAAATTTACTGTCATTTAAAAATGCTGGTTTGTGAAGCAGGATTTAACTACCTTTTAGCATATTGGCAAGGTATCTGGGCTTGCAACATAATCATGAACTTGTGTCATTTAAGGTCCAACAAGTCCACTTACCTGTTAGTATAGTGATGCTGACAAGTTTTAGTACTGAATGCACCAACGTATCTGGCTGAAGTCGGTCTAGCTGGACATGCTGTATGCTATCCAACTTCTGCGGTTGTCTGTGTGGGAGATCTCTGAAGTAGGCAAATTTTGAAGACACATACGCCAATAAATCTTGGAGAACATCAACATCTACAACATGTGAAACTTAAAAAAAGGAAAGAAAGAAAATCATCTGACCCTCTCTCTTTTTTTGGCCAAGAAATGTATTATAATCTGATTAATGAGTATTTGGATTGAAAAAAATAATTCTGAACCAGGGCAGCACCTGGAATTATCATCATAAACAGTCTATCATTTGATTCAGACTTGAAATTAAAACATTTTTTTATTTGCCATTTTAAAAAACAAACTAACCATACTTTATTATTTGATAGAATTTCAGCACAACATGTATGTTGCTTTAAATGCACCCAAAATTAGTAAGAAAACAAAAATAGCTCTTACATTGGTACAGAATCATATAAAGTGGTCGTCATTAAAAAGTCAGCATTTACTAAAGAGCTGTATCTGAAATATAGCAGTTATTTCTTATTCTAAGTACAGGGAACTCAGATAGTTCTGTAAATGTTTGCTTTGTATGATGAACACTCAATTGTGTCACATAGTCCATCTGGCTAACAGCCCAGGATTGCTCTTTACAGATCACTTTCTAGTGTTCTGCACACTTTAGAAGTTTGCCTTAGCAGGGAAAATCCAAACAACAATAAAAAGATTATTTTTTTAAACAGCCAATTTTCTTTTAAAAGAAAATCTGGAAAGTAAGTGATTTAATCTGTAAACAATTCTCTTCTTTGAATTTGAATCTAGTGAAGTTGAGAATTAGATAAAATATAAAGATTCCCTTATGCACATATTGCAGTCTCACATTCTTTGGGATCGATAGCTGAGCAGCTCCCTAGATTAAATAACTGACTGGTAAATGTTGACTGCAGCATCATTTCTCCATACCAATGGTTCTCATACACAGTGACATCTGCAACAAAGAAAGCAGACATCAATCCACAGCACATTAATGGTTGATATATATACAGATCCTACTTCAGCATTGGAAATCTCTAAAGTGACTTTAGCTCTGAATCTGAATTTGGAATCTTTTATTTCACTCCTCTAATGTTTAAGTTGCTTCATCTATTTCCTTGGTCTTTTTCAATGCATTATGGGCTACCTACTGTTCCTGTCTTGCCTGTGGCCTTCTCCACTACTCAGGTAGGCTGCTTTCCTTTTATGTGATATCTAAACAGTGATCTAGGTCTGACCTTGAAAGAAGCAGCCAAGCTGTTACTTTGGCTTTAAATATCTCCCTAGCATCTGAGCCTGCAAAGTAGTTCTATGCAGGCAGACACCTATGCATATGCAGAACCCCATTTACTTCACTGGATATCTGCATAGCCCATGCAGAGCAGCTGGCAGGACTAGAGCACTAGCTTGTGGCTGAAGAGTGCTTTTAGAATAGGCTAGCTTAATTTTAAAACAAATCATTTTCAGAATTCACTGAGAACCAATAAAAGCATTGCTTTATCAAGTCTTCTCAATGGTAGTCATCCTCTACTGTATGATATTTAATAGTCCAACACCAAGTATCTCATAAAGACACATTGTGCAAGGGAATTACATTTATCAAGTATGATTTCCAAACAGCAAGGCAGGTAGACTAACAGTTTCTTATTGACTCATATACCTGTCTGAGGTAGGCAGTGGTAGGCTGGCTTAAAAATACTTTGGATGGAGTCTGAGATAAGGTAAACAAAAAGAGGAAAGGGGCAGAGGGGAGCTATGTTTACTTTCAATTTGTCTATAATACGTAATACCACAGTATCTAAGCAATAGTAAAAAAGTTTAAAGTATACAGCAAACAGAATTTAAACATTCAAAACTTTGACTGAAAAAGTCACAATAAGCAAGAGGTAATGTAGACTATCAATATTAGAAACAATTTTGTTGAAATGTCAGGGGGGGAAAAAAAAATCACAATTATTTTTCGTGTTGAATTCTTAGAGGTTCAGATATCAGTCTTCGGTGCAATATAAGAGCCTACATAAAAGTAGGGATAACCAGATAAAAATACCCCAGCATTAGTGCTTGTGGGTCAGATTATGAAACCCTATAGCAGTGAGGATTTTGTTCAGATCTTGGAAGATTCTGGATTACTTTCCCACTTTCAGGTATAGAAACAGTTTAGGACTGTTATTACACCATATGAAATGGGACAGGCTGGGTAGATATAACATCCTGGAATCTCTTTTAAATGTATTGTAGAGTTGATTGGATGGGGAAGATGACGGTTCTAAAGTTCCACATCCTCCTTCCTTTTTTTGCTTTATTTTGGCCAAATTCAGCCATACAGATGTAGCTCTCCCTGGGTTGGATCTTCTTACACCAGGGATGAATTTGATCCCAAGATCTAAAGATTTGATCCCAAGATCTAAAGAGTTCCAGGAAATAGCAAGTATAATAAGGAGCGGTCATCAATCTTAACTAACTAGTCCTGAGCTGGATGAACCAAATGGAGCATTTTATGCCAATGCTCTGCAACCTACAGTGGCTCCCCATCCACTGAATATCCAATTCAAGTTTCTTATATTGATGTACAAAACCCTTAATGACAAAGGCCAACGCTGACAAGGACTCTTCTCTTTCTGGGATTTGCCGCAACCGTAATAATCGTCTGGTACACGACTACCAGTGATAAAGAACTACAACAGAAGAAATCCAAATAAGGATCTCAAAAGCAGAACTATTAAATCAAAAATGCAAAACACTGAACACCTTGTTCCTTCTGGAGAGATCCTAATGTTTTCTATGATGTATGTGCACCAACTAGATGCCACAGTGATAGCTGCTTTATAAATGCTTATTGGCTAGATAGATTACATACACAGAATATACTCGACTTGATCTACTGCAATATCTCAAAGTCAATATACGCTCTTCTAAATGGTGCATGCTTGAGATCAAAGAATCAATACTTATTGTATAATCATGTAAAGTTCCCGCTCCCTAAAATCACAATTTGTTGCTTTTTAAGTGGCAGGATAATTTAGATAATTTTCAGTGAATAAACTAATGATTGCAAGTCTCTCTATATAAATTATTCTACATCAGATACAGAAAACATTTTTTAAAAGGTAAATTTTTAAAGAGCAAACATATTAAAAATGGAGTTTTTACCTGTGAGTAGCACAATATCTCCAGGAAACACTGTAAGTGACCAAAATGCAGCAGCCCGCCACAGCACAACCTTCCTCTCTATTTCTGACTGGTCAAGAACTACAATAGTTGCTATGGGAACTTTAGAGGAAGATTTTGGTCTTGACTTTATCTGTATTTCTTTGACATGACAAGGATGTACTACTGTGACCAAAACACTGTACTTCTGGCTCTTGCAGCAGCAGTTTTTAAGTAGCAATGGATTCTTCTGAAGTTTCCAAAACCTTGACAACATCTCTTGATCCACTTTTGTTTCAGGACTGGTTGGAGAACAAACCAATTTAGCTCTCTTTGATTTCTGCTGAGTTTTAAGTGTAGAGTAAGAAATACTTAGGGCATCTTCAGATGTTCGGGCTCTTTTAGAAGAGCCTTTATAATAATTATCTGTTTGGGAGCACAATATTCCTGTGCTCAATGGTTCAATACAGATCTCATTCAGCAGTTGTCCATCAGCAACACTGACAAGTTCTTGAGAGTCCTCTGCATTTTCCTGAGAACTTGTTTCTCTTCTTGTAGACTCAAGACAGATAATGTTCCCAGCACTCTCTGAACTGAAAAGTTCAAGGGAGTTTGCAGACTCTTGTTGCTGGTCAGTCTCAGCCACATTAATGCATGCTCCAACAACAAAATTAGTCTGGAAAGATTCATTTAAAACGACTTTATTTTCTCTATATTTTTTTCCTGCTTCTATTCCCTTTAGTTTCATGGCTTCTTTCTGCATTTGATTCTGTTCTTTAAAGTCCTTTTGTGCAAGAATGGCAACTTGACTTGACGTCATTATACTAAGAAATTCGGTGTCTGTTGATATTGCAAAGTCTGAACAATCACACAGTGGTTTTTTTGTTTTTGACTCCTTTGCTATTTTGGGAAAAAACATTTCCAGGTACTGACTAAGATGTTCATGATGGACACTATGATTGTCTGATGGAACATCTTCTTTTCCCATAGACTTTAAATGTATGCTAATCTGTTTAGTACTGGAAACCAAATCAGAAATATCACAGCACTTATCTTCCAGATGTCTGACACCTTTTTCAGAGAGATTTGGAAAACAGTCATTTGAGGGTTTTGTATGCTGTCCATCTGTTTTTGTAAATATATGAGGAAGCTGTTGATGTGCAACTTGACTCATATTTTTGTATGTGTCTCTATCTCCAGATATTTGATAACCATAGAAAGTTACGTCACCTGTCCTCTTCAATGTACTGCCATGAGTTTCCATCCCTCCAACTACAGGTACACGTGATGTTAAATAATCTTCTGCCACTCCAAACCTCCCATGTTCAGAGTTCACAGAGAAATGATCTCTAGTGTGAACAGTTGGGTCTCTAGGGTCTGGTGCCTGATGTTCCACATGATCCATGCTTTTGCATTTTCCAGCGAAAAGATGGAAGGCATGTTTGTCAGATGAAAGAGGGAGTTCTTTCCATGTTTCAGCAGTGGCTACCGAAAACCTCTGTTCCTCGGACACCTCCAGTGGGGTTGGAATGATGGGTGCTCCCAAAAAAATATGGATTTGGGGTCTTCCAGACATGCTTTTTGTATTTTTTTTTTTTGAGAATTGAGAAATACAAAATTTCAAATTTTAACATAAAATGCCACAAAGCTTCATTAATTTGTTTTCCTGGCAGTCATGTTAAATTTTCAAATAATTCATTTATACAGCTAAATATTGTTTTATATAAATTAACTGGCTAAAGCTATAAATACCACCATTTTATATTTTTGAATAGTCTCAGATTCACAATATAGAGAAATTGGAACAAATTAGTCTGCCCTACAGCTGTATATAGAACTACAGTGATAATTAGGCTACATTTTTCATTTTGATACTTGTCACTATGAAACGTATGTAAATTTGCAGTGCAAACAAAGAAAAGCTGAACAATCCTGAACAAATTCCCAGGAAGCTAAACCTCCTTTATTTCTGTGAAGATTCAAATATCATCATCATCATCTACTTCTTAAACAATTTAACATGAACTGGTTATTTACACTTTCATTTTATATTGGCAGAAATAAATACCTATATCAGAAATTTCTTACTGCATGATTACCAGTTGATTTCATGTTATGGGGGGAAATTCTCAAATAAATAAGTAGTAATTAAAAAGGTTATATCTAGTTTAAAAATTACTTTCAAATTGAAAAGCTTGCTACTTTAAAATAAAATTGACATTGATTATGACTATTTTATCAAAGCAGGTAATGTTATTGCAGAATTTCTAATTACTTTTTCAATACACACTAAAAAACCCCCACATTATATCTATCTGAGTAATTGCTTCAGCAGCAGCTGTTATTCATACAAGTAATGACACTCTGCCTGGAAATTACTAGTCTCTTCTCCAAATTAACAACAGTGTGTCCATCTTAAACAAACGGTTTGTAAAAAAGGACTCTCAGATTTTTCATCTATGCTATGAGTATTCAAATTGAACTGTATGTTGAAATAATACCCTAATCCGGATACTGTCCAAAGATAGCTGCCTAATATGGAATTTCAGGAAAGTGTAGACATCTGCTTATTTCTGTCTAAATGTTTTGGAAGTCATGGAACTGTGAATCCTGTTGAAGCCGCCAGCATAAAATCACATGAAGGAAGTTCAGAAATTTGATCCAGCTGCAGATAGAAGAGAGGAAAACATTTAAACACTGCAATGAAAAAAAACTATATTTTTTCTTTATCAGTTTCATTTATTTAATACAGTTTCTTAATTGCCCATTAGGGGTCGCCAAACTCTATGACAAACTTCACATTCACAAAACTTATAAAAGGAGCCAGTAAAAGGCCGTATAATGTGCTGTGACACAGACAACTGTGCTATTTCAGAAGCTGGAAAAAAAATAGTATGTGATTATGTAGTTAAAGACTTTATTATAATGGATACACATAAAGAGGCTGAATTAAGGCTGCAAAGGTAACCTCTATACTGGACTTTCCTAACTTTTTAGTGCTTGACTTTGCAACCTTTATAATGTTCTCAGATTGTAGTTTTTAATGTAACAGCACTCAAATATAAAACAATGTAAAACTTTAGAGCCTACAAGTCCACTCATTCCTACTTCTTGTTCAGCCAGTCGCTAAGACAAACAAGTTTTTTTACATTTATGGGGGATAATTCTGCCCGCTTATTTACGTCACCTAAAACTGAGAACAGGTGGGTTCTACTTGATAGTGATCCAAATCAGTGCGGACCAATGCACCTTCATTTTCATCATCTGAGTCAGATGTTACCACAGAAGGTTGATTTTCTTTTTTGATGGTTTCGGTTCTGTAGTTCCGTATGAGAGTGTTACTCTCTTAAGACTTCTGACAGCATGTTCCACACCTCGTCCCTCTCAGATATTGGAAGGCACTTCAGATTCTTAAACCTTGGATTGAGTGCTGCAGTTATCTTTAGAAATCTCATATTGGTAGCTTCTTTGCGTTTTGTCAAATCTGCAGTGAAAGTGTTCTTAAATCGAACAACATATGCTGCGTCATCATCTGAGACTGCCATAACATGAAATATATGGTAGAATGTGGGTAAAGCCATAGAGCAGGATACATACAATTCTCCTCCAAGGAGTTCAGTCTTAAATTTAATTAAACACATTATTTTTTAACGATCATTATCAGCATGGAAGCATGTCCTCTGGAATGGTGGTTGAAGGAACATACAAATATTTAGCATATCTGGCATGTAAATTCCTGGAAACAACAGTACAATGCAAATGCCTGTTCTCATTTACAGGTGACACTGTAAATAAGGAGCGGGCAGCATTATCTTGCATAAATGTACAAACTTGTTTATCTTAGTGATTGGCTGAACAAGCAGTAGAACTGAGTGGACTTGTGGGTGCTAAAGTTTTACACAGTTTTGTGTTTGAGCACAGTTATATAAAAATTAATTCAACATTTGTAAGTTGCACTTTCATGGTAGAGATTGCATTACAGTACTTGTATGAGGTGAACTGAAAAATACTATTTCTTTTATATTTTTTACAGTGCAAATATTTGTAATAAAAATAATAGCATAAAGTGAGCACTGTACATTTTGTATTCTGTTTTGTAACTGAAATCAATATATTTGAAAATGTAGAAAAAAATCCAAAAATATTTATAATAAATTGAAATTGGTATTCTATAATTGTTTAAAAGTGCAATTCAAACTGTGATTAATTGTGACTAAATTTTTTAATCTAGTTAATTTGTTTTGCATTAATTGTTTGAGTTAACTGTGATTGACAATTGACACTATTAATACTGTGCTTGTTCACAGAGTAACAGCTTCATTCTCTTTTTTGTGGTCCATGACTAGTACCTCCCAGGTATTAGCCCAAAAATTTCTTTTCATTATTTTCATCTGTCTGTGTGTTACAGGCTGTAGTTATTTCTGTATATTTTTAATCCTCTTTAAAATATCGTAGCACTCCCATGCCTCCCTTCTGCAATACCTATCCTGTCAAAAATGAAGACAAGCATCTTCTTTTATGATTTGTATTTTCAACACCATTTACTAGGGTGCTTTTCCGTTGACAAATGTTATTCCTTTCCCTTAGTATTGAGACCACCAGCTTTCCAATGCCCCCAGTTCCTGACCCAAATAGTAAGAGTCCTGATGTATTAGCATCATACTGTACCAGCCAAGACACCAGGGTGAAGAGATAATCTAGACAGAGGTATTTGGACTTCCAGGAGGCTCTTGTTAAAATTCTACCTCCGAAATGAAAGGGAGATTGAAATGATTTTCCTGCTTCTAATAAGCTCTTTCCTTTGAGCACTGCTAAATCATCCTTTACAAAAACGACTTATCCTTGGGTCTCATAGAAATATTTCTGAAGACCAGATGCTTTGCCTTTGGACAGGGCCAGATTTTGCTGAATGGTAGACATTTTCCAGATACTTCACTAGGTTAGGATATTCCAAGCCCCCTATAATATGGTCTTCTCTCCCACACTTCAAATTAGACATGTTGAAAATAATATTTCCAGCCATTTCCTTTAGGATAAGTTTGTTTGCCAAATAGCAGTGCCTTCTTTCTCAGTTATGAAAGTGTTCTCGTCCAAACTGGAAAGCAAATGAAGCCTCTAGTCCAGGCATCGGCAACCTTCGGCACGCGGCTCGCCAGGGTAAGCCCTCTGGCAGGCCAGGCCGGTTTGTATATTTGCTGCATCCACCGGTTTGGCCGATCGCGGCTTCCACTGGCCACGGTTCGCCGTCCCAGGCCAATGGGGGCTGCGGGAAACGGCGGCCAGTGCGCCACTTCCCGCATTGGCCGGGGACGGCGAATCGCAGCCAGTGGGAGCCGCGATCGACCAAACCGGTGGATGCGGCAAGTAAACAAACCAGCCCGGCCCGCCAGGGGGCTTACCCTGGCGAGCCGCGTGCTGAAGGTTGTCGATGCCTGCTCTAGTCCCTCTACCTCATCACAGGACACAACATTGGGGAAAAGCATTCATGAGATTCTGTAAAAACAGCTGTAGCACGTCAGTGCCAGGGTGCCCATAGTGGAGTTCACGGTATACTCACTTTGAGATAGGAAATGGAGCCACTTAGGAATGCAGAACAGCTCACACTTGCTGTAAAAATTACAATAATTTTCCTCTCTCTAAGTCTTCTTTGATCAGATGCTTTCCTGTATATCAATTGGTCTACCCAGTTTAGTTCTGTCTGCAATCTGAGATACCCGATCATGCCCTATATGTCATGCACTGTGTGTGCAGCACGTGTACTCACAATATAGATTCATGTGGCACTCCTCTTGTTATTTTTCTCCTTGCTGACCCCAAATGTTTTGCATTTATCATCAGCTTCAGGTCACCTCAACAGCTTCTGACCCACTCAAACTCTGTGTCTTCTCTGCTGTACTTGCTTCCTTTATATATAAGTATGTCAGCCAGTGTGGTGTATAGCGACAAGTACACTTTAAAAATCCAAAAGGATTAAGGCCCAATCCTATCTGCTTACTGAATCATATCTTTAAAAAAAAAAAAATGCTACGAGATTTGTCAGACACAATTTACACTTCAGAAAACCTTGCTGATTTCTATTTGATCATGTAATTTCTTCAAATGTTATGAGATCACTTTCCTTAGGAATATCTCTATCAGTTTATCTACCACTGAGGTTGGATTTTCTGTTGACGATGTCCAAGCTCCTCCTTAGCCTCTTAAATATTGAGTTATGTCTTTACTCCATTCAGTGCCCCCAAGGATGTCTTAAAATTATCTAATACTGGATGAACAACTTCTTTAGGCTTCCATTTCTAGGGTCCTTTCTAGTATTTAACCCATCTGGGTCCTAGAATTTTCAGTGATTTAAGACCTACATACTTTTTTGGGGGGGGAGGGGGGTCTTTTATTTCCACTTAAGGTATCTTGGCTCTAGACACCCATATGAAAAAAATTTAGTAATTTTATTTTTCAGCTCTTGTATAGGCTATTCCTGTGTTAGCCCCCAGGATTCTTTTATTTTATTAATTACTTTATTGTCATAGGTGAGATGAATATTTTAAAATAACACAAACAGATAAGTCCTTTTCTCTGAGAGTTTTCAATCTAAATTGTACTGCTGCAAAACAAACAATTAAAGGACAAGGCAAGAGGGTGGGATCAAATATAATCAGAGGTGATTGGTTATGGAAAGGAAGCCTAACAAAATGGGTTTCCAAGGAAAGTCTGGGAGAAGGTGAAGATGCTTATCACATGGGAAAAGGGAGGTTGTTCAAAGCATATGGGGCAGCCTGAAAAAAGACTTAGGGCTTGTCTACATGGAGAAGTTTTAACGGAATAACTATTAGTAGCTTATTCCAGAATAATTTTCCCATGTACACAAGTTGTAAATTCAGTGAAAGAGACCAAGGAAGCATTAAGGAGATAAAAAGGGATATCAGTTATCTTTTGATTATTATGCTGCATCCAAAGATTAGGTTAAGTAGGATGACTTCTAAATATAACAAATTTAATACCTTGTAGACTAGGATGAAAACAACTTTTAAATCCTTATGGGATCAAAGGCACAGAAAGAAGGAAGGAAAGGCTGTGCTTCAAAAATGTATGTCCCTGAAGGGCAAAGGCTTTGAAATCTTTATAGATTTTTGTATGTAGAAATATGTAAACATGTTTCTGTCATATCTGTGGAAACTAAACTGTATACCTCTGGAAAGTTTGGTGAAAAGACTGTAGTTCCAATACTGTCATCTACCTCAAGAGAAAAAGATTGAATGAAATGTGTATGAGTCAAAGTTCTCTTATTCAGTTCTCTTACCTGTTTCACCCTCCCTCAGGGTAATCCTCTAGGACAGTGGTCCCCAACGTGGTGCCCATGGGTGCCATGGCGCCCGCCGGGGCATTTATGTGCGCCCGCCTACTGACAAGGGAGCGCTTCCACCAGACAACCCGCTGCCGAAATACTTCCGAGAAGCGGCAACGCCAAGAAGCGTTGCCGCTGAAATGCCGCTGCTTCTCGGTGGCATTTTGGCGGCGACGCTTCTTGATGAGGCCGCTTCTTGGCAGCATTTTGGCAGCTGGTCGTTTGGCACCCACCACACTCTTCTGGGAAAATGAATATGCTAATGCAACAGAAAGGTTGGGGACCACTGCTCTAGGCAAAAGGATTTTTCCACAATGTGATTCAGTTCTTGGCAAATCTTGATGACGACATCAGTGGGACAATCTGGTCTCAGGAGAGATGGGATTATTAGATCAGGTACTGTGCTTAGAGAGTGACTTGTTTACAAATCAACACTGCGAGACGTATCTCACCACGTATTCATATCTGAAGGTAAACTAGCATTTAAAATGTCACCAAAATGTAAAGTCATCATAGTTAACATGAAAACCCAGCTGCTTTTTTCTGTAAATACTATTTAGGGATTCACATGGCAGTCTAAAGCAGCTTCCTGCAGTGTTTAGCGGAGAAACAGAAAAATCATTTTAATTAAAAGGGATAAATTCATAATTTTCAGCATTAATTTCAAGGTTGAAAAAGAAATATATCTTAGAAATGTGGTGTTGTTTTACACTATTTCCAGCAGTGTGCTGAATACCATGTTTCATACATACTCTGTCTGCAAGATGACTGTGCTCAACAACAATCACACAGACTTGATCAATTAACTGTACTGTTGAAGGAAAAACATTGGTGGAGAATTACATTCAAACATATGCAGTTCTTTTATTTTGTAATTTTGGCTATGATTAAAAACATGGGAACTAGATTTGTTTTTAATTCCCAGGCACTACTATCTTTAGTTTCCATGAAAAACTGCATCAACAGATGAGAATAAAACTGCAAAAGGTAAAACTAAAGAAGCTCAAAGTTAGCTCCTTTCTGTTAATGCATGAGAACATGAACTGTATTTATGGCCGTTATCCCAGTATATATTGGTGTAGCGGTGTGGTACCCCGCTCCTGCCCTGAGGGGCTGGAAACAGCCCTGGGAGAGGGCTGAGGGTGAAAGCTAGTCTGATTGGCAAAGCAGCCACAGCTGTTGCCAGTTAATTAGGGCCCAGCTGGCCCTTGTAAGAGGGCAGTGGGCCTGGAGCAGGGAGACTCTCTCCCTGCCTTTAGAAGGAGAAGGGCTTGGCTGCAGGGACCTGAGCAGGTACCTAGGGTGGAGCAGGGGTGGGGAAGGCCAGAGGAGCTGGGGAGCTCCAGCCTGAGAAAACCCCAGGCTGTGGCCTAAGGTTAGGCCCAACTAGGTACTGGGGTTGCAGGGAGCAACCCACGGGTAGGCTGAGGCAGCAGGTCCAACCCCCCTTTGCCTGTGATGAGTGGCTTATACTGCAGTCTGCCCCAGGGCGCGGGGGCTAGCTGGTGACTGGCAGTAGCCTATGACTGAGGTGAGGTGGGGATAGTGGGTTGGGGGTTCCCCTGGGGAGACCCAGATCTGGGGGGGGTACTGCCAGGGGGCAGCACCCCAGTTAAAGGGGCACCGGGTCCTGGGAGGGACTCATGGGCCCAAGCGGTCAGGTGGATCACCGGCCTGCAGAGGGTGCTCCAGAGGCTGGATGAGCTAATTCTCGGAGAAACCAGCAGGAGGCGCCGCGGGGGTGAGTCCAACCCTGTCACAATTGGTATTTTAGATTAGATGTGAAACTGAGGTCCTGGCAGACCTCTCTTTAAAGGTTCCATAGCATGGATTTTACCAAATTCTAACATAGGTAATTACACTCTACTTATCTAAATTTCCCCTGAAGATTCAACTGGATGAAACATTCTCTCTCCATTTTGCATGGTGTGTCATAGAACTTTAGGGGGGGGAAAGGAGACATGGTTCTTGCCCCCCAAAAACTTAAATTGTAAGTTTAGACATAACAAAACAAATGATAAAAATAAACAGGGGGAAGAGAGGATGAGGTTTATAACAATATGATTATGTCCTTTTTTGGTTCGTTGTGGGTTAAATAGCTCTGTTTTGTTTTAAGTAATTGTGCTTGCTGTTCAAAAGTGTGTGTGTATAGGGCTTGGGATACATGAAATAAAAGTAGTGAAGTATACACATGGTAAAGGAAGTGGGGTATATCAGAGCACAGGAAGATGGAGGGAAGGAAAAAAAAGGTTGATAATGAAAGTTGCTTCATTTCCTCCCAGAGGATTTCAGAACTGGGAAAAGTGATGGTCATCTATGCATGTCTCTTTACGTGTGTACACACACACACTGATCTCTGCTTTGTGATCCACCCACCTTGTGAGAGGCACTATATAAATACACGATTACAATATTTTCAAAGCCATTTTAACATGTTCTCTTTAGACAACTGTTTTTGCATTAATGCCTCAGATAGTACTTGATCTAGCAATGTACACATGCCTTAGATAAATAAAAAAGATATTAAATGGTGACTTGTTTACTGCAATACCAAAATACTGTCAAGCAGAGAAAGATCTGCCAGCTGCAGATGGGGAAATAAACTCGGAATGTTGGCAGGGTGTAATACCATACAGTCATGTACTGTACATTCCTGGGGGCACCTTGCGCCATGACGTTAAATGCTTTCCCTGAAGTGGATTAAATGAGACTGCAGTCTGATGATTTTTGTCAACTTTTAATATAGAAAAACACGGTTACTCACCGTAGTAAATAGTGTTCTTCGAGATGTGTTGCTCATATGTATTCCAGTTAGGTGTGCGCGCGCGGCGTGCACGATCGTCGGAAGATTTTTACCCTAGCAACACTCGGTGGGCCGGCTGGCGCCCCCTGGAGTGGCGCCGTTAGGTGCCCCGATATATACCGCAGCCGGCCCATCGCCCCCTCAGTTCCTTCTTGCCGGCTACTCCGACAGTGGGGAAGGGGGGCGGGTTTGGAATACATATGAGCAACACATCTCGAAGAACACTATTTACTACGGTGAGTAACCGTGTTTTCTTCTTCGAGTGCTTGCTCATATGTATTCCAGTTAGGTGACTCCCAAGCCATTCCTAGGAGGCGGGGTCGGATTGTGATACAGCAGAGTTTAGGACCGCCGAACCAAAAGCGGCGTCGTCTCTAGAATGTTGCACTATGGCATAGTGCGAGGCAAAAGTGTGTACTGACGACCATGTCGCGGCCCTACAAATGTCTTGTATAGGTATGTGTGCCAAGAAGGCAGACGACGAGGCCTGAGCTCGGGTAGAGTGGGCCGTAGTGTGCATGGTGGGGACACCTGCCAAGTCATAGCATGTGCGGATGCACGACGTGATCCATGACGAGATGCGCTGGGAAGAGACGGGAAGGCCTTTCATCCGGTCCGCCACGGCGATGAACAGCTGGGTCGACTTCCGGAACGGCTTTGTCCTCTCGATGTAGAAGGCGAGGGCTCTCCGGACATCCAGGGAATGGAGTTGCTGCTCCTTCCTGGAGGCATGGGGCTTAGGATAAAAGACAGGTAGAAAAATGTCTTGGTTAATATGGAAAGCCGACACTACCTTGGGCAGGAAAGCCGGGTGTGGCCTGAGCTGTACTTTATCCTTATGGAACACCGTATAAGGTGGTTCCGAAGTAAGCGCTCTGAGCTCAGAGACGCGTCTAGCCGAGGTGATGGCTACTAGAAAGGCCGTTTTCCATGAGAGATACAGCATGGAACAAGTGGCCATGGGCTCGAATGGGGCACCCATGAGCCTGGTAATGACTAGGTTGAGGTCCCATGTAGGGACCGGGCGGCGCACCGGTGGGTGTAGCCGTTCTAACCCCTTAAGGAACCTAGTGACCATGGGGTTGGAGAAAACAGAACCCGCCCCGTCCCGGGGGTGAAACGCTGAAATTGCCGCTAGGTGGACCTTTAGCGACGAGAGAGCCAGACCCTGCTCCTTTAGTAAGAGGAGGTAGTCCAGTATGGTGTGAACCGGCAGCTGCAAGGGGTCAAGGCCCCGAGTGCCACACCACAAGGAAAAACGTTTCCACTTAGCTGAGTAGGTGGACCTGGTGGAGGGTTTCCTACTGCTCAGCAGAACGTGCTGGACCGGGCTGGAACATCGTAGCTCCGACGGGTTCAGCCATGCAGCATCCACGCCGTGAGGTGAAGGGACCGCAGGTCGGGATGCTGGATCCTGCCGTGCTGCTGCATGATCAGGTCCGGCCATCGCGGAAGAGGGATCGGGTCTGTCACGGACATCTCCAGGAGCGTGGTATACCAGTGTTGCCTGGGCCACGCTGGAGCAATCAGGATCACCCTGGCCTTGTCCCTGCGTAGCTTGAGCAGGACCCTGTGGACCAGTGGAACTGGTGGGAAGGCATAGGCCAGGTTGTCTGTCCAAGGATGGAGAAAAGCGTCTGTCAGGGAGCCTGGGGAGCGACCCTGAAAGGAGCAGAACACTTGGCATTTCCTGTTCTCGCGAGTCGCGAAGAGATCTATCTGGGGAAACCCCCACTTCTGGAAGACAGAGTGGATGACGTCTGGTCGAATGGACCACTCGTGCGTTTGAAAGGACCTGCTCAGGCGGTCCGCCAAGGTGTTCTGGACTCCTGGGAGAAACGAGGCCACGGGGTGAATGGAACGGGCTATGCAAAAGTCCCAGAGCTGAGTCGCCTCTCGGCAGAGGGGAAGGGAGTGTGCTCCTCCCTGTCTGTTGATGTAATGCATGGCCGTCGTGTTGTCTGTAAGGATGGAGACACAGCGGCCCTGTAAGTGTTGAGCGAAGGCTTGACAGGCGAGTCGTACCGCTCGGAGTTCTCTGACATTGATGTGTAATGTCAGCTCTTGCTCCGACCACAGGCCCTGCGTTTGGAAGTTCTGCAGGTGAGCCCCCCAGCCGAGGGATGAGGCATCCGTAGTCACGGTGCGGGAAGGCTGAGGTGGATGAAAGGGAATACCTGACATCACATGTGCGGGGTCCAGCCACCAGTTGAGGGAAGCTAGGACTTGCGGTGGGACCGTCAGAATCATATCGAGGTTGTCCCTGTGTGGTCGGTATGCGGAGGCCAGCCATGCTTGGAGGGGCCGCAGGCGCAACCTGGCGTGGGCTGTCACGAAGGTGCATGATGCCATATGACCCATGAGGCTGAGGCAGCAGCGGGCTGTCGAAGTTGGGAAAGCTTGGAGGCTGCGTATGGCGGCTGCAAGCGTTTGAAAGCGAGCCTCTGGGAGGAAAGCCCTGGCGAGGGTAGAGTCCAGAATAGCCCCTATGAAGTCTATTCTCTGTGTTGGGACCAAAGTGGACTTTTCGATGTTTAGTAGGAGGCCGAGACGGTTGAACATGTCCATGGCCTTGTGAATGTGGGACTGGACCTGGTTGGCGGAGTTGCCACGGAGGAGCCAGTCGTCGAGGTAGGGGAATACCTGAACACCTTGATGCCGAAGGGCGGCTGCTACCACTGCCATGCACTTTGTGAAGACTCTCGGTGCTGTTGAGAGGCCGAATGGCAGGACCGCGAACTGGAAATGTCTCTGGCCCACTACGAAGCGCAGGAAGCGTCTGTGAGGTGGGTAGATGGCAATGTGGAAATACGCGTCCTTCATGTCGAGGGCGGCGTACCAGTCTCCCTGATCCATAGAGGGGATAAGGGTGCCCAGGGAGAGCATACGGAATCTCAACTTTACCATAAACTTGTTGAGACCCCGTAAGTCCAGGATAGGACGAAGCCCCCCCTTTGGCTTTGGGATTAGGAAATAACGGGAGTAGAATCCCTTGCCTCTGAGATCCCTTGGGACCTCCTCCACCGCTCCCAGAGTAAAGAGTTCGTGCACCTCCTGGATAAGGAGTTGCTCGTGAGAAGGGTCCCTGAAGAGGGACGGGGTGGGAGGGTGGGAGGAGGGTGGGGAGACGAATTGCAATCGGTATCCCCCCTGGATGGTATGTAAAACCCAGCGGTCCGTGGTGATATTCGACCACGCCGGGGAGAAGGGGGAGAGGCGGTTCATAAACAGGAGTGCGGGATCGGAATGGACTGGTACTCCGGCCTCGAGCGCCCCTTCAAAAATTTTGTTTGGGCCCCGACGATGGCTTGTGGGGGCCCTGCCTCTGGCCGGTCTGCCGGCCGGGTTGCTGTCTCCTACCCCCTCGACCACGCGGCCTTCTGTAATAGTCTTGACGTGGCGTGGGGGGGAAATAGGTGCGTCTCACGAACGGCCTGAAGGGCCTACGCTGCGTCGCGGGGGTATGCATTCCCAGCGTGCGAATGATAGTACGACCGTCCTTTAAGGTCTGCAGCTTAGGGTCTGTCTTCTCTGAAAACAGGCCCTGCCCGTCAAAGGGAAGGTCCTGGATAGTGTGCTGGACCTCTGCTGGGAGGGTGGAAGATTGCAGCCAGGAGATGCGCCGCATGGCGACTCCGGAGGCGAATGTTCTGGCAGTGGAGTCGGCGATGTCCAAGGAGGCCCGCAGCGACGTCCTGGCCAGTTTTTTGCCCTCCTCCACGAAGGCTTTATACTCCTGTCTGGACTCTGGAGGTATAAGCTCTTTAAACTTGTCCATCGTGACCCAGGTGTTGAAAGCATAGCGGCTCAGGAGTGCCTGTTGGTTCGCCGCACGAAGCTGTAGGCCCCCTCCTGAGTAGATCTTGCGGCCAAACAAGTCTAGGCGCTTGGCGTCCTTTGATTTCGGCGCCGGGGCCTGTTGGCCGTTCCTCTCCCTCTCGTTGACGGACTGGACTACCAACGAACACGGAGGGGGGTGCGTATACAGATATTGAAAATCCCTCGGGGGGGCCATGTACTTTCTCTCTACCCCCCTGGCAGTGGGGGGTATTGAGGCTGGTGTCTGCCAGATGGATGTGGCGTTGGCAAGGATAGTCCGCACAAAAGGTAAGGCAACCCTAGTGGGGGCATCGGTCGTCAGGATGTCCACCACGGGGTCCTCCAGTTCAGGGACCTCTTCGATTTGGAGGTCCATATTCAGGGCCAACCTGCGGAGCAGGGCTTGGTGGTCCCTTAGATCGATGGGAGGTGGACCGGATGATGATGCTCCAGCCACTGCCTCATCAGGGGAGGAGGAAGAGGACAGGCCTTGGGCGAGCGGGTCCTCGACGGGTACTTCTTCGGGGCCCAGGGGTGGGGGCTCCGCTTCAGGCTGCTCTACCTCTGGCGGAGGCCTGGAGACTGTAGCCTCTGGAGGGCGGGAGACTGTAGCCTCTGGCGCTCGACGCTCCAACGTGGTAGAGGTAGGAGCTCTTGCTGGTACCCTCTGGGCTTCATAGTATGCCATGGGGGTCCAAAATGGCCACCGCTCCTGAACCTGCCCGGTCTCTGGCAGGTGACCCTGGTCGCTGACGGTGCGGTCCTCCGCGTAGAGGTCGCTACCAGCTCTGGAAGAGCGGGATCCAGAGCGCGAAGGCCAGGGCGGGGCAGAATAGCCATGCAGGGACGTCTGCGTGGCCAGGGTCTGCCTCCTCGGTGGGGTCCGGTGCCGGGATGGTATCCGGTGCCGGGAGCCTGATCGGTGCCGGGATGGCGTCCGGTGCCGTGAGCCGGATCGGTACCGGGATGGTGTCCGGTGCCGAGAGCCGGATCGGCGTCGAGAGTCGGATCGGCGCCGGGATGGGGAGCGGCGTCGAGAGCCGGATCGAGGGCGGGACCTGGATCGGTACCTGCGATGATCTCGGTACCGTGACACGGATCGGGACCTGGAGCGTCTCGGCGATCTGCGCGTCGACCGGCCGCGGGACCGGGAGCGGCGCCGAGAGTCAGGATACCTCCGTGCAGATGGAGACCTGGAGCGGTACCGCGAGTAGGAACGGCGCCGGGATCGTGATCGGTGCCGGGACTGCGAGCGGTACCTTGGAGACGCACGTGGCTGCTGCTGGCTGGTCTCCTCCTGCGGCACCGGGTGGAAGATGGCCGGTTTGCCGCGTGATGTGATGATCCGCACCGGCGGTACCGTAGACGGGGTCGGTACCGGAGCGGTCATCTGGATCAGGTCCCGCGCCGCTGCGAAGGTGTCCGGCGTGGACGGCAGCGGGAGCTCAACCACGGAGCGTGCCGGGGAGCTGGCGGTTACCGAGCTCAACGGCCCTCGCGGGACCGGAGTCGTCGGTACCGGAGCCTGCGGAGGCTGACCTGCACTCAACGGCCTCTCGGGTGCCGGAGTTGGCAGGGCCGGCGCCGGTGTTGACGGCGGCGCCGGACTCAACGGCCTAAGGAGGGCCGGAGTAAGTGGCACGGAGACCACTGGCACCGAACTCAGCGGTCCTTCCGGTACCGGAGTTGGCGGTGCGGGCGCCTCGACAGACCTAGGCTGGCCTGGAGCTGGCTGCGCATGCAGCGGCGCCTTAGTCGGTCCACCCGACTTCTTGGCTCTCGGGGACAGAGAGCGGCTCTGTGAAGTCCCGGGTAGAGAGGGACGGTGCCTGGGTTCTTTACCGGAGGTTGGACGTTCCGGTGCCGCAGACGTTGAGGCCGCCGGGGCCGGTGCCGTGGTACGATGCGGCGCCGACATCGGGCTAAGAGACGCCTCTAACAGGAGCTGCTTCAAACGAAAGTCCCGCTCCTTTTTGGTCCGCGGCTTGAAGGACTTACAAATACGGCACTTGTCCGGAAGATGGGACTCCCCGAGGCACTTGAGACAGGAGGCATGCGGATCTCCTGTAGGCATCGGCTTCTGGCATGCCGAGCAAGGCTTGAATCCCGGTGAGCCAGGCATGGGCCCGGTACCGGGTTGGAGAGAAGGGGAGAAGCCCCTAATCTCCAGCTACAATTGTCAATGAGTCTAACAACAACTATTAACAACTAATTAACGGTACTTTAACGGTACTTAAACTATCTAAAAGATAAACGAGTGCTGTAAAGCTAGGGCTGTGGAGGTCAGCGAGCTGCTCTCCACTGTTCCAACGACGGACACGGGCGGTAAGAAGGAACTGAGGGGGCGATGGGCCGGCTGCGGTATATATCGGGGCACCTAACGGCGCCACTCCAGGGGGCGCCAGCCGGCCCACCGAGTGTTGCTAGGGTAAAAATCTTCCGACGATCGTGCACGCCGCGCGCGCACACCTAACTGGAATACATATGAGCAAGCACTCGAAGAAGAACAAAATGTTATTTAGATGAAGATGTCATTTACTCTAGCAAGTCATCTATTTTGAAACAAATTTTTTGGTACATGAAAGTGTATTCAGAATACATTTTGCTCTGTGCAGAATGTATGCAACGTAAACATATAGCATTGCTTTAAAGATGTCTGGTTCTTATTAAATGACAAAGCAGTTTTCAAAACATCAGAAATCTACACTATGGGCTGGCAAACTTTCAGTTATGGAATGTTTTAGCAACTTCTCATTAAAAACTGTCAGGTTTCTTCTCCATTTCTTTTTCTCTCATCTTTGCTGATAAAGCAAAATATCTGCAAGTAAATTCAGGTATTCTCCTGTATGAAAGCATAACTTTTTAGCCTCAATTTACACCAACATCTACCCCAATACTACATGAACCTTGTATCCTCACACTTTTTCTGCAGTAAATAAATTATATCACAAACACAGAATTCAGAAGGAGAGGTTACAGAAATTATTGTGTAAGGTAAAGAAATTAATTCCGCCTCATTTCAAGCTTTCTGCACTGAGATTTTTTTTTTACGTTCTTTTGAACTTTGGAAGGTTAAGAGGAAGCATTATCAGCTTTTGGTCTACTCTCTGATTCATCTAGCAATGCCACAATAAAGCAATACGCTTTGGCAACACGCAAGTGATTTACTAGGTCAAATGCACTGAACTTTGACAACATTAAATAGCTCTTCATAATCAGTATTAATATGGTAAAATAGGTAATATTTGAATGAGGTTCTGGAAAAGTATGTGTATAAATCCGAGTGTGGTGATGGCACTTTAAAACAACTCTCTTTGGTAGGTAGTTCTATCACTTATTTACTTCAATAAGTTTCACTACCAGGGTGCTTTCTCTGCCTTTACATGTTTTGCACTCAAAGAAACACGTCTGAAAAAAAACCAAATCAGAATTTCTTATTAAGATTGCAGACCTTTAAAATGATCAAAAAGCCACCTGAGTACCTGCTGACATACCACCGTCATAGAACTAATGCCTATTTACAACACATGTGTTCATTGCCACATAGCTTAAAGAGTTAATCACACTAAAGATAATAGGACTTGAAACTCAGAGATACTAGCTGAAACCTGAATGCCCACATCCATTACTCCTGTTAATGATTATACCATTTCTCAAATTTGCAGAAGGGTGCTGTACTCATAGAGACCAATGGAAACATAGCTTCTTATCTCTGAAGTGGTCAGAGTCTGATTGACGGGTCAATGATCTATTAAAACACAACTAGCTGCATCAGCAAGTTTTGCATTTGCAATGCACTACAACTAATTATTAAAACTGCTATATCATATCAAATCTGGTAGAGCACATTAATAAGTTTTTCTCCAGCCTACACAATAAGACAAATTCTCATTTTAACAGCTCTTTTGAAGCCACTATGCCAATGTCACTTATTAGCATTTGTAAAAATTTGTGACTTGCCTAACACAATATTCAAAGCTGTTTTAAATATCTATAGTTTTAAACAGATAGATGCTAAACACCATTAAATGAATGTAAAAGTCAGTATCCATTACCTAATTGTGTCTCTGCATCCACTAAAGCTAGTACATTAACCATTACGCATAAGACTGAAACCTTTAAAGAGGTCTGACTCAAGCTGAAATGTAATGCAAGTAAAGTGCCTAACTCCCTTTAAGTCTCTGGAAAAAAAAAATCACAGCTCCAGTATTGATTCACAAGGATTATTTCCCTATTTAGAAAAAAAAATGACCACAAATCTGGGAATGGGCGACATGATTACCTGTTCTGTTCATTCACTCTGGGGCACCCGGCATTTGCCACTGTCAGAAGACAGGATACTGGGCTAGATGGACCTTTGGTCTGACCCAGTATGGCCACTCATATGTTCAATTGGTAAATAAAAAAAGTCTGGTGGAAATGTACCAAAAGAGATCAATAGGAATAGATTAATGCAGTGTATAAATCTTAATTGTTCTTATTTAATAAATATTGTGAAAATGCCAATATGTTATTGCACTTGAACCTTTGATTTGGTGTTCTGTGATGGCAATAGGTGAGGGTCAGATCGTGAACCCCTTTACTCAGGATGACAGTTACTAACTTAAGTAGTTCCATTATATTTAAAAGGCGCTATGCAGATTGAGCCCAGCTGAGGATCTGGCCCTGTATGTTTAGTGCCTTATAAATAAATTAATAAATTAGATTTTCCCCTGCAGTTGTAAAGGGTGGCATTGCTTTTATTTTTTGTTCATTTCACAATTACTTCCAGGCCTTTCCCTTCAGTTTAAACAAAGATAAGACAGAACTAAAGTTCCATTGGCCTTGCAGTGCAAAGGAACGAAAGTCTTCTTACTAATAATCTCGTTTATCTCCCTTTCAAGTTCAGTTCAAAGTAGGGTTTAGAGTCTGTGGTTAAAACTAATCTGTTCTAGGTGGCAAAAGAATACAAGGTTGGTCAGGTTTCAGAGTAGCAGCCGTGTTAGTCTGTGTCAACAGAAAGAACAGGAGTACTTGTGGCACCTTAGAGACTAACAAATTTATTTCAGCATAAGCTTTCATGGGCTACAGTCCACTTCATCGGATGAATAGAATGGAACATATAGTAAGAAGATATTTATACATACAGAGAAACATGAAAAGGTGGAAGTACCCATACTAACTGTAAGAGGCTAATTAATTAAGAGGACTTATCAGCAGGGGGAAAAAAAAACTTTTGAAGTGATAATCAAGATGGCCCATTTCGGACAGTTGACACAAAGGTGTGAGGATACTTAACTAGGGGAAATAGATTCAATTAGTGTAATGACCGAGCCACTCCCAATCTCTGTTCAAACCTAAGTTAATGGTATCTAGTTTGCATATTAATTCAAGTTCAGAAGCTTTTCTGTTGCAAAATTACCAAGGTGCCACAAGTACTCCTTTTCTTTTTGCTACTCTGACACCTTTAAGGTAATGTGTCAGCTACAAGGAAAATCACAGTGGGAATGAAGGGGTCAGAGATCACTGTGGGATTTGTCTCAGTGGGATCAGGGCTAGGATTGCACTGGTACACAGCTGCATGGCACCTTTTTCATGTTCTCCAGAATCGAAGTGCATATTTTTTTTTAAAATAAGTCGCTAGCTGTTGTGACTACTGAGAGAGCCTCAAAAACGTAAAACAAGTGTAACCAATGCACTGACTTTTCCCTGCATTTGCAGCATGGGAAATACTGAAAGATGTAATCTGCACAGACTGTCACATCTGCCCCATTCATTTCAATAAGCATTCAGAAGCCCAATGACAATCCTTTAAATATCAGCGTTGGTAACTATGTCACTGCTCATTAATTAAAGTAAGAAAGGAGAGGAAGGATCATGTTATGAAGATCTACAGTGACTGCTCATGTTGGCACCACAAGTGAGGTAAGCTAGGGAGTGTACCACCACTTTTTGTCTCCTCCAAATCAGTAAAAAGCCAAGCTCAGCAGAGCCCAGTGGGGACACTGAGCTCTCCCATGGAGAGACATGCACAAGAATGCCAAAGGGGCATACAAGTATCAGGAAGGGAAAGCCAGGTAAGATCACATACGTGATCATATTGAACGTCTGCACAATATGTTAAGTCATGTCTCATATGGGCAGAGCTTGAAAGAGCACCCAGTCCCACCACTAAGTGGGGATCCAGAAAAATAAGATGATTTTGGATGGAATGTTTGAGTAGCAGCCACAGTGAGAAATGGTAAGGAATCAAAAAATAAATAAATCTGTGTGCACACAAGAGAACTGCATTACTTTTTTTTGTCATGCTCTTCCTCTTTTTTTCCTTATCCCAATGTCATGGCTTGTAACCGCCACACAACGCTTCTCATCTAAACCTTACATGTAAGTCTTTACATAGAGATTATTACCTTAACTACCTAGAAAAATCAGCTAGTAGAGTTATTTCAGAGTAGCTGTTCTGGAATACTGGACACGTCATTCTGGAATACAAGTGACTTTATTCCAGTTTTTCTGCTAACAAAGTGTAGTAATTATTCTGGAACAGAGTACCCTGTGTGGACACAGTCTATGGGGACAACTATTGTGGAAAAATTCCACAACAGCTATGCTAATCAATCTCCCCACTATGTCTTTATTATTTTCCTGTGAGGCGGCTCTTACAGCAAGGATGAAATTAGCTCCATATAAATAGTACTTACACTTTTAATTGAAATTCAAATCTACATTAAGAATGCATGGGAAAGCCATTTATTTTTAACAATATTAAAATCCCCCTTCCCCTCAAAATTATCTACTTAGTACAGGGTGAGCAAACTACAGCCCACTGCCCAGATCCAGCCTGTCAGGGCTTTGGATCTGGCCCGCGGGCTTGCCACCCCCATGGCACCGCAGGCCTCACGCCGCTGCTGGAAGCGGCCTGCACCACATCCCTGTGGCTCCTGGTGGGGCAGAGCCAGAGGGCTCCGCGCGCTGCCCTTGCCTGCAGGCACCGCTCCCCGCAGCTCTCATTGGCCGGGAACAGGGAACTGCGGCCAATGGGAGCTTTGGGGGAGGTACCCACAGGCGAGGGCAGCACGCGGAGCCCTCTGCAATCACCTGCAGGGGCCACAAGGACGTGGTGCCGGCTGCTTCCGGGAGCGGCATGGGGCCAAGGCAGGCAGGAAGCCTGTCTTAGCCCCACTGCATGCTGCTGCCACCCCGGAGCCACTCCAGGTAAGCGGTGCCAGGCCGGAGCCCGCACCCCGAACCCCTCCTGCATCCCAACCCCCTGCCACACCCCTTCTGCACCCCAACCCCCTGCCCTGAGCCCCCTCCTGCACTTTGCACCCCCCCTGCGCTCCATCCCCTTGCCGAGTCCCTTCCTGCACACCCCATTCCCTCCTACACCCCACACTCCCTCCCGCACACCAACCTCCTGCCCCAGCCCTACATTCATGGCCCTGCATGTAATTTCCCCACCCAGATGTGGTCCTTGGGCCAAAAAGTTTGCCCATCCCTGACTTACTATCTCATTTTGACCCTGGCTGATGAAAGCAGATTGGCTACAGCTAATTTACAGTGGCATTAGAGTAATAGCAGGCCTACATAGCCATAAAATAGTATATTTTACAACTCTGTTTTCACCAAAGAAACACAGCAGGTTCAAGCAACAGGTTCAAGAGTTTAAACCAGACCCAGCCAGTGCTGTCACTATGTACCCAGAAACTTTACACATTCTAAAACAGGGGTGGGCAAACTTTTTGCCTGAGGGCCACATCTGGGTATGGAAATTGTATGGCAGGCCATGAATGCTCACAAAATAGGGGGTTGGGGCACATGAGGGGGTGAGGCCAGAAATGAGGAGTTCAGGGTGCGGGTGCGGGAGGGGGCTCCCTGGGGCAGGGGGTTGAGATGTTGGAGGGGGTGAGGGCTCTGGCTGGAGGTCTGGGGTGGGGCCAGGGATGAGGGGTTTGGGGTGCAGAAGAGGGCTGCAGGCTGGGGGTAGAGCAGGAGGAGGCTCTGGGCTGAGGCAGGGGTTGGTGTGTGTGGGGGGCGGTATGGACTCTGGGCTGGGGGTGCGGGTTCCAGGGTGAGGCCAGAAATGAGGGGTTCGGGGTGCAGGAGGAGACTCTGGGCTGGTGTTGAGGGGTTTGGAGTGTGGGAGGGGACTCAGGTGCAGGGGGGTTCAGGCTCCAGGTGGGGGTGTAGGCTCTGGGGTGGGGCTGAGGATGAGGAGTTTGGGGTGCAGGAGGGTGCTCCGGGCTGGAACCAAAGGGTTCTGAGGGCTGGAGGGGATATGGACTGGGGCAGGAGGTTGGGGCACAGGAGCAGGCTCCGGGTGGCGCTTACCTCGAGCAGCTCCCGAAAGCAGCGGCATGTCCCCCCTCCGGCTCCTATGCAGAGGCGCGGCCAGGTGGCTCTGCGCACTGCCCCATCCACAGGCACCGCCCCCTCAGCTCCTGGAAGCAGCGGCATGTCCTCCCTTCAGCTCCTACGTGGAGGCATGACCAGGTGGCTCTGCGCACTCCCCTGTCCCCAGGTGCCACTGCTGCAGCTCCCATTGGCCGCGGTTCCTGGTCAATGGGAACTGCAGGGGCGGCGCTTGGGGCGGGGGCCACATACGGAGCCCACTGGCTGTCCCTATACGTAGGAGCTGAAGGGGGGGGACATACTGCTGCTTCCGGGAGCCGCACGGAACCACGGCCCACGCGGAGCGGGGCAAGCCCCTGACCCTGCTCCCTGGAAGGAGTTTGAGGGCTGGATTAAAAGGTCTGACGGGCTGGATGCGGCCCATGGGCCATAGTTTGCCCCTCCGTTCTAAAAGAAGAGTCAGTTCAGAAAACAGAGCCTAGAGTTTAAAGCTGTGAGATACTCCTTTATTTCTTCTTCATAACTCCTTCATACAGTGATTTTACCATTACAATAGCTTACTAAATGGGAAGTAGTCCAATGGGACTACTCAGGTGCTTGAAGTTAAGCATGTAAATGTTTGCAGGATCAAGACCAGGAGTTTCTCAATTTCTGCTCTGTATTTTGTTTTTGCCTATAATGGGCTAATTGATTTTGACTAGTTATTCCCTGAAAATAGACAGCTTACATTTGGATATTTTCAGTTAGAGTTAACTATAATAGACACATTATTCATTTTAAAGGATATTTTTTAGGAATAAGGCTGCAAGTTTTGAATATTCAAACATCTGAATATTCTTTCTATTCAGACAACTGAGATGCCTTCCTTTTGTCTTTAAAAGTTAGAATAAAAGGAGCAGTTACTTTGCCTTAGCGGAGTAATGCCTTTGCTGATTCTTTTTGAAAGATTGATTTTTGTTTTGCAATACATACAACACACACAATTAAAGAGACATGAGCATACAGCAATCATTACAAATAACAGAAGTTAAAAGTCCTTTAGAACAGTGACCTTTTAGAGAATGAGAGATAAAGGTAAAAAGTCAGGTAAAACAACTGAAACACACAAAAAGGATGAAATATTCAAGTCTTTGACTGTGCTTTGGTATCAGGTCTTCAAGAAAAAAGTATCAAGGTACTCTTTTCTCACACATAACAAGTGCATATTATGACGAGAAACATTTTTTTTTCTTTTTTCAAAACCTCAGTTTTGAGGAAGGGAGTTTTGGTGTCCTTCAGAATAGGAGATACATGATCTTTTAGCTTTCAGTAGTATGGATAGATATTAGTTCGGCAAACTAGTTAAGCTTTAACAGAAAACAGGTGACTGAGTAACTATCGAACATAGATGACTGCACAAAGGTGTCTTTTTACATTTTAGATGTAGTTTGCCCCACTTCTTTTCCCTCTTCTACCTTTAAACTAAACTGTGCTCTCTAAGGCAGGGGTTCGCAACCTTTTTCTTTCTGAAGCAGTCCTCAACATGCTATAAAAACTTTATGGCCCACATGTGCCACAACTGTTTTTTCTGCATACAAAAGCCAAGGCTGGCATTAGGAGTAGCAAACAGGGCAATTGCCTGGGGCCCCACACCAAGGGGGCCCCCCCATGAAGCTACATTGCTCAGACTTCAACTTCAACCCCGGATGATGGGGCTCAGGGCTTCAGACCCATGCAGTGGGGCTTCGGCTTTCTGCTCTGGGCCCCAGCGAGTCTAACACTGGTCCTGCTTGGCAAACCCCCTGAAGCCTGCTCATGGCTCCCCAGGGGGCCCCGAACCCCTGGTTGAGAACCACTGCTCTAAGGCAGTGACACAAATGGTATTGAAGCAAATGCACTTAATTTTATTTTCACAATGGGTTGATTATATTTCTCTCTGTTAATGAAACAAGCTGCTTATCAACTTCATGAATTGCAGACTATTGACATCTTTGACCTGGTCCACACTTGAAAGTTTTGCTGGAATAGCTATGAAAGTTGGGTGTTAGACAGGGGTGTGATTTTTGTCAGACATAGTTATCTGAGCAAAAACTCTAGTGTAATGGCAGTGATACTGTCAAAAATGTTGTTTTGCTAGCATATCTTATTTTGTTTGGGGGAACTGGTATAAGTTACACCAACAAAATATATCTTTTGCTGGTATAAGTCGTCTCCCCATTAAGATGGTTTGCTGGTATAGCTAACTGCCAAACCCTTTCTAGTGCAGACAAACCCATTAACTGATCTCTTCCTCTTCGAGCAGTTTCTGAAAGGCCTCAGAATGGGCAGGGATGGTGTCCCTAGCCTCGGTTTTACCAGAAGCTGGGAAATGGGTGACAAGGGATGGATCACTTGATGATTACCTGTTCTGTTCATTCCCGCTGAAGCACCTGGCATTGGCCACTGTCGGAAGACAGGATATTGGGCTAGATGGACCTTTGGTCTGAACCAGTATGGCCGTTCTTATGAGCACAAAAGCCACGATAGATCACCATCATCTTCATAGGGCAAAAGAGGTGTGAGCTAAATCCCTCTCTAGCTGCCCACTCCACAGGGAATACTCTTGGTCACTTGAGGATTACAGAACCTAGTGGCCCCACCTCCAGATATCTACTCTTTGACCCTGGGTGGCCTATGAAAAACCTATATTTTAAAAAAAACACCCTGATCTGTTATCTTACATTTGCCTCGATGTCAAGAAATAATCTTGATGTTTGGAAATCCCTGATGCCTAGAGGCTATCAGTAGAACAAAAGCAACTTTTATGAAGATATACCAACTTTTACTTATTGGTTTAACCTGCTACAGCACTATGTGAATAAAATACATACATATCAATTTTCTTTGCTCACAATAAACCATAGTGTATAAAAAAAGTCTCAAAGTGCTTCAGTGACAAAATGGAAACCCATCTTTACATAAACTGTTTCCAATAAAGTAATGAAATCTATTAACAACCTAGTACAGTGGTTCTCAACCTTTCCAGACTACTGTACCTCTTTCAGGAGTCTGATTTGGCTTGCGTACCCCCAAGTTTCATCTCACTTAAAAACTACTTGCTTACAAAATCAGACATAAAAATACAAGTGTCACAGCCCACTATTACTGAAAAATTGCTTACTTTCTCATTTTTACCAAATAACTATAAACAGGGTGGATAAAAATCAATGATTAAAAAAAAAAATTTTTAATTGGATTTTTTTGAGGAAAAAACCTATCTAAAGATAGTTTTAATTAAGACACATTATAGCTCAAAGATATCTCATCATGGAATAGGGATTATAAATTCTAATTCTATAGTATGAGAATATATTCATGTAATATTTGAGAAAAGTTTTGTAAATGAGTTCCAATAGTTCATGGATTAGGGACCCAATCCTATGGGGTTCCAGGGGCTTCTGTATAGATTATTTAGGTTAATCTTTCTATCTACCCAATGGGACTCAGTGCTCAGTCTAGAAGATACCATTAGAGATGCGTAGTTTTGCAGTTCTCAAAAACTTGAATGTTTAACTAAATTCAAATGCTTGTTTTGTTAAAATATTTTATGTTTGCTGTTGAAGAAAAAAATCCAGAATACATAATGTCCTTGTTTTAGTTAAATAAAACAATTTAAATGTCTGGTGATGTTCTCCTCCTAATACAGTATGGCAAGAAAATCCTTCAAATATGAATGATTAACCTGTTGAATTGGAGATATTTATGAAGTCATTGGGAGGTGAAATATCTGCTTCATTTACCTTTGGTAAATGAAATAACCAAACAATCATTCATTTTCTGATATAGCTGTAAAACTAATCTGAAAAGTTTTCAAAACAAATCACTTAATGTATAGTATGTACCTTCTAACAACAAAACTACATCTATCTGAGTTGTGAAGAATATGTATTAAGGTTATAACAACCAACAAGAATGAACTTTTATGTAGAAATCCATGATTAAATCAAGTCTTCCTGACTGGTGATTTAAATCAATGTGATTTAAATCAAATCCACCCTGCTCCCTGACATACCATCAAAACTGTATCACTAACTATCTCCAAGCAGAGTAGATCAATTACAGTGATTTCCAACAAAGATGCACTCAGGCCCTAATCTGCAAACACTTAAGGTTTGCACTTAACGAAACAACGTTAACTGGGATGATTTTAAGTGAGGAGTTACTGTACAATAAAATCCCAACAGCTTTAAAGTTATCTCCACAGAACTTCGGCCAGCCCCGGAGCACCCACGGAGTTGGCGCCTAGGACCACACATTTCCCAAATAAAAATTAACATCCACAGAGTTGGCTGTAACTTACAGGCTGCCTGTGATAGATCCCTATGGAGCCATTTGGCAGCCCAGAATAGCCAGAGTACTGCTCCTGCCCTTGACATTCCCTAACTGGATTGGCATAATGGGTCCACAAAACAGCTCAGACATGTGGCCCTTAACTGCTGATCTAACTGATGAATGGAAAGTTGTGATTTACTTGAAGTTTGCGATGAAAATTATAATCAAAGCAGATTCTCTTTATATTGAAGCAATGTTTAATGTGTGTTTTTTTAAATTGTGACAAACTATATTGGTGAATTGTATATATATTTGTTATATATTTTACTTTCCACAGATGGAAGGCTCCATATGGTACAGCATACTGTACTGAAGACAGTGAGAAAAAACAAAAATTTACCAGTAAAATGTCATGCATTTTCATGGTGAGTAGAAGAGGAAGACAGAGAAAAAAATGAGATAGAGACTTCACCACAAAATATCTAATAGCTTAGGGGAACATGCACTGGACTTCAAACCAGAAGTCCATGAGGACTAGTCCCAGCTCCTCTGCTGTTAGTATTCCTGCGGACTTCTTCATACCCCTTTGGAGCAATTCTGGGGAATGTGCAAGAGCTGCTTGGGACAGATGGCACTAGTTTCAGGGCCTGTCCAAGTGGATCAAGGGCAGGGTCCCCACTACCAAGACTGGGCCCAGATTAATGAGTTTTGGGACCCTGTGCTCTACGGAAGTTGTCCCCTCACCAATCTTCCTTAAAGTGCCTCTGCCCCATACGTACCCACCCACACACACACCCTAAAATGCCCCCCTCCCCATCCCTCACGTAGACTCCTGAATGCCCCTCAGACCCCACAGATATGCCAATAACTCTTCATCAGAACCCTCACTTATTCGGACAATCTCTACAAACATCCCAGTAGCCCTGACATACATCTGGCTCACTGCAGCCCCCAACACCTCAGCTGCATTGGTCCTCCCCCCCCCAATATCTTCCACTCATCCCCAACCTCTCACCCCCAAGAGTCCCCACTCACCTCTTGGCTCACCAACAACTCATCGCCAGTCCCTTGACCTCTGTGACCATTCACTGGCACTGCTCCCGTCCCAGGCTAGGGTGGATCCTCCTGATTCCAGATGTCCAGTTCCACTCACTCTCATTGCGTGCCCCTCACTCACACAGCCCCGTACCACTCAGGTTTGGTCCGGCTGCCCCTCTGTCATGGCCAAATCTGAGAGATTGGCATTAGGGCTGGCTTTAAGCCGAATCCACCGATTCCCCGGAATCGGGCCCTGCTCCGGCGGGAGGTTTTTGGGGTTTTTTTGGCTTGGCCGAATTGGCGACGGTGGGAGGGTGCGGGGCTCCGCCATCGTTCTTCGTGTGGGGCCCCGCACCCGCTAAAACTGGCCCTGATTGGCATTGCAAACTGGCGCATGGGGCGCATTTGGTTTCTGCTGATCAAGGGCCCCCCTGAGATGGAGGTCTTGTGCAAGTGTACAGAATGCACAGTGGTTAATCCAGGCCTGACCAAGAGAGGTGTCAGATATTAGGTCTATACCACGGCGTGTGCCTAGAGGCCAAAGCCAGGAAGAGTACCCAGCCCCAGCAAGTGAGGGGCATGTGGGATTCCGCATTTGGATTCCCTCACAGCAGTCTGGTGAGTGTCCAACAGGGAGACCTCAAACAGACCTGTGACATTGCCATCTTAGGGAAAGCAATTATCATTCACCCATTTTTACACATGACTGAAAAGTTGTGCAGGATTACTTCAGGAACAGTTGGGAACAAATCTGAGGTCTCTAATGTGACGGATCACTGCTCTGCCACTTAGCTACACTACCTTTCAGAAGGAATATGCGAAATTATGTCCTTAGCTATTCTGCCTCTAACCAACAGACCACACACTGCTCCCAGAATCAGGAATAGAATCTGAGAATCCTGATCCTGGATATTTCAGTGCTATCTCACATACACATTACACAATGTACTGGCCAAATGTGTGTTGTGTCCCCTCTATGGATCAGTCCATATCAAGGATAATAACTAGGGTGGATAAAAAAATTGATGATTTAAAAACAATAAAACTTTGATTTTTATTATTTAAATCAGATATCCGTATTTATTAAATTAACCTATTGTGAATTAATTTTGAAATTGGCAACCTATGTTAAGGCCTAAATTTATTATAATCTATTAAAATCATTTAAATTAAATAAAAAAAATATATTAAGCACATGTTTGCTGCCAAGTTTTAAAGAAAAATCACACTACTGAACTGGTGGAAGTCACTGGCTAAGCACCTGGAACAGAGTTTGTTGACTTGCTAAACCAGCTTTTGACAGCAGAAGCCTCTTCTCCAAGTGCAGAGAAAATATTTTCTTCATTTCAGGCATGTCAGGCACTGGGTCACTCTGTCAGCACCGCCGACTGGGATGTTAAAAGTCCCATCAGCGGTGCTGCCCAGCTAAGGCAGGCTAGTGCCTACCTGTTTCGACACCGCCCTGAGCCCCTACCCAAACCTGGAGCCCCTCCTGAACCTCAAACCCCTCATCTTTGGCCTGAGCCTGCACCCCCAGCCCAGAACCCCTGACCCCCTCTCACACACCAACCCCCTGAGCCCAGAGCCCCATCCCACACCCTGAATCCCTCATTCCCGGCCCCACCTTGCAGCCTTCACCCCGGCACCCCAACCCTCTGCCCCAGCCCTGAGCCCCTCCCACACCCCAAACCCCTCATCCCTGTTGTAGGAGCAGCAGTGATCTCTATACTATGTATAACCTGTATACTCAAAAGGTCTGTTACACTCTCCCCCGCCGCCCCCACTCCCCTTTTGTCTCCTCTCCCTCTTTGAATACCTGTTCACTTCTCTGGAGCTATTACACTAGAAAGAGAATAAGAAAGAAAAACTTGTAGCACCTTAGAGACTAACAAATTTATTTCAGCATAAGCTTTCATGCGTTAGTACCCACTTCATCGGATGCATCCGATGAAGTGGGTACTAACCCATGAAAGCTTATGCTGAAATAAATTTGTTAGTCTCTAAGGTGCTACAAGTTTTTCTTTCTTATTTTCGTTTTGCTGACACAGACTAACACGGCTACTACACTGAAACCTATCACTAGAAAGAGAAGTATTTGGATACCAATTCAGTTTGCAAAATATCATATGATGTAGGATTAGTTGATATTCAATAACCCAGAGTAACCAAATTCAGTAGAATTACAAGAGTGGGGGAAGAGGGAGAGATTGGGGGAAAAAATCGTACGGAATAAACACACCATCAGAATACTAAGTGATAAGAACACTGAGGGGAGTGATCTTCTAATACACTGAGCATTACTGATGAGAGAAAATGAATTCTTGGAGCTTATAAGCCTCAGTGGCTCATACGGGAACCAGCTGCAACATTCAGTTAAATACAGTAAACAAGATTTTTTTTTTTCTTGCTCAACAGAGAAACTCCATCTTTAGACAGATCATAGTCCTCAAGTAAAAAACTGCCCATTTATCTGATTTTATAATATAAACATCCAGAGGCAGCAATCAATATTTTTAGCTAAAAATTTACATATTTAGGGTTTCAATAATAGATGTATTTGATTTTGTCTGACATAACCAATGTCTTTAGCTTAGATACTTACTGGGTGACATTTTCTGTGACTGTTCTGCATGCCTAAGATGCTATTTGTTTTATACACTCAACCCCTGCCCCCAAAATCCTAAAACAATTTTTTCCTTCTAGCCTCCTTGCTTCTTTTAAAAATAAAGACCACTACAACTGAAGTCTAGACTGGACTTTTCATCCCAAGGACCTCAAAATGTATAAGTTATACACAAAATAGCTACCTTCTATACACACCGCAAATTTATTATATACAATGCAGATCTCAATGGTATATTCTGCATTTATTTCACACATTTTCTCCAAACACAGAACTTCCACTGACCTCAATCAGAATTTTGCACATTGCAAAAGTGCTTTACAAACACACACAGGTATCATTTCACTTCCCACAAGCATTAAATGCCTAAGTGAACTCTACACAACAGGTTAAGATAGGAAATAAAGAAAAATACTTTAACTGATTGAAACTGCAGCTGAAATTTAGGTAGGCAACTGTAATTACGCAGATTGGAGTCCAAACAGGATACAAAGGTTAAGGGGGTAATACCCCCATCACTTGTTTAAAGTATCATGTGATCTTTAATGGCCACATTTGACCAAGACCTCAGTTTTACACTGATTTAGAATTTGCACTGATTTAGAACTGATTTGGAGAAATCATCACTTAACAGATCATCAATAGGATCTTCTGCAGTAGTTGGATTTTCTTTGGAGGTCTCCCATCCAAATAAAGATCAGGCCCACTTCTAAGCAGCCAATGTGAACTGCCAACAGCAGAGAACTTTGAGATTCCAAAAAGTGGTTTCAATCCAATTCAAAATTTTGAAAATTTTCTGCAAACTGGAATTATCATTCTATACCTGTTCTACTGGGAGCCTGGGTTCTGGGGGAGTCTACCTAGCAGGTTGCCACAAAACCAGGGACTGTGGAAGCCCTTCAAGCGCTGACCCCAGGGCAGTCTGCCTGGCTGGGTGTTCCAACTCCAAGGTAGCTCCCTGCAGCCAGGAAGCCTAGAAGCCTGGGAACCAAGGCTGTACAGTAGCGCAGGAGCTGGACGCAGCCCACAAAGTGGGCTGCTGAGGAGCCAGAATTCCCTAGAAGCCTAGCAGGTGGGCAGAAGAGGACTCAAGTTGGTGAACTGGCAGAAAACTGATGGAACCCCCCAGGCTTCTAGAGGAATTCTGTCAAAACTGACATAGTCCTGCAGTATCTGTTGATTTCAATGAATGAACAAATTCTAAAGAAAAAAATAATTCTAATTTTTTTCTGACCAGTTCTAGTTTTAACTCTGTAAAATTATTAGGGATTTTTTCCCTTCTGTGTGAGCTAATCACAGTTTCAGAAATAGCAAACAAGGATACCCAGTGGTCATTCCTGTGTAATTTCAGATAGTAGAATTATATAAGCTTTTGAGTCATATTCTGTCCACAAAGCAAATGCAAAAGTCCACTGGGTTCCTGGCTTTGAACTGATTTTCTTAGTACACCTTGAACAATAATTTTAGCCAATATACTTATTTTTAATGACATTTGCTAAAACAGCATGCATATCTTAAAAACGCAGATCTTTTCAATTCAGGTAAGGACAAAATAAATAAAACAAAGTGTTTATATTACATCTAAAATTAAATAACGTGTAATATTTAAAGTTGAAAGTAAAAGCTATTTCAAAAATAGTTGGCACAGGAAAAATGGTCTGTTCTACTTTTCCAAATTCAGAATGTTTTCCCAATTCTTAGGTTGTAATTAACAAGTATATCACCGTGTTCCATAAATTAGAGCTAAATAAGTCCATCACCCATGCAGATAGTTTCCTTCAGTACATACGCTTGTTTACCATTGTACTTCTGTGTGTTTAAATGACTGGGAGAAAATAATTCAATATGAAATTAATTGAAATTTACTGAAATATCTAGTTGCACACAAAAATATAAAAAATTACCTTTAAAACCATCCAAGTGATCTTTTACCAGTTTAACTGAAAGGACAGTCTTCTAATGTCCTCCATGTGTTACACTGAATGTTCTTTGTTTAGAGTATCTTTCATTATTGCAATTATTATTTTCATATCTACAAGAAGTCGCAATAAACTATTAACAGACATATATGCATACTGAGCAATGTTCTGAGACCATGAGAAATAGCTCCCTTAATTACTGCTTACTCCTTAACACAAGAAAGACAGAGATTAGACTGGAATAGAGAGAAGAAATGTGGGCTAGCTGACAGGAACCAAGACAAAAGAACTCTTGAATTCTAATCTTAACTCTTGCTCAAGACCTGCTCTGTGTCATTGGGCAAGTCACTTAACCTCTGCATCCACCTCAATCAACCTCACAGGAGCGTAGTGGAAGTCAATTATGTCAATGAAGTGCTTATATATATTATACACACACAATTATTACTTTCTCACGAGATTTATTTTTGTAATGTTTGAAAACAAAGATAATTTCTGATTTACTTTTTCTTAAAGAGTTCCAAGTGTAACTTGTTGAATATTTTGTTGGAATTCAATAATACTGGACATTCACATTTATTAAAGCAGAAGGGCTCTGCTCATTCTGTTATTTCATAGAAAGACGTGCTACTGAAATTAGTGAAAAAGGATATTCATTTTCACTCTTGCATTGTGTTTTACCATTCTGAATCCCTAACATATGAAGTAATGAGCTGTCTTTTGTAGGTGTCAAATCTGAGGAATTGGCACAGACTGAAGTGTCACTAGAGGAGGTTTTGGAATTAATTGATAAACTTAACAGTAACAAGTCACTGGGACCAGATGGCATTCATCCAAGAATTCTGAAAGAACTCAAATGTGAAATTGCGGAACTATTAACTATGGTTTGTAACTTGTCCTTTAAATGAGCTGCTGTACCCAATGACTGGAAGATAGCTAATGTAATGCCAATATTTAAAAAGGGCTCTAGAGGTGATCCCGACAATTACAGACCGGTAAGTCTAACATCAGTACCGGGCAAATTAGTTGAAACAATAGTAAAGAATAAAATTGTCAGACACATAGAAGAACATAAATTGTTGGGAAAAGTCAACATGGTTTCTGTAAAGGGAAATCATGTCTTACTAATCTATTAGAGTTCTTTGAAGGAGTCAACAAACACGTGCATAAGGGGGATCCAGTGGACATAGTGTACTTAGATTTCCAGAAAGCCTTTGACAAGGTCCCTCACCAAAGGCTCTTACATAAATTAAGTTGTCATGGGATAAGAGGGAAGATCCTTTCATGGATTGAGAATGGTTAAAAGACAGGGAACAAAGGGTAGGAATAAATGGTAAATTTTCAGAATGGACAGGGGTATCTAGTGGTGTTCCCCTAGGGTCAGTCCTAGGACCAATCCTATTCAACTTATTCATAAATGATCTGGAGAAAGGGGTAAACAGTGAGGTGGCAAAGTTTGCAGATGATACTAAACTGCTCAAGATAGTTAAGACCAAAGCAGAGTGTGAAGAACTTCAAAATGATCTTACAAAACTAAGTGATTGGGCAACAAAATGACAAATGAAATTTAATGTGGATAAATGTAAAGTAATGCACATTGGAAAAAATAACACCAACTATACATACAATATGATGGGGACTAATTTAGCTACAACTAATCAGGAAAAAGATCTTGGAGTCATTGTGGATAGTTCTCTGAAGACCTCTATTTAGCGTGCAGCGGCAGTCAAAAAAGCAAACAGGATGTTAGGAATCATTAAAAAAGGGATAGAGAATAACAGAGAATATCTTATTGCCCTTATATAAATCCATGGTACACTCACATCTTAAATACTGTGTACAGATGTGGTCTCCTCATCTCAAAAAAGATATACTGGCATTAGAAAAGGGAAGGGCAACTAAAATGATTAGGGGTTTGGAACGAGAGAGAGATTAAATATGAGGAGAGATTAAAGAGGCTAGGACTTTTCAGCTTGGAAAAGAGGAGACTAAAGGGGGATATGATAGAGGTATATAAAATCATAGAATATCAGGGTTGGAAGGGACCTTAGTAGGTCATCTAGTCCAACCCCCTGCTCAAAGCAGGACCAATCCCCAATTTTTGCCCCAGATCCCCAAATGGCCCCCTCAAGGATTGAACTCACAACCCTGGATTTAGCAGGCCAATGCTCAAACCACTGAGCTATCCCTCCCCCCCCCCATGAGTGCTGTGGAGAAAGTGAATACGGAAAAGTTATTTACTTGTTCCCATAACATAAGAACTGGGGCCACCATTTGAAATTAATGGGCAGCAGGTTTAAAACAAATAAAAGGAAGTTCTTCTTCACACAGCGCACAGTCAACCTGTGGAACTCCTTGCCTGAGGAGGTTGTGAAGGCTAGGACTATAACAGGGTTTAAAAGAGGTTAAGTCCATTAATGGCTATTAGCCAGGATGGGTAAGGAATGGTGTCCCTAGCCTCTGTTTGTCAGAGGGTGGTGATGGATGGCAGGAGAGAGATCACTTGATCATTACCTGTTAGGTTCACTCCCTCTGGGGCACCTGGCATTGGCCACTGTCGGTAGACAAGATACTAGGCTGGATGGACCATTAGTCTGACCCAGTACGGCCGTTCTTAATGTATCAAACATATCTGGGGCAATGCATGCAGCTGATAAGTAGGTAAGGAACACTTTCAGAGAGGTGTATTCTAGTGATCTGAGTACAGGTCTGGAAGCCAGGAACTTTACAGTTCTAACTCTGATGGGAGGGGGGGGGGAGGGAAGGGCTTGAGGGTACCACACAGGAAGGAATTCCCAAGTGAGCCTTCCTGGGTCCCAAAGAGTTGTTTTGCACTTGGGTGGTGGCAGCATCTACCCATCCAAGGTCAGAGAGAAACTGTGTGTAACTTTGGGAATTTAATGCCAGCCTGGAGTGGCCAGTATTAATTTTTGAATCCTTGTGGGCCCCCACCTTCTGCACTCGAAATGCCAGAGTGGGGAATCAGCCTTGACAGTACCTATCCCGATATTCATATATCGAAGTAACTGAGCAATTCTGATAATGTACATATACTGAGAGGCTGAGTCTCTAAAGCAGGCTTGACAATACCTGCATAATCAGTTCTCCCTAAAAAGAAACATTTCTTGCTTTTGCTTCCCTGTGTTTTACTAATAGGCATCTTCAGACTCTGGATATGATAATTATAACCCCTGCTGTCTCCTCCCCTTCCCCTTTAGTTTATCCCCTACTAAGTAAGCTCCTAAGCCCAAAAAATTGTAGAACTAACGTAATTTGCTGCCATCACATTGTTCACTGTGCTTGTGTGTTATGCCCATTCCCACATCCTATGCCTGTCTTGTCTATATTTTTAGATTGTAAGCTCTTCGGTGCATGTACTATGTACTACTCTGTGGCTGCACAGCACCTAGCAAAACCATTCTCGGTTGGCCTTTAAGAACTATCGTAATAAACATGATTAATACTATATAACGATATACCACACAAATCCTGAAAGTGAGCAGGAGCCTGTCATTCTCTCTTCAGTGGTCTTCCCTACTTCTTATCACTGACAGTTAGGGGTATTTATCATGCAGTGACAATATAAAACAGAGACTGGGATTCTATCTATTCAGTTTCCTTTATTCATTGATCTATTACAGCAGTTCTCAAATTTTAGCAACTGGAGGATCCCCATTTTGATTTTAAAAATTTTCACAGACTCTCAAGTCCCTTGCTCACCCCCAGACCCCACCCCTCACTCCATCTCTTCCCCCAAGGCCCCACTCCCACCCCACCCCCAAGCACGCCCTGTCCCCGCTCCTCCCTCTCCCTCCCAGCACCTCCTGCACACTGCTGAACAGCTGTTCCCTGACCTACAGGAGGCACTGGGAGGGAGTGGGAGAAGTTGATCAGCGGGGCCCGCGGACCCCCTGAAGTACCCTCACAGATCCCAGTTTGAGAAACGCTGATCTATTATGTACATGTAAAAACTACTTTGTAAAAAACACTTGTAATACTTTTGCATAAGTGTATACTGTGTGATGTGGGACAGCACTTGTACATAGTACTTCTGTTTCATATAATTTGGACTTTTTTTCCACTGCATGTACAACAGTCTTTCCTGTTCAAAACTGCAAAAATTAACAAAAAAAGATTGACTTTTGCAAAGACCTTTCTGTTTTTGACCGCACAATAAAAAGCATCAAATATGTTGATGTTCACGAACTGCAGGTTACCCATATCACTTCTTGAGACGAGTACACAGGAGGTTTTGTGTATTTTTTTTAAATCCTTTTTTCCATGACTGTTCTATAGTTCAGCTTGTCACTTAGGGCTTGTCTAGGTGACCGCTTAGTTTGCAGCAAATTGGGGTATAAATCTACCTTGCACTAACCGCCTGTGTGGACCCTGCTGCCATGCACCGTAAGTTCTCTAGTGCACTTTAATCGTCCGTTTCAAAGCGAGGTAGAGCAAAGAGAACTACAGAACTTTTGTGTGCAGCAGCAGATCCATATGGGCACTTAGTGCAGGTTAACACAAGGCAGATTTACACTCTGGTTTGCTGCAAATTAAGTGTCCATACAGACAGGCTCCTAGTGATATTACCTCCTGCTTCTGATGTTAACAAATGATATCTTCACCAACTGCAGTATTGGGCAGCCGCACACTCCGAGCTCAATTCTGACTTCTGATTAGCACACACAACTTTCATTTACTTCAATGAAAGTTACATTTATTTGAAGGCAAAAATTGGGCCCAGATGCTCCCAAATATAATATTTGAAAAGCAGGCATAAGGATGTCAACGCAACTGGATACACAGAGGACAGCCATTCTTTCGGTCTCTCCTGCAATTCTTTACAGCAAACATGTTCTGGGTGATACAGAGAAAGGTTGAAATGTCAGAACTTAAAGGTTTCCTGGCAGTTGGAAAAGCCCCATTAATGTGAGTATGAGACTCTTGAGTTTCACTGCACTGAGAGGTTTGAGCTCCTGCCTGACATGATGGAAATAACTCCACCCATTGAGTAAATTCTTATCAGTAAGGCAGTCATTAGCTCCAGGGAGAAAGACAAGTGGGTTTTTCTTTTGAAACCAACTCATTGGAAAATGCTGCAACCCAGAGAGCTAAACCGATGTCTGATTGCTCCTAATGTTGCTATGACCTGGTTAACCTGAAATTAGATGACCTCCTTAAAGTTTCTTCAGACTGGGACACTGTAGCCAACAGTCTGCCTTAGGGTATGACTGCAAGTTAAATCAACTTATCTATACCTAACGCCTCTTGAGTTATCCTATTATGAGCAAAAGCTGCCCCATCACAAAACACTTTGAGCTTCACAAACTGGTTGTGTAAGCAGGTGGCAAGTCATGCTAACTTGAGCTTTATCTATACCCCTTGATGGGCCAACTAAAGGTAAAAGCACCCACACACTCAAAATAAGGAGTTTTAGAATCATAGGACTAGAAGGGACCTTGAGAGGTCATCTAGTCCAGTCCCCTGCACTCATGGCAGGACTAAGTATTATCTAGACAATTCTTGACAGGTCTAACCTGCTCTTAAAAATCTCCAATGATGGAGATTCCACAACCTCCCTAGGCAATTTATTCCAGTGCATAACCACCCCTGACAGTTAGGAAGTTTTTCCCAACGTCCAACCTAAACCCCCCTTCCTGCAATTTAAGCCCATTACATCTTGTCCTATCCTCAGAGGTAAAGAACAACAATTTTCCTCCCTCCTTATAACAACCTTTTATGTACTTGAAAACTGTTGTAATGTCCTCTCTCACTCTTCTCTTTTCCACACTAAACAAACCCAATTTTTTCAATCTTCCCTCAGAGGTCATGTTTTCTAGACCTTTAATCATTTGATGTCGGGAAAAACTCAACTTAATTGCAAGGAGGACAAGCCCTGAGGTATTTCCATCACAGACATCTGCACAGCAGCTAGATCAGTGGTCCTCAAACTTTTGTACTGTTGACCCCTTTCACATAGCAAGCCTCTGAGTGTGACCCCCCTTATACATTAAAAACACGTTTAAATATATTTAACACCATTATAAATGCTGGAGGCAAAGCAGGGTTTGGGGTGGAGGCTGACAGCTCACGACAGCCCCCTATGTAATAACCTCGCAACTCAGTTTGAGAACCCTGAGCTAGATGGTCTCTCCACACAGTTTGCAAAGCATTATTGCTTGGATTTGGCCTTCAGGAAAGACTCTTATTTCAGACTGTGTCCTGAAATTTGTTTCCAATATAAGAGAAGTCAAACTCTTTCCCTGTCAAAAGGGAGGTATATTTTACTTTAGTTGGCCCATTTTTTCAAGCCCCCCCCCTGATTGTGGGTTGATTCATGTATAACATATATCTTGTACATGCCTGAAGAATTTTGAGATTAGTGTATCTATCTAGATAGACCAATCTACCCTAGATAGACAGATGTCCCTGTTCCCACTGTTCGGAGGGCAGCATGTTTGCTTGGCAAGGGGGTGGTATGCTTTGGCCAAAATTAGCCTGATTTGTACAAATGAAAAAATATCCTGTCTAGGTTAGGAAGCCTGAAATTGTATTCAACAATAAATATTTCCACTCGTGCCTTCCCTCCTTGCTCCTATTTAGGAAGGATATTTTCCCACAAAAAATGAGTCTTTCAGAAAACCAGCAGCATCATTTGCTATGGGCCAGGGGGGAGGCTGTTGCCCCCCTTGGGGGAAGTTTTCATAGATCTATATGCTCTACTTCCGCCCATGCCACCCCAAGACTTTGCAGGATATAATATAATATAATCACATATATTCTATACACCAGCACAGTATTTTTTTCTGAAATGACATCCTTGAATAACACTATTGTCTAACTCTGTTAAGGAAGTTAGTGCACTGTTTTCTACCACGATCAGCTTCACATCCTCTGTGGGTTGGGTCCAGAAGGGGACCAACACACACTGACCAATGGATTACGTGTGCAGTTCTCCTCCCTGGCTATGCATGTCTGCTCTAATCTTGGCTCCCATCGAAACATATGTTGCTCTGAGAGGGTAAGAGAACAGGGCTCTCTGTGTCACCGGGTGACAAGCCCAGGCCAGGCAGGCAGAACAGGGAATACCCAAAGCTAAGGAAGATTCACATGGTGGCATGTTGAGCCCCGTGTTACCTAGGACAGAGGGTCCCTGTACCCCAGATAAGCAATCAGCAGAGCCCGTCAGAGCTGTAGGTTGTAGGCAATGATTCTCAACCAGAGGTACGTGTACCTCTGGGAATACTTAGAGGTCTTCCAGAGGGTACATCAATTCATAGATATTTGCCTAGTTTTACAACAGGCTACATAAAAAGCACTAGCAAAATCAGTACAAACTAAAATTTCATACGACTTGTTTATATCACTATATCACTATATATATAGTAGACCCCATGGGCGCATATCCATCGTCTCTGGAGACCAACAACAACAACAGTATATAGTGATATATACTATACACTGAAATGTAAGTTAGTTATATTTCAGTTGAATTATTTCAAAATGATATGGTAAAAAATTAGAAGGTAAGCAATTTTTTAGTAACAGTGGGCTATGACACGTTTGTATGTTTATGTCTTTGATTTTGTAAGCAAGTATTTTTTAAGCGAGGTAAAACTGGGTACTCAAGCCAAATCAGACTCCTGAAAGGGGTGTGGAAAGGTTGAGAGCCCGGATCGCCAATTTGGCTATCGCGGGGGGGGAGGCAGTTGGGGAGGGTTGTGGGCAGACACAACCAGGAGAGAGGGTGCAACGTGGCGGGCGGGCGGCCGCAGTGCCCGGGGAACGAAAGGGGAGGTCAGGGGCTCTGCCGCTCCCCGCAGCGGAAGGGGAAGGATGACGGGCTCCCCTGTACGGCGCCCCGCTGCAGGCGCAGCCCCCACCTACCGCGGGGCTGCTCGCGCCTGCAGTGGAGACGCGACCGCTCCGCACCCCCCTGCTCCCTGCCCGCGCGGAAGCGCTTTAGGTTCGCGCTCCCCCACCTGCACCCTGGACCGAGAGCGACGACCGGCAGAGGCTGGATCCCGACACGCATGCGCACCACACACCCACCTCGGGCCTTCCGGGAGACGGGCTAGGGGCGGGCACCGCGCCCAGCGCCTCACGGCGAAGCCAAGAGGGCGGACGAGTTCCGGGCCGAGGCGTGTGCGCACGCGCGGCAGGGAGGTGTCGTGTGACCGGAGCCCCCCTGCCGGCCTCGCCCCCCGGGGCCATTTAAAGGCGGCGGCGGCGGCGGCGGGCGCTCTATTGTGCCATCGGGCCGCGCCGGGCTCGAGCTGTGAGCGCCGACTCTGCCGCCCAGCCCCGCTGCAGCTGCCACCATGTACCGCTACCTCGGGGAGCTGCTCGCGTCCCGCGCCGGGGCCGGCTCGGTGCTGGCGGGCACGGAGCCCAGCGCGGCGGTTGGGGCTGCCCTGTGGGGCGGCCCCGGCGCGGGGCTCCCGCAGCGGCGGCGCTACAGCGAGGCGGAGCCGGAGGACGACCCCAACTTCTTCACGATGGTGGAGGGCTTCTTCGACCGCGGCGCCGGCATCGTGGAGGACAAGCTAGTGGAGGGGCTGCGCTCGCGGGAGAGCCCCGAGGAGCGGCGCCACCGCGTCCGCGGCATCCTGCGCATCATCAAGCCCTGCAACCACGTGCTCAGCGTCTCCTTCCCCATCAAACGCGACAACGGAGAGTGGGAGGTGATCGAGGGGTACCGGGCGCAGCACAGCCAGCACCGCACCCCCTGCAAGGGAGGTGAGCTCCGCACCTCTGTGCGCGCGCACACACACAGCCAGCACCGCACCCCCTGCAAGGGGGGTGAGCTCCGCACCCCTGTGCGCGCACACACACAGCCAGCACCGCACCCCCTGCAAGGGGGGTGAGCTCCGCACCCCTGTGCATGCACACACAGCCAGCCCCGCACCCCCTGCAAGGGGGGTGAGCGCCGCACCTCTGTGCGCGCACACACAGCCAGCACCGCACCCCCTGCAAGGGGGGTGAGCTCCGCACCCCTGTGCATGCACACACAGCCAGCCCCGCACCCCCTGCAAGGGGGGTGAGCTCCGCACCTCTGTGCGCGCACACACAGCCAGCACCGCACCCCCTGCAAGGGAGGTGAGCTCCGCACCTCTGTGCGCACACACACACAGCCGGCACCGCACCAAGGGGGGTGAGCTCCGCACCTCTGTGCGCGCACACACAGCCAGCACCGCACCCCCTGCAAGGGGGGTGAGCTCCGCACCTCTGTGCGCGCACACACACAGCCGGCACCGCACCAAGGAGGGTGAGCTCCGCACCTCTGTGCGCGCACACACACAGCCGGCACCGCACCCCCTGCAAGGGAGGTGAGCTCCGCACCTCTGTGCGCGCACACACAGCCAGCACCGCACCCCCTGCAAGGGGGGTGAGCTCCGCACCTCTGTGCGCGCACACACACAGCCAGCACCGCACCCCCTGCAAGGGGGGTGAGCTCCGCACCTCTGTGCGCGCACACACACAGCCAGCACCGCACCCCCTGCAAGGGGGGTGAGCTCCGCACCTCTGTGCGCGCGCACACACAGCCAGCACCGCACCCCCTGCAAGGAGGGTGAGCTCCGCACCTCTGTGCGCGCGCACACACAGCCGGCACCGCACCCCCTGCAAGGGGGGTGAGCTCCGCACCTCTGTGCGCGCGCACACACAGCCGGCACCGCACCCCCCTCACCATTCATACAGCTGGCGCTCCACCTCCTGCAAGGGAGGGGAGAGCCCCTCTACCCTGGTATACAGATATTTAGCACCCCGACAACCTGCAAATTGAGACCCACGCATGAGATCCACGGATAGACAGAGCCATACATACCTGGGGCACCCATTGCAAAGTTGGTGAGACCTCCTCATAGATACCCAGCGATCCTCATATGCAGAGCCAGTACTGCACCTATGTAAACTAACCCAGCACTGCACTACCTGCAGGAAAGGAGACACTCCCGCCTCATGGATCGATACTTCTTTTTCCATGCATTCATAGGTAGCACCCAACCTTCTGCAAAGCAGGAGAGAGTCTCTTTATGTCCCATTCATACACAGCCAGCACTATACCCAACAAACAGCGATTAAAGCAGAGTGAAACAGGAGTGAGAGCTTTCACTGCACCAGCCAAGGAGGGAAAGGCAGTTATTAGGGGGTCACTGCTTACCCCAGACCCAGAAATAGGAAGAGCTCCAATCTACTTTCAGCAGAGTAGGAGCTATAATTCCCCCTTAGTTATCACCCGCTTCAAACACAGCCAGCAATATATCCACTGTAAGAGTAATGAGATTCCCTCCTATACTTCACAGCTAGAACTGTACGTTGTGAAAGGAGTATGACAGTCATTTTTCCGTTTCTCAGCTAGTGTTGGCTCCCTGCAAAAGATAGGAAACATATACACAACCAACATTGCACCCCTAAAAGGGAGTCCATGTTCCCAATACTTCATATCCAACAGTGCTAGCCCTGCAGCCCTTCCAAGGCTGGTGGGGAGCAGCTTGCCACTGACCCCCTACATCCATCCATGCATTCTCGGCAAGAGAGGTCAACTCCCATCTCTGTCCCAACCTAGCCACATGCCTGCCAAAACAAGCAGTAGAGTGTAAATATACATGTCTTTACATAAATTCAACTGCAAGTCATTTGAAACACATACTTTCCTGTTTTCAGCTTGCGTTGTAACAAAACTTCAATGTGTGAAAGAGAAGAACGTCTGTGAAGAAGGGGGGAGGGATAGCTCAGTGGTTTGAGCATTGGCCTGCTAAACCCAGGGTTGTGAGTTCAATCCTTGAAGGGGCCATTTAGAGATCTGGGGCAAAAATTGGGGATTGGTCCTGCTTTGAGCAGGGGGTTGGACTAGATGACCTTCTAAGGTCCCTTCCAACCCTGATATTCTATGATACATATGGGGCAATTAAAGCTTGATAAGCACCTTCTACAAGGGAAAATAATTTTAGTACTAGATTTCCAATATTTCTGTGCTTACTAAGAAGATGGGAAGTAGAGGGATTTCAGTTCTGGTTAATATCTAAATGGTCACTTAACCCCTAAAATGCTAGGGTGCTTTCAACAACTTTTCTAGTGTGTTTAGGAGATCTGATCGTGACATCCCAAAGTTATATACTAATGTCAGGGATCCAAAACGGTGCAGTTTTGTCTTGCAAAGAATGATCATTCTCACCCCAGGGAATATTCTGAACAATTCAAATTTACCCAGAGAAGTTCTCAGTAAATCTCAAACTTTCACAACACGAATGGTAAAATCTGAGGAACTGTGTACACTTGCATTGTTTAATTATGAATTGAAAAGTTGGGGAAAAAATAAATAACTTGAAAACATAATGTAGGGCTGTTGCTAATACATACTTTGATTTAATACAAAATCCCCCTCCAGCCCAGAACAGGAAAATAGCCAATTGGTCAAGTTTCTAGGTAGATGTACAGAAAAAGCCAAAACCTATTGGTCTTTTAGGAAAAGAACATCACACCTTTATAAGGGAATTGAGAGGATTGTCCCACCCCAAGGCCCAGTACAGACAACCATGCATCCCTAATATCTCCAGGGCTGGGAGCCTCTGAAGCAAGACTCCCAGCCACCGTCAAGGACTCAACCAGAACGATATCCCCTTGAAAGATAGCACTGTGCACTCTGTTAGGTGCATAGTCTTTCAAAACAGTTACTCCGAGATCATTACAGGCATGTATAGGACTTCAAACTAAACACCTTACCTTTGTCGGACATCTGAAATTGTAATTGTACAGAACACACCCCTGCATGTTATGTCATAATGGACCTCCTCTCTATGGTTGCTAGAAAAAGACTGGGGGATTGTTAATGCTTTATAAGATGAGTAAGGGCTGGTCTACACTAGCCCCGAAATTCGAACTAAGATACGCGACTTCAGCTACGTGAATAACGTAGCTGAAGTTGAACTATCTTAGTTCGAATGAAAAAGCACTTACCCGGGGTCCACACGCGGCGCGCAGGCTCCCCCGTCGACTCCGCCTACTCCGTTCGTCGAGCTGGATTACCAGCGTCGACGGCGGAGCACTTCCTGGTTCGATTTATCGCGTCTAGACAAGACGTGATAAATCGAACCCAGAACATGGATCCCGCGCCTCCGACTGGACGCGTAAGTATAGACCTACCCTTAGTGTTCTTAAGTATAGGTGCTGGCTAGGTATGACTATTGGAATTATGCTTAGGATTCGGATTCCTTAAGTGCCTCAATCTTTCAAAAGGAAATCTTCTGTTTTTTGGTACAAATAATCTGCTGTAGAGATGGTTTGTTTTTTTGTTTTTTGTTTTGCTCTGCAAGTTGAACTGTTTGCACAGTTTTTAACTTTATATCAACACTACAGTTTAGCACCTATGTGTCAGCTGACTTGGGCTCACACAGCTTAGGCTACAGGGCACTTTACTTATGGTGTAGACATTCAGGCTTGGGCTGGAGCCCAGGCTTTGGGACCCATCCAGTCCTCGTCCTCAAAGGAAATGTGCACAACAACTTCAAAAGATGTGCATGGGTGCTTAAATTCATAACTTCACTGGACACTAAAAACTGGTCTTAATGAAGACACTGGATTTGTCTTCTTACAACAGTCTGTAACCCACTAACCACTCTTTTTTGCCTGTGTTTGCAGAGGGGTTAATGGGCCACTTCATCTTAAATGTCCCTTAGAATATATGTTTACTTATGCTAAACAACCTGTTCCACCTTGTACAGGGAAACCCCGCTATAACGTGATAATTGGGGTCCGGGGTCGCATTATAGCGGGGTTACGAAAATTTACTGTCTCAAGCCGGTCTCTTCTCTTCTCCCTAAAGGGGAGAAGTTTGACCAGCTTGAAACTGACCAGCTTGAAACTGACTAGCTTGAGTTTCAAGCTGTCTCTTCTCTTCCTGCCAAAAGGGGAAGCGGGGGGAGGGGGGAAGAGGTGGGAGGGAGGAATGGCGCCAGGGTTGGCTCCAGGCAAGGAAGCACGCTCTGGACGTTTTTTTTGTTGCTTGTGGCCGTGGGAGCCACCTTATGATCGTGTTATAGCCGACTTTGCGTTATTGCGGGGCGCGCTATAGGGGGGTTTCACTGTAATAGGTGTGACACTTGATACCTATCGCAGAACTAAAGAAAAGCTCATTTCTTTCACCAACAGGACGTTGGTCCAATAAGGGCTTGTCTACACTTAGAGCACTGCAGGAAGTATTCCACAGCCCTGAGCGTCCACACAAACATGAGTTTGTAGTGTAGACCAGGGCAATAGGATATTATCTTATCCACCTTGTCTCTCTAAAATGGTGTGGGCATTTTCAAATACATTTTCCTTTGATCTCTGTTTCAAGATGTGCATTTCTGATTACTTCAATGTTTTTATTTCTTACGCCTTACTCAAAGCTCCCCTCGTACAGGGAATGGCTTTATCTGTGTGGAGTCAGTGTCCCTAACTATTGCCACAACCTTGTCTGAGGCATGGTCTACACCAGTGGTTTTCAAACTGCGGGTCATCACCCAGTACTGGGTCGCGGAATGTAAGGCACTGGGTCGTGGCGGCTCTGGTCAGCATCACCACCCGGGCCGTTAAAAGTCCTGTCGGCAGTGCTGCCCGGCTAAGGCAGGCTAGTCCCTACCTGTTCTGACACCGCGCTGCGCCCCAGAAGCGGCCAACAGCAGGTCCGGCTCCTGAGGGTGCGGGGGTAAGGGGCTCCACGCACTGTCCACCCTCCTCCTTCCACCCTCCTCCCCCCCCCCCCCCCCCCCCCGAGCACTGGCTCCGCACTCCAGTGGGAGCTGGGGATATGTGCCTGTGGGTGAGAGCCGCATGGAGCCGCTTGCGCAACTCTGCCTAGGAGCTAGACCTGCTGCTGGCCGCTTCCGGGTTGCAGTATGGTCCATGGTGCCAGGACAGGCAGGAAGCCTGCCTTAGCACCCCAGCTACGCTACTGACTGGGAGCTGCCCAAAGTAAGCCTGTGCCACAGTTCCCAGCCCTGAGCTCCCCCAAACCCATAGCCCCTTCCTGCACCCCAAACCCCTTATCCCTGTACCCCCAGCCCTCAGCCCTGACCCCTCTCCCGGACCGCAACCCGCTGCCCCAGCCCTGAGCTCCCCCCCCCCCCGAAACCTGGAGCCCCCTCCTACACCCCAAACCCCTCATCCCTGGCCCCACCCCAGAGACTGCACCACCAGCCCAGAGCCTTGACTCCTTCCCGCACCCCAATCCAGAGCCCCCTCCCACATCCTGAACCCCTCATTCCTGGCCCCAGCTTGCAGCCGTCACCCCCCCCCCCAATCCAACCTTCTGCCCCAACCCTGAGCTCCTCTCACACCTCAAAGCCCTCATCCCCAGCTCCGTTTGGTCGCAGGCATCAACAATTTTTTTCAACTGAGTCGCCAGAAAAAAAGTTAAAAAACCACTGGCCTATACTACAGAGTTAGGTCGACATAAGGCAGCTTTTGTTGACCTAACTCTGTAAGGGCTTGTCTTCACTACTCACCGGATCGGTGGGTAGCAATCGATCTATCGGAGATCGATTTTTCGCGTCTTGTTTAGACACGATTAATCGATCCCCGAAAGTGCTCCTCATCAACTCCGGAAATCCACCTCCGTTAAAGGCGGAAGCGGAGTCGACGTGGGAGCGGCAGCGATCGACTCGCCGCCGTCCTCACGGCCAGGTAAGTCGATCAACGATACGCCGACTTCAGCTACGTTATTCACGTAGCTGAAGTTGCGTATCGTAGATCGACCACCCCCCCCTCTAGTGTAGCCCTGGGCTAAGTGTCTACTCTAAAATGTAGCTCCCACTACACTAACTTAATAACTCCACCTCTGCAAGAGGCATAGCACTTAGGTTGATGCAGTGTTAGTGTAGACACTGCATTGCTTATATTGACTGTTGCTGCCTTTCAGAAGCTGTCCCACAATGCCCCACACTGACAGTTAAATCGGTGCAAGTGCTCGTGGAGAGGATGGACACCGCTGACACAAGGAGTGTAGCGTGGACATGCAAAGTGATTTAATTAGTTCAGTGACTGTACGTCGACGTAACTTAGGTCGACTTAATTTTGTAGTGTAGACGTGCCCTGCAGTACAGATGGCAAGTATGCTGCTTTCTCCTGTAATTGCTTCTCTGTCCTTCCTGCTCTGTAAGTTATCTTATCCATCATACTGCAGTTGTGCAGAAAGCCATTCTTTGTGTTACCGCTGTTGTTGGTCAGAGCCACGTCTTTGCACTCATCATGTTAACATTTAATTTTTGCTAGTCCAGTTTCAGATTCACCTACAAAACTTCAGGTGACTTATTAAATGCTGTTATTATGAACATAATGATTTTTTTACTGTAAACTCATTAGCAGTATTATCCAGTTTCTATTTCTATCCAGAAAATGTCTTTAACATCAATGTTAATAATGTTCTGTAGCAATTTACTCTGCAAGTAAATGTGATGAGGGTTGGCTGTTGGGATGTCTCCTACTATGGTAATTGACATTTTTAGCCTGAACCTTCTACACCAAGGGTGGGCAAACTCCGGCCCGTGGGCCACATTCGGCCCACCAGCCAATTTAATCTGACCCTCGAGCTCCCGCTGGGAGTGGGATCTGGGGCTTACCGCACTCCAACCGGGGAGTGGGGTCGGGGGCCGCTCCACACGTGCATACCGCAGCTCCCAGAAGCAGCAGCATGTCCCCCCTCCAGCTCCTATGTGTAGGGACAGCCAGGGGGCTCCACACTCTGCCCTGCCCCAAGCACCGCCCCCGCTGCGCCCATTGGCCGGGAACTGCGGCCAATGGGAGCTGCAGGGGCGGTCCCCGTAGATGGGGCTGCGCATAGAGCCGCCTGGTCGCGCCTCCACCTAGAAGCCGGATGGGGGACATGCTGCTGCATCCGGGAGCTGCTTGAGGTAAGCGCCACTCTGAGCCAGCACCCCAGAGCCCCTCCCATGCCTCAACCTCCTGCCCGGTCCTGATCCCCCTCCTGTCCTCCGAACCCCTTGTTCCTAGCCTGGAGCACCCTCCTGCACTCCAAGCCCCTCATCCCCAGCCACAGCCTGAACCCCCAGCCGGAGCCTTCACACTCCCCCGTACCCAATCCTCTGCCCCATCCTAGAGGCCCCTCCCACATGCCAAACCCCTCAGTCACAGCCTGAAGCACCCTCCTACATCCCAAACCCCCCAGCCCCACCCCAGAACTCGCATCTCCAGCTAGAGCCTTCACCCCCTCCAGCACCCCAACCCCTTGCCCCACCCCAGAGTCCCCTCCCACATCCTGAACTCCTCATTTCTGGCCCCACCCCAGAGCCTGCACCCCCAGCCAGAGCCCTCACCCCCTCCTGCACCCTAACCCTAATTTTGTGAGCATTCGTGGCCCGCCATACAATTTCCATACCCAGATGTGGCCCTTGGACCAAAAAGATTGTCCCCCTCTGTTCTATATTAAATATCTGAATTCTGATAGTAATTCTGTCAGGTCTTAAACCCTTTTTTTTTGGTTTTGTTTTTTTTTTCCTCTCAACTCAGTCTCTTTCACAAACATTTTACTCTTTGGAGCATTTCTATTACTCCCAGTGGACCAGATAGTTGAAATGCCTCATTCCCCTCGGTTCAGTGAGACCAAGGTTCTCTCGGTCTCTTTCCTGGCTCCCTTGGTTTCTTCATTTATTTTCTTTCGTCTTCCTTTCCCATTCCCAACATTGTTGCTCTCGCGGTTCCCTAGCTTCCTGTGCGCTTTCCCATCTCTTTTCTCCCCAGTGGGGCAAGTGTTCTACTTTCTTTAGATCCTCTCTTCAGCTGCCACTTCCAATTGCTGTGGAACTTTCAAGTTCCAACATTCCATCCCTTCTGGTGTCAGTGGCCCAGCTCTGAAGACGTTGTTCACTGTTCGAATAACAGGAGATGGGTTTGGGGGAGGAAGGAGGGAAGAGAGCTGTTATCTTAAGATTAATGTAATACAAATCTAATTTATGCTGTATAGGATGTTTCATATTTGATCTAGGCTGAACACTGGTAATTTACCTATTAGGAGACCAGATTAATAGCATACAGTAACTGGGAAGTGATAGTTCATCAGATGACTTCAGGTACCTGAAATCATATTTAAACAGATCATAGAGATGGGACTTGTACACTTGCTATGCATCAGGTAGCTGAAGGACTAAACCCACTATGCAGGTAGCTATGATAGACGAAGATGGGGATCTGCACCAGCAAGGGCTAGGGATAGAAAGAAACACAGGTAAAATCCATTTCCTGAGAGTTGTGGAAGAAGAATGGGATGATGCTGATATTTCTACATTGGTGCTATCCCATGACTCTTCTTTGAGAGCTTCAACTTTTATGAGCCTCTGTCTAGTATATCTCTCTTAAACTTCAGGCTCCATCACTTTACTGCTAGAAAGGTGAAGGAATTTTCTGTTTCTCCTTTCTCACTCAGTTTCTCTCAGAGTTGCCTTGCTGCCCTGAAGAGATGTCAGGTCTCCACTATTCCTAGTTTTGAGTCCTCCTCCAGTCTGCCTCTTATGACTTACGCCCTTCTAGTAACCAGAGTAGGTTTCTTATTCCAGTAAGAGAATTTTTAAGGACTTGCTTGTGTGTTTAAAACACTCAGTGCTTTTATTATTCATTTAGATTTCTGCATAAACTAAACTGGAGTCAAAAGCTAAGCGTATGAGAGCAGAGCTCAAAAATTAATATTGCAAACTGTTTGCCAAATATGAAAATTGCTAGCTATGGTTTTTCCAGGCTGTGGAGGCCAGAAGATAGTCTGGACCACAATCACAAACATTTTACTCTTTGGAGCATTTCTATTACTCCCAGTGGACCAGATAGTTGAAACGCCTCATTCCCCTCGGTTCAGTGAGACCAAGGTTCTCTCGGTCTCTTTCCTGGCTCCCTTGGTTTCTTCATTTATTTTCTTTCGTCTTCCTTTCCCATTCCCAACATTGTTGCTCTCGCGGTTCCCTAGCTTCCTGTGCGCTTTCCCATCTCTTTTCTCCCCAGTGGGGCAAGTGTTCTACTTTCTTTAGATCCTCTCTTCAGCTGCCACTTCCAATTGCTGTGGAACTTTCAAGTTCCAACATTCCATCCCTTCTGGTGTCAGTGGCCCAGCTCTGAAGACGTTGTTCACTGTTCGAATAACAGGAGATGGGTTTGGGGGAGGAAGGAGGGAAGAGAGCTGTTATCTTAAGATTAATGTAATACAAATCTAATTTATGCTGTATAGGATGTTTCATATTTGATCTAGGCTGAACACTGGTAATTTACCTATTAGGAGACCAGATTAATAGCATACAGTAACTGGGAAGTGATAGTTCATCAGATGACTTCAGGTACCTGAAATCATATTTAAACAGATCATAGAGATGGGACTTGTACACTTGCTATGCATCAGGTAGCTGAAGGACTAAACCCACTATGCAGGTAGCTATGATAGACGAAGATGGGGATCTGCACCAGCAAGGGCTAGGGATAGAAAGAAACACAGGTAAAATCCATTTCCTGAGAGTTGTGGAAGAAGAATGGGATGATGCTGATATTTCTACATTGGTGCTATCCCATGACTCTTCTTTGAGAGCTTCAACTTTTATGAGCCTCTGTCTAGTATATCTCTCTTAAACTTCAGGCTCCATCACTTTACTGCTAGAAAGGTGAAGGAATTTTCTGTTTCTCCTTTCTCACTCAGTTTCTCTCAGAGTTGCCTTGCTGCCCTGAAGAGATGTCAGGTCTCCACTATTCCTAGTTTTGAGTCCTCCTCCAGTCTGCCTCTTATGACTTACGCCCTTCTAGTAACCAGAGTAGGTTTCTTATTCCAGTAAGAGAATTTTTAAGGACTTGCTTGTGTGTTTAAAACACTCAGTGCTTTTATTATTCATTTAGATTTCTGCATAAACTAAACTGGAGTCAAAAGCTAAGCGTATGAGAGCAGAGCTCAAAAATTAATATTGCAAACTGTTTGCCAAATATGAAAATTGCTAGCTATGGTTTTTCCAGGCTGTGGAGGCCAGAAGATAGTCTGGACCACAATCAGCAGCAGCAAGAACCACATAGGGAAATTAAGGCCTCTGCAACAGAAGTTGTTGTTGCAAGGAGAGAAGTGGAAGGCTTTAATGGTACTAGCTGACACTAACAGCTCCTAGATCTGTTTAGTCACCAAAACAGACTTTTCACTTGCAGCTGGTGAACCCAAATTTTGAGCGCTGGTGAAAGGAAGGGTTTCACTGTGGGGCAAAATGGGAATCTTTCCTATTTCAAGATTTACCAAATGTATCTCCAAATAAACATGCTTGAACAGGTGTTTTGAACTTCTATGTAAAGTACTGTTAGTAAGTACATGGGCATCAATAATTAGCATAAGCTTTGTACAGTAAACTCCAGTATCATTGGGTTATATTTGAGCTTCAGCAAATACTTGTAGTAATCTAATTTGGGTTTAAGTGTAACTTAGGAAAATCCAGGTCATACCAGGTACTAAGCTGAAAGATAAGAGCTGCTATTTAAAAGTATCAGTATTAAATATTGTCTGAAGATTATAGACAAAAGGCTCTAAGATCTTAGGTACATAAATATAATGCATATTATTCCATTAGATCAGGGTTCTTTTGCACTTGTTGACATCTCCTTCATATAAGTGCCATAATTAATTTATGGTGATTTGCCATCTTGAATGCCTGTATGTATTTTGGTTTAAAATCTCATACTTGGGTCAGTTTACTTTAATACAGTTATCTAGAGTATTCTACTTTTAATGTAGGTATCTGTTGGATTCAGTAGTTATGCAATAGCCCTGTCAAACTTTGAGGTACCTCCAAAGTTTAAAATGTATAAATATGCATTTACAAAATCTAAGACCAATAGAAATGTTTTCATAATTTGGTATTCCAGTAGGCAGTGAGCTTTGCTCACATATCCCTGCAGTATTTGCAACTCAAATACTAGTGCTAAGTCTTTCACCCAAAAGTGAAACTGACTTGGTCTGTCCAGTCAATGAAATGTAAGGAGTAAGCAGCATAAATAGCTAAATACATTTTTTAATACTTCCAGATTCACTAGTCTAAGGTGTTGGTAATATAGATAAGAACTTGTTTGGTGACTTTTTTTTTAAGAGGCTTAAAAACAAAAATTGATCTGATCAATTTGAACACCATATTTAACACCCTACACAATAATAGTTCAGGGAAGGAGCAGCTGCTTCATTTCAGTGGTACGTGAAGGGAAGTGTTTTGAGCGCCTTCAGGAAAACAGGCACTTCTATTCTAAGAGAGTAAGTAGTCAAGAGGGTACTAATTATATACTTTGGGGGTTTCAAACATATGGAACCCAGCAGTGTAAATCTTTTTCTTTACATTTTGGTGCCTCTCCTCTATAAACTCTAGGAACACTTCAAAAACTGCCATTAATTTATCAAGTTAGCTGTCTATTGAAATATTCTGCTTGAGATCGCCTAGATCATTCTTTAATAAATATTACACATTCCAGTTTCTAGTAATTACCTTTTGGTAGAAAAGAAAGTTTAATGACCACAAGGAAGAATAAGACTTCTACAAATTCTTAGAGAAGTAAGAATCCTTCTTTCCTCCCTTTTTTTTGTGGTGTAACTTTCGGAGCTTATTATGTTAATTACTTGTTACCCAAAATTCATCTTTTTCTAAAAGCTGTAGAGCTGTTTAGTGGTAGCTAAAATGCTACTAAGAATAATTTTCCCTTCCTTTGCTTACATGGTGCCTTGCGTGCTAAGAGCTGGAGTTAACAGAAAACCACAGCTGCTGTTGCTCATCATAGCGACAGCTGCCTAGAGAACTAAACCAAACCAATCCAAATAAGGTACAGGAAATGGGAGGCAGCAGAACACAACTGACTTTAAGGCAAAGTAGACGAGACTAGCAGTTTTCTTACTAAAATCTATAATCTTATTTAACAGTCTCAAAATTGTGTAACTGATGGCATAGCTGGGACAAAACTGTTTGTTTAAGCCTTTTTTGCATGAGCCAGTTGAGAACAATTGTCAACAGGTCAGTTTCCTAGAGTTAATGGGGCTTGAAAGCTTAAGGTCTGTGAAGGCATTCTTTTATATTAACATCTGCTGTGGGGTGAATGGATTCACTGATGTTCATAGGGGCTAAAACTACACTTTTTAAAAACTGCTTAAAGCTTGTTTATGCTAACTGTTTAGGAGTCAACTGTCAATGAATCCAAATTGACCATGTGATCTGAAACAGGTTGACCCCTGTCCACATTGGCTACCTTAAATAGTCTAAAACTGATGCAACAAGCATATATTTTAGTTCCAGTGTAGCTGAGAGTTAAGGGTTCTGGTTTCCATACACATTTTGCATCTCTGGTCAGATTGTTCGCAGTCCTGTGATGTTAGGGATTTTCAATAAACTTGAAATGGCATGTCACAAGACAGTGGTCAAATATTCATGGCCCAGTCCTTATTCCTTATTTTAGAGACAGATGACTGTCTTAAATTATTGCTCCTGCAACTTGTGGATGATGAATCTGCGTTTCTTTGTGGAGCAGCTTAGCTTGACTGACTGCCAAGGGGAACTAACTTCTTCTGAGAAACTTTCTAGTTTCTCTCTCTTCTGTTTTCTGTTCTCCTCTGGCTGGTAGATTTCACCTTCTCTCCTGTCCTGTATCTGCATGTGAGTGTGTTTCTTACCCTAATAACTCATTCCTTTACAGTTCTCTTTCCCATTCTACTGTTATCCTCTTCCCCCAACAGGGGTTCTACAATTGGACACTAGATGATTGCTAATATTGGCTCTCTGCTGCTGGCAGTGCTCTATTTATACAAGCTTTATTTAGACAAGGCCTGATTTCTCTAAGGGCTTGTCTACACTGGCACGCTAAATCGGTGCCGCTGCGATTGATGCAAAAACTATGTAAACCAGACCTTAAAAAGTTACAGGCCCTTACCACAAGGACCTTAAAACCAGTCAACCAGTTCTAGTGCAGCTCACGCTACTAGCTGTCACAGGGGGCCATACAACAGATGGGATTTTGCACGCCATATGACCTAAAATGAACCCTGAAAGCTAATAAAACTTAATTTTCAAGTTATGGACACTTTGATGGAAAACATTTATGGAAATGAGCCTTGTTATGATGATACAACTTCTACCAATAGCTAGGTGTGTGTGTATATTTTACATAACGGCTCCTTATTTTAGCATTAGGTCTTAGCATTACCATTTAGGTTTAGCATCCCCTTTTGTTAAAACTAGGCATGCTAGAATAGATGCAATTGTGGATATACATTTAAATATCAGGTTTGAAGAGCTACTGTTGACATCTCTGGTTGCTGGTAGGGAATGATTTACTTAATGTCCTGTGCACTTGGACAACAAGCACTGCTTATTAAAATGAATCTTTGTAGGCCATTAATCAACAGGGTCTTGTTTCACTGCTCTCCTGGAAGAAATAAGCCATCCAAAGAGGGAATGTACATGCAGATAAGTAGGTCTGAAATAGCAGAGCTGTTTCTGCTAGGAACACAGGAATTGTCATAATGAAATAAACTGGTGGTCTATATAGTTGGAATCTGCTCTAACAATGACCTTTAGGAGATGCGTCAAAGTAAAATGAAAGAATCACTATTGTAGACTAATCTACCCACAGAGAGGGTTTTTCCTAACCCTAACTAACTACTTGTTAGTTTAGTGGTTGGCTAATCCCTGGGAATAGGAGGGGTTTTATTCTTTTTTTTAAAAATCTCTGTTTAATGTAGTTTACTCAGGTCTCTTTCCCTGGTGGTTAATTTAGAACCCAGGAATGAGCATGAGTAGTTAAATGTCTTTATTCCAATGTACATTACTTTGCATTTGTCAACAATGAATATTATCGTACATTGTATTTACCCACTCACCTAGCTTTGTTAGGTCCCTCTAGAGTTTCACTAAAATAACCTATTTTTTTCCATCTGCAAATTCCCCCATTTCCAGCTGATTAATAAACATTAAACATGCGTCCTGGTATGGGACCCTTGGTGCACCTCTTGGTTAACTTTCACATGTGGAAAAATGACCACGCATTCTGAAGTGGCCTGTGAATCATGTTGGAGCAGGCAGTTAAGAGTTCTGTTCCTAGTGTCGCATATGAAAGCTGGTGGTTGTGGTACTTTTATATATACAATTGAATGTTGTTAAATCCATAATATGGACTAATCCTTTAGTACAAAAACCGACTAACGTCTTCCCTTGTACTCTTCCCAAACTTAACCCATGTGAAAATGTTACCAGGAGATCACATGTCTAAAATGAGTATCTATAGCAGAATTACTTTATATCAATGAAAGCTGATTTAAACTGGTCATTGCAGCATCAAAAGCTGTTGTTAATGTGGGATTACAATTAATATCTGTTTGCTGTAGCTCTTATAAATCCCAGTTGAGATCTGGGACCCCATTGTGGGAAGTGCTGTACAATCCGAATAGGATAGTCCCTGCCATAAAAAAGCTTATTTTCTGATACTTAGACATTTTGCATATAGAGAGGTGTACAGAACAAGTACCTTGTGTACACTTAAAAAAAATTAGAGTGGGGGTGGTGGTAAATTATGACCTTTTAAAAATACCTGAAGCTTGTATCCTCTTCCAATCCTGATTCTTGTTTGTTTGGTTGGTTTTGTTATGAAATTCAAAGTAGAAAATAAAACCCTAAACTTTACATGAGTGGATTCAAACCTGCAGATGCAAGGACGCTTCCAAGTTGTGATGAACTCTTATTCAAACTTGCTGAGTTCTGTAAGAGGCTTAATTCAGTGAGAGTAGTTGACTGGGATGTTTTTCTATGAAGTGTTACTATGGTGACTAGAGAACCTTTATTTGCTCCTTAAATGGAATACTTTATATTCTGTAGATGTTAGAGTACTTCATGTAGAGATCATGCTGTGGGATAACTAAACTAAAAAGGTCTAGAAACATTCTGAATCTATCCACTTGCAAATGGCTACATTTTATTAAGCTTCACTAGGTTCTCAGTATGCCTGGAAATCTAATTTGCATTTGAAACTTGGTTATTCTGTAGTGCATGGGTGGGCAAACTACGGCCTGGGGGCCACATCCGGCCCTCCAGAAGTTTTAATCCAGCCCTTGAGCTCCCGCCAGGAAGCGGGTCCGGGGCTTGTCCCGCTCCGGTGCTCCAGCAGGTACCTTCCCTGAAGCTCCCATTGGCTGTGGTTCCCTGTTCCCGACCCATGGGAGCTGCGGGAGGTGGTGCTTGCAGGCGAGGGCAGCATGTGGGGCCCTCTGCCTCTTCCCCCTCTCCTCCCAGGGGCTGCAGGAACATGGTGCCAGCCGCTTCCGGGAGCTGCGCGGGGCCAGAGCAGGCAGGGAGCACCCCGTGGTGGCAATCCCGCGGGCCGGATCCAAAGCCCTGATGGGCCGGATCCAGCCCACGGGCTGTAGTTTACCCACCCCTGCTTTATATGGTTAAAAGAGTATAATCACTACAGTTACACACTATCCTGTGGAATTAACTTACTGCACCAATGTACTTGGCACTATTGAAACCTCCTGTATTCTATTCTTCTGTCTAAAAAAAATTCTAGAATTGCAGACTGGTGAGGTAGGTGATATTTAGTGAATTATTGTATTTGGCAACATGCTACTTATGGTTTTTACTACTTTCCTTCTGCTGGTATGGGCTTTTCCTGATGTGTTATACAGTTAAATATTTCTGGTATGATCTAATTTTTAACCTCCAACAATTCCGACTAAAGGTGATTCAGCTGACTGGCTTGCCTCTGGCCTGTCTCTCTACATCATAGTCACAGGTTGGGGGAATCAGTCCTTTATTCTTCTAATGTACTCCTGACCAGTAATGAAAATTGTATGTGTCTGGGTTTAAAAGCTGAGACCCTGCAATGTGAACGTCTTTCCCTATTCTTCATCAATTAAATAGAAAAATAGGTTGGAATTTGAAGCAGTTTAAACAATGTAAAGAAAATTAACAAGAAACTAATAACTTACTGTACTGTGGCTTAACTTTTTTTGGGTGTGGTAGGGAAAGAAAATCCTTCACTTATAAACAAGACTTTCTGGGTCTTTTCCAGTGGAAAGTATTTTCCACGGCTGTGAGTCATACTGTAACTTAAGGCTTTCATTACAAAAGTTAACTTTGTCTAACTGTCTTTTAAAAGTTACTGTTTCAAGTGACGTTGTGTGGGCCATGCTAGGATTTTTAAAATGTTAATTTTGGTGTGCAGCTTGTATGTGATCGTCTTCATTGTGTTTCTTAAATGTTTTGGAGTGCTATAAACTGTTGGGTTGTTTTAAGCTTTGTTCTTTATTCCAATGTGAAAAATGTGTACAAGTTTTCAGAGGTTGGGAACACAGTGCAGAAGGGATTTCCAGATGCATAGCAATGCTGTTTCCCAATCTAATTTGGACTGAGTCTTTTGCTAAACTAGGAAGTTGTCAAACTAGATTTCACTGAAGTCCTTAGTATAGTAGAAATTAAGTATCCGAGGGGTAGCCATGTTAGTCTGGATCTGTAGAATTAACAAAGAGTCGTGTGGCACTTGATAGACTAACAGATGTATTGGAGCATAAACTTTCATGGGTGAATACCCACTTCGTCGGATGCATCTTTGTGTATCCTCCTGTAAAAGGCTGGCCATTTCCCTGGAAAAACTAGTTTAGGACAGGACACTGGTAAATACTGGCTTAAACCCTGTTTAAACTGAGAAAAATAATTGCATCTGTGTCCAGCAAGTTCAGCAAGCATAGATTGTGTCTCTCTTCACATTTTGGATACATCCATTCAAAAACAAGTATGAGACTGGGTCTGTCCACTACATCAGAGGTCAGCAACCTGCAGCACGCGTGCCAAAGGTGAGCTGATGTTTAGTGGCACTCTGCTGCCAGCCGGCCCCGGCCGCAAGCCCTGCTCAGCCCACTGTCTGCCTGGATGAACGGAACCCCAGAGCAGCAGTGGGCTGGCAGGGGCCGGCAGCTGGGACCCCGGCTGGCAGGGGCCGGCAGCTGGGACCCCGGCTGGCAGGGGCTGGTGGACGGAACCCCAGACTGGCAGCGGGCTATGCCGCTCAACCTGCTGCCGGTCTGGACTTCCGTCTGCCGCCCGCACTGCCGGTCTGGGGTCCCGGTCGCTGGCCCCGCTTAGCCCGCTGCCAGTCTGGGGTTCCGTCCGCCGGCCCAATGTATTATTGGCATGCGAAACCTTAAATTAATGAAGATTTGGCACACCACTTCTCAAAGGTTGCCGACCCCTGCACTACATCAAAGTGGATCTTCTGCTGCATGGCCAGATGGACTTGGACTGGTAGTCTGCATCTCTGTAGAAATGTTGTTTGACGTATAGTTGAAACAGCTGCTGTGTGGACAGAAGTCAACCATGTCTTTAACTAAGTCAAATAAGCATATCATAACCTGGTTACAGAAAAGCTGGCTTTTACTTAGTGTAGATGGTGCTTCAGCCACTTCTAGTTTGACACTGAGTGGCAGGCATGCCCTAGAAAGATGGGTGTGTCAGAAAAACTGAACAAAGATGGAATGTTGTACTCAATCAGAACAAGCTGTGCCGTATGTAGTGTACATTCCAGATGAAGTATTTTCAGGAAGGTAGTTAATTCCGCTTCCTCTGAGTTATTAGAGCAAGAGTGGGGAGAACATGTGAACTGCATTTCAGAGTTTAAACATTACTATTCTAATGCATTGCAACTTTTTTCCTTTAACGGTTTGTGCTACATCTAGTCTCAACACTAATCATTTATGTAATGAATTTGCAATGAAAAATCGAACAGTCTTTTTTAATTCACTGTCAGACAAAAACTAAAATCATATGGCTGTTCTGAGGGAAGCATTCAGCCCTATAACTCTTGTTAAACTTATTGAAAAGTGTGTTCACGTAGGAGGGCAGAGATTTGGCCGCAAACTTTTGAGCTGCACTCAGTTTCTTTGTAGACTTGGGATCATTTCCAGTGCATTCAGGAATGGCTTTTCATAGGAGCTCAGGGGTTTACTTTGGATAATGCTTTTCACGTCTGAGGACCTGGATTTGTGCTCTTCTTTGGATAATAGGAAATCTGTGGAGTCTTTTTTTTCTAGTTTCTAGTGTACACTCTGTCCCTGCTACAACCCCCCCCCCCTCCCGCACAATTTTCTGCCTATGCTCAAGAATCGTAGTACTAGGATAGGGAATCATTGTACGTTAGAATTTAGACACTCTAGAGCTGTGGGAGAAACTTTCATAGTAGCTACTTTTGGTGGCAATCTTGTGCTGTTATCCCCTGGCTTTTGTGGGCACTAAAAATTCTAAACTGTAAGATTAAGCATCTAGAGTTCTATTTATGTACCCAGTGTGACAAAGTTCCTCCTCTACCTCAGTGGGTCCTGCGCTTATTGGCGAATTCTGCTTGCCTCAGCGATCTTCCCCTCTAGTAGAATCCACAGTCCAGGTTAACTCCTCCTGTGTCTGATCAGGAGTTGGGAGTTTTGGGGGGAACCCGGGCCCGCCCTCTACTCCGGGTTCCAGCCCAGGGCCCTGTGGATTGCAGCTGTTTAGAGTGCCTCCTGGAACAACTGCACGACAGCTACAACTCCCTGGGCTACTTCCCCATGGACTCCTCCCAACACCACCTTTATCCTCACCACAGGATCTTCCAGCAGTACGCCCTCTTACTCTCAGCTCCTAGTGCCTCTTGCTCCCAGCTCCTCACACGCAACCTCCTTCCACAGCTCCTGACATGCGCCCCTCACTGACTCACTGTGAGGCTTTTAACTAGTTTCAGCCAGCCCCTGATTGGCTGCAGGTGTCTCAATTAACCTCCCTGCCTTCTGGAAAGTTCTTAATTGGCCCCAGGTGTCTTGATTAACCTGGAGCAACTGCCATAAGATATCAGGGATTTGTTTAGCCTGGGGCTAACATACTGGTTCCTTACCACTTTCTTATAGCCCTCTGGCCTTGCCCCGTCACACCAGATAGGGTTGACTAAAAAAGTTATCTACTTTGCAGCTGCAACTAGGTAATGCAGTATGATGCTGCCATGTAAATTAAGAAGAATTAAAAACCAATTTCTGACATTTGACACACTGTCTTCAGCTTCAGTAATCAGAAAAAGATAAAGGTTCTTAGACACGATTTATACTCACAGTCCTTGTGAAATTAGCTTCCAGTTTGTTTTGAACTGCCTCTAAATCAGAAAGGTACAAAATATTACAAGCCCTTCAGATTTTACAAAAGCTTTTTTGCATTACCCTACCTGCAAGGTCATATTCAAGGTTTTTTGTTGTAAAAGTCTCCATGCTCCGTGACCAGTCATTTCATTTTGTATAAAGTGAATGAGTTGCAAAGCTTAGGGTTAGAGGGATGCTGGCAAGCTTTAGCATTATGTTGCTGAATGATTCATTCTGGAAGCTACTGATTCTTAAATGGCAAGCTTTGTTAACACAGTTAAGGTTGCCCAGTGATAGCTCATGTCCTTCCAGAATGTCGAGTTCAGCAAAACTCAAGCTTCTGAACACCAGGAAGTGTACAGAGTAGGGTAAACCTTAGCTCTGCTTTCCCCTCCCCCCGCCGTCTCCCCAAGCTGGCAATAGCCATTGGGAATTATCTACGTGCACTCAAGCTGCATTCACTGTCCTAGCTGTACAGAATGGTAAAGGAGTAAGTTGGAACAGCCTGGGAAGAGTTGTGATTGTGATGAGGAGATCTGGGGATTAGTTTGAGGAGCATTATAGAGCTGTGATTATGATTCAATGAAATCTAGATCTGATTTCCCAGTGTGCTTTATTAAAGGAAAGAAGTGGATGTGTACCTTGAGGTCCCAGTCTGCATCATTACAGTACAGAATTGTGTAGGTTGTGTCAGTAGCAGGGCACTGAGGTCTTCTTCCCATGGCTATTTTCAGTTGTAAGGTGGCATATGAGAACAGTCCTGTGGATTTAATGATAGGTAGGGGAAATAATAGCTTTTGGTGGTATCCTGTGCAAGTTGATATCTATCCGTGAGCGCAAAAAAAAAAAAAGTTGCCAGAATGCATCAACATAAAGAAAAGGTGTTCTCTTTCTGAGGGCTGTATTTCTAGAACCTCGTAGTCAAATGGACCCAAACTTGGAACACTGACTCTGCCCTGTACCTGTATGACACACACCAAATTTCAAGGCAATCTGAGTAACCTTATGTATTTTAGAGCACTTAGAACAGTCAAGCTTTAAACAGAAAGCTGGTTTTAATCTTAACTACAGGAAAGCTGTCCCTCACCTGTAATACTGTACCTCTCAACTGCCCCTCCTTTGAAGCCACATCATTTGTCCCAAGTTAACTATATGGTGTATAAGTGCCCCTCTCCTTTCTACTATTGAAAACTACCAGAAACAACTAACTTGAGGTTAATGATTTGCATTTTATTTCCTACACTGCTTTTGTTATTTTGAGACTGTTGTACATCATCTCTTACTTCAATCTTGACAAGCTGAGAGAGAGTTTGCCCACTTGCATGTAGCGGGCTGGTGTCCTAGAGTTGCTGTTTGCAATTTGCAAATATTAATTGTAAACTCACTTCATTTTTACTGTTTGTTTTCCTGTATGTTTTTCAGGTATTCGTTACAGCACAGATGTTAGCGTGGATGAGGTGAAAGCTTTGGCATCTCTAATGACATACAAATGTGCTGTGGTTGGTAAGTGATACTAATTTGTCAAGTACGGATACTAATTGTCATTTGAATTAGCATTGATTTAAGTCACTGTGAAATAGCTGAAGGACTGAATTTAGTTATTTTTTAGATACTAATCTCCTTTTACTAAAATCCGACCTGTTAAAATCTGCATCAAGTGATTTTGAATGCTTACCCAGTAACTAGTGCTGTATTTTCTTTGCTATTATTGAAGCTACATGTCTTTGAATAGTACTTTGTTCTCTGTATTCAGCCCTTCTACTGTGCTTCATTTCTCAGTAATATGATCCCATGCTTAATATGTTGGTATAACATGGAAACATCCCACTTGACCATAAAAACTTATTTCAGGATTGAGTAGATGGGGCTGTAAGGAAGGTCTAAGATTGTATTTTAACAAAAGTGTCCTTAATAAACAGCAAAACTTGAAGGAAATAGATTTAAGTAGATTTTAGACTTCTTTGAGTGCTTGCTCATATGTATTCCAATTAGGTGTACGCGCGCGGCGTGCATGATCGTTGGAAGACTTTTACCCTAGCAACACTCGGTGGGCTGGCTGGCGCCCCCTGGAGTGGTGCCGTTGCAGTGCCTGATATATACCCCAGCCGGCCCAGCGCCCTCTCAGTTCCTTCTTACCGCCCGTGACGGTCGTTGGAACTGTGGAGCGCAGCTTAGCTGATCTCCACCTCCCTAGCGTAGTTAGCACTCGTTTACCATTGTTGATAGTTTTAAGTACTTCTTAAGTAGTTGTTAATAGTTTACTGATAGTTGTTTGTTTGAAGTTAGTGTAAATAGTAGTGGGAGATAAGGGGTTTCTCCCCTGTCTCCCTCCCGGTACCGGGCCAATGCCTGGCTCGCCAGGATTCAAGCCGTGCTTGGCCTGCTTGAAGCCGATGCCCATGGGGGACCCCCATGACTCATGTTTGAAGTGCCTCGGGGAGTCCCACATTCCAGAGAAGTGCCATATCTGTAAGGCTTTCAAGCCTCGAACCAAGAAGGAGCGGGACTTTCGACTGAAGCAGCGCCTCTTGGAAGCGTCTCTTAGCCCGATGTTGGCCCCGCACCGCAACCCGGTACCGACGTCCGCAGCAGGTACGGCGCCAGCGGCCCTGGAGCGCCCGAGTTCCAGCAAAGAACCCCAGCACCGAACAACTCAGGCCGCGATCCCCCAGAGGCGCTGTTCGATGTCTCCAGTGGTGAGAAAATCGGGACAGGCTCCGACCCTGGTGCCGCTGCATCCGCAGCCGGTTCAAGACCACGCCAAGCCTCCCGGCCCGGCACCAGCACCGATGACTCCGGTACCGCAAGGTACGTTGAGTTCGGTACCTTTGGCTAAGACGCCTGCACTGTCAACTCCGGCTCCGCAGGGGCCGTCGAGTGCGGTGCCGCCGATGATGCCACCACCAGCCCAGTCGACTCCGGTACCACAGAGACCGTTGAACTCAGAGCCGCCGACTAAGACTCCGGTACCGACGACTCCGGTACCGCAAGGTCCGTCGAGCTCGGTAACCGCCAGCTCCCTGTTGCACGCCGAGGTAGAGCTTACGCTGCTGTCCACTCCGGACACCTTCTCGGCAGCACGGGACCTGATCGCGATGACGGATCCGGCACCGCTCCCATCTTCGGTACCACCGTTGAGGGTCATCACATCCCGAGGCAAGCCAGCCATGCTACGTCCAGTGCCGCATGCGGAGATCGGCCAACACCTGTCCAGATCTCCCCCTCGATGCCGCTCACAGTCCCGGCACCTATCACCTTCTCGGCGCTGGTCGTACTCGCGGCATGGCTCCAGATTGACCTCCAGACACGGTCGACGATATTACGATTCCCGGTACCGCTCCCGGTCCTGCGGCCGGTTGCAGCGCAGATCCCCGGACGATTGACCTCGCTACCGCTCGCCAAGGCGTACGCGATCCAGGTCGGGATCCCGGTACCGATCCAGATCCCGGCACCGATCCCTGTCGCCATGGCACAGCACAGCTCCGCGGACCGGCCCTCAAGGCCATTCTGCTCTGCCTTGGCCCTCCCGCTCGGCCTCTCGGCCCTCTAGGGCTGGCAGTGGCTACTATATGGACCAGAGCCACGTGGTAGAGGGCCATAACCGCTGGCAAGACGATGTACAGGACCCGACCCAAGGTCCACAACAGTGGCCTTTCTGAACTCCGATGGCGTTCCATCAGTCCCAAGGGGCCCCCTCCAGAGCCTCCCAGTCGGCTCATTCGGAGTCCCGGGCACTGGAAGCGACGGTGTCCCGCCCTCCTCCGGAGGCCCCAGACCCTCCAGCCCAATCATCGGCCGAGATCCCAGACCCCGAGGCCACGGGCTTGGAGGCATCAGAGTTTCCTCAACAGGACCTACCCCAGGACCTTCTAGTCCCGGGATTGTCGTCGTCGTCCTCCTCCCCGGACGAGGTAGCGGCAGGAGCATCATCTTCAGGCCCGCCTCCCATCGATCTCCGGGACCACCAAGACCTGCTTCGCAGATTGTCTCTCAGGGTACGTCTATACTTGCGCGTCCCGTCGGAGGAGTCCAGTCGATCTTCTGGGTTCGATTTATCGCGTCTTGTCTAGACACGATAAATCGAACCAGAAAGTGTTCCCCGTCGACGCTTGTAATCCTGCTCCACGAACGGAGTAGGTGGAGTTGACGGGGGAGCCTGCGCGCCGCGTGTGGACCCTGGGTAAGTACCTTTTCATTCGAACTAAGACACTTCAGCTACGTTCTTCACATAGCTGAAGTTGCGTATCTTAGTTCGAATTGGGCGGTTAGTGTAGACCAGCCCTCAGTATGAATCTGCAGGTCGAGGAGGTGGTGGAGCTTGAGGACCCCGTGGTGGACATCCTGACAGCTGACGCCCCTACCAGGGTAGCCCTCCCGTTTGTACGCACTATATTTACCAACGCCACCTCAATTTGGCAATCTCCAGCTTTGGTACCCCCCACTGCCAGGGGGGTGGAGAGAAAATATATGGCGCCCCCGAAAGACTTTGAGTACCTCTACACTCACCCCCCACCGTGCTCCCTGGTCGTTCAATCTGTGAACGAGAGGGAGAGGAATGGCCAACAGGCACCCGCCCCTAAGTCCAAGGACGCCAAGCGCCTGGACCTGTTTGGCAGAAAGATCTACTCGGGCGGGGGGGTGGGGGTCGGGGGGTCTTCAGCTCAGAGCGGCTAACCAACAAGCACTCCTGAGCCGATACGGTTACAACACCTGGAACTCCATGCAAAAATTCAAAGAATTTGTACCAGGCAAGAGTCCAGGCAAGAGTACTCAGCATTGATAGAGGAGGGCAAGAAGGTGGCCAGAATGTCGTTGCGGGCCTCCTTGGACATAGCCGTCTCAGCCGCCAGGACAATAGCTTCAGGAGTCGCCATGCGGCGTATCTCCTGGTTTGTCCTCCACCCTCCCTCCGGAGGTGCAGTATACCATCCAAGACCTACCTTTGGAGGGGCGGGGCCTCTTTTCAGAGAAAACTGATGCAAGGTTGCAGACCCTAAAGGATGGTCGCACCATCATTCGCATCCTGGGGATGCATACCCCAGCCACGCAGCGCAGACCCTTCTGGCCCTTCGCGCAGCACCCCTACACCGTGCCCAGCCCTCGGCAGGACTTCTCAAGGAGACCACGTGGCCGGGGCGGTAGAAGGTGTCAATCGGGTCACCAGACTGGCCAGAGCCAAGGCCCCCAGAAACCATTGTCGGGGCCCAAGCAAAACTTTTGAAGGGACGCCCGAGGACGGAGCACCAGTCTCAATTCAGGACCCGTTCCCCCCCCTTTCCGAGACCGCCTTTCCCGTTTCTTCCGTGCGTGGTCGAATATCACCACAGACCACTGGGTCTTACGCACGGTGGAAAGCTGATACCACCTTCAGTTTGTCTTCCCTCTTTCCCTCCCCCTCCCCCCTTTCCTGTCCCTCTTCAGGGACCCTTCTCACGAGCAACTCCTGATTCAGGAGGTGCAAGTGCTCCTCACCATAGGGGCAATAGAGGCGGTTCCAAGGGAGTTCAGGGGCAAGGAGTTTTACTCCCGTTATTTCCTAATCCCCAAATCAAAAGGGGGGCTACGTCCTATCTTGGACTTGCGGGGCCTCAACAAGTTTATGGTAAAGTTGAAGTTCTGCATGCTTTCCCTGGGTACTATTATCCCTTCCATGGATCCTGGAGACGGGTACGCTGCCCTCGACATGAAGGACGCGTATTTCTATATCGCAATCTACCCACCACACAGACGTTTCCTCCGTTTTGTGGTAGACCAAAGACACTTCCAGTTCGCGGTCCTTCCCTTCGGCCTGTTCACGGCACCACGCGTGTTCACGAAGTGCATGACCGTTGTGGCAGCCGCCCTTCGTCGACGGCGAGTTCAAGTGTTCCCCTACCTTGACGACTGGCTTGTCCGCAGCAACTCCAGCAGCCACGTCCAGTCGCAGGTTCGGACGGCCTTGAGCATGTTCAATCAGCTCAGCCTGCTCCTGAATGTCGAAAAGTCCACTTTGGAGCCAACCCAAAGGTTAGACTTTATAGGGGCAGTACTGGACTTGACTCTCGACCGAGGTTTCCTGCCAGAGGCGTGCTTTCAGGCCCTCGTAACCATCATACGCAGCCTTCAGAGCTTCCCAACCTCAACAGCTCGCAGCTGCCTCAGCCTCCTCGGTCACATGGCATCCTGCACGTTCGTGACCGCTCATGCCAGATTACGCCTCCGTCCACTCAAGGCATGGCTCTCGTCGGTATACTGTCCACGCAGAGATAGCTTGGACTTGGTTTTGACAGTGCCATCGCAGGTCCTAGCCTCCCTGGACTGGTGGCTGGACCCCAAGAAAGTGCTGGAAGGGGTGCCGTTCCATCCATCACAGCCATCCCTAGCCCTAACCACAGATGCGTCATCGCTCGGTTGGGGGCCCACCTGAAGGACCTTCAGACAAAGGGCCTGTGGTCGGCGCAGGAATTAGCCCTCCACATCAACGTCAGGGAACTGCAGGCAGCGTGCTTTGCCTGCCAAGCCTTCTCCAAGCATCTTCAGGGTCAGTGTGTTGCGGTCCTCACGGACAACACAACAGCCATGTATTACATCAACAGGCAAAGAGGGGCACGCTCGTCCCCGCTCTGCCAAGAAGCTATGCGGTTGTGGGAGTTTTGCATAGCCCACTCCATCCACCTGGTGTCCTCCTTTCTCCCAGGGGTTCAGAACACCTTGGCGGACAGCCTCAGCAGATCATTTCAAGCGCACGAGTGGTCCATTCTCCCAGATGTTATCCACTCTGTCTTCCGGAGGTGGGGATTTCCCCACATAGACCTGTTCGTCACTCGCGAGAACCGGAAGTGCCACGCATTCTGCTCGCTCCAGGGACGCTCCCCAGGCTCCCTGACGGATGCTTTTCTCCTGCCTTGGACAGAACACCTGTCCTATGCCTTCCCACCGGTCCTGTTCCAGTTACGCAGGGACAGGGCCCGCCTAATCCTAATCGCCCCGGCGTGGCCCAGGCAGCACTGGTACACAACTCTCCTAGAGCTCTCGGTGTCCGCCCCAATCACTGTCCCGTTGTGGCCGGACCTGATTACTCAGCAGCACGGCAGGCTCCATCATCCCGACCTGCAGTCTCTCCACCTCACAGCGTGGCTGCTACATGGTTGAACCAGTCAGAGTTAAATTGCTCCGACCCGGTGCAACAAGTTTTGCTAAGTAGCAGGAAGCCCTCTACCAGGTCCACCTACTTATCATAGAATCTCAGGGTTGGAAGGGACCTCAGGAGGTCATCTAGTCCAACCCCCTGCTCAAAGCAGGACCAAACCCAACTAAATCATCCCAGCCAGGGCTTTGTCAAGCCTGACCTTAAAAACCTCTAAGGAAGGAGATTCCACCACCTCCCTAGGTAACCCATTCCAGTGCTTTACCACCCTACTAGTGAAAAAGTTTTTCCTAATATCCAACCTAAACCTCCCCCTCTGCAACTTGAGACTATTACTCCTTGTTCTGTCATCTTCTACCACTGAGAACAGTCTAGATCCATGCTCTTTGGAACCCCCTTTCAGGTAGTTGAAAGCCGCTATCAAATCCCCCCTCATTCTTCTCTTCTGCAGGCTAAACAATCCCAGTTCCCTCAGCCTCTCCTCATAAGTCATGTGCTCCAGCTCCCTAATCATTTTTGTTGCCCTCCGCTGGACTCTTTCCAATTTATCCACATCCTTCTTGTAGTGTGGGGCCCAAAACTGGACACAGTACTCCAAACGAGGCCTCACCAGTGCCGAATAGAGGGGAATAATCACCTCCCTCGATCTGCTGGAAATGCCCCTACTTATACAACCCAAAATGCCATTAGCCTTCTTGGCAGCAAGGGCACACTGTTGACTCATATTCAGCTTTTCGTCCACTGTAACCCCTAGGTCCTTTTCTGCAGAACTGCTGCCCAGCCATTCGGTCCCTAGTCTGTAGCAGTGCATGGGATTCTTCCATCCTAAGTGCACGACTCTGCACTTGTCCTTGTTGAACCTCATCATATTTCTTTTGGCCCAATCCTCTAATTTGTCTAGGTCCCTCTGTATCCTATCCCTACCCTCCAGCGTATCAACCACTCCTCCCAGTTTAGTGTCATCTGCAAACTTGCTAAGGGTGCAGTCCACACCATCCTCCAGGTCGTTAATGAAGATATTGAACAAAACCGGCCCCAGCACCGACCCTTGGGGCACTCCACTTGATACCGGCTGCCAACTAGACATGGAACCATTGATCACTACCCGTTGAGCCCGACCATCTAGCCAGTTTTCTATCCACCTTACCTTACTTGTCCAAGTGGAAACGTTTTTCCTGCTGGTGCGGCCCTCGGGGTATCAACCCTTCGCAGGTGCCGGTGCATACCATTCTTGTCTATCTCCTGTCTTTAAAGGAGCAGGGTCTAGCGCTTTCTTCAGTAAAGGTCCACCTGGCGGCAATCTCGGCCTTTCACCCTGGCGAGAATGGATGCTCGATCTTTTCTAACCCCATGGTCAGCAGGTTCCTCAAGGGGTTAGAGCGACTGTATCCGTTGGTTCGCCGTCCGGTCCCCACTTGGGACCTCAACCTTGTCATAACCAGGCTCATGGGGGGCCCCATTCGAGCCTATGGCCACCTGCTTGCTCCTGTACCTCTCCTGGAAGACAGCCTTCCTTGTAGCCATCACCTCGGCGAGACGCGTATCTGAACTCAGAGCGCTCACTTTGGAACCCCCTTACATGGTGTTCCACAAGGACAAGGTACAGCTGCGACCACACCCGGCCTTCCTTCCCAAAGTAGTGTCGGCCTTTCATATTAGCCAAGACATTTTTCTGCCGGTCTTCTACCCGAAGCCGCATGCCTCTCCAAGGGAGCAACAGCTCCATTCCTTGGACGTCCGTAGGGCCCTCGCCTTCTACGTCGAGCGGACGAAGCCCTTTCGGAGAACGACTCAACTGTTTGTTGCCGTGGCAGACCGGATGAAGGGCCTCCCGGTCTCCTCCCTCCCAACGCATCTCGTCCTTGATCACGTCGTGCATCAGGGCATGTTATGACTTGGCTGGTGTTCCCACCACTCACCTTACTGCCCACTCCACCCGAGCTCAAGCCTCGTCCTCCACCTTCCTGGCGCATATACCTATACAGGAGATATGTAGGGCAGCAACCTGGTCATCGGTGCACACCTTTGCCACTCACTATGCCATAGTCCAGCATTCCAGGGAGGACGCTGCGTTTGGTTCAGCGGTCCTACACTTTGCAGTATCTCACTCCGACCCCACCGCCTAGGCAAGGTTTGGGAGTCACCTAATTCAAATACATGTGAGCAAGCACTCGAAGAAAAGATGGTTACTCACCGTAGTAACTGTTGTTCTTCGAGATGTGTTGCTCATATCTATTCCAAACCCGTCCTCCATCCCCACTGTCAGAATAGCCGGCAAGAAGAAACTGAGAGGGCGCTGGGCCGGCTGGGGTATATATCAGGCACCGCAACGGTGCCACTCCAGGGGGCGCCAGCCAGCCCACCAAGTGTTGCTAGGGTAAAAGTCTTCTGACGATCGTGCACGCCGCGCACGCACACCTAATTGGAATAGATATGAGCAACACATCTCGAAGAACAACAGTTACTACGGTGAGTAACCGTCTTTTCCTGAGTTTAAAAGACCTTCAAGCTGATCTGAAAATACTGCCCCTTGTATGAACAGAATGTAGATGTTTAGTGAATTTATTAGTGAAATTGTGCTGTGGATGTGGTAGAGTCCGCTTTGCAGTTGACAGTGAGGATTTAGTGACTGATTAACTTTCAAATACTTATGTTTATACAAACTTATAGAAGATACCCCTTTTTTTGCATAATTTAAAGATCTTATCATTTCTGTTCTACCTTTATCTTGAAAAATGAAACTCTTTTCCCCTTTACATTTTTTTTTCAGATGTGCCATTTGGTGGTGCAAAGGCTGGTGTCAAGATCAATACTAAGAACTATACTGTAAGTCTAAATTATATACATGTATTATGTTAACTGGAAGAGTTCAAAAGCTCTTTTGTAGGACAGCATTGAAAGCTCAGTAGAAATCCACTTCTTATTTCTTCCTTTGAAGAGATTAAATCAGAGGTGGGCAAACTACGGCCCGTGGGCCGGATCCAGTCCATTAAGGCTTTGGATCTGGCCTGCGGGATTGCCAGCCTCGTGGCGCAGCGGGGCTAAGGCAGGCTCACTGCCTGCCCTGGCCCCACGCCACTCCTGGAAGCAGTCGGCACCACGACCCTGCGGCCCCTGGTGGGAGGGTGGCAGAGGGCTCCACATGCTGCCCTCGCCTGCACGCTCCACCCCCCGCAGCTCCCATTGTTCAGGAACGGAGAACCGTGGCCAATGGGAGCTTCGCGGGAGAGGGTGGTTACCTGCAGGCGAGGGCAGCACGTGGAGCCCTCTGCCCCCCCTCTGGTCACAGGGACGTGGTGCCGGCCGCTTCTGGGAACGGCATGGGGCCAGGGCAGGCAGGCAGGGAACCTGCCTTAGCCCCACTGCGCGTTTATGCCACCCTGGAGTCACTCAAGGTACGCAGTGCCAGGCCAGAGCCCGAACTCCTCCTGCCCTCCAACCCCCTGCCGAGCACCCTCCCACATTCTGCACCCCAACCCCCTGTCCTGAGCCCACTCCTGCACACCGCACTCCCTCCCATACCCCAACCCTCTGCCCCAGCTCTACATTATCATGGAATCATAGAATATTAGGGTTGGACGAGACCTCAGGAGGTCATCTAGTCCAATCCCCTGCTCCGAGCAGGACCAACACCAACTAAATCATCCCAGCCAGGGCTTTGTCAAGCTGGGCCTTAAAAACAGCTAAGAATGGAGATTCCACCACCTCCTTAGGTAACCCATTCCAGTGCTTCCCCCACCCTCCTAGTGAAATAGTGTTTCCAAATATCCAACCTAGACCTCCAGCACAGCAACTTGGGACCATTGCTTCTTGTTCTGTCATGTGCCACCACTGAGAACAGCCTAGCTCCATCCACTTTGGAACCCCCCCCTTCAGGTAGTTGAAGGCTGCTATCAAATTCCCCCCCACTCTTCTCTTCTCCAGACTAAACCCCAGTTCCCTCAGCCTCTCCTCGTAAGTCATGTGCCCCAGCCCCCTAATCATTTTCATTGCCCTCTGCTGGACTCTCCAATTTGTCCACATCCTTTCTGTAGTGGGGGCCCCAAAACTGGATGCAATACTCCAGGTGTGGCCTCACCAGTGCCGAATAGAGGGCAATAATCATTTCCCTTGATCTACTGGCAATGCTCCTACTATACAGCCCAATATGCTGTCGGCCTTCTTGGCAACAAGGGCACACGGCTGACTCATATCCAGCTTCTTGTCCACTGTAATCCCCAGGTCCTTTTCTGCAGAGCTGCTGCTTAGCCAGTTGGTCCCTAGCCTGTAGTGGTGCATGAGATTCTTCCTTTCTATTCATGGCCCTGCATGCAATTTCCCCACCTCGATGTGGCCCTCGGGCCAAAATGTTTGCCCACCCTTGGATTAAATGAAGTCTCTGTGTTACTCCTGGGAGAATTTGCACAGAATTCCATGTTTTCCCCTGCAGAACTGGGGCTGTAGAGCTGCTAGCTGCCACTAGAGGCTGCTGGACTCTGCAGAGCTCTACTGGCAATGAGCAGCGTGCCCAGCCCAGTGGGAATGGAGGCTGCACACTCTGGCTGCCAGGCCCCATCCTCATTCTCTCAAGGGACAGGAGAGGGCCTGGGAGACCCAGCTCTGGCAAAGGGTGAGGAAGGGCAGGGCTGCACCACAACACCTCTCTTGGCAGGACAGTAAAGAAGCTGGGGGGGAGTAAAGTAGGGTGACCAGATGTCCCGATTTTATAGGGACAGTCCCGATTTTTTGGGTCTCTTTCTTATATAGGCTCTTATTTTCCACCCCCACCCCCCCACCGTCCCCTGTCCCGATTTTTCACACTTGCTGTCTGGTCACCCTAGAGTAAAGGCTCTGGAGATGTGTAGGTGTCTGGGCCAGGGGGTCCCCTGTGGCTGGGCTGTGGGGTAGGAGGATGCCCTGTGCCTGGACTCGGGGAGGGAGGGAGCCCTGGGCTTTGGGGGCCCCCCACACAACCCCCTTCCACCAGCCCCCAACTGGAACTGGGTTGTCCTAGGGGTTTCTTTAACTGTCTATGCCTGGGGAAATCTTTTTGTTGTTGTTGTTTGTATTGTTGACATACTTGTTGACAGGTATTTTCAAATAAATTACCAAAATAATTTAAACTGGAGTGATTATATTGTGTTCTTTTGACAAATAACATTTCAGAATTTAGCAGTTTTTAATTTTTTGGTGCAGAATTCCCCCAGGAGTACAGTGTGTACAACTGTCAGGCAAAGATGTATCAAAAACAATTTGATATTTAAGAACTCCCTATGTTAAAGGTCAAATACTCTTCTATCATGTAATTTGCTAAATCTTTTCCTGAAACTTAAAGGCAGTGCAACTAATCTGCAGCCTAGATTTTTTTTTTTCTTCAAATGATGCTATTCATGCAGTTTCATCCCAAACATTACCTTTCTTCTCAGAATAATTTTGCACTTAGTGTACCATAAATTTTCTCTAGCAATAAGGTTGACCTATTTTTAAAGTCTAAGTATTATATAACGTGGGTGATTAGCCTACTATTTTTTAAAGAGAGCCAATTGCAGCCATGCTTTCCAGTAATCGGATGTTATAGAAGTAGAATAGTCACTACATGAAATGTCAAAGTTCAAATAAACTTAATATTTGTATGGATTACTGAAGCTTTGCGTTAATTATGCAATAATCAGGATGATTGCTGTCATTTACCATATATCTAATTTATATTACATTTGTTTGCTAGGAAAATGGTTGTTTTACAAGTTTTGTCTTAAACACTGAAATATTTGACCAGTGTCCTTACTGGTGTTCCCCTGATGCATTCATGATTGCTTTTGAATAATTGAAAATATACATAAAGAAAATAAGACCTCCCTGTGCAATTCACCTACTATACTGACCTTACAAAAAAGGGAGTTACCAGGCAGACAGTATGGAAATTGATGTGTAAATGCAGCTTTTTATTTTTAAAAAAAAACACTATAATATTTGGGAAATTTTAGACTGACTTTGAACACTTATACCAAATCCTAGTGACTCCTTTGACACTTACTATATTTTCTTAATAGGATAATGAATTGGAAAAGATCACAAGAAGATTTACTATGGAGCTGGCAAAGAAGGGATTTATTGGTATGTAAGTACAGTGACTAATACTAGTCAGTGGCATAGCTAGGAGTGGAAATTTGGGTGGGCCCTGACTTTTGGGTGAACAAACAATGACACTATGCTAACTCAGCTTCTCCCCCGATGCCATGCCCTCTTCCTAGCTCTGGTGCCCCCAGACACAGAGCTTCATTTGCCGAACTGGGCACGTGCATGAGGTGGCTCAGAAAATAGTAAGGCAGAGCTGCCGGAGCGTAGCTTTCTGAAGGGCGGGAGCATAGCTCCATCCTGAATTTCAGTTGCCCAAGTGATGCTCCCCCGCACTGTGGCAGCATTACATCCCTGCTCAGATTTGAGGGGGTCAGTGTGTTAAGTGGGTGGGCCACGGCTGGCCCGCCTGTGTCTATACCCCTGATACTAGTAAACTTGTAACTTGGGATATACTTTATGTATATTTCATGTGTGTTAGCAATGTAGACTAGATAGTATCCTGTAAACATGTGACTCACCAGTCAGTGCACCCCGGTGGCTGGTGTAGCATAGCAGGCTCTCCTCGATTACCACCCCAGCCCTTTTTGTGATACACTTCTTGTGACTTGGCCCTCTGATGAGGTCAGATATAGTGCCCCTGTGTTGCAGGGTAAGACAATAGTTCATCAATCTCACATTGGGCCTTCAGTCTGACTCAGGATTTGTTAATCTTTACTCTGGATATCAGGGGTTTTCAATAGTCATTACCCCTGGTCAGGGGGTTTCTGTTCCACCTTCCTCAGTGGGTGGGGGAACTCTGGTCCTCCTGCTCCACTGGGTTCTGGTCCAGGGACTTTTCTAAGCAATCAGGGCCTGACTACACAGATCGCTTGCTGTATCCCTGCACCTGTTCTGGATCTTTGCCATAGCTTCTTCCTGGGTTCACAGTATATCAGTGCCTCTTTCTCTAAGCCTCTTCCATTGACTCACTGCAGAGCTTCTTAGTGCTTTCTACCACCCACCTGGTTCTGCTGTAGGAGTTCTCTCTGGTTCCCTGACAGGGCAGTCCATGACCTTGCAGGAGTCTTCCTGCAGCCCCTTCCACAGAATAGAGAATTCTGGGAGACTCACTTGCTCCCACTTACCTTCCCAGCTGTCTTGAGATCCCTTTTACAGGCCTACCTTCAGGGAGGCTCTACCTGCCAACAGTCCAAATCAGTTCTCTTGCTGCAGTATTCTCTCACTGAGTGACAGCCAGCTATCTGCTCTCCTTCCTGGTCACTCCCAAACTGAGCTGGGTTCAGCCCTTTTAACTTCTCCCTCCATGCTTGACATCTTCTGCGGGTGTAGCAGGGTAAGGCAAATTAAGCTCACAGGCTCTCATTAACCCCTTCTGGTCTAATGTGAGATTGATGCACATCATTTGAATTTCTGCTTTTAAGAAAGTGTTTGGTATCTTTAGTATGATGTGAGCTCTGTGATGCAAACATGCTTCAGCTAATGTCAAATTGCTGAGTATCTAGTAATAAAGGATTTATGCCAGTTCTTCCGTGTACATATTAATGTAATGACATTGCCATTTAGAAAGAATTAAATTCCCTGCATACTCTCAAGTTGCAGTAAATTTTCTATGAATGTTTTAAATAGTTTAGGTGATAAGTGTAGCACTATGCTTATTTTATGGGTAGCTCAGAACACTTACTTTGTCACACTTGAAATATGGTTGGTTATGTATGGTCTTTTAGATTGAACTGTTCACTACTACTCAGTTTCCTGTAGTCTCAAAATCAAGGCTTTTGGCTGATAGAGGAAGGAAATAGAAGATCCACCCCATAGCAACCACAGACGGTTTCAAAAGAAACACAGGCAATGAAGTGAACCCATAGCCTGTGTGGTACATTTATAGGTGACCCATTTCATTCAATCTCTTTGAGCACCTAAGCCTTTCTACTTGAAGAGAGTTCCCAGTTGAACTTGCTGGAACACTTGCAGGCAAAGAGCTCTTAGTTTCATAGGAGCAGGAGAGGAATAAGGAAAGGTTTTTCTTTCATTCCTGACCTCTTAAGAAAACAAAGTCCCTATAGATGTCCCAACAAGCATATTCATGTATCTTCCATTTATTGCTGTCTATGTTGGCAGAAGTATCTCTTTTCTAGGATGCATGAGAGTCTGTCAGCGTCCATACAAATATATTTATCAAAATGATAAATGATTTGTTTATTGTACTTAATGGTAGCTAAGCTGCATTGACAACGGAAATAGTTAGATAGAATGTCTTCATTATTTTTTTATGAGATGCTGTGTAATTTCTTTGAAATTATGGAAAATTAAAAGGAGGCTTGATTTGTTTAAATTCTTGCCAAGGATATCTCAATCCTGTTTATTTCAAATACAGTGAAACCCCGCTATAATGCGATGATTGGGGTCCAGAAAATTCCATCGCGATAAATGCGGGGTCGCGTTACAGGGGGGTTACAAAAAATTACTGTTTCAAGCCGGTCTCTTCTCTTCTTGCCAAAGCTGGTCAGTCTCAAGCTGGTCTCTTCTCTTCTGGCCAAAGTGGAGAAGTTTGACCAGCTTGAAACTTCTCCACTTTGGGGAGAAGAGAACTGACCGGCTTGAAACTTCTCCACTTTGGGGAGAAGAGAGGGCTTGAAAGTGACTAGCTTGAGTTTCAAGCCAGTCTCGCCAAAAGGGGAAGCGGAGGCACGGGGAAGGAGCAGGGGGGGAAGGACCAGAGGAGATGGAGCCAGGGTCGGCTCCAGGCGAGGAAGCATGCTCTGGACGCTTCTTCTTTTTTTTTCTTTTTTTTTTTTGCACTTGGGGCAGCGGGAGCCGCCGTATGATCGCGTTTTAACCGAATTTGCGTTATGGCGGGCGCGCTATAGGGCGGTTTCGCTGTAGTTTGGCTTAGCACAGTCCATAAGCAGTTACCCAGAAGGGTACATATAATTACTGGTAGGGTGGTACGAGGAGATGCCTCCAGGAATGTTCTTCATGAAAGATGCCTTGCCTCTCCCATTCTTAAGAGGTTACCTCTGGTACAATGAATAATGAGTAGAGGAAAAACTGTATCAATAAACTAGACTGCAATATCTAGAACAGCTTATCAAGTATTTGCAAGCAAGAAAGTTTACCCAAACGCAGAACATTGATGTAAAGAAAAATGAAACTGAAGTATACGGCTTTTACGTTTAAAACAAAGTGTAGTTATGCTAAGTACAAGTTGTATATGTGTAGCTTTTTCTCTCCTTCCTTTCTACACTGGTCCACATGAAATATACTAGATAAATAAAGCAAAAGCACAAACATGTTTTTTATGTGTTTTATCACTAACTACATTTTTGATTTACTATCTGGTCCACATTTTATTTAATGATTTTGATAGCTTAAAGGGGTTTTGCCAGGTTACTAAAACAAGATATGGTGTCTAAAATCCACAGTTGTTAAAAGTATAGTCGTTCTTCCTTGAATAACTGAGGTTTAAATATGAAAGTAGGTCATTTTAACCAATCCCAGCTATCAAACCAAGGGGAGGAGATAGAGAATTTGAAGATAAATATTTGTATTTAATCATTGAGACTTGTTTTTACTCCTGCTAATAGGGCCTGGTATTGATGTGCCTGCCCCCGATATGAGCACAGGTGAGAGGGAGATGTCCTGGATTGCAGATACCTACGCCAATACCATAGGACACTATGTAAGTTCTGAGCAAATGCTTCAAAGTAGAAGAGCTTCCTTTCTCTTTGCAGAAACCCAGCCATCTCCCCTCCAGTCCCCCACCCCTGCCTCCCGCCCCCCCACCAGCACTTTGGAAAGTTGGTGCCTGTGTAGCCGCTCATGCACCGTCCAGAGGAGGGAGTGGTGCACTTCAGAGTGATAGTGTGGGTTCATCTTCATGTTCAGTTTCCCCTGGGAAGTGTTTGTAGCCACTGCCCTGCATCTATTGTGTCTCTCCTCCCTCCTGCCTCCCTTCGTGCTGCCTTGTAGAGTGTGAGACTACATTAACAACAATGTGTTAACCCTTGAAGGCTCAGCCAAGTGCTAGTTCATCATTTAGCAGCAAGGGATTCTCTGGGAAATATCCCACTTGATATCAACACGGTTGCTTTAGGAAAAGCTCAGGGAGCTCATGAGCAGGTCCCCATTTTTTCTGGCGAAAAAATTTACCGGAACCTAACCCCTCCCTATTTACATTAATTCTTATGGGGAAATTGGATTTGCTTAATATCGTTTTGCTTAGTTGCATTTTTCAAGAACATAACTACAACGTTAAATGAGGAGTTACTGTATTTTACATTGTTCTTGAACAATATGAAAGCACAATAAGGTGGGTGATTAATGATGGACAAAATTCAGAATTGGCTTGCGTTTTAAAATCAGACTTTTGGTCCTTTTTGACTATTTAGCCAAACGAGTTTAACACTATTTTTTGTTACATACTGTATTAAATTAAATACTGTATTAAATACTACATCTCTATACAGTGGAGAAAGATAGTGTTTCTGTTCGTAGCCCATATATTAAACGTAAAAACTCATTAAGACCTTAAAGTGCTAATCAAATGTTTTTAAAGCAAATGTTTTTCTCAGGTTTTTGCGTCAGTTATTGCAGTGATTTCTCTGAAATTGTTCGACCATATATTGACAATTATGAATGGCTAGTCTTAATTGTTGAAGTGTCCAAGTGTTTGAGACATCACTGTAGGGCCTGATGAAGTGACACTGTCAAGCTGGAGAAATACTGCGACTGAATTGTGTGTATTGTGTTAATACCCTATTGATCACACACTGTTAATCCTCTATATACCACATCTGCTACAAAAGCATCAAGAGGTTTTCAGACGACCAAGGAAAGAATTAATGTAGATTTCAAAACTAGAATAGAGCAAGAGAACAATGATGTGTTTGGATACCCACAAAGCAAAAGCCGAAAAACTTGAATTTTATGCCTCCCAGTTATTATGATTAAGGCTAAGTTTTTGTCACGGATATTTTTAATAAAAGTCACGGACAGGTCACGGGCAATAATGAAAAATTAATGGAATCCCGTGACCTGTCCTTGACTTTTACTAAAAATACCCATGACCTGTATTTTTCACTCCATGCATCTGATAAAATGGGTTCTAGCCCTCAAAAGCTTATGCCCAAATACATTTGTTAGTCTCTAAGGTGCCACAAGGACTCTTCGTTGTTTTTGCTGATAAAGACTAACACTGCTACCACTCTGAAACATGACAAAATGGATAGCTTGTGGCTCCAATCTGTGGGGGTCCCCCCTACCTCTCACAGCAGCCAGGAGCTCCAGGGTCCCTCTAGCCGCCCGAGATGGCAGGGGTCCCCCCTGCCACCTGTGGCGGCTGGGAGCAGCGTGTGGTCCTCCCTGCCGCCCACAGTGGCCGGGCACAGCGGGGCTATTCCCCAACTCCCTGCCTCTGCAGACGGCAGGGGACCCTGCAGCTCCCAGCCCACACTGGCTGAAATCACAGAGGACTATATCGCACCCTTCATTATGATATCCCCCTTATGATTGTGTAAAGCTGGTTTGTCCCTGCATAGTCAATAGTTAGTAAAGGCTAGTCGCTAAAATCTGTCTGAAAACGTAATTGTTGGCTACACAAGTACTCAAATTAAGGTTTTTTTGTTTTTGTTTTCCTGATGTTTCAGCACCAGAATATATAAGATACTTATTGGTGGCTCTTAAGTGTGTCCTTTAAACAGTCCAGCCAAACAAAACAAAACAAAAAATACAGTAGAACCTCAGAATTATGAACACCTCAGGAATTGAGGTTGTTTGCAATTCTCAAATGTTCATAACTCTGAACTACATTATGGTAGTTCTTTGAAAAGTTTACAACTGAACATTGATTTAATACAGCTTTGAAACTTTACTATGCAGAAGAAAAATGCAGTTTCCCTTTATTTTTTATTAGTTTATATTTAACACAGTACTGTCCTGTATTTGCTTTGTTTGATTGGATTTTTTTTTTTGTATCTGCTGCTGCCTGATTGTGTACTTCCCGTTCCAAATGAGGGGTGTGGTTGACTGGTCAGTTTGTAACTCTGGTGTTTGTATCTCTGAGGTTCTACTGTATTGGTCTAGTTTTTAAAAGGCTGTACTGTCTATGCCCCTGAGCTCTTGAGTTTCCCCTTGGGGGCGTGAATCACTGGATCTCAAAGGTTTTATATAGGTTCACAATTTCCCTGATGTGCTGAGCATACTAATATACTCTTTGAAGCTATAGCAAAACATGCTTAATATGCTATCTCAGAACTAGCTCAACCTCTGCTACTTCTGAATAAAAAACCTTTCTTGGTTTCTGCAGTCATTTAAAATAGTTCTCTAGGGCATAGCTTATCATTTTTAATTTCATGCTTTCATTCATAATACTATAAACCTGTTAATGCTTGTTCATCTCTGGCATAGAATGCATGTTTAAGAGGTGACTGTGTTTTCCTGAGACCATGTGCCTCTTGGCAAAGTATTTACAACTTGTTGTTATCTTTGACATTGGGTGTGGTATTCTAGCATTATCAATTATACATGAGGGAAAATAACAACCCTGTGGAGAAAGCCTTTGAATAATTTCATGAATCAGTCAGGTAGATTGCTCTTACACAGCACTCTGCATGTTTGAGTTAGCTATGGAAATAAGTGTTATGAACAACTTCCTGTACTTGTACTGCACGCATGAAATTTACTTTATAAAAAATAATAAAATCCATAATACTTGGCTTCAAAAAGTAGTTCAGGTTGCTAAGTGCCCTCTCATAAATTACAAAATCCAAGTCCTTAAGGAAACTACAAGCTAGACTCTATAAATAGTATTCTTCCAGCACAGTGAAACATTCTTAAAGTACAAAAATACATTTTTCATTATAACCCAACAAGCTGTCCGTGATGTGCTCCTGAGAATTCAAGGTAGTGACCTAAGACTTGTGTACTGTAAAAATTAAGTTTCTCTGTACTTTTCTATACCATCTTTCCATTTATGGAAGGTTCTTGCAGTATCTTCTTTGTAATTCTTAAATGGAAAACTAAACATTTATCAAAAAGAGCTGAACCACTGCACAGGAAAATAGTAAACTCTACAGCACTGAGAGTTTCCCTGCTTCCTTTTCCCACTCTATAAACCCAACTTGTTTTGCCAGTTTCTGCAGAGGTGTAAGCTATATACAGACAAACTTTAGTAAGATGAATTTAGAGTTGAAAGCCAAAACCGATAACTAAAAAATTTAGTTCTAAGCATGTAACAATGGCACCTTCTTACTCAGACCTACTTTGCATTAAGTTTTGGTCACTAAAGTTGGAAGATAAGATTTTTACTCTTGGTAGCTACCGGCAGAAATATATAAATCTGCGGGTCCAAAAGTGGTGGTAACACTCCAGAAGATCCTTACTGACATCTAGGACAGTGAAGAAATGCCATAAGACTTCAAAGGTGCCACAGTTAGTCCTTTATTTTAAAAATAAAGGCAGCAAAATCATCTGTGCTAACAGGAGAGATATCCCACGGTTATCTGTTGCTGGAAAAATCTTTGCTCACGTCCTGAACCCGAACGATTTAATCTGTCTCAGAAGCCAAACTACCTGAGACGCAGTGCGGATTCAGACCTGGTCGTAGCACCATAGACCTGATTTTCAGTATCCAGCAAATACAAGAAAAATGTATCAAACAAAACATGAATCTGTTCATTGTTTTCATCAATCTGACAAAAGCATTTGATACAGTCAATAGAGAAGGATTATGGATGATTGTCAGCAAGCTTGGTTGCCCACCAAAACATTTATTTCATGAGGGAATGCAAGGTCAGGTACTTTTTAATGGATATCTCACTGACTCCTTTCCCATTTTCAAATGGAGTCAAACAAGGCTGTGTCCTTGCCCCTGTACTGTTGAACCTCTTCTTCACCCAAGTTCTCAACCATGCTACAGATGGGCTCAGAGGTATATACATCAGATACAGTCACAACGGCTCAGTCTTGGCTTAAAGGCTTAAAGCAAAAATGAAAGTAACGGAACTACTAATAAGAGAAGCACTTTTTGTGGATGATTGTGCCTTCCTAGCGCGTGTGCGCGCGCGCGCGCACACACACACACACACACACACACACACACACACAGAGATCTCCAGTGCATCGTAGATCATTTTGCTGAAGCATCAAAATTGTTTGGCCTCACAATCAACCTGGAGAAAACTGTGGTGTTGCACCAATTCTCTTCACCGCTCTGTCATATTCCCTAGCATATCCATTAGTGGAAACCAACTAAAGCAAGTTGACAGTTTTACTTATCTCGGCAGCAACATCTCCCATGATGGATCTTGACAAAGAGATCATGAAGAGGATACAGAGAGTTTCTCAGTCATTAGGAAGTTACGTAACAAAGTCTTGAAATCCCACAACATAACCCTCTCACCAAAAATAAAACTTTTAAATTCTTTTGTGCTCACATCTCTCCTCTACGGCCGTGAGACCTGAACACCGTACAAATGGCATATCAAACAGCTAGAGGCCTTCCATATGCGGTCTCTGCGCACCATTATGGGGATCCTCTGGCAGGACAAAATTGCCAACCTGGAGGTTCTCCAAAAATCAAATGCCATAAGCATCGAGGCCATGCTGATAAAAGCCCAACTATCCTGGGTTGGACACATCATTAGGATGCCTGAACATCGACTCCCCAGAAAAATTTTCTATGGAGAATTGGTACAAGGACACCAGAATCGAGGCCGCCCCAGAAAGCGCTACAAAGACAGCATCAAGAACAGCATACACTTTGGTGCAATAAAACCGGATGATCTTGAGAAGGCTGTATTAGATCAGCATGGCAACACACAACACTCAGCTTTTCAGGCCTTTGAACAGGACAGAAATAATCGATTTTTAGCTGCAAGGGAAAAGTGTCATACCACTGCTATAGCTACCAAGACGCTCACCAATGACTTTGCCCAATCTGCTCACGAGCATGTGCGTCACACTTTTGACTTCAGAGTCACTCCAGAATCCACAACAAGAGAGAGCATGAAAACATCATCGTCGAATTGACAGACTACATACACAGCTGCTTTGGATCTGCAGGGCTGTGTGAGTAGAATTCTGTTTCCTCTTCCTGGCAAGCGGAAGCCAGCTGAGAGAAGTGGAGGATAGGGAAAAGTGAAACCTGCTTCAGAATTGCCACAAGGGCAGGAGAGGCTTGGGAGAAAGGTTAAGAGGGAGGGAGGGTTTTTTAATTAAGTTGAGATGTCTGTCGGCCACCAACCAAGTTTTGACAGAACCAATAATAAGTATTTGTAAAATAGCTTGAAAATTATTTATGGTGAGTCCTTTCCTCTAACTGAAGTTTACTATAAAACTCTTGCACTCATTTGTTTAATTAAACAGTGCTATTTTAATCGTTGGCTGCACTGTGTCAATAGATCTTGGTTTGAGATTGTTCTGGGCCAAAAGATACGGAGGATTTTTCTGAGGCAGGTTGTATGGAATGAAGACAGTTTGGATATGTCATACTTTCTCATTTCCCAGCATTCTACACTATAAAGTAGTGTTGAAAGTACACAGCTCTGATAAATCTTGTTTGGTTTTGGTGTTGTATTTTAATGATTTCCAGACTGTATTTAAGCTCCTGAAGGTGTTCCTGGCTGTATTGATTTTGTTCCAGATGTCCTGGCTTGTTCCACCATCCTGGCTGATGGTGCTGCCCAAGTATGTGAATGTTTCTACATTGGTCTACATTGGTGAGAACATAATCCTCTATCCATACTGGTGATGGTGAGGCAACATTTAAAGGTCATGATATCTGTCTCATTATGGTTGATTTTCAGTCCAATTTGCTGGCTGAATGCATTGAGTCGAGTTGTTTTTTTCTTGTATATGGTGTTGGTTATGTGATAGAAGAGCGAAATCATCTGCAAAGTCCAGATCTTCACGGGATGAGAAGAGTGTTCATTTAATGCCTCTTGGCCATTTAATGCCTCAAACCAAGATCTATTGACACAGTACAGCCAAGAGGATCTATCTGAGCACCATCATTTCCAGGAGGTGTTGAAGATGGATCGGTCATGTGCTTCGGATGGAAACTAATTCTATCACCAGAGTAGCAATAAGATGGACACCTGAAGGCAAGTGAAAACGAGGCCGCCCAAAAACAACATGGCGAAGAGCTGTGGAAGCTGAGCTGAAAAACCTGGGGCAGAGCTGGGGAACCATTGGAAGACTTGCCAGAAATATACAGGAGTGGAGGAGCTTTGTCACTGCCCTAAATGCCAGAGGCATAGTAGGAACATGATGATTTTAATCTTTAGGAATCTCACTCAGCAGTTTCTACTGATACTAAATATTGAAGCAGAGATTTAAACAACATTGCTATCTGAATGTGGATGGCTTTAAGAACAGTGGGCCTTTCCTGCCAGACCAATTAAGTCTTTAATGGGTACCATATTAACTTGTCCAGAAAACCCACAGTAAGTTTCTTGATCACTGAATTAAGAAATATGACTAAACTTCTCGGCTCTGAAATTCACATTAGTGCGCTGGTACAACTCTTTGCTTTCTTTCCCCATTCCCTTGTATTTTCGAAGGCATTGGCCTGTCTGATGGAGGGAATTTGTGGAAAGAAGCTGTGTTCATCAGCTATGTGCTCATAAACTGCTAATTTCTTCTGTGTGACTAGTTTAGATTTTTTTAAATGTAACTGATTGGAAACTTGGTAATACTTTGAGTTGGCCAAGATGGTCGTATGCCTGGTAAGTGGTTACAGCTGACTTACACCAGAGGGAGCAGACTACTTTCTGAAGGAAACACTTACATTTAGATTTTTGGAATAAAGTTTTTAATAAGATGGACCTCACTGTTGGAAAATGAAGGATACTGAGACTTCTATATGTTAATCTTTGTCAGAGTTTTAAGGAGTAGGGTTTACTTTGGGTATCAAGCACATGTAAGGCAACTAGGTAGAAGTTTTATTTAGTTTTGAGACTGCATAAAAACTAGGGGTTTGGTGGCATTTGAGTGCCTTTCCGTGTAGGAAAAGATACTGATCTACTATTTTTCCACATGACTTTGCACTGTAGGGTATCCTCTTGAGGTGAACTGTGGCCCTTCTGTTCAGACAGTAGGAAAGACTAGTCATTAACATATGTGGGTAAAGCCTGTTACTTGGGGGTACATTTCTGATGATAGCATCTCAGCCAGATCAGCGTGTACTCACTTCTAAAGTGGTTTCTACGCTTGTACTGCATGCTTTCAAATAATTATATTTACGTTTCCTGTTGTGACTGTTTACAGCTAAAACTGTTTAATCACCTTTAAACAGCCCATAGATATGTCTAAGCTTTTTATGTTGTTTTAAAGGATTAATTTGTCAAGAACAACGATGGTTATCACAGTTGTAGAGTGATTACTTACCACCAGAAGTCATACAACTCACTGCCTTTCTGTGGCTAGTCAGATGGCAGCTTCTCTCTGGGCCCCTCATCGTTACAACATCACTGTAAATGAACATACCTCTGTAAATTAATGTAAGCGTAGAGCTGAATTGTGCAAATCGCAACACTTCAGAAAATTGCACGGTATCTCAAGTACTGCGGTTATGTAATTACACTATTGTATAGCAGGGTAGAATTTTTCTAGGATGCTTATGATAAACTGAGCAAGGGAGTTTAGAGAGATAAGCTTAAAAAGGTGGTTCATATCTTCATTATTGCTGTCAGTAAAAGCTATAATGTAAGTACATCAGGGAAAGAAATCTGTTAATGTGTTTGAAGCTCACATACACGTTATTCCTCAGCTGTTGTTTGACTGATCTTCTTCTTGGAAAGATTGATGCAGTTTATAAAATTCTAAACTGTCTTGCAGGATATTAATGCCCATGCTTGTGTCACTGGTAAACCTATCAGCCAAGGTGGTATCCATGGACGTATTTCTGCCACTGGTCGTGGTCTCTTCCATGGAATTGAAAACTTCATCAATGAAGCTTCATATATGAGTCTTCTGGGAATGACTCCAGGCTTTGGGGATAAGACATTCGTGGTCCAGGTAATTTTGTCTAGAAATGCAATTGTTTTGGTGAAGAAAGTTGGAAATGTAGCTGCTTTTAAAATCACTATTCAAATGGTAGACGTGGTAAGGTTTTATAACTGTAGAGATTAGCCTTGCAATCAATTTAAGCTTCAGAAGCACTTCTCAGACAAGTCATCCTTTATTTTGCATTTTCTTAAAATTATGTACATAGGCACACAGACAAAACTCCAGCCATTTTCTAAGAACAATGTTGTATTCATAGACTGTGTGTGTGTCTATACAGCAAAGAAAAACTCACGGCTGGCCCGTGCCCGCCAGCTCAGGCTCACTGGCCTCGGGGCTGTTTCCTAAACAAACTAGGGAAATTCAACCTAGATGGAACTATTCTAAGGTGGGTGCATAGCTGGTTGGAAAATCATTCCCAGAGAGTAGTTATCAGTGTTCCATAGTCAATCTGGAAGGGTATATCAAGTGGGGTCCCGCAGTTCTGGGTCTGGTTCTGTTCAGTATATTAAATAATTTAAATAATGGCATAGTGAGTACATTTATAAAGTTTGCAGATGACGCCAAGTTGGGAGGGGTTGCAAGTGCTTTGGAGCAGTGGCTCTCAACCTTTTGAGACTACTGTAACCCTTTCAGGAGTGGCCTTGTGTTCCCCCAAGTTACACCTCACTTAAACTACTTGTATTTTTATGTCTGATTTTGTAAGCAAAAGTTTCATGATAGTACTGAAAAATTGCATACTTTCTCATTTTTACCATATTATAAAATAAATCAACTGGAACATAAATATTGTACTTACATTTCAGTGTATAGCATATAGAGCAGTATAAACAAGTTATTGTCTGTATGAAATTTTAGTTTGTGCTGACTTGGCCAGTGCTTTTTATGTAGCCTGTTGTAAAACTAGGCATATATCTAGATGAGTTGATGTACCTCCTGGAAGACCTCTACGTATCCCTGGTACCCCTGGTTGAGAACCACTGCTTTGGAGGATAGGATTAAAATTCAAAATTATCTGGAGAAATGGTCTGAAATAACTAGGGTGAAATTTAATAAGGACAAATGCAAAGTACTTCACTTAGGAAGGAACAATCTGTTGCACACTTACAAAATGGGAAATGACTGCCTAGGAAGGAGTACCGCGGAAAGGGATCTGGGGGTCATAATGGGTCACAAACTAAATATGAGTCAACAATCTAGCGCTGTTGCAAAAAAAAAAAAAAAAAAAGAAATTTAAAAAAAAAGCAAACTTAATTCTGGGATGTATTAGTAGGAGTGTTGTAAGCAAGACACAAGTAATTCTTCTGCTCTACTTCGTGCTGATTAGGCTTCAACTGGAGTATTATGTCCACTTCTGGGTGCCACAGTTCAGGAAAGGTGTGGATAAATTGGAGAAAATCCAGAGAAGAGCAACAAAAATTATTAAAGGTCTAGAAAACATGACCTATGAGGGAAGATTGAAAAAATTGGGCTTTGTGTAGTCTGCAGAAGAGAAGACTCGGGGGACATAACATTTTTCAAGTATATAAAAGGTTGTTACAAAGAGGGAGGAAAAATTGTTCTTTAACCTCTGAGGATAGGACAAGAAGCAATAGGTTTAAATTACAGCAAGGGTGGTTTAGGTTGGACATTAGGACAAATTCGTTACTGTCAGGGTAGTTAAGCACTCTAATAAATTGCCTAGGGTGGTTGTGAAATCTCCATCAATGGAGATTTTTAAGAGCAAAGGGACACTTGTCAGGGATGGTCTAGTTAAGACGTAGTCCTGTCTTGAGTGCCGGGGACTGGGCTAGAAGACCTCTTGAGGTCCCTTCCAGTCCTATGATTCTATTGCTGTGTAGACTTCTGGGCTTGAGCTCTAAACATTGCAGGGTAGGAGGTTCCCAAAGCTTGGGCTCCAGTCTGAACCTGGAAGTGTACAAGGCAATGATAGAGCCTCGCAACCCGAGTCCCATGAGCTCGAGTCAGCTGGCACGGGCCAGCTGCAGGTTTTTCTTTGCTATGTAGACGTACTCTTACAGCTCTAGACATCTTTTCTAAGTTCTTGGAGCTTTTAAACCAAGTGATATTACACATTTCATGTGTAATGTAATACACTTTTTAAAAAATTATATTCTCTAATTACTTTCATATAATGGAAACATGAGCCCTTTAGTTACCTTATTTTTGGATCCTAAAGAAAAAAATTCAGAGCTCAGAAAAATTTTGAATATGATCTGATCTGTGGTATTATGAAATAAACAATGAGATGTATTTAGGCCAACGTAATAACCTAGATTTTCAGTTTTAGTTCTGATTTTTTTTTTTTGGCTTTTGTGAGACCTCAAAAGACCCTTAATTCAAACTATGCTCCTACATGTTTTAGGACATGAATATTGGGTGAGAAGAAAGACTACGCTGAGAAATGGGTTTCTAATACTACTTAACATGCATAATTATATTCTTCAAGGGTTTTTTGAAATTTGTCCTATTCACCAGGTTGGATAAATACATAATTAGTGAGCTATTAAATGCGGAATCTGGATGATGGTCCAGAATGCTTTTATTTGGAACTGTTCTCATATCAATGTGGCTAGTGTTAGAAATGGCAGAGGACTGATTGCTACATTTTTAGTAACGAATCCACAACATCACCTAATTGCAACCTACTGTCCTGTGCTAGTTAACCAGTGACCTGAGACAAACATCCTGTACCCTACTAGAAACACAATAGCACAGCAACATCCCCCACCCTTTGGAATTCACATATTGGCAGCGCCTAAATATAAGAGTCTAAAACTGAACAAGCAAACTGAAAACTTGGCAAAACAGCTGAAGACTAATCAAGACAAAATGAGGACACAGCACTGAAGGCAAACTCCATACATAAATAGAACGTAATTCTTGTATCAAAGATTGCTTCTGATGTAAAAGGGGAACTATACAAAATACTTTGAAAGCAATAAATTGAGGAGTTTCATATTCACTCTTCCCTGGAGTTAATCATATTCCCAGCTCTGCCAAAGACTTCCATGTGACCGTGGGCAAGCCACTTAATCCCTGCTTCCTTACCTGTAAAATATGGAAACCTGTGTAACATCCCAGTAAGCTAAGGTTTAATTCACATTTGTAAAGCAGTCTGATCTATGGTTAGAGGCTACTATTGAAGTGCAGAGTAGAAGATCATGTCATTTAAAATGATAGTTTTTGTGGAAGACTGCTTTAGAGACAATAAATTGGATTATCAGAAAGACGGCTCCATTAAAGAGTCAACATGAGAAAACAATTCAGTTAATTTTATTTATTAACAAAATATAACTTGAGTCACTCTGAGGCTTTAAAATTTGCAGGCATCCCATATTTGGAGGAACACAAGTATCAAGCAAATTCTGGAATTGTCATTTAAAAGTCCACAGAATCCTATACAACATTCAGTTATGTGCACATTCAGAAAATATGTGATTAAGGCAAATGTAGTTATGAAACATTACATTAAGTGACTAAATTAATAGCTTTAAAAATTAATAGTAACTTATGACAAATTTCAACTGAAGTTGTAGTCCTTGAAATTTTATAATCCCCAAAATTACCACAAGCACTCTGCTACAGATGTTCAGGAACTGGAAGCCAAAAAAAAGCATGGAAAAGCAGAGTTTAGGAATAGGAGAGGGCTTAATCTTGGCTAGTTTTTCTCTCACAAAATAAATGCCTTCTTCATATCACTTAACTGGTAGCATCCTTGCACGTGTATGCAGCTTGAATGAATCTCAGTGGAATCTTGCATGCTACTTTGTAGAAGAAAAATATTGGAATAATGTGCAAGTTCTGTCACTGATCTTGCAAAGTACATTATAACATTAATACTCTCTCTAGAACATCAGGTCAATATGGTTTAATGTATACAGATATGTCCCCATCCAATATCACTCCATGCCAACATATGATACAAAAAGGCGAAAAGCAGATATATGCTTGTAAGGACAAAATGTTTTATGACTTGTGGGCTCATTTCACATGATTTAACTACTCTTCCTTCTATTCTCTCCATTTTTATTTACAGGGATTCGGTAATGTGGGCTTGCATTCTATGAGATATCTTCATCGTTTTGGTGCTAAATGTGTTGGTGTTGGAGAGATTGATGGTAACATCTGGAATCCTGCTGGGATTGACCCAAAAGAACTAGAAGATTACAAATTGGTATGAGACTTATGTATTGCTCCCCGTGTAAACTCTGAAAATAGTGGAGATGACTAGAGGCTGGTGTATGACTAGAGGCTGGTGTATGACTAGAGGCTGGCTTGTGCGGAATATTTGCAAGTTATGATCAGCAATGCTCTATACATTGCTTATCAGACAATGTTCAAGATTGGCAACTGTGTTTTTAGCATTCCATTTTCACTAGCTTAAATACAGGCCAAATTGACTAATACTAATTGCTTTCATGGCTTTGATAGCCTGAGTGGTGCTGGTCTGTTCGTTTCCCATCGCCACCCAGATGGGCACAGTTGTGGACCAGAGTCTCTGCGAAAAGGCAAAGGATTGCATCCAAACAAACTAAATTACCCTGGTTTAGATAATTCTTAATGTGGGGGTCACAATCCTCCACACCTCCCACGCCCACCCCACCAAGTTGTTAAATAGCAGCAGTGTCCCAGCTAGATTGCAAAAGGTGGGAAGGAAAGGGTCCTGGTTTGGAACAGGATGAGAACTGCTTATTTAGACTTACTAGTGTAGTACTGTGAGCGAGCTTGCATAGGTGTGGCCTCTGTGCCGTCGGTTGTATGGACAGAGAGAAGTTTTTTGAGCAACTTCCATGCTCAAGAAAAGAGATGACATTCATTTTAAGGAACTTGAATATGGTCTTGTAAATTGTGGCTTTAATTTTCTAGCTTCCAAATATAGCAATGTTGAGTACACATTTAAAGGGGCACTGTCTGTCTGTTTAGGCCTAAAATATTACTTCATGTTTAAGTAATCCCCCCCCCCCCTCCCTTTTTTTTTTTTTTTTTTTTTTTTAAATAGACTGGGATCCTTAGCATTTAACCTTTTTATTTAGGCTTTTATCATGCTCCCAGGAAGAGCTCTTGATTAGTCTCATTAGTACTCCTGGGAAATTTTGCACCCCCCCCCCCCCAATCTGTGCACAATATTTTAAAATGCTGCAAAATTCAGCATATTTTATTTGTCAAAATAACACAATATAAACATGCCGGTTTCAATTATTTTGGTCACTTACTTCAAAATACAGACGACTAAAAAGATTCAGTTTTTTTGTTTGTTTTGTTTTTGTTTTTTTGACACATGGGTTCCTTATTAGGCATATTAATACAGAACTTTGAGTAATAATTCATTTAAACTATAATTCAGAAATGTATTTTCCGCACCCCTCAGAAGCAGTGCAAAGGCTTGGGGGAGTCGGAGTAGTGGAGGAGCTGAGGGAGAGGGAAGTAATTGCTGGGAAGGAGCCTTGGAGTGAACCTGGAGGGGTGTTGGGTGTGGGTGGGAGAAGAATGGAACAGGTATTTTGGGGGGAAGAGGGATTGTTAGGGAGTTGTGGAGTTTCCCTCGTGCAGACCCTGGCTGACCTTTAGCCTCTCCCATTCTGTCAGGCACATCTGCCCTTGTCCCTGCCCCTCCCTTCCTCCTGTCCCGATGTGTCCCTGCACCCCCACTCCCATTCAGCACCTGGCTCATTGCTGTCATCCCACTAGCTCCTGCCCCAGTCTGTACCCCCACTAGCCCTTCCGAACCCCAGTCTGACCTCCCCAGCAACCCATGTGTCCTGCTTTGTTCCCCCCCACCCCTTAAATCCAGTGTCTCTTCACCTGACCCCACAGATAGGGCACTGTGAGGAAGGCAGCCACTGCCCCCTCTCTGCAGCTGGCTGCTCTGGCCCTGAGCCCGCTGCCCTCTCTTCTAGCACCACATCGGGCACTGGTGGGCAAAGGTGTAATCGCAGCACCTCCCTGACAATCTATTTTCTGTGGAGGAAAAAAAAAATATGCAGGGGATATGAATTCTGGGTGTGCACAGTGGTGCAGAATTCCCCCAGGAGTCTATTAGAGTCGAGAGATGTAGTGCTTACGATAGAAAAGGTACTTTCATTTTAATATAAAATAGTAATTTGTGTACTGCAGCAGTAGTGATTATTTGTAGATGTTCTGGTGTACTTAAAATCTAGACTGATCTTCTTTTTAAAATAAATTATATATATTAAAATTCCATGGATGCTGCATTCATCTCTGGTTTTTTTTAATGTATTTTTGAGCTTATGGTGAGCATACCCTTAATCTTCATTCTTATCCCACAGATCTACTGTAAACAGATTGTAGAATCCTAACCCAGGGGTCTCAAACATATGGCCCGCGGAGCTCTTCCCTGTGGCCGCCAAACTCCCCTCCCCCCCGCTCCCCCCCACCGAGTTATTTTCTGTGGCCGCTAAGCTCCCCGCCTCTCCCTCCCCCCTCCCACTTCCCCCCCCTTTCCCCCCGTGCGCTGCTCCCCGCTCCTCTACCTACCTTCAGGCAGTTCCTGCCGCCAAACAGCTGTTTGGCGGCTTAGTGGTTTCCAGGAAGGGGGAGGGGAGGAGCGGGAAGTCGCACATACAGGGGAGGAGGTGGGGATTTGGGGAAGGGGTTGGAATAGGGGCAGGGAGGGGGAGGAGTTTCGGTGGGGACTTTGGGGAAGGGGTTTGAATGGGGACAGGGGAGAAGCAGAGCAGGGGTGGAGTGGGGGCGCAGCCCAGTGCAGGGTGGGGGCTTTAACAAAAGTAAATCTAAGTGCATGGTTTGTCCTTTCAGTGAAGGGCATTACTGAGTGTCTATATTTTATTCACCTAAGGCAGGAGTCTCAAACTCGCGGTCCGTGGGGTTATTTCCTGCGGCCCGCCAAGCTCCCTGCGTTATTTCCTGCAGCCGCCAAACTCCCTGCGCCCCCCTGCCCCTCCCCCTCTGCCTACCTCCAGGCGCTTCCCACTGCCAAGCCGCCAAACAGCTGTTGGCGGTGCTTAGCGCTTTCCGGGGGAGGGGCGGGGGAGGAGTGGGGAACCGCATGCTTAGGAGAGGAGGCAGAGAAGAGGTGGGGCGGGGCCTCATGGAAGGGGTGGAGTGGGGCGAGGCCAGGGGCAGCGAGGCGGGGCTGTCAGTGATGCAGCCCTTGGGCCAATGCACTAGTCCTCATGTGGCCCTCATTGTCATTTGAGTTTGAGACCCCTGATCTAATCAGTATGAATGTATTTCTGGCATTTAAATTAATTGACACACTGACTGATCTTGAATTAATTTTAATGTGAACTGCATTAAGTCTCAACTTTTTATCCAGCAGTCTTAGTGGGATGATCCTTGGCTTCCCATGTAACTGGAAATGGCAAACACATTTTATACTGTCTTTTTGAACATGCTGTTCGTTATCTGTTTTACTTACGGAGATGGATTAGTAGGTGTTTGAATTGACACAGTTTTTAATTCAAGATTGGGGAACAAGCAAGGAAGCAGACCCCTTTTTTCTCACGCTTCTAGTATGGAAAACGTACATTCTGTTTCTCTAAAGTGCAAGTAAATGAAGGGTTTCACCTGTCTCACATGGAGTAAAGTGCTTATACAAACCTATTAGAATTGTACAGTGTCTGTTTAGAAGTATTTAAGGTTTAGTTGAAAATCTGATGGTATTTGGATTTTTTTTGATGGCACTTGCTGTAGTAGTAGCTGTAGGAGGGAAAGGAAAGAGGGTATTTGTGTTAGTTTTAAACACATAGTGCAGTAGACATGCTGTGCAGGGTGTTGTACAGACATGCAAAGACATCCTTCTTTGAAGGATCAGGGCTGTCAAAGCAACAGTCTTTCCTATTTTAATATAAAAGAGTAAGTGAAGATTATGTTGTGCAATAGTGATACTGAAAATAACCAATAGTCACACTTCTCTTCCCCTCAAACAGCAACATGGGACAATTGTTGGCTTCCCCAAAGCACAACCATATGACGGCAACATCTTGGAATCAGACTGTGACATTCTCATCCCTGCTGCCAGTGAGAAACAATTGACTAAATCCAATGCTCACAAGGTCAAAGCAAAAGTAAGAAGAAGAGTTAAACTAAATATTTAAAACAAGAAACAGTATGGCAAATGCCTTTCTCCATATTTACTCCAGCTATTGGTGTGAATATAAATATATGCCTCTGTGTGTCAGTAATTATTGTGTCATGGTTCTTTCCCTAGATTGTTGCTGAAGGTGCCAATGGACCTACGACCCCTGAGGCCGATAAAATCTTTTTGGAGCGGAATATCATGGTCATTCCTGTAAGATTATTTTACCAACACTAATGGAAAGTAGACTGACTGTCTGCAAATGCATTCTTTCTCCTGATCACAGGATCACCCTTAGCATTAATATTCTTTAAGAATCACTTAAGTGTTCAGAATAATTTTCCTATGAAAGCCATTCCTACAATGCCCTCCTTTCTGTGCCTTTCACCTTGAAAATGGGTGTTCTAACTTCGCTCAAGACTTGAGGTAACTATCCTGAAATCCGAGATCTCTCATTACAGCCATGTTCATTTACTTAAATTCATCTATTGCATGGGAGTGACGTTTTCAAAAGAAAAACAATTTACAATTATTCCCATCAAATACTGACACAAATCCCTAAAACCTTGGTTTTCCTTTCTGGGAATTGACGCTTCATTAACTGCCCAGTCCAGTGAGCGCAGTAGGGAAGGAGAGTCTAAATGCAGTGGCCAAATTTTTCATACTTGGATGTCTAATTTTTATTGAAGTCAGTGGTGGGAGGGTTTTTGAAAATCAGAGCTGCCTGTCTGGGTACCTAAAGTTAGGCAGCCAAGTATGGAAAATTTTGGCCATTGTCTTCTGTGCTCTAGAAATAAACCTGAACATCATTGCTTTGATGGAGCTTTGTGCTACAGATGAATCTGGAATGTATAGCCATAACTAAAGGTTGCATGCTGCACTGATTACCTGAAAGAAATCTTATCTAGGACAGTGAGGTCCTTTTTGGTGAAGGGGAATGCTATCTCTAAAGAAAGTGATGTTGCTGCCAAGTGATTTATTTTAAATCTTGCTCATTTGGCTAGTCTGATGCATGCTTTTTTATTTTCTTGCCAAAAACTTGCAGGTGGAGGGAAGGGAAAATAATAGTTAATCATGTGTAGTTGAATTTGAGGCTTTTTAAATTCATACATTTTTAAATTAATAAAACTTGTAATCCTGATAACTTCAGTGCTCTCCTGAGGGGAATTAATGACTGAATTATTCTCCGTGCTGCCTGTTCTGTTTAAACAGGATTTCCATGTTTTTGCGTTTTAATTTGCCTTCTAAAAATACAACCGAGTAAGTTGTCTTATCATAGGTTTATCATTCAGAAAGCTTTCTATTAATGTTGTTTCTGTGCAGGATCTCTATTTAAATGCTGGTGGTGTAACTGTGTCTTATTTTGAGTGGCTGAAAAACCTGAACCACGTCAGCTATGGCCGCTTGACTTTTAAATACGAAAGGGATTCCAACTACCACTTGTTGAGTAAGCATTACTTTTACTTTTATTAGCTCTTCAACAGATAAATTGAACTAGAAAGGAACTCTAACCAACTATGTAGTAAACCAAGTCCACTGCTTGCATCCGAAGTGACCCACGAAAGCTTATGCTTCAATACCTCTGTTAGTCTAAGGTGCCACAGGACCCTTTGTCACTTCTACAGGTCCAGACTAACACGGCTACCCCTCTGATACTTAAGGTTACATTTGACATCTTCCTATGCCAAACATGGAAGAAATCAAATACAAAGATGTTCTACATTTAATTTCTCTTTAAATCTGCTCCTAGTGTGTGCTGGACAGTGGGAAAGCTTACAAATGCACCTAGTGTGAAGAGTAACTAACATATTGCATAATACCTGGGAAAACATTGTAGAAAACTAACAGTGTCTTCATGAAGTGATACTTAGCTTTTGATATTGTCAAAATGCCTTACAAATACTAATTCAAATCCCTTATGAAAGAAAATATTCAGTTCTCTTCAGTGTAAAAACAAAATCCAAAAACCTTCAACTGTGTATTTGGCTAATCTAATTAACAAGTTACAGCTTTGAAGATCACTGCATTATGACACTGAGCAGGTATACAGCAAAGTAGGATTTCTGTAAAGTGCAATAATATAATTGATACGGCTATTCTTGAAAGTTGGCTTGTGGCCCTCTTGGCTCCTGACTTGGAGCCATTGTTTGGGCTTCCCATTTCCTGACCAGAATGCTGATCTTATGAAAAAAAATAAGCTTCATGGAGTAAAAACTGTGTAAGACTCGTCACCAGGCTTAAATAACACTTCATTGCAAAACTAAATAGCAGTAACACATGCCTTAGTTTCTCAGAACTTAATGGAGTTGACAAAATTTAGATAAGGAATCTTTTTTAAACATAGCCTCTTCACATAGTTTATCCCATGTGCTCTGGCATTACTCAAGTAGTAGAGGGTCCTTCTTAGCATTTAGAATGGTGCCTTAAAATTGCATCTTTCTGAAACATGGTTAGATTAGAGTTGATTAGGAAACTCTACCAATATAAATGCAAAAACGTGTGTAAGAGACGGTGTCTTATGTGCAGACATTTTAAATTCCTTTGGAACTTAGAAAGCTTTTAAAACTTAAGTTTTATTGTTAGTACGTGCTGTCCTTCTTAAATGTGAGCTACAAAGGGGAAATGTTTGTTCACTTTACTCTCTGAAACTCAGTGCCCGAAGTTTCTACATTAGAAGTACAGTATTGGTCTATACTCTTCAGGGCGGTCATTTATAGAGGACTGAGATGGCGACGTACTAGCTGGTTGAGTTTAGGCTGCAGCTCTATCACCTCCATCTCTACTTCACCATCCCAGTCTTCCAAATTGTCTTGCTGCAAAGAGAGTACTTGGGACCTTGAGGTTTCTAATTTGAGGCCTTTGTATATCAAAGCAGTCGGACTCAAACTTTGTTGCAGTTCTTTAAAAGATTACCTAGCACAGCTCAGTTTATGCTACTGGTTTAAGTAATGAATGCTGAAACTCTTAAATACTCACTGGAAAGTTATTCTATCGCTGCTGAAATTTAACTTGCCTTGTTTTCCTTCCCCTTCCAGTGTCTGTCCAGGAGAGCTTGGAAAGAAAGTTTGGGAAACATGGAGGAACTATTCCAGTTGTGCCTACAGCAGAATTCCAGGATAGGATATCAGTAAGTAGCTGCTGTGATGCTTTTAATCTTTGTTACTCCAGTTGTATTCTAATTGTAAATAAAATCCATTATTTGTCTGTTGGGCATATGTTTTTTCCATGAGGCATTAGTGCAGGGGTCTCAAACACGCGGCCCACGGGGTTATTTTCTGCAGCCCGCCAGCTCCCTGCGCCTCCCTCTCCCCCTGCCCCCCCCCCCCCCCCCTAGCGTTTACCTAGAGCGGCTCTGGCCCGGCGCGCACCAGGGACCCTGCGCCGCTGTGGGAAGCAGCCAGAACCTGGGGGAGGGGGAGCAGAGGCCTCTGTGCGTTGCCTTCCCCTCTAGGCACCGCCCCTGCAGCTCCCATTGTCCGGGAACGGGGAACCGCGGCCAGTGGGAGCTTCGGGGGAGGTACCTGGAGGAGCAGCCAGGGCAACACACAGAGCCTTCTGCCCCCACTTCCCCCAGGTTCCGACCGCTTCCTGGAGCGGGGCGTGGGCAGGGCAGGCAGGCAGGGAGCCTACCTTGCCCCCAGTGCACGCCGGGCTGGAGCCCGCCCCCCGCACCTCTCCTGCAGCCGAACCCCCTGCCCTGAGCCCCCTGCCGCACCCTGACCCCCTGCCGCAAGCCCCCGCCACACCCCGTATCCCTCCTGCACCCCAACCCCCTTCCCTGAGCCCCTTGACACACCCTGCACCCTGATGCCTTGCCACACCCTGCACACCTCCTGCATCCCACATACCATCTCCCTGCCCTGAGTCCCCTGCACACCTACTGCACCTCAACTCCCTGCCCAGAGCTCCCACCACACCCCTCCTGCACCCTCTGGGGGCAGGTAAGGGACGGAGTTTGGGAGGGGATTCCGGGGAAGGGATTGGAATGGGGGCAGGGAAAGGGTGGGAAGAGGTGGGGCGGGGGGGGTGGTGTCAGTGATGCGGCCCTCGGGCCAATGTAGTAGTCCGCATGTGGCCCTCGTGGTCATTTGAGTTTGAGACCCCTGCATTAGTGTGTGGTTAGTTACATGACCAAACAGGGTGATCTGAAAAGCCCAGTAGTATGGCAAGGAGGCTAGCTAGGTCCAATTGGTATCTTGCACTTGACTCCACAGAACATTTCCAGCTCTAAAGTTCTTCTAAAGCTGAAATTTAGTGTGTACATACAAGTCGTTTGGTCTTGCATTGTTAATCAGACGGTTGCTTTGTAATACTAGTCACTGTTTAGAGTACAAAAACCTTCCTCCTTTTGCAGAGGTACAAAATCTAAACTGTATTTAGCCTCTTCTACAGGGACACTATATAAATAGGTTGATTTACTGAACATGTTTCTGATGCGCCTATCTCTTATTCTTCAGTGATCTGTTCCAAAAATGTTACTCAGAATTGTTGCTGTTTATATGAAGTGATCACCAACTCCAGTATTCTGAATAACACTCTCCCTTTCTTACACATTAATTACTAATGTAATTAAAGGATTTTTGAGGGGGGCAATAGACAATTAATATGTTACTGTTTTGTATCATTTTGAAAGGAAGAGGAATTGCAAATAGGTACTTCAGAGGCAGAGAGTTTCTCAATAATGAGCTAAATATTCATGAAAGGTCACGTTAGACTGAGTCGAAGCCTAGTATACTGATTTCGTAGAGTTTAAGGCCAGAAGGGACCATTGTGAAGGTGGTCAGAACACATCACCACAACACAGGCCATAGATCTTCAGACAGTAACTGTTGCGTCAAGATTATATATGTTGTATCTCAAACAGAAATGCTCTTAGAATGATATCCAGTCCTAATTTACCAGTCTTATGGCTGCCCTAGGAATAGAATATTAAAGATTGAGGTTTGTTAAAAAATCCTGAAGTGAGATGACTAAGTATTCCTGTATTCTGCATAATAAATGTATTGAGAAACGGACCAAATAGCTTGTTCGTTCTTGCAAAAGTCCTGACCAACTCATTCAGTGATGTGTGTCACTTTGGGATCTATACCACTGTATATCCTAGAAATCCTTTGTAAAAAAGAATTTTCCTTATTCTAGAATATATCTTCATTGAATTTATAAATGTAAAAGTAAGAAATTGTAGGTCTCTGTAGAAACACTAAAGTCAGAGTGCCACTACCGGGCATTTTATTCGCTGCAGGCTTAATATCTAGAGTCTATCTTCCCTTTTTATTGAACCTCTAAACATTTCACATACCATATGCTAGGGCTTACTGTCTGTAAGATCACCCACTGAATTAGCAGTCTTCACATATTAGTCTCCTTTTACCAGGTATTAAAAAATATATTAAAAATTAGACGAAATCTACATTGAAAGCAGGCTGACTAATTATCGGAACCCCAGCATGTTACAGTCTGATGCACTGAGAGAAAATGAATAATATTGCGTATTCATTCATGTCGCATTGAACCCGGATTGCATTCATTTCCCTTTCAGGGTGCATCTGAGAAAGACATTGTCCACTCTGGATTGGCCTACACCATGGAGCGTTCCGCCAGGGTAAGTATTGCATTAACATGTAGAGTTGTAGCAAGGGGACGTAAACATGACTGTCACAAAAGCAAACTAAGTCAGCATGTAGTGGTATCAGTGGACGGCACGATTTCCTTGCACTTAAAATAGAAGACAGCTATTGACAATAATGGTAGTCATTGCACATATGAATAGATGTTTGTGTGGATACCTTTAATTGAATGTTGTAGGCCAGCCAGAAACTGAAAACAAAGTTAAAGCCAACTTTTGTGGATTTAGCAAGCATATTTTTTGATAAAAAGTTTAGCCATTGGAGAGCCCCATTGTTGATCTTTTTATGTTCTTGAAATCTGTTCGGGGCAGAAATATTTTCAAAGCTATACTTAATATCACCACATTTATGTAGACCAGACCGTCCCTCCAATGGAAAATACTGCAGAAAGGGGTATGAAGTACACTGGATACTCCATGGCTTTTGTGAAGATTTTGCATACATGGAGGGGATAGTCTTGGATGGTGAGAAGTGGCACCTTGGAAATCTAAGAAAGACTTAAGCCTCATGGATGCTGGGCTGTAATCTGAATACTAGGATCCCTCTGAACTGAGCCTTAGCCCCTCTCTGAAATTCCTTGAAAATGGTGTACATGGAAAGACTTTTCAAGCAATCATAAAAAAACTTCTGCTTTCTTTCATTTCACTTCAGCAAATCATGCGCACTGCCATGAAGTACAACCTGGGTCTGGACCTGAGAACAGCTGCCTACGTCAATGCAATTGAGAAAGTCTTCAAGGTGTACAATGAGGCTGGTTTGACCTTTACATAAATGGGTCACTACCTATCCTTATTGATACCCTTACTCTTCCTGCCATCGTGTACCCTCTTCTTGAGAAGCTTATCACAAGTTTACATGTAACCACAAAAATTCCTCTTTCCTCTGACATTATAGTGGGTACTATTCTGAATTAGTTGCAGTCCAAACAAATCCTTTTTTTAAAATAAAGAAAAATCCATGGATTAGGTATTGAATACAAATATGTATCTAAAGATAACCAGTTCATCTGCACTTGTGGGGGCCATTCTGGGTATTTCACCTTTAAAATAAAAAGGTACACTTCCTGAATGGATCAGCAGTCATGTTACATGGGCAACCTATCAAATTTCAGATAACATACTGTACTAGATGAGCAGTTAGCTCATCCTATTACTTCATGCACTTTTGTTTAATGATGTAATTTTGGCTTTGGCACTTTCAGTAAGGCCTTGTATGATCAATGCTATGGCATTGTCAAAGGCAGAATGGGCCTCCTGTAGGGAGTAACTTTGATAGGACTCTCTAACTTCTACTTGTTGCAGAACTCCAAGCCTGGGTGGGTTTTTTTGTTTTGTTTTTGTTTTGTTTTTTTTAAAGCAGTGTGTTTTCTCTCTTATAAACTGTGCTTCTCCTATAGGACTGCCTTTAATCACTAATAGAACCTGAACTTGACTCAAGCATTATGAGATACATTAGAGAGGTGACAGGAGCTAGAATTTTTATAAGCTGAAACAGTATCATTGTGTACAAATATCCAGCAAACACATATTTGGTTATGTTTTAATCAAGTCACTCTACATAACCACTCAATTATAGTTGTTTTTTTTAAGATTACCTGAATTTGATATGTATAATCATATATCTATATATATATATATAGTCCAGCGAACTCTAACTTTTTTAACGTTAATTCTTTTCAGTCATCTTATTTCCAGAGGCTTTTTTTCTGAACATTAAGTTGCTTCAATGAACAATTAGAAGTGAAGTCTAACCCTGAAACCGTTGGCCTAACTACAAAGGAGCTAGACTGCTGCTGTAGACCTTATGCAATGTCTTAAGACACATTGACTTTTTTTTTCTTTATTGGCAAAGCTTGCATATTCTGAATATATTCGATTGTAACTAAATGGACCTTGATATATTAGATCAAACACAGCTTTTTGAGTTTTTGTCAAGGCCGTAGTCCAGTGGAGTCCCATTGAAGTGCCAGATGTTATTTATGTAATTAATAAGAATTTTTTTAAAAAACAACCAAACCTAATCCCTCTGATGAACTGATGCTTTTTCTAACTACTTTGTAACTGCATGACATAACAGGGTGAGAAAAGCAGTTATTAAAAAGTTGACTTTTCCAAACCTACTATACTGGTGTATTACTGTTTTCCACAATCAGTTTGCATGGTAATAGCTTTGTTGTGTAGCAGTTGCCAAACAGTGAAATCTCTGAACTGTCACCCAGAATTTCACATGTGTATTTCAGCTCATCACTAGTGGTAAGACCCTTTGATTCCCAGGACAAATAAAAAGATTTTTATACTTTCCCTCACCTCCACCCCCAAACAAGTTACTTATTTACCCAACACAACTTTTGAAACTTTGTTAATCATCTCAGCCTTTGTTTTCCATGTCTTCTAGAGTTCTGAGAAGAAATTAGTATTCTTCTTCATAGAAGAAGTAAACTACAACATGGTGAGGCACTTAGGGTAGGTCTATACTTACGCGTCCGGTCGGAGGCGCGCGATCGATGTTCTGGGTTCGATTTATCGCGTCTTGTCAAGACGCGATAAATCGAACCAGGAAGTGCTCTGCCGTCGACGCTGGTAATCCAGCTCGACGAACGGAGTAGGCGGAGTCGACGGGGGAGCCTGCGCGCTGCGTGTGGACCCCGGGTAAGTGCTTTTTCATTCGAACCAAGGTACTTCGACTTCAGCTAAGTTATTCACGTAGCTGAAGTTGCGTACCTTAGTTCGACGGGGGGGGGTAGTGTAGACCTGGCCTTAGTGTCTTACCCCTTCATGTGTGGCAGGGCCGTAACGAGGGCGAGGCGAGTGAGGCACTCGCCTCGGGGCGCACTGCTGGCAGGGGCGCAAAAGCCTGCTGCCAGGGGCACACCCGTCCTCCCCTGCCACCGAAGCCGCCCCCGCTTACCTGCGGGAAGTCCACCGGTGTGTGTGGAGAAGGCCCCCTCCACCGAAGCCACGGCACCGGCGGACCTACCGCAGGTAAGCAGAAGCGGCTTGGGTGGCAGGGCGAAAGTGCTGCTAATAATACCCGAAGCCGGGGGAGGGTATTATTAGCAGCACTTCCGCTCTGCCGCCGAAGCCGCTTCCGCTTGCCTGCGGGAGGTCCGCCGGTGCCGCGGATTCGGCGGCAATTCGGCAGAGGGGGCCTTCTGCACACACACCGGCGGACCTCCCGCAGGTAAGCAGAAGCGGCTTCGGCGGCTGCTAAAAATACCCTTCGCCGAACTGCCACCGAAGCCGTTTCCGCTTGCCTGCGGGAGGTCCGCCGCTGCTTCGGCGGCAATTCGGCGGAGGGTAAGCCCCTAGGAATTTCTGCGCCCCTGCCTTGGGCGCAGAAATTCCTAGTTATGGCTCTGATGTGTGGTGAGGCCGAAGGCCAGAATAGAGTTCTTTCCGCTGTCCAAGAAGTGCAGTAGTAGCTAAATAATGCACATGCCAGCAAAGCTTGTTGATACTGGATTGTTTAAGGCCTGGGCTACACTCACGAGTTACAGCGCAATAAAACTGCCTACAGCGCTGTACCTCACTGTCTACACTTGCAAGGCACGTACAGCGCTGCATCTCTGCAGGTACAGCGCTGCATGTACTCCACCTCCCCAAGAGGAACAACGTTTTCTGCGCTGCCGCTGGTGCGCTGCGGCTCCAGTGTGGCCACCCAATGCACTGTTATTGGCCTCCAGAAGTATTCAGAAGTATCCCACAATGCCTGTTCTAGCCACTCTGGTCATCGGTTTGAACTCTACTGCCCTGGCCTCATGTGACCAACCGCCAGTCCCACCCTTTAAATTCCCTTGGAATTTTAAATATCCCCTTCCTGTTTGCTCAGCCAGGCGTGGAGTGCTCTCAGCGCATCTTTCCAGGTAACCATGCCTCCACGTGCCAGACGAGCCCCAGTATGGCACAACAATGAGTTGCTGGACCTCATCGCTGTTTGGGGGGAGGAAGCTGTCCAGTCCCAGCTGCGCTCCAGCCGGAGGAATTTCGATACTTTCGGCCAGATATCAAGGGCCATGATAGAAAGGAGCCATGACCGGGACGCGATGCAGTGCAGGATAAAAGTGAAGGAGCTGCGGAGTGCATACCGCAAAGCCCGTGAGGAAAACAGCCGCTCGGGTGCTCCCCCAACAACCTGCCTATTCTACAAAGAGCTGGACGCAATACCTGGAGGTGACCCCACCTCCGTTCCGAGCACCACCGTGGACACAGGAGAGCGGGAGGAAGAGGAGGGGGTTGAAGAAAGCAGGAGCGAGGGTGCTGTGGCTGGGGGAGAAACCCCTGACTCCCTGGGGGCATGCAGCCAGGAGCTCTTCTTGAGCCAGGAGGAAGGCAGCCAGTCGCAGCGGCCAGTACACGGTGGAGGAGAAAAGAGCAGGCTCGCGGTAAGCAGCTTTTATTTTCGGGAAGGAGTTTTTTCGGTGCGGGGTCCTTGGGCGAGGAGGGTTTAGGCTGCATGCATGCCTAGATGCGGAAGAGCGCATTGATGTGGTCTAACATTGCAGAAATCGGCCACTGTAATCTCTTCGAAAGTCTCAGCCAGAGCGTGGGCAATGTGCTTGCGCTGGTTTATTGGGAGAGCCGCCGTGGTCCTTGTCCCAGTCAGGCTAACGTGTCCGTGCCGCGAGGGGCGGAGGGACCATTGCTGCACACAGGCAAGCTGCATATGGGCCAGGGCGGAAGCCGCATTGCAGTAGAAGACCCTCCCTTGCTTCCCCTGTCACCCTCAGCAGTGAGAGATCTTCCAGGACGAACTCCTCTGGAAAATGTGGGGATAGTGTTCAGTGTAGGTTCCCCCTGCAGCTGTTGGCTCTCCCCAAGGCACAGAAACCCGCCGGACAGTACATCCGTGAAACAATCAGTCCCCCTTGACCCTGTGCTTACTCACCATTTTGGGGCTCCCGTGGGTTCTGTGCGCTCTGTTTGGGACGGGAAAATTGTGCTGTTTTGGAGACTGTGTGCGCCCTCCTTAAGTGTGGGGGAATCATTGCTCTGTCTGGCATAAAACAATGATGCCTCTGTTAAGTGTTGCATTTTTCCTTCAAGATGCAACCTTGAGATCACCGCCGTCCTTCTTATCACCAGCTGAGAGACTCCAAAGGCTCAGAAAGAGGCCCAGAAGAACGAAAGAAGACATGCTGCAGGAAGTTATGAACCAATCTCTTAAAGAGAATCAAAAGGCTCGGGAGTGGAGGGAGAGTGAAAGCAGGCTCCGCCAGGAAAACGCTGTGCACTGGCGGCGAAGCATGCAGCTCCAGCAGGAAAGCACAAAGGAACTGATTAGCATCATGGCGCGCCAAGCAGACTCTATCCAGCTGCTCGTCGCCATGCAGGCGAAGCAGTACCGTGCCCGCCCCCCCCCCCCAACCCCCCAGCCATTGTCCCAGAACTCTTTGCCTTGTGCCCCCATGTCACCTCCTGCCCACTTCACCCAACATCCAGGTTCTTATCGCTCACACCAGATACCTCCAACACCTGTAGCTTCACCAGCCAGCCCTGGAAACTGACCCTTACCCACTGCACTCAACCCCCATCACGAATTATAGACATCCTGAAGTGCAGCCCTCAATGCACTGCACTCCAGACAGGAAGGCCAAATATGAGAGCAGGACATACCCTAACCTGTGACTGAACCATTCCCCAGACGGCCCACCACCCTGCCCTTTCTGTCTCACAAACAGCTGTGTTTCTTTTTAATACATGTATTTTCTCTTTAATAAATGGATGTGAAAACAGTCTTTATTATTGCATAAGGAAAAAGGATACCTTAGCCCAGGAAAGAAATAGGCAACGCAAGTCAGCTGAGCAAACACAAATCAGCTTAGCAAAGACAGATTACTAATAACATTGGAACCACTTCACTTCAGGGCCGTGCAGGGCAGCAGACATTACTGGTGGTTTTCAGCCTCAAATTGCGCCCTCAAGGCATCCCTAATCCTTGCAGCCCCACGCTGGGCCCCTTTAATAGCCCTGCTCTCTGGCTTTGCAAATTCAGCCTCCAGCTGTTAAACCTCTGAGGTCCACGCCTGAGTGAACATTTCACCCTTCCCTTCACAAATATTATGGAGGGTACAGCACGCGGATATAACCGCGGGGATGCTGTGTTCGGCCAAGTCCAGCTTCCCATATAGAGATCGCCAGCAGCCCTTCAAACGGCCAAAAGCACACTCCACAGTCATTCGGCACCGGCTCAGCCTATAGTTGAACCGTTCCTTGCTAGTGCCAAGGCTCCCTATGTAAGGTTTCATGAGCCACGGCATTAAAGGGTACGTGGGGTCTCCAAGGATCACAGTGGGCATTTCAATTTCCCCTACCGTGATCTTCCGGTCTGGGAAAAAAGTCCCGGACTGCATCTTCCGGAACAGGGCAGTGTTCTGAAAGATGCGTGCATCATGCACCTTTCCAGGCCAGCCTGTGTTAATGTCAATGAAACGCCCATGGTGATCCACAAGCGCTTAGAGAACCATGGAGAAATGCTCCTTCCGATTAATGTACTCAGATGCTAGGTGGGGTGGTGCCAGAATAGGAATATGCATCTCATCTATCGCCCCTCCGCAGTTAGGGAAACCCATTTGTTCAAAGACAGCCACAATGTCCTGCACGTTACTCGGAGTGACGGTTCTTCTGAGCAGGATGCAATTAATGGTCTTGCAAACTTGCATCAGCACGATCCCAACGGTCGACTTTCCCACTCCAAACTGGTTCGCTACCGATCGATAGCAGTCCGGAGTTGCAAGCTTCCAGATTGCAATAGCCACCCGCTTCTCCACCGTCAGGGTAGCTCTCAATCTCGTGTCCTTGCGCCGCAGGGCAGGGGCGAGCTCCTCACACAGTCCCATGAAAGTAGCTTTTCTCATCTGAAAGTTCTGTACCCACTGCTCGTCATCCCAGACTTGCATGCCAATGTGATCCCACCACTCTGTGCTGGTTTCCAGAGCCCAAAAGCGGCGTTCCACAGTGCATAGCATGTCTGTGAATGCCACAAGCAAGTTCATGTCGTATGCATAACGCGAGTCAATTTCATCGTCATCATCGGATTCCTCACTGTCACTGTCGTCAGTATTTTTCTCAACAGTTCGGCGTCCATTTCCCGCTGACCGAAACGGAGCACAGATCGCGCTACAAAGAAACCATTGAAAGATGGCGCCAAATGCGGACGGAAACACAGGGATTACTGGGATGCGAAGCGATGCATCACGGGGCGTTGGGACAGGACCCAGAATGCACCATATCCCACGCCCCCTTCCCACAACCCACGGTGCCAGAATGGGAGGAGGTGTTTTGTGGGATACCTGCCCATAATGCACCGCTCCCAAAGCTGCTGCAAGTGCCGCAAATGTAGCCACATCAGTGCGCTGGCAGCTGCCAGTGTGAACAGGCTGCAGCGCTTTCCCTACACAGCTGTACGAAGACAGGTTTAACTCACAGCGCTGTACATCTACAAGTGTAGCCAAGGCCTAAGACATGTTTAGAGCATTTTAATTTTTTTATTTTGAGACCTAAAGTAAAAGTTACCTAAGTCTGTATTGCTGTCTAAAGTCTAGATCCAAAAGCTAGAGAACAAAAATGAACTTCTGGGAGGTTACTTTTCAATACAGCTTTTTATGTAAATCTCCATGAAGTGCTAAAATAGGACCTTGTCTAAGGTTATCGACTCCTGACAAATTTTAAGTGGCAACAATCTCTAAAGTTTTCAACCTCAATAATAGTAACCTTAGTCTTATCAGTTATATTGAAAATGGGTGAATGTCACTTTTTGTAATCTCATCAGTTCTAATTGTAGTGGATTCAGAATCTTTTATGGCCTGGATAATGTAAAAAAGGGAACAGTAAGGAGACTTGGGTACTTGTGTTTAAAATTCCTTGGTGCTTTCATGGGGCAAATGACTAACATCTTCCTTGTCTTTGTTATACTCTGGCACTGCTGCTTTTGAAGATAGAGCCAGAGCCTGGGTCCTGTGCTCTTGCACTGTTGGAGCCATGCACAAAGGTAATGGAAAACTGGCATAGGGCTTGTCCGTACAGGGCAGCTATTGCAAAATAAGCTAGGAGTGAATTTAAAACAATAGCTATTCTGCACTACTCCACTTCCAAAGTGGATTAAGCTAAACCACCCAAAGGCACTCTGAGTGTGGAATAATTGTCCATACAGGGAGTTACTGTGGAATAGCTATTCTGAGCTAGTCCCATGTGTAGACAAGGCCTTAGCTGCCAGTTGGGAATTCCTCTCACATAAAAGAATCCCTGGATGGCAAAAGCTGCTGCTGTTTTACACCATCTGCTCCTAGGGTCTTGGTCAGAGTACCTCATATTCCAGCAACCCCCAGCTATTGGGTGAGTGGAATAATAGCAATATGCCATCTCTGCCCCTTCTTCTCAGGTCCTGCATTGAGTATAGCTTGACTGGACCCAAGGATCTAGCCCTGAAATTAGAGCAGTTGGGTTCAGTTGTAGCCAGCTTGATGCACATTTAACAGATGGATTATGTACTATGATTAACAATAACATTTGAGTTGGAGGCTTATATAAAATTGTAAAATACGCTGAAATTATGTTTTGACTGATATCTGTGGCAAAGAAGCTTTTTTGTGGTACACATGCACTTTGAATTATAAATGTAGAGAGGAACAGAATAGCTATCAATTTAAGGATGTAGGTTTGTTTTTAAACTAATAGAGTTGGCTTACAAAAGACGCTTAGTCAGACGCTGAGTCTTCTGTCTCTCGACGCAGCCATTACCTCTCCCAGCACCGCAGACCAATGGAATCATCGGCCCCGGTGGTCTCCTGGCCACCCCAGTGGCAGGGCCCAGTCCAATGACCCTTTTGGACCCCTTGGGCCTACCACCAGGGTCAGGGTCAGGACTCCAGGCTGGCATCTGCATCCTGTGCCCCCCCCCCCCCCCAGGATCAGTACACCCCCAGGGCTCCTGAGGACCCCGCACGAGACTGGGACTCTGCGCTTTCATGCTCAGGAGCAGCAACCGATCCAGCACCGTCAGTGACACTAGAGCCACCTCCAGTCATGGGAGGCTCCGAGGTACCTGACCCGACCTCCAGAGAGCTGGAAGGGCAGGAAGACCCTGTCCCATGGGACTCCACCACCTTGTCTGGCAAGGAGGAGGAGGTGGGCACCACCACCACACCCTGCCAGCAGGAGAGGGATGCAGCCTTTGGCAGGGCAGTGCTGCATTCAGCAACCAGGTTTTTTTGCAAGGCATGCTGTGAGTAATGCGAATACTATGCATTCTGTAGTGATCTCGCTCTCCTTTACCAGACTGCAGTGTGTGATTATTGTTGTTTGGTTGGCTAATAAGTAATTTTTATAAAAAGAACACCGTGTTGTCCCTGTTGTGCACAATGGGGTCCCCCTTCTATTGATATCTTCTCTACAGTAGTCAATTTTGGGTCTGAATTCGCACAGATTAAAGTAGGTATAAACCCTCATCTTGGGGTGGGTAATTGGTTAAAGTAACACATAACTACAGATAAGGCTACATCTGGATTTACCCTGGTATAACCAAGAGCAGAATTTGATCCTTGTGGATTCAGTCCACTTTAAGACAGTGGAAAAAATGTGTCTATAGTTCCTTCCAAATAATCTAACCAAGGATAATTGGCAATGGTTTCAGGAAATAACAATTTCCATGTCCTAGGCTGCTGCTGTTCCAGTTCCTGTTCATAACTGACCAATGAAACAAACAAGTCCCAAAACTTGCCAACTAGAATGTTAACAGTAAAAGTAATGAACTACTTTAATAGAATCTAGAAATGGAAAAGTCCAAATAAATCTACTTTATATCCCATTTCCCAATGGCCAGTGAAGGGCTGTTCCTTATAGTTTATTTTCTAGTGCTTCAATAAGTATAGCTTTTAAAATGTCTCCATCAAACAAATGTTCAGTACTGTTCTTGAGTGACTCTCTCACAGTACAACAGATCTAATAGTAATGAGGCTGTTTTCCCTGCTACTCAGCTGATATTTTGCAGACTGTATCTGGAAAACTGTACTTTGAAATCACATAATTCAAACTATGTAATGTTGCAGGGTCATTCACTGGTCAGTGCACCTCCTCGCCGCAGAAAGCAGCATGGCCGTCCCTCTACATCAGGTGCCTCCTGCTAGGAGATGCTCTCAATGGCTGCAGTGATCTACCCCTTCTGGAGAATCAGCCCTCCGGACAGGTTGCTCCTAGTCTTGCCCTTTCTGGTGTAACCAAAGTTCAGACAGAACCAAATGTCCAATGACCTTAAATTAGGTCTTCATCTCCAACATGGAACTCAGTAGTCCTTGTCCCTTTATGCTCAGAGAATTGCACCTCCCCACTGTTTGGGTGGTAGTAAGGGAACCCAAGACCACCCTTTCATCTGGGTTCCAGCCCAGCAACCCTGTGTTTAGGCAGCCAAGGATTGTGTCTTAAAATCCATTGCTGCTTTTTACCTCATACTTGCTTGCAGGCGTCTTTCACAGAGATTTACTCTCTGACTCTCTCTACCTGGAAGTCTTACCCCACTGGCAGGTTTCTCCCTGTCTGTTGCTGGGGCCTTTTTTTTTTTTTGAGATAACTCTCTGGCGATCACCCTTCTCTACCTAAGCTGTAGCTAGCCACTTTGTAGCTGCGGCTGGAGAGGTAATTGCTCCATCTATTAACTCTTTAATGGCTGCTATACAACCCATTACACTGTGTGTGTGTGTGTGTGTTTTTATATTTTTATTTTTATTATATATATAGATAGATAGTTAGGCACCTATATACTTTTTAGTATCTAACCCTATATAGTGGCAAGTACATAGCAAAGTATATAGCAAGTATAAAGCAAAAGACAGATATGCCAGTATGACACAGGATCATCTGTTACACTCACAAAATGAGAATTTTCAACATTAAGAAAGATAACTAAGAAATTTTAAAAAATCTAAGAGGTATAAGTGTGTTTCTTTAAAATGTTTTTTTAATTGTTTTCCATTCAAAGTGTCCTATAGGCACCAGGATCTTTAAGTCTCTATTATGGACTTAAACTAGCACTTGGCTGCAGCCTGTGGCATAGTTTCTGCTGCTTTTAAAGCCCTGGCAGTTGAAATTGTTCCGAAATGGGGAAAAATGGATTTTTAAAACCTGAGTGCCTAACTGGACTGTAAACAGTAGCAGATTAATTGTTTCGTGTATTATTTTTTATAGCACATCTACTTCTAGGCTATTATATGGAGCAAAGGTCAAATGGGAGAAAAAGAAGTGGTACTATTCCGTTGTCTTTTGCTATTCGCACAAGAAATAAATATGAAACAATCACACAGCATGGCGGGGCCCACCGGATTTGTGGAATTTAGACAACATGCATGGCCTAAATACATATACGAACTGTTGCTGTGGTTGGGTTTTGGCAGCTTCTAAAACATAAAAGCCAGTGAGCTCTCTTAGGGATTTAAACAATTTTAAAGCAATACTACCCTGTTCCTGTACACTACATATTATCCTAAACTCCACCCACAAACCAATTCTACCCACTGGAGATACCAAAAAGAGAGTCCACAAGTCTCAGAGAAGTTCCCACTCCAGATTTTTACCTGCATTTCTTGGCCTAGCTCACTACAGATTAAAAACATTTCTGACGTAACTCCAGTTTCACCAAACTATTGAGAAAATGGCCATATTTGCATTACATATGAAAATTAAATTTCAATTCTATTTCAAGGTTGGTGTGAATGCACATAGTAGATTTCTTTAGCAAATAGATAAAGAATAAGGGAGATACACTTAGCTCAGTTTTAGAAGTGGGAAAGTTTGGCACATTTATATCCTAACCCAGGAATATTTGTCATTGCCCAGAATGGCTTTAAAAATTCATCCAAGTCCTCAAAAAGTAGCTTCCATTTTCTGTTTTTAAAACAAAGCAGTCAGTTTGAATGACAAGAGGTATTTATATCCCATCAAATGCAAAAATTTGACACAACCTTCACTATGGAGTCACTAACATGCTTCCATAATACAGCCACATGAACAGGCTGATTTAGACTAGCAAGATCTTACTAAGCTTCCTGCTATAACTCCACAGATGACTTTGCACACCCAGTGATTACTCTGAATGGCAATCATGGCAGAGTTGGACAACCTGTGACTCCAGCTTCCCTTCTATAGTAGGATGATGTGGCAGTCCAAGTTTGTCCTATGCACCACAGTGCCAACCTCAAGAGATCAAAAATCATAAATTCAGTCCTGTTAAATGATTAAAAATCATGAGTTATTTTAAGACTATACTGTTTTTCTTTGATCTGTCTTTTGATTTCTGAATGTCTCCCTGTCCACCCCCAGGTATATGGCAATTAGTGTTGCCTAGGCCCCCCCCAGATTTATTGGAGAAGGTGAGTTATACCGCTGCTGAAAGAGCTCTCTCCCCCACATCTACCCATCCCCTGCCCCACAATGAACACTGACCCCTTGTCACGGAGTATAGGGGAGTCCGGCCCTGCACCCCTCTTCCCCGGATTCACTGGGAGTCTCAGCCAGCCAGTAGAACAGAAGGTTTATTAGAGATGCCAGGAACACAGTCCAACCAGAGCTTGTCAGTACATCCAGGACCCCTCAGTCGGGTCCTTCCGGGGGGCAGGGAGCTTAGACCCCAGCCTGGGGCTCCCTGCATTTCGCCCCGCAGCTCCACCCGGGGCAGGGAGGCCAGACCCTGTCTGCCTCGCTCGTCTCTTCCCCGGCCAGTTTTCAAACTCCAACTCTCTAGCCCCTCCTCTGCCTTTGTCTGCTTCCCGGGCCAGGAGGTCACCTGATCCCTTTGTTCTCACACCTTCAGCTCTCACCTTTGCCGGGGGAGGGGCCGGGCCATCTGTTGCCAGCAGACAGGGCCATTCTCTGTGTCCAGGCCTCTGCCTTCTAGGGCTTTGTAACAATCATGCACCGTTGTCCCACCACCTAGATACTCAAGCACCGCATAGGGGAAACTGAGGCACCCACACAGTACTCAGGGAAACCTTAACTACAGTCCTAGTTCGTCACATCTCTCCCCCCTCCGAGACCGAACTGAGCGGGGTCACTTTAGCCAGTGACCCGGGGAAGTTCGAACCTGGTCACACCAGGCCGTTCCAGTTCCACGGGCTCCCTTAGGTTGGGTGGGCTTGATGGCACCCGCAGGCCGCATGTGGGAAGGTTTATGCGTCCCGTGCCCTCTTCCCATCCCAAAACCCCTGGGGTTCAAGCTGAGATCAGGTCTTTTCCCAGCGCTCCAGTCTGGAGGGCTGTAGTTCGGGCTCTCTTGGTTAAGAGCCTCCCTCTTGATCTGGTCCCCTCTCTGACCACGTGTCTCTGTCACCAGCCGCTCGGCATCGGCCCCTTTTCCTGGATGCAGCCACGTTGGGGCGGAATGGTGACCATACCCCGTAAAGTGCCACCCAAATAGATCCGGCTGCTGCTTCTTAAGGGCCTGCCCCATGGCCAGGCATTCCTTCTCTATGGCCTGACCGTTCTGCCTCCAGGGCAGCCGCTCCTTGCTCAGATACCCGATGGGGTGTCTCTCCCGCTTCGCATAGGCCTGCATCAGCACCACGCCCAGCCCTGTGTCTGAGGCTTTGGTGAACACTGTACAGGGCTTGGCCCCGTCTGGGTTTACTCGATCTATAGGGCCCTGGATTAGAGCCTCCTTCAGCGCACAGAGAGCCCTCTGGCCCTGCTCGGTCCAGACTGCCTCGTCTGGCTTCCTCTTCTTACCTAGCTCTGTGGTGGGGGCAGCTAGGGAGCTAAAGGGGGGTACAAACCTCTGGTGGGACCCCGCCATCCCGCTAAAGGCCTGGCCCTGTTTCTTGGTCTGGGGAACAGGCCAATCTCTGATCGCCTCCGCCTTGGCCAGCCCTGGGCTGTTGAATGACTGGTTCACCTCTAAAGCCAGCCTGTCCTTGGCCTCTCTCTCCAGGTTCTGGGCTCTTTTCCCAGTTACTCTGAATGGGGGACACCTGATGGAAGGATGGGCTCCCATCTCAGGGGAGAGATCCATCAGGGGGTCTTCCCCATTCTCCTCCCAATTGTCCCTTACCGGTTCTAGGGGTCCCCTTACTCTCCTCCCATACCACAGCTTGAAAGGGAAGCCCCCTGGTGATTCCTGGGGCACTTCCTTGTGCCATCGGTGGGGCAGGTACTTGTCCCAGTCCTGTGGATGCTGATTGATGCAAGTCTTCAGCATCAGCCTCATGGTCCCCTGAACTCTCTCCACCAGCCCATTGCACTGGGGATGATATGCTGAGGCCCAACTGTGCCGGACCCCACATTTCTCCCACAAGCACCGGAGCAGGGCCGACATGAAGTTGAACCCTTGGTCTGTCAGGACTTCCTTGGGGAACCCCACTCGGCTGAAAATGGTCAGCAGCGCATCCGCCACGGTGTCTGCTTCAATGGAGGATAAGGGTACCGCCTCGGGGTAGCGGGTGGCAAAATCTACCACCACCCGAATGTACTTCTTCCCCGACTGGGTTGCCCTGCTGGGGGGGCCCACCCCCCACCCCCCACCCCCCACCCCATTCATAGCCACCTTCTGGAAAGGTTCCTCCCTGAGGGGCAGGGACCTCCAGGGATCTTCTCCCTTACCCTGGCCCAGGTATAATAGCCGGTGATGATACTTCGGGTGCCCCACCGGCTGCCTCCTGATTCCCCGCAGTTCTACTTCCCCTTGGGAAGCCCATTCCCGGCACAGGAATCCCTTCTCCCACAGGGATCTGTCTCTGCAGTCTTTCCCAAGGGGGTTTACAGCGCCGTGGCCAGCAAGTTCCCTTAGCTTCTCCAAAGCGGGATCCCTCTGCAGCTCACTGGCCAGGCCTGGGGTCACGGCCCCACTGAGCCCTGTCCCTGGTGGCTCCCTCCCTGCCGTGGACTCACTTCCCGGCAGCACCTCTGGACCAGGCAAGCCTGGTTGGCAGCCGTCCTGCCCTGCCTGTGTGTTCCCCCACTCAGCTGGGGTCTCTGCTCCCCCCGGGCTCAGCGCTGCCCTGGCTGTCCCTGTGGGGCCAGGCAGCGAGCTCGCTGCTTTGGTCACAGCATCAGAGCCAGCGTGAGCCACCTCTCCAGTGTGCAGGGGGGTGGGGAGCATCTCTCTGACCCACCCCGTCCTAGGGGTCTGGTTACAGGCAGGCAGGTAACCGGGGCCTGGCAGCTCCTCCCCCCTGCCAGCCAGGTCATTTGCATTTTCACTGACCATTTCCCTCTTAGCCAATTGGTTTCCTGAGTTCAAATTCAAATCCTCGGCCGTTACAGGGCCTGGATCCTGTCCCAAAGATACACAGTCACCCCCCAACAGCACCTCACCGCTGATATCCTGGAGACCCCCAACCACCAGCCAGCCCGATCCCTCCTGGGTCTGCACAGGGATCTGGGCCATAGGCAGGGCGAATGGGTCCGTCCCTGGGACCCTCACCCAGGTCACACAGCCCCCCAGCAGCTGGTGGGGGTGCACCACCCGGGGCCTGACCACAATTCTCTCTGTCCCGGGGTCTTGCCACCCCCCGAATGTCTCTCCATTGACCATCAGCTTCCGCTTCCACGGGGGGTCCATAGGGCTTGAGTCCAGGGCCAGGAGTGGAAATCCGTCCACCATCCCACCCTTCTGGCTGGTGGAGTTTATGGCCTTGGGACCCAGCAAGGGGGTTAGATCCCGGGGCTTTTCCGCAGGGTCTCCTTGGTTCCAATCACCAGCCTGCTCCAAGGCAGTGAGGTGGGCCTCCACATCCCCACCCTCCTTAACCAGGGGCAGCAATTTAGGATCGAGGTTCCCTGCGGAGCTGGCACCCCGGGATCTGTCCCCACTTACCCCTGGCCAGTCCCCTATGCCTCTCAGTTCCACCACCGCAAGTTCACGCTGCTGCTTCTTCTGTAGGTCTTTCTCGGGCTCTTGCTGTCTCTCACCGTCCTCTTGCTCTCTCGGACTCAGCTCCAGTCCCATCCGTCTCCCATCCCCTGCTGGGGAACCCGATCGTGAAGACCCCCGTCTGGTTGGGGACCAGACTCTTGGGGATGCCAGGCTATCACTCCAGCTGCTCCCAGATCCTGCTGTAGCCCCATTGGGGTCAGGAATCTGCTCCCTGGAATGGTCATCTTCCTCCAGCCGCGTGATTAACTGGGCTTTAGTGAGCTTTCCAATGGGTATCCCTCTCTTTTTGCACAGGGTTACAATGCTCCTCTTAAGGAGAAGGCGATACGCCATCACTTCACTGCTCCCAAGTTTGCTGTGGACTCGCAGGCCTGTGTGCTCTTAGCTCCCCACGGTTTCCAGGAAGAACCCCAAGTGTGCCAGCCCTTCTCCAGGTCACCACCTCTTTGCCAGGTCGGGCTGCAGCTTCTCCGCCCCTGGGTCCACTCACGGCACCCCCAGGGGAACCCTGTCCCTGCAAAATTCCTTCTCTCTCCCAGGGCCAAGCCGCAGGCTCCTCCGCCCCTGGGACTGCTCACTGTAGCCCCCAGGGGGACCCCCTCATTGCACAGTCCTTCTCGCTGGACACACACTCCCAGGGGTTAAGCGTAGCTCCTCCGCTCCCCGAAACCGCTCCTCCGTGAGCCTTCAGCACGCCTGGTCCTCGTTAGCCCCCTTCGTTCTACTGCTCCCCAGTTACTTACTGCAGGAAGCGCCGTTCACGGGGTGCAGAACGTCCCGCCGCTGCCACCAGTTGTCACGGAGTATAGGGGAGTCCGGCCCTGCACCCCTCTTCCCCGGATTCACTGGGAGTCTCAGCCAGCCAGTAGAACAGAAGGTTTATTAGAGATGCCAGGAACACAGTCCAACCAGAGCTTGCCAGTACATCCAGGACCCCTCAGTCGGGTCCTTCCGGGGGGCAGGGAGCTTAGACCCCAGCCTGGGGCTCCCTGCATTTCGCCCCGCAGCTCCACCCGGGGCAGGGAGGCCAGACCCTGTCTGCCTCGCTCGTCTCTTCCCCGGCCAGTTTTCAAACTCCAACTCTCTAGCCCCTCCTCTGCCTTTGTCTGCTTCCCGGGCCAGGAGGTCACCTGATCCCTTTGTTCTCACACCTTCAGCTCTCACCTTTGCCGGGGGAGGGGCCGGGCCATCTGTTGCCAGCAGACAGGGCCATTCTCTGTGTCCAGGCCTCTGCCTTCTAGGGCTTTGTAACAATCATGCACCGTTGTCCCACCACCTAGATACTCAAGCACCGCATAGGGGAAACTGAGGCACCCACACAGTACTCAGGGAAACCTTAACTACAGTCCTAGTTCGTCACACCCCTTCCTTCAGTGCCCACCCCTTAGGTCTGTCCACTGCCCTCACCTCTGCTTCTCCTGGGGCTCTTCAGTCGCTCTCTCTCTAGCTGGGGACAGCTCCAAGGGCTCCTCATAGGGTTTGAGCGTCTGCACTCACTTGCAAGCCCAGGTTAGGAATTGTTGAACCGTGGAGCGCCACTGCATCATGCGGGCCTGTGTCTAACCACCCATATCCCAGACTTCCTATCGCCTTCCCAAATATGGTGCAGTGTGAGAAAACTTGACTGTCCACCAAACATCATTGTCCAGAGAATGAAGAAAGTCAGTTTGTGGGATACTTTTGGCAGACTTACAGAGCATGAGACCAGCGGGGTTGTGTCTATACTGCAGAGCAATAGGGCTTGAACTCTGGGTCTTGGCTTGACTCAGGCTCCGTTCCTGTCGGTACTGGAACCCTGGGGCTGTGCCTTGGATTAGTGCAATTTTTGTGTAGGCAGAAGGGGGATTAGGCTTGAGCCTTAGTTCAAACCCTGAGTTTACATTGCAGTATAGACATACTCTTAGTGCATACAATGCTCATGCAGATTGGAGATAACAGCTTTCTCCAGAGGTGTCAGTAGTGAGTCACTCTTCTAAGATCCTGTTAACAATTACTAATATGCATACATAGGGCCCTAACAAATTGATGCCCATGAAAAACGTGTCACGGACTGTAAAATCTGGTCTCCCCCCATGAAATCTGGTCTTTTATGTGCTTTTACCCTATACTATACAGGTTTAATGGGGGAGACCAGTGTTTCTCAAAGTGGGGGGGGGGGGGGGGGGTCTTGACCCAAAAGGAAGTTGCAGGGCGGGTCAGGGTATTGACACCCTTCCTTCTGTGCTGCCTTCAGAGCTGGGCGGCCGGAGACCGGCGGCTGTTGGCCAGGCGCCCAGCTCTGAAGGCAGCGCCCTGCCAAAAGTAGCGCAGAAGTAAGCGTGGCAATACCACACTGTGCCACCCTTACTTCTGCAATGCTGCCTACAGAGCTGGGCTGCTTGCTGAGGGCCCAGCTCAGCAGGCAGCAGCGCAGAAGTAAGGACGGCAATACTATACCAGGCCATCCTTACTTCTGCGCTGCTGCTGGCGGCGGCTCTGCCTTCAGAGCTGGGCAGCTGGCCAGCAGCAGCTCCTCTCCAGCTGCCCAGCTCTGACAGCAGTGCCAGCAGCAGCCCAAAAGTAAGGGTAGCAGTACCACAACCTCCCTACAATAACCTTGCGCTCCCTCCCCACCCCCACAACTCCTTTTTGGGTCAGGACCTCTACAATTATAACACTATGAAATTTCAGATTTAAATAGCTGAAATCATGAAATTTGCCATTTTAAAAATCCTATGACTGTGCAATTGAGCAAAATGAACTGTGAATTTGGCAGGGCCCTATGCATAAAGATCAATTCTGTCATGCCTCCTAGTCAGTAGGTATGTGTCACTGGGGGAGATAGTGCATCACTCCGCACTGCTGGGCCAATAGCTATATGCTATTTCATCAGCCCCAGATACTATGGTTACTCAGCTTTCCCTGTGTGTGGCCAAGACTAGGGCTTGATTGAGAGCTGGCTGGGTAAGTCTCGAACTGTATAAAATAGCGATGATGATGGTGGCCGAGCAGATACTCAGAGGAGAAAGAAAGAGCATTTATTGGTCCCTTTGATTCAGAGGGTTTCATTTTCTTTTGTTGAAAAGGAGCACTAACCAGCGGTTCTATTCCATTCCAGCGTGTTCCGGTTGTCCAGAAAGCAGCTGCAGACAAGAATGCTCTTTATGATCTGTGTCTGCCCCAAGGTCGGATTAACTTTTTGTGGGCCCGGCCCCAAACATTTGTGGGCCCCCCCGGGGCAAGGCACAGGGAGGGGAAGATGGTCAGTCTCCAGAGTGAAGGGCGGGCTGGGGGCAATGAGGCACAGCGCGGCGGGAGCAACCCTACTCTGTGCAGCCCAGCAGGAGGGCACCGTTTACGAACCTGCAGCTGCCAGATGCACACTGGCCTGCCCAGCCCTGTGCTGCCAGCATCCCCCTTCCTCTTGAGGACAGGACCACACCACACCGGCCCAGTGCCCCCTCGCCCAGAGACCTCCACCACAGAGCTCTATGCCCACCCCTCCCAGAGCCCTCCCCCGCTGGCCTCCCACCATAAATGCACAGCACCCTGCACATCAGCACCCCTTGCCCACAGTCCCACCATCACAGCTGCACAGCACCCCATAGTCCTAAGGGGATTCTGCACCTTAAAAATTAAGAATGGCAGAAGGACCGGGTCGGGTGCAACCTTCCCCAACCCCACCCCGGAACAAGGACTCGACAGTGAGGGTGCACCCGACCCTGACAGTGCAAGGGCCAGGCCTGCCCCAGAAACACCCTGGGGCCCTGCCCCCCTGTGTGCCACCCTGTGTGGGTGAGCAGGCTCAGCCCGGCAGCAGGATCCAAGTGCAGAGGGATCTAGTGTGGGGGGTTCCAGGTGGGGATAAAAGAGTTCTCTGTGGGGTGGTCTGGGTACGGGTGGCTCTGTGGGAGATCTGGATGCACAGAAGCTCATTGGGGTTGCAGGGGCAATGGAACTCTGCAAGGGATCCAGCTGAAGGTGTGTGGGGCTTAGCATGGGGGTGTCTGGGTGCAGGGGAGGTGGGGTTCATTTGGGTGGGGGTCCAGGTGCAGCTGGTTGGGGCTCAGTGGGGAGGGTGTCTGGGGGGACTCATCAGGGTGGTACAGATGCAGAGGAGGTGAGGGCTTGTCAGGGTGAGGGTTCGATGGGCCTGCTTAACAGGGGAGCCCCAGCTTCTGCCAAGGGGATGCCGCATGTTGGGCTCCAGCTTCCCCCCTGCTCCCGCTTCCCCTATCCCCTTCTCTTCCCCATCCCATGGCCCTTCCTCACTGCCCCATCTCCTCCCCACCCCATCCCCTTCATCCCCACTGCCTCTTTCCCCCAGCCCCCTGCTCTTTCCCATCCCATGCCCCTTCCCCACCGCTCCATCTCCTCCCCCGGCTTGGGGGGCAGGGGAAACCACCCCCCAGTACTCACCGGTGGCGCAGAGCGGGCTGGGTCCGGGTCGCTCCACTTCCTGCCACCCAGTGAGTGCAGGGTGGGCCTGATCCCTGCTGCAGTCCCCTGAGATGTAGCTCAGGGGAAGGGGTGGAGTGGGGATGGAGCAGGGGCAAGGGATTTGGGGAAGAGGCGGAGCAGGGGTGGGGGCAGCTTTCCTGGCTGGCTCAGGCAATCGGGGAATCAGGCTGACTGGGGCCCCTTCTGATTGTGGGCCCGGCCCATGGTAAACCCGGTACTGTCTGCCAAGTGAAAATATTGTCTCCTTTCCTCTTGGATTTGGACATCGTACCAGACATCCATGCTTTTGTAACCTCCAGACTGGATTACTCTGATGTTATGTATTCAGGCCTGCCCCGGCCGACCACTCAAAAACTTCATCTCACATGGAATGCAGGTGCCCACCTCTTTAACAATGTTTCATGCACACAGTACATTATGCCAGGAGTGTATTGACTGCATTAGTTTCCAGTATATTTCAGGGATCAATTCAAGGTAATAATTTTAGCCTACAAAGCGCTTTAAGGTTTTGGTCAGGGTAACCTTGAAGATTGCATCCCTCTGCATGATCTTGACTTTTCCTAGATTTGTACATTAAATGGGTGAGGTCAGACTGGTGGAGGGCCCATGGCTCTAGACTTCGCTTCCCCATGGTGAGACAAACTAAACTTGATTAGTTTTAAGGCATGTTTAAAAGGCAGTATATTTAGTCAGGGTTTTTAGGGATAGGCAAGAGTTGGAGGTTAAGAGAGTTATTTCAGCCTTGGTGATACATCACTAGAACTGACTGTTGGTGTGTGTTTTTGAAGTTGTTATAGTAGTGTGCCTGGAGAATACACATCTGATCCTGCTCGCTCCCATTGAAGTCAATAGGAGGTTTGCCATGGACTCCAATGGCAGTAGGACCAGGCACTATGACAGATGCACAATATAACAACAAATGAGGCAGGCAGTGTTAGAACAGAGAACTAGGTACCAAGACACTTCTATTCTGTTCCAGACCTTTCCACTGAGTTCCTCTCTGGCCTTTGACAATTCAGCCTCAGTGTGACTCAGTTTGATACTTAGCCCACTCAATGGATTTTGGATCAGCGTCAAAGAGGTTTGTGAAACATTTTGAGATCCTTCGATGGAGAGCTCTGTATAATTAACCAGTGTACTTATAGGTGCTATGTTATTTTTCCTTTATGAAAGAAATTTTATCATGTTTTTCTTATTCCCTTATCCATTATTTTAAAATTTAAATAAATGAACATTTGGCTTGAAATGTAACAACAACCTAGCTTTGGCTGGGAAAAAAACATGAATGTCATTGGTAAACCTTCTGCTGTTTATTACCTATATGATGGCAGGAGTATTAATAGTTTCATCATTTAAATTTTTAGGTACATTGAACTAATGTATCAACAACCTTTACATTACTGTGTGAGACAGACAATACCTTAGTCACTGCTGAAACTTTCGTGTTTCGTGTTGAATGGGAGATTATGACTAGATCATACAAGATTTTTTAAAAAACTATTTGGTGGGTGAGCATTCTGCATATGGCATAAAGTTAAGCATAGTAAATGATCCAAATCACAAGCAGCTTTCATATTTCTACACAAATGATTACTGAATTGCAGTGCAAACATTGATTTTACAACATCTCACACTCTTTGTTTAAATTATCATCATTTCTTAAGTCCAATTTTTTTCCCAAGGCCAGACGCGGCTTCTGATGCTTGTCCAGTTGTTTTTTCAACACCTTCTTGAGCAGTCTTGCAAGCATGATCAATAGCTGAGAAAGATAGAGAAGAAGCTAACATAAAAGCAAAGTCAATACATTCAAATGTATGTTGTTTCATATTTATCGTGGAATGGGGAAGTGAGAAACTGACTCAAGTATCCCTATCATTGTAACACCAAACTGTGTACTTATTCATTACACCATATGACTCATGTTCACTACACCAGATACCAGCTGCTTACATTTCCTAAAGACGAGCTTCTCTCTGCTAGTGCATGTTGGGGTGGTGGTGGTGGGATATATTAAGTGTTGGTACACAGGTTGGGTGCTGCTGGGCAGATGCCTGTGGGTGTTAGGAACGGTGGGATAATAGGGCATGGTGGTTGGGGATGTTGGTGCTGGAACTGATGGATGTTGGGGAGCGGCTGGTTAAGAATGGTGGAGGTGCTGTCTGGATGAGTGGGTGGATGCTACTTTGTGGGATGATAGGTGTTTTAGTGGCTACTGGAGGTATGGGTGGATGTTGGGTACTGGTGAAAGGGAGAGTGGTGTTGGTCAGTGGGGTAAGAAATGTAGGGAGGCACTTCCTCCTGGCCCCTCCCTTCCCTAGCTTGCATAAGTTCAGGAAATCACTGTTTAGTTATGCAAGGAGGTGCACGCTGAGAGAGGCTGCAGGAACAAAATAGCTGATTTTTCACCATTTTTCAGCAGTGTTTCCCTGGAGCAGATAATGTTGTGGATAGTGAGGGGGAAACGGGAGGAATGGGAAGCTGCAGTGGAGCTGGAATGGCAGGGAAGGGGATCGCAGCAGCAAGAAGGAGTGGAGCTTCTCCTGGTGTCCCTTTAGTTCTCTTGTCTGGGTCCTAGCAGCTGCCATATTTTGGCAATTTTGCTACAACCCCACTCCCTGGTGACCTTCCTTGGTGTCACATCCACCAGTGTGAGAGGCCCTGCTCTAGAGGGAGAGAACATGATATTACCATTAGCTTCTGGTTTTCAAATACATGCACATTTAGACTCCAAAGCTGCTAATGCTGCCATCATTCTTAGAACCGGATTTAGTGACCTTTTTGCTCTGGTAATTCTCATCACTCTCCTCACAACAGCCATAGGACTGCCAGCACCATTTAATGATTGACATCATTGCTGGCTCTGCAGCTCCTTGAGCTGCCACATAGTGAAGCTGGGCTTGGGATCATTATGGCCTTCTGCCCTTAGAGCTGAAGAAATCAAGATACACCACATGCTTACTTAGCCTTTAGGAAAGAGGGACAAAGTTTTGACTGCACTACTGCCAGAGCCCTCACTGTGATCAATGATGAACTTCGAACACAATGCAAAATGTACTGTGTGAGCCATAGAAATAGAGAATCAGTGGGAAACTGTAGTGAATCTTCTAGTAAATGCAGAGACAAGGTGGGAGAGGTGATATCTTCTATTGGACCAACTTCTGTTGGTGAGAGAGACAAGCTTTCAAGCTTACACAGAGCTCTTCTTCAGGTCTCTCTCACCAACAGAAGTTGGTCCAAGAAAAGGTAATACTGTACCTCTCCCACCTTGTGTCTCTAATATCCTGGGACTGACACGGCTACAAGAGTAAATACATATACAGCCACTAATGAACAAATCCTGAAATCCATACCCACATTTTAGTAAATCCTTTTGTAAGGTCAAACTCTCGCTAAAATCAATGGGAGTTTTGCCCGAGAAAGCACCAAGTAAAAACTGAGTAAGAACATTAGGATTTTTTTTTAAGATGGCCATGTCTTTTGCTAGCTTTCCCTCCTTCATGCCCAGTTTTGCCCTCATTGAACATAATATAATTTCTCATACCTTTCTGACCCGCATCTGTAGCCTGGTTCACTACCTGCTGTGCAGACTTTCCCAGCGCATTTGCTGTAATTAGGAAAAACAATGCATTTAACCTGTTAAAAAATTATGTTCTCCTCTTCTCTCTTCCCATACTCTCCATACCACAGCCCATGAAGTGCTTACGACCATTGGCTCTGATGCATGTTTAACAGGCTGTAGACCATGGTGATCGTATATCAGAAGATTATTAATAGAGAATAGGCTGAGGCTATGCAGATTGCTGATGGGTATCTGTATGAGGTACATAAACTGGCTGGCATGCTGCCAGGGAAGTGTGTTATGTGATTATATAGCAACAACAGTGTTCTGGTCATGTTAGTGATAGATAAGACGACAAAATGTAGGAAGAGAGAGAGAGAGAGAGAATGTGATTAGCAGTGGTGTTTAGCTGCATATTGATAATTCCACGATGCTGGTTTGTTATTTATGTATTTACATTTCTTGTGTTGAAGATGTTTTGTCATCTGGGTTGTTAACATTTCCTCAAAGGGTAAAATAGTCTTTGCAGACTTTTTGGAAGGAGTGTGGTTTCAGGAAGGAAAGAAGGATGGAGACATGACAGGCCGGGCAAGGGAAAGGGGTATGTTTACAAGGAACAGCTAGAGAAACAAGAGGTAAAAATATAATGGATCAGCTGCAGAACTAGGGTGATCAGATGCTAAATACAAAATATTGGGACCGCCGTAGGGGGAGTGCCTTTTCAATTGTTACATTCACCCGGGACGTCCGGGTCTTCGGCGGCGGGTCCTTCAATCACTGACAGCCTTCGATGGCACATCGGCGGTGGGTAATAAGTCATGCCACCAAAGAAAGAAGTACCCACCGCTGAAGTGCCGCTGAAGTGCCGCCGAAGACCTGGACGTGCCAGGTGAGTGTAACAATTAAAAAGGCGCTCCCCCTGTCACCACCGCCTAAGTGGAAAAACAAACAAACAAAAAAAAGAGTGCCCGAAACAAAATATCCGGACAAATGGTGTCCCAACCGTACTTCGATTTTATCGGGATGTCTGGTCACCCTATGCAGAACACCAAACAATAATGACAAATTATGTGGGAATGTCCCTCTAAAAGCCATTTCACATCAAAGATATAAGCAGTTTATGAAAGCACAGTCTCACTTTCACAGCACCTGGGTGACTAACTGTAACCTGCCTTATCAATGACAAGAATTTACTGAAAATATGTGGCATTTAGAAACATAGCTAGGTACATTTTGTTTTTAAAAACCTTGTTACAGGAGTGCACATACCACATTGAGAAGAGCTCATATGGCTAGCATTAAATTTTAACATTAAATGACATTTACTTCCTAATCTCTTCTGAGCTGAACATTTATACATACAGCAATAGAAATCTCCAGCTGAAGTGCCATGCACCTGTGTCTGACCCACACTGATTTGGAGTTAAATTGTATTGGAAAATTCTGGTCAGTGTATCATGACTAAGGCTGTTTTATTCACGGGCATTTTTAATAAAAGTCATGGACAAGTCATGGGCAGTAAACAAAAAATTCACAGCCCGTGACCTGTCCATGACTTTTACTATATATCCCTGACTAAAACTTGGGGGGTGGGGGCAGTCTGGGGGGAGGCACCATGGGTGCTCGGGGGGTGCTGTGGGTGCTTGGGGGGGCAGCTTGGGGGGGTGCCGCGAGTGCTTGCAGGCATCGCGGGTGCTTTTTGGGGGGGGAGTGTTGTGGCCTGGGGGGTGCCATGGGTGCTTGAGGTGGGGGGAGGGAGGGTTGGGGCAGGTTCCCTACATGGCTCATGGGAAATGGCGACCTCCAGCTCCTAGCTAACAATGTGCTGCCTCCTCGCCACCTCAAGCCCCGGTTCTGCAGCATCCATTGGCTGGGAACCATGGCCAATGGGAGCTGTGGAGGCAGTGCCTGCGGGCGGAGGCCGCACGCGGCACTAGGAGCTGAGGGAGGAGCGGATACCCAAATATGAAAGTCAGAAACTCAGGCTGGGCTGGGCTAGGCTGAGGTTGAAGTTCAGCACGCAAGTGTCTAAGGACTCATCTACACACAGAAAAAGCCCAGAATAGCTATTGTGGAATACCTATTCTGCACTAACTTCCTGTGTGGATACTCTTATTCCACACTAAATGTCTATGGGCGGTTTGGGATAATGCACTTTGGAAATGGAATGACCTAAGCTGCAAAAAGGCACTGTGCCTTTAAATTCACACCCTAGCTATTTTGTACTAACTTCCCAGTGAATTCCTTGTGCAGACAAGCCCCAAATCCAATTTTCAGTCATCTGCACATTTGGTTTAACACAGACAGATGGAGTAACGAAAGAAGGATGAGAGTAACAATGCAAGAGAAGGTGTTTATACCCTGAACAGGGCCGGCTCGAACTTTTGTGCCGCCCCAAGCAAAAAAAACAACAACAACAACTGAGTGCTGCCCCTGCCCCCACGCCCCCCAGCAAAAAAAAAAAAAAAAAGCGCGGCCCCTCCGAAACAAACCCCACCCCCAGCGTGTCCCCTGCTGGTGGGCTCAGGTCCCCGGGCAGCCCGAGCTTCCAGGGAGCTGCCGCTGCCCCCTCCTGCCCCTGGACCCAGCCCGCCATGCACCTCCCCCACCTCAGCCCTGGGCTGCCTTCCCCGGGCCCCCACAGCCCACGTGGGCGGGGAAATGCAGTGCCACCCTGGGGAGACTCAGGGGCAGTCTCCCCCGCTGCCCTGCTCGGAGCCGGGCTCTGCCTCTCCCAGCCCCTGGCACTGTGAGGGCCCGGGGCAGGCAGCCCAGGGCTGAGGCGGGGGAGGTGCGCGGCAGGCTGGGTCCGGGGGCAGGAGGGGGTGGGCGGCAGCAGCTCCCTGGCAGCTTGGGCTGCCCAGCCACTCACCCTATCGGCACGCGAGCGGGGATCCGTGCCCCCTGCCCAGCCCACGTGGGCGGGGAAACGCCACGCCGCCCTGGGGAGACTCAGGGGCAGTCTCCCCCGCTGCCCCGCTCGGAACTGGGCTCTGCCTCTCCCCACCCCATGTGCTGTGGGGGCCCTGGGCAGGCAGCCCAGGGCTGAGGTGGAGGAGGTGCACGGCGGGCTGGGTCCGGGGGCAGGAGGGGGCGGTGGCAGCTCCCCGGCAGCTTGGGCTGCCCAGCCACTTGCTCTATCGGTGCGCGAGCGGGGATCCGCGCCTCCTGCCCAGCCCAGTGGCACCCTGCACAGCCCACTTGGGCAGGGAAATGCCGCGCCGCCCTGGGGAGACTCAGAGTGGCAGCGGTGGCGACAGCAGGATCCCCCCTCCCTCCCTGCATCCCAGGCCCCGCTCCCCTCCCTCCTGGGTTCCTCCCACACTTCGGGAGCCCCTCTCACTGCCACAGCCCCGGCTTGGCTCCAGAGGACGATGCTCTGGCTCTCCAGCGGCAGGGCTCTGTCCAGGGCCCGCCCCAAGGGAAAAAAAAAAAAAAGGACTGGAGTGCCGCCCCTTGGAAAGTGCCGCCCCAAGCACATGCTTGGAGTGCTGGTGCCTAGAGCCGGCCCTGACCCTGAAGGACAACTTCAGTTTATATACCCTGTTTCTGTACCTGTTTTCAAGCCATAAAAGGAGTATCAAATATATTAAGAAAGAAACTGAGCATCACAGCCTGGATTCTAGAATGAATTTGGAAGTAATATTTGAACAATGGCTTAAACCAGGGGTCTCAAACTCGTGGCCCGGGGGCCGCATGCGGCCCGCGAGGTTATTTTGTGCGGCCCACAAGCTTCCCGCTGCCCCTTCCCCCACATTTACCTAGAGCAGCTCCGGCCCGGCGTGCACTGGGGGCAGGGCCTGCCTGCCCACCCCGCCCCCGCGTCTGTGTGTTTCTCTGGCCGCTCGGCCAGGTACCTCTCCCGAAGCTTCCATTGGCCGCGGTTCCCCGTTCCCGGCCAATGGGCGCTGCTGGGGGCGGTGCCTGGAAGCAATGATTGACGTGGGGGCGGGGCAGGGCAGGCAGGGAGCCTGCCCTACCCCCAGTGCGTGCTGGCCGGAGCTGCTCTAGGTAAACGCAGGGGGCGGGGGAGCCGCAGGCTGCCCTGCCCCCCTCCTGCAGCCGAACCCCCTGCCCTGAGCCTCCTGCTGCCCCCCTGCACCCCTGCTGCACCCCAACCCCCTTCCCTGAGCACCCCCTGCACCCCTGCCTTGAGCCCCCTGCTGCATCCCTCACCCCAACTCCCTGCCTTGAGCCCACACCACACCCCACATCCCTCCTGCACCCCCGGGGATGGGGGGCAGAATTGGGGTGGGGATTTCGGGGAAGGGGTTGGAATGGGGGCAGGGAAGAGGTGGGGCCTCATGGAAGGGGTGGAGTGGGGGCGGGGCCAAGGGCAGCGGGGGGAGAGGTGTCAGTAATGCGGCCCTCAGGCCAGTGTACTAGTCCTCATGTGGCCCTCGTGGTCATTTGAGTTTGAGACCCCTGTCTTAAACTGATGCTGTTTAACTGGATTGCTAGCAACTGAGTAGTTAAAGAGGTTGGGATATGTAAATTTAACACATTTTTGAGTGTGGTTGGAGCAGCATCTGAAGTGAGATGTTCAAAATGAGCATCTCTGGAAACTGGACTCCCCAAATATGGAAATACAGAACCCGTAGCTATCAAAATAACCTGGGTTGTGTTTGTATATTAAAATTTGTCCCCAGCTGTGCAAACACTTACAGATATGCTTAACTTTAAGCATAAGAATAATCCCTTTTAAAGTCAGTAGGATTACTCACATGCTTAAACTACACACCTAAGTATTTGCAGGGTTAGAACCCTGGATTGCATCCGACAGTGCTGTCTGTCTCTACCTGCTGAAGGTCTGCTCTTGGCTAAGGAGGTCATGTGACCTCTTGACAAACTGTAGAAGCTTCAGCAGAGGGTAAATAAATCTACAGCATACATATTTTAAGGGATATAATAAGCCATATATAGACTGGATATATTAGTTTACAAAGAAAATTATTGTATGTTAAGTTGAAATATAAACCTCTGACGCACAATAGTCATAATATAGTTATAGTTATTGCAATACATCAAACATCCCCTATGATAAAAGGTATAAAGGTTTTTGTTTAAAGTCAGAGAAAACTGAAAGCTCATAGTAGAGAGTAAAATCAAAGTATTATATTATATTTATTATAAATAGTCTATATTTTTAGTCAGTATAGATACTAAAATTGATTTCTGCAAAGCATTATTATTCACTCCAGGTTTCAAACACACCCACCACAGGTTAAATCTAATTTCTTCAACAGAGGTCAGTTTAGAGAGCAGTGTATGAAAAAGGTTACATAGGCAGTAACCATTTTAAAAAAAACCCAAAACTAACATTGGCGTATATGTAATGGTTCAGAATAAAAAGTAATTAGTTGCTTGCAAAATATGAAGTTTTAAAATAAGTTGTTATTCAACAGGCATAAAGACTGAGCCATCTTCTTAGACCCCTATCCTGCACTAAATTCTGTGCAGGTGACGGGGGCTGTTAATCCTGAAGGTGGTGTTTTCCAAATCATGGCTAAGGCTCTTCAACAGGGAATCTTGTCTAACTAGAGCCCTTGGTTCTGATTCTGTGCTCACTGAAGTCAGTGGCAAAACCATTACTTCAGTGCGGCAGGACCAAACCCTATGTTCCCGTTATTTTGTCTGTGAACAGAGGACACTAGACTCCCATACTGTCAGTATGCGTCTTCTTGTGAGCAGTAAAATCAGTATTTTTCCCGTTAAAAGTAGTAAAAAATCAGTCTCAAATAATAATGGACATTGATTGGCTAATCCCATCGATAAAGTGATTGGATTCTCACTGTACTATCAAATAAAACACCAAAATATTATGCTGTTGAGATCGACAAAATTACAAAACCAGCCTCCAGACAAACGAAAATAGATCCAGGACCATATTCTGCTCTTATTTACACCAGTTTAAATCCAAAGTAATTCTACTGAAGTCAGTGGAGTAACTCTAGATTTAGACTGGTGTGAGAGCAGAAACTAGCCCTTGGTTTTTTCAAAACAACAAACAGAGAAATTATATTTAATGTTTCTTACCAGCATCCTGGACTTCCCCTTCTGCGTGTTGTTTAAAACCCTGGAAGCCCTTACCAGACATGGTTGGTTTTAAAAGCTTTCAAAATCTTCTGCTTCAGTTTAAAAAAAGCAAAGCAATTTGCTATACGCTATGCCAGGGTTGCTCTAACTTGGGCTGGTTTTATACATGTGCCAAGGCTCCTCCAGATGCCCACTGGGCAAATTGTTTCAATGGGTGGGGCTGCTGGAAGGCTTAGAATTTGAGTCTAATGAATGAGTGATGACAGTGTGCAGTAAAATTGTGAATTATTTACTTTTCCCAAAGAGAGGGTGTATCCATCTAGGGTTTTCTGCACCAGAGGAATTAATTCTTTCATCACCTTTGTATTTTATAAACATTTCTAAACAAAAAAATTGAACTTTCTCAGCAAAACATAAAAGTGCAATGGAAGGATATTGAAAATTACTGACGAAAGCTTTAGAATGGATTTTTGGAAGGCTGCGTTTTTATTCCAATGGGTCTTATTTCCAGTAGCGCAGCCAGGTTCTGAGTGCAGGGGGAGCGGCGCTATAAAAAGGCGCCTCCCCCTGTACTCACCTGGCGGCACTCCAGATTTCGGCGGCTCACTCCGGGTCTTTCGTGTGGTACCCCCGCCAGGGCCGGCGCGCCCACTAGGCGACCCTAGGCAGTCGCCTAGGGTGCCAAGATTTGGGGGGCGGCAGCAGCTGCCCGCTGCCTCTCCACTCAGCGGCTGAGCTGATGAGCGGGGAGACAAGGGGCGGCTTGCTGCGGCTTCCCCTTGTCTCCCCACTGAGCTGCAGAGCGGGGAGACAAGGGGCGGCTTGCTGCGGCTGCCCCTTGTCTCCCAGCTGAGCTGATGAGCGGGGAGACAAGGGGCGGCTTGCTGCGGCTTCCCCTTGTCTCCCCACTGAGCTGCAGAGCGGGGAGACAAGGGGCGGCTTGCTGCGGCTGCCCCTTGTCTTCCCGCTCAGCTGCTGAGCTGATGAGTGAGGAGACAAGGGGCGGCTTGCCGCGGCTTCCCCTTGTCTCCCCGCTCAGCTGCTGAGCTGATGAGTGGGGAGACAAGGGGCGGCTTGCCGCGGCTTCCCCTTGTCTCCCCACTCAGCGGCTGAGCTGATGAGCGGGGAGACAAGGGGCGGCTTGCTGCGGCTTCCCCTTGTCTCCCAGCTGAGCGGGGAGACAAGGAGCGACTTGCTGCGGCTTCCCCTTGTCTCCCCGTTGAGCTGCTGAGCGGGGGACTAAGTACGACTACCTCAATGATTCCAAATTAATGAATTGTGTAGACTAGCTGGCACAGCAGGACAGAGTTCACTTCCAGGCTCTTATGGAAGAGGGTAAGCTAGTGGCCAGAACCTCACCCCAATCAGTGGTTGATGCATCAGATGCATCATCCTGATTGATGGCAATGTCAATTGTGATGTGCTGTGAGTCATGATGCACACCTCAGGTTCCCCAGCAAGGACCAAAACACCATGGAGGACCTACCTTTTGATGAAGCCCATCTTTTCAATGAAAAGATGCATGACTCCTTACATACTCTAAAGGACTCCAGCCACCCTCTACTCCCTGGGAATATAAACATCTGCCCCCAAAAGGAAGTATCACAGGCAACCTTACTAACCTAGATCAGCATCTGAACAGTTTTATCACCATCAATCTTATGACGGTCCTTGTAAGAGACAAAGAGTGCGGAAGTCTTTTTTCCCTGCACCTACAGCATCATCTCAATCTTGTTTCCTTGCAAAAAGATGTTTTTGATGGGAGTTTGAGAGCTGAAAACTGTTCATGATGACACCATTACCCAACCCCCACATACCCTTACAAGGGTCATGTAGCATTCTTTTTCCACTACTGGAGTGCCATATGAACAGACAAGTGGGTATTAGCTATCATCTATAACGGCTATGATATCATGTTTACTTATCTACTGCCTCCAAAACCCCCATCCCGGTCCCCCTTCAGGGACCATCATGAAGGGATTCTCAGACAGGAAGTGGAATCCCTCTTCTAGGGAGGAGCAATAGAGCACATACCTTTTCAACACCAAGGGAAAGGTTTTTACCCTGTGTACTTCCAAGTTCCCAAAATGGCGGGAGGTTGGAGACCTATCCTCAATCTCTGCAATCTTAACAGTTGTATGTGCAAGCTGAGATTTCGTATGGTCACTCTTGTATCAATAATCCTATCAATAATAGAAAAAGACATGCTTTACAGCTCTTGATATGAAGGATGCTTACTTTCAGATGGATATTCACCTTGCCCACAGGCCTTTTATCAAATTCATTGTGGGCCCTGACCACTTTCAATACAAGGTACTCCCATTCAGGCTTACTACTGCCCTCAGGGTCTCTACCAAGACCTTTCTAGTAGTAGGAGTTCATTTCAGTCAGAACAGCTTCACTGTTTTTCCCTGTCTTGACTGGAAAAGTCTCTCCTCACTCTGACGCAGACTATATGCTTCATAAGTTGTAAACAGCATCTTCGTTCAGTGGGGGACCCGCAACCAGGATCTGTTTTCCTCCAAAACGAACAAGAAATGAAACATACACTGCTTCAGAGGAGCTCTCAGACTACATTCTCAGGGCAATTCTTTGCTTCCCTGGTCAAACCAGCTGAGCTATCCTTTTCCTCCCTCACTGCTCCTACCTCAGATCCTATGGAAAATTCATTGGGACAGGGCACATGTCATCCTCAAGAGGGAGTAGGTGAGGAGCAGCTCAGCCTGACTGACACGCAGCAGGGGGTCGTGGATGGCCAGCACTGCCATCTGGAGAAAGAATCTTCTCTGCCCCTCCGAGAAGAACTTTCCAAAGACCTAAAACCAACAGGATGTGAGGCTTCAGTAGATTGCCCAGAGCCAGGCTCCAAATTCTGGGGCTAGAATGGCATCGCCGTCTAGTGTCCCCAGGAGACAGCCACTGCAGGGGACCCAGCCACCCCCACTCCCTGAGCTGTCTCATGCCCTGGCAGGGTGTCCTTACCTCCCACACCTTGGCTGTGTTCCTGTAGCCCAGAAGCCTGCTGCCCGGTGCCAGTCCCAACACCACAGGTCTTTGGCCTCATGGATGGTCAGGCTTGGGAAAGAGACACACACACATTTGTCAGTCTGGTTGCAGTACTTGTGTCCTTCCAATCCCATTGGTGGCTGGACAGTGGGCAGAGTCCTCGCTGCGTGCCTGGCCCAACAGAATTGCAGGGGGTGGTGTAGAACAGAGAAAGAGATAGAGAGAGATTCATCCTCCAGCCAGGGTCAGTCTGAGAGAAATTGGCTGGGGTCCCAGTCTCACTCTTCTATTGGGTGCCATTTCCCAGCTGGGTTCCTTACCCCTCTGGTGCAGCCATAGGTGCCGACTTTTGTTGGCGCCGCTGGGTGCTCCCCCCGGCCCACCTCAACTCCACCCCGGCCCACCTCAACTCAACTCCCTGCAATTGCTCCCCCCGGCCCACCTCAACTCCACCCCGGCGGGGCTGCTGGTGGGTGCTCAGCACCCACCAATTTTTCCCCATGGGTGCTCCAGCCCCGGAGCACCCACGGAGTCGGCGTCCATGGGTGAAGCAGCATCTGGTAGAGCCGGTAAACCCCCTGCCTGGCCTGCCGGCTGATGTCCTTGGCTGGGTCACCGATGAACAGAGCCAGCTGTGCCACGTGGTGACCCATCCTGGGGAATTCTGCTGAGTTCTAATGGAAGAGAGAGGGGACTCCATCAGCATATTCCTGTCAGCTTCCAGTCCCCCCTGGGCCAGGACTCTCCTTCCCCTCAGCCCCTGTGCAGCAGATGCTAGAGGATAGGAGCTAGAGCTTAACCCTTAATTTCCTCTGCCCCCAAGGGAGCCTGGAGCACAGGGATGTGGGCAGGGCCCTCCATGAGGACTTGCTTCCCTGGCTGCTCCAGGATGACAGGAAGGCATGAACCTGGAGCATGGTCCCCTTAAAAGCCCAGAGTCACCACTTAACCAGGACAAGAAGAACTTGACTCAAGCCAAGCTCATTCTCTTCTCTGACTTTGCCTCCCCAAGAGGAACACTCCTAACCAACAGCCCCTGCAGCAGCAGATCCTACAGCCCATTGGAGCCAGCCTACCTATGCCTGGAGTCAGGAAGCTGGGGTCAGAGGTCACTTACGTCAAACTCAGGAAGGGTGATGGTGGATCTGAGCAGGGCCATGCTGCTCCTAATGGCCCTGGCTCTCTCTTGCGACACTCTGGACATGATCCAGTAGTTAATGTGCTGTGGGGAAAGGAGGCAGTTCAGGATGAATGGGCAGGTGCACGTGTTGTGCAAATGAGACACCCCCGGCATCCCCAGGGGGCTGAGACATTGTGCGCAGGGTGGAATATCTGATTCATTGATCGCAGAGCTTTAGAAGGGAATTGTTGCCCCCAAGACGATGCTTGTATCCTGCAGGTCACAACTTGTCATTGTCTCTCTAGACTGGAACAATGTTCGGTGATTAGTGCTCAACAAAACCTGGTTTGAAGTCCCAGCTCCTTCCTCTATCCATCAAGGAGGAAGGGCCTGACACTGCATTGCACTGACTGCCCTGACCAAGTACAGCCCAATGGGGGCCCAGTTAGGAAGACAGACTGGAAAATGGATCTAAGAGTTAAGGTAAAATTGCCCCTACCCCTCTCATCGGGCTCACCTCCAAGATGTAGTGAAGCCTGTTGGTGTCTGGGGACTCTGCCAGCAGAGTCATGCCCCAGCATGGCATCCAGGAGATCTGGCACGACCCTATGCAGATCCTGCAAAGCAAGGGAGAGCCATGGGTCAGAGTTAGGGAAACTGGGGCTACACCTGCCACAGGATGGGAAGAGGGGTCTCTGGGAAGCACTGGTGAGACCCCCCCAAACACATATCCTGGCCTCTCTCATTCACATCCCACTGCAGGCAATCAGCAAGGATTCATGGCAGGATGACAGATGGCTCTTCGATTAATGACTTTAGCATGATCTACCTGGACTTGGGTGGTGTCCTTCTCCGTGCCCAGGGTGAAGACTGCATGCAGGGCCGCTCGAAGGAGGTGGGTCTCCAGCTCTGGTTCAAGGGCAGGTGTCATGGTGCTGGCAAGAGAGAGGAGCTGGTATTAGACTGTGCAGTGTGGGTGTGGGACTGGCACCAACACAGATGTGAAACTGCAGGCTGGCGAGAATGGAAACTGAGGAACCGAGCCAGGGAATGACAAGGCCAAGGTTTCCCAGACAGACAGTGGCAGGGTAGGAATAGCACCTGTTCCCCAGACCCTGCTGCCCCTCCTGTATCTGATCCTGGGAGTGAGCCTCTCCCCAAAGCCATTGCAATGTTACTGGAGTGAAAAGAACAGCCCAGCCAGGAGAGAGTGAATCTTCCCACCACCTCTGCTAGAGGAGCCACCCTTGGGAGGTGACCTGGGAGCGGGAGGGGCAGTGACTCCCAGCCCTGGACCTGAGCAGCACCGGGGCTAGGGGAACCGGGCAGGAGGGTCTCGGTATCTGAGGTTGCCCACAGCAATCAGGGAGTTGGCTAGGATGGTGCCTTATCAGGCAGCTCCTCAATGAGCTCCTGTGAGGCCCAAAGGAGACAAAGGAGCGTGTGAGATTCGGGCCTCACTGAAACTTCCCAGTGAGGAGATTACGCAGCCAGCGCTCCACACAGCCAGCAGGATCCCCCCACCTGCCTTCCGCTCCTCCGATTCCTGCCCACTAGTGACCAATCTCAGAATTTCTCCCATCTCTTCTCCCCAATCTTCAGCCCCAGCAATCCCTGCCCTCAGCTGCCTCACCAGCACCAGCCATCCCCCATCCATTGGCCGGGGAGACCCCTGCCCCTCCTATGTCTCTGTCTCATGCCATCCACCCAGTGTCTCGCTCACCACAATCCTCTCCACCACAGCCGCCTTGCAGCAGTGCGGCTCCAGTGTGTCCTGCCCTCTCTGCTGTGCGGTGAGACACGCGGGGTGGATGGCGAGCAGGGACATGAGCTGCTGGGCCTCATCCTGCACCCACCAGGAGTGGGGTTAGTGGAGTGAGAGCCAGTTACCCAGGGACCTCCCTGCCCCACCCACACCAGCTGCAGGACTCAGGCCTGAATGGGGGATAGTGGGGACCTGTCCATTGTCCAAATCACCCACGACTCCTACACAAGCAGGGTCAGGAACTGGGACAGTGCCTGTGGGGGGAGGAGACCCCGGCTGGTATGTGACAAACACCCCCATCTTGGGGCTCCCAGATCATGGAGGAGAAAGGTCCCCATTAGGGCTGGTGGATCATCAGAGACAAGACCCCTCTGCAGGGGATCAGGGTGCTGGGAAGGGGCAGGACAATCTCAGTTCCAGCACAGCTGGGGAACGTTTGGAGCTTTTCTCGGCCCTGGAGCTGCTCTCGGATGTTCTTGAGAGCAGCCTCCTCTGTGGCCACGTCCACCCATTCCTCCTCCTCATCTTCTGAGTCCTTGGGGATCCCTGCACCAGGGAGAGAAGGGGACAGGGTGACACCTGCTGCCACCCGGGGGAAGGACAGGGGCATGGTGGAGCAACGTGCCCCTCCTTCCCACTTCTGGGACCCAGGGTACATTGAGCCCCACACTCCCCCCTTTCAGTGATGCCTTCAGCCCCCAACTCCTTCAGGATCCCATAGCAAAGAAACCCCCGCCACTGTCCTGGACTCCCTGCGAGGTGCCTGCCACCCCGCCCTTCCCTCCCCCCCCGCCACTGGAGCATCAAGGACCAAAGTGGCAGCATCTAGTGTCAGTGGGGTTCACGTGGCTCAGGCCAGACACCTGGGCTGGGGACCTGCCCCCATAGCACTGGTCGAGTGCCTGGGCCCAGGGTGTTCACAGCCCCCTCCTCACCCCTCCCTGAGTCCAGCCTGGCTCCTCACCTGGAACAAAGCAGCAGCGCCCATTGGCCTCGCTGCTGCCCGAGTCCCAGGCACTGCTGCTGTCCCATGGGGAGCAGGCTGAGATAGATGCTGGTGCTGGGACAGGGATCCTCCACCTCCTGCCCTGGGGAGGCTGGAAGGTCCTCAGTGACCAGGCATGGCGATGCCTCCTGCTGGGAATCAGGGCTGGGTTTCTGGGGCCGGTGCTTCCCACACAACAAGCCCCAGAGCCACCCTGCCTGGCTCCCCTCCTGGGCTGGGTCCTGCCTGCCCAGCCGCATCCTGGGCCAGCTCCATTTTGGCCTGGCCGGTGCCTCTCCCGCCTCGGCGCCTGCACCAGGAGCGAGTTTCCTCCACCAGAAGGCTGGGCACTTTCACCTCCTGGCCTGGCCGGGAGCTTCTTCCCCGCCAGCAAGGACGGAGGGGCCACTCTGCTCCTGGGGAAAGTGGCAGCTGCTTCCCTCAGGCTCTGGGGTCACCTGCAGAGCCTTCTTCCTGAACATCCTCAGGAGCCTGGCCATCCTGGAACCAAACGGGGAGCAGGCGTGAGTCTGGGGTCAAGGCAGCCTCTCACTAACCAGCCTTTTTGGTCCCTCCCCATCCCTTCCCCAGCCAGAGCAGCTCTTCCTCCCCCCACAGGGGTGCAGGGAGTGCAATCTACACACACTGGCAGGAGTTCATTGCATGATCTGCTCCCAATGTTCCCCCTCATCATCCCTGGTGCTGCAATAACCAGGGAGTCTCCTCCTTTTTGAGCACTGGGATCAGTCACAAAGACCATCGGTCATGTTGGAGAAGCAGCTCTCTCCTGCTATCCCAGGCCACACTCCCCCCCAGGCTAGAGAAGGAACAGAACCCAGGAGTCCTGACTTCAAAGTCTCTAGGCACAGTAAGCCCAGGGGCCCCTCGTTTCCCATTGATTTCCATGCTTAGCAGCTCACAGGGGTCTGGCCCAGCTCAGAGACTCTCAGCCTGGGGAACAGTCTCCACAAGGGAAGGGCTGGGAGCCCCATTGCTGGGACCTTCCCAAACACACTGGAGACGGCTCTGGAGAAGCAAGGGGCTCCTGGGGGGCGTGTAGGGAGTCAGGGTGGCTTCCCTCCGAACCAGAGGGTAAAGAGCCACTCTCTCAGCCAGAGTGGGCGGGGCCAGATCAAGCTGGTGAGCTTGCGAGGGAGAACTTAACCACAGCCCAAGAGCCCAGGAGCAGCACTATAATCGGGGCGCCCAGGCCCGATTGTTTGAGCCAGGTGATCGAGTACTCCTCCTGCTCCCCTCAGAGGAATCAAAACTTTTTGCCCGCTGGCAGGGCCCATATGAGGTCCTCCGCTGGGTATAGGGTGACCAGATGTCCCATTTTTATAGGGACAGTCCCATTTTTGGGGTGACTTTTTCTTATATAGGCGCCTATTCCCCCCCTCCCCCCTCCGTCCTGTTTTTTCACAGTTGCTGTCTGGTCACCGTAGCTGGGTAGGACCTATCACCTACGAAATCCGACAACCTGGTTTCCGGAAGGAAAAGCAGATCTAGCACGTAAATCTCTTAAAACCCTGGTGGGAATGGGAAGGACTATTAATTGCCCCATATCCCCCCGAGCTGGACCTAGGGCCACAACCTCCCGAGACAATGGTGAGCCCCAGCTAGCAGAAACACTCACAGTTGAGCAGCGAGATCAGGCCCTCTGCTTAGTGAGGACGTTCCCCAAGACATTCACCACGAAACCTGGGCAAACTTCCCTCACCTACCATGTGATCCAAACCGAACCCAGGGTGGTGGTCCGAGAGGCAACCCGGCCATTGCCTAGGCGAATGCGGGAGGCCGTAGAGGAAGAAGTCCAGGCAATGTTGGAGCTGGGAGTTATCGAGCGCTTCCAGAGCGAATGGCGGAGCCCTGTTGTCCTCGTCCCAAAGCCGGATGGGAGCCAGCAGTTTTGCATTGACTTCCGGAGAATAAACGCCATTTCGAAGTTGGACACCTATCCGATGCGCCGCGTCGATGAGCTCCTTGACTGGCTCGGAGAGGCCTGCTATATCACCGCACTAGATCTCACGAAAGGGTATTGGCAGATCCCCTTGAACCCTACGTCCAAGGAAAAGACAGTGTTCGCCACCCCTTCAGGGCTATACCATTTCACCAGGATGCCTTTCGGCCTCCATAGGGCTCCGGCAACTTTTCAGCGCTTGATGGATCGGATTTTGCAACCACACACCAAGTACGCTGCGGCCTACTTGGATGATGTGGTCATCTATGGCAGCAAGTGTGATGAGCATCTCAACCAAGTAGCGGCTGTCTTCCGGGACCTACGCACAGCCAGACTTACGGCCAATCCAAGAAAATGTCAAATTGGGCGGGAGGAAACCACTTACTTGGCGTACACCTTGGTCCGGGGACAGGTGCGCCCCCTCATCGGGAAAGTCCAAATGCTCCAGGAATATCAGACGCCGGCCATGAAGAGGCAGGTACGTCAATTCCTGGGCTTAGCTGGTTATTATCGGCGGTTTGTACCCCACTTCACAACCATTACTGCCCCTCTGACGGAGCTCCTGACCAAAGACAGCCCCCACCAAGTGTGCTGGTCCGACGAATGTGAGAAGGCCTTTCGAACCATCAAAGAATGGCTATGTAGCGAGCCAGGACTCTTCAGCCATGACTTTCATCGGGACTTCATCGTCCAGACCGATGCCTCTGGAATAAGGCTTGGGGCCATCCTCTCACAGGAGGTGGACAGGGAGGAACACCCAATCGTTTACCTCAGTCAGAAGCTGTTCCCCAGAGAACGGAATTACTCCATCATTGAGAAAGAGACCCTAGCAGTGAAGTGGGTGGTCGACGCCCTCCGCTACTACATCCTTGGGGGGCCCGCTTTATACTGGTTACGGACCATGCAACCCTGAAGTGGCTCAATAAGATGAAGGACACTAATGGCAGGCTTATGCGGTGGTATCTGGCTCTGCAGCCCTACGCCTTCACAATTCACCATCGGGCGGGAAGAGACAACGCCAATGCTGATTTTCACTCCTGCTTAGGGGAGGGTGAGGACACCAGCGCCGATGGTCGGGAGCTGGATTTGAGGGGTAGGGTAAGTAAGGAGCCAGGGTGGCTTCCCTCCGAACCAGAGGGTAAAGAACCACTCTCTCAGCCGGAGTGGGCAGGGCCAGATCAAGCCTGCTACACCCACCGTAAGGGGAGGGGTGGGACAGGAAGTATAAAGGGCCCTTATTCCAGTCAGGGCAGCACCAGCGAGGGAGGCAGACACAGACCGCTGGCTGCTCCCTTCAGATCCCACTGCCAAGCCAGAGGAAGCCCTGGACCAGGAGAAACTGGACCTGGAGGAAGGACCGGGGTTACCAGAGCTGCCAGCAGCTGAATACCCCGAGGAACTGGAGGAGTCAGGCAGTAACCTGAGCCGGGCGGGGAGCCTGACGTGGAAGGTGAGCTGCAGCTCCCAGCAGCTGAATACCCTGAGGAGCTGGAGGGACTAGAGGGACCCAACCAAGAGACCAGGTAGGAAGTAGCCCAGGGCAGAACTGGAGTGTGGTGAGTCTAGTGGGTCAGTGTGTTGCGGATGGATCCCCGCTGACCCAGTGGCGGGACCCTGTCCCATGCCACTGTCAGGGCAATGGGCTGGAATGCAGAGAAGGTGGGTGGGCTGCATTCCCCTACCCTGGCCAACCCACCTCGAGAAGGCAAACCCTGACAGCGCCACAGACTCGGGCCGGCACCCCTCCCTCCGGTAATTCCCAGGTAACGGAAGGGGGTGACCAAGGCCGGTCTGTGAGACAGGAGCATCCTACTGCCCCCCGGCGGACCAAAGGAGCTCTGTCACAAGGCGGTTTGCAAATCCTTTGGGAGAGATTCTCTCCCCCTCTTTCTGCCTCTCCCCAGACAGACAGGGGATGGCCACAGAGGAACCCTAATGCCATTCACTTGCTCTAGGTGATAGTGCGATGGATGGCGGATGTTCAGGGTCGCCAGCTGTCTCTCGCCCTCCTCCTCACTCTCCAAGCCCAAGGCAGGCTGGATAGGGTGGTGACCTGAGGAGTTACCCTGCCCAGCCAGCAGGCAGGGTGATGACACCGGGCGATCGACAGGCTGTGAAAACAAGAGTCTGTCTTATTGCCAAGGGACAGAGAAACTCAGCCAGCAGCAGGGTATGCAGAACACTGCCCTGGTGCGGGGATGACAGTGCCTCCCAGCTCCTGACATCCTGGCACTTTACACACGTTCCTGGAGCCTGTTCACATCCTGATCACATCTACTGTTTACCCACCTCCACTAGGCCTGCAACCCTGTCAAAGAAGGAAATAGGACTGGTTTGGAATGATTTGTTCTTGATAAATCCATGCTCACTAGTCCTAAGAACCAAATTATCCTGTAGGTGCTGACAAACTGATTGTTTGTTAATGTGTTCCAGTATCTTTCCAGGCATGGAAGTGAGGCTAGCTAGTCTGTAAGTCCCAGGGTTCTTTTTATTCCCCCCTTTAAAGATAGGTACTGTCTTGTTAATGGATGGGAAGATGTTCTTTTTCGGGATCTCAGATGAAAACTGGGACACAGCACCTAGTTTATTAAGGCCACAAAAATGGAGGCAGGAACCTCTTCTCTCCACCTGGCAAAGAATCCCAGGTACCTAAGAGATTGGGACTCACATCCCTGAATGGGCTTTAACAAAGACAATGGTTAAAATTTGTTCCCAACCATTTCTTGTTTCTGCAGGCAAGAGATTTTAGCGAAGTTTAGAATTCCTTGGTGCTCAACACCGTGAAACTCCCCTTTCTCCTTCACAAAGGGCTTTAATGCCTCTTATCTCACCCAGGCTCACGACTGCCCAGAGTTCGAGAATTGTCCCTGTTCCCATTGGACAGAAGGGGAGCCTGAGGTACAGAGAAGGGAAGTGACCTACCCAAGGGCCTACAGAGCAAGGCGGTGACAGAGCCAGAAAGACAAGCCACCAGTCCTGACACCTGTTCTAACAGACAACAAACCCCGCAGAGGCAGGGATAGAGCCCAGGAATCGAGATGGTGGGTAAATTTCATTGAAACTGTTTCTGTCAGAAAATCCCATTCAGACTAAACCAGTTTGTTTCTTGAAATCATAGACAAGTGGGATGAAAATGTTTTGCAAAAATATTTTGTTGGAAACAAAAGCATCTCCTGTTTGTAACAGTGTGTTAAATTGTTTTGTCACACACAGAGGAGATACTTAGATCTCGAAAATTAGATAAAATGCTTCAGTCTGAGATAAGTAGTTGCTGCTCTTAACAATTTCAAAATAATAAAATACAAATAAAATAGAATATTTCAGCTATTCTATTATGTCATAATCTGATCTGAATAAATGTGATAGGACATCTCATATTATGCACTGCTCCTAGTGACACTCTCCTATGAATCCCCATCCTCCACCCTAAGGTAGGTAGGACTGGATTATTATCCCTACTTGAAAGAGGGAGAAGCTAAGGCTGAGAAAGGAGAATTGGCTTGTCTTAAGTCACACAGCCAGTCAGTGGCAGAGTTGGGAATAGGACCCAAGACCCCTGACTTTCAAACTAACCATCAGATCTTGAATTTCATACATTGAATGACCTGAATAAAGTGCCCACAAATGAGCTCCAGACGAAAAACAGTTCATAATAATTATTCAGCAAGTATTTTAGGAGAATTGGACTGTTAGAGATAATCATGAACTGTTCAGAGACAATTAATGCAAAGAAGCAGCAAAATTTGTCAAACATATGACTGGTTATGACTTATTTACTTGGTCTTAAAAGAGAACACTAAGGACCCGAGTCTTCTCCCTGTCAATAACTCCCTGCTCAGCCAATCAGGGTAGAGACTGAGGGGTGGGAGGCTGAGGGTTCTCACCAGAGCGCCCAAAGAACGGCCCAGGTCACTGGTGGGGATCACTGTCAGAGCACTATTTCAGCCCCACATTTTTCGGTAGACCGCCCACAATGGGAACTGCAGAGCACCCCCCACCATACACACACACATCCCTACACCTCTCCTGGTGGTGGGAGGGGAACAAGGGAAAGGACAAAAGAAGGAAGAGATGAAGAGAAAGGAGGGAGGGATGGAGGAAAAGGTAAAACAAAAAGGACAAACCCTAAAGTCCCCAGTGATTCTGAGGGACAAAATCCTAAGTGGGGAATAAAATTCTGCCACCTTAAGCGACTGTTTTCCATGCCTAGAATTCAGCTGGCACCAGATGGATCAGACTGAACAGGTTCCAAACCTCTCAGAGGCTCTTACCTTCTAAACAGGGATGTCTGTTTTCTAGTAAAGTCAATAAAAGGAAAGGAGAAAACTGGAAAGAGGTTTCTCCTCACCCTCACGTACATGAATCCTAATACTCTCTCAGTCCTCCAAGAGAGACCTCGACAAGGAGACTTGCTGAAGCAAAGCCACAGGGCTCTGCGAGGTTTCCCTGGCCCTGCGCCCCTGTCCTGTCCTGGCCGATGTCAGCATCTCTCTGTGAGGTCACCACCTCCCCACCACCTTTGACCAATAGGCCGAGGTCCTGCAAAAGGCCTTTGTGATGTCACTGCCACACCCACCCCTACCCTGCAGTGCTAATGTCCTGCCGCTGGCCAGACATTTTGGAGATTTGAGCTACTCCCTGTGCATCACCCCACTCAATGAGTGTTCCTTCTAGGAAGCAAGCCGGCTAGACAATAAAACATCAGAGGCTGTTCCCAATGCTACACTCACTTTTTCAGAAATTAGTAGACCTTATGGTCAGAAGAGACCATTAGAACATCTAATCTGACCCCCTTCATATCACAGGCCTCCTGTGTACCACAAGAGCTACTTTTTGGGCAAACACATTCCAGAAAGGCATCTAGTCTTCATTAAATGACATAAAGAGATGGAGAATCTACTACTTCCCTTGGTACCTTGTTCCTGTGGTGAATCATCCTCGCTGTTGAATATTTCTGCCTCATTTGTAATTTGTCTCTTTTTACCTTCCAGCCATTGGGTCTTCTTATGCCTTTCTCTGCGAGATTAAAGAGCCCTTTAATACCCAATATTTTCTCTCCATTAAAGCACTTCAACACTTCAATGAAGTCCCCTTTCAATCTTCTTTTGATAAGCTAAACAGGTGGAGCTCTTTCAATAGCTCACTAGAAGGCATTTTTCTCCACACCTCAGAACATTTGATGGCTCTTTGCTGCCCCAGCTCCAATTTCTCAACATCTTTTTCAAATGAGGACACCAAAACTGGATGCAGTATTCCAATATCAGCCTCACTGATGCTGTGTCCTTTCCCTATCCTACTCACGGCTCTGCTCAAACGTCTAATGATGGCTTTAGCCCTGTTCACCACAGCATCATACTGGGAGCTCATGTTGAGTGGCTTCTCCACTGTGGCCCCTAAATCCTTTTCAGAGTCACTGCTTTCCTGGATACACTTCCCCATTCTGTAGGCTTGGCCAGCATGCCTTGTTGCTAGGTACAGGACTTTGCATTTGGCTCTGGTCAAACTTGTTTTCTTTGAATGGGCCCAGCTGGCTGAATGAGCCAGATCACTCTGTATCACTGCCCTCTCCTCATCAGTAATTACCACTCTGCCAGTATTTTGTCACCCACCAATCTTATCAGCAGTGACTGGATGTTTTCTCCCATTCACTGATAAAAATTATTTTAAAAAATTAATCCTTGAGAGCTTCTTCAGACCCACAGCACCCAGGATCTACTCCCACAGCACAGTGAGAAAAGGCCCTCCAGCCCTGCTGCTACATAGGGGATAAGCACAGAACAAACACACCTTTAGGAGCTGTGTTGTCCATAGGCTCTGAACAACATGTGGGGGGTCAGCAGCTTACAAATGCACTACATACCTGGAGCATAGACAGGTCCCAACAGTGTCTCAGTTTCCCACCCTGTAAAATGGGGAGAACCAACAAAACGTTGATTAGCTCTATTTGATAGTTGGGGAAACCGAGGCACCCAGGGGTGAAGAGACTCGCTCATGGTCCCAAAGTCAGGAATAGAAAATGGCAGGTCTTCTGATAGCCAGTTCTGGGACCTAGCCCCAGTTATCCTGGCCTTGGTGCTCTATCCTTAGACGCAGCCTCCATGTCTTTTCCTCCATGTCCCTTAACCCCACGTCACTGAAGAAGAAAGATTTTCTGTTAGCCAGCTGGCTCTAATGCATGTGGATGTCGTTCCAAAAGACGTGCTCTGGCTCAGTCACATTATGGTTGGCTAAAGGAACCACTTGGTGACATTCTAGGGCCTGTATTATACAGGAGGTGCGACTAGATGCACATAATGGTCCTTTCTTACCTCAACATCTATCTATCTATACATTTTCTGCTCCTAGGAAGATAACTCTTCACCTATTTTCTTTCATTCTCTTTGAATTGGAATAATTTAAATCCAGGCCAAGGGATTTACTGTTCTATTGTGTCTTCTGTGCCTTTCCGGTTTCAACCTGTCCCAGGGTGAGATGGCCAGGAAAGGGGTTGGAGCTCAATTGCACCTAGTCTAGGTTATGCAGCTCCCTAGGGTGAAGGGAGTAAGTGTGGGGGTCACGTGACAAGGAGCAGCATGTGACTGGGACCCAGGCTTGCTGAGAGATATAAGGGCGGCCTGTGCTCAGCCAGGAAGGCGACCCCATGGGAAGCAGGCATGGGAGGGGCTTGGAGTGTCTTTTCAAGGTCAGGGAGAAGCCGAGAAGGGGCCAGGCTGACCACTTAGGACAAGGCCCTAGGAGGGAAAGACAGGGCTGTGTAGGTGGTGGGGCAGATAGTCCAGTTGGTTTAGGATCTCAGGGCCAGACACCCACAGGTGAAGGTGATTGTCGGGGCTTATGTCCTTCTTCCCCAGGGTAGATTTGATAGTGGAGAAGACTGATGCTGTAATGGGGAAGTGAGTTAACCCCAGTGAGTTTATATCACAAATGCTTACTCAGAAGGATCCAATAGAAACATGGATTTTCCAGTCTCTTCTTTCTAGGCGTCCCCAGAGCTAAGGTTAAAACCCCTGCTGCCCCTCCCCATTTTGCTCACCTCCAAGATGTGCTGGAGTTTGTCTGTGTTGGAGGGAGCTGTCAGCAGGATCTAGAGTTCATCATCCATGTTCTCTGGGCAGGCCTTGCTCAGAGCCTGCCAACGGAGGGAGACCATGGGTCAGGGTTATGGAACCTGGGGCTACACCTGCCAGGATGACAGCTGGCTCTGCAGTCCTTACCCAGAGCAGCTCTCTGCAGAAGGCCTGGTGCACAGCAGGGCATGGAACAGCCAAGCTGTTAGGGATGGGAGCTGGCCTTCTGGGCAGAATCCAGGAAGCAAAGCACAGCCTGCAGAAAGAATGGTCTGCCCACTGAGGGACAATGTAATGTCCCATGGAGGGAAGAGGCACTCCCCGCCATTTCTGAACCTCATGGGCTGTTCTCATGCTCTGCCAACCCCACCTCTCAGTAGCTCCAGCTGTCCGAGGGAGCAGGGACCAGAGGCCGTCCTGCTGCTGGGACAGAAGTGGAGGTTGACGTTCTACCTGCACAGGGGTGTTGTCCTTTCTCATGCCCATGGTGAATAAACCATGCAAGGGAAGTTCTCAGGACATGTGATTCCAGCTCCAGAGCCAGGGGCAGCTTCAGCTTGCTGGAAGGAGACTGGGTATGAGACCTTGCAGTTGGGGGATGAGACAGGCACTAACATAGGCATGGACATTTGTAAAATGGGGGAGAATCTGATGTTGGGCAAGAAGGACAGGGATTTGGGAAGCAAGATCTGAGGATCACACACTGTCTAATTCTCGGTTAGGATTATCCCCACTTCAGAGAGGGGGAAAGTGAGGCACCACGTGGAAGCGGGACCTGGCCGATTGGGCTGATTGTCTGAATAATCGCTAGAGCAAAAATATAAAAGCCATTAAGTGTCAGAAGACCATTCATCAGGGAACTGGAGAGTTCAAGGCTGGCCAGAAAATGTGTAGTATATGGCATAAACCAGTATGCGCTCTGCCACCTCACTGGTTTTGGAGCCACGGGTCCGTCTCTTGGAGAGAGGGGTTAGGCGATCTTTCTCTGAGACACACAACTGTCAATAGCTGGGAACGGAAACCCCATCTGTAATTTTGCTCACTGGTCCTGCCACAAACTCCACCCTCCAACCATTGTGAACCAGGACCAGGAACACCATTCCACTCTCATAGTTACATGTACCTGCGCACCTGCCGACATTGCAGCTGGCACATGCGCTGGTGCTGGCGCTGTGACATGAGCTGGCCCCCATACCCAGCATTCTCTCCCTGAACAAATCGGTCCCACTCCCTTCTCTTCCTCCAGGAACCCCTGGAGCAGTCTCTCTTCATGGACCATGTCCCTTTCCTCCTTGGCTCTTTTGAAAGCCAGATTCCTCCTTGCCCCTATCTCCAAAAGCTCCTGCATGGTGGTTCTCCTTCTGGCCCACGTGTAGCACCCGCAGTGCCAGGCAGCAGGCTTGGCCCAGCAGGTGTGGAAGTGTCTTCAAATGGAATGAAACAGAGGCTATGTTCATTGTATTGCCATGGGGGGAGGGAGAAAGAATCCCCCACTTTGCTTTCTGTCTGGCCACAAGGCCATGATTTCCAACATTGTGGAATGCTTTGATATCACTCATAAGTTCTCATGTACACTCCATCTCACTTCTGCCCTTGGAGGATTCACACATGCACACCCTATGCAGGTGTGTGAGGAACACTGATTTTACTTTAAATCAATACCAAAGAAATTAAGAGGCTGGATCTGGCTGACGCAGGGTGTGCTGAAGTCGTGTTTTGGGGACATTTGCCAATACTGACTCTGACTTTGTTTCATGCTCCATGAAAAGCTTCCAAACATCACCTTCCAGGAACAGAAGGAAATCAGGACCCAAAGTAACATACTTTTGGTTAGAATGCAGTGTTCTGCAGGCAGCAGAGTGGATTCTCACCAACCCTCCTCCCGAATCCAGCAACAGAAAAGCCCGGACAACACAGGGCAAATGAATGCCTGCTTCACGAAGCATCATCTAAAGTCGCTTTCCAAGGAGTTAAAGAGAAGCCAGGATAAAAAAGGATTCAAAATCACACCTGCAGGGCTTGCACACACTGGATGAGGACTTGTGGGCAGACCAGGCAAGAGGAAGTACTGCTACCTTGCAGGCCCTGAAGGAAGGCAGGATCTCTCCCTCAACAACTGCCTGAAGGTCCCTCTCCCTGAGGGAAGGGAGAACCTACTCCTGTTGCACCAGGGTGCGGTGTTCTGTCCCATCTAGAGGCACTGAGACCACTTAAAGAGAGAGTTAAATGAGTCTGCTTAATAGCCCGTTGGCTTTTAGCTCATGCTGTAGAGACTCATGCACCAAGGCAGGCCTGCACAACATGTGGCCCGCGTGGGCTCACTGTGCGGCCCGCAGGGGGGGTGAGTAGGTGGGCTCACTGTGTGGCCCGTGGGGGGGTGAGCAGGCAAGCAGTGAGGTGGGGCAAGCCAATGTCCGGGTGGGCTAGCTGATGAAGAGGGCGGGGGGGGGGCTGAGGAGGCGAGCGGGTGGCGGGGGGGCTGAGGAGGCGAGCCAGGCGGTGGGGGGGCTGCAGGGCTGGCTCCAGGCACCAGCCTACCAAGCACGTGCTTGGGGCGGCACCTGGAGGGGGGTGGCACTCAAGGTTTTTTTTTGTTAATTTACAAAAAAAACTAATCTTCCTCTGGCGCCCCCGCCGGGGGAGCGGGGTGGCCAGCATGCTCCGCTCCCCACTGGCGCCCCGGCCAGGGCAGCGGGACAGCCGGCATGCTCCGCTCCCCGCCGGCGCCCCGGCCGGGGCAGCGGGGCGGCAGGCGTGCTCCGCTCCCCGCCGGGGCAGCGGGCGTGCTCCGCTCCCCGCCGGCGCCCCGGCCGGGGCAGCAGGGCGGCAGGCGTTCCGCGCTCCCCACTGGCAGGGGGAGTGGGGCGGCGGGCATGCCACCCTACCCGCTGCCCCCCGCCCCCCCGGCGTTTTGGCGGGGCGGCGTTGTTGGGGGGGAGGGTGTTTTGGCCGGCGTTGGGGGGGGGGTGGCGCTGAGCGGGGGGTGAAGAGGTGTGATGGTGGGGCAGAGCAGGGAGGGGGCAGGTCCTATTTTACTGATGTGATCTGGTCACCCTATGCACACTGCTTCTTTGCCCCTCTATAGGCTTCCACACGCCAGCGGTGGGGAAGTAGGGTTTGTTTCCGCGGGGCGGGCGGTGCTGGGGGGGGGGGGGGGGGGTTTCCGCGGGGCCGGGGGGTTTCGGCCCTCAGCTGTTTTCTTTGGAGTAATATGGCCCTCGCCGCTTTACGAGTTGTGCAGGCCTGCACTAAGGTCCCAGGTTCGATCCTGCCCACTGTAGGCTATGTAGAGTAAATAGCTCACATTTCCACAATTAGCAGGTATTCCAGTAGAAATCAAGTATCCAAATATTATTTGACTGGATGCATGGAGATATTATACCCATAAAAGAATGCCTACTGCATCCATGTGCTGTGCTTATCTGTAGTTACTTTTATGTTATATTTGCATCCGAAGAAGTGGGTATTGACCCATGAAAGCTTATGCTTCAATACCTCTGTTAGTTTATAAGGTGCCACAGGACCCTTTGTCGCTTCTGTGGTTATCAGAGTGAGTTTCAGAAACCTTTACCCGCTCTGAGGATTTCAGACCCTATGTTACTGGCCACCTTTGTAAAGTGCTTTGAGATCTAGAGATGAAAAGTTCTGTCTAGGAGACTGGCGTTATTAATTATTTATGTATTATTCTGGAAGGAAACACCTTTAAAATTTTCAACACTCCCCATCCTTCATTCCCAGAAGAATTTCTCCATGAACATTTCAGACCACACTGATCAGGGCCGGCTCCAGGCACCAGCCTACCAAGCACGTGCTTGGGGCGGCACCTTCTGGAGGGCGGCGCTCAGGTGTGTTTTTTATTTTTGTTTGGTTGTTTTTTTTTAAAACATACTGCTCGGGGCACGGGCAGCGCTCCAGCTGGCCGGGAGAGCGGGGCTGCAGCCAGCCTTGCCACCCGCCTCGCGGCGCTCCGGTTGGCTGGGATAGCGGGGCTGCGGCTGGGCTTGCTGCCCTCCCCCCGGCGCTCCAGCCGGCTGGGAGAGCGGGGCCGTGGCAGGGCTTGCCGCCCACTCCGCGGCGCTCCGGCCAGGCTTGCCGCCCACTTCGCGGCGCTCCGGCCGGCTGGGGGAGCGGGGCCGCGGCCAGGCTTGCCGCCCTCCCCGGGAGAGACGCTGGGGGGGGGGGGTTTGTTGCGGTGGTGTTTCCGTGGGCGCTGGGGTGTTGTTGTTTTTTCGGTGGTGCAGTGCTTGGTGTTTGTTTTTTGTTTTTTTTGCTTGGGGCGGCAAAAAAGTTAGAACCGGCCCTGACACTGATCCACATTTCAAGATGCGATTCCTGCTGAGAATCTCAAGGGCTGTTCTCCTTTCCCATTTGAAGGGATTTTCCCCTTAATGATTTCAGGCCTCACACCCTTGCCCATGTCAGAGGTACTTCTAAGGGTTTCAGACCCTCCCCCCTCATTTCATTGGTGACATGTGGAGCAGAGTACTGGATTATTTCTCCTTTTGACAGTTAATTCTTAGGCTAGGTCTACACTACCCCCGCCCTGTCGAACTAAGGTACGCAACTTCAGCTACATGAATAATGTAGCTGAAGTCGAAGTACCTTAGTTCGAATGAAAAAGCACTTACCCGGGATCCACACGCGGCGCGCAGGCTCCCCCGTCGACTCCGCCTACTCCGTTCGTCGAGCTGGATTACCAGCGTCGACGACGGAGCACTTCCTGGTTCGCGATAAATCGAACCCAGAACATCGATCGCGCGCCTCCGACGGGACGCGTAAGTATAGACCTACCCTTAGAGCACCAAGTGCGCACTTCCGGAAATGTTTTCAGCTTTGAAACTCAACTCAAAACATTAATGCTTAAAAGAACTTTTACATATAAAAGGGACTGACAAGACAAAGAAAAAAGTAGTTCAAACACTTTTATTTTGTAGTTAAAAAAAAATCATTTTCATCATACCTAGGGATTCCAAGTGTTGATGCAAATGGAGATAAGACATTGACCAGTGATTTTAACCACAATATGTTATTTGCTAACAAACCAGACAGTCAGAAGACTCAAAGATGGGAAGGTAAAAAGCAACAAAGGAGACAGAGGTGCTTAGAGAGAGACAGACCATAGTGAACAGTTGCCATATACATAGAATCAAGAGTCTGACATACATATATTGTATGATATGTTAGCGAGGCAAGTGAAAGGCTATAGCGCTGAAAGTAGTTAGCCTATGGGAAGGATGATTTCCCTACTATGGTGTCTACTAACGTTTCAGTGTGTACTCCTGGAATTCTCATGTTCACACTAGTAATCCTGAAATTGATTAATTGGCTTCATTTTCACCCTTCAAGAGAAGCAAAACAAGAAAATTGAGTAATATTTCAAACAGACTGTATATAACAGGAAAACACAGATTACCAAGGTTGATCCTCACATTAAAAATAGGCCATAAGAAGATAGGGACTATAGGTGATACAGAAGGTTACTGAGTTATCCTTTTCCCTCTGAGAATCAGACACATTCCTATTCTAGCTCAACTTCCTAGTGAAATTTAGTTTGGTGATTCTTAGCCTAATCTCCATTTAAATTTGTCATAAAACCACTGAATCATGCAGCATTGAGCCAGAGAGACCTAGGACTAGAGTATAGGGTCCTTTGTGCAGCAGCATTGAGGTGCACTGATAGAATGGTGGGTGCGGGGAAGATCCAGAAATATAACTCCTATGGTGGTGCAGGTAAGGTTAAAAGTGCATTAGGAGACCTTTTTAAGAAGGCTTGCACATCACTTGCTTACCTATGCTTAGCTAAAGATTACATTAGTCTTTCATTTTCATGAGAACAAAAAGGTACTTAATGTACATATGATAGATCGTGAGAAAAACCCTGGACCAGCTAAGGATTCTAGGGTTAGCTGGTTTGTGTCTGGACTTTACCTCTCCACTGGCTATTATCTCTTCTGATGGGGGCTCTTCTTCTGCAGCAGCTGGGTCTGTAGGGTGCTCTGGGTGAGATAACTCATCCTGCAGGATATACACAATACATTTACCCTTATTGCAGCATGGTGTATCGGCCACTTAATTTTAAAGAAGCTACTCAAACAGACTTTTCAAAATGTTTCATATGTGGAGAAATATTTCATATGTGAAGAAAACAACAGGTTTGCCCTATGGCATATCCACTCTGATTCCGTTTTCTGTATTTGCACCTTGAAGTGTATAAAGTCTGTCTGCCTGTTGGGGAGCAGGGCTGTGAAAGGATTTGAACTGGAAGTTCTTACAGAATGAGAGACACCCTACTTTCTTCTTCTTGGAGACTGTCTTTTTTGTTCAGTAGTTTTCTTTAATCTAAACTGGAACGTTGGCTCTTTGAACGTGGGAAACAGCAGGTACAGATGAATTTCATTTTCACTTGCAGGAAGGGAGATTCTACATTGATTTTCCCCAGATTATCTACCTCACACTAGCCACTCATTCCATAGAGAGGATAATGTTCACCTGATAGCTCCCAAAATGCTCAAGTGGCTTCATATGAAGAAATTCACATCTATGTATCTATTTGACAAAGGATTAAATATTATCAATTCTTATTTTACTGCCAGAATCCATTTCAAAGTTGGTGCAAGGCTCCAGTGAGGAAATGGAAAATCAAGTTATATATTTGTTATGAGGCTCACTCCTCCTTTATGCTCATCCTTTTAGTGGGTAGCATTATCCCTGCAGTGCGTGAGTAGCACCTATTTATGGAGGTGGGAGGTAAAGGAATATGTCAAACACTGAACCCTGCAGGTTCCTCAACTCACTTGGCACCTATGTTTCTGCCTCTGAGCACACACATTTCTCCTTCACTCTAGGCAGCTGGACACTACACCCAGAGCAGTTCACAAACCAGGGGAAGACAAGCATTTCTCTGCCTAAGTTACACGCGGGGCTTGATTCAGTAGGCGTGATTGGATCAGGCCCCTCAAGCAAGTTCACATCAAACAGCCAGGTGCAGGGAGAAAGCAGCAATGCCCTTGTAACTTTTAGCTCAGTGTCTAGGTACTCACCTGGGATGTGGGAGACCCCCAGTTCAAGTCCCCCCTCCTCCTGAGCAGGAGGAAGGGTTTGAACAGGGTTCTCCCACCTCTCCAGTGAGTGCTCTAATCACTGGGCTATAGGCTAGTCTGATGTGGGACTCCCCTCAGTCTCTCTTGTTGAAGCTTGTACTTGCATTCTGGATAAATCATTAAAGTCACAGCAGCAGAGGGTTTCCTATGTCCCAGGTGAGTGCTCTAACCACCAGGCTACAGAGTCATTCCAATGCTTGTGTGATCTCTCTTTTCCTCTCTGTCTCTCACCCGTACACACACCAGCGTGCGCGAGAGAGAGAGGGATTTAGCAACAGGTATGTTATTTTTTAAAAAAAGACACACACCTCCAAAATAAGACACTCCACTTCACATGCTTCTCCCTCTGGGGAGAGGATAAGGAACATACAACCTGTGACAGTTGCGGAGTCACATTGCTTAATGCACTACTGGAAAGCACTCAGATACTGTGGTGATGAGCACAGTATAAAAACCAATATAGAATAAAATTGAGACGGAGCAGCCCTTCAGCCTGTTTCTCTGCCATTGGTTATGCTGCTATCCTGGTGAGTTCAGATGGAAATCTCACAGTAAAATCAGAGTTGCCATAAATGATCAGCCCATTATGAAAGAAGTGTGGTCCAAGTACAGGACTAAAAGTTAAGAACTCCTAACCACTAGTCTCAGCTCCAATAATGATTCCCACTATAGTTTTGGACTATTCATTTAATCTCTCTGCTCATCTGTAAAACAAGGATTATAGTACTTAACTATGTCACACACAGGGACATTCTTGTTCTGAAACTTAATTAGATCGTATATGTAAAGTGCTAAGTGTTGAAGTTATTAAGTCCTCTGACACCTACCTAGGATATGTCCATAACTTACTATAACATTTTGCAACGTAAAAAGCATGGCAATCATTTTTTCCTACAACATTTGCTTGTTAGCTGTATTGCATTTATTAGCTGGAATGATGACTGCTATTCTCAAATTGAACTGTTCTGAGTAAACCCAGCATTCTAATGGCATCACACTATGTAGAAGATGGAGTTCAATTTCTAGTCTCAAACTCCGCCAACTAGCAGAGGCTGGGAGAAGTAGAAAGGTGGCATTGTTCTGCCAGATCACTCAACAGCAGCGTTTCCTACCTGAGTAAGCAGTGGTGGTGTCAGCAAACAACAAAGGCAAAGGGGAATCTCATCCAGTCCTCCTCAGCTGTAAGGATGCTGGCCCACTGCCATTATTCTTGAGACTAGGAAAAGTGCTCAAGTTAAAGAGCCCATTGGTGATTCCCTGCACTGATAAACTTGACATCCGAAAAGGTAAGTGACGCATAATAGATAATGATAATAGATTTCCTTATGATCAAGGAATTGGCACTGTTACGCATTTCTCCCAATCAAAAGAGGACAATTAAAAAAAACCTATACATTTATGTGCTGGATCTTTAGCTGCTGTTAAATGGCTCAGTTCAACTGACTTTTATGGAACTACAGCAGTTTACATCAGCTGAGGATCTGACCCTCAGTATTTGTAAAGTGGCAGATAGAGGCCAAACGTATGACCCCAACCCTGCAATTGGATGCACACAGGCAGATCTGATTGCAGGACTGGGATCTGTGTTTGTAAAGCAATTGGCATGCGTTTGGCACCATATAAAAAATAAACAGCAGTACATTTTATAACTGAACAATGTACAAAAAGTATAAATAGCCTGAAACTGTATTTTCAAAGTGTTTCATACTAGTTTAAAACTGTTTAGGACCAGTACTTTCTTTTCTTTCTTGCCTATTTTTTAGCTGCATCATGTGCCTTGCTTAATTCATACAGATTGTTACTTTATTTTTGTTACACAAAATCAGTTGCAATAGGTTCAGCAGTAGTCCGGTCTCCCCATGTGTGGCCTTCAATGGGTTAACAGAATCCATGCTGATTTGTGGAGGTGAAATAATGGCTCTGGAGACAGCCTGGGTTTTAAACCTAGTGCCTAGGTATGAGAGAAACAAACAGAGGCCTTTTGTGTGAGTGTGTGAACAAGTAGAAAGGGCAACTTTCTGCAGTCAGAAACCTCTCTTGTAGGGGACTCAGGCTGTCTGCTCGTCTCATGAAGAGGGTTGTAGCTTTTTTGACTCTACAAATAATGTGGTTTTTTTTAAGGAATTCCTGCCTTGGGGTCATCGCAGGAAACAGTGTCTGAGTGGGAAAAGTGGATGTAAGAATCCATATTCATCTATTTTACTGGTTACTGGTCCTCTAGGTGCTTTTAGCTAAGACTCCATTAAAGAATAATGTAACTGCCTCATCAATCTGTTTTTAGAAGGGACAGGAAACAAGTGTCTTGAGAATGTTTCTAAACCAACGTGGCAGGAACCAACACAATTACAGGATGAAGTGTCAGGTTGCGTTAAGGTTTTCACAACCTGACACCATCTTTTTTGTTAAGGTTTTCACATCCTGACACCATCTTTTTCCCACTTACTTCCCTCCAGTTTGCCTGTCCAGGATAGAGACTATTGGATGAGACAGGGCTGCAGTCTGCAATCTGGCATTTGTTGGCTGGGAATTAAGGATGCTAGCTGATAAACCTAATTTAAGGCTCTTTTTCAAGTAGGCAATGTGATCTACAGAGGTCTGCATACAGAACAAAGAGCTAGCAACTGGTGGGTACCATTCCCAGCTGTACCACACACTTGCTGTGTGACATTGGGCAAGATGTGTAGGGTAAAATCCTGCCTCTATTAAAGTCAATGAGAATTTTGCCATTGATTTCAATGCAGCCAGGATTTCACGCGGTGTTAAATGGGGATAATAGTCTATTCCTTATTGCACAATAGTGTTACAATGATTAATTAGCTAATGTTTGTACAGCACATCATACCTTAAATGCTAAGCAGAGGGTTTTTTTAATGTATTTTAAATTGTCATATACTTTTTACTTATATGCAACTTTTATCTAAGGATTTCAAAGCCCTTTATAAATATTAACAGAATAAATCTCACTCCTGTGACATAAGAAATGGGAAAATTGAGGCACACAGACTTGTGCAAGGTCATAGAGCAAGTCTGTGACTGACCTGGGAAAAGAACCAAGATCTCCCAACTCTGAGTCCTCAGCTTCTTGGCCATAAGACTGCCCTTTCCCTCATACAATATGGGCTTTATATATATGTTTTACTGTTATAGTCTCTCTCAAGACTGCAAGAGCGAGGATTTCCCTGAGAATAGGGCTAATTGAATGAAGGCTTTGCAGCTCTAGACTGGCTCCAAAACACTCAATAGGCCTTTCACTTCTACATCTCTGGCTCCCTGACAATGCCGCTCCAATGGAGTCAAGAAGCAGAGAGGCTCTGGGGCCCCCCCAAAAGAGGGATTCCACAACATGGAGTCCACAAAATCAGACTCCGCAGAAAAGTTAATGAAACCTCTGTCTTTTAGGCATATTCCCCAGTGGATGTTTAAAGGGAGAATGTACATCTCTTGCCTCTTGCAGACCTTGACTAAGGGCACACAAAAAATGTTGACGTGATTAATTTCCTGTTGTCAATATCATTTACATTTAATTGTGACTGGAAAAGTGAGATTTTTCTCATGCATTGCCAGGAAGTTTTTCCATTAATTGAATCATCAATTTGGCTCAACTGGCAAATAATAAAGTCCAAAGGTTTTCTCTTTGTGTTTCCCTGTTTCTCAAGAGAAGTAAAAAATACTTACATTCATTTTTAATGGAGGTTGTCTCTTCCATTTTATAATTTGACATTTTTATACGTGGCATTTATTTGACAGGTGAGTTTAATGTTATTTATTTTGTGTTTAGAATTGTATGTAGCAGAGTTCTTTGTAGTAGTGCTTGTGCCATAGAGTGGTGGGATCTGTGCTGGGCTACAGGTTATAAATAAAGTAAAAAAGGCACAAAAGGTTTATGCTACCTTATAATGGCTTTGATTGGTAGGTGGAACACTTGCTGGCTTTTGAATCAAATCTCTTTGGTCAATTCACTTCAGCTAGGGAGAATTCCTGCTTTTTAACTCCCTGGGCACCATAGCTGATGTAATTCAGGGGACATGGATTTTCAGATAGTACCTACTGAATATTCTTAAAATCTCAGAGTGTACATTCAAGCATTAGGGGCATACCCATGTCATTTTGATATTCGTATGTCAAATGTCCTTTGGACAGCAAAGAGGCTAAAGTCTCTATTGTATGGTTCAGATACAATAAGAATTTCCTGCTGTCTTTATGGTTCATTTCACTATGGGCCCAATCCTGAGAGGTGCTGAGCATTTGAAATCCCTCTGAAATGGAACTCTGCCTGAGAAAGTGACTAAGTCTTAAAATTGATATCTTTGTTTTAAATGACCATTTAAACAGCTCTTTTCTGACATCAAAATTTGCCCTAAATTCTCCTCTGGCTAGAGATGACTCATACAAAATGAAATTTGTTGGAATTGGAGAAAATTTGGGTTTTTAATGCAAAACCAGTTACATTTTTTTAAATGGTGACACTATCCCCTCCATAATACCAGACACCTTCTTGAGCCTTAATAATAGTTGATGATACATTGCTTTCTGTAGCTGGAGAGGCAGGAAATTCAGGGGAAAGCAGGATTGTTTTGTTTTGTTTTTGTTTAAAGCTGTGAATCTGAAGAGGTACATTGGTGACCTGGTTTGCTACAAGTTTAATAAATGATAACTTGCAGGGTGTATGGAGAGACTTAGCCCACTATGGAGTTAATGTCTTCAGGTTCTGAAGCATAGGTGATACTTCTTGGAGATAACTCCTCCAAACCACTCTCCTGGAAGAGAATGGTTCCTCTCATGATTTTAGAGGTTAGATATGTTGATAAATTCTGCAGACTTATTCAGTTGGAATGGCTCAGGCTGAATGCACCCTAAATGATGCTGACATTTCTGACTAAAAGAGCAATCAGTGCCAGAAATGAGCAGAAAACACCTGCATACAGCGCACAGATTACAGTGCATGGCTTTTCTAGCTTTTAATATGCAGTTTACTTTTATAGGGCCAACTCTTGATGTGCTTACTCAGTTTTCACTCACTCCACAGCCAGACAAACTCCCATTGGCTTCAATGGGACTGCTCTTATGCATAAGGACTGCCAAATGGGTTCCTATGATGCAATCTTTTCTCATGTGATTTCTCAGAGTATTACCATTTAACATGCAAAATTAAAGTTTCACCAGAAATACTCACTCAGCCACGTTGCATATCCTGTACATCTTATGCTGTTTATGGTACGATAGACAATTTATTAAACCAGATATTTAATAAGAAAGAGATATAGAAAATACTACATATATGCAATCTCTCCCGGTTAAAGTTTATTTTACTTTTAGCATGATCTTAATTTTCCATGCTATATTGAGAAATAGCATGAGATAAATCCTTAGATTATCATGAAGCATATATACAAAAGGGAAGCATTCCAGTTGTGTATTCAGTCAAATTGTGATGTACTTAAGTTCCATGTCCTGCCCCCATAACACGCCCTTGATGCAGACAGCAGTTCCGCCACATCAGAGGCCTTTTATAGATTCTTATATGCTTTTTTGATGGTTGAATTTCACCCTAACTGAATACACTTAACAAACAGATATTTGGTCAAATTCTGCTCTTAATTCTCCCAGTGCATAAGAATGGCCATACTGGGTGAGACCAAAGGTCCATCCAGCCCAGTATCCTGTCTACCGACAGTGGCCAATGCCAGGTGCTCCAGAGGGAGTGAACCGAACAGGTAATGATCAAGTGATCTCTCCTGCCATCCAGCTCCACCCTCTGACAAACAGAGGCTAGGGACACCATTCCTTACCCATCATGGCTAATAGCCATTAATGGACTTAACCTTGATGAATTTATCCAGTTCTCTTTTAAACCCTGTTATAGTCCTAGCCTTCACAACCTCCTCAGGCAAGGAGTTCCACAGGTTGACTGTGCGCTGTGTGAAGAAGAACTTCCTTTTATTTGTTTTAAACCTGCTGCCCGTTAATTTCATTTGTTGGCCCCTAGTTCTTATATTATGGGAACAAGTAAATAACTTTTCCTTATTCACTTTCTCCACACCACTCATGATTTTATATACCTCTATCATATCCCCCCTTAATCTCCTCTTTTCCAAGCTGCAACCTCATTAATGACAATGAGAGTTGTTTTGGAGAGCAGATTTTGGCCCATTTATGTGAAGTATTTCTGATTCTCCTCCCTATTCATTTTCAAAATGTGCAATCTTTAAGAAAAGAAATGGCTAATGTATCAGTAGATTACAGATGTGCTAGATCAAACAGATAAAATAATTATGGGATCCAACACTGAGTTAAATGCACAGAGCGGTTGCAAATAATTGAAAATTACCAGAATAATTTGTGAAGTGACATAAAAGAGGAACAAGACCATTTAAAAATCACAGAACCACAAACTGACAACTAGACCATATTACACCTGACAAGAAAAATGAATGAAAGGGGAAGGGGAGAACAACAGTAGTGAAATATTAGCTACTGGGACATTCTTCCAACCCCTGAGGGACATTTAACGTGTGTGTGTGTGTGTGTGTGTGTGCGCGTGCGTGTGTGCTTGCTTGCTTGCTTTTGATCACATGGTGAGTGTCTGCAATGCAGCAAGCTTTGTGCAGAGTCATGCAGATGAAAAGTTCATCCTTGCTCTCAGACAAGAATACTTAGTGGAGGTCAACTTTCTAAAAAAACACTGAAATCCACCCAAGGGAGTGATGAGGAATGTATGATATCGATAGGCCTCATTCACAAAGCCTTTGCATTAAACATGACCTGCACACCAAAAATAATGCCTTTTTTTTTTTTACTTTGCATTTAGAAAAGCTCCTGAATAATACAGAAAAGTAAGAGATTTATTGACCCTTACTTAGTGGAGACTAAGTAAAGGAGAGCAGAGAGATGAAAAAGACTGACTCAGCAATGATAACTGAGGGTATTCAGCAACACACAAGGGGTGCTCAGTAACTCTATTTGGCTCCAAAGTTATTTTCTTCTGTGGGGTACTGAGTGTCCTCAGCACCCATTGAGGACACTGGACATAGAAGAAGCTCAGTACCTTATGGGATGTGGCCCTTATCGCTTTCTCCTTTTTAAACAGCATACAGATTACTGAACTACATGTTCTATATATCGGTATTTGGATGCTCTTGGTCTTTCCTTTAAGGTGCTGTCAGACAGGCGCTATTTAATAATACAAAGCATGTCTGTTAGAGCTAAATACTTGTCTCATTTACACTTGTGCCAATCCCACTGAAGTCAGGACGGTTATGTGGATGTAATGGACACCAGAATCAGGACTTTAGCATCGACTAAGAATTAAAAGCGGGAGGGAAGGAATGGAGCAAGACTGCCCAGGCCAAGTCCCTCAAACTTCAGGGGTTTAGGTGCTCATTGACACTTTCAGGATTGAAGGATCATCAAGCAGTCCAACACTGCTATGCTATATGTTTGTTCCTCTTAGTATCTCTCCAGCATATTTTTCAATACATTTCAGCTCATATTGTTGCTGTTGGTAACATCTATTTCACACATTAGTTACTCTGCTGATAAAGAAGTTTCTTCTGAACTTCTCTACTGCTGGCTCCTTTTTGTTTCACTTATGCCTTCCTGTTTTCTGTCTTTCTACCTACAGTATTTCTGTGGTACCTATCCCGCCACATTATTTGAAGTAAGTTACTCTCCTGAATAGTTCACTGGCTCCCTCATTCACTGTGTCTTGATAGTGTCTCTACACCCCAGTCATGTCCTCTCTTGGTCAACTGCCTATTTTCTTTAATTTGAAATAAACTGACATTGATGAAAGATGCTAGAAGACAGCCCTGGAGACTTAGTCCTCTAATAACCAGAGAACTGGAAGCTTCCTCACAGTACCCTGCCAGTATGCCTCAGCTAAGACCTAGAGAGACCACCACTAGGATGAGAGGACAGTTGGTGCACAAAGGGGCAGTTTCATCCCTATTGACAAAGGGAAATGCAATTCATCTCTCCCCAATGCAGCTGCCCTTCCCCATGCTGGCAGACATGAATCTGATCCCACATGCTCAAATGATTTCCTAGTTCTTTCCTTTGTACCTGTGTTCTGAGATTTTTGCCGATAAGGAAACGCCAATAAGGGGGGCAGGGCTTAAACTATAAGTCCAGAGAGAGGTGGAGAATGACTCTATAGCTTACTGGTTAGCACACTCACCTGAGAATCCTGGGTCCCACTCTCCCTGCTCAGTGAATATTTACATATCGTATACAAAGTGGAATAGTTTCAACAGAGATTGGGAGAGACCCACCCCAGAGTATCCTATAGACTAGTGATTAGAGCTGGTATGGGGAGGTGGGAGACATAGTTTTAAGTCCCTCCTCCAAATCAGGCAGTGGGGATTTGAACCAGGTCTCTCACATCCCAGAAGAGTGCTCTAATTGCTTGTCTGTTGCATAGAAGGCGGGAGGCAGCACCACCACCTCCTCCTCTTCCTCAGCTGTCTTTTATGGGTGGTAGTTGTGCTCTGAGCACACCTACCAGACAGGTCCAGTCAGGGAATGTCTAGTTTGAGAATCCCACTGGGGCTTAGGTGTGAACTGGGTACCTAGCTGCTTGGTGGCATCTGGATTTAGGCAGCGGAATTTAAGTATATAGGGGACTTTAGGCACCTATAGCGTTAAGTGATAGCTGCTGAGTATGGGTTCTGAGGATTTCAGTGGCGCATAAATATTGGACTTAGGCATTTAAGTTCCTTTGTGGATCTAGCCCTAAATGTCTGACAAAATTAGAACAATTTTGTCCAGTCTCACTTGGTTTTAATTCCATTTGATTGTAACTAGTTAATTTGTCTGAGTGTAGTTTGAGTAACTATTGACTCAGTTGACTGTTGCTCACTAAGGAGTGGGATGAAAGAAAGCTAACAAGTTATCAAAGAACTTCCAAATATTAGGTTCCATAGGGCTAGAGTATAGCAGTATGGTTGCTCTTTGCTTTCACATTGTGAAAGCATCTTGCCTAATAAACAATTTTTCCTTCCTGCAGGGAGATTTTCTGTTCTTCCACATGCTCATGATTCAAAGACTGGAACCAACTAAAGCTTCCACATTGTATCTGAGAACAGAAGCTTTCTTGTTTAAACCTGTCAATCAATGCATAATCTGGGTCACACGGCCCTCATTTACAGATGCTTAGTTGTTGTCAAAATTGGCATAAATTGGAAAACAAGGGGAACATTTTCATGTGTCTTTTATGGGTCAAATATCTCTTGAACGTGGACTCAGAATAGGTCTGAATTAACCCTGCCCTCTAGTGTTGACAAATAAGATGTGCACATACCATCTCTTTCTTGGGTTGGTTTAATTATATGTTTGAGAGACGCATGAAATAGAAGATGATCTTCAAGAATCGTTTATGGCTGTTTTCATAGTTCTACAACAGAGATCTGTCTTTCAAAAGGCTGAAAGCGATAATGAGGTGTAAATAACTGTATAACAGTAACACTCCTACATTTGTTTAGACCAAGTGCCTTCCACCACCACACAGACACAAGGTAGTAACTCACCAGAATGTGGCCCAATTTGCTTCCACTAGAGTCCATGGGAATTTACATTTGGACTTAGTGGGAGTAAGCGCAGGCCTGGTGTTTTTATAAGAAAATATTCCGCCATCTTGGAAAGTTGTTCAAGGCAAAAAGGATAGATTCAAAAAGTAGGGAAGCAAATCTTAAAGGTGTTTTGATATATTATCATACTACATTTAATCTTAAAATAAACAGCAATCCTCGCTTCACTATCAACTAATAGAATTATTTCTCCCACATTTCAACAAGAAAGAGGGACACAACAGGGCTGGCCCCTCCTTTTTAATGTCTCAAATCACTGTCAATGTTCATATGTCAACACTCAACCATTGAAGGTGAGACTATAAACAGAAAAATACAAAATCAATTTATATGCTAATGACATTTTTGTACTATTGAAGAATCTATCCTCATCAATTCCATCATTACTGAATGTCATTGATATTTTTGGAAATATTGCTGGTTTGTGCATTAACTGGAATAAATCACAAGCAATAGATCTATCCGGAAGACCAGATTCTTCTCAGTTTCATCATTTTCCATTTCAAATATGCCAGGAAATAACTTATGTAGGTGTTAAAATTTGTCCTAATCTTCCCAAAATTGTTTCTATAAATATGGACTATACATTAAAAGAAATTCCAAGGCTGTAGAGAGGTGGCATCTCTTCCCTTTAGCCTTTCTGGAGAGAATAGAATTAGCCAAAGTGAGTATCTGCCCAAGATTGACATATCATTAGCCTGTTGCCTTTCAAGGTGTCTCACTTGCTTTTTGCTCAAATAAGTAGGCTTATCATAGCAAGCAAGGCTGTTTTTTATTCCATATAAATAGAATATTTAAATTATATATATAATTATCATGTAATTTATATGAAATAAAAAACAGCCTCGCTTGTCACACAAAACCCTTACAAAAATCCTGGAGGCATGGGGTTCTCAGATTTGTTCAGTAGAACCTCAGAGATACGAACACCAGAGTTACAAGCTGACCAGTCAATTACACACCTCACTTGAAACTGGAAGCAAATATAGTACAGTACTACTGCAAACTACTAAAATATAAAGGGAAAGCAGCATTTTTCTTCTGCATAGTAAAGTTTCAAAGCTGTACTAAGTCTATGTTCAGTTGTAAACTTTTGAAAGAACAACCATAATGTTTTGTTCAAAGTTAAGAACAACCTCCCATTCTTGAGGTGTTCGTAACTCTGAGGTTCTACTGTATCTATATTATCTAGCACTCCAAATGCGACCTATTGTAAGGTGGTTCCCCTCCAGTAGCTCTGTATACACACTAGCCTAGTCTGAGATTGAAAAAAGCGTAGCAATGGCCTCTCTTCTTTTATATACCTTGAAAGGCTACCCACACTGTTAAGGAAAAATCCAGTCTTTGCATCTGCAGGGGAATCCTGCAATGTGATAAGATGATTACAACATCCAGTCATACTAATTCTCCTCTTGTACCACTGTGGGATAACCGACAGCTCAGGATCAAGGCCAACTCCATGCTTAAGACAATTTGGACAGAAAAAAGACGAACAAAAATTGAAGATATAATACAAGATGGCAGACTGGCCTCCTTCAATTATGTGTAACAAATATTAGCTACCACTGTCTCACAGTTCCTTCTTTCAGTGGCAATGCTCAAGGATTCATGCAAGGATAGGGGACAGTTGGTCTGTTTCAACTCTTTCACCTCTAGAAGAACACATTAAGAAATATGGAAACAACAGTCACTTTGTAGGAATTACTTATATGTGGCTTAATGCTTTGCATTACCCTCTCAATTTCAGTCTCAAAGAAAAATGGGAAAAAGCCTCACTGTCCCAGTAGAAACCTGAGAGGCTATCTGGCTTAATGTGAAAGTTACTTCACATTCTTTATCCTTGTGATTCTTCCAGAACAAGATAGTAAACAGGCACTACTAGATTCCAGAATGTTTGTTTAAGGCTAAATTGGCAACACACAATGAATCTTGGAGATGTAAATAGCCATGTGCCAACCTTTCATACATCCTTTATACCTGGTAAAAAATGGATGTAATCTTGGGCTACCACCTTGACATGGTGGAGAAGCTTGCGTATACTTAAGACCCTAAGAGTGATGCCATCTGGAGTCCTGTACTCCTGGTAGGGTCAGTCCCGTGGCGGTAAGGTCGAAGGCAAGGTACCAGGCAGTAGTGTAGGCAGGTCCAGAGCACAGGGGGAGCGGCGCTATAAAAAGGCGCCTCCCCAGGCTCCCCCTGTACTCACCTGGCGGTGCCTCCGGCGGCGCTCCAGGTCTTCGACGGCACTTCGGCAGTGGGTCCTCACTCGCTCCTGGTCTTCGGTGGTACCCACCGCTGAAATGCCGCCGAAGACGCGGCGCGCCGCCGGGTGAGTGCAAGAAGCGGCGCTTAAAAAGAAACTCTCAACAGCTGCGAAGACGGACGAAGGCCACGATGGAGTAGAAACCCTTAGTCATCTTGCACCTCCTTGCAACCGGACACAGGTACCTCTTCCGCCAAGATTTGTGTGGCTGCTGGTGCGCATCAGCTCCCGCACATTGAACTACTCACACTCAGGCTTCTTTCATAGGAAGAACTTTTCCCCCGCCCCTACCCATAAAAGTCCTATGGCAATGGGCGAGTGGCGATGATAGGTGAAGTGATCACCAGGAGTCCCTAGTCACAGACCAACACGCAGGCGGTGACAACAAGATGGTCATCATGTGCCCCTGGACTGGGATAAAGGGGCATTTTTGGCAGCAGCGGTCATGATTGAGCAGGCCATTTTAGGAACTCCTCTGCTCACCCCATACAAGTAAGGGACTAGAAAAGGTGCCCCGAACATAGGCTATCCCACCATACCTGACTGGATAACCATGTCCAGAGGGATCACTCGCAATGCGGTTGAAAAACAGAAATGTTTCTTGCAACTTGGAATGTCCATACCTTACTAGACGAATCAAAAAGTGAAAGACCCTAACACAGAACAGAAATTGTTGCCTGAGAACTCTCGAGGTACAACATCGACATCGCTGCTCTCAGCGACACAAGACGTGTAGATGAAGGCCTCTTAAGGAAAGAGGGCGGCAGTTACACTTTCTTCTGGAAAGGAAAACCAGCAAACGAAAGGCGAATACATGGTGTTGGCTTTGCAATCAAAAACCTTCTAGTCAACCACTTGACTGAGCTCCTCGTCGGCATCAACGAGCGCCTTATGACCCTCCGCATCCAACTGGTCAATAAGTCATTTGACACTAACATCAGTGCATATGCATCAAGTCTTGACGCTGAAGAAGAACAGAAAGAATCCTTCTACACTGACCTTGATAAAATTTTGTCATCCATTCCAAAAACAGATAAGATAATCCTTTTTAGGGATTTTAATGTAAGAGTTGGCTGAGATTCTAATATATGGAGTAACACCACTGGGAAGGAAGGAGTGGGCAAGACCAATTCCAGTGGCATCCTTACACTCAGAAATGTGCAGAGCATGACCTTGTGATCACAAACACAATCTTCAGACAAAGCAACAAGTACAAAACAACTTGGCAACACCCCCGCTCAAAACAGTGGCATCTCCTAGACTATGTCATTGTAAGAACACAGGATCTAAGAGATGTCCAAATCACCCGTGTCATGAGAGGAACCAATGATTGCTGGACTGACCACCACCTAGAGAGGTCAGTCATGTCCATCCGGATTGCACCAAAACATAGAAAGCAATCCAAATCACACAGACAGCAATACAACATCCAAAGACTTCAATCCTCAGGGCACCAAGACAACTTCCAATCTCCTCAGTGAAAAACTGGCCATGTGCGCACCTGAAAATGACAGCACAAGTGTTGAAGAAGACTGGGAAGTCCTAAAACAGACTGCCCATGAAGTATGCAAGGAATGGGGGAGGCCAAAAGAAATTCTTTAAAGACATCCTCAAGATAAACATCAAGAGATGTGGCATCAACACCACATAATGGGAGACAGCAGCCCAGGATAGGGATAACTGGCGAAGACTTGTCAGAGAGGGAAGGTCTACTTTTAAGGAAAATCGCCTTGCCCTGGTTTCAGAAAATGCCAGAAAAAAAAGGAAAGACAACTGTCACGCAACAATTGCAGCCCAACCCTGTCTTCCAACACCACCTGCAATGTCTGCCAATGAGCCTGTGGCTCAAGAATCGGATTCCTCAGTCACCAAAGGACCCATGAAAAATAAAACATGTGAAAGATCATCCTCGACCTCGGGGGATCACCGACAATTCAATGCTCCCAAAAACTTGTAAGTGTTGCTATTTTTCCTTCTACAAGCTTGTGTATTTTAGGGGGGAGTTGGTATTAACAGTTAATATTGAGAAATGGATTGCAATAACTATTTTAGTGGCCAAAAGAGTTATTTTGAGAAAATGGAAATCTGCAGTTCCTTCCTCATACACAGTCTGGCTTAGTGAGCTCTCTACTACTGCATTCATGGAGAAAACATCTCTGTCTAATAGAAATGCTTGGAAAAAATATGAGGATGTCTGCTCACACATGAACTACTGCATACATTTTTGCAGTTTAGTATATATTAGTCTCCAATCCTCATAAGTTATGTTCTCACTTATTTAGTCACTTGAATAACTGATGCCCTAAGTTTTACAAATAATGAACGTTGAATTTTGTTATTTATGTGGTATTTCTAACTTGTGCATGTATTTACATGTTTTGTTTCATTATGTCTTTATATTTTATATAAAACAATGAAAATAACATTTTAAAAAATAAACTGCAATACCAGGAAAGGCTCTGAATCAAAGCCTTAGATCCAAGGATGCCTCCTCCAAATGCTGTAGAAGCTTGAGATACGGATCCATATCTGGGTATAAACATTGTAGCTAATTCTTATATCTATAGTTGGCTAAGCCATAACTCTAGATCTGAATACCCACAACCTTTGGGGTGGTTCAGATTTTAATCTGAACTCTGTGACTTTATGCAATCTTTAATCAATATGCAACAAACTTTAGGGCCTTGCATGATTCTAAAACCTGTAGTAGTTTGGAGTATAGTGAACATTTTGTTCCAAGGCCTGTGCTTTTTACAAATATGAACTGACTCATTCTCAAAACACCCTTGTGACATTGGAAAATATTATTATTAGGTCTACTTTTAAAACAGGGGGGAAATTAATGCAGAGAGGTTGTCTGGTTTGCATTAAGCCATAACAGGAACAGATATCACAACTGGGGTTAGAACTCAGGAGTTCCTAGCTCCCAATCCTGTGATCAGAACTTTAGTCCTCAGCTTTCTCTCTAAAGAAATATAGATTGTTTTATAGGAAAATTGATATTTTACGCTGGAGGGTAATCTGGCTAAGTATTGATCACCTGAGTCTCTCCACATATAGATGAAGATTTTCAGAAGTGACTAATGACTTTGGCTGCCTCAATTTTTGGAGCCCCAACTTTGTGAAAATCAGGCCCCTTTAAAGTATCTCAATTTGAGCCAAAAATTGAGGCAGCCAATGTCACTTGTCACTTTTGAAAATCTTGGTCATGGTGCCTAGAACATAAGGGCTCTGAGCAATGCACAGATGAACAATGCGCATGTACTAACCTGCATTACATAGTGAAATATGAGGAGGTATTAACTCATTATACCTCTATTAAAATCATCACATTAAACATAGCATTATATTGGATATCAAAGCAGAGTTGTCCGAATAAATACATAGTTGATCTCAACTGTAAATAATAAACAGAGCCTCAGAAACTTTCCCAGGTGTTCAAGGGAGTATAATACAAAACAAGCCTCTTGTTTCCTATAGGTCTCTGAAAAAACAAACATACCTTTTTTACAATCCCAGTAGTGGTTACAATGTTCTCTGCACCTTCTACAGTCTGTCTTGCCACTGTGTTCACACTGGACACAACAGCTTCACCCACCACATTGGCCTGCTCTTTGGTTTTCTCAGCAACTAATGATTCAAGAAAAAGTAGAGTCAGTGAATTAAGTTCAAAATCAGTCTTTGTTTAACTGGATAACATCATAATTGACAGTCTACAGAGATAGCTTGGATCAGTGAAATTGATGGGGGCAATGGTTGCGGCAGGGTAACACAGCAATATTTAGCCCCGTGCTATCTGTTATTTGGACTTTCTGTATGCAGGCTACATGCTAACAGTTTAATTTTACAGTGCATTGGGGCTAATTCTCACACATGCCGCTTACCTCAAGAACAGGTGGGTATTGCAACCTGGCAACCTTTAGAGAAAGGGCAGATCGCAAAACAAACCTACACCAAGAAGCAGTAGCACAAAAAAAAGAAAGGGGGGGGGGAATGTCATCTTGCCCATTGTAGACTGTCAAACTGGACTGCCGTTCTGCAACCCCTTTCCATCTAGCTAAACCCTCCCTATAAGCCCCTTCTAGATGATTAATAGAGCTGGCTGGAGAAAGGTAATTCTGTTTCACAGAAGATTTCAATATTTCAAAATTTGGTTTTGTTCCAAATTAGAATGAAAAGCAAAAATTTCAAAATTCGCAGTAAAAGCAAGAGTGCAGTCCATCAGCAGCCATCGAGCCAGGGACCCTGGAAGCGGTGTGGTCATAAACTCTAAGACAGCCTGCCAGGCAGGCTGCCAAGGAGTTGGGTTGGTGAGTTGGGAGAAAACCAAGCAGGTTTCCAAATTAACGTTGACAAAATCAAACTGTCTTCACAGAATGTTTTGATTTAAATGATTCTGCAAAGTCTGTTGAAAAAATGTTTTGTCAGAATGTTTCTGACTAGATCTACTGATTAAACCCTTTTGGCCTGCTTCCAGCACTGAAAAGTGCCACAACCTACAACATTGCCCAATGACAAGCATCCTTGACCTATCCAGTAGCGGAACACTCTTACTCTCTGACATGCTGAGCAGAATATCGAAGCCTCCATGAGGCCTTTCTGTGTTACTTTGTTTAGGAGTCCCAGCATGCAGAGCATTTCTATCACCAAAGAATCATTCTGGGAACCATGGTACTTTGGCTTCTAAAGTGTAAAAGAAAACTCCTCTTGCTTTATATCAGTAGGAATTATATTCTTATCCATATTTACAACAGTGCGCTATCGATTTACACAAATCTGTAGGGACTGTGCTCTTACCTGAACTCACGCTGTGCACAACCCCCTCCTTGGTTTTGGTACCTGTGAAAGGAAACAGGCTCCATCAACATCATCCCCTATGGAAAGACCTCTCTGGTTTCTGCATGCAGATCACTTGAGTTCTGATAGGGTGTGGTCCTACACTGCAGGGGCCTTGAGTAGTTCTCAATAAGGGCCAAATCCTACTCTCACTGAAGTCCATGGGAGCTTTTCCTTTGGGAGTTGGAAAGCTCCAGTTAGTTTTACTGGTGTGCGTGTGTATTATTTGGAGGTGCCTAGACAAATAACCTTCACCTTTTACACCCTTAAGTAATATCTTTAAAATGAAAATCTGGTTGATTTAACAGTGCAGTTAAACCCATGTTAGATTAACCAATTATGGAAAAGAAACCAAAAAAGAACTTACCGTAAAGAAATGCCAAAAGTCTGCTTTTTTCACGCTTTCAAACACTGAGCTACTTTTCCTGTCGCTTCCCCTACTTCCCAGCAGCAGGTCCAGGCTCAGCACTTGTTAAGGCCCTGATTTCCTACAGTCAGTGGAAGTTTTTAATACGTAAGGAGTGCAGGATTGGGCTCAGGGAGAGACAGGCTGCCAGTCACTGATGATGACAGCGCAGGTATTTCTAAAAAATAGTTACTTATTTTCACAGTAAAGAATATATAATGTATTTAGCAGCCCAATGCTGTGAGGTGTTGAAGTCAATGGGAGTTGAGGGGACTAGCCCCTAAGGAACAACAACAAATCATTGCAGCTTTCCTTTAAGCCTGAAACTACTTGCTCAACAGGCCTCATTGTATCGGTGTACTGCAGCATGCACAGTACGTCAGATTACTTACAGTATGTTTACACTGCTGCTTGGAGCGTGCCTCTTAGCCCTGGTAAACAAACGCTCTGCTCAAGCTAGTGCACTCAAAATAGTGGCGTGGCCGTTGCGGCATGGGCAGTGGCGCTAGCTAGCCACCTGTGTACAAGCCTGTCCAGCCCCCGGTTATGAGTTTGGGGTGCGAGCCCAGTCTGCCGTCTATGCAGCAATGTCCAGACTGCTATTTTTAGTGCACTAGCTTGAGCAGAGCTGGCATGTGTCTGCCTGCCTGGGCTGAGAAGCACGCTCCCAGCTGCAGTGTAGACATCCCCTGGTGCTGAGGTTTTCAATCTTTTTTCATTTGCGGACCCCTAAAAAATTTCAAATGAAGGTGCAGACCCCTTTGGAAATCTTAGACATAGTCTGCGGACTCTCAGGGGTCTGCGGATCACAGGTTGAAACCCACTGCCCTAGTGGTTGGAAGCCTCTGCAATAGCTAGATTCAGTTTCATGTTAAAAACCATCCCTATTGTAACTCCATTGACTTTAATAATGAATTTTCCTTAAAAAACATTTTTCATTGTCTCCATGTCTATTAAAAATCATTTAAATCCACAAATCTTCTCTTTACTTTTTCACACTCATGTCATAAAAATGAACAGTTTGTATGGCCAAGTTACAAAACACTTTAAATAGTGATGCAGACGCACCCAGGCCGTTAGCTACAGCAGCACTGATTCAATAATTGTGGGTGGGTGGGGAAAATTAATTACAGACCATGCCCAGCACTCATTACAAGCCTAGAAGGAAGGCAGAACAAGTGTACTACTGTGATAACAACTAACCCAGTCCAGTTCCGTCCTGTCTGATTGAAATTTGTAATGTACTGTTAAATACAGAGTTGTGCAGCTCAAAAGCTTGTCTCACCAATAGAAGTTGGTCTAATATAAGATATTACCTCACCCACCTTGTCTCTCTAATATCCTGAGACTGACACAGTTATAGCACTACAAACAAACATAACAGGTCATTTTTAAAAATGTTTGTTAAGGTCATCTAGACTCAAATAGAAGGAAGATGCCCTACTACTTAACAACCTAACATTCTACTTCACCCTTAAATGACTGTACAGTCATGTAGAGGAGAGTAATTTTTGTATTAGTGTAGCAGAATAGATTAACGGTACTACACATGGTATATCAGTATCTGAAAGCCAGAGAATATTGCACTGTGGTTGTAATACTCTTTATAATCACGTAACAGCAAACAGCAGTGAACAGAACAGGTCTGCATGCATAAATGTCCACAATAATAAATGAGGTCCTAGTATGTGCCCATTGCACCAAGTTTTATTCTAATATAGTCTTGCTTTAATGCTCATTATTCCTACAGGTACTCAATGCATCAGGCTGTACCATTCCAAAAGAGCGCTGCTTACTGCTTATTTATTCTACAATGCACCAGTCACAGCCATTCAAACATAGCTCTGCTTTAATGCTTATAAAAATGTAACTTCTTAAATATCCAAAAATCAATGAAATCAGCTGGTTTAATTAGCAGAAATCATGTATTCGTTATCTTTGCATTACTTCAGTGAACACACAAACCAAAACAAGAATTGTAACGAGTTATTTTTATCTCAATCATTACATTTGTTTTTTGCCAGGACTCTTCACAAATAGCTATGATTTTTTTCTTTTTTCTAATGTAAAATAACGCCTAAGAAGAGGGAACCTGGCAAAACAACAATATCGGAATGCAATTAAAGAGCGAAGCAGAAGCAACGCAGCAAAAAGCCCCATGCACTGCAGCTTGTACCCAGCTTGTTAGGTTCTTTTCTTTTTTTAAAAAAATGCACTCAGGACCACACCCAATGACTCAGACTTCAGCTCTCATAATGAAATCTAATCTTCCGGCACATACTCTTGCCAGCAAGCAACATCTGTTGAACTGAAAAGCATTCAGTTGAAGCTTTCAAGTTGCACTGTTACCTTTTAACCTTTGCTTGCAGCTTGTGTGCATACAGTTACAGTCCCTGCCCCTGCTACCAAAAGGAATAAGAAATGTATACTATATAGAAAATCTACCATTGAGAAATGAGACACCAATAAGAAGTTTTGTATTTTAAATAGGTACACTATAGTGATAGTGAAGCACAGTGCACTAAGGACAGGCATGCATTCAGACAGGAACAACACATGACAGGGTGTGTACAGCTCCTGTACGAGGTATTAGATCTGGTCTTTTCATCTGTAAAGGTCATTGCCTTGGGTGTCTTGTGACTGATGCATGAGGCCAGATGTTTTGGGCATGCCAGAACTGCATTCTTTATTGAGAGCTACTGGATTGGACTATCTAGTATTTCTAGTATTTATTTGATACTGAATATAATTTTGTGATTATGATTGTGATCTTTCTATATTGCTTGTACTCCTGTGTGCCTTACAACTCAATATTGCATCAGATTCTCTGCTAGTGTACATTGATATAGTTCCATTGACTTCACTGGAGTTCATAACTATTTACACCAACTAAGACTTTCGTCCGGTGTTACTGCTGGTCATGCAGTAACTGCAGGAATCCACAGCAGCCATTATGTTCTCAGTGACAGCAGCAGCATGGACAGGAGAACTTGTTTTTATTGAGTGAGGGAATTTGAAAAAAAGCCCAGTGCCATGACCAAAGTGCCATGATATCTTTCTTTCCCACATGGGTAACCACATCCATAGGCAGAGAGGACCCCATTTGAATGACTGACTGTAATGGCAGCATCTCTTACCAATGCAGCCCCCACCACCTCAAACTGCATTGCAGTGTTAGCACAGGATAGTGGAACCCCCACCCGCAGGCATTGACGTGGGTTGTGAATTGAAACTTTCTGGCCCAGAGATCAGAGTGAAGATACCAGCAGATCTATGATGACCCTATAGGCTTCAGGAAGCTGTATGCTGCAGTAAGATGTCACAGAACTAGCCATTTTATCTCAAGCTGCAGTGACTCATCAATATTGGTACTGATGTCTGGTCAACTGGAATCCTCAGGACTCAGAGATCCCATCAGTCCAGTGAAATGGTGGCTTTTGATTCATTAGCAGAGTTATGTAAGAAGTTGACTCAAAACAAGACATCCACCCCACCCACTACTATCCTTTTTCTGACATCCAGAAAAGATTTTCACATCTCTGAGTGGTTCCAACTGCACAGCAGATTCAGATTCAGAGTTCAAATTCCTTCATGCAGTGTCTTAACAGCAACCCAACTGTAGTAGGTTATGTAAAGAGGGAAAGAGTACTGAAAGAGCATTTTAATGTAATTGGGCATTTTGATTAGCCTTTCATGGGCATATAGCTAGGGAGCATAGCGCGGCAAACAGGTTCTGGCCACTGCAATGATAATGGGAGGTACACATGCACATAACTGGCATCCACCTCTTTTGCTCATTTAAACCAAATTCTGAGAGATCTTAATTATCTGGATTTTAGCATCCCCGTTCTGTGAAATCCTAGGCACCTGAAAAGAACTAAGCATGCTCTAGCATGTACTCACCACCATGGAGCATCAGGCCCTTAATGAGCAAAGCATCACACAATGCATTATAAAAAAGATGGAAAGCATTTTATAATGTATTGTGTGATGCTCTGCTGACTAAAATGTTTAAATGCCTGACGTAGTTAAAAAATTATCCATGCGTCTCAAAGTCAGTCTCTAACAGACTCTTCATTCAGCTATTTAGGTTTAAAAGAAGGCTTTCAAAAAGTTTTTGAAATGGTTAAATGCATAAGATCATGGCAGAACATTCTGCACTTAGTCTCATGACTGTGCAAAAATGAAAAGCAAATCAAAGGCCTAGGAAAATATTTATAAAAATGCTAAATATTCTGGTCTGACCTTGCTCTGATCACCTAGGAAGAAGGAATTGGGTACAATAGCAATCCCCACATTTGACAGCTGGGTGTCATGTTGTCTTTATCATTTTTATTTACTTATTTTTAGAGATGCTCTAATCTTAAACTTGAGCTTGTGGTTCAGCTTCAGATTAAAATATGAATTGGTTATATATTGCTCATTAATGGCAGGATTATCTGTACTACATCAGTAATTTTCTGAATCTGGGGATGAATATTTGCTACAAATGGGGTTTCTGATTCCATTGAATTTTGAAAATGCAGATCTGTAACTACAGTAAGGTTTTTAAAGTAGTGATACTCTGTGTATAAGGCAGTGATAATGGAATCAAGAGCCTTTTCTATTTAAAAATCACAGCTTACCCACAGCCAGCACATACAATAGCAATCCTCCCTTCTGAGAATAACGGGATAAGAATGAAAGACTACAAACACAGTGTTAAAACAACCCACTGGTTTTGTCCACCAGTATCATACATGCACCTCCACCAGACAGTGCAGATACCAGATTTCAAGGGCAGCTTTGTAATGATTACTGTAGGGTTTATGGAAATGGAGAGCATTCATTATATAATGGATGTTTCCAGGAAGGGCACAACTTGTGTCATGATCCATCACCTAGCTATTGGACAACACTGATAACTAGTATCAGAGGGGTAGCCATGTTAGTCTGTATCCACAAAAACAACAAGGAGTCTGGTGGCACCATAAAAACTGACAGATTTATTTGGGCATAAGCTTTCGTGGGTAAAAAACCCACTTCTTCAAATGCATGGAGTGAAAATTACAGATGCAGGTATACGTATATATTGGCACATGAAGAAGGGAATTACCTTACAAGTGAGGTAAGGTAAGGTAACTTCCTTATCTTCACGTGCCAATATATACTTAAGCCTGCATCTGTAATTTTCACTCCATGCATCTGAAGAAGTGAGTTTTTTACCCACAAAAACATATTCCCAAATAAACACTGATAACTGTCTCTTTGCAAAGCAAGTAAAGGATTTTTGCATGGAAAACGTAAAGGGTTATAGAGCATAAGGAGGAGGATCTCAGAATAAAAGGACATGAGGGTGGGAAAATAGGTGATTCCTACTAGCCTAACTTAATAAACAGAATCACTGTGTATGCCCTTAATAACTTCAGTCACTGCAGCTTTGGAGGTGAAGGAGAGATTGCCAGTAGTCAAATGTTTGGAAAGTGAGTGACCTACCCTGAAAGCAAAGAGGGAATAATAATTGTAATATGCACCTTCCATCAGAGGATCTCAAAGTGCTTTCTGGACATTGCATTAATTCATATGTAGCAATCCTGCCTCCCTCTCCCCACCCTGGGAAGTAGGTATGTATCAATATGTCTGTTTTACAGATGAGGAAACTGAGGCATGGAAAGTTTTGACACCCCAAGATTACACAGTGAAACTGTGGCAGAAGTGGGGATGGGATGCAGATCTCCTGCCTTTCAGTCCCATGTTTTAACCACTATCCAGTACTTCATGCTTTCTGGAAGATAATTTATGCTACATTTCATGCTCAATTGTGTATTAAAAATAGTTGTCTCTTACCTACATACATCACACCCTCTTTGGTCTTCTCTGCAGCCTCAGTCACTCCCTGTTTGGTCTTTTCTGCTGCAGCCACCACACCTTCTTTAGCAATGGAGAAACCTTTCTTAAAGACATCCATTCTTAATTGCTTGCTTTGGTACTAGCTGCAGGATCTGATTCAAGGATGATGGTGAAAAGCACCTCAATGCACACTGACCTCACTATGCAATCTTACCCTTCCGTGGCTGTTCAGTGTCTCTCTGCGTCTTAGTCTCTCGCTATCTTTTGCTCTTATTCCTCTGCTGGATGAAGGCAGTGTGGTGAACTACACAGCCTTTGCCAGCTCTTATTGACGAGATGCACTGCAATGTAGCCAATGCCTGTGAATAGCTGATGCTGAAATATTAATGACATAGATCTGCATGGCAAGGTTTTGGATAGGAAGAAAGATGGGAGGGAAAAGGAGGAGGTAGGTTGAGGGACTTTTTGGAATATGGCCAGATGATTAAAGCTTTTAAGATCTGCTGCAGTGCTCTCACTCAAGGACACTCTGCAGATGCTCTCATTTGGAGAGGGAGGTTTTTAGCAACCAAGCTCTAGGGAATTGGTGTTTTAAAAGCATAAATCTCTGAGGATATGGTGGAGAGAGCAAATGGGAACTACTGCAGGCTCCTCAAAGCTGAACAATAGGTAGAGCTGGTATTCCTAACAAAACAAACAGGGTCAGGTGTCTTTTGCTAGCAGTTACCAGAACTCATCCCTAATAAAGGGGTATCACAAATATCCCTATGTAGCTAACACCAGCGGAAAAAGAGAACAAAATCCATTTACAAAAGCTTAATTCAGTTAAAAAGCGAGTGAATGTCCACTGGTTGTATTTATGGAGTTTGAAGTTAGCTTCGCAAGCCATGCTGTGATTTATGTTTGGCTGCACATCATCTTACAATTATTCACGTCTAAAAACTCACAGAAACCCTTGTGAGTGGCAGGTGGATGCACACATTTTCTACTCACCTCTTTGTGTTGCCGTAGACACAGCTCAGCTCAGCTGCTGCAGAATGATGCAACATTTTTACACAGGCATCATCACTCATATCAAATGTGTGTGTAGTGAGGACTGTTGGGGAAATCAAACCTTTGATCTGACATTGGATTGTAGAAAATCTTTTAGGCTACATAGAAAGACCCTCCAAAATTAAGACTCAATTCAGCAAAACCCTAAAGCATATGCTTAATTTTAAGTGTTGAGTAATCCCATTGAGTTGAAATGGGGCTACTCATGTGCTTAAAGCTAGGTACATGTTTAAGTGCTATGCTGAATCGGGCTTTAAGTGCTGAGTGACCCAAGTTAGCTATTGTCTCGCTGACAAATCATAATGCAAAGAAACTAGTTTTGACAGCAACTGTTTTATCATTTTCTAGCTCAATCAAAAGTGTTGAGCAGCTGGTCTCATGGAAGCTGAGTACCAAATCATATTTATTACTCTACTATTATGTTACATGGGAAATAAAATGTTATAAAATACTATTCCCTGAATATTCAGTGCTGCTGGCTATATCTGCTTTTTAAAATCAGACAGAGTGAATGCTAAATTGAGAGGCATAACTATGTTAAGGAAAGAATACACTGCAATCTTATGAGTTGTAATGGTGTATAAGTCATTCATACCATAGTCTCAATGTGGAAGGTTTAGATATAGAATGACTGTAGAGGGACTCTACAGCTAAATCTTGACAGACACAAAATCACAGACAAACACACAGATAATTCTCTCTTACAGCTAGACTGCTGCATTGTTTTTTTCCCCTTTCACAGGGAAGAGGTTGAAAAGAATATTGATCTAAAAACAATACACAGGCACTTTTAATCTTTCCCTCCCTGGTGGTTCTTGATGAAGATACATGAAATGCAATTTCCATATGCATTCATAGGATTCAAACCTCTGATACATTGTGAATTTATGAATAGTCAAACTGTTCAATTAAAAAAGAGAAAAAAATAACTCAGAGACTCAAAGAAAGGCTGTCCAAAACCACTGACTCCGGCTTGGAGAGATATAGTAAGGATGGAAATGTATATACTGTGACGGAGCAAGGCCAAATGGCTATAGTAAAGTGGTGAGGAACAGGTATGTTAGCCCCAGGCTAAACAAATCCCTGGTACCATGGTAACCAAATGGCAGTTGCTCCAGGTTAATCAAGACACCTGGGGCCAACTAAGATCCTTCTAGAAAGCAGTGGAGATAGCCAACTGACTAACTGGGAGGCTTTTAACTAGTTCCAGCCAGCCCTTGATTTAGATGAATCTTGGGTGAAATACTGTCATTGTCTATATGTCTCTTTAAAGTTTGTGATAAGGTAATTTATCCATTAAGCAGTTTATGTTAATCCATGTAGTTAATTACCTGTGATGTCTGGGAAACAGAAGGTTACCTAAAAAGCCTATAGTCCTAGGTGAACAATATGGTCAAGAGGCTGCTAGAAAACTATATAAAAGACTCTTGGGACCTGATCCTTTTATCTCAGATCTGCTTGATGCTTTATGCAGGAGAAGCTTAAGTTATAAGACTGAGATCTTCAGTTCCACCTGGATCACCCTGGATATTAACATTGGACTATAACCTATGGACTAATTCAAAGAACTCTTTGCAATTCCAAAGATCAATATCTCTACTATGAAACTGATCTCAGAACTGTTCTCATGTCTGATGTATACTGATCTTTTAACCAATAATCTCGGTTTCCTTTTTTAATAAATTTTAGCTTAGTTAATAAGAATGGGCTGTACACGTGTATTTGGGTAAGATCTGAAATATCCATTAACTTGGGAGGTAATCCTTTGGGGACTGGTATAAGTTTCTTATATGATTCAGATTTTCAGTAATCCTCTTCATATTTGACTTGGGTGTTTGGGTAGAAACCCAAGACTGGGTTGCTGTAAAGGAACTGTGTTTTGGCTTCTGTGCAAACCAGTAAGGTATTACAGAAGTGTTTGATTTGTGCTGGCTTGGTAAATCTAAATGCTGGAATATCCATCAGCTTTTGGGATTGTCTGCCCCATTCTTTGCAGTTTGCCCTAACTAAGTAACCTCAGTGTGCCCACCCCCCCACCCCCCCATGGGACCCCGAACACACCAGCAATTAGCACATTCCTTTCTCAGGTGAAGCGGTGTTCTATCTTTATGCTGTGGTGCAATTTATGAAAGGCTTGATCAGGACCTTCCCACCAATCATCAAACCTGCACCTCAATGGAACCTTAATCATATTCACAAGCCCGTCCTTTGAACCTATGGCAACATATGCCACGACCTGCCTGTCCATGAAAGTGCCTTTCTTACTGGCCATCACGTCAGCCAGAAGGGTCAGTGAGCTAGCTGCCATTATGGCAGATGCTTTTTACACAGTATTCCACAGGGGAAGGCCTCCAGTTACACCCCACATTCCACCCCAAGATTGTTTCAGAATTCCATATCAATCATTCAATTCACTTACCTGTATTTTTTCTGAAGTCACACTTCCTCTGAAGCAGGGCCGCTCCCCGCTGCCCTAGCTGGGGTGCCGGTGGAGAGGGCAGCATTCCCGCTGCCCCGGCCGGGGCGCAGAGAGGGGGCTCGTCTTCCCCGCGGCCCCACTCCCCCAGCCGGGGCGATGCCACACTTCCTGGCTGGGGCGCTGGCAGGGAATGCGTCATCCCCGCTGCCCCGGCCGGGGTGCCGGCGGGGAGGGCGGCTTCCCCGCAACCCCGCTGCCCCGGCCGGGGTGCCGCCTGGGAGCAGGGCTGGCCCGCGGCTCCGCTGCCCCATCCGGGGCGGGGGGCTGGCCCGCGGCTCTGCTGCCCTGGCTGGGAAGAGTGGTTTTTTGTTTTGTTTTTAAATTTAATTTGTTTAAATTAAAAACAAAACAAAACAAAACAAAAAACCATCAGCGCCGCCACCCTCCAGGTGCCGTCCCAAGCACGTGATTGGTCGGCTGGTGCCTGGAGCCGGCCCTGCTCTGAAGACAATGCAACTTCAAGAAGACAAGATTCTGCACTCCGCCGATGTCAGACATGCTCCGGTGTTCTATCTGCACAGAACAAAACCCAGTAGGAAATCTCTAAGACTTTGTCACCAGAACAGCAGGGTCACGGAGACAAGCCATAGAGAGAATTTTTAAGTGGATCTTGGGATGCATATTAGAATGCTACGAAAGAGCAAAGCTTTGCCCTCCTGGAGGTGTTACAGCCCACTCCTTATGAGCACAAGCAGCCTCCACAGCACCCTGACTGGACGTTAGGGCAGGACATTTGCAAAGCGGCAACTTGGCCTCTGTCTGCACATTTACAGCACACTACACCCTGACTCAAGCAGCAGTTGCAGATGCAACAGTGGGAACAGCAATAAAAAGTATCACTGCTGCGAATGTCCTCACACTCTTCTCCAGACTGAACACTGCTTGAGAGTCACCCACATGTGGAATACACATGGGGACAGCACTTAAAGAAGAAATGACAATTACTTACTGTAACTGGAAGCTCTTGGAGGTCCCTATCTGTATTCCACTACCTGCCCACCCTCCCCTCTCCCCTATTGAATTGCAGTAAGATGAGGAACTTGAGAGGCATCGACCCACTCTGCCCCTTAGACCCTTGGATGGAAGCATGCAGGAAAATACTGTGCATGTATTGGTCAACGGACACGGCTTGGAAGAATTTCCGGACTCGGGCGCATGGCGCGCATGCCTACCCAGTGGTGGAATGCTGATAGGGACTACACACCTCAAAGGTAAATAACCTTCATTTCTGTCTAGCTCTTCTGCAGTTCAAAGGTGCATTGAGTGACAGAGACCCAACAATGGGGTGGGATTTTAGTGTGAAATCTCTTTTGTCACAATGCGTCTAAATAGTTCAATGGCATGTGACATTTTGTTTGACGGATGGGCATGGAAAGAGAATCACATGCATTTGTGGCTGACAAATGTAATTTGGCCAGGTGGGTTTTTGTAAACAGAGTATAGGTTTTGTCATACTGGATCACACCATTGATCTGCATAAGCTGAGATCCTGTCTCTGATGCAGCCAATTCTAGATACCTTAGAGAAAAAGTGCGAAAGAGCTGCATAATGGTCATATCTACATGGGAAAGAATCCTATTTGACCTCTTAACAAGTTTAAAATTTGATGTGCTTTTTGCATAGCTAATTAATAAATCCGTTCTTTTCCCCCATGCAATGAATAATACATGCTAGTAGTGAAATGTTGTTAGTGCAACATTCATTGATCTTCATGCTACCTTTCCTCCAAAATTTGTAAGAGAAATTCAGCAATAAAACCAAAGTGAGAATGCAACTTCAAGAATTTGCAATGTCATGATTTCCTGTGCTGCAAGACTTGCTGGAAGAATATGTCCCCACTCTGAGCAGCAAAGAAGTTGCACTCCTCATGTTGTTCTCTGTAGGTGCCCACCTGCACAGGTTAACAGTTTACTCATTTCTAGCAGTCATTGCATCGAGAGTGCATGAGTGTGTGTACGCATGCGTGCTTGATCATAAGACAAGGAGAACAAGACAGCGTTTTCCAGGCTTGGAAATCAATATCTAATGAATATTTATTCTGTTAATGCCCCATCCCTCCCAATGAACATAACATTCTCTTCAATTATTCAGTCTATGTGCAGACACCTAAAGCCAGAACGTTGGTTTCTGCAGCAACAAATGCTCTTTAAAACCATTCCTGGTTTCTGAGTTTTTTAAATGGGTATCCCTTTTTTTTAATGTTTAAATCATTCATGTTTATAACCACAATTTATCGAGGAGAATATACTGAATCTGGACTTAAATGGATTAATTAACACAAGTATTTTGAAAATCCATTTTCTTATTTCCTTGCACAAGACAAAGAAGGGGAAACCGTAGTAAGAAAAAATAATTGTTAAGAACTTTTCTACCCAGGGGAAAGCCCAGAATAGTTACAAAGCTGAGAATAGTGCCCCATGTGGATGCTTTATTCTGGAATAAATGTCACTTTATTGTGGAATAATAAGTGCACTTCATAAGCACACTCATTATTCTGGAATAAATTAACATTTTACCTACAGAATTGAGGGAGGTAATATGGAACAGCTTATTCCACAATAGCTACTCTGGTCAATTTTCCCATGTAGACAAGCTCTTAGGCAGAGGTCCTGTTTGCCTCTGTTGGTGGTGAGACACACACCTCATATTAGCCTGTAGCAGGGCCGGCTCCAGGCACCAGCTGACCAAGCACGTGCTTGGGGTGGCACCTTGCAAGGGGCGGCGCTTGAGGTTTGGGGGTTTTTTCCTTCGGCGGCGGCACTCAGGGTTTGGGGTTTTTTTACTTCGGCGGCGGCGTGGGGCTCGGGGGAGTGGAAGGGGGGTGTTTCGGCGGGGTGGGGCTCGGGAGCGGTTGTTTCGGCTCGGCAGCGCAGGGGAGGGGGGTTGGCTCGGCGGAGCAGCGCGGGGCTCAGGGGAGGGGAGGGGAAGGTTTTCGGCAGGGCAGGGCGGCACGGGGCTCGGGGGAGTGGAGGGTGGGTTGTTTCAGTGGGGCGGCGTGGGGCGCGGGGGAGGGGCGGGGAGTGGAGGGTGGGTTGTTTCAGCTCGGCGGTGCGGAGCTTGGGGGAGGGGGGCGGTTTTTTCGGCTCAGCGGTGTGGGGCTCGGGGGAGGGGGACGGTTGTTTCGGCTCGGCGGTGCGGGGCTCGGGGGAAGGGAGGGGGAGTTGTTTCGTCTTGGTGGGGCGGTGTGGGGGACTAGGGGTTGTTTCGGCGGGGCGGCAGTGTTTGTTTGTTTTTTCCGGTGGGGCGGGGTGGCGCTCGGTGTGTTTTTTTGTTTTTGTTTTTTGCTTGGGGCGGCGAAAAGGTTAGAGCCGGCCCTGGCCTGTAGTGATGGTTTCCCAGTCTGAGGAGTAAAAATGTGGCCAAAGTGAGATGTTTCATCATAGATTTTACCCAGTTCCAAGGGGATTCCGAACCAATGTTCTGGGTTACACCAAATGCCGAAGAATTAGTCAAGTACTTCTAATATGATTATGGAACATTATGTCCTCACTACAGGTGCAAGGTAGTCTGGGAGGTAGGAAGATCTTGGATAAACACAATTAGATGTAGTAATTAACAAGCATGCTAAGAGAAATAATAAAAGCTATATGCAGAATGAATGGTTGTATAGTTAAGTCTGGTGTAGCTGTATGTGGTAGTTGCTCCTAGCCTGAAATTCTGTATTGATTTGAAGCATTTTAGGTGGAAAGAGCACAGGAAATGTTGTTAATGATCAGGACCAAACAGGGAAGAGCAAACATTGATCACCAACTGAAAGTCAATTCCTGAAACGGAGATGCCATTGCAGTGAAACCATGGTGGAGAGGCTCATCTGAGGGTATGTCTACACTACAACTGTAGCTCGATTTTACCAAAATTGATTTTTGGGAACCGATATTATGAAGTCGAACGTGTGTGTCCATATTAAGTACATTAAATCGGCGGTGTGAGTCCACAGTACCGGGGCAAGCGTTGACATTCCAAGCGGTGCACTGTGGGTACGTATCCCACAGTTCCCGCAGTCCCCGCTGCCCATTTGAATTCTGGGTTGAGCTCCCAATGCCTGATGGGGCAAGAAATTTGTTGTGGGTGGTTATGGGTACATGTCGTCATTCAACCGTCACTCCCCCCCTCCCTCCGTGAAAGCAACGGCAGGCTGAGCAAGTGCAGAATGGTGGTAGAGTGTGCATTTGGACGTTTGAAGGGTCGCTGGTGCAGTTTACTGACTCGCTCAGACCTCAGCGAAACCAATATACCCATTGTTATTGCTGCTTGCTGTGTGCTCCACAATCTCTGTGAGAGTAAGGGGGAGACGTTTATGGCGGGGTGGGAGGTTGAAGCAAATCGCCTGGCCGCCGCTTACGCACAGCCAGACACCTGGGCGATTAGAAGAGCATAGCAGGACACAGTGCGCATCAGGGAAGCTTTGAAAACTAGCTTCCTGACTGGCCAGGGTAACGAGTGACTCTTATGTTTGTTTCTCCTTGATGAGAACCTGCCCCCGTTAGTTTACTCTGTTTATATTGCCTATCCTCTCTAATTACCAACCCCCGTTCCCCCCCCTCCCCCTCCCCCCCCCTTCGAGCGCACCTTGCTTTGAAAGGAAATAAAGGCACCATTGTTTCACAAACAACAATCTTTTATTCAACAATTCGGAAGAAAGGGAGAGAACTGGGACGGTGGCCAGGGTGGGGTGCGGGCGGAGGGGAGGAGGGAAGGAATGTCCATTTCAAAACTTGGGGAATGACAGCCTTCTGCTGCTTGAGCAATCCACCGGGGTGGAGTGGTTGATCGCACGGAGCCTTCTCCCCCCCCCCCCCCCCCGAGTTTTTGGGACTCTGGGTGAGGAGGCTATGGGACTTGGGGAGGGGTGAGGGCGGTTACAGATGGGCTGCAGTGGTGGTCTGTCATCCTGCTTCCATTCCTGCAGAACATCCACCAGACGCCGGAGCGTGTCGGTTTGCTCCCGCAGTAGCCCAAGCATCGCCTCTGTCACCCTCTGGTCTTCCTGCCGCCACCTCTCATCTCGAGCATCCCTCCTGTCCTCATGGGCATCCCTCCTGTCCTCCCGTTCGCTGCCCGCTTGCTTGTATTGGGAAATTGTGTCCCTCCACACATTCTGCTGAGCTACTTCAGTGTGGGAGCACAGCATTAGCTCAGAGAACATCTCGTCGCGTGTGCTTTTTTTTCTCCGTCTTATCTGCGACAGCCTTTGGGAGGGAGATGCCGGAGGAAACCTAGGGACAGTTGAGGCTGTGGGATGAAAAAAAGGGAGTACATTTTTTTTAAAAGATACATTTTACAGAACAATGCATATATTCTTTCTCGGTGAACAGCACCATTCACAGTACCTAGCACATGTGTTTTCAGTACAAGGTCGCATTTTGCATCTTTATATTGAGTGCCTGGGGCTTTGGTGTACAGATCACACACGCAGGGCTGGGCAATGGAATTCGGCTAGCAGGCAGTCATGGTAAGCCATAGACTTTCAGCTTCTGAAACCTTAATTAACAGCAGCGCCCTCCTTTCCCGTTCAATGCAAAGCTCCTTGAGTTGGCCAGTTAGTGCTGTGCTTTGTGGGTTAACGTGCAGTGGCAGAAACCAAAGTAACTCCAGCCATCCCATTCTCTGGGATGCTAGCTTTAGCTGTCACCCCACTGCATGGCTGGTATCAGGGAAGATCCCTGCTAGCCGACTGCAAACCGCTCAGTGTGAACGGTCCCCCTCCCCGCCCCCACCACGTGGCTGGTATCAGGGAAGATCCCTGCTAGCCGACCGCAAACTGCTCAGCGTGAATGGTCCCCCTCCCCACCCCCACCGTGTGGTTGGTATCAGGGAAGATCCCTGCTAGCCAAACGCCAACTGCCCAGCATGAACGGTCCCCCTCCCCACCTCCACTGCGTGGCTGGTATCAGAGAAGATCCCTGCTAGCTGAACGCCAACCGCTCAGCGTGAAGGGTCCCCGCCCCCACCGCATGGCTGGAAACTGCGGGGAGGATTTCTTTTCAGGCAAAGGCAAACAGCCCAGTAGAAACGGCCACCTCTGAATGTCCCCGTAATTAAATTCCCGTATTTCAAACAGGTAACCATGAATAATATCACTCTGATGAGGATAACACAGACAGAGAAAGAACGGATGTTGCTTGAATGCCAGCAAACACCGGGGCCGTATGCTGCCAGTCTTTGCCGTGCAATGATACCAGAGTACTTGCTACTGGCCTGGCATGGTAAAGTTTCCTACCATGGAGGACGCAATAAGGCTGCTCTCCCCAGAAACCTTCTGCAAAGGCTTTTAGAGTACCTACAGGAGAGCTTCATGGAGATGTGCCTGGAGGATTTCCGCTCCATCCCCAGACATGTTAACAGACTTTTCCAGTAGCTCTACTGGCCACGAATGCATCCCAAGTCCTCAGGGCAAAGTAACCATTAAAAACCAATTGCTTTACAACCATGTCTTTTCAATTCAAAAGATACACTCACCTGATATGCCTTCTCTGGCTTCACGGTCCGGGATACCGCCTTGGGAGGGTTGGGAGGGGATCTCTGTCAGGGTGAGGAAGAGTTCCTGGCTTTCGGGGAAATTGCCATACAGAGCGCTGTCAACTACCTCGTCCTCATCATCTCCTTCATCATCTTCCCCGTCTGCAAAAACATCAGAGGAAACGACTGATAAGAATACCCCATCCTCAGAGTCCATGGATGGGGTGGGGTAGTGGTGGTGGGCCCCCCCTAGGATGGCATGCAATGCAGCGTAGAAGCGGCATGTCTGGGGCTCTGACCCTGAGCGTCCATTTGACTCTTTGGTCTTCTGGTACGCTTGTCTCAGCTCCTTAATTTTAATGCGGCACTGCGTTGCGTCCCTGCTGTATCCTCTGTCCATCATGGCCTTGGCGATTTTTTCGTAGATTTTTGCATTCTGTCTTTTCAATCGTAGCTCTGATAGCACGGATTCATCTTCCCAGACAGCTATCAGCTCTAACACCTCCGGTTCTGTCCATGCTGGCGACCTCTTTCGATTCTGGGATTGCATGGTCACCTCTGCTGAAGAGCTCTGCATTGTTACCAGTGCTGCTGAGCTCGCCACGATGTCCAAACAGGAAATTAAATTCAAACTGGCCAAACAGGAAATCAAATTCAAATGCTCCCGGGGTTTTTCTTGTGTACCTGGCCAGAGCATCCGAGCTCGGACTGCTGTCCAGAGAGGTAGCAGTGGTGCACTGTGGGATAGCTTTCGGAGACCAATAACGTTGAATTCCGTCCACACTAACCCTAATTCGACACAGCCATATCGATTTTAGTGCTAATCCCCTCGTCGGGGATGAGTACAGAAATCGATTTTAAGAGCCCTTTATTTTGAAATAAATGGCGTTGTTGTGTGGACGGGTCCAGGGTTAATTCAATTTAACGCTGCTAAATTCAACATAAACTCTTAGGGCTAGTCTACACTTACCCGCAGCATCGGAGGCATCGGATCGATCTTCTGGGTTCGATTTATCGCGTCTTGTCTAGACGCGATAAATCGAACCAGGAAGTGCTCCCCCGTCGACACCGGTAATCCTGCTCTGCGAACGGAGCAGGCGGAGTCGACGGGGGAGCCTGTGCGCCGCCGTGTGGACCAGGGGTAAGTACTTTTAAGTTCGAAATAAGATACTTCGACTTCAGCTACGTTATTCACGTAGCTGAAGTTGCGTATCTTACTTCGAACTTGTGGGCTAGTGTAGACCAGCCCTTAGTGTAGACCAGACCTGAGAGGTGCCAGGAACCCCTGAAAAATAGTTCCGCAGCTCACCTAAAGATTCCATATTGTTCTAGTTGCTTGCTGATTTGCTTCAGAACATTGCCCTGACATACATTTGTGGAGTAAAACCTATTTCCAAATAATTTTGCAAAGTGCATTTTAAATCTGATTTTTATCACATACCCTTCTCTCTCTCCATCAGTGATACACACATTCTATAAATGTGGTTAAAGCTAACATTTCAGGTAGCATGACAGTTCAGTCTGGCTCAGTTGGGTAGTGACCAAGAGCCATTCAATGGATGTTAGGTGGCCTTTGTGAAATTAATTGGTATCAGTCCAGCTCTTGGTGGACAAGTGTTCTTATCATAAAACCCACCATCACAATGGCTGTCCTTGTTGGCAGAGTGATCAGCAAACCCAAGGAATGAATAGGTATGGAGACTGAACTACTCTTCAGTCCCTATACATGGTTCCATTGGGCTGCTTCTGAAATGTCAGTGTAGGCAAAGTTTGCAAGTATGGTGTTCCAAAATGGGGGCTCTGACCTGCTCCTCTAGAGTAGGGAGAGGATAAAATTGACAGCCCAGTTAACCAATGGGTTAGTTGCTGGAAATAGGGAGTAGCAGGTGAGTATGTTATCTAGAGGCCCAAAATCAGGACGGTCAGTACTAAGACGGGGTTAATATTAAGTTTTGTTTAGTAAGGGTGCACACCTTTTAATAATTTATACATACCCTTTATACATTGCAGCTGTCCTTTCTGTACTAGGCTCATAGATAGAAGATTGCAGTCTCCAGGATACTCAATATTTTAGCACTTTTCATTAGTATTAAAAAAAAGTGTTTCATTATTAATGTGCAAATGGCTGTGTAATCTGTATATTTTGGCTGCTTCATTTCTAAGCAGCATATCTTAAAAGCCGCATAAAATAAAGTCTAATCCTCAAAAGAGAGGTGAGGACTAGACACTCCAAAACAGTCATAGGACACAGAAATATTACCATATGGTCTAAGTGCGCTATGTCTAATCTGACTGAGGATAAGGACTGAATAAATGAGACAAGATTGAATGGAAAGATATGTGCCTAAATATTTAGCTTAATGGGGTTTGGAAGTAGGTACTGATTAGAACAGTAATTATCTGTAGCCTAAAATTCCTCCTTTAGAACCCGTGTTATTATAGCAGCTTTGTTTTGAAGACTCTTCATGTTTGGTTCCGTTTTTTGTCAGTGAAGGGATTCAGCTGATACACAAACATAATGAATAGGTTAAAGGTGTACAAAGTAACTTGAACACTGACAGTTACTTGTAATACAAGTACATTTGTATCTGGATCATATCTCATGAAATAGTCCCACTTTGAGAGTAAGGTGCGTCATAATGAGATGCACTCAAACATGAAATACAACAGAAAGACAGGAAGGAAACAGAAGGAAGATGCTCATTACTTTTAGAGTTGCAGGTCCAGAGCCTTATCTTGTGGTTTTGTGTCTCTGGAGAGGTGACTATAGCGGGTAGATATTCTCTCCCTGGAGATATATTTTCTCAAGTCTGTTTTGCACCACTTACCTTTTGGTTGCTCAGTTGCAGTTGACTGGACACAGTGCTGAAGTCTACTGTAGACTTAGAAGGGTGACATTAGGCAGAAACTGGTATTTCCTCCTTCATCTGGTTACTGTTGTCAAGTAGAAAGGGAGGAAGTCAAAAAGAGAGAGAGGCCCAAATTGAGCCCTAAGTGGTGCAACTCCACTAATTTCAATGGTGAACCCTTCCAATGCCATCAAAAAGCCTGGGAGTAGAGTTAGGACTCTACTCTCCCTACCTTTAAGCTGCTTTGGAATGGTTCGAACACATTCACATTTCACACTCTGAAGGACATGCAGCATTCTTCCATGTGTATCCTCCATTCACACTGTGTATGAATTCAGTGCATGACATAACAATTGCGCATCCAATCTCTTTTAATCCAGAGCACCAATCTCTTTTAATTTATTAAGTGTCTTTCCTATCAACTCTATCCTCAAACACATGAGAGTTACATACTGCAAGACAGTGAGGCAAGCGAGGCACCCTATAGAGTAACAACAGAAACCACACAGCGATTACCATTAAAATCAACATTTGCCAACAGTTATGACACAGTGATATTCAAGATGCCACTGATGTTTCCTTTTCTAAGTAGGGTGAAGTGTCAGGATCTCAGTTTCTACTGTGTAGTAGCTATTGGCAAATACTGATACTTCACTAATGGCAACATATCATATAGGGTCCACACTCAAAGGAAGTGGAAAGAGAGGGTACCCAGACTAGGATTTTCAGAAGTGTTCAACATTGGCATAACTCTGATGTAAAATGCCTGTTGACTTCAAGAGGGGGAGGGCTAGACTAACACTGAATATTTTTGAAAATCCCATCCAAACTATGGAAAGAAATCTCTACAAATCCCTTACTATCTATTTACCCAGGCTCTCCTATCATTGCACTCAGAGTACTACCCAACCTGGGGGTGGGCACAGTAATAGCTTGTAATATGTACTATAACTATGCTAAAAATTATAACCAGTGCCTTCCCTCCTTTAAATCATAGCAGTAATGTGTGAGCAGATGGTATAGCAGGTTGATTTGTGACATATTCTCAGGCTTGGGAACACCACAGTGGAAATCTGCTACATCGCTCAATATTTTCTTTTCTTTCTTTTCCTTTCCTTTAAAGCTAACATCCTTTTCCTGTGCCCCAGGGAGAAGGCAGCTGATAAAGACTAAATTCCTGTTCACAGACAAGTTTAGAAGGCAGCCAAAATCAGAAGTTCCTTGAATAAACTATGACCCTTCCCCCACTTCTTTTCTCCCCTCTCAGTCTTTTGAGCTCCCCACAGGAACCCAGCCTCACATTGTTTGATGGCCTCTGACATTTCCACAGTCACTGGGAGGGTTGAAAGCTTTTTCCGCTCTTTGTTACAAGACTTTTTTTTCCCCTCTTACAAGTTTTAACTTAAAAATATTACGAGGGCGAGGGCATTCCAGAAGTAATTCAGTCTGAGCTTCAGGGAGGAGAATGAGAGACAGGTGTGGCTGGTTAGGAAAAGCCATAATGATAGTGAAGCTTTTGCTCCTCTGTGTCTCAGTAGAACTGGTGGAGCTGGTCACACCTTCGAGAAATGGATACGAAGATGGCTCTTTCCACAGCTCAAAGCCATCAATTTATGGGATATCTACATATCCTCAATGGTTGCCCATATCACAGGAGGATTGGGAGATGGAGAAGCTCAAGGAGGAGACCCCAGACCATCTTTCAAGCACCATAACTTCACATCAAGGAGCGAGAGATGATTCAGAAGCTGGAACCCCACAGTCCAGAAATGGGTAAGTAAGATGTTTATTCCTGCGTATAATGGCACTGGGCTCCTGCTTGGAAGAAAGAGTCTCCTATAAAGAATGGATCAGATTCTCAGGTTTATACCATGTCAGAACAGGTGGGGTTTAGATGTTACAGCTGCCAAATGAAAAGCAAAATAAATAGTCTGTAGAGGATGAAACCATGGAAGACTTAGGCTCTGTTCCTCATCCCAAAATAGGAAGGCTGAGTGTGCTTACTATGTGCATATACAGCACTTAGCACAATGAGGTCCTGATATTGGTTTGGGCCTCAAGCTGCTACTGTAATACAGACAAGTAATAGAAGTGAGGTAAAGGTGGTTGAATTAAATAAACTCATTAATGTATCCATTTTTTCTCTCCCCAATCCAATCCTGATTTATGCATGTGCATTTATCTGTTGTATGGAAGTACTGACTGAATAGTGTATACAGACAGATATCAGTCTAGGGTTTGGGTGAAAAATGTTCATTTTGACTATGCACTATTCACTATTTGTGGTGTGTGAGTGGTCACCAAAATCACATGGTATTGTTCCTGCTCCCTGACTGGGCAACACACCTTAAGAAGAATAATAATGAATGAATAGAGAATAATGAACAATGTCTATTTCTGTTCACACAGGAAATGTCCTTGTTCACATGTAGATACAGATATTGGTACAAACAGCCATTCTCCCAGCATTGGTGTGAACAAAAATATGTCCACGTAAATGTTTGCGGATAGGCCCCGATTTAGTAAGGTACATAAGCACTTGCCTCAGCTTCAAGAATGTATGTAAGCACCTTGCTGAATCAGGGCCATGCTGAATAATAAGCGGTGTGAATGTGATGAAACCAAGCAATGTTTCAGAATCTGAATGAATAGTTCTGCAGCACATGATCAGGTGTGCTCTAAAGGGCTCCCGTCCCAAATTATCAATGAGTGGCTATAATTTATGGCCTTGAGAATGGACAGAGGGGAGCAGAATGATTGGGATGTCACCAGAAAGAGAGAATTAGGACATTGGATAATAAGTATCAAGAGGAGATGAATCAAAAACAACAGTGATCCATAGGTAAATATTGTTTGTGATAATATACAGGGGAAAGAAAGCCAATCTGTGTGAGAGAAGTGTGTGTTCTGGCAGAACTGTGTTCAAGCAGAATATTTTTCTAAATTTTCCAGGACATGTAAGTAGGTCTCTGCTATAAAAGATTCATTCAATCTCCTACCTAGACTTCTGTTTTTGAATCACTGACTGGTACTGCAGAGCCCAATCTGGGTCATCAGCACAGTGAGTGCTATTCACAGCTCCATGCTTTGGGATGTACTGACAAGTTTTTTTATTAATGTCTTTGAATGCCTTTGTGAAAAGGAAAATAGCAAAAATCAATCTACACACCAAGCAAACCAGAATAAAACCTTGTTCATGCTGTGCTTCCCTCTGGCACAAAAACAAAATCAGAAATTGACTTGTTTCAAAGCCTTACCTAGATGCATAGTTAAGTCCTCTCCACTGTCTGTCACAGACATTATTTTTCAGTCTTTCTTTTGAGCCCTGTTGGTGTCAGTCCTTTATTGTCCAGAAGAGGCACTGTTGAATAATGAGAGACACAGTCAGTCCAACCTATCCTAAATACTTAGCGTAATGCCTTTAAAACACTCACAGACCCATTCTAGCATAGGGAAGCAAGCCAAAAAGGACACCTTTTTTTCCCCCCATGTGATCATGCAAGGCACTACCCACTGAACCATAAGGCTGGACAGTGGTGAAATTGTATTTTAAAAACACTTCAGGCTTCTTGATAAGGACTGAAGTTTAACAAGAGCTTTACAGCCAGAAAGATCTGCCACTATAAAATTATTGGCAAAATGGGATTCTTCCTTTTCTGCCTGTGTAACCACTTGTGTAGCACCCTCCATTCCTCTTTTCCAGCTTCACTTTGGGAAGTACAACACGTCCTTCTCAGGGGACCTTTGAGAATGAGGTTTTATGGTGAGTTGAGTCATAGTGCCAGTCCTGCTCCCCAACAGAATACAGGAGTGCAGTGATGTTTATAGGCCAATAGCATCTCTAATGCATGGACTCTGGGGAAGGAGACACCTCAGAAAGATGCAGAGATTTATGCTTTGCTTGGAGAAGACCATTTCCAAAGCTGGCAGGGGAGGGAGGAAATCACTCTGTGGAGGGAGACAGTAGTTGTTTATGCTGTTCTCCATTCATGAGGTTCACAATCCAAGTTGTAGATTCTGGTCCAGATGATCAAAGTAAGGACTCTGCAGGGGCATACATGTACCATACATATGCAGATAGCCAAATACATTTTGTATTCACATGCTCAGGTATCCAGTTAAGTATGCACTCAAATTGCAGGCAACAAGTTAAGCATTTGTAAATGTCTGTGACCTGTTGACCATATTTGACTTTGAAAAGTTGGACTTCTACATCCACCAGAGTATAAATAGGATGAAGCATTAGGGGGTGAATAAGTGGTAAGATGGAGATAAAACACCGCACAAGTAGCTACAGTGAGTGTGGTAAAACATGGCTCAATACCAAGTTCTTGTCCATCAGACTTAAGTTTACCCTTGAAATGAGAGCACACCGTCATTTCAGAATCCTGCTAAAGAAACAGAAGATAACTTTGTAGTATCTCTACCTATTATATCCTCAACCCTACAAAAATGATCATTATTTCCCACACCCTGATATTTTCCATGCATGTTTAACGGGCAGCAGGCATTACAAAATAAGCCAGAAGTCCCCTTAAAACAAATAGAGCATTATTTTGTTCACAGCATCTGTTTGAATTTAACTAGATACCACAGTGACTGGTATGTTAAAAAAGCCTAAAGATAACCAGACAGAGAGAATAGATGCCTGGTGATGACTCCACACCTAAGATGAGGTGTTTCATTGCAGCTCATCAGATACATAGATGTGTCACCTCAGCAATGAGACGCCCTCAAAATAACAAGACTATTTTAAGGCGTGGTCTACACCACTGTTCCCTCTAAGCCGTGCGCGTGTGCGTACACACACAGATCCTAAACCCTGTACACATGGCGAAACACCACGCGCACAAAAATTTGCACAGAAGCACAACAATTAGCACAGAAGACATTTTTTGCGCACACGACCTGTCAAAAATTAGAGGGAACATTGGTCTACACTGAGGGGGGTCGGGGGCGGGGGAATTGATCTAAGATACGCAACTTCAGCTACGAGAATAACGTACTTAGATCTGCTTACCATGGCGTCTTCACTGTGGTGAGTCAACTGCTGCCTCTCCCCCGTTGACTCCGCCTGCGCCTCTCGTGGCGGTGGAGTACAGGAGTCAATGGGAGAGCGCTTGGGGGTCGATTCATCACATATAGACTAGACGTGATAAATCGACACACACCCCCCGCCCCGCTGGATCGATTGCTATGCACTGATCTGGCGGGTAGTGTAGACATACCCTAACAGAAAGAGTTCAAGAAGAACAGAAGTCATAAAAGTTAGTGCTCAGCCTTTGAATCAGGTGCTTGTGACCAGACTCTCTTGTGAATAATCAATGGGTAAACAAAGCTGTAGAATAGAGTAAGAAGTGGGTAGTAACAGGTTATCATTTCATTGGGTGCACATATCATTTATCAACGCACTTCAGAAAGCCTGTGGTTTTTATCCTTTTGGCCTATAAGTCATTTTCTATGTGTGAGTAACCTTTGATGTAGGATTAGTGGCTGTATGAACACAGAAAACTGATTGAACAATTCTGTAGGTCTGTGATTCTCAAACTTTTGTATTGGTGACCCCTTTCACACAACAAGCTTCTGAGTGTGATCTCATCCCACTTATAAATTAAAAACACATTTTTTTTAATATTTAACCCTATTATAAATGCTGGAGGCGAAGCAGGATTTGAGGTGGAGGCTGACAGCTCGTGACCCCCAAGTAATAACCGTGTGACCCCCTGAAAGGTCATGACCCCCAGTTTGAGAACCCCCTACTGTAGGTGTTGCCTATGGCCAGGAATACTCTCTCTGTGAGATGGCCAACAATTTTATGAAAAATGTCAATATTCTAAAGTTATTTTCATTTTGAACCCATTTTAAATGTTTTGCTTATTTTTTTAACTGTAAAAATTATATATTTATTTTGGTTTTTTATTTTCTTCTTTCCTTCCCTCCTCCCAGTCATTGTGGAAAAAGGAAATCAGTTTTCCAAAATTACTGGGAAGGGGAAGAGGAAAATATGAGGAGAAAAAAAAAGAGGTCTGAAAATAATGAAAAAAGAAAAGGAAAAGGAAAAATATTGTATAAAATAAAAATATCAAAAAAAAAAATTCAAAGTGAGCAGTGTTTCCACAAAAATATTTGAACAAGCAAAAAAAACCCCACCATTTTTCCAAGAAAATCATTTATATTGAATGATTTTGAGCAGCTCTTCTCTCTATGTACTGGCCAATCACAGAGAGCCTTTCTTGGTCATGAGACCCAAATATCTCCTAGATAGCTGACCTCAGTGGATCATACTTGCCCATTTTCCCAGCAGGATAAAGGGAGAGGACAGGGATGTAAGAGTTAAATTGAGCAGTCCCTTGAGTCTCTCCTCACCAGCCTTCATCAAGTTAGATGCGAGTTTGAGAGGAGGATAGAAAAAACCCATTCTAGATTGCACCTATATCTAACAAACAAACAAAAACCCATCGTTGGTTATTTTCCCATAATAGATCATAGGAATATTTGTACTACTCACTCTAACTGTACAGCAGATGGCCTAATATAGGGCTGGTGAGGAAGAGCCTGCTATTTTAATCAGCCTTCTTGCCTCTCGGGATGGTCTCTTAGAGGGCAGCCTGAGGATGTGACCGGATACAAGGAAGCTCCAAAAGTAGCCCAGCATTGGAGCCAAAGATAAAGAGGGACTTTTAAGGTTGCAGTATGTCAGCACCCAGGTGTTAGCTACTCTTGTTTGTAGCCAGCTGGCAGAATCAGATTAGTGCCTAATGAAAAGGTCAACACATCTAGCAAATAGGATAGCAGTGGTGGCACCCTATTAACCACTACAGGGCTGACACATTCTCTGGACTATTAAAGCTCAGTTAAACAAACAAGCCACCTTGGAAGAGTCTTTGCCTAATTTGGAGCAGTTTCCAATAAGGAGCTAGATTGCAGCATATCACCACATCCCTATACAGGGCATGGTGCTGAGTTGCATCATTCCTTGGAGAACTCAAGAAAGGATTGTGCTGTGTGGTGTGCAGCGGAGTGCAGGAGGAATATGGATGCTTGCACTATCCTTTAGGCTGGACCATCCAAACAGGCAGGGAAAACATTATTTGTATGCTCTTCACCCCACATCTATACAAGGCCAGGGACACTGTGATGCAGCATTTGAAAAGAAAAGCAGATTTATTTGCCCCGGTAGGATTTCTAGATCCTTGCCAAGGACTTCTCTTACTTTTAAAGATCCAGCTGAAGAGCAAATGCTGTGCCTTTATAAATGCCTTCTATTGTAACATCCACATAGCATATAGCTTCAGCAGATTTTCACTGGGTAGAGTTACTACACAATGCTTACTAAGAGATTATTCCTCAAATCAGTCATGGTTTAAAATCACTAGCCTAGACATTCATTCCCCTGAATGGTCAAACGATTAAGCAGAATTATAGCTAAAGTCCCATTGGCCTTCATGGGGCTAAAACTCAGAGAAGTAAACCTGCCCACTCCGATTCCATTTAGTCTCAGTGAGTGATCTGTTCTCATTTTGATTCAAAAACAAATCAAGCATTTAAGTTAATGTTCTATGAGCCAGCTATAGAAGCTAAAATCGGTGCAATTAGACATAAGATCCTGCTGCTGTGCGGGAATTATCGGCTCTTCAGCCAGGCACAGGAGAATGGACTGGCCATAGAGCTCTCGCACACAGAATCTTAATCTGTTGCAGTTTTCTACATTGTGAAAATGTGTTCACTAAAATAAAAACAGCAATTCTTAAAATACAGCAAAAGCAAAAACTTGGGGAAAAAACCTCTTCCCCCACAATTATCTGATAATTGCAGTAACACACATCAGGGCCTAGGCACATCATTTTTAGATATCACTTTTTCTTGATTATATGAAGGCTTCCCAAAAATCACTCCAGGTGTGTTATTATCTCACAACAGCACACACCCTATCCTTCCTTTAACACGGCTCCTAAGTCTGCTGTGGGGAAGGTCAAAAGCCAGCAGCTCCACATTCTGAGTATTCTGTTTGAGTGACAAAATAAGGGTGCAGTGACTCTCCTAAGTGTTGGAAGCAGATAAAAACAAAACAAAATCCCCATCACTCTTTTTCAAGGGAAGTCAGAACAATGCTCTAGCTCAATAGTTTATTTGCCTTGTCTGCTTTTACAGGAAAACACCCATCAATTTAATCAAGCCCAGTTTCATGTTGACTAGTTTATTGCTATAAAACAGGGACTTTCTTAGGAATTGGCTGACCATTGAAAACTCCCAGCTTCTCATATGTGGAGAGTTCACATTGCACATAGACAACATCTGCTTGAAATACAATTAGCTTGGATGAAATACAATTAGATATTATATGATGCTCAAGTGCTCAGATGCTGGTAGGGTGGTGACTGTGCAAACAAATGGAGCAGCCACAGTCTGCGGGCTGGTCTACACTAACCCCCCAATTCGAACTAAGATACGCAACTTCAGCTACGTGAATAACGTAGCTGAAGTCGAACTATCTTAGTTCGAATGAAAAGGTACTTACCCGGGGTCCACATGCGGCGCGCAGGCTCCCCCGTCGACTCCGCCTACTCCGTTCGTCGAGCTGGATTACCAGCGTCGACGGGGGAGCACTTCCCGGTTCGATTTATCTGGTCTAGGCAAGACGCGATAAATCGAACCCAGAACATCGATCCGACACCTCCGACGCGACGGGTAAGTGTAGACCTACCCTGCTTAACAATAGTTTAGGCCCTGTCTACACTGGCAAGTTTCTGTGCAGTAAATCCTGAAGTGTACACACTGCCAAGCCACTTAGTGCACAGAAACTGCGCAGTTGTAGCGCTGTAAAAAAACCACCCTGACGAGAGGTGTATTGCTTTCTGCGCCGAGGCTACAGATCTGCGGTGCCGTGTAGACAGTGATCGATTACAGTGCTGCAATTGGCCTCCGGGAAGTGTCCCACAATGCCTGTTCTCGCCTCTCTGGTCATCGGTTTGAATTCTACTGCTCTGCCCTCAGGTGACCAACCGTCATCCCCACCCCATAAATTCCTTTGGAATTTTGAAAGTCTCCTTCCTGTTTGCTCAGTGATGCATGCAGTGGTCTCAGCACATCTTTCCAGGTGGCCATGCCTGCTCCATGCACCCAGGGCCGGCTCCAGGCACCAGCCTACCAAGCACGTGCTTGGGGCGGCACCTGGAGGGGGGCGGCACTCAGGGGTTTTTTGTTTGTGTTTTTTTATTTAAAAAAATAAATAAATATCCACACACTCTGGCGGGGCGGCGGGCATGCCGCGCTCCCCACCGGCAGCGCTGGTGCGGGGGTGGGTTGGAGGGGTGGGTTTTTTGTTGCGGGGCGGTGCTTGGGTTTTTTTTTTTTTGCTTGGGGCGGCAAAAAAGTTAGAGCCACCCCTGCATGCACCAGGCGATCCCCAGCTTGGAGCAATGCTGAGCTGTTGAACCTCATTAGCATTTGAGGAGAGGCGACAGTCCAGTCCCAGCTGCGCTCCAGCCATAGGAATTATGATACCTACGGACAGATTTCACAATGCATGAGAGAAAGGGGCCATGACCGGGACGCAGTGCAGTGCAGACTCAAAGTAAAGGAGCTGCAGAACACCTACCACAAGGCGCAGGAGGTGCTCCGGTGGTGCGCCCACAAGCTGCCGGTTCTACAAAGAGCTGGACGCGATACTCGGTGGTGACCCCACCTCCACTGCAAAGGCCACTGTGGATACTTTGGTGGTTCGTGTGCCAGTCAAACGTGGGCCGAGCCAGGAGGAGAAAATCTTGGACGAGGAGTGGGAGGGGGACCCAGAGGCAGAGGATGGCTCGGACGTCAGAGATGCATGCAGCCAGGAGCTCTTGTCTACCCCGGAGGAGGCTAATCAAAGCTGTCAGAGCGTGGCGAAGCGCAAACAGGAGAGGAGGCCCCTGGTAAGTGGATCTGATTTTGGGAATCGCTGAAGCGAGTTGCTTGGGGCAGGAGGGTTTCAGAAATCAGGCTTGTCTCCCACCGCATGCCTAGTCTGAGCCATGGAACAGGCTGTTGATTGACTCCCTCACTTCATGGGATGCTCCCTCAGATCTCCAGGAAACTCTCGTGGAGATACTGGGCAATCCGCTGCCGCAGGTTCCTCAGCAGAGCTGCTTTGTTTCTTGCCCCATTAACAGTAACTTTCCTGTGCCACTGTGCTGTCATGGGGGGTTGTGGGGAGGGACCATTGCTGCACACAGGTGAGCCACATAAGGGCCAGGGTGGAAGCTGCAGGCTTGGAGAAGACCCTCCCTTGATTCCCTGCTCACTCTCAGCAGACGATATCTTCCATAATGAACACAGCCTGTGGGAAGTGTGGGGACAGGAATGATTATCAGCTTCCGGCCCCCCCCCCCCCCAGTGCTGGCTCTCCCCAAGAGCCACGTGCCCAGTGTACAGCAGGGTCCTGCCCCTGCAACCACTCACCATTTTGGGGGCCTTGTGGGTCATGTATGCTTGCCTGGGGTCAGCCAGTTAGTGACAGGTGTGAGAGTACTGGCTGTGTTTAAATCACTGAATCAGTGTTCTCTGTGTTGCAAACAATACCGTTTCTGTAAAATGTTGCGTTTAAACGTCACAGAGATGACCTTGGGAGGCCAGCCTCCCTCTTTGTTATTGGCAGCTGAACGGCTGTGCAAAATTAGAAAGCGGCCATGAAGAACTAAGGAGGACTTTCCGCGTGATGTTCTGATGCACTCCACCACCGAGAAACAGGAATTGAAGGAGTGGCAGGACAGCGAGAAGAGGGACCGAAAGGAGAATGCGGCGCGCCAGAATGAAGCCACAGAGCGGCTCTTAAAGATTATGGAGCACCAAGCAGACACGCTGCAGGCGATACTAGCTCTTCAAACTGAACATCTCCACACCCACCCTCCCCTGCAGCCGCTGTCACAAAACTCTTTCCCATGCTCCCTCCAGACACCACCAACACACTCTTATCAACCTGCTGGCTCTAGTCCAGAGGTGGCTCTACCAATTTTGCCGCCCCAAGCAGTCACCGCTGAATTGCCACTGCGGGACACGGATTGCCACCCCATTCGGGATGCCGCCCCAAGCACCAGCTTGGAAAGCTTGTGCCTGGAGCCGGCCCTGCTCCAGTCTATACTCACGGCATTCCACTCCTCCCCCATTGTAGTCCAGCCCTGTGGACTCCCACTACCCACTGCACTCAACACCCATCCCTCTGCAGGTGGGCCCGGCTGAAGTACAGTATCCGCTGCATTGTACCCCAAAGGAGGAGGCTGGATATGATCCCTGGACATACACAAATGTTTAGTTGTCCCGGGACCCCCCCTCCTCCTCCTGGGACCTTCCCTTCTGCCATCCTCCTCACTGCTGGTTGTTGGTTTTTTTGGTTTAACTTTCTCCTCCAGTTGATGTTTTTTAATAAAAGAATTGTGTTGGTCTGAAAGCAATCTTTATTCTACTGAGTGAAAGCAAAAAGAGCCCTGCAAAGCAACATACAATTATGTTACACCTACATATTGCATCATCTGCACCAATCACCTCCTAACATTACAAGCACTGCACTCCCGAGCATAACAACAAATATTACTGGCTTTCAGCTTCAAATTGCTTCCTCAAAGCATCCCTGATCCTTATGGCCCCGCGCTGGGCCCCTCTACTAGCCCTGGTCTCTGGCTGTTCAAACTCAGCCTTCAGGCGCTGAGCCTCTGAGGTCCAGGCCTGAGTGAAGCTTTCACCCTTCCCTTCACAAATATTATGGAGTGTACAGCACACAGCTATAAGCATAGGAATATTGTCATCGGCCAGGTCCAGCTTCCCATAGAGGCAGTGCCAGAGGGCTTTTAAATGGCCAAAAGCACACTCAACAGTCATTCTGCACTTGCTCAGCCTGTTGTTGAACTGTTCCTTGCTGCTGTTAAGTTGCCCCGTGTATGGCTTCATAAGCCACAGCATTAAGGGGTAGGTGGGGTCTCCCAGGATCACAATGGGCATTTCAACTTCCCCTACTGTGATCTTCTGGTCCGGGAAGAAAGTCCCCGTTCGCAGCTTCCTGAACAGGCCAGTGTTCCGAAAGATGCATGGGTCATGCACCTTTCCGGACCAGCCTGCGTTAATGTCTATGAAATGCCCACGGTGATCCACAAGCGCCTGGAGAACCACTGAGAAATACCCCTTACAATTAATGTACTTGGTGGCTAGGTGGTCTGATGCCAGAATTGGAATATGTATCCATCTATCGCCCCTCCACAGTTAGGGAAGCCCATTTGTGCAAAGCCAGCCACAATGTCACACATGTTGCACAGAGTCACGGTCTTTCTGAGCAGGATGCGATTAATGGCCCTGCAGACTTCCGTCAACATGAGTCCAATGGTCGACTTTCCCACTCCGAACTGGTTAGCGACTGATCGGTAGTAGTCTGGAGTAGCCAGCTTCCACAGTGCAATCGCCACGTGTTTCTCCAATGGCAGGGCAGCTCTCATGCTTGTGTCTTTGTGCCGCAAGGCTGGGGTGATCTCATCACACAGTCCCATGAATGTGGCTTTCCTCATCCAAAAGTTCTGCAGTCACTGCTCATCAGGGGCGCCAACTCCGTGGGTGCTCCGGTGCTGGAGCACCCATGGAGAAAAATTGGTGGGTGCTCTGCACCCACCGGCAACTCCCCGCCCGCCCCGGACCCGCGGCAAACTTACCAGGCACCGGGAGATGTTGCGGGACCCCGCCCCCGACGCTGGGCAACGTTGCGTCGGCGTCGGGGGCGGGGCCCCGCAACGTCGCCCGGCGTCGGGGGCGGGGCCCCGCCCCCAACACCGGGTGACAGCACCCACGGGCGGGGCCGGAAGTCAGCCCCTGTGCTGCTCATCATCCCAGACGTGCATCATGATGTGATCCCACCACTCAGTGCTTGTTTCCCGAGCCCAAGAGTGGCGTTCCACTGTGGTCAGCACCTCCGTGAATGCCACAAGCAATCTCGTGTCATAGCTACTACACGTGGCGAGATCAATGGTGCACTCGTCTTGCCTTTGTAGTTTAAGAAACAACTCCACTGCCCCTCATGACGTGTTGGTCAGAGCGAACAGCATACTGGTCAGTAGTTCGGGATCCATTCCTGCAGCCCAAAAGAGGCAGGGTGTGCAGTACACAAACCGTTGAACGATGGCACCAAATGCAGATGGAAGCACAGGGATTGCTGGAATGCGAAGCAATGCATCACAGGGGCATTGGGACAGGAGCCAGGATGCCCCGCAACCCACTCCACCTTCCCGCAACTCTTAGCAGCAGAAGAGAAAGAGATGCTCTGTGGGATAGCTGCCCAGAGTACACCACTCCAAATACCGCTGCAAGTGCCGCAAGTGTGAACACGCTATTGTGCAGGCAAGCTGACAGTGTGAACACACAACGACGGTTTCCCTTCAACGCTCTCAGTGTAGACATGCCCTTATAAAGACTGAAGGAGATTAAGTGGGAGATTTTAAAAGTTAGTTCCCAATTTCCACTGAAGTTAGGCAGCTAACTCCCCTTTATGCCTTTAAGAATCTCCCCCTAAAACTAACAGCTCTTTGGGCTGATCAGGGAATGTTGACCAAGACACTGGCATTGTCCCCTCCCCTTTGAAGAATGCCACTTGATCTTTAATTTTCTTGTGGAAAGCCTTCAGCTACGGGCAGAGGGGACCTTGGTTTGGCATCTCATCTCAATGACATGTTAGCTTCACAGAAGCTGTAGAGTGAACAGACAGCAAGTGTGAAAAATCAGGACAGGGGGTGGGGGGGGCAATAGGAGCCTATATAAGAAAAGGACCCAAAAATCGGGACTGTCCCTATAAAATCGGGACATCTGGTCACCCTAAGAAGCTGCAGCTTCACTATGTGCAACCAACTGGTGAGAGTGTGTGTGTTACTGACCTCCCTCGGTGCCTGATCCACAGAGGATATGAGCTGTAGCTCAGGCTGTAGCAGTTCATGCAGTTAGCTGTGGAGTTCCCTCGTTCAACCCCTGATGTGTCAGCCAGGATGTAACATACACAGTTGTCATTTGTACACGGGCAATTTCATTTACTTCAGTGCACCTACTGACATAATCATGTGCCTAAGTGCTCTGTGGAACTGGAGTTAAACTAACAGGAGGTGTCATTAAGATTCCAGTGCGGCAAGATGCCAAGTGCCTGTTGCGAATTTGACACTTAGATACAACAGTGATGGGTGAGATGGGGTTTGGTTAGGGGTGCCAGTCCAGACCAGTGAGGAGTTGTGTCACCATTTGTCCTGCATCCCTGGTGCCTTAGAGTGCTTTGCTGCTGTAGCTCTCAGCCTAGGATGTTAACAACCAGTCTACAAGTGTGCAGGTAACATACTGAAGTGTCTCTGTGCTAGACAGCCTTAATTTAGCATCTCTGACCCCAGCAGCCTGTCCACAGAACCAGTCTGGTTTCCACCAGCCTTGGTTGCAACCAGCAAGGTGACCCTCATACTCTCTCAATCCCCAATTTTCTCAAAACTATGTGCTCTGCAATGTCCAGCCCTCTCCTGATCAGCTCAGAGAAATAATATGGTTGGTTTGTTCCTCTAAAAACCCAAAAGCACATCACAAGCTTACTAACTTAACTAAATACACCCTTTAATTTAAACACAGCATTGAATTGTGGTTTATAGTAAAAAATCACCTTGATCGATCGGTTCTTCAACCCTCCTATAGATTGCGCCGATCACAACATGTCTTCTATTCTTCTCATAACCTAGCTTTCTTTCTCCGTGTGCGGCCTTATCTTTTCACAATAAAATCTTCCCATCTCTTTGGAGGTCGGCCGAGTGGTCATTTCAGTTCCCCAGGTACCACTCGGCGACAGCTGCAGTTCATCGATTGTCAGTGGGCTTCACTATATGCCCGGCCCATCGCATTTTACTATGCCTGCTCTCAACAACGATGTCCTGCACTCCACTCTGCTGTCTGATCACTTCATTGGAGACTGGATCGCAGATTGAAATTCCCAGAATTCTTCTTTCCATCGCCCTCTCCATGACACACAATTGCTGCTCCTCTGTCTTTGTCAGAGCCCATGTTTCACCGCTGTACAACATTGCTGGCAGTACTGTTGAGTTGAAGAGGCTGGCGTCTGTTGCCTCGTTGATTTTTCCTTGAAGGACATCCTTGATAGAATTGAATGCACACCAACCTGCTTTTTTTCTTCGCGAGAGTTCACCTTCCTGATCCTGGCGCATTATAATTTCTTGGCCCAAATAGACATATTGCTCAACTTCTTCTATTTGTTTTCCCTTGATTATTATTTGGGCTTTTGGCAAGGTATCAGACATTTCGTTTTTGGAGCAGTTAATTTTCAGTCCGACTTGGCTGCTTTTTGTGTTGAGTTCTTGCAACATTTTCTGTAGTTTGATAATATTTTTGGCGATCAACACAATATTGTCCATGCTGCTTTTCATTGATGTTGATTCCACCCTTCCAATTCATCCGCCTCATTACCATTTCAAGGCAGGCTGTGAAGAGTTTTGGTAAAACTGTGTCTCCTTGTTTCACACCTTTCTTAATTGGGATGTGAAGGGGGTGTATCAAATAAAGCTTTATCTGTGTGCTGTCAGAATTTGCTTCCTTTAATAGTTTGATACAGTTTGTGTCGCTGCCCTGCTCTGCAAGAGCTTTCAACGCTGCATTGATCTCTACGCTGTCGAATGTTTTTTCATAGTCGATGAAGGCAATACATAAAGGGAATTTGTATTCCCTTGTGAGTTCCAATAGCTGGCTTATAGTGAAAATATGGTCCATTGTGCTGAAATTCCTTCAAAAGCCTGCCTGCTCTCTCAGCTGCTGCTCGTCCAGACTCCGTGAGAGTCGGTTTGTTATTATTTTGGTGAACAGCTTGTAGATGTGTGAGAGCAGGGATATTGGACGATAGTTCTTTAGATCTTCACGATCGCCCTTCTTGTACAGCAGGATGGTGCTGGACTCCTTCCAGCTAGATGGTATCTTCTGCATTTGCAAGTAAAAGCTAAACCTCTGTGCAAGGCTTTCCCAGAGGTCTTGGCTTCGAGCTCTTATTTTGATTGTCAGTCCATCTTTACCTGGGGCTTTTCCTTCCATTATTTGGTGAACTGCATGTCGAACTTCGCTGACAAGGACTGGGAGTATGTGCTCGTTGGTCTGTTGAAGTGTTGGTACTGGGACATTTATCTGAAACACGAACAGTTCATCATAGAAATCTTTGCAGACCACTTCCATCTGTGTTCTGTCAATTACTGGTTTTCTGTCCCTGTTCTTCAGCGTCATTATTGTTGACCTATACAGTGTCAATTCCATTTTGCCTTTTTTGAGGCTTCTGTGATCTTTAGCCGTCTTTAAGACCCTTTCATTTTGATACTTCTTGAAGTCCTCCTTTAGTCCTCTTATCAACTTGCAGAAGAGGGAGTACTCAAGTTTGTCACCATCATTTTGCCTTCATAGTCCGTGTTTCCTCCGAGATTCTTCCCTTCGTTCTTTTTGGTCTGTCTTTCTCAGCTAATTTCACGCATTGCCACAATTTATCAGTGAAGTTTTTATAATCCTCATCGCAGTTATCTATAAGACTCCAGTCCTCTTTGGAAATGTTCGCTTTCAAGATTACCTCATGGAATATTTTTGGCCGCTGTCTCTGATTTGCCATCTGTAGCACTTTCTTCTCCACCTTTTCATTGAAATTGAGCCGTGCTCTGAGCAAGCAATGGTCACTACTGAGATGTCTTGTGCAATGCACCACTTATCGATTAGAATGTAGTTAATCTCGTTCTTCACATTGGGCGCGATCTATCTCCACCTCCTCTTGGCCTTCTTCTTAAACCAGATACATTTGTTTTAATTTTTACTATACTATGCTAAAACAACATAGTAAAAATAAATCAAATTTATTAATAATAGGACATAGGTTAAGTAATGTCAAGTAAAAGGAATAAAGTTAAAAAGGTTTTCTAGCAAATAAAGGTGAAAGCCTGTATCTAAAAGTCTAAAATGTAACGTAGCAAAGTATAGGCTTTTTTCAAGATGTTTTCTCACCTATAATCAATTTCTGGAGACTTCAGTCTTAACTGCCCACTCCTTGGTAGAAGGACACATCTTTATTAACTTTCAAGAGCTCCGTTCTCTTGTGTCTGTCTAGTGATGAATGCCAAAGATGACTTCTGTCTTTGCTTATATCTTCCAAAGTTCAGTGACCTTATTTCAAGAGGCAGGATGACCTCATGCTGTTCTTCTCTTCTTGTGGGCTACCCATCCACCTGTTGATTTCTGTGTAAATTGAGCTTCCATTGTTTCTGGTCACACCTTGCTTAACGTCATTGGAGACAGTAGATATCTGCCTTCCCTCCTGTCTTGGGAAAACCTGTTTCTCCCTGTTTGGTCACAGACTGGAAAGCCTAAAATCAATGAGTATCCATAATTCCTTATGTAGTGTTAATACATACAATTCACAGTGATATTAATCACCAGTGTGCATAGGCTTTCATGAAAAACCTATCTCTGTACACTTTTATAATACAAAGTATTGTTTACAATCAGTTGATTCAATTGTCTATCACCTGAGGTTCAGACTCCCTGGCTTTATAGACCAGAAATGGATTCCTCTATAGATTACCCTTCAAAGTAAAATTTATTCAAGCTGTGAGGAAGGTTAAATGGAGTCTGGTGGTGAAGGAAACTCCATGCTCTTTCTTCCCCCACTTGGTTAGCTTAATTGCTTTGTTTACCTAATGTATAAAAATGGGTCTTCATTGTCTTTGCCTGAAGATGGGGCTGGTCAGAGAACCGAATACACATTCCTTTGTCTAAAGCAGACCTGCTTACCAACTCCTTAGGACATTCCTGGTTTAAACACACATTATTCTAGCATATATCCATAACTCTTAATACCACTATGCAAGAATATTAATGATTAGTGAGTTATTAGTATTCAAATGATACCTCACAAAGCACATTTTTTTTACAAATATCATTGCAGGAGTGTGTAGGGTGTGAATACAGGAGTGCTTAGTGTCATGAGTAATAAACCAAACCCTAACATAGATATGTTTGACTACTCTCAGCTCCCCTGAAATAATCAGGGGAATTAAGACACTCTGCTCATCGCAAGAGATGCTTATCACTTTGCAGGATTGGAATCTAAATGAACTTGACAGGTAATAAATATTTCCATAGTTCGGGGCAACTGCACCTTTATTTCCACTCAGTGGTCCGGCAAGGGCACCCACTCATGCTTTCAGCTCCTTAGCCATTGTCTTCCTTGGGTGGAGACCCGCATTTCTCCTCCTTCTGACCAGGGATTTTCCTGGCTGCACAGTTCCCTGCCTTCACTGTGTTATTGCCAGCAGAAGTAGACTGCCCAAGCACATCTGCTGGCTTTCTCTTCAGAGACAGTTAACAGTGGGACTGTCCAGGGCTGTAAGTTGCCACTCTGTTCTTTCTGTGCAAGCCTATTTTATTCTTAAGTGAAAAAGCATTAGAGAGAAAACATATTTAAAAACAACAAAAGAACATACATGTATGTTAATAAGCTTGCTGCAGATCACCCCAACTCTAACACGGGCTCTCGGAGGGGAGCAGTCCTTCAATACACGGCCCAAGGGGTTTCCTTGTGGTTTCAGGTTCATCACAACTTCAGCTCAGAACAAGCCCACAGTCTTATGGGGCCTCAGTAGGCCCAGTCCTTTCAATCCTTCCCTAAGGATTGGGGCCCTCCATGGACCAGGAGTCCTGTCCATTTGCTGGATCAGGAAGAAGGCCTGCGCTTGTTTGAAACTATGCTATTTATCCAAAAATCCTATCTTTGTCTGGAGAAAGGAGAATCCAATTTGAACTAGCATATGCCAGCCTCTCTAGGGGGTGACTTCAAAGGGCTGATAATCACAGGAAGTACATTAGCATCCGCCTCCTCCTAGAGAAGTTGCATACAATTCCACAACACATATACAATTGCATTTTTAACACAATGGGCCCCCAAAGATATAAAACCTAATTCAACAACATTTAACTTAATTCAGAAAAGTTTCTTAATTCTATAAGGTTTGTCCAAGATGTTGTCAATCTGTCACACGTATTATACCAATTTTGCAGATGGGTAAACTGAGGAAGAGAATTCCCATCAAAGACAGGAAATTAGCCCCTTGCTGAAATTAGAGGACAGCAAGAGCTCCCTTCAATTGGTGCTGAAAATGGTTTAACTGCAAGTGCTGACAGGTCAAAACATTGTCAGCACGATTATTAAAATTAATCTGAGGCTCTTTTTGCACTCAGAAACAGCACTGATTTAGCATTCAGTGGCTAACAATCAGTAGGGACCTATCAAATTCAAGGCCATGAAAAGTGCGTCATGGACTATGAAATCTGGTCTCCCCCCATGAAATCTAGTCTTTTGTGTGTTTTTACTCTATACCATACAGATTTCACAGGGGGGTGACCAGAGTTTCTCAAATTGGGGGTCCTGACCTAAAAGGGAGTGGCAGGGGGGTCACAAGGTTATTGGGGGGGTCATGGTATTACCACCCTTACTTTGACACTACTTTCAGAGCTGGGGGGCCGAAGAGTGGCGGCTGTTGTCTGGGTGCCCAGCTCAGAAGGCAGCGCCCTGCTAGCAGCAGCGCAGAAGCAAGGGTGGCAATACCAGACCATGCCACCCTTGCTTCTGCGCTGCTGCCTTCAGAGCTGGGTGGCCGGAGAGTGGCAGCTGCTGACTGAGGGCCCAGCTCTGCAGGCAGCAGTGCAGAAGTAAGGGTGGCAATACCATGCCATACCATCCTTACTTCTGTGCTGCTGCTGGCGGCGGCTCTGCCTTCAGAGCTGGGCTCCCGGCCAGCAGCCGCCGCTCTCCAGCTGCCCAGCTCTGAAGGCAGCGCCACCGCCAGCAGCAGCAGAGAACTAAGGGTAGCAGTACCGCAACCTCCCCTCCAATAACCTTGCAATCCCCTCCCAACTCCTTTTCAGGTCAGGACTCCTACAATTACAACACTGGGAAATTTCAGATTTAAATAGCTGCAATCATGAAAGTTACCATTTTTAAAATCCTATGACGGTGAAATTGACGAAAATGGACCATGAATTTGATAGGGCTCTAACAATCAGTGTAGCTGCACTGGTGCTCGCCCCACAATGCAGACACAGCCAAGCCTCAGTGTGCATGAGCTGTGCTAGGGGGAACCTTGATTAGCTCAATTGATGCAAACCCCAGCTTGCCCTCATCTGTACTTCAGCACCAGTGCAGCTACCGATTGCTATTGTGAAATGCAGACAAGCCCTGAGACTCTAGCAGTGGCGTTACTCCAGAGATGAATTTGTCCCATGATTTCTAAAGATAAAATCCAAATTATTTGAAGTGGCTGGATCACTTGCTTCGCAGTGAGGACAACGTGAATTAGGAAATAATGATCGTGGACACTGTGAGAAAAGATAAAAATTTCATATAGAACACTGTTGCAACTAAAGGCTTGGGTTTTTCTCAAAATAAAATGTAGCCTAATTTTCCTTCTCTTCTGAACCCTGTTTACAGTAAAGCTTCTAAATTCAAGTATTGAATTGGCCAAACTTTTCAAATGGGGCTGGTTCACAAACAGCTCTAACCACAGATTAGTGACTAAGACGTAGGACATAGTCACTAACATCATGATTCATACATCATTACTTGCCTCCTTCAATGAACATTCTGTCCTTCTGCTAACCTTTTGGTTACATGCCCAGAAGGCAGGAAGATTAATTAATGTGGTAAAGCACACGGTATTTGCATGCTAATTACTGCTTATAAGAAAAATCAGTGTTGATCATGGCAAGCCCTGTTCCCGCTAAGACACTGTGCATCTTCTTAAAAAGTTCACAGCACTTTACTTTCTGCAACGCTGAGAGATGAAAAAAATGTGGGTTACATAAACTGACATGATTTCTCCTTGCTTGGATGAATTTAATGCAATATTCTACCAGTATTCCGCTCACAGATATCTCATTCATGTGAATGGGGGTTTTGCACAGAGACCAAAGACAGAATACTACATGAATATTTTTTTAATCAGGTCTGATTTCCGTTTCACACTGGTGTAAACCAGGAGTAACTCTATTTAAGTCAGTGGAGATCCACTGGAGTAAATCAGGCAGGAAGCAAACCCCCTATTTTTCACATGAACACTGACAGTGGCAACGATTATGCAGTTGCCTTCTTTTGTGCTCTTGTGGGAAAAGTAAAATGTTAAGAGTCTCACAAATTCCCTATTCTGCTCAGGTAGAGAACACTGGAGTTTGCAACATAATTAAAGAAATGGACTCTGGTGAGACTATAATAATTAAGAAACAGGTGTGAATGGGCAACTCAGCTAAAACCTGGGCACACAAAGGGGTAACAAAATGCATGGAAAAGGCAATTCAGAGTTCAGTTCTGCAGGCTTTGTTCAGGCAAAACTCTCATTGACTTACATAGACATTTTTCTTGAGAAAGGATATCAGACTCTGTAGTAATGAGTCTAAGACCCCAATCCTGCAATCACTTCCGCTTTGGTAATTTTACACATGTGAGTAATCTCACTGAACTCAGCAGCATTGCAGGATTGGGGCCTACATGTTGCCTGTGTGTGGAAGGCTATGTTTTCACTGCCATAAGAAAATGTGTTTTTACAGTGTCATAAGGACATTCACTGTCATACAGTAAAGTCCTGGTGGAGATAAGTGTATAGTTTTTACTGCAGTGTAGCCAGAACAAGGTGAAACAGGGTGTGGGGTATAGTATTGTCTTTGCCTAGCTATACTGCAGTTAAAACTGCCCATGCTGTCTGCACTAGGATTGCATGGCAGGATAGCTAATGGCATTAAAAAAACCTACCTTTTTGGCCATGAAGATATAACCAAATTGTGTGTCTCCAGTAGGAAAAAAAAGTGTGGTGTGAACTCATGTTAGCCAACTCATAGTAACTAATCAGAGATAAAATCCTCATGTAGTTTGTAGTTCTTCCAGTGCTGGTCTTCCCTAGGTATATTCCACACGTGGGTGTGAGCCATGTGCCTGAGTCCAAAAATTCTAACAGGCAGCATTCACTGGTCACACATGGAGAGTAGTTCTCCTCGTGCTCCAGACCAACCACATCAGAGGCAGTGCAGGCCAATGCCCCACCAGTTCCTTCTTTCCACTGCATGGCTTCAGTTGAAATCCCTGAGTCCACAGATTTCTCCAGCTTTTCTCTTTTGGTAGTCTGTAAGTAGTATTGTAAATTATTTTATAGTTATATATTAATATAGTTAGAGTTTTATAGTATAGTCCGTATAGCTTGTTTTTTTCCCCTACTGGAACTCCCTCCTCACAGTCTAGGACTATGCCCAGAGTCCCAGGGTTCAAGAACTGTGTTTCCTGCCCTTGCGCTGTCTCTGTGAGCAATGATCACCAACGTTGTCTCTACTGTTTGGGTGAGTTGCATATTTCTGCAAAGTGAGGCATCTGTCGCTCATTTCCATTGCAAACATGCGAAGCTTGTGAGCTTTGATTAAGGAAACACCTTATGGATAAGGCTATGAGACCACACTCTTGTGTGCCAGGGACACCTCCCTGTACATTGACCTCAACAAACAAGTTGCACCCCTGCAAGTAAAAACTTACAAAGTCTATAGCTGCTATAAACGCAGATTCAGATGAGCAACCGTTTTCATGTTCTCTCCACAGGTACTAGTGCAGAGAGTGGAGTGGATGATATATCTGAGGGAACAGAGCAGGGGACTCCACTGATTGGAAGGCATGAGATGCACAGTCCTAGGGATGGGGGTTCCACGACCACCACTCCCAAGAGGAGGAGGAGGGTGGTGGTGGTCGGGGACTCTCTCGTCAGGGGGACTGAGTCATCTATCGGCCGCCCTGACTGCGAAAACCGAGAGGTGTGCTGCTTGCCAGGGGCTAGGATTCGTGATGTGATGGAGAGACTGCCGAGACTCATCAAGCCCTCAGATCGCTACCCCTTCCTGCTTCTCCACGTGGGCACCAGTGATACTGCCAAGAATGACCTTGAGCGTATCACTGCAGACTACGTGGCTCTGGGAAGAAGGATAAAGGAGTTTGAGGCGCAAGTGGTGTTCTCGTCTATCCTCCCTGTGGTAGGAAAAGGCCGGGGTAGAGACCGTTGAATTGTGGAAGTCAATGAATGGCTACGCAGATGGTGTCGGAGAGAAGGGTTTGGATTCTTTGACCATGGGATGGTGTTCCAAGAAGAAGGCGTGCTAGGCAGAGACGAGCTCCACCTAACGAAGAGAGGGAAGAGCATCTTTGCAAGCAGGCTGGCTAACCTAGTGAGGAGGGCTTTAAACTAGGTTCACCGGGGGAAGGAGACCAAAGCCCCGAGGTAAGTGGGATACAGGGAGGAAGCACAAGTAGGTGAGTGCAAGAGGGGAGGGCTCCTGCCCGATACTGGGACAGCAGGACGATCAGTGAATTATCTTAAATGCCTATACACAAATGCAAGAAGCCTGGGGAACAAGCAGGGAGAACTGGAAGTCCTGGCACAGTCAAGGAATTATGATGTAATTGGAATAACAGAGACTTGGTGGGATAACTCTCATGATTGGAGTACTGTAATGGATGGATATAAACTGTTCAGGAAGGATAGGCAGGGCAGAAAAGGTGGGGGAGTTGCGTTGTATGTAAGAGAGCAGTATGACTGCTCAGAGCTCCAGTATGAAACTGCAGAAAAACCTGAGAGTCTCTGGATTAAATTGAGAAGTGTGAGCAACAACGGTAATGTCGTGGTGGGAGTCTGCTACAGACCACCAGTCCAGGGGGACGAGGTGGACGAGGCTTTCTTCCAGCAACTAACAGAAGTTACTAGATCACAGGCCCTGGTTCTCATGGGTGACTTTAATCACCCCGATATCTGCTGGGAGAGCAATATAGCGGTGCACAGACAATCCAGGAAGTTTTTTGAAAGCGTAGGGGACAATTTCCTGGTGCAAGTGCTGGAGGAACCAACTAGGGGAAAGGCTCTTCTTGACCTGCTGCTCACAAACAGGGAAGAAATAGTAGAGGAAGCAATAGTGGATGGGAACCTGGGAGGTAGTGACCATGAGATGGTCGAGTTCAGGATCCTGACATAAGGAAGAAAGGAGAGCAGTAGAACAGAGACCCTGGACTTCAGAAAGCAGACTTCGACTCCCTCAGGGAACTGATTGACAAGGTCCCCTGGGAGAATAACATGAGGGGGAAGGGAGTCGAGGAAAGCTGGCTGTATTTTAAAGAATCCTTATTGAGGTTGCAGAAACAAACCATCCCGATGTGTAGAAAGAAAAGTAAATATGGCAGGTGACCAGCTTGGCTTAACAGTGAAATCCTTGCTCGTCTTAAACACAAAAAAGCAGCTTACAAGAAGTGGAAGACTGGACAAATGACCAGGGAGGAGTATAAAAGTATTGTTCAGGCATGCAGGAGTGAAATTAGGAAGGCCAAATCACACTTGGAGTTGCAGCTAGCCGGAGATGTTAGGAGTAACAAGAAGGGTTTCTTCAGGTATGGTAGCAACAAGAAGAAAGTCAAGGAAAGTGTGGGCCCCTTGCTGAATGAGGGAGGGAACCTAGTGACAGAGGATGTGGAGAAAGCTAGTGTACTCAATGCTTTTTTTGCCTCTGTCTTCACAGACAAGGTCAGCTCCCGGACAGCTGCACTCCACAGCACGATATGGGGAGGAGGTGACCAGCCCTCTGTGGAGAAAGAAGTAGTTCGGGACTATTTAGAAAAGCTGGACGAGCACAAGTCCATGGGGCCGGATGCACTGCATCCGAGGGTGCTAAAGGAGTTGGCCGATGTGACTGCAGAGCCATTGGCCATTATCTTTGAAAAATCATGGCAATCGGGGGAGGTCCCGGATGACTGGAAAAAAGCTAATGTAGTGCCCCCATCTTTAAAAAAGAGAAGAAGGAAGATCCAGGGAACTACAGGCCAGTCAGTCTCACCTCAGTCCCTGGAAAAATCATGGAACAGGTCGTCAAGGAATCAATTCTGAAGCACTTAAAGGAGAGGAAAGTGATCAGGAACAGTCAGCATGGATTCACCAAGGGCAAGTCATGCCTGACTAACTTAATTGCCTTCTATGATGAGATAACTGGCACTGTGGATGAGGGGAAAACAGTGGATGTGCTATTTCTTGACTTTAGCAAAACTTTTGATACAGTCTCCCACAGTATTCTTGCCAGCAAGTTAAAGAAGTATGGGCTGGATGAATGGACTGTAAGGTGGATAGAAAACTGGCTAGATGGTCAGGCTCAATGGGTAGTGATCAATGGTTCCATGTCTAGTTGGCAGCCCGTATCAAGTGGAGTGCCCCAAGGGTCGGTGCTGGGGCCGGTTTTGTTCAATATCTTCATTAACGATCTGGAGGATGGTGTGGACTGCACCCTTAGCAAGTTTGCAGATGACACTAAACTGGGAGGAGTGGTTGATACGCTGGAGGGTAGGGATAGGATACAGAGGGACCTAGACAAATTAGAGGATTGGGCCAAAAGAAATCTGATGAGGTTCAACAAGGACAAGTGCAGAGTCCTGCACTTAGGACGGAAGAATCCCATGCACTGCTACAGACTAGGGACTGAATGGCTGGGCAGCAGTTCTGCAGAAAAGGACCTAGGCGTTACGGTGGACGAAAAGCTGAATATGAGTCAACAGTGTGCCCTTGTTGCCAAGAAGGCTAATGGCATTTTGGGCTGTATAAGTAGGGGCATTGCCAGCAGATCGAGGGACGTGATCATTCCCCTCTATTTGGCACTGGTGAGGCCTCATTTGGAGTACTGTGTCCAGTTTTGGGCCCCACACTACAAGAAGGATGTGGATAAATTGGAAAGACTCCAGTGGAGGGCAACAAAAAATGATTAGGGGGCTGGAGCACATGACTTATGAGGAGAGGCTGAGGGAACTGGGATTGTTTAGCCTGCAGAAGAGAAGAATGAGGGGGGATTTGATAGCTGTTCTCAGTGGTAGAAGATGACAGAACAAGGAGTAATAGTCTCAAGTTGCAGAGGGGGAGGTTTAGGTTGGATATTAGGAAAAACCTTTTCACTAGTAGGGTGGTGAAGAACTGGAATGGGTTACCTAGGGAGGTGGTGGAATCTCCTTCCTTAGAGGTTTTTAAGGTCAGGCTTGACAAAGCCCTGGCTGGGATGATTTAGTTGGGTGTGGTCCTGCTTTGAGCAGGGGGTTGGACTAGATGACCTCCTGAGGTCCCTTCTAACCCTGAGATTCTATGATTCTATGACTCTTCTTCCAGAGCTTCTATTAGAGTAGGGTGCACTCTCATGGTCACAAGGACAGATCCCTGTCCAAATCTGTCCATAAAAGATAAAATTGCTCCCTGAGCTTGTCCGTGTTGGGTGAGCCTTCACGTATAGATCCCAAGAGATCAGGATTGCTGAAAACCTCCAAGCTGGAGGGTGAAGCGTGCAAAAAAATAGGATATATTGCTTCAGTCAGTGGTAGCGGCTCTGAAGCACAAGGATTGACTTCCGACTACATCCAGGAGTGCTGGACCTGATTGTTTGCTGGGGCTGGCCCATCTTTCAGTGGACCACCAAACTACAACCTCTCAGAACACGTGGGAACCAATGGTCCCAACTGTCAAAATGCCCCGAATACTGAGACATACAGACACACACACTACACTTGAGAATATCTTCTTCCCTTACCCTCAGTCTCTTCTACTCTGACCCTGAGGAGGAAGCACTAGAGGCAGGAGTATAAGCCAAGGCCACCCTCTCCACAGATGTTCTACCACCAGTATCCAATCAAGCCTCCATGTAAACATCAGACAGTTCAGAGGCTTCAATTTTCAGCACCTTCTGCTACCACAACTTCTAACCATTCCCAGCCAGCTACTAAGGACCACTTTTGATGTCTTGGTGAAGATCCACCCACTGCTATTGATGCCACTCATCTCAACCCCCCTTTTCTTTGTGGCCAGTCTCTCATTTTTCACCCACAATTGAGACTCTATCACGACAGACGGTTGGGTCTTAGAAATTATCCATCAAGGATACTCCACAGAGTTTCTTTGCCTCTGTCCAACAAATCCCCTTCATGGACAACTCTCATGAGGTGATTCTTATCAGAAGGCAGGCTCCCTCCTCCAGTGAGGGGCAATAGAACAAGTGTCACCTCAGTATCAAGGGAGAGGGTTCTAGTCCCCTTATTTCTTAGTCCCCAAAAAAACAGAGGGTCGAGACCTGTTCTGGACTTTTGACAACTTTATTTGAAAGTCAAAATTCAGGATGGTTACATTAGCACAGATAATCCCCTTCCCACAGGAGGGGATGTGGTTCATGGTTCTTGACATGAAGGATGCCTATTTTCATGTTGATATTCTTCTGTCCCAGAGAAAGTTCCTTCCATTTCTAGTGGGTAAAGAACACTTCCAGTTCAGAGCCCTTTCCTGTGGAGTAGCAGCAGCTCTCAGAGTATTCACAAACGTTTCCTGTGTTGTGGCAGCCCAAATGAGATGTCATCAGGGTTATACAGTTTCCCTGTCTTTTGATGACTGGCTCCTAGTAGGTCGCTCCAACCAAGAAGTCAGGTCAGTGACTTTGTTCCTGTTCCATCTTCTAGCAGTGCTGGGTGTCTGTGTTAACAAAGAAGTCAGTTTTAACACGCACACAGACTATAACCTTTATTGGAGTGACACTGGACTCCATTTCAGCAAGAGCTTTCCTCCCCAAGTAAAGAATTCAGGTAATGAGCAATCTGATATTACAGATTACTCACAAGCCAAAGACTACAATGAAGATGTGCCTTTCTCTTCTAAGCCATGTGCATTTATGTGACAATGTTCGCCAGCCTTGATCTATGATGCCTACAGGTCTGGCTCTGGTTGGTCTACTCAGCAGACAACGATATCAACACGAGAGTGGCTGTTCCCACCAGAGTCATTACCTCTCTAATCTGTTGGTGGAATCTGGAACAAAACTGGTGCATCAGAAACCGCATCACTATCCAAGCTGCATACCTTTCAGATGCTCAAAACTCTTTAGCACACAACCTCATCAGACACCAGTCTACAGACTACTAGTGGGAGGTGTAAAGCTCTGTCCTGAGCAATATATTTGGGATCTCTTTGTGTTCCAAACAACAGAAAACTTCCTCTGTATTGTTCTGGAGGAGCTATGGGTCATGTCTCTCGGGATGATGCTCTCCTGTTGTCATGGACAAACTAATTCAGTTATGCCTCCCATTCCTCTAGTACCACAAGTCTTGAGAATGGCCCTGTCGTGGCGGATCTAAGTCATTCTCTTAGCACCTAACCGGCCCAGACAGTTTTGGTTCCCAGAACTTTTGATAATGTCAGTCCATCTTCCTGTCAGGATCTCCCCATTCCCAGATCTCCTAACGTAGGAAGGGGGCAAAATCAGACATCCCAACCCACACTCACTGCACCTCATGGCCTGGTGTTTGGATGGGCATCAGAACCAGAATGCTCTTGTTTGGCACCCATCCAAACTATTGTTACTTAAAGTATGAAATACTCAAGTAGGATCTGCTACCTAGCTTAATGGAGACGTTTCTGTTCCTGGGCTCAGCGTAATCAGCCTTCTCCAGATACCCCAGTGTTTTCGACTATTTCCTGTCATTAGAAAAATCAGGTCTTTCCATTAGCTCACTGCAGGTCCATCTCGCAGCCATCAATGACTTCCTTCCTCCAGGTAGACAGACATTTCATTTTCACTCACCCAACAACAGTGAGATTCGTGAAAGACTTAGTCAGGACTTTTCTGCCAATGGGCAAATCTACACCTCAAAGGGCTCTCAATCTTGTCCTATCAGTACTCACCAGACCACTATTTGAATCATTAGCAACATGTTCCATGTCCCACTTATCCATGAAAGTTGTATTAGTTGCTATTACTTCCTCCACAAGAGTAAGCAAGATGGCCGCCCTCATAGAAGACCCACCATATACTATTTTTCACAAGGAAAAAATCTCCCTTTCACTCCATCCTCAGTCTCTCCCCAAGGTTATTTCTGAATTAATTACATATCAGCCAAACTATCCACGTATGCTTTTTTCACAAAACCTCATGCTTCTGCCAAAAAGAAAAGCATTCATTCCCTCAATGTCAGATGTGCCTTGTGTGACGCTGTATGGAATCTGGGGGACACTTTAGGATATTATGAATATTGTAAAATTGAAATGAGTTGTGCCAAATATGCCATGTAAGATAGCTGCAAAAAATGTTATAATTTGCCAAGTATGATAATCTTATTCATATGTTTGTATCACCTTTGTATTAGGAGTTATATATATATATATATATATATATATATATAGCTGTATTTCCAAACTTGTGCTGTGTTTCTGGGTGACACTCCCAGACAGATTGGTGTCAGCACTAGGCCTGCTTGATGGCCCATCAAGGGACATCAACTGTACAATGAACCTATTGAAAGGAACAAGGACTACACCTTTTGAGCCAGCAAGCCATGTAGGGGCATGCCTATGGACAGAACTGTAAGGTGTTTCCGTGCCATGTGCTGGACAGCTTGTTTGTTTGGGACAAAGGAAGCACAAGCCACATGGCAAAAGGAATATAAAAGGCAACTGCATCATCATTTTGTCTTCAGTCCTGCTTCTTACCTCTGGGGAAACTTTGCTACAAACTGAAGCTCTGAACAAAGGACTGAATGACCCATCCAAGCTCTAGATGTATTCCAGAGGGACTTTCAAACTAGCAAACTCACCAATACTGCTAAGAACCTGATACACAGACTTTGAATCTTTGTATGTATGTGTAGCGAAGCGAGGACTCACCGGTACGGCACCTCCTCCTGGTCGTCTTGGGAATTAGAGCTTTCCAGCCTTCAGAGTGCCCTCTGCTGGGAGGTGTCTTGCCTGCCTCAGGCCCCGTGTCCCTCCTGAACCCGGTGTCTTTTTCCTCAGGGTTCTGACCCAGCAGTACTCCCACACTCTAGGTCTCCCCTCCCAGGGGAACCCCCAACCCTCTAAACTCACCTTGCCTCAGGGGCTACTGCCAGTCATCATATAGCCCCCGCTCACTGGGGCAGACTGCAGTCTGTAATGGCCACTCATCATTGGCAAGGGGCTAACATCTGCTTCCTTTGCCTATCCTCAGTCTGCGCCTCTGCCTCCCCAGCACCTTTTCATAGGCCTTCATCTAGGTCTGCAGCCTGGGGGTTTATCAGGCTGGAGCTCCCCAGCTCCCTTTGCCCTTCCCCAGCACTGCTCCAGTTCAGGTACCTTGCTCCCAGGCAGCTAGCTCTTCCCACTCCAGGGCTAGGGTGAGACTCCTCCAGCTTCTGGCTCACAGCCCTTTTATAGGACCAGCTGTGGCCTGATTGGGGCGTGGCCCCAGTTGTGGCTGCTTCCCCAATCAGCCTTTCACAGCTGCAGCCCTCTCCAGGGCTGCTTTTAATCCCTGTTCTTCAGGAGTGGGGCAGCCGCCCCACTACAGTATGTGACTGCTTTATCATTTAACAACTCTTGTTCTTTCTTCTATTCTTTATCTTTAGTTTTCGATACTAAAGGATTGGCTGACAACATGGTATTTTGGGTAAGATCCAAACTTATATTGACCTGATAATGTGGCTGGCCCTTTGGGATCAGAAGAACATTTTGTATATGTGAGCAGAGTTTTAAAATAACTTCTCACTGTACTGGACCTATGTGCTGATTGGGAGCCAGAGAACTGGAATGCAATAAATGGGGCTGGGTTTTTTTTTTCTGATTTCTTTTTTTTGTTTGTTTGTTTCTTGGATAACCAGCGTGGGGGGGGATCAGAAGCACAGTTTGTGACTGGTTGGAGAGTTTAACTTCAGTGTTACCCACCAGTCGTGGGAGTATCTGCTTTCCCTTTTGCAGACAGACCTTGGCATGTCCAGTGAGGGCTATCCTGTGCACCCTGGGTCTCACCTTGTTCTACCTGTAAAGGACCACACCTGTCAGAACATCACCAAGGCTATTTCTTGCCATAGCAGAAGAGTCGCGAAGACAAGCATTATCCTGTGAGAGAATCTCTAAACGGATTTCTGGGTGCATCATCACATGCTGCCAATTAGCGCATATCCGTCCATTCAGGCCTCTGCTGCAGATGCATCTTTGCTGCCAGCATCCTCACACCCCTCTCCACTCTGAATACTGCTTGTCAGTCACCCACATGTGGAATACACATAGGAATCAGCGTGTGAAGAAGAAATGGAGGTTACTTACCTATAACTGGAAGTTCTTCGAGATGTGTAGTCCCTATCTGTAATCCACTACCTGCCCTCCTTCCCCTCAGTTCACATCTTACAGGATTCACGTCAGCCCATGCTGCTTCTTAAGCCCTCAGTCTAGAACAAGAAGAACTACTGAGCATGTGTAGGCCAACAGACACTGCTTGTTAGAATTTCTGGTCTTGGACGCATAGCTTACATGCATTCCCACAGACGGAATACAGATAGAGACCGCATCTCAAAGAAATTCCAGTTACAGGTAAGTAAACTCAATTTTTCACATGTGTTAGCAGGTCAAATTGAAAACTACAGGGGAACCAAGTGTTTACCTTGATCTGTTAACTTGTGTTAAAACTACAAACCACCTTGTCTTGACTAGGGTTTTATGTCAAGTGAATTCACATAAGTGAAGAATACACCTTTTTTCCTAGTAAAGACAAACCTAAATGTTTGCAGGATGAGGAGCCCGAGACACCTTGATTTGCTGCTGAAGGAAGAGACTAATGGCTATGTGGAAAAAGCAGGACACTTGGATTAAAGTAAACTAAAAGATGGGCACGTATATTTTGAGAATCCATTCAACAAGCAGAATTGAGAGAATAGCTGAGAAACTGTATCTAATGGAGTAATAACAGATAATGGGTCACATTTATTCCTGGTGTAACTCTGGAATAGTGGAGTTACACTAGGGATTAATTTGGCCCAATGCTTGGGTTCAGCACAGACTGTAAAACATGAAAAACAACTAAAATATCCAACTATTTGTGGCACTGGGTTGCTGGTGAGTGCAGAAGGCAATGCCTTAGCCTGCAGATGTGAACCAAACATTGCTTTCCACCATGCTGGAGAGAAGCCTTGTCCACTTATTCCATCAACAAAAAGTCTGTCTTATTCCTGCCCATTTGCCAGGCAGTGACTTGAATCAAAGTGAAATTGTTCAAGAGGGAATGAAAAGCAGAGGGCATTAGACCAGCCATAAAATTAGTCTATGCAATGAATAAACCTAGACACAGTTTCACAGGAAGCCCAGAGAGGAAAAAAAATGTAGATGTGGAACAGAAGGTTTTTGTGATCCCATAAACAAGCTGAATAAGGAAACAATTTGGCTCACTTTGAGAGCTATTCTAGGAATGTTTAGGGCCTAATCCATAGTCAGTGAAGTCAATGGAAAGACTCCCATTATCTTCCGTGAGCTTTGGCTCAGGCCCTTATAGACCTCTAAGTTGCTCCTTTAATATCAGAAATAAACTTTTATCCTTGATCCTAATGAAACCTGGGATTTTTTCTTAACACATATCATACCCTGAAAGGAAACTGTTGAAAAGAGAGAGGCAAAATAATTGCAATAAAAGGCTAAAGTGCTTGCTCATCTGTCTATACTGAACTTCTTTTCTTAGTCTAACTCGTCTGTCAATACTGCACTTCAATACCAACTTGAAAAATGACCCTCTGTTGAAAGATGAGCTGTAAATTTTATGGAACAGGACAACAAGAAAAGATATGAGGTGATTAAATACAAAACATGACACTCATGCAACCTTCAGGTTCCACGGGTGAGCACTCAAAAGTCAGGAAATGCCTAAATTAAGAAAGGAGAAGTGAACAGAAGGGCGTGAATGCAGTCAAAGAAAAATTCTATTTAGCAGCTGCCAAACTGTTTGCAAGTATTTTAATCCCTATTCATCCAGCTTTAATGCTGATAACTGTCCAAAATAAGCAGCAGGCCTTACCTGTTACTGACCCCAATTCTCCTTTACTCCACTTGAACAGTTTAAAGTGGGTTTAAACATACCTCTGGTATAGTGGGGTATTCACTGCTGCTACATATCTACCAATATAGGCCTTCTCCCAGCCCCTGGTAAAGGGGGTGGTTTTGGCCAGGCTGAAGGAGGGGAGCAACCAGCAGGAGTCAAGGCAGTAGTGCTCTTCTGTGCTGGTCTAATAGCTCATAGAGGCCCACTGCAGAGTCTCAGCGCAGGTGATTTGGAACTGTCTGCTGATCAGGTCTGTTCTGTGATCTGTTTATTAGGGTTTCAGGCTGATAACTGGATACCTACTGAATCTGGGCAGTTTTGAATAAATATATGTGCTGTCAGTTACTCCCCTTGCGTCTCACCATGCATGCATTGTTTTATATTAACAACTCATAAGGCACTTGTTTTGGAGCAGTATCTGGGAGGGGTAAACAAATCAGCACAGATGATGACTCATGGGGTGTGGATTGTTTTCACTGGGAAAGAACAAAAGCACTAGAGCAAGAGAGTCCTATTTTAAGTGCAGGTTTCCACAGGATTGCACACCCCTGCCTGAACTTGGCAGACTTCACACAGAATGGATCCAATACTGGTTAGAGTTGGCAGTCAAGCAAAGTTGCATTGTTAGCTCAGAAGAATGTAGTGAGGCTCTGAGAGGGAAAGCCCAGTTCTGACTTGCAAAGCACACAGGACCCGGGCCCAGGCTTTCAGCTCTGATTTCAGCAGCAAGGCCCAAATCCTCAAAGGTGTTTAGGTGACCAGTTCCCATTGATTTCAAGCCTCTCTCAGTTTTTATGTCATCCTTTATCAGTCAAAACTATTCGAGCCAGATGATGATCCTCAGCTGGAGAAAATTGGCATCACTCTGTTGACTTCAGCTGAACTACCCTGATTGACACCAGCTGAGAATCTGGCCATCAGTGAGTAAGGACAGGATAAAGACTTCAGGATTTGGCCCATGGTGTAGTCCAATGAAAAGCAGATGTTTCTACGGCCTGCTCTACACTTTCAAATTGTATCGGTTGGTATAACTTGTGTCACTCAGGGGTCTGAAAAATCCACACCCTGAGCAATGCAGTTAAACTGACCTAACCCCCAGCACATAGGGGCCGACTTCCGGCCCCGCCCGTGGGTGCTATCAACCGGCGTCAGGGGCGGGGTCCCGCCCGACGCCGGGCCCCGCCCCCGACGCCGGGTGACGTTGCGGGGCCCCGCCCCCGACGCCATGTTGCCCAGCGTCGGGGGCGGGGCCCCGCAACATCTCCCGGTGCCCGGTAAGTTTCCCGCGGGTCCGGGGCGGGCGGGGAGTTGCCGGTGGGTGCGGAGGACCCACCAATTTTGCTCCGTGGGTGCTCCAGCCCCGGAGCACCCACGGAGTCGGCGCCTATGCCCCAGCATAGAGAGCGCTAGATTGACAGGAGAATTCTCCCATTGACCTAGCTACTGTGTCTTGGGAGGTGGAGAACCGATGCTGACAGGAGAAGCCCTCTTCTTGGCATAGGTAGTATCTTCACTGAAGTGCTACAGAAGTGAAGCTGTGCCACTGCAACATTTTAAGTATAGACAAGTCCTAGGTCCTCTAAGGCCTTAGCTACACTTGCAGATGTACAGCGCTGGGAGTTAAACCTGTCTTCGTACAGCTGAGTAGGGAAAGCGCTGCAGCCTGTCCACTCTGGAAGCTGCCAGCGCACTAACGTGACTACATTTGCGGCACTTGCAGCAGATTTGGGAGCGGTGCATTATGGGCAGGTATCCCACAGAACACCTCTTACCATTCTGGCGCCGTGGGTTGTGGGAAGGGGGCGTGGGGTATGGTGCATTCTGGGTCCTGTCCCAACGCCCCGTGATGCATCGCTTCGCATCCCGGCAATCCCTGTGTTTCCGGCCACATTTGGTGCCATCTTTCAACGGTTTCTTTGTAGCACGATCTGTGCTCCATTTCGGTCAGCGGGAAATGGACCCCGACCTGTTGAGAAAAATACTGATGAGTCTCGCCAGCACGTCACATCTGGCAGTCGAGCTCTTCCTTAAGATCCACAGTGACAGCGAGGAGTCCAATGATGACGATGAAATTGTTGCGCGTAACGCGTACGACACGAACTTCCTTGTGGCATTCACGGACATGCTATGCACCGTGGAACGCCGCTTTTGGGCTCGGGAAACCAGCACAGAGTGGTGGGATCACATTGTCATGCAAGTCTGGGATGACGAGCAGTGGGTGCAGAACTTTCAGATGAGAAAAGCTACTTTCATGGGACTGTGTGAGGAGCTCGCCCCCGCCCTGCGGCGCAAGGACACGAGATTGAGAGCTGCCCTGACGGTGGAGAAGCGGGTGGCTATTGCAATCTGGAAGCTCGCAACTCCGGACTGCTATCGATCGGTAGCGAACCAGTTTGGAGTGGGAAAGTCGACCGTTGGAATTGTGCTGATGCAAGTTTGCAAGGCCATTAATCGCATCCTGCTCAGAAGAACCGTCACTCCGGGTAACGTGCAGGACATTGTGGCTGGCTTTGAACAAATGGGTTTCCCTAACTGCGGAGGGGCGATAGATGGGACGCATATTCCTATTCTGGCACCACCCCACCTAGCATCTGAGTACATTAATCAGAAGGGGTATTTCTCCATGGTTCTCTAGGCGCTTGTGGATCACCATGGGTGTTTCATTGGCATCAATGCAGGCTGGCCCGGAAAGGTGCATGACGCACGCATCTTTCGGAACACTGCCCTGTTCTGGAAGATGCAGTCCAGGACTTTTTTCCCAGACCGGAAGATCACGGTAGGGGAAATTGAAATGCCCACTGTGATCCTTGGAGACCCCGCATACCCTTTAATACCGTGGCTCATGAAACCTTACACAGGTTATGGTATGTCCTGCTTTCATACTTGGGCTTCCTGTCTGGAGTGCTGTGCAGTGAGTGCTGGACTTCAGGATGTCTATAATTTGGGATGGGAGTTGAGTGCAGTGGGTAAGGGTCATAGTTTCCAGGGCTGGCTGGTGAAGCTACAGGTGTTGGAGGCATCTGGTGTGGGCGATAAGAACCTGGATGTTGGGTGAAGTGGGCAGGTGGTGACATGGGGGCACAAGGGAAAGTGGTTTGGGACACTGGCTGCAGAGGGGGGCGGGCACGGTACTGCTCCGCCTGCATGGCGACGAGCGCCTGGATAGAGTCCACTTGGCGCACCATGATGCTAATCAGTTCCTTTGTGCTTTCCTGCTGGAGCTGCATGCTTTGCTGCCGGTGTGTTGTGTTTTCCTGGCGGAGCCTGCTTTCACCCTCCCTCCACTCCCGAGCCTTTTGATTCTCTTTAAGAGATTGTTTCATAACTTCCTGCAGCATGTCTTCTTTCGTTCTTCTGGGCCTCTTCCTGAGCCTTTGGAGTCTCTCAGCCGGTGATAAGAAGGACGGCGGAGATCTCAAGGTTGCATCTTGAAGGCAAAATGCAACATTTAACAGAGGCATCATTGTTTTATGCCAGACAGAGCAATGATTCCCCCACACTTAAGGAGGGCACACACAGTCTCCAAAACAGCACAATTTTCCCATCCCAAACAGAGCGCACAGAACCCACGGGAGCCCCAAAATGGTGAGTAAGCACAGGGTAAAGGGGGACTGATTGTTTCGCGGATGTACTGTCCGACGGGTTTCTGTGCCTTGGGGAGAGCCAACAGCTGCAGGGGGAACCTACACTGAACACTATCCCCACATTTTCCACAAGAGTTCGTCCTGGAAGATATCTCGCTGCTGAGGGTGACCGGGGAAGCAAGGAAGGGTCTTCTACTGCAGTGCGGCTTCTGCCCTGGCCCATATGCAGCTTGCCTGTGTGCAGCAATGGTCCCCCCGCCCCTCGCGGCACAGTGGCACGGACACGTTACCCTGACTGGGACAAGGACCACGGCGGCTCTCCCAATAAACCTGCGCAAGCGCATTGCCCACGTTCTGGCTGAGACTTTCAAAGAGATTACAGTGGCCGATTTCTCCGATGTGATAGACCACATCAATGCGCTCTTCCGCATCTAGGCATGCATGCAGCACAAACTCTCCTCGCCCAAGGACCCCGCACCGAAAAAACTCCTTCCCAAAAATAAAAGCTGCTTACCGCAAACCTGCTCTTCTCTTTCTCCTCCAACACGTACCGGCCGCTGCGACTGGCTCCCTTCCTCCTGGCTCAAGAAGAACTCCTGGGTGCATGCCCCCAGGGAGTCAGGGGTGTCTCCCCCAGCCACAGCACCCTCGCGCCTGCTTTCTTCAACCCCCTCCTCCTCTCCCTCCTCCTCCTCGTCCCGCTCTCCCGTGTCCACGGTGGTGCTCAGAACGGTAGTGGGGTCACCCCCAAGTATTGTGTCCAGCTCTTTGTTGAATCGGCAGGTTTTGGGGGGAGCACCCAAGCGGCTGTTTGTCTCACGGGCTTTGCGGTATGCACTCCGCAGCTCCTTTACTTTTATCCTGCACTGCATTGCGTCCCGGTCATGGCCCCTTTCCATCATGGCCCTTGATATCTGGCCGAAAGTATCGAAATTCCTCCGGCTGGAGCGCAGCTGGGACTGGACAGCTTCCTCCCCCCAAACAGCGATGAGGTCCAGCAACTCGGTATTGTGCCATACTGGGGCTCGTCTGGCACGTGGAGGCATGGTTACCTGGAAAGATGCGCTGAGAGCACTCCACGCCTGGCTGAGCAAACAGGAAGGGGATATTTAAAATTCCAAGGGAATTTAAAGGGTGGGACTGGCAGTTGGTCACATGAGGCCAGGGCAGTAGAGTTCTAATTGATGACCAGAGTGGCTAGAACAGGCATTGTGGGATTCTTCCGAATACTTCTGGAGGCCAATAAGAGCGCATTGGGTGGCCACACTGGAGCCGCAGCGCACCAGCGGCAGCGCAACAAATGTTATTCCTCTCGGGGAGGTGGAGTACATGCAGCGCTGTACCTGCGGAGATGCAGCGCTGTACGCGCCTTGCAAGTGTAGACGGTTGGTGAGTTACAGCGCTGCAGGCAGTTTTATTGCGCTGTAACTCGTGAGTGTAGCCAAGGCCTAAGTCTCCCTCCCACCACACAGGGTCCTAGAGCACGGGCTCCAGCCAAAATCTACACAGCAATGAAACCATACATGCCAACTCTCATGAACTGATCATGAGAGATGCAATTTTTAACTAAAATTAAGCCTCACTCATGATCTTGCGATAGAACACTCAAATGTCAGGATTTTTTATCAAGATGAGTGAGGCTTAATTTTAGTTAAAAATCTCTGTTTGCCCCTGGACCCACCTCTTCCCACTGCCCTGGGGTGCACATTGTTTTGGGGAGCCACTTCAATACACCTCCTCTGCCATGACTGTGTATTGCCTCTCTCGTCAGCTGCTTGGAGGAGTGCTGCCCAGATTGCTCAGCTTCCACCAGCACCTCCTTCTCATTTCCCCAGGGTTTTCCTTCCTGCTCTTGGCAGTGCTGCTGCTCCTAACCAGGACCAATGTAGAGTTAAGATTCCATCATCTTCCTGTGCATCCCCCAATCCCGAGTGAGGGCTGTGAAAGTGAGGGAGGCAGGCCAGTCCTCGCCCACAGACAACCCGCCAACCTGAAGCATATTCTCACCAGCAACTACACACCGCACCATAATAACTTTAACTCAGGAACCAATCCATGCAACAAACCTCGATGCCAACTTTGCCCACATATCTACACCAGGGACACCATCACAGGACCTAACCAGATCAGCCACACCATCACCGGTTCGTTTACCTGCACATCCACCAATGTAATATACGCCATAATGTGCCAGCAATGCCCCTCTGCTATGTACATCGGCCAAACTGGACAGTCCTTACGCAAAAGGATAAATGGACACAAATCAGATATAAGGAATGGCAATATACAAAAGCCTGCAGCAAAAAAACTTCAGGACCAGACTCCAAAGAGAAACTGTAGAGCTTCAGTTCATTTGCAAATTTGACACCATCAGCTCAGGACTAAACAAAGACTATGAATGGCTAGCCAACTAAAAAAGCAGTTTCTCCTCCCTTGGTGTTCACACCTCAACTGCTAGAAGAGGGCCCCACCCTCCCTGATTGAGCTAACCTCGTTATCTCTAGCCTGACTCTTCCCTGCACATTTATATCTGCCCCTGGACATTCCACTGCTTGCATCCGAAGAAGTGGATATTCACCCACGAAAGCTTATGCTCCAATACCTCTGTTAGTCTATAAGGTGCCACGGGACCCTTTGTCGCTTTCCTAACAGTGCAGTCTAAACCTTTTTCATTCAGCTGTTTTCCCCATACCATTTCCACTTCTGTGCTGGCTTCCTTCCCTCCCACTAATTGCTAAGCTGCTCTCCTGGCTGGTGATGTCAATCTTTGCTTTAGTGCTTGACGTCGTTTCCCATTGTTTCTGCAGTTGAGTCTCTGAGGCAAACTTTTCCCATATATGAGACTAATCAAAGCTTTAGTTCCTGTGTTCCCATTTAAAAATATACTCTATAAAGTTCTGCTGTTCTTTATCAGACACAGACTTATCCCCTAGACAAACAATGTACTCTTTTAATGCAAGCCCCATTGAAATAATGGAGTACAAGAGTCTCCTGACCTTTCCAAACAACCCATCTGACATTTACTGCATTGTACGGGGCTAGTTGGTTTCTTATGGGAAAGTAGTTTTATATCAAAACACCACATTGTATGAAAGGAACAGTAGCACCTTTCCAGGCTTACGATGATTCTATCCTATACACTCTTACTTACATGAGCGAAATGTTGCATCCAACACAGGAATTCTCTCTTAGACCTTGTCTTGACATATAAAGAAGAACTCATCACAGAACTAAAAATTAATGGTAACTTAGATACAAGTGATCATGACTTGATCACATTTATAAAGTTCGAACAGAATAAAGTCCAGACCCCCAGCGATATATATACTTGGTGCATTAAAAGGGCCAATTTCACAAAGCTGAAAACAATTATGAGCAAGATCAGCTAGTAGGAAGAATTTAATTTGAAAAATGTGAGTGATAACTGAGAATTGTTTAAGAACAATTTACTAGATGCTTCAAAAGCTGCAATCCCATCATCAAGGAAGAAGGCCATATTGGTTAAAAAACTGACCAAGTTTAGAGGGGAAGTAAAGGCAGCTTTAAAAACATAAAAAAATAGTATATAAGAAATGGAAGAAAGGGGAGGTTGATAGTAATAAATATAAATCAGAAGCTAGGAATTATAGAAAATTGATAAGGGAAGCAAAGGGACACAAGGAGAAATCTCCAGCCAGCAGAGTTAAGGACAACAAGAACAACTTTTTAAAAGTAAGTTAGGAAAAAAAAGAATCCTAACAATGGCATTGATAATGGTAGAATTATCAGTACTAATGCAGAAATATCCGATACATTTTTCTGTTCTGTATATGGGAAAAAGACAGATAATGTAGTCATATCATATGACACTCTTTCATTCCACTAGTATCTCAGGAGGATGTTAAACAGCAGCTACTAAAGTCAGACATTTTTAAATCAGCAGGTTTGGATAACTTGCATCCAAAAGTTTTAAAAGAGCTGGGTGAGGAGCTTGCTGGACCATTAATGTTGACTTTCATAAGTATTGGAACACCAGGGAAGTTCCAGAAGATGGGAAGAAAGCTAGTGTTGTGCCAATATTTGAAAAAGGTCAATGGACTGATGTGAGTAATTATAGGCCTGTCAGTCTGACATCAATCCTGGGCAAGATAATGGAGCAGCTAATATGGGACTCGATAAATAAAGAATTAAAGGAGGGTAATGTAATTAAAGCTAATCAACATGGGTTTATGGAAAATAGATCCTCTCAAACTAACTCAATTTTTTTTTATTACATTACAAGTTTGGTTGATAAAAGTAATAGTGTTGATGTAATATAGTTAGAGTTCTGTAAGGCATTTGACTTGGTACTGCATGACATTTTGATTAAAAAACTAGAATGATATAAAATTAGCATGGCACACATTAAATGGATTAAAAGCGGGTCTCAAAAAGTAATTGTAAAGGGGGAATCATGATCAAACAGGTATGTTTCTAGAGGGGTCCCGAAGGGATCAGTTCCTGGCCCTATGCTAGTTTTTATTAATTTTTTAAAAATTATTAATGATCTGAAGAAAACAAAATCATCACTGATAACGTTTGAAGATCATACAAAAAATGGAGGCGTGGTAAATAATGAAGGGGACAAATCATTGCTACAGAGTGATCTGAATAGCTTGGTTAGCTGGGTGCAAGCAAACAATATGTTTTAATATGGCTAAATGTAAATGTTTACATCTAGGAACAAAAATGTAGATCATACTTACACAGTGGGGGACTCTATCCTGGAAAGCAATGACTCTGAAAAAGATTTGGGGTCCTGGTGGATAGTCAGCAGAACATGAGCTCCCACTGCGATGCTAAAAGAAAATAAGAAAGAAATAAATACTTGTGGCACCTTAGAGACTAACAAATTTATTTCAGCATAAGCTTTCGTGGGCTAGAACCCACTTCATCGGATGCATGGAATGAAACATACAGTAGACAGATATTTATACAGTCAGAGAAACATGATAACAGAGAAACAACTGCGATGCTGTGGCCAGAAGAGATAATGTGATCCTTGGATGCAGTGGAGTCTCAAGTAGGAGTAGAGAGGCTGTATTACCTCTGTTCTCTATATTTGGTACTGTTGCGACCGTTGCTGGAATACAGTGTCCATTTCTGGTGTCCACAGTTCAAGAAGAATGTTGATAAATTGGAGAGGGCTCAGAAAAGAGCCACAACACTCATTAAAGGATTAGAAAACATGCCTTACAGGGATACACTCAAAGATCTCAATCTATTTAGCTTAACAGAGAGGATGGTAAGGAATGACTTGATTACAGCCTAAGTACCTATATGGAGAACAAATATTTGTAATGGGTTCTTCAGACAAAGGTATGACATGATCCAACAGCTGGAAGTTGAAGCTAGACAAATTCAGATTGGAAATAAGGCATATATTTTTAACTGAGAGTAATTAACCATTGGAACAATTTACTAGGGTCCTGGTGGATTCTCCATCATGGACAATTTTTAAATCAAGACTGGATATTCTTCTTAAATATCTGCTCTAGGAATTATTTTGGGGAAGTTCTATGACCTGCGTTATACTGGAGGTCAGACTAGATTATCACAATGGCCCCTTCAGGCCTTGGATTCTATTAATCTATTAAAAGTGTTTGCAGGATCAGGCATATAATATGGCAGTGAACGGTGCTACTTTGTGGCATATCAGATGCCCCAAAATAATAAATTAAACACCAAATCCCAGAAGATTGTAAAACAGGGTTAAAGAGCAGATTATGAACAAAAATGTGACCCTATAAAAATGTGACCCTATAAAAAGGGCACCTTCTTACTCGGCAGACCTGCTCCCTTTGTCTGTTCGGTCATACTGGATCAGACCAAAGGTTCATCTAGCCCAGTATCCTGTCTTCCAACAGTGGCCAATGCCAGGTGCCCCAGAGGAAATGAACAGAACAGGTAATCATCAAGTGACCCATCCCGTCGCCCATTCCCAGCTTCTGGCAAACAGAGGCTAGGGATATCATCCCTGCCCATCCTGGCTAACAGCCATTGATGGATCTATCCTCCATGAACTTACCTAGTTCTTTTTTGAACCCTGTTATAGTCTTGGCCTTCACAACATCCTCTGGCAAGTAGTTCGACAAGTTCACTGTGCGCTGTGTGAAAAAATACTTCCTTTTGTTTGTTTTAAACCTGCAGCCTACTAATTTCATTTGGTGACCCCTAGTTCTTGTGTTATGAGGAGTACATAACACTTCCTTATTTACTTTCTTCACACCAGTCATGATTTTATAGACCTCATCCTATCCCCCCTTAGTCATCTCTTTTCCAAGGTGAAAAGTCCCAATCTTATTAATCGCTCCTCATATGGAAGCCATTCCACACCCTTAGTCATTTTTGTTGCCCTTTTCTGAACCTTTTCCAATTCCAATACATCTTTTTTGAGATGGGGCGACCACATCTGCACACAGTATTCAAGATGTGGGCATACCATGGATTTATATAGAGACAATATGATATTTTCTGTCTTATTATCTATCCCTTTCTTAATTATTCCCAACATTCTGTTCATTTTTTTGACTGCCGCTGCACATTGAGTGGATTTTTTCAGAGAACTATCCACAATGACTCCAAGGTCTCTTTCTTGAGTGGTAACAGCTAATTTAGACCCCATCATTGTATATGTATAGTTGGGATTATGTTTTCCAATGTGCATTACCTTTGCATTTATCAGCATTGAATTTCATCTGCCCTTTTGTTGCCCAGTCACCCAGTTTTGAGAGATCCTTTTGTAGCTCTTTGCAGTCTGCTTGGGACTTAACTATCTTGAATAGTTTTGTATCATCTGCAAATTTTGCCACCTCACTGTTTACCCTTTTCCCAGATCATTTATGAATATGTTGAATAGGACTGGTCCCAGTACAGACCCTTATTTACCTCTCTCCATTCTGAAAACTGACCATTTATTCCTAACCTTTGTTTCCTATCTTTTAACCACTTACCAATCCATAAGAGGACCTTCCCTCTTATCCCATGACAGCTTACTTTGCTTAAGAGCCTTTGGTGAGGGACCTTTCAAAGGCTTTCTGAAAATCTAAGTACACTATATCCACTGGATCCCTCTTATCCACATGCTTGTTGACCTCCTCAAAGAATTCTAATAGATTGGTTAGGCATGATTTCCCTTTACAAAAACCATGTTGACTCTTCCCCAATACATTATGTTAATCTATGTGTCGACAATTTTGTTCTTTACTATAGTTTCAACCAGTTTGCCTGGTACTGAAGTCAGGCTTACGGGCCTGTAATTGCCGGGATCACCTCTGGAGCCCTTTTTAAAAATTGCTCTATAGCTGTAAAATGTTTGTTCTGAAAGTATGATCTTGTCGACCTACACATTTTTGTCGGCAAAAGACAGCTTTTGCCAACAAAACAGTGGAAGTGCACACACTACAAAGCTACTTTTGGTTGCAAAACTTTTTGCCGAAAAAAACCCCCACCTCGATGAGAGGCATAAAGCTTTTTGCGGCAAAGTTAAAGTGACAAAGCATCAGTGTAGATGTTGCTGTTTGTTATGTCCTCATAACTGGCCTCCTACAATATTCCACAGTGCCCACCGTGACCCCTGCTCACTGTTTTGAACTCGACTGCTCTGCAGCCATGCACCCCTCCGCTTTCAAAGCTCCAGGAAGATTTGACATTCCTCAGCCTGGACAGCGCACAGAGCTGCTGAGGATGCTGCTCCTGGCAGCTGAACCACTATGGGAGAACTTGGAATCATAGAACCGTTCATATGGAATCAGCAGGCAGGCAAAGCGGGTTGCTGCTGCAGGGGCGGGGAGGGGAGACACTGCTCTGCTGTGCAGAGCCAGGGGCTGGTGGTGGGGGTTCCCCTCCCCCAGGATTGGTTGCTCAGGCTGCTGTCTGAACTTAGAGAGACAGCATGCTGACACGCTCTTCCCCAACACACACCACACACTTCCCCAACACACACACTGTGTTTCTCACATATACACTCTCCCCACACACAGTCGCTCAAACACTTCCCAACACACACTTTGTTTCTGACTCTTCGCAAACACACACACACACACACACACACTCCTCCTCTCCCGCCTCCCTCCCTCCCCATATACTTCAATAGAAAAGCATCTGGCAATCTAGTAGGAGGATGCCCATGGAACAATGGGATTGAGAAACCTGCATCATGTGATGCTGTACTTTCCCCATGAGGCATTGCAAACCCTTCCCAAAGCACCCTGTGGCCAGTTGCACAGTGGGGTGTTTACTCACAGTGCATTGCTCTCTTTGTCATTGCAAGAGCTGCCAGTGTGCATGCGCTCTGCTGACACAAGAAGCATAGTGTGGACATGCAACAGTGGTTTAATTAAAGTGCTTTAATTAAAGTGGCATACCTTTTCTCGACAAACTCTGTAGTGCATACATGGCCTATGTAACTCACCAAACGGGGAAAAAACTTCACCTAATGCAAAATGGGGGATTCCTACAGAAGGTGTTGTCTCCTGCTCATCAGGAAAGACTATTGAATGCAAATGGGCCATTGTGGAACAAAGACTTTGTTGATTGCTCCCCTCCATCCACCCATGAAGAGGTTAAGTGCAGAGGCACTTATCCCATTGGTTTGAATTCTGGGGGAAGGGAATAAAAAGGCCTGTTAAAGAGAAATTATGATTCCTTTGCTGCCTAGACTCTGAGGGGCAAGGATTTCTTAGCATAAGCAAGGAGTCTCCCACAGTTTGGCTTGGGTTAGCCCTAAAGGACACAAAGTTTGCTTATTATAGAAGTTTCTGTTATCTTTTGGAACCTAATACTGTAACTCATTTGTGTGTATGTTACCTGTTTTAACCTTGTAAATAACTCTCGTATTTCTTTTTCCTAGTTAATCCTTAGTTAGTTTACTATAGGATTAGCTACAAGTGTTGTCTTTGGTGTGAGTTCTAGGGTGCAAATTGACCTGGGTAAGTTACTGGTCCTTTAGGACTAAGAGTAACCTGAATATTTTGTGATCTTTGGTGTAAAGTGACCATCTTTCACAGAGTCAAGCTTGCCTGGGTGGCAAGGAAGTTTGGAATGCCCAGGAGTCTGTCTGTGAATCCATGTTGAGGCTGTATAGTGGCTTAGGAGTTTACACTTGTTACTTGATTGGTGAAATCTAAGTATACAACTCACAATCAGTTTGGAGTTTGTGCCCTGCTTCTTAACAGTCTGCCCTGAGGTTGGTATTCTTGCTCATGAGTCACTCCAGACAGCATGACAGTGGTCACCTCTAAAAGAACAGCATAATTCAGGCTCCATGGCTCATTTGGTTCTTGGCCCAAGACTGCTAATTAATGTCACTTGTAGAGGTGTTTTTTTCTGATGGGAATACTCGTCCACTAGGAAATGATGAAAACCACAGATCTGTTTGCAACTGATCTTCTAACAACCGTAATCTCCAGAAGGTGATGCTGTGAATAACTATGTGTGGAGCTCTGTTTCAAAGGAATTGTTACAGTTCTGCCCCTGAGCTTGTCAAGTTTAATTTGCAGCTCTTATGGTTCAAAAGGCAGAGTTCAAGTAACCTGCCCATTGGTGAGACAGGTTACTTCATAGATTTTAAGACCAGATGGGAGCATTGGGATCATGTAGAACTCCTGGGTAACACAGATCCATAGAATGTCACCAAGTGATTCCTGTGTCATAGATGCTGAGTTTCGTGAGACAGCGTACCACAATGCATCTGCAAAACACTCTATCTTAGATTGAAAAGTCAGATTTAAATACCTCCCTAGGGGGACACTGTTCATTAGGTTATTGAGACAGTAGCCTCTTAGTTCCTCAGCTTTCCAGCCTGTTTGGTAATGGACGCTTAGAGAGCCTAGCCTTTGTGGGTCAGTTCTTGTGGAGTTAACATTCCATGTAAAATTCTTGTGTTATTTTTGGTGGAAAATTGGCATTGGACATGTGAAATAGCCACTCTGATGGAGATTTGTGTTCATTAAACAAAAGGTACTAGACTGTCTATAGATATATGGTCTGTAAAATGTTACAGCTGGTTCAATAGACTCTTCCTCTGGAAATTATTACAGCTAGAATGCTAGGCAGGGAGCCCAGTTTCCTTGCCATTTGGGACCCACTTATCTCTCGTGCTCCTTTTTGCAAGCACTAAGCTGACACAGTGCCATTTCTGTTAATTACTGAATTGGTGTTGTTGTTGCTTGGTTCCCTCACTGTTTGAATAATTGCTGACCCTTCTTGCATAAACACTATCTGAACTAGGATGTTGAACATGCTTCCATTTTAACACAAATTACAAGCTGATTTTCCCAGGATGTTTTCGTTAGTTCAATTTCTTATTCAAGTTCATGTGTAAACTGATTCCTCTTCCTTCCCCCTTTGACCTTTACCCCGCCCCCTCCATTTTTGTTGTTACATTTAGTTATGGGCCTCACCTATACAATTTTCAGTTCGGAGCAACTGTCCTGGGTGGGTTATAAAGCCTTGGAAATAGAGACATGCTGTGACTAGTGGATGCCAATGTAATTCAGCCTTGTAAAATTATCATGAGAATTTACCAGTCCAGAAACAAAATCTACTTGCCCGCCCTTAGCATGACCATGAAAACGAAAAAACAAACGATACTGTACTCACTTTTCTAAGACGATTTTCCCTTGGTGAGAGGATTTTTTCAAGGCTGCTGTAATTAATATCAAACAAGACCAAACATTAAACAAAATAACTGTCTAGGAACAGTCTGTCTATTAGTGGAGTTTATAGTTATATAGGGCCTTAGATTTTCAGAAGCAGTCTCCCATTGTATATCCAAAATTGATACCATTTAGATGCCTGGCTACCTGATTCAACATGCCAGTCAAGTTATTTGATGTCTAAATGACCTCAGTCAGATACGTGCAGGTGAAGCTTTGAGCCTGCAAACTGAAACCAAAGTTGAGAGGGTTGCAAACATGGCTCAAGGTCATGATAATGTCCCAAAATTCAGAGAATCCGCCTTTGTATTGAACACTAATAAATATTACCATCCCAGACCAAAGTAAATTAACTACAAAGAAAAGCTTTGGCGGAAATTTCCATTTTCCCTTGTCATCATTCAGCTTGAAAAGGAGGCCCCTCTGAATGGCACACTTCGCTTGCATTGCTGTTATCAACAGGGATTTTTGAAATCTTTCGTTTCAAGTTCCTTCCCTGTGCTTTCCCCTCCCAGGAATTGGTGTTCCTTCATGAAGTCCCAGCTGGTCACGTACACAGCTGCCTGCAAGAAAGAGAAATATGTGATTAAATCACAGCAGCCTTGTTCAAATGGATCCCCAGACTGCCAGAAAATCATGTAAGTATCCTTTAGTGGTATTATTATTTATATTATGGTAGTGCCCAGGACCATGTTGTGTTAGGCACGTACAAACAGAAAACAAAAAGATGGGCCTGTCCCACCGAGCTTACAAGTATCAGCCAAGAGGCAACAGATGGGTATAGACAGATGGGAGAGTTCAGGTGAACAGTGAGGCAATATTGGCCAGTCTCTGCACACCAGAAGCCTCATCATTGTCAAGTGTTTTGTACGAGTCACAGGAATGAGAGTTTTGAGGAAGGGTTTGAAGGAGGCCAATGAGGTAGCTTTGTCAGTGTTTACGGGGAGTGCCTCCCAAGCATGAGGGGCTGCACAGGAGAAAGCATGAAGGCGTTTGTTTGAAGATTGAAAAAGTGGGCAGTGGGGGCTTGCCTCATAGGCCAATTGGCGGAGAGCATCAGCAGTTGATAGGTAGGGTAGGGTTTGACTGTGAAGGGCCTTGAAAGTGAAAAAAGCAATTTACGTTTGATGTTATAGAAAAGGGGGAAGCCAGGGGAGGGATCAAAGAGAAGGGTGAAAGGGTCAACGTGATGGGTTAGGAAAATGTGTTACAGTAAAATAAAACAAGCAGCCCCAACATTCTGCCTTTTTATATACCTCATAAAATTAGAGAACCCAAGGAATATTTGTTTAATTTTCCCATTATCTGCTTCTTTGTTGGCTTCAGTAAAACCAATAGAGGCAGCTAAACCTTTTTCTTTTACATATTCAGGGTGAGATTTTCAAAAGTTCTTAAGTGACTTAGCATCTATATTCACTGTAAAAGAAAGTGTGTCGTTAACTTGGGTTTGTCAATGTGTAACAGGGAAGTAACAGTGAAGACTTGGCAACTCAGCATTTAACTCAGGCTAGCAGCTCAAATTCAACCGCAGGCTTCTCTGTAGGCTTTCACACAAGCTGTTAACTGAAATTAAAAGCCAAGTTGCCTTGTGTTAGCTACACCAACACTGCTATTTCAACCTATGTTAGCTAACACAGGTTAAGAACATACTTTGTTTTGCAAGAAGACATACCCGTAGAAGCACAAGTCCCATTCAAACCCAATTGGGACTTGTACTCCTAAATCATATGTGCTTGTGTGTAATTTAAACTTAGCGTAGCCATCTTTACTCTAGTTAGCCATCACTAACTGAATGGAGGCAGTCTGACCTGATTGGTGCTTAAACACATTAAAAGAAAGGCTGAAGTCACAGATAAGAAAGGCTGAAGTCAGAGATCATTAAGACTCTGATCCTTAATAACAAACTCTTACACATGCGTATTTCTATGCAATGTGTCTCCATTAACTTCAGTGGGACTACTCACAATGCATAAAATTAAGCACAGTGTAAGTGTCTGCAGGTTTAGGGCCTAAGATTGCATTGGATACTATTCCCCGAGAAGATAATGTCTGTGCAAGGAATAGTGGCAAAAGCTTGAGGTAGTGAGGTAGTGTTTCGGAAACACTGGCTGAAAGAGAGACTTTCTGGTTAAAAATAATACATTTAATATCCATCCACATATTCTTACTCATGTTATTAATGTATTATTAAATTAATTAAAAAAAAACTTATTTGTAATCTATTCATGCATTAATTTGTCCATTGCTCTGAACAATGAAAGTAGACAGTACAATTTTGTGTTTGTTTATAGCCTGTTTCAAGCCAGTTTTAAATTTTCTCTGGTACTAGCACTATGCTGCAAACTTCAGTAGAATTCTGTTTAAAAATAAACTAGTTTCCATTATAATTTATTTTTAAAAGTCACAAAAGATATTCCAGTTGGCATGCGGATTTTGAGTGAAATTTGGACCTGAACGTATAACCCTTCTGTGATGTTTCTGATAGATACACCAATAATAAAACTGCAATTGTGTGTCCCTTTAAGGCCACCATATAGTAGCAGGAGACCACAACACTTCTGGAATTTAGTCTAACTCCAACACTTGTGGAAGCAATTACAGTAGAACCGCAGAGTTACAAATACCAGAGTTACCAACTGACCAGTCAACCACACACCTCATTTGTAACCAGAAGTACACAATCAGGCAGTAGCAAAGACCAAAAAAAAAAAGGGGGGAGCGGGGGAGCAAATACAGTACAGTACTGTGTTAAACGTAAACTACTAAAAATAATTAAGGGAAAGCAGCATTTTTCTTCTGCATAGTAAAGTTTCAAAGCTGTATTAAGTCAATGTTCAGTTGTAAACTTTTGAAAGAACAACCATCATGTTTTGTTCATTGTTACGAACCTTTGAGAGTTACGAACAACCTTCATTCCTGAGGTGTTACTAACTCTGAGGTTCTACTGTACAGAGTAGAACAAGTTGTTGGAGCGCTGCTAATTAAAGAATGGTAACCTCCACCTCTGAGTGTGACTGGCTTTACATTTGCAAGACGTTACGGAAACTAACATTCAGTTGCTAACACTGGACTCCTTTATAACTATCACAATGATACTTCTTTTCTGTAAGAGGCCTGTAGCGAAAGTCTACTAAAAAAGGTATGGAAATCAAATCACAGTTTACTGAGGTGGAAAAGAGCGCTCTCATTATATGGACAGTCAGAATGCTCTGCTGAGCAGCATAGATGCATGTTATTATTTGATTTCTTAATTTTTTGTGCTAGCCATCTAGTACAGTATTAGGACCAGATTCTCAGCTGGTAGAGATTTATACCAATTGAGGATCAGGTCCTTAGTCTCATGTTTTTCATTTTCCAGGTATAGGGCAACTTTGAAGCCAGTGTATCGTGTGAAGCAGAAGGTTTTAAACTCTTTGCACTGGAAATGCTGCCCTGGTTATATTGGCGAGAATTGTGAACACCATGGTAAGGAAAGTTCAAAAGTGAATGTGAGAATTAAGACTAGACACCAATCATGGTGGTTTTGGGATGGGCAGGGAGAACTTCTCTTTTTTAAATAATTAGGAACAAGAGATCGAAGCTGAGCAACAGGACTTTATTTTTTGCATTAGACCTTCTCTTAAGGCTTTCATTCCATTTTAGATTTCTGTATTTTTTTTAAAAGACTGTTACTCATCTGTTCTCATGTCTAAGATGTGAGGCCACCAACATGGCTCATCTTCTATTCCCCAAATTTGCTGCTAGTTTGACATTATCAGTAGCTGTAATCGCTGCAGTCATCTAGAAGCCTGCTGTCATGCTCAATACACAGGATGAAAGGTCTGTTTGCCACATTGCTGTGGGCTTAACTGAAGTAGAAGTCTACCCTGCCAGGACTAAATTCCAAGTGAAGGCTGGTGACTAGGTCAATTTACAGCAGCAGATCAGTTACTAGAGAGATCATGATGTATTCAGTTCCAAACAAGGTTAGGGGATCTTATACTCCCCACCCTCCACAGAATAGGGGAAACTTACAGTTGCCTGGTTGACACAGTAATGCATGGTGGGTGAGGTAATATTACCTCACCCACCTAGTCGCTAATATCCTGGGACCAACATGGCTACAACACTGCATACAAAAATGCTGGTTGATCATGCTCAGAAGAGGAGCAAGAAGCCCAAACTACAACATTATTATTAGACAACTTCTCTTTGTGATTAAGGAGGCTACAGTGAGAACAAGTCAAGGAAGGTGAATCCTAATCTCACTCACTTGTCCATGTATTCTGTAATTTTAAAGGGAGTTTCTCTTTTTCCCTTTGTGGAGTTGGCTTTTTTTTTTTTTTTTTTTTTTTTTTGGAGGGCAGATCTAGCCCTCTGTAAAGCTCCTGCATATTTTGAAATATAGAATACTACCAGCCATTCTTTCATTTATACTGGTAGAAGAAATACCATCAAATGCGGTGCATTTTGCTTGGTAAATGAGTGTTACAGAGAAGAGATTAAACACGGCTACCCTCTCTTTAATTTCCCATTTGCACAACAGTATTACGGCTGGTAGCAACAATGTGCAGGGATTTTTAGGTAACTAGAGTCATAAAAAGGAATTTTCAGAGATTTTGGTGGAAGCCACAAAAATACTAGTAATTTGTAGGCATTTAAAAATTTTAAATATACATGGAACACACAGACATTTCCTCCCAAACTGTTAAAATGTATAAGGCAGGTCCAATTTTCAACATAAGCTTTTAAACTAAATGTTAACAGTGTACAGTCCTTCCTAGCTCATTTCTTAAAGGTCAATAAATCAGCATGAATAGAAGAACCACTGAGGCTTTATTATTATTTAAGCAATGCTATAAACTTGTGGCACTGTAAAATAGGTAACTGTTCCAGTCCAGGAAAAGGTTCACTGCCCCAAGGAACTTGTAATCCAAAGGTCTGACTTTGGAGTCCTTACTCATGTGGGTGTGGTAGGACTGGGCTTAAATGTACAAGCAATTAAAAAGCAATACAGACTGACGTGTGATTTCGCAATGATGAATGCAGTAACTGGGCAAGTGGGTAGACAGAACGGTTTAATATCTGGAATGCTTCATGGTAGAGGTGGAATTTAATTAACACAGAAAACAAGGGGCAGGTCCTTAACATGTAAATTGACACAGCGTCATTGCCCTTAACAGTGCTGTCATAATTTACACCAGCTGAAGATCAGTCTCTATATGTATAAAATGATAAGAGATCCCTTCTGTTTTGAGAAGTTGACATGTGTGACACAACTCACAGAAGAGGGGAAAGCAGGCTGTGCCATTAATATGCAATTTATAAAATCTCAATTGCAGATCCCAATTTTGTTCCAGTGCCAGCTAATCATACAGAAGGACTGGAAGATGGAGAAGAGTTCTCAAGCAAAAGTACGTTCTTGAACTTAACTCACTGCTTCACTTCATCTCTTTAACCTCATAAAAACAGATGTATACAATGAGAGGAAGGACTTTTCAGCTGCTATATACATGCTCTATGTGGACAATAGCTGTCTATGTAGTGAATTTGCTTGGTTTGGAAAGGCCTTTCCCCTTCAGTTGGTGAGAAGTCTTTAAGTGTATACATCGTGTTTGTGTTAACCCTGTATAACATTTCTACAAATGATCATGGAAGAAGAGATCATTTGTTCAGTAGAAGATGCTCCCCGACCCTTCAGTGTAAGGGAATCCCTTTTTGTGAGCCTGTAAGTTTGACGGGATCCTGCCAAGCTTGAGACAAAGTGACCCAGATTTTCAAAATTGGGTGCCTCGTTAGACTCCTTTGCCAATAGATAGGCACCTAAATAAGTAGCCTGATTTTTTAAAATGTACTGAACACCCGGCAGCTCCCATGGACTTTGGCACTGTACAAATACATACCTGTCCTGAAGTACTAACTGTCTTTTTGGTCTGTGGCTGCCCTAGACTGACTTATAATACAAGAATATCCAGGGAAATGAAAGTAACCCCTCTACAACTTTATATCAAATGGGCTCTTAAGATGAGAATACTAACTAATACAAAGAGTTAATTCTTTCACTGTTTTGGAGATTTCAACATGAAATTGCTCATCCTCCAAGGTGAATTCTACCATTGTCAAGAGGTGGAAACTTATCGCTCAGAATACTTATCAGAAAAACAACCCACTCAAAATGCTATTTAAGTGATTAATAAAATAGAGCTGCCCAAGGCTCTGATGGCATTACTATGGATGTAGCGCTGTAGATCCATACCTCAGCACTCTGTCCTGTCAGTCTGACAAAATGTACTGGTTCCTTGTGCCTCTGGGAAATGGTGCAGTTTTTAAGTGCTATTAAATATCTCCTAACAGCTGGCTTTAGGGCAGCGGTTCTCAAACTTTTGTACTGGTGACCCCTTTCACATAGCAAGCCTCTGAGTGCGACCACCTAATCAATTAAAAATACTTTTTTATATATTTAACATCATTATAAATGCTGGAGGCAAAGTGGGGTTTGGGGTGGAGGCTGACAGCTCGTGACCCCCCCCCCATGTAATAACCTCATGACCCCCTGATGGGTCCCAACCCCCCGTTTGAGAACCCCTGTTTTAGGGCAATGTTACAGCCTTGGAAGACACTGTCCTCTCTCCGACACTGAGCTCAGCTTGCATAAATAGCTACTGCACGGAGAGTTGAGAGTATAAAAGATTTTTAATGAAGGTGAAGGCAAATAAAGCTGGATTGGAAATATTTTCTCCCCTCCCATGAAAATTTTCACGATTTAAAAAAAGTTCCTGTTCTCCATTGGGATGAAAAAAAGACCTTTTGATATTTTGGGGGAAAAAACCTCCCCAACCCCCAGCCTTGAATAGCCAGTAGCCTGATGGTTAGGGTTCTCAGCTAGGATGTGGTAGACCCAGGTTCAAATCCCTGGCCAAGCAGCTCTTCTGCTTTCTTACCCCCCACCCAATACTGGATTTACCATGGCGCCAGGCCCATGGTCCAAAGAGACCCCGGCCAGGCCTGCTCTTCTTCACCCACCACTCTCTCCTGTGGGGGCAGCAGGCAGAAGCTTGGTCCTGCTGGCTCCTGCTGCAGGGCAGGCTCCGCCGGCAGCCAAGCTCTCCCCACCCCTGCCTCTTTCCCGGAGCGTGCTGCGTTCCTGCCCCTTCCCTCCCTCTCCCTGCCGCCAAACAGCTGATCACCCACATGAGGGATGGGGAGGAGTGGAGCTGCAGTGCGCTCGCTGCTGGGGGAGAAGGCTTAGAAAAGGCAGGGGTGGAAGGGGGTGGAATCAGGGCATAACCCCTCCAGCCCCCTGCTGTGAGCCGCAGGGAGCACCCACATCCTCTGCCCTGACCCCTGCACCCCCTTCTCCAGTCCTGACTCCTACACCCCCTCATTCACCCCCAGTCCTGACTCCTGCACCTCCCCACCCTGAGCACCAAACGGGAGCTCCTGCATCCCCATTCCCACCTACACCCCTCGCACCAAATGGGAGCTGCCCCAGGTAAGCGCTCCACACACCAAACTCCTGCCCCAACCCCCCCTCCCTCACCCTAGCTCCTGGACAGACCCTGCACCCCAACCCCCAGCATGCTCCTGCATCCTAACTCCCTCCCAGACCCTGCACCCCCAGCCCTGTGCTCAGTGCACCCCCACCCTCAGCTCGGTGCAGAGAGAGACGAAGAGAATGGGCTAGAACCAGGGAGAAGGTAGGTACCCACTCCATGTGGGCAGAGGTGTGTGTGTGGGATCCTGTTTACCCCCTCCCCAGCCCTGCTGCACTTGCAGTTTACCCCCAGCCCCTCCCTTGCTCCAGGGACCAACCCTAGCTCCTGCCCCACTGTGCTTTTGCCCCTGGCCCCTGCCTCGCTCCAGCTGGGGACCAATCCTTCCCCCCCACCATGCCCCACTGTCAGAGTGGATAAAAATCAATGACATTAAAAAAAATGAAAAATCTATTTTTTTTATTTAAATCAGATTTTTGAGGGGAAAAACCTATCTAAAGAGTTTTAATTAAGATACATTATATCTCATCATGGAATAGGGATTATAAATTCTAATTCTATAGTATGAGAATATATTCATGTAATGTTTAAGAAAAGTTTTGTAAATGAGTTCCAATAGTTCATGGATTAGGGACCCAATATTATGGAGTTCCAGGGGCTTCTGTATAGATCATTTAGGTTAATCTTTCTATCTACCCAATGGGACTCGGTGCTCAGTCTAGAAGATACCATTAGAGATACTTAGTTTTGCAGTTCTCAAACTGTGGATTTGTCTCTCCAGAGGTAACATGCTTGTTAACAGCAAAAATGTTTCTAAATAAATATATAGAGGTGAGAAATAACAGACCTCAACTCTATTATCCCTCTGCAAATTTGTGTACACTGAGTCAATCTCTTACCTCTCTTTAAAAGTGAAAAGTTTCAAAAAGTTCAATGAATAAAAGATTGTTGGGGGTGGAATAGATCTGGACAACGAGAAAAAGTCTGGAGATAAATGTGAGAAGCGAGGGACATATGCTTTTTTGTTAAAATATTATGTTTGCTGTTGAAGAAAAAAATCCCGAATACATAACTAATACATTGTTTTAGTTTAAATAAAACAATGTAAATGTTTGTCTGGTGATGTTCTCCTCCTAATGCAGCCTGGCAAGAAAATCCTCCAAATATTAATAATTAACCTGTTGAATTGGGGATAGTTCACCTCCCAATGACTTCATAAATATCTGCTTCAATTATCTTTGGTAAATGAAATAACCAAACAATCATTCATTTTCTGATATAGCTATAAAACTCATCTGAAAAGTTTTCAAAATAAATCCGTTTAAAAATGTTGTGTGTATCTTCTAAAAATGAAACCTACATCTATCTCTGAGTTGTGAAGAATATGTATTAAGGTTATAACAACCAACAAGAATGCACTTTTATGTAGAAACCCATGATTAAATCGAGTCTTCCTGACTAGTGATTTAAATAATGATTTAAATCAAATCCACCCTGCCTGCTGTACTCTTGCCCCTGGCCCCTTCATTTCCCAGGGGACCCTACAAATATGTTTGGCACCAGGCCCACAAAAAGTTAATCCGGCCCTGCCCTCACCCACCTCCAGTTTTGACCAGAAATTCTATCTTGGACCTGAGAAACATTCCCAGTGAAAAGCTGTTTTGTCAAAAAATTCCCAACCAGTTCTACAAGCCAATGGTGTGTGATTGTAGGTAGACCAACTTTGCTCTCCTTTTAGGGTACATCTGGCACTGCAGTTATGTGGTGTGATTCCCAGCTTGGATAGACATACATACGCTAGCCCTGCTTGAACTAGCATGTTAAAATAGCAGCATGGCTGTGACAGCATGGGCAACTAGATCGAGCTGCTGCCTGTGAAGCTGTGGCCATACTGTTATTTTAGTGTGCTAGCTTGACCACGTACATCTGCCTGAGCTGGGAATCACACCTTCCAGTTGCAGTGTAGCTGTAACCTTAGCCAACTGTCTTGAAAGCTCTCATTCTGCAAGAGAAGCTTATGGTGTGGCGGAGGGCTGCCATTAAACTCCCATTGAAATAACTGGGACTACATGTTTATATGAGCTTATATGTCATGTCCCCAAAAGCCTATTGTTTATAGAGTCACTGGAAGATTCAAGGATGAATTAAATCTTTACTCAGTGAGTAAGGAATACAGGATTTGGTACAGAGCCTGCACCAGGTTGGGGTACATCTTTCGCATTGTTAATTGCTGTATATTGTGTGGCTGATCACTTTCTTTCACTTTGCAATTAGTGTTGACATCACTGCAGGCAGAAGAAATTATGAAAACCATTCAGAATCATAAGGCACTTCTGGAAGATCTTCAGAACGATATACATCAGTCAGCCGGAGATTTACAGAAACTACTTGAAAACAACATTACCACCATGACATCAAAACTGAACTACAGTAAATCTGGTGAGAGGATTGGCACAGATAGATCAGTGTTCAAGCTGGCATTGTAGATTCATATATACCAGAAAGAAAATCTAAAAACTAGAACGTGGTATTCTGTATGGCTTTATTTCAATTTTTAGGGTGTATCTACACTGCAGAGATATGATTGCAGCATGTGGAGACATACTTGTGTTAGCTTTGGTTGAACTATCTCAAACTATAGCAGTGAAGCTTTGGCAGCACAGGCTAGATGCTTGAGTACAGACCCAATTTGTCTGGGCTGCCACAGTTTCATTGCTATTGGCACTTGTGCTAGCTAGATCAAAGGTCACTAAGATATATCTACAAATGCTGCAATCACACCTCTGATTAAAAAATAAACATGCTTACAGTGGGCCAAATCCAGACATGTGGTAAATGAGAGCAATTTCCCTGGAAGTCGCTGAGCCAAATTACCCTGTGACAAATTGGGGTGTAAAGTGGGTATAAACCATAGCATAGTTTAATTTGAATTTATTTGGCATAACTTGGTGTAATTTACATGCCACAATGGCTGAAGAGTGGGCATCAGGAACAGCAATTCAATGTGTAAGAGAAAGCAGGCTCCTTACATTTACTTGTTAGTTTCTTTTCCCATTGTGCCCTTCACCTTTCTCCCTTTACCGTGTAAGTTTTTGCACAGTCATTGTGCACATATTATACTGAATTCCAGGTTGGTAGAAGTTACATAAGAGAGAGTGTCTGAACTCTCCAAACTAGCCTGTACTCCATACATACTTTTCACTGCTGAATTTGGCCTACTAGTAAGTCATGGGTTCTTAGAACCTGGTTCCTTAATGAGAAAGGATCAGTGTTTGAGTTGGTTACCATCAAGTACAGAGAAGATATCACATACTGTTATAGGTTACATTGCAGATGCTGCCCAAGCCCAGTGTAATTTTAAAATCTGAGTATTCCTTATGTTTGTTATTAAAGTCATTTTAGTTTATGCTGTCCCTAAATTTTCAGATTTCAGTGTATTGTATAATTTTGTAGTTGATATAGTTGCATGGTAGGTATCAGAGGAGAAGGCATTATGGGATAGTGGGATACACATATTAACTTGTGGGGGGTGTTGCTAAAATGGCCCGATGAGAAATGATCATAAGTTCAGATGAACAGGGGCACTTCACACCTCTCAGAGCTATTGTTTCAAAGTGGCTGCAGGCTCAGAAAGAACAGTGTATTGACTTACGCTCAGTTTAAATTGGAAGATTATTTTTCCAACCATAAATAAGGCTATGTTTTAGTCACAGGTATTTTTAGTAAAAGTCATGGACAGGTCATGGGCAGTAAACAAAAATTCATTGCCCATGACCTGTCCATGATTTGTACTATATACCCCTAACTAAAACTAGGGTGCTCTGGGGTAGGGGGTGGCCCAGGGGCACCATGGGTGCTCTGGGGGAGTGGGTGGTCAGGGAACCCCGCTGGTATTGGGGGGGTGGGATTGGTAGGCTAGCAGGCTCCCCACCCAGCTCCACGTGGTTCGCTGGAAGTGTTGATATGTCCCTCGGCTCCTAGGCGGAGGCGCAGCCAGGGGGTTCCACGCACTGCCCCCGCCTCAAGTGGGACATGTTGCCACTTCCAGGGAGCCACCCCCCCCCACCCAAGTACCGCCCAGAGCCCTCACCCCATCCCATGCCCCAGCCCCCTCCCACACCCAAACTCCTGCATGGTGGCCCGAGACTGCCCCTGCAGCGGTTGGTGCAGTTGGCCCAGGGACTGCCTAAGCTGCTCAGGTGGCCCCCGGGTCAGCCACACTAGCCCCTGCAGAAGTCACAGAGGTCCCAGAAAGTCATGGAATCCGTGACATCTGTGACAGACTCGCAGCCTTAACCATAAGTATTAGAAGCTTAATTCTCTTTTACAGGAAAGTTTAGATTTTGGGGGGATATTGCGGCAGTCACCACAGAAAAATACTTAGCCAGTGACCTGGAAGGACTTGTCCAAATCTGGTCCCAGCCTGGAAAGGTTTATTTTCCCAAAACGTCATTTAAATTTTCCCTTTTAGTTTTATAGGAATATTTTTCTTAGATTTTGTGTTGTACATTTTAATTTTGTGTTACAGGACTGCCTGAAAGGCTCCTTCAGCAAATGCTGTTTCCCCATGTAGAGAGTTTCCTGAGGGAACATTTTAACCCAATGTGGGCAAGCTTCAATAAAAGCTTACAGAACCTGTCCAGCATGGTAAGAAACTTGTCCAAGGATGTGGAGGCCAACAAAAATAGCATAGAGAAATTCCAAGAAAGCATCGTGCCCGAGAAGGAATTCCAGGAGCTAGGAACTAAGTTTGAATCGAAAGTTCAAGAAAATGTACTGAGAGTGGACCAGCTGAAAAGGGAAATAGGCAATCATCTACACATGCAGCAGACTACCATTCACTACAATCTCACCATGATCAAAGCAGATACTGATATGAAGCTCAAGAGGTATCATAAGATACAGCAGTCCCATTTATTAGCTTTGAACAGTAGCATGACAGACATGAAACAAGAGCAAGAAAACCTTGAACATGAACTTGAGACTTTGAACAGAAACTTAACAGAACTCTCTTTATACTGTGGCAACAAAGATGAAGCTACCCGACTATCCATCAGGCAACTCAATGAGACCCTGATAGGGCATGCAAAGCAGCTTAAAGAACTGTACATGGAGTCAGATGTGGCCTTTGAAGATATTACTGTTTTAGATAACTGGGTTAAGGACTTAAAAGCCAAGTCAAAGCGTGAATCAGAGGAGTTTAGAGTAGCCTTAATGGAGAAATCACTTATTATAGAAGAGAACAAAGAAGCTCTGGAAAGGCAGATATTGGAGCTCAACTATACCCTCTCAAATCTTCAAGAAAGCCACTGGGATCTTTTGAAGTACACGAGAGAGTGCAATTGCGAGAAAATATCTTCTGACATCGACATACTGGAAGATCAAAAGAATATCACCCGTTCCCTAGAGAATACTCAGCTAAACTTAAAGGAAGTGGAACACCTAGAGACATCTTCCAAGGATCTCTTGAGGAGTGAAATTGAAGAGCTGTCCACGGCTATTCATTCTATCCATCAGTCTCTTGGTTATCAACAAGAGCAAAGCGGACAACTGATGGACAGCATGTCTCATTTTAAATCACAGATTAAGATTTTGTCAGAAGATACTGGCTTCCTAAAGAAGAAAGATGAGGAAATTCACGGCCACATCAAGTATCTCAATAGCTCTTTCAATTCTCTTTTAGAAGATGCAATGCGGCATGAAACAGCACTAGAGGCCTTGTTGGGAGCAGAAATTATGGAGGTCTTGTCTGAAGAAAACCCTAACACCTTAATATCATCAGTAGCTCAACTGCAAGAAGCTCTCAGACACACCTCAGATAAACTTAAAGAGCAAAATGTGACTTTAGAATCCCTTACAAAGAGGTTTAATTTCCTGGAGATGGGTCATGAGAGTAACCATGATGCTCAGAATGCCCCTAAACATCCTGAACATAAAAAGCAAACAAAAAACACTCTGGAGGAAGTCAGGAGCCCACACAGCAATGTAGAACATATGGAGCCTAACCATGAGGCTTCCAGGGATGACATCATGGATAATCCAGCATATAATGATATCATGACTCTAAAAAAAGAGATCAAACATCTAAGTATGGACATCGAGAGGCATCAGTCATGGAGGGACGATAACAATAATTGCTGCAATCATACTGTAGTAAATCTAGTGGAACCACTCAACATTTCAGTGGAGATTCTGAGGGCAGATTTAGCAACCACCAAACAGAGTTTTGAGGACCATCTACAGATTTTTCAAAAACTGTTTGGAAGTAGTGAAGAATTAGTTGCCTCAAACGTAAGTCTGGACATTACAAAGATTCAGTCAATGATGACCAAAAAGATGAGGAGGCAGCAAAAAGGTCATGAGAAGCAAAAAAGGAGAGACAAGAAACAGACTGATGAGAACAGAGAACACATGAAAACTATAAATGGAAGAAATAAAATAGAGGTTGAGCTTTTGGAAAAAGGTAGGTTCTCCCCCTCCCCATGCTATAGCTTGTTTCTGAGCTTCACAGCATGCTTCAGGTGCATGGTATATATAGTGAGAGAGCTGGTCGGTGTCTCAATGCAATCAAAGATTTGACATTGCATTTGGCTCCTTGGCTGGTATAAAGTGGTGCAGCTCTATTGTGGTCAGCGGAGTTACAGATTTACAACAGCTGGGTAACTGGCCCTTAACATTAAAAGCTCCATGTTTTGCTTGCAATTGCTGGTGATGATTTAAATGTTTTTTTGTTCGGAGTCAGGATGAGGCTGCTGGGTCTCCAAGCATTGGCTCAGTCTCCATCATTATTTGAGTCTGGGAGGAACAGAAAGGGCCAAATCCTGTTCACCTTGCTAACAGGAACAGACAGGTTAACTTAATTGGGTAACTTGAGTGAGCAAAGTGGGAAAGCTTGGGTCCAAAGGAAGCATATTACTTGTCCATGTTAGAGATTCATACACAGGTTTCTACCTAGCACTTCACCATGAATTACCAATTCCTCTTTACTACAAACTTGCTTCTTGATGATTGTTAACCATGTAGCCCCATAGCCTGCTCACCTTGGGCACTGCAAGAACAGCACATACTAATCCTACCTGCCAGAGTTGTAGAGTGTTGATTCCAGCTCAAGATATGAAATTGCCTTGGTCACAGCACCAGCCAGACTTTCAGCCCAGCCCACTTAAGAATGTTGTAAAAATGCAAAATAAGCAAAGAGGCTATATGATTGAATAAGCAAAAAGATTATATGGATCAATAATTTCAGGAGAACTTAATGTTCACCAGCAGGACAGAACAGGATATACAGCACTTTCCTTATCTGCAGAATAACTCACACTGGTGCTATACCTCGGTGCTTTCAGCCTCATAACTTTCCAAGGTTATTGATTTAATCACTTTCCCAATGACAGCAAAATGCAGGTGATGCCATTTATTATACTATTGTTTAAATAAAATAAGTGAAGCTATCTGTGCAAGTACATAAATGCACCTTTCTTTTTCAAATGCTAGGACTTCAACAAATTGAATGCTTTGTTACATCCCAACTACAAATTGGCATTAAGATCTAAATTAAAATAAAACTGATAGTCATTACAAATGATAGATAAGGTAAAAGATAATAAAATAAATGATATTACTTCACCCAGCTTGTCTCTCTAATATCCTGAGACCGACATGACTACAACTACACTGCAAACAACAAATGATAGCTGTCTTTTACCTGCATTGTTCCATTTTTGACCCGTTACACTTCTGTTCTTACATTGTAGTTGCATTATCTACCTTGCTCACACTCCTGCAATCACAGAATCATAGAATATCAGGGTTGGAAGGGATCTCAGGAGGTCATCTAGTCCAACCCCCTGCTCAAAGCAGGACCAATCCCCAACTTTGTCAAGCCTGACCTTAAAAACCTCTAAGGAGATTCCACCACCTCCCTAGGCAACCCATCCCTGTGCTTCACCACCCTCCTAGTGAAAAAGTTTTTCTTAATATCCAACCTAAACCTCCCCCACTGCAACTTGAGACCATTACTCCTTGTTCTGTCATCTGTTACCACTGAGAACAGTCTAGATCCGTCCTCTTTGGAACCTCCTTTCAGATAGCTGAAAGCAGCTATCAAATCCCCCCTCGGTCTTCTCTTCTGCAGACTAAACAATCCCAGTTCCCTCAGCCTCTCCTCATAAGTCATGTGCTCCAGCCCCCTAATCATTTTTCTTGCCCTCCGCTGGACTCTTTCCAATTTTTCCTCATCCTTCTTGTAGTGTGGGGCCCAAAACTGGACACAGTACTCCAGATGAGGCCTCACCAATGCTGAATAGAGGGGAATGATCACATCCCTTCTCTGCTGGCAATGCCCCTACTTATACAACCCAAATGCCATTAGCCTTCTTGGCAACAAGGGCACACTGTTGACTCATATCCAGCTTCTCATCCACTGTAACCCCTAGGGTCCTTTTCTGCAGAACTGCTACCTAGTCATTTGGTCCCTAGTCTGTAGCAGTGCATGGGATTCTTCCGTGCAGGGCTCTGCACTTGTCCTTGTTGAACCTCATCAGCTTTCTTTTGGCCCAATCCTCTAAATTTGTCTAGGTCTCTCTATATCCTATCCCTACCCTCCAGCGTATCTATCACTCCTCCCAGTCATCTGCAACTTGCTGAGGGTGTAGTCCACGCCATCCTCCAGATCATTAATGAAGAAATTGAACAAAACCGGCCCCAGGACCGACCCTTGGGGCACTCCGCTTGATACTGGCTACCAACTAGACATGGAGCCATTGATCACTACCCGTTGAGCCCGACGATCTAGCCAGCTTTCTATCCACCTCATACTCCGTTCATCCAGCCCACACTTCTTTAACTTGCTGGCAAGAATACTGTGGGAGACTGTATCAAAAGCTTTGCTAAAGTCAAGGAATAACACGTCCACTGCTTTCCCTTCATCCACAGAGCCAGTTATCGCATCATAGAAGGCAATTAGGTTAGTCAGGCATGACTTGCCCTTGGTGAATCCATGCTGACTGTTCCTGATCACTTTCCTCTCCTTTAAGTGCTTCAGAATTGATTCCTTGACGACCTGTTCCATGATTTTTCCAGGGACTGAGGTGAGGCTGATTGGCCTGTAGTTCCCTGGATCTTCCTTCTTCCCTTTTTTAAAGATGGGCACTACATTAGCCTTTTTCCAGTCATCCGGGACCTCCCCCGATCACCATGAGTTTTCACAGATAATGGCCAATGGCTCTGCAGTCACATCCGCCAACTCCTTTAGTACCCTCGGATGTAGTGCATCTGGCCCCATGGACTTGTGCTCGTCCAGCTTTTCTAAATAGTCCTGAACCACTTCTTTCTCCACAGAGGGCTGGTCACCTCCTCCCCATACTGTGCTGTGGAGTGCAGCCATCTGGGAGCTGACCTTGTTCGTGAAGACAGGGGCAAAAAAAGCATTGAGTACATTAGCTTTCTCCACATCCTCTGTCACTAGGTTGCCTCCCTCATTCAGTAAGGGGCCCACACTTTCCTTGACTTTCTTCTTGTTGCTAACATACCTGAAGAAACTCTTCTTGTTACTCTTAACATCTCTTGCTAGCTACAACTCCAAGTGTGATTTGGCCTTCCTGATTTCACTGCTGCATGCAAGAGCAATATTTTTATACTCCTCCTCCTTCTGTGTTCCTCAGAATAAGATATGTAACCGAGAACAAGTTTTGACGTGCAGCGGAAGAATTGTTTAATAGAAGCCTGTTTATTTTTCCACTGAGAACCTCAACTGACTCATCAAGTACATGTTTTTACAACTTCTTTTTTTTAATGTCAAGAATGGGATAAACTCAATAAGGAATTAAAAGTCTGTTCTGTAATGTCATCTCACTGAAAGATCTCTTGCTTCGTAAGGACTTCAGACTTGCATACATGGGACACAGGAAAGTTAAGTGAATCAACTAAAGTAAAGTGGCTTTAGTTTATTATAACTTCATCCTTCAAAGATTATTTACAGTGAATTAAGGCCACTTTACTCTTTAGTGAGAGCATCAATACAGGGGTTTAATATGCTATACTTTATGTGTTTTAACTTCATACCTTTAGTTGATTCACCAAAACGTCCCTGTTTCTCCCCATGTAGACAAGCTCTGAATGAGACCTAAGAGTCTCGTCACTTAAAATGTTGTTTACTGACTGCTTTTGGCACTGATTCTGTAGGTTTCTTTCTGTCATGCTTCACTGCAGTGCCCTCTGCTGGTAAGAATTTCCTTATAGATTCATAGACTGAGCCCAGAAGGGACCATTTCAGATAATCTAGATAAACTTTTGCATAGCATTGACCATAGAATTTCACCCAGTAGTTCATGAATCAAGCCCAGTAACTTTTGATTGAGCTAGAGTATATCCTTTAAAAAGACATCCAAATCTTGATGGAGATTCCGTCACATCCCTAAGTAAATTATTCTCATGATTAATTAACCTCACTGTTAAAAATGTGTACCTTATTTCCAGTCTGAATTCGGCTTCCGTCCATTTAATCTTGTTATTCCTTTATCTGCTAAACTAAAGATCACTATCAGAAATCTTTTCCCTGTTTATGTACTCAGACCAACTTCAAGTCATTTCTTAAACTTTTTTTTTGATAAACTACATACATTGTGCTTCTGAAGTCTTTTACCATAAAACACGTTTTCCAGACTTCCGATTATTCTTGCGTCTTTTCTGAATATTTTTCAATTTTTTTAAACATCCTTTTTAAAGTGTGGACACCAGAACTGGAGACAGTATTTCAGAAATGGTCTCGCCACTGCCATATACAAAGGTAATATAAACTCCCTGCTTTAATTTGATAATCTTTTACAATAAAAGACAAAATAAGGCACTGCTTTAAGATATGTGGCTTGGCATTATTTTATCTAGAATTATGGAAACATCTATTGCATGTACATAGAATCATAGATTAGGGTTGGAAGAGACCTCAGGAGGTCATCTAGTCCAACCCCCTGCTCAAAGCAGGACCAATCCCCAAATAAGTCATCCCAGCCAGGGCTTTGTCAAGCCTGACCTTAAAAACCTCTAAGGATAGAGATTTCACCACCTTCCTAGCTAACCTAGTCCTGTGCTTCACCACCCTCCTAGTGAAATAGCTTTTCCTAATATCCAATCTAGGCCTCCCCCACTGCAACTTAAGACCATTGCTTCTTGTTCTGTCATCTGCCACCACTGAACAGCCTAGCTCCATCCTCTTTGGAACCCCCCTTCAGGTAGTTGAAGGCTGCTATCAAATCCCCCCTCACTCGTCTCTTCTGCAGACTAAATAACCCCAGTTCCCTGAGCCTCTCCTCGTAAGTCATGTGCCCCAGCCCCCAATCATTTTCATTGCCCTCTGCTGGACTCTCCAATTTGTCCACATCCTTTCTGTAGTGGGGGGGGGGGGTCTAAAACTGGACGCAATACTCCAGATGTGGCCTCGCCAGTGCCAAATAGAGGGGAATAATCACTTCCCTCGATCTGCTGTCAATGCCCCTATTAATGCAGCCCAATATGCTGTTGGCCTTCTTGGCAACAAGGGCACACTGTTGACTCATAACCAGCTTCTCGTCCATTGTAATCCCCAGGTCCTTTTCTTCAGAACTGCCACTTAGCCAGTTGGTCCCCAGCCTGTAGCAGTGCATGGGATTCTGCAGGAATCAGGACTCTGCACTTGTCCTCGTTGAACCTCATCAGATTTCTTTTAGCCCAATCCTCCAATTTCTCTAGGTCACTCTGGACCCTATCCCTACCCTCCAGCGTATCTACCTCTCACCCAAGCATAGTTGCACCCTCAGCAAGTTCGCGGATGACAATCCATCCCATCATCCAGATCATTAATGAAGATGTTGAACAAAACCGGCCCCAGGACCGACCCTTGGGGCACTCCGCTTGATACTGGCTGCTAACTAGACATCAAGCCGTTGATCACTACCTGCTGAACCTGCTGATCTAGCCAGCTTTTTATCCACCTTATAGTCCTTTCATTCAATCCATACTTTTTTAACTTGCTGGCAAGAATACTGTGGGAGACTATCAAAAGCTTTGCTAAAGTTAAGATCTATGTCCACCGCTTTCCTCACGTCCACAGAGCCAGTTATCTCATCATAGACGGCAGTCAGGTTGGTCAGGCATGACTTGCCCTTGGTGAATCCATGCTGACTGTTTCTGGTCTCCTCCATGAAATCTGGTCTTTTTGTGTACTTCTACTCTATACCATACAGATTAACAGATTTCATGTTGGAGACCAGCATTGCTCTTGCAGCTAGATCAGCTCAGCAATGCTGATGGTAGCAAAAAACTAGTTATTTGTATTACAGTAACACCTAGAAGCCTCAACCAAGATTGGGGCCCCACTGTGCTAGACACTGTATAGACACACAATGAGCACACAGTTGAAACAGAGACAAAGAGTGGGAGGGGAAGCAGAGGCGCAGAGAGGTAGAGAGACTTGCCCAAAGTCTCACAGCAGAGTCAGGAATAGAACCTAGGTCTTGTGACCCATTAGTTCAGTGCCCTATCCACTAGATAATGGTGCCTCATTAAATCAAATAGAGATGATTCCTAAGACCCAAAGGAAGCAGATAGGGATATATTACTGTTGAGCCATTTTGATTCCCATTTGGAGTACAATCTTATTTTATATATTTACATTTAATAAGATAAGTTAACACAAATATATATGTAGCAATCATAATTACAAGCTTTATTCCACTACCTACCTGTGGGGAGCAAGCACAAAAAGAGTTGCTGTATTGTTAAAACTGTTCCTCTCCTCCTGTTGTTCTAGATTCATCAGTGGCATTCTACGTTGGATTCTTCGAAGAATGGGATGAAGTAAAAGCATTGAGGTTTAATGAAACATACCTTAATTATGGTAACAGCTATTTCCCTGAACAGGGCTACTTTAAAGCACCTCAAAATGGTGTCTACATGTTTGTCATCAATGTGAAGTTTAGCGCAGGACCTGCACTAGGGCAGCTGGTTTTTAGCCGTGGGAACAGAATGACTCTGTCAAGCAGTCAGAAGGAGACAACTGGAAGTTCTGAGACCACTTTTGCTATGGCAGAGCTGAAGAAGGGGGAGAGAGTGTGGTTTGAACTGTTGCAGGGCTCTATAGTGAAACATAGCCCACCTGGAACAACCATGGGTGGATTTCTAATATTTAAAACTTGAAGTGTACCATTGTTCATTAGTCAACATTTTTCCAGATACATTGGACCATCAATTACTGCCTGATCTGTGATTTGCTTGCATGTAAATTCTGTTGTGTGTTTAACATAGTACTCTTACATTTACCTCCATGTTCCTTTCTAGACATATTTGGTTTTTGATTACTTAAACTTTAAGTAAGTCTTAAAGCATCACATAGAATTCAGAGAAATGGGATTTTATTAAACTTCTTCTGTGTGATAGGTTAATGCTTTGAACGCAGTATCTCAGCCCAAGCGTTCCCAAATATTTTCATTGTGTGGATCACATCTTAATAGAGAAATGTCTCATGCACTATCTAGCAGGGCCACCTCCTCCTTCCCCACTGAATAACCTCCCAGTGGCAGCTCTAGCAATTAATTACATTGAAAAGCCATATTAATGAAGAATATAGTTTTAGCTATTTTTTATGCAGTTTAACATCTGTAGAAGACAAGCCCAAAACATCTAGCCTGCCTGCTCTCTGCAGACCACTAGTGACCCCAGACTATAGTTTGGGAACCACCGAACCCAATTCAGCAAAGCGTTTAAGCATATACTTAACTTTAAGAATGTGAAGAGTCCCAATTCATGCAATGGGATGCCTCCTATGCTTCAAGTTACACACACAAGCCTTATCTTTACAGCCTTAGATAGGCACTGCTGTCTCAGTTTTCTAGGCACTTGGTCATGATCTAACTGAAGTGTAAAGCTCATTTTAATGTGACGCTATCAAACTGATATAGGCCCAAATTTATGTTTTATGGAAAAAAAGAGGTTAAGTGATATACTGACAGTATGAAAATGTCAATGAAACATTTTTTAAAATTTAAAATCATGCTTCTGCAGTGTTTTCAACCAAAAAGTTCCAGCACTCTGCTAATGGTACACAACAAAAAGTTAAACTGACTAGTCCAGGGATCGGCAACCTTTGGCACGCAGCCCGCCAGGCCGGTTTGTTTACCTGCCGAGTCTGCAGGTTCAGCCGATCACAGCTCCCACTGGCTACGGTTCGCTGCTCTAGCGCAATTGGGGCTGCGGGAAGTGGCGTGGGCCGAGGGATGTGCTGGCCGCTGCTTCCTGCAGCCCCCATTGGCCCGGAGCAGCGAACCGCGGCTGTGGGAGCTGCGATCGGCCAAACCTGCAGATGCGACAGGTAAACAAACTGATCCCTGGACTAGTCTATTGTCATTAGCCAACTTGAATGGAATACAAAAGGTAAGTTAGAGTTGAGGGAAATTCCGAGATTTCAAAATTTGGTTTAATCCTGAATTGGGATGAAAAGTCAAATCTCTGATTTTTACATATAATACTTCATTTTGATAAGGTCAAAATGGTTTGGCTTTTACATTATAAATATAATATATAAATCAAAATTATGAAATCAAAGTGCAACATTTTAAACTTATAAAAACAAAATGTTTGAAATATTCTGGCAAAATGGATACATCCCCTCAAAACACAGATTTAGTCAAATCAGCATTTTCTGATGGTAAACTGTTCCATTGGAAATTTTTTGACCAGCTCTAGTTGTAAACATTAAACTTCAGAGTTACTAAAAACAGGTCCATGTATTGCTCTTCAAACCTTAATTTTATAGCTGACTGTGCCACTTTGCAGTGAAGATTGGATGTACCAGTTTGTAACATGTATAATAATCACACAAAAGCACTCCTTTGCACCATTGCCTCTGCATGTCTCTTGGAATAAGGCAAGCCAGAAAATTAGCAGTTTTAACTGTTTATAAATTAACTCACTGGTGGGATTATAAGCATCTGCTGTCTCCAATACACCGAAGACTGAAAATACACCATTTATTCTGCGCCTTTGATAAGTAAAGTAATCTCATTTTTGTGCACAATACTGCTTGAACATTTTGAGCTGTGGAGAGGAAAGAGTAGAAGAAAACCAACACGGGGTGAGAAAGTGTGAAGGGAGACAAAAGCATCAATGACAGGACTGGTATCTTTTAGTTAGGCCATTAAAATCAGGTGACCCAGACACTTTAATGAAGTAGATTCAAGTCTCCTTTCTATCCCACTCATCATCTCCAGCAGTGATATGGCTTAGAGAAACCAGGTAAAATCCCGGCCTCATTGAAGTCAATGGGAGCTTCGCCAATGACTTCAGTTGAGTCACAATTTCACACAAGTTATTTAAAGTGTATTTCTCCACATGTACAATACATTTTTCATAGACATTATTGTCTATGGCTGACAAGCTTCCCAGTGCCTCACATGCTTTTTAAAAATTCTTAAGTATTAAAGCAAATTTTTGCTGACAGTAAAAAGTTTAATTAAATTTAAGTTCTAAGGGTGCCAAAAAACTTATACCAAAAATAAGAGTTCTATAACTATTTTTGGCAAGGGATAATATTAGTAAGGGGAGAAATTAACATTCTTTAGGTTATATGAGTTATGGAGAAAACCAACATTCTACCATCTACCAATGTGATACATGCCGTCATCTGCCAGCAATGCCCCTCTGCCATGTACATTGGCCAAACCGGACAGTCTCTACGCAAAAGAACACATGGACACAAACCTGACATCAGGAATCATAACATTCAAAAACCAGTAGGAGAACACTTCAACCTCCCTGATCACTCAGTGACAGACTTAAAGGTGGCAATTTTGCAACAGAAAAGCTTCAAAAACAAGACTCCAACGAGAAACTGTTGAACTCGAATTAATATGCAAACTAGATACCATTAACTTAGGTTTGAACAGAGACTTGGAGTGGCTCGGTCATTATGTTAATTGAATCAATTTCCGCTAAGTTAACTATCCTCACTCACACCTGTGTGTCAACTGTCCGAAATGAGCCGTCTTGATTATCACTTCAAAAGTTTTTTTCCCCTGCTGATACAGTTCCTCTTAATTAATTAACCTCTTAGAGTTGGTATAGGTACTTCCACCTTTTCATGTTTCTCTGAATGTATAAATATTTGCTTACTGTGTGTTCCATTCCATGCATCTAATGAAGTGAGCAGATGTGCTAAAGATTCTTATGTCCCTTCATGCTCAACCACCATTCCAGAGGAGATGCATCCACACTGATGATGGGTTCAGCTTGATAATGATCCAAAGCAGAACAGACTGATGCATGTTCATTTTCATCATCTGAGTCAGATGCCACCTGCAGGCCCATTTTCTGTGTTGGTGGTTCGGGTTCTGTAGTCTCGGCATCTGAGTGTTGCTCTTTTAAGACTTCTAAAAGCATGCTCAACACCTTGTCCCTCTCAGATTTTGGAAGGCACTACAGATGCTTAAACCTTCGGTCAAGTGCTGTAGCTATTTTTAGAAATCTCACATTGGTACCTTTGCATTTTGTCAAATCTGCAGTGATATTGTTCCTAAATCAAACAACATGTGCTGGGTCATAATCCGAGACTACTCTAACATGAAATATATGGCAGAATACGGGTAAAACGGAGCAGGGGACATACAATTATCCCCGAAGGAGTTCAGTCACAAATTTAATTAACACACTATTTTTTTAACAAACATCATCAGCATGGAAGAATGTCCTCCGGAATGGTGGCTGAAGCATGACGGGGCATACGAATGTTTAGCATATCTGGCACGTAAATACCTTGCAACAACGGCTAAAACAGTGTCATGCAAACGCCTGTTCTCACTTTCAGGTGACATTGTAAATAAGAAGCAGGCAGCATTATTTCCCGTAAATGTAAACAAACTTGTTTGTCTTAGCAATTGGCTGAACAAGAAGTACGACTGAGTGGACTTGTAGGCGCTAAAGTTTTACATTGTTTTGTTTTTGAGTACAGTCATGTAACAAAAAAAAATCTACATTTGTAAAGTTACACTTTCACAACAGAGAATGCACTACAGTACTTGTATGAGGTGAACTGAAAAATACTATTGCTTTTATCATTTTTACAGTGCAAATATTTGTAATCAAAAATAATATAAAGTGAGCACTGTACACTTTGTATTCTGTGTTGTAATAAAAATCAATCTATTTGAAAATGTAAAAAAAAATCCAAAAATATTTAATACATTTAAATTGGTATTCTATTGTTTAACAGTGTGATTAATCATGATTAATTTTTGTAATCAGAGTTAATTTTTTTGAGTTAATCACACGAGTTAACTGCGATTAATTAACAGCCCTAATTATTTGTACTAGCAATAAGAGTTTGTGTGAATTCAAATGTCAAATAGATCTTTACCTTTATAGGCAACATATGCATAAAAGGTTTATCCCCAAACACAAATAAAGATCGAATGATCAAGCAAAGCAGTTTATTAAAAGCTGGCTTTGTTTTTCTTTCAATACGAACTAAGGAGAAAATTTAAGAAGAATACTGATTTTAGTATTGTGCCCACATTTAAGGATCTGGATGATTGACAGTAGTCCACCAAACAACTTTGAGCATCACTAAGGAAGATGATTAAAGCTGTTAATAACCATTGTTAACTTATCCAATGATTTAAAGACTGAACCAAATACAGTATTTTAAAAGCAGAGAAGTACTTGGTTATGCATTAACGGTTTCCAAGGTAGTACATTCTAATGAAGAAGTCTTATAATAATACAAAACACATTACTAATATGTACTAAAATAAGGTTATTTACTTAAAAATGATACATTGGACATAATCTGTGTACAGAAAAAAGCATTCATGGTAAACTTAAGGCACCTTTTAAATCAGATGCTGTACAAGGTACATTAGTGTGTTACATTTTAAAAGATTTTTCTACACGTTTGGCATATAACAAACACAAGAATGTAATCATTCTGCTTGTTTTACCCTTCTCTCATTTTTATTTACATCTTCTCTAAGTTAACTACAATGTTATTTTTGTATACAATATAATACATTTCATGTTGGGCATGGGTAGGTCAGAGCACAAACATCACTACAGTATGTGGATTTAATTGCATTCAAGGATAATATAGAACAAGGCAACAATTACATGAGATTTGTTGAACAAATTAAGTAAAATAGTGTTCACTCCACCTTTGTGAAAACTATTAAACCTTGGCTACTATACTGTGAACTCCATAAAGCTCTGTATTACATACCATTATATCACCCCTACATGGGGTACACCCAATGGAAGCAGGATTGTGTCCTCTGACTTCTTACAGAAGCCCTGTCACAACAATGGAGAACTGCTAAATCATTTCCTATCTAACCAAAATAAAAGATAAATATTACTTCCCTTTAAACATTATTACAGTAACCAAAAAAGGTTTTTAATTTTAAATTTAAGTGACATTTTTACTCTTCAAATGGTTTTAGTCTGTTAATTTAAAATATAGCATGTGAAAACAATATAGCTGATTTATATCCAAAGAATTAATGTTATAGCACATTCAGTGGTCATTTAGATGACGTTCTAAAATTTGATTCTAGGCTTACTGAAGAGGTAACAGTTAAAGATTCAGTCTGCATTTTAATATCAACACAAAGATAATATAATTTAAAAATGTAAATGAAATAATTATGGAAAATATGGTACATACAAATGAAACTACCAGTTTTCCAAGATTTTAAGGTCTCGTACTTTCAAAAATATCTACCTTGAAAGCTAATTAGAGGCCTACAGAAGTTATATATCACTTATCTAATTTGGGGTTTCATGATACTCATTCTTAAAGGAAAATTCTAAGATAAGCAAAGAGTAAAACCCAAAATGCAAGTCTGCATTCATTCCTAGAAACATCATATTCCATTAGGAATTTACAAGTTAACCAGGAATGTAAATGTTTCCTTACTCTCACTGAATACAATGGCCTCAATTAGCTCAAAGATGCAAGTTTACTTTCCATCCAACTAAAGATAGAACCTGCTGGACAATACAAATCTCCATATGCAACTGCTTAATTGGTTCCAATGCACAGACCATGCTCAAAAGGCATACTCTACACATTACATTTAAAAGATATTTGCCAGGCATCCTCTCTCTCTCTTTTTAAAAAAAATACTGGTTGACAAACAATTACTGAAGTAAGTTTGACCAACAAAATGAGACGATCACTCACTTAGGATGAAGGAGTCTTATACTCCTTTAAAAGGTTTTGGAATCCTTATAAGGCAACACAACTTGACTTAAGTTTGCATTAAGTATAAAAATATTTTAATTAATAAATTTGCTAAGATTAATGTCAAGCTTTTAAGAAATGAGTATCTAAAGCTATGAGCCTAAGCTCATATTTAGGCCCTGATTTTGCAAGTTACTTCACATAGGACTTAAGCACGTGCTTAAGTGCTTTACTGAATTAGGGCCTTAATTTACTGATTTTCAGAAGTACTGAGCACCTACTGGCTCTCAATTGAGCCAATGAAAGTTACTGTATACTCAGGATTTGAGAATATCAGGCCATTTATTGAGGTGCCTAAAAACAGATTTTGGAGCCCAACTACGCAACCACTTTTTAGAATTCAGGCGTAAGTCCCCCCCTCCACCTCTTCCTCCCACCCCCAACCCAACAGAAAACCCAGCTCAGTGGATTTACTTTATGTAAAATTGTTTTTTGTAAAGCCTTTTGAAGTGTTAAGGTATTTACTCAGAGTATGTCTAAACTACAATTAAAACCCCCTCGCTGGTCCATGCCAGCTGACTCAGGCTAATGGGCTATTTAACTGCAGTGTAGACATTCAGGCTCAGGCTGGCACCAGGGCTCTAGGACCCTGCAAGGGGGGAGGGTCCCTGAGCTCAGGCTGCAGCATGAGCACAAACATCTACATTGTAATTAAACAGCCCCTTAACCTGAGCCCTGGGAGCCCGAAACATCTGGCATGGGCCAGCCACAGGTATCTAATTGCAATGTAGACATACCCTCAGTATCACCAACATTTTGCCTTGCAAAAACGTAAGCAATAAATATTTGGGGTGGGGGGAAAATCAATGAATAATTTTAAATGGTGTTTCATTTTTACATTTCTGTTGCTTTATTTAGACTACCATCAACTGTTTTCCTTAAAGACTGCAGAAAAAACATGTCAAGATTAAATGTTAGCAAATAAATCGTAGCTAATAAAGATGTATAATTCACATGGCACTTTATGAGATGAATACAAATATTCCAATATAGGAATGAATTAAATTTAAAAAAACTCCATGTTCTGAAAGAGCAAGATTATGGGACATGTGCATATAAACATTTTCGTTTTTATTGTTAAAAACCCAGGGCGGTGGGTGGGTGGAAGCAGCTTATTCTAAATTATTGATTTTATTACTCATGCCAAATATTTTCCAACTACCTGTGCTACTCTTGGGGGAATTCTGCGTCACTGCGCACAATTCATGGCCTCCGCAGATTTCTTTGCTTCCCCCACAGAAAAATGACTTCTCACAGGGAAGCAAAGGGAAGCCGCCAGAGCGGTCACACGCCCCTCCCTAGCAGTGCAGGCAGGTTAGTTTGAGTGCCCAGAGCAGCCGGTAGAGACGTAAATCACAGCTGGGGCGGGAGGGCTGGCCAGTCATGTGAGAGAGAGAAAGAAACACTCTGTCCCTCTCGCTCGCTATTGAGGAATGCTCGGCGTGAAAGGGCAGGGCTTTGGGGTGTTTCTGAGAAGATATGTGCGAGGCAGGCTCTGTCCCCACAGGCAGAGTAGAATGTAGCAGCCTGCCTGCCTTAGTGAATTGTTCCCATTGTTCTTAGTAAATTCCCCAGGAGTATAAAACAGGTGTAAAAAATGTAATGCTCCTTTATATTCCCAAAGTGGTGTTAAGAAGCCTTATTGTAAAGGACAGTATGGCTTTATATATGCTTATGGTGCTTTCGTGATTAGAACTAGTCTAAATTTTTTGACTGAAAAATTTTCTTATCAAAATGAGCTCCATGAACTGTTTTCTACTGACCTTCCTGGAGATGGTCAGTAGCCAATATAAATTGTGAGTTTGAGCCCTCACTTGTTCTTCAGTTGCCTATGATGTAACACTGAGCATATGGCTGCATATATTTGTTGATTAATAACTAGAAGTAAAGAGTCAATACTAGCTACATTACTACTAGACAGAGTGGGCTTGGGGATTTCCTCCAATGCTCCCCACTCCCATTCTCCATCTGTTGTATTGTAGTTTAAATAAATTACCAAAATAATTGAAACCAGAGTGATTATATTGCGTTATATCAGGGGTCTCCAAACTTTATGAGACGAGGGCCATATTAGATTTTTGAAGGGGCTTCGTGGGCCGAAACAACAGTGAAAGAAATTAAATATATGCAAAATACCTGCAAAATTGTTAAAAAAAACAACACTACTCTACTCTGTCAGTGTTGCATTAAATTCTAAATCAGGTATAAAAGTTAATTGATGCAGGTACTGTGAAAACACACAAAATATTTGTCAATACATTAAAACTCACATTCACATATTCAAAAATAAAGAAATATTATTTTAGGATTAATGCTAAGTATGGTACTGATGTTTTTCTGACAAAATTGGCTCCCCTTTTGGGGGGACACTGGCTCCCGGGGGCACTCACCCCTCTGCACAGCTCAGCTGTGCTCACTGCTCCCCCTGCCCTGCACAAGCTGCTGCCGGCAGACCCTCCTCCTGCCTGCTCAGCATGCCTATTCAGCTGCAGCCTGCTTTTGCTTCTCCCTGTATCTCCTCCGCTGCAGCAATGACTCCCCTAAGTTGGCTCCCCTTTTGGGGGGACACTGGCTCCTGGGGGCACTCACCCCTCTACACAGCTCAGCTGTGCTGCAGCCCTGCATAAGCTGCTGCTGGCGGCCCCTCCCCCTACCTGCTCGGCATGGCTACTCAGCTGTTCGCTTCTCTGGTTGGTTGGAGGGACGGACAAATGGAAGCCCCGGGCCGGATCCGGCCTGCGGGCTGTAGTTTGGAGACCCCTGCGTTATATTAACAAATAAAATATGCAGAATTTTGCAGAATTTTAAAATATTGTGCGAAGAATTTTAAATTTTTTGGCACAGAATTCCCCCAGGAGTCCTGTGCAAACTAATGCACAAAGACATGCTTAACAACTTCAGCCTCATCTTATATCTTTCTTGGCAATGGACGGAAAAAATTTTAAAGCCCTTTTTTTCATAAGAATTGGGCACACTATTGTCTACTGCTGTCTTCAAATAAGTTAAAATTATACTTGACACACCCATGAATTGTTCAACCAGAATACATATTAATACTTAAAGTCTTTAATAAACAAAAGTAATGATTTTATTTTAAAAAAGAAATGTCCCTTGAGATAACTAGTTTTCTATAAAATATGTAGCATTGTTAAATAAAGTCTGTACATCACAGCAGAAAATAAAAAATACTGCTGTCTTTTGCCTGACCACTTACTTTTTGCAAACTATGGAACAGAAGTGAAAAAACCCAGTGTTAAATAGTTATTTGCAGTTGTTCACAAATGCATATTGGAACTTCATTAAGCTACATTTTCTATTGTATTTTCAAAGGACATTTTAACACAATTTCAAAGCAGTCTCCATGTACCCATTTTAAGACGACAGATAATTTATCAAAAATCTTAATATGAAATCGCTACGTCTGACCAATTTCAACATTATTCCTAATTTCCCCCCCCTCCAAATCTGGGCTATAGCATGTGTGCACACATGTACCTATGACCAGGTGTTTTAAAATAGAGCACATTACACACTATATAAATACCTTCCCTTTTTAAATTTATCTAGAACAAGGTTTACAGTACAAGGTTAGAGGCACTTAAATTAGGTTTAACTGAACTGTTCCAATACTGTGTTTTTAATCTTCAGAAGATTCACAACATTGGGAGTTTAAGCTTGAGTTATGTTGCTTTTTCTGACTTCAAACTAACAGTGACAAAATTAATGGTATATAACTAATGACCCAACTTTACAGTAACCATTTTAGTTTTTTTGGCCTTTTATACCAACCTGTCTTGGTCAACAACAAAAAGAGCAGAAATGTGATTTCCTGTGCAAGCCAAATGGCTTTCATGTAACTAACCAGTTGCTGCAGTACAGAATCATATGCACAGCACTGCATATTATACAGCAACCCTTGACCAAATCCTGCAGCACTGGTAATTTACTGTACCTCCATTCAATCCCATTTCTCCCATATCCAACACCACACATCCGATTCAGTCGAAAATACTCACTGATTTACAATTCATCAATGATGATTTTCAGGAATGATAGTATTTGATTATGTTTTTCAATGTGTCCTCTAGATGGCCCAGCTCTAAGATCTTCAGCAGTAACAATGCTGTCAAGGTGATCTAGCTCAGAATCTCCTTTGCCTGCCTCATGGCAAGCCAGTCAGCTTCAGCCGTTCATCTCAGTTCCCCAGGCCTTGGATGACACTGTATTCTCTCAGTTTCCTAGCTGCCCAGCCTGCACTTCTGGGAGTAGGCCCTAGCTGCAAACTGGAGTCCAGCTCTGGCTCTCAGATCTCCCCCTCCTGCCTGGTTCTATAGAATAATGAAAGGAGCATGCAGTGCAATCCATTTAATTCCCTCTCGTGGGGAAAGACGCAAAGCATGAAGCAGCAGCAGACAGGTCCCAGCAGGGCAGAGAGGCAAACCAGAAAGCCAAAGGTCTGGTTGCTGCAAAATGGTGAAGTCTTCAGCAAAAATGGTGACTTCGGTGGTACCTTGAAAAAAACCAAATTCCACAACCACACAATCATGGAGCATACTGGGCCCCAAGTGAGATGATTGAGGCAGATCACACCTCTTAGTCACTGTTTCAGGCTCTTTGCAGTCTCAGGGCGTGTCTTCACAGCGACACAATGCACACTAGAGAAGTGTGATTTCTAAAGTGCACTCATGTGCTGCATACTTACTGGCCTGCAACAACCCTGCTGGCATGCACTAAAAGGTATCCTAGTGCATGTTAACAAGCACCATGTACATTAAGCACCCTAGGGGAACTTGTAGTGTGTGCCAGCAGGGTCTACATGGATCAGTCAGTATACTTTAGAAATCACACCCCTCTAGTGTGTGCATTGCTGCACCGCGTAGACAAGCCCTCAGATGGACATTGGTTTACACTGTTCACATTTCTGAGGTTCTCTCTGCAACCAAAACAGCACAGAAATGTAATGATTTCAACATGAAAATTGAGATTCTGGAGCACAATTCTGGGATGAATTCTGTGGCAAATCCTGTAACTGTGGAATCAGGGAACATATGGGGCCTGACCATAAGTCTTTCTGTGAATTTAAATTATCTTATCCCAAATGACAGCCAAAGAATCCTGGCACACACATAAAAGACCCATAAAAAGGCATAGGAACTGTTAAACTGAGTAGTATCTCGAACAGATTCCTAACCTACAGGCTATTTCAAAAAGACTTGGTATGAACCAACTAGGTTTTTATCAGGTAGAAGGCAAAAAGCTTATATTTCTCCATCTCTGTTGAATCCATTTAGCTTCTTAAGGCTTTCACAGAAAGCACTGTACTCTGAACATGCAATTCAGTACGCAGAGTTTCACGGGAGACTCACTAAGTGTGATTGAAGTCTCAATGCAGCTTAAAACAAAATTGATACGCATATTTAAAACAAGGCTGTCCATATATGTAGCATGTAGTGTACAGAGACTCTCAGCATTATATTCTACAAAGTACTGAAAGATTTAATATTAGCAGCCTGTAAAAGTGAGATGAGGAAGTGGACTGAATCTCAGTTGCTTCCTCTTCCCACTTAGTTCCCACCCTTATCAGGGTGAAAAGTTCTAGGAGTCCAACTCTGCTCCTCAGTACTGTATTATTCTGTCAAATCTTTACATCTTGTGATTCCACCATCTTGGCAAGTGTCTTCTTGATCCTCAAGGCTGTAAGTCTAGAGGCAGGATTGTGGGCCCAGCATTCAGACATTAACTTCAACACTGCTCTTAAACACTGAAAATTAAAAAAACAAAAGGATACTATTGTAAACAATAATGACTGACAGTTGAAATGGCACAAGTTTTAAGGAGGACACTAGTGAAGCTAGTAGGCCAAAAAGGTTAATTTTTTTCAATATTCTGTTGATTTATTTACAAAATCTTTTGACAATTATTTCCCCTGAATAAAGTAACATTGGTATCTCCAACACTGATTTGATTTAGAAAGTGTGCCGCCTTAGTTACAACACAAAAACAAACTGGTGCTCGTTCTTTTGTTTTATAAGAGCTCAGGATTCTTTTACATTTCAATTTACTGCCTGAATTAAAAAAAAGAAAGAGGACTATGAAGTTTCAGTGGGTCAGGCTAAAATCCCATAGCAGAGTAATGAGGTGTCATACTGTGTACCCAATGTTTCTCACCAGAGGGAAGGTTGGCATGACAAAAGGTCTGATTGGGTGACAAGTGAAATGGGAGAAATTAGGGCATTTCCAAAATAAAGGGATAATCTCTGACAGGGTGGGAAAAGAAGTAATATAGCATGCATATATCTGCTATTTGAAGCAGGTAGATCATATTACTTATCTACCAGCCTCAATAATATCCATTTAAAGACCAAAATATTCCTGTTTAACCCATCATTACATAGAATGATAAAAAACCCTCAGGTCATTTTCCCATGGCCTCAGGTCCTCTGAGAGTAGTCAGGTCCTCCGAGAGTAGGACTCCAAGGCAGAGAGGAAAGGCGTACAGAGTGTGTGAATATGGAGAGTCCATGTCGAACTACTCCAGTTACAAGTAAGTAACCTTCATTTCTTCTTCGACTATCCTCTGCATATTCCCACTCACAAGACAGTCTAACTGTGGTAACTCTGACCCAGGATGGCCGGAACATGGAATCCCAGTAAAATGAGAATTGCATTGCCAAATTTTGCATCTGATCTAGGTTTTAAGTCTAATGAGTAGTTCCTAGTAAAAGTGTGCATTGTACGCCACATTGTTACTCTTTATGTTTCTATTAAAGGAATATGTCTAGCGAATGACACAGAAACTGCTTCTGATCTAGTAGAATGAGCTCTAATTCCTTCAGGAAGACAGGAATTCATCAGCTTATAAACTTCAATACATAGCCTAACTCACCTTGAGAGAGTTTGTACAGTGACCGCTCTCCCGTTATTCCTCTTTTCATGAGAAATAAAGAAATTGGGAGATTGTTGACAATGCTTAGTTCTATTTAAATGAAAACTAAAGTCCTTCTAACTTCTAGCACATGAAACCTAGCCTCCTCATCTTGAGTGAGAGGTTCAGGAAAAAAAGCTGGTAACAGATTTATAGTAAAATATAAGAATCTTGGGTGTGTACAGAGAATTCTTTTATCCTTATGAAAGGCAGTCAATGGTGGGTACAGCATTATCATCTGAATTCACTTATGCGCCTTGCAGAAGAGACAGAGATCAAGATGATTGTCTTAATAGATAAAGAGAACAGCGTACAGATTCCCACAGTCCAAATGAATGTTTCATTAACTGTGTAAGCACTGTGTTTAAATTCGAAGATGGTATAGGATATCTAACTGGTGGATATAGATTATTAAGACCTTTCAAGAATCTTTACATCATGAGTAAAAACTAATTTACTATCCACAGGGACATAGTAAACTGAAATTGATGCAAGATGGACCTTGACTGGTGACAAACAGAGACCAACTCTTTCAAGATATAATAAGTAATAATAAGTAGGGCTGTTGATTAAATCGCAGTTAATTCATGCGATTAACTCAAAAAAAATCGCGATCAAAATTTTTTTGATTTATCGTGCTGTTAAACAATAGAATACCAACTGAAATTTATTAAATATTTTGGATGTTTTTCTACATTTTCAAATATATCGATTTCAATTACAACACAGAATCCGTGTACAGTGCTCACTTTATATTATTTTTATTACAAATATTTGCACTGTAAAAATGATAAAAGAACTAGTATTTTTCAATTCACCTCATACAAGTACTGTAGTGCAATCTGTTTATCATGATAGTGCAACTTACACATTTAGATTTTTTTGTTACATAACTGCACTCAAAAACAATGTACAACTTTAGAGCCTTGTTTACATTTATGGGAGATAATGCTGCCCACTTCTTAATTACGTCACGTGAAATTGAAAGTGAGAACAGGCGTTCTCATGGCACTCTTGTAGCTGGTGTCACAAGATATTTATGTGCCAGATGCGCTAAAGATTCATATGCCTCATCATGCTTTAGCCATCGTTCCAGAGGATATGCTTCCATGCTGACGACGGTCGTTAAAAAAAGAATGTGTTAATTAAATTTCTTGCTGAACTCCTTGGGAGAGAATTGCATGTCTCCTGTTCTGTTTTACCCACATTCTGCCATATATTTCATGTTATAGCAGTTTCAGATGATGACCCAGCACATGTTGTTCGTTTTAAGAACACTTTCACAGCAAATTTGACAAAATGCAAAGAAGATACCAATGTGACATTTCTAAAGATAGCTATAGCACTCAAGTCAAGGTTTAAGAATCTGAAGTTTCTTTCAAAATCTGAGAGGGAAGAGGTGTGGAGCATGCTTTCAGAAGTCTTAAAAGAGCAACACTCAGATGCGGAAACTACAGAACCCGAACCACCAAAAAAGAAAATCAAGCTTCTGCTGGTGGCATCTGACTCAGATGATGAAAATGAAAATGCTTTGGTCCGCACTGATTTGGATTATTATCGAGCAGAACCCGTCATCAGCATGGAACATGTCCCCTGAAATGGTGGTTGAAGCAACAAGGTATATATGAATCTTTAGCGCATCTGGCATGTAAATATTTTGTGACACCGGTTACAACAGTATCATGCAAATGCCTGTTCTCACTTACAGGTGACACTGTAAACAAGGAGCAGGCAGCATTATCTTCTGCAAACGTAAACAAACTTGTTTGTCTCAGCAATTGGCTGAACAAGAAGTAGAACTGAGTGGACTTGTAGGCTCTAAAGTTCTACATTGTTTTGGTTTTCAATGCAGGTGTTTTTGTACATAATTCAACTTTCATGATAAAGAAATTGCACTACAGTACTTATATTAGGTGAACTGAAAAATACTATTTCTTTTGTTTTTTACAGTGCAAATATTTCTAATAAAAATAAATATAGTTTGCACTGTACACTTTGTATTCTGTGCTGTAATTGAAATCAATATATTTGAAAATGTAGAAAACATCCAAAAATATTTAAATAAATGGTATTCTATTATTGTTTAACAGCATGATTAAATCACACTTAATTTTTTTAATCACGTGATTAATCGCGATTACTTTTTTTAATTGCTTGACAGCCCTAATAAGAAGATAGAACATGTAAGTAATCAGAGCTGTATATGGATCTACCTCAATGGTTCTCAACTTATTTATCATTGTTAGCCGCATATTCCGGATCCCGGACCCTGCGGGGCGAGCGGGGCAACCCTGGGCCCTTGCCGCATGGGGCGGGCCAGCAGCCCCGACCCTGACCCCGCTGAGAGATGAGGGAGGCACATGAGCATGCTAACAAACACTTCTAGCTAGAGTTCTATTAGTCAGGCTGAACGGTCAGTACATCCCATTAGTGGGAACATGCAGAGGACACCTGAAGAACTGTGCAGCACTACCAATGAGATCTCTCCATGAAAAAGCAATGGGGCCGCTAATGATCTACTCCATCCTCCCCTCAGGTCTACAAACACACTAGTATCACCTCATATTCCACAGTGTTGAAAATGTCAGATATATCCAATATGACAGAAAAAGATACACTGAGGTTGAGTGTGATAAATTGCATTAAAATGACACGTTAAATTGTAGCTTAATTCAAAAACACAGGAAAATACTACGGCCTAGCTCTAGATTGGTTTGGGGTGAGAATGTGACCATGCAGTTGGTTGTTGGTGAGGTATTTCTCCTTCCCATCCAGATGGGGACATAAAAAGATCAGGCATGTAAAAGCTCTACCAGTTGTTCTGACGCATTAGTATTTTTATTGTGGTCAGAGATATCTCAAAACATTAGAATGTCTAATTTTGTTGCCTCCTCTACTTTAGTTTCAGAAAACTTTTGGGAAAGACTAAAATACCCTTATTATATATTAGGGGTTAAAGCCGAACTACTCCCATTTCTCCCTTTTGGCATACTTACTTCATCGCTATTCCATCTGTTAGATACCACTGGGCGTAGGCGCTTGACGCACACCACCTCTCTCATATCTTCATAAGATGGATCATTTGGCACCATGTCATAATATGGCAGCTGGTACTCCTCAACAATACCTGAAATGTGTGTGAAAGATCAGGGTAATATATGCAAGAACAAACTAAATCCATAAATCTGCTATCTAAACTCCTAACTAACTGAAGAAGCATAAATTAACACAAAATTCTCTTGTCAGCAACTTAAACTCATCAGTGGTTGAAAACTAAAGGAAACACAGAATTATACATAATATCACTTGCTGAAAATTGTAGTGATGGTGGACATTTAGGACTAAATGCTGACTTACTTACCTGTAGTCTCACTGGATGTTTGGCGCTATCTATCCTATTACATACTATAGAGCTACTCCCTAAAACAGAGGAGTGCATACATACGTATCTTCCACTTTATTCTGAGACTGCCTGTAATCTTCCTATTTCACCTAGTTTACCACATCCATGAAGTGTACTTCACTGAACATATAAAGATAGATCACTGTCCCAAGAAAATGCAATCTAAATTAGGATAAGAGGGTTACTCACCTTGTGCAATAACTGAGGTTCTTCAAGATGTGTCCCTCAGTGGGTGCTTTAAGTGTTTGAGCGCCCCTGTGCTTGTAATTGGAGATTTGTGGTAGCAGTGCTTGGTTGGGTCGCACATACATAGTCCCCGTCTCGCGCTGCCCCAAGCAGTTAATTGGCACTGTGAGACCAACCTCCCCTCGATTCCTTCTCTACTGCAGAGCATGAGTGTGAAACTCTGAAGTAGAGGGGCGAAGGGAGAGTAGTGAAGCACCCACGAGGACACACATCTCAAAGAACCTCAGTTACTGCAAAAGGTGAGTAATCCTCTCCTTCGAGTGATGTCCCTGTGGGTGCTCCACTTTAGGTGACTTCAGAGCAGTGCCCTCCAGTGGAAGGGAGGGGCTTTGGAGTTGATGAGTATAATATGGTGAGTCCAAAATAATGCATTATGACGGGGCAAGGCTAGAGGGCTATAGGAAAGTGGTAAGGAACCAGTATGTTAGCCCCAGGCTAAACAAATCCCTGATACCTTATGGCAGTTGCTCCAGGTTAATCAAGACACCTGGGGCCAATTAAGAACTTTCCAGAAGGCAGGAAGGTTAATTGAGACACCTGAAGCCAATCAGGGGCTGGCTGAAACTAGTTAAAAGCCTCCCAGTGAGTAAGGCGCGCATGTCAGGAGCTGTGGAAGGAGGTTGCGTGTGAGAAGCTGGGAGCAAGAGGCACTAGGAGCTGAGCGTAAGAGGGAGTACTGCTGGAAGATGCTGTGGTGACGATAAAGAAGGTGTTGGGAGGAGTCCATGGGGAAGTAGCCCAGGGAGTTGTAGCTGTCGTGCAGTTGTTCCAGGAGGCACTTTAAACAGCTGCAATTCACAGGGCCCTGGGCTGGAACCCGGAGTAGAGGGCGGGCCCGGGTTCCCCCCAAAACTCTCAACTCCTGATCAGACACAGGAGGAGTTAACCTGGACTGTGGATTCTACTAGAGCGGAAGATCTCTGAGGCAAGCAGAATCCGCCAATAAGCGCAGGACCCACCGAGGTAGAGGAGGAACTTTGTCACAACTGGTGTCAAGAGTGGGATTTGGTGTGCACAGCGCAGCGGAAGAAGGAAGGTGTTTATTTAAAAAAAAAAAAAGGGGGGGGGGAGCGGGTTTATTTATTTTTTCACCACAATGGAAGAGGTAGTACGGGCACTGATACAAGCCACGGCTGCCCAGCAGGAGACTACCTGTGTCCAGGCAGCTGCCCAACAGGCGGCAGTACGGCCACAGCAGGAGACCAATCGCCTGTTGATGGACCAGGCCGCTCAAGACCGTACTTTGTTGCGGGAACTGGTAAACCAAGTGAAGGCCCTTACAGAGATGAACCATGGCCATGATGGGACGCGGCACATACGGGCCAGCAATTGTCTGCAGAAAATGACAGGGAACGATGACATAGAGGCATATCTCCTGGCCTTTGAGAGGACAGCCCTACGGGAGGCCTGGCCTCGAGATCAGTGGTCTGGCATCCTCGCCCCATTCCTGGGTGGGGAGGCCCAGAAGGCCTACTATGATCTGCCTGAAGAGGCTGCAGTAGACTACCCCCAGCTGAAAGCAGAGATCCTGGCCAGATCTGGGGTAACAACCGCAGTGCGGGCCCAGCGGTATCATGAGTGGAGGTACCAGGAAGACAAAACCCCACGATCCCAATTGTATGACCTCATCCATCTCGCACGAAAGTGGTTGCAAACTGAGTCCCGGAGTCCAGAAGAGATACTAGAGGTTCTGGTCATCGACCGATACATGAGGGGACTACCGCCAGACCTTCGCGCATGGGCAAGCCAGAACGAACCCTCCACCTATGATGAGATTGTGGCAATGGTAGAGAGGCGAAGGACAGCGAGGGAACTGACCCGACCAGTTAAGGAAGTGGAACCCAGGGTTAAATTAGCAGCACCAAGCCCCAGATTTCGAGTGACTGGGCCACCAGGAGGGTCCAGGTGGAAAAAGAGAGGGGCTGAAGGCCCACCAGAGGCCATAAAGAGTCGGCACACTGAGGGGGAAGATTATGATGTTAGACTTCCCAAACCAAGAGACCGGGGAACGCCTAAGGTTCCATATAGATGTTATGCATATGGTGAGTGTGGACACATAGCAGCACAGTGTCCCACCACCGAGTAGCCTATGCAATGTAACTTGGGGGATTGGGAGGTCCCATACTCCCTTATCCACCTTGCAGGCGTCGCATTAGCCCCGCATAACTACACTAGACCGGTGAAGCTAAATGGAGTAGAGACTATAGCGCTTGTGGACTCCGGGAGTGCAATCACCCTAATATTGGGTAAGCTGGTAAAAAGTAGCCAGCTGCTACAAGCCAAACGCGTAGTAGTGACGTGGGTGCATGGGGCCGTAAGCCATTACCCCACCATCCAGGTGGAGATAGAGGTCCAGGGGAACCCCATTGAGGTGACAGTGGGTGTAGTTCCTAAACTCCCGTATCCTGTAGTCATTGGGAGGGACTATCCAGGGTTTGATAATTTACTCCCGCCGGAGAGGTTGGAGGGAGGTGGGGACCCTGAGGGCAGAGACTTGTCACCGGGGGAATGTCAACCCCCGATGTTCGCTGAGATTTCTCAGGATCTGTTCTCAGTCCCGCAAAAGACCCGGAAGTCAAAAAGGGAGAGGAAGGCTGCAAAAGCTTTGGGAACCCAGATCCTGACCCAGGGCCAGAAGATCGCCCTAATAGGCAGACGGACATGAGCAGCCAGAGAAACTACCACCACGGAAGGTGAGCCGGAGGCTGGCCCCAGCCATGATGGAAGTGAGCCGTTGGAAGCAACAGAGACTGGCCCCTGGGAGCTCGGGCAGGTTAGTCCCGGGAGAGAGACTTTCAGGCAGGACCAGGCAGAGGACCCTAGATATGATAACACCAGGAAAAAGGTGGCTGAGAGAGATGGAGTACCTGTGGATGGGAAGGTCCGGGGTCCAGGACCTTACTTTATAGTGAAAAAAGATCTCCTGTACCGTGTGGTGCAAATGCAGGAGCAAGAGATACATCAACTTCTGGTGCCACGAAAACACCAAAAAGCCATATTGAGCCTCGCCCACAGTCACCTATTTGGAGGACACCTAGGGGTAGAGAAAACCCAGGCACGGATCCTGCGGAGGTTCTTCTGGCCAGGAGTACATGAAGATGTCCGACGATACTGCACATTTTGTCCAGAATGTCAGTTACATAGTCCGCGCCCGCACTTCCGGGCTCCTTTGATACCTCTTCCAATAATAGAGGTTCCTTTTGAATGCATAGCCATGAATCTGATAGGGCCCCTTGAGAAGACAGCTCGGGGCCACCAACATGTGCTTGTTGTACTGGACTATGCAACCCGGTACCCGGAAGCCGTTCCCCTACGCAACATGGCTTCCAAAACCATAGCTAAGGAGCTAGTGCAGATCTTTGCCCGAGTTGGGCTACCCAAGGAGATATTGACTGATCAAGGGACACCTTTCGTGTCCAAGTTGATGAAAGATCTCTGTTCATTACTCCATGTACAAGCCCTACGGACCTCTGTATACCACCCGCAAACAGATGGCCTTGTGGAAAGGTTCAATAGGACCCTCAAGGCCATGATCAGGAAAGTGGTGAGCCGGGATGGGAAAGATTGGGATACACTATTACCTTACCTCATGTTCGCCATCCGGGAGGTTCTGCAAGCCTCCACAGGTTTCTCTCCGTTCGAATTATTATATGGGCGCCACCCCTGGGGCATATTGGATATAGCAAGAGAAGTGTGGGAAGAAGAGCCAAATCCAGGAAGGAACATAGCTGAGCATGTACTACAGATGAGGGATCGGATAGCCCGAGTTACACCTATTGTACGAGAACACTTGGAGAAAGCACAGGAGACCCAACGAACCCATTATAACCACCAAGCAAAGCTTCGACGGTTCCAACCAGGGGATCGAGTGATAGTCCTGGTGCCCGCAGCAGAAAGTAAGCTGTTGGCCCAGTGGCAGGGACCCTACGAAGTGATCGAAGCCGTAGGAGAGGTGAACTATAAGGTGCGGCAGCCAGGCCGCAGGAAACCAAAGCAAATCTACCACATCAATCTTCTAAAACCTTGGCACGATCGAGAGGCATGCTTAGTCACCCAGGAGACCCTTCCCCAGGAGGATAACCTACACGAGCAAGTAAGGATATCACCTGACTTGATGCCGATCCAAAAGATAGAGACAAACGACATGATTAATCGCAACCGAGATGTGTTCTCTACAAAACCAGGGCGGACGACTGAGACCTATCACCATATCCGCAAGATCCCCGGAGCCAAGGTAACATTGAGACCCTACTGAATCCCAGCAGCCAAAAGAGAAGAAATCAAGGCCGAAGTGAAGAAAATGTTGGAATTAGGGGTGATTGAAGAATCTTACAGTCAGTGGTCCAGTCCAATCGTTCTAGTGCCTAAACCTGACGGTACCACGGATTCTGTAATGACTTTCGCCGACTGAATGAAGTATCCCAGTTCGATGCATACCCCATACCACGCATCGATGAACTGGTGGACCGACTGGGTAGTGCTCGATTCTTGACTACACTGGATCTGACAAAAGGATACTGGCAGATTCCCCTGACCAAAGAAGCTAAAGAAAAGACAGCGTTCTCCACTCCGGACGGGCTATTCCAGTACACCGTCCTCCCTTTTGGGCTACATGAGGTCCCGGCCACATTCCAGCGCCTCATGGATAAGCTGCTGCGCCCCCATACTAGTTATGCAGCCGCATACCTAGATGATGTAGTCATCCATACGCCAGACTGGGGAACCCACTTGGAGAAAGTTGGGGCAGTACTGCGCACCTTAAGGCGGGCTGGCCTCACTGCTAATCCCACTAAATGTGCCATAGGGCTAGCAGAGGCTAGGTACCTGGGATATATTGTAGGAAGGGGCATAGTAAAGCCCCAAATGAACAAGCTAGAGGCGATTCAAAACTAGCCCCGGCCGACCCGAAAGAAGCAGGTCCGCACGTTCCTAGGTGTGGTAGGCTACTACTGACATTTTATTCCCCACTTCGCTACTAGGGCAAGTCCCCTAACGGACCTGGTGAAAGCCCGAGGTCCAGACATGGTGAAGTGGACCGACGCAGCAGAGGGGGCGTTCACAGACCTTCGGACGGCCCTTTGTAATGACCCTATAGAATCATAGAATATCAGGGTTGGAAGGGACCTTAGGAGGTCTAGTCCAACCCCCTGCTCAAAGCAGGACCAATCCCCAATTTTTGCCCCAGATCCCTAAATGGCCCCCTCAAGGATTGAACTCACAACCCTGGGTTTAGCAGGCCAATGATCAAACCACTGAGCTATCCCTCCCCCCGGATAGCCCCGGACTCATAGCCCCGGACTTTAACATGGAATTTATTTTACAAACAGACACTTTCGAGGTGGGGTTGGGGTTCTGTCGCAAATGGTGGGAGAAGAGGAACACCCGATCCTCTACCTAAGCAGAAAGCTTCTCCCAAGAGAACAGAAATACACAGTAGTTGAGAGAGAATGCCTTGCTGTCAAATGGGCTATGGAGACCCTACGTTATTACCTCTTGGGCTGGCGATTTACTCTTGTGACGGACCATGCACCCCTCCAGTGGATGCAGCGGAATAGGGAAAAGAATGCAAGGGTCACCAGGTGGTTCTTATCCCTCCAACCATTCCAGTTCCGCATACGGCACAGGGCTGGATGCCACCATGGCAACGCTGATGGTCTGTCAAGAGCACACTGCCTGGCGTCCCAAGTTGCCCAACTCTATAGTGTTGAGCAGCGGGGGTGCGGATATGCGACGGGGCAAGGCCAGAGGGCTATAGGAAAGTGGTAAGGAATCAGTATGTTAGCCCCAGGCTAAACAAATCCCTGATACCTTATGGCAGTTGCTCCAGGTTAATCAAGACACCTGGGGCCAATTAAGAACTTTCCAGAAGGCAGGGAGGTTAATTGAGACACCTGCAGCCAATCAGGGGCTGGCTGAAACTAGTCAAAAGCCTCCCAGTGAGCCAGTGAGGTACGTATGTCAGGAGCTGTGGAAGGAGACTGCATGTGAGGAGCTGGGAGCAAGAGGCACTAGGAGCTGAGAGTAAGAGGGCGTACTGCTGGAAGATGCTGTGGTGACGATAAAGAAGGTGTTGGGAGGAGTCCATGGGGAAGTAGCCCAGGGAGTTGTAGCTGTCGTGCAGTTGTTCCAGGAGGCACTTTAAACAGCTGCAATCCACAGGGCCCTGGGTTGGAACCCGGAGTAGAGGGCGGGCCCGGGTTCCCCCCAAAACTCTCAACTCCTGATCAGACACAGGAGGAGTTAACCTGGACTGTGGATTCTATTAGAGGGGAAGATCTCTGAGGCAAGCAGAATCCGCCAATAAGCGCAGGACCCACCGAGGTAGAGGAGGAACTTTGTCACAGCATCAGATGTTGCATGCTGCTCTAATGTATAGTGCTGCACAAATGTAGGGATAGAGGCCCATGTCACAGGTCTACATAGGTCCGTAATGGGAACACTGTTCAGAAAAGCTATCGAAGTCGACGTTGCCCTGATGAAACACGTGTGAATCCCCATAGAGGGTTGCAGGTTCTGTGGCTGGCAACACGGTTTGATGCATTCTGAAATCCATTTGGAGAGCCTCTGTTTGGATATGGCATCTCCTTTTGATCGCTCCATGATAGAAATGAATAATTTTGGGGACTTGCAGAATGACCTTGTTCTATCTGTGTAAAAAGCCAGGGCCCTGTGAACATAGAGGGTGTGAAGTGTGGATTCTCACCTATCTTTCTTTACATGGCTTAGGATAGAACTCTGGTAAATAGATGGGTCGGTTGAGGTGGAATGAGGAGGCGACCTTAGGTAAGAACTTGGGATGTGGTCTGAGAGTGATTTTGTCTTTGGAAAATACTGTGTAGGTTGGATCAGCCATGAGGGCCCCTTGTTCCCCCACTCGTCTTGCACATGTAATGGCGACTAGAAAGGCCACCCTCATTGACAGGTGGAGAAGTGAGCAAGTGGCTCGAATTGGGTATCTGGTGATGCCCCGGAGAACTAAGTTGAGGTCCCATGGCAGTGTGGAAATGTTGATGCCTTTCAGAAAACGTTTGGTAGTATCTTATGGTGAAAAGCTGCTATGGCTGAGAGATGTACCCTGATTGAGCTAATAGATAGGTCTGATCTCTTAAGTTCAAGCGGGTAACCCAGAATCAAAGGTAAGGGGGCAGATACCGATGTGGTCTGCTTCACATGACACCAGGAATCAAAGTGTCTCCATTTGTGTAGGTATGTGCGGTGCTGGTCGGTCAGCGACTATTTGATAAAATGTTCTGTACTTCTTTGGACCATGTCATTTCAGGTCCTTGGAACCATGGAGCAACTACACTTTGTGACGGAGTGTCTCCAGGTTTGGGTGTAGAGTTCGTCCTGAGTTCTGGGACGAGAGATGCAGTAGGAGAGGAAGGGTTCAAGGTTTGCACACTGACATTCAGAGAATGTAGAGGAATGATGTTTGACGAGGCCATGCAGGGGCTATCAGTATTACTGTGGCCTTGTCTGCTTTGATCTTGTGAGGCACTCGTGCCATAAAGGGAATGGAGGAGGGGAGGGAAGGAGGCATATAGGTGGGGAGCATCCTCCATTTAATAAGAAACGTGTCTCCCAAGGAGTGATGGCCCATACCGGCCCTGGAGCAAAACAACGGGCATTTGGTATTGTGCTCTGTTGCAAAGAGGTATACTGTGGGGAATCCCCATTGTTTGACTATGTTGTGGAGCACCCTGGTGTCGAGTTCCCACTCGTGGTCCTGAGAAAAGTTCCTGCTGAGTGCATCTGCCGTAGTGTTTGGACATCCGGGCAGGTACGCTGCTATAATGTGGATGTTGTGCTGGATGCACCAGTGCCAATGTCGCATGGCCTTTGCACACAGGGAGTGTGAATGTGAATCCCCCCTTCCCCGTGTCTGTTTATGTAGAAAATGCATGCCAAATTGTTCGTATTTGTATAGTCTTGTTTCTGATCATGGACAGGAAGGTGGTGCATGCATTGCGAACAGCTCTGAGTTTTAGCAGATTTAAGTGACACCAGGCTTCTGTTGGGGACCAATCACCCTGAGCAGAATGTGAGTTCAGATGTGTTTCCCAACCTATGAGGGACACATCTGTCATAATAGTCAATGTAGGAGGGGCTTGGGTGAAAGGCACTCTCAGGCATACGTTGTGTGGTTGCGTCCACCAAGATAGAGTGTCTTTTACTTTGCTTGGCATTGTGAGGTGTTTGTTTATACTGTGCCTTCATGGGCAATAAGTTGTACGGAGCCAAGCTTGTAGGGTTCACATATGTAACCTCGTGTGTTGAGCGATGAAGGTCGATGTGGCCATATGACCCAATAATTGCAAACAAGTCCTGGCTGTTACCTGGAGGCTGTTGAGTGATGTGGCAATCAGATTCATTCGAGTTAGGAAGTGTTGCCTTGGGAATATTGAGGTAAGCCCCAATGAATTCCAGTTCCTGTACTGGTGTGAGGGTTGTCTTTTATTTGTTTTTTTGGAAACCTAATTGCATAAAGAGGCCTATTGTTTGTTGGGTAGCCTCCATTGCTGCTGGTCAATTCGCTGCTTATAGTAGGCAATCATCCAGATATGGAAATATCACGATTCCTCTCTTGCAGAAGTGTGCAGCGACTACAGCAAGTACCTTTGAGAAGACTCGGGGAGCAATGGACAGACTGAAGGACAGGACCTTGTATTGGAAGTGATCTGGTCTGAATCAGAGAAACCTCCAATGTGATGGGTGAATCATTATGTGAAAGTATGCTTCCTGGAGGTCGAGGGTTGAGAGCCAGTTCCCTAATTCGACCGCTGGGATAATGGTGGCCAGTGTCACCATCTTGAAGTGTTGGTTTCTGACAAATTTGTTGAGCCGGTGGAGATCGAGAATGGGTCTCCATCCTCCGGGTTTTTTGTGTGTGTGAGGTAGTAATTTGAGCAGAAACCCGTTCCTTTGTATTTTGTTGGTACCAGTTCTACTGCTCCTAACCAGATGAGGTGGGTTACCTCCTGACCCAATAGATCTTTGTGAGAGGGGTCCCTGAAGAGGGACGGGAAGGGTGGGTGGGTATGAAGTATCCAACTTCAATTAACTCCAGCACCCATCTGTCTGTAGTGGTAGATTGCCAGACTCGGTAATAGGGAGTTAAACAGTTTCCAAATGGCTGGGAGATGGTAGGAGTTTCCAGTGTTGAAAGTTGTGGGGGTCTTGGGCCCTCAACCAATGTCGATGAGACATGGTAGACCCATTTGATGGTTATAGTGTCCTTGGGGGCCGTTGTTTCCGGGCTTGTGGCTCGTATTGCCTGTGTGTCTGTGCAAATTGAGTAGACCGGAAGCTCTGTGGGTTGTAATACCTTCCTTGTCTTCTCTTTGTCCTAGGAGTATAGATATCCAGGGACTTCAAAGTCACCCTTGAATGGCAGGTCCTTCATGGTTGCTTGCACTTCTTTGGGAAAGCCAGAGAGGTGGAGCCAAGGCGCCCTTCTCATTACCATCGTGGTGGTTATGGATTGTGCTGCTCTATCTGCAGAGTCTAGGACAGCTTGCAGTGCTGTCCTGGTGATCAGTTGGCCCTTGGAAATGAGTGCACCAAATTGTGTGGTTTTTTTCCCCCCACAGGGAGAAATTCAATAAAATCTGATCGTGTGCCATAATTTGTCTGGTCGTATTTTGCTAATGATGTATGATTGTTTGCTCCTTTCATTAACAGCATCCACTATCAGGGAGTTTGGTGTGTGATGTGAAAAAAGAAAAAATGGTTACCTACTCCCATGACTGTTCTTCGAGATGTGTTGCTCATGTCCATTCCAATAGTTGTGTGTGCCCCGCGTGCACAATTGTTGGAAGGTTTTTCCCCAATGGTACCCGTCAGGCCAACTGTGGAGACCCCTGCAGTGGCACCTTTATGGCGGTGTATATAGGTCCCTGCCAACTCGCCACCTGCTCAGTTCCTTCTTGCCGGAATACTCCGACAGAGGGGAGGCAGGCGGGATTTGGAACGGACATGAACAACATATCACGAAGAGTTACGAGAGATAGGTAACCGTTTTTCTTTCTTCGAGTGATTGCTCATGTAAATTCCAATAGGTGACTTCCAAGCAGTTCCCCCGGGGGGAGGGGTCGGAGTTCACCTGGTTGCTGAGTGAAGGACTGCCCTGCCAAAGGTTGCATCATCCCTCGCTTGCTGGGTAATGGTGTAGTGTGACATGAAGGTGTGGATGGAAGACCATGTTGCTGCCCTGCAAATGTCCTGGATAGGGACCTGCGGCAGGAATGCTGTGGACGACGCCTGCACTCTGGTGGAGTACGCCATAAGCGGAGGCATGGGATTTAGGGAAGAACACAGGTAAAAATATGTCTTGGTTCACATGAAACTGGGAGACAACCTTAGGCAGAAACGCAGGATGAAGGCGTAGCTGCACCTTCTCTTTATAAAAGACCGTATAGGATGGTTCAGAAGTCAGCGCTCTGAGCTTGGATACCCTTCTGGCTGAGGTTATGGCCACCAGAAAGGCCACCTTCCTAGAGAGTTAGGACAGAGGGCAGGTTGCCATGGGCTTGAAAGGGGGCCCAATGAATGCAGACAGGACAAGGTTGAGGTCCCACAGGGGAACTGGCCATCGTACCTGGGCATAAAATCTGTCAACCCTTGAGAAACCTGCCCACCGTGGGATTACCGAACACTGATGTTAGGCATGCCCTTGCATTCTACACTGAGCGCACAAAGCCATTTCGTAAGTCACCACAGCTCTTTATTGCAATCGCAGAAAGGATGAGGGAGCTCCCAATGTCGTCCTAGTGCATATCATCATGGATCACGTCCTATATCAGGACTTGCTACGACCTGGCTAAAATTCCAGCCCCTCTGCTGGTAGCCAGAGATCATGCGAAACTTCACCTTCCTTATGAATGTGTTGAGATCTGGCAGGTCCATGATAGGCTGGACCCCACCTTTGGCCTTGGGGATGAGGAAATAGCAGGAGTAGAACCCCTTGCCCCATAACTCCTGAGGAACCTCCTCTATCGCCCCTAGAGCAAGGAGCAATTGCACCTCCTGCAAGAGGAGTTGCTCGTGAGAAGGGTCCCTGAAGAGGGACGGGAAAGGGGGGTGGGAGGGAACAGAATTAGACAGAATATCTGCCCCTACTGTGCTGATTACCCAATGATCTGACGTGATCTGGGACCAAGCACGGTGGAAATGGGAGAGTCGATTCACAAAGGGAGGGTAAGGATCCGAGACTGAAACCGATGCTCTGTCCTCGGGTGCATCTTCAAAAGTTTGGCTTCAGGCCAGGGGGCTGTTTCGCTGAACCCTGGCCTTGGCCTGAGGAGGACTGTGGTGGGCGCCTCCTATTATTTCTGCCCGTCTCCTTGACGAGCCTCGCCTAGGAGGCCCAGAGTAGAAGCGGGATGGGGGCTGAGGCTTAAAAGGCTTTCTTTGAGGTGCCGGTGTATGGATCCCCAAAGACTTCAAAGTCGCCTGCGAGTCCTTAAGGCTGTATAGGCGAGAATCCGTATTCTGAGCGAACAGGTCCGCATAGTCAAAGGGGAAGTCCTGTATAGTGTTCTGGACCACAGGTGGAATCCCCGAGATCTGGAGCCATGCACTGCGCCTCATTGTGATGGTGGTGGCCACTGTCCAAGCCACCGAGTCCACCGCCTCCAGCATGGCCTGGAGGGAGGTTCTAGAGATCACCTTGCCCTCCTCAAGGAGTGCGCTAAACTCCTTGCGCGAGTCAGCCAGGAGTAATTCCTGGAACTTTGCCCACGAGCTCCAACAGTTGAGAGCATAGTGGCTGAGTACCGCTTGCTGGTTGGCCACTCAAAGCTGGAGCCCCCCTGTTGAGTAGACACTTCGGCTGAAAAGGTCCAGCTTCTTAGCGTCCCGTGACTTAGGCGTGGGACCCGGCTGTCCTTGCCGCTCTTTGTGGTTTGCCGCATCGACCACCAGAGTCCCCAGCTGGTGGTGGATGAAAAGTGTCCGTACCCTTTCTGTAGCACAAAATATCATCTTTCCATCTCTTTAGTGGTGGGGGGTAGAGAGGCCGGAGTTTGCCAAAGCACCTTAGTGGTGTTTTGGATCATTCTTATGAGCAGCAAGGCCACCCTAGAAGGACCCTCAGGGGTAAGGATGTCCACCATTGGGTCAGACTCCTCCATGACCTCCTCTGCCTGGAGACTAAGGTTTAGGGCCACCCTCCTAAGGAGGTCCTAGTGACCTTTGGTATCCCTTGTTGGCAGGGTGGTGGTGGTGCCCGCCAACGCTTTATCTGGCAAGGAAGAGGAGGAGGCCTGTGGGACAGGGTCTTCCTGCCCTTCCGGCTCTCTGGAGGTAGAGTCAGGTACCTCGGAGCCTCCCATGACTGGAGATGGCTCTAGTGTCACTGATGGTGCTGATCAGGTGCTGCGCCTGAGCGTGACAGCCCAGAGTCTCTGTCTCGTGCGGGGTCCTCAGGAGCCCTGGGGGTGTAGGGAGCTGGTGACATTGCTAAGGGGGCGGCATGGGATGCAGATGCCACCAATGCTGGCCTGGAGCCCTGAGCCTGGTGGTAGGCCCATGGGGTCCAAAAGGGCCATTGGACCGGGCCCTGCCACTGGGGTGGCCAGGCAACTGCTGGTGCCAATGATTCCACTGGTCTGCAGTGCCGGGACCAATTGTCGCTGCATTGAGGGACAGAAGACTCAGCGTCTGATTCAGACGAGTAGTCTGTGCCCGACTATGGGGGGGGGGAGGGGAGAGGACAGAGACGGGGGGCACTGGGGAGTGGTACCAGGGAGATGGTGAGCGGCGCCATAACATCATAGGCTTGCCACGATGATGAACCAGAGGTGGTGCCGCCATCAGTGCCGGAGCCACATGCGGTGCCAGGCTAGACTTTGCAGCCAGTCCCGCAGTCTCCTGAGGGGCTGGGGACTGCACCATCATGGCAATGAGGTATCGCGCTGCCTTATAGGTGTCCAGCGTGGAGGGAAGGTCGAACTCTTCCTCCAAAGTCAGGGAGTCCATCAGCACCGGACTCAACGGACTAAATACTTGAGACAGGCAGCGTGCGGATTACCTGTGGGCATAGGTTTCGTGCACCTCTCGCATGCCTAAACCCCTGTGACCGAGGCATGCCCTGGCACCTGGGGAAACTAAGACGAGGGGGAAGCCCCCCAAAGTAAGTCCAACTAATCTACAACTAATCTAAAACAAACTAACAACTATATACAACTAAGAAAAGGGGACCACGAGGTAGGCACTTGCGAATGCAAGAGAATGAGCTGCTCCAATGACCGTCACTGGCAGTAAGAAGGAACTGAGCAAGCGGAGGGTTGGCAGGGACCTATATACAACGCCATAAAGGTGCAGGGGTCTCCACAGCCGACCCGACGGGTACTGCTAGGGGAAAAACCTTCCGATTATCGTGCAGGCGGTGCGTGCGCACACCTGTTGGAATGCACATGAGCAATCACTCCAAGAAACTCTCTTCCCGTTGCAGGGACATAATATTTCCTGTGGGACCTCTTGCAGCTTGGATTGACTGTTGCAGCAGTCTGCCAGTTGTGCTTGACAGGTTCCATGATTGCATCATTCATGGGTAAAGCGATTTTGGATGATTCTGATGTTTGCAGGATGACAATGAGCTTATGTTGTGTCTCCTGCACTTCCTCCAGGGAGATGTCAAGGGAATCTGCAACTCTCATATACAGACCCTGGAAATGTCTAAAGTCTAAAGACATTAGATCTTGGTGCCAAGAATGGGAGAGTCGGGTGTTGAGGACACCATAAGGTCTCTGGGAAGGAAAAATTGTTGTGGTGCTGACAGCCCCGGTGCCATTGGTGAGGTAATGGTGGATACTGGCTGATGTGGAGCTGTTGTCTGTAAGGGTGCACTCGTCAGTTGCACTACACTGACAGAAGACTGCAGTTGTTTTGATGTGCTTGGTGCCGAGTGTCGGGACGGCTTCACCGGTGCCGAGGCATGGGGTTTCTGTTTCTCCTTGGTGACTGCATTGGAGCTACATGTCTTGGAGTATTTAGCTCTCACGGTACCCGAGAGTGCTACCATCTCGGCTGTGGAGCCTGTCGGTACCAACGAGGTCTCCTGGTTTGGGGAACGCTGTTTCTTGGTCGGTTCCTGAACCAGTGGGGACAGTGCAATCTTCATAGCCACTTTTTCATCTGGGTGGTCTGTAACGTGAGTCACAGGCAAAGATGAGCCCCTGTCAGAGGCTGCAATTGGAGAACTGCGTCCCAGGGGTGTCCGTATTTCTGCCTCCGACACCGGGTGGAGAGACTTCTCCATTAGGAGCAGTTTAAGTTGCAAGTCTCTGGCTTTCCTGGTCTGTACTGTCAGTTTGTGACAATGTAGGCACTTTTGAGATACGTGTGCTTCACCTAAAAAGCGACCACACTGAGAGAATCCATCTGAAATAGGTATTGAAAGACTGCATGTGAGGCAGTGTTTAAAGCCCGGTGAACCAGGCATGTCCCTAAGGGGAGTATTTCCCACTTCCCCATGAGGGGAGAACTAACACTACTCCAATAGTGAAACGAAATACTAGTGTCACAGCCCAAAGGCAGATCAGCATTGTATATTGCTAACGCTGTTGCAAGCATCGCAAGGCATGTTGGAAAGGGTTAAAGGTGTGAGTGCAGAGTGAAAGATTTCTTTGCAGGTTACCAGAGGCCAAGGAGGAGCGGGGAAGGGAGAAAGAAGAGAGCAGAGAACGGGTTAACTCCACGCTCCTGCTAGGCCCAAGATAAGACGCTGACTCCAGCCAGCTCAAGGCCGCAGCGCACATCTGACTCTTGGCTGCCTGCCGAAAGAGGGGGGCTCGGACTCCACCCGACCAGTCGTAAGAAAGGAGAAGTCAGCTGAACAGACCCACAGAGGCAGCCCAAAACGAGCAAGGCCAGCATGGAGAAAAACAAAAAGGAAAACAAAGTCTAGCCGGCATGTTTTGGGAAAGCTGAGATCACAGAAAGCCGGTTAGGACTGGTACAAAGAGCACCAGGAACAGAGGTCTTTAAACGGAACACCCCCAAAGGAACCCAGGACTTAAAAACCCTCCTGAGAGCTGGAGCAACTGGGAGATCTACAGCGGACCCCAGATGACCTGTGCACAGGGCAGAACTCCCGTCCACCCTTCCCCCTCTTCTTCTTACATTACACCCAGGCTTGACCAGCCTTGGGTTGTGCATGTGTCAGTATGAAAGTGGGTTAGGGCTCGGGCACGAACGCTTTCTTCCTTCCTCTGAGTGATGTGGGAAACCCCCAGCACTCTCCGCTGTTATTTTATTAATAAAGCTTTAAAACTTAATCACTTGGTCTGCTCTCTTCATCTCCGCCCCTAAAGATCCTGCCGCCTTAGCCTGATCACCTAAGGTCTCTGGCAGCTTGGTAACAGAAATCTATCACACTAGGTTCTACTGAGAGAAAGAAATAAACTTTTTTTTTTTTGAAGGAAAAAAGAAATGGGGAGAAAAAGTGGGAAGGCAAATTAGCTAGTAGCCAAAGTAGAACTAATGGACAAGGGGTAAAATACTAAGCTATGAGGCACTGCTGAATGCTCCGACTCAAGCCAAAGGTGGTGGTGGTGGTGGGGGGGTTGGCACACAGCACCAGTTAATCACTTAAGGCAGCATGAGATGGGGACTGCACATGTGTGACCCAACCAGGCACTGCTACCACAAATCTCCAATTACAAGTGCAGGGGCGCTCAAACACTTAAAGTGGAACACCCACAAGGACATCACTTGAAGAAGAACATACACATTCATGAAAAGAGAGACTGCAAATTTGGGAAGATGTAGAAGACAGAAAATATGGGATGGAAATAGAGAACACAACGTAGGGAAAGAGATAGGTAAGGAGGCACAGGAATAAGACCAAAAAAAAAGGGGGAAATAGATATTGAAAACAAAGCAGGAAAAAAGACACACATTCATCTATCAAAGGAAAGAAGAGCAAGAGTAGAGTGAAACCAGGCACAGAATGAAGGTATAAAAAAGGCAAGAGAGATCTAGTAAGTTATGTTATAAAAAAATGTATGAAGAAGACAGTTGATTGACAGTGTTACAATTAAGTGAAACACACAGCTGTTCTGTTCTTTTAAAATGCAGGGTGCCTGCCCTTGAAACACAGGGCAAGCAGTAGGACTCAAGTATTTTTCATCCTCTTCAGAAGGTTTAGTCCTTGGATTAGAGGTATTGGGTAAATTCTTTTGAAAATTCAGTTTTGTACATACATTTTGAAACACAAGATTTAAAGGCTTACCTCCTGTGACACAACGCCGAGCCATTTCCCAAATGATCAAACCAAAACTGTAGATGTCAGCCATGATATATGGCTGGAAATGATTTTTATTTAGGCTTTCATCTAGGACTTCTGGGGCCATGTAACGTTTTGTTCCCACTCTAGTATTCAAAGGGACATCAACTTCATTCGTATCACTAGATGTAAATAATAAAGGTTAAATGAACTGTGGAGCAGTACAAATGAACTGATGTCATGCAAAAGGATGCAATTATTATCGTACAATTTAAAGTTATGAACTATAATTAAATCAATGATCTGTTTCTCAAATCCTCCTTCCAGTATTATTACAGCTTATAATATATTATGCTTCTTTTAGACAGATTAAATAAAAAATGATTATAGAATACTCAGCATGAAGGTTTTTGTGACTGCTTTGCAAAAAAACCTTCACACATGACTAACAAGACAGAAGCAGACTATTCCAAATGTTCAAGACTCAAAATGCATTACCAATATCCACAATTCCACACATCAATACCCATGCCGAAGTTTTCTTGTGTTCTAGGATTTGATATTCACTTCAAGACATTGGTGGGACATGCGTTTCATTAGTTTTACATGTATAGTTTTTACCCCTATATTAGACCTAAAATATCCTTTTTTCTAATAGGAGCATTTTGAGCACACTGAGCATGTTACAATGAGCTTTGCAAAAAACAACAAAAAACAAATTATTTCTACAAAATTACCTGCATATATAATGTTCTACCACCATACTATCCACACAGCCACTAAAAACTATACTAGAAATTACCATATCTGAACCCAAATTCTTGGACAAGGGCTTGCAGTTTCTTTGGCACTAGTGTGGGAAAGTGAAATTTTGTGGCTGCTTCACACATTAGCAATTGTTTTTGTGGTAATTTTTCATATTTTTTTAAATAATTGGTGTCAAAACAGTAATTTTGTAAGTAATTTATTTTACTATTCAATTCATTTTATGTTGCTCAAATTTTCTGAGAGTCACAGATCTTATACTGAAAATACATGAAAGCATTAAAGAGATGCTCAAGGGAAAGATGAAGTTTTGGATTCTGGGCAGTGGATTTGTTTCCTTTTCTCTCCTTCTTGTGGAGAGGGGAACAAGTGATGTGAAATTTTGTAGAGGCTTGAACTCTTAGCTCTCCATCCTAACCAACCTTTGAGAGCATCTGTTCTTCCACCTCAATATTCACACCACATCCAAAGTAAAGAAGAGCATTTGACTCTCAAAACAATAAATATATACCATACAATTTTACTGTTCAACTGTGAAACAACCAATCAGTGAATTAACACTCATTTCAACTTGATCTCTGATGCCTTTCAAAAAATGTGCAAAAGATACCAACTGTTAATAGGCTTTGATCATCTACCTGTTAAATTTGACTGCAAGGCCCAGGTCAGCAATACAGCAGCTTCCATTTTTCTTTATCAAGATATTTTTACTCTTCAGGTCCCTGTGTGCAATAGCAGGCTTGCCTTGTGTCCCATAAATTTCTGTATGTAGATGGCACAGACCACATGCAGCAGAATAAGCCAGTCTGAGCAAAGCCCTGTTGTCAAGTGTGGCACATTTCAGGAAGTCATACAAGGATCCATTTTCATGGTAATCTGTAATCAAGTAAAGTTGTGTCCAGGAGCCTGTGCCTTTAATATCAGCTGCTATAAAACCTGTCAAATGCATAAACAAAGTTAGCATTTAGTGTTACATAAAAATCACATAATTCATTACTTGGAAGACTTTTCAGGAAAGGAAAAAGCTGACATCTAATTTTAAAGTAAGACTCAACAGCCCCTTACACACCCATCACTTCTTATTTGGGGACCAGGAGTGCTTTGGTTTAGATTTCAACCTCATCTGATGTCACAGTGCTGGTCCTCAAGCAAAAAGAAGAAAAGTCAGGATCTGTTATTTGTAACATTAAAAATAAGCAAGATCCCTGGTCTGCATATAATTATAGCATTTTATTATTATATGCTATGCTACATTCTTCAAGTGATTTCATAAAGGAACTTCTCCACACTCTTCATGAAACAACTACAATTCTTTGAAATACAAGTCCTCCACTACCCATTCAAATTACAAACTGCTTACTTACCAAGTATGTTTTCATGACGCATTAGAACGGTCTGGTAAATCTCAGTTTCTCTGAACCAACTGGCTTCCTCAGTGGTAAAAAATACTTTGACTGCCACTTTTTCACCTCGCCATTTACCCATCCACACCTCACCATATCGCCCTTTCCCAACTTGCCGCACCATCTGAATCTGTTTGGCAATAGTGCGCTGAACCTAAACAAGAAAAAAAAATCAGCAAGTGATTGAAGGCACATTGTCAACATGGTTGTCAGTCTTAAAACTTTGCTTGCCTTAACCATGGTATCATTTCAAAAGTATATTCTAGATTCTCTCCAGCTACTCCTCCTTCTAACTAATCATTACTGCCTCGATTGGGAGAGTGGATGTGTATAAAAATTAATAACTAAAATACTCAGAGAAGAAAATACATTTGATTTTTGTTTAAATTAGACTGAACTAAATTCTTCTAATTTGTATATGATTATAGCACCTGTCTCACTGGATAAGCCTTTTTGCTGAGCTACTACAATAATTATGCTAAAATGCATGCCTCAATTCACTGTTGAATTAGCATGTTTATGCAGTTATTACCATAGGCGCCGACTTCGTGGGTGCTCCGGGGCTGGAGCACCCACGGGGAAAAATTGGTGGGTGCTCCCCGCCCGCCCCGGGACCCGCGGCCAGCTCCCCATCAACCCCGGGGCCCGCCGCCATCTTACCTTAGCACCGGGAGACGTTGCGGGGCCCCGCCCCCGACGCTGGGCGACATTGTGTCGGCGTCGGGGTCACGCAATGTCACCCGGTGTCGGGGCCATGCAACGTCACCCGGCGTCGGGGGCGGGGCCCCGTAATGTCACCCGGCGTCGGGGGCGGGGCCCGGCATCGGGAGCGGGGCCCGGCGTCGGGAGCGGGGCCCCGCCCCCGACGCTGGGCGTGAGCTCCCACCGGCGCCACAGGAAGTCGGCGCCTGTGGTTATTACAGTTGTTCATGACCAGTGTAAAGTATGCCAATGTACAGTACGCCAGCCTATTTTATTAAAGATCATGAATAAAGCTGGAGAGAAAAACCTTACAACTGGAATGGCATTATCCAAGTCTAAGGCATTTTATCCGAAGGCCTGCTGGAGGACACTTCTTTATATTTTACTGGCCTCAGCAGGTTTTCTACAAAAGAATCCCTCTTCTCATGCTTTCTAGTACTGGTTCATTATGTGGAAGAGAAAGACTGACTCTTTTACATTTGTGTGTTTGTTTGTATAGTGTCTTTCATACTAAATGCAGCTCAAAAAAGTATATGGAATTAAATATTTACAGATAAATAGCATACTTCAAAAATTAAGAAGTATACACACAGGCAAAGGAAGAAATGGGTGTCTTCAGATGATATAATAAGTTAGACAGAGAACTGATGAGATGGAAAAACACAAAGCAAACAGCTCTTGTACCAACCTATGGCCTGACTTTGTAGCAGTAACAGAGAGGAGAATAATACTAGACTGATAAAAGGAGAAAGAACAGTAACCTTCCTTACAAGTAACTGTGGCTCTTCAAGATCCCACTGCAGGTGTGCATGCACCCCATGCATGTGAGATTGGATATTTTATTTTAGTAAAGCATCCATCAGGGTTGCACGTGTGCCTGTGCCTCTCCCTGTGCTCTCATGCAAGGGAATAAAGGGGGAGTGGCTGTGATGCTCCCTTAATTCCCTTGTGATTCAAGTCCATGGAAGCAGAGAACTCTGAAAAGAAGGGATGGAATCATGGAAACCACATTGACCACAGCTTGAAGAACCACAGTTACTGTAGGGTAAGTAAAAGGAGTCTATGTTTCGTAACTCTTGTTCTTTGAGATATGTTGCTCATGTCTATTCTATTGTAGGTGTGTGTACTTGCCACATGCACTGGTGCTGGAAGTTTTCCCCTCAGTGGTATCCATAGGGGACTGGTTCTGGCACCTTCTGGAGTGGCGCATGTATGCCGTGGTATAAAGGGCACCGTCGACTCCCCACTCCCTCAGTTCCTTCTTGCTGAAACTCCAACAGAGGCGAAGGAGGGCAGGTCCTGGAATGGACATAAGCAACACATCTCGAAGAACACCAGTTACAAAAAAAGGTAACTCTTTTCTTCTTCGAGTGCTTGCTCATGTCCATTCCATTGTAGGTGACTCCCAAGCAGTACTGGTGGCAGACAGGAATTCATGGACGTGTCGATTGTAACAGCTCTGCCAAATCCAGCGTCATCTCTGGCTTGCTAGGTGATGGCGTAATGCTCGTGAACATGTGCATGGAAAACCACATTGTGGCCCTGCAGATGTCCTGGATAGGGACATGCGCCAGGAAGGCAGCCGAAGATGCCTGAGCCCTAGTCAAGTGAGCCTTCAGTATTGGTGGAAGCACAGCCTGTGTTAACTCATAACAAGTACATATGCAAGTGGTGATCCAAGTCGAAATCCTCTGAGAGGACACCGGAAAGCCCTTCATCCTGTCAGCTATTGCGATAAAGAGCTGGGTTGAGCATCCAGTTGACATCCACTGGTTGACATCCAGTGTGCAGCCACCTCTCCTCATTGGTCGTGTGAGGCTTTGGACAGAACACCAGGAGGAAATTATCCTGGTTCACATGAAAGTGTGACACCACCTTTGGCAGGCAGGCCGGATGGGGCTGCAGTTGGACCTGGATCATGTCCTTGTAGAATACAGTGTACGGGGGCTCCAAAGTGAGAGCTTTAATTTTGGAGACACGTCTCGCCGAGATAATAGCTACAAGGAATGCAAACTTCCATGACAAGTGAGAAAGGAAACAAGAAGCCATAGGCTCAAAGGGTGGATCCGTGAGCCAGGAGAGGACCAGAGTGAGGTCCCATTGGGGAACCAGATCCCGGATCGGCGGAAAGAGACTTCCAAGGCCTTTCAATAACTTGATCGATATCGCATGCGAGAACACCAATCTACCCTGGATGCAAGGATGGAAAGCTGATACGGCAGCCAGGTGTACCTTGATAGAAGAGAAGGTAAGCCCTTGGTGCTTTAAGTGAAGCAGGCAATCCAGGATGACCTGCAGAGAGGACTGGGCCAGGGAAATATTCCGTTCTGATGCCCAGCAAGAGAAATGCTTCCACTTTGCCAGGTAAGTTGATCTGGTGGAGGGCTTTCTGCTTCTCCAAGAGAACCTGCTGTACCTGACTAAAGCAGGCTTGTTCCTCTAGATTCAGCCACGCAGCATTCAGCAGAATGGTAACAGTACCCCAGCGATCAATGCCTCATGCTTTGAGAGCGGTGCAGGCTCCATGGACTGGGAGCGAGAGGATCGATGTCTTGTAGATCATTGAAGTACCCGGGGGGATCCGTAGCAGCAAATTAGAGACCAGTAACAGGACTCCGGGGACCGGCATCTTGACTCTCCAGAGCGGTGCCGCAAGTTTGAAAATTGATTCGGCTGCTCCGGGGACTGGTGCCGGGACTCCAGAGACTGGCGACACACCTCCACAGGTCTGCACCAGACAGCCGGTGATCGGTGCCAGGATCCCGGGGAACACTGCCTAGAGTCCAGGGAACGATGCTGGGAACTCTGACAGGTAAGCCGACCCATACCTGGGGGCTGGAGGAGCTACTCAGGTGAGCGTTGGCGGGGCACCCCCTGCATTGGGGAGCAGTGCTGCACCGATGGGAGACTGCTGGAGAGGTTCCCATAGTGGGTTTACCCCTTGAATGGGGAACTGACATGAGCGGCACCAGCAGGGACAATATGTCCTTAGTGGCCTGAAAGGCCTCTGGTGTGGACGGCACCGCCAGGTGCCAAGTGCCTCTGCCACTTCTCGAAGGGGGCTCGACAGCCCAAAAGATGCTGGAGACTGGCCACCGTCTGAAGGGGAGGAGCTGCTCCGTGCAGGTCTTTGCTCTCCACCGGTTCTCTCCTTCCCTTTATGGGATGTAGGACAATGCCCTCTCCCAGCCTTTCTTTGCTTTTTAGCCAGTACTGGGGATGGGGATCGGTGCTGGTCGGAGATCGGTGCTGGTCGGAGGCCGGTGCCGGCGGTGCACTCCACACCGATGCTGAGGTGCTTGGATTGGAGTCCGATATAGCTGGCTCCGAGGCGGGTGCGAGGGCTGACTCCATAAGGAGAGCTCTACATCAAATGCCCTGCTCCTTTTTGGTCATGGCTTGAAACTTTTACAAGTGTGGCACTTGTCGCTCATGTCTCTCTCCCCCAAACACTTCAAACAACTTTGATGGAGATCACTGACTGGCAGCAGTCACAAGGCTTGAAGCCCGGGGATTGGGGCATGCCCCATCCGTAGGCTAAGTCCCATAGGGGACTATTTCTAACTTACGCACTAAGGGAAGTAATAAACTATACAAACTTTCTTAGAACTATATACAAGAAATTCACAACTAGGCATAGTTGAGAAGGAAAGTTTCCTGAAGCAAGGAGATGTTCCAGCACCGTCACTGGCGGTAAGTACGAACTGAGGAAGGGGGAGCCAGCAGTGCCCCTTATACCAGCGCATACGCACGCCACTCCAGAGGGCGCCAGAGCCAGTCCCCTACGGATAGCACTGGGGGGAAAATCTTCTGGCAGTGGTGCATGTGGTGAGCACACACACCAACAATGGAATGGACATAAGCAATCACTCGAAGAACTATCTGTCTTGGATGGTTTAGATAAAACGAATCCTGCAATTTTGCAGGGAGTTAGACTAGATGACTCTTGTGGTCCCTTCTTAGCCTATGATTCTATCGGGGTGGTCAAACGTACTGACCTTCCGAGCCACACAGGACAATTGTCAGAAGTTCAAGAGTCGGGGAGCACCTGCCAGCGCTTCAGCCCCATGGGAGGCGGGTTGGTGGGGCTTGGGGTTTCAGCCCCACAGGGAGAGAGGGTCTCAGGGCTTCAGTCATGCGGGAGGCACCTGGCGGGGCTTCAGCCCCATTCCTGCTAAAGTCCCAAGCCCCGGTAGGCATGCCCCATGGGGCTGAAGCCCAAAGACACCCCTCCCTTCTGGGCAGAAGCCCCAGGCCCCACCACCCTGCTGCAGGACAAAAGCCCCAAGCTTCCCCCCTCCCCGCCAGTTTGGTAGGTGGAGAATAGGAGGAGTGGGGAGGGGGCTCTGCAAGTCGTACTTTAACTGTAGAAGAGCCGCATGTAGCTCATGAGCCACAGTTTGGCCATCTCTGATTCCTATGATAGTGATCCATCCTTTTTTTGCATAAGAAGAACTGGTGCTCCTGCTGGAGATATGGGTTGCTGAATGAAGCCCTTTGAAAGATTTTCCTGGCTATACCTATGTAGTGCCTCGAGCTCTGGTTCAGAAATGGTGTATATGCAACTGTAGGACACCTCTGCCCTGAGTTGTAGGTCTATTGGACTCATAGTCCCCATTGTGGGGGCAGTGAATCTGTGTTTTTTCTTTCAAACACATCCAGATAGTTTTAGTATTTGTTGGGGGTCTGGTCTAGATCTGCCCCGTTCTGGTTAGCTCCTGCTGCCTGGGGTGTCACTTCCAAGAGTCTTATCCGATCCTGGGGTCGAGGGCTTGGGTGTCCTGGGGCTTGGTGAATTTGATGGAGGCAAACTTTCTGGCAATATCTGGAGGAGAAGCTTATGTTCCTCCACCACAGGGAAATACAAGGGTCATGCTGCCCCAACAAAAGAATGCCAAGAATGACTGAAAAGAATGGAGAGTGGACCACATCTAAACATATTATTTCCCAGTGCCACTCCACTATGGCCTGTGGGTGGGCAGAAGGTGTGAAAATAAATGGGCTAGCCAAGGGCTACTATATCCAAGCCTCAAGACTGGCTCCTGATCTGTTCCTATGTGGCTCCCAACATTTCCGTCAAATCTACTGTTTGGATGAGGGGACAGAGTGTGTGACAGAGGCAGATGACTGGGGTCTCCTTGAGTATCACAATCATTTCCATGATAGGTACTATGTCCGTCTGCCCTGAGAATATGAGTGAGCCTACTGTGCTGAGAGGGGCCCTTGAATCCTTCAAGGGGTACAGTGCTTCCTGAGTTCTTTTGTTGAAGAGTTACATACCATTGAAAGAGAGATCTTGTATGGTGTCCTCGACTTCCCCATGGCAGATGCTAACAGCCTCATGGTTACAGCCATGGTCATCAGCCTTAAGGTCGTGCTGGACGTATCCAAGGCTGCCTTTAGGGCTGTACTGGTAAACATTTGGCCTTCTTTCAGATCTATATATGCCCCAGAGTCCCGCAGTACTTTCATCGGGAAAGGAACCAACCCTTTCCCACATCAGGAAATAGTATCTGGTGAAAGTCCGGTAGTTGCCACATGGAGTTACACTAAAGTGGACGAGTAGGCTTTGTACCTGAATATCCTTGTTCTTGGGCATGCCTTTTGTTGATTTGATTTTTCCTGAATTACTGCAACTACCAATGATCCTGGGTTTTGATGGGAGTAAAAGTACTTGAATTTTTTAGAGGCACCTGATAGTCCCACAGTTCACCTGTTCTGACATGGACTGGATGGTAGCCGGGATTTACCAGAGACCCTTGGCTGGCTACCGCACGGCTTCATTTATGGGGAGAACAATTCTTTTCAGATCTGATATGGTCAAAATGTCGAAGAGTTGACAGCATTTCTCTTAGGCTAGGTCCATACTACCCTCCCAATTCGGCGGGTAGAGATTGATCTTCTGGGATCGATTTTTCACGTCTCATCTGGACGGGATAAATCGATCCCAGAAGCGCTCCCCCATCGACTGCGGAACTCCTGCTCGCTGAGAGGAGGAAGTGCTGTTGACGGGGGAGCCTGCCTGCACCGTGTGGACCCACAGTAAGTAAATTTAGTTCGATCTAGGAAACATCGACTTCAGCTACGCTATTCTCGCAGCTGAAGTTGCGTTTCCTAGATCGATCCCCCGCCCCAGTGTGGACCAGCCCTCAGACTCATAGACTTTAAGGTCAGAAGGGACCATTATGATCATCTAGTCTGACCTCCTGCACAATGCAGGCCACAGAATCTCACCCACCCACTCCCGGAATAATCCTCTCACCTATGTCTCAGCTGTTGAAGTCCTCAAATCATGGTTTAAAGACTTCAAGCTGCAGAGAATCCTCCAGCAAGTGACCAGTGCCCCATGCTGCAGAGGAAGGCGAAAAATCTCCAGGGCCTCTGCCAATCTACCCTGGAGGAAAATTCCTTCCCGACCCCAAATAGTGTGATCAGCTGAACCCTGAGCATGTCGGCAAGACTTGCCAGCCAGACACCCAGGAAAAAGTTCTCTGTAGTAACTTCTAAAATCCCATCACTGGCCATTAGGCCTATTTACCACTGATAGTCAAAGGTCAATTAATTGCCAAGATCATGTTATTCCATCAAACTATCCCCTCCATACATTTATCTAGCTTAATCTTGATGCCAGATAGGTCTTTTGCCCCCACCGCTTCCCTTAGACGGCTGTTCCAGAACTTCACTCCTCTGATGGTTCCAGAACTTCACTCCTCTGACGGCTAGAAACTTTCGTCTAATTTCAAGTCTAAACTTCCTGATGGCCTGTTTATATCCATTTGTTCTTACGTCCACATTGGTACTGAGCTTAAATAATTCCTCTCCCTCCCTGGTATTTATTCCTCTGATATATTTAAAGAGAGCAATCATATCTCCCCTCAGCCTTCTTTTGGTTAACGTAAACAAACCAAGCTCCTTGAGTCTCCTTTCATAAGACAGGTTTTCCAGTCCTCAGATCATCCCAGTGGCCCTTCTTTGTACCTGTTCCAGTTTGAATTCATCCTTTTTAAACATGGGAGACCAGAACTGCACACAGAATTCCTGATGAGGTCTCACCAATGCCTTGTATAAGGGTACTACCTCCTTATCTCTACTGGAAATACCTTGCCTAATACATCCCAAGACCGCATTAGCTTTTTTCACGGCCATATCACATTGGCGGCTCATAGTTATCCTGTGACCAACCAGGACTCCGAGATCCTTCTACTCTTCTGTTACTTCCAACTGATGTGTCCCGAGTTTATAACTAAAATTCTTATTATTAATCCCTAAATGCATAACTTTATACTTCTCACTATTAAATTTCATCCTATTATTATTACTCCAGTTTACAAGGTCATCCAGATCTTGTATGATATCCCGATCCTTTTCTGAATTGGCAATACCTCCCAACTTTGTGTCACCCGCAAACTTTATTAGCACACTCCCACTTTTGGTGCCAAGGTCAGTAATAAAAAGATTAAATAAGATTGGTCACAAAACTGTTCCCTGAGGCACTCCACTAGTAACCTCCCTCCAGCCTGACAGTTCACTTTTCAGTATGACACACTGTAGTCTCCCCTTTAACCAGTTCTTTATCCACCTCTCAATGTTCATATTGATTCCCATCTTTTCCAATTTAACCAGTAATTTCCCATGTGGTACTGTATCAAATGCCTTACTGAAATCGAGGTAGATTAGACCCACTGCGTTTCCTTTATCTAAAAAATCTGTATGACTGTCATTTTGATAACCGGAGTCTCCACCAAAGGAGCTCAGAGATGCTTAAAAGCTTTACAGTCATCAACTGTCAAGGCAGGAGCTGGTATGAGTGCCTCATCAGGTGAGGATGACTACTCTTTAGGAGGAGAGAGAGGGTCCTGGTATTGTACAGCTCTTGGGTACTGGGTCAGGCTCTGGTACCTGTGGTCTGGGCAGTGATGAATCCAGTTCCTCCTTTTCAGAGAGAGCGAGAGCGTGTGATTCTGAGAAGGTGGTCCCAATGGGACCAGTAAGGCTAAGGTGGCATGGCATACGGGTACCAGCCCATTTATTGCTGATTAGCCCAACACAACCCATGTCTCTTTTGTGGTCTTGTGCCCTGCGAGATGGCTCTCTGGTAGCAGCTCTAGGTTTACTCTCAGGAAGTAGAGAAGAGGCATTGCTGCTCAACATGAAGGAGAAATCTGGGAATGGAGAAGAAGAGAAATACTCTTCAAATGGGGGTGCCATGGGGTAATGTCTCAGCCCCGGTGCTATGTTGGCACTAATGATGTCTCCAGAGAGGATTCTGACTGCTGCGTAAGAGCAGGTCTTAGTCCTGAAATAGATGCAGGTGCCAGTTTACTCTGTGCCACTCCCTTAGCAGAGGACTTAGACACTGTCCATGGAGGACTGATATCTCATCACATCTCCCTGAGCAATATTTCTCAGTGTTTGACCTCCACTTGGCCTTGCCTTTTGGTCACACTCTTGTGTTGGTGAGCTGGTGTGAACATTATTAGTGCCAGAGGCATTGGTGCCAAGCATATTGCTACTAGTGCCAAAACAGTTGTTGGTTCTGGTGTAGCAGCAGCCGGTGCCAAAGGTTTCAATGCTGGGGCAACAGGTGTTCACTTTCATGGTTTTTTTTTTTTCTTTTGCTGCTGGCCACAGGGGTGTGGTGCTTCCTCGGATGGCACCCACTAAAAACGTCTTCTTTGGAGGAGGATGTCTTGTCTGGATCTGGGGTGATGCTCATTAATTGCTTGAGTAGGCGTAGTTCCAGCCGTGCGTCCTTCTACTTTTGAGTCCTTGAGAAGAAGGACATGCATACTAAATACTAATCAGTGATGGGACTCTCCTTGAGGAAGGAAAGGCAACTGTTATGCTCATCAACCAAGGCAATGAGTCCATTGCAGGTTGGGCAGGATTTAAACCCTGTGGGTTTAGAGTCTGCCATGGCAGTTGGCATGAGGCGTCTTGCCCTACTGTAGAGGAGGGGATGTAGGTTTGTTCATTTTGTTTTGTTTTTAGGAACATTCACATTAAAAAATAAATGAAGATGAGAGTGAAGACAGATTTCATCATACAAATAGTCAAGATGATTAGTTTGAAGATCACAAAAAAAAAGCGGGTTGACAGGGTTCTGGCTTGCTGCAACAGGTGGTAAGAGGGAACTGATGGAGGGCTGCAGCAACTCTGACCTCTATACCTTCGCAGGGAACATGAGGCGGCACAGGGTGCATGTACAGTCTGGATGGACATGGCTATTAAAAAAAATCATCTAACCTCACACACACTGGGCACGTGCAAACCTACAGTGGGATCCACACTGACACATACTCATAGAAAGAGAAGATCTATGAAGTTAGCTGCTTGAAGTGCATGGAGACTTTTAAAAAAATCTGAGGGCAATTCTAGAGGTGGATCCTAAAACGAATGAGGAGCTACTGGGATTTGTGAATGAGGTGTTATGTGTTTTTGTATATGGGAGAAAGCAGGGAGGAGCTTTCTGCTGGAAAGCTGGGATATCTGCAATATAGAGTGGGCAAAAAGCAAAGACCAAGGTCTTCAGAGGTGAAGTTGAGTGAAATGCATATATGGTCACTGTAGTGATGACTAGGGCCCTACCAAATTCACGGCCATGAAAAACTTGTCATGGATCGTTTAATCTGGTCTTTTGTATGCTTTTACCCTATATTATACAGATTTCACAGGTGAGACCAGCATTTCTCAAATTGGGGGTCCTGATCCAAAAGATAGTTTCAGGGTGGTCGCAAGGTTATTTTAGGGGGTGGGAGGGAGTCACTTTATTGCCACCTCTACTTCTGCGCTGCCTTCAGAGCTGGGTGGCCCGAGCTGGGCTGTTGGCCGGGCGACCAGCTCTGAAGACAGAGCCCCGCCAGCAGCAGTGCAGAAGTAAGGGTGGCAATACCATACCATGCCAGCCTTACTTCTGTGCTGCTGCTGACGGTAGCTCTGCCTTCAGAGCTGGGCTCCCGGCCAGCAGCCGTCGCCTTCCAACTGCCCAGCTCTGAGGGCAGCGCCGCACCAGCAGCAGCATAGAAGTAAGGGTAGTAATACCACACACACCCCCGACAATAACCTTGTGACCTCATCCCCAACTCCTTTTTGGGTCAGGACCCCTACAATTACAACACCATGACATTTCAGATTTAAGTAGCTGAAATCATGAAATTTATAATTTTAAAATTCTTATGACTGTGAAACTGACCAAAATGGACTGTGAATTTGGTAGGTGACGACACATGGATTTACAAAGACGTATTAGAACAAAGATACATCAGAGTCACTGATAAAACAAAGGTTACAGGCATCACAGAAAAACAGGAGGATGGAGGACTGGTATATTGAATAAGTCAAAGATGTAAGTTTTGAAAGATTAATTTATAAACCACAAGCTTAACTAACAGAGTACAATGTAGTTGTGGGAATTTCTTTGAGTGCATTAGTGATACAAATGTCAATCTTATCTATGCAAGACAACTTGTTTAAAACATTAAAAATAGTTTCTTAGCTGTGTATTCTTCACTACTCCACACAGGAGTGAAAAAGTGAAATGGACTCAGATTTATTTTCTTTATCTTTGTCATGTATTATAATTCTAACAGGTAACTGTATAGGGGGGTTAAAATGTCTATTTGTATATATGTGTTTCTTAATTGTAAGAACGTGCTCATGTGGATTTTTAATATACTACAAGAATAAAAATATGTTTAAATGTAATTTTACCAGTTTGGCATTCAGGAGAGCAGTAAAGAAAATCTAAGACTTTGGCTTACCAACAAAGGTAGTCCTGATCCACTGCCAGAACTCTGTGACTGGTCAATAAGATCCTTTAATGACTCCCCGGCTGGAATAAATGCTTCATCTTGCTCCAGATCACGATTATAACAACGTCTCTTTGCTACCCATCTACAGTAATGTCTGCAAAAGAAAAAAAAACTACACATTAATACTTTTAAATATAATGTTACAGTTTATTAAACATCTTGACCTATGAAAAGAAAAAAGCTAAATGTATGTTTTTAAAAACAAGCAGTATTTATTACTTGGTCATGTCATTTTTAGATGACAGATTTAAGAATATTTAAATTGTATACAAAAGACACTTGAGACTCATGTAGACATACTGATTTACAATTTATCAAGTGGTCATATAACATTTTCAAGTCAACATTTCCATCTGGGCTACATTAACTTCAGTTAGAGCAAATAAGGACTTTCTATCAATATTTGCAGTATTTTTGCCAATAGGATTACAGAATACAAGTGAACTCAGTTCATCTGCGTAATGGTTGAGAGATCTTTTGGTCAGTGATGTTGGAGCTGAGAGCTGCAAATGACTGTTCTGTAATAACTGTTTAAAAATACCTATAACTTTTCTCCTATTTTTCTTTCCAACAAAACAAATATAATAAAAATCGCAAACAAGAAAGCAGAGATTTATTTTATATGCAATTATAATGAAGCCATGATGTTTTATATTAAACTTCTCTGCTATGTCAATGACTTCAATTATGACAACTTGGCTAATGAACTAACTCCAGCTGGTACACAATAAACATTGTTCCTGGAAGCACCCACATTTAATATGAGGATTACAGTCTGTTCTTGTTTTGTTCTATTTTGCTCTTTGCTGCATCCACTCCTGGAACTCATAATTGAAAGGAAAGTGTCCTTAAGATTTTGTCTATTTTGCTAACTTCCAAATAGGCAAAACAACAGAGAAACTGAGTGAAGCGATTTGCAACCCAGACTCCATTAGGTCCTACTACCACAGTGTTATTAAAATCGCTAATTTATCCCCAAGAGAATTTCTAGGCCAAGGGCACAGAGGAAACACTATAAGCTCTAATTTCTATTCAGGTTCCAAGATCACATCCACCTTTGTGGTGCCTGAGCATATCCTGAGCAACTTCTCTAGAGAAAAACAGGGAGGGTGAAATCTACTTTAAAAAATCAAGTACAAACAGCTTTGTAAAGTTAGAGTTAAGATTACTGCCCCACAACTGGGCTTTCCACTCCCTACATGCTCCCAGAACATAGGGCTTCAAAATCCAAAATAACCGTCAGAAAATCAGAAAATGTTCAGTTAAGATCTCCTCACACATTCCTCCCCTCCCCCCCCCACTCTTCAAAATGTTTGTGTTCTGGGGGGAAAAAACTGGGAAATGCACAGTTAAAATGCAGCTTCAAATACATAATGCACCCAGCCAACCTAACTTTCCTTTTCTACTGCTGGTACGAGCACTACATCATCCCATACATGCATCAATAGATCTTATGCATTGCCATCAAATATCATATATATACAACTTCACAAATCATATTCCATCATGCTACACTATTTGCCAGAGAGCAGCAGAAAAACCTACCCTGCATAATTTTGAGCACTGAGTGGTGCAGGACTTCTAACTGAGCCCTGCTTCTTTCAATATACACATTTATAGGTCATATTTTGCATGGAATTCCTGTGGGATTCCAGATGACAAAGAATACCATAAATATAAGACATGTTTTCTTCTGGTTGCGGCTGTTCTATGAAAACTTCGTCATTTTACCAACACTCGTACCTACTCTTTACTATCAATAAGATTTCATACTCCCATCCAGGTTTCATTTTGACAGAAACCTAATACCAAATATCCATGAAAATATTAACAAAACCTTCCTGCACCATCTCAATGAATCATGTGTGTGAGAGATAAATACTAGAATGTTTCCACTATATTATTGGTTTAAATTTGTGGTTTAGAGTTACAGAATATTAGGGTCAACTGTGCATCCCTGTGCAGTGGGAAAACAGAGAATGACAAGTGACAAAAATGCAGAACATTTTTTTTTTAAATTCAGGACAATTATAGCTTCTATTTTTTTTAAAAAGCAGAAAAACTGTAGAAAGTTTTATTCCTGTGGCTTATTTGAATCTTTAATATGTTCCTAAGACAGAATAATGCAGAAGATAAAACTCAGAAGTAGCACAAAAATAAAACAGCAGTGGCAAAATATCCAACTGTGCAAAAGTGTTAACGTATTCTTGCTTATGGAATCTCTGAAAATCATACCTTGTTCTGAAAACCTGTAGTTTTCACACACTGCTGGAATAAGACATCAAATTCTATGAAATTCCATACAACTAGTTAATGTCCACATTTTTACCTAACACTATAAACTACTGTCCATAAAGATGTAAAGTTACATTTAACTGATTTCCTCTTCGATCTATTTAAAAAAAGATCTCTCTCTCTAACTAAACACAGCTCTAGAATAAGTCATTTTGTATATCATCATATGGGAAAAAATACTAGTGCAGAAGAAAGTACTTCTCCTTACTTGTAACAAAAGCAGCTAAATAAGATGATCATAACAATGATGCAGACTGCCATAGAAATCAGCACTGCCATCCAACGAACGCTGCCATCAAAAAGTCCATCTGTTTAAAAAAATAAAACAGTTACAATACTTATTTCCTAAAAAGTTGCCAGTAATTAGATTCTAGTATAAATAAAATATTCTATTTATCAGTCACTTTCTCATAGATTACGTATTTTGTAATTGACAATTTTGTAAACCTCTTCCCCATGAAATATTATTTTTCATTTGGAGCTACAACTACACTCAACAATATCAGGGATCCTTCCCAAAGGGGCAGCAGGGTTAAAGAATTGCAAAGCATCAGATTTTATTCTCTGTAGCAACACTGACAATACTGTGGGTATGCCACACATTTTTTATACATGCTTATATAAAATTCCTTGCTATCTTCATATTGCCTACAATGCCGGTGGTAACTCACTCCAATGCTCCTGAAGGCTTTCATTTCCAACAGATACCAAAAGTAATATATACTCCAGCTTAAAAAAACACTCATGCCAACGAAAAACCTTACTGGTAATCTCACATATTCTTCTATCAACAACTCTGCACATCTGACTGTCCCACATCCCATGCAATGGGTAAATTACTCTTCCTTAGCATTGCTGAACTTGCTGTAAAGGATTTAATGTACTGTTAGAGTAGGCAAATTTCAGAGGAGACATGAGACTGAAGTACTTCTATCTTCAGTGGTTGTCGAGATAGAATTTGAAGTTTTTGTGGCACTTCTTATAAACAGTGGAGGATAGTTCCAGAACCTTGCCAATATATAAAGTCTCTCCTGTCAGACTGGCTGATTCACAAAATTGACAATGGGATATAGAGACTTCCATCTCTAGGTTATTTATATAAATCTAGTCCCGGTTGATAACTATCAAATGTTCCCACCTGATGGCTGTTGGGTGGTCTACATATCACAGCTTGGTAGTCTCAGAACAAGTCCTAATAGTACCATGCCCATATCTCAAGAGCACCCGTCACAATCCTTCAGGGCTGTCTTATTAGAGAAGTCAATATTTAACTGAAATTGAACTATATTCACATCCATATCGTTCAGTTTCCTTTTTCCTGACAGCATAGTGGGCAAAACTTCCACAGTTGCTGTCTGTGAATAAACACAAGAACACAGTTTCCAGAAATGTCTAATCTGGCACCTTTCATAACTCTAAATTCACTAAAATAGAAAATGTAAACAGGATCTAATGTCTAAGCCTATATGCAAGAGATCAGAAACTTAACAGATCATATGATCTTCATGGGACTCTAAGACTCACCTGTTTTACCAAGCTATTTCAAATGAAAGTAAGGGAGTTAAATAAAGCTGGAGACAAGGGAAAGGTAGGAAAATGATATATTTTAAAGGACTGGGAAGTCGATTTACAATCATAGTCTTGTTGACTTTTTTTAATTCCTGTTCTGTGCCTTTATAGCACAGGGTAAGTGCTTTTATAAAAGTGGATACATAAACCAAAAATAATTGTTGTTACATTTAGTAACACACTACTTCACTAGCTAGATATTGTAGGTTCTCCCCTTTCTCCCTCAGGAGAGTGAAAATTCCAGGGGGAAAATGGGTCAGAAATGCTTACTACAGAAGGGATTAGGGCACACTCCAGTCACTGTAGGGCCCTATGTTTCACTTGAATCCCAATACCACTGCTGATCATATGGCAGAAAAGACTGGAGCTGAAAAGACTTTTGGAAGGGAAGGGTTTTTTTGCCAAATTCTAAAAGCACAAAATAAATAAAAACATAGCAGCCAGCTAAGGTACAGCGCTATCTGTGAAGTGGCAATGAGTTTGAGCCACAAATGAGGCTCCTTGTATAAAGGCACTATTATACAAAGTTTAGGATAGTTATTAAATATTTATATAAGTAAAAGTTGGGGTTCCAGAGGTGGATGAAAGCTGAGAGAACTTGGAGGTGAACACAGTTGCAAAGACAGACAAAATCCAAAAACAAAGTGATTATGGAGGAAGAGACCTTTTGATGAATCCTGTCAATTTTGGCTTTAAAAATGTAGAAAGACCTAGGGCAGTGAGAGACTGAAAAGAGTTTGAGCAAAGGGTCTAAGATGGAAAGGAATTTCTGGCACTGAAGAAATGAACAAATATAATAGTTCAGTTAGGAGCAAAGCAGGAAGAAAATTTACAGTAAAGACAGTTGGATGAGGTCCTGAGACTTCTTTCAGAGATAGTCAGCACAGCAAAAGTAGCAGCAGAAGTTATGGAAAAAGCTATGCTGCAGACTGATGATAGGATAAAACGATGCACCAGGGAAGAAAAGTGTGGAACAAAAGGACAGTGACCACATAGTCAGAGTAACGCAGGCAGGTATGAGGAGGTAGCAGATGCTCTGAAAATTCTGGAATAGGTATGAATGAAAGAAAATGGGACATAGAAAATAGGTAATGCTGAAGTTGTTAAAATTAAAATGATGATTGCTGGGCAGAGGAACATCTGAAATGGAGAAGTTTGAAAGAGGAAAAGGCAGAGTGAAGGTCAGGTCAAGGAGGAGATGGAGTTGGCAAGTGTAGGATTTAGCACAGACCTTCGGACCAAAGGAGGTAATGAGGAAAGAAACAGAGGCAAGGGCAATACTCCAGTCCTACACTTTCTCCTAATATTACATCAGTATGTCAGGAGGAATAAACCCATTCCAGATTAGTCTGAATAAATGATAAAACAGCAGTTTACCTGTACTACCAAGTGGGGGTAGTGTGGGCTGTAGATCCCGATTGCAGAAATCAGTTCGACAGCATTCAATTGTCCGACGTAGCTGTGCTTTTGGGGAATCCTATAAATGGAGAACAAGAAAAAATAACTCAAAAGTTTTGAAATGGCCAAACAAGAATGATATTACAGATGGTAGGTACAGATGTACAGTACTGTGGAGATTACATAGTTTAAGACTGCGTTCTGTATTTGCATGTAAAACAGGGATTCAACCCTCTTGGTCAGGGGTCTCAAACTCAATTTACCTTTGGGCCCGTGCCAGTTCTCAAATCCTCCCCGTGGGGCAATAATGTCACTCATGCCGCCCAAAACCTGCCCCTCAAAACGCCGCCCCCCCAACTCCCCTCCCTCAAACTGCCTAAGGCTCTGGGAGGGAGTCTGAGTGGGGTAGGAGGTCTGGGGGAGGGGACTGGGGTGAAGGCTCTGGGAGAGAGTTTGGGTGCAGAAGCGGTGAGAGGTTGGGCTCTGGGAGGGAGATTGGGTGAGGGAGAGGGTCTGGGGTGCAGGCTCTGGGATGGAGTTTGGGTGCTGGGGGCAGGCTCTGGGCTGGGGCAAGGGGTGGGGGTGCAGGAGGAGGGGGTGTGGGTGCAGGCCCTGGGAGGGAGGAGGGGTGTAGGCTCTGGGAGGGAGTTTGGTGGTAGAAGGGGGTGTGTGGGAAGGGGGAGGCGTGCAGGCTTTGGGAGGGAGTTGGGGGTGTGTGGGAAGGGGAGAGGGGTGCAGGCTCTGGGAGGGGGTTTGGGGGTTGAGGGTGTGTGGGGAGGGGGTGCAGGCTCTGGGAGGAGGTTGGGGGTTGCAGTGCTTACCTGGGGCTTCAAGGCGGGGCGGGCCAAGGAGCCTACACGCGCTGCTGCCCCCGTAGCTTCCCATTGGCCGCAGGGGCGCTTGAGGCGGGGGCAGCACGTGGAGGCACAGTCCCACCCTGGGTCCACAGGGAGGGGCCAGCAGACACATGGAGTGAGTAGGCAGAAGCTGCTCAGTTTTGCTGTGCTGCCGGTGGTGGGCGGGGCCCTGGGCCATTGTAAATCACCCGGGGGGGGGGGGGGAGTGCCCGTGGGCGGCAGGCAGGGCCAAAGGAGAGACCTGGCCCCAAAATTGTTGGAGCCCCGCAGGCCACATTGGGGATGTTCTCAGGTCGCAGATGGCCCACGGGCCAGGAGTTTGAGACCCCTGCTCTTGGTTATATATGGAAAATATATCATGTATCCTCTCTGAAATTTATGGCATATACTCTGACTGCAGACTTAATTTCAGATAATTAAGTTAAAATTGATCTTAAAATGGGTTTTTAATACATTTAGCACCTATGTCAGTTTTTTCTTTGTCCCAACTGGTGTTAGTAATGGAATAATAATTTGGAAGTTTGAAAAGTCTAACTGAAATATTGTGCATGGCCTATGTTTAAGAAATTAGGTTGCAATTTAGCTAAATTATTAATGATTGTTTTATCTGATTGTTGCGATTATATAAGATACAGATATGGTTAGGTCAACATCTCAGTTAACATTTTAGTCGGGCCACTATGACATCAGAGATAACATCACCAATTGCCAGCCTTCCTCTACAGCTAATTTGTATGCAACAATTCCATTGCTTGCAATCTGTTTATAGGGAGAGAGACTGGACACGTGTAGACGTCTCACTAGTAGATTGGGCACAACTACCACCGCTCTTTAGATATCCATATTTTCACACACACACACACACACCCACACCCCCCCCCCCCACACACACACACCCCAAAACTATGTTAAAGCATTATGGAAGATGGGTCAAGCATTCAAAAATTAGAAAATGCCAGAAATAAGGTTGTCTGTGCAACTTTAATTGGCCAATCCCTGACTCCTCCTCACCTAAGGCCTCCCATTCTCCCCCGCCCCCACCTCCCACATACCCCATTTTTCTTCCAAGTCGCAGTCCCCATCACTGGCTCCCAGACCCAGTCCAATTGCCCAGCCCAACTTGTTCCCAATCTCCAACTCCACATCCCCTCCAAGGTCTGACTTTTGTCCCCACTTTGCATTCAAATCAGCTAACTTCCTCCTCTGGGGCGGGGGGGAGCAGTCATTGACAGCATAGGGGAAAGAGTCACCCAGCTCTCAGTTCAAGTACCCAGACCTGGTATGGATAACAGAAGCCCTGAGCTGCAACTGCAGGGATGTCCTGTTAAGCCCTGGAGCTTGCCCGTGCTCAGCCCTGCATATCGCGCAAGCACGCACACACACACGTATATTGTATCCAGTAATTAGCTGCGCAATATGAAATATAATATAAATATCACATATTTCAAAATAACAGTTGAGTGTCAAAGGAATTTTCTTCAGACCCGGTACAGCATTAACATGGTAGAAGTTAGCTTTTCAAAAATTATATTTAAATTATATATTACACACCACAACTCAAGAGACTAATGAGTTTGTGTGTCCATTCCAAGACTCTTTTTAAAGAGTCCTTATTTTCAGAACATGGTTGCTCAGGACTTTTGGAAAAATCAGGCCCCTTTAAAGGTGTCTCAAATTGAACACCTAGAAAAAGTGGAGGGAGAGATAGCTCAGTGGTTTGAGCATTGGCCTGCTAAACCCAGGGTTGTAAATTCAATCCTTGAGGGGGCCATTTAGGGATCTGGGGCAAAAATTGGGGATTGGTCCTGCTTTGAGCAGGGGGTTGGACTAGATGACCTCCTAAGGTCCCTTCCAACCCTGATATTCTATGATTCTATCAAAAGAGGCTCCCAAGTCACCTTTGAAAATATTGGCCAAAATATTGTTTCCTTTTTCACCCCTGTAGACAAAACAAAATTTTCAGCTCAGCCCTCTTCTCCTGTACTTACTTTTCTGCCAATCCTGAAACAGATAGGATGTGTGTGTGCAGTCAACTGCAGGACTGGGGTCTTGATTTGTCAACAGCATAGTATTATTCACTAAAGTAAAGAGCAATATGCAAAGTTCCTACTGCAGTGGTTGTGATCTGCATAGATTTAACTGCTCACAGCTACCCTGCATAATCTCCATCATGTTCCCTTTATGGATAATTTTAAAAATAAATTAACTTGTTTGTACCTTGCACTGAAAATCTGAACCTTCATACTTCATGCAACCTGAAGCAAGCATGGGTTCTCCATGTTCATCTTCTTCAACAATGGCAAAGCAATGCCCGTTAGTTCTGGAAAAACACATCATTTCAATTCACCAATTGCTGTGCAAAGTTAACTTGCAATCAACGTATTTATGAAAATTAGTATGTGCACCCTACAATGTTTCTTGTCCTAATATAAACTGATCACCAGACAGAGTGTGGGTGAGACTAAAGGAAATGAGGTAAACAGAGTTGTTTTTTCTTGTCTGAACTAAAATCAGAGGGTACCAATATGAAAACACTGGTCAAGATACATATTTTTTCAATATAAACCTCAAGTTTAGAAGCTAGTAAAAGGCTCCTAAACCTTCAACAGCAAAAACTGAACAATCCATTATTTTCCAAGAAGATACATTCCTTTTAAAAAAGGATCAGATTGTTCAGATTACCTACTAATCTGAAATCTTTAGCATTCTGAGACATAACTATATTAAGATTTTCTTCGTATGTCTACCATAGGACCGTGACATGCTGGAGAGTATTTGAGAGCCCCTTATTGTAGGGAAGATTGGGTTTACTCTTTTCTTGGGATAATGTTAAATTACCTCTGCCAGAAATAATTTACCCCTAAAGATGGAGAGGTTACTCACCATGTGCAGTAACTGAAGCTCTTCAAGATGTGTGTCCCAGAGGGGAAGTAAGGTGTGTAGTGGAGCACCACAGGTGGACACAGCTTAAAGAACTCCAGTTACTGCACAAGGTGAGTAACCCCTTCTCCTCCTTCAAGTAGTGTCCCTGTGGGTGCTCCATTTCAGGTGACTCCTGAGCAGTTCCCCCCTTAGGAAGCGGAAGGTTCAGAGCAGAGTTCAATACAGAAGAGCCTACATCCGCATCTGATCTTGCCGCTGGCACCAAGGGATAATGATTAGAAAAAGTATAAACAGAGGACCAAGTTTCCGCTCTACGGATCTCTACAACTGGTATATCCTTAATAAAGATGCAAACAGTACTTTTGTGAATGTGCTATCACTCTCAAAGGGGGTTGCACATGAGATCTTAATAAAACTGAAGATCCACTTTGATAACCTCTATTTAGAAATTACCAAACCCCTGTTTCTGTCCACAATGGATACAAATAGTCTAGGAGATCTTCTTAATTGGTTTCATCCTACCTAGGTAAATGCTAATGTCCTCTTGACATCTAGGATATGGAATATGGTTTCTTGACTAGACCAATGTGGTTTTAGGGGCGGAGGGTGGGGGAGAAAACAGGAGATTAATGGTTTGATTAATATAAAATTCTGAGGACACCTTAAGTAAAAATCTTTGATGGGCCAGTAGTGACTCTTCTGTTGTGAATACTGTAAAAGGCAGGTCAGCCATTAAAGCCCCCAATTCTCCAACCCTTTGGGTAGAAACTGAGGTTACTTACCTGGAACTGGAGGTTCTTGGAGATGTGCGGTCCCTATCTGTATTCCACACATACGATATGCATGCACATCAGGGCCCTGAGTCCAAAAATGTTTACAAGCAGTGTCCATTGGCCTGTACATGCACTGTAGCTCTCCTCGTGCTGTGAAACAAGGGCATAAAAGGTGGTGCGAGCCAATGCCTCTCTAGTTGCTCATTCCTACCACAGTCCAAACAATCTGCAGCAGAGGAGAAGGAGGGCGGGTATTAGAATACAGATAGAGCCCACACATCTCGAAGAACCCTCAGTTACAGGTAAGTAACCTCCATTTCTTCTTCGACTGATGGTCCCTATGTGTATTCCACACATGGGAGATTAACAAGCACTAGTCATAGAAGGGGTGGATGTGAGGATGCAGAAGTGATGGTTGACTGCAGTACTGTTGTCCTCGCAGCTGCATCCACAGTGAACGACTGGACCAGAGCGTAATGACTCATGAAGGTATGTAAAGAGCTCCAAGTAGCTGCCGTACATATCTCTAGGAAGGGTGCGTCTCTCGGAGATGCAGCCAAAGTAGCTTGCCCTTTGGGGGAATGAATCCTTGCCACCCATCAGAGGGAGAACACGAGCTAGTTGGTAACAAAGCATTATACAACCTGAAATTCATTTTGAAAGTCTCTGTGCCAATACAGCTTGATCCCTTGATCGTTCTGCTAAGGAAATAAATAGTTTAGGTGTCCTTCTGATGTTCTTTGTTCTTGTCAGATAAAAGGACAAAGTCCTTCAGATGTCTAAACCACAGCTGTCTCTCTTCATCTGAGGAATGCGGTTTTGGAAAAAAAATACAGGTAAGTGGATTGCCTGTATAATCATAAGGAACTCAAACTACTTTAGGGATGAACCTGGAGTTGGGTGAACCAAGACCTTTTCTTTACAGAAGGTAGTATATGACAGGTCCACAATGACTACTCCCAGGTCACTGACTCTTCTCACTGACATTATAGCTATTAAAAAGGCCACTTTCATTGAGAGATGGACTACCGAGCATGTGGCTAGTGGCTCAGGAGGGGAGGGAGGATTAATGAGAGAGACTAGAACAAAACTAAGCTTCCATTGAGATGTGAACTTCACCACTGGTGTAAAGGGCTGAGAATCCCCCTCAGAAATTTCAGTTGCGACAGGATGAGTGAAGATTGTGTGGTTATCCACCAGAGGATGGAAAGTGCTTATCACTGCTAATGGCACTCACAGAGAACCGACCCTGGGACCCAAAGACTTAAAGGTAAGTAAACACTCTAAGACAGCAGGGATCCTGGTGGATTCTGGAGACAAGTTCCATTGATGAGCTCATGAGGAAAAATGCTTCCATTTTGCTGAGTAACAGCTCTTTGTAGAGTCTCTTCTGGTTTGGTTAAGGAAGCACTGTACCCTTTTGGAACATGAGAGCTCTATTTCTGATGCCCATCCAAATACCAGGCTCTGACTTGCAACGGGTCCCAGATTTGGGTGCTTGAACCTGCCCCTATGCTGTGTTAGAAGGTCCGGTAATGTGGATGAATTGAGTGTGTCAGCAGATCATAAACCAGAATCATCTCAGCCAGTTAGGCACAATAAAGATGACTTGAGCTCTGTCTTGATCTTCCACAGAACTTTTAGTATCAATGTAATGGGAAGGAAGACATATCCCAGGTGACCCTTCCATGATGCCAGCAGGGCATCTCCCATCAAGCCCTTGCCCAGGACTGCTCTGGAGCTTCCTGTTCACCTGAGGCAAAAAGGTCCCAGGCCGGCATTCCCCATTGGGGAAACATGTAGTTGAGAACTGAATTGTCAATCTCCCAATTCATGATTCACAGAAAAATGTCTGCATTAGGGAGTTTTGTATCCCTGGTAAATATGCTGCGGATAGGATTGTGCTATGGCTGATGTACCAATTCCAGATGGTGACTGCCTCTATGCACAGAGGGAGAGATCTTGCTCCCCCTTCCCTCCCCGCCCCACTTGTTTATGTTGCCCTTCTTTGGTGAGTACATGGAGAGAAGTCAGGCTTGTAGGCGGTGAACATGGAGCCTGGTGAATGGCATCCTGTGTATGCATGCGGCGATGTGGCTGAGGGAAAGACAAGTTCTGACTGACATCCTGGATCTGATAGTGACCCAATGTATGACAGCACTCACAGACCGAAACCTCACTAAGGTAGATATGCTCTTGCGGTCAAGTCCAATGACAACCCTATACAATGTATATACCTCATGGGAGTAAATGTGGATTTTTCATGATTGACGCAGACAACAAGGGAAGGCAGAAGGCTGAGCAGAACACTGGGTACCTGTTGAATGTCCTCATAGGAACTGCCCATCAGTAGTCAGTCTCCAAGGTATGGGATGAGAAGAGAGGAATTTACATGCTTCCAAGCTGCCACTACAGAAAATAAAACTTTGTAAAGACCACAGGGGAGGACTCTGAATTGGTGATAGTCTTGATTGAAGAGGAACCTGAGAAACCTCCTGTGGGAGGATGTTTATGTAAAAATATGATTCATTCATGTTGAGAGCTGCAAACTATGTACTGTGACAAAGTTCTTCCTCTACCTCGGTGGGTCCTGCGCTTATTGGCGGATTCTGCTTGCCTCAGAGATCTTCCTCTCTAGTAGAATCCACAGTCCAGGTTAACTCCTCCTGTGTCTGATCAGGAGTTGGGAGTTTTGGGGGGAACCCGGGCCCGCCCTCTACTCCGGGTTCCAGCCCAGGGCCCTGTGGACTGCAGCTGTTTAGAGTGCCTCCTGGAACAACTGCACGACAGCTACAACGCCCTGGGCTACTTCCCCATGGACTCCTCCCAACACCTTCTTTATCCCCACCACAGGATCTTCCAGCAGTACGCCCTCTTACTCTCAGCTCCTAAGTGCCTCTTGCTCCCAGCTCCTCACACGCAACCTCGTTCCACAGCTCCTGACATCCGCCCCTCACTGACTCACTGGGAGGCTTTTGACTAGTTTCAGCCAGCCCGACTGGCTGCAGGTGTCTCAATCAACCTCCCTGCCTTCTGGAAAGTTCTTAATTGGCCCCAGGTGTCTTGATTAACCTGGAGCAACTGCCATAAGGTATCAGGGATTTGTTTAGCCTGGGGCTAACATACTGGTTCCTTACCACTTTCCTATAGCCATCTGGCCTTGCCCCGTCACAGTACCCTCTGGAAACAAGGGAATTATTGATGCCAAGGATATCATGTTGAATTCTGGTTTTCAAATGTACCTGTTAAACTATCGCAGATTGAGAATTGGCTTCCATCCCCCATACTTCTTGAGGATCAAGAAGGAAGGGGGATAGAATCCCTTCCCTTGATGTTGAGGTGGAACAATTTCCCTGACTCCCATGAGGTGAAGGGAGTTCACCTCTTGTCACAAAAGCCTTGTCTTCACTAATGCTGTAAACCGATCTAAGTTACCCTAGTTAAGTTATGTAATTTAAGTCCATGTAACTTACATCAATGTAAAGCGGTGTAAATGTCGACATGAGACGTTTTCTCGTCGACATAGCTTCCGCCTCTCACTGAGGTGGAGTACTGAAGTCGATGGGGGAGTGCTCTCCCATCGACTCAATGCATCTTTACCAGATCAGCAAAATCGACGCCGCTGCATCAATGGCAGCGGTGCCGATTTAGCGCAGTAGTTAAGACAAGCCCCAGAATCTCCTTGTGAGTGGTCCCAGCAAAGGAACCGGAAGGTGGTTTGTGAGCAGGAGTTACCAGAAACTCAATCTGCTAGCTGCCATGAATATTCTCTAATACATATTTATCTGAAATTAGGGTCCTCCAGTTTTTGGCAAATTGGATACGGTGGCCTTCAAATATCAGAGGAGAGGAATGACGTGACATCAGTAAAGAAACATGGGTCTCGACAGTCCTGTCAAAAGAAAAACCCTGCCTGGGGTTAAGAGTACAGTGTGGCAGTAGATGTTGCAGAGGCTAGGTTCCTGGGTCTATAAGCCTTCTGTCTCTTGCTTGGTGACTCCTGAGGACACTGATGGTAAAAACGCTGAGGAGGAACATAATGGGGTATACAAACCACACACTGGCAAAAGGGGTTAAGGCACTGCTCTGGGCAGAGACAGTCCCACCCCGCTACATCTGTAAGAAATGTTCCAACTAGAGAAGGAGTTAAAAGGCAGAGGAGCAGCTTATTTGGTGGCAGACCAGGGAAGACAGCAGACCTGCAACCTGCAGCTCCAGCAGAGAAGAACTGAGGTAAAGGCAGAATCTCTCCCCTGAAGGAAGGGAGGACCTGCTACAGAGAACCTGAGAGGGAAGTTTTTCCCCTCTCCCTCTCATATGGACTCTGAGTTTTGTTAATTCCCCCTTGGACTACCTCCAGCAAGGGAAAGCCCTAGGACTGATCAGGCCCAGGAGGGTGGGCCATACCACAGAAGGAGGCAGTTGCTGCCCAAGAGAGGAAGAGAGCTACCATGCTACACGCAACCACCAGAAGGTGCCTTGTGGTGAGGACACCCCTCACACCGCCTCAGCCCAGACAGCGACTTTGGGACAATCACAGGTGATAATAGGAAGTGACCCACGGAGAGCAGCCTCTGGCTCTCATACCACTGATAGACCTCAAAGGGTCCTGAATAGGAGCCCAGTGGAGTGGAGGGCCTGGACTCCCCTACCAACAATACCCCTGCAAGTCACAGGCCTAAGCTCTGACTACTAGGCAACGCTACCCTACCAACCAACCCCCAAGCAAGGACCGTCAGAAGGCAGTGTTGCCCTATAACCCATTTATGGTGTTTTCTCTTGGGGGCAGAAATATAAATGCTCAAAGTGTAGTCCTCAAGTCTTTGAGGGAGTGGAGAGACCCATCAGTCTTCTGAAAGAATAGATTGATAGCATCAAAGGGCAGATCTTGGAAGGTACTCTGCAAATCTCCAGATAAACTGGAGGATTGCAACCATGAGTCTCTCCTCATAACAATGGTCATGGTCAATCCCACAGACACAGTATCTGCTGCATCCTCTGCAGTTTGGAGGAAAGTTTAAACTCCCAGTCTGCCCTCATCCACTAAGATACTGCATGTGGCAGAAATAGCCTCATCCAGGCTATAGAAGCAGCACTGATTTTAGTCACTCACAGAAAAGGAGCAAGGGCAGGAAGCAGTTTTTGAACCTGGGGAGCCTGGGCATAATCCCAGACTTCTTCGGAGGGGGGAGGAGGGAAGAGTCCCCAGGTGGGGAAGAAAATGGGGGAAAACACTAATTATACTATGCTAGACTATACTATAAAGAGTAGTAAAAACTAATAATATACAATATTTTACAGCAATGGTGCAGTGAAAAGAAGCTGAGGACACCAAAGATTCTGACTCAGGCCATGTGGTGGTGAGAAGGAACTGGAGAAGCATCGTCCATACCACCTTTTATGCCTTTGGTATGGAGCATTAGGAGGCTAACAGACACTGCTTGTAAAAAAATTACAGACTCAACCACATGGTGCTCATGCATATCCTGTGTAGGGAATACACACTGGGACCATCACTTGCAGAAGTGATAACTACCAGAAAGGCTGTCTTCACTGATAAATCTAAGAAAGAACACATAACTAGTGGCTCAAAGGGATGATTCATATGCAGTTAAGAGCTAGGTTCCGGTCCCAGCTAGGAAAAGGATCTCGGATTTGTGGGGAGATATTTGACAAACCTCTTAAGAATCTTGCCATGACTGCTTGAGCAAAGAGTGAAAAATCCTCTATGGGCATGGGAAAAGCTGTTACTGCTGCTAAGTGAACCCTAATGGAATGTATAGAGAAAAATCTGATGTTTTCAACTCCAACAGGTAATCCAATACCTCAGGAAGAGAGCGAGTCGGTGAAATCTGCTGACTTCAACCAAAGATAATATTTCCACTTTAGGAAATAAGAATTTATTGTGAATTCTTTTATACTATTTAATTTTTTAAAAACCCTGTACCTCTGAGGACCAGGATCTCTATTCCCAAGAACCATTGAGGACCATGCTTGGAGCCTCAGAATCCGTAGGTTGCGGTGAAATGTCCAACCTGCATCCTGAGTCAGTAGGCAAGGACTGACTGGAAGCCTCCACTGAGAGTGACAGGCGATTCTGATTAGATAGTGATACCAGACTTATCTTGGCCACGTAGGTGTAATCAATATGACTCTGACACGACCTGGTTGGGAACATTTAACAGTAATTGGGTCAGTGGATTTGCATAGAGAAGTCCCTTTGTCCATGAGATGAGAAATGCATCCCCTACGAATAGGGGATCGAGATCCGCTCTGGAGCAATACCGGATACATTTTTCATTGGCTGCCATAGCAAACAGATCAACTTCTGGAAGCCCACAAGCTAAGAATATCTTGTGAAAGACTCAGGAGTTCAGTTCCAATTTGTAATTCAGAAAGAAATGTCTGCTGAGGTCATCTACCATGGTGTTCTGAATACCTGGGAGGTAAGAAGCTGAGATGGACTATGTTGTTGGATATGCACCAATTCCAGAGTTTGATTGCTTCAGCACAGAGAGATGTGGAACACGCTCCTCTGACTGTTGATATAATACACGCATGCTACATTGTCTGTCATTATTTTTACTTACTTTAGTCTGATTAGAAGTAAAAAGTATAGGCAAGCATTTTTCACCGCTCTCTTCCAAAAGATTGATGTGGAGAAATTGTTCTTGCATTGCCCATTTTCCCTGCACCTTGTGAGGTCCCAGCTGTGCCTTCCAACCCAAAAGCAATGCATCTGATGTTATCACTATGATGGGGTGATTCTGAAAGAACAGAACACCTGCGCAGGTTTTGGTCAGGTCCTTCCACTAACTGGATGACTCTAGGACCCACTGGGGAACAGAGAGTAATCTGCCTAGCTGAAGGAGGATTTTTTTTTAGATTTTTTTTTTTTTAATTTTTTTAGTATCTTGGTCTCTTAGACCGGGGTTCAGATGGTCCATGATACACTGAATACGGGGCTGGGTATGTGCTTCATGCCATCTGAGATCTACTAAATCCCCTTTTATTTACAGGGGTATAAATCCCTAGGGATTGCAGTGTGGCTCTTGAGTCCAAGTATGGAGAGATCTATCAGTCAAGTCCGCAGAGAGCTTGCAACTATCAAGGTGGAGGTCTACGGTTCTCTGAACCTCTCTTGCGAAGTCCGACAGCTGCAGCCAAGACGCTGTTCTAATGATCACTGTAGTGCACAGAGACTATGATGCAGTATCTGAAGTGTCCAAGGAGGCCTGGAGCAATGTCTTCGCCAGGAGCTAACCATCTTGTGCAATGACCTAAACTGGTCAAGATATTTCTCTGATGGGTGGTCAATTAAGGAACTAATTTGTTATAATTTAAATAGTCGTACTGGGCCATGAGTGCATGATGGTTTGCTATTCTGAAAAGTGGCTGAAGCATAGGATTTGAGACCAAAAATCAAGCCTCCTGTGATCCTTACTATACAGGGTGGACTTTGAGCTACGTTATCTGCTTCACCCATTTATTTACCTACAAAGATCCAAATTCAGGGTTATCTGTCCATGTAGAAGCTGATAAAAATCCCTAACATAACGCATACATGGGAGCTCTATGCATAGCACTGCTATGTGACCTGGCTTTTAAGCAGTACAGGGAATATAACTCCCTCAACACAGGTCTCAACAGGCAGGGAAAAAAATCTGTTAACTTTTTAAAAGTACTTGCAATTTAAGTGCACCTACTGCATTAATAGCTTTGGATCTCAACAGTTTATGCTTTAACAAAAAGACAATTCACATTTTTATAGACTTGCTTGTGCACGCTGGGGATAGAAGGTAGAATCTGTATATTTTTGAATATTTTACCATAAACATACTGCTCAAATAGAATGCATAAGTGCTGTTAAATTCTCCAGTAGTAGCAATAGTATATGATAATAATTCCATATGCACATAGATCAGTGAAGGAATAATGCTGTAAGGATTATATTAAAAACCAACACCAGAGGGCGATAAAAAGCAACAAAATTTCTGATCGTATAAAGGAATTTAAAACCAAAATCATAATCTTTACCTCTAGTTTAGTATCTTTTAAATTTAAAAGTTATAAAACTGAAAGTTGTGTATCATTTGTTCTAAAGATATGAAATTCCCTCAGAGATCTAGATAAATTGTTTCACATACAAGAGGCTGTAGCTGTAAGGACATTTCCCCTACTATTTATATCTTAATACATTTAACAACACAGAGATGACTAATAATACTTTGCTGCTCCTGTGCAAGGCCCTCAAAGCATTTTACAAACAATGATTTTAACACCAAAATTCCTATACGATACAGATGAGGATTATTCTTTCAATTTTAGAAATAAGGACAGTGAGTCTCAAAGAAGCTAGATGACTTGCCCAATGGGACAAAGAAAGGCTGTAGAAGAGTAAAGAATATTACCTAGATTCTCTTGACCACCATATTCCTGGCTGGATTCTTTCTAAATGTCACCTATATGGTGACTTTCTAAAATATGGGAAAAGCCTGTGACACATTTATAAAAATGGGTATATGCTCATTTTAATATATCTGTGTCAAAATGAAGGGACAAACTGTATAAAAAATAGTATTAGAAAAATATACATTGTTATGTATCTCTAAAGTGTAATGTAAAATTATTCCAAAATTCCAACTATCAAGGAAAAAGGGAGTGAGAGAAGGACCACAAATGTCTCTGTTGGTTGGGGAGAGGGTGTTAAGGAGAAGAAACATAGATGGCATAAGGAAGACTGAAATAAAGATGAAAAAAAGAAAGATGGGAAACTACAAAACAATTTTTAAATCATTATTCAAAACCACCACAAAAACCTAAGTAAGGTCAAGCTACAATTTCATTTTAGGGCTCTGGTGACATGAACAACTACTTAAGCTTTGCTCTTGTGGCCTGTCACCACCAGACTTCTTCAGTGCAATTAGAAATATATTTTAATAGTTGGGAGGAGCACTGGGCTGATTCTCTAGGCGATTATGCCACTGTGTATAAGCAGGGCAAAGTGACCTTAAGCTGGCTGGAAATAGATAGTGGAGAATTCTCCCTTTACATGGGTGCTCTACACTAGCAGAAAGCTGGAGAAGGCAGCTCTGTCACTTTGTGCCAGACTCCCCACTCAACATTAGAGGATGGAAGAAACATGGTTGGGTGGTGGGACATGGGTAAGATCAGGAGGGGAGCAACACCTCTGTTACAGCCACTTCCTTCACTGTCATGCCAGCAGTGCAAATTAGGGCTGGTGCTGTTCAGCCTAACTCGCATAAAAGCCAAGTGGACGTGAAAAAAGGAACTACAGTCTGAGATCTTCCAACATCACTTTATTCGACAAGAATCACAGCCCTTATTACCAAACATTAACATTCAGTATTTATACTTTATATTCTGTTTACTAAAACATTTTCTTCAGTTCACCAAATGTGTAATTAATGCAAAAAACTATCTTAATGGAACTTAAACCTATTGAAATTAAAAGGCTCTCTGTTCTTCCTCACAAACTCTTCTAGACCTTTGATTCAGCAGCTCTCCTTGGGATTTTCTCTTTCCAATCTATCCTTATCACTGCTACTGATGCATATGTAATATGAAAAAACCTGAATTTAGTGATTACCTAACGGGGTAATACGACATTTTGAGCTCTAGTTGTATCAATATACAAGAACATTTACATGAAACATTATCGAGAGATTTACATTTTGACCATGTATTACCTATTGTAGCCTCAATTAGATATGTTTTTTATAATTTTGCCCTAAAGACACTGTTGTTGGGACAAAAGGACTGGTTATTACCACTCCCAAAATGGCTCCATTTCTGTGGTGGGAGAAATCACACATGCACACACTATCCTGAGAGCAGTTTTGTATCCTTTTAGGGAAAAGATTCTATAGAAACAAGTACATCTAATCAAATAGCTTCACAAACCCCTAACAATAACATTAGAGAGAGAGAGAGAACCAAATTTTGCCAAACTTCTATATCTTGCACACACTACTTACATGCATGTGTTATTAATAGCATCATCCGGACAATGTCCTGAACAGTAGCACTGAAGAAAAGGTAAAGTGTCCTCTGGAGCCAATGTTACTCCATTTGCCTGTTTCTTCTGGTCAGGATTTGTCTTCATTCCTGTGCCATGGAGCATGCTGTCTAGATTTTGCCCTGTATAAAAACATTAAAAAATTTTTTTTTCCATATATGCTCTTCTTTTGCAACTAGATGAAGACATTCATTTACAGTGAAATGCAAAATACTAGCAAATGGTAATACAAATTGGTTTGAGAATTATACAGTATACAGACAAAAGAAAATTTGTTTTATTTTTACAGGAATTGTGGGTTAGCTCCCTATTTCTGAGATAAACTAGTTGTTAGTGGAATTCTGAAACATACTGATCAACCAGCAAATCTCTTATTTATGGTGTGTATATTTTGTGCCATTTACAATCAATGTAAATACTGTAGAAGAATACCTTTCACTTGTAAAAACTCTTGTTCAATGTAAGAATGAAAATATATGAATTCTTTCATTCTCTTTCTAAGCAAGCCCTTTTCATTCACATATGTTTTTAGAACCAACGTACTGGAGGCTTGAGAACCACACCAAGACAGTTGCTTTGTGGGGGCGCTAAAGGTACTTAACCTGTAATTTTTTTCTTCTCTTTAGTCATTTCACTGGATTTCCACACTTGCGTCTTGATTTTCCAGCACCAGCGCAGTAAACTCCCATAGCTCTTACAGTTTATGAACCTCTGAAGGCTTGTCTAAACTGAGAACTCTGCAGGACTAAAATAATCTTTGTTCTTAATCAACTGAAATGCAACTTGCACATCCACACACAACAATGCTTAAATGTATTGTCAGTGAGCCTAAGTAATGCTCCAAGTAGTCCTCAACTTCTCTGGGCTAAAAAATTACTGAACATTAGTTTTTCCAGGCTCAGGTCATTAGAGTGCCAGTGTGAGTGGAGGTGGTGGCATAAACAGATCGAGCTGACCTCCCACCATCGTGGAGCATCGGGAGTGGAGCTACCAGCTTCATTCCCCTAGCAGCTACCTCAGCAGGCAAACCTCTTGTACTTCACTGGCTGACAGACTCTCTCTGCTTCCCTTGCACTTCCCACCCGCAGCTATGCTACCCACATTAATGTCCCCGTTGGGAAATATCCCTATTCATACAAAGGGGCCAATGTGATTCTTATATGTATAAACAGGGGATTTTTGAATAGGAGTAAAGAGGATCTATTACCCCTTTACTTGGTAGTGGTGACTGCTACTGAAATACTGTGCCCAGTTCTGGTGCCCACAAATCAAGAAGGACATTGATAAAATTGGAGAGGCTTCAGAGAAGAGCCAAGAGAATGATTAAAGGATTGAAAAATATTCTTTAGAGCGAAAGACTCAAGGAACTCAATCTATTTAGTTTAACAAATAGAAGGCTAAAGGGTAATTGGATCACAGTCTATATCTATCTATCTGAGGAAAAAAATTGATAATAGGCTCTACAATCTAGCAAAGAAATAGCAAGGTCCAAAGTGTAATTAACGAAAGGTTGTGGAGGATTCTCCATCACTGGCAATTTTAAAATCAAAATTAGATGTTTTTATCAAAGTTATGCTGTCGTTCAAACAGGAATTAAATTCAGGAAAGTTCTACAGTCTGTGTTATACAGGAGATAAGACTAGATGAGCACAGTGGTTCCATCTGGCTTTATAATCTATGAAAATCTCACCCTCTACTAATGTCCATGGCTCACATGTCCTCAGAGGGTGAACTGAGGTTTGCAGACATCACATCCTGAACCAGTGAACCTCGCATCTGAGCTGTGGGAGTTTGCAACAGTCTTGTGTTGGAAGCTTAAGATGCTGGAAAGGGAGTCCAGCATAAGTGACTGAATGCACCCCTGTATTCACACCCTACACAACACTACAATAATCTTAGTACAGCATGCGCTTTGTAAGGTATCATTTGAAAGCTAATAACTTGCTGGTCAAAAATATCATGGTGAAATGTAGGCAGCAACATTATATGTAAATCATGACTGAAGTATGTTTACCAGATAAGTTTGGGCAGTAGGTAAACCTGTTTCTCAAAGGACAAGCTGACGCCTCTGCTCAGGTGTCATCAAAGGTGATGGGCAATCACCTGTCAAGTAGCCATTCTTTTGCAAAGAAGCGGGTAAGGAACAGATTGAGTTGCATTTTAGCAAACAGCAGCATGGAATCTCTCACCATCAGACTCCTTGTCTCTGACCTCCCAGTGGGAATGAACTTTATCTAGGGGTAACCCTCAGGAAAATGCATTTCAAAGATGGACTGAACTATAAAAGTGAGGGGCAAAAATACTCCAAGGTATCTCTCCCTATCCATCTCTCTCTTTCACCTAAGATGACAAAAGCCACAGCTTTCGGACTTTGGGAGCAGATCCTGGCTGAGAATTTGGTCAGCAATGTTACTGGGAACATGTGTTAAAGGACTTCATCTTGAACCAATTCTAGTTTGTTAAAATGTTTCCTAGTACTAAAACTTATCTTTATTTCTATTGTAACCATTTCTGATTTTAATACCTTTTGGAAGTGTGTTGGGGGTCACCCTGCAAGTGGTAACCAGGGTTGGTGGAAACCAGAATGTGACTGGAGCATGCTGGCACGCTGCAACTATTCACAGACATTCAGGGTGTGACCCGCATGCTGCCTGGCTGTTTGTGAGGGGTTCAGGATAGGAGTTAGAGCAGCAAAGCAAGGTTGCAAGGCAAGAGTGACACACCCCCTCACTGGTCTGGATTGCACCCTGGAATGTCATAATGGTATCTTTAGAAAAATCCAGTTACAACTCAGTGGACAGAAATATGTCTTCTCACAAAGCAGTATGGCTTTTACTATACTGTAAACATTTATTTTGTCTTCAACTGTCAGTCTTGAACAGAAAAGTTAGTGAAAATGGCCTATTTTACTGGATTAATATGGCTCCCTGTCAAATCCACCAAGAACTAACTTTATAGTAATAAGGACATTGTTCTAACATTATATTTCATCCTTTTAAAACGGTATGATAGATTAGCCCTTATACTTTACACAACCACATGTGAGATGAAATACTTGTGAAACTTGATCTCATTTCTCTCATCACATAGACTTGCAGACTTCACCACCAGATTAGTACAGCACACTGAGTGTATTTTCCAGCTGCAACTATTTCCTTTCAAATAATTAAAGAAAGTGTGTCTAGTTCAGACGTTACTAATAAAAAACATACCCCAAAAACAGTGGCAAAAAGTTACAGCAAAACTTAGAATCATAGAATATCTGGGTTGAAAGGGACCTTATGAGGTCATCTAGTCCAACCCCCTGCTCAAAGCAGGACCAATCTGCAATTTTTGCCCCCGGTTCCCTAAATGGCCCCCTCAAGGATTGAACTGACAACCCTGGGTTTAGCAGGCCAATGCTCAAACTTCCTACGTTTTACATTATAATATTAATATTCGACTAGTCTCACCAATCTTCCTATATTAGTCATATTTTTATTTGAAATATGTTTAAGAAAGGTGCATATACATATAAATGATCGCTATGCTCAAGGCTCAGTGTGCTATGCAGCATGTTAGACTTCAGTGTACACCACGTACAGTAACTCCTCACTTAAAGTCATCCCAGTTAACGCTGTTTCGTTCTTACGTTGCTGATCAATTAGGGAACATGCTCGTTTACAGTTGTGAAATGCTCCCTTCCAACGTCGTTTGCAGGCTATCAATGGCAGGTCCGCTGTCCCTTCCCCCACTGCCATGTGCTGCTCTCCGAGACTCCTGCCTGCTTGCTGTGTGGGGGGGAGGGGAAAAAGAGGGGGGGCTAATGTTCCCCTGCACCTTGCTTACCCCATCTTCCACAGAGCGGGGGAAAACACGAGGGAAGGAGCTACTGCCTTAGGAAGAAGCTGCAGCTGTGGGGCTTGCTGATCTAATTAACAAGGCAGTGTACTTCTGACCCCACTCTTGATACCTAATTGGAAATGCGCATCTCTATCTTTGAAACACACCTTTCCTGCTGGCTTGTAGAGTGTGAGAGTTAACCCGTGAGGGCTCAGTGGAGTGCTAGTTCATTTAGAAGTGACAAAGAGTCCTGTGGCACCTTATAGACTAACAGACGTACTGGAGCATAAGCTTTCGTGGATGAATACCACGAAATACCACTTCTTCAGATGCATGCAGTGGAAAATAGCCACTTCTTCAGATGCATGCAGTGGTTTTCCACTGCATGTATCTGAAGAAGTGGGTATTCATCCACGAAAGCTTATGCTCCAATACATCTGTTAGTCTATAAGGTGCCACAGGACTCTTTGTCGCTTCTACAGATCCAGACTAACACGGCTGCCCCTCTGATACTAGTTCATTTAGTAAGCCAAGTAAGGCATTCCCTGAGAAATTCCCACCCTCTGACTCTTCCACCTCAACCAAGCTTCACTATCACCATCACTGTGTACCAGTATTCAGTTGTTTGTTTAAAACCTATAGTGTGTATATATATATATATATATATAATATAGTGTTTTGTCTGGTGAAAAAAATTTCCCTAGAACTTAACCCCCTTATGTACATTAATTCTTATGGGGAAATTGGATTTAACATCATTTCGCTTAAAGTCGCATTTTTCAGGAACATAACTATAACGTTAAGTGAGGAGTTACTGTATCATGATTTATGTGGCAAGTATCCTGAATTTATTCAGCACTGATGCCTCCAATCTCTTTCCCTTCTATTTAACTCTGCTGTAGTTCCCTTCTCAACAAGTCTGAAATGTCATTTCAGTACCAGATTGCTGCTGATATAATGAATGTGGAAACAAAGTAATTAAGAGGCAATACATAGCTCTGATCAATTTAGAGAACAGACTATGTAGCTCCTCCTTTTAGTCTTCACTGAAAGAGGAAATCTCAGCAGAGGTACAAATCTTAGTTTTGTTTCCAGCTTTGTAGAACTAAGATGTTTTACAGAACTAAAAAAAAGTTTGTTGCTCAATGTTAAGTGATGCCTAACTTTTTCAGTCCACTATCTTGTGATCTGCTAGGCCTGGAAACACGTAGGGCAGCGGGTCACAAACCGGTAGATCGTGATCAACCAGTCGATCACTGAGCCTCTGGCAGTCTATTGCAGTCTCCGTCCGCTAAAACTCTGGCAGGGCAGTGGGGCTAAGGCAGGCTCCCTGCCTGCCCTGACCCCGTGCTGCTCCCGGAAGTGGCCGGCATGTCCCTGCATGGGGGAGGAAGTCTCTGCGCACTGTTCCTGCCTGTAGGGACCATCCCCGCAGCTCACATTGGCCGGGAATGGGGAACTGCAGCCAATGGGAGCTGCGGCGGCAGTGGCTGCAGGGAGGGGCAGCACGTGGAGCCACCCCCACCCCCCTAGAGGCCACAGGGATGTGCCGGCAGCTTCCGGGAGTGGCACGGGGCCGGGGCAGGCAGGGAGCCTGCCTTACCTCAGGCAGCGGCACAGCAGGGTAAGCGCCACCAAGCAGGAGCCTGCACCCCTCCCTCCGCCACAGCCCTGAGCCTCCCAGAGCCATCACCCCGTATCCCCTCCTGCACCCCAAACCCTCTCCTACACACCAACCCCCTGTCCAAGTCGTGAGCTCCCTCCCAGAGCCAGTACCCCATACCCCCTCCTGAACCCTGAGCCCCCTCCTGCACCCAAACTCCCTCCCAGAGTTTGCACCCCAACCCCCTACCCCGGGCTCAGCCTGGAACCCCTTCCCACAATCCGAACCTTCGGCCCCAGCCCAGAGCCTGCACCCCCTCCTGCACCTCAACCCCCTGTCCCATCACGGAGCCCCCTCCTGCACTCAAACTCCCTCCCAGAGCTTGAACCCCAACCCCCTGCCACAGGCTCAGCCTGGAGCTCCCTTCCACACTCCGAACCCCTCGGCCCTACCCCACAGCCTGCACCCCATCTTGCACCTCAACCCCTGCCCCAGCCTGGTGAAAGTGGGGAAGAGCGAGCAACGGAGGGAGGGGGGATAGAATGAGTGGGGTGGGGCCTCGGGGAAGGGTAGATCCTGGGTTGCACTTAAATTCAGAAAGTGATCTTGTGCTTAAAAAGGTGGGAGACCACAGACTTAGGGTATGTCTTCACTGCAGAGTTAGGTTGGGTGATCACACCCAGGTCATCTTAGCCGAAGTGTGAGCATCCCCACTGCAAAGCCACAACTGTGTTACTGCACTCAGCTGTCTGTCTGTCAGTCATGGTTCCTTGTGCTCAGACACTCTGATCGTTAGCCAGTCAGTTGTGGGAGAACTTCTCTGTTTTTCAGTAGGAAACTGGGGGAAGACACTGGAAGATTATCAGAAGTCAAGTGAGTTACCCTGAGTCCTCACTCCAAAGTGAGCAGGTTCCAGGCAGAGTTAAAGTAGAGCCTAGGCTATATCCCAACTGGGTAAGATAATCTGGATTTATCGTGTTCCCAAACACAAGTAAAAGGTTTGTGTATGGACAGTAGGTTAAAACCAGGAAAAGAGCCTGGTTAACTCTGCAATGAAGACAGACCCTTATGTACATTAACAAACACTTTCATGACCAACCCATTGCAACAGCTGGTTCTGGATCATTGATCAAATTAAAAAAAAAAATTCCTAAATAAATAAAGGTCACTGCCATCTACCTACTTTTGAGAGGCCTTCAGAAATGGTTTGCTACTCTTAGGGTACGTCCACACTACCCGCCCGATTCGGCGGGTAGCGATCGATCTTGTGGGATCGATTTATCGCGTCTCCTGTAGACGCGATAAATCGATCCCAGAAGCGCTCCCCGTCGACTCCGGAACTCCTGCTCAGCGCGAGGAGTAAGCGGAGTCGACGGGGGAGCCAGCCTGTGCCATGCGGACCCGCAGTAAGTACTTGTAATTCAATCTAAGATACGTCGACTTCTCATAGCTGAAGTTGCGTATCTTATATCGACCCCCCGCACTAGTGTGGACCAGGCCTTAGATCTCACATAAAAAACTACCATAATAAATGGTGCCTTTGTTGGCAGCCTCAGCAGAGACACCGAAGACTGATAGGGAACCGAGACAATTTGAAATTATACATGCACAGAGCACAAGATTAAAAACATCAAATTCCAAATTTATTAAGACACATGCAAAAGGTATCCATGATTCTTTCTTGTATCCTCTGATTATTTATCCCTTTTCTTCACACAATGGTACCTACATGTGACAGTATTCCAGAAAAAAAGGTTGCAGCCTTCTTTATGTCCACTCCCTGTACATCGACCATTATTTTCACCTTTCACTGCCTGCCTTGACAGAGACTAGAGCAGGGGTCTCAAACTCAAATTACCATGAGGGCCGCATGAGGACTAGTGCATTGGCCCGAGGGCCGCATCACTGACCCCGCCCCCTCGCTGCACCCTGCCCCGCCCCCACTCCACCCCTTCCATTAGGGCCCGCCCCTTCTATGCCCCCTCCCCTTGAGCACGCGACTCCCCGCTCCTTCCCCTTAAAAAAATGAAGAGTAATATAGTATGCTATTAAAAGTAAATATATTAACTTTATTAACTTCTTTAACTGTAACGTGTAACTTCTTTAACTGTATGAATAGTTAAGTAGCTCCGCCTCTTCTCCCCCCCTCCTCCCCTGTGTGCGCGCTTCCCGCTTCTCCCGCCTCTCTCCCAGAAACCACGAAGCTGCCAGACAGCTGTTCTGGCGGCAGAACTTCAGAACGTAACTGGGGGGGGTGCGGGGGGAGCCCGGCGGGCCTCAGGGAAGCGCTCCGCGGGCTGCATGCGGCCCGCGGGCTTGAGACCCCTGGACTAGAGAGCAAGTTTCCCTCAAGAGTTTCAGTCAGGAAATTCCCCAGAATAGAATAGCTAAATCCCACTTCACATTAGATAAAACCAAAAGCAGATTTGTAAATGTGGAGAACTAAAAGTAAAATAGTTTCTTATATAATAAATACCTTCTGGAAGTTGCAGAAATCTGAGCTTCTAGAATAAAAACTGAAGGTGTGATTTTAAACAGTCTTAGTTAAACTGGTGCAAAAGGCAATGTGGACACTCATTTTACTTTAAAGTAGGCTTAATTCAGTTTCATTTAAGTAAATTATGAACCAGTTCCAGATAAACCAAAATAAGTCACATTTAAAAAAGCAAAGTAAAAGTGTCCACACAGACTTTCCCCCCTGGTTTAACTTAAAACTGATGCTATCTTCTCATACATGCAATGTCTTACAACAGGAGCACTTACCTCAGCTTGTAATCTTTACTTCTCTTCTCCTGGTCCAAACAATAGCATGCAATATTTTCATTTGGAGTAATACCCTTCCCTTTTTACTGTCATTTTTACTGGATCTGCTGATGGAATGTAGAGGCCTGCAGCCAAGTACAAAGGCAGACATCCACTGTGGATGAAATGACTAGCTCCCCACATCACTCATTCAAAGGTCGCTCACATATAACATTAAGCCAGGTCCACATCCTCAAACTAACTTTTACAGCCCCTAGCATCTGTCCCAAGAAAGGGACTCAAGCATGCAAAAATCCTTTTTCCAAAGCTCAACCAGCTCTTTGTCCAAAAAACCCTGGTAGTTTACGACATGAAAGATGCAGATGCAGTCTGCTAAACCCACTAACTAAATGAATCATAGAAGTGTAGGACTGGAAGGGACCTCATGAGGTCATCAAGTCCAGTCACCTGCACTCAAGGCAGGGCTAGATAATTCTTGACAAGTGTTTGTCTAACCTGTTCTTAAAACCCCCCAATGACGGAGATTCCACAACCTCCCGAGGCAATTTGTTCCAGTGCATAAGTATCTGATTAGGAAGCTTTCCCTAATATCCAACCAAAACCTTCCTTGCTGTAATTTAAGTCCACTGCTTCTTGTCCTATCCTCAGAGGTTAATAAGAACATTTTTTCTTGCTCCTCCTTGTAACAATCTTTTATGTACTTAAAAACTGTTATGCTTTCCCCTCCTGCACCCGCCCCCCTGGTTTTCTCTTCTCCAGACTAAACAAACCCAATTTTTTCAATCTTTCCTCATAGGTCATTTTTTCTAGACCTTTAATCATTTTTGTTGCCCTCCTCTAGACTTCTCCACTTTGTCCACAGTACTCCAGTTGAGGCCTTATCAGCATGGAGGAGAGGAGAAGAATTACTTCTAATGTCTTGCTTACAACAATCCTGCTAATACATCCCAGAATGATGTTCACTTCTTCTTGCAACAGTGTTATACTGTTGAGTCATACTTTAACTTGTGATCCACTAATACCCCCAGATCCCTTTATGCAATATTCCTTCCTAGGCAATCATTTCCCATTTTGTATGTGTGCAACTGATTGTTCCTTCCTAAGTGGAGTGCTTTGCATTTGTCCTTATTAACCTACCTCCTATTTACTTCAGACCATTTCTCCAGTTTGTCCAGATCATTTTGAATTTTAATCCTATCCTCCAACGCACTTGCAACCTCTTCCAGCTTGGTATTGTCCACAAACTTTATCAGAGTACTCTTTATGACATTATCTAAATCACTGATGAAGTTCTTGAATTGAACCGGACCCAGGCCTAATCCCTGTGGGACCCCAGTCGATCTGCCCTTCCAGCTTGACTATGAACCCACCTAAAACTACTCTCTGGGAATGGTTTTCCAACCAGTTATGCACCCACCTTACGATAGCTCCATCAAGGTTGTATTTCCCTAGTTTGTTTATGAGGTCATATGAGACAACATGAAAAGCATTACTACAATCAAGATATACCACATCTACACTTTCCCCCGTCCACAAGGCTTGTTACTCTGCCAGAGAAAACTATTAAGTTGGTTTGATGCAATTTGTTTTTGACAAATCCATGCTGACTCTTACTTATCACCTTATCTTCCAGGTGTTTACAAATTGATAGCTTAATTATTTGCTCCATTATCTTTCCGGGTACTGAAGTTAAGCTAACTGGTTTCTAATGTCTCAGGTTGTCCTTATTCCCCTTCTTACAGATTGGCACTATATTTGCTCTGCTCCAGTCCTCTGGAAGCTCTCCCATCTTCCATGACTTCTCGAAAATAATCACTAATGGCTCAAATATCTCCTCAGTCAGCTCCTTGACTATTCTAGGATGTATTTAATCAGGCCCTGGTGACTTGAAGACTTCTATCTTATCTAAGTAATTTTTAAGTTGTTCTTTCCCTATTTGAGCCTCAGATCCTACTTCATTTTCACTGGTGTTCACTATGTTAGACATCCAATTGCTACTAAACTATTTGGAAAGAACTGAAATAAAGTTATTTAGCACTTCCGCCATTTCCACATTTCTGTTATTGTCTTTCCCTCCCTCATTCAGTAACAGGTCTGCCCTGTTCTTGGTCTTCCTTATGCTTCTAATGTATTTGTAGAATGTTTTTTGTTGCCTTTTATGTCTATAGCTAGTTTAATCTTGTTTTGTACCTTGGCCTTTCTAATTCTGTTCCTACATGCTTGTGGTTGTTTAGGTCAAATTACAAAGCATGAATATAGTTTCCACTTTTTGTAGGACTCTTTTTTGAGTTTCACATCATTGAAGATGTACTGGTTAAGCCAGGGTGGTCTTTTGCCATACTTCCTACCTTCCCTACGCACTGGAATAGTTTGCTCTTGTGCACTTAATAATGTCTCTTTGAAAAACTGCCAACTCTCTTGAACCTTTTTGTCACCTTATACTTGCTCCCCATGGGATCTTACCTACCAACTCCCTGAGTTTGCTAAAGTCTGTCTTCTTGAAATCCATTACCTTTATTGTGCAGTTGTCCATCCCACCATTCCTTATAATCATAAACTCTATCATTTCATGATCACTTTCACCCAAGCTGCCTTCCACTTTCAAATTCTCAACCAGTTCCTCTGTATTTGTCAAAATCAAATTAGAAGAGCCTCTCCCCAGTTGCTTTCCCCACCTTCTGAAATAAAAAAAATGCACCAATGCATTCCAAGAACTTGTTGGATAATCTATGCCCTGCTGTATTATTTCCCAACAGATGTCTGGGTAGTTGAAGTCCCCATCACCACCAAGTCCTGTTGTCACACATTGTACCATATGATACATTTTGTACAAATTATGCCTTGTGAGGTATCATTTGAAAACCTGGGTGGATAAATTTTTTTTTAAAAAATTGGATTTATTTTTTTAAATTTAAATTGGATATTTTTGATAAAATGCTTTTTGAGGACAAAACCTATCTAAAGATAGTTTTAATTAAGATACATTCTAGCTCAAAGATATCTCATCATAGAATAGGGACTATACATTCTAATTCTATAGTATGAGACAATATATTCATGTAATGTTTAAGAAAAGTTTTGTAAATGAGTTCATGGACTAGGGACCCAATCTTATGGGGTTCCAGTGGCTTCTGGATTTAGGTTAATCTATCTAAACCTGAAAAGTTTTCAAAATAAATCGCTTTAAAAATGTATAGCATGTACCTTCTAAAAATGACACCTACATCTATCTCTGAGTTGTGAAGAATATGTATTAAGGTTATAACAACTAACAAGAATGCACTTTTATGTAGAAATCCATGATTAAATCAAGTCTTCCTGACTAGTGATTTAAATAATGATTTAAATCAATTTGATTTAAATCAAATCCAAATTAAATGTAATCAACACAGTTCTGCCACATGTAAGTGGGTTGAAGCTGTTGCCCAGTTTTCCTGCCGTAAAGGCATTACAACTGCTGAAGTAATGAGGTTCTTTCACTCTCCACTACCAAGAAAGAAATGACTGGAATGATCAGATGGCAGCATTTATACTGTGTGGACACTGAGTACCACACCACAATAGGGGACCTTACTTCTGCCCTGTCCTGCTATCGCAGCCTTAGGGGACAACATTCTTTAACAGCTGTGGTAGTTCTGCCAGTCAGGTAAGACCCAGAAGTGAGAATCCAGGAAGACTGTATCTTTAAAGCAATTTGTAAAACCCCACCCCCCACAAAAAAAAGCCTTCTAGAGAAATTTTACTATGGGAAAGATGTGGCATGTAAATGAGAAGTGGAAGAGTTTGATTTTGGTGAAGTTAGGGGGTGGAGAAGAAAAATGAGTTTTAAATCAGGCTTAGAAAAGAAACTGAGCTTCAGTTTTAATAGCTCCTATGGAGGGTCTAGAAGACCTCCAAAATACTCCTTTCAAGGTACATCTGTTTGCAAAGAGTTGCTTACCAATGTATTGCTGGTAAATAATTTGACTTTTTAAAAAAGGAATATTTAGTGTAACAGCTCATACAAAACAACTTCATTACATATTTATGATTTCATAAAGTTCATAATTCAGCATTAGTTTCCATTTCTTTATTTTACTGTTTATAGAGATATGGGAAGTTCAAAGCTTGGCTGTATGCATCCTAATTGAGAGAGAAAAGGAGTATTTCTGGAAACATTTAAATTTGTCTTAAATATTGTGAAAGTTTGTTTATACAAAGCCTAAAATTGAGGCCACATTTGATATGATAGACTTCTTTTGATTAATACTATAATGTGAGATTAGTAAGAGGTGTTCCCTGGTCTAATGTAGAAGAAGTGGCTATTAACAGTTCCAAAGTATTTCTGGAACTCTGACAGGGCGCACCGTGTGCCAGGCCCAGGGGTCCCCATTGGAGGCCTCACGGTCCTGCCAGACCTTGTCCCAGAAAGGAGCAGTAGAGAAGTCCTCCAAGTAGGCTAAGGTGGCTGTGGGGGTAAGGGTGCCAGGTGTCTGGTTTTCGACTGGAACGTCCGGTCGAAAAGGGGTCCTGGTGGCTCTGGTCAGCACTGCTGATCAGACCGTTAAAAGTCTGATTGGCGGGGCTGACATGCTCCCTACCTGGCTTCACGCGGCTCCCGGAAGCGATGACATGTCCTGTGGTTCCAAAGCACAGGGGCAGTCATGGGGGTCCTGCCTGCTGCCCTCGCCCCATGCGCTGACTCCACAGTTCCCATTGGCTGAGAACTGCAGCCAATAGGAGCTGCAAGGGACAGCACCTGTGCGCGGAGGCAGCACGCACTGTGAAAAGCCGCCTGGCTGCCCCTATGCTTAGGAGCCAAGGGACATTTCGCTGCTTCCAAGGAGCCCCCCGAGGTAAGTGCCACCTCTCATCTCCTCCTGCACCCAAAGTCCGTCCCTGTCAAGGCTGATTCCCTACTCTGGCACTTCGAGTGCAGAAGGTGAGGGCCCGCAAGGACTCTAAAAATTAATACTTGCTATTCCAAGCTTGTATTAAACTCCCAAGGTTACAGCTTTTCTCTGATCTTGGATTGGTAGATGCTGCCACCACCCAAGTGTAGAACCCCTTTGAGAGCCCAGGATGGCTCACTTGGGAATTCCTTCCTGTGGGGTACCTTCAGGCCCTCCCCTCATCCCCCAGGGGAAGAGCTGAGAAAGGGAAAAAAAAAGAAATCAGCTGTTGCCACCAGCTAATTTAAAAAAAAAAATGTGCACAAACCTTTTAAGACACAAAAATCCAATTCTGTTCTTAAAAAAGGTAAATGTTATTAAAAAAGAAAGAAAGGAAAGAAAATACATCTGGGAACTCAGCTATTGCTAGATTTTAAAGGATTAAGCACCAAGAATAGCTTTCTTGAGCTCCATCTTAAAGGTTACAAGCAAAATAAAAGCACCGGGGTTAGCACAGAGGAATTCACAAGCCATAAAGAAATAAAAGGGATAAACCTAATTTCATCTTCCTAGACATTTCCTAATCTACTTACATATCTGGGGTTTTAAATGAGTAGTTTCTTGGTATGATACTGATGATTTTTTCATACCTGGGCCAAGCTTTTCACAGCATAGCTCTGCCCTGTGGGCCTCTCGCCGCAGAACAACAACAGACAGACAAAAGGTGAGTCTGTCACAGTTTATCACAGTTTAGTAATGTGTATTCTGGGACCTGGGCTTTGGGAAGGACTGAAACGTGAACTTTCTGGCAAGGAAGAAGGATTCACCTAACCAGAGAGTGGTCTGGCACAGAAATAACTATTTCTGATCCACAGGAACTTTAGCATCAAATATGTCTTTGAAAGGAATCAATGACACCAAACTAAAGACTTGCTACACAATTGTGTCTGATCTAATTACAAGACAGAAAAAATTGACAAGGCAAGATGTTGTGTAGAGGGGAACTCGACACAAAATGCCTAAGAAACTTTCAGGATACCCTTTACTCCTGATAGTCAAAGAAGAAGCAGCAGGAACTGTCAGCACATCAGTCTTCAATTATGGCTTATAAAAGATTCAGGCTTACACAGTTTAAACAGCTGGTTTGGCCAAATCATCTTTATTTCAGAACAGTGTATCCACACAGGGAGTTATACCAGTATAACTATGGTAGAATCATTATTCTGATATAGCTATGCTGGTCAATTGTAGACACACGCTTAGAATCTAATAATCTAACTACTAAGAATAAAAAGGATCCTTTTCTGGTTGTTTTTACATTTTTCTCTCCTGTTGCACTGAACAGGAATAATAGTCTGGGAAACCCTTCCTGCAGTTTCACAGGCCAGTTCCTACTGATGTGGTCACATCCTGCTGACCTTGATTGACAGGATTGGTTTCTGCCTCCAAAGAACTGCAAGAAGAAGTAAGACCCTTTCTAATGGGTCTGTGGACCTTCCCTGTGAACAACAGCTAGACTGACTTTTTTATTTTACTTTCATTTAAAGATTATTTTTGCATATTGAGACACAGACTCTGAAAAGCATCTGCTACAACAAAACTGAAATCTACCAGTTTTCTACCTAATACCAAGGTTGAGGACAGCAATGATTTAACATACACCATTATGTGGATTTTGCTTTAGAATATTTCAGGTAACGTGCTTACATGTCAGCACTTTCCCTTTTAAAAACATCTTCAGATTCTTGGAGTGTAAAGAAAGTGTCTTAATCACTTCACTGCTTTCTCAAGCCTGACAAATTTAGCATAACATCTCCCTTCCAGTGACATCTCATGTAGCAGGCATGTGATCTCTGAAGACATTCATATGGATAGCTGCCCTATTCTTTTGGCGCAAGGATCAGCAGATAAGAGTTAACAGTAAAATTATTCCTTACATTTTGTTTTAAAATTTAAATGGCAAACTTAATTTTTTAATAGGTGAATAAAAAGAGAATGATGTTCTTCTGTGCAAAATTTCAGCAGAAGGCACATTTTTATAACCATAGGAGAATGAATGACAAAATACCACAGCACCTTTTCTAAAATCTTCAGTCTCTGCACTTTGAAATTGTGGAACTAGGGTTCCATTTCTTTGGTAATAAAGCTATTCTAATTAAGCCATATAGGAAATAGTTAATGTGAAAAAAGTGGATGTCTGTCTTTAACAATCACATCAACAACTTCCTCTTTGGGGTTTCCATGCTTTAAACAGCACTGTAAGCTGAAATCTGCAGTGGTCAAAAGACACTCTCTCCCCAAGAACCCAAGGGTTTATTTTTATAGTGGCAACTCCTGAATTCCCTAGCCTAGTCAGACTAGTAAGAAGTCATAAATGGGAACAAGGTGCATAGGTAGGGGACATCTCGTAACTGAATTCTGAAAGGAAGGAAGAAAATGAGTACTCCTCTAATGGTGCTGCTACCCTATCTAAAATTCTAGAGTGAACTTGAGTCTCCTCTACCACTGGAGCTGAAGAGCTGACCTGTTACCATAGCAGTACTGTGGTCAGTACTGAGCAGGACCGGCCTTAGGGACGGACAAACTGGGCCCACGCCCAGGGCGCCGTAGCCACAGGGGCTCCGCAAGGGGCTCGGGGCTGGCTGTGGCGGGACTTCACTTGGCCACAGCGTGGACTCCTCCTCTCTGTTTGTGAACTCCTCTGCAACCATAAAACTACAATTTTCAAGGTTTTTGGTTTTGAATGAAAGCTCAGATTCTGAAGAAACTGATGGCACAGGTCTCCTCCTCTCACCAGAAGATTTCTCCTTGCCCATTAGTGGATGGACACATAGCACATCTTCGCTTAGATGTGCTCTTAAACATAACAGAAACACTGATGTACATGCATAGTATTTGATTTCCAAAGGCTCACAGCTTGCGCAAATGAAAAGCAGTTCCCCCGCTACAAGGCCATGAACTACCACTTAATAAATATTTCTATGCTAAACTGCAACTTCCAGACTTCAGCCATCAAGGCTGTAGTAACAGATCACTCAAAATAAAGATTGTGAAGTGCTGTGAATAGAGTAGAAGCAGCCCTCCTGGTTCCCAGTCGTTTACATGTTCCCTTAGGCTAGGAAGCTTTTTCGGCCAGGAAAGCAGCAGGAAGATCCTATTTACCACCACACCCTAGTTTCCCAAAACACTTGGAAGTGCTAATTTGGAGCTTTTGGGGGTAAGTAGTGATGAGCATACGTAATGAACTTAGCAAAAAACTACTGCATACGTTCAGAACATTATTTCCACACTTTCATAATTTGTAGCTTGGATAGTCATCTGCAATTCTGGGTACTTCTTTGGACAGTTTGAGGCTGACTGATCACTTGTCCATAGTAACATCTATACATGCCTATGATATCAGACCCATAAACAAAATACAAGTTATCCACATTTGCGTAAGGAGATATAAATAAAATCATCCCTTTTATGCAGACATGATACCAATCACCATTAGTGAGACCCACTCATGCACACTGAGAGAGATAGAAAAGATAGAAAGAAGTACTGTAGTCTAGAAATTTCAACTCTTAATAAAATCTAACCTTTAAATCAATTTATACACTTGTCACTAAATTTACTCCCTCACAATCTTCTAACACAAACATGCAACTGATTAGCCACACAATTTTTACTTGTAAAAGAACAGTACTGTACATTCAGATATTTGAACAGGACCTATATCATAAAACCATTGGAATTTACAGCCACTCCAAATGAAAGATTATTAAAAAACAATGAGATTATTTAAATGAATATGAATTTACCTTGAACATGAAGACTGATGAACAGATAGGCTCCCAGTAATCTGAGGTATCCTTTCAGTTGAGTCATTGTTCACTTTAAATCCTTCCCGTGCACTGTTACCCTTAGCAACTGCCCCTGCTGCTTGACAAATTTTAAACTTGGTTTGTTCAGTGAAGCCTGATGAGATTTGGTGGCTGACAGTAGTGATGATTTAATAAATATTCCAACTTGTCTCCTGAAAGAAAGTGAAATTAAGGTGTTAAGCAAATGTTTAAACATTCCTCCAAACCTTCTGAACCATTGAAAACATTTTCTGCCTTTTTTTTTTTTAATGGACAGAACATAACTAGCCTACTGAATACATTCATTAAGATTAGCCCCAACATAAATGCTAGTTTTAATTATCATAAGATTTACTATTTAAACAATATAACAAAATACTTGGGAACACAACAGGTGGTTTAAAGTAACATTTCTAAAATGTATTTCAAGATTATTAGCACACAACAGATGACTGTGTAACTCAGGCTCACATATAAGCATCATGCTGTTGAATACATTATTAGTGTGTAAAGTCTGCTTAAAAATTGTTATATCTACACCTATTATAATTTATTCCTATTATACCAGTGGTTCTCAAAGCTGGTCCGCCGCTTGTTCAGGAAAAGCTCCTGGCAGGCCGGGCCAGTTTGTGTACCTGCCGTGTCCGCAGGTTCAGCCAATTGCAGCTCCCACTGGCCGTGGTTCGCAGCTCCAGGCCAATGGGGGCTGCAGGAAGGGCGGCCTTCCCGCAGCCCCCATTGGCCTGGAGCGGCGAGCTGCAGCCGCCGCGATCAGCCGAACCTGCAGACACGGCAGACACACACACCGGCCTGGCCCACCGGGGGGCTTTCCCTGAACAAGCGGTGGACCGGCTTTGAGACCCACTGTATTATACTACTAAACAGTGAGCAAGAACTTTTATCTATAATTTGCCAGGTCTCTACTGCAACAAAATCACATTGCATTCTACCATCACATTTCAGAAAAAGCTTGAAGAGCAGCCAGCATGTCAATGAAAAATATAATTTCATGGCAAGGAAGTCAAATTAACCATTTATTTTTACTACTATAACAAAGTTAGGCGTACTGTACTCGACTACTTGAAAAGTTAATCTTAAAAATATATTTAGTGAGTTTAATTTTATATTCAGCCTCTAAGAAACATCTAAAAAAGTATAGTATCTGTGCCCTCTTTTTGAGAGCCAATGCATTATAAAACTTTCTGAAAAAGATGCTGCATTCCAGCATGCAACACCAGTGAAATCAATTAATAATATGCTCCCTAGACCCATCTTAGAACATTAGTATCTTCCTGGCTTCCCATGAGCAGTTTTGTGCAGACAGCAAACCTCCACTGAAAAATCATGGCTGCTACATGGATGTGCACTTAGCTATAAAGTTAAAAAAAATTATAATCTATTCATTCACTGAAAAGAAATAGGAAAGACAGACACTTAAAAATCACCTTTTCAGGACCACAGTAGACAAGTATTATGGTTAAATTAAAATTTAGCAGTTGTAGTCACATTCTTCCCTAATGAAGTTTTTACAGTCATTAATTAAAGGAAGCATAATTGGGTCTCAAAGGACTAAAAAGCAACTCGGACACCTAAGCAGTTAACCAAGACAAAGGAGATTTTGTATTAAGATGAACAGAACACTGATTTTGCCTTTCTTTGGCCTCTTGTTTCAGTGGCTTGAACCCCATGACCCCTGTCAGCCTGGCGCTATTCTAGAATGCAAAAAATTGTATTTGTTCAAGGATGTGCTGCAATTACTGTTGGTGACCACTTCCACCATAAATAACTCAATCAGTCTGTTGGTAGGACCCAAGAAGTTTTCATTTTGATTAGTGCTTCAGAGGCATTTAACATGGAGGCAAATTAGTGGCAGACCAGGGAGGTGTCTGTCGCTTTCAATTTGTATGGATAAGGGGCATGCAGCCTTCGACCTGTGGCCTACTTTTCACACATCTGTGACTTCTTATGAAATAACATAGGCTTCATCACAAGAAACAGACAGAATTGCTGCAGAGGAAGAATATATTTGTGGCTAATGAGCCACAAAGCCATAAAACACTGGGGAAGTCTCTAACTGCAACATGCTATGCAATGATATTTTTGCTACTATTAATAAGGCTTCACAGACACTCCCATATTTAAAAAGTAATGACAGAAATGTTGGTGTGTACTCTTTACATAATACACTATGTAAAACATTCTGAAAACAAACTATAAAACACTTTAATTACTATCTTTAGTGAAAGTTTTAAGCAATATAAAAACAAAAATATTCATTCTTTGAAATAATTCATTTTTAAATTAAACATCAGTATGTCTGGGAATCAGTAAGGAAGCAACTTTGTAATTATGAAACATCAATATAGCAGTATTAAATATGAATGTTGTCACTTTCTGTGTTGTTAAATTTTCAGGAGAAAGAAGAAGTCTAGAAATTTCAACTCTTAATAAAATACTTAAAAATGAAAGAGTAAGCTGAGTTTCTATTTAATGCAAAAGGGTAAAAAGAGTCGTGATTTCTTCTCAAGTTCTAGTAACAAGATAACCTGATATGTTATGGGTTATGTTATATGATATATATGCTATGCTATGCTATGCTATGCTATGCTATGCGGGGGGGAGGAATAGCTCAGTGGTTTGAGCATTGGCCTGCTAAACCCAGGGTTGTGAGTTCAATCCATTTGGGGATCTGGGGCAAAAATTGGGGATTGGTCCTGCTTTGAGCAGGGGGTTGGACTAGATGACTTCCTAAGGTCCCTTCCAACCCTGATATTCTATGATTCTATGTACTGTTTAATTATTTTTTAAAGTGTTATTTCTTTATGGAGGTTTGCAAGGTATAATACGCATAGTAGGGTCTTACTATCCTGCACTCTGTTAAACCAACGGTGCTATAATTTGCACGCACACAAATGTGGTTTCACTCCACTTCTCAGCAAAGATTTCACAGAAGACTGCTGAAGTCAAGTGCCATAAAAATTACTGTATTTTGTAAAAACATGCCACACCACATCTACTAGTATTCCATCTTAAATAAACTACAATTAAGAAAACTGAGTCATTTTAGTGATCCACTGGTGTCAATGGGGCTTCATACATCTCCTGTGTACTTCTCACTGCTGGAACGGACCCAACAGTGGTTCCACACCACATGGCCTGTGCTCCAGGAGCTGGGGGATGTTGGCCAGTCAGCACTCCTTCCTTCCAACTTGTGTCAGAGCCTCCCAGAGGAAGGGAGGAGCAGCTACAATGGTGCCCCTCACAGAGTGTGTCCCTCCCTCGCTTCTGGGCTTGTCCCTCTTTGCCATTGGCCCCATCAAGTTTCCCCAAGCATTGAGGCAGGTGGGTGACACTTTGAACAAGTTCACTTACTGCATAATTTGCACAAATCATTACTTCAAAATGGATCTCTAATGTAGAATTAAAAGAAGCTTCAGTGTGCGGTTTCATCTAATATATGATTAATTTTATCCCTACATCAAAAACAGTTTATATATTCTAATAATTTAAAAATATCATCCCCCATGCAAACAAGAAATAATCATCACCCACCACTGTAAAAACTTCACTGTAAGTTACTCTTGACTTATTTTTTTCTCTGAACTTGTCCAGCATGGAAAATTATAACATCGGAAGTTTAGTACTGTTTATTTCTAATTTTGGGGTCCTGTTTTCATTATGGAAGTGAGATATTATCCTTATGAAATTTTCAAAACCATTCTTACCTTCCTTTCCCTTTCCCAAAATATTTATGTATTTTTGTTCTTACTATAGCACTAAAAACAATACTTTGTAGCTGGATCACTCCTATCTTAATTTTTTTTAAAAAATGGTTACCTACTTCTCCTAACTGTTGTTCTTCGAGATGCGTTCACGTCCATTCCACATTAGGTGTGTGCGCGCCGCATGCACAAGCATCGGAAAACTATTTCCCTTAGCAGCTCCCGTCAGGCCGGCGGGCCCCCCACGGGTGGCGCCACTGCACCGTGCATATACCCCTGCTGGCCCGACCCCCTCCAGTTCCTTCTTGCCGGCAATTCCGACAGAGGGGTAGGAGGGTGGGTGGTGGAATGGACGTGAACAACACATCTCGAAGAACAACAATTACGAGAGGTAGGTAACTGTTTTTCTTCTTCGAGTCCTTGTTCACGTCCATTCCACATTAGATGAATCACAAGCTTACCTCTGGAGGAGGGTAGGAGCATGGAACAACTGATCGGAGGACCGCTCTGCCAACTGCCGCGTCCTCCCTGGCCTGCTGGTTGACCGTGTAGTGGGTCGGGAAGGTATGCACCGAGGACCAGGTGGCGGCTCTGCAGATCTCCTGGATTGGGACCTGTGCCAGGAAAGCCGTGGAAGTCACTTTGCGCCCTGGTCGAGTTGGCCGTGACCACTGGGGCTGGAACACCTGCGAGCTCATAACACGCCCGAATGCAGTCTGTAATCCATGACGAGATTCGCTGCGCCGACACCTGGAGGCCTTTCATCCTCTCAGCTATGGCCACAAACAGCTGTGAGGATTTACGAAAGGGCTTGGTGCGCTCCAAGTAGAACTCCAGTGCTCGACAGACATCCAAGGTGCGTAGGCTGTGGTGACTCGGGTCCACATGGGGTTTGGGGAAAAACACCGGCAGACAAATGTCCTGGCCCAAATGGAATTGCAAGACCACCTTTGGGAGGAACTTGGGGTGCGGTCGGAGCTGCACCTTATCTCTATGAAACACCCTATAAGGTGGCTCAGAGGTGAGTGCCCTCAGCTCAGAAACCCTTCTGGCCGAGGTGATGGCCACCAGGAATGCCACCTTCCAGGACAGGTGGAGGATGGAGCAGGTAGCGAGGGGCTCAAACGGGGGCCCCATAAGCTTAGAGAGGAGTTAAGGTTAAGGTTAAAGTTAAGGTTCCATGGAGGGACTGGGGAGCGTGAGTAAGGGAACATCCTCTCCAGTCCTTTAAGGAATTGCCCCACCATTGGGTGGGAAAACACCGAGCCTCCCAAAAACCCTGAATGGAAGGCAAAGATGGCCGACAGGTGCACTCTGAGCGAGGACATGGCCAGCTCCTCCTGCTTGAGGCTCAGGAGGTACTGTAGGATGGTCGACACCGGGGCCTGACGCGGTTGCACCTGTCGGGACCTGCACCAACATGAGAACCTCTTCCATTTGGCCATATAGTTCGCCCTGGTAGAGGGCTTCCTACTGCCCAGTAGAACCTGCTGCACAGGAAGGGAGCACCGGCTCTCCAAGGCGTTTAGCCACAGAGCTTCCATGCGGTCAGATGCAGCGATTGCAGGTTGGGGTGGAGAAGCCGCCCGCCGTCCTGTGGGATGAGGTCCTGGTGTAAGGGCAGGGTTACCGGGGCTTCCACCGACAGCTCCAGGAGCGTAGTGAACCAGTGCTTGCGGGCCCAAGCCGGGACGATGAGGATCACTGTCGCCCTGTCCCTGTGCACCTTGAGTAGGACCTTGTGAACTAGGGGGAGCGGGGGAAATGTGTATTTCAGGTCCCCTCCCCACAGGATCGCGAACGCATCAGCGACTGACCCCGGGCTGTGGCCCCGGAATGAGCAGAACCGTGGGCACTGGGCATTGTTCCTGGTGGCGAACAGGTTTACCGAGGGAAACCCCCACTTGAGGAAGAGTGAAAGCACGACGTCCACTCTGAGCGTCCACTCGTGCATGCGGTACGACTTGCTGAGGTAATCTGCCAACTCGTTCCGCACCCCCAGGAGATACGACGCCTTGAGGTGAACGGTGTGGGCTATGCAAAAGTCCCAGAGGAGAAGAGCCTCGCGGCAGAGCGGTGAGGAACGGGCTCCGCCCTGTCTGTTTATATAAAACATGGTGGACGTGTTGTCTGTCAGAACTGTCATGCTGTGACCACCCAGAGTGGCGTGAAAGGTCTGGCAAGCTAGACGAACCACCCTGAGCTCCTTTACATTGATATGGAGCGACCGCTCTGCTCCTGACCACAAGCCTTGAGTCCTGAGGTCCCCCAAGTGAGCTCCCCATCTGAGGTCTGACGCAGGAGAGATTAAAGAGGCTAGGACTTTTTGGCTTGGAAAAGAGGAGAATAAGTGGGGATATGATAGAGGTAAATAAAATTATGAGTGGTGTGGAGGAAGTGAATAAGGAAAAGTTATTTACTTGTTCTCATAATAAAAGAACTACGGGCCACCCAATGAAATTAGTGGGCAGCAGGTTTAAAACAATTAAAAGGAAGTTTTTCTTCACACAGTGCACAGTCAACCTGTGGAACTCCTTGCCTGAGGAGGCTGTGAAGGCTAGGACAATAACAAGGTTTAAAAGAGAACTGGATAAATTCATGGAGATGAAGTCCATTAATGGCTATTAGCCAGGATGGGTAAGGAATGGTGTCCTTAGCCTCTGTTTGTCAGAGGGTGGTGATGGATGGCAGGACAGAGATCACTTGATCATTACCTGTTAGGTCCACTCACTCCGGGTCACCTGGCATTGGCCACTGTTGGTTGACAGGATACTGGGCTGGATGGACCTTTGGTCTGGCCCAGTACGGCCTTTCTTATGTTCTTATTTTATCCATCACCAGCATCAGGTCCGGCTGTTGAGCAGCAAAAGGGATGCCTTCGTAAACCACGGACTTGGACCACCATCACAGCAGGGAGTCCAGCACATTCCCCGGGGCTGTCACTACCAAGTCCAGGGGGTCCCTGCCTGGGCGATATACTCAGGCTAGCCAAGCCTACAGAGTCCTGAGTCTTAGTCTGGCATGCTTGACCACATGCATGCATGCTGCCATGGGGCCCAGTAGCTGCAGGCAGCACCTGGCCGTCATAGTGGGAAACTGACACAGGGAGTCTACTGCATGCTGGATGGCCCACAATCGCGATTCTGTACTGCATCCAGGACCGCCCTCTATGAATTCCACTCTCTGCGTTGGGATCAGAGTGGACTTGGGGACGTTGACCAGGAGCCCCAACTTACGGAACATTCCCAGGGCCACCTCTACGTGGACCCGCACTTACGCTTTGGACCGATCCGCCAGGAGCCAGTCGTCGAGGTACGGGTAAACCCGAATCCTCTGCCGCCTTAAAAAGGCCTCCACCACCGCCATGCACTTTGTGAACACCCGTGGGGCCGTGGCAAGGCCGAATGGGAGAACAGCAAACTGGTAACGCTCTTGGTTCACAGTGAAGTGCAGGAACCAGCAATGCACTGGGTGGATGGCGATATGAAAGTATGCGTCTTTCATGTCGAGGGCAGCGTACCAGTCCCCCGGATCCAGGGAAGGAATGATGGTGCCCAGAGAGACCATGCGGAACCAGGCCTTGACCAGGAACTTGTTGAGCCCGCGCAGGTCTAAAATGGGACGAAGTATCGGGAGTAGAATCCTTTCCCCTTTAGGCCCTATGGCACTGTCTCTACCGCCCCTGCTACTAAAAGCGAGTGAACCTCCTCTTCCAGGAGATGCTCATGAGAGGGGTCCCTGAAGAGGGACGGGGAAGGTGGGTGGGGAAAAGCAGGGGAAGAAAACTGCAGCATGTACCCGCTTCGCACCGTGCTTAACAACCAATGGTCCAACGTAATGCTGGACCACGCACAGGAGAAGCGGAACAGGCGGTTCAGGAAGCAAGGGGGTGGATCCGGTGACTGGTCTGATACACTGTCCTCAAAAGCCTGGCTTAGAGCCCGGCTGAGGCTTGTGTTGGGCTTGGCTTTGGCCCGACGCATTGCCGTTATTGTTATTGCGCTGCCTCCTGTTATCTCTGCCTCGCCTACGGTAAGGCTGTCTAGGACGAGGCTGGAAGTGGCGCTGAGGGGGAGGCTGTGGCTTGAAGGGTTTTCTCTGAGTCACTGGGGTGTGCATTCCCAGTGACTTGAGTGTAGCCCTCAAATTCTTGAGGCTATGTAGTCTCACGTCCGTTTGGTCCGAAAAGAGCCCGGACCCTTCAAAGGGGAGGTCCTGAAGCGAATTCTGGACCTCCTGTGGCAGGCCTGACTCCTGGAGCCATGCTAAGCGCCGCATGACCACCCCAGACACGACTGTCCTGGCCGCCGTGTCTGCCGAATCCAGGGACGGCCTGGAGAGAGGTCTTTGCTACAGCCTTGCCCTCATTCACCAGGGCCGTGAACTCCTGTTGGGCACCCTGCGGGAGGTTCTCTTTAAACTTCCCCAGCACCGCTCATGAGTTAGAATTATGCCTGTTGAGGATGGCCTGCTGGAGGCCCCCTGAAAAGTTCACCTTCCTGCCAAACAGGTCCAGGCGCTTCACCTCCTTGGCCTTAGGGGCTGGGGCCTGCTGCCCATGGCACTCTCTCTCATTTACTGCCGAGACTACCAGGGAACATGGGTTGGGGTGGCAGAACAAGAACTCGTAACCCTTTGATGGGGCGAAGTACTTGCGCTCTACACCTTTGGCTGTTGGTGCGCTGGAGGCCAGGGTCTGCCATATAGTCTTATAGTTTGACTGGATGGTCTTAATGAGCTGGAGCGCTATTCTGGATGGACCTTCATGGGGTCCTCCTGCTCAACCGTCTCCTCAGCCTGCAACCCCAAGTTATGGGCAACCCTATACAGCAGCTCTTAGTGGGCTCTGTGATCTATTGGCGGAGGCCCGGACACCGCTGTACCCGCCACCGCTTCATCCGGGATGACGAGGAGGTCAGCAGCTTCTCCACTTCCTCTTGCTGGATCTCCTGCCCCCGCCCCCTCTCAAGGGAGGGGCCTCCAGTTCGGGCCAGGGCAGATGACTTTGGGTCAGCACCGAGCTCGGTGCTGTTCTTTCCGGCCTATCGCCCGATGGAGATGCCGGCGGTCTGGCCACCGTGGCTTCCCGCACGGAAGAGCATCGGTGTGTGGACCGGTACCGGCGCTCCGGAGATCGGGACCGGAATCTTCGGGGAGCATCCAGCGACGGCCGCCCCATGTGCTCTCGGTGCCGGTCTCTGGGGAGCGTCGGGAAGTGTCGTGCCCTTTCCACTGGCTCCGCGCGTCGACCCGCATCCGGTACTGGGACCTTCGTCTGAGTCAGGGGTAATTGGGAGTCCACAGATGCGGAGCTCGACCGGGGCCAACTCCGGGAGCGATGCCGTGATGGTGACCTCAAACGGCGCACCATTGCCGGCTTTCCCCTTGACGGCACCCTCGGCATGGGTGCTGGAAGCGTCTCCCTGATCGGGAGGGGGCTCGTTGCCGACAACCCGATGAGGTCCTTCGCCGCCTCAAAGGTGTCAGGCGTGGAGGGCTGATCTACGCCCTCGAGCCCCTTGTCCTCACTTAGCTCGCTTAGACCTCGCCTCAGCTGGTACCGCATCCATCCCGCTCCTCCCGGTGCTTGGGGCCTTAGATGGCGCCGGCCTCCGGTGCGGGGAATGTCCACGCCCTCCCTTCGGCTGCTCTGGTGAGGATGAGCGGTGCTGGGGCCTACTCTGGCGCTTCAGGGCCAATGGCTTGCGGTGCTTGGCAGGTACCGGGTCTCTCGACGACTCTGGGGCACTACGCACCGAGAAAGCCGGAGCCGACGTCAGGCGCTCCGGGCCCAGTGGCTGTAACGCGGCCTCCATCAACAACTGTTTGAGATGAAACTCTCTTTCTTTCTTTGTTCTCAGCTTGAACGCCTTGCAAATCTTACACTGCTCCATTTGGTGTGCTTCCCCCAGGCAACGTAGACAGGAGTCATGGGGGTCACTAACCGGCATAGGCTTGCGGCCCGTGGCACAAGCCTTAAACCTGTGGGCCTGCGGCATGACCCGCAGCCCGGGGCGGGTGCTGGCAGCCTTTCCAAGCACCTAATTACTTAAGTGTCCACAACAAAAGAATCCTAACTGACTGATAACAGGTATCTAATTCTATGAAGGCTAAGGGACTGCTCTTCTAGGGGAGACAGCAATTGTTCCAACGCTGCCACGGAAGGTAAGAAGGAACTGGAGAGGGTCGGGCCAGCAGGGGTATATATGTACGGCGCAGTGGCGCCACCCGGGGGGGGCCCCCCCGCCGGGAGCCGCTAAGGGAAAAAGTTTCCGACGCTTGTGCATGCAGCGCGTGCACCCCTAATGTGGAATGGACGTGAACAAGCACTCGAAGAAGAATGCATTTGTATGCAACTAAATATTTAAGAGAGAGCCGTGTAATTATTTCATGACTTCTGAAACTATTCTGATTTGTGACATGCACATTGCCACTTAAAAGATTTATCTCAAAAGTGACGCTAATAAAATTCAAGGAGTATGTGTGATCTATTTTTGTTCCTCTCGGATATATACATAAGATCTTAAATTTGTTACTACTTAATACCAATTTTTTTTTTAAATGTTAATGTTAAAACTGGTCTGAGGTCAAGATAGGTCACAGATGAGTCTTGAAAGCTTTCTTATCCCTCATTTGAGCTTGTCTTCCTAAGTATACATCATGTCTTTGATTTAAAATAGGTGTCAAGACTACCTGTTCTCCGCTTGTCTACAGAGTACTTTTTCAGATTAGGAAAATAGTGTGTGCTTGAGAAAGCGTTAACATAACCTTAAACGCAACCTTGAATCTCGTGTTAGAGACAGTTCGATACATGAATTGGCCACATTTAATCCCTACAAAAAGCCCCAGAAAAATTAGGTAGACATAATCTGAATATTTAATGTTCTCTATTTTAAAAAAACAACAACAAAATTTTACATCTAAAGGCAAAGATGCCAATCTTGCGGTAAGACTTTCAGGGATATTAATGGGGAAAAAAAAATAAGCAAGGAATTAGGGAGGTTGCCTGAGCCTCTCTCTGCTACCCTCCACTCCCCCCCGAGAAACTGAGATCTCTCCCCTGCTGTCCCCTCCCCTACCTGTTTATAGTCAACTGGCGAATCCTGGAATCCCTAGACCCCTCACTCCCTGAACGTGCCTCTCACTCACAAATAGGGAGAAGAGGAGAGTCAGACCTAGGAATGCTGTCCTCCTATGCTGCCTTGGGCCTGGACCTTCTTCCCAGGATGATCCTCTGCCTCTTCTCCCTCCTCTGTCACATTCATTCTCTCCTCCTCCTGCCCCTCCTCCCCCCACAGCTTCTCCTCCGCCTGCAGACTGTGCACTGGGGGGTTGATGAGAGGCAAGCCACAGCCATTGGCAGCAGGGTTTGGGGCACTGGATTCACTGCCCAAGCCACAAGCTGTATATTACACTCTAACTGCGCTGTGTAGATTCTTGATGCACTCTAAGCACCTAGAGTACATTACCACAGTCCAGCAGGGTCTATGTGGGGCAGTTAGAGTGCAACATACAGCCTGTGGCATGGGCAGTGAATCCAGTAGTACTACAACCCATTCAAAATCACCACAGCTTGCCTTCTTTTAGACTTTCACTGCACAGTCAGTGCATGTGCCACAGGAGAGATGGAGAACAACATCCTCCCATGGCCGTGGTACTGTGTTCATCAGACCCCAGTGGTGGTGAGTGATACACACATACACACACACTTTTTAATATATGTATAAAGTGTGTGTTTATAAGATTTAAGCCTGAATTAGTCATTTCATAATTGCATGTAAAAATCGGAAGGAAAATGAGGGAGGGAGACATCACTGAAAATGGTGCCAAAAACAACATAATCCATTTTTTTCTATTTTAGTTTATTTTATTTTATTTTACAGGTCCCTGATAAAGTGCATTGCCTCAGTCAAGATTAATATCAGTATATGGTTAATCAAAGATGGAATTTATCCAGAAAATATCTGATTTTTATAATGACACAACCCAACAACTGAAATTCTACCTTCTAAGCTGTTACAAACACAAATTGATTCATGAATGTTGGTCTGGCCACAACTTGGAATGATTTTAAAAAAATCTTAAATTCAACAAACCAAGAAGTTTCCACAAAGTTTTCAAGTATTCTTCCTTTTTCTCCAGCAAATAACCCAGGTGACAGTCATTATAAACTTAATTTGACTAACCGGGAGGAATTAGTTGCAAACCAAAAGGTGGAAGGCAACTTGAGTTTTAAGGAAAGGAAGGAATGAGAGCAACAGAACAAGGACAACAGATTTCAAAAAAGCAGACAAACTTGGTAAGTAAGGTCCCATGGGACGAAAATCTAAGGGAAAAAGGAATTCAAGAGTGTTGGTAGTTTCTCAAAGAGACAATATCGAAGGCACAACAACAAACTTACCGATCCTAAGGAAAGATAGGATGTATGAAAATCAATAAGGCTGCACGAGGAGCATTTTGATGACCTAAAAACCCAAAAGAAACCATACAAGAAGTGGAAACATGGACAAATTGCCAAAGGTGAGTATGAAAGAACAGCACAAGCAAGTAGGGACAAAATCAGAAAAGCTAAGGCACAAAACTAGCTACACCTTGCAAGGATGTAAAAGGCAAAAGGAGAGGTTCTATAAACACATTAGAAGCAAGAGAAAGACAAAGCAAAGTGTAGCTCCATAACTTAGTGGGTAAGGAGAGCTAATAAAGGACAAGAAGGCTCAGGTATTGAATGCCTATTTTGCTTCAGTCTTCACCCCAAAGGTTAACTATGGCGACATTTAACACAATCAATATTAACAACAAGGGGGAAGGAAGACAAGCTAAATGGGGAAAGAACAAGTTAAAGAATATTTAGATAAGTTACATATACTCAAGTTACCAGGGCTTGACAAAATTCACCCTAGAGTACTTAAGGAATGAGCTGAAGCAATCTCAGAATCATCAGTGATTATCTTTGAGAACTCATGGCAGAAGGGTGAAGGGAAAGCATAGTATCTCTTTAAAAACAGGGAAAAAGAGGACCCAAGAAATTACAGACCAGTCAACGTAACTCTGACACCTGGAAAAATATACTGGAATATATTATTAAACAATCAATTTGTAAAAACCTAGAAAATTTATAGCATTATCATGAAAAGCAAACATGGATTTGTCAAGAACAAATAATGACAAACCTATCTAATTTCCATCTTTGACTGGGTTACTAGCCTACTGGATGGGGGGAAGCAGCAGATGTGATATACTTTGATTTTATTATGGCTTTAGACAGTCCCACAAGACATTCTCATTAACTAGGGAAACATGGTGTAGATTAAATTACTATAAACTGAATGCTAATCTGGTTGAAAAAACATATTCAGAGTGCAGGTATCAATGGTTAGCTATCCAGCTGAAAGGATGGGGTCTGTCCTGGGTCCAGTACTATTCAATATTTTTATTAATGAGTTGGATAATGGCATACTTGAAGAGCATGCTTATAAAATTTGTTGATAACACCAAGCTGGGAGGGACTGCAATTCAAAGGACCTTGACAAATTGGAGAATTGTTCTGAAGTCAACAAAATGAAATTCAATTCAGTGCGAAGTACTACATGTAGGAAGGAAACATCAAACGCACAGCTACAAAATGGGGAATGACTGTCTAGGCACTAGTACTTCAGAAAATAATCTGGGGGATATAGTGCATCATAAATTGAACATGAGCCAAGTGCCATGAAGTTGTGAAAAAGGCTAATATCTTTCTGGGTGTGATATGTAAGAAATGGGAGGCAACTGTCCTGTTCTACTCAATACTAGTAAGGCCTCAGCTAGGGTACTGTCTCTCTAGGAAAAAAGTGGACAAACAAGAAAAGATACACCGTACTAAAACAGTGACGCTAACTTCACTTAAGTGCTATTAAATGTAAGAAATAACAGTAACAGATAAAAATATTCAGGGAAGAGAGATTTTTAAGCGGATTGTCACTTTATGGCAGTGGCTCTCAACCTTTCCAGACTACTGTACCCATTTCAGGAGTCTGATTTGTCTTGTGTACCCCCAAGCTACACCTCACTAAAAACTACTTGCTTACAAAATCAGACATAAAAATACAGAAGTGTCACAGGATACTATTACTGAAAAATTGCTTACTTTCTCATTTTTACCATACAATTATAAAATCAATCAATTGGAATATAAATAGTGTACTTATATTTCAGTGTATAGTATACAGAGCAGTATAAACAAGTCATTGTATGTATGAAATTTTAGTTTGTACTGACTTTGCCAGTGCTTTTTATGTAGCCTGTTGTAAAACTAGGCAAATATCTAGATGGGTTGATGTACCTTCTGGAAGACCTTTGCATACCTACAGGGGTACATGTACCCATGGCTGAGAACCACTGCTTTCTGGTATCAGTAAATGAACTTCAATAAATTGTCACTATAATTTAAAAATCTGAAGAAACTAAAATCTATGGACCAGATTCTCACCTGGTGTAAATAAACATTGGTCCAATAAAGTCAATGGGAACTATGCCAATTTATACCTGCTCAGGAGGAGTCTCCATTTGTTAATATGACCTAACCCAAATAATTCGGGTTTGGCTACTTCAATTTAATACTCTTAATATTAGTATAGGTTTAGGTTTTTAAGAGCCAAGTGACTATTAATGCTTTGTCAATGCAAACTCCTATAACATTTAAAATGATAGATTCAGTGTGTATCTGTTTACATATTGCATTTGCAGTGTGTTGATCTCCGGATATCAGAGAAACAAGATGGATGAGGTAATGTCTTTTATTGAACCAACTTCCGTTGGTGAAAGAGACATACTTCTTCAGATCTCTGTGTAGCTTGTCTTTCACCAGCAGAAGTTGGTTCAATAAAATATATTACCTCACCCACCTTGTCTCTCTTCATATTATATGGTCAGCCACGAGACAGGAAATGAAAAGAACGTTCAAGTCTTATTTGTGGGATGTTTATAAACACTTGTAGCTCACTTTTAAAAATCATGAACACACATTCACTTCCAGGTACTGCAGTAGCATTTCTGCTTATACAGAAGAATAAGTGTCTGACAATTCTGATGCCTGAAGAAGCAGTTTATATGAAAAAGTCTGAAGATTTCTTATTTTTAAATAACTGGAGGGAGGTACATATTTTAACAGCAATTAATTAATTAATTAACAGCAATTAATGAATGGGACTTTGTTCCACCCAAGAAAACATTTCACAAATGAAGAGGTTATGCTTTCCCCCCCTTACTATAGTTTCTTAAAAAAGGATTACAACAGAGCTAATTGCTTCATATCTAAAGTTACTACTCATGAAAAAATTACAGCATAGCTGCTTTATACTGTGTCTTGCACAATTCTGTTAGTTGGGAACTCCACTCTCCCTTCATTCCTGCATGCCCATCTGACTGTTATTCAGGGATTCCAATTGAATCTCTCACTAGCTGGGATAACAGGTGAGCTGACATCATGCTCCTTCCTAGCGTAACTGACAGTAATTCCTCCTAGCATAAACTAGTAAGGAATACTATGACCAGCCAGTACCTAAGCATGTTGTAGAGATGATAGTTTAACAAACAGTTTGTTTGCTGTTTTCCTAATGTCAAATAACTCAGTAGATGTGAATGTGCACAAAATACAGGCATATCCCCAGATTTAATACAAATCCAAAATGAACATGCAATTAAAATTGTGCAAACTAAACCAGAACAAACTAAACAAACTAAACCAAACAAACATACATACAAACATACACTGAGGAAGAGAACTGTGATCCTGCACAGACTTACATACCTTTATATACATAAGCAGTCCCACTGAAGTCAGGACAGGGAACTTAAAAACCATAGATTTTATTTTAGCAAGAATACAAAAGATATTCAGATTAATGAAGTGAACACAACATTGCTTTCAGCTTCATGCAGCACACCTAGTGAGTGCTTTAGCATGCTTAAAGCATTTGATCACAGAAAGAAAAAGGTTTTGTACAACAGTCACTGCAAAAAATTAAAAATTACATGGTCAGAGTTTCCTGTATTTAGATGAACTGATATCAGTCTATTACTGTTACAGCAATAAAACAGTCACGAAACACAACCACACAACAAAACATTCAGATAAGTATTTCTGCTTTCAAAGTAGACAGTATTATATAAATTCAGTATTTCAAGAGGAGCAATTCAGAAAAATGACAAAAGATAATCTCTTAAATGAATATTCTGTTTGACTGTCATTTGTCCATGTATGTCACTTCATGATGAATATAGGGAAACAAAATTCATCTCTTTAAATGTTGAGCTTGATTAAGAAAACAAATATGGGTAGTCTCTCATTTTTTTCAAAAGTCATGTAGCTAAATCAAAACTGTCATTTCAGCTGCAAACAATTTTTTTATATTACCATTTTGCCCACACGAGGGTAGTATAAGTTAACTTGTGACTAAAAAGGGGCAATTGTGTTAAAATCTACATAATTTCTAGAGGATGTGCCTTTTAAAATAACTATAGTTACTATTAAAAAAAACAAATTTCAAGTTTGGCGTGAATGAAGAAAAAAATATTTAGCAGCAGCAAAGCACAGCCAAACCAATGGTTTTAATATAAATGCTGGAAAAGAAGACTACAGGGACTCTTTCTCCGTCTCATCTCAGCCTCTATCTTAATTCTTGTTTTCTATGTAGTAAGGTTTTTCTACTCTTTTGGCTAACTGCCAGTTTTATAAAATAACTTGGAGTAAAGCTCTCCCCTTTCCTTGGGCCCTTCCCCCTAAGCAGCCCCAGGCGCCCTGCCTGACATGCTTTTCAAGGCGTGCTAGACTACATAGCAGACATTCTGGCTCCACTTCCATTGTTTGCATGGCTGCTCTGCTCCTTATCCAGAGCTTGGATTAGCATAAGAATACTGCCTTCCCCCTCAGCAAGCAATCTCCCCCTCCAGAACACCTTACACCCCCTAAAAGAAAACAAAAGAAGGATTTTATTTTCACAATCCCCCTCCCCCACACGCACGTGTGCATGCGCAAACACACACACACACTTAAATAACCTTTTCCTATTCAAGGTCGTTAAAAATTAAAATCTTAACAAATAACTGAATCTGACCACAAAACGAAAATAAGAAAGAAAAAATTGTAGCACCTTAGAGACTAACAAATTTGGCTCAAAAATACTTGTTTGCAGATATTGGTAACTGCCAAAAGGTTAAAAGCGTCAACTTGATATTATTGTTACAGAACCTTCATTCTCCATGCTCACCTACGTAGCACGATTTTACTTAGTGTTGTGTTATAGAAATATACTTTCAAAGCAGAGGGCATTGCACACTCAATCCAGAAACAATGTCTAGAGAAAGATGGGTGGGGGGCATATACCCTATAGAGTTCTAATCCATTTGCCCTCTGCAAAAAAAAAAAAAAAAAAAAAAAGTAAGGACTCTCAAATACTTTGAACATCATTAATTTTAAACATAGTAAACAACCCAAGAGTTATTTTGTCAAAAAAAAATAAATGCTGGCAACACGTTAAATGTGGGAGTCTCTTGCCTGCTTATTTATTTGCTCTTCCTCCAGTGTTCAACGAATGATGCCAAGGGCCCTTTTCCAAATTCTAGCAATAGTATTAACACAGGGCCTACCATTAAGAAAGGCATGGCAAGGTTACTTCATAAATAAGGCTGCGATTTAGTCACGGAATCCGTGACTTCCACCAGCGCGGGCTTGGAGCTGCAGGGTCCCCGGTCGCCTGTGGAGGCAGGGAGCTGCGGGGTACTCCCATAGCTCTGGACCACCATGGGCGGCAGAGGGGATCTGCCACTCCCGGCTGCCGTGGTAGGCATGGGGGACCCTGCAGCTCCCAACCCACACAGGCATCAGGCGAGACCCAGCATCAGAGGGAACCCCGCTGCTTCCCGCCCCCGTGGGCGGCAGGGGGGACCCGGCAAAGGGAGAATCCCCACTGCTCCCCGCCCCTGCAGGCGGGGACCCCCCTGCTCTCATCCACCACAGGTTGTAGGGGGCGACTCCTGAAGCTCCCAGCTGCCGCAGGCAGCAAGAGGGACTCCCGCAGCTTGGAGCCACCAGCGGAGGGGGACCTTGGAGCTCCCAGCCTGCACCCTACGCACCTGCCGAGGCTACCAATTTTGTCATGGGTATTTTTGTAAAAGTCAAGGATAGGTCACAGGCTTCCGTGAATTTTTCATTATTGCCCATGACTTGTCCCTGACTTACACTAAAAATATCCATGACAAAAACTTAGCCTTATTCATAAAGATCAACAGGCAAGTAACTTATTGACAGTTTTAAACAATCAGAATCAGCATAGATACTGTTCATCATTGCTGAAAATAGTGCAATTTGGTTCAAGCTAATGTATCAAACCCAACGTTTTGTAAACAATATGGTCTCCTCCCTGTGATCTATAGCTAGTAAAAATAAGAATAATTTAATTTGGTGTTATTCAGCACTTCCCACTTTCAATGGTGCAGATAGAAATCTAATTACTTTTCTGCATATGCGTCAAGCAAATGCTATGAGCAGGAGTAAAACCAAAATCTTAGGTTGATTCATCTGATCACAGTGCGAAATGCCGCCAAGTTGGGAGAGGAGCAGTGTAGTGCTCCCTTGATCTCAATTGGGAAGGGAGGCAACTCCGCCTCACTGCATCAGGCAATAGTGTTCGGTCTCGACCTCTTGGCTGGAGCAAACAATGGTTAACGGTTGAGAGCCGTGGCCCTAGGGTGGAGCAGAGCAGTAAACAGTCTTTAGCCTAGAGCAGGGGTCTCCAAACTACGGCCCGCGGGCCGGATCCAACCCGGGGCTTCCATTTGTCCGGCCCTCCAACCAACAGGGGAGAAGCGAACAGCTGAGCAGGCAGGGGGAAGGGCCGCCAGCAGCAGCTCACGCGGGGCGGCAGCACAGCTGAGCTGTGCAAAGGGGTGAGTGCCTCTGGGAGCCAGTGTCCCCCCCAAAAGGGGAGACAGCTTAGGAGAGAGTCGTTGCTGCAGCAGAGCAGATACAGGGAGAAGCAAACAGGCAGGCTGCAGCTGAGTAGGCACGTCGAGCAGAAAGGGGGAGGGGCTGCCGGCAGCAGCTCGCACGGGTAGCGGGAGGGTGGGGCGGCAGCACAGCTGAGCTGTGCAAAGGGGTGAGTGCCTTTGGGAGCCAGTGCCCCCTTAAAAGGGGAGACAACTTAGGGGAAAGTCGTTGCTGCAGCAGAGCAGATACAGGGAGAAGCAAACAGGCAGGCTGCAGCTGAGTAGGCACGTCGAGCAGGAAGGGGGAGGTGCTGCCAGCAGCAGCTCGCACGGGTAGCGGGAGGGTGGGGTGGGAGCTCAGCTGAGCTGTGTGATTTTGTGTGTTTTCACAGTACCTGCATCGATTAACTTTTATATCTGATTTAGAATTTAATTCAACATTGACACAGCAGTGTTGTTTTTTAAATGATTTTGCATATATTTACATATATTTAATTTCTTTCACAGTCGCTTCGGCCCGCGAAGCCCCTTCAAAAATCTAATATGGCCCTCGTCTCAAAGTTTGGAGACCCCTGGCCTAGAGTCTCCTGGCTAAGGCAAGCAGCAATCAACAATCTAAAGCCCACAGCCTCCTGGCTGGGGCAACTAACAATTAAGCCAGGGATCTCAAACTCAAATTACCACGAGGGCCACATGAGAACTAGTAAATTGGCCCGAGGGCCGCATCACTGAAACCTTTTCATACAATGATATAAAAGTATAGTCAAAAATGAAAAAAAATGAAGAGTAATATAATATTCTATTAAGTCAATGTATTAACTGTTTAAAAACTATAATGCAAAGAGGGGTTTTAATAAAATATAAACACTCAGTAATGTTTGGAGCTTGGCTACCAGTGGAGTTGGCGCCTATGGTGGGCCGCAGGAAATAACTCGGCGGGCTGCATGTGGCCCGCAGGCCGCGTGTTTGAGACCCCTGAATTAAGCCATAGACCTTCAGGCCTAGGGTGAGTGTGTTGCCAATCCCCAGATATGGGGAGCGGCAAAGACAGTAGTACACTGGGTCTCAGCCCAGGATCATGTTAGTGGCAGGCAGTCCTGCCACTGGGTTGGCAGGGAAACCAAATTTCGCTGCCTTGCTTCCCAGCACCACAACCTGCCCAATGTCTGGTTCCCCCTGGACTACTTTCTACCCCACTTAGTTAGCATTGATCCGTTGAGCTGGGGTTCTGTCTTGCCACCTCGCAGCCAGGCAGCGGCCACTTCGGGGTCCTCTGTCTCTTACTCAGTAAGGCGCTGGTCCACTTGGCTGCTGGTCCAGGGTCCCACAGAAGGGTCAGCTCCCTTGAAGAGATGTCCGCCTCCTTCTCTGTTGCAGTCTCAACTGAGCTACAGGACCCTTCCTTTATACTTCCTGCCCTGCCCTGCCACTTCCCACGAGGAGAATGGGCTGGGTTTGGTCCCTCCCTTTCAAGTCCAGAGGGAGGCCACTCTGCCTCACTATAAGCAGGCACTGTCAGAATCAGGGGCCTAAGCTCGATCTGTTGCTCCTCAGGCCAGCATAAACTGAAAGTCTTGTGGAAACACCATGCTCAGCCTCCAGGGAAGGAACTAACTTACAGTCCCTCTTATGACCAGCTGACAAAACACAATTGGATGGTCTCTGGACTGAGTTGCCTCCAGTATTTCTTGGCTAGAAGCACTGGTAGCCCAAAGTAGCCTTTGAGAGCAAACAGGAAGAATAAAGGAAAAACTAGGAGCTCCCGTCTTAGTCAATAAAAGCTACAAAGAAAAAAGTTATATCTGAACACTAAGTGTTAATGAAATAATTACAGATAAAATATTTTTTCCATAAACTCAATAGGTGTTTAAATCAACAGGTTATCTTTATACAAGCAGAAATTTAATGAATGAAATTTTAACTACAATTAATCTGATTTTCCCAGAAATACTAATCACTCCCCTGGCCTGAAAAAAAAATCATACATTTCCATAATGTGTATTTGGATACTGTTTGTACCTTATGTACAGCCTCACAACTATTCTTTTGTACCCTTTGGTACATACAAGTAGGTTTATTAGGCTTCAATAAGCACAGGCAGAATGAAGAGGCAAGCTAGGATGCAAAATAACATTCCAGCTGCCACCAAAAATACGTTATAATTAGCTGGGTCCACTGTCTGATATATAACTTGTAAACTATTTTGATATTCTCAATATCAAAAAGTGATAATCATCACTCCTACAGCACATGACTAGCTGACGTGTACAAAAAACAAAAAATCTTTTTGTAACTGTTCTTAGAGATGTGTTGCTCGTGTCCATTCCATTCTAGGTGTGTGCACGCCCATGTGCATAGTTGTCAGAGATTTTTGCCTTAGCGGTATTCATAGGGTTGGCTGTAGCATCCCCTCAAGTGCCGTGCACTCATGCATTGGTATAGTAGGTGGTGCCGACCCTATGCCCTCTCAGTTCCTTCTTGCCAGCAACTCCAACAGAGAGATAATGAGGGTGGGTAATGGGCATGAGCAACACATCTTGAAGAACAACAGTTATGAAAAAGTACGTAACTGTTTTTTCTTCTTCCAGTGGTTGCTCATGTCGATTTCATTCTAGGTGCCTCACAAGCACTATCCTCAGAGGTGGGCTCGAAGTTTACAATCTAGAGGCTCGCAGTACTGCTCTACCAAAGCAGCATTGTCCCAGGTCTGCTGGATAAGTGCGTAGTGGGACATCTGTGTGTAGATGGCCGATCAGGTGGCCTCCCTACAAATGTCTTGGATAGGCACCTGGGAAAGGAAAGTTGCCAAAAAGGCCTGTGCCCTAGCTGAGTGGGTGGTTACAATCAACGGAGGAGGCACCTTTGCCAGATCGTAACAGCAGTGAATGCAGGCAAGTGATCCAAGAAGAAATTCTTTGAGCGGACACTGGACGACCTTTCATCCGGTCAGCCATCGCAATGAACAATTGTGTCAACTTGCAGAATGGCTTGGTCCTTTCAGTGTAGAAGGCTAGCGCCATCCTGACATCTAGGGAATACAACATATGCTCCTCCTCCAACTTACCTGTCTTTTTTCCAAAGACAAATATATTAATATCTTGGCCCGCATGAAACTGAGACTACCTTGGGCAGGAAAGCCGGGTGTGGCTGCAGCTGAACCTTGTCTTTGTAAAGGACCATATAGGGTGGTTCCCAGGTGAGCACCCTAATCTCAGAGATCCAGCAGGCAGACGTTATCGCAACCAAGAACGCAACATTTCAGAACAGGAGAAGGAGAGAGCAGAAAGCCATAGGCTCGAAGAGTGGTCCCGTGAGTCACACTAACACAAGATTCAGGTCACATGGAGAAACGGGGTCCCTGACATGTGGGTAGAGGCCTCAAGGCCCTTGAGGAACCTGGCAGTCATGTCCTGGGAGAAAACCGACCTACCCTAGAGCAGCGGATGGAAGGCCAAAATAGTGGCTAAGTGGACCTTGATAGATGAAAGGGACATGCCCTTGATCTTGAGATGCAGGAGGTAGTCCAGGATTAACTGCAGCGAGGACCACTCGGGCCGAACACATTTATCCGAGACCCAACAGGAGAACCACTTCCATTTGGCCAGGTAGGTTGCCCTGGTGGAGGGCTTTCTGCTGCCCAACAGAACCTACTAGACACTAGCCAAGCACTGCTGCTTCTCCGCATTTAACTGTGCTGCAGCCAAGCCACCAGGTACAGCACCTCCAGGTTCAGACACAGAAGCCTGCCGTGGTTTTGGGACAGCAGGTCTGGCCTCAGCAGTAGCTGCACTGGAGCAGCCACCGAGAGGTTCAGAAACGTGCCGAACCAATGCCAGTGCAGCCAATCTAGAACTATGAGGATCACCTTCGTCCTGTCCTACACTGGGGGAAAAGTGTACAACAGAGACCCCGATCACGGAGACAGAAAAGTGTCCGAAAGGGAGACCCGGTCAATCTCCCGAATCGAGCAGAAAACATGGCATTTTCTGTTCTGTCTGGACGTGAACAGGTACACCAGGGAAGTTCCCCACCTCTGGAAAATGAAGTGACCACTTCCAGATGGAGGGACCCCTCATGGTGAGACTAGAAGGTCCTGCTGATTCGATCTACCAAAGTGTTCCTGGCCCCGTGGAGGTTTGCCGCTACGAGATGGTTGTTGTGTTGGAGACAGAAGTCCCAGAGCTTGAGGGCTTCCTGGCAAAGGGCAGATGATCTGGCTCCCCCCTGCTTGTTGATATAGAACATAGCCGCTGTATTGTCCGTCAAGACCTGGACCACCCTGCTTTTTATGTGAGGTAGGAAGGCTTGGCAGGCCAGGCAAACCGTTCTGAGCTCCCTGACGTTTATGTGTAGGGAGTGATAGTGACTCAACCAATGACCTTGGTTGCAGGAACAAACCATCCCGATGTGTAGAAAGAAAAGTAAATATGGCAGGCGACCAGCTTGGCTTAACAGTGAAATCCTTGCTCGTCTTAAACACAAAAAAGCAGCTTACAAGAAGTGGAAGATTGGACAAATGACCAGGGAGGAGTATAAAAATATTGTTCAGGCATGCAGGAGTGAAATTAGGAAGGCCAAATCACACTTGGAGTTGCAGCTAGCCGGAGATGTTAGGAGTAAACAAGAAGGGTTTCTTCAGGTATGTGAGCAACAAGAAGAAAGTCAAGGAAAGTGTGGGCCCCTTGCTGAATGAGGGAGGGAACCTAGTGACAGAGGATGTGGAAAAAGCTAGTGTACTCAATGCTTTTTTTGACCCTGTCTTCACAGACAAGGTCAGCTCCCAGGCGGCTGCACTCCGCAGCACGGTATGGGGAGGAGGTGACCAGCCCTCTGTGGAGAAAGAAGTAGTTCGGGACTATTTAGAAAAAATGGACGAACACAACTCCATGGGGCCGGATGCACTGCATCCGAGGGTGCTAAAGGAGTTGGCCGATGTGATTGCAGAGCCATTGGCCATTATCTTTGACAAATCATGGCAATCGGGGGAGGTCCCGGATGACTGGAAAAAAGCTAATGTAGTGCCCATCTTTAAAAAAGGGAAGAAGGAAGATCCGGGGAACTACAGGCCAGTCAGTCTCACCTCAGTCCCTGGAAAAATCATGGAACAGGTCCTCAAGGAATCAATTCTGAACCACTTAAAGGAGGGGAAAGTGATCAGGAACAGTCAGCATGGATTCACCAAGGGCAAGTCATGCCTGACTAACCTAATTGCCTTCTATGATGAGATAACTGGCTCTGTGGATGAGGGGAAAGCAGTGGATGTGCTATTTCTTGACTTTAGCAAAGCTTTTGATACAGTCTCCCACAGTGTTCTTGCCAGCAAGTTAAAGAAGTATGGGCTGGATGAATGGACGGTAAGGTGGATAGAAAACTGGCTGGATGGTCGTGCTCAACGGGTAGTGATCAATGGCTCCATGTCTAGTTGGCAGCCGGTATCAAGTGGAGTGCCCCAAGGGTCGGTGCTGGGGCCGGTTTTGTTCAATATCTTCATCAACGATCTGGAGGATGGTGTGGACTGCACCCTTAGCAAGTTTGCAGATGACACTAAACTGGGAGGAGTGGATGATACGCTGGAGGGTAGGGACAGGATACAGAGAGACCTAGACAAATTAGAGGATTGGGCCAAAAGAAATCTGATGAGGTTCAACAAGGACAAGTGCAGAGTCCTGCACTTAGAACGGAAGAATCCCATGCACTGCTACAGACTAGGGACCGAATGGCTGGGCAGCAGTTCTGCAGAAAAGGACCTAGGGGTTACAGTGGACGAAAAGCTGAATATGAGTCAACAGTGTGCCCTTGTTGCCAAGAAGGCTAACGGCATTTTGGCCTGTATAAGTAGGGGCATTTCCAGCAGATCGAGGGACGTGATTATTCCCCTCTATTCGGCACTGGTGAGGCCTCATTTGGAGTACTGTGTCCAGTTTTGGGCCCCACACTACAAGAAGGATGTGGATAAATTGGAAAGAGTCCAACAGAGGGCAACAAAAATGATTAGGGGGCTGGAGCACATGACTTATGAGGAGAGGCTGAGGGAACTGGGATTGTTTAGCCTGCAGAAGAGAAGAGTGAGGGGGGATTTGATAGCTGCTTTAAACTACCTAATACGGGGTTCCAAAGAGGATGGATCTAGACTGTTCTCAGTGGTAGAAGATGACAGAACAAGGAGTAATGGTCTCAAGTTGCAGAGGGGGAGGTTTAGGTTGGACATTAGGAAAAACTTTTTCACTAGTAGGGTGGTGAAGCACTGGAATGGGTTACCTAGGGAGGTGGTGGAATCTCCTTCCTTAGAGGTATTTAAGGTCAGGCTTGACAAAGCCCTGGCTGGGATGATCTAGTTGGGGTTGGTCCTGCTTTGAGCAGGGGGTTGGACTAGATGACCCTTCCAACCCTGAGATTCTATGATTCTATGATCTTGTATCAGGCTTTCCAAGTCTGTGCTGACTGTCCTTCCTGTGATTCCTTTCAATCTGAACTACGTGACAAAACAGGTTATGAAGTGTACTTCTCTGGATGGGAGGTGGGTTGTACCAGTTGCCAGGGTGTGACAAGTCTATTTGACCCCATCTGATACTGGTCTCAGTGTTGGTAATGGAAGCAGATTCTGCACTAAGTAGTAGAGAGACTGTTGCTAGAAAGGAGACATACAAACAATATGCCAGAGCAGTCGGGTTTATGAGAGGAATGTGACATCAGAAATACTCCTTCTCCCTTTACTCCTGGGGGAATTTTGCACCACTGCGCGTGCGCAGAATTCATATCCCCTGCAGATTTCTTTGCTTCCCTGCCAAGCCTCACCTGGTACACATTCAGAACCCCCCCAGCCCTCCATACGCAACCACCACCCCACAACCATTGCATCTTGAGAAGCCCTGGACCCAGATCCCCTGCCTCTGGACCCCCACCGAGCTCCCTGCACTCAAACACTCACCCTAATGCACAACCCTCTGCATCACTCTGAGCCCCCACATCCAGACTCCCAACCCACCAAGCCCCACTCCCCCAGTACCTAGACCCCTCACCACTGAGACCACCACACCCAGACCTCTCTGCTGAGCCCTAACCACCTTCACCTGGAAGCCCCTGCAGAGTCCCATTTCCCCTGCATCTGGACTCTGACCCCCGCCGCGCGACGAGCCTCTGTGCATGCAGATCCCCCCACAGATAGACACCCCCACCCCCCCGCACCCAGATTGTCCCACACAGAATCCTCTTACCACACACCTGGATCCCCCACACTGAGCCCCTCCATACTTGGATCCTGCCTAGTTGAGCCTGCCTGCCCACAGCTGGTGCACCTGGTACAGAGGGGCAGGGCAGGCCCGGCCCAGGCCTTGTGGTGTGTCAGAGTCAGGTGCAGCCTCAGCACTGAGTCCATGTCTTGGGGGTGGAGGATGGGGAGGCTGCAGGGTGATCTCCCACCTTCATACAGCTAGTGGCCTGTGCTCCCCACTGCCATGCTGGAGCCTCTGCATTTATTTATTCATAAATAAAACGATGAATTTTGCAGAATTTTAAAATATTGTGTGCAGAATTTTATTTTTTTTGGCGCAGAATGCCCTTTGAGGGAAGTGAGGAAGTCTGATGTCATGAATCTCCAAAGGGAGTCCTGATCATTGCTGTTCCTGTTGGGATGGGAAGAGAGAAAAGGCCACGGTGCCATGACAGCACCTTCTAAAAGTTCAGGCACTGTCTCAGCTCCTGCCAACACTGACTTAGTAAGCAACAGAGAACCTACCAAAAAACCAATAGAAGCATGAAGTAGGGTCAATACTTTTTTTTTTTTTTTTAAAGGCTTCAGGATAGAGTCCTGAAACATGGAAGGATGTTAGGCTATTTCCCCCTAACCCTATTGAACTATTGCTCAAAATCAAAAAAAGGATAAATCACAATTCTCTGAAAGTATCATTTTATTAGATTCTAATTCTTGGCTATATTTCTATGTTATATAAAAGAATTGAATTATTTTAGGTTTCAACTTTCTAGCCAACGACAGATTGGAACTCTATCTCAAAGATTTTTGTCCATGAGACAGTGGTAAGTTGTCCATTCTGAGCCTCACTGTCAGGCATCAATGGAGCCACTAGAGTGGCTGGTACCTGCTGCTAGGCTGGAGCAGCTGCCAGCTTTCTATAAAATGTTCCAATGAAAGCAGCGTAAGTTGTCTCAGTGATTAAAACTAAGGGGCAGGAAATATTAAATAACTATGCTTTTCATATGTATTTCTCCTTACCTCAGCTCTGTAATATGGACAAATTTATCCTTTCAACAAAAGAAACTACTTGTCAGCTTTCTTTTTTTTTTTGGTTGGGGGGGAACAAACAAAATATTATTAGTTTATATTATCAATAGTGGTAATAGTGAGCAAGAATATTTTGCACCAAGACTAATAAACTTTCATAATTACAAAAACATATGCATAATATTGGTTTATAATGTAGTGATTATGGTATACATGGATCTATCACAGCCAGTCGATTTTTAGGTGATAATTTCAGATGAAGTTCCATGAAAATAAATACAAATAATGTTCCAATTAATTCTACTCATTCAGAAAGGCGGCCTACTCATCACTGTGATCAGTTCAATGAAAACATCTACTCAAAGTCCAGTAGTGGTCAAAAAAATAAACAGAGTTAGATTGTATTAAGAAAGAAACTTAAAATGTTACAGTGCCACTAAATAAATTCTTAGTCCTCCCTTACTTTGAATCAAAACTGTGTCAACACTGGTCACGCCATCTCACAAATTACATAACAGAAACAGCAAAATGGCTATTCAGCGCAACAGAAACGACTACAGGCTTGTAAAGAGTTCCATACAGTGAAAAAATAAGAAAATTAGGACTATGTAGTTTATTGAGAAGATGCATACGAGGTGAAAGGATAGAGGTATGTAAAGTAATAAAACAGAGGTGGTCACCTGGGTACTTCCGCTTACCCCCTCAAAATACAATTTAAAAAACCCAATGCGATTAAAATGCAGCATATCTGAAACTGAGTAAAGAAAAAAACCTATTTACAGCATGCATAATTAACCTGTGGAACTCAATGACTCAAGATGTTACTGAGGCAAAAAACGTAGTAGAATTTAAAAAAGATTAGAAGTGGCTAATAAGAATAACTACAGTAACACCAGTTAGGAGAAACATATATGAGTCTTATAAAATTTCGTGCAAATCAACCATTATGCCAGGGGATAGGAAGAAACTTGCCCCACAGACATGGTATCCTACAGTGTTATAGATGCTATACACCTTCTACTGATCACCATCAGAGATATCATACCAGACTAGATGGACTTTTGGTCTGATGTGATAATGCAATTCTTGTTTTCCAAGGAAGGAAAACTGTGTAAGTGGGTTAATATTTTTGAATTGGTTAATTTTTCAGAGATGGAACAGAGGCATAGAAAGAAAGTGGTTGTAGTACTCCATATCCAATATTACATTTAATAGGGAATATGGTTTGTGTGAAAATGTTTATGTTCCTTATTTAAATAAATACATAAATAAATACATAAATACATAAATAAATAAGGTTTAACAATGCACTTATTACTCCTACAACTCTTAAGTGGGCTAGGGATTTTTTGGTTTCATCTTACCTCAGCTGGGGAGTTGGATGAAACTATATTTTATGTAAAATCTTCTTCAGACTGTCTTCATCTGTATTTCCACTTCATCAATTCCAATATGATATTAAAGCAATGCATATTTCTATTAATCTGTAAGACAGAAAGAGGATTTGCCTTTGAGTCTGGAGCAATACTTTATCAGTAATCGAGAAATTACTGCAATGGTTTACAATACATAAGGTGAACTGATTATTGCAGATATAGCTACAATTATGGAGCTTAACTGCTGTCTACTACTTGCTGTTGTCTATTGCTTTCCAGAGAAAACTTCTAGAGCTGCCATATTTCTATATTCTACACTTTTAAAGCCTTAATCTACTAGTAAAATAACACATTAAGGATACTCCAAAAGCATTTGGAATTTATTTGTATTCTATTCAAATTACACTTACAAAGAAAAATATTAATGACTTAACTGATTCATAAAGAATCATTTTCCCCCCACTTTAAGGAATCAGACTGTCTTAGGCTAGAGAGACAGACAGACTTTTTAAAATTTAGGATCAATTATTTTTTCTCTGAGCTTTCAATGTGCAATTACACACACATTTTAATGTGTTTTCCCTTCAGCGAACCAGACTCTGAGAACAACTAACAGGTTTATTGGAGATGAGCACTGACATGACTGCTTTCGAGATGGAAAAGCAAGTAGAGGAGCTGACAGAGTGCATATGTAAAGCCCTGCTCAAATACAAAATTTGTATCTGCATCCAATCCATGAGCCACAAACATGGTCTGTGGCTATTCGTAGGTATGATGCGGCTATCCGCAGTTTTGCAAGGCTCTATGCATAAGAGCTGGAAGAAGTTTACTGGCACCTGTCTGGGGGCTTGTCTACATAGCAAGTTACCATGCTGCAAGCCAGGATGTGAATCTATAGCACCAGCTTCTTGCGTAGCAATCCTGCATGGACGCTGCTATAGTGCAGAGATGACCCCCAGAGTGTGGCTTGGCGTACTGCTATGTAGCATGCTAAGCTGTATTCCAGAACTCTCACTGCACTGTAGCAGTGTCCACATGAGATATTACTCCATAGCAAACAGATCCACTGTAGATTCACACAATGGGTTGCCGAGCAGTAATTTACTGTATAAACAAGCTCCACCAGTTAGAGGAGACGAAGGGAACCAAAAGCAGGCTCAAAACCCATCATCTTAGCTATATAAATGTATCAAGAGGGTTCACTCTCAAAAATATATTGGATTCAAATAACCAAATATTCAGTTTCATCAACAGGGCAGGGATTCAGGAAATAACCTTTGTTCAAGAAGCATTTAAGCACATGCTAACTTTAACCATGTGCTCAAATGCTGTCCTCAACAGCAGTGTCGCCAACTCTGGCAATTTTATTACAAGTCTTGCTCCTACTTCTGGAAATATGAGAATCTCAGCTTTCATTTAAAATGTCTAGCACTCATGGTTACAGAGAAAGGCTTGAAAACATAACATGAGTCTCTTCTAAAGGATCACATAACAGAAGGCAAATAAAAAGATCCTCATATTTATCATTTTTAAAGAGATGATACTTAAGCCAATCTCATGATTTTTTGGAGCCTGATTCATTTTTGAATGGTTGAGCTTTGCAATACCAGAATAGAGATGTGTACCAAAGCACGTGGCTTCCTTCTATTGTCTGGTTTTCTTCCCTCTTTCTCCCCTAACACCACAATGACCTCTCACATTACAAGAAGATCAAAAAACTCCATCCCCACATCCATTTATAAGCATTGTTTTTATCAGGGTGAGGTTTAATATACGTGGCAATAAATAATAAATTTATGTATAATGGGCAACCTGAAACTGTCCTGAATATCAGATAGCATGAGTTCATAAAAATAACTGTCTCTGTTGAGCAGACGGGCGGACACTGGACTCTGTTAAATCTTCCATGGTCAAAATGAAGAAAAACTGACCCTTGCTCTGCATTTAGCAAACCATTGTTTTCTTCACAAGTTTATAAAACCTACAACGTGAACTCAAGTCTCCTTTCCCTATTTCTGAAACATCTTCAATAGCTATACTGCTGTAGTGTTCCACAGCATGCTACTGTAAACAGAAAGGAGATGCTGTGATTTCCTTGCTATCCTACTGCAACAGCCATAAATCTTAGATGTCACGTCCCATTTATCCAATACTCTAGTTCATGCCATAGCTTTAAAAAAAGGTCACTGTTAAAGAAAAAAATAACAGTGATTTTGAACAAAGTTAGTGCTGTTTCTGAGTACTCTTGGTAATATTCCCAACCTCTTGAAGCAGCTATCATAATTAATTCTTGTAAAAATTTTTACTCACATTTTCTGGATCATATGCCCAACAATCCCCTAACAACCATATAGTAACCCTGCAGTTCACCCAAATGAATCGTTAACTCAATTAAAACCAAATTATTCTTCTGCCTTAGACAACTCTCCCTCTTCCCATTATTCACCAAACCACAAGCCCCATTCCAAAAATCCCACTTTTTAGACAACGTTCTGCTAAACCTCCTGGCTCACTGGAGAATGACCCAGCACTTAAGCTTAATTGTTTATTACTGTGAGTATGCTGCCTGTATTATACATCAACTTTTATTTCCTTCCTTCCCCAATCAGCTTCTAAGAAGTGCCACTCAGTTATAAAAATAATCTGAATTGATATGAATTTGTTTCCATTTTAAGTATGAATACTAAGAATTCTAATAATTAATAATGGATTACTTTTTTTCCTGAGGTGTTGAAAGACTACCAATGGTGCTCAGATAACACAGAGCATGGATACGCATGAATTTTATGTGGGTAGTCATTTGCAGGCAAGAGAAAGCTTCTCTGTTGATTGTCAATTTTGTGTTTTGTTAACTGCTGTTTTATGTTGCATGTACATTTGCCTAGAGACTGTGGTAAATTTTCAGTAATAAACTGGGGGGAAAGAAAACCCCAGAAGCTAAAGATCTCACTGGTGCTGTAACACAGAAGGAACCAAACTTAAATGTCACATATCAAATTGATAAAGGTAGGGAAAAGTTGGGTGAAATTTGAACATACCAAGAATTTGGATTCATCTTTTTAAATGCAAAACAATAACTATCAAAATAAAAATGAAGTTATTTTCATACTTCCATCCCCTTTGTAACCATAAATGTATCCATCAAGGCAGTTATTCATTACAAAGTGAAGGTATAAAGAAGTCAATGTACAGAACCTGGAAAAACAACTTAAATACCAAAACAAAAGAAAGTGAGGGAGGGGGGTGTGCAATTAAAAACTAAATTAGTGGAAATCAAATAAAATATCTTAACAAGACTATAAATCAAAAGGATTTACTAAAAGAGCTGACTTCATTCAGCAATTGGATAATTCAGTGAACCTTCAACAAAATCTAATGAAATCAAAGTGCATTATCAGGCATAACAAATTAAGAACAGAATTCAGTGTAGTAGATCAAAGTTTACATTAACTGAGCAGCTACATTACAAAACACTACATAGGAAAAGCAAAAGAAATGCCACAAAGCTGCTATAAGTTTAATATCATAAAGCTGACAGCTTTTTCCATACAATTACCATGTGACTTTTTTTGGCAAAACTATTTAAATAACCTCAAATTTCATCTAAACAAGTTTTTATTCAACATCTGATAAGGTTGCCAGCAGCATTACAAATTCCAAATGTACTTGTTTGCTCAGAATTGGATTCAGGATTGGGTGAAGATGGCAAACTAGAATCTGCTTCATTACTAAATGGTCAGTAGCTGGAAATCAAATAATAAATCATCAGTTCACCACTGCATTGCAAAATAACTAGTCAAATTACTACTCTCAAGTTACATAAGTAAATTCTTAGATACAAATCTAAATTAAACTGGAGTTAAAATGGGGCATATATCAGTAATGTATGGATAAAAATTTAGTATGTGTTAAAAGAACAAGGAGTACTTGTTGCACCTTAGAGACTAACATTTATTTGGGCATAAGCTTTCGAGGGCTGGAACCCACTTCATCAGATGCATAGAGTGGAACATACAGTAGCAAAATATATATATACACAGAGAGAACATGAAAAGATCCGGGGGTTGCCATACCAACTCTAAGAGACTGATCAATTAAGATGAGCTATTATCAGCAGGAGAAAAAACAACTTTTGTAGTGATAATCAGGATGGCCCATTTCAAACAGTTGACAAGAAGGTGTGAGCAACAGCAGAGGGAATCTTAGCATGAGGAAGTAGATATCAATTTGTGTAATGACCCAGCCACTCCCAGTCTTTATTCAAGCCTAATTTAATGGTATCCAGTTTGCAAATTAATTCCAGTTCAGCAGTTTCTCGTTGTAAACTGTTTTTGAAGTTTTTTTTGTTGAAGAATTGCCACTTTTAGGTCTGTTACTGAGTGACCAGAGAGATTGAAGTGTTCTCCTACTGGTTTTTGAATGTTATGATTCCTGATGTCAGATTTGTGTCCATTTATTCTTTTGCGTAGAGAGGCATTGTTGGCACATGATGGCATATATCACATTGGTAGATGTGCAGGAAAATGAGCCCCTGATGGCATGGCTGATGTGATTAGGTCCTATGATGGTGTCACATGAATAGATATGTGGACAGAGTTGGCACACGGCTTTGTTGCAAGGATAGGTTCCTGGGTTAGTGTTTTTGTTGTGTGGTTGCTGGTTAGTATTTGCTTCAGGTTGGGGGGCTGTCTGTAAGCGAGGACTGGCCTGTCTCCCAAGGTCTGTGAGAAGAGTGAGGGATCGTCCTTCAGGATAGGTTGTAGATCTTTGATGATACGCTGGAGAGGTTTTAGTTGGGGGCTGAAGGTGACAACTAGTGGTGTTCTGTTACTTTCTTTGTTGGGCCTGTCCTGTAGTAGGTGACTTCTGGGTACTCTTCTGGCTCTGTCAATCTGTTTCTTCACTTCAGCAGGTGGGTATTGTAGTTTTAAGAACGCTTGATAGAGATCTTGTAAGTATTTGTCTCTGTCTGAGGGATTGGAGCAAATGGGGTTGTATCTTAGAGATTGGCTGTAGACAATGGTTCATGTGATGTGTCCTGGCTGGAAGCTGGAGGCATGTAGGTAAGTATAGTGGTCAGTAGGTTTCCAGTATAGTGTGGTGTTTATGTGACCATCACTTATTAGCACTGTAGTGTCCAGGAAGTTGATCGCTTGCGTGGATTGGTCCAGGCTGAGGTTGATGGTGGGATGGAAATTGTTGAAATCATGGTGGAATTCCTCAAGGGCTTCTTTTCCATGGGTCCAGATGATGAAGATGTCATCAATGTGGCGCAAGTAGAGTAGGGGCGTTAGGGGATGAGAGCCAAGGAAGCGTTGTTCTAAGTCAGCCATAAAAATGTTAGCATACTGTGGGGCCATGCGGGTACTCATAGCAGTGCTGCTGACTTGAAGGTATATATTGTCCCCAAATGTGAAATAGTTGTGAGTGAGGGCAAAGTCACAAAGTTCAGCCACCAGGTTTGCCGTGACATTATCGGGGATACTATTCCTGATGGCTTGTAGTCCATCTTTGTGTGGAATGTTGGTGTAGAGGGCTTCTACATCCATAGTGGTCAGGATGGTGTTTTCTGGAAGATCACCAACAGATTGTAGTTTCCTCTGGAAGTCAGTGGTGTTTCGAAGATAGCTGGTAGTGCTGGTAGCGTAGGGACTGAGCAGAGAGTCTACATAGCCAGACAATCCTGCTGTTAGGTGGCAATGCCTGAGATGATGGGGCGTCCAGGATTTCCAGGTTTATGGATCTTGGGTAGCAGATAGAATACCCCTTGTTGGAGTTCTAGGGGTGTGTCTGTGCAGATTTGTGCCTGTGCTTTTTCAGAGAGTTTCTTGAGCAGATGGTGTAGTTTCTTTTGGTAATTCTCAGTGGGATCAGAGGGTAATGGCCTGAAGAATGTGGTGTTAGAGAGCTGCCTAGCAGCCTATTGTTCACATTCCAACCAATTCATGATGACGACAGCATTTCCTTTGTCAGCCTTTTTGATTATGTCAGAGTTGCTCCTGAGGCTGTGGATAGTGTTGTGTTCTGCACAGCTGAGGTTATGGGGCAAGTGATGCTGCTTTTCCACAATTTCAGCCTATGCACGTCGACAGAAGCACTCTATGTAGAAGTCCAGTCTGCTGTTTCGACCTTCAGGAGGAGTCCACGCAGAATCCTTCTTTTTGTAGTGTTGTTCAGAGATGTGTTGGAAATATTCCTTGAGGCGGAGATGTCAGAAGTAGGATTCAAGGTCACCACTGAACTTTATCATGTTCGTGGGCCTGGAAAGGCAAAAGGAGAAGCCCTGAGAAAGGACAGATTCTTCTGCCGGGCTAAGAGTATAGCTGGAAAGATTAACAATATTGTTGGGTGGGTTAAGAGAACCACTGTTGTGGCTCCTTGTGGCATGAAGCAGTTTAGATAGTTTAGTGTCCTTTTTCCTTTCTAGAGAAGGAAAGTGATGCAAGTAGCGAATGCAATCACTGAAGGTCTAAGGAAACCGGAATGACATATGAAACTGGGTTACGAGCTCTACCTTCGGCAAACTTTTAAACTTATTCTGTGTAGCGGCATAACATTTCCTACTGAAAGATTATCTGGACTCCAAGAAGACTACTTTGATCTCTTAACAGAGACCTAAGCCATTCAGGAGAAACTAACATGATGACCTGCATGGGAGTTCAAAAATTCTGCATTTCTATTGGTTCCTCTGCCTGATCAAATATGATATTAGCAAAACCTAACTTCAGAGAATGACCTAGTTTCCTTGAAACTTTGGGCCTGATTGAGCAAGGCTCTGAGCCCCATCAACTCCAACCGGTTTCCACAGTTAAAACTGGCTCTTTTATGACTGGATTTTAGTTTACCTTATTTAAAAAAAAATACAAAATATTGTTTTACTATCACAAATCTTTCCATTTCAACAGAATACATGCCAATTCTTTTACTTCACTGTCAAGGCTTGAGTTTAGACCCTTGGGCTACCTGTTTCTCCTGCTAAAGTTGGCATGCCTAAAGTAGTTTAAGGAAACTCCTGCTCTGCTTTAGCTTTCTGTGATGACACTGACAAATGTAGTGAACTTGAGAACCAAAAGTTAGGTCCTGGCAGGGAAGAAGATTGCATTCATCTTTAAGTCTTTTTTAACCAATATGTACACAAATGATTTTTATTGAAATCAAACTCCTTATGGCATTAGAAATATAATAGCACAATATTCTTGTTTATTAAAATCCACTTGAAAATAGTATTGTCTATATACAAGTTCTATTTATCTTTAAATTATTAGGTTTTTTTAAAAATTGCTGCTGTTCCAATTTTCCAACCGTAGAACTAAGAATCAGCCAATCATTTCAAATTATTAAAACTGACAAATCCTCCAAAAAGCAAATCAAATACATTATATTGAGATTTGGCTCACATATGCTGATGATCTAGGAGAAAACAACAGTGTTTACATTTACCTAATCAACATGAGTCCTAGTTTTCTGAGGATTTAATTCACAGTGATATACAGAATCTTGTACCATGAACATCTGGAGACAACCACTGAACAAAAACTGCCTTTTGTAAAAAAGTTGTTTATATATATCTTAATTGTATACGATTATTGGATACTTTGAACAAAATTAATTTTTCTAGAAATCTGCACTTTTTGTAGAATTTCCACTTGGCAAAGATTTCTTTCCAGTATTTAAAAACCTTTGTTAGATGCTGACTTATTAAAATTGCTTTTACAAAAAATTCTGGCCATGAAAAGGATATTTTGATATGAAACATTTTAGAAAGTTTATTATTCTACAAAAGACACTTGCGATTTGTAGTCAATTGGCATAACCTGTGCCCTTGCCAGCAACAGACAGCTTCACTCAACAGGATAAATAAAATTTTGTCTCCTAGCTCCAGCAGCATCCCTATTTCCCACAGAATATATCCTTCGCACAAAAAAGCCAGGACAGATTTGGAGAACTACAGAGTAACCTCAAGGTGGCTCTCCATACCAAGAGCCCTTTGGAGAATAAAATTTTAACTAAAGACAAAATACATATTTCTATTCAAGCTTCCTCTATTCTGAAGTGATTGCACTCTGTGTGGGAGTGCTCAAACCCAGAAAAGTGTTTTTTGGGTTTTGTTTTGTTTTTGTTTTTTCAAAAAGCAAAGCCTAAGGAATTTCAGTCAGAATGTCTGTTGCCTGAGTGCAGTGTCTGAAGCTGAAAGATTCACAAGCCTGGCAAACCTGTGGACAAAAGTTCAGGTGGCAGCATGAGATCTCTACTGTGACAGACTCGAATCCATCAGACACTGTGCAATCCTCCTGGCTCAATGCATGCCAACTCTCTATGACCAGGCCTAGTTACCCACTACGTATGCCTCCCTTAGTGATATAGAAACTCTAGAACTTTCATTGGTCATTGAAACAAGATGAACAATAAAATCAGATTCCTAATCTTAGATCCTGTATAAAGATATCTGGACTCAGTCTTCCCCCAAAAATATAGGACTCTAAATACCCTGATTAGGACAGAATGAGAGAAGGTAGATGGCCTGATTCCTAAGAAAAATAGGGATAGTTTCAAGGGAAATATACTACTGTAAAATTAATAAGGAGAGCCCAAATGGCAAATCTGCCATCTCACTCTCACACTCTAATTTAACTGTGAGCCTGCCAATTACAGTACCTGGAAGTGAATGAGGTATCCCTCCATCTATTCCACTAAAGTCACAGCTTCTCTGGCTAATATATCATATCTCGCCCTGCTTACTGATAATAAGGACACACCAGTTGTCCTTGTGACTCATGACAGATCATGATGTGAAGTCAGAAGTGGAACCAATGCTGTATTGAGCTTGAAAGACTGATGTGCAGCTTCTCCTGTTTTTTGGTCAAAATATTAGGAGCCAACCAATGTTGTTTAATTATATTCTTAAACAGAATTCCTTTTCAGGGTTTATGGGATTACCTCTCCATAAATAGAGTTATTTGATAGATTCAGAGAAGCACTGAACTGCTGAAATAACTGTTTTTGAGAAGTCAGTTCTGCAGAAGGGAGTGAAGCAGATTGCGAGAACTTTCTGACCCAGGAACTAAGCTCCAGTAAATATGTTGTCACTCATACTTAGTGACACTCTCCAGTGGCACCTGGAGAGTGAATTTGTTAAGACTGTGATGAAAATGCAGCAATCTGTTCCTCTGAACAGAGAATGGTAAGTGGGTGGGTATCAAAGAAGGTACCCAGAGGTCAATCAGCCACTAAAAGCTGGAGTTGGAATTTTTGTTCACTGAGTCTCACCTGAGAATGTAGGTATACCGAGTCCTGAAACACATCAATCTTCTTGTAGAGCTTTTACCAGCTAGTTGCCCAGACTAGGCTCAAATGCAGGGGGAGGGGTGAGTGAGTACAGTGATTTTCTCCTAAATTCTACCTACAAATGCAAATGACACTTGACTGCAGATCTTCGAAATACACTCACTCCCATTTCTTGCATGTTGTGAACAGCAGGTAATGTTTAAAATCACTGAGCTTCAGAGTCAACACTTGACTGAGATAAATAGCAGCATTTCACACCTCAGCTATTCTTTAGGCTTTCTGCATATGCAAACACACTATTGTATTGGTTTAGTTGCCTTATATTTTGAAGTTATCTTCACAATCTTATGGGCAAGTGACTTTCTCCCAGCTGAAGAAATCTTGGATTCTGGAGCACAAAACAGCAGCCTCTAGAAAATGTACGACATCTGAGGCCTGGTCTACAACACTACAAACCGGACGGAAGCTGCTTTTAATAGACCTAACAATGTATGTGTCTACACACTACCAAGTCCCTTCCACAGACCTAACTTGCCTGTAGCATCAACTTAATTACTCCACTACAGCGAGAAGCATAGCTCTTAACTCAACGTTGATGAGTCAACAAAGAGGAAGTGTATACGCAGCATTGTGTAATTCAACTGAAATGGCTCCAGGAGGTGTCCCACAATGCTCCATTGTGACCACTCTGGAGATTGTTTTCAACTCTGCTGTGCAGCAGCCAGGTGCACAGGAAACCGCCCCTCTCCTGTTACAGCCCCGGGAAATTTTGAATTCCCATTTCCTGTCTGATCCATGGGGAGAGCTCGCAAGCCCAGTGATCATAGAGACTCAGTGCCATAAACGTGCTCCAGCTTTGAGTACACAGGAGGTGTTTAATCTTATTAGTCTGTGGGGAGAAGGATCTGTGCAAGCGCAGCTCCTATCCAGCCGTACACATCTACACAAAGATCACACAGGGCATGGTGGAAAAAGGGTTACATCAGGGAGACACAACAGGGTGCTGCATGAAAATCAAAGAACTTCAGCAGGTGTACCAGAAGACAAGCGAGATGAATAGTCGTTCTTGTTCTGACCCATAGACATGCGACTTTTACAATGAGCTGCATACGATTCTCGGCGGTGACCCTACCACTACCCCCAAACACAGCATGGACACCTCCTAGGAGTTTGAGTCCCAGGCCACCTTAGGCCTCAACGAGGAGGACATTCAGGATGAGAAAGGGGGAGGAGGGGGAAACAGGCAAGTGGTGGATCCCTTCTCCCCAAGAGCCAGGAGCTGTTATTAACCCCAGAGCCTAGCCAATCGCAGGAGAGAATGGCGGCCAAGCATGATGTTGAGGAAGGCATTTCTGTTGAGTATACAGTTCCAATCAAACTGTAGGGGTTACATGCGCTTACATTTTATATTTAATCTGAACAAAAAATGAGGTGCAGTGGGGTGAGGGTGAAGTGAGGAAGTGTTCTGCTTCCTGGTGGTCATTCCAGCTACGCAGAGCCTGTTCCCCAGAAAAGTCTGTTTATGTGCATAGGGATGGCCTGGGAATCCTCCATCGAGATTACTAGGAAACTTTCATGGAGGTAGTACTCTACAATCTCTTGCAGAAGATTTCCGGGGAGCGCTGCCTTATTTCTTTCACCACGGTAGGAGAATTTCCCATGCCACTCCTGTATTAACTCTGTTGGCACCATTGCTGTACACAGCATAGCCGCATAAGGACCAGGTCTGTACCCAGACGCTTGCCGCCTCGATTCCCTCGCCATCTCTGTTACCCTCAGGAGACTGATATCACATAGGGTCACGTAGAGGGAACGGGGGAAGTTTTCATAATAAGTGCTAGCACCACGAACAACAGAGCATGTGATCCACCCCTCACGGTTAATTTCGGGTCCCTCAGCCACACTTTTCTTAATGTGCCATTGCTTGGGATGGCAGGGATTGGCGTCTATTACCAGTAGCATTAAGGGAAGGAGGGGTGGGCTTCCTGTGTCGTCCCCTGCCGGAGCTGGCATTCCCAAGATGACAATTCGGGAAGCTTTACCCTGGTCCCTGGTCTTAAAACAACATCCATGTTGCTAGGTGGAAGGGGCACTGACCACTTGCCCACCTGTGCTCCCAACATGGGTTTGCCACAGGTTGCGGCACAAGGCCTGTCGCCCATTCCACGGGTCCAGACTCACCATGGTAGAACAGCAAACAAACAGCTAGGGCAGGAGTGGACAAACTATGGTCCGCGGGCCACATCCGGCCCAAGGGACCTTCCTGCCAGGCCCCTGAGCTTCCGGCTGGGGAGACTAGCCCCGGACTCTCCCCCACTATCCCCCCCCTCCCGCAACCTCAGCCCGCCGTGCCGCCAGCGCACTGGCTTGCTGCTCCTGGGCAGCGTGAGCGGCTCCGGCGGGACCTGAGCTCCTGCTGCTCTGAGCGGCATGGTAAGGGGGTGGGGCTGCAAGCTCCTGCAGGTCAGCATGTCTAGCTCCAGTGGGCTGCGCGGCTGCCAGACACGCTGCTCTGAGTGACATGGTAAGGGGGCCGGGAGGTTGGATAAGGCGCAGGGAGCAGAGGACAGTTGGATGGGGCGAAGGTTCTGGGGGGAGCAGTCAGGGGACGGGGAACTGGGTGGGGATTGGATAGGCATGGGAGTCCCAGGAGTCTGTCAGGCGTCGGGAGTGTGGATAGGGGTCGGGACAGGGAGCGGGACGGGGAGTTAGGGGGAGTCTCGGGAGGGGGCAGTCAGGGGACAAGGAGCGGGGGCTTGGATGGATTGGGGGTTCCGAGAGGGGCAGACAGTGGGCAGGAAGTGGGTGGGGGTCGGATAGGGGGCGGAGCCAGGCTGTTTGGGGAGGCACATCCTTCCCTGCCCTCCATACAATTTTGCAAGCCCGAGTCCAGATTATTTTTGGTGTGTAAAAGCAGGCTGATTTGATATTTGAATTATGAACATTAGTGATTGCTAACTCCCCCCACTTGTTCACTGGAAGAAGAAGCGGTGAGAGGAAATACATGTCTTCCTCCTGCAGAAAAAAATATTTTTAATATCTTGTAGAGGTTGACAGCGAACAACTGTTTGTAATTTTTCATCACAAGAAAAACAGAAAAGAAACAGCCTATCTCCCAGTGGAAAAGGAGGAGATTTTAGGTCATGAAATCAAAGTCCTTGGCTGGTTTGGAAAGTCTGTACTACTTAGGTCTACTTTTAGAAACACTGTTGCCTTACACATATTTCTATTTTTTATGGTCATAAAGGGCACAATCAGGACAGTGCCTGAGACATTTCACCTGAACGGCAACAAGGAATTTGTTAAGTCCAACTGTCAATCCCACATCATAAAGGAAATCACAGAGACCGCTAACCCAGTCTAGGGACTGAACCATTCAAAAATCTCTCGGCCATTCAAACCCCTAAGTCTAAAAGTTATACACACAGGGCTTTCATGCAATATACCACTGCTGTATTAATTGTAATCCCTTTGGTCATCAAACCACAATTCCTTTTAGATGTACCTCTGGTTTCCAACAACAGATCCTTGAGAGAGACAACCTCAGGAAGGGGATATGAAAAACTCACAGCATTGTGAAGGATAGAGTACCCTACAAGATATAAAATTCTTTGGGAAATCTGTATAATTTATGCATGTTCACAGGTAAAGAGTATTTTGTGTCTGGTCATTCTCACCTATATCTTCATGGATAAGGAAACAGAGCTTGAACTTATCCCTATGCATAAAGTGTCTTCCATGGATCCTTGAAAAGATCCATTGTGGAACTAAACTGATTAAAGGCTAAGCCTCCAAATCCTCAAGGCAAATTCCCTGGACTGAATTAGGATACCATAGAGCAACATATGCTACTTAGCTGCTGGGTGAGATGTTTAAATGTGTGTTTACCTTAATAGTTTGACTTCATACCACATGATATATTGATTAAAAATAAGAATTATACAAAATCAATGTAATGTTTATCATAAGGATTAAAAACTGGGTGAAAGGTTTCAAAAATATATTTATTAATAGAGAATCATAAAATGAGGGTGGGTTTTTTAGTGGGATCTTGCAATGATCTATTTTTGACTGTTATCTTTATCAATGATCAGGAAAGAGATTCCAAAATCTAGGATAGTAAAATTGGCAGATGACAAACTGGTAAAGTGGTAAATGATGGGGACAGGTCACTTTTATAGACTAAGCCAGTGGTACCCAACCTTTCTGTGGCCAAGAGCACATTCATCCCTTCATCAGAGTGTTGTGGCGGGCAGCGACACTTCTCGGCGGCATTTCGGTGGCGATGGTTCGCCGCTGGAAGCGCACCCTCGGCAGCATTTTGGCAAAAGCTTCTCCGACAGAAGCGCTGCGTGGCAGCATTTCAGTAGCGACGCTTCTCCGGCGGATGCACCTCTCCTCTTCCTTCCTTGGCGCCGGCCCTGATGGCGGGCGCAGATAAATGCCCCGGCAGGCGCCATGGTGCCTGCGGGCACCACGTTGGGGACCACTGGACTAAGCTGTATCACTCAGTAAACTGGATGCAAACATCCAACATATGTTTTAATATGATCAAATGCAAGGTCATACATCTAGGAACAAAGAATGTAGACATTCTTATAGGATCAGGGACTGAATCCTGGAAAGCAGCAATTCTGAAAATACCTAACAGGTCATGGTGGATAACCAAAAAAGCTCCCATTGAAATATTGTGGGTAAGAGGTATAAACACAATTTTTGGATGCATTAACAGGGAAATACCTAGTGGTAAAAACACTATTACCAGCATTCAACTGGAATACTGTGGCCAGTTATGGTGTCCACACTGGGGGGACAGGGAGGAGAGGATATTGAAAAATTGAAGAGAGAGTTCAGAAAAAGAGCCACAGGAACAATTTGTTGTCTGAAAAATCGCCTTACCATGAGAGACTTAAGCAGCTCAAGCTATTTAGCTAAACAAAGAGAAAGTTAAGAGATTACTTGATGGTCTTTAAGTACCTACACGGAGAGAAGATTTTATACAATCTATTCCATCTAGCAGACAAATGTATAATAAGATCCAATGCTGAAAGCTGAAGCTATATAAACTCAGAACCCGAAACATGGTGCACACTTAACAATACAAGGTAATTAGTCATTGGAACAATTTACCAAGCGTTGTGGTGAACTTTCCACTGCTTCAGGCCTTCAATACATGTCTTTCTAAAAGATACAATGGTTCAACCAACGGTTATGGACTGGTTGTAGAAAACAGATGTTCATAGATTTTTAAGGCCAGAAGGGACCCATATGAATAGAAAACTATACAAACTACTAGGCCCCATTTTTGCCAGGGGAGCCAGAGCTAGTTGAATCCCTCGGCATGCATGGAGCCCCTTTGATTTCAGTAGAGATCTACATGGGTGTAGAGATCCATTTTTCAAAGAGAAGTACATTGATGGAGGCCTTCTAGACTACCAAGATTGAGTAATCATAACAAGATGTCCTTTCTCCTCCATGATGTCTTGCTGATTAATGACTAATAATGACGTCAAGTTACTTAAAAAAAAAAAAACTTATGGGGAAAAAAAACTTTAAATATCAGTACAGTTTTGAAGTATACATTTTTCTTACTGGATCATGTGGTTTATATCTTCAGATAGAGTAATTAGAGGATTAAATAGTAACACGTCTTAAGTAATGATATAGCTTAACTATGCAATTATCACTTCCTTCTACACAATTTCGTGTCAAAAATTCAAATGAAAAACAAAGCAAAACAAATGTGGGTGTTTTTTCCCTAATTCAGTAACTGAACAAGTTCATGTTGTAACCAGGGGAAAATACAAGAGGAATTCAAACACACAGCTACCCTCTGTCCCATTCCATACTGAAAAACATCTGGATTCTATTAAAAACTGTCAAGCAAGTAACATGGTGAATAGAGGAAAGTAATACAAGAAAAAGGAATCAGCACAATTTTCCACAATGTTCAGTTTTAACAGTTTTCAGCATGGTCTATGAAGTTTGGAACACTGTTTTTAAAATAATCTTTGCAATTATTTAGGCAGATCACTTTCCACCCTTCAATACCGTACTCTATTGGGGAAAAAAATCCTTCTTGCCCTAGAATACCACAATTTGATAGCTAAGACAGACTGTGCCAAATAGCTCTTCAATAAGAAACCTTTGGGCACCCATGGGTTTGCAAGGATTGATTTAGGACAGTGATTCTCAAACTTATTTGATCACGTCCCCCTTCTTTGTGTCTGTAGTACTTTACGCCCCCCACTCCTGCCACACAAGTACATATACTGATAAAAAAATCAATATGCAACTCTTCTAAATATTAAAAACAGTAAGGCATTTTTCAAACAGAGCCAACGATTGACTGTAATAAGAGCAAAAGCAAAAATGCTATTGCGGTTGATACTTACAATTAAATGTGCACACCACATTGTAGCAAACGGATTAATGTACAGATTATCCAAAATCGTTGCAATGCTATTCAAGCTGAACAGAAATCTATCAAAATGCACAGTGCCATTTAGAGTCAAATGCACAGCATCATCTGAGGACCTGATGCATCTGGAGGAATCATCTTTGCCACTTATTCATTGCTGGGGGTAAACTGTGTGCAGTAAGTTTTTTTTCCCCTCCAAAGCTTGTCATGCCCCCCAGAACACATTCTGCACCCCCCCACACACACACCCCAGGGGGCTTGTGCCCCAGTTGGAGAACCTCTGATTTAGGAAAACATACAAACGGAAAAGAAAAAACTGTTACTTACCTGAACAGTAACTGTTCTTCCAGATGTGTTGTGAACATATATTTTTCTCTGTAGGCCCACTACACTCAACATGCAGACTTTTGCTAGCAGTACCACTAGGCGGTGCATGCACCACCACCCTCTCCTCCTCCCTCTCCATTTCCCTGTACCACTATGTATCTAATGCCTGAAGTGGTGGGATAGTCGAGGAATTACATGTGCAAAAACATATCTCGAAGAACTACAATTAGTTACAGGTAAGTAATTATCTTGGCTCCTTTGTGTGATTGTGCACATATACATTCCACTGTAGGTGGCTCACCAGTTTCCTTACAGGTGGAGGTAACTCCTACTTACTGAAGTTAGCGTCAGCTCAGGGTGCCTGAATAATGGCATAATGTCTGGAAAAGCTATGTACAGCTGACAACACTGCTGCTTTGCAGATACCCACTAGAGGGATGCTGCTCGGGAAAGCAGATGAAGTGGACTGAGCCCTGGTGGAGCCAGCTGTTATCCTTAGTGGAACAAAGACTTTAGCAAGGTCATAGCACAGCTTACTATGGTCAGAAATCCAGTGTGAAATACACTGAGTTGTTCCTGGTTGATCGTTGATTCTCTCAGCATAGGCTACAAAGAGTCTGGGAGAGGATCTTAAAGATTTTGTGTGGTCCAGATAAAATGACAAAGCTCTGCGTGATTTTTCTTCTGCTTTGGAAGAGTGATTTTGGGAAAAATACTGGAAGGCAGGCGGTTTGAGTCAGGTGGAAAGCTGACACTACCTTTGACATAAACTTAGGTTGCAGTCTGACAGAAACTTTGTTTTTATGGAAGACTGTAAAAGGAGGGTCTGCTAGAAAAGCCTGAATCTGCAAAATGCTCCTTGCAGAAGTGACTGTAACTAAGAACGCGGTCTTTGTAGATAGTAGTAGAAGAGACGGTGTTGCCTGAAGTTCAAAGGGTAACCCATTAGCCTCAACAGGACAAGATTTAGATCCCATGAAGGTACCACAATCACACACAGGAGGGTAGACATTATCAATGCTCTTTAGAAATCTGGAAACCATGATTTGAAAAAAGATAGAAAATCCACAGATAGATGTACTGCAGAGATGGAAGCCAAGAAGACTCTCACTGAAGTAACTGAAAGGCGTGGGAATTTCAGATACAATAAGTAGTCCAGTATATGTCTAAATTCCATGTGATTTGGTGATAATTGATAAGGTTCTTAATCTGGCTAAAACCTTTTCAATTTTGCTCTACATGTGGTTCTAGTGGAATCCTGCCTGCTGCTTACTAAGATGGCTTGAACATCACTTGAGCTCAATCTCTCGTGAGTACTTGACCAAAGATCATCCATGTGGTGAGATGGAAAGCTTGGAAGTTGGGATACAGAGACTTACCATGGTTTTGAGACAGGAGAGATCCTCAACTAGGTGTAAAATTATGGGAGACTGAATGAAAAGTTGATGGAGAGTCATGGAACCAGTACTATCTTGGCACCATAAGGATTAATGTTACCTTCTCTCTTTTCAGTTTCCTGAGCACTCTTGGAATTAGAGGGACTGAAGGGAACACAGAGCTGATGGTTTGACCAGGGAAAAAGAAAGGCATTTGTTGCAAAACCTGCCCTGTGACTAGCCCTGGAGCAAAATCTCTCCTGAATTTGTTGTTCAGATTGGTTGCATATAAGTGGAGTACTAGCACTGATGAAAATCTGGAGGAGAACATCCTTCCTAATTGACCTGCTCATGCTAGTGGCCACTCAGGGAATCTGCAACGGTGTTCCTCATCCTTGGAAGGTGAAAGGCTTTTAGAAAGCCACTGATTCTAATACAGAGATTTCCCAGGTGGGACGCTTCTTGTCACAGCTGAAACAATCTTAAACTTGAACTTTGAGATAAAACACAGCAGTGATTTTGACTGTGAGAACGTGAACCACTTGTTCATGCCCACCATGAGGAACCATCTCGCAGGCCCGGCAAATAACAACTCAAAGCTCCGAGTCCAACACATTTACGTGAAGCAAAACTTCCTCGGGGGACCAAAGAGCTTGCACCTAAAGATGACTGAGATTAGCTCCCAACCCTTTGATGGCTGTTTCTGTTACAAGAGACATGTCCGGTTCTGAAACAGAAAGGGAACCTTTTTGCATACGTTCACAAGGTCCAACCTCCAGCCCAGGGACTGAAGCATTCTTGGAAGTACACAAATCAGCAAACCCCCCTACTCAGTCAATATACCGACTGGAGCCAGGCCTGCAAACAGCAGAGGTTACTTAGGGGGCATGTGGAGTCATATATGCACACAATGCCATGTGATCCTGTAGTTGCAGACAGGAATGAACTGTTGCCCTTGGGTTGGATTGAGTCTTTTGGACAGACACACCATGAACTGACGAGTCTGCGGGGAGGTAAGCAATTGTGGCACTGTCGTCTGCTCCTATGAAGGTTATTTGTTGTGTCAGTTTTGACTTTGATTTGTTCGTATTTAATTTCAGGCCCAGGCAAGAGAAGAGCTGTCTAATTACAAGGATGCTGTTTCGGACTTGGGTGCTTGATTTTCCCTGAACTAGTCAATCATGCAGGTAAAGAAATATATGGATGCCATCATAGCACAAATGTGCTGGTACTATGAACGTGCATTTGGTGAATGCTCACAGAGCTGATGATAATCCCAAGGGAACCAATGTGTACTGGTAGTGGTTATAGCCTTCTATGAATTGAAAGTACTTCCTGTGGCCAGGGTATCTTGGCATGTGGAAATAAGAATCCTGCAGATAGAGGGTGACATCTCAATCTCCAATCTCTAGGGAAGGGATAATGGAAGCAATCATTTTAGTTTTCTGAGGTGTAGAATGGACGAAGACCACCAGTTTTCTAGGGAAATAGGAAGTACTGGGAATAGAAACCTTTTCCCTCTGTGTTGGCAGGAAACTGTCCCTATTGCTAACAATTCCAAGAGACTCATTTCCTCAAGCAATACAGTCTCGTGAAAGGGGTTGCTGAAAAGGGAAAGGGAAGGTGGATTGGGGAAGGGAAGGGAGGCAAACTAGATGACATATCCCTCCTTTACTTGCTGAGTACCCATTTTGATCACGGAAATCTCTTCCCAAGCATTGTAAGAGAGATAGGGACTTCTCAAAAGGAGGGAGGTGAGATGTGGTTGGTGTGCTGTCCTCAATCGAACAGTTAGAAATGACTGCTTCAAAACTGAAGAGGTCTGGTGAGAATGGCCTGCTATGGATGATGTCAACTGGTGATGTTTACAAAGCTCAGACGGTCTTTTGGCAGCATCAAGCATCTTCTGCTGAGAAGTTCTGTAGTACAATTGGGATTTAAACTGTTTCCTCTGTTACTGGGATGTAGACCGCTAGTGAACGGTGGGTCACATGAGAGCCTTTTAAAGTGTTCATGGCTACATCCATTTTCTAAGGATCTGGATGCTTTAAAGAGTAAATCTTCAGTTGTATTTTGTAGCTCTCGCAGGAAGCCAGAGGCTTACAGCAAAGAAGAGCTTCTCATGGAGATGGCAGTAACTATAGCGTGTAAAGCCATGTTGGTCGCACTGACTGCCACTCGACTGATGTTTGAGCACTGAGGCATTCTTACAAAGCTATTAATAAGAACTATTCTCTGTACTCTTAAGGCAATTGTGTTGGCAAATTTGGAAATTGGTGTCCAATGAATAAAAGTGTTTTTAGATAACAGTGCCTGATAATTAGCCACCCTCATCTGAAGGCTAACAGTGGAATAAGGCCTACCTGACATATAATTCCAATCTCTCAAACTCCTTGTTCTGAGGAGTGGCCATAGGGTGAGACTGCCCAGAACACTCAGGAGCAGCCATAACCACCAGGGAGTCCAGAATCGGCTGGGTACAGAAACAATTGAAGTTTTGATGAGGAACATTGTAGCATCTGTCTGCCCGCTTAGCAGTATGTGGAATGAAGGCTGGGGTCTGCCAGAGGATTCTGGCCAGTTCAAGCAAAGCTTCATTATTGGGAAAGGCAACCCTTCCCAGGCAGGGGTCTGTGTGTAGGGTATCCAAAAGTTTGTGAAGGTTATCTTCTAAAAGCGCTGCATGCACTCCTGAAGGATGTGGCCACCCTTCTCTTGAAAACCTTCCAGCGAGGGAGAGATTGATTCCAGGATGATGACCTCATCCAGAGAGCATGATGAGATATAAGGAGGAACATCTAGGGTTTCCTTTCCATTATCTACCCTTCCTTAATAGGTTCCAAGAGAGGACACTGAGGGATCATAAAAGGGACTTCTCTGGTGGTTTCTAGTATGGAAGAAGGGGTCTATCCCCTAGAATGGGGCTTCATTGGAGGTCTAGACTCCTTTAGAGCAGTCCAAGATGCTCAATAAGGCCATGGGCAGTAGTCCAGTCTTTGAACTGCCCATGGTGATGGGCACCATACTGGAGCTTCCTTATAAGAATGCCAGTCTTGACCCTTAGGTTTACTATCCCTAGAATGAGATCTATAAGGTGACCCAGAAGACCTCAGTAGACATATTGATCCTTTGTGGTCCAAATCTAAAGAAGAGATGTAGCTGTCTTAGATAAAAGGAGGGGCAATCCCCATGGGTGTTCAAGAAGTCTTGGTATTAGAGATGTCTGCTGTTGACCTAATAGCACCAACAGAGCAGCTGCACCTAAAGGAACCAATTTAAGTGCAAGAGGCAGTCAGAACACCAAAGAGTAATTCTGATCCAGTGAAGCTATTACTGGGGGCAGAAACAAATAAGTCAGAGAAAGTAATGGAACCATGCCAACAAATGACAAACGGTGCCAACAATGCAGACTCTGAACAGTGTAACAGTGGAGAATCCAGTCATGGAAGGCACAAGAGGTCCTTTGCTGCAAGGAAGGCTTGCAGAGTCAATGGCACCGAAATTAGAGGTAAGCATTAAATTGTCTGCACTGGCAGTGCCAACAGTGCCAGAGAAGAGGAACCTAGTAATAGTGAAGACACTGGTGTTGATGAACCAGGAAGCGTCTAAGTCATCAGGGTCGCCTCAGACAGCACAAGTGAGTCTCCGTGCCTGGGACTAGACGTTGACTCGGCACCAGAGGACTTTCTAAAAGCTTTCTTATGAAGCGACGAGGGGGATATTGATCACCTCTCCGAGTCGGATGACTGCTTGGAGGAAGCTACCAGGGATGACGAAGAATGGTGTTTTCCCTCCAGATTTGTACTTAGAATCTGGAGCAGCCAGAGGGGCACTTCTCACTGATGCAGAATCAGTCCTCTCATGATCAGGGTCCGGTTCCGAAGAAGAACACATTGCCTCCTCCATAGGATAGACTTGGAGGCAGAAATCCCTATGTTTCTTAGCTCTGATGGGGAAGAGGGTACAAATAGGGCATTTGTTCCTCACATGTCCCTCAATAAGAAAGGCATAAAAGCTGCTTAATTTATTTGTGAAAGGAATAATAATGGTCCTGCACATGGCACATTTTTTCATCCTAAATACCCAGTTTCTTGAAGTTATAGAAACTAAAACTATATACACCTATACATTTTTTAAAAATCTGACGAACTGAATCTAAAGAGTGACAGAGAGCTCCAACTCTTGCCATGGGCAGTCAGAAGGAACTGAGAGAAAGAGGGCAGACACCCTTTTAATGCCCCCAGCTTCACCCTTTTAATGCCCCCAGCTTGGTGCATGAGGACAGCAGGAGTGCACGTGCCATCTAGTGGTACTTCTGGCAAAAGTCTCCAACTTAAAGGCATTAGGTACACATATATTGACTGTGCACAATCACTCAAAGAACAAATTTGGTCTTACCAATAAAAAAAATAAAATATTCTACATAAATGCTGCACCTCCACAAGTGATTCTGACAGATTAATCCACTATTAGGATTTAACACCGTTTTCTGCAGAACAACCTATTCCCAAACTACTGATAAACTACTGATCAGATAGCAAACAATTAAATATACACAGGAAGAAACAACACATAGCCGTCCAGATAAAGCTTGCAGTCTTCAGATATTCAAACTTACTGGTCTGACAAAACTGATTTTCTCCTTTAGTCTGCATGAAATAGTATATTGTATATTATATATCAGTACTCAAAGATTTAGATAGAATGAGGCAAAAAACTAAGATTATCAGTCCTGGCATACTCTGACACAAAATTTTAAGGGCAACTTTTAAGGGCTCACCTGCATTTACTTTGTAGTGAAAAGTGAACATGTGTACCATTTTTCAGATGACTGACACTTCTCACTGTGTTCCTTGGGGCAAATTGCTGCCATGCTTTAACAGTTGACCCTAACGTTAAGAGTGATCCTGCACCAAGTAGGCCACCTTGATGTCTAAGCATATCAGATCCACTTCACTATCACAGAATGGAAAGCCATCAAACTTTCCTTTGGTCCCTGTGAAGGCAAGAATTTCAGGGCCTTGACAACATACAGGGAGTGTCAAGTTCTGCTGAAGAGCAGTTTGGGACAAAAGGTGGACAGCTAATCGTCAGATTCCTGTGAAAGGACTGTTACAATTCTTGATGTCGGATTATATACCATCATGTGCCAGCAATGCCCCTCTGCTATGTACATTGGCCAAACTGGACAGTCTCTACACAAAAGAACAAATAGACACAAATCCGACATCAAGAATTGTAACATTCAAAAACCACTACGGGAACACTTCAATCTCTCTGGACACTCAATAACAGACTTCAACAACAAAAACAGACTCCAACGAGAAATCGCAGAACTGGAATTAATTTGCAAACTGGACACCTTCAAATTAGGCCTGAATAAAGACTGGGAGTGGATGAGTAACTACAAAAAGTAATTTTCCCTCTGCTGATACTCACACCTTTTTGTCAGCTGCTGGAAATGGGCCACCTTGATTGCATTGGCCTCGTTAGCACTACAAAAGTAATTTTCCCTCCCTTGGTATTCACCCCTTCTTGTCAGCTGTTGAGAATAGGCCACTTCCACTTTAATTGAATTAGCTCATTACCACTGACCCCCCCACTAGGTAAGGCAACTCCCATCGTTCCATGTGTTGTGTATTTACACCTACCTGTATTTTCCACTGCATGCATCTGATGAAGTGGATTTTAGCCCATGAAAGCTTATGCCCAAATAAATGTTAGTCTCTAAGGTGCCACAAGGACACGGACAAGGTGCCACAAGGACTCCTCGTTATTTTTGCTGATACAGACTAACACGGCTACCACTCTGAAACCTGAAAAAACTGAGAATCATGCCCTAGTAGTCCCTAGAGCAGATGTCTGCCTTTAAAGTACTAAGAGCCGGACCATAATCTAACCATAATCCTTAATTAGAAGAAACAGCATCTGTGTGAAGCAGCAAAAACCTGATGCCTTCTGGAAGAACTAGCAAAGGAAAAAGTCCTAAATATTGTAAAATGGCCTGCTTGTAGAGGTAGGTCTGGATTTCAGGCTGCACCCAATAACTCTATTAAGTTCTGTAATACCTAGTCTCTCTCATAAACCAAGACTATATGTGAAAATTGGATAAGGCACCATTTAAAACCCCACAATAGATTTTTTTCGCATTGCTGAAAGGTCTAGCAGTGACATGATACAGCTTCTCATCCTGTCAAATTACCACAACCTCCAGGCCATTTGGTGTGACAAGGAACAGGGAAGCTTCATCCCTATTGGTCTTTCACAAAACCCAAGAGAGATATGTGGGGGATGGAGAAATTAATTTAGGAAAGGGTCCGCCCTTGTCAGGGATCATTCTGTCAAAAGAAGAGTGGATGAACTCAGTGTGTGGCTTTTACAGTAATATACATTTCAGTAATAGGTTCTTTTTCTGCCCAGTTCAACAGAAATTCTTCACAAGTCAGAAACTTGCTTCTGATTTCTCCTTACTTATTAATACGGCAAAGATTAACTACATTAACTGGTGGGGAGATTTTTCAGACACTGAAAAAGCAATGGCGGTTGGATGCTAATTCCCATTATGTGCCTTTAAAAATTTCTGCTTGAGCATATGACAACAGGTTGATTTGAGAAGATGCTCTTGGAAAGCTAAAAGCATTAAACCTACTATGTGCAAAGTGCTAAAAGGTTGATCTGACTTCCTCTCTCCTGTCAGACCAGATTCCCTGAGCAGATGGGTTGGGGGAAGGAGGTTAGGAGAGCTACTCTGTGCCCAGACAATGAACAAGAGGAAGACCAAAGATTTCTTCCACCAGGACCTTAGGCTGGAAAAAGAGAAATTCTCAGTGTATAAGGAAAGGTTCTTCACAACTGAAGAAGCAGAACATTTTGGAGAAAGAAAAGAGGAAAGACTCTCAGGAAAGAACTGGCTTCAACAACTCCTCACTGCTACACAAAGGACACAACTGGGACAGTGGAACCTAAGTTCTGGTTTACACAGGGTGAGCACATTGGAGGCGAAACTCTTCAGTCCAACCTCCACATTTTAGATGTAAGTGCTCCAAACAAAGCAATGGCATCCTGAATAGCAAATAGCCTATTATAAGATACATAGAAAAGTAATTGCAAAGAACAACTTTACTGTTGTGGAACAACAGTACTCAAATTACTTTCCTCTAATATTCTAGTAGCCCCACATTTCTCCATGCCATTATTTTACAAAAATGCCCACAACATTTCTAGAAAGAATGTAAGACTTGTTTCAACTAAATAATTTTAAATCACACTAGCTAGCTGACACTCTTTTTATTTTTTCTTGAATGTTAAGGACCTCAGCTGTGTTGGAAACTAAGTAATTTACATACATAACTCTAATCATTTGAACTCTAACCTAATCCAAAAACTGGAGATAACTGATGATTTATAAAGGATTATTTCAAAAAGGATTTGGCAATTCCCAATTCAGATATGCTCTTTAGCCCATCTCTATTTTCTTAATATTTAAGAATTGTCAGATATTTCATTTTTGGGATCAGTTCTTTGTGCCAGACTCTATTAGTTATTCATACAGCACTGTCAGCCTACTGAGCTGTCTTACAAAGGCTGATACAAGTGCTTTCCAAGCCACTGGAAACAATTGTGAAGCTTGGGTAGTTTGTGGAGAATCCAGCCACTATTGGAAACAAAGGTTTTGATCACTATGCCAGTGTGTTATCTGCTTAATGAGTCAGGTCATCTCCTTCATCTGACACAGTGTAATCATTACTGACTGCAAATTCTAATCACAGTTTTTATATCAGTGTGTGCAGCATCAAATTTTTAAGGATGGACAATACAAATGAGGAGAGGGGGAGGAAAAGCACTTCTCACATTTTTATTACTTTTACCCTCTGCAACAATACATCTATTTCTCAGACAGTATTAAAACCCAGATTTACATAGCAAAAGAAAAAGATAATCAAACTTCAAATAAGTTAACTTTATATTACACTTAAATTTGGCCTACTCCCTTTATCAAGAAGGAAAGGCTTATTAACTAGTTCTCATAACAAATTAAATAAGGAAAAAATTTGAGAAGTACATGTGCTTGGATGCGATCTTCCTGGTTCCTTTCTTTAATAATACTATAGTTACATGTGAGGAAGAACTTCTTATCTCATGGCTCAGCTTTATTTCTGCTTGATTATAAAGTTAAAGTGACAATGTATGGTCCACTACATTTTTTTTTAACAAAGCTAAAAAATAGTTTTAAGTACTTAACTTCCAGAGTACTCCATGAAAAATTTTGGGGTTTTAAAGTTTCATAATTTAAAAAGTTTCCTCCTCTCTTGTTGGGGGGGGGGGGGGGGGGAGTGGAGGAGAAACGACCGGGAAACTAATGGAATATAATATGTACACAGTGCTGTTAAACACACAAAGTACACAAACTGAAATAATAGAGAAATGTTTTCTCTATTCAAGGGGTCTCAAACTCAAATGACCACGAGGGCCACATGAGGACTAGTACATTGGCCCGAGGGCTGCATTGCTGACACCTCCCCCACTCCACCTTTGGCCCCGCCCCCACTCCATCCCTTCCATGAGGCCCCACCCCTGCCCTGCCTCTTCCCACCCCTTCCCTGCCCCCATTCCAACCCCTTCCCCAAAATCCCCACCCCAATTCTGCCCCCCGTCCCCGGGGGTGCAGTAGGTGTGTGGGGTGTGGTGGGGGCTCAGAGCAGGGAGTTGGGGTGTGGGGTGCAGGAGGAGTCCAGGGTGCGGCAGGGGGCTCAGGGCAAGGAGTCGGGGTGCAGGGGACGGCAGAGGGTACAGCTGCGGGAGGGGTGTGGCAGGGGGTCGGGGTGCACGAGGGGTGCGGGGGGGCGGCAGGGGGCGGGGCAGCCCGTGGCTCCCCTGCGTTTACCTAGAGCTGCTCTGGCTGGCATGCACTGGGGGTAGGGCAGGCTTCCTGCCTGCCCTGCCCCCACGTCAATCGTTGCTTCCAGGCACCGCCCCCAGCAGCTCCCATTGGCCGGGAACAGAGAACCGTGGCCAATGGAAGCTTCGGGAGAGGTACCTGGAGGAGCGGCCAGAGAAACACACAGACGCGGGGGCAGGGCAGGGCAGGCCCTGCTCACAGTGCACACCGGGCCGGAGCTGCTCTAGGTAAACGTGGCGGGGGAAGGGGCCGCAGGGAGCTTGTGGGCTTCACAAAATAACCTCGCGGGCCGCATGCGGCCCTTGGGGCCGCGCGTTTGAGACCCCTGCTCTATTCCCAGATGTTACCATGGTGTACACCTTACCTGGCAAAGTATGATAAAGTTCCTTTAAAGTTGCAATCGTGTATTTATACTTGCACAGTATGGAAACTATGGCATTTTCAGTATTGTCTTAATTGCAGGATGATATAAAGAGGAGAAGATGGGCTGAAAGAAGACCTGGTTTAAATAAAAATAGCTTTGATATTTAGAAAATAGGGTAAGCAACGAGTAAAATATTAAATGTAAGTGGATTTAGGTTTTGAATCTAGGATATCTGGAGTCTTCCCAAGTGCAATAATTCTGCTTTTGAGGTTTTTTTTGTTATTCTGCCAAGTTACAGCTTTAGTTTTTAAAATGGCATGAAAGTAAAATCTGGATTTCAACATTTAAAATAAGATTTTGGGTTGTTGGTTTTTTGGGTTTTTTTGGTATGAGGTTGAGTGAAAATATTCAATACATTTATCTTAGGTAACAGATCCAAGAAACTCCAACTAAATCAATAATCCCTTCTGTAATAAATTATTCATAAAGCACTTGGAGACATCCAGAACACCCATTTAGAACCTGGTACAATTTACTATTATTAAGGGAGTGCTATAATTCTCTCTTTTCTTAGATTAAAAAAACCCCAGCATGCATAGACTTATCACCTTCAAAAATCTTCCTATTAGTTTTAAATTATTTCAATTATGCACTTAGAAATAATTGCTCACTGATAACTAGTTCCACATATAATTGTTTCAAATTTTACCTCCCAAAATGGAGGAAAATTTTCACTTGCAGTTTATTTAGCTAGAAGTTAAACATTTTTTTGCTATTTTAAGTCCCACTGAAGGTCTTACACATTTACAGAAAAATCATATCACTTCTGAGTTACACAAAATACATTAAGAGTTGCTACTTTCCTGATAAATTGTTTCCCAAGTTTGTAAACCATTGCTAATTCTAGCACCGACAGAAGAATTAAGAACTTTAGTATTTTTTAAAGAGTCTCTCCATTGTTCCATTGCACTCTATACAAAATTCAACATTTTTCATATTGTTTTCTTTTCCAGTTCAAATACTGAAATTTCTTTTACTATGTAACTTAGAATTATATAGTAGAAGAAAATGTAAGAGAAAAAATCAGTTTGTTAAAAGTGACATTGTGAATGCAGAACTAAAGATTTAAAATAAAAAAAGGAGGCTAAAAGGAGGGTTGCCAGGCACCCGGTTTTCGATCGGAATGCCCAGTCAGAAAGGGATCCTGGTGGCTCCAGTCAGCACCGCTAACCGGGCAATTCAAAGTCAGGTTGGCTGCCCACAGCGGGGGAGGCAGGGTGCCTACCCGACTCCCAGGAAGTTGCCAGCATCTCCCTTTGGCTACTAGGAGCAAGAGCGGCCACAGGGGCACTGAGCTCTGCAGCTCATTGGCTGGGAACCGCGGCCAATGGGAGCTGTGGGGGTGGTGCCTGTAGGCAGGGGCAGCACGCAGAGCCATCTGGCCCCCCCTGCGCCTAGGAGCCAGAGGGAGATGTCACCGTTTCCAGGAGCTGCCTGAGGTAAGTGCTGCCCAGAGCCTGCACCCCGAATCCCCTCCCGTGCACTAACCCCCTGCCAAGCTCTGAGCCACCTCCTGCACTCCAAAACCCTTGGCCCCAGCCCGGAGCCCCCTCCTGCATCCCAAACCCATCTCCAGCCCCACCCCAGAGCCAGAGCCTGTACCCAGTGATGAGCTGCCAAAATCTTAACAACCGGTTCCCTCCTCACCCCACGAGGGGGTCGTGGCCCGCCCCCCCGGGTCTCCTGCCCCATCCACCCCCCCTTCCCTGTCCCCTGACTGCCCCCCGCCGCCCCATCCAACCCATCCTCTCATTCCTGATGGCCCCCCGGGACCCCTGTCCCATCCAACCACTCCTTCTCTCTGTCCCGACTGCCCCTGGGCTGGAAGCCCTGCCTCTGACTGCCTTCCACCACCCCATCCAACCCCTGCTACTTCCTGACTGCCCCCCCCGGGACTCTTGCCCCCATTCAATCCCCTGTTTCTCACCCTCTGACCGTCTCGACCCCTTTGCGCTCAGGCCCACGGAGGTGGAGCGGAGGTGAGCTGGGGCGGGGAGCGGTTCCCCTGCACTCCCCCGCCCCAGCTCACCTCTGCTCCGTCTCCGCCTCCCTGGGCCTGAGCGGGAAGCCGCTGCTTGCTTCTCAGCCCTCCCAGGCTTCCCATGCAAACAGCTGATTTGCGGAAAGCCTGGGAGGGAGGGGAGAGAAGTGGCAGTGTGCTCAGGGAAGGAGGAGGAGGCAGAGCAGAGGTGAGCTGGGGAGGGGTCGCAGGGAGGGATGTGGGGAGGGGGCAGAGGAACCGCTCCCTGCCCCAAGCTCACCTCCGCTCCGCGTCCCCTGAGCGCACCGCAGAGCTCCGCTTCTCCCTCCCTCCCTCCCAGGCTTGCCGCCGAACACCTGACTCCTGGGCAAGCCTAGGAGGGAGGGAGAAGCGGCAGTGCGTTCAGGGAAGGAGTAGGAGGCAGAGCAGAGGTGAGCTGGGGCGGGGCAGGGAGGGCCGTGGGATGTAAGGCAGGGGCAGAGGAACCGCTCTCCCCCCCCCGTCAGCTCACCTCCGCTCTGCCTCCCCTGAGTGCAATGCGGAGCTCCGCTTCCCCCTCCCTCCCGCCAAACAGCTGACTCCTGGGCAAGCCTGGGAGGGAGGGGAGAGAAGCAGAGAGGCGGCACCACACTCAGGGGAGGTGGAACGGTGAGCTGGGTGGGGCGGGGCGGTGAGGAGCTGCAATTTTTCCCCGTGGGTGCAGCCCTGGAGCACCCACGGCGTCAGCTGCGAGAGGGGGAGGCGGGGGAGGGGAGTCTCCCTAACAACCGGTTCTAAAATTGTTTCTAAATTTAACAACCGGTTCGTGGGAACCGGTGCAAACCGGCTCCATCTCACCACTGCCTGTACCCCACTCCCACACCCTAATCTCCTGCTCCAGCCTGGAGCCCCCACCCACACCTTGAACCCCTCCTTTCTGGCGCCACTCAGAGCCCGCACCCCCAGCTCAGAGCCGGGAGCCCCTCCCACACCCCCACCTCCTGCCCCAGCCTGGAGCCCCCTCCTTGGAGCCCCCCAAACCCCTTATCTCCCACCCGAAAGCCCACACCCTGAGACAGAGCCCTCACTCCCTCCCATACCCCGCCCCCCTGCCCCAGGGCAGTGAAAATGAGCAAGTGACGAAGGGTGGGAGAGAGCGAGCGATGGAGGAAGGGGGGTGGAGCAAGCGGGGGACGGGGCCTCAGAGAAGGGGTGGGGCAGGGCTTGGGCTCGGGGCAGGGAAAGGGTATTCGGTTTTCTGCAAATAGAAGGTTGGCAACCCTAATTACAGGTAGATTCATACATCCAGATTTAGACATCAAAATAAGTGGCCAGATTTTCAAAGGTGCTAAGCAACACCCCCAACTGCTCTCACTGGACATCAAATGATTAGAAGGAGATTTGAGGATGGCCTGTAGCAGTGAATTGTTCTACTGCTCTCCTGACAGGGGGTCTCTGCAAGAACAGCTTTAAAGAACCAGGACGTGACGACAGTGCAGCAAAAATTGTGTTATTGGCAGGAAAAGAACTCGCAGCTCATGTGAACCTTAAGGAAACTAGAGCTCAGGCCACATTAGAGTCCATCAAGGCTCCACCATGTCCCTAGTTATGAGTGTCCTGTCTTGAGGAGACCTTCATGTTTCAGAAACGGATACAAACTGATGGATGTGTCCACTACCTTTAAAAGAAAATGTGGTCTCAATCTGGCCTCAAAGTACTGATAGCGAGACTCTGTTCCAGCCACAGGATCTCTTACACCAGCATTTCTTAATGTATTGTGCATGCTCCATTGGAGAGGCACAAAACGCTAGCTAGAGAAAAGGTGTACAGGTAGCAGAGTGGATAAAAATCAATTTTCTATTAAAAATAAACACAGATTTTATTATAAAAAATAAAGCTTTTAACATTTAAGTTTGCAATTGACAACCTATGTTAAGTCCTAAATGTATTATAATCTATTAATTCCTTTTAATACAAAAAACAGTAGCAAGAAATACGTATTTGCGGCCAAGTTTTAAAGAAAGTCAAAATGTTTAACTGATGGAAGGCACTGGCTATGCACCTGGAGTTTGCTTAAATGCTAAACCAGCTTCTGACAGCAGTAGTCTCTCTTCTGTAAGTGCAGAGAGAATATTTTCTTCATTTCAGTTTATTCAACTAGTTCAGTTCAATGACTAGTTCATTCACAGGTAAGAAATCAATTGGAATTTGGAAAAAAGCTGAAAAGCTTGTTTTTCTCTTCTAATCTATGAATAAAAACAGCGCGTGAGAGGATGACATCATCTAGTTATAAAATTCTGAAGGGCACAGTGACCAGAAATAATCAGTTCAATTCACTAACTAGAGATAACCTTCCTTTGTTTAATAAATCAGTTTTAAATGCAAAACAGATTCTGATAAACTTTTTACTAAAGCTTTTGTTCTTATGTATCCAACATATTTTAGGCAATTTTAATTAATAAAAAAATAAAATGCTGTTTTTCTGAATTTTAATTTAATTTAAATTCCTGTCCAAATACAAGTTGACACAAATCACAAGTAAAAGAATTAATCACTTTGTAAATAAAAGATCTCATTCATCATTTTCTAATATAATAAAAAATGTAAAAATTAAGAATCTGCATACATTTAAGTTAAGATATTTAATTGCTTAAGTAAATGTACATAGAAGTAGTGTATCCTCCTGAATAGCAAAAGGAATCACCAAATTTAGTGTAAAGGCTATAATTAGTTGCAAATAAACATGTTTTAATGGCTACCAACCACTGACACTCAACCTTTCTGGAGGAAAATAACGTACAAATATAGTGAGATCAAAATCAGGGATTCCTGTGTGCTCATTGAAATCATGATTAAAAATCGGTGTTTTAAATCAATCCACCCTGGGAGGTGAACCTCCAAAGTTATTCTCTAGAGTCTCTGCTATCATTTTTAAATCATTTGTTATGGTTAAAAAGAAAACCTTCAAAATGTGAAGTGAGTAGCCAATGTTGAGATGCCTTTGCAGACAGTATCAATAATAGCTTCGAGGTGTCAACTACCACATTCATTTCTATGGGCATGTCTAGAGTTAAAAAAAAGTGCAGCAGCGCCACTTTGGCACTTCAGTGAAGACACTACCTAAGCCGACAGGAGGGCTTCTCCCACCGGCGTAGTTAATCACCTCCTCGAGGTGTAGCTACGATGACAGAAGAATTCTCCTGTCGAAAATGTTGTGTCTTTTTTACACCCCTGAGCGACGTAGTTATACGGACCTAATTTCCTAGTGTATACCAGGCCTCTGGGTGCTGTTTTAATGTCAACATTGTTAGCTATTTCACTGCTCAACAATGCACTTAAAGGAGGAAGTATCATAATGTGAATATCTATATAAGTGTTCTCTGGTGGGAGAATGAGTGGGGGGAGGAATAGGTGGGCCAAAGATGTATAAATTGTGTAGATCTTTAAATATGGTAGGATTTCTGGGGGACGTGATTAGTTTCATTTTCCTGAAGGGGGGCTCATCTTTCAAAAGTTTGGGAAACTCTCTTCTGTAGACACAGCACTGTGGAGGCCATGGCTAAAGACGTGATCCAGATCACTGTAGTTGGAGAATCTCATATCAGTGCCTAATCCAGTGCACGTCTACACTACAGCCTCTACAGCAGCCTAGTTATGGTGATGCTGCTGTGCCACTGTCGCACCATATGTACAGATTTCCTACATGGACAGAAGTTTTTCCATTGATGCAGTTAACCCATCTCTCCGAGAGGCAGTAGCTAGGTTCAGGGAAGAACTATCTACACCAGGGGTCAGGCCACCCTAACTATGGTGCTCAAGGTGCAAATTTTTTCACAGCCCTGAGCAACATAGCTAGGACAATCTAATTTTTAAGTAAAGATCAGGCCCCAGAAAAGGGGTCAGTTATGTGAGATGACTTATGTGAGATGAGCTATAAAAGCTCAACAGAAGCCATCTACCAGCTCCTTCGGAAACAGTCTGGACAAACTGAAGTTTGCAGCAAAAACTTTGAGGTTTCTCAGGATCTTTACTGATAGTCTTCGATCTTACTATCACCGGGGTCCTTCAAAGCTGCTCCTCCTACTGGAATCATTCTTTGGCAGCATCTCCTTGAAGGCTCTCCATAAGAATCAGAAGCTCTGATGGATTTAAGAACTTTTATGCCAATTAGGGTTGTCTTTTTTTCTGGGAGACTACTGCTGCTGTCAAACTAAACTGATTTATTTAAGGAACGAAGTGTCCAGCTTTAATTTTGGGGATGGGGGAGGGAAGAGGCTCAGGATAAGATGATTTATAGACAGGGCTGCCCTTCATTATTTGTTGTGGGGGGTCAGCATTATTGACTGGGCGTATTTTGTGAGGGCAGCATTAATTGATCTGGTGTTTTGGTAGGTGGGCTGGAATTAATACGGTTGTAGAGTTCAGCCAGTGGGAGACCATAGGCTTTGAGTCCAAGTGGTTCTGGGTACCCCAAAAAAAGGAGACCAGCCGAGAGGGGATATGGTTCCAGTATCAGTCCAATTTGGTTTGGCTTGTCGGGTTAGTTCTTAGTTCCCACTGGTAGATGATGTGGGTTGTTTTTTTCCCAAGCCCTGGTCCCATACTGAAGTAGTCACTGATTTGAACTGCACTGAAAAACACTTGATGCATCAAAATACCTATATGGTTGAGCAGAAATTAAAAAATAAAAGTTAACCTTCCACCTTACTTTCCTTTTAAATATCACTGAGTGGCAGCTGCATTTCAGAATAAACACACATAACCAGCCTTGGGCACTTTTTGAAATGCAGTATGAAGCACAAATGACTGTGCAGAGAGAAAAGAAGGAATATAGTCAACTTGCAGACAAGGTGAGCAAGTCATGCATTTCTTCTACTATTCAGAGGTCTTTACAAAAAAACTGAAGTAGAAAGCCAGTTTTCATCTGCAGTCTCTGATCAGACACGCTGATCACTCAGCATAGCTAGGAAATTTAAGTTCTGGTTTGCGACTGATGCAGTGCGCAGTAAGAAATTAAATTTTCACTTGTCCCTACTAGCTTTTTGGTTATTCAGGATGATGCAATTTCTACCTCCTCCCCTCTTTGTTGGAGGGGAGGAGGTAGGAAAACAAAGAAGAGTAAAGACTTGATTCAGTGGATTAGTATCAGCGAATCAGTTGGTCCTTTGGAACGGGAGCATTTTATGGATTAAGCACTAGCAACTCCTGGATAAAGCAGTTTTCTCAGGAGAAAGTATTCTCAGGTAATCCCCTCTGACTAACTGAAGTAATAACTGTAGAGTGAATTGCTACTCATCACTGGGATAAAGTAATTTCACCTCTTTGCTACAAGTAAATCATACACCATGAACTTTAAAAAAAAATCCCACTGCCTAAAAGTTGTGCCTAGTACATAAATAATTAATAGAACTATAACTGAATGATCAGAAAAATAGTTCTCTATTTTCTCAGTTGGTTCATGTTGTGGATTTTACTGTGCTTTGTATACATTCTTTCATTTAGGCTACAGCCCAGAAATGAGATCCATTAGAAAGGACTACTATGCAGACTCCTATAAGGTTCAATGGGACACCATACAAGTACAGGGGTGCATGATAGCAAACCCTGATGCAGGGCAGGAGCTATAATATATATTGGTTTTGTGGATCTCTCATACAACAGCAAGGTAGAGAAATACAGCTTAAAAGATAGGAAAATGTGATTGGCAGGGTGACTCAGAAGCATGTGTATTACCCAGAATTACTTTTAACTTTTTTTTTTAATTGACTAGCTTTCAAATTAATGATTTCCCCATAAGACCATGACCCTGCAAATTCTTACTCATGTAAATAGTCCAATTTAAGTCAACTGGATGACTTATGATGGTAAATTTATGCTGGTGTTTAAGAGTTCCAGAATCAGGGCGTAAGTTAGTCCTTCCTATTTCCATACAGCATTCCAAGTCAATGTGAGACTTCTCAAGCGCACATATAAGAAATCGTATTGATATATTCTTGCATGTAGATTTTGGGGCACAGTCTTTTTGACATATGGGCATGTAGTTAGTTCCTAGCAGGCCCAATCATTGATGGGAACCTCTAGAGATACGACTGTAATGTAAATATTAAATGATGGTAGAATATTTAAAAATAATGTATTTTCAAGTCGGTTATATTTCTAATTGTTATTTGCGATAGGAGTCAGGAAAACACACAAAGTAGCACAATATCCTTCACACACATATATATATATATACACACAAATGCTCTATGTCAATAAGAAACCACTGAAAGGAGTATCAAATTCTAATAATTTAAGTAACTTTGCGTAATATAAAAGTGTATTATAGTCAATTATAAAAGGAACATAGCAGAAAGAACTAAATGCACACAGTTGAGAGCCTCAAAAAATACCATGTTATTCTAAGCAAAACAATGTTTCTGACAAAATCTAGTATTTTTAGAACTAAACACAAAATTAAATACCACAGCGACTGATGAGAGAGATTTTCTGGCATCTAAAAAAATTTATTTCATGGGCAAGTTCCTTCCCAAATAGTAAGGAGGCCTTTTTAAGTTAATTGGAGTAAAAAGCAACCAGCCAATGTCACTTAAAATCCAAATAAGGTAAAACGTCTCAAACAAATTACAAAAAGTTGTGCCTTAGTTACATCTACAGAGGTTGGAATAGTCATAATGTCAAGTAACTGAGCTTAAAAATATCTGGGGAAAAACACTGTTTCCCCCTTTTCAGGCCCCTTTTAAAGAAAATCTCTTTTGGTGTCTCTCCTCTAAGTGGGGGCAGGGCTAAAGACGCAATTGCGTATTCTAGCCTCGCCAGCATGTCTCCAGCCCTCAAGTGTAGTGGTAGGCTCTGGAATGCAGAATGAGTAACATGATCTCTTCACTTGCCTCCTCCTTCACAGCAACATTTAGAAAGTAATTTAACCTCTTAAAATGGCATCGCAGCACTGCATAACAGGGAGCATATCATATCTATCTATATGTTCTTCTGAAATAAGAACGAAAACTTTTTTTGCTTAAAGATTCACAGGAATTGAGTCTATATTATATTTTGATATGTCATTTATAACTGTATATCTAACTATTTACTATTAAAATGTCTACTTGCAAAATAAAAGCCACTTGTTAAAAAAGACAGTTTCACTCCAGCTACAGAGGTCTCTGTACTTTGATTCACCTACACAGTGAGTTATAACCCATGTAACTTTTACTAATCTTAGAAATGAAGACAATCGAAATTACTTAGAAATGTGCAATAAATGAAGGTGGAGACCATGTTTCTTTTACATTGAATATGTGGATTTCAGACCCAAATGATTATGAAATTAAGTTACAAATCCGTTAACCATATCAAAACCATGTCATTTACTCAAGTTAAGAGAATGATATAGTTATAAATCTGACCAATTTTTCATGTGATAAGCACACAGTTTATTTATTGTACCAGTGTTTTATGTTCTCTGGGTTTCAACCCTTGATTACACATACGCACACAGAAATACCCATAGAAAAATAAAAATTAAAGGGCAGCTGAGATTTATATCAGTCTTATAATTATTACACAAATTAAAAGTGTTGTCAATACAACTTTTTCTCACTGATGGCTGTACCCGAAAGATTTTTTGGAATGTCATAATTCAAAATAAATTTGGTTGAAATTCAGCCACATAGAAGAGGGCTAATATCTTTAACATATTGAACACAAGTTTCAGTTAATTAAGCAAACACTCTTCTACAGTTTTGAGACTTTAAGATTTAAAAATATCGGCCAGTGATCATTCTGATGGTAGAAGGAAGGGTAATTTTAAAAAAAACCAAAAACACTTATTTCAAAAATAATTGCTGGAAAAATCTTTTTTTACAGTACATTTAGATCAATTTTTGCATTTTTAGATAATAAGCCTGACTGAAATAAAATTATCAAACTACCATACTGGTACAGATCAGTGGTTTATCTAGTCCAGTATCATGCCTGTCATGTTATTTATTTACTACATAAAAAACTAGGTTCGGAGAATAAGGGTGATCCAGTGCTTAAGACACTACTAGCCTAGGATGCAGGAACCTCAGTTTCAATTCCCTGCTCCTGTGTGATCCTGAGTTACAGTGGTAGCCCAGACTCTGAGATTCTCCCCACCCCCATCTCACAGCCTAAACATCTACTCTGCAATTTTATAACTCCACAATCTGAGCATTTGGAGCCCGAGTCAGCTGACCTGGCTCAGCAGCATAGACAAACACTAAGTGCAGCGTTTCTCAAATGCGGCCACCAGAGGCTTTTCTTGTGGCCACAGCCCCCTGGGATGTGATGGGGGGAGGGAGTAGAGGCAAAGTAGCTCTCCCTCCTCCTTCCCATTGCTCCTGGATGACCTGCCTTGGTGTTGGTTGGTGGGGCCACCAGCAGGGATTGGGCCTTGCCCCCGTCTGGAGACATCTGGGGCACACAACGCTGTAGGAACAGGCAGCCAGCGAGTTCCCCACTTTCCATGGGACACTGGGGCTCAGGGTGTGGGCTTCAGCCCTGCAGTGGTGGGGCGGCAGGCTCTGGATACAGGGCTTCAGGCTCCAACCCCGGGCTCAGACTGCGTGGCACAAAATTTGTTGCACAAAATTGTAGGTTTTGAGCTTCTTCTTTTTTTTCCATTTAAATTTTCAGTTGTGGAAAATTATGGGAGGGGCAGGCAACTATTTAATGACAGCAGATGCTAAGATTTAAAAAGTTAAACCTTTACAATTGTTAAAAGACTGTCAACATCATACATCAAAACATACAAAGCAAATATACTTCAAACAAACTCAAATAATTTCTAGAGCAGATTTTTCTTACTTTGCCTTTCTATAAATTTCTATCGTCATCAAAGGAAATATATTTTTGTCAACTTGGGTGTACACGGTGAAATCATCATTTACCGATACAAATCTAATCCTTCCAAGCCTAGTTATATGTGCATAGAATTTCTTGTATTCACTGCAAATGTTACCTTTTAATAGTGTTTCAGTAACCCCTTGCTCTTTTATTATGGAAAAATTTACACAGAATAATCTGACTGACCTTGTCCACATCATTCATTATTTAATACACTATCATCTCCTTTTCATATTTCCAAATTGCATAACTATAGACTTTTTAAGTCTCTCCTCTTACAGAATCCTTCTTATGGCTTTTACATATTCCTCTTTTTTGGAATTATCTATTTCTGTTTATTTTTTTGACATTAGGTGTACATAGTATTCAAGGAGAGGACATAAATTATCTACTGGCACTATATTTACTGTAGTAATCTGTGTCCCTATATTAATATCAACCTAGGAAAACAGGTAAGTATCTAATAATCTGTTATTTTTTCTTTAAAAAAATACTAATTGCATATTCACTTCGTTATATTAAAATTTATGAAGACTAATTGACATTAATGCACCACGTTACCATGCATACTGTCATGTATAAATTCTGAAAAATATATGCAGTGTTAATCCACACAACCAGTCTAATAAGTAGGTACAGATCCTGGAGTAACCACCTTCTTCCTCCTATAGAGTAAAAGTATTTTATATATTTTTTTAAACAAAATTCCAGAAGCAAACACCTTATTATGAACTACTTGCCAATTTGAAAACATTTAGTCTCAATAATAAAAACACAGAGTCAATCAGGAATTTTACCTAATACAGTAATTGCATTTCTGTATCTCAATAAATTAATTCAGAACCTATAAGGGATCAAGACTGGTATACCAGGTATATCAAACTAAGGCTCGATGCACCAAGCAATCCAGTTACAGATGGTAATGACTACCCGACCACCTGTTCAATGGCTTCCATAAAGTGAGTTGGTGGTCTCAGTTCTCTTTTTTTAGAAGGTGTTCACATCACAATACTACCATTGGCATCCTTCTTACAGCTTTGGCAAAGGCCAAAGATTAAATTAACAAAGAACCTCCCCTACTCTCTGATTCCTAGATGTTGTCTCCTGAGCCTAGGATTAAGGTTCTTTGCTGGACCGGTGCACTCCACTTCCTTGTGATATACTTGCTCTTTGGACAAGCAAAATAGTTTCCATGGCTCTCACTCTAACATCTTTCACAAGATATTAACTTTAGTAATTAAAGAAAACAATAAAACATCGGGAGAGCTATACAAAATGCACGTAGAGGCTTCAACTAGGTCAGAGAATCCCTTGTGCTATAAATAAAACAATATATACACAATTTGCAGAAACTTCTCTACTAATGCCCTTCTTTTTTCAGAGCAGCAGTAAGCAAATATGGCTGTGACGCTTCATGAAACATTCAAGAATGCCTTTTGCTGCTTCAGTGACAATACACATTTAATGCCAGCAATGATTACACTAAATTACTGCAATATGAGTACAGCATAGTCTCTAGCTCTCAGAAGCAGCATTACAAAGGTGGTGATGCTGGAGAAGCACAATAAATAGGCTCACCATGGAGTGCTTTTTGCAGATTTTACTCCAGAAGTACTATCAATTTGTTAGGTTGAATTACCTCAATCTGGTAGCTGACTTGTGTATTTCCACATTTTGCACAGTGACGTCAACTTAAAATTAATTTCAACAAATGAATTAAAAGTGGTGCCTGATACTACACATGATCAAAAGCCCTTGTTTACAGTAAAACCCTTGGCAATTTGTTGCTGTTTTACCTTTGAATATTCCTTTAAAAAAAAAGTTGTGTTTTGTTTTTCTACCCAGCTGCTGTATGAAAACCCAGGGGAAACTGAATGACTAGCTGCACCAGGGGAACAGTGACATTGTTATACAAAGAGTGCTCTAAAACACTAATTTAAAAATTGAAAAAATATTTGCTCTAATTTCCTTCAGTTATAGTAATCTTAGGTGCTTTCTTATGCTAACAGCTAAACAGCTATCAGACAGATGTGATTTTATCTTAACAGAGTCCCTTTGAACATTCCTCAGTTTGAGGGGCAAAGATTAATGAGTTTTATAGTTGTAAAAAGCTTAAATTGGTACAATTTTAGGCCCTGATACTGTAAACAATATGCACAATTAGTCCCACTGACCTATAAATGAACTCAGTGGGAAAACTCACATTCATAAAGTTACTCATGTTTCATAAATGTATACAGGATCAGGGCATTAATGGACAGTAAAATCCACTTAGATATATACATTTATTTAATACATTAAAATATCAAATCAAAATGTTCTTTTTAAAGATATTTTAACTGGCTTATATGATAAAGGTGAGAAAAAAGTTAACACTGAATCCCAACAGTGCTTGTGTACACTGGCAAACACAGTACAGTAACTCCTCACTTAAAGTCATCCCGGTTAACGTTGTTACGTTGCTGATCAATTAGGGAACATGCTCATTTAAAGTTGTGCAATGCTCCCTTATAACATCGTTTGGCAGCCGCCTGCTTTGTCCACTGCTTGCAGGAAGAGCAGCCCGTTGGAGCTAGCTGATGGGGGCTTGAAACCAGAGTGGACCAGCGGAAGCCCCTCAATCAGCTCCCCGCTCTCCTAAGATGCCTGTGCAGCAGCTGCCCAGCAGGCTATCAATTGCGGGCAGCTCAGCTGTCCCTCCCCTCAGGCCATATGCTGCTCCTGCCCTCTGCCTTGGAGCTGCTCCCGGGAGCCTCCTGCTTGCTGTGGGGTGGGCGGGAGGAGGGAGCTACTGTCAGAGTGTCTCCCTCCCCCGTGCTCCTGAACCCCGCTTACCCCTTCTCCATATAGAGCAGGGTGGGGACACCGACGAGAGAGATAGCGAGAGCTTGGGGAAGGCAGCTGCTGTCTCAACTTCCTGATCGACTTAAAACGACAATGTACTTAAGAGTGGGGTCAGCTTACTTAAAGGGGCAATGCGCATCTTTCTCTCTCCCCCACACACAGGGTGCATGTCTCTGTCTGCAATGCTGTCTCCCCTCCCTCCATTCGTGCTGCCTTGTAGAGTGTGAGGCTACATTAACAACTGTTAATCCTTGAGGGCTCAGCCAAAAGCTAGTTCATCATTTAGCAGTAAAGAATTCCCTGGGAAATATCCTACCCTCTTCCACCCCCTAACTTCACCACCTCAACCACGCTTCACAATCATCATCGCTGTGTACAGTTTTAAATTGTTTGTTTAAAACGTATAGTGCGTGTGTGTGTGTGTTTATATAATGTATAGTTTTTTGTCTGGTGAAAAAAATTTCCCCGGAACCTAACCCTCCCTATTTACATTAATTCTTATGGGGAAATTGGATTCGCTTAACATCGTTTCGCTTAAAGTAGCATTTTTCAGGAACATAACTACAACGTTAAGTGAGGAGTTACTGTACCACAAAGCTCAACTGTTTTCCTCCTCTCCAAGAGGCAATTCTGGACAATATCAAACTAACATCCCTCTGAAACTATGATTCTACGCAAAAAGCTGGTGTTCTGCAGATCCAGCAGCATTCTCAGGAATTCACTGCAAATACATTTGTAACAAGCACTTCACAGAGAATCTGTTTTCCATTATTATTGAGGGGTCTGTAAGAGGTTACATACACATGCAAACATGTGGCTTCATCATTGTTCCTCTGACCTTGCCACACATTTCAGCATTGTATTTTTAGATTACTCCTCACACAGTTATATTGCTAAACTTGCATTTAATTCCATATGTCCAGCTGCAACAAAAGCAAACCCCCTACATTTTAACTGTTCTAATTCTTTTGATTAGCGGGGGTAGGGGAGGTAAGTGACATTTCTTCCCCAAATACCGACTTTCTTTAGATACACAAATGCACAAAGTAAGCATCCGATTTTCAACTGTAGAAGATTTTTGGATAACTGTAAAATCCTTTAATCTGGCCAGGATAGCCTTCTGTTCCCAAATCCCAGCAAGTTTAAAGATATTTTGTCAATCTCTGTCCCCAAAGTCAGCCAAAGAAAAGTCACAACAAAGGTGCAATCATACTGTCTTTTGACATAGCATCTCAATACTGGTAAGCAGAAGTCATCTGCAGGGTCTATAATAAAAACAACTTTAATCAGCCCATTCTACCCCAGCAGGAATGTTGAAAAATCACCTATTTTTTGTTTTTGGACCTCGCTTGATTCTCTCATTTCTAATCTTCTCTTTTTGGATCAAACAAGTTTAATCACATACTTAAAGAACCATCTCTCCATCAACCTCTTCATAAGCAACTGTTTAGTTTTCTCCAATTTGTACTCCAACTCATCCCTTAGAAGATCAAGTAATCACACTGCCAGTCAAAACTTGTCTTCACTTGAATTATGCTTATCATAGGAGGAACTCTTCATGTTCCAGGCTTACTGAATCATTCTGATCATAACATCCCTCACCTCTGAGACACTGTTATATCCCAGGATCGTCTCTGCCACTTACTTCATCTTCTTTGAAGCTGTGTAGCAGACAGCTACAGACCTTATTGCACAGCTGAGTCCTAAAGATGCCAGTACATGCAGCATGTCTCTGAAGCCTTCGATAAATACCAATTTTCTTTTGCTCCAGCTAATGTCATAGGGGTCATGTCTACATGGACTTATATCGTCTACACTGACCATACAACTATACATACAAAATGATGGGGTCTAAATTAGCTGTTAGCACTCATGAAAGAGATCTTGGAGAAATTGTGGAAACCAACTCAATGTGCAGCGGCAGTCAAAAAAGCGAAAAGAATGTTGGGAATCATTAAGAAAGGGATAGATAATAAGACAGAAAATATCTTACTGCCTCTATATAAATCCATGGTACACCCACATCTTGAATACTGCGTGCAGATGTGGTCGCCCCACCTCCAAAAAGATATATTGGAATTGGAAAAGGTTTAGAAAAGGGCCACAAAAATTATTAGGGGTATGGAACGGCTTCCGCATGAGGAGAGATTAATAAGACTGGGAAAAGAGACGACTAAGGGGGGGATATGATTAAGATCTATAAAATCATGACTGGTGTGGAGAAAGTAAAAAAGGAAGTGTTATTTACTCCTTCTCATAACACAAGAACTAGGGATCACCAAATGAAATTAATAAGCAGCAGGTTTAAAACAAACATTACTTAATTTTACTTTGCCTGTTTCTTCATCTGTAAAATGGGGGTAATATTATTCCGCTCCTTCGCAAGGGTCATGAAAGGCTAACTCCATGGATGCTCATATCACTATGAGATCCTTGAATGGAAGGCAGCATAAGTGAATAGCATTATTACCCTATATCTTTCAATTCCCCCATTAAACTAAGGACAAAGCATTCTTCACGTAGCATCTTAAACAGCTCTAAAATTGCCACATCTCAGTGTAAAATGATACAATAAACAACTGGATCTGAAAAAATCCACTCACAGCAAGTAGTACCATGAATACCATTAAGTTTGGTAGAATTGAAGCTTTCAATTTTTATTATAGGCTTATGGTTTCAAAGATAACATTAAAAACATGAACAGGTACATAAGTCTCCAAAAAGAGCTCCTCACAGCCTCCACTATTGCTCATGGCTTTGCCAACTGCAGCAAAGTGCATACTGACTGCAGTCTTGACTGTTTTCATAGATGCTATTAAGAGCTTTGTAGACCTCAGCAAAAATGACAATCATGTCAGTTTTATTCTACTGTTACTTTGCTGGCACTGTTTGTGGCAGGCATTGGGGTTATTTATTATGTAGGATGACTAAAACAGAGGATGTGGAGGGGCAGAATAAATAAAACACCCCTCACATCAGTCAAAAAACAGGGGTGGGGAAAATAAGTTGAGAGACTTACGTAGTAAACAAACAGGAGGCTGCAGTCAAAGTAGCTTGGAGGTGGGATGGAAGGAGAGATAGTGCTCTCTTCCAGAAGTTCACCGACTTTTTAATGTGGAGCATGAAGGGAAGCTGAAAGATGGAGCCCCTAGATCAGGGGTGGGCAAACTACAGCCCACAGGCCACGTCTAGTACATCAGGCCTTTTAATCCAGTCCTTGAGCTTCCGCCAAGGAGCAGGGTCAGAGGCTTGTCCCACTCCAGCGCTCCAGACAGGTAGCGGGGTCAGGGACTTGCTGCACAGCTCCCGGAAGCAGCGACATGTCCCCCCTCCAGCTCCTACGCGTAGAGGAAACGAGGGGACTATCCTCACACTGCCCCCGCCCCAAGCGCCGGCCCCCGCAGCTGCGATTGGCCAGGAACCGCAGTCAGTGGGAGCTGCAGGGGCGGCACCGCGCCTCCATGTAGGAGCCATAGGGGGGCATGCCGCTGCTTCTGGGACCTGCAGGGGTGGGACCTGCAGACGGGGCAGCACACAGAGCCACCTGGCTGCGCCTCCGCGTAGGAGGCGGAGTGGGGACATGCCGCTGCTTCCGGAAACTGCTTGAGGTAAGCACCGCCCAGAACCTGCACCCCTGAGCCCCCCCCCCCCCCCCCCATTGCGCCCCAGACCCCTGCCCCAGCCCTGATCCCCCTCCTGCCCTCCAAACCTCTCGGTCCCAGCCCGGGGCACCCTCCTGCACTCCAAACCTCTCATTGCCAGCCCCACCCCAGAGCCTGCATCCCCAGCCAGAACCCTTCACACACTCCAACTCCCTGCCTCAGCCCAGAGCCCCCTGCTGCCCTCCGAACCCCTAGGTCCCAGCCCAGAACACCCTCCTGCACCCCAAACCCCTCAGCCCCACTCCAGAGCCCACACCCCCAGCCGGAGCCTGCACCCCCTCCTGCACCCCAACCCCCAATTTCGTGAGCATTCATGACCCACCATACAATTTTTATACTGAGATGTAGCCCTCAGGCCAAAAAGTTTGCCCACCCCTGCCCTAGATATAAGAACAGTAATGTGACAAAGATCCCCATTTTCTTTGCTTTGCTAGTATGTTTAGTCCTCTTTTAACTACCTAGGCAAAAAAAAGTTTATAAACCCTATGAGGAAGGAGGTGGGTGTAAGGGAGGATGAGAGAGAGACTGGCAGGAAAAATTAGAAAAGAAATCCAGTATTCTGAAAGTCAGATTTGGAAAGGAGATGTAAGGAAAGGCCAAAAATGTAGGAGAGAATTACGCAGGGAGAAATATCTGTGGGTTTTCTTAGATTAGGAAAAGTGCATGCAGCTTGGTTGATGTTAGTAACACATGTTGACTAATCCCAACTTTTTCCCTACCATAGGGTCGACCTCAAACAACTACACTGAGGTAAAAGGTGTTAACCTGAGTCTACACCAACAACTTGATCATGTTAGCTAAACCTGATCTAATCTTATATCTTTTCCTAATCTAGAGAAACCAAAGGGGGTGCAGGGAGAGTGAAGACAATGTAAGAAAAGATACACCATCAACTGAAGGGATGTTGCACCTTTCCTAAAAGAAGGAAAACAGGAAAAAAACTAGGTGCCTGGTAGGGAAAGAAGGTATACAGACAAGCGATGTAGTAAGTTGTATTTTAAAAAATAAAAGTTGATTGCAACAAATGTTGCACTTAAATACAATAGACAACTGGGTTCATTCCTTACATCATAGGTATATGGTAGCACACACATTTTTAACCTGTTTTTCAACCCCTACCTATTCATTTATAAAGCACCCGGGGAGCATTCTGGATAAGAAGAGTAACATCATACAATTTCAAAGCAAAATTAACCAAATATAATTTACATTCAATTTCAATATGCATTCCCCTTGACTATTTGCTCAGAAAATATTTAATAAATATTAATTAAAAAGATTCAATAATGCGTCATTTTGAAACTATTGACAATATGGGGTAATTTCTGATATCTTAAGAATGAATTTATTTCCCAGTGTTTGAGAATACTTTGAAAACATATTTCCTCCCTGTGTCGTCCTCCTTTTGGCAATCACTGATTTATTAAACTCTTGTTAGCTTTCATGGCACCTGAAGGCGCTCAGTGGCTCTGAAATCAAGGCCATTTATTCAGTTACCTATAGAATTCTCACAGAATCATAGAACTGGAAGGGACCTCGAGAGGTCATCTAGTCCAGTCCCCTGCACTCAAGGCAGAACTAAGTATTATCTTCTAGACCATCCCTGACAGGTGTTTGTTCAACCTGCTCTTAAATATCCTCAATGATGGAGATTCCACAACCTCTCTGGGGAATTTATTCCAGTGCGTTAACCACTCTGACAGTTTTTCCTAATGTCCAACCTAAACTGCCCTTGCTGCAATTTAAGTCCATTGCTTCTTGTCCTATCCTCAGGGGTTAAGAACAACAATTTTTCTCCCTCCTCCTTGTAACAACCTTTTATGTACTTGAAAACTGTTATGTTCCCTCTCAGTCTTCTCTTTTCCAGACTAAACAAACACAATTTTTCAATCTTCCCTCATAGATCATGTTTTCTAGACCTTTAATCATTTTTGTCACTCTTCTCTGAACTTTCTCCAATTTGTCCACATCTTTCCTGAAATGTGGCGCCCAGGACTGGACACAATACTTCAGCTGAGGCCTAATTACCACAGAGTAGAGCAGAAGAATTACTTCTCGGGTCTTGCTTCAATATTCCTGCTAATACATCCCAGAATTATGTTTGCTTTTTTTGCAACGGCATTACATTGACGACTCATATTTAGCTTGTGATCCACTATGACCACCAGATCCCTTTCTGCAGTACTCCTACCTAGGCAGTGATTTCCCATTTTGTATGTGTGCAACTGATTGTTCCTTCCCAAGTGGAGTACTTCGCATTTGTCTTTATTGAATTTCATCCTATTTACTTCATACCATTTCTCCAGTTTGTCCAGATCATTTTGAATTTTAATCCTATCCTCCAAAGCACTGCCAACCCCTCCTAGCTTGGTATCGTCCTCAAACTTTATAAGTGTACTCTCTGTGCCATTATCTAAATCATTGATGAAGATACTGAACAGAACCGGATCCAGAACCAATCCCTGCAGGACCCCATCCGTTTTGCCCTTCCAGCATGACTGTGAACCACTGATAACTAGTCTCTGGGAACGATTTTCCAAACAGTTATGCACCCACCTTATAATAGCTCCATCTAGGTTGTATTTCCCTAGTTTGTTTATGAGAAGGTCATGCGAGACAGTATCAAAAGCCTTACTAAAGTCAAGATATACCACCTCTACCGCTTCCCCCCATCTACAAGGCTTGTTACCCTGTCAAAGAAAGCTATCGGGTTGGTTTGATACGATTTGTTCTTGACAAATCCATGCTGACTGTTACTTATCACCCTATTATCTTCTAGGTGTTTGCAAATTGATTGCTTAATTATTTGCTTCATTATCTTTTCAGGTACAGAAGTTAAGCTGACTGGTCTGTAATTCCCTGGGTTGTCCTTATTTCCATTTTTATAGATGGGCACTGTATTTGCCCTTTTCCAGTCTTCTGGAATGTCTCCCATCTTCCATGACTTTTCAAAGAGAATTGCTAATGGCTCAGATATCTTCTCAGTCAGCTCCTTGAGTATTCTAGGATGCGTTTCATCAGGCCCTGGTGAGTTGAAGATCATCTAACTTGTTTAAGTAATTTTTGACTTGTTCTTTCCCTATTTTAGACTCTGATCCTACCTCATTTTCACTGGTGTTCACTATGTTAGACGTCCAATGGCCACCAAGCTTCTTGATGAAAACTGAAACAAAGTCATTAAGCACCTCTGCAATTTCCACATTTTCTGTTATTGTCTTTCCTCCCTCATTAAGTAACGGTCCTATTCTGCCCTTTGTCTTCCTCTTGCTTCTAATGTATTTGTAGAATGTTTTTCTTGTTTCCTTTCATGTCCCTAGCTAGTTTGATCTCGTTTTGTGCCTTGGCATTTCTAATTTTGTCCCTACATACTTGTGTTATTTGTTTATATTCTTCCTTTATAATTTGACTACGTTTCCACTTTTTGTAGGACTCTTTCTTGAGTTTTAGATCATTGAAGATCTCCTGGTTAAGCCAGGGTGGTCTCTTGCCATACTTCCTATCTTTCCTACGCAGTGGGATAGTTTGCTCTTGTGCCCTTAATAATGTCTCTGTGAAAAACTACCAACTGTCTTAAAAAAAATTTCCACTTAGACTTGCTTCCCATGGGATTTTTTACCTACCAACTCCCTGAGTTTGCTGAAGTCTGTTTTCTTGAAATCCATTGTCTTTATTGTGCTGTTTTCCCTCCTACCATTTCTTAGAATCATGAACTCTACCATTTCATGATCATTTTCACCTGTGACCTTCCACTTTCAAATTCTCAACCTCCCTATCTGTCAAAATCAAATCTAGAACAGCCTCCCCCCAGTAGCTTTCTTCACCATTTGAAGTAAAAAATTGTCTCCAATACATTCCAAGAATCTGTAATCTCACAAATTTAAAAATGATGTTTAAATTCTTTGAATCAGGGATTGTCTTTGGTCATGTGTCTTTTTCAGAGCTAAGCACATCACTGGCTCTTAATATTATCTGGTGCACTATTTACCAATGCAAATCAACTAAAATAGTACTAAAAATGGTCTCGTGGTCATACATTTGATGATGATGATGACGTTCTATCTTATCTTTCAAATCTCTGGGATAAACAATGAGTTCCTCAGAAAGATAAAAAAGTCTATAGGGAAAGGCAAGTAGGAAATTACATCTCCCAATTTTTGAATTTCAATTTTCACAAGATTTTATTCACTAGTCTTCAAAGTACTTTTAATAAGCTACAAATAAAATTCTTAAAGTTTATAAGGTACTAGAGTAAAGTGAATTTGCAAACTATTAATGAACAAAGCAAAATAGTGCAATTCTAGGATAAAGAAAAATTTAAAATATTGCACTGTATTCCGTTTCTATTACTGTAGTGATTTTATACAAGTTAGAATGAGATACAGCCATAGTATGATGAGTCATTAAATATTATAGGTGTACACAAACAACAGTTCTAAATGTTACACAATGTGTGTTAAGGCTTCAACCAACTTGTAACTATTAGGGGTTAGGACAAAACTCCCCGGGGAAAAGTTATCCACAGCTGCCTCCTACAGGGTTTCTCACACCTTCCGCTGAAACATCTGGTGCTAACCACTATTGGAGACCATACTGGAGTAGGTGAAGCACTCGTCTGATTCAGTATAACAAATTTCTCCTATGTGTCTAATAATAAATTATTCCATGTATTTCTATTTATTTATTTAAATATCATCCCCCAAATTAAAAATAAGATTAAATTAAAAGAAACCCATGGGGAATTAAGTAACAGAATTATATAATGATGTTAAAATAACTGGGAGGAGGTCAGTCAGCTATGAATGACTGAGAGGGAATTCAGATCTCACCCCAATTCCCCTCTTCCACACAATTTTAAGTAATATATATCATTGTAAATAACATAACTCTATATTATTAGTAAACCATCTTCTTCTCAAAGTGTCAAATGCTATTTCTGTAGCAGAACCTCTGGATAAGGAATGCACAGCTGCTGAGCAGATGTATAACTTCAGTATTTAGATTCCATTATTTCTATTTTCTTTTTACTAGACGTTTTCAGATTTTCTATTTCCATCTGTTTTTTGACCTCCCTCAGTTAGTTTCTCCCCTTGTTTTAGTTCATTATGCCAAAATAATTCTCTAAATTAAAAACATCTTTATATTTGAAAAAGTTGTACATTTTAAGAGATGTGGGAGGGTGTAGCACCTCCAGGGGCAAAACAAAATCAGACAGTTCAACAGAGGCTCAGGTCTAAGCAAAAACTGTCCTGTCTGGGTAGGGTTTTATTTCAGGGTTCGTGGTTCAACCTGAATTGGCCGGTCTCTAACTGCATTCCTTCCATGCAGTTTTAAGAGCAGTAAACTCAAAAACACAAACCATAAGGGACTGCTCCTATATTTCATCAGCGCTCCCTGCCCTAGCTTCTGAGTAGCACTATATCTTCATCTGTGGCCTTCGCTACACACAAACTTTCACTGGTTTAACTAAAAATGTGTTTTTAGTTGAATTGATGCAAACCCAAGTGTTGATACTTTCAGATTAATTTAAACCTGTGGTTTATATTGATTAACTTAATTCACTAAACAATCTATTCAAGATACACTGATATAAACCAGATTTAAATAGATTTAATAGTGTTCACACAACAGTTCTGAATCAGTCTAACAGAGTTTTTAAACTGGTGCAGTTGTGTCTAAATAAGGCTCATCTACTCTCAGGCCCAGCCCTCATTAGGTGATTTTAGAAAAAAATTCTCACCAGTACTATCACTTGTTCAGCTCCATCAGAGGAAACCCCTAGTGTAAACAAGGCTTGGGAGTTTTCAGCAATTTTTTTTTAAGGCACCATGACAATTAAACCCGCTCAGAGAAAACATAAATGTGACCTCTGAAATGAGTAAAACAGTAAAACCAAAAAAAAATGTAAAAACTATTATTTTTGGTACATTTTTTATTGGAAAATTTTGCTTTATTGAACAATTTACATTTTACTGAACCAATATATACACAATTTAAAAATAAAGTACATTGTCACTAAATTCACAACAAATGCGAACACAAAACTAAACTAACAAGAATCTTTTCATTATTTACTCACACACATTTCTGTTTTGTCTCTAGCAGAAGAGAATTTCATAAACAAGATTTTAAAAGTTTAACTAACATAATGATAAGAAAGCAGGTAACCAACAGAGCCTTCCTTACCTATAAGCAGGGTTTCTACTTGGGCACCTAATGAAACCGTTTGGGAGGATTTTTGCTAAATTTCCCTAGAACAGAGGAAGTCTGAGCATAACACACCCTTCTTTTAGTTTGTTTAGCCTAACTAGGCTGACTACACCCTAATTAACTACCAGCTGTCAGAACCTTGCCAAGCAGTCTCCCAAACCAACTAGAATTAATCCTCAAATCCTTAGGCGACACCCTGGTTCTGTGGGGATACAGCAAGGAGTATCAAAAGCCCTGCACTTCCCATTAAAGGGAGAAAAGGGGTACCTTTGAGCAGGGTGGATAAAAATCAATGCTTTTTTTTAAAATAAAAATTGGATTTTTTTTATTTAAATCAGATTTTTTTTTATAAAGTGCTTTTTGAGGAAAAAAACCTAACTAAAGATAGTTTTAAGTAAAATACATTATAGCTCAAAGATATCTCATCATGGAATAGGGATTATAAATACTAATTCTATAGCATGAGACAGTATATTCATGTAAATGTTTAAGAAAAGTTTTGTAAATGAGTTCCAATAGTTCATGGATTAGGGACCCAATTTTATGGGATTCCAGGGGCTCTTGCATGGATTATTTAGGTTAATCTACCCAATGGGACTCAGTGCTCAGTCTAGAAGATACCATCAGAGATGCTTAGGGCTTGTCTACACTGGGAAGTTGTGTCGATGAAACTAATGTCGACGAAGGAAAAAACGAGAAAAGCAAAGTCGCCAAAGCATGTCTACATTTGCTCCCTCCGTCGACAGATCATGTCCACATTCAGGGCACCTTTGTCGACAGCAAGAGCAATGGACTGTCAATATGTATCCCACAGTGCCTGGAGACACCATCCTTTGCTAGGTGTTGTGGGAATGCGGAAACGGAGCGCGGCGCATCCTGGGATGTGCAAAATGTACAGTCATGCACCGCTGTGTCCCCCACCCCTCCAAAAGTCTGACATTCTTTCGCGCCGTTTTTCCAACTGTCATTCTTTTGTAGTGCGCACCAGCATCTGCAGTGAGAGAGGATGGATCCCACACTTCTCTCCTATGTGCTGTTAGCTGTCGTGAGGACATCGCGCATGGCAGCACAGTTACTCGCAAAGTTAGCAGAGGATGAATCGCAGGCACGCGAGTGTGATATGGACAACTGCAACTTATCAGTGCTTTGTGCATTCACAGAACAGCTGCATACGGTAGAGCGTCACTTTTGGTGTAGGGAAACAAGCACTGATTGGTCGGATTGCACTGTCATGCAGGTGTGGGATGACGACCAGCAGGTACAGAACTTTAGGATGCGTAAAGCAACCTTCATGGAGCTATGTGCTGAGCTGGCCCCCGACCTGAGGCGCAAGGATACCAGATTGAGAGCTGCCCTTCCAGCAGAGAAGCGTGTTGCAATCGCTGTGTGGAAGTTGGCGAATCCAGACTGCTACCAGTCAGTCGCAAATCAGTTTGGAGTACGAAAGTCCACTGTTGGGGCTGTATTACTCCAAGTGTGCAGGGCAATAAATCGTACCCTGCTGCATAGGACCGTGACTCTGAGAAATGTGCATGACATAGTGAATGGCTTTGCAGAGATGGGTTTCCCTAACTGTGGCAGGGCCATTGATGGCGCACACATTCCAATTTTCACGCCAGACCACATTGCCTCTGAATACATTAACAGGAAGGGATACTTCTCCATGGTGTTGCAGGCACTTGTGGATCAGCGGGGGCGTTTCACGGACATCAATGCAGGCTGGTCTGGAAAGGTGCATGACACATGCATCTTCAGGAACAGTGGCCTGTACAGAAAGCTGCAGGCGGGGACTTTCTTTCCAGACCACAGTGGGTGATGTGGAAATGCCCATAGTAATCCTGGGAGACCTCGCTTACCCCTTACACCGCTGGCTCATGAAACCTTACACAGGGCACCTGGACATCAGCAAGGACTGTTTTAACAACAGGCTGAGCAGATGCCACATGGTGGTCGAATGTGTCTTTGGCCGTTTGAAAGCTTGCTGGAGGTGTTTAAATGGCAGACTAGACCTTACCAAGGATAATATTCCCGTGGTCATAGCCGCATGCCGTGCTAATCTGTGTGAATCTACGGGTGAAATGTTTGCTCAGGTGTGGAGCACTAAAGCAGAGCGCTTGGCTGCACAGTTTGAACAGCCAGATGCTAGGGCTGACAGAGGAGCCCAGAGGGCTGCTATTAACATCAGAGAGGCCTTGAGGAACCACTTTGACAACGAGGGGCAGTAACATGTCTGCTTTGGAGTTGCTTCCCCATTGCATCCATGTATAATGTTGGGGCCCAAGATCCATGCAAGACAATGCTTTAGAAGCCTGTACCCGAGAGTGAATTGATTGCTATACACTTGTGTAGAACACAGAATAAAAAAACTGTACCATTAAATACCTTAGCCTTTATTTATTGTTAAAAAGGGTAAAACCTCACAACTGTGTGTAGCTCCAGCTATCATTGTGCAAGCTGTGAGAGGGGGTGGAGTGATGGGGAAACTCAGGAGTGCTGTGGAGTGAAAAGGAATGTGTGGGCATAGAGGGGGGTGCGGTTGGCAAAGAATCATGCATCTGCTGCAGAGGCGGTCAAACTCGGATCCACTCAGTCTGCAGCTGTATCAGGGACTTGAGCATCTCGGTCTGATCCTCCATAACTTTTAGCATCCGCTTTGTCGCTTGCCTAGCAAAAGCAGCACTCTCTTTTCTGTCTTGCCTTTTGGCTTCCCAGCACTCTTTCCGTGCCCTGCTCTGTCTCCCATCATGCTGCAGCACCTCGCGGAACATCTCCTCTTTGCTGCGCCTAGGATTTTTTCTTGTCTGTCGCAGCTGGTTGGCAGGGGTGCGCGGTGTGTTCCTCAAGGTCTGTGCTGAACAGAAGAGGGATTGTTACATTCCAGCAAATAATTGAAACCTTTTAGTAATAAGGGCATTTTGCTAGTAGAAATCACTTTCTCTCTGAGACTCTAGGCAGGCACACAGCCCCGCGAGCACCCCAATCATGCTGAGTTCCAGGAGTGGGGGGAAGGCGGTTGTGCAGACAAAAAGGTCTCGGCTTGCACGGGAGCTTTTCAGGGAACTCATTCTAAAATTATCCCAACATTTTTCACAGGCGGCCAACCTGCTGGCTGACATCTCGCTGATGAGGGTGACGAGGGCAACCAGGGCTCAGCTTTTGAACGCTTATGGCTTTCATCCCGGTCTATATGCAGCTGAGCTATGTGCCGCTTTGGTCCCAGCTCCAGTGACTGCTAAATGGCATGGTACAGTTTCCTACCATGGAGGACCCAACAAGGCTGAAATCCCTTGGAATCTGCGGCAGAGGATTAACAAGCACCTCTTGGAAACTTTCTACAGCCTCTCTCTGGAGGATTCCCCGCAGGTCTCAATGCCCATCGACACCATGCTTGGCCATGCAGATTAGCTACACACTATCTGCCTCCCACTTTTTGATTCCCTACACAAGCCACAGCAACTTACCCGGAGTCTCATCTGCTTCCTGCTCCCTGTTGAGCGCTTCTGGAGTGGAGAAAAGTTCCTGGCTGCATGCCCCACCAGGCGACCCCGCCTATTCTAGCTTGACTTCTTCATCCACAATTTCAGCCTCAGGGTTATCCCTTCTTTCAGCAGTCTGAGAAGTATCCACGGAACAATTGGCGATGGAGGTGGGGTCACCACCGAGGATAGCATTCAGCTCATTATAGAAGCAGCAGGTCTTAGGTGCACCACTGGAGCGATGGTTCGCCTCCCGCGCCTTATGGTACGCCTGCCTCAGCACCTTTATCTTCGTTCTGCACTGCTGCGTGTCCCGATCATAGCCCTTTTCACACAAGCCTCGAGAAATCTGCCCATATGTATCCTGATTCCTACGGGTCACTCGCAGCTGCGACTGAACAGACTCCTCTCCCCATATACTGATCGGATCCAACAACTCAGCGGTGGTCCAAGCGGGAGCACGTTTGGGGCGATAGCCAGCCATGCTCACCTGGGAAGCTCCTCTGGGAAGCCAGCAAACAGGAAATGAGATTTTAAAGTTCTGGGTGTGAAAGTCATAAGATACAATGAACCCCCCTTAACAACCAGCAGCTATGGCAACCAGAGGCCACTAGGGGGAAGTAGATGCCTCGCCTACGCAAGACCCTGAACTTTTATAGTCGCCCTTCGCTTTACTCAGGAAAAGCTGTCCCAGCAGAAAATTACTGTCCCAGACCAGTTTTTACTGACCAGATAGCAGACATCCAAGGTCTGGCAACCACCAATCAGATGTTAACACGACCAGGGCTTTGTCTAAGTGTGTATAAAAGACCTGTAATTTCTGTGTAAATTAGAGTTCTGTACCAAGGTACAAGCTCTCCTTTTTTCTGCAGAATAAAGTAACCCTCTTTCCTTATCCCTGTCTGGCTGTTATTAGCTCTCAGCTAGGTGGACCCGATATTTCGGTAACATGGGGCTTGCAAGGGGGAGGGGTGGGTTGGCTACAGGGCAGCGGAGTTTAAACCACTGACTAGAGCAGCAGTAGGGGAATTGTGAGATACTTTCTAGAGGTCAATAAAATAATTTTTAAAAAAACCAAAAAACTGTTGTCTACACACGAGCTGTTTGTCAACAATAAAGGGCGGGGAAAAGATAAAAGTTTCTCGCAGGGGTGGAAGTTTTTCGTTGCCAAAACTAGGGTGGTTGTTTTGTTTTTTAAAGTGACCTTGCAGTGTGTACGCTATCATGGTTTTGTTGTCAAAAAGCCAGGTTTTGGCGACAAAACTTCCCAGTGTAGACAAGCCCTTACTTTCACAGTTCTCAAACTGTGGATCTGTGTCTCCAGAGATAACATACTTAACAGCAAAAATGGGTTTTTTTAATAAATAAATGCTATATAGAGGTGAGAAATAACAGACCTCAACCTTATTGTTCCTCTGCACATTTGTGTACACTGAGTCAATCCCTTACCTCTCTTTAAACGTGCAAAGTTTCAAAAAGTTAAATGAACAGAAGATTGTTGGGAGCGGAATAGATCTGGACAGGGAGAAGTATGGAGATAAATGTGAGAAGGGAGGGACAGGTAGTAGAAACAAAAGTGAAACTCTTTGAGCAGCATATTCCAGAAGTCTCAAGGTCTTTCTGAGTGTATCCTTCATTGATTTGAGATCTACCATACCAGTCTCTTACTAGAAGGGAAAACCTATAATGGCAGCAGACCATAAAAGAGACCCAGTTTGGGAATATTTTAAAGAAGTTGCTCTATCTGTCGGTAAGACAGGTATGATGAAAGGAACATGTCTGAACATGCAGGATCTTCAGGTTGGTAACCAACAAGAATGCACTTTTATGTAGAAATCCATGATTAAATTGAGTCTTCCTGACTAGTGATTTAAATCATGATTTAAATCAAATCCACCCTGCCTTGAGTGAACTGAGATAAACAGAAAGCTATGAAAAAGGTATCTTCAAGCCCTAACCATACATACAGCATTCATTTCTATCACTCTCCACTTCTCTCGTTTCAGTTAAATAATTTTCACTTTTACTTCCGTCTCTCTAACCCCAAAATCCCTACTGCTTTAAGAAAGTTTTTCACGTCCCCTTTTGGAACCTCTATTCTTTCCCATCAGCAGGCAGGATCGCTAGGAAGCAATGAGAAGTGCTCTCTACCTCAAAGATTTCTTGCCCCGTACACGCAGCAGCACAGGACAGTGCCTGCATCTCTGCAGCACCTGCATATTCTGAGTTCCCAGTAGAGTGAAACCAACAAAGACAGTGGTCAGTTTGCAAAGTCCTGACAGCCATGTAAGTAAGTACTAAATAATGAGATAATCCCAAATTAAAGTTTTAGGAGTATAACAGGGAAGAGAAAAGGGGCATGGGAAAATATAAAGTACTCACTCTAACAAATATTAACCCCTGAAGGCATCATGTTCCACCTTTGTCACAAGAGCAGAGGTAGTTAGGGTTTAATCCAAAACCCACTGAAATCAATGAGTCTGTTCACTGTCTTCAATAGGTTTTGGATCAGACCCGTAAACAGCAGAACTCACAGCCTTTGAAGAGAGCCTGAACTAGTTACTTTCCACAAGAAAAAATGTGGTTCATGATTCAGGACCACACAGGTTATGGGTGTAATATGAAAAATAAAATTCTCTCAGCTCTGACAGACATGAAATACATGTCAAGAGGGGAAAAAAGCTAACACTGCCATGTGTTATTTGGGTTTGTACTTTGCTACATTTTATAGTGTCATTTGTTTTTCTACAACACTCTTGCTAAAATAACGCTTGCATTTTATCAGTCACAATATAATAATCACATTTTCAAAAAGGTGATGAGCTGTGGGAGTAGATAAATGAATAGTAGCTGGAACTACCTTTATCTTCTATACCAGTGCTTTCTAGTGAAGCTTTGGCAAGGATTATTAAATGTTTTAATAATCCCAAGATGTCGTTACACCTAAAACAATTACTTGAGTTTGTACTGAGAAATTTAAAAATGACCTCTACTTAATTTGCCATACTTACTGCTAAAAAGAGTCAAAAATGTATATGCCTAATAACTTCAGTTGCCTGAAGTTATTAGGCATATACTGCACTGCACAAATTGACAAGCTACAGTACTGTAGTGGTGAAGAATAACATTAAGAAGGTTTTTTTAAATTTCTACAGCAGAGTTTGAATCAGATGGTGGCATATTACAATTGCATTTAAAGGGTATTACTTCCCTCTCCACAACAGGAAAGACTTTTTGGTAGGCTTACGCAGGAAAGAGTATCAGAGGATGCAGTTGTGTAGTGTTGAAATGCATTCTATAAATTCTTCCTTTCTGGGATTTTTAATTGTTTTTAGTGGTTCTTATCTGACAAAATGTTTCCCCTCAATGATATTCATGTACGTATTTTTTTATTTTTTTAAATTGCACAAATACCACTAAATACATGCATATTAAGACCAGCTACATACGTTTATAAGATTTAAAATCTTAGAGATTGGAATTGTGTCCCCCACAATGTTTGGACAGAACCTAGCACAATGGGGTTCCGATCAGGGCTGGTGCATCTAACAACTATAGTTAGGCTTGGAAAGATTACATTTTTATTGGTAAATGCCTATAAATATTGATTTCAACACACACACTGCCAAAAAAAAGTCCATCAATAATAATCAATTTATAGATAGGCAAAGAAAGAAAAATGTTGCTTGAGAAATTATTAGAGTTTGATTTAAGGATATTTATTTTGTGTATTTTGACATGTGATGTTGAATATTTGTATTAACTGTTATAAAGCTTTAACTTTTTGAATCTCAACATCTGCTGTGATGAAATAATTTTGGTCTGATCCTGCCGTAATTTACCATAACTGTGAAACATTAAATAGATACAAATAAAAAAGCTAAAAAACAAACATTAATATTATCGGTCATAATTATTTTTTTTAAATTGAATTCTGCCCAGCCCGACTATAGTAATAAATATCAATTAATAAGATCCCCAATCTTCTTACATGAACCACTATTAACTACACAAATTCCCAACATTATGCCTATAGTCCAATGAGCCTCAATACATGCCAGTCTTTTGCATTTCAGTTTATCAAGCTGTGTAGTTCAAGAGACAAGAGAGGGAGAGGGAGGAAGTAATCTCTTTTAGTATCTCAGTATCAACAAGGAGAGAGCCTCTCACAAAAATCTGGAGAAAAGGCATCTAAGGATCACCCTGCCACATGAAGATAAAGGTTTTTCAGTTTTAAATCAGACAAAGTCTCTCTCTTTTTTCATCACCAGCGGTCCAGCTCCATTATTAGAGTTAATCTTTCAAACTGTGTGGCCCCAATAAGGAAGAAAGATAAACCCAGTACGATGTTGCAAAACTTGTTTGAATGAGATGTCCACATTCTGTCAGGCTGGCAACCAGCTACTCAGTTCTGTTCCTCATCTATGGCATGCCAACTATTTTTTTGTTTAATTTAAGGCTGATGAAGATCAAGCATAAAATATTGAATAATTATTGCTGTACTGGGTCCTTAATAGGAATATATAACTTATATTTAGCCATTTACTGAAAATAGTGTACTGTTCCTAGACAGAATTGCCATGAAACACCACGCTATTGTTTTATTGTTTCAAGTTCCTGAATACAGTTTATTCTTCCCCACTGGAAATTAATTGACTCAATTTAACTTTTCAATTCATTTCCTTATCCTCACCAAGAATTATGTATCTTTCACCTCAATATTATTTTTCATTTTTTAAATATGGTTAATATATATCAGATTCAGTACGTTTCAATTTTTATGTTATTTATGTTTTTAATTAAATATCTTATCCAGAAATAGTATGATTTACATGTTCAAACTCAAATTATTTTAATCACTTCTGGGAACTTTAACAGCTGTGAAGACTTTACCTTAGCTTCTAAGCAAAACACCATGAAAAAAAAAAGTGACAAAATCGTTTCTTTCATTTCCAAAGCACAACAACAACATTGTAGAGGAAACACAGAAACCTGATGTCATCAGGCAGAAGTGCAGATGTTAGTTAGTAAGGTAACTGAAGAAGAAACAAAGCATCAAGATTTTATGGGGATAATCTTCTTAAAAACAAAACAAAAAAAACCTCCAAGTTATCAGCCCATAGATTTGCAGCTAGAGGGGCAAGTACTCTGCCTTGCAAAGCTCTGCAAATTAAACCAGTCTATTTGCCATACACAGTATACTGCCTTTTAGGAATAACACAGGAGGAAGTGAGGCTCTGAGCATACTCTCAATCTCCATACATTCTACTATGGAGTGGGCTACCCATCTGCGCCACTAAAAAAAATGTCAAGAGATTTGGCTTGACCTTACTGAGTTCTTCCTTACTATTGCTTATTTTCAGAGGTCAGATAAAGAAAGAAAGGCCCACTGGCTTGAAGATTGAGTTCCTCCTTACCAAAAATGTACCTCATGGGATTGGGAGATGGTGGGAGGCATTCGTAGAAATCAACAGTAAGGGAGAACTCCCTATCTGCAACTTCACACAAGAATACTGGAAAATTTACATATTACAAAAAAAAACCCTGCCCTATCAGTCCCTTTCAGTGAGTCATACCATAAAGGTACTGTATACAGCCCTACAGCTGGATTGACTCATAGTTGGTTATCTGCTATTGGGAAAACAGACTGTTTCGTTCATTGAAGATGCCAGCCATGAAGAGGACGGATTTTTTCAAAGAGGTTGGTGAAGTAGGGTCTGTTTCTCTTGACAGAAATAGGATTGGTGCATGTAGTGGATGCACAAACCCTTGGATTCTGCCTTCTCCCCCTTTCATGCAGGAGAACCGCACCACTGCTCTTGCTGTGAAGCCAACATCTCTGGCCTTCTGCAGCTTAAAAAGCCATGGAAATTTTCAGCTATCAAGCTAAGAGATACAAAGGGTAAAACTGAAGTTCACTAATCTACCACGGGGTAATATCAATAACACTTTTTTTAAACCCCTTTTTTTAAAGTGTTAATGTAGTCTACACAAAGTTTCTCAATATTTTGGGTTTTTTTTAAATAGAAGTTAATATGCATGCTTAACAATTCCTTCACTGAACGTATTTTAACACTATACACCTGCACTGCCTTTACCTTGCTTCACAAAAAAAAAATATTAGAAATATAACTGCAAAGGGTTTTTTATATTAAACCTAAACCCAAAATAATACTCTTCAAACCATGCTAGAGAGAGTTCATCTCAAAAACTCCAGTAAGCAGGCTCTAGTCTCCTGCTCATTCAAAAGCCTCTTCACATCCACTCCCAAACACTTTTAAGCAGTAGCAACATTCATCTCTGGTGGACATTTTACTGGGGTAATTTAAAAAAACCAAAACACACACCTCTTCTCATCTGCCATGGCCAAGAACAAAATCTCAAGACAACTCAGAACAAATCTGACGGAACATTTGCAGAAACTACCCAAAAAACCCCTATGAAAACTAACAATCACAAAGCCTAAACCTAACAGATAATTTTTTAAGAACAGTTGGTTCCATATCCATACCAACTGGAGGAAAAAGAAGAACCAAGAGAATACATTAGAGTACATACATTTTTATATTCTTGATTCCAAATTATACTGGAACCAAGGAACAAGCATGTGTCCCCCCTTAAAGGTTTTACTGCATTCCGTATTTTGGTGGTTCATGTAGCTATATCTGCAGACAATGTCAAGAAGATTAGAATTTGGTTTTATATAGGTGCTTTTATTGCAAAATCCTTTGCAATACCTTGTAGTTCGATTAAAATACTTGATTATATTTTATCAGTGAAAATCAATCTATAAATTAAAAAAAAAACTTTGGTGTCATGATTTATAAACAGCAAGGGAGTTAAGTTTTCCTTTTGAAAGTCATAAGACCCTAGCTTTACGAAATACATTAATCTTCTATGTTAAATGAATGTCAAACAGCACCTACTAAGATCTACACCCACAAGTGCAGGTTCTTGCTTTTAGTGCAGTCCTTCACAGTTGTTAAATAAAAACTCAACCCCTATTGGTAGATCTTAAATATTTGTAATATAAAATACGCATCTGCTAAACAACTATGTCAAAAATGTTACCCTGATAAAAAAAGGTGAACATATTTCCACCAAGTTTTAATCACAGAGTTATAAGTGCATACTTTGTTATTAACTGTATTAATAAATCTCTGGACACTCAGCACTGCTGTGCAGTGCTATATCCAATGACAGTCCTTATCACATACGTTTTTTTTCCTGGGTGATCACTGAAAAGTTATCACCTTAAATATGTATTCTCAAAATAGATTTTTCACCTTCTGCAAAAAAATTAATATGAAAAGATGATCAACCTCTCACTTGCAGAACAGGTGAAACTGTTGGATTTAGATTCTGCAAAATTGTTTCTTGGTACAGAATGTAGTCTGAATACTGCACATTTTAAGAATTCTGAAGTGTTATTGTTTAGCCAAACCATCTCTTCTAGATTTTGTAGTCAGTTACACAGATATGCATCCTAAAACCTAACATTCTCCTGAAGTACAGAAACTATTAGATGCTTTAATGTTTAATTGTTGAATTATTACGTGTTTAATAAAAACGATGCAAGATAACTTTGTTTAAAAACACCTCCCACAGACAGAATTAAAGGCCCTTCATGAAAGCCCTTACTAACCTAAGTAGTGCGAGTGATTATGAGACTCCTCTTGCACCGATATAGATTGTATAGCACCCAGTCTGAAATTACATCACCAAAATGGGGGGAGGAGAAGCCACTATAGCAGAGAAACACGTAAAGCTCCAATCTTGCAAGTGGCCTCGCACTGGCCGACCCCTGTGCCCATGCAGAGACCCACTGACTTGCATGGGCCCTCTGCGTCACTGCACGGGCCCACCCACAATGCGCACACTGGCAGGACTGGGGCCTGCTCTGCCGAGCGGCGCCAGCACCCCGGGAGCGGGGAGCACAGGAGCGCTGGAAATAACGTTACCGTCGCGAGTCACGTTAGCCCGCGCAGGCAGCGCCCGGCGCAGGGTGAACGCAGCGAGACCGAGCGCTGCCAGGGGGGCTGTTCCCGCAGGAGACGCGGGCACGACGCGCAGGGCGGCTGCGGCAACCAGGGCTCCGGCCGCAGAAGTGGCCACGGCCGTGAAGCGCGAGTAGGGCCCAGCCCCGCAGCGCACCCCCGGCGGGACGGGGACCCCGGCGATAGGTAGCGACCAGCGTGCGCGTCCCTCCGCCGGCCCGGCGCAGCACAACGTGCCCCCCACCAGTGCCCCCCGGGGGGACTTTTCCCCGACAGCCAGAGGCTGCGGCAGCTCGGCGGGAGACGCCGGCCCCGCGAAGGCGCGCTCGGCCTCTCTGCCCCCCGGCACTCCCCACTCACCCGTCGCTGGGGTCCGTCATTCTCTTCGCTGGGGGTCTCCCCCCGTGTCACCCTGCGAGCGGCTCCCGGCCGCACACGGCCCGGCTAGACGGTGGGGGCGGAGGCGCGAGGAGGGGACACGGCGCAGGCTCCGCCGCCACCGCTCGCAATCCCGACGCCCGGCCAGAGCCCTCTGAGTGCGGGGGGGGGGGGGGAGCAGGACTCCAATCACTGCAGCCAGCACCACGGAGGGGGGGGAGAAGGCAGAGCGCGCAACCGCCGCGGCCAGACTGGCTCACTCGGGGCTAGCGCCCCTGGGACACCACCGCCCTCGCGCGCCGCCAACCTCCAACTGCTACCAGCGCCTGCCGAGCGGAGCCGAGCGCTGCTCGGCGGAAATTCCCGAAGGCTTCCCGCCCGCCCCCCGACACGCGAGCGCTCGGAGGAGATCGCCAGTGCCCCCTCCCCCCACCCCGAGCGCTCGGAGATCGCCAGTGCCCCCTCCCCCCACCCCGAGCGCTCGGAGATCGCCGACTCCCGCCCCGACGGTGCGAAGACCGGCCCGGAGATCACCAAACCCCCCCCCCCTTTCCTCCCACAACCCGAGCTCTGGGAGATCGCCAACTCCCCGTCCCCCGAAGTCCAGTGCTTGGAGATCGCCAAGATAATGATTGCCAAAGGGTTACCCCTGCCGGGGAGTTCCTTGAGATGAACTGACAGGAGCCTGGGCCTTTCTGCTCCCTCAACCAGCAGCACAAACTACCCCTGCTCGCTGCTCCCTCATAAATACCCACAGTGTTGCCCCAAATACTCTGCCACCACCACCCACTCACTCCCACGGTTACTAGCAGGGCCTGTTGGTATTGCTGGGTGCTCCAGGCCCCAGCAAACACTTCAACTCTCCACAACTGCCCAAACCAGCACCCATTAGGATGATCTGTGGTAAGGGCCAGCCCTACCTTTTTGGCTGCCCCAAGCAAAAAAAAAAACCCACAAGCGCCGCCCCCCCACCCAACGCCGGCCAACATTCCCCCCCCCCCCAACAACGCCGCCCTGCCAAAACGCCCGGGGGGGAGGGGGCGGCGGGGAGGGCGGCATGCTCGCCGCCCCACTCCCTCTGCCGGTGGGGAGCGCGGAACGCCTGCCGCCCCGCTGTCCCGGCCGGGGCGCCGGCAGGGAGAAGAGCACACCTGCCGCCCCGGGCGGGGCGCCGGCGGGGAGCAGAGCACGCCTGCCACCCCGCTCCCCCGGCCGGGGAGCGGAGCACGCCTGCCGCCCTGCTGCCCCAGCCGGGGCGCCGGTGGGAGCATGGCACCGTGCACGCCAGCGGCCCCGCTCCCTCGGCAGGGGCACCAGAGGAAGATTAGGTTTTTTTGTAAATAAAAAAATAAATAAATCTTGAGTGCCACCCCCCTCCAGGTGCCGCCCCAAGCACGAGCTTGGTAGGCTGGTGCCTGGAGCCGGCCCTGTCTGTGGTGCCTCCAAAGAAGAGAGGCAGATGGCCTTCCGGATCAGTATAGGGGGTTGTTCCAGCAAGGGGAAGTGGCCAAATGGCTGTGAGGCCAATGTCCTTAGCAGAGCAGAGGTAGCGAGTGATATGCTGGGAGGTGAGAACAGCATTAGAAAGAATTACCAGTGGCTTTGAAGGAGGAGAATAAGCTTGGAATTGGATGCAGTGGAAAACAGAGTCAATCCAAGGTTTCAAAGAGCTCTGAAGGTTATGTTAGCAGCTGTGCTTTGGATGGATTCAAAAGGAGCAACATGCATGTTAGAGTGGCCAAGAGGAGGTGGTTATAGTAGCAAGATGGGATACTTGACAAGCATTTTAGCTATGGGAGAAGAAAAGTTTGAATTTTGGAAAGGTTACAAGAGAAATGGCAGGATATGGTTGTAATCTTTACAGGATGAAGGAGAACAACTTTTACCGTTGCCCAGATAATTCTCCAAATAACTAAGCCAACTAAGACGGTGACACCTTACCCCTTTAACCTCCCTAGTGAGATGCATTGCTTACTGGTGAATTTGCATTGAGTTCCTGACGACTCATTATTAGCAAGGTGCTGTCTGTCTTCAATCAGTGCTTCCCAACCCTGGTACAGCCACTCAGAAGAAGCTTTGGTGGTGTTGCGCTGTGTGATGTGTAGAGAGGCACACTGCCCACCTGGACTCCAAGCATTCTATGCCACACATCCCAGAACTACACCAGTTCCACTGTGGGCAGGCCCTTGTGCACTTGTAGAGAAGAGACAGCACTGCTTAGGACACAGCATTTGCTGCTGGCAGGACCCTAACCAGACAAACTCTTTCCAGTGAGCAGCTGTTTGGAAAGTGCGGTGAAGACACTTATGGGTGGCAGATGGCCTCACACAAACACTTTGTGGGAAACACTAGCATGCCTGGTGTGGTGTCCACTTCACAGTCTAGTTCTATTCCATTTGTTGGTATTAGATAGAATTTATATACCTTCTGCACTCCAGATTGTAACTACTATTTGTGGATCTGAGATAATAGTTCAGGCTTTACAGCACAGTTCATGTACTGTATATTTTAGATCCTGATTGAATGAGAACTGTGGGGTGAGTACTTGTATAATGTTAACCTATTCTAGAAAGCAAAGAGGAAGGTATCATGTCAAACCTAATGCCTTTGCAGCCTTTTTTTTTTTTTTACATTAACACAATTAAATGCACACTTTTTAAAATGTGTCTAGGTGACTAAATACTGTGGTGATAGGCACAGTAGAAATGCAAACCTTAGATATTCATAAAATCCTGCCTTTTGTCCCTATGCCAGAAAAAATTGTCAGCACCCAAAATTAGAACAGCCTACAGCACAGACAAAATCACAGCTTCTACACCGGGCAGTATAGAACCCAGAGAAACCCAGGTACCCTTTTTCTTTGAAATTATTGACATATGCATGCAGTTCCTCCACTCTGCCTATCTGCTCATAACAACAAAACAGTAGAGAAAAACATGACAGGCATGTGTTCTCACAATCCAAAGCACAACTGCTAGCGCTAACTTTAAGGCAGCAGGCTTAACAATACTTCTGTAAAGTAATAAACTGTGAGTTAATGTGATACTGAGCCTTTCATGCATAGGTTGATTCAAATCCAATATAGGTTCCTAATGACCAAAAGCTGCTAACGTTGAACATCTATTTGATGCTGTATGTGAAATGTATACCTGGTTTTCATCTAGTTCTTGTTGGGAAGATTTATACATCACAAAAACTGCAATTGCAAAGGGTATCTTTTAGGGCGCTCATTGGAATAGTCTTGTACTGAATATGCCTGAAGTGGTCCCTCCGAGTCAGGACTGAAGCACATGTTGTGTTGTGGATTAAGTTTGTATTGCCATTGCCCACATTGTACCTATTCTCTGGAGAAATAGAGGGCTCAGGTAATGTGGCATCTTTCATAAATACTAAATTTAATAATAAAATGTAACACACTATAAGAAAATAGCATTAAAATAATGTCAGGGCTGCATGAGATGTAGGTAAATCTGGGTCTAAATGAGTGTCAGACACCTTTGCACATAAAGTTACTCTTATGGCTGGGTTTGTGATGGCAGAGTAAAAAAAAATCAGATGGAAAGCAAAAGATTGGAAAGATAAAGGTGCTTTTCAAAGGTTACTACTCTTGAAGCATGACTAATGAAAAAGCAAGCTTATTCATATGGTAAGAGGTCTCTGAAACAGCCCTAGTGAAGCTTCATTCCAGACAAGTCTGCAGTGGAACTAAAAGTGCAACCCAGGTGGAGTAGGTTAGGAAGAAACATGTCATGAGTCATAACAGCCTGGTGTGCTTTGCATAGGGAGAATGAAAGGGAAAGATACCTTTGCATTGCTTCGTTAGCAGGTGTGTTTACATGTTACTTCACTGGTATGTTAGTTTTCATGGCCAGATCCTTCTTGGGCCATGCACAGAAGACATAGGGAATGGAGAGAATACTCCCTCTCCATTACTGTGGGTGGCAAATGACGCCTCAAAGGGAATGAGAGGGAGACAAAAGCATGGCTTTTTGCCCAGATATGCACCAGCAGAGCTTACTGGCCATATAGTGGAGTAAGCTGTACCCCACAAAAGAGTAGAGTGGTGGGAGCATTGCCCATGTGTGCCCAGGGGCTCTGAGAGGCATTTTGCCTCCCTGTAGCAGAAAATCTCCCAGTACTATCCCTTAGTGAGTGTAGCTCCATGGTGTCCTTTGCTATGGGCTATGCCTAATTGGCACCATCTAGCCCTGTTTGGCTCTATTCTCTACCACCACATAAGTCACGCATCAAATGACTTCTAGGTAAGGAAAAACATTTATGAACCCAGCTGGTACTAAGGCTTCACTCAAGTATTCATCTGATACCAACATGTTAATGTCAGGTTCACAGAATTAGTGGTATGTTCTCTCTTCAGTAATAAAATGCACTTGCATTGTAGTTTCTTTGTATGCACTGAGGGGAGAATAAATTCTTCACTGGACTCTAGCACTAATTTTAAAGTAGGTGGTCTTCTGAATTATTACCACTTTCTTAAGGAGATGCTCTACAAGTCTGTTTTAATTGAGTTAGCTCCTTTTCCTGGTGAAAAAAATAGGTAAGGGGGTTGTAGCTGTGTATAGAGAGTGCAGTTATGCTTAGGACTATTTTTTGCTATGTGTAGTATTTCTACATAAGTTGGACCAAAGTTGTTTCTTTTGTGAATATACTGTCTTGCAAATTACATCTTTTTATTAATGTAACATGGCACAATTTTCAAGGAAAATGCTTGTCTATCAAGTGAGCTAATAAAATTCAAAGATTGAGATATAGTAAATCCAAATTTAGAGAAACAGTTATCTGTATAATCATGGCCTCGCCCACTGTTATACAGATCATACTTAAAATACTACACATTATAATGATAATGAGCATGTAGTTAACCATATAGCTTTGTGTTAAATCCAAAGTAACTCCCTTGAACTTAATAGGAGTTGTTTGGGGTTTACAATCAGTAAAAACCAGAGCAAAATGTGACCCAGAATGAGTAAACTTTTAACTGCCTAAGATCTGTTTCTGATTGCACATTCACTTCACCTCTTGTTACGGTATCTGTAAGTCTCTAGGAGGTTGCATAGTCCTTGAGTCCATCAGCAAAACATATTAATGCCCCATCTACTGTTGCTGACAATAGTAAACCTTCATTCCTGTAAGCCTCTTTTATACCAAGGAAGTCACTTGTTGCTGACTATGTTTGTCAGTAACAGGTCTCCCTGAACCAACATTAAAAATGGTTTAATTGCTACTGTGCAAGGGCCAGAACAATTTTTCAGCACCGTTACAAAAAGTGTGGTCTCTTGTTATGATATATATGCTGAAAATGGCTGTGTCCTCAACTGCTCTAGCAGTAAAATTGTTTTTAACTCTGGTTCTGACAACCATGATGAGCAATAGGTGAGTTACCTAGTGTAGAAAGATTTAAGAAGATAGAGGCTTAGTAGACTGAAGAGATGTAAACTTAATGCATACAATTTGTTGCATGCTTGTTGGAATGAAACAGATCAGAGTCCAGGTGAAGCACAGAATTTTTAATGAATCAAGCCCTTAAATGTTATTTGATTTTTATCATTGTAAACATATCCTTAACCACAAATGTATTACTACAGTTATATATGCATCTAAGTGATCTGACCATCTCTTTGTTCATACATGTAGAAGTACAGTACATAGTGCATGCAAATCCTTCGCATATTCCAAGAGATTTATAGTTCTTCACAAGTTGCCCTCTAGTGCTGGGAAATCATTTGCAGTCATGCATTCTACAACATGCACTCTATAATATTACCAAAAATAGTATAAACAAAATGGTACAGCTCAACTGCATTAAAAAGAAAAGAAAAGTGACAATGCTTGCGGTTCTGCCAGGTAATTTTTAGGAGAAATAAAATAGTCATGTTGTGTGTTTGAAATGCATAATAAAAAATTATTGAAGGCAAAAATATATAACCTTATTCTCTCAGGCTTTCAATCCAACACATGCACCTGCACACACTTGGAAATGAAATCTGAACAAGTTCAAAAGACACACGACTAACAGCCAAATCCAACAATCCTTATTTGGGAGTAAATCATGACTGATGGTGAGTATTTGCAATTTCCATTGCCTTCAACAAGAGTTGACAGGTTCTCAGCACCTCTCAGGATTTGGCCTTTAATTCTTACGGAGGTGAAACTTCCACTGAAGTTCAAAGAAGTTTTGCCTGATTAAAGGATGCAGGATTTGGCCCTAAGAGAATAGTATTAACAATGTTAACAATAGTATTAACATTCTATAACAAATTCAAAAGCTTATACTAGAAATTAAATTCAGAGAACAACAAAAATCGCAAGGCAGTTGAGCAATTTTCAACACACATTCTCAGAACCTTAAACAATAGTGGCTGTTGCATGCATATGGTCATCAGGAAACACAGCTGTGCTTCTTTCTGTTACAATTAATTACTTCCGCTGTATATAAAATTGAAAGTATTGGGTACTCTGGTGCGGAAAAGGGATATCCTGATATGCTGCTCCTATTTCCTTACTAAAGGCTTTTACTGAACCTTTCACCATTAATTCATTTACAGTGAATTATTCTGTGATGAAAAAGGAAAGGCCAAAATGGATGGCTAACTATCATCTCAAAAAGCTATTTTCTTTTGCATTTTTAGTCTCATATTTATATTTTTATTTGACTATTTTCCCAGGATGCTCTCTCTGATGGCAGGTGTTCAGTTTTAAGTTCCTGGAACTTAGCATAGTTCATAGTATATAACTGGCCTAAGTGGCAGTGTTTCTTTGGAACACTGGCACTTCACTAGGCATATGATACATGCAAGGCAATGGAGAATCACTGTACCTACTCTTTGCCCCTTCTGTGTTATATTGTTAGACAATACTGACACTACTGAAAATAAACTGAATTTTTTTTTATTAAACTAAGAGATACAATATCTGTTTAAATTCCAAAATCAGTAATAGTGTGAATTTTCTGCCCTTACACTGAACAGTACTGGTCAAAGTAGCTGAATCGAGCTTAATAGAATCCATGGGTGTTTGTTTGTTTTAACCTGCCAAGACTTTGGTTCAGGCTTGCGTGTGTCTCCTGAAGGAACTAATAGTATCACATTTAAAGAGCAGGAACCTTAATTTGTTATTCTGCAATAGGTACATGTGATGGTATTAGGTGTTGCAAGCAAAACCTGAACTCAGGTGCTGGCAGATAAATGAGGAAACTATTTTAAAATATTTTGTTTAAAAATATTTTCATATAAGCTCATGTATTTTCTAAACTATTTAGGATTATACATAGTTGTTTGTATTTGTTTATTAAAATAATTTCAGTTTCCTTTTAAGGGATTCCTCACATTTTTAATCAGAACAAGTTGGACAGCCTGCTGTAAGGGTCTTCTCTGGTAAGATATATTTTAATGAGTATTAAAATGTAACAAATATAACTACATTTGTAGGAAATACAAGAGGCAAAAATGTTTGTTTTTTAGATAAATCATGCCAAGGGTACTCTCATATGAGTAAATATTATTATTCAGCACTTGCATAGCCACTTTTCCACTTCAAAGTTCTTTTGTACCATTCACTTGCTAATACTTATTAATAGTGTGCAAAGTAAGTAGTATTATTCCCATTTTACAGATAGGAAAATACACACAATGAGATTAAGTGATCTAAGGCCACACAGTGAGGGCAGAGTCAAGACTATATAACTAAGGGAGACTCTGACTTCCAGTTCCATGCTCAGACCACTAGGTATCTCTGCTTTTTCAGGGGACTTGAACCTGCACTCCTCACTGATAAAAATTTTCCACTGAATACAATGGCAGTTTCCTTTGAGTAGGGCATGCCAGATAGGGCCTTGTGGTCACTGATGAAGTTTACACAGTAAAATACTTCCTGAGAATAGAAAAAATGTCTTGTGAAAATAATGATTGTGAAATAATATCCCTGCCTTTTATTATTATAAGAAAACTTTTTTTATTCCTAAGGTAATATTTTACATATAGAGCCAAATCTTCAAAAGTATGTCCCTCCTTTTGCTCCTACAATTATGTTGCAGCCACAAATGTATAAAAAGTCACTACATCATAAACCACAAATTTCTACCCACCTGACCATGGGTACAAATCAGGTAGTTAAAGGTTTGTGTACTCAGATTTCCACATGTAATTAATTCTGAGTGCAAAAATGCATGCTCAAATTTTGCATGCATAAACTGCATCCCCCATAAAGGAGTCCATTTCTCAGTTCTGAATATTTCTCCTGTAGTACACATATGCCTATCTTACATATATATGGATGTGTACACTTACATTAAACAAATAACATCCTTTAAGATTTCTTTAAACTAAACTAAATCTTAATCATGAATATTATTTTCCAATTAATATTCAGACAATAATATTGTTGAAGCCCACTAAATAATCTTTTCCCCTTATTCCGACTCTGCTCTTCTGAACTGTAATTTTGTCAACTGCCTTGGAAGTAACAGATACTGCATTTTGTGTCCTTTCCTCCCACTCTACCCTTTTTTTAAAAAAAACCAAACCTTTCTTGAGTCTTAAAAATCCAGAATAAACTATTTAATACACCGCCACAACCACAATTGCGTGGACTTTTTATAACAGGCAATATTCATTCCACATACATCCTTCGATGAACCATCCCCTTTGTTTAAACTGACCTCCCTTTCCTACCCCCAGCTCCTTAAAAAAGTAGTTATCAGTTTAGCTAAAGTAATGCAATTGGTTTTTTCCCCAATGGCTTCCACAAAAACATGGCACTTAGTAAAAGAAAAAATGATTCCATACTTTGTTTCCATTAATGTAAAAGAATCTGAATTTTGAAAGTGAGTGAGCTTTTTAAAGTACTTAAACTGAAAAATGCTTTTCTCGGTGGGGGGAAAAATAAGGTAGAATTATAAGTCAAATATTTAATTTCAAATTACTAATGATTCTTTTTTCTGCAGATGAATCAATTCCTTCCTGAAAATTAAAATCTGTGGAAATTTGGAAGAATCTTTTCTCTTATAAAGGCATTTTTTATTTCTGGTTTTACTACCTAAATTTACTACCTAAAAAAGTCTGCAGGCCAATCTGAAAGTCATTATTTGGGCAAAACTACTATGGATATTAAGAGGAGTTCTGTCAGAGGAAGGATTGAGGGCCACATTCTTTCCTCTGCAACACAGTATAGAGGAAAGCAAAATGTCCCAGAGAAGACCCCAAAAGGGTAATGAGAGTATAGCAATGGCTTTCCTGCATGCTTCCATGGTCACTCACGCCATGGAGACCCCACCACTTCACAGAGGCTCCAGGGCCCTGACGCTCATGTAATGAAGAGTTGGGGAGCAGCCAATCGTTGTGGCATGCTTTCCTTGGGTTCAGACAAATGTTCAGTTAGAGCACTACACCTGGAAAATCCATCAGAGGAAGATTTTGTGGAGCATGGGCTGACAACACAGCTCCTGCTGTTACATGTACTATAGCTCCATACTCAAAATCCTGTCCTGTGCAGGTGTCCTGAGATCCTTGCAAGCTCATTGGGGACACACTCCTTTTACGGGGCTAAACCATGCCAGAGAAAGATGAGGAGTCCCTCTGTCAACAAAATAGCAAGGCGGTTTTAAGGATTGAGCTATACATGTGGCATTTATTACTACAAAAAGTTGGGGGAAATAATGTTAGATTTCTTTACAATTTAGTCTGTAATGTAACAAGTTTGTTAGTGTATCTAATGTTTTCTCTCAGTCCTTCCTCAGAGAAGTGAGGACTTCACCTTTGTAGATGTCTAAAGACATACTTTTATAGGTTTAAAGCAGGAAATTTCTGCCTAACTCTAATCTCAATCTCAGCCACAGCTCTCTGATTTGGCCAGGAGAACAAAGCATTTCATTGTGTATCCAAGGGTGGCTGGCAGCAATTTTTTCACAACTCCTCTTTTTCTTTCACCACCAGTGACTCTGGTTGAGTTAAAGATTTATGATTTACAAAGAAAAACCCCAGACTTGAAACAATAGACCATCTTTAGAGCAGACAAGGCACAATTTCTCTTCCATTAAGAATCAATTAATGCAAAGGGGAAAGGGTCAAGATAGAAATAATTAGACAGCGATTCTGATATAAAGGTAAATTGTGTAACTTCTGCTCATTCTGTAGACTCATTTTCCAGTACATTTTAATCTCAGTTTAACTAGCTCTAATTTTTTTCCACACATAAATTATAAACAGTTATGCCTGTAAAATAAAATGAAAGTGTAGGAAGCTTCACTTCCTGGTGTGGAACTCATTAATGCTAGTTAAAGCGGTCTGTCCCTTCACTGTTTTATATATACGTTTTAATCAAGTTTAATTATTAGCTATAGCTATGTCATTTTAAAACTGTGCATTTTGAGGGGAGGTGGGTAAAATGTGCAAAAAAGCCTGTTTTAATAAACCACAATATTATCTGAAGATTTATTGCTTATTTAGATCTTTTTTGAATATTCGTAAAAACCATTTCTGGTTAGAAACAAAAGAATAAAAACCTGCCTAGTTGGGGCCAAACTTTGCCCTCAATTACACCAATGTAAATCAGTTCAGACCTTTGTAACTGAGGACAAAATTTGCCTCTTGCTTATCAGGTTATTTTAAGTAACATCTGTTGACACAATAAGGCCTGTAAATTTACAAGTCTTGCCCAGTTACAACTTCTAGGCACTACATCTTTTGAATATACTCACACTTGTTCGTTTACACAGTGCAGTTTACTTACCAGCATGTTCAGTGTTGCTATACAGCAATGAAAGGCTGAACGAATCAATTTTTTTAAATCAAAATATAAATTTGTTTATGTCTCCTAACTAGCATTTCTTGGCTGAAAGCTGTCAACTGCTGAAAAATCATATTAATAAATATATCCAAAACATAAAGCTATAAATGTATTTGCACATCCCTTTTATTGCTAGAATATTGGCACAGATAATCCATGCAAGATATGTTCACTCACACCTCAAAAACCACACTAAAATCTGTTTCTGAACTAATAACTAGAGACTTAAAAAAAAAATCTAAAACCAAGGGCACTTGTGGTGTAAAGTCAACATTTCAGTACATTATAAAAGCTAGACTCCTAGCATGATCACTGCAGGCATTAAATCACTCAGTTGCCAATGTAACCATTTATAAATACTAAACAAATTAATGTCTACTACCAGGAGACAAGTATTGCAAATAAACATCATACTGTCCAGCATTAGACACTAATAAGTGTGTTTAGTGCTGTAGACATTCACATTATTAAATATAAAAAGAAATGACCTTAAATAAAACATTTCACCCATGTTACTGACCACTGAAGGACCAAACTTAAATTATTTTTCTTATTTTGGTTGAATTTCTTTCTGTCTATGTGAATCTGATGAACCAAAAAACTAACCGTTATTTTAAGAAGTTGAGAGAAATTTTCAACAGTTAACAGTGAAGCTTTCTTCTGAAGTGTTTAATTTACTTTCTGTGCTGCAATTAAATAGAAAAAGAAAAAACAACATAAAAAGTCTTAAGCTTATTTTTTGAACTTTCAGATGCAGAGAGATTAAAGACTATTTTTAATTAGATTTCAGATAGATTCTTTTGCAAATCTTTTGATAAAAAACATAATTCTTGTATAGTTTTATCATTTGGCCATTCAGAGGTACAGTATTTTTGTCTTCTAGGCAAAATTCCTCATGTGAATTAGAATGAAAAGATTACTTTAGAAAGTCTTATGACTTAATCCCAGGTAATTGTTACAAGACATAAACAATAATACACATTATCAACCTGAAAATTATGTTTTTCTGCAGCAGTTACAGTAGTGATATATAATGTAAGGGTCCTATTCTAAGTTATGCATATATATCTTATTTGTCCTAGGAGTGTGTTCTGTATCGCAAAACACTTACGTTGATTATATAGTATTTTACACAAAAGAGATTCAAAATAGTACACCACCATGCACCAGCTTCTGGTTGAGGTTTGTGCAATAAGGGTGTCTAAATATAGATTTCAAGTGTGGGTAACTGGATTCCTTATTTTTGGATCATATTAGGAAACAATGTAGGTCAAAATAGGAAATTTATTGTTTGCTACTACTTAGGCTGGTCTCTACCTAAAACAGCTTGACCTAGCTATATCACTCAGGGCTGTGAAAAATTGTACGCCCTGTGTGACATTAGATCAACCTAACCGTCACTGTAGCTACATTAGGTCAACGGAAGGTTCTTCTGTTGATCTAGCTACCATCTCTCAAAAGGCTGGATTTACTAGAGTGATGGAAAACCCCGGTCCATTGCTAAAGTAAGTGTCTATACTACAGCATTACAGCCAGTAGCACAGCCAGGTCCAGAGCACAGGGGGAGCAGCGCTATAAAAAGGCGCCTCACCCTGTACTCACCCGGCGGCGCTCCAGGTCTTCGGCAGCATTTCGGCGGCGGGTCCTCACTCACGCCGGGTCTTTGGTGGTACCCGCCGCCGAAATGCTGCCGAAGACCCGGAGCGCCACCCGGTGAGTGCAAGAAGCAGCGCTTAAAACGAAGCGGTGCCTTTTTTTAGCTCTGCTAAAAAAAGGCGCCGCTTCCTTTTTAAGGCACCGCTTCTGCTCACAGGGGAAGCGGCCGCTCCCCCTGCTCCCCCGCTGGCTATGCTACTGATTACAGCAGTGTAGTTGCAGCACTGCAGCTGTGCTGCTGTAGTGCTTGTAGTGTAGACATAATCCTAGATGCTAACCCCTGCCAGTAGGCAATACACAAAAACCACCCGACAGAGCTGCTGCAATGTTGTCTATCCATGGTGTACCATAGAGCCTGCTACTAATTCTACTGCTAAGTAATAAAGAGTGATGAACACTATCATTTGTAAAATGGCACTAGAGTCTTTAAAGGTCTTGACATTTTTGAAAAGCAATACTGGTAGATACAAGAACACTGCTCAGTGTCTAGGGAACAGAAATCAAATATGAATGGAAAATGAGGTGTGTGTTTTTTAATTAATTGTATCTTAATCCTGTTGGAGAATGCAATGAGCCAGATCCTTGGCAGGAGTAGTCAGTGGTGTTATGCTGATTTACACCAGCTGAGGATCAGGCCAATAAATGGAAAAAGAATTGCCTACTACAGAAACAAATATTTGTACCTAATATGCTGGCAAAACTGTTTAAGAATGTGCTTCATCTATGTAAAAATCTGACCCTTGTGAAAATGCTAAGATCTGTGAAAACAAGATTCTCTATAGCATAAATACAGGTCACACAACTCAGGGCTGCCAGAGGACAGTTTTAACTTAGGTGCTATTTTTTTTTCAGGATATATGAGGGTAGTTAGCATAAACAATATGAACTTGCATACTAGAGATAAAAGTTCCTTTTATTTTGACCCTCCTACCACCAACTGGATATGGTCTTCATCCTCTAAGAAAATATGGCATGTTTCCTAAAATGGGCATAGAATTTTAGGAGGGAAAAGACAGCCACCAAATGATCCACTTTTATACTTAGACTGTGCAAAAATCCAAGACACACTGGGGTGCTGGTGGCATTAAAATAGGGCCCATACATTACATCCTTAGGTGGCTGGAGCCTGAGAAATATTGACTTAACATTGTCAATACTGTATGCTGTCAATCATTATACAATCAGAATGCTCACTCAAAAATAAATAGCTGAAAACTTGAAGAGTGATGGAACTTTCTGTCCTTAAGTATGATTATCTTTCGCTGCTGAGTAGCAAAAAACTACTGTCCCACATACAAAACTACAGCTGATATTTAAATTTTAAAATCCAAAGCTAATGTCAATGCTATAAATAATTGCTGCCTTTCACAACAATATATAAGCTTTTACAAATACTTGCAAGAACGTGTCAGATGATTTAAAAATATTAGAGCAGGTGATAGGGTTAATATATCTTATGTGTGAGAGCCTATGTATCTTCTTACAGCAGCAACCACAACCACACTTGGGATGTGTTGCGTTTACAGAAAATAATCACAGTAATAAGAGCATGTGCCTGTAATTTCATGCTGCTCTATGAAGTGTTTTATCAGTCTTCACTAACATTAATGGGAAGAAAAAAGGGCACCCCTTTTCCAAGGATTTGGGATTGAGTAGAGAACCGTCCCAGACTATTTGCCACTTCTACCCTTCCTAACTGTGCTAAATGGAGCCTGGGTCTGCAGTGTTAAACAAGTAGTAACTAGATGTTTTCCATTCACAGGACAATTGGAAAGATGAATCAGCTTTCACTAGAAACACAACATGGATCCTCTCCAACCACCCCCTGCCCATTCCATATAAGAGAAAATTAGAGAAAGCCAGTTTCCCTTTTCCACTCTGATTAGAAAATGAAATAATCCATTGGTCTTGCACAAGGCCACATGCACTGATCAAGGTTTAACTGAAAACTTTGTCTCAATGCTGTTGGGGGTGGGTGGATGACTTAGCGTCATCAAATTTGTATTCTGATTCCCAAACTTTCAGTCACTCATTGTCTCCTTCTTACAGGGCCGTCCCTAGCCATTTGGGTGCCCTACGCAGCGCCCCCCCCCGCCATGGGGGCTGTGTGGGGCCCCAGGCCTCCCCCTCCCAGGGTCTGGGAGGCAGGAGCTGTGGGGAGGCACTTTGGGGGGCCCCACAGGCCCAGAGTGGCCCAGGGGATTAGCGGGGATCTGGGAGGAGCCCGCTCCACTTCCCTCACCCCAACCCCAGCCGTGTCGCTCGGAAGAGAGGCGGGAAGCGGGCAGCGGCGGGAAGTGGAGCAGCCCAGCCCCAGTCCGCTCTACTCTGCCAGCTCCCAGCCGCGGCACTCCGCTTCTCGCCACCAGTGAGAGCCGGGGCGGTCCTTTCCCCAACCCGAGCGACATGGCTGGGGCCGGGGCAAGGGAAGCGGAGCGGGCTGGGGCCGCATCGCTCCGCTTCCCGCCGCCGGTGAGTGCGGAGGGCGATCCTTTCCCTGCACTCACCGGCGGCGGGAAGCGGAGCACTGCGGCTGGAAGCTGGCAGAGTAGAGCGGGCTGGGGCCGGGTTGCTCCACTTCCCGCCGCTGCCGGTGAGTGCAAGGTCGCTGGGGGAAGAGGTGGAATGGGGGCGGGCTGGGAGCGGAGCAGGGGAGACGGGTAAGAGGCAGGGTGGAGGGAGTTGTCCGGGGCCCCACAACCCCCTAGGGACAGTCCTGCCCCTTGCAATGGGCGCAGCCTGCGAGGGGGCCGGCCGAGGGATAGGGCTGGTTGCGGGGCTGGTGCTGCAGCACGCAGATGCCTAGGGCACCATGAAATTTGGGGCAATTTGGTGCCCCAAATTTCATGGTGCCCTACGCAGCTGCGTATGCTGCCTATGCCTAAGGATGGCCCTTCCTTCTTAGCATGATAGTTCTATTAGGATTCAAGACAAACTTCTTGTTTGGGAAAGCCCATGGAATCAGTTCTCAACCAGGGATGTGAGGCCCCCTGGGGGGCCATGAGCAGGTTTCAGGGGGTCCGCCAAGCAGGGCTGGCATTAGACTCACTGGGGCTCAAGGCAGAAAGCCGAAGCCTCACTGCTCCAAGCTCCACCACTCTGGGCTGAAGCTCGAGCAACTTAGCTTCATAGGGCCCCCTGTGGCATGCGGCCCCAGGCAACTGCCCTGCTTGCTACTCCCTAATGCCGGCCCTGGGTTTTATATGCAGAAAAACTTGTTGTGGCACAGATGGGCCGCGGAGTTTTTATGTTGGGGTTGGGGAGGCCTCAGAAAAGAAAAGGTTGAGAACCCCTGGCCTATGGGATGGCTCTAGTTCATTCAAAAGTCAAAAAATTGATGCTTGGAGGTAGCACCATGACATAAATAATGGAATAATACCTCCTTTTTGGTGAAGAAATCCTGATCTACTTATCTTAATTTTAAAGCTATGATTCTATAAATTATTTTACAATTAATATTTTGGCACTTAATATTTTCTTGTAACAAATTTCAAGAATGATTTTCAATGGTTTTTAAACACTAGTGTATGGTCTCAGCTCTAAGGCTGGTCTGGGTATTTTGATTACTTATTTTTACATAAAACATTTTTTTAAATTAATTTTAATCTCTTAAATTTTGGTTCTAACTTTTGCAGTAATATTTGACTAAGATTGACTAATTTGTCGTTGAGTGTTCATTCAGCTTTCTGTATGGACCATGCAAAAAGATGCTCTGAAAATATAAAAGTGATTAAAATTATACTTCAGAAGTGTTCAATAGCTTCCTACCCTTCCTACCCTCCCCTGAATGAGAAATGTCAGTTGGGGTTATCCTTTTTGCAATTTCTCAGTTAGTTGCCAATTTTCTCCCAGGGCCATTGGCGTCCAGGTCTTCTTTTAGACATTGATGGCATGAGCATGTTTCTTGCACAGTGGCTTATCCTTCTTGGAGTAAAATGGCTGACCTTCCAAATTCACATGGCACACCTAAAATTAAAGATTAAACACAATCAGGAATCACAAAGAAAAATGTAGCTATTAGTAACAGTTTTATTGCTCCTTAGTCTTGAGGATCTAGATTCTGATACGCTGACTCACAATGAGTACCACCATACTCCATGAGAGTTCGATAAATTTCGCTAGGACCACTTTAGGAGTTAGGCAGTGATCAGTATTAGGTGATATGGGCTTGTCTACACTGGCAATTAACAGCGCTGCAACTTTCTCACTCAGGGGTGTGAAAAAACACACCCCTGAGCACAGCAAGTTGCAGCGCTGTAAAGCACCAGTGTAAACAGTGCCCCAGCACTGGGAGCTATGCCCCTTGTTGAGGTGGGTTTTTTAGAGCACAACGCTTTAGCATTGCCAGTGTAGACTAGAAGTGCTAACTACAGTAATGTGCTACTGCAGCTAGATGGAAAGCAATGTACATTAATAACATTGGGATGAGCACGTTAGAAATGCAAAGATAGACTGACATGGGTTTTTCTGTTTGGCTTTATATGCCAGTAAAACCATTAGGATAAACTGGGGTGGGACTACTGTGAAAATTACATTAACAGAACAAAGAGATAGTATCACCTCTACAAACACTTGGGTCCTGCCAACTAAAATAAACGAGTGAGAAATTACTTAAAAGTGCAAATGCACCAGAATAGGAAATAATCAGAGAAGGTGTCTTTAATAAGTGATTAAATATGTTTTTATGAAAAAACTGATGTTGAATCAAGAGAAAATAGCTACTGGATTGTGCAAGCAATAGTCTGTGTACTAACAAAAATGCATACATCAACTTCAGACATGCCCAATTTCAGAAAAGGAGCATATTATATCACTGAAGAAAATGTCTCATGGAGAGAACAGCAACCAGTAGGTTAATTTAACATTTGACACAATCAATTCTATACTTCCTAAAGTTAATTACAGAGGTGTACGGCCCCAAACGAATCAGTGAGTCTGTCACTGTTCTTTCTGACCATGTCAGTGTACTGTTTGTAGCTGATGAGAGACTTGGAATATTACTAATAGTTCTAGGGGAAATGGGTTAGTGGAGGAGTGCAGGTCAGGTGGGACAGTCAGGGGTGATAAGTGCTGATTATTATCAGGGCTGGTGCAAGGATATTTCGTGCCCTAGGCGAAACTTCCACCTTGCGCCCCCCCCCCCTCCACCCAGGGAGCCCCCCCTGCGGCAGCTCCCCGCCCCAGCTCACCTGTGATCTGCCTCCTCCACTGAGCACGCCGCCGGCACCGCTCCAGTTCTCCTACCTCCCAGGCTTGCAGCACCAATCAGCTGTTTGGCGCGGCAAGCCCGGGAGGGAAAGAGAATTAGGGTAGGTCTACACTTACCGGCTGGATCGGAGGCGTTGGATCGATGTTCTGGGTTCGATTTATCGCGTCTTGTCTAGATGCGATAAATCGAACCAGGAAGTGCTCCCCTGTCGACGCTGGTAATCCAGCTCGACGAACGGAGTAGGCGGAGTCGACGGGGGAGCCTGCGCGCCGCGTGTGGACCCCGGGTAAGTACGTTTTCATTCGAACTAAGATAGTTCGACTTCAGCTACGTTATTCACGTAGCTGAAGTTGCATATCTTAGTTCGAATTGGGGGGTTAGTGTAGACCAGCCCTTAGAGTGGGGGTGGCGTACTCAGGGGAGGAGGCGGAGCAGAGGTGAGCTGGGGCAGGGAGCGGTTCCCCTGTGTTCCCTGCCCCTGTTACTTGCTGCGGGCAGCGCTCCCTGCACCCCCCTACCCCAGCTCACCTCCACTCCACCTCCTCCCATGAGCACGCTTTTTGGTGCCCCCCAACCACTTGGCGCCCTAGGCGGCCGCCTAGTTCACCTAGTGGTTGCACCGGCCCTGATTATTATATAGATTTTACGTGTGTGTGTGTGTGTAATACATATACACATGCACAAGAGCAGACAGAATGATGACTCTGACTAAAATCTGTACTAATTACTATTCGTTTTTCCTGAACTGATTCCTTTCTGTGTGAAAATGCAAATTGCACAACAGAACATTTGGTCACTATATTTCACACTATTCAATTTGGTGATAATATCATTGCCTGAGATCTATTTTAAATCCTGATTTACCGCTTTGTGCAAATTTAGTTAAAAAGAATACCAAGCACTGCTCTCCCACACAATTTCTGTAGACTCTTCCAAAAAGTACCAGTGTTTTCTTAGTGTTTCTGAGCATTAGCAGTGTAGATCAAATTTAACTATTCTGATGAAAATGCGGGGGAGGGAATGAAACCAACCCCCATCTGCAATTAAAACCAATCAACCGCTTCCCACCACCACCACTAAACTGAATTCTTCCAGCATAATGTCACAAATTCTAATAAGATTATAGAATAATAATGTAGATTTTAATGTAGATACCTACAGCACAAATAAAGCAGGTATCATGCCAAGTGTGTCCAAGGGCTTCAATGAATTTATCTCCTGCTTCAACAGGAAAATCACAGCCATGGCATTTTGTGCTGAACAAAGCAATGTAATCTAAAATAAAACAAAAGCAAATTTAGAACAAATGCTGAACACAAGCATATTACACCCAAAAGAAACAGAGATGTGCCTAGTAGTGATTCTTGGGATTATGTTTATTTAGAATTCTTTTCTACATCCCACTCAAATTCTTCAAGGGTGAAATTTTTGAGAAGGCTCCCCGCCCCTCCCGCCACCCGCTCCTTCCTTTACTTCTTTAAACACAGAAATTCACTACAAAAACCCACTTAATGCAGTATTATGGCTGTGAATATAAACACACACAATTCAGGAAATTCAAAGTTATGTTTCCTATAGGATTTGGAAATTAGCCATAGATAGACTGATTTATAAACACACACACTACAGAAAAATCATAAGCACAAAATGAATTTATAAAACATACTGTACGAGGACCAGGGGGATGACACAATGAGCACTGTGTAAACACCACTTACATTTCCCTGCCTGCTGTGTATTTATATTCTCAGTTTAATGTTGGACTACCATAATTTTTGCATTAAATAGAAAATATAACAACACTGTATCCATTGGTTAATATATCCTAACTTTGAATATTGAGGTCAATCTGGAGTTATTGTATCTCAAAAAAGATACAGCCAAGGCCAGCTCCAGGCACCAGCCGACCAAGCACATGCTTGGGACGGCACCTTCTAAGGGGCAGCCAATCTTGGGGCGGCGGGGCGGCCAATCTTCGGGCGGTGCTTGGAGTTTGTTTTTTACTTCGGTAGGGCAGCGCTCGGGGGGGGGGGGGGGGTGTTGTTTTTTTGTTTTTGTTTTGGCGGGGTGGGGCGGCGCTCGGGGGGTGTTTTTGTTTCAGCAGGGCGGCACTCGGGGTTGGGTTTTTTTGGTTTTCGGGGGGGGGGGGTGTTTCGGCAGGGTGGCGTTTGGGGTGGTGGGTTGTTTCGGCAGGGTGGCACTCGGTTATTTATTTATTTTTTGCTGGGGGGGCAGCGCTCAGTTTTGAGGGTTTTTTTGCTTGGGGAGGCAAAAAAGTTAGAGCTGGCCCTGGATACAGCAGAAATAGAAAAGGTCCAAGAGAGTCAAAAATTATTCAGGTTATTGGGGTTGTGGTGGAAAGCTCCCATTTTAAGAGAGTACGTGTTAGGGCCCCCAATCTAAGCCATTTTAGATTTATCTCCCCCTTAAATCCAGGACCTATGAGGTACTCTTTGACCCTTCAAGTTTCTATTTCTCACTAGCAGAGAGAGATGAGGCCAGGAATGCATGAGGGAGCAGAGACAGGGCATGTGGAGGGAAGGACCACTTTGCAATTTAGTCTAGCCTTGATCCTGCCTCATAGCTCATTCACCTGGCTAGCTCCATTTATTTATCCATATGCTCTCTTTTACCGTAGTATCCAAGAGTCTGGGTCCATCCCTTCTCAGCTGTCAAGAAACTGTTGCGCTTGGAAGCGGATTACCAGTTGCAAACTTCAGGCAGTATGAGCAGCCAGAGGATAGAAAAATTTCACTTGCTCCTTGTTGCTTATCCCAGGAGAGCTTTGCCTTTACTAGTATTGGCCAGTCATGGGCAGAGGAGTATCACCAAGTCTGGTGGTAGGGACAGAGTGGCGGCAGGAAGAGGCGGAGCAAGGATGGGGCCTTGGGAAAAGAGGCCAAGCAGGAGTGGGGCCTCAAGGTGGAGCACGCACCGGGTAAAATCAAAAGTCAGCGCCTGTGTGTACAAGATCATGCCACAAAGAGGGTGCCATTTTGAGGAGCACATGAGGTCACACTGACAGAAGTGGAGTGGCGCGCTCTCCATTACAGTGTTCCTCATCTGATAATGGACAAAACCATGTCCAGTTTTGTCTCAGTATCAGATGGGGGACAAACACCACAAAAGCAGGACTGTCCGGTTTAAAACCTAACTAACAGCCTGCCTAATCACAAGGAGGCAAGGGAAGCTGTGCGAAAACATAGACTAGGAAACACTTGTATAGTTTGATACCAGTGACAAGCTATCAGACTAGATCGGCTATCGGCCTGATTTTGCTTGGCAATTGCCCTGTTTCTGTGGTTTTGCCAGATAACATGAAGGACACTAGTACTGAGCAGTATTATCCAGTAAGATACGGTGGCTCTATTGTGTGTTATACCTTTCTCACAGTAGGGCTCCCCATCCTCCATGTGGAAGAGGCTATTCCCAAATGGTTTCTTACAGGCAGCACAGACAAAGCAAGTCGTGTGCCAAGTCTGCCTTAGAGCATGCATCACTTCCTGAAAAACAAAAACAGCAAAATACCACATACACTAAACTCAATACAGGAAAAAAAATACAAAGCTGGGATACCCTGGGCTTCTCATTTTAAAATCAGCCAATTCTTTTGCCCAAGATAAAACTCAACAACTCAAAGGATTTTTAAAATGAGGAAATACAAAACTCAGTAGCAATGTTTACTCCTGTGGGAAAACTCTGCCTCCATTCAGAGCATTGGAAACCTCCTAATGTGATTTATTGTCAAAACAAAACCACCAAACATCTAACTAACAACAGCTCAATTCAGCCAGTTGACTGCATCAACACAACCCACGGCTCCCTCCTCACTGGGAGACCCTGCACAAAAGAAAGTTTTAATCTCTCTCCTGTTTTGTGTGTGCGCGCAAGTGTGGGCACATGACAGAGAGACATGGGATTTAGCTTTATTAACCTCAGTGGAGCTACACTGATTCACACCAGCTGAGGATCTGGACTAAAGCAGTTACCCAACAGACTGCGTGATCTGTGATTTATTTAATGCAATTGTTCTCAACCAGGGGGACGTGTACCCCTGGGGGTATGCAGAGGTCTTCCAGGGGGGTACGTCAGCTCATCTAGATATTTGCCTGGTTTTACAACAGGCTACATAAAAAGCACTAGCGAAGTCCATACAAATTAAAATTTAATAAAGACAATGACTTGTTCATACAGCTCTATATACTATACACTGAAATGTAAGTAAAATATTTATATTTCAATTGATTTATTTCAAAATTATATGGTAAAAATGAGAAAGTAAGCAATTTTTCAGTCATAGTGTCCTGTGACACTTCTGTATTTTTTGTCTGATTTTGTAAGCAAGTAGTTTTAAAGTGAGGTGAAATTTGGGGGTACCCAAGACAAATCAGACTCCCAAAGGGGGTACAGTAGACTGGAAAGGTTGAGAGCCACTGATTTACTGTATCTTATTTCCTGTTTTATGTGGCATCTGATTCTAAGTGAGTTTCTTACGGCTTACTTGTTTTTTAATCTCTACTGACTGAGGCACAAGGGAATGAAAGTAGTTGCCAGGGTTTCAGTCCATTGCTCCAACTTGCTAGACAACACAGCCTCATTTATATTTGCCATACATCTCATTACAGAATCACCAGTGAGATTTATTAACTTCTGTTACTGTTTGCAAAACAATTATAGCTGACAAATAGGCTTGGATCCATTTATGAACCTCTAATGCTAAGAAGTAAAAAACAGATTGAGAAATCTTACAAATGTAAACAGAGGCAGCTGGCAGCTTTGCTATGTTACTGATAGAAATCCACAGAGGAGAGCTGACTTGTTCTTCCATTAATTAGATAAGTAAGTATTTCAGTGGCTTTGTTTTAACATTCCCCCGAAAGTGCCAGTATACAGGGCTTGATTAGAGCCAGGACTTCACCTCAAGTGTCTGATGATGCGCTTTCTAACAGGGAGCAAAGCACTGACTTCCCCAACACTGAGACAGATGTCAGGAGTGGAGGCAGAGTAGTGATAACTAATATTGTACTCTTCATTTGCCAATATGGAAGAATTGTGAGAGATGCTTGGTCACATCTTTGGCATAGAATCATAGAAGATTAGGGTTGGAAGAGACCTCAGGAGGTCATCTATCCAACCAACCCCAACTAAATCATCCCAGCCATGGCTTTGTCAAGCCAGGCCTTAAAAAACCTCTAAGGAGGGAGATTCCACCACATCCCTAGGTAATCCATTCCAGTGCTTCACCACCCTCCTAGTGAAATCGTTTTTCCTAATATCCAACCTAGACCTCCCCCCCAGGTATCCCTGCATGTCTCATCTTCCTTCTCAATTGTGTACACAAATCCATCGCTAAGATTATCATTGTCATCTGCTGCTCCTACCACCTCATCAGCTTGTTAAAGTATTTATAGAGTATCAGTCACCACAGTATCTTGGCATGAAGCCTAGTAGGAGTGTATAAGACAAAGAAAAGTGGGCTCGTCTCTCGCCTTTCTGACAGGTTTCAGAGTAGCAGCCCTGCTAGTCTGTATTTGCAAAAAGAACAGGAGTACTCCTGGCACGTTAGAGTCTAACAAATTTATTTGAGCATAAGCTTTCGTGGGCTACAGTCCACTTCATCAGATGCATAGAATGGAACATGTACTAAGAAGATATATATACATACAGAGAATCATGAAAAGGTGGAATATGATACGGCAAATTCCACCTTTTCATGATTCTCTGTATGTATGTATTCACTGTATGTATTCTCTGTATGTATATATATCTTCTTACTATATGTTCCATTCTATGCATCTGATGAAGTGGACTGTAGCCCACGAAAGCTTATGCTCAAATAAATTTGTTAGTCTCTAAGGTGCCACAAGTACTTCCGTTCTTCTCGCCTTTCTGGGGTTCAGATGCCTGTATCTTATTTTAAAAATCTAATCATCATGATTTCTCTAGAGCAGGAATCTTGCTATTCATACAGAGATGCACTGATAGCTGTGTGGACCTGATCAAAAGCCACTGACTCTGAAGTTAGTGGACTTTCTGGATTAAGCCGTGTCTGAAGAAGACTGTATAGCATCAGCTCACATTTAGCCTAACTTTAGCAAGAGGTGCACAAGAGCAATACATTTTCATTTTAGGAGGTCACCAAAGCAAGAGGAGGAAAGAGAAAAATAAACCAAAAAACAATCTAAAAAAAGTTATTCATATTACAAACTTCCTCCATATAGGCTGATAAGTACATGTCCAAATCTCCAGCCAGTATAGAAACATAGTTTTGTAAGCCTATATGTATCTAATTCTGGGATAATTAATAGCCTAGGAAATTACTGTTGAAGAAAGCGGAAGACTTAAATACTTAATTAGTTCCCTATAATCAAAAGTATTCCATTTCTAATTTCAGTGGAGTGAGGACTTAGACCTGAGGCCATGCTGTTCTGACTTACCCCCATGATCTTGGTGTGGCATCTGGCACAGGTTGGTGCAAAGAACTGCTCATAACAACGCTCACAGTACACATTGTTCTGCTCCTCCACAAAGCACACATCAGCTAAAGATGTCTTGCAGTAAGCACAATTGAACTCCTCTGGGTGCCAGGAACGACCCATGGCTACCAGGAAAGGACCCCTGTGAAACATCATTATTATATTTATATTGCAGAAGCATCTAATGGCACTGATGAACAATACTAATGAGGATGTATTTTAAAATAAGACACCATAATCTGCTGACAAGAGGTCTCTTTTCAAGATATTTTTTAAAGGAAAATTTCAGGAATTAGTTATAATCATTTTTATAGGTTAATATATTAACTGAATTTTCAAAACATCTGTTGGAAATACTGCCATGGTTTCTAAATCTCCATAACTGTAAATAGTGTTTGTGAGAACTCTCATGTTGCTGATACTTCCCATCAGCAGCTGTAAACTGCTTGTGTACAGTAGGTCACTGAAAATGCATTCTTTAAAAAACAAACAAAACCCCCCACAAATCACCAAAAGTTCAGAAGTGTTAAATATAAAACAAGGGGCGGAGGAATCAAATGGGAAGTTTCCTCATTTTAATGAGTATGACACAGAGTAGAGAATTACCATTTGAAAACACGAAAAAGCAGGAGACTTTCCAGAGTTGGTGAAAGGTGTAATACACATATACTTTACAATAGCTTTGAAAGTCTCATGTTTTCTTGTGCATTTGAATGAAAGTTGCATTCACTATGTTACATCAGATTGTCAAAATGGCAACTTGCTGTTTGATTATCCTTTAGTTATACCACAGCCACATTAAAACAGGTTGGTGATTTACTGTTAATTGTAATTAGATGTAGTGATTAGAATATTGTTTGTATTACTGGAGTATTCCTATATGGGAAGATAGGAGAATGACAATCAGTAGCCTCACACCACTGAACCAGTTCCTTTTTAGTGGATGAAACTGTCATTAAAAATGCATGGATTACTTGAAGTCAGGCAGCAATCAACAGGGTAACAATGGGCACCAGTCCAGCAGAGTGAACTTGGGGAGGAGAAAGAAGAAGCATGCAGTGAATCACTGGTAACAGACTGTATGCATTATCTTTCTCCAGACACAAAAGCAGCAATTACATTTGTCTCCAAACTGATATCTCACTCCCTCAACCCACTATAGTTTTACATAGTGTCCTTCCAGTTTTATTTCAGGAGATACCTTGGGGACCAGACATTTATAAGAAAAAGGCAGTGCTTGTGGTAGGAAAGGTGCCCAAAACAATGACCTTGTATAACTTTGCAGTGATAAAAAGTGAACCACACGATGGCAAAAATGAGCTCTGGAAATGTTAAATGAATCAAGCAGACAACAGACATCCCCTCTGGATTATTTAACTGTGTCTCATGCTCTGAGATTGTATAATAAAATGCAATAATCAGTTGCTCTGTGATACTTTCTCTCCTAAGAGTCTCATGACCGTACCGAATTATGCTGTTACAGTGTCCGCAGAGAGGAGTTCGGTTGCTGGCTGGGAAACGCTCAGCCCTTTGAATTGTTCCCCGGGCTACAGCAGGAGTCTGGGAAGAGGATGGTATTGAAGGAGATGAGTAAACTGAAGTTGAGGCAGGAGATGGTGCTGGAGCACCCCGTGGCAGGGTATGTTTGGTAACGGAGGTGGTGGTTTTTCCAGGTGCAAATTTCTGGGAAAAGGAGTCATCTGTTACCCAAGGAGGGCGGCATGAAGGATCAGCCTTGCCTGGTGTATAAGAATGCACTGGTGCTCGTGCCGGTGCTGGAGCTGTTATAAACATTTAAAAGAAAATCAAAGAATGCTTTAAGACCTTTTCTTTTTAGATTGGAAACAACAACATTTAGCAAAATGTACTGCATTGCATAAATAAACAGAACATTTAGATGACTCTAATTGTAGTCTGTCCCATTAGTACAAATCAGAGCTGGAGTGAGTTCCAGGATATCACCACAATCCTTGATTTATATCCACATAAATCACAGAAACCATTATCTACTGGTTTTCACTGAATTTATTAAGATCACTTACAAGGACATTGCAGTGTTAGTTTTTATTTAGTGGGAGTGCATGTATATGGTTGTGATCACTGCCCTCTGACCTGTAGTAACCTAGGTTCAGAATACAGTGGCAAGCTAGATTCAAATGGCCAGATCGAGCCATCAGCTTTTAGGCAGAACTTCCCATGATTTTAATAGTTTCTGCTTAAGTATTGGTTTCATAAGATTGCCGAAGATGTGGATTTTTCCACAGATTCTCACTCTTATTTGTAATTTGTAGAAGTTTTAAACCTGGATTAGTGAAGAAAATAGCCTCACTTGTGGAACACAGAGGCTGAAAGAGAACAATAAAAACAGTGCTGGGGAAACAAATACACATTATTTAATTGGAAAAAGTGAAACTGAATGCAGGTTAAATTGAACAAGTGGAATTTTATTAAACCTTGTGCACTGCTCTGTCCATGTGACTGAGTTGCTTCCAGCCTAACTCCAACTGTTCCCTGTTCACCTAGAGGGAACACAGGCACTCTGACTCCACTTCCATTAATCATGATACTCAGATCACATGGCCAGCAAGGCAAAATCAACAGCAACAAAAGGAAGAATGTCCCTATGATTAAGGTACTGGACCAGGATTCAAGATCTCAATTCAGTTCCTGACGCTGCCATGGATTTCCTGTGTGACCATGCGTAAATCATAATCTGTGTCTCAGGTCTGGTCTCTAAAATGGGGGAAATGATACTTCCTTTCTCCCCTCCTTTGTTTTGTCTATTTAGATTGTAAATTCTTCAAGGTATGGACTGACTGTTATATCCGTTTGTATAGTGCCTAGCACAATGGGGCACTACTCTTGGGTGGGGCCTTAATACAAATAATCATCAGAATCTAGAGTCTGTACTCACTGGAAAGCCCTCCCATTATCTTGTTCTCTTTTTAAAACTATAGACTTAAGGCTCAGAAAACTAGGTACAACAGAAGATTGCACCCGAGAAACGCCACATCTCCCAATCACAGTGTGGAAAGGTCAAATATATTCTTTGGAAAGGAAAAGAGGAAGCAAAAAATCTATTGATGTATTCTGGAACAGCCTAAAGGGAAAAAAACCAGAGAGTAGGAAAACAGGGAAAGCTAGCGATCAAGAACAAGAATACAGTGCAGACCTCCAGAGCCTTGATAAAAAATACCCTCTTTTCAAGCCTTTTAAAATAATATTTATTTTAAGTGGATTAAATTAGTGACATTTTAATTTATTGTTATCATTGAAGAAATTACAGACTGCATTATGGCTACTTTGAGATGTTTACATCGATGTGTATTTGTGTTGATACTTGTGGAACTACATGTACAAATTTGTGTAAAAGATGTTTTGAATGAGTTGTAGGAGGTAATTATTAATTATCTTATGGCTTGATGTGAACTACTGAGGAAAAATTATTAACTGTAAGTAGAATGACCCATATTAGCACCCTGATAACATACCCTGATAACTTTTTCCAAATAGTCCTATTTTGGGCTGAATATTCTTATGCTTGATGTCTGCCCAAAGACAAATTTTTCTTTTGGGTTGATGTGAGCAAAATTCCTCATCTGTTTGAGATCAGCAACTGTGAAACAGATCACTTCCTGTTTTTTAAGGATTCCAGACATACTATTTGGCTGCTGCAGAAAAAATGGATGAAGTCTGAAACACAGCATAAGATCCTCTTTGAGGAATAGTGCCTTTGCTTGCTTTTATTTTTTTAAAAGGTGTTGCTTTACCATAGTTTTAACTGTATGAACATGTTTGTGGTAAAAAAAAAAAAAAGCCTACAGGTGCACACACAGGGTCCAGTCCCTCCTCCCAATAAAGTGAATAAAAAAGTTCATGATGGCTTCAATGAGACCAGGATTTGGCCCTGAAGGGAAGACATAGTGTGCATCTGTGAATTAGTTAGGTACACTGTGACAAGGTGTACCAATCCTGAACCGGGCCAATAGGGATGGACCAATCACTGTGGGCCCAGGAAGCAACACCCTCTTTCCCGTGCTGCGCATGCTCCAGGTGGAAGAGCCAGATAAAAAGAGGCAGCCCAGCTCAGTAGGGGTTGGCTGTGGAGGAGGAAGGACGTGTACTGCAGGTTCCTGCAGAGGTGCCTGCGATGCTCCAGGTGGTAGAGCCCGAGGACATGGACTATGCTGCAGGTGACTCACTGACTGTGGAGACTGCTGGAGACACCAAGCCGCCACCAGATGAGGAGGTGCCCAGATGCAACTTGTGGTAGGAAGTGACCCAGGGGATCACTTAGTAGTAGAAGCTGATGCCTAAACCCTTAGTATGGAAGTCCCCAGCTTCATTGGGCCCTGGGTCGGAATGTGGTGGAATGGGAGGGGCTGGGTTCCCTTACCACACCCCACAGACCACTAGGTGTGGCTGCTGTTTGCTTTCTGGCCCAGTCTGGGCTCAGGGTCCACAGCCTGTTTATCTGTTCTACCCCGTCCAGGGGCCACAGACTGATTGCTATTCTGCTCTGCCCAAGGGGCTGAATCCCCAAATGCTACTGTCTGCCCCAGCCAGGAGGCTTAGGGGCTACAGACTGTTTGGTCTGCCCCACCCAGAGTGCCAGAGCCCCAATTGTAACTGCCTGCCCCAGGAGGCTCAAAGGCTATAGTGTTTGCCTCACCCCGCCTGGGGGCTATAGACTAATTGCTGTTCTATCACCCAGACGGCCAGAACCCCAATTGCCAGGGCCGGTGCAAGGAATTTTCACGCCCTAGGCGAAACTTCCTTGCACCAGCCCTGCGCCCCCACCCCCAGCTAAAGCCGCCCCCCCCCCACGCGGCAGCCAGCCCCACCACCTGCGGCAGCCGGCTCCCCCCCCCCCCACCCGCGGCGGCTCCCTCCCCGCCTGCGGCAGCTCAGCCCTCCGCCCGTGGGCCACGGCAGCCTGCCCGCAGCGAGCTGCCCCCTGCCTCCCAGCTCCACACTCAGCTGCTGAGCCGAGCATGGAGGCAGGAGGCAGCCACGGTGAGCCGCCCGCGAAGCCCTGCTGAGCCCCAGTGGCACAGCAACAGCCCTCGCTACAGCAGGGCTTCGTGAAGGCTTCGCCTTTTGCCTCCCACCCAAATCCTGGCGCCCTAGGCGACTGCCTAGGGTTGCCTAGTGAAAGCGCCGGCCCTGCCATTTGCTACTGCCTGCCCCAGCCAGGAGGCTTGTGGGCCATAGACTATTTGTTTGCCTAGCCCTGTCCGGGGGCTACATACTGACCATTGCTCCATCCTACCCAGAGGGCCAGAACTCCAACTGTTGTTGTCTGTCCCAGACCGGAGACTCACGGGGCTACTGACTGTTTGTTTTCTCGGCCTCGCCAGCGGTCCGGAGCCCACTGTAGTGCAATTACCTGATCTAACAGGGAATCCCAACAACTGGGTGGCGAGGTGTACCAACTCCGTATGAGGCCAATGGAGGTGGCCCGGCCTGATAACAGGGCCTCCCATCACATACACAAATTTCAAAAATGTTTTGCTTACTTAAAATACTCATAACTTTTAAACAACTCAACCAATTTCCTACAAACACTGCCTGTTTTGTAGATCTCATTCAAAACTGCAAAATGAAGCCAAAGTTTGAGGGAAAATTAGTTAGTTATGATTTTACATTTGGCAAGAGCTAGGATCATCTTAACTCACATGACATGTTTGTGTAGGTCAAACTGATTGTCGTTTTAAAAAAATACCACACCAGAAAGTGGAAAATACTAATTGAAGTGTATGTGAATTTTGGAAGGTACTGATTGAATTGACAAGTGCTCCTGGGATAATACATGAATGTTAAAAAAAAAAAAATCACCCAAGAAATTTGACCCAACAAGTCTCACCTTTTTTGGATACCTGTTACAGACTAACCACTGCACAGATTTATACCAAACTTGCTACAACAGATAATAGCTTCATATGTAGGATCAGATGTCAATAAAATTCTGTTAATTTTGCAGAAGACCTAAGTCATTTTCACCATAACAAAATGCTAAATGAAGAATATACAGCAGAACACTCTGGCTCTGTCAGCTACAGCAGGGGTTCTCAACCTTTTTCTTACTGCGTCCCCCCCCCCAACCCGCCATGCTATAAAAATTCCACGGCACAGCTATGCCACAACAACTGTTTTCTGCATATAAAAGCCAGCTCTGATGTTAGGGGATATCAAGGAGGGCAATTGCCTGGGACCCCACTCCATAGGGGGCAACATGAAGCTAAGTTGCTCAGGCTTCAGCTTCAGCCCCAGACTGGCGGGACTTCGGCTTTCTGCCCTGGGCCCTAGCGAATCTAATGCCAGCCATGCTTGGCAGACCCCCTGAAACCTGCTTGCAGCCCCATAGGGAGCCCTGGACCCCTGGTTGAGAACCAGTGAGCTACAGTATTTCCTGTTTTCAATGCTTCCTTGCTCACCAACTGAGCTCAGCACAGACTCCGGATGAGCTTAGGAAGAAAAACTGAACAGCAGAGGAGTTTGTGACGTTCACAGCCATCTTTAGAGGGGAGTGGGCAGTTACTGGGAGCATACAGCATTTCCGGTTTGGAGGAAGCAGGGGAAAGTCATACTTGAGGAACAGAGAAAAAGATTTCAGGGCATGGCTACACTTGCAAGTTAGAGCGCATTAAAGCAGCCCAGTGAGCTCTAACGCATGACGCGTTCACACTGGCAAGGCACGTACAGTGCTCTGACTCTGCGGCTAGAGCGCTCCTGGTAATCCATCTTGGCGAGTGGATTAACGTTTGATGTGCCCCCGCTGGAGCACCGCAGCACCAGTGTGGACACCCTGGTTGATTAATGCGCTCTGATCGGCTTCCAGAAGTGTCCCACAACGCCTGTTCTAGCCACTCTGGTCATCACTTTGAACTCTACTGCCCTGCTCTCAGGTGACCATCAGACCCACCCTTAAATTCTCTGGGAATTTTGAAAATCCCCTTCCTGTTTGCTCAGCCAAGTGTGGAGTGCTCTCAGCGAATCTGTCCAGGTGACCAAGACTCCATGCGCCAGGCGATCCCCAGTATGGAGCAATGGCGAGGTGCTGGACCTCATCAGTGTTTGGGGGGAAGAAGCTGTCCAGTCCCAGCTGCACTCCAGCCATAGGAATTACAATACCTTCGGGCAGATATCAAGGGACATGATAGAAAGGGGCCATCACCGGGATGCACAGCAGTGCAAGGTTAAAGTGAAGGAGCTGCGGAATGCCTACCGCAAAGCCCGCGAGGCAAACCGCCGCTCTGGTGGTGCCCCCACGACCTGCTGTTTCTACAAGAAGCTGGACGCGATACTTGGGTGCGACCCCATCTCCACTCCGAGGACCATCATGGACACTTCAGAGCCCAGTTCAACAAGGCAGGAGGAGAAGGAGGAAAGCGGGAGCGAGGGTGCTGAGGAGGAGGAAGACATCCCGGAATCCCTAGATGAATGCAGCCAGGAGCGGTTCTCAAGTCAGGAGGAAAGTAGCCAGTCACAGCGGCTGGTGCTTGGGGAAGGACAAACACCAGAGGAGGTTCCCAGTAAACGGCTTTTATTTTGGGAAGGAAGTTATTCGGTGCAGGCTCTTGGGGCAAGGAGGGTTAAAGCTGCATGCCTGCCTAGATGCGGAATAGGGCGTTGATGTGCTCTCTCACATCGTGGTAATCGGCCTCAGTCATCTCTTCAAAGGTCTCATCCAGAAGCTGGGCAATGTGCTTGCACAGATTTGTTGGGAGAGCCACTGTGGTCCTTGTCCCAATCAGGCTAACATGTCCGCGCCACTGTGCCATGAGGGGTGGGAGGACCATTGCTGCACACAGGCAAGCTGTATATGGGCAAGGACGGATGCCGCATTGTAGTAGAAGATTCTCCCTTGCTTCCCAGGTCACCCTCAGCAGCGGGATATCTTCCAAGATGAACTCCTGTGGAAAATGTGGGGACCGTGTTCAGTATAGAGGCCCCCTGCAGTTGTTGGCTCTCCTCAAGGCACAGAAACCGAGAGGACAGTACAGCCATGAAACAATCAGTCCCCCTTGACCCTGTGCTTACTCACCATTTTGGGGCTCCCGTGGGTTGTGCGCGCTCACTTTGGGACGGGCAAATTATGATATTGTGTAGACTGTGTTTGCCCTTAAGTATGGGGGAATTATTGCTCTGTCTGGTGTGAACAATGCTGCCTCTGTTAAGTGTTGCATTTTGCCTTTACAGATGCAACCTTGAGATCTCAGATGTCCATATTATCACTGGCCGAAAGACTCCAAAGAAGTAGGAAGAGGCCATGTAGAAGCAAAGAAGACATGCTGCATGAAGTAATGCAGCAGTCCCTTAACGAGAATCTAAAAGCGCAGGAGTGGAGGGAGAGTAAAAGGAGGATCCGCCAGCAGAATAAGGAGCGCCGGCACAAAAGCACGGAGCTCCGGCAGCAAAGCACGGATTGGCTGATAAGCATCATGGAGCGCCAACCAGACTCGATCCAGGTGCTCGTAGCCATGCAGACAGACCACTACCGCGCCTACCTGCCCTGCGGCCATTGTCCCAAAACTCTTTTCCTTGTGCCCCCATGTCACCTCCAACCCACTTTCCCCAACATCCGGGTTCTTATCGCCACCAGCTGCCTCCAACACCTGTAGCTTCACCACCCAGCCCTGCAAACTACAACCCTTAGACACTGCACTCAACCCCCATCACCATGCATCATAGCCATCCTGAAGTGCAGCACTCATTGCACAGCACTCCAGACAGGAAGGCTGAGTATGAGAACAGGACATATGCAAATCTGTGACTGAACCATTCCCCACCCCAACCCCTTGCCCATTCTGTTTCCCAAGCAGTTGTGTTTCTTTTCAATAAATGGATTTTTTGGCTTTGAAAATATTCTTTCTTATTGCATAAAGTAAAAGATACCTTAGCCCAGGAAAGCAACAGTCACGGCAAGTCAGCGTAGCAAAAACAGATTTCTACTAACATTGGAAACACTGCACTTCACTCCCATGCAGGGCACCAAACATTAGTGGTGGCTTTCAGCCTCAAATTGCTCCCTCAAGGCATCCCTAATCCTTGCAGCCCCGCGCTGAGCTCCTCTAATAGCCCTGCTCTCTGGCTGTTCAAATTCAGCCTCCAGGTGTTGAACCTCCGAGTTCCATGCCTGAGTGAATCTTTCACCCTTCCCTTCACAAATGTTATGGAGGGTACAGCACGCGGATATAACCACGAGGATGCTGTCATCAGCCAGGTCCAGCTTCCCATACAGAGAGCGCCAGCGGCACTTTAAATGGCCAAAAGCAAACTCCACAGTCATTCTGCACTGGCTCAGCCTGTTGTTGAACCGCTCCTTGCTGCTGTCAAGGCTCCCTGTGTAGGGTTTCATAAGCCACGGCATTAAAGGGTAAGCGGGGTCTCCAAGGATCACAGTGGGTCTTTCGACTTCACCTATGGTGATCTTCTGGTCTGGGAAAAAAGTCCCGGCTCGCAGCTTCCTGAACAGGCCAGTGTTACGAAAGATGCGTGCATCGTGCACCTTTCTGGGCCAGCCTGCATTAATGTCAATGAAATGCCCACGGTGATCCACAAGTGCCTGGAGAACCACAGAGAAATACCCCTTCCGATTAACGTACGTGGAGGCTAGGTGGGCTGGCACCAGAATTGGAATATGCGTCCCATCTATCGCCCCTCCGCAGTTAGGGAAACCCATTTGTGCAACATCAGCCACAATGTCATGCAACGTTACCCAGAGTCACGGTTCTTCTGAGCAGGATGCGATTAATGGCCCTGCAAACTTGCATCAACATGATTCCAACGGTCGACTTTCCCACTCCAAACTGGTTCGCAACCGATTGCTAGCTGTCTGGAGTTGCCAGCTTCCAGACTGCAATAGCCACCTCCTTCTCCACCGGCAGGGCAGCTCTCAATCACATGTCCTTGCACCGCAGAATGGGGGTGAGCTCATCACACAGTCCCATGAGAGTGGCTTTTCTCATCCAAAAGTTCTGCAGCCACTGCTCATCATCCCAGACTTGCATGACAATGTGATCCCACCACTCAGTGCTTGTTTCCTGAGCCCAAAAGCGGCGTTCCACGGTGGTGAGCATGTCCGTGAATGCCACAAGCAATCAAATGTTGTATGCGTTACTCACGTCGATATCATCATCAAAGTCCTCTCTGTCAGTTTGGATCTTAAGGAGTAACTCAACTGCCAAACGTGACGTGCTGGCGAGACTCGTCAGCACATTCCTCAGCAGTTCGGGCTCCATTCCCACAGACCAAAAGGGAAGACAGAGCGCGCAGTACAAAAGACGTTGAAAGGTGGCACCAAATGTGGACGAAGCACAGAGATTGCTGGGATGCGAACCGATGCATCACGAGGCATTGAGACAGAACCCAGAATGTCCCGCACCCTCCACCCCCTTCCCACAAGCCACAGTGCCAGAATGGGAGGAGGTGCTCTGTGAGATAGCTGCCCATAATGCACCCCTCCCAATGCCTCTTCAAGTGCCACAAATGTGGCCACGCCACTGCGCTTGCAGCTGTCAGTGAGGACAGACTGCAGCACTTTCCCTACTACGCTCTCCAAAGGCTGGTTTAACTGAAAGTGCTCTACATTTGCAAGTGTAGCCATGCCCTCAGAATGGTAGCCGTGTTAGTCTGTATCAGCAAAAACAATGAGGAGTCCTTGTGGCACCTTAGAGACTAACAAATTTATTTGGGCATAAGTTTTTGTGGGCTAAAACCCACTTCATCAGATGCATGGAGTGGAAAATACAGTAGAGAGGTAAAAATACACAGCATATGAAAAGATGGGAGTTGCCTTACCAAGTGGGTGGGGGGTCAGTGCTAACGAGCTAATTCAATTAAGGTGGAAGTGGGCTATTCTCAACAGTTGACAAGAAGGGGTGGAAATCACTTTTGTAGTGCTAATAAGGCCAATGTAATCAAGGTGCCCCATTTCAAACAGTTAACAAGAAGGTGTGAGTATCAGCAGGGGGAAATTTGTTTTTGTATGGCCCCCATGCTGCCCCTCCCACTAATGACCTCTAAGTCTAGGGCAGGGGTTCTCAGGACAAAATTTTTGGTGGCCTCAGAATACGGCCACCAACTCTTGCTAGTGGCCGTTCTCACACGTTTTCCTAAAATGTTTAATTAGCTTTAGGAAAACCAAATAAATATGCACATATACATGTCCAAATCATTGCAATTTATTTATTGCAAGCTAGTAAGTCTGTTGTGAAAAAAGACAGTTACTCACCGTAGTAACTGGTGTTCTTCGAGATGTGTTGCTCATATGTATTCCACTTAGGGTGTGCGCGCGCGGCGTGCACGATCGTCGGAAGATTTTTACCCTAGCAACACTCGGTGGGCCGGCTGGCGCCCCCTGGAGTGGCGCCGTTAGGGAGCCCGATATATACCCCAGCCGGCCCATCGCCCTCTCAGTTCCTTCTTGCCGGCTATTCCGACAGTGGGGATGGAGGGCGGGTTTGGAATACATATGAGCAACACATCTCGAAGAACACCAGTTACTACGGTGAGTAACCGTCTTTTCTTCTTCAAGTGATTGCTCATATGTATTCCACTTAGGTGACTCCCAAGCCATTCCTAGGAGGCGGGGTCGGATTGTAATACAGCAGAGTTTAGGACCGCCGAACCAAAAGCGTCGTCGTCTCTAGAATGTTGCACTATGGCATAGTGCGAGGCAAAGGTGTGCACTGACGACCACGTCGCGGCCCTACAAATCTCTTGGATTGGTATGTGTGCCAGGAAGGCAGACGACGAGGCCTGAGCTCGGGTAGAGTGGGCCGTAGGGTGCATGGTGGGGACACCTGCCAAGTCATAACATGTGCGGATGCACGAGGTGATCCATGACGAGATGCGTTGGGAAGAGACCGGAAGGCCTTTCATCTGGTCCGCCACGGCGATGAACAGTTGAGTCGTTTTCCGAAACGGCTTCGTCCGCTCGATGTATAAGGCGAGGGCTCTACAGACATCCAAGGAATGGAGTTGCTGCTCCTTCCTAGAGACATGGGGCTTAGGATAAAAGACAGGTAGAAAAATGTCTTGGTTAATATGGAAGGCCGACACTACCTTGGGTAGGAAGGCTGGGTGTGGCCGCAGCTGTACTTTATCCCTATGGAACACCGTATAAGGTGGTTCCGAAGTAAGCGCTCTGAGCTCAGAGACGCGCCTTGCCGAGGTAATGGCTACAAGGAAGGCCGTTTTCCATGAGAGGTACAGCAGCGAGCAAGTGGCCATGGGCTCGAATGGGGCCCCCATGAGCATGGTGATGACTAGGTTGAGGTCCCATGTGGGGACCGGGCGGCGTACCAATGGGTGTAGCCGTTCCAACCCCCTAATGAACCTGCTAACCATGGGGTTGGAGAAAATGGAAACCGCCCCGTCCCCGGGGTGAAAGGCTGAGATTGCCGCTAGGTGGACTTTTAGCGATGAGAGAGCCAGACCCTGCTCCTTTAGAGAGAGGAGGTAGTCTAGAATGGTGTGAATTGGCACCTGCAGGGGGTTGAGACCCCGAGTGCCACACCAAAGGGAAAACCGTTTCTACTTAGCTGAGTAGGTGGACCTGGTGGAGGGTTTCCTACTGCTCAGCAGAACGTGCTGGACCGGGCTGGAACAACGTAGCTCAGACCGGTTCAGCCATGCAGCAGCCACGCCGTGAGGTGAAGAGAGTGCAGGTCGGGATGATGGAGCCTGCCGTGCTGCTGCGTGATCAGGTCCGGCCACAGTGGTAGAATGATCGGATCGGCCACGGAGAGCTCCAGGAGCGTGGTATACCAGTGTTGCCTGGGCCATGCTGGAGCAATCAGGATTACTCGGGCCTTGTCCCTGCGTAGTTTGAGTAGGACTCTGTGGACCAGTGGAACTGGCGGGAAGGCATAGGCCAGGTGGTCCGTCCAAGGATGGAGTAAAGCGTCTGTCAGGGAGCTTGGGGAGCGACCCTGGAATGAGCAGAACACGTGGCATTTCCGGTTCTCGCGAGTCGCGAAGAGATCTATGCGGGGAAATCCCCACTTCCGGAAAACAGAGTGGATGACATCCGGTCGAATGGACCACTCGTGAGTTTGAAAGGCCCTGCTCAGTCGGTCCGCCAAGGTGTTCTGGACCCCTGGGAGAAACGAGGCTACCAGGTGAATGGATCGGGCTATGCAAAAGTCCCAGAGCTGAGTTGCTTCTCGGCAGAGGGAGAGGGAGTGCGCCCCTCCCTGTCTGTTGATGTAACGCATGGCCGTCGTGTTGTCTGTAAGGATGGAGACACAACGGCCCTGTAAGTGTTGAGCGAAGGCTTGGCAGGCAAGACGTACCGCTCGGAGTTCTCTGACATTGATGTGCAGAGTCAGCTCCTGTTCTGACCACAGGCCCTGCGTTTGGAGGTTCTGCAGGTGAGCCCCCCAGCCGAGGGATGACGCATCCGTAGTTAAGGCTCGGGATGGCTGAGGTGGATGAAATGGAACACCTGACATCACCTTCCTGGGGTCCAGCCACCAGTTGAGGGAGGCTAGGACTTGTGGTGGGACCGTCAGAATTATATCCAGGTTGTCCCTGTGCGGCCGGTATGCTGAGGCAAGCCATGCCTGGAGGGGCCGCAGGCGTAGCCTGGCGTGAGCTGTCACGAAGGTGCATGATGCCATATGACCAATGAGGCTAAGGCAGCTGCGGGCCGTTGACGTTGGGAAGGCTTGGAGGCTGCGTATGGCAGCTGTAAGCGTCTGAAATCGAGCCTCTGGGAGGAACGCCCTGGCGAGAGTAGAGTCCAGTATTGCCCCTATAAAGTCTATTCTCTGTGTTGGCACCAAAGTGGACTTTTCTACGTTCAGTAGGAGGCCAAGACGCTTGAACATGTCCATGGCCGTGCGAATGTGAGACTGGACCTGGTTGCTGGAGTTGCCACGGATAAGCCAGTCGTCAAGGTAGGGGAACACCTGAACTCTTTGACGCCGAAGGGCGGCTGCTACCACTGCCATACACTTCATAAAGACCCTCGGTGCCGTTGAGAGGCCGAAGGGCAGGACCGTGAACTGGAAGTGTCTCTGGCCCACTACGAAGTGTAGGAAGCGTCTGTGAGGTGGGTAGATGGCAATATGGAAATACGCGTCCTTCATGTCGAGGGCAGCGTACCAGTCTCCCTGATCCATAGAGGGGATAATAGTGCCCAGGGAGAGCATACGGAACTTCAACTTTACCATAAATTTGTTGAATCCCCGTAAATCCAGAATAGGACGTAACCCCCCTTTCGCCTTGGGGATTAGGAAATAACGGGAATAGAATCCCTTGCCTCTGAGATCCCTTGAAACCTCCTCTACCGCTCCTGCAGTGAGGAGCTCCTGTACCTCCTGGATAAGGAGTTGCTCGTGAGAAGGGTCCCTGAAGAGGGACGGGGAGGGAGGGTGGGATGAAGGCGGGGAGACGAACTGCAATTGGTATCCCCTTTGCACGGTTTGTATGACCCAGCGGTCCGTGGTGATATTTGACCACGCCGGGGAGAAAAGGGAGAGGCGGTTCAGGAATAGGGGGACAGGATCGATTAAAACTGGTACTCCGGCCTCGAGCGTCCCTTCAAAAATTTTGTTTGGGCCCCGACGATGGTTTGTGGGGGCCCTGCCGCTGGCCGGTCTGTCGACCGGGTTGTTGTCTCCTGCCCCCTCGACCACGCGGCCTCCTGTAGAAGTCCTGTCGTGGTGCGGGTGGGAAGTAGGGACGTCGTCCGAAGGGCCGGAAGGGTCTGCGCTGCGTCGCTGGGGTATGCATCCCCAGCGTGCGGATGATGGTTCGACCATCTTTGAGGGTCTGCAGCTTTGGGTCACTTTTCTCCGAGAACAGACCCTGACCTTCAAACGGTAGGTCCTGGATTGTGTGCTGGACCTCCGCGGGGAGGGTGGAGGATTGTAGCCAGGAGATACGCCGCATGGCGACTCCCGAGGCGATAGTTCTGGCAGCCAAGTCGGCGATGTCGAGAGAGGCTCGCAGTGATGTCCTGGCCAGCTTCTTGCCCTCCTCGACAAAGGCTTTGTACTCCTGCCTGGACTCCGGAGGTATAAGTTCTTTGAATTTCTCCATGGAGACCCAGGTGTTATAGCCGTAGCGGCTCACGAGTGCCTGCTGGTTCGCAGCCCGGAGCTGTAGGCCCCCTCCTGAGTAAATCTTTCTCCCAAATAAGTCTAGGCGCTTGGCATCCTTAGACTTTGGGGCGGGGGCCTGTTGGCCATTCCTCTCCCTCTCGTTGACCGATTGGACCACCAGTGAGCACGGAGGGGGGTGAGTGTAGAGATACTGGAAATCTCTTGGAGGTGCCATATATTTCCTCTCTACACCCCTGGCAGTGGGGGGTATCGAGGCTGGGGACTGCCAGATAGATGTGGCGTTGGCCAGTATCGTGCGGACAAATGGCAGGGCTACCCTGGTGGGGGCGTCAGTTGTCAAAATGTCCACCACCGGGTCCTCCAGTTCTGGAACCTCCTCTATCTGCAGATCCATGTTAAGGGCCAATCTGCGAAGCAGGTCTTGATGGTCCCTGAGATCAATAGGAGGCGGGCCGGACGATGACGCTCCCGCCACTGCCTCGTCAGGGGAGGAGGAGGAGGACAGGCCTTGGGCAAGCGGATCCTCGGCGGGTGCCGCTGAAGAGTCCAGGGCTGGGGGCTCAGGATCTGGGTCCCCTACCTCTGGCGGAGGCCGGGAGACTGTAGCCTCTGGCGGTCTACGCTCCAATGTGGTCGAGGTGGGAGCTCTAGGTGGTACCCCTTGGGCTTGATAATAGGCCATCGGGGTCCAGAAGGGCCATTGCTCCTGACCCTGTCCGGTCTCTGGCAGGTGGCCCTGGTCACTGACAGTGCGGTCCTCGACGTAGAGGTCGCTGCCAGCTCTGGAAGAGCGGGATCCAGTGCGAGAAGGCCAAGGTGGAGCAGAGTAGCCATGTAGCGACGTCTGCGTGGCCAAGGTCTGTCTCCTCGGTGGGGACTGGTGCCGGGATGGTATCCGGTGCCGGGAGCCGGATCGGTGCCTGGACGGTATCCGGTGCCGAGAGCCGGATCGGTGCTGAGAGCCGGATCGGTGCCGGGATGGTGACCGGTGCCGAGAGCCGGATCGGTTTCGAGACCTGGACCGGTACCGGCGATGACTTCGGTACCGGGACACAGATCGGGACCGTGAACGTCTCAGGGATCTGCGCGTCGACCGGCCGCGGGACCGGGAGCGGTGCCGAGAGTCAAAGTACCTCCGCCTGGAGGGGGACCTGGAGCGGTACCGCGAGTACGAGTGGTGCCACGCTATCAGTCCCTCTCTTCAGGGAGCTTCCTCTACTGACAAAGCTCTTGTTTTTCACCAACAGGGAAGTGTCAGGTTAGACTGTGTCTACACTGGCAACTGAACTGAACGACAAAACTTTTGTCTTTCAGAGGTATTAAAAAACACACACACACACTCCCGAAACACCAAAGTTTTGCCAACTACAAGCGCCGGTGTGAATTGTGCTTTGTCGGTGGGAGCGCTCTCCTGCTGACAAAGGTAATGTCGCTCATTGGGGGTGGACGTTTTTTGTCGGCAGGAGAGCTGACAAACAGCAGCTATACTGCGTGCCTTTTAGTGGCACGGCTATAGTGACACAGTTGTGTCGCTAAAAGCTGCGTAGTGTAGCCATAGCCTCAGGGAGGGCATGCTCTGAGAGGATGTGAAGAGCCCATCCTGATTTCCCCTATTTCACTTAGGAACATTAATAGAGCAGGGATGTTAGGGGGTGAGGTAGAGAACAGAAATGAAAGAAAGAGTAAGTGGGGCTCTAGCAAAGGGTGAGTTGGGTTTCACTAAAACAGCAGTAAAAATGCCAGAAGCTGCCGGAACCCTTTCTATGCTGGTGCTCCCAGCAATTACTGGCACAATTTTTTGGTAAATTTCCCCACCAAAGATAAAATGCAAGAGACTTTTGTATTTTAGCCCTGCGGAGCTCACTGCCATAGCCAGATAAACATGTAATATCTACTCTTTCTTTCTTTACGAAAGTGTTATAACACCGTACAATATTCCTTAGTAGTTTGGCTAAAGATTAGATTTTTTTTTGCTTCAACAAAATCTTGAATTTTCAAAACAACTTGTCAGGGCAAATTCTCCATCCTTCGACAAGCAAGGCCTGCAGCTCTAATACAGTGCAGTGTGTACCTTTAAGAGCAGAGGCTGCAGGGGGCTCACTGTCTGGAATGGAAAGTATTTCACCTTAGTCATGCATCTTCCTGGCTCCTATTTTACATCCCCTACTGTTAAAAGCTTTGGAACCCTCCTAGCTTTCTGAAATGGCCCCTCCTCTTACTTGTTTCTGGTTCTTCTCCAAGTCAGCTTATTCTTCTAATGAATTATTTAGATCTGATCCACTGGCAGCAATTAAACCCTCTATTACTCATTGACAGACCAGCTGTGGGCATTGCATGCTGGCTTCCTGATCTCTTCCCATTCTTCACTGAAACTCAATTGCTTTTGGAGAATGTCACCATTGTGCAGATTCTTGATACTGTGTTCTGACAGAAAGACTTTGATGCTTCGATAGCCTCTATATGAGAGTAAAATAGTCATCAACAATGACCCCTCTCCCCACAAAAATAAAGACTTTAAACAAACTAGATTCTCCTCCTCCCAGTCTTTCTTTTGTTTATTGACAATATCAATGCAAGTAGTTTTCTCCCTTCTTTTCTTACCTTATTGACCCTCTGGTAATTTAAGGCATACCACTCCCTGGTAAATTAAGTTATAACATGAGAAACCAATGAATATAGCTAATACAGGCCACACTGATTCTTGAAACAGCAGCCCAATAAAATATTTTATTGAAGAGGCAACCTTAGTACTGGCATTTCCTAATTTTTGCATGCTTGTTTTCGCAATCTGATTATTTTTCTAATGTAGTTTTTTGCATGTAATTTCATGGGTTTTTAAAAAAGCAAACTAAAAACCCCAGAAATTCCATGATGTGCAGTTATACTGACTGCCATGTGATTCATCAGCAGAGTTAGAACTACAGTACAGAACTCTGCTTCTTGAGTTAACAGAATATCTCATAGCTGTAGTAAGCTGTCATCCCATTTGACGGCCAGCCACTAGAGCAGGAAAAGGCAAACATTTTACTAGTGGATTTCACAACTATTTGCTGACTGCAAAGGAATGGTGCCACTCAGGAATCCTGGATTCTATGACAGGTTCTGAGGAGAGTGTACTCTAGCTGCCAGAGTCCATTCTTCCCGTCTCCATCCTCAAAGGCTCAGCCCTTCTGCCCTTGGCCCCTCCAGACTATCCCAGTCCTAGTCTTCCCAGCCCCTGCATCCACCCTCAGTGCCTTGACACAGTCACAGTGACTGTCTACCTCCTGCCCCCAAATCCCAGATCCTCCTCGTCTGGAGCCTGGTCTACACTGGTGGGGGAGAGGGAAATCGATCTAAGTTACTCAACTTCAGCTATGTGAATAACGTAGCTGAAGTCGACGTACTTAGATCCACTTACCGCGGCATCTTCACTGTGGTAAGTCGACTGCTGCCACTCCCCCGTTGACTCTGACTGTGCCTCTCGCGGCGGTGGAGTACAGGAGCTGATGGGAGAGCACTCGGGGGTCGATTTATTGTGTCTAGACTAGACGTGATAAATCGACCCCGGCTGGATCGATTGCTGCCCACCGATCCAGCGGGTAGTGTAGACATACCCTGGGTCTCTCCTCACTTACAGCTGTAACTGTGGAATCAGTATCCTTTAGTGGAGTCAGCTGATGTGCTAGTAGGGGCTATGCAGATTTCCTCAATGTTCTGGTTTGTGTGTGTTTGTTTTAAATAAGACTGGCTAAAGATTTTCTAGAAGTGCCTGCAAGGGTGACAAAAATCCTAGCCTCTCCACTCTGGCAGGACTGAGATTTCTGCAGAGGCGGCAAGCTCTACTTTTGAAGAAGAGAAATTTAAGAGTAACCAAGCAGCAGTAGCTCCCAAAGTAAGCTCTGTTCCTCAGGAAGATATTGGCCATGACATGGCATGGGGCTTTCAGAATATGCTAAAATAAAAGAATAGTAACAATAATTAGCTCTTATACAATGCTTTTCATCAGTGGATCTCAAAGAGCTTTACAAAGGAAATCAGTATTGTTATACCCATTTTTCAGATGGGGAAGCTGAGGCACAGAGCAGTGAAGTGACTTGCCCAAGGTCACTTAGTAGGCCAGTGCAGAGCTGGGAATAAGGCAGTGCAGAGCCAGTGCAGAGGCCCGCGGAGTCCCAGTCCAGTGCTCTATACTCTAGTCCACACTGTTTATAAGATGATGATGTTTGAGAGAGGGGGCTCAAGGCACTGAGAGGAATACAGAACACCCCAGGGTAGTGCAGAGTGTGGTGGGGAACAATACCTTAATTGAGGCAGGAAGAAGTTTGGACTATAACACAGATCTCTACAGAAAATAAAGTTTTGAGAAGATTATTTAGTGCTTAACGCTCCTCCCTCTGCCCACACCCTCCCATGTGTAAGAGAATGACAGTCACTGGTTATTGGGAATTACAGGTGCTTGAATTGTATGTACATCATTCTACTAAGATCACACTAACGATATCTGTTTTTTCTTTTTACTTAGTTCAAACAGGACTCTAAGACATTTTCTCTAAAAAGCTTTCCTATACTGCAGCATCAGCCATTTCACTGTTTCATAATCATGCATCCCACCTTAGCTTTAGGCTTCTTTTTTTCATCTTGGAATTGTAAACAGTGTTTAAAGATCTCAGAACAAGGAGTTCATATTCAATCTCTTTAAGCCCTGGGGCTATAACTATTTACCTATTATGGTATTAAGACAGTTAGAATTAGAAGGCAATATTTAATCTCTAATTGATGAGTTCAAATGGCTCCCACCTATGGGGCTCTATAATTAAAGACAGTGATTTCTAGTCTACTCAGTTACCTGGATGAATTTTTTCCAAAAGTCAGTTTGTTCATGTAAAGCGGTGTTTCCCAAACTTGGGACGCCGCTTGTCCAGGGAAAGCCCCTGACGTGCCCGGCCGGTTTGTTTACCTGCCACGTCCGCAGGTTCAGCCGATCACGGGTCCCACTGGCCGCACCGCTTCCCGCAGCCCCCATTGGCCGGGCACAGCGAACCGCGGCCAGTGGGACGCGCGATCGGCCGAACCTGCAGAGTCGCTATAGTGTCATCACTATCTGCTAGGAATGATTTCATGAACCTTGGGATTCCAGCCATTCTGATGAGGAAGGAATAGTATATTGACCTTATAAATAGTTTTCAAACATCTTCCTGACTCACCTGGAATGTTACTCTGACCTTTGTAGCTCTACACATACAAATTCACCTTTGATTTTTATTTATTTCACTAGCCTTCAGATCTCCAACTCTCGGTGCCATTACAAGAAGTACTAGATTGAAGATATAAAATGTAAAATTCACAAAATGTGCCAACAGACTGACCCAACTAACCCATATCCTGTTAAAAAAACAACTCTTATAATGATTCAGTCACTCAACTTTTAAACACCCTGTGCCTCTCCAATAACACGAAAGATAGGATAAGCTTTGTTATTTTCTCTAATGTATGGAAATGGGGAAATTACTCATATAACCGCTATTACAAGAAGTTGAGTCCGTGCCTCCACAGGACTTAGCCAATGCTCACCCTCCTACTCACAGTCAGGGTCACAGTTAGGCCCAACAAACAATTTTCTCAGGGGAAAAAAAAAAGACTAGCTTCCAAAATAGCAGGGCATAGCTCCATTTTTTTAGGCTCAGATACTTTTACTCTCTTAGTCCCTATAATGGTCTGTGCACTGACCTATGCACTTGTTCTGCATATTTTCTGAATTTAAAATACCAGCAGAAAGAAACTAACAAATGCAATTACCACCTGAGGTTTTTTGATCTGATGCATCATTATTGTTAGTTGTCACAGTAGTTTTCTGGTAGCAAACACAATTTATTATTGGCAGTAATAATTTACATTGTGCTAGCACCTAGAGGCCTCATGCAGATCAGGGCCCCATTGTTCTAGGTATTGTACAAACATCTGGTAAATGAGAATGGCCACTCCAAAGAACTTACTTGACACTGTCCTCACACTTACACACAGGAAGATACAGTTCCTGCCATGGAGAGTTTACAGCCTTAGGACTTGATCCTGCAAACACTTACACATGAGTAATTTTACACATGTGAGTAATTCTATCTGATCAAAGGAGTTAAAAGGAAAGATCTCCTTTATCTTTTACTGTTCTCAATTATCTCACTGCTTAGTGGAATAAAAGATTGGCCTATAGATTGCTCTGTACACCCAGGCACTGTCCTAGTCTAAAAAATCACAGATGAGAGACAGCGAGCTAGGTATTTCCTGCCACCTAGTGGCATTCATAGAGAACAACGATCCTCACTTGTCAAATATTCGAAAAAATGATTTCTGTTCAACACCAGGAGAGGTGCAAAGTATGCTTTTCCCAGAGGCACCAAACAAGGCAATCATCTAGCAGCATAACAGTGCTTTGAGGGATTAGCATGGATTAGTGGCCACCCCTCTGGTTTGAAGTACAGCTTCTTATTAGTAATGGCCCACATGAGCCAGATCCTCAGATGATTTAAATTGGTGTAGTTCCATTGCAATCAATTTACACCAGCTGAGGATCTCATCCCACGCTTTCTTTCTGAAAAACAGACTCGGTCATCTTGCACAATCATGCTGATGGCAGGCTTCTAGAAACCTTCTTGGGTTTGGTTTTCTACGGAGAGATTATATATACTGTAACACGGATGGGTATTTTGATCTAAGGGTAATTGCTGATAATAGTCTCTTAGGTCCCAGTTCAGCAAAGTGTATAAGCACATGCCTAACTTTAAGTACATGAATAGTCCCACTGACTTCAAAGGTATTAGTAACATGCTTGAAGTTAGACAGATTTTTATGGAACCTTGATGAATCAGAGCCTTAACATATGCATAATTAAATAGACTCCGAAAAGCGCCCAAAGGTTGGGATGGGCCCACTTTTGTTTAGAGTACTAGGAATCTGAATTAAAAAATTACAAAAACTAGAAAATGCCTTACGGTATGTACAGATGCAATTAATAGTTAGATATTTTAAAAGTGAATCTCACACTTTGGAAAGGTGTCAGACTGGCAACTCAGGAAATGAACTCATATTTATCCTTGGTACAGCCTTAGTACTGGCAGCTGATAGTGCAAGCTTCCTCACATTGCCACTGATGTAATCCTTTTTTGAGCTAGTGAGACCACTTCTACAGGACAAAGAATAGTTCAGATGTGATATCTATTCAATCTATAGCTGCTAATTAGAACCAATTGTGCTGATGGTTTTGGCAGCATATATTTCTTTATTCTAAGAACTGGACTAAGATCAGAAGTTCATTCCACATAGGAAAAAAAGATCTGTCCTGGCTTTTGGCTCTATGGTAATATAAATTACTAGAAGCAAAGTGGACAGATGTCTCAATGTGACCACCACAATCCTGGGTTGCTTATTTACGTAATGCTCTGGCATCCTGACTGCCCTCACAATGCAAATTATCTCTAGTTTTCTTTATTCTAGAGTCTCAACCACTGCAGCTGAGGAGAGGAAATATTGTTGCACACTGGTTTGTTGCTTCTTTTTTTCTGCAGAAGAAACTTATGACAAGGGTGAGATTTGGAATACTGTGGTGCCAGCTAAAAGGCTGCAAGTGGCTGATGGGCATGAATGAACAAATAACTCCCTCCAAAAACCTAATCTTCCTCAAGGGACTGGGATCTCCCAATGCCTCAGTGTGCTGCAAATCCTGCTAATAGTCTCCACTGTCTCACCATTGCATGCAGTGGATTGTAGAATGAAGTCAGAGAACCAAGTCGCTACAATGGGAGTGTGGCTCTGTAAATTAGAAGACTTTTCCCTCTTCAGGTTGCATTTAGATGGCATGAGAGAAATGGATTTAGTGATCTCAAGTCTGGTCCTTGAATAGCTGCCCATATTGCTCAGAAATGGAATAGCAATACATGCTGCAGGCTAGGTATGCACTGGCAAAGTTTTGAGGGGAAGTTTCCAGTATGCCTAATGGCACTATATGACAGCTGGCTTTAAATCAGTACTGTCGATCCACCACTTCCATAAACACCAGGGCCAACTCCAGGCACCAGCGCAGGAAGTGCGTGCCTGGGGCGGCAAGCCACGGGGGGCGGTGTGACAGTCACCATGAGGGCGGTAGTCAGGCAGCCTTAGGCGGCGTTTCTGCGGGAGGTCCGCCGATCCCGTGGTTTTGGCGGCAATTTGGCAGGGCTGCCGACGGCGTGGGACCGGCGGACCTCCTGCAGAAACGCCGCCGAATCTGCGGGAGCTGGGACCACCCGCAGGCATGCTGCTGAAAGCCGCCTGAGAACCGTGCTTGGGGCGGCAAAATTCATAGAGCCACCCCTGATAACACCACAGAGCTGTTTTCTCAACCCCCATTCTAAGCAATACATTCCTTGTTGAACAGTCCAGGTCCCCTGCCTGTAATGTCAATTTATGTCCAGAAATGTAGTCTCCAGTTGCTACCAAATTAAATACTGTAGCAGAAATATGTTGCAGAGTGACTACAATAAATTGCCTTTGGTTTAAACTCTATTATTTTCTAACACATATATTAAATATAATCTCTCTTGTATCTGAAACCTTTTTGGGGGTTGATTCATAAGATGTTAAAATATCTCCTTGTGATTGTTCTCAAGCTCCTACCAGTGGAAGGTGCTTTCTGCCGGGGTTATCACACTTTGCATTTTTCTCTTTTTCTCTCTAACATATATCATGAATGTTCTGAATGTCAGCTCTAAATTCCTCCTGCCCTCTGAGGGACACTATGCTCCTGTAGTACCCATGGAATAATATACATAGACAATATGAAGATTTAAAATAAGTGCATTGTGTCCGGAGACACATGCAGGGCTTGATTTTCAAAGTACGCATTTTAAGTCTGCAATTAGGGGCAATGATGCACAAAGACAGCTATCTGTAGAATTGCAAAAGAAGTGCCCAGGGCAATGGAAAATAAAGGCATCCCTCTGCCCAACTATACACCTAATTTAGGGCCCAAATCCTGCCAGCAATGGCTTCTGAAACTCATTTACTTTAATGGGAGTCCTGAGTACTCAGGGTTTGCAGGATTAGGTCCATCAGGATCCTAACTGAGCACCTAGTCTATCATCAGATATCCCAGAGACGTTTTAGGTATTCTCTTCTCTGTGCTCTCATCTGTATTATGGGAGTAGATTCACTCTTCCTTTAAAAAAAATGAATGGGGTCCTTGTTCTCCTTTGCAGGACAGCAGTAACTCCCATTGGCTTCAATAGGAGTTATTTCTATCCAGTGATGAGAGAATATGGACTGGCATATTTAACTAAAAACAAAATTAGTAGAAGTTTAAAGCTTTATTGTTAATGATGTTGAGACCAATGATGAAATAGTTCCTTTAAATAGCCTAAAATATGTCAAATTTTAGCCGGGTTATGTCACATCTATACCTCCCCATGGGAGCTTTTTGCCTCTCTTCCCTCTTAATTTAAGATACCTTCTCTTCTCTCTCAGAACTTTAGCATGGATGAGGACACTGGACTCTTGGGATTTATAGGCAGATTTGGCAGACTTTTCTTATTTACTTGGACTGCAAGATGTAAATCATCCTTGAAGCACTCTTGCCAAGAGTACAGTATGTTTATTTGTTAACTGAATTAAGCATGTTACTGGGATTGATAGGGATAGGATTTTTTTAATGGTAAGTATGTTTAGATTTTTATGTCTTTATTGTTTAATTTGTGCAATCTGGGTTACACATATTTGGTCATAGTTAGTTTTGGAGGTTTGTGGTCGATTTGCTCCACTTGTAACACATTAATACAAGGAAATTTAAACAAGGGTTAACACATTTTCTAAATAAGTTTATAATCAAATATACTCCCTCACTAATTGGATTTGCAGGGAATGGGGAGCAAAGCATTGCAAACAAAGTGCTTTTCAAGAATACATCATTCCTTACACGTGGAAGTAAGTTTGAGAAGCTCGATTTATGGCCTTACCTATTTTGCAAATATATTCACACAATTTAATAGACTGTCATACCTTAAGCCATCTCTCATTTGTTTCACTAACAGATTTAGGTGCACAGAGGGTCTAACATTCTTAAATCCTATTATCAATATTCAAGTGCACATAAGTTCCCTTGTTGCTTACTGGGTACACAACTTGAGGTTTGCAGATGCATTTCAGATGCCTCGCATTGGGAAATTTAGATCACTCTGGTTTCTTGTTAACCCCCTCCTTTCTCCTTCCCTAAGTCCCTTCCCTCTGACAGTGTTTTCTAAGCAGAATACAAACCCAACACAATTCGGAAGTCACAATATAAGGGTGGGTTTTAAATTAGGCAGAACAAGTTTGCTAATTTCTAACATGGCCAACAGAATGTGGTCCTTTGTGTGTAAAAAGGCCTTGCATTTTCTACATAAAAAGCTACTGGACATTGGTATGGACCCTTTCACCTTTTTGAAATCACCTTACCTGGCTGGTAGACAGAGGGCCTTATGCTAGCAGTAGTGACAACTCTTGGTTTTGGAGCAGGAACTGGACTCTCACTGTAGCCTGAGGAAGGAGCGGTACCCTGGGAAACCGGTGTTGATGTATAGGACTGTCCCGTACCTCTAAAAGCAAAGCAAAGCTGTGAGCAATTTCCAGACATCAAGAGCCGCAGATTAAGAAATCAAGAGATTTGTCCGCTTCCACACCACCCCAAGGGATGCTTCCTTAACGGCACAGAGAGAAGAATGTGAGATTCATTAGCCTTTTTGGTCACTATAGGTGATGAAGGCGGCCAGTGCAGCCCCTATTACTGGCATTTTAATGACTCCTTTAAAAACAAATTTAATGAGGAAAAAAGAGCCTGCTGTCAGTGTATCTTTAACATTGGCACCTTTATAAAATCAATCCCTTTGGTTGGGAAAACTAACCAAATAGGAGACCTAATCAATCTCTAGTTTTGAGCGTGACCAACTGCAGGAAGATCCCATTTAGCAGGGGTTGATCATTTTAGACGTCAGGGCTAGGCATCTGAAAATGAGATTCTTGGTCCATTTGCCTAGTGCCTACAAAGAGGCTTATCCTGGTCTCATTGAAATCAGTGGGAGTTTTGCTACTGATTTAAATGGGAGCAAAATCAAACAAAATTCAGTGATTTATACTAGTGCTATGAGAACTGGTAACCGACCTCTTTTCAGTGGGACCAAGTACTTGGCCTTTAGAAAGCAGGGAGAAAAATATATCTCATCTCTGAAACTAGCTCCTTTCCAGGTCTAGGTTTAGGTTATAATCTATTCATTTATTTTTCTAATGTTTAAGTTCGGAGGGTCCCAAAAGCCTCTGTTTCGCAATTACATGATCTCTCCCCTATGCTCCTGGATTGAGAAACTCTTTGAAGGATTCCAAATAACAGCAGTGAGGGATTTCAATGAGGAAAATCACCCCTGAGGAGTTTATCTCCACCAATAGGTGCTGAAACTAGAGGTGCTGCCACACCCCCTGGCTTGAAGTGGCTTCTATCACATACAGGGTTTACAGTTTGGTTCAATGGCTCTCAGCACCACTATAAAAATTGTTCCAGCACCCATGTCTCCAGCACTTTCTTATGGTTCAGGTGATGAACCTGAGGGCATGTCTACACTTACCGGGGATCGATGCTGCTGCAATCGATGCAGCGGGGGTCGCTTTAGCGGGTCTAGTGAAGACCTGCTAAATCGACCACAGAGCGCTTTCCACTCAACTCCAGTACTCCACTGGAACAAGAGGAGTAAGGTAAGTTGACAGAAGAGCATCTCCCATCGACGCAGCACAGTGTAGACACCACAGTAAGTCAATCTAAGCTATATCGACTCCAGCTATGTAATTGGAGTAGTGTAACTTAGGTCAACTTACCCCGGTAATATAGCCAAGGCCTCAGTTTGATAATAGTAAACCACAGAATTATTTGCAGCTTGGATTTACTGATTTTCACAATTGCAACCTTTTAACTTTAATTAAATGAGTTGAATGCAATTTAGTCTGGAGGACTGAGCACTGGACTTGAAGCAACATCCACTTACCTCAGAGAGGTCTTGTGAGGCATACATTAATTAAATATTGCAACATCCTACCAGTATACTGGGATATAAGATCAATTTTTATTAGGACAGCCAGTGAAATAAGTGGGAATAAGAATGTCTGGTTCCCAGGCCTATGTGCAATCCATCTCCTTGACAATGCTGTTTTTAAGAAACATATAGAATGTTTGATGACCCAAAAGTAGATACATTTAACTGAAGAACATTTTACATGGCAAATATTTTGCTCTACTCTGCTTATGCTATAAGACCAGATTGTCAAAAGTGTGGATGCAGCTGTGTGGGTGCACAAATTCAGATACATTCACACAATACCTTATTTTTGTACACACACCAAACCTCTAATGTTAATATTTAAATCAGTTGTTAACATGTGGATTAGTGTGCATGCACGTAAGTACATACACACCCATACTTTTTTGTGGTCTTGAATGTTGCACAAGTGTAGGTTTTGGAGATTTATTTTAGTAGGTGCTTTTAAAGGGAAACAGGATGCTGGGGGGAGAGATATCTGAGCCATGGGAATCAGTGAGAGGAACAGATGAAACCAGCTACATGTTTCCTCCTTCCCTGCTCACACTGCAGTTGCAGAGGAGTGTCTCCAGGGGAAGGGCAGAACTTGTAGCTTTCTTCAGTGGCTTGTCTTCAGTTGTTTGACAGAATAAGAACTCTCAGACAACTTCAGTGGTTCTTTGATTCTGCAGCCTCTAGAGCTCACTCTAACATAGGGTGACTTCTCTGGTTTAGGTGCAAGAGTTCAGGGATGTTCCTGAGACCTCAGAAGGAGTCCCAAGAGCTACAGTGGTATCAGAAGGATCTACAACTGTCTGCTTCCAAATGTTCAGCTATATCTACTCAAGCAATCTGGTCATCTGGAGCTGATTTCCCTGATCTACCCCAGACTATGCCTGCTGAACAGTGTTTACAAACAAGGGCTGCTGCCCACCCCACTCCTCACATAGTTCTTCCAGATGCTCTATCAAATTACTTGGCCATGTACATGGTACTCCAATCACCTAGCTCTAGCTCTCCTTCCCCTCTGCTGAGCAAGCAGCCTGTAAGCAGGTAAAGAGCCCTTGCTCCTCTATGTACTGCGGAAGAGGGAATAGGCTGCAGACTCTCCAGTTTATTCAAGCCCCAATTCTATCACTATCAGAGAGTCAGGGATTAGATGAGACAGAAAACTTGCCTTGGGAAGGAGTAAAGAGGAAAACAAACAAAGGAAAAGAAGAAGCGCAAGAGGAGAACAGGCAGAAGTCAGCAGATGTTGAGGTTTATGCTCTGCAGCAAGCACCGCAATCCGTACAGGAAGAGTAATTAAACCCTTACTGGGGCTAAACAGTTCACTTGCTTTCCTCAACACCATGCTTGCTTTACAAACTCCTATTTTTCCCTTCAATCCCACTATTTCATGGAGCCTCACACGGGGAGGATCCCTCAAGGCCTAGTTCAGACTCTTATCCACATGTGCTGCAGGATTTAGGGGTTCTGACCATTGAGGCCTTGTCTACACTAGAAAGGTTTTGACAGTAAACATAAAAGGGTATAGATATCCTTGCTAACCCTCCTATTGGAGACACAACTTATACTGGGAAAAAGACAGCTTTTGCCCATCTAGCGTATACCAGTTCTCTGAATAAAATAAGAAATAAGACTTTCCCCCCTGATATTACTGTGTTTACACATTCCTAGCTATGCCAACATAACTTAAGTGTAAATGTAGCCTGAATTTGGTTCCATTGTGCCATGGAGAATATGAGGCCCTGATTTTGACAAACTATTCTCATGAGTTTGAGTTTACTGTGGACTCTGCTGTACTGTGCCACAATTTTGTAACTATGAAAGCTGCCCTCTCAACAACACAGAATCAAAATTCATGAAACTGTTTGTATTTACAGTTATTTCCTGTTGCTGTCCCCTCTTAAGTGTCTTATGCATATAGCTGCCAGCTGCATTGGACTTCAGTTGGAGAACAGTAAGAACTCAAACAGAATCATTGCTCTTTTTTGTATTCCAGACAGAATGACTAAAAAAACCCAACCTAAATACCTTACAAACAGTGTCCATTTAATCCAATACTGACACCAATGTTTTGAAATGTAAGAGTTTATGGGTCTGTTTCATTGGCATCCTGAGGTTACTGGAAACAACTCAGTAATAGATTTGGCCTTATGTGATGATTTTAAAAGGTGATTGGCTAAAATATACACCGTCTGAAGATCTTTCATTACTTTAAGCCTTATTATTCAAAGGGAAAACAGTTACACAAGAAAACAGTGCAACATACTTACTTTTAAAGAATCTGATCAACACTTGCTGTGTAGGGTAGGAGATTATAAATTACCTTTATTATAAAAATATATCTGAAATTCTAGTGTACCTGCCATTGCTGAGTATGTTCTAGTCTCAAACACCTGGGTTCATTGGCAAAGACCCTTTTTAGGACTTTAAATTTGCAAAATGCATTAGGAAATCTGAGTCAGGTTACTCATGTTTAGACCATCATGCAGAAAAATAACTGCTTGTTTGTTACTCATGTATTTCACAATGTCTATAGCACTTTAAAACAGTGCCCTAGATTCCTTGTACTTCTAGGAAAATGGCATCTGCTAGAGAGAAAATCAATTGGAGTAAATAAAAAAATTGTCCCCAAACAAATGAAAAACAACAGCACCACTGAGTTCAATAACCAACAATGGAACTATTTATGAAGATAACCAAAGTGAGGATGCAGATTAGATTTAGCGATGGAGAGAAAAAGACTCCTGTAAGAGAGAAATAAAGCACTGAGCTACATCATTAAGGGTTTTAGTGAAGCTAAATCAGCTTTGGAAAGATTTACCAGCTGTAATTTCTGCCGCAGAAAGTAAATAGTGGTTAAGCAGGTGACAAAAGATATCCTGAGGACTGAAGATGGTTTAATGGAACAGTAAAATGATAACATCTCTGAAAGGCACTGAAAGTGCCCAATCTTAACCGAATGGATCTGTAACAGACAATAACATGTGAGAGGCAAAGAATTAAATACTATGTTTGAAAACTATTAGTCATCAGGAAAAAAGAGAGGAGACATTTTTAGGTTAATAGTTCACTAGAAGTCTACTAGTAGCATTAAAGTGGTGTGTTAAATACATTTAATGTGTAGTAGCTGCAAAAGACAATATTTTATACCTCTTTTTTGACTGGTAGCTGATGGAGGTGGAAGAATGCCGGTTGAAGCTAAAATAAGACAAAAGTTTGTGTTTTTATGCAAAAGAAAATGTCATTTGAAATTGAGAACCAAATATATCAGGATAATTAGGGCATCTTGTCCTACAATGAGTTCCTTATGAAAAGGAAGTACATACTATATTCAATAAGCAGTATGTTGAGGCATGTTAAAGTACATGACATGCACTACTTTTCAACTGGGTTACAAAAACAATGTTTAACTGTTATTGAGCCAAATCCTGCTCATTTTACTCAGGCTAGAAATCACACTACAGCCTTAATAAGGTGAGGACAATTTGATCCATCGACTAAAATGCCCCATAAATCACTAGCTCATACATTGGTGTTAATTCTTTAGTTGCAGGATGTTAGTTTTGTAATTAGAGACAGTTTGCTTTGACATTCACTAAATACTAACACAAAGAAAAAAGGTACATTTGCTTTGTTTCAGTGTCCACAAATCTGGATACTCCTAAGTAAGTTGCACAAAATCTTAGTAATGTGAACCTTGAATTGAAACATCACTTCTTAACTTGGGAGCTCAGCTCTACCTTAATTGTGGTGAGGCAAACAGCTATTCCATAATAAAGATATGTGGCAATGTAAATGAAACCACAGCATCAAGTTACTACCCCCAATTTTTCCCTGGTTATTTTCAACCCAGACAGCATTTTTCGGTTGGTGGAACTGCAAAGGATAAAAATACAGGGATCAGCCTACAGACATAACACTTAAAAGTTTACAAAAGATTTGATCTTGTGAAATGATGGATGTATTTTTATAAAATGTTAAAAAATGAAAGGCAACAGACTTGTCCATCGGATTCATGTCAAAGTCAAGCTATATATTACAGGTGAAATCCTAAATCTGTTATAATCAATAGGAGTTCTGCAACTGTCTTCAATGGGGCCAAGATTTCACCCTATGTCTTTAAAATATTATTGAACTAGGTATTTAGTTAACTATGCTTTAAACCTTGTGAGATAGGCTGTGAAAGAGTCAGGTTAACATTACAGGCTTTAAAATAAGGGGAAAATATGATTAATCAACAATTGATGACAGGCTCCAAAAATAATTCTGTAATCCCTTCCCCTGAAAATATTTCTTGAGGAACAGAGTGTGTTTTAATTGAAGGGAAGTCATTAAAGAAACTGACTTACCTCACTTAGATCAGATTTCATTAGTTAGGAACATTGATTAAGAAGTTCCATGCTGCCACAGATGTCTTGGGAGATTTGTTTTAAGTATCCAGGGAAAATCCATTGAACTGGATTAGGCAACATGGAGAAATCTCACTCGCAGTGTAGCTGAATAATTTTGTGCAAGGAGTTGAGGAGAAGGCTCTTCTAGAGAAACTAGGACTGTCCCAGATTTAAGGTTGAAAAATTCTATTAAACCGGTGGAATGGACTAGATCGTCCCACAACAGCCGCAGCAAAGTTATTACTGCCAGCAACTTCTTTTTTCTCTGAAGGTTTAGGGCAAAGATTTTTAAAAATGGATGCCTAAAGTTGGTTTACTAGGTCCATATTTTAGCACCTAAATAAGTTGCCTTGTTTTTAAATGGGAGCTGCTGGATGTTCAGTATTTTGAAAGATCAGGCTACTTATCTAGGTGCCAAAATGTAGATTTAGGAGTCCAATTATAGGCACCCATTAAAAAAAATCTTTGCCATGCTCCTGAATGGACAGTTTATAACAAAAGAAACAAGAAGGTTTCTATGTAAATAGAAAGAATCCAACTCCAGCTACAATTCAGCCTTCTGACCACTGGTATGGAGCTCTACCCCTTCAGAGTTCTCTTCACCTGTAACTATCAGGAAATTAATTATATACAATTCATCTGAGGTCCCAGGTAGCTCTTCAATCTCCAGACCTGCTGCATTACTGCACCTTGTACATCTATGGGAGATCTGACCTGGGAGTGTATCCCTTGTCTGCTGATAACAATATGAGGCCAAAAAACCTTGTCACCTCTTGCTGTTCCATTTTGAGTGCAAATTAAGATTTCAGGGCACTAACATATCCAACTTCTTAGTGTAGCCCTATAGTGGGGTGGAACCCCACTCAGGCCCTGGAGGGGCTTGAAACAGCCCTGGGAGGGGGCTGAGGCTGAAAGCTTGGCTGATTGGAAGCAGCTGCAGCTGTGGCCAGTTTAATCAGGGCTCAGCTGGCCCTTTTATAAGAGGGCAGTGACAGCGACGCTGACTTCCGTCAGTGTCGGTGGGTGCTGACGCCGGGCCCCGCCCCCGACGCCGGTGACGTCACGGGGCCCCCGCTCCCCAACGCCGGTGACGTCACGGGGCCCCACCCCTGACGCCGGTGACGTCACGGGGCCCCGCCCCCAATGCCACCGCAACGTCGCCGGCGTCGGGGGCGGGGCCCCGGAACATCGCCCGGTGCTCCGGTAAGTTGGGCGCGAGCTCCGGGGATGGCGGGGAGTTGCCGGTGGGTGCAGAGCACCCACTAATTTTTTTCCGTGGGTGCTCCAGCCCCGGAGCACCCACGAAGTCGGCGCCTATGGGCAGTGAGCCAAGAGGAGAGACTCTCTTGCTGCCTCTAGAGGGAGAAGGGCTTGGCTGCAGGGACCTGAGCAAGTACCTAGGGTGGAGCAGGGCTGGGGAGCTCCGGCCTGAGAGAACCCCAGGCTGTGGCCTAGGGTTAGGCCCCACTAGGTACTGGGGTTGCGGGGGCAGCCTACAGGTAGGCTGAGGCAGCCCACAGGTAGGCTGAGGCAGCAGGTCCAAATTTGCCTGTGATGAATGGCTTATACTGCTGTCTGCCCCAGGGCGCGGGGGCTAGCTGGTGACTGGCAGTAGCCTATGACTGAGGCGAGGTGGGGATAGTGGGTTGGGGTTCCCCTGGGGAGGGGAGACCCAGATCTGGGAGTATTGCTAGGGGGCAGCACCCCAGTTAAAGGGGCACTGGGTCCTGGGAGGGACACGGGGGCCAGAACGGTCAGGTGGATCACTGGCCTGCAGAGGGTGCTCCAGAGGCTGGATGAGCTAATTCCCAGAGAAACCAGCAGGAGGTGCTGCAGGGGTGAGTCCAACCCTGTCACAAGCCCTCTTTGGGTCCCCTGGCTTGGGCTCAGATAATTGATTGTGGCAAGCTGCAATTCTGAATATGCTAATTTAAATAATTATTCTTTTCAATGTTCAGTTGTTTTTTAAATAGGGTATCATGGTCCATGATGCTATTGAGAAACAGAAAGAGGTAGTTAAGTGGTAAGGGAGTTTATACGTGCTCAAGGCAAACTCGCTTGCTCTCATTTACTGATTAAGTTCCCAACCTTCAAACTGCTACATGCACTGGCAGACACTTTTGCCTACGTAGAATTCAGTGGGGCTGCACATGAGTACCTGTGCATATCTATTTGGAGAAACAAGGATTAAGAGTGCTTCCTAAGCCTAAATGAAAAGGGATGTGGATAGAAGGGAAATGGAAAAAGGATCAAATAAAACACACTAATCAGTTTATATTTAAAGGTTGAATTAGCTATGCAATTAATGTGATCAAAATGGTGTCTAGATCTTTAATTACTAATTAGTTGTTGCTATATATTATATTGAAATCTTATATAGTTAGCACATAAGTTGTAGTTTTGAGAGTGGTTAACTATCATTTTCAGAGCACAAATGGACACAATTCATTTTGAACCAGAATATATTCATCAAAAAGTTAATTGTGCAACTAAAGATTATGGAAAGGGCCATGGAAAGTGGAAGACATCTGACACCTGTCTGTCGGAGTAATTGTTACACTGATATTCATGACAGAAAAATTCAGTTATGTTCCAAGTTGAAAAGCATCTTTGCTGGCATTTACAAAATGTTAGTCTTATTTCAGGGATCTACACAAAGGAGTAGTTGCAGTTTCTTGATAATCTACCTTTTAAAAAGTATATACACATCAGCTAAAGAACCATTATGTGAAAACCCACCTTCATTCTTCCTGAAAATCCTAATTTCAGGAATTTTACATGACAATCTATACATTTAATGTTCTGTTTTTCAAAAGTTCTTAAACAGCTATTTAGATAATCCCCTATTTTAAAACCCCTTTAGTGCAAATATACACGATAGGTAGTAATGTAGAAGAGCTAACACTGCTGCCATCATAGTCTTCTAGGAGGATATTTTTCTTTTATCATTTAGTTTTTATTAGTCTGTTTTAAAAAAAACAACAACACTACACTTTAAAAATCCTCCTGCACACAAGTCAATGAGAGTTTTGTCTAAGTAAGGATGGGAGGATCAGACCCAAGGAATTTAACACACTAACACTGTTGTATTTAGATACCAAAACCGGAAACCAACAAAAACAAACTAAAAACTACCACTATTGTCCCTGAACCTGTATATTGAGATAGTAGGGGGTCTTAGATCAGTGTGTTCTCATTACAATGTATTCTGGTACACTGCCAAACCTCAGCAACCCAAGTTAAAGACAATGTGTCATCCTTTAACCTTTTGATCTCTGATACAAGTTAACATTATGTAAACAAAGTGGGCCTGATTCTCCTCTCACATATACCAGTAACTGTAACTCTATCGGACGTCAATGGACTTATTGCTGGTTTGCACCAGTGTGAGAGGCTGCTGGTGCTTTGGTTTGGTTTGTTGAGAGCAACAATACTGACAGTGAAGTTGATTCCAAAACACTATCGGACAAGAAAATGTGGATAAATTAAAAAGCGAAATAACAAAATAATAACATAATGATAACAAGCAGCCTATCACTGTATACTTGTACACATGTCTAGCATTAATGTGACAAAATGTAAAAAGAGAGAAAAAGCTGTAGTTAGTCAATAACATTTCAAGAGAAACTATTACATTTTGATTTGGGAATTTCTCAGCAAATTGTTTAATGCTAATTAAGCCCAAGAGTTTACAGCTTTCTGATTTATCCTGTGCTTTCACTCCAGAGCATGATATTGTTTAGGAGCATAACTTTATTGGATTGATTGTTACTTAAAAATCAGGATGATGGCAAAATAATAAAGCATTCATAGGAAAAATTGAAGTTAAAAAAGATTGTCTGTCTGCAGTGCAACTACTCCAAGGATCTTATATAAGGGATAGAGTGATGTCATCCAGTGCCCAGACATTTAGAATGGACACAGGCAATTAACAGCATCCCATCCTGTTCAGAGTCCGTTAGAGGTCCTTATTGACTAAGGCAGGCAGTTTCATAATAATAAAAACAAACTCTGAAGTGATTTTAACCAATTCCTTAAACTGGAGAACTGACAGTATTAAAGCTTGGTGTCTTCTTTCTCTCCTTTTCTACATCAGAAACCTAGATATAGAAATCAACAATGCACAACGAATCTGTCTTTTAGCCCAAGTCAACCTGTAGACATGCATTTCTTACTTAAGGTTAGGCAATAAAAACAAACTGACAACGCTTCAAACTGAGCCCAGAAAAAGAAACATAAAAAGTATTTGTGGTTTTATTTTTCTCCCTTCCCACAATGTTGTTCGTTTTCCATATAGATGAAATCCCTCATTATTTTCTTGGAGGAAAAGAGCTGGCACCAATTTGGAATCTATAGTTGGCCTCCTGAGCAGTTAATATACCATGGAAGTAACAGGAAGTAAGTAACGTTATTAGGATTGTGTGTACACACAGTCACCAATTTTGCCCTCAATTACACCAGGCTAAGCCTAATGTAGTTACATGGGTGTAAATGAGAGAAGAATTTGGACCACAGTCAAGAAAACACACATCAGATAATTTTTGTGTCTCAGGATTTTAGATTCAGGTGACGCTCCCTTAGTTTTATTCATGAAGAGCAACTGGCCCATCCAACTAAATCTGATTGCAGAGTTCAGCTCTGGGATTTTATAGACAACAGACTAGACTTTGCATTGCTTTTCAATGAATGAATCCCTCAGTTGGAAGAAACAATTAACAGAGAGCCTTGGGAACTGGGTTATTCTGTAACTCCTACCTGGATCAATCCACCCTTTCCTGTTTTATCCATACTTCAGTAGATACTGTGCCTGAGACAGGACTGTGATGTCAGTCTGTGTGGGTAGTTTTAAGAAATCACTGACCTGCTATAAAAAAATTGTTGTGACAAAGTCTTTCTTAAGCTAAGCCATCACATTTTTTCTGGATTTCTTTCCCTCTCATTCTGATGGATTTATAAGTGACTGTATACACAAACAGAAGTTTTATATCCTACCTCTCTCTCGCTGCTGAGTGATGCCTCACAGCCCAGCAATTGTGACAACATAGTGACTTCTCTGGCAGTTAAATGTTAATGTCAGAAGCACTGGATTGTGGCATCGCTGAACAAATCAGACAGCAGGGAGAAGCTGAGTGTAAAGGAGACTGCTTTGGTTTATGAACAAACGATCTTAATAATCAGCTATATTAATAAAATAAATGCTCCTTGGAATAACCTGAAATTTGCATTACGAAATTTTAGAAAGTTACTACATTGCTAAATGTTGGCAGGATCAGGCACTAAGACCACAAATATTTGGAAACAGATCAATATATTTTTTCTTTGCATGGAATAAAAAGTATCAAAATATTGGGACAGGTGTAATCCTTGGTGTAAAACCAGTAATTCAACGGGATGAACATGGTCCAATGTATCTAAAACAATTCGATGGAACAAACTTTCAGAATGCTACACATGGATGTAGCCTCACAACTACCTAGTACTCCTGGAGTTAAATCCACTCTCAGGATAGGGAGAAAAATGAATCCCTAACTCTCCAGGTGAGTAGTCTGAAAAAGGAAAAATGCACTGATTGTTTTGCTGTATATTGTATTGATTCCCTACCCTGGAATGATTTATAGAGGGCCTCAGATATTGTGCACAATAAATGTAAAAATAAACTCAAAGGAAAATTCTTTGGAGCCAATGTGCAGTTTCCACTCCAATTACCTCTGCTGTGGACTAACAATGAGCAATTGCTTCTAAGCTGGTATTTTCTACTTGCTGCAAGCAGCTTCTGAGCATCTATTGTTCCATACAATCGCTATTCTAATCTGTTTCTGCTTTCTTTGCCTTACTATGGGAAGCTGAATGGACTTGCACATTTAGGAGTCTCTTTATTTATCCATGTCCACGTGATTTTACATCCGTTGACTCCCATTAGAGCTAAGGGGAATTACACGTGCAAATCCCTTTTGCAACCATGTTAAAAAAGATCCCCAAGTAGCAATCTGGAAGGCTTGGAATGCAGACTGACAACATTTTGATGCAAATTCCCTGGTTTGCAAGAGTAAGTGCCAGGACTTACATTTGTTTACAATTTTTGTTCTGATCTATGGATAAGGTTTAATTACAAACAGAGAGAAATACTTCCCATGAGTTTACATGTCAGCTAGGACCACATCCTCAAAAGGAATAGCTTTTGATGCCTAGCTATATGTAGTATTTTTTTTTTCCCTGGGCAAGTAAGAGATCTTCTTTGGTAATTTTTTTTATCAATCTCAATGATCCCAGGCCCCATTCTCAAATAAATAAATTATAGTTAAAATCAGCATTCAATCGAACAAGATAGCCCCAGCACCATTTACAAGTGTAACTAACCACAGAGTTGGATGCAAATGCAGTAAAATAATTCTTTTGGAAAACACTGAGCACCCACCCTTTGAAAATAAGGCCTCTTTAAGATGTCTCAAGTTGGACATCCAAAAGTAATGGAGGCACCCAAAATCACCGGTCACTTTTAAAAATCTTGGCCATACACACAGAAAGCTAAAAACCGACACTTATCTGAATACTTGTAAAACTGTTTAGTGAAGTGGTGCAATGTCAATAAGAGGACCCCTTATAAGATATTGAAGGTCTTATGGCAATATTTTCCACTCTGGGCAACATCTGGCTTTTCAGTGAATTCCCCTAGCAATTATTTTGCGCGCTCTCTCTCTCTATATATATATATAAAATTAATCCAGAGCCCCATTAACTTTACATAAAGTGAAAATGTATGTACCACATTAACACATCAATCAGTTCTTTACTTCTCCACATGATCCTTGAGTTCTTACAGCTCTGGTTGCTTTTATTTGTTTGTTTTTGTTTGCAATGCCCTTGGTTGCAGATTTGACCTATGACCTTACTCTGTTTTTAGACGTTAATGGGGAAAATTAGAACTGTAGTGCCTAATGAGATACATTCATCTCTGGTGTATTTCCTCTGAAGTCAGTGGGATTACACCAAGAATGAATTTGGCCTAGTTTGTTTTAGCTTGCTGAATATGGGAATTATAGAATCAGATGGAGTGCTTAGTGTGCATATTTACATTCCAGAACCAATAACAATTTTCCATTCCATAGCTCTTTCAATTCTGCATTGTTGCTAGAGAAATGACAACATATTTAAAGGTTTGAGATATGCTTGGTGGTCACTTATATTTTCTATAATGTTCCCCAGATTTTTATATATAAAATTTCCCCAGATTTAGCCTTCAAACCTGTGTCCTCTTTTCACTGTAAACAATGCCCTGAGGTGATTTGTCTGTTTTATGCTGAGATAAAGCACACTTGTATAATTATTACCTCAACTACATTACTGACTGACTCAATCTCTCTCATAATCATAATTATCTAATTGTGCTCAAATAATACATCTTAAAATCCATTGCCTTCTCTACTGTTCAGCTTGATTAAATGTAAATGCTCCATAGCAACTAGGAAAGCCTGGCAGAAAGCATTATGGTAGTATTCTTTGTTTCTAATGATAACTGTTTCTAACCCTTCTCCCACTAGTGATCTGTCATTAGTTAATCATTGTTTAAAATACAATAAAAGTAGGTCTGATGAACCTTTAAAAATGGGTCAGCTGGTCATATTATGATCCAAATTTTTCATCAAGTAAAACATAGGTTGGGGTTGCCACCTCTCTTAATTAGACAAACACCACACAAACAAACACAAATTTGAATCTGACATACAACTAGCTGTCTGAGCTCTGAGAACATTTTTTTAGTCATATACTTTAAACCTAATACTTGAAAGATCAAGGTTTTCTTTTAGCTTGGTTTTAATTCAAACAACATCAAAACAAACAGGCTGCTCCATGGAATACATTTTACACTTCTCAATGTTCTCTCTGAAGCCAACCTTTTAAGAAGTTAGGAACCTCAAACTGAAGTGAATAATGAAGAGTGAAAATAATCTAACTAAAAAGAAAAAGGAGAGAGGTTTGCAAATATACCTAGACTGAGCAGAGATAGCAGACAAAACAGTGGAAACTGCTAGTGACATGTTCTTGGACCCAGGGAAAGGTTTAGGCTGTGACAGAGAGCTGAAGCCTGCAAGCACTCTGCAGAGGACACAGTAAAAGCATGAACGCATGTACAAAAGAATGTTACAAGGAGAACAAGAGTGACATCTCTCAGAACTGAGCCATGTATGAGTTCAGGTATAAGACGACCACTCTATAGTTACCAGCAACACATGTATTTTCTGTGGAATACATCCGCAGACCTACAGTATAGCACAACCAAGCACGTTCCTACAGAAGACAAAACAAGTTACAGAAAAAATATTAAAATAGGACTCTCTGGATAGCTAAGAAAGGCGGTAGTTCAGACAAGTATCTTGTTTGAACGGCATACATTTTTACCTTGTAAGGACCAATATATTTGAATCAGAAGTCAAGACAAACATTTCAATAGTCAGCTAATGCCAGAGTAAAGAGCACAAGGGTCTTATGTTCATTTTTGTTGTGATCAATCTCAAAAGCTTGTTTATATTCTTACCTATATGGAGTAGGGATTTGCTTTTTCAAGAATGTATTATACACTCCATTTTCTTCGTGGAGCAGTTTAAGGATATACTGAGGGCTAAAATTATTTAAACAATTATTATATGTGAAATGCTTCTCAAGCAATGATGTTATCAATATAATTATGAAAACAGGGTGTAGTACTTTGCTTGGTCTCCCTTTGGCTGGATGTCTGGCTCTATGGCATCAGAACAAAAATACAGAGTCAAACAAAGTATTTTGAAAGAAATTTAAGATATTAGCAGCTAAAAAAAGTCAGTATTCATAAATATTTTTAAAGTGATTTGATGAAAGAATAGCAGGTAAAAAAAAGAAGCTTTAGAACAGAGAGAACATTTCCTACCAAATTATGCAATTTTAAGGTACGGTAGGTTACATTTTGAGCCTCTATTATTTGAGAGTAGTTTATATTATTGAAGGGGAGACATTTTGTTCCTGGCCACTTAAAGTGGGCTAAAATGTGCAAGGTAAATGATTCTCAAAGCTTTTAGGAGCAAAAACTGTAAAAGAGAAAAGAAAAAAGGTACAACGTGAATTCATTCTTATTCTTTTGACTATTATTATGTAAATGGCAACATCAGAAACTTCACCCATTTTCCCCACAGTCTGAGGAGTCTGTTCACCCTAAATATACATGTATAATTCTCAGTATTATACAACAATTATGAATGCTCAGTGAAGTGAGAATAGACTCTGAATTACTATCTTTGTTCCTTTTTAAATCCTGTATTAATTGTATAGTTAAATCTTATTAGAAAAAAACAACGTTAAATAGAAATGAATCAACTTAGTGCCTTTATAGAGAAGTCAACCACCAAATGAATGGCTCTACTGACATCCAGTATATGGCACATCCCATAATACTGAGGTCTGTCACACTACAGTAAATATCAAAGATTCTACTATACACAGTGTGTTATCACTCAAAGGGTTAAACTGCATTTTGCATTTTCTTCTTTGAACTTCTAAAGGGCTTTGTCACTGTTTAGGTATATTCAAATCCAGATGGATCTTTATATTAGCTTGCCTAATTTATTAACCTGTTTGTTTATTGATAATTTTAACACTGCTGTAATGCAATGTAAAGGACTTTCACTCGCTATTTTAATTTATTATGAAACTTTGGTGTCCTCACTACTAGCAAAAAAACAGTTCTATTTTTAACAGATTCTTTTTTGAAAATGTAAATTATATTCCTCACTTACAAGGATATTTGATTAATTTGGTCTGACATCAGTTTGCATCTTGCAATTTCCTTGAAAACAAAAATTCAACACTTCAACAACAAACAACTTCAGAATACATAAAACTAGGCAACATATTTTTCCAATATTCTGCAAACTTGGATAAAGTTCCGCCCCCCACTCCCATGTACTCCCATGTACGTACACACACACACACACACACTCACAGCACTTCTAAACACCAAACAGGGAGACATTTGCAAAAAGACAATGCAAAAAAGCATTACCTTTGGAAAGAGGACGAGAAGGAATCTTGTACTACAGAAATGGGAGTGGCTGATGGTGGTGTCATCTGATTGGACGTGTTTTGAGTAGCAGTAGCAGGCTGATTGGCTGAAGCAACTGGTACAGGAACAGAGGCAGAGCTGGTAGACACTGGCGCATGCTCAACAGGGGTACTAATTAGAGTTAAATTAAATAAAACAAGAAGCATCTTAAAAAGGTGTACGTTTACTGTGTAAAGGCAAAAAACCCACCGTGTTTGGCCCCAAAAGCTGCGAACAGAGTGGCAAGCTGTATTATTGGGGGGGGGGGGGTGGGGGAGAGAGGAAGCACAGATATGGAAGGTCAAAAGCACATTTGTTAAACTTTTTCTGTAGCTGCGTTAGGACTAACATTAGGTTTAATGCTGAGTTCAATAATGTTCTCATTTGGGTGAAATTCATCCCACAGCACATAAGGCCTTACTGCCCAATCCTGGTCCCACTGAAGTTAATGGCAAAAAAACTCCCAGCACATGAGACTTAGGTGGTTGTGTAGAGGACTGTAAAAACCTTCAGTGCTACGGTAAATTTCACTCACTTATGCATAATGTTAACTTCCGGATCAGAGATTACATTAGGTAGAAGCATTAAAAAAATTAGATTGATGAAAGGAAACCAGTTGTACGATATCGTCATAGGCCTGAATAAACAGAATTGCTACAAGTTACTGCTGTTATGGATGTTACTGAGCAGGAACTATCGGGGTGTAATCTCCTCAGTGCAATGTGCAGGGTGGTGCAGTGCTTGGGAGCTAATTATGGCTCAGTCATTCTCTGCTCAGCACTTTCTTCATCCCACCAAAAGTTTGAGTAGCAAGCCACGTCCCTGACATGCCCCCAACATCAGGGCTGAAAGAAGGGATGGGGCAGCATATGAGTTTGCTATACCAGTCCTAAGCCTGCTTCAGAGATGAAGTTAGTTTCTTCTCCCTTTGTCACACAAGTGGAGCAGGAGCAGACCAGAGCAATGTATCTGCCCTTATCTGATGACAAAATAGGCTTATTGAAACCAAAACTACATCTAGTCTTCTTGAGTACAAAATATTGATTGTAACACTTTATTTAGGTACTTCTATGTCCCTCAGCACAATGATATCTGAACACCTCGCAGTTGTTAATGGATTTTATCCTCACAACAACTCTGCGAGGTGAGGAAGTGTTATCCTATTTTTCAGATGGGAAATTGAAGCACAGTGTAGATACACAGGAAGTTTGTGGCTTATCTGGGAATTGAACCTAAGTCTCCTGAGTCCCAGGCCATTGCCTATCGATTAGACCATAGCCCCTAGCCAACATGAATAGCACATGCTACATTGAGGAGGAACTCTCCAAGTCCTGAGCTGAAATGTTCTAATGACACGTAAAAAACAGAAGGCAAATAGTGAATTTACTAGCCAGCTGTCAGCAAATGAAATAAACACACCTGAGTCATTTGGAATTATCACATTTGAAAAGGAAACAAACAAAATTCAAAAGAAAAAATGGGGAAAGGAAACAATTTTATATTTACAAAAAAAAAATCCCCATCTCTTTCTCTTTACATATTGTATCTACCATTAGCTATAGAATGAATAAACTAGTGGAAATATCCACCACATCGACAAAACCTTCATACACACATGCAAAACCCAGACCTAATCCTCATTGTTCTTGATGTCATATTTTAACATGCTGTGGATTCATTTGCCTCAGCCACTATCCCAATACATTATGTAATATTTAAAGCATATAACACTGTAGCTGTACAATGCCTCGGCTTCAGAGTTATGAATGCAATACCATTTTTACAGATAAAAGAAAACACAATGTATTTGACTGTCTCTGCAAGCAGTGTGGCAGCTGCATTTCCTCTTTTTGGAATGGATATCACACCAAAGTGGAGATACTCCAAATTTTACTCTTATGTCTTAGGTTTGGAAAATTTGCATGGACTGGAACCATGCCTCAAACAAAATGAGATTTACTGTATGTTTTTTTTAAGAGGCAACACAAACAAGCAAGACGACAAACCATGGGTGAAATCCTGTTCCCACTACAGTCAATGGGAATTTTGCCATGGGCTTTACTGGGGTCAGGGTTTCACTCAATGGGTAATAAGCCTATGGGATGGTTATTCAGTTTTTATAGTGGATCTTTTAAATGTGAGCTGAAACACATATCCAATAATTAATCAAACAAAGGAACACTAAGAACACAGGTGAATATGTACCTGTGTGGGGGCAGGTTTGAGGCGGATGGGCATGTTATAGTAGATATAATAAAACCGAACGCAAGCACATTAGAATACATTATAAGGACATCAAACAATAATGTTACATGTTTTTAAGGTTTCTTTACTTAGGCACTAGAAATCTAAAAGTCACAGAGGCCTGAATCCCTCTCCTGCAACTGCAGATCACTAGGGTATGCATTCATTATTCCAGAGAATAAGAAAATAGTTACACAAAGCATATATAAATAGTTAAGTCAGCAATGTGATCTTGCTACCTTTAACTTCTGCACTTTGGACCTAATACTTCATTTACTTTTACCAGTAGAATCCAGAGTAACTTCACTGTCTTTACTGGAATCACTCCAGATTTACCACAGTGTAATGACAGCAGAAACAGGTTGTTCCCTGTTTTATGAATGCTTGTAGTTCAGTTGAACACTCAGTTTTTGTATTAACCCCTATAAAACCTTAGACTGGAAATACTGTTCCTACTAAAGGCAATGGGTGGTTTGCCATTGACTTCACCAGAGCCAGGATTTCACCTTTTGTATCTGCAGGAGGCATATTCCATACACACACAAGAGCAAGCTGTAGAAATATGTGGTGATTTAGCAAGTCTCTCTCTTTTTTGGGTAGAAATAATAATACTTAGCACGTATACAATGTCTGCAGCTTGAAAGCTCTTTATAAACATTAACTCTTAGAACTCTTCTTTTTAGAAATGGGGAAACAAATCCAAAGGGAATTCTGCCCTCAGTTAATATGTTCAACCCACTGAATGGGTGTAACTTGGGGCAGAATTCAGAGTAACCAAAGACCACCATGAGAATCAGTGGCAGAGCCAGGAGGTTCCTAACAGTTCTTCAGGTATCTGCTGATTGACTAAGGATGAAGTCATGGTTTATAAAATGAAACAGCTACCGTATATCCGAGCATGAATAATATTTTTATGATTAAGTACCTTAAAGTGATTTACTGTTGTTTCCTTACTGGTTCTTCTCCTGTTCACTTTTAACCAACCACCCCATTCCATCAGTCTTTACAGTATTTTATATTTTAAGGGGATAATCAAAGGAAATGTAAGTTCTTAAATAGCTCAATATCCTTAATAAACTATAAAACGAAATGTTCAGCATGGTAAAGTTATGTGGATGAATATACACACGCATGTACGTATATTCTGTTACCATTTTGATGTTCACTCATGAGAAGGAACACAGTTTAGCAGAGGTTAACCAGATGATAATGATTAATAACCATATTTAAAACACATACACAAACACTTAAAAATAAGTACAGATTACACTCTTTTACCTGAGAAGAGTCCTAGCCCTATGAAATTCCGCGTCTAAGAGTCTCGCAATAGTAACTAAAGAGCAGGTTATTAAAGCAGTAGTTAGTCTCTTTTAAGCAGTGCACAAAGTTGTTTTTGTTTCAGGTGCTCCAAAGAAATCTCTGGTAGGGTAAAGGATTGAAATTGTAGAGAAGATAAATCAAAATGAGCAGTCAAAGAACTAATCTCTTCTATTGTAGCATATATTAATGATGGAAGTGCTGGAGATTGCATTTATAGCAGGACACAACATGGATGTGTTTTGGACTTGCATTAGTAGAAAGAAGAGCTCTATTCAAATACCAACTGAGCATCCATTCAATAGAATGTGCTGCTGTTTCTGTGGAGATGGTTCCTATGTGGCTGTCACCTGCCTGGTGGTAGAGGAAGCCATTAAGAAAGTCACTTACAACGGGAAGCATATGAACTAAAACCTGGTGAAATTTATAGTACATAGATATTTGCCTTTTAGGCAATGGGATTTTTCATATGAAAGAGTTAGAGAATGTTATTACAAAACCATACCAAAGCCACAAGCCAGGTCAGTTATGGAGTTACATGTTGCAGTATACCTTTGATTATTGGATGAAGTAAGAGGGGCTTTCTGGCCAGTCCTGATGTAACTGGCTTCCCTTTGACTTGTACCCGTTCCAAACCTCACGGAACCCTTGGAGGCCACTGGCTTAGCTTTGTCAATGTTGGCATCCATGGTGTGTGACTTAGGAGGATGCCAAACACTTGAGGTCACATACTGTGCCACATGATGAGAACCTGTAGGGCTGGGTAACAAAGATTAGAAGGGGGTATGTGCATGAGATATATTTTTAACCACATTACCAATTGCTTAAATGAATATTATGTCTTTGAGAGTGAAGAAGAGTTCCAGCCAAAAAAGTAGCCAGTGCTTTTAAGTGAGAAGTGTTTTATTTGTTCCACTTAGTTTTCTGAGATCCAAATGCTTACCATGTAATCTAACAAATGGGACATCATTTCAGAACACTCATGTCTACCCCTCTGATGTAGGACTTAGTATTTCAATGAACTGGGAAAGGCCTTAAGGAAAAAGAGTGAGAAATTGCTTAACCTCAGCATTAAAAAAAGCCAGGTTAGCTCTTGGTTTGATGAAGAAGGCTTCAGTTTTCTGACTGACATCTTATTTGGGAAGAGATTTATATCAGCAAATCTCCAATGTCCTCTTATTTTATCTCCTAAGTCCCCTTTGATATCATTGCAGAGTCACATGTGAAATCATACCAATCTTCAATGCTGTATTAAAGACTGTGGCTAGAAGTCGTTCTGAGAACCAGGATAGAGATCTACAGGTTCATTACAGTCTTCTTTATCCTTCAGCTAAAACTGGAGACCACATTATTGACATCATAGTATTAAAATAAGACCTAGCAGAAATGAGACACTGGAGACAATAGAGGTGAAGACATGTTACAACACAACCATAAATGACTCAGTAGATATAGTGTGACACCAAAACCAGACAGATGTCTGAAATTGTTCAAGATAGCCCAACAAAGAGAGATTTGCAGTTAAGTTTCAATGAAGCAACAGTGTAATCTTGTGGTCAGTCCTAAACAAGCAATAGTGTTAGAGACTACCCTTCATTCCCTGCTTCTGTTATTTAATGTAGATGTGGTTGCTAATTATTTTATATATCAACTCACTCCCTCTCTGTTCCATCTTATTGATATGACCCAGTAAACTGTTTAATTTTTTTCCTTACTGGGAATGCCAGTCACGATTGGTCATGTTGTTAGTGGTGACAATCCTCACACTTACTCTGATTTTAATTCTCTGTGGTACTTGTTCAAATATGGGTTATTTTAAAAGCAGACATAAAACCTGTTGCGTGTGGAGTAATCAAGATATCGGAGGAAGGCACTGTCTTAAATCTTTATTTCTATGCTCTAAATTTATGAGGAGTTGCTATGCTGTGATAAATAATGGCAGTGCTTCATCCTAGAAGTAGCTTTATTTCAGTGTTTGGTGCTGAAATTATTTTTATCTACATCTACATAAATGTATATAATATAGATACAAAATTCATAATCTATGTGTATAAGTGCATTGGATCTTTTGGGAGGAAAAGCACTATATAAATGCAATAAAATACTATATATAGGAAGAATTAGTATCTTTTTAATCCATGATCAATACAACTCGAGAATCAGATTTAGAATTGCTTTTAAAATGCCAAGACATTTGACTAATTTAGATTGAAAAAAAAAATGTGGAGCAGCTCATACCAGAACAATGGAATCTGATTTAAAAATGGAAATGGTTCTTGAACTTCTGGACTGTTTGCCTCTGCTGAACAACTACAATATTGAACTTCAAAAACATTGATCAAATGCTGCTTATTTTTCTGTTTTCTAAAATTAAAGGTAATGTGGTATATTTTGCACAATTCCAATATAGTCTGCCACCTGGCCAGGAATCTTTCAAATATCTACATGAAAATGAACATCTCTAGCAAATCATCTCAGCTGAAACACCATTATAATGCATCTGTTCAAAGAGTGAATACATCTGATGTATTTTTAGGTAAAAACTTTGTGTGAAAAGTCTGAGGGAAAAAGAATACACAGCAAACATTACCTGTTTTCAGCTGCTGCAGCAACATTTTCCTTGCCACTGTGAAAGGAGGGGATACAGTGTGAATAAAGCAAGTGCAAGTACCAGTGGTGGGGGAAGAAGGAAGAATAGCAGCAAAAGAAGACAGAGAGAGGACAGATGTTTGGTTATCAAAAGCCTTTTAGAGTTATGTTCTAGATATTTATGACTATTGTTGTTGTGAGAAATACCCTACAATCAATTTTTTTTCTTTTTAAGAATTAGATAGAAAATGTGCTGGAACCCAGATGTGTGATTTTTTTTTTTACAAGCTTTCTCTTTGTTAATTGTAGGCAACTCTATTTCATTGTTAAAGTAAAATGGAGGCTCAGCAACACAGTACAAATCGACCGCTCTGTGTATGTACAATATATCATTTCCTGTATAGCTTTGGCTTCAATAATGGCCCTGTTTAAAAAATAACCTTTTAGTATCCCAGTAGAACACACTCGTGTGCCATCTCCAGTTTGTGAAGACAGTCACAGTCAGAGTTGGTTTGTCCCTGGGTATCCAATGTTCTGAAGTGGTAACCAGTCTTAGAGAAGATGTGCACTACCAGTATGTGCTCAATGTGAAGGTGTTGTTTTTTAATGGCTAACAGGGACTCCTATGAGATGGGCTGCATTACATGTCTGGACTCACTTAAAAACGTGTAAGAGGCAATTCATCCTCCCCAGATAGGCCCTAAGGGACAAAGCCAAGGATTGTGCCTCCGCAGTGTGGAGCTCAACTGGAGCTGAGCAACATAGTGAGGCTACATGCAACAGAGACCGTTGTCAGATTCCTCTTCTCCCCACCCTACCAAACGTTTACTCTCCTCCTTCCCCCAAAAGTATCAAGTTCATTTTGGGGGACAACGAAGGAAGGGAAGGCATCTGAGGCATCTCCAGCCCTGCTTTCCCCTCCATGGTCCTATTGCTGGGGAAAGAGACAGATGGAGGCCCAGAGACACTTGGAGGGGTGAGCTGGCAAGTGCCTTTATGAGGCACCATTTAGAACTTGTAATACATATAAAACTCCCATTTACTTTAATGTGAGTCACACAGGATCTGAAGGACAAGACACTAAGGCCCCAGTCTAACAACTATTTAAGTCAAATGAAGGATTCCCATTGAAGTCAATGGCAAGACACCCACAGATTTCAATGGTACAGAATTAGGCCTTGGTCCTGCGCTTAACTATACAAGTGCTTAACTATAAGCTTCAGACTAGTTTCTGCAAAGTCAGTGATACTATTTATATGAGTACAGTTAAGTATGTGTATAACTGTTAGAAGGACTGGGGCCTTAAGACTTTAATACTTCATTTTATAATTTTGAAACATAATTTTTCAACTATTTAAAGTCTTTTAGGATCTGATTCAGGAAAGCACTTAAGAATAGGCTTACATCCATTCCTACTAAGTACACAGATTTCATTGAGACCTAAGTATATGCTTAAATGCCATCTTGATTAGAGATGCTTATTCTGGCACTAAGAGTAAAAAAAGATGCAATGTAAATTTTAAATCTACTAATTTGTTAGGCCAAGTCATTTTTCTACTTTGCTTATGGTATTTTAAAAGTTTCACAGAGTATTTCTGTATATTATAGTTATTGCAATTGATTATATACTGTTTGACTATTTCTAATCTGGATACATGTTATTTAATAATACAATACTAATTAAGAAGCTGTTCGCTTTCAAAGGTACTTGGTAGAAAGATAAAGTAAGATGCCTCTTATAGCCATAGTGAGCCAGCTCTGACTGCATCCCTAAGGACAACAGAAATTCCTGATAGCAGCTGCTGAATTTTTGTTTTCTGAGGGGGAAGTGTGCTAGTGAAGGAGGTTTCCCCTCTAGGAAGTGGTATGTGTGTGTATTTGTTGTTTTTGGTTCTGTTTTTTATTTTGCTAAAGGGAAGCTGGGTAGCATATTAGGGATAGAAGAGCCCTTCCCTTCTCGCCATACGGTGGGCTAGTATTAGTCACTGCTGTGCATGTATGTTACATATAAATATACTAAACTAGACCCTTAACAGGTATAACTCAGTGGAGTGCCACTGAAGTCATATGAACTACTCTAATTTACATCTGTGGGTCTGGCTCATTGTATTCGTGTTGTCTCTCCTTTTCCTCCTTCTCACAGTATTTCCTAAGTGAAAGGCAAACCCCAAAGTGTTTGAGTCCAAGGGAAACTTTCAGAACCCACAATGTCAGAAATCAAACAGAACAAGTTTGTCTGTCTTTAATAAGGATGTCATAGTGCTCAGAATGGAAGATATTGGCTTAAAACTGAATCCCCAAGAAATGTGAAGCTGGATCAGTTCACCTCTCTAGAGTGATGGCAAACCAAACACTAGCTCTATAGATGACCAAGTCGTGAGTTCACTGGAATGTAATTATATCAAGTAGCCAGGCTGAAAAAAGGGGGGGATATGTTAGAGATTTAGTCTGTGGAAAGAAAAGAAGTGTTAAAATAATATACCAAGAACCGAAGTCATGCAAGAATATTAAAAAACAAACTCACAGCCTGAAAAATCTGAAGCGTGGTTTATTTCCAGTATAGCAAAATGGGTTATGAAAAAAATACACAGTCCAGACCAAAAGACAAGCAGTTATGGTTAACCTCATTCACCCTCTCCTGCTACAGCAGAGGTGGGTGAAATCCTGGCTGAACTGAAGCTAATGGCAAAACTCCCAATGACTTCACTGGGGTCAGCACTTCACCCTAACTTTTTTACTAACTGTGCAAGTGTGGGGCACTGCTTAATGATGGTGGCAGGGGAGTTCTGATGGTTAAAAGAGAGAGAGGTATGGAACAATTATAATAAACACAATTCCACAGAACAAAGCAGGGGAAAAGGAACTCACTCAGAGCAGAGAGAAAAGGGAAAAGACAAACTCAAACACACACAGCACATTTTCATCAGGGATTATTCTCCTTTCTGTGAGTGAGAACAACTCCTGTAGTTGAATCGGCTGAACTGGAATTTGGACTTAGCTATTGGTACAGAGTACTGACAGAGGGTTTTGAAGATGAAACGGACCAAACCCTAAGCCTTTCCACTATGGGAATGCTGAACTTAATTTGCTTTCTAAAACCACTGTACTTATTGCATTTAATGGGTCAAATTCATCCCTATTGCAAGCCCAGTAAAATCATCAGAACTACATCACGGAAGAATTTGACCCAATGAGATTTAAACTATTTTTGTGTTGTGATTATACAAGCTGATCACACAAATATGATTATAGAGGTGGAGAGTAGTTTTGGGGTATCAGGGAGAGATTCAAACCTGGGCTTTCTTCAGTCCCTGTTGTCCCACAAACAGGTGAAGCAGCTTTAGATAGGGCCTTGTATAATGTCCTCTCTAACAAAATGGTGGCAACTCCCACAGATTTCAATAGGAGCTTTATATGTGCATCAGAGAACATATATTTGTCCATTCTACTGTTAGTCTCAGTTACACAGTGCAGTATATAGTTGAAATTAGGGGATGTCTGATAATACAATGCATGAAATGATCATGCAGACAGACTGAGTGAACGGAATTAAGACTTTTAAAACCCACCCACTGAACTATCAAGTTTAATAATTTTAATAAATTAGGTAACAAAATGCAATACATGTTTGCCATACACATTTACAAAACACTTGTTACTTTCTGTTGAATCACAAAAGGCTCTGAACTTTATGGAGCTTTAATAAGGATTTTAGAGAATCTGAATAGCATACAGTACATTTTTCTGTTGTGTTTTTCACTTAGAAACCAAAGGTAAAAGATTGTTAAACCAGCACTCAAGTTAAGCACACGAGAACTCAGAGCTATCACATTTTCCACTCACTCCTAAAAAGAGAATCCTAGACTTTCTCCAGAATTAACAAAACTAATTCCTTACTGTTCCTCTAAAATCACGCAGATACAGAGAGGACAAATTAGAAAATAAAAGAAATAAATTTTGGAATAAAGAAAAAAATTGTGGGTCAGGGCTATTCTGCAGGTCTCATTCCTGTTTTGCTATCTTTTTTCTGGGTTCAGCTCCCTAACTCAGAACCCATCTGTGCTACTGTATTAGAGGAGTTCCTCTAATGTTGCCTTCCTGCACTTTGAACTGTATGAGGAGGCTTGGTCTACAGTAGTAATTTATGTTGGTATAACTACATCACTCAGGGATGTGGAAAATCTACACCCCTTAGCATAGACCACTCATACCTCCCCATATGTGTGACCCCCTCCTCGGCCTGCGCCCAGCCTGGGGCCACTGCGCTTTCCCCGCCCCAAGAGTTACCTTCAGGGAGTGGGGGGCCTCTGTCCTTCTCCTGCTATGCCTCTCACCCAGAATGTTCGGCCGCTGTCCCTGGCAACTGAGCCCGGCGGGGGGGGGGGGGGGGGGGCGGGACGGAGCCACTTGTCACACAGCTGAAGTTGGCCACTCTGGCTCACTGCTCTGTGTCTGAGAGAGAGCCCGGCTGGGGGAGTGGGCGATGAGCTGTCTCCTACTCGGGCCTGGCTGCTGGGGACAGGGGCTGAGCAAGCCAGAAACCTGCCAGGGGAGTGAGTACTCAGGCTTGCTCGGCCCTGGTCTCCAGCAGCTGGGCCTAGGCGGGGGGTGGCTCTCTGTCACCTTCCCAGCAGGGCTCTCTCTCAGGCAGCTGCCATGCTGCACAGAGCAGTGACCCAGAGCGGCGGCATGAGAAGTGGCTGGTCCCACCCCTTTCGCTCCCTGCCTGGGCCCAGCTGCCATGGACAGGGGCTGAGCATGCCAGGGGGCAGGCCCAGCAGGAGAAGGACAGAGCCCCTCTCCCTTCCCCCCCAGCAGGCCAAGCAGAAATCTGGGGGGGCACTTGACCCCCCCAAGTTTCCCCCTACGCGTCACCTATGCCCCTGAGTGACGCAGATATACTGACTTAACTCCTGATGTAGACAGCACTACGTTGACGTGAGGGCTTCAAGCTACTGCCTCTCAGATAAGGTGATTACCTGCATTGACAGAAGCCCTCCCATTGGTGTGGGTAGCATCTTCACTGAAGCACTGCAACAGTGCCGCTGCAGCCTTATAAGTGTAGACAAGCCCTTGACTTCTACTGGCTTCAATGGGAGCAAGAGTGGGCTTATTACAGATTAAAAAAAAAAAATCCAGTGAACAGTTCTTTTAAAAACAAAAACAGTTTGTATTTAAACTTTCCCCTGGAGTGTTTACAACTGGAACTCTGTGCTGGAGTGTAAGACCCTATCAGTGAAAGGGAAACTGACTAGTCCACGTTGTTCAAGTTGAATGAAGTGCAAAAGGTCCACAAGCCCAATACAGTAAATGGTGAGAAGTGAATTAGGATTTTTAAAAAAGTCTTTCATTTGTAATAATCTAAAGTAGTATAAGCAACTTGAGTGAATACATTCCTTCTTAAAAACATTATTTTAAATCTGAAAATGTTCCTTTAAATATCTCAGCACAGTTTAATTCAATATGATATGTGATTATGGGGATATTTCTTCATATCCAGGCATTTTAAATTCAGCTGAAGGGCTCTTTCCCTCATTGTCACAGGCTCAGAAATAGGGCACCTTATGAATAGTAAAGGCTTGATTATGCAAGGTGCTGAAGGCTTCCTAGGAGGCCTTCATGTTTTCTCTCTGTAGATACTTTTAGGGTGCTATCAGTGTAATATCTGAGTACTACATAAACATTACTGAATTTATCCTCACAGCATTCCTGTGCAGTAGAGAAGTATTATTTCTGTATAACAGAGGAAGAATTGAAGTGGAAAGAGGTTAAGCACCCAATTTTCAGAGGTGCTGAGTACCTGCATCTTCCATAGACTCTAACTGGAGATACTGGTGCTCAGCACCTCTGAAAATTCGGCCCTGAGTAATTTGCTTGTTGTCACACAGAAAGTCTGTAGCAAGGCTAGGAACCGAATCAAGCTGTTCTGAATCCCAATCCAGTATCATAAAATATCCCACATCTTTGAAGTCAGTGGGGATTGAGGATACTCAGCAACGTTTGTGAGATTGGACCCTAAACACAGAGTATGCGAAAAGGGCGAGAAGATGAGAGGACTATAGCTAGCCCTTTATCAGTATTCTGCTCTATAACCATTAAGTAGTCTTCTGTCCTACCTGCCAGAGCACAGGCTGAGGTGCCTGGTTTGAAGATAAAACAATTGAAAAGTACAATTTATAGATTACCAGGTTCTACATTTCCAGCAATTAAAGGTTCAATCATCCTGTTGATACCTGGGATGTTTATGGGCATTACATACATAAACCCCATGTCAATAAATGGAAAAACAGAATATGCTAGATGTTTGCTGAAAATCTGGTCCTTAATAAATTTTCTCTGGTTTTTTTAATTTATCCTTTACTGTTTTATTATTTTATCATAAATATATTTGTCTGAAAGTTAGATTTCCTTGTCAGAAGTAACAATACAAGGAGAATTGTCTGTGAATATTTAATGGCGGTTAGGAAAAATTTTTCCCTGTGGGAAAGTTATGTCATCATTGTCTACCACAGGGGTTCTTGTACTTTCCTCCAAAGTATCTGGTACTGGGCATGATCAGGGATAGGATACTGGACTAGACTGGACCTGTATTCTGATCTAATGTGGTTGTTTCTATGTCTGAGTAGGGATTATTCCATGACATCATGAACACAAAACCACAAAGAAGTGCGAATGTTTATCCCTATATTTCTTGAAGTTGTATTATTGTAACTGTAATTATTCATTAACTTGACAACAAAGACAGCACAAAACATGAAGGAAAAAACAGTTAACGGGAGAGGACAAAAGGCTGAAAGTTACAGTGATTAACATGCTGGTTTAGTTTATGACTTTAGTGATCTGAAAAGGGGGAGAGAAGGAAAGCTAGTGTCTCTTTCTCAGCCACTGCAGTTAAGAAAGTGGAGCAACCTACTCTAAAACTGACTGCAGTTTATCCTGCCAGTAAGTCTGCTTGCAAGTCTACCTTAGGGAAATATTGCTCTCTTAGAAGGCATCCTTGTTAGTGCAGACTGAGCCAACACAGAAGAGGAAAAAATTACTTTTCATTAGGTGAAGAACATAGCAATCAATTCTGTATTTGCTCAACAGTCAGTACTGAAATAAATAAAAGCAACTGTCGTGTGTGTTTTTGGTGCCATTCATAAATATGCTGTAGTGTTAGGAAACAGCCATATAACAGGTCTAGAATTGTTGCAGGAGATGCAATTGCATAATAAGTGTAAGATAAAGCCTTAAGTTCCTTTCCAAGATTTATGTACACATATACTGCATGCAAGTATGTATCCTAACTTATATCTGAAAGCATTTGCTATAAGATAGGTTTTGAGCACTAATTCAGTATATTTTATCAGGTTACTTTAGTGAGCAGTTATGCTTGCAAAATTATGAATAAGAGGAGGAGTTTGAAATATGCCCAGAATGCATTTCAGAGACGCAAATAAATTCACTTCAGATAGCTCTCCTCTTTATCCACCCATCTGATATAGAAGGAGCATAAGGCCCCAATCCTGCAATTGGATATGCTTAAGTGGCTACTTCCAGCCTTGGATAAGCCACAGAGATCTGCTACCATGGATCCAATTGCAGGATCAGGGCCTTAGTTGTACATCTGCGACAGCTGCAGATAAATGAGAGCTAATGTTCAAATCTAGAGACTGCATAATTGGACCCAATTCCCCTCTCACCACCATGACTCCATTGACTCCTGATTTACACTAGTGTAAGAGGGAAAAGAATCAGTTCCAATAAGTCTTAGGGTACGTCTACACTACCCGCCAGATCGGCAGATAGTGATCAATCTACCGGGGATCGATTTATTGCGTCTAGTGTAGACGTGATAAATCAATCCCTGATCACTCTGCTGTCAACTCCTGTACTCCACCGTGGCGAGAGGTAGAAGTGGAGTCGACGGGGGAGCGGCAGCAGTCGACCCCGCGCCGTGAGGACGCGAGGTAAGTCGACTTAAGATACGTCACCTCAGCTACGCTATTCTCGTAGCTGAAGTTGCGTATCTTAGGTCGATCACCACTCCCACCCCCAGTGTAGACCAGGGCTTAGTGATGAGTGATAATTCTTTAAAAATAAATGGGCATGAATAAAAAAGTTCTAAAGTATTTTATACCCTCTCTACTCACTATTGGCCTAAATTTCATGCTCTGCCTCAGATAATTTTCAATTTCCCCAATTTCTAAGCCAAAAACTGAACGGTATGGATTAGAACAGGTTTTTTTTTTAATTCTTTCATAACACAGATCACATTTAATATAGAGATTGTCTTGTGAATTCTCTTACTTTTCCTCCCTTCCATTTGTAATTGCATGATATTCCTGTAGCAACTACAGCAATTACTTACATGGAAAATATTAGGAAAGTATTTAGTAAATTTTTAGCTGTATTTAATACAATTTAGCAGCTGGGAGTAATGAAGAGGAGCCAGTACTATATGATCAGCCAGCTCTCCCGGCACTACTAGCCAATGCTCTATGAACCACCGATTCTCCACAGAGCACAGTTTGAAAACCTGTGGATTAGACATGCTTGATGTAACACTTAGTACATTCAAGACCTAATTTTTCCTTACCATACTGAGGGCAACACAAGCATTCAGACAATCCATAGAGAAATGCAGTATTGCTACAGTGAGATCTTGGTTAGCTACCAACACCAAGGGAAGGACACATACATGCACCCACACACAAAAAACTTGCACTCGAGAGACAAATGAAAATTAAACTAAAACTACAGTCCATGCAGGAAGAGTCAGTGGTAAACAGGAGAATGTAGAAGACAAAGACAGGTGAAGAACAGTATTTTCTTTTCCAATGCAGTTCAATCCACAGACGGTAATGGTGGACCTAGAGCAGGGGTCAGCAACCTTTCACAAGTGGTGTGACGAGTCTTCATTTATTCACTCTAATTTAAGGTTTCGCGTGCCAGTAATATATTTTAACATTTTTAGAAGGTCTCTTTCTATAAGCCTATAATATATAACTAAAATATTGTTGCATCCGAAGAAGTGGGTATTGACCCACGAAAGCTTATGCTCCAATACCTCTGTTAGTCTATAAGGTGCCACAGGACCCTTTGTCGCTTCTACCGATCCAGACTAACACGGCTACCCCTCTGATACTTAAAATATTGTTGTATGTAAAGTAAATAAGGTTTTTTAAATGTTTAAGAAGCTTCATTTAAAATTAAATTATAATGCAGAGCCCCCCAGACCGGTGGCCAGGACCCGGGCAGTGTGAGTGCCACTGAAAATCAGCTCGCGTGCCGCCTTTGGCACTCGTGCCATAGGTTGCCTACCCATGACCTAGAGCTATGACGAGGTTTGTTGGCTTACATGTGCTCCCCTCTACAGACTGTTTTCAGGATGGGTTCACTCTTTTTGTTAACCTTGTATGGATTCCTCATTTTAAATTAATATTAATTGGACAGATTACAAATAATCATCATCACTGTCCTGGATCATGCCATCTCTCCAGAAGGGGTAGCATGGAAACAAGTGGCCATAAATTCATTGTTCCCACAAAACTACCAGACTAAGTTTGTGGTGCCACTTTGCCACCAGCTTTGGTCAAATTTCCTTCTTTGACATCAACCAAGTTTCCACATTAACGAGAAACAATCACGGTTATTCACTATCCTTAGGTCATTGAAACTCTTACGTGTGTCAAAGGGTGATTGGGGGGAGGTGGCACGAGATAAAACTGATGAAATTCTCATTATTTCCTGATTCTACTTAGTTACCTTGCATGATGGAGTTAGTTACACACCTGGCTTTTTTTTGCGAGACCCTCTGTGAAATAAGACCTGGGTCCACCGAAGGATTTCAGTAGTCTACATAGCATATTCATGGATGGGAAGATTTGGCAATTTGGCAGGGTCAGAGAGTGCTAACAATTGGAGATTTTAGCAAGTGAGGAAAGGGGATCAAGGTGCTTATCTTGATTTGGGTGTGTCAGAAGGCCTTTTACCAGCTTAAACGGGACACAGGTTCTTACAACTGAGAGTGGGCTTTGGGTATATTCATTTTCAAGTATGGGGCTGGAGATTGTGACAGAACATTGAGAAGGGGAGGTCCTGAGTGCCTGACCAATGAGGGCACCACAGCCAGATATTCAGTATATTCATAGATTTAGTACTGGTTGTTAACACATCAAATTCTAGCTTGTCATGTTTACAAGCAAAATTGTGTGCAAGACACTCAGGTAGTTGCTGAAACCACGGTGACAGGTCCCAGTCAATGAGACTGGCGGAAGAGACTGTATCAAAGAAGCTCCAAAATAAAATCTCTCTCTTGTAGGAACCTAAGTTTGAGTATGCTATAATGTTTCATGTCTGCTATCTTTGCATGAAGAATTCAGACACAGTTCTAATATAGAAGTATTTGAATTTCCAGCAGTGCTAAAATGGTCCCTACATACCCATCCCTCCTTACTGAACAAATACAATCTCAACATGTCTCACACATAATGCCTGAGAACCCATGTTTTAGAGAAAGTGACCTCTTGACTGATTCACTATATAGCAAAAGCTTAAAATCCTTCCCACATAGGCAGGGTGTGAGATGGGGCAAGTAAAGAAAGTAGCCCCAGAGCATCTCCTGTCTCGCCATCCATTCATGCAGGAAACATGAGAGGTCAAGTTCTTAAGCCTGGTTTCTCACAAACACACACTCGCCAAGTATCAGCATGCACTGCATGCAGTCAGTATTCCTGCTGCAAGTCTGGTCACTGGAAGAGGGTAAAGAGAGAGCATTTGAAGGGTACTGAAGGGCAAAGCAAGGGTATTTAGGAAACAGATTAGTTGGGATCAAACAGGCTTAGACCACAGCAGAAAATGAGCATTTCCCTGTGTCATAACCAGACAAGCAGATTTACCTGGAAGGCCTTTTGGTTTTGATTTCCTAGTGGCACCACCTTGGCTGTATCTTCATTAAATGTTTATAAACATTGGGCTTTTTTGGGCAAGATTGCTGGGATGGTATAATTGCTCTCACACTACATTTTGTCTTTGTATTTGGGTTGTATTTGGCTCTTTACAAAACAACCCTTTGAAGCTAGCCTGCTGCACTGTCACCAACATTCCTCCACTGAACAAAACAATCATATTTCAGACTATACCCTGAAGACAGACAGATACACCTGCCAACCACAAATGTCACTCCCAAGAGTTAGATCTTCTCACAGGGCACTGAAAAATGAACTCTAATGTTATACGTCTCCATACTCTCTCTCCTTAACTTGCTATCTTAGGACAAAACAAAAGGCTCTTGAATATGGTATTATGGTTGAAAAAGATTAGAGGACAGCTCTGGCAAAGCAGTAGCAAGGTACTATGAACTAAGAAAATCTGTATAAGTTAGTGATGGAGCCCATCCAGGCTAGAGATGGCCTTAATCACACGGCTAGTCGCTTTATGATGCCCCCTGCAAATTCTCATCAGTTCTCTGTCCATTACTTTCTTGAGCAGTGAGACTGAGTAAGAAGGCAATTCCTGGCCTAATTTCTCCACTTCACAGTGGAAACCTAATTCCCAATCACAAAGAAAAAGTGGAAGATCTGTTAATGACATAAAACTGCTTTAGCTTGACTTTTCTGGCTTTTGATGGTTTGTGATACAATCTAAACATTAATTGAAGTGCAGATTTTTATTTTTTGTGTAAGGAATTTTCCTTTTAAAATGAATTGGTAAAAGAAAAAAAATACAGAAATAATTTTATTTGGTTTCCAAATGGTTTCATGAATATGACCCATCATTTGGGTCTGTTAAAATGGGACTGAACAAAACATTAGAATATGTGCTATATGAAATAATTTTGTATTAGTAATGGGGGATGGATTATCTTCAGTAATAGGTCTTTATCATCTCTGAGTTAGAAGAGTTACATTTTCCCACAAAATTTTACTTGAGCCCTATACAAACAATTAAAGAATTAAATGCTGATACATTTAGAGATTATTTAGTTTATGTTTTCTGCATGTTTTCCAGGGAAGAGGAGGACAACTATTTCTAGTCCCTCCCGCTCCCCACCCCCAACTCACCAGCTGGTTGCATATGTTGCCTCCCCTGAATCTGGCTCTGGTAATTAAGCAGTTTGGATGTGCATTTAAGACGAACTAGGGGAGACCAATCCCTTCTTTCAGTTACTGTTAAGTTATAAGTCTCATTTTTCTGATTATTCAAAAACCTCCAAAGTCTGAGAATTATGTTTAGATATAAAGCACTTAAATTCTTGTAATTATTCCTGTCATTATTAGTGGCACCCACCAGTACTAATAAAACCAAATACATTACAGTGTTTTGATAGTAAGTGCATACAATTCATATTAACATTTACACTCTGGTATTATTAATTTAGAAGTGATTTACTTCAATCTTAAACTAGATCCAAAATATTTTATCTTTGAAATATTTATCTTTTTAAAAAAATGAATACACTAAATTATATATTGATATTTTAAACTCTCTATAAATCTTCTATGTGAAATAGATTTTCACTTATTTGAACCAGACTCTGCTCTCAATGAGACCCTGGGAAAATCCAGAATAACTGCATTAAATTTAGTGGAGTTACTCTGGATTTACACAGATGTGAATGAGATCAGAATCTGGCCCTTGGCGTTTCCATAAGTTAAAATTATTAATACATATTTATAATATGGCTTAATTTTTAATTTGATTGCCATGGTGATTATTTAAAAAATAGTTATGGCATTTTAAAAAGCAACCACTGCCCACACTCTCTAAACACTCTTCCTAAGGAATTTTAATACAGCTAGATTTTTGAAACACTATTCCCTGTTGTGGAAGCCCATGCAAACCTCTCCAAGTGAGGCAGCAATACATGTGCTTCTATAGTGCAGAAGACAGGTAGAAGTTTTAGTGAATTCAGCCCTGTCATGAAGAGTCGGATATTAGAACTAGAAGGGAACTAGCAAAAAGTACAAGAAGAATTTTAATGTAACTCACTGACTTAGTGTTTGATCCACTATTGCTACCCTCTAAAAGGCCTGTTCTAAAGCTCACAGATGTCAATGGACAAACTCCAGTAGGCTTTGGATAATTCCCCAACAGAGAAAACCTTTAGTTCAAGTGGTAGAGACCTGTGCTTTAGTGCTGATGGTCCTTACTTCAATCCCTGCTGATGACTCATGGTGTGAATTGTTACAGTAACACCAGTTATCTCCACAGAAACCATGAACACACTTTAATTTAGACTACATTCTTTGTATATGACCATGAGAGCATTAACTATATATGAAAGAGCAATGGGAGCATTCTTGATAGTCTATTAGCAGAGAATAAGGGTATTTATTTATGGACATCTGTTAGACCTGCCTGATTTCAGATTATATATTTTAAAATAAAATTATTGTTGCAATGTTTGCAATATACTCGTTGAAACAAAGCTACCTCATTCTAACCCCCAGCAATGACCCATGTGTCAACACAGCAGGTATGTACTAAGTCAATATTAGCAACACCTCCGAAAATGCAGACTACCAAAGGAATTTGTGCAATTATTATAATTCCCTCTCCAAAATCCACAACAATATCCTGTTTTCTTTTGTTACTCAGAATTTATGTGTTCAGTTGTATTCTTGTCCTTTTATAGGCTACACCGAGCCTTCTAATTCAGATCATTTTGAGATCTGTAAGAATAATGTTTAATTGAGAAAAGCTTATTAACAATGTTCTCTATTATGGAAAGAAAATTTCCTCTCCTTCTGATATACTTGCAAGGTTTATTTTATTTTCCAGAGTAAAGTACTTGTGTAAAACAGGCACATCATTACTTTAGTTTTTAAAATCCTTTTATTTCAGATAAAGCATGCTGCTATATACAGAAAAAAGTGAGGGATCAAAACAAGAGCAATACAGAATGAGCAGCACTTTGCCTGAAACCTACAACATGCTTTTAAAAACTCAGTACATGAATTGTCTCATATATTCTTTTTACTTCTAAACCATCTCTAACAAAGTGTCACCTAGTCCCCTTTTCTTCTCAGTCTCACAGCTGCCACATTCCACCTCTATCTTTCTCCCCAAGACAAATTCTGGTTTCAAAGGGAAAACTATAAGCAATGTTGCCAGCAGTGACTTAACAATATAGCACATCCAAGAAAAGTAAACTTATCACATCTAGGGTCTTATCTGAAACATTTTTTAAATATTGAAAGAAATTAAAAGGACTATGTATTTAGAACCTTTCGGCTAGACTTAGTGAAGTTTTTCTTCCCAACTATCTAGCTCCAGTTTGACTTTCTTACAGCAGTAACACTCTGGAAAAATATATCTCCCCTCAACCCCCAAGAAAATCTGACAATCATTTCTGTCTTGTTTCTCTCTGTATTTAAATAAAATACAATGGCTACATCTTTCCCCTATCAATACTTTAAAGTTACATTTTATCAGAAGGCAAAAAGAAATCCCCCATACACTGAAGATCATTTGTAGGTCTGTGTTTGGTTTTTTTTTTGTGATAGTGGCGAAATATCAGGCTAGCAACAGAAAACAATAAAGGCAGGAACTCAGAGAAAACCCCCTATCTTATGTCTTTACTGTGTGTATATATATGATACCCCTAGGTTCTAACTCAATAAAGCAGTTAATTCTTTAGTGTAATTTTTATCTTGCACATTTATTTGTTACACATGGGTTTTTAACTTTTAACATTAAGGATTTGCGCCGATAGGCCGTGATGCCAGTTGCGCAATTTGGCAAAGCGTGGGCTGTTACGTTCCGTTTCAAACCTTTCCCTGTGGCATGGAGAAAGAGAGAGAGAAAGAAAAAGACAGAGAGAGAAAGAAGGAAGAAAGAAAGGGGTTAGGGAATGTGGCCACCACTCCCCTGCTTTATAACTAGGGCAATGGCAATTTATTTGGATTTATGTTACCTCCCAAAATAAAGGTAAACTAGGCTGGGTGATCCTTTTCCAGAGAAGTTTTGGAAAGCTTTTTAGATTTGTAATTTTGAGCTGTAATGTAACACAAATTTGTATTCCTTGGTTTTGGTTTTGTTTGACAGGGCTGCTTTTGCTAGAAATTCTCAGCATAATTCTACTGTTTTCCTGCCAGCAGACTCTCAGCTTTTTTCCCAGCTGAGCAGGAAGTGAAAGTCAACATTGTACAAGACAAAATCAATGCAAACATTTCCTATCCTGTAATATCTAGGTCAGCCTATATCTCTTCTCATAAGGACCATCAGCTGCAAATTTGAGCAATGTTTCCTCATAGCTTTTTTGCTTTTGTTAGAGATTAGGCAACGAGAACCTGAAATCCTGCAAATGTTGGTATTTAAATAAGTATCTCCAGTCATTTGAGTTAAAAACAGAACAACACAGAGGCAGAATTTGTACGGTGCTAATCACCTCCTTCCAATATCTAAGCATTCTCAACTCCCATCAACTTCAATAGGAAAGAAGGGCACTCAGCACCTCACAGGTGGTGGTCTACTTCTTTCAGGATTGGACCTTTTCTAGATAGTGTCCTCTGGTTTAGGCCCCAGGTTCTTTAAGTTAAAAATATAAACAAAGGGGGGTAGAGGAGCAGAGAAGAGAACTTTACAAACCCTAATGGAAACTAAAATGTTCACTTATTAGACTGATTAGAAAAACAGAAAATAAACAGACCAGGCTAGTTTCACTCTCCAAGCTTTACAAAGCACAAAAAAAAACAAAAAAAACAAAAAAAAAAACAGAGTAATTGGTGACAAGTACTTTAATTTTTTTAATTCTTCAGTTTCTAACAGCATAATCTGATACAAATAATACTTCTAAGGGACTCTGTTGATGTATGATTTCTCAAATGCCACTTTATGCTTATAAAAATAAAATGATTCAGAATACCCCTAGCTGTGATGCTGCAACTTTGAGAAGTATTTTTTCAAAGCCATGTGCAGGGTGGTAGCTGGATTTAATAGGAATCATGAAGTTTAAGAAATCCCTCAATGTTTTGAAGATATATCCCGCCACCTCCATGTACGGAAGGGTATTAGGTCAAGAGATGTCTGTTTTACTGGCGATAGACAAATTACTTACCAAATTTTCAACAAAACATTCATAACAATCCCAATGCAAAGGAAAGGTTTCCTAACAAATGGTAATCTTACATCAAAAGTACCTCAAAGTGCCTTTCATCCACTGCCACATGTGCCTGCCAGTATAACTTGAACAAAAGAGCCATAAAACACACTCATTAATATGAAGTGAAACAGGCATTTTGCCATCTGAAAAATTCCTGCACATTATGGGCTCTGTTCAGAATACATGCCAGTATGTAGGACAATAGGCACCAAGTCTAGGGTGCATTAAAAAGAGGTCCCCCATATAGGAAAGTTACTTGTGTTTTCCTTCTTTGAAAATGTCTAAAAGAAAAAGTAGACATTGAGCTGCCATTAAGTCTGACTCAACTCTTATTATTGTTTACACTGAACAAAGCTGATACACAGAGAACAGAGGAAAAGCACGAGAGAGAAGAGAGCACTCGTGGCAGGCTTGACTTTGGACCAAAATTCTCCATTACATGAGAATTCTGACAGTTTAACTTGTGTGTACATGGAACTTTTCCATCAGAGATGGCATCTGACAGTCTGATATAGAGTTCAAACCAATGGATCTCTAAAGAACTGCAAGGACTCCTGCAGGATTTGTACTTCCAGGGGATCCCCTCGCCTTTGGCTGCCCTAGAAACCCCACTGTGGATTTCAAACCATGAAAGAGTAACAATGGACAATTTTGCAGGCTCTGTCTACAGTAATTTATGCTGCTAGGAGCCTGGGGGTGGAATTTAGCATAATATGCACCCATTTATACCTTCTGACCTTTCGTAACTAGGACCCTGTGGAGGGGTTTCTGCTCTATTGGGTAAGAGGGCAGAAGAAGAGGGGAGGGTGCTGTAGATATGTCACTCTTTCCTTCCATGCCTTCCAAAACTAGATCTATGGACACAGGTTGTTCTCTGCATATAGAAGCAGAGAGAAGCATTGGGGCGGGGGGGGGGGGGGGGAATAGGAAGAAAGTGTGCATAACTGTCCAAATTACATTCCCTTCAGCATTGATTAGAAGGACAAGAGCACCTTTAAAAGTCTTTGGATAACATTCCCCAGTGACTCTCATTCAGTGTCATTAACATTTCCTTATTAAAAAAAGATAATGGAAAATGATACATCAGAAGTGCACAATGCTGACAACATAAAATACACAAAAGATAATATCATGTACTTTAAATTACATCAAATATGTGCAATTTACAGTACAGACACTTTGTGTTATTAACCAATTATTCTTTTAAAAATCTATCCAATTCCAAGTGTTTTTTTCAACACGCAGCCCTTTCTATATACATCTTCTATTTATGGACCACAGCTGAAGCTCATGAAGGGCTAAATTCTGCCCACAAACAGATGTATGGGAGCCAGGCCCTTGCATCAGCAGCCAGAATTTAGTTCTAGTGAAGATCCTTCCTGTACATAATGTTTGTTTGGATACTGCAGGACTTGTTTTAAGTTCCACTGAAGTTAACAGGACTTCAGTACAAACTTGCTGAATTGAGACTTATAATGGAATCAACAGGAATTGTGTTTGCACATTTGAGGACAGAATTTAGTGCAAGGGTGGCACAATCTCAAACTGATATGGAGACATCTAGCTATGCAACTTTCAAGGAACTGTTGTGGAACCTGGATGGGAAATACATCCAATTGAAAATATATCCCTTGGATTTGTACTTTCATATTTTAAGTAAAAGCGTTCATGTTTTGCTCATCAACTCCTCATTTGTAACCCTACATTAGGTGGAGAAGAATCAAAAGTTCAAAACCTTGCATATAAGCCATTTCATAATAACACAATTTAAACATTGGGTGGGCAAAATACCAGACAGATCACAAACCAAACAAGCTGTTTAAAAGATTTTTGGCAAGATAGGGATGTGGAATATGTAAATAGAATACATCAGTCTAGGACCCCATATACTCTAGTTCATTCACAAGTTGCTGAACTAGATGCAGAAATCTCTGGGTAAAATCTATGGCTTGTGTTATGCAGAAGTCAGACCAGATGATCATAACTGTTCATAATAGCCTTATAGTTTATGAGCCTAGGAATGTGTAAAATCCTTACTGGCAGAACATTTGAAAATGGATATGTACTTTTCTCCAGTAGCAAAAGCAGTCCTGTATCCTCATACTGTGTATTATCTAAAAAAAAATATCATTTTTTTCCGTTTCACATAAAATATATTCAGGTGATGATTATTCCACGTCTGTAATTGGAAACAACTACATTACTATATCATGTCAGCTGAATCAAGTGCCAATCACAGGATCATCCAAATAAATTGCTCATTAAATTTCAACACAATATTTTTATATCGATTTTTTTCATCCAGTTACAGAATTGAATGCAGTCACATAGGGCCTGATCCTATGAGCCCAGCACAAACAGCACTCCCACTGAAGTCAATGGGAATCCCATGTGCAAAGAGCTTGCAAGATTGAGTACTCATTCCAGGATTTTGTACTGTATTACACCTAACTGTCACATTTTACCCTTTCAGTCGAGCACTTCTTGCAGATTTTTAAGCCAACAGCATTTTCATTTTAGTGATTGTTGAGTAAATGTGTTAGAATATTTAAGAAAAAAATCTAGTTTTGTATTTCCATATTAATGCCATTTTAGAGCATTAGGTAGTGGTTATCAGTAAGAAGAAGGCCATAATGCCTGCTGCTAGTTGCCTACCTTGATTTCCTCAGGGCTTCTTCATCCGGGTCTTGCACTGCAGAAGAGAAAATGATTCCGTTAAAAAACCCTACTAGATGAGGCCCACAATCCAACCCCAGGTTACCAGAAAAGCATAAAAGAAAATACAATCTAAGGGGAGACGCATGGCAGCTTTCCACCATTAGGTCACACAGAAATCTAAAGTTAGCAGGAGCAACTCTGGCTTCAGTGGAATTTATAGGGTTAGAAAGTGGGGCAGTGGTAAGAGGTAGTGTTTATTCATAGATTGAAACAGTTGCAGTTGTACTACTTTCTCAGCCATCTACCAGCAGCTGATTCATAGTTTGTCTTGGTTATGCACAAGGACCCAGAGCGAGCTTTCTGCTCCTTGGAAAGAGCCTGGAAAAATGGCAGCTTCACAAGTAGAGGACATGCGAGAGAAACACTGGGTAAATGGTGCCGCCTCCCAGTGATGGAATGAGGGTAGTTTTGAAGTACCCCAAACTCCCTGCTATCTAGATTAGGAATAAGATGTGAAGTTGGTGTCTGATGGTCAGAAAAAGAATTGCATGGGCAATAAACACAGAACCTCTACCTCCTGTGTCATCTGTGGACTTGGGTCAGGGTCTAGTGTCTAGGTAACATGGCTGCTAGAAAATCATAGGTACGGTGCAAATGAGGTTCCATTTTCTGATTTCAGGGTGCCCATTGTGTAAAAGTATATTACAACAGATGCTAAGATGATCATTGCCTTTCAAATGAATTAGCAGTTTTGTTAGCCTAGCTCCCTGAGAAGTGAGAATTCCTACGTGATTATACCAATTACATGAGATCAGCAGTTCTCAAACTGTGGGTCAGGACCCCATTTTAATGGGGTTGCCGGGGCTGGCATTAGACTTGCTGAGGCCCAGGGCTGAAGCTCAAGCCCCGCTGCCTGGGGCCGAAGTGGAAGCCCAAGGGCTTCAGCCCTGGGTGGCGGGGCAGAGGCTACAGGCCCCTTGCCTGGAGCTGAAACCCTTGGGATTTGGCTTTGGACCTCCCTGCCAGGGGCCTTGGATTTTGCCTCGCCCCCACCTGGGGAAGCAGGACTCGGGGGTGTGTTGCTGAGGCTTTGTTCCCCCTCCTGGGATCACGTATCAGAGGGGTAGCTGTGTTAGTCTGGATCTGTAGAAGCGACAAAGAGTCCTGTGGCACCTTATAGACCGGGGGTCGGCAACCTTCCAGAAGTGCTGTGCCGAGTCTTCATTTATTCACTCTAATTTAAAGTTTCGCGTGCCAGTAATACATTTTAACGCTTTTAGAAGGTCTCTTTCTATAAGTCTTTAATATATAACTAAACTATTGTTGTATGTAAAGTAAATAAGGTTTTTAAAATGTTTAAAAAGCTTCACTTAAAATTAAATTAAAATGGCAAGCCCACCAGAGTGGCTAGGACCCAGGTAGTGTGAGTGCCACTGAAAATCAACTCGTGTGCCGCTTTTGGCACCCATGCCATAAGTTGCCTACCCCTGTTATAGACTAACAGACATATTGGAGCATAAGCTTTTGTGGGTGAATACCCACTTCGTCACCTGCATCCGACGAAGTGGGTATTCATCCACGAAAGCTTAGTTATGCTCCAATACGTCTGTTAGTCTACTGGGGTCATGTAGTCATTTTTGTTGTCAGAAGGGGGTCATGGTTCAATGAAGTTTGAGAACCCCTGCATTAGATTGTTGGGGGTGGGGGAGGGCCTACACTAGCCCAAGACACTCTAGGATCTTGTTTAGTTAATGACTATTATTAGCACTCACCACAATAAAATAAGAATAGTACTCATGGCTGACCAAAGTTTTCCTTTATAGGAAACAATGTGATAGTTAGCATTTAGGTTTGCTAATCCCCTTTTAACTAGATTCAGAGCTTTGTGAGTTTAACCCACATTGGGGAGATTTACTGAAGGAAGTGAGTCATCTTTGAGACTCAACAGCTAGTGTATAAAAGAGGAAAGAAAACTAAAAGTAATTTAAAACAAGTTTTGGGCTTCACTGCTTGACTTACTGTACTCCGTTCCTGTCATCTGGGCAAGGATGCGGAAAGACTTGGACTGCAGATTGGCAGAACGGCGAGTCCAGTCGTCAAGCTCATCCTCAGACTTGTTCTGAGTTTTAAGCACGGCCTGATACACTGGAGAGGCACTGTCTATGTGAGGATCTTTAACAGGAAGGCTACTGCAATGCAGAAAAGGGCACATTATAAAACAGCAAATGCTGGGTTTGCCCACCTAATGTTACAGTTTCTACTCCAAAACAACCAACAACAAAAACCAAAAGCATTGTTTTTGAAAATACCCATTTGCCTACGAAATAAACAAATTACAGTAGATCAAAAACATGTGACTCAAGAACATTTCAGTTCACTTTGTCTTTAACATTACATATTATTATTCTTCAAACCAATATGTTTGCCGGTCTGTCCATGACCCCTAAGCCAACACAGCCACAAAATTATGGCAGTAATATATCAATATAAAGCAATACAGGATGGTCAGCAAGTCAAGATTACTGGACCAATTGAGTATTGTTACCCCTATAATTGTGCATAGTGAGTGCTTCATGTTGTGGAGCTAATTAACTGACCCTAGAGTATATTATTGCGGTTGTGGAACTGGACCATTTTAAGATTACACTGAAAAGGAGAAAATATATTTGGATTATAAAAAGTTAATTTAGTACAGTTTTTTTAATTCTTTGCAGAGGTAGGCTGGTACCAAAATGCTGAATCCAAACACTTCAGAACATTAGAAAATCCGGATTCGAACTCGAGGCTCAGACACTTCTCTAGTTATTTCATATTTCAAACCTTCATTAATAAACTATACCTAATGTTTATGATCCCTCTGATGACCTTGCATAGACTGTATACCATTCAGTTTTGCATACCTAGAGCCCAAACTACAAAAGTTCATGAGACACCCTATAACACCAATTGAGTTAACCTCTAATTTGATTTATGATGCAAGCTGGAAGTAGACATGGTCATTTAATAGTTTTTCCCATCAAAATAACTTTTGCATAGTGTGCAGTTAAATTAAATATTATAGAGCTGCAGATACATACATTGATGGTGATGTGTGCAGTCATGTCATACCTTGGCTCCAGGACTCCTCTAAATACAAGATTATTTCTGAAGTGAGTGATTTACATTGTAACTATATAATCCATGCCTTACAGAGCTTTGGAAGTGGCATGCTCGATGTCATGAAAATTGAGAAATAGCTATTTTAAAAATTAAGGGCCACATTGTCCAATGTGCTCCCTGCCATAAAGAGCAAGGAATCAGAGTAGCCACCTGCTATAAAACCTTCCTCTAAAGCCCAGGCAGTTGCCCAAACTTACTACTTGGCAAGATACAATTCTCTAGAGAAGACCCACAAAAAGCAAAAATGGGGGTGTGGTTTGACGTGAGAGGAGTTAGGGAAAAGCCAAAGTAACTGGTATGACACTGTGCAGACAATAATATAATTTGCCACAGGAAAAAGCATTGCCAATTACCGGTGCTCTCAGAATAGCATAATATAAACCATATCAATGGATTTGCATCTGCAAATAGCATGGGGATGTGTGTGTTTCATGTCAGAATAGAATCACAGAATCGTAGGACTGGAAGGGACCTCAAGAGGTCATCTAGTCCAGTCCACTGAACTCATGGCAGGACTAAGCATTATGTAGGCCATCCCTGATAGGTGTTTGTCTAACCTGCTCTTAAAAATCTCCAGTGGTGGAGATTCCACAACCTCCCTAGGCAATTTATTCCAGTGCTTAACCACCCTGACAGGGGGCTTGGAAACATTGTATTTAAATATGTCATGGATCCCTATTCCCTAAATAAGCCAGTCTGAAAGAGCACTATAGTGTACATCATCGCCTATGGACCCACCTCTAAAGGGGGTATTTGCAGCTGCTCCTTCCTCCCCCCCATCCCCAGCTACCTTCCAGCTTTCCTGAGGATCCGACAGAATGCTAGGAAGCAGTACACTAAGCTTACATTTCCTATTCTTTTGCACTTCTTACACAAAAGGGGAACATTCTTAACATAATGGACTAATTTTTCACTGTTGGACCATACATTAGATTATGGCCATAAAAATGGCTTCTACCAGGGTAAACCCTGCCATAGTGCCCAGAAGTGAGATGGAAGGTCTACCCAGTTGGAAGAGTCCAGGAACAGAAAGAAGCTATAACCTCACTTTCGGTGTCTACCTTATGTCTTTCTATAGTACCCATCACCATGGTATGTAAGTGCTGACAGGTGTGGGAACATTGTGGGACTAGCTCATCTTGCAAAGGTAGCACTGATTCTGTACATCCCTCTGTAGTTTCCACCAGCAGAGTTCCTGTGTGGCTCCAGTGGTAAACTAAAGCTACATCTCTCCCTCATCCCCATCCCCCTGGAGACCCTGAGGGAAAATAGGGGAGGGACAGCATCAGCCTCCCTTAACTGAATCTTCCACGTGGAACAGTAGAGGCCTTGTTAATTCAGGGAGTATAAAGTTCACCTTCTATTGAGGCACTAGTGAATCAAGCCTTATATCAGAAACAGCCTTAGTATGAGGGCTAATGAAGAAATTTTGTAATGTGAATAGAAAGGAAATGAAGCCTAGATTATAGTCATTCAATTGCCATGTCTCACCCCTCAAACTACTCTCCATGAGAAGCATGAAAATAAAAATTATAAATCATATTTTATCCCTCACAGCAAATGATTTAGGTTTCCAATTAAGTGGTAACATTTTCATGTTTCCAACTACACTTAATATGTTCATTTTTCTATTGAGTAAGCAGCATCTTTTGCTTTTTTACTGTAATGGATGACTGGCTGCCTATTACTGATTAACAGATGATTAACTTTATATCCCCAAACTTACATTTTGATCCAGCTGTAGCTTAAAACACTGCTGTGTTTGATGGCAAATTTCACAGCTGCAGAATGATGGATATTGGATAATAAAAGCCAGTGGATGGATGGTACTGCTGACTTCAACTATCAGCTATGTGTTACTGTGGCAGTACTAGCATTTGGGTCATGGACAGATAGCCAGGTTCATTTTGCTAAATCCTCTACTTGCACTGCTTTGTTCTAGTATTATGATGGATTTACAAAAAAAAAAAATTGATTAAAACTATAAATATAAACATGCCCAATAGCTGAGATGTGGTTGTGCAGCTGTAGAGATTGGGTCTGAGATTTCAGAATAGCAATATGTATCAGGGTATATTAATATCTTTATGGCAGACAATAAAGACAGGAAATGGATTCTGGTGAATTATCCTTCCTTCACTGAATGAAGTGCCTCACTCTAAGTCCAACTAGGTTATCTAGTTGAGCAAAACATATTGGAACATTTCCAATTATGGCTTTAATGCAACAGGCACTTTGTTTGAATCATAATTATACCACAAATAAGTATTGGGATATATGACCCAGTAGGAATGGCAGTGCATAATCCAGAGCAACACTGTGACTGGTTATGATCTTTCCAAAAGCTTAGATGGGGCACCTGACTCTTTCAGAAAACTTGATAATGGAGGCGGGGGGGGGGGGGGAGGGGAAGACTTATCAGTTACTTCTATGCCCTTTCTTCATTTTAAAGTTTGTTTTCCTAGCGTGTGTGTGCACACAAAAAAATCTGCCCAAATAATTTAGGGCATTTTGCTATGATTGAATAGAAAATTATACCTTTGTTCACATCATTAGGTGGGTCATGAATTCACAGCAAAATTTATTTGCACCAAAATAAGATCTATAGACAATCAAACCTCTTTGAATAAGGAGTAAAGCGTCTGTGACTTTCTATTCATTATAAGCTATGGCTCAACAAGTGGACCATATATTGAAGTCTTTACTTAATTTTAACTCAGTTCTTACTCAGGTAACAAAAGGTTGAGTAAAAGCTAAGTAAGGGCTTCAGGATTTGGCTCTTGATGTAAAAATACAGTTGAATTTCTATGAAGGAGTGTATTCAATCCATATAAATACTGAATGGATGGCATTTTGATTCCAATTAGTAACAAAAGCAATTACAGAAATTATCAAAGACTTATAAGGAATTGTAAAATGGCCATCCATTTTTGTTTGTTATAAAGAAAATCTAGAGTCCGTTATTGTTGCTTAATTCAGTTTACACATTCAAAGGGTTAATTTCAAGTGCCAGTCTTAGCTGGGTGCAACTCTGCTGAAGTCACTAAAGTCACTGAAGTCACTAAGTCACTCGTAAAAGAGGTTTGACTGAAATGTACATGGAACACATGAGTACATGATCTTACGGGCACCAACTCTTGGTTCTTGGTATATTATGAGTTATATACAATGACAGGAATGATAAAAAAGGACACAAAGACAGGGCATTCTCACTCTGCTACCTTGATGTCCTGGCATGAGGGTTTGAATAATTCCAGTATAAATAAATTGATTCAGTATGTTTGAATGATTTTCTTACTTCAAACAACATGGGCCTGATGCTGACCTTACTTACCCCAGCTTTAACACCATTGACTGAAATTATTATATCAGAAATTGGCCCCAGACACTGAGTTTATATTTTTATTATTATTCATTGCTACACAAGTGTACACAGTGCTTCAAGGACTTCATATAGCAGAAATCGCCTATTGTATTATTTCTCAAGCTGAATCTACACTCTTGAGATCTGAAATCTGCATCTTCTTACTCTTTTACATATATGGGGCCAAATTCTCTGCAGAGAACTGAATGTAAAGGACGACTAAAAGAGAATTTGGCTACCTGTAAAAATACTGTTTATACAGTTATTTTCATATTTAGCAGCAAAATGCTTATTTCAGGCTTGAACAAGCAAGGTGATGAATAGCCTCAACTCCACTGTAGTAAACTGGAATTCACAATAGTCAACATATCACAGAAGGCACAAGCAGCACCCTGAAGGATCAAGCCAATGATACGATCAAATGAATATAATCCAATCACTGGTCAGGCCTTTACTTTTGAGATGATCTGATCAGAGAGAAGAGTAGAAGGTTTGCTTAAATGCCTAAATGTAAAAGCATAGCATATAATCTATTGGGGAGAATCTAACATTCACTAAGTAAGAAGTTCGGAAGTTCACAAAAAGAAAGCTGTGCCAACAGGCTGTAGCACTGAGCAAAGCATATTTAAAGAGCCGAGTCCGAGAACTCATAGGATAGAAGCACTACGCTGATCCAGATTAATATGAGACTGAAGGCTTGTCTACACAGCATGACAAAGCACTCTACAGGGGTGTAATCTGTAAAGCACCTAACTTCCCCAAGTAGACCTTGCTGGAGTTCTCTAACGGTATGTCTACACTGCAATTAAAAACCCACAGCTGGCCTGTGCCAGCTGACTTGGGCTCACAGGGCTGTTTAATTTCAGTGTAGACTTCTGGGCTCAGGTTGAAGCCAGAGATCTAGGATCATCAAGGTGGGAGGGTCCCAGAGATCGGGCTGTAGCCAAACATCTACACCACAATTAAACAGCCCCTTAGCCCAAGTCAGCTGGTATGGGCCAGCCACAGGTGTCTAATTGCAGAGCAGACATACCCTAAGGCTACATCTACAATATGATATGTCTACAATTCAATACAATACATTGTGTACACATACACTCTATATCATAGAGCTAGCACAAGCATAAACAGCAGTGTAGTGTAATATATAAACATCATATAAACAGCAGTGTAATGGTGTGGCTAAGCCGGGCTTCCACTGCCTAGCCACACTGAGTATGTACCCACTGGTTTCAGGTGGGTTTGTACTTGGCATAGCTAAGCTGTGCCTCTACTGCTGCTACCCCTACTACTATGGCTACACTAACTGATGTGAGCTAGTGCACGTACGTGCACGAAAGCAGGGGAATAATCATGTCTTGCTTGTAGTGTAGATGTAAATTAAAAGGTACCTAGTTTGTGTTAATATGGGATTGAAAGAGGACTATGTTAACACAAACTAGGTACTTTCAGAGCACACCAGAAAGGTCTCTACAGGGCAGTTAGAGCACAACATGTTACAATGCTTTATAAATCACACCCATATAGAGCACTTTGCCATGCTGTGTAGACAAGCCCTCAGAAATCACTCTCCAAAAACGAAGGAAATGCTTCAATGCTAGTTCATATAGTGTTGCTTCCAGATTAGCTTTCTACTTGAGGTCACAGAGGAGGATTATTCCATGGGCATATTTCCAAAAAAGTAACAGTTCACTAAAGCTCCCTGATACACAAAATAAATGTCAGTAACTATTTAATTTTTAAAATGTCATATATAAAATGAAAAAAAATTGGAATAAAGCTTCTGTTGATGTTAACTGGCATAGATCTGCTGACTTCACTGGTGCTATGTCTTATGTAAAACAAGAGAAGGGCTGACTCCTGGCTTTTATCTAGATATGTTTATTTCCTTTTGTTTCCTTTCCAGTTAAACACTTATATTTACTTTTATTCTAGTGTTCATCATTTGGACCCTTTATCATTATTCAGACTGCCCATGTCAGAATTCTCTAACACTAAGGAATATTTAAATAAGTACACACTTTCCCCCTCCCATTAGAAAATACATTGAATTCCCATCTCCATCTGCACTTAGTGGAATTCTTTCATCTTATCTGGAAGGGGCAGTGTCTCCTTTCTGTGAAGCATCAGGGACTAGCCTCATATAGGAGAGGCATGTTGGACCAATGGTCTGATCCAATATGGCAAATTCTTTGTTCTGAACTGCAATTGACAGATCTCATGTAAGTGCTTCTATGAAATTACCAGGACTTCACACGCTCAACAGTGAAACTTTATAACTATGAGATCGTCTAAATGGCAGTTTTAAAGTTATATGATTTGTATTGTATGACTTTGCGTATACAATAAAATGCCTCTAAAATCCAGATATATGAAAGAAGTGAACCTTTTTAAAAGAACACACAAACGCTGTACTTCTTTCATTGTGTTTTGCTAGTTGGAAATATGGATCTACTTACGCCAATGGAGATTCACTGCGAGTCATATGGTCAAAACCCAACAAAAGGCATTGTGTGGGATCCATCATTATGGAGCATTGGGATGTGCACAACAGAGTAATGTTAGTATCAGAAATTAGTGAAGAAAAGGGTTGAATAAAGAGAAAAGAAAAGAAATGATCAATAAAAGGGAGCACAAAGAGATACATAAAACGTTAGCACTTTGAATAAGCTCACTGGTTATCAGCTATGTTAAAGTTACAACACACATTTCTCCTTCCCATACCCATGAAAAGATTTAAAGTTTTCTATTCCAGATAGAATAGAATGTCTAACAAGAGAAACATGGGGTCACATGCATCCCAAGTCTAACTCCAATAAAGGCAGTGGAGTTATACCATAGATGAATTTGTTTGATAATATTTAAGGAATCTCACAAGAAAATCAAATAATCCATCAAGACCAAAGCCCAAATCCTGCAACCTATGTGGGCAGGCATCTGGACCCATTCAAATCTACACTGACTTTAATGGTAGACCGCACAGGCTTTCGGTTTAGGCCCTTAATTTGTTCTGGTTTGCACTATGCATCCTCTCTCCCTAACCCCCTCCTTCCATATTAGCAGTTGTCACAAAAGTTCTGCTGTATTTGGAAAAAAAAACAACAGGCTTTGATTTGCCTCCCACTTAACCTGGCTTCACACTGGTATAAATCCATTAACTACAGTGGGGTTACTCTTCATTTACTCCAGTTTGAGAGAGAAATGAGAAGGTTACAGACGAAAAAAGGTTTATTAAGGGTTTATAAGTATACCATTTAAAAGGCATATATTTCTTCCAATAAATCAGCATGTTTCTTTTGGGGCTCTGATGGTTGTTGCATAAATATTTGCTTAGATACATCTGAAAATGCATATTGGCAAGCATAATACAAGTTCTTAAGGAAAGTAATTGCAGCATATATTAGGCTGTACCTTGCAGTCCTTGCTGAGGCAAGACTTGAAACTGCACGAATGAGGACTGCAGGATTAGGTCCATGGAGAATACGCTTTAGGTGTTTTTTTCACAATATCAGGGTGAATTACATGTCCACTATTTTAAAGACTAAGAGCTTGTCAACTGACTATTGGTAATTTGCAGCTGGTTTTGATTCATGGCTACAAATAACATTTCTTAAACCAGAAAATGTTGTTATATTACATTTTCTATAAAAATGGCAAAAGAGATTTATTTAAAAAAATTCTAGCTCAATCTGGAATTCAATTTTTAACAGGACAAAACTAAGAAGTTATTTTCTTTTAACGTATTTTGAGTTGAGTCTGAAATAAGAACAATTTTCAAGAAAAAACTGCATTTCCCTCATAGGATAATTTAGAATGCTGAGGCTGATAGGAACATAAATTAGATGAAAACAGAATTATTAAGTGCTATTGACAGAGCTAAGGATTCTGAGACAGCACCCAGGGTCCTTGATTACACCATATTTAATCTAGTTGTATAACATTTTTGTATAACATACATGCATTTTAGGCCTTTCATATTGGATTAAATTTCAGTCTTTTTAGAGAGGCTGTTTATATATTTCCTTTACTGGTTGTCACACACCATCATGAACCTTCTCATTGCTGAAAAGCAGTTATACTGTGCAGCACTGCAAAAGTGAAAAATGTGTATTTGGATCAACAGAGTATTTTGTCTGTCTTCCCCACTTTCTTTATACACAAACCTCTATCTGTCTGCTAAAGACAACAAAAGAGAGGGGTCATAATCACCCCACTCTGGTTTAAATCAGCAGTCGGGAGAAATTATTACTTTTTAGTGATGCATACAGTATTGCAGAAACATCATTTTTAGCTTAAATATCTTGTCAACTGTGAAATATACAAGCTCCTGTTTATCCTAAGTTAGAGGTTTCAATTAAACAGCAGTTGTTAAATATAAATCCCCATGAGGGATAACATAACATAGGGCTTCATTCTGAAAAACATCAAACAATAACCATTACATTCTTTTTATACCAATGACAGATGCTCCTCCATTTTCCATGCTTGTTGTGCTATGTAATCAATGCAGTTATTATTAAGACAATAACTATCCATATTTTCAATTACACAAACCTTTTCTCCAGGTGAAACGTACAAAGTTGCGCTTTATTAACATTCTGATAGCAATATTCTACTTGAGTAACCTCAGCCCGTATGCGTTAGCAACAATTTGTTTCTCTGAGCTTGATGATGGATATAATAAAAAAGTTAAACAAAACCTATGCTCTGCTGTCACTTATACCAATGTAAAACCAGGAGAACTTTACCGAAGTCAGTGGAATTACTCTGGATTTACACCCAAGGAGCTGAGAGCAATATTCAAACCATGGAGATTAACTTAACAGTTTGCACATCACCTTTAAAAAAAGTGCTCTCAATTTCCTTACTAATAATATTTTTAGTCTCCATTTTTGTAATGCCATCTTAGAAGCTTAATAAAATGTCTTTCCCTATCAAGTTGGCATACTTTCCAGTTTCTCAATACTGAAAAGTAAAGTATATTTAGTTCCCATTCCATGTGTGGAACCCACAACCATATCAGAGGGAAATGAATGGACAGGCTAAGGGCAAGATATGCCCCCAGTAATTTCTAACCATTTTTTCATAGGTCAAATCTGGGGCTTAACTTACCTGACAAAGCATCTCTCACCAAGGGTAACCATGAAACAGATTGAGCCAGTCAAAAACTTTTTTTGCTTCAAGTACCATATATAAAATGGCCTGATTCCACCACCATTACTCTCACTGAACAGTGACTTAATCTGTGAGTAGTCTCATTTACCTAGTGTGAGTAACAGTGGCAGAATCTGGCCTGACGTGAAAAAGTCACCCAATAATGGGGGTATCTGGAAATAGCTAGTAGCAGGATTTTTGGGGGTTGATTTTTAATGACTACAGCTCATCCCTCACCTCAGAATGTCTTCTGCAACCAAGGATGAATCCTTTAGTTTTACAGACAGAAACTTCTCTATATAACCATGTGTATTTCTCCAAGTCATTAGAGCTTCCAAATCTAGGAAGAATACTGAAAAAGGAATTTTTCCATTCTAAACACGCCCCCTCCTTTTATCTTTCAAAGGATGTTAATTCCACCTCATAATATTTAAAGAAAACACTGATCTGTATTTTTCAGTGCAGTGCATAAAGATACTTCCTCCTTCCCCCCCACCCCATCCAAACAAACAAACAAGAGGGAAAAAAGGATGAGAGGAAGGATTCATATATCATGCAGAGAGGTGCCATTTTACACAAGAAAAAACCTTACCCAGCAAGTTCACCACCTTGGGCCTGAGCCTGGCCTGCAATGGCATCCATGATAGCATCCTGGGAATACATGCTGATCGGGGTGTTATACTGGGCATGAATTATAGTGGCCTTGCCACCTGGGCCTTTCACCTCAATGGGCTTGTGTGTAGACAGGGCAGAGTCCTTCAGGACATTAGGATTGAAGCGTTCCACATACTCAGTGCTGGGGTTATGTGAGAGTGAGGTTTGGAGAAGAGACAAGGGGAGAGAAAGAAAAGAAAATAAGGACAAACAGGTGATAATTATAAAAAAGAAAAAAGCAGCAGCAGAAGAATAAGTGTATGTGCCTAAGACATCTCACCACAAAAGCATCTGTTCAGACTGCTGGAGAGAAAGAACACACAGCATAATGGATAACATAACAAGGAAAGTGGTCGGGGCTAGACTGTAGAATGAGGTTTTTGTGTTGGCTGGTCGTTTTATAAACTTGACATAGTTGCAGCCACAAAATAAAAATTATAACAAATATAGCTGTTATCTATAACATATGCAGGTACATATATGTCTACACACCCAAAGAGCTCCCCATGTATTCCTTCAATCTTTTTAGAAAGATCTTCAAAGGTACTAGAAAGTTTAATGAGTTGAAATAAACATCTGCTTCTCTCTTATGCAGAATTAATTTTTTTTCTATATGGATAATTCATCATGGTGATATTTAGTACTCATGCTTTTCATCTTTACAGCCCTTCGCAGATATTAATAATTTAATCCTTACAGCACCTCTGTGAGGAAATGTGGAGGTTACCAAAATATGTAACCACTCCAGGATAAATGTATTGCAAAGTCAGTCCTAAATCTGTCTACATCACAATCCATAAGACAACTGCACTCATTATCCTGAGATAGTTGCCTATTGTGACCTCCATGTGGGTAAGGATTTTTATTAGGGAAAATGAGGCACAGGCAGTTTAAGTAACACACCCAAAATCATGGAGGGAATCAGTGTCAGAGCTAGGATTTGAACACCAGGGTTCCTCACTGTCAATCCTAAACTTAGATCATTAGGCCATGCCTCTCAGCATCTTGGTAGACATTGTTATACTCCTAGAGTTTAGCTTAAGTTTTTCAAATAATGTTTTAAATCGGCTCTTCAATCATTTAATTAATTACTCTTGGCTACCATATGGGACACCAGGGTTAAATTCTCATCTGTCACCCACACCTCCTCCCTCAGCCCACCAAGAAAAGAAAGTGTTTTGGTGCTTCCAACACGATATGCTTATCCCTGAATGGTAGGGATTGCTTCACAGTGCTCAGCAGTAACTCTTCCAGTTTACTGAGCAACAATGAAGAAAAGGAATCTGCCATATTCATGGCAGGTCAGAAGGATGGGGCCACAGTATGGGGTCTTTTAGAGTGTTTGTTAATAGAAGATGCCCCCTCAATCATTAAAGGAGAGAGAAGAAAATCAAGAGGGTGAAAAACTCTTCCCTCCAAGTTGTGAAGACTCCCAGCAGACAACTGACTTGAGATTTGCGCTGATTATCGTAGGTGATCTGCTCTCCCAGGCAATGGATTCCAACTCCTGTAACAGCCTTTTGTTTGGTAAGATGCCTTTACTGAGGCCAACAGGAGAGATATAGTTGTGCATTGTTGCAGGAATATTTGAGAAGACCACTGAGAGTAGCATGCAGCAGGGACAGGTGCATATAGATGCACACATACCTTATTGCAAACACAGCCCTGCAATACATGCATAGACATTTTGAAGGAATTAAGAAGCTTCATTATGCATCCAGTACAAACAAAAAACATGCATTTATTTGAACATTTTCACCATTTTAAATGTCTCTTAATTAACATGTTTAATAACCATGATAACATTATTCTATTGATAACATCTTGTAGAGTGACTCACAAAGAAAGAGAGACTGCATATTATGCCTACTATTGGCTTCTGAAAATCCCCAAGAAGAGGTGGCTTCTCTTATCCCCACGATGTATCAAGCCATCCGAGAGCAGTTCGGAATTCATAGGTCCTGGAGATCATTAATTCAGTGCTCGCCCTCTTTTCCATTAATAGGAGACGGGAAGACTCCGTGAAGCAGGGCTGGCTCTAGGCACCAGTAATACAAGCATTTGCTTGGGGCTGCAAATGTGCAGGGGCGGCAGAGATCCAGCATGGGAGCTGAGAACCAACAGGGGGCCCTGGGAGCTGTAGTTCCTTGGTTAGCTCCCTGCCTATAGAGCCAGCCCTGGAGAAGGGATAGAACTACATTTCCCAGCATTCCATTGGCAGTTATCAACAGGAAAGGGAGGGGGAGGGAGTGAGATAGCTGAGACATGCTGCAGGTTGCTGTGAATTGAAAGCTGGCTGCTGTGAACAGTAGGGATACCATATTTTAACATTTTTTTAAAAAGAGGACACTCCACGGAAAGGGGTTGCCCCACCCCCCATCCACCTCACCTTGTAGCCCTCAAAGAAAGAATTGGGTGGACTACATGGACAGTGCACCTCTCTATCTGAAGCCTATCAAGGGAGGCACATAGATCCCACTAGAATTTAAAATGAAAAGGGAGACTTTCCAGATGTAGCTAATATTCAGAAAGTGAATCTAACACCTGCATTTCAGATTTGAACACCCTCAAAATTCAGGAGTGCTCAAGCTCAATTTGGGCAGCTGTTATTTCATTTCTCCCAAATCAAATAAACTGATCCACTGTAACTTGCTGTAGAAAAAGTAGGATAAAATTGAGCAAGAAATGCTTCCCAATGGTTATTAGGACTGGAATTGCTATTTTCAACAGCCATTGTCTTTTTTTTTATAGTTTTATTTGTTTAAAAGGAAGACAGTGATATTGCATTGGCAAATTCCCCATAGAAACAAAGAGTGGAGCAAAAGAATAATAAAGGCACCTCAACGTTTCCTCATTAATGTAGGACAGTCTTATAATATGTATCCAGATATCCTTCAATCACACAAGCTGAAAATTGTTCCACTTTACTGCAGTTCTGTAACCATATGGGAACCAATCCTGTCTGTGTTCTGTGCACATCCAAAATTCCTACTGAATGACCTGCCCTGGGACCGAGTTACCAGTGACCCAAGGCTGGGGCGGCAGGAGGGTGCAGTTGGGGTGGGAGAGCCCAGGGCTGGGGTGGCAGAGGGTGGGGGGGAGACCAGGGCTGGGGCACCAGGTGGGTGCGGGGGGGGAGACCAGGGCTGGTAGGAGCAGCCAAAATTTTTTTTGCTTGGGGCGGCAAAAAACCTAGAGCTGGCCCTGCAGTGAAGGCATCAGTTCACCTAAACTGAAGCTGCTATCTGTATGAAAATATTGTCCTAGGCAATTGGCTTCAATAAATCAATCCAAAAAAAGGGCTAGAGGTCTCAGGGATGCTTAGGCTCACACAAAAATTACTGATTTCGGTGTTGGAATGTGGAATTGAAGCAATTTCATTGCTCTCTTAACAGGATGGGGTCAAACCTACAGTCCTTAGCAAGGCAAAACTTCAATAGAAATCAATAGGCATTTCCATAGAAAGAACCAGAAAAGGTCTCTTTCAATTGCAGAGTTTCTACTGCAGTGTCTTGTTTGGAGGGAAGGAAATGTTAATGTAAATGCAGGATGCGCACTGCAGGACCCTTTGGCAGAGGTGAGGAGCCAATTCTAGCAGGAACAAGAGACTAAGAGCTACAAATCTGGGGTCTCTGCAAAAGATAATGCTGGCAGGCGTTCAGCAGGTGTGCAAAATTTATACAGCTTGGTAGCAGAACTCCGGAAGTATGGAGGAAATGTAACAGAAGAGTGTTAGATAAACACTCCCATACTTTGATTTCTGCTACATTGGCCCTACAACTCCAGGGGAAAATTCTGTCCTAGTGTAAGTGGGCAAAGGCTCCTCTGACTTCAATGTAAGTTGTATCCATTTGTTCCAAGCTACATCAAGGGCTTTAATGTGGTCAGCACACACTGCCAAATCAGGGTAAATTATACTTATGTTGCTCACCCTACACACCACTTCGAGTTGAACTACTGTCATTTCCACCCATCCTCCTATCAGTTTAACTTGACATTTAACTTGCTTCATCATTTACTTTGCTGCTGAATTTAGCCCAATCTTGAGTTCCCATCAGTTTCTGGACTTCCAGAATGTTGCATGGGCAAGAGCAACTTCCAATCCAGAGAGGTCAAGCAGGAATACAGAAGGGATCTTTCTGCTCTCTCCTCAGAACTGAAGGTCAAAGTTGAAGGGGAGTTGGGGGAATTTCCCTGCCTAAAAGCTGATGGGTCAGATCCTCTAGTCCATACTAACTTCTTATTCAGGCAGAATTCCCGCTAAGGAAAAGTACTTCTTAGATATTTAAAACCCAAGAGCTAAACATTGAAGTGAATGGGAATTTGGATCTACCTCCTGAAGCTAAAAATACATTGGTAATAATGTATATATAAAGGCTATAATAAAAAGCCTGTACCCAAAGCCCACAAAATCCCGGGGGCATGAAGACTATTGGAAGAATTAAGAAGAAATGCATGTATGACTCCAGGGAATTAAAAAGATCTGAAAAGCTCTTCAAGGGTTGAGCAAGTTCCAATCCAAGTTACATTTGCAAAGTTAGGATATCAACATGAAATTCTAAACAAGCAGGAGAGTTTCAGAAATATTGTTAGTCTAGAACCACCTCTGGATGTAGTAGCCATGTATGATGCCTGACGCATCAATCTGTTCTTTTGCAATGCTTTCACCCTGCAAATAGACACAGCAAGAACATATGGGCTCATGCTACCCCAGAACACAAATCCCCAAACATACAGCATAACACATACACACTATTTAATACTAACTTGGCAGCAGTGTTGGCTATGACCTAGGGAAGAGAGAAAGAACAAACAAAAGGAACAATAGTTTTAGAGTGTCAAGGGCAATATGTATTAACAAGGGTTTATAAAGCTTTATCAAACCATCTACAAATAGGAATAGAAAGCAACAGTATGCTTAAAAACACAATGGATTAAGAGAGAGGAAAAATTTAGGGATTATACTTTATCCACAGAGACTTACTAAGGTACCAAGGCGTTCTGGCTGATCCTTGACAACATTTTCTATTGCTGTGCATCACTGGAAGTATTGTTATTGAGGGTTACAGAAGCAAGGAAGCAGAACTATTTGCAGGCTGTATACTCCTCTTGAGTGGGACAGATTATATCCTCCTCCCCAGACACTAAATATTCATGTATGTAATGCCAGTCTCTTCAGCCTGGCCCCATATAGCCAATCCAGTGAGCAGGATCTGCTGAAGACTATCCAAAGAAAATATCAACAGATATTTGAAGGGAAAAGCCCCTCTAGTTAACACATTACTGACCTGAATCTGATCTCACTTATATTGGTTTTACAGTGGTGTATATCAATTGATTTCAGTGGTCACTCCTGATTTTACACCAAAGTGAAAAGCTAATCAGCCATATAGTGGGATCAGTTGTCTCCCATGCAATCCCCTGTGGCCAGGGAAGCCTTTGTGGTGCCCTACTAACAATTTCTCCCTCAAAGGGCTTTTAAAACTCAACACAGGCTTTTCTTGTCCATTCAGCACCCCTTCTTGAGGGTCCAAGTTTAATCACATAAATAAAGCTTCAAAGTAAAACTAAAGTGTCCCAAAATACAGTCCATCATTTTTACCCTCTTGTCAGGTCACTCCCAGGCTTTTCCTACTTTAAGTAGTGAAACCCCATGTCCTAGGTCTTTTTGCTAGAGCAGGGGTGGGCAAACTTTTTGGCCCCAGGGCCACATCTGGGATGGGGAAATTGCATGCAGGGTCATGAATGTAGGGCTGGGGCAGGGGGTTGGGGTGCAGGATGTGGTGCCAGCTGCTTCCCGGAGCAGAGCAGGGCCCGCGGCGCCATGGGAGTGGCAATCCCGTGGGCCAATCCAAAGCCCTGAGGGGCCAGATCTGGCCCGCGGGCTGTAGTTTGCTCACCCCTGTGCTAGAGCCTGCTCAGTCCCCAACAGTCTCCAATTTACCATACTCCCAAGCCTTCTTGACTGAGGCCTTTTCTGTCCTTGCAGGCCACTCCCAGGCCCTGCTTAGCTGTAGCCTTGCGCTCAGGTCTAGAGCCACAGATTTCTGCTTTGGCTCCAATCTCCCTGGCATCAGGGTCGTCCTTGCAGAAGCCTTTTTTTATTTCCTGAGCCTCCCGCTTCCCTACAGCCATCTGCTGCCCATCATAAGAAATTACATGAACCTACCGAGGTGTGCCCTTTTGGTAATTACGGTTGGCTAGCCCAAAGCACTTCAGTCCTTTAGGAGCAGCAAGCCACTCTGTTACAAGGCCTGACAGCATTAACTTTGTAGCATTAATATTGTGTCTTTTTGAGGTCAGTAACAGGACATAATGCCGTAGAAAACAATATTCATGTATCATCGTTCTCCACTGCACTAACAATAACTGGTTGTAGCCTGCCCAGCAATTGGAAAGCAGCACAACCCAAGGGATCAGAATTTAGGTCTCAGGCAGGCAGAAGTTGGGAGCATGACAGAGGCAAGGAGCTCAGACCCCTGGTAAGGGGAAGCTCCTTATATCATTCCCCAATGACCTCTGCAAATGGATGCAGAGAGCGGTACTGATGGGATCTGGATGCTCATTTTCACATAGTCTTTCTCAAAGTGTTGAGAACACGCACCTTTGCCCTCCTTCTTGCCCCATCCCTCTGGATCATGGATAGGAGATCATGTCTGTGACTAAGGAAAAAGTGGACAAGATTCCATGCAGAGATAGTCAACAGCATTATTTTTTAATTGGCTACATAAGACATCTTTGATAGATCTTGGCATCACCATCTTCTCAGTTGCTTCTGCAACATTTCCAGCCTTGGGAGTGAATCTGGGTCTCCCACATAGTAGTGCTGAGCAGCATTATGACTGGATTGGCCCACAAGTTAGGTTTGGTTCCCCCTACTGTCATCTCAGTGACTCTTTGGAGTAGCTTCTTCTTTACATAAGGCTTTTCTGCAGCTCTGTCATCCAAGTTTATTTTGAATTAACAAAAAACAGTGCAGCGAGCCAAAGCTGTGGCATGGGGCTCTTTGCTGTTGCATTTGTCTGGACATACAGTCACAAAATGCCTTTTTTTCAGTGTCTGCCCCTCAGATTCTCAGGTTCGAGAATATTCTGCCAGCTCTGAAAACCATGCAATGAGCCAAATATATCTGTCTTTTACAGGAATCAGTAGAGATATATTAGGAACAAGTTGTAGCCTGTAAGCAGATCAGTGAGTCTATATCCATTTTAGGTATGTGCAAGACAGCTGAGCAACCGCTTACAGTGAAACATGGTGTAATAGTATCATTTTCTGAAGTAAACTCTGATGGCTATTCTAATCCTCTCAACCATGTCTGTGCATAGAAAACAATATTTTAAAGATAGAACTGGAGTTTGTAAAATACCCCTTAAAAGAGAGAGCAACCAATTCTTTGATGGTGGAGTATGAAGAACATGCACATGTAAACTATATGTTTCATAGACAGATAAAATACCTGCACATATTAATCTTCTGAGAAGTGGTCAATAGCCTCAAATCTCAGCAAAGATTTTTCAGACCTAAACGGATTATCACAGCTCCCTCCAGCTACAGCAAAACTTAGCCTCTCTTGATATGCTGGGTTGAGATGATAAAATTTTCTCCAGCTCAGTCCCACAGATCATTTTAGTTTATTTCTAAATATGGGCAGGTACTGAAATACGCAACCCGCTCACTCAAAGATGCCACAGAGTAACAAGCTGGTAATCCTACCCCCTGACACACAAAAACATGCAGGACAGGTATTTACTGCCCTAGCCAAAGACATGCAGAATAACACAGGCTGGAATGAGAATCCATACATGAGAATCTATGACTCATTCTCAATCTGTATTAATGTTCCCCATTGCAGAACCTTTACTCCGTTAAGATCTGCTGCTGATACTGTAATAGGCACTCCTGCAAAAAATGTTCACCCTTGCACTGTGATAAAACCTTAATTCCAGAAGAGCGTAAGAGGAGTAAGGAACTGGGAACTCAGTAAAAGACAGAGAAATCATTCCAATCTTCCTTTGCGCTTGTTGACAGAATTGTAACAAGGGGCTCCCAAGAGTCCCCTCCAGTACATCACTGGGTCTGTTTAGATGTTTCACAGGATACAAGTTAAAAAAAATCCCAAACATTTAAATATAAAATATACCTGGGATCTACCTGCCTATGTAGGTTCTTATACAGTATGACTTATAGAACTAGTACCAATCAGAGTCAGAGATGACCTTGCAGAGCCTGTTTTGCTTATGCACATGTACTGCTTTTTATGAATGTACAAACCCAGAAAAACAGAGAATCATGGATAACATAAGCACTAAACCTCTAGCACAGGGGCAGGCAAACTTTTTGGCCTGAGGGCCACATCGGGTTTCTGAAATTGTATGGCCCCCACCCGCTATCTGACCCCCTCTGCTTCCAGCCCCCTTACCGCGCTCCTGGGGAACCAGTGGCTGGCGGCGCTACAGCCGTCCCGCCCAGAGCGCCAGGCCAGGCAGCCGTGCCACCCGGCTGGAGCCAGCCACGCCACCCCGCAGCACAGAGCACTGGGTCAAGCTGTGGCTCCGCAGCTATGCTGCTGCCCAGAGCATTGCGCTGGCGGCGCAGTGGGCTGAGGCTGCGGGGAAGGGTGAACTGCAGGCGAGGGGCTGGGGGCTAGCCTCCTGGGCCAGGAGCTCAGGGGCCGGGCAGGAGGGTCCCGTGGACCAGATGTGGCCTGCGGGCTGTAGTTTGCCTGCCTCTGCTCTAGCAGGTACCAAGAAAGCTAGTATTCTTTTTAACATTGCAATCTACAGGGCTTCTCACTTCATGGATAACATACAAGTGGGAATGGGGGCCCGGGAATACTGAATTTTCACAGCATGCTACCATTACAGAGACACTTGTGCTGAGTAATTTCAGGATGTTTGTACTTTGCTGAGTACTTAACAGCTATCAAAACACCTCTTTCTTTCCCAGGGAGGGGTCCAGTAACTGTACATGATTTTTCATATTGCCCCATTTGTTTATATGTAAAACAAGGAGGCAGAATTGGCTATAATTTATGAATATGTTACAGCTACTCATACAAAAGCACCCCAAAACCATATTCAAATTCAGAATGAAATCTCAGGTGAGGGTACCATGATAAAAGCTTTAGCTTTGTTACTGGGAGTCTTACCCTTAAAATTGGAAAGATTCCATTTTTATTGGTAAATGTCAGTACGTTTTGATGTACACACACAGCCTGATGAAAAAAATATTTCCATTAGTAATAATCCAAATGTACAGCTTGGCAATGTAAGAAAGAAAAGTGCTGCTTGAGAACTTATTAGAGTTTGATTTAAGGATATTTCCTTTGTATATTTTGACACATAATGTTGACAATTTGTGTTTTAATGGTTATAAGGCTTTAAATTTTTCAATCTCAATGCCTACAGTCATTAAATAACTATTGTCTGATACCCGTGCCCCAATTTCCTGCACTTTTGCACAATGGTGAAAATATAAATTGAAGAAAAAATTAAAATGCTTAAAAATATCAATATTATCCATCCAAATTATACAAAAATAAAAATCGAATTCTGCCAAGCCTACTTATGCTATGTATCGGTATATTATCAGCAGGCCACAGATGTGCACCAAGAGGTGCTTAAATTATTTTGTGAGAGTGCTAATGCATATACATGGGAAGAAGTGGTACATATAAAAAGGCAGTGCTATGAAGTAGGGGGATTACTGTGGAGCTGGTTCAGTGTCCATATTTTGTTTGCCTCCTTAAGCACAAATGCTTCTATTATGTGGCCTGATCCAACACCTATTAAAATCAATGGAAAGGCTCCTATTGATGTCAATGAGTGACAGATGCAGCCCTATAGTGTGTATTTTTTAGTAATAGTACATAGTAGGAATACTCAGGCAGTTCATCTGGCCAATAAAATACAAGGAGAAAGGTTAACAAGGGATGTGAGGAGGCCAAGACAAGGGAGGTAAGATGTGCTACCGAGGAGCTGTAAGCGCTAAAGCAGGTAGAGAAATATTTTTCCTCGTGAAAAATGTAAATGAAAACAAAAGCTTTTTTTGGTCTGTTTCTGTTGAAAAATGTCTTTGAATTTAAGTCTCTTAAAACCAAATGTAGACGGCACTTTTGAGTTTACAGTGCTAGGGCTTCATTGTGCTAGTGAGCACTAGGATCACTGTCTTGCATCTTGTGCAGTGCCAGCTCTACTATTTGTGCCGCTGCAGCCGGTTTGAGGGCGGGCCTGCTGCCGAATTGCCACTGCGGCTGGCTTGAGGGCGGGCCTGCCGCCAAATTGCCGCCGCAGCTGGCTGGAGGGCGGGCCTGCTGCCGAATTGCCGCCACAGCCGGCTGGAGGGTGGGCCTGCCGCCGAATTGCCGCCGCAGCCGGCTGGAGGGTGGGCCTGCCGCCAAATTGCCACTGCGGCCGGCTGGAGGGCGGGCCTGCCGCCAAAATGCCACCGCGGCTGGTAGGACTGCCACCCCTTCCGTGTTGCCGCCCCAAGCACCAGCTCGGAACGCTGGTGCCTGGAGCCAGCCCTAATCTTGTGTAGTCATTTACACTAAAGAAAACTGAGTGCATACTGGTCTAAAACACTATCAACTCAGAATAATAGCATTTCACATCCACTTTGCTCTCATGTAAGTGACTATGCAAGGTACTGGGCAAAGGAGAATCAGGCCCCTATTGTCTTTTTCTCCTCTTGCTCTCAGCCCCTCATTTTGTATATTATATTGAGCTAAAGGGAAGCTTTGGTGACTAAATTGTGTCTCTCGGAAGTTTTCCCTTTACCTACCTGTTACTATACTTCTACATTGTTATTTGAAATATTCTTTTCCTTAATCAGACCTTAATTATCCAAACAGAAAGGCAGACATGGGATTTATTCAGATAAGGGTGCTGAAAATTCCTTGTTTTTTCCTAAAACACATTGGGAAACGTGACTTCATTTCAGATAAAGACAGCTTTGGGGTAACTGACTCATAGAGGTTTGTTTGTAAATTAATAAATCATAAATAAAAGTAGAAAGGTTAGAAAGTAACTCTTTCCCATGGCTGTCATTTATTTCAATATTTCTGTAATGTAATCCAAGCTTGTGACAAAAATACCTGCTCTACAAATACAGTACAGCACTGAACAACTTCATATTCTGAAGTCAAACTAGGTGGGATCATCTCTATATCTTACCAGGTGGATAATAACTATTGATTATTTATTTCCACACACAAGTGGAATAGTGCTTAGATTTGAGCTGGAGGACATTCAAACCAACGGGTCGAACTAATAATTCAATCTCAACTTGCACTAGAAAGTGACTACATTGAGGAAGGAGTTATAAAAGTTCATTGCAATAGATTTAGACTGTTATCTTAGCTGCTCCAGGCAATTTCGCTTTAGGAAAGTGTAATTTCAGATCCCTTTTACAGCAACTTCCATACAGGTCTATAGCTGATATTCAGGTCAACCAGATTAAGTACAGCGAATTAAACTGGAGAATACCAACGCGCTGGTTTAGTCACAGATACCTTAACCACAGAGTTCCTCCTCATGCCAGGATACCCAGTAACCAATCTGTAATACAATTCAGGATACCAAAGACCAAGAGTTGTTATGAAATAGTATCATGTCTCCTTTTTGAGGTGGGGAAAGGTTTCATTAATGATAATTACAAGACAAATTCACAGTATAGTAACTGGTTTTATACTTCATTCTTCAGCTAATTACTTACTTACTGAAACATTGAATTAATCACCATGTTACCTACCCTCTAGGAAGTCCACCTTCTGAAGCCCTTCGTTTGAGACTTAATTTATGCATCTCAGCCATTTCCTTTAGAGTCTCTGCTGAGTAAAGGCCAATGGGGTTGTTATATTGCCTTGCAGGGCTCAGCTGGTGTTTAGGACTACTGCCATCAGTGAACACAGGACTTAGTTTTGAACCTAGGTTACTCTTTGCAGGTGAAATGTCAGGTGTCACAGACAGAGAGGCCATGGAAGTTCTAACTGCAGTAGTCTTTAAGAAGGAAGAGCTATTTGAACAGCTGATCTCCTGCTTGCTGAGGTAGCCTGAAAACGTTCCATTGGTGGCTAAAATACTACCCAAAGGCCCAGTCGCTGTGCTAGTTAGAGGACTGAAGGTTGTTCTGTTGCCACTGATTTCCAAAGCAGGGTCCTGTAGTAGCAAACATGCAGGCCAAGAAAAGAAAAAAAGAGCAATCATAGAACACATGCAAAAAGACTATATCTATATCTATTGCTTTCTGCATATATTCTTACACTTGAGACAAATAGATTAGTGGCCGAGGTAGCCAGCCTTTTGATAAAACAGAACATTCAGTTGATCTTCTTTCAATAGGGTAGGACTACACACTCAGGCTTTTTTTTTTTTAGTTGAAACATTACAAGTTAAAATTTAATGTCAAAAGAGCTTCTGTTATTAGCTGAAGATATAATTAGATACAATTTGATAGACTATATTTTCCATTCATTCCTATGATAATTAAGGAAATCTGAATGGTTTGGGGTCAGTCCCGTTTGAGGCAATAATATACAAGTACAAAAATCTATGCTATTAGCTAGAAATGCAAGACCTAATGTTTCTGAAATCACAGCATTCAATTTCTCACGAACAGTCCTAAAATTAATGAAGCCCGTATACTGCATTGTTCTCATAGGCTCCAGGTCATGCTAATAAGGCCATGCAACATGGTTAGCAAGTAGGCTGAAAGAACTCAAGAAGGTGTATTAACCAACAGGTATAGTTTCTCTTTTATGCACGTGCATAATTTTCATTTACATGAATGGAAGTTAAACAGGCATACAGCATGAAATTGCACCCTAGGAGTATAATCCCACATCTGTGATTTGGATGTTTTTTTCGAGCTAGGACACTATGGAATATTGTCTTTGTGAAGGTCCCAATATCAGACATATGCAAGACCTCCTGCTGGTGCCTCACATTAGAAGCACATCTTAACTTTCTAAAACCCGAGGGCTTCAGCCCTGGGTGGCGGGGCTCAGGTTACAGGCTCCCTGCTGGGGCTAAAGCCCTTGGGCTTTGGCCTCCCTACTCAGGGTGGTGGGACTCGGGCTTTGGCTTTGGCCACTCCACCCGGGGCGGCATGGATTGGGCTTTGGCTCAGGCTTCGGTCCTTCCTCCTGGGGTTGTGTAGTAATTTGTGTTGTCAGAAGGGGATCGCGGTGCAATGAAGTTTGAGAACTCTTGATCTAGAGCATTGCCTTGTACCCCTTCAGTGCAAATTTACCCCAGGTGTAACTCCACATCAGTCAGTGGGAGTTGAGGGCAGCCAGCATTTCTCAGGACATACAGGGTACCTGGCAGGACGGAACCTTCAGATCCAACTAAATTGCCTATATTTCCATCAAAGTAAATAATTGGCTCACTGTGGTGCATCATAACTAGGATATTGTTTTTTGTATTTTCTTTAAGAAGTCTTTCTGTCTGCTAGAGGGAACGGCTGCAAGAAGATTAAAGATGAAGGATCTTACAGAGCAAGAGAAAGATGCTCTGTTTTAACTCTCATGGGCATTTTAAATTTATGTAGTCTCTTTGTTTTCTCCTATTTGAAATAAAAGACCATCTAGATCTTAAGAACATGGTTTTCCAATTTGTGTTTGGAAAACCTAACTCATAAATCCACCACACCAGTGTTCAGCATGTCTTTGTCTTCATAATGCCCAACTTTTTGCGCCCCTGTTTTGCTATTAAACCAAAGCTAGTTCCAATAAATCCATTCCCTTTCATCTTTTAGCCTGGTCAGTACCTCAGCTCAATAGTTCAAACTCTCCTCGTGGAAGGTGTCTTTGTGAGACTTTTTTCTATGTTATGTTTTGGCAGCTCACTTGATAATGGAGTATCCAGGAGCAATCAGCATAATTATTATATATATTATCATAACACTTAGGAGCCCTAGGCATGGACCAGAACCAACTGTGCTAGGCACACAGAACAAAAAGAGATTCCAATCTTAAGTGCATGTACCTCTTGTAAAATCCTTCTACTATACTTAAATTGTCAGCTTTATTTTTTCCTTCTGTTTGTTTATATGATTTTAAGAAAACAGGACAGCAGCAGACATTTTCAGGCATTGTTGTATCTGTTGCACATCAGTGTATAGTGAGGCACTAGATAAAGCATTTGGATGAATGGGGAATTTGTGGATTTCTTAGTGTATATGTGATATCAACTTGCAATTTATCCCAGAAGCTTAGAGTCCTGACTTACAGCTAATTTATACTGACCCTGATTCAGTGCTGTAGAGGGGGCACCTTTTTCCCACCCCTGTGCATGTGGACACATTGAAGCTATAATTAATAACCACATTCTTGGAAGCACAAGATTGGAATGCCTGTCAGTGTTGCTGCCAGGACTCACATCCCAGGGTAGCATATCTAAAAAGGGATGTACCCCATGCAGCAGCAAAGGCCAAGAACATGGCTCCAGACTGGAGTTGAAGGCTAAACCTTTCAAAGGTCTTGAAGGAGCTGCTACTCAGCGTAAGTCGCTCAGTGACCCCTGGGGGCACTGTGCCCCATACAGGGCTATAATGGCTTGCAGGGTCATATTTGGACATCCTAAATGTGCAACCCCACTGACTTCTATGGGGTTGCAGAGGGTGTAAGCCTGAGCAGAGTTTGGCCTTCAAACTGAAATTTACGGAGTGGGTAGAAATGTCATTGTCAATTAATATTAATTACTTGCACTGGGTCTAATAATCCACTGTTATGTTGGCTTTCTGGTGTGATGCCATTGAGGCTATGGAAAATGATTATCTTAATAGCATATTTCAAACTACTGCTTTTTGCATATTTTGTCCATTTTTTCCTGAATGTATTTGTAATTATCACACACTTCAGTCATTATGTTCTGACCTAAAAAAAAAGTCTGCAAATAACCATCGGTAATTGCCTATTACAGGCTTCCAAGTATCATTAAACAAATAAAAAACAGGATTTCCACCTAAATATATATTTTTAAAGAGGGACAAATGCACAATCCTCTCTCAGATAATGAGTCACCAATTACATAGATGCTCTCCTTCTGAAAGCTGTACATCCTGGCAGGACGGAAAAATGAAGGTAAAACACGTACAACAACAACAACAGAAGGAACAGACAGCATCTGATGGAGCTAGATCTGTAGGTTGACTAGAAAAAAAAACATTTTAGAATCAATGAAAATGTATTGCAGGACTCCTTCCCTTCCCTTCATAGGGAAGGGTACTGTGGGGGGAAATTATTAGGTGGTGTTAGCGTGAGCTCTAGAAGAGAGAAACATTTTTAATCAATAAAAAGAAACCTAATAATATTTGGCAGAACTGTAGTTTAAATAAAGAGAATGTTATAGGAAAGGAAATATTGTGGGTAAGGGGACAGAAAATGAAGGCTGGTGGGGTTGCCATCCTTCAGCTTTTGGGGGAATTTTGGTTACATTCCTCAAATATTTTCTAGCTAGGTTTCTTAACTGCATATTGGTATTCATTTATTGTAATAGCCAATTATTGGCATAGGAAAATAGAACTATGTCCTACAATTTACACTGGAAACCTGCCATGTTAGCATTAGATGTTTTTTAAGTTAAGACTGTGGGAATTTTGGGAGACAAGAGGCAATTTGTGGGGTAAAGCGGAGATATGGGGATATAGACTTTCGGCATCAGTATAATTTCCTAAAAGAACCATTTTCCACTGATCAACTTATTTGGCTGTTTCCTCTCATGATTGATAAAGTACTTGTTACTTGGTTCATTCATAAGAGTATATTTTAGATTAAAATTATTTTTCAGTTCCAGTCTAGTGGCAAGAACAGACCAATGAAGGAAAAATGTATTGCACTTCTGAAATCTGAATGTCAGGCTTCTAATAATGAACATCTTTTAGCATTATATCTAATGAAATTATAAGTAGTGAGCAGTGACTAACATTTCCTTGTTCCCCATCTTCTCCCCGTTCCACCTCATCAAATTATTCCTGTGGCTGGAAAAATGAGCTAACATTTTCATCTATAAAAGTCTGATGCTACCTTTCTGCTGACCAGAAGAGGAGGCTCTAACACTGGACATTGGCTTCCTCCCTAGAGAAAGATGCTGTCACCTTGCTGAGATCCCTTGCTACATGGAGAAGTCAGGCAGCTGGATTCTAATTTCCCAGTGTAACGGTGAGATACCACATCAGTGGATGAGCTTAAAAATGATTATGTAGAAGAGAACACAGAACATTTGGGGGTGAAAGGAGTTTATTATGAAGCATTAACTGAGCCCATTCTTTGTTCTCAGTAAAACATTTTTTTTTTACTTTCTAATATTTGTCTAACTTCTCTAAGAACAGAACACTCCCCTTCACCTGTGGGACAGGAGGGGAACCTCAACATGGGCATCACTGGCTTCTAGAGTGGGAGGTAACAAAACAGTATGCCAATTTGTCAACTTGCTCCACTTTCATCCTCACCCCAAATAAGTCTCTTTACGGGCACTGTGTGGGGTTAGGAATGTGGGAGTGGGGAGGGATGGACCAGGGTGAACAAGAGCTGACTGAACGAACATTAACTTGCATGGATTCATTCCATGGTGTGAACTTTGCTCTAGTACAAAGGTGGGACTCAAGGGGTGTCTGGGTATGGGGACCCACAGCAGGGCACTGTGTTAATGCACTATTGAGACTGCACTGTTAAGCCCTTAAGTCAGGAAGTATGAAAGGTAATGTTGGGATACAGTCTTTAATTAGAATATTATACCAATTCTTTGCATGTCTACAAGAATGATTTCAAGTTTTTAGAAACATTAATTAATGAAGACTTACAACACCCATATTAATAAGCTAGCTGTTACTATCACCACGTCACAGACAGGTGAACTGAGGCACAGAGAAATTAAGTGACTTGTCCAAGGTCACACAAGCGGTCTGTGGCACAGTCAGGAATAGAACACAGATCTCCTGTTCTATGCCTTATTCAACAAGACCACCTTTCCTCCATGACTGCTGGTTATTTTAGTTACAAGTTCATAGTGTTGTAGAATACACTATTCATAAACACAAGGAAGCTTAGATTCTGATTGGGACTCTGAGAGCTACCGTAATAGACATATTAATTAATAATTTTAGTGTCATCTTTCATAAATAGTACAGAATATGATCATATAAATAAACACTATATCATAATGCCTATATGCAAAAGGACAGAGTTAAGGCTGTGTGTTGACCCTTACATTTCATACTTCCTCACTTGTAGATGCTTAACTATGAACCCTAATGTTGCATGAACACAGAGCATTTATGAACCTTTAGTTCAATTCTCCGGAAGAATCCCCATTCTCTTTCCTCTATTTTGAATGACTTCTAATCACAAATGTTCTCAGTCTTGGATATATCCTTCTATTCTTTCAATATTTTATGCCTAGAGCTGTGCAAACAGCTTCATTGAACTTTCAAATTATTAATCTTGTTTTGAGTTGTTTGGTAAGCAAAAAGTGTAAACTGTGACCCAATCAAACATTCATTCCTTTCAGCAGCCCCAGAGCCCAGTTGATCTCATGTATCACAGACGTTCACACAAAAAGCATCAGCTCAAAACACAGATTAGCTGAAGAAAATGAGGAGACAATGGGCTTCACTGGAGATGCGGGAGCATTCCTACCAAACTGAAAAAAACGTTGAGTGTGTCTTTCAATAGGCTGAAGTTGCACCTAACATGAGTTCTTATACTAAAATATCATCAGCTGCTGACAGAAGTTGAAAAGAAATACATGCTTGCAAATTAGCAGAAATTACAATTGAGTCAGCAGAAATAATGTGTATGGTTTGTATCAGCCATTGAACTTGTCTGCACATGCAAGAGTCCTTAGCTGCATGCGTCCTTATCCCTGACCTGGAAAGACTACCCCTGCAGGTGAGAGGACAGTTTGGCAATGATGGTTTTGTAATGTAGCCACTTGCTCTCTGGGAGCTGAAATGAAATCAAACTAATTTCATATGGGCCACTGCAGTAGCCATCAGATTCTAACACTACCCACCTCAACTGGAACTAGAGATCTAACTCTGTGTCCCATTGACAGTCCTCTAAACCAGCCAGTCCCCCAGTGCTAAGGCTATTCTAAGATAGTTTTAAAAAAGTAAAACGCTTTATTTTAAACAAAAAATTATTTTAACAATATATTTACTGTAACATACCTTACTTCAACATACATGAAATCCTAGTTTACACCAGTAAGATCTTTTTTTATACCATATTTGAGATCTCTGCTTTAGTGATTCAAAACATTCATGCTCCCACCATAATTCCCTCCCAATACAAGCTTAAAGAGGACTCATTTCAGCTACTGAAATCATTGACAATTTCTCTCTACATGTACCACACATGACCTGGCATGCATCTACTGCAATCCTCATAGCCCAACATGAGAGAGACTGAACTCCCTCACAACCTCTGGATATACATCTGACCCCCAGTCGCCTTGCTCTAAGACATGCATTATCATTCCCATCCCAATCATCCAAGTCTCCCAGAATCCCTGGACAAGCACCCTAAGCTGACCTCCAATTGCCAGTTTCTTTCCAGTATCACCTTGGACGAATACCATGACCCACCTCTGCGGTGTAAAACCCGCTTGAGTCCTGCCACAAATGCTACTCCAACAACAACATTTCCACTCCTAGCTGCCACATTCTCCCAGACAAGAGATCTAGCCAACCTGACCCACAGCCGTGAGAAACTTCTTAGCACACTTGGAAATGGGATAGTACCCACATCCCAGTTCTTTGAAAAGCCCCTAGCAAACATCAGAAATAATCCTACATCCAACCCACTCCCTCACCTACAGAATGTTCAGTTTTAAGGTGACATGCACCTAGAAACTAAATGTCTGTGCTTTGGCAATCTAAGACCTTTAATTCCCATAACACTATGAAGGACTAAAACAGAAAATACAAGTTGAGCTGACACTCCAGCAACTATATCAAAGATATCTTTATGACTTTTTTTAAACCAACAATATTTTAAAGAATTGATAATATGTATTTAACTTCCCCCTCCCCTTTCTTACATATTTACCAGATAGAAACAACTTTGGTAAGATAAGTGACTACTTAGGAGGTTTTTTAATTGACATTTGCCAGACATGGAGTACAGTTAATTATGGAGTTATCAAAATGTGATCTCTTGAAACTACAGCTTGCCCATGAATGAGCAAGCTCTGGAGCTGTGCAGGTCTGTCACATCCGTGCAGATGCTCCTGGGAGTCAGTGTGTCACGTAGAAGCCTTGGAGAAGGTCCAGTACATGAAGAGATGAACAGTTTACTAGGTCACTCAGGCTGCTTTGGAGGCCAAAAATTCTCTGACAATTTCCTTTCAGGGAAATACAAAACAAAACACTCCCTACTGGGCTGGTGAACTGGGAGACAGTTCTAAAGAAAAGAATGGAACGTTCTCCTTTTCCATGAGAATTCATAGTGATATTCCGTATTTCCTCTCCAATAACCTTCTGTCCCACAAAATAACAATCTCAACTGGTGAGCCCCATAATATTCTGGTATGAGAAGAGGCAGACATTTCCATCATCTCTCTGGATGAAGCAAATGGACATACACCTCTGTACTCTTCAGAAAAAATATATAAAGGGGAACAACTCCCTGCAGGATAAATTTTAATATTTCTTCTTTCCCTGCCCAAATACCCATAAGGCACCTGAGTGACATAATATTGTTTCTGACTTGACTCAAAAATGGCCGAGCAGGTTTCTTTCCAATTTTCAGAAAATTAATAAATAAATAAAAGCCAAACATTTCACCCCAAGCTGATATCTTGTATGTTAGTTTCAACATGTCAGCAGCTGCTGCAGGGAAGACACAAATCACCTGAGCTCAGAATTTGGAATGCACAGTGTTTATAAGAAATGTTTGAAGCTGACAAGTACACTCTGTTATTGATTTGGGATCTGAAATGGTTTGTCTTGTTTCTTATTTTATGTCATTGGGGGTGTGTGTGTGAAATTAGCCCTCACAGAGTAGGTAGGATTGACAGCAGGGACTGCACTTCCCTGTTTATCCAATCAGTAAGAAGACAGCCTGGGCATTAGTAGCCCAAATTTCCTCCATACTGCCCTGCCAATGCACTACATAGAATCATAGAAGTGTAGGACTTGGAAGGGACCTCAATAGGTCATCTAGTTCAGTGCCCTGCACTCAAGGTAGGACTAAATAATAACTAGACCATTCCTGACAAGTGTCTGTCTAACCCGTTCTTAAAAACCTTCAATGATGGAGATTCCACAACTTTGCTAGGCAATTTGTTCCAGTGCTTAACCACCCTGACAGGAAGTTTTTCCTAATGTCCAACCTAAACCTCCCTTGCTGCAATTTAAGCCCATTGCTTCTTGTCCTACCCTCAGAGATTAACAAGAACAATTATTCATTATCCTCCTTGTAACAACCTTTTACGGACTCGAAAACTGTTATCATGTCCCCCTCCCCCTATCTCAGACCTGGAGGGATAACCTCTCATATCTAGGGATAGGAAGATACACAATTGCAGCCATTCATAGTCTCTGGCCACCCTACAGAGACTGCAGACACAGTTGCTAACTAGACAGCGAATGCTAGCGGTGGTTATGGCTTTCGGATATCTGTGTCCTAGGAGATGGACTTAGTCCATGGAACCTGAGCCATCCACTTTCCCCATCATACACCGTTCATCTTTACATTAAGTTATCTTCTATTTTTTGGTGTGACGTTTATTAACTGACCTGACAAGAAGGCAGAGCTACCAATAAAGCTTGTAAAATGCTCTAATTTCATCTAGTCTAGCCAAGTCAACACATTGTCAGTTTTAGTCAATTTTTAGCTGAGCTGAGCCATATGCTAATGGAGTTTTTCCTCAAGTGCTTTGGGAAATAACAGTATATTTTGGGAAGCTTTAATAGGCTTAGCTACCTATGCCGAGAAGAGAACAGAATTTTAAAAAATCAAAAATACTTCAGGTGCTCGGAGAGGATTAGACCAGATACCGATTTATGTTTATGTGATTTATGTTAGAGTCAAATAACAAGAAGCACTAAAGAGATAATATGTTACATACCTTCTGGTGGGGAATTACAGGCCTGGGAGAGTCAACTTTAGGTATGGCTGTTGGAACTGGAGCTGGGCGTTTAGATCTGGGGATCAAAACATTCCAAAAAAAGATTAATAATCAGAACAACCTTGCCTTCCTGTTTTTTTAGATCCTTTCAAACACCTTTTATATTGCACTGAAAAAAGTATACTTTAACCAGAGTGAAAGCCATATGTAGAATCCAGACTAGCCTCTTGTCAACCACCAACATTCTGTCTCCATTAATAGGCAAGATCTTCCCTTCTGCTTTTAGAGTAGGATTGCCAATTTTGGTTGGATGTATTCCTGGATATAATCTTTCATTAAAGATTAATTTTTAATTCCTGGAGACTCTAGGACAATCCTGGAGGGTTGGCAACCCTAGTTTAGAGAGATCTTGGAAATCTGAATTAAACTTTTAATTTTTAGCAATGCTGACAGGCCAAAATATTCAAAAGTGTCATGAGAGATTATTTTTGGAAGCTTCAATTTTTGGGTGCCTAGAGCTAGATATACGGAGCCTGACTGTCTAGGTGTTGAGCACCCACAACTCTAGTTGAAGTCAATTTAAGCTGGAAGTGCTTAGCACTTCTGATAATCTAGTCCACTGTATCTTAAGATGCACATTCTAAACTTGAGGCATCTCAAAATCATAGGACACTTTTGTAAATGTTGACCTTCAGCATCGTGTCTCTGAATAGATTTTTGTTACTGACAGTTTAAATTAATGTAGTGCTTCTTCATACAACGCACAGTCAACCTGTGTAACTCTTTGCCTGAGGATGTTGTGAAGGCCAAGACTATAACAAAGCTAAAAAAAAACTAGAAAAGTTCCTGGAGGATAGGTCCATCAATGACTATTAGCCAAGATAGGCAGGAATGATGTCCCTAGCCTCTGTTTGCTAGAAGCTGGGAATGGGCGGCAGGGGATGGATCACTTGATGATTACCTGTTCTGTTCATTCCCTCTGAGACACATGGCATTGGCCACCGTCAGAAGACAGGACACTGGGCTAGATGGACTATTGATCTGACCCAGTATGGCTGTTATTATGCCATATTACAAATCCTCCTCTCTTCCTCAGAGAGAGACTGTGGGCTTCATTTTGGACAGCTCACAGTTCACATAAGAATTAAGGACCATCACAAGCCACATCACCTTCTGCTCCATCTGCAAGACACACTTCTTTGACCTGATTTCTCTAACAAACACAGAGCATCTTGTACATTTAAAAACAAAGCCCTACCAAAATAAAACTCTGCACTGCACACACATTCTCTCCCTAAAGAGAGCATGGGAGAGAAAATGAACCACGCTCGACAGATATTAATTATGCCACTTAATGAATTGCTGGAAGTTGTTCAGATGCTATGTAGAAGGGGGTGGTATAAGAACCTAGATAGGATAGAATAAAACAGCTCAGTGAAATCTTCTGCTCAATGAACAGTGAGTGGTCAAAAAATATAACAGAAAATACTGGAGTATGCCAAAGATGGAATAAAAAATAATACTGTACTGTCACTATACAGATCAGCGTTATGTCCTCACGTGGAGTACTATGTGTTCCCTTGTCCACTGAGTATCTTATCAGGTACACATGTATGGACTATGAATGTTTGTTTCAGACCCAGTGAGCAGTGCAAATATTTTATGTCAATTGCAGAGATACAGCAAGCAGTCATAAACCACATATAAAACAGCTCAGTGAAATCTTCTGCTCAATGAACAGTGAGTGGTCAAAAAATATAACAGAAAATACTGGAGTATGCCAAAGATGGAATAAAAAATAATACTGTACTGTCACTATACAGATCAGCGTTATGTCCTCACGTGGAGTACTATGTGTTCCCTTGTCCACTGAGTATCTTATCAGGTACACATGTATGGACTATGAATGTTTGTTTCAGACCCAGTGAGCAGTGCAAATATTTTATGTCAATTGCAGAGATACAGCAAGCAGTCATAAACCACATATAAAACAGCTCAGTGAAATCTTCTGCTCAATGAACAGTGAGTGGTCAAAAAATATAACAGAAAATACTGGAGTATGCCAAAGATGGAATAAAAAATAATACTGTACTGTCACTATACAGATCAGCGTTATGTCCTCACGTGGAGTACTATGTGTTCCCTTGTCCACTGAGTATCTTATCAGGTACACATGTATGGACTATGAATGTTTGTTTCAGACCCAGTGAGCAGTGCAAATATTTTATGTCAATTGCAGAGATACAGCAAGCAGTCATAAACCACATACACATCCCTTTGAGGCTCCTCTGGAAAGCATTTGTATTGTAGCAAAGGGATTCGTTGATTAAACTTCGCCATCACTTTCACTGTTTATTCTCTTTTAGTTGCCACCTTACCATAATGGATGTAATTAACATGCTATATCATCTGTTCCACACATTACTGATATGCTGCATTTGTCATTCATGATGCTGCCCAGCTGAGGCTTTTCTTTCACATTAACTTTGTACAAGCTTTCAAAGGCACCAGCACCACTTTAAAATAAAAAAAAGGTATCTAGATAACTCTGCACTCAACAACTACAGCTCTGACATTTATCACAAAACACAAAGACATGCTGGATTTAGCATAGTTGGAGTTGGAGGGGTGGATAAAAGAGGTGAAACATCAGCCTTTTGGAAGGCTGAAACTGAAACGGGTTTTCTTACAGAAGGTTTTTTCCTTGACAGTGTGTGTGAGCACTATCTTATAAAGTGTTGGGGGAATCTTTCAGCATAAGTAGGAGGTATTTATTATAACTTACATTTCCTTAGTGCTTGACATATTAGGAGGATAGGCACTTTGTTCCAAAATTGGAGCGAAAACCAAAAATTCTGAAATTCTCCATGAAGGAAAATCCCCCAAATAAACTGTTTCGGGTCAACTGAAAAGATTCATGTTGATAAAACCATTTTGTTTCATTTTAAACATTTTTGTTTGTTTGTTTTGTATTATAATTAAAGCTGGTTGAATAAGTTATTTTTTAATTAGCTGGCAGTTGTGAAAAAAACAATTGGTTTAGGCTGAACTGAATCTGATTTTTTTTTTTAATTTTCAGTGAATTGAAAAAGTCAACAAAACATCAGTTTAGGGTCACATTAAATGTTTCATTCAACATGAGAGATTTTGCTTCTGAGCATTTTTAAAGATTAGATTCACAAAACAGCCAGAGAAGAGGTGGTTGCCTTCCTTATAATCGTTAGCCCAGTGGTTTGGGCAGTCAACTGTAAGGGGGGGAGATCTGGATTCAAATCCTGCCACCACATCCCCAGTGGGCCAAGGTTATAAGTGAGGCACCACCACCTGCTCTTGCTGCCATTTTGTGAATGGTGTCTTATCCCCTTGTAAATCTAACCCAAACAAGGGTGGGCTTTTTGGTTTAAACTACTCTGAAAATTTGTGTCAAATTCACAAATACTTTTCCGTTGACTGAAACTGCCTTTTTGGCAAATTAGATTTTTGTCCAAACATTTTTTGTCCAGCTCTAATTATAATACAAATTTTTTAAAAAATCCAAATTAAAAGTTATTTCAAAATGAAAAATCAAAACACGACATTGTTGGAATCCCTCTCCTTACCCCGTGGTTTTCTTACCAAACCAACTTCAGGCAAAATCAACTCAATTTCACAAAATGTTTTGATTTGGATGGAATGGCATATTCCAGAATGCCGTTCCACCAAAGTTTCTCTGACCAGCTTTATTGCTTAATATGTTGCAAAGGAAGGAGGGGAATTTTAAAAATATGTGCAGTTTTTTGTTCCTCTTTTGTCTAAAGTCTGTAACCGTATGTGTAAATGTAAAGTCACACTCTCTTACCTGAGAACCACCAGCCGCTGAGGTAAAGTTTAGTGCACCAGATGTCAGCTGCTGCAGCTCAGCCACTAAACTATTAAATATTCACCTTCAAGACAGTGTTGAAATCCATATTTTTATGAATAAAGGGACTCCATGGGAACCAAATGTATTAGCAAAAGCTACCCACATAAGAACGGGTTGCAAGATAGGGCTATAATATGTCCGTTTAATGTGAGTCCTTTGTAAGGGGAGCAAGATACTGTATTTGCAGAGTGATGACAATCTAATAGCGGGTAGCTCTTTCCCATTACTATGTACCATGATCCTTTCTGACCTTTACAAGGAAACGGTCCTTGTATATTTCATAATTTTGACAATCAATGTCTGCGTTGCTTTTTCTTTGTTAACCTTTTGGAAGGCTGAAACTGAAACGGGTTTTCTTACAGAAGGTTTTTTCCTTGACAGTGTGTGTGAGCACTATCTTATAAAGTGTTGGGGAATCTTTCAGCATAAGTAGGAGGTATTTATTATAACTTACATTTCCTTAGTGCTTGAGATATTAAGAGGATAGGCACTATAGAAATACTTTAGCTTAGAAAGCACTTTACAATTCACTCATTCCGCACCACTAAAATGCAACCACTGGCAGGCTGCAAAACAGTTGAGGGAGCAGAATTGGACTTCTGACATTCTTCGCTTTGAAACAAACATATCAATGGCTTTATTTGGGAAAAACAAGAGAAAGAAGAGGGACAGGTCAAATTTTAGGCCTGTTGATCCCTAATGTCCATTTTATAAATGTTAAAACCAATAATCGGTAGAGCCTTAAAGCGAACTAAGAGATATATACTTACTTTGCCAAAAATATAAACTTTGTCTTTTTTTAAAGATTTACCATAAAGTTTAAGTTTTATTCTAGTGACACTATTGTCAAAGTTCTCAAGCACTGCATGGAGTTTTAGTGACAAATGCCCCACTGACTTTAAGAGGGGTTATAAAGGCAAATACTTCCATATCTCTTGAATATTTCACAACAGATTATATATTATTTCAAACATAAGTGAGATAAATTTTGAGCTGTGCCAAGAGTACCAGTCTGTGGGTATCATCTGTGCCTGCAATAAAAATACAAAACTCAACTCTTACACTAACAATTTGCATCTGCAGCTCGTTGTGAACGCAAATATTGGCATTTGGGTGGATAACTATCTGATTTGTAAATTATTTGTCTGTATCATGCTGTATTTGGCTGGATTACAAATCAGGCAGTGATCCTTCCAAGTGTTAATGTATGCATCCACGCGTGATATATGGGCACAAATTTTTCAGGCATAAACTGTGTCCGCAAAAGAGAGGCCAGCCAAATACAACTATATAAAAATGGGCTCATTTTGGAATGTCTTTTCTCTGCCTTATTTCAGAAACAAGAGGGAATTCTGGGGGAGCCAAGAACATCCCACATGATGGGAGGAGATATTATGGGAATGAAGGTGAATGGGAAGCTGTAGGGAGCTTGGGAAAGCCTGAGAGGGGGTAAACGTGGGAGATTTTTGAGTGAGGATATGGATCAGGAAATACTGAAGCAGCCTCCCCACTGCTCTGCTCTTGTTCCCATTAGGCTTTCTATTCCTTTTCTCAATTCGCCCATTGCCTTGTGTGTCCCTCTTTAACTATTTCCCTCTCTTCTGCTACTTATGCATCCCTCACCCTCTTTTCTGTCTCTATCTTACTGCCCCCTTCTTTTGTCCACCATCTATATTCCTTCTATATGGCCTCCTCATCTTTCCTGGCAGTAAGGTCCTGGCACAACCAACCGTAGCTGCTGCCTCTTCCTCCTCCTAGCTTCTGTGTGCTGGCTTGGATCAGCAGGGCGAGCAGCGGGAGCAGAGGATGAGAGACAGCGACAGCTTAGCTACCTGAAATCCCTCCACCACAGCAACACCCATTGGCCAAGAAAAGAAACTGCAGGGGAATCTCTACATGACAGCCCAGAAGGGCTGGGGGGAGACATGCAAAAACTGACAAATGCCAAAGAGTATCATACAAGATATACGACACTTAGTATCCCTAGTCAAGAAGCTCCTGAAAGGCCTATCTTCCAGCTCCATGTTCCCTTTCTTGCTCTCTTCTTATTCCTTTCTGTGCCCTACTTTATTCCCAAACTATTTCCACACACTTCCTCTCCCTGTCTCTATTGGAAATGAAAGTAATGCCTGAAAAGACAGCATCATCCCAGTAACATTTCCAACAGTTAAAGAATCACGTTCATTTTTTTCATTTTATAACTTTAGGGACAGATCCTCAACTGGTGTAAATTGGCATATGTGAACTGACTTCATTGAAGCTATGTGAACTTACACCAGTTCTACATCTAGTTTTCCCAAAAGATTTATGTAGATCACATTAGGTCTGAGATGAGCTACCTTTAACATTCAATCATCAACTAGACTGTCACTTGATACATGTATTTATTTACTACAATGTTACAAAACCTGATGGCTTCACTGTATTATCATACAAACCCCTTCTGCTTTGGTTCTCATTACTTTGCTTTGTATCTAATCACCATGTTTTATCCAGTTCCTAACCCAGAAGGATACATCAATCATACATCAGTACAGGTTTACTTGAAACACTGGCCTATGATTGGACATCATCATGAATCTGATCTGAAGTTCAACTTTTAACTTAAATCCAAATTAGGAGTGTTTCATTAGGCTTCTGGTTTTACATGGCTTTTCTGATTACCTATGCTAATTTAATTTGGAGAGAGTGGTATTTAGAAGTGAATTACATTTTAACTACATTAAAAATGCGTGTCTCTGGGAGTGGGAATAGGGAATCTTTCTCCCCTTTGCACCCTCCCACAAATAGACATTTCTTTGCACCATTATTGATCAGAGGACAATGACATTTACCTCAATCCTTCCTTTAAAATACTGGCAGAAACATTAAGATGAATAAAACTCTGCTGCCTTCAGCACAAATGCTGCAAGCATTTAGGAAGACAAACATAAAATGGAGACTATTACTCTCACAACGGGTAATGAACTAGCTAGGATGTATTTGAATGCTGTGCAGAACTCTGGTCACGCTGCTATAGAAGAGGTTATTGTAGAAACAGCAGAGGGCAACCACAATAATATAAGCAGTCTAAGATCCCAGAGCCTGATCCTGCATGCCCTCCAAACACACAATCTCCACTGAAATCTTTGGTAGCTCAGCATACAGGGGGCTTGCAGAACTGGGCTCCAAATTATTAAAAGAGATTTGAGAAATTACTTCTACATTCATTATTTAGGATTATAAATGGATATTAAGAAGGAATCCAACTAAAGTATACAGGGTATGGCAATAGAGAGAAAACATGTTCAGTTGGAGTAGTACCATATGCAAGAACAATGGAACAAAAATTGTGAGCTATGGGTCACAGTTTAATGTAGGGGAAAATATTCATCTCACCCCCACCCCACCCCACCCCACCCCACCACCACAGTGATAGTGGCTAATAGGAGGAGTAAGTTAAATAATAAGCCCTTTTTGTCAGGGTCATCTTTTTGCTTAGTGTTTGTACAGTGCCTAGAACAATGGGCCCTAGTCTATGACGGGCACTACTGTAATACAAATAAATAATCATAATGTGTGAAGAAACAGATGTAATAAGTAGGAGTGAGGATTTATAAGTATTTCAAAGAAATCATAGGGATGAAAAGCAAAAAGATCTCCCCAGTTTCCTAGTATAGGAAAGTCCCCCGCAGGCACAGAACCATTACAGCTGGCTCCTACACAGTTTCTCCTGAAAGTCCCTGCACAAGCAAGCAATTCCTGGCTGGCAAATAGCCTCTTGGGGGCCAAAGCCATCAGGGATAGATTATAGCAACACCCATTCTGATCTGAAGTAAGCTGGGGCCTGGCCTCCAGAATCATGGAGTTACAACCAAACCTTAAAAGCATGTAGCCTATTTCAAAAAGGCAACATAAGGCACAAGAAAATGTAAGATCCAACTAACACAGCTTTCTATTGCACACACAGAAGCTATAATACTGCGGTTCCAAAGGAATTTCTAATCAATGGCTAAGAAAGATGGAATCCATTTATCCCTGTACCTCTGTCTGTATCTCATTAACTGCAGGAGCAGTGGTTAGGGTGCTCCAAGCATCTCAGCAACTAATTACATTCTTCAATATCCTGTGGCTTTTAACACAGAATATTTATTTAGCTGGTTTCATTCTAATTTCTACTTGGAATGAAGACATTTCAATGTACTCTGGAGGCTTTTAGAGCATTTATCCTTGGCGTACGCGGGGCAAAAAAAGCTCACTAATGTGGATAATTATGTTATAGCTACACTTCAGTTAATCCAGGGCCTCTGAATTCTTTCTCTACTTCCAAAACAGAAAACATGTCAGAATGAGATCATTCATTCATTCCTTTCTTCATCAATTCTTCTAAATGTTCAAACAAGGGTAACTATTGTGTATTCCTCTGACAAAGCCACACACAGACTGGTATTCTACCCAAAGAATAATTAACTATTTTCATGGTGAATTTTTAGTACTCATGAAAGAGAGAGATAAAGAGTGGCAGCTAGAGGTAGTCATCGTGAACACAGGCATTGTGTAAACAATGCGCCTTCATCTTACTTTGCAACACTCCCTGCTGTTCCAACCCTCAGCTGCTCTTTGCAGAGACTGCACTAACTTATAACCAGCAGTCCACTTTTCATTCATGCTCTATTTTAACTCCCGTCCCCACAGGACTAATAATTATGTGTGCTGATTCTCCCAAACACTCCGCTGTCATTGATTTCAATGTGGGTGTAAGAGTGTAACTGACAATGAGATCTGGCTCATTGTCTATAACACTTGCTGTATCCTACAAGTCAACCAGTTCTTGATCTATAATACTATAGATGTCTGATGCATATATTTTTAAATCTTATTCACCTAGCTGTGTGGGAGGAATCTTATAGAGTTTTACTGAAATATCAGTTAAAAAAACTGTGCCTGGATCAATACTCTCTGCCATTCTTCTTTTTTAAATCAGTAACATTTAACTCCATTTATTCTGGCTGATTATGCTGGCAAGGACCTAGGCTCCTATTTTCATCTAAATAATGCACCATTTCATCCTCAATACTGATTCCATTACTTTTTTTACTGGGTCAGAAGTCAAATATATCATTCTGTAATTACTTTACACCATTCTGGAATTTTAAGACAAACCTCATCTGATTTAAATGGCAATGCACAGGTTTTGCTGAATAACTGAAGGAAAACAGACAAGTATTTTCTCACCATTATTAAACATCCACTCCTGTTTTGGCTACATTATCATCATTGGAATGGACTGCAATAGGCTCCTCCTGTTAGTTAGCACCAGATGTGCAATTTGCACTTAACAGGCAATTTTGTAAGTTAATGAGTACCAATCAATGAGAAAAGGCTCTATCTTTAAAACATTGTGGCCATCTCATCTATAATAGCATTATGGGTAACATTAACTTCCTTGCTGCAGAATGTAATCAATAACTGTTTGTCTGAAAGATTATAACTGTCATGTTAATTGAGTATGTTGTGTCAGCCCATCAACTCAAATGAGATGTACCAGGAATACCATCATGACCTTTTCATGGTGAATGTAATGTAATGCTGTGGAACAACTCACCTGGAGATTAACTTTAACCCATCCAGGGAATATTCTTCACAATTTAATTTTACTTCTAAAATGACATTGGGGGGGGGGGGAAACAATCAAAAAGTGATGTGCACTCTGAGAACTGTTCTAATACCTAAGTGGGATCTTCTGTGCAATGAAGATTTCATTGCCCTTTAAAGCCATGGCAGTTATCCATGGTTTCCTGGCTCTTCTCTGAAACGAATAAGCACATGCCCTATGTAGTATGTGTAAATAGCAGCCCATTGAGATAGTAACTGAATTAAATTGCGCATCTAAGGAAAATAAATATTCATTGCTGTGATCAGTGTTGACATTTTATTTCTTTTTCCATGGAAAAAGTGCTCATTAATTTTAACTGATGAACGTTGCTATCCCAGGATGATAACGCGTAACACTGCCTTGGCTATAGTTTGCCACGTAACAATGAAATATGTTATCCTCTCAATGTGATCTAATTCAGAGGCAGTTGGATGTATAATTGGATTGAACATTGGGGAGGGGAAATCCAAGTGCGGAAAGGGCGTCTTTTCTGCCTGCAATAAACTGGCAAGGTGCAGGAAAATTCTTTATCTGTTAGCAGAGTCTGGGGCCTGGATGTGCTCTTTGTGCTTTCAGAACAGCGCAACAGCAGACACTCAGAAGAAACTTGGTGGTGCCACAGGCAAACAGCTCTCCACAGCTCTAGAGTCAATTGTCAATCTGTTCTCTGGCTAAGAAGAATAAAGTGGACTGACTTAAATTAAAGCGATTTCAATAAAATTTAATCATGATTTAAATAACTGATTTTAATTGTAATTTGCATTTGTACTTTTTATTTTTCCTAAAGAAAAGTTGGTAACTATTAATACATGTTGACTGCAACTTGTTGGAGTTCCCCTGAGACCTCTTACACTCAGTTCCCCAAGAATTCAATCCAACTCCAGTCTTGTCACTCAGGTTCCTTTATCTGGCATACAGCAAAATGCTGAATTGATCAGACCCAAGCCTAAGGGGTTAGCATACCGAATATCCAAAATTATACAGCAAACCTCTTTCTTTATATACATTTACATTTAGTATATATTGCATGACACATTTTGCTCTGTCCATTCACAGTCCATGTACAACTTACTCTTAACCTCATCTTTACATCCATTACTTATCTTATCCATTGTTACCTTGTCAACTGTCGAAAGTTCTCTGGGTGTTCCCCCTTATTTTAGCTGTACAGACATTCTGTTTTCAGCCTGCTGATACATTTACCTCTCTAATCTTGTCTCCCAAGAAATGAGGCCTCAGCCATGTCCAATTTCTCATGTCAAGCCAAGCCTGCATTCCACTACTTTTGTTTTATTTTTTATATTAGCATTTGTTTTATTTGCATCATATTTTTGGTTTTTGTGCTTTCTTTTTTGAGGAACTGAGTTAATCTTAGGAACATATTACCAAGACCACAGTAGTTGTAATTATTTGAACTACTATTAATATTAGGCTAAAAGTATGAACCAGGTGGTGCAAGCTTACTTTATTTAGTATAGCCGACCAGGGTGTAATTTACTTATAAGCTTGTTCTGCCTATAAAACATTCTTTAGTCATTTTAACTTTGCTTTTATTTTAATGACATTATAAAAATGGTACAAAATACGAAACATTTTCTGTTTATTACCACAGGAAATGTGGGTGTGAAACGGAACACAGGATAATTAAAATAACATTACCTAGATCCATACTAGAAGTGGTCCTCTTTAGCCACCAAACAACTCTTTCTATTACTAGCATAGGAAGTTTTTATTGTACCAGAGTTCCAGCATTTTAATCATACTGTGAAATTTGGAGACTGTTCCCCCTCACATGCCAGCAACTTTGTCTGAAAGACATTACTCCTGCACATGTAAGTGTCCTCCAGCTGCAAACAGCAGATTTATTAAACTAAGGAAGTATCATCTGTAGTTAGTGAATTTAACAGATTGTTTCTGGTCATCATGTCTTTTGAGATTTTAGAACTAGTAGATCTCATCCTCTCAGATGTAGTGTTTATTCATAGATTGAAAGAGGAAAACAAGCTTTCCTGCTTTTTCAACTCTGAATTGGTTTCTTAACTTGAATTAACTAGTCAGTGAACTGAACTAGTTGAATAAACTGAAATGAAGAAAATATTCTCTCTTCACCTGCAGAAGAGGCTCCATAATAGATCAATGGAAAATTCTTTCATACGCAGTCTATATTTTCCTCAGTGTTTTGATCAGTCCAGTTCTTAATTATTTCAGTGAAGTAATTCCACTGAGAGACCATCACATGGGAGATCTAATACATATAACAGTTCACTCATTTTCCCCTCAATATTCAGCCAAAGTTTCCTTAATTTTATTAAACTTGTTGATGGCCATAATCTTTGTGTTTAAATACAAGTTTCTACGGAACTCTAGGTGGACAGCTCTAGAGAAGGCAACTTCATTTTTTCTTTTTTTAAAATATTTCTATTTACTTTTTCTTATGCATCTTATAAATTACATCTTCTATGGCATATTTCTATATAAAAACAAAATTATATTAATACTTAGGAGGATTTAAATAAAACTCTTAAGAACTACAATAGACCATAAAGATTACAATAATCAATGTATCATTACAAGTGATATTCTATCAAATTTAAGCTGAAATATGGGCATCATCGCTTTATGAATGTCTATGAATATCTTATGAACTGGTAATATGTTCTGATAGGATACATGCCCACTCCAGTCTGACATTCAAGTTACAGAATCCTTCGTCCAAAGATTCAGAGACCCCTCTACATCCTTGCCAGAGACCTAAAGATCCTCCTGTTTCCCCTATCTTTTATGAACCACCATCATGCTGGCCACGGATTACTGGAAGAGGCTCCCCAACCAGTGGCAGAGGATGCGCTGTGGTGTGACATGAGGTACTTCCCAACTTGCCATGTCTGAATTTACTGCAGCATTCTCAGTATGGGTAGCAACAGCTTGGGTTTTGGAACCACACCCACATTCCAGAACAGTGCAATGATTCCAGGGATCCAGATTCCTTATTGTGAAGATTGTGGTGGGTAGTCAGAGGACAGTGAGAACCAGGAAGAGATGAGGACGGAGTTCTGTCACTGATGAACATGTAGAACTCTGAATTTCTGTTTTTAATCCATGGATGGGCTCCCAAGAGATAGGTTCTAACTGCTGAACAAATTTCTTGATGTTCAGGTTCAGTTCAATAGATTTAACATGTCAGATTTGAGTGGATTCATATTTCTGCCCCAACTGTTGATCCAGCCATAACATTAATCTGTTTTGTTGTACTAAAGAAGCACAGCCTATTAGCAGGAATACAGGAGTGGAGGGCAGAAGCTCTCAAGTACTAACATCATTTTTGATAGTGACTCCCTCTGTGGCCTTGAGCAAACTGACATCTCTCACAGCAGAGCTGTGGCCTGCCTTTCAATACTTCTCTGTGAGAAATATGCCCTTGAACTAATCTGCCCCTGCTCTCCCCTCCATAAAATGGGGAGAATACTACTTACTTAACACCTCTATGAGAGAGCTATGAGGATTAAAGTTTATGATGTACTAGGACAATGAGAAGTGCTAACTTTTATCATTACTTTTATTATATTTGAATATATTTTTATTATATTGAATATATTCAAATTCATGTCCCAAAATGGCTCTTCAACTTCAAGGTAGCCACAAAAATGGAATCCTCACATGGACCCAAGCTTGGTTCCTGAGTGCTCCTTGCCATAAGACTAGCTAGAGGTGAACCTTCTGGAATTATGTATGGATCTCTAACAGAAATTTGTTTTCTATTAAAACCTCATAATCAGGTATACAGCAGAATCAGCTCACTGCTCTGAAGGGCTTATAGGCCTTTCATGTACTTCCCACAGACTCTTAAAGACAAAACTAATGAAAATTTTTCCCAGATGTCTTAATATTCCATTACAATACACTGATGCCAGTGTGGGGCTATAAACTCTGGGACAGCAGAGGAGACTTTCGTGGCTTACACAAGAAAAAAACTGAGAAGTATTAGCCCTGTGGTTGTAAACAATTCATTCTTCAAGTAGGGAAAAAGCAATTTACCAGATTCTGTTGATAAACTGTATATTCAGTTGCTTGGCCACACTTTGGTTCATTATGAAATATATTCAAGAGATCAAATAACCAATGTCAGTCAGGGTTATTGTGATAAGCTAATAATAATATAGTATAGAGAACCTTTTTTCTGTGATAGAAGCAGTCTCGTGCAGTGTTTATACATTTACTTACACATTTAAGCTGGTGTTATTTATATAATGATTTTATAAGTTACACATCACTAAAATCCAACTCGTCAGTTTGTCCCAGTTCCCCAGCTTGTTGTTCTGTTCCTTCCTTAACTCTATTTTGGATACTAACATTCCAGGTACTGGTCCATGGAGGTATTTCCCAGCTTGTACTAAGACATAGAACAATCATATGTCTTGTCCTCTTCCTTTGGGACATTCCAGCACAGGCCTGTGAGAGTAACTCCCTTTCTATTGCTACAGTAAAACACTCATCTGTCTTGATCTTGACAGCTTCCCTATTTGCTCAAGCCAAAACTTCAGTGAATGCAAAAGGTTATCGGATACTTAGCTGAAGTGAACAGGGTTATATAAAAATCAGAGACCAGTTTAGACTATATAAGTGCTATAATATTTGTGCTTAATGCATACTAATATATATGGTGTGCCAGCATATGCCAGCATATACAGTAACTCCTCACGTAAAGTCGTCCCAGTTAACGTTGTTTCGTTGTTACGTTGCTGATCAATTATGGAACATGCTCATTTAATGTTGAGCAATGCTCCACTCTTACGTTGTTTGGCTGCCTGCTTTCTTCACAGCAGGCAGCCTCCCTACGCCCCCCCTGCTTCTTCCCCTCCCCACAGCGCCTCCAGCCCCCTGGGAGACCCCGCGGATCACTGCCTTCCCGCTCCCTCCCCCTGCGGCAATCAGCTGGCTGGCGGTGTTTTGGAAGCAGGAGGGAGGGGGGAAGAGCAAGGACTTGGTGCGCAGGCTCCCCCTCCCTCCCCTGCCTTCTCAACGCTGCAAGCCAGCTGATTGCCTCAGGCAGGAGAGGGAGGGGAGCCTACCTGCCTGAGTCTTCGCTCTTCCCCCCCCCCCTCCTGCCCAGGGCAATCAGCTGTCTTGCTGCATTTTGGAAGCGAGAGGGAGGGGGGACGAGTGAAGACTGGGCCCACAGGCTCCCCTTCCTCCCCCCCCCCCGGCAAGCCAGCTGATTGCCCCAGGCAGGAGGGAAGGGGGAAGAGCAAAGACTCGGCATGCAGGCTCCCCTCCCTCCTGCCAGAGGCAACCAGCTGGCTTGCTGTGTTGAGAAGGGAGGGGAGGGAGGGGGGAGGAGCTAGGATGCAGCATAGGAAGTAAAGGGGGAGGAGGTAGGGGGGGAGAAGAGGCAGGTCAAGAATGGGGGCTTGGGGGAAGGGGGAAGTGTTTAAAATTGTTTAAAAAACTTATACTTGTATTAAATTGCTTGTTTAAAATTATTTAAAATGTATATAATGCCTTTTATCTGGCAAAAACAAAATGTCGCTGGAACCTAACCCCCACTATTTACATTAATTCTTATGGGGAAATTGGATTCGCTTAACATCGTTTCACTTAAAGTCGCATTTTTCAGGAACAGAACTGCAACGTTAAGTGAGGAGTTACTGTATTAGTCAAGACCCTCACTGTAAAAAAAGTGTATGTTATTTCCAGTCTGAATTTGTCTAGATTCAATTTAACAGCTAGTCACAGCCCTGGAAAATGGAGCATGTGTCAGTATGTACACTGCAACGAAACTGTTGAATCACCTTCGCTCAACTCCAGCAACACTTGGTGGAGATCAGGAGACAGACATTTTACAAAATGTTCTGAGAACTTGTGTGAGCAGAATAAGATGCTCTTATGTTACTGCACTTTCCAAAACTAAACTTGAGCATTTGGTGAATCCTTTCCAAAGACGGTGACCTGATTCCTTGTGAGAAGACCTAAGTCCTTGTGTAGATTCCCAGGAAGTGCTTAGATAGATAATACTGCACTTTCATACACTGCATTTATTGGGAATTGGAAAAGAAATCAATTTGTATTGAATGTAAATAGATTTTGCCCATGTTTATGTTTTTCATCTATATTTTGCACACAGCAGTGCAGTAAGCTTGTGGTTGTATGTCAGTGAAGCTGTCAGGCACCATCATGTACTTTAAATGCCTGATTGTAAAATTGTGGGGCTTTTTAAAAAATAATTTGTTAGAACCTGATAATCATTTTCAATACTATACTAATGACAAGTAAACACAAGTAAACCACCAGGATATCAAAATTGAAGCAGTAACATTTTCCTTTTACCAGTGCTCTAGGGACTTTACAGTCCCATTACAGCATTCCATGTCACTGCCTTAGAATTAGCTCTGAACTTCAGTTCTGTGTGTTCAGCCCTGTGCAGGTGTGTGAGAAACATATTCATCTAATCATATTTATTTTACAAAAATTAAGAACTTACTAAACCATTTGCCTCAATAATAACCTGCAGCACTGAGTTCCACTGGTTAGTTATACACTATGTAAAAAGCTATTTCTCCCCCAATCCCCCCCACCCCCCACCCTCCACACATACCCCTGTTCTCTGTACCACAAGAGAAAGCAGAGTTCAATTGCTAGGCAAAGTCTTTTGCCTCCTGAATTGGAGGAAAGTTGGGGCATGGCTGGACTCCATTTTGGAAGGTTCCCACACATATCTCATCCCACCTATGACCACGTCCTCCCACCTCTGCATTCCCTGCCTCCCTGCAATCCTCTCAGACTTTGGTAACATAATTTGCACTTGTGTTTGTGAGCTCCATGGCAGACTAGAGAGAATGGGAAACCAGAAAATGAAGCTGAGGTCTAACTTTCCATGCAGGGAATGGGGGAAGGAAAATTAGGGAACTTAGTGTTCTTGTACCAATCAGAAAGGCCATGGACAGGTGGCACTCTGGCTGGCAGGATGGGCATGCTGCATGTGGTGAGGCCCTGGAAGAGGTCACATTGCAGCTTGCAAAGTTCTATCCCTCAGTGGTCAGGGGTGGGACACAGCCGAGAGGGGGCAAATAGCATTAGGAGTTTTTCCCCTTATCAAGAGAAAAGTTGAGCAAATCGATTTTTTCCCCCATGGGAATTCGGCAACACTGTTAATATCATTTATGCCCACAAATCTCACTGGATAGGAGTGCTGGGGGGGAAGTGCATATGTAGGACAATGGTGACTCTATAAGTCCACGAAGTAAACCTCATCTAGCTCTGCTAGGTTGCAGGAATACAGGGCTAGGAGACTATGGATGAAAATCCTTAGAGCCTCCCCGAGAAAATAATGGTCTAACTTCTTCCCAATAACATCACAAATCTCTATGAAATATGACGATAATTAGGTATGCCATAGATTTAATGGAGTTTTGTGTTCCTGCAATTTCTTTGTTATCTCATTGCTCCAGCTACATTGAAGAATTTGCCTCTTACAGTAAGTATCTGGTCATGAGAAACGCAGACCAGAAAAAGACTGGAAATACCAATATTCTTTAGAGATTATTGGGATATCTGTGGAAGCACACAAACATCCACTTGAATGATGCAAATGGAGCTTTGATCAGGATTGGCACAAGTATCTTATTAAAGTATTTATAATAACTGAACACTCAACAACTTGGATTAATCTAACCTGAAGAAAATCTTCACTTATGTGTATTTAGACAGAAGGAACTCAGATTCACCTTGGTACAGGCAGGCAATCTAAAAGGAGAAGGGGAGTGCGCTGTGTGAGGCTTGATGTTTGCAGTTTGATTTGATGTCTTGCACAACTGTTTCCAGAATGCACAATAATCAAATAAAAAAACCCCACCTGCCTACACTAAAAAACCACCAAGCCTGTAAGTGTGGTAATAAAAGTAAGTGGCAGCACACTCCATCTGAGGTGCCATGTTATAAACAATGCTCATGAAACCTTCAGGGCCAAGATCTATACAAGAAAATGTCACTGCTCTTGGAGCCAAGAGCCATTTAAAAAAATTGCCTGGGAGTGAAAATGTCTAGATTTCATATCTCATTACTTAAAAATGAGATTCCTCATTGTAGATAGAGGAAGTGAGCAAGCTAGCTCCGTTTGATCAACAATGCTTGAAGAGCAAAACAAAACTATTAATTTCCTGGCATAGTTTGGGAATTTCACTACCAAGGATCATTCTCTATAGAGCAGTATTGCTACCATGCACTACTGTCTAAATAATCTCAATCTAGGGATAGGGCCTTTCCATCCGAAGCCCTAAAAGGTTCTAGCCCCATCATATTCTCATTCCATATGCAGATGCTCCCTTCCCCTAGGTTTGTTGCCCTATCAAAGAAAACTATTGGGTTAATTTGACATGATTTGTTCTTGACAAATCCAGGCTTATCTTCTAGGTGTTTGCAAACTGATTGCTTAATTATTTGCTCCATTATCATTCCGGTACTGAAGTTAAGATGACTTATCTGTAATTCACTGAGTTGTCCTTATGTTCCCCTTTTTATAAATTGGCACTGTATTTGCCCTTTTCCAGTCCTCTAGAATCTCTCCCATCTTCCATGATTTTTCAAAGATAATCGCTAATGGCTCAGATACCTCCTCAGTCAGCTCCTTGAGTATTCTAGGATGTATTTCTTCAGGCCCTGGCAACTTGAAGACAATCTAATTTGTCTAAGTAATGTTTAACTTATTCTTTCCCTATTTTATCCTCAGACCATACCTCATTTTCACTGGCATTCACTATGTTAGACATCCAGTTGATACTAAATTCATAAGTGTCCGTAAATCTGCTTAGGTACCAGACTCTACTATAAAAAGTCTGCATTGATTTCACACTCTTTGTTCATCATTTATTTTTCTCTTAAGGTTCTAAAAAGGCAGAAGGAGCCACCATCTCACTGATGGCCAACATCAAGAGGCAACAGAACAAAAGTAAATTTAGTTGAAAAAAAATCATTCAGAGCAAGAGCATCTGTAAAAGGTAAAATGTTGTGAATAGAGAAGCTGCTAGAATTTTTTGTGATGAATAAGTCCTCACTGCAACGTCAGCTCTTTCCTGTTCACAAACTGATCTTGATTAACATGAATACATTAATCTATGCAAATACATTTCAGCCTATATGGTACTCTAAAACTGTTTGCTCTGACTATTCACAGTGAAAGACTGGTCATCGGAGCCACATGACATTGGGGGGTTTTTAGTTGTGAATGGATGCATAATTTAAAAAAAAACAACAACAGTAGAACAAATAGCAAAGTAATAGTGGTTTGAGAACATCACAGTTCTATTCAGAGTTTTCAAACAAATCTATTTTATACTAAAATGTGAAGTTTTCAGCATGTTACAAATATTTTAACAAACAATGGCAGTTGCTTGAACTGTCAAACGAGGAACAAGATGGCCACATGAATAACAGCAGAGCAAACTCACATATATGAGCACAAGACTCTTTAGTAACTATTTATGTTAAACAAATTGATAGTTTTGCATTAAACACATCCAAGATACATGGAGAACACTAAGTTGGGACATCACATACTGCCGATGTTCATGTTTCACAACCATTTTCTAAGGTTTTCGTATAAAATAATTATTTTATTACTGATGAAAATAAGCTGCATCTATGTCCTTTATAACAAATTAGTTAAATTGGCCAATTTTTGTAAGAAGTTAGCGTTGTTTCCATGTCTATTCAATACTTTTTCTGCTAAGACTGCCAACAAAGGTGCCAGCTGTGTTGGTGGGTTTGTGATATGGATACTCTTTGAAGCAGTCTGAGACCATCTACTCCTTTTGCAGAAACCAAAATATTGTTACATTTCCACGCTAGTGAAATTTTTTTTTTTAAAGGTTAACATTTATTGTACTTTTCACTGCTATTAAAAAGTAGGGTAAAAAGTACTGCAGATGGTTGGAAAAAAATACATGTACACAATAATGCCAAGAAAAAGGAAACATTGCTTGTCCTGAATGAACTTGAGGCCTAAAGGTGACTACTATTCAAGAGATTTAAACCCTCAGCAAGAAACATGAGAATCCAGTAGAAGAGACTTTGTTTTATTGGAAGGATTTCCCCCTTCCTCAAAAGGCAAAGAATAATCCAGACTAGTCTAAATCATATTCTAAAAAGCATAAAACAAATCTGTGTGAAATTTGTTCACATCCACTACAGCAACACAATGAAACTCTTAGCGGGCCGGGGCTAGACGTTGTACACTTGCACATGTATAGCATATGAGAAGACCAGGTGGGAATTCACTTGTACAGATATATAGACCCTCCTGTATCTATGCTACAAGGGGGTAGCATTAGTTTGGGAGCCCAAGGAGCTGTGGGTGAAATAAAATTAGTCTTGTCAATTTATTGGCTTGGGGCTTGACCCAAAGCCCATTGACATCAATGGAAATCCATCAATTTCAGTGGGCTTTGTATCAGGCCTTTGCTCTGGCCCTTTATTAATTTTGGCTGCGTCCCCTTCCTGCGGACGTTAGACACACATCCACATTACATGGAGTGATGGAAATAACTCTATATGCCCCCCTACCTGATGTACTGAGATTTGGGGTGAAGAGAAATTAAGACAGATGGAATGCATCCTTTTTCAGACTTCCTTAGGCTATTTTCATTATTAAATTGAACTCTCTTTTCCAGTGAACATTTCATACAGTAGGTTTCAGTGTAGTAGCCGTGTTAGTCTGTGTCAGCAAAACGAAAATAAGACAGAAAAACTTGTAGCACCTTAGAGACTAACAAATTTATTTCAGCATAAGCTTTCGTGGGTTAGTACCCACTTCATTGGATGCATCCGATGAAGTGGGTACTAACCCACGAAAGCTTATGCTGAAATAAATTTGTTAGTCTCTAAGGTGCCACAAGTTTTTCTTTCTTATTTTCATTTCATACAGTGTAACTTGTAAAGAGAAACTGACATCACATGAAAACCTAAGACATATTCTATACATTAGGAACTCTCTTCTAGTGCCTTTTCTTTTCATTTACTTATTTTATGCATTAACAGGAACATCTGCTTAAAAAGTGGAAGTTTCAGGGGAATTTAGCCACACATCTATTAGAATCCCCTGCACTGCTTTGAAAACCTCAACCCAGGATCTGTGTCCCTTAGCAGTTAGTCTGCTCTTGGTGCTAACTGGCTCAACTATGCAATGGCACAAAACAACCTTTGTTATGTTCTCAGCACATTACACAACGTCACCTGCCCAAGGATTGCTTCCTGTAAGATGCAATACAATGTAAGTAGCAGTTACTTTGCCTCCTATCATTACACAGCTTTAAATATTAACACAGGTATTAAAGTTTTATAATTAAATCTAATCACACTGTCAAAGAAGGTTACTGCATTTTAGAACAAGGCTCTCAAAAATGAAATACCTCTTATGCAGTGCAAGGAAGCAATGCCAGCCAGAAGGAATCAGGAGATCTATCATGTGGAGTGATTCTGCTCTCTCCAGAGGAAGCAAACTTCTTCCCCATCTCTGTGAGGGAGATTCTCCTCCCCGCAATTGTATTGGCTCCCAGTCTTGTGCTCAGACCACACCTTTCTCAGATGAAGCTGGGCTCCACCCTCACCCACAATCCTGCTGCTATCAGCAGAAAGAAGGATCAGGCCACTAGTAGCCATCACTGAAGGGATCTGATGCAAATGTCTGGTGGGATTTTTCACCTTGTTCTTCATCTGAAGTCATAATCCTCCATTTGAGGGGATCATTTCCACAGCAGACATTCAGGATGTCAACAAACAAAATAGTTTGACATCAGCCAGGGAATAAGCAAAAACTAAATCAATTATAAGCAGAATTGCTTTGGAACAGGATGCTTTTTAAAAATTTCCCAGGCACCTGAGGAAGCATTAGCACACCTTTATATTCAATGGGATAAATTCCACCCAGACTAGCACACTGTGCAACCCCACTGATTTCAGTAAAGTTGCACATGGTGTAAATCAGAGCAGAATTTGACCCTTCATCTCAATCTTATGTCCAAATCTTCACAGATTCTTGAAGAAAACCTAGCAGGCAAAACTCTGATGTTTCATTCCCTTGGTCTGCCACTTTCCCTGAACAATTTTGTGGCTCATGCAGGTATTAACTTATCTCAACATACTTTTGAAGAGTAAGGCTCAGGTTGTAGCTGGCTGATTTGATCTTGTTCTGAGCCTCTAAGTGGGTCATGCCATCTGTGTTGACTCCATCAATGGCTACCACAAGGTCTCCCTGGTTCATGTGTGACTGGGCTGCTTTGCTGCCAGGGGTGATCTGTGAGGGAGAAAAGAAAAACAGACGTTATTCTTTGTGTGAAATGGTTTCAGAGAACAAGTCCAGTTCAGAGTTATTATGGGGTTTATTCCTCACCCTCCTTGATCCCTGCAAATAATGACACTAATGGAAGCTAGACACACAGGGAGAAATTCATCTTCGGCAGAGGTCCAACACAAGGTCTTTATTTCACTTAAGCCCTATTTTGGTCTTAAGTGGTTCATATAACTTGTGTTGGCCCCTCTAAACAGGGATTAACTTCACCCTCAATTAAGGGAGAGTAGATCCACCTGCATTTTCTACATATATTGAAAATTCCCATTTAACCCAAGATGGATGTTACTCAACAGGTTCAGATAACTGTCAGGTTATCTATAAAAAGTTGTCTAAAGAAATAAAAAAATTTTAACATCAGCCTGGATTTTGCCCAAGCAAACTTAATGAAACTACACTGGTTTATACCAGTTGAAGATCTGGTATAAACCAACAAATCCAAAAAAATTGGATTTGTTTCTACATGTTGCTCAAAAGTGCATTTATTTTCACATCTGAAGTTGCCTTAAATTTTATGGTTATTTATTATTATTTGCATTGCGGTTAGGAGTGCCGACAAGCCCTAATCAGGATTGAGCACCGCTATGTCTGGTGCAGAACATACTAATACATTTGTTGTCACTCCTTCCCTTAAAATTGATTTTGGGAAAGTTCAGTGGTATTAGTTTGAACTGGGAATGGTGGAGCAGTCACCTTTGGTTGAAGGTACACACCCACAACTGGTCAATATTATCCATAATTTAGGAACACTTAGCTCTCCGATAGCAGCATTCACAAATAAAGATTTCTACCATCTTCAGTTGGTTAGGAGACGCCATCTCATTATGGCAGGAAATATCCTGGCCTCAGTTACACACACCTTTCATCTGGACTACAGCAATGTAATATCATTAGGCATGAGGCATCAGCCCTTAGGAAATGCCAACTACTACAGAATGCTGCAGCACAATTCCTCAACAACACAGGCTACCAACTGCACATCAGACCTGTCCTCCGCTCTCTACTGTGGCTTCCCATAGAATACTGACCTGTGTTACATGCACGCGCACACACACTGTCTCCCTTCCTCTCTCTCTCTCTCTCACACACACTCTTTAAAGAATAAATTATTTATCAGATTTACTTTCCAAATAATCCAATTACTGAAAGACCTTCTCCCCTGTCAATTCCCAAAATATGTCATCAAATATAATAAGGTGGGGAGAATAACTTAGAATGGAAAGGAGATCAAACAAACAGCCAGTTCAGTCAGAGTCAAATAATCTAGCAGAACTCCTTTTAAATGCCAGATTGAACACCATGGCTTGAGTGATCCCTTTAACGCCTTTCTTCACTGAAAGGAAAGTACTTTCCAAGCAGTCAGACACCAAGATGAGAGCCTGGCTGATAAAGGCTATTAAAAAAAATCTCTGGCCATCTGTAAGACACCACTCTCCCTTGCCACAGAAAACATGCATGCCCTTGTCATAAAAATGTTAACTGTGCGGTGCTGCTGACACCTCCACACTTTAGCCAGTGGATTCCTAGTGATCTGCACACCTGCTTGTGCTTATCAAGAAAAAAGATTCATTGCTGAACATTAAGCCTCTTACTGAAAAAGCTAGCCTAACTTTGGAATTCCTACTCAACACAAACCTCTCCGCCTACCTTATGAACTAAATAAACCTAGGGAACAAGAACTTAAATAGTATGGACAAAAAGAGCTAAACACCTCAATAAAGAGGACTGAAACAGGGCTAACGGGCCACATCTTCCTTTCACCCAGCCCCAAATAAAGGCCTTATCTTTTTAAATAAGCCCTTGTATAGAAGAGGGCTATAACTGTCTTAAAATTAAAGGACCAAATTATCTTAGTGTAAATGGATTAAACACTGTTTATTTCAATGGACATGCACTCATTTACACAAGCAGAGAATGTCTGACCCACTAACTAAATCAACCCCATCCACATGATAGGCATTTGTAATACTAAAGATTCCTGAGTGGGTTTGGGTTTGCATAGTGCTCTGTACAAACCTCTAATTATGATCATCGCAGTCATCTGTGAGGCCACGAGCTACAGTAGGACCATATTTTAAAGGTAAGATTGCTCTTTGGGGAAGGAGTCAAAGTTGTGGCCTGTCAGTCTTGACAACATCTATTTCATTTGAAAGTTAACTTAATGTTTACAAAAGTGAAGGGATTAGTAGCCATGTCCTGAGCCAAGGATAGTGAGGGCAGGCTCTGTGCAAGATTTCTCCATACAGCTCTGCAGTAGACTTTTGTGTTCCAGTCTTGGGGCCCTGCACAGCATCGCTAATGCACTCTTCACTTGGCCTTCAATATCCCAGTTATTCTAGCCCTTTGACTCTTCTGAGCAGAGGCTGCCAATCATGTTGCATTCTCCCAAGTCATGAGGCAGCAGAGGTAAAACAGCATGATGTTCAGAGACACTTTTTACTTTTTCTAACCAGTTTGTCCCATCTATATATAATCACTGTTCTTTAAATGGACTGAAGTCCATTTAAGGTGGTGGTTCTCAACTGTGGTCCACCACTTCTTCAGGGAAAGCCCCTGGAGCGCCGGGCCGCTGTGTTTACCTGCCGCGTCTGCAGGTTCGGCCAGTCGCAGCTTCCACTGACCGCAGTTGGCTGCTCCAGGCCAATGGGGGCTGCGGGACGCGGCGGACAGCACATCCCTCGGCCCATACTGCGTCCCGCTGCCCCCATTGGCCTGGAGCAGCGAGCCGCAACTGGCTGAACCTGCGGACGCGGCAGGTAAACACAACAGCCAGGCATGCCAGGGGCTTTCCCTGAAGAAGCGGTGGACCACAATTGAGAACCACCAATTTAAGGGATTGCACAGCACTTCCAGCACTTACTGAATCATTTTCCAGACATCCATCAAGTCTATACATATAAAATTTAATCCAAATTAATGTATTAGATCTGTAACTCAGAACCAGCATAGCCAACAAAAAACAAACAAACAAAAAAACGGTTACCTACCTTTTGTAACAGATGTTCTTCGAAATGTGTTACTCATGTCCATTCTATTCTAGGTGTTCATGAGCCCACATGCACGGCTGTTTGAGATTTTTGCGTTTAGGTACCTATCGGGTCGGCTGTGGAGCCCTCTTGAGTGCTGTGCTCATGCGTCGATATATCAGGCACTGCTGGCCCTACGCCCTCTCAGTTCCTTCTTGCTGGCAACTCCGACAGAGGAGCAGGAGTGCAGGTAATGGAATGGACACGAGCAACACATCTTGAAGAACAACAGTTACAAAAGGTAGATAAATGTTTGTTCTTCGAGTGCTTGCTCATGTCAATTCCATTCTAGGTGACTCACAAGCAGTATCCCTGGAGGCAGGCTCGGAATTCAGGGCCAAGTGGCTTGCAACACTGCTCTCTCAAAGCCAGCATCGTCTCGGGCTTGCTGGGTAAGAGCATAATGAGATGTAAACGTGTGGACGAACGATCAGGTAGTGGCCCGACAGATCTCTTGGATCGGTACCTGTGCCAGGAAGACTGCTGATGACACCTGTGCCCTAGTCGAGTAGGCAGTCACGGTCGCTGGTGGAGGCACATTTGCCAGGTCATAGCAGTAACGGATGCAGGCCATGATCCAATCCTCTGAGCAAACACTGGGTGACTTTTCATCCTGTCCGCCACCGCAACTGCGTTGACTTGCGAAATGGATTAATCCTGTCGATGTAGAAGGAAAGCGCCCTCCTGAAGTCCAGGGTGTGCAATCTGTGCTCCTCTTCCAATTTATGAGGCTTCAGAAAGAAAACCAGCAAGTATATGTCTTGACCAGTATAAAACTGTGAAACTACCTTGGGCAGGAATGCTGGATGTGGCTGTAGCTGGACCTTGCCCTTTTAGAACACCGTATAAGCGGCTCTGAAGTAAGCACCCTGATCTCGGAGACTCTATGGGTGGCCATTATTGCAACCAGAAAAGAAACTTTCCAGGACAGGAGGAGAAGGGAGCAGGAAGCTAGAGACTCGAAGGGAGGATCCATGAGTCGCGACAGCATGAGGTTCAGGTTCTAGGGAGGGATAGGATCCCTGATGTGTGGGTAGAGACACTCCAGACCTTTCAAAAACTGGACCGTTGTCGTGAGTGAAGACTGGCCTCTCCTGGAGCGGAGGGTGGAAGGCCGAAATAGCGGAGGGTGGATGGCCAAGTGGACTTTGATCGATGACAAGGACAACCCTGGGAGCTTGAGATGCAGAAGATAGTCCAAGATCGCCTGCAGAGAAGCCTGGTCGGCCCGGATACCCCGGTCTAAGGTCCAGCATGTGAAACCTCTTCCACTTGGCCAGGTAGGCCAAGGTGGAGGGGCTTTCTGCTACCCAACAAGACCTGTTGGACATGGGCCAAGCATTTCCATTCTTCCACATTCATCCATGCAGTCAAATGCAATGCCACCAGGTTCGTGTGTAGAAGACTGCCGTGGTTCTGGACAGCAGATCCGGCCAGAGATGTAACTGTAGGGTATCTCTAGCACCCAACAGTCCGAGGTGACCCGAGACCAGGCTGAATGGTAAGAACGAAGAGACAGTCGAGGAAAGAACAAGGTGGATCCAGGGAGCTGACGGGGGCCTCGCTCTTGAGCGCACCTTCAAAATGAGCACTTCTGGCCCCTGGGATGCTTTGCCAGGCCGGGCTGCGTGGGTGAGTGGGAGGCGAAAGAGACACGAGCTTTAGTTGTCGCCGTCCTACCCAGGGGTGAAAGTAACATAGAAGATTTACTGGTATGGGGCCTCGGGCAGAAGGGGTGGGGTTGGGGCTCAGCCTCCCCCAGCCAGCCCATCCATACTGCCTGGCCCGTGCTGCCTGGCCTGTGCCGCCCGGGGCTCCGGCACTGATTTTAAAAGGCCCGGGACTCCAGGTGCTGCTGTGCCTTTTAAAATCGCTGGGTCTTGGGGCAGCTGCCCCTTTTACCACCCCCCGTCAGCGGTTCTGCTGGTAGGGTTCCTACTGGCAGGGCCGCCAACCGGGTGGGGAGGGGCCAAAGGTGCAGCGATGTTAAAGAGCTGCCGCAGCAGCACTTTAACATTGGCTGCATACGGGCCGGTACTGGCGGCCACTTCTTACTGGTGCCTATTTGCACCCATACCGGCCTATTTGCACCCCTAATCCTATCCCTTCTCCTCACAGACCCCTGTTGAGACTGCCAAGGCCTTGGTGGTAGCGGCCGGAACTGCCCCCTCGCTGATTGCTGCGTATGCAGACCCAGGGAGCGAAGGGTGGCCCAAGTGTCCTTTAGGCCATGCAGCCGGGCATCAGTCTGCTGCACGAAGAGACCATTCCCATCAAATGGGAAGTCTTGAATTGAGGCCTGCATTTCTTGGGACAGGCCAGCAGTCTGAAGCCAGGAGCTGCGCCTCACGACCACCCTAACCGCCAAGTCAGCCGCGTTCCACACCATTTGAAGGGAGCACCTTGCTGCCGCAGTACCCTCCTCCACCAGAGTGCCAAACTCCTGGGCCAAGTCCTGCGGTAGGGACTCCTTGAACTTACGGAGGGAGTCCCATACGTTAAAACTGTATCTGGCACAGGCTGGCTGTTGAATAAATTTTCCTCCCCAAAAGGTACAGCCTCTTTATTTTTGGGGGTTGAACTGGTGTGCCCCTGCTTGTCCTTTTTGTTGGCCGCAGGGATGACCAGCAAGCCTGGAGGTAGGTGGGTATATAAGTACTTGAACCCCTTTGGCTGGGATGAAGTACTTTTTCTCAGCCCTCCTGGAGGTGGGAGGGATGGACGATGTGGTTTGCCAGAGGGTCTTGGCAATTTTCAAGACCCCATCATGCACTGGTAGTGCCACACAGGCAGAGGTAGATGCCAAGAGCACATTGAACAGGGTATCCGCCTGCTCGGCCATCTCCTCTACCTCTAGGCCCAAGTTCTCAGCCATCCATTGAAGCAGGGCCTGGTACTCTTTAAAATCATCTGGTGGGCTAGCACTCGAGGGCCCCTGCCACTGCCTTGTCCGGGGATGAGGACGACAACTGTATAGCCGGGGGAAGCCCCGGGGCATCATTTCTCATGGGGGAAGGGAGTTTTGGGGTGGGCACCTGCTCCTCTACCCCGACCTCCAAGTGCGCGTCGCACACCAAGCCCCATGCCGCCAACTGACGAATGGTGCAAAGGTGGCATTGGCATCACAAGCGTGTCCGCACTCCAATAGGGCCACTGTGCTGGCCACTGGCCATGTCGCCAAGGCAGCATCGCAAAGGTTGACGCAGCCTCAGGTGCCCAATCATGCCGTGATGCCTCAGTGAGGGGCTGAACTCCCTCTCCATGCCAGAGGAATCCCCTTCCGGTGGCCCTGGTGGTGCTGTCAATGCCTGCGTTTGTCAGCTAACCAGCGCTTTGAATAGGAGGACCAGTGCCAGGGCCGGGGGGACCAGTACCGCGACGAAGATCATTCCCACAGTGCGGGGGATGGGGATCTGCTCTGAGAAGACGACCAGCAGGAGGGTGAATGGTGCCAGCGATACGATGACTGGCGCCTCCCCCTAGGCAATCCGCATCAAGAGGGTGGAGACATGATCTCAATGCTGGTGATCTTGGGTGAGCCATGAGGACTTGGGCTGTGAAGCTGGAGATCTGCGGCATGGAGTTGGAGAGCGCTGCCTTGGTTCTGGGGATCGACGGCGCTCAACTGTCCCCAGAGGGGTCCTGACAGCTGGCTTGCCCTTGTAGGCAGCCTTTACCGCTTCCTGAGGCACATGCGGTACCGTCAGCACTGGTAGAGGCCTCTGCTCTCTAGGTGCCAGGAGAGCCTGGGAAGGAGTCGGCCCCATCACAAGTCTGGGTCCCTTACCACTCCCGGGAGTTGGTGACAGATCCCTTGGGAGGGGATCCCTAGCAGTCCCAATTGGGGAGGCACGGCCATGTGGCTTTGCTGTGGGTGGGCAGCCCAAATTGGGTCCTTTGCCCAATACCCCATGGCCTTTCTTGCCCCGTGCTGAGGAGACATGCTTCTTGGACTTCTTTTGGGGCACTGGCAACAGAGAGCGCATGCTACGTACCGAGGCAGAGGTACTAGTGGTAGAATCCGGCTGGGAAGGCTTGGAAGCTGGGCGAAGAGCAGCCTCCATAAGGAGGGCCCTCAGACGGATGTCACACTCTTTCTGAGTCCTGGGTTGAAAGTTTTTGCAAATGCAACACTTGTCCTTCACATGCGACTCCCCCAAGCACTTCAGGCAGGTGCTATGGGGGTAACTAACAGGCATAGGCCTGTTGCAGTCTGAGCAGGGCTTAAACCACAGAAACCAGGGCATTCCCCGCCGGGAACGAGGTCCCCACTGGGACTCTAACTTCACTTAACAACTACTTAAACACTAACTACTAATCAAACTATTTACAAGGCCCTAAGGCTCAAAATCAAAAGAGACGAAAACCACTATCCCTTGCTAGGGAAGGAAAAGGCACTCCGACTAACCACCATGGGTGGTAAGAAGGAAGTGACAGGGCGTAGGGCCAGCAGCGCCTGATATACTGACGCATGAACGTGGCACTCAAGAGGTGCCACAGCGAAACCTACGGATATCGCCAAGGCAAAAATCTCAGACGGCCGTGCATGCGGGTGTGCACACACCTAGAATGGAATCAACATGAGCAAGCACTTCTAATTATTTAAAAATTAAAACAATTTTAATTACTTTATTTTTACACCACCCTTTCTAATATATTTCATGGGAAATAACTAAGACCTCAATATTTTCATTTAACTTCAGTTTTTTGACCCATTCAGCAAAAACAAGGCCTGAACTCATGTCTTAAAAGGGCACTCCAGATAATAGGAAGAGTTTTAATTTGGTACTCACTGATTCAGTGGCCTGAAGCCTCTTTTGATATTCAGCAACTCAAAACAGCTTTGACTTTGAATATGTCCGAAAGTTCTAGACACAAATTTTGCTCCCATATAAATGATTGGTCTTGTCCTATTATTCAATTAACTAGAATTTGTATTATATATATGCCCCCGGGGGCAAGGAGGAAGCTGGCGTCTGTGACTGGAGACATTAAACCAGTGATTCTCAGAGCTCAGTGCCTCAGGAGCCAAATTAGTGATCAACATTACCCAAAAGAGCCACAAAACTATGATTTCATTGTTTCACTGTACAGGTGGAAGTCTAAAGGTTCCAAAGCTCATTTTGGGAAGCCCAACGGAGAACCTCAGCATCCTGGCCATTATTCTCATGTTCAAGGCTGTATATGAGCCACACTGACCCAGAGACAGCTCCATGTGGGATTGCACCTCCTGGAGCTACCAATGCACCAGGGGAGCGTAAATATTCCCAATATCCCTTATGATAGTGAAAAGCATTTCCCCTGTACTATACTGGCTAGCTCCTCCCTGCCCTCTCTTAGTAGAAAGATACAGATTTTGCTGTCGCCTAGCTTTTATCCTATACTTAGAGGCTGCATGATTTATTTTAAAATTAAGAGAAACAAGAAAGAATAAACGTGAAGTCCCCATGAGAAAGCACGGTCTGAGTCATCTCTATAATATGCTGCATCATCTTTGCCTCACAAAATGGCAGATAACCCTGCATGCAGGCAGGGTCCTTGGAAATTTAAAGATGCATCACATAAACACCAATATCACAACAGACAGATGGTGGTAAATGAAAATGTCTGTCATCTACAATGAAAACTCTCGTGGTTTAAAAACGCTGTTTTAATTTTGCTCTCAGGTATATAGGTGCCCCTCCCATTGTAACAGTGATGTAGTGGGAAGCCACTGAGAAGTATATCTGTGTAAAAGAGAAGAATGCAGGACCTCAAAAAACAGAAGAGAGGTAACTTACCTCGGTGATACTTGAATTTGTCTTTATTCTGGACAGAAGAGGCAGACAAAAGAAAATGAAAAGCAAAACAATTTCAACATAAAGAAAACTGTCTAGCCAAAAAAATGATGTTGCTTTATCTGTTCCCTTAGTCTTGAATAATGAGAAGTATACATATTACTTAGGCTACTATTCACTTTTTACAGAGTTGCTGCTGCTGTTTTTGTCTACAGTATGAAAGAGAGAAAGAGAGAGACTATCACAGAAAGTGTTAGAACGACAAGGTGGGTGAGGTAATATCATTGATTGGAAAAACTTCTGTTGGTGAGAAAGAAGCCTTGAGGTCACACAGAACTCTTCGTTTTAAATACATCCATTACAAATCTGCCTTGAGGATAACTTTGAATTTTCTAATTTAAAATTTGCTGAGTCTCATGGACTGATTTACCACAACAGGTAATGTTTGTTTGACGAAGTACAAGCAAACAACATACACAGTTTTCTCAGGGTAAAAATGCTGTCTCTGTATGAGCTTGTTCCATATCATTTATCAGGTTGCAATTCCATATCACACAGATAATCCTCCAAGTAGCTAACTGCTTCCTGCGAAATGCTGAGTGCCCTCACCTCTTCCACAATGACTTAAGTGAGAATTGAGGGCTCTAGGACCTTGCAGTATTAAGCTCCAAATCTCCCCAAAATGCTGTGTATATTGGACCCAGCGGAGCTCATTGTACTAGTGTATGCTGTACAGTATCCATTCTTAATATCATTTAGGAAGAGTTTGAGACTTTCCAAACAAAAAACAAAATACTTTGAAATCAGATATTTTAAAGATCTGTAAAGACAAAGAATTTTAGCATTTCGCTTTCCAAGGCTTTTGATGATTCAAGGATAAAAGTCCAGTGAGTAAGCTGGGGGTAAAGGAGGAATGTCACTAAGTCACACCACTAATTCATTCATACACCACTTGAATTATAAAAGGGCACAGAGAAGATGCAGCAATTCTGTTTGCATGCAACCTCTCATCCGCATTATACCCCACCTAGCAACTTTCTAATGTGCCAAAGGAAAAAGCTAAGTGAGCTTTGACAGAATTGCTCCCAAAACAGACACGGCTACACAATCAACATTTTTTCTTTCTGTGTCAGTACAAAGATAGATAACCTGGATTGACAGGATTGAGGAATTCTTCAACTAGATCTCCCACCCTTGGCTCCTGTCTGGTAAACCCCAGGGAGGACACAACATACAAACTCTCTTAGAACTTTGGAGAGGAGAAAAAGCTATTCCCATCTGAGAGTCCCCATGGCTTAGTATGTACAAAGAATCCACTAAACTACCTTTAATAACTCATGAGGGCAGGGGTGGGGGAGGAGAGAGAGAGAGAGAGAGAGAGAGAGAGAGTGTGAGAGAGAGAGCACTCTGCAAGCACAACTCAAAATATTGTCACTTCAAGATAAAGGTCAAGGAAAAAGGAAAGGGAGCCACTGAATGTTTCATACCTCTGATAAGCCATAACCTGGTGTTGAAACGGGACATTTAGAAAGCACTTTAACAAAATATTTAAACTAATCTAATCTAGAGATAAAATAAACCTCCCACCTCACAAATGGATCTTCACATGAAGAGACCTCTTTGTGAGGCTCCAAAAAGCATTGTTCACCTTTGTCACCATGCCACTTACTTTTGAGGCACCTCACTAAATCCAGGTTTTTGACTGGGACTAGATTCAGATATGCCAAAATATAACAAGAGAAGCTGTTCTGGTGGCATTCCATCCCAAAGAGAGGAGCCTGCACGCACAAGATACCCATCCTAGCTCAGAACCAAGGGGCTCAAGCAGGCCCAGTAATGTTTGGATAAAGAGCCATTTTTTGGTGGGAGAGGCTACATTCAAACTCCAAACCTTTGGCGATTCACCTGTAACTACAAAGCATGTGCAGCTAACCAGCTTGCTCAGTTAGGTGCATATTCCGGTAGCTCATTGTGGGAAAGAAATATTGCTATGTGCAAGAGTTAAAACAGGAGAGTTGTACTGATGCTGTTGATGGAGGAGCTAGGTTATTTTTGTAGCTCTGCTCAAGTTTCAAGCCACTTTAATGCTACTTAGCCAGCATTTGTCCTCTGCTTGTCTAAGGAGTCACAGCACAAATCTCTCCCTGCTATGCTACACAGTCACCTCTGACAATAGGTTTTACATTCCATTAGGAAAAAGGAAATTTCTCCACACGCAGGTAGCAAAGGCTCTGCACAACTGGTGGATCAGAAAGAGACTGTGAGGAAGCAGAGAAGTCTGCCCTGTGTTCACTGAACTGTCACATACTGAGCTGCCTGCTTTTGCAATCAAAGGGAGAGGATAAGAGAAGTGAACAGATCCCATTTTCAAAAGTGACCTAGGCATTCCATTAGATTTCTTAAGTGCTTACATTAAATTTGAAAATGACCTTAGACTCCTACATTTATCCATTAGATTGCTTACATCACCTCAATTGGCTTTTACTATCAGCGGAAACACCTCATGGAAAAGATACCATTTATTAAAATTAATTGTTTCTTTTATCTGGGAAAAAAGTCAAAAAGCCCTGGAGGTTTGAGCACATACATCTAGGGCCTAAACTTTTTTCCAATAAAAAAAAGACATTTCATCAAAACCAAAATGTTTCACAGAATGGAAGTGTTTTTTGCTGGCCAGCTCCAGATACAACATTAATACATGCACCCAAAGTCTTCTTTTCCAATCAAGAGTGCAGATTTATCAATTCATAGTGCTGTTTTGGAGAGAATAAAATACAGTAAGTGCAAAATAAGATAAGCACTTTGAGAAGTGAATAAATGGTACTCCAAAAAGGGACAGAGATCTAACTTAGCTACACCTGATAGTCTCAAGCAACCATGGAAGTTTTACAATTTTCAATTTAAAAACCTTACATGTAAAAAGTAATAATCAAAGATGTGCCTCAAAACCAGCGGAACCACTATCCCATACTTAGTGTTGCACAGAGCTTTACAAGTGTTGTTCAGCTTATTATTACTTTTAATTATTTGTATTATGATAGCACCTGCAGGCTGCAACCGAGATTCAGGCCCCATTGGGCTGGACATTAGACACATAGACAAATGGTCCCTGTTCTGAAGGCCTTACAGAGGTCTTGTCAAAGAGGTAAAGGGTGCAAGAAAGGAAGTATTACACCCATTTTACAGAACTGAGGCTCAAGGTGATTAAATGGCTTGGCTAAGATCACACAGGGAGTCTACAGCAGAGCTAGGAACTGAACCTTAATCTCCCAAATCTCAGTCTAGTGCCTTAACCACAAGACCATTTTTCCTCTCAGCAAACAGTACATTTTGATTTCTTAGGTAGTTTATAATTTTAATATACTAGGTATCTGTCGAACAAGTGAAGCAGCAGACACAGTGGAAACTTCCAAGATAACCATGCTAGCCTTTTACAATGCAATTTGTTTATATGCTTTTCACTGTATCTCCCAAGCACTGATCATTTGTTTTACAGTAAAGAACAATTTTATTAACTACAGTTTTCCAAGGGAGAAAGCTAAGTCAAGCAATATATATTTGGGCTTGCTCTGGGCACACACAAACACACATCTGCTAATTAATTCTCTTTAACTTCATTTTCCCCGTACAGTGTTTATTCACTTCCCTATGCTCCTTGGATTCAGAATGATGCTCATTATGGGTCAGCACAGTCAAAACTCTAGAAGGCTGTGATTTTGTACTGCACCTTCTATACCTCTGGGATCCAAAAGACTTTGCAACTCATCAAGTTAGATATAAGGGGGTGTAAGAGAGTAATCTGACCCATTTCAAAGCATACATTTTTATCTCTGATACCTTCCATGACAACAACATGCATTTCTCTCTCTCAAACACCAAAAGCAGAGATAGTAATCAGCACAGGCACATAGCTGACCACCCAGAGCTTGTTAATTCAGGGTGTTTGACTTAGTGAGGTCCTTGGCCCAACATAGGAGACAAATACATCAACTAAGGATGACATTATATCCATTTATTTTTTGCCTCAATCCTTAAATGAATATGCCTGAATATCTTATTAAGCCAATGAAATGCATACAGTCAAGGACAGAATTTGACCTGAATATTTTTAAAAGCTGTTCTTCTTGGCAACATCAGACATTCTAGTACATGCAACGAGGCTCAAAGGTAACAGCTAGAAAGCCGTTGTTCCACTGACAAAGCACTTCTGAAAGGATGAGGAAGGATCAGTTTGTTTTTCTGTGCATGGCATTTCTCTCTTTCTTCATCTGGTACTAAATGATTAATTGAAGAATAATGAATAGAGCAGATGACTGAGTTCAAGAAAGATACTTCAATTTGGGGTTTCTGATGCTTGCAAAATGGAATTCACATGGACTTGTTTAAAAAAAAAAAAAAAACCCTTTGAAAGATAAGCAAAAAAATCAGTTAGCCACCACCACAATATCCTCCAGTTACTGCCTTGTGAAATTTCTGCAAGACAATGGGTTTCATCCATCACCTCCTGCAAATAAGAAACTGGATTGTTACATTAAAATGACATTTGGGACTTGGGTTGCATTAAGTAAAGGTGTTTTTAAAGAATCAAAACTACAAGTGGCTGTGAGTGATGGAGTGAATTCATATACTCTCTGAGACCCCCATGCAAAATTGGAGTCAGTCAAATATATGCCACACTCATCAGCATAAAAACATCTGTTCATTGGGCACACTTCACCACAGACTGCAGCCTGTGCTTGCAAGAGACCCAATACAGAGCTCTGTGCGGTGCTCAGTCCCTCAGTTGAATATTCACAAAATGTTTTAAATTATTAAAAATGCAGGTAACGCATAAGCACCATGAAGAACACAGCAAAAGCCTTAATGTGATTAACTCATCATACTGCAACAAGAGCAGACATGCCAGTCCATTATATTTTAGCAATAATACCTGCAGTATTCTTTTCCTATACTCATCCATCTGTTGGCACAGGAATATTTACGAAATATTTTTCTACAGTGGTAGGTCTACCTGTGGATAAAACTGATGGTTTTGGTGCTGCAAAACATCAGTCAAGTTTGGCCATGTCAAGGTCCCCATATTTCTCAAGTCCCCATATTTCAGGGGGTTACCCAATGAATGATTGGCTAGAATCCTCCCTACTCCTCTCTTTCTTCTCTGCTCTCTTTTTCAGGCACACAGAGCAGAGGTAACATTGCTCAGTCTGATGAATCGTATTTGCAGGAAAAATGTTCAATAATCTTCAGCAAAAGGGCCTTGATATGCAGCATTTTGAGAATTTGGCAAGCCCAGGGGCAGCATGAGAACAGTATTTCTCACCAGTCAACATGAACCCATTTAACAACTTCATGTCCCAAAGGGAGGAAAGAAACCAAAATCAAGAATGCAGCTGGGGAGATTCCTGAGAGAGAGACATGTGCTCCACAAATGTAGTATCAATAACCTGCCTACACCCTATCATTGGACTCTTATTTATGAGTTATACAGCTCTCCCAAGGACTGTAAAATTACAACAGCGTTCCACATTTGAACAGCATATGCGCTATGCATGTTACTGCATAATGAAATCTAAGGACACTCCCACAGCTTTTACTAAATATTAGTTAAGTAACAATACAAGGAAGTGTCCCATCTGGTTCTCTCAGCTGATTACAGGCACTCCAAAAAAATCCTTTCCCTCTGTCCATCTTGACACTGTAGCCCATGATTAAATGGAATTTATATGTAGTACTGCCAGTTTCTCCACTTCCCAAACACAAATTCCACAAGAAAGAGCTCCCTCATGATTCCAGGTAGTCCCAACACATCTGGTCAAATCCCACTCAACATAACTTCAACAGAAATCCCCGCTGCCCCACACAAATGTACGATCTCATCGCTCTATACCAGAAAGCAGCAAGTAAGTCAGATATCACAGCAATGCTGTTATTTGAAAGCTATCCAAAATCAGAACTAGAAAGAGACTTCCACTGTACATTAGAAATGAGCTAATAAAGGGAAAGAGAGGAAGGATATGCTAGTGATTAGGTCATTAATTTGGGACCTGAGAGGAGCCCTGAGTTCATCTTCCTATTCTGCCACAGATTTCCTGGGGCAGGTCACTTAATCTCTGTGTTTCAGTTTTTAACGTGTAAAATGAGGATAATTTTTTTGGCTTGAATATTTGTACTGTAAATTCTCTAAGGCAGAAATTGTCTATGGACAGGGCCTAACCCATAGGCAACCTGATCTCATGTTGGGCCTCCAGACATTTCTGTAATTCAAATAATTAATTAAAAAACATAAATGGGGAATCACACTGCTTTAGAGAGTGAAATACAAGACAGCGACAATATATAAGATAAGAAATCGAAAACAGTGGTATAAAGAAGCCACATAGGTAATAAGTTAAATTAATATAGTCCAACAATAAAGGGAAAGACGAAATTAAGAGACTTAAGCAAAAGAGAAAAAAGTTGTTTTAAGACAAGATTCTAAATATGATGGAGATCCAGATACTAACGCTGATGTCCACTTTGAGGTGCTAATATGCCTGTTGACAGTGTTGATCTCAAAGCCAACAGTCTCAAAGACGAAGGCATCAGTTTCAGAACCCACTATGATCCCCTGGCTGGTCGTATAAGCTATAACCATATTGCGTCTCCTCACACTCGCCTCTTTGTAAAGACTTGTTGGTTTAAGTGAATTTGCAGTGAAGGAACCAGAGAAAATTAGAGGTCAAAGCTTTGCAGACAATGAGATATCGGTCATGTCCCTTGGGAGGCTCCTTATCCCTTTTTATCAGGCATGACTCTGTAAGAATGTGCAATGTGATAGTCCAGAGAGAAAAGGCACTGGGCTGTCAAGCTGGGCTTTTCCTGGCTGCCATTCAGAAATGATAGAGAGCCATGCCTGTATTATGTAAAGGGCGATAAGAAGTTAATGCGCTGTTTGTACTATATCAGCATGTAATTAGGTCTTGTGCTTATGCTAGCAGGTATCTGATAATCAGTCATCACAAAAGACCAAAATGCAGAACTAAAAGTTAAATGTCAAAAGTGGTTAAATCCTTCCAGAGAAGACGAAACGTAGGGTAATTCTGAGCTATGGACTTAGGGGACTTTGAAACAGCATGGTTGAAAATACATTATCAAGTAGGTTTTGAGTTAAGATTCCCAGGAATATAGACACTCGAGAAGGCAAAAAAATTCTCCCAATGCAGGAAATAAATTCCTTGTGGGAATTCCCCCTGTACCCCAAATCTGAACTTGCCCATCTCAGTAGGGAGGGCATCGTTGTTTTGAGCGTAAGCTTCAGAATTAAAACTTTACTGTAGCAAAAATTCCATATACAAATAACTGCACAAGCTGCAGGGCTGTGGAGAATCAATTTCCGTATTTCCAGTCTCCACCAATATATCAATGGTTCCTTCTCAAATAATATCCGGAAAGTGTGCCTTGGATTTACATTTTAGTGTTATCCTGGATTATAAGGGCTTCAGTTTCCCCTTTTGAAATGTTGGATTTTGTCTGGTGAATGTTAGTGCGTGTGGAAATGAGGGACTCATATTTCTGACTAAAGCCAAAAAGGGTAGGCAGCCATGGCAGAATGTTGCCATACAGGACTGAGGTGTATAGGAACACCCCAGGTATTCTAATCCCAAATTAACAACTGGCAGCTCTGCCATATTTTGTCATTGTTTTGAAACATGAAGAAACATACACCAAGGCTGAGGCCACAGAAAACTCATTTATCTTGGAAGAACTGGCTGGGTTATATGCTATGCTACAAGCACACAGCACAGCATATAGACCTGGCCCTCATTGCGTCAGCCACACTATCTAGTTACTTCTACTGTGCTTATTCCTGTGGTATTAGAGCACCTAGGATGGGCAGAGAGGGTTTCTACAGTCTTAGTTTCTACAGGGTTACTAAGGGTATGTCTATACTTACCCGTCGCGTCGGAGGCGCGGGATCGATGTTCTGGGTTCGATTTATCGCGTCTTGTCAAGACGCGATAAATCGAACCAGGAAGTGCTCCCTCGTCGACGCTGGTAATCCAGCTCGACGAGTGGAGTAGGCGGAGTCGACGGGGGAGCCTGCGCGCCACGTCTGGACCACAGGTAAGTTCGAACTAAGGTACTTCGACTTCAGCTACGTTATTAACGTAGCTGAAGTTGCGTATCTTAGTTCGACAGGGGGGGTTAGTGTAGACCTGCGCTAAGGCATTGCAGGATCTCAGATCCAAGCATAATGTCATAGAGTACACCGTATGATACAGTTCCTATGTAGTTTGGTGTGCATTATGGGCAAAGTATTTGAGTCTGCAGTATGAAGATATCAATAACTAGATGATAGAAATCATACTATACATAATCTGGAGTGACTTGATGTTAGCAAGGTATATTTTGAGGAGCAATCTGAAGCACAAAGAATATTTGATAAAGCAAGGTGATATTCATGTGTCTTCCCATTATTTTGGGATTACTTTCTTGTCTAAAAGTGCCCAGATGTATTCCTACAAATTCAGCCCTTTCTATTCCAGTCCCTGATTAACATAACTTGTTTTTTTTGTTAACAAAAAACAGAGTGGTTTACATGGAAAAAATTGTGCTGAAGGGAACCTTATCATTCTTGGCTCATTTAAAGATAAGACAAACTTGTTCAGACCCATGATCCATCTAGTCCAGTATCCTGTTTCTGATAATAGCCAGAACCAGATGCTTCAGAGGAGGGTAAAAAACAAAGAATCGCCCCAGCGTCTCACAAACAGTGTAGATGATTTAGAATAGCCTGGCCACAAAGAAAGTTTCTTCCTACCCCTTAATTTATAAGTTGGTTTATATCCTAATGCATGAAGGTTTATAGCCCACTAATATAACTTTCTCATGCGACAAGTTTTAGATCTAGGGCAAACATCTCCAAATTTGGGTGCCTAAACATGGATGTAGATGTTTAAGTTCAAAAATGCCTATTTTGGGGCCCCAATCCAACTTCCTGCTGAGAACAATGAGAGCTGGATCAGGCCTTATTTTGGCAAAAGTAATTTATTTCTTGAAATTCCTCGTCCTAAATTACCTCAGATTAAAGCAGTTTGGACTGTTTGTTTAATAAGAGGCAGATACAACATGTAGGTGTTTTTTTATTAAATGATTTTTAAAATCGTTTCTCTGCCTCAGATTCCTCATTTGCCCAAACATTTAAGGGTTTTATTAAGCAGACAAATATAGAAAAACTAAGATTACGTATTTTAACCAAAAGTTCAGGTCAGTGGAGAGAGAAGAGAGCCACAAATCTCATACAATAGCATGAGACTCTGATATGGGGTGTGTGTGTGTGTGTGTGTGTGTGTGTGTGTGTGTGTGTGTGTGTGTGTGTGTGTGTGTGTGTGTGTGTGTGTGTGTGTGTGTGTGTGAGTGTCCTTGCCCTTCTGTACCAGTTGATGTACAGTATGAAAGGTAAATACTAGCAAGGCATTGCTGTAAACAAAACAAAAACGAAACAGTGGCCAACAATGTAGAACGATGAACGTGGAGGGATGGGTAGTAGAAAAGGACAGTGGCAAACTCTGAGCAGTAAAGAGTTTGGAATATATTCAGAAACATGTTTTTGGAAAGACACAGATGAGTTAGCTAGCAAGTATGCTGCCAGCAGCAAGTCAGGAGAATAGTTCATAGAATCAGGGAAGAGACTTCCCTAAACTTCTGTTCAGAAACCTCTTAAACAAGCAGGTATCGTCAGCTTGAAACTATGGAGTAATTGATATCCATAAAAATACTAAATGTGTGCAATGAAATTCAAGAGAGATTCTGTTTCACTTGCATTGCAGATTAGGAGGGTGCATTCAACAGCAGATTACAACGGAGCAAGGAAGATTACAGAAGCTTCCAAGGTAAATGAGAATGTATTAGAAACAATCACACTTTTTTTCCCCTTGAAAACCAAATTTTGTTTCCTTTTTCAGCTTTATGTAATATACAAAAGCAACTCCATTTGAGGGAAAAAAGCTTCAGTCCTTATTTACTAAGGCATTGCAGGATCTCAGATCCAAGCATAATGTCATAGAGCACACCGTATGATACAGTTCCTATGTAGTTTGGTGTGCATTATGGGCAAAGTATTTGAGTCTGCAGTATGAAGATATCAATAACTAGATGATAGAAATCATACTATACATAATCTGGAGTGACTTGATGTTAGCAAGGTATATTTTGAGGAGCAATCTGAAGCACAAAGAATATTTGATAAAGCAAGGTGGTATTCATGTCTCTTCCCATTATTTTGGGATTACTTTCTTGCTATAAGCATACAATATAATTTAAACTGTGATGGTACAATGGTTTGTACTCAAAATTTAAAAATATAGGATGGGATTTTCAAAGGAGTCTAAAGGCACAACAGTGATATGGGATTTGGGAACCTAATTCTCATAGGCACTTTAAAAAATACTGCAACTTGCCTGGTTAAAAATACATACACTTACACCCCTCCCTCTCCCTCAAAGGGCATCAGTCCAAATCACTCCAAGCAACAAATGACAGCCAAATTTCCCTTATGAATTATGACATGTTTTGCCTCTTGATTCATTCTGGGGAAAGCTATACGTTTTTCCAAAGTGGGGTTTGTCACAGATCCGCTGAAAGGCCCTTAAGTATAGAGGTGTGCTGAGTGCTACTGTAAGGTATTTGAACAATGTGTCCTGGGAGGCACCATATGGCAATGCATAAATTTGCCTTGACATTATAATGTAGGATATGGAGCAATTACACTGTTGGTGGAGTTCTGCACGGGTTTAAAAAGGACATGTCCTGAATGATCTGGAAGAGTAGAGCCATGGGTGTGATAGAATCATATCTGAAGGAGTTTGAAGAAATCCTGAATCAGCACAGCAACAGTTGTTTATTACTTATGTTCACCATGAGTACTTTTATATGCTAAGAAAATTTGTATCACCTGTTAGCCAAAAACTCACCCAGTATGAGCTTCAGGTGGGAATGAGAATAAAACATTGACATAACAGATTGTGGTAAAAATAAATTCTCTAAAATAAATACAGATCTGTAAATAAAGAATAACTGAGCCTATTTTTTCAACATCCAGAGGTATGCTATGTGTTTATTCCACATTGATTGATAAATACCCTCTTTGTAAGAAATCCACCTTGTACCTTTGTGCCAAGTCCAGCCTTTACATAAGCTGGTAACCAAAACTGAATCTGGCATTTCATATCCAAAGAATTGGGACCCACTTTATCTATTTAGAGCCTTCTGCTGTGCCTATTACTGTAGTATCAGAGTATGTGACTTCACATGTCATTAGTACTTCTTCTGTGCAATGTCCAGCGGTCAGGCAAGTTGAAGGGCAGTCCAGATAAGTGGTCAGCATTTATGCAAGAGATCCGATAGCCTGGAGATCCTATCCAAAGGGAAAGTTACAGCAAGGCAGCTGGCAGGGTTGGGAGAGCCAGCAAGACAGGGTGAGGTGGCAAGACAGAATCAGGCAAGGTGGCAAGGCATGGTCACGAAGGGTCCAAGGAGCAACTATCAAGTTGTTAATCAGACAAGGCCAGAAAAGAAGCAGAAAGTTTAAATATGGTCATCAGCCAATCAGGGTCAAAATCATGTGGCCAATCAGGAAGCACATCACGGAACCTTTGAGGCTGGCCCACCCAAGTCTGCATTCCCTGGTAATTCAGTAAGTTCATGTGGCATTACAGCCGAGGCTGCATCCCAAAAGCCCAGCGAGCCTGGGTTTGAGTCAGGGGCTTGAGACCAGGGTCTTGACATTCTTCCCCTGCATAGATATTTCTTGCAGCCAGAAACTTAGCTGTCGTTGTCCAGAAAACACTGCCTCTTTACTACTGTGAACCTGGAGTGAACAGAGCATCTCCTATGACTCGATGCCACTGTCATGAAGAGTAAGAGGAGATAACCCTCCTTCTTGGCCACACATGAAAATACACACAATACCCCAAACCAACATGATAATTGGCCATCAAGGTCTTGACCTGTGCAAATAAGGAGGAAGATGATTTCTGCCTCTAACAAACTCCTCTGAAGAACCAATTAATCTTCTCAATTCTTAGACCTTCATAATATCCTGCCTTTTCAGTGGTCTTTGTAGTTCCTCTCCAAATGTGTATACAATTCTATATAATTTTTTCATTTCCACAAAATTACTCGTGACCTTTTGTAAGTCATTTGCCAGATCACTTTACTGCCATGCATGTGAATTAAGGTCATCAGTAACCAGTGGAAGTAAAGAGATATATCTACCCAGCCAACATGACAGGCAATTTAAAAGCTTATAATTTACCTTACGTGAGGGGGAAATTAATGATTTGTGAAAGATGACGTTAACCCAGAATATTTGGGGGGAGAGAGGGAGGATCAGCCTAAAGAGCAAAGTTCAGGATATTCCCCTAGGTAATCCATAAGGGAAACAAAGTTGAAAATGGTGTGTTAATAGAGCTAGCCCTATCCTTCCCATCTCTTGCTTCTAAAGTATGATACTCAGATGGTTTAAGTCTGCATAGTTCCATTGCATTCAATGGAACAAACTTCGTCAGTGGCGTTACATAGAATGAATCAGCTGAAGATATGGCCCTCTAGTCCTGGATAATGTAATGCTCCTCTCACAAAAGGAATTTTAACTTTTTATGAAATACAACTGTCTTCATCCCCTACCTTTCTTCCCAAGTGACTGTGAACAGTAAAGATGTCTCCCCGTTCATGAAACGCCATGGACCAATTTTATTCTTTGGGTAACTCTACAGAGCCAGTAGAGTTATAGCAAGAATGAATTTGGCCCTATATCTTCAACTGCTCTCTATTTGTGAAACATTTGCCTGACCTTCAGTGCAATGCTAAAAACAGATCTTGTCTGTCATCAAGAGCCAGTGAGATGTTAAATAAAACAGAAGTCACAGCTCCTGCAATGAAATTCCAGGAGTGCCCATCAAAGTCTTGCCAACAATAGCAGCATCCTCTAACTTACTGGAGTCAATATTTTTGTACCTTGATAAAAGAAAAAGAGGAGAGTATATCAAGTTCTGTGCGAGGGCTGTGACATTTGTGACATGGCATGTCAGGAAGATTTAGGGCCCAATCCAAAACCCTATAAAGCCAATGGGAGTGTTTTTGTATTGTGTTCTTAACTCATATGACTTCGGTGTGCTTTGGACAGGCCCTTAGAGGACCATAAACAGATTCTATTTCACTGAAGCCAATTGTTTTGCAACTCCTAAAACAAGGGATTAATTTGGTCTCAGTCTCAATTGATATACAATTTACCTGAGTAAAATGTGGAAGTGTTCCTTCCGTTACTCATTTTTATTTAACTATAAAATCAACTTCACACTCTGCCATTATGCAGATGTTGTGAGTGAGCAGTAAACAGAAAGAGAAGGCTATTTTTCTTCACTATTTCTACTTCTTTGTTTAAAATAAAATAGCAGGTAAATTTGGTGTTAAAAAGGGATGTTTACTAGTAGCTAGAATGACGCAGAATTTAAAGTGCCTCCATATGGTTTTATTATTGCCACATACTCCGAACTTGCAATACTCTCTGCTATTTCAGACCTGGGTTCCCAAATGTCTATTAATATACCTCAATCCCAATCTAAGCCTCCACAAAATATTCCAGTCCTAATAGAAAATGTATGCTTTGACTGTGCCAAATGTTGATGGTTTTATGAACATTAGGATGTGGGGTAAGAATTATCAAGGTCATTTCCATTTACAGTTTAAGCTAGGATCTGAAATCAAGTCTCCAGCAGCAGATAACTGCCTTGCTAACACCACCCCTTCCCTGAATGCCTATTCCACTTCAAATGTTAGTATTGTTTGTCTAGTCTTGATTGCGCTCCCTAGGTGTGTCAGTACTTGATAGAATTCAGAAATTTCAAAAAGCTTTTGAAAATGGAAGGAGGTTGGCAGAATGTTTCAGTAAAAGCTCCAATGTAATCTTAATTATGATGAGAATCTTAATTATGGAGAAAGTCCAGAGAAGAGCAACAAATATGATTAAAAGGTCTAGAAAACATGACCTACAAGGGAAGATTGAAAAAAATTGGAAAAGAGAAGACAGAGTCGACATGCTAACAGTTCTCAAGTACATAAAAGGTTGTTACAAGGAGGAGGGAGAAAATTTGTTCTCAACCTCTGAGGAGAGGACAAGAAGCAATGGGTTTTAATTGCAGCAAGGATGGTTTAGGTTGGACATTAGGAAAAACTTCCTAACTGTCAGGGTAGTTAAATTGCCTAGGGAAGTTGTGGGATCTCCATCATTGAGATTTTTAAGAGCAGGTTTGACAAACACCTGTCAGGGATGGTCTAGATAATACGTAGTCCTGCCATTAGTGCAGGGGACTGGACTAGAAGACCTTTTCGAGGTCCCTGCCAGTCCTATGAATCTACAGTGGACTCCTTTGATACATTTGGCAACATGTACTTTAGCCCAAGGGAAGAAGACCTCTTCTTGTGGAAGAGATTATTCAATCTTGTGGCAGGGCACCTCCTTCACCTCCCCCTCTGGTGGTGGGGAGCTGGAGCAAACCAGTCCCCCTCTGGAGAATTTTTATTCCTCACTCAGGTTTTATTTTTCAGTATTTTACAAGGTGGGCCTAAGGGTAGACCCAAGGAGTGCTCTTCAGCCAAACCAAAGAAACAAATTCATAATACAAAAAGGGAATACCTTTCCCTGCCCCCTCTCTGTGCTGTTCCCTTGTTATGCTGGTTTCTGAGGGCCAGTCCTTCCTTAAACAGGCAGTTAGTTTGGTTGCTTCCTCTACAGAGAGGAGAGCAGCCTTCCACCCAGGAAAAGTCTTTTCTCCCTGCTGCAACTTGTCTCCCTTCTCTCTTCCCTGTTGTTCACTGGAAGGAGAGTAGGGATGGATAAAGGTCAGAGGCACCCTTTAATTGGACTCAGGGGTCCCTAGTTGACCTGAATTAAACTCTTTTCAGCTCGTATGAAAAAGGGCCTTTACCATTCTAGGGCCGATATACCTGCTTTCCACTACTCTCTTACAGCCGTCTGCTTTGACTTAGGGCTGGTCCACACTAACCCCCCGGTTCGAACTAAGATACGCAACTTCAGCTACGTGAATAACGTAGCTGAAGTCGAAGTATCTTAGTTCGAACTAAAAGGTACTTACCGCGGGTCCACACGCAGCAGGCAGGCTCCCCCATCGACTCCGCGTACTCCTCTCGCGGAGCAGGAGTACTGGTGTCGACGGCGAGCACTTCTGGGATTGATTTATCGCGTCTAGACAAGACGCGATAAATCGATCCCAGAAAATCGATTGCTTACTGCTGAACCAGGAAGTAAATATAGACGTACCCTGAGTCACAGTATGTAATTAAATTGGCTGTAAAAGGGTGAACATAGGGGTTTGAAGACATGGGGGAAAGGAAGAGAGGATAATTTTCAATAAATCAGAGATTATAGAAGGCTAAATGGAGGGTAAGACTCATACAGGCAATTTTAAGTGCAGTTAATACACAGCTCTCCATAAACAGAGGGGCACTGGCACACCTTTTTTAAATGTCTCACTAAGTTGAGAAAAGTCATGGTATAAGCCATTTAGAATACAAAGCCATGCAAGGTACTAGAAGAATTCTCACAAAACAAGTGAAACTGTCAAGAGAGTCAAATTAGTAGTTATTTATTATTTGCATTATTGTAGGGTCTAAAAGTCCCAGCTGAGATTGAGATCCCATTGTGCTATGCATTGTACACATGCAGCGAGAGACTATCGCTGCCCTGAAGAACATACAGTCTAAACGGATAAGAAAGAAATAGGAGATGAGGAAAGAGACTCAGAGATTAAGCAAGTTTCAGAGTAGCAGCCGTGTTAGTCTGTATCCGTAAAAAGAACAGGAGTACTTGTGGCACCTTAGAGACTGAAATAAATTTGTTAGTCTCTAAGGTGCCACAAGTACTCCTGTTCTTTTTAGAGATGAAGCAACTTGCTTAAGATCAGAGTAGGTCAGTAGTAGAGCTGAAATCAGCACCCAGGTCTCCAGACTCCCAGCCAAGCACCCTATCCACTAGCCCATCAGTTGACAGGATAGATGAAGTGTTATCTAACTAAAACTATCCCATTGGAGCAGGCCAAATGTTGTACTTATTCTTGTACTGAAGGAAAAGAAAGTAGCAATGAAGAGTAATGTACAATGCAGCCCGAAATAAGAGAGAAGGATGTATATTTTAAATCAAGGGGGTCTATGACTCATCTAGATATACAAGAGCAAAGGTGGAGAAGTTTCTATGACCCACTTAAATCACAAGATAAAATGCAGTTACTGTTGATTTACATTTCATTTTTGTGGGGGAGGAGGGACATTTCTTGGGTGCCAATCAAAAATGTGAAACTAAAACCAAAACAAAAATATACCAAAGACACCAAAAGTCAACATTACCCTCTGCATCATCCATTTATTCTCATGGTTTGCGGTCTTTCCAAACAGATGTGCTTTTATTTGAGCTCCTATTTCCTCACTTTCCTCTACAATAATAAATCTGGGGGCTTTGGAGGATTCAATGATGTAGTTTATTAAATAAATACATTTCAACTTTCACATTTTCAAGGTGGTCACCCTAACCCCTTAAAGCCACAGGCAGTCAGAAAGATACAAATAAGTAATGAAAGCATGAAAAAATTAACTTCTATTGAATTTCATTTTAGTATGCAAGTGTGTCAAGATAAGGGTACAGTAACAATTTCACAAGAGAACACATATCCTGCTGTTGTGCCTTTTGTCTAAAAGTGCCCAGATGTATTCCTACAAATTCAGCCCTTTCTATTCCAGTCCCTGATTAACATAACTTTTTTTTTTGTTAACAAAAAACAGAGTGGTTTACATGGAAAAAATTGTGCTGAAGGGAACCTTATCATTCTTGGCTCATTTAAAGATAAGACAAACTTGTTCAGACCCATGATCCATCTAGTCCAGTATCCTATTTCTGATAATAGCCAGAACCAGATGCTTCAGAGGAGGGTAAAAAACAAAGAATCACCCCAGCATCTCACAAACAGAGTAGATGATTTAGAATAGCCTGGCCACAAAGAAAGTTTCTTCCTACCCCTTAATTTATAAGTTGGTTTATATCCTAATGCATGAAGGTTTATAGCCCACTAATATAACTTTCTCATGCGACAAGTTTTAGATCTAGGGCGAACATCTCCAAATTTGGGTGCCTAAACATGGATGTAGATGTTTAAGTTCAAAAATGCCTATTTTGGGGCCCCAATCCAACTTCCTGCTGAGGACAATGAGAGCTGGATCAGGCCTTATTTTGGCAAAAGTAATTTATTTCTTGAAATTCCTCAGCCTAAATTACCTCAGATTAAAGCAAATTGGACTGTTTGTTTAATAAGAGGCAGACACAACATGTAGGTGTTTTTTTATTAAATGATTTTTAAAATCGTTTCTCTGCCTCAGATTCCTCATTTGCCCAAACATTTAAGGGTTTTATTAAGCAGACAAATATAGAAAAACTAAGATTACGTATTTTAACCAAAAGTTCAGGTCAGTGGAGAGAGAAGAGAGCCACAAATCTCATACAATAGCATGAGACTCTGATATGGCCGTGTGTGTGATATATATATAAATGTAATACTGTACAAGGGAGTGTCCTGCCCCTTTCCGGGGTAAGCCTTTAGGACACACTAACTGTAGGGAATTGTGGGTGGAGGGGGTGAAAGCTCACACTGCAGTTGCCTGCATTGCACCTGTTCAGTGGCTAAATAAAGCATCTGAGTTCTAGTTTTGGTTTCATTCAATGCCAGCCCCTTGATATGCGGAGGGAAGATATCCCACCATCTCAGTCTGTCAATCAAATTGGAAATATGTATTCAGTACTGTGGGAACAATGATCACTTTTTGCTCTGCCCTATGAATAGTCTCAAGCAGAAACAACTACTGCTTCCCCAAAACTATACAAACATTATAACAAATCCTAACATAATGTTCTTCCACACAATTTGATGAGGTCATCACAAAGTAGTCTCCTGCACCGAACAAGAAAGTGTACTACTCATTCCCAATGCCTTCCCATTTCAGCTATGAAAAAAGGGGTGAGAACCAGACCAGAAAAAGTAAAAACAGTACCAAATTTAAAGGCTCTCAAAAGCGTGCTTTACATTTTACTGTGCTTCTGTGCTTTCCATAACATGGAACTCTTCTTTGTGCAAGCTATATAAAGGAAAATATATTTGACACACTAGATTGATCCTTGATCATCTAGGGCCCAATCCAATGTTCATTTAAGTCCGTGGGAGTCGCTCCATTGGGGGTTGGATCAGGCCTGTATTGATTCACATGTGAATATGAAAATCACCCTTTTAATATATTTCTAATACAATTTATATATACACACACATACATACCCACAACCATTAACCCATTGTTTGTGTAGTGGCTGCCCCCGCCCCACCCCCAATCTTCCTCTTGTCCTCGTTCTCAAAACTTTTCACCTGATCCTGAAATCAACAGTACTGCAGAGCACCAGTACAGCGAGATGAGATGGCCCACCCAGCTCTGCCCAGCCTGAGGAGGAGTGAAGAAGAGGAACCTGACCAGACCAACCATGTCCTTGACCTGGGAGGTGAGATGGGGTCTAGAGCAACAACTGTCATTGCCTATCTGCCCTTGACTGATGAGCCTCCCCGTATCCTGAGAATATTAATAAAAGTTGCATTTCACTCATCTTTACTATTCTCTTTTTCCCCCTCCCTTCTGTGTCTGTCTGTTTGATCTTAAGCAGGAAAGTGGCTAGCATTCCCAACACAGAACTGAACTACAGAACTAAATCCCTTCTTACCCACCAAAAGAGACTGTTTGGCTGAAGAGAGAATTTAATCAATATTAATTGAGTCCAAACAGGGACTTTTGATAGGTTTTGATTACGTTTGTTTTGGATAATTAATTGTAATTTCAATGTTGTTTACATTGTTTTGATTCTTTTCCTTGTGTGTGTTAATAACATTTTTTCTAACTTTTGGCATGAATTTTATAGTGTTTCCCATGACAGTAAGCAGGGTGAGGTTGCTGTATACCAAACCCTGAACCTTCTTTAACATTGTTTAAATACTGAACAGTGACTGGATTATATTAACCCCTTTAACTCTTGGGGCTCATACATTCCATCTAAATTAAGAGAACAGTGCCAGTGAGGGGGTTCCTTGTCTGCACATGGTGGGGAATAGGGATGTGGGTGAGGATCAGGGCTAGGAAAAGCAGGCAGAGAGGGCAGCATGGAGAAATAGGTTTCTATAGAAGGAGGGCTGAGGGTGTAGGAAACGGAGAGGTGAAGCTATGCATGGGGCCAGGAGGAGGAAGCTGGATGCTGGGGTGGGAAAGGAGGCCAATAGGAGACCCCAGAGCTCCGCTAAAAAAGAGCATAAACACAGTAACGTCGATATCTATCCATGTAGCTGGCTGTCAATAATCGATACACACAATTTAAAAATGAGATATTTCCACCCAGAAAAAAAAGACGCACAAGCATAAGTTGTTACATTTGAGTTAAGGGTGCTAGACTCTGTATTTCACCAGACAAAGTAAACATCAGGAAATAAGTACCTGACTCATTCGAATGCCCCTCTTCACTCCATTCATCAGTTCCCCTTCTCAGCCTCAACTACTTCCTTCTGACCACCTACATGTCTTCACTCTAACTCTGAGCTATCAACACACAGCTTTAACTATGGCCATAAATACATACACTGACAAGGCATGCATGTTAATTCTGTAAGTGGTACGCAAAAATTAAATGTTAACTTTAGAACAATCAATGAAAACAGATCACCATTCACATAGTTTCGTTAATGTTTAGGAAAGCATATCTTCTTGATGCCACTATTTTCAGTCTGATATAAAGGCCTCACTTTCTAAATCACACCAGTACAAAAGATAAAGGAATACAAACAGTGAAATTTATGGAAGCCACACCAGACCTACATTGTCATCAGAATACACAAAGGATAAACATGATATTCTACCTCCATCTCCCCTGTAAACAGCACATTTAGTTAGGTAAGAGACTTTATCCCAAATAATTCTTTACACTAGAAGAGGCCTGGAGAAATCTGATTAATACTGCCAGACAGGACCAATACATTCAAAGACTGACAAAACAATCACCTCACAAAAAGACTTTTGTAACAAAGACAACTGATCAAGGGAGCAGAAAGGTATTTGTCTCTTGCAACTTCTAACTAAAGTTCAACAAGAAGCACATTAAGTTTGTTTCTTAGTCCAACCAGGTTCATCCAGCTCTGATTAAAGATCCTCCCTTGGGTTAGCTGTCTTTTTTTTTTTTGTTAAATCATCCCCTTCAGTACCACCTGCTCTCTATCATTCTGGAACCAGCTGTGACTAGGCTAGAAGGGAATGCTGACATTCTCAGTTAGCGGACAGCTCCGACTGACCCCCCAGGATGAAGGGAAGGCAGCCCAAATGCACCCTAACACCAAAGCATTCTGGATTTGGCATGATGTGCAAGAATCTGGGGTTACAAGATGTATTTTGGGAGTTCTGGATGCCCCGTCCCAAGCAAGCATTCCAGAAGTGTGAGGTAAATGGAGCATTAGCTCCAGTTCAAAATAGCTTCCTATGTTACAGGATGCTTTAAATATAGACTGTCAGACCCCATAGAGACTTGAGAGGGGTGTACTTGTGGCCTGGTCCAGGTACCAGTTATATAGTGCCTTACAGTTATTTGTCTTCATGCTGCATAGTAATTCTGAGTAACACTGGCTGTACATCAATGAGCTATAGGTAGCTCATAATTAATTTACAGCCGTGAGCTGATGATCTTTTAAGAGAAAAGGCTTAGGGCAGTATTAACAGCAAGGATGGCCAACCAACAGCAGCAGTGAGGGAGCCAAAATAGCTCAGCAACTGGCATTTGGACTCAGAGCAAGGCAGACAGGATGACGTAGTTCCAGTATCATGAAAGGCAGAATTCTTCCTAATCCATCAGCTGCCATTGCTACAAATCAATGTGTTTGGAATTATTTTGAACAAAGAACAAAACCTATTTATGCACAGTATTCAAGTATAGGCATCCTCTGATGTAGATGCCACCAGCCCCGGCTATGTGCGTGGGAGGTGCAGAAGGTAACTCCATCCTTGCCGATGGATTTGCACAATTATGACAGCAGCACTTTTGGCCTGTCAGGTTTTCCTGAAGGGAGAAGAAGGGCAAGATCTCATTGCTGCCCTGGAAAAAATGACGGCCAACTACCCCATCACTGAAAAACAGGACTAATTTTATATTAAACAATTCAAGGGCTGGTCTACACTAACCCCAGAATTCGAACTAAGATACGCAACTTCAGCTACGTGAATAACGTAGCTGAAGTCGAACTATCTTAGTTCGAATGAAAACGTACTTACCCGGGGTCCACACGCGGCGCGCAGGCTCCCCCGTCGACTCCACCTACTCCGTTCATCGAGCTGGATTACCAGCGTCGACGGCGGAGCACTTCCTGGTTTGATTTATCGCGTCTAGACAAGACGCGATAAATCGAACCCAGAACATCGATCCCGTGCCTCCGACTGGACGCGTAAGTATAGACGTACCCCAAGATGCCATTTAGAGCTATTCGTTAATATGCTGGTTAGTACTTATTTCCATGGTACTCAATCGCAGAGACAAGGATGGAGATATTTTTACAGTTGCATGTATGGAAGGAATTAGGGAGCGGGGTTGGGGGGGGTTCAGATATAGAAACTAACACAGATGAAGTGCTGACTATTTATGCTGCTGAAAAAACAACAACCTCCCAACAGAACATAGAAGTGGTTTTTCCTTTTCCCACAAGACTCAGAATCTACAACGAGGCTAGATCTCCAGTTGCTGAGCTATGCTGTTCCCAAAGAATACCTGTCTTTAGCAGTGGACTGAGTCTGGGGCCATGCTTAGAGGATATATGACCTTGCTATTATTGTTTTGCAAGAAGTTCTCATTTGATTTGGACAGTTAAATTGTGACAGTGACAATGAAGAGTACATTTTTTTTGTTTTTATCATCTGCTAGGCATGTTTTGACACATTTTGAAGAATATACATCTGTGTTTGTGTTGACTTGAGCTTTACATCATTCAATGTATTTAAATACAAATAGTGTGATTGAATGGCATACCTTGAACAATCTAGTATTACCATCCGTGTATAGGCATTAATTCAGTTCTAACTGAAGAATTAAAAGATTGTAGAAGATCTAATTCTTAATTCCTAGGGTAATCTCTTTAATATGCAGACTTTAATTATAATCCAATAAGGAGAAATTGTCCTTTCACACGCTGTCCTCTCATGTACAAATCATCCATTTTCAGTTAGCATTATTCCTTTAAGAGATATAAAAGGTGGCATCTCAAACATTTTGTCACAAATTAAGCTTTTCAGTGCCTCAAGACTTGCAGGAGTCTATTTTCAGCATGTTAGGTCAGGTTTCCCCCACACAATTTCCTCATCATCTTTCCGCATCTTTTAATGGGAGTCAAAGGCTGCAACTGAACACTGAGCCTTGGGGGCATTACTAGCCTGGTACAGGAAAACGCATGAGAATACGTTTGTATTTGTGGTGAGTAGCTGTACAACATCCCTGTACAAAATTCCATTTGAGTATAATGATTTAATCCAGTGTTTATTCCTTTCTATTTTATATGCTTACAATCTCCTACATTGAGATCATAATTACAGCTGGTTGGAAATTTTTCAACAAACCATTTTTCTGCCCTAAAATGCCTATCAGAAGCTGAAACAGTTTGTGAAACTGGGTCAGTTTCAATTAAACTCCAGACACAAAAATTTGGAAATGAAAATGAACCAGAAAGTTTCAGTTTGAGTAAAAATAACTGTTGATTAATTAATAAGTTTAGATTTAAACAAGTTTTTTAAAAAGACAAAATTGAAATGAAATGTTTTGAAAATAGCAAAACAAAATATTTTGATTGACCCAAACTGAATTATTTTTTGTTACTGCTTTCTGAAATTTTTTGCAATTTTGGCTCACTGGACAGGAAAACCATTTTCATAATGTTGGATCTGTGATTTCAATGTTTTTCTTGTGGTATCAGATGATGTCAAGTGATGTCGGGGGGAGGGATAGCTCAGTGGTTTGAGCATTGGCCTGCTAAACCCAGGGTTGTGAGTTCAATCCTTGAGGGGGGCGTTTAGGGATCTGGGGCAAAAATTGGGGCTTGGTCCTGCTTTGAGCAGGGGGTTGGACTAGATGACCTCCTAAGGTCCCTTCCAACCCTGATATTCTGTGATTCTATGTCACACACAGATTGATGATCCAACAGAAGGCAAGAATAGGTATCAATGAAGAAACAGCCCCTCTCATTCAGTACACAAATAGAATAGCTGCATTATGCAGCTGAAACACAAAGGAAAGACTGCTGGCACATAACTGGTATGATTGTGCCAACATGGGCTATGCTATGGAGGTTTTTGTTATATACAGCCACACAGCCATCATTTAGCCCAGGGCCTCAGCTATTGTAACGGGTACTGGAAAGAGCGCCATTTGCTTTGGCCTATATTTTAACAATACTAAATATGTCACCTGAAATTAAAAACATGTCCAGACCCGAGAAATTGGGTGTTCAAAAAAAAAAAAAAAAAAAAAAAAAAAGCTATGAGCCATGAGAACGGATGCAAGATATCTACTGTATATTTACAGTTGCTACAACGTTTACATACTGCTGCTAGCTTATGGCAACAAACATAGAAGTGAATTACAATGAATATATACCTTGTACTTTGGCTCCAAATACAGTCAACCTGATCTAAAGGAGAGACCATTTAGCCAACCTTTGTATTTGGTCCCATAATCTCTCTGTGGGCCAGTCAGCAGAGGGCAACATTGCTCACATGCAAAGCACACACAAAACCAGTACATTACACAATGATGCTGGAAGCACAATGAAATTCAAAGCACAACATGGCTTCCAAAAGCCCCAGTCTAAGACCAAATAATATGCATGTGTCCTTTTTTAGAATGCTTTCCTCAAGAGAGAAAACCAGAAGATTTCCTTTGTACACCATGGTAGTGTAGCATGCGGTGGGGCAGGGAATCAGTGATTCAAATACTAGGTTCATTATGCAGTTGAAAATCACTTAAAATTAAAAAAAAGACAAAGAAGGGAAGAGTGTAGGGAAACTAATGATCCAAGAGGAGGACCATACAGCATTGTATGAATAATTATTGGAGAAGGCTAAGGTGGAAAAAGATGCTAGTTTTGAGTCCTTGTGTATGAGAGATCCTAGATGATACCTTTGTTTCCAGCTGTCCACAATAATGATATATAAACAGAGTATAAATACATGATTGTGTGGCATAAAGGTTTTTAGTGGTTTGAGATGGCTTTGTTACTCACTACGTCACTTGTGAGTTAAGCAGGTCATCCCAAAGGAGTGCTGATAAACCCCGTATACACCACATTACTTGACACCGACAGTATGAATCAGAAACACATACAGTTGTTGTTATGTAACTAGTCATGCTTTGAGTGTTCTTAAAAATTGCACTGGGACTTTTGATCTCTCTTATTCCTCCACTAGCTCTTAACTGAGGAGAGTTCAACTGTGGAGGGCTAGGAGAGAGAAAAACCAATTTAAAACTCTATAGAAAAGAACCTAAAATAGCTTTTCTAGCTATGAAAATAGCATGACATTAAAGTCCAATAGCTTGGACCTTTCAGAGCCTAAAGCAAGAGCTGTGTGTGTCTAATTGGGGAAAAAAAGAGAAATCTCTGCTTACCAGTGGTATAAAGGTCCCATTTCCAACATTGGTAGATAGCTAGATATTAGACCTTTAGCTTCTCTTTGGTCTAGCGCTAGCTATTATCTTTCCTGAGCTGTAGGTTTAGGTATTGCAGAGGATTCCACATTTGGATGAGAAGCAAGGAATCTTTTCTCCAAAAGTCTGATTTTTAAATATGACAGCACCTTAGACGGTTAGAAATAATCTTGACAGAGATGGATCAATGAGTAGAGACCCGGGGAGGTGATCAGAGATGGTCAAAGGTGTATAATAAATGCACTTTGTTTGTCATACTAATATTGGCTCCACATATGGGATGCATACACAGCACAATTACATACGATGTGCTGCTTCATATAGGATTATATAATTTTAAATGAATTTGGTCATTAGTTAGTGTAACCCAAGGTTATGAAGTTATATGCACAGCTACTACTCAAACACACTTCTGCAAACCTGCTTGCCTACTGCCAAAGTTAAATAACAGGAAAATCTGGTACACCTGCCAATAAAAAGTCATCCTGATATCTATGCAGTGAGTGGTAGCTAGAATGATCTGTGGGGGAGATGGGAAGAGCCTAGCATACAAAGCTTAATGCTCTTAATAAGAAATAATATTTACAAAGTTTATTTAAGCAAAGTTTCTTGGGTCTAGCTAGAGTAAGAGCAGGAGTAGAGGAAAATTTTGATTGCTTCATCTTTGAAGAGGGAGAAAAGAACAGACTGATAGGCCTTGGTGTGTCATGGAAACAGTACAGGAATTGCTGGAATGGGATTAACATATTCCATACCAAAAAAGGCCATGGTACCCTTACCCTTTCAAAGGTTATATCTCTGCACTAGACCAGGCAGAGATAGAGCATGAAGTCAGTGTACTAAACAGAAAGTCAGATATCTGCTGTCCAAAAGATGCTTTGTTTTTATGCTAAGGCACCACGGCAAATTCATCATTTATGCTATCATTTCCCCTTTAATGCCTCCAGTGAGTTCTGTGCTCCTCTACAGAGTTTCTATGTTATCAATTTACTCAGGTACATTTTGCCCTTTTGAAGGCAGTTCACATGCAGTAGCACTCAGCTCTCCAGATGATGAAATGACAAATCACTCTGATGGTGGGGAAGGGATGCTGCTTCAAAAGATGACCCAAGGCTTCACTGCCTTCAGTAGTGAAGAAAACTAAGGGGGGGCTCCCATCATTCATCACTAGTACACCATGCAAGGTGAGGAGTCTCCATGTACAGCAAGTTAAACAAAAGTGCCAGGGGAATTCTCTCATATATATTATAGTCCCTCAAGGGGCAAGTGCTGTCACATTAATATCTCCTCATGAAGGATGGTGTATACCCCTGTGTGTGTGGTGGTAGGGGTGGAAGAGATAGTAAGGAGGGAAGGATGCTGGTAAAAAAAGAAAAAAAAAAGAAAGTCAGCCCAGCAAGTACAATTAAAAAAAACTTGTGTTCTTTCAATGCCATATAAAATGGTTTATTTAAGTAGCCCTATATTGTTTTGCTTATTACCAGCATAAGTATACGAATTGGTGAGGAGGTTCCATTTCTTCAGTTTCCTTCCTCTCACTGTTCACCCATAATGCTCACAATCCTGTTACACCTTCTATTGTCTTCATTTAAAAAACCAAAAATCACATCCGTCTTTTGCCATTTTTCCCAGCCCTAGAGTTTTGGCTTCTGAGTTGGCACTGAAGGCAACAGTAAAATTATTTATTATATAAATAGTGCCCAGCCAATACAGTGGTGGATGAATTAGAAATGCCATATTGTAGATTGATCAACCATATGTAATGGCACTATACGTATATCACTAAGGTCATCTCAGAGCATGATTAAATCTCTCCACTCAAATTTAAACTATGGTTTCAATATAAGCCAATTCACATGCCTCTTGTTTCTCTCTGGACTGCTGCTGGGCATTCTACATTTCACTGGAACATGAAGAGAATCTACCTATCTTAGATTTTTAATATAACATTCATCAACTATGGTATCTAAGCACTGGAATTATGATAGCCTATTAGGTAACATGGCAGACCAGCAGCAAAAGGTTTAATTTACACAGCCCCCTTCTTACACAGGGAAGAATAGAGAATTAGGTGTGTCAATGTAATTGTTGTCTCAGAGCATCCTCCTCCTCCTCACGACCAGTCAATGAAGAGCACATGCAGGCTTTAGAAGAAAATGGATTACATCAGCACTAGAATTTTTGCTGGGCTCGTCAATTTAGAAAGGACCAGAGTTGCTCACGCAATCAGGCCACTGGCAACAGCTTTCAGTGGAGCTGAGCACCTGTAACTCCCATTCATTTCAACAGGAGTGGCAGGTACTCAGATCTACTGAAATTTAGAACAGAGCAAAATGCTACCCTAGACATTTGCCTATCCGGCTGCATGGCAAGGTTAGCCCTACAGGTGTGAGGAGCTGTGAGGTGGGGATGAAAAAAAAAAAAAAAAGAAACTACAAAGGTTTCTCTTTTATTTGCTAATGAATACTCCATTCCATAGTTCAAGGAGTATGAAGCTGCAGGGTTACCTTAAATCTTCCGTGCTTGCTTCCCCCTCTAGCCCAATGCTGACACCACACAGACACTTATTTTTAGATGAAGAACAGGGTATTAGGCACAATGCTTCATTTCATGGGAACACAAAGATATGTCTTCACCTGTCATTCAGCTGATTGACTGGGACTCCTGTGTCTCAAGCTGTTGAAGACTTGGCAGGGATTTGATCACCTGGGCCTCCCAGAAGGGAAAAAATGATAGTGCCTCCGAGAGCGTTAGAAAACAAAGCAGCCATCAGACCATTTATTTTTGGTAAGGAACAATTCTCCTTCATTGCCCACTGTTTAAAATGTAAACACTAGTCTTAGGAAGGAAAATCATAATAAAAGCTCTTATATAGTATTTTTCATCAATGAGATCTCCAAGGGCTTTAACAAAGGTTTTTGTTTCTCCCATTTTACAGAAGGGACAAAGAACAAGTGAAGTACTTTGCCCAACATCATCCAGCAGCAGAGCTGGGAATACAACTCAGGACTCCTGAGTCTCAATCCGGTCCCATCACATGCTTCTATGGGTCAAATTCTGTTATCAGAAAAGCGTGTGTAATCTCCATTGACAGCACTTGGAGATTCATGGAGCATTGTGTTCCCTGAGAACAGAACTTGGCTCATAATTTTAAAGTACAGTATTATTCCTGCGATAATATTTTTGTGTGTGCTATATGACTGAGTTCACAGCTTGCCTCGCTTATGACTACAAATTAATTTCTGACAATGGGGGTCTCTTGATCTGTTAAACTATTATCACCAAAAGCTATGGGACACATTTCAATTAAAAAATAACGCAGATTCCAAATATTCCTATTCCCACACATCCCCCTCTCTGATGGGGGGAAAAAGTCGGTGTACATTTTCATGTAAAGAAACAGACCATGATCAGCTGTTATTTTATATTAGATACAAATCACAGTTCCAGAGTAATATTCCGGAACAATGTTTCACTGGGCAAGATTTCAAACAGGCTCACATCATATTTGACATTATCACTGCAAGAGAAAGTCAGCCTCATGAAGGGCTCAAAGGTGTTGAGATGACTGGCAGTTGAGGTTGCTCACAGGGAGCTGAAGCACTTTTTGGGGCCTTGATCCTGCAAATATTTACACTCATGTTTAAATTATATGCATTCAGCAGTCCCACTGAAGTCGATGGGATTCTAACAGTGATCAGGGCCTGAGATTTTAAGTTCTTTAGGGCAACAACTGTCTTTTCATTTCAGTGTGTACACAGTCATCAAAATGGGGCCTTGATCCTTGATTGGTAGCCTCTAGGCACCACAAATAATAACTAGGACCTCACAATAAAGGGCACTAAAATGTCACAAGTATCTCTACATGATATTAGCAAATCTACCATAAGCAGTCTACATCCTTACCTTGTGCGGGATAAGGGGAGACCAGCACTATCGAGGGTACTAAAATTAGCTTAAAACTAGAAAAGTAATTTTTATTTTTGTGACAATATTTTTGTAATGCTGACAACAGGGCAGCTGTCTTTAATAACAGTACAGAACATTGACACCTTTGCAGAGAGGATAAAGAAAGGGTTCCTCCTATCGGAGTAGGAGCATATAAATGTAGCAACCCAAAATTAATACAGATGCCACCTTGAACAGAGAGAGACACGCACTATGCATACACAAGGGAGAGCAAATAAGACAGAGCTTTATAGTGTAAAGGTTAAAATGGATAGTTTCCCAGGATTTCAAAAGCTTGCTGAAGTCTTTGACTCATGACTGGTGCAAAGATAATCAGTTTTGTTTCCAAAAGTCAACATCATAAATTTTGTATTAAAAGCTTCAAATGCTGGAGGATCAGATAAAGTTTAGCTTTCCAAATGAATGTCGATAGTATGTGGCACCCCAAACAGTTCTTTTATTTGCCATCTACCTATTTATCTGAGCAGATCAGTTTGTTATTCTTTTAACACTTTGTTAAATAAGTAACCTCTCTTGCCTCCACCACAAAAACTGGAACTCCTGCTGCAGCTAATTTTGTGAAGGAATCAGAACACATCTGGACTGTACATTTCTGCTTCTATATCTAAATAGTCTGCAATGATACTTGAGACTGACTTACAAAAATCAAATAGGGAGCAAAATTTCCAGCTGCCAAATTAGAACGGTTAAATAACTGCTTAGCTGCTGATTAGAGAGAAAATCTTTCCCATCTACAAATTCAAAAGCATTCAGTGTTGAGAGGTTTTATAACACCTCTCTCCTCTTAGGAAACTAGTAAAATAGGTCAGGTCATAAGTAGAGCATGCCCCTGGATTGCCTTTAAAAATTACTTTTAGAGGAAATAAAGAGGTGGAAGTGCAACCAATGGACTGAATTATACTCAACAACTGCACTGAGTAATTAATTATTACATCATTCAGTGCTTTTCATCAGGAAGTGGAAGGCCTCTGTATAATTTAAGCCAATATTTTCAGCACTATTAAGCCTTCTGCTTCACTCTGTGTAATTTTAAACCCATTACAAACCTCAGCAAGTTTTCTTTAAATCTAAGATTTAAAAAAAAAAAAAAAAAAAACCCCAAACCCACAACAGAAGCTCCAAACCTACCACCATGTTCTTCTCAAAAACAGGAGTTACTGAAATCATCTTTCAAGTTGGTCTTATTAGCCAATGTGGCTACCCTATTCTGTGCCAAGGCAGAAAAAAAAAAATAGTCACAGGTCCTAAAGCTTAATGGACTACAGATGAAAAGCCTTGGGGGAAAAAATGTCAAAACAAAAAAGTCTGACAAAACCCAAACTATATACATTTATAGGCAGCTACATGCTCGTTTTCTGGAAACTTCATTTGATTTATTATGATCACTTCTTTTTCCTTCCCTCCATCACGAAACCTCATTACAAACAAAGTAGATAAGGCCCCTTGGCCACAGCAAAGAAGCAACATTATGGAAAATAAAATTGTTTTATAGCATGACAGAAACATTAATTTAAAAGGAGGTTTTTCCTCTTGTTGAGTAAAGATGTAGCTTCATTTTTCTTATACAGTCCATCTAAGATGTCGCTTCTTGGCATTATCAGCTATGCCTTGAGTCAGCAAGTTTAAATGTGCTAAAAGAAAACATTCTATTCTTTTTAGTTCCTCTAAAATGCTCTGTTTTTTCAGTCCCTTCTGCCTCTATTTGAGCAGACTGATCAATCTCTTAATTTTTTCCAGGTTAGAGTGTGCATTTAACAACTCCTTTGCTGCTACTTTCCAACCTAAGCAAATACAAGAAGGCTTTTTGTTCACTAGCACTTACTCTGGATATGGTCAAGGGCATGTTGAAGTCCTTTCCCCCTTGCAGTCGGAAACCCCATGGTCCAGGTCCATTGAGAGTTACGTTGTAAGACATTTTGTAACTCTTTTACACAGGTCACCAAAAAGGCTCTACAGAAAAGGGGTGGGGAGAGGGAAATAAAAGAAAATGTTTTTAAAAATAAAGAAAAAAATACATTTACAAATATTGAGAACACAATAATTGCTTCTTTGTTGCCTTGCCTGCTCAGTCCTGCTGAAGTGCCACCTAAGAATAGATAGGAGCTATAATACAGATACTGATATCCCAGCTCAGCTGGGGCCCATAAAAGGCTTGTAACCAAACACTTACTATGCAAGGACTCCATGACTCAGAGATCTAATATAGCCCCCTGGGAGGTTAGCGGATCTTTCTAGGCTCCCCAAGTCCCTCTTCATGCTCAGAACTACTTTATTGGGGATATTATATATATATAAAATAAATAAAAACAAAAAACAAAAAACCTCTACCAACAGCAACCCGAGCACCCAATTTAGGATTCACTAGAAGCCCAAACATTATTACCCTGCTAACAACTGCAAGACTTTTGCTTTCCAAAGCCACTGATAACTGTTGCTCTACAGAGATAGGGTGACCAGATGTCCCAATTTTATAGGGACAGTCACAATTTTGGGGTCTTTTTCTTATATAGGATCCTATTACCCCCCACTCCCTGTCCCAATTTTCACACTTGCTCTCTGGTCACCCTACACAGAGCATACATTCATATTTACTTCATTCTGAGATTTCATGTGCTACAAATCAAGTTCTTTTTATACTGACCCTTTCCTTATATCCCAAGTATATGAATGGGAAACATTTGCTCCTCTCTCTGCATTGACCTGGTAAACTGGAAAATTTGCTGCAGCACTGGAAAAATATCTGCCCCATACACCCACCAATTCATGAAAAGATGTTTGTCCCTTGTTTCTACAGCCTTTACTTCTTCTAGGGAAAAATATAGTTTATTCTGTTATCATGCAACAGAAGTGGCTTTCTATTATTTTTCATAAAGTCACCTTTGATTTAGAAAAGATCTCTGCAGCTAAAGCATTTTGATCATGTTACTGTCAGGTGACATAAGAATTGTCAATTAAGAAAAGAGTAGCTAAAGACAATACACTTGGACACAGCACTGTTTTCTAGTTTATTTTTGGAAGGTTTGATAATTTGTCTCCATTTCTTAGTAAATTGAACATTTTAAAGAAAAAAATATTTTGCTCTCTAGCAAGTCAGAAGATATTAAGCCACTATGCAAACATTATTAAACTAAATCTCTCAACCACCATGTGGTGTAGGTAACTCTTACCCTTATTTTTCATTGAGGGACACTGACATATAGAGAAGTTAAGTTAGTTACCCACGGTAACAAAATGGGTTATTGTCAGCACTGAGAATAGAACACAGAATTTCAGTCTCTGTGCCAAGTTCTAAAAACTAGTTAATGTTTCCTTGCATCAAGCTATCTACTTTAGCAAACTTCTTCCTACCTATGGCTTCTAACAGCACAAACAATGACATTGCAAACAAGCATCACAAATTGGTTGTATGGACAACAGGACATGTTGTATGGCAGGATATTTGTTTAAAACCCTAACCAATTTCCTAGTGGAATTGCCTCTTGGGTATATGGAGAAGACAATCTCTTCTACTTGCCCAAAACAACCAACCCACAATACCCATGTAATTAAAATCAACACAGCACCAAAGTGGACATGGCTTCAAGGGGAAGATCAGATTTATAAGAGACTCACAGTTTGTACCTGCCTATTCATTACTATGGCTAGACTCCAAGGGTATGTCTGCACTGCACACAAAACCAAAGTTCTGACTCAGGTTTGAGCCCACACCCCACTTCCATCCACACCCAAATCAGTCTAACCTGGGTCAGCCAGAACTCAGGTCCTAGGACCCTGCTGGGGGAAATAGATCCCACTGTGACTTGGGTCCAAGCACTATCATTTTGCAGTGGGGATGAAGGTCAAGCAGCAGACCAGAGTCAGAAGGTTTGCATAGTCCAGTATGGACACGTTAGCGTGGCTGTGAGACCTGGGTCCAGCAACTGTAAACCCAGGTTTACAATTCAGTGTGGACAGGCTTGGAGATACTGTTTACAAGCCCAGGTCCCACAGACTCGGACTTGCTGTGCAGTGCAGACATGCCCAAAGTCTCTGTAAAATGCGAAACCAGCTTATTTAAGCAGGGCTCACTTGGTGGTGCTAAAACAATTCATTTGTTAACACCATCAGTTATGGATGAGAAGGTCATAAGTTTAAACAGCTACTCTCTCACTTGGGCTAATTACTTAGTGTTGACAATGCAGTGTAATACTGTATAGGGAACTGTGGTGTTAGAGGGGGCAGTCGTCCCTTGGAGAAACTACTGAACCCATGCAGCTACAGGTACTGTCTTTCAAATGAAACATAAAAAGTGAGAACTTAATTAGTCCAGGTCATTGAAGAAGAGAGAGCCCATAGCACTTTTTACAGGAGTAAGATTGTTATTTCCAAAATTCTGGCTGCATTCCAACTTGAGTAATTGCATTCTGCTTATCTATATTCTCTTTTAATTTCAAATGGGCACAATATGTTCTTCATTTGCTGCACCTAATAAGAAGCTACATAGTTCCTTCTTGTCATCCCAGATTGATGGATGAAGTAACCCCTATTTGTGTTTTGGTAAAAAACAAGAACGTAATTTTCCTCAGATAAACTAGAGACAATCAAAGGTACATAATGAGCGGAAATCAGTTAACAGTGTTGATGGGAGGTCAGTCTGTAAGTGGCACTATTGCTACAACTGAAATCCTAAATGCAGTAGAGAGGTTAGAGAGAGCAAAACACCACCACTGTCCTATTTAGTATTTCTTGTGTAAAGATTTAAAGCCAGGAGGAAATAAAGAAGGAAAGTATTCATGTTCAGGCTTATTTTGGCAGTTTGTTAGAAGAGCAATTTGTACAACAGGGATTAATCATGTACTGGCAAGGAGTTGGCTTAAATCACACCTCTGTATTTCCTACCAAAGATCCAAATGCTGCCCTGAGTTACCACTGATAATAGATAATACTCCAATAATAGAATTTACTCCAACCCAAATGCAAGGTAGATACCGCCAAAACATGCTGCAAAGGGATCCAAAATATAATTGCTGTGTGTAATATATGATCATAAGAGCTGCATACCGGGTCAGACTATGGTCCATCTTGGCCAGTATCCTATCTCCAACAGTAGTCTCTACCAGAGTTTCAGGTAGGTGTATAGAATAGGGCAATTATGGAGTAATCCAACCCTGTTTTCCGCTCCGGCCTTTATATTATTTTTGTACTATATATAATAAGTGACTGGTCAGTTGACCAAATATTGTCAAATAATGGAAAAAATGGTCAAATACTTTAAAGCACTAATTTATTAGAATAGTGACAAAAAACAAGTGAGACTTTATGGTCTTCTCCTCCTTCCCCTCCTGTGAATTTGTGGCAAGTTTCAGAGCATGTAGCGGAAGAGCTTCAATGAAAGATCAGTTGCTGTGTGTTTCATGTAATGTGGCGAGGTCTGAAGCAGATAACATACTAGGTCTCTTCCATCTCTAGTTGTTACAATTCTACTTGTGTGAACAAGATCTAAGCAATGTCAATGTAGCACTAGGCCAGGTATCTAATGCCCAAGGCAGCGTGAACTATGTTTCCATGTTTGTCCACACGGTCACTGTACCAACAGCAGCGTTGGAGAGAAGGGATTCTAGAATGCTCATTTCCCTGCTCCCCCTTTACTGTGTCCCTTTCCCTCTCCACTAACTCTGCCTCACCTACCTCTCTTTCTTCTTCCCTTCTCCTTGCCACTCCTCCGTTTAAGCCTTGTGCCACATAGTGAGCTGCTATGGCATCCAGAGATCTTCATGCTATTGTCATACCACCAGGTTTGCTGTGAAGTCCTGCAGCACAGACGGTGCTTGTTTTGTGCATACTCATGCATCTGGAGCAGAGGACTGGTGATGTGACAGCCAGGTATATGCAGTCATGAGTGTCACTCCAAATGAAATAAATTTCACCGCCCTCTGTGCTGATCATATGGTGTCTGATTTTCAAAGACCCAGCGACTGCTGGAGTCAATGGGAAATGCAGGTGCTCAACACATCGACGGGGGAATCAGGCCCCCAAGACCATAGGGAGAATCTGGGGCAAAGACAGACAAGTAGGTTGCTGCAATGTGTAGTACCATCCCAGCAGCAAGTCATTACCACTAGTATGTAACTGTAATAGGGTCCACATTGGGCTGTGAGGCCTAGTGGTTAGCATCCACTCAATGGGGCAATGACAGAGGAGCCCAGGCCTACCATTCCACCAGGCTCTTACCCAAGACCCTAAGAAGGTCAGCAACATTTGACCTCCGGGGAGCGGGGGGGCACCCTCTGAGTTACCCTCCCTGGGTCACTTCCTACCACTACTTCCCTCCACTTCTGGTCCCAGATAAGGCAAAAGACAAATGAAAAGGTAACCAAACCATCAACCCCAACCAGGCTCATTGCCTAGTCCTGGCACTTCAGGGAGGCATCTCTAGCCCCGTTTGGCAAGAGCCTTTAAGATAGATCTGTACTCCTCTGCGGCCTCCAGAGCTTGGTTGCTCACTTTTCAACCCTGTCTCCAATTGGAGCATGCTCTGCAGGATGGGAGGGGCGCGGCTAGCTGGGCCCAGTACTGTTCTTTAACCCTTCCATCCTAGTGTGGGGTTTTTATACCCCAACACATTAACTCAGAGCTTAGTAAAGCACTTTAGGAAACCTGATGATGTAATAAACTATTCTGCATAACACCCTTGTTCTTGTCAAAAACTTCTGATGACTTTTAATTACAGCCTGTTTTAGTTTCTTAATATTCCTTTATATCATTATGAAGAGCATCTTTCTCAAAGTCTTTTATTTTGCCCAAGAAGGTGGCATTTACTATCTTTAATGGTGACCTCCTCCCCCACATTCTTCAGCTTAGACTTCCCCTTAAAACAAGAGACATATGTAGATAGTAACTATGTTTAATCAGACTAGAAGGTCACAGACTTGACTAACAACATTTTTTAAAAAAATTCAGGGAACAGGATGAAATTCTCTTCCAATATCAAAATGAAGGATTATCCAGAGTTCAGCAAGTCCCACCAGTGTTGCCAAGCAGTTCATTGATAGAAACAGCCGAGAATTCATGTCACAAAGGAGATGCAACTGTAAAGGTAACAATGATACTCTAACGTGGACACTAATGTAGCTCGTGTTCAAGGGGGAGACTGGCTACCTTAAAATAATGGCTCAGAACAGAACCGGGTCATGGTTTGACAACTAATGGCAGGTTCATTAGAGTAGTGGAAACAATTTGTAAATGCCAGGATACTACATTGTTGTACTATAAAGAAAGAGATGGAGGAAAGTTATGGCTGAATGCTTGGAAGTACATTACTGTCAACTGAACGGAAAGACAAAAATCTAGCATCAATGCAGAGTTAAGATTGAGGAAATAAGCACTAATCAAGTCACAGAAAATCCAAGTGATAAGGTTTCTATGACTACATTAACTTGGTCACATTGCTCATCCTGTATATTTTATATACAGTAGTGAATCAGTACCCTGAACATTACTGTGATAACAAAATTGTAACATCTATAACAGTGGTTTTCAAACTGCTGCCCGTGACCCAGTACTGGGTCGTGGCAGCTCTGGTCAGCACTGCCGACCAGGCCATTAAAAGTCCTGTTGGCGGTGCTGCCCAGCTAAGGCAGGCTAGTCCCTACCTGTTCCGACAATGCGCTGCGCCCTGGAAGCGGCCAACAGCAGGTCCGGCTCCTAGGCGGGGGCCTACGGGGCTCTGTGCGCTGCTCCCTCCCTGAGCACCAGCTCTGCAATCCCATTGGCTGGTTCCTGGCCAATGGGAGCTGGGGGGCGGCGCCTGCGGGCAAGAGCTGCGCGGAGCCGCTTGCATGCCTCCGCCTATGAGCCAGACCTGCTGCTGGCCATTTCCGGGGTGCAGCACGGTCCGTGGTGCCAGGACAGGCAGGAAGCTTGCTTTAGCAGTCCTGCTGCACCGCTGACCAGGAGCCACCCAAGGTAACCCCATGCCCCAACTCCGCCTCCCAATTCCCTGCCCCAGCCCTGAGCCCCCCCAAACCCAGAGCCCTCTCCTGCACCCCAAACCCCTCATCCCTGGCCCCAGCCCAGAGCCATGACCTCCTCCTGCACCCCAACCTCCTACCCCAGCCCAGAGCCCCTCCCACACCCCAAGCCCCTCCTCTCCAGGTCCGTTGGGTTATGGGCATCAACAAAAATTTTCTTCAACTGGATCGCCAGAAAAAAGTTTGAAAACCACTGATCTATAAGATTAGGAATCTCCAAGATATTTACATCAGAGGTAGGTTGGTTGACACATGACTTAGGCTCTGATCCTGCAATGAGCTCTGTGCATATGCAGAAGATAGTGTACATGGAGCAGTTTGAAAGATCATGGCCTCAGTGAGTTTTCATGTGGTCTGCTTAAGATAATGTACCAACTGAGCTTCAGAGAAGCTACTGGTTCTATTTTGATAACAATCCCCTTGGTAAACTGAATGAAATTTCCTTCTTCAAATTAAACCTTCAATATCTCTTTGCCTCAGTATATTATTGTCCTCATTTGACAGATTAATTAACACATCCGATCATTAAAGCAAGTGATTAGGTTAGTTGCACTCACCCACACATCTATTTGGGGGAATTAATCCAATATACTAATATGCCTGTTTTAAGTATGATGTTCCGTTATGGTAATCCCAGATAGTCCAAATCTTTGGTTTAAGCAAAGGTTAGTTATGTTTCCCATGGCTGCAGTTAGTGCAGATCAGATCCTGTAGGAGTGGTATTTCAGGCAATAGTACTTGCCGAGTTCCTAAGTGGGGTTCAGGAACCTCAACAGAGTTTAGCATTAGGCCTATGGAGTTTAGACACCCTTAAAGTCCCCTGAACCTCTATAAAGATGAGGTTTGCCTATCTAATGCTAGATAATAAAATGTGTAAGATTAAACTGTTTATAACTGGGGCCTCAATATTAAGGAAAGTGAAAACTGGTCCCGATAAAATAACTGATTCAAACTTCGTCAAAAGAATAATGATAACAATCTGAACCTCCTTGGAGATCCAGAGGAGTTTTAAAAATAAATTAATAAATAAGCACTTCATGTGAAGTGTCAGACTGGCAGTCCTGGGGTCCCTTACTTATCCAGAGAATGTGTACCACATGGGCAGCAGTCATGTGAGTCTACCTACATGGCCCCACCAATATGCCTCATTCCTCACCCACATGATCCACTATTATAGGTGAGAGTAGGTAGTTAAGTCACTCGACTTCTGTATTGAGACTGCCATCAAGCTTGACAATTTGTGCCAGCTGTGATGGCCATTTGTGATGTGATGTGAACTGCAATCCACTAGTAGACCCAAGACACAAGCTAACTTCATATTCAAACACACCTTGGATGGTTCTTAATTTTAATTTCTATGCCTCTGGATACTTCCTCATTTTGGGAGACTCTGGAAGTGGAAATGCTACATGAAGAGCTAAGTGGGAGGGATAGCTCAGTGGTTTGAGCATTGGCCTGCTCAACCCAGGGTTGAGAGCTCAATCCTTGAGGGGGCCATTTAGGTATCTGGGGCAAAAGAAATCTGTCAGGGGACAGTACTTGGTCCTGCTAGTGAAGGTAGGGGACTGGACTCGATGACCTTTCACGATCCTTCCAGGTCTATGAGATAGGCATATCTCCATATATGCCTACCTGGCCTTCTGTCCAAAACCAGGAAGCAGTAAAATCTTCACGCAAGAGTACTCTACCAAATGCTACAGTACTAAGAAAGTATTGTCTCTTTTGTAAAATGTTTTACTAGGATTTACTCTAAACACACTAATAAAATGAGAATAAGGGACCAAATCCTGAATTTGAGCACTGTCTACTCCTATGGTTTTCAAAACAAAGAGTCAAGGGCACCTGAGCCATAACAAGATTGGTCTTATATCTAGGAAGAGTATAATCCGTATATTCATTTGCAATCATTCATAATGTTTTCGAATTTTATTTTGATGGTCAGACCCAAAATGATCAATTCAGACCAACATTCTAACAACTTGCTCACCAGCTTTTACATGCCCAACACCAAAGGCTTTTTGTTTTTTGGTAATGTCTACCAATAAATAAAAATGTTAATATCTAAGGATATTTTATAAAAATACATGGCAACCCACGTTATGCACAGCTCATTTACAAATTATATATGCTACTAGTCATTCCATTGGCTAGGGTGTACCATACCCAATCTCTGGGTAGAGCTGGAGTTTTCACCTTATGTTTTTGTATGCTGTTCCAATTCCAGAGTTATTTCTGAGGGGTTTTTTTTGCAGAAGGAAAGCAGTTAGAAACTGTAAGGCTTTCCTCATAATAAAGTCCAGCCACAGTTGCTTAAATGGTCAGCAGTTTGGGATTGTTAAATTCAGCCTTGTTAGTGTTATGACATTGTAATGCATTTCTACTTGATGCCAGCATAAATCCTTTATTAATTGGAGCTACATGCTTTGTTAGATCCAGTGCCTCAAATAACATGAAAAGAGCAGATGTGTATCACAGAGAAACTACATATGCATAATCAGCATGTATATTTATTTTCTTGCATCCTTTAGCATTAGAAAAAGGTTTGAAATAGTAGTATCAGTTTGGATCATGGGTTCTCAGTATGTACATCCATCTTTAATTCACATAGCTATATCATTTAACCTATGAATACACGCAATATAGAAGTTACACTATTTAAATGGTGCAGGTCTTCACAGAGGGATGTATAGAAATTATGCTGCTGCTGGAGACGCTTTAAAACAAATTGACTTTTAAACTAAGATTAGCACCCCAAGAAATTGGACAAAAAAGACTGCAGATACAATTAAAATTAATGTGCATCAGCTTATTGCTTTCATGAACAAAATCTGAAGATGGGTCATGTTAACAACTAATAGAATATATTTTGCTAGTTAGCTGTAGAATATAGGTTTTAAAACATTTTTTGATACTAGCTCAAAAGCTCCAAATTTGAAAAATAAGATAGTTTGGCAAATACAAATGGATTATTCCAAGTGTATCACAAACACATCCTCTAGCATACAACTAATTAGAAAAATAAAATGATAAATGTACAATGAGGTTTAAAAGTAGTTTTTGGTTTGTTGGGGGGAGGGAGGGAGGGAGAAAGGAAAGATGTGCTGGCTGCTAACAGCCTCTGCTGAATACTGGGTGACCTATGTGCTTTGGAGGAAGGGAAAAAAAAAAAAAAGAACCGAACAGCTGATCCTACGTGATTAGTGAACTAATGGTCTGAAGTAAATCCCAGCTAGCACATCAGACTGATTAAATACCCCAACAGGCACAAGCATGAAATGCAAACAACATGACAGCAGCCTCAGTAAATAAAATCAGCATGCTCCATTCTGAGAGGAAAAGGAAGAAAACTATCAGCAAGAGATAGAAACAACATACAGTAAGTGCAAAGTAGTAAGGAAAAGCCCTTGGTTACTAGGAAAAGAATTAGTGTAGCTAGACAGTTGGCAATGCTTAGATAGAAACGTGCCGGTCACTTCTACCTGGAAGTAGCTCTGCAGATGTCCTCTGGTACTCTTGTGGCTCTCCTGTTGCTCCAGCTGCAGATTTATCTGATCCCTGCATCCCCAGTGACGTAGTCCACTCAGGCCAAAGGGGTGGTGGGGGGTGAGCTTGCTTAAGGTGGATCTCTTAAAGCTACCATGCCACATTTCTTTTAAAATGTTTTTAGAGTTTGTTTGCTTTAAACTTGGTTAGTTTTTACCTTTTGGCCACATACTGGCCAACAATCAGAATCTACAGTTTGGGGTGGGGAAACTGGAACACATATTTTCACTCCATTTCATTCGGAGAACTTTTTTGGGAACAAAACAAATATTTCACCCAAAAATAAATAGGGACAGTTGAGTTGTATGAAATTGGGTAGTCAGCAGGTGCTGATCATGTTACCCTTACACCCAAACTGCAACTGTTATTCATGTGAGTAGCCACACTGGCTTAAATGTAACTACTCACATGAGTAAGAACTGCCATGTGTCGTTGTTGAATAGACATATATACATGCCACAGTGGTTGTTTCTAGCTGATGAAATAAAATGTACCAACTCTATGACATCTCTGTGAGTTTGAGATTCAGGGGAAAAGGGAAGGTACAGGCAGAAGGCATTCTCTGCCACATGCAGAAAATGGAGCAGGACTGACACTCCAATAGTTTTGGCTGAGAGGAAAATGAATGCCAGCTATAAGCAAACATGTACCCTATGTACACAATCCAATTATGAAATTAATTTTAATTTTCATTGTTAATCTTATTGATGGCATCCTTCAATTTCCACTAAGATTTTTGAGTGTGTCATTGTCAAAAACCTTTGTAAGAGGAAAGTTATAACAATTTTGGCATCACCACTTGAATGATTAGGAACATGTTAAGTGAGATTTTCAGAAGAAGCTCAGCATTGGCCTGATGCTGTTCCCACTGAAGTCAATAGAAAATTTTAACTTTAATGGGAGCAGAGGGAGGCCATTTTTGAGTGCTTTTGAAAATTCCACTGTTTTAGTTTAGATTTGCTTCTCTATTTTGAGGAACAAGAAAAGTCCAAATAAAATAAGAATAGATCCACATTTTTGCACATCTCTCAAATGAACCTATATTTGGGGTTCAAGAAGGTTCAGTTAATGTTAACCCATTTCCTTTGTGTGCCACCAAACTTCCCAACACTGGACAAGAGAAGAAGTGAAAATAGTCTGGGCAAGATTAGACCCTCATTTGCACCCATGCCATTCCAATTCCATTTCCTTCAATAGGAGTTACACATAACCCTGGTGCTCTGCACTGGCTTCAGCGGTATACTGGTGCCAATCTTTAAAGTCCTCAGTGGGTGGAGCTCTCTCTTGCTCTGTGTGATCCACCAAAACAGTTGTAATCACGGGGAACGTAGTGACTGATGAAGCTGAAGATGAAACTGTCAGAGGCCAGGCATTCTCACTGGCAGACCCTTTGCAATGGAATCCCATGCTGGTAAAGATCAGGGTGAATACATGCCTTACCATCCCTAAAGTTCTATCTTCCCCCATCATGTCACACAAGTCCTTCCTCAATAACAAAAGCTGCAGAGTGACCACAAGTGGCTCTCCTGGAGATATATCAAGAAATGTCCATGTAAAACAGCATAAATGGTGAGTGGTCACGAAAACATGGTCTTATCAGATTGAATTTGTGCTTTTTAATTATGAATACAGATGATGAGTGCATTAAAGATTAAATGTAGGATACCAAATGTAAAATTCTATTACAGACTTTTAGCAACATGCAGTTCTGTGGCAGAGGTCATTGGTTGCTCTGCAAGGACAGGTGGCTGCAAATTTTCCCCGGTAATCAGTCTTGAGGTAGACATTTCTGAGAAGCGGTTGGACTGTCTAATCCATCTAAATGTTCTTTACCCATAACTCGTCTCTGACACTGTGGAAAATGCTCACGTGTATATGTTTTGGATGGCTCATGGGATTAGTTTAATGGCATAGGAGCCTTTCGGTTCTTGCTCACTGATTCAACTAAAGACAAGCTGAAAAATTCTAAAGTTTGTGAAATGACTTGGTCCACTTCCTAGTGGTCAGATGTTTGGATCACAAACTGCATCACCTGGCACCCTAAGAGAACAAGGACTGAATGAGCAGCACTGATAGCGATCTAGACTCACTCTCAGTGGTGATCAGGTATCAGGTACAGTGGCAGAGAAGCACAAGTGAAACTTGCATTGCCATTTGCACATACTATACCAGTTATAATAAATGAAGCGTTTCAGTCTCCAATGCTATCAATTGGTCACATTTCATAATAAGCATTACATTCCGTTTTTAGAAAGGACAGAAAAGCTTGACTTTTACCATGTGATCATGTACAGTGCTTAGCACTTTAATAACATTGATTCCCAGTATCTTCTACCCAGTGTGCTAAGTGCAGAAGTATAAGGTTCAATGGTCTGCTCTTCCCTTTGTGAATGATGAATAAACTGACTCAAACCAACTTGCAATCTCCACTTCCCTATTGATTAAAGAATGCAAGGAATTTCTTTAAAAACAGGACCACGGATGTATCCAATACAAAGGCTGACTCAAATGGTGATATGGCATAGTTACTGAATAATGCCAAACCGACCAATAAAAGAAGGAATCTAATATTTTAGAGTTTTACAAGTGATTTTAATTTGCAAAACAAGTCAAAGTGAAACTCAGAGGATATTCAGATTTGCTGTAAATGAGATGAAGAACTGCAGCACCTCTACATTAATTACTTTATACACTTTTACCATAGGATTGCATCAGTTTTAGCAACAATCTTTGCTCAGCATACATTTTTTTAAAAGGTGCATTTGTAATATTGCCCATATGACAACTTAGCTGCTATACAGAAATCAAGTAAAACATTATTACCTTCTGACTTCTGCCTTAGAGTTTTCCTCACAAATGAAAAAGGAGGAGGTCAAATACTGTAATCTCCATTGGAAAGTTCTGCCAATTCACTGAGCTGCACCATTCACATAACATCCCAAGACCTGCTATGACATCAAGACACCATTATTTAAATGAAAGTCAAGGTGGATTCTCAGTAGAAATGAACCCAAGCACTGAAGTACAGTTTACCACCCAAACTCCCCCTGGGTTCAGGCCACTCTCTAAATGTCAGTGTGTTGTCTACAAAATAAATTCTGATGCTCCAATTGCAGATGTAAACAGAAAATAGGAATTCACTGAAGTTTAAATTAGATATCAAGCTTCCCCAATAAATAGAGGCAGTAAATACTCAGTGGCATATGTCTGCCATCTGTGTAGTGACAGGCATTGTCCATCCCTTCCATTTCATCTCTCTCTAGAGACCTTCCAATTCTCACATCACAGTTCATGGCTGATTAATCTGTACATTTATCTTTATTAAGACAAAGGCTGATTCATGTGTGTCAGGATAGGGGAAAGAAACATCTGAATGGCTAACCTAGTGAGGAGGGCTTTAAACTAGGTTCGACGGGGACAGTTGAGCAAAGCCCACAGGTAAGTGGAGAACATGGGGACCTGGGAGATGGGTCGGAAATAGGAGGGAGCGTGGGCTCTAATGACAAAGACATAGGAGGGTCAGGGCAAAACTGGGAGGCAAGATCAAATCAGTATCTTAGATGCCTGTATACAAATGTGAGAAGTATGGGTAATAACCAGGAAGAACTGGAAGTGCTAATAAATAAATTCAACTATGACATTGTTGGCATCACCGAAACTTGGTGGGATAATACACATGATTGGAATGTTGGTATGGATGGGTACAGCTTGCTCAGGAAGGACAGACAGGGGAAAAAGGGAGGAGGTGTTGCCTTATATATTAAAAATGTACACACTTGGACTGAGGTGGAGATGGACATAGGGGATGGAAGTGTTGAGAGTCTCTGGGTTAGGCTAAAAGGGGTAAAAAACAAGGGTGATGTCATGCTAGGAGTCTACTACAGGCCACCTAACCAGGTGGAAGAGGTGGATGGGGCTTTTTTTAAACAACTAACAAAATCATCCAAAACCCAAGATTTGGTGGTGATGGGGGACTTCAGCTATCCAGATATATGTTGGGAAAATAACACAGCGGGGCACAGACTATCCAATAAGTTCTTGGACTGCATTGCAGACAACTTTTTATTTCAGAAGGTTGAGAAAGCTACTAGGGGGGAAGCTGTTCTAGATTTGATTTTAACAAATAGGGAGGAACTCGTTGAGAACTTGAAAGTAGAAGGCAGCTTGGGTGAAAGTGATCATGAAATCATAGAGTTCACAATTCTAAGGAAGGGTAGAAGGGAGTACAGCAAAATAGAGACAATGGATTTTGGTAAGCTCAGAGAGCTGATAGGTAAGGTCCCATGGGAATCAAGACTGAGGGGAAAAACAACCGAGGAGAGCTGGCAGTATTTCAAAGGGACACTATTAAGGGCCCAAAAGCAAACTATTCCGCTGGGTAGGAAAGATAGAAAATGTGGCAAAAGACCACCTTGGCTTAACCACGAGATCTTGAAAGATTTAAAAAATAAAAAGGAGTCATATAAAAAATGGAAACTAGGACAAATTACAAAGGATTAATATAGGCAAACAACACAGGAATGCAGGGGCAAGATTAGAAAGGCAAAGGCACACAATGAGCTCAAACTAGCTACAGGAATAAAGGGAAACAAGACTTTTTATCAATACATTACAAGCAAGAGGAAGACCAAGGACAGGGTAGGCCCACGACTCAGTGAGGAGGAAGAAACAGTAACAGGAAACTTGGAAATGGCAGAGATGCTTAATGACTTCTTTGTTTCGGTCTTCACCGAGAAGTCTGAGGGAATGCCTAACATAGTGAATGCTAATGGGAAGGGGGAAGGTTTAGAAGATAAAATAAAAAAAGAACAAGTTAAAAATCACTTAGATAAGTTAGATGCCTGCAAGTCACCAGGACCTGATGAAATGCATCCTAGAATACTCAAGAAGCTAATAGAGGAGGTATCTGAGCCTCTATCTATTATCTTTGGTAAATCATGGGAGACAGGAGAGATTCCGGAAGACTGGAAAAGGGCAAATATAGTGCCCATCTATAAAAAGGGAAATAAAAACAACCCAGGAAACTACAGACCAGTTAGTTTAACTTCTGTGCCAGGGAAAATAATGCAGCAAGTAATTAAGGAAATCATCTGCAAACACTTGGAAGGTGGTAAGGTGATAGGGAATAACCAGCATGGATTTGTAAAGAACAAATCATGTCAAACCAATCTGATAGCTTTCTTTGATAGGATAACGAGTCTTGTGGATATGGGAGAAGCGGTGGATGTGGTATACCTAGACTTTAGTAAGGCATTTGATACGGTCTCGCATGATATTCTTATCAATAAACTAGGGAAATACAACTTAGATGGGGCTACTATAAGGTGGGTGCACAACTGGCTGGATACCCGTACTCAGAGAGTAGTTATCAGTGGTTCCCAATCCTGCTGGAAAGGTATAACGAGTAGGGTTCCGCAAGGGTCTGTTTTGGAACCGGCTCTGTTCAATATCTTCATCAACGACTTGGATATTGGCATAGAAAGTACGCTTATTAAGTTTGCAGATGATACCAAACTGGGAGGGATTGCAACTGCTTTGGAGGGTAGGGTCATAATTCAAAATGATCTGGACAAATTGGAGAAATGGTCAGAGGTAAACAGGATGAAGTTTAATAAGGACAAATGCAAAGTGCTCCACTTAGGTGGGAACAATCACTTTCACACATACAGAATGGGAGGAGACTGTCTAGGAAGGAGTACGGCAGAAAGGGATCTAGGGGTTATAGTGGACCACAAGCTAACTATGAGTCAACAGTGTGATGCTGTTGCAAAAAAAGCAAACTTGATTCTGGGCTGCATTAACAGGTGTGTTGTGAGCAAGACACGAGAAGTCATTCTTCTGCTCTACTCTGCGCTGGTTAGGCCTCAACTGGAGTATTGTGTCCAGTTCTGGGCACCGCATTTCAAGAAAGATGTGGAGAAATTGGAGAGGGTCCAGAGAAGAGCAACAAGAATGATTAAGGGTCTAGAGAACATGACCTATGAAGGAAGGCTGAAGGAATTGGGTTTGTTTAGTTTGGAAAAAAGACTGAGAGGGGACATGATAGCGGTCTTCAGGTATCTAAAAGGGTGTCATAAGGAGGAGGGAGAAAACTTGTTCATCTTAGCCTCTAAGGATAGAACAAGAAGCAATAGGCTTAAACTGCAGCAAGGGAGGTTTAGGTTGGACATTAGGAAAAAGTTCCTAACTGTCAGGGTGGTGAAACACTGGAATAAACTGCCCAGGGAGGTTGTGGAATCTCCATCTCTGGAGATATTTAAGAGTAGGTTAGATAAATGTCTATCAGGGATGGTCTAGACAGTATTTGGTCCTACCATGAGGGCAGGGGGCTGGACTCAATGACCTCTCGAGGTCCCTTCCAGCCCTAGAATCTATGAAGCTATGAATCTATGAATTTTTACCTTTTTCAGAAATCAGTAACCACAATAATATAAATAATACTTAGCATTCTCATAACTAATTAAGCCTTACAATATCTCTGTGAGGTAAACAATAGTATGCCTGTTTATAGATGAGGGAACTTGGACAGAGAGGTGAAGCGATCTGCCTAAGGTCGCAGAGGGAGTCAGTGTCAGAGCTGGGATTAGAACTTTCTATCTATTTTAGGTATTTATATGGATGCTATTATCACAGTATCCAAGAGCCTCACAATCTTTAATGTATCTATCCTCATATGGTAGGCAAATACTATTATTCCCATTTTATAGATAGGGAACTGGGGCAGAGAGAGAGAGAGATTAAGTGACTTTTTCAAGGACACACAGGAAGTCTGTGGTGGAGGAAGGAATTGAACCAGAAGTGCCCATGTCTGAGATTAGTACCCTACTTAGAGCATGTTTCCTATCTGGACATTTCTGGCTTTAACAACTGCCCTCACACCACTAGATTACACCCCAAAAGCCATAAGAAAATTCTCAGGTGTCCTGTTGTTTCACAAGTGCCATCTCAGTGCAGGAAAGTAACCAAACATATATACATAAATATTAATAGACAGACATCTGTAGTTATAACACGGGATAGTTTGGTGGCCTCTGTGGACTCAGCCTGTCTCCCGTAGACAGGAGCACTTATCACAAACCACATCACAATTGGCACTAATTGCCCCTCCCCCTCTGTTGGCAGACTCAGCAGGGAGGTGAATGACTGAATGGGCCTGAAGTGTAAACTATCCTCTAGTTCCAAGAGGTCGACCCTGAGCTGGAGGGACCACGCACATCTATTGCTTTACTGCTGCCTATGCCCTACCTCTTCTGTGGAGAAAGGACCTCAGACATGAGCACTTTTCATGAACACTAAAATCAAGCGATCATTCAAAATAATACCCAAGGCTTTTTAAAACATGCATTACAAACTGGACGTGACCGCACTCTATATAATACTATAACACTCAGCACATTGAAGCCTCATCTATACAGAGTGCGGCATGTGGCAAGTCATGTGTGAATCTACAGTGCACTATCTTAAACAGCAGTATATTAAAGCACACAATGGAACTTTAACTGTATGGCAGCAGGTTCCATGAGACCACTTAGTGCACAGCAAGCTAGTGTGCTGTAGATTTATACCCCCGCTTGCCACACACTAAGTCTCCGTATAGACAGCCCCTTATTTTAAGAATCCAGAGTTGAGAAATATTTTGCTCTTTCACCAGTGCACTCACTACGATAATCTGCAGAAAACATTTTCCAGGGATGGGAAGAATTACCCAGACTTTTCCAATAATTTTGGATCTCTTGTTTTAGATATGACACATAAACTGCCTGTCTCACAGTGCCTGCAAAGTAACACATTTAGTATCCGACAGTCAGGGATGGAGATAATGATTTAAAAGTAATAATGGCAAACTCTGGAAAATGGCCACTGCCATGTGCTATCTCTCATGGGATATTTGTAGTGTAGCATCCTGTCCCTCCCCCTCCGAATGCCACCAGCTGGGCCAATAACTGCAAGTCTGTTATATTTTGATTAACTTTACTATTTAATAAGGGAGGGGACAGATTTTCAAGATTAGACCAAAATATATGCCTGACAATTTAGATCTAATACAACTGTGGTCATGATGTGCCTCATCAACCGGAATTGGACAGAGAATATATACAAGGTAACATTTGGCACCCAGCATCAGATAGAAGACTCCAGCAGAGATGTTCAGTGAGTAAGGTGCTCTCAGGATAAGACTGAGCCACTTGATGATTCAGCCTAATTCTCCCACTCTCCTCATCACTTGGAGGGATTCTTTCATTCTGTTTTTAATTATACCTACAGTGCTGTGGCAGAGGAGAGAAATTAACCTAAAAACAACTAACTACAGTGCAATAGACACAAATAGAGCTGGATGGATGACAGCTTTTTTGGTTTGCTGGTAATTCTGAAAAAATCACTTTGCGTCAAACCAAATTTTTTTTCAAAGTTTGCAGTGAAAGTAAAAAAAAAAAAAAAGAAAGTAAAAGAGTTTCAGGGCAAACAAAACATTGCATTTAAATTCTGAGCTTTTTTAATGTCTTACATTTTTAAATAAAATTAAGGAAAGTTTGAAACAAAAAGTTGTTTTTAATTGAAAAATCAGATCGTCTAGTTTTTAAAAATTGTCTAAACCAAACATTTTTTGATTTTTAAAACGTTTTTTTTGACCAAAACAATTCAGTAAAAATTGACACATTAATTTGAGTCACCGAATCTGCATTTTTGTTGAAAAAATTTCAGTCTAAAAACTTCACTCAGTTCTAAACAAAGGGCTAATCTCACCATCGCTTCAGTGGAGTTATATTATACACTGGGGATGAATTTGTAAGCACTGTGAGCCAGTCTTCCCTACCCCCTTTTTATTCTTTCATTATTTCCAGCTATAGATTTGGCATATGACTATACAGTACTAGCAACAATTTTTAACTGCTGTGGTTCAAATCTTTATAGTTCATATAGGCTCCTCAGATCTAGCTATGGGAATTTAAGCCTCATAATGTGGCACTGAATTAAACCGTAGGGCAATCCAACAGTTTGAGATAGAGCTGCCTGAACAATTTATAGATAGAGGAGTTGTGTTGTAATAAATCCTTTTGGAACAGTTCCTGAATGCTCATGGCTAGATGAAAAGGTCACAGTACTGTGTACAGGCAGACTGTCACAATCTAGCGTGAGCCCTAATGAACATGCTGCAAACTGAGTTTTTGGACAATATGACAAATCAAACTGAAATAGTTCAGAGGTTTGAAATAATGGTGACATGACACTGATTTGTTGAAGAAGGGCTAATGGAAATGTGAGTGCATTATAGGACTTGCTGATTGTGCCCACTTTAGTTAATGTTGCAGAACAGTTTCCACTGTTAACCATTTTCACAGCTTCGTAACTTTCTAAAACCTTTATCTTTGGTACTGAAATTTTCCATTATATGTCTCTGCCTGCTGCTGATTTCTATTATAATTTGGCCAAAATCTTCCATTTTTCATTCATTTAAAGGCTAGAAGGGACCATTGTGATCAGCTAGTCTGACCTCCTGCATAATACAAGCCATCGAATTTCACTCAGTAATTCCTGCATTTAGCCCAATAACTTGTCCATAAACTATACTATATCTATTAGAAAGACACACAGTCTTGATTTTAAACCTTCAGTGACATAAAATCCATCACATTTCATGGTAAACTGCTTCAACTAGAGTGTTCAGTTATGAGAAAGAGCAAAATAATAAGAAAACTCCAAGCAACCAATTTTTCACCAATATAAAATCTAAATTATTAATTCTTCCCAAATCAAAAAACAGCAGAACCTTCAAACTTAAAATGTCTCACATGCATAGTCCCTGACCTATATATGCTCACAGAGGTTTGGGAGGTAGGGGGAGAAACGGTTTTGAAATATGAAATCTATAAACTTTAAAAGCATGCCATGGCAACACGCAGTAAGAAACCGCATTAATTTTCAAGCAAAAGTGTGTACTGTGAAGCACGCATACATAGTGTTTAACTGCCTATTCAACTGAGCTGATCTAAACATACAAGTATGTGGTAAAGAATGAGTGCAGGCCAGAAGCATAGCGTCCTAAAATCTGCTCCCACATGTTTGTACAGTACTTTCCAAACATTATCCAATTATGTCTCACGTAACTCCCGTCTACTACATATCTATCATTAGCCCCATTTTACATATGGGGAGACCATGGTGGATAAAAATTGATGTAAAAAAAAATAAAATCTGATTTATTTAAATATTTTTTTATTTAAATTTAAAGTAAAGACATTTTTTCTTTTTAAAAATAAACCAATTAAATTTGAAATTATGAAAACCCGTGTTAAGGCCTACATTTTTATAATCTATTAAAATCATTTAAATTAAATACCAAAATAAAATAAAATAATTAAGCAGTACGTTTGCTGCCAAACTTTTAAGAAAGTTGAACCACTGAACTAGTGTCAATCACTGGCTTAGCACCTGGAACCAAAGATTGTTTAAGTGCTAAAGCAGCTTTTGATAGCAGTAGTCTCTTCTGGCAGTGCAGAAAGAATATTTTCTTCATTTCTGTTTATTCAACTAGTTCAGTTCAATGACTAGTTTATTTAAAGTTAAGAAACTAATTGGAAGTTGGAAAAGAAGGAAAGCTTCTTTTCCTTTTAATTCTATGAATAAAAATTAGGTCTAAGAGGATGCGATCTACCAGTTCTAAAACCCTGAAGGACATAGTGATCAGAAACAATCACTTCAATTTAGTGACTACATAAAATAGTTCCTTTGCTTTTCAGTTAGTTTTAAATGCAAAAGTGTGTTTGATCAATTTTTTTCCTTATGTTTTAAGGTAGTTTTTTCATTTAACAAATAACACAAATTTAAATGCTGTTTTAGTGCTTTTTTAAGCTAAAACCTCTGGCCCATCAAATAGAGGAACCATACAATTTTTTTCAGCCCTTGACATCTAAGATACTGACAGCTTTAACGCTTCAGTTTGCTGTGTTCTTCCAAGTAGTAAACTTTTCCAATTCAAAAGGTGTGCAGAAAGATTGTTTTTCCTTTTGTGCAGCAGAGAGGAAAGAAGATCAGCAATATCTTGATGCTCAGATGAGAAATGTATAAATCACATAAGAGCAAACAGGAATTAACAAATTGCCCGTGTAATTTGCATTTTGCACATTTGTGCAGAAGGCGGAATGAAGGACAGAGTGAAAGGAATACCATGTAAGGAAACATCTCTCAACTGCCCCAGTTCTATCACAGTAGCTAAAAGAAAGGTACATGAATTTATTACACAGGTTTATTGGAGGCTTCAACAAGCTTTTGCAGGGCCAGCCAAGTGACTTTGGGCTTTTCATGTCCACTCAGGAAATCTGGGCTCAAAATCCTCAGGCCAGGAGGACTTAGAAGTGCCATTGTGGCAGCACACTCAGCCCTAACAGCAATGTCACTGAATATTCTACAGCACGGGTTCTGAAACATTTTTGGTGAGCCCCTTTTCAGAGATTGTGTGCCCCCAGCTTTCTAAGGGCAGAGCGTGCCCAGTACCCACAGTGGCCGGTAGCAGGAGAAGTGCCTGCTAACCATGGGGGTGGGTACTCACTATGCAGCAGTGGAGGAAACCTTCTGCAGTCTGCAGTGGTTAGGTGGTCTTGACTGCCAGGACCTGGTTCCCTGCCTTTCTCGCTCCCCGCCTCTGTGTAGGGGAAGTGAGCAGTGCCGTGGTGAAGGGTCATAGTGAAGGGTCGGGAGCAGAAGGCTACACCTGTAAATACTGGCCCCCTGTATTGACCCCTCCTTGCCCTAACCCCTCCTTGCCCTAACCCATCAGCATAGCCCCATCCACTTCCCCTATGCAGACTCTGTCTGGCAGGGGAAGCAGATGGGGCTGTGTGCCTTGGGGCCATGCAGAATGGCCAGGGACTGAAGTCAGGAGGGGGCTCTGTTTGACAGGGGCATCAATACTCACAGCACGCAGTCTGCTCCCTGCTTGCAGAGTTCCTGCCAGCCTTCCCAGCAGAGGAGGGTAACTGCCAGTTGATAACTGTGTCAGTAGGGGAGCAAGACAGGTAGGGAGCCTGGTCTGAGCAGCTGAGAGAACCGGCCTGCACAGAGAACCGGCCTCTTCCTCCGCTGGACAGAGCCCCCTGTTAACTCCGGCCCCGCAGTGCATCCCCGTCAGTTCCTCGTGCCCCTTCCCAATAACCTCGCTGTGGCCCCCCCACAACCTCCCCAAATTGGGAGCCTTTATTCTACAGCCATCCATGAAACAGGTTCAGTAAGATTATGGGTTTTCATAAGAGTCGTGGGCAGAATTCCTCATCCTAAATTAATGGAGGAGCAAATGGTGGTGGGAGATGGGAAACAACATAGCTCAGAAAGGGCTTAGTCCTGCTCCCATTCAAGTCAATGGAAAACCTCCCACGGACTCGAATGCTGCAAGATGTAGCCCCTAGCGAATGCAACCTCTCAATCAAAAGGCAATTTTACTTCTAATGCTCACATGTCCTCCCAAAGTCCATCTCCCCCTTCCGCTGGTGTGCTGCGGCCACTGCTGACCGGCATGAGCTTTGCGAACAGGGGCTGCAAACAGGGGAGTTTGAGAGGGAGTTTGGAAGGGGAGCGCGAAGGGGGCAAGCTATCCTTGCCATTCCTAATTCTTTTTACCCAAACTAAAGGGAAAGGCAGAGCAACCAGGTGGCTGCAGACGGGGGAGTGAGTATCTGTTGAGGGGACAGTTTGGCACTTTGACCGTGTGCTTGAGTGTTTGATTTCCTGTTTGAATAGTGTGATTTGGGAGTGCTTCATTGCAGACTCTTCTAAAAAGACTGTCAGTCAGCTGCACACCAGCGGAGCAAACAGGTGGAGTTAGCCTGGGAGTTCGCCTGGAGAGAGCCTACTGAGGCATCCCCCTTGCAGGTTTCCCTGAGTAGCTTCTGCCACAAGTGAGGAAACTCTTCGAAGGAAGGAACTACGGATGCTGAGCGATCCGCTGTCGTGACCTGCACAGGATGTGCCATGTTTGTCTTTCTTCCACAGGATAGAAGCGACTTTGTCTGTACAAAGTGCAAGCTGATCTCCATATTGGAGGAGAAGATTCAAGGTCTGGAGAAACGAGTATCAACCCTGCGTTCCATAAAAGAAAATGAGGAGTTCCTGGATAGACGTCAGGATAGGCTTCAGCGGGCGCAGTGTTGTGAGGATTCAGAGCAGGCTGCGCAGCGGGGACAGAAGACCAGCGAGGATAATTGGCGGCATGTGACCTCCAGAAGAGGAAAGAGTATGAGACAAGTCCATGTACCAGAAATGCATATTCAGATGAGCAACCGTTTTCATGTTCTCTCCACAGGCACTAGTGCAGAGAGTGGAGTGAATGATGCATCTGAGGGAACAGAGCAGAAGGAGACTCCACTGATTGGAAGGCATGAGATGCACAGTCCTAGGGATGGGGGTTCCACGACCACCACTCCCAAGAGGAGGAGGAGGGTGGTGGTGGTCGGGGACTCTCTCCTCAGGGGGACTGAGTCATCTATCTGCCGCCCCGACCGGGAAAACCGAGAGGTGTGCTGCTTGCCAGGGGCTAGGATTCGTGATGTGACGGAGAGACTGCCGAGACTCATCAAGCCCTCAGATCGCTACCCCTTCCTGCTTCTCCACGTGGGCACCAATGATACTGCCAAGAATGACCTTGAGCGTATTACTGCAGACTACGTGGCTCTGGGAAGAAGGATAAAGGCGTTTGAGGCGCAAGTGGTGTTCTCGTCCATTCTCCCTGTGGCAGGAAAAGGCCGGGGTAGAGACCGTCGAATCGTGGAAGTCAACGAATGGCTACGCAGATGGTGTCGGAGAGAAGGGTTTGGATTCTTTGACCATGGGATGGTGTTCCAAGAAGAAGGAGTGCTAGGCAGAGACGGGCTCCACCTGACGAAGAGAGGGAAGAGCATCTTTGGAAGCAGGCTGGCCAACCTAGTGAGGAGGGCTTTAAACTAGGTTCACCGGGGGAAGGAGACCAAAGCCCCGAGGTAAGTGGGGAAGTGGGATATTGGGAGGAAGCACAAGTAAGTGAGTGCAAGAGGGGAGGGCTCCTGCCCCATACTGGGACAGCAGGACGATCGGTGAGTTATCTTAAATGCCTATACACAAATGCAAGAAGCCTGGGGAACAAGCAGGGAGAACTGGAAGTCCTGGCACAGTCAAGGAATTATGACGTAATTGGAATAACAGAGACTTGGTGGGATAACTCACACGATTGGAGTACTGTCATGGATGGATATAAACTGTTCAGGAAGGATAGGCAGGGCAGAAAAGGTGGGGGAGTTGCGTTGTATGTAAGAGAGCAGTATGACTGCTCAGAGCTCCAGTATGAAACTGCAGAAAAACCTGAGAGTCTCTGGATTAAATTGAGAAGTGTGAGCAACAAGGGTAATGTCGTGGTGGGAGTCTGCTACAGACCACCAGACCAGGGGGGATGAGGTGGATGAGGCTTTCTTCCAGCAACTAACAGAAGTTACTAGATCACAGGCCCTGGTTCTCATGGGCGACTTTAATCACCCTGATATCTGCTGGGAGAGCAATACAGCGGTCCACAGACAATCCAGGAAGTTTTTGGAAAGTATAGGGGACAATTTCCTGGTGCAAGTGCTGGAGGAACCAACTAGGGGAAAAGCTCTTCTTGACCTGCTGCTCACAAACAGGGAAGAAATAGTAGAGGAAGCAATAGTGGATGGGAACCTGGGAGGCAGTGACCATGAGATGGTCGAGTTCAGGATTCTGACACAAGGAAGAAAGGAGAGCAGTAGAATACAGAGCCTGGACTTCAGAAAAGCAGACTTTGACTCCCTCAGGGAACTGATGGGCAAGGTCCCCTGGGAGAATAACATGAGGGGGAAAGGAGTCGAGGAAAGCTGGCTGTATTTTAAAGAAACCTTATTGAGGTTGCAGGAACAAACCATCCCGATGTGTAGAAAGAAAAGTAAATATGGCAGGCGACCAGCTTGGCTTAACAGTGAAATCCTTGCTCGTCTTAAACACAAAAAAGCAGCTTACAAGAAGTGGAAGATTGGACAAATGACCAGGGAGGAGTATAAAAATATTGCTCAGGCATGCAGGAGTGAAATTAGGAAGGCCAAATCACACTTGGAGTTGCAGCTAGCTGGAGATGTTAGGAGTAACAAGAAGGGTTTCTTCAGGTATGTTAGCAACAAGAAGAAAGTCAAGGAACGTGTGGGCCCCTTGCTGAATGAGGGAGGGAACCTTGTGACAGAGGATGTGGAGAAAGCTAGTGTACTCAATGCTTTTTTTGCCTCTGTCTTCACAGACAAGGGCAGCTCCCAGACGGCTGCACTCCGCAGCACGGTATGGGGAGGAGGTGACCAGCCCTCTGTGGAGAAAGAAGTAGTTCGGGACTATTTAGAAAAGCTGGACGAACACAAGTCCATGGGGCCGGATGCACTGCATCCGAGGGTGCTAAAGGAGTTGGCCGAAGTGATTGCAGAGCCATTGGCCATTATCTTTGACAAATCATGGCAATCGGGGGAGGTCCCGGATGACTGGAAAAAAGCTAATGTAGTGCCCATCTTTAAAAAAGGGAAGAAGGAAGATCCGGGGAACTACAGGCCAGTCAGTCTCACCTCAATCCCAGGAAAAATCATGGAACAGGTCCTCAAGGAATCAATTCTGAACCACTTAAAGGAGGGGAAAGTGATCAGGAACAGTCAGCATGGATTCACCAAGGGCAAGTCATGCCTGACTAACCTAATTGCCTTCTATGATGAGATAACTGGCTTTGTGGATGAGGGGAAAGCAGTGGATGTGCTATTTCTTGACTTTAGCAAAGCTTTTGATATAGTCTCGCACAGTGTTCTTGCCATCAAGTTAAAGAAGTATGGGCTGGATGAATGGACGGTAAGGTGGATAGAAAACTGGCTGGATGGTCGTGCTCAACGGGTAGTGATCAATGGCTCCATGTCTAGTTGGCAGCCGGTATCAAGTGGAGTGCCCCAAGGGTCGGTGCTGGGGCCGGTTTTGTTCAATATCTTCATCAACGACCTGGAGGATGGTGTGGACTGCACCCTTAGCAAGTTTGCAGATGACACTAAACTTGGAGGAGTGGTTGATACGCTGGAGGGTAGGGATAGGATACAGAGGGACCTAGACAAATTAGAGGATTGGGCCAAAAGAAATCTGATGAGGTTCAACAAGGACAAGTGCAGAGTCCTGCACTTAGGACGGAAGAATCCCATGCACTGCTACAGACTAGGGACCGAATGGCTGGGCAGCAGTTCTGCAGAAAAGGACCTAGGGGTTACAGTGGACGAAAAGCTGAATATGAGTCAACAGTGTGCCCTTGTTGCCAAGAAGGCTAACGGCATTTTGGGCTGTATAAGTAGGGGCATTTCCAGCAGATCGAGGGCCGTGATTATTCCCCTCTATTCGGCACTGGTGAGGCCTCATTTGGAGTACTGTGTCCAGTTTTGGGCCCCACACTACAAAAAGGATGTGGATAAATTGGAAAGAGTCCAACGGAGGGCAACAAAAATGATTAGGGGGCTGGAGCACATGACTTATGAGGAGAGACTGAGGGAACTGGGATTGTTTAGCCTGCAGAAGAGAAGAGTGAGGGGGGATTTGATAGCTGCTTTCAACTACCTAAAAGGGGGTTCCAAAGAGGATGGATCTAGACTGTTCTCAGTGGTAGAAGATGACAGAACAAGGAGTAATGGTCTCAAGTTGCAGAGGGGGAGGTTTAGGTTGGATATTAGGAAAAACTTTTTCACTAGTAGGGTGGTGAAGCACTGGAATGGGTTACCTAGGGAGGTGGTGGAATCTCCTTCCTTAGAGGTTTTTAAGGTCAGGCTTGACAGAGCCCTGGCTGGGATGATCTAGTTGGGGTTGGTCCTGCTTTGAGCAGGGGGTTGGACTAGATGACCTCCTGAGGTCCCTTCCAACCCTGAGATTCTATGATTCTATGATTCTATGACCTGTGGTGTGAGGCTTTGAGGAGACACGTGCAGAGAAAGGGAGAAGAAGGTGATTTTTAGATCAGTGCAGGGCCAGCACTCCCACTAGGCGGTCGCCTAGGGCGCCAGAATTTGGGGGGCGGTGACTCCCGGCGGGGAGGTGAGCTGCCATGGGCGGCGGAGGTGAGCTGCTGTGGGGAGCCGAGCCTGCCGCGGCCCGGGGGCGGGGGGGGGCGGGGAGCCCAGCCCAGCCCACCACGGCCCGCGGGGGTGGGGAGCCGAGCCTGCCGCAGCCTGCGGGCGGGCGGGGAGGCTGCCGCGGCCCACGAGCAGGGGGGGCTGAGCCATCGCTGCAGGGGGGTGGTGAACCGCTGGGGGGGGGGTGGCGTTGCTGTGTGGGGGCGGGCGCAGGGCTGGTGCAAGGAAGTTTCGACTAGGGCGCGAAACTTCCTTGCACCAGCCCTGGATCAGTGGTTCCCAAACTGGGGTTCATGAACCTCTGGGGGTTTGCAAAATGTTATAGGGGGTTCTCGGGAAAAAATTCCCTAATGGTGGACAGAGCTGTCCCTAGGGACCCCGGGCAGCATGGGGCCAGCAGCCTGGAGCCCCTGGACTTCCAAGAGCTAAACAGATCAAAGCAAACATATCTATCACACTGAGGAGATTTAAACTTCAGGACTCTTTATAAGAAATGGAAAAGGAGGTGGATATTTTTTGCTGTTTTTAAAATTAAATAGGCAGCTAGTGCTGTTTTTAAAATTATTATTAAGAACAAGTTTAAGGTTTTTGTAACGTGCATTGTTTGCCTGGACTGCTCAAGACTTGAATGCTTGTGTAGGAGGAATTCTTTGAGTTGGCTTCTTAAATACCTTCATGCTGTTTCACATCTGATACTCCTTGATGAAACATAGGACCCTTGTCTTAGAACAGGCTTATTCAAAGTGATACAAGCTGTGAAAGTGAAATCTTGGAAGAGTGTTGCCATTTTCATAATGTAATAAAAATACTGTAATGATAGATAATTAATCATAAATAGTGTGTAATAAGCATGTCATAAAAACAAATGTTATATTTCCAAGATCACTGCTTTTATAATTTATACTCAGATAAAGGAGAAAATCCCTGGAAATATTCATTTTTAGGAGGGGGTTCACGAGACTTGACATTTTAGTGGAAGGGGTTCACAGGTTGTTCAAGTTTGGAAACCAATGTTTTAGATAAAACCCTCCCCACTTGGTTTCTTGTTAAATTAAAGGTGTGGGTTCCGAAAGCTAAAGAACGGGGGGGCGGGGTGTGTCTCTTCACCTTGGAGCTCAGGGAGAAACTTAAAGGCAAACACGTACCTTCTGGCACAGAGCCAGTGGCGCTCTCTCCCCCAGCTTGCCAGCAGCCTGTTTGTTTTTTCCCCTCTCTCCTCTTCTCTGTCTTTGCTAGGGTGAGCAGACAGCAAGTGTGAAAAATCAGGACAGGGGGTGGGGGGTAATAGGAGCTTATATAAGAAAAAGACCCCAAAATTGGGACTGTCCCTATAAAATCAGGACATCTGGTCACCCTAGTCTTTGCTCCTGAGGGCCCCAAAAAGGGGATGTAACCTTCACTTGCGGATTCCCAGCTCTCGGCTCAGCCTCCAGGGGGCCCTATCCCAAGGACTACAACCAAGATGGCTACCAGAGGCCTATGACACCCCATGGCCTGCAGCAGGCTTGGAGTCAGGGGTGGGGACAGAAAAAACCAGAAACCCCCACTGGGGTCAATTAGGGAGCTTGAAGTGGACAGGCAGTTGGCTACACAGCCCCAGCCTGTTAACAGGAGACGGGACAGCTGAGCCTGGCTAAAAGGGAAGCAAGTTTGAAGAAAGAAAAAAAACCTAGGAGAGGCAGAGTGTAGTTCAGGGAGTTCCTGCTGATGCCCCTCTCCCCCAGAAGGGAGTTTTTGCACTATTCTGTGACTTCAGCTGTATGGATTAGGCTTAGGCATCTCCATCACTGCAGTGACTAGCATCCCAAGAAAAAGAGCCTTTTTTTGGAAGCTGAGAAAGACACAGCACAGCGAGTCCCTGCTAAATTCCCCCAAAGTGGAAATTTGCATGGCTCTGAGACTCTAACTGCATGGATCAGCAGCTCCAGCACTGCAGCAACCAGCATCCAGAGCTGGCTCCAGGCACCGGCCGACCACGCACGTGCTTGGGGCGGCACCTTCGGCCGCCAATTTTGGGGCGGCGTCGGGAAGCGCTCCGGCCGGGAGGAGAGCGGGGCCGTGGGCCTGCCATCCTCGCTCCGGCTGGGAGAGGCGCTCGGGCGTGTTGTTGCGGTGCAACACCGGGGGGGGGTGGGGGGGGGGGTTGGCGGGTGCTGGGGAGGTTGGGTTTTTTTGCGGGGGGGCAGCACTTGGGGTTTTGTTTATTTTTTTGCTTGGGACGGCAGAAAAGTTAGAGCCGGCCCTGCCAGCATCTACAAGTAGAGAGAGCTGACCTGACACTGACTACTGAGAGCTAGGTGCATTTGAGACCAGAGAAACCAGTGACGCTGCTTGGGTTTGGGAGAGAACTCTGTCCCATCAAAGAGAGAAGAAAAAGGTGACTTTTGTTTAAACTGAACATAGTGCTGCAACCCTCCATCTCAGGACATGCAAATTCAGCTGTATCATCTACTTTGGGAAGCTGAGGTTTGGAGGAGTTTGTAAATGTGAGGAGGTAGGGAATTCAGTTTATTTATAAATATTTATTAATTGTAAATTAACCTTAACCCCTTCCTTCCTCCTATCCTATTTTCCTGTTGCCAGTGAAGACATCCCCACCGCAACCTTGTTATACTATTGTTTTTTGGGGTGATATTCCTTTGTTGGTGGTGTTTACTTTATTGTCCTCTGTACTGACTGTAACTTCCTTACCAGTAGTAGTATTATCATTGACTTTCTCAAGGGACAATGGCCCTGTATATTTGGTACAGTGAGGAGTCACTTTAGTGGAACCAGCTGCTAAACTAGAACCCAGGATCAAACCCATGTGAGAAGGGGGAAAAGGTGCTCCAAATATTGGTGATTCCAAACATGTCGTGCAAGAGAAAAAGGGTGGAGGAGAGTTCAGCTACAACTTGGGGGAAGGAGTGCAGAAGAAAACTTTCCAGCTGAGTGCAGGTGAAGCTACGGCCTCCAAAGATGCAGGGATGTTACTGGGTTTGCTGCCTCTTCAGGAAGACTGCTTACCATTTTTCTTCAGAGGGGATTAATTGAGGTAGCTCACGGTAAGACCTGATATAACAACCAACTGCCTTCTGTGCCATCACCTAGCAGAAATGAAGCAGCTTCAGCTCTAGAGGGATGCTTTCCCCTACATGGGTGTGGACTGGCCACACTGAGGGAAGTTGCCACATGGCATATTTTAACTTATGTTGTGGCTTCAGTAGGTGCCTCTGTGCAAATAACATGTCCTGGCCTTCTACACACGTGGGAAGTGTTATGTTCTGGTAAAGGTTCTGGGAGAAATCAAGAAGAAAAGTGGTAACTCTGCGATCCTTTGCTGATGACAGTCTATAACAGGAAAGGGAAAAGAGACAGATTTCTGTACATATTGCTATTTGTTTTTATATGCCTCTTCAGCACTCCCTTCTGGTTTGCAGTCATTGTGCCATAGTGCAGTGTTTGTGTCCCAAATTGTAATGTTCCCCTTTCCTTTACCTCTTTGCAGTCACCCTTTAAAGTCACAGCTGTAAATGCAAGTAGAATTAAAATGGGTGTAATTATTGAAATGGAGTTTGTAATTGAGTGCCTTCAATACATGAGATTGCTTTTTCCATGTTTTTTTTAAATTCCTCCAATAGAAATGAATGGGCCCTACAGTGCTCCAAGGGAAGATTTTTGTAATTAAAACTTCATAAAGCTTATTTCTCATCTGACTGTACATAATAACCTAGGGCCTAAAAGACCAGTGACTCTCTTTTTCTGGGAAGTGGGTTTGGAAGGGGAAATCTACACAATGAATATCACATTGCACTTCATTGTGTAACAGGCAGCAACCTAACCACAACAGCACTGCTTCTTTCTCAGTTCACAGGAAGGTTTGTTTTTTACCTAGTGATTCAGGAACATCAGATCGCTGGAAGGGATGTATCTATAGATTCTCAAAATGCTGCTATATACTCCTGTAGCCCAAACACTTCAGCAGCAGACAACAGCAAAGAGTTAAAACAAAAACATATTTTTAAATGGTTGTAGGTCACACCTTTTTTAAAAAAAAGCAAATCAAGGAGTCTTGACGTATCTGTAATATACACAAAATATAGGCCAATTCAGTGGGAAAATATTACTTAAAAACAATGAGATGCATCCTCCATGTGAAGGGCTATACTTTATGTATCACCCTCTATGTAAGTAATAGGGGTTTCATACCAATACTTGGCACTTGTATAGCCTGCTTCTGGGAAGTAGGTCTACAGTGTGCAAGGCCAGTGTCTTTAGCGTTATGCCCATTTAACAGCATGGTAAACAGTAGCACACAGGTTAAAGGGCCTAGTCCAACTCCCCTTGCTTGCAGTGGGAGCTGGACTGAGCCGTAATTAACTTCCTCAAAGTCACACACTGAGTTGAGGACAGATCCACTTATAGAATCAAGAACCCCTTAATGGCCTGCATCCTAACTACTAGAAAATACTGCCTTCTATTTATGCTCAGCTGCTAACTAAGCAGTGCAGCTACAATGACTCTTTCTCAGACTCTTTTATCATAATTTAACTACCTGCCATATCTATATTTCAGATGATACCCTTCACAGATATGGCGATAGAGCTTAACACCTCAATTCAAAGAAAGTTAATGTGCTTCATTTCCACTGGGACATCTTCGTGACGGAGATGTGATGTTCCAAGTGCTACAGGTGGTAAAGCAGCATTTTAAAAAACAACAACAACTTCATCCCCCTTCAGTGTTGGCCCTGAAGCCACCATTCTTCACTGTGGATGGGAATGCTTATGGTACCTAGCCATGGTGCTTATTAACCAGCCAAAGGAGTCAGATGACCCAAGCCCCTCCCTTTCTTTTCTTGCCATCAAGGCCTGAGACTTCACAGCAAATCCAGCACCTGTCAAAGCCTAAGACTTCACAGCACACCCAACACCTGTCAACCTAGAGACTAAATTCCAATTTCCTTGACCCCTGTTGAAATCCACTGAATTCAGTGGAGTTACAATTCACATGCATGTGCATGAGAACAGTATTTGGTCCTGTGAGTGAAAACCCAAACCTAGGCAGGTCCCTAGCACATCACTAGATTCCCTTCCGCAGCAGAGTCTATTTAAACTTGACTTTTTTCTGAATCTCTGGCTTGTAACCACTTTCTCATTTGGATTATGAGGTTTCCTCCTTTTCTTGACATTTGTGTCTGCAATAAAAGTCATTGTTGCCCCTTTCCCTCAGGTCCTGGATACTATAGCTGCCCTTCAAAAGCTACTGATTTCACGAGTGAACGATCTGAGTATTTCCTCTTCCTTTTCTCATTTATAGTCCTTGCATCAGTAGACAGTGCTGGTGTTTGGGATTGGCCTTGTCATCCTAAAAGCAATAACTGTCTAATTTCTATAATATGTCTTATAGAACGATTAAAAAATCATAAGGTTGAGCATTCCATTTGCCTCCCCAGTTACTGTGATCACCTTCCTAAAAGCTGTTGCTTTATATCGCTGCTTCTGTCCTTTCTCTTGCTTTCCCATCCTTGTTACTCCATTCTCTCTCCCTCCCCCTTCTCATATTCCTTGCTTTCAGTGTGCTTTGGACAAAAAAAAAAATCAAATCTTTCTGGCTCGCTTAGTGTTAAAGAAATGAATACAGAAAGAACATGGCCCTCACATGTACCTGCAGTTAAATTCACAATCAGTATAGTGTAATATCACAGAAAGTCATTGTTTAAATAGATATAGGGCCTAGTCCTGAGAGGAACTTCACTGTGTAAAGGCCAATAATAGTAAAGTGGGCCATCAAGTAAACATTTGCCTGCTCTCTAACATTTCCCCTCCTGGTCTGTTTTAACTACTTTCAGGTTATTTTCTACTCACCTTAGCTCTGTTTCTGGCCCCTTCCCCAGTCAATTTTTGCTGTCTTTTACCTATGTGTAACGGAGAAGAACTTGGTCTGATATTTTTAATATACAGTTTGTCCAATAAACACATTATACACAGGCCACTTCAAACAATGTACAGAATTATGATACATAGTGTTAAACCACATTTTAGCATTAAAATGTTTTCTAGTATACACAACCCATGCATACAGTGCATCTTGAGTTGACAACTTAATTAAATCTTGGCAGTATTGTTTGAATTTCCCAGTCTATGGAAAAAGTTATTACACATCCCTTATTCATATACACTGGGTTTTGCAGTGTGTGTGTCAAATATTGATAACTAAACAATTAGATACGTTTGCATTTCTATCAAAGGATCTTGGAGCTCTTTTCAAACAGTGAATGTAGTGTCACACCATCCTTGTGAAGTAGGTTTTATCCCCAATTTACAGATGGAAAAACTGAGAGCACCAAAGTAAAGTGACTTGCTGAAGTCTGTGGCAAAGCTACAAATAGAACTCAGACATCCCGACTCCCATTCCTGTATGTTTACCACAAAACTCTCTTTCCTTCTTGCAGTAAATGTTTGTTACAGGCTTTCACTGAAGTGAATGCCATTGAAAACAAATATGGTAGCCTTTCCTTTTTTACAGTTCAGGCTCCAGCAAGAGTGCTTATGCTTTCAATATGAGCCTCTGTTTTGAAGGATTTATAATTTAGGAGGTAAATAACCCTATGCTGCAGTTTGTCATCAGAAATATTAGGCTAAGAATAAAATTTCACAAAATTAAAAAATTAAACCACACTATATTGCTGTTCTTGAGCTAAGAGAACAGGAACCCTAGTCCTGTATAATCCCTCTATCTAGTTTAGTAGTAGGGCCAAATCATGCAAAATATTCATGCATGTAGTTAGCTTTGTGCACATGAGAAGCCCCATTGAAATCTATTGTTCTGCTCACAGGCTTATAGTTAGGTGCTTCTGCAAGCATTCGCAGTACTGGACTTTACTTTGTTTCACAGGAATTGCTGCCACATTAGATGCATGGGCAATTCATGTTTCACCTTTTAAGGCATGTTCCTGCATGTTTGGTTTGGATTGTTAATTCTTCACTCTAAACACTGAAAAATATACAGTGATTGGAACAAAATGTTTGAAACTGCCACATGACTAACCATTTCTGTAATGAAATGCCCCTTACGAAGTTATGCATGATGGATTTTGTGCTACACAATGATGCAGCCTCAGTTACCAAACAAAAAAATCACATTTTACATATCTTTTAAACTCCATCTGTTCTCTCTCTCAGAACTAGGCAGCTTTCATTTTACACGCACAGAGTCCGCAGCCAGAACTATATACTTAAGGCATATGATTTTTCAGCACAGGTTCCTAATGATTTTTTACATAACTATGCATCAAGTTTACACATTTTAGTAAGCAATTATATATACACATATATAGTTATTTACTGAAATCATGACAATATTGATCATCAGCCCACAAATTACATGTAGGAAAAGGCAAATTCACATACAATTTGCATGAAAAGAACCTCATCATTGTGAAACAATCCCACAACTACTAGACCATTCCAGAATGTAGGTACAAAGAAGAGCCTGGCTTAAATTTACCCAGTGGAAGCTGTTTTTGTAAAGTAACAGGAATTTCATTTGTAATTGTAAAGTTCCTGTCACCTGCTGTGTGGGTTTGTTTCATAACATGAACTCCTCCCTTGTTCTGCAAAAGTTTCTACGATTTGTTATGCTATTGCAAGTCCGTTTTTTCCTTATGACAGACTTTAACAAACAAACAAAAGATCACATCCCAAGCCATAACACACAATGGCAGTCAGACACAGTATCAGCTTTTACTTACATGTTAATTTTGTGTGAGATCCAGACCAAAGCAAGGCGATTGTCAAAATTAAAGCTGAGCCTACGATCACTCTGTTAGCTTAGGTTTTACAAACACATTTAGGGGCTAATCCATAACCAAGTGAAGTAAACAGGAGTCTTTCCATCAACTCAAACAGATTTTGGATCAGGCCCAAATATGCTTCATAGACAGCATTCATTGTGCATCTTTTTATCCAGTGATTACCTTGGACCTTATCCCTTCCCTTTATATTGTCAGTTTCTGTGTTTGTCTGATCAAAGATTAGATAGTTATGGCCAGCCACAGCACCGGTGCCCAAGCAAGGGGAGGGCATAAGAAGGCATTCCCCCCATACCAACCTTCTTAATTAGAGACTGTTCACAGCTGCCATCTTTGTGCTTCTCCCGAGAGCGAGCACAGAAATGTTCAACAGTTAATGTCTATGTGCTGTTTGCTTTAAATATTGAAACAAAGTTTGCCACATCTGGGGGCTGAATTTCCCTCCTCAGTCTCAACCACTGATGCGCTGGCTCTGCAAGGGCAGAAAGATCCCCACAATACTGGTGCCAAAATTATAGCCAATAAGTGGGTGAGGATCTGCCACCCAACAATAATGCCAGTACTGATAGCAAGTATCACGGGAGCTTCTCCTGTATGTACACAGTCAGGGAGCATCTACACTTGGGGACTCCTTACTGAGAAGAATAGACAGGCCTGTAACCAGAGCTGATCCAGAGAACAGAAGGGTGTGCTGTCTACCGGGTGCTAGGATACGGGATGTGGACCTGAGGTTGAAGAGGATCCTAAAGAGAGTGGGAAAGACTCTACTGATCATCCTTCATGTAGGAACAAATGATACGGCTAGATTCTCGCTAGAATGTATCAAGGGACTTTAACATTGAGAGGGAAGAGAACGAAGTAAGATAGGATATAGCCATGGGTAGGAGGATGGACATAAGGAGGAAGGGCAGTGAGGATACCAGTCTAATAGGTCTTACTGGCGGTGCAATGTCTGTGCCTAATCGGGCAAAGAATGTGAGTGAGGCCAAACAGGAAAAATTAAGATGTTTGTACACCAATGCGAGGCGCCTAGGTAACAAAATGGAGGAACTAGCGCTACCGGTGCAGGAAGTGAAACCAGATATTATAGGAATAACAGAAACATGGTGGAATAGTAGTCATGACTGGAGTACAGGTATTGAAGGGTATGTGCTGTTTAGGAAAGACAGAAATAAAGGTAAAGGTGGTGAAGTAGCATTGTATATCAATGATGAGGTAGACTGTAAAGAAATAAGAAGCAATGGAATGGATAAGACAGAGTTTGTCTGGGCAAAAATTACATTGAGGAAGAAAGCTACTAGAGCCTCCCCTGGGATGGTGCTTGGAGTGTGCTATAGACCACCGGGATCTGATATGGATAGAGACCTCTTTAATGTTTTTAATGAAGTAAATACTAATGGGAACTGCATGATCATGGGAGACTTTAACTTCCCAGATATAGACTGGAGGACAAGTGTTAGTAATAATATTAGGGCTCAGATTTTCCTAGATGCAATAGCTGATGGATTCCTTCATCAAGTAGTTGCTGAACCAATAAGAGGGGATGCCATTTTAGATTTGGTTTTGATGAGTAGTGAGGACCTCATAGAAGAAATGGTTGTAGGGCACAACCTTGGCTCGAGTGATCATGAGCTAATTCAGTTCAAACTGAATGGAAGGTGTGACGGGGCAAGGCCAGAGGGCTATAGGAAAGTGGTAAGGAACCAGTATGTTAGCCCCAGGCTAAACAAATCCCTGATACCTTATGGCAGATGCTCCAGGTTAATCAAGACACCTGGGGCCAATTAAGAACTTTCCAGAAGGCAGGGAGGTTGATTGAGACACCTGCAGCCAATCAGGGGCTGGCTGAAACTAGTCAAAAGCCTCCCAGTGAGTCAGTGAAGGGCGCATGTCAGGAGCTGTGGAAGGAGGTTGCGTGTGAGGAGCTGGGAGCAAGAAGCACTAGGAGCTGAGAGTAAGAGGGCGTACTGCTGGAAGATCCTGTGGTGAGGATAAAGAAGGTGTTGGGAGGAGTCTATGGGGAAGTAGCCCAGGGAGTTGTAGCTGACGTGCAGTTGTTCCAGGAGGCACTCTAAACAGCTGCAGACCACAGGGCCCTGGGCTGGAACCCGGAGTAGAGGGCGGGCCCGGGTTCCCCCCCAAACCTCCCAACTCCTGATCAAGCACAGGAGGAGTTGATCTAGACTGTGGGTTCTACCAGAGGGGAAGATCTCTGAGGCAAACAAAAAAATCCGCCAATAATCGGAGGACCCACCGAGGTAGAGGAGGAACTTTGTCACAAAGGATAAACAAAAATAAATCTGCAACTAGGGTTTTTGATTTCAAAAGGGCTAACTTTAAAAAAATAAGGCAATTAGTTAGGGAAGTGGACTGGACTGAAGAACTTGTGGATCTAAAGGTGGAGGAGGCATGGGATTACTTCAAGTCAAAGTTGCAGAAGCTATCAGAAGCGTGCATCCCAAGAAAGGGGGGGAAATTCATAGGCAGGAGTTTTAGACCAAGCTGGATGACCAAGCATCTCAGAGAGGTGATTAAGAAAAAGCAGAAATCATACAAGGAGTAGAAGATGGGAGGGATCAGCAAGGAAAGCTACCTTATTGAGGTCAGAACATGTAGGGATAAAGTGAGAAAGGCTAAAAGTCATGTAGAGTTGGACCTTGCAAAGGGAAATAAAACCAATAGTAAAAGGCTTTATAGCCATATAAATAGGAAGAAAACAAAGAAAGAAGAAGTGGGACCGCTAAACACTGAGGATGGAGCGGAGGTTAAGGATAATCTAGGCATGGCCCAATATCTAAACAAATATTTTGCCTCAGTCTTTAATGAGGCTAATGAGGACCTTAGGGATAATGGTAGCATGACAAATGGGAATGAGGCTCTGGAGGTAGATATTACCATATCCGAGGTAGAAGCCAAACTTGAACAGCTTAATGGGAGTAAATCGGGGGGCCTAGATAATCTTCATCCAAGAATATTAAAGGAACTGGCACATGAAATTGCAAGCCCATTAGCAAGACTTTTTAATGAATCTGTAAACTCAGAGGTTGTACCATTTGACTGGAGAACTGCTAACATAGTTCCTATTTTTAAGAAAGGGGAAAAAAAGGTGACCTGGGTAACTACAGGCCTGTTAGTTTGACATCTGTAGTATGCAAGGTGTTGGGAAAAAATTTGAAGGAGAAAGTAGGTAAGGCCATTGAGGTTAATGGCAATTGGGACAAAATACAACAGGGTTTTACAAAAGGTAGATTGTGCCAAACCAACTTGATCTTCTTTGAGAAAGTAACAGATTTTTTAGATAAAGGAAAAGCAGTGGATCTAATTTACCTCCATTTCAGTAAGGCATTTGATACGGTGCCACATTGGGAATTATTAGTTAAATGGAACATTGAAAGGTGGATAAGGAACTGGTTAAAGGGGAGACTACAGCGGGTCATACTGAAAGGTGAACTGTCAGGCTGGAGGGAGGTTACCAGTGGAGTTCTTCAGGGATCAGTTTTGGGACCAATCTTATTTAATCTTTTTATTACTGACCTCGGCACAAAAGGTGGGTGTGCTAATAAAGTTTGCAGATGACACAAAGCTGGGAGGTATTGCCAATTCAGAGAAGGACCGGGATAAGCATAGGCACTGACTCCGTGGGTGCTCCGGGGCTGGAGCACCCACGGGGAAAAATTGGTGGGTGCTTAGCACCCACTGGCAGCTCCCCGCCAGCCCCGGGGCCCGCGCCCAGCTCACCTCAGCACCGAGCGATGTGGCGGGGCCCCGACGCCGGGCGACGTTGCATCGGGGGCGGGGCCCCGCCACGTCGCCCGGCGTCGGGGGCAGGGCCCGGCCGGGCGTCAGCACCGATGCATACAGGATGATCTGGATGACCTTGTAAACTGGAGTAATAGTAATAGGATGAAATTTAATAGTGAGAAGTGTAAGGTCATGTATTTAGGGATTAATAAGAATTTTAGTTATAAGCTAGGGACGAATCGGTGGGAAGTAACAGAAGAGGAGAAGGACCTCTGAGTACTGGTTGATCACAGGATGACTATGAGCCGCCAATGTGATATGCCCGTGAAAAACACGAATGCGGTCTTGGGATGCATCAGGCGAGGTATTTCCAGTAGAGATAAGGAGGTGTTAGTACCATTATACAAGGCACTGGTGAGACCTCATCTGGAATACTGTGTGTAGTTCTGGTCTCCTATGTTTAAGAAGGATGAATTCAAACTGGAACAGGTACAGACAAGGGCCACTAGGATGATCCGAGGACTGGAAAACCTGTCTTATGAAAGGAGACTCAAGGAGCTTGGTTTGTTTACGTTAACCAAAAGAAGGCTGAGGGGAGATATGATTGCTCTCTTTAAATATATCAGAAAGATAAATACCAGGGAGGGAGAGGAATTATTTATGCTCAGTACAAATGTGGACACAAGAACAAATGGATATAAACTGTCCATCAGAAAGTTTAGACTTGAAATTAGACAAACGTTTCTAAACATCAGAGGAGTGAAGTTCTGGAATAGCCGTCCAAGGGAAGCAGTGGGGTCAAAAGACCTATCTGGCTTCAAGATTAAGCTTGATAAGTTTATGGAGGGGATGGTTTGATGGGATAACATGATCTTGGCAATTAATTGACCTTTGACTATCAGTGGTAAATAGGCCCAATGGCCAGCAGAGGGATGTTAGATGGGGTGGGATCTGAGCTACTACAGAGAATTTTTTCCTGGGTGTCTGGCTGGTGAGTCTTGCCCACATGTTCAGGGTTCAGCTGATCACCATATTTGGGGTCGGGAAGGAAGTTTCCTCCAGGGCAGATTGGCAGAGGCCCTGGGGGTTTTTCGCCTTCCTCTGCAGTGTGGGGCACGGGTCACTTGCTGGAGGATTCTCTGCACCTTGAAGTCTTCAAACCATGATTTGAGGACTTCAATAGCTCAGACACAGGTGAGAGGATTATTGCAGGAGTGGGTGGGTGAGATTCTGTGGCCTGCGTTGTGCAGGAGGTCAGACTAGATGATCATAATGGTCCCTTCTGACCTTAAAGTCTATGAGTCTATGAGCCTTTCTGTGCAGGTGCAGTTATGAGTGTTAGCCAACTACCTTCTTAAAGGACATAGCGCTAAGAAATTCTGCACTTTGTCTATACTAGAACCCTTACCATTGGCAGAACCATTGGAGCTGAACCACTGAAGAAAGATTTTCCTAGTGTAAACAAGGTCCGACTGTAATTCTAACACAGCAGAGTGGAATCTCAGGGTCAAATGCACTTCTGGAGAAACTTAATTGACTTGAATGGAATTACCAGTGATATATTTAATCCACAGTATTTACAAGAATATAGATATGCTGACCTAAAGCCCTTGACTAAGAGCTTTATATAGAAAGAATAATAAAAAAAATAAGGCAATTAATACATTTCTTATTTTAGAGTTTCTTTTATATAAGCCTATTTCTAACAGAAGGCTGCTCTTACTAGGATCCCTATTACACTGAACCCTTGCGCTTGTTACAAGACCACCACTGAGATATTTGTGGCCAGCCACCAAAATAATAATGTAATAATTCGTTAATTATAGCAGTTGCTGCAGCTCTCATTACAGTAGTGGTTACAAAAAAGTTTCCATAATAATAATTGCTAGGTATTTTTCTTAAGGAAAGTGCGTATGTAGCCTATGAGAGCAAGGGACTAAGAATCTGGGCTACAACTGAGTACAGTGCTGGTTGTCTGCCTGTAAGCATCATCTGCAGCTGTGCAAATGCACTTCAGTCCTGACCTGCAACAGCCTCCTGCTTTTCCAGTCCTCAGGCTCTCCTTAGTGGGAACTGCCAATCATGATGAATTGTAACAGACTGCATAGCGATTTTGTGCTGTGCATGAATAGAAGAGACCATCAAACACATTTTCACTTGTGACCTAAGCCAGAATTTGAACTCATCTCTTTGCAGGTGCAAAGCTCATGCCAGAATTAATTAACTCATAGCACAACCCACAGATTCCCTTGACAGAATACCTGTTACAGCACAAAAGTCCAAAGGGAAGTGCTTATGCTTCATTATAGTTCTGTTTTACATTCCAATCTCTGAAACACACACATGCACAGGTGTAAAACAAGAGGTCCACTTTCCAGTGCAAATCACACTGGGCAGCCAACTTTCACTGAAACACAAATCATCTCAGCCCTAACTCATTTTTATCCAGTTGGTCGTCCACTTTAAGGAAATATAAAGAGACAGTAAAGCAAAAAGAGTGGCTGCTAGGCCAGGGATAAGGGACACAAATAAAGCCAGTAAAATTAGATGAAATGTTAACTAATTATTTATTTATTCCAAATGCTGGTGGGGGTTACAGCATTCTTGACAGGGGAAGATAGATGAAGTTAATTTACTAGTCTTTGCCATGAATGATTTCCATAGTTTTGGGAGAGGTGGGGGAGCTGGACTGGATTTCATGGACACAGGACTTTACAAGAGAGACTTGAAATGCTTCACTAATGCTTCACTCTTCACTAATTAATACACACATTTCAATGCCTTTGTAAGCAGACAAGTGCTAACAGCTGTAGTTTTTTTTATAGATGCAGAATAATCTCTGGTACATGCTGAGCAGAAGGAAACGGAGAACAACATGCTGCAGATTCAGAAGGCTTTCCCAGTCATGGAGGTATTCTTTTATATATTCTATACGCAAAGTTTGACCAGAGCAGCAGGCAATGCAGTAAGTTCAGAGTATTATCTCCAAGTATGTTACAGAGGAATAAAATCGTAACAAGTAATGAGGATAGTTTTAGTGACACATAGTGCATTCTCATGCCTCTTATTAATATACAATAGAATGTATATGAGCTTTGAACGTTTTCTTAATAGACTCTGCATGATTTCACCATTGCTTTGCACCTCATTTACACCTATAAGAAGTGGGTGCAAAACTCCCACCAGTGTGAGTGGAGCATAATCATTTGGTAGCATTTGACACCTATTTTGTACAAAAGCAAATGGCTACACAAGTGAGAAGGAAGGGGTGAATCAGACCCTCTGTGTTTAAAATATTTTTATAGCATGAACAATAGCTCTTAAAGAACTGTTTATAGTTGATGGGAATTTTCCAACACACCTTTTGTTAGGATACAATATCCTTTTTTCTCCGTCTTTCCCTGTTCTTTATAACTAACAGTATCTGTTCTATCAATTTAATATCTGTTATGTGCTGTATCTGGGGACAATATCCTGCCCAGGCAGATTAATGGTGAAGGAGTTATGATAGATCTTTTCCATCTCTAATTTCCTTGATTTCATTTACATGAAAACATCTTGGTTTCTGAATAGTTTATTTCCTCCTGCAGTTTGTTCCCTGCCTGAATTCACAGTCCTATCTGTGATGTTACACTTGGCTGCTGCAGAAGTTATGGTCATGTCACAAACACGGGTTATAATTAGAGATGGGCAAATCTCAAAAGGTTTGTTTCAAATCAACATTCCTAGGACCTGATTTACATTACATTTACATAATTTATGTTAAGGCCTCTACACCACTCTGGAATTACATTTACAGTCACTTTAAGGCCCCTTATGATACCAGATTGGTGTAAAGAGGCATTAAAATAAATAAGACCCACTTTGTTTTTGCCACCAATGTACTCAGAGGGGAATCAGCCCTCACAGATCCAGGCTTAGTGGTGCTCAAAATATAAATACTATCTCTGTAGAATGCTTCCCCCTACCTACCTAAGGGCAAGTCTACACTACAAAATGAAGTCGACCTTAGTTAGGTTGACGTATAGCCACTGCAGTAATTACTGAGGTTTTTCATGTCCACACTATTCCCCACGTCCCTCCTCCCGTTGGTGGTGTGCGTCCTCAGCTGGAGCCCTGCTGCTGGGGGTTGACAGCCCAAACTGTGAGCCCTGCACGGGGCTCACAGCTGGACAGCTATTTTCCTCCTGTGTGCTGAGAGACAGACAGACACACACACGTGTTGAGTAGCCGGGATAGCGACAGCTGGAGAAGGCCCTGACTGTTGCTGTCCATAAGAGGTAAGTAGCATGGTTAAATGCTGAGGTAATGGGGATCCCATGTTTTGTGGGTGCCTGGGCTGGGGTGTCAAACCCTCCTTTCCCCTCATAATAGAAAAATCAGAACCAGAGTGTATTGAGCTCTAAGTTAATTTTGAAAGAGTTCCTTAATAGAGTACCTTTCTGCAGCAGCTTTTTACCAATAAGACATTTAATTACAGCTGCCTCACCCTTGAAACATGGTGACTGAAGCTCATTAACTTCCAGAATCTTTCATATTGTTCTGGGGCAAGTGAGCTGAGCCAGGATTGGACTGGTCTCTTACTGGCACAGAAGGAAGACAGGAGGGAAGGGGAGTGTGGGCCACTCTTGAAAATGATTTCCCTCCCTTGAGATAAGGACAATGATCTGAGACCTCAAACTGCTGTTTAAGTGCATTGCTTTTTAACAACACCATACAAGAGCTTGAGAAAAAGCATGAAAGTAGGAAGGGAGTGGAGCACTGAAATTGCACTTAAACACGGTCTATTTAGAGCGCTTTAACAAAAATAAGAAATCTTCTCCACCGGGTACTATAAGTTTTCCCAAATACACTCATCGCTATAATTTACCTTCTAAAAGTGTTCCTTTCTGGTATAGTAACTGTGGCTGAGATCTGGCAATGAACAAAGACCATTATCTGAATCTTAACCCCATAGAATGAAGTCTTATTATGAAGCCTGCATATACTGTAACTGAAGGTGGTGTTCACGCAATAGTGAAAAGAGTAATTTAATTATCAAGATAGTGGAGAAATAATATACTTGTTCTAACACATGAGCTAAAACAGGAAACCAACTACTGGAGATTGCTCAGATGCTGGTTGAGCGTCTTCTTTTTACCCTTGGCTTATCTTGTGTTGTGTCACTATAGGAACGGTGGCTTTCCATGAATCAGAGCAGTTTTGGAAGGTCTTCTGCGCTCAGTTGATCTGTGGTTTCTCCTGAGATACTGGCTAAAGCAACACCCTGGTGCAGTCTGTCTGGTTGGCTACTGTAGTCCTTATCCTGGCTGTGGCTACTGTTCTTAGGGAACCTGAAGTCAGAGCTGTATTCAGAAGGCTGTTCTATTCCCTGGACATTGCTGTATGTTATTATAATGCTGGGTATCTGGATTGCAGACGGTCTAGAGTGCGAGTCTCCTTTTCGTAGTCCAGTGCCATTCAGGCCCTCACCTGTCTTAAGCATGCAAGGATTTAAGAGAAATGTAAAACACAGATGTCTGCAAGATGATCAGATTGCAACAGTCCACTAAACGGGAAAGTGACAAACATTTGGACAAGCATTCTGACAATTACCACTGCTAAACCAAAACAAATCTTATATGAATGGGAAAGAATTTGACCTAGAAACTTTTTTGATGTATCCCAGGAATCACTTCTGAAAAATATCTTACTAAACAAACTAATATATCAAAGAACAGAGCTTACATTCCTTAACACTTTGATACTTCAGGCACACTCTCCAGTACTCTGATGAAGGTTCATGTTAGTAATAGCACATGCCTCTGTGAACAATAGTGCAAAGAAGCCAGTATAAGGGTCCGGTGGGATGTGTTAAAAAATGATCGCTGTGCCACAGCAGCATCATCAAATGAGAATACATTAGTATGGGACTGCTCAAAAGATTGGTGCTCTCCCAAATTATAGAAGTATATAAAAAAATCACACACAAACCCGCCTCCCAAAACCACTTACTTGGATTTCCTCAAGGCTATAGGTTCTAGATGGCAGGGCCTACACAAACAAACAAAAGGTTAACAGCTCTCTTTTCTACAGCAATATCCAGTGACTGTGGAATATTGACTTGTTTGTAGGAAGAAACACCTTACTCCAAAACAAATCCTCTACAAAACAAGAGTAGGGAAATATTTTGTCTTTCTTAATGGGGATTGGAAAGGAAGTGTCTGTTATTAAAGGAAAAGACACAAGAGGACTACTATGTCCTTATCTTAAATGCACAAAAGTAAATAAATCTCTTACATATCATTTCCTTTCTCCAGCATGATCCATCTTGGATAGGAAAAAAGATAAGCACCTGATGTTTCAAAACTACCCTTGCAGAGCCTGTCATAGTATGCTCCAGCTATGACCCCAAATACAGCATTAACTGTTGTAGGATATGAATTTTTTTTCCAGTTTTTGCTTAAATAATCTAAGAGTCAAACAAGGCTATATTTTCCTATAACATTTTCTAGGATTTTTATGAGTTCAGGATCCTCCTTCTGTTTTCCTTTGCACTCTTGTTGACACTTTATGGCTTGGACAGCAGTTAGGGCACAGTCAAGTTTTAGAGTCAGGATTTCCACTTAAAAGTTCGTCAGGAGAACTTTTTTCTTCCTTATTCATCTTACTTGTTTCAAGATATAATTAAGGTTTATACAGTATACTTTATCTTCAATTGATAGTCCAGCAGCGATCCTGTTTAACATTTAATTAACAAACTATTTTACAATTAGCTTAGTTGTTTAGTATTTTAGACTAAGTTCTTTGGAGCAGGAACCTCATCTTGTTACAATGTGTGTTCATACAGAACCTAGCAAAAAGGGGATCCAATCCTGATCAGGGCTTCTAAGCACTGGTGAGGAGCCCAGTGGGGTCCATGACTTCTACTATATACCCCTGACTAAATCTGGGGGGGGGCACCCCACGGGTTCTGGGCGGGGGCAGAGGCGCGCAGCCCAGCTGGGACCCCCACTGGTGCTTGGGAGGGGGACAAGCGCACGGCCCGGGATCCTGCTGGTGCTGGGTGGGGCAGGGCTGACAGGCTCCCTACCTAGCTCCGCTCCTCCCTGGAAGCGGGGACATCCCCCTCACTCAGCTCCTAGGCAGCTCTGCGCGCTGCCTCTGCCCAGAGCGCCAGCTTCACAGCTCCCACTGCCCGGGAACCGCAGCCAATGGGAGCTGCGGAGGCGGTGCCTGCAGGCGGCGGCAGCGTGCAGAGCTGCCTGGCCATGCCTCCACCTAGGAGCTGAGCGAGGGGATGTTGCTACTTCCGGGGAGCCCCCTGAGGTAAGCGCTGCCCACATCCCGCCTCACCCCATCCTGTGCTCAAACCTCCTGCCCCCTCCCACACCCAAACTCCTGCTGTTGCTGGGGGAAGGGGGAGCGGTGGCCCAAGACTGCTCCAGCAGCGGTTGGTGCGACTGGTGCAGGGGCTGCCTGAGCTGTGACCTCCGTGACAAACTCACAGCCTTACTTATGATCAAATCTTGCACAGTCAACAGTGGGGGGCAGAACTTAGTCTGTGTTGAGAGATTAGAAAAGAATCGCTGCTTTCTTTCCTCAGTTCAACTCCTGACAAATACTAAAATAATACTTACAACAGGAGAGGAACTGCACTCTCTGACACTCAGCTCCACCATGGAAATGTCATCGGCATCTTCAGAAGTCTAAAAGATAAACAAAAAAAAAAGCCCATACATGACACACAGGCATGTCACAATATTCTACACTAAGTGTCATGTGAAATACAAGAAGCGGGGGGAGGAGGGATGGAAGGAGGAGGAAACTGGAGGATTGAAATACAGTGAACTACAAAGTGAACTACAAAGGAGTGAACTACAAAGGACAGTGTTATTTTGTATTTCTAGCCACCATCTCAGTTAATTAGTTACAGTATATGACTATAGAGCATAAAAAAGTGTGTTCATAATAAGTAATTTAGACACTGCAGAACACATGATGAATAAGCAACAAACGACAGTTTAAAAACAGAAATACAAGATGATCAGAAGCAAAGAACAAAACATCTTGCCTCCTCTGCCCCTTGCAAATGTAACAAAGACAACTGGAAAATGAATCAGTGCTGAAAATAGAAAGCTGAGGACCTTTTACAGCCTCAAGGTCATTACTCATCACATTCATATCACTTCAAGCTGCAAAGTGTCTTAACCACATAAAGTTAACCCTTAGGGTTATTTCCCCCCACTATGTAGGAACCCTAATTACTAAAATCAAGATGATATTCAATAAAGATAAGTGCAAAGTACTATACTTAGGAAGGAAGAAACTGAATGCACAACTACAAACAGGAATAACTTCCTAGGTGGCGGTAGTGCTGAAAAGGACTGGGGGCTATAATGAATCATAAATTGAATATGGGTCAACAGTGTGATGCAGTTGCAAAAAAGGCTATCATCATTCTGGGGTATATTACAGGAGTGTCGTATGCAAGACACAGGAGGTAATTGTCCTTCTCTACTCGGCACCGGTGAGGCCTCAGCTGGAGTATTGTGTCCAGTTCTGGGTGCCACACTGCAGAAACGATCTGGCCAAACTGGAGAGTCCAGAGGAGAGCAACAAAAATGATAAAAGGTTTAGAAAACTTCCCCTATGAAGAAAGGTTAAAAAAATCTGGGCATGTTTAATCTTGAGAAAAGAGGGAGGGGAGACCTAATAACAATCTTCAGATATGTTAAGGTCTGTTATAAAGAGGATGGGGATCAATTGTTTCTCATGTCCACTAAAGGTAGGACAGGAAGCAATGGGTTTAATCTGCAGCAAGGGAGATTTAGGTTAGCTATTTGGAAAAACTAACTACAAGAGTAATTAAGATCTGGAATAGGCTTCCAAGCAGAGGTGCCGACTTTGTGATTTCCCCGGGGTTGCTCGCCCCCCACCCACTCGGCCCCAGGCTCTGCCCCCACTCTACACCTTCCCCCACGCTCCCATCCGCACCCCGCCTCTTACTGAGCCCATTCTGCTCTGCCTCTTCCCACCCCATTCCCCCCTCTTCCTGCCCCTGCTCCTTCCTCTCCCCCCCCAGCGCCTCCTGTACACCTCTGAACAGCTGATTGTGGCGGGTGGAAGACACTGGGATGGAGAGGGAAGAGCTGATCCGTGGGGCTGCTGGTGGGTGCTGAGCACCCACTATTTTTTTTCCATGGGTGCTCCGTCCCCGGAGCACCCCACGGAGTCAGTACCTATGCTTCCAAGGGACATTGTGGCATCTTCATCATTAGAGGTTTAAGAACAGGTTAGAGCAGGGGTGGGCAAACCTTTTGGCCCAAGGGCCATATCTGGGTATGGAAATTATATGGCGGGCCATGAATGCTCATGAAATTGGGGGGTGGGTGCGGGAGGGGGTGAGGGCTCTGGGATGGGGCAAGAAATTAGGAGTTCAGGGTGTAAGAAGGGGCTCTGGACTGAGGCAGGGGGTTGGGGTGCGTGGGGGGTGAGGGCTCCAGCTGGGGGTGCAGACTCTGGGGTGGGGTTGAGGATGAGGGGTGCAGAAGGGTGCTCTGGGTTGGGACTGAGGGGCTCAGAGGGCAGGAGGGGGATCAGGGCTAGGGCAGGGGGTTGGGACACAGGAGGGGGTCAGGCTCCCGGAAGCAGTGGTATGTCCCAGCCAGGGGGCTCCGCATGCTACCCCGTCCAAATGTACCGCCTCTGCATGCTGCCCCGTCCAAATGTGCCGCCCCTGACCAATGGGAGCTGCGGAGGCGGCGCTTGGGGTGGGGGCAGCATGCGGAGCCCCCTGGCTGCCCCTACGCGTAGGAGCCGGAGGGGGGACATACTGCTGCTTCTGGGAGCCACATGGAGCCACAGCATGGAGCCAGGCAAGCCCTGGCCCCTGCTTCCCGGCAGGAGCTTGAGGGCCGGATTAAAACATCTGAAGGGCTGGATGTGGCCCCTGGGCCATAGTTTGCCCATCCCTGGGTTAGACAAATACTTGTGAGGGATGGTCTAGGTTTACCAGGTTCTGCCTCAGTGCAGGGGGTTGGACTTAATCATTTCTTGAGGTTCCTTCAGATTTGTTAACTCATCGGTTACCTTCTCAAAAATCCCAGAATCATGGCTTTTCAGTTTAGATTTGGCGTTTGTGTCACTGGTTTCAACAGCGTATTTGCCTATTTCATAGGAAAGCTGTTTACTGACTGGTCTGGAGATCACACTAACGACATCAGCTTCTGTATCAGTCCAGCCCTGCAATGAATACATTGGAAACAAGCACTTTAGATTGCCTTTGGGTTCAGTTACTCTGGACAATAACATGAAGTTACATTTTACATGGACATGATTCATAAAGGGGAAAGACCATAAGAAAGATATTTCTAAGAAGATAGCTGATTATACACAACATCATACACCCAAAAAAGTTTTAGAATAGTGCAAACAACACTGTAAAGATTGGAAAGCCTAACACCTGGTCTACATATTTTTCTAGGGCTGGTTGAAAAATTTTGATCAAGTTTTCCTGTCAGTTTTTTTGAAACTTCCTTGGTGTGGGTGTGGCGAAATGTAGTCCAGCCAGGAAGCAGCACCCTCTGGGAAGAATAGGGGCATGAGGGACCCAGAATGAAAACTCCCATAAGGCATCACAGCAGCTCAGGTGGAAGCAGAAATTAATGTCAATCAAAATGTTTTGACATTTCACAACTGGAAAATGTTTTGGAGTTTTTCATTCCATGAAAAGATTTGATTTTTTTGAAAAATGTCAAAATATCAGAATTTCCTACGAGACAGAAATTCATGTTTTATATCCACTCTAATTGTTCCTTGTATTGGGCGAACGAGAGAGCACAAGAGAGAGTGTAAAACAAAGAATGAAAAGTGTGTATAGCAAGCATTCATAAGCAGTGAGTAGCCCTACAACAACAAACCAAATATTAATAAAGGGTAACACTAGTTAGGACACAGATTTCACTCCCAAGCTCTAGGAAGTTGTTATAAGCAATTGTGAGAAAATATGTTTTAAAAATACGTTGACAATGTCCTTTTAAATTGGTACATATTAGAATAAAAAAGAGTAGGTACATAAGAGACCTTTTCATGGGACAATTGTTCAAAATTGTATAAAAACCCTGATATATGTTTTTATCAAAAGGATATAGACTCATCTAGAGGAAGGTCAGCCCTGAAATGATTCCATTGACTTCAACAGAATTTGCATCTGCTTCCGACGGGGCTGAACTTGCTTCAATGTCTTTTTGGATCTGTCACCAGTTTTGTTCTGTTTTTACCCTAATGGTGAAACATCACACATTCTATACTTTGCATTTTACATATACAATGGATGTAATTATCACCACCTGCATTGGATCAGTTGGCTATAAAATGAGTTAGTTTTGTTTTGTAAAGCCAGTCTCTACTTATACTGCGGTACTTGGCCACTTTCTACTGCAAAGATCTATTTGGAAATTATTTTCCTTGAGATTTTTCAAAGGCATGAGAAAAATTTGCACCCTTTTGAGTGCACTAAGTTGTAGATAGAGAATTCAACTGCTTGTGGGGGTGCTAAATTAGAGGCAATTATAACTCGGTTGACCAACCTTGGCACAAAATATGTTTTTGCTCTGTCTTTTTGTATTGTACATGTCTGGGGAAAGGAAACTCCTAGTTTCATGGATTTGCATGTGATGATCAAACATATTAATCAAGGAAAAAGTTATCAAAAACAATATTTAGCCAAATTCTGTCTTAAAGTCATACCCTGCTTTCCCTTTGAACTTCAGTATTTAGAGAAGGATATGTGTGACAAGCTTCAACTTCCTACTAAATTAGTAATGAGTGAGAATTTCTAATGAAATCAGGGTATGATGTGTTCAGCTTAACAATTTAAAGGACACAGCTTGTGGTGGTGGTGGTGGGGGAATAACATTTCTGTTTGAAAATGTTGTATCTACTATAGTTCCAAAACAGACCTACGGTTACTGATGCCAGATAGAAGTTAGCTAGGAAGAAAATTCAACTTTTTAAATTTTATATACTTTGAGAATTTGACAGCAGTTTGTTAGTTTCACTATTTTCCTTGTGTACCCAGGCTTCAATCTACATGTCTGCAAGTGTCTGACTGGGCAAATCTGGTTGCAGAATGAGGGCCTTAGATTTCTCCCTTGCTGAAAAACCCTCATATCAGCAGGATAGTAGAAAAGGGGAGAGGGAAAGCGTACTAATAGTTTTGAAGGATTATTTCTTTTTTTTTAATTCAAGATACATCATTTAAAGGGTATTTTGTCAGAAACTGTTAGTGAATTTCAAAACATTCAAGTTGAACAATGTCTTTTAGCCTGATGGGTTTAATTTTGATTGTCTTGATAAGTCAGAAGTACAACATTAAAAAAAAGTTTGAAAAAAATCACAGTTAAAAGTAACTGTCAGAATTCAGAGCTTGACTACATCGACTGAAAGGATAGCTTGAAAACATGAACACTCACATAGAACATAACGGCATTTTTCCATTTTAGGAATCGTATAAAAATGGTTGAAAATAGAACACTAATGGTCCATTAATAACCTAGAAAGAGATGTGGACTCCAGAAATCTGACCTGCTTCTGGCTACCATGCAGAAACAACATTTGGCAATACTTAGTTTGGCAGCAGCAAGCTTTTGAGGTCTTCTGGAAAAATTGTTCTGTGACGGATTTTGTTGATCTGTCTAAATCTGCCAAATAATCTGTTTCTAAATGCAGCCCGTTTCACATTCAGAAAGCACATTGGCTCTTTCTTTACAACCTTGCCTCCCTCCAAGCCCCCCTACTTGGGGACTGCAATTTCATTTTTAAGTATCCAAGTTCCAGATCTGTGGTCATTGAAGCACCACACACTAAGTCCCATTCACTTTTTGTCTTCCTGTTAGTGCATCTCTCCATTCTCCCATGAGTGACACAAACCTGTAAGAATATCAAAGTTTAAAAGCGGGATGCAAATAACGTAATCTTCCTTTTTAAAATTCTGCTTTATCCCCAAACAATTACCCCCCTCAGAGAGCCTCTATACCTAGCACCACAATGCATCTTTCCATCTTTTGAAGGAAGCTGTATGAAAATGATTTACTTGCTTTTTAAAAATAAACATATCTGAAGGGTTTTCCTTACTGATTCACTGTCTGAGAGAGAGGATAGTGGTCTCTTTCCTTTCTGCAGTCCACTTATCTCTGACTGGCTGGTAATAGTGGATTGTCTGGTTGAGAGATACCTGCTGCAAGACCTGGAGTCTTTACGAGAAACTCTTAGCAGGCGTCGAAGGCACGGCACATACTTTGCAATGGCCATTCTAGTGAATAAAAAGTAGAACCAACCAGTCAATTCCCTCTGCCCAAATAAAGCTGCCAGTACAAAGAAGCCACTCACCATAAACATTAAAGGTATTCAGACGGACACATGCTGCAGAGACTGAAAAGCTACTGGGTACAGTAGTTAAAGTTTCCCAGATTTCAGATATTGCTTTGTGTGCAACTGCTCTTCAAGACAATTTTAAAGAAATGAGACATGAGTGATTTACAGCATTCTGTTAAGTCAGAATTTACTACTGACATTTTTGGGCGGGGATAACAATATTTAAATACAATTTTTTCACTGAAACCAGCTATTAAAATGTTTTATCTGCTTAAAGACTCACTGGGATAAAAATAAAGCTTCTGGCCCTTTAAACTGAACTGTGCAGAATTACCACATAGAGAATTATTTTAATCTCTCCTTAAGCAGCTATTCTAACTTCCTCCTGGGCATCTGCTCATGTAGTATCGGTGTGGTGGAATAAACTCTAAAGCAAACTGTTCTTTTTAGATGGGGGGGGGTAAGGGATCAGTTTTACTACACTGCTCTTTTCCCCATCCCATAGTCCCCAGAATGCTTTTGAAAGGGGAGAAGCAATATTGCATGGCTTAGCTGTGCTTGTTCACATCACATGTCCCTCATCTGAACTTGACCTGGGGTTGACCTGGATGTTACAACTAAAAAACAATTATTTGATGCCTGAACAATGGAAGCACAAAGGAGGAACGGGAAGCCCCAACACATGAAAGAAATTGAGCCATTTACCAAACTCCAACTCTCATTGGTCTAGGTAACTTGACAAACTGCTATTTGCAACATTGACAAATGGGTACATCTCCTAAGGAAATATTTCAAAGCAAAACACCATAAAACTTGTTTTTAGCCAGGAAAGGTCCCTACCCTTTATTAGATGATCAATGAGTACAGCTATCACCCTTCCATAAATGTCTCTAGCTCCCATCTGCACGGTAATTTGTTTTGAGTACAAACTCCACTGACATTTATAGGGCATTCAGAACTGCTTTTTCTGTTTTCTTTTTTGGCTTCATGCACGCTTGCAGAGGTAAAAAAACAGCATAAAGGTAAAACAATCAGATGAAGCAGAGCTCAGGCACTAGCATACAAAGGGATTTCAATGAATCAGTGAAAGTTTTATAGAGATAGATTTGGTTTTCTTTGCTATGTTATTTGTGCTTGAAGAGAGCAACCTTACCTGTATTTGGGATGAGTTATGGCATAAATGATGGGGTTGTGGATGGCAGAAGCTTTGGCAATCACAGCTGGTACGGTGTTCATAAAGGGTGTCAGGAGATGGGAATACCTAGAGAAATGCAAAGTTATTTTTTACTGCATAGTCAGCACAGTGTGAAAAACAAAAATTAGTTACAGTGTGCAGGGGCTGCTTTTTACTGCTGCCGCTCTCCCTCCCTTCCTCTTCCCCCAATAGGGTAGGATAAAGTAAGAGGGGCAAGGAGCAGGACCGACATACTGTCAAGGAACATTCTTTTTCAACCTAGCACATGGGACAGATTTCATACCCATTTTATTCAAGAATCCGTGCCAGACTGTGTTTCAGAGAGGCACAATCTCTTTGGTGCTCCTCTTTACGAGTGCTGCTGTGTACCATATTCTACTCATGGTTGTGGCTTAAGCAGGCCACAAGCTAACCCCAAATTGTTTACACTATGGGACAAGTTCAGCCTGGAATAAGCAAGTGCTGTTCTTTTGGAGTCTATGGGCTAAATTCATTAGTGACCCAAAGGTGGTGTAAGTTGGTCAGAAAAGAGCTGCAAGGGCTAAAGTAGCATAATCTGCGCCGATATGGCATTTAACAGGTGTGCTGAATAAGGGAAGAGGGTGTTGCATGAAAAGCAGCTAACACAAGAGTGTCTGATAAATCAGCTTCCCACCCTCACTTCGACTTTACCTACCCTAAGCTGGGAACCAAAGTCAAAGACTCCTCATGTAGTGGAGGGTGGTTTTATGTTTTATTGACAGTTTGCAGGGTCTTCATCACGTGATATGTATGTTTAGAGGAGACGGTGGAAATTCTGACTGTGGTGCTGCTAGCTGGTACCACCCCTTTAACAGACCAGGACAGGCCCTGTTCAGGTTGTCTTGATAAAAATAAAGTCAGTAGTGGACTTAAATAGCAGTAATATTGCAGGGTCAACAGCTTGCATCAACCAGACCCTGAGTGGGTCTTTCCTTCAGCAGTGGGAATAGCAGCACACTGTGTAGAATCATTTCCCTCTCTCCCAGGGAAAGTTGCCAGTGGCTTTCTGTTGTGCCCCAATGCTTTGCTGCAGCAAGAAGGAACAGGGCTGCAGAGTAAGGTGGCAGCTCATCATCCTTGGAATGGAAGTTTTCCTTCACATTCAGCCAACAGAGAAGTGTGTGTTCTGTGACCAAATGGAAATGGGTCCCCAGCAGATAATATTGGAGTGTCTCCATGGGGCAGCTGACTGTAGGCATTCCTACCAGCACTAACCTAAGATGCACTTCGGGTGATAGTTTCCAGAGCACAGTGTGTTTTGTCCTGCAGTTCTTGAGACAGGGTGGCCCCTACCCCTAGGACATTGATCTGGAGGAAGAATTCCTTGGAGAACATAGTAGTTGTTGGCGACACAGGATGTCCTGGAATGCTGTCTCCCATTTTAAGGTCATAGTAACCTTTCAGGGGACGGATGCTTTGGTAAGTTTAGTCAATAGTGCAGTCAGTGAGGTAAACAGTGACACAAACTTTCTGTCATTGCTAGCCAGACACAGGAAAAACAACACCTGTGTCATGGTGGCTGGAGTGCAACAGTCCTACTGAGCATGATTCATGTCAGCTAAATCTTCCCCTCCCACAGCATGTACTGTACATATTAGGTTTCATTCTTTGCTATTGCACATTTTGTTGGTCTATCAGACCAGCCATCCTCAGTGACTTCAAGACTGTAGCCACCAGGGCCGGCTCTAGGATTTTTGCCGCCCCAAGCATAAAAATATTTGGCTGCCCCCCCCCTGTTTTTTTTCTTGCTCCCTCCACCCCCCGGCCCCGCCTCAACTCCGCCCTTTTCAACACCTTCCCCAAATCCCCAGCCCCGCCTCCTCCCCCACACGTGCTGCATTCCCCCCACCCCATTGCTTTCTGTGGCCCCCCCACAACTCCCTGCCCTAGCTCACCTCCGCTCTGCCTGCTTCCCTGAACATGCTGCCGCTCCAGTTCTCCCCACTCCCTCGCCTGAGAGGGAGGGGGGAGAAGCGAAGCGACGGCGCGTTCAGGGGAGCAGGCTGAGCGGAGGTGAGTTAGGGCGAGGGGGGCGCAGGAAGTAACGGGGTAGAGGAACAGGAACCGCTCCCCACCCCAGCTCACCTCCACTCTGCTCCCCTGAGCAGGCCGCCGCCGCTTGGCTTCTCCCCCTCCCTCCCAGGCTCTCACGCGCAGCAAGCCTGGGAGGGAGGGGGAGAAGCCGAGCTGTGGTGGCATGCGAAACATTTTGCACGCCGCAAGCCTGGGAGGGAGGGAGGGAGCGGGAAAAGCCGAGCGGTGGTGGCCCATTCAGGGGAGCAGGCGGAGGCAGAGCAGAGGTGAGCTGGGGCGGCGGGGGCACATTTCTAAGGGTGGCATGGCTGGCACCAGAATGCCACCCCTAGAAATGTGCCGCCCCAAGCACCTGCTTGTTTTGCTGGTGCCTAGAGCTGGCCCTGGTAGCCACAGTTTATAGGTCTGTCTCCTAATCTATGCTGTATGTGACAATGCTGTCAAAGTAAAGTCAACATAAATCCTTGGGACTTGGTCTATTAATCCCTCAGAAGCCACAGTGGCCCCCAAGGGGAACAAAAAGGCACAGCCCCAAAGTGAAAAGGTTGAAGGAGGAGACAAAGGCAGTTTTCTGCTTCCTAGTGTCTGCAATAACTCCTGCCTTGGTTCTCATAAACTCTATCAGTCAGTTTTATTCTGTATTGGTTGTTAAGTTTCAGATGCACATTTCTCGTAAGAAGACTGGAAAATTATAAGTAATAGGCAGTGGTGGGTTAGTGCAAGTATTGATTTATTAATTTTTAATACATTAATTAAAAATTATTAATTAATTTTGCACTTGTATAGGGTCTTTCACCTAAAAACGTCAAAGTGCTTTAAGTTATTAAATCTATTTAGAAGTAGGTAGATGGAGGACAAGGTGGTTAAGTGACTTGTTCAGTGTCACACAAATTGGGCAGAGCCTGAATAGAACCCAGGAGTCCTGACTTCTAATCTCTAGCTCTTAACCAGTCCATATTAATGGGTATTTTTTTTAATGGACATTGTCTTTATTGAAAAAGATAGTATAAAATGCCGACAGTTAAATAGGAGGAAAAATGCAATATACTCCAGGATTTTTTAAAATATATTTAAGGTTAGGTCATCCATTGTTACTTTTCAGTGCAGCACTAAAAGAACTAAAGCCAGTAATGCCAGATATAGGGCCTGATTTTGAGTTCACTTTCAGTGTTGTAATTGAGGGGTAATTCCACTATAGCCAATGAATTTATGCCAGCATCAGACTAGTGTAAGTGAGTGGATTATCAGGCCCAGAGAAAATATATCAAAACAAGTTATGTGTCTGTTTTGCAACCTGGAATAGCCATATGGTCATGTTCAAATATTTTAGCATTGTGAAACTTTATTTTAGAATTAATTAGCATGATTTCATGTATTGCCAATAATTAGCTTTTCTGTGCTGAAAAATCAAACAGAGAAAAATTACAACCAGCATGTGCTCCGTTTACCAATGTGTAACAAAGGATTACTCCTGAATATGTGAAGGTTTCCCATTCCCATTGTTGAGCATTAGAGTTGACAACTACTTGGCCTTTCATAATTTGCTTCTTTTACAATTTCACACCTGGGCTCACTGATTTTTTTTCTTGCTAATACATTCATACTTACCCAGCAAAAGCCACCAGAGCTACAACAGAATATGGCGACCAGGAAATGACGTAAAGTAAGATGACAATCAAGGCAATTTTGGCCATTTTCCATTCATTCTTCATCCTCTGATACTGTCTCTGGGATACTTTATTAGCATCAGAACCAATGTTCTGAACAGCCCTAAGGGAAATAAACCATAATTACAATACAAAATATATGGGAGAAATTGAGCAAACAAATTAATAAAATAGAACAAAGGACTGGTCTTTAACCAGATCATGCCAACCCTCTCCAGGTAATATACTATGATGTATGTCGATTATGTGTAATTGCTTTTCTACAGTAGAGGCCCTTTCCTGCTCACAATAATCAGGGGCAAAGCACTCATTGACTTCAGCAGGAGCAGGATGGGGGCCTACTTGAGGAATATGTTTCCAAAATAAGGTTTCAGATTATTCAGGTACCCAGATTAATCTGCATGATACCTCTAACTGTGGAAGGAGAAAATTATTTCTTTACTTCTTAGGGCCAGATTTTGGCACCCTTACTCCACACTGTAACATGAGTAGATACATTGAAATCAATGGGGTTGAACAGGTAGTAAGGTACTGCTCACCATGAGTTAATATGGCAGAATCGGGCCCTGGTTTGATACTCCAGTAGTTCTTATTTCACATATTCCTGATGCAAATTGTTGCACTTTGTTTAACACAAGGGTTCTCAACCTTTTTCTTTGGAAGGCCCTCCCAATATGCTACAAAAACTCCACAGCTTGTGGGCGGGGGGGGGCGGGCGGGGAGGGCCTCTGGCTTCAGATGTGTGTGGGGAGGTTTCAAAGCTGCTGGGGAGGGGCTTGGGAGCACCACGGGATGGAGGGCTCAAGGGTTTTGACTCAAAGGGCAGGGGGCTCGGGGCTTCTGTCCCATGGGGTGGCTTCTGTCGGGGCTTCAGCCTCACAGGGCGCTGGGTCTCAGGGCTCCAGCCCCACCGCTTCACCCCCGGGGGCAGGGCCAGTGCAAGGAAGTTTCGCGCCCTAGGCGAAACTTCCTTGCACCAGCCCTGCACCACCCTCCCCCACGGGAGCTCAGCCTCCCCCCGCCCACAATGCCGCCCCCCCCCGCCCATGGGAACTTAGCCTCCCCCCCCCACAGTGCCGCCCCTCCGCCAGGTCCCCCGCCCGTGGGCGCTCAGCCCCCCTCCCCCCCCCCGTGACCCTGCCGGCTGCGGAAGCTGAGCGGGGAGCCCGGGGTAGTGGGCGACAGCTGCCCCGCGGCTCCCCTCTCAGGCGCTGAGCGGGGGGGCGGCTCGCAGCAGCTTCCACGCTGCAGCCCACTCAGGCGCTGAGCAGCGGGCGGTGGGGAGTGGCGGCTTCCCGCTCAGGCGATGAACGGGGGGGTGGCGGAGCGGCTCGCGGCGGCTTCCCCGCTGTTGCCCGCTCAGGCACTCAGCAGGGAGCCGGGAGGCAGCCGTCCGCCACCCCCCAAATCTTGGTGCCCTAGGCGACTCCCTAGGGTCGCCTAATGGGTGCGCTGGCCCTGCCCGGAGGGCACTCAGGCTTGGTGCTTCAGCCCTCCAAGTAGCTTTTGCCGGGGCTCGAGGCACCTGGGCATGGGGCTTCAGCCCCAAAGAGCAGCTTCTGCTGGTGCTCAGGGCTTTGGGCAGCTTCTGCCGGGGCTAAGGGTGCTGGAGCTCAGGGCTTCAGCCCTGTGGGGTGTCTGGGCTCAGGGCTTCTGTCCCTCAGAGTGCTGGGGCTCAGGACTCCAAGCATTGGGCACCGGGGCTCAGGGCTCTGAGCAGCCCTGCTTGGCAGATCCCCTGAAATGCCCCGCAGACCCCCAGTTGAGAATCGCTGGTTTAACACAGTGCACCTCCTTTAACAGAGTTCATAGCCAACTTCCACCTGTTCACTTGTAAACAGTTGACATTTTGTAGGGGAGTCCTTTCACGGTCCTTCTGTTGACCCATATGCAAGGGAAATTCCCTACTGGATATCTCGGTCTGTTTCAAGGCCACTTTGTGCCATGTACACATGGCATAAGTGGCTGAAGCAAACCAAAGAAACTGGCACTGAATATCATTTGCCTGTGTGCTGAACAGTCACTTAGCTTTATTAGGCCTCTCTGAAGCTCCTCACACTTTATCTAGACTTGACTAACCTAAATAGTTTTGTATCTTCTATTCACACCCTTTCCCAAATCATTAGTAAATGTATTAAACAATGTGGGCTAAGTACCAAACCTTGGAGACCACCCCCCTCCACACACATTTAACATTTTTGCGATGGATATATATATATATATATATATAACAAATGCTCTCCCCTAAGCAAGGAATGAAAACATAGACTATTGACAACTCACTCATTGGCATTCTTGATAGCCTTAAAGATAAAGACATAACTGTATATGATGGCAATCAGAGGAATGAAGAAGACAAAGCAGAAGAGGAGCATTGTATAGGCACGGACTGATGGGGTAAAGGTCACGTAGTCCCAGGAACAGGAAGTCAACAAACCCTCAGGAACATAAGCACCTCGGAAGAGAGAAACAAAAAAAGACATAAGTCATTAAAAGATTTGTATTGGACATTCTGGTGGAGGAGTAAGTGGAGAAAGAATTCTGCATATCCCTGGGATTTGAAAAGGATCAAACCTGGCTCTGTTTGGTAGAGAGAAGATAGTTAATAAGGGCACCTATTTCTTGTTTTAAAGCACTTCTTGCCATTACTGATTCCACTGCCTTATAGGTTCTTAGAATTTAATAGATCTAATGAATCAATCTTTAGACTAATAAAATAATGATTCTTTTTCATTTCAGCCTTCAGACCTGATCCAAAGCCCACTTTAGTCAATGGGCCTCTTTCCATTCATTGGGCTTTGGATCAGCCCCATGTTTCTAAAATCTTTAAAATGTCTCAATTTCTCTCTTAAATCATCACCTCTCTTGCTCGCGAGTGAAAGGAAACTGGCTATACTAACCTCTGCTCTTTTAAATTCTGCAGACAACAGAAGTTTACTCTGCAATTCCAATAAATTTTCCCATGAAATAAATGTAAAAAACACACACACATTCCTACCTGAAATAAGAAATATTCTCCTTAGAGAAACTGTCAGACAGTTAAAGAATACCAACACCAAACTATTTTTAATCATTAATTTAATTTCCAGCATTTCAATGCTAGCTTACGTGGAAGCAGGTCTGGAAATATTCCACCAGGTGCTATGCTCAGATATGACTAATTATTGTATGAGACTCAGTATGATGAATACTATTAGAATCCAATTATAAGACAGCAGTTATAATACCCTTCAAGTAATTATTCTGCCTCATCACATTAAGGTTCTCTCATCTAAGAGTATTTGTCATATTGCTCTCTTGAAATTCTCTCATTAAGCTAAAAGCCATAATGTTAAACAGCTGGAATTTACCAGCTATGCATGCTACACATTTGGGGGAAGAAAAAAATGAACAACAAAAATAACACAATAATATCTCACCCTGTTGCAACAGCCTGGTAGGCAAGTGAGAAAGTGCTACTTTCTCACCTCAATTTAACTCTACCTCGCCCCACCAATGGGGACCAGGCCTGCTCCAGGGGTGGGTAATGTTGGAGCTTGGGCGATTAACTGGTAGGTTCAAGTTCATCCTACTGTAGGTTAATGCTGACTGTAAGTTGTAGGTTAATGCTGACTGTAAGTGAAACAAGTTAATGGTATTAGTCTAGTTTCTAACAGAGAACAGAACAACTACTGCTATCTCAGCGAACAGTAAGGGCCAAATTTTCAATTTGTCAAGATGTGAAATATGAACACATACTAATTTACACACACAAAATTAACATGTGCAAGCAAATCAGCTACCTAATTACTACTAACTGTCATCCACTTTAAGATGTCAAGGGCTAAATGGGCATAGAGAGTAAACAACCCTCTTACCTCTAGAATTGGTCCCTCCCAATCGGGTTGAGGCACATTGTAGGGGTGTGGAAAATTGCACTCTTGCTACCCATACTGTACTGCTTTAAGGTATAAATAGAAGAATACAGGTTCCTCAGGCTGTCAATATGGCACCTTTTCTGAGCATTGAAAATCATTTTGAAAACGTAAAAACTGTGCTCATCTGTCCCCTTTACTTTTTATTGTTCAACTCTGCTTGATTGCAGAAGGTTATGCACTATTACGGAAGCCTGTTTTGCATTATTTTTGCCCTTTATTTTATATGTTTTTTATACAGTGTGCTAATGAGATTCCCTGCAAAAGTGTCAAAGGAAGATAATTAAATGTGATATGTGCACTGCAATCTTTTCTGCTGATTAAACTGCTTAAGACTCATTAGGTCTAAGCAATCTCCTTCACAGTGATTTCTTCAAACTTCATCCTAATATGTAAATTCTGTTTATTCATCCTTGTGTCTAACAGACCATTCTTTAATCCCCCCCATTCTCTCCTGGTATCAGACAATAGATTTGTATTCTGTCTCACTTACTCCATCCAAAGAAGGGTGGCAGGCTCCAAGCCAAAGAATACAGCCAGACTCCTAACAGGATTATCAAAGCCTTCTTCTTGGACATCACCACAATGGAGGCCAGTGGTCGTGTGATCACAAAATATCTGTCCAGTGCGATTGCCATCAATGTGATCATGGATGTAATGCCAAAAAGGGCTCCACAGAAGGCATACAGCTCACAGCCTTTCAAAGGAGAGTACAATAGGGTTAACCAACAGATTTAACCATCCATGCTGGTTATACCAGTATTCCTGGGAGACCATTTATCCTATGGCCTTGGGCTAGTAACACATTACCTAATTACTTTCAGAACTCTTAAGGCAACAGAAAGTTCACTTTTCCAGCAGCAATATACTTTCCAAGCTGTGGGCTGGCCTTGCTAATTATATTCTCCATGGATGTAAATTTCAAAGATTTACTTGCCTTTATTACTCAAGACAGTGACTTAATATATATTCACTTAACATTCACTTTTCAACTTCTGAAGTTTCTAGTGGGAGCATTTCAGAGATCCCAAAGCAGCTCATTTAGCTTTCATTTTACTCTAACTCCCATGGAAAGACCTATTTTAGTTAAAAGTATTTTTATAGTCACTCAGCAACTCATATGCCAAGATAAGGTCAGCCTAGTTTCAATAAATAATTCAGACAATGTATTGGTTGTCAGTTGTTTACTTTAATTATTTGCTATTTGTGGAACATGAAGTGGTCACAGTTTGTCTTCTGCTGTTGGACAGAAAGACAGAAATCTTTAAAATAGGAGAATAATTAATGATGAATGGGAATTAAAACATGCACGTTCGTTAATATTTGTAATTATACAAATAGTAAACACCCATAGAACACATATTCATTAATATATTCAAAAGTCTGCTTTTAATTATTTAGCCAGCTCTAGAGATTAGACAGTTTGTTTATACATCTGTGTATAGTCTTTTCAGTTTTGTAACATGAAGAACTGCAGAAACAAGCATTTGTTATTATCTACTTAATTTAATGAGCAAGTCAACAATAACCAACATTTCAATACCATACCTCTTGTTCACCTCCCTCACCACATATGTGCAAGATATAATTTCAGCAAGAGAAAGAGTAGCCCCTAAATAGAAAAAGTCAAATGGTAGGATTCACAAAGGTACCTAACTCATTGATTTCAATGGAAGTTAGGCACTTAAATACCTTTGTGAATCCCACCCAAAATGTCTTTATTCCACAGATTTGCTTAGGCCTTATAACAGATGGGCCCCCATCAGACTAGTTGTATTATCTGTATGTTTGTCTCATACACAGAGGGTGAAATCCTGGCTCCACTGAACTCATTGGGAGATTAGCCATTGACTTATAAGGAGCCAGGATTTCACCTTAAATCTGAATCTCTGGTGTGGGTAGGCAGGGTGAAGGGGGAGCTCAGTAAAGCAGCACATCGTTTGAGCCTGTGGAGAATCAGGGGTGGGTCATTGGAAAGGATAGTTTGACAAGGTTTAATAGGCAAGGATTAGACACTGAAAGTAGACAGTTTAAAATAAAAAGGTAATTGACATGCATTAAAAACCAAGCAATGAGGGGTGGGGGGAAGAAAGGACCAGGGGTGGATAGTTCATATGTATATTTAAATAAACCATGTCCCATTTCCTAGCCAGATCACTTTCCTTGATGTTGTATCCCTTTCACCCACCTTTTGTCTGGCTTTGTCTTTATAGATTGTAAGCTCTTTGGGGCAGGGACTGTGTTTTCCTGTATGCCTCTCTCTCACCTAGCACATTTTGGGCACCGCTGTGACATAAACAACAGTAACTTATGTTTGACAAGGGATGTTTGATAGTTTAGACCCAATGAGTGAAATACAAAGCATGTTCACTAACCACACTGAGAATATTTGGCTCATATTTATATTGTAAAAACTTATGTTTATTATCAGGCTTTCTAGCCTCAGAAATATCAAGATAAAAATTCCATATTCAAGTTAATTAGTACCAGTGGCAGAGTGGTATGCTGGGAGCAGGTGCTCCTGGGCCTTTTTCCTCTTTTTAATTCAGGTGCAAGATGATTGTGAGTGAATGCGAGCAGTGAGAGAGTATGTTTGTTTATCAAACATTAGAGAAGACCTTTTTCTATCTCACTATTCTGGCAGTAATGGTATAGACTTGGTGATGTAAATATATTTATAACAAATAGAAACTACATTAGAAGAAAGTTATTTAGGTTGCAAAGTCAAGCACTCAAAAGTTAGGAAATACCAGATTTATGGTTGCCCATGCAAACTTAAGTGCCCCTCTTGTGCATCCAATATTTGCACTGAATGAGACAAAAGTTCTAGAGAAAAAAAAGTATGTGATCATGTAATTAAAACTATATCATAATGCACATGCACTAAGGGGCTGACTTAAGGTGACACAGGCAATCATAAATCTGGCATTTCTTAACTTTTTAATGCTTTACTTTACAACTTAAATACCCTTCTTTTAATGTAGTTTTTAGTGTAATTTCCTCTGGGTTTTTTAAAGGACAAAGATAAAAACAAATTCTGATGTATGCATCTGTATCAACTCATCATATACCTGTCCAAAATTCAAAATCAAACTCATTGAAAACTGTCAAATTTCAGCTGGTATCATATCTATACCACTAAAATATATGTTGAATGCTCAACAAAACTTGAAACCAAGCAGGTTGTATGTGCTTTCGGCTTTAGTAACTATAGTTTTGCATAGCTTTGATACTTATACTGTCAATTATTAACTTGAAGTCATTACCATGGCAACAAACTAAATTATCTTTCAGGAGATATATGTACAAACCTTTCTTGCCAAAAATCCAGTGCTTGTGGAGACTGGTAGTGAAGAAAATTGGAGCCTGTGTGACGGACATTAGGAAGTCGCTAATAGCTAGATTGATGATGAACATGTTGGCTGGAGTTCGAAGGCTCTTACTCCTACAGAGAAGAGATCAGAAGGAACATTGCTAAACGCTGATCTGTGGGTAATTATGCTATTGCTCTTTGCTATATGCAGTATTATTGTAGCCGTGATGGTCCCAGGATATTAGAGAGACAGGGTGGGTGAGGCAATACCTTTTATTGGACCAACGTCTGCTGGTTAGAGACACAACCTGTTGAGCTTACACAGAGTTCTTCTTCATGACCCAAAGAAGAGCTGTGTGTAGCTTGAAAGGTTGTCTCTCTCACCTACAGAAGTTGGTCCAATAAAAGATATTATCTCACCCACCTTGTCTCTCTGTTACTCTTTGCTGTGAGTATTGGCAGCTTCACAAATATCAAAGTGTAGAATATGTCAAGCTATATCAAACTGGCTTCTGACTTTCCTGAAGAGAGGAGGTAAATGAGACGCCATCATTTTAATAGCAAACTCCTTACACTTCTTTGTACCTTAGTAGAGGATATGGACTGGTTTTGCTAACCAGCTCAGAAACAGGAATAGATTACACTGTTCTCTGAATACTCTGACCCACTGCACCCTGTGTCCATGATTAACAGGAAATTAAAGTTGATGTACTCGATGGATTTTCTGGATCTGGGTCATGCAGAGCTGAGGGGACATTTTCCACTGCTGATAAGATTAACAGCCACTTCCAAATATGGGGATTAAGGAGGCTGACTTTATACCACATGCAGCATTTTATTTTATCTCAATTCCTCTCCATGACAGGCAGTTCACTGCATCAGGCACTGAGTTTGAAGTGACCTATTGCCAGACTTATTACATCCCCCACCTCCATAAATTATTCACACCAACATAATAGAGTGTCCTGTAGTGTTTTTGTACAAACTTATTTGCTGTTGAGAATTCTTAATACCAGTACTTTCTGATTCTGATTTTTTTATTCTTCTTGAAATCGTGACACTGTATCTAATGTCTCTGCAGCCGCTTTCCTGAGTTTTCAGACTCAGACACAGTTGGCCAGATAATAGGTTGCACCTCCTGAGAGCTGTAGCACAGAAGATGCATTCAAGGATAATCAGTGTATAGGGCAAATATTATTTTTTGCCCCCAGTGTTACTCAGAGCTGTCCCAGGGGCACACATCATTTCAGTCACTCTCCTCTAGCCCCTGACAATCTTTATGCATTACAAGGCTGTCTCAAGAGATTCTGTTTTTCCTAGAGAAACTGGCAGATGTTCCCTGAACCAGCCCACAATCCCCACTTTTAAAGCACTGTTGCAATTGCAGTTTTAGGGGCAGCAAAATACTTAGTAACTGTTTACAAACTAACTCTTTTAGGCAGTTGATGGTTATTGCTATGCAACTACTGAAACAGCATCAATGGTGGGCATGTGTAGTATCAGTGCACCCCCAGCTCTGCAGTTCTACTCTAGTCTCCCCACCCACCTCAACATTTTTAGATAGCTCCAGGGAGAGACATGACAGCCAGCCCCCTCACCTGTCCCCTACCACAGACACAGCTGTTGCTGCCAGATTTCCTGCTGAGCTGCCTCTTCCAGAGTGGGACATACCACAGTACTATTCTAGTCTTCTCCCAGCTTCTGCTGTATTCTTCCCCCACCCTGTTTAGGCTGTATGGTAGCATCTTCCTGGTTGGGCAGGCCAAGTCCCAAACACCACAAAAGGGTCAATATCTGCTACAAATGCTCTTGTTCAGCCTAGCTCAGTCGGCAGCGTATCAGTCTCATAATCTGAAGGTCCTGAGTTTTTTCCTCAGAGGACACACACTAGAGGATCACAAAATGGCCCCTTCTGACCTTATAGTCTATTAAATGTAACAGACAATGTTGGAGGGGGTGGGGGGCATTGTAGTTCAGGGCAACTGCACCTGTATTCCCTTTCTATGGTCTATCAAGGGAACCCCTAGGCTTATGGCTCCCCAGCCATCACCTCACTTGGGTGGAGATCTGCGTCTCTGTCCCAGCTGATCAGGGTATTTCCAGACTGAAGTGTTATTCCCATCAGAAGACAGGCTGTCTAAGCAGACCTGCTTGCTTTCTCTTCATAGACTAATATCAGTGTAATTGCCCACTGTTATAAGTTATCACATAGCTCTTTCTGAGCAAGCACAGTTTGTTCTTCAGAGAAAAGCATTACAGAAAAAACCTTAAAAAACAATAAGAGAACCTAAAAGTGCTAAAAGTTTACCAGAGATTACCCCTTCAACATGGCCTCTAGCAGGAGCAGTACTTGAAAGCCCCACCGAAAGGTTTTCATGTGGTTTCTACTTCACCATTTGCAGTCTTATGGGGCCTTAATAGGCCAAAGTTCTTCCAACCCTTCTCTAAGGATTGGGGCCCTCTATGGACCAGAAGTCCTGTCCATTTGCTGGATCTGAACAAAAAGCCCTGAGTCAGTTTACCACCAAGTTATTTATCCCAACATCCTTTCTTTGTCCACTGGTCTCTAGAATCCAGTTTGAACCTTTGAAGAAACTGTGAATAGGTAACAGGCCTTCAAAGGGCTGATATCCAGAGGAATTACATTAGCATAAATCCGCCACGTAGAGAAGTTACATACAATCTCACAATAACACAAACAATTGCATTTTAAATACAATGGTTCCCAAATGTATTCAGCTTAATTAAATAAGGTTTATCCAGGATATTGCATAACTATCACGGAGTTGTAACAAAAATCTGAGACTGGTTTGGGATACTTGCACTATCAAAACCACAAGCAGCCAATTATACCTCACCTTTCATTAAGGCCTATTTCATACGCAAGATAAGAAATACAAGGTCATGGATCTGGGTTACTTTGATGCACAGCTCATTAGTTTGCATATACAATCATAATGACAGTGTTCCTTTACCACATTTCCTTAACACAATCCCACCAGTATTAAAGTCTATCCACAGGAATAGTTAAGACACACAGAACAAATTAGATGTATACGTACCTGCAGAAAGCATAGATTACCAGGAAGTTACCCAGTGTTCCGGTGATCCCCACCACCAGAATGACAGTTCCAATTGTGTAGTGGGCATGGTCTGGAACATTCAGTGTAGGGAAGGCATGAGGAACATCTTGCACTGTCATTTCCTACAGAGCAAGCAGGAATTCATAAATGCACAGTGGTACTTCACTGAATGAACTAGCATCTGCTATTCCTCTGGGAGATGAGATGGATAAAAGAGGTTAAAAGCTGGATAAAAATGAACACTTTGGAGTAAATTAATCCCTTTCAAATTACATTTATTTTTATTCCTCTTTTGCAAATAAACATGCCAGGCATGGTTGTATCAGCAACGCTTGAGTCAAGGGCCATTTTTTGTTTTTACTACCAGTTTAGTGTTTCAGAGATTGGAAAATCTAAAGGAGCAAACAAAATACATAATAGTTGACAGAAATACACTGGGACTCTATTGCATATGACCTCAAGGAATGCTGTAAATAACAGCAAGTGTGTTCTTTGTAATTTTCATCCTATGAGAATTTCAATGCCTGTGGTAAAGTTTGATTTCTATTATTTTCTTTAATCATTGGCTAGTTTTCTAATAAATAAATATTACATAGCTTTAGTGAAAATGATAAGTCCAGTCGATAAACACTTGTTTATTCAAGCCTTTAGTACAGTAGAAATCTGGTTTCTCCCATTGAATAACAAGTGCTGAATTATTACTACCCTCAAGACCCAATTACCTTGTAGTGTTGAACAACACCGTTCCTTACAAATTAAATTGAGGATTGAAAAAAAACATTTTTTTAAACATTTGTGTTAGGTACAAGTTCCAGTTTTATCATGGTCCCAACTTTGTGACTTAGACAATAAGATAACAGCTAAGAGGCATGGTGACTTGATAGCAGTGGAAGATGGAGGAGGACAGATGCCCAAACTGTCACCACCCTGCCCGCTTTTGACATGCATACCCTGAGCATGTAACTTTCTATGGTCCTAATGGATCAGTACAATTCAGAGGCATAGGCAAGACACAGTCCTCCCAGGCTAGCTAATGTGCAGGAAAATCCCAAATTGTGCTACATGGGAACCTAACCTCTTTCAGACATAAACAAGTCAATGTCTAAATAATAGGAAAGGGTATTTTGCACCTCAGCATAGGTGAGGTCAAGAGATCTATTCCCCTGCAATAATTCTAATTGTCCCCAAAAGGACTTTAACTCTTGATGCCAGGACAAGCCACCACAGATGCCTATAGCCTTGCCACCAGTTCTCAGTCCATTATGGTATATCCAGATTGAAAATATTGGCTTCAGAGTCCAAGAGGGGCACATCACTGGGTCAAAAGAGCCCATAGCAATCATAGGTAATGCCCTTGTGATTCAGAATCAGACCCCCGTCCCCCAGATGAAGTGCAAGGAGCAGATTAAGCAGCTGAAGACTGCGTACAGGAAAACCGGGGACAAGACCTGCACCTCAGGCAACTTGCTGACAGCATGCCCATTTTAGGAGTTTGATTGGGTACTGCATAGAGCCAATGATGGTGCATGCTAACCTACCCATGTGGGATGATACTCTGCTGGCCCCAGAATCCAGCATGGGGACCGATGAGAGCCAGCAGCAGGTGCAGAGTGAGACCAGCAAAATGACTCTGTTGTTGAAACTGGATCCAGAGGAGGCTTTGGTACAGAAGCAGCAGCAGCACATCGTGGGGCTGTACTCAGAGCAGCTGTTTGATGCCCCCCAAAGGACCCAAGGCCAAAGTTATTAGAAGCCCCAGCTAGCATATCTCTGCTAGTGGCGGATTGTATATCAGTGCCTTGGCTTCCCCGCTGCCACTCCGTGGAGTTTAAAATGATGACCAGGAAATGCAAACAGTAAACACACCTTGAAAGTGAATTTTTACTGGGAAGGCACAGACTTTTGCTAGGGCATTCCTGTTTCTTAAAAACAGTAACCTTACATTGCCATGCCTGTATGTACGCCACTCTGTAACCACTCAGCAGTGTAACGAACCACATGGAAACAGTGAACTGGGAGAGGGAGCAGTGTGTTCCATTTACAAATCTAGTCCATTTTAGTTAAATGTAGTCCACAGGTGACAAAATCATTTGTCCCAAATTTGACAAGGGTTTGAAATCTTGTCCAGAAATATGCTGGGGAGGGGGGGGTATAAGGAGGATGGCTATGGAGTTGTGCATGTTTTCATGCAATCATAACAGGCTAAGCCATGTGGAAGCTAACGCAGCATCCTGTTGATTCCCTCTGACCCAAACATGTGTGTGGGTATCTGCAAACTTGTCTTGAAGCAGGAACTCCAGATAGTTAGTCACATTTCAGGGAAGGACTTATTTTGCAGGGCCTCCTTAGTAGCTGACTGACCCACTCCACCCATAGATGTGCTCTTCAGTCACTTTACGTTTGAATACTTTGGTTGTATACACTGCAGGTTTACCACCAACAGCTTGGAATAACATCTCCCTTTGCCAACTGGGCACCACAAGAATTGTTAAGTCCTCCAAAATGTGGAAGGCCTAAAATGATAGAAAAAGCTTTTGTGTCACGGCCACTGACTCCTTCCCTCCTGCCCAACCCCAAGTAGTTCTGCAATTTTTAGGGGAAAAGAAAACAACTTTGAATTTTTAAACTTACCATTGTCTCTGCACTTATTTCGCTGTGACTAATCAGGCCATGTCCAGGGAGCTTCTGTGGTCTGAAGCATCCCTCTTGGAATCTATTAAAGTTCAGTCTTGAAAAGTAACATCTCTGCACTTATTTTGCTGTGACTAATCAGGCCATGTCCAAGAAGTTTCTTTGGTTTGAAGCATCCCTCTCAGAATCTATTAAAGTTCAGTCTTGAAAAGTAATATTTTATGTCCTTGAAGTTTCACAAGGACTTGTTCTGTGCTCATTCTCTGGGCTATTTCAGGCAATAACCCTCTGTGTCTTGTCCTGTTCCAGGCCCCTCAACCTCTCCTGGCTGCAGCATCTCCACAGCTCACCCACAGTTCAGTGCAAGCTTATCCCAAGGTACCTTCACGGACCGTTCCAAGAGGAAGCGTTTCCATGATGAACTTATGGCTGAAGTTCTGGATAGGGCCAACATACAGGTCCAGTACCAAAGACAAAGGGAGTTACAGCCAGAGGAAAGGCAAGCTGGCTGCAGTTTGAGGACAGGGTTTCAGCACAGGAGCAGGCACTTGCTTCGCAGTTCCTGGAACAGGAACAGCGGCTAAGGGAGGAGGACAGAGCTCAGCGGAAAGGTTTGCTTGAGTGGCTCATATCACTACTGGCTGCAAGAGCATCAGCTCCTGCTGCATTACCCACATCATGGCCTGAGCGCCTCAGTGGTAGTGTGATGCAGTCTAGAAACAGCTGGGAAAACAGCTTGAGTGGCCCATGCAGTGAGTCCACCCCTCTCCTACCCAGTGCCAAGTTCATGGCAAATGGGGAAAGGAGAATGCAGGGGACAGTCAACAGTAGGGGGGTTTCTGTATTGTACATGGCTTCATTGTTTGCACTTGTCCATGCACTTTTTTTCTTGAAGGTTCTCGTGTTACCGGTATTTTGGTGTGGTAACAGCAGCTGGCCTGCCTGGCAATGGTTTAATGTCGTTTCCTGGCACAGGATGAAAGCACAAGCAACAGAAGTTCTTCAAAAGATGCATCCTCCATGTTGTTGGCAGGGCTGGTGTAAGGAAGTTTTGCGCCCTAGGCAAAACTTCCTTGCATCAGCCCTGCTTGCCTCCCCCCAGCTAACGCCGCCCCACCCCCTGCGGCAGCCAGCTCTCCCCCCCCCGTCCCCCACGGCTCCCCACCCCACTGCGGGCCGCAGCAGCTTGTCCCCCCACCCGCGGGCCGAGGCAGTCTCCCTCCCGCCCGCGGCGCCCCCCAGCTCCCAGCTCAGCCGCGGAGGCAGGAGGCAGCTGCCGGCCGGCTCAGCCACGGAGCCAGGAGGCAGCTGCGGCCAGCTGCCCCCCAAATCCTGGCGCCCTAGGCAACCGCCTAGGGTCGCCTAGTGGGCGTGCCAGCCCTGGTTGTTGGCTACATTAACTGGAAGCGTGCAGAGCAAAATGACTCCTCAGCAGGGTGTGCTGTCAGTCTTTTCAAACCTCCTGTAATGTGCAGGGAGGACAGTAAAGTTTTCCTATGGTGCACCACAGTCAAAGGGCTAGAGTGGCCACAGTTTGGGAGGACAGTAGGGTGTCTGGGATATGGTTGATTTGACTCAGGTATATGTGCTGTAGTGTGGATACCAGAGCCCTGGGTTCAAGCCTGGGCTAGACAATTCTTAACCTAGGGTTTACAATCAGTGTAGATGCTCCAGCCCTGGGTCCCCTTAACCCTGGTCTTACACTGCAGTGTAGACATATGCTATGTGACCTGTGGGCTGTAGTGGAAGCAGCTGCCACCAGCATCCCTCCATGTACATGCAGCTATGATTGCCAGTTGCAAGGTGCTGGGAGGACAGGTTCACTTGAAACTTACAAGTAATTTAAAAAACCCTGAGTACGGCAACTCAGGAGAAAAACTGTCCAGGCTGGTTAAAAAGAGGCCAGGTGGCAACCTTAACTGGAGTTGGGCTGAGGCCAGCCCCTCCTGACTTTATCCCACAGTCTCCCCCTCTAGTTTCCTTCTACAACCTGGCACTCATTGCTACGGTGGTACCCTTTAATGTCAGTGGCATCCAAATTATTTTGAAAGTCATGCGGATTCTCAGATAATATGGGCTACTTTCTATTCTCAATTAGCCCTGTGAAGTTGGCTGGGTCAGCTAGCGTTAATGGGGATACTTTAAATTTAAACTGGTGCAAGTGACAGCCAAACTTGGCCACAGGAGCGGCTGTGGAATTTCAAATGTGATTATCACTGCTCACTTACAGAGGACCTGCCTGCAGCTAGACTAGTCAGTAAACCACAATCCTTGGTGTTTCTACATTAATGGGATTTAAACATATGGCAAGTTGTCTGAGGAGGGAGATGGGAAGGGCATGGTTGTGGCAGATTCTATGTAGGGGAAAAAATTAATATGACATTAAGGTTGACAGTTTAATTGCATAAGAGCTGAGAAATTCACAGTTTAGGTTTCTACAGCAAGTATGACTCAGCCACAGAGCATAGAAATATAAATGGACATTTTGCCTGAGTAGGGATTGCCATAATTTGGCTCTTAGACAGTACAGTAACACAAAATATCAATATTAGGGGTCTGCATTCAAATTACTTTACAGGAGAAAAAAAATCTGCTTTTCTAATACAGTAAAACTGAGATTGGAACATTTTTAATTGTTATGATACACAGACCTGATTAAGGTTTTCTGTATGAAAAACAGTTCTCTATTTTTCTGTGATGTGTGGCTGTATTTGTCTTTTTACACAGACCTTGGTCACAATAATAGAAGTGCAACAACTGAAGGAACTTGTCTTGGTTAAAAAGAACAAATTGCAAAAATGCCTTTGATTTTAATTAAAATAATAACTACGAGCCAGGATTAAATACAAAAACAATCATATACAATGAATAAATAAATAAAGTCCAATTAGAGAGGAAGGATATTTAAAGGAAAATACAAGTTTTGAAACAAATCATCTAGGAAGAAAATCACTCAGGACCAAAAGTAAATGTCAAGGCTTCATAACAAGTATATGTATTATAATCCTTGCAGGATTATAATAATAAATGGCAAAAGAAATTTTTTTGGTAGAGACGAATTAAAGATGGGCCAAAGCCACAAAATGTGGATCTACATTACAATCTGAATTTTCCCAATGTTTGGGCTCAGATCCTGTAATCTAATTTTTGCTATTCTTTAGGAGGATAATGCCTACTTTTAAAACATTTTTCATTTCATAATTTTTCCTGAAAAGCAAGGGCCTTATCAAAAGAGAGTAGAAAGATTTTAATTGACTTAAAAGGCATGGGATCAGGTCCTAAGTGCTTAAAATTCCGCACTGGGTTAACATACATAGCTCTCATTGACATAATTAGGGGAACTAAATGTTTGCATGACTGAGTAGAGTCTGGCTCTAAATTTTCTAAATAGAATTATATAGGTCAAAAGAAGCTGCTGGGGAGTGGGAGGGGGGAGAGGAGGAGGAGGAGGAGGAGGGAGAGAAACTGCTTAAGGAAATCAGGTCTGCGGGACAATCAAGAAATAAGACAATTCATATTGCTTTTCTCATTCTGTTTCCACAGCACATGGGCAGGGCCAGCTCTAGGATTTTTGCCGCCCCAAGCAAAAACAAATTTGGCCGCACCCCCCGCCCCCGCCTCAACTCCGCCCCTTCCCCAAATCCGCAGCCCTGCCTCCTCCCCCCAGGCTCTCAAGCCTAGGAAGGAGGGAGGGAGGGAGGGGGAGAAGCGGCGTGCGTACCGCAGCCGCTCAGGATCACCCCCTCCCTCCCAGGCTCTCAAGCCTGGGAGGGAGGGGGAGCAGCGACGCGCGAATCAGCTGGTTCGTGCGCTGCGGCTGCTCGGGATCTCCCCCTCCAGCAGCGGCGCACGAATCAGCTGTTTCGCACGCCACGGCCGCTCGGGATCTCCCCCTCCCTCCCAGGCTCTCAAGCCTAGGAGGGAGGAGGAGAAGCGGCGCGCACGCCGCACCCGCTCAAAATCTCCCCCTCCCTCCTAGGCTCTCAAGCCCAGGAGGGAGGGGGAGAAGCGGTGCGCGCGCTGCAGCCGCTCAGAATCTCCTCCTCCCTCCCAGGCTCTCAAGCCCAGGAGGGAGGGGGAGAAGCGGCGCGCGCGCCGCAGCCGCTCAGGATCTCCCCCTCCCTCCCAGGCTCTCAAGCCTGGGAGGGAGGGGGAGCAGCGGCGTGCGAATCAGCTGGTTCGCGCGCTGCGGCTGCTCGGGATCTCCTCCTCCAGCAGCAGCGAATCAGTGAATCAGTGGCAGCAGCGGAGGTGAGCTAGGGCAGCCGGGGCACATTTTTAGGGGCGGCATGGCTGGCGCCAGAATGCCGCCCCTAGAAACGTGCCGCCCCAAGCACCAGCTTGTTTTGCTGGTGCCTGGAGCCGGCCCTGCACATGGGCCTTGATTAGTCTCTGTTCCCCATTGTTATCTGAAGGTATTAGTACTTAAAAAAGAATGTAGTTACCATTGTTGTGGTCCTTATCAAAGCAAGGTTACAGGTACCTTACCCTTTGACTGCAATAGGAAGTTCACTCTATATAACTCGGTGGGAGCGTTTAGATTGAGTTTCTATATAGCACTGGTCCCTTATGTATTCTTCTACGGAGCACTCCTTCACTATCCAGGTTACAGTTGAGGCAAGAAAATCAACAAAGTATACCACATATTATACCCTTTAAAACAGACAATGCTGTTTTTATTTCATATAACATGGCTCAGAATATCAAGTGTTTTATGGAGAAACTAAAACTGTGAACTGAAAGTTAAGGGCTTCCTCCAGGTGAAGAATTTCCCTCAGCTTTCCTTGAGCCAACAAAGAGCGAAGGGAATAAAGACACTTGCATCTGAGGCGTTGTACCACTGGGTGCCAGTATACGTACAGGCTCGTTGTGCTGAGGATGGGTTAGCATGGTACTAAATCTGCAGAAACAATTCACTGGGAAAAAAGCAGGCTTCCTTCTTATTGTATTAACAATTAATGTTACACATCTCTTAACATAAACATTGACAGTGAAAATCATTGAGGAAATAGATTGCAGGGAGCCCACTCCATTACAGGGGCTATACCAAGGCAAGGGCTCTGGAATCAAATCATCTAGGTGTAAACTGCATTTCAGGGATATGTGTGAACGTGAAGGTTAGTTTTACAGTAATACCCAAGCGTATATGAAAACCTGGATAACACAGCAATTTGTTCAGGGTTTTCAGCTCTGGCAGTCATACCACATTTGGTTTGCAGGCTTTGTTAGGTACCTTTTGCTTTCTATGCAATATAGAAAATGCCGTACCGGATCACGCCAGAGACTACTGTCCTACCTCTGGCCAGTACCAGAAGTTTCAGAGAAAGGTGTAAGTTATGGAAGAAGTTTTCTTCTCACCCGAGGAAGTTAACATTTGGTTTATACCTTGAATCTGGAAGGCTGTTTTATCTCTTGTACATGATAATCGTAAAGAAAGATATTTTTATTATCCGTATAAATGTGTAATCCTTTTCTAAATCCCGTTATGCTCTGTGCCTCTATAGAGTCTGGTGGCAGGGAATTCCACAGTTTCATCATGTTAGCATACCTTTCTTTCTAGCAGTTTAAGTATGTCATTGTGGAAGCCCTAGAAGAAAGGGACAAGTCTGGGTTTCCTGATGTCAATGCATATCACACATTCCTTGGATACTTAACTCCTAGTGACTTCCATGGAATTTTGGAGTGTAAAAAGAATGCAGGATCAAGCCCATACTACCTAAAACATAGAGTGAATATATTTGTAATTGCAGTGAAGGCTGGTGTTTGAACCGTACTCTGCAGAAGACACGGAATAGAAACAGGGAGAAGAGCATTTTTTTTCTCAGGGGTGAACTTAATACCTGCCAGTTTCCTCTAACACAACATCTAAAAACAGAAGTGAATATATTTTTAGTTAATATGCAGTAAGCTTTTCTGAGGCTTGGGATACTTTTGGGGGTTGGGAGAAAAGGAAATGTTTGATAGCCAGACAAGTTTGTCCAAATCCTCACCAAGATATAGAACCTTATTGTTCTGCATTAAATATCAGTGGCCCTAAATGGTTATATTTAGGGCAGAATTCCTCTAGGAACTCTTGAGGAATGAATGCAATAGCTGGTTGGCTACCCTAAAAAGGGGGCAATGTGCACACGCCTCTCCATACCTGACCAGCTCCGCTGGCTAGTGCAGGGGAAGAAAAGAGGGGCAAACCTCAGCCAGCCAGGGTAGCTACCACCCATGGAGGATTCTAGGAAGGAAGAGGACCTGCACTCTTCAATGGGATCCTGTTCAGTCACTATACACGGGCACAAGGTGTGAGAGAAGAGGATGGAAGGAGCCTTACCTGCAGAACACCAGGCACAACTGTGCCCTGAGTTCCCCCTTGTCACAGTGAGCGTCTTTGGCAGAACCAGTATTAGTCCTAGATGCCTGTTCCCTGCTCTAACCACTAGTCTGCACTGCATTTACATGTATTTTTCTAACAAGATGGACTCTTAAGCAGTTATTTTAAAGTTAGCTTTTAAAAATTCAGTTCACCTTTGAATAAATTAATTTCATTGCACGAATGAAAGGACACATATCCTGTTAAAGTCTGACTCTTCCCCCTGGCATTTCCTTCTCTGTGACACAGAATGTAGTGAATAAATTACAAACTATTTTCAGAAGAGCGAGTTCTATTTTTCCAGCTCAGTAAACAAAACAAAAACAAAAAAAATAAAAAATCTCATACATTTAACAAGTCTTATCCTGGAGATTTTAGTTATTAAAAAGTCCCACTGAAGTTGGGAATGAAGTCTGCAGCAACAGACATATACATGCAAGTGTTTGTTCATAAAATTATTTTCTATGTGTAAAGAAATGATATTCTACTTCTCACACTTTCCTAATAGTAGTGATACGATGCAAGATCTAATTTTCACTTGCAGGGAAACTGACTCTTCAGGACATTGTCCTGGGACTTGAATGTATTTCAGTATCCCTCTCTGCATACAATGTGTTAAGCCTTGTTATGTACACATGGCTTTATTTGAGAAGTATATATTTTTTTTTTAAATGACAGCATGATTTTCTATGGAAGTGACCTGGTTTGGTCCAGTGTTTAGAATTATACCGAGCATTTGGAAAGGCTTTGTGAAGTAAACAAAGCAGGATTAGGGCATTTTGCAAGTACTGTTCTCAGAGGTACTAGAGGAATTTGGCATTCAATTTAGTATGTATAACAAGATAAAACAAGAAAAGAAAAAAGGAAACAGGAACCAAGGTCTCACTGCCCTCCTGATAGAATTTAGCTTCAAACTGAATTCACTAGTTCAGAGAAGTGCCCATTTTTAACAAAGTATATAGTCTGGCTCCAAGAACACCTCAGATTTTGGAAATAAGTTTCAATCACATAGCTGGCACTTCTTGCTCCAAATGTGGGTGCTGATACTAACAGAGATAGAGGAATTCCCGATGTGGTTTAGTCATCCAGATTTATTACGTGTTATGATTTTATACTAGAGCAAATTATACATCCCAGAAAAATAAACAAAGCATAAATTCTGAAAGTCGGCTATAGGTTCTGCCATTGCAATAGGTCCCATATGTCTGATAAAACGTGTTACTCCTCACATCTCCTTAATCTGTTTTCAGAGCTTGCTTTCATAGGCATTTTCTTTGTGGTTAGGAGCAGAAGCCAAGAAAGTAATCCTACTGAAATTATGGCTTCAGCAGGGCGACGCCAACTTCTAAGCCCCAGTATCTAGTGGGCAGTGGGGCTCTCTGCTGTATGATTTTTGTCCTGTTGAGCAACTAGTGTTGCATCTCAGATTCCTGTCTAAATCCTGACAACCATATGCAGTCGCTCTAGCATTCTGTTAAGCAGAACTGTGTATAAGTTAAAAACTGTTTGAAAGCTTAACGATAAAGGAACGTAATCTAAACAAAGTGGTTTGATTTCTAAAAGTCTTTCAGCAGAGGAAGTCTGAAGTTTTTTGGGAAATCATGAATCTCTGGGCACTTTTTCCTTTTCCCCTTGTATTCTCTCATTTCTCCTCACCCTTCCTTCTGTGGTCTGCTATCCTCTTTCACATTATCCATCTAATGTATCTTATAAGCTCCTTGGCACAGGGAAGTTATCTACTTACTGGCCTCTAAAACATTGTGCACATCAATTTTGTTACAGAAAAAAGTAATAATCAAACTTTGTTCTTCCTATACAAGTACATCAATAAGAAAATATTTCCTGCTCTATTAAAGATTGGACTAAACCAAAACACCTAATTCAGTACCCTGCCCCCCTTCCTTCGGATATTAGTAACCTGAATACAAATTATGCAAACAGCTCCTGTTTTATACTGGACCAAACCAGGTACGAGCACTCACAAAATCTGTAACTGAATTTTGCAGCTTGAACCCATTTCTATTAATGTTTTTTAAATGGTCCAGATAACTTGAGTACTCGTTGCTACTGAAGAGAATGTCATACTCTGCTGCTTTAAACAGCAAACAAACAGAACTTCCATTTCTACTAGTGTTTGCAGACACATTTTCAAAATGTGAGCTACCGGGTGCTGCAGAGTGATGAAGGGCTTTTTACTTTTTTTTAAAATCTTGTTTTTGGTTGTTGTAGAATTTTTAGAACACCCGAGGAAATTCCTCAAATGAATAAACCTCAGTGACATCTCAGTGCAACAGATCCTCCTCACCCTCAAACTTTTTTAAAAAGCAGTTTCCTTCTATTTAGAGTATCAGAGGGGTAGCCGTGTTAGTCTGGATCTGCAGAAGCGACAATGGGTCCTGTGGCACCTTATAGACTAACAGAATGTTAGTCTATAAGGTGCCACAGGACCCTTTGTCGCGTCTTCTATTTAGAATTTAACAAATGTTAAAAAAAGGCTTTGATAGAACTTATCATGGAAGTACGTGGAAAAACTCCAACCAGACTTCATGACAGGTGACTGAAAATAGCAGCTCTTGTAATTCAGGTACACCCTCTCTTTGTTCCAACAGCCTACTATAGAACTGTCCTGGGTTTCCCTCCCACAGTTATTACAGAAGAGGTGGTTGTGTTTAAACTGCTAAGCCAATCATTTCACATTCAGGAGCGGACTATGTTTGATAGTTTTACAATATACTTTACATACTTTACCATTAAACTCTCCACTTCATCTTCTTCTCATGTAACCCTGCTGACAGTAACAGCTTCTAAAATCATTACAAGAATCTTAAAAAATGGCATTTCCTAAGTTTCTTTTTATGTTGTTTGTTAGGCATTGCTACCTTTAAATGTGAGCAGGCAACACACACCTTAGATGTCCATGTCCCTTAATGGCAACTTTTGCCAGCAGAACTATTTGCTACAGTTTTTAACCACAGAAAAATAATTTAGTGCCACACTTACTGTTGGGGCTACAGGAGGCAGGTCCACCAGTTTGTAGGCATTAGCTTCTGTGTCATTCCAGACACCCTTGAGGGACTCCACAGTACTGGTGCAGTTGGGGTTCTGAAGGGGGCAAGAGATGCCCCGTCGAATGGACTGAATATTCATCGGATGAAATCAAAGCAATTTCCAAAAGCAACAGATGTCACAAAAAAGCTCTGCTCTGAATTTTAAACACTAACCCCAGTTTCCCTGGTTTTAGTACTGAGCAGGTTGTCAGCTTTTCTACTCTGGAACTATGTGAAATGCAGGGTTTCTCAGTAGAGCTTCAGATTGCTTCTTTTCCCTCTCCAGCTCAGCAAAAAGTGACACCAGCAGCTTCCATTTAAATATAAAAGCCTGCAGGGTCTGCACATGCCCAGTTAGGCCCTTGCCCCATTCAAATTAAGGCTTCTGTTTCATTACATTATAAAACTGGTGTCCACTTAAAAAAAATGTTACCTTCTTGCTTCTGACAGATTTAAATCTGCATTATAATAGCAACACATTATGCTAATATGAATAGAAAAAGAGAAGGTAGGGGGAAGGTTGATTTTACTAGCTGACGTGAATAATAGTTGTCGTAAATTTCTTCACTGTGTTGGTGAATTAATTTTCATCCTCTGCAATTAAGGAACACACAAACATACAATTATGCCAGAAATGTAAGGAATCAGATTAACTCAGATGCAAAACTGTTTGTGTACAGCTATAGGTTATGATTAGCGGTCAGTCTGCGTTTAAAAACAAACAGGAAAAATACATGCTAAAACTAATTAAAGTCATCCTGAGCTCTATTTCCTTTTCTACCTCCGTTTTAAAATTGTTTATGGAGAAAGTGGCAAATAACCACACATTTCACAAATTGTGTGTTATCCTGTGAAGTTTTTAGCAGGAAGAATATGTAGGGCCTAATTCTCATTTATACTCGGGCCCCCTTACAGCACTGTGGCAGTGTCAAAAGTGTGTAATTGGACTGGATTCCCACTTTAAGGCCCCTTTTACAATATCAGAATGATGGAAAGGGGCCTTAGTGTAAATGAGAATCAGGCCCATGTAGTTGAGGTTTATCTTAGCACATACTGGCTAGCCAAATATTATTGTCATAGTTCTTAGGCCTTTCAGCCACTCAGTGCTGCTGAGTGACCTTAATAGGGGCTGTTAACTTCAGTGCAATTAGTAATGAAAATCGATGGCATGGGATGTTTCTGAAAGCCTTCATGAGAAGATATTTTTAAGGTAACATTGAATATTGCATTCCCAGGGGCCCACTCTGAGATTCCAATTCTCACATAGCTTTTCTTGAGTTACTACCAACAGTACCTAATCTGAATCAGGGCACAAAGGTGTATGTTTCAGCAACTGCTCTCTCTGCACTGTTACTCCATGCAACCCACCTCTCTATCCCCAATGCACGCACTCACATAACCGGTCCTGCACATTCACCTTTTTCTGATGGCCATATAAAGATGCTATTCAGCATCTGTGATGCTCTGTATCTCAGGGGAACCCCTACACTCCCCATGTTCATCTTTATAAAATGATTGTGTGGTATCCAATGCAAAGTTTGTCAGATTGGGTGTCTCCGAAAGGCTCATGGTGCACTGAGCATGGTTGTTATAATGATGTTATAATAACTGTTACAATAATGTTATAGGTTATAATTTCACGTATGTAGTTATGAGGCTGAAAATGTATCCTCATGTCTTAAAATAAGCCCAGGCAAAAACTCTCCAAGAGCAGAGAGGCAGTTCACACCTCATCAGGGCAGGTATGGGACAAACCCAGCCCAGCCTCACAGGAACAAAAGACGCTGGCCTAGGCAGCAACAAAAGAATCTGTTAGACTCTCAAGGGAGTCACCCCCTTCCTTTGGGCAGTTTGGAACTGTGATGAGGTAATGCTCACCTGACTCTGAAGGGGTCGGGGGGCAAAGCCAAGAGGCAAGAAAGGGCATGATAAAAGGGAGAGACATTTGCCATGCTCTCTCTCTCTCTTCCACCTACATCTACAGACACCACACCAAGCGACTGAAACGCTGATCAAAGGGGAGAGCCTGGCTGAAGAGCAACCAGCCAACCTGTGGTGAGAAGCATCTAAGTTTGTAAGAGCATTGAAAGTGTTAAGATCAGCTTAGAATGCGTTTTGCTTGTATTTCATTTGACCAAATCTGATTTATGTTTTGACTTATAATCACTTAAAATCTATCTTTATAGTTAATAAATCTGTTTGTTTATTCTACCTGAAGCAGCGTGTTTGGTTTGAAGCGTGACAGAGTCTCCCCTTGGGATAACAAGCCTGGTACATATCAATTTCTTTGTTAAACTGACAAGCTCATATAAGCTTGCAGCGTCCAGCGGGCATAACTGGACACCACAAGACGGAGTTTCCTAGGGTTGTGTCTGGGACCGGAGATATTGGCTAGTGTCACTCGGTTGCAAGTAGCTGGGAGCAGCTTACATGCCAGAGGCTGTGTGTAAACAGCCCAGAAGTGGGGGTGGGAAATGCTAAAGCAAGAGGAAAGACCCACAGGCACCTGCTTTCCACTCTGTGCTGCTCTCCCAGTTGTCTCAATGAAAACCATCACATTTTCTGGTGAATAACTCAATAATTCAGCTGCTTCCATTCTGCAGAAAGCCCGTGAATCTTGGACCCATGTGGTTTTATGTACTACTGTTCTGTATATTACAGTGTAGAAATCAGTACATCTAAGTGATTGGGAGAGGAATTGTACGACATTCATCTTTCTGTACAGGATCAAATTGATAAGACCTATAAACCAAATCTTCAAACACAGTCACAAATCCTAAATCACCAGAGATGTTTTTGACTCCGTTTTCTAATTTTCTTTGCCCAAATCCTGTCAGTTCCCTCATTTGTTTTAGGTTTGAATGATGCCAAATCTCACGTTAATCTGCTTACAGACAACTTGTCTGTTATTCTTTCCTTCCCCCACTACACAAATTCCATTTTTTATTTCATTTCATCATAACTCCATCCTCTGCAACCAAACCACTAAATGTTTTATTTCCACTTTGCTCCAATTGGCCTTTTATGCCAAGGAAGCATCCACATCTGTGGTCTCTAGAAGGGACCCCACAAGCTGTCTGAGGATTACATTAACTCTAGCATTTGATCATGTTGCTGCCAAAGGTAAATCAGAAGTGTTAGAAATCATGCGCCTACTTGCTTAATTAGAAGTAGTGGTGTTGTACCATGCTTTTCCAGACTGGAGAATTTGTCCAATTCAAAAGCTTGATGAAATTATTACAATATACAGTTTAAAAGAGAAAAAAAAGTCACACACAGACATTACTTAAGACTGGCTTATAATTTTTGGACCCCAACTTTAGACTTCTAGCTCCTGGTTTTCAGAGGTACTACACACCCACATCTTCAGTTGAAGTCAATGGGTGCCTCAATATCTCTGTGTAAAGTTGAGTATCCAAAAACTGAGGCACCTAGTTACAAGCCACTTAAAAAACTGTCCCTAAGAACTCATTCTGGTTTATAGCCAGTGGTGCAAATGCAGCGCTCCTACAATGTACAGTTGTAAATGAACAAACACTCTCAGATCCAGAAGCCAGCTATTAAAGCAACTTTTCTGTGACTAATGAGAATTCCCTAAAAGACTGCAAACTCTTATTTCGTTTGATCTTCACAGATTTGTATTATTCTATTTTACAATGCACAGAAGATTTCACATTTAGCACTTAAACTGTACATGCAGTCTGATATTTCACACAATCTTTCCCTTAAAGGTCCAGAGACTAAAGGTGGGAAAAGCCTCTTGGGTCTATCATACAGAGCACATGGTATGTCCGCAAGAATGCTCAAAGCTCGATCTTAAACACCAACACTGCTAGGAAATAGTTGTGATCAGGGAGAACATTCTGCACTAAGGACATGCAAATCCAAACATAATCCCATGCCATCCTAAACTGGAGGTTGAGTAAATTCCTGCCATCTAACACATTACCACAAGGAGTCACAGTAAGAAGATCCTCTAATGTCAGTCAGAAGGGGATGCTTTTCTTCCTGTATTGGCTTCTGAAACAGATTATTCATTGAATTCTCGTAGTTGTTTAGGATAAGAGAACATGAAAGTACGGATATATTCAAACCTAAGCCTGCTCTTGTCTCCTTGTTTGGGAGCAGACTGGTAGTAGATTCATAGATCCCAAGGCCAGAAAGGATCGCTGCAAAAATCTAGTCTGATCTATTGTATAGACATAAGTCATAGAACTTCCATGAATTAATTCCTGTTTGAACTAGAACAACTCTTCTCGAAAAACATCCAAACTTGATTTTAAAATGGCCAGTAATGGAGAATCCACTACAACTTTTGGAAAGCTGGCCCAGTGATTATTGCTACTGTTACAAATATGCACCTTATTTCCAGCATGGCTTCAACTTTCAGCCATTGGATCTTGTTTTACCATTGCCTACTAGATTAGCCCCTTTTCAAATTTTTGATCCCTGTGCAGGTACTTATAAACTGTGATCAAGTCATTCTGTAACCATCTCTTTGTAAAAACCAAATAGATTGAGCTTCCTAAGTTTATCACTATCTTTTCCCCCAAATCTCAGGTAAATATCTTCAAAGAGAGTTAGAATTTTAGGGCTGGCTCCCGCAGGACCTAACAATAATAATCAAGGCAAATGGTGATCTCTTCTGGAGGCTAACACTGAATTTGTTTCAGAGTAGCAGCCGTGTTAGTCTATATCCGCAAAAAGAACAGGAGTACTTGTGGCACCTTAGAGGCTAACAAATTTATTTTAGTATAAGCTTTTGTGGGCTACAGCCCACTTCATCGGATGCATAGAATGGAACATATTGTAAGACGATATATATACATGCCATACCAACTCTAAGAGGCTAATTAATTAAGGAGAGCTATTATATTATTATTATTTATTATTATTTCTTCCTGCTGATAATAGCTCTCCTTAATTAATTAGCCTCTTAGAGTTGGTATGACATGTATATATCTTCTTACTATATGTTCCATTCTATGCATCCGATGAAGTGGGCTGTAGCCCATGAAAGCTTATGCTCAAATAAATTTGTTAGTCTCTAAGGTGCCACAAGTGAGGGCTCCTGTTCTTTTTACTGAATTTGTTGACATTGCTACCATTTTATCTCTATTAAATGCTCAAGCTTGTCTCCTCAATCCCTGTATATATTTGTGTAACAGTAATTTATAGGCAGGGGTTGGGAAGACAAGCTTAAGCATTTTGTAGAGATAAAATGGTTGTAAAGAGGGCATGCTGAGTCAGGAGTTAACTCAGCACACTGTCACTCTAGTACTGCCCATGTATATTCTTTGGGACCTACCTGGAAGACAGGTGATAAATGGGTGTCAATTATCTGAGTAGAGCTACAGTGGAGGTGCTAATGGAGGGGGAGGCAACCCGCAGCAGTTGGGATTATATAAACAGACAAGAAGGACATTCTGGGAGAGAGCAGGGAGCCTATAGGAAGGTAGAGGTAGGCAGGACTGGTTGCTACTAGTACAGTCCCATTCCCTAGCAGTAAGTGGGGAAGTGAAATATAGAATTTAAATAATACTACAAGCTGTGGCCTGCTGAGAGAATATAATAAAAGCACAGCAGTGATGAAAGAAGCCAAGAGAGATAGAGCATGTGTGCGTGCGTGTGTGAGAGAGAGATTAAGGCCTGAAAGGACTCTCAAGAGGACTACCATGTGATGAGGGGGTTTTGATGGCAGAGTTGTCTGAGGGTATCTAATCCTTCTCTCATTAATAATCCCTTATAAATAGAAATTACAGGTATGGAAAATTAAGAAAAAAATTTCTAATGTCCATCACCTGTAGAGTATGGGCTAAAAAAAAATAGTTTACAGGGGGAAAAAAGCTAGACACAGGAAAAACAACTAGTAATAATTTATTGAACAAAGATGGTTTGGGTTTTTATCTAAGCCTATTCCTCTAGAAAGGATCCCCACATTCACAGTTTTATGGATCCTGAGGGACATCTTCCCTCTGGGTTTGTTCTTTAATTATTATGATCACTTCTTTCTTGGCCTAGGAAGCTTTAGGGAGGACATTTATCAGCTTATTACTCCAAATTTTATGCCAGACAGAGCAATGATTCCCCCACACTTAAGGAGGGCACACAGAGTCTCCAAAACAGCACAATTTTCCCGTCCCAAACAGAACCCACGGGAGCCCCAAAATGGTGAGTAAGCACAGGGTCAAGGGGGACTGATTGTTTCACGGCTGTACTGTCCGGCAGGTTTCTGTGCCTTGGGGAGAGCCAACAGCTGCAGGGGGAACCTACACTGAACACTGTCCCCACATTTTCCACAGGAGTTCGTCCTGGAAGATATCTCGCTGTGAGGGTGACCGGGGAAACAAGAGAGGGTCTTCTACTGCAACGCGGCTTCCGCCCTGGCCCATATGCAGCTTGCCTGTGTGCAGCAATGGTCCCCCCGCCCCTCGCGGCACAGTGGCGCGGACACGTTACCCTGACTGGGACGAGGACCACGGCGGCTCTCCCAATAAACCTGCGCAAGCGCATTGCCCACGTTCTGGCTGAGACTTTCGAAGAGATTACAGTGGCCGATTTCCACGATGTGATAGACCACATCAATGCGCTCTTCCGCATCTAGGCATGCATGCAGCCCAAACCCTCCTCGCCCAAGGACCCCGCACTGAAAAAACTCCTTCCCGAAAATAAAAGCTGCTTACTGCGAACCTGCTCTTCTCTTTCTCCTCCAACACATACCGGCCTCTGCGACTGGCTCCCTTCCTCCTGGCTCGAGAAGAGCTCCTGGCTGCATGCCCCCAGGGAGTCAGGGGTGTCTCCCCCAGCCACAGCACCCTCGCTCCTGCTTTCTTCAACCCCCTCCTCCTCCTCCTCCTCCTCCTTCTCCCGCTCTCCCGTGTCCACAGTGGTGCTCGGAACAGCCGTGGGGTCACCCCCAAGTATTGCGTCCAGCTCTTTGTAGAATTGGCAGGTTGTGGGGGGAGCACCCGAGCGGCTGTTTGCCTTGCGGGCTTTGCGGTACGCACTCCGCAGCTCCTTCACTTTTATCCTGCACTGCATTGCATCCAGGTCATGGCCCCTTTCTATCATGGCCCCTGATATCTGGCCGAAAGTATCGAAATTCCTCCGGCTGGATCGCAGCTGGGACTGGACAGCTTCCTCCCCCCAAACAGCGATGAGGTCCAGCAACTCGGTATTGTGCCATACTGGGGCTCGTCTGGCACGTGGAGGCATGGTTACCTGGAAAGATGCGCTGAGAGCACTCCACGCCTGGCTGAGCAAACAGGAAGGGGATATTTAAAATTCCAAGGGAATTTAAAGGGTGGGACTGGTGGTTAGTCACCTGAGGCCAGGGCAGTGGGGTTCTAATTGATGACCAGAGTGGCTAGAACAGGCATTGTGGGATACTTCCGAATACTTCTGGAGGTCAATAAGAGCGCATTGGGTGGCCACACAGGAGCCGCAGCGCACCAGCGGCAGGGCAACAAACGTTATTCCTCTCGGGGAGGTGGAGTACCTGCAGCGCTGTACCTGCGGAGATGCAGCACTGTACGTGCCTTGCAAGTGTAGACGGTTGGTGAGTTACAGCGCTGTAGGCAGTTTTATTGCGCTGTAACTCGTGAGTGTAGCCAAGGCCTTAGTGTGGTCCTCTAATCTGTGTAGCTCTGGATGCCTTCTTTCTGTGCACTGAAATGTCTGTGTAGCCTCCTTTGGATAGCTTACTTCCTATTCCAGTATGTGTTTGAAAGCGTAAAGGGGGCTAAAATAATCAGGGCAATGTCTGCCATGCAAGGTGCATAGTTTTTGTAACCTCACAGTCCCACCATCTTGAGCAGTCCACCAGGACGGATAGAGAGCATCAAGCAGCATAAGAAGGGATGGGGCAAAGCAGGAGGTGTGTGTGGGAGAGGCATGGTCCTCTAGGAGGGAGCATCAAGCAGCATGGGAATGGCTAGGAAGGAATATTTGGTCCTGATTATGGGATTTGATATTTCAGGGGAGTTTGACAGTTGTGTGGATGCTGTCTTGAGCATGCTGAAGTGTGTGGGGGTGGGAAGAAGACAATAAAAGCTAAGCAGCTGGAGAGCGGCTCACTGCACACATCCACTCAACATGGCACCCAAACAGTATCCAGGACAAAATTATTGAAACCTTCTTACCCAGTTGTATTTTAATACCTACTAGTAGAGGTGCCCTCTCCAGCACAGTGTGAAAGACTTGACTGTGGCATAGATCATCTAACACCCCTAATATCACAAAAGGGGATAAATGGTGGTCAGACTGGAGCTGAGTCTTATAATTCAGCCAATACTTACCAATGTGAAAGCCCAATCACACAGTAAGACACACCAGCGAGAGCTGCTTGTTCGTGACAGGGCTCAGTTCTAGAATAATTCTGAAGCAAACGCAAAACCATGTTCTTTTAAACATTTTGGAAATACAACAGAGTTAGTTAGTGTGAAAATTTAGGACGCTTTGTTCTTATGTTCACTTCGCACTGTTAATAGATGGTGCTGAAGAGGAGATTTGCTTGTGGTTAGTGAAAATGTAACCTTAAATAATGGTTTAAGTGTTGGGGTTGAGAGATGCTGTGGTGTTCAAGGACAGGAAGATTCTGGACATGGGGAACAGAGATTGCAAAAAGAAACTCATTAGAAGATGGGAACTGGAACATTTGTATGTTGGTTTGTCATTAGGAAATTAAAAGATTATTCTTGTCACAGACTAGGTGTTGATTTATGTTCAAACTGTCACCAAAATAATGATATCCGTTTTAATTCACACCTTTTTTTGTTTTGGTAGAAAGTATGGACACTCTTATTTGAGATTACAGGTGTCCTGTTTTGATTTAAATTAGGAAAAAAACATTTTAAAATAAATCAGTTTAAGGTACAGTATTAATAACAACAAATAAAAGTGCCCAAATATTGCACCAGCATAACTGAAAGTGTGAATTAAAACTGATGTTGTTATTCTGGTGACAGTTTGTACAAACGACTTTAGAATCTGTCTAGAGTCTCACACTTAAATTGTTAGTGTGTTCAGTGGGGGAGTTTGGTATCTGCCTATCCAAGGGTAGTCTCTTAGCAGTCCCTCAGTGTTAATTGGAGAGAGGAACTTCAGTTCCCATCTCAGGCCCTGAAGCAGTCCAACTTCACCTCCCAAACTCTCCTGCCTTTCCTAGACTACCTCTGTCCCTGACCACCTGCGGTCTTTGTCCTGTGAGAATGGGACCTGAGTAGAGCAAGTCTCTTCTTCCTGCTCTCACTCTTCAGGTCCGAGAGACCAACATTGACAGTTGCACAGCACTCCCCAGGTTTGGGTCAGAACTCTTTCCCATACAGGCCTAAGGCAGAGAATTCTTTCTTTAGCCTAGATTGATAACATTTAGATGGCCCCCAAATATTTTTTTTTGACAATAGATGCCTGTCATGTTTTACCAGAGACTTGAGTGGTTTCTCTGCTTTTCCATAGCATTCAGCAATTGCTAGTACAAAAAGCAGGTACAGAAAAGCTGACATTTCCTCTAAGTGGGGTCTTCTTCAACAAAGGGGATGGAGGGGGGAAGGATTTATTCACCAGTTATAATGTGAATGTTTTCTTTACCCATTACTGAAGCTTAAAAGAAATATGCTGCACTGAAATTGAAGTCGGCTTCAGGTAAAATCTCTTTTGTTGGGAAATAGTAAAGCACTGTGTACAAATTCAGAATAATATTGGAGATTTCAGCTTACACCACTGTAGGGGCAATTTCTTACCAAGCCTGGATGATTTATTTCCTGGTGCTATATTGAATTTAATTTCCATTATTAAAAGGAAAGGAAACTTGGGAAAATAAAATATATTAAACTGAAGAGCTCACTTGTCTGGCTTTGAAGTAGTCAAGGACAGACTTAAAGGTCCCCCCCCCCCCCATCCTATTTATTTTGTGACTTTCATAAGATTGGCAGCATCTTTAAATGTGGGAGCTTCTGTACATTACATTATTTATATGCTGGTAACATAACTGGCTCCTGCAACATAAGAAACTAGTGTCTGCCAAATATGGCTGATTCATATTGTAAGTTTGTTTGCAGGATGTTAATAAAAATATATATTCACCTGCCTCATGTGAAATTCTTGTGTGGAATCATTTTGTATCCAGTTTACTTTACATAGTGGATGATGGATCTAGCCCTGTCTGGGCAGCCTATTTCTCCAGGTGGAGGCACCATACATTCTACAATCTGGGACTGATCTACCCTTCTGGAGAGTGCCCACTGAAGGTTCCACTAAACCCAGGTTCCATACAGTATCCAGATGATGGTAACTTGCCCAATGGTAAATGGGTAGAAAGTGTTTGTAACAGTGTATTAGGCCTTGTGTGTGTATGCACACATCCCAGTGCTCCCGTTATGGCCCTCTAGCTCGTTACAACTGGAAATTTGTAGTTGCAAGGCACATGACTGAGAGCAAGCATGTGACCTACAGGAAGCAAGATATGAGGCTTCCTGACTCTTAAATAGGGACAGTAGAGATGTATGGCTAGAGCAGCCTTAGCCCTGGGCTACACTAGAGGGGAGGGGTGTCAATCTATGATACGCAACTTCAGCTACGTGAATAACGTAGCTGAAGTCGGCGTATCGTAATCGACTTACCTGGCCGTGAGGACGGCGGCGAGTCGGTCGCTGCTGCTCCCCCGTCGACTCCACTTCTGCCTTTCACCGAGATGGATTTCCGGAGTCAACGACGAGCGCGTTCGGGGATCGATTAAGCGCGTCTAAACGAGATGCGATAAATCGATCCCCGATAGATCAATTGCTACCCGCCGATCCGGCAGGTAGTGAAGACAAGCCCTTAGTGTGGGTCTCTTAATAGTAGTCAGGAAAGGCCTACCTACTGAGGAAGGATGCATCCTCTCCCTCCCCCCATCCGACTGCAACAAGTGGAAAAGGTCTTTGTTACTGAGTGTTTTAATTAATTTGAATGTTGGCTTTTTTAACATCTTCTTCTGTTCATGAATATAACTGGTCCTGACAAAAGGGACTTGGAACTAAACTTGAGGCATTATTTGGACTGCCTTAACTGATGAATCTGCCTCACTGGTTTACAGTATTATGGCATCTACTACTTTATTAATGAAAATTTAAACCATAGGGGAAGTTGCATAAGGACTTGCAGTCCCTGGGGTATTGAATTTTATGAGACAGATTCCTTTTTTAGGAAACAAAGTATTGGAATGATACTTTGGCTTTTTATGTAATTCATTTTTAAGTGTCTTGAATTTTGAAACATTTTGTGAAGTGGCTGTTGTCAGCAAAAAATAGGTTGTAAGGGGTTTATTTCAACAATATGAGACTTATTAGTTATAGTGACAGAAAAAGCAGGAGATTCACTTCAGCTGCCCAAAAAGCATCCGTAAAAGAGAACGTTAAAGCCTACAAGAATCAGGAAGCTTTAAAATAAAATTAAAAGCGTTTTTTAATAATTTGGAAGCTGGTGAAATCACTTCCAAACAATCTAAGTAGGTTATTTACAGGCATCATGACTCACCTATGCCAATAAGGGACCATTGCATTATTTTATACATCATTTCAAAAAGATACTTGCTTTTTACTTCATATTTTCATGCATGGTTAATGTCTTCTTTGGCTGGATCATGTTCAGGAATTATACACGGAAGTTCTGGTCTAAAAAGTATAAGCCACTACTGAGCCAATGAGCCAGGTCTGTTAACTTGGAGGCAAAAACCTAGTCTAGCCACTAGAGGGGGGCAAAGTGATGCACTGATAATGTGGGTTAGACTTTGCAATGTAAGTCAGTTCTACTATACACATTTTTGAATAAACAAATGCCAAGTACAACAAGGTCCTACTGGTCTTTACATTTTCATAACTGTATCCCAGTCTTCTAATCATATCTGCATATCTTTTATTCACGGCCAAAATTAGTCTTTCTGCTGTTTGCAGGGAATACTGGATGCAGGTGTGCGTTTGTGCTGCAGCGGTGGAGATCAGCAGAAGTGTTTGAGCTGGAGCTCCCTTGGTTTGGAAAGGGAGCAGCTCACAGGGTGTTCTTCAGGAAGGGCCCTCGACTTTGGAATTTTCTCAGCTTCTGTCTGAAAGGGACTGAAGGTCCAATTCTTATTTACATTAAGGCCCTTTGCCACCTCTCTGGCAGTGTAAATGTGTCAGAACACCCAGTTCTGACGCTGGGTAAACGCCGATTCCCCAAGATAATCGACCGAGCACAGCGAGGCGGGCTTGCGCCCCACCACCCCGCCGTAGACTGAGACTCTTACATCCCCCCCCCATCGCTGCAGAGCGAGCTGTACTTTGTTGCGGGAGCCCCGGATGTCCTCCAGGAACTCCCACAGCTCCTCTCGCAGCGTATGGGGGGCTGGGGTTACTGGCTCCCGGCTATCAAAAAAAGGGGCCCCTGACACAGCCCCATGGCCCACCGAAACAGACAGGCAAGGGGCGGACCCTCGACGCAGCTCCCGCTGGGCCGGCACCTTAGGGCCCAACCCAAAATTCGGCTTAGTGGGGGGAGGCAGCGGAGGGAGAAGAGCAGCCCCTGGTGGGTTGGGACGAGGAAATACTGAAGCTGCTCCCTGGGGGTCATCTTCCAAGAAGGGGAGGGAGACCGCCCCAGGGGCGGCAATGTCATCGTGGGACGTGGAGGAGATTGGGACGGCATCAGGGGCGGGGCAGGGATCAGGCATAGGGGCCGGGTGGGGGTCAGAAGTAGGGGAAGGGAGGGGGTCATGAGCAGGGCCGTGCTGAGGAACGGGTACAGGATCCTGAGCTGCAGGAGCTGACCTACTGGGAGGTGTCTCCTCTTGGTGCGGCTCAGGGATCTGGGAATTGGGAAGGGGACCCCCCACGATGCCGGGCTCTAGTGTGATGGCTTGTGTAACAGCCATGGCATCAGGAGGTGGACAGATATTTGCGGGGTCCCCGCCTGGGGAGAAGAACTGTTGCCCCACCCCAACGAGGGATACCCCCTGGGATTCGGGTCCCGGCCGCAGGGCACCGGCTGTCGCTTCAGGAGGCTTGGCGGCCGTCAGCGGGGCGCCACTTGCGACCGGGCGGATGGGAGAGCCCAGGGGATCCTCGGAGGTGGGAGCAGGACCGGCGGTCAGGGGATGGAAGCATGGGGAGAGGGGGGAAAGGGGCACCGGGGTGAGGTCGTTGAGATCGAGGCCCGCTGGCAGAGGGTCGTCCTCCCCCTGGGTGATTGGGGTCAGACCCAGGGCCTTGATCTCCTCGTAGATGGAGGGCAGGTCACCTTCTGCCACCCCGGGGTTCTCCCCGCCGGCACCTGAAGCGATGCTTGGGTCGGGGCCCGCAGGGTTGACAAAAGGGGCAGAAGGGGCTCTATCGGGGGTTTCCAAGGGAGGGATGGTAATACCTTCCGGTGCTGCCACATCTTCCCCAGCCGGTACTGGTGGACAAAAGCCACTTGGGAGCAAAGCGGGAGGCTCGGTATCAGGGCCCCCCTTCCTGGTCTTCCGGGGTGCTTCTGCATCGGTGGAAAGGAGCGGCGCTCGAGCCTTCTGCTTGCCCCGCTTCCCCTGTACTAAGGCCCAGCCCACCATGGCATCATCTGGGGGCTGGCTAGTAAGGGTCAGGTCAGGGGGGAGGGGCAATTTCTTAGGGACTCGGGGAGGTAGTGGTGGGGCAGCATAAGGGAGAGAAAAGTCTCTCTGGGGCGGGCCCTCTCCCATGCCCGGCGGTATCCCTGCCTCACCCTCCTCCACAGGCCTCGTCAGACTTCGCAGCGGGCCTCTCCCGCTCGTCTGGGTGCACTGCGGGAGGTACTCCCAGGGCCCGAGCAGGAGCGGCGGTGGACTGGGAAGGAGGAGGGGCGGCTCTGGGCACCGGGCATTCAGGGGCGCCAGCGATGACGGGGCCGACGCCCTGCCGGGGCTCGGGGGTCTCGGATGCTCCTCCTTGCCGGGCCAAGGGACAGTCCCTCCGGACGTATCCCATCGCCCGGCAGAGGTAGCACCGGGCCTCCCCCGTAGAATAGTACACCCGGTAACGGGCCCCATGATAGGGGACCATAAAGGACTCCTCGAGCGCCTCCCCGTCACGTGCCGCCGGCGGCATTTGGAGCTGCACCTGCCGGCGGAACGAGAGGATGTGACGGAAGGCGGGGGTATTTGCAGCCCAGTGGGAGAGGGCTGACTACAGAGATGGGTCTCCCCAGGGCAGAGAGGGCAGGTAACAGGGCGGCATTGGGGAGGAAGGGAGGGACGGAAGTGAGGACTAGGCGGACGCCCAAGTCCTCTAGCAGCTCCAGTGGGACGAACACGCCCCCCACTGCCAGGCCCTTCTCCACTGCCTCTTGGGCCGCGGCCTCCGATGCTAGGAAGACTACCTTCCTGTACATTTTGGAGGCTGCTACGATGGCCGTGGGCCCCACCACCCTCGCCAACGCCCACACATAGGTTTCTACGTGGGGCGAGGCGGGTACCAGGAGGCAACGGATGCCGTGCCTCCTGGTCAAGGTGGGAAAGGGGCCCCGGCTGCTATAGATGGTAGCTGAGGCGGTGGGCGGGTTAGGTGATGTTGCGGCAGGTGGGGGGGGCTGCCGCCACCTGGGCGTACGCTCTGGGGTCCGGGGGTGGAACCCCCACAGAGCTGGTGGAGGGAATAGCAGGGAAGGATGCTGTGGCCGGTGGCGGGGCCGCAGCAGTAGTGGCAGCCTCTGCTATTAAGTGCTTGGGGGAGTCACACGTTAAGGAGCAGTGCTGGATCTGCAAAAACTTTCGGCCCCGCACCTAAAAAGAGCGGGATATCTGCCTCAGGGCTCTCCTGATGGAGTCTGCCTTCCGCTTGGCTTCTGAGCTGTCCAGGCAGGTTTCACTGAGTGCCTCAGCCTCCATGCGCAGCGCACCGCTGGCACCTGGCTCCTCCAAGCACCGTTCACCTTCACTGGGGCTGAAGAAGAAGGCCAAAAAGTACTCCCCAGCTCTGAGCCAGAAGGCCCGGGGTCATCTACCAGGGACCCGGGCCTGCCCGCCAGGCTACTCCGGAGCCACACGATTGTGCCTCCGCAGTTGGGGCTCCCCGCCCCCTTAAAGGTCTGCCACCAACTCCTGCGAGTGGTATGGGACCCACACCCCTGCCTGCATCGTCGTCATCCCAGGCTCCCCAGGCGCAGGGAGAGCACAGGTCTCCACCTGCTCCAATAATGATCTTGGTGCCGCAGGACCTGGCTAAGGCTCCCCATGAGGGCAAGCCCACCATTAAGATCCCTCAGGGGACCGGGGAACACTGCCAGTCATAATCCAGAAAACATCGATATTCTCTGCTACCTCAAGAATCCAGGGGCAGATCCCCGTCGCATTGTCGGTCACCCAGGCTGACATCCAGATCCCCTTGGCACTACTCACCGGCACGGGGTCGATGCTCCCCCTACTATTCCCGGCATTGCTCACTCTCTCGATGGTCGTACTCCAGGTGTCGGTCCCGATCACTGGCACAGTGGGAACGCCTCCTGTCTCAGCACCGGTCTCACCGGTACAGTCACCGGTCAAATATGCTTGGTCAATGATTGCCGGTAGCCATGACCAATAAGCAAACACTGGTGTCGATGGCTCCTCTCTGGTCACTGGAAGGTGGTTCTTCCGGTACGGAGAGCCAATTCAGCCCATTGCCCAGGTCCCATCAGCGTGATTGGGCACCAGAGTCTGCTCCCCTGTCTGCAGCACCATAGTGGCAGCATGGCCAGTGGCCATATTGGAGTGCGTGGCGTGTACTGGTTGTGACAATGCCCCCTTCACAGCACTCCTCAGTGGATGCGTCGGAGCATCAGTCAGCGGCTCCACCAGCACTGGGCCTCGTACTGGAAGCCAGTTCTGAGGTTGGGGCAGAGGAACCTGTGCCTACCCCTAAGCCTCCTTTTTCGACGGTGATCGAGACCCCAGCACCTCCACCAGTGGTCCAGTCTTCCTTGTCAGCCCCAGATGACGTAGTTGTGGGACTTTCCAGAGCTAACCCACCAGATGACTTTAGGGAGCATCAAGCCCTTCTCTGGCGCATGGCTGAGAACTTGGGGCTCGAGGTGCAGGAGATGGCAGAGCAGGAGGACAGCCCCTTCAATGTCCTCTCGGCCTCTGTGCCTTCCCAGGTCGCCTTGCCCATACATGACGAGGTCCTCAAGACAGCCAAGACCTTGTGGCAGACACCCTCCTCCATCCCTCCCACATCGAAATGGGTCAAGAAAAAAGTGTTTTGTGCTAGCCAAAGGTTTTGAATATCTTTATGCCCACTGCTGGGTTCATTGGTTGTGTCTGCAGCCAACGAAAAGGAAAAGCAGGTTCCCACCTCCTTGTCTCCTGAAAACAAGAGGCCAAAAAACTTAATTTATTTGGGAGAAAAATGTATTCAATCGCCAGCCTGCAATTCCGGGTGGCAAAAAAATTAGGCCCTACTGGGCTGGTACAATTTTAATCTCTGGGACAGTTTTAAGAAGTTCCAGGAATCCCTCCCTCAGGGTATGGCCCAAGAATTTGGCACCCTGGTGAAGGAAGGTACTGCAGCAGCCAGATGTTCCCTGAAGATGGCATGGGACATGGAGGCCTCAGCGGCAAGGGTGGTCGCATCGGCGGTGGTCATGCGACGCAGCTCCTGGCTCCAAACGGTGGGCCTCTCCCAGGACATGCAGGCCTTGATCCAGGACCCCCCTTTTGATGGAGGTGGTTTGTTCTCTGATCAAACAGATACCAGGCTGCACGGGTTGAAGGACACTAGGGCTACCCTTCGCTCATTGGGCATGCACAGGCCGCAATCAGCCAGAAAGCCCTTCCGGCCACCACCGCCACCAAGACCCTGGCAACCTCATCAGGGATCTACAAGGAGAAGAGTTTTTGTCATCGCCACCCTTCTTCCTCCCACTCACCAGCCAAGCCTTGGCTCCCCAAACACCCAGGGGGCCAAAAAGAATAATTTGAGAGTGCACCCAAGAGCAATACTCCAGTTAGTCAACTGGATCCTACCTACCTTTTCCTCAACCACCTCTCTCTCTATCACTCGGCCTGGTCGTGGGTTATGTCGGACCTCTGGGTCCTGGACATAGTAGCACGGGGGGACAGGAGCAGGCGTGAGGGATGGGGGGAAACCGCCCCTCAGCACGAGCTGGTGGAATGGAGTGGGTTGGGGCCAGGTCGCTCCACTTCCTGCCGCCCGGTGAGTGCAGGGCAGGCCCGACCCTGCCCTCACAGGGCGGCGGGAAGTGGAGTGACCTGGTCCCAGCCCACTCCACTCCCCTGGCTACCACCACTGCCAGTGAGTGCAGGCCCGACCCCTGCTGCAGTCCTCAGGGAAGTGGGGGTTGGGCTGGGGCAGAGAAGAGGCGGGGACCATGGGGAAGAGGTGGAGCCGGGGCTGGAGCAGCACGCAACTGCGTAGGGCACCAGGAAATTTGGTGCCCCAAATGCAACTGTGTTCTTTGCATATGGGTAGGGATGGCCCTGCCTGAGATGTTGAGGGGTCCAGATCTTCCCCTATCTTGACAACTGGCTCATCAAGGGCAGATCTCCAGAGCAGGTGCAACAAAGCTTCGATCTGGTGCGGTCCATCTGTAACTAGCTGGGCCTGTTCATAAACACAGAGAAGTCCACGTTAACATCAGTTCAACACATAGAGTTTATCAGAGTGGTTCTCGACCCTACGCAGGCCAGGGCCTTCCTTCCGGAAGTGCATTTTCAGGCCATATTGGATTTGATCGCTCACATAAAGAGCCATCCACTCACCACAGCCCACGTGTGCTTGCGACTGATGGGCCACATGGCTGCATGCACGTACATGGTCAGCCATGCCCAACTTCATCTGTGGCCTTTGCAGGCATGGCTGGCCTCAGTCTATATCCCCAACAGGCATGCCCTGGACCGATTGCTCATAGTACCGAGCCACATCCTCTCATCTTTGGACTGGTGGCTGGATCCCGAGTCGGTGCTGCCGCGGGTTCCCTTCATGACCCTGTCTCCATCACTCACCCTGGTGAGCCCTTCATATCAACGTCAGGAAGCTCAGAGTGGTTCGCCTGGCCTGCCAGGTGTTCTTGTCACACCTGAAAGGCAAAGTGGTGCAGGACCTGATGGACAATACAGCCGCAATGTATTACATCAATAGGCAGGGCAGTGCCAGGTCTTCGGCCCTTTGTCGGGAGGCGCTCAGCCTCTGGGACTTTTGTGTCCAGCATGCCATTCATCTGGTAGCCGCCCACCTGCCTGGAACCAGGAATATCCAGGTGGATCACCTCAGCAGGACCTTCTCATCTCGCCACGAACGGTCCCTTCATCTGGAGATGGTCAGCCTAATTTTCCTCAGGTGGGGGACTCCCCAAGTGGACCTGTTTGCATCCAGGCAGAACAGAAAGTGCCACATGTTCTGTTCTCTTCAGGGCAGGGACAAGGGCTCTCTGTCAGACGCCGTCCTGATTCCGTGGTCAAGAGTGCTGATGTACACCTTCCCGCCAGTACCGTTGATCCACAAGGTACTGCTAAAGGTGAAGCAAGACAAAGCATCTGTTACCCTCATAGCCCCAGCGTGGCCTCATCAACACTGATTCGGCATGCTGCTGAGTCTCTCAGCAGCCACTCTGTTGCAGCTACCTCTTCGGCCGGATCTGCTGTCCCAGAACAACAGCAACTTGCTGCACCTGAACCTGGTGTCGCTGCACTTGACAGCTTGGCTGCTGTGTGGCTGAGTATGGATGAATGGGAGTGCTCCACTGGTGTCCAATAGGTCCTGCTGGGCAGCAGGAAACCTTCCACCAGGGCTACCTATGTGGCAAAGTGGAAGTGGTTCATGGACTGACACATTCATGCAGAACAGGCCCCGCTGCAGGACATCCTACACTATTTACTGCATCTTAAGCTCCAGGCCTGTCACTATCTTCTATTAAGGTACACCTGGTGGCCGTTTCAGCGTTCCACCCTCTGTTTTAAGAAGGCTGGTTGGTCTTCAACTATCACATGATGTCACGGTTCCTGAAAGGTCTGAAGTGCCTTTACCCACAGATCCGGGACCCAGTTCCCCCTTGGGACCTGAATCTTGTGCTGTCAAGGCTTATGGGTCCCCACTTCAAACCCTTGGCTTCCTGCTCCCTCCTGGAAGGTCTCCTTGGTCTTTATAACTTCAGCCCGTAGAGTGTCCAAGATCAGGGCACTCACATTGCAGCTGCCCTATATGGTCTTCTATAAGGACAAGGTCCAGCTGTGTCCGCACCCAGCTTTTCTGCCCAAGGCTGTCTCCCAGTTCCACACTGGTCAAGACATTTACTTACCAGTCCTTCGTCCAAAGCCTCGTGCGATGGATGAAGAACACAGGCTGCATACCCTGTACATCAGACTGGCACTGGCCTTCTACACTGATAGAATGAAGCCGTTCGGTAAGTCAACACAGTTGTTCATTGCTGTCACTGACAGGATGAAAGGTTGCACAGTGTCAGCCCAGAGAATCTCATCTTACATCACGACCTGCATCCGCTACTGCTATGAGTTGGCCAAGGTGCCCCTGCTGGCGATCATGACAGTTCATTTGACTAGGGTGCAGGTGTCAGCATCAGCCTTCCTGGCATGGGTACCGATCCAAGAGATCTGTCGGGCCACCACCTGGTCATCCATCCACACATTCGCATCGTGCTACGCGGTGATCCAGCGGCCTAGAGATGATGCTGGCTTTGGCAGAGCAGTGCTGCAAGCTACAAGACTATAAACTCTGAGCCCACCTCCATTGATTCTGCTTGTGAGTCACCTAGAATGGAATCAACATGACCAAGCACTTGAAGAAGAAAAAACAGTTACCTACCTTTTAGTAACTGTTGTTCTTCGAGATGTGTTGCTCATGTCCATTCCAGTACCCACCCTCCTGCCCCTCCATTGGAGTTGTCGGTAAGAAGGAACTGAGAGGGCGTAGGGCCAGCAGCGCCTGTTATACCATGGCAGCCAGCCCTATGGGTACCACTAAGGCAAAAATCTCCGATGGCCGTGCATGTTGGCACGTACACACCTAGAATGGAATGGACATGAGCAACACATCTCGAAGACAACAGTTACGTAACTGTTTGTTCTGAAATATTTGGATTTGTTAGCACAAAGCAGAGCTTCAGAATGCAGCATGTCTGCTGTGTAACCTTTGACCCCTCCAGGAATATAAAGACAGAGTGGCAATTTAAGAATTTAGAAACTGATCACTTGTTGCTGAAAGATACCCATGATACTGCTACTGACACAATACTTTTCACGCTAAGTGAAGGACTGGTAATTTAAATCATCTGTACTAATTCCCACTGTTTTGTGGTTTTCCTTTCAGTTCTTCTTTCTTTTCTGTCCACCCTATTCATGAATGTTACTGCTTCCATGCTATGGGGAGCAGAAGAACTCAGTGTGTATTGTTAAAAAAAAAAAGTGACTACGTTAAAAAATTGTGAATAAGGCAAGATTCACTTGTGTAGTAAAGCAGTCATCAAGGGGTTAATTGGTTTGTTTACATTTAGGGGGTCGAGCCATGCTCCACCACTCCCAAACTTCCTATTTAGTGAGTGGGTGGGGGGCACTCTGTTTTATGTAATTGAATAAAGCATTCTCAGTCTAAGTACTGTTGACTGTTAAGTACTCTCTTTACAAAACTTGACAAAACAGGCTTCTCAAACCCAGGCAGGTTTCCAGGAAGGTTTATAAAAATCATGGTGTAAAAATAATACACGGAGCAGAGTGAGTGTGATCCTGAATGTAACCACCGACACTTTACTTTCACCACTACATCTCCAAGGATGTGTCAAACCTTAGGGTGCCAGTTCAACAACACGCTTAATTTAAAGAGCATGCTAAATCTTACTGATTTCAATGGGACTTAGAGACATGTTTAAGTGCTTTGCTAAATCAGAGTTTAGTTAAACCTCAGAAATGTCTCCCTTGTAAGGAAAGTAAATATCAATGAACTGATTTTACAGACAGACACTAATGTTAAGCGATTTCCCAGAGAGTCATTTGCAGAGCATGGCATAGAACCTAGGAGTCCTGGTCCCCTGTCCTTGCTGTAATCAACTGAAGCACATTTCTCCCCCACAGAAGAATGTACTTCAATGGATGAATGTATTACAGTACCAAGTAACTGTAGCCACTCTTTGTATTTGCACCTTACTGCTCCTTAAGTGATCGGTATACACAAGACATTTTACCTCCATAATATTATACACACGAAACCATTATTTTAAAATGCATGAACCCTCAAGCTTTGGAAAGAGGAGTCTTTTGAATGGAAATAGCTATTGTTAGACTTACAAGAACGTATTGTGATGGTGGTGCAGAGGATATCAGTGTTCCTCCAAAAAGATCTTGATCTGTGGAAGGCGATTAAGAGATCAAACTAGGACTCATCTGGTTTAGAATTTTCCTGTAATGCTATAATTAATGATCCATTAGTCAGAAAATAGCTTTATTCTTCTCACTTTCCTCTATTCTATTCTTATCTTTTTCATTGTTCTACTTAATTCTCCTCCTTTGTTAGTTGCCATCCCCCATCTTTCATTTTTTCTTCCTTTTTTCCCCCAAGCTGTATCTCTTAGGGCTTGTCTACACGTTGAACATTTCCTTCCCGGCAAGCTGGGGTATAAACTGCGCTAACCTTTTGTACACTAAGGGCACGTCTTCACTAGCAACATTCAAGCGCTGCTGTGGCTGCGCTTTAACGTGGCTTGAGTAGTCATGGCACAGTGCTGGGAAAGAGGTCTCCCAGGGCTCTAAAAAAAACATGCACTAAAAGTTCTCAAATGTGCTTTGATCTGCTCCATTTTCAAAGAGCGTAGATCAAAGCGCACACTAGAGAAATGTTAGTGTGTGGCAGCAGATTCCACACTTAGGGCTTGTCTACACTGGTACTTAACAGCACTGCAACTTTCTTGCTCAGGGGTGTGAAAAAACACGCCCCGGAGTGCAGCATGTTTCAGAGCTGTAAAGTGCAGGGCCGGCTCCAGGCACCAGCCTACCAAGTACGTGCTTGGGGCGGCGCCTGGAGGGGGGCGGCGGCAGTCAAAGTTTTTTGTTTCCCCCCCCCCCCAAAAAAAACGAATCTTCCTGATGGCGCCCCTGCCGGGGGAGCGGGGCAGCAGGCATGCTCCGCTCCCCGCGGGCACCCCGGCGGAGCAGCGGGGTGGCAGGCGTGCTCCACTTCCCGCTGTGGGAGCGGGGCTGCAGGTGTGCTCCGCTCCCAGCCGGGGCAGTGGGGCCGCAGGCGTGCTCCGCTCCCCGCCGACGCCCCGGCCGGGGCAGCGGGGCGGCCGGCGTGTTCTGCTCCCCGCCAACGCCCCGGCTGGGGCAGCAGGTGTGCTCCACTCCCCGGCCAGGGCAGCAGGTGCGCTCCGCTCCCCGCTGGCGCCCTGGCCGGGGCAGCAGGGCGGCAGGCATTCCGCGCTCCCCACTGGCAGGGGGAGCGGGGCGGCGGGCATGCCGCCCTCCCCGCTGCCCCCCCCCCCGGCGTTTTGGCGGGGCAGCGTTGTTCGGGGGGGGGGGGTTGGCCGGCGTTGGGGGGGGGGCGGCGCTTGTGGGGTTTTTTTTTTTTTGCTTGGGGTGGCCAAAAAGCTAGGGCTGGCCCTGGTAAAGTGCCAGTGTCCCAGCACTCTGCCGCGACTACACAAGCCATGTTAAAGTGCTGCCGTGGCAGCACTTTAGCATTGCCAGTGTAGACTAGCCATTAGTGTACAGCAGGCTAGTGTGGTTTACACTCTCGCTTGCTGCAAACTACATGGTCATGTAGATAAGCCCTTTTTCTCCCTTTCCAGTCTCTTGCTCAAACTTTCCTTCATTTTGTGCTCTCCCTGTCCCTATGGAATAATAACTGACTAAGCTTTATAATAAGAGGGATTTGTATATTGTATATTACACAAAAACAAGCTATTTTTCTTATTTTCCAGTGGAAGAAGGTGGACCTGATCCGCAGAAGAATAATCTGTGGCAATCAAACGACTATTGCATGGAATGATTCAGATTTTTTGCCCACCTCTAATTTTGTGTTCAAGAATTATTTAGCATCGCTAACTTTGTAACAAGTCTTTTTAAACACCTTTCACTTTTAGCATTTAGGCTTTAACGTGGGCACTTTGTCAACTAATGAAGGAAATCTACTTTTTTGGGGAGTGATTTAAAAATTACAGTAAATGGAGATGGAGAATCATGACTTCCACAGAGCTAAGGTCTATAAAATTATATGCTACCACATGATTTTCTAGCTGAATCATAATAATCTTTGATGGAATACACTTCCATTATGCCTGACTGACAAGGTGCACCAGTAGAAGGGTGTTCTGATATAGAAGGAACTAAAATGGCTGTGTCCAAGGCCTACTAGGAAACTTTGTGGGCCACAGAGTCATTAAAAAAATATTGGGGACTCTTGCCCCATTTACATGTTTCGCATGTTCTGTGCATTTTTTTTGGTAGTCACCTTCACTCCGTCCTCTTTACCATGATCTTTGATTAAAAATGTACAAGAGTCCTATAAATATATACAGAAGCTAACGCCTTCCCTTTGCTCCTGTCTTTTTCCCTCAGAGAAACTGTGGAAGTCCATTTTGGTCTTGCCTCTCCCTCTTGGTTCCACGGGGAATGCATGCTGTAGAATCTCTTGGCTATGCACCTGAATGCTCTGCCACTGGCTATTAAACTAGGCTGAAGAAGTGTATTCTGAGCAGTGGAAAAATACGGAATATTTCACAATTAAACACTTTGACCCAATGTATAACACCACAATGCTTACATTTCTAGTAGGTCTCATTAAAAAGGGAAGCGTTTGGCTAACACTTTGTTTTCTTCCCCCAAGGAGCAGACTGTACTGAAGTTGAAAATGTTCAGTTGTTATGAAAGGATAACACATGTACATGCACATTTTCCTCAAAGTAGGTAACATGATTAATTCAAATAATTTTTATTCAGCTAAGTAAATAGGAGCAGACAGAATAATCTTTTACTGCTCCAGTAGAAAGAAGTCGAATGTTCCAACAATCCCAGTGAGGAAAATTCTTGGGACATGAGAGGAGTCCAGAATACCGGGCAGCAGCTCCTTCTCAGTGAATCCCTATTGCATGTGTTCTCAACCTGGGGGAAGGGATTATGAAAATGTCCAGGATCCTCCCTTTCTTTATGGCTAGATGGGGAAAGGGTCTCAAAATGTTTTACTGTTGTGGCATGGGATCAAGGTACAGAAAAGTTGAGAACAATGGATCTATCCCATAATCAGCATATACATTCTATACTGATTGTCTCCTACTCCTTACAGTAAAATTGCACCGTATCGACCAAATTAGATTTTAAACTCTGTGGGACAGGGACAGTGTCTACTTGTGTGTTTTGTCCAGGACAACAGGGCTCTGTGGTGGGGTGTACAAACTCCACACTGGATAGGAAAGGGTTAATCAGCTGCGGTGAGCTCACTCAGCCCTGCCCCACTTCACCTGCAAAAGCTGTCAGGTTTGGAGGGGGCAATTAAAAAGAGAGAGCCAGCTCTCTTGAGAGAAGACTGGGAGGGACAACAGATTTCTTGGGCTAGCTCCCTGAAGGAAGGCTGGGCTGAGGCTAGGAGTTGGAGCCAACCAAAGACTGCTACATGCCAGTGCCTTCTTGAGGGCAGGTAGGCCTGTTGTAGGACTATTGTGTTTCTTTTCGACCTGGGGTACTGTGTTTTCTGTTCTGCCTGGGACCTGCTTATGGTCTGAATGGAACTACTGCAGTCAATGGGCCTCCCCTGAAGGGAAGGATCACTCCCAGTAAATCTCTGTTGGTTTGCCCCCTACCAGAGTCCATGCAATGCAGTGATTTGTCACAAGCCTTAAGGCAGCCCAGTCATAGGCCCTGACACAGATCCAGGATTGGAACAGCAAGAGAGAAAAATTCAGTGAAAATGTAGATTTGAATAAATCACTCTCCCCAAGTAGAGTATTATTGCAAGGGGTCTGGGTCTAATCCAGACTGGTGCCAGTTTAGCAACAGTACCTGCTGCATCCTGTCTACGGTGACCAGACAGCCAGTGTGGAAAAATCGGGACGGGGGTGGGGGGTAATAGGAGCCTATATACGAAAGACCCAAAAATCGGGACTGTCCCTATAAAATCGGGACATCTGGTCACCCTAATCCTGTCCCAGGTAGTTTTAGAAGCAATAAACCAAAAAAGACCAACATCTATATCTCCCTAGGATTGCCATTGGTGGCTCCTTCTCAATACCCATTATTTAAGGTTGTGAGTCTATAAAGGCTTATCTGTAAGTAATTAGAACCCAGCAGGTAATGCCTTCCTCTTTGAACACTGGCAGAGAATTAACTCCAGCATAGTGGGACTTCCTCCTAGGAGCACCACTAAGATGGAACCACTGGGCTTAGAATCTCCTCCAAGGATCAGATGGGATCATTGGGATCTTATTGTGATGCAGATAATAAATGGAACAGTAATGGTCCCAAACTACATTATCGCCTTGGATGACTATTGTAAGAGTATTTTTTTTCAGATGTAGGCTAGAGATTGACTTCAGTGGGATTTGCACATAAGGATCAAGTGCAGAATATGCAGCAGATTCCTAGCATGGATAAAAGCTCTATGGATCTGAAGTCAGAATGTGCCCTTAGCTATGAGAAATCAGTAACAGAATTGCATATATGGCCTAAAATAACACATGATCAGCAATCGGTCCAAAACGTTCTGTGACAATCTGAATCACAGTCTGCAAAGAATCCTAATGAGAGAGAGAGAGAAAAATGATAAGCAATTGCATTGTGTCTACTATACTTTGATTTTTATATAAAGAGCTCTGTGAACCAGTTCAGGCTGGCTTGGAGGGGGCAGTTTAAAAAGAGAGAGAGCTCGAGAGCTCTCTTCAGAGAAGACTGGGAGGGACAACAGATTTCTTGGGCTAGTTCCCTGAAGGAAGCCTGGGCTACATGAGAAGAAATCTGACTACATGAGAAATCTGTACTGATTTAACTAAGTCAATTTTAAAACTTAGAGCTTGTCTACATGAGGAAGTTACGCCAATTCAACTTGAGGTGTGATTTTTAAACTGTAGTTAAAGTAGTGCAAAAAACGACTTAAGTGGACACACTTATTTCCATTTAAGAGTGGCTTATTTGGGCGTAACTATTTTTTTTTGGTTTTATTTTTAACCTTTTGTTAGATTTGAAACCTAAAAAATAAACAAATATATAATAATAAAAACAGGAAATTTGAAAATTACACTCTGGTTAAATAAAACAGAACTGCATTCCTAAATGTATTTTCTGTTGCATTTAAGGTCATCCCATTTCCCCTACAAGTTGATGCACTGAACAATGGTTAAGTTGTTTTCTACTTCTTTTATTCTCTGTAATTTGAAGTTTAACTGCTGCCAGATTGGATGAACATGCCACTGAATCTTTTCATTTATTTTTATCAAACCACGGAGTGCTCTGAAGCAGGTAAAGATCAGAAACAGCAGGTGGGGTAATTCTGTTTTTTGTCTAGAGAGAAAAAGACAGGGATAATGGCCAAGATTTCAAAAGTGACTCATGATTTTTGGGTGCCTCCGTTTTGGAGTTTTCGACTAGACACCTTAATGATGCTTGATTTGTGAAAGAGTGGGTGTTCAGCATATGCAGCAAAGCACTCTGGGAAATTTTTCAAAACAGAAATTGGGAAGAAAGAGGACTGGCCAAAGTGGTTACATAAACATGGATAGGGGCTCCTGTCATCTTTCAAAAAAGCATGCTGAACTGGCTACAACCTAAGATACTGGCAGGGCAAAACACCTTTAACTGATCAAGTTATGAACTGAGTTTTAGCCATATGCTGTGTAGACACAAGCCATATTTAGAGTCAGCTGTCACAGTAAGTGCTTACAAACACAGTTATAAAAGTTGTAGGGTAGAAAGGCCGTAAGTCATTCTTATGAAGCATTTCTTTTATAGTAATTGATTTTGAACAAATGCAGTGTTTTGGGGAATCCTATGGAAAAACGCCATTGCATTTTGTTGTCTATAATGAGAAGTTAACACAGAGTAAATGGTATTTAATAGCCAGGGAATGCATTTATGCATCCTCAGTTGTTACATTTTAGTTATGTGCAATGTATTACAAATAAATCTCCTTTTAATATTACTTACTGTCTGGAACGTGACTCACTTCACAGATTCCTGTGCTTATCAGTCTTCAAATGCTCTCCACTTTAGCCCTCCAGTCAATGGCAAAATGTCTCACAGGAGTCAATGCTACTCACAACAAATGTTAATTTTCCTCTTGTCTTGCAAAGGCTACTTCACCCACAGTGAAAGGAAGAACAGCTGGTGGACTAAGCCAAAGCTGCCTTGCTGCTCCCCATGACCCCACCTATACACACATAGCAAAAGTAAAAAAGGAACAAAACAAGGAGCTTGTCTAAACACAGCTTTTTTGTAGAGAATGATAAAGTAGTAAAAACCCCTAGTATGGACCAAGTTATGTCTGTGTATAAAGGTGCTTATAATGCCTTAAGGGAATAAGCTATACTACTATAAGCACCTTTATACCTGTATAACTGCGTCCAGACTAGGGCGTTGCAATGATATCGTTAAAATTATACAAATAAGTGTGTGGAAACTAAGCCCAAGGACTGAATGGGATGTCACCCTGTCCCACTTTATTAAACTGAGCTTATACCTTGACAAACAATTTTAACAGGGAACAGTCTTAAATACATGTATTCCCCTACCAGGTGTACAGTAGTATGGTTTTGGTCAATTTCCTCCTCTGGACAGAGGTCCTGCAATGAAGTCACAGTGCAGACTCAAAGTTGGTGACATGACACTCCACATGGCATTAGTGCCATACAAGGGTAGACAGACATGCACTACCTATACTTGAGCTACCATGCTAACAATAACAATGGGCTGCCACACTACTATTTTTAATGTGTTTGCTCCAGCAGAGCTAGCATGTAGTGCTCTCTGCCTGGGCTTGGAGGCATGCTCCCAACTGCAGTGAAGACCTACCCTCAGCCATTGCTTCAAGATGAGGCAAGCAGAAGGTGTCTGAGAAAGAGCAAGTTTGTTATGCAAACATTGTGGGCCAGATTTTGCAACACTTTCTGAAGAAACTAGTTATTGAAGTCAATGAGGCTACTGATATGAGTAAGTGCTACTCACTATTAGAGAGGAATGCAAAACTGCATGGTATAGTAATGTAATGGAGTTTCCACAAAATGCCAGGGATAACGTTGCTGATCTTCCCCCCCAAAAAAATCTCCCAGGATATAAATGTTCATCTTCCTCTTTAATGAGATACTATGTAATAGGACAACAGCCAGCACTGTTGCATTATGGGATTATCAACATTCCATTGTAATTCCATCTGTGAGAAGGCTAGCTCTTGGCTTGCAGTTCCTTTTTAATAACCCAAGTGGCAACAACTAATGAAACTCCGGGAGGAGGTAATGCCTTTAAAGCAGCTCCTTCGGGGATGTCAGAGGGGCCAAAATATTCTCCACTGATAGAATACGAAAGTTTGATGCTTCTACTTGCTATTATGTGACACAAAAGAGAAATGGTCTGGAAGTGTATTGTATATGTATGTGTGTGTGTGTGTGTGTATATGTATATATATATATATATATATATATATATATATATATATATATATATATATATATATATATAATTACAGTAACAGCTGAGACCAGGGTCCTGTTGTGCCACACTGTACAAGCAGAAAAAGAGACCCTCCATGCCCAAAAGAACTTACAATCTACATAGACAAGGCAGACAAAAGATAGGAGAAAGATCAATATCTCCAGGTTAGAGATTGGGAACTGAGGCACAAAGACAATAAATGACTTGTCCAAGGTCACACAGAAAAGTCTGAGGTAGTGCCAGGAGTTGAACCCAAGGCGCAGGACAGTTACTGAGTGACCAGAAAGACTGAAGTGTTCTCCTACTGGTTTTTGAATGTTATGATTCCTGATGTCAGATTTGTGTCCATTTATTCTTTTGTGTAGAGACTGTCTGGTTTGGCCAATGTACATGGCAGAGGAGCATTGCTGGCACATGATGGCATATATCACATTGGTAGATGTGCAGGTGAACAAGCCCCTGATGGCGTGGCTGATGTGATTAGATCCTATGATGGTGTCACTTGAATAGATATGTGGACAGAGTTGGCACCTGGATTTGTTGCAAGGATAGGTTCCTGGGTTAGTGTTTTTGTTGTGTGGTGTGTAGTTGCTGGTGAGTATTTGCTTCAGGTTGGGGGGCTGTCTGTAAGCAAGGACTGGTCTGTCTCCCAAGATCTGTGAGAGTGAGGGATCATTCTTCAGGATAGGTTGTAGATCTTTGATGATGCGCTGGAGAGGTTTTAGTTGGGGGCTGAAGGTGACGGCTGGTGGCGTTCTGTTACTTTCTTTGCTGGGCCTGCCCTGTGGTAGGTGACTTCTGAGTACTCTTCTGGCTCTGTCAATCTGTTTCTTCACTTCAGCAGGTGGGTATTGTAGTTGTAAGAACGCTTGATAGAGATCTTATAGGTGTTTGTCTCTGTCCGAGGGATTGGAGCAAATGCGGTTGTATCTTAGAGCTTGGCTGTAGACAATGGATCGTGTGATGTGTCCTGGATGGAAGCCGGAGGCATATAGATAAGTATAGCGGGTCAGTAGCGATCAGCAGCTGAGAAGATCCACGCTCTTCAGAAGCAGATTAGCTAGATTGTTTGACATTAGTAATTAACTCAGCAGCATGAAATAATTATGCAAAACAGCCAGACACTGTTTATGACATATGGAAATCCTTTACTATCTACATTCATGGAGATCTGAATGACAATAGTCTTTAGCCATAATCATAGGAAATATTTAAAATGATCTAACCTAGTAGTTCTCAACAAGGGGTACGCAGAGGTCTTCCAGAGGGTATATCAATTCATCTAGATATTTGCTTAGGCCTAGGCTACACTTGCAGATGTACAGCGCTGTTAGTTAAACCCGTGTTCGTACAGCTGAGTAGGGAAAGCGCTGCAGCCTGTCCACACTGGCAGCGGCCAGCGCAGTAACTACCACTGACGTGGCTACATTTGCGGCACTTGCATCTGTATTGGGAGCGGTGCATTATGGGCATTCAGGTAGCTGCAACGTGCTTTTCAAATCGGGGGGGTGAGGGGGACTTTGACAGGGAGTGTTTTTGGAAAAAGAGTGGGTTTTTGGAATCTCCACAGAGTGTCAGCTCATTATTTCCACACCTCCACATCCCCTGCCTCTCTCTCAATCACTGAAAGCAAACAGCAGGGGCTTTGTTTGTTTTTAAAGAGCAGATAAAAGAGAGGAAACGGAGCCTGTGTTTAGCAGCTGTGTTTAGCAGCTCAACAACGGAGCTCTGAACTCCAACCCGGAAGTGCCGTTTCAAAACAAAGCAGCTTCCGGAGATCAGTAACTGCGGAGTTCCTGGGCTACACTGAAAGACCAGCGTTCCACCCACTTCGCAACAGTAGCTATTTCTCTCGGGGAGGTGGAGTACATGCAGCGCTGTATCTGAGGAGATACAGCGTTGCACGTGCCTTGCAAGTGTAGCCAGTTAATGAGTTACAGCGCTGCCGGCAGTTTTATTACGCTGTAACTTGTAAGTGTAGCCAAGGCCTTAGTTTTACAACAGGCTACATAAAAAGCACTAGCAAAGTCAGTACAAACTAAAATGTCATACAGACAATTACTTGTTTATACTGCTCTATGTACTATACATTGAAATGTAAATACAATATTTATATTCCAATTGATTTATTTCAAAATTGTATAGTAAAAATGAGGAAGTAAGCAATTTTTGAGTAATAGTGTGCTGTGACACTTTTGTATTTTTATGTCTGATTTTGTAAGCAAGTAGTTTTTAATGGGGGGAGGGATAGCTCAGTGGTTTGAGCATTGGCCTGCTAAACCCAGGGTTGTGAGTTCAATCCTTGAGGGGGCCATTTGGGGAATCTGGGGCAAAAATTGGGGATTGGTCCTGCTTTGAGCAGGGGGTTGGACTAGATGACCTACTAAGGTCCCTTCCAACCCTGATATTCTATGATTCTAAATGAGGTGAAACTTGGAGGTATGCAAGACAAATCAGATTCCTGAAAGGGGTACAATAGTCTGGAAAGATTGAGAGACACTGATCCAGTCAACCTGAGCAGAATTTGGCAGACACACTGAAAAGGAAGGAAAGAAGATGTTTCCTTTCATTTCCTTCTTTGTCTTGTGGCACATGGGGGTGCAGATACATATAGGAATCTGCTTTCAGTAGAATATATTGGTTAACAGTTCAGACTATTTACATGCAGCATGAAGTAACTTGAAGAATGTGGGCGGGGGGAGTATTATATATACATATTGGTCCAGAAGGTAGCCCAATTTACATCAGTGTAACTTTGTTGACATCAGTGGGGTAACTCTTGCTTCACACCACAATAAGTGTAGGGAAAATGAAGGCATTGTGTATATGAATGTATGTGTGATATGCATATGAGTCCTGGTTCTTCTCTTACTTAGATTGGTATAAATCAGTGATAACTTTACTAAAGCCAGTGAATTAATCCAGTATAAAACTGGCAAGAAATTAGAGTCTGATCCATGGTGTATAACAGGGGTAGGCAACCTATGGCACGGATGCCAAAGGCAGCACACGAGCTGATTTTCAGTGGCACTCATACTGCCTAGGTCCTGGCCACCGGTCTGGGGGCCGCTGCATTTTAATTTAAAGTTACGCTTCTTAAACATTTTAAAAACCTTATTTACTTGACATACAACAATAGTTTAGTTATATATTAAAGACTTATAGAAAGACCTTCTAAAAACATTAAAATGTATTACTGGAACGCAAAACCTTAAATTAGAGTGAATAAATGAAGACTTGGCACACCACTTCTGAAAGGCTGTCGACCCCTGGTGTAGAGGAACCTTTGGGAGAGAGGGAAATGTGTGAGCAGCAGGAGTGTTTATTATCTGCCTTGAGCTCTGTTCTGGAGGCTCTCTGGGAATTGGAATTGAGCTGAAGTTCCTGGAAGAAGGGATTTCCCTGCATGCTGTTTGACCATCTCATTTCAGGACTGGCATATATGTGTAAATACAAAAACTTGCCTTTGGAGTATATACAGACTGTCACTGATTTCTCCTGTGGGAACCTGACCTGGACAGCTGCTACCCCATGACAGAGGGGCATTCTGATGTAAGAATGGGACACTGATGTTAGAAGAAAGGGCAACTATATATTTCCTAAGGGGGGTGTTTAGTTTAGGCAATGGTACATCCAACACTTCCCTTGGAAGTCTATTCAACAGTCAAATAGGTCTCACCATTGTTATTATTTATTTATATTGCAGTAGCTTCCTGACGCCACAAGTCAAGGATCAGGGCCACATTGTTAGATGTTGTGAGGCTGGAATCTGAGGTTGGGCCACTGCTACATTTCCATCACTATGGGAGGCTTAGGCTAGGATTCCACAGGAGGACCCTGTGAGTAGGGTTACCATATGTCCAGGTTTTCCTGGATAAAGCCTCTTTTTTTGAGCATCCTTTCTCTGTCTGGAGGGAGAGGAGATTTTAAAAATAACAGGAAGTGTCCCTAGGTGTTTGTGTAGCAGACAAACTGCAGCTTAGAAACAGCCTCGATTGGTCCACTTCCCTGCATACCCAGCTGATTGGTTTATTCCCCTGTAGCCTGGGTCCCAGCCCTGGAGGTAGGCTGACCAGATAGTAAGTGTGAAAAATCGGGACAGGGGGTGGGGGGTAATAGGAGCCTATATAAGAAAAAGCCCCAAATATCGGGACTGTCCCTATAAAATCGGGACATCTGGTCACCCTGCCTGGAGGGAGTCACCGACTGAAGACTGGCACTGGGTCCTGGCTTGTATCAGCCGCCTTGCCACCATGACAGGCAGTACCCCTGCTGCAGATACTCCCTCCAGCACGGTCCAGATCCCCTCCCAGGATACACACACCCCTTATGCGTCTACAGGTATCCTCTCTGAGACTCCCCAGATACTTCTCCCTGTACACACACACATCCCTCCAGCACCCCCCAAAATGCCACGTCAAACCCCCCAACTGTAGCCCCCCAGCCACCCCACCAGTGTCTTCTTTTGAAATATGGCTACCCTACTCACAATGCAAGGGTACCACAGGCAACTGGCTGTGTTGCTCATTTCCATCAAGGACTGGAAGTTTCTCCCTACATTTTGATAAAAATCCTTCTTCAAAAGTGTGTGTGTGTGTGTGTGTGTGTGTGCGTACGCGTGTGTGTGTAAAGCAGACTTCCTTTATGTGGGGCATGGATGCCATCCAGAAGCTGTTTGAGTGAGTTACAAATATATATTCTTAGTGGGTTATGTTCAAGGAAGAGCACTGTATGTGCCACAGGCTCTCTTTCTTAATAGAGTGTTGGGATGAATATTGACACAGTTGCCTAACTGCACTGTTGCATTCCTAAAAGAAAAGGCTAGGTACAAGAGTCCATCATTAATGACAACAGGTCTTAACAGTGAGGAATTAAGAATGTGAAGGAAAGATCTAAAGACGATAAGGGAAGTGGCAAGGACTACAAGCAGGCAAAGATCCGGAGAAAAAATAAGCCCAGCAAGCTTAAAATGACTGAGGACTTGTTTGCTTAGCATAAACATTTCCTCTAACCTTGGGTTCATGATTTAGCATTTCTGATGTAAATAAAGTGGACTGTGAAAGAACAGCAACTCCCTGGGGGACGGAAGTGAATTTGCATCTAAACTGAGGGACATCCTTTCTAACAAGGGGCAATTACAAAGCCTGTAAGGAAAAACTAAGGCCTTGATCCTACAAGCACTGCAAATCAATGGGACTACTCAATATAATAAAAGTGGCTACCAGATGCAAATGTGTTTGCAAGGATCTGGGACCTAAGGTGGTATATTTGGCACAGTTGCTACCTGGCTGTTGGAACCCAGATTACATTATGAAAAGTCTGAAGATGGCTGTGTAGTGCAGGGGTCAGCAACCTTTCAGAAGTGCTGTGCCGAGTCTTCATTTATTCACTCTAATTTATGGTTTTGTGTTCCAGTAATACATTTTAACGTTTTTAGAAGGTCTTTCTATAAGTCTTTAATATATACCTAAACTATTGTTGTATGTAAAGTAAATCAAGTTTTTAAAATGTTTAAGAAGCTTAACTTAAAATTAAATTAAAATGCAGAGGCCCCCAGACCGGTGGCCAGGACCCAGGCAGTGTGAGTGCCACTGAAAATCACCCCGTGCCATGGGTTGCCTACCCCTGCTCTACACCAAAACCTTATACAATCGCAACAAACCACCACATGGCATATTGTCCCAACAATCAAAACCGTTTGCATGCTAAGAAAAATAATTTGGAAGCCTGTGTAACAGCATCATCTGGTGACATGTGCTATAACAATATTCCAGAGAACAATCCTGCAATGGCAGGGGAAGGGAAAGGATTAGAAGACACATGATGGTTTTTCCCTTTCTAAGACAGGGCTTTATTTAATATTTTGGGCTGTACTTTACTGGGCTGAGTTTGTTTCCCTTTCATATAAAAATGACAGACATGACTGCCCATGATGTTGCTTAAAAGCAAACAACCCCAATGCCCAATCCCTTTACAATATTTGGGGAACAAGATTTAAAACAAAACAACCACCTATTGGGGTTAAGTTTACAAGCCAACTGAAGTTAATTTAGAAAACAATTTAGATCCTTAGTCACTAGTGCCTGATTGAGTAACTTTTAATATAAAAACAGCACCATTCTTAATGTTGAAAATTGCACCCAAGAATTTCTTTATTCTAGATTAATGGGGAGAAATAATCTGGAGAGATCTGTGTTTAATGCTCTGCATGGAGAAGTCGCTGTGCCGCAAACCCCTTTTTAACCTGTATTAAGGCCATTCCTTTAGCCACCATTCTTCCAGTTGAGGAAAATGTGTTGAGGCTCCCTTCAGAGTCCCTTAGCATTGCCTTTTAGGCCTTGGCTACACTTACGAGTTACAGCGCAATAAAACTGCCCGCAGCGCTGTAACTCACTAACTGGCTACACTTGCAAGGCACGTGCAAGGCACGTATCTCCTCAGATACAGCGCTGCATGTACTCCACCTCCCCGAGAGGAATAACAGCTGTTGCGAAGTGGGTGGAACGTTGGTCTTTCAGTGTAGCCGAGGAACAACGCAGTTACTGATCTCCGGAAGCTGCCTTTGTTTTGAAACGGCACTTCTGGGTTGGAGTTCAGAGCTCCGTTGTTGAGGTGCTTTACAAAAAACCAAACACAGCTACTGTTTGCAGGCGGGGGGGTGGGGGAGAAGAGGGGAGGGGCTCCGTTAGGAATGCCAGCAGCAAAGTTGCCTTGGACAGAGACGGCGTGGGGTGGGGGGGGGGGGGAGAAGAACGGCGGGGGGGGGGAGGGGGAAGGCTCCGTTTCCTCTCTTTTATCTGCTCTTTAAAAACAAACAAAGTCCCTGCTGTTTGCTTTCAGTGATTGAGAGAGAGGCAGGGGATGTGGAGATGTGGAAATAATGAGCTGACACTCTGTGGATATTCCAAAAACCCACTCTCTCTCCAAAAATGCTCCCTGTCAAAGTCCCCCTCGCCCCCCCCATTTGAAAAGCACGTTGCAGCCACTTGAATGCCCATAATGCACCGCTCCCAATACAGCTGCAAATGCCTCAAATGTAGCCACCTTACTGCGCTGGAGCTGCCAGTGTGGACAGGCTGCAGCGCTTTCCCTACTCAGCTGTACGAACACGGGTTTAACTAACAGCGCTGTACATCTGCAAGTGTAGCCAAGGCTAGTCAGCCAGAAGCAGCTGCTATTGAGATATGTGAGGCAATCCCGAATTCCTACTCTTCCCACAGGGAAAAGTATGCAGCTGCCATTGGATTCTCAACCCAATTCAGACTGAGAGATGCAAAAGAGTGGGTCTGGGAATGGCACTATGGTCTCTGTCAGCATGGCATAAACTCTATCACTGCCCGTACAGAATTCCTCAAATATACCACTCAATGACCAGCGTTCTCCCTTTGTCACACTGCACTGGGGGCGCTTACCAGGAAAGTGACCTGAAAGTGCGAACTCACCTCTGTTCCAGTTCCGTTGTGATGACGTTGTGATATTATGGGCCAAATTCTTCCCTGAGTAAACTCCACTGAGGTCAGTACTGTTATACCAAGGATGGCTTTGTTGCCAAGTGTTCGATGGTGGAGTGGCAAGAAGTGTGCATTCATTCTTGCCACAGGCTGATTTTCAAAGGTGACAAAGGTGACTGAGTGCCCAACTTGAGGGCATGGCTACACTGGAAATTTCAAAGCGCTGTCGCGGGAACACTCCCACAGCAGCACTTTGAAGTGCGAGTGTGGTCGCATGCGAGCCACCTCCATGAGGGGATTAGCTCTAAGCGCTGGGAGCCTGTCCACACTAGCGCTTTAAAGCACTCAGACTTGCTGCGCTCATGGGGGTGATTTTTCACAACCCTGAGCCAGCAAGTTAGAGCGCTATAAAATGTAAGTGTAGACAAGCCCTGAGACAATTTTAAAAGGGCCTGATTTTCAGAAAGTGCTGAGTCCCATCCTCGAAATCCCTGTAAAGTGTCTCAAATTGGGCACCCAGAAACACTAGTCACTTTTGAAAATATCAACTATTGTGTTCAGATTGTTATCAAGATTATACAGGATTCCCTCGAAGCATAGCCCCAGTGCTCAATTCTTTGTTTCATGTGATAAGACAGAATCATTGCCTCCTACATTGATAATAATTTTGTCACCACATGATGACAATTACTCACTACTTAACATTGATGACTTGATGATGTTGTGCTGTGATCCAATGACACAGCTTCACTGTGTCTTGACAGAAGTCACAAAACCAATGTTTGAGTCTAAATAAACTGAAAACTCTTTAAATGACTTGCTAGCAGAATCTGGCCCACACATTTCAGATAGGTTCCACTCTAGCTAGCACTGCTGCAAAATTCTATAAACAAGAACAGCATTGTTTGATTGCTGTACCAGAATACCAGAAGATTAAATTCATTCACGGTTTAAATACACCCTATTAATTTATTTACCTGCTGATGTGTTGAAAGCTATCAGGTAAATACTGGATGTACTAGCAGTTTATATAAATGCAAACATTTGCCACAATAGAAGTAGAAGCTGTGCTGCTCTAGCTTGTCAAGGCCAATTTAAAGAATTATTCTTAGGAACACTACCTAATAAAGGGAGCCAGTGAGGTCTATTGAACTGAAGTGATTCCCACTGGCATTTGGTGCTGTTATGGTTTATCATGTCAGAGCTACTTGGACACTTTTCAGGTCATAGACTACAGAACAGAGAAGGCTGGGAATACACATGAGCAGTAAAATTAGACATCCAGCCAGGGCCGGTGCAAGGAAGTTTCGCGCCCTAGGCGAAACTTCCTTGCACCAGCCCTACGCCGCGCCCCCCACAATACCGTCCCCCCCAGCCAGCTGCCCCGCCCCGCAGGAGCTCAGCCTTCCCTCCTCCCCCGCCGTGGGGGCTCAGCCCCCCCGCAACCGGTGGACCGCCCGCAGGAGCTGAGCAGGGAGCCGGGGGGCAGCTCAGGGGGGTAGCGAGGTGGCTCCCCACTCAGGCGCTGGGTGGGGGCAGCAAGGCGGGGGGCTCACCGCGGCTGCCCTCCAGCTCCCCGTTCAGCCACTGAGCGGGGAGACAAGGGGCAGCCGCAGCAAGCCGCCCCTTGTCTCTCCGCTCAGCAGCTCAGCGGGGAGACAAGGAGCAGCCACGGCAAGCCGCCCCTTGTCTCTCCGCTCAGCAGCTCAGCGGGGAGACAAGGAGCAGGCACGGCAAGCTGCCCTTTGTCTCTCGGCTCAGCAGCTCAGCGGGGAGACAAGGGGCAGCCGCGGCAAGCCGCCCCTTGTCTCCCCGCTCAGCAGCTCAGCCGCCCACCAAATCTTGGTGCCCTAGGCGACCGCCTAGGGTCACCTAGTGGGTGCGCTGGCCCTGCATCCATTGCTAAACGCATTACAATCATTATTGACACAGTTCAGTGGAAAAGAATCTATCTGGCTTCCTTTTGAAACAACACTGCTTTAGTCCCACCACCTCGCAAAAGAAAAATCAAGGATTTGTGAAGGCTTCTGAGGGGTGGAAGCTGCAAAAAAGATTTTTGATTAATCTTGCCCTGTGTTATAAAATGTATAACTGTCAGCCTAAAAAGCAATCTGCTGCCTGTTGAAAGGAATCCTTGGCAAAGCTTCACCTTAGAAAACTCAAACTGAGTCTACGCTGGACTTATTTTTATGATTGTGTCGTGTAGGCCAGCTTTCAACAGGTTTAACTAGTATGGTAGTAGGAATGGATCCAGTTGGGGGCCTTGTCTACTCTCTGGTTCTAGAGGTTTGTGGAAAGTGGAAGTTCCATTTTGTGAAGGATTTCAAGGTTTAGAAATTTGGCTTCATTCTAAATTGGAGCAAAACCTGAAAATTTTGAAACTCTCTGAGAAATAATTTTGTTTTTAAATTCGTTTTGGGCTGTTTGAAACATTGTGTTTCAATTTCAACTATTTTTTATTTTATATTATATTATGCAATATACTAAAACACAATTATTTAAAATTTCAAAATGGAAACGTTTTGTTCTGACAGTGAGGCTCTGCTTTGCAAAGATGATGATGTGCCAGCACTTCCCTGATAGCCAGCAAATGCTTGGTGGACACTGGGGTTACTGCACTCAAGGACTCTATCTAGGCTTCTTTCACTTATAGTTTGGGAAATAGCTCTCCCCAATTGTGCACGAATCTATCAAAGTTTCAGCCAGGAAGAAATCTTCATAGAAAAGTTCTAATTTCCAACCCTTTGCCAATTGGAGAAGCCTGCTGCTATCTCTCTGACTGCCTATCCTGTTCGCTGTTTGCACTCAGTAAGTGATGGAAGAGTTCCCCTAACCCTAACTATTTATCAGTCCTTTGTGTACAGGGTGACTGTGACTCCTAGGTTGTAAGACTGAAAGAATAAGTTTAAGAAAGAGACAAGACAAAGCTTGTTTTGAAGGACGGCACCAAAATATTTTACCAATGGCACAGAATCAGAGATTTGTATCACAAGGTATGATCCTTTGCATGATCGAATGGTCCTTTTTATCTGTGTTTATTTGCTCCTTATGAGATACAGACTGTTGGACATTAGATCTCAAATAAAGGATGTTCCTTAAAACAGGATGGGTGGTCAGCCATCATATGCTACCTCTGTGTCTTCCGCCCCTACTTACTTTCCTGTTTTCTTTTGGTAACACCTCCATTCCTGTCATTGCTGTGAGCTGACTGAACAACATGTTACAAATTAATTGGATTGCACTGTTTCCAGTGTGTGATGGGCAAGCCCTACATTGGTGTGAACCAACAATGTCAGTACAACAATCCCCAATCAGGCTCTATTTGCATTCCTTGTAAAGTACTGATGTTGCCTCAGTGGGATTTAATTTCCATTCTATTATTTTAACACTTTCTGAAACCTGTAGTTAACATTAACTGACAGGGTGAACTGAGAATCTCGGGATTTCCTATTATGGCTAATTAAATGAAATACTAATTCATGCATGGGCACGCTCTTGGCGCTAAATTGCATTGCGCCACCACAATTCACTTTACTGCTAATTCTAGTACTTATTGATTATTTAAAATTTGTCTTGAAGAACAAGATGTGAGAGCCATGTGGATTTTCCAACATACAGGTGCACACTGGAACCAGCAGGGAAGCTTTGTTTCTGAAAAAATAATGCACAGAAACTGGCTACGTGTGAGAATGTTCCTGTTAAGTTTCCAGTACAACTGGGAGAAGGATTTCATATCAGCAAGTACTTCACTAATCCCCCAATTAATACTAAATTCATTCTACTGTATCTCACTAGGTCGCCTTGATTATGTTAATTAGGTCTCTAGTTAGCTATTGTACTTTTCTGGCCTCAGGATAAACCTCATTTGGACAAAAAAGAACAAAGACTTAAAATGGAACTGAATGAACCACCTATGCAACCTAGTTCAGGCAAAGCAGGAGTCAAAGTGCAAGTGGTCATCTTCCTATCTGCACCAGTAACACTAAAGGCTTCCTCACCAGCTGCTAAACTAAATATGCATCCATCTGTTGAAGGGTAGTATTTAAAATAACAAGCTGTTGTTGTCAGAAGAGTAACAATATAAAAATGGTACCTTCTTGCTAAACGGATCTGTTCCCTAGGAGTATGGCTGCTTTCTTTGGTGACTAAAAGAAGATTTGATTACGTTTTATTCTTAGTACTGCAGAGCCAACACAGCTATGAGAGGCTGAGCTAGAGTCTACTATGACTCCTGCATTTACAAACAGAATGTTCGTACCAACAACAAAATGTTTATCACTGAGGACAACGACGCATGAACCAGAGAGGAGAAAAACAGCTTGACTTTCAGATCCCAGACAGAGTTGGCAAGGCTGACACTTAGAAAACTTTTTAGTTGTAAACTGAGCAAATTTAGTCTGAAATCAATAAAACACCATAAGTATGGAACCTCCCATTATGATTTTCACAGAGTCATTTTTCAGGGTAGAACTGTACTTCAAACCAACCATAAACAATAATAGAAATACTTAAACACTGAGAGTGTGCTTGGTGCCATACTGAATATAAAGAACAACACAGTCCATGGAGTTTACTAAGTAGAAGACAAACAATATAAATCATGCCAAGATGTACTAGTAACCAGAAGGTGAGTTTAACATGGGGCAGAGTGTGGTATGGGTTGTTAATTTGTTTCTTTTTAAAATAAGAGTCTAACAAACAGGGCCGGCTTTAGGAAGTGCAGGGCCCGATTCGAAGAAGGGCCCTCCGCTGAAGACAGCAGCAGTGATTGAGCTGACGCCAAAGTGCCCCGACACGGACGTTGCGAGGCCCTCTTAGGCGCAGGGCCCGATTTGGGGGAATTGGCCTAAAGCCGGCCATGCTAACAAAGCTTCTTGGTGTAGTAGATTAAGCTGATGGGCTTCAGAGAAAAAGCCCCTCATTATAAAGCTCTGCTTTTATCCCACTCATATATTTCTCTCTCAGCATGTTTAATCCTGATTATGATCGTCCCATGTCATCCATTAATGCAAGCTTAGCTTCCAGGATCACCATAAGGAAAAGCAGTGTTTGCTATTTTTATCAGTGGCAGGCCAAATGGAGTCCATGGAGGTCTGGATACTACTGTTGGCCACCCTTGTTTTTTCTACAGAAGTGTGACCCGCAGACTACAGGTTCCAGCACTTCTTATTGACTGGAGTACCCAGGAATTCAGGGATCTGTAATTTCTTAGCCACCACCTCCATATTACAAATGAATAAATACAGTCTGTTCCTTTATATGTAAACTGAGTGCATTACTGATATTATGTTTTTATGGCAGTGCCTAGTTCCTTGGGCTCCAGTTTAGTTACTAATATTAGGTGGGATTATCAAAAGCACCTAAGCGAAGCACAAGTTCTATTGACAGATAATGAGACTTGTGCTCCTAAAGCTTTGTCTGTACATGAAAGTTATTCTGAAATGAGATAGGGAGTGAATTTAAAGCAGAATAGCTATTCCTGATTAACTCCCTGTGTGCACATTTTATTGCAGAATAAGAGTGCCTTTTTATGGTTTAGGTTAATCCACTTCCACAAACTATTCCAGAATAACTTAGTGTGTAGAAAAGTCCTAAGTACTTTTTGAATATCCCACCCACCGTGGCAAAGTGCATCTCTATTGTTAACAGTTAAACAAACTTTCACAGAACCAGTCTCCAGGTTACTGAAAAGAATAAAGGCTGTTGTATAATTTCAGAGTTTTTCAGGTTGCTAAAAAGCACACAGCAGTACATTTTCCATAGATTTCTTGAGGAGTAGATTAACCTTTTGATTGTCCTTCAACTGGAGAAAAGTCACACAAATAAAAGGCCTAGATTGACCATATTTTCCCAAAGAGAAAATGGGACACTACACAGGCCAGCCTGAGGCCCTGCTCTTCCCAAGCATGGCCGGTCCAAGCTCCTCCATGTGGAGTCGTCCCGAGGCCCCCCCTGCCGCTTGCATGCACATGGGGCCAGCCCGGCCTGAGTCGCTCTCCCTCCTGTGCAGGGCTGGCGTTGCTGCTCTCCCCCCGCCACATGTTTCTTCACACCCCATTATGGGTTGCACCCCACTTTTTGGGCAAAACTGTGCATTTGTCCAGTTTGCTCTTGCCAACTGATCAAGGGACCGTCCTGGCCAAAACAGGACATATGGTCACCCTAAAAAGGCCATGCAGTGAGGTGAACTCCTCCTTGTCATGGTTTCAAACAACTGCTCCTTTGAAAGTTAAGCAGGAAAACATCTTTGCTGATTGCTTAGGCTTTGTTTCTCTTCGCAGTCTCTGGGGGAGATTTTCAGAGGAACAAATGGGAGGTGGGAATCCCATGGGCGGCAGGTATAATAGGCCACGGGAGGCTCTGCCTCTCCCGGCGTGGCCACTGGACCCCCAGTTGTGGGGTTTGGCGGCAAAGTTTTTGCTTTATTATGCCCCATGCAGGTTCCGCCTCAGACACCCTGGAACCTGCATGGAGCATATCAAAAGCGTCTTCTTACAGATGCTTTTCCCCGCGGCGGGTTGGGTCCGGGGAGGGGAAGCACGGCACGGCTTCGGCCAACCCAGGGCTCCTCCAGCTGAGGTGTGAGGGGCGCTTAGGGATATGGCCAGCCCGAGGCTTCTCCAGGCAGGTGGTGGTGGTGGCTTCGGCCAGCCCAGGGCTCCTCCAGCCGCCGGAGGGGCGGGGGGGAGCACTCAGGGCTTCAGCCAGCCCGGGGCTCCTCCAGCCGAGGGGGAGGGGCGGTTCAGGTGTTAAACTGGACAGTCCTCTCTTTGAGAGGTTTGTCCCTCATCCGGTACCGGGACAAAACCGGACGTTGTTTTGTCTGGTATTGACCAGGGGATGACACTCTGCCCCCACTGGCTCTTAAAAAGGGCACCCGTGTGGCGTGATCTCGCACCCACCCTCGTGCTGATAGGGGTGGGCCCACACAGTTCCTGAAAGTACCAGAATGTTTGGTATTCCGGGAATGTACGAGTGGCCACCTTGACTGCGGGGGGGTCTCAGGCACTGCTGAACTTCGGTCCCTCCTCCTCACTCCCTGTGGAACAGAATAGTTGAGTCTCTTGAGGGCTGTATTTCTTTGGTCTAATTTCAGTTGTTGAGTTTAGTGTGCTGGTGCTGGGTGGTGTTGGTGGCCTATCATAAACAGAGGCTCAAACTAGATGATCTGGTGGTTCCTTTTGGCCTTAAACTTTGACAAAGGCTATTATATCTTTGGCTGTTTATACTGATGCTGGGGTTGAATGCAATTAGAGGGGGCTAGAACTTACTGGGTAACTTTTTCATACCAGGAAAAGTACAAAGATCACACATGCATATGGCATGGAACATACTTGAATATATTTAACTAGGCATGATCCTTGAATAATTGGTCTTTGTATGCCTTGAGTGAGCCATGTGTGCGCATGAGAATTTTGGTTATATGAGGTAATGATCTGTGAGCACAGCAGCTTGTATAGATAAGTGACAGGAAGACACATTCTGAGTGTAACCCACTGGTCAGTGAATGTTGTGTGACCTGCTGTCCATGACCCCCAGAGGATAAGGGTCTGCTACAGATCCCAGCTAGAGAGGCTGACTCTTCAGCTCAAGCGATAGAGACTTGTGCTTTCATCTCTGAATTTCCCTGGTTCAATCCCTGGCTTCAGCCACAATGGATGATGTTACACGTGTAGACAGAGGCAGCAAGCCTGGACAAATAATACCTGCAGTGACAGCCTGTGGTTATAAAGGTTATGCTGTAAGAGAGGAGATAGAAGAGGTCTTTACTCCTCTCCCAGCCTAAGTTTTTTGGGGGCTTCCTTTCCCACCTGTGAAATAAGTCCAGGGTCTATATATGATGCTGCTTATAGCTTTCTAGAGCAGCAGCAGCATGAAATTGACATATTTCTTCACACTTTCACTGCTGCCCAAAAGGTTCCTAATAACAGCAGTGAAACTGAACATGCTTGTTGACTTCATTATGCTGCTAGGAAAATCTGTCTATCAGTCTGCAGACTCAAGAACACAGCACAGCACCAGTTGTCATGTAGAAACAGATTTTTGCAACCATAAGGGATTAACTTATTTTTTAAAATGAAAACTAGACAACCAATGGCTTAGACTCCCTACACTCACCAGGGAAACCGTCCCGCTCAACAAAGGAGTGAATGGATTTTTTTAGCCCAAATTCAAGAGAAATGATACTTCCCTTATAATCCACACCATGAGAGAGTAACATGCATTTTAGAGAATGCTTAATTTACCCAGCAGAGCAGTTATAGTCTACTACGTACATCCTGATTTCGTTTCTCTTTGATACTATACTCCGATTACTTTTTTTTGGCATGTGTACTCTACATACATTTGTCATCATGACGGCTTTGGCTGGCACACTCTCTGTTAATTGCGACTTCTCCCAAATGCAGTGTGCCCTGGCCTGATACTGGAAATCACAACATAGCACCTAAGGAGATAGAGAATGGTTGTATTTGATTTCCATGGTGTCATGTGACGTGTTGCAGCTCTGAAGCTAGATGCATGCAGACAATCTTTTGTGACTGATTTTTAAGCCTCAGAATATTGATATTTTCCCACTGTAGTATCATGTTAAGTATCTACAGCAATTACGGTGGGTTATAAAGATTGCATGTGGCCACTGACTGACAGATCACCTGAAATATGCCACTGTGTCTTCAATGCTTTTGAACAGATTTCTTTCTGGTCTAGCTATAGGTTTTGCTTTCATATGCTGGAGATTTGGAATTGGCCTTCAACTGGCAACTATTTAACCCAAGAACTTTTCTCCCACAGTCCTCTTTCCCTTACTCTTTTCTGTATGTGTCTATTAAAACATTTGCTCTATGCCAACCTGCCTGATTGTTCCACCAGTTTAGACCTAGCTGTTAAATGTATTATGTTAACAAGGGGAACAATTTAAACTGTTTTAGCTTAACATCTCCCAGAAGCAGTCATGCTGTTCTCTGCCTCTAGGTGGGGCCATCTGCCACATTTATACATGACACCACAGTGACTAGAATTTTTGTTCTTCAGGAGAAAGAGATGATTGTAGACTGTAAGTATTGGCTTAACTAGGCTCCCTATACATTGCTGGGAGTTCTTTCCCAACCCCTCTGCCCCCCCCCCACCCCCATACATACTCTTCTGGAGTATTTTTATGACCCAAGTGATAAAGGCAACTGTGGCAGAAATAATTTAGCAGTTCCCAAAGAGGGGGCCAAATTTCATTATAAACAGGGAAATCATCACAACCCTTCCTTCAGTTTGGTGGTGGAATTTTAATGAGGCATCTGGGAGTCCCCTTCAGTGTCTCAATGAGAATATATAAGAAAAAGTAAATGTAATAGTTTCATAATTATTTCAGTTTTGATTCAAGGTCATGTTAACAACATAGGTAAGGAATTTCTTTTTAAAAAATATATATGGGGTCAGGTCATTGGCTGGAGGAAATCAGAAACTAATGGAGCTACACCAGTTAACACCCAGTGAAAATCTGGGCCAAAGATTTGTAACTTGACGAGAACAGTGATAGAAATGTAGTTCAAATACGTTTAGCAGTCAGAGTCCACACCCTGTTTTGAAGAATAAATTCACAGATTCACACTAAATTAATCCAGGTTTATAACTCGATTTTCAACTTGAGTTGCCACAGTAACTTTTGTTAATGATCCGAAGGGCAGAGACACATGAATTAAAGGCTTTCTACATTTTCAGGAAATGTCTGTTATGCTCCTTACTTACCACTAGCTGTCACTGCAGGCCAGAAGAGGATATTATTACCACAACATACAAATTTCAAGCCAGTTGCCTCTTTATTTTATAGGGAAACATCTGGGCAACTTTGTATATCAAGATGCAGAAGATCATTTTTTCTAGTATAAGAACCAGAACCTCTGGCCTTCCAAATCACTGATTTTAAAAAGGAACTATATCTTTGTTTAGGAAGTTTTAACAGGTTTACAAATCCACTGGTTTTCTGTGTATAAAAGCCAGGGCTAGCGTTAGGGGGTAGCAAGTAGGGCAATTGGCTGGGAGCCCATGCCACAGGGGGCCCCATGAAACTACATTGCTCAGGCTTTGGCTTCAGCCCCGGGTGGCGGGGCTCAGGGTCCTGGGCTTCAGCCCCATGTGGTGGGGCTTCGGCTTTCAACTGTGTAGGCCCCAGCAAGTGTAATGCTGGCCCTACTTAGCGGCCCCCCGAAACCTGCTCACGGCCCCCCCAAGGGGTCCCAGACCCTTGGTTGAGAACCACTGACCTAACACACAATTGTCAGGTGTTTACATATTAAAAACAAAACAAACTTCACCCCAAAACCTTCATGTCCATTGGTACCCGGGTTGAAAGTTTCAGCAGAGAGGCCAAAGATGAAATGGAGCAGAGAGCTGCACTCTCATCCAGAAAGCTGATCCTTGCAGGCCACAGATAAAACATGCTGACAGTAAAGCTTCCACTGTTGGCATCTCTGCTGCACCTGGTTGTGGGAATAAACAGAAAATGCCTATTTTCCAAGGATGTCAGGTGTTAATTTCCCCAAAGATTAAAAATTGCTTATTTTTAAAAGAATAAAACTAAAATACCCTGAAAAGAAGGGCATGGAATGACTCACAGTTGGAAAACTTAATTGTACTTCTTTTCATAGAGATCTTTCTTTAATAAAGAGCTGGATGTATTTGATTGGTCTCACATCTTGGATCATATCTAGAAATAAAAAGGAGTACATTAATCTCAATTTGCTGAATACTGTTGGGGCCTACACTGAGGAAGAACATGGGGCAATACCCTTTTCCTTGTTCAAATGAATTAAGTTCGTTCACTGTCCTATAGATGTTTAACTGTGACTATCAAACAAGTGGCTGTGACCCTGTGTTCTAGCGATGTGTCACACAGAATTTTCAAACAGCAAACACCAAGCAAAACCTTGTGGTCCTTTTGTACAGACCTGTTGTGTCATTCAAGGAGGTTAACATACTGTAGACGGAAGGACAGAAGAGAAAGGGCAGTTCAGTATCCTAAACACTTCCTGGAACAGGTCTGATTATGGTTCTTCAGACAAGGTGAAAAGTCTATACTTTGTGAAGATCACCAAGTAGACGTTAATTGGTTACACTGGTTTGCGTATATTTATTCTTTGCACAGTACATTCCCCCCAACCCCTTTCAAAATGTTTATGTATACATGACTATAACATGAACAATATTTTGCTTTATTGTTGTAGGTCCCTATGTGTCATGCATTCAGAATTACAGACACACTAGAAAATCTGAAGTGTGACCAGGCCATTGCAATATTTCAGGTGTACAATATACCGTTAAGATACCCATCACATGCATTGTCTGTTCTTTCATTTCTGAAAGCAGCTTGCTCCAGTAATGGTTTGCTTGTTTGGAAAGTCAAAGCAGCCAATCAATACATGGTGATCTCATCCTTTCAGGTTGTTTTTTGACCTTTTGCTATCTTCTTCCAATATAATTCTAAATTATTCTGCCAGTACCCATTAGTGGATATTTATACTGCACACAATGAGATGATCTTTGACCAATATATACTCTGTTGGTAAGAGCATACACAGTGAACCTTGTTAAATTCAGAGTGACTGTAGAATTGGCACCAACATGCTATGTTGACTAGGCACTTGTGCAATATGCAGTACAGGTTGCAGCTTTCTTTGTGGCAATGGCATTGTAATTAGGATAAAGGGTGAAGCAGCCCGATGCATAATTTGTTTAGGCTTGTTTTCTAGCTTGGCATTAATGAAGACACTGACTAATGTTCATGCTCTATTCTGCTGCCTCTTCCCTCATTGCAGGAAAATCTTGATGCAATTATTTTTTAATTTTCATTTTATCAGCTTAATTTGCTAGTTGGTGGATTAATTTGGCCATGAGGCTGAGGCACAAAGCCATCGGAGCTACCCTCAACACTTCAGATTTCGATTGCTTGTGGACTGCTTTTCTAGCTATAGTTTATAACATTGTCATTTGTCACTTCACACAAACCCCCGCAGAAGCATATTTATTGCTCTAAATGCAGTAATTCTGTTGCACTATATGGAGTCAAGTTATGGTCAAATGGTTTTTAACTGCTGGGAGATGATTGTTCAGGAACTGTGAGTGGACACAGTTTTTAGGAATTAAGCAAATACTGAAGAAATGCAAAGGAAAAGACAATATTTTATGAAAAACAGCAAGAAATGGAATGAATATGGCATGTATCTCTCTAGATGTACACACATAACCCACGCTAGTGGACAAAGGAGACAAAGAACTACATCGTTTAGCATGTGCCATGCACATACATTCTAATTAAAAAGAGAAGGAAACACAGGGAATATACACAGCAGTATCCAGTCAGTAACATCATGTCCAGCTCCCTCGTTACAGGTGGAAGAATAGAACAAGGCAGTGGTACACACAGCAGCTAGCTCATTACAAGAAAGAAGTTTAAAAAGCAATTGCTTATTGCATGTGCACTATATTGTTTTCAACTTTATATGAAAATGTATCTCTCAGGCTTGCATTAAGGATTAACTCAGTGAAGACACTGAATTTCAGAAGTGCCAAAACCTGCTCCCCCCTGCCCACTCACACACTTGTAGAGGAATACCAAGAGTTTTTAAGAGTAAAATTTATTTCTGATAAACAGCAACAGATTACCTCAGAGACCGTAGTCCTCTATTAACTCCACAACACATACAGAGAAACCTCCCCTTTCACCCTGCTAAATAGCCTAAACCCTAACCTGGAAGGATCACACTTAAGGGAGCCTATGTCTTCACTGCAAAAATAGATGTGATTTTTACATCTAACTAACTTGCTGTAAAATCCTAATGGAGACAGACACAGGACAGGTATTTTTCAATCTCACTGCAGTAAATTGAGGTAAACCCCAGGTGGGGATATAGTGTTGACCTCAATGATGTGTGTTGAGGTCAAAACTACCAGTGTCTTCTCTCCACTAGGATTTGACACCTGGTTTTTCCAGTAGACTTGGACTCCTAGAAAAAGACTGTTCTGAACAAACATCTGATACCCAAGAGCAAATTAGCCTCAGATGCTAGCCAATTGCTGTTGGCTCATCTAGTAGAACCAGTATTTCCAGGGGCTCTTCTTTAGTGGAAAGGATACTTGCAACAGATGAGTGTGCAGGCTGCAGAAAGAAGGCGGAGGAACACAATATTTCTCTGCTTGATGCCTGGATCTGACTCAGTAGTGCCATGATTTGAATCACTTATTTATCGCAGTGATGTAGCCACATGCTGTGTTCCCTGTAACTCATCCTTTATTCCAGCCAGTGATGCTTTATTTTAAGCATTAAGTTATTAAGCTTTGCTGTATTATGTTGTTAATGCCTCAGATCAGCTCTTTCACATGCTGAAGGAGCCATACTGGGCTGTTCGTGGTTAAAAACTGTATCAAGCTCTCCCTTTTCAAACACCAGTTAGTCCCTTTTCCTGGGGGTTAGTCTAAGGAGACATGCAGAAGTCTCCACAATGTCACTGCTTTACTAAGGAAGTCTATATTCTTCCCAGACATCAACCTTTTTCATATGTTGGGTTGCAGCATCCACAAGTCATACTGTAATATTCTGCTGTCCATTTAAGTATCACTCTTCTTGATCCTGTTATTCTAGCATGTTTTCAACCAGAGTAATGAACACATTATTAAGAACTGCAGACAATAGGAAATTGAATTGTTGCTGAAAATGAGACCCCCCTCAACTGGTTCCGAAAGTCATTAATATGCTAGCATAGACAGGGCATCTCTATTTTCAACACTGTTTCAGAGAGAGAGAGTCAATGGTAGAACTCTCATTGACTTCAATGGGGCCATGATTTCCCTGGGTTTTGGATAATGCTGATCACAGGAGAAGAGGTAGAATGCTGGAACTAGAGCTGGTCAAAAATAAAGAAAGAAAAAAGTTTTTTTTTTAAATTGATAGCATTTTTTACCTGTTTTTTCAGCTAGCTCTAACTGGACCCTGAAGATTGTTGGGAGTGAAAATTGGGAGTGAAGTGAGAGCAGCAGGACCTTCCAACCTCCTCCTCTCCCAATCCCTTTTGGGAGAACCCAGAGGGAAAGTTCATAGGAAGCTGCAGACTGTATGAGAGATGAACAGTGGCCAGGATGAGAGAGACAAAAGAGGGGGCGGGAAACACAGAAAGGAGAGGGAGACTGAAGGGTCTCTCTGAACCAGTGTGGGCTGACAGGTTTGACCTTCTGGGAATAATGAGAAATGTCTCCTGAGTAATTTTTTGTCCCTCACCACAGAGGGAATGCCTGCCTTGAAGGGTTTTTTTGGGGGTGTATATGGAGTTGTTCATGCTACTAATACTGAAGTTTTAGACAATATGGTAGGATTACTGGGGTCAGAGCCAGCAAACTAGGAGACATCTAGTTATCCAACCCTAGTTAAATCTGCATTCTGCTTACTAGCCAGAAAGTTTGGGAACAACTGTATGTAGTCATCTGCTCTCCCCTAAATAGTCATTCCTGTGAAGTAGCAGCTGTTATCTGTCACATGCTAGTTCTGACTATTACACATATATACAAACGATGTATCCTTGATGGCAACCAAAAGCATATTTGGTCTTCATCTTTCCTCCCCCTAAAAACTCCAAGCTATTGTCCAGAAACAGAGCAGCACTGCCTCCCTCTTCTTTTGGAGGAAAGTTTAAACTGAAACAAGATCTCTTTTCAGCTTATGTTAATGGCTTCACATTTGGAAACAGCTGTATTTTATTTTTGTACAGACCATATTGCACCCCAGAGCAAACATCTTGGCACAGAGTTTGAAGACCTTTGGAGAGTGCCAGGGTGGATTAGCCACATTTGAGCTTCTCTCTTCGTTAGTTTCTGTCTTTATGATAACCATTAGAGACACTAGTTTAGCATGGGGGTGACACAGAGACCATCTGCTGGCCTTCCAAGAAAAGCATCTGATCCTCTGATGGAGGAAGAGCCAGGAGGAGCTCCCTGACTCCCATCCATTTCCTCATATAGGGGAAACTCAATGCCAAGATGTCTTACAATAAAGAGAGACAACTACTTTCAGCCATGGAGTGCCACTGATTGCAGAAGGAATAAGATACATGTTAAATCCTGGCCCTTTTCCCCCTCACTGCCAAAGAAAGTAGATATGATATAGTTTATATTTTCCCTCTGCTTGTACCCACCTATTTGAGACTAGCCAGATACAACACAAACATTGTGGATTAGCATGTTCAGACCTAAGTTACTTTGGCACATCTGAAAATGTTATCCAAAGTAACTTTATGAACTTGGCACTTAAGTCCCATGGGAAGTCAGTGAGTCACTGGGTGCTTTTGAAAATTTTACCCTTACTCTTAAAAAAAACTTTACAATTCTTTAATGATAACTTATTTTAATTAGTTAGCCCCATCTTTATCTGCTGAATGTCTTAAAAAAAAGGCAGTCAGCACATTTTAGTCTAAACTTATCCTCCATCAGTCATGTGAATGCCTGCCAAGATAATGAAGCTGTGATGCTGTAGAATGCAAAGTGTGGGATTTCAGAGACTCGAAATGCCATTGGAAAAAAGGACATACTTTACATGGTCTCAAGTACATGGCAGCTTTAAAAAGGGGGTTGGTTAACAACATTTTATAGCCAATCACCTTCCTTATATCTGTAATTCTTCTGCTGTACCACTTTCTAAGAGACTCCAGAATCACTACCTTTGGTTTCAGACATACAACAACTTCCTAGGCAGCACCATCTCTAGTACTCTGAATATTTTCCTTACATTTTCTGGCTCAGAGAATTAAGGCCCTGAATTAAGGCTACAATACCTGCTAGGCCTGTATGGAGCCAGATGACAGTCAAGGAGACTCTGCATTGGAGGTAGCAGCCTCCTCCTACATAGAACTCATTACAAGATCAAGGAGTAATTTATTTGGTACTTATACCTATACTGCTTTCATCCACTCCTGATAAGTACTAGATCAAGTAATGATCAAATATAGTTCTAAAACTAACTTTAATTACTCACTGAAAGTATTTAAAGAAAGCTCATTCAACAGTCTCTAAAATTAATTATAGATTAGGTATTGTCATAGACCACCTACCCCGTCTGGCTTTAGGAGAGTTTCTACTCAGTCCGGTTACATCTCCGGACCTTCCAGCTTGGTTTGGTTGTGGCAGTGACTTGGTCCTACAGCTAAATCATGAAAGAAAAGTTCACTCCTTCCAAGTAATACCACTCCAAAACTAACAAAACGTTCACCCTCGTCTCAACCTCACACAAACACTCCTCCCAGAGGATCTATCATCTTTTCTCAGTCCCTTCAAATCTTTTCTTGCTATATCAATCCCACTTCCTACCTAGAGTCTCCCTCTTAACTTCCCACAGACTTTTCTGTCTTATTTCTACCCACTGAAGGCCTGATTTAGCCACCCGTAACTTGCCTGTCATGTGAGTTTGCTCATTTTCTCCACTTGGGGAGGTGAGCTATTTGTGTGACAAGTGGGGCTGGCAAAAATATGTAATAATGGGCTCTTCAAGCTAGCCGAGAAAGGTAGAACATGATACAATGGCTGGAAGCTCAGGCTAGACAAACTTAGACTGGAAATAAGGTGTAATTTTTTAAACTATGAGAGTAATCAGTGTACACAGGGTTGTGATGGATTCTCCATTGCTAACAATTTTAAAATCCAAACTCTATGTTTGTCTGCCTCCGATCTTTCCTTATTTCCTTCATATATAGAGCTTGATCTGGAAAACTCTTATTCAAGCTGCTGTGGGTTTGCAAGATCAGCTACCTATATTATAAAAAATGTTTTGGTTCAAAGACTTTTTCTAAGGAGTTTGAGAAGTTCACACATTAACAGGCTATGGCTGTTGATATTTTAAATTTATAAAACCCACTAAAGCAGTTCAATATCATACCACTGTCATCTTTTCTTTTCCCCTTCTGTCCTCTTTCTCATAAAAACTTTAGAAATCTGCCATAAATAAAAGCAGAAGTCTTACATTTGGAAACCACTCTACAGACTTGCATGTATGACAAGTTGTAAGTGAATGTGTTGTCACCACACTGATGTTTGCTCTACAGTGTTTTACTATCATGAGCTAGTCCTTAGAGATACATATACATCAATACCTATGCTCTGTTTTTACTGTTACTAGTGGAATTAGTGGCACATGGAATTTTGATGAAGAATGTGCAGTGATGGCCTTTGTCATGCTTTTTTTCTAACTGGAACTTTTTATAAAGTGTGTTGCTTCTGTGGACTGTGTGTGTAGTTGTATGTGCAGTTGGAGTTTGTGCAATCACTGCATGATTAAGAGTAAAGCATTACAATATTTTAATTAATTAGATGAATTTGTTATCGATAGATAAGACAGTCTCCTTATTTTTTTCTCGGGTCACCACTCTGGAGGTAGAGTTAAGGTTGTTTGGGTGCCTTAACTGTGGGCTTGTCTACACTACCTGCCGGATCGGAGGGCAGCAATCGATCCAGCAGGGGTCAATTTATCTCATCATAGAAATGATAAATCGACTGCTGAGCGCTCTCCCATCATCTCCAGTACTCTACCAGAACGAGAAGCGCAAGTGGAGTCGACGGGAGAGCATCAGCTGTCAACTTACCGCAGTGAAAACACCATGGGAAGTAGATCTAAATACGTCGACTTCAGCTACGCTATTCATGTAGCTGAAGTTGAGTATCTTAGGTCAAACCCGTGCAGTAGTGTAGACAATCCCTGCATTTCCACACTTTCAAAGATTGGGGTTTTTTTAACTTTAGGCTTAACTCTGAATATACTGGGTTTCTAATGCTAATTTTTGATAACTATAAAATTACTGTAAGATTATTTGCCCTTAAATGACTGTTATGTACTCTAAATTGTAACTCCAGATTAACCAAATTTAAATTTAGTTTTAGATTGGGAAACCAATTCTTTCCCTCAAATACATGATCTCACATTGCTGCACATCTTGTAAATACTACTATACATACATTTAACAAAGAGCAGTTGAGCCGCATACCTCTGTGCACTATTAATTGATGTCATTAAGTTGTTTCTGCAACAGCTTAAGCAATGAAGAAAGACTGACAAACATAAAATCCTAAAGTTTGCACTATTTGTTACAGCCTTCAAGAGACACCATCAACCTGAAATATAGTTGACTTCTGAAGATTATTTAAAATTATACTCAGATACTTCTGAGTGCCACAATCTGAGTCCTCCTGCTAGTTGTTCATTCTGCAATTGCAATTTCCTGTTTTTAAAAGTGATTTTTTTGTCCTATTGCTGTGTGAAAGACCTATGCTAACAGTGGAAACTGATTAAAGACAAGATGCTGTGGAAAGTTACTTCAGTGCTTAAAGAAAACAAGAAAAATACCTGTGGCACCTTAGAGACTAACAAATTTATTTCAGCATAAGCTTTCGTGGGTTAAGAACCCTCTTCATCGGATGCAACTTTACTTTTTTCAGTTTTAATGACCTAAGTTTAAGGCAGTTTCACAAACTTTGGAAGAGGCAGTGTGGCCTATTACTCCAGCTCTCAACCTTTCCAGACTACTGTGCCCCTTTCAGGAGTCTGATTTGTCTTACGTACCCCAAGTTTCACTTAAAAACTACTTGCTTTCAAAAACCAGACATAAAAATAGAAAAGTGTCACAGCACACTATTACTGAAAGATTGCTTACTTTCTCATTTTGTCTGTATGAAATTTTAGTTTGTATTGACTTTGCTAGTGCTTTTTATGTAGCCTATTGTAAAAGTAGGCAAATATCTAGATGAGTTGATGTGCCCCCTTGAAGACTTCTGTGTACCCCCAGGGGTACATGTACCTAGTGTTGCAAACTTTCTAATTGCACAAAACCGAACACCCCCGCCACTTCCCCGAGGCCCTGCCTTCACTCGCTCCATCCCCACTCCCCACTCCGTCGCTTGCTCTTCCCCACCCTCATTCACTTTCATCAGGCTGGGGAAGGGGGTTAGGGTGCAGGAGGGAGTGAGGGCTCTGGAGTGGGGCCAGAGATGAGGGGTTTGGGGTGCGGGAGAGGGCCCCGGGCTGGGGTTTGGTGTGCAAGGGGGTATGGGCTCTGGGCTGGGGGGGTGCAGGCTCTGGGTGGGGCCAGAAATGAGTTGTTCAGATTGCAGGAGAGGGCTGGGGCAGGGGGTTGGGGAGCGGGAGGTGAGGGCTCCCGCTGGGGAGTCCCAGAGGCACTTACTCAGGCTTCCAGGAATTGGCCTCCCAGCCCCTAGGTGCATGGGTGGCCAGGGAGGCTCCACGCGCTGCTTTCACACCTGTAGGCACCACGGTTTCCGGCCAATGGGAGCTGCGGAGCCTCCCTGGCCACTCGTGTGTCTAGGGGCTGCAGGAAACTGGCTGCTGCTTCCAGGAGCTGCGCAGAGCTAGGGCAGGCAGGAAGCCTGCCTTAGCCCCGGGCCCCCAACAGGACTTTTAATGGCCTGGTTGGCAGTGCTGACCGGAGCTGCCAGGGTCCCTTTTCGACCAGGAGTTCTGGTAGAAAACGGGATGCCTGGCAACCCTACAAGTACCCCTAGTTGAGAGAACCACTGGCCTGGGACTCTGTTCCCAGCTGTGCCACTGGTCTGATGGGTAGTCTTGGATACGTCAGTTCACCTCCCTGTTCTCAGTTTCTTCATGTGTAAAATGGGGATAGTACTTACTGCCTTTGTAAAGCACTCTCAAATCTGCTGATGAAAAGGGCCATCTAAGAACCATGTATTATTACTTACCCGTAGTCCAAACGTATGATTTTTAACTTGTTTAAGTCCCTTTAATATCAAGCCAGGGCAGTAGAGCTGCACACTGGAACTTGTTGCTTTGAATTGTTTTAGTGCAGTCTCACAAACTTGAGCAGGATCCAGAAGAAGCATTAGTAGGATGCTCCAAACCACTTGAAGGCCTTCAGAGAAGGAAGGAACTTAAGTTTCAGTAATTTAACCCAGTGGGTTGAGAACTTTGTATTGCAATCCTCAAAGCCAAATAACTGCCATGGGCAGGCAATCCAGACATTAGTCTCTACCGCATTGCACCTTGAGGCTGGATAAATCACAAGCACAGTCTCACTGAAACGTCGCCCACCTCTCCAGAAACAAACCAAGCAAGCAAATAACACGCTTGCATACTGCAATGTCACCAGCCACCCAGCAGCCCTGCCGCGTCACAGCACCCTGCCGCTCTCCCCTTCAGCCTGATGCAATGCCCAGAGCGGCCGGCAGTATGCGCACGGATGGACTTGGGGCCGGGCAGCACTGATAAGAGCATTGCACAGTCCTCCAGCTCTCACCACGACCAGGGGAAAAGGCATGGGAGACTGGTGGGGGGCGGGAAGTGAGATTTTCCCCAACTCACCCAGCAATCTATAAAACTACAGGTCCCAGCATGCCCCGGGCGCGCATGCGCAGTGACGTCCCGGTCGGTTGAGTAAGGCGGGGTGCGATTGGCTGCGGGGAGGCGGCCAAGTGTGGGAAGCGCAGTGACGGAAGGAGCGGGGGGCAAATGGCGGAGAGATGGTCCAGGGCCCTGTTCAAAGAGCAGCGATAATCCTGGTGCGGAGAAAGCGGCGCCGGAGGAGGCGGCGCCGGGGGTCCTAGCGCCAGCGCCCACCCCCCACCCCGGCGAGGGCGGCTCCGCTGGGGGGGAGGGACGCGGAGGAGTCGCGTTGGCGAGCGCGTCCGCGGGCGGAGACTCGGGGCCGAGGAAGCCCGGGTAGCCGCGTTCTCGGGGGCGAGTTCGGAAAGTGCCGAGAGCAGGAGAGGGGTCCCCCGCCGCCTCCTTCCTCCCTGGGTGAGACTGAGGTAGGTACCGAGCGGCAGGGAGGGACCGGGGCGGCTGCCCGGCTCCCTAGGCCTGTGAGGCCTCCAGCCTTGGGAGAAGGCCCCGTTGCTCCTTCCAGCGGGGCTGCCCCCCACCCCGTGTCTCCTGTTCTCTATCGGGGGGCGGGGGGGGGCTGCACCTCCAGTGGGGAGGAGGCTGGAAAGTTGCAGCGGCCTAGGACGTGGGGGGTGGGGGGAACTTTCCCTCAACGCAGCTCCCTGCGAGCCGGGCCCGGAAGTTTGCGGGGAGGGGGAAGGGGAGTTGAGGGAACTTTCCCCACCTCCCCCGGTAGCTGGGAGGCTGGCTTCAGGCGCTGCTGTCTGGTGCGCAGAGGAGCAGGTGGCGCTTAATCCGGGTTAGGTGCGGAGCCTGCTGCTTCCTGTTCGCTGGGTGGGAGCCTCCTTCGTCACTAAACACTCTGGGCAGCTACTTCGGTTCTTACTGCTTGGAGGTGGAAGGGCCTGAGGTGCGAGGGCAGGGAGGGGAGGGACACCGCCTCACACATTGAGTCTGGATGGAGGCACAGGATGATAGTGTCTCCCCTAGGATTTCATCAACTTCGTATGTGTTTAAACTATTTTTCTTCCCTTTGATTGTGAAAGGGAAACGATGGGTAGAAAGTAGAGAGAAAGGGCCACTTTCCTCCTTTAAACGGACAGTCTGGTCAGGTTGGGCCTTAGTTAGTTTTTCAGAAAACAGTATTTAAAATAATGAGGAATAATGTTCTTAAAATGAGTTTCAATGAATAGATTGCAGTGAACAGTTTGTATTTATATTGCCTGCATTGTTTGGTACCCAAACATTGCACCATTGTGCTAGAGTAGGAGAGCTAGAAAGTGCTAGGGCATAGAAACGAGAAAGTGAAACTAACAAATATATTGTTGAAGCTGAGTGGAAAAGCAGAAAGAGAATCAGCATTAATAAGTGAAAGTAAAATTAGTGTTTAAATATTCTGTAAAGTGTTTAAAGTATTTTTAAACTGATTATCAACCTTAAAGATGGGTCATGAATTGATCATGTAATAATATTCACTTAATGCTCATCTATTTACTTATTCATATTTAACTAATCAAGTAATACAACACGGGTTTTTAATTTCTGTATTCTTGCATAGTCTTATAATTTTTATTAGAATTATCTGACAAGACAGTTGAGCATTTATGAAAATATCCGTATATTTTATTATGAATATAAGGAGGTTAGTCCATACAGTAGGGCTTTATAGCCTGCAGTTAAATGACTTTTGGTAACTTGCTGCTTTTTTTAAAGCAGTTTTTTGTGATTATTTAGATTTGCCAATATTTTTGCAGAGTGCTGAAAATGTGAAGTGTTATAAGTCTTTGAATCAGAGTTTGACAAAACTCACCTGGTGTTGGTGAATAAATCCCCCCCGCCCCCGAGTGTAGGAGCTTTGCAGGTTATCAGTTTCTACAAACTTCAGTTTAATATTTTGTTTCTAGCCATTATGGTCGCAAAGGAGGAGCATTTCAAATATGAACTGTTCCTGTACTGTCTTTTTGAGTCTTCAGACACAGATCAGTTGTTTATGCTGTTACTCATACCTAAGCAGCAACATAGTAAAACTAATCATTTTGGTAAGCTTTGCTGCTTCTGTTTTAAAACATGTGGAGCAATAAGGATCACTTCAGATTCACTCGGTTCCTAGAGGGGAAAATGGAACATCAGAGGCAAATATTGAACTATTTACATAACAAAATGAGAAACAAAAATGAGATTTAGAGAGTGAAAGGAGAGTAGCTACTGCTCAACAGCCAGGAGATTCTAGTTGCGTGTGGAGGGAGAGAGAGAATCACAGAGCCTGCTAATTCTACCAGTAGCCAGAGGTGTCAGTTTCAAATTAATCTCGAAAAATAGCAGAAATGAAAGATGGAGCAGAGTTCAGGAGCAACATCTGTAAATCCTGTCATCATCCTCTGTATTAACTACTGTAAAGGTGGAATTCTCAAGAGGATGTTATTGTAAGAAGTAACATTCACAGTGTAAACTTCTTAAGTCCTAGCATGGTGTATTTCTAGTCTCTTTATGCCTGGGACCAAAGACTGAAAATTTGTTTGTTACTATGGCAAGTAAAACTTGGCCCCGCCACAGAAAGGAAAATTAATATAAATAAGATTCTTACTAGAGATGACTATTGGAACAACGTGGCTGGAAGGCAGTCTGGTCCTGTTGCCAAGCTTAGTCAAATATTTCAAGTTGAGAAATTATTTAGACCGAAATGAAAAGAGAAATTTCAAGAGAAAGCAAAATGATCCGACTATCCAGAGGAAAAGAATAGTAAGGTGAGTAGAGTTTTTTCAGGTACAGTACACACACAAAAAGTTCTTATTAATTTTCCTGGACATAATATGGGTATGCATGAGTGGTAGCTTTCAATGTGGTAAAGGATTTCAAATATGTAACTATTAAGAAAGGAAAATTCTCTGCAAGGCAACTTTGTACTCCAATTTAGGATTTATAGGAACAGATTGTGGGGGAGGGATAGCTCAGTGGTTTGAGCATTGGCCTGCTAAACCCAGGGTTGTGAGTTCAATCCTTGAGGGGGCCATTTAGGGATCTGGGGCAAAAAAAATCTGTCGGGGGACAGTGCTTGGTCCTGCTAGTGAAGGCAGGGGACTGGACGCGATGACCTTTCAAGGTCCTTCCAGTTAGGAGATTGGCATATTTCCATTTATATTTATATATTTAGATTTTTGCCTAAGATAAATGGAAATTTTCCATAAGTTTAAAAAAAAATCAGCGAGACGTCTAATTCTATTCTCCATAGCATTTGCCTCTCCATATCTGTGTTTGCAGACCTGAAGATGGACTTCAGTTGAAATTTATTGTAAAAAAAAATGTAACTGGATCTATTATCCTTGCCTAGGCTGAGAAAATCTAAAAGTAAACAGCATATATAGGGAAAATAAATGTTTTACATTTTTAAAATGTTAAAATATAGACAAGGTATTTGTTTAATTTTTTTTTACCTGTCTTTCTCTTCAAATTTAAGGTAAGGGCAGCAGTGAAACAGAGGTAAAGAATTGTTCAAACATGTTTCCATTGTGGCTGTTTGTTTGTTTTTTAAACTTTGTTCACTGGCCATTGTGGATGTGGCTAAGCTGTTTCAACTACTTTTACATTTCTATGATAGCAAGAACATTTAGGTTGGAAGGGACCTTCAGAGGTCATCTAGTTCATTTTCCTGTGGTGAGACAAGGCCAAGTATACCTAGACCATCCCTAATAGGTGTTTGTCCAACCTGTTCTTAAAAACCTCCAGTGATGGGGATTCCAGAACTTCTCTTGGTAACCTGTTCCACAACTTAATTATCCTTATGGTTAGTTGGCTTTTCCTAGCATCTAACTTAAATCTGTCTCCCTTGCTGCAGAGTAAGCCCATTGATTCTTGTCTTCAGTGGATATGGAGAACAACTGATCACCATCCTTTGTATAACAGCCCTTTACATATTTGAAACTGTTACAGTGTTCCCCCTTAGTCTCTCCAGTTTTCCACATCTTAAAGCATGGCGACCAAAACTGGACGCAGTTACTCCAGCAGAGTCCTCACTGGTGCCGAGTGGGACAGTTACCTTCTGTGTCTTACGTTCCTGTTAATACACCCCAGAATGCTATTCACCTTTCTTGCAACTGCATCACATTGTTGGCTCATGTTCAGTTTATGATCCAGTATAACCAATGGATTCTTTTTAGAATTACTATCATCTGGCCGGTTATTCCCCATTTTGTATTTGTGCATTTGATTTTTCCTTCCTATGGGATTACTTTGCACTGTGTGGAATTTACTGAATTTCATCTCGTTAAATTCAGAGCAATTCTCCAATTTGTCAAGGTTATTTTGAATTCTGATCCTGTCCTCCAGAATGCTTGCCACCCCTCCCAACTTGGTGTCATCCTCAGATTTTATAAGCATATGCTCCATGCATGCCATTATCCAAGTAATTATTGAAAATATGAATATCAGAATTCAGGTCAGACCCCTGTGCGACCCCACCAGGTACATCTTCTGTGTGACTCCCAACCATTGATAACTACAGTGAAACCCCCCTGTAGCGCGCCCCGCCATAATGTGAATTCGGTTAAAACGCAATCATAAGGTGGCTCCCGCTGCCCCAAGGCGCCCCCCCCCCCAAAAAAAAAGGCGTCCAGAGCGTGTCTCCTTGCCTGTAGCCGACCCTGGCTCCATCTCCTCCCCATCTCCCCTGGTCCTTCCTCCCCTGCCCCTTCCCCATGCCTCCGCTTCCCCTTTTGGCGAGACCGGCTTGAAACTCAAGCTAGTCAGTTTCAAGCTGGTCAGTTTCAAGCCGTCTCTTCTCCCCAAAGCGGAGAAGTTTCAAGCTGGTCAAACTCCTCTTTGGCAAGAAGAGAAGAGACCGGCTTGAAACGGTAATCTTTTGTAACCCCCCTGTAACGCGACCCCGCATTTATCGCGATGGAATTTTTTGGACCCCAATTATCGTGTTATAGCGGGGTTTCACTGTACTGCTGGAGTACGGCCCTTCGATCTGTTGTCCACCCACCTTACAGTAATTTCATTTAGTCCACATTTCTCTAGTTTGCATATGAGAATGTCCTGTGGGACTATGTCAGAAGCCTTACTAAAATCCAAGTATATCATGTCAGCTACTCCAACCCCCCCACTCCCATTCACCAGGCCAGGAACCCTGTCAAGGAAGGAAATTAGATTAGTTTGGTATGATTTGTTCTTGACAAATCCATATTTATAACTTATATATCCATTACTTATAACCCTATTATCCTTGAGGTGCTCACAAATTGGTTCTTTAATAACTTGTTCCAGTATCTTTCCAGGTTTAGAAATTAGGCTGACTTGTCTATAATTCCCTGGGTTCTCCTTCTCTTCCCCCCCGCCCCCTTTTAAAGATAGGTAGTCTGTTTGCCCTTCTTAAATTGTCTGGGACTTCACCTGTCCTCCATGAGTTGTCAAAGATAATCATTAATGGTTCTGAGGTTGCTTCAGCTAGTTGCGTAAGTACCCTAGGGTGAATTTTGTCAGGCCATGCTCACTTGAATGCATCTTATTTACCTAAACATTCTTCAAAATGTTGATTCCTTATTCTGGCTTGTTTTCCTTCCCCCTTGTTAATGTTAATACGGTGTTAAGCATCTGATCACAATTAAACTTTCTATTGAAGACTGAGGTTTGGCAGTGGTTGCACTGGGTATCCTGAACAGTATTAGAAATAGATTTAGCTAGAACTATATACTTTGTTCCGGGCTATGAATCGTGCAAAAGCTTATTTACAAGTTGGACTTAATATATATGAGGATTATGACAGTGGTCTTTTTCCAGTTAATAACACCATTTGTCCTTGCATGCACAGATGGGGCAAAACACATCACAGCAATATTATTAGCTAAACCTTACCTCAGCCTTGTGAAAAGAGCATAAAAAAGTGAAGTAATTGTTACTGTTTACGATGACTTGAGATTTGAGGCAACTACAGAATTGTGAAATATTTTAATACTTTTCTTTTACTGCAAAAAAACACCTTTTAAAAACCAGACTGGATTATAGAATCGAACTACTCTAACATGAGCTGCACATCATTTTCATTCTGCATTTGTGTCTAAAGTTAGACAAAATACACACAGCCTTTCTAATTTTTCATAGAAGTAATGACCTCAAACCTTGGAAATAAAGATATTGTATAGGAGTTATGACATGAGACTAGAACAATCCAAATATTTATTCATAGCAGATAAGTTTTTACAGACTCAGGGTGGTGAATTTCCACTAAATAAATGGGGAGAAGTAAGTGACTGTTTTAAATTGATAGGCATGATGCTTGTTGCAGGATTCACTTTAAAAAATACACCTGTGTAAATGAAGTGAATTATGCCAGTCAAAAATAAACAGGCAATTCTGTGTACAGTACTAACTTAAAACTAAAGTGTCCAGTGTGCTCTAATAAAGAGTGGAAAAATAATCACTTGCACTAAAAAGTAACAATATACAAAAACTAGTTTATCGAATTCTTTCTCTTCCCACAGAGAATATGAAACAGTTGTCAAAATGACATCCAGATTTGGAAAGACATACAGCAGGAAAGGGGGAAATGGCAACTCAAAGTTTGATGAAGTCTTTTCTAACAAACGGACCACCCTTAGCACAAAATGGGGAGAAACCACATTTATGGCCAAATTAGGACAGAAGAGGCCCAACGTCAAACCAGATATTTCAGAAATTCCTAAAAAACTCAAAGTCGAAGATGAGGTAACAGAAGATCCATTTGGATTTGATAGTGATGAAGAATCTCTGCCAGTGTCTTCAAAGAATGTGTCGCAGGCTAAAAGCTGCTCTCAGCTGGAACCCATTGAAGCTGCTCAGTCTGAGGACTTCATTTCTCTACTTGAAGCTAATAGCAGAATTAATCAGCCAATCAGCGGAGACAACGTTGTGTCCAGCAAGAGCATATCTTTTGACAATATTGTTCATGGTTTAAAAGAAGAGAGCACAAACAGAAACATAGAGGATGGGGAAAGCAAAAGCAGCAGCGCTAAACTCATAACAGGTAAATGTAGATTAAATAGTCTAATAGTATTATTTAAACAGTTAAGCATACCGTGATTTTTAGTAATCTGTGTACAACTCTTTTTAAAATTGCTGCATCGCCTGAGGTTTGGTTAAATGTTGTAATCAAACCTAGGACTAAATAATCTTGCATATCTAGAGGAAAAACTAACTGGATACAGACACACATACTATATTTTATTTATCCAGTATAAATGAAAGAAGAAGACTCTGTCTTTACAGTAATAATTTGGTTAAGGGGCCAGCTACCACTCTCTAAAACAGTGGTGGGCAGTCTGCAGGTTGCCCACCACTACTCTACAAAGACTAACGTTGCAAGCAGTTTTGAGGTTTATTCTTCCTTCACTATGCATGTATACTTCCACATATCCTCTACCCTCAAGTATAGTTAGTGGTTACATGGTTTCTTGCATATGTGATACTATGAAGACCAAGTAATTCAAGGGATTGGTGCTAGTCTGTTTTTATGTAGCTGGTTCAAATCCAGTGCAGACAGTTAGTGAGTGATAGGATTAACATCTGTCCTAGCTATTGACTTGGGTGAAATGAGTGAGTGCACTGAATTTCCTCCTGCACAGGTGTATACATCACAAAAACCTTCATACTTGGAACATTAGTGTCAATTCAAATCAAATAATTAAAGAGGCATGTAGATTGGAGTTCTTTCCTCTGACTTCTAGCTGTTTTCAGTTCAGGGTTGAGGCAGCGTAGAGGATCTGGTACTGTTCTCGCCTATCCTTTTTTTGGATGAATACACTTAATTCTTTGCAGCACTGTTGATAAGCACTATATTCACTTCTAAAATATTTTAAAAATGATCTTTGATCTCATTTCCATGTACTTTAGAGTTTTGGTTTAGATAGCTGATGATATAACTACTAAAACTAAAACTGCAACTTTCTTTTTACCTGTTTAAGTTTTGGACAGTGGTGATTCTGAAAATGTGGGCCATACTCAACCAAACCCTGTCAAGATGACACCTTGCAGCCTTGCTCTATTGTTTTTGCTTGGAATATCACATTACATTTCTGTAAAAAAAAAAAAATTTGAGTCTTGGTATGTAGTTAACTGACCAGAAAAATAAGTGGACCCCAGTCTGTCTTCTGTGCAGTAGACCAAAATGGTATTTAATGGCTTAAGATGAGTGTAGCTGAGGAGTTTACAAGTAAGGCAGTAGTAGTAATGGATAGATAGAAAATACATTTAAAAATAACATAGCTATTGATTAAATGGAAAATATTTGGAAACTAAATCATTTCTTTGAGTGCCAGAAATGAAGGTACGGTTGAAAAGAATTTCACTATTGTCTCATTGGGTTTTCTGCTGATAAATATCTATTATTTTCTGAGGGAGAAAACTGCTTGGCAAGAAGCAGTACACTTTCATTCATTAGACTATATCTAACTTATATTTGCAGTGACACAATACTAAAATATATTTAAAGTTTGGGATTACAATAGGAGTTTTACTGTAGGGAAAAATCCACTTGTTCACCTAATGTTGAAAACCTGGGCAGTGGATAAACACCTGTGAAAATTCTAAATGTATCGTGTTTTATTGGCTATTACCTTAATTACAACAAACAATGCAGGACTAATCACACCAGTTGTTAATTATGTAAATGGGCAAACCCCCTTCAACTCTTTATATTTTTAGAAATCTAAGTCAATAGAGTATGCACCTTCACACAATATCCTATCGTGGGGGTATTAAATAAGTTTGAGGAAACCAAGACAGTAGAAGCAGTTTGATTTTTTTTTTTTCAGGGGTAGTGTTTATTTTGGCCGGTTACTGCAAATGAAACTGAGATAGTTGAGCATCCATTATGTTTGTATCGAGGTTTATCCAAAGCAAAGTGCACTATGAAAACATCAACCAGAGCATTGAGCCAGTGGGCAGGGGAGAGTGCTGGCAGCCAGTGTAAATATAACTACTTCAGAGACGTCCTTGTTACACTGATTACTACTTAAGTAAATCTTGAAATGTAAGGCTACTTTTCAAACCCAGAGAGCTCATTTTATTCATCTTGGGACACTAAAGCAAAGAAACTTGCTTTACTGCTGGTGACTAACCTATGACCACACTTGAGATCTCATCTTAATGTGCAATATGGGTGTTTTTCAGTCATGTTAGGTGTTAGGGCAGCTGAGTTTAGCGCAATTGGAAATCCCTCTTAATGCTTTTTAAGGTTTGGCTAGACTAGGATTTAAAGGTGTAGTGTTAACATGTGCGAGTATCACATCTTTAAACTTTAGTCTAGACGACCTAAAATGCAGGCTAACACATTTTAAACCATGTTATAATGTCTAATCTAAAAAAGTCAGCTAACATTGCTTCAGATGTTACTCCTTCTTAATTAATGTTGAGAGCACTTCAAACATATTTAACTTGGTTGAGCTAACACACTAGCTTTTGCTTGCTTTAAAGTTGTCTGCTCACAAATGAGTTGCAATAGAACAAATTTTTTACTTGAGTTATGACATTAGTGACCTTCAAATTAAAAGGTTTTTGAGGGCAACTAATATGGTAAATCCCCTTATGATTGATTGATGTAAAGATGGGATGACTTAATTCTGCTTGAGGAATGTTCGTTAAGACTTCAATATGATGAAGTATAATAGAGGGATTGTAACAGAAGACTCTTAGGTAAACGTTGCTATTATGTAATAGGTATAAATTTGTCAGAATATACTTACGCTCAAAGCAGGACCAATCCCCAATTTTTGCCCCAGATCCCTAAGTGGCCCCCTCAAGGATTGAACTCGCAACCCTGGGTTTAGCAGGCCAATGCTCAAACCACTGAGCTATCCCTCCCCCCCATACCTATTATGTTCAATAAGTATTGAACATAATATTAATACTCTGCATACATGTACATTTTAACTTTTTACATTTGGCATTCTTGCAAAATCTTTTGGCGCCTGTTTTCAAAAATCTTGGGATGATCATTTTTATTAAAGGTTGTAAATGAAGCTCATTTATATGTCCTCTTACATGTTGAAATATTAGATTTTCAGATGAGATTAAAAATGAGATCCTGATCATTTGTCGTCAAAGATTCTGTGTAGCACATTTCACTAGAGGATTGGTGGTATTTTTTAGTATATGTATATTGGGTAAATTCCAATTTGAGTAACTAAATTATACCTTTCTTAAATATTCCTGGAGCTTGAAACAAACAAAGTATTACTTCCTGCCTTAAATTGTTGTGTGATGTTGTTTGGTAACTTTGCATTTCACACCAATGGTGGCTGCATTTCACTAGTGGCTGAAGAGATTCTTTTATAGTAAGAGTGACAGCTACGACAATATCTTGAACAAACTTTAGGGAATTAGGGCCCTATCCATAAGGAATACCGTACCAAATTCACCAGTCCATTATGGTCAATTTCATGGCCATGGGATTTGAAAATTGGAAAATTTAACCTTTTCAGAGGTTTAAATCTGAAATTTCATGATGTTGTAACTGGGGGAGTCCTGACCCAAAAGGGGTTGGGAGGGGCGTTGTTTGCAAACCTGTTGTAGGAGGGATTCAAGGCTGAATCCTCACTCTGGCACTTTGAGTGCAGAAGGTGTGTGGGTGGGGGGGGGGGCGCAAGGATTTTAAAAATTAATACTTGCCACTCCAGGCTTGTATTACACTCCCAAGATTACAGCTTTTCTCTGACCTTGTCTTGGTAAATGCTGATACCACCCAAATGTAAAAAAACCCCTTGAATCCAAGAAGGAGCACTTGAGAATTCCTTTCTGTGGGGTACCCTCAAGCCCTTTCCACCCCCCTCTGGGGAAGAGCTGAGAAAGAAAACAAAGTAAATTAGCTGTTGCCACCAGCTAATTAAACAACATATGCACAAACTTTTTAGGGACACACAAATCCAATCCTGTTCTTTAAAAAAAGTAAAATTTATTAAACAAAAAGAAAGGAAGTATATTTGGAACTTAGGCTTTTTGCTAGATCTTAAAAGAAACAATTACAAAAATTAAGCATCAAAATAGCTCTCTTGAGGTTCAGCTTAAGGGTTACAAGCAAAACAAAAGCATCTGGGGCTAGCACAGAGGAGTCCATTAGCTATAAGAAATAAACAGAAGTAACCCTCATCGCGTCTTCCTAAACATTTCTGATCTACTTACAAATTTGGAGTTTCAGATAAGTAGAGTTGAGGAATGATTTGATGTTTTTTCATACTGGTTTTAAAGCTGCTTACAGTATTGCTGCTCTGTGTCTCCGCTCTTTCCTGGAGAACCACAGCATACATAGGGAAGTTTTTTCCCCATTTTAAAATTTTTTGGCTCTCCTGGGGTATGTCTATACTTACCCGCCGCGTCGGAGGAGTCCAATCGATCTTCTGGGTTCGATTTATCGCGTCTTGTCTAGACGCGATAAATCGAACCAGGAAGTGCTCCCCCGTCGACGCCGGTAATCCTGCCCCACGAACGGAGCAGCGGAGTCGATGGGGGAGCCTGCACGCCGCCGTGTGGACCAGCGGTGAGTACTTTGAAGTTCGAAATAAGATACATCGACTTCAGCTACATTATTCACGTAGCTGAAGTCGCGTATCTTAGCTCGAACTTGTGGGCTAATGTGGACCAGCCCTACGTCAGGTGCCCACTCCTTTTCCTTTACTTGGGGAACTTTGTTAGCCCTTTACAGGTAAAGCAAGCAGAGAACAGCCACTAAGAGGGACTTCATAGCTAGCTGGCTGGCTGGGTGTCTATAAAAGGGAGCTGTCTTTCCCCCCCCCCCCCCCCCTTTCATTTATCACAGGGGGTCGTGGGATTGCCACACTCAGTTCTGTGCTGCCTTCAGAGCTTCCTGCAGCCACAGGAGGTTGGTGGAGGTGGGTCTGATCTCCAACCTCATTCCCCCAAAGAGCAACTGTGCAGGAGATAGACAAGTCCTGACCCTTCCCAGCCCAGCCGGAGCTAGGAGCCCCCATTGCTCATAGGAACAAGGGGAGTTCGGACCCACATCCACATGCCTCCTCCAGCTGCAGGAACCTCTGGGGCTGCTTCCCAGTCCCAGAGCGTCCTTCAGCAGAGGTGGTGGGTCTAGTCCCCCTTCCCCTTTCAGAGCAGCCGTGCAGGGGATGGGCAAGTCCTGTCCCTGCCCAGCCAGAGCTAAGAGCCCCATTGGCTGGGGCGCTCCTAGGAACAAGGGGACATCAGATATCGCGGGGAAGGGTTTATTTCACGGTCCATGATGCATTTTTCATGGCTGTGAAATTGGGTAGGGCCCTACTTACAGAATTAAATTAAACCTTACTGAATCAAGCTTAAGTATTGAGAAAATTCATTGTATTGAAAATGTTTGTGTGATATCGTGGGATTGTACCAACTTCTTCAAGGCTGTGTCTACACTGTGTTTGCGTCGGTAAAACTTTTGTCAGTTAGTGGTGTGGAAAAAACACACCCTGACAGACAAAAGTTTTAATGAGGAAAAGCGCTGGTCTGGACAGAACTTTGTCGGCAGGAGGTGCTCTTCTACTGACAAAGCTTCCACTCCTCATTGAGGGTCATTTTATTTTGTCAGGAGGCAAGCTCTCTCTCCTGTCGACAAAGAGTGGCTATACTGCGTACCTTACAGAGGCAAGGCTGTAGCAGCACAGCTGTGCTGCTGTAAGGTACTCAGTGTAGACATAACCTAACAGGAAGGCAGGATAAATGCAATCTGTTGGTGATATTAGGAACACTTTGGGACAATAAGTGTGAAATAGATTTCCTAGGAAATCATTTGAGCGGTGAGGAGAATACAAAGCTCCATCCTTTTTGAAGCTGCACTTTGAGCAGACACACATTTGAAGAAACCATGAAAGGTAAATAGCCAAAGAGCCTAACTGGATAAATGAGTGACTTACTCATTCTTGTCCTTGTTCAGAGCGATGAATTGAAACCACACAAAAATGTGTGGATGGGGTTGGAGGTCTGCTTGTGCCAGAGTGCCATTTTGTAGGTGGTGTGATCTCTGGTAAACTTGTTAGCGTGCATATAGATTCTTTTATTATTTTAAAGATATTTTTTTCTGTATTACTTTTACTTTAAGAATAAAATATGCTTGCTGATAAAGAATTGTGTGGTAACTTATAACTGGTCAGTTACACTATGTACCGTCTCGAAGGAGAGAAGCAAAACAGGCCTGCTTTTGGGAATAACACTGAAGGTATGGAACTGTTCAGATTAGAAATACCCCACTCAGAATGGAGAGAGTTGTGGGTTTTCACCCAAGAGAGGCCACAGCTGGGTAGCTGGAAACCTAGAAGGGATGCTATTGCTGAACAATAAAGGGTGAGTTCCGGTTGCACTTGGCCTGGACTAAGAGTAAGTAAATCCGTTTATAAAGCCTTTTGGGGGGGGGGGGGGGAAAGCAGTGTCTGATACGTGTCCTCTTCTTTTAATTACCCACTTCTGTAATGAGATCTTGCTATTTTGATAACTCCATTTCTTAAGGGATTCCATTAAGAGTTGAGGATGTCCTTTGCAAAATGTTGTGGCCAGCCAGCTTCCATTTTAAGTTCTGTTAAAGTAAATTAATTTTCTGTAGTTGTAACTTGAGTAAGATGCACTTAAAAATGCAAACTATATTTGTGCAAGCTGATCAAGAGATGAATCTTTTAAAATGGGATAGAAATTCTAAAGACATTGTCCTACCTTACATTTCTGTCTCTGCAGTGTGTAATAGAGAGAGTCAAATGTGTGATTTTTTGGGGGGGGTGGGGGTGTCAGTTGTTTTGAAAATATTTCAAGTGAAGATCTGTTTTAATAGAATTTAGTCCTAGACTAGGTCTCTGGTCTACTTCAAAGCTAATAGGTTTAAAATCTTCCAGATTATAAAACTATAAGATGAAAAAAGTAGTAGTGTTTTCAGAATCTACAGAAATGTAGTAATACATATCTTCTCTACCTATCTTGCAATATTTAACTATTGTAGTTCCTGGAGTTGTTGAAATTGAAGCTGTTGTCCAGGCAGTGTCTTTTGATTGAGTTAGTGTGAGTATAGAGTGATGAATGCATGCACATACAGTATTCTTGAAATGTGTAATTTTTTCTAATTTTCCATAAATTGCATTCATTATTAGGTGCTATGTAATGGGTTCCAGTTCTGTAAATATTTCCACTCTTGGTTGTATAAGAAAATATTTTGTTGGTGGCCTGTAATCACTTGTAGTCCAGCAGATATTCTACCTGGGATATTCAACAATGAGCAAGTTTTTAAGAAATCGTAAATTTCTGGGCCGTTATTTTTAACATCCTCATTTATCACTCAGGGCTCATGCAGTCCTGCCTAGTTGTTTGTTGCCGTCTCCTCTGCACTGCCTATGCCAGGGGTGGGCAAACGTTTTGGCCCAAGGGCCACATCTGGGAATAGAAATTGTATGGTGGGCCATGAACGCTCACAAAATTGGGGTTGGAGTGCAGGAGCGGGTGAGGGCTCTGGTTGTGGAGTGCAGGCTCCAGGGTGGGGCCAGAAATGAGGTGTTCAGGGTGGAGGCGGGGGAGTGGGGTGCCGAGTGGTGGGGTGAGGGCTCCGTGTAGGGGTGAGGCTGGGGAGGAGGAGTTTGGGGTGTAGGATGCTCTGGTTTGGGACCGAGGGGTTTGGATGGTGGGAGGGGGATCAGGGTTGGGGCAGGGGCTTGGGGCGAGGCTCCAGGCGATGCTTACCTCAGGCGGCTCCCGGAAGCAGCGGCATGTCCCTTCTCCGGCGTCTACGTGGAGTCGTAGCCAGGTGACTGAACGCTGCCCTATCCACAGGCACTGGAGGAGGGATTGGAGTGCATAGGACTTAGAGCGTGGCCATGCGGCTGCTTCCGTGAACCGCATGGAGCAGCCCCCGACCCTACGCCCTGGCTGGAGCACCGGAGCATGGCTTTGCGGCTGCTTCTGTAAACTGTATGGAATGGCCCCCGACCCTGCTCCCTGGCTGGAATGCCGGAGCGGGGCAAGCCCCAGACCCTGCTCCCTTGCGGGAGCTCGAGGGCCAGCTTAAAATGGCTGGCAGCCTGGATCTGGCCCCCAGGCTGTAGTTTGCCCACCTCTGGCCTATGAACATAAATAAAATGGCACAGCTGTGCTTAAAACTGCTTTGCACCTAGCTCTTATGCTCTGAATACACCTTTATCTCAAAAAGAGTGTTTGAGTTAATTTCAATGGTGAATACTTCACAGGAAATGGGTAGCTCTAAGGAGGAGGCAGTTGAAAGTCAGTTCTGTTCCCTGCTGTCTCTCCCGATAGTGCATGCGTTTACCAGGGCACTGCCTTTTGCATTCTGATTGTGTGGGCTGGGGAGCTCCTATATTTGGTGTTTAAGTTTAAACTCAGCAGATAAAACTCAGTATTGTTTCATAACTCCCTTGGTAATATAAGCTTCATTAGATTCTTAGTTTCAAATTGCTTCATATCTTCAGTGCTCTATTTTTGTTTTTTAATTGTGGCATGTGTACATGGGTTCATAGAAGTAGGTAATTAGACCTATTATGTCATCTAATGCTTTGTCCAATTTTTCTTTTAAATGTGAAATGTAAAGGTGAAAGCCGTTTAATTTAAGAGACTATTGCATAGTGTAATAGATATCACGGTTGGGAAGGCTGAATACCTGAACGGCCTACGTTTTCCTATAATGCCATCTCATTAATCCATGTTCTTTATGGGGTTTTAAGATTTCTTCTTGCTCTTGAAGGTGGGAGCAGTCTTTGTTTTAAGTGTGCTCTTGGCCACTAACTATGTTACATAGCCGTTAACCCTAAAAATTTCAGGAACTGACGTTTTAAAATGTAAGAGAACCACAGCAGCTGGGAGTATGGGGAAGGAAAAACAGAAGCAGAAATCCGAGAGATGTGGGCAGGATGGGATTGGCTGTTCTGATGGCTGCTACAGCTGCCATAGTAAAGAAGGAAACTGCAGCTATGCACTGGCTAGTACACAGCATGAGGAAAGTTCCCCGGTGTGGGGGGGGAGAGCAAGGTATTCTGAGGGAATACCATCAGAGCTAGCCAGCTCTCTAGCCTCAAAGGATTTCGGTACTCTGGGAGCTGTTCCCAGTGTACCATTTTACTCAGAACTAAGCGTTAGATTTGTAGTAGAATCCACATTTCCGTCTGGGATTTTTTTTAATCCCCTCCTCTATTTGTTTTGTTTCAGTGTAGTAGCTGTGTTAGTCCGAAAATAAGAGAGAAAAACTTGTAGCACCTTAGAGACTAACAAATTTATTTCAGCATAAGCTTTCGTGGGTTAGAACCCACTTCATTGGATGCATGGAATGAAACACACAGCAGACAGATATTTTTACAGTCAGAGAAACATGATAAGGTGGAAGTGCATAGACCAACCTTAAGAGGCTAATTAATTGAGAGGAACTATAACAGCAGGGGAAGAAAAACCTTTGAAGTGATAAACAAGATGGCCACACAGGTGTGAATGAGGATTGTTAACTTAAGGGAAATAGATTAAATTAACGTAATGGCCAAGCCATTCCAAGTCTCTATTTAATCCTGAGTTGATGCTATCTAGTTTGCATATCAATTCGAGTTCAACAGCTTCTCTTTGTAGCCTGTTTTTGGAGTGAATCTGTTGCAAATCTGTTTTGTGTTGCTTTCCTCTTTTGGTCTGCTGTACCCTCTACACCACTTTCCCTCTCCACTAACAGTGGAATAGCCTGAACAGTATCCTTATAGCCCTTATAAAAACGAAACTAACTAGTGCTCAATTTCATTCTGATGCTTCTGTGATCATTCCCTTTGTAGGTTTTTCTTTTGAAGAGTTCTGAGAATGGGGTAATGGCAGTACTCAATTTTAAACACCTGTTCTTAACATTTAGTGTTACATTTGTTTGCTAGGTTAATGTGTTTACTTTTTAATAAATTGATGATAACTTTGGCAAGTATTTGTTCTGTCATATCATATAAACTCCTTTATCAAATATGGTTGCTTTGTTCAGTGGCTTAAATTAATGTATGCTAAATGTTGCAGAAAAGATCCTTTAGTGAGTTGCTGTTACTCCCCTGTTCAGAACTCATCTAAGCTTCTTTTCTTTTCTTCTTCTACTGGTATTGAGACTCTCTTCCTTTTTCAAAACCCGTATTGTAAGACAGTTCATTTTAAGTTTTGGAAGGCCAAATATTTGACTGCTTCCTAGCTGCTTTTATGTTTAAGAATCATAAAATTGTAGAAGTGGAAGGGACCTCCAGAGGTCATCTAGTCCAGTCACCTGCACTCCTGCCATGAGTGATAAGTATTATCTAGACCATCCCTGAGAGGTGTTTGTCTAACCTGTTCTTATAAATCTCCAATGATGGAGATTCCACAACCTTCCTAGGCAATTTATTCCAGTGCTTAACCACCCTGACAAGAAGTTTTTTCTAATGTCCAAACCACCCTTGTTGCAATTTAAACCCATTGCTTTTTGTCCTATCCTCAGAGGTTAAGGGGAACAATTTTTCCTCCCTCCTCCTTGTAACAACAACCTTTTATGTACTTGAAAACTATTATCATGTCCCCCTCCCAGTCTTCTCTTCTCCAGACTAAACAAACACCATTTTTGCTATCTTCCCTCAGAGGTTGTGTTTTCTAGACCTTTAACCATTTTTATTGCTCTTCTTTGGACTCTCTCCAGTTTGTCCACATCTTTCCTGAAATGTTGCGCCCAGAACTGGACATAACACTCCAGTTAAGGCCTTATCAGAGTGGAGTGGAAGAATTACTTCTCGTGTCTTGCTTACTACACTCTTGCTAATACACCCCAGAATGATGTTTCTTTTTTTTTTTTTTTTTTTTTTTTGCAACAGTGTTACACTGTTGACTCATATTTAGCTTATGATCCATTATGACCCCCAGATCCCTTTCCGCACTACTCCTTCCTGTGCAGCCTTTTCCTATTTTGTATGTGTGCAACTGATTGTTTCTTTCAACTTTGAGTACTTTGCATTTGTCCTTACTGAATGTCATCTTATTTACTTGAGACCATTTCTACAGTTTGTCACGTAAGAATGACCGTACTGGGTCAGACCAGAGGTCCATCTAGCCCAGTATCCTGTCTTCCAGCAGTGGCCAATGCCAGGTGCCCCAGAGGGAATGAACAGAACAGGTGGTGATTAAGTGGTCCAATCCCCTGTCGCCCATTCCCAGTTTCTGGCAAACTGAGGCTAAGGACACCATCCCTACCCATCTTGGCTAATAGCTATTGATTTGGACCTGTCCTCCATGAATTTATCTAGTTCTTTTTTTGAACCCTGTTATGGTTTTGGCCTTTACAGCATCCTCTGGCAAAGAGTTCCACAGGTTGACTGTGCGTTGTGTGAAAAGAAATACTTCCTTTTGTTTTAAACCTGCTCCCTGTTAATTTTATTTGCTGACCCCTAGTTCTCGTGTTATGAGGAGGAGTAAATAACACTTCCTTATATACTTTCTTCATAAGTCATGATTTTATAGACCTCTATCATATTCCCCCCCAATAGTCTCTTTTCCCAGATGAAAAGTTCCAATCTTATTAATATCTTCTCATACAAAAGCTGATCCATACCCCTAGTACTTTTTGTTGCCCTTTTCTGAACCTTTTCCATTTCCAGTATATCTTTTTTAGATTTGTCCAGATCATTTTGAATTTTAATCCTATCCTCCAAAGCACTTGCAACCCCTCCCGATTCTCAAACTTCATAAGTGTACACTCTATGCCATTATCTAAATCACTGATATTGAACAAAAATGGACCCAGAACTGATCCTTGGGGGGACCCCACTCAATATGCCCTTCCAGCTTGACTGTGAACCACTGATAACTACTCTCTGGAAATGGTTTTCCAACCAATTATGTACCCACCTTATGGTAGGTCCATCTAGGTTGAATTTCCCTAGCTTGTTTATGAGAAGGTCATGCGAGACAGTATCAAAAGCCTTACTTAAGGCAAGATATACCACATTGCCTGCTTCCCCCCGCATCGCTTCACCCCATTCCTTCCCGTCTGCAAGGCTTGTTACCCTGTCAAAGAAAGCTATTAAATTGGTTTGATGTGATTTCTTGATAAATCCATGCTGACGGTTATTTCTCACCTTATCTTCTAGTTGTTTGCAAATTGATTGCTTAATTATTTGCTCCATTATTTACATTTGTGTACTGAAGTTAAGATGAGTGGTCTGTAATTCCCCAGATTGTCCTTATTTCCCTTTTTATAGATGGACACTGTTTGTTTGCCCTTTTCCAGACCTCTGGATTCTATGACTTTTTGAAGATAATCGCCAATGGTTCGGATATCTCCTCAGTCAGCTCTTTGAGTATTCTAGGATGTGTTTCATCAGGTCCTGGTGATTGAAGACACTAACTTGTCTAAGTAATTTTTATCTTGTTCTTTCTGGGTATTCTTTTCTGATCCTACCTCACTGGCATTCAGTATCTTCGATGTCCAGTTGCTACTAACCTTTCTGGTGAAAACCTGAAACAGAAGTCATTTAGCACTTCTGCCATTTCCACATTTTCTGTTGTTTTCTTCGCCTCCCCCATTGAATAACGGGCCTACCCTGTCCTTGGTATTCCTCTTGCTTCTAATGTATTTGTAGAATGTTTTGTTACACTTTATATCTCTAGCTAGTTTTGTGCCTTGGCCTTTCTAATTTTCTCTCCACATACTTGTGTTAAGTTATGGCTTTGTTTTCAAAACAGTGCTTCTAGGAAAAAAATAGTTCCATTAGCTGTACCTTACAGTAACAGGCCAGTATGCACACAGTAGAAGAAAAACAACTTGGAAAAGAAATCATTTCAACTTCAGGTTGTCAGGATTTTATCAACTATAAATTCAGACTTCATTAATTTGTGTGACTTTTGGGGACCAGCTTTAGATTTTTTTCCCCCATCAGATTTTTTTTTTTTTTTAATTTAAAGTACAGAAGCGTGGGAGATATGGTTCCATAGTGCTGTACAGATAGTGGTTAGAATCACTCTGCTTTTAAGGTGTCTGTCTGAGATTCAGAATAGCAGTAAGGACTAATGTATCTGGCCCTACTAGATTTTCCACTGAAGGTGGTTGTGGGACAAAGTTTAACTGAAGCCCCTAAACTGTTAAAGTGAAGCTAAACTTTTGTGGAATGTAGAAGCTCTGCCAAACAGAGCTGTATTCCTTGCAGCGCATCTTCTAATCTAAGTCATGCAAGAGCCCTGTGGCTTAGGAAGTGGTTGGTCTTGCAAGATTTATATTTTGCTATAATGCAAAAATTGATTAGTTATGGTCACTTTGGTGTATTTTAGTCAATAAAAATTATTTATTTCATAGTTAATAATAGTACTATGTAGTTTCCTTAGAATTCAGTGTAGCTCTGTTTATATAAACTGGAATTGGGTACCTTTATGCATAATATAGGGCTAATGTGCCACATGGCTAAGCTGCAGTTCTGTAGAAAAGGACCTGGAGATTACAGTGGATGAGAAGCTAGATATGATTTGGCAGTGTGCCCTTGTTGCCAAGAAGGCTAACGGCATATCCGGCTGCATTAGTAGGAGCATTGCCAGCAGATTGAGGGAAGTGATTATTCCCCTCTGTTCGGCAGTGGTGAGGCCACATTTGGAGTATTGCATCCAGTTTTGGGGGGGCCCCCCCGCCCACTACAGAAAGGATGTGAACACATTGGAGAGTCCAGCGGAGGGCAACAAAAATGATCAGGGGGCTGGGGCATATGATTTACGAGGAGAGGCTGAGGGAAGTGGGCTTGCTTAGTTTGCAGAAGAGAAGAGTTGGGGGGGAGGGGATTTGATAGCAGCCTTCAACTACCTGAAGGGGGGTTCCAAAGAGGATGGAGCTCAGCTGTTCTCAGTGGTGGCAGATGACAGAACAAGGAGCTGATTTTAGGAGTCTGATTTGTCTTGCGTACCCCCAGATTTCACCTCACTTTAAAAGTACTTGCTTACAAAATCAGACAAAAATACAAAAAAGTGTCTCAGCACACTATTACTGAAAAATTGCTTACTTTCTCACTTTTACCATACAATTATAAAATAATTCAATATTGTGCTTACATTTCAGTGTATACTATATAGAGCTGTATAAACAAGTCATTGTCTGTGTGAAATTTTGGTTTGTACTGTTTTCACTAGTTCTTTTTATGTAGCCTGTTGTAAAACTAGGCAAATATCTAGATAAGTTGATCTACCTCCTGGAACACCTCTGCGTACATCCAGGGATACACGTACCCCTGGTCGAGAACCACTGTCGTAGTGATTCTCCACTAACCTCCAGGCAAGGAATGAATGGATGAATGAATGTGTCCTTGTAGTTGTGGGACTCTGAAAGTGCTGACTGACAGTTTCTGTACTTTCACTTACTTCAAGACCTTCTTTCTTTCATAAGACATTACCATTCCCTGTGCTCTGGCTTCTTCCTCTAATCCTGGGTATCAGGTAGAGGATAGGGCTTCTCTTTGAAAGAAAAGAGTGCCCTAAAAAGGGGCCTGAAAAGATGGCACCGTCATAGGCACTGATACTTGGAAGATTGAAGCACTTATGATTAACTCTGTGCATATCTCCTTTAATTCTATAGGATCTAGGCCCCTCTCAGCAGATTGCCTTCCAGTGTATATTCAGTTATTTATGTTGACTTTAGTAATAAAAGGAAGACTTTACTACTTGTTATGCTATCACTTGTGCAGAAACACAGGTTCATTGAGTAAATTGGATTCTTTTCTGGCTCACATCAATATACAGTAATTGATAATTTCATTAATGGGCCATCTGTGTAACCACAATGTCTGTTTACATCCCGCAGAGGGCTATAGGTTTTCACAGTTATTACTTGGAATATACTTTGAAGGTACGTGTAAATGAGGATGCATTTATAGAAGGTGATACCAGAAATAAAGCTAGATTTTGACCGACGGTTGAGTTAATAGGACTGGCAGTTCAAGTAGAAAAATCCTTTATTTGTAAACAGTAAACTCAGTGTAAAAACTAAACTCACATATGCAAAATCCATAGTGCAACTTGTAACAAATTTTCAGAGTAGAACTTCACTTTAAGAAGTAATCTGTTTCAGACCATAATTGACTTTATGCCCAGATCATTCTTCCTAATAGCAAATGCTCATAGTACTATAAGAAAGAGCTCTGTGACTGAACCTGGAGCAGAGGAGTAGAATGTTTATGGATTTAGCTGCTTCTGTATCTATATAATCCTGGCTATACTGTGCCACTTTGATTTCCAGCAGTTCTAATTGAAGTCAGGTTTTTTTCCAGACACTTAGTAATAAGTTTAGTTCCCCAGGTGATTGTGCATGTATACATTCCACAGCGTATATATGCCCAATACACTGGAGTCAGACTTTGGCCGGCAGTACCACTAGGTGACACACACACGCTGATGTGCCGAGCTGAGGGCATAAAAGGGGCATGGCTGCTCCTCCCTCTCTCTTCTTCCCAACTGCCAGTCGTTAGACTTGGAGTTCCCTTGTTGCTGGTTAGCTTTAGTTCCCCAGCCTCTATAAAGAATGTCTTCTTGTATATGAGTGTAGTTACTATGTGTTTCAAGACCTGATGGATTGAAGATGAAAAAATCCCCAGGGTTTAAACTGTGCCACTTGCAGCATTCTGACTGTCACAAATAGGCACAAAAACTGTTTATTCAGTTCCTCTAGATGAGGGACAAACGCTCGATTTTTTTGTAACTTCTTGTCTACCAGAAAAAAGAGAGCAGGGATTTCCGCCTCAAAGTCCACTTCTGGAGGAGTGATGTGTCCCTCGTCAGAACGGGACTGTGGCCACAAGAGAACAGACTCTTTTTCCACAAAGAGTGCCCCTTCGGCTCTGAGGCCTAAATCTGGAGAGAGATTCTGCTCCTCATTATCCCCAGCGGCCTCTTCAAAATGCTCCAAGCATTTGTTGTCAGAGTTTGACACAGTTGAAGCCCTGCACTGTGCCTCACAGAAAAGCCTCTAGAAAGTCCTCTGGTGCTAAGTCAAGGTCTGTTCACAGGTTAGAAAGAACTATATATGAAACAAAAGGGGGCGGGGAGGGCAGAAAGAAGGCACGCTCCAGCAGTGTCTGTGGTGATGTCCTACCCTCCTATGTTCAAGGAAGAATAATGCTGGGTTTTCTTTCAGCGTGCTGCCCATCACCTTGTTTGGGGCTCCATCTTGTATATCGTTCTCTGAGTTGTAGGGGTCTGACACTTGAATCTAAATGCACTACTTGATATTGGAAAGAAGGAATATTGTCTTCTTTGAATTTCAGAGGCTTAATTGGTTTGGAGGGAGGGTCTCCATTGTTTTACCTCTCTTCCAGAGCCTCCCTTCACTTCTGAGAGAAGTGAAAAGAAAAGAGGTCTCTACTGTCTCTCTCTCTCACGCTCACGCTCACGCACTCACCCATCCCCCAATCATTTTTGGGTCTTTCTCTCCTGTGATTAACTCGTGTACGGTTGCTTGGAGGCCCTTCTAGAATAGAGATCTTGATCACATTTAAGTTCACACAGTTGTAAATGCTGCATAGGGTGAACCATGAGCAGGAACTAATGTTTGTTGTTGGACAAATATTTGGAATGTTTATTTGAATTTTGTACTCCACAAACATTTGTTCCTGGTCATAGTTTACTCTGTGGTTGAATTTCCAATTGACTTAATGAGCAAATGAATAACTAGAGTTACAAGACCAAAGCCTTCAAGCCAGACTCAAAGTGCTGGGGAATTTGAGAGCTTTTATAGCTGACAACTCTGAGAATTTGGACATTATTTTAAGACTGTGTACATGGCACAAGTCATTGGTTGGGTTGTTTGACTCCTACCATGTTAGTTTGGCTATGGTGGGTGTGACCATCTATACCCCTATGTTCACTCCTTTCACAGGACTATGATCAATTTTGTACAAAGTATGGCTTGAGGTAACATTTGTAAACTCATAATTTGCTGATCATTATGGCCCTGGTAAAATATGCAGTGTTGCCACACACATAAAGGTATAAGATTCCTCTGTATGGTATTACTAAGACATGTTCCAAGTCTGGGGGAGCAGCCACAAACCAGTTACCCAGGGACAAAAAGCTAGTCAACACCTCAGCCAGATGTCAACAAAATTATGCAACCTGGTTAAGTGGTCATTCTTTGGCAGGCAAAAGTTGTGGGTGAAAATCTACATATTGATAAACGACTGAGGGTTCCTGTCCACACCGACTTTATCTCTTGAGCTCCAGCTGGAGATGATTCTCAAAGAAGAGAGAGAACTATAAGAAGGGGGAGCAGGTGCCCCAAATTCTCCTTTTCTTCGCATGGCACTGTTGTAGTCAGTGTCGCAACGTTATTTACATAACAGATGTGCTAAAGATTTGTATGTCCTTTCATGCTTCAACCACCGTTCCAGAGGACCTGGAATAGCTTGCAACACCGGCTACAGAAGTGCCATGCAAATGCCTGTTCTCACTTTCAGGTGACATTGTAAATAAGAAGTGGACAGCGTTATCTCCCATAAATGTAAACTAACTTGTTTGTCTTAGCGATTGGCTGAACAAGAAGTAGGACTGAGTGGATTAGTAGGCTCTAAAGTTTACATTGTTTTGGTTTTGAGTAGTTATGTAATAAAAATTTCGACATTTGTAAGTATCAGAGGGGTAGCCGTGTTAGTCGGGATCTGTAGAAGCGACAAAGGGTCCTGTGGCACCTTATAGACTAACAGAGGTATTGAAGCATAAGCTTTCGTGGGTCAATACCCACTTCTTCGGATGCAAGCAGTGAAGTTCCACTTGCACAATAAAGAAATTGCTTTACAGTACTTGTATAAGGTGAATTGAAATATAATTTCGACAGTGCAAATATTTATAATAAAAATATAAAGTGAGCACTGTACACTTTGTATTCTGTGTTGTAATTGAAATCAATATTTTGAAAGTGTAGAAAATATCCAAAATATTAACTTTTAACTAGTGTTCTATTAGCAGTGTGATTAAAATTTTCAATAGCGATTAATATTTTTAATCGTGGTGGTTTTGTGTGTGTGTGTTTTTTTTAGTTAATCGCAGGAGTTAACTGTGATAGACAGCCATAATCTAAATCTGTGTTCGGATTGAAGTGTTTTGTAAATTCAATTTGGGATAACTGGATTTGTGCATATCATTTTCTATTAATAAAATGACAGACTTTGAGTTTGTGTTGTCCATGAGAGAGCTGGGCAGTACAAGACTCACGTTTCTGGAGGGAAATCTGGGACTGGGAAATTGCTCTGCAGTGTAAGTAAAGAGTGGTTGGCTATAGCACTCATATACTATGACGGAGTAACTTGCATGCCGGAGGCTGTGTGTGAGGAGACCAAGAGTGGTAGCTCTCTCAGTAAGCATCTCAAGATGAAGAACTGAGGGGACACAGCTGTTAATTAGTGCAGATTGTACTCTGGGTAATGTCACATTGGGCTCCACTCTGTAGGCTGTAGCTGTCACGGGACCTACAGCTTCAGTGAATTCCTATCTTCTGAAGTGTGACTAGGTCTTGGGAATCTGTTTGCTTTCCATCCCTATGAACTACCAAACAGCAGTGACTGGATGCCGTGGCGCTCTCTCTTCTCCATGACATGTTGAAGGTGGTGGTATGGTTCTCATCTTCAAGACAAAAAAGCAAGAGGGAAGTAGTTGTGGTGTGCACGTTTTTTGAGATGCCTGTGTTTTGGGGGTTCTAAAACAAGTTGTTTTGCTTTGGAATAATTTGGAAAACTTTTTTCATCTCCATATTTCAGCTCCAGTTGTATAGCCAGAAACCAAAAGGTTAGTTCTCTTGATGATCTTTCCTTCAGCATTCCTTTCAGGTGCCCGAGTACAATTCCTTTAGGGATTTTCTCCATGTTGGAAAAAAGCTTGCATTAAGATCAATTGTCCTGGTCATACCTTGGAGGTCAGCCTGTTTTGCTTTCCTGGAGAGCTAATAGACTCTCATGTTCAGTCTTAAAGATAATACAGTAGACTTAAGATTTCTAACATACATAAAAATACAAATTTAGATACAAATTTAGTTGCACATTGTAAGTTGTCGTCATACCTGAAGTTAAAGCCTTGAGTGTTGCAAGAAAACCAAATCAGCAGGTAGTTTAATATCCGTACATCACCCTATACCTACGAAGGTGACCTGCAAAGGAAGATGAAATGTTTTTTTTTATAATTTATTAAAAACTGTAGAAGCTTTAACAGCTTTTTTATTTGTATCTTGCAGTAGAAATTCAGGTTTTGTGAATGCCATCATCATTGATTGTAAACTATTCAGGTCAGTGACTGTTGAATATTTGTACATCTTCTAGCACAACAGGGCTGTGATAGATTGGGACATCAGGTTGCTACCAGAATTATAAATGGATACTTTTCTGGGGGACGACTCTGGCCAACTGGAGAACTAATAGCACTGACATTAGGTACAAAAGCACTGGAACCTGATAAAAAGGGGGAAAAAAATGTATTTGGACTTAAATAGATTTTTAACTCACTCACACTCTAACATCTGAAGCAGAAAAGTTGTCTTCATTAAAAATTCAGCACCCCTTTCTCCAGTTGATGTCAGAGCCACCCCAATGATGTGATGTCCAGCAAAACCAGAGAAGATGGGCTTTACACTTCCAATAGTTCTAAGGTAAACAACCAGAAAGCTTTCATTAAATGTCAGGACTTTATCTTAAAGAGCCAACGTGTAACCTCACCTTTTTTCATTTGCATATCCTTATCTCTGCCTATCGTGAGGGCACACTCGACCAGGGCACAAGCCTCGTCGGCTGCCTTTGTAGCCCATGTCCCTATCCAGGACATCTGTAGGGCCACTACCTGGTCCTCGGTTCACACGTTCACCTCGCATTATGCGATCGTCTCCCATGCTAGGGATGACGCTGGCTTTGGTAGAGTTGTGCTCCAGCCAGCCAGGTTGTGAACTCCTACCCACCTTCATTGCATATTGCTTGGAATCACCTACTGGGGAATAGACATCAGCAATCACTCGAAGAAGAAAGGACAGTTACCTGTTCCGCAACTGGCGTTCTTCGAGATGTGTTGCTCAGGTCTATTCCACATCCCGGCCTCCTTCCCCTCTGTCGGAGTTGGTCCGGCAAGAAGGAACCGAGGGTGGGGGGAGCACGCGGCTCCCCTTATAGCGCGCTATAGCGGCGCCACTCCAGGGCACCGCACAGCGGCACTCCAGGGCGCCACACAGCGGCACTCCCCCGTATGGGTACTGCTAAAGGAAAAACGTCCGGCACCAATGCACGTGGTGAGCACGCACACCTACTGTGGAATAGACCTGAGCAACACATCTCGAAGAACGCCAGTTGCGGAACAGGTAACTGTCCTTTCTCAGTACTCACCAACCCTCCTTTTGAGCCGTTAGCTCCTTGCTATGTGTCTGTCTTATCCAGGAAGGTTGCATTTCTGGTAGCCTTCCCCTCAGCCAGGAGGATTGGTGAGTTTGGGGCATTTAATGCAGATCCTCCTTACACTACATTCCTTGTGGACAAGATTTCATTACATATACACCCTATATACATCCCCAAAATAGTCTGAGTTTCAGCTGAACCAGTGTATTCACTCTACCTCTGTTCTTCTGAGGACGTGTGAGGTTTTGGGAAGAAAGGCGGCTCCATTCCCTTGACATTTGGTGGACGTTAGCCTTTTACCTGCAGAGAATGAAACCAATCTGGAAATCCCCTAGAGTATTTTTCACCATAGTGGAAGGGGTCAGAGGTCTGTCTTCTCTCCAAAAAAAAATAAAAAATCTCAAAATGGGTCTCAGGCTGTATTTGGCGATATCAGCTGTCTAATCTTTTCCCTCTTGGGGTAAGAGCTCATTTCACAAGAGTGCAAGCAACATCTATGGCATCACTTCAAAAGGTGTGCCCCTACTTGATATTTGTAAAGCAGCTATGTGGGTCTCAGTCCACATTTCTGCTAGACACTGTCTTGATACAGGACTCTTCTGCTGATGCATCTTTTGGAATGGCAGTCCTTCGTTTGGCTTTGCCATATCCAACCTAGCACCCTTTTCTCCTATTTGAGTATTGCTTGTCAGTCACTCATAGTGGAATACACCCAGGGACTAGCAGTTGAAGAGCGAGCTAGTTAGCTTATACTAATGAGGTTTTTTATGATGTGATCCCTGTCGGTATTCCACTCTTCCCCTCTGCTTTGGATATTCTGATTCATGGTGGAGAAGGTACTAGAGAGATGCTCGGTCTACTCCACCCTTTATCTGTTTAGTTTGGAGGCATGAGGTGAGCCTGGGCATATGTGTGGACTAATGGACATTGCTTTCAAAATTCTGCAGCTCTGGGTGCATGGAGCACATGCATACTCACAGTGAAATACAGATAGGGACAACATACCTCGAAGAATCTCCAGTTGTTGTAAGTAACTTTCTCATATTGTTTTTAAAGAAATAGAATAAAGAAGGAAAATGAAAAACAAAATATCTTTTTGCCAAGTACTTGAATAATTATTCAGCTTTTTCTGCGGTATATGCTCTCTCCTATCTAGAGAACTGTGGAACTACTGTACTACATATTTATGTGAGTTGAATCCCTAATGCGGTGTATAACTTTAAGGTCAGTGTTGCTTTTATACAGTACAGTGACACAATTTTTCAGACTTGCTAATATTTGTTGTAAGTTGGCCAGGAGAATAGTCCTCATTAAGGAGTAAGCACTTAACTCATGCAGCTGGAACTTACTCTTCGAGATCTATCTGCATGTAAAAAAGCCCTTTAAAAATATTTCTGCTGTCAGAATATTTTGGGAGGAGGGGGGGGGGGGGGTCTTTCACCCAAGCAGTTTGAAAAGTTGGAGTGTTGCCTTCATTGCTTCCCCTGAACTGTATGAGATCAGTTAGGATGGTTTGGTGTAATTGAAGCACCTTTTTGCAGCAGGTTGAGTGCTACTTCATTCTGGGAATAAACTTGCTCGGTTTGAGGACCATGGCTGACAACTCAGCTCCTCATAAGTAAACTTTCTACCTCAAGAGTAAAGTTTGCCTGAGATGGAGCTTTCTTAAAGGCCAGTCTGAGACACTGGAACAAACTCCCACAGGAGCTAAGGGGCATCACAGACTTCAACACCGTCCAAACATCAAAGTAAACACTCTACCAAACCAAAAGACTACACTGAACAAGCAGTTCTGCCTGTAAGAGAACAGTCTAACATGACAGATGTTAGTCACACCGCTTAAGGCGGTTGGATACCGTGGTGGGGTGGTATAAGAACATATATGGAATAGTGTAGTACATGAAGTATTAAAACTGCACCCAGACCTGCATGAAAAAGGCAAATGTCATCACTGTCTTCTAGGCATAGTTAATGCTCTTGATCTCCTCAGCTAGCCAACCAGGTTCAGCAGTTTGAATGGTAGCAGGATGATAGTAAGGGTGACAGTGGCTGCTACTTGGTCTGTGAACCTGGAGAGTTGTCCTTTATCAAATACATCTGTTATGAAGAGGAGAAACAGGACAGCAACTCTGTGATGAATAAATGTTTTCAGTTACATGATGTTGGCTTAGTTACATTTTGAGTGGACGGTGGAATCTGTAAGGGTTGTAGCAAAGATCTAGGCTAGAATCCCACATTCAGTAAAGGTTCTGTGCCCTGGCACCTTACCTTGCATAAACTGGTGAAGCCACTTCAAATAGCTGTCACTGCTGCGCAGTTTCAGAGGAGATTGAGACAATATATTGCCTTGAGAGCTTGGTAATTGACATGTCAGTGATTTAGAGTGAAACCCAGTCAATCACATGAGATTGCACCCTCAGAACTCTGTGCTTTGGTAATAAGATTGATTGATTGATTTAGTGGGAGGGATTTATGAGTGAATGCCTGGAACTCTTTGAATGGTGGATTACCAGACCTTAAATGGCAAAAGGTAGCTAGAGCTCTGAAGTGGCAGGGGGAGTCTGTCAAGATCTGGTGAAGTTTCTTCCCTAGGACAATCACCAAAAAGCTGTGCATGAGGTTGTGATATTAGGTGTGGGAGCCTTTTGTGTATGTGACTTGATAGCAAAAGCAACTGTATCATAAATGTCTGCCTGGCTGCCATTCTCCAGGACAATTGACTGTAGATGGCTCTGTTTTCTTGTAAGTTTTCCTGTATACCTGTGTGCTGGCAAGTGGAAAATGAAGTTTTACAGTCACATGTGGTCATGTCAGCTGAACTGGAATCCATCTTTAACCTGGTGCTTTTCCATTTAGAAGGAGGGGTGGGAACCCATAGAGGGACAAAGGATTCCTGCCTTGTGCAAAAGATACATAAGGGGTTGGAACAGAACAAAGGGGGCTGCAGTCATGAGAAATTCCCTAGCTACCACCTGAGCTGGCACAAGGGCTGTACCAGTGGAAAGAATTGTGCCCAGACTAGGAAGGCGTCCAGTCTGTGACAGAAGCGTATTGAAACATCTCTGAGGGTGAGAATTTATCTGTATTCAGCTTTCTTACTGTATCAGTTTTAGATCTACGTGGTGGTGTTTTTATGCTTGGTTATTCACTTTGCTCTGTTTATTACTTGGAATCACTTAAATCCTACCTTTTTGTATTTAATAAAATCCCCTTTTACTTAACCCAGAGTATGTATTAATACCGGGGGGGCGGGAAACAGCTGTGCATATCTCTCTATCAGTGTTATAGAGGGCAAACAATTTGAGTTTATCCTTTATAAGCTTTATAGAGGGTAAAACAATGTTTTGGGGGTTTGGACCCCATTGGGAGCTGGGCATCTGAGTGTTGGAGACAGGAACACTTCTTAAGCTGTTTTCAGTTAAGTCTGCAGCTTCTGGGGGACATTGTTCAGACCTGGGTCTGTTTTATAGCAGGCTAGCGTGTCTGGCTTAAATCAGGCAGGGCACTGAAGTCCTAAGCTGCGAGGGCAAACAGGCTCAGAGGTAGTCTCAGCACATCAGTTGGCAGTCCCAAGGGGATTTCTATGATCCAACCCATCACAGGGTCTCAAGGTGAAAACCACTCTGTCATCTTGGATTTTTGTCCTGCCTCTTTTTAATACCCCTGCTAGGAAGAGAAGGGAAAGGCTTCATATGGAAACTAGCTTTCACATCAGTGGCTGACAGATTTCTAGAAGCCTTGTTGCCCATGTACAGGAGCTCAGCGTCAACACCATAAGAAACTTGAAGGATCCTAAGCTCCCTTTCCGCAAGCACCAAGCAGCCTCTACTAGGAGCATGCCTATACCTACTTGTCGAACAGAGTAGGAGCTTTTTATCCCCATGTCCTCTGCTATGCTGTTAAAAGAATCCACATGCTCGGGGCACGGTGCAGTCTTCTCTGTGAACCCTCCCTCTCTCTCTCTCTCTCCCCCTCCCCCCCCCAATCATGTTCCTGGATGCTTTGAATACATGGTCCTTAACTTTGTTTACATCCACCCAATCCGCTTTTCAGTAAACTCCTCAATTGCCCTTTATTTCTCAGAGAATGGCTGGCCTTAAATTGGAAGTCCATATCAAGGCATACACTATTTGAAGAGCAATACTGGGATTTTTCCATCTGACATATACAATGTAGCCATATGGTTCTTACTCTATATGCTTATCAAATGTTGGTGTTTAGATTGAGCTTAGAGTGAGGAATCTCACCTTAAGAGGTTAATTCCTGTGGAATCTCTTTTCTGAAGCAGTGAAAACTAATATCCTCCTTCTTAACATTTTATTTTTTTCAGAATATCCCATATGTGAGTTAGCTAAACTTACTGTGGCAGGGGGTGGAGGAGTATTGTATTTTTGGATACATCCTGTTTAATATTGGTATTGCTGGGAGATGTTTTAAATCTACACATAGGGAATGAGTAAATATGTTGTTTTGTGGCATTGCCCTTATGCTGCTTTGTGCGGTTTGTTAGCTTTTTTGGCACATCCCTCAAGTAACTGACTTTATAGAAGTGAGAATCTTGCACAGATGTTATATGTAGAGGGAGAACTTACTTTGTTTCTCTGAAGATATCCTCTTGTAGGGTTCTCACTGGCCCTCCTACCTCCCTTCAGAAGGGAAAGTTCCAAAGGCAGGGGTTAAGCTCAGAGAGTTGTTCCAGACTGCTAGTTGGGGTGAGGAAAGGGGAGGGTGGAGAGATGGCTGCAAGCCCAACACGCTAATACTGTCCTTGAAGACCAAATAACCTTAGGATACTTGTCTGTCTTGACTAGGGAGGTGAGTATCCTAACAAGATACCTTCAGAAAAGCAGTTTTTCCCTTGCCCTTTTAAAAACAAAAACAACCTCCTCCTCTTTCATCCTTCAATAAAAATAAGGTTTTAGAAGTTGAGATTGGCTGTCAACCTGTCCATGCCTCAAAAAAGGTAAAACTGGATGTTTTGCCTGTTTGCTCTTTCTTTTACTGACCACCAACTTGTTTCATGTCTTCATGCCTGAGAAATTAGGGATGATCAAGTCCATCATGTCCATAGTGGAGCTTTGATGGAATATAGCAACAGGCCATATAGGAGTGCTCATCTGTTTGTGCTGGCCACTGAAGCAAGAGCATGTGCAACTAAGTTAACTGTTGGAGATCAGCTTGTTGTTCCATTAATTTTTCTAGGATCAGGGAGCCTTTTGGTAGTATTCTGTTTTAGCTTCTTCTTTTTTTACAAAACTCCTTTTTAATATCTGCTTGTTTGACTTTTGATAAGCTTGTACATGAACAACAATATTAATTTGTGATTAACAGTTTCATGTTAATTTCTTTATCTGAAATTATCCATAGGCTTTTTAGGTAACACTTCAGAAAGATAAATTGCCCCAAGGACTTGGGTCTTACAAGTTAAGGGTGTACATCTATTATTTTCCTTGATATGCAGGAATTCCTGTTATGTATGCATGACTACACGCTTCTTGTACACTTGATCTTGAAGCATACATATATTGCCTTGCAGGACTTAATGTATGAATTGAGAGTTTTGACCTGCAGTTTGTGTCCCTATGTATTGCATGCTTACTGAAGGCTTACTTACATGTGGGAAATGTTCCAAAGTTTCCTGCTTGTCACTGGATCCCGATGTTGCCAAGACAGTGTACCCTATGTATGAAATATTCTCATTAGAGTTAAATTTATACAGTGATATTTGTTTTAAAACTGTTAATTTAAAAATCGCTGTTCAGGAAGGTATCTTAAAATGCTGTCAGAAATGAGGAGTCTGCATGCCTCGGGAGTCAGCAGTAGAGACTTTCCAGGTTAAATGTTTGATTCAAATTGAGATTCATAACGACTGGCTATGGGCTCTTTGGTCTTAGGCCTGGTCTACAGTACGCGATTATATCGGAAGTAGCGTATTATATCGAATTAAAACTAAATCCGTCCACACAACTAACCCGGTTTTGTCGACATAAAGGGCTCTTAAAACCGGTTTCTGTACTCCACCTCGGCAAGGGGAGTAGCGCTAAAATCGACATTGCTGTTCCGGATTTGAGGTACTGTGGATGCAGTTTGATGGTATTGGCCTCGGGGAGGTATCCCAGAATGCTCCATTGTGACTGCTTTGGAGAGCACTTTCAACTCGGATGCACTAGCCAGGTAATCAGGAAAAGCCCTGGGAACTTTTGAATTTCATTTCCTGCAGTCCCAGAATCGCAAAAGAGCTCCGAACGGGAGGTACTGGATCTGATCACAGTATGGGGAGAAAATCTGTGCAGGCAGAACTCCGTTCAAAAAACCGGAATGCCAATGGGCAGCAGAGACTGCGGGGACTGTGGGATAGCTACCCACAGTGCACCGCTCCGAGAATCTATGCTAGTCACGGTACTGTGGACGCACTCTGCCGACTTAATGCACTTAGTGGGGACGCACACAATCGACTGTATAAAATCTCTTCAGAAAAATCGACGTCTATAAATTCGACCTAATTTTGTACTGTTAGACAAACCCTCAGTTGATCTCAGTCCTGTTCCTAGTAGTTAGGTATCCATAGGACAGTTGGCATTCTCAGTAGGAAGACTAAAGATTGCAGCGTCACTGAGACAGAACAATTATTTGTAGGGATGATTTGTTCACGATGCGTGTTGAGTCACACTCGAGTAGATTAGAGAAGCTTAAACTGCTTTTTGGTTTCTTGACCTATAAAGTTTAGTCTCCAGGTCGTCTTCACAATCAGTTTTCACTTAAAAAAATAAATAAATAAAAACATTCTCAGGTTAGAGCTTAGCCAGTTTTCTGAAAGCAGGATTGCAAGCTGCAAAACAAGGATTTAGACTAGAGAGTGATTTTAGAGGTAGATCGATGGGGCAATATGCTTGTGAGGATAAGGAAGAAAAAAATGAAAATAAAATTTTTAAGTGGTTTGAATGTTGGTATTTATCTTGTATCCTGAATTAAGCATGACTGTAGAAAGATTTTAAGGCTCCCAGAAATGTGAGCTTGTGGATTTAAAAAAAACTGTTACCAAGGGACCACCCTGAAACTCAGCCAGCAGTAGCAGAGATGAGCAGCTGCAGAACGTATGGCGGGTGGGTATACCAAAGCTGAGACCTCCCTCCTCTCCACTTTGAGACTCAGAATTGTACGTGGGAGAGCGCCCCGCCCCAACACAGGGCCCATGCCATGTGAGCATAGGGACAAAGACTGCTGAGAGGAACTGCCCAGGAACTCAACCAGCAGGAGTGACAGGTAGCTGCACTGTACCTTTTACAGTCTTTTCCCAGGACATTTTCTCCCCTTTATTGATTTGGGAACAGTTAAAGCAAACAGCCAAACACACACCATGATCACCTCTCCCCCGCCCCACCACTTCTTCCTTATTTAGCTAATTGCTGTTCAACAAACCAACAAAAAACATAGCACTATCATGAAGTTCGTAAACAGTCATTTATTCTGCTTGTATGTTATAGCCCTTCCTCCTCAATCCTTTGTCCCTTGTGTATTTAGATTATAAGCTTATTTGGTCAGAAACTGCTTTTTACTCAGTTTCTACAGTGCCTAGCACAATGGGGTCCTGATCTTGTTTGGGGTTCCTAGGCACTACTGTAATACCACAGCTTAACTACTGCACTTTATGTTGGTGTTGCAGGATAGACCTTCCACACGTGGGTCACAAATATGCAGTATCTAGACTAAAGAGGGGAATGGCTTTTGTGTGTTAAAATATTAAAATGCTTGCTAAGATCTAAGATGCCTTACTTCAGTGATGCATTAGCTCTACTACTCTTTTTAATAGCAGATATTTCTTATATACACCTTTTTGCTCTTGTACTCGTAACTGTTTCTGTGTCTTTGGCTTTTGACAAAATTGTCAAATGCAGAATAACTGGATAAGTAGGAGGAATAAAGGGTAGTGAAGTATGGAAAAATGAAACACTATAAACATGTGTTAATTAAAGTTTCCATTATCAAATTCCTTAATCATGTTGCTCTGTTTGAGAGCTCATAGCTTTTTAAAGTCCAGAAGGGACCATCATGATCATCTAGTCTGACCTGCACATCACAGGCTACAGAACTTCATTCACCCACTCCTGTAACAGGCCCATAAACTTTGACTGAGTTACTGAAATTCTCAAATCTTGGTTTAAAGACTTCCAGTTACAGAGAATCCACCATTTACTGTAATTCAAACCAGCAAGTAACCTGTGCCCCATGCTTCAGAGGAAGGTGAACAAACCCAAGGGTTTCTGGCAGTCTGATGTGAGGGAAAATTCCTTTCCAATCCCAAATCCTGTCATCAGTTAGATCCAGGGCATGTGTGCAAGACCCACCAGCCAGACATGTGGGAAAGTCTTCTCTAATACCTTGGAGCCCTCCTCATCTTTGGCTATTGGAGATATTTGCTACTCAAAGTCACGAATGGGCCACATTCTAGTGTAGGCAACCTCATATCATCACCGTCATAAATTTACCAAGCTCAGTCTTGAAGCCAGTTAGTGAATGCAAAACCTACTTCTCTTGGAATGCTGTTCCAGAACTTGACTCCTGGGATGGTTAGAAACCTTCATCCAATTTCAAATCTAAACTTTTTGATGGCCAGCTTGTATCCATTTGTTCTTGTGCCAGCAATGGCTCTGAACTTAAATAACTCCTCTCCCTCCCTGGTGTTTGTCCCTCTAATGTACTTACAAAGCGCAGTCGTATATCTCTTCCGCCTTTGTTTTGTTAGACTAAACATGCCAAGCTCCTTAAGTCTTCTCTTTTAAGATAGGTTCTCTATTCCTCTCATCATCCTAATGGCCCTTTTCTGCACCTGTTCCAGTTTGAATTCTTCTTTCTTAAACATGGGAGACCAGAATTGCACACAGTATTCTAGATGAGGTCTCACTAGTGCCTTGTTTAATGGTAATAATTAGAGCTGTCAATCGCAGTTAATGCCTGCGATTAACTGAAAACAAAATTAACACGTTTTTAACATGTTAATCGCGACCTCTGAGTGGGGAGGGAGGCATTGGCAGTGGGGGAGCTGAAGCCCCAGCCTGCAGCTCCTCAGGGGGCTGAAGCCCAGAGCCTGCAGCCTCGAGCTTATATTTGAAAATATAGAAAACATCCAAAAATATTTAAATAAATGGTGTTCTAGTATTGTTTAACAGTGTGATTTAAAACTGATTAATGAGGATTGATTTTTTTAATCTCCTGATTCATCGTGAATAATTTTTTAAATCGCTTGACAGCCCTAGTAATAACACTTCCCAATCTCTACTGGGAATACATCACCTGATGCTTCCTAGGATTGCAGTAATTTTTTTCATGGCCACATCACATTTTCAGCTGAGCTATCCTGTGATCAATCAGTACATCTAGGTCTGTCACTTCCAATTGTAAGTCCCCAGTTTATAGCAAAAATTCTTCTTGGTGCTGAGGTGCATAACCTGGCACTTTGCACTGCTGAACATTTCTGTTCCAGTTTTCCAGATCATCCAGTTCTTGTATGTGTATTGGCAAAATCTCCAAACTTTGTTCTCCACAAATTATTAGCGCACACCCACTTTTAATGCCAAGGTCAATAATGAAGATGTTAAGTATAATTTGATCCCAAGACTGATCTGTGAGGAGTTTCACTAGTAACCTGCTTTCAGTCTGACAGTTCACTTTTCAGCCTGATATGTTGTAATCTCCCGTGTAACTATTTCCTTACCCACCTTTCAGTTCTCATATTAATTAATCCCTGTGTCAGGTTCAGTCAGAGAGATCCCCTTGGGACTGTCACCTGCAGTGCTGAGATTACCTCTGAGCCCGTTTTCCCTGCTAGCTTGGGACTCCAGAACCTTGTCTTGTTGAGCCAAACACGCTAGCCTGCTGCAACACAGACCCAGGGTCTGGTCCACACCACCAAAGCTTCAGAATTAACTGAAAACAGCTCAGCAGGTCACTTAGCTCCAGCACCCAGACACCCAGCCCCGAATGAGATCCAAACACCAAATCTGTTTTACTCTGCATAAAGTTTATTACTGGGTAAACTCATAAATTGCCCTCTATATCACTGATACAGAGATATGCACAACTGTTTGCTCCGCCAGGTATTAATCACTTACTCTGGGTTTATTGATAAACAAAAGTGATTTTAAGTATAAAAAGTAGGATTTAAGTGATTTCAAGTAATGACAGAGCAAAGTGACTCACCAAGCAAAATAAAGCAAAAACACGCAAGTCTAAGCCTAATACATTAAGAAACTGATTACAGGTAAAATCTCACCCTCAGATGTTCCAATAAGCTTCAGTGTAGTAGCCGTGTTAGTCTGTGTCAGCAAAAAGAAAACAAGAAAAATACCTGTGGCACCTTAGAGACTAACGAATTTATTTCAGCATAAGCTTTCGTGGGTTAAGAACCCACTTCATCGGATGCATGGAATGGAACATACAGTGAACAGATATTTATACATTCAAAGAAACATGAGAAGGTGGAAGTGTCTATACCAATGTTAAAAGGCTAATTAATTGAAAGGAACTGTTATCAGTAGAAACTTTTGAAGTGATAATCAACAGGGGCCATTACAGACAGTTGACACAAAGGTGTTAAGGGGGGAAATAAATTCAATTAACATAATGACCGAGCCATCCACGGTCAATATTCAAGCCTAAGGTAATGGTACCTAGTTTGCATATTAATTCCAATTCCGCAGTTTCTCGTTGGAGCCTGTTTATGAAGTTATTTTGTTGCAAAATTGCTACTTTTATATCTGTCATTGAGTGATTAGGGAGGTTGAAGTGTTCACCTACTGGCTTTTGAATGTGATGATTCCTGATGTCAGATTTGTGTCCGTTTATTCTTTTGCGTAGAGACTGTCCAGTTTGGCCAATGTACATGGCAGAGGGGCATTGCTGGCACATGATGGTGCATATCACATTGGTAGATGTGCAGGTGAACGAGCCCCTGATGGTGTGGCTGATGTGATTAGGTCCTATGATGGTGTCACTTGAATAGATATGTGGACCGAGTTGGGATCGGGCTTTGTTGCAAGGATAGGTTCCTGGGATAGTGTTTTTGTTGTATGGTGTGTGGTTGCTGGTGAGTATTTGCTTCAGGTTGGGGGGCTGTCTGTAAGCGAGGACTGGTCTGTTTCCCAAGATCTGTGAGAGTGAGGGATCATCTTTCAGGATAGGTTGTAGATCTTTGATGATGCGCTGGAGAGGTTTTAGTTGGGGCTGAAGGTGATGGCTAGTGGCGTTCTGTTATTTTCTTTGTTGGGCCTATCTTGTAGTAGGTGACTTCTGGGTACTCTTCTGGCTCTGTCAAGCTGTTTTTTCACTTCAGCAGGTGGGTATTGTAGTTTTAAGAATGCTTGATAGAGATCTTGTAGGTGTTTGTCTCTGTCAGACAATAAGCTTCTTTCCAATAAGCTTCTCCAATAAGCTTTTCCAATAAGCTTCTTTCACAGACTGGACTTCTTCCTAGTCTGGTCCCAATCATTTCCTCTGGTACAGTCCTTGTTAGTTCCAGCAGACATCTTAGGTGTTAAGCAGGGGCTTTCTCATGACTGGCTTCCCTTTGTCCTGCTCCACCCCCTTTTATAGCTTTGGCACAAGGTGGGAATCTTTTGTCTCTCTGGGTCCCCACCCCTCCTTCTAAATGGAAAAGTATCAGATTTAAGATGGATTTCATTATCATGTCACATGTCACTGTAAGACCCCAGCCTACATTCTTCCTGGGTTGGCCCACATGTACACAAGTAGGTTTGCAAGTAAACAGAGCCATTTACAGTTCATTGATTCTGAAGCACCCGTAATGGCTTCCACTTTATATATTTTCCTAACTTCAAACAGAAATAATACATGCAAACAAATAGGATGAACACATTCAGTAGATTATAAACTTTGTAATGACACCTTACAAAAGATCTTTTGCATAAAGCATATTCCAGTTACGTCATATTCACATTCATAAGCATATTTTCATAAAATATATGGAGTGCAACATCTCACCCTGTGGTCTCCAATTTAACAATGTCCGGTGTGGAACTGTATCAGTTGCTTTACTGAAACCCAAGTAGATTCCATATACTGTCTTTCTGTTGTCTACAAAATCAGCTATCTTCTCAAAGAAAGAGATCAGGTTGATCTGTCACAATCTACCTTGTGTAAAATCCATATTGTATTTTATCCCAATTACTGTTTATCTCTGTCTTTAAGTACTCCCTTTCAAAATCTGTTCTAAGCCCTTGTATACATTTGAAGTCAAGTTTACAGGTCTATAGTTTCCTGGGTCACTATTTTTCCTTTGGTTACTGTTTGCAATTCTCCAGTCATAAGGTACAACCCCAGATGTTACAGATTCATTACAAATCTTTGCCACTGCCCCAAGTGTCTCATTACCCTTACTAAAAACTGAAGCAAAGTATTGATTTTAGGTATTGGGTCATATCTAGACTATCATTAATCTTCACCCTGTTCTTAGTGCATAGCAGTTCCACTCTGCCCCATCCCACCCCTCCTTTGCTTTTTATTTGTGTGGCTAAAGACTCTTTTACTGTTGGTTTTAATTTCATTAGGTCCAACTCTGCTTGGCTTTTGACAGTTCTCACTTTTCCCCTACACTTTCTGACCTCCAAGAGGTGGCTTTCCTTGCTAATAGATCCCTTCTTCTATTCCTTGTAGGCTTTATCTTAACCTGTTTGAGAGCCTTGTTCAAGCAGTTTGGTCTGCGAGCCCTTCTCTACCATTTTCCCCCTCTTGTTTTGGGATACAGGCTCCAGATAGTTTCTGCAACTTTGATATAAATCCAAGCCTCCTCCACATTCAGATCCTTGAGTTCTTCAGTCCAGTCAACTTCCCTACCTAATTCCCTTTATTTTTTTTCAGTTTGCACTTTTGAAATCAAGGACCCTACTTGCAGATCTAGGTTTATCTTTCCATTTAGTTTGAACTGAATAGGTCATGATCACTTGAACCAAGGTTGTCCTCAACGGTCATCTCTTCTCTGAGGTCCACAATACTAAATCTAAAGTTGCATCACTGCTTGTTGGTTTGGTGACTATTTATTTGGTGAAGATGTCTGTTGGCTATCGAATCCAGGAATGTCTGGTCCCTAGCATTATTAGTAGCATTTGTCTTCTAATCTGTATCTGGGAAATTAGTCTTCCATAATCACACAGATCTTTGCAGTATGTATTTAATTAAAAATATTAGAGGTCTCTATCTGTATGCTGTTTTGATCTTGGGGGTCTATAGCAGACCTCAAGCACTGTCCCAGTGGAAACTCTGTTACCACTCTTCCCCAGAGTGATTTTGACCCAAATGATTGGGGTTTTTTTACAGTCTACCTCGTAATTAATATACAATGCTATTTCAGCACCTTTACTTTTGTCTCATTTTGGAATGACACATATCCTTCATACCTGTATTCCAGTCATGATTACTATTCTACCATGTTTCTGTTGTTTGGTTTCACTTCATGCAGCAGTAGTTCTAATTCCTTCATATTGTGACCCAGGTTTCTCACAATGAACAGCCATTTTAGTTTGTGCTTTGTCTCACCCACATTCCTCTCCAGATTAGGTACATTTTACTGCCAGTATTACCTACTTGATTGTTACTGTCATTGATATTGGCACTATCTTTCCTCTTGTTGTCCATTTGCCTACCCTCTGTTCCTTTCTCTGTTTTTGTATCCTCTTACTTGATTTTTTTCCTGCTCAATATTAGAATCTGGCATAGAGATTACATGAGCATCTCTCAATCATCTCTCCTGAATTCCTTTTAATCAGTTGGGTCAACCTCCATCACAGAAGTCTGTTAACCCTCCCAACTCAGGTTGAGTCCATCCCATGAGAGCAGTCCTCTGTCTCTGTATGCCTCCAAGTGGTCAAACATCCCAAAGCCCTTCTTATAGCACCAGTGCCCAAGCCATCTGTTGATCATCATAATATTGTCTCCATCTTTGCTCACTTGTTCTAGGAACAGGTAGAATCCCAGTGAAGATCTGAGCCTCCATTTCTTTTAAGTGTGTACCCCAGCCTGGCATAGTCTTCCTTGATGCATCCTGGTGAGACTCCAGCGGTATCATTGTTCCCACATGAAGGACAATCTATGAATTATTTCCTGCTTCCATTAGAATGGTCTTCAGCCTCAGGTCCACATCCTATATATTAGCTTCCACTAGATAACACACCTATCTGTTCTCAGAATCAACGCTGGTGACGGCTTTGCCTTTCCTGGGAGTCCTCAGTCATACAGATTGGACTTTTCTTGGTTTTGGTGCGATTTTCAGGCCTTCCCCCTTCTGTTCTTTTTGATTGCAGGTCATCTTGTCTTCTATTTGTAGTCTTCTGAGAGTCATCCTCTATTCTTTCAGGACTTTGAATTTTGGCTATTTCCATTCTCTTCCCCACTTCTTGTAGGACTAGCTGCTCTTTTCTTTTTCCTTGTTCTACCATCTTCTGTTATTGCCTACCTCTCCTCTTCATCTTCCAACTTGACAAACCTCTTCCTCAGATCTATTTCTCATTCACTAGCTGGTCACTTTCTCTGTCTTATTCTTATGTTTCCACAGGCCACATTCTTCATCCAGCAGTCCACCCTCATGGTTCACTTGTCCAGTGTATATCTGCAAGTCTCAAGTTTTTCCTTCAGCCTTCTCTTTTCTTCCCTCCATTATCCACTCAAAATCCTTATCTGAACTCAACAGACTGCACATCATGTAGCTTCTACATCCAGGCATCTTCATTGTCTCTTCCATTCTTCTGGTCACTACTTCTGCGGTGCCTCTGTAGATGTCATATCCTTCCCTTCTAAGCTCCCGTTTAAAAAAAATAATAAAAAAAATCCAGCACCTTCCCCCTCCCCCGATCACCACACACACCATTCCCCAAACTTCCCTTACAAACTCCCACTTCCCTGTTATCAACTTTGTTTGCTGGCTCTTATGCTGCTGGTTGGCGCAGAAAGAACTGTTTAACTTCCACTGAAATTATGAATTGAATCTAAAATTTAGATTTCAGACATTTTCTGCTTTTAAGATGTTTGGATAGACCCAAAAGCAATTATTTCTATAAAATGTTATGGAGGTGCTGTTAACTCCATAGCTAAGATTTCCTTGAGCATGGCACTAAATTCAGGATGAAAATTCCATTTCAGTTTTAACTTAGATTCCAAATCTGTTACACTGTTCTCAAGGACAGTTGAACTTTATTTTCTGGATGAAATTTCTCTTCCAGAAGCAGTTGAAATTATCTTTTTAAAATCAATAACTTCTCTCTTTTTTTTTTTTTTGGTTGAAACTGTCAAATTTTGCAGAAAGTTGTATCTCCTTGACAACTTGAAGAAATTGGGTTATAATAAAGAAGTTATTCATGCTTGGTATACACCACACACTTACTTCACTATAACTTAGTTGCTTGCAGGTGTGAAAAATTCACACTCCTGAGCAACGCAGTTGAACCTCCCCTAATCCCTGGTGTAGATAGTGCTATGTGGATGGCAGGGCTTCTCTTGCCCGCATAGCTACGGTCTCTCGCAGAGATGGATTAGCTATGCTAATGGGAGATGCTCTCCCATTAGTGTAGTAGTGAGTGTCTTCACTAGAGCACTGCAGCAGCGCAGCTGCACCAATGCAATGCTTCAGTGTCAATACTTCAGTGGGAGGAAGAGTAGAACTGAGAGGACGGGTATTTTTATGCTGGAAGGTGCTAATGGCTGTCAACTGGTTGGTTGTTTGCCTCTGAATTGTCTACAGATCAATTGAAGCTGCTGGCTTTGCCAGCCAGATGCTGGGGACCGACCATGTCCTATGTCCTCCTTTTTGTTTTCTGATTTTTACAGAAATCAACAGGGTTCTGTCCATTGATGTTTAGAACATGGCTGAAACACAGGAATTGATTGGATGTGGCATTCAAATTTATTGGTTTACTAATAGATGCCATTAAGCTGAGTTAGACCTGACTTCTCTTGGTCAAAAAGAGAAAATGTTTTATCTGTCTGGCATTCATTTGGATTGGTTTTCTTGTATCTTGCTAATTAAGCTTTAAAGATTTAAACAGAATAAGCAAAATAGTCTCTCAGATGGATGCTGCAGGAGATTTTATGGTTCCTTCCAAAAATTGTGCTAATACTGGACAGAAGACTCCAATGGATTATGTAATTATACGCTATCATTGATCTGAATTTACTTGGGAGGCTTCATCTAATGTATGTGCCCTAAAAAAGCTAAGTTAAAATTGAGAGGAAAAATTACATCACTTTTTTTTTTTTTTTGAAGCGCAGAATCTGTAATCATGCAGTTCTTTTTCCTGCATTTTTTGCCTGCTTTCTTCTTCAGAAATAGTAAATGTTTCCTAAAGTCTCTTTGGCATCAGCTGTAATTGTATGTACAGGCTGAATAATGTATTTTTTTTAAATATAGCATTGAGATCTGGATCAGTGGTCGATTAGCCACAGGGCACATGCCCAGGGGTCCTGGCCAACTGGCTGCTGGGCGGGGCAAGAAAGCCCTGTGCCCTGACCCCCACTCCCTAGCAGCAGTGCCGGGTGGGTGCAGCAGGGGAAGCCCCAACCCCAGCAGCAGCACCGGGAGGGTGCAGCGGCGGAAGCTCCCACTCCCGAGCAGAAGCCGGTGGCGGCAGAGGGAACCAGAGCCCCTAGCATATCCTGTCCCTGGTAGGAGCTGGGGGGCAGCAGTGGAAGCCCCCAGCGTGTACTCCATCCCCAGTAGAAGCGCAGAGGGTGCTGGGGGGGGAGCCTCAGCACCGGGGACCTCCACTGTGCCCCTGGGACTGGGCTGGGCTCTTGCTACCTGCCACGGCCTCAGGGCTGGGAAGCTCTCTGCCTGCTGGGGCTGTGGCGGGGGGACAGAGCTTCTCTGATCTTGGGGCTGCAGTGCGGGGGGCGGGGGGGAAGTAGCAAACAGGTTGCAGGGCTGCAATGGGGGGTGGAATGGGAGGGACCCTGGGTGGAACAGAGGCAGAGCACCAGGGAAGGGGCAGAAAGGGGCGGGGCTGTGGGTGAGATTGCAGGGGGCGAGAGCGGAACGGGGGGAGGTCACAGGTAGAAGGGCTACTTGCTCTGGCCCAGGGCCTTCCACTTGCTCTGGCCCAGGGCTTCAGGAAACCACCTTCCCAGTCTGTGAGGGAAGGAAGAGAATGGGGGCTGAGAACTGGCTGTACTCCTTCATTTGTTTTAGCCTCTATTAGTCAGTTGCACTCTAGAGAGAACACTAGGACAGATGGAAGAACAGGCAGTGGTGAAGGATGATCAGGGGCATAACTACTTACTTTGAAATCGAGAAATGAGCTGTGCATGCCTTTCCATCTGGCAGTTGCGGATTTCATAAGTAAAATGCCTAAGTAAAGCAAAGAGGCCAAAACAGACAGCTTTGGTTGTCTATTTGTAACAGATGCATCCTTGGAGTCCTTATACTTTGAAGCCTAGTCAGTGACTTATAATATGCTAACTCAGACACTCATGGCTTCACTTGTGGAAAGCAGATGACTTCTAAATATAAGGCCAAGTACTACTGGCTATTCATCAAACATTACAAGAGGGACTAGACAGCCTGTTTTTTGTTGTTTTTGTTTTGTTTTTAAAAGGGCAAACAGTCCTCTGTCCATGACTCTCAAACCTAGACTTACGGCTTCACAGTCGAAGGGACAGTAGAACAGATTTAGAAAAAGTATGCACTACTGCTCCAAACCAAAGAGTAGTGAGTTTTTTTGATTCAGGGAAATGGTTGATATGCAGTCGTTCCTAACAGGGAGACCCAGCATTTGGTTCCCACCATAGAGAAGACTATATTGACCACGTAAGTTACTGAATATCCCCCCTCAATTGTGGTGATATGCTCAGACATGCATAGGAGATGACTTGAGTCACTTTCACATCTGTTGCAGATTGGAGCTAGCACCATTGAATGAGGAAACTGATTTTTCTTTATTTCCAAGCAAAAATATTGACATGAGTCACGCTGGAACTCTACTTCCTCAAGTACACTCAGCTACTGTGTAACATCAGTTGACCTAAATAGGATGTGTTCCTGCCTATATCCATATAGAACTGTCCTAAAACACCTGCACTGCCACCATGGAACCAGCCAGTACAGTTTGGGTTACTCTCCCTGCCCCACCTTGAAAGGGGCTGAGAGGCAATATTTTGTAGTTGCCAAAGGACAGTTTTAGTTACTGTACTGTAAACAGAGGAGAACCTATTTTGATACTCCTCCCACCTCCAGAAAACCAGACTTTATCGGAACCACCCTATATTGAGCCTCAGCAAGGGCCTCCCTCCCTCCCTATAGACAGTGTCTTCCATTCTCAAGTTGAAGTCTTTTCTATTTTTAGTCACCCAGCAACAATCAGATTCTTGAGAGGTCTCATTAAGACCTTTCCACCCGTGGTGAAACTAACATGGCAATGGGACCTCAGTCTTGTTCCCTCAGTACTTGACACTTTGAACTTCTTGCCAAGTGTTCTGTATCTTACCTGTCTATGAAGGTTGCCTTTCTAGTTGCCATCAGATCAGCCAGAAGGGTGAACGAACTGGGTGCACTCATGGCTGGCGTACCATACGCCATATTTCAGAACAAAAGTGTTTCCCTTGCCTTCACCTGAAATTCATTTCTAAGGTAATTTCCGTGTTTCACATAAATCCATCTATTTACATAGAATTCTTTTGAAAACCTCCTGCTTCGTCAGAGAAGACGTCCAACCCTTGATGTCGGACAGGCCTCCATGTTCTATCTACAAAGAAAGAAACTAATTAAGGAAATGCTATTTGTTGCTATAGCGGTGTGATTGGGAAAACAATCATCAGTTCAGACTCTCTACCTAGCTGTCCAGCCTCTGCTTGAACCGGGGGGAGGGATAGCTCAGTGGTTTGAGCATTGACCTGCTAAACCCAGGGTTGTGAGTTCAATCCTTGAGGGGGCCATTTGGGGATATGGGGCAAAAATTGGGGATTGGTCCTGCTTTGAGCAGGGGGTTGGACTAGATGACCTCCTAAGGTCCCTTCCAACCCTGATATTCTATGATTCTATGATACCACTCTTATCAGCTGGCATATATTCCTCCCCCAGATCCCTTTCTGCAGTACTCCATTTCCCATTTTATGTGTGTGCAACTGATTATTCCATTTAGGAAGGAATAATCACTTTGCATTTGTCCTTTATTGAATTTCATCCTATCTACTTCAGACCATTTCTCCAGTTTGTCCAGGTCATTTTGAATTTTAATCCTATCCTCCAAAGCATTTGCAAACCCCCCACCCCCCCACACACATACTTGGTATCATTTGCAAACTTTATAAGTGTACTCTCTATGCCATTATCTAAATCATTGATGAAGTTATTGAACAGAACTGGACCCAGAACTGATCCCTGCGGAATCCCACTCAATCTGCCCTTCCAGCTTGACTGTGAACCACTGATAACTGTTTTCCGGGGACAGTTTTCCAACCAGTTATGCACCCACCTTAGAATAGCTCAGTTGATAACAGTCAGCTCTGTGTTCTTGGGGAAGCAGGGTACAATATCCAGCCTGTCTGAGTCATGAAGGACCTCCCTCCCCCAGCCTCTGCTTGAACCAAAACTGATCAGGGAAAAGACTTGCAGAGAGCAGTGAAGGGCAGTGGGAGACACACCTAGACCCCTCCTGACAAGGATTAAGGCAACTCCCCTAGCCTTGATTGATATCCAAAATACTGAAGCTGCTTAATTGCATTATGAGCTCCCTGGGAGGAATACCACCCATATCTACAAGTGATCAGTTCCTGTTGTCTAGCCTAAAGAAAATCCTTGGGTCATCAGTTACCCATAAACAAATCTAGTGTTCCCCCTTGAACCATTGTTGTTTTCCTACAAAAAACCCCTACCCACGCTCAAGTAAGTGTTCTGATGCATGGATCCAACTCTGCATCAGTTCCACTGGGATTTCATCTTCTCCTGACTGATCGTGCTGGGGGCTTTGCCTGTCTCCAGCACTCAGGACTCTGAGCTACCACCATCCACCTGGGAACCCTGACCAGTTCAAGCTTCATGGAGTGGTGAGATCCCAGCTCGCTCATTCACGCGCGCGCTCTCTCTCACTGTGTGTTTTCTTTTCTACCTCAGACAGGTATAGTTTTCTATATATGTCTTTTGTAACCTTTAATAAAGTAACTGTTATGTTTAGGCCAGGGGTCTCAAACTCAAATTACCACAAGGGCCGCATGAGGACTAGTGCATTGACGCGAGGGCTGCATCATTGACCCCGTCCCCTCGCTGCCCCGCCCCCACTCCACCCCTTCCATTAGGCCCCACCCCTTCTCCGCCTCCTCCCCTGAGCGCGCGGCTGCCCGCTCCTTCCTCCTTAAAAAAAGAAGAGTAATAGAGTATGCTATTAAAAGTAAATATATTAACTTTTTTTATTAACTTCTTTAACTATAGCTTGCCCCCCAACCCCGTGGCAGCTAATCCGCGGGCCGGGGCAGCCTCTCGCGCGCCGCCCCCCCCCCCCCCCCCCCCCCCCCCCCCCCCGGCGGCAGCAACTCATCTCCGCCGAAGCGCCGGCCCTGGCTCTGCCTCTTCTCATCCCTTCCCTATCCCCCTTCAAGCCCCTTCCCCAAAGTCCCCACCCCAATTCCGCCCCTGCCCCATTAAAACCCCTTTCCCAAATCCCCCCTCTTCTCCCCCCCGCTCCCCTGTGCACACGGCTTCCTGCTCCTCCCCCCTCCCTCCCAGAAACTGCGAAGCTGCCAGACAGCTGTTCTGGCGGCGGGAACTGCCTGGGGGTAATAAAAAAAAAAAAAATGGGGGGGGGGGGGGCGTGCGGGGAGCTTGGTGGGCCGCAGGAAAGAGCTCTGCGGGCTCCATGCGGCTCACGGGCGGTGTGTTTGAGACCCCTGGTTTAGGCTCTCCTTGTTTGGTTATCACTATTATTCAATAAATAACTTTAACTTTAATGGTTACGTTTTCATGGCTTCCCTTTGCTTCCTTGTCAGAAGTTATTTTTCTGTGGGGAAGCAAAGAAATCTGCAGGGAACATAAATTCTGCCTGCGCACAATGGTGCAGTATTCCCCCCAGGAGTAAACTGAAAACAAGGTCTTCTAATGGGAAGTGTTGAGCAACCTTAACTACAGGTGGCAGAATATAGCTGGCAGTGCCTATCCCATAAGTTAGAATGCAATAATACAGAACTGTCTGAATATAATTGCAGTGGCTCTCTGCCTTTTCAGTAGTGTGGAAAAAATTGTCTTTGCAGCAGTTTGAATGGTATCAAGGGCAGACTCTGGTGGACCAACATGAGGAGCCACTTGTAAGAAAACCACTTTGAGGAATTCCTTTTAATGAATATTTAATTAATATTAGGGCTGGGGAGTCTCCATTTTGAGAGCTTATGCTCTGAAATCTGAGGCCTATCTGAAGTTACTCTTCCTATCTGGAAAGTACAGTAGAACCTCAGTTGAACTTCTCAGGAATGGAGCTTGTACATAATTCTGAAATGTTCGTAACTCTAAACAAAACGCAACTCCGGCTCCAGCAGTTCGCACTCCAGGCTAGGTTCCAGAGATAGCTAGGCAACTTCCTTGCAGGCAGTGGCTTTCATGGCTGGGCAAGCTTGTCCTCCTCTCCTGGCAGGGGAACGAGAGGGTGGTAGTGGAAACAGTGCATCCCCCTTATGGTGGGGAGGGAGGTGAAAATAGCACCTTCCCACCAGCCGGGGTGTGTGTTTGAAAACAGCACCCGTGTCTTACAGGAAAGCAGTGCAGACCTCAGTGCTGCTCCTGCTCTGGCTGCCTTGGGCTGGCAGTGGGGGCTCAGTTTTGCCTGCGAATCTCAGCATCTTCATTTCTTAGCTGTAAGTTGGTGTCCTGGGGATGGGGGTGGGGACAGGCAGCCCAGATGTGCCTACCTTTAAGATGCAATACAGGCACAGAACAGTATTTTCTGTTTTTTGTCTCCGCTGCTGCCTGATTGGTTATTCCCGGTTTCACATGGTGTCTCGTTGACCAGTCAGTCCATAACTCTGGTGTTAGTATCTTTGAGGTTCTACTGTAGCGAGGAAAAGATATTCTGTCTACTGTAGAAAGAACTGCTTCTCTAGCGGAAGAGGAAATTTCACTCTATAGTCCAGTGGTACCAGAACAAGTGGCAAGGAAATTTTAGGACAAAGGAACTGCTCACCAGCTACTTCGTTAAAGTCTTCCATTTCTCTTCATGTTCAAGAAAATCTGAGTGATTAGTGAACTGTAAAAGTTCTGCTAAAAATAATAAAACCTTGTATGTAAAATCTAAGAAGAGGGAGGAATTACTGTGTTTAACTGTAATGAACGTACTAAAATTTGAGTCAGTAGCTGGTTAGTGGTATTTTATCAAACAGTGCTTCTTGTGTAGCACATAACTTCCAGATTATTTCTGGTATAATTCGAAGTGTTAGTGATTGTTTAAAGCCCTGTTTTGTTCTTGGTTATCTCTGAGGTTTTACTCCTTGTAGTTAGGGTATGTAAATAGCGGTTAAAAAAAAGTAACCGTGTAACTGATTTAAAAATTTTTCGGTTGCACGGTTAAATGTTTAACCAGGGGAATAAGGGTGCTTATTGGTTAATTGATTAACCAGTTAAACTTGTAGTAGGACAACTAAAGTCTGCCACAGAGCTCTCACTAAGAGTCCCTAGTTTTGTATGGCTGGAGGAAAGAATGCTTTTGGTTGAGGATCCCTATCTTTGAAGTTTACTTCTGAAATGTTTTCAATACTTTTTGCAAATATGTAATCTAAGTAATGTACTAATTCCTGCCTCTTTTATAAGATACCCCTTTGTCTGCTTGTCATAAATATTTTCTTTGTTTCTAATTTACAAAATGCAAACATTTTGATTTTACATAACCATGTGGTCTAGACCAGCGGTTCTCAAACTTTAGCAACCCAAGGACCCCATTTTGATTTTAAATTTTTCAGGGAACCCCAGCCCTTCTGCTCAGCCCCAGGCCCCGCCCCCACTCCACCCCTTCCCCCAAGGCCCCATCCCCACCCCACCTCTTCCCGCTCACTGCATCCCCCCTTCCTTCATCGCTCACTCTCCCCCACCCTCACTCACTCTTACCAGGCTGGGGCAAGCAGTTGGAGTGTAGGGTGAGGACTCCGAGGGAGTTTGGATGCAGGAGGGGGTGCAGGCTCTGGGAGAGAGTTTGGGTTTGGGCTCTGGGCTAGGGCAGGGGATTGCGGTGTGGGAGTGGGTGCAGGATCCGGCTGGGATGTGCTTATCTTGAGTGGCTCCTGGAAACCACTGGCACATCTCTCTGGCAGCAGCTCCTAAGCGGAGAGGTCAGGGGGTCTCCGCGCGCTGCCCCTGCCCGCAGGCACTACCCCTGCAGCTCCCATTGGCTGCAGTTCCTGGCCAATGGGAACTGAAAAGTCGACACTGGGGCAGGGACAGAGAGACTCTGGTTCCCAGGAGCCCCAAGGGCATGCCAGTTGCTTCTGGGAGTGGTGTGGAGCCAGGGCAGGTAGGGAGCCTGCCGTAGCCCCACTGGACTTATAGTGCCTAAAAATTTCCTGGTTTGGCTTCAGTAGCCTCCGGGAGATACAGGGAGGGGGTGGAGTTGATCAGCGGGGCCTGTGGACCCCTTGGTGTATCCTCAGGGATCCCCAGCGGTTCACGGACCCCAGTTTGAGAAATGCTGGTCTAGACCATCTAGGTAAGGACTAGGAGCTTTTCTATCATTGATCAATTCTAACACTTAAAAGAAACAAAGTTCTCAAGCAACTTACTTAAAGTTGAAGTAAGGTTGAGCAGATACACTGCTTTTCTTCTTGGAAAAACACCTTGAAAATTTCAGTTTTGGAAAACCTGTAAAACCAAAGTTAAGGTTTCACTTAAAACAACTCTTCCGTCCCCACAGAACAGCCAGAAACTTTGACACACGTACCTGCCAAGAGCGTCAGAGTTCATCAGTGACCTGAGAATTAAGAACAAATCTTTCTAGAAAATACCTTGTTCTTAATCTTATACTGCAAGTATTGAAACCATAGAGAAATGACAAATTACTTTTTAAATTGGCTATATTTTACGAAGGAGGTATGAAGGGAAAGATAAGCTGAAGATGAGTGGTTGGAAGCAGTGTATGAAGATATAAGGTTGACCCTACCTTTACTACATCTGTGTTTGTCATTGGAAAGCCTGAAGTCCAAAGAAAGCTCCACATACATCAAACTATACATTTCTTATATCTTTCATTTGAGCAGATTTAATACTTTCCTTTTAAGGAAAGTCCTGTTGAACTGAGTTTTTACAAGAGCATTTTAAAAGTTTGATTTTTATTTTATGAATATCTTGGGTTTTTAATAGGAATTCAAGTGGGTTTAGTTTAATCACAATCTAGGCTACTTTAGTCTTATGACACTATGGTTAGTTAACACTATTGCACAGTTCAGAACTCTCTTTTCAAATAGGTGACCTTATCATAGTCTAATTCCAAAATATGGAGCAGTGCACCATAAATAGCAGATTAATTCAAAAGTAGAAAACGTACAAAGGTTTTAATAAACTGTTGTTTTGTTCCCCTTCTGTGCCCTGTTATCTCATTTCCTCTTGCTCCTTGCAATATGCCCCCCTTGCTTGCAGCTGCCCAGATTTACTCCTTTGTCCCCACCCTTGTTAATTCTGATCATCCCCTTTGAAGCAAAACCTTGCATACCCACAATTTTGTTCCAGCATCTTCATCAGCTCCTTAGGTTAATTTTATATTAGAGTAACCAGGAATGAGAAGCTGGTTGAATACTGAATTTATAGTGCGATCACAGTTTTCTAACGGTGACTGAAAGAACACTGCAAATCTTCAGAAAACAAGGGTTCCAGTAAAATGTGGACCTGCTCAGGAAGCTTTCAAATGTATAGTTCCGGAGCATAGAGTGCATTCTGTTCGCATGTACAGTACTACTCTAGGCTACTCATGTTTCAGCTTTACACACTGTAAAATGGAGAGAACACATTTCTCAGAGGAGTGCAGAAACAAAATTATGAATGTTCTGTAGAACTTGAAATCTAAAGGCATTTAATATACTAAGCATCACTTCTATCGGAATTTCAATTAACTTCAGTTGTGTATGCTATTGTACTGTAAAGTGAAAGCTTGCATTTGATCAAACAAGGAGGAGGAGTGGAAATAGTATATTAGGAAGATTATGGCCACAGGAGCCCTACTATAGTTATAATTTGGCAGTTCTTTAACCAAAAGTATCTTTCTTTCATCTCCCGCTTCGTTACAATAGCATTTAAAGGCTCCTGCCAAGATTGGAACCTCATTGTGGAAGGCTCTACCATACATAGAGCTTGTCCACACTTCAGAGTGCATCTTGTTTATGATACGTGCTAAGTAATACAAAATTTATCACACCTCAATATTCGGTGTAGACAAAGACTGGCGTGTTTTTGAATAGTGTCATCTGGTCAGTGTTAAGTCTAAGACCCAACATATCTTCTCATGTATTTTAAATTCTCTTCAAGATACATAGAGGTGAATACCCAAGGGTAAAGAGTGTCCTATAATCAAAGTTTAAACTTTTGAAGAACAAATTATGAATCTTTTTTGTTTATCTTCATGGAGTCGGATTAAGGTGTTTTTTTGTAACATGGTTAGAAACTCCTCTAGGATTGTTCCCTTCCCCTACTCTTAATCCCTTATTTATCTTCATAAGATATTTCAGTGGTGTATGTATAGAAACATGTTCGTGTGCAAAACTAAGTTGATTCTACAGTAGAACCTCTGGTACAGGCACCTCTGGAATGGAGGTTGTTCATAACTCTAAACAAAACATGATGGTTGTTCTTTCAAAAGTTTACAACTGAACATTGACTTAATACAGCTTTGAAACTTTAATATGCAGAAGAAAAATGCTGCTTTCCCTTTATTTTTTTTAGTAGTGTGTTTAATACAGTACTGTATTTGCCTTTTTTGTGTCTGCCGCTCCCCGATTGTGTGCTTCCGGTTCCAAATGAGGTGTGTGGTTGACTCATCAGTTCGTAACTCTGGTGTTTGTAATTCTGAGGTTCTTCTGTAAATGAAATTCTGTTTCTAATGTTTGAATTTAGTTTAATTTAAAATAGTGAGATTGAGCATTCATCGTTAACTGTGTTTAACTTTGATTTATTACTGATTTTCCTTATTTTTCCTTTAGGTTGTATAAATGGTTGAGTAGTTACAAAGAGGATTTTTAAACATTCTGTTTTAATTACAAGAGCCTTATGCAGAGAGCTAACCTTGAAGTTGGCAAAATTATTCTATTAGGAAACTATTCATTAGATCAGTGTCATGGGGAAAGGATTTCGATGCACAAAAATGGAAACATTTGTATACAAGTATGTTTAAGTTCTGAAATATTTTCTAAATCTTACGTTTTCTTTAAGTTTTAAAAATCAATAATTTTTGGATAATTTCATTGAGACTATTACTTTTTTTGTGTGCCAGTGAGCATTGAGAATTCCCTGTTAAAGCCGAACTGTGACTCATCTCAGTTTATGGATTAGAGTTGATGGTTATAACATGGCTCTATTTGTATTACTTATATATTAATAATTTCCCTCTTTTTTTGTAGATAAAATACAGAATTTTAGTGAAGATAATAAGAACAGTCACTTCATGTACAAGAATGCCGAAGACAGTAATGAAACCAATGCTGAAACCACAGACGTTTCTGGGTACAACATAGAAACCAAGGACTTACTTGACTCTTGGGACTCCCGTATTGGGAAAAGCTCAGACTCTCTATCAGAAATATCTCAGACTAAGGGGCCATTAAGAACTCACTTGTATGAATGGGAGGATGAAGTTGAAGACTCCACAACTGGAGAGTATATGTTAGATTTTGATAGTGAACATTTCTCAGAAATTAAGAGCAAGGATGAAGAGTTTGATAAAGAAGATATGGAAAATCCAAAGGAAGCCATTAGTGAAGAACTTGTGCAAACTGTTCTTAGGCCAAGCAACTGTAGGACATACTGTAGATCCAGCAAAGCAAAACAGGGGGCAACAAATTTTGATAAGCTAATGGATGGCAGTAGTCAGTCTTTATCCAAAGCAAATAATGAATCAAATAATGATGGTCTGAACCCAGCAAGAAAAACTGTTTTGAGTAGTGGGACCAGTTTTAGAGGGACAGTTGGGCGTACTAGAGACTACACTGTTCTCCATCCATCTTGCTTGTCAGTTTGTAATGTTACTATACAGGATACAATGGAACGTATTGACGAATTCACTACAGCAGCTCCTACTGACTTGGGAGAGGCTGGACGTCTAAGAAAGAAAGCAGACATTGCTACTACCAAGACTACAACCAGATTTCGACCTAGCAATACAAAATCCAAAAAGGATGTCAAACTGGAGTTTTTTGGGTTTGAAGACCATGATGAGGGTGGGGGAGATGAAGGAGGCTCTAAAAGCTATGGAAGCTCCAATTATAAAATTAAATACTTTGGGTTTGATGACTTGAGTGAAAGCGAGGATGATGAAGATGACTGGCAGTTAGCAGAAAGGAAACCTAACAAAAAACGAAATAGAACAGCACCATCTTCCTCATTTCAGTCTAGTTCTGATGGCAATGAGAATTTTTCCCAGGACTCCCAATTGAGCATTAATGCAGGTAAGCAATATTGTTCTGGATTTGATAAGATTTTAAGGCTTAAGTCTACTTAATTTTAAATTGTTGTAACCTAATTATGATATCTTTAAGGTTCTTAGTCTCTTGAATTACAGTACTCAATAGTTCAAAAATCTAGGAGTTTAGCTTCTGCTGCTCTGTCATGGGTGCCTACTGCTCCATAATTATCACAAAAAATGGTTCATCTTCCTTTTAATCTCATGCCAGAGGAAAAGATTCTTCTTTCTGATGAAAACAGGTTGCATCTCTTGGTATGTAAACCATAATGCAACCATGTCACCTTCCCACTGTTATGTCTCCATGCTTGGAAGGCAGAGGTCTTTCTACTGATGCCCTGATTCAGCTGCAAGTTATTGGGCTCAAGGCAAAATGTTCTGGGTAAAATTCTGTGGCCTATGCTAGACAGGAGGTCCATTTAAATGGTCACTACTGGACTTAACATTTATGAATCTAGGTTCAACTTTTGAGCTCAGAACCAAAACACTTGAATTTTCTTGCTGTTTCCTCCTACCAGATTCATGCTACATTGAGAAATAAGGGAGAGACTTGAGGGAGTAGGAAGGGAAGGTCCTTAGCATCAACAGCTTGTTTTTTTCATTGTTTGAGTAATCTAATCAGATCCTCCTACTGGAGATTAAAGGGCTCATGCTTCTGCTCCCATTTTCTGTGCCTGAGCTGACATCTCCCTTTTCCCCCACATACAAAAAATAGTTTCTTTGTTTGTGTTATGATTTGGAGAGCACTCCCTGGTGTCAGTCATTATTTGAAAACCAGGCTGTCTCTGTGATAGTCTATGGCTTCATCTGATGAACAAGCTTAAATTCATCAAGGTTAAAGCTTTTTGCTGATGGACTGAAATATTCCAAAGACATGGACAATCAGATGCACCCTTATTGTTTAGACAGCTCTCTGAAAAGGAGGCCTCATCCACAGAATATAATCAAGGGATGTTATTTCATCTCTCTTAGAAATAGACTTTGATAGAATGAGAGGCACAGTTGAGACTTAACACGTTTCAGGAAGCTTGGCATCCAGCAGACCCTAAGACATTATATACATTTTCTAGAACTCAGTGCAGTCAGGCTTTTCCTTCTTGAATCTTCAGGGTCATAATCTCCTAGAGATGTCAAACATTTTAGCAAGTGTGGGTGGGAGTGGAGTATCTTTCCTCTCCAACCCTCAGAAGGAGACAACATAAGATCCCAGAACCCTTGGAATTTCACAATAATTTGGTTTAGTTTTTCCTTCAAGCATTAAATGTGAACTGCACTGCTTAGCACTGTCATTGTCTCATACAGATATTAACTCTCACGCCTAGGATGACTTTGTGAGCTTTAGCACTTCCATTGCTGATCATTTTAGTAGGGAGAAGCAGATGAGAGTGAATCCCAATGGGACATGAGAACTGAATATTGTTACGGGAATGAAATGCAGGGGGAAGAATGTAAGGGAGATAAACAAGAAGGTGAAAGAGGAAGAAAGATAGGACCACTGGTGTTCCTGCCCTGAAGATGAAATTTTTTTGCTACTGATATGGAATAAGATACTGGGGAAAAAAAGTCCTTTACTGCATAAAGGCTCTATTCCACCCTATCTTGGTGCAAAACTTCCATTGGCATCAGTGCGAGTTTCAATACTGCCCTCAGTTCACAGCAGTGTTGAATTTATACCCCAGTTTACAGCATATTTAAAAATGGAATCTGGCTCTCTACAGAACCCATGCAAAACCTCTGCCATGCTCCAACTTGGTTCCTGATCTGTCTAAACGTATATCCTATTGTTTTTGTAAGACTTCAAACAAAAATCTGTGTCAAATTGCAGAACCCTAGAAAATATTCTTTAGAATAACATTCAGGCTAAGTGGAAATGCACTATTCCTTTCAATTTATTCTGAATGTTGAAAGATGGGAAGAAAAAAGCTTACATCCAGTCATACAAATTTAAAGGTTTCTAGAATTACTTCACTGGAAGTCTGATTTAAGGTAGTATAAAAGACTATAAATGGGCAATATTAGTCCCAAAAGGATTCAAAGTGAATCAGAATGTTTCCCTGAATCAAGTCCCTTCCAGATGTTACTCTTGTTCACCTGTGTATCTGAAGAATTGGTCCATCTAAGGGCAAAAACACAAAAAGGGATATAAAAATCTTCCAGGCTCCAAATTCCTAGTCCTTTCCATAGCAACATTTTCCAAACACTGAGGCACTCCACAGTTGCTGTAAGCCTGAAATCTTGTATCTGTGCTTTGACTCCCAATTAAGAATTCCCTCGTGTCCAGTTCTGCAGTTGCAGCCCAAAATAGTCTGATTAAAAAGCAGTCTAGCATCATGATGGAGAAAAACTTTTTCACTCCCAATTGCAGTCCTACAAAATTGCAAAACAAAGATACTACCAGATTAATTTCCCCTACAAGAAAGTAAACAAATTGTTTGCGTCTACTAGCCAAAACCCCACTACGTTAAAAAAAATAGTATTTCAGTGGCCAAAGTACAATGTGATTCTATCAAGGCTGTGCACAGAAAATGCTGAATACCAGGACAGACTATCTACACAGGTTGAAAGTCAAAGGGACTGGTCTCTCAACCAAGAGGAATTTTAATTAATCACAAGAATAGGCAGGCCTTAATCAAGGAGCATTTCAGATTCCGAGATTAAGAGTAAAATGAAACTAAGTGTGCTGTGAAAAACAATGGAAATAATGCCTATTCTGTTCATTTTCTTCTATCCTTCCAAAGGTCCTACAAAAGAGAAATTCATAAGTTTTGGAAGTTCTAATACTGCTATAGCAGTATTTTTCAATTTTTATTTTCCATATTTTGTAAGAGTGACCCTTTATAGATCCTTTTTTCTCTTCTCCATATTCCAGTTTCCCAATTTTCTTATGAAATTTTGTCTATTGCAGTGGTCCTGTAGACCACCAAAAAAAGTAAGAGAGAAACACTTTCACAGGTTTTAGGAAGACACACTTTTTCCCTGGGACAGTTCTCCAAAGAAGTGTGAGGGAAACAGCCTAAGAAAATAGACCTTACGTAACATTGAAATCATACATTATAAATACGTTTCTATGTGAGATGCTTTGAAGAAACTTCCTTCTCTCAAGATGAAACTTCAGGAAATAAGCTGTTTTAGCGATAGCCCCGTTCTGTAAACTTGTAATCTTCCTCTAAATTGCAAATTTGTTCAATTAAAAAATAAATTTTTGTTGCTTGCTGAGTGGGTGGTTGCTAAGTATTTTTTAAAATACTGAACTTTCCATAAATTGGTGGCCAATCGCTTCAAGACCTTTTACCTTCATAACATTGTCACCTTTCTCAGAGATTGTTTCATGGCTAGGTTTTTGATATTTGGAGGGTGTGTGTGTGTGGAGGGTGCGGCGGGGTCACAGGCTTTCACTCTCTGGTATATAAAACCCTAAATATTTTTAAAATTAATCTCTAAAATGAGACTTTTCCTTGGTAAAGATGACCTAATTTAAACTTGATTTGGATGAACTTGTGTGGTTCCAAGGTAGGCATTGTGCCTGATTTGTCTGAAGACTTTGGGGGGAGGTGCTGCATTATTAAATAAACTGAGTTTGCAAACTGTAAGAACCAAGGGCAGAGCAGAGGAAGTTTTTACCTTTGGTGTCAAATGACCTGCAGAAAGTCAGACATTTCTTAAATCCTAAACTTGGCCACCTTGGGGAAAGGAAGTGGAGACATCAGGAAATGTGTGATACTTTTGCACTGTACAGCTAAAATAATTTGTAATTGAAGTCTGATTTGTGTAACAGACTGTATACATGCACATGTTTAGATATTGAATATAGATGGTGTCAGACATGTACAGTAACTTTTACTGGACAAATCAGAAAAAGTTTCCTTTTATTTGCTGATATTGACAGGCGCTAGCTTGATGGGCTCCCTGAATACTATCAAATTAAGTCATCTTGAAGTGTGGGGTGAAAAAAATCAGAAATTTCAAAATGCACTTAATGGAGCACCAATACAAAACTAATATGCTGGATTTTTGATAAATGGAGCAAGAGATCTGAAATGCAGAGGAGTCAGTTTTTCTTGTTGTTCAACTAAATGCAGTTTGAAGCTGCGTTGGATCTTTAAGATGACCTAATAAGGCAGTATTTGGCTTGCTTTTGATATGTTTGATTGTAGGATTACCTAAGAAATTGACACCATTTCAGATCCATTTATTGGTTATGTAATTTCACAGAAGGTAAGAAGCCCTGATCATAATTAATGCCATTAGAATACATATCATGGAATCCTGCTGCATGAAACTCAGTGCATGCTCAGTGAGCCAGCCACAGCAGCAGCACTGCAGGCTTCATGGCTGCTTTTTTGTTTCTATTACTATAGCTATGATTGATTTGTCACGTGGTAGGCAATTGTCGTTTTTTAATGGCACATTAGGCACATTGATTCCCTTGGGCTACTGCTAAATTTTAAGACTTTGGATTATTATACCATAGTGAAAAAATATTATATTACTGTAGGACTTTGATCTCTAGTCTAGAACGGTTTCAAATAAAATTATATTTAAAGAAACTATTGCATGTATCAACCTAACAATTTTCAACTTGTAACAAAAAGCATCTGAAAATATTAGTGGTTTCTACAGGCATAGTGAGTTCAGATACCTGTACTGTGAAAAACATATTGCCTAGTGTTCAATATTTGTTGGTGTGGGGTGTGGAAAAGCCAAAATAACTTAATAGAGCAACTGATCTAGCATGTACATGTATTACAGTTCTAAAATATGGGTAGCTCACTAGGAGTAAACCCATGATCAGTTGTTTTTATTTAAACAACACGAGTTTTTAATTTTGCATTGCGTTCCTGCCTCCACTTCCCAAATAAAGTCTGTGATAACATCAGTAGCGCCAAATCAAAGAACATGCAGACTAGTTTCCAAGCCTTTATGCTTGGGACCCTGCAACACAAATAAAAATTTTCTTCTGTCGACTCCATCTTGGAGAGAAGGCAGGGTCGCATGAATTAATTTTGGAGATCTACAACCAAAACTTTGAGTACTTGAGGGATCTGGGCAGCAGAGACCGGGCGTACTGAAAAGAGAACCCCTGGGACCACTGCCAACTGGTTCCTTCCATCTGCAAACCTCTCACCTATTTCCAGCAGCTCTATATTAAATGGGAATGCCACTAGAAATAGTTAAGATTCAAAAGTATATCCGCTATACTTATGAGTAATATTTGCATTCCTCTCAAAAGTGAGGTATGAACATATATTTGTACAATCGTTAGACTTCCAATAGTATACATTTTTGTTTCCAACCGTTACCCATTACAAGGTAATGTACTTTAAAAACATTGACTTTCATCTTGATTTATTCCACTTCTTTTCCATTTATCTTGTGAAATATTAGCCTTATAAATAACTTAGTTCTGCTAACCTAGCAATCAGTTAGAAACAATATAAATTCTTTCAAGATCAGTTAACCTTTTCGAGTATAGGTCTTGAGCCAGTGTTTGGGTAGAAATTTGACTTCTCATGCTATAACAAGTATAAACTAAAACCCTCTTAACATCAGGTTTTTGGCAAATGTTTAAATGTTGCATTGTAGTCTCAACTCAAGCAGTATTAAAAAAATAATTGTAAATTTGAGAATGTCATTAACTAATCTATAATTTCAGCACCTGAAAATGTAGCAGTTTAAGTACAAGAACAGAATTTTGTGGAAAGTGGCTGACTGCTAGAATATCTTTTCATTATGTTTACCTTTATAGAGCTACTGGATTTTTCAGAGGATTCATCTGGTGTGCCTGAAGGCAATAAGAAGTCCACAAATAAACAAGGTGATAAATCTAAGGAAAATACCAGGAAGATTTTTAGTGGGCCAAAGAGGGTAAGTGGTAATATTTTCTCTTATTTTATTCACCGCTGTGGTGTTGAGGCTCTTGTAGTATATGTATCTCTGTATCTTATCCCAGGGTAGTCAGTTATTTTTTGTCAAGGTCCAAATTTCTTTGTCAATGTCCAGACTCTAGAGAAATAATAAAATATTATAATCATGATAATAAGTAAATAAAGAGGTTTCAGGGTCTGTTCAGAAGTGTCTGGTGGTCTGTTTATTGATTACCTCTCTCTTATCCCATTTGATATGGATGCAACATTTAACCCATCTTAAAATTATTATAAAGCACCCAGGACTATTCAGTTAATAAATGGTTTGATTACCTGGATATTCTGGCACTCTTTTGAGGTCACCCTCCTCCTCCCCCCAATTGAGTGTCACTATGTTTTAATCACCTTGCTTCAACTTTAATATTACAATTGGCACCTGGAAGCCAAATCTGTATTTAAGAGTACAAAACTCTTTCCATTATAATGCCATTTTTCATGTGCTCATGGCGTAAGATTTTTAGTTTTTTGTGTGGCAATCTTCCATGCTTGATTGTTGCCTAAAGATATTCTTCCGTTTCAGAAGGCTAAAGCAAAACTTTACTGTAGTGTTGTTGGTTTTGGAGAGTGGAGAGGAGAATATACTTTCCTGTGTGTGTGTGTGTATATATTTAATATATATATTAAATTGAGTCCTGCTTTTCAGATCAGGGCTACAGAAATCAGGACAGAAGCTTGGTATGTGGCACAGATATAGTCCTCATTGCTTCTTGTTTCATTTGTGTGTTTAAAAATTTTATTTGCCATTTCATGGAAAAATGACTACTCAGAATGCCTAGTAGGGATCTTGTCTTTTAGCAGAATCTAATGAAACCCAGATCCTTTTGCAATGCTGTGTATATTTTCCTTGTCCAGGCAGTTAGTGTATTGAGTACTTGGTTTTTGAAAATTCACCTGGAATGGGATTTACCTGTATGAATAGATGAGTTTATAGCTTCCGTTAAATGAAGGGTCCCGTATCTCCTGACTGTCCAAGATGTCTCTTTCTAAGGTCTAGGTCCATTGGCATATGCTCCTTCTGCCCCCCCCCCCCCCCCCCCCCGAGGAGTTCCTATTGTATTCATAGAAATGTTGGGCTGGAAGGAACCTCAAGAGGTCCACCCCCCAGTCGTGAGGTAGGACCTAGTATACTTAGACCATCCCTGACAGGTGTTTGTCTAACCTGTTAAGTCTCCCCTGACTGGGATTCCACAACCTCCCATGGTAATCTTATTTTAGTACTTAACTATCCTTTATAGTTCGAGAGTTTGTCCTAATATCTAACCTAAATCTCCCTGGCTGCGGATTAAACCTATTACTACATTTTCAGTGAACATCGAAAACCATTGATCACCATTTTCTTTATAACAGTCCGTAACATATTTGAAAAGTATTTATCGGATCCCAGTCTGTCTCCTTTTTTTATTTTCAAGACTAAGCATACTTAGTTTTTAACCTTTCCTCAGAGGTCAGGTTTTCTAAAATTTTTATCATATTTGTTGCTCTCCTCTGAGCCTTTTTTTCAGCTGCACCACACTGATTACTTGTATTGAATGTGTGCTCAACTATAATCCCCAGGTTCTTTTCAGCAATACTACTGCCTAGACAGTTATTCCCCATTTTGTACCTGTGCATTTGATTTTTTCCTTCCTAAATGTGTTTTGCACTTGTCGTCATTGAATTTCATTTTGTTGATTTCACACCAGTTCTCCCAATTTGTCAAGGTCACTTTGAATTGTAATCCTGTCCCCCCCCCCCCCCCCCCCCGCAACCTCTCTCCCATCTTGGTGTCATCTGCAAATTTTGTAAGCATACTCTCCACTCCATTATCCAAGTCATTAATGAAAATATTGGATAGTACCAGATCCAAAACAGATCCCTGTGGAGCCTACTGGATACATTCCCCCCAGTTTAACAGCAAACCATTGATAACTACTCCTTGAGTATAGTCTTTTGACTAGTTGTGCACCCACCTTTATATTAATTTTTAGACCTCATTTCCCTAGTCTGATTATGAGAATGTCATATGGGACTGTCAAAAGCCTTACTGAAGTTAATGTATATCACATCTACTATTCCTCTGCCCTCTCCCATTCATTAGGCCAGTAACCCTGTCAAAGAAGGAAACTAGGTTGGTTTGGCATGATTTGTTCTTGACACAGCCATACTAGCTTTTACTTAAGGGTTATAGAGGATAGTGTTTACAAATTGATTGTTTAATAACTTGTTCCAGTACCTTTCCAGGTTAAGAAATTAGGCTGACTGGTATATAATTCCTCTGGGTCCTCTCTGTTCCCCTTTTAAAAAATAGGTACTATGTTTGCAGTTCTTCAGTTGTCTAGGACCTTACCCATCATCCACGAGTTGAAGAAGATATCGTTAACAGTTCAGATACTTGCTTCAGCTAGTTCATTAAGTATAGAATCATTGTTCAACATGATTTGTTCTTGACAAATCCATGCTAGCTGTTACTTATCACCTTATCTTCTAGTTTGTTAATGTCACCTTAGACCATATCAAAAGCCTTACTAAAGTCAAGATATCACATCTTCTGCTTCCCCCTGTCCACAAGGCTTGTTACCCTGTTCTTGATAAATCATGCTGACTGTTACTTATCACCTTATTATCTTCTAAGGGTGTGCCCTAGAATGAATTCCATCAGACCCTACTGATTTGAAAACATCTAACTTACCTAAATATTCTTTCACATGTTTTTTCCCTAATCTGTCTTTGGTTCCTTCCCCCTTGTTAATATTAATCGTTTGTGCTAAGCATCTGGTCACAATTAACCGTTTTAGCGAAGACTGAAGCAAAATAGGTATTAAACACTTCAGCCTTCTTGGTGTTGTCCATTAGTAGTCCTCCTTCCTTGCTAAGGAGTAGATTTGTGCAGATGTTCTCTATAGCTAAACGCTTATTCTTCAGCAATGTTGATGCATAACATTTTTTCTTTAAAAAAAAAAAAAAATCATGAAGAACTGCGTTTTTTTCTAAGTGGCTACCATTTCCTATTCGCAGTGGACTGAGGCCACTGACTCTCCTTAGTTAATGGGCCATTCTTAAAACTAACCCCACTCCGATTGTTCTTAGTCAGAGTTAGGGCACAGGTTGTTCTTAGCAAAGACAGTCATTGCTTTCATTCACCTATTCCTCTTAGATTTCTGACAGGATAGGAGAGCCTCTCACTTTCCTGAGGGTACTTGATTGCTCTCGTTGAGGAAAAACAGGGTTGTAGCTATTTTTAAAGCGGGCAGAAACTGAAGTTTCCTCTAAGTTTTTATTCTTATGCTTCAACTGATAGACATTTTATTTAATACATTTATAGGCTACCCACTGCCCCAGATGTGCTCAATAAGGAGCACAGGAGACAGCAAAGCTGGGAAGGAAGTACACACAAGGGAATGTGGAGAGCAAGAAGGAATGGAAAGCTGGAGTACATGCATAGCTACTTTGCACTGCTCCATAGTGGTATAAAGCAGATAGAGCATAGTGGTGAATCTGTCCCTAAAAGTTAAATTAAAAAATGTGATATTGCCTAACTTCATTAGAAATACTGCATGGTAACCTTCTCTTGGGGCTTCGTTTATTGTCGATGTATGTTTTCTTAATTACAATTTGATTTTTTTAAAGTAATTTAAAAAATGCTCAGCAAGTACATTGAGTACATATCAGTAATGTAGGGTAGAATACGCATTACAGGGAGGTTATAAATGTATTGGGTTTATAAAACCCAGGGAATTTAGAGTCAGGAATAAACTCAATAGAAATCTATAATTTTAACATATGGAAACAACCATTTATGCTGACTCCCTCCATAACCACCATGGTATCACTACTAATAGACTCTGACTTTAAGGTCAGAAGGGACCATCATGATCATCTAGTCTGACCTCCTGCACATTGCATGCCACAGAACACCACATGCCCACTCCTATAGTTAGAATGAATTTCCTACTACCATTGCATTGTAATACCTTAGAGTAATGCTACCAATTTCATTATTGCATGGTGTCACTAAAAAGCTTATAGTGCTTGTTTTGAGGGCAATTGCAGTATCTCTAATGTATTTTACCTTAAATTACTGAAATATACATATCTTAACTCCATTTTAATGTAACTTTTTAATGTAACTTTAATGTAATATAAAGATACCTCAGCACTGAGCCTGAGTAACAAACTGACATATAAAGACCTGTAAAATTTCACCTATGCTGTCAAGATAGCCAGTTTTCTTGCTGAAACTATAGTGTGACGAATACCAAAAATGAGGATTTGTATAATAAAATGACACTTTAGAAGTGGTTCTTTTCAGAAGACATGTTTCTTCTCGGGTTCACCAGCATTTAGACCACTGGATGGTTTTGTTTTGTTCAGCTTCTATTAGTACCTTAGGAAGTTGATGAGCAAAGTCTGAGGGACAGGTTTGAAGTATGTTTACCATGTACCCCTACATTTGCTATAAACATTAACTCTGCTTCAAATGAAAAACTGTATATCTAAAAATGAAGCTTAGTGGTGCTTCATGAAAATTGTTACATTTAGTAGCAGTGCTTACCTTTTTACTGCATTTCAGAATTTAACTACATTATATCTGGTATCTAGATAGTTAAATTCAGTGAAATCTGTCCAGTGTATCTTGTTTAGAATACAGTAGCATTCCAGGTATGCTGTGTGGTTTACTAACACGGCACACTTCCTGTACTTAAAAGCTGTCGTGCCACAACAGGGATGGTGGTATATTAATTAAGGTGGAATATATAAGCCCAAAGAGTTAAAGATGTTAGCATAACACTGAAACTGTCCAACATTAAAGAGTTTTAAACAAGGCTTGGGGTTTGGCAGAGACTTTGGTTTGTGTAGTTCCATGGCAAATGCACTAAAAAAAAATTATGCTGAAATTTATTGGTTAGTATACCCTAGAGAAAAGGAGCTAAAGTCATAAAGCACTTCAAAACTGAAATACTTTTTGGCTACGTTTTTTAAATAAATATTCGTTCAAAGTCCTTTCTTTAAACTAGAGGATATCAGAGTGGGTTTTTTTTGTTTTGTTGTTTTGAAAACCTGTTGGGAAGCAAAGGGATGATTTTTGTTACTCCGTTCCAAGATTTGAAGAGTGCCTCCTTTTCCCGGTTTTGACAAACCGACACAAGGGGAAGAAGAGAAGGAGAGCAAAGGTTGGGGAAATACGGTGTTGGTTGATGGCAGGATTCTGGATGCAGGTCAGTCACAAATGGATGCTCTGAGGTGACAGGTCAGCCACGACAGCAATTGCCCTGCCCTCCAGTCTGGAATGTGCAACGTTGTCTGGCTGGTCCCTAGGATGGCTAGAGCTAAATGTGCCATCTCATCGTGTTGATGCTGTATGGTACAGTTGCCTTCAGGATCAAATGAAAAGCTGTGAGACAGTGGACAAGAGGAAAGATAATGGAGCAGAAAAGAACACACTTATGCAGCAGTGAAAACCAGGCTTCCCTGTTCAGCTCTAGACTTCATGATGATGTAGTGACTTTTGTGATCTATGGGAGAAGGATGAAGTCTCGGGAGCACAGCAGAGTCCTAGCAGCCTTTCCCGTCCTGGAATCCCTCAAAGTCCCACCTGTCAAAGTCTCTTTAAGGGCCGATGAGCGGAATAGTCCATCCTCTCCTTTTGTTCTCGAATTAGGCCTAATTTCGGACATGCCAAGTTTGATTTTTAATTTCTGCTCCCGTACTTGGGTTACATTGGTAAAGCCTTTTTGTTTAGACTAACTTAGTATTTGTTTTTCATTCTTACTGATTTTATAATTAATGTTATGTAACTGGCCAAGTTGGACTTTTGTTACCTTTTTCCAGTTACCATTTTTTCTTATACTACACTGGACCATTTCATAAACTTCCATTGTCTTCCCCACAGTTAAACTCATAACGGAGGTAGGCTTACTAGTCCCCAGTTATCACAACAGTTGAGAAAATGGATACAGTGATTGGCCACCTGTGCATACTCTGTTTATAAACTACAGCCAACTGTCCATCTACCTGTCGACTGTTGTTTGGCTTCTTGTAGATGCCAAAGGGAGTACTTGAGGAGTGGCTTGAATGTGGAGAGGAGCATGGACTTGTGGAACAGTTCACGAGGGCATTCAGGAAGAAGGAAACAGCATGGAAAAGTGCTGAGACAGTTGGATAAGAAGCCTATGAATGAAACATTGTGGCTGGTATTAAAGTGGAGAGAACATCATGATGACAGAACTTGTAAACTACACTTATGAGTAGCTCCTTCAGTGATGATTCTTGCAGAAGCAAGTTTTTGTTAGGTGGTCTGGGTAGAGGAATGCCTCCCTAGGGAGAAATTATGGTTAATCGAGAACTGGTCCCTATATGTATTCCACCATGGGCATTCATGCACCTGAGATGGGAAGATTTTTGCTAATAGTTTCTCTTGGTCGGCACCTCTGTTCCTCCTCACCTCATGCTCTGAACCTCTCCAGTTGCCATGTGGTCTGAGGCTCAATCCTCCAGTGTCCAGTGATCCTTTTCAACTTTGAATCTATAAATATTCTAAAATAAAAGCTAATTAGGAATTAGATTTCAGACTGCCTCCCTCCTGCTATTATGTCCAGGATTTCAGGCTTAAAGAGCTGTCTCCTGCCCCCAATCCTTCCCATCTATGACCATCAGAGGTGCCTGTACTTCCTTGGAAAAGTTCATGTTTCCACTGAGTGCAGTATCTGCGGCTCCTTGCCCAGCCAAACCCGGCAAGCATGGGGACAGAAATTTGGGAAACATCCAGTAGAGTATGCTTTGAGGTCCCAGTCCAATCTACGCCAGGCAAACTCTGTGTATGTCAGGCAGAGGCATCAGAGCATTCTTCCCAGCACCACTACCTCAGATATAGGGGCAAGCAAAGGCAGAACTAAGGACTCCCCTTTCCAAGCTCACTCTGAGGGTCAAAAGCCCTCTCAAAAATTTAAAGAGAAATCACCCTCCAGAACCATCTTGAAGATGAGGTCTGCTTTCGTGACACCTAAGTCTGGTGACTCTTTGCACTAGGTTTCAATGAAGCAAAAGAGAAGTGGTTCCCAAAATGTAGGGTGCGTCCCCTGGAGGGGGGTGGGAGTGGTGGAGCCTGGACCAGCCCCCACAGGGAGGTGGGAAGGGAGCACCACCCAGCCCTGCTTTGCCCTCGTGGCTCTGCTCCTAGCCCCAACACCCAGCTGCAGGACTCAGCAGCAGCTCCGCTCCCGACCCTGACTGTTCATGGCCCCAACTCAGCCCCCCAGCCTCGGCCCCTGGCTACAGCCCCACTCCCAATCCCAGCCTCAGCTGCAGGCTGTGGCCCTGCTCACACTACTGTCGCCCCAATCTCTGCTGGGGTGGGGAGCATGGACAAGGGTAAGGAGGGGCACGATGTTAAAAGTTTGTGGACCACTGCTTTAGAGCCCATAAGGGTTACAGCACTGACCTGGAGTCTCCAAAGAGTGAGTGTGCCTCCACATCGGCACCATTGGAACTGAGCAAAGACAGATGTGAGCCAAGCCTGGGACAACTACCAGTACCAACAAAGGATGCACAAACACCATGCACTGCCAATACTAATGCAAGCTTATAAGGACACAGTAGCTTCCAAGGTGCATAGGGAAAAGACTCATCATCCCCTGATGGCAACTGACAAATGCTTTTCTACATTGATGGTACCGACAGCACCACCATTGTACCTGGAGCCCACATTTCCCTTTTCGGGGGAGTCTGACATGATGTAAGGACTGACATCACCATCACCACCGCCAAGAGTGGTGAGTTCAGTTAGAGCATCCAGAATCTCCTGGGCCCTACCATGACCTCATAAGATGGGGTCCCCACCTCGGACTACTGGTAGCCCTGTGCCTAGGGGATCTCGTTAGTCCATGTTGGGTTCCTTTCACTGGCCTTATTGGGGACTGTGGGACCTGTACATATCTGGAATCTGTGTGGTCTCATTGAGAATTACACAATCCTCTCTCCCCTCCCTCCTATCCCATGCCCACACACAATTAGCCAGAGTTCCTGCAAGAGCCCAGGGAAGAAGGAGGCACGGAGGACAAGATCCAGTCCTAGCATAGGTTCCAACAGGTGTATCATCATCATCTTCTGAAGAGGCAGTTGTCTGGCCTCACCATCTCCTACAGATGACCCTAACCAGTTTCAACATCTGTAAAGGACAGTTGTGGATGAGCTCCAGAGTCCTCTGGAGGAAATTCAGGAGACACCTCCTAGACTCCTAGATATTTTATGGAGTGCAGGACTTAGTAGAGTGGCACTCCCTGTTAATGGGGCTATCCTGGAACCTGTCATTATCATGTGGCATACTCCAGCAACATGTACACTTACTCCTAAGAGGGCAGAAGACAGGTACTTTGTCCCAGCCATGAATGATGCCTAGTTTCATATCAGCATCCATTCCCTCACAGATCATTCCTGGGATTCACTATAGGTCCAAATCGTCAGTACAGGGTGCTCCTCTTTGGACTAGCAACAGCTAGTCCATGCTTCTGACTCTATGGCTTGATAGTCTTTCTTTACCTAGATGACTATCTGTTGACAGGGAGATCTCATCTGGAGGTACTGGCCTCAACCTCATCCCTCCTCAGTCTTCTAGTGTCAATGGGAACCTGAGTGTATGCGGAAAAGTCCATTTTGATTCCTTCACGGACCATAGAATTTATTGGAGCAGCTCTGGACTTGGAGCCAGAGCCTATGTACCCCTGGACAGATTTCAATCAAGTTTAATCAGTCAACTGAGAGAGCCCCAATATCTCCAGATGTCCTCAAATAATTGAACATTCCTACTGTTCTAGATTTTCTGATCACCCTGAAAACCTCTGGTCTCTCCTTTTGGTTCCCTACAAGTGCACTTGCTGTCTGCCACCCTCCAATCAATAGACCCTCTGTTTTCTCCCATCTAGTGGCTGTACATTTTCTAAAGGTTCTAGTTAGAACTTTGTCAAATAACAGAATCCCTGTTCTGGCATGGGATCTTAATTTGGTCATTTTGGCATTAACCAAGTTCCCCTTTGAACCTTTAATAACATGGCTACTCTCCCATATGTCTGTGAAGGTTGCTTTCTTAGTGGCCATCATGTCTGCTAGCTGGGTTGGTGAACCAGTTGTCCTCATGACTGATCCATTTTATGCAATTTTCCACAGAGAGAAAGTTATGCTGACACTTGCAAACAAGCTTAACTATAGACTGACCCTGTATGATGATCATCCTCAAATAGAGAGCAAGTGGCAGAAAGTCTTGAAGTGTTGGATCAATACTACGTCAGAAGAATGAAACTTAAGCAGCGAAATTAATTCTGGTTTAAACCTCAGTATTAAATGCAATTCCAGAACCAAGATTATGGCATCGTCTGCTTCTTCCAACCAATGTAAATACCAGATATGAAAACTGCAGTATATTATCTGCTTCAAACTGGTATAGTTGGTCTTCAAGGAACAAGGCTTAGGGCTCCACTCAGTTCTCTTCCTAGTGCCCAAGCACCAATTGCCAGCATTGTTGGGAATTGCACCCCTGTAGTCACTGGAAGGACACTCATCCTCCTGAATTTGAGATCGGCTCTTACTCTTCCTGTCCTCCAAAGCCACTCTCGCCACTTCTTCCATGGGTCCAGGCACAGGAGTACCATCAAGTGGTTGACCAGGAGGTCACTGGGCACCTGCACCCGTCCAGTGGCCCTATAGGAACCCTTGGGTCTTTCCCCAAGTTTCCAGGGCTTATTCCAGGCACTCATGTTCGGTGGCTTCGGAAAGACGTACAGCACCATCCCACCACATGGCATTTGGCTCCAACTCTGGTACAGAGTCCAATACCAGCCTCCAAAGAGCCGGCTCAACATGATCCTGCTGATACAGAAAGGGAGGAAGAGCATTCGCAGCCTGTGCTGGTCTCCCCTTCCCCCCCCTCCTCTGATGACTGTATGTCACCGCCCCTACATGACTGTAAGGCTCACCAAAAGTTGTTAGAAGGTGGCCTTAAATCTGGACATACAGATGGAGTTAGTAAAAGAGTCCTCCCATAGCTTGGCTGATACTTTGGCTGCTGTGAGCCATTCCAAAATAGCCTTGTCTCTCAATGAGGCCATTGTGTACCCAGTTATGACTTAGTGGCAGAACCCCACATCCCTTCCCCTCACTTCAAAAAGGGCTGAATTAAAATATTATGTACATGCCCAAGGTTGTGTTCCTCCCCCCCCCCCCCCCGGGGTCCCTTGAAGAGTCTGCTGCCAATGAGCGAGAAAGGCGGGGACATCAGAGCACAACCCTGAAATCAAGTGACTCAAAGTCTGTTTGGTAGGAAAGTTTACTTTAGTGTGTGTGTGTGTGTGTGTGTGTTACAACTCAGAATTGCAAACCAGCAGGTGCTACTGCATAGGTACTATTTCAGCTTGTGGGACTCCATGCAAAAGGTTAAAGAATTGCTACCATAAGAGGCTAGACAGGAGTTCTCTTCACTTCTGGACAAGGAAAAATCTGTGACAAGGGCTGCTTTACAAATTGCTCTGGATGCTATTGATTCGGCTGCCAAGTCTATGGCTTCTGCAGTGACCATGTATAGGAATTCATGATTAGAGTCCTCTGGGTCCAACAGTCTGTTCAGGATCAGAGCAGATGGATGCAAAGCTTCATGGACTAAAAGATTCAAGAGCGACCCTGAATTCCCTTGGGTTGTACACCCTAGCTCCTTCAAGGAAGCGCTGGAGGCCTCAACGATCTCTTCAGTACTCTGCCACGGCTACCCGTCAATACCTGCAGAGGAAGAGGAATGGGGGTTATAGGTGTAGGCCACTACTCTCTTCTACCATAACATCAGTGCCTGCCCCACCCAGATGTTCAGGGGGTTCTAAGCAGGTATTTTGATGGGACGCTTGAGGACACTCTACCAGTTTTCATGATGCCAGACCATGTTTTTCCTTTATTTGCAAACCATCTTTCCCATTTCCTTAGTGTTTGGTCCCGTATCACCATGGACCACTGGGTTTTGAGAGTTGTAGAGGTGGGATGCACCAACCAGTTCATTTCTACCTCTCCTTCCCACCTTTTCTCCACGTCCCTCTTCAGGGACCCCTCCAACGAGAAACTTCTGCACCACAAGGTTCAATCCGTCCTTCAGCTGTGAGCTGAAGAAGAGGTGCCACAGAGATTAAGGGGTAAGAATTTCTGCTCCAACTATTTTCTGATTCTGAAGACCAAGGGCGGTGTTAGGCCTATTCTAGACCTGTGCCAATTCATCAACTATCTCAAAAAGATTAAATTCCGCATGGTCACCCTGGCATCCGTTATTCCCTCTCTGGATCCCAGAGACTGGTATGCTGTCCTTGACTTAAGAGGCACCTACTTCCATGTGTTGATATACCAAGGGCATATAAGGTTCTTCAGATTCATAGTGAACCATGCACGCTACCATTTCATGATGCTTCTGCTAGGCCTATCTGTAGCTCCCTCACCCCAGTTTCCTTCCCAAAGGAGTTTTGCAATTTGAAAGGCATCAGGCGATTTGCCTACCTGTTTTTTACCCAAAACCTCATGCAAATAAGGATGAGGAACGACTTCATTCATTGCATATTGGATGGTCACTAACGTTATATATAGAAAGGACTAAACCGTTTCAGCAGTCCATCCAGCTGTTCATGGCTATAGCGGACAGAATGAGAGGTCTTCCAATCTCTTCACAAAGAATTTCGTTCTGGATTGCGTCATGTATTTGTTACGATCAGGCAGGTGTTTTGCAAAGTAACCTGACTGCTCATTACACAAGATCGCAAGCATCTTCAGCAGTGTTCTTGGTGTAAATCCCTATTCAGGACATTTTGCAAAGCAGCAACTTGGTGTACATGTTCTCCTTCCATTACCATTACACCATCATTGACTACTCTAGAGAATATGTCAAATTTGGTTGGGCTGTGTTATGATCTGTGTGTATGTGAACTCCGATCCCTCTGCCTATATAATTGCTTGGAATTCACCAAGAGTGGAATGCACATGTGCAATCACTCGAAGACAAAACGGTTACTGACCTTTCGTAACTTGTCTTCGAGATGTGTTGCACATGTCCATTCCGTGACTTGCTCTCCTACCCTCTCTACATCAGAGTTTCCAGAATGAAGGAACTGAGGGGCCATGGGGTCAACTGATTGCTTTGTGCCAGCGCTAGCAGCGTTGGGCAGCAGAGGGCGTTTAAGCCACCCTGACAGGTACCACTGAAGAAATTTTTTTCAGTGATTGTGCATGGCGTGTGTACACACCAAGAGTAGAATGGATGTGTCCAACACATCTGAAGAACAGTAGTTATGAAAAGTCAGTAACTGCTTTATTTGCTTCAAAATTACAAACCCGTTATTTAAATAGTTTCAAATTTTCTCAATATTATTGTAACTCCTGTAAGTGATACTGTATCTTTTTCTTAAATGTGTAACTTCTTAAAACCATATGCGGAGTCTGTAAGGGTATATCTATAAAGGGATAAAAACCTGTAGCTGCCCTGAGTCAACTGACTGAAGCTTGCGGGGATCGGTCTCCTGGGCTGAAAAATGGCTGTGTAGGCTCTTTGGCTGGAGCGCTAGCTCTGGGACTCTGTAAGAGTGGAAGATCTCCTGAATGTCTACACAGTTATTTTTAGCCCTGGAGCCTGAGTCCTGTAAACCTGAGGCAGCTGACCCAGGCCAGCTGCACCCATGCTGCAGGTCTTGTATCCCTGTGTAGACATACTCTAATTTGTGTAACAATCAGGAAAAGACTGTTCTAGAATCAAAGTAATGTACAACTTTAACTTTTTTCTTTCTATACTGTAAAGAGCTGGAATACTATATTCCAGAGAACTGTTTTGTCATACTTTAAAAAAATTATAGTAAATTTTGGTTGATGGGGAGGATTGCTGGATGACTACTGCTATTTTGACTCCGTGAGGAATTAAGCTGGGTTCTGTCAGGCAAAGAGCTCCCTAAACTACAAGCTCTTTATCTTTTTTTGTTGTTGGAGGATGGCATTAAGCCAGCCAGGGTACTTTACAAGCAGTCTCTGACAGTGAAAGAGAGAGACATGGTGGTGGTCAGATCTGGCAGTTGGTGACAGTGCACTGCTTGTTTACAGTACATCACTTTCGTGTGCTAACTATGCTTCTGACAAATGGTGTGGCCAATCATTAGATCAGGGATTCTCAAACTTCATTGCACTGTGTCCCCCTTCAGACAATTACAATTACTATATGATCCCAGGAAGGGGGACAGAAGCCTGAGCCCACCTGAGCCCCACAGTCCTGGGCAGGTGGTGGGGCAAAGCCAAAGCCTAAGGGCTTCAGCCCCAGACAGGGGGCCTATAACCTGAGCCCTTGGGCTTCAGCTTTGGCTCTGAGTGGTGGGGCTTGGGTCTCGGCCTCAGCCCCAGGTGGTGGAGCTCAGGCTTCGGCGTCAGCCCCTGGCTCCAGCAAGTCTTAAACCAGTCCTGGTGACCCAATTAAAATGGGGTCCTGACCCACAGTTTGAGAACCGCTGCATTAGATTGAGTTTTGGACTTTGTGTGGAAAGTATTTGTCATGGTTGGTTAGATGACTGGTAAGATGTTTCCCACAGCTAAACTATTGGCTTGTGCCCTTCTGATCCATTCAGTCATCCATCAGTTCATATCCTGTATAGCCTGTGTTATTTAATGAGCACCTTTTCTATTGCCTGATTAAAAATGAAGGCTGTCTTTACAATAATTTGGTATAACCAAGAAATCTTATTGACTGACTTAACTAGGTCTATATCCTTTGCTAATCCAGATGCCTCTGTAAGGAAACTCCATTACATTGATTACTTAATGGTTTGACTATTTGTGATCATGTTGTGATTTAAAAAAAAAATATAGATATAAATGGCTGCAAAGCAACCAAAATAAAAAAGGTGTACAGTTTAATTTCTTTTTAGGACTGGGATTGAACAGGATTGCAATCAGGATTGACTGATTGGATTTTAAAATAACTATCTGAAGATTTTGTAATGTGAAAGTAGCCCTGCACTTTTAATGTATGGAGCTGGAGAGTAACATCTGGGAGCTGTCACAGAATGAAAGTGGGGACCAACACTTTGGCGTAGTAACAGGTTAGATAGTGTTTTAGTGGTTCTACTCATAGGTTGTATTCTTTCCCAGTTTCTCTTGTTAAATTGGTGGTGAGCAGGGTGTGATGTATTGTCATTTGCCCCACATTCCATTGGCTGAGTGGAGGCAGAGTTGAGGTCCTCCCAGCTCTATGTGTTGAACTGGTTCCCTCCCACGATCTTCATAAGCAACTATTGCTCATAACTGCATCAATCCTATGGGGAGTGTCGTCTTTGTCCTCCCACTCTTGGTGGAGACACAGACAGTAGCTGCAGTATTTCTGGATAAAGAGAGAGGTGGGGCTGGGAAAGCTAACACAAGGGTGGCAGAAGCAAAGATCATACCTGGAGAGAGGGAGCAAAGAAAATTAGACACATGGAAACTCCCCCAGCCCCAGCAAAAAAACCAACAACCACAAAACCCTGCAGAACAAGGGAAAGATAGCAGTAAAGTAAAATGGAAAGGGATTTATGTTGTGGTGGGATTGTCTGTGTCTGTCTTTCAGCTATTATTAAAATTAACCCTTTTTGGATGAGTAGCTTAAAAAAACTCACTTTTCCTGTACATTTGAAAGTGTGTGGTTAGGAGAGGAGATGCCTCACCACACATCTTCCAAAGACAAAATAAGATGAATGCCCTTGAATAGTGTTAATGTTTTTCATTTAAAATGATTTAAACGTGACCTGCACAGGGGGAGGGGGAGTGAAGTTATGGCCTTCTTTTCCCAAGCACCTAACTGACCGTTGTCATGCTGTTGCCAGAGACTCAGCACTGCAGGCTCTTGTCACTCATGTGACCAGACTTTCTGCTTCCATAGAGAGGGAGCCAGCAGTTCATAGCTCATAATGTGAATAGAAATATTACTTTTGCCTTCAAATCTGCTTACTATAAATTGTATTCTGAGCTTGTGACTAGCAGTGCAGAGTGTTTACCTCTGGCAGAGTTAAATAATTTTGGGCAGCATGAGGTTAACTGCTTGGGAAAAATCCTCTACTGCATTAGGCCTTTCCTTAAGTTGGGAATGCCAAAATGGCAAACAAACTAAGGAGAAGGCCAAACATTTCTTGCTGTTCCCGGAGCCAGTCTTGGTCTAGGCTTACTTAGCAGGACAGATGAATGTACAAAATGCACTACTGACAAATCAGTTAGTTGTGTTTTCAGGGCTCCAGAAAACCATCCACTGAGCACTTTAGCTCACTTACTGCTTAGTCTGTAGCTTTTGGAGTCGGGGAATCTGCTTCATCCTAACTGCAGTTGCCAAGAAATAATCCCTCAGTAAGGGAGTAGATCAGGATTGGCTAAAAGAAGCTTATTCCATGCAGCATCGAAGCTGGCAGGAATTCCTCCAGAAGTTGTTAAAAGAGAGTGTTTGTGAGGAATGAGGCCTGCATTTACTGAAATTCCCTGATTCTTCTAGTGTAATTCATAGTCTTCACTGGGAAATCAGTCAGGCCTGACCCTTCTTGCTACTCTGCTCCCTTGTCCTTGCAATTTCCAACAAAAGGAAGTATTTTCCAGTCCCTCAGAACACTTCTGATGTGGGTAGAGCTTCCCTAGTAATAGTTGGGCTTCTCCCTAGTACCCATTGTACAGACTGCTTCTCTTAGGCCTTGTCTAAACACAAACTTGCACTGGTTTAAATAGTGGTGTGGTTTTAGGTATAAAATATATGTGGGAGGTGGGAAGGCAACAGGCAATGAACTAGTAGGAAAGACTGAGAAGATGGAATATGGGGAGACACATGGAGAGAAGATAGCCTGAGGCTGGCCTCAGAGAGTAATTGAGGGGAGCGTTGGAGGGAGTCAGAGAAACGGTCAATAAAAAGAGAGAATACAATCTGAACTAAGTATGGAATGGTGGGATAACCTCACCAGAGTTTAGGAGATGGCACAGGAGTGTCACTTCCACTGCCCTGACACCTGCTAGAAGTGAGTCTGACTCCTCCCTCCTTAGTAATTGGAATTGCCCCAATATGTTGCCTTTATTTGGAGTCATCTGTTTCTTCCTCCCCTTCCTCTTCCCCACTCCTTTTCCTATGTCTTTGGAGCTCCTGTGTGTGGTTTTTTTTCCCTTCCCTTCCTCCAGACAAGCTGTGTGGTATAGGACTGGAGGATTAATGTTTGTTTTGGTTCAAAGGAATGCATCTATGGCATATCACATGGTCCTCCTATTAACCGCCTTCAGTGGTTCTGATACGCACATGGTGAGGTGAATGCTAATTACTGGGAAATATGTTAGTTTTTCTTCCTTCGTTGACTGCAATACCATGTTCACTGGATACTTTAAGAACATTAGGTCATCTTCACAAGTGTCATTGGTATTCATGGCACCAAAATATTTAATGGATGTATATTTTCATTTAGTACAGGCTGCAGTTGTAAATGAAAGTTTGAGAAAACATTCTCCTAATTTCACATTACTTTCTATATGGAAATATCATGAAAGCTCTGTCCCATGTCACTAATGTCAGGAATAAGAACAGATATTATGCAAGGTTTATATTTAGTCAAAGTAATCACTAGAGAAGTTATCTTTAAGATCTTTGATCGTGTTAAATGTTTTAACAATTCTGACTCAAGAAAAACTGGTTTTGTTTGAGGAAATCTGAGGATTATAGTAGGCTAGGATAGTAATTGAGAATGAGTGAACTTTGTCATGATGTTGGACTTCAGCCAAGGTGTATACATTCAGCTATGAAGTGCTGGTCACTTTGAACTACACATCCCCTTAAGTTGAAGCATATACATTACTTTATCATCACATACAGTACACCATGTTTTTGTGGTACTTTCAAGAAAAATATCAATATTCTAGTTTTAATTACAAAGGTTTTATTCACAGAACAATGAATTAAAGCTTAACCTTGACACCTTTTTATTGGCCTGATTATAAATACTGTAGCTTAAATTTCTCAAATGTGGTAGCAGCTGTCAATTAGTAGTACCTGGCACCCAAAAAGTGACCGTTAAACATCTTTCCACTACTTGAATCCAAATAGTGAGATTAAATTCACATTTTGACCCCTGGAGATTAGGAGTCAAACTTTGTTTTTACACTGTTGCTGGCAGATTCTAGTCCAAAGGAAATATTTTGGCTGAAGAATTCACCGCATATATTGTAGCACAACTCTTCATCCTGTGTCAGTGTACTGCTCTAAACATTTGTTCACCTCATAAAGAAAACTGTTCAGTAGAAGTGGGGAATGAGTTTGCGTATTTCTTAATTTGTGAAATTTCTTTTGTCTTCAGGGTGGTGGATGCACACAAGATGATCTCTCTTTAATGTAAAAGAGAGAAAATACAGACACGATTATAAAATCCTAACTTTCAAATAATTTAGCATGTTATCTTATGAAATCTCTTGAGTTTTGGATATTAAATATAAAATTTTGATGAATGGTTAGTATAATCTTATCAATTGCTTTTAACAGAAGCCAGGCAAATTAAATACTATTTTTTTTTCTCGGTTGTATACACCATGGCAATGGTTGTCCCCTATATCTTGGACAGCGTTTTTGTCTGCTAATAGTTCTTACCTTGTTTTGCCAGCATTTTCATCATAGCTCATGCCACTGGCTTCTATTTTCTGTTACATAAGTGAACGGCAGGCTATGCTTCACCAGGATATATTAGAATGCCAGCTCTTGAAATTTCTGCTTTGAAGCTTTTTGAGGGATAGAAATCAAGCATGACCCATTGGGAAATGATCATTTCAAAATGACAGCCATAACTGTGCATATTATGAAAGCATTGGTATTAGTCTTGCTTTTGCATGCCAACGCATCCAAAAAACCAACCCCTCCCTCCCCTCAGAATATTGTGTTCTTCACATCCTCACTGGACAGCTGTATGAAAACAGCAGCTGTCATTTTTATAAGCAGAGCGTATACATTTAATGGATGAAGGAGAGTGAAGATCTCTTCACTCTGCTCTTCAGCAAAAGATACAGCTAACTATATTTTACAATATATGACATTGCAAAAATGACTGAAACGGTGAATTTCCCATTACACAACACTACGCTTTCTTTATAAATCTCAGTCAGGGTCATTATTTTACAGCACCCCAAAATCCAATCTAGTTTTTATACATGAGACAAATTCAGGCTGTAATGCAGATGAAATCAGTGAGATAGAATCATAGAATCTCACGGTTGGAAGGGACCTCAGGAGGTCATCTAGTCCAACCCCCTGCTCAAAGCAGGACCAACCCCAACTAAATCATCCCAGCCAGGGCTTTGTCAAGCCTGACCTTAAAAACCTCTAAGGAAGGAGATTCCACCACCTCCCTAGGTAACCCATTCCAGTTTTTCACTAGTAGGGTGGTGAAGAAGTTTTTCGTAATATCCAACCTAAACCTCTCCGTCTGCAACTTGAGACCCATTACTCCTTGTCTGTCATCTTCTACCAGGAAATGTATTACAATGATAGGAAATGTATTACAATGCTATCACTTTAACTCATTTTAAAAATCAATAGATTTTGTAGTATCCTTCGTGTAATAAAATTGAAAAAATGATAGGTTAATCACTTTGTAATCCTGTAATCCCTATGGATTTGTTATAAAGGTCGCGTGTTCTAATTTCTCCCAAAAACAGAACAAATTCACAAATTACCACTGTGCAAAAAAAAAAAAAAAGGTCAGTGTTGTAACAAGACTTTTCTGAGAAATCTGGCATTTTGAACTGTTTCATCAGGTGAGCTTTTTCTTTCCTTGATCAGTCCTTTTACAATAGGCTTGCTTTAGCAGTATCATTTATATTTAAGTGGTCTGTTTCTCAACTCCAGTTTTGCTAAAGAGTAACATAAAACAAATCTCCAAAATGGTAGCTGGCCTGGTACTCACTGGTCACTTGGTGATCGCTCATAACTTCTTCACAGCTGATACGTCAGTTATCCTTGCTGTTACAAGGAAGAACCCACATGCCTGTAGTAGAAACAGTGGCTAAGCTGGAGAAAACATGGTAGCTTCCACTAGGATTGCTTCAGTTATATAAGGGTTAAGAGAGGATCTAAAGCACCAGCAGAACTGGAATCAACAGCTGACAAAGTATTTCACTTTAAAATGGGGCTCTGGAGAGGAGAGTTGAAGCTATGCAGGAGTGAATGTACTTGGATCTGTGCTTTTGCTGAACTGTGTAGAGCTAATATGGCTCACAGTAAGCTGGACCAGGAACTGAAGGAATCTGGGAAGCTGCGGGGTGAAGAAATTATTTTGATAAATGCGCAGATTAATGAAGTACTAAGTTACCACAAGGAAGGTATGTCATCACAAATGGGATTATTTAGCGGTTGAGGTGGGAGATAGTTTAGGAGGCAGAAACGGTCCATGATAGGAAAATTTGAACAATACATCTTTCAGTTCAAGTTCAGACTCCTTGATGGAAGACCATTTAAATCAATCTTTTCTTTTACTTTAGAGTAGCTGTCCTATAGTAGTCCTTTCTGCAATTCATAACTTTTGTCACGAGGTTTCATTAATGGAAAGGCATTAACAGAGTTTTACACAAACACCTGAAGAAACTTCATCTGGGTAATCAGTGTTTCTTAACATATTTATGTGCAGTGCCATTTTCCTGTAAATTAAGACCACTCTTAGGGTACGTCTATACTCATGCGTCCTGTCGGAGGAGTCCAATCGATCTTCTGGGTTCGATTTATCGCGTCTTGTCTAGACGCGATAAATCGAACCAGGAAGTGCTCCCCCGTCGACGCTTGTAATCCTGCTCGACAAACGGAGTCGACGGGAGAGCCTGCGTGCCGCGTGTGGACCCCGGGTAAGTACCATTACATTCGAACTAAGATAGTTCGACTTCACCTACGTTATTCACGTAGCTGAAGTTGCGTATCTTAGTTCGAATTGGGGGGTTAGTGTAGACCAGCCCTTACAAAGTTATGCAGAATCATGCACTTTCCTTCCCCAATTCTAAGATAAAACTGACCCTAAGTACATTCTGTACTGAAGTGTGTGCACGTCTGCTTTTTTTAAGGCAGGTCTGTAGATTTGAGTCTAGGAAACTACATCTTACATGCCTTCAGTCACAAATGACAGTTTGGCTGTATTGTGATTACTTGTGGACTACTCTACATCAGTGTTATGACATCCTTGTGTCTTGATTCAGAAATGCACAATTGGAAATACAGGGAATTACATGTCAGGATTGAGTTAGAGGTGAAGGAAAATCTTCCACATCTCCTGGCAAACTCCAGATAATCCCTTATTTTTTATGAGTACCCACTTCACTTTAACTTTGAAAAAATAAAACAAATCTCCAGAAAATGTCCATTTTTTTAGTATACAGAAAATTATTTACTTGGGCTACTTTTAACAAAATATTTTATTGTGATTTTTAAAAACTAATACCTGAAAATGTGAATGAATTTTATTGGTTCTTTAGCAACACTAGTTTTGGTCAGTAGAAAGCAGTATGTTTGTTATTGGGCTCCATTTCCCTAGATATTAAATTCCAGGATTTTAAAGTTCAGTTTACCAGAGTCTAATGGGAAGCTTTTATTGGAAAGAATGGAACTGTATGTCAGTATCTGAGGCATAGGATTTCATTTTTTAAAACTCATGGTTGAAAAAGTAGCTTTCCAAATATGAACTGGTGAAGTGTTGTCCGAGTCTGCAGACAGACATCTCTAGTAATAAGTAACTAGAAGTAACAGTATGAAGTTGGAAGAGCATCAGTTTGATGGCTTCATTCAGAACCTTTGTGCACCAGTGAAACTGTCAGGAGGAGTCATGTAAATTTCAAGCTTATCTGCTGCTAATGAAGGCTGCAGGTAGTGATAGTGGAGCATTGGAATTATTCATACACCCCAAAACAGGCTTGGGTATATTCCCCATGCGTGAGTAAAAAGGCCTGCAGGAGGAAAAAAACTAAGTTCCTCCCTTCTGAGAGTTAGAGGGGTGAGGGCATGAAGCTTTAGATATCTGAGATTGACAGATTTCAGAGAAGACAGACTCACTTAGAAAATTCCTGGGACAATGCCCCTCTGACCAGCAGCTGGGCCAAGAGGGGATCAGGCTTCTGAAAGCTGAACCTTGCAGCACCGTCTCTCTGAACCTATCTCTCACCGTCATTTTTCATATCTTCTATTAATACGTTCTGTCCTTTCCATTCTCACTAAATTTATCGCCACTGAGGAACAAACCTTTTTTCTGAAACAACTAATGTGGCCATCTTGGATATGTCTACACTGCAATTAAACACCCATTGCTAGCCCGTGTCAGCTGTCTCCGGCTCAGGCTGTTTAACTGTGATGTAGATGTTCGAGTCCCAGAGCTCATGCTGCAACTTGAGCCGGAACATCTACACCACTATTAAACAACCCTGCAGCCTGAGCCCTGTGAGCCTGAGTCAGCTGGCACATGCCAGCCACATGTGTCTAATTGCAGTGTAGACATACCTTTAATCACATAAGTGGAGCCCTAGTTTCAGCTATTGTTCCTCTTTTTCCTTAATCCTTTTTTTTCCCCGTCTTCATTTTGTATTTCATTTGTATTCTAAGCTCTATGGGGCAGGAGCCATCTTTCTCTTCTCTAAAGAGCAATGAAAAATTGTGGTGCTATACAAATGTTTAACAGTAATGCAGCTAATTCCACTTCTGACACGAAGTTAACATTGTTCCTGACCTCCCCAAGACTCTCTTTAAATTTATGATAGTAGGAAACCTACCGATGTACATAATGTCATGTTTACTACACCTTCAAAGAGAGCGTGCATAGTCCAATAAGAATAGGGTTTTTAGGCATAGGTTTACATTCCTTTTTGGCACAAGACTTTTTATTCTTGTGCACAGCTTCCCTTTTTGCTCATTTAAAAATTTTAAAAATAGCTTTAATACAAGAGGAAAAAGCTACTTCACATGTTAGTGGGGTCATATTTAATGGAAAAATATAATATGTAGTTTACTGCTTGAATTATGTTTATAAATCAGATTTCCAGGCATATGTAAAAGAAATCATATTAGTATATTTATCCTTAACTGCTATTTCATGTGTAAAGCTATTTTCATTAAACTACTGAGGAAAATTTCATTTTTATGTACCTTTTTTTGGTTTGTCCTGACACATATATGGGCCGCAGTTAGAAAGAATTCTGCTAACTATTTTAACTATGTGGCTGTACCAATGGGATGAGGTATTTCATTTGAGAATTCTTATTAATTTAAGATAAGTGGCAAGATCCAAGTATGTTGGCTTTACATTTTTAATCAACTCTTCAGTGTATATTTCGGCTGGTAAGGTATAACAGATGGGTTTGTCTAATATAAATCAGTAGGAATGCTGAAAATTATTTTAATTAAAAGAAGCTTTAATGTTGACATCAGAAGGATATTCACTTTGAAATATGTATGTTATGTTCTTCGTAAATTCATGGTTGTACACCTGAAAACATAAAATGAATGTTACCTATTATTCTTAAAATTAGAATGGTCAGGGGTCAAATCAAGTTAAAGCCATGTCAAGTAATTTGTATTGAAAAGGAACTTAAAGTAAAATTCCCGTGATGTTGCATTGAGAACAATAGGAAAAGAGGTAAGTTAATTTTGAAACACTTTTTTAAAAAAAACCTATGATATTAACAGGTATAAAATGTTAAGAAATGAGATTTCTTTGTTGGTAAAATATGCACTGATAGTGCTACATTTCTATTAAGTTATAACAAGCAATTATTTTATTTTTCAGTCTCCAACAAAAGCTGTGTATAATGCTAGGCACTGGAACCAGCCAGAGTCAGAGGCTCTACCGGCACAACCAGTATTGAAAACTCCAACCATCCCTGTGAGTAGGCTGGGCTTTTTTTCAAAACTTTATTAATTCTCCCTAAACTCTGAACAATATTTAGAAATGATGAAGACACTACTACACTTGCTAGCCTAACTCAGAATGAAGTCCAAATGGTCATGTTAGCCATTGGGTGTAAGAGCCAAAAGAAATTGAATTGAAGGGGGAATCCTCTAGTAAATTCTAAAGGAAAAACTTTACTAGAGTTAAAAACTTGATTTCATTGTCTTTTTAAATATGAAAATCAAGTATTTTAAATTACCTTTGTTAATTGTTCTAACTAGAGTTGTATAAAAGAGTTTTAAGAAACAAATTTTCCTCTCTGATATCTAGGATATATAGGCTGAACAAATCAAACAACAAAAATGTCCCCAAACCTGTTGGCAAGAGGAGAAGGCTAAGTGTCGTGAATCATTCTGACCAAAAAATAATTCTGAATACAGTCTGTTGAAAAGTGTGAGGTGCTTTCCAAGCAGGATTGTATCAGTGGATTGTCATTGAGAGAAAAAAGGGGTTCGTTGCTTGCATAAAGACCTGTTACGAACTAGCAAAAGTCTCGCCGCCACCAATCGTCCAGGCCCATTTGACTAGAATGCAGTGCCTTCCTGGCACACATCCCGATCCAGGACATCCGTAGACCGATATGGTCCTCGGCCCACATGTTCACGTCTCATTTTGCCATCACTCAGCAGGACAGAGATGATGCTGAGTTCAGCAGAACTGTATTAGTCTGTGCAGCCATGAACTCCTACCCGCCTCCACGGAAACTGCTGGGAGTCAATGTGGAATGGACATGAGCAAGCACTTGAAGAAGAAAACAGTTACCTGTTCCGTAACTGGTGTCCATGGAGATATGTTTCTCATGTCCATTCCATGACCCGCCCTCCTTTCCCACTGTTGGAGTTTCTGGCAAGAAGGAACTGAGGGTGGGGGAAGCCGGCAGCGCCCCTTATACCGCGTCATGCGGGCGCCACTCCATAGGGCACCAGAGCCGCTTCCCTACAGATACTACTGAGGGGAAAAACTTCTTCTGGCACCGGTGCATGTGGCGAGCACACACAGCTAATGTGGAATGGACATGAGCAACACATGTCGAAGAACACCAGTTACGGAACAGAGCTGTCTTTTTATTATCAAAGTTTAAGTTTTAAGAGATAGTGAGTAAGGATAATAGGAACAAGTTATAAATAAAACACCTTCTAGAGATTAAACTTAACTTTGATAGGCTAACCATCTCTCTAAAAGCAGTCTTATCTCACCTATGTATCCTTTACAGTACTTCCAACCAAGGCACCCCCTTCTCATTAATGTAATTGCATTGCCTTAATTACTTCCTCAGGTGCAGGATAAAGCGGGGTCCTTTTGCCTTGTCCTTATATCCCCCAAAATTCAGTGTTGGTTCCCAGTCAGGATGACCCCCTGTGGCTTGTGCTCTTCGGTGCTGACCTCATGTTGACTTTCACATGTTAAATAGTTTCCTGTGCGTTACAATGCTTAATGTACCTGTAAACCAGAGTAGACAGGTGAATATATATACTTTGTCTGCTAGAAGTCTGTCATTCTTGCCTTGATTCAGACTTTTAGGAACAGACACTGTCTCTGTGTGTGTCCGTCCATACATTTCATAGTATTAACAGTTGTGCTCCTGGCTCTGGCGTAAGACCTCACGTGATATTTTTTCTGGATAAATACTGTGACAGCAGGTGTAGTGAGTTTGCCAGGCGTGTCAGGAGTTGCCATACAGTGAACTTTTGCCAGCTGGCATTGACGGGTTCTTAGGGTCACACTCAGGTTCTGCAAAAAATTGTCAAATAGCACTGGGGTCATTCTCATTGCACCCAATTGTCCCACACCGTTCTAGTTTCAAGACCTCCTCAGTGTGTCAGCCCATCCTCCCATCAGACTCTTTACAGACCTGTTAACTGAAGAGAACGGCAGGATCAGACATTCTACCCCAGACTCTTTTCACCCTACAGCCTGTTGTTTAGATGGGTCTAGATCTAGAGATTTCAGGTTGAGAATAGGTTTGAACTATTCTAAATCCCAGCATAAAAGTCTCCACCAGAAAATGCTATCACTATCTAAATGGAGAATTTTCTCTACTTGGACACAACAGGACCAATTATCCCCAGAATCAACAGCCATCTGTGCTATTTTAAACTAACTCCTGTCCCTCAAGTTGTTGACTTTCCATTAGCTAACTGCAAGTCCACCTAACCGTGATCCATGCTTTCCACTCTCCCTATCACAACTTGATTCCTCAAAGGTCTCATCACGACTTCCTCACCAGTGGTAAAATCCATACCACAATGGGACCTCAACTTGGTACTCTCAGTATTTACCGGTCCACCCTTTGAACCAGTAACCACATGTACAATGTCACCTCTCTCGATGAAGACCATATGGGTGGGTGAACTGGAACCACTCACGACATACCTGCCATACACCATATTTTATAAAGAGAAGGTTTCCCTTCATCTCCACCTGAAATTCATCTCCCAAGGTAATTTGAGTTTCACATGAAACAAACTATTCATTTACCAGTATTCTTCCCAAAACCTCATGTTTCCAATAAGGAGAGTAGACTGCACTTTCCCTACATCAGACAAGCTTTGGCATTCCACCTGCAATGAACAAAACCCATTAGGAAAACTCTGAATTTGCCACTGTAGTGGAGCAATCGAGAGGACAAATGCTGTCTGCTCAGAGACTCTCAGTGGATATCCAGCTGCATCATTCTTTATCAGCTGATAAGTGTTCCTTCCTTGGATGGGGTGAGGGCCCATTCCATCAGAGTACAAGCAACTTCAGCAGCATCTCTTCTAGAAGTACCATACTGGACATTTGTAAGACAGCTACCTGGAACTCCATCCACACTTTTACAAAGCAGTATGCCTTAGTCCAGGTCTCTTCTGTAGATACAGCTGCTGGGACAGCAGTATTACAGGAATCTTAAACCATCTACGTCCTTGCACCCCCCTCCTGTTTGAATGCTACTCAACTATCACCCATGTATGAAATACACATAGGGACCAGCACTTGAAGAATGGAGGTTACTTGTAACTGGAGGTTCTTCAAGATGTGTATTCCCTCTGTGTATTCTGCTACCCACCCTCCTTCCCTTCTGCTTTGTGTCTTTTCTGATTCGTGGTAAGAGGAGGAACTGAGAGGTGTCAGTCTGTCATATCCTCAGTTGAGCGCAAAAGGCAAGCAACTGTGCGGACCAACGGATGCTACTTTTTACAAATCTTTGGTCACAGGCACATGAAGCGCATGTATGCCCCTGTGTAATACACATAGGGACCACACAGCTCGAAGAATCTCCAGTTACAGATAAGTAACCTCCATATCTACATCTGTTGTTCCAAGTCCTCTGCTTTATGGCTTAGAGCACACCAATCCAAACTTAGTCTGGTATTTGCTTTCAAGGGGAAGCTGTTAGTCCAAGAACTGGACCAGACGCAGCATCTTAGAGCTCCCCCTTACACAGATAAAATTATAAACACAGAATCCTCCAATGTGTTTACCCAAAGAAAGTCTTGCTGAGTTATTTATGTCACTGGGGCTTAAGGTGAACCGATAGTGTTATGTGCTGATTTGGGCAGCATGTGAAAACTCATTTGTCCAGTTTGGTAGTTTTGTTTGATATTTTGATTATGAAACATCTTACATGAATTTAGGGTTTCTGCTTTCAGCATACAGGAGCAGCAATTTTCTTTTTCCTTTGCAGGGTTCCTTCTCATGGGATTCATGCATACTCAGTGCCATGAGTGTAGTACAATCTAAAAAATTAGATTTTTTAAAAAAAAATTTCACTTAATAGGTCTTAAGATATCCTCAACCTCACTTTTTAAATTGAGGCAAAGCGTAAACGACCATTGTGTTGGGATCTTTTTTGTACTTAACTTGAAATATTTTGGGATCTCTGGCTCTTCTTCCTTGGATAATGTTTCCCGTCTTCTTGCTTATCTCACAAGTTGGGGGCGAGGCTGACAGAAGCAGCCTGAAGACAGGCTGGTACTGTTGCTTAAAGCAACATCCTATTAATATATACAGAGAAGTAGGTGAGGAGAAAACCTGTAATACCATCCCAGTGAGACAGCCAACAGGCTGGGGATTTGCCAATAGCTACAGTGAAACAGGCACTCAGCTCCCCATTACTTTTAACTGTTGCAAGTGTGCAGAGAGAAAGTTTTGTCGTAGTGCATGTTGTAAAATGATTGTGCATAAAATATAAATGTGAGTACATATAAAACCAGTGCAGGAAGAATACCATTAATTTGCAGAAGCATCCTAAATCTATTGAGGCTTCCACAGTGCCCCACAACACTTCCTCTGTACATGTTTTCTTATGCTAGGGAAGAAGCTGGGAAGCCTGCTACCTGCAGACAGGAAGCATTTTCAGTGGTCAAATGGCAGGAGACAGATCTCCTGCTAGCTGCAGCCACAACTAGAACGGCAGCCTCTAGTAACCATTGGTGAGAATTGTAGATAATATAATTTCCATCCCACTCGTGTTGGGACAAAGGTAAAAATTCAGTGTCATATCCATATCAGGACTAGTAGAAAGTGTGCTAATGACTAGATATCTCAAGCAGCTCAGTAATGCTTGGAGCCTCCAGGAAGTAAGATGGTCAGTGCAGTAGTAAGAGGCAACAAAGAATCTTAACTTTTTTTTTTAAAGACCAAACTTGGTAATTTTACTTACCCTTGTGATCAGTTAAAGTTAATCAGTGCAAAAGATTCCATCTGCTCTTTTAATTTTGAAGTCCCACCAGCCCCTGTCTCTTTTTCTTAAATAAAGTTTTTTATATTTAAAACACCATTTAAATGATCTGGCATATTACAAATTTGATGAATGGTGCAGGTACACCTCTGTCTCAGAGAGCCAAAGATTTGAATTTGAAAAATGCACACCCTGCTCTGTTTCCATATGTATTTGGTATATGTTTGCACGCTCAAAACATGCTCATTTAAGCACTTTCTTATTGATAGGTAAGGCTATCTTCAAAAGAGGCAGTTCATAAAGATGATGGAGTTTTTAAGGCTCCTGCACCACCTCCCAAAGTGATAAAAACTGTGACAATACCTACTCAGCCCTATCAAGAGATAGTAACTGCATTGAAATGTAGGAAAGAAGACAAAGAAGTAAGTATTTTTAATACATTTGTAAGGTAATTATTGGTATTTCTAATATATACTGAAGGAACAGTGTCAAAGTGAGGCTTTAGCTTTCACCATTAAAGTTAATGGTTTTATGTCTGATTAGTTGAATGACCTAAGTTGTCTTCAATAAAATATCAGCTAAAATCTGTTTAGTTTTTTTAAGATAACGTTAAGTGTTAATTTTATAATCCATCCCAACAGCAATTTATTGTGTTCAAAATATATTTGTATCTTCCAGTTATACACTGTTGTTCAGCATGTAAAGCACTTCAATGATGTAGTGGAATTTGGTGAAAATCAAGAGTTCACAGATGATATTGAGTACTTGCTAAGCGGACTGAAGAGCAATCAGCCCCTAAACACACGTTGCCTTAGGTGAGATATTTTAACATAAAATATCTTGTATATATTGTATTCAAAGGAAAAAATGAGTTAAATATATTTCTGTTAAATATGTGATCTGACTTTAAAATGTTGTTAGTAGTTACCTGGAGTTTCTGCTGCCTGGAACAAAAAATAAATAAATCTGAAAATATTGGAGACAACATTTACAGTGTATCATGAGTGTGAATGTATAATGTGGGGAAGGATAAAAGGATTTTGTGCAATAAAATTACACCCCCAAATTTCCTATTGTACTGCTTGAAGACAAAGATTACACTTTAACTTTTCTTTGTTTGGATATGATTGTAAGCAAGGAAGCATCTATCCACTGCTCTTTAATAGAAAATTCAGTTTTTAAATAACTTAATATATATGTGGAAAGCATCCCCAGACACTCACTGACAGTGATAACATCATAATATGCTGAAGTTTCCTTCATTCTGCCAACAGTCTGTTCTTTATTTCCTATTGAGAATGCCATAGCCAACACTGGTGCTCTCTGCAACTTTTGCAGGCCTGGGGTTAACTAGCAATCCTTGTTATAACTCTGAGGATGTAAAACATGAACATTAGATTATAGTCAGTCTTTTTTGCTAAATTTTGCTCATCTCTAGATTTGCATCTTGCATTGTAAAATTAAATCCTGTTCACAAAAATGAAATTAGATGTATAAATTCTCATGTTGAAAATGTTTATTCATGATCACTGTTTGTTTTGTGCAGTTTGGGAACCTAAAAATACCAAGGAGAGAATGGTTCTATAGTGATATCAAAATCCCTTTTTATCTTCCATACTGGTATAATTCTTTCTGTGTACACAGATGTGGCAAAACTACAATTATTGTAGAAGAAAACCTTGAAATGTAGATTTAGATGGCAGTGAAATTTTATTTGGCATTCTGAGGTCTATCAAAAACAGCTATAGAACTTTAAAAAGCAGATATTAAATCGACAGTTTCCTCCAGGTAACTCAACAAATTGCAGTAATGTTGATTGATTTGGCATAACTTGCAGAAATCTCAATCATCCTGTTTGAGTTTATATATGCAATTATGTAAATAATCAATATAACTAAGAATTTTAGAATTAAGTTATTCATATTAGGGATGCAAAATGTTAACTGGTTAACCAGAAAGCATTAGTCTTACCGCCTTATCCCGCCTTAACCATTAACCACTGGGCTGGCCGACCGGCCAACCCCAGCAGCCCTGCGCCAGTCGGAGTAGGCCCGGCCCCAGCCGCTTAATCGGATAACCCTTTAAACGAAATATTTTTAAATAATTTAAATGGTTAACTTTTTAAACTGTATTTACATCCCTAATTCACATTCAGTACACGGAGTCTCTGTAGACTTTCAAAATTCTTTTAAACCTTGTTCTCTACTTCTAAAATTATATAGGAAACTGGGTCTAACTTGTACTCATTGAACTTTCCTCCAATCAGTGAATTTCAAGGTGTGTGTTTTCCAAAGAAAACGATATATAGGGGTAAGGATAGCAGTAGACTTAGGGGAATTAGAAGCCTTGTTGGCAAGCTGAACCTCTTTGAATGCTGTTGCTGTGATTGGAGACTGTAAAAGATCTAAACATGACATTCTCATACAATTTTTAAAGGTTACTTTGGTGTCAGAGGATTTTTAATATTCCATTATAGTCCTGATTTTTTTTTATTCCTCTTGCACCATTGGAGACTGTGACGGCGTAACGACTTACCCCTGTGGCACCTCCTGTTGGTTGTCCTGGGAATTAGCTCATTTGACCCAGAGCGCCCTCTGCAGGCTGGTGCCTCACATGTTGCCAGGCCCCCGTGTCCCTCCCAGACCCCGGTGCCCTTCTCTCTGGGGTGCTGCCCCCCTGGCAGCACTCGCTTAGTCTGGATCTCCCCTCCCAGGGGGACCCCCGCCCACTATCCCCACATTGCCTCAGCCTATAGGCTACTGCCAGTCACCATCAAGCCCCCCATTCACTGGGGCAGACTGCAGTCTGTATTAGCCAGTCATCATAGGCAAGGGGGATTTGAGCCTGCTGCCTCTGCCTACCCATGGGTTACCCCCTGCAACCTCAGTACCCCTTTTGGCCTTAGTCTAGGCCTGTAGCCTGGGGGGTTTCCAGGCCAGAGCTCCCCAGCTCCTCTGGCCTTCCCCCAGCCCTGCTCCACTCCAGGTACCTTCTCAGGTCTCCCAGCAGCCAGACTCGTCTCCCTCCACAGCAAGAGGAGACTGTCTGAGCTCCTGGCTAGCAGTCCTTTTATAAGGGCCTGCTGTGGCTGCTTCCCCCAATCAGCCCGCTCTTCCCCTTCACAGCCCGCTCCTGGGCTGCTTTAACCCCTTTAGGGCAGGAGCGGGGTAGCCAGCTCGCTACAGAGACATTTAACTTTTTAATTTTCAATTACAAAGTAAGGAAATATAACCTCCTTTCAACAAAGTTGAGTATAGCACTAAGAAAATTCAGATTTTAAAGGAACACTTTTGTAAAACCTAGAAGGTAGGTTGTGCTGGGTACACCTGAAAACTCAGACAATCCTAACTAGAGCTATGAAAAGCACACTTCTTTAAAAAAAAAAAAAAAAAAATTGTATGTGGGGGGAAGAGAAGGAGCAAAAACACCCCCATTCTAAGCAGGCATTTTGAACATTGACAGGTGAGGGGAGGATCTGAAGTAAGAGAGGTGTGTGCATACCTGATGGTTTGGTGGGCAGGGCCCTCTTTTTCCTCTAGTTCAAAAGTGACTTGTTGGGTTATTCCAAGCTTTCCCTGCCAAAATCCAGTCCTCCTCCTGGCCTCAGATTAGCTTTGTGAAACTTCAGGCTAAACTGATATTTCACAATATTGCATGGGGAGGAGGAGGAATTACAAATAGTGAGGGTGTCAGTTCACAATACACTTTTCTTGATCCTCTTCACCAAGTTGGTGTGTCTTACTAGTGAAGGTTTTTCTTTCAAGTAAAAGTTGTTCCTAAAACACTTGATGTTACCCATTTGCAACCCTATTATAGCTAACATTAAAAGAAGAAACCAGACTTAGCCCAGTATGAGTAAGCAATCCTAAAATAGAATGTTGCATATCTTCACCATTTGAGATTAGCGGTAAACCTTACAAGAATATATATAACAAATCTTTTCATCAGCTCACAAACAGTTGGATGTGCACATATTCATGTTCATTAGACTTGTTTACTTAACTAGCCTTTAAAAAAAATAATAAATGTAATGACTTTCAAACACGTGAATGCCTGTCTGTTTTTTCCAGTGTTATTAGCTTGGCGACAAAGTGCGCCATGCCCAGTTTCCGAATGCACCTGAGAGCACATGGAATGGTAGCCATGGTCTTCAAAACACTGGATGACTCCCAACACCACCAGGTATTCAAATTTCATGTATCCTATGTAATTGGTTTGTTTCAAGTCACATTGGGATTGATATATGTAAATGAATGGAGATGATGGAAATATAGAAATGCATTTATTAGGTTTTTTGTATAGGTTGATTGTATTTGTTTAGCATTTTTCTGAAAATAGTGGTCCGACTTTAGAAGTCCACACAGAAACATGACATGGAAATTCAAGAGAGTGCCTGTGTTCTCTTGCGTGCAATCAAAGGTGGCAGAAACTCTTGATTTCTCCAGCCCCTTCCTTCCCCTCCCCCTCCATCCTTCCCCACACATTTTTTTGAGGCTTGATAAAGCTTGTTTAAAATTCATAGTCTTAAAAGCTTTGGTGCTGAGTTTAGGTTTATGATTTCAAATCTTTATCCATTTTAAGTTTCATACTACTTTTATTCATTACATTTAGTTTAAAAGTAGTACTTAGAATATTAGTGTTTAACTTTTCTATTTTTCTTTCCAATTTCACTTTAGTAAAAATAAAGACTAATCCATATATTTATCTCCAAACTTAAACTCCTCAGTATAAAATAGCTTGAATGTAGATACTCTCCTTTTTTCCTTTGTAGTTGTCTACATTGTGTGCATGCTATGCTAGTGTTCTTAAGCAGTGCTGTAAGTTGTAGCATGGCACAGTGTTAGCTATTAATGAAAAATCTTCTTGAAAGACTTCAGCTATCTTAACCAGTGAGATGAAACTGAAGCTATACAAGTTTTCCTGTTCCCCCAACACCTCACAAGTTGGGTTTAACGTCAGTGGAAACCATTTCTAAGGCTTGTACCTGCCATTATTTTTTTCCCCCCAAGAGGTTTGTGGAGAATACCATGAGGAGGGATCGTTACAGAAGCTGATTTTGGAAACATCCATTTGATCCTTTGTGTAGTTAATAAATCTTAAAGTCCAACCAGCTGTTTCTTTGACCTCTATTGTATGTTGACTTGACAAAATACATGCGAGAACAATGTTAAATTTGTTGTCTTCCCGCAAGCAGTCAAATAGTGGTCATGAGTGGCATGGAAATGTTAATAAAGACATTTTTAAAATTAAATAAAATCTCATTCCTTTGTAGTCATGAAATTAAGAGTAGCCAAACACAGGCCATGTCTGTATGACAGGAAACTTATTGAGGGAGTCTCTTGGAGCTCATTGGTTTGGCTAATGTGCGGTACGCATGTGCAATAACATCTTGTACTATGTTGTCTTTAACCATTGCCATCACTTCTTTATTTTCAGATGAACTAAAACACCAGTTTCAAAAAATATTTGCAATATTTGATTGCAGCAAAAAACCCAAAACGTTTAAATTACTTTTTTCCAGAAATATATTTGAACAAGTAAACATCCACTTTCAATATGTTGAAAATAAAATTAGGTTTTCATTTAATGTCTTTTAAATGTATTTTATATATAGGAACTAAGACATTCTGAACAGCTAAATTTATGTCTTTGTCAATAATTGTGTGATATTCTGTAGCTGGAGATACATATTTATGCTTTACATTAAATAATCCTGCTGTATACTTCCTCACTGCTGTTGCATTTAACATCTGTGTTTCATTAACATTTTTAATTTTGTTCAAATGATTAGAAATAGATTTTGCCCCTAAGTCTCAACAAGAGTATCACAGAACTCAAGCTCGTCCAGAAGGAAATGGGGAAACAGTTACTTCAGAATAGAAAAATGGACTTACTCCTACCATATGGCATTGTGTCCATTTCATGACATCGGTAGTGCTAGCTTCGCTTGGATTTAGAAAGAAAGGTTTTGAAAAAGGAAACGTCATCTATATGCACTTTTTTGTAACTATTTATAGTTTTAGGAAAGAGAGAAAAGGCTTTGCCCCAAATGGCAACATAATTGGAAATAAATGTTGATCAATTACTACTTGCACTGCAACTATATTCTATAAGGGATTTGAGAGAATAAGATTGTTTACCTTATTGAGGATATGAAACAGTAGTTGAAATGAATAGATTATTTCGTGCCCAGTAGGCACAATAAAATTACCAGTTATCTCAGAGTTATTCCCAAATACAAATTGTCATCTTTGAAAAATGACAGTTTCCACCTAATTGGTAAACTGGTATTTAAACTGCAGTTTCTTGATTAACCATCGTTTTCAGAATATGCTGTGAATGCTTCAGAGTAGTAGATTATTAATTTTTCAAACAAAAACTGTTTTCATGAAAATTGTCAGTAGTTGCACACAAAAACATGTTTCTAATGTCTTGAACATGTGAATAATTCAGAAATATAGAATAAATTAAAATATAATGCTAAACCTTTGAAAATTACCATCTGTTCCCACAAGCTGGAATATAAATAGAATGAGAACGAGGAGACAAAGATCAAAATTCTTCTGAGTGGGAGTAATTGGCCTGCAGTTTTTGGTGTGTACGTAACAAGAATTGAAGATTTTATTTCCCCTGAACACTATTATGGAGGCATCAGTTGCAATTCCATAGTCAAGGTTGCCTTCAGACTTCTGTCATAATCCCCTTTTTTTTTTTTAACCCATCTCTTCTCTTCTCCCCCCTCCTCTCTCCAATGTTTGTTTGGAGGAATCATTTCTCTGAAAATCTGCATTGTTAAAATAGCTTATCTAGAGAATATATTCTGGGAAAACTTCATAGCCCTAACATTCAAAACTTTGTATTGTGATGAATCCAAAATTAGGATTTTATAAAATCTTGCATCACTGATCCCCCTCACCCTATTCCTCAGCATCTCTTCTCATCACAGGCTTGTGTTCAGAACTCCTAAACTGACACATGTAGATTTGCCCGCGTGCACACATGTTATTTTTCTGGTGTTGAGCTAAACCTTTTAAGCAAATATTCAATATGAACCAAATCCTGTCAGGCAGACCACTGTATAAAGATGTGTACACATGGCATGACCAAGTTGCTTAAATGAGCTAGGGATTTATAATCTTTCCAAGGTATAAAATAACACTCCTTTACTTGTTCATAGTGTCTTAAGGAGGGTCCTGCTGTCCTAGGGCTCCCTGGCACCCATGTTATCTCTCTGCTTATTTCCCACCTGGCCCCTGCCATTTCACCCACCTCTCTGTTTTCCACAAAACTCTCAGCCTCTCTGCTTGCCTACTTTACTGAAGCCTTTGGGAGGCTTATCGGCTCCCATAGCAGATTCATTGGTTGAAATAGATTTTCGGTATGCACATGCACAGAAACCTTGAGCTCTTCCATTGCTCCTACCTTCTTTAACCCGCTCCCCCAAACTCTACTTCTGTGCTACTCATTGACACACACCCCAACATAACCACTCCAACACAGTCTATACCATCTCTCTCCCTTCTCCCTCCCTCCACCCCTCCAGGCTGTGTCCCTTGTGGTCCAGTTTAAACATTTAAAACTGGACTGGGGGGCTGTATGGAAGTGGCAGGAAATAAGGGTTGGAGAATGGAGGGAGGGAACTGGTGCAGTATGAATGCAGAACAATTGAATAGCGGGAGTACCCTGGAGGGGATGGGCAGCAAAGGCCTTGGGGGCGGTTAGCAAGAAGGCTTTTGAAGTTAAGGGTGACTGTCCTCAGAGATCTCAGCATGTCTATAGAGCAGATGCCTTTAGGTTGTGGTGTGATCTTTTGAGGTCTGCATACGAACAACCAAGCCTTTAATTTCAACAAGTGCCTATTCCTCTCTATTTCTGTTCCATCTGACCAGCCCACTGTTGATCAGTTCCTTTCCCTTCAGATGTCAACAAGGTCAGCACCTTCTTTGAGGGTTTCTGGAAGGTGTCTGCCCGGCAGAGCTCTGAGCATCATGAAAGCTCTGCTTACTGCTTGGAGGTCCCCTGGAATGGTGGACAACTAATTGCAAACTCAAGAAAAGTGCTGACCTTGCACGATGATGAGCAGGTGGGGTTGGTAAACAATAGACCGACCCTTTTCATGTTTACTCTCTGCCCCCCTCGCCCCCCACACCCCCTCTGGCACCTTGGCCCAGATCCAAAACAATGTTTAGGCTTCCAACTTCCATTGATTTCAGTGGAAGTTAGGAAACTAAATATCTTCGTGCATCTGAGCCCTGTGACCTCCCTCTCCTTTTTAGAATCCCCATGAGGATTTACTCTTGCATTGTTCTTGAGGAAGGGTGGGGTGGTGTCCCCCTCTTTTTATCAAAGAGGGGCCACTGTTCACCTCCCAATTCTCCAGAGGATGAAAACATTAGGGGAAAGACCTCGGCTCTTTGCTCACTTAGTGGAGGATGGGTTCTTGCCTAGCCTCTTGTGGGCAAGACTGGGAAAGCCTTACCTCAATGGGAACAGTTTTCCTGGGTTTGGGGAATCCCGGCGGCAGACTTCACTAAGAATTTGAGGCTCTGTGCTAGGAATCCCTAACCAACTATAGACACTGATTCCCTGCTCACTCGGTTGGTGTTTATATGACCCGGCCCTCATCCCTGCAGCCTCTTCCACCTTCATTTCTATCTCCTCTCTCTTGTCTTCCTCCTATCTAACCAAAATTTCACTCCCTGCCAAACAATATACCCAGCACCCCTGCTGCCTCCCCCTTCTCTCCCATCCCTCCCATAATTCCTTTCTACATTTCCACCACCTCATGAAGTTTCCACCTGCTATCCCTTGCTTTTCTCTCTGCACCACAGACTTCTTTGGGGTAACTTTCAAATGTGTTGCTTCTCTAGCAGGATTTTGTAAAATGAATCAGGTGATTTGTGCTTTGCCTACATTGGCCAGGGAAACTGTGTTAGTATCTTGCTAGAAAGAACAGTGTTCAGACACAGTTATAGTTACTAGCTTCAGTGCTGGCATAGGCAAAGTCTGACAGATTTCTCCCACAAATCACCAACTTTGTCTATTAACAAATCTTCATGTTTAAGTGCTGTTCATTTTTTCATCTAGCACGAGTGCTGCTACAATTTTATATTTGTCTTTTTGTTTTCAAGAATCTGTCACTTTGTACAGCAGCTCTTATGTACATCCTGAGTAGAGATCGTTTGAACATGGATCTAGACAGAGCTAGTCTAGATCTGATGATTCGGCTTTTGGAGCTAGAGCAAGACGCTTCTTCTGCCAAGCTGCTTAACGAAAAAGACATGAACAAAATTAAGGAAAAAATCCGGAGGCTCTGTGAAACTGTCCACAACAAACATCTTGATCTCGAAAACATCACGGTGGGTCTCCTGATTGTGTTTGAAGGATCTGTTTTAAAACTAATCTAAAGTGAAATGCTTGGTAAAATGAAATTTATTAGCAGCACTATCTTTCAATTCTAGTTATAACTAAATGTTTACATTGTGCCTTGTGATGCTCTATTGGGGGGCCAAAAGTAATCTGAAATTTCATCTATTTTCTTTATAGAATATCATCTTATGTGCAGTACATCTTTTTCATCTTTAAATTTACAAATTCTTTTCTAGAACAAGGCTACTCTAAATCTATACAATAAGCTACAATAGTTCTGCAGTTCACCACATTGTAGTCCTATTGTAGGTAGTAACAGGTTTGTAATTGGTTAAGAAATAAACGTAAGTTTTCATAGAATCATAGAATATCAGGGTTGGAAGGGACCTTAGGAGGTCATCTAGTCCAACCCCCTGCTCAAAGCAGGACCAATCCCCAATTTTTGCCCCAGATCCCTAAATGGCCCCCTCAAGGATTGAACTCACAACCCTTGGTTTAGCAGGCCAATGCTCAAACCACTGAGCTATCCCTCCCCCCTAAATGGAGATATGCCAATCTCCTAGAACTGGAACAACCTTGAAAGGTCATCAAGTCCAGTCTGCTGTCTTCACTAGCAGGACCAAGTACTGTCCCCTGACAGATTTTTTTTTCCCCCCAGATCCCTAAGTGGCCCCCTCAAGGATTGAACTCTCAACCCTGGGTTTAGCAGGCCAATGCTCAAACCACTGAGCTATGCCTCCTCCCCTCCCTATCCCTACTGCTTTTGATAGCAGTATTTGGTTCCAGACTGTTTTTGTCCGAGTTTTGATCTGCTATATATGATTAATATGTCATGCATCAAAATTAGGCAAAAATAACATCAATGGTTGGTCTCTAGAAGGAGTAAAATTCACAGTTAAAGTTGAAATTATTCTCAAGCTGCTCCAGGTGTGTTCTGTCAACAAGTAGTTGGATAGTTGTGCAATATCCAAGCGTAATGTGATGAGGTAAAGATTTTGACTCTTCTAAATATCCTTGCTTTTCTGGCTCTTTTAAAGTTCCTACATAAGAACTGTCATCCCAGATCAGACCAGCAGTCCAATTATTCCAAAATCTTGCCTCCAACAGTGGCCAGTACCAGATTATTCAGGTGCTTTCCTTTGTTATACAGTGGTTGTGAAAAGCCCAAAAAGATACTGAAAAAAGAGGAGGGGAAAATTCTTTCGCACACAGCGTACTGTTCAAATACGTTTTGTCAATGGATTGCTTGACTAATCTTTAACCAACCCTTTTGTACTTGTAACACTCTGAAATAGAGTGTATATGTATGTCATAAATATAAAGGGAAGGGGGAGAGGGTCTGATGCAGATAAAATCCTCTTACCAGTAAAGGGTTAAGAAATGCAGGTAGCTAGACTGACACCTGACCTGGCTGGCATCTGACCAATAAGGGGACAAGATACTTTCAAATCTTGGGAGGGGGGAAAGCTTTGTGTGTGGGTCTTTGTCATACTCAGAGTGATCTTGGAGTCAGAAGGAACCAGTCATCTTTTCATCAAATCCTCACTTTTCTAAAGTAAGTTTAGAGAGCATAGCGAGTAGATTTCTGTTTATTTTTGCTTGGTACGTTCCCTGTGTGAGAGGGAGGAGTTATTCCTTCTTTTTTTCTGTAACTTTAAGGTTTTGTCCAGAGGGGGAATCCCTCTGAGTTTGGAAATTGAATACCCTGTAAAATAGTTACCATCCTGATTTTACAGAGATGATTTTACCTTCTTTGTTTTAATAAAATCCTTCTTTTAAGAAGCTGACTGTTTTCTATGGCGTTAAAACCCCAGGGGTGGGTTTTTTTTAGATCACTGTGTAACCAATTGGTTAGGAGATTATTCTCAAGTTTCCCAGGAAAGGGGGGTACAGGCTTGAGAGGGTATTTGGGGGGGAGGGAACTTCAAGTGGTCTCCTTTCCTGGATTCCTGTTTAAAACACTTGATGGTGGCAGTGGACGAAGCAATTCTCAGGGTGCAGGGAATTTTGTACCTTGGGGGTTTTAACCTAAGCTGGTAGAAGTAAGCTTAGGAGCTCTTCATGCGGGTCCCCATGTCTTTACCCGAGAGTTTAGAGTGGGGAGGGAACCCTGACAATGTACCATTTTGATTTGATGTAAAAATACAGGAACAACTTATACATCCAATTTGGTAGCCACAATATAAACTACAGTGTATTTATACATTGTGTAGATACAAATAGCACCTTACTTCAGTTGTAAGATCCTCTAAAAACCAACAAACTTTTTTTTTAAGTTTAAAGTAGGGCTGTCGAATTGCAGTTAATGTACATGATTAACTCAAAAAATTGTGGTTAAAAAAATTAATCGCGATTTAATCACAGTTTTAATTGCCCTGTCAAGCATACCGAGTGAATTTCACTACCGAGTGAAATTTATTAAATATTTTTGGATGTTTTTCTACATTTTCAAATATATTGATTTCAGTTACAACACAGAATGCAAAGTGTACAGTGCTCACTTTATAGGACTTTTGATTAAATATCTACACTGTAAAAATGACAAACAAACAAAATAGTATTTTTCAGTTCAACTCATACAAGTACTGTAGTGCAATCTCTTTATGGTGAAAGTGCAACTTACAAATGTAATGTTTTTAATTTAACTGCCCTGTAAAACAGGGGTCTCCAAACTTTAGGAGACGAGGGCCACATTACATTTTTCAAGGGGCTTTGCGGGCCAGCCCGTTCTCTTGAGCTTACCCTCCACCCAATTGCCGCCGAAGCTGCAGGACCGGCGGACCTCCCGCAGGCAAACCGCGGCGGCTTCAGCAGCGGGTATTCTGGGCCCGGCGGGGGCGCCCCTGACTGCCGCCCTCTGCGCCCCGCCACCGAGGCGGCAGCAGCCTTTAAACTGCTGTCGAAATACTGCCGAGGGGGCGGCAGCATTTAAGCTGCCGCCGAAGCGCCAGCAGCGTTTAAGCTGCCGCCGAAATACTCGCTGCCGCTGACGTGCTGGGCGGCAGCAGCAATTGGTTTGGGGGCCGGACAAATTGAAGCTGCGGGCCGTACTTTGGAGACCCCTGCTCTAAAACAAAACAATGTAAAACTTTAGAGCCTACAAGTCCATTCAGTCCTACTTCTTGTTCAGCCAATCGCGAAGACAAATTTGTTTACATTTACGGGACTTAATGCTGCCTGCTTATTATTTACGTCACCTGAAAGTGAGAACAGGCGTTGGTATGGCACTTCAGTAGTCGTCATTACAAGGTATTTACATACAAGATGTGCTAAACATTTGTATGCGCCTTCATGATTCAGCCATCATTCCAGAGGACATGCTTCCACTCATTAAAAAAATAATGCATTAATTAAATTTGTAACTGAACTACTTGGGGGAGAAGTGTATGTCTCCTGCTCTGTTTTACCCACATTCTGCCATATATTTCATGTTATAGCAGTTTTGGATGATGACCCAGCACTTGCTTGCTTGCTTGTTTGTTTGTTTGTTTTGAGAACGCTTTCACTGCAGATTTGACAAAACTAGAAGAAGGTACCAATGTGAGATTTCTAAAAGATAGCTACGGCACTTGACCCAAGGTTTAAGAATCTGAAGTGCCTTCCAAAAACTGAGAGGGACTAGGTATGGAGCATGCTTTCAGAAGTCTTAAAAGAGCAACACTTCGATGCGGAAACTACAGAACCCTTACCACCAAAAAAGAAAATCAACCTTCTGCTGGTGGCATCTGACTCGGATGACTAAAATGAACGTGCGTCGGTCCGCACTGCTTTGGATCATTATCGAGCAGAACCAGTCATCAGAATGGACGCATGTCTCCTGGAATGGTGGTTGATACATGAAGGGACATATGAATCTTTAGGGCATTTGGCACGTTAATATCTTGTGACGTTGGCTACAACAGTGCCATGGAAATACCTACTCTCACTTTCAGGTGACGTGAACAAGAAGCAGGTAGCATTATCTCCTGCAAATGTAAACAAACTTGTCTGAGCGATTGTCTGAACAAGAAGTAGGACTGAGTGGAGTTGTAGGCTCTGAAGTTTGACATTGTTTGTTTTATTTTTGAATGTAGGTTTTTTTTAACATAATTCTACATTTGTAAATTCAACTTTCATGTTCTTGCAATGGGGGAATTGAAAAATACTATTTTGTTTTTTACAGTGCAAATATCTGTAATAAAAATAAATATAAACTGAGCACTGTGCAGTTAGTATTCTGTGTTGTAATTGAATCAATATATTTGAAAATGTAGAAAATAAATTTAAATAAATGGTATTCTATTATTGTTTAACAGTGCGATTAATTTTTTTAATTGCTTGACAGCCCTAGTTTAAAGCTGCTGGGATGAGACTTCTCTTGATAGTTTCATCCTAGCATAAATAATAATGGATAGGTTATAAGCTTTTCAAAATTTTATGTTTAAAAAAATGTGAACACACTGAGTAGGACCTTGGACTAGCTGGACCGCTGGTCTGATCTGGAACAGTGCAACTGATACTGTAGTATGTTACCACTAGATGGTATGACTAATATAACCTGTATTTCAGTTTACTATAAGCTTTAGTTTTTTCTCAGTGTTACATTGTGTAGTGCATTTTCCTTAATGCTTTTTAGGTTTTTTGTTTTGAATTTTACCATGATTTTTATCAGTCTTATACCTTTTTTAAATCAGTTTTTGTCAAAGATCTGTGGATTGAAGTTTTTAGAGGCGTTATCTCTAGACATAATGTCTTCAGCTCTTAATGTAACTTGGAGATTACTGCTATGTGTTCCATTTTACACCAGATTAAAAGAAAACATGCCTTGCTTGAGGTGGCATTTCTATTTGCATGTTTTTTTGGTAATTTTGTCATTCTTCCACTCAGTTTTCTCAAACTTTCAGTTATGGAACAAATTGTGAAATTGGCAGTAGAAGACAGTATTCTATGTCGGTGAAAGGAATTGAATTGTTTTAAGGAAAATAATCTGACCATATGGCTGCTAGCTACAGCTAAGGGGTTTATGATGACATAACACAATATGGTTGGCATTTCAGTTTTAGGTTGATTAGTATTTCATAGGCTTTTATAGCACATGGTTATGGACCTAAGAATTTTCTGGTCTTCAGATGTCCTGAGGCTGAACTGGAGGTCAATTTTCTTTGTTGTAACTTGGCTGTTTTAGTTCACAGCTAAACAAACAACCTTAAGATATTGATGCCAAATAAATTGCGTTTCCAGGCAACATCAAGTCCTGAAATGTCCAGCTACAAATTGGTGGCATTCTCAGAGTCCTTTTCCATGTCTGTTCTGGCACCAAGGATACTGACTTGGTTGACATTTTTACCCAAAATAGTGCAAATTCTGACTAGACAATTAATCTCCTGTTTTGCCTTCCCAAATCCTCCTCATAGATATTAAGTAGTCTGAGTTTTCATTGCACAGGCTCAGATATTTAGGAAGTTACGCTGATCCCAAAGGCTATACGTTTAGGTAAGGGGAGTGCCATTTCCACTTAAGAGCTATCAAAATGGATTAGATTTTGCACTGAATATGTAATGCCTTGTTTCAGGTGTCAGTACTTCAATTTAGAACTCATTCTTCTAGGGTGAAGGAAGAAACCTTGATAACATGTTTCTGGAACACTTCCATCATAGCAGTCTGCAGGACTGCTATCTGAAGTTCTGTTCAGAATTTTACACAGTATTACTCGCTCCATTTGTTTGTGGGCTTGGCTTGCTTTGGAAGGACAGTTCTATGTTCTTTGTTTAAATATAACTCATTAATTCATCTCCCAAAATATTGTGTTGCTCACTAAACTCTCACCACTGAGAGTATATGGAGGCTACCTCAAAGATGAAAAGATATTTATTTGCCTGTAACCAGTTCTTTGGGAGGGATGATTCTGCATATTTATTCTAATCTTCTACCTTCCCCTCTTCCTTGAAGAGCAACACTTTAAGAATGTTGGCCTTCAATGAAAGTGTCTGAGGCCACATAGGGTATGTCTACAGTGTTTTGGAGCTTGTGGGAGCCAAAGTCTCCCAGCTGAGTTGACAGACTTTGTCTAGCTGTGCTCACTCTAGTGCTCCAAAATGCTGTGCACAATACCCTATGTGGCCCCAGATCTTTCCATTGAAGGGTCCATAGCTGTATCCATCCATCAATTCCATAGCTGCATAAACAGTGCTTCGAAGTTGTGGCCTCAGGTGTGAAGTCTAGAAGTGGGGTGGTCTTCAGTTATCGCTACTGAAAACCTTTCCTATTTTATCTGCTCTTTTATTTGTTGTATTTATGTCGTACACATGAAATTACTAGATTTGTTTATGGCCTAGGGTTTGTTTTACCTATATCCTGCTTAGTGTATGATGTAAACATCAGTATTGTTTTGTTGTGCAGTTTCTGTAGCTTTAAATTATGAGTGCAAGATATATAACCTATCATTTGTTTCTGTCCATGGTTGCTGCATTGGCATTAGCCTTATGGCTAGATAAGGCAGTCATCAAAATAAAATCTAAAATGGTTCAGCTCACGGATGCACATGTTTTGGTAAGAACATGGCAGGGAGTAATTATTTGGTAAACGCCCTTAAACTTTTCAATTTTTGCAGTATTTCTGGTGTGTCCTAAGTATTCTTTATTCTAAGTATAGAACATATTGTAAATACTGGAAGGTTTTCCCCAGTGAGATGTTGTTGTCCTGCTAATTTACAAAACATATTTTTTTAATAGTGTAAAGTCAAAAACGTTTTCAGCAAGAGGAGAAAGCTAACATATATGGAAGACAGAGAGAAGCAGTGTTTTCTGTGGCTTTCCTTATTTTCTGCTTCCTGGCTGATTTGGCCATTTCCTTCCTCAGTTTGGTGTTTGATAACAGGAAGTGCAAATGAAAGGAGACAGTGTGACTCTTTAAAAATACTGGCAAAATTGAGAAATATAAAAATGAAAGTCCAAAAGTATTTTTACTCTTCCCTTGTTAGTATTCAGTCAAGCTTCTTTTAAACACTTGCCAGTTTGCCTTGCTCCCTCTGGTGGCTGTTCTACACAGAGAACTTTTGTTCATTTTTTAGGTAATGGGATGATAAACTTCCAGTGATCTTATGGAGTTCTTTGAGTTAAACCCTGAAATGACTTTATTTTGACATCAGCCATGACTCTTCAGTTCCCCAAAACATACAAATATAGACTTTGAACTACAGGATTCACTGTGCACATCTCTAGTTGATTCCTTCCAATAGACGTGTGGTGTGGATGTCTTTCGGGACAAGAGAGGCATCTGCAATGCTTGTCAAACTGTTGTTCACTCATGAAATGATTTCTGTAGCTAAACAGTAGTACAATTTCTTGCTAATTCATGGATTCAGAATTATTGCATATTTTAAAGGCCTTATGGTTATTTTTTTAATATAAGGTATTTTTATATGCTATGATGCAGTTGTCAATAGCTGTTGGTAATGGAATTACTTTACTAATTCTAGATTCTGACTTTTTCAGACTGGGCATTTGGCAATGGAGACACTACTGTCTCTCACCTCAAAACGAGCAGGGGACTGGTTTAAAGAAGAGCTGCGACTTCTAGGTGGTCTTGATCATATTGTAGATAAAGGTATATTGAATACATTTAGTTTCTGATGCATTGAAAAGTATACATGAATTAGACATACATTTATGAGGGGAAGATTTTTCCTTAATTTGTCAGCTTTTCTTAATTTCTGTTATCCTGGTAAGAGGAAAGAAAAAATGTGTATCTTCTACTATCAAAAAGTACTTAAAATTCCACATCAGATTGTTGGGGAAAATTAATGCCTCATTACAGTGTAGCATGTTGCATTGAAAACCGATTGAATTAAATAGACAATGGGTGTTATTTCAGCTGGATAATAGGATACCAGTTGGGCAATTTAGGAGCTTGGGTTTTGAGTTGTACTTCACAAAGCACCAGCAATACCCCCTTCTAGAATACTATGTCCTATTGCAGACATATTTTCTTTCCAAGACAGTCCAGAGAAAGCTAGCTCTTCAAGAAGACATGCGTTTGAGCTCCTTTAAGATACTTGTAGGTGCACTTTGCTCAAAGTGTGGGGGAAAACATGGGAAGGAAGGCCTCTGTTGAAACAAATATCAGTGAGTTGGAGAAGGCTGGCTCTTGAAATTTAGTAAAAGAAAGTAAAAAAGCAATGAGCTGGTGCTGAGAGTTTTGAGATGCAAGCTTGCCAATTCTTTGTCTGTCTTTGGTTTCACTTCAAAAGGTTTGTATTGTAGTGTTAGATATCTCTGCTTCTTTAATAGTATAAAATGTGCTGAGTAATCTACAGTTCTGTGCTATAGGAGTTTGCTGCAGAATCTCTTGGTCAATAGAAATATAAACTTGGTTTTTCTCTCCTCTTGACAAACCTATTTAAGTGTTTTCCATCTTTTAAATAGTAGTATGGAGGAGTCTTTATTCATATCATTATTGTTTGGCAGCTGATGTTTTGTGTTACTTTGGCAAACATAATGTCTGAGACCATACTAAGTGTTTCTTTACAAATATTTTACTGTGATAAATAGAACACTTTTTGAAATACTAATTCATTTTATGATCATCGGACTCCTGTTAATAAAGCAACTTTGTAAAAGTGTGACAAATAGGGTTGATGAGGTATTGGGAGAATTGCTGTTCCTGTATGCATTGCTCTTTGTACTTTTACAAGTGCAGATTTCAGAAAGACCTCTTTAATGCTGCTCTCTTTATTACTTAGTCAAAGAATGTGTGGATCACCTAAGCAGTGACGAAAATGAAGAGAAATTGGTTGCTTCGTTATGGGGAGCAGAAAGATGTTTACGGGTCTTAGAAAGTGTAAGTATGAGCAGATATACTGTCTTCCTGATGGGATAATTGATTCATTTTTTTTCTGCCGCATTATTGCACATAGTTCCTTTGTTTATGATACCAAAGATAGATGTGTATGAGACTTGGTCTGCAACATGAGATGGTAGGGTTCTGTAGGACTTAACCGAGATGGGCATTCTGTGGGGCCAGGTACAAGATAAAATCATAGGAGAATACTGTCACAAAAAAAGTAAAAATGGACATGGAGAATGAGGTTTTCAAGTGGCAATTTTTGTCTTGCCTTCTGACTGGTTTTTGTAAATATTGATGAGGAAATAAAGTGGTGAGCGAAAAAGAAATATTGTGTGTTCATTATTCCTTCCTTCTTCCAACAAAAGGTTAGTCCCAATACTGTTGTTTTTTCCCTTTTTAGGTAACCGTGCATAACCCAGAGAATCAAAGCTATTTGATAGCATACAAAGACTCACAGCTCATAGTCTCATCAGCTAAGTAAGTTCTCATAAAATGATATTTCAGGCTTTCTTGTACATGGTATGACAAAAATAAACACAGGCCATGGCTACAATGTATACCTATTCCCCTAGAATTTCTGAGTATTGCTACAACCTGTGGAACTGAAATGGTGGTAGCTAAGTGAATATAGACAAAATACTATCACTTGCCTGGAGCGTGCTCTCTACACTAGTGCTCACAATGGTGGGAAATTGAAGTCGTGGGGAAAAGGCCAGTGTAAACATAGCTAAAAGAAAATTAACAATGCTTTACTATTAATTGTTAAAATAGTTTAGAATAAAACTATTCTGCTGCTACTATTTCTCTTCATAAGAAAAGTAGTAAATATTATGTGCCAAATTCATTGCTGTGCCAATACTTTCTCTGGGCTTATGAGGTGTGGACAATTAGGAAGCTAGTGCTGGTTACCTGATTTGCAAGCTGCCTGGGTTCTGATAGAATTGAGAGAAGCTGGCATGTTCCAAAGAGGACCACATACCAGCTTAGAATTGCCATAGTGGAATTCTGTTATTCTCTACACTTTGCCATCTGCGGAATTTGGAAGAATTTTCAACTAGCCAGTTGCTACTAGATTGCATCCCTTTTGTGCCACTCAGAGGGTAAAAAGGAGATAAAACTGGGCTGAGATCTGACCCTAACTAGCCAATTGAAGCATACGTTGGAATTAGTATCTCAAGCATGGCTGGCAGGTAAATCAGATATCTTGAGTGAATACTTTAAAAAAAATTCTGCTATGTAGTATTATATTTAGATGTTTGTGTGTTTGTGATTTAAGATCCTGGTTCTCAACTGCATTTTCCCAGTTTTATCTGTAACTCTGTTGAAATCCATGACATTTTATGTTGTGCTGTCATAAACTCACGGGTCGTGCCCACCTTTGGCCCCGTACGGTCCCTGGGGGGAACCCCCTTCAGTGTGACAGCCCTTCTCGGGGGTCCACTCTCTCTCGGGGGTTAAGCCTCTCCACCTCCTGGAACTGCACCTCTCTGAGATTTAGCATGCCTGTCTCTCGCCGTGAGCCCCCTCAGGGAGTCCACTCACTCTGGACCCCCGGGGCCTCCACTCCCAGAAGTAATAATGCAACCCTGTTCTCTAGACCGGAGTGACTCTCAGCCAGCGTAAAACAGGAGGGTTTATTGAACGTCAGAACACAGTATAGGAAACTCTCAGGACCCTCAGGCCTGGCCTCCCTCCGCACAGCACATAAAAGTCTCCCCTGCATCCAGGAGGGCTCTGCCTGCTCTCTCCCTCCAGCCCCAAGGACACCCCCCCCCCCCCCCCCGGCTTCCCAGCTGTGCATCTGATATCACCTTCCCCCTGCCTCTGTCCATTGTCGTCTTTCCAGGTAAACAGGGTTGCCCAGGCCTCCTCTCCTCTCAGCCATCCTCTGTCCCCCTCTGGCTGGAACCGGCTGGTCAGGTGACTGGGGTCCTCGCTTTGCAGCCCATTGTCCTCCCACTGGCTAGAACTGGCTGTGACTCCCAAGCTGGGCCTCCAGGTCACCAGTTGCTGGGGTATCCATTCTCCAGGCCATTGGCGGGGGTCCCAAGTTCCCTCGTTCATCCTCTGTAACAACAAACTCCCTCTCCCATCACTTCATTAAACCAATAACACCCAGGGAAACTGCGTCCCACCCCCACTGCATGCAAACCATTGTAAAAAGCAAGAAAAAAACAAGCCACACACACCCCAGCCCAATTTGTCACATATGCCAACATAAACTTGATCTAAAGTAAAGAATCAAGCTCATTGTCTAGGGTTGAGACGAAGTGTAGTGTATCTTGTTGGAAAGTCAGTTGGCATTTTTTTCATTATTGTGAGATGGAGGTAATTAACTCTGGCAAGTACAGAACAAAACATTAATTTTAGATAATATAGAACGCATTTTGCATAGACATCACATTTATATCATTTTTTCATCATGCACATATAATGAAAGATAAAATGCCCTAGTACTGTTAGTTACTTAATTATGTCTTCTCTGCATTTTCCATCTTCAGAGCATTGCAGCATTGTGAGGAATTGATCCAGCGATATAACCGTGCTGAAGACAGCATCTGTTTACCATACAGCAAGCCTTTCCCTCACCAGAATGTAACTAATCATGTGGGTAAAGCAGTGGAAGATTGCATGAGGGCCATCATTGGTGTCTTGCTTAACTTAACAAATGATAATGGTAAGGGCTCTTTCCAGAGCTTGCACTTGTATATCAAACAGTATAAGGTAGGCCATTCCTACCAACCATGTTTAGCCTCCTAAATTCTATAGTAATTTGCTCATGTATGCTGGATCTTAGCAATACAGTAACCAGTAATTGTCACCAGAAATTGGATGGGGACTGGGAAATAGATTGTTAATAAGATAAATGTCTTGGACAAAGGATGCTAATTGTTTTTTAGAAAAGATTTGTTTTGTTAATGTTTGCATGATATTAAAAAAAAATTGTTTACAAATTTAGAAGCTTGACCAGTTTTTTTTTTAATAGAGTGGGGCAGCACAAAAACGGGTGAACAAGATGGTCTGATAGGCACAGCTATGAATTGTGTGCTTCAGGTTCCAAAGTTCCTACCTCAAGAACAGAGATTTGATATTCGGGTGTTGGTAAGATAACATTCTTTAAACTAAGAGTAGTAAAAAAGACCCTTTGTTTCATTAATATAAAGAATGAGTTTGCCCCAGTCTTATGTGTATTGAACTACTTCAGTATTTCATGATGACGTCCTTATTCTAAAGTTTTTACTGAGCTTTTTCTCAAGAAAATGTCACATTGAAGTCAATGGAAGCATTACCTGTGTATGGTCTGAGGAAACACTGTTTAATGACTTAAGGATTTGTTGCCTAAACATTACCCAAATCATGAAAAATAAGAATTTCAGGAGTAACCAACACTGCATTTGAAGGAATAAACTTGGCACTGTAAAAGGATTTTTAAGGTGCCCATTATGTGACTACAGTCTGTAACAAAGCTTTTAAAAATTAGGTCAAACTGTGTGTGCACATAGAATGCCTAGAAACTTGTTTTTACAAACAGATGTTTGACAGTACAAAATAAGAATTTAGAATGAAATGGGAGCCCTGCAGTGCAAAATCTTTGTTGATGAAGTAATCCATATATATTTAATGTGGTAAAAGTCCACTGTTAATTGGGTGAACAAGAGACATCATCTTAGACCCACTTTAGAAGAAAATAGCTGTCTCATTTCAGTGTCCATTCAAGTTTAGAAGTACAGTATATGTAGTCAGTTTGGGACAAGTTTTGTTTGATAAATCTACTTTGCTTCTCTTTTGACAGTAGTGAAGTAATTCTACGTAGCATAAATGGCAAAAGATAAAATGCATTGGCCAAGTTTTTCAAAAAAGCGAGCCAAAAGTTAGGCTCCTAAATCTCTATTATAAATAAGGGGACCAGAGCTTCAAAAGTGCTGAGAAATGCTTTGTACTCAGCATTCTTGAAAATGTGGCCACTTATTCAGGTGCCTAAATATGGATGTCAGAATTTAACTTCTGATTATAATTTTTTTTTAAATTTGGCCATATTCTGTGCATCAGACCATTTGATAAAGGAGTGCCCATACCTTGGTGAGCACCACAAAGCTAAAGTATAAAAATGGTATCTATCAGTGCATCTAATAAATAAGATTTTTATTTGGATTCTTTTTTTCTTCATTGTATATAATATTTGACTTCTTGATTCTTCCAGGGCTTGGGTCTGCTGATCAATCTGGTAGAGTATAGTGCTCGGAATAGACACTGTCTTGTCAATATGGAAACAACATGTTCTTTTGATTCATTCTGTTCAGGAGAAGGGGATGATAGCATAAAGATAACTGGTCAGATTGATGCTGTTCAGGCTTTAGTACAGGTAAGTAGCAACTTTAGTCACAAAACAGTTCTCCATGTAATATTGAAGTTACTTGGTTATGGAGGAAATGTGAGTTAACAAGAGGCAGTGACATGTCAAAGATTTTTTTATTCCTGTGAACCTTACAAAATGCAGAACCTGTTGTGGTTTTTTCCCCCCATAGCTTTCACTTAGTTATCCAGTTACAATACTTTCTCTTTTGTCGGTGTCCTCTATTGCAGAAGCTGTTTTCCATATAAAGGACAGTAGTACCATTATTTCTGACACCGAAAGGCTGCTTTCATTCACACTAAAGCTTTTTTTTGTATCCAATTTATTTCTAGATTTGATTAAACCTGCTGTAGTTCTAGTACAATATCTTGAGCTACATTTGTCTTGCATAGCCCCTTCAATTAATGGCTTTTCAAAATTACGTCTTTATTGAATTTTAAGAAATGTACTTTCACATAACATGTTGTTTACCAATATATAGCATGCATCATATCAGTTTCAGTGCATCAGGATGTGCAGATTGAGTAAATCATAAAAACAAAAAAAAGCCATATTCCATTGTGACACAGGCTCACACTCTATATCGGCTTATCAGGCACAAACTGGAGTTGAAGTAGCTAAATGGATTTTAATTCACACCTTTAATTATTTCAGTGCTAGTCTGGGTGTGGATACTCTTATTTTGGTTCCAGTGTCCTGTTTCAGTTTAATTACAACCACTCAATCTAAAATAAATGTCCATATACAGACTTTTTCTGAAATTACTAAAAGTGTGAATTAAAACCCATTTAGCAACTTCAGCTCCAGTTTGTGCATAGATAAATCCTTAGGTCAGTACCTGTACAAAGTGCGATAATTTGAGGTCACTTTCAGATTTTTGCTTTTTTTTTTTTTTGCAGGTTATTTTTTTCCCCAGTTGTGAAACTGAAGTCACAGTTTTGTTTTATTCAGAAACCTGTAGTCTCTCATGTGTGGGTATACTACAGATACAACAGATATCAGTTATCAAAGTATTACACAGAGTAATAGAAAAGAACAATGCCTAAATATACACCTCTTTGCAAAGGGCCGCTCAAAAAGGTGTTCTAGAAGTTTATACTTCAATTCTGAGTTTAACAGGGAGCTTACCACTTATCCAGTAGCACCAGTACAGAACTTGTTAATTGAACTTCGTTGCTCTACTCATGCATGGAGTGGATCATTTTGGAGAGCTGGAGCAACTTAGGGGAGGGGCAAAAAAATGGGCATAAAAATAAACTAAAACAGGAATTAGGAGGGAACAAAAGGAAGGGCGGACGAGAACAGGAAAATAAGTTAAATGTAGAGATTCCTATAAGAGTAATATCCTGAACATTTTACAAATAAAAAGTGCAGTTTGGGTATTCCAGTGTCTCAAAGAAAATTTTGTATTTGTTATTCAGGAAAAGATTTCTGACTCCTATCATGATATTAACTTGTATTTTTATCCTTTCAAAGCGGTGAATCAGGTTGCCTTTGATCTTTACCATGGGGCATTCCACCCTTATTTATCATGAATGTGTGTAATCCTTTTAAAAAGAGGATAATGACCATAGAAATGAGGTACTTGATGGGACCTCAATGGGTCATTTAGTGCAGGCCCCTGCACTGAGGCAGGACTAAGTATTCTCTAGATCACCCTTGATGTCTTTGTCTAACCTGTTCTTAAAAACCTCTGGTGATTTTGTTCCAGTGCTTAACTACTCTTGCAGTTAGGAAGTTTTTCCTAATGTCGAACTTAAATCTCTCTTGCTGCAATTTAAACCCATTGCTTCTTGTCCTGTCCTCAGTAGCTAAGAACAGTTTGTCATCCTTTTCTTTATAACAACCTTTTATGCACTTGAAGACTTTCAGTGCTAAGTGGAGTGGGAGAGTTACTTCTCTCCTGTCTTGCTTACAACACTCCTACTAACATCCCAGAATGATGTTTGCATTTTTGCAAGAGTATAGGATTGTTGATCTATATTTAGTTTGATCCAGTATCCCACTTAGATCCTTTTCTGCAATACTCCTTGCTAGGCAATCATTTCCCATTTTGTATGTGTGCAACCGGGTATTCCTTCCTAAGTGTAGTACTTTGCATTTGTCCTTATTGAATTCATCCTGTTTAATTTAGACCACTTCTCCATCTGTCAAGATAGTTTTGAATTCTAATTCTTTCCTCCAATGTCATTAATAAGACTAATATTGAAGAATAAAACAATGGGAAAGGTGCATGCATGGGAAGGGGAAATTACATTTCAAAATATTAGTGTATTGTTTAGGGTTTGTCCTATAACTGAATGTCTCCTCAAATTTTCCTACCAGCTATTCCTTGAGCGGGAACGAGCAGCACAGCTGGCAGAGAGCCAGACAGATGAGTTGATCAAAGAAGCTCCTACTGCACAGCACGATAAGAGTGGAGAATGGCAAGAGACGAGTGGAGAGATTCAGTGGGTCTCCACAGAAAAGGCAGATAATACTGAAGAGAAAGATAAGAAGGAAGAGGATGATGAAGAACTTGACCTTAATAAAGGTATATCAGTTGGCTTTGGTCAGCTGAAGGGAGGGGAGGAGCTATGTGATTGCAATATAGCTGCCTCTGTAGTGAAGATTGCATAAGTGTTTCCATTCTAATCTCCACTTTCCAGTGACATATAACCCCTTGGGCTGAAGTGTCCTCAGCTTGGTGTCTGTCCACATGTGAAACTTCTGAAAAGTTTTGAACAAAAGCATTTCAGTTGCTGTGGAGTATGAGGAGTGAAGGAAGCAATAATACCCTTTTCACTTTGTTGGATCCTGACCTCAATTCAGATTCTTTTCTAAAGCCTTTGTTTCATTGACACATTAATACAATAATGTTTCCTACATAATGTTCTGGTGACCATTTGCACACTTGCCTGAGCTTATTGTTAAACTTGAAATTGGTCTTTCTCGTTTCCCTTTATTTAATAGTCTCTCTTCTTTCTCTTTCCCCTATTCTCTCTCCTTTTTGGTTTTCTCACTTCATTTAGTTTTTCTGCTAATCTCTTTGCCTCTTCATTAGGTCCTATGTTTATTTCTCTTCCACTGTCTTGCATCTCCCCATTTCCCTTTTCCTCGATTTCCTTTCTATTCCCACAGTATTTCTGTATGTCCCTCAGAATCTTTCCTCATCCCTACTCACTTTTTTCCCCTAGGTCACACACCAGAGAGTCTTTATCTCTCCCTACCCTCCCAATCTCCATCCACTTGCAAATGCAGCTAAAATTTGTATATGGAAATGTTTCAAGGCTTGGTGCCCTCCATCCTTGGGGAATGACTTCCAGGAGCTCTGGTATCTCCAGTGCCAGGTGGCCATATACTTGCTCCATCTCTGGAGAATGAAGATATTCAGATGCACCATCGCCTTTCATTTGCCCCCCTCCAGCCCATTCCTTCCCCTCCAAACAGATTTCCTGTCTCCCTTTTCAGCTCCACTCTGTCTTCCCTGTCTCACCACCTACACTTTGTCTCTGGCCTCTTCCTCCCTTCTCCCCATTTATAGTTCGTTTTCTAGTGCTTGGTGCAAGGTGTGCCCAAAAGTCTTCTCAGGTCACTAGCTGGAAGATACTATATTAGTAGTAATAAAGAAAATACATAAAGGATAGCTGCCATTTAGATGAATTGGAGGGAGGATGGTATATCCTTCCAGGTTCACACGTATTCCTATATTGGTATTGTTATTTTGTATTGTGTGTGCACCATACTTGTAGTATTATTAAGTTTATAATAAAGCTATTTAGAGAGCATAGTGAATAACCCTGATGTTTGGGTCAATATTCCCTCTTGGTAATTAGTTCCAATATCCCAGGCCATGTGAGATAGCTCAGTATGTAATGGCTGCCATGTTTCAGTATATGTTATATTTTGCATATAACTTAGTTTTATAAAGTCCTTTGAGATACTTTAGCTGTGGAAGGAATTTACTTTTGTTTTACAATAATGTAATTCTTTGAAGTGACACTGAACAATTTAGATAGATTTCTAATAAGAGAAGAAACTACTTCGTAAATCGTATATACTGTGTAAGCAATTTCTTTCTTTTGCAGCCCTTCAACATGCTGGGAAGCACATGGAAGACTGCATCGTGGCCTCGTACACAGCATTGCTTCTGGGCTGTCTCTGCCAGGAGAGTCCAGTAAGGAAATGAGTCAATGACTCATTCTAAAATGATTGTAACTGTTCATTGAAGTAGCCACTTGCAGTCATGAAGTGTTTTTGTTGAGTTAGAATTTTGTGTAAGATTACTATATTGGGAGGGTCATGTTGACGCATATATAGCTCAGCGCAAGGTTTGTAGAAGTATTCCATTCTAAACTGGTCTTCACTTACTATATATTTTTAATGCAATAATAATTGATAATATTGCAGGCTGGTTTTTCTTGTGATTAGTCTCAGCCCATAGCTAAATTTATTCTGGAAAAGAAGGAAATTGACAAAAATGTTTATAATTATAAACTCACTGTGTTTCAGTAGTTTCAATATGAGTTAAATGTTAGTTTTTCATATTGTTCCATCATAGTCCAAGGAATTTCAAGTTTGCCACTGATTTTTTTAAAATGCCAAATTTGTACATGTCCATAGTCTTTGAAGATGATTACTTCTATCAGATTGGGAAACATTCTTCAGAGCTGAAATTTAAAATGTAGGGATTCAGAGTTCTAAATATAAATAAAAAATTAGTACTGCATATGCTCAGTTGTGTTCAAAAAGAAAAGAAGTGGGTAGTTTTTTTTTACTAGGTATCAGACTTGTCAAGATACACAATGAGAGATGGTCTAAAGAGCACTGTTCTGCAGCTTCTTGCTGATTTATTATTATAATTATCAGTTCTGGAACAGTGACAAGTGCAAGGTCAGTATTTCTCAGCCCTTAAGGAATAGAAATATCATTCCACTGGAAAGGACAGTTCTCACCCTGTCAGGATACTTTTGTCTGTCTGTTTAGCCTTCAGGAATCCTGGGCAGTCTGACTTGACTTAAAATGTTATGTATAAAAACCTGTAGCAACTTCTGTTGGCTAAAGGGCTTGGTCATGAGAAGTCATCCTTGGGACTCCATTGCCAGTGGGGATTGTGGGGAAATCTTATGTGCAGTGAGAGACTTGAAGTGTAGAAACTACAGCAATAAGCAGTGCAGGAAAACATCAGGGGTGGGGGGAGGGGAAGAGATACTATTACACCACACATACAGACCTCTGTTAATTGCAATGCTTGAAAAATGTTTCCTAACTTAAAAGAGATGTTTGACTTCCTCAGATCAATGTGACTACTGTGAGGGAATACTTACCTGAAGGGGACTTCTCAATAATGACTGAAATGCTCAAAAAATTTCTCAGTTTCATGAATCTTACTGTAAGTATTGCATATTTTTAAGATTGCCAGATGTAGTTACTTTTCGTACTTCAAACTGCTCCTTCATTTCCTATCTCATACGCTTGTGATATTAATATTGATGAAAGCTTTCCAGCACTTCTGCTAGTCAGCTCTGTTGCCAGGGGGGAAGGTGATAACTTCATTTTTAATAGAGAATGTCCATTTGCCAACTCTTTATTTTGCTAGTAAATGGAAAGGAAACCACTTCCTTGTTCCCCTTTGAATATGACCGGTCAATGGAAAATATTTCAGAACCACAGCCGAAAGTATATTTTGTCTTACTAAAATGTGTGTTCTAAATTGAACAGAGCTTTTTGAAATTTTTATAATGTGTCATAAATGCTTCTTTTTTTTGTTCTTCTGTTTTCTATTGCTTGTTTTCAGTGTGCTGTTGGAACAACAGGCCAGAAATCTATCTCTAGGGTGATTGAATACTTGGAACACTGCTAGATACTTAACTTCCGCTGCAGGCACTCTAATGCTGGAGCTACCCTTAGACAAAGGAAGGAATCATGAAAGAAGTCCTTGAAGATACACCAAGACCATTCATCTGTGTCATTCGTGTTCAGATTTTTAAAGCTACCTGGTCTCTTAACCATGAATTCAGCATTTTCTAAAAGACAGTTACTACATCAATCTGCAACTATCAAAAATGAGGGGGAAAGGTTCTGAAGAAAATAAATATAGAATCGATGCAGTGCAGTATTTAAATATTTTTGGCAGGGTTTACCCTCCCTCTTTTTTTTTTTCCTGCTTCGTTCATGACAAGTTTAAAGGGGAAAAACTTGCTGCTGATAGTGCAACTGCTGTTTACTGTTGAGCCACTGTTTCATGCCAGCCAGGTGCAAGGCAGCTTAGCTACTGAGGTATCAAATAAATGTTATAATAAAGAAGTTCTGGACAGCAGTATCGCTCCTATTTGAGTTTAATTTGCTCTTGCTTTTTTGTTACGCGATTATTCCAAAATCATAAAATATAAATTTTTAAATACTTTGGTGATTTTAACTACTGTCTATATTTAAAATTGTTGGAATCCAAAGAGGCAAGGATTGGATTGTTTATATTTTTATACTGTTTTGATTGAAATTAGGTGGTTGAACTACTTCTCAGTTCTAAAACTGTCATGGCCCATATACTGTAAGCCAGGGGTCTCCAAACTTTAGGAGACGAGGGCCACATTAGATTTTTGAAGGGGCTTCGCGGGACGGCTTTAGGGAGTGCGGGGCCCGATTTCGATGGGGCCCTGCCGCTGAAATACCGCCGAGGCGGCAGCAGCGTTTGAGCTGCTGCCGAAGTGCCGCTGAGGCAGCAGCAGCAGCAATTGATTGAGGGGCTGGACAAATTGAAGCCGCGGGCCGTAGTTTGGAGACCCCTGCTGTAAGCTGATAGACCATAACGCTTCATAGTTCTAAAAGGCATACAAAACATAAACACATCAAGCAGTTTAAGGGTATATTATCAAAAAATGCAGTAACTGTAAAGAGTTGTGCCCTGTTAAAGGACATAATGAAATAATGTTCAATCCCAGGGTAGTTTACACTTCATACTAAGCAAAAACTTTGAAATGCTGTTTTGATTTGTTACAAGGGAGCATTTAAGATATATTTTATAATACTCAATACAAAGAAATTGGATGTTTTAGGGGCGATTCAGTAAAGAAGCTAAAACACCAATGGGGATTAATGTTTCCAGCTGACATAATCTTTCTATTTCATTCTTCTGTAGTATGGCAAAGTTAAATGCATACAACACAAAGCCTTAAAATGCTGATATAGTTAAGATTTTGTTCAGGTTGAAGTCTAGTTCACAAAGCATTGTGTTTGAAGACTTTAGTGGAACAAAAAATCCCAGAAAATACATTTAGATGGATTTTTTTTTTTAAATATAGGTGTTGTTTTTTCTTGCACTCATTATTCAGACCAACAAAATTGGTAATTATTTTTATTATGCTGGTCTTGAATACTTGCAGACTCTTAAGAGTTCTGCGTCATCAACTTTTTTTAAATACCTGTGTAGGTAATTACATCATGTTACTCCACTGAATTTGTAAAACTTGAAGCCATAAAAATATTAGCTGTATGTATAATGAGGGGGAAATAACAGGAAATCTAATCTGCTTTTAGATCTTGTGTTATTTTCATGTATAAAGTTAAAAACTCGTGCTTTTGTATCAGTGCCAGCTGTAAATTTTTTTACATACAGTGGCTGCCTTCTATGTCTTCCTATTTTTGATAATGCAGATTGTTGGGAATTCTGTAAGGAAGTAACTGATTAGAGGCAAAAAGCCTGTGTTGGTCATAACTTTTTTGCATTTTCTCTCATCACCTTCTAAAATTTTAGTGTACCAGTGTAACTTAGAAGGGATTTTGAAGTTGTATTTTCCTTTTGGGTAAAAATCTCAGTATAGAAAGAGAAACTTAGTAAAATGAAATATGTAAATTATTTCTGGCAGGTTGAATTTATTGGATATGTTTTGCCCATTTAGTCATATGATTTTAAATTAATGGGTTTTCATTTGTAGTTAGAATTCAAAAAGATTAAACAGTTAAGTTTCTGTGGACAGATGGCAAGAGATGATAAAATATAGATGTAATGCAAAAAAAAAAAAAAAAGCGGGGAACTGTTTCTCTGTTACACTGGTAATTGTTTGAATTGGAATTGATTTACCTCAGTGTTTAACAGTTTTTTTTTATATAACTAATTGTCAAGCACTGATGAATACGGATTTTTTTTTGAGGGTGGGGGGAGAAATCACCCTGTGAACTGCAGTGCATTTTTTGTGTGTTAAACCCTCAAATAACTCTGCATTAAAGGGTACTTGAGGCCAACTTGCAAATTAAAATTTTAAAGTAATTTTTTTCCATTGTAAATATTTGTGTAAATACTCTCAATTGGAAATTAGAATGGTAGAGTACTTTTCTGAATCCAATCCTATTTTTATTTTATACAGTATTTCTCAGCTGTGATCTTTGGAGCAAAAGCCAACGGCAGGAAAAATAGTTTGTACCAGTTTCATGAAGTATGTCTTTGGGTTTTTGTAAATAATTTTAACTCAAATAAAATTGCTACTTTCAATACACATGTTGTCTTTTAACATGTAATAAAGCATATTTTCTCCATGAAAAATTGCAAAAGAAGAAGGGCTGTATCAGGTGAACAGTCAAAAAAGGAAGTTGATGGTGAGGCCTGATGTTAGTGCTCCATTCGCATGTGAGACACCAGCATTCAGTTGAAGGTCCTAGCTAATCATTACACAAACCAGCAGGGATTGAAGTGCTCTGGATACATCAGGCTTGGCATCTTGACAGAAGTTATGGAGTTCCCCAGGCAACTCAACAGCAACTCTGCAGCTGATTGGGGAGCAGGACAGCTGAGGGAGTTGTAGCCAAAACAATGGAAACTCATTAAAGCACAGGGAAAATGGGGTAGTCCTCACTATATCTTTGTGGATGTTAACTGACTTCCTCTTCTCTCTTCAGTGGGAAGTAGGGAAATTTTGCTGTGTTTTAGTCTGAATGATGATGATATTCTAATCTGTTCAAGGTGGATTTTCTCCAACCAACACCTCTTCTGTTAACTGATAGAGCTAAATCTTTTCTGTCAGACAGGTGCAAAGTGCAGTAAAAGTCAAAAGCTTGAGAGAATGTGCAAATGGTGTTGTCATCTCATTACCACTCTATTCTATTAACTAGCATCAGCATAATGGAATTTTCTCTTTGGGCTGTAAAGAGCTGTTAATAGAGTTCCAAGTGCTGGAGCCATACATCATTCATTGTACTGTCAAAGGCAGTCATATCGCTATGTACTCATAAATGTGACTCTGGAAATTCTGAGCAGATTCAGTAGGAGAAATATTTCCACTCTGGTTGCTTTATATTTAGACACGTGTAATGGGAGCAGTAGATCTCTGAAATAACCTTGAGGAGTTTTTCAAATTAATAGAACAGTTGTGAGGATCTTATAGAAGAATAAGATTGTTTCAAATTGAGGTTGAGACAGCTTTGCAACATTTGACTTGTATCCTGAAAAAGTAAACTGGAACACTCTGTGAATACTTGATATAACAAAAGCTTAAATGTACAAACTGTGGTGGGTATATATTTCCAAGCTCATCTAATGGGGTTTTATTTTGTATGCTGCCAGCAGCCTAAACCACATGCAATCAGAAACTGGACAGTGATTACAACACTGTCAAATGCTTTAGTTTTTGCCATATGCTTAACATCTGTGCAAAGAAGTGTTGGAATAGTAGTGGGGTTCTGATTAGGGCACTCTCATTCTGGACTGCACAGGTGTGTTCAGGCTCGTAACTCCAACTGAGGAAAAAACATTTTTCATATCCAGTTCATCAGCAACCCCTCCCATTTTCCCTCATCTGAGCTTTTTCTCTGCTGGACTCAAATGCTCATCCCCTTGCAGTCTACTGGCCAAACCTTCTTAATAGCAGGCCAGTTTCCAAATCCTCCTCCTCCTCCTTTCCTCCATGGGGAACTCTGGTGCCATTTTTTACACCGGGATTCACCCATCTCACCTTAGCCACATGGCCTCAGCAGTCATGTACCTCTTTCTCTTGAGTCTTGTTCTAATTGTGAGGACTTTCTCCACCCCCTGCTCCTTTTGTATTAAGTGACTCCACCTGTGCTATCCTGAGGGGAAAGATTAAGGTGTTCTCCTGTACCTGTGAAGAGGTAAGAATGCTCTTCTTACATTTTCTCTCCCTCTCCTGATCAAAACTAGAGTGTTTGCCTGGAATGGCATGGAGAGAACCATATCCACAGAATTATTTTAGACAGCTTTTCAGGATAGGGGGTCCTTGTCTTTGTAATTACTGTACAGCACCAAGCACATGTTTGGTGCTAAACAATATACATTAACCCCTACTAGGGTTTTCTCTCTAAATTAAGGAAGATGTTCCAGGAGTGATAAATGGTAAGTATGGTTCTCTATTCATAAGGATATTGAAATGAGTCCTGGCTCAGATCCAGTGTCAAACCTTCACCTCCTAATGTTGTGCACAAGGTGCATGGACACTAATAACCACGAATCCTGGAGCAACCTACTGAATAGAAGAAATCTAGAAGAACAGCTCTGACCCCAGACATGGCAATTGAACTTCCAGACTAAAAGATGTATAAGATGCATCAATGGTATGGTGAAGTCTTGCAGCAAATTTTAAAAACTGCATACGTAATTGGAAACCGTATCATTATATGGTGAATGGCTGCTTTCCTCAGTGGAAGGATTAATGGAGTCTTCACAGGGGGCCTGGTATTAGCTCCAGTATTATTTCTATTGTTGAACACAGCACTTCTCAACATTTTTTGTACTATGGCTGCATATTACAAGAAGAAAAGTTTTGGGACACCCCTTCCACCAACCATAAAAAGGGTGTATGTCATGATCCCTAGGTTAAGAAACCATGTTTTGACATACTAATTGAGCATGAAGTTTATAAATTATCAGATGGAACTAGAACAAATATGGTAGAAAAACTAACCCAGTAAGCACTTAATAAGAGGAATTAATAGATACTAGGTGATTGACTCCACAGGGTCTCAAGATTCCTTTCCACACCATGTTCATATGTTCCCAGCATGTGTATCTTGGTAAATCCAGCAGTCTGCCCTTTTTGAGATAGGTGACAACATAAGTGTCTGTACATCTGAAAACCAAGGCTAAACAGGTGGATGAGAGGAAGCACGAATGGAGCAATACCTTGGAGTAAAATAGGTGAGTTAAGGCTGGATCAAAAATCACTTACTGCAATATAACTTCAGTATGGGATATCACCTTAAAGAGAAACATCCCCTTTCAGTTGCAGGATCAAACTTCTCTGAGATTCAGCACTTTCAGTAACAAGTTACTTTGCTTGGCATACTGATTGCTTTTTGCTGTTTTAACATCACCCATAGAAATTAAATTCTGTGAAACTTGAGAGGTGGTCAATTTTTGAAAAATTAGATTTTGCAAATACCTTAATTAACTGATCATGACTCTTCAGCTGATAATTGAAAAAGTGTAATTATTAACATTACTTTGCATGATGGGCAATAAGCATGACAGCATTATGCTGTAATCCTGCTGACAAATAGTGGATTTACCTGCCATTTGATTCCTTTTAGCATTCCAGCCCTATAGTTGGTAAGAAATCTGCTTGCCATGGCCAGCAAGGAAATGTGATTTAGGGATTAAGTAAACAAGCCTGAGAAATAATGCATATTTGATCATTTTTAGCTATTTGAATGCTGTTATCAATGTAATAAAAGTATTCAATGGAAATCAAGGTACAGGGCATTTGGGGAGTGGGAGTATGGGGAGGAGGTTGACTTGCTTTTTTGCAGAATTGATCTTCTGGAACAGCTATGGGCCCATGAACACCTACTTCATTTCCCCTGGGAATAGTCTGGCTGCTGAGGTAGTTGGCTATCTTTTGTGGATGTGATGCCATTGGCATGTTGTCGGGTGTGTTTGGCTCTTCCAGGCCAAAGGTTTCGTTTGAGATGAAAACACCCGGTAAAGTAAGCAGTCTGTGCCATTTGTTTTCCAATATGCCATTTACTTCATAGTCTGTATCTGAGTGAATGGAATTTAAATGCAAACCAGAAAGACAAATTTATTGTAGGAAATAATTTGTGCTGTAATTTTACTCAGCTTGTGCATCTGCGTTCCTAAACATTTTGCCATGAGCACACTGAGCTATAACTTATGAAACAATTTAGTAAGGCTATTGTATAACCTGTTATGTAAAATCTGATGTAGTTTTAGTGGACGCCGCTCCCAAGTTTCTGTATTATTTTATCCTCTGGGTTTCAGCCAGGGTCGTTTGGGGGTGAAAATATCTGATCCAAATTGGAACACACCAGTATTCATCTGTCCAGGTAAAAATGCTATCGTGAAGTTATATTCTGATGGAAAAAACAAACGAACCCAACAACCTTTAGGCAAAACTGTCTTAATAAACAGTTCAAAAGTCCTCAGGTCTCTGTGAATGGCTTTGCTATAAATACATTTAAAACCTGGCAAAGTTGTTTTTAACATGAAAGGTTTGCTGCTGCTAATATGAAACTCGAACTAGAATTCCTATATGCCGAAGAGGCCAATGAGTTTCTACAGCTGATCTTAAATTAGAGCCTGATCCTGCAAAGTAATCCTTACCTATGCCACTAGTGACACTCATGTGAGAAGTCCCCCTGTAGTTAATTGTAAGGGACACAGTGGGTGACTGTTTGCAAGATTAGGTCCTTAGCTGGAGGCAAAACAAAATGCTACAGAATCTTTCCACCTACCCATTCACTGTAGGTTTTGTTTAACAAAAGTAGAAAACTATAATAGAGTTCAAAAAAAGAACTAGATAAATTCCTGGAGAATAGGTCCATCAATGGCTATTAGGCTCGAGTCCTGTAGCTCTGTTTGCCAGAAGCTGGGGGTGGAAGACCGGGCATGAGTCACTTGATTGCTTGTTCTGTTCATTCCCTCTGAAGCACCTGGCGTTGGCCACCGTCGAAAGACAGGATTCTGGGCTAGGGGGACCATTGGTCTGACACACTATGGCTGTTCTTATGCTCTTTAAATATGACTGAAACATTGTAGATAAATGTGACTCATGTTGCATTTGCCTTATTACACCTATACCTTTTAGTAGAATGCAATTTAATGTGGGTGTCTTCATTCCTTTAGAAGACTATCCTAATTTATTTCTACAGTCTTAGGCCAGAGGTGTCAAACTCATTTTATGGAGAAGGCTAAATCCTATTTTTAATTATGGTCTGTTGGGCAGGGTATACATTTTAGAAATATCTACTACTCTTGAGCCACAGAAAGACCTCCATGGAAGGTTTGCACAAAGATTAAGTATATCTTAACTTAAACGGTATTTGTTTGGTATTGTATTGTCACATTCAATAACACTGTAGGGAAAATTGGCTCATTTTAGGGCCATCACTATTTCTACCCTTTGTTTCTTCCTTCTCCATCCACGTTTGTCTGTCTGTCCCTTCCGTGCCTATGGGTGTTCCTCCTTCAGTTTCTTCCCTTTAGCAATACCCAATTATCCTCCCCATTCCCCTGGTGTGGGATTTGCTCCAGCCCTCTTCCTCATCCCATCTGCTAAAATAATCAGCAATGAAATAGTTAATGCTGACTTGACTTGAACATTTTCATGATGGAAGTTAATGGGGCTGGAGGAGTTTGCTACTCTCAGACATTGTTTGAAGCTGCCTGCTGACTCAGACAACGCTGCATTAGTTTATGCTTAGCTCATTTTTGGAAGGCTATTTTCACAACCATGAGGGCTAAACCCTTTTTAAGATGGAAACTTAAATTCTGCAATATTTACTTATACTATATGGGCCACATAAATATATCATGGGGCACTGTTTTGATGTCCTGATCTACAATATAGGACTAACAAGATCCTATGGCTTCACCCATTTCGCCGACTGGCGGTTCATCCACCGTGCCCGGCTCAACTGTGTCCCGCTCAACGGAGCCGTCCGCCACGGGAACCGGGACAAGTGTTGCAGGAAGTGCGGCTACTGCAACGAGACCCTGCCCCATGTCCTGTGCAGCTGCAAGCCCCACTCCAGAGCCTGGCAGCTGCGCCACAACGCCATCCAGAACCGCCTGGTGAAAGCCATCGCACCGCGCCTGGGGCCTGTCGCCGTGAACTGCGCCATCCCCGGTACCAACAGCCAGCTGCGACCTGACGTGGTCGTCACCGACGAGGCCCAGAAAAAGATCATCCTCATTGACATCACGGTTTCCTTCGAGAACAGGACCCCGGCCTTCCACGTAGCCCGAGCTCGTGAGCTGGAAAAGTACACCCCCCTGGCCGACACCTTGAGAGCGAAGGGCTACGAGGTGCAGCTGGACGCCCTGATCGTCGGAGCCTTGGGCACCTGGGACCCCTGCAACGAGCGTGTGCTGCGGACCTGTGGGATCGGTCGACGCTATGCGCGGCTCGTGTAGCGCCTCATGGTCTCGGACACCATCCGATGGTCCAGAGACATCTACATTGAACACGTCACCGGCCACCGACAGTACCAGGAGGCGTGAGCCAGAACGACATCGTGCATCATCTACGAGAAAGGGACTGAGAGACTTTCTCCCACTGGACTGGAACCATAAACTCACTGAACATTAAATCTCACCAAATGAGGGTAAATTCATCCTCATCATTGTACCCACTCATTCTACTCCACACCTGAAAATAGCCATTATATATGAACAACTTACCCTCATATCTCAATCTCTGTACTTTGATCCGTTAAGCCTTTACCCCCAATTGGGGATTTTGCAGATTATGTATTTCTTACGTCATTCGATCTTAAACCGAACTTCGCTCCCCTTGATAATCTGTACCTTATTCCCTGATAACCAGAAACTTCTATGCTTAAACTCTGTACTGTTGCTTTTATTTTTAACATTCTCTTAATAAAATTCCTTGAAGTCAGGCATTTTACTTACGTTCACCAGGACTACTGTATTCTGCTTCTTGAACCTTTAACGTCTCATCATGATTCATTGCTTTAACGTTCTGACCTACAAAATTCTGGTTCAATTCTACCACACACCATTTCCTTTGAAGCCCATCAGTACTGCTCTTTAATAAACCTTTTGGTCACCATATGTGCCCTGGCACAGAGGCGAGCAGAAGTGTTTGGATCATGTGTCTGGATCAGTAGGTACTTGTATATAGTGGTTCACAATTATTGTAGTTGGTATAGAGCTGCACTGAGTCAGACAGGGGACTTGACTGTTCCCAGATGAGGGCTGAATCACTCTCATGTTAGTGAGCTCCAACAAGGAGATTGTCCTGATAGGAAAGGACCCTCAAGATAATTATGCAATCAATAAGCCTGTTACCAATCACTAGCTTACTTAGAGGTACCTGTGTGTTAAGCACAATTTGCAGTTGTTTACAAAAGCTAAGACATGGTACCAGTTGTTGTAAAACTGGCACAGAAACTGAAACATGAAAACAAGGACACTGCTGGATTTCAGAGAGAAATATATGTAATATATGGTATTACAAAGCATTATATGTATCCCTAGAGAAATGACCAGTTAAGGACCACTGGCTTAAATCTAGAATGGTGCATTATAACTTGGACTGGGGTGTTGAGCATTAACTTATCTGCTGATACAATAGGGGCATATCTGTAAACTTGAAATGAATCCATATGGTTGTAGCCCCTGTCCACCCATACAGGTCCACAGTTAGGATTAAAGTAGTTATAGTAATACTTTCAGAGTTTTTTAAATGAACTGTAATCTTTTTTTAAAAGGTGGTAACACAAATAATAGTTAGTTGCAAAATTTTGGTGAAGAATTAAAGTATTCTGTGACTATTCCCACATTTTGTAGTAAGCCATGTTAGTGCCGAGCACATGCTGTTCCCCTCAGTGAATGGAAGCTGCAGGAATTCAACATCTCTGAAATCCATCCATAAGCTTTGCTGTAAACTGAAATGACATACAGGGTTAATTTTATCCCTAGTATAAATCCGTCAGTCACTAGAGTCACAGTAGGAAGGAAATTGATCCAGAAGAACATGTCTCTAGCGCCCCAAAATTAAGTGTTTAAGTTAAAAGCAAAAATAATAGGCAATTTTGCTATTCAGCGTTTACTTGGTTTTTAAATGGAAATTTGAAAATTTTGCTTTGCTTGTATTCTTGTAAAGACATGCAGCTCTTGCATAGGTGTTAAGTTTCTTCAACAAAAAATTCATAGGCCTACATATTCATAGTGGCCTTCTACCCACTTTCAGTGGGTTTTTAAAAAATAATCAGTGAGCTTGAACAGCTATGATTCATCTTACAGCAAGATATTAAGCCATCCTTATGTTGTGTTTGTGTCTCCTCTCCCCACCCAATTCTTTTGCGGTAACTGCCTTTAGAGCTGTAACTTTAAGTCTGAAAGTTTGTTCAGGGCAGGGACTTTCTTCCTGTTTGGTAAGTGCTTAATACCTTTTGGGTGCTACTGCAATAATAAAGGCTTGGAACTCTTGTGTATTAAGTAAAGAACTCTTGCATCAACAAAATTAAGTTACAATGGGTGGAATTCACAAAGGTACTTGGGGCTGCTGTCCTATTTTTAGGCACCACTGTGATCCGCAAAACTCCCACTTCGCTGCTGCACAACTCTGTAGACACCTAAGTTTTTGCAGTAAACGGTCCCTAGGCACCTGTGTTTCTACCTGTTTACTGCCTTACTGTAGGCACCCAGAAGCCTATCTCCCATCTAAGCCCCAAAGCATTCCCTAATGAACCAGAGAAAAAGATGGGTGTTTGGGTGCCTAATTCACACATGGGCCCTGATCTAGTAGCTGTGCTCAAAGTCCCCCTAACTCCACTCAAAACAGCAGGGAGATGGCACTCCCTTTAGCCCAGTGGTTAGGGTACTCATGTAGCATGTAGGTGACCCTGGGTTCAAGTACCCCTCTGTATGAAGAGAAGGGATTTGAACAGGGATCTGTCCCCTCTCAGATAAAGCTCTAACTACTAGGCTTTTGAACAGTCTGAGTTAGGTATCCCCTCAGTCTGTCCTATTGAAGTTTTTCCACTTTAAATATTAATTGGACAAGAGAGAATTAGAATGACTATGCTTGTTGTTAGTCACTCATCTGACAGGTGGCAGATCTTGGTGAAGACTCTCTCTTGGCAGGCAGAATGGGGATTTGAACTAGGGACTCAGCCACATCCTGAGTGAGTACCCTAACCAGTAAGCCTCAAAGTTACAAGGGAGCACCACCTCCTCCCTGCCACTGAGTCCTTTGTGATCTTGGGTAAGAATCTTAGTCCCTGTGTGTGGCCATTGCCTATCTGGATGATCATACTTATCTACCTCAAAAGGCGGTGGAGCACAGATACATTAAAAGACTGAGGTATTCAGATACTATGGTAAAGTGGGACAGTCCTCCCTTTTGTCCCTATGAGCACTTTCACTCTGCCACATGGAGTTTGTCACAGGCTATGTAGGAATGTGGGAGAACCTCATGAAAGTAGAGGCAGCACATAACTGAACTGTAAATATGACAATAACTGTACAACAGGCAATGCATATAGATCCCTGCCAGTTCCATTTCAAGTCCAGGTTCAGAGGACAACTGTGCTTAACTGTTGCTCCTTGGACATGAAAATGAGCTGTGCTGGTTGTCATTGCTTTAGTGTTTGTTCAGTCTATTCACCCTTCTTGGTGAAGGATATATAAATTGTACCCTCCTGTGCCTGCCCAACATGGGGGCCTTAATGCTGGGAAAGGGTAGACTACATTTGCTCTGTTGCTATCCTTCAGTGTTTCGCTGGGGCAGGGGCTGCTTTAAAAGCTGTTAGTGGGGCCTACCTGGGACATATGCTGAATTGGCACATGCCTCTTTTCCCTCCTCAGTGACACACACTCGTTTGTGCTGCAATGGCAATTATAGGCACCGTGTGCCACTTCTGATTCTTTCCAGATGACTTTCCCAAGGCCAGAGCTCCTGGAACCTGGATTCTACAAGTGGAAGCTGATATCACCCAGGGCTGGAGCTAGCCCCCGGCCAGTTTAATGAATGCAGAAATGAAAATAAATCACACACAAGTAGGATGAAGTAACATTTATTATATGTAGCAATTTTTGCATGTGTTGTATGCATTGTTTTCTGCTGCCTGCTGAACATTACTGCTCACTGAGGGTAGGAGAACTGTCCTTGCAGGTAGCAGGAGCCTTTCCTCACTGAGGAGACTTAACAGTGCTTGAACTCTACCTGTAGCTAGAAACAAAACATTTTCTTTCTCCTGATGTGCCAAGTCACTGACTCTATTTAAGGGAATTCTAAAGTGACAGGACGAGGTGAAGGACAAGTCTCTGGAAAGCCTCGATGGAAGATAGCTGCATGTCCACTTAAACCAGAGGGCCACTCGCGGCCTGCAGAGCCATTTCCTGCAGCCCACCATAGGCGCCGCAGCCAAGCTCCAAACATTACTGAGTGTTTCTATTTTATTAAAACCCCACTTTGCATTACAGTTTTTAAAAAGTTAATACATTGACTTCTAATAGAATACTATATTACTCTTCATTTTTGACTATACTTTTGTATCATTGTATGAAAAGGTTTCAATGATGCAGCCCTCAGACCAATTTACTAGTTCTCATGGGGCCCTCGTGGTGATTTGAGTTTGAGCTCCCTGACTTAAACGTTGCTGGGCTACTACTACCACAGGAGTTTAAAAGTTAGACCATACCTCTAAAAAAGCAGCCCAGGAAATGAAAACCGCAGTAAGTGTGACAACGTACTGAAGCGTTTCTTTTCAGTGAAGCAAAACCATCCTTCAGAGCTGTCGCCATCGTCGCCTAGTTTGGCTCCTGCCTTTCTCTATAGAAAAGTACAGTTGGAATCAGCGCCCATAGACGACAAATAAATCGCCTCTTACAATGCTTTGGACAGCTCCCTCCTGTCGGATTTGTCCAGCTTTCCCGCTGCATGTGTCTCAGTCCTGCCCAGTCCTTTTCTTGAGCGCCGCCTTTCGCTTATTGCCAATGTGAGGGTCGCCCCGAACTGTTCTTCGTCCAATGATTTACTTTACTGTGCCGTGTTTCAGGGGCGGGTTTTGCTAGCGTCGCTTCCTGCAGGCGGTCCCACTGGTTTGGGGGGGGGGGGGCGGGCGGGGAGAGCTAGCCAGGGCTCCTGCGCTGCCCACACCCGCGGGCATGGTCTGCTCCCCTGGGCGCTGCAGGGGGGCTCAGGACCGCGCGGCTCGCGGCTCGCTGGCCGCGCTCCGTAGCGAATTAAGCGCCCGGGGTGAGCTCTTGGCTGGTGGGGGGAGTATAGGGCTGCATTTCTCGGTGGGTGGGGGCGTAACCGTGTCTGGGCGCTGGGGGCTGCCCCCCTGCTGCAGGGCCAGCGTCCCCCGCGGGCCGCCCGCGCCTTGTCCCCTCTGCAGCAGCTCGCTCAGCATGGAGATGTAGATCTTGGCCATCTGCAGAGTCTCCGCTTTGGACAGTTTCTTTTCGTTACGCAGCGCTGGGATGACGCTCCGCAGACGATCAAAGGCCACGTTCAAAGCCAGCATCCGCCTCCTTTCCCGCGCATTGGCTGCCAGCCGCCGGCGCCGTTTGCACCATGCCCCCGCGAAAGGCTCGTATCCCGAGCCCGCCAGCGCCCTCTTCCTCTGGAGCCCAGGCGAGGCCCCCCAGCCTCGTGCCAGTCCCCCTGGATTCAGGCTCGCGGGTCCCCGGGGAAACCGGCCATCGGTCACTTTCCAGCGTGCCACACCGGCGGGCTGGAAATCCCTTGGGTTTCCCTGGAAACCGCCCCGCTCCGCCGCCGCCGCCTCGCTTTGCACCCGGGCTGTGCAGGGGCAGGGCTGCAGCGCGGAGAAACTGCCGCTGGGAACGTGGCCACCCGCCCTTCCCGGCTCCGGAGTGCGGCGGCCTTTCATCCTAGCCTAGCCCGGAGCGCTCGGGCCAGAGAGCCTGGATCTGCCCGCCCGCCCGCTCCTTGCTCGGAGACACGTGGAAGTGTAGCCAGAAACCTGGAAGGGTGGGCTTGTTTATATTGCAAATGGGACGCGTGGAGAGGCAGAAAAGGGTCCCTCCCGGGGCGGGGAGAAGGGGTTTAAAACAAAGCTAGTGCTCAAAGCTAAACCGTGAATAATTTGTCACTTATAACAGAAAGAAAGTCTATTAAACGCATTCAGTCAGTGGGGATTAGTTTCTCTCCAGTGATCCCTTGAAGCGTGATACCAGGAATCAAAGAGACGTTAATCCTAATAATCCAAAATGCACTTAGATCCGGGGGTATCTTTTCCACTGGAAAGGAGCGCACAGTTCAGGCTCGCGGTGCAACAATTTAAAGTGGCCTCTCCTCTCCTCTCCCCGCCCCTGGACAGCGATAACACGCGAATGATCTCCAGTCCTGCTGAAAGCAGCACCTTGAGTTCAGCGGCGGGGAATCGCTTTGGCTGGATCTGGGAACGGATTAAATAGCTGCAGGGCTCTTTCAATGATCCGCATGGCTTTAAAAACCACGTTGGAGCGCTGCTAAGTGTTCCCGAAGCCGTAAAACAAGGCCGTGCAGGTAACAGCTTCTGAGACACGCAGCCTCATGGGGCTGATAGGACTCCTGGTGACTGATAGCTCAGGGGCCCCAGACAATTGGCTGGGGTTTAATAACAGAACAGGGCATTTATCAAGTGATCCATCCCCAGTTGTCCAGTCCCAGCTTCCTGTAGTTAGGGACACCACAGCATGGGGTTATGTCCCTGACCATCTTGGCTTATAGCCAGTGAAGAAACTATCCTCTATGAACTTTTCTAATTCTTTTTTTGAGCTCAGTTATAGTTCTTGCCAGTGGATGTTGTGAAGGCCAAGAGTTTCAGATTGACTGTGCATTGTGTGAAGAAGTACAGTACTTCCTTTTATTTGTTTTAAACCTGCCTCCTATTAATTTCACCAGGCTGATGACGATGCTATCAAAGGGCTGGGCGCTGAGATTAATTTCATTGGATGACCCCTGGGTCTCATGTTATGTAAAGGGATAAAGAACACTTCCCTGTTCATTTTCTCCCCACCATTCATGATTTTGTAGACCTCTGTCATATCCCCGCTTAGTCGTCTCTTTTTCTAAACTGAACAGAACCAGTCTTTTTAATCTCTCCTCATATGGAAGCTGTTCCACCCCTTCTCAGTGTGGGTGTACCATGGATTTATATAGTGTCACTATATTTTTTGATTTATCTATCTTTTTCCTAATGGTTCCTAAAATTTGGTTAGCTTTTTTGACTGCTTCTGCACAATGAGTAGATGTTTTCAGAGAACTATCCCTGATGACTCTAAGATCTTTCTAGAGTGGTAATAGCTAATTTAGACCCCATCATTTTGTATGCATAGTTGGGATTATGTTTTCTAACGTGCATTACTTTGTATTTATCAACATTTCTTTGCAACCATGAGAGCTAGAAACTTATATTTCATTTTCATTTAAACCTGAGGTTCTCATGTAATAACATGCCTGGGAATTACCAAACATTGCAAGATTTGTGATTAAAATTGTGAGAGTTGGCAATACTGTAGTGTGTTCACCTCTTTTGTTCTTTAAGGTGTTATCAGATATAAAAGGCCAGCAGGATTGACTTCATTCACTGTTGCTGTTCATGTGATTCACCAGAGAGCTGTATTCAGATTTTTTTGCACCATAGGGCTGGTATTCGAGGTATGTTCATTAGAGCTGATGAGAAATATTTTGATGAAACTTTTTTTTTTCTTTTTGGTTGGAAAATACCAATTCGTTGAAACTCAAATATTTCCCAGGGAAGGGTCAGTTTTCATGAATCTCCCTGACAATGGGCAGGCCTTCACCTGCACACCCCCTTGTGGTCTGATGTCTTTCTGCATAGTTGGGCACAGCCCCAAACTCCCCTGGTCTCAGGATCTTCCCTGCAGGAGCTTTTCTCACTTTCTCTTCAGGCTTTGTACAGCTTTCTGAACATCCCTCCTCCCTCCCCTTCCTACTGCCTTTTGTAGGGGAATCAGGTATTCTCTGTTCAAGACTGACTCCTTAGTAGCTAGGGTCGGCTGGCCCCTAGGGTGACCAGACAACAAGTGTGAAAAATTGGGACAGGAGGTGAGGGGTATTAGGCGCCTATAGAAGAAAATGCCCCAAATATTGGGACTATCCCTGTAAAATAGGGACATCTGGTCACTCTACTGGCCCCAGGCCTCTAGCACTTAAGAGGCAAGCATCCTGGTACACTCCTGTTGGGGGGGGGGGGGGGGAATTGGGGAAAAAAAGTTTCAAAATTGTCAAAATGTTCCATTTCAACATTTTCAAAACTAAATTTTGTTTTTGGTTTGAATTTCATTATGAAATTTTAGTTAATTGATACTTTAAAAAATAAAAAAGGGGTAACAAAATAGAAAACAAAACATTCAGATTGACTTGATTTTAATTTTTTTAAGTGATTGGTCCATGAAAGTTTTCACGATTTGGGCTTTTCATCCCAGTTCAGGATAGGAAAAATATTTGAAATCTTGAAAACTCTTGCATTATGGAAAAATCCTTTCTGGCCCACAGCAAATATTACTTAATATTACCCTGTGGCCCTCATCTCCTCTGTGTTCTACCTGGGTGGACTGAGCCTCTACATAGGTACAGCCATTATCACTAAAAGCTTGTAACTAGGATTATCCCTCCATACACAGCACAGTTAAACTGTAGCATCTTTTTGTGGCTAAGACCAGGATTTTTTCTTTGCTGTCTGTCTGTTATGGGAGTTGAGTTGATGTGTGATGAATTAATGCTGCTGTGCAGGAGTTTATGGGGGGCTCACACCTCCTTTTGAAGGTACAGTATGTTATTTGTAGTTATCTCTTGTGAAGGAGTGCAGAGATCCTTTGGTGCCAGCACATTCTGATGTAGTAGCATTGATATTATTTCTGTTATTCCTTTAGTCCCCCCTGCCCACACAGAAACACACCTGCAGCCTCATCTTTCTCTCTAACATGGCTACCCTCCTCCACAAGAACCTCCTGTATCCCAGTCTTGGATGATACCAGTAATCATCTCAACAGGAACTCAACAGAAACTCCTTTCCTTTCCTTGTTGTAGGACGCACACCCTCCATGCTCCCCAGAAACCTGATCAAACAGGTATCTATTGCAGAGTGCCCAGAAGCTCATCACATGTGAGCTATTTCAGACTAAAGGGTGGGGGAGCAAGTTTCAGAGTCTCAAATTCCTTGCAGAGCAAACCCTGCCAGCTATCCCCCTAGCTTTTGTACCAAGGGGGATCTGGCCAGAGCACCGCTGCTGACCGCAGCTGTGGCAGTCTAGCCTGGAGAGAGATGATCCCTGGAGCGGGTCTGTTCCAAGCCATTGAGAGATTTATAGGTCATAACCAACATCTTAAACTCTACACAGAGACCAGTGGGCAGCCAGTGCAGATCCCAGAGCACTGGTGTCATGTGCTCCCCGCAACACACCCCACTTTTAGTAGGTGAGCTGCTGCCTTCTGCATAACCTCAGTCTCTGAATGGTTGGAAGGTGTTGTCCCATGGAGGGCACATTGCAATAGTCTAATCTTATGGATAATAGTGGTAAGGATTACATCTGAAAGGAAAGGTTGCAACCTCCTAACCAGGCACAGACGGTAAAAAAATGACTGGGTCACTGCTGTAATATAGTCATCCAGCCGCTGAGGGTCTAAAGTCACCCCCAAGTTATAAATCTCAGCAGCTAATGGCAGATGTAGTCCCTCAAAGGTGTTTACACATAACTCATCCCCCCAAACCAACCAACTACCCCACCCTTCTATTAAAGGCTTTCATAAGGGTTTTTTTTTTTTTCCTTCTATCGGGGGGAGGGATAGCTCAGTGGTTTGAGCATTGGCCTGCTAAACCCAGGGTTGTGAGTTCAATCCTTGAGGGGGCCATTTAGGGATCTGGGTCAAAATTGGGGATTGGTCCTGCTTTGAGCAGGGGGTTGGACTAGATGACCTCCTAAGGTCCCTTCCAACCCTGATATTCTATGATTCTATAACCAATCCTGTCTCTTCCATCTCAGAGTGTCTGTGTCTAGGAATTTTGGTGCAAGGAGCAGCTTGGAGGTAGAAGGGGAGCTGGGAAGCCTGGGCCATTGGTGGATTTGGGTACCAATGGGAGCAGAGAGGGAGTTTAGATTCAGGGGTTTTGTCGATGTTTGTGAGGCGCATGGGAAAAGCTAGAGCCTGAGGTGTTGCGGGGAATAGGGAGCTTTCTGGAGGCCTGAAGGATCTGTGGTGTGGTCTGACGTGAGGGCCAGAGGAGAACAGCCACTCGGGCTAGTCCTCTGGAGAGTGAGAGACCAACCATTACCATCTTTCCCCCCCAGCAGAGATAGCAGCGAAGGCAGGAGCAGAGGCAGCCAGGCTAACCTGGCCAGTCGTCTCCATATTAGCCCTAGGTGTCTGAGGAGAAGCATTGCAAGGAAGCTCCTGCAGCCTCTGTGGGGCACAGCTGATCACAGGGCTTCCTGGGCTGGCCATGCGATCTCCCCATTTCGCTGTGCTTCACCCTTTGCAGGCTGGAAGGGTTGTTGGTTGTTCTGGCGCGGATGTGCTTCCTTCCCTCCTACAGTTACCCTCACAGCTCTTGACTACTTCTAATTAAACATCTCATGCGACTTTTTGCAAGAACAGAGGTACTAGCTGGATCTGGTGTCCTGGCAAATTCCTAAACAGGATAATTCCATTAAACTACTTACATTTCCTCCATAAGTCAATAAGAGACATCCACTCCTCCTTCCTGCCCTAAACTATGGTGTACTAAACAGTTTGTCTTACTTGAGGGGTGGGCAAACTGATTCATGTGCTTGTGCCTGTTTCTGCTCCCACTGGAATCAGTGACAAAACTCCTTTTGACTTTAGTGGGGGCAGCATCAGGACTATAATTTGTAAACTATTTGGGATTCTTAGGAATGAAAGGTGCAACATGTCATACGTATAGGATCATCATCTTACTGTATTTTGATTTCCTAACAAATGAGCCTGCAAATGTTTATCATTTTCTGAGTCACAATCACAGAGCCATGGAAGGGCAGAACAAAGAGAAGAGTGAAATTGTGTTTTCTTTCTCATGAAGTTTGCTGAAATATTGCAACACTAAAGGCTTCTGACATTTAAACACGTTTCACCCTCACCTGGGTCATTTTCTAATTTCTATTCTTGAGTAACTCGGTGGGATACATGACTTGGTTTGTTGTGTTTCCTCTATCACCTAGCACATTTACTAGAGAATGAAAAGGACCCTGGCTGTGGGTAAATTGCTGCTAAAATGTAGGCATGCATTTCTTCTATTTTTAAGTTAGAAGTGTGTTGGATCTTTTACACTGTAATACTGCTGACTTGGCTGCAGTTATACATAGTTCTTCATCCTCTGTCCAGGCTGCTTTTAACTCTAATGTTCTATTTTAAAGAAAACTGTATCTAAGCAGAAATATGCTCCTAATTTAGTCTTTCTTTCAGAGAAGATGGAGATTAAAATTGGTCTTGATGGGGGTAAGCAGATAGACCAGAACAACTCAGTAGCATTATAGCCCTATAATTCACTTCTTACAGAAGTGCTGGATGGGACACTGTAGTTCAGGTTGCAATGAATTTTTCCACTCAGGGTAGGAATTTAATCTTTGTTTTGTTTGAAGACACAAAGTATTTTAACCAAGTGTACAGCCCAGATATGAGTGAAGACTGAATTTTCCAAGGATTTTAAGGTAAATCTGTTAGGTCATTAACAATAATTAAAAATAGAGATTTTCTATTTCTGGTGAATCTCACATTTTTCCTCTGTATGTAGCTAACAAACAGCTTGTTGCTACCTTTTCACGCTTTCCATATAATTAAATTGATCTAAAATGGCTTTTTAAAATTAAAAAGTAACAACTGAAGTTTCCACGAGAGAGCAAAGAGTGCATGTAACCTCCGGAAGAATCTGTGACTACTCTGAGAACAAAATGGCTGTTATCTTTGCACACAGGCAGAGTTCTTAGAAATGGAAAAATTCCCTATGCCGAAAACTAAGGCAGCACAGTTTCATAGCTACATCCATCCATCCATCACAAGATCCTCTAGTAAAATAAAGGTGCCGTAAGAGCAGATTGTAAATCTGCATTAAAGACTGCATTCTGTGATTCTGTACTGCGGCCCAGCCCTACAATTTTATGAAGGCAAGTGCTTCATCACTCTTGCAGCAGACATCAAAGATCCAACATTTGAGATTTCTTTGGGAGTGGTGGGGAATGGAAAAAAGTAAATATTTCCCCAGAAAAGCTTTGCAATTGCTTTTGTGACATGTAGGGCACAGTAGAAAGAAGAAGCAGATGTTTTTGAATGATAGCCATAGATTCTAAAATGAAGCACACCAGGTAGGAAAATTCTGCAGAACCTATGAAAGATATTAATAGCCATCTACCACAGCAAGGTTGCTGTATTTTTTTTTAAGCCTTTCAGTGCCATCTCTTTACAACTGAAGTGTTATGACACACTGTAGCTGTTTAGGAGAGACATGTCTAGCAATATTTTCCAGTTCTGATGAGCTGGCCTCATGGTATGTATGATTTTATTACAATACCGAGGCAGAATGCTGGAATAAGGAGCCTTAACTCAGAATTTCCTGAGTTCTGTGCACTTCGCTCAGAATCTTTTTAGAGATTTTTCTGTGTTAAAGTGACACTGCCAGAATTATTAGGCTCAACCTCTGATTTGTTGCCCCTCTTCCAAGCCGCTTCCCTCTCTGACATACTTGTTGCAGAATCCCTGCTAGTCTTTGGGCCATATTCTCAGCAGGTGTAAATCAGCGCAATTCCATTTACTTTGATTTACACCCATTGATGATCTGCCCCTATGTGTGTAGTTATTTTGTTCAAAGCAAATACTTCAAGTCTTAAATAAATAAAATCAACACCCAGTGGTAGAGAGCAATCCTTCAATAGCAGAGTCTTCACAGTGCAAGTGGAAAACTGTACTAAGGACATAGATTTTAGTGTCCAACTTCCAAGGTATTAGTACGAAACAGTAAAATTATTATAAACAGTAACATTTTGGGGATTGGAGAGGGAACTCACACCTGTATAAGTGTATTTAAACATTTCTACAATTATATTGGACTGATGTTCATATTAGTTTCTAAAAATACAGTTATGGGATTAGAGTCAGTGTTTCTAATGTATCAATAGTGGAAAGTGGCTCTTGGGATTTAAGTGTGGAGCAATGTCCACGTTCAGAGCAAGTTTACCCAGCCCTCTCTCCTCAAACAAAGGCTTTTTTAACATCAATAGATTTTATTCAAGGTAATTTCTTCCTTCCAGCTGCATGAAGAGGCTCTTCAGCTGGCTAAGCGGAGTCACAGAGAGAAGTTGGACAGCTCCTTGCCGACTGTATCTGTGATATACATCTTCTTTAGGTGGACTTGTTCCCATGGTAGCCAATGGGAATTTCGTTATTGATATTGATACGAACGAAACTGGCCTGTGTGTGTGTGTGTACATGTATGTGTGATATATATATATGCCTGTGTTTCCTCTCCCCTTCATCTCTGACTCTCTCAACTGTCAGCTCCTGAGCATCAAATTGACTTTTTGCAGAGAAAATAGATACAAAATGACGCTAAACTAACAAGCTTATTGGTAACCTGCCTGTTTTGAGCAGACATTGAAAGACTAATTGGTGGAGAAGCATGAAGCAGAACTGGCTGGCAGGTTGCCTTTCATCACCCTGCCCCATGCCCCTCTCTGCCTCACTTGGAAAAAGAATGGCAACTTGCATCCGCAGCCTTCAAATTAATCCTATTAGACACTCTTCAGGAAGAAGACAAGAGACAGCCAACATCCACTTTGATTAATTCAATGAGAATCAGTTGTAAAGATACCCACCTCCCCACCCTTCTGCTGTCTCACATTTCCACATGCTTTTGAATGGAAATGAGCACAAGGTGGGGGGGAAGCTTGGTGTGTTTCAAGTCCTTCAGAGATGCAGGAAGGCAGGAGGGGGCTATGATTGCTGTGGCATGCTTTGCTTATTCAATTAATAGACTCTCTAGGGAAGGGGAGCACCACAGGACATCGAAAAGGAGCTATCATTGGCCTCCGTGTCCCCTGGTGGGTCTAAAGCTTGAGTGAGAATAAACTGTTCATTTCTGGAGCTAAGGGAAAGGTCCCCCTTTACGCTACTGCTGTCTGACCTCCTCCCCAAACACCAATTCCTTCCTCAGGCAGGTGACTTTCTGCTGGAATATTCTTGGGGTGTAGATATGTTGGTCAACACGGTCCTTAGGCTAAAGGTAAGGCTTGTGTCTATCGCTGTCCTTCTCTGTATTAAAATACAACCCTTTCATAAGGCACTGTGAGATCTTTGGACGAGAGGCGCTTGGAAAGTGCCAGGTATTATCCTTGAGGCCCCACATCCATACATAACTGACAAGGAAGCCTGCATTCCACATGCACATGGGACAGAATGGATTCCCAGAAGCATTAAGAGTCCAGACTGGGGTTTGTCTGTTACTCTCATTGGTGAAGTATGTTAGCTATTGAAATCTTTGGTAATTTGCTGGTGCCAGTGAATCAGGAATTAAAAAGCATTCTTACACATTTAGCTAAGGTGGTGGTATTTTTTATGGAGACCTAAAATATTCCTACTAGCTTAATTTCAAAATCCAAAGCACATGCATATCATCCTGCAGCTGTTTTTCATCATCGAACCCTGCAACGCTCAGATCCCTTTGGAATTTCTGTTCTCTTCCTTCCTTTGCAAATCAGTCAGGTCTGACATGTGAACTGTTGCAAAAATCAGTTTTAGCTTTTTCTTTTGATGATCTGAGAACAAACACAAGTGACAAGGTGACACCTGAGACAGGGCCTTCAAGTCAGAGAGATCCCCGGGGAGGGAAAAATATTAAAAGGATTAAAAAAAAATAGCTTGATCAGATCAGTAGTGGTGGCTCTGCTGCTATATTATTCCACCAAAACTCAGTGGTGATCTCACAGTGCCAGTGTCTCACTGGAAAATAGTTGTTTCTGAAGAGAGTAGGCCTTGGTTACTAACCAGAGGGCTCCTGAGCTGCAACCTGGAGTAGAGGGCATGCCTGGATTCCCCTGCCAGCCACTGGGGACATGGCACATACCAGGCAGAGGACAGTGGACTGCCTGGAGTGATTTGTTCTGGGAAAGACTTTTGTTTCAACCACCCTAAAAGGGGAAAACCACATCGTGACCTGGCCAGAGGGCTGAGTCACAAAGTGGAAGCTGTAGTTCCTGGAGTGAGAGCGGCTGCAGGGTGAGAGGATGATGGGAGAGACCCTGCCAGGGGAGGGTGCAATGGCTGGCTGGAGCTAATCCTGAAAATGGCCAGCAGGAGGGGCCACTAATGAGTACACCCGGTGACTGTGACTTACCCTTTCTGGGCACTTCAGTGTGCAACTTACATAAATTTGGATTCACAGGGTGAAATCTTGGCCCCATCAACACTCCCATTGATTTCAGTAGTGCCAGGATTTTACCCATACTCCCTAAACCACTTACCCAAGTACAGTTTACACTGTCTTATGCATTGCCTCCTCTTCTGCCCACCGAGTCTAACAGGATCTAACCTGGTGTAAATCACAATGGTGAGAGGCTAGAGGAATGGGATGAAACAGGAAAATAAGCTAAGAGGAGGCTCTAAGCAGGGGTGTGTTGAAGTGTGATGTGTCTGGTAGCACAGGATGTTCTATTGCTATAACTCCCCAGAAGAGCATTGAAAATCAACATTTTTGTTTAATCAAGGTCAATGTCTACCAGATGGATTTGTCCATATTCTTCCTTTTGGACTTGAATAGCATGTGGTCACTTCCCCCAAGGGCTTAGAAATCAGCTGGCTGGAGGTTTTCTTTAGGCCTGGTTTTCCTTTCTCATCTAGGTGGGTAATGAAATCCTTATGTGCTTATTTTTTAAACTCTCCACATACCATTGTTATGTGTTTGTGTTTTTACAAAAGCTGCCTGTTGGCATACAAGAAAAACGAAATGTACAAATGGAAATAACCAGATCTATCATGTTGCACCATTAAGCAAACAGGCTGATAAAATGTGTCATTTGGATGCCTGACAGTTGTGTAGATAAATTGATGTTGACCTTGCGTCACCTTGAGTGACTCGTCCTTTTTTGGGGGGAAATGGGAAGGTGCAGTTTCTCTTTCAAGAAAGATTTATTGTCATGTAGACCACAGGCAAGGAAAATGAGAACTAGTCTATTGCTATTTATTCCCTGGTCACTTTCAATCCTTAGGCTACTCTATATTGGCTGCATTATCCCATTCCTACCAGATATTCATCATAGGGCTTTTTCCATTGCAATCTTCCCTGAAACAGTGAAAATGTATTAATCTTACTGATTCTGTATTAACGTTCACAGAACACATAGTTTCAGGACTTGGTTTATTAATAATGGTGCTAATGTCAAATCAGGGAGGATCTAACAAAGGAAATTAAGATTGGGATTCTATTTTGAAAGGTTGGATCATTATACTCCCCCTCCCTCCCATGCATCCAAATGGGTAAATCTATCACAAAGAAACCTTTATATCTAAGTTATAGCTGTACTCTAGCCACTGTGAACAACATCAGTGATACAATTTAAATCAAAATAGCCTGTAGTATTAAAGCCCAAATCTCAGATGGCAGGAATGGTGACTGGCCTCCCAGCTATAATGTAAACTTGCCCCAACAAATTAACTAGTAAATTGAATTCCAGAATCTACCTCAATTCCTTCTCTTCTGGACTTCTTAGTAGAACAGAATACAGACATTAGAGATTCATTTCCTGGGATAAATGATTCTCAGAATTTTGTTACATTTTGTTCTTTTAATATTTTTCTATCAACAACACTAATTTACTGAAGCCAGTGTACAGCACAAGGTACCCTCTCTTTCTATCTCCCTTCTGCAATCAGATAGACAATAACATAATTTGAAATGCATTCTATTTTTTACCTCTCCCACAAAATGAATAAGGATCAATGAAAAGATGTATAGCAGGCCCAGCTGGTTTTGTAGTCCTAATGGCTACCTATTGAAACAGATGAAATCACTCATCAATCAGTCTTTTTTTTTTTTTTTTTTTTTTTTTTTTTTTACAGGAACTCTGTTTCACAAAACACTCTCCCGCTTGAATGCATTTTAAAGCCAGGGCCACAAAGCATTTCTGCGGCATAGATGAGTTTCTTTGGCACATGGATGACAGCTGATTGCCATAATGAAACATTCAATAACTGCACTGAATTGGACGAACCCCGGTGGTCCCACTGGGATCAATTACAGAATGCTAGTTGTTTGCAGCCAAGTGGGTGAGTAAGTAGTTAATCAGGCATGTGCACTAAATAATAGGAGACCTCTGTGTCCAAGGGCATGTGATGGGCCTTGTCGCACTTGAACAGCTCTTCTATTAAAATGGCTGTATTACAATTAGACTTTTCCAAGCTTGTTTTCTCTTACATCAATATCCATTGTGTTTCTCTTGTCCTTTAATGACCTTACAATTGATCTGTTTCCTCTTTGATCATGGTTAGCTGACCAGGGGGAGGTTAGCATTCCGTTTCAGTCAGTCACTTGTTTATTTCAATTGTTCAATATAATTTCCTTGGGCCATTGTTACTAATTTCCATGGATTTAGTTTAAATTAGCAGATCAGAGGCAAAATTGCATCTCAAATCCTGTGTGATAATTAGGAGGAGGAGAAAAGAAATGCTTCCTATATAAGCTGTAAAAAGCATTATATAAACTCTGTTCCAAAATAATGGGTGATTTTTTTTAAACCATCATCATAAATTGCTGAAATCATTTCAGACTTGTTTGTGTTTTTGATGCAGGCGGCTGAATTTGTTTTGCTGATGCTCCTGGCTGCTGGATTAATTCTGGATTTCCTGTAGAAAACCACATTAAAAGACAGTTACAAATTTGATGATGTGGTCAATCACTCAAAGGTAGGAAATGCCACAGGTAAGTTAGCACGCTCATGACCTTAACTCTGTCCCTGTGTGTGTATTCATGATGATATTCTTTATAATTACAGAATCACATGCTGTTTCTTAAATGTTAAACTATTACATAGTTTTTTTTCTACAACCTTATACACATATGTGTAGCATGTTGTATTATCTTTTCATTCTTTATGCATACTGAACAGAAATTTAATTATTGTATGGCCCAGTATATTATTAGTAACAAGCTTTTTATTTGAATTCTAGTCTCTGACTGTGGCCCTGATTCAGCAGGGTACTTAAACACATGCCTAACTTTAATCACATCAATAGACCTATTGACATCAAGAAGTCAAAGGGAATATTCATGTGCAGAAATATCTTGCTGAATCAGGGTCGATGTAGCTAATTTAGCCACATATTTAGGCAGTGTATTTTTCCCAGCAAATTTTCACTGACTCTGGTGTGTGCTTAATATGCTGTAAGGTGCTCCACATGTGTGTGGAAAAAAACCTATATGTTTTTATGTTGTATTTGAGAAATATGGGATCATGATGGGCCAGATTCTCAGCTAGGTTAAATTAGCATAACTCATTTGACTTCAGAGGAGCTCTTCAAATATACCCTAGCTGAGGATCTATCCTACAGGTTGTAAAAATAACTGATTTTTGGCCTGAAAACTCTCAGACCAATGGTGATTTTTATTTTTGAAAGTGAGAAGTGAAGAGACCACATATGGGGATAATAATACTTATCTCCTTTGTAAAGTGATTTGAGCTCTATGGATGAACAGCACTATGTAAGAACGCTAAATAATAACAATATTATTTTGGGGCTTTGAATATTTAACACATTTCTGTTCCTTGTGCAAAGTGTAATAAAGATGTAACATGAAGCTGTCTGGCTTGAACCTGCTCTGAACGTAGAAGCAAACCTTAAACCCAGACGCAAACCTGAGTAGCTGAGCTAGGTGCTGGGGAGAAGCAAGGTAAAAGGGTGGAGTTGCATACAAACTCCAAGCACACAGAGATTCCATTGCTACTTCGGCCACAGGGCTAGAGTAGCTTTGTGGACCTCTACTGCAGCCTTATTGTGGGCCTAGGAAGACTGCAACGTAAGCTCAGTGGCAGATCCCCATGCCCTTTCCCAACTCATTCATGATCCACTACCACCAGACCCCTGTGCACAGCTGGGTTCTGCACTCTCAAGGTGTGCTCAGCCCCATCCCGTATACACCATGGCTCCACTGTCTGGGGACTGCTGCATTCATGGAGATGGGGCTAGACCTGCCCCGCAGCCCACTGTAATTTGGTGGATATTCTAGGTGGGTGTGAATGTTATCTAAAACTAATGACTAAGAATCATTGATGGCTTCATTGCAGACTGTTGGGTTGTATGTCAGAGGCTGCAGAGGGAGAATCAGCCAGTCAGGGGAGAACTCTAGTATTGGACATGGTTATGTGTCAGAGACCGTGGAGAAGGCATTTGCATCAGGGTCCTGGGAGATTAGCTCCTTTAGTACACGGCAATCTCCTACAGTGATTGTAATATACTAGGGCCATGTTGTCTGTGATAGACTGTAATCCGTCACCCCACTAACACAGACTACAACATAGTTGGGTGAATGTTGCATTAATGGATGCCTAGAGATGTGCTGGCGAAGTGGGCAACTTCATAAGCAATGTACTAATCCCTGCTCTCCTGTGCCTACTGATATGGAAAGATCCCCACCTCAGTGAGTTGGGGCTACTGGTTTAAGAACATAAGAACGGCCATACTAGGTCAGACCAATGGTCCATCTAGATCAATATCCTGTCTTCTGACAGTGGCCAATGCCAGGTGCCCCAGAGGGAATGAACAGAACAGGTAATCATCAACAATGATCCATCCCGTTGTCCACTCTCAGCTTCTAGCAAATAGAGGCTAGGAACACCATCCCTGCCCATCCTGGCTATTACCTATTGATGGACCCATCCTCCATGAACTTATCTAATTCTTTTTTGATTCACTGAGACATCCTGGATGCATTCTGCTATTCAGCAAAGGATTGTTAGAACAGTGATTGATGTACTGAGGGGCATTTGGGTACATCCACCTGATAGACTTCCACTCTTCCCCTCCTGCTAGCAGGAAGGGGGATTGTCAAGAGGCAGTCCAAACTCCATCTGCTAAATCAGAACCTCCACCAGGAGCCTTAGCTAGGATTGGGAGCTGCCTTTTTCCACTGTGTTCCAACATAATGCCCCACTGGCACAGGAGAGTACTAATTAGACCCCTTGGCACCCATAAGTGAATTTGACTCACTGTGTATTGTCCATCCTCCTCAATGGAAGTGAATGAATAATTTGTTTTATTTTGGCTCTTGGTCTGTTCCTGAACTTTCTGGTTACAGATCACAATTTTCTCAGATTTATTATTGGTAATGATTTGAAATTACCTGATGAATTATTTTGACCACTAAGTCTTGGCCTGTGGCGTGTTCATGATCAATTTGTGGTGAGTATGCAAGGAGACATTCAAAGAGTTTTGATTGGATACTTAGGTAACACAGTGTGTTTCAGCTCCCTGATTTGGAGGAGCATAACTTTTGGAATTGTTTCCAGTGCGAATTCTCTCATTTATTAAGTCAAAATTCTATGAATTCCGTGAATATTCTCCACTATTCATTGAAATGTGCTATTGCTGCAAATATTCTTGTTCAACAGAATGTCTGGAAAAGTAAACACAATGGGGCATGAACACAGTGAAAGCAGATTTAATGAAAGCCTCAAGTTAGATTTTCAAAAGTGCCTATGGAACTTAGGAGCACATATGACATTGAAAGTCAATGGGACTTATGCACCTAAATCCTCTAGGTGCTTTTGAAAATCTCCCCCTAAATGAATAATAAAACAAATTAGCATTCAACCTGCTTTTTCTTCTGAGCAATCTTTCAGTTACAAGCCAATGTTCCTAAGCAAACCTTTGATAACAAGCAGTCCTGAAGTCCTGTAATAATAAATCAATGGAGGGAAAACAAGTTCCAGAAATAGATAGATTTCTCTTTCAAGCTGACACAGGATGATTATAAACAGCAGGAAGAGAAAACTGAAAAATACTTTTAACCACACCTCTCATAAATTGGTCCTATATGATGGCTAAGGGCCAAATTAATAAAATTTAAAATAAATAAATGTTGGGTTCTTTTCCTTTGCCTGCTGGTTTCTGTAAGGTTTTGTAGTGTGCACTTGCTTCACAATTTCAATCTTTTCTCCACAATCAGGAGGACTACAAATGCAGGGCACAAAGATTTAGGTGCCTAACATGCAGTTTAGGTGCCTAAATCTAAAATTTTGATTCTCAAACCCCTCTCTCAGCTGCTATCTAATGCTCTAGGTGCCTAGAGTCCTTCACTCCCTAAATTGCTGCTAGGAAATTCCTCTGGGCACCTAAAAATCTGCCAGTGCGCATGCACACAGGCGCCCATGCACCGACACTGAGGTAGCTATCTCATGCCTATGCCCCAGCAGGATCCTCAAACTAGATGTTCCCTGGCCTATCTCACCTGTAGGGCCTGATTCAGTGGGCAGTCTCAGAAGCTGTCTACTGGATGGGGTGCTCCAGAAAACAACACAGGAGCATGAGAAGATGTTGCCCTCCCCTAATAAGTCTTAGCTCAGTTGTTAGAGCCCTCATACAGGATGCGAGAAACCCAGGTTCAATTTCTCTTCTTGGCCTCATGGGGAAAAGGGATTTGAACTGGGTCTCCCTCTTCCAGGTGAGTGCTCTAACCACAGGGCTATGGGGTATACTGAGGCAGGGCTCTCTCAATCTCAACAACTAAAGCTGTTCCACTTTTTATGTATTTACATCTACACACTTAAATAGTCACTGGCCAAGAGGAAGCAGGAGAGACTGATGCTTTAGTACAGTGGTTTGGGGATTCACTTGCGAGGTGACAGACCCTGGTGTCAGTCCCTCTGCTCCAATGTGTATTTAATTATTTATACACAGCGGTGATAGATGGTTCAGTGGCCACTGTACCTTTCAAGACCCTCATAAAGATACAGCCTGCCAAAAAGGACTGACGCCAAAAGTTAGGTGCAGAAAAAACAATAGGTGCTGGGAGACCCAGAAGGAAGTTCTTCACACAGCGCACAGTCAACCTGTGGAACTCCTTGCCTGAGGAGGCTGTGAAGGTTAGGACTATACCAGGGTTTAAAAGAGAACTGGATAAATTCATGCAGATGAAGTCCATTAATGGCTATTAACCAGGATGGGTAAGGAATGGTGTCCTTAGCCTCTGTTTGTCAGAGAGGGGTGATGGATGGCAGGAGAGAGATCACTTGATCATTACCTGTTAGGTCCACTCACTCCGGGTCACCTGGCATTGGCCACTGTCGGTGGACAGGATACTGGGCTGGATGGACCTTTGGTTTGACCCAGTATGGCCTTTCTTATGTTAACTTTGCACAATTTCATTTAGTCACCTTAGACTAAAATGTTGAGGTACAAAGGGCAGCAAAATTAGAGCGTCTAATGTTTATGGACCTTATGGAGCAAGTGAATTTTCTGGGAAGAACTGGAAAGACGAGAGAACGGAGGGGCTTTTTTCACCAAGATAGGGAGGCTGTAACCGTGTCTGCAGGGGCTTTAAGGCAGGCTACAGACCCAGTACAATCTTGGTCTTAGTCCAGTCCAGCACCAAGGCATTCTGGGACTTGTAGTTCATAGAAAGATCATGAGAGCTGCAAGGAATGCTGGGGAAGGGGGCAGGGCTATAAATAAACTTCCTTTTGGGATGAGAGACTGGGAAAAGAAGAAAAAATATTTGTGAGTAGGATCTCTGTGTCTTTTCAGCACAAAGGACTGAGAGGGTGCAGGAAAAGGCCTAAAAAGACAACCAGGTGGCTAAGTAAGGGACCCTGAGGGAGGGGATGTTACTTCGGATAGAGCGCCAACCCCTGTGAGGGAATTAAGAGACTGGCAGAGCAGTGGAAGTAGCATTGGGGAAAGCTGGTTGTCAGACCTGATGCCAGCTTCTCTTTTAGGGGCCCCCAAGACTGGAGCTTGTGAGCTCCTTCCTGACTCTGTGAACCAGTAATGGCCACTATTGCTATATCCCAGACTCTCTAGGGAAGAGTGGGTGAAAGTTTCAGAATCTGTTAGACTAGTTTAGACTTTTGTTTACTCCAGAAGGTGTGTAATTATTTTCTGTTTAGCCAGAAAAGGGAAATTGAAGCGACAGCACCAGCCACACGAATAAGGGTAAGCAGACTGCTACAGAAGTCTTTCTAGGCATGTACCACAGTCCTTAATGTATCCCTTTATTGATGTTTATTTGGAAAAACAGGTTACTTCTCAGGAGATATGAGTTTATAAATGTTCGCTGTGATGCAACAGGACTCTAATTCAAAGCAAAGAGACCAACAGAAGTGATCAATGTTTAAGGTGCACATGAGCTGGGGACAGATTTGATTGAAAGAGCCAAATTCTTCACCCATGTGACTCTACGGCAGTTAGTAAAAAATGATGCATTTATGAAGTAGGCTTTGAAATGGGGGAAAAAGTATATTTTAAATTTGTTTTCCTGTGAAAGGTGGTTAATTTGACAGCTCTCGAGCCTGAAATCATGTTTATCTATAGAACAGAAACAGCACAGGATGCAGCTCAGATGAATTAGTCCATCAATATGCCTTGATCCTAGTTTAGACAGTAAGATCCTCCCTAGAGGTGAAAATGTAGTTTGTCTTCAAGCCTACACTGCCCTTGGCCAACATGGTGCCAACTAGAGCCACCTATGGTGGTGAAGTGAGACACTCTCCACCCAATAGCCAACAGCTGATGATTACTTTGTTTTCCCAGTTCTAGTTTACTCTTTGCACAGGATGGAAAAATCCAGGTGCTGTGCCAAGAAGGAAGCAAATAAAACACATTATTACATGAAGTTCATAAGGAATGTGATTCTGAGTTGCCATATATGTCACTGAAACACATGGAGGATTAAGTTTAGGGAGAGGCACTTGGGCATGTAGATCAGACCTCTTACTCTATTCCTATCCATTTGCTACGGTCATGATCACACCAATTATTTTTGTGAGAGCTATTGCTCAGCGAAATCAAAGCAGTTGCACCATAATTTAATGAAATTAGTTAACAGGCCCTGTACTGAGGCATCAAACACAAAATATAAAGCCCCTGGCAAAAATTAAAGAGAAATATAACCAGTTTGTCCTCTTTAAATCTAAGTGAGGAAAATGCATTGGGAGTAGCTGTAAAATAAGTGACCTTTTTTAAAAGGTAAAAAAGCAGTAATATGTCCTTTTGGAGCTGCAATTTTTTTTAACAATACAGTATCACTCTCCTGATCACAGAAGTTTGAAATGGAGAACGCCTGTTAATTGAGTCCATTCCCCTGCATGTGATGGATATAGTCCCCAGATATGGGATACAAGATTTATTAGATTATAACACATTTGCCACTAGAATCAGACTTCTAATATTATTTATTTATTGTTTGTATTTCCATAGTGCTTATGAGCTGTAGGTACGGACAAGGACCCTACTGTACTAGGCCGCATAGTTATTAGAAAGCTGGAGCAATAATGCTATTTTGCCCTGAAAGCAAGGCAATATCTACATGTTAGGGAAGCCTGTACTGTCATACCACAGACTAGTAAAAAGAACAGACCATTGAAATTAGTGTTTGAAATGATATGCCATATGAAAAAGACATTTTAATGTAATAACAATACCTAGCTCTTATGTAGAATGTTCCATTGTAGATCTCAAAGTGCTTTGCACAGGAAGTAAGCATCATTATCCCCATTCTCTACAGATAGAGAAACTGAGGCACAGAGAGGAAAAGAGATTTGCTCATGATCACCCAATAGACCAGCAGCAGAGCTGGGAATATAATCCAGGTCTCCTGATACCCAGCCCAGTGCTCTATTCACTAGTCAACACTGCCTCCACATAAATATGCTGGTTGATGCCGTGTTAATTGAACCTGTTGAGGAAAGCTGTGTCAATTCACAGTTCTGCAGGGACTTGGAAAGACAGAAGTGATCAAAGATTGAAAACAGAAATTTCCCATTAGAATTTCCCTCAAATAACTAGATGTAGCAAACAGTGTATATAGCAGTTTAGAGCAGTGGTTCTCAAAGCCGGTCCGCCACTTGTTCAAAGAAAGCCCCGGGTGGGCCAGGCTGGTTTGTGTACCTGCCGCGTCTGCAGGTTCAGCCTATCGTGGCTCCCACTGGCCGCGGTTTGCTGCTCCAGGCCAATGGGGGCTGCAGGAAGTGGCACGGGCTGAGGGACAAGCGGTGGACTGGCTTTGAGAACCACTGCGTTAAAGAGAAAGGGATATAAAGATTAGCTACAATGCTTATTTCAAATCAGATTTATTTTAATAACTGCTTCTGTCGACTTAATTACCTGTACACTATGCACTGGCTTCTTATTAAATGTACAGATAGCTTTCCCTTAGCAGGTAACTACTCTGGCCCATATGCTGCTCTTGTTCTGGGAATGCAGCTCATAATGACAGTATTGGGAGTTGCACATGTCAGCAGTGCCAGAACTGGGTGGGGAGGAAGGGGACCACCACCCGCCCCTTTTTAACAAAAGAGTCACTTTTGAAAATCTTGGCCTTAGTTTTTAAAACATATTTCTTATTCTCCCCCCTCTCCCTCCACACACACATGCATGCACACATTTTGTTAGTAATTTGGGATCTGAAACAGCTTTGTTTTTAAAGCTTTGCTGTTCACCTCTAAGAAAAGAAAGTTAGTTACAGTCTTTTTTCTTCTTCCTAAAATAAAATCAAAAGGAAACATTGAATTCGTCATAGGTACACAGGATGCCTGAAATGAGGTAGTTCATTAAGCTTCCTTTTGCAAAGATGTTTCTTTCAGAATGTTAATCTCTGTTGTTTGTGTATGTGTGTGTGTGTAATAGTCTGCAACAAAAGTGTTTCGCTGGGATCATTTATCATCCTTTGCCTAGGGCAAAGTCTATACCATTATCTTTGTGCTTGCGATACACTGTAGTTTTATAATCCTGATATCTGCAGGCTCCTGGAACATACACAGTGCATGGCAGAGAAAGACGTGCATGAGCGAAAATGCATCATTGCCTCTGAAAATCCATCCTCAGAAGTTTACTTCCCTTTTAAAAAGTAAACTGTTTGTACCCATTCATATTCCCTACTTTACTGCACGACCTACAAGTTGCTTTTAAACTGCACATGTAGGCTCCCACTCTGCCACCTGATCACTCCTTTGCTACTCTGAGTTAGAAGCTAACCTATTGGTGGGGCATGAATAGAGGCAGCAGTGGACTGAACTATAGCAATACTCATCGGCTAGATTTTCAGAACACTAACGTTTCAGCTGACTGAGTCCAGGACACACTGGATGAAATTCATCAAGGTGTGGAGGGCTAACATGCTCTGTGCTACTTAAGCTGCACATTGCAAGTGAGGGGGAAGCAGTGGAGGGATGTCTTAAAGGCACTGAGGGTGTTCTCTGCCAGTCCTGCATAGGTAGTGCAAAGGGCAATGATGGAGCCAGGGAAAAGGTCCTAGGATGTGATTATGTGTATGCAGTAGCTGCCTCATGCTCCACACCACTGGTACTGAGGAGCTGAGGCTGCTGGTCAGGAGGTGGTGTATTTCACCTCCCACCCAGCCTTCATCCACACAAATTAAGCCTGATTACTTGAGTTTTATGTGAGTGAAGTGAATATCATTTTCTGACATAAGGAGAACTCAACCTCATGCTTCAAAACTCAGCAGATTGTCAGAGATCCTTCGCTCCCCTTGCCTCCACAACATTGCTGACTTCACCTATAGCATTACAGGTGGCTGAATGAACAGGGATGATTGTTACAGTCTGGGGGGCCTGATCATAATGTTGGTTGCATACACCCTACTTCCGTTCACTTCAATAATTGGGCCCTGTGTGCAAGTTGGTCAACATTTTCCAAATTCCAATTTGTTGAGGAATTTTTCTGTTAAATTTCATTTGATGGGGGTGGGGTAGCTCAGGTTTTCTTTTCTTGAACAAAAGATGTGTTGAAAATGTGTGTGTGTGTAGAGGGGGTTGGTCATTTCTAGTTATCCTAAGACTGGCCTATGTGGCAAAGTAGTGTTATGTGTATTGATTTGGCATTCAGTGGGCGTGTGAAATAAGCAGCCCATACTGTCTGGGTATTCTGTGTGGCCACATTCAGCTCTTGGGGAAGCTGATGAAATTCCCATTTAATACAGTGGGATTTACACCTGATTGCACCACGGCTTACATCAAAGCTGGCATTCACCCTGCTTTATTTTTGACTCTCCTGTAAGTTACTTTTCCTCTTGCACTCCTCCCCTCAGTACATTTGCCCATCATTTCAGTTTTTCTGTTTTCAAGCTGGATCATAAATAATAAAAATAAATAAATGCAATCAACAAACTTTTACCGTGGATGGTTCCGCATAGGAATTTTGACTGTGATTTATATTTTCATTTAACTTATAAACGATTAAGTGTTTTTTGTTGCTTGGTGTATCTGAGCCAGTTACTGATATGGATTCACTTTATAGCTTCTAGAAGTGATAGAATATGATCACAGCTGGCTATTGCAGCTGTTATAGCAACAGAAAACCAATAGCGTGCTGCTCTTTGTGTTATTATGGGAGAGTTGCTGTTGTGTTTGAGGAAGATGTTGTTTAAAGTGTTCTAAATTGTGAAAGTTTTGCCATGACAAGTAATTGATTGCTCCTGAGTTTTTTACTTGTCAAATCTGAGACATCATTTATGGCCTGTTTGTCATACATTTGTCTAAACGTTCTTTCCCGAGGTCATCAGCTTGGTAATACGACCATTATACAAACCAAACAGTTGGTTGAGTACCAGCACTGAACTGAAAGACAGGTCCCAGAACTCTCTCTGGTGTGCTCTGATGCCACATCCAGTGTTGCGTGAGGATGCAGCTTGAGGTGATATATCTACCACAGGATGCTAATCCAGGAAGAACTGCTAGGCAGAGATGGCGTTCACCTTTCGAGGAGGGGAAAGACCCTATTTGGATACAGACTGGCTAACCTACTGAGGAGGGCTTTAAACTAGGTTCGACGGGGACAGGTGAGCAAAGCCCACAGGTAAGTGGAGAACATGGGGACCTGGGAGATGGGTCGGAAATAGGAGGGAGCGTGGGCTCTAATGACAAAGACATAGGAGGGTCAGGGCAAAACTGGGAGGCAAGATCAAATCAGTATCTTAGATGCCTGTATACAAATGCGAGAAGTATGGGTAATAAGCAGGAAGAACTGGAAGTGCTAATAAATAAATTCAACTATGACATTGTTGGCATCACCGAAACTTGGTGGGATAATACACATGATTGGAATGTTGGTATGGATGCTTGCTCAGGAAGGTACAGCTTGCTCAGGAAGGACAGACAGGGGAAAAAGGGAGGAGGTGTTGCCTTATATATTAAAAATGTACACACTTGGACTGAGGTGGAGATGGACATAGGGGATGGAAGTGTTGAGAGTCTCTGGGTTAGGCTAAAAGGGGTAAAAAACAAGGGTGATGTCATGCTAGGAGTCTACTGCAGGCCACCTAACCAGGTGGAAGAGGTGGATGAGGCTTTTTTTAAACAACTAACAAAATCATCCAAAGCCCAAGATTTGGTGGTGATGGGGGACTTCAACTATCCAGATATATGTTGGGAAAATAAAACAGCAGGGCACAGACTATCCAATAAGTTCTTGGACTGCACTGCAGACAACTTTTTATTTCAGAAGGTTGAGAAAGCTACTAGGGGGGAAGCTGTTCTAGATTTGATTTTAACAAATAGGGAGGAACTCGTTGAGAACTTGAAAGTAGAAGGCAGCTTGGGTGAAAGTGATCATGAAATCATAGAATTCACAATTCTAAGGAAGGGTAGAAGGGAGTACAGCAAAATAGAGACCATGGATTTCAGGAAAGCGGATTTTGGTAAGCTCAGAGAGCTGATAGGTAAGGTCCCGTGGGAATCAAGACTGAAGAGAAAAACAACTGAGGAGAGCTGGCAGTATTTCAAAGGGACACTATTAAGGGCCCAAAAGCAAACTATTCTGCTGGGTAGGAAAGATAGAAAATGTGGCAAAAGACCACCTTGGCTTAACCACGAGATCTTGCAAGATCTAAAAAATAAAAAGGAGTCATATAAAAAATGGAAACTAGGACAAATTACAAAGGATGAATATAGGCAAACAACACGGGAATGCAGGGGCAAGATTAGAATGGCAAAGGTACAAAATGAGCTCAAACTAGCTACAGGAATAAAGGGAAACAAGAAAACTTTTTATCAATACATTAGAAGCAAGAGGAACACCAAGGACAGGGTAGGTCCACTACTCAGTGAGGAGGGAGAAACAGTAACAGGAAACTTGGAAATGGCAGAGATGCTTAATGACTTTTTTGTTTTGGTCTTCACCGAGAAGTTTGAGGGAATGCCTAACATAGTGAATGCAAATGGGAAGGGGGAAGGTTTAGAAGATAAAATTAAAAAAGAACAAGTTAAAAATCACTTAGATAGGTTAGATGCCTGCAAGTCACCAGGACCTGATGAAATGCATCCTAGAATACTCAAGAAGCTAATAGAGGAGGTATCTGAGCCTCTAGCTATTATCTTTGGTAAATCATGGGAGACAGGAGAGATTCCAGAAGACTGGAAAAGGGGCAAATATAGTGCCCATCTATAAAAAGGGAAATAAAAACCCAGGAAACTACAGACCAGTTAGTTTAACTTCTGTGCCAGGGAAAATAATGGAGCAAGTAATTAAGGAAATCATCTGCAAACACTTGGAAGGTGGTAAGGTGATAGGGAATAACCAGCATGGATTTGTAAAGAACAAATCATGTCAAACCAATCTGATAGCTTTCTTTGATAGGATAACGAGTCTTGTGGATATGGGAGAAGCGGTGGATGTGGTATACCTAGACTTTTGTAAGGCATTTGATACGGTCTCGCATGATATTCTTATCAATAAACTAGGGAAATACAACTTAGATGGGGCTACTATAAGGTGGGTGCACAACTGGCTGGATACCCGTACTCAGAGAGTAGTTATCAGTGGTTCCCAATCCTGCTGGAAAGGTATAACGAGTAGGGTTCCGCAAGGGTCTGTTTTGGAACCGGCTCTGTTCAATATCTTCATCAACGACTTGGATATTGGCATAGAAAGTACGCTTATTACGTTTGCAGACGATACCAAACTGGGAGGGATTGCAACTGCTTTGGAGGGTAGGGTCATAATTCAAAATGATCTGGACAAATTGGAGAAATGGTCAGAGGTAAACAGGATGAAGTTTAATAAGGACAAATGCAAAGTGCTCCACTTAGGTAGGAACAATCAGTTTCACACATACAGAATGGGAGGAGACTGTCTAGGAAGGAGTACGGCAGAAAGGGATCTAGGGGTTATAGTGGACCACAAGCTAAATATGAGTCAATATTGTGATGCTGTTGCAAAAAAAGCAAACTTGATTCTGGGCTGCATTAACAGGTGTGTTGTGAGCAAGACACGAGAAGTCATTCTTCCACTCTATTCTGCACTGGTTAGGCCTCAACTGGAGTATTGTGTCCAGTTCTGGGCACCGCATTTCAAGAAAGATGTGGAGAAATTGGAGAGGGTCCAGAGAAGAGCAACAAGAATGATTAAGGGTCTAGAGAACATGACCTATGAAGGAAGGCTGAAGGAATTGGGTTTGTTTAGTTTGGAAAAGAGAAGACTGAGAGGGGACATGATAGCGGTCTTCAGGTATCTAAAAGGGTGTCATAAGGAGGAGGGAGAAAACTTGTTGATCTTAGCCTGTAAGGATAGAACAAGAAGCAATGGGCTTAAACTGCAGCAAGGGAGGTTTAGGTTGGACATTAGGAAAAAGTTCCTAACTGTCAGGGTGGTTAAACACTGGAATAAACTGCCCAGGGAGGTTGTGGAATCTCCATCTCTGGAGATATTTAAGAGTAGGTTAGATAAATGTCTATCAGGGATGGTCTAGACAGTATTTGGTCCTGCCATGAGGGCAGGGGGTTGGACTCGATGACCTCTCGAGGTCCCTTCCAGCCCTAGAATCTATGAATCTATGGATCTAGAGAGGTTTTGAAAATGGATCTTCTCCAAATATCTCCTTTTGCCTCTAGAAACACACTCTGATGTTGAAACCCCATCTATGCTGCTTGTATGATGACCAGAGTGGAAAGACCATCCAGTGGTTAAGGCACTAGCCTAGGACTTGAGAGACCTGAGTTTACTTCCTATATGACTTTAAGCAAGTCAGTTGCCTCTTTGTCTCAGTTCACTAGCTTTAAAATGGAGATAAGAGCACTTCCCTACCTCAAAGGGTGTCGTAAGGATAAATACTTTAAAGATTGTGAGGTGCTCAGATACTATGGTAATGGGGCCATATCGGATAGATCTGGGGCGTCAAATTACGGTCTTGCAGTAGCAAGATCATAGTTAAGGTTGGGTGAAAATTGGTATGTCCAGTTAACATTAAGAAATGAATTGCAGTTACTATTTTAGTTGCCAAAAGTTATTTTGAAAAAATGGAAATTTGCAATTCTTCCTCATACACACACTGGTTTAGTGATCTCTCTACTACAGCATTAATGGAAAAAACAAACAAACAAAAACGAATCTGTCTAATAGAAATGCTTGGAAAAAATATGAGGGTTTCTGTTTACACATGAAACTGTTGCATATTTTTGCAGTTTAGAATACAGTAGTTCCTAATACTCATAGGTTACGTTCTCACTTAGTTAGCTATTTAGTCATTCTAATAATTGATGAACTGCATGACCACTATGGGTCAGGCTTTTTGTTTTGTTTTTTCTAGGTTTTACAAATCCTGAGCTTTGAATTTTGTTATTTGTATGCTATTTTCATCTGGGATATGTATTTATATATGTTTTATTTTGTTATGTATTTATATTTTATATAAAAATACAGTTAAAAGAGTAAGGAACTTCACAAACAAAAACCTTGTTTTAATGTTAGTTAAGGTTACTCTCTTCAGGAAACATCACCACACCCTCAGTGATGCTCCAATGAACCTGTCTGGCAGTAGTTAAAATGGATTCTTTGTTTATAACAGTGATGCTTTACATTCATAGAGTATCACGGCTCAAGGATCTCAAAATGCTTCCCAAATATTAAGCCCCACGACACTCCTGGGGAGTAGGAAAGTATTATGATGCTCCATTTTACAGATGGGGATGTCACAACCTGGGTTTAGACCTGGATGGATCCAAGTCTGTTGTGATAGGATCCAAGTCTGTTGTGATAGGATCCAACTGCTGAATTCCTCATACTTATAAGCCCCAGGTCTGAGTAGTGACTGATCACTCTTCTTACCTCTGGGTCTCTCAGGAGCACTCACTGATGCAGACCCAGTGTCTGGTAACTTCTTGGCACAGCCATCTTGCTTCTGGCACTGGAATGGCCTCCCTTGCTTAGACATGCATTCCTATTAAAACCAGCTCTGTTCCTTGTTTGCCCAGGTGCTATAGTCTGTGTGAGAGGAGGGGCCAGGTCCGTGCTCCCCCAGACTTCTAAGTATAGAGACATTCAAAGTCAACAGCCCTGCTAGTAGAAAATCTATTGATCCAGTAGGGAAGAGTCGTTTAATGTTGAGGGCCTTGATTGCTCTGATGTGGTCTTTCCACTAGGTATAAAACCTCTGCTATAGAATGGATCTTCCAATCCAGAGTGACGGTTACAGTCATTCACAAAACAAAATGGAATTCACAATCTGAAACAGACATATCCCCGAACTGCCACAGAGGAAACTGAGGCACAAAGTTTAAATGACTTGCCCATGATCACACAGTGAATTAGTGGCCGGACTCTTATTCTCAGTGCTGTGTTCTAACCACTAAACTATACTCCCCTTGCTCTTCCCTTCTTTGTCAAATGCTATTTGTGGCCAGATTATTATTTTATGTTAGCTTTCTAATTAGGTGCAGGGATGTACTCCTGCAGGAGGTGGAATATGCTTTCTAAGTTGTCTCCTCTCCCTTCTTGTGTGGTTTCATTGCCCTCCTACTCTTCCCCTACCGTTCAGTCCATGTTCTCTGCCACAGCAACAGACTTTTCAAAGCAAGTGTTTAAAACAATGTTTCTCATTACAGCGCCTGCTTCTCTAACAGGATTAAAGCAGCCTTCTAGAGACAAGATTGCATGAATGTGTTGGCATATGTTACACATCTGAAGCTCTTGTGCCCATTTATTTGCAGAGGAGGGGCTGAGTGTGAGTATATCTAGCAGAGTTAAGGCAAACTTTTAAAAAGGTTCCCTAGCAAAAGAGTATGTTAGCTCCGGACATAAAAGAAACTAATTAAATTGCTGAGCACAATACTGCTAGCAATAAACACCTTGTCATAAGAATTTCACATCTGCAAAAAGTCCTATTTCATCATGCCACTGTGAATGTCCTTAAGAAGCCACTGATACCTCCTGGAAAGCTTTGAAAAGCTCTCTTTTTAGAGGCCATTCTGCTGAAGTATCATATGTTCTCTTAATTTCTCTTCTCCCAGGTTATTTTTGAAAACAGGATCTTATTTTTTAAGAGTTCATCTGTTTCTGCTGCTAATTCCCTATTTGAAGTCATAATGAGTGTGTGACATCACAAATAGTTGCTGTAGAAGTGGTTGTGTCACAAAATGATTCTGACTTCAGGTGAGGAGAATAAGCAGTAGGAGCCGATGAAATGTTAAATAATTATACTGTTTTCATGCTAACTGCCTTCATAATATAAACAAGACATATACCCAGTAAACTAACCTAAACTAAACTCCATATTCTCCAAGTGATAAGTGGGTAAACTCTGTTTACCTGCGTCTACACTATAAACAGTTCTCCCCTCCTCCCAGTAGAGAAGCAGACTCATTTCTAAAGTGAGTCTAACTCAAAGCTTTCTGTTCAGTATCAGATACTCTTTAAGGTTTTTATTAATTTGATAGTTAAATTGCTAATTGGTAGACAAGTAAAGAAGCATTTTTAATCATGTATATTATAGGTTTTGCTTAGCTTTTTATTGTATGCTACACGTGAAAGTGATTTTGATTTTTTTTGTAACCTTGTGTAACAGATGCAGAACGTAGTCAGATTATTTAGAACATAAGAAGGCCATGCTGGGTCAGACCAATGGTGGCCAGTGCCAGATGTGTCAGAAGGAATGAACAGAACCAGGCAATTATCCAGTGATCCATATCCTGTTGTCCAGTCCCAGCTTCTGTCCCTGTCCATCTTGGCTAATAGCCAGTGATGGACCTATCCTCCATGAACTTTTCTAATTCTTTTCTAAACCCAGTTTTACTTTTGGCCTTTACAACATCCCCTTGACATCAAGTTGTACAGGTTGACCATGCATTGTGTGAAGAAGTACTTCCCTATGTTCATTTTAAACCTGCTGCCTGCTAATTTAATTGGGTTATCCCTGGATTTCATGTTATGTGAAAGGGTAAATAACACTTCCTTGTTCACTTTCTCTAACAATGTGTTACTCCGTGAATCCTGCTGGAGATATCAGTAGGCATTGGTGTAATAATTGTATAAATCTTTCTGTTCGCAGGGTATCCTCACATAATGCAGAAAAAAGGAGGAACAAAATGATTGCAGAATACCAGACACTGCAGCTTTGATTACAAGGAAACCAAATGATGGATTTAACTTTGGTTTTAAGGAGACAGCAAAGCATTCTGAAGAGCCTCCATTGAATTAATCGCAGCAGGGGAGAAACCTTGCATTATCTTCACATGCATTCTTGGGCAGAACATAGTCTACTATGGAGATACTCTACCTTCCCCAGCCACTTGTTCATTGTAAGTAAAATAATGAAAATAGTTCTGGAAGGGCTCCTTTAGCGTGGCATCCACTGTGTCCAATTAGCAAATATCCTGCATCACTGATTTTAGAATTAATGTGACAATAGTTCTCTAACTAGTTGCAACATATTGACTACATCTTGAACAGTATTAATTTCCAGTTGTCAGGGGAAAATACGTGGAACAACAACAAAAAGGGTTTGCATGCATTATTGCTAGATGCTTCTTTAAATGAAGACTTAGCCCTGTACATCTGTCCCACAATGTGACCTAACTTAAATTGCTGGAATCTATTCTCATTGCCTCACATTGCTCTAAATTGAATTACTGCCAATGCACCTAGCGTGACTATTGTGAATGTTATTACATTGACTCTCAATATTTGTATTGTCAGCAGATTTCTTTGGAGTTTGTTTCTTGCTGCAGGTCACTGATATATTATGTGGGGACAATGGATCCCTTTTGATCCTCATAGAACAGAAGTAAGCAAACTACGGCCCGCGGGCCACATCCGGCCCATGGGACCGTCCTGCCCGGCCCTTGAACTCCCAGCTGGGGAGGCTAGCCCCCGGCCCCTCCCCCACTGTTCCCCCTCCCCCGCTGTTCCCCCTCCCCCACAGCCTCAGCTTGCTGTGCTGCCAGCGCTCTGGGCGACGGGGTTGCGAGCTCCTGCTGGGCAGTGCGACTGCCAATCCTGCTGCTCTGAGTGGCATGGTAAGGGGGCCGGGGGGGTTGGATAAGGGGCAGGTGGTCCCGGGAGGCAGTCAGGGGACAGGGAGCAGGGGGCGGTTGGATAGGGGGTGGGCTCCCCAGGGGGCAGTTGGGGGCGGGGAAGTCCCGGGAGGGGGCGGTCAGGGGGGATTGGATGGGTGGGGACTTCTGAGGGGGGCGGGAAGTGGGAGGGGGCAGATAGGGGTGGGGGCCAGGCTGTTTGGGGAGGCACAGCCTTCCCTACCCGGCCCTCCATACAGTTTTGGAACCCCGATGTGGCCCTCAGGCCAAAAGGTTTGCCCACCCCTGTCATAGACGGTAGGAAGAATGTTTTAGTGCAGCGACACTCAAACTTTCCAGACTACTGTGCCCCTTTTGAGAGGCTGATTTGTCTTGCATACCCCAAGTTTCACCTCACTTAAAAACTACTTGCTTACAAAATCAGACCTAAAAATACAAGTGTCTCAGCACACTTACTGAAAAATAACCTACGTTCTCATTTTACCATATAATTATACAATAAATCAATTGGAATATAAATATTGTGCTTACATTTTAGTGTATAGTATGTAGAGCAGTATAAACAAGTCATTGTCTGTATGACATTTTAGTTTGTACTGACTTCACTAGTGCTTTATATGTAACCTGTTGTAAAACTAGGCACATATCTAGATACCCCCTGGAAGACCTCTATGTACCCCCAGGGTACATGTACCCCTGGTTGAGAACCACTGTTTTAGTGCATAAGGCACTGGACTGGGATTCAAGAAACCAGATTTCGATTCCCAGGTCAGCCACAAACTTGGGCAAATTGCTTAAGCTACCATGTGCCTCAGTTCTCCATCTGTAAAAGGGGGATAATAATTCCAAGCCCAACAGGGGCATTTGAAATGCTTAACTACAATGAGGGTGAGGGCTGTATAAGTACCTCAGTAGATAAGAAGGATATATATTCAAACCTCCTCCAGTATCATAACCCACTAGGAACACATGGGCCAACAATGAGTAGGACAGCCTGTTGATTTTTGGAAACTATTAATCTCCTGTTTGTGGCATTCCATTAGCCCCTTACTACTTCCTCTAGGGCTGTGCTAAAGTCAATTCTTTCAGTGAATCTTTTATGTGCTCCCGTACAGCACAAGTACATCATGTCAGTTTTGACCCCTACTCAACCCCTTCTGTCGCATCCTCCCAGTATTCCCTTTTATTAGTTTTAATCTGACTCTTATGAATCCATGATGACGCCTATCTCTTCCAAATTTCTGTGTCGGTTCTTTCTGACATATCAGTGCAGCACTTCAGATCCTCATGGATCTGTTATTTGTGATCAGATCATTATTTCTTCCCAATACCATGTGTGAGGATGTCAATGTTTGTCTAAGTCCAATGACATTTTAAAGATATCTAGGCTGTAAATTTAGAAAAAATTGGCTAGTTCATGTTGAATCATGAACCTTAATTCTACAGTCCTCCTGAGCACATTATTAGGCCACTTGTCCTTTGCATGTACTGTAGCATCTAATTCTAGTGATAACTAATTTACAGATTGTTTTTTCACTTTCAATTTAATGATCCCACCTGTACTTTCTCTTAGGCCTCCTCTGTCAATTACTTTCATTCCTTCCTTTCATTTAAGGCTATTTCTTCCTGTTCTCATCTCTAAGCATGATATGTTCCTCAATATATAACTGCCATTCATATTCCTTTCGCAAACATTATTTCATTTAAGTCCAGGATGTTGCAGTTTCCTCTCTGTGTAGATTTCTTCTTCCTTTATTTTCTTACTAATTTTGCTTGCATTTTGATACAATCCCCTATTAAATAAAATAAGGTGCTTTGAAGAGTGGGGGGAAGAAAGGTATAGCCTAATTGCATTCTCATTCTCTCTCTCTCTCTCTCTTAATTAGAACATAGCAGCACGATGAGCCTGGGTACACAACCTGGTCCATAGAACATATTTCTTAGACTCAGTATCTGACATTGAGAAATCTTTCTATTTGTTTTTGTTAGCCCCTTTAAACTCCAATACCAGATAACAGTAGGGAGGAAAAGGCATCTTTGTTAAATATTCAACACTTCCACTTCTTCACTGAAGGGTTGAGAAGCATCCTACTCCATATCTCTGGGTTGTCCAAAGAAAATCTACAGCCAAATCAGGGAAGAGCAGACCTGATGTTCCTAATATTTTAATGTAAAAAAAGCAGATTTTTTTTTTTAAAGAAAATCTTTTGGGATTTTTTCCTACATTATGGGAGGACAAGGGGCACAAACCTATTTTTCCCCTTTTATATGTTGCCAAAATACTTTGTTTGATTGCATCCCTCCAGTTTGTATCTGTGCTCTCTCTCACCATTGATTTATAGACCTTTGCATTTATTAATGCCAAATCTCTCCAAATTCTTTGCACCTGCCATGGCTCTAACCTATCCAGGACAGTTGTAGTTTAGTTTTGTCTACCAGTATATACTATTCCTGCAATTTTAGGGTTATTCACAAATCTGAGCATCTGTTCTGATCAAAGTGCAGAGGAAGACACTTATTTTGGAGTAGAGCTGGATGAAAAGGGCTCTGGAAACACTATAGAGAGTTTTGGACTGGCCACTACTAGCAGAAAGTGTTTTTTGTTTGAAAACTGACAGATGTTTCCCCATTTTGATAGAACGATCTTCGGTGACCACATGTGGTGCATGGATATAAGTATGAGAATCACTGAGCTATAGCATAGCTTTCACACACACACAATCTGTGATCATATTAGCTGCCATCTTGCCATTGGTTTTTCTATGGAGGAAGCAGTAAATGCTAGCTTTGCAATTGGCAAAAGCTGTGCTTTCTTTGAGTTAACTGTTCTCACATGTTGCAGGCTTCCTCTTCCTAGCATTTATTCAGAGCTCAAGTTCAGTGTGTCTGAACTGGTGATAAAGTCTGAATACTGCTCATGCAGAGTGACTGACATTCATAAAGGTAAACATGAAGACTTATCACTCAGATGCTGCTGCTGTAGATTACATGCTCTGATCTTCCTATCGTAATGCCAATTCAAGATGAGAGACTACAGCGTTGTGGAAAAGAAAACCCTCTGAACATGAATCAGCCTGTAACTGAGTAGCACTTAATAGCCCTGACTTACACCCCTAGGAGATGACTGGCTAAAAGCTTAGCCAAAGCGCCAATTAAAAAAATTACCAAACTGCTCAAACAGTATGAGAACTACAACCATTTGTCCTTTCTACCTTCTATTAGTCTAACTGATTTTTATTCTAATGTATGTGAATACTCTTATTTTTGACAAGACTGGGGATGGACAATGATTTGCACGGTTCCAGGGGCAATTCCTTTTTACACTCTGGCAGTTGTTTCATTGTACTGAGCAGCAGGTGGCCAAGTTTTCTAACAGGTGGGTGGTTAAGAGAAGAAACCACCTCCTCTTCTGGGTTTCTGTTCAGAAGAAAGTAAAGAAAAATAGGATGTTGCTGATCATCTGAGACACAATGGCAGTGCTGTATGCAGGGGAATGCTCACATTTCCTGCCTACCACTACATCTGGCTTTAGCCTGTATTATCTAGTCTCTCCTGCTGACCATAATATCTGAAGCTGTCCCTGCTCATTAATGAATATCTCCCAGTATTCCAGTTCAGCTGATATGGAATAATGGCAAACCAGAACTGGAATATGTGAATGGCTCTGTAAATGCAAGGTCAGAGTTCAGATGGAATTTAAAGTGATATAGCTAAGTTTGTCAGATACAGTCATTTCCTTCTAGAAGCTATATCTTGTGAAGGAATTAAATATCAAGGAGTGGAGTGGCTTTTGTTTTTCTTCGCTTCTTCTGAGAACTGCCTGAAAGAGAGAGGACTTTGGGTGAATTTCTACATAGTATGGCCAACAACAAAGAGAACCTTTCAATATTTTTGTTTGGAATGTCTTCTCCACACCGGCACTTTTTGTCAGTCAACTTTTGTCGGTCAAGGGTGTGTTTTTCTCCACACCCCTGACTGACAAAAGTTTCACCAGCAAAAGTGCAGTGTAGATGTAGCCAAGGCTACAGTTACCCTAGAGACCTTATAGTGACACAGCTGTACCGATGCAGCTGCACCGCTGTAAGATCTCATGTAGCTCTATCGACATAATTAAACCGCCCCCCAACGAGCGGTGGTAGCTATGTCGGCAGGAGAAGCTCTCCCATCGACATAACGCTGTGCATACTACCCTTATGCTGGTGCAACTTATGTCGCTCAGGGGTGTGTTTTTTCACACCTCTGAGTGACAAATTTTGCAGACATAAATGGTAGTGTAGACATGACCTTAAATATTACCTTATAACATGGAATTTAGATATTTATAAGTGAGATTATGGAATGCTTGTAAAATGCTGCATGCATTAAAGACTGAGAACAAGACACATTATTATAACTCAAATACCTATTTTAATAACATTAACACACAGGAGAGACCAATTGATTTTACCTTTGTATTTGTCAGTATTCAGCTGAAGCCTAGAGCCTTGGCATGAGTTGGCACCTGATCTGCCAGCATCACATTGCTCATTTGGGGTTCACTAGAATGAGTGGCATTAGACACGAACCCCATTCCATTACACACTGTAGGGCTGTATTAAGGGGCTAAGAAGTAGCCAGTGTCTTTAATGACACAGGTGGCCTGTTAATTAACCCAGCCTGAGCTCTGTAATCTGCTGCTAAGCAGGAGCAGTTGTGTGAAGAACTCTTGTTGCAAGAGCTATGGGGAGAGGTGGCTGAACATGGCTGATTTCTACAGTTTGTTTGCAGTGAAATGAGCATCTGATCTGTGAGACAAGGTAAAAAAAATGACAGTGTGGGTATTTTTCTGTATGCTAATTTAAAACCCATTGAGAAGGAAAGCTTTGTTTTCAGTCCTAGTCTGCTATAGCTGTGCCTGCTTCTAATGGAGAACCCCAGGTTCTTTATAGAAAGCTTTGTACATGTTTAAAAGCAGGGGCAGCTCTAACAATTTTGCCGCCCCAAGCAGGGGCGGCGGCCCCGCCCCCAACGCAGGCAGATGTAGCGGGGCCCCGCCCCCGATGCCGGCAGTCCCAGTCCGTGGCGGCAAGGGGAGAGCGGCGGACCTGCCGCCCCATTGCCGCTGCAGCAGGCGAGAATGGGGCGGCAGTCCGAGTCCTGCGGCGGCAATTCGGCGGGGGGAAGAGCGGACCTGCCGCCGAATTGCCGCCGCGGGACTCGGACTGCCGCCCCATGCTCGCCTGCCGCCCCAAGCACCAGCTTGGAAAGCTGGTGCCTGGAGCCAGCCCTGTTTAAAAGATCTAAGAGATTAAAGTGATGTAAGAAGTCCAAGATAGCATAAAGCAGTAGATGTGTTTAAACTGCAAACCCTTATCAAGGCATGTCCAATATGTGGGGAGCACAAGGGGTTTGGATGGTGATTGGTTTATTAAACTTAAGGCTGCATAGAAATGTATACATAGGTTCTCATTTTGCAATTCAGATCCATGTAGGTGGACCATTATACCCTTGTGAAGCTCCAGTAACTTCTGTGGAATTCCATGAGGATCCAATAGTAGCCCTGCAATATGAAAGCACTAGTTTCTTCTGGCCAGCTAGCGCATGTGAAATCTACAGGTGCCTGGTTCAGGAAAGATGTTTTTAGGTGCTAACTGGATAACTAGTGCCTAGAAGACTAGGGACTCCAATTTCCTCCCCTGCTCCTTTTTCTTTAAAAAAAAAAAAACACCAAAAAAACCACACCAAACCTATGATATTAATACAATGTTTTATTTAATCAAGTGTGAATTTGCATGGCTAAACACTTAAATGGTAAGAATGCATCAGGCTGAATTTGTATGCAGTGTTGTTGTAGCCATGTTGGTCCCATGATATTAGAGAGACAAGGTGGGAGAGGTGATATCTTTTATTGGACCAGTTTCTGTTGGTGAGAGAGACAAGCTTTTGAGCCACACAGAGTTCTTCTTCGGGTCTGAGAAAGGTACCCCCCAGCATCACAGCAAAATACAAGGTGGAACAGATTGCTTAGCATAAGTAGTGAGCACATATGGTGAGGGACCATTCAAGGTAGAGTGACTGCAGAGGTGTGAACAGGCCACTCTACCTTGAATGATCTATGCTAAACAATGTGTTCCACCTTCCATTTTGCTGAGATGCTGGGAGTGAAGAGGTCTGTGTAGCTCAAAAGAGTGTCTCTCTCTCTCTCCAACAGAAGCTGGTCCAACAAAATATATTACCTCCAATTTTGTCTCTCTAAGGCTGGATTTGTGACTTAACTTTGCCCCTTTGCATGTGTGCTTTGTGGTAGTCTTCAAGTTCATATGTGTGCTAGGTTAAATGCACGGTGTGTACCCGAGATGGCAGAAAAATGATGACTATTATGATATTTTAGAAACATGCTCACATAAAAACCACTGTAATAATCAAGGAAGAGTTTCATGTTCAACTTTCTCTCAAAATGTCTTTGCATCCTTAATTGTGCCGAGTTAGCACTGTATTAACCTAGGGGGTTTTTTGCATTCAGTAAATCAACATCAGAGTGGTTCTATAACATGTTTCTATTCTGATCCCAGGCAAAAATCACCTTCAAAATACTGCTAAGGGTCTTGCTTGGGGCTGTCAAAAGCCAGACACTCCAGAGTTAAACAGGAGCTTTCTCCTTAATTTTTTGTGACATGCTTGGATATTTCAGCAGAGTACATAAAATCATCACTGCCTGACAGAGACCCTTGCCCAGGGTTTGAATAACTTTCAAGTTTTTGCTTTGTCAGGCCGTGAACATAATTTGTCTGTGATCTGAATGTTGTAGGGACAAGAAGCTTAGAATACAAATTATTTTGGAATTCTTTGAAGGGTATTGCTTTACTCACAGAATAAATCAAACTAGTCTGAATGTTAAAAATTCAAGTGTATGAACAGCCTGGGGAATATATAAATATGGCACTTTCATACTTGGCAGATCTGCTTACCTGAGAGATGCCAAACATGGGTTTTTGAGTTTTGCTATTTTGTACTTTCTGCACTGCAGAACTCAAATAGCTATTGGAGAACAAGCAGGATTCTCTTTGGCTTATTGCATAATCAATTTAATTGTTACCTGAGGTCCAACTGCAGTATGTTTACCTCAAATTGTACACCTTAGTGCACCTTAACTATATCTCAATGGGATCAGGTTTATGGGTGATGAGCCAGAAAGAACATAGCCTGAGATCTGCAAGTCAAGTTGAGTTTACATGGCTGACTGTTTGAAAAAAGACTTCTTTATTTATAAACAAATAGGATATGCAAACTGATGAGCCATAATAAAAGTGGAATCTAATGATGTCATTTTGAATAACTTTTCAGAGTGTAACCAAACTTCAAGCTAATTCTAGGTATCCGCTATCTCTGAGCTGGGATTTGGAGCAATCATATTTTTTGAATTGCTCCGCTCCGGCTCCGGGCATAAACCTACTGCTCTGCGCTTCAGCTCTGGGCTCTGCTCCAAAGCCCTGTCTCTGAGGGAACCCGAGAAAGTTGAGGGAATAAAAAAAGGTGCACAGAAATATCAAATGAGTTAGCTGTACAGAGTACTGCAGAAACAAAAATATAAAATGCACTCCGGGTCTTTAGAAGCACTATCAAAAGCTGCTGTATCTAAGCAGTGGGATTATTAGAGTGAACAGTGTCATGGTTTTACCAAAGATGAGTTCTGTCAGAATGGTAATATGATGTTAGACTACTGTAAAACCGTTACTAACAGAATGCAATTCATTCTAAATATGAATCTCTTCCCATGGGATCATTGAATTTGTGTTCTGGGTTAGTAACAGACTCCTCAAATCTCTGAAGTCAATAAAATGGCTGCTAAGGGTATAATTCTTCTCCTTTGAACTCTTGCGGATTTTTGGTGCACATTCTGTGCTTGTTCCTCACACGAACTCCCACTGACACTTCCCGTCACCTGTTTTGTTTCTATTTCTAAAATCAGCTGATGACAGCACCTTCTGAACTGCACCTGTATAGGGTGCAAAAATTATTGTTGCATTAATTCCTCCCTCTGAACCCAAATGTGGCATGTGCGTCAAAGCAGGCAGTTGATTTCATGGCTTCTCTTGTCAATGATTCATTGACAAAGGGTGTCCCTGGAATAGCACACATGGGGGAGGAGAAAGTAGAAAAGCAAAAGCTCCCAACACTTGTGATTTTACTAATTAAAAAGAATTCTCATTTCCAAAGAAGAATCACTTGATATTGAACACCCGGGAGTGCACTGTAAGGCCACTAGCATAGGGGTTCTGTTTCCTATGATCTATGAAGTAATCAGATACAGTATAGCCAGAAGGCTATAAGCATACTGTGCTGAATACTGTACAGTCCTAGTGTCTCAGGAGGTTAATTTAAAAAATGCCTTATGACTTCCTCTCTTATAAGAAGATTTAGGACAATTGCTAATTGGGCTTTTAAAAAGGAAATAATGAAAGAGCCAACTAGATTTCCCTCCCCTCCTAAAAGAAGGAAGGGAGTCCTCCTATACTTCAGAAATAGCTGGTAACTGTGCCTAGAGAGTCTTGCAAATGCCTAGATTTTCAGATTTTACCACTGCTATCATTTAGTTGTATGAGCTTCCACTGCTCCGAAACACATCCAGGAACAAAAGGTGGGGCAGGCTGAAATTCCGCTTGTGTTCTGTGACAGAAAAGTAACTAGTGAAACTTTCTGAGGCCAACAGAAAGCAACAATACTAACTGTGGTTACAAAGTCTTATTTATTGATGAGACATGTAGGTGCAAAAGCAAATGTTATACACAGGCCAAATTCCATTCAGATTAAAAAATAAAATAAGTGTTGTAAGCAAGACAATAATAAATAAGACAACACAAATAAGTGTTGTAAGTAATTCTTCCACTCTACATCATTCTGATTAGGCCTCAACTGGAGTATTGTGTCCAGTTCTGGGTGTCTCGTTTCAGGAAAGGTGTGGACAAATTGGAGAAAGTAGAGGGGAGCATCACAAATGATTAAAGGTCTAGAAAACATGACCTATGAGGAAAGATTGGAAAAAATTGGGTTTGTTTACTTTGGAGAAGAGAAGACTGATGGGGGACATGATAACCTTTTATGTACTTGAAAACTTATCAGGAGAAGGCTGAAAAATTGTTCTCCTTAACCTCTGAGGGTAGGACAAGAAGCAATGGGTTTAAATTGCAGCAAGGGAGGTTTAGGTTGGACATTAGGAAAAACCTCCTGTCAGGGTAATTAAGCACTAGAAGAAATTGCCAGGGAAATTGTGGAATCTCTGTGATTGAAGGGTTTTAAAAACAGGTTAGACAAATACCTGATCTAGTTATTACTTAATTCTGCTTTGACTGGACTAGATGATCCATCGAAGTCCCTTCCAGTCCTATACTTCTATGATTCTATTTCTATGAACTATCTATGGAGGTACATACTGTATAAAGCACATGAACCTTTAAAATTTGCTCACGAAAGGCAAATGGGTTAAAGTATTAATTTGTTACAACAGATTTTCATGATGGAAAAATTCAAAGTCTTCTACTGAGCTTTTCAGGTCAGGTGAGAGTTTGAATATTGAAATTAAAATAAAAGGATTCCTACATAATGCATGATTTGTGCATGACTTCAAAGAAAACTTTCCTAGAGCTACATCTTCCTCTCTTCTTGCCCAAATCCTTCTTATGGGGGTGGGAGATAGGGAATAGGGGAACTGGATTGCTGGGAGGACTTCTAAAGCGATACAAAGTGTGCATTTCCACAATAGGTCATTAGTCTGAATCCATCAGAACTCCTTATAATTAGCAGACTGTTCAAAGGTTTATTGGTGTTTTCTGTTCTTTTCCTAGTGAGAAGATGATGGCATCACAACAAACACTGATCTGGACTTGGGATGGCAACAAAAATTTGGGGTGAATATCAGGAAACTTCTTGACTCTGAGATCTATCCAGGCTGTGGAATAGCCTCCCAGGAGAAGCAGTGGGGCACCAAACAGTCTGTCTCACTTTATCAGTCACCATATCAGTTTATTTTAATCTATCTACTGTCTTCTGTTTCACACCCAGTCTTCCCATTCCAGACAATGGTTTGCCTTCAGATTCTGGAGATTTCTTGGAGGCAGAACATTGTGGTGTTCTATCCTGGATCCTCAAGGATCCAGAGCATGATGGTTTGGTTCACCTCTAATACTAAGGTTCGTCTGAAGAGGGTCAGGGAGTCACTTAAATCTATAGTTATTAAAAGTGGAATTGAAGATGCAGGACCAGATTCTCGGTGTAGATCAGTGGTCTCCAACCTTTTTACACCCAAGTTCACTTTTTGAATCTAAGGGCAACCCAGGATCTACCCTTCCCTGAGGCCCTGCCCCTCCCCAAAGCCCTGCCCTGCTCACTCCATCCTCCCCTCTCCATTGCTCACTCTCCCCCACCCTCACTCACTTTCACTGGGTTGGAGCAGGGGTTTGGGGTTCGGGAGGAGGTTCGGGCTCTGGGCTGGGGCCAAGGGGTTTGCAGTGTGGGAAGGGGTTCTGGGCTGAGCCTGGGGCAGGTGGTTGGGGTGCAGGAGGGGGTGAGGGGTGCAAGCTCTGGATGGGAGTTTGGGTACAGGAGGTGGCTCCGGGATGGAGCACAGTATTGCGATACAGAAGGGGGTACAGGGTGCTGGTTCTGCAAGGGGGGTTAGAGCTGGGGCAGGAGGTTGGGATGGGGGGGCATGGAGTGCTGGCTTTGGAAGGGGGGTCAGGGCTGGGGCAGAGTGTTGGTGTGCAGGAGGGGGTTTGGGATGCTGGCTCTGGGAGGGAGCTCAGGATGGGGCTTGGGGTGCAGGAGGAGGTATGGGGTGCTGGCTCTGGGAGGGGGCTCAGGGATAGGTGTTGGGGTGCAGCCTCCCGCCGGGCAGCACTTACTTCCGGGGGCTCCCAGTTGACGGTGGGCGCAGCGAAGCTAAGGCAGGCTCCCTGCCTACCCCGACCCCACACGGTTCCCGGAAGGGGCCAACACGCCCCTGTGGCCCCTGGGGGGGCACGTGGCTCTGCACGTTGCCCCTCTTTGCAAGCACCACCCCCTAAGCTCTCCCGGCCAATGGGCACTGTGGGGACAGTGATTGCAGGCAGGAGCAGCATGCGGAGCGGGATCCCTGCCCCCCCCCCATTCCCAGGGCTGCGGGACTGCTCTGGCCACTTCCAGGAGCGGCGTGGGGCCAGGGTAGGCAGGGCGTCTGCCTTAGCGGCAGCCACTCTGCACCACTGGAGATCGCAATCGACAGGGAAATCCTCTATGATCGACCAGTTAATCATGATCAGCTGGTTGGTGACCAGGTGACAACTGGTGTAGATCATTATAGTTCCACTAACGTCGATAGAGCTAACCTGATTTGCACTAGCTGAGATTCTGACTTGCAGAGTTTTGTGCAAGAGCGAGCATGCTGTCTATTTTGAAATGCAGACATGACCTTCTCAGCTGTTCTCACAAAGTGGCACTTGCGTGGTATCACTAAAATCCTGAGCTGGTTTGGTCTTGCTATGGTGTCCGTCTATGAACTTGATCAGTTGCTCTGTATTTGCATATTAACATTTAATTTTACAATCAAGTTAAATTCAGCTTTTACATATTCATTCGGTGCTAACTGGATTGAATGTGGTGCATGTAACTGGCAACACATTGGTTTTTATATCTGTGATAAATTGTATCATATCCTTAATGCATTTCAGCCCAATGAGTACTACATCAAACTCTAAGAAAACCTTTTGCATCCTCTTAATAGAAAATGTGTACATTCATTTGATCATCTGCATTTGCAGATTGCTCTTGAACTCAGTCACAGATGGGACTTCCTGAGCCACTGTTTCAAACTATCAGTAGTATCCCCTTTTATACTGACCTGGCACCACGGCTTTGCTGCAGGGGCTCATTTTTGGGTTTAATGTATGAAACACGCTTCACTTTTTGTATTTTAACACTGGCTGTAGAGTTGGGTGAATGTTTTTAATGAATTGTTTGTTCACCAAAAAATTCAGTTTTGGGTCAACCAAATTTTTTCATGAATTTGGGTCAAACTCAGCAAATAATTTCAGTCAAAGTATTATTTTTTGAAAGTCAAAACATTTTGTTTTGAAATGACATTTGTTTAGAAAGGCAGCTAGATTTAACTTGAAAAGCACCTCAAACACAATGTTTCATTTGACTCTAAACAAAAAAAATTAGGGTTTTATTTTGTTTTTGTTTGGAGGTTTGGCCACCAAACAAACAAACAAAAAAGTTATTTACCCATCTCTTACTGGCTGTGTGTGACTTTCTTTCTAATACTACTTGCTTCCAAGAAAACTTGGAAGCACTGCAGCCTTTCTCCCTACTTCTCTACCAGGTTTCCTTCCAGACTAAGAGATTCAGGTGGCTTGACTTGGTCCATTTTTGGCAAAGATTTAGCTTACTTCTGACACCAAATAACAAAGATAAGAGACAGGAATGTGAGTAAGAGACTGATGGTTACAAAGGTCATAGAAATGTAGGTCTGGAAAGGACCTCCAAAGGTCATTTAGTCCAGTGCTCCAGTCTGAGGCAGGACCAAGTAAACCTAGACCATCCCTGACAGGTGTCCAGCCTGTTATTAAAAACATCCAGTGATGGGGCTTCCACAACTTACCTTGGATGCCTAACTTAATTATCCTTATAGCTAGAAAGTTTTTTTTTTTTCCCTAATAGCGAACTTAAATCTTTCTTGTGGCAGATTAAGCCAATTTCTTCTTGTTCTGTCTTCAGTGGAGAAGGAAAATAATTGATCACTCTGCTCTTTATAGTAGCCCTTAAAGTCTTTGAACAAAGCGAGCTCTGGGTGGAGCAGGGCAAGTGCAGGCAAAGCATCCTCTGTAAACAGCTCTGCTGATGCACCTCTCTCCTGACCTGAAGCCTCTGCTGTTCTTATTCAAGTCTTTGGTTCCTGACCTGCAGCATGCTCTGGTCCCAGGCAGTTAGTTACATGGTAGCTTTGGGATGTGGATGAGTCATGAGTGTGCTATATGTGGGGAGCTGGAAACCAAACCAATTTCATTTGTGTTCTCAACTAAAATAGGAAAGGTCCTAGGGCAGGGGTGTCCAATGTACAGCCTGCGAAACAGTTTAATCTGGCCCACATACTTCCTATGAATCTTCAGGTTGTCTACATGACTCCTGGAGTCCAGTGCTCCTGTCATGAGGGAAAAGTCAATACTGACAGATTCAAGCTATCGCCTCTTGTAAACTCCAGCTAAGCTATCCCCTCTCTTCAGTCTGTCTGGCTATCAAGGTAACTTTTCTCCCTGTCGTCATCACACAACCAGGACCTTTGTCCAGAGAATCTCAGTATTGCAAAGGGGTGCCTCACTTGGATCCTGCCTCCATCCATAAATATGACTTGGGCATGGGGTGTAAAGGTGGCACAGTTTGGATGTGCAGAGGGTGCTTAAAAATGTACCTCACTCAGTTTTCCGTCTGTTCCATCTCCTATGATTCCAGCCGTGTGGGGAAAACAAAAGTATTAAAAATGTCTGTTGCTCACTGGTTGAAAGCCTGCATGCATGACGCTTGAAGAGCAAAGGTCTCATTTCCCTATCACACACCACTGCTCATCAAGCTTGAAGGAATATCAACTCCTGTGTATATTTCCAGTGAATAATCCCCCAGTTTAGGGGAAGAGACCATGTAACTTGGTTGCTTCCTGGATCCATTTCCCAACTACTCACAACTTTGGCTCTGCAGAGCTCAAGCTGGATGGTAGGCCAGAAGAGGGGCTTCTGGAGGTATGCAGGGAGGAAATAGTGTGCCCAGGCCATGTACTCCTGCCTTCTGCTCCCTTCTGTTCACATAAATAGAGATTATTTGGTTTCAAGGTATAATCTGCACTGCAGGGGAAAGGACTAGACCATATAATGGACATCAGTGATGGCAAAAGATGCTGCAGTCTTTGACATAGACAAAATTTTGATTTCAGCAGGAGTCCTGACTAAGAAAAGATTGTGCAGTTGGGCCCTTTGATTAGCAGAAGAAGCCAAGAACTGAACAAGCATGTTGACAAAACTGTATCTTTTCTCTAGAGGGGGTTCTCCAAATAGGGCAGATGTAAACTTGGAGCGGGGCAGAACTGGGATGTACACATGGCTGCTCACCATGCTGTGCTAGTGGATGAACAGAGACCTCAAATTTCTGTTATGACAAAAGATGCCAGACTGACCACTAAACAATTAAATAGACTGGGAGTGGTGTGTGTGTGTGTTTATCAATGTAGGAAAAATGCCTCCTGTTTTTCTTGAATGAATGGGAAAGTGGAAAAACACAAGCTTTTAGAAATACTATATCTTTTGTAATAGATGTGAACAAATAATAGTAATTGTTGACTCTGTTTAAATTTAAAATTAGAAATGAAACTTTTTTTAAAGAAAAATCTCTCAAGAAACTAGAAATTATATGGTGGATCCTAAATTCCATTTTCCTGCGTTGGCAGCTATTGTGCCAATGAGTATCCTAACTCTGTTTTAAAAGAAATTCGCTTCTAAAGAATAGTTGTAAGATAGCTTCATGTTTCCCAGGAACTGGGTATCATGCATGTAATTTTTCAAATTAATGACAGGACTTGGATGGAGTGTGTACTCTTAGAACAAAAATGTCTTGTTAAAAAGCACTGTGTTTTGGACAGCTTGCAGCAAAAGGAGATTAAATCACTGGATCCGCCTTTTATATGGCTTGATTGATGAGAAAACTATGTTGGAGTATTCATTGTTTATCAAATGTCACTTGGCCAGTGCCACTAACCAAAACAAATATTTATTGGATGCAAAATAAAAGCTGATATTGCAATCATAATAAGTTCCATTAGTTCCAGTAAATAATTCCTATATTTCTAATCTTGTAAAAAGTTAAGGAATGTTGAAGGAATAACAAGTCACACTGCATGCTGGAACAATGGAAAGAGGTGACAAAATATTTTTAGCATTTAAAATGCTATTGCTTCTTCAGGATTTTCTTTTTTCTTTTAAGGGTATTGCAAGGGTAATACCTATATCTGTGTATGCACATATGCATGCTCCAGAAAAACAATTGAGATTTTCTATTATGACTCTTCTAAATGCAGAGTTGTTTTGTATTTATTTATGCAAAGATGCTGAGCACACAGGATCATTTAATTCCCGCTTACAGAGAAAATGTGAGCCTTTCATTTTAAAATGAAAATGAATGTAATACTCTGGCTGTTTATCAGTACAATAACCATATGCAGGGTAAGATACTATTCTGGGTTTCACTATCAAAACAAGACTGAAAACTGGAAGAAGACATAGGCTCATAATGCAGTCTTCTCCATTTTTAACAGTTGGCACTTGTCAAGAGCTGCCAACCAGAAGTGTTGGATGTGCCATAGGTGGTTTTTTTTTTCTTATTCTTAGAACTGGAGATCTGTTGCAGTAGTTAGCAAGTGTTAAAGTTGTAATAGCTTCTCTTGTAGCTGAAGCAATAGACCTTACAGGCAGTCCCCCACATGTACTGAATAACAAATACACTCTATGCTCTTGGCCAAAAAGCCATGTCTTTTCAGTTTGTATTTTTTTCCCTTGCTCGTTAAACAGCTGAGCTAAATTTGGTGCTGATGAAAGTGAGACTCACTATTGGCTGCACACAGGCATAATGGTAAGGAAGCACTATGCAAACTTCCTCCCATTAGTTGCTCATGAAACCAGCCTTAACCTGCAATAGCTGTTACCAAGATAATCTATATACCATTCCAGTCCTAGGCAGAGGAGACAGGCTTTGTTTGAACTCTCTGTAGCTTTATTTGATTTTTTTCTTGTAATTCTCAATACACATGTATTCCTGAGACATTAGAGAAACCCTCCTACGGTAGCTAATTTAACACATGGTACTTACAACAGCTGGCAGTGAATACTTTGTATTTCAAGGTTTGAGAGTTCAAATCCTGTGCATCTTGTAGTTTTAGGAACATTGCAGTGTGTGCTTTTATTCTCACCTCTGTTCATTCTAAACTACTTGTGCTTTTCTAAAGGCAAAAAAGAAGAAAACTAGACCAAATAATTTTGTTAAATTGTTCGCCCTCCTTGGGGCCATGGGAGCTCTGAAATGGGGTGGGTAGATCAAGGTAGCTCTAACACTGTCCTCCTTAAGTTGACTATTTTACATGGTATCCCTCTTCCAACATGCTGGTCTTCATTGCTATTGCATATGTTTGGTTCCTGATTCTGCAATAAGATACCTGGGGCTCCAAGTAGCTCATTGTCGGACTGGGGCCTTAGACTGTAAACTCAGTGGGGCAGGGACTGTTACTACATATTTGTACAGTACCTAGGACAATGAGGCCCTGACTTCAGAATCAAATGTTGCTGAATTGTTCTCTTTAACTCTGGTTTCTTTGTATAGTTCTGGAGCAGGTATAAAAATTAGGGCTATCGATTCATCACAGTTAACTCACAATTAACGTAAAAAAATTAATTGCGATTAATCGCAGTTTTAATTGCACTGTTAAATAATAGAATGCCAATTGAAATTTATTAAATATTTTGGATGTTTTTCAACGTTTTCATATATATCTTGTGTTCTGTGTTGTAATTGAAATCAAAGTGTATATTATTTTTGCTTACAAATATTTGCACTGTAAAAATTATAAACAAAAGAAAGTCATTTTCAATTCACCTCATATAAGTACTTAGTGCAATCTTTGTCGTAAAAGTGCAACTTACAAATGTAGGTTTTTTTTTTGTTACATGACTGCACTCAAAAACAAAACAATGTAAAACTTCAGAGCCTACAAGTCCACTCAGTCCTACTTCTTGTTCAGTCAATTGCTAAGACAAACAAGTTTGTTTACATTTAAGGGAGATAATGCTGCCCTCTTCTTATTTACGTCACCAGAAAGTGAGAACAGGCATTTGCATGGCACTTTTGTAGCCGGTATTGCAAAGTATTTACGTGCCAGATATGCTAAACATTCGTATGCCCCTTCATGCTTCGGCCACCATTCCAGAGGACATGCTTCCATGCTTCATTAAAAAAGAATACATTCATTAAATTTCTGACTGAACTTGGGGGAAAATTGTATGTCCCCTGCTCTGATTTACCCGCCTTCTGCCATATATTTCCTGTTATAGCAGTCTTGGATGATGACCCAGCACATGTTCATTTTAAGAACACTTTCACTGCAGGTTTCACAAAATGCAAAGAAGGCACCAATGTGAGATTTCTAAAGATAGCTACAGCACTTGACCCACGTTTTAAGAATCTGAAGTGCTTTCCAAAATCTGAGAGGGATGAGGTGTGGAGCATGCTTTCAGAAGTCTTAAAAGAACAACACTCCGATGCAGAAACTACAGAACCTGAGCCACCAAAAAAGAAAATCAACCTTCTGCTGGTGGCATCTGACTCAGATGATGAAAATGAACATGTCGGTCCACACTGCTTTGGATTGTTATTGAGCAGAACCCGTCATCAGCATGGATGCATGTCTTCTGGAATGATGGTTGAAGCATGAAGGGACATGTGAATCTTTAGCACATCTGGCACGTAAATATCCTGCAACACCGGCTATAACAGTGCCATGAGAACACCTGTTTTCACTTTCAGGTGACATTTTAAGCAAGAAGCAGGTAGGCTTATCTCCTGCAAATGTAAACAAATTTGTTTGTCTGAGCGATTTGGCTGAACAAGAAGTAGGACTGAGGGGACTTGTAGGCTCTAAAATTCAACTTTCATGATAAAGAGATTGCACTACAGTACTTGTCTTAGGTGAATTGAAAAATACTATTCCTTTTGGTTTTTTACAGTGCAAATACTTGTAATCAAAAATAAATATTAAGTGAACCCTGTACACTTTATATTCTGTGTTGTAATTCAAATCAGTATATTTGAAAATAAGGAAAACATCCAAAAATATTTAAATAAATGGTATTCTATTATTGTTTAACAGTGTGATTAATAATTTTATTTGCATGACAGCCCTAATAAAAACCAAAACTGACAGTTTTGAGACACTTCGATGCAAGATAATTTAGGAGCAAAATGGGACAGGGTACAAAATTCAGAAATCTTTTTTCCTGCCTCTGTGGTATCTATCAGTGGAGAGAGAGAGAGAATATGCTATATCCATACTTGCTACAAAATATATGTATTTGGGTGACCAGACATTCTGTCAGCCTCTTGATTGCTGAGCAAATAAATAGGTCAAATTCCACTACAGCTTCAGAATGAAAAAACAGCTTATTTTGTAAAATACATAGTAAAAATAGATTGGCAGATAACAGAAGATTATTGGCTTCACACAGCAAAATGCTGCACAGTAAATGTTCCCAGCTGACTCAGGGTGCGGTAAACTGGATTGCATCAAGTGTTCCTCATAGTGTATCATCCCTCCATGAACAGCAGCCAATTTTAGAAGATCTCAGGCATCTTCTTTTAAAAGAATGAGGGCACTCAACATTAAGATAAACATCACCTAGTCTATACATGAATACGTCTGCAACTAAACTGAATTTTAACATCTTAAAATGTCTTCTGGGTTATCTTGTCCCTTTTAACAAGCTACTTGGTCAAGTTAGAATAGCTCTTTCTTAATAGTATGGATGTGCTCACCAATTTGCATAATAGAATAAGAATATTTTCCTTCAGAGCAAATATTTGTACCAGCCTCAAAGTGAACAGTTGAATCTGGAAAAATATCCAGTTTGTTTGGGTGAGAGAGAAGGTAGTGGTTGTGGGGTTATTGGTTTCCCGCCCTTTATTTCCCCCAGAAAGGGACCTGTTACCCAAACAAAACCCGCATCCCAGTACAGCCAAACTTTTGGGTTATTTAGAGCTCTGAACATGGCTACCGATCCCTCCTCTCCATCTGTACAACTTTTATAGAGATGAAACCAATAGTATTTCACAGAAATTATCCTGTCTCTAGAAATGTATGTTGAAATTAATAGAAAATCTCCTCTAAAGCAGTGGTTCTCAACCTTTCAAGCTTACTGTACCCCTTTCTGGAGTCTGATTTGTCTTGCGTACCAGCAAGATTCAGCTCACTAAAAAACTACTTTCTTACAACATTAGACATAAAAATACAAAAGTGTCACAGCACACTATTACTGAAAAATTTCGTACTGTCTCATTTTTACCATATAGTTATAAAATAAATCAATTGGAATATAAATATTGTACTTACTTTTCAATGTATCGTATATACAGCAGTATAAACAAGTCGTATGAAATTTTAGTTTATACTGACTTCGTTAGTGCTTTTTATGTAGCCTGTTTGTAAAACTAGGCAAATATCTAGATGAGTTGATGTACCCTGAAAGATCTCTGCGTACCCCCAGGGTAGATGTACCCTGGTTCGGAACCACTGCTCTAGAGTGTAACCATCTGTAATGGGGACTAACAATCCCATACTGAGCACAGACAGAGATGTGGGAGGAGGGTCTCCCCTGTTTACAACCAAGCAGCTTGATCAACCCCCGACGCTGCTGCCAGAGCTGCCAATCGTGGATGCAGGCACCCACAGCTGCACCCAATAGAGCAAACAAGGCCTGCTATAAAGGGGAGAGTGCAGAGAAGGAAAGGAAGGTAAAAAGGCCTGGAACAGCAAAGGGACAGCCCTTCACTGAAAAAGACTGCAAGCCCTAAAATAGACTTGGAGATGACGGTCCAGGAACTGACCTGACTGAGAGCAAACTAAGGGTCGTCAGTCAGAAGAAGCTGAGACCTCCCCTGCCCCTTGAGAGACCACTCTAAGAGACGAGGATAATGTGGTAGCAGAAGTGGGGTTGCAGTTAACGATCGCTGCAGAAAAGGGAAGCAAAAAAACCCAACCCTTTCTTCTTCCCTGCCCCATGTACAGGAGTACTATAGAGGTGAATCAGCTCCTGTAATGGCTGATGACAACAACAGTTGTTCAAACAGATGGCAACGCATCAGCAACGGTTGTTTCAATGGGTGGCAGAATTAGTAGCAATGGCTCCCCCTCAGAGTTCTGCCCCTTTGGGGAATGCATCCTTCATAATTCAGGAGACCTCTCTGACCTTGATGCTCCCCAAGGTGATAACCCAGAATCATTCCTGGTAATCTTTGAGAGGGTAGTCATGCTTCCCATGGGCCTCTGGCCCAGTGGGCAATCTGGCTTAGCCCACTCATTGGGGATGCCCAGGCTGCATACTGGGGGCTTGACAATGCAGTGGCCCAGTACTATAAGTGACTGAAGCAGTCATTTTGGATAGACTAGGCCTAGACGAAGAGACCTACTGCCAGCGTTTTCGCCACTATCGCTACTCCATGGGCAATTGACCAAAAACGTAATGATATCTAGCTGGTTAAAGCTAGAGTCCCGAATGAGACTCCAGATAGCTGAACTCCTAGTTATGGAAAGTTCATACAGATTCTTCTGCCTGCTGGCCGAGACTGGGTTTGTAGACGCTGACTGGTAACTTTAGCTTTAACCACCTACCTCATGGACAACTCGATGGCCACTCAAGGACCCTCTATAGAGGAAATAACTACTCCAGGTACATGGGAGAAGGAAATGGGCCAGGAATCCAAGAGTGGTGGCCTCTCTTTCATAAACCCGAAGAAAACACAGACATCTGACTGGTTGATGGACAGGGGCAGGTGAACATTTTAAGGTCTATGGGACTGCCCCTACATGGAGTGTAACTTCAGACAGGTCTGGACTAGGGAGAATAGGGCCCAGGAAAAAGTCCCAGGAAACTCACAATTCCAGTCAAAGTGGAAGGTCAAAAGACACTGGCCCTCATTTGTCTGGGAACAGATAGTCAAAGCAGTAGGGAAACTTGAGAAAGGGGAAATCCCAACTAAATATACCCGTGGAGATATTTTATGGTATCTTAGCATGACAATAAGACTAACTGTTGATGGGAACCAAGGCTGGATGACAGTATGTGTTTCTCCAGTCTCCCTACCCCACAATATTGGGCTGAGACTGGGCATATTTTCCCAAGCTCTTGCAGAGAAACTTTCTTTAACACAGGAGCCTGAGGAAGACACCCCAAAAAAGATGTTGGGGACATTCTTATATCCCAGCCAAAGAAAAGTAAATCCCAGAAAGAAAAATGGATAGAAAGGGAGCTGAGAGGGGCGATCCCCTCTGTAGGCATAATAGAGACCACAGATGCTGGAGCTGATGCCAGTGTGATTGAAGATTCTGGGGAAGGGCATCCACAGGCCCAAATACAACACTCCCTCCACAACTGAACCCAAATAAGCTGACTGGACGTCCCGTCCAGTCCTACGATTCTATGATTCTTGGGCTCAGGAAGAGGGAACAAAATGCAGCTAATACAGCTCTATGCACAATTCAGTAGGATGTTGAGAGGTGGGCAGACAAAACTCTCCCTCTCCTAACAAGCAAGAAAGATTCCATGGGCAAAAGTCCATTAAAGGCAGGAGTCAAAGGAAAGAAAATGCTGTCTCCTTCCAACTACCGCATCTTATGTACCTCATTGACAAATGTGACTTGTCTCTGGCACGCCTTCCACCTTCCCTGCAGCAACTCCTATCAGGCAGTTACATATTCTTACATTAAATAAATTCAGTAACCAATTAAAATTGTTGCGGTACCATAAAATAGAAAAATATCCAAAACCAGATGTCTTTTAACTGAATTAAATATAAAGTGAATATGGGTCTCTAATGGCTGGAGAGCAGTGACTAAGTGGTCATTGACTAGTTAAAATGCTTAGAACATTTCAGATGTACATTTATGGAAAGTGGGTGTTTCAGCCCCATCTTTCCCTCTAGCTATCCTTACTTAGGCATTCTGTTTCCTTTCTGAGTCTGTTACACAAAGTGAACTCTGAGGTTAGTCTTTTGAGCATAAAATTCAATGTACTATAGTCCATACCACCCCTGAATTCTCATTTTCCTGCCTAACCCACTGCTGGAAAAAGATGAACAAAGAAAGTCTATTGTCCTGAATGCTAAGTGAGATCGAGCTGTGAAAGGCAGGTATGCCAAAATCATTTGCACAAATTGGGGGCGGGAGTGGGGAGGATGGATGAGACTTCCTGGAGCAAGGGAGGGTGTGGAGAGCCTTTACAAAATCAGTTTGAGGTGAGTAGAAAGGACAAAAATGTCATGTGCAAGTTAGACCATCTGAGCCTAGCCAAAAAGATGGATGGTGGGAGAGGGGCTATATGACAGGACTTGTGGCTGCGTGAGGATGGAGAAACGACACACAATCCCTGGATGGGACGATACTAGTTAGGCAGGTTTTCCAGGTTCAGGTCATGGCAGAGAACATTTCACAGAGACAGGGCCAGCTCTAGCTTTTTTGCTGTCCCAAGCGGACCAAAAAACAAAACAAAAAAAAAGCCCTTGAAATGTGCCGCCCCATGAATGGCCGGAATGCCGCCCCTTCAGATGTGCCGCCCCAAGCACCTGCTTCCTTTGCTGGTGCCTGGAGCTGGCCCTGCGCACAGATGCTGTAGGTACTATTCAGTGCTTGATCGACTAGGCTTATGCTTGGTCCTAAATTCAGCCACATGTATGCCATTTAATTCTTATTTGCAAGCATTCTCTCTATTTATGTTAAATAAACCAAGCTTTTTAAAATGAACTTTAATGTATCTACTGTTACTGGGAATGATTTCTGTCAGCTGCTCTGAGGAAGTGAACCTCTAGCCTTAGGCAGAAAGCACCAGTTGAAGTGCTCAGATAAATGTGTGCAATTGCATGGTGTGTTCCAATAGGAGCTGCAGATAGTGCCTGGTTGATTTTAGCAGAGGACCAAGATGAGGGCTGCATTTGTGGGGTCTGAGGTGAGATGCAGCCACCCTCATTTGCACGGATAGAACTTTTATACTGAACCACACATTAAATGTGCTCCTATCAAATCATGACTCTAAGTTATTCACACATCATAGGGAACTATAAAAGTGAGGAGGGGTGTCCCTATTGACAACCTCTCTAAAGAAGCTGAGGAACTAATAGGTTCGGAGGCTGGAATATCTGATCACCCTAGCTATGATCTTTAGGATGAAGGATAATTAGATGATGTGGGGAAGCGTGCGCTGCTTTTGCCCATGTGGTGTCTGTCCTGTGGCTAAATAGGACTTCAGTTTTCAGGACTGTCAGTCTGGCACTTCTTCAGTGAACTAAAATGAACATCAAAAAGGCAAAAAAGCTAAATAAATTGATAGAGGTGTAAAATGGAGCTCAAGTTCTGCTTTTATTTTACAGAAGCAAACACAGTTTATAGCTCCTTATCTAGGAGCTTCTTACTGCCATCTGTAGAATTTAGCAATTTCCTTTCCCTCTTGCTCTAGTAACTGTGAGTCTCAGTAGCAGAAGAATCGTTGCTTGGATACTCAATCTTCTTTCTGCATTTACTGATGGAAGTGTGTGCTCAATTTTGGTAACTTGATCATCACGACTTTTGCATAGATCTGAAAGTCTCTAGCAAAGGCAATTTCTTAAGTGACAGTCTAAATGCGGCAGATACACAAGAATTGCTTAACAATCTATTTAGAAGGAATGGAGCAGTGCTGCTATGAACATTTTGTTGATATAATAATTGTGGCATAAAATAAATTGCATGGAAACTAACCTATTATGAATGTGCCAGTGCTGTACTGTCTCTACTTCTCTTCTCCCTAGAGACTAGAAAACAACCTATGAACATTCAATTTGCTATTACCTGATTTGACCCATTTGTGAGCAGCTGAGTGAGCTTGTTTAATTTTTTAACTTTCCTTACCATTGTTCCTTGCCTGTCTTCTGGCGTAGCCAAACTTCTAATAACCATGATTCTTTATTGTAAGTTTAAATCAGTGTTTCTGTAGCTGACATGTTAAAATGCAATAGCTGGATTTGCTCTGTGTTAAATGTATTGTTTTTTATCTTAGCCTACACAGGGCTGGTGCAAGGATATTTCGTGCCCTAGGCGAAACTTCCACCGTGAGCCCCCGCCTCCGGCCTGGGGAGCCCTGCAGCAGTTCTCTGCCCCTCCCCTCTGCCCTGCGGTGCCCCCCCTGCGGCAGCTCCCTGCCCCCCTGCCCAGGAAGCCCCCCCTGCGGCAGCTCCCCGCCCCAGCTCACCTCCACTTCACCTCCTCCCCTGAGCACACTTTTTGGCGCCCCCAACCACTTGGCGCCCTAGGCGGCCGCCTAGTTCGCCTAGTGGTTGCACCAGCCCTGAGCCTACAAACAAACTAGTTAGAAGTGTGCATTTGGGGAAGGAAGATAAAGGAGTGGAAGTGAAAGTGCTTGAGTCTTTCTTAGTGAGTCTAACCTCTTGATGTATACACTCAAACATTCAAGAAGCAAAATCTTTCTATCCCTCACATCCTAAAACCCTAGAGTTCGGGTCAGGGGCTCATTCTTGAGATAAGTTGAAAATAATATAAGGTTGGTTACTTAGCAATTCTATTTCCCCCCCACTCACATGCTTAAACTTAAGGCGGTGCTTAAGTGGTTTATTGGATTTGTTTCAGTGTAGTAGCCGTGTTAGTCTGTGTCAGCAAAACGAAAATAAGAAAGAAAAACTTGTAGCACCTTAGAGACTAACAAATTTATTTCAGCATAAGCTTTCGTGGGTTAGTACCCACTTCATCGGATGCATGGAATGAAACATACAGTAGACAGATATTTATACAGTCAGAGAAACATACAGTCAAAGGTTTTTCTTCCCCTGCTGTTATGGTTCCTCTCAACTAATTAGCCTCTTAAGGTTGGTCTATGCACCTCCACCTTATCATGTTTCTCTGACTGTATAAATATCTGTCTACTGTATGTTTCATTCCATGCATCCGATGAAGTGGGTACTAACCCACGAAAGCTTATGCTGAAATACATTTGTTAGTCTCTAAGGTGCTACAAGTTTTTCTTTCTTATTTTCGTTTTATTGGATTTGTGTGGCTGTTCCAAGAACATACCATATAGGAGTTCTGTGGAATTAAAGGGACCCTGAGATGAGAAGAGCATAGTTAACAGCTAAGTCAAGGAGTCCTGAACATTTTAGGAGGATCTCCCTGAATATTTCATCCACTTAATTCTCACTTTTCCACTACCTGAGGAGGATGAGGAATAGAATCCAAACTGATCAAAGACTCTCTTGATTCTGAGTAGGCTCAGGGACACTTCACCTCGGCCATTGTTTATTTTACTTCTCCAAGGGCCTGACTCCTTCATTCTTTTCTCTCTTACAGCTGCTCCCTGCAGAAGTGGATGAGGGGAGCTTGTTCACAGATTGGCAGAATGATTTTTGTGGGAGTCCTACCTAGTATTTGGTAGAACACTGTTTCTTGTTGGGTGTGTGTGTATCTGGTGGGTTGGTTTTTTTTGACATTGACTAGGTTGACATGATTCTTCAAGAGTTTACAAAATTCTCAAACACTTAACTTGTATACTAATATATTTTGGAAAAGTAAAGAGAAGATGATAGGTGTGTGGAGAATGTGGAACATAGACAGCGGTTGTCTTTATTTTGTGCATTGTTTAGTGCAGCAAAGGAAAGTAACAAAGAGGAAAACCATGAGTAGTCATGCTCAGGAATCCCAGTTTATGAAGACCACCTATAATAATACACAGGGAGTTGGAGGTTTGTTATTATATTTATTGGTTCTTATGTTCTGTATTCTAATTCCACTTCAAAGAGTTGCTCCTCTGGGTCGATTTCTAGAACATGTGGTAAAGGATTGAACACTGAATAAGTTGCCAGCTTGGGATGTATGAAATGGTAGATCTGTGTGCAAAATCAGCAGGTGTAATGATAGCTCCATAAAATATGAGTGAGGGTGGTTGATAATCACATTTAGAGCCTCTTAAGAAAAGCTCGAGGTTAATTTTGTTTATATGGAAGAAAAATATCTATGTAGTACTGTGTTTTCTCATGTTTTTAGAGAGGCTGCAAGGGGTATTCAAGTGCTTTCTGCTATTGATTATTCTCAAAAACAGTTTTAGGAGTTCTATTCCAGGTTATGGGATTTGGGGCATATGATTGCAGGTGTTTCACTAGGAAGAGGTTGGATAGAGCTAATTTGGGTTTTCTCATTGTCTGAGTGTTTGTTCTTTAGTAACTTTGTCTAGGAAGTGTCTAACCTGTAGATACCTATAGCAATTATGAGAAGTTAGATTAAGTGTACACTCTGAGTTATTTATAGTCCAGTAATGTAATGCATTGGAAAAAGTCTCTAATAGCTGATTAATCTTTGGCATGTCATTTTTTAAAAAGTGTCTTCCTGTCATTGGAAGAAAAGATGGTAACGTGCATATCTAGAGAGTCAGTGAGAATTCTGGATTGCTAATATCTACTTTTGCAGAGTGATCACTAGCATTGATCTCCCAGAGAGACCAAAGTGCTCTGTCTAAAATCAGGTTGCAAAGAAAGGGGGTGGGGGGGTTCCAAACTAAGTAACTAACACTAACACATGCTTTGTGTTACTGTAAAATGCAACCACTTTCAAATGTATTGCATTACAGCTGCCCAGTTAGAGAATTTCTGATTAATACTGCCTTTTATTTTCTACTGGTTGGAACCTTAACCAGTTGATTCTTGGTCTCCCTCCATGCCATTTAAAATCCTCTTTTATATCAAATAAGTAGAAATACTGGGACGACTTGAAATACAACATAGGGAAAGACGTTGACTTCGCCAAACATAGATATAAAATACTTTCCTAACACAATTTGTTCGGCTTTAAAATCTTACTCCTTTGTTTTTGGTACTTGATCAGCAGGGTGTCAAATTCCTTCAATATCCCAGCTCAGCCCAGTAGAAATACTGAACCATATATAAATTAGTGTAGTTCCACAGATAGCTATGTGGATTTACAGCCACTGAGAATATGGCCCATTGTTCTTTTTGATAGGTTCCAAACGACTAGCCCCAGCTGTGGGGAACTTAGATGTGGGAGGCGTCTTAGTTTGGAACTCACTATTGGGTCTAGCTGTGTGTGTTTGTGTTTTTAATAAAGCATGTTGTGAAAAATGGAGTTCACTCCTAGGCACAATGGGCCTGGTTCGCCACCGCCTCCCACCTTTTATAGTTCTGTAATTGGTGAGAAGGAGAGCTGTTGCTGATATAAAAGGTGATAGGACGGCCGAGAGGGGAGTCAATTGGGACTTAAAGTAAAAATATGACTTGCTGAGAAGTGCAAGAAATGACTTGTAAGATACATTGATTAAACTTTCTGACACTGATCAGATGGGAGGGAGTGGACTCCAGCAGACAGTAAGAGGTGTCGGATTTTGTTTTAAAACCCTTCCAACAGGGAATAAGCAGTTGGTTTTTGTTTTCTTCTCTGGGATCCTCTTGCTTAGCTACATGGCAGAATATAAAAACTCTCATTTCTACCCAATTCCCTTATTAATTACTACCACTGAGAAGTCGGACTGACTTGGTCTTTCCTGATGCTGAAGGGAGAGGAAGTCTAAAACAGCTACTATTCCAGGATGTTGGCATAGAAAGGGAGATGATCAATTGAGGGTAATGCCACTGACTGAGGCCAATTGTTCACATTCCAAACTAAGATCCCAATTCTGTGAAGACGTACGTATGAGTATAACTTTGTGCTAGGGTGACCAGGCAGCAAGTGTGAAAAATTGGGACAGGGGGTGTGGGGTAATAGGAACCTATATAAGAAAAATACCCCAAAATCGGGACTGTCCCTATAAAATCAGGACAACTGGTCACCCTACTTTGTGCACATAGTTTCCAGTGACTTTACTGGAACTCCTCAAGCATAATGTTAGGCAAGTGCTTAAATATTTAGAGTAATGAAACCTAAATGTTCTATTGCTCAGGTGCTGTGACTCTTAAGGATACTTCCATGCATGTCAATTAGTTGAATCCTTATAAAATATATTGGACAAACTGCAGAAACAGAGTAGGCTCATTGCCTTTTGAACTCACGTGATTGTGTATTAGATGAGATGTAAACTAAAATATTGACACTCCCCCTCCCATCAAGCCTTGAAAGATCCTCTGGCACTTCTAGCAAGGGTTGTGTGTGTGGGCCCTGATGGTTTTGGTGTGTGTAGCTTGAAAGTGAAAGGCTTGTTTTTTGTGTATTGAACTTTTGAAAATTCCTAAAAGCTCTGCTTGGCTGCAGCCATTTTGTTCTTTGAGTTGCTACACCCTGTTTTGCTTGTAGGCTCTCTGGGGCAGGGACTATTGTCTTTTTATTATGTGTGTGCATAGCACTTAACACAGCGGGGACCCTGTTCTTGATTAGGGCCTGTGGATGTTACAGCAATTAAAATAATTAATCAAAAACACAAAGGAGATATGCTCACTATGCTCCGTTGGATATTTTACTCTCTCTATCATTCTCATTGGGTTTCCCTTGAACTAAAATGTCACTTTTTAGATTTGAAGGGCCAAATTCTCTACTAGCATAACACCATCAACTTTCAGTGAACGCGCCAGCAGAGAACTGGACCCAAACTAGGTTTCTTTTCACAAAAAATAAAACCTAAGAATGTCCTGTCCAAATTGAATTTAGTATGGAAACGAATTATCCATCTAAAATTCATACCAAGATTTTGACAGGAAATACTGTTTTTTGTTTCCTCACAGCAGGTGAGTTGTTGAAAAAGCTTCTGCATTTCATTTCTGACTGTCCAGGTGATTCTTGTATTTGCAGATTGCTAAACTGTCTGAATGCTGTAGCATCTTTGAGTGGTACCACATGTGACACCCTGGCACCCCAATATTCAGCACTGTCATGTAATTAGGATATGTTTTGTACAAAGTATGCCTTGTTGAGGTATCATTCTAAAAGTATTGATCTGCTAGACAATATCTTGTTGGATTGCATGTAGTATCATTGTATGTGAAGTTTTGAAGTTTGCTATGGATATGTTACAGAAACATGTTGTGAGGTTGAAAACACCCACAACAGCCTTTCAGGTACAACAGTAAAAAGGCCAAACAATGTTAATGGCTTATTGAAGAAATGCACACAAGCACAAGGATTACCCTAGGAACTGTGTATAATAGAAATCTCTCAGAAAGAGCACTACACAATGGAACTGTTTGACCCAGGTAATAGCAAAAGAGCTTTTCAACAAGTTGGAAGAAGATATAAAAGGGAGACAATGACATCATGATGGGACCTCATTCTCCCTACAACAACACACCTGGAAACATCTGAGGAACAAAGGCTGAACTGTGGGAAGTGATGGTCCCAGGCTAAGGGATTGCTAGCCTGTGTATGAAAACCTGGGAAAGCCAAGGCCGCTTGTGCCTTAAGAATCTGCCAGCCTGTTTATCACTCAGGGTGAGAATCTGCTAATTCATATCCTATCTATCCAGTGTGTTAAGCTCAGTTTGTGGTTTTGTTTAATTAGACTCATAGAATCATAGACTTTAAGGTCAGAAGGGACCATTATGATTATCTAGTCTGACCTCCTGCACAATGCACGCCACAGAATCTCACCCACCCACTCCTGGAATAATCCTCTCACCTATGTCTCAGCTATTAAAGTCCTCAAATCATGGTTTAAAGACTTCAAGATGCAGAGAATCCTCCAGCAAGTGACCCATGCCCCATGCTGCAGAGGAAGGCGAAAAACCTCCAGGGCCTCTGCCAATCTACCCTGGAGGAAAATTCCTTCCCAACCCCAAATATGGCGATCGGCTGAACCCTGAGCATGTGGGCAAGACTCACCAGCCAGACACCCACGAAAAAATTTTCTGTAGTAACTTCTAACATCCCATCACCTATTGGGCCTATTTACCACTGATAGTCAAAGGTCAATTAATTGCCACGATCATGTTATCCCATCAAACCATCTCCTCCATAAACTTATCTAGCTTAATCTTGAAGCCAGATAGGTCTTTTGACTCCACTGCTTCCCTTGGAAGGCTATTCCAGAACTTCACTCCTCTGATGGTTAGAAACCGTTGTCTAATTTCAAGTCTAAACTTCCTTATGGCCAGTTTATATCCATTTGTTCTTGTGTCCACATTGGTACTGAGATTAAATAATTCCTCTTCCTCCCTGATATTTATCCCTCTAATATATTTAAAGAGAGCAATCATATCTCCCCTCAGCCTTCTTTTGGTTAATGTAAACAAACCAAGCTCCTTGAGTCTCCTTTCATAAGACAGGTTTTCCATTCCTCGGATCATCCTAGTGGCCCTTCTCTGTACCTGTTCCAGTTTGAATTAATCCTTCTTAAACATGGGAGACCAGAACTGCACACAGTATTCCAGATGAGGTCTCATGAACGCCTTGTATAACGGTACTAACACCTCCCTATCTCTACTGGAAATACCTCGCCTGATGCATCCCAAGACCGCATTAGCTTTTTTCACGGCCATATCACATTGGTGGCTCATAGTCATCCTGTGATCAACCAGGACTCCGAGGTCCCTCTCCTCTTCTGTTACTTTCAACTGATGCGTCCCCAGCTTATAACTAAAATTCTGCTTTGACCTGTTTACTATCACTTATAATCACTTAAAATCTATCTTTTGTAGTTAATAAACTTGTTTTTGTTTTGTTTCACCTTCCTCTGCAGCATGGGGCACGGGTCACTTACTGGAGGATTCTCTGCATCTTGAAGTCTTTAAACCATGATTTGAGGACTTCAATAGCTGAGACATAGGTAAGAGGATTATTCCAGGAGTGGGTGGGTGAGATTCTGTGGCGTGCATTGTGCAGGAGGTCAGACTAGATGATCATAATGGTCCCTTCTGACCTTAAAGTCTATGAGTTTATGAGTGTGTGTAAATTATAACTTGGGGCAGAAAGCTGTTGCATATCTCTCTCCACATTGAGGGAGGGGGCGAATGTTATGAGCTTATGCTATACAGTTCCCTGTGCAGCGCAAGATGGTATAATTTTGGATTTACCCTTCAAAGGGGGGGTGCATGCTTTAGGAACTGGAAGGTACCTTAGCTGTGGCTTCCCATGCAGGGGCTGGTCAAAGAACTTGGGTGTATCCCTACCTGTATGTATGCAGGTGAAAAAGCAAGCTTGGAGAGCTTAGTAACTTGTCACAGCAGCACAGTGTGAGAGGGATCCCAGGCTGGTGGGTGAGGTGGGTTCAGTGTTACCCTAGTTGCAGGTAGCACCCTGGGGGAACCCATCACATCATGTATATAGTATTAGAATTAATTATAATTATTTATTATAATATATTTAATATTATTTATATATTATCTACAGAAGAGAGCAAAGATAAATTCTGTCATCACAATATCAAATTTCACTTCCATACTGATCTGATTTGGCACTACATTTCTTTATTTCACTCTATCCTGATCTGATATGTCCTTCTCTCTAAAAGTGCAGAGCAAACAGAAGAGGTATATCAAGGTTTCCTGATTACTGCTGTTTGAAAATATCATCATGGATCCTCTCAGCACTGGAATATTTTTTATGCTTTTCAGAAACCTAGATTATTTTACTGAAGCTGCTGTTTCATCTCTTTATGAATGTATAAATGTTAATCCAATGTCTCTGACTGGTTTCTCGTAGTCAATTTTATGCACAGGATGAGTCATTTCAAATATTCAAATAAGGAAAATTTCATTAGTTCCATGTAGACCGCTGTTTGGCATTGAGCCAGTACAGAAAAATACATTGTACTATCCATGGATGGAACTTAAAACACAAAAGGGATTGGCAAAGGTAGACATGCCAGTGGCATATATTTACTCTGTAACCTTTAAAATCTCCACAGTTTGTGTTAAGGGAAAAGCTTTTCCCTGAATGTCCCCAAATGTAGTCTCTCTGCTATTTAATGACCCCCACAGTCAAATGTTTCCCATGGAGAAAACACTATATTCAGAGTTCCTTTTGTATCACATGGAATAAACTATGAGGTTGACCTGCTGGAAATTGTAATAATCTGGTGGCTATTTCTCAGGTCCAGACATATCTTCAACATCTGATTGGAGACATAACCCATGACACGTACCTTATTTTGTAATGCAGTTTTTTCCTTTGTTCCCATGTTTGTGATACAATAGGCTTCACGGGGTATGGTCTTGAATAACTGACTACTGCTCCTCCACTGAGCAATAGCAGTTTGTTGGGCATTTCAGATTGACTTCCTGTCATAGGCGCCGACTCCGTCAGTGCTCCGGTGCTGGAGCACCCACGGAGAAAAATTGGTGGGTGCTCCACACCCACCGGCAACTCCCCGCCCGCCTCGGACCCGCGGCAAACTTACCGGAGCACTGGGAGACGTTGCGGGGCCCCACCCCCAACGCTGGGCAACGTTGCGTCAGCGTCGGGGGCAGGGCCCCGCAACATCACCTGGCATCGGGGGCGGGGCCACACAACGTCACCCGGCATCAGGGGCGGGGCCCGGTGTCGGGCGGGGCCCCGCCCCCGACGCCGGGTGACGGCACCCACGGGCGTCGCCGGAACTCAGCCCCTGTGATTCCTGTTGGAGGAGAAATGCATGACACAGAATCCAGGTATATTCTTAGTGTAAAATAAATTAATCGTACTATTATATCCAGTCCCTGAACAGAGGTGGTCACAAACATCATGCAATGAAACCTCTCTTTCAGGAATCCAATGTCTGGTCCCCAAAGAGCAATTCAGCTTCAAGATTCTATCTAGTTAAAGAGATTAAGGCAGAAATCAAACTCCCTTGCTGCTTGCCATTGGTCCCAACCAAATAAACTAAATCATGAAAGCTATGAACAACATATGCTCACCTGGTGAGATCAAGAACTTCACCAGCACTGCCTGGTAACTCTTACCATAGCAATCTTTCCTCCCTCCTTGATGTGTCTTAAAAATGGATTTACAAACCTGAAATGTTTTTTTCCACACTGTGGATGCTGTGCCAACTTCTCCACCGGTATACTCAGCCTTTTTTTTTTTTTTGAAGAGCTACTTCTACCGTGGATATGTGGGTAATTTATTCTCCATGCCCATTAAATTCTTGCCCACATTGCTGAGACTTCCAACAAAGGCTCTGTCTACACTAGACATTTTACCTGGGGTTAATGGATTGCCCGTTAGTTCAATGTAGTTAATATAATATTTGAGGAGTGTCCACACTAGACTTTACAAACATGTTAATTACCTTTGAATTAAATGGTAATCCAATTAATTTCAGGTAAAGTTTTGTGGACATACTCTTAGAGTAATTGTGATGTGGCCACCCGTCCATTATAAAATGGAGTCCAATTTGTTTAATATACATTCAGCTGTTGGGTATCTATATACTGGTGACAACTCCTGCCTGTTCCCAAACCAGGCTGGATTTGAGTAAAACTCAACTACTTAATCTAGATATCCTCCTGTCAATCCTAACCCATCTAGCTCCTGTATCTAGAATGTGTTTTAATGTATTGTGATGAGGTGGACTGGCCCTGCACTGGAGCGGAAGGGGTTAAGGCAGTGCTTTTAGCAGCTGAAACCACACCCCCTTGACCCTGCTGGGCACGCTCCAACTGCTGCTGCAGTATAAAAGGGAGAAGCCCAGCTCAGTCTGGGCTGACTGCCAAGGAGAAAGGATGCTTGGTAGAGGCTCCAGCCCAAAAGACGTTACAGCCCTTACCTACGGGAGCCGACAAGCCCGAGACCCACACCAGAGGCCTGCTGCCATCAGAACCCCAGGGAGCATCCTGCGCGGATATCCTATGGACCGTTGCTGCAGGAAAACTGGTAGGAAGTGACCCAGGGAGGGTGAGGGAGTGGTACCTCCCACCCTCATGAGATCGGCATTTTTGTTGGGATTCCCTGCTGACCGATGGCGGACCACTCTGCTTCTGTTAAGGCCCTGGGTCGGGGCCCAGTGGAGTTGGATGGGCCCGGGCCCTGCTATTGGGGACACCCCCCCCACGGTGACGGATCCCAGGTACTGTCTACTAGGCCATACTACCCTACAGTTGAGGGTGGTTGTATTGACTCCAGTCACTAGGGCACACTACCCCACATCTGAGGGGGGTTGTATTGACTCTGGCCATTGGACCACACTCCCCTGCAGCTAAGGGGAGTCCTATCGACTCTGGCCATTGGATTACGCAACCCTGAGGCTAGGCACAACCCTATTGGCTTCATCGTGGGGCTATCACGCCCTTGCCCCACTGGCCCCCGTGACATGTACTGGCCCCCATGATGTGTCTGTTATCTTTTCAGTTACCCCTCCCCACATGAAATCACTTCACTATGAGCTTTATGCTAATCATAACTGCACATTGGAATTAGAGCATTTAAAAAAATTGAAACTCGTGCTGAATGGGTATCTACGATTATAGATACTATAGTAGGGTCCCAAAACCAGAAACGGGAAGTCTGAGGCCACTTGGAAATATTCTTAAGGAAAGCTAAGACAGTGGAGTGAAACAAAAGTTTGCCTTTTTTTTCTGGAGTTCCCTAAATGCTTCTCTCCCATTGCTTTCCATAGAATCATAGAATATCAGGGTTGGAAGGGACCTTAGGAGATCATATAGTCCAACCTCCTGCTCAAAGCAGGACCAATCCCCAATTTTTGCCCCAGATCCCTAAATGGCCCCCTCAAGGATTGAACTCACAACCCTGGGTTTAGCAGGCCAATGCTCAAACCACTGAGCTATCCCTCCCCCGCAGGTTTGTTTTTAATCCAACTTTCCAGTCTAACGTTGTATTGAAAGCAGAGAAGACTGGAGGGAGCTATGAAAATAATTCTAGTTTCAGATGCACTTAATATTGTAGCAGCCTGGGATATCCATGTTCACTAGTACAGTATTTTACATGTTTCTGTATTGTTTTTTAGAGTTATGTTTATAAACACTTCCATTATTTCCTTCCACCTGCTCTTTTCTCTTCCTCCTCTCTTCACCTCCTTCAATGGAGGAGGCAATTTAGGCTGATATCCAAGTTGTTCTTAACTGTAGCGACATTCCCCCTAAAACATAGAATCAGCTTGCAATTCCATTGTGAAACCCAAGGAATTGCTAATGGTACATGATCAATAAATTACGTTACTACTTTTGGATTAGATTGCCTGTCAGATTTTTGACTAGGAGAGGAAAAAAGTAATGGAAAATCGGCTAAAATCAGGCAGAAAAAGGAGTTGTGTGCCTAAGCAGTCAGATCCCACCCTTCCCTCTAGCCCCATGAAACCCCTTTGTGAATTCTATGGCTCCATAGATCTGGGGATATGGCCCTGTGCAGCAGCATCCCCTAACAAGCCTGCAGAGAAGTTTTTATTATCCTCTGCATCCTCAGGTGCATATGGCATCTACCAGATTCTGCTATTTATTTTGGTCTTGCGCTGGTCTGTTCAGGCTTCTGAGTGTCATGTTGATGGATCTGGCTTCTTTCTCTATTGTTCTGCATAATGTTTCTCTGGGTTGCCCTCTTTTTTCTCTTTCCATGTGGTGTCAATATTATCACTTGGAAATTGTGTTTGGTGGCATCCATAACGCATGTCCTAAATATGAGAGAGACAAAGTACATGAGTTAATATCCCTTTTTGGACTAACCTCTGTTTGCTGAAGGGAAAAGTTTTGAGCTTTGTCCTAAATAAGTCCATTGTCGTCATCTTACCATATTTGATGCTTCAGATTGGTTTGCTCTGCTTAGAATTTCTGATGCAAGAAACCCTATCCAATGGACTCTGAAGATCTTCCATAAGCATTTACTTTGGAATGAATAGATCTTCTTAACAATGTCTGTTGTAGATTTCTATAACTCTGCTCAGTAAAGGAGGACGGACATGACAGTGTGACAAATTTGTATTTTTGTGTCCGGGACAATCATGCTACTTTCTCCACATCTTTTCAAGTTTATGAAAGTTGTTTGTTGCTTTTGATATTTGGTACTTGACATCTAGCATGGTGTCACCATCACTGCACATCTCACTCCTTAGATCAGTAAAATGACTTACTTCTAGTTTTTCTTCATCCACTCTAATGGTTAATCCACTCTTTGTGGATTTTAGAATGTCCCATGAGTTTTGGAGTACCACCCCTTTCTGTTCTTTGGAAAAGAGGGATGCAGCCTCCTATCCTCTTCTCCCATGCAACTTTTATACTGGATGATTCCTTGGAAACTGAGTATAACTTCCAGACTTTTGAAGTGTCTCTTATAGGTTTTTATGCAACTTGCCCTTGGTTGCTAATCACAAAGAAACTCATTTACAATCAGCATTCCATATGTGCAGCGACACTCCCTGCCACATTAATTGAATAAGATGCCTCACACAATTGCTTTTATGCTGCTGTTCTGTACAGATTGAGCAGGTTTCTGAGGAGGATTTTAAACCTCTGCCTTTTTGAGAGAGAGAGAGACAATGATTTCTGTGGACAGGGGATGGCACTGTTGCACTGCTGCTTCTTAGCCTTCCATTCAAAATGTCTCTATGAAAGGGTTCAGTACTTGCCAGGAAGGGAGCTGACAAGCCAGTTGTATTCTTGAAAATTATTCTTGAATTGTTATGCATAAAATATCAAATCTAGGTTACCAGGAAGACTAGGTATTTTGCTAAAAACCCAAAAGGAAGATGTCAACATGCATTGGGAATTGAATGTTAGCAGGTGACTTGGTTTACGTCTCTATTTATTTATATTTAAAATAATAAAAAGATGCCTGTCCAAAGCTCTCTAGGCACCCTAACACACATTAATAATGCAACACAATGCCAGCAACATTGAAATAATTTATCTCAGTGGGAAATGAACCAGCTAGACATCTATAGAAACTTCTTTGCACACCTTCATAATTCTGGGAAGCATAACTCTCTGCCCTCTCCAAAAAGCCTATCAAACAGGTGTCTTTTGCAGATTGCCTGGAAGGCCACCAAATTCGGGAGGAAGCAAGTTCTGGAGAATCTCCTACCAGATGGGCCCTTCTTTTTATAACAGGGGGATCCAGCTCGAGCATCTCTGACCACAGCTATGGCAGTATGGCATGAGGTGCTCTCTTGGACTGGGCTGTTCAGGGCTTTATCTGTCATAACTAATACCTTAAACTCCACCCGAAGACTGATGGGCAGGCAGTGCAGGTCCTGGTGTCATGTGTTTCCATTTAGTAAGTGAGCTGCTGCTTTCTGTACCAGTTTCGGTCTCAGCATGGTTTTAAGATGTAGCCCTATGGAAAGTGCATAGCAGGAGTGTAATCTTGAGGTAAAGAAGGCATAGATCTAAAAGGATAGGTTATAAGAACATAATAATGGCCATAATGGGTCAGACCAATGGTCCATCTAGCCCAGTATCCTGTCTTTCAACACTGGCCAGTGTCAAATGCTTCAGAGGGAATGAACAGAACAGGGCAATTTATTAAATGATCCTTCCCCTGTCATCCCGTCCCAGCTTATGTCAGTCAGAGGTTTAGGGACACCCAGAGCATGGGGTTTTTGCTTATAAAATCCAACTAGTTAAAGAAAAAATATTAAAATACGATAAAGAATAGAAGCAAAATTCTGAGGGGGGAATAGAGATGGAAACGGAAAGAAGTGGGTAGGGAGGATGCAAGGTGGGGAGGGGCCATGAATTTACTAGGAGCATTCAGATACTTCCAGGAAAGCATCTCATATCTGAGAATTTTTCTTGGGTGTTTTTGTTCCAGAATACAGTTCTTTCCATGGTGGCCATGCTTATGATATTTATGCTCCAGTCCTCAATTGTTGGTTGCTTTTTCAATTTCCATTTTTGTAGTACTAGTCTTTTAGAAATTACTAGTGATGACATACTTTTTTCAGCTTCCAATTAACACCCATTAGGTTTAAAATTACATGTTTAGCTTGTAACACAATTTTATTTGATAGGAAAAAATTAACTCTGCAGTTCAGTTCTGCCCAGAACCTGTGCGCATAGGAGCATTCCCACAGCACATGAGTTAAGTTAGCACCTGCTGAATCACAGTGCCAACATTGGTCTCATTTAGTGGCACCTGTTTTGAATAGTCAGAGAGGGGTCCAATGCATCCTCCCTATGATTTTTATGCTAAAATAATCTTAAACGGAGGTTCCAGGAGCAGTTCAGAGCACTGGCTAAAATTTATTTCTGTTGATTAGCAGACAATAATTGGCCTAGTTCTTCAACCCATTTCTTTTTTAAGGGATCCGTGTTTAGTTCAAATTTGCTGGCTGAGTGTGCATATAGTGTTGCCAGAGATTTTGGCAATCTGGGTAATATTCAGAGAAATGAAAGCAGTACAGGTGGATCAGGGTAGCGAAGGCGTCAGGGCCAAACAGAGGGGAGTTTGCATGTTTAAACTGGATAGATTGCCACTCCTTCTTAGTCACTTGATGGAACCTCTTTTTTAATATTGTAAAAGTGAGGAAAGTATCACTTTCAATAAACTGAATGGTGGTCAAAATTCCTTTCCTAATCCAATCTGGCCAAATGATGGGGTTGCCTGCAATACAGAGTTTTGAGTTGCCTCAGATGGAAGCCTTAGTATGTAAAAGGGAGTGATATTTAAATTTAGTAGACATAGTATGCAGTCCATTGGAAAGGGGTAAAGGAGCAATCAATTCTGTTTCCAGCTGGAGCCAGTCCAGAGCTCTATGACATGAGGGGAATGAGCCACTGTGCTCCTTGGCTAAGAATTATTGTCTGATGGTAATATTCTCAAGATGAGAAATCTAAAACCAGCTGTTTTGATAGACAGCTGTTATCTTTGGAAGGAGATTCTGGGTTTGTTACCAGCAACCCCCAAGAAGGACCTGAACATGTTGTCGATTTTGGTAAAATAAAAGGTAGGAATATGGATAGGGAGGGAATTCAGAATAAAAAGGATCCCGGGAAAGGCATCCCAGTGAGCATCCTAACCAGCAAGCTATAGGCTATTCTGCTGGTTAGGATGCTCTTCCTGAAGCTGTTCCATTTTGTTTATGTGTACTTAAATATTTATTGGGCCAAAGTGGGAGAGGGAGAAAGACTCCATAGCCTGGTGGTTAAGGCTCTCACCTGGAAAATGTGGATTCAAATATTTTCTCTGCTTGATTCAGAGGAGGAATTTTCAATCTACATCTCCTGCCTTAGGTGAGTGCCTTAGCCATCAGGATATAGACTCATTCTCCCTCTTCCCCTTTGGCCATATGCAGAGAATTCCTAAGCACCGTCAGCTCCCATTGAGGTAAACAGACTTGATTTTATTTCCAGTGAAGTTTAATGTCAAGATTTTCATTGACTCAGTACTGCTGAAAATTGGGCTCCCTGAAGTCAGTGAGCCTCTTGCCTGAGCTCTAGAGTAGTTCCCTCCCTCCCGCCTTTGAGATTGGTCTAGTTAAAAACCTGGCTCTCCCAAGAGAGAGTAGAATGCACTATTCTTTGCTTCCTCTAACCCCGTACAACTTTAAATTTAAACAGGGTGCTGTAATCTTTAAAGATTACATCAGTAAATCCATTTATTAGAATTCTAGGCATTGGTAGCCAAAAGGAATGAAACAAAACACAGGACTGGAAAATACAGTAACAGCCATAGAAATGGAGGTCTGGAAAGGACTTCGAGAAGTCAAGTCCAGCTCCCTGTGTTGAGGCAGCACCTAGTAAACTTAGACCAGCTCTGACAGGTGTTTGTCCAACCTGTTTTTAAAAACTTCCAATGATGGGGATTCTACAACCTCCCTTGAAAGCCTATTGCAGAATTTAACTACCCTTATAATTAGACAGTTTTCCTCATATCTAACCTAAATCTCCCTTGCTGCAGATTAAGTCCATTACTTCTTGTCCTACCTTCAGTGGAGATGGAGAACAATTGACCACAGTCCTCTTTATAACATATTTGAAAACTCGTATTAGGTCCTCCTTCAGTTGTCTTTTTTCCCCCAAGACTAAACATGCCCAGTTGTTTTAACCTTTCCTCATAGGTCAGCTTTTCTGTTGATATCATCTGGACTCTTTCTAATGTGTCCACATCTTTTCTTAAATGTAGTGCCTAGAACTGGACACAGTATTCCAGATGAGGCCTCATCAGTGCTGAGTAGAACAGGACAGTTACTTCCATGTCTTACATACGACACTCCTGTTAATACCCCTCTAAATGCTATTAGCTTTTTTCATAACTGCATCATACTGTTGACTCTTATTCTATCTGTGATCCACTATAATGCCTAGATTATTTTCTGCAGTACTACTACTTAGCCATTTTTCCCCCATTTTGTAGTTGTGCATTTGATTTTTCCTTCCTAAATGAAATACATTGTACTTGTCTTTCTTGAATTTAATCTTGTTGGATTCAGACCAATTCTCTAATTTGTCAAGGTCATTTTGAATTTTAATCTTGTCCTCCAAAGTGCTTGCAATGCCTCCCAGGTTGGTGTCATCTGCAGATTTTATAAGCATACTCTCTGGTCCATTACCCAAGTCATTAATGAAAATATTGAATAGTACCAGACCCAGGACTGACCCCTGCAGGACCCCTTGGATACACCTTCATTAGACAGCAGACCATTGATAAGTTCTCTTTGAGTGTGGCCTTTCAGCCAGTTGTGCATCCACCTTATAGTAGTTTAGTCTAGACTGCATTTAGTAAATTAGTCTACACTGCATTTCCCTAGTTTGCTTTTGAGAATGTCATACGGGACTGTGTCAAAACTCTTACTAAAATCAAGATCTATTATGTCTACTGCTTTCCCCCTACCCATCAGGCTAGTAACCTAGCTCCTTAGGGGGAGGGATAGCTCAGTGGTTTGAGCATTGGCCTGCTAAACCCAGGGTTGTGAGTTCAATCCTTGAGGGGGCCATTTAGGGATCTGGGGCAAAAATCTGTCAGGGGACAGTACTTGGTCCTGCTAGTGAAGGCAGGGGACTGGACTCGATGACCTTTCAAGGTCATTCCAGTTCTAGTAGATTGGCATATCTCCATTTATTATTATTTTTATTTTAACCCTCTTAAATAAAGAAATTAGGTTGGTTTGGCATGATTTGTTCCTGACAAAACACTTAGGCAAAACCAAACAACCACACCAACTCTCTCCCCCTGCCCCACTTAAATAGCAGAGATAATAGCATGCCTTAATTTGACAAGGGATATGAGCGTAAACATAACAAATATTATTAGCAAGGCTAAGTTGAATCATGGCTATATTCTTTCCAAAGAAGTGGAAACAGGATCTATTGTTTGTGTTTCCACTTAAGGCAGAGGATTTGTTGGTTATTTACAATTACCATTCATTTAAATTACTTTGAACAAAATTTAAAGTATGGGCATATTGATAAATTACAGGTAATGTCTTTCAATTTGCATCTTAGAATTAGTTATGCCTCCTGAAAGTGTTTTTTGTCCTGGTTCCCACATCCCCCTCATATCATCACCTCTGTTGTACTACCTCTTTTTGTTACTCTGTCAAATATCACATGCTAAGTAAGGCTGGGAGTCTTCAGTGCTTGGATGGGAGATGGAGATAAATTTAAGCAGTGACTTTAATGAGTCAGAAAGTGGCATCCCAAGTCATTGTTCCATTATGGTTTTGTGGAGGGAAATGTTTTGCTGCAAGTGATACCTTTTTGGGTTAGAACTATAATCTAGCCTCTTGTGATCATAAAGATTGTATGGTACCTTTCACAAGAATAGAAGTCTGTAAAATCTATTAAATCTGTGAGTTGGCTCAATCTGTACAGTTTGGCAATTTAAAATTTAAAATAAAATGAGTGAGTTACAAACTCCAATTTGGCTTACATTCATAAAAAACTCTCTAAGTTTCAGGCGAACCCTTTCAATTTTCATAGAGTCCATGGAGGAATTTATGGCTTCATTAAACTCTTGTAGATTTACCAGGATTTGACAGAAAAAGAGAGGAAACGTTTTTTTGAAAACTTAATTTTTTGGGTTCATCCCAAGCATGTGAACTGAAATAGAAAAGTATCAACCACTCCTTTCACATCTCAAATAATTGTGTTGGCCAAATTCTAGTTTTTCCTGTCAACTGTATCCTTGAAGTGGGAAGTGTGTGTCCGCTTTGTGAGCACCTATGTGAGGTGGCTCAACGTGGCTGCTATTAGTGAGTCGTATGCTCTATCATGAAGTATTTGTGTTCCTTCTTGTTTGTTTTCCTTAAACTGAATGAGTTCAGATTGAAAGCACTTGCTGCTTTGTGTGTGTCGGGACGGGGGGGGGGGGGGGCAGGGGGGGAGGGGAGAGGAGGGAGTAAGGTAAAGGTGAAATTATGTTTAGAAATTATCCTTCCACTTTTCACTGGTTACTGTTTTCTTCACTTCCTGCACTGAGGACAGTTGGGAACTATTAAACTATTGGCCAGACTTTACTCTAAAATAATATGGCTGAATCTCTACCAGGGGTGAAATGAATCGTGTACTTGTAATACTTTGAAACTTTTTTGGAATGGAACACGTGATCATCTAAATTCTCACAGCATCTCAGTCACCAGAGCCCTTTTGTGCTACATGCTGTACAGATGAATAATAGACAGTTTCAGAGTGTTGACCATCTAGGTGTCTGTCAGGATGTCAACTATGGTAGGGATTGGTAGGAAGGATGAGGTAACAACAAAATGAAGAGACTTTAACAGAAAGCAGAAGTCACAATTCTATACCACTAAGAAACTGGCAAATGATCCAATACAATGCATTAGAGGGAGACCTCTTTCCAGAGTTGACACTTTCCCTGAGGAGGGCTGAGCACCTGCAACTCCTCTTGAAACTGATGATCAGAATCAGACCCTTAGTGAGAGAAATAACCCACTCCAGTTTTATGATGATACGAATACATTGTGACATGGGGGGCGGGGGGGGGGAATCAATCACAATTTCATTACAGTATTAAAAGAGCAGTTTATATTCAAGGGAAAACAAGCTGTGAATATGGGGACTTTCTGATAAGATTATTAAATACAGAAGTCAATGACAATCACACTTATTAGTTTTGATACTCTGTAGCATTCACCTTCATTAGAATCTCCTTGTTTTAATAGCTAATATTTGAGAACAGGATAGTCATGTGTCATCAAGGTATTGACAAATTACACTCAATAGAATTAGCACTTAGAGCAGTTGGGTCTTGCTCATAAAGTATTTATGCTTTAAGAAATGCACTTTTATTTTTTTCCTGTGGGGTTTTTTTTTTTTTGGTAAGGACTTAAGATACCAATGGGAATTGTCACCAGTTTGCCTGTGGCAGTTTTACATCTGATATGTGAGCTTTTCTCAAGAGACCCATTCTTTCTTTCAGAGATCAAAGAACAAATCCACTTCTATCACATTTGTGGGTCATTGAAATATATCATTTCATGTCTTTTGTGCTTAGGAAGTGTCCTGTATATTGGAATAGCTGATCAAAATCAATTATGTGCAAATAGTAAATTGCTTTTAAATAGATTCGATTCAGAAGATGCACTATAAAGTACATCGATCTTCGATCTAATATGCCTCTTGATGTTTAATGACTCCCGTATTCCTAACCAAAGAATGCTTTAGTATTACATGTTATAGCATTCTTGGTGCTGAATTGCAGCTCCTGAACGGTCAGAAATCCTATACATTGAAAAGAAACCAACAGATGGCATTTTATAAATCCCACACTTCATTGTCCTACAAATAGAGATTATCAAGTGCATAATGAACACACTGTAGGACTAATAGTCTTTGACTGCTAGTTACATCTATTAATCATAAGCAAGTAATACCTTTTTTTGCCTCTTACTGGTAATTCTGTTTGTAACATACACACTATTATTACAGGACTGTGTTCCTTTGTGACTTCACATCTAAGTTGGACACCAAGAATGCAAATAGCACCTACATTTTTGCCTTCTGATTATTATGTTCCTATAATGTATGGATACTGGAATTATGATTATATTGTTTCTCACTATGATTTGACATGAAGGATGAATTTCAAGCAGCTGGAAATCCATGCTTTCTTTTTCTAGAAAGGAGGGTGGTAACTGGCAATCAAGTTTAACATAGGTCTTAGCTGAAATGCAGTGAAAGAGATTGCTTTTAAAATAATAATAATGCCAGGTAGATAGAGATTGCTTATGGATGGTGTAACCAGCTGAGCAGTAGAAATGTCAAAAGATTGCTATGGGAATACTTGGAATGTAGAAATACCAATCTAAAAAGGTGTTAAGATACAAAATTTGTACATATTATGTTGTAGCTTTAAGAGAATTATCTTATATTCTGTCATTATGAGGTACTTTGGTATAAAGCTACTCTACCTTCCTTCACTATATTTAACTATATTAAAATTATTTATAGTTTCTAGTAAGGAGAGAGTAACATGCTTTTTTAGTCAGGTAAGATGTAATCGACTAAACCATCCCATTAAAAGGCAATAGAATGGCAAGTCAAAAGTGTGCTTGTGAACATAGAAGTGAGGTAAAAATGGTTCCTCCTCCCCCTCTGCTCAGTACATCACATCCCTCTGCATTCAGAGTCCTGTCTGCTTACATCAGGCTCTGTGCAGGCTACTTCCATGTAGATACTTCAGGTTTGCGCACTCAGCAATTCTTGGTGATTCCTTGGCAAGGAATCAGCCCCCCAAAATAAGCAGATCACCTGAGACCCACACAGAGCTTTTGGGGAGCTCAAAGGTTGAATTGTTGCCACTTGATGAGGTGGTACTTGTTTTGAAGGCTGCCATCTTGTACTCTAGAAATATGTACACAATAACATTTAAATTTAAGCTTCTATTGTTTGAGGCACAAGGAGACCCTTCAGATTGTGAACCTAATGCAAAGCAGCACAGTGATGTCTGCCTCAGTCTGCAGATAGCTTGAAACCAATCCCAATGCATGACCTAACATATGCATTCTGAAACGCTGTTCTACAAGCTGTGGCCATGGGAATGCAGGACAAATGGCCTTTAAGCAATTGACCCTGTTCAGAGTAGAGACTTTAGATAAAGGGTGTAATCCCAAAGTCTATTCAGTGTCAGATGTGACAAGACATATCAAATACATGGCCTGAATCAAGTCAATCAGTGGCTTTCCATTGATCAGGTCCCTAGCACCCATAATTAATCTTCTGACTCTTTTTTATATTGGGAGTAAGTGGAGAGTTTAAAAAAAGCCAAATCATAATCAGCATTATTAGAATATAGCTATAAACTGGCTCTTAGTACAGTGTGAACACAGTATTGTACGCTTCTGTTTTCTGTGAGAAATGAGCAAACTGCCTCATTTGTATCAATGGGGTGTTAACGCTGAAGCTTAATGACAATTTAATTGCTTGCTATTTCACTGCTAGACAAAGCACCTGATGGATGATCATATGATGAGACTCTGCACAGACTACCATGAGTGGCATATTGAGTGGACAGAGGGGAACTTACGGGTGGAATCTTTGAGAATTCTACTTTTACTTTCCTTCCCAGCTAAGCCCCTGCTGGCAGCCTCTGAAGTATGTCTCTCCTGTGGGAGCTATGCAGCCAGGGGCTTTCTCAGATTGTTTGGGTCCTCTGGAAGCCAACTCTGGGTAGGGATTCCACATTATAGATGGGAAGGAGGTTCAGCATTAACTTAACCACACAAGTCCAATAGTGTTTGTGGAAGAAAGGAAACAATGCCCAGCCATAGATTCTGACTATACATTTTCCCAAAGAGGTGTCCACGGGGAGGAGGAGGAATGAGCTCACAAAAGCAACACTATTTTCAGCCTATACCCCTGCTTGGATCTGCTGGGTTTTTTTTACATCTGCCTGTGGACCTGATAATCAAGCTCCAAAGGAAGGGTTGTCTTTTAAGCTTCTGTTGACTTTGTGGAGCAAACATGACTATTGGACAGGAAGCTGAATTCTATTCTGTCTTATGCATCATCAAAAGAATTGTTAATATGGTTCCAATTGCAGTGTCAAATTCTGTCACCAGTTACACCAGTGCAGCCCCACTCGAACCATCCAAATCTTATTACTGATGATGATGATGCAGAAGAGAGAGCACACAACTTGATTTTCAGGTAGCAGGGTGAGTTTGTCTGGGGGTAGTTTTAAGAAAGGGTTTTACTTGCAAATTTGATAATATAGCTTTATGTTACAGCTGGGTGAAAACAAAACTGGAAAGGCATTTGGATGCTAAATCTACTGAGCCAAATTAATTCTTGACTTTTAGATAAATCAAATGGACTTACATGGGGGATGAATGTGTTTCATAGGTATCTATTGGTGTAAGGGATCTTCTTTTCCTCCCTAAGTGATAACTTGTTTGCTGTATGTTAGGGGAAATCATTGTTTCAGTGGTATACCCATTGCACCTATAGAATAATGCTTGTAAATATTATGACTCTTTTCTATCGTCTTTATTATTTAAAATCACATGGTTTACCCATGACAGCAGATAACTAAAGCTTTGTCTCCAGCACTTCCAAATCTGAAATCTACATTTATAAATATTTAAGTTTACATATTCTGAGGTCTGAATGCCAAAGCCCAGTAAAATGTGATGGAGACTATCAATAAAAAAACTTTACAATGAAGGCAAGAGGAGAAGCTATGGATTTGTTCCAGTATCCCTGGCTGCCAGATATCATGGAAGGAGAAGAAGATGCATACACTCAGCTTGACCTCAAGGCAGGAAACATGGCCATTTTGTTATAAGAAATGAGAAGCAATCACTGCACCACTGCTAGGCAAATTTCCAGGATCAACTCAAGCTGGAGCCATTTAATAGAAGAATTGCTCTAGTGCAGACCTGAGTGAGTGACTTAGAGAGCCAGGATGAGGAATCCTTGCTGAAGACTGAGGATCAAAAAATACATTAGCTAACAAAGACCTAGATGTGGAGAATCAAAGCTGATGCTTGAGTCTTCAGTGGTAGCTTTTGAAGGACTCTGCATTTGAAGGACTGGTCAGTAGTGTATTACACAGAGACCTCAACTCTTTAGTCTCTGCATTCAGTTGAGTACATGACTGCGAGGTTTGAGGAAAAAGAGAGAAGACCCTACAATCAGAATGAAAGCCTCAGATTTTGAGACAAGAAAGGAGTAGCTAGAACAATGCGTAGCCTGGACTATAATGGAAAGTGACTCTTCTTTTCTCATACGATGGTACAGATGGAATTCCCCTCAGTTCACTACAGAGATAATCTACTAAAATGAGAAATCATTGCCATGATTTGGTATCTCTTTTGGGACCAAACTGACCATGGCGCACACATGACTTTTGTAAGCTGACCTCCAATGGTCAAGAAAAGTGACTGTTGGATCGATCATTCTTTTAACACATTGTCAGACTTAATGTACCACTTAATTGTGCTCCAACTTTGGGTATGATGGGATGGAAAAATGAATGTAGAGGGGACAAAATGTGCTGATGTGAAGGACCTGGCATTGGGAAAACAATGGAGTGTGTCGACTGGGTTATAGAGGCTCTGTTTATGAGCTGTTGTAATGGACCAGGAAGCATGGTTTTGCAGAGGAGTGTATTGTGAGCTACAGAATGGAATAAAGGATTTCTGATAGGGTGACCAGACAGAAAATGTGAAATATCAGGACGGAGTGGGGGCGGTAATAGGAGCCTATATAAGAAAAAGACCCCAAAATCGGGACTGTCCCTATAAAATCGGGACATTTGGTCACCCTAATTTCTGATATGCTATGAGGAAAAAATTAGGGACTTGCTTGATAGCTGGCTATAACGCATGACTTGGCAAGGGGTTATTCTGACATCTATCATGTGGTGGTGGCTGGTAGTTAGCTTGCACCATTTAAAGCTTCCATGCTTTCAGAAGAAAACACCTACTTGGCAATGACAAGATCAAGTGGCCATAGCAAATCAAGCCAGGAGTTGCTCTCCAGCATCTGGTGGTGCTGAGATGGCGATTAGACTGGTTTACAGTTCTCACAGGGTGCAGGACTTGGGACAGTCAATTCACTAAAATGGGGATTCCCCCAGGAAATGACATGCTAGCACAGGCCTACTTTGATCTTAGTTTTTTGTCATTATGTTATATAATGTATGTATGTTATGTCATTATGTAAGGCTCAATGGTCCCTGTAGGCTGGGTCCAATACTCAAGAGGGTGTAGAACTACACTGCTACTGTGAGCTCTAGAATGGACTGTGCCTAAAGCAGGTTCAGTGTCTCCAAGAGGCCTCCGATGTTCAGGGGAATCATGCCCGCTGCAGCTCTTGTTTACAGTTGGCCTGTGTAATAGCTGTGGTGAGGATGTGACTACAGCCTTGCTTGTCTCTTTGGGCTGATGAGCATTTGTCTGGAGGAACAGCCTGTGAGCTCAGGTGAGAGAGAGAGAGAGAGAGAGAGAGAAGGCTGCAATTGTGGCTGGCCAGTGCGTAAAAGGTTAAGGGTAGGGAATGTTCCTTGCCTCCCAACTCAGGGATCAGCCACAATCTGGCCCAAAGAATGAAGGGCTGACTCCAGAAATAGCCCTGGGAACTTCAGGAACTGGTTTAGTGTTCAATCTGCATATTCCTAAAAAGTCAGTGTCTGTTTTTTAAAGACTTTGTCGCACAAACATATGTCACTGGTTTATTTCTTGGGGCCCTGACCTTAGGTGAGCCGCTCCTTTGCAGGGAGCCTACATCAGCTAAATGTGTGTGTGCCCAGTCCTAAGTGGTGAAGTTGAAATTCCGAGAATGCAAATCAGCTGTGGAAGGTAAAACAGAAATGGTTTATAAAGGGTAAGTCCATTAGAAGTGCAAGTGATTAATAAGAATCCTCACTTAGAGGCAGCACTCCAAACAGGGCTTGAAACGGAATCTAAATTTATTGTAACATATTACCAGAAAGGTCACTGTGTACTTGAGGTATTCATGTTCTCGGTGCTTATAGCTCATAAGTTTTGAGAATGAAAATAGTTGTGTGACAGGAAAAGTAGAGACTGATTATTTTGAAGCACTAAATTAAGATGCTTAGGGTTCGGGGGAAGGTGAAGGAAATCATGCTGAGTAAAGTAAATATAGGGCCTGATGCTCCCTCCCTGTGTGCAAGGGAGGAAAAATGGTCAAATGTGCAGAGGAGCAGCTCACAAAAGCCATTTGCCCCTCTGCCCAGTCAGGTCTCTGTGGAAAGTGTGGGCACGAGGCAGGGTTGGGAACTTGAAGTGGGTTTCAATCCCATATCTGCATAAGCAGAATTCCATTTGGAGTTGATGCTATCAGGAATGGCATTAGTTTCTATTCTGGGTCTGCACACTCTTGAAGAGGGGATTACCACAAGGGTAAGTTAATGGAAGAATGGCTTTAAAGGAGGACCCGATGTTAGAGAAAAGCTCAGCATTGCTATAGAACTATCCTTTCCATTGAGTTAATGCTTCCTTTCCCCACAGACTTTGAAGGTTGCATGAAAAGCTGCCAACATGGTTGGCCTACAAAGGAGTAAACTAGGAAATTTCCATCAACGTGGAAACCAGGTGAGTACACTAGCTAAAGCACAAGCCACAGGGAATCACCAGGGGGCTGAAAGTAAAGGAAGGAATTTAATTTTTTTTGGAATGGAGGAAGCATGATATCTAATGAGGTTGGTCAAATAAGGGGAACCTTATTATGATGGCAATAAAGCTGGAGGACCCTAGAATAAACAACTGTTGTAATGGTTTTATAGTTTAAAATACGGTATTTAGAGATCAGTTTGAAAATTTGCTTTTTTATTTTTTTTGTCTCTAATGTGGTTAACGGGAGCTGTGCCTTTAAGAACGGGTTAGGTTTTGCAAGAGTCAAAGCAATACATGACAGATCTTGCTTGTGCTTCCAGAAAGTGGAGGACGCTGCTTGCATATGCTCTAAAAGGTCAGAACTCAATTTAATAAACTTACTTCATAACAAAACAAGCCTGTTTCCTGAAGGTGTAACACCTAGCAACCAAGAGCTTAGTAACAAGCAAAAGAAAGTGGTTTCTATAGTGAAAGAAAGAAGAGCGTGCTGCCTGCAACCATTCCCCCCGCCAAGTACTTGTCAACTTCTAAATTAGCGAGGAAAGTGAATTTAACATGTTTGTATCAGAAAGTAACAATTGGCCTTCCAGACTAAACATTGGCACACTGTAATGTACATGGCTAGTAATGTGGCTAGTACTCTGATTAGCCAAAACTTGAAGCATTCAAAACTCTCTTCTCTGAAAGATGGGTGTGTCTCCCAATGTCCATCACTTACTTACACTGAAAATTCACTCCATTGTCCAAAACCTTGATTATATGAATTTATTTGACATCCCAGAAAACATTTGGACAATGAGGATTGAACTACATTTCCAGAAGGTCCAGAGGGATTTAAGGAGTAACCAGCTCAACATCCTTCCCCTTCCAATCCCCAACAGACAGTTAATTAGATAGCCAGCATTAATGTCTTCATTGACTAATGCTAAGCAATTAATTTAATCTAGTTCATATAAATTAGTGGCTCACATTCTTTTGGAACAATTATTCTAATTTACCAGACTGAGGCCTCGTCTACACTACTGCTTAAGTTGACGTAAGTTATGTCACTCATGGGTGTAAAAAAACCACTCCGAGGAGCTACGTAACTTACATCAACTTAACGTAGTGTGTCTATACCGCACTATGTTGACGGGAGATGCTCTCCAGTCAACATAGCTTTTGCCTCTCATTGAAGTGGATTAATTATGTCAATGGGAGAGCGCTCTCCTGTTGACTTATCGTCTCTTCGCCAGACCCACTAAATTGATGCTGCTGCATTGATCGTAGCGGCACCGATTTAGTATGGTAGTGAAGACCAGCCCTGAAACTCTACTGGATCTGCCAGTGCTATCTGACATTCAGCCTCCAGGACAGGTTAGAATGTGCACAATTAAATATGCATTAGTGATATGTTGTAGTCCAGCAGATAGACTTATATCTTTAAGGTAGGATGAAGGACACATTGACATCAAGTAGTGCTTGAAAATTATTTTTCCTCCTATTTTGCATGAGGAATTGAACTGCATATGAACTTGTTGGAGCATTTTTGCATTCAGAATGGGGTTTGGTTTGACCCTCAGGGGCACATAATGATAACTGCTATGTCAAATCCACAAAGCTTCAATTCATAAGATCAGCGACTTCCCTTGTATGCTGGAAAGGCAAGGTGTGGGTATGGGAACTTTCCTACGTGTGAACTGCAGACTTATCCAAGGATGTCACTCTTGGACTACAAGGTGAATTTGCTGTATTTTAAAATGACTGAGCTGGGCATCAAACTATGGCTCCTATTCAGGAAATCTGTTAAACATGTGCTTAATTCTCATTGAAGTCAAGGGGACATAAGAACATACTGTAATGCTGCCCTGGAATAGGGTCTTTATTTTGATGTACCTAACTTTGAGAAACCTGGAGTAAGTAAATACTTGGGCAACCATTTTTTTTTCTTACTGTTGGCTGGGAGAAAGGGTACTGTCCAGATGTTGGAAGATGTTTGGTAGTTGGGCTTACCTTTCCTTGACATGGTTCTCTGAAAGGGAAAGAAACTGGTGGTGTTGATTTGATACAGATACAAGTGCAGAATTGACTTTATCTTTTGGTCATCTGAACATTTAATGCCCTCTTCTGTGTTCATTTTTCTCTATCATTTAAGCATTTTTAAAGTTGCATAAATATGAAGTGCTGAGAGCTAATTTTGCTCAAATTACACAAATATAAATCCTGAGTATCTCCACTGAAATTGATGGAGTTACCCTTGATTTATATAGTGCTCTGAGAGGAAAATTGCTGGACTAATGCAGGCCAAATTTGGTCTTAAAGTACCCATCTTCCATGGGCCATATCCTGCCTTCAATTTTTTAAAGTGGAACTTCCAATCAGTTTAATTACTTGAAAATCAATGGTGCATTATATAGTTAAATGTGCTAAAATGATGACAAATCAACAAGCAATAAGAGATGAAAACTTGTATTCAGCTGTATAGCAAAATACATATTTAATCAAGAGAACATTAAAATGTGTTTAATGGTGTGACATTGTATGGAATATGGGAGACCCTTTATGATATTATTAATACCAATTGTGACCCAGTGTGCTTGGGGTAGACCTCAGTGAAAATGCCAAAGTCAGGGCAGGCTGCGAAAGGGAGAGCAGATTCTCCCCAAACTGGTGATTAACACTGAAATTCAAAACGAAAATAAGAAAGAAAAATTTGTAGCACCCTAAAGACTAACAAATTTATTTCAGCATAAGCTTTCGTGGGTTAGAACCCACTTCATCGGATGCATGGAATGAAAGATACAGTAGACAGATATTTATACAGTCAGAGAAACATGATAAGGTGGAGGTGCATAGACCAACCTTAAGAGGCTAATTAATTGAGAGGAACCATAACAGCAGGGGAAGAAAATTTCCCCTGCTGTTATGGTTCCTCTCAATTAATTAGCCTCTTAAGGTTGGTCTATGCACCTCCACCTTATCATGTTTCTCTGACTGTATAAATATCTGTCTACTGTATATTTCATTCCATGCATCCGATGAAGTGGGTTCTAACCCACGAAAGCTTATGCTGAAATAAATTTGTTAGTCTTTAAGGTGCTACAAGTTTTTCTTTCTTATTTTCATTTCGCTGACACAGACTAACACGGCTACTACACTGAAACTGAAATTCAAGTTAGATTTACCAGCCAGTCACAAACTGTATTCTGCTCCTGATCCCCCACACTGGTTATCAAGAAGTTAAAAAAGAAATCACCCAGTGCCCTTTATTGCATTCCAGTTCTCGGCCCCCAATCAGCACATATGTTCAGCAATTATTTTAAAACTCTGCTCACTTATATAAAATGCTCTTCTGACCCCAAAGGGCCAGTCACGTTACTAGGTCAATATTAGTTTGGATCTTATCCAAAATACCATGCTGACAACCAATCCTTTAGTAACTAACACTAAAGGTTTATTATAAAAGAAAGAAGGGAGTTGTTAAATGGTCAAGCAATCAGATACATACATAAGACTACAAAGTCCATATATCAGGTTCTTATCAGTGTTGGTGAGTTTGCTGGCTTGAAAAGTCCTCTGGAACACATCCACGGCTTAGATGGGTCGTTCAGTCCTTTGTTCAGCACTTCAGTCTGTAGAAAAGTTACTCCAGAGGTAAGAAGCAGGAATGAAGACAAAATGGAGGAGATGCAACTGCCTTTAATATGGCCTGTACTTCCTTTGTCCCAAACACAAGCTGCCCAGCACATGGCATGGAAAAGTCTTGGCATTCCCTGTCCATAGGCATCTCTCTGCTAGTCCTGTTGACTCATAAGGTGTATCCCCTGGCTCCTTTCCATGGGTTCATTGTATTGTTGATGACCTTTGATGGGCCATCGAACAGGCTAGGCAATGCTGATGCCAATCTGTCTGGGGGGTGTCACCCAGAGGCACAGCACAAGTTTGAAAAACAGAGCCACCATACATATCTATAACTCACGATACAAAGGTGATACAAACATATAAATAAGATCATCGTACTTGGCAAATCATAACATTTTCACTGACACCTTGCATGGCATATCTGGGCAGATTCCTTGCAATTTTATAATATTGGTGTGACTCTGTATGGAATATGGGAGTACCTGCTCTCCCTTTTGCAGCCTTCCCTGATGTTGGTATTTTCAGTGAGGTCTACCCCAGGCACCCTGGGTCACAAATAGTATGGCTAAAGCTTAATTTTTTTGCTAAATATTAGTGAATCTTAAAGATAAAATAAAATCTTTGAACTTTCAAAAACAGACACCACAGAGGCCCCACAGCCTCCCATTGAGGTGGGCAACTACTATCTCTATTTACAGACTGGGTAAATGAAACAATTCAGTGACTTGTGCCAATCAGTGTAGGCGTGCTACCTATTGCATTGACTTGTCAAACTCTGCTCCAGAGTTAAGGTTTATGAACCATATGGTTTTTATTTTAAAAGTTTACACAGTGAGTCCCAGAGCCTTGAAGTACAACCTGCTTTTGATCATAGTGTGATAGAAAGGGTTTTTTTCAAGTGTATTTTACCTTCTGCTCCATTTCCACCCATCCTGTTACCCCAGGTTCACTTGAGTTTTACTGGGGCCTCTGAATTGGCTTATCTCGGGCTTATACCTTCTCTCCAAGGGTAGGTGGATTTGACTATGTTGTGTGTGGAGTAATACCTCTAGCTCCACTTCCAGATGCTACCCAAAATACAGTAAATAGGAGGTGAATGGGCATCATTCCTTGAGGGAAGTGTAATCAAGAATTCCCAGGCACAGCACACCACAGCTGGATAAACCCTACAAACAATAAGTCTGAATAGTCTTGAATTTTTAAATGGACTTGCTTCTTCAGGGGTGCGTGTGTGCCTGTGTTCACTATGGATATTCTAAGGCAATGGTATCCAATCCGAAGCCTGTGTAGAGATAGATGGTCATATGGTGCTGGTTCTCCTCTTGTGTCTACTTGCTAAGCTGTAGTAAGACAACTGAAAAGTCATTTAAGTACTTTACATTTCCATGTAAAGGATGAGGTGTTATGATCATGAATGGGAAAGGAGAGGTTCTGCATAGTTGTGAATGGATGGGGAGACAATCTCTCTCCTAAGATGTGGTCTGAACTATAAAAGACATGTGAATGTTTGAATGAGTCCACAGCTGTGGAAACAGCTAATTTTAAGTGAGTAGAGTAGTATACTTGTGGAAAAGCAATTTAGAATTAGTGAATTTATCAGCACTGCAAACCAGACTAGAAATTTTGCTCTTCCAGTCAGGGAGCAGAAACACTCCATGTGATGTAGGTCACCTCTCAAAACTAGCAAGACAATATTAAATACTTGCACCCACAGTAAGTACTCACAAATGAGCTGCAGTCCCAGAACTATTTGTTTGAAAATATTAAAATTATTTCAACAGCAAATAAACCTGAGAAAATTGTGAGAAAAAGAGGCTACATTTATATATTATTGGCTACTCATAGACTTTAAGGTCAGAAGGGACCATTATGATTATCTAGTCTGACCTCCTACACAACGCAGGCCACAGAATCTCACCCACCCACTTCTGTAATAAACCCCTAACCTATATCTAAGTTATTGTAGTCCTCAAATCATGGTTTAAAGACTTCAAGGTGCAGAGAATCCTCTAGCAAGTGACCCGTGCCCCATGCTGCAGAGGAAGGCAAAAAACCCCAGGGCCTCTGCCAATCTGCCCTGGAGGAAAATTCCTTCCCAACCCCAAATATGGCGATCAGCTGAACCCTGAGCATGTGGGCAAGACTCACCAGCTAGACACCGAGGAAAGAATTCTCTGTAGTAACTCAGATCCCATCTCATCTAACCTCCCATCACAGGCCATTGGGCATATTTACCCCTAATAGCCTAATTTTGGCAATTAATTGATCTTTGATTATCCCATCATACTACCCCCTCCATAAACTTATCAAGCATAATCTTGAAGCCAGATATGTCTTTTGCCCCCACTGCTTCCCTTGAAAGGCTGTTCCAGAACTTCACTCCTCTGATGGTTAGAAACCTTTGTCTAATTTCAAGTCTAAGCTTCCTGATGGCCAGTTTATATCCATTTGTTCTTGTGTCCACATTTGTACTGAGTTTAAATAATTCCTCTCCCTCCCTGGTATTTATCCCTCTGATATATTTAAAGAGAGCAATCATATCTCCCCTCATCCTTCTTTTGGTTAAGGTAAACAAGCCAAGCTCCTGGAGTCTCCTTTCATAAGATAGGATTTCCAATCCTCGGATCATCCTAGTAGCCCTTCTCTGTATCTGTTCCAGTTTGAATTCAACATGGGAGACCAGAACTGCACACAGTATTCCAGATGAGGTCTCACCAGTGCCTTGTATAATGGTACTAACACCTCCTTATCTCTACTGAAAATATCTTGCCTGATACATCCCAAGACCGCATTAGCTTTTTTCACGGCCATATCACATAGTCATCCTGTGATCAACCAATACTTCGAGGTCCTCCTCCTCCTCTGTTACTTCCAACTGATGTGTCCCCAGCTTATAACAAAAATTCTACCAATTGTTTGCCAAGCTGTCTGACACATACAGGTGTAGTTTCCCTCCAGCCTCGGGACACTTCACTCTGTGAGGCAGCTAAAGGTCCTTTGTGTTCTAGCTTGTCCTTGAATTAGGATCCAAACACAAGATTCATGCAACAGCCCATCCTGTTAGTCAAAGTGAATCAGTGACTGAGGGAATAGAGCCCTGGAGCCTGGCTCCCCTGCTATATCTGCTAGAGCAGGGGTTCTCAGACTTTTGTACTGGTGCCCCTTTCACACAGCAAGCCTCTAAGTGTGACCCCCCCGTAAATATATAAAAAAGTGTTTTTAATGTTTAACACCATTATAAATGCTGGAGGCAAACCGGGGTTTGGGGTGGAGGCTGACAGCTCGCGACCCCCCCCCCCCCCCATGTAATAACCTCATGACCCCTGAGGAGTCCCGACCCCCAGTTTGGGAATTCCCATGCTAGAGATTACACTTCCCTTTAAGGAAACTCCATTTTCCAATCTTGTATTTAATAAATATAATGAAAGTTTAGCATGTGGTTCAGCTTGATTTTTTTTTTTCGTGGAGACAGAAGTACAATAACCCAAGGCCTTTTCTAAGATAAGTTTTGGAGTCATGCATACAATGTGAGTCAAGTTGATGTTTCTATTCTCAAGCCTTCACTTCATCTCCTTTTGGAACCAATGGCATGAATGCTGAACTTGATGAGGGCAGTCTTATACAGAAGAAAACAAAAATCTTTGGGGGTATATTCTTCTCTTGCTTCACATGGTGACTGACATTAATGTTAGTAGAATTACATGTGGGCATGGAAAGGCAAATACCCTGTTTGTACAACATTTGTAAAGTAGGTGCTGCAAAGACTTACCGAACAGAGAAGACTACACAACATGGCAGTACCAGTCCAAAGAGAGACCTTGTCAGATTCAAGAATTGGTCCATTGCAGTAGTCAGTAAAGACAATATATTTTGATTTGACGGTAGGAAAGGATCAGATTTTCCTGAAGTGGAGGAAGATACCCTTCTGTATCTTTCATGTGAGGCTTTAAAAGGAATTTGTGTTACCACCACCACGACTATGTGGCAGTATAACCCCTTTATAAGTGTGCAAACAAACTAGCAAGGTTGGGACTTGCCCATGGTCCCAGGATGAATCAGTGTAAATTAGAATGAATAAACCAATCAAAATAAATGGAGGAGCACTACTAGTGGCCTGCTGTTTGCCTTTAGACAGCACAGCCACCACATAATTTAGATCAATCTTAAAGTAATAACTGTTTTTAAAAATAAACACACAGAAATGGATTTGAACATTATCATTTCTAAGGTGGATAGTGTCCCTTCTATAGGAGGAAAATATTTGTGAGGAAGCATCTATATCAGGGGCGGGCAAACTTTTTGGCCTGAGGGCTGCATCGGGTTTCAGAAATTATATGGAGGGCTGGTTAGGGGAGGCGGTTGTGGCCTGGCCCCCACTTCCTATCTGTTCCCCCCCCCCCCGGGACTCTTGCCCCATCCAACCCCCCCCCCCCCGTTCCCTGATGCCCCCCCCGCAGGACCCCTGCCCCATCCACACATCCTGCTCCCTGTCCCCTGTCTGCCCCTGGAACCCCCGCCCCTGACTGCCCCTTGCCGCCCTATCCAACCCCTCCTCTCATTCCTGACGCCCCCCCCCCCGGGACCCCTGCCCCATCCAACCACCCCTTCTCCCTGTCCCCTAACTGCCACCGGAACCCCTGCCCCTGAATGCTGCCCACCACCCCATCCAACTCTCCCTCCTGACTGCCCCCATTCAACCCCACTGTTCCCCGCCCTCTGACTACCCCGACCCCTATCCACACCCCCTCCTCCTGACCACCACCCCAAACTCCCCTGCCCTCTATCCAACCCCCCTGATCTCTACGTCCTTACTGCACTGCCTGGAGCACGGGTGGCTGTCGGTGCTACAGCCACGCCGCCCAGCTGGAGCTGGGCCACGCCGCCGCCACCGCACAGAGCACCGGGTCAAGCTGGGCTCTGCAGCTGCGCTGCCCCAGGAGCTCCCAGCCCTGCTGCCTAGAGCATTGCGCCGGCGGCGGGGCGCGCTGAGGCTGCGGGGGAGGGGGAAACAGCGGGGGAAGGGCCAGAGGTAGCCTCCCAGGCCGGGCAGGAGGGTCCCGCGGGCTGGATGTGGCCCGCGGGCCATAGTTTGCCCACCCCTGGTCTATATGAAGTGAGGTAGGTGTCAAACATAACATGTTCTCCCTTAAGTAGAAACAATGATCCCATGTGAAATTGGTTGATATAAATTAGAGCTCAGAGAACTAATGTTTTTTTTGTTTAGTTGCTTACCCAAAAAATTGGAAAAAAATTGTTTTGGGTCAAATGAGACATTTCATTTTTTGAAACTGAGACAGTTATGAATATGTAATAAAGAATGACTTCTCTCTTTGATTGCCACATCTGTTTGGACTCCAGGGGCCGTGGGTACTCTGCACATCTGATGATCAGACTGCTCATTTAGGGTGTAATCCAAAACCCATTGAAAGCAGTGAGAGTCTGTCTATTAACTTGAATAGGATTTGGATCAAGTTCTTCAGTGCTTAAATATGGAGTTAGTTACCTAGCTTGAGGCACCTACGGTGTTTTTTTTAAAAAAGGTTTAAACACTTTTAAATACTAGATGGTGTGATTATAACAGATGAGAGCAGAGATTTCAGCACTTCTGAACGTTTGTGAGTGATAGTTCCCCTTGATAAAATTCTGAATATCTTGGGGAGGGGGGAAACAGAGGAATGATGTATATTTTTTACTTTTCAAAATCTTGAGTGCCATGGGATTAATTCAAATTTTATATTAAGATGTTTTCTAAAATATTTTCATTTTTTAGTTTTTGATCCTCATGTATTTCTCTGGATTAAAAATGGCAACTTTACCCTTCTCCCACCACACTCTTCCCACCTCCCCTATCCCAATAACAGTTCAAAACCCAGGTATTCAAAAATAGATATTTGCAGTAGAAAATTGATTTTAAGGATTTTCCAATCAGAGACCAGAAACATGCCATGTAGGTTCTCTGTCCAAACAAAACAATAAAAATCAATATGCTGATAGTGAAGGCAGAAGCTCTATGCAGCAATTATAAGTAATATTAAAGTGCCTAAGGAAATGACAGATGATTCTTTGGCCGCCTGTCCACATGCAAAACAAGGATAACCCTACTATGCTAATATATGGCTGACCTTTAACCTTCTGGACAGATCAACACCCAGCGCCATTAATTGTACCATATGAGCAAAAAAGATAGCAATATCAGCGTTGTAATTTATGGCTTGGCAGGCATAAGTCTGCAGATAAGGGCTATACTTGCTGTAGCTCTACATAAAACATACTGTCAATTTTGATGATTTAATGACAATTAAATAAAGGCTATCAAATGTATTTTGTTGAAAGCTCTGCAAAACACCATATATATATATATATATATATATATATTTTATATATATATATATATATATATATATATATATATATATATATATATATATATATATATATATTAGATGTTTATAGGAAACAATTGTGAATAACCATGCTCCTTTTGAGTTTCTTCTGAATCTAAGTGTTTCTAAAACACAAATGCCTAGATGGAGATTAAATATACCACATAAAGCCATATTCCTCCTTGGGCTAAATTAAGCATCTATTTTTGCTCCTAGAAAAATGTGGGAGGCTGGAAAAGCCTACACGAGAGGGCCTGTTGTAAAGAAGTCTGCTTCAAAAACATAAATAAAAAATAGGGCATCAAATGGCACAGCTTGAGGTGGGGGTCGGGGGGGGACAAAAAATACTTCCGAGCATGATGCAAAAAATATTGAACTGATGGAATTAACCAAACATAACATGAATTAAATCAAATACATGCTAAAGGCAAGTATGCATTCTGTTGAATCAAACCAGTTAGAAATCTGGAAATAAGGTAGCCAAACTGCTATCATGTTAAAAGACATCATCTTGAGCAGCATAGCGGCTGTAACAAACTTTCATTTTGTTAGTAGACACACAAACAAATTTAATCAAGAACATCAAGCATTCTATGCAAAATCTGATTCAGAAGCCCCTCCTCACAGAGAAAATCCAGTCCATTATTCCTCCTGCAAGATTTATCTTGCTATGCGAACAACCTTGGAAAAAGAAAAGTGGGGTTCACCAAAATAAAGGAAGCTGCAACAAAGCAATTTAAAATCAGAGTAATCAGCAAAGGAGGAGGTAGATCTAAAAAAATTCCAGGAATCCTGTCCATCAAACTTTAGGTTATATAATGGGATTTGGTTTCTGCAGTACTGTCCCCACCTAGGAATAAAGCTTTTACTGGAAAACCCAATAAAATTCTAATTTGCAAAGTAATTAAAAGCCTACTTTCTGTTGTTTGTAAAAATAAATTAAAATGCAGTAAACAGAATAATCCTGATTTTTTTTTTAATTAGCACAGACCAAGGAGGATTTATACTCCCTAGAACAAGCAGCTAATACATTGGGATACTTGCTTCACATTATAGGAAACTCAAGAGGAGCTAGTAGTAGCAATTCCTATCTCTTTTGATGGGGCAGAGTGGGATAAAAAATATAAACTTTTTATGGGTCAGATACTGAGGTCCCAGTCACAGCTCCACGGTCTGTGCCTTCACTGTGGGAGGCAAATCCCAAAGGACAGCCACTCCCGCTAACTCCCACCTCCCCGCAATAGCTTTGGGGTACTCTACAGCTGATCTGCCCTTTTCCTTGAGCTAGAATTCCTGGCTCTGCCCCCTTCCATATGTTCGAGTGGAATTGCCAGGGCATGTCATTGGAGAAGATGATGCCTCGCCAGTTTCCCCAGCTAAGTGAGAGCTAAACAGACAATGAGGGGACTGAGCAGCCCCACCCCACCTCTGCCCAGTATCTGCACCAGAGCTGGCAAATGCTCTGTTGGCCAGAAGCATGCCTGATGGCAGCTGGGGAAGCGCATTAATGTCCCTGATCGTGAACAATAGGGTTGAGTGTGTGGGTGAATGGAAGAACGAGCAAATTGATGAATAAGGTCAGGTGTATGTGGGGAAATTGGTGGGGTGCAGGAATCAGAGGTAACTTGTGGATGGGAAGACAACAGTGGGAGTTAGGAGGATAAGCGCTAGATTGGGTGGTGGCAGGGGAAGGGTGAGAAAAAGTGAAGACTGGGACAGAGCTGTGAAGGAACAAGACAGGGATAAATAGTGTATTCTCCCACCCCTGCCCTTTATTTTAAAGTGTTGCAGTTATTCATTCCGCAAAGGGGAGGGTAGTGGGAGAGGGAAGAGTTGGTGCATCTCTCTCCCCTTCCCCGCCACTCCCAATCAACTTCCATAATTTCCCCCCAAACACCCCACATTGAACAGCATCCCCGTTTGCACTTGGGAAAATTTGGTTTAGTCACAAGGGGAGGATGGAAGGTAGGGGAAGGAGGAAGAAAAGGTGGAACCTGCAGTCACACCATTTACTTTAAGGTGTTAGCTGCCATTTTTAGCAAGGGCCTGTTGCGGAGCTCTCTTTCATCAACAGCTTTGTGCACACTGTGGAGCATTTTCATCACGCTGACATTGGTGGGCCCCCCATGGTATGGGCACCTTGTGCAGTTGCAGGTTTGGCAGCACTATTGGAACTAGTTGTAGAGTCCAGTGATGGCATTTGCTGTGGCGGGAGGGAGAGAGAGAGAGAGTTCTGAATTCTAGACCTCTGCGGCTGGTAAGCCTTTCAGTTCACCTTTCTGAAACATTCAAGAATTCTAATTCAATGAATTTTGCAGAACTTCATTCAAACTGTGCCTGTAGAGTAGCCTAGCCCATCAGCATAGATTTCATTTCACATTCATTCTGACAACAGAACTATGTACAGCAATATCTTATGAGGGGTTAGCTTAAAATCACCAAGGTGGTTTGCAGAGGCAGGTGAACTTTATAATGGCACTCAGCACCACCTTTGTTGCCAAGATATTGAACTTTGAATAGTGCAGTAGCTACATTACCTGTTTCTAATGATACGCTAATCTTCCACTGATACAGAAAATCCAGTGGTGTCCCTTATGTAATATGCAATGGCTCAGCCCCTACACAATGATGATGGAATATTATGGTGAGTCATAATATTCTTACTATGCAAAATACCTGCAAATGGATTAGCTTTTTAGTACATAGTGCTGTGTCTGGACTATGTATAGCCATAGCAAAATGTGAGTGCTCTTCTGATCAGATGATGAATGGAGGAACTGAAATGACCTTCCATTTCTATGGGGCCTAAAGAATTCAAATTCTGATGTACATCATTCGAATCTTATTTTGTTTCTCTTTGTAACGAGCATTGTGAAAGCAAAGCCATCCAAACAGAAGTTAAATACAAGCAGTGGGTCAATAATCGTAAGTGTTTGACTTAAAAGCAAGAAAAAAAAATCCAACATTAAGGTGCTGATCTTACAAGTCCTCCATGTGCAGAATTCGTATTAAATCAATCGTGCTCCTGCACGTGATGGGCTAGCAGGATTGGACCAAACATTCATGCTTCTCCTCTTTCATGGGTAGCTTTGGAGGGCTTTGGGAAGACTGAATGAGTCTACATACAGACCCCAAGCCTGCATTGAGCTCTATGTGGCTAGACCCCGGCACCCATGCAGAGCCCTATTGACTGCAAGTGATGTGGCTGCAGGTTTGGCCTCTTCTTATTTCCCTCTGCCTTCTCCTTGTAGGCTGATGAATTTTCAAAGGGAAGACTGGAGCACTGAAATCCAGGTGCTGGTTTGGGGCCACAATTAGCAGTCTGAGCACAATTTCAGTTTGAGTTCTGGTTTCCTTTATTGGCTGAGATTGTACATTTACTTAAATTGTAAAGCTGTTTTTATGGCAGTCATAATGAGGATGACTTTCTTTTAGGCATTATTTGTCTTTCACATTATCAGTTAGCAGAGACAAAAGTACATTCATATTGGCATCTCTTCAGTTGGCCTATTTTTGTATCGTTTGAGCTCCCTTCTTTTCGTTCCCTACTCTTCCCTGTTGGGAATCAATCCTTTATGTGGATGAAGTAGCTTGCACTTCGATTTCCTTTCTAATTTATTTGGCTGGTGGATTCTTCGTTAGTTATAGTTGCAAAGTTATGCATTACTGTTTTATTATTTACTTATTACAGTAGTGCCTAGAGACCCCAGCTGAGGTCAGGGACCTACTGTGCAAACACACAATAGGAGACAAACCTGCTCCAAACAGCTTGAAGTCTAAATGAACAGTGTTGGGATGCCTTTATAAATAGATAGGATGACATTTGTAATTCTATAGGGCCTTCTGTCTGAGGATCCTATGGCACTTTACAAACGTGAGTGAACTACCTCCCTCGCAATGCTATGTTGTTAACCCCATTTTCCAGACAGAGGGACTAAGGCAAGGCGGTTATATGTTGGAATTATTTTCTTCCCATAAATCCCGTACGCATACTACAGTGTAATACGCATGACTGCAGTGAATATGAGTGTTTAATTTCATAGGTGACCAGAAGAATAGCGCTTTGCCCTTCTTCACAGGATTAGTCAGTAAGTGCATATTGATTTGAAACAAATGTAAATTAGAATTAATTTTTACTTGCTAAAGTAGTCAGATAAGGAAAGTTTCTATTGATCTTTGTCCTAGAAGCCAATTATCTGGATTAAATGTTTTTATTCCATGGATTACTGAGTATGGTATTTAATCGTTTTGCACTGATCAATGAGAAATTGCATGTGTAAAATCAAAACACTGTAAGTTAGAATAGTTAGAATGTGATTTATTTTAAAAAGTGTATCTTGTTTCATTTACCCCCTGCCTCTTTCTGATCAAAAGCTGTGACTATAACAAACTTGATAGCAAGCTGACACAGACCAATGAACAGGGATCCTCCCTGGCACCATTTCAGTTTCATCTTCCTTTTCCTTTTCTCTACTCCATCCATTTGTGTTTCCTCCCTCACCCATGACTGTAAAGCTTACCTGTTTTAGCTACCCCTTAGTGTCAAGCGTTTTTGTGGTACTACGCTCTGCATGAAGAATGCTCTCTGCACAGGGCAGGCCCACAACATTTTGGCACCTGAGGTGGGGAGCTCAAATGACACCTCCATGCCCCCTCACTTGGGCCAAAACTTTGAAAGGTCTCAATTCTGGATTCTTCCTGTTCTACTCCTTTCATGGTACTGCTCTGCTACCTACCCCAATAAAGGAGAACTAACAACTTAAAATGCCTTGTTCAAAAATTTTAAGTAACACTTAACTTTCAAACGCCTGAACAGCAAATGTAACTTTTCTTGTCTGCATAGTAAACACTGGCATTTTTATCTGTTTGAATAATCAAAGTGGTGCTTTCCGTGCTTTCTTGGTTGCAAAGATTTGAACTGCTTCCTGAAGGTCCACAGTCTGGGCCAGCTCATGCTCTATTGAGATGGTTGCAAGGCCGACCAGCCTCTCCTGTGTCATTGTGGAACGCAGATGTGTTTTTAACTTCAGCTTGGAGAAGCTGCGTTCTCCACTGGGAACTGTTACAGGAAGTGTTAGAAGTATGCGCAGAGCAACAAAAGCATTTGGAAAGAGGGTGGTCATCTTATTTGTGCACATATATTCCAGAAGAGCCTTTGGAGTTGATCCTGCTGAAATGTATCTTGAAAGGGCTTTCAGTTCATCACCTAAATCACTCGCATCAATATCGCGCATGTCATCATGTGTCAACACTGTCTCTAGTGCCCTGCATTGCTGGTGTAGATCTTCTTCAGGTATAGTGAGGAGTTTTGGAATATCATGCAACACCCAAAATATACTGCTGTGTTCCTTGAGCTGCATGAAACGTTCTTCAACTGACTGTACTGCACAATCTAGCACCTGGTTAAAGAATTCAACTTTGAATTGTTGTTTGCGGTCTCTTATGGGATTATCCCGTGCCTCATAATCAAAATGTCTTCTTCGGTGACTTGTATTCTTGAATGGGTGGGAAAATAGCTTCAGTGTGAAGTTCCTCTGCCAACTTCTGTGCACACTCTTCAAAACATTTTGAAATCCCTCATCTGACCAGTAAGACTTTAGGTATGACTTTGCTTTGTCCAGTTGTTCCATTGCTCCAGATATATCAAGGTCAACACCTTAGAGTCTCTTTCTTACAACATTTATTTCAAACAGTATGTCATGCCACAACACTAAGCCACACAGAAATTTGAAGTTATGTGTTTCTGGTGATTCCATTTCCCTCTGCCACTGTTCTCCCACAAACAGTTCCTGTCATAGCATTATCCTCCATAATGGCAACTATGGCATCATCTATCTTCCCAATTTGGTGTTTGATAGGCTTTATTGCCTCCACTTGACTTTCTCATCATGTGGCACTCAGTGGTTTCAATGTCAGAGAGGTTGTTCCCAGATGTTGCTTCAAAATTTCCCATTGATGAGTTGATGCAGAGAAAAATACATAGATGCTTTGAATTACGTTAAAAAATTCAGCAGCCTGACTAGAAGCTGATACTGCATCACTGACCACCAAGTTCAATGAATGAGAACTGCATGGGGAAAAAAAGCTCGAGGGTTTAGCTCTTGGATCCATGTCTGCACTCCTCTGTTCTTTCCTCTCATGTTGGCACCATTATTGTAGCCCTGACTTCTCATGTTAGCTATCGCAATTCCCGTATCTTCCAGCTTTTTAAGAAGCACATTTGTCATATCAGCTCCTGTAGTATCATCAATGTCAATACATTCTAGAAAATGCTCTCTGACAGTCACCATTGCAGGGACATTTTCACTAGGTTCTGTTGTTGTTACAAAATGCACCATTAAAGTCATTTGTTCCGTATGGCTGATGTCAGATGTGCAGTTAACAATAACAGAGTAATATCTTGCTGACTTCAGATCTGCCACAATCTTCTGTTTGACTTTTGTTGTCAGTAACTGTATGATCTCATTTTGAATTGGTTTTCTAAGGTAGTGGTGTGTGTACATTTCTTGGGTGGTGACTCATCTTAGATGCTCCTGGAGTACAGCATCAAACTCAGCCATCAGCTCCACAATTTTAAGGAAGTTTCCATTGTTTGGCACATACAGCTGATCTGAAGTGCCACACAGTGCTAGGTTTTGGGTAGCAAGCATTCTCACAATGGCAATGAGCCTTTTCAGAACATTTTGCCAGTAAAGAGACTCTGATGCAATCTTCTCGATGCTGATCATCTATGGTGGCCTTTAACCTTAGGGCTGGTCTACACTAGCCCCCAAGTTTGAAGTAAGATACGCGACTTCAGCTACGTGAATAACGTAGCTGAAGTCGAAGTATGTTATTTCGAACTTAAAAGTACTTACCCCTGGTCCACACAGCGGCGCGCAGGCTCCCCCGTCGACTCCGCCTGCTCCGTTCGCAGAGCAGGATTACTGGCGTCGACGGGGGAGCACTTCCTGGTTCGATTTATCGCGTCTAGACAAGACGCGATAAATCAAACCCAGAAGATCGCTCCGAAGCCTCCGACGCAGTGGGTAAGTGTAGACTAGCCCAGTGTCTCATCTCCAGGTCTTTCCACCTATGGAATGCTTTCTGGTAATTTCCTGCCTTCTCATGGCATGCCTGATTTCTAGCCAGATTTTTCCAGTCCTTTGTTTCTGTAGAACCCAATGTGGCTGGAACATTAGACTGAAAGAGTTTTCAATAAAAACAGTATGCAGCATTCTGGGTTTTTGAGTACAGAAGCCATGGCCTCTCCACGTTGTCACCATTGGGGATTTCACACCAGTAATGTGTTGGATGGAAACTTCTATTTTCATTGTCTTTGGGGAACATGAAGTTTTTCACTTGCTGTGGCCCATGCAGTACAAGGAAGTCCCTCAGGCTACTGCTCAAGTAGGTCCACAGTTCTGGATCATCTAGGCTTAAGGAACTAAACTCAGCAGCAGCTGTTTCTTGCGCCTCCACCACACTCTTCTCTGATCTATACTTTTCTTCGGGAATGATTACATCCATTTGAGATGGAGATATGGATTCTGCAGTAGCTGCCAGGTAACGTGCACTCTAACTGGAAGATCAGGCATCTTCTCACCACTCACATCCTCACTGGGGCTGGAAGGCTCTCTGTGAACATTTGTGTCTTTGTATCTCAGGAGAGCTCCTTCCTGCTTAGAGAGAAAAGCTTCCTTTGCTTGCTTTCTTTTTCTGAATGCTGCCCCAGAGGGGCATTTTCTTCTTTCACTCATGACTGCTGTTCTATGCCAGCTATAGTGGCTCTCAACACTCAATTGAAGGGGATAAATAAGCAGGCTGGTAGCAGGGCCTGAGTGAGGGAAGATATCAGCATCTTAAGGGCCTAACTGGCTCCTACTACTTCAGTTGACTGCCTGTTCTCCTCAAGTGGGTTCAAGGAAGCAGCAGGAAACAGGAAGCTCCCTGAGAAGCTGGTGTTAATCAGTCCAGGTTCCTGGGGGTGCTAGAGAGGTACATAAGAGGCTCCTCCTCCTCTCTCTCCCTAGAGCTCCTGCTGCTTTCTGTTATTCTCTCTCACCTTTTCTCCTGCCTGCCTGATCTCTTGTTCCCTCCTTCCTCCAGCACAGCACTCCACCATCTCTGAACATCTAGAGCAGAGATAATACATATGCACCAGCAGGAGACACAAGTTTCTACACTCTGGGTCCTAGTGGTGCCCCCCCACAGTCTGGCACCTGAGGCGGCCGCCTCAGTTTACCTCATGGTAAGGCCAGCCCTGTCTCTGCACTGAACAAGGTGATGGTTATAAAATGTATGCTCCATTGGTCTGAAATTACTGGTGCAATAGAGGACAGGGGGAAATGGACCACTTGAATATTATGTAGAAAAGCTCCTATTTTAGGTAGCCTGTAGACAGATTCCTTGATAGCAAATAAGCAGAGGCCAGATCCTGCTCCCATTGAAGTGGGTGGGAGGTTTGTCATCGACTTCAATGGGAGAAGGATCAGACTTTAACGCTTTACTCCTAGTCTCTGCACTTGCAGGATGACAGACCTCCAGTCACCGTGGTCCCGCCTTGTAATGTCCAAACACTGCCATTATATGTATCTATTACTAAAGCAGTCCAGGCTTCAGCGCCAGAGCGATTTAATCATTTTGGTAACATCCTGCTCTCAACTCATTTTCCTGGCAGTAGTTTTAATTACGTTTCAGGCTCCTGAATGAATTTGTTTCCCTGGGATCCTTGTCATATTTAAACTCTTATCACGTTTGGATGCCTGCAATCACTGATGCATTTGTTTTAGGGGATGAATTAGTCTTCTGAGCATGTCCAATTTATGAATTAGATTTCATTGAAAGCTTAAACCGAGAGAGAGAGAGAGAGAGAGAGAGAGAGGACAGCTTTGTGTGGTACCACTTCCCCAGCGTGGGAGTAAATATCACGTTTTCAGTTAGATCGTCAACGGAAAATAAGATCCTGGTCTTGAGATTGGAACAGGAACCCTGGAATTTCCTAACCTCTTCAGCAGCATCTTTATTACGGCAGCCACGCGCTGTTCCTCTTCCTTTTTACTTTGCAACACGATACAATGTTGTCACTGGAGTTTAAAAACCAGGAACCAAGCGTTAAGATTTTCTAAATCTGCGGCTTCCATTCACCCTTGCCTTTTCCCCAGGACTCATGACGCCATTGATGAATAACTTCCCCCCTTTTGGGGTGAAGCAGAACCCCCCCCCCAATTTTTAATGCAACCGATTACTCCAGCTTCAAACTTGTAGCCAGCGCTTCCCTTGCGAGAGGGCAGGTGGGGGCAAACGCCGAAACCAAATAAAGTAGCCGGGCTGCGATTCAGAGGCTAAGTTTCCAGACTGGCCAGGGAAAAGGTCGGTAAGATTTCCAGGTAGTTCAAGGAATTAAACTCCCTCAATAGAGGCTCCCGAATCTTCGATATCGGCGCTCTGAACGTCGGTCCCCTCCCCGGTGATGCCGGGGAGACTAGAGGGGGACACAGAGTCCTGGGGGAAGGCTAGAGCCAGCATCCTCTTCAGCACTGGGAAAGCTGGATTGAATGGAGGAGCATGAGTGGATAGAGTCTGCTGGGAGTAAAGCAAGCCTGGTCAGATAGTGGATACGTGCATCTCCATAAAATCCGAGCTAGCCTGTGGGGGGAAAAGCTTTCCCCCCAAAGTGATGGTGGAGCGCTTTCCCCGCGCCAACCGGGGAGCTGCTGGGATCAGATAGGATTCCCCCTTTTATGCTAGAGCGCCTCGTCGTCCCCCTCTGCTCTCTGCCGGTCAGATTGTGGTCAGTTTCACTGATGGGGCATAGCTCTTTCTCTGATATCTCAAACTCCCCTTCTTGTTGAAAGCCTCCTTATCCCCTCTCCCCCCCGTCGCCACAGACCTTTTCTCCCATCCTGTGCGATCCGAGTTCTTCTCTCCCCATCTCCTCGTGCCATCCCCTCCAGCCCCCGTTCTTGGCTAGGCTCCTGGGTGGAACTGGGCTCCACTGTTTCCCTCCTCTACGCTCCTCTCTCCATCTCCCCGTGTGTTTCGCCCAGACTATATTGAGTGGTGAGTCTCTGCAATCACGTGGTCTGTGGAGGGGGGGGGCGGTCCTCCGCAGTTTGCTGTGTGCTGGGGCTCAGACACACACAGAGTGGTGAAGAGCTGCTGCTGAAGTCTCTGCCCTGCTGCTGCTTCCTCGCAGACACCCAGGATCTATCCATCTGCATATATTTTTAGCCCCAGCCTTTTTCTTGCTGTCGTCCCCCTGCTTCCCCGTTTTCTCCATCGTCTCAATCTTGGAAAATCACTGGGGTTTCGGGGTCTGGGATTTTCTGATTTTTTTTTAATCTGGGTACCTTCCCCCCCCCTCTTCTTTTCCCCCATCTCTGTCTCTCCATCAAACCCGGGCTGATGTGCTCCACGAGAGGCTGGAAATGGAAGTGGTGATGCTCTGGCTTTTCCCCTGGATATTTCAGTGCGTTTCAGTGCGGGCGGACTCCATCATCCACATTGGTAAGAAGGGGGGGCGAGGGGGGAGAAAGCAACAAATACAAGGAAGGGATGGTGTCTCCTTAAAACCCCATAATGTCACGGGCAAAGGGCGAGCGAGCCCCGTTAACTCCCCAGAGAGGGGGGCACAAAAGCCACCCGAATCCTCTGAATTGCAAAGTTAGCAGCGAGATGAGGAAGCGACGCTGGGGTCCCTTTTGGTTGCAAGGATGCTGCGAGCACGTTAGCACTGAATCGCGGCAGGGGTTTCTCTGGAGACAGGACGCAGGTTTGCTGCTGCCGTTTCTCCGGTTGTACTAGATGCTGGGCTCAGACCTGTTTGCGTGCGAGGTTTTCTCTCATCCCCCGCCACCCTCAGTAAACAAGGCAAGACAGACTAGGAATCATCCCGTAGGGGAAACTTTCCAAAAATCCCCCCACCCCTCCGGCGTCCCCTTCCCCAGTCATAGCAGATGCCAATATAACGGGAATGCAGGAGGGACAAGTTGGCTGGGGAAGGATTAGGAGACGCTAGATGCGCAGTGTGTGTGTATGCGTGTGTGCGCGCACAACTGTTGTGGTTTGAATAAGGGCTCGTTAAAACCTTTGGGCTGCAAGGCTTGAAGTCTCCAGCGAGGAGAAACCTGGCTCGGCAGTGGGGGGAGAAGGAGAGGCTGGGGCAATGGAGCATGCTGGCCGGATAACTTTTGTGGCTTCTAGGAGCAGGGTAGGGGAATGAATGTCCAGGGAAAGTCTGGCCGGCAAAAGGCAAAGGCTCCGCAGTCACCTTTTGGCGGGGGTCGAAAGGTACCGGCAGGAAGAAAGATGGTGGGGGTGGGGGAAAGAGAGGGACAAAATCCACCACAAACCCCTCGGGCTTCTGGCAGATGAGAGGGGAGGAGAGGGAGAGTGGCGGGGAAATGAAGAGCAGTGATTCCCATCCGCCTTTAGAGGAGGAGGGGGAGGAAAATCCTCAGGGAGGAGAGCAAGAGAGGCTGGGTGGGAGTTTAGTCCGGAGCTAGAGAGCGCGCGCCTGTGCCCTGATGAACACGAAATGGAACAAGTTTGCCCGCTCCGGGCGCCGCGCCTGAGGGGGCGGGGGCGAGCAAGTGGGGAAATGTCTATGGGGGTGGGGACCGACTTTGAACCACCTGATGTGGTGGCGGCGGGGAGACCGAGGACACTCAAACACCAGCCCTGTAAAACAACCGGGAGGCTGAGGGCCAGCGCCAGAGCCCACAGCATTGCGGATCTAGCCGAGAAAAGAGACCGAGTCAACTTTGCCCGCGGTGCGAGGAAAGCCCCGGGCTCCCCGTGAATTCCAAGGTGGCGAGGGGGGAGGGCGGCGGGGAAGCCCGGGTTGCGTCTCATCCGCTCAGGCGCTGGACGCACGTACAGGATTTCAGCTGCACCAGGAGCACGTTGTTCACCTTGGATGCAAACTCGAGATTTCTGACTTTTTTCGCGATTTGCTGAAGAGGAGGAAAGCGCGCCCCATTTCTCATCAGTGGAGCTGGAGAGGGGGGAGTCCAGAGACACAGCAGCTGGTGGAGGCCAGACGTCCATAAAGCCTGTCTCTTTGCCCTTTGCCTGCCGCTGGACAAGGTGAAGGCCAGCTATAGATTCCTGGCTCGTATACCTACCCACACTTCAGCCTTTTTTTAAAGTGATTTTTTAGCGCCTCTTCCAGAAACAGGGGCTTCCAAAGACTGAAGGGGGAGAGCCCCCTGAACTTGGATCGGTGAATTTACACGCGGATCTTTGTAAGACTTCAGGACACAGAACTGGTGTGAATAAGCAATATTGTATCAGGGAGGGAAGTGACTTTTTTGATCCTTTAATCTAAAAAATCCTTGATCTGCATAACAAGATAGTAAATCTAATGTGCGCACACACGCTCCCGTAGTCAGAGTATATTATGTAACACAGCTCGCCAGATGTTTTCATGTTAACTGCATAAACACGGCCCTGAAATTAGAAGCTTTCAGGTTACTGAACACACAGGCGGACTCTAAATCAGAGTGTGTTTGTGTATGCAGCAGAGATTCAAAACCCAAACCAATGACAAACTAGGTGAACAGCAGAAAAAACCCAGAGCAAAAGTTGGTTGTGTTTCTAACACCTCTCCCTTTCTATTACAGTCAAACTCACAAAGCAATTTTTTTCTAGGGGATTTGGTTAAAAACCAGTAAGTGGTGGCTGGTGAAGCACACATAACCTGTTGGGCAAGCAAAGGCTTCATGATGCAAGTCTAGTTGTGCTGCACCTATCCATTGCAGTCAACTCATGCGGAATGGGTCCTTGAAGACGTTGTGTGTGTGATTTAATGCGCCTGAACAATAAATGTCTGTGCACGATCAGCGATAAACCTGGGAGCAAGGAAGCTGTTTTCTGTTAACTTGTTTTGAAATTCTCCCATGGACCCGAGCTCAACCACGTTCTCAGTGCCCCACTGAACTGGCCCTGTTCAAACACTCTGCACTGGAGGGGGGAGAGAGGCCAGAGGTAGCTGATTTATAGAGATGTAGATATATGAAACTTTAGACACGGGAAAATAAACAAGACTCTGTTAGTCTCTAAGGTGCCACAGGACCCTTTGTCGCTTCTACAGATCCAGACTAACAGGGCTACCCCTCTGATAAACAAGAACAGTTATGGAGCCTGAACTCTCCCCGTCTCCCCATTAACTCCCCCACCCCTCTGCCCTCCTGGGAAAGATCAAATTCTGATGTGATCACGCCAACAGGTGCCATTTTTGAAGGAAATGCGGCCAAGGACGACGAAGTCTTCAAGCAGGCGGTGTCCGATCTGAACCTCAATGACGACATTTTACAGAGCGAGAAAATCACCTACTCCATCAAGCTCATAGAAGCCAACAACCCCTTCCATGCGGTGCAGGAAGGTAAGCGCCGCGGCGGGGGCTCGGCTCAAGCTGCCTGCGAGGGCTCCGCAGAGCTGGGCGGGGGGAGACGGTAGTTCTGCTTCGCGCGTCTGTTGCAGGTGTTCGTCCCGGGCGGTGTGCCCGGGCTGACTCGCCTGCCCGCCCGCGGGCGTTATCTTCCGTTATCCCCTTCCCCCAACGAGCAGTTCAGCTCCCCCGCCCCCATCTCTTGTCTTTTACTGCCAAGCTTGACCGGGCTGCTGGAGCCCCGTGCGCTGGGTGCGCGATCGGGGGGTAGGCGGCTGCAGGGAGTCCCGTGGCCCACCCAGCCTGTTCTCTTGCGAAGGCGCGGGCGGCTCTGCTGGGGCTGGAAACTTTCCGGCGGCCGAAGGTTGGCGCTGTTTCCCAAGGAAAGAGCCCAGAGCGGGAGCTGCCTGGCGCGGCGGTGCCTGCTCGCGGAGAGCTGTCAGTCCGGTGAAACTCCTTCCCAAGCAGCAGCCGCCCGCTAGCGCGTGTGAGCGGCCAGGCAGGCAGGGCAGCGCACGTGTGTCCGGCGCACGGAACACGAGGGCCTGGCTTGTTGCCCGGTGTCTCGCTGGGCAGGTCCGGGCAGCGGCGCCTGGTCTCTTGCCGCAGGGTTTCAGGTGTGCCGGGGGAAGGAAGGCAGCTCAGGCGCCGCACAGCGGCGATCTCTCTCGGCCTGGCAACCTGCGCTCTGGGGAAGGGCGATCCGGCCGAGGAGCCCTTCCTTGGGGAAGGGAGTGTGAGCACGGGGCTTGGAATTGCAACAGGTGCCAGACTAGCGAAGGGCACCTGAAAGCCCCGCTCACTGGCAGGTGACTCGGATGTTATTTGGGGGAGGGGAGAGCGGCCAAATTGCCCTCCCATAATTCTGCGATGTAAAGGCAATTCCGTGAGATACAGGGAAATCTAAGCCACCGATGAGAGAATGATCGGAAGTGGAGCCTGCAAGGGCATAAGGGAACAATTCCTTTCTACGGAATAAAAGGGCCCTGGTAATTATTACTATGCGATGTCTCTGAAGGATTCAGTGAGTGTGGGTTGGGCTAGTTCTGCCATTCTCGTTTCGTTTGTCTCCTGAACATGTCCGCAGTCCGCCTCGGAGGGGCGCAGAACAGGGGTGCTTGTGCGGGCGTGAGGTCTAGTCACTCAAAAGATTGCTTCAAAGCATGTGACTGGTGAGACACAGTATGAGCAGTCTTGGTAAGAAACCAAAACACATGATTGGTGCCCAAACGTTTGAACCAAAACCTTTTAGGTTGCTCCCTCGCCACCTCTGCTATCTCTAAGGTCTATCCTAACTTGTTGCTGGGAGAGAGCGGGCTGAAAATGGAAGGAAATATTAAACATCGATCAATAAAGAGGCTGAGTGCTGCAATGTGCGGGGACTGCAATAAATGTGCGAAGTTGTGCAGTGTCAGGGGCCTTGAAGCCCCCACTTTAAAACGAAGGTGCTTAGGCAGAGACTTCAGGCTTTTTTCTCCCTGCCTGAAAGCGAGTTTTGATTCAAAGAGTGAGGGATAGTCTGATTTAGATATATTTAGATTTTACCAGTCAGATCAACTACAGCTGGACTAAAACATGGACTGGTTGAGGGATTAAGAGGAAGTCTATTCAGAATGGAGAGGATGCTGTCCTTGTAGTTTGCTGTTGTGTTTAATAATACTTTATTATCATGTTAACCCCCTATTGTGTAGATGAATGGAGAAGCAAGTTTTTAAAGTAGGGAGAAAACTGGGAAAGTGGTTAGAAAAACAGCTGTTTTATTTCAGTCGTTGATTTCACTGAGGTTTTACATGTGGATTAAATGGGGTAGCTAAGTAAGGGGCTGAACATTTTCCTGGCGTTTATAAGATCTGACAAGTAGTTACATAGGTAAAGCATTTCAATTAGCTTTTATTGCAAAGGAAAATGTTTGAAATTAATCAGCTTGCCTTTACAAATAAGACTTTAAAAAGATGTTATTGGGGTTTGATGAAGAAGCCAAGGTTGATTATTGCCTGGGTTATTTCAACAGCAGTGTTTCTGAGTAATAATTATTCTAGAAAAGAGAGCTATTTATATACCCCGACAAGAGTATTTTAAAAAATGATTCATCACTAGTCTTACCCTTAATATTACAGAGCACAGGGAAAATAATCTTTTCCTGTGTGAAAATTTGCATTCATACATATGTATTTATGTGTAACTTGTGTACATGCAAATTATGGTTACAAAATTGCATCAAATATTCATTTTCATAAACTCCAAACAATTCCTTCTGACATCTTTTTGCCACCATGCATGCTTCTTTGCTGTCACATAAATCCAAGACAGCAACAAAATAAACCTGTTTGGGGGACTGATCTGAAGCCCATTGACATAGATGGCATTCATTCAATAGGCTTTGAATCAGGCCTTACATTCTTGAAAAGGAGGCAAGAAAGGTGCTTGTGACTGGGGAAAAATACATAGTCACAAACTATGGAATAGTAGGGTTGATTATTGGCAAAGGCTAACTGAAGGATCAGCTCTTCCTACATCTGCAAAATGTCAGTGTCCTATATTGGAGTTTATTCATATTCATGGAAGTGACAATAGTTGGCTGGCTGAACAAGTGCTTCCAACAGTGTCTCCTTTTTTCAAAAGTAAAAGCTTTAAACTACTTTGATCACATTGGGATATAAACTGTCAGTCTTGTGGACAGCAAGTCCAACTGCTCAGCTTGTTCTGCGGAACTTGACCAAACTAGAGAATACTACTTGACTTGGTAGTTTTCTTATTTTTCCTTTTAATCCTGCAGGAACAGCAGTACCTCCAGGAAAGAAGAATATTTCCAAAGTAATTATTCACTGTAAAAACTGTGTTGAAACCACAGGAAGGATTCTGGTCAGACTTTAATCTATTTGGTACAGATCATTAGGCACCACAGCATATCTTCAGTGCCTGAAAAAGTGTAGGACCCAGATTTTCTTGGGGACGCCCATTGATGGTCAGTGGGCACCTAAATTTAGAATAATTTCCTGCAGTTCTGATCACACGCTGGAGACCAGAGGAAGTGTGGAATAAATGTTACAATTACATTGAAAAATCACCCCTTGTCACCTAGTTCTTCAGGCTTATGTAGTCCTCTTCTCTCTGGGACCTCAAAATGATCCTATCTTCATCCTGTGTGTCAATATCTTGCCACAATGGGTGAGTTAAAAACAGAGTGGTAGCTTTATTGGTTCAAGTCAGACCCTCTCCCCCTTTTTGGGGATTTGAATTTCTTTCATTTGCAACTGTTATTCAATATGCTGACAGAATGATGCATGGGATGCACTAGTAACCATGCTGTTTGTACTGTGCAGTATCTTTCTGCACAATATTACATGGTGTCATTCTTACTATTCAAAGTTTCATTGTAATCAGTTATGCAGATGCCCTACTCATTTCACTAGGACTTTGCTTACAGTGGTCAAAATAACCTGGAGCAAATCAGCTGCTCAAACTGCTCACATAATGTTGCTATTACTATATGAAATGCACTGACACCCACATTATACTTCCTGTGCAATGTCTTTCTAAGCGATGCCATGGAAATCTGTGTTGTAAACATTAGTTTCATTGTAATGGGACTCTGTGTAGTACAAAACAATTTGGAGTAAAAATAGTCCAGTGTGATACTACTGCCAGAGTAGCTCACAGAATCAAACAAGGCACACAATATTATTTTTTGTTTCAAGTACCTTTATAAACAGCATTACCCAGTAATACTGTGAATTATTCCTGAAGTCCTACTTAAATCAATGGTGCAAGCAGGCACTTCATTTCAGTGGTACTAAGGTAATATTATGAAAAGTAAACACTCCATGTGACAAGGTTTATTACACCGGAACAAAAATGTAAATACTGATAATATTTTTTAAATGCACTTGGGTTGATATTTAGTATACTGGTAAGATTTTTTGCAGGGGTAGGAAAAAAATTTGAAAAGCAGCAGTATTTCTTCAATCGGATTAGTTCACTTCCAGGAGTAATGGCCTACTTAACGTTTTTTATTTTCCCCAAACAAGCCATTTTCAACACTAGGAGATATACAGATATACCTTAGACATTGGAAAAAGTTATAGGGACCTTTCCTCAACACAATACAATGATGGTGAATGCCCAGTAACTGCAATAGGTAAATGAGAGCCGAGTCTCTCTCTCTCTCTCTCTCTCTCCCTCTCTCTTTTTTTTTTTTTTAGGTGGAATTCCATGCTAATGGGCTTATAGATGTTTGAGCATAGCAGTTAACATGGAGCCCAATTCTAAAACATCACCGTAGGTGGTTCAGCTTGCATCTTGTGGGGAAAACTTCCTCTTATGACTCAGTAATAATTTGTATTAGAGTCATGCCTAGTTGCCAATGGTCAAGGCCTCATTGTGCTAAGGGTTGTGCAAACAAGCAGTAAAGAGACAGTTCCTGCTCCACAGAACTCACAATCTAGTTTTATAACAAGACGCAACAAGCAGATAAAACAGTCAAATAGGGGCAGCAGAAAAGTATGACATAACAGTGAAATCTGGTGTCTTTCATTCATATATATATATATATATATATATAAAATAGGACTTGATTTTATATTTGTGCTCATGTACTGGCATGACACTTTGTGAAGTATGGTCCATATGCCTATGACAATTAGTTATAATTGAGAGAAAAAATCATTTTCATTGTAAATAGCTGGCAAAAAAATCAAAACCTGAGAATGGTTATTCTGGTTTGGCTGTTCTGTAGAAATAAGCACCAGCGGTATACACAATGTTAATTTAATTGTTGATCCCTTTTGTTCTCTTTATTGTAAAGAAGCTGTGTGCCAAGTTTTAACCCAACATCTGTAAAAGTGCTGAGATGTGAACTAGTGCAAATATTTTTTTTATCAGTGACCCTATAACAATTCCTTAAAATGCTGCAATTTTTTTTATGAGCTAAGAAGCTTGAAAGCTCAAAGGTATAAGGAGCTCTTTTACAGATAAGACTGAAATATTTGGAAAATAAAGTTTTCAATTCAAATTGCCATTTCTGTACTGGCTGCTGGAGTGATCATGTTGAGGAAAAGTGATTGTGTGTTTGACAGTGGAGTCCAAAAGACAACTGTAAACCAGTTTCTAGCCTGTCTTGAAAATACAGCTGTTTAAGGTTAAAAAAAAGTATGTGTGTGTGTCTGTGTGTATAAAATAGTTCAGCAGTAGATCTAAATGTTTTTAAACACTGTTGGGGCATAAAGGCTAACAGTACAAAAAATCTTTTCCTATCTTCACTGTCACAGTGCATCATGGGGAGAGGATCCGATAGAGGTAGTTATTCAGAAATCTTGAAACTGTTTTGAAATGCCAATACAACCTTTCCTAGAATTGCAAATTGTTCTATTTTCATAGACAGTGGTTCCTTTCAAATGAATTGTTTCTAATTTGGGCAACCTTGCATGCCTGCTGAGGTTAAAAGGCTCTCAGCACTGGAAAGTGGAGCACACTTTGGAATTCAGTATCTGCGTTGAGAGTGAGGATGATGTTCCATAGGTTGAATGTAGTTATCTGTTTATTCCATGCATATTGCTGTGGTACATGAGTGACTCACAGCTGCTGACTTTTTTGGGTGTGTGTGTGTGTCCATGTTGTGTACCTTGGAGTAAAGCTGTTCCCTTGTCTCTTGCATGTGGGACTTGGCAAGGATGTGTGCTTGGGGAAGTTCTCAAACTGCCATAGCCTGTACATACGTTTCAAGTTACAGATACAGTAGGTATTGAGCGTTTTTGTTTGTTTAGGTATAAGTTGAGCCGCATGTATATGCCTAAATGTACCAGTGAAACAGGGGCATTATCTTTGTTGTTCTAGGATTTGTTTGCCCAGCCAAAATTCAAAGCAGAACTTAAACACATGCATAGCCTAAGGATATAGAATTGGGGAGGCAATTAGTGAATTTTGGTGAGGTTCTTGGTCTGTCTCTCCCCACCCCCTCCCTTACAAGTTTATTTCAAGGTAGTGAGAGTGACACTCTGAGTAGAAACTCATAGAGGGGACAGAAGCTGCATTGCAATTACACCTGGATAGAGTCTCCAGCTTTCAATTGCAGAGACTGCTTTCTCCTTGGGTTGAGAGCAGCTTTAAGTGTAAATGGCCACATAAACAATAAACGGAGAAATGCCTGCCAGCCATGGTGAAGGTGTCCCCCTCAGTCTTTGGGCAAGCTCAGGGCAGCTCAATATATAAGCCAAGGCTAAAATGGTGTCATGTAAACATGCGATAAGGCATTCTGATTTGTTTGGTTATAGTTTTTAGATGAAAGCATGGCCCCAGAGGTGAAAGTCTGTTGTTTCACTATATTTTATATCTTCAAGATGTTTAGTCGCCGAACATGGGGAGAAGAAGGGTCGGGGTGGGGGTAGAATTGCAAACCATAATGGATCTCAGGAATTCTAATATATTCTTGTTAATATGAAGTGATTTTTTAAAATAATTTTTTAAAAAAGATTGTATTAATTTGGCTGCATTGGGTGGGAAAATGTATTGCTTGGTTAAGAAATACTATGATGCCCCGTACTTAAGGTTAAATATTTAAAGGTAAACGTAAAAAGGATCCTAGCTTTTGTCTGCCAGACTTGCAAAGGGTTGTTTTTTATTAATGCGCTGTCATTTAATTTTTTTGCTAGTGGTTTCTCATGTGTCTTTCACTATCGTATAGCATCTCCTTTATCTGCTATTCTCTTGCAGCTCGCTTGAGCATATATTTCAAGCAGGTTTGACTGGGATACACTGTCTTGTTTAGAACTTTTTGACAGCTGAACTCTGAGTTCTCCGGAGTGAACATATTGTTATATACATCATTTCTAGTTTTATTCTGAGCTTTCAACGCATTCTCAAAACCAGGCAGATACAGTGTAAGCAGGGGATTGCTCCCCTAGTCCTAGACACCTGGCTGTGTAACTACACATTTTCTAACTAGTCTACTGTGGTTAAAAGCTGTTGCTCAGTGGGGTGAATGTGCTTAACATTTTTACCTCCTCATGCCTTCCGAGACCAAACTGAGACTTGTTAAGGACTGCCACAGTGAAGGCATCTGTGACAGTCATCTCATTCTGCCTGTGCTTTTATGCTCTTTAGTTGTATGGCTTGGTTAGAATGCTTCACAAACTTAAAGAAAACAACATTTTGAAATCTCCATTTCTCCCTGCATGTGCATTTTTGTTGTTATGTTATGTTAGTGGCAATGACCCTGTGTTTCCTTCAGTTTGAAACAAATATGCCAATATTTCATAAAGGGGGGCAGATTCAGTTAGGCTGAGGATGAATACAGCCTATGAATTGCAAGCAACAAATCCAAGTACACATACCTCTAATTACAGCTGGGTATTTTGAGGCATAGTTACTCACTGATCAATTGTAGGTGCAAAAATGTGAGGCTATCTTGCACCTGGGAGGCTACCATTTTGAAAAGGTACCCCAAATATTTTTTATTTGTGGTTTTGTAGAGAGCATACTGCCCTGGGATGAATTTCCTTCCCTCTCAAACCATATCCTTCAAAAGCAGACACATCATTTTGGCTCTGTACCATGTATAATGTAATGCATTCATGCATATGCAGATCAGGAAAATATGTATTGAATTTCTAAGTCCTATGCTGCCTCCAACACATGACATCCATGGGGTTTCATGCTTCGGCTGTTCCTACGTAACAGTTTTGGGAAATTTCCCTGCTTTGCGCTACTGCTGGTGCAGCTGTACCAGTGCTAGCGACAGTGGGAGCGGCAACTCAGGCAGTTTCACCACTATTTTGCCTAACTTTGTTTAGGGTGTTGTGAGAAATGCCTGTGCTCACAATCCAGTAAAGAAACTTTTCTAATTTATTTAGAAATCAAAATGCACTTGAACTGCTCCACTCTCTCTGGTACTAGTACTTTCAAGCCAGGGGTTATGTTTCTCAACTTTCTAGAATACTGGTTTTGTACAGAAATCTAACCTTACTAGGTGCGATGGCATCTGGTCCATTGGGAAACAAAAATTATAACTAATTTATAGGAAAGCTGTCTGCAAAGTTTGCTAACAAAAACCTGTCCATATATGACACCCTGGGAAAAGGATGTGAATAGGCAAATTACACAAGAGGAATGGGGTTTGATGAAGAAAGGAGGACCAGCAGGAAATGAAGAATTAATCTCTCATCATCTAGTAGCTGCTTGGCCATTGTTAACCTCTCACTGGAAAAAAAACAAAAATAGCCCAACCATTAAGGAAAACTGTGGGAGGTTGTGGTTATGGAAAAATTAACACACCAATTATATACCCAGCAAAATGGAAAGAGGACAGATAGATACCTAGATACTTGGTTACCTTTTATTCAGTACTCAGACAAAATATATTCACCCGCAAAAAACATCGCACACCTGTCCAATATTTTTAATATTAACATTTGATAGATGTACCTGCTCTGTTAAATATGTGTATGTAGAGATTTCACTCAGTTAATAAAATCATTAGAAATGACATCAGTGTTGTGATGATGCTCACTCTGTAATATGGTAGCACCCTGTTAAATAGAAAGATCTGTTGTCCATATTCCTGTAAAATGTCTCTCTAAACAAAAGCTAACTGTTGTAATGATTGTTTTGTTTCTGATATTTGCATGGGAAGGATATGTAAACTTGCTAAAGCTTCCTAAATAGTTTTTTAAAAATGGCAGTACTCCATCTATTTTAAAACTTCCTCTGTTATTATCATGGTGGAGCTCCATGAATGGCAGTATAACAATGGTCCTCGTTTACAGTGGGCTTGTTTCTCTCTGTTACACCCTTAGCTACTTTTGCTAAATGTTAGTAGCCAATTTGGCACAGCTGGTTTGCCAAGATTGCGGCTGCCCTGGGCTTCTTAGAGCAGGTCTACATGACATAGTGGCTAACAAGTTTAAGTGACATAGTGGTTAGAATGCTGGAGTTGCCTGGAGCCTTAACTGCACTATTACTTCTACCCAGTGGAGCTGCATCCATGCTCTCTGTGGTGGAAAAAGCTTCTGAAAAGGCTAGAGTAGACACAGGCTGGGTGATTTCCTAGAAATGTTAGACAAGGCAATACAGAATGAGGGCAGCATCTGACCTACAAATAGCCTATATTACGGGCTGACCTTGTTTCTTTTCTCCCTGCTAATATGCAACCTGCTAATACCTTGATTTAGCAACCACTAGGTGTGGAACAGTAATAGATTTCAAGATAATTTAATTCACCGAATGGCTACAGGATTGGCTCACTGTTCTCCTAGAATACCAAATGGTCTCACCCTGTTTTTCATCAAAGATTTAATACCAGGAGCTATATTTGGGTGTTATGCTACTTGCTTTGCTTATACAAAATATGCTTCAGTATTAACTAGTGTACTGTGAAGCATCATCACAAATCAAACTTAAGCAGTGTTTATAAAAATGTAAATGAATATGTGTCAATTAAGTTTTTTTTATTTTAAAAATAAATTATATATTTGTTCTTGTTTATTTGCGCACTTTGCTAATCCATGATGGGTCTCCCCAGTCACTACTGTGAATTAGCGAGTTTTGCTATAAATGTGAAATGAGTTTGGAAGATCTTCTCTCTCTGTACTTGTGCACCTTTGGTATTAGAATTGTTGAATTAAATAACCCTAATTGTTAAAATACACTGTATATACTGTATCAGAGGGGTAGCCATGTTAGTCTGGATCTGTAGAAGCGACAAAGGGTCTATAAGGTGCCACAGGACCCTTTGTCGCTTGTATATACTGTGTGTGTATATATACAAGTGATTTTGATGCTGGATATATTGTAAACCTCTTTTGCACTGAATAGAAAAATATCTTGATCTTAGCTGCATTCCTAGACTCTAACTGCCACAAGTGATTAAAGGAACCCTATATTCCAAGCACGATATTTGAAATTGCATCTTAATATATAAGGAATGGATGGAGTTTCATATTTTGATGTGATTCATCATTCTGTGGTCCAGACAGAGTGATAGGAGTTCAAACTATAGTTCTTTGAGCAGAGAGGCAATTACCATGTTTATTAAAATCATGCATGGCTTAGTGTAGTTGTACATACAAAGATAAACAAAAGATAGTGATGAGTTCTTCTTACAATAGTGGTTCTAAGTTAATGTTGTGTTCAGTGAGCCTATGGCTAAAATGGTTACTGAAGAGATGTAAGTAAAATTGGATACTCTCCATCCCAAAGATCACTTTTTTGGACAAATAACTACTTGCTTCCTCAAGAAAAAGATCAGGTTGCAGCGGTTAAAAACGACATTGTTCTATACTTTCAGATAAATGATATGGACAATATAAAAAGAGGTCTTCTCAGGGGGCAAGTAAAGCAATATTTAGGGGCCAGTTGATAAGCAGAGCCTCTTGACTGTAATTTTTGCCATTCTAAGTAAAACATAAATCTTGTGTTGGACTTTACTTAGTTTTTCTTGCAAAAATAGATATTTTTATCTCTCTCTCTCTCTCTATATATATATAGATAGATAGCTATAGATATAACTTGTCATACACTTATCTACAATTTATTCTTCTGAGAGATTCTAAAATGAATTGTTGCTGTATTTTTATTTGTCCCGGGTGGAATGTTGGCATCTGGTGTTAGTAAAGGTTGCTCTTCTTATCTAACCCCGTAGAGGCACCTAGGCTAAAATGACTGATTGGAAGCATTGCTGCTGTACAGTAGATTTTGTACACTGACTTGAAATCTACCTTTTCTTAGAGGAGGTTTTCATTTATCTAAATTTGCCCTAGCAAAATAGAAGTGGCATGTTGAAAAATCACATTTTGTGGTCCCAGTTTCACACATCCTTTCCACAGTTCACACAGACACATGCATTCATATTTGCACATATCCAATTTATTGTTTGGCAACCTCCTCATGCACTTGAGCATACAACTTCTGTTCATATATACAGAAATAACGTGCTTTTGATTATTTTTTTTTTAGAATTTAGTGCAGTTGAAAAGTGCTAGACTGTCAGACCTGGAGACTGAAGTCTACTAATCACGGGATACATCTAGGGCATGAGGACCTGCAATCTTCCCAGTACCAGTGCATTTCAACCTTGATCTAAAGAAACCATCTTTAGAACCGAGAAGCCAGTTTATTCTCTGTGTCTCTTCAACTGCTGGTCTTTTGGGGTTGACTAGGAATAAAGGGGTCAATTAATGCCAATTGTGACAGTAGTATTTGGTGATGTGATACTTGTCCACTAGGAATTGGAGTGAGGCCACTAACTAGCATGCAATATTTGGAAAATCTATTCCATAGTGCATGAAGATGTGTAATAATTTCAGGGACAGATTATAATGATATGATAATATGCCAAGATTTCCCTCATTTACATAGCTTTAAGGCAATAAGTACATAAAAATGAGAAACATGTTGAGAGGGTTTTCTTTTATGTAGTTCCTAATGGCTTGTGTTTAATTATAATTTGGAGACTTGATTGCTGTGCTTGAAACTATTTTCAGGTTTGTGAGTTTTGAATGCTTTTAGTTGGCTTGCAAGGTTTGCTTGATCAAAACATTATTCAGTTTCTCTGGCGGGTAACTTTCCCCACATCAGTGGTTCTGCTCTGAAATTCTCATTTGACTTTGTTGTGGTTTCTTGATTCCTATCTATTTCCCACCCTCTCCTTTTAATATTAGTTTAAATATGCATATGCAGTAAGATATGATATCCTGAAGCACTAATGATCTTCAGTTAAGGGTAAAAAGAACCAAGAGGCATTAATTTAAGTAGTGCTGTTTGGCTGCATTAAACCACCCAGCAGGGTTTCTACTGCTTGATCTTCCTGAGAACCATTCCCTTAGCAACCTTTCAAATAGGGGGAAAAAGGACAGTAAGAAGGAGGGCCTGAAATGATTTCCACTTACATTCAGCTGAATAATGTCTGAGGAATGACTTGCATTCTAGCCCCCTCACACAGTGGGATCCTAGCTTTCGTTATTCACCCAGTATCTTAGTCAAGTCCTTTAATTCATTGCATTTTAACTTGCTGTCTCAGTCTTTGAGATTTTAGCTAGCAACGTCATTCATAAAATATTCTGTAATATCTTCTTGATCACGTTGGCTCTCTGCCTCACTCTTATTTAGAAAGTGAATAAATAAAATGATTTTCTATGGAAGGAAATGTCTGTAAAGTTAATGAGAATTCGTTTTGTCAGCAGGTGAATGCATCTGTAAGACCAAGGCTTTATGCTGTTGGCTGTGCATTGGGGGGTGATGATAATCTTCTGCTTGTTAACACATGGTATATATAGAACCTGTAATGATGAGGTGCAACATTGTCATTGCCCTTTGGGATGTCAGCACTACCCATGAGTAAGGGGAGAGCTGAGTGAAACTCAGTGGTTTTGGTTTATGGTGGATTTGAACCTCTTGAATTCCATTCCCTGTTGGGTTCACCTGCACCTGAATTTTGCTTTGATTTAAATGAACCTTTCCAAACTCAAAGGAAAAAGGGAAACTTGATGAATTTTGCTTGCTTTTGTTGTTGTTGTGGTTGAAATCAAGTGAAACAGAATTTTGCTTGGTTTGCATCTCCAGAGGAGGAGAGGCTGGAGGCATAGTAGTATTGGTCAGAGGGGGTTTCAGGTGCAGAGGGCTGCATGGAAGATGATGCAGAGGTAATGAGTGGTCTCTCCCCATATTGTATGTCCCAACTCCAATCACACAACAATATAAATTTTATGTTTACCTAGTGCTTAATTTTTGTAGTCTCTCCCATTCTCTCTCTCTGTTTTCTTCTGTCTGAAGTACTTCAGTTACTATGGAAACAATAATGTTATCGGTATGGGTGGAGCTTAGTGACATCAGCAAGAGCAGAATAAAGCCTGCTAATTCCATGAGTTGCTTAACAGTCCATAGTGAGTAAGCTGACTGAACTTCATAGGGCTGGATTCTTAAAGTGGCCCAGAAAGCCAAGGGAATATACCAGGCTGCTAAGAGGAAATCTTGGCTAGTGTTCAGCTGGAGGCAGCTCCTTCAGCAGCCGACACTTGTGCAAGGGGAAGGAAAGGGTATTTCAGCAAAACATGGTGGAGTGGAAACCTCCTCCATTAGTGTAATGGAGGACCAAAACCTGGTCCTCCATTAGTGTAATGGAGGACCAAAACCTGGTCCTCCATTAGTGTAAGGTCTCTGTCCCACTGCAGCCCTAACTTGAACTGGGGGTGACTGGTTCCCTGGGTTGCCACTCTTGCTGGATCATAGTGGAACTGGGGGCCTATGTCCGGATTGCAGCATCATACAAACTGAAACACACTCAAAAATAACAATCTCAGAATTCATTGCTACTTGACTGGCTTTGAAAGAAGGGCTGGGAGGAAGATGAGCAACTGTGGGAGCTATCAGGGAGTGCTTTTTGGGAGGAAAGACAGAACATAAATTGGCTTTCAGTCAAGCAGTATCCTGAATGAGCCACAATTTGGCACATGCTGACATACAGCATGGCTTTCCTGCTGCCAGTGGGGGCTTGGCTCAGCACTGGCACTCCCAGCTGTTGGAGCACACAGACAGAAATACTGTGAAGCATAATGTAAGGCTGCATTATTTAACCGGGATGTTGTAGTCCTCTTGCTCACCTCCCCACAATTCGATCCAGAAACAGAGCCCATGCCGACAGTAGCACTGCTATTAATAAGAGAGGTTCAGTCACAAAATTGAGAGGGAACTCTAGTGGCTACTCTAGTACTCTAGTGGCTACAATTACATCTTGCTTTTAAAAAACACAATCAAATGCAAATAGAACATAAAACCACAGCCACCAACTAACAAAGCCCACACCTAGGGGGAAATCCTGTCTCTACTGGAAAATCAATGGGAATTTTGCTGTTGTCTTCAATGAAGCCAGGATTTCACCCCTAGGTAGGGTGACCAGATGTCCCGATTTTATAGGGACAGTCCCGATTTTTGGGTCTTTTTCTTATATAGGCTCCTATTACCTCCCCCTCCACCCCGTCCCGGTTTTTCACACTTGCCATCTGGTCACCCTACCCCTAGGATGGAGGTCAGGGTGGACAGCCCCTGATAGATGAGGAGATATTTCTGTGTCATTGAACATTTATCAAAAACTGTAATTCCAATCCTCAAACAGCTTTTTGATCACCCGGCAACTTCTTGTTCTCAAACCATCCCTTCTGCGGCATTCTGCTCCTCCACTGAGGAGGATCTGCCTCCTGGAGCCTGTTTGTTCTGCTCCTGGCAGTCTCCCAGGGTCAGTGGAACATGTCACTTCCGCCAGCTCTGGTGTCCTCAGAGCGTTCCATAGGAGGCCTGGTGGCAGAGGCAGCTCTGGAGAGGTACTGAATTGGTGCATTTCCTGACTACCTGAGGCACACACCCTCTGTCTGGAGCTGTTTTCATTTAGGCGGTGCTGTCTAGGCAGCCTCCCCATGGTGGGCATTCTGCCTCCAAGGGCCCTGTGCCTTACTTTGTACATACAGCAGATCCATCACCATTTTAACTCTGTCTCTTAGTTAGACTTGTAAACCAGTTCTCCTAATACTGATGTCTCTTTCCACTTCCTTCCTTCCTGCTATATATTTCTCCTCTTCTTGCTCAGTAGCATGGTGTGTTTCTGATTTTTTCCCCCAATTCCCATCTCACACTCAGTGCAATTGAATTTTGAACGTGCTCCTTTTATGATTTACTGGATTATTATATTTCCATTGCATTTTAATCATCATTATGACAACATCTGTTGGCAGCAGTACACAGCTGTTTTTCAGAGCACATTCCCTAGGATTTGAAAATGGTTATATATCTATGTTAGAGAGAACACCACACATTTCTTCCCTTTTGCCATTTGAACTAAAAGGAATGCAATTGCGTTACAGGAAGGGGAAATGTGCCTTTGGAAGACTCGTCGCCTTGTTCAGTGGCTTCCATTGCAAAACTCCCTTACCTTCCCACAGCTACCTTCTGGCTTATCTACACCAGAGAACCCTGGGCTTGAAAGGTGAAAAGTTTAAACCCTCCTCCAGCTTTCATTGACGAAACACACGTTCTTTCTTTTGGTTTAGTTTATATTTGGAAGCTGCATTTCTTTAACCCCTCAGAAAAAGGAAAGCATACACTTACAAACAAAACCTCATGCATCAATACAATACCCAAAGGAGGGATCTGACGGTAGATCTAAGGAGCAATTAACATAAAGAAAAATCTAGGAAATAACATTGACAGCAGCAGTCAAGTTACATTTTCTACAGTGCACGCTGGCAGCATTGACAATTAATTTCATGCAAATTAAAATATGGATTGGCTACTTTGATAAAAAATAATACTTTATAAAATGTCACTAATTTGACTGAATAACAGAAATACTTGCCTTCCCTTTTCTTTTCCTTCTTTCCTGATAGCTTCTGTATTGAATAATCCTGTATATCTACTTTTGCTCTTTTCGGGTTTATTATCCAGCAGTCAGGCAGGTGTTTTTGAATTCTGTAATTGTCATTTAGGCAGCACAGTGAACAAAGAGGCTTCTAGTGGGTATACAATAGCTATATTTTGTCCAGCAAAGAAGTGGAGGAGGCTGGATGAATGTTGACTGGAGATATACTGCTGCTCACACTTTCATTCTGTGGATTTTTGCCCAGATTCTGCAATGTATTCTGCACATGTGCAGGGGTCCACTCACCTGGAGCTCATTGCAGGATTGGGGCCTTAGGCAGTACCTTGCCAGTCCTACCATCCCATCTTCAGTTCTTTCATGTCCACAGGAGACAGACCTGTGAAACTGAATGAGTTAGCTGGCCCAAAGGAGTCAAACTGGTTTAAGTAGTTTCTTGAAGTCAAAGTGGTATAGTTTTTGAGGAGCGGACTGTAAAAAAAGAGGCAATGAATCTTTGGAGCAAGACTGGTTAGTTTTAATCTTGTGGCCCTGTTTCTGTTTGTTTGTTCAGAAATATCTGCATTTATATTTTGTAAAAGTTATCACAAAGAATACTATTATTTGGAACTATCTTCTTTTCACTTTATAAACAAGAAATGTGCTTGAAAAAGCTGAATGCCCTTTTCTGCAACCAAGATGACAAAATTGACCTTAGAATTCAGTGATTTGTAGCATGCCAGTTTTGGATTATAATCCATATTAGATGTTGCACTTTATTTTTATAAGTGCTGTAAGGCATGCCCAGTGCTGTATAAAGGGTAAGGTGTACCAAACAAATAACAACATACCTGTGCCAAACAACTTACAATCACAAAACACAAAGTACAGATACAGTAAAATACAATACAGAGCAAGTGCATGTTGTGTGGTTTTGAAACATTCTTTTCTTTTGAAATAGATTTGTATTGTGACACATAAATATGAGCAGCATTGTATGTTAAACTGCGCAAACAACTGATTTTTCAGTTCAGTGCCTGAATCAAAAAATAAAATATAAAAATTTGGGTCAAGCTGAAAGAAAATGTTCCAAAATGTTCAAAGAACTGAAGTGCTGAAAAAAGTTATGTTTCATGTCAACCAGAAAGGTTTGTGTTGACCCAAAATGAAATGTTTCATTTTGATAAGAGGTTTTAAAAATATTTTTAAAATTAAATCAAGGGAAATTAATGAAAAGTTGAAATGTATTATTCCAGAAATGCCCAAACAAGCCATTTTGACATTTCCAACATCTTTTTGAGCTGAACAATTAGCTAAAATTGACCCAAATTTGCAAATTATTTCAATTACCCCAATTTTTCAGTTTTTGGTTAAAAGGTTTCATAAGAAAAATGTCACCCAACTCTAATCATCATATGGCTTTGGAGAAGCAATGTGTATGGTAAAGGCAAATGATATTTTGCCCTTGTAGATTCAAGTGAATCTAAGTCATAAGGACAAGATGAAAAGAATGGGAGATTGGGGGTGAATGAGAAGAAAAAAGGCTCAAGCCTTTGTTGCTTGAATTTGGATGACTTTACTGGGAGATTTAGGTGCACTAACAAGTCAGGATTGGGGTTTCACAAAGTAAAAAATAAAGTAGAAGGAGTTTCTTTGAATGTAGAAATGTGCAATGGCATCTGAAAAGATTCTGTTGGCTCCATATTTTTTGATTTGGCTTCAGAACCCCTGGCAATTATACGAAGAGAAAATGAACTGAGAAGGCCCAATCCTGTCATATATTCACTTCAAATTTTCATTTAAGTCAATCAGAGTTCAGGTTGTGTACCCCCTCATAAGGAGAAATGCATAGTTGGGATGAATATTGGACTCAAAACATACAAGGAACTAATGTATTCTGTATCAGAGGGGTAGACGTGTTAGTCTGGATCTGTAGAAGCGACAAAGGGTCCTGTGGCACCTTATAGACTAACAGAGGTATTGAAGCATAAGCTTTCGTGGGTGAATACCCACTTCTTCGGATGCAAGCAGTGGAAATGTATTTTTTTTATGTAATTTTTATGTAAAATGTAAATTTTTAAATTTACAAAAAGCATAAGATATAAAATACACTTAAAGCAGATATCTTAAACATGATTTTTAATACAATATCACCATTGCAGCTGATCACCTTTGTCCCCAGTTTAATGTATTCTGATGACACATTTATTTAAAAGCCGGAACACTCTCTTCCTGGGTTCCTTAAAATGGACAATTTGGAATTGCAGTATTTCAAATGAGTGAATTAACTGGGGACTAATCAGAGGTTCCTAAAGGTTTTATAGGGCAAACTTTGAAATTTGGAGTTTTAAATCAGCTCTGCATGGGCTGAAACAGCTGGTGCTAATGATAACGAATAGCCTGAAAATCACTGTAAAGATAAATTTTACACTAGAGCCAACAAAATGGAAAATGGTTTATGAAATTGGGATAAACCTCTGTGTGTGTGTAAAATGAATACAATCTAAGCAACTCTTTTCAACAAGTCTCAGTGTGCTTCTCTTTCCCTTTTTAAGTATTCCCAGGAGATGGTAAAAAATTAGGAACTTTTTCATTAAAATTGTCCCTTTTTGTTTTCATCAAAAGATCTACTTTTTCTGACCAGTTCTACTTCCCTGCAAATATGTGACATCACTAAGTAAGCTGTTAGCATCATGAAACCATAGCTAGATATGAATATAGGTGCATATTGATCACGATGTCATGCAACATGTGTTATTAAACAGACAATTCATTGGATACACTTTTTAAAATATGGACATTCCCCTATAAACTGTAATGTGTCCAATCCAGAAGGTTTACAGGTAACACTCCATCCATAATTGGTATCCACATTTGCAAATAACAACTCACATGAGAAGTATGGCCTTCAGTATAGAAGACTTTGAGCTTCAGTGATTAAAGAAGAAAGATCCTATAGTGCATCCATCTGGAATAATCCCTAGATTATAGCTGGAGACAGGAAATATTTGCTGGAAGCACTGGGCCCTGAGGCTGTCTTTTTCTTACCAAAATGCTGATAAAATTGTTAATGCTCTAAAATAAAAAATATTTTGGAGATGATTTTAAAAATAGATACATTGGTATAAGAAATGGACCATTTCCATCCTCTCCATCATCCTTTCCCTTTTGATTAGTTTTCATAGAGAATTTACCTTAGTCTATCTCCTTTTTATATAGAAAATCATTAATTGGGGAAGTAAACTTGTCAAGATATTGGTTATCTTGGCACAGAGAGAGAAAGAGGGCAAGGAGTTTTTCTGAGCACTCGTTCTGTATCTAATTTTAAATCACCTAAGCATTCACCATTAGTTCATAGGTTTGAATCTGTCTCAGGTTGCTTATGACTGAGAATCATTATCTGAAAACTCTTGGACAGCACATCTAATGGAGGGGGTAGTTTCAATCAAGTTTGTAGTGGAAGTGCAGAACTCCCTAAGTATGGAGCATAAATATACTGACTCAAATGAACTTCCTGCTATTTATTTTCTTTGACATAACCTAACATATTATTTAATTTGACTGGGTGGTTTGCAGAGCTGAAGGTCTCTGTCACACCACTAGCCAATTACAGGGACTACTGAGTTTGACTGACTGTTTTGTTGTTGATGTACCAGCAAGTATCCATGTACTGGGCCTTGGTGTAAGTCCCCCTACCCCCCAACACATGCTATTCTCAGGTAGATTCTATGAGATAATATAGTGTGAAGGAGTACTGTTGTGATTCTTCAGCGGCAATGGAGCTTGATGAAATGAGGTGGACACAGGAATTCAGGAAATCTGACAGTTTTAAGCTGAATGCCATTTTACTTGCAAAGCATAACTACTTCACTGTCATAATGCAGACTAAAAATCTTAGATAGCTCTTCTTCAATGTGTGTAAGCTAGTGAATGATTATGTTATCTCCCATTTATACTATTCATGAAAGCATACTGTGTAGAGAAGGCCCGGAAAATTCTCAAGGGTTTGTCTCTGTTAATGCAGCACATGACAATGGAAAACATGTCATACTAATAGCATCTTCAGGCATTTGTAATATCATATAACTATAGTTGTATTAATCTAATTGAACCTTAGATGATGCCTATATCCCCCAACCCCAAATTCATTGAAATGGTTGCAGCCAAATCCTTGACATTCTTCCTCCTTCTCAGTAGCGGTGCCAGGGTTTTTGCTGCCTTAGGCGGCAGCGCTCCTCCACCTTAATCGGCGGCGCTTCGGTGGCAGCTCCTCTGAAGCTGCGTTCTTGGTGACATTTTGGCGGCTGCTTTTCTTGCCGCCGAATCGCTGCCGGGAAATGAGTCACCGCTGAAATGCTGCCGAGGGCGGTGAAATGCCGCCCCCGAAATCCTGCTGCCCTAGCCAATCGCCTGGGCTCGCCTAGTGGAAGCGCCGGCCCTGCTCCTGCTGTATATTGCACTCGAACAATCTAAGAGGAAATGGTACATAATAGCTGCCAGATATTTCTGTGAAAATTCAGACCAATTTCTTACTTAAAAAAAAAAAATAGTATTGTTCCTATCAGGCTCTTGATAAACTGATAACTCTGTTGGGAAATATGAATACATTCTAAAATGAAATCACTGCGTATAATAACAGTGAGTTTCTTTTAATGTTTCACTCCTCTCCTATTATTTTTTTACAAAAGTTCTTGCAGCCTAGTTTAATTCACAGAAGTCTAATTAAAAATTGAAAGTCACCACCTGCTTTCTTCCAGTTCTTAGGTGCTCTGCTAAAATAAGAGTTTGAAAAGGTAAACTCATTAATTTCCTGTGCCTTGGATTCTCAGTCCTATCTCAGCTGAGATTATGGATCATGAGTGATTGGTTGCAAACCCTCTAAACTGTATTTAACTGCACAAGCTATATGGAAGTTTGTACATAGAAAATTCTCCAAATGTCACATGCATACGACCTTTTGAAAATGACATCTCACAAATCCATGTTGAAGGCACTTGTAATACAGATTTGGGATTTTTTTTTCCTTCTGAGTTAGTCTGGTTCTTTAGAAAGAATCAGTGAGGGGGCACAGAATTTACCTTAAAAGGACCAAATGCATGAATTTGTATTATTCATGCCCATTCATTGCAGTCTATAACTGCAGTTACCTTTTCATTTCAGGCTTGTTTTTGTCAGTTTCTGTTGAATAGTTGCAGTTTACCTTTTTAGGGCCAGATCCTGAAAATACTTATGTGTGTGCATGTGAGTTGATTCAAAGTTCCTCGTATGCATAATTGTTTGCTGAGTTGGGCCCGAATTTCCTAAACAGTCAAACTGATGGAAAAATAATTGCAAAGAAGCAGCTATGCTATAATAGGATATCTTCAAAGCCCACTGAGTCAGTGGGAGCAGAGTTAGGCCAATGCTGAATGTTTTGAAAATCCCACTCTAATAATTCACATGCAGATAGTCATGTCACAAACATTCACAAATTCAGCCAGCCAGGGAGGGAATAGAAGAAAGGATAATGTGTCACTTACACAACCGATTACATTTAAGCAATACACCTCAGATTTGCAATATTCCTGATCAATTTGTAGAGTACAGATATGTGTAGTGATTGATATCTAAATATGCATTTTGATAACATATATTCTATGTGCAAAAATAAAGACTGTATTTGTGAAATAAATTATTTGTTGCAAATTATTCACTTGGTTCTACTGTTTAATATAAATAGGTCAGTAAAGATATTTGAATGTCTCTATTAGTCTCAGGAATGTTTACTGCAAGTCTGTTGCCATGGAGTCTAGAGTGGATAAATATTCATCTCATTAAAAATAAAGGTATAGAAGGTATAATCTATTTTATTAGTGTTGGGAAATAGTGCAAAATCTATTGCTTTTAAAGGGCCTGATCCTGTGATATTCTAAGCACAGATACTCTTAACTTCCATTGATTTCATTTGTGGTTGAAGGTATCCAGCCCTTCCAAAGAGGTACTTAGCACCTCACAGAATTGGGACCAGAATCGGATATTTTTCTCATACCATAGCAGACTCTTACACAGGAAACCAAGAGCCAGCCGAAGTTTAAATCCAGATGACAGTGGAATTGCAGTAGACAATTCTACACAAGACTCTGGTAGGCCCTAGTGCCAGCCAAATGTTTTCCATTCTCGGGAATATCCTAAAACTGTAATACAAGACAAAGATTTCCATTGATTACAACTGCCTCATGTCTATTAGTCTCAGGATACGGAGGCATAATAGACATGAGAAGTATCTGTATACTAGATACAGATACTGAAACACATGTGAATCCCTCTAAAAATACCATCTCACCCTATGTATTAACATTTATTTAACAACCAATAGCATACTTAGCGCTGTACAGAACATAAAGGAGACTGACCCCATGTGTATATACACAAAATGTGGAAGTGTTCCATGGTGTTGCATTCTTAAATAAATTAACTGTATAGCTCAGAGCAAATCAGCACTTCCGTTAGAGAATCGGGCACGATGAGAATAGGGCTGACTGAAAAGCCTTTTTGATTTCCCCCAAGAAAAAATTGTTTGAAAATGTTCATGTTTTTGCATGAAATTTCAAACCAAAGTGAAAATTGTTAGTTTTGATTTTTGAAAGCCAAAGAGAAAATATAATTCTTAATTAAACAACATTTTTTATTTATAAACTTCCTGCTTGGGGGAAAAAAACCAAACGTAGACTTTTGTTGTCCGACATTTTCTCACTGAAAATTGGTTTTCAACACAGCCTTTTTTGGGGTCAGAAATTGTTTTGGTCACACAATGTTGACCAGCTCTACAGGGTGATGAGTATGGTATAAGTATCCAGGTAAATAAATGCTTTCCTATATTAGGAGAGTCTTGGGCAGTGTCAATCTATAGGCAAGAGTCACCACCTAGCATGGGCCCTCTTTTGACTGGTGATAGATCTGTTGTAAAAGGTCAGAGACAAAACAATGCATCATCCTTCTTTCCTTGGGTGTCACAGGGTTCCTTTCAGCACACTTTTTAGAAGAATCAAACAAAAATGGCAAATGTGTGTCTTTACTTAAAAAGCTGTGACAGGCGTTGCCTTCACAAAAACAAATAGCAAGGAAACGCCATAACTGCAAAGGCCCTGCCTTTCAATCTTGGGGCCAGGTCATGGGCCGGGTTAGGGAATCCTTCCACCAGTGGAAAGCTGTCTTAAAACCGGCTCGGCCCTTGAATAGCGGATCTTCTAGTGGCATAGGTGTTCTGTGCTTTTTTTTGCAGCTGATGAATGGGGAATGATCAGGAGAAGAGGGATGTGGACAAGGTGTCCCTGTGTCTTGGTAATTGCTGGCTGCAATAGCGGCTCCTTGGAGCCCACAGACAGCTAGCCCAGGTTAGAACAGCCTGCAAGACCTGGGGCGGGGGGCAGCCAGCAAAGGTGTCTCTAAGCCATATTTACAACTTCCCTTCCACCCAGCTATACTGAGTAATTTTTTTGCCATAGTTGAGGATCTGCTCTGTTACTCAAGCAGAATGACCACTGAAGTCAGTGTATTAACAAAGTCAAATGGGAATTATGCCTAAGCAAAGACCACAGGATTGAGCCCAGCTGTGGAAAGCTGGGTTTTGGGTAAACCAAATGATTTTCCATATTCTGCGTTTGTGGTATTTCAGTGTTTCATTAGATATAGAGAAGTACTGCCATTAAGTACCTTGAAATTTGACAGAATGCCCATGTGGAAACCTATGCTGATAATTCTGAACTTCCCATGTGTTCCAGGAGAAACTGGTTTGGAAATGGTGGCGATCCTGACAGAGGGGCTAAAGGTGCTCACCACCAGACAGAAAATGGGAATGTCAGAGAACCAATTCTGTCCTCATTTGGAGACTGGCTGCCAAAAGGCAAAGGACATAGAAAGAAAAACTACACTGCTATGGCAAACATCACTCTCTTCAGAGCTAGAAACTCCTCATTTTCTGCAGCTTCTTATTAGATTCAAGCCGGCTTTTCAAATCAGGGTTCTGTCAGCAAATGACTCCTGAAAGATGTGGTGAGGTTCCAGCATAGAAGTCTCCTGATAAGACAGTAGCAGTTAAACTTTAAAACAGGCAGGTTGCAGCCACTGGGGGTGGCTTAGATTCATGGCCTCTTTGGCATCTCAGCTGCCTTTCCTGATATCTTTCAAGCTCATCTGTGTTCAGCTACAGGTCCTGGTGTTTGCAGCTCCTTCAACAGGGATCTAGTGCCTAAAGCTATCACAGACACACACTTTGTGCCCTTAACAGGATTTATATGTGTACAGCCATAATTACTTCAATATGTTTTGGTAAAAGACTCATATAATCATTCTGAATGACCATATTTATCAGGAAATATTTATTAATGATCTAGTGTAACACCCACTGAAAATCTGATATGTCCTCTCTCTGGGGAGGTGTGTCCTGCCCTTGCCAGGGAGATGAATTCTATGTTCTAATACATGTAAGCTCTAATCCATTTCTACCTAGTTGGAGCCTTTGAAAGTATTGCTCTGATATATAATGCCATATGTGCTGTAGCTTGCTGTGACAGGAATTCCTTTCAATGCAGTGGTATGGGAGATCGTGATCTTTTCATGGCAAATATTTCCCTCTTGCTCTTTGTTCAGCCAGATGGTTCAGGAACACTTCCTACAACTTCATTGAGGATACTATTGGCTTTCGTACTGAAGGTCAGTAAAGGGGTTCCTGACTTGTCAAAATCCTGTTGTTAGGTACTTAGATGGATAATTCTGTCTAGAGAAGCATACAGTCTCTCTTAGATTATCTTCTATTAGAGGGGTTGCTGTCTCTTGGGCTTTTTCCCGATTTAGGAAGTCTGCAGAGGGATACTGATTGTTGATTGTGGTCAAAATAAGTATATTCAACTTTTTGCAAGAGAAGCACATTAAAGGGACAAAAACAACGAGGAATCTGGTGGCACCTTAAAGACTAACAGATTTATTTGGGCATAAGCTTTTGTGGGTAAAAAACTCACTTCTTCAGATGCATGATCTGAAGAAGTGAGTTTTTTACCCACGAAAGCTTATGCCCAAATAAATCTGTTAGTCTTTAAGGTGCCACCAGACTCCTCGTTGTTTTTGTGGATACAGATTAACACGGCTACCCCTCTGATTAAAGGGACAGTGTCAAGGCTGATGGGTCCCAAAGGTAACATAGAGTCCCTTTTAAAAACACTAGGCTCGATCATTAGCTGGTGTAAATCAGCATAAAACCACTGAAGTCAATTGAATTACACTAGTTTATACCACCTCAGAATCTGGTCCACCCCTTAACAGCATCCTGAAAATAGGACGCCAACAGAAAGAAAATTCCACCAGCAAGAACAGACCCAGGCTTCAGGAATTTCTCTGTCATCCAAGGCCTTTTTTATCAATTCCACGCATGATATACTAAACTATTACTAAGTCTAATTATCTTGCCTCATGTGAGCAGGCAATGCAATGAATTATGTACAAATCCTGTTTTCTGTGCTTATGTATTTGAGTTCACACTGGCTATTGCAAAAACAAAATGCATCCAGTAGGCCAAATTTGGGGGCTTGCTTTTCAGACTGTATTTATTTCTCCCCTGGGGAAATATATGTCCTTTCTCAATTTAATGGGGCAAGTTTAAATTCCATGAACATACATATCTGCATGTCTGGTAGTGACCAAAGGTACTTTTTTTCATAAGGCACTAGAAATGTTTTGTGTATGCATTTGAAGAAACAATGTCTGTGATTGCTTTTTAATATTTTTACAACTCTACTTTGAAAAATTTCCAAGAATTAAAGGATTCTCCCTCTTCTGCACAGAGAAGATCGAGGCTGTATCTGACAGTTCTTATCTGAGACTGAATTAATACTCTCCCTGTGGAAACAAAATATTAGGTAGGCGCTCAGAAATTGTACTGTGGGGGCGAGTGTAACATAAATACCTACATAGATGAGTAAGGGCTGGATTGTGTGCTCTCAGGAACTGTGCTGCCTCCATGATGCCATTCCTTTCACATCTGCTGGGTGCTTTGGGGATGGGGCTGTTAGCTGGTTCTCTCTGGCGCTATCCCCTGAGGGATTTCCTGGTGGAAATCCAGTCAGGAGTTAATGGTGCTTCAAGCAGCATTGACTTCTGGGGCATCCCCTTCATGGCTGCTACTGAGCAGCTGTGGGGAGGGGGGCTCAGAAGGAGCAAGCAACATGAGTCTGTGAAAACTGGAAGGCCATTTCTTCATATATTCCCACTCTGCAGCCCCTTCACAGCCCTCCCACCTGAGGGAATGTTTCTGAAGGAACTCCGGGAGGTGACCTGCAAAGAGTTTTCAGATCCTCATCCATGGGAGTGGGAGATCTAGTCAAAAGAATAATATTGCAGGACAGTGAATTTTTCTCATCTCCTCCAATAGTTGGGAATGACAACACTTTAGAGTCCATCTATTGGGAAAAAGTTTGCTTTAGCCAAGGATTCCTGCTCAGAATAAATCTCCTCTGCGTTTTACATAACAACTGTGTCAGTTCACTTTGAGTGAATCTAAAAGGGCTTTTATCAAGAAGGATTTAGATGAACAATGAAAGGCAAGGCAATACCATTACCCACTTACTTCACATGTAGTCTTTGTCATTTTAGCAGTGTCAAAGTTTGTTACAGTCTAAATGTTTCAAAGAGACAGAAATATGCAAATGTATTGATTGCTCAGAATAGTTACAAGTTTTGAACTTGTCAAGCGAAGTTTAAATATATCAATCTTTATTTACTGTAAGCAGCCTACCGACTTGCTTTCCAGTAAATCTGCATTTTTAAAAACTGAAATATATTTTAACCACATTAGAGTGTGTTTGATTATCCAGCAGTGCACAAATAATATAACGATTGTTTTGTAGTTATAAACATAATGCTTTCTGCCCTACCTTCTTGATAGGGGCATTGCGAGGATTAATTAGTAAGAGGTTGTATAGCACCTAGGCATCATAAAGTGCCATATTGTTGCTAGGGATTTTGATTTCTTAAGCATTTTATAAAAAAGGTTCATGTTTTCTCTAAAAGAACCTCCAGTGTCTCTCTTCTCTCCTTCCGCACTGGAATAAAGAGTTAAATGACACCTCTGCCTCAAAAATAAAAGGTTGCAGTCCCAAGAGTGGATATGCACAAGTCCTTCAGTTGTATTGAGGGCACATCTACAGGAGATAAGAGCTGGCTGGGAATGCTCCCTCTTATTACCCTTCTGTGGTTTTGTGCCAAACTTTTTCTTCTCTTAGCCTCTCTTCCTCGATGGCTTTATTTCATTTTTCCTCCACCAGATCTTGATTCTGAAAAGGAATTGATAGCATTCAACATGACCTAGCAAATGAAATAGCATCTTTGGAAGGTTATCTGTTGAAGTCTGTTGCCACCGGGCTTCATGCTGGTAACTGGTAGGAAGGAAGAATTACTTTGATTGTTGTTTTGATTGCAGTTATATTCATAACCAGTAGCACTAGATTTGTTTACCTAAACATTGAAAATAAATAGCAAGACAGAGAAACAGAGCCAGGGACAGCAACACTAGGATCACTGCATTCAGCAGAATAATTATGGTTTAAATACAGGTGGTGCCTATCATCTCACCTTTCCCATTAATAACATCTCTGCTATGCTCCTTTGCCACCTGCCTTTTCTTGTGTTTCCCTGTGGTCAACCACTAGGTTTAGATGATCTTTATTAGTCAGAAAGCCTGCTGAGTGCCAGAGAAAGGCAGGCTCTCAGACGGATGGTATTTATATAATACAAACAGTGGGTTAGCTATCCTGTAAATCTCCTTGTGGGTGGCTGACTGCTGTCATTTGATTACGAACAATCCCTGTCCAATCCACCCGCCTTTGAAATTCTCCTGAATCATCCCCCTGTTTTACTGCAGCATCTCCTCTTGCTCTCTCTCTGACTTCAAGAGAGATCTGATCTGTTTACATCAGGGCAGAGTTTGGCCCTCAATAGCTGCCTGAATCTCCCCAGAAGAATAAAATAAAACTGCACAGTTTCAGTTTACTTTTTAAACTAATCTTCATTTGGTACACATCTTTGATAGCTGCCAGAATGCATTGCTGGCTTCCTCAGTCCCTGAGTTTATCTCCCTTCAGATCTCATTATGATCTGTACCTCTGCTGCCCTAGGAAGCACATTTATTTATTTCAATCATGTTATCGTTTCTTCTTTTGCCGACATCACCCCAACTCCTTCCTCCCGTTTTTCAGTGTGTGACTAACTGCTATTTCCCAGCACCTACTCACTTTGTATTCTGTAAATCAGTACTTTCTAGTCTTTCTGGGCTGGAGCTCTCCTCTTGGGATGGATTGATGCCTGGTTCTTCTTAGCCTCCCCCGCAGTCCCCACATCTTTGTACTGTGCTATGAAGTGTTTTCTACATCTCATCTGTTCCCCCCCCCCCCCCATTCTGTCTCTTGCCGGTCATGCTCACTCTGTTTGTTTTTTCTCTTTTTCTGACTTTGCTGTGTTTTTCATTCTTGTTTATTCCCTTCCCTTCTCTTGCCCACCTCTCCTCTAAGTCCTGCCTCTCCCCACAGTAATCTTACCTCTGTCCCCCTTCTCTGCCAGCACTGGAGCTGCATGATCTCCAGATTATGTGTTTTGGTTTTTTTTTTTAAATACCTGCAGCTGTGCTACAGGCTGCCTGTTGCTACAGTGCCCACAGGAAGCCTCCAGGAAGGCATGTAATTTACTGCCACCTAAGGGAGGGTGAGCAAAAGTGCATCCAGCATTTGGCAGCTGCCTGTAACAAGCCATAAGGATGGGTATAACTCCCCATGGAGAAGTCTGGCAGCTCTCCCCAGGCTGGGGAACCTAGCTATAAACATCACTTGCTCTCATTTCTGCTCTTAATACCCTCTCTTGCTTTCTTTCACTCTCGCATTAGATGTGTACAAATGTGGCTAATATACTGGGTCAGACTACAATCCATTTAGAACTGATGCAGGCCATGGAGATCTGAAGAGCTTACATGTGAATCTTTTTGACATCATTTGTGCTTTAGGATCTCATGTATCATCTCTCTCTCTGTAGCTTGTATTACTTATTTAGGGCTGATACTTCTCATAAGATTTTTTATTCTCAGTCTATCATCATGGCTAGATTGCCGGAACTGGTACATTTCAAAGGAGTGCAGCATTCTTGTTGTTTTGTTATTTTTGTAGCAACAAATACTGTAGTCACAAATAGGCTTCCATTATAGTCCCCAGACTGGCTCCACATGTCTCTCAATCCATCTTTCATTTCTACTGTTCAGCTTAAGCAATAAATGTTATCTATAGACACAAAGGGGAGATGGACTCTTTAGAAATGTATGTAATAATGATACATTGTGCATGCGTGTGTGCGCTAGCATGAAATGGTAGCCCCTTTGAAATCTGTAATTTCACATGAAAAGGGTTGCTTACAAAATAAACTCTCTTTTAGTGAAATAAATTCACTTTATGCCAATTTTCCAAAGGAATAAGCACATGTTTCATGTTATTAACCTGTCCTTGCGGGTTTTGTAAGTAAACATTAAATACTCAGTTATTCTCTTGGAAAATTGGAAAGGAACTGAATTTATTTTGTTGAACCAGAATATTTTCTGTTGCATATGGGGCACACTTCAGAAAATATTAAATCAGCATGAATGGTGTGGCTTCAAAATTTGTCAGTCTGTAAGGTTCTACTCTGTTTAGAAAAACATCTCTTGAGAAGGACAGGAAGGTGAAGATGACTAATGCTGATGTTTCTGAGATGAATCTCTTCCCTTTGCAGGTGTTGAAGTCCAGAGCACTGTAAGCTATGGCTGAGATGGCTTAAAGTGGCAGGAAGGTGAGACCCATCTCTAACCTGGTGGATATACAGGTATCAATAGGAGATGAGGATCATCCGTGCAGAAGCTCCCTGCACCCATGGCTGTTCTGGTGTCACCTGGCTTCCTGGAAGTTCAGCTCCTCTGGAATAGTGCTGCTAGGTACTTATACCTGGGGGAGGAACACAAATCCAATTCTGCTTTAGTTTGGCTGTATAAATAGCAGTAATTCCTGCCCCCTAACCTATGTGCAACCTGGTTTCTTGGTGGCAGACCTTTTCCAGAAGTAGTAGCAGTAGTATGGGGAGCACAGTACGTTGCCCTATGATGTGTCAGTTTCCTTTCTTTTACAGAGAGGTTAAAAGTCTCCTGTATACTCAGGCAGGGAGGTGAAATCTTGTTGAGTTCATAAGTTTTTCATTGTGGTGCTAATTAGAGCTGTTCAATGTTTTTTGACCAAAAAATTTTCCTGTTGGAAAATATTGATTTCAACAATGTTCTTTGATTTGAGAAAATCAAACTGAAAAATGGTGTTGAGGCATTTTGATAGTTTAATTCTGATATTTCCAAATAGGTGTTTTCTGTGAACATTTTCGATATTTGGACTTTCTATCCCAATTTGGAACAAAAACAAATGTTGAAATGTCAGGATTTCCTATGGGATGACTATTTTGTTTTTTCTACCAGTTCATCATTCATTCCATCCGAACATTTAGGATCTCTGTTTTAAAGTAATCTTTGTATTTATTTTAATAAGCAAATGCAACATCAGAAAGCCTCCATAGATTGAGAAGAGAAATCAGCTATAAATGATGCATACTATACAAACTAGTCTTGAAATTATAGATTCTCTGTCCTCCACCTTTTATACCAAATGCTGCTAGCTTCCCTATGCACATCATTCTGGTCCTGCTCACTGTTCCCATTTAATACATAGTGAAATTCAAGATGTCTGCTTTTAATATTAAAAATCCTTCATGAAATTGGTCTCAGCTATGTTCTATTGGCACTAATGACCAATAGAGGAGACTCAGGGGATGTCTGTGGAACTCACTAGGACAAGAGACAGTGATGACAATGGACCTTATCAATTTCAGAAATAAGGGCCTCATTAAAAGCCCACCAAAATCATTTGGAGTCTACCCATTGATTTTAATGGGCTTTGGGTAATGCCCCCGATGCTGAACTCATTTAATCAATTATCTTTTCCTTCGATACATTTTTTACAATTAAAACCAAGCAAGCATACAGAAAATCCTCAACTGAAAGAAAAGAGAAAAGTTATAATCAAAGCAGGCAGTTTATCCCTGCCTATGAGACAGGGAGAGAGAGAGAGAGAATGTTGATTCTGAATAATTTGTGAGGCACTCAGATATCCTGGTGATAGGCGTGGTGGATAAGCCGTAAGGGTCTTAAGGCCAAAACTAATAATGGATAAGTAAGTACATGTTAACAGAACATCCCAGCATGCTTCTTTCCAAACAGGCAACAGGGCATTCTAATGATATCTTCCGAGAAAAAGAATATGCATTTACTATGAAAATCATGTTATCCATCTGCTAAATATTAAATTAACCTTTATGGCTGCCAGAAATGCGGGGTCTTTTCATTGGAGCATGCTTGTTGTGCCACTAACCATGCTTCTTACTAATTACAGTTTCACTGACACTTTGGCAGAAGAGCAGTTGCTGCAGAGTAATCACAGTGCAGGGGCAAACAGACTTTCGACTTGTATGATCTGCAGAGCAAGCAGAGAGGGCTAACAGGACGGAGTATTAAACACTTCTACATTTCATAGCTGTTAAGAGTTGGCTGGATTATATTGACAGAAAACTTCTTTGCAGTTTTTTGTAACTGTTCTTGGTCACTCCATGCCTGTCTGACAATAGTTAGACTCCTTGGACTTCTTAACCTATCATGTCTGTGTGTAACGGTGATTATAGGTAATGGGAGTTATGATAAAGGAGATGAACTCTCCCTTCCTCCTTTTCCCCAGGCCAGGTTTTCAGAAGGGTATTTCTCTGCAGACAGTGTGCTGTTACCATAATAGGATTCTCCTCCTTTTCATCCTTCTAAAGACTCATTCCTCCCAAACAATTACTTTTTCACCGAGTGGCCTTTGATATGAGCTTGGCAAACAAACGAGCACACAAAAGCAATGCAGGAGCTGACCAGTGCCCTGCTGAATACAAAATGGAAATTGTAGCAGCTCAAGTTGTAATAATCTTTCCCCTCATTCTTTGGACATTTTTATCTTCCCATGAACCATAAAGAGATCACTCTCTTCCCCTGCCCCTCTTTACGTCTAATTCATCAATCCACTCCCAGACAATGCTGTGTGGAGAAGGGTGTGTTTTAAACACTCAGAGTTGTAAAGGCTAAAAGTGTTCTATCATTCCTGCTAGCACAACACACCAGTAAGATTTGTCCCATATCCTTAGCTTCACCTACCTACCCCAGCTCAGGATGATATACCGGCAGATAAGCCCTGTTTTTTATATTGAACTGTGGTTAGGGGATTTTTATACTTCCCGAAGCTCTTTTCTGTCTCTTTATATTGCCAGACAATCTCTTACAGACATGATTTTTAGTCTTATTTTATTAAATTCTTTATTTAGTGTTGCTTGTGAGAAGCAGTTTTCTCCTCTTTGGAATGTATCTTGCAGACCCACTTAGCAGGTACTTACCAAAACATTTCCATAGAATGAAGTCCTCTTATGGAAGGACTTTATCCTTCCACTTTCCTCTACAGATTACTTTGAACACTGTAGAAGATACATCCACAGTTGCACACTTGGCCTGGGTTGTCACCTTATGCTGTTCTCATGGATATATCTAGTCCAACACGCTGAAAAAGGTAGCCTAAATAGGTATTGTTTGTGTTGTTAGAGGAAAAAAATCATTATCTCCTATTCCTAGAGCATATATCCTCTCTGTCTAACTTGTCCCTTTCTCTCTGACCCTCTTAGCAGGGCTGCCGGTCAGACACAGCCTGTAGTCTAGAGATAGATTCTCTCCTCCATTTCCGAGACTTAGACTTCTCTCATTTTTTTGATGCGCCTGGTGTACTATCAGACCGTTTTGTCCCAAAATCTTTGTCTAAACTAGGGTATTTTAACAAAAACAAAACAAAGAAAACCAAAACCCAAACCAAACTCTAGTGCTATCATAGGTTTCGCTAGACCAGTGACAGTTTGTTGCTAAAATTCCTATTGTTGATGGAGCCAAAGGAACATATACCAGTGACTCTACAGAGAAAAGATATTTACTGTTCATGGCACATGCCATATCCATTGTATGTTTTTCAAAGTCCTTCACTATTGTAATCACCCGTTTAGATAAACAGTTTATGCTCCTTTTTAATGTATACCTTTCATTTCCTATTTCTAAATAAGTACTCCCAGCACCATCTGCCCTTTGTTCCAGGCTAATGACCTTGCCTTGGTATATTAATTGTCTGGGCTGTAGGTGTCCCAGCTCACTGTTTGTCTCATAGGTGAGTTTGAAGAGACAAGGTTCATATAATTATTATAACTTTCTCTTAATATTAATTCCACTCTCTCGTTTGTAAGTTATTGACAGACTAATGCCAATCTGTTCTATCTTGCTTGAGCTGAAAAACCACTTTATATAGCAATTTTGCAGTGTCATGCTATGCTTAATGTCTGCCTTTCTGGCTTGCCCAGTTGCACTAATATCTCTGGGACCTGGGGACAAATTGACAAAAGTTGATATGCTTGTGGATGCTTAGAGGTTTGATTTGATTTGATTTGATTTAATTCAGAAAGGTTTAGGGCAGAACTGGTAGAGTGTAACATTCTCTTCAGGTTACACATTTCTCCTAATTGGTGCTATGATACTGCAGTTGAGCTTACAAAAGCAGGGATTCAGTTTGTCAATTGTGTTGGTTTTCACAAAGCCCCACGTTTCAATTTAATCTTATAAATCTGAAGATAAGCATGGAATGTTCTCCTATTCAGGTCACTTTCTAATTGGGAAGCAGGTTGTTGGAGACTCAGAACTGATTACAGGCTTCCAACTGTACTGAACGGCTTCAAAGCTTTTAACCCACTGATTTCCAATTCAGGTTTCTATTCCACAGATAAGCACTTTAATTCACCTTTCTTAGTTATTAATAAGGAGCATAAGCAAATGAAATCTAGAGAAACCTAGTGGAAACAGGAACTGCAGAATTAGGATGGTCTGAGACAGTTTAAAGTTTGTCGTATATGAGTACCAAGTTGCCTTTAGAAATGTTTGCTGTAGTGTTCTCTCCTATTAGAGGATTTTGTATATTGACCGATCTCTTTGGAGGCAGCCTGAAGGAAGCCTGTCAATGTTTTCTATATTGACTAAGGTCTTCAGAGGAGGTACAAATTGGATGTGAAGAGAGGAAAAAATGCACCGTGTCCTATTAAAATGATCCACATCTACATCCATGCAGAATGCATCATCATCATAAGAAGAGAGGAATTAATGGAAGCCAGCTGTCTGTGGCAGAGTGATATGCTGTTTCATAAGACAGTGGGTTTACTAATTTAGTTTTAGTAACCAGTGATAGTTTGAAATAGATATCAGACTCACTACATATGTATCTAGAAAATTACCTGCTGCGATCACCATGAAAAAGTCTGTTTGATTCACAGCAGTGCAGTGATTGACATACTGCAGAATTTCTCTATATTTTAAATTGGAAAATAACTGCAATGTCTCATACTGTATATGAATACACGTAAATATAATAAAAATTACTTTTACATGTTGCATTTGCAACAACTACTGGAAAACCCCTCTGATACATTCTCTACCACTTCTCTATTGTGAAAAGCAGTGAACTAATTTCTGTGTCGCCACATAAAGCTATATCCTTCATACCTTTAGTTATGCAAAATTTCCCATTGACCTCGACAAGATTGTGTGCGTGAGGTGAGAAGGATTTGGTTTGTAATGTATCAGGAGATTTAGGTTACAACCTTCATTTGTTGTGGCTGTTGGTCTTTTATCACCAGACGCTGTTATCTGTGGAAAGGTTGGTCAAAGTACGGGAGCTTTTCTAATTGACAGTGATTGCATAATATGGTGTGAGATTTATTTATTTTTTTTAGTTGAAAACATTTACTGTATAGAAGGATGCTGTGATGGGCCAGATTCTATTGTCCTTTCTCATGTTGAGTAGTACTTTAATCCGGGAGGTGTTCTATTGAAATTAGACTCATAGATTCATAGATTTTAAGGTCAGAAGGGACCATCATGATCATCTAGTTTGACCTCCTCCTACAGGGGGGAGGGATAGCTCAGTGGTTTGAGTATGGGCCTGCTAAACCCAGGGTTGTGAGTTCAATCCTTGAGGGGGCCACTTAGGGATGGGGCAAAAATCTGTCAGGGGACATTACTTGGTCCTGCTAGTGAAGGCAGGGGACTGGACTCAATGACCTTTCAAGGTCCTTCCAGTTCTAGGAGACTGGCATATCTCCATTAAAAAAAATTAAAAACATTGTAAGCCACAGAACCTCACCCACCCACTCCTTTAATTAGACCCTATCACCTGGCTGAGTTACTGAAGTTCTTAAATCATGATTTAAAGACTTCAAGTTACAGAGAATTCACCAGTTACACTAGTTTAAACCTGCAAGTGACTCGTGCCCCATGCTGCAGAGAAACAAGAAAACTCCCCAGGGTCTCTGCCCATCTGACCTGGGGGAAAATCTCTTCCTGACCCCAAATATGGTGATTAGTTAGACCCTGAGCATGCGAGCAAGACCTACTAGCCAGACACCTGGGAAAGAATTCTCTATAGTAACTCAGAGCCCTCCCCATCTAGTGTCCCATCACCAGCCATTGGAGATATTTGCTGCTAGCAATCGCAGATTGGCTACATGCCATTGTAGGCAGTCTCAGCATACAATCACCTCCATAAACTTAGCAAGCTCAGTCTTGAAGCCAGTTAAGTTTTTGGCCCTCACTGCTCACCTTGGGAGGCGGTTCCAGAACTTCACTCCTCTGATGCTTAGAAACCTTCATTTAATTTCAAGCCTAAACTTGTTGACGGCCAGTTTATTTCTATTTGTTCTTGTGTCCACATTAGTGCTTAAATTATAACTTTGCTGCTCTCTGGTATTCATCCCTCTGATATATTTCTAGAGAGCAATCATATCTCTCCCCAGCCTTCGTTTGATATGACTAAACAAGCCAAGCTCTTTAAGTCTCCTCTCATAAGGTAGGTTTTCCATTCCTTGGACCACTCTAGTAGCTCTTCTCTGCATGTGTTCCAGTTTGAATTAATCTTTTTTAAACATTGGAGACCAGAATTACTGTACACACAGTATTCCAGATGAGGTCTCACCAGTGCCTTGTATAATGATACTAACACTTCCCTGTCTCTACTGGAAATACGTTGCCTGATGCATCCTAGGACTGCATTAGTCTTTTTCACGGCCGCATCACATTGACTGCTCACAATCATTCTGTGATCAACCAATATACCCACATCTTTTTCCTCCTCTTTCACTGCCAGCTGATATATCCCCAACTTATAGCAAAAATTCTTCTTTTGTCCCTGAATGCATGACCTTACACTTTGCACTATTACATTTCATTCTATTTCCATCACTCCAGTTTACAAGGTCATCCAGATCATCTTAAAAATAGGAACTATATTAGTAATTCTCCAGTTCTAGGGAATGATCCTCGAGTTTACAGAATCATTACAAATCCTTACTATTGGGCTTGCAATTTCATGTGCCAGTTCCTTTAATATTCTTGGATGGCGATTATCTGGGCCCCTCTGATTTAGTCCCATTAAACTAGTGTTTCTCAAACTTTTGTACTGGTGACCCCTTTCACATAGCAAGCCTCTGAGTAAATTAAAATTAAAAACAGTTTTTTATATATTTAGTACCGTTATACATTAAAAACATTTAAAAAATATATTTAGTACCATTATAAATGCTGGAGTTGAAGCAGGCTTATTAAAAATGGAGGCAAAGTATTTGTTGAGGTGTTAGGCCATACCTAGATTATTTTTAAACTCCAACCCATCGTCAGTGGTCACTTAGAGTTGCCAACTTTCTAACTGCAGAAAACTGAACACTCTTGCCCTGCCCCCTGACCCGCGCCTCTCCGAGGCCCTGCTCCAAGCTCACGCCATCCTCCCTCCCTCGGTTGCTCACTCTCCCCCACCCTCACTCGCGCTCATTTTCACCAGGCTGGGGCAGGGGCTTGGGGTGCGGGAGGGGTGAGGGCTCTGGTTGGGGGTGCAGGCTCTGTGGTGGGGTAGGGGATGAGGGGTTTGGAGTGTGGGAGGGGGCTCCAGGCTGGGGCAATGGGTTGGGGCATGGGAGGAGGTTTGGGGTGCAGGCTCCAGGCAGCACTTATCTCAGGTGGTCCCAGCATTTCCCAGGGATAGAGGAAGGTCGTGTGGCTCCTGGGAAGTGTCAGCATGTCCCTCCAGCTTCTAAGTGAAGGAGCGGCCAGGGGGCTCTGCACACTGCCCCTGCCCACAGGTGCCACCTCCACATTTCCCATTGGCCACAATTCCTGGCCAATGGGCGCTGCGGAGCCGGTGCTCAGGGAGGTGCCAGTGCGCAGAGAATGGGGTCAGTGCGCAGAGCCCCCATGGCCGTCTCTCTGCCTAGGAGCTGGAGGACATGCTGGCACAAGGCCTGGTCAGCCGTGCGAACCAATGCTGCCAGAGTCCCTTTTCAACCAGGTGTTCCGGATGAAAATCTAATGCCTGACAACTGTAGCCCGCTTCTTCTTTTCTTGTTTTCTTTTTATTACATTGCTATAGAAAGTAATGGAGCTACTCCTGGAATAAGGCATTACTCAGCACAAGGAAGGGTATCTGAATCAGGCCCAATGTTTTTAGAACATCAACATTATTCCCAGGGAAAATTCTCTTTGGATAAAAAACAAAACAACAAAAGATAGAATTCTTTTATGCAGCTCTCTTAGAACACAATGTTTTGAGCCTCCCCCTGCTGGCCTTGCAGCAGTAATTGCCAGAGTGAAGCAAATACAATAGACAGACAGCATGCCTGTGCAAGTATGTACTGGCGGATGGGAGGCTATATAAGTTGAAGTTATTCAACGAAAAATAGCCTTGGTAATTTCAGATCTAGTCACAAAGCGAAGATAAAATCAATATTCTTGAGACTGCAAAAAGGACAAAACAGGGACAAAGAATTCACTTCAGACTTTGAAGAGGATATTACCCGCAATAGATAGAGGGCAAAAAATACTTGAAAAAATCCTTTTTTATTTCAGAATCTTTCTCTTATGCAAAAGTGTGTGTTTGAAGTTAATTTAAGTAAATTATAATTTTGAGGAACTTGCTTTTGATATTACAGAGTCCCTGAACAGAAACCGAGAGAGTTATAGAAGCACCGAGAATCTGATTTTAATTTGAGCATTTGGGCTTTTTTTGCCATGTTAAATTTCAGTAAGAATTAGTAATTCTTTCCAATATCTCTGTTGAAGAGTACTCCTCCTCCTTCTAGTATCAAATTATGCATGGAACAAACATAGGCCCCAACCCTGCAATTCGATCAGCATACACAGACCCCTGTGCCCATGTAGAAACCCACTGACGAAGTTTCATGCTGTTCTAGGTGTCTATGTGGATCCAAATATAGGAGTGAAAACCATATTAAAAGACGATATTGAGGAATCATAACGATAAAAACATGCCTCCTCTGATTTCTCAAGGCTGCACCTTGCAATCACTTTTATTTAATGAAAATATTTAGGTCTGATTTTATAAACCATGAATATATTGTACAGTTTTCCTCCTGATGGACTTGCATATGGGATTAACATTAATGTGAAGTGAATAAACCTTAGGGACCAATTCAGCCCTCAGATGCCATGCATGATTTCCATTGAATCCCAAGCACGATGCATGCCGGAGACTGGCCACAGAATCTGGCTGTATAATGTAAATAAATATTAGCACAGAGAAGAGTTGGAGGATGTCATGTGCGAGGTCCGGAGAAGTTGCAAGGCACCTTTTACTTGAGCTAGGGTAAGAGCCTATTTTGTTCTCCTTAGGTTCATAATTCACAGAATTACTTTCAACAAAGATTGCTTACTGGAACTAAATTATGCCTAAACTAGATTATGCTTTTTTAACATTTTTAATTGAAGAGGAGAATATGACTGGGGCTGCATTCATTTCATTACGAGCCTTTTAAATTACCAATTGACTTTGGCTTCAGTAGTATAAAAAAATAGATGCTAATGTGCATTCTAGTGATTAATCCAGTGAGTTTTTCAGTGTTTTTATATTTTTAGTGAGGTTGGAGTCCTGATGCTGTTTGCATAAACACTGTACATCTGTTCTTGCTTATTACTATCTGTACCCAGGAGAGCAAAATTCTGAGAATTTGAAATTGAGGAACGCTTCATTGTCATGGTAAACATGCAAAACACCTGCTGATTCTAATGCTCCTACCCTCATGGTATCTAAACACCATTCAACAGTTAAGAAGCACTGAGTGTGTCCCCAGGGGCTATGATTCCTCCTCTCCCCGCTTTCCCAATAGATTTTTAAGAAACTACTGATTAACAATGGGATGAGAGGAGAATCAGGCCCATGATGTGTTACCAGCCTCTGACCATGTTTTTGAGGAGAGTTTTCCATGCAACAGATTAATAATTTCCAGTTTACATCTTGTAGTATTGGTTCTTAGTCTTCTAGTCCAAGACCAAAAATAGAGAAATTGGTTCCTACTCCAGAGGTGTAATTTAAGATTTTGTGGATTCTTTTCTATTCTCCCAGGATCTCACTTTTAGGAGGTTAAGCTTTAAGTGTCTAGGGGTGGAGTACGGCTCAGGTGATAATTCTTTGTTCCTGATGAAAGAGGCTGGTGATCAACTGCTGGAGATAATTCTGAGGAACTGATCAAAGGTTGTGAGAATTCAGTTTTCTAAATGGCCACTTCTACTGAGTAGAATTGGAATAAGTGAACTATGTAAATTTTGTTCATACAATGACTATTACAGAAACCAAATATAGAAATGCCAACAAATATCCCTTCTAACTTGTATTCATTTGCAAGCAGATCCTTGATGATTTCAGTAAGTGCCCTTTTCTATTGGGTAATAATGATATAAAAATTCAGTTGTACATGCTTAAATGCAAATACCTGCCTGAGATTGGTTAAACAGTGGCACTGATTCAGTTTTACTGACTTGGAATTGCTGCTGATATAAGAATTGTCTGCCTTATGTACATAACTGATATGCAGAGAGATACATTATAGCGTGTTAATGCAGGAGACCAAGCTTCTGGTCCAACAGCAGATACTGTGTGAAGAGTGAAACTATTCTTAGTTTGTAATTCTATCACTGTGCTGGGTATTTGACACACAAGGCCCTTATTAGGCATTAAAAGCATATAGTCCGTTGAAAGGATACTTTGCATAAATATTTCAATTCATGCCATGAAAAGGGGTGCTAATATATACCTACCTGGCTGGGTTATGCTCAAGCATGATCTGTTACCCTATGGAAGATAAGTCTCAGAGCAAAAGCAGATGAGAGCTTGAGAGTGTATTGGCTTTTTAAGATCTTTGGGATTGAAAACACCATATAAAATGAAGTGTTAGACATTTTTTCATATCCCATTTTGGGGAAAATGTAGTGTCCAAGAGCAGATTTCTGCATGCTGTTTGCGTCACATCGTTTTTACACTGTTGTAGCTCATCTTAGTCAATGTAGGTCCTCATCACTTACATTAGAATCAGGCCCAAAAGGTATACATAAAGGTATACATAAAGCAACACTTTTAAAAATCGATTTATAGCAATGTAACTAAACAGAGAAAACTTGATAAAGATAGATCTTCACATAGGTCCTATGTAAAATATCTCCAGAATCACTACCATACTAGAGGCAAAGTTCTTAGTACCTCAGATGAGACTGTCCTTATCTTTAAAATCTTTTACTGTGATATTTCATTGAGAGTTGAGCAATGCAGTATAGACTTGGTAATAAAACTTCATTAATAGTTTGTCAGCAGCTATCCCATTTTAGTGTGTGCTATGTACACCATAGTTAGCAGCTGATATTTTTAAGCATACTAGTAAAATACTGTCTGAGGCCTAGTAATTATACTGAAACTGTGCTACAATAGCCAAAGACTGAGGACATTACCTCACAATCAGATTACCTTCCTACTTTTTGAGGGCTAGATTATGCTGTGTTGTATTCAGTCTCTACCAGTTCCTGGTGAGGTTAAATGCTGTTGAAAGAAGTGAACAGTTAGTCTACCTGTATATATTAACATGTACAATGATTTTCAAGTTTGAAATAAAGGTCTGACATTTTCCCCATTTGCCCCACGTGTGAAATCTTCGACATCTTGCTTGAATATTTGTGTTACTGAGAAGCCTGTAATGCCACTTGAAGGATATTTTTCCAGTCTGTAACCAGAACAGGTGAAAAACTAAGACCTCTCCCTTGTATGCTAACCTCAGAAATAAGGTTTTTAAAGACTCCCATAGGCCCTTGAGATTCTCAGACCAGTCTCTGCAGTTCTCAGCCATTAATGGTGCAGCATCATTTAATTATGAGAACTGAAATGGCTTTATTGGAGCTGCAAGGCAGACAGATTGTGGGTGGGAGTGACAGTATTCTGAGCAGGCCACTGAGGGTATGTCTCCGAACCCAGGCTCCAGACTGAGCCCGAACTGCTACTTTACAATTTTATAGCCCCATATCCCTACTCCATGTGAACCTGAGTCAGTTGACAAGGCCAGCCGTGGGTGTTTTATTGCATTGTAGACAGGGCTGGCTCTAACTTTTTTGCTGCCCCAAGCAAAAAACCAAACATAAACCAAGCGCTGCCCCTCACAAGCAAAAAAAACTCCAAAAAACCGAGTGCCGCCCCGCCGAAATAGACCCCCACCGAGCGCCGCCCTACCGAAAGAAACCCCCTCCAAAGCGCTGCCCCGCTGAAACAAAAACAACCCCCCCAAGAGCTGCCCTGCTGAAACAACCCCCCCAAGCGCCGCACCGCCAAAACAACGCCCCCCTGCCCTGAGCGCCACCCCACTGAAACGAACCCCCCTGAGCACTGCCCCGCCAAAACAAAAAAAAACCCCGAGCGCTGCCCTGCCAAAACAAAAAAAAACAAAAAAACCCGAGTGCCACCCCGCTGAAACAAAAACAGAAACAAAAAACCCCCAAGCGCCACCCTGCCGAAGTAAAAAAAAACAAAAAAAAAACCCCAAAGCGCTGCCTCGCTGCCCCTTAGAAGGTGCCGCCCCATGCACATGCTTGGTAACTGTGCCTGGAGCCGGCCCTGATTGTAGACATATCCTGACAGTATCTCCCAGTGTGGGTAGACAGATATGTGCTAGTTCTGCTTGAGCTACCATATCCAAAAAATAGCATTGTGGATGTTGTGGTATGGATGATGGCATGGGCTAACTATCTGAATACAAGCCCACCAGACCCCTGGGGCTCAGACCCAGGGGTCAGGTGGGCTTGTATTCAGATGTCTAGCCTGTTCTGCCATCTGTGCTGCAACGTCCACACTGCTATTTTTAGCACATTAGCTTGAACAGAGCTAGCTTGTGTCTGTCTATCTGGGCTGGGACTCCCAGCAGCAGTGTAGACCTACCCTGACTGGGTAGTTGTATGTATCTGGGAGATCTGTAGTCTGATGTGAAGTTGAAGTTTCAATATGTTCTTTCCTCCCCAGTGTAGACTTGTCATTGTCGTAGGTAAACTGGGTTTACTTGCCACCATCTTTAGAAATGTTCAAAATCTCTCTTTAGAATGAAATGTCTAAAGTACATTAACCTTTCTTCTTTTGTGCAGTTCATGAAAGTAAACCTAGTAGGAGATCTCACATAAATGTCCTGTAAGGTTTTATGACTAGAGCTCTGTCTCTGATACATTTTAAGAGAGGAGTTACAAGTCTTGAAGTTCCACCGAATTCCCTTGTGAACAGCTATATTATACCCAAGGGAAAACTAATATAAATTATATTGTACATACATCACTAAAGGGAAGAAGACAGTTTTACTTAACTATTGGTTTCAGGTTAAAATACTGTAGAGTGAAATATTTTATGTGCAGTTGACTCCCATTAACCTCTTGCATCTTTCCCTCTTGTTCATGTCTTTTAACAAGGTTTCTTGAAGTGTGCTCAGTAATGTGGCATGCACTCCTGGACATGAAAAGATCATTCATGTGCTTCTTTGCTGGAAGCAGGTTGTACTTCCAGGTTGACTCATAGGATTAATTAGTCACTGTTTAGAGGTCAAAGTACAGTTCTGAATTTAAATACTAAGATAGTAGGCAATACTAGCTCATAGACTCTATTGTTAGACTCTGTTGTTATTGCCTGGTTGTTTAGAATCCTATTTTTATTTACATGCTTATTGCTGTTTATTTAGACTGCCTATTGTGCAGTGTAGCTTAGAATGCACAACCTCTTCCACACACACACTGTTCCACAGAAGGCCATATATTTGCTAGAGAAGTTTGTTGATCAAGCCAAACAGTTGTAGTGTCACAATCATCATATTATCAGTATATCTTGATTATGACACATTTAACAGGATCTCACTTTTGGATCAAATGGTGTAGGATCTAATCGCACACCTGGACATAGTCTCTTACAGTGCAAATGCTGAAGTATAGTCAGAGTTGGGCTGGGAGGATGAACAGGAAGAGAAAGACCCTTCTGCAAATCACTGGTGAATGTTCAAGTGGAAATCAAAAAGAGTAAGCGATGGTCTTGTTTTATGATCCAATGTCCTCACTCAATAAAACAGATTCTAATTTCCAAGGATATGTGTTTGCTTCAGAGCTGCCAAAAAAAATCATAATTATTTGATCAAGTATTTAAATGAATTGCTTTAACTTTGTTCATGCCCCTTTTGTTAGTGTCCTGCAAATATTCTTATGAACAGTGTTAGCAGAGGGAAACTTTCAACAAGTTTGGAGAATATGCACAGACAGGAAATTTTGAATGTATGAGCATTTAAACTAGAAACAACATTCTAAGAATTATACTCATTTAGGGCTCAATCCTGCAAAGTACTGAGTACGCAGTACTCTGATCCAGCAAAGCAACAAAGCACTTTCAGAATGTGAGAATGCATAAGAATAGTCCCATTAGCACAGGGGTTCTCAAATTGGGGGTTGGGACACCTCTGGGGGGTCACAAAGTTATTACATGGGAGGGTTGCGAGCTGTCAGCCTCCACTCCAAACACCGCTTTGCCTCCAGCATTTATAATGGTGTTAAATGAAAACATTTTTTTTTAATTTATAAGGGGGTTGCACTCAGAGGCTTGCTATGTGAAAGGGGTCACTAGTACAAAAGTTTGAGAACTACTGCATTAGCATCAGTGAGACTGCTCATATGCTCAAGGTTAAGCCTATGCTTGAGTGCTTTGCTGAACTGGGGTTAGACTGCTCCTTGGACCTTGCATATTTGAGTTATCAACTGGAGAACAAAAATGTGCCATGTGGCCTATCTGTCCAGTCAGTACTAACCAGCAGAGTTTGAACGGAGAGTATCACATATTTGTAATGACCTGCTTTAAGATGAGATACAGGCCAAGAATTAGTCACGGGAATGCTTCAGCAAAGTAATGCCAAATACCTAGTAAGCCTGAGAATTGTAAGGTGTCCACAGAAAATTCACAAACAGAAAGAGGTGAAATTTGTTGAATAAATTATTAGCTGAAAATTATTTGCTTAGCTCCAGAGCACTACGGTTGAGTTCATAACAACTGTCTCCATGGTAACTGCACTACCATTAACAAATTCATTTAGTAACCTGCAAAGTGTCTTTGTAAGATGCATTGAATAGGAAAAGCACCATCTAAACCAAAGTCATATTCATTATTGTGTGCAGAGAAAGGGTTGAGGAAAATGACACTTTGTGCTGGGGAGAAAGGAAGAAGCAAATGGTTCTGTAAATAATAGAAATGTTCAGATTTTATAATTCCTGCAAACTTTTTATACCATAAGCGTGCAAAGCACATGGTGCTTATCATACAGTCATTAATTATATTCATGTTTTGTCTGCTCTACTACGGGGAAATAAGCTTGCTTTGCATGCTATTCTATGTTCAGTCTCATTCTGAGACCTTGCCCCAACCACTGAATGAAATATAGAATAAGTTGAAATGTCCCTAATTTTTTTTGGGTGGGGTGGGGCATTAATAACTTCATATTGCAACTTTTTTGCTCTAACTTAAAAGTTCACATGATTGTTTAGGACTAAGTCTTGAGCATACTTATGCACATAAGTAACTTTACTTGCATGAGTAGTCTTATTGAAATCAACTCATGTGCAAAGTGTTTTCAGGATTGGGTCCATATTAGGCAATGATTAGTTATATACGGTCAACTACTTTAGACCCAAAATCTAGATTTGCAAGTGTTTGCAGCAGGTGCTTTACAAACCCTAATATGAAACCTCTTTTAAAAAGTTTCCATTCCCATGCTGTACTGGAAACCCTTACAAGCCATGTTCATTCGATCAAGAAAGGCAAAATGTCTATGAGCATAAAATTGGCCTCAAGTGTTACCTTCCAAACAAATAGGGGCATAACAGATTGTCAGGAATGAATACTTGTACCTGTGCCTGCCCAGTCACAGGGCAGCCTATGAGCACAGCTGAGCTACGGCAGCTTTGCTTGACTAGGCTGACCATACGTACCGTTTTAAACGGGACAGTACCGTTTTTTTCATATTTCCCGACCGTCCCGTTGTTTTAATATAAATGTCAATTTTGTCCCGTTTTTAATAAACTACATATAGTTTTTATTTTTTTGTAAAAAACTGAACGCTGGCTTGTTGCGGCTGCCCCTCCTCTCCCCGCCGAGCAGCTGAGTGGGGGAGACAAAGGGCAGCTTGTTGCGGCTGCCCCTCGTCTCCCCGCCGAGCTGCTGAGCGGGGAGATGAGGGGCGGCGGCTTGCCGCAGCTGCCCCTCGTCTCCCCGCCGAGCTGCTGAGTGGGGAGATGAGGGGCAGCTTGTTGCGGCTGCCCCTTGTCTCCCCGCCGAGCTGCTGAGCGGGGAGACGAGGGGCGGCGGCTTGCCGCAGCTGCCCCTCGTCTCCCCGCCGAGCTGCTGAGCGGGGAGACGAGGGGCGGCGGCTTGCCGCAGCTGCCCCTTGTCTCCCCGCCGAGCTGCTGAGCGGGGAGACGAGGGGCGGCGGCTTGCCGCAGCTGCCCCTCGTCTCCCCGCCGAGCTGCTGAGCGGGGAGACGAGGGGCGGCGGCTTGCCGCAGCTGCCCCTTGTCTCCCCGCCGAGCTGCTGAGCGGGGAGACGAGGGGCAGCTTGTTGCGGCTGCCCCTCGTCTCCCCGCCGAGCTGCTGAGCGGGGAGACGAGGGGCAGCTTGTTGCGGCTGCCCCTTGTCTCCCCGCCGAGCTGCTGAGCGGGGAGACGAGGGGCGGCTTGCCGCAGCTGCCCCTCGTCTCCCCGCCGAGCTGCTGAGCGGGGAGACAAGGGGCGGGTTGTTGCGGCTGCCCCTCGTCTCCCCGCCGAGCTGCTGAGTGGGGAGACAAGGGGCGGGTTGTTGCGGTTGCCCCTTGTCTCCCCGTCCCGTTTTTGCCATCCCAATGTCCCGTTTTTATCTCAAGGAAATATGGTCAGCCTATGCTTGACTGACCACTCTGCTTGATAGCCAGAGTGGTTAATCAGGCAAAATTGCTCAAGGGTCCAACAACAACTTATCTCTTGCTGCTCAATGTACATGCTTCTAGCTGTGATCTTCCCTCTACTTGTCCTGCTGCTAGCCTTGCTCCAGCCCTGTTCCAAGTCTTGCTCCTATTCAATCCAGCCTTGCTCCTCTGAGTGGTTCCCAATAGCTGGTTCCTAACTGCAGCTCTGACCTGTGGTGCTTATTCCTGGCTGCTGAATCCAGCTCTGACCACTAGGCCTGACTGTCTCTGCTCCGACCATTAGGCATGATTGCCTAGTTCCGATATGTGATACAGATTAGAAAACAGGAGCTTAAAATTCTTTCAATTTAACACACTGACTGGATTAATAACAGAGGTAGATATATTTTTAATACATGAGAATAAATTGCATAGTCATATCAGCATATGGATTTCCTATTGACTTCAATAGTAGTTTAAGAGCTGTATTTGATATGTGACTTATTTTTACAGTTTTCCTTTAATAGCAGTAACAAAATATCAGTGAGATGCTCCAGTGTATAGATACACCTCACTGACTAATATTAAAGTTTGGTCTATTCTGAGTTCTACCAATCAGCAGGGAATGGTCAAAATAAGGGATTGTTTTCTGTGCAGTTATCATTACTGGCAAGTACTTTGGAGATCTGACAGTATCCCATGTGTCTGCAGCAGAAATGTAATTCTTATTTGTGAGTATTCCAGGATTTGTAGTCTTTTTTTAGTCTAAAACATTAAATTCTGTGTGGAGAGTGTGTATTTTATTTAAAGAGCAATTATTGTCACTTCTGCCATTTATGCTAGTCTAAAGGACTAATAGCTTCCATTTGTCTTGGCATAAATCTAACTGCTTAAAATGAACTCTCATGGAATTTTCATAACAAAAATAATTCTGAGATGCTATCTTGCAAAGCAGCAGTTTAAAAGATTGACAACTGCACCTCAGTAATTTATATAATTCAACTGTGATTATAAGTGTGACTTAGGGGAGGAGGGATAGCTCAGTGGTTTGAGCATTGGCCTGCTAAACCCAGGGTTGTGAGTTCAATCCTTGAGGAGGGCATTTAGGGATCTGGGGCAAAAATCTGTCAGGGGACAGTACTTGGTCCTGCTAGTGAAGGCAGGGGACTGGACTCGATGACCTTTCAAGGTTGTTCCAGTTCTAGAAGATTGGCATATCTCCATTTATATTTATTTCTGCTACTCTTTTCACCAACCCATTTTACAAGTCCCCATCCCTCTCAACAGAGTCCCAAATACAAAGGTTGCTATAGGTATCCTTGCTTCAGTTATGGAGACTGATGTTACAAGATTTGAGTTTTCTGATATCTCAACCTTGAAGGGTGATTATGTTTCATAAATATGAAAGGATCTTAATTTGTGAGTACTGAAGGTGCCAATGACTTATTCAGGCCTTACTCATACGTGAAGGAGCGCTAATCACTCCTTGCTTGTGCAGTATTCATCTGTGAGAATAGATTTGCCTTTTCATTTAAAAAGCTAGTTTATTGGTGCTATGTGCTCTTTGAGTGAGAATCAACCCTTTAAAATGTGTATGCATCATTAAGGTAGAATGAGCATGCAAAGTAAATGGTCCTCTCTGTACCTTGGGGAATTGCTGGGTAGTGAATTGCTGCAAGGGATTGGTGATTTAAGACTTTGTTACGTCATTTGCTGGTGGTGGGTTATATTGCACTGGCTGCTGTGCTTTATGTTTGTACATCAGTCTTGTTGTATTTTAAAGTAATGTCAAGGGCACCTAGAGCATATGAGTGGTTGCCCCTTTCTAGCTTTATGTATAAGTCTAAATAAATAGAATTAGAGTTAATGTGGGGATCAGACTTTTGCCATTCAGCTTTAAGAGAATCAAATCAGTCTGTGGAGTTGGTAGCTATGCAACTGAAAGGAAGCACAGAGAAGTCCATTTCCTTGTGACAGAAGCAGCCTGCTTTTCAGTTCCAGCTTAGCATGTTAGTGCCTCACCATCAGGGAGATGTTATATTTGTCCTTTGTGGGTTTTTTTCTTAATCTGAAATACTGTACAAGCTGTCTAGACTGTAAAAAGGATAAATTATAGTCACCAACGTATGTTTTTAAACAAATAGACCTTCACTAATGTGGCTGCTTCTTTGGCACTCTACTCACCTTGGATCCTAAATCATTGTTTTCTGTTCCTTTCTCATTTTGAAATAGCACTCACTGCAAATGATAACCATCGGTATTTGTTATGCTGTGTGGTGTTGTGTTTTCACATGTACTGCTGCTATTTTTACCAGTTCTACCAGTCTTGGGACCAAATTCTACCCTTGTGTGCATGGGGGAAGCTCTTATTGAAGTCAACAGTAGTTAACTGCATGCATCCAATAAAATAATTTCGCTATAAGTTCATCTGGTCATAGGTGAAACTGGAAAATAGCTGAGGCCTGAGAATCAAATTTGACTTGAAGCACAATCGTAAGATGCTCTTAGACTGACAGAACTAGTGATATTTCTAGTGTACTCCCAAAGCCAGGTGAAAAAATGTTTCTATTGCTAGCACTTACTGCTTCAGTGCAACAAAAAAATTAAACCGGCTTCTGCTTCTATTGGTGCAGCAGGGTGAACATTTCAAATAGTGACCATAGCCAGATGTGAGGGGACCGATTTTTGTCTTCCCAATGCATCTCTTTATTTCTTTCTGCATATGGGCTGTTTTCTGGTAAAGGACACGCAAGCTTACTTAAACCATCTTTCTGAGAACTTGATGTGTCATATTTGCAACTTTCTACTGAGCTAGTAATATTACATTGTATAGTCAAAGCTAGTAGTTTTGGAACAGCTGCTTGATAGCAACAACAATTTGTGTTTCTTTCAAAGGGAAGGGCACTGCTTCTTCTGTAGAAGAGTTTTAGTACAAAAACATAAAATGCCACCTGCTCACTTTCAACCCATTGGGGCCCCATCTCAGGAAAGTTCTTAAGGACTTGTTTAAGTTCATCCCTATTCAAGACAAGTACTTAAGTATGTTTTAAGTCTCATTGAAGCAAATGGGACTTTTGTTTAAAGTTCAGCATGTGTGTAAGTGTTCTCCTGAATAGGGATGTTTTCCTGAATTAGAGCCCAGGCGATTATAACAGAGAAACTCTTTACTGCAGAGTATGTAAGCAAAAGTGCATGACAGGGATAGGTGTTTTGTGTGGGTCAAGACATAATCTAACTAAAAGGTGGGAAATGTGAAGCTGAAGGATTAGTCCAGCCAGCACCCAAGAAGTATGCTGTATGGTGACTCCATATTCTGGAAGGTATTATGGCATCTTTACAATGGCTATTTTCACATTTTGATTAAGTAGGAGATCATAATTGTACCAGTCAGAACTAACCACATAACTCAGAATCATTATGTGCTATTTAGATTGCTCTTTCTTCAGTTATTTTATAATTGTCAGACCTCAAGCATCCAAACACATTCAAATGGTTATTTGATGACAAAAACATAAAACCTTATGGTTGGATCTATTTTCCTCATTAATCTGTATCATACTAGCTTTGACTGCAGTAAAACTAGGAGATAACTAAGTACTCTCCGTTCACTGTGAATTAGTGCATTATGCATAGATTGTAACATTTCCTGAGCTGAATATCCTCTACATGTACCAAATCCTTTTTCCAATATGGTCTTCATTGCAGGAGTTTAAAACTCTATTCCCCCCCCTCCCCCCGCCGACCTTTCTCCTAATTGTTTTTCTGGAGTCATTTGAAAAGAAATTATAGCAGGCCAGTCGCTAGCTTTTACTTGTATTGAATCAGTATTAAGTGCATTTAAGTGACTAATACAGTTTTAATCTCTGTTAAGCTTCTAATGGTTTTCCACTAGCACTGTCCATTTTCCTCTGAACTGAAGGGGAAATCTGGATTACAGAAGAACTATAAAGTGCAGTTATAAATGTGGGGGAGGAAGGATGTCTGTGATAAGATTAGTGATCATAATGAAAAGTAGACAGTGTTTTACCTGTCTCTGGTTATTCAGTTAGAATAACAGATTTCACACCTGCTGTCATACAGTACGAAGCCTCATGGAAGATGTGCATTGGAAGTAATTTATCTTAATAGACTGAGTAAACTCTTAAAACCCACACTTCTGTAATGAAATATATTCATGAGGAAATGTTCAGTTTATTCGAGACTCACTACTTCCTTTATGCTCTAGATAATTAGAAAACAAGAAAAATATTGCCAGTATGACTGCAGAATTCACTGATGAAGGGAGAAAGAGCTCATTTAAATGAACCCAAAGGTCTTTGAAATAGTACATTGTTAATGATCAAAACAATACAAGATTGGCTGTATGTAATAAAACGGTGTCAAGCTACTTAGCTGGAGCTAAGAGAATTAAATTAATTAAAGGCAGATCTCCAATGAGTACAAGCATCCACTGATCAATATAATGTGTTATAAAGGAGGGCGGAGGGGAGGATCTGTTTAGAATGCTAACATCAGGCCACCTGCCAGAGAGCTGTTTCAGGCTTGACCATGTATATCTTCTGCAACCCCAATGCAGTACAAAGCTAATAGCATGAGCCTAGTACAAATGACACACAAAGCTGTGCAGAGGGAATAGCAAAACACTGAAGAGGGAAAAAGTTATCATTAAGGCAATTATGGGAAAAATAGAAAACATTCAGGACTGAATTTTTCAACATGGCAGGGCCCCTTTACACCATTCCAGCAATGAAAAAAATGTCTGGGCATCAAAGTGGCTCGGGGCCTTTGTTTTTTATTTTGCCTCAGATACTGAAGTTACCCTTGTAATAGCGGAATTAGATGCCCAAAATCTGTTGACTTTTGGCAGCAACTGGGAGCCCAAATGCCCTTTGTGCCTTTGAAATCTCTACTTTTCAGGACATGTTTAAAAACCCATAGATTCTGTCTGGTCTGCATGACTGGCTATGTCTGACAGTCATCACTAATTAGCAGGAGACATACTAAAATTATACTCGGATTAAAATATGGCATGGGAAGTGGAGTCACTAGGGCCTGACAATTAGGATGATTGTGAATTTTCTTGTGAGCTCCTCTATCTTGCTTACTGCTGGAATTTTGCTTTAAAATAGCAAAGAGGTAGTAAGAGCTGCATTTTGCTTGCTTTCTAACTCCCCTGAAACTACTGTAGAGTTGTCACAAACTGTTTTGGTCTTATCAAGTAGGAGAAACATGTTTGGCATCTGATGCTTACCTCTGGAGTGTTACTAGAAGTACATGACACCTCCCCTGCAGTGTTTGACATCCTGTATGGAGTGGGGCCTTTCCACACTAAATATCTGGATCTGCTAGAGACTGTTTCCAATTCAATAGTAACAGGTTGTTTGAATTTAGTGGTTTGACCCACTGGAAGCTGAATGAAGATTTATTTGTCTGGTTTCATCATCCGTCTGGTTTCATCTGGTCTTTTTTATCTAACTCTTGGAGCTTCCATCTTCATAGTATGTAAGTGGCAGCACAATGCAAGTTAGGCTCCAATCTAGCTAAGACTTAATGGAGGCATAACTTTACCCTGTGAGTAGTTCTGTTGAATAGATTGAGCCTATTTATGAGCATAAAGTTAATCAAATTGCTTAAGTATTTGTAGCTCAGGGCTGGACTGGCTGCTAAGGTTTGCATTCGGTAACATTAAGAGCTATTGTTTTTGATTCTCATTTGTGACACATCACCATATTCAGAACATCAATATCTGGTACAAATTTCTAACCAGTAAAACTAATTGAACACCTTTATAAAACCTCAACCCAGTATTCACATCCCAGTTGTGTTAGATGCTATACAAATGCATACAATTATGATCCCTACTTCAGAGTTTATAATCTAATTGGAGACATGGCAGAGAAAGTGATAAGTAGAAGGGAAGGGAAGAATGAGGATAACTTTCTGCAGTTAGCTAGGCTAACCATGTGTCTGATCCCAAGCCTACTGAAGTGCATGGGAACACTGGGATCATGTCCATTTTGCTATCATTAGTTGGCTGATTCCTTGTAGGAGTCCCAGCAGACGTCTTGAGGAGAGAGACAATGCACATGAGTGTGATGGAATACACCCTACACACTATTGTAATCTTTGTACATAGCATGCCTTGTAAAGTATCATTTGAAAACTCATAATTTGCTGGTCAGTATTGTCCTGATAAAATGTGTAGCAACACTGTATGTGAAGTTATGCGATTTCCCTGTATGATGTTATTAACACATATTCCAAACTTCACAGCCCCGCCCAGGCAGAAGTCAAGTCTGTCCAAAACAAAGGAGGAATGTGTGCTAGCCTTAGCTTGTATTTAAGCAGTAGACAATTATCAAGAAGGAAGGGAAAATAAAGGAAGTTCACACAGGTGAAAAAACCCAGCAGGGAATATCTTTCCACATACTGTTTTTTGGCTCCTGGTTCCCAGCTGCAAATGTTTTTTTCAAGAGAGCGGACAAAACTACAAAAAGGAGGGACAAACACCCCAAGACACCACTTTCTGCTTCCACACCAGAGAAGACAAAAGGAAGCATTGTTGGACTCTGAGGGAGGGGTCCTGACCAGAGAGGTTGGCCAGTAATCTGCTGGAGCATGTGGTGACAAACTTTGCTCAAATCTAATATAGCAGCAACTGGGATCCACGGAACCCTGGGGGTCCACGTGGGTACTCCAGGGCATCTGTGAGTCATGTCTGGCTCCAGGGGGTCTGCGAGTCATGTCCAAGGCAGCTGGACCCACTGATTAAACTCTTCTCCCTCTCTCCCAGTGCCTCCTGCATGCTGTGGGACAGCTGTTCAGCAGTGTGGAGGAGGTGCAGGGAGGAGTGGGGATGGGGCATGCTTGGGAGAGGGGGCGGAAAGAGGTGGGGAAGAGGAGGGGGTCTGCGAAAAATTTAAAATCAAAATGGGGGTCCTCAGGTTGCTAAAGTTTTGAGTTCCACTGTAATATACTTTAAGTTGGGCACCAGTAAATGTTTTATCTTTATTTTTCTTGTAACCATTTCTGACTTTTATGCCTCATTACCTGTATTCGTTTGACATCCATCTCTTTGTAGTCAATAAACTTATGTTACTGGTTTATTTGATCCGTTGTGTTTAAGGTGAAGTGTGTGGATAACTATTTAAATAAGCTTGCACATTATTCCCTTAAAGGAATAATGGATTTTGTATTGTCCAGGAGAGGGCTGGGCAGTACAGGACATATATTTCTGGGGGAAGATCCAGGACTTGGGGTGTGTTGAGGTCACCCTGCAGTGTAACCCAGGCTGGTGAGAGCCGGGGTGTAGCTGGAAGGCTGTTTGTGAGCAGCCAACGTGGGAGTGACTACAGCAAAGCATTGTAAGACACGCAGGGTTGCAGGGCAGGGGTGACACAGCCCTACACTTGTCTGGATTGTGTCTCAGTATGTCTCAGTGAGATAATAGCTTTAATTGGACCAACTCCTGTTAGTGAGAGAGAGAAGCTTTTGAGCTCTCACAGAACTCTTCTTCAGCTCTTGAGGAGAAGGCAGTTGTCTGTACATACCAGTTCAGGAGAATATTCTGTGCATAACAGCTGGCAAACTCATCAACCATGGTCTTGTTTTAACTAGTAGCATTGTTGAATTACCTATACCACAATCATTAGAGAAGTGGCAATGCAGAGTATGCCAAACTTCTAGAAACTCAGAGGGCATTCTGATAAGCCTAGCTGTGTGAGCAATTGTATTAAGATTTTGTACTTGTAATAGTAGATTACAGTGACCAAGAATGTGCTAGTTGCTTTTTAATAGATTTGATTTAATGCACACTATAGTCCTAGGTCATGATCTTGCAACTAGTAGGGACCTAGTATCCAAATATGAGATGAACTGTTTGCTGGAGCAGAAGACTTAGTAGGTCCAGGCTGACTGGGACAAAATTGAACAAAATGCAGGTGGAGTGGAGGACAGAAACAAAACAGATCGGGGTCATTCAGCTGCAGTGCTGAATCCACATGGGTATGATCCTGTGTGCTCAAACTGTTGTAGTGGAAGGGAATGGCAGTTGGAAGCAACTTGGTTCCGAAGCTTGCAGCTGATAAGTGTTCCAGAGGGATAGAAGTAATAGTGACTGACAATGTGGGAAGAAATAATTAAGATATTGAACTGTAACACAGTTCTAAGTTTGCCTGAAACAAATGATCTTGTAACTGGGAGTTTTGAAGTATCTTAAATAGAGTGACAAAGACAACGGGCTTAAGTCTCCACTGCCTTGCTTCTTGTGTAGTCCTTTGTAACCATGTGAAAAGAGTGTAAAATATTACCAGATCAGAATTCTCCACTCACATCAGTAATAGCATTTTACATCTGCTTTGCAGGCATGTAAATGACTACACCAGGGGGAAAAGCAATAGAGAATATATAGCTTAATGAAATTTAAGTAAATTCAGTGTATTATCGGTGTGCCCTTTGGAGAGGTAACCTTCTTAATATTTTGTTCAGTAAAAATATTTTCAATATAAATAATTTCCAAGGTAAAATTTGGTGCATGAATGTAATAGATTGTAAACTGGGTAAAAGCTGTCAATCGTCAAAATTGCAGCTCTTGTTTTTAATGGTTTTGCATAGAGCAGTAGACAAGTACATACTTTTGTAAGATTTGTGGGTGTGAAATTTGGAGTCCCTCCCCCCCCCCCGCCTCCCAGGAAATCTGTATTTCTAACATTGTTTCACTCTGGTTAAAGTTGAATCATCCTGTGATGAAGAGAAGTTACACTATATTATCTTCATTTTGTGTTGCAAACTTGTTTGCTACAAGGATGTGATGTTAATCTTGGCTGTTAAGTGTTAAGATTAAGAGGCTTGTGTAATAGCTCAGACTCATGGAAGGAGTCTATGGGAATGCCTACAAAAAGGACGAGTCAAATACTGCCTATATTTGAGGTTACTGATTTTAGTAGAAGACAGTCTGAGACTTTCCATGGACCTGGGGGAAAGGTTTGGTCCATGGAAAGTCTCAGACTTTCTTCTACTAAAATCAGTAACTGTATTAATAAACAAAAGGAATTATTTTCTTTCCTTTTGGTTAGCATATCACCGAATTATCAGATCTGTGTGGTCTTGATGGATATAACTTCTAGGGCTGGCGATCTTGTAATATTTCCATATAACATAATAGAATCTAAATTACTAAATTGAATCTATAAAATTATCCAACTAGCTAGCAACCTACCCTTTCTTTGGAATGGTCTGATGCAAACGGAACAAGATTGAGTGGGAGCGTGAATAAAGGCAGGAAGTGTTCCTATCTGGCAATGTTTGGAATGGTTGTATGATCTTAAATTTCCCTGATTAGTAAACCATGGAGGGGTGGGGATGGTTGGCAAACCAGACATTCCATAGTGCTGCACTAATCCTAGAGTAAGTCTAATAGAAGCCAATAACTTGTATAGAGGAATGGTGTAAGGGGAGTTAAAAATCATTAAAAATTGCCTTCTCGTTTGTAACAAATGAATTATGTATGAGAATAGGCTATAGTGACAACACACAACAGGAGTAAATTATCTGATTCTGTAGGGAGCTGAATGCAAAATTCAATTGGGACCATCTCTAATATTGAAGGAAGAAATGAATGCTCTCTGCCCACAAGATTATGGTTATGGGGATATGCAATTGATAATCCAGCTGTCAGCCATACAGTGCCTCAGTTTGTAAAGTTCTTTAATAGATAATATTGGTACTTACTAGGCACACTTGAATATTTTCACAGTCATCAACAAAGGACTCTCCTGGGTTTATTCTAATACAAACAAGTATAGTAAGCGGAACAACAGCAACAACTCCATCATAACCAATTGGATCTCAATGCCAATAGCTTTAGCAGACTATTCCTTAGGAATGGACTGTTAGTAATTACAGTGGGGCTAATTAAATATAAATCCTTTTCCTGCTTCTGCAGAAACACTTTTGCTGCTGGTCCCTTTCCTAATCTTGTGAAAAAAGTCCCCGGACAGGTCTCATTAGATGAGCTTGTTAGTTGATGCAGAGGGTGTGTGTGTGTGTGTGTGTGTGTGTGTGTGTGTGTGTGTGTGTGTGTGTGTGTGTGTGTGTGTGTGTGTGTGTGTGTGTGTGTGTGTGTGTGTGTGTGTGTGTGGTTAACTTTAGTCAAGGATAGTGCAATGTGCTTCAATTGCTAGGGTTTTTTTCCTTTCTCCCCTTCCCTCTTGTTTACTTTCATCATGTGTTCCTGTTGTTCTGTTGCCCAAAACAATAGATGTGTGATGTGAGTGAGAGCCAGCAATTCATCTGCCTTGGTTGATTCTTATTTAATCTGTTATGGTTTATTGAATTTAATTACTTTTAAATTATTAACTTAACATGAGCAATGCTTGAGGGAGATAGTAACCCTGAAACAAGTGCCTTGTAGTAGTGTTCATGAAATGTGCCATGTGTTAGTTCTTGCTGTAGAATATTAGGGGGATGTATTCTCCTTTGGACTCATTGGGATTTATACAAGTAGCTTCCAGTACAGCAAGCAGACAATCTATGGCAATATATGAAGTTGTTGTTGATAATATGGTAGCACCTCATATACCAAGATGAGAAGATGATCTGTAGCCTTCAAAACAACACACAGTTGGAGAGATGTTGAACGACCCACACCTGTTGTAAGGCTGAACATTTGTATGAAATAACATATTACTATGAGGCTCAATATTTACAGGTGCCAGAGACTATGGATAGATCTTCAATGGATGTTCTGAAAAGGGAGTGAAATAGCTTAACATTAGTGATTAATATTGTGGTGTTGTGTCATTGACTGAAAGTGCAATGGAGGGTCCAAAAATTTGTGACCACCTAGGAATTCACATTTGTTGCTATGTTACAAAGAATACTTATTGAGACCTTCATGGAAACACTGGGAGTAGAACACAGTCCCCTCCTTCCTGAGCCAAAGGGTGCGATGTCTTTTCTAACTCTTAGCAGTATATGCTTATGACCTGCCATTGAGCTGTTCTGATTCCAGCCACTGGAAGTCTACTAACCATTACCTTAAGCTGTTTTAACAAAGCAGGCTACCTGAGCTTCAGGTTAGTTTCTGTGTTATGGCATGGTGCAAGAGGGAAAAACACTGGCAAAGCCATTGAAAATGCCACCTGCTTCAGTATTAGTAAAATACATGCAGTTTGGGGTTAAGGTGAAATCTTTCTCTCTATTTTTCTAGGTTTAAAGCCATTTAATTTCCCTTTGCCCCACACTATATATAAATGTATTTTTATCCCCCACCACTGTGAACTAACTTTTTCTTGGGTGAATTCCCTGTATCACTTCTTATGACTCTGAAATAATGTTTGCTTTTATGTGTGCTGAATATGCATTTTGTAAAATTGTGAAATACCAGCTTTCAAAGTCAATGTGCAAAGTGAAAAATCTTAGCTTTGCATAGCTCTGGTTAGAAGGGAAAAGTTCATAACAGATTTAATTAGGATTAATTTTATACTAAAGCTAATACTGTAACAAATCTGTTTTCTCTCCTCATAAGGTTTTAACAAGCTAATGGTGTCAAATCCTCTTCTCAAATGTGTTCGTAGCTCCCATGACAGTCAATAGGAGCTTCATGCATGCATGCAACTGAGGGCAGAATTTTCCCGTAATTCTTTTAAAGTCTGTGGGTCATATCATGTCATCCATAGAATCATAGAATATCAGGGTTGGAAGGGACCTTAGAAGGTCATCTAGTCCAACCCCCTGCTCAAAGCAGGACCAATTCCCAATTTTTGCCCTAGATCCCTAAATAGCCCCCTCAGGGATTGAACTCACAACCCTGGGTTTAGCAGGCCAATGCTCAAACCACTGAGCTATCCCTCCCCCATCTGTGTGCAGAACTCCCATTGAAAATGATGGGAAGATATAATCCCGTATGCCTATATTTTTCTCTCTCTGTGCTAATGGGCTTTCAAGACTAATTATGGAAAAATGCATGTTTATCAGCTGGGGACCGATCTAATGCACAGTGAGGTCCGTAAACTTCAGTGGGCATTGGATCAAGCCTCTAATGCTTAAGAGAGAATACTATACAAAACTCTATGGATCTTTTCACTTTGGCATGATTTTTTTCTGGGCTATGGTCGTGTCTACTCCTCTTTCAATAAGTTTGGCAATACCTACAGATAAGAGTTAATTTAGAGAAACATTATAGATAATGCAGTGTCAAGATCAAAGAGGTGGCTGATCTATAGACTAATTTAGTGTGTACTAATTACTATGTTTTTAAAGACTTGAATCCAAAAATTGTAAACTATACTACGTACAAAATACACGGGGGTGGGAAATACCTGGGTTTTATTTATTTTTTATGTGACTGGCATATGTTTGATTATGATTGTTGATTTCAGGTCTATGTGACCTGGTACATAATGAAGAGTGATACCTGAGCAAAATATGAGAAGTGCCTTAAAAGCAGATAAAGCCAATATATAGCACATGCATGCTGGATTAAAACTAAACAGTGTTTCACAGTGACAGGATGATACTTTTTAGCTTTATTGGTTTATGTTTCAGCAAACATTTCACATAAGAGGAATGTCCTTTTATGTTCACTCATCATTTTCAGTGAAATTCTAGGGCTCAATTTTGCAGTCCACACTCTTATGAAAGTCATTGGGAATTTTGCCTAAAATGAAAGCTGTGGACTCAGATCCTTAATTACTTGATTTTTAAAAACTTGAATCTATTCTTTTGGTATGCTGTTGTTTCCTCTACAGGATGACTGGCTCAGATCCTCCGCCTCTCCTTCCTCCTACAATTTCATAATAAATGATGAACTTTGATAAAAGCGTCTCTTGCATCCCCCTTGAATGGCCAGCCATACTCACTGTGGAGTAATGTCATGATTTAGAGAAAATTTGAATCTGAGAATGAAACCTATGGCATGAGACCAGAGGGATTTTACATTGGTATATTTCCCTATGAATGGCTTACATCACACTGCAGTTTGCCTGTTTTCCTTTAAGGAAGTTGAGAGTACATCTAGACTGCAAATGAATCATAGAATATCAGGGTTAGAAGGGACCTTAGGAGGTCATCTAGTCCAACCCCCTGCTCAAAGCAGGACTAATCCCTAATTTTTGCTCCCGATCCCCAAATGGCCCTCTCAAGGATTGAACTCACAACCCTGGGTTTAGCAGGTCAATGCTCAAACCACTGAGCTATCCCTCCCCGCAGCTAACATGCAAGAAGATGTGCGAGTAGCAGTTTCAGGAGCTTCAGCGCATGCTAACAATCCCCATATATACCCAGGCTCACCAGCAGGCTTGTACTGCGGGGGCTAGTCAGCTCTGAAGCCTGGGCTGCCACATCTTCCCTATTATTGCTACTCACTCATTCAAACTAAAGCTAGTGTGGATGTGTTCTGTCTGCACTACCGTCACCCTTGATTTGCCGTGTAGATGTAGAGGGAAATTACAGGATAGCAGTCTTATGGGTTAATAATGTCCTGGAGCTAATTTGTATGACTCTCCCAAATCATACTTATCAAAGCTTCATTTTTTAATGGCTGGGACTTGGGCTATCCCTTCCATTTCTGTGGGTAGAGAGGCAATTGCTCAGGCAGATGACCCAAGGGGACACAACTGACTTTTCAGAATCATTCTCTGCTCCCAACGCAGGGATTCTGAAGAAATTCTTCCTTGGGGTTTGGGAGTGAGAGGACACGCTGTAGTGGAATTCTCTCCCTGATAAATATTTGTTGCCATTACCTGCACCACCAACCAACGTATCCTGCTTTTGAGAGACGATTACACAGAAACCCTGAAGATTCAGTGTCACAGAATTTCTTGCCCCATCCCCTATGCCCCCCTCAGATATTTTCTGTTTGGTGCACTTTCGCTATAGTTCTGCAGAGAACTGCTCCTCTTTCTTCCCCTCTAGTTTTTATATGTCTCTTTTAAACCCGGATAGGTTTTGTGGGGAGAGAGTGATTTTAGGAATGCAGAATGCTAGGAAGTAGAGCTCTAATGGATAACAGAAGCATGAAATCTACATTTATGTGCTCAATATCCTTGTTTATGTAGTCTTAGAAAGTTTTTCTCAGTGCATCACAGGGTCTATTAATCAGGCCTTCAGTTATTTAAATAAAAATAAATTGCCTGTTGCGGCATAAAATTAATTTTGTTGCAGAGTAGATGAGTGTCTGTGAAACCTGCCATCAAACTGGAGTCAGATTTGTCCACAGAAAACAGATACAGATGTGAACAGCTGCACCCGATGCATAGCCCAACTCTCCCGGCTTCCATATCTCTTTTCCCCAATATTTCCTAATACATACATAACAGCCCCTCTGTTTGCCCTGATTCTCTCTCTCTCTGTGTGTGTGTGTGTGTGTGTGTGTGTCTTCTCTCTCTCCTTCAGGCCACATTGATTGTTTGTTTGCTTTCACTGCTCTCATTACTTGTATTTGTATATTTCCGTACATGTACATGGTGCTTTGCTAACACCCAGAAACTGAGGCCTGGTCAACACCTAAAATTAGGTTGACCTAGCTATCTTGCTCAGGGATGTGAATTCACACCCCTGAGCAATGTAGTTAGGTTGATCTAACCCTGGTGTAGACACCATTAGGTTGATGGAACAATTCTTCTGTCAACCTAGCTACTACCTCTTGAGGGGGAGGATTTACTATAGCGATGGGAAAAACTGTTGCTGTAACAAGTGTTTATGCTACAGCAACGTAGTTGCTGCTGTGCCACTGTAGTGCATGTAGTGTAGACGTAGCCTTAGGCTGTGTGAGACATTGGGCCACAGTTCAAACGGGGAAGGTGATGAATGTCCTCTGAGATCAGTGTTGGAAGGCTTTAACTTTTTTTTTTTTTTAAGAACAAGGTATGGATACTCAGCAGATGAGAAGTGGGAGGTTAATTCAAGTGTGGGGGTGGGTATGAAAGAAGGCACAAAGCTGAGAACAAGAAAGGAAACAAAAGTGTACATAGGCGAGTCAGAGCCGGCGCGCCCACTAGGCGACCCTAGGCGGTCGCCTCGGGAGCCGGGGGGCACCTGGCCGCGGCTGCCTCACTCCGCGGCTGAGCCAAGGGGGGGGGGGGGAGGGAGGGAGGGAGCGGCTGCGGCACACCCGCCCGGCTCCGCGGCTGAGCCGAGGGGGCGGGGGGGGCGGAGGGAGAGGGCAGCTGGCTGTGGCTGCCGCATGCCGCCTGGTTCCGCGGCTGAGCCGGGAGGGTGGCTGGCCGCGGCTGCTGCCCAGCTCCGCGGCTGAGCTGGGAGCCGCGGGGGGGCACCGCGGGCAGGGGGAGGCTTCCGGGTGGGGGGCTGAGCTGGGCGGGGGGGCATAGGGGGATGGTGTTAGCTGGGGCGGGGTGCAGGGCCGGTGCAAGGAAGTTTCGCCTAGGGCGGGAAACTTCCTTGCACCGGCCCTGGGGGGGATAAATTGACTGAGCAGCCCCCAAGATAGTGAAACCACCACAGTGCCATTACGCAGAAGGACTCTAACTCATGCATACACCATATAGGCCAGTGTGGAGGGGGTGGCTTAGGGAGGGGGGTTTGACCACTTAACTTGTAATTATGCAGTTAGCCATAAACTGTGTGTGGCTAAGGCCTTGTCTAGGTACAAAGGTGGAACAGTTTAACTAATTGTATGGCTTTAAAAATGATTTAGCTAAACTGATGTAGACCCCTATGTGTATCAGTGCCTTGATATAAGCCAGGTTTAAATTGAATTGTGTCATCACGGGATTTGCATTGGTTTTTAAACTGATTTAAAGTGGAAGGGGCATAACTTCAAATATAGACAAGGCCTAAGCATCATCCTTACTCCTTCATGGGTCAGTGGTTAGAGTGCACTCCACTAGCCCCTGAATCTCTCCTAACACAGCCCTTTTGCTCAGGTGTTGTGCAGTGGCAAGGTGGCAATTCATCCCCCATGCAAATATTAGGCACTTATCAGTGGATTAAAAGTGGGCTTCAATTTCCAGTGTTCCCATTCCCATTGCATATCTTTCATGGGCACTGAATTCAATGATAAAACATGAAAAAACACCTGAGAAGTACTCCTGAATCTTGAAGACTTGGAAGAGCTGCCATTGATGTGAACTGGTTCCCCATTGTGCCTAGATAGAGGCATATTTTCTCCAGAGGGAAAAAGTGAAGGTATTTCTCAAAGCCTTTTTTTTTTTGCTTCTCGTTAATAAATATTCCTTTGTCTCCAGAACTAGAATCTTGTATTTTTGATAGAATTATTTATTTTTTTAACTCAAAATTATTTCTTGGGTTTTTTTTTTAAATAAAGGATGATTTTCTTTCTTAATTAAAAGACTCCTTGATTACAAGGAGACAGGTAGAGAGTTCATGTTTGGGTACTAATATGAACCATGGACAGTTTCACTTTGTGAAATTGTCTCCTTTTTTTGCTATAACTCCCCCGCCCCGGGGGGGAGTATTTTTTAATTTACACACTGAATTTACATAATGAGCACAATTACATATAATTATGTCATCCCATAGCTGAAACTTGTAATTACAGCATTACACTTTGTAATGCTATCTAAAAATCCACATGAAACTTGGTGAAAAAAATATACTGGCTACACATGGTAGATAAGGTTTAAAATAGCAAAACCAATTAAGGCCCAATCAATTGTCTTTTTGCCACTGATTTCAATGGAGATGGGATCAGAATTTGCTTTTCTAGTCCAGCAAAAAGATTCCCTCCCCCCCCCCGTTTGAATCTGAAAAACCAAAAAGGTGTCTGAATCCTGTAACTTGCGTGAGGTAAAATTTGGGGTGGGTGCAAGGGGAAAAATGGAAGTGAAGAGAATTGAAATAAAAATACATTTGAGGACACAGTGGGCTATATTCTCTATTTCCTTATCTTCCCCACCCCCCATTTTTTAAAAAAAGATGAGCGGATAGTCAAAGTTTGGGACCCTGCAGATGATCCAGTTGTGAGTAGAAAATGATAATGAAGAGTGGTATTTTCTTCTATGCAATCTAGGGTGACCAGACAGCAAGTGTGAAAAATCGGGACGGGGGTGGGGGGTAATAGGAGCCTATATAAGAAAAAGACCCCAAAATCGGGACTGTCCCTATAAAATCAGGACATCTGGTCACCTTAATGCAATCTTACTTTATACATTCCTTGTAAATAAGCATTAGTATACACTGGTGATTTGATATCAAGGAGGTACAGGGCCAAAGCAGCATTTGGGGACCATTTAAGACATTTTGTGCTGCTAAGGGCTGAATCGAGCTGAAACTGACACATTTTAATAAGTTCATAGAAAGGGTTTCAAAGATGTCAAGTGGGATGCTCAATGCACTTATGTTGTGTCATAGTTGTGTGTTGCCATTCTTGTTCTGAAATATTCCACATGTGCATCTGTGAAACTTCCCCATAAATGGGTGTTGGGGAAGGAGGCAGGAAACCACCTGTTGGTCCTGCTTTGAGCAGGGGGTTGGACTAGATGACCTCCTGAGGTCTCTTCCAACCCTAATATTCTATGATTCACATGACTAGGACTCTGCCTGACTAATTTTATGTAGGCAGTTTTGCAGTATTCCATGTCGAGGGCTCATACTCTATATTTTTGGCTCACTCACACTTTGATTAATGTGCTGCTGGTCTTCCAAGCCAATATCTGAGACCCGATTTTTCTCTTTACAGTGGTGTAAATCCACTGACTTCATTGATTTTTATGCCTAGTATCAGTGAGAAGGGAATTGAGGCTATTAATAATGGAAAATATTCAGTGCAGGCTTTCCTGCGTTCTCAACGACAAATCACAGTGGGCAAGAGATGGGAAAAAAATCTTTTATTTTATTTTATTTTTTTAAATATCAGGGTGAAAAACCCAAGAGGTTCTAGCTATCCGGTGTTGGTAGCTAATCCCTTTTAAAAGCAATGACAGTTGCTTGCAGTCTTCTAAAGGAAGCAAATCTGGCCCAATTCCACCTTCTAACAACCCCTTTCTGTTGCCTCCTGAGAGCTTCTTTTGCCTCGTCAGTGCAAGGTCAAAGCTTGATCTCATTGTGAGTTATCTTGTGACAGATAATCTTGTTCACAGGGCTGTCTTTCTGCAGCACAGCCTTGTCAATAGCCCCCCTCTTTGAAGAATGCTTCCTGTGATTCATTTTGCAGTTGCCACCCGGTTACATATAAATGGGCTTTCTCAGGCAGATGATGGCTGTGCTGAATTCCATAGCAGTCAGAATACATAATTTCTGAGCAAAGGTGGACTCTCCAAAAAGGGAGGAAAAATGCCACGCTGGGGTTTTGCCTCTCTCTCTTCCCCTTCTCCACTGCAATCATCCTCTGGTAACTGGCTACATACCTGCTGACAGTGGGCATCTTCCAGCTGTACACATGAAGTGAAACCTCTGACTATTGTCAAATGTGGACTTGATTTAATACATTTCAATAATAGGAGGAATATGATATGAAGCCATTGTCCATCACCAAATATACCTGGAGGTGTGTCCTTGTGTGACAACTTCAGGATAAACTGGGTGCCTGTGTCTATCTCTTCTGAGTAGATTAGATCATACATAGATTGGGGGAGGGAAGGGAAGGAGAGAGAGACCTCAAGGCACATGCAGATTTTTTTTTTGGTATAGTTTAAAAAATTATGGTTCTAAGTAATCTTCTAACAAATCGGGTTGAAAGCCTTTTGTGTTTGACCAAAATACCACAATGGGGAACAAATGATAGACACAATTAACTCCACAGATGTAATTAGATAAAACACATTGCTAGACCATATGTTCTGAGAAATGCAGCTGAGAGTTTTATGTGTGAGAAATGTAAATTGGGTTGTTAATTATTCATAGACACAAGTGATCCAAGATGGTGTCTGAAATATCTGGGTTTGGTTTGGTGTATTTTCATTGTTTCTGTGAAGATTTGACACAACTTTTCTTTTTATGTTTCTTGGGGGAGACTGATTGAATAGCCCTTAGATATTTAATGTTGGCTGCCAATTCATCACCCCTGTGAGTTTGGTTAAAACACACACACACACCCATCACAATTAAGATGATTGTGAGGGGGAGGGAAAAGTTTTTATCAACGACTATAAGCTGAATGTGTAGACTGCTGTCAATCCCTGCACCTCCACCTTAAATAGAGCACAGGACTAGGAGGAATCTGCCAGCGAATTGCTGTGTAAACTCCACCACATTGTTTAACCATTCTGTGTTTGTTCGTAATGGATGAGTGTAGCAGGGAGGTCACCCCGTTCCGGCCCTGAAAGGGTTAAATGCCAGCCCTTGGGGAGGGCTGGGGCTGAGAGCCAAAGGCTAGGCTGATTGGGGAAGCAGCCACAGCTGGGGCCATGCCCCAATCAGGCCACAGCAAGCCCTATAAAAAGGCTGTGAGCCAGAGGCTCAGGTCAGTCTCTCTCCAGCTTTAGAGGGAGAAGAACCTGGTTGCTTGGGGGCTTAGGGCACAGGGAACAGAGCAGGGCTGGGGAAAGGCAAGAAGAGCTGGGGAGCTCCAGCCTGGCAACTCCCCAGGCTGCAGGCCTTGGTCAAGGCCTAAAGAAGGCACTGGGGCTGCAGAGGTGTAGTCCGGGGTTAGAGGCAGCTGGTCCGACCCCCTTGCCAGTGATGAGTGGTTTAGACTGCAGTCTGCCCCAGTGAACGGGGGCTAGATGATGACTGGCAGTAGCCACTAAGGCAAGGTGGGGATAGAGGGGTGGGGGTTCCCCTGGGATGGCAGCCCCAGATAGTGGGTTACTGCTGGGGGCAGAAACCTCAGATAAAGGGGCACTGCCAGGGGGCAGCACCCCAAGGTAAAGGGGCACCAGGGTCTGGGAAGGACATGGGTGCCAGTGGCAAGTGCGACATCAGCCAGTAGAGGGCACTCCAAAGCTGATGAACAGTTAATTCCCAAGACGACCAGCAGGAGGCGCTGTGCCGGTGAGTCTGCACTTTGCTACAATGAGTATAAGGATCCTATAGGAGGAGTGCTTGTGGGAATTGTTTTCAGAACATCTTGACATTCAGATGCAATGTGCTGGGGAAGCCAAAAGGAGAGTAAGTGATTAATTATTGTTGATTGTGACTTAGACTATGTACTTGTGCCAGGGAGTAGGAGGAGTAAGAATGCTTCTTATACCACTTGGCAAGCTATCCTGACCTCAGGCCGGGAATGCAAGAGTAAACAGCCACACCCCTGCTTACTCACTTCTTGGAGTAGGTGGGTGGGGAGTTGGATGGAATGGGCTGATCCTTGGCTATCCTCCCACCCCTTCCTCAATTCACTGCTCTGTGCAGCTGAGCTTGCACGTGCGGTATTATAACAATTTCTTTCTTGTTTCTCCTTGCTACTCCTTGCAAGGGGTAGTAACTATGATTCAGAAGAATGTCTCTGAATTATAGTGCATCCCATGGCTTATCCTGGGATGGTGCAGTTTATGCATTTACCCATTGCTCAGAGCTGTGCTTAGTGAAAATCTAGCCCATAGAAATTTGTAAAATACAATATTTTTTTCAGAGACAATTAAGCTCCAATATAATATATCATCTGTTCCTTAATTCTTTATTATCGTTCGGAGTTGCAGGAAAGCATTCTTTCTTAAGAATTAGTCTGCATCATTTGCTTATTCCCATCACGAATTGAAGATTGATACGTGAGCTGATGGCCGTGGAACTCTTGATACCCTTACCCTTACAAACAGATGGGTCAAACTGAAGTGAGCAGATGAACACATGAGGAAACCAAGATCTGGTGTTTATGTAAATCTGTCCAGTAGCATACAATGATGGAGAGGAGCAATAGAGGCCACTAGAGCTAGGTGAACTCTCCAAAATGAACACACCTGAACATTCGCATGAATAAAACCCTTACATTTGCTGCATTATTTACAACTTCATTTCTTTTTGCAAACATTCATACCAAAAATTTCACATTTACATGCAAAAATTCTCAGGGGAAGTGAACGTTTCTTGAATTATCTTTGCATGAATAAAGGTCCATATCAGAAGTGACTTCACGTTCATTTCGAAATCTTTAATTACAAGAAGGTAAATACAAGTTTAAATCATCCAATGAGGGAATAGAAAGAATGCCAACAGTGAAAGGGAAAACTTTCTGAACTATCTGAGGCTGAAGTAAGTTCATATAGTGTTCAACGAGAACGTACACTGATGTTTACAGATGTCTGTTTTGTTTTGCAGAGAAGTCTTAAACGTACCTTTGCTGGATAACTTTATTCATTAGAAACAGATCACTTAGCTATAGATACTAAATAAAGACTTTTCCTATGTAGTATGTGTTTCAAAGTCTTATAAGGTGGAAGAGTGCAAAATTCACGTGTACAGTGACAAAAAGGTGCTTTTGGAACGTGCCACTTATAGCTTTTATATTTTGTTTTCCAAGTGGCAATACATTATTTCCAGGACCTGCCATGATATTGACAGTTGATCATGCTCTTATTTCACAGGAGATCATACCAGGTTACTTTGTAAGAAAGATGTGCCATGGTGTTGGGTGACAATATTAAGCTACATTTTATATTCAGACACAAGTATGTGAGCACCAGGCTCTCAGAGCAGATGCAGTACTTGAATTTGGGTTCACTAGTGGTTTAAGGGAGGCTATAGGTCAAGCATGGCCCAGGCCTACTTCCCTGATGGATTGTCTATCCCGGGGAGACCGAAGAACATTTAGTGGGTTTTTTTGCATGGTTTTATTTTTTTTTTGGTTGTCCCACGAGGGAAGAATTTTGCTTTGGCTAGAGAGCAACCCACTTCCCCCCCGCCCCCCCCAACAAAACATCTAACTCTTAAATCTGTCTTATTACAAGTGGGTAACTGCAGCTCAGAAGGGAAATTGAGGCACAGCTCCAGAGGGGAAACTCTGGTTTGAGTACATCCAATACCAGAGAGTAAGAACCCACTATGTTAGGTAATTGATGAGGAATGTTGCTAAAAGCAAAGTGAATAGCTAGTATTAAACTGTGTAGTGTTAGTTAACACAGCCATAAAATAGTGTTCCCTAGTCAAAATGTATTGACATTCCCTCTCCCCCCACAGCTGTACTGTGCTCTTACATTTGCTCTGCTGGCTTCTAAAAGACTCAACACTAACTTCTCCAATACGTTTGCTCTGTTAATCAGTTAGAACCTGGTCAAAAGCCTAATGAAGTCAGTGGAAGAACTTCCATTTACTGAACTGAAGTTTGAATCTGGGCCTTAAAGAATACCTCAACTCTTCTTTTGCTTGGACATACCAGACTAATGTAAAACACCACTAAGTGCTATGTTTGAGTAAAAGCTGGCCTGAAATATGCCAAGGATGATAAATCCTCAGGCATTATGGCCTGTTAGATATGTAATACCAAGAACTGAATACAGTCAAATGTCCAACACATGAAAACTGTCATGCTTCAGATGAAGTGGCAGTCTCAAAATCCAGGTGCAAAAATAAAACTGCAACTTGACATAGGATCAATTTTAAGAAAATCTGTTACATCACAGAGGGACTCATATATGCAAATCTGTCTCCTATATCTCCTTTAATATAAATTAGGCACGAATGCCTTCAACACCATCTTACAATGATTTTCTCTCCCCTTGAACAGATGCTGAAATGGTATTACACTAGTGCCTAGAGGCCCCAACTGAGATTGGGGCCTCACTCAGTGCTGAACATACACATTAAACAGACCATTTCTGATTAGAATCTAAATAGACAAGAAAGACAAAGAGTGAGCAAGAGGAAATGTTATCCCCATTTTACAGATGGGGAGCTGAGGCGCAGAGAGACTTGCTCAGTGTCACACAGGAGTTTGTGGCAGAGCTGGGAAAATGAACCTAGATCTTCTGGCACCCTAAACTAACCTCCCCCTCGGCCAACGCCTTCAAGCACAAGACCACTCCTTTCCTCTAATTTGGCCTATTCTGAAATTTCACTAGTGGAAATAATATATCAGGTTAGCCGTATTCTGCTTGTGTATGTATGCATGCTTTTCTCTCCCTCTCAGCCCGTTGGAGGAAACCTCCTGCTCCACTTCTGTACTTGTGGAAGGCTGTCAGTTTGCTATAGGTGTGAGTAATGTGGGAAGCCTTCATGAGAAGTGTATATGATGCAATGGCAGTTTTGGAGTGATTTTGAGGTGGTGGCTTCATTAAACAAGTCCCTCACATGTAACTGGAAGGATGAGCATGTCACAAGTCCTCACTCTGAAGTAGCAGCTAAGGAATAGCTCCATGGTGTGTCTGCAGCCCACATGAAGCAGATGACTTCTCAAAAATTGTAGACTAGTGTAATTTACTTTCTGTTAGGGATAGCGTAATGGACTAAATACAATGTCCTACATCTTATTCCCTGTGTGACCTTGAGAAAGTGACTTCAGTTCTGTTCTCAGTTTCCCCATCTGCAAAAGGGCAAGCAGCTCCCTTTTTGGGGAGTTTCTTGTGAGAATAATAACTTCTGAGAATGCATCTTTGGAAAGTATTTTCAATGCTTTGGGTAAAATGCAATACAGTGCATCACATTTTAAAAATCTATTCTTATTCATCCTTCGTTTCTTGTGCACCAGACTATTGCTCCTCCTATTTTTTGTTATGGGTGGGGGTGATTTAAAGCTAACAACTCTTTCAACATGACAGGGTGTATTTGATGATCTGTGCACATAAAATGGGTTCTGTCTATCAGGGTCTTTAGAGAATTATATATACGGTGGAAGTATTTACCCCAGGCAAAGCTAATATTAAATAAAATTACTGTCAGTCAGTTTTCAGACACTTCTACAATATGGGGAGCTGTTATGATTCAATCATGTATCCTTGTTTGTTGTCAAATTCTGATGGATTGTGTGTGAATAAACTGAAAGAAAAATATTAAGCACCTATAAGACAGCCAAACTTCAGTGGACTATGAAAGAGTATCTAAGGGTAAAATGCATTATCTAAAGTAAATATAGCTGCTCACATCAGTGTATGTGAAATCCAATAGTGTTCCCCCCCCCCCACCTCCTAGTTGTAATGCTTTTTTTTAAACAAACTTCCTTCTTGTTTGAAGGATGTATTGAGATCAATCAGGTAGGCTGAGCATAAATTCAAATAACAAACCTTGACTAGCAGAGGTACCATGCTATTCAAGATGCAGCTTTGGAACCTGAAGTTCTGACCATTCATGCTGGGGTGAGTGGAGACATCTTCCAAGGAAGCCATAGATGTGGAAGATTTCAGAGAATAATCTGCTTGCACCCAGATGGAATGAGAAAGGAGACTGACGGGGCTCAGATGTGAAACTGACTTAACAGTAAGGAAGAAGGGGAGCTAGAGAAGATGAGGATAAGAAGGGGTGGGGTGGAGGAAAGACAGATGACTGAGGGAAGTTTAGAGGCAGCAGGATGAGAACCAGAGGTCTATTTAAGTAGAGGCAGGAGACCAGTTCAGGCTGGAAACCCAAACATGAAATCACTTTTGTCATGTCCATTCATACAGATTGCTTAGTTAGAAATAAATTAGTCTTCTCTGTTTGGCCGAGGATATAAACTTTGGGTTTACATGTGGATGAGGGAAGATTTACATGTCAATGGGAATTGCCTAGAGCCAGTACTAGCCCATTGGGGGCCCTTGGCCAGAATATTTTGGGTATCCCTTCCCCCCCTCACCCACTCTCTAGAAATACTAATTGCATTACTTCCACAAACCCCAACATATACCAGCCCAGCACACTCATTACCAAATGATGGTTTTTGGATCACTTTCATTTTAAACATATTTTGGTAAATTAGTACAATAGAAATAGGCCAAAGTCAAAGCTCCGCTTAAACATAATAAAAAATATCCCCATGAATCAGGATCCTGTTGAGCTGCTTGGGGCCCTAAGCAATTGTTTAGTCCGCTTATGCCTAGTGCCACCTCAGCAGTAATCCATCTAAGGTAAATATTACCCTGCAACCTGGGCATCAATGAGAACATATAACTTCTACAGCCCATACCGCAGGCTTCCTACACAACTCTTTACTGTTGCTTTCCATTTCTGTGACTCATTTAAAATATGCTTCAGGTCAGCACTGACTAAAGAAAAACTATTACCCAATGGGTTTGTGACATGTGTAGAGTATAGGACGCTGGATAGGAAGCTCTCGTTGGAATTTGTATAAATTGAAATGAAGGAATAATACCTCAGAAGGTAAGATCCATATCCATGACACTATCCTCCTTACTGACAATGCAAAACTCCTGAAATAGATAAATGTTGTAGAGAGAGACAAGAGCTTATTGTAAGATCAGGGCACAAGTCATTTCAGGCTTTTGTGGCTGTTTGCTGCACCCTTGGCTGTTTGGTTTTCATTACGTTGTACAGGGAGCTTAGCATCATGATATCGAGTAATACCATCGCTGGGAGATGCCCGATGAAATTACAATGCTAAAAATGTCGAGTATCCTTCAATGTGGTTATAAGTAGAGAGGGTTCTGAACTAATTCTTGTGCTTTATGTATACAGTGATATACAGCATCTTGAGCTCAATTTTTATTTGTTGTGAGTAAATTTTAGCGCTCATGAAAGTGATAGACTGATCACCCTCATTAGAGCTAGAAATAAAGCAAGCACTGTGCAACCTTCCTTTTTTACTGTTCTCTCAATGTATCTTATTCATGAGCTTATTCACAATTCAGTATTCCAGTCCTGGGCTTTTATGGCACCAAGACTGCATGTGAGTAGTGGTTTTGTGATGTAGCCAAGTGATATTTGATCCTGCAGTCTTGAACGTCCACTGAATCAATGAGAGTTCCATCAGATTTTATCTTCAGATGTACTTGGAGGGTCAAGCCTACAGGGACTAAGTTGAGGTTCCTTAACTACCTTTTAAAAAAAAATTCTGATGGACCGAACAGGACTAGTATCCAAACGTGAAAGGCCATCACTGTTCTGTTGTTCCATCTCTCTACCCCTTGCTTGTTAAAAGGGATTAATATATTGTAGGGATGTGGCAAGATGAGGCTGTATTGGTGTTTGCTTTTGCAGAGCACAGTGACATTTCTATTCTAAAAGCACTTTCCCAATAAAGTTAAATTGCATGTTTCAGTCAAAAGGAAAGCTGAAGTGCTGGGAAAGTTCCAAGTTTGAGTACTAGGGGTCTTTCATTATTACTCCCATCTGGTAGGCCACTATGAAGCTGGAGGTTGGCTCAGGGACACTTAAACTGATCCAAGAAGAAAGAGGGAGCAAGAGACTGGGTATAGGGAGACAAGTGGGCCCTTCTAGTTAACTGGTTGACTCGTTTCATTTATTGGGCAATTTTAGTGTAACTGAACCCAGTTCAAAGGCGCGTTCAGGAGAACCCTATCCAGGGACGTTAAGGGAGCTTGCTATGACTGTTTCATTCTTATTACAATACAGTTACTTCTTCAGTTACTGAAAAAAGCTTTTGTGTCTGTATGTTCCTTCCATATAACAGTATGCAACAGTATCCTTAGGAATGTCAAACCTAAGCTCTGGTGCATTACCATTAAGCGGGCAGTGTTTTTTCTGTTTTAATTATGCATCATATCCTAAACTAGTGACATGAAAATGGAGGTTCAAATAAAAATGAATTTAGAAGAAACTAAAACAATAAGTATGCCCATAAAGCCTGGGTTGAAGTTTTGTTTCATAAAAAAGATCTTCAGTGCATACCACAGTATACATTAAAAACTATCTAGCATATGGCACATCACAGCATAAGAGAATGTTCAAAGTAGCTTTCATATTATTTTATTTATATATATATATATACCGAATAGTAGTTACAAATTGCATTGAGAATGTGAAGATTAGATGTCGCCCAGAAAATCTGCTGAACAAAAATGAGTGAAAAATGTAGCTTTTGAAGTAAGTCTACTGGTCTATAGCATTTTCCAGCAAAATAAATAAATAAATATGCTGCATTTGCATAAATAAATATATAGCATTTTCCAGCAAAATAAATAAATAAATATTTATTTATTTATTTTGCTGGAAAATGCTATAGACCAGTAGACACTTCAAAAGCTACATTTTTCACTCATTTTTGTTCAGCAGATTTTCTGGGCGACATCTAATCTTCACATTCTCAATGCAATTTGTAACTACTATTCGGTTTCATGAGAAGCAATTGGGCTGAATTTTCAGGTTGACACTAAGGTAGCTGGGTGATGTGCATTGCTGAGAAGGTGACTATATATAATAACGAATCCTCCTCCCAGAGTTCTGAAGATTGTGTGTGTGTGGCAAATTTGGCTTGTCTCTCTTGAAGCAGCTACATTTCCTTTGCGATAGAGAACTGCTGCCAGCCCATCAGACTATTTCCTGGCTCTTTTCTGGGGTGGTAATGTGCATGATTCTTAACTCCTTTTGCTGGTGAATAGGAGATTCACATCTTTTCCACTTAAATAACAGTGGGAACTGCATGAAAACAGCATTCATCTTGAGAGATTTTTCCCCTTTTTAAGTCATAAAACCAACACATTACTTATTTGGGATCTTAAAAAATACCTTATTAATAAGAGTTGGCAATTTACTCAAGTCAGACTTCAGATATAAAGTATATAATGCATTAGTGTATGGTAACCTTTAGGACACTTTTTTGCTTATACCTTACCATTTTTTTTGCTTTTGGTACTGCAATTTTCAGGTCTCTGGCGCATCTCTGATGTCAAAGGCCAACTCTGGACTCTGAGTCATATAATGTGTATTTATTGAAAAATTAAAATAGCAATTAGTTTGTGATGAGGGCAGACTACAAGGACCAGATGTCCAGCTTCTGATCAGTTTGAAAAATGTTTTTTTTTACTTCTTTCCCTCCCACACCTTTTCCTGATACTCATTCATCTTCTAAGTGTGGCACTAACCTTTGACAGCAGAAGCCTTTTGTATGTGCATAGATGTGAATGATCTTTCCCAATGTTTTTCTCAGTAGATAATGGGTTCCATGAGAGGATTTGCGGTCTGACTGAAAACACCAGTTATGCTGAATCCAACTCCCCTCTACCCTCTCTGGATTTTATTGTATTATAGATGGAGCACTTCTACTGAAAAATTAGAGGTGCTATGGCATCAAAATAGAGGTATGGGCGATGATCCACTAGTCTGTCACCTTTGAAGGCATGGCTTCAGAGTATAAAGATAATCAATTTGTGTCCGTTGAGCTTATCCTGCAAAGATAGCTGGCTTGTCCTCTACTGCCCCCACAGTGCTGGAGCCAGTGGGGAGGTCAAAACTGGCCCTTGGTGCAAGTTAGAGTAGCCATAGGATTGCTCCAATTTATGCCAGCTGAAATTGTCCATTAGGGACTTGTTTGCCCTGATAGGATTTGGCAGAGTGAATTGTACTCCAGCTCTGGCCCTACCCCCATCCATCATCTCCAGACAGGCTTTACTCCAGCACAGGTTTCCCTAATGTTGGGAACCTTAACTGCTCCTTCAGGGCAGCGTTAAAGTAATGTTGTATTGCTTCTAGAGTACAAAGTGGGTTTAGAGGATCTGATCCATTGATTGTTTCATTGGTTTGGCCTCAGTATAGTGGGTGCAGATGATATTGTCCAGGATTCAGTCTCACATGCAGAATCACGCAAAATAAGTTTGTGTACTTCGACAAATATTTTCTGAGCACGTGATCCTAAGCAAGACTAGATCAGTCCCTCAAAGAAAACTTGCTACAAATGCAGCATTTTGCCACAAAAGACTAATTTTTTGCCTTTAAATACTGCCTTCTGCTTTCATTAAGATGGGAACAAAAATATTTTGCTTTTGTCTTGTGCTGAAGTCCAAGGAAATGAATTTCTGCCCCCGCACAGATCTACACACAGCTGTTACTGCATCTCAAGCCTGACCTTTAATAATGCTCCCTGCTTGTGTGATTTTGTGGGAGTAATGTTGAATAGTGTCCACTAATGGCACCAAATTTTGTCGATTTGTCTGATGCTTTTGTGATGTGGATAAAAGGGACCAAAGAATAATTATCTCCAAACTCACTTTAACTGTGAGGATTTGAACCCACCTCTCCTGGGATTTGTCTTAACTGCCTTGCTGAGTTCCCTTTGTAAATATACTTTCATGAGCACTGGATTTTGAAGAGCCTTAGAGTAACTTGAAACTGGTTTAATTTTTAGGATGGGTCAGGAAGAAAAAGTAATGTAGGAATACTACCAGTGCATTCAGCAGTCTTAATTGGTAAACAATAGGGCAGTAACACTTTTATTTTGATTATATTCACTAACTGAGTAATTATCATTTTAATTGATATGTATGAACAGGTGTTTACACTGAAAGCAGTTTCAAACTGGGATGTGTTATGCTCAAAAAGTAGCTTGGGTGGTTGTTCTCATTAGCCAAACAGATGGCTGGACGTTTGCTTACCATTTTATGAGGAGAGGATTATAATTCAGCAATATTTTACATAGTGTGAAGTATTTATAAATCAATAAAAGATTAAATTTATGCTTCATAATAGTGGAGAGTAAAAGCACACAGCATGCTGGGGAATGGCATCTCACAGATAAATACCAAACTACTCTTGTAATTAACTCTTCTGAAGGGGTTTCTTTGAAGTGCAATGAGGCTAGAACATTGTCATGCTCAGGAGAATGCAGAAGCAGACCTTATCTTGACTGATGGATTTTAGTACCTAGCTCCGGGTACCTTGCATTTATCAATTTCATTCTGTTTTGTTGCTTTTATTTAATGGACACAGGCTTCCCTGCCAGGCTGAATGTCAATGGGACCCATGCTAAACAGTTAACGTATGTGCTCTGGCCTGGTTGCAGATGAGCTTGTGTGGGGCTCCCAAGACCCATAACTCTAGGTTACTATTTGTCTTGAAATCCCATCCTTTCCCACAGATGCTTAACCGCTACTGCACTGTCGGAGTTTTACACTATTTGTGAGGTGGAGATTGCTAAACATCCTTGTGACAGGTTCGGATGTGGGGGACCCCAGGTTCAAGTACTCCCTCCACCTGAGCAGGAGAGAGGATTTGACCTGGGATCTGCTCAAACCACTGAGCTGTGGGATGTTCTGGTGTGGGGCTCATTCAATCTTTCCTGTTGAAACTGTTTCACTGTGGATAAGTAATAGTCCTTGGCCAGAAAGAGAGCACGCAAGCATGAGAATGACTTTCTAACCTGGAGGTTGGAGCCCTTACCTGGAAGGTGGGAGACCCAGATCCAGTCCTCCTGCCCCAGTGACTCTGTATTTATCCAGAGTGGAACAGTTTCAACAGGAGAGACTGAGGGGAGCCCCACATCAGAATATCCCATTGCCCAATGATCAGAGCACTCACCTCCGAGGTGGCAGAGCCCTGTTGTAATCCCTTCTCCCCCTCAGGCAGAGGGAAGAGTTAAACCAGAGGTCGCCAACATCCCAGGTGGGGATCCTAACCACTGAGCTCAAAGCTATAAGGGAGGAGGAGGAGCTGTGGCTTCTGTGGCAGTGTCATGTGAACTCACCTGAGGGACCGATCCAACATGCTGTGCCCTCTGAGCCTGCCTATCAGATCTGGCCCTGCATGTGGATTATGTGGCCAAATGCCTCCCTTCCCTTGGTTTGTGAATTACTTTGGGGCTGAGGTGGGAGATAGGCATCCAGGCTCCTACAGGGAGGCAGCAGTACACATGCCAAGAGGCAGATACGTAAGCACCTGAGGAACTTTTACTGAAAAGATGTAGGAGATTGAGCAACTTCATACACTTACAGGGTACAGCGAGAGTCTTGTGAATCACAGTGCAGCCTAACACTGGCACTTACATTCACCAAAGTACTTGGGTACCTAGGCCATAGACTTTATGCCAGAAAGAACATTCAGATCATCTAGTTTGAGCTCCTGTATATCACTGGTTGCCAACACCACCCAGCACCAGCCCACTAAACCCAACAACTGAAATTAGACCGAAGTACTACAGCCCTCAGGAGACTAAATGATTATGACCCAGAGGCAGGCAATAAGAGGGATGGAAATGCACTGGTGCCTGAGACCGCTGCAATGGCAGGGAATTGATTGAGCTGCGGTGATGACTTTTGCAATACTACTGATCCAATGAATGACCTTCTGTTGGTTACCCTTGAATTCCATCTCCATGCATGCAAATAAACTGTTAAGTAAACTGCACTTGTTTTTTAGTCTTGTATGTAAAGAGCAGTGGATGCAGAATTTGATAAGGAAATTTTGGGTAACATTTCATAGGGACTGAAAACTAGCCTGCTCCATAATCTTTTTATTTTTTTTAAAAATATTTGTTGTTTCTCTTACCTCATTCTGAGTTATCAGGGATATATTAGCTGAAAATCAGGCCTTTTGTTTCTAGGCAATGTTATATGGGTTTTATGTTTCCTTGTCTTTAGTGGAGCACCTCCTGATTTACACCAGTGTAAGACCGATCAGAATCATGCCCAGGACCTCCGCTTTTTGTGGCCAAATGACCTTTGATACAGTGTGAATTTAGCACTGATCTAAGGGCAAAGTTCAGTTCTTTTATTAGTTCCTGGTACTAATTTCCCCACCTGAATTCATCCAGTGTATTTGCTATTGCAATCATTTCCAAAAGAACTGACTGCAGTACCCAAAACAGGAGTTAGACTTTTTAGGTGGGGAATGAGCAGGTGGAGCTCTTAAGAAATGTCAGAGTTCTCAAGAAAGAAAGCTTATGTTGCTTTCTTAACCCCGCCCCCCCCGGTAATAAAATGCCAAGCAAGAAAGAACAAAACAAAAAGACCAAATGCCCTGTGAAATAATGTTTTTCAAACTCTTCTGAGACATCACATTTTTTAAAGCTGCTCAAAGTTGAATTCCTTAAAGGACCCTATGACAAATAAGGTGAGGGGAAAGTTGCAGCTATGGCTTAGACTTGGAGACACCAGTGCATCAATTTTTAGCTGGGGCACTGTATCTTAGTTCTATACGTTCCCATTAGTGAAAGTGCTCTGGCTGCTCAATATAATCTTGCTGTTCCTCCTTTGTGGCCCACTTAGGTTTGGTCTACACTACCAATTTATGTTGGTATAACTACGTTGTTTAGGGGGTGTGGATTTTCCTAATCCCCAGTGTTGACAGGGCTATGTCAATGGGAGGGCTTCTCCCATTGACGTAGCTGCCTCCTCTTGGAGGTGGAGTACAGCTTCACGAAGCTCTACAGCAGGGAGCAGCAGCACTGTATGTGTAGACAAGCCCTTAGGGCATGTGTAACACATAATCTAAAGCAGTTGCACCACCTGGTTCCTTTGTCTGGAATAAACACTTTGTTAAATAAGCAGCTGTGAATGTGCCACAGAATTGGGTGCAGAAACATTTATTTTAATATATGAATTTACCTTCTCTCTTTCGATGAGTTTGTGCCGTGTCCCAACTGGTACAAGCTCCATTGTTCATCAGAGCTGTGTCTGTACAGCAGTGACATTAGATGGCCAGTGTTCTTGTTCAGTCTTTGCAGCTGAGACTCAGGATTCTTTTACTCCAGCCAGATTGCAGTGCATACTCAGAGTGCATCTAAAATATGTCGCCTCCCCCTCAGCATTTTGGTGCCAAGAAACAGGACGCTTCATGCTAGCCACTAATGCAAAAGCATTATTGTTTCAGAGCTGGATTCCTCTCGGACTCACGGTGCCCAGGGTTAAGAGCAGTAAATCACACCAACAAATTTTCTTATGTTTTAGCTGTAATATAAAAGGAGTTTTTATGTCCTGCACTTGAAAGAAAAGGCAAAAGCAAATGCTAAAAATGAGTTGTTTCAGTCAAAATATGACAAACACTACATTTTTCTAAAATTCTGTTACAAATCATTCTGTCAACAAACTGAAAGAACTTGGCCTTCTAAAGGGGATGATTGCCATGGTAACAATATAACAGATACTTCATTTCCCCCCCAACCCTTTATTCATGTCATAAACCGAGTAGGAGGCCATTCTTCTTGTACTGGAGGAGGAGGAATATTTTCATCTAGGCCTGTTGCCTCCTGCAATATCTTCACCATCTTTGCACATGGCAGGGAAAGAGCTGATAGGGCAGGTGTTTGTACAGTGTGTGTCTCTATGTGTGCAGAGACTTAGTGCAGTAAGATGTGGGACCCAACTCTGTGTAAAGCATTTAAAAAGTCCATAATGATTTATGAATTGCTGCGGGGAAAACATTGTGGTGCTTCTGTGTACAAGTGCTGGAAGATAAAAGCCAACTTTCTGCAAAGCTGGTAATCTTTATTTCCCATGGTGAATTTCTCATCTTTCAAGGGCCCAAAGCTAATAAACACACACCTGGCTCCTTGAGTCACAATTTGTGTATTGAAGCCTTTCAGTGCTAAGCTGCTGCACTAGAGTGGGGAAGGTTATTTTACTATTAACCTTCTTTTTGCTTGCATTTTATAAGCATATCCTTGTATTTCATCTGCAGCTTTGATGGGCCATCTGTAGCAGTCTGATCATTTGCCCTCCCTTTCCTGTCGTATGCACCAGTGATGCCACTCTTTTTTAAACTTCGGTCCTTTTGGACAATCCATAATGTATAGGATAGGGAAATCAGTTCAGACTGGAGGTGGATCTGCAGCAGAACTCCTCAAATCCAGCATTACACTTTAGAAAAATTGGATTTGACTTTGAAAGAGGAATTGAATTCAGGCCCTTCTCTCTAGTTTTGTTTAAAATGATCCCACCAAAGCATTCACTGGAACTAGGAACAAACCTTGAGTTTGAAGCTGATAAAGGATCAGTTAACTTTATTTCATTTCATGTCTGCTCCTCGCTGACTCTGGTTCTGATGGGGGACGTTGAGCCAAAACTACTGGAGGAAAAACTGTTCTTGGGTTGGCCTGAAGCAAGAATTACTAAAGATCTTGTGAAGGGAGTCCCCTGAACCACAAAAGTTTTAGGCAAAAATAGCAGTGCTTTAAGGCTTTGATCATGTAAATAAGCCACAGAGATGAACCCAAACATTTGGGTGCTTATGTGAATCCAACTATGATGCTTTGGCATTCACCACTATGAACTAATATTTTAAAGGTATGCACTTTATATAAGTGTGGTTACAAAACTGATTATAAGCCATGTAGTTTGTGCTTCAGTTCAGAGGTGTGTAAATTAAACAGATAAAAGGTGAAAATTAATTAGTTTGTTAAAATTTTTGGTCATATTGCCCTTTATGTATTCTACAGAAATCAGTGGAGTTACAATAGGGATGAATTTGAGCCCTTTTCTCTTCATAATGTTAAGATGTTGCTGGTAATAGAGAAAAGAAGATTATTCTTAATAATGTTCTTTGAAGTGGTTTTTTTGGTTCCTTTATTGTCAAATGCTATAGTCAAAAAGTTTCTTATTCTGAGGTTTTTTTGTTGTTAGATGGATAATGGCTTGTGTTTAAGAATAAAAGCATGGTAGGCAATAAGGGGTAGATTTTGGGTGCTCAGCTCCCCTTTGGGCCTTTGAAAAATCTCCTCCTTAGTCCATAATATGTAGATTAAGTTTAGTTTATTTAAAATTCAGTGCAGAAAACTCTGCCCCAAGTGCAATATTCAGCTTCAACCAAAGAACTTAATAGTCTGGAGTTGAATAGTTTGGCAGAGATGCTACTCTCTCGCCAAAATACACCTTCATTTTCTGTGCCTTCTTCTCTCTCCTTCCTTATGGCCACTGCATGTCACTCTTCTCTTATCATTCGCCTCCCCAGTGGTAGATCTGTCCTCTAGATGTCACTTCTCCCTACTCCCTTTCTCTTAAAAATACCTCATCCTCTCATTAGAGAAGCCATGAACTCCGGAAGGTTGCAGGTTTGAGATGCTACTATAGTCTTTGAGGAGGTTGCTCCATTTTATGCCTCACTCTGGTTATCTATTTGTATCTCACAATTAACAGATTTGCCTAATTGAGACTTATTATAAAGCAGATTTACTATGCCAGCCATCCAGGTCAGTAACTTAAGCAAAAGAGCATTGGAGCCAAGGTCTTCAACCTTTCTGGAGTGCATTAGTCCAGTTGCTACACACATTTAATTAAACTATTTGTCTCTATTGAGTAAAGTCCAATGGGGCCATTAACTAGTGCCGAGTGAATAACTCATAACAAACAATTCAGTGGATGAATTTCACCAAACTTCTGTTCTTGGGATATCTATGAACTGATCATGATAGCCTCAAATTTATTCATTGTTTGAAATTATTCATTGAAACTTCTGGTGAATTTTGTTACTTTCTATTTGAAGTCTGAAACAAAAGATGTGTTTGGCTGTGATTAGTCATACTGAATATTTTCGGATCTCTAATCATGGTTCCAGTAGAGATATTCTTTTTCTTAAAGTCTTAAGATCTTAAAACTCACTTTCTGTAAACAGTCATTCTAGTTAAAATTAGGTCTGATGTGGAAAGTGAACACACACAGAGGTCAGAATGTGTTTGAATGTTGTAAAACAAATATGTGGGGAAAATAGTTTCCCCTCTTCCATTGTTAACCGGAGTGTAAAATAAAAGATTATGGTGTATAGAGACAGTATATATAAACTTAATACGTTATATATTATAGCCTCTAGTGATCTGGAATAGTTTTGGTTTGCATCTGAGGCTGAAAGATAAACATATTTAATCAAATTCTGTCTTCATTTATACCTAGGTAACCTTAATGCAGGATTGGATTAGATTGATTACATAGAAAATTACTTGATCAGGTAGACTTAATTGGATCTTGTGGGTGTAAGTAAATGCCCAACTTGGCCCATTATGTTTGAATTAGATCATTCCATTTTTTGCATATATTCCTTCTACCAGGAACAATAATTTCTGATTTCTTTTCCTATTTAATCCATCATTTGATTACACCACTCACGGGTGTAGGGCTGGCTACAGTGTATAAATATTCCAGATCTTCTGTACAAACTTGGATTTGACAGGACAGGTAGCTGAGGATGTTAGGAAGGCTCAAGGTTGAAATATGTTGCTAAAATGTCCTTTTTCTCTAGAGAAAAAGGGTGGACTAAAAAGTCAATAAATTGCTTGAATTAGTAAAATTTGTTTGGAGGAGATTAAAATATAGCATTTTAACTCTGTGTGACCTTGGTGGTTTTGACATTGTTTCACAAAATCTACATTTTTTTCCTGGAGAAAGAACTGATATTACTATATGTGAATTTCCAATTTAATGACATCATTTGCTGCTTCCTCCTGATGGTCTTCAGGTATAGCTTCAAAATCACTTTTTTCAAACTCTGAAAACCTAAATATAAAAGAATACAATAATTTTGCAACTTCTGAGCATAATTCCCTGGACATATCCCATTCTGTGCAGCTTTCTGGACCAAAGAGACTGCCCAAAGAGAATCCATTCCAGGTTTCACAATGATCCCAGGGCATGTTCCAAGAGGACTTGAGGAATTGTAGTCTGTTATATATGGATACTTGTAAAATGTAGACACCACCATCAATAAATGTCACAACTATGTAGCTATCAAATAGCAATGTTTTGATTTATGAAGCTCCCAGCCACCTTTGACACAGCTCTGATGTTGTCCTTTTTTGTTACAATTCAGTTATTTTGGGTTCATTGTTTTAGTAGGACTTATACATGTAGCTGTTAATTGGGCAGGAGTTTTTCCCTTAAATATTTAATATGCACTATGTTTGGATATTGGAAACAATTGTAGCTTCTTGATTTGGTACCACTCAGTAATTCCCAGTAAAATATACAGGTACATCTTTCATCCATCAGTATTTAATATCCATTTAATTAGAGTAATAATGCAGTGCATTTTAAAGATGATTTGTACACTTCCTCATCCTTTAGCCTTGTCTTCCTGTTCTGTGACAATGGTACAGAAAATATTTCCTTCTAATATTGACCAAGGAACTTGATAAGAATAAGGAAAGCTGCTATTTTGTTTACCCCTCTTCGCAATTTTGCCTGGAACCTTGGTCAGCCTATTTTTTTCCTGGCTCCTAACTATAGAATTAAAGAAATGAATATATATAACCTCACATGTCCTACCTTTCCCCTTTGGTTTCCTCCATCTTCTGTCATAATGCCCCTCCTTAAGGCAAGCTGTAATTGCTTAGAAAACTTGTCTTTTATATCTCACTCCTTAGACATTCTTTGTCCTTTCTCTCCTTTCCAGCTTCTGTCTGCAACAGTTGATCTGCTGGTTGAAAGTTGATAGGAACAAAGAAATAGAAACAAACTTATTTTCAGAGAGGTCCCAGAGAGCCCTTTATTCTCAACATATGCCACTGTTTGCGCCACATAACACAGGATTGGAAAACAAATTCACAAAGAACCTTGTGGAATTTGTTATCCTCAGGGCAATAAAAGGGAAGTAATAAAGCTCATGTTTGAAGACATCTTTAGCATCTGAGAACTGAAAGAAGTTAGTCTTCCTTTAACAATCTGGGGGAATTTATTGGCTGGACAAAAACCTCAAGAGGACCATTGAGTCTGAAGGAAAGGTCATTGTCTTGCTTTAAAAGGTTATTGGGAGTAATGCAGCAAAGGATAGTGTTCTCAAAAATAGCTTTAGCAAAACCCAGGGACAGATGAGAACTGCATAGGGTAATATGATCATTGACTTATTGATTTTTTCCCCCCTCCCCTCTCCCCAGAAAGTATTGGAGAAATCATCATAGTGCCTTTTAAAACTTCTTTTCTATGCAATCCACACTTTTGAGCATCCCTCTCATACTGGATGGGTGTGGACTGACGACACTGAATTTTGGGCATTCAGCCCTTTTTCAGGAGCAAGCATAATACGTAAATGTTATTGAAAGGTCAACACATACTAACTGTCATTACGTCACTACAAGGGGAACTGGTAACAACCTTTCTATTTAAGTTGCCTTACATTTTCCATTATAAAAGATTATTGAGACCTTTTCTTGAGAAACTTTAACACCTCCATTGTTTCAACAGGCATTTGAAATTTAGGAGGGAGAAAGCCCTCAAGCTAAAGAATGGCCTTTTCCTTGTTCTATGAAATTCCATTCCAGTCCAATTTTACTGAACTATAGACTTAAAAGTTGCTGTTTCCCTTCTCTCACTTGTGTTCCTCACAAAAGTTTTAGCATTCTGTCAAAATAATAACTGACCACGAACATTCTAAAGAGTCAGACCACAACACCAAGTGCAGCAGTAGCACTTGTTGCACTGGGAACACCTGGGAGATGTAGAGCAGCTGTAGTGGCAGGGTGGGAGAGAGCAAGGCCAAGCTGCCCCTCCCAATCACACCTCTTGACTTGATACATGGTCCCAGTGTCCCATTTCCCACATCTGGAGACATATTGTATGGCAGGAGGTTCTCAAATCCCATAGGAAGAAGAATGTGAGAGCTGGGTTCCTCCTTAATAATTCCAAGGCCCAGCACATGACATTAATGGCCAGTTGCCTCTCTGGGGGTAAGTCTTCTGTTCCTGTCAGCTGATGTAATTAGTCTTGTAGCTCATATGGTAAAGTCAGTGCTGAAAGCTTAGGGTTCAAACCCACCTGATGTTGCATGACTGGGTTGTGTTTGTTACAGTTCTTCTTAAATAAAAAAAAGAAAGGGGAAAAAAAAGAAAGAAATAGAATCTAGCAAAAAGCAAAAAACCCAGTTAAGACATTCATTTAGATGGCAAAGTTCAGCATTTGAGCTATGAAATGCCAGATTTATGGTTGTCTATGCAACTTAATTCTGCCCGTGTGTGTATGTATTGTTAGTCTTTAATTACATGATCATATACTACTGTTTCCATGGGACCCTGCCTCAACCAGTGCAGAGGATGGATGCACAAAAGGGCAGAAGTACGGTTGCATGGGAGATGTAAATCTTGAATTTCCTGACTTTTAAGTGCTTGACTTTGCTGCCAAAAGTCAACTTTCTTTTAACTTAATTGTTTTTGTATATAATAGTATTTAAAATAACACAGTTATTTCTTCTCCTAATAGGGAAATATCACAGTATCGTTAACATTCCAGTATATGCTTTGCTGTTAGTAAAACATCACTTTTTAGAAGTGATGAGTACATGTAATGAAGTTAGCCATCACTCTTTATATGCATTTGTGATTTAATTTAGCCATTTAATTTGAATTTAATAGCATAGTTATCACTTGTTACATTTATTATTAAGAGCATATTGATCAATTAAGCATTGTATGTAAAGTAAATGTGTTAACTGTTAAATTTCATTAAATGTTTAATATTTAAATGGCATATAATTAACATATAGTAAGTAACAGCATGATTAAATCCAAAAGGATAATGGATCCAGTTAGTGAACTCCCACTCACTTTCTTCCCCCTCGTTATTGCAGTCCTTTTACTATAACTGGTTTGCAATAATAATTATTTGTATAACTACTGCTGTTTTTTTCATCTTGTATCATCTCTGTGTGCCATTTCCCACCTCTGTGAAGAGCTCTTTCTGAGCTATTGCTGTAAAACATTTGTGACACTTTGTAAAGTTCTTAGGTTCTATGTACAAATATTGCCTACCCCCTGGTCATTAAGCATGCATATGTTGTGGTTTCACAATTTTTGTCTAAACAGTCAGTGAACTGAATGGGGTGCTCACAGGTTGGAGAAGGGTAGCATGAAGGTTAATTTGGTCACATTTTCTTAACATTTACCTATTTTTCTCTTTACTGTATGCAACATTTTACCTAGTTTACATTAGCTGTTTAGAATTACTTACGGGGAGCAGCATTCTGATGACCTATTTGCTCACCTCTAAAATTTAGATTGGATAACTTTCTGTTCTCATTTAGTGCATTTTCAGTGGTGGTTAGTTTTCCCCCTTCATTTTGATCCTCTCTTATCACATCCATACAGCTGTACACTTCAGCATCCCTTGTCTACTGGGTTTTTTGGCCTCCTTTCTCCCTTCGCCTTCCCTTCATCTCTCACTTCCATTTTCCATTACCCTCTCCATCTTACACCAATCCCTTCCCTCCTTTCCCTTAGCTTTAATGTTAAGGGAAAGGAGATTAAAGTTAATGACTTTTTAGCTTTTCTGTTTTCCCTTTTCTTATCTTCTAAACCTGGCAGCAATATTAAAAGTACTATTTAATAGATTAAAAGCTGGCTAACTGATAGGTCTCAATATAATTGTAAACAGAGAATCATCATTGAGCAAGTGTGTTTCCAGCAGGGTCCCATATGGATCGGTTCTTGGCCTTATGCTATTTAACATTTTTATCAATAACTTGGAAAAAAACATTAAATCATCACTGATAAAATTTGCAGGTGACACCTAAATTAGGGGAGTGGTAAATAATGAAGAAAACATGCCACGGATTCAGAGCAATCTAGATCATTTGGTTAATTGGGTGCAAGCAAACAATGTGTTTTTATGTGGTTAAATGTATACATTTAGGAATAAAGAATGTAGGCCATATTTAGAGAATGGGGGACTCGATCCTGGGAAGCAGTGACTCTGAAAAGGAGTTATGGATCATGGTGAATAATCAGCTGAACACGAGCTCTCAGTGTGACACCCTGGCCAGAAGAGCTAGTGCGATCCTGTCATGCATGAGGAGGGGAATCTTGAGTAGGGGTAGAAAGGTAACTTTACTTCTGTATTTGGCACAGGTGCTGCTGGAATACTGTGTCCAGTTCAAGTGTTAATAATTCAAGAGGAATGTAAATTGGAGAGGCTTCAGAAAAGAGCCACAAGAATGATTAAAGGATTAGAAAACATGTTGTATAGTGACAGACTCAAGGAGGGTCAATCTGTTTAGCTTAACAAGGAGATGGATAAGGGGTGATTTCATGACAGTCTACAAGTATCTACAGGGGGAACAAATATTTTAATAATGGGCTTTTCAATCTAGTAGAGAAAGGAATAACATGATCCAATGCCTGAAAGCTGAAGCTAGACAAATTCAGTAGAAATAAGACGTACATTTTTAATAGTGAGAGTAAGCACTGGAACAATTTACCCATGGTCATGGTGGATCCTCCATCACCGGCAATTTTAAAACAAAGATTGGATGTTTTTTCTAAAAGATATATACTTAGGAATTATGTTGAGGGAAGTCCTATGGCCTGTGTTAAACACAAGGTCAGACTAGATGGTCATAATAGTCCTTCTGGCCTTAGAATATATGAATAGAAAAGTGACTTCTAGTCCTCTGGAGTAACCAGTTTAGACCATGCTTCCATCATAGTTTTTTTTTCATGTGCAACAGAGGTGTGCATATATTTGCAGATGTAGATTAGCTGCTGAATGTTGAAAATGTATCCCCTTTTGAGGAAAGCAATTTCATGTGAATCCCAAAATATTTGCTCTATTTTGTAAAAACAGAGCTTCCATAATTCCCACTCAGTACTGTATGTCTTAAGATGCTAATTCTTAAATTCCATTATTTGTTTGGCTTGTAAAGGTTTAATATTAGTTCCTTCCCAATTAATGTGACATACCTAATCACCTTTCAGATAACTGGGGGGCTGATATGATGTAGATTCCTACCTAAAAAGTAATAGAACTAGGATTCAGTTCTACTTGTTTAATTTTCCAATTAAGATTGGAAATGTATAGGTCTTATTTTGAAATTCTAATATAGACTATTCCCAAATTTTGTTCTTTACTAACAGGGACAAGTTTTGCATTTTTTTCTTTAGGGGAGGTTTAAAACAAAACTATCATGCTTTGATTAGTTCAAGATAGAGTTGGCCTTACCTCTACCTCTTTCAATTTTGGGGTTGTCTAATCCCAAATCCCGATTTATAGGAGTTGAGTTTCTAGCTATTCCTCAGAAGTTGAGGTTTTCATAGCTACACTGTCATCTCTGGCAGAATTAATCCTATTGGAGTGTGGAATCTGCTTTTGACTTTTCTTTGGTGAGGAAGATAGGGCTTCAATATGTTTCATTACAGGTTTATACAGTAACAGAAGAAGCCTGACAACACTTATTAAACTGCAAACCAACAGGGCCGGCTCCAGCTTTTCGGCCACCCCAAGCAAAAAAAACAAACAAAAAAAACCTCAGAAGCAAAAAAAAATGGCCACCGCCGAAGTGCCGAAGCAAAAAAAAACCCTTCGGAGGCAAAGAAAATGGCTGCCGCCGAAGTGGAGAAGCTCCAAAAAAAAAAAAAAAAAGCCGCCTCAGAAAAACGCTGCTTCAGATTCCCCTCACTGCTGCCCCCTACAGGACACCGCCCCAGGCACACGCTTGGCCATCTGGTGCCTGGAGCCAGCCCTGAAAACCAATAAAAGGCCTATGGCATAATGAAATAACTGATGAGATCTTTTGTGTGTGGTTAATACAAGCAAAAACAGATCGGATCTTAAGACTCCATAAGCCTCCTGACGGGGGAAAATAAACACACAAATGAGCATCTCAAATCACATTTAAAAAGTAGGTTGTGCAAAGTGTTTCAATTTCATTGTCCGCATTTTCCAAGAGAAAAACATTCAAAGTTTTTGATGAGCTCCACGTATAAGCAAACACTCTTGTTACCATTAATTTCAGTATGGGTACGTTTGCATAACAAGCTATAAAAGTATGGCCAAAGTGTAAATAAGAGAGACAGTATCCAATGATATCTGAGGGTCTAACTGCTTTGGGCAGAGCTACATGCCACTATTATAGGGGATTGATTCCCTTTGTTTATTTGTAATTACTGACGTTATGGCAAGTTGCTACATAATGATGTAATCTCAGATGTAATCTCATAATGGCATCTCAGCCGTCTTTCTCTTTTCTTCCCGGGTCAAGCAGATTTTTTCCTTGTCACTTTTTTGATTTTTTTCTTGATCATTTGAGGAAATATCTTTCTCCCACTTACTCCTATTTCAGACAGAGTAGAAATTGCATCTCTGTCTCAATCTCTCCTCTGGCACGCAGCACAATTGCCCCTGGGTTTGTACTGTACTTTGCCAACGAGGAGGCACAATCTGTTTTGTTTAGCAGCACATTCTCATGAGGCTAGTGATACCATTAAGTTTTATATTTCACATAGTTTGTGTGGTTTTATTTTTAAAGTGAAATTTCCCCTGCAGAAGATTAAACTCCTTGTTAAGACAATACCTGCTTTGTCTTCATATTTTTTTTTTCCCGTTCTGCACTTCATTAATCATCAGAGTTCTTTTTTGTGTGTGTTGAACAATAAAAGATTTATCATTTCAATTTTGATCTGTGACAGTAGCAGGAAAAATCTCAGACTTCTGTTGTCTATTCCATTCCTGTGGGGGGTGGAAGATCTTTTTTGAATCTTAGGTTATACATTTTTTATTTATTTAATGAATAATCTGTGAACCAGAGCAAAATAAAACAAAACTTTATTCCCACCAGGACTAACAGGAAAGTTTGGGCTCAAATGTATACTACAGCAATCTGTGAAACTGAATTTTCATTGTGCTCCTCCTGTATTTCACCCCTACAACATACCCTTGCTGGCTTTCCATTGAGATGATCATTGACACACACCTTCCTTTTGACACTGGAAGTGTTTTTCATTTGAACAAACATAATTGTTTTTATTACGGACACTGCTGGGAAGCTAGAATAGTTGGAGATTATTCTTGACTTTTACATGCTCCACTGTAGTTTGTTTTGCAGCAACTAATTTCAAATAAATGAGGGAGACAGTCTGAGAAGAAGCTATTGAGGCACTTCCAGAGCAAATGCCAGAGGATGGGCACTTTTAAAAAAAATGCGGCTTGTAATCACCTGTCGATATGCTAAGGAATAGTCCACTTGGCAATGTTTTCCTCTGGGGATTTAGAAGCAGAAAACAAATTTACAGCAGGGAGTGGATGTCATTGAAAGGGAGTGATTAGTAGTTATTATGGTAGCTAATCCCTCAAGGAAAGGCAACATGCTGCCCACGTGGGTCTAATTTCCCCTCTGTGCACACACACAACTCCCATTCGTGTTAATGAGAATTATGTACCAGTGTCAAAGGAAGAATGGTACTAAAGATGCCCTTCCTGACCCGTTACATATGGGATATATGTAACGGGTCAGGAAGGGCCTCTTTAGTCACAGGCACATGAAGGCGAGTGGCTAAGTGAGACGCTCTCTCTTCTGTACTGCAGCTGGTGTATTATTGCTAAACTGAAAAACACCATTTAAAATACATAAAGTAGTTTTATAGCAGCTCTGATGTATGCTTTAAAAAAGGCCTAGACTTATGGAATGGGACCAGATACTTCCAGGATCCTTTTCCTTTCAAACAGTTCCGTTGCTACATGTTGTGTTGTTACTACCATATAGCTCATCTCACTTGTGGGTGATACTGTTGTCTGCTAGTCTTATGCTCAAGGCAAGTGCTGGCAAACTGATCAGCTCTGTATAGTGTCTTTAGAACAACTGTGTGTGACTCTGAAAAAGCCCTATTGCATTGATGTCTAAAACCTGTCCAATGGGTGGATACAGGTAAGACTATATCCCCTCACTCTGAATTCAGTGAAGCTAGCTGCAGAGTGTTCCTTAGGCATTGAGCAGGGCTCCAGTGGTCTTTTCAGCTTGTAGGGCATTTTGTAAGCATAGGTATTCCCCCATGTCCTCTTCCCACAAAAAAAGAAGGGGGTGGAGTTTGAGACTGAGCAACACCAGTCTGTTCTTGTCAGCTCGCCTGTGGGTTTTGCATGACCCTTGCACAGCCAGGCAGATAAAACTGAAGTATGATTCCTTTAGGTCTTTTACAGTCTTGGGATGGGATTTTTGGGCCACACCTGCTGGCAGCCCCCAATGATTTGTAACCAGGTCATATCACCGTTGATCTCTGGGAGCTTAGCTGCAGCTCCTGTGGGCAGCGAGAGGGTGAAGGAGGTGAGTTTTTAAAGCAGTGGCAACTGGTGCAAGAGCTTGTTTGTTAGTTATTGATTACACAGAAGATTCAATCAGTGCCTGCTGTGTTACAGCTCAGTATGCCAGATTCCAGCCTGCATCTTTTTACAAAGTCAGGACAGGCATGTGTCCACATGCTCAAAAGTAGCTCGTCTCGTTGGGGACGACTCAGTGGTTGGGTGCACAGCCACCTGAGGGCTTGACGCTTTTCCCAGAAGTGTTCAGCACCTGCAGCTCCACTTGACTTCATTTGTGATTATGTGTTTCCAGCACCTCTGAAACTCAGATCCTAGGTACCTAAAATTGGGCACTCAAAACAGGAGAGGGTGTAGAGGGAGGGGAGAGGAGTAGAAGCTCCACTAAATGCTGTGCTTTCCTAATGTTAGATGGCACTTATACTGGGCAACGAAGGTGGCTTCTGATCAGTTCTATCCCCTGATGAGTGTGGAGCAGTTATCACAGCTCTGAAGAGAATGCTTGACCTTAGCCATCAGACACCATGAAAGTAAAGCAGTATTGCGGCAGCTGCTCTTCCCTCTTTCTCAGTTTTCTGCTTCAGACAGCCTATGTTATAAGGGAAGAAGAAATCTCACCAGTCAAATGACTAGTTTAACCACTACACTTAGGGGCATGTTGTAAACAAAATGGGAGTCCTGTAAGCAGAATGAGTGCAGGATAGGCCCCATTTGCTTTTCTTTGTCTGTGTAATCTCACTGCTGTTCTAGGGCAGTTTTCAGGCTCAAACAGATACAATGAAAAAGTAGTGTAACAAATAAGCATACTGTGTATCTTCTCTGTTTAACATGAGAAAAGCTGCTCTCTGTTATGACATGAAAAGCTTCTCTTGGACTGATTAATTTTTGATGCATTATACTTTAAATAGCATACAAAGTAGCAATGTGTGGATGAGACAAGTTGGTGACAAGGAAATTAGCTCTTTGGTTCATGAGTTGTGGGCATGTTTATGTATCAGATTATGGAGAGAGGTCGCTGATAATAGAACAGAATTTGTTTTTTATAGAGCTGTGCTAGATCTCATCTTTCATAATTGGGAAATCTCCACTTACTTCACAAAATAATGAGGTTAGTCACCAGTTATGTAACAAATGTTCAGGGAAATGTAACTGGCATTGTGCGCTTGGCAAGACATCAGTTCTTACGCTATACTCACGAGTCCCCTTTCTGTTTTTGTCATCTGCAGCACTGTCACTTGCATTGTGATGCCATTACATCTCACAAGCTAAGTGGAGCTGGGATGGGGATAGGGCAGTACTTGGTCCTTCTAACCTTGAATATTTTTATTAATGCTGAAGAAGGAAACCGTGCACTCAGCCTCGAGATAGTGTAACACAAGGTGAAGTCCTTATTATGTTAATCCCGGACAAGTTAATCTTTAGGGCCATTGACCATAGTTAAACAGTCCAAATGTTCTGTACACTAAATAGATAGACATCATGGAAATAAATGAAAAAAATGCAGCATACAAATTGACGGTGGATGGGGCCCTCTGTCTGTTTGGTGCCAGATCTTTTAGAAAACCAGTCTGCCAAATTCTGCTCTCCATTTCACCCATATAACCCCACTAATTTCAATGGGGTGACATGAGTGTAACTGAAGGAAGAATTGAGCCTGGGGAGGCGGGGGCAGGAGGACCAGGATGACTTTGCTATTTAGTGAGGCTATTTCCCCATCTTCCAGTCATTATTATAAAGACAAAGTAAATGCTGTTGAAGGTGCTGGAGCCCACAAAGCATTAACCGTGATAATGATTTGAATGCTGAAATAGAGACATTTACCCAAGTTGCTTATTGTAATTGTTGTGCTGTGAACAACTGGTTCTATCACAAACACCTTTTCAGATGACTCTGTGCACTAAAACGAAAATGTTAAATGGCTGAACTGGTACACTGCTGTTTCTGATCTCTTTGGGGCTTCTCCTATGAACTGACTTTTTCAGTGTAGCTGGAGAGAGATAACCATGACCTAAGAAAAGAACTGCTGAAAGACCTGAATGGCAGGTTGACAGGGAGTGGCTTGTGAAGAAGGCAGGAATTTGTTTGTCACTCTGTATGTTAAATGATAAGTGTGGGTTAATTTCAAGGGTATTTTGTGGCCCTATAATGAGACCGGTTAGCTGTACTGTTCTGCAGTCGCATGATGAGCTGGCACTGACGTGAAGTTATGACTTGTTGCATTTTTAAATGCAGTAGATAGTGGCACATTGAGAAATCCATTCATTGTTTGGGTTTCCAAAAGGCAACGGGTGAGGTGCTTGATGCAGTATTCCCTGAAAGACATTCCAGGTGGAGGGATCAGAAATAAGGCTAACTTAGCTAGTCTGACCTACCCCTCCAAAGTTACCGTCCTGAAACTGGAATGATCAAAGTATGACATAAGTGTGGTGGCAGAGTGAGGAGTATTGCCAATCCCAAGCACTTAATCATCAGTCAGGCCTCAAAAAATCATGCCATTTGGCTTAAAAATCTTAACATTTTTAAAAACAATAAATTCCGAGTTCTTTCTATTTCTCTTCTGGCTTCTGAGCCTTTGGGGTACATGTGGTTCAGGATTTCCAACTTTTCTTCACAACCATGAGAGCTAAAAGTTTTAATGGTTTTTAAAATGAAAGCTGAGATTCTTACCTAATAACCTTCCTCAAGGAGCTATGGCTTTAAGAAACATACCAGATATTTTGTGACTTGCAATAAAATCACAAGTATTGCAACAGAGTTACTATCTCTCCTGGGGGATCCTTTCACCTGATGCCCAGGTGTAAAATTATTACATACTTGTGCATTTTTAATTGAATTTTATTTAATATGACAATCAAGCCATCAATTTCTGAAAGCCATAAGAGCATTGTACAGTATCCAAATATGCAGGTACCTGGTGTCTCATTTATTATTGTTGATATAGTGACCAAAATGTTCCAGGCACTCTTAAAATATTGAAAAGGATGTGGTAAAAAATGTATTCTAAAGAGTTGAGTTGATAGAATATCCAGTAAGAATGAGCAATGAGCATGCATTTTGGTTATTTAAAGCCCAGAGGGCTACCTATAGAGCTAAAAAGATTCTGAAAAGAATTATTACTTTTAGGGTCCTGTATTTATTGTGTAATAATATTGATGGAAGGGCAAGAAAACATATATTGGCCAAATCTCAGACTTTACCCTCTGTTCTTATGCTCTGTTGGCTCCTCTCGCCTGCCACCACTCCCTGATTAGAAAAACATTCTCCTAGCAGCACCCATGTGTGTTTTCTAAAATTGACAGATTAAGTAATCATGAAATGATTGAGAGGAAACCTGCTGAAATTAACTTGCACATATTTCACAGCCTGTGGAATCTCACTCCTACCAAGAACGCACACAAACTTCTCAGTGCTCTCTGGGATCTGGTTTCTGTTTTGCAAAGTGCCTCCTGAGCGGTGCTGAATACCCTCAACTCCCAAGAATGTCAATAGGGGTAAGACTGACTTGAGTAGAAGTTGAGTGTGCAGCACCTTGCAGATCAGGCATTGGAATATATTCACACCATCCTAGAAATTACTTGTTTTTTAAACGGACATGGGCAAAGTTAGCAGGCCCTAAAAGTTTTCTCCCCCAGCCCTCCCTTTCGCTGTCCTTCCATATCTCCGTGGCCCCCCTCATCATGATTAAAGGGTGTTAAGTGCTATAAGCTGACGGATTTTCCCCAGTCTCAGAGACTCTGTAATATGGATTCAGGCAGAAGCAGTCTTTCAACTCTCCCTCCCCTCCACCCAGTGGGTTTCCTTGTGGTTATAAATTCATAACAGTTTCAGCTGAGAAGAAGCACTCAACCTTATAAGGCCTCAGTAGGCCAATTCTTCTAACCCTATCCTAAGGACAATTAATAATACTCTCTAATACATACTTGCATTTTAATATAATGTACCCCAAAGGCATTTACCCTAATTCAATAAGGTTTAACTTATTTCAGTAACATTTATCTTAACTCCAGAACAAACATTATGGATATTACAGGCTATTGTCAGTCTATCCCAACTCCAACATCAAGCCACCCCCTCTCCCAAAGTGCCATTTTCACACACTCAACTTGTCATGAAAAGTCTTTATTTTTCCACCTATGAAAATTGATGTTTTCAGTTGAAACACTGAGCAAAAGTGAAAAAAGCTCAGGGTTTTTTTTTTTTGGGTGGGGTGGCGGGTGAGGAAAGGGAGGAACATGTATTCTTCTTCGAGAGATGTCCCTGTGGGTGCTCCACTCCAGGTGTTGGTGCGGCTGACAGGAATGAAGAAAAAACATTTTTTTTAAAAAAAGAGAAAAAGATAGAAAATGGTAACTAACTAGAAGGGTAATTGTAACAAGAGGAAGAAAGTTCTTAACGAATCTGCTTAGCTCCGTCTCAGGCTGGGGACGGTAGAGAAGGAACTGAGGAGACCGGCCGCGCATGCGTACTATTAAGGTACACTCAGAGCGGGGGCGGGGGCAGGCTCTGCGTGGCCGGTACGAGTACTGCTGCAAAAATCTCCGAGCAAAGGCGCAGGAACGCACCAATGCCTGGAGTGGAGCACCCACAGGGACACTCATTCGAACGTCAGTTACTGCACAAGGTGAGTAACTTCCTCATCTCTCCCCGCTCCCCCCCCCCCCCAAAAAAAATTGGTGTGTATGTGAGGTTGGGGAATTGCATCTCCTAGTTCCAGCTAAATATTGGATTGTCATCTGTAAAACCACACTGATATCTAGAAGTAAATTTCCTGAAATCCAAGGGTTTCTGTTTTTATATTATTTAAACATGGTGCCATAATGAACACATTTTAAGATCACCAAAAAAATCTGCATTTTTATGCAGATACCCTGTGACGGTTTACGCCCCTAGGGTCAGGGCAGCGTGGCCTAGCGGCCAGAGTCTATAGAGCTGCTCTCAGGTGCTGGGCAGCGTGGCCTAGCGGCCAGAGTCTATAGGGGTGGGGCACCCACCAAGGGGTGTGGCGGCCCTGGTAGAGGGCCCCAGGCCCTCCCGACTCCACCAGGCCCCGACTCAGAGCCCGAACAGTGGCGTAGCAACTTGCCCCTGACTCAGCGGGGGGCGGGGGTCCTACTGAAACACACTGAGGTTTCCCGGGTGGGAGGTACCACTCTGTGACCCTCCCTGGGTCACTTCCTACCAGTGTCTGCATTGGGGTCTCCCATGAGAGTTTGGGTTCTCTGTGGTCAGCTGGGCCAATCACCTCCTGTGGCTCCTCCACTCGCCGGAGTTCAAGTGGGTCTGGGGAGGCTCTGATTCTCGGCACAGTCAGGGGCTGTGGCTGGCCTTCTGCAGGAGCTACTCAGACAGGTCCTTCCCCTGTGGCCTCCAGCATAGAATGAGCTGGGCTTCCTCCCTTTATACTGCTAGAGCATCTGCAGCATGCGCAGTCCTGCTGGGGAGGTGGGACTTCCTCTGTCAATAATATGGGTTTAACCCTGTCTGGGCTAGTGCGGGGTAAGCAGACTCCGTCACATACCCTAACAAAACAACAATGCAAGAGTGTACGTATACTTGATGCAAAAGTTTAGCATGACATAAATCAACCCTATCTCCTCAGTGCTGTTGCTTTTGGTTATTCCATTTCCTACCACCCCTTCTGCAATTCCTGTCTTCTCATGTACCATTAAACCTCCCTCAAATCCCTCCTTGGGGTGCGGAGGGGGGGGCTTCTTTTGCCTAGCCCTCCAACACTAATCGCCTCTATGACACTGTTCCTAGTTTGATGTGTTGCTCTTTACAATGTGCAGTGTATCTTTCTGTGTTGGAATACAATTTTCTCTGCTCAGGGACCATGTCATCTTGTGTCTGAAGTGCCATATGTATTAATGTACTCTACAAATAAGTGTATCTGCACTGACTCTTTTCCCCCTTGCCCCTAAGTGATGTGTTAAAATGAATATTTGCCCCTGTCCTATAAAGATGAACTAAGGAAATTAGAAGCATTTCCATATTCTCTGCTTACTGGCCATCTGTAAAATATATTTTTGTGTTAGGTCAAAGTGATACAAGTGCTGCAGAACTAATTCATTAGGAAATCATTTCAATATGCATACAGGTGCAGTCATTTAAATGTCGCTGACTTCATTCAATACCACCCTGTGATATTAGAGAGGCTGCCAACTCAACAAAATCACTTTGTTACTTGTTGAATTTACATTTACAGCAAACACTTGGGGTTGCTTTGACATGTATCCCTTCGGAGATAAGGTGGGTTTTTTTTCTCCTTACAGAGATTTAAACACTTTAAAAAAAAATAACAGCGTTTAGAGATTTCTGCAATAGTAGGTATTTATTAAAACTTCAAATTTATATCTGTGGAACACTCCAAAGGGGAGAGCGTTTCCCTGAAAGCAGCAATATTTATATAGAAATCATTTCTTGCTAGCTTGTCTTATTTTAATAGGTGAACTCATATTCCTTAAAAGCTTCTTTGTAATTGCTCACCAAATCTAAATTTGCCTGAAAAGCAAGTAAGAAAACAGCAATCTCATGGATTCTATTTTATATTGATATGACTATATAACTCTAATCATTATCACCTTTAAGGTATTTAATCATATATGCTATGAAATAATTTTTAGCTTGTTAGAACTGCTGTATTAAGTTGCTAGTATTTTTTACACTGTGTGTGTGTGTGTGTGTGTGTGTGTGTGTGTGTGTGTGTGTGTGTGAGAGAGAGAGAGAGAGACTAGTTACAGTAGTGTGCATTTTTTTATAGAAGTGTTTTAAACTTGATTTTCAAATCTCTTAGCTGTAATCCAGGCTTTTAACTGACGTTTAAAGCGTTTAAAACATGGACTGCTACACAGGGGGCCTAATAACTTTGTCTACATTAAGTGGTGGGAACAACTGTAAAGAGGTGGCGACTGTGAGGGATTGCTTTTGATGGCAACATTCTCAGCTTTGGGTCTAGATTTCTACTGATTAAATAGCTTTGTAAATTTACAGCTAGGTTGTTTTATTGACTTTGTAACTATACTGTTCCTTGTAGCCTGATTGAGGGTGTATTAATAATGTTAATTAAATTTATCAGTTCAATTTAATTTAATTTTAATTAATTTGTAATTAATAATTATTAATAGTATGGGTTTAGGCTCGCCAATCTGTTTGATCAGAAGATAAAGTTCTTGTCCCAAATCAGGCTCCACAGAATTTACAAAGGACCCTCGGTGGTATGAAAAGAAGCTCACACTGAGACAGATATAGTCCTAAAGACCTTTTATTAAAATTAATGAAATAGTGAGTAAATGGTAAAATAGTCAGTTACAATGGTATTACTGCTATTCAAGATACAAATAGTGATACAATATTGTGTGCTGCAAAACTTTGGTTAATATGCTCACACCCTGTTTTGATAACTTGGTGTTGAAAGACACAGGACCTCACCTCTGGCAGTTCTGGTTTCTCACCTCTTGCAAAGGAAACTAATGCGAAGAGCTGTCAAAGCTGCCTTACAGTTCAACTTAACTTAAAATCAATTCTAATAAACAAAACAGAATAAAAGTTTAGAGAAACCAAGCTTAGCTTAGTCCCCTTAGAACTTAAAGTTTGAAAAGAAAATAAGTACTTCCTTTTAATAGTTAATGGCCGTCGTAGATTGATAGCATCGATGGTTAGTTGAAGATGAAGATAGCGAGGCGGGTCACCTCTTTTATAGGGCACAAGTGCTGGAAATCCTTCCTCTTATGCACAAATTTCATTCCTCCCCCACAGAAATGTTAGGGTACACTTACCCCATAGGCTAGTATATATGTGCGTATGGATGACAGGTAGGTACGCACTTGTGGTGTACTTGCTAAGTCTGTGGGTAGAACTTTGAAAAAACCCCTATGCCTTTCTTCATTGTCTGTTGGTCTAGGTAAAGGTCTTAGACATAGGCGTGGGTGCTTTATTTGGGTAACAAGATGAAGGTCAACTTTACTTTCTGGGTAAAAGGTCTTAAAATAGATAATTTGCCTTAGCTTAACATACAGGTTTTTGGCCCGTAGTTCTCTTGCATTACAGCCAAACCTATTTTTAATACAAATCTATAAACCTATTATAATACATCAAATACTTACACTTATCAGAAAAGATATATCTATGCAAGCAACTAGATTAATCCTTAGGGCTACATCCTCAGAGTGCTTTTTCCAGAGTGTAGCCACTGTTCTTTCTCCAAACACTTTAAGCATAATTGTACAGGTATAGTCAGGAAAAAAAATATTTCCCTGCTTAATTTAGGGACAAAGTCTGTGATCCTTAGTTAATCAGAACTCCTATTACCTTCCATGAGAATTTTACTCATCGAAGGACTAGGGAATTAGTTTGTCATTCAAGGCCAGTTTCTGCCACCTTTTACTCTCACTGAATAGTATCTTACTTTGTGACTAGTTCCATGTGCTCAATGAGGCTACATCGCTTAAAACTAAACGTGTGTCTTTCTGAATCAGGACAAGAGTGCTCAGCACCTTGCAGGATTGCATTTTAAAAGAATTTCAGACCATCTTAAATTGAAATAGCATTTCATTCTTATTATACTATGTGGGAATTGCATGTAAATATCTGCACATTGCAAGGCAAATGTATTGATTCATGTAATTGACCTAATTTTTATTTAAATCTGGTAATTAAGATGCATGGAAGACCTTTTAGTAATAGCTATTGACAAAGAACGGGTAAGGAAATACTTGGAAAATGGGAACATTCACAAAACAGGTTGATATGCATCCTAGTATATTAAGGGATTTAGCAAACGAACTTACTATTGTTTTAAACATCATGGAAAAATTGGTAGGTACCAGGGAAATGGAAACATACCAATGTCATACAGACTTTCAGAAAAGGAAAAGTGTGATCTGAGCACTCTTCGTTGTCATAAAGTCACTCTGGAGCATAATGGAACTGTGGTCAATAAGCATCATGGGTTTATAAAGAATAAATATTGCTTGACAAATGCCTTTATTGCAGAATTAGCTGATGAAAAGAATGCTGTAGGTGATATATCTATTTTGATCTGAATACATTTGGTACAATCTCTTATGCAATTTTATTTTAAGGCTCTGATTCAGGAAAACTACTGAAATGTGTGTTTTAACTTTAAGCACCTGCGCTGTCCCTGTTCAGCAAAGTACATGTTCAAAGTTAACCATGTGTGAAAGTGCTTTCCTGAATAGGGAGTATTTCCGGAATCAGGGCCTAAATTAGTTCAAATTCAGTTGCCTATGAATATCAGGACTGTCACGCTGTTTGGAGTGGCTCACGACTGGGAGTCCCTACCTCAGGGCAGACAGTCAGAAAACAGGGCAGACATCCCAAACTGGCAGTGTGTTCTATAATTAAATTTCACCAAGCCATTAACAAATGTGAACTCCTGGATTACTATACCAGTTTTACCGGGGAGTCACAGACAGTCCCCTTAGACTCTCCAGTCTATCTTGCTACCCAGACAAACTGGATTTGGTGATAAAAGGTAATGTATGCCAAAAATCACACCACATTCAGGTTGTTCCCAGTGCCAAGAGACCAGTCCCTTACCTGGTATCCTAGATCTTACACCAAAGACAATGCTGGTAGCATATTCTATAGTAAACTAACCAAATATTTACTAGCTAAGAAAAGGAAATGAGTTATTGAGGGGTTAAAGCAGGGAAAATATATGTACGGGTGAGTTACAATCTATAATTCCAGATGGTAGCAGAGATGTAATAATCTGCCAGTTTCCCCAAAGTCTCTCAGGGCTAACAAGAATAACTATGGGGATCTCCATCTTCACATTCAGTTATTGTACCCTGTTAAGATCCAAACAGACCAGAGATGAAGGACCTTTTCTTGAATTCGTACTTATAGCTTCTTCTCACAGAAAAGAAGCTGACAGGATCACTACTCATGTCGGCTCTTCCTTTGACAGAGAGTGAGGAATGCATTTAGAGTGTTCGACCTCCAGTCGTCACATGCAATGACCACTTGCTTTAAGATTAGTCCTTTTCTGTTTTAATGTTCTTCATTTGCATTCTACAAGGCTTCTTTCTCATTTGATGCGTTATTTAGTTATAAGGGTCTACACAATGTAAATGTTTGCTACTACATTATAAAGGGATACAGATAAGTGAAAACAATGCTGGTAACATCCCATTAGTTTTCATAAAGGTTAAACACCAAATACACTCTTATATGCTTAACAATCACATGCGTAGCAGTATAGATCAAAGTGAACAGGGCTGGGGCTTTGGCACCTGCTCTGCCAGTGTCACAATGATAACTGATGGAAGGAGAGTAAAAAGAGGAATGGTAAAGGGCAAAGTATTGACCTTGGGAGACTTTCGTGGGGGTAATGATAGGATTTGTGATAGTTTGTGTTGTAAGCATCTTAATTATATACAAGCGGGTTGAAAAATGTTAATGAAATTCAATAATGAAACTAAGTGGGGAGGTATTGCAAACACCAGTGAGGAAAGAGAAGTAACACAAGTGCACCAAGAGAGATTTGAAATATAGGCAGAAAATAGCAACCTAAAGTTCAGCTTGGAAAAAGTACAAATTAATAAATCAAGGGAAAAATAATCCTGAATGCAGTAATTCATTAAGAAGGAGAAACCTGAAAAGCAGTAGTGCTGAAATAAACCTATGGATCGTAGGGAACAGCAACCTGAACAACAGCTTGAAATGCAATGTGACAACAAAAATGTCAGTGCAATTTGGGGCTGTGTTCTCAGTAGCATTGCACCACTGATCAGAGAAGTATTGTAATAATCTCTCTTTCTGAGGTCTGATCTAGAGCCTATTGAAGTCTATGGGAGTCTGAACCTATGGTTACAGGATGTCTAGGTATTTCAAACCTGATGCTTAGATATGTAAGCCATACCCATCAAACTGTTTTGCCCGTTGCTGGAAACAAGTTATTTAAAAAAAAAAAAAAAAAAAGGACAGAACTGTAAAAGAAATTATCATGATTTCTTTTCCTAACTTGTACTGTGTGAATACATGAACATGACTAAGACTTAGGTTGTGGGCCAGTAGAGATGCCACAGGGAAATTGGACAAAGAGATTAATGGTGTGAGACTAAACCAGATTGACTAGTTCAAGTAGCACGAATGGCTAGGTTATGGAAGACTGTCAAGTTTGAAGGTGAGATACAGTCCAGATTGGGGTGGGGTGGGGTGCTGAAAGAGTGAAATAACATCTTGGGGGCTGTGTATGACAAGCGTATGCCACTGTTGGGCTTTTAGAACAGTGTTGTGTCCCACAATGCTGTATGGTGCAGAAACATGGGAGACAGAGATGACCGATTCAGTGCCTACCAGTGTTTGTGACGAGATGTCTTCATGCTATAAGAGGAGTTACATGAAGAGACAGATTTCAAAATAAGGCTATTAGGATAGAAGTTGGTTTGATATGGCTGACAAAATCCAGGAAGCACGGCTTCTCTGGTGTGGATGCATGCAGATGAATGAAGGGGATTTGGTGAAGAGAGCATGGCAGGAGAAGATGGTAGGAAAGAGACTTCAAGGAAAACTAAGGCCTTGGCTACACTTGCAGATGTACAGCGCTGTGAGTTAAACCTGTCTTCGTACAGCTGAGTAGGGAAAGCGCTGCAGCCTGTCCACACTGGCAGCTGCCAGCGCAGTAAGGTGGCTACATTTGAGGCATTTGCAGCTGTATTGGGAGCGGTGCATTATGGGTGTTCAAGTGGCTGCAACGTGCTTTTCAAATGGGGGGGGGTGAGGGGGACTTTGACACGGAGTGTGTTGGGAGAGAGAGTGGGTTTTTGGAATCTCCACAGAGTGTCAGCTCATTATTTCCTAAGTTTACACACCTCCACATCCCCTGCCTCTCTCTCAATCACTGAAAGCAAACAGCAGGGGCTTTGTTTGTTTTTAAAGAGCAGATAAAAGAGAACTTGGGGAAACGGAGCCCTCCCCCTCCCACGCCGTTCTTCTCCCCCCCCCCCCCCCCCACGCCGTCTCTGTCCAAGGCAACTTTGCTGCCGGCATTCCTAACGGAGCTCCCCCCTTTCCCCCCCGCCTGCAAACAGTAGCTGTGTTTGTTTTGTAAAGCACCTCAAGAACGGAGCTCTGAACTCCAACCCGGAAGTGCCGTTTCAAAACAAAGGCAGCTTCCGGAGGTCAGTAACTGCGGAATTCCTCGGCTATATTGAAAGACCAGCGTTCCACCCACTTCGCAACAGTTGTTATTCCTCTCGGGAGGTGGAGTACATGCAGCGCTGTATCTGAGGAGATACACCGTTGCATGTGCCTTGCAAGTGTAGCCAGTTAGTGAGTTACAGCGCTGCGGGCAGTTTTATTGCACTGTAACTCGTAAGTGTAGCCAAGGCCTAAGAAAGTGATGGACGGTAAGAAAGTAGAACTTAGAGCTGCCTCAGATAGATGAAGATGGCGGATACTTCTACGGTCACCTGACCCCAGTTGATGGAGAAGAGGAAGAAGAAGAAAAGTACTGTGTAATACATATGCAGCATAGCTATATATATATAATATATATAGAAGAAATATAAATATACTTACTTAAAACATTACTTTGGCTGGAATGTTACAATCAGCTTTTCTGTTTTCTGTATGCTATCTCTTTTGCTCCATTTGCATCCAGACCCTGAGTATTTCTCTTTTGCCTCTCAATAGTGAAGTTGTGATCTTCTTGGCTGTAATTTAAGTGATCTACTGTAGTCAGGAATTTGCTTAAAAATAAACAGCTTCCCTCGCTGCATTGTCTTCCCTAAAACTATGCAAATGCAACCCCCTTGCCTACTTCACAGACACAAAGAGTCTATTCTTTCTCCTTGCTGCATCAGTTAGTTCTGTTTAAGGCTTAAGGGAATTACACTTGTACGCTGAGAGAAGAACAAACCTTGTAGTTCTCAAACATGATTTTTTAAAAAATCTCTGGTTTGACCATTAGAGTGCCAGGTTGGTAGTAGAAACTTGCAAAATTTTTCACTTTTGCATGCAAAACCTGGAATTTTTCACAAGTTTCACCAGCAATTTTTCACAAGTTTCACCAGAAATTTAGTATAATTATTAATGGTATTACACTAGTGCCTAGAGGCCCCAACTGAGATTGGGGCCTCATACTCAGTGCTGAACATACACATAAAACAGACCATTTCTGATTAGAATCTAAATAGACAAGAAAGGCAAAGGGTGAGCAAGAGGAAATGTTATCCCCATTTTACAGATGGGGAGCTGAGGTGCAGAGAGACTTGCTCAGTGTCACACACAGGAGTTTGTGGCAGAGCTGGGAAAATGAACCTAGATCTTCTGGCACCCCAAACTAACCTCCCCGTCGGCCAATGCCTTCAAGCACAAGACCACTCCTTTCCTCTAATTTGGCCTATTCTGAAATTTCACTAGTGGAAATAATATATCAAGTTAGCCGTATTCTGCTTGTGTATGTATGCATGCTTTTCTCTCCCTCTCAGCCCGTTGGAGGAAACCTCCTGCTCCACTTCTGTACTTGTGGAAGGCTGTCAGTTTGCTATAGGTGTGAATAATGTGGGAAGCCTTCATGAGAAGTGTATATGATGCAATGGCAGTTTTGGAGTGATTTTGAGGTGGTGGCTTCATTAAACAAGTCCCTCACATGTAACTGGAAGGATGAGCATGTCACAAGTCCTCACTCTGAAGTAGCAGCTAAGGAATAGCTCCATGGTGTGTCTGCAGCCCACATGAATTCTCCGGTATGTAACCTGACTATTTGGTTTCCACTTTGGGGATAGGATTTGTGCCTTACTGAATAATTCCTTACTGATGTCACTGAGGGGCTCTGTGTGTAGATTGAAGGTAGTGTATAACCTAGGGGTTGCAGCAGAAAATGACAGCATTTATTCTAGGAACACACTGTAATTTTCAGATATTTGGATAGGCAAAATTTTGCCCCTGTCTTGCAATGATATTCCCATTGTATGGGAAAATGTCCTCTTGATTTTCACGGGAAAACAGTAGAATATATATAAATAAAATATTTTAGACGAAAGTATAGCATTTTGCTCTTACATGAAACTGGCAGAGGGTTTTTTGCCTGCACTCCCTCTTCCATCCCTCCAGCTTCCCCCCCCCCCACCTCGCCCGCAGACAGTGTGAATTCTTATTCTCTTATTCACACAACTAAGTACCAGATGGGTTCTGTTACTATTTAACAGTATGTGATCTTTAAAAATGAAAACAACTGAGATGAAATTTAGTAGAAGTTGTATTGACTTGTTAAATTGACTTTTGACAAGCAACTCTCCTGATGTTTTAAAGAAATCTAGGAACTTGGCTAGGTGAAGATTTGACTGAAAAGAGAAGCATTTAATCTTTCTGCACAAAATGAACTTTTAGCTGAACCGTGTTTAGTTCCAACATGAAAAGCATCCTCTTTTAATCCTCGGAACAATTTAAAAGCTCTAAAACCTTCCCAACAGATGTATCGGAAAAGCTACAGACAATATTTATATACCAAAAATATACACACACAGGGCATGGAATAATCTGCTTGTATCTTTGCGGAAAGATTGGTTGTACAGTCATTTTTTATTTTTGTCACATTAGGACAAAACATACAGTGCAGGAAGGGGAAGTGACCAACAAACCTTTTTGAAGAGTTAATTTCATCAGTATAGGAGCTTAATCAGAATCAAATAGCCCCAGAGCTTCAGCTCATTTGGTGAGATTCATTCCAGTCAAAACTCAAGCATTATTGGTTTGTGGGAATGATACTGAGACAGGGACTGAGCGACTCCAGTGAGAGCTGTGGGTGTTTAGTCTCTCTCAAGATCAGGGCTTATGTGACTTATTCCACATCTTTTATTAACATGCACCTATCCTGGTTTTGTTTCTGCCTTAAACTTGTATTGATTTTCAGACGTTCCAATTTTTAGGTTCAGTACACAGGATTTCCCAAGTTTATAAACTACAGGCACTGTAGATTGGGGTATATTTTTCTTGCATTACAAATGGCAAAAGGCTTGTAATTTAGGCTGTGTCTATGCTACAGAGACTATACTGGCACAGCTATGTTGGCATAGCTATGCTGGCATAACTTTTAGTATAGACCCAGCCCATGCAGAAGGAAGGTGTTTCCCCCACCCCCACCATTGGTGTAGGAACACCAACTCAAATGAAGTTAGTTACATTGATGGAATTATTCCTTCATTGACATAGCTGCATCTACACTGGGGGGCTAGATTGGCATAGCTATGTCAGTCAGGGATTTGTTTTGTTTTTCATGCCCTTGACTGATGTAGCTATGTTGACCTAACTTTTAAGAAGCGACAAAGGGTCCTGTGGCACCTTAGACTAACAGAGGTATTGGAGCATAAGCTTTCGTGGGTGAATACCCACTTCATCGGATGCAAGCAGTGGAAAAGTTTATGCTCCAATACCTCTGTTAGTCTATAAGGTGCCACAGGACCCTTTGTCGCTTCTACAGATCCAGACTAACACAGCTACCCCTCTGATACTTGTAACTTTTAAGAGTAGCACAAACTTTTTGAATTGAGAGGAACGTTTCAGAAATTGTACAACCTCTGTGTTTTCTGATCTACCTCAACGTGGATAGATTACTTTGATCTGTATGTAGGTCTAAGCATTAGGCAATTGCACACAAAGGACATCTATCCCTCAAAAGTGTAAGCGAAAAGGGATGTACAGATGTTTTTTATTAAAGGCTTGATCTTTTGCACTATTGAAGTCAGTAGAAGTTTTGCCAATGAGAGTAGGATCAGACCCTCACTGATTTCATTTCCAATTTGATTCATTCTTCTGTTTCATTCTGATTTGGTGGATACTCAGAGTATTGTGCTCATGCTGGAAGTTTTGTATGTCAGCAGGTACCCTACCAGGATAGAGTGAGACCTTTGTACTGCTTGCCCTCAAGGGCAGCGGGCTGAAGATGACCCTTTTCATTTCCGCTCAGGATGATGAAAGGGTTGATCTAACAGTGCTCCCAATGGGTTAATTCCAGTTTCTATTCAGGGGGATTGTCCACATGTTTGACTAAGAGGGATTTGAAACCAAACTGCAAGCAATTATAAGGTGTACATTGCAGAAAGGAAGAGCAGGGACTGTTTAGAATGGTCCAAGGGGCCACAGATAGGAATGAGCAAGAGCTGAGGAAAGAAAAACTTAGCCTGAATATCAAAAAGGATGAGGTTGTTATACAATGATGTAGGCTCCTAAAGGAACTGGTGGAAACTACATCACTTACATCATTTAAAATTGGACTGGACAAAGCTGTAAATTCTGTGGGAGGGAACTGGCTTACATTGACAGGGAAATGGACTATGTAACGTTTCAAATCATCCTCACTGTAAGAAGAGATTTTTCCATCGGTTATTTAAAATGTGCTTTCTACAGTGATGTGAAGCACCTAGAGTGATAGATAAGCACTGAATAAATCTAATTTAATAAGTACTTTTCTCATGAAAGCTGATTTGGACTTGAGCTAGACTGGCTGCATTCCTGACTGCATTACCATGTCAGAAAGGGATATAAATGGTGACCATGACTTCACATGTGACTAGTAATTTTGGGTGACGAACTTGAGAGATGTATTACTTTCTGAAAACCAGGCTCCCATGAACTGCCTCAAGGTGTACCAAAATCAGCAGTCACATTTGGAAAATTTTGGCCAATGTATTTAAAATGAGTCTCCATTGCTGAGGTACTGGGGAGGGTTGGAGCTGCAATCTATGATTTGGTCCATACCTTTCATGGATGGTTACAAGTTGTGGACAATTCTGGCCAATGTGTTGATAATCACCAATATTCTCTTTAGGAATGCAAGGTGTTAGCCTGTTCATCTGGGCAAGGCAGAGATGAATGCTCAAAATATAATCTCTGGATGCTCACAAACATATAATATACAAACAGAGCTGGGTGGGAAACAGTTCACCCACGACACAAACATTTTCAAGATATTTTAAAATTTCCCATCCAAAACTGAGGTGGAGTCAAAATATCAATTTTTCACAAACTGAAAATCTGAAAAGAATTATGGATTGGGTTAATGAAAGTGCTCAGTTTTTATTTTGATCTTTTTTACCATAAATTAAATTTTAAAATGAAAAATAATGTCCACCTTCCAAAATTGAATATTTTCATTTAGAGGATGTTAAAATGGGATCTTTTGACACTTTTCAGACCTCTCTTGATATTTTTTTAAAAATGGGAAATTTGTTGAAAGCAATCCTTTCCTGCAAACAGTTTCAGTTTTGATTAATCATTATTTTCTTACAAACACATCTGGATAAAAATTCCTGACCAGCTCTATATAGGAGCAATATGGTGGGTCTGTGAGACATTACCCAGGGTACAATCTGGACTGTTGAACAGCTGTATCCTCTGAGTTCTCCAACCTGGGGTGTATTTTACACTGCTTTCCTGTGAGAGCAACCACTCATGGTCTGCTCACACACAGCCTCCAGCATGTAGATTAATCCAAGCTATACAATGAGTGCTATGGCCAGCCACTCTTGAATTACCCTGCAGAGCAACACCAGCAAATTCCCAGTCCCAGACTTACCCTCAGAAATATGTGTCTTGTACTGTCCAGCTCTCTCTTGGACAATACAAACTTCTATAAAGTCCATTATTTAATTAATAGAAAAGGATATGCACAAATCCTATTATCCCAAACGCAGTTTCCCAAACACTTGAATCCAAACACACAATGGTTTGAATAGAACAATAGAATAAGTTTATTAACTACAGAAAGATAGATTTTAAGTGACTATAACTACAAGTAATGAGGCATAAAAGTCAGAATTAGTTACATAGAATTAAAAGGTAAAACACAGCTAATACCTAATTTAACAAGCTAAGTGAAATCAAAGCAAAAGGTTTCTCTCTCACCACATGTTTCAGCTTTCTCACTGGCTGGATTTCTTTCAACCAGGACCATAGGCACCGACTTTCCCTCTTTCCCGTGGGTGCTCGACGCCCCCCCCTCCGCCCTGGCCCTTCCCCCTTCCACCCCTTCCATGAGGCCCCACCCCTGCCCCGCCTCTTCCCACCCCTGCCCCGCCCCCATTCCAGCCCCTTCCCCAAATTCCCAACCCCAACTCTACCCCCTCCCTGCCCCTATTCCAACTCCTTCCCCAAATCCCTGCCCCGGCCCCACCTCTTCTCCACCTCATCCTCTGAGCATGCCACTGCTTCCAAACAGCTATTTGGCAGCGGCAGGGCAGGAAGCACTGGGAGGTAGGCGGAGGAGCGGGGACATGGTGTGTTCAGGGGAGGAGGATGTGGGTCGGGGGGGGGGGGTGAGGGGATCTTGGCTGCTGGTGGGTGCAGAGCACTCACTAATTTTTCCCCATGGGTGCTCTACCCCCAGAGCACCCATGGAGTTGGCGCCTATGATCAGGACCCCTCTTTCAGTTTAGTGTTACTTTCCTTATCCTTCAGGTGGTGTTGATGCTGTGGGCAGAGAGAAAGGGAGGAGAATTTGGGGCATCTGATCCCCTTTCTAATGGTTCTCCATCTGAGGTTCAGGAGACAAAGTCCGAGAAGACTGGAACCTCCAGCTGTTTCTTTGCCAAGCAGTAAATTTCTCACTCACCCTTTTTCCTGCCAAAGAATGGTTGCTTGAGAAGGTGATAGTCCATTTGATCTTGTTGACACCTGGCTAAGGTGTCAGTTTGCCTTTTGTTTCTGAGAAATTGGTTTGTGGCTGTTTTTGCAGACTTGGAATATGTGTTAGTAATATACAGTACAATCTTAAGTTTACATACAATATTGCCACACACATTTTACCAGGTTATGAGTTTTCAGATGATACCTCATAAGGCATACTTTATACAAAATGTATCATAGTCTTGTAAAAGGGGTGACCATAAGTCTGTTTGCCTACTTACTTGCAAAAGTGATTGAGAATACTGCTGTGAGACGACTGTCTGACATTACCTGGAGTCCTTAGATTTTCTTTACCTTTTTCAGTCTGGTTTTAAACCTGTGTATCTGAGACACTGTTTATGTCATTTGAGTGTCTTCATTCTTTCCTCTCTGAGCAATGCCAGAAAGTGTGATTGGGCAGCTTTCGTCTGCTCAGAATTCTCTGTGGTTTGGAGTGGCACAAACTGTTCTGCTCAATGTGTATTTGAGACCGCTAGCGGAGACAGTTGAGACACTGCCGTTAATGTGGAGATGATGCGTTCTGGCTCCTTGTTATCAGACCTGGAGCTATAGAGTCACTTTGACTTCCAGCTCTTACCTAATTGCCCAGGGTTTCAAGGGAATAAATGTAAGATTGGAGTTCTCCAGTTGAGGAACGCTTGAAATTTTTTGTTTTTTCAAAATATTATCAAACATGTTACTTGTGTATTTTTTTCTTAAAACAACTATAGTGCAGGTATATTTATTACACAAATTAAAAAACTTTTATTGTTCAGACTCTGATTTATCCCTCTTTCTCCTTGCATCAAACTAGCTTGTAGGCCCTTAAAACAGTGCAGTAACACATGTCCACTGACTTTCTATTATTATGCCCACTGACTGTTAAACCACAAAGCTTACAGTGCCACTGCTTGGAACCAGCATTTAATTCTCCATTACTTGCGGTACATTTTTAAGGTACTGGCCCCCATAGCACAATAGATGGTTTTTTGTTTTTGGGACATATTGTTTAGAAATCAGGTTTATGAATAATAATCTTAGATGGCACGTTGCATGTTCAAAGGAAATGTACAATTGACATTGGTAAGTGAACATAAAGATCCAGCCTCTTGAGTGAGATGCTTTAGTGTGGGTGATCCTTAACCAATTACAGTGAAACCCTCTTTGAATGAGCTCTTTTTTTTCCTTTTCATTAATTCGGCGGCACAGAAAAGTACTTTGCTGTTGGAAAAAAAATGAAAAGGAAATGTCAAAGTTTACCTTATTAGTGCAACAGTGTTCATGTACCCTGCGGCTGAAACTGGGCCACTTGAGTCCTTGGTGATAATAGCTACTGAAAGAGAACACACACAATACCTTTGTGCTGATGGAGTTATAAATATTTCTGATTTCTGAAAAGGCAGAAGTTGTTGGTTGTTTTCTCCCCAGATGCTGCTACTCATAACATGCCTTTGCTGTAATGAGCCTTTAAAGCACAGGCTATGACTCCTAACCTATGGGTAGCTTGGTACTGCTTGCCTTCCTTTAAACCAGTTAGTGAATCTGTTGCTTAGGGGCCAATGGCAGTGGTTACACTGAAGCATTGTGTGGACGAGCATCCTGCAGACAAGCACTGTGTAAGCTTCTCCATAAAGCTCCGATAATTAATCTCAGTGCTTTTCTGCAGAGCCTCCTGCTATTCAGTGCTAATCCTGAGTCTCAAGCAAAAATTGTAAGTTGTGCCACATTATATGATGATTTTGTGAAATGGGCGCCCAACTCATTCAACTCTGATCTTTGCCAGAACTCAGATTTGTTTCTCAAGAAGTGAAAGGCTAGTGTAGTATCTGTGCCACATAGCTCCAGTTTCAGATCAGTTTTAAGACTCACTGTATTAGTAACATGAAATTCTCTGCTAACTTCAATTTCGAAATTGCCATTTACCTGAGTATTGTAAACATGAACACTGGCGTTTCCAACACATGTTCTGTTGGTGTGTATCAAAAACAAATTAGAACTAGCCCTGAAAGTTGCTAGAATGGTGTCAGTCAACAGTACGTGTCTAAGAGCAGGCAAAAAGAGTTCATAGGCAATTGCCTGTTTAAAACAATTCTCTTTTAACCAACTTGTTTTACCTTGCATTAAATGCTGTGTGTTTAGTTTTGGAATTGGGTTCAGAATGCAGCAAAAAGCTTGCAGGAAAAGCTATGTCCAAGGCAACAGGCTTACGCAAAAGGCCTTAAAAACCCAGATCTTAAAAAAGCAAGCAACCAAAACAACACACAATACCCTATGCTTCTGTAACCCACACACCTTCTGGGTGTAGTGGTCTGTCGGTGTTACACTTCCTTGGAAGAAGAGGGTTCAATCCATCCATCTTGGGAGACAAAATGAAGGTGAGCCCCTCATTGGCTGTGGGTATCTTTTGTTCATAATAAAATATTATGAGTATAAACTTGTTAAACGAGCTAAGCTAAGAATAATAGATGTCCAAATACAGAAAATGGCTATAGTTAGAAAATAGCAAAAACTCTCCTTTAATTTTTATCTGAAGAAGTGCTGTTTTTCTGAAAGCCACATGCCATACAGATTGAGGATGATTGCTTGTGGTATGCTATGTATACTTGGCCAGATTCTCTGTTGTGGCTGCTTGTCACTCTGTCAATACAAAAGTGATTGGCCAGTTAAGTCTGGTTTAGGGCAGCTTTTCCTAACTGAAAGGGCACAAAGAAGCCAAACTGTACTCATGCATTTTGGTCACTAATTATTTATAAAAATGTATATCATGTGCCTAAAAGAGGCCTTGACGCTCCACTCACTTGCATCAGTTTTGCACTAATGAACTGGACTAACTCCAGTGGAGTTCTTGCTGATGTTAGGTTCTGTAAATAAGTACGATTTTCTTTTTATCTATTGAGGTAGTAAGATCTTGGGGGCAGGGACAGTTGCTCGCTACATAAATGAATAGCACTTAGCACAATGGGATCCTGATCTTGGTTGGAATTTATAGGCACTACTACAATTTACGTAATAGTATACCCTCTCTCAAAACAGTAATGGCTGATAAGGGACTTTCTTTCCAGGTAAGGCCCATACCTTGCTCTCCTCCCCTGTCTGCTGGGTGCAGTTCCAAGCTATTCATGAGTCTGCCTCTGTGGCTGGCTTTTTTTTTTTTTTTTTCAATGTGCTTTTGAAAATCCAATCCCAATATATTCAATAGTGCAAAGCCTAAGGGACCAGTTTAGCATAGACAATAAAATATTCATATTCTCTTCAAACATGTATTTGTATAACATTAATAAATTAGACAGGAATGTGACCTACTCCTCTTCATTAATAAGGAGGTCAGCTGTCTGACATAACAGTACCTTTAATAGGTCTTAAAACAGACATTACAAGAATTTAATACTTGGATGCCTATTTCTGATTTCTTTGTTAGCGGTTTTCTTCTTTCAAGGTATTGAGACTTTCAAACTCAAATTTTATACCTTGTACTCCTGTTTCTCCAATGCACTTGCTGTGAAGCCCTCATTTTGGGGAGGTCATTGGAATGATAGCGCATATGGGTTCAATAACAGAGAAGGCAGACTGGACATACTGTGGGATTTTCAAAGGGGGTTGTGCGCTGAAATCTCATTTAAATTCATTGTTGCTAACTCTCTTAAGGTATATCTACACTGCAGACAGCAACAACAATAACAATCCCCTCCCCACAAAAAACCACCACGGCAGGGAGTCTGGGTCAACTGACTTGGGCTTATGTTATGGGGTTAAAATAGTGTAGATGTTTCTGGGCTCTAAAACCCAGTGAGAGGGGTGGGGTCTCAAACGCTGGGCTCCAGCAGAAAGGGGAATGTCTACTCTGCTATTTTTAGCCCCATATTGTTAGAGCTCTGCATGGATACAAAATTTGTAATCACATCCGATCTGCAAACATGGTCCGCGGATATCTGCAGATTTGCCGGGCTATACATGTCGTGAGCTAGCGATAGTTGCCCTGGGGTTCTGAGACTGGCTGTTCCGATTTGTTTTTATTTTTTTGAAGTATAGACGTACCCTTTGCTCCTTTTGGAAATCCCAGCTCATCTGTACCTGAGACATGTAGTAGTCGTCAGCAATTAAAAAAAAAACATGTTGTGGTTTTCTTTCTTAGCACTGTATATAGAGTTCTTTAATGTTTGCTAGCCCTCTGCTAAAATCAATAGCAGTTCTGCATGCACTGGCAGTTCAAATTTAGGGCTTTTGCATGTGAAGGAATGTCTCTTATTTGGAAGAGTTATTGAATGGTGAAGTTAATATTTAGTTGTAACTTAACTCAAATTATGAAATTAACATTTGAATTTTTGTTTTCATGTTCCTACACTGAAGAATGTATGTGCATTGTAGCCAGTTTAATTTATATTTTGACAGAAGTATTTCTTCACCATTTAAGTTATGTTAGGATGTTTAATAACTGTTATTCACTTTACTTCTTGGGGCAATGACTTAAAAATACTGACAGTTATATAAATGCATGGATTGAGCAAGGAATCTGTTACATCCTGGGAATCCACAGTTTATACAATAACATTCAGATCAGTAATCTCTATTCTATCTCAGAGAACAGTAAGATAATTCTCTCCTCAGATCTGCACAGAAGATGTACATATCTATGGAGAGCAGTGTAAGTCCCAGAGATATCAACTGGAGATTCAGTCATGGATGGAGAACAGAATATTGGAGTTGAGATCTACCATGTTTCTCAGAGAATAGAATTTATCCTAAATATGTCAATAAAGTGCACTAACTGTACACCAGTCATAGTACAGCTCAGATCCTGCTTGGAACCTGGCTGCCAATATAAATAATAATTAAAAAGGTCCTGCTCCAAAGAGTATTGAAGTCAGTGGAAAGATAGCTATTGATCTTAATGGGCTTTTGATCAAGCATTGAGGTGCATTGGAATTGAAGAATACTGAAAAGTATCTACCAAGATAAAGTAACTTTTTTCTTCTGTGGGAAGGTATGAATAATGATCAGTCTTCCATTTCATAATTAAAACCAAATATCTGTCACTTTGTCTCAAAGCAGTACACCTGGCTCTCAATAAATCACTTTTCTGTAGTTAACAAGCAATGTGGCATAATTGGGTACGTTGTGTAATACAGTAAACATCTAAGCATAAGAGTAAAGGTTGAGTGTAATCAAGGGAAAATAATGCATAAAACTGAGCTTAACAGGAGTGAAGCTGTGAGGGGAAAAACAAACTGTAGCTCTGAGCAACTCAGAATGGTGCCAAAGCTATATTTTAATAGCACTATTAAAATAGAGCTATGACACCACTCTTAGTTGCTCAGTACTAGAGTTTGTTTTTTCTCATAGCTTTGCTCCTGTTAAGATATTAATGAAATGGTTTAGGGCTTCCTAGCTGCTTGAAAAGAGTCCATTAGATAAACTTATAAAAAGTGGATCAGCAATCTGTGCCAGATAAAGTAGCTTGATCCTTTTGCCTTGTGCTCCACTCAAATTGCTTAGGTGTCTCTTATGTTGATTACTCTGGATTCTAGTCATTTCTAAACCTGGCTAGCAATGTTTTTTTTTTTAAATAGATTTTTTAAAATTCTACTCTTTCCTATTGATACTAGTGCTATTTAACACTATAGTAGTATTATGCAATTTTTATTTCAGTGTTGTCCTCATTTAGTATATTCAAAACTTCCTTGTAAAATTCACTTAGCAGATTCAATGTCTACTCTTCCTCATAAATGAAACATACATCTACTGTTTGTTGGGACCATTATAGACTGATTACTTGCATCGTTTCTTAATTATTTACCTTCCAGCCAAGTAGATTGAGGGGAACTCTAGTACTTTACATAGAAAATTGATTCTCTGATGATAATCCGACTTGTGACCTTCAAGCTTTGGAAACTTTTCAGTCTTTATGGCTAGGATTTTAAAAGGATCTTAAAGGATGCTCCATTTTAATGGGATTTGTGTCCCTATCTTAGGCTCCTTTGAAAATCCCGGCCTATGCAAAACCCTACAAAAATGGGGGGCGGGAGGGAGGAAGAGGGGGGGTTTCAATGCTTCTCCAAAATTCCTTCCGAAGTTGATGTTCTTGTACAATCACAATCAGTCAATTGTTCTAACCAAAAGTTTATTATCTTCATGCCTGCTCCTAAAAAGCTTTGCTCTATCAACTGGCTGTAAAACTTACTTCTGTCTGGAATTTCTCTTTCTCTTTTTGAAGGATAGAAAAGTCTTTCATTAGAACTTGGGTAGGAACTGCAATTTCTGTCCCATACAAGATTTTGCATTTCCAAATTGGAATGAGAAGGCAGATGTGTGAAATTTTCAGTGGGAGGGACACTTTCAAAAAAGACCATTTCAGAAAAAGCTGGCCTGCCTGCATGGTTTCCACTGAAGGTTCTTATGGAATTAACATCTCCACATGGAACACTTTGATTCCGTCTAATTTGTATTTTCCGATGGAAAATTTTTGACCAGTGTGCACACTTGCTCTCTCACCTATCCATTGTTTGTGTTTTCATTTGGCACCAGTATATTAGATCAGTCTGTGTCCCAAAGAGTCTTTTGAAATTGGTTCTATGCATTTGCATTTCCCATTATTATACTTTAGTAAGACTGAAACTTGAGGGATATGTCAAGGCTCATTCAGTCAGAACCACGGCAGTGTCAGTAGCCAACCTCAGGGCAATCCCACCAGACAAGATTTGCAATGCTGCTACCCTGAGTTCTCTCCATATATTTACAAAGTATTATTGCTTTGACAGAGTGTCATGGAAAGATTCAAAGTGTGGGATATTTGTGTTGCAGGCATTATGACCAGGTGGTCCCATCATACTTAGCTATGTGTTACCTGTATTTACAGCTCTATCTTCTGTATGCCTTCAGATATAGACTAAATATTTGTAAGACTAAAGGGCAGTTCAAATGGTCAAAGGATTACTCATGGAGTAAAGTTCTACTCAAAGTAAGTTGTTTGAGGCACATTCAACATTTTAAATCTTTCAAATTACTAACAAAATATCTTCCTTTTTTATGTTGGCAGCATGTTGGCTTTGTTATAGCTTAAAATAAAGATATTTGCCTATCGCTTCTTAAGGCATCTTGGAAAAAAGTTTTATGTGGTTTGGTAATGAATTATTCTGTGGCATGCTGCTGCTTTTTCTTTCTACAGATTTTCATGGCTTCATAGGAGTACTTTAGCTTTTTTGATTTCCCTGAAAATGAAGCATTGTGTGCACGCCAAAAAAAAAGGAACTTTGTGCTATTTTTAAACAAACAAATCATTCTTTCCAAAATAGAGAGTTCTCTGAAAACATCAGTCCTTACCCCCGATTTGTCTGAGGATGGCATTTCCTCATGTTTGCAGCAAAAACTTAAGTTTGCTGGTTGTAAGGGTGAAATCTCACCCAGGAGCAAATCCTTGCACAATGACGAAGATCTTCTTTGCCACACATGTGTGAAACAAACAGCAGTTTCATGGTGCTCCAATATTCTTTTTTTCTTCATGTGATAATTTGTCACTAGATTTTCAGAAACTGCAAGCCTGAAACCATGGATCCTTTCAAAGAGAGAACTTTGTGAGCAAAGGTTTCTAGCGGTGGGTATGTCAACCCATTTTTCACTTTCCTGATCAGGCTCCTTCTTTGTATGCTGCCACATTTGAAAAGAAGTGAGCATTTAGTAAAGGCTTATCTGTAGCTTTACACCTTGTGGTAGGAATCAAACTACAGATCTCCTCCCTAGAGGTGTAGTGTCCAGCAGAGTGTCTCCATAGATAAGTCCTATTTTTCAGGTAGAGAGGGTCTGTTCTCTGAACATAGCAGTGAAACAGTAATTTTGCATACTTTTGTACCTGGAGTGGTGGTTGACCTACTTTTGGGCTTTGGTTTAAATGTACTCCTTTCCCCAGTATTTTTTCTTTTATCAAGAGTTACTTTCAGTTCACCTGGCATGCTGGTGCAGATGTAATCTGGACTATGAGCTGACTGACTTTTTTTTGCCTCTGCTGGGGTTTTAACTACCTTATATTGCATGTGGTGAACTGTACTGAAGTGCAAGCTTTACTTCCAGAGGTCAGACTTCATTCTACTTTTTGGCTCCAACAGAGTTGTTGACAGGAAACAAAAAATAGTAACCCTCTGTCTCCCTCCCCCCAACAAAACTACCCTCTGTGGAATTCTAGGATGCCTCTGAGGACATTTCAAAGACATTGGCACTGATTCATTTTTGGATCAATTCTTAAAGCTTTTACAAAGAATAAATATAATTAACCTTTCTAGCTCTGATCTTTGTGGCACACATCCTGCATACATCCTATGTCCCTTTCTCCTCTTATTTATCTGGAGTATACCGAGATTGCCATGGCCATTATACAGAGAGCCTATTTCTAGGGGAAACCCATGTCGAATGTGACCCTGGTCAGCAGCTCATATGAAGGTGAAAATGTTGGCACCTACAGAGCAATTGAAGGAGACATGTCCTCCCCGTTATTATTTTAATCTCCCTTGATGATGCTTCTTACTTTTGGTGCTCCATAATTATTTATGTACTGCTGCTAACATGAGTGATCCTAAAAGGTGCTGAGCACCTTCAACTTGCTTTGAGCTCAATGGGACGATGCTCACCACATAGCAACATTATGCTGATGTTTTTGGGTGGTCTTCTTTTCCTTTGATCGATGCACATCATATCCATTAATGTTAGGGAGCATTGTGCATCCACAGGAAGGGAAGAATTAGACCAATTTGTGTATAAAACATAACAGCAATAATTATCAACGCTGGAGCCTACTGTATGGCCAGCTTTTTGGTAGCCCCAATATTGCTATCTTTAAAAAACCTGGGCTTTATCAATGTCACAGAGAGAGAGCAGATTCATCAAACTCTATTAACAGGGTTTGCAAACATTTCATGACCAATATACTATAACTGCAATAGCACAAAATCATAGGCTCTCTGTACACATGTTTTTGATTCAGATATCTGTCTTGTGTGTGTTGAGTGTCTCTTTGGTGTATAATTAAAAGGAAAATCTGAGCCAAGTGCTGGTGAACTAGTAAACCTGATTTTGTTCTATAGTCAACTCTTCAATAATGAAAGGGGTTCAGTATTGTGGCACTGTATATTTGAGCATGTTCCCCTTAGAGATTTCACTGTCATTTAATTCCCTTTACTGGTACAGTGCCTAATAAATCATTAAACAGACGACAATAGAGGGTCAAACACAGATCTTGATCTCCATTTCTCAATCGCATACTTGTTGTTTATTATTTATTATTGAAAAGGAGGTTGCTCAGTGATGACAATGACAAATATCTTAGACACCACTTTGACAAATAAGCTTCATTTCTGTTCTCTGCTTCCTTCAATAATGAATAGTTAATTCTGAGTTCATACTAGGTGTTTGTCCAGTCCACAAAGTAGTGTCTCTTCCTTCCAGCCTAACCTATGACAAATGCTACCTTAGACTAGATACATCCACATGACTTCATGTTGGCTGCAGTGCGATGAGCCTGTGTAGCAGAACAGAACCTAAGGCAACATAAACTGTGTGCAAAGCTTAAATACCACCTCCTTAGAGATGGAATAGATGCTTGATAGAGAGATGATTGAAATGTTACAAGCTGTAGACATGGTGAAGAGACTTTGATTTACAGGCTTTTTGTTTTGTCAACAGTGAGAAATGAAATGCTTCATTTGACTGAGTTTTGTATTAGGTTCTACAAGTTGAGAGGGAGAAGGATATCTTAAGGGACTGTAAATCGGAGCTTTTCAGCTCTGGATCACCAGTTCAAATCCAGTTCAAGTCACTTAAAATCATTACCATCACACTGCTTTTTGTCTGTGAAATGAGTTGAGGCTCTCAGTTCAGTCTCCTATAGGATATTGGTCCACATTACTGAAGCCACCATCATAATTACCATCCTTATTAGCAGTCACAGAAAGGAAGCGGGAAATCTGAATGAATATGGAAACTACTTTCTCACCCCTAAAGAATGGCTCCAAGTCAGCAGCAAGGCAAAATTGGCAGAGCAATGTACGTTGCACTGCTGCTACTTTTCATGTGTTCATTCTTAATGGATAAAAGAAGACTTCATTCTACAGAGCTGTCTATCTGGCATCTTTCATTAGCGCTAAATTCACTCTAAATAATTATACAGGTTGATGCTAAAGTAAATTGGATGTGTCCTGGAGAACAGAAAAGTCTGTTTCTTACGATAATTCAAAACATTTGTCTTGGCCCAATAGTCCAGATTTCTGAGGGCTCCAGATAGTCTCGTGCTCGATCTCAGTTTATGGCAGGATAATTTATGAACTGGTCCACTGAACTGGAGGGGAAGAAGAGAAACTGTGCATAAAATGTTTTTCATACTGAATGAGGGTCAACTCTCCTTCTCCCACCCCTCTGTGAAACTGATCATACATAATTTTTTTGTGGATGTAAGAGATGCATGAATGATTTTGTAGTTCCATTGTTTCAACCAGTGAGAGGCTTCCTTGTTAGACATGCCATGTGGAGGTTTCAGCCATTTAAACATGTGGGTTAGATGCACAACACAGCCTGCACCAGATAGAAAACTTTGCTGATTGGTTAATTTTGCTTTAATGTCTGGACACTGGTTGGCACCACAGCATAGAAGATTCTGCATTGATCCAGCAGAGCTGCATCTATTTTGATGGACTGAGCCTATTTCATGGTGATTTTTGTAACTTTATCAATCTTGCAAGGCCCCTCCCTTTTAACTCTGCATGGGTATCGTGGCCTTTTTGAAACTTAATTCAGGCTACAAAAAGTTATTTTCCTTTATAGTGAGAGAACTGATGCAAACATCAGCCTCAGACATGAGGAGGACAATGAAAAGCTGCAGTTCAAGATATGGAAATATTACCTTTAGCTCTGTGCCCATCTTGACTAGTGAGTAATTGCTTAGTGGTCAATATGGGATGTTTTAATGCTGTTAATTAGGCAAGCAGCTTTTTTCTATGAGGTCACATTTATCTTTTGGTGTGACTCCATTTAGTTAAAATGCAGTTATGACTCGGATGACTTTGTCCCCTTAGCTCTTACTGGGGGAGTGAGGCACACTTTCTTCATTCACATCCATATAGTAATAACCATTATTATTACTTTTATTTGTATTACAAAGGTATTAGAGGTCCCAGCTGAGATTAAGATCCCATTGTGCTAGGCACTAGGCAAACACATAAGAACACAGTCCCTGCACTGAGGAGCTTACAAGACAGGGAAGGAGGGAAGAGTATTATTTTCCAAGTTTTACACATGGGAATCTGAGACGCAGAGAGATTTGAGATTTACCTAAGGTAACACAGGAAGTCTGTGTTTAATTCCCACCCAGCTCGGCCGAGTCTAGTTCCTTAAGCATCAAGACCATCCATCCTCTCTAACTTATGTGCATGTAAGTGTGTCTGTTGCTATGATGTCTTCTCAAGGATTCCTTTAATAGGCTTTCCAAATGTTTGACAACAAAGTATTTGTTTTGAAAATGGACACCAGTGCAATTGTGAGGTGTGGACAATAGTGGTAATCAGATCATATGATCAGATGTTATGTACGCATTGCAACAGAAAATGAGAGCAGCACTATAGAACGGAAAGCAGGAGAGTACAAAAACCTAGGCCAGTCTCAAGAATTATGAACTGAGCACATCCCTCCATTTCAAGGCCAACCTGAACACTGACGGTCTGCAGGTGCAATGTCCTCAGTCCCACAGTGAACCTTTTGCCCTAGCAATGTTCAAAGGAGCACTGAGAAGCTCTAGAGGGAGGGTTTGGCATGGGCCATTTGATGGTGAGGTACAGTAAGGGTACGTCTACACTACCCGCCGGATTGGCGGGTAGTGATTGATCTCTCGGGGTTCGATTTATCGCGTCTAGTGTAAATGCGATAAATCGATCCCTGATTGCTCTGCCGTCAACTCCGGTACTCCACCGCGGCGAGAGGCAGAAGCAGAGTCGACGGGAGCGGCGGCAGTCGACCCTGCGCTGTGAGGATGTGAGGTAAGTCGACCTAAGATATGTCGACTTCAGCTACGCTATTCTCATAGCTGAAGTTGCGTATCCTAGTGTAGACTAGGGCTAAGAGTCTCTCTTAAACCTAAAGAAAAACACATGGGGGAAAAAAAAAGCAATTGCCATAATATATAGTACATCCGGTATGTACATTTTTAAAGATTATGTTGCATAGGATTTCTGATATTTGCAGACGTTTGCAAATAACAGATTAAATATTTATTGAATTTTCTATGAGCTCTGGTTTCTCTTGGGCACTTAGCTATACCAGTGGGTGATCCCACCTACACTACATTTGCATTTTTTAATTCAACATCATATTCTTCTAAATTTCTGCAAAAATACTGCTGCTCAAATGGGAGTGGGAGAAAACAAGCTATAGTTCTATAGTGAATTCAGCAGAATGATTTAAAGCTGGACCTGAGGCATTTCAGGCAACCTTACAGCCTATTTTTTTTCTTCTGATTATACAGATCAGATCCATCAGAAAGTGTGTGTGTGAAAAATATAAATAAAAGGTTTGGGTGCCTTCCCTTCTTAACTACTGCATATTATTGGACTGTGGCCTACATGGTCAGAGGTTTCAAACCAGCATATGAAATGGACCATACCATCATGCCAGTATGCCTAAACCCAGACCTACGCAGACCACTACTAGGGATAGGAGGTTAATTCAATATGCCTGCTCATTCAGTCTCTTGCCTCTCTTCTGAGACTACCAGCAAGGATGCCAAACATGGTGTTGGTTTTTTTTGCGACAATGGACACCTGTTCAGTAGAATCTGAACGGAGACCACAATACTCATTTTTTGTAGGTCACCAAGCAGCTAGTGAGATGGTAAGATCCTTTACTATTGACCTGATCTGAGTTTGAACTGACAACCTAGTGGGTAAAGACTCTCTATACCAATACGCGTTCTCTGAGCTATCCATTTCTCCAATACCACCCCATGTTTGTTAGCAGTTGTATTTGATTTAGAGTTGTTATAGGTGGCTCCATACTCTTTGTGCAGCAGTTTTTAAAGATTTTTAAGATAATTAGTAGCGTGACCAAAAAATGCTACACATAGCATAAAAGCACAATCTATCTACTCTTTAGCTGTAGAGCATAACATATACATCTTCCTGTTCCTTTCTTTTTCAATAAAGATATGAGATAAGGGGCATCTTCTTGCCAATCACTAATTAAGTTGGCTGCTACCTATGCCAAAAGGAAAACAATTTTGTTCTCTTCTACAGAAGAAAATAATGAAGCACTGGGCTAACACCACCAATCAGTTGTCATTTTAAGGATGAGAAAAGAGAACACATGCCAGCAGCACCTGCTTCTGAAGGACTGAATACTGCTTGGAGCTGAATAAACACCACAAAGGAAAAGAACTATTCTAGAAAAGTGTTTCCCACTCTACTCAGGTAGTGTAGCCAAACCAGAAAGGATCTGGGTTAGTGGTAGTGTTAGCTTGTGGGATGAGGAACAAAGGGGACAATTTCAATGTAATAGCCATCTAAGGACTTGGATACACTACAGAGCTTTGCTGACAAAAGTCAGCTTTCATCAACAAAACAATACACAGTACAATACTCCTTCCGCTGACAAAACTCTCATGCTTTGCTGACAAAATAAAACCACTTAGATGAGAGGCACAGAGTGTTTCACAGTGAAGTTATATCGACAAAGTGTCAATGTAGACACTGCGCTTGGTTATGTTGCTGTAAATAGCTTCCAGGAGGTGTTTGTGATATTTCTCACTGCAGTGATCAAAAGGGGAAACTTGTTTCTCTATGATAGTTCGGGGTTTCTAGTATCATTGAGAGTTGATTATGGGCACAGTCTCCTTTGGATGGGCTGACTTTAACCATTCATGCATGTTTTAAGCAGCAGCTTATAGGTTTGTATTCTGCTTTATATTCTGTTCTTGAAATGCTTAAGGCCCATAGCTACATGTGTTGCGTGCTAAGTTCCTACTATAACTTACTTCCAGTTTCATCTATTCTTTTAAGAGAGAGCCTACATTTCAAATTGTGAGTTTGAATTGTGCAATAGAAGTCATGCCTCCCTTCACCTTTATTCTGGTCCCTGTAAATACACCTAGAATGCAAGTGCAAAACCCAGAAAAGTCTCAGAATGATGTTCTGACACAGCCTGCTGCAAAGCCAGCTGCTACTGCTTCTGGTTCTGCTTTAACTTGTACATTCTTTGTGTCTGATCTCTCCTTCAAAACTTAAAAAAGAAACTCTTGGGACATCTAGAGGCTCTCCTTTCTGTGCCCTGAGAGAGCCAACTTTGGTTACTTCCTGCACCAATAGTTTAATTTCTTGTAGCGCAAACACCACAACCTGCTGCATGGAGAACTGCTTACAACCTCGTTTGCCCCCCGCAGGGTCCTGTTAATGTTCTTGTGTACTGTAAAAGATATGGAGGGAAAAACACCAGAAGGAAGAGAGCTTTGAAGAGTGACTCTAAAAGCTGTTTATCTCACACACTTGTTCTCATTCCCATCTCGAGGATGCTCGCAACAGCTTTCTACTCAAGCCATACTAGGTGCATAAAGAGAAGCAGAATTACTTACAGGCCAGCAACATAACACCTTTTAACACAGAGGGAATGCTAAATTAGCTCCCTTTTAATGTTGTACATGGCATTTGCATTGTCTAGATAATACTAACAACATGTTTTCCGATGAAAGCCCTAAACGATATGAAGGGACACTCTGCGAAGCCTTCTAAAATTCAGTCAATATTGTATTTGTTAATGTTTTATAGTTGTATCACACATTAGTCAGACAGTGGGACTGAGTACCACCTAGCCATAACAGACCATGTCTAACAAATACCATGACTGCATTTAAACATTCTAAAATGTACCTGGTGCTCAGTCAGATGCTATGCTCCTAGCCACTCTAGAACTGCCTTCAATGGATTAAAAATCATGAGGGAGATTTGCCACCTAGAATAAGAAGTGGGTATCTAAAACTTTCTCCATAGACTCCTTCAGAGATGCCTTTTCTCCTTTTCATGTCACTCTTGATAGCAAGGAAGATTGCTCCTGCTCATTGACTATATTCTCAGCCTCCACGTAGGCAAGTAAAACACAAACTGTGATTTTGGAGCTTTGTAATTGTCTGCACCAATAAATAGGCAGAAAGATGAGTCAAATACTTTAAATAAACAAATTGCAGTACTTCTTTGAGGTAAAATGGAAAATGTTAAAGATTCATAAATAAGGTCCTTCTTGTTTTGTTTTGTTCCCCCTTCTATACATAGAAATCCTCCTATTTCCGCTAAAAGAATTTGCACTTAGACATGCAGGTCCTGAATCCTGATTTGTAGAATGAAGAGGAAGTCACTTTGAGGACTTGCATATTCCTGTGTGAAACTGAGGAAGCTATACCACAGCAATGGCTTTAGAGAAGCATAGATAAACTATGGGTAACTAGCAACTCCCACATTATTTAGAAGAAATAGACACCATGGGATGTCATTTGGATTATTTCTTCTGAACCTAAATCCTTACTTTTCCAGCACCAGTTGGCTTTGACTGAATCTCCTGGGAACTTGTTCCCTTGCTTATGCTTAAATGTCCCATAAATCCTGTTGGAGAAAGGAGTTATTTCAGAATGATATAGAAATGGTAGGATAAAAAAGAAGGTATCATTGAACCACTGTATTGGGATGAGGGTTGCCAAGTAAAGGGAAGACAGGAATAAGTGATGGTATGGCCCAAGTAGAATTCTCCAAATATAGTGTCTTGTGTCTGATACCATCCTGTCTGTCTATTTATCCCCTACCTCAGCTGTTCAGGAAAAAGCTCACTGTCCCAAAGAATTTTTTCCTTTGTTTCATCTGAACCACAGTATTTTGGTAGAAATGTATGAATTCAAGTTGAACATAGTGAATCTGTCACTCCTAGTACATTTGTGCTGTTGGAAGTGTCTGAATGCATTGTAGCATGCCTCCCAGGATTCAGACATAGTTGGCAGATTTACCATATCTGTTACCCTTAGGACAGACCTAATTTTTTTATTTTTTATTTTATTTTTTTAAATACACAGACAGAGCCTCAAGCACATTCTGAAATACAGGATTGGAATGACTTTGCCTTGACCTCTCTTGTAACTACCCAGGAAATAAATAGATCACAACATTAAGATGACTCTTTTCTATACAGATAGACATGTTGGTCACAATGTTCAGCCATCATTTATATGCTTATGGTCTGTCCCCTCTGCTCAGCTTTTTTTTTTTTTAAAGGTAAGGAATACCTTGATATTGACCATTCAGCTCTCCACAAAAGCCTGAACTAAAGACAACTTCCTTCATCACTGGTTCTTTTGCTCTCTATAAATACCCTTAAAAGGAATGAAGTTGCATAAATTTGTATATCTGTTTGCATAGGGCTCTATAAATACATTTAGAGAATGAACAATATGTATAAAGAGACATTGTATATGTACGTATGCCCCTGGAACATTTTGTTCTCCTTTGATCAGTTGCTGTTTTGTACAGACTTGCATCATGAGCTACATGAAATACTGAATCAGTAGTCACTGTCATTACAATGGTACTGATATCGGGGAGCTCTGTGCTGGGATAACCATGACTTAAGTGCAATCCTGAATTGGTGATGAATATACCAGAAGGGGGAGAAAATTAATTAGCAATTAAAAATGATTTAGCAAGTTAAATATTTATCAACTCTATATTCATTATGCAGAATAATTTGGGGGAAAACAAATCTGAACAGTTTAAACATTTCAGCAGATTTCTAATAAAACTATCACTGTAGTAATCTATGTAATGGCTAAAATAGTTGCATAAAATGCTTTTTATTTGCACCAGAATTTGTAATTGGGTACGTTAACATTTGTTACTTCAAATGTAAATTTCCTATAGGGATAATCCATGTGCATTGAAGTGTGTGATTCCATCTGTAAAATATATATTCATATATTTTGCTTATACATGCTTCACTGCTTTCTAAATTATTTTGGTTTTTTAATGCGCTTACTGTTACCTTAAACAAAAATAAGTAGTGGTAACAACATTTGGCTTAATTATGTTCTCTTGCTGTTTTATAACCCATAATTCTTAGATTTAAAAACAATGGGTATGTCCTCTCAACAGACAAATGTAACATTATTTCCTGGTTACAAACTTCAGAAATATTATTATTTTATCTGCATGGCTTGTTTATAAATGTGTGTTTTCTGCAATACTTTCCTCTCCCACCCTTTCACAGAACTGGTATTGAGACATCAACCAAAAGCTGTTTAAAGAAACATATACTATCTCACTTGTCTAACCTCAGCAATTTAACAGAAGGAGATTTGTTACATAATTTGACACTTCCCTTTTTAATACATTTTAAGTGATTACAAACTAGTAGAAATAATCCATGATTCTGTCAGCATCTGAGAAAATACAAAGGAGAAACATTTAGAAGACTTCATTTTGCATGACCAAACAAAGTCATGTTTAAATCAAGGTTAGTAAGGTATACATTTCTCCAATGAAAATCTGGAAATTCAGTCAAGGTTCCATTACCAACTTTGGCTTTGCCTCAGTATCAGTTGGCAAGTGAAAGAAATCCAAGTCTGTCCCATTACATACATGAGTGACAATAGTATGGACTTAATGGTATAGTGATATAACAACATACACCCAGCCTCTCAATCCACATGAGAAATGGGATTCTGTGGCCAGGCTAGGAGGCTGCATGGTATGTTGTGGGGTCAGCAGCCATGTGTTTAGAATTTATGGCATATGGGTGGTGCTCTGGCCTGCAATGGGAGAGAGGTCTCTGACCTGAATAAGGATGGTGAATGAAGTCAACTTAACTCTATATCCCAGTTGATTCTCAGAAACAGAGCAGCAGTATTCATCTTGTTTTCTCCTGCTTTCTTCATTGTCATCTCCTCAAGCTCCCACTAGTGTTCTCAAGTATGTATGGCATTTGCACTTAATTACTCCTGATCTTTTCAATGAGCTTCAGTACAGCTTAATGCTTTTACTCCATAACACTATGTACCCAACAAATGCCATTCTGTACCAGACATATGCTCCACACATTTCTATATAAATATGGGTGGCATAGACTCAACATGACTAAGATGCTACATAGGGATCTTCATGACGTACAAAAATAGAATCACTAGCAATATCTCTGTAAGCTCAGAGAATGTAAATGTAAAGTTGATTGTCACCCCACTGAGGGACTGGTAGGTTGCAAAAATTCCCACACTAGTTGATTGATTGCAGGTAGAGTTCTCCATCTTGAATTTTGGAATCTGTTGGTAAAATCTTGCTCTGCCAAGTAGGGGAGACACGTGTGAGCTACTCACGTGTCTTACGCAATACCCATCATGCTGGCAAAGGGCAAGATATCTCTGGACAGGCAGCCACAATATGCTGCAGCCCATACAATGCTTCTCCTTTGCAAGGGAGCAGTATGTACTCGAGTGCAGGATCTTGGGGGACCATGGTGCAGTAACCCAGGGCCTGTTCAAACGCAGGGATGGGTGGTGGAGGGTTAAGGTGTACTAGTTGATTGAAAGTCAATTTTGAAGTCAACAGAAATGCGCTCCATTCACTTCAGCGAACATTGGATCAGGCTCTAAATATCCCCATTTATATGCCTGTGCTTACTTGAGCATCTATGTGCAGTATGAAGTCCTTTGTGAGCATCCACATGAGAGAGTATGTATGTGTGCTTTCTCCATGAGCAACTTACACATTGATCCAGATGTGTGCCTCATTGATGTCAGTGGAAATACCATGTATGGACTGAAGGCATCAAATGGTGCTCTCTCTTTTAAAATATGCCTAATATCGTTTAAAACTTGAAGGGTGAGTGCCTTGGCCTAAGAAAGAGCTTCAGACTATGCATCCGATGAAGTGGGCTATAGCCTATGAAAGCTTATGCTGAAACTATCAGTCTAAGCAATGACACTTTTTTTTAAAGATCAGTTTGCCTAAAAGAAAACCAAGCGGTGCATGGAAGCACAAGTAATAAGATTTGGATCTGGTTAATAATAGTAGTTAGACTGCTTAGCAATGGAAGACTGGCTGCCTGGTTAATTTAGTGTAAACTTGGTAATGTTGTGAATATTTTTAGTAATAATGACAATGAATTAGTGCCTTTTATGGTCATTTTAGTGAGTGGTGATAGTGACTCAGTCAAAGTAGCAAAAGTGCACCCAAACTTGATAGGGAATATGAGATATTTAGTACCCTGAAAATTGCACTCATTGGAACTTTATTCTCTTTAGCTGAAAATCACCCCAGTCAAAAGGACTCAAACAAGGTCTTAGCAGTGATCTTAAATAGGGTATAAAGAGTAAGCTCTCTGCACTAGGGTGGATTTCACCTTCTGTGTTTTTGCCTAGACATAGTTACTCTAAAATACTGATAAATACTAATATATGTGCTTTTATTTCTGAAGTTTTTTTTCTTGAGAATTAGAAATTTCTTCTGCTTTTATTTTATTGAAGGATGAAAAAACATGGTCATGTCAGCTTTGCGTGGCCATTCATACACATGTAGATCTTGATATAAACTAGGAAACAGGAAGCATTGCTGAATCCTATATCCCTCTTGCTCAGCTGTTAGAAGTTGTAACAGATACGACAAGGACCAAATGGGCTTTGAGGCATAGTGGAAGGGGAATGTAGAAAGAGATCATCCATAATTTCCTAGCCTGTATCTATCTTTTAGACGAACAGAAGTTTTCAGCCTCCTGAATGATCAATTCAGCACATTTTTACAAGTACATTTTTTGGTTTAAAACTACCTTTTTTAGGACCAGGTTGAGGCTGTTTTCTAATCAGAGTTTTTCAGTAACCATGAAAAGTGTAACTTAAAAGTGTGTGAAATAATCTTTCTTCTAGTTCACACAGTGAATTTTTAAAAAAAGGAATAGCTCAAATCTATTCCCTGCATTCTGTGATTTTTTTTTTCACCAGTGAATGGTTTGCTGTCCCTGCATGTTAATATAGGACATATATATTCAGTTTACTAATACTTTTTTTGTTATAAATAATTTAAAACTTCAAAAAATATGGTTTTTCTTTTAGAAGTTAGTGTACAACACATCAGCGAGATGGATCCTAATACATTATAACAGTGCAAGGCTACATGACTAACACTATTCTGTCTGATATGTAATTAATGCCACATTTCACAGTGTGAATGCTTCTTGCAGGAAATAAAAATGTGTGAGAGATGTTGGTAGATAATTAACAAATAAAATAACCTACAAAGGGTTGTAATGTAACTGTTACCCACTGGAGCAAACCATGGCTGCTCAGGAGGTACTAAAGCACAACTCTCAGACTTGTGGGCTAAGCAGCTGGAGTTGTGGTTTAAAAAAATATAGGAATTGAAAGTAAAAGGATGAAATTGTGGAAGATTAAAAAAATTATAAATCCATTGGGGTAGGGAAAATAATGGGGCATTATCTGAAGGCAGCAACAGAGCAGAGTATTTGTTGGCACCTGAGATTTGGAGAAACTTTGCATCACTGATTGTTTTTATGTAGCCATAGATCTCCTGCATGATGGGGATATTAAGCTTGATTGGCAATGTTAGCTAAATAGAGTACACTTTATGATTATATCTTGCTATTGAGATTTTGACATTTGGTAAGCAGTTTTGGAAATTGCCTTGCAGAGCGTATAGAAACACTTGAAATTAACGTTTGGCAAGAAGGGGAAAAAATCCCATTCTGTGTTCAGGGCATGGTGTTGCTCATCTTTTGTCATACTGACAATAAATGGTATAAAATCTATATTAATGGGGGTTGTTGGAGTTTCTTTCTTAACAACTGTTAGATTGTGTCAATTCTCAAGAGGATCTAGTTTTTTACCTTTCTCTTTTCATTCCCCCGTCCATAAAGACAAAGATCAGGTATTCCCATAAATAGGAAAGCTAGGGAAGATTGGGAGGGGTTGAGAAGAGGCAACATTATAGGGACCATTGTCTACCCGTGTTCTTGTCCCATGCAGCCGCTGGAAATGATTCAGTAGCCCAACAAAATATTGTTCACCCTTTGGGCCATGTGCTGATCTCCCTCTTTCCTCATGGAAACAAGCATCTACTACCTCCCATTGCACTGTCACCATCTCCACCCAGAGCGTGGTGGAGCCTTCTCTGTGCATCCAAGGTCCACGCTGGGGGATGGGAAGGGTATGTCTGTGGAGGGTGGGGGAAAATACATATTGTTCTCCTCCAGCCTGGCAGACCTTACTTAGAAAAGGTCATATAGCTCCGTCCAGTCTTACCTTTTTTGTGTGTAGTACCTCCTTCCTCCAGTCTTTGGGGTTGTTGCGAGCAGGGGAAAGTCAGGATGCATTGCAGTCTGTACTAACACATAGACTGGCCAAGTCTCAAAGAATTTCAAGACCCAGCAAAATGTTGGGCATAATAATCCATCGGGGGAGATAGGGGAGGGAATATTTTCACTCTCCCAGCAAGGGAACCGGAGTCCTCATCAGCACTTATTGTTACAGATCTATAGGCACCATCAAAAAGCTTCAGAAAAGGGGGTGGTGGTGGGAAAAGGTGCAGATTAAGAAGGCTCCCTTATCTTTTGGACGCCAGGCACCTTCCTAAGGGCTGCTCCAATTTGAGCTGGCTGCAACACCTTCCAAAGTCTTGTTCCAGCAGCTGGAACATCACCAGACTTCTCCAGCCACATGCATTTTTCTCAGCCATGCCCCCTGTGCCCTGGGGAATACTCAGCTGGCCTTTAAGTCCGGTCCGTGACATCAGCGTGACGCAAAGCAGATTTAAGGGAGCCAAAGGTCTGGGCCCAATCTCTCTAACAGAAAATGCTTCTGCAGCTAATGATATTTTTTCCCTTTTAACATGTCTTAAGCATGTTTCAGTTCTTACAAAGAAAGGGATTTCCAATTAAGCAAAAGTTATGTGTGAAACTCCACTGGGAATTAGGAAGGACTAAATAGGGAAGAACATACTACAGTAGCTCCTGTATCCTGTTGTTAAATGTTAATAGGCCTCAGCCCCTATTCCAAATCTTGAAACATCAGTTATTTCATTGCCATTGTCTTGTGCGATAAAATACCCCCTGCCCTGCACTAGTTCACTTGGGTAACTTGGATATTTTAAAGGAGTGTGTACTTCAAATCACAGAAACCACCAAGCCCCCTCATGCAGATTAGAATAGCTGGCATGTCACATATTACAGATCAGAAAGAGAATTCAGAATTCCCAGCTAGTAAAGGCATTTTCAGTGTGCCCATCCACTGAATAATATACTTGAATAAGGCAACACTTGCATCCTGATAATGCTAGGGGACTGCTTTAAACTGCTCAAGGGAATTCAGAGTAAAGGCCGTCATCTCTATTTTAACCTCATGCTGTTTCAACTAGGTATTGCAAATGTATTTGAACAAGGGGCAACATTTACTACTGTAAAAACGGTGGCAAGTTTAAAAATGAAGTTGCATGTCCTGAGTGCTCATGTTTGTATTTTATATATATATATATATATGTATATATGGCAAGACAAGAAGGAATGTATTGCAGTGGAAGAGAAAATCTTACATCTATTTCCTAAGAAGTTACAAGTGCAAAGATTAATGAATACAGTATATAGCATGATCTCTATTGAGCCGTCACTAGAATAGGCATTGTAGAATACCATAAATAGAATGAACTATTACGAATTAACCAGCCATAACTTGTTCTACCACAATTTCCTGTGTTCAGAAACAAACACACAAAATCTTCCCAAAGTGTGCAAAATATTTTATACATGAAAAAAAATCCATATTAGTATAGTCAGACGAACAGCACTTCATTAAGTCAGACCTCTTTACATAGGCTTGCTTCTTGTTTTGTGACTTAAAGGCAAAACTGCAATAGTACAAGTACAATGTTCAGCTGGTGCCACAAGAGCAGTTTTTTTCCAATATCAAAGCTACTTAATCAGATAAGGTTTTCCTTGTCAGGGGTTGCTAAACCTTTCGGATTGGAGGCCAGTCATTAGAGTGGACGTCTGGCTGCAGCTATCCCAAAGGCTACAGCTTCTTATAGTCTGCCTAAATGGTATTTAACAGTGGTGCAACCACATGAAAAAATTTGAACTTAGACTAGGAATGAGAATGCACTCGTCCTGCTGCTGCATGGAGAGAAACAGAAATAGGATAGCAAAAATGTGTGGGTGGGGTGGGGTGGGGTGGAGTGAGGGGGCACTTGCTACTTCCTCTTTTGTTCCCAAGTGGCTATAGCTCTATTTACAGGTGCTTTAGAACTATTAATCTTGCACTACCTTTACACTTGGACCCAATATAGGTCCCAGTTCAGGAAAACACTTAAGCATGTGCTCAACTCCAACTGAAATTAATGGGAATTAAACGTGTTTAAAGTTAAACATGTACTTAAGTTCTTTGCTGAATAGGGATGAATTTAAGTATGTTCTTCAATGTTGTGCTCAAGTGGGGCCAGAGTCCATATTCCTTATTTCCATTTTGCATGCTAAATACTGATATTTTTCCTTTGTCCTGAGTCTGTGCCTATCCCTAATGGGGCCTGTGGTGCTACCTTCACTTGTGGCGAGCAGTACTTCAATATGCAATAAGAGGATAGTGGCAGAATTGGGCCTTTAATGTTGCTACAGCAGGAGTTAACAGAAGCAGGTTATTTTACACTTGGCTGCTATGCTTGGCCCAGCTACTGTACAGATGGCTGAACACGTGAACATTTTGACTGTGATGAGCTGTCTGTGGCCCTAGGGTCACACTTTGGCCATCTCTTCTCTAATTAAAAAATTAATTTCCAGGGTCTGAAACTCAGAAATTAATTTGGTCCTCCACTTCACCAAATAGCACTGTCACCATTGGCATTGTCTCCTCTGCAGCAGCTGATAGAAAACAAACAAAAACAAAAAAACCCTCTGTAGATTGTGCTACCATCTTGTCCCCAGTTTTGTCCTCATATTGGCAGGGTGAGTTAGGGAGCTTACATTATTCCTGCCCTTTTGGTTTTTGATATGCGGACAAACCACTTCAATTTCCCGTGCTGCCAATCCTAGCATCGTTCATGCATTGTAAATTCAGATATTTATAACAAAACAAAGAATCCTCATTGAGAAACCTGTGAAGTTTTGATGAAACATCTGCTTTCCTGTATTAATCTAAGTTTAATTAATGTATCAATTTCAGAAAATCCTATTTAACTGCTATCCTTTAACCCCATATTCTCATGGGTAGCAAGGGATTTATTTCAGTCCCCAATTCTTGTTTGTCATTCATCTTATATCATAGCATTTAGTATTTAAATACACTTGGTTGCAGTGTTTTTTCTGTTTTCCAGGAACAGCTCGATTTTAATTCTTCCAATTAAAAAAAAATCAGAAAAACGTGTGTGTGTATGGGGAGAAATATGCAGGCTATTGACTTTTTTTCTATACTGCACCCCAAAATATAAGCAGTTTCTCCTTGTTGAGATAGAGGAGAAATTTAGGTAAAAATTATTTTCTCTTACTCACATTTATGTGTAGTTTTAATACCAGTGCTTTGCTTTGCCCTTTCACTGCAACTTCTATCTGAGGACGTCAAAATTTTATAAACATTAACTCAATAAAGTCTCCCAGCAGCTCTATTAGGTAAATAGTTATTAATTTCACAGATGAGGAAACTAAGGCACAGAGGTTAAAGACCTTGCTGAAGGTCACACAAGAAGCCTGTAGCACAGCTGGGACTAGAACCTAGATAGATCCCTGATTCCTCATCCTATGTTTTAGTCTTTGGGCCAGTCCCTTCCTTCCCCCAAATCATCTTATAAGCATCTAAATTATAATATTTCTAGCAAGACACCAATTGTTTGTGTGATAAGTGACTGAATGTCAAGATGCATCTTGGAACTACATGTTCAAACAATTTTGGTTTCCTTATACTGTTTTCCTCTGCCTCAATCTTTTTTTTTGCTAGATACATTAGTTATGTATGGTTGAAAAGACCTCAAAAATAAGATGACACATATATCTGTATGTAGTAGCTTAGCTCATTCCACTATTAATAGTCAGTTTCTACTTGTTGAGGACCTTCTAGTCTCTCTCTAAAATAACTAGATGTCTCCAGCACTTGAAAAAGTAACCTATGCCACATTACTCTGTTCTGTCATATCCAGACTCAAGGGAGGTCTCTCTCCCCACAGATGCCCCAATAGTTAAAGAAACATGCAAGGGGAGCTTCCCCAGACTCGCCCTGAAATCTGGTCAGCCAACTTCACTTTCTTCCCAATACACCAGTTGTAAATCCATTCTTGTATCTCTTATTCAGTAAGTATATACAGCTGGATTGTTTTTTTCAAAAATGCTTAAGACCAGACTTTCACAAGACTTTAGCTCACATTTAGGTACCTAAATAGGAGCCATATTTTCAAAAGTACCTAGCAGCTCCTTTTGTGACACTTATAGACAGGTTCTTAGCAGAGCTCAATCCTCTTTTGAAAATCTGGTCACTTGTTCTGGCATCTGAAGTGGGAGCTGACCCCTTCTAAAAATACTGTCCCTACCATTCTTATAACTTGGCACCATATGGGAATGAAACAGGACTTGGGAAATTTTGAAGTTCACAATCTACTGAATGTTTCCCCGGGGCAAGGATACCTGTCAACATTAAAGCTTCAGAGATGGGTTGTAACATAATTTTTTGCATGTGAGCATGTTTGTGCAAGAGACTGACTCTCTAGTGCTGGCTGCATGCGATAGAAATAATAAAAGCGTTGTTATTATAGACACTTAATAAAAGACAACCTCTTTGTGCTTAAGTGGCAGAGGCCTGAGTACTTGGAGTGAAGGTGCTAGTTTGTTTCCCTGACTCTAAAACTCTTCAGTTCAGCTGGCATCTGTGCTGTTCGTACCTACCATGTCATTACAGGTGGCTAGCCCAGCTGTTGGATTTGAACTGGTTTGTGTGCCATACTATCAAGTGTATTGGCACACTTGCGGTAATGTGAAGTAGGGAGAAATTTCCGTAATGAACTGGATAGGTTTGTATGTATATCTCTGCCTTTTTGGACAGAATGTCTGACTTGCTTAAATACTCATGAGTTATATTGCTCTACCAAGACTAAAAGCCCTAATACTGTTACAGTGACTGGGGATGCTCCTTCAGATGAAGTGGTAGGGGCCTGTAGTTTTGAAGCAGAAGGCCTGAGTTCTATCTCTAGTGCCACATATTTGGGGTTTTATCTGCCATCATCCATCTGTTTGAGGATGCAGAGCATCATCATTTTCCCTTTGCGATCAACATAGATGAGGGCTGGCCAAGTGCAGCAAATGCTGTCTTAGGTTTGACTATGCCTGTTTCCTTAGGCTGAAATCCTCACTTCATAAATTTGTTTAATGATATTTTAGGTTGTCTCTGTCTCTCTCACCAAGAAAACAACTTATTCCAAAACAGACCTCCTGACTTCAGCAATGGAATGTCAGGATGCACCTGTCCCACCACAGATAAAGGAGAACAGAGTGGCCCTTTAAAACCAGCCTTTATCATGTCAGTGAAACAATAATGATTGACATACAGGTTAATCTCCCAAAGTGCATAGGAATTAAAATAGTAAATATATCTACAGCAGCAGTTAAAGTGCAGAAGCCATTAAGATGGATGAACCTTTCCAAGCTTCTACCTGTGTTCTGCATCCAGGGTCATTACGAATCCTGGACATGCAGATATCACTTTCTTCTTCAGTGCTGTCTTCCCTACAAATGCCCAAGAGGGAGAAGAGTCTTTTTTAAGGGCCCCCAAATCTTTCTTTTTCCCAGAATGCTTTGACATGGTACGAGGTCTTTACTTTCCTAACTCTAATACCAATCTCAGATGGTTTACTTCTTCCGCTCTGCTATAGAACACTGCTTGGCTCCATGCATGGCTGTGGATTTCAACACACCAGAACAGGGAAGCATAGAGGAATTATAGCCAAAAGCCCCTCCCTGACTTCTCTGGCAGAGTGCCTGGGAAGGAAGAAAGAATATAGAATCAAAAGAAACTGCAGGATTCAGAAATGAATTCAATTAGCCTGAAGAAATTGCTTTCTGCTTGTATTAGTAACTAGTGATGATGAGGCCCCATTGAGAACTTGTCAGTGCTGGTCACTCTGATTTTTAAAGGAAGAGAAATGTAAATGGAACATAAGGGCATGAGGAATAATAGTGGGGCTCAATGCTTAACTATTCAAAAAGTGATAACTTGAATCTGAATGCTTTGATTTTAAGAGATGGTCTTGTTGGGTGTCACGGTGCCTGGAGTGACTTACAGCTGAGAACACTAAGCTCAGGATAGACTGTCAGAAAATAGGGCAGATACTCCCAAACTGGTGGTATATTTTATCATTAGATTTCACCAAACCAGCAATAAAAATGTGCTCCTGGACTGCTATACCAGTTTTACCATGGAATACAGACAGTCCCCTTGGCATTCCAGCTCCTTATTACCACCCAGACAAACTGGACTTTATGATGAAAGGCTATTAAAACCAAAATTCACCACACATTAGGTTCTTCCAGTCCCAAAGGACTAGTCACTTACCCCAGGTCAAAATATACTCCAGATCTCCCCAAGACAATGCTGGTAGACAATTTCTTTAGTATCTAAAACGTATTTGCTAAGAGAAGAAATGAGTTATTAAAAGGTCAAAGCAAATAAAATACATCACAGTTGAATCAGCATATGAGTCCAGTAGTTAGCAGAAATATAATGTCTACTAATTTTCCATAAGCCTCTTAGAGTCCTTCCTTGAATCTTTCAGGGTGTCCCCAAATGACTTCTTTTGGGGGGGATCTCAGTCTAATGACTCAAACTCCCCCTATTTAGAGTTCAGCAGATCAGAGATGTTGGATCAATCCCATGAATCCTTATTTATAGCTCTCCCACACAGAGAGCAAGCTGACAGGTGTCTTCACAGAAAACCCTTCACAGCATATGCTTTCCTCTGACAAAGAATAGATACTTGAGTCTGGGAAAAGTCTCAATGGCAGTTGCTTTGAAGATTGAATGCTTCAGCCCTAAGGCTTTGGTCTTGTAAACACAAATTGCCAGTCAAATAATTCTCCATTAAATAAATGCACACCTAAACGCTAAATACATGCCTTTTGAGCTCATGACAATTGAGTATAGTTGCATACATAATGTAAAGGTAATATAGAGTTACAAGACATGAAAAGGATTTAGCAACTACAGGTTAATTTGGTTGTGCTGTATATATCTAACAGGATGTAGGTAAATACAATTAACATCTATTCTTGATTTTTTTTTATCAACACAACTGAATGGTCTTGTGTCTTCCCACCTATTTATATTCCATTGTTATCCACACACAGTGATTTAACACCTCTTTGAGGTTGTGCCCTGAATTGTCAGCACCACAGGTACACAATCCCAAAGGGGATGGCAGGAATGATGCTGCAAGGTGTGTCATCTTTTTTTTAAGCTAGTATTTAGTTTAGAACAAAAGGGTATGATAAGCAAATGAAGGCTTGAATCTGGGGAGAACCTTTTATATGGAGAACAGGAAATGTAATGAACAAAGGCTACATCTATCCTTGGAGCTGGGGATGTGATTCTGAGCTCCAGGAGACATACTCTTGCTAGCTCTCATCAAGCAAGCATGCTGTAAACAGAAGTGTAGCCATGGTAGCATAGGATGAATGATGGCATGGGCTAGCTGCCCTTAGTACAAACCTTCCTAGACCCCATGGTTATGTATTTGGGGGTGCCTATCCTGTGCTACTGTGCCTATGAACTATTTTTAGCATACTAGTTTGATGAAAGCTAGTTCAAATGTCTACTTGAGCAGACCCCCAGCTCCAATTGTAGACATAGCTTAACTGCTAAGGGAAGCAATAGAAAACACTTTTTTTTTTAAAAGAAAATTTGGATGAGTGCAGGAGTTGCAGTAAATAGCAGAAGGTAAACATTGGTCCTGGAGGGGAATTTTGGACTCCTTTGAGTCCTACTAATGAATCTAGGACTGGACCTAAGAACACATTGTGTTAGCAATGAAGGAGCTATTACATTTTGTTTTGTTTAACAGCCATATCGACCTCGCAGATGGTAACTGAACTTAGAGGTGTCTCCGCAGCCTGTAGAATGAAAGTGGAGTCCATATGTATTCAGGTGTATTAGTTATGTGCACAGCAAATGAACAATTAATTCTGTTCAGCAACAATATTCAATTCTTGACATATTCATCCAGATTATGGTCTGTGTAGATTCTGCTATTAACTGGAAATTCAATTTGTGTTTTGTCTCACCAGCTTGATTTCAAAACAAATGCCCCAACAGAGAGATTCAGTGAAACTGAATATTACCCTTATTAGATGATCTAAATAGTAATGGTGCTCTGAGTAGAGCATGCCACCATTGGATAGACCAGTTGATTTTACTAAATATATACCTTATGCTGTTTGTATTTTGCACATAACCCACCAACTACTTTCCTACATAGCCTCATAGGAAAGACATGCAGCTAGATACTGCCATCCTGAGACATGGGGCTTATATGTGAAAATCAGTTCTTGTGCATTCTTGCATAGGTTATGCAGGAGATTTCCCAAGATATGCAGAAAGACTCCCCATACTGTGTGAGCTCTTAAAACGGTAAATACAGTTTTATCTGACTGAACACTTTTTTTTGTAAGGCTGCATTTAATCATATATTTTTGGCACCCTACAGAATGAGGATGGCATTCAGGAAGTACTAGGTAAAGGTATTTGCTCCTTGGGATAAGGGCTCTCTCTTTGTATACGTTTCTACATTGCCTAGAACAGTGAGGTCCTGGTATTATTATTGGAGTTCCTAGGGTACACCAGAATAAAATAATTAATGAATATTTGGCCTTGTCTTTGATTCCCTCTCCCCAACTCCCTGTCTTTTAAGTCCAAGAAACCACAGTTGAATTATTTGCACTAGCACACACTTTTGTTATCTGTTAACATACTGATGTTGGAAGACTCTTAAGGATATCATTGCCTTTTTTCATCTCAATACTTCATTACATTTCAACATCTGGACTTAGATTATGGTTCTTCATACTTAACTGACATGTCCATTTGTATTTCCTGAAGGTGTTTTTCAGGAACAGAAACTATTAATACTTTTGGAGTTATTTGCCCCTGTAGGAGCTTAGGAGTGTCTCTTCCTTGTGTATGGAAAGCTGGACTTGGAAATGTATAAGTGGATGGGTGGGGGCGTTGGGAATAGATGTCACAACCGCTCTACAGTTCACTGTTTGGAGAAATACATTCTTTCACCTTTGTTCAGAAGGTCCTATCGTGCTTTTCCCTCATCTTCCTGAGGGCTAAGAATCCCAAAGAAGGAGGTTACATACGTTCCAAGTGTGTCTGAATTGCATTCAGTCATGCAAATCTGAACAGGATACTTGCCTGGTGTACTAATCAGCTTCAAAAATGATTATTGCTAGAGGGGCTGAAGGTTGAATAGTGAAACCATAGAAACCATCACTAATATCTTCTGGATGCAAGGATCTTTACACTGGGTTAGACTGGGACCTTGGCTTTGTTTCAGCTAGTTTACAGCATCTATGAAGTAATGTACATTAGTCTTGGTTATGGATTTCCCTCAGAGCTGGAATATAACAAGACTGAATCAGCAGGAACAAAGCATTTATTGGTGTATACAACACAAATAGGATCATTTCATTCACATGGACAGTTATAATCCTGTAGATATTGTGCAGCTGCATGAAGTGCAAGGGATGAGGATTTGGGGCAGAGAGCATTGACCTCAAAACTCTAAAGGGATCTCCTAACAGTTTTACAGACTCGTTAATCTGGGATTCATTTATAGCTGTCAGAATCCATTTCTTCTGATCTGTTGTTTTGTTAATAATATGTGAAGAGAAGGCAACCAAGAAGGCATTATAAGTGCTTTACAAGGATGAGTTTAAAGTTCTTATACAGAAGGGGCCTCGCTTATCCATCAGGTAACACAACTGCAGTATGTTAGAAGAGATAGCCCTCAGTTTTTGACTTCTGTCCTACATAACTGGGACTGAAGATGTAGGCCTAAACCTCTCTTATTGGCTGTGACTACTAAAGGCTTCGTATATTGCTCTCCAGCACTTCCACTGCCAGCTTCATCTCTCACCTCCCTGGCTGCTTTATTGCCTCTTTCTCTTTCTCACTTCAGCAGAGGGAGTTGCTTCATCTCTTCTCGGAGCAAGGGGTAACAAGAGAGAAGAGGCATGATAGGGAAGGGAGGAAGAGAGAGAATGACCCTGAGGGGAGACATTGAGAGAAAAAAGAGAGAGACAAGATAAGTGGCACAGAGAGAGGGAGGAATGGGATTCATTGTAGTTAGGGAATAGAAAAGAGGAAAGGTCAGATGTTCACTGGTAGAGGGGGAAATGAATGAGGAGCTCTCAGAAAGTGATTGAAAGGAGCAGGCCTTTGTGGCCCATTTCCCCCTTTCTCTTCCAAAGGTACCAGAGGATGAAAACGAGGCATAATAACCACTCCTAACACATCAGAGGGCCTAATGGGCTAGCAGGGTACACATTTCAGAATAGCCTAAATGTAAACTAATCTAAGCAATTTAGAGATTACAGAATATTTTATTTGTTTGTATGAAAAATAAGTAAGAGGTAATTTGCAAAGAGAGATGAAATGCACGTTTTACTAAATGCATACACATTTGGCTGGATGCAAGAGACTAATAATTTATGTGCCTTTCTTCCCCAAAAGTAAAGCTTACACCCGTAAATAAGTTACTGAGATTCCTACAGATGTTAAGGTACATAAATAACATTTTTCTTTCCTAGGTATTTATATGGTTTCCACCACCATAGTATCTAAATGCTTTGCAATCTTTAATGTATTTAGTCTTCCGACACTCCTGAAACATAGGGAGGTGCTGCTATTCCCATTTTACAGATGGGGAACTGAGGCACAGAGAGACTAAACAGCTTGCCCAAGGTCACAAAGGAAGTCAGTGGCATAACTGGGAATTGAACCCAGCTATCCTATGTCCTGGACTAGCACCCTAACATTCTGGGCCGTCCTTCCTCATTTGTTGTCTTAGAAATAACTAATGTGGGCTTGTCTACATTATCCGCAGGATCGACAGGCAGTGATTGATCCGGGGGGGGGGGGGGGGGGTCGATTTATCACGTCTAATCTAGACGCAATAAATCAACCGCCGAGCACTCTCCTGTCGACTCTGGTACTCCACCGGAATGAGAGGCGTAGGCAGAGTCGACGGGGGAGCGTCAGTTGTCAACTCACCGCAGTGACGACAACGCAGTGAGTAGATCTAAGTACATCGACTTCAGCTACGTTATTCACATAGCTGAAGTTGCATAATTTAGATCAATTCCCTCCCCCACAGTGTAGACCAGGCCTCTGTGAGGCAGTCTGGTCTTATGGTTCAGGCACTGGCTTCAGAGCTGGGAGACCTGGGTTCAGTTCCTGGCTGTGCCACAAACAGTGTGTGGTCTTAGTCAAGTCATTTAATTACTTGGTGCCTCAGTTGGTGTTGTGAAGATAAATTCATCTCTGTGAGATGCTTTGGTGCTAAAGTACTTACATAGAAATTCTGAGACTTGTTCATTTGCAGATTGACAATGCATATCCGTATTGATTCATTTTCTGTTTTCACAGCAGCATTCTATTTTGAAAAACCTTAGATTGGAGGTCCATAGTGGTAGCATACAGGGCATTCAGAGATGGGAGCAGGACCCATATATGAGACTGATCTCATAAAAGTGAGAAGTCAATGTCTGTGTGTGTGAGGCTGAGTGAGAAAGGGAGGGGGAAAAAAAGAGAAGGAGGCAGGCCAATATACCATCCTTTTATTGCCTTAAAAGAGAAACCTGCACTTTCAGCCAATACCTAAAAAGGGCTTTGGTAAGACAATTGCCAGCCTCTAGATTAAGGTTGCTGCAACCAGCTCTATATGTGTTACTGGGACGATTTAATAAAAGTAAAGCCTTCTTGTGTGATTCTTCAAAGTAAAAATCTGTTTTCTGATCAGTTTTCTGCCCTTTATTCAATCTTCACTCATCTTTAGATGTCATATAGAGGATGCATCTTTTCCCACCCAAACTCCTTTCAACAATGGAATGAAGGAGAAAATTGTCAAGTAACCACCAAGCCAGAAACAAGAGTTGATTCTCTATGGTGTTAAGGTTGGAATAGGCAGCGGCAGGGGGAGGAGGGGAGGCAAGGGGACAGAGTTTAGGCTATCACTCAGGAGTATCAACTCACACTCCCAAGTTGAGGAGTTAAAAAAATCCTAAATTGTGTTCAGTCAGTCTCCATTTGGCCTCCTTGTTGTGTCTGTCAGAGGTGCAGGGCTTGACTGGGAAGTATCTGTCCAGATGAGCACTCTTGTGAATCTCTGAATTAGACAAACTCACACCTGGATATTCTGGCAATGGCAGGAGGCATCTTGGATATTATTGTAATACAGATATGATTATGTTGGATACTGCAGCCCAGGGCCACTCTTCTAGCTTGTAGAACATGATGCCACCCAAACTATCTGGATAGCTACATCTCCTTTTTCCAAATGCATTGTTGTTTCAGGGATACGTTAGATGGCCTGGGAGGCTATATTATAACTTAGCCCTAAGGGGTTTTGGGGGTTATTTATGGTTGTTATGACCCAGATTTTCAAGTGATAGGTGCAGTCCCGTGCAAGACAGATGAGTGTAAACCTAACTCCTAGGTCTTCCCCTAACACTGGCCAGAGTCATAGTAATTGGATATCTTCACTCTGTGAACTTGCCAGTATGAGTCTGGTTTCAAAGTCACCAGCCAATCCAGAGAATTTAAAAATGTAGGCATCATGCCATAGTTTTGCATCCCAGTCAGGTGCTAACATCAACACAATTTGTACATTAATGGAATGACACCCTTACCTCTTTCCACAGGTAGCCTTAGCAGCTGAACTTGCTCTGCAGGAAATGTGTGGCGTCTAGAGCAGAATGGATGGAGTGTGTGTCATGGTATAAAGCCTGTATAATGGTGCTGACTTTCCTCAGTGAGGGTAGGGTGTTACTCCTGTGGGTCTGACTGTCAGAAGCCCCTTCTAAATCCTTGCAGAGGTCTGGAATGGGTTTGGTACTTGATTCTATACTAGTGCAATATCTCCACCTTTGATACCCACACGAGTCCAGGCCTAGGGCCTGTATGCTGTATTGAGAAGAAAACGCCTGAGCTCAGGGCTAAGGTCCTCCCTTTCTCCCCTCTTCTACAACTATCTCTCAATACCTGAGGTTCCTTACAATGTGGGAGGGTGACATGGCATTTCTGAAATTACCCAGCTGAGTGTTCCATGGAAATGAAAGCGGGTACCTGAGTGCTTCCATTTATTCTTTACAACTTAGCAGTGCAATGAGGCAGTATCACTCAGCTATCAGCTGCGGTGACTTGCTTAATGCAGGCCACTTTGGGGTCAGTTTGGGACCCCAACAGCTCTCTCTCCATGCTGACTTGTAACCAGGTGCCATGTCTGGAAATCCCATGCTGGCTGTTAATATTTTGGCAGGACCCACAACCCCTTCCTGGGAGGAATGACTGCAGCCTAGGCATTATAGATTTAAAATTCCATTTTAAAAGTGCTGAATGGTGCATATTTTCACATGGTCCCGTTTTTTACAGGCACATAAAACAAGTTTAAAAGCACAAATCTTTTGAAAATACAGCTGTCTTTGTCTTCCTTTCCACCAAGGTCAAGGTAGTCTCATTAGGCATTTGAGTAAAAAGTGTGATGGGTTATTGACGTGCAATAAACATCCACAAAACATTTCAGTTGCAGAGAAAAGGCTTATGTAGACAAGTTGATACATGTTATGCAGACAACTGTTCTCCAACCTTCTTTGGTGCTTTTGTCCTAATGAAACTGGTGACCCAACATTTGAGTGAGTGCAATGTCATCTTAACATGTAGCCCCAAGTGTAGGCCATTGAAAATACCACACATGAACAACAAGTGCTTGATGAACCTGGACTTTCTGGTCCAGCAATGTCAACGTGTCTATATATATGCAGGCAAAGAGTTAAAAGGATATACCATGCCTACTTCAGCTCAAAGATGGATTAACTTTTAAAATCGAAATAAGATTTCTGAACCCACTTAGTTTGGAGGTCAGAGGACTCTAGATTTGTAGTCCACCCTCTGTTAGAATTATCTAAAAATCATATCCCGGGATTAGAGTGTATATTAAACGGAATAATTTGTTTTGTTTGTTAACATAAATGTCCCTCATAAAAAGCTTTGAGTGAAAAGAACTTTTAGGAGAGGTTACAGATCTATTAGTGCTGATCTTAAAAAATTAATCAGCATGACTGGATGACTCAAGTGATTGATGATAGAGTATAGCATATTTCATCTCTCTCACTGGTCTGAGTCCAAGACAGGTTAATAGTGACCCAAAGAGGTTACTATCTGAGAACTGTTAGATGGCCTGGATAAAATGAGCTTGTAGTTTCAGTCCAGTCCCTAGGAAAGCTTTTAGAATAGACTGGAGACACAGTGGACTATAAATAATATAAGTATTAACGTTAATGAGGGGGAGGAATTTGTTACGGTGAGTAAGGATGTTATAGCAAAAAATAATAGACGCCGGAAAGTATCAGAGGGGTAGCCGTGTCAGTCTGGATCTGCAAGAGCGACAAAGAGTCCTTATAGACTAACAGATATATTGGAGCATAAGCTTTTGTCTGACGAAGTGGGTCTTCGCCCACGAAAGCTTATGCTGCAATATATCTGTTAGTCTATAAGGTGCTACAGGACTCTTTGTTGCTCTTGCAGACACTGGAAAATGAATCTTCTATAAATGTGCTAAAGTAGGGTTTTTTACAGTATAACAGTGAATACCTTGCTCAAGTAGGTACTTGAGGGGTACAAAACTGGGTTAGATGGGATAACATATATAGTAAAGGGAACAATCCTTTACTATGCAGGTGTTTGGGCTAGGTAATTCAAGAGGCTTTTTTCTGATTCATCAATGGTTTTATAGGTTTGAGGTTGAAAAATACCTAGAAATGGGTATCTGAATTGGGGCTGAGTGCCTTCTAATTATTCAGAACAGGGCAGAAGTTATGTTTAATTAATCATTCAGAACAAGCATGTTTATGATGATGATTCTTGATGTTTCTTGATGATACATCTCAAATCGTGTGCTGGAAATGCCCTCCTCCTCTAGTTAATGTTGTTGGGGATGAGGTTCTTGATCTCAGACGCAGACCTTGGCTCTTATGTTTCCTTCTTTCCTCTAAAAGATTCATCTTTATTCATTCGACCTTCTTTAATCTTTGTAAATGTGAACAGTTTTTTAATTGAAAGGAACACATCTTCTTAGTTGTCCAGATGGCGCACAAACACATGACTATTGATTTCCCATTAGAAAAACCTCTGAATTAGTTTCACATATTTATATCTGTACATGTGAGCTTCAGCTCTTACCGTGCTTAATTTAGTGTTGGCCCAATTACACAGGTCAATGCAGCTGAATAATACTGGTGAAAGGGTAGAAGTGTAGAAAATTTTTCCTCCAGGCTTACCTGGCAGCAAATACTAATTTTTGTGCTTGCTGTCAAAACTAACATCAGCATCTATAGCAGTATTTGTCTGTTTTTATTCCCCCTGGTATTTGATTCTTGCTTTTTCTGTGTGTCAGGTTTTGTTTCTCATTTCCAGTTGCCTCTTACTTCTCACATTCATCTTCATTTCTGAAATGCTTACTTTCTTACCTCAGTGACTTTCACTATAGCTTATTTCCCCCCTAGATTGATAAACACTGTGATGTATTTGATATAGGACATTTTTTGGCTGAATTAGGAGAATTAACTCCACTTTCTTCAGCCAACATGTGGCCAGTTGCTGGGTCGTCTTGCTAAATGTCTATTCGGTGAATAGCGACAAATGTGGCTGTATTTGTGAAACCGCCAGAGTAAAGTTACTGTTCATTGAGTGCTTTCAAGGTACCTGTAAAGTTGGGAGCATTTGTAACATGGCCAATATTAAAAAGAGACAAAAGGTTATATAAAGTGACCTTGATCAGTTAAACTGGCATTCCACTCTATACACAACTCAGTTAATGTTCCACTAAAAGAAACTTTACTAGGCCAAACTCATCCCTGGCATAATTTGACTGAAGTCAACTGAGTTACACCAGAGATGAATTTGGCTCATTGTTATGCGCATACTGCTGGGCCTGTAGTATTACAAAACTCTATGGAATCACTATGCCTGTCTTTTTTTAATTTACTTCCTTATTCATGGCTTGCTGAGCCTGAAAAAATGCCCTTCCCTGATACACTTTCATTGTTAATTGCTGCTGCATGGAGTCCATGCATCACAGGTGTTGCATTAAAAATGATGGACCAGATGCATCACTGGTGTATCTCCATTGTGATAGCGTTCAATTCCTCTGTTGTTCTTCTTTTGCTGCTGTGCTTCAGATGAAGGCCATGAGAACAACAGAAACTAAAATGAGGGGCATCATAATGACTTTCAGAGCCAGATGGTGTTAATTGACTTCAGTTTTTTCTTCACTTGCTTTCATAAACAAGTAGCCGATAATCCATCCTTACCAGGAGAGGAATTTTGCTTTTCTCTGATATTTAGGGAGGTTAGTTTTAAAGCCCTCTATGTTAATGACCCTGAAACTGGATAATACATTAAGTGCACAACTTTAAAACATGAAGATTGGCAGGACTAATGGGTAAGTAAAAATGTACCCTTTATACATAGATATATGTAACACACACACAATTTCTACTTGGTTGTCTGCAAGTCCTGGCTATAGACTTTATTCACAAACACATAAGCAGATTCTGTGATATGGCAGAGTTCCTTACTATGTCAAATGAATTCAGTTTTGTTGCACTTTTTTAGGTGCTGTGTCAAGGATAACTGAGCAAGGCATAGCAGAGAAAGTTTAGCAGGGCTCGGGGAAAAAGAACAATGATTCTCTTATGAAAAATCTCATTGTCCCTTTAAAAATAAAAATGTGATGCTGTGCCAGAATTAAGATGCAACAGCTGGTGTAGATAAAATAGCTGAGCCAAACAAGCCTCTGCCACAAGCTTAAACTCAACCTGAATTGATATTTCCCCCCCTTACAAGGGAAATGTTTAAATAACTACTTCTGGATTTTTGTTTTTGCTGCCCCCTCTCCCCAAGTATTTTCCAGTTAATGTGGTTCTTCATTCCCTGCTTCTGGCCCAACTGGAAGCACAAAATGTTGGAATGTCACCAAAAAGTCTGTTGTGATATTTCTAGCTCAGTTTTACAGACTGAAGAGGCTTAGCTAAGTTTCTAAACTGTTCGGTGGTGTAGTTGGACTGAAACTCCAATTATTTTGCATTCACCTTCGAAAGTTGATATGTGGACTGCAAATGTAACCCAAAGGGGATTATCTCAAGTATGTGCCAGAAGCGGAGGTGTTTGCAAGGGTAGGGCCTAAGTGAAGACCTGTGTTTCTTTCTCCATTCCACCACTCCTACCACTTCTCTTGGTAGAGGGTGGGACCCTGTAATTGTGCATACCCCTAAAATTTGTGGAACAATCCACAGATCTGGTGCTTCCGCATGGTTCTTTCCCATTGTTTTGGTTCACTTAGGAGCCATTTTGCTTTTCCTCTCTGAGGAATATGAAAGCCATGAATTATGTTTGGGTGGGCTAATGCAGCAATGAGCACCTTGTGCGCTGTAGAATGTACTAGTTTCAGAGGTGATAATGCCAAGGAAGATTATCTTGTCATGTCCTCTCCTAAAATACACCTACAGAATTCTGGTGACAGAGTTCTAAGATAGACTATCATATAAGTATTTTAATATAGATAAAATAGTACCTGAAATGGGTGTGCAAATAAATAAGGAAATGAACTGGTGCATGTATTCTCACAGAGAGATATTTGGATTTACACTTGCATAAATACTTGAAGGATTAGCCCATAATATTATTGCTCTATGTATTTACTTTTTGGTTTCACAAAAGTAAGTGGATATAAAATACCATATTGCTGGAAATGAAAGCTAAGTAAATTTTGTGAGGAAATTTAGAAAGAAGTGATCAGCTCTACTGAAAATATATGAAAACATCCTATTGTTATCTGTCTCCTTGCAGCTTTCCATATGCTTGTTTTAAACAGCTGATATGTGTTGAAATTTAGACCGTAAGGTCTTTGTGGCAGGAAATGTCACTCACTTAAAATTTGTACAGTGCCTGGCACAATGTAATACTACTACTAAATAGAAACAGCACAAGAATACGGGGCTGAGATTGTAGTTTTATGTCTGAAATGTAATACTGCACATAATAAAAAAGTCTTTAACATAGAAATGGCTTTGCGAAGGTACAGTCATCAAATAGAACTGCATTTCTTGTTCCCAAGGTGCTTTATGACACAATAACGGTGATTAGCTCTAGATTTAATCTGTAAATGAGCTGGAAAAGCTTGGTGTTGGTGAGAACCCTGGTGGCTGTTGTAAGTCTTGTAGAGATATCAAGGAAATCGATTTAAAAGGCCCTAGTGTGACTGAGAGTGAAGGTAATCGAGGCATGAATTATTGTTTCAGTGTTTCAGCAAGAAGTAGAAACTGAAGTCTAGAGACATTTTAGGCAGAGTAAAATAACTTGCAAGAAGGTTTTGTATGTGTGTATGAGGATGAAACTGACAAGACATAAAATGGACTCAAGCCACATCTTGAATTTGTCCTTCAATTTTGTTTGCATGAGCATTTGCAAGTGCAAATAAGCTTTTGAAAGAAAAATTCCTGATCATTGGGCATCTGCTAGCAAACCACATTTTTGGATGTGAACATTTTGCTATTTGGGCCCACAAATGAGACATTTTTTTAAGAAAACAAAGGGGAAATTTAGAGGCTATTTTTTAAAAACTGGCTCACTAAACCTGCCAATGTGTGAGATAAACCACTGAAGTGTGTCACTTGACTAAAGTGTGAAAAATCTATATTTTGTTGTGTTACTATTGGGAGATTGGTTTTGAAGTATGAAATCATTTTTAAGGATGTTTCATTGCTGTGTGAATTAAAATAACTAATTTTATAATCATTTACACATGAGGTTTGGGTAGAGAGGGGTCCCTGCCCATGTTGTTGAAAGTTTGGGGGGAGGGAGAGTATCTGTCTGTTTTCTCAGGGCAAAAGGAGGAAGAAGCTGACTTGGGGAATAAGGGGTGGCCCATGCCTAAGACCCCCAATACAGTTGATTCAACTCTCCCCCCCCAGTCTTCATTTCAGACAGGCCTATCTATCTGCAGGGCTCCATACCTGCTGCCCCTAAGGAAGTCTTTGCACCTGCTGCTGGGTCCCTGGCTCCTTCTCTTTCTTTTCCTCTATGGAGAGGAGAAAGGGTGCCCAGGAGTTGATTTATTTTCCAGGTGGGGTGGGAAGTGGGAGCTGCCTGGGCTGTGACACATTGCTCTAGAAAAGAAGAGGAGATGAAATGTTCCAGCCTGTGAAGATCCCAAAAGCTCAGGGCCAGCTCCTCACATGTCTCTCTTCTCTTTCTGTGAATAACATAGCAACCAGCTTCCTCACCTTCTCCCTACTCAAGACTCTGTTGGCTGGCTTCTGGGCTCCCTCCCAGGGGAGTTGTAACAGGGTCTGCATCCACCTCTTGTGCATGCCCCCTTTTCTCTGGCTGATATATACCTGCAATCACAGATCATTTCACAGGGAGGCACCTGCCTGTCATGGGCAGCCCCTTTTGGTTGGTTGTGTGTGAGCCTTTTAGTTCTTATATTGGGGTGGCATTTGCCGCTCATGAGCACCCCCCGAGCTGATGGTTCTCTTGGTGGGTCTTCAGCGACTCAGCCCTCTGTCCAAGCCACATACACTGTCCCTCCCCTTCCGGGGTATACAGTCCCAAGTTTTTATCATGGCCCTGGTATCGGGCCATAGCTCTTAGGCTTCTTCCCAGAGGCGCTGCCTTCTTCAACCACCCAGCCAGGGCCCATCTTGGTACCCATTGCTGGTGTCCTTTCAGCAGGCCTCCCTGGGCTCAGTCTTCAACCAGACCAGCGAGGCCCATCTTGGTATCCTCACTGGCCTGCACACGTTCTGTGCTCAGTCCCCCTGGGCTTCATCCTGCCCACACTGACCTTCTGCTGGTCCTGCTGCTCTTCCCACCAGTCAGGCACCAGGTCTTCAGCAGCCTTCCCTGGGCTTCAGTCCTGTCTGCAGTGAGTTCTCCACAGTGAGCTGTCCCTGGTACTGCTGCTCTTTCAGCTAACCAGTCACCCAGCCTTCACTCCTCGAGCTCCACCCAGCAACTGAACTTCTCTGCTCTGCTGCTTGTCTTATATAGGGCCCTTCTGTCCCCTGTTTGGTCGCTCCATCAGCCCATCTAGTTGGCCGCTCTTCTGGAGCCACTTTAGGCTGCCTGGAGGACTTCTCGCTGCTCTATTCAGGGGCAGAGTGATGCAGGGCCATGAGGCCTCCATCAGGGGACCTCCGGACCTAGTCCACTCTGCCTCAGGCATGCACTCTTCTTGGAGGGAAGGAAAGGATCAGAGAGAGGATCGGAAAGGTGTCCTCCCATTGTTCCCCACCAGTCAGCTGCTGTACTCCAAAACTCTGTAGTGCCGGGGCACAGGGAGGCAGAATGTACTACTCACGTGTACCATATTGTGTGTGTGTGTGGGTCTGATCCTTCTCAAACGTGATGGTGTAATACTTTATGATCACATCCTTTCTCTTTCTGCCTCATTTTTAATTTTCCATCCTCCTCGAAAGTCTTGCACACTGTTTAACAAAGAAAATGTCCCACGTGACTTAGAAATGATTTTTTATTTATCTTATAAGGATATAGCATCACTATAGTCCATGCAAATTATGATATGACACAGTTTGGTCAATACAGTGTGTTTAAGGATTTTATTAGTTTCTAAACAAGCTAAATGTGTGGTGGTTAGCATATTATGGGTTTAAAAAGTAATAGCGCTGGATCAGGAGAGGGAGGTGGAAAAAGGGACAGAAAAGGGAGAAAAGAGATACTCCCACTGACTTGAACAGATGCTGATCAGGCCCTATAATGCAATCATACCAATCTGTGGACTTAAAAAGATTCACTGGTAGTATTAATGTCAGTCAATTTAAATGTGCTGTAGTGTGTGGAGGATCAGGGCCTTGGACTGTAAACTCTATGGATTATTTATCACATTACATATTTGAAGAGCTCCTACCACACACTCAGTTGCTCAGCACATGGTAATAGTAATAGTGACTATGTCTCGAAAGTTAAATATTATATTCATCTCTTCTGTAGCAGCTTCAGTTTAAGGATCTCTGAGGACAGAGCAAACATGAACAAAGTAACCCTCACAACACCCTTGTAGGGCAAAGTATTGTTGTCCTTCCATTTTACAGATAAGAAAATTGAGACAGAAGAGGTTAAGTGACTTGCCAAGCCTGTGGTAGAATCAGGACTAGAAACCAGATTTCTTACCTTCCAATCCCATACTCTAGCCAACCACAGGACTATCCTTCCTTGGGTTTAGAATATATGAAAACCTCCAGCACTTCTCTTAATGTCTCTTCTGTGCTGCTGATATTGTAAGTGGTGTCAAAGTACATAACAATCATATTAAATATTCTGGGGAATATAATTCTAAAAAATAAATCTCTGAAGATACAGAGAATGAGAGGAGGAAAAATCAGCGTGGGAAGTGGAATGAAAAGGACATCAGACTCGGACGGGATGGGGTTTATGGGTGGGGGAAGGGTGTGCTGACATTAAAGCAACATATCCCTGAAATACATGTTAGAACCATGCGGCCACCTGGGGGTTCTGGGGCATAAGCAAATTGTTTGACATTTGTTTTCAGAGAGGCAGAATAGTCTGGTAGATGAAGGAGGCGATAAGAGCTGTGAACTCAAGTATTCTAGTCACTGCTCTGCCATGACTGTGTGACTATTGGCAACTCACTGTGGTCAGACTCAGGTCCCTGAGGTTAGGCACCTAAATCTCTATTAAGACACCCCAAATAAAAGCTGAGGTGCTTAGCATTTAGTGGAGGCTGTGGGTGGCTTTGTAAAGTCAAATCACTTCTTGTTATATAAACCTGTATGCTTTAGTTGCCTATCTTCAAGCCATCTATATTTGAACACTTTGGTCTTATCCCAGTGTGTCTGTTTTCTTATCTTATGAAATGGGCTAGTAACGCTTACCTCACCCAAAAGCATTTCATGAGGATCTGTTAGTTTATGTTCAGCAAAGTTATGGAAGCATTTTGGCCTAGACTGTGACTTGGATTATGCTCCCACTCAGAGGAGTGAGATATGGCATTAATACCCTGTATGTGGGCTACTTGGAACTCTAGTCTAATGCCTCCTAGGGCTGCTTCTGGGGAGGGGCAGCCTACGTACCATCTAATTGCTCAGAGCTGTGTCTGAAGTCAGAATCTAGTCATAGATTTAGTTATTTATTAGATTTAATATTTATTATTTCAGTGGCTATTGTTTTCAGAATCTTGACAGAATTACAGCATTGTGTATGCTTAGGGGTGTACTAGTCTTACATGGATGAAGACTGTGCTATATAGGCTAATTTTTTAAAAATAAGTGGAATGTAGCTATATATGAAGAGCAAACGTTTTCAGGAGGGGTAAATATTATTTCAAGCCCAAACTGGAGAGTGTTTTGCTACTTGCCCCTGGAAATGAGCCATGTTTTTCAGATGAAATCCAGCCTCTCAAATCCATGCTGCAGGTTTCATTTTCTCCATCAAACAATACATCCTGGCTGCTATTAAATCTGACAAACTCTAGAAATTGAACTCGCAGATGAACAGGCAAACAATTGTCTGCATTTGTTTGGTAGAATGGATTTTCTAGGATTTTACACTAATGCATGATATAGAAAGATTAGATTTATGTCCCTTCTCTAAAATTCCAGTCTCCTTTTAGACTGTTCACACACAAATATTTCACAGCAAGGGTAACACATAAAATATATTTTAATTCTCAGAAATAGTTCCAAACATTCTGCAGTGCAAGTAATCAGGTATTGTATTTTTAAAAAAATTATTTGACCTGTTTGAGGGGCAGAATATGAGTTTGCCAATTGAAAACATAGGCTCATTTTTGCTTCAGTGGAGGCAGTGGCAAAACTTTCACTGATTGCAGTGGGAACAGGATTGGGCCTACTGTAAGCCTGGAAATGGACTTTAGGATGTTCACGCTCAAGAGAGAGATTTTAATGTTATGAGGGACAAGGTAGTTGTGTATCTCCCACAGTTCTTCCAACTGATCTATTTGCTTGTTATGAGAGATTGTTCATGTCGCTATGGGCTTTGCTGACCACCTCCCCTCCCTACACCTTGGAATTATCCCAGGTTTCTCACAGGGGCTTGTCCGTGTTCCTATAGATGTGAGTAGGGAATTTTGCCATTGACTGCAATGAGAGCAGCGTTAATCCCAGAGCCACATGGCCCTTTTAGCAGATTATACTTTTCTTTGGTTGACTCCCTGTATTATTGAATGATTTCTCTTGATTTTAGAGAGCTCAACAAAGGATTGCTTAAGGAGTGAGTTTGTGGGCTGGCTGATGCAGGCTAACCTAAATAAAGAGGTGAGGCAAAGAGAACAGAGAATCTGCACAGGCCTGACTAGTACCACGGAGAGCCAGCTGCCTTAGAGCTTGAAAAAGAATATTTTGAACACCCGAGCTACAACAGTCATCACATAAAGCAGCTGGAATAGAAAACTTGGCATGCTTGTGAAACATGTTCGTAAGCTAAATGTCAGCTGTCAACTACCGCCCTCCAAGAAAGGAGCATTTCACCAGCACATATTAGAACTATGTGGTTAACAAATCAGACTTAATTACTGCTTTTACTAATTGTACATTCTCTTTTTATTATAAATACAGAGTGTGCAATTAAAGCATAGCTAGGCAAAGCATTAATCTTTTCCAGAGCTATCCCAGAGCAGAAGGGCAACCATTTACCACAGTGAAGGGGGCTAGATGCAGGAAGTATGAGATGTGTGCTGAAATACTTGGGTATCTCCATTTGTATAGGTTGATTTGACACATTTTGGCTTTTTTGTTGAATTTTATGCTCCTCCTACTCAGAAAATGTGAAGGTACAAGCTAGTGTCTATGTGTTTATTTTCTGGAATTATATGCAAGAAATTAATGATGTTATTTCTCCTTTCAATGAACCATAGGGATTGTGGGAATTTTGAGAGATCAGAGTTCACTCTAGAAGGTTGTGCAGTCAGAAGTTGCTGATCTAGTTTCATGCTGTGAATAAAGACTCTGGCTAGGTCCATGCAAAGTAAATGTTTGGCCTGACACTCCCCCACCATGCGCTTTGTATAGTTGTTTACACCTTTGCAGAGTGGGTGTAAAACACAAGCAGCAAATTGAGTGCTAGTGTTGTACACCTGATTTCAGAAGTGTGATTACATCAGGTGCAAAGCAGCGAGTACCTTGTACAATGGAACAATGTTCTCTTCTGAGAAATTAGAAGAAAGCAACCAGTCATTGTTTGGGAAAACTGGATAGTTTGAATTCCAAATATAATTACAAAGATACGGTATTAGGAAACCAAAAGCAACTTTCTTCAAGCATCAGTTGTGTCCTATTGTAATTTATAATTAGGTACATCTTTTCCTTGCAGTTTAACAGGCAGCTCATTTTTATTCTGTCTCTATTAGATATCTTATTCATACAAATTACAAGTGTATTAAATTAAACAAGTTATACATTGCAGTGCCCTAATAATTAGCTCCTTGTAAACAGAAGTTACAGGTAATTTTTTTCATAGACTTATTGCAGATCTTAGTAATTATGCTGTGAGATAGTTTTGCTCCTATTCTGGTAAACTATTTCACCTTTTGTGGACCTAAATGGCATGTTGTAAATTACAAGAATGTTGTATTAATTTATTTTACAGACTGTGGAAACATAAATATGTGTGAAAAGTCTATTAGATAGAAACTGAAGTTATGGGAGTTCTAAAACTACTTGTACTTCCATGAGCTCTTACAATACATTCTATGGCTTCTCTAATGTACTATGCAGTATATACTTCCAACTGTGAAAAGCTTAGCATGGTTCCAACCCACTTCTCCAGGGAGATTTTGCTCACGTGATACAGCCGTCATTTTTGGACTGCTAGTTTAAGTCTTGACTATGCATGTTCGCAAGTGTAGCTATTAAGCCCTATATTTTAAACTATAGGAATCACCTATATGCTGCTTTGTATACTCTGAGCTAGGAGTAGCCATCACTGATGGTCACATGAGGAACATTAGACTAGACCTGGTTTCAATCTGGCCCAACCCTGCTCCTGCCCGGAGGGGTTGGAAAGAGCCCTGGGAGAGGGCTGAGGCTGAAAGCTGGGCTGAAGCAAGGCAGCCACAGCTGGGGCCAGTTTAATCAGGGCTCAGCTGGCCCTTATAAGAGGGCAGTGGGCCTGGAGCAGACAGACACTCTCCCTCTGTCTTTAGAGAGGGAAGGGCTTGGCTGCAGGGACCTGACCAGGTACCTAGGGTGGAGCAGGGCTGGGGAAGGCCAGAGGAGCTGGGGAGCTCCGGCCTGAGAGAACCCCAGGCTGTGGCCTAGGGTTAGGCCCGACCAGGTACAGGGGTTGCAGGGGGCAACCCACAGGTAGGCTGAGGCAGCAGGTCCAAACCCCCTTTGCCTGTGATGAGTGGCTTATACTGCAGTCTGCCCTAGGGCGCGGGGGCTAGCTGGTGACTGGCAGTAGCCTACGACTGAGGCGAGGTGGGGATAGTGGGTTGGGGGTTCCCCTGGGGAGGGGAGACCCAGATCTAGGGGTACTGCCAGGGGGCAGCACCCCAGTTAAAAGGGCACCGGGTCCTGGGAGGGACATGGGGCCAGAGTGGACAGGCGGATCACTGGCCTGCAGAGGGCGCTCCAGAGGCTGGTGAGCTAATTCCCGACTGAAACCAGCAGGAGGCGCCGCAGGGGTGGTCCAACCCTGCCACAGGAACCTACAGCTCTTGCCAGATCCAAGGAATGGTTTCTACAATTGTCAGCAATATCTACTGTAACTGGGTTTGTGAGGAGGCCATCACTGCTAAATTTTGGTCTTTTAAGGCCAAATTCACTAATTATGTGCACATAACTACTGTTATGATTTGCACTCATTTTACTCTAGGGCTGAATTTTGCCCCAAACCTCTAACCAGCAGTTTGCAGTCATGTGACATTGCAACGCCTCACACCTGTGGCGCCTCCTGGCGGTCGTCCTGGGAATTAGCTCATTTGACCCGGAGCGCCCTCTGCAGGCCAGTGCCTTGCTGTCGTCGGCCCCCGTGTCCCTCCCACACCCATCTGTCTGGGGTGCTGCCCCCTGGCACTTACCCCACTCTCTTTCTGGGTCTCTCCTCTCTGGGGAACCCCCAGCTCCTCTGACCTTTTCCCAGCACTGCTTTACTCCAGTACCCTCAGGCTTCCCAGGCAGCTAGGTCCATCCACCTCCTCAGCTAGAGGGAGACTGCCTGAGCGCCTAGCTCATAGCCCTTTTATAAAGGCAGCTGCGGTCTGTTTGGGGCATGGCCCCAGCTGTGCCTGCTTCCCCACTCAGCCTGGGAGCTGCTTGCCCCCAGCCACAGCCCTCTCCTGGGCTGTTTAAACCCCTCAGGGCAGGAGCGGGTGATTACCCGCTACAAGTCACAACAGCTTTCAAACTTGCTTTGAGGAGGAATACTGAAAACTTTAGAAAAATATCTACAGTGCTGTTCAGAACCTTCTTGTAGATAAGCAAATGCAAGATGTTTCTATTAGCAAGGGAATGCATCTCTATAAACAATTCTATCCATCTGAAAAGTCAGCCAGCGGGCCAACTAAAGTTCAACAAACAGTCCTTCCCATTCCAAAAATGCCTTTTTGCAGCCTTTAAGCATTTCCATGCCATGTGATTTTAAAAGGTTAGAATGCAGGATAGGAGATAAAACAGCTGCTAAGTAATGAGGCTGACAACAATAAAGAATTCTAAGGCTATGATGTATGAGATTTATGCCTTCAATGCTGCCAGCTTAGTCTACTTGCCTGACTTACGTTAGCTGATGAGGGTGTATGCAATATATTCTAAAACAAAGCTATACATCAGCTGTCATTGAGATTTTATCTCAGTCCAACTGAGGCAGTATATTAACATAAGAATACTGGGTATGGTCCAGCACAAGAGGTCAGTTTGATGAAACTGTGTCCTGCCCAGTAATGGGATGGGAAAATGACTGGGTTGGAGACTCAGTGCAAACAAACATTTTATTTTTTCTAGAACTGAATGTAGTGTAACTGTTCTGTCAAGTCCACTATATAATAATCTAGAGATTTTCACCTGACGTCCAACAAATATAGTTAAAAATTGTCTTCACTAGTCCAACATATTCTCTTTGCCAGTCTATATAATAAAAAATTGTTAGCACTTCAATAATTTCTAGAGTCTTATTTAGGGTTTCAAAAAGAACTAGATAAGTTCATGGAGAATAGGTCCAACAATGGCTATTAGCCAGGATGGGCAGGGATGGTATCTCTAGCCTGTTTGCCACAAGCTGGGAATGAGCGACAGGGGATGGAGCACTTGATGATTACCTGTTCTGTTCATTCCCTCTGGGGCATCCGGCGTTTGCCACTGTCAGAAGACAGGATACTGGGCTAGATGGACCTTCGGTTTGACCCAGTATGGCCACTCTTATGTTCTTCTTTGATACACTTCAGTACATATATGACAAAACTGACAGTACTATTCTTAACTTCCAGAAGAAAACTACTACCAAATCATTACATTATTACAATGTATAGGTATGTTTTTAAATCTTAACTTTTCATGAAAAATAGAATCCAAATTTCTTACTCTACAAACATATTTATAATAATATATTTGTGTGTGTGTGTAATTAATATATATATATAAAAACAGGGGTAGGCAACCTATGGCTGCCAAAGGCAGCACGCGAGCTGATTTTCAGTGGCACTCTCACTACCTGGGTCCTGGCCACAGGTCTGGGGCGCTTTCCATTTTAATTTAATTTTAAGTGAAGCTTCTTAAACATTTTAAAAACTTTATTTAGTTTACATACAACAATAGTTTAGTTATATATTAAAGACTTATAGAAAGGGACCTTCTAAATACGTTAAAATATATTACTGGCATGCGAAACCTTAAATTAGAGTGAATAAATGAAAACTCGGCACAGCACTTCTGAAAGATTGCTGACCCTGATATATAATCTTACACAGTACTTATAAACATCCCATAGTATTTTGCTTTCATAGTCACATATCACAAATACTCTTAAAAATACCAGCTGCTAAATCATTTTGTTGACAGTCTTTTCTGTAGACTTAAAGAAGGAGGTCCACTTTTTTACACAGGCCTTATCATTTATCTGCCAAGAAAAGAGTTTGCTAGTGCCTTCTTAAGAACTTAAGATATTGAAACACAGCGTTTCTGTTTACTGTTATTTCCATAAAGTTTTGAGTATTGATTTGATGCTTGTGAAAATGAGACTGATGGTACAGCCAAGTTAACGTGAGCAGGGGCTGTGAAAATATTCCCCAAGTAGCTCTGCTACATGATCTACTTAACCTAATTTCTGACCTGAAATATTCTTTGATAAGTAACAGAGACTGACAATAATTTTGTCATGTGTACAAGTGAGGACAATGAAATCACCATGCCAATTTTCACTTGTGACCATAAGGAAGAATTTGAATCTGGGACTCCAGTGTTGGAAGTATTGTGCACTAACTCTTTGGGTCACACAGATATCAGCAGGTAGTTAAAGATGTATCTTTTTGTATTATTTTTAATCGTGACAATTAATATCCTTATGCAATATTGTGCACCGCCACTGACATTCTAGATATGGCAACATAATGCAGAATTAATAAGGATATTTTAAAGAAAGCAGTGCTTGCACAACGGTGAGTGATGGTTTGAATTGCAGAAGATTAAGCAAGTGAAGGGGGGAGGAAGGGGAGGAGAGGAGAAAAAATTGTAGTAAAGTACTTGAATTTATCATTTGTCATCTTTTCTATTTCTGTTCTACCAAATTTCGCCTTCACCACATCCTACAGATCTGTTTCCTAAAGAGCTGGCAGTCTGCTTTTGTGGGCTGTTAAGGATTGTGTGTGTGCACGTGCACGCTCTCTCTGTCGGCTCTCTGTCTCTGTGTGTTTTAGGATAACAGAAGAGTAATTTTCAGTCCTGTAATGTGCACTAAAGTCAGTGCTGGTAGGCTGCCATTAGGAAAATTCTAATTCTGTGCTGTGATTCCAGCTCTCTTACAACCCATTTTAAGTAGCCCCCCAGAGAAGTGGCACCAAACTTACCTTTCTACTACTGGGTATGTCCATTGCCTTAGTTTTTCCTCTTGTTGGTAAGGGAGCTTAGCCCTCCAGCCAAACCAGAAACTCCTTCCTTACTAGGCTGTCAGAGCTGCATCTGAGCACCCCCTTTTGGCCACCCACTCGACTGCTGTGAGGTGATTTACTCTCCGGCGTCTGAACTGGGCGAATCCAGACACTGTCCCTGTCTAAGGGTCCCCTGGGGTCTTGTATCTGGCACCTCCTCCTGTGACCATGTGATCTCCAGCCCAGCTCCCTGGAACCAGTGCTGGTCCCGTAGAGTCCAATGCAGCTTCAACATACCCTCACCCAGAACTCTACCCTCCGAGGGGCATGTGATAGGTATAGCATATAACACACAGACACTTTGCACAAGATTATACAGTGCTTTTGCTCTTTAATATCCTGAGCTTCATTCTGTTTTGAATTCTAACAGCCCACCATAGCACTTGGTTTCGGAGGTACAGGTCAATGGGGGCTGTGGGACGCGGTGCGGGCCGAGGGATGTGCTGTCTGCCGTGTCCCGCAACCCCCATTGGCCTGGAGCGGCGAACCGCGGCCAGTGGGAGCCGCGACCGGCTGAACCTGTGGATGCGGCAGGTCAACAAACCAGCCCGGTGCGCCAGGGGCTTTCCCTGAAGAAGGGGTGGACCACAGTTGAAAACCACAGACTTAGGGCCATGTCCTGCAAAGCATCATAATGTAGTCCATCGGTTCAACGATGAAGTTTTCATGCTTTCTCTTTTTGTGGATTCTGGAGTGACTCTGAAGTTCAAAGCATGACGTGCATCCTCGTGAACAGATTGGGCAGACAAAGTCATTGGTGTGTGTCTTGGTAGTTATAGCAGTGGTATGACACTTTTCTCTTGCAGCTAACAATTGATTATTTCTGTCCTCTTGAAAGGCTTGGAAAGCTCTGAGTGTTGTGTGTTGCCATGTTGATCTATTTGACGCAGCTTTCTTGAGATCATCCGGTTTTATGGCATCAAAGTGTATGCTGTTCTTGCTGCTGTCCTTATAGTGCTGTCTGGGTCAGCTTTGATTCCAATGTCCTTGTGTCAATTCTCCATAGAAAATTTTTTCTGGGGAGTCGATGTTCAGGCATCCTAATGACGTGTCCAACCCAGCATAGTTGGGCTTTTATCAGCATGGCCTCAATGCTTGTGGCATTTGACTTCTGGAGAACCTCCAGGTTGATAGTTTTGTCTTGCCAGCAAATCCCCATAATGGCATGCAGAGACCTTTCATGGGAGGCCTTTAGCTGTTTGATATGTCATTTGTATGGTGTCCAGGTCTCACAGCCATAGAGGAGAGATGTGAGCACAAAAGAATTATAAAGTTTTATTTTTGTCGAGAGGGTTATGTTGTGGGATTTCAGGACTTTGTTATGTAACTTTCCTAATGACTGAGAAGCTCTCTGTATCCTCTTCATGATCTCTTTGTCAAGAGATCCATTATGGGAGACATTGCTGCTGAGATAGGTAAAATCGTTAACTTGCTTTAGTTGGATTCCACTAATGGATATACTAGGGGATATGGCATGGAGTGGTGAAGGTGACTGATGTAACACCACAGTTTTCTCCAGGCTGATTGTGAGGCCAAACAATTTTGATGTTTCAGTGAAGCAATGTATGATGCATTGGATATCTCCCTTTGTGTGTGCTAGGAGGGCACAATCATCTGCAAAGAGTGCTTCTCTTAGTAGTAGTTGTGTTATTTTTGTTTTTGCTTTTATGCCTTGATAAGATTGAAGTCATGTATGTATCTGATGTATATGCCTCTGTTAGCCCCTTTTTAGCATGGTTGAGAACTTGGGTGAAGAAGAGGTTAAACAGTTCAGGGGAAAGGATACAGCCTTGTTTGACTCCATTTGAAATGGGAATGGAGTCAGTGAGATCTCCATTAAAAAGTACCGGACCTTGCATCCCCTCATGAAATAAACAAATGATCTTTACCAGTATTTGTGGGCAACCATGTTTGCTGAGGTTCATCAATAATCTTTCTCTATTGATTGTATCAAATGCTTCTGTCGGATCAATGAAGATGCTGAACAGATCAATGTTTTGTTCAATACGTTTTTTTTTAATTACCTGATACTGAAAATCATGTCTGTGGTGCTATGGCCAGTCTGAATTCGCACTGAGTCTCAAGTAGATTGGCTTCTGAGACAGATGAGATCAGTCAGTTCAGGAGGACATGAGCAAAGATTTTTCCAGTGACAGATAGGAGAGGTATCCCACGGTAGTTATCATAAACCATTTTGCTGCCTTTATTTTTAAATGTGGCATCTTTGAAGTCTTATGGCATTTCTTTGTTGTCCCAGATGTCAGTAAGGATCTTCTGGAGTGTTGTTACCATCTTTGGACCCGCAGATTTATATATTTCTGCCAGTATTCCATCTCTGCCCAAGGACTTTCCTGAGCTCATCATACTGATTGCCTTTTGTATTTCTTCAAGTGAAGGCGATGAGTCAAGGTGGTGCTGAATAGGCTTTTGAAGTACCTGGTTAATAGCACTTGTTTCAATTGAGGATGGTCTGTTCAGTAGTTGGTTGAAATGTTCAACCCATCTCTGTTCCATGTCGTGTTTGTCTTTGATGACTGTCCTGCCATCAGCAATCACAAGCGAACCTGTGCCCACCTTTGAAGGTCCATAGACTAGCTTCAAGGAATTAAAGAACTTCTTTGTTTTATTTCTTTCTGCATCCATTTGAGTGTCTTCTGCTACTTTCTCCCACCATTTATCTTGTATTAAGCATAGTTGTCTTTGTGCCTAGCTTTGCAGGTGTTTGAATTGGTCTCTCTTTGAAGTGGACTGAATATCATTTTGACAGTTTTGGAAAGCTCCATTTTTTTTCTTTCAAGAGTAGTGTGATTTCCTCATCATTTTCATTAAACCAGTCATGGTCCGCTCCTTTCTTTCATCCGAGGACGTCAGTTGCAGTTTTTTGTACTGTCTCTGAATTCCTCCCATGAGACAAGGTTATCACCAAGGTTGGTTTCTAGTGCAATTTGTAGCTTGTCTTGATAGGATGCATGGTTTAGTTTAGCAATATCAGAGGATGTCTTGATTGTTTTGGTGCATTTGAGCATGTGGGTACAATGTGTAGATTCAGTATTGACCTAATCATTCTATGATCTGTCCAACATTCTGCTCCACGCGTGGCTCTGGTGATCCTGACATCCCTTATGTCACATTGTCGGACAGTAATGCAATCTATTATATGCCATTGTCTGGATCTGGGGTGCATCCATGTATTTATAAGTGAAGCTAGCTGTTTTAACTGCAAATACTACATGCTGATCAGCATCTATAGGTTGTAGCTTCTAGACAAACTACTGTTAAAAATTAACTTATTTGAAATGTAAATATAATGCAATGATAGCTTTTGAATACTGTGTAAAGTACACATACAAAGCAGGTGCTGTTTCCCACATTTAAAAAAAAACACTTTTAGTTATATACTACAAATTATTTGCTTTGAGGACAGGGGGGGAAAAAAGTTGGGAAGGTACTGAAGTATAAATGAATATAAAAGTGAAGTACCTAAAAATTGTAAAGCAAAGAAATTAACAGATAAAAAAGAACATTTTTATCAAGTATAAAGAAATTTATATTTCAGTATAGCATAACCACCTTAACTCTGACCCAGAATATGTACTGTTCTCGCATCAGTAATCTCCTAGTATAAACACATTATAAGACTATTCTTAAAAATAAATATATTGGTAAGTCTCAAATCCACATACATAACTGGAGCTGACTTGAAAAAAAGTAGTCAACATTTTTCTGTGAAAAAAGGGATAAACTTTTTGTGAAAAAGTTTTTGAAATATTTTCCTATTTTTTCAAGCACTGTACATCATTTCTCCATAAATCAATAGTTATGCATTTTTCTATGGAATTATAAAAACATATAACTACACTATAATTCATATTTTTGTCAATAAATATATCAATTGATGTTTCCCATATAACATCCCATAAAAATATTTGTATATCTAAATCAAGATGGAAAAATTAATTGAAAAAAATAAAACCAACATGCAGGGCTAAAGTTGTGATAAAATATGAACACTTGGTACAGATAATGTGGATTTTTGTCATCATGTGGGCAGTGAAAGATGTCCTTAGTTGTTCATTTCCTTTTAAGTGTATGGGTTTTGTACATTAGGACATACTGGTAGGTGACATTGTTCTCACTTAGGAATCTTAAATTATTTGTTTTCCCTCATGTTATATGTTGAGAATACATGAGACATAATGATTTTATCAACATGTTTGGGATGGATGAGTGGACATCTAAAATGCATGCCAATAAACTTTTTATATGACCCCTGGCTATCGTGTATTCTGTGTATGTAACGCATTTTATTGAAAAAAGGAGTAAAAATGTTTTATAGTAGTTTTTTATTGGATCAATTTTTTGTATCCTTCCACCTACACAGTCAGGCTGCCTTAGTATCTGTACTGAGGGAGGAGCAAATTAAAACTTATACATTTTTAAAACACCTCATAAAAATGATCTAAAACAGCCTTGCAATCCATAAAAATGTTACAATTTGTAAGTCCAGTGTCTTGGGACTTCCGGCATTAGAAATAAATGCTGGGTTGAACAGTTCAAATTTTTAATTCTGCAGGTTTATGTGATACCAAACCGTAAACCTGTGAGTGGAGTGGGACTAAATATTGTATTTTGTAGCTTAGAGCAATCTCCCCCCCCCCTTTCTCTTCTCTTCTTTTCTCAGGTGGGAGGTGGGAAGGAAATTCCATTTTTGGGGGCGGGGGAGAGAAACATTTTTTCAAAAATTAAGTTTGTTGGAAGCTGCTCAGGGGGTTGTAGTATTAAAAGTTGTTCTGGGGGGATGGAATAATGCAGGGGAAGTGGTCAAAGGGGCATGATAAAATGTGTTGCATTTATCATATTAATATCACCTACACATGGTGATGTATTTGCATAAATAAGTTATATACAGAAACATACAGACACCTAAATGTGTCAAAAGCTATAGGATTGTAAACAAATTAGTTGTAATTAGTATATATGACTTAATTACTACTTTAATGATAACTACACTTTAACTGTAGAATTAAAATGAGTTTTCTTTATCATGCTTGTCTGCTATTCTTGCTCTCCTTCAGTTAACATACAGTGTTACCTGTTTACATTTTGGGGGGGTTGTTTGCTTTTTATGACGTGAATTTTAGTGCTCAGTGAAAAGTGCCCCATTGACAGCAGTGAGGATTGCAGTTCTCTCTCAATTCCCAGAGCAACGTAGGTGCACGTTTCCTAACAAATCTTTACTAATATGCCACAGCTCTTATTGGAGGAACCATCTCTAGTGGGGAGGGTTGTTCAGTTTCCACACCCATTCAGTCCTTGGCTTCTCTGCTGAGAGTATCAACAAAGGTGACAAATGAGATGATGGTGTTTATGTGCAGCTGCCCCGAGTGTGGACTGAGTTCACCCACCCATTTCAAACATGTCCCCAAGTGGCCTTCTGGGATCCAACCCAATGAGATGCTGTATGCTCTCAGAAGCTGAAGTCACTTAGCATCTTACAAAATCAAAGCATCAGATGGCAACAATCTTTGCTCACTACTGAATTGAACTAAATTCAAACTGATGACCTACAGCATAAAAACATAAGAATGGCCATACTGGGTCAGACCAGAGGGCCATCTAGCCCAGTATCCTGTCTTCCGACAGTGGCCAATGCCAGGTTCCCCAGAGGTAACGAACAGAACAGGTAACCATCAAGTGATCCATCCCCTGTCACTCATTTCCCAGCTTCTGACAAACAGAGGCTAAGGACACCATTCCTGCCCATTCTGGCTAATAGCCATTGTTGGACCTATCCTCCATGAACTTTTCTAGTTCTTTTTTGAACTCTTTTATAGTCTTGGCCTTCACAACATCCTGTGGCAAAGAGTTCCACAGTTTGATTGTGCATTGCATGAAAAAATACTTCCTGTTTGTTTTAAACCTGCTGCCTATTAATTTCATTTGGTGACCCCCCCTAGTGCTTGTGTTATGAGAAGGAATAAATAACACTTCCTTATTTACTTTCTCCACACCAGTCATGATTTTACAAATCTCTATCATATCCCCCCTTGGCCATCTCTTTTCCAAGCTGAAGAGTCCCAGTCTTATTAATTGCTCCTCATCTAGAAGCCATTCCATACCCCTAGTAATTTTTGTTGCCCTTTTCTGAACCTTTCCCAATTCCAATATATCTTTTCTGAGATGGGGCAACCACATCTGCATGGAGTATTCAGCAGAAGCCATTGGCGTATTTTGTAGAATCTGCAGTGCCAAGATTTTTCTCTTCAGGCTTTGGCAATCCTGCTGTCACTATTTGTTTTTGTGCTGCAAGCACAGCATCAGTCTTCCCATCATGTGTGTGACATGGGAAGAGAACAGGGTGTTGAAGATCAGTGGGTGTGCTCTCCAGGACAGCATTACAATATATTTGGAATGGGAAAGTAAAGCTGTAAGATGACAAGAGATGGTGTGGAATTCAAACCTAGTCAAGTTTATATATTATCTTGTAACGAGATTTTTGTGTCTCTTGAAGTCTGCTGCAATGCAATTCAGTAAGGAGTCCGGATACAATCAATTTCTTGCTATAGGGAATAAATCTTAATTTTGGCAGATTTCCATTTGGTCTTATGATAAATTGTAGGAAATGGTCATCTCATATAAGGAAGAAAAATCCCTGTGTGCCTGAAATCCTACAGGAAGAAACAGCTGGCAATTTTAAAGGAAACATGTCCATCTCCCTGTTGCAGAAGTCTCTTTTTGTATAATTAAATAGGATGAATGCTGCAGGAAACAAGCACTCCCTACTGACCCTTCCATTGTGAAAAGATCCTTGAGAGCTTCTGGTTCTTTTTCAATACTGCAGTGAGAAGATGGCATACTTAGAACAGTGGAGTTTTTGGTATGGTGATGGGAAGGACATGGTGGTAGTAGGGTAGGGTAAAGGGGACAGTGGGATTCTGCAGCTCTTCCAGACACTTAGTGTTCTCAGGAGGAGACTCTTTTCACATCAATGATTTCATGGTCTTGGCTGACAGCACTGTTGACACTATCCACCAACTCTGGTGGCATGTGTTTCCTTGGCTGAGCTTCCCACATGTCACTTGGCTGAGGACAGATTGTACCAAAGTCTCTGCATGGAGAGACCTCTGTGGCTACTGCTGTTAGTGGCAGGCCTCCCATCCAGGATTGGAAGAGTACTCAATGGAGCTGATCTCAGCTATGCTGTGGAACTTTGGCTGTGCTCTGCACCCACAGAGCAGCAGGGGGAAGGACTGACCCAATGGGAGTCTTGCCATTGATTTCAGGGGGGACAGGATCAGGCACTCTGAAATAGAAGTAGCTTAATCAAAGGAGACTTCTAGAGAGCTCACTTGAAATGTAAGAAACAAAAGGTTGTTAGGGATTTAAAGCTATCATCCTATTACTCTATGCAAGTGTTAAATGATGCAATAGTTTATTTTCAGAGTGGGGAATTTAACTATATATATAATATATCATACTTTCTTTGACAAATATTTTATAAGCCATTCACTGTTTAAAATATAGAATCTTTATTTTTCCTTCTCTCGGGCTATCGTCTGGACACTGGTAATCTTTCTAGTCTGCATTGCAAGACAGTGTATAGTCGTCATCAGATTTGTACTTACGGCTCCCATTGGCCATCCATCGCTTTTTTGGTGTCTTTTACAGCTTCTGAGGAGCACCTGGCTGTACCTGAAGAGAACAGCTCCAAGCTTCAGTCTGTCTACCATTATTATTAGTGCAAGCCTAATGTTACTGATGATTGGGAAAGGGTTTGAGAAAAGTGCTGTAAAAGCTGTTCCCAGAATAAAGAATTCACTTTGATCTTGCTGTTTTTTGCCTTTTTGGAAATAGACTATATAGTCTCATATCCAGGCTGCAGAGGAATCAAAACAGGAACATTTTATTTCCATCACGTAAAGAACATTGAAGAACTCTAAAGCTGATACTCTAGTATGTTTGAAATAAAACCCCAGTAAAGTTTGCATTGCTGTGACAAACCTGCACGCCCCGCTGCAAGCATAGAAATAAGAGACAGATGAGCCAAAAAGGTTAATTACTTTCCATTTTTCACCCTTACATATTTGTTTCAAATGCCCTTCTGTTTCAGTGCCTGAAGGTGGCCAATTAATCTTATGTACTTTCATTTCCACCAAGAGAACTACTACAGCACGTCTCACTGTTCTGTATAAAGGTGTGAAAAGTTCTGTACCGTGAAACAATACCAAAAAGAACAGAAAGCCTCGTTGCTTTAAAGGGCCTCTTCCATGTTTTTTTTCTTCTGTTTTAAAGCTAAAACTCCTAGTGAACTTGGCATGAAAGATGTTCCACTGAGAAGACAGCAGGGTCTGCTTTTACAGGAGTGTGGTCTCTATCACTGAATTCAGTACCTCTAAGACGTATTTCGGAGTTAATGTTTTCAAATGGGAGTTCACCATTTCCCCGCCATGCCTTCTAAACCACCCATCTTAATAAAAAGCCTGCTCTTTCCAATGAGGCAGTGTGTTTCTCTATGGTTAAATGACTTGGATAACAATAGCTTCCTTTTTTTACTCTTTCAGATACTTCATCTTGCTATCTTTGGTTTGTATGGAGAAGAATGAGGTTGTGCTCTGGCTACTCTCCACATTTCTTTTGTATATCTTCACCCTGGTTTTACATGCTCATTGTTGTATTACTCCTAGTTCTAAAGCATGTCTCACAGTGTTTCCCTTCCCTACATCCATCTTTGATTATGTACTTTCCTTAAATCCGCACAATTGCTCAAAGAAACAAAGTCTCATTGTGGGCAGGAGCCCCTTCTCCCACCCAATCTCAATTAAACTAATTTTATGTGACTCCTCCATCTGTGAGAAATGGGGCTAAATAATAAATACCAGTGTAGCATTCGAGTGATTTACTCATAGAGGAGTCTGAGATATTCCAATGTAAACCCTGGAGAATAAATATGCTTCTGAATTCCTTTTTAAGTCTGTCATCCAAGTGACCAATGGCAAATTTCGCTTTGCCTTTTAGCTGTAAAACTTCACACAAACTATAGATAGGATCTAAAAGGGCAACGTTGTTACCTTTGCTAAATTGTTTGGAAAGCAGCAAAGTTTGGAGAGCAAATGAGACTAGTTGAATCTCAGACAAACCTTTCCAGATATTTTTTCATTTTTTTAAAATGCTAATTGTCCTACAACTTTGCTTGCATGGAGTAGTGCTGCAGCTGCTCAATGTTCAGTTTCACAAGCCATGAGATTACTTTAGGTTGACAAAGAATCACTGGGATAGCAGGAAGCAGGATTGGAAAGGAGCCAGCACGAAGACTGGAATGTGAAGGACTCCCGGTGTCTCTAATAATGGGAGGTCAGTTCTCCTATGTCTGGTAGATGAACTACGAAGTACAGTGATGGGGTCCCATGCAGAATAAATATCATGGTTTTAGTTGACTGAACAAATCCAATTTACAATTTGTAAGAGTCCCTCCTGTATTTTTAAAGGGGACATTTGAACATCGCTTTTCCTCTCCATACTCTCCCTTGCCTCTTGCTGTGCAGAGGTAGCAGCATTCTGAACAATGGATGATTTATCATTTAAGACATATCCAGATAAACATAACTAAAAGATAAGAACTCTAACAATATCTTAATCTGCAATGTTGTTGTGGCCACGTGCCCTGAAGAAGAGGTCTGTTTAGCTCAAAAGCTTGTCTCTTTCATCAACAGAAGTTGGTCCAATACAAGATATTACCTCGCCCACTTGTCTCTTTCATTGCAGTATCTTTCCTGGTTTTGCTATATAGATTTCATCAGTGTGACTTTTTTTTAAAGTGAGAATGAGAGGAGAAACGGTCAGTGAACTGAACTTTTAATGTAATCAGATAACCTTACTAACGCCTGTGTGCCGTCATCATTCGGGATATGTGGAAAATACATGTCAAGACACTGACAGTCTGTTTACTCAAAGGAAATACTGCTTGCTAGCTAATATGAATGGGAAACTTGGGGTAAAGGAGAGGGGAGAATGTGTGCATTCTGTCAACTAATGTAGTTTATACGTGCAAATGAGTCCAACAATCTTTAGGGTCATTATATCTATATTTTTATTTATTTTAAAGTCTTTAGTCTTTTACACTGTAGGGAAAACCTAGATACAAAAACTTTTGGATACAGCTTTTATATCATGGGAGTAGCTGCCATTTTACCAAAATGTTCTTAGTATGGGCTGCTCATGCTAAAAGACCTTTAAAATCTGGTTCTGAGCCACTGGTTCAATGATTGTGAACTTTGCCAATGACTTCAATGAGTGTAAGATCCAAGTGCTTAATGAATCCTTTGGAGTGAGTTCTGACAATTTAAGTGATCCGGATGAAGAGAGATTGGGCCTGCTTCTGTTCCCATTAAAGTCAATTAGCAAGTAACTTGCCATTGGCTTCAATGCAGGACTGTCCCACTGACTGAAAGGATTAGTCTGAAACCCTGTGGCTTTGTGTTGAGCTAAGCAGTAGAGTGGAGAATCTGTTTTTTAAAATAAGAGATCAGGCACTTTGACAAGGATAATACCTACAGTTATATCAGTGGATTTAGTGGGCCCTCTGTGCCCCTGCTCTAGCCTCTCTTTGCTTACTCATGTGGTGCAAAAGGGACACAAGTCTGCATTAACAGGGCAGCTGTGGATTTCCCTTGTATAGGGAAATCTCTATATGGTGTAAAGCTAGTGTAGACAGTTCTATGCCCTACCCTCATGCTTGACATGGGTGTAGGACAGTTTGGGGAGTAACTAGAGAACCTTTCTTTCTGCCCATCCCTGGCAGAGTAGTGGATCCCAGGGAATGTTGCAAGCTGGCACAAATTAGATAATCCTGGAGGTTCTTTAATTTGTGCTTGGAGCTGAACCAGCCTCCAGACACACCCAAGATCTTAAAGTGTCAGATACCTTTTGCCCCCCGCTTATCTTGTGCCAAGTGGAGGTCGGCTGGATCCAAGGATCTATCCCTTAATCTGTTCCATGTTATTCCTCTGCCTATTCCCATGCTGAGCAAGATTGATTTCATATATGGTAACATTCAAGGGCTAATATGGAGATCCCTTATGTGGCTGATCAAGAGTGTGACGGTGCGACGACTCATCTCTCCGGCACCTCCTGTTGGTCGTCCTGGGAATTAGCTCTTTTGACCTGGAGCACCCTCTGCAGGCCAGCTCCTTGCTGCCATCAGCCCCCGTGTCTCTCCTGGATCCTGGTGCCCCTCTGTCTGGGGTGCTGCCCCCTGGCACTACCCCCACTCTCTTTCTGGGTCTCCCCTCCCAGGGGAACCCCCACCCTCTATCCCCACCTTGCCTCAGCCTATAGGCTACTGCCAGTCATCATCTAGCCCCCTTTCACTGGGGCTGACTGGAGTCTGTACAAGCAGGGGCAGCTCTAACTATTTTGCTGCCCCCAAGCAGGGGCGGCGGCCCCGCCTCCGACGCAGGCAGACGTAGTGGGGCCCCGCCTCCGACGCAGGCAGTCCCAGTCCGCGGTGGCAAGGGGAGATCAGTGGACCTGGCGCCCCATTGCTGCTGTGGCGGGCGAGCATGGGGCGGCAGTCCAAATCCCATGGCGGCAATTTGGCGGCAGGAAGAGCGGACCTGCCGCCGAATTGCCGCCGCGGGACTCGGACTGCCGCCCCATGCTCGCCTGCCGCCCCAAGCACCATCTTGGAAAGCTGGTGCCTGGAGCCGGCCCTGTGTACAAGCCAGTCATCATAGGCAAGGGAGGGTTTGACCTGCTGCCTTTCCCTGCAACCCAGTACCTCCAGGGGCCTTGTACAAGGCCCTGCAGCCTGAAGGGGTTACCAGCCCAGAGCTCCCCAGCTCCTCTGGCCTTTTCCCAGCCCTGCTTTACTCCAGTATCCTCAGGCTTCCCAGGCAACTAGGTCCATACCCCTCCTCAGCTATAGGGAGACTACCTGAGCACCTGGCTCATAGCCCTTTTTTAAGCGCCAGATGCGGTCTGTTTGGAGCGTGGTCACAGCTGATGCTGTTTCCCCACTCAGCCTTTCCCCAGCAGCAGCCCTCCTCAGGGCTGCTCTTAACCCTCCAGACAGGAGCAGGGTGACCACCCCGCTACAAAGAGGCTATGCTCTAGTTCTCTTCCCGTATTCCTGGAATTCATTTATGTGAACAAGTTTGAAGCCCTGCGTCCAAATTAAAAAAAAAAAAGTATAAGTGTCCAGTTCAGCATGATACACAATAAGCCTTGCATAGTTACCTTGTCTTTGTGAGTGATGGCTTAGATGAAGCGGGTGAGAGTATCTTTTGCTGTCTTATTAAAATAGATACTGTGCTGGCAGTCAGGTCTGTGTAAAGGTTTTAGAAGGCTATTTGTTTTCCAAATGTATTGTGACCTGGAAAGGGTTTTGTATATTTCCAGCTGTAGTGTTATGCTTTGGGGCTTGCCTGGCTTTTGAAAGGTCCTTTCTCTTTGTATTGCTTTTAATCAGTGTTCCATATAACTAATAAGTTGGAGAGAGGCAGGTTCTTTCGTTATAGCTACAATATTTGATAGGCCACATTTGTCTCTATAAAGTGTTCCTGTTTCCTGATATTTCCATCTATTGTACATTCTTATTGGTTAACCCTGTTTGAGTTAAAATTCTATAATATTAAGGGGTAGTAGTGTAGGCCAGTAGATGGAACACTAGATTAGGAGGCAGGAGACCGAGTCTCTGTCACTGACCCATTGTGTGACCTAAGGCATATCTGTTGCATCTTTCTGTGCCTCAGTTTCTCCCTCTTTAAAATGGGGATACTCAGTGCTGCATAAGCGCTAAACATTACTGAAGTGTGGTTATACTAAAATGTTTGCTTTTAAAATGAGAAGGTCCTGCTGGACAGCACCAACATCAGGCACATTTAAAAAATATTTTTCCATCTGCTGCATGATTCAAACTCTTACACTTAATTCCTGGGGCAGGTGGAAGTCAGTCTCCAGAGCAATAGATATTATTGCTTGTAGGATCCTGAACCCTCCGATTTCCTAAATTACAATAACTTCTTCTGTCTGCTTTACTATCAGGGGCTGCAGTTGTCCATCTTTCATTGCTCATTCTTTCCAGACTGCCACTTGGACTCAGTCCATCGGAGTCATGGTCTGGGTGAAGCTGAGGCAAACAACACTGTGAACTAATTGTTCCTCTCTTCAGCAGGTGGTGATCAGCAGCCTTCTTTAAGTGGGATGGGCATGACAAGCATTCAGACTTGAATCAGATACCATTGCTTTAGTTTTTGGTCCACCTGCATTCTGAGGTTGAATGTGACAGATTTGAATTCTGTCCTTTTCATATCCTCTCCAGCAGTGGGTGCTGTGGAACACCTCCACCTGAAATATGGTACAAAACTCTCTTGCTATAACGCCCTTCATTATTAACAAATGTCCGGCTATAATGAACCTGGTCCCTGGAATCCAACTACAGTACAATACTATATTGGTTTTTTTTAAAGGGGGGAGGGTGATGTTGCACTTCTCTGTGCATTTTTTGTCCAGGGTTGAGCCCAAGGGCAGAAACTAAGGAGTGGGCTCCAATCTACCTCCTGCTACTGCGGGGGCTGGCAGCCTGGAGCCTGGGGCTAAAGTCACAGGAGTCATCTAAAATCTCCCTCCCTGACCAACTTATAGCCCTAGTTGTTAATTAATTAATTAATTAAGCTAATGCCTTTATCCAAGGTGATTTTATTAACCTACTTCAGCAGTTTATGGTTTATTTTGATTTCCTTTTGCTATAATGAACCCATGGCTATAACAAACACAAGGTTTGGACCCCGACAGGTTTGTTATAGCAAGGGTGTACTGTATTGATTCCAGCTCTATTTCAGGCAGACTATGGAAGTGGGTGAATTAAAACTGAAGGAGCTGGTGAGTGGTGACAGAGTCCCTGAAGCACAGAAGCAGCAGTGACAGGAGCATTCACATGTCTCAGTACAGCAGTTGGTTCCAGTGATGAAGGATTATCACTGTCCAAGATCAATTGAGAACAAAATGGAATCTCAAAATATGGAGGCATTGTTACAATCTTTTCTTTTTTAAAAAAGAGGAACAATTTTTTTTACCCCCTGAACTTTAAAATGTACAAATTTCCGTTGTAACTCTGTGTTAAGACAGTGACACACGCTAATGTTTGATGGCATCAATACATATTTATTACATAGCTATTCTACGCTTTTTAATTTGCTGTGTAGCACACAATAATTATCTTATTCTGTTTTAATTGAATGTGAAGTCATGCATATTAGAAACTCAATTTGCAGATTACTTTTTTGTCTATAATGATTCTAACATGATTTTTCTGGGCATTTCAAATTTTAGCCTGTGTATGCAAGATCCAGCACCAATTGTTTTGCTTTCTGTCAGGATTGGTACTAGTCTAGCTCTCTCAACCTACCAGTCCTTTCTAACATACTGTACAGTAGGATTTGTAAGGCTGCAAAGCCAAGATTGAATTGTTAGACAATGCTGCTCTGAAACTCTGTCAAGATCTACTTGGTAATCCCAGAAGAATTAGGAAAAAGGGGATGGAGCATGTCACATTCATTCACATCATCTAAGCTTGTCATTGGATCACAGGCTAAAGGGAACAATTACAGAACTGCTAAGGCAGGCATGGTTCACATAGGCATTAAGGAACTCTGAATCAGACTTGCTGTTCACATATGTATGTGTACTAGCCTTAGTATAATGATGGCTGCAGAGATCTTTGTATACAGCAGACTTTAAATTGTGGACTCTGCCATTCACTTAATCCAGCATCATAGTGATTTTTTAAATTCTGCTCTAATGGGAGCCAGAAGGAACATTCTTGAATAGGTCTGCAGATATAATAATTTTTGCAGTTCACCAGTTGTTGCACAGGTTGAAAATTCTGGATCACATGTTCTACAGTGGGATAACAACTTACTTAAATTTATCTACCCAGTCATGCTTATATATCTCCCATCACAGTAATGTTTTAGAGATGTTTTCCCTTATAGAGACAGGTGAAATATAAGGTTAGTATTAAGGGGATTGAAAGTTCTCTGTATTTGAGAATCCTCAGTGTGTTTCTGCAGTAGCAACAATACTTTTCACATTAATTCACAAGCTTTTGGGGTTTCTTGCTAACTAAGCTTGTTAGTAGAGGAAGAATTTGGAGATCAGTTGGGAGAAGATGGGGTGTGGAGGAATATGGTGGTAACTCTGAGCTTTAATCATTCAGATTTCTATTGTTCTGAACTTCCAGATGGCATGTTATTCTATTCCTTTCAATGATGAGACATAACCTTTTGGGAATTTCCTCGGAGTGGAGAAACAGGTGTGAATCTGCATCCCATTCTCACACCCTCATTTCAGAGTGCTCTGTAAGCAAAGCAGGCTCTTTTCTCTGGTTTACAGATGCAGTGAATTAGCAGCTTGGATTAAGATTCCACATGCCAAACTGACTTAGTTTTGTTCAGCGGGTCCCAAAAGAATTTATTTAGCGGGCAAATGCAGTTTCATATTCAGAACAATTAGCAGACACCATGAAACTCATCAAGTGTCAAAAGCAGTATTCTGAGGTACAGCCAGGACTACTAATTGTTCTTCTCAAACATGGCTATCAACCTGACTGAGATCACAATTCTGAGGCTGAGGCCAGGTTTCAAAGGGCTGCATGCCAACAAGAAATGTTATCTGTGGTCAGAGAAATCTGCTTTGTATTTTCCTTTCTTCCCCCTATTTCTATCATATGCAACCTAAAAACTGAGATCTTGTACATACTCATGTGTGCGCATGCATACACACACTTTATAACCTAGTTATGCAAGAGAGAACTAAGCTGGTTTTAGCTGAACCAACCAAACATACAGAAGTGCTTAATACTAAGAATGCCCTCCGGACATGGAAAAATTGCCAACATTTATACTTGAAGAGCTGCTGACCCTCATGCTAAACTTTTTACAGAGCATTCTATTTGGAGACAATTCTGCTGCCATCTCATGTATTCTCTATTTTTCTTGCCTTTTTCATTCTTTCTCCTTTGTTTTTTGTCTCTAAATACTCTGTAAAGAAACAGGATCTCTTCTTCTGGAATTCATCTGCTTTTACTGTTTACTCCCTGTAAAAAAAGCCCTAATAATCTGTGTGAGGTCACAATTAGTGGTAGAGTTGTAGCTAATTGAGATCTCACAAACAGGCCATTAGGATTTTATGAGGGGAAGGAGTAAGTAGAGCATAAACTCCTAAGCAGCAGAGGTCCTGTTTTTATGTAAGCATCCTCAGACTAAAAGAGAAAGGAGAAATACCAATAATACATGCTACACCATATCATCGGGATTGGGAACATAGAATGCTTTTCAGTTTTCAAAAGAGGTCCCATAGGGTCTTTAGGCAGAATTTGTAATCCCAAAGCACATTTATTCCTCCCTCCCCAAATCCTTTTCTTTCCAATGTCTGGCTGATGTGGGTCCCACGCATGAATTTTTATCCTTCAAATACAATTAGTCAGCAAACTAGAATGGCTGTGCTGTCTCCAAATTTCCTTTTAGTGGGGGAATTGCTTCTAGCTTGGAGATAGCGCCTGAGGCATAGAAAGCTGGCTACATATAAAATAACTGAAGCTATAAAAGAATGTGACCAAGTGTCCCTGAGAGGCTGGAAAAATCTTTTAGTCACTGACTACTTAGTTTTTGGATTTCTTCCATGATCACGTCCTGAATTTTCTCCTTCTAAAGAACAAAATTGGAAAGAAACAAGTATTCTTACCAGGTAATGAAAGCCCCTTATTGTTGTCCCTTATACATGCATCTTTCATCTAGGATGGAACTTTGTATTCTGTCCAGCAAGATTTCAAAAACAACAAATCTTTAAGAAGCCATGTGGATGTGTGCTGCACAGGGTGTGCTCTCCATGGAAATTAATAGTGTTGAGTGAAAACAACATGGATGAGCATACATATCCTTGGTAGATTTTCTCTCAGTTGGAACTTAAATCAAAATGGAATGTTTTTTTAAAAGACATGCATTTGTTCCACCACATATTATTGACTACCTTCATGAATCACCGGGAGGAATTACATGTTCTGTACAGGACCAAACCTACCTATGTAAATCCCTACAATCTCCACCATGTAGATCCTGCAGTACAGTATGCCTGAGGCAAGTGAGAGGGTTGAGAAAGAGCTTTCTTTTATTGTGCTAATAAATTAGACTGACCAAGGGTTGGTGCTGAACTATTGTGCATGGGCAGGTGTCTCAGAGTCTCAGAGTCCAGCATAACAATCTCTAAGAAATACCTGTGAGGCATTTCAGGGGTTGGGAGGTGAGGAAAGTCTTACATTTTAAGTTATACAACAATTTGGTCTCTCCATCATTAAAAATAACCTCACACCCCCTGTATGTTTTCAACTGTTACAATGACCTTTACTTGAAAAGAGAGAGAAAAACATACTGTCGGAAGTGCAAACATAGTGCAAATAGGAACACAAAGAGCAGGCTGCTTCTCTATTAACGGGAAACTGTTGATCAGAGTGCAAATGTTGGCATAAAAAGTTTTCTCCCTGAAACTCTTAAAAGACTGATGATTCTTGAGAGTGTAAAATGAGGGCACGACGCTAGGTTCGCAGTTGGAGTCACACAAATCCTTTTATTTTCAATTAGACTCGTCCCTTTGGTAGTCAGAAAAGTATCTTACTTCTTTGTGCACCACTGCTCTGCAGCGCTGCACTGTTTAAAAACCTAGTTTCCCTGAGACGTGAATTCTTTAGGTGCATGGTGTGGAATCTTTTCTTCTGTTACTGAAAGAAGCATGTAAGGTCTCAAGAGCAACCCTCTAGAACAGAGGCCTGGCTGTAGAAAAAAAAACTAAAAGCTATTTCTTGATATGAAACTAATTTGCCACACAAAATGCCAGTAACGTAAAGGATTGTTCTTCTTCGAGTGATTGCTCATATGTATTCCAATTAGGTGTGCGCGCCGTGCGTGCACGATTGTCGGAAGATTTTTACCCTAGCAACACTCGGTGGGCCGGCTGGCGCCCCCTGGAGTGGCGCCGTTGCGGCACCTGATATCCACCTCAGCCGGCCCAGCGCCCTCTCAGTTCCTTCTTACCGCCCGTGACGGTCGGATCTGTGGAGCAGCATAGCTGATCTCCACCTCCCTAGCTTAGTTAGCACTCGCTTAGCATGTTAATGGTTTTAAGTACTTTAAGTAGTTGTTAATAGTTTTGATAGTCTTGTTAAGAAGTTTAGTGTAAATACTAGTGGGAGATAAGGGGTTTTTCCCCTTCTCTCCCCTCTGGTACTGGGGGGGGGGATCCCATCTCGCAGATAAGTGTCAGGTCTCCAAGGCTTTTAAGCCTAGAGCCAAGAAGGAGCGGGGCTTTCGCTTAAAGCAGCTCCTAGTAGAACCGACACTTGGCCCGATGCCGGCCCCGCTGTGACCCAGCAACAGACCCAGGCGTCCGGCGGTGCCAGCCCCGCTGCAGCTGCAACCGGTACAAGCCCGCCCGGCCAAGACTTTCGGCCCGGCGCCAGCACCATCGGCTCCCGGTACCGCAAGGTCCGTCGAACTTGGTGGCCGTGAGCTCCCCGGTACAACCCGAGGTAGAGCTAATACTACCGTCCAGACCGGCACCGGCCCCAGCAACTCTGGTACCGCAAAGTCCATTGAGCTCTACGCCCCAGGTGAAGATCCGGCACAGACGACTCCTGCACCCTAAGGGCCGTCGACCTCGTTGGCCGTGCGCTCCCCGGTATGCACCAAGTTAGAGCTAATGCGGCCGGCTGCATCGGCACCAGTAGCTGCCAACTCCGGTACCGCCAGGGCCGTTGAGTTCCGTGCCCGACTGAGGCACCGTCACCTCTGGCACTGCAAGAGGGCCATTGAGCTCGGTAGCCGTCAGCTCCCCGGTATATACCGAGGTGGAGCCAATGCTGGCGCCCGCATCGGCACCGGCAGCCTCAACTCCGGCACCACCAGGGCCGTTGAGTTCCGTGCCCGACTGAGGCACCGGCACCGGAGACTCCGGCACCGCAAGAGGGCCGTCGAGCTCGGTGGCCGTGGGCGAAGATCCGGCACCGGCGACTCCGGCACCGCAAGGTCCATTGAGCTCGGTGGCAGTGAGCTCCCCGGTTCACACTGAGGTAGAGCTAATGCCGCTGCCTGCATCGGCACCGACCCACTCCGGTACCACAAGATCCGTTGAGTTTCTCACCGCAGGCGAACAGACCTGGCACCGACGACTCCGACACCACAAGGTCCGTGGACCTCGGGGGCCGTGAGCTCCCCGGTACGTACCGAGGTAGAGCTAATGCTGCCGCGAGGTACGTCTGCCATGCTGTGCCCGCTACCGCACACCGGAGCTGGCCGACACCGATCCAGCTCCAGGCGGACCGCCAGTCTCGGCACCGCTCGCAGTCCCAGCCCCCGATCCCCATCTTGGCGTGGGTCGCACTCGCGGTGCCATTCAAGATCGGCCTCTATATACAGCCATCACTATTACGACTCCCGGCACCGCCCCCGATCCCGGTGCTGGTCGAAACGCAGGTCCCTGGGAAGCCGGTCCCACAGCCGATCGATGAGATGGGCCCCTTCAGGGTCCAGGTCGGGCTCTCGGTGCCGAGACATTTGTCAATGGTACCGCGTACCAGCCGGCAGGAGCATTCCGCTCCACCCTGGACCTCCCGCTCCGCATTTAGATCCCCTCCCCCCCAGACAGGGAGTGGTTACCATATGGACCAAATCCACGGGATGGATTGTCCTAGACCCTGGCCGCAGAACGCACAGAATTCTGCCCAGAGACCACATCAGTGGTATTTCTGGACACTGCGGTCTTATCACCAGGACCAAGGGGTTCCTTCCACAGCCTCCCAATCGGCCCACTCGGAACCCCGAGTGACAGGGGCCACAGTATTCCGCCCTTCCCCAGAGGAGGTGCAGGAGATAGTGGAGCTCCAGGGTCCCGTGGTGGTCATCCTCTTGGCTGACACCCTTGCCAGGGTAGCCCTGCCTTTCACACGTACGTTCCAGACCAACGCCACTTCAATCTGACAATCTCCAGCTCGATTCTCCCCACTGCCGGGGGGGTGGAGAAAAGATATATGGCGTCCTCAAGGTCCTGTGAGTACGTATACACTCACCCCCAACCGTGTTCCTTGGTTGTTCAATTTGTGAAGGAGGGACACGGCCAGCAGCCCCTGCACCTAAGTCTAAGGAAGCTGGGCGCCTCGGCCTGTTGGGTAGAAAGGCCTGCTCTGGAGGGGGGCCTGCAGCGTAGAGCAGCTAACCACCAGGCCTTTTGAGGCGTTATAAATGTAACACCTGGAACCCAATGTGAAAATTAAGGGAATTTCCCCCAGAAATCCAGGCAGAAGTACTCAGCCCTGATTGAGGAAGGCAAAAAGGTGGCCAGAACATCTTTGCAGGCCTCCTTGGACGTCACCGACTCGGCGGCTGGGACACCTGCATTGGGTGTTGCCATATGGCGTATCTCGTGGCTGCAGTCCTCTAACCTCCCGGCGGGGGTACAATTCACGATTCAGGTCTTGCCCTTCGATGGGCAAGGCCCTTGTCTTCTCCAAAAAACGGACTCGAGACTTCACACCCTGAAGGACGACCGCACTATAATACGGTCGCTGGGGATGCATACCCCTGCCACGCAGCGCTGGCCCTTCTGGGCCCTCGAGCATCGCCCCTACCCTACGCCCAGGCCTAGGCAGGACTTCATTAGAAGACCAGGCCAGGTGGTACGAGGAGGCAGCCTGTCATCAGGCTGGCCAGAACCAGGCCCCCCCCCCGCCCCCAAGCCATCGACGGGGCCCGAACAAAACGCTTGAAGCTACGCCCGACGGTGCAGCATCACTCCCTGTCCCTCTTCAGGGACCCTTCTCATGAGCAACTCCTAATTCAGGAAGCGCAAACGCTCCTCAATATAGGGGCAATAGAGGAGGCTCCAAGGGAGTTAAAAAAAAAAAGGGGGGGGTGGGAGGTTTACTCCTGTTATTCCTAATCCCCAAATCAAAACAGGGGTTATGTCCTATCCTGGACCTTCGTGAACTCAACTAATTCATGGCAAGTTGAAGTTCCACATGTTTTTTCCCTGGGTATTATTATACCTTCATGGGATCCTGGAGGCTGGTATGCTGCCCTCGACATGAAGGATGCGTACTTCCACATAGCTACTTACCGACACACAGACGTTTTTCTTTGCTCTGTAGTCGACCAAAGGCACTTTCAATCCACCGTCTTTCCCTTCGGCCTCTCCACGGCTCCGAGGGTTTTTCACAAAGTACATGGCTGTCGTAACGGCTTCTCTTCGTCAACGGTGAATCCAAGTATTCCCATGTCTCGACAACTGGCTCATCTGCGGCAGCGCCAACAGCCAGGTCCAGTCACAGGTTCAGATTTCTATTAGCTCGACTCTCACTCGAGCGTTCCTGCCAGAGACATGCTTTCAGGCCCTAGTGACCATCATCCGCGGCCTGCAGAGCTTCCCAACTTACCAGCATGAAGCTGCCTGGGTCTGCTGGGTCTCATGGTGTCCTGCACGTTCGTGACCAGACACACCACTTACGGCTCTGTTCGTTCCCGGCCTGGCTCTCGCCAGCGTGTCACCCACACAGAGACAACATGGTTGTGGGACTGAGGGTACCATCGCAGGTCCTAGCCTCCCTAGACTGGTGGCTGGACCCCAAGAAGGTGCCATAAGGGGTGCCATTCCATACCCCAGAGCCCTCCCTGGTCCTGACCACAGATGCGTCATCCCTCGGTTGGGGGACCCATCTGTAAGATCTTTAGACGCAGGACCTGTAGCCAGCGCAAGAGTTATCCCTCCACATCAACGTAAGGGAGCTGCGGGCAGTGCGCCTTGCCTGCCAAGCCTTCTCCAAACACCTTCAGGATCGTTGTGCTATAGTCCTCACAGGCTACACAACGGCCATGTTTTTATATCAATAGGCAAGCAGGGGCACGTTCGTTCCTGCTCTGCCGAGAAGTCATACGATCGTGGGAGTTCTGCATAGCCCACTCCATCCACCTGGTAACCTCCTTTCTCCCCGGGGTTCAGAACACCTTGGCAGACCACCTCAGCAGACCCTTCCAGGCTCCAGAGTGGTCCATTTGCCCGGATGTTACTCACTCTGTCTTCCGGAGCTGGGATTTTCCCACATACACCTGTTCGCGACTCACGAGAATCGCAAGTGCCACGTGTTCTGCTCGCTCCGGGGATGCTCCCCAGGCTACCTGATGGACGCCTTTCTCGGGCCTTGGACGGATCACCTGTTCTATGCCTTTCCCCCATTTCCACTGATCTACAGGGTCCCGCTCAAGCTGCGCAGGGACAGGGCCTGCCTACTCCTAATCGCCCCGGCGTGGCCCAGGCAGTACTGGTACACTGCTCTCCTAGAGCTCTCGATGACGGCCCAGATCACTCTCCCTTTGTGGCCGGACCTTATTACTCAGCAGCACGGCAGGGTTTAGCACCCTGACCTGCAACCTCTCCACCTCACGGGGTGGCTGCGGCATGGCTGAACCAGTCCGAGTTATGTTGTTCCGACCGGGTTCAACAGGTTCTTTTGAGTAGCGGGAAGCCCTCTACCAGGTCCACCTACTGGGCCAAAGGGGAAACGTTTTTCCTGCTGGTGTGCCCCTCGGGTTATCGCCCCTCGCTGGCGGCGATCTCGGCCTTTTCACTCTGGCGAGAGTGGGCACTCGATCTTTTCCAACCCCATGGTCACTAGCTTCCTCAAGGGGTTGGAGCAGCTGTACCCACTAGTGCAGTATCCGGTCCCTGCATGGGACCTCAACGTTGTGATAACCAGGCCCATTCGAGCCTACGATCACCTGCTCGATCCTGTACCTCTCCTGGAAGACTGCCTTCCTTGTAGCCTCGACGAGGCACGTATCTGAGCTCAGAGCTCTCACTTCAGGACTCCTTACATGGTGTTCCATAAGGATGAGGTACAGCTGCGACCACACCTAGCCTCCCTCCCTGAAGGGGGTCAGCCTTTCATGTCAACCAAGACATTTTCTGCCGGTCTTCTACCCGAAGCCGCATGCTTCTTCAAGGGATCAACATCTTCGCTCCCTGGCCGTCCATAGGGCCCTCGCCTTCTATGTCCAGTGGACAAAGCCCTTTTGAAGAACGACTCAACTGTGCGTTACTGTGGCAGACCGGATGAAGGGCCTCCTGGTCTCCTCCCAATGCATCTCGTCCCGGATCACGTCGTGTATCCGGGTGTGTTATGACTTGGCTGGTGTTCCCACCACGCACCGTGCTGCCCACTCCACCCGAGCTCAAGCCTCGTCCTCCGCCTTCCTGGCACATGTACCTATACAGGAGATATGTAGGGCAACAACCTGGTCATCGGTGTACACCTTTGCCATTCATTATGCCATAGTCCAGCATCCCAGAGAGGACGCTGCGTTTGGTTCACCAGTCCTGCATTCTGCAGTATCTCACTCCGACCCCACCGCCTAGGCAAGGCTTGGGAGTCACCTAATTGGAATACATATGAGCAATCACTCGAAGAAGAAAAGACGGTTACTCACCGTAGTAACTGTTGTTCTTTGAGATGTGTTGCTCATATCTATTCCAAACCCGCCCTCCTTCCCCACTGTCGGAGTAGCCGGCAAGAAGGAACTGAGAGGGCGCTGGGCCAGCTGAGGTGGATATCAGGTGCCGCAACGGTGCTACTCCAGGGGGCGCCAGCCGGCCCACCGAGTGTTGCTAGGGTAAAAATCTTCCGACGATCGTGCATGCGCGGCGCGCACACCTAATTGGAATAGATATGAGCAACACATCTCGAAGAACAACAGTTACTACAGTGAGTAACCATCTTTTCCAGCTTGTTGGAAGCAAAGTGGGTGATTTATGTTACAGTTGGCTGGATTGCTTGAAAACAAACATACAAGTTGTTTGGGCTCCTGTTAAAAACGCAGAAGTGGATCTACCCAATCATAGCAGATTTGTTTTTAGGTTTTTTTTCCATCTTAGAATCATTGGGGTATCAAATGGTTTTCACTATGTAGAGTTTTTTTTTAAACTTTTGTTTCCAAGAATTAATTAATTAATGATATATATATATATATATATATATATATATATATATATATATATATATAAAGAAATCCATAGATTATGATAATCTAGTCAGACCTTTTGTTCTATTTTTGGTTTGTGTTCTGAGCTGGCTGTGGTATCTGACTGCTTAACAAGAATGCATTTCACAAACAACAATGAAAACATCCTTCAGGATCAAACGCCTCCATCACCAGTTTGACTGGAAGGAAATAGGGGATGGATCATTAAAAACACAGGGTATTTCATTAACGCCTACTAAAAGGCTTGAAAATGCTGCTTAAGAGAGATTTCAGATTTTCTAGTTTCATGGGTTTCAAATTTTATGCTTAGCAACATGCTTCTCAGCATTCGTTGGCCATGTAGTGCACTAAGGGCCTGAATTTCTTCAGAGAGACTGAGGACCCACAGCTCATATGGACTTAAGTTGCTGATGCAGGTGCTCAACATATCTGAAAGTCAGGTCCTAAATGCCCAAACCCCCATTGATTTGAGAGCGAGTTAAAGGCAGCGGGATCTGACCCTAAACTCACTGGTGGACATCTGAAAAGAAGTTGCTAGTACTATTTCGACATTGTAAACTATTCCCCTAAATATTCATTTTCTAATAGTGGGAGAGTATGGTAATTTGCACCTTTAATTAGATTGAAAATGCATATGCATGGCTAAATAGTTGGTCAGAGCCATCCTCTTGTGTTAGCTTTTTCTTTAGGCATGGAAGCTGCTTTGCAATCTTAAACACCATCTATTAAATATGTCGTTTAAATGTCTGCCTGCCTGCCCTTGACACTGCAAGAGCCCATTTTGTGTATGCAACTCAGGCACATCATTTTGTAATTTAATCCAGTAGAGTGTAAATTGGAATGTGTGTGGCTGGTTCCAGATTCTTTGCTTTAGAGAGAGACTTAAAATAATTCATAGTGGGATGTTGTTTCTCACCTTATACAATTCAAATAATCCTCCACTCCACTGATTCTTTCTTTGATGTCAACATTTTTGCTGCTACTGTAGATCAGTAGGAGTCTGTTGCACTTGGTGAAAATTTATCTACATTTATTTGTTTGTGAAGATATATGGGCATCCACCTTTTATAAAAGCAGGAAAACTTCATGTTGAAAAACCTTTCTGGACTTGTTGGAAATCCTGCCACAGATATTTGGCAGGTGTCTCCTTTGCTTCCCAAAGAACAGTGGACAACTTTACTTGAAATAAACAATACACTCCACTTATTCTTGTTTAAGGATTCATTTTGGGCAGGGGAGTCAAATTCTCTTTCATAGCCTTACTTGATCAACACTGTAGGCAGATACTGTGGAGGAATAGGGGCTGTGTGCCAGGCACTACTACTTCTTCAGTACAATTAAGTAGGGAGTAGGCGAAGCCTTGGCTCCACCTCCAACATGTTGGCTCAAACAGTAGCATATTACAACCTCATTGAAGCAAAGTAGGAGCAAAGAAGGAATTGTGCCTCTCTAGTTTGAACTGCAGTGAAAGTAGCAAAACATGATTAGGAGAGATCTCTTTATATTTCTGACCTGCCCATAATTGGAAATCATGAATTCCCTTTCTTGTGACATTTCTACACAACATATAGACCAAAGTGGGTGAGTTAAGCATCTACACCTTTGGATGTTTACTGGGAATGACTACATCTGAATGAATCTTACAGGTTTCAGTCTGCATGGACACATTTCCTTACAGTGACCAGGGGCCAATCAGTGAAGATTTGCTAGGATGTTTGGGTTCTATAGAATGTTTGTAAAGCCCCAAGGGTATCTCTGGCATTGAATAAATAATCAATATGGAATCAAAATCAGTTTGTAAATGAAGGAACATGCCTCTTATACTCTTGCGTTAGAGAGGATCTTGCATGTCTAAGAAAATTTCTTCCCTGTGTGACTTACACCCCTCCAAACAAGGTCTTGTTCAGGTGTTGTATTGTTCAATTTAACTGTGTACTACAGCATAATTACAAGATAAAATGCATGAACATTTTTGAGATATGGTGCTGTTCTTTATTGGATCAAAGCACCAGTAGATTTTCTTAATAGGCATAACCCATTGTAACTTTCATTTCATTACTTTCATATAGTGTATTTCAATTGTTTGCAAATTATAAAATAAACAGGCCAAGGAGGAAAGCTGTAGAACACATTTTGCAATTACTTAGAGCCTGCAGATAGCCTAACTCATTCATTTTCTAGTGACCCCTTATCACTGAGGCAGGGCCTATCATCTTGGTTACTCATTTGTACAGTGCCTAGGACAATGGAGCCATGATTTTTAATTGGGATTCCTAGGCACTACTACCTCAGAACCAATCATTTAATAATATGATTCCTCCCTGCCTCATCCACCTTTGAACCTGAACAATAACAATTTGGAGAAGTTGAGGGGCAGAGCTGCGGACAGTTAGCTAGTGTTAGACTTGTTAGTTTATTGTTATTTATTATTTGTGCTGCAGCAGTGCCTAGCAGCCCTATATGATCAGGACCCCACTGTGCTAGGTGCTGTGCAGACTAAGAACAAAAAGATGGTCCCTGCCTGTGAGACAAGGTGGGTGAGGTAATATCTTTTAATGGACCAAATTCTGTTGGTGAGCGAGACAAGCTTTCGAGCCACACAGGGCTATTCTTCAGGTCATGAGCTCCGTGTAGTTTGAAAGCCTCCCTCTCTCTCTCTCTCTCTCTCTCTCACTGAGCTCATGAAGAAGAGCTCTACATGGCTCAATAGCTTGTCTCTCTCACCGAAAGAAGTTGGTCCAATAAAAAATATTACCTCACCCACCTGGTCTCTAATATCCTGGGACCAACATAACTACAACACTGCATAGGTCCCTGCCTGTGGACAGGGCGTGCACACCGCTCACCAGAAAGGAAGGGATTAAAGAGAGACTTTTGGACCCAAGCAGCCCCACCATGCATACTCCTCTATATGAGTACACCTGGTGGCACTCAGTGCCGTCCTCTCCCCCCGTGAATGGTTCCTCCGTCTTCACTCACCTGACCACCATTCTCTTCCTCAGAAGCTTTGCTGAATGTCTTTCCACCAGTATGAAAACCTACCTCCTCTTGGGACCTGAATATTGTTCTCTCTGCCCTCACTAAACCACCCTTCGAACCTCTCGCGACCTGCTCACCCAACTCTGCAGGAAGGTGATCTTTTTGGTGGCCAGCACCTTGGTGAGATGCATTAGGGAGCTGGTGGCTATGATGGCTGAACTCCCTTGTACCATCTTCCACACAGACAATGTCTCCCTTTGCCTGCACTCCATGTTTAACCCCAAGGTGGTCTGTCCGTTCCACCTCAGCCAAAACATCCACCTTCCAATCTTCTACCCCAAACCATACTCCTCCCTCAGAGCAAAAACGTTTCATTCTCTATGTCCGCCAGGCACTGGCCTTTTACCTCCCATGCACTTGTGCTTCACCCAGGCTCTTCGTCACCATTGCTGAATGTTGCAGGGCCTATCCTCATAATACCTCTCTAAACGGATCTCCCATTGTATTGAGGAATGCTACATTCTCTCAGGTTCTTCCGCATCCTGGAGCTGTGGCTCACTCCACGTAGGTGCATGCCATCATGTGGGCCTATATTGTAAATGTACCTTAGCAGGACATTTGAAAGATGGCCACATGGACCTCTGTCCACACCTTTACTGCTCACTATACCATCGCTCAAGCAGTGGCGATGGATGCAGCAGTTGGACATGCCATCTTACAGACAGCTTTCTCGCGAGTCCCCGCACCCACCTCTACACTGAGCACATATCGCTACCTACCCACATCTGAAATCCATATAGGGAGCATCACTCGAAGCAGAGGAGGAGGTTACTTACTGTAACTAGAGGCTCTTTGAGATGTGTGGTCTCTATTCGGATTCCAGTATCTGCCCTCCATCCCCTCTGCTGTGGACTCCATTGCTTGCTGGTAAGAGGGACCCTGGAGCTGCATTGACCCACACGGCCTCTTATAGCCTCAGATACAAACATGCAAATGACACATGTGCAGGTCGATGCACACTGCTACAAAATGGTTCCAGCTCTGGCATGAGAACCCACATTTGGAATCCAATAGGGACCACACATCTCAAAGAACCTCCAGTTACAGTAAGTAACCTCTTCTTTCAGCAAGAACCGGGGAGCCCATCAGAGTTTTGGAATTTGTGAACCTCTCAAACACTTGTGGTTGTGTGCAACACTTATTTGTGAAGCATTTCTTCCTTGTGAGTTGAAGCAAAGAAGCCCTCAGCAGGGCTGAGGGGGAAGGAGGGAAGAGAACTGCCAGGTTTCTCCTCTTCCTACAGTAGTAGTGAGGTGAAGAGAAGGAGTATCGCTTGAGCTTCCACAGGGCTCTTACAGTAAGGGCATGCTGCCAGCTCTTGATCTGTAACTCTTACAGCCTTTAGGAACCCTGCATACACTTGCCTTACCCCCATTTTCCCACAGAATCCTGGCAGTGCTCCTCTTGTTATCTCTGCTGCACATAGATTTATGATCATTTAGTCTGACCTGCATGTTGCAGGCCACAGACCTCACCTACCCACTCATGCAATAGACCCCTAACCTTTGGCTGAGTTACTGAAGTCCTTAAATTATCATTTAAAGACTTCAAGTTACAGAGAATCCATCATTTACACTAGTTTAACCTTCAAGGGATCCGTGCCCCATGCTTCAGAGGAAGGCCAACGTCCCCCCCCACCCCCGCCGCCCCAGGGTCTCTGCCAATCTGATCTGGGAGAAAATTCCTTCCTCAGATATGATGATCAGTTAGACCTGAGCATGTGGGCAAGACTTACCAGCCAGACACCTAGGAAAGAATTCTCTGTAGTAACTTAAAACCCTTCCCATCCAGCGTCCCAGTAACTGTTCACGTCTATGTCCTTAACTACTTTCTCTTTCAAAATTTGTTACAAGACCTTCCATACAATGGAGGTCAAACTAACAGGCCTGTAGTTTCTCAGATCACTTTCCACGCCCCCCTTTTTTAAAATAACTATATTAGTATTTCTCCAGTCATAGGGTATGACACCCGAGTTTAGAGATTCATTAAAAATCCTTGCTATTGGTCTTGCAATGTCATGTGCCAGTTCCTTGAATATTCTTAGATAGAGATTATCTGTGCCACCCGATATAGTCCCATTAAGATGTTTGAGTTTGACTTCCCCCTCGGATGTGGTAATTTCTACTTACATATGCTCATTCCCCTTAGCCACCGTGTTACTACCTCTAAGCTCTACATTAGCCTTATTAAAAACTGAGGCAAAGTATTTGTTGAGATGTTGAGCCATGCCTAGATTATCTTTAATCTCCACCCCACCCTCAGTGGTTAGCAGGCCCACTTTTTCTTTTTCTTTTTCTTTATATGGCAATAGAACCTTTTACTATTGGTTTTAATTCCCTTTGCAAGGTCCAACTCTTCTTGGCTTGTGGCAGTTCTCACTTTGTCCCTACACTTTCTGACCGCGAAGAGGTAGCTTTTCTTGCTCATGCATCTCATCTTTCTCGTAATCACCTGATTGATATGTTTGTTTATCCAGATTGGTCTGCCACCCTTCCCTATGATTTTTTACCCTTGATTGGGATGCAGGCTTCAGATAGTTTTTACAATTCTGACTTGAAGTAATTCCAGTCTGCCTCCACATTCAGATCCTTGAGTTCTTTGATCCAGTCCACTTCCCTTTGGGGGGGAAAAAAGTTTGCCCTTTTGAAATCAAGGACCCTATTTGTAAATCTATTTTTGTTTATCCTTCCATTTAGTTAAAACTGAATTAGCTCATGATCACTCAAACCAACGTTGTCCCCTGCAACCAGATCTTCTGTGAGGTCCTCACTATTCACCAATACCAAATCTAAAATGGCATCACCTCTTGTAGGTTTGGCGACCATTTGGTGAAGAAATGTGTCAGCTATCACACCCGGGAACATCTGGGTCCTACTAAAATTAGGAGGACTTGTCCTCTAATCTATTTGTGAAGTTAGTGTCTCGCATAATGACACAAATCCCAATATTATTTATACGTCCTACCTCATCGTTAATATACAGTGCTACTCTACCTCCTTTCATTTTATTTCTGTCTTTCCTGAGCAGCACATACCCTTCAATACCTGTGTTGTGTCTTGGGCAGAGAGGAGAGGAAACTCTGTTGCCCTTTCTGCTAGGGTAAGAATGGAAGAGACATCAACCACTAAAATGCCAAGCTTCAGTGAAACTCCATGTACAATAACGTCATCCTGTAAAAGTAAAATAATGAATAAACCACCGTCTCCCCCCCCCCCACCAGACGTTACTGTAAGCCAGTTTAACTGCATGTGGTCTCCCCTATACAGAACATGAACTCACTAGAGTTAGTATGAATTTCAAATCCAGTGTTAAAATAGATTCAAAGTCGATATCCATTCACCAATCCTTTGCTTTTTGGAGCTTGTTACATTGGTACCAGTGCTACAGCACAACTGGCATCCCTTGTTGCAAGTAGCATACAGAATATCATAATAACAGATTTCACCCAACCTCTGCTATCATAATGACAAGCATCTTGAGGGTTTCCAAAATTTTATAACAGGAAAAGAGACTCTCTTTAGGGAAGAGTCTGGGCTGTGTATTTCTGATCGCAATCCAAACTTTCCCAAAGCTCAGGGTTGTTGTCTTGAAGGAACATTGTCAAGGATGATGGGCCCCAGCTTTACAGACATCTTTTAAAATGTTTCCTAATTAGTGTCTTAACCTTCCAAAAGAAGGCTGGCTTCACTGTAGGTAAAATCTCAGCTTCGCAGCAGGATGTCTGACCAACAGTAAATCTGAGGTTGTTTTTTTGTAATGCCTGCCTGTCGTGTGTCCCACTCTGCCTTTGGGCCAAGGGTGGGCAAACTTTTTGGCCTGAGGAACACATCGGGGAATAAAAATTGTATGGCGGGCCATGAATGCTCACAAAATTGGGGTTGGGATGCGGGAGGGGGGTGCAGTTTGGGGTGTATGAGGGTGCTCTGGGCTGGAACCGAGGGGTTCGGAGGGGGATCAGGGCTGGGGTAGGGGTGCAGGAAAGGGTGCAGGTTCCAGCTGGGGTGGGTGCAGGCTCTGGGGTGGGCCTGGGGATGAGAGGTTTGGGGTGCAGGAGGATGCTCCATGCTGGGATCAAGGGGTTTGGAGAGCGGGAGGGGGATCAGGGCTGGGGCACGGGGTTGGGACGTAGGGAGAGGCTATGGGGTGCAGGCTCTGAGCGTGCTTACCTCAAGTGGCCCGGAGGCAGTGGTATGTTCCAGTCCCTTCTCCGGCTTCTAGGCGTGGAGCATCCCATGACCCTTGGAGTGGGGCCATGCCATGGCTTCTGGGAGCTGCGTGGTGCGGCCCCCGACCCGGTGCCCCGGCTGGAGCATGGTGCATCCTACATGGTGCGTCCCACGCCCTGGTTGGAGCGCCGAAGCTGGGCCGAGCTGCATGATGCAGCCCCCGATCCGGCTCCCCAGCGGTAGCTCGCGGGCCGGCTTAAAATGGATCCAGCCTGTGGGCCGTAGTTTGCCCACCCCTGCTTTGGGCTTTGTTCTTGTGAGCCAGCAGGGAATGTGTAACTTACAAGAATCAGGTGCGCAAGGGTCCTTGCAAATTCCAGTCTCCTCACAAGAACAGAAATGGCACACAGAGCAGAGTGGATAGTGTCGTATGCAAAGCCAAACTAGTTTTATAGTCTGATCTCAGGGCTACCAGCCTTGATAGTGAAAGTAGAACTTCATATGAATTATATTTATATAGGAGGAGGAGGAAGGAAGGCTTCTGTGCAACACTTAAATCAACCATTAGAAGACCTAGAGTAGTAATGAATGGAAAGTGCATTGTTTACTGAGTAGTGATGGGTAAATCTCCAAAAAGGTGTTTGAATTCAGGTTCATTTCTAGTAAACATCTGAAGCTTATAGGAAACACTTGAACTTGCAAAATTGGCCTGTAAATCAGATGAGAAGGTTTTTCTCAAAGAATTCTGGTATTACAGGTCTGATCCTGGCTGGGACCAATTAGTTGAGAATTGTGCATACATGGGATATCATGAAAAGTCAATGGTTAGCCAAACTCATTCAGTTTTTAAAAACTGTCCTGTGTTTTCGGCGACGGTGCAGTGGGGAAGTGGATTGCTTATTTTACCCATACTGCTTTAGCAATCTTCAGTGCCGAGCATGATGGGAGATTCCATTGCAACAATTCCTGTTGGCTCTGAATATATCTGCTGATCAGTATGCTGCACCTAAGAGTTCTGTGGTTATCAGTTCCTGGGGAATTTACAGGTGAAACTCCCTGGCAATCAAGATAACAGGCTCTGTTATAAAGTAAGAGTGGGGATAATAGGCAGAAAAGGAGAGATTTAAAAATTAGGGAATAAATCCTGCTTGGGCCAAAGCTGAGGGAGGGGCCGTTGTGGCTTCTGTTCTCCAAATCCTGCCCGTCTTTGCAGGATTCCATGGAGTAACCACGGCACCACACAATGGAGTCTACGTCAATGCTCCTTGTGAAAAGAACTGCATGTTCTCCTAGCTCATGTGTGCTTGAAGGGTTGGTGGCAACCCCTAGCTGGCAGACTGCACCCCCTTTGGTGCTATGCTAGTGAAGGGGTAGGTATGAATCCTTAACTCATTCTTGAATGGTAGATGGGATCCAGCACGCGATATAGAGGGATGAAGGGAAGATCCCTGAGCTGCTTTCTCTTTATCCTAGCCAGTCAGCAGAGGACAAGATCTGGCCCTAGTGGTTTACAATCTGGATGATAAAATAGGACAAACAACCAAGGGGAAACAGAATAATTAATGAAAGGAAGGTATTAGGACCTAACAATGAGCAAAGGTAAGAACAAAGAGTAAATGGGAGCTTTTTTGGAATTGAGAACACAGGTATGGTGAGAATGAAGATGGGAATATGTAACTGTAGAAAGAAAACAAAATGAGAAATCAGATTGTGAAGCAGAGTTGTCTAATGCATTGTGCAGTTTCTACAGGGCCATGTCATTTTTAAGGCAATATATAGTTACTCAGTGTAGAGCATTTGCAGGAAGATAACATGATGACAAAGCTCCCTGTGCTAGACATTCATCAAACCTGTATGAAACCCGTCATACTCTTGTATTTGTTTGCATTTGTTATAGAACTATGGCATTTTGAAGATGCTGCATATTACCGTTGAAATTTCTGCTGGGGTTTCAGTTGTCATCTGCAAACCCAGTTAAAGGTCAGAGGAAGGAAACTAATTGATGTCTCCTTAATTAGCAACACAAGAATAATAGATAACATTTCTTGGTATTGTTTTCTAAAAGCTGCGCAATTAGCCTTAATTCAGAAGACTATTCTCTGAATCCCATATTCCCTTACAATTTTCTTCAGCACACAAAGTAATTCAGTGTTTGGATCACGAGTGATGAGGATTTGCTGACATTTTACTGTATTTTTTGGAGTTTCTAAAGTTCGCACTGAGGCTCTTGGTTAAATAAAAAAAATGAGGCTCTTTATTTTTGTCCACTTTTCAACAAATGATGTTGCAAAATTGCTTTTTCAGCATCTATATTTTAAAATAAGAAAAGGAGTCGTGCTTTTTTATGAAAAGAACAAAGAAGTTGGATTTTCAACTTATCATAGAAAGAGAGAGAGCCTGCTGTGCAGAATTTGTTACCCTTGGACCTATGGTGTATTATAAATGTGCTACTCTTGCAAAGCAACAAGTTTGGGTTCTCTTCCCTCCCCATCTGCCATGGAAATATAATTGATTTATTTGAGACAAAGCTTTTATTTTCTTTATGCTTCCCCCAAATGCCATACATTTACACTGTGCCCAGAGGCAGAGCTGTCCGTAGGGGGGTGCAGGGCCCAGGGCATAGGTGAGGAGCTCCCCGCAGCTCCGCCCAGGCCCTGCCCCCACTCCACACCTTCCCCCAAGGCCCTGCTCCGCCTCTTTCCACCCTGCCTCTTCCCCACTCAGTTCTGCCCCCTCCCCCACTCAGTTCTGCCCCCTCCCCCGAGCGTGCGGCACCCCCATTCCTCCCACCAGTTCCTCCAGAGGATGCAGCGAAACAAGCTGATTGGTGGTAGGTGCTGGGAGGAAGTGGGAGGTGCTGATTGGTGGGGCCCGCAAGTGAGCAGGAGGTGTTGGGGGGAGGGGGAGGTTGGTAGGGTTAAGAGAAGCAACGCAAAGTGTGAGTACTATACTGTACAGTGGAACAGGACACACAAAGGGAGCTAATAAAATAACCATGAGAGCATTTGCATTATGGAGGCTTATTTGACTCTCTTAAACAAAATATGGAAAGGGTATGAGGAACAAAATGCAAGTAATGCATTTTGCATAAATCTTCCTCTGTTTGCCGTGCTGTTGACATGACTCCCAATATCATGACATAGCTTAACTACCCTAAATTGTAAGCTGCGTGGGGTCAGGGCAGTGTGGCTTGTTTGCTCATAAAGTACCAGGCACATCTGTTGTACTATATAAAGAATAATAATTTGGTTGCAAGCAGGGAGCCACCACAGCCATTAGAACTCACTCAGCAAGTCCTTTTGGGACCTTGTGGGCCAAAGTGGGTGGCCTCCCCCCTTGAAATATGGAAGGATATCAGACTTAGGAAGGAATAATCAATTGCACAAATACAAAATGGAAAATGACTGCACAGGAAGGAGTACTGCAGAAAAAGATCTGGGGTTTATAGTGGATCACAAACTAGATATGAGTCAACAGTGTAACGCTATTGCAAAAAAAGCGAACATCATTCTGGGATGTATTAGTAGGAGTGCTGTAAGCAAGACACGAGAAGTAATTCTTCTACTGTACTCAGCACAGATAAGCCTTCAGCTGTGTCCAGTTCTGGGTACCACACTTACAGGAAATTTGGACAAATTGGAGAAAGTGCCGAGGAGAGCAACAAAAATGATTAAAGGTCTAGAAAACATGACCTATGAGGGAAGATTGAAAAAATTGGGTTTATTTTAGTCTGGAGAAGAGAAGACTGTGTGGGCCAGGGGGAGGGATAGCTCAGTGGTTTGAGCATTGGCCTGCTAAACCCAGGCTTGTGAGTTCAATCCTTGAGGGGGCCATTTAGGGATCTGGGGCAAAAAAATCTGTCAGGGGACAATACTTGGTCCTGCTAGTGAAGGCAGGGGACTGGACTCAATGACCTTTCAAGGTCCTTCCAGTTCTATGATATTGGCATATCTCCGTATATTATTAAAATAGTCTTCAAGTATGTAACAATAGTTATAAAGAGGAGGACAAATTGTTCTTCTTAACCACTGAGGACAGAACAAGAAGTAATGGGCTTAAATTGCAGCAAGGGAGGTTTAGGTTAGCCATTAGGAAAAAATTTCCTGTCAGAGTAATTAAGTGATGTTGTGGAATCTCTGTCATTGAAGGTTTTTAAGAACAGGTTAGACAAAGACCTGTCAGGGACAGTCTAGATAATGTCTCAGTGTAGGGGACTGGACTAGATGACCTATTAAGGTCATTTCTATGATTTCTATGTGCTGTCCTCTACAAGTTCTCATGTTGACATAACGTTTCGGCCTAATTGAAAGCCCTTTGAAGTCAATGGAAAAACTCCCATTGACTTCAATGGGCTTTGGATCAGCCTTCTTATTTGCAGTAGGTCCCTCCATGAGGCAGTCTGTGAGGACCTCGTTTCTTGTCTCAGTGCTACCTTGTGTGTCTCTCAGTGCTGAGTGCTGCTGTTGGCATTTTTTTTTTAAATATAGGAAATTCACAATGGCAGACACTCAGTTTCTGTTTGCAGAAAAGTATTTGGTCTTATGGAGATCATGGTCAGTGAGGTTTACTAAGGCAGGAAGGGTGCAATTTCATTCAGTTAGTGGTGATGATGGGTGCTGAAGACAGGATCAAAGAAAACCTGCAGGGAAAAAGTGTCACTGTATAGTAAAACAGATGTTCCCTCTGAAAATCTTCTAAAATGGCAAGAAATGAATACAATGTGCAGCGTGCAGTCAGCTCTGTTGCTTCCAGGGGACTATCTTGAATAGAGATGTGGCAAGCTACCAATGTTTGCTCCTCAAAATATTCACTGAGCTCAGGTTTTCTTTTCCTGAGGCTTGCCCTAATTGCCTTATTATATTCATTCCTGTTCCAGGTTAATGTTACACAGTTTGAAGTTCATCTTGTTTTCCAAATGCAAATTCTTCAAGTGTGTGTTTATTCATTGACCAGGTTTACATGCTAGTGAGAATGAGTTTTGGAGCAGGGGGGCTGGTGGTGTCAATTTTGGCAACTGAAATGTTGGTACAAATGAACAGAAGTGTCTTGTTGAGAGCTTATTTTGAGACTATGGAAATGTGATGCTGCATCTCACTCAGCACCTGCAAATGCCTCCTCTCAGTGGGTACTAGGTTAGACACTGTCAGAGTAAGAATCACTTTTCAGGACAGCCAGGACAAGGCTCCAAGGAGGCTTGTAGATCTCCTTCCTAAGGGAAAATAATTAGATCCAGATTAAGGCAGAGCAAATAATGCAAAATATTTATTAGAGCTGCTAATTTGCAGTGTGTGCAACAGCTCAAGGGGGCTGTTGCAGCAAGGAAGAAATTAGATCAGCCCTGTTCTAGTCTGTGCCAGTGGCTGAGCTACTCCTGGGCAACTCAAAGAATAGCAGCAAATTATCCTCCCCACAGTCTCTGTGCCAAGTTCTGTACTGGTGCAGGGAAGAACATGGTCCTTAATGTGTGTTTCGTTCATTTTGCGCAGCCATTGAATACAAAATCAATGCAAGTCACATCACTTTGCTTCTCAAACTGGCACCTATTTTCCTATTTTCCTAATTGGCACCTATTTTCTGATAAATTTCCCCTGTCTAGTTTATGCATCAAACAGATTGATCTTATTAAGTTTCAGAATTTTTCTCCTTCCATGAGTATCTGAAAAGAAAAGGAAAACTCACTTAACCAACTAAGATGCTGTAACATTAATTCATAGTCCAGTACTGTTTTTTTTAATGTAATGAAATGTGCTGAATTGACAACCTCAGAGACTGCATTGGTGCAGCTGCGCCACTGTAGCGTGTCTGGTGAAGACACTGATGGGAGAGTGCGCTCCTGTCGGCATAATTACTCCACCTCAATGAAAGGAGGAAACTATGTTGGGAGAGCATCTAGTACACACCGCTTTAAGTTGATGTAACTTACGTCGCTCATGGGGGTGGTGCTTTCACATCCGTGAGCGATGTAAGTTATAGTAACCGCAGAGTTACGGACACCTTGGGAATAGAGGTTGTCGGCAACTCTGAAATGTTCGTAACTCTGAACAAAGCACAGTTTGGGCTCCAGATCCAGCAGCTGACCCTCCAGGTCAGGTTTCAGCAGTAGCTGAGCTTCCTACTTCACCCCGGGATGAGTTTGCAAGCTTGTCCCCCTCCCGGGCGAGGTGTGGGTGTGAGAGAAAACAGAGCATCCCCCTCCTGGCCTGGAGAGGGGGCGTTAAAAACAGCATGTCCCCTTCCCAGCGGAAGGGGGAGGGGTGAAAGTGGTGCAGACCCCAGCGCTGCTTTTGCTCTGCTGGCTGGCTCGGCTGCCTTGGGCTGGCAGCCCCAGCATCTTGCTGTAAGTGATTGCCCCACTTGTGAGGGTCAAGGTGGGGGTGAGGAGGGGAAGGGGACAGGCAGCCCAGATGTGCCTACCTTTTAGATGCAATACAGGCACAGTACAGTATTTGCTTTTTGTGGGGGTCTCTGCTGCTACCTGATTGGTTACTTCCAGTTTCACTTGATGTCCGGTTGACCGGTCAGTCTGTAACTCTTTGGTGTTTGTATCTTTGCAGTTCTACTGTATATCAACTTACAGGGTAGTGTAGACAAGCCCTTATTTATTCACAGGACAGGTAAATTACAGTGTGGATTGGAACAGTGGCTGTAGAAGTGGCTGTAGAAGCACAACCCTGCCTTGTGTCTCCACTTGGAGGGTGCTTTAAGAGGAAGAAGATAGGCATGTAGATTGAGCTATGTCCTTTCTGATGGGATGGGCAGCAAGACTGACCATGCGAATTGTAGAAGTGGACACCAGTCCACTAAGAACTGGACTGAGACCACCAATTCATTTTGCATAGCCAGGAAACAGTTGGTATTGAATTCTAGTGATTATTGAACTGGGGATAACTGGATTTGAATTAGCCATATAAAGGTGAAAGCTTTGTATTCCTAAAATCCAAAATGTCATTCAACAATGCATGTGTATAGTATTAGGAGCACACTAGAATGAGCACATATGAGTGATTCATAAAATGTGACCAGTTACAAAAGTCTCAGAGCACATGTAAACAGTTTTAAAAAATGAGATTTAAAAAAAGAAAGGTCAGATGAAAAACAAGAATCCCTGTGACAATAAGGTCCAAAAGATAAGCAGTTGAATCAACTGATTGTACACAATGTTGTTGTGCTATAAAAATATGTCGAGTAAGGTATTTTATGAAAGCTTGTAATGATCTAAACTAAAGCCTAATGAGATGTATACAGGCTGTGGTTATGAATTTATGTATATAGAGAGCTGGGCTCAAACTTTGGACAGTGAGCGATTCAACAGGGAGAGGCACCTCCCAAGCCAGGTGTTTACACCAACTAGGCTCAAGTAACAATCCGTTGTATAATCCAGGAAAAGACAACGATGGGCCAACTATGAAAAGACATTGAGACAACTGCCAACTATGCCACTGTGATGCTTTGAGGCCTACCTAGACCTGTGAGGGGTTCTGTCACTGCTTGCTCTGTAATCTTGGGGTGCACTAATGCTGTGCTGCTGTGGCTCAGAGCCCTGACACCAGTAGCTTGCACACAAGCACAAGGTCCCACCCCAGCTTCCTCCGGCCTAATTACTCCTTGCAGGATGACACCAACATCCCTTCCAGTTTGGCGTCTCCCCAAATCCTTCCTTGCCAATTTCTTATCTACCAGATACATGAACACCCCCACCCCCGTTGTTTGTCACCTCTGAAGATGTGAAAGCAGACCCTTTCCCTTGGATACCAGCTTATCTTGGCATCCACACAGTTTACACCCCAGAAACCTGCTTGGGGTAGAAATGAACAAAAGGTTTATTTAATATAAAACCCACCAATTCAGAGATGAAATTGTAAGGGAGGGCAAACATGCACATTACACAGTAAATAAACATAAAGACACAACCTCAGGCTTTACACTTCCATATTAGGTAAAATCCCTTCTCTAATATAAGTTGCCTGTCACCTTTTGAACATTTTCCCAGTGTACCCTCTAGCTGTAGAGTTAATCCAACGTTTTTCGGACAGCTTCCTGCCTAGAGGCTGTCCCTCTATTTCTGGATTCCTTTCACTTCAAATCGTTTCCATTTTTAAAAGTGTTTGCAGTTTTTTTCTTTAGTCACCATAGATACTCAAAGTAGGGAAATCCCTAGTTGTTTCAATGTCTTACTATTGAAGTTAATGGCACATTGTGGCCGTTTCCTGAGTTGTACAGTGAATCCTTGCTTGAGTCTGCTTTTGAGTAAACACCTGGTTTGGGAGGTGCCTCTCCCTGTCCGGTCGCTCACTGTCCTGCTGTGAGGTGGAGCCAAAATTTGAGTCCAGCTATGTACACAAATAGATAAATTCATAACCATAGACTGTACACATCACATAATTATTAAGCTTAAAAATTACAAGCTTTCATAAAAGACCTTACTCAACATATTTTTATAGCACAATAATATTGTGTGCAATCTGTTGATTCAACTGTTTATTCTTTGGGGTTCAAACCCCATTTTCTCCCCCTTGGGAAATCTGGATCCTGATTGTCATGCTCCCCAAAATGGAATTATGCAGCCATCCCGTGCTCCCCTCAGCCTATGGAAAGAGATGGGCTTTGCACTATGTGCCAGTTAGTCTCTTGCACAAGTAAATTAGTGTAGTAAGTGAATTTTACATTGAAAGATTCTCCCCTGAGAGCATCTGGCTACACGCCTACCTGGAGTTCAACTTCAGACATTGTTAGCTTGAGTGACCCCAGCACAGTACGGATTTTGCTAAATAAGAATTGATGTCAAATGATTAAGGTCTCTGAGCAACACTTTGTAAGGCCAAATGGGAGTTAGGTGCCCAGTTCTCATTGACTTTTAGTGCAAATTGAACACCAGCTGCCATTTGTGCCTTTGAAAATCTCTTCCTCTGATCCTAAATAATTGGCTTCTGCACATGTATCTTTCTCCCCTTCTGTGAGGCAGGAGTGAGGAGGAGAGAGGTGTTATGGGGAGATTCAGACCTTTATCAAAATGAACTGTCATGGGTGTGCTGGCAGCTAGCTGGGTGTGTGACAGCACACTGAATATGGATTTCAAGACTTCGGAGTGAGAGCCCAGAGGGGATGAGAGCAGGACTTGCATTCTGCCAGTTACAGAAATGGCCTACACAAATGTATAGTAGCCAGGTAGCAGCTGGATTCATTGAAAACTGTAGACTGCTTCAGCACAGTTCTTATTCTGCTGATTGGCCTCATGGTAACACTCCTGATATTAGAAAATGTCTTTCGCTGAGCTGTAAGGTTCAAGTCCAGGATTGGGTCTAGAATTTGATTCTCCTTCAGACTATAGTGGAATGGTTTGCATGTTGTTGTTTCAGAATGATGAAGTAAGGTGAGGAACCCAACGACCTTCTGTGGACTGGCCTTTGGGCTTGGAAACAGGACTGTCAATGGATATTGAAATAAGGTCTTCTGTGTTTTCTCAGTACCTTGATGTGCTCTGTTATATCAGATATTCTCTTTTAAGACTTGTACACCTGTTTAGTAGCATGTAGTTGCTCAGTATTCTAGACAGGGCTGGTAACACAGCCTATTATTAAGACCCTCTTTTAGTTGCTTTTAGCTTCACCAAACTTTAATCGCTCAATCTGAAATTTTCCAGGTCATGTGTCTGCCTCAGGCTGAATATTATTTGGAAAGCTTCAGCCAAAAGGTTCAGCCATTTCTGAGAACAAGGCTTGAGAAAAATACATAGTTTTAATGATGTTAAAATCTCCTGTAAATGTGTCAGGGGATTATGGGAAGGGAAAGAACAGTCTCACAGTTAAGGCAGTTGAATGCTATCCTGGAAAACTGGATTCTGTTCCTTTCTCTGCCATTGAGTTCCTGTGTAATGCAGGGAAAGTCATGTAAATCCAGCTTTTCACAGGTGGTCACTAATTATTTGTCCATCATTTTCTGGGTGCCTGGCTTGAGATCTTGGGGCCTGATTTGAAGAAGTGCTGAGAACTCAGTTGTAACTGAAGTCAATGGGAGTGGTGATTAAACATATAAAGTGCTGTATAATGCTAAGTACTCGGATAAAATCAGGTCCCATGTGTCTCAAATTGGGCACCCAGAATTAGTGGATGCTTTTGACATTAATTTCTCTTTGCCTCAGGTCTCCGACAGTAAAATGGGGATACTATCGTGATGAGTGCCATAGAAAGCCCACAACGAAATTAATAATGCTGTCTTCAGAGAAGAGTTTGGATAGTGTGCAGTAAATAAGGCATGAGGCCACACATTGAACTATGAGGATAAAACAAAATATTGTATAGCTGCTTGGTAAGTGAGCACTGTGCACTAGATGAGGCAGTGTTCCTCTGGAAAAAAAGTAGTATGTGATCATGAAGTTAAAATCTGTATCATAATGCATATGCAGAAGGGGGCTGAATTTAAATTGCCCAGGCAGTCTTTAATTCTGGCATTTCCTAGCTTCTGAATGCTTGGTTATGCAACTTTATGTTTTTAATATAATGTTGTGTGTGTAATTCTATTGCACAAGTAACTCTGAGCTCTTTATAAACATTAATTAAGCCATGTAACTCACTTGAGTCAAGTATTATTTTATAGATGGGTAAACTGAGTCACACAGAGGATCACACACTGAGTTAGTGACAGAGTTGGAATGAGAACCCAAGCTTCCGGATTGTTTGCTATAATCAATAGACAAGTAATTTATTTTTATGAATCTTGTTTGTTACATAGATGTGGAATACTGCATTAGTTTTATATGAAATCTTTAGGAAATGGATTTTGAGTGGTTTCATTGTATGGCTCCTAGCACTTAATGTACTGGCTACTGAGAGTTTTAATTTGTTGACATTATTGATGCTGCCAAAGTAAAGAAATGGTGTGGATGAAGGTTCCAGGGACATCTAAGTGACTAGTCAGACTAGTACAGTTTAAGTAGGACATAAATGGAAATTGGAAAAAAAAAAGATTTCTGATCCGGTTGGTTTGTTTTTGTGTTTGTGTTACATAGTTCCTACATGTTCTACTGAGCTTACTTTAGTCTTGGAAGGCCTGCTCAATATAGGGAAGCTTTAAAAACAACTATCATGCTTGAACATTACAAAGCTGAACATTTTGTTCAAAAATAGAAAAACGTAATTCTAAGTACAATGCCTGTCCTACAGAAAAGGAATATTAAAAAACAACAAAAGCACTGAAATGGCAGACAGGAAAACATGGTGTCCTCTGTGAACAAGGTGGAAATACTAGCAGTGGTTTGGATAGAGCCATCAGCCTGTATTTAAAACTGCATGGATCACAGGCTGTACATGTGGGTATCTGCCCTTCTCTCTCTGTTGACTGGATCCCTCTTCTCCACTGGCCTCCACTGACTGCCTGTCTATTGCAGTAAACTACCACTTCCCCCAAGAAGGGTAAAAGCTGAAGAACAGCACTTCATGGCATAGTGTTAAGAGACATAATGATTTGCCACATACCTTACAAGAGCAACTTGAAAAGCAGCTGATCCTAAATATTATCCCTGATCAGCCATCAACTATCACTGGTTCTTTCCCCCACCAACAGCTGTGCATGTTTGATATTCAGAGGGTATGGTGGGAGCTAGAAAGTGAGGGAAGTAGGCAGTGTAGTAATTATTCCCTTGCTTCCATGCTCCCCAGACTCATTAGCATGGTGTTTATGAACATTTGTTTTCCTTTGCAGAAGAAATGTTTAGCTATAGATGGGTTCATTTGTAATCAGTATGTACATATACAATGAGAAGCCTTTGCATGACCATAAAGTAGCCAAATGGATTCACCACAGAGCAAGAGGTCTGTAAAGATGAAGGTGAGAAGGAGTGGTCTGTGGTTAGGGCACAGGACTAGGAATCTGGAGATTTGAGTTTTATTCCTTTCTCTGGCTGCAGCCTACTTGTGTCTTGGGAAAACACCTGTTCATCAGTCTTCTGTGTCATGTCTTAACTGACATTTATAAAGTAATTTGAGATCTTCAAAGGTGGAGCTATATAAGAGCCATGCATTATTACGGAATCTTAAGTTGCAAGAGAATCTTCATTGCCTCTGTTTTTTAAGACCGATTAAGAGTTGATAGAGTCTTGGCAGCTAGATAAGCTACCACATTAGCCTTTCGCTTCTGGAGACCTGCATTCAATTATTGACTGATGAGAAGAGAAAATTATCTTCATATCCCCTCAGTCCCACATCACAAACCACCATCATTTGGCTCAACAGACCGTCTCTGCTCAGGGAGGCTCAGGACTGAGTCAGCGAAGGGGTAAACAGGTCAGGATGGACAAGCTTGTGCAGAAGTTTGCTTGGAGCCTGCCTGTGGGAGTCTGACACAAATTACAGCTGCTATTAACCCTCTTTCTGAAACAGTATCTTGACTCTTAAATCTTAAAATACAGAAATTCCTGCAGTTAGCATAGCTGGGAAGATATCGTACAATGGAACTGGGGGTTGTGATATACCAAGAAATAACTGGCACATAAAGTATGTCCAGATATCTAGAGGCAATGAAAAAGGTGACCTGGGTAAAGTGCCCAGTATTTCCAAGTGTGAAGTCCCTCAGCTACAATAAAAAGACTAAAGCACACAGTAGATTTGTAATAGCTTACTTCAGTGCACGGAGGAGCATTTCAAGCTTTAAGTTCCTTGTTTAAGAGGCCTGTTTGGTGCCTGATGTACTGTAATGGCTGAATGTCAACTTCTACAAAAGTGGTATAAATACTGTCAGAATAAAACCCGCTTTGCTGAGATCTAGGACACAAAGCTCCTGCTGAGCAAAAGCCACAATAAGTAGTCTGTTGGTAGTGATCAGAAAGCTGAGTAGAAACCCACTTACCATAGATTGAGGGCTTACAGCCTCTGCTCAACTGGATCTGGGCAAAAAACCCTGGCACCATTAAAAAAAACAAACTTACTCTAATCTTTTTGTGCATTCCTAGAAACATTTTGCTGTGGATTGGCCTCAGAAATACCTGACATGTTACCATGCTGGGATGTTTCAAACGAACTCCGTTAGAAGCAAACCCAAACATTCTGATCAGTGTCATTAGAATTTGACCTTGTGGGGTCCCCTCTCTCCCATCACACCTTTGGTATACGTACATACCATCTTCTAAATCATGAACCATATGAACTTGTATGTAGTGAAAAACAACAAGGAGAAAGGCTGAGGGTATGTCTATGCTGCATATTGGAACCTGTGGCAGTGAGTCTCAGAGCCTGGGTCTACAGATTTTGGCTTGCAGGCCTTGTGCTATGGTGCTAGGGGCAACTATGTAGACATTGTGGCTGGGGCTTGGCAGTCCAGGGAGAAAGGTGGGCTTCAGAGCTGCAGTCGTCTGCATGGCTGTTTTTAGCGCCGTGGCACTTGCCTGAATTTGTAGAGTTTTCTGAGACTTGCTGCCCCGGGTTTTGAAACACAATGTGGACATAGGCTAAGAAATTCTGTAAAGCACATGTGTGTGCTCTCTTGCCCAGGGGTTAGGATGGTATGCCATAGACCAGGTTCAAGTCCTTGCCCTGCCAGCTGCACCCGAGACAGAAAAAAGTTTAGTCAAACATTTTTTGACCAGCTCCACTGATACGTGATACTTTGTGATACTTTCTACAACGATGTGTTTCTTTACAACTTGGCAAAAAGCACTGGAGGGTGTTTTGTTTTGGGGCACCCAAACGCACAGTATATATGACATTTAACTTTCTGTTAATGAGATATTATCACTGTTGGTAGGTTTAAATTCTCCATAACTTGTTTTTCTTTCATAGTCTAGATAACTTAATTTTATTTTCCAAACTGCATCAGTAGCCGTATCATTAAAAAACAGTGTGCAGTGGCAGAAAGCTCACTTTTATTAGCAAACAGGTTTTTTTAGTTTCAAGCCTTCAAGGGGCTAGTGAGTAAAATTTAAAAGGAAGAAAAATACTGTGGAAAGGGAACAGTTCACAATTCGAAGTACGCTGAAGCAAAGACTTGGATCTGAATTGCTTGAAATACAGGGGCAAGACTCTGCGAACGCCTATGGAAGTGAGCAACTTCACCCCGGGAGTAGTGCCAATAGGACTACGCAGGAAGATAAAGTTAATCAGTTGTGTTTATAGGACTGGGCCCAGGGTATGAATTTCACCCATCTCTGCTCTTTCTGTTGTCTCTCTATATATTTGGGTCTCAAACACGCGGGCTCCCCACGCCCCCCCCTTTAAAAAAAAAGTTTTTTTTTTTTTTTTTTTACCCCCAGGCAGTTCCTGCTGCCGGACAGTTGTTCTGGCGGTGGGAACTGCCTGGGGGTAAAAAAATAAAAAATAAAAAAAAATGGGAGGGTGGGGGTGGGCCGCAGGGAAGAGCTCCGTGGGCCGCATGGGAAGAGCTATGCGGTTTCTGGGAGGAAGGGGGGAGAAGCGGGAAGCCGTGCGCACAGGGGAGGGGGCGGAGAAGGGGTGGGGCCTAATGGAAGGGGTGGAGTGGGGGCGGGGTCAGGGGCAGTGAGGGGGCGGTGTCAGTGATGCGGCCCTCGGGCCAATGCACTAGTCCTAATGCGGCACTCGTGGTAATTTGAGTTTGAGACCCCTGGGATAGAGTATCCAGGTGTGAACGGAAATTGTAATGGATCCATATTAATCAAAACGTCATAAATAAAATTTCCCCTCTCTCTTCCCAAAATCCTTCAGTCCTCTACACAACAGAATGAAATGTACTTGCTGGCAGATTTGCCGCAACAAAACTCTGCCTATGTATCTCCTTTTTCTGGAATTCCATTGATGGGACACCATATAATCTGGGAGCATTTACTCCTGTCTGACTCTTTTGCTGGTAGCAATCAGCTATGCACAGTGTTATCGATGGATCACTGGCTCATGCCCTAGGATTGTGATTCTGTGGCCAGGATCCCAAGGCTTCTGCCTTAATCTGAACCCTCTAATATCATATCAGATAAATATGACTCCTGATATATATATTTTGGCATGATTTAGGAAGCAGTATAGGTTTCATAATGCACAAATCTAAGATGTGGAGGATTAGAGGAGAACATTACATTGTTGTGGCTGGATCACAATCAGTTTAAGAATAAAGATTTTTCTAAAAGATGACACATAATATAATTTGATTTTTAGCTACCAGAGTCCTTTGTTCCCCTAAATCAAGAATCTCTACTGAATTTAATAAACCATTGGCAATTGTTTTGGTCAATTTAAAAATAGCAGAAGTAAGATCCATGGGATCATAAAAATCTAATTCCCACTCAAGACCAAGACATTTGTTCCATAGTTACTTAATATTACCAGACTCTACATCAGTCAGATGAAAAACGGTGCCCAGAAATCACTCCTTTACACTAAACAATTCTCTTCCACACTATTTTGGATAAGCCATCATAGACAGGATCTTACAAGATCCTGATGGTATTCAAACTTTTCACTGCAATGTGACCTCTAAGGGCTATAACACTTGTTATATATACGTGATTGCTGAGATTCCCATATACAGGATTCCAGCAAGTGCCGTCTTAAGAAAAACTTACAGTATCACAATTTTTGTGATAAAATCATGAGTTGGCAACATCATAACTTATTTAATTCTGAGCTGAACAAATAGTCCCCCTGTGGAAGCTGAGTTTGGCTGGAAGAAGAAAGTTTCCTTCAGTGAAGCGTAACCTAAAATTAGTAAGTTTTTCTGTCAATTTTTTTTATGCACTAAAATATACAGAATGTCAGTGCTGTCCAAACTGAAACTGAGGGCTTCTCTAGGAGAAATCATTGAAACTTTCCCACTGTTGCTAACATTTGTTCAGCTCTGCTTGTGTCAATAATGTTTGAAGCTTTAGTGTAGATGGGCTGCTGGTATATATATATATTTTTTTGCAATGTGTCATCTAAACCTGCTCAAAGCAGGTCTAATAGACATCATGTTAAAAATGCCAGTAGCAGCTGGAGGCCCATTTATGCTGGGGCTGGAACCCTTGCTAACGATGGTGGAGATTAAACCAGTGTTAGCAATGGAAAATTTCCCTAGTGTATACAGAGTCTGCATGATTAAAATGAGCAATTTTTAGTCCCGAGTGGATAACAAGACTATCCTAAATAACTCCCTTTCTCTATATATAATTGTTTGGGTTTTTTAAAGTGTGGTTCTACTCTGAAAAGGGATAATGGCATTGTTGTGTTCCATGGGTTTTTAAAAAATATTATTAAATGATAATTTTACAGCACCTATTGTGCTAAATTGCCTCAGAGTGCAGATAAGAAGACCTGGTCACTGGCCTGAAAAAGAATACTCTCTAATTTCAGACATGCTGAAATGAAGAGGGTAACAGAAGTGAGGGGAAGAGGAAAGGTGGAAAGGAAATGAGTTACAGCAGTAAGGTGCTGAGTATACTTAGGCGCACAGAATGGTGGAACAAAATAAATAATTGTCTCTGCTGACTCATCTTGTATAGGCATTGTGATAGAAATCAGTCTTGAGGAGAAATTTGAATGAGAATGTGGAGGCCTGCTGTTCTAGCTCAGAAAGGGCATGCCATGCTTAGAGGGCAGCATGGAACACACTATAGGGATGGTTGTGGGAGAAGTTGAAAATCTGAGCATGGAGCATCATTGGTGGAAGAGGACTTAGAGGCAAAGTACTAAGAGGGTGATCCAAAGCCCATTGAAGTCAATGGGAGGTTTTTTATTGATATAACTGATCTTCAGAACAGGCCAAAGAGAGCAGGATGGCTATATGGGATATGTGCAGCATTTTGAAAGTTAGGGCAAGAATTTTGAAGTTGTGATGAAGAAGGGGAGGCAGTGGAGGGATTTAGAGGAAGTCACATGTTCATATCAAGAGACCTCCAAGATTATTTTAGCAGCTATATTTTGAATAGTCTGGAGGAGGAATGGTGTGTGTGTGTGTGTGTGTGTGTGTCGGGGCAAGAGAAGAGGAGGTTCAGGTAGTCAAGATGGTGGTTGAGGGGGGCCTGGATGAGAGTTTTAGCTGTCAAGACTAAAAGAAAAGGTCAGATCTTAGACACCGTGGTCTTTGTCCTTTTAGGTTCTCTTCAGGAAAACGCTACATGAGGTAGTGAAGGATGAATGTTCTATGTGGCCCATGAAGGATTATGTGGAGAACTCGCTGTGTTAAATAGATAGGAATATGCATCAAAACTGAATCTGAGTAGATTATAAAATGAAGAGTTGAAGCCAATTATGGAAATCAAGCATGATGTAATAGTTAATGAAATCAGCACAGCAAACACAGTGGATTATGCTGATTGCCAAGAACATCTTGCTTTCACAGTACTTATATAACAGTAATGTAGTGCCTTACAGTACTTTGTCCATATAATAATAATCCTCTTCAGTTTCTTTTCTTTTAAACTCTTTTAATACAATGCTGTACACAATACTATTTGAAAAGTCACCTGCTTGTGCTGTTTAAACATTATTTGTCTGGGAAGTTTAACTCCACCTGGAGAATTTTTCCTCCATATGCACTAGACTTACCTGTATTTTATTGTCCTCAAAAACTACTATGACTTACCTGCCTTGTAGTTCATGTATACAGGGGAAGAATTCAGGCTAGTGAGAAATATTTCTGTTCTAAAAGTCTGAATGGAGGATGTTTGGTGGTCTTTATTTTGTTTCTGTTTCTGACAATCCACATTTAGCTCCACTTGAGGGCAGGGGGACGGATTTTTGTGCCAGTTCTGTAATAAGTGTCTGTTCTCCAAGACTTTGTGTTTTTTAAAAAGGGCTTTAATTTGGAGCTTTGTATTAGAGCTTGAACTGTCAATCATCTGTTTTTGCAGACTGGATAGGTCACTTAGTAAACTAGAGTTTGCCTCTGAAATCCTAGCTTAACTGAAATCAGAGTAAAATAAGCCCAGAGAACAGTAGTTTCCATTAAAAATGTATATTTAAAAAGGGATTTGGTTCCTTGCAGGCTGATAATAGTAGCTTGCTGGCTAGGGCCTTTTATGAGCATAAAGCTGATTTCATACATTTTTGAAAGATGCTTTGATTATAAATTTATAGTGAAAATTGATCTTGCAATAAAGGCACTGGACTGGGATTCGGGAGATCAAGGTTCAATTACCAGTCTTGCCTTGGATTTCTACGGATTTTTATTTTTTTTATTTTTGGTCTATCATTTAGCCTGTATGTGCCTCGGTGTCCCATCTGTAAAATTGCAGGAGTCTTGCAAGTATGCATTCAAGTGCTCACATACTATAATGATAGGGCTATTGCACAGAAAGGGCTATAAATAAAGAAATAAAATTTCTTTAATATTTTACATCACCTGATAATGGATTCACACAGTGATGTAGAATCTCTTGTATTCTCCCTGTTTTAAATCCATAGGAGGGCTAGCCATCCTTTAAAGCCTATTTGTGTTGTTCAAATTGTCTTGTGCTAGTCTCCAGCCAATCTCCCCCTTCACCTACAGGACTCTTCACTGGGCCTTTTTGAATGAAATAAAATATTGATTCCCAAAAGACAGCTACACCGATCTGGCTGGTCTCCTCCGCTCCCCCCCCCCCAATGTTTCTGAAATTCTCATATTCCTTTGATTAATCAGATGAACTGATGTTGCTTCAACTGCAGCAGCATGTATATGCCCTTGCCTTATCTCCTGTATCAGAAAAGTCCTCTGTTTGATGCTCTTGAGTTATACCAATGAATGGTGTGTAGCAGACTCTTTTTTTGTATAAAACACCCAAAGTGCTATTGCTGTGTTTAATAATTTTTTTATGTTTGTCATGTTCATCCCCTAACACAGGCCTTTTATAGGTTTTAATGTGTTATTTGCAGACTAACATCATCACACCCTGAACTCCTTACTGGATCCAGCTAGTACAGGTGACAATAGCAGAGAAGACAGCACAGGGTGGGCTTCAGCATGGGTTACACAATCTTAGCACGGATGCTGAGTACATCTTTAGGTTGCTAGCCTGCTCTGAAGCCTGCTCTGGTCTGTCTTCACCATTATTGCTACTTGCACAAGCTGGATGAAGGCTTGCTAAAGTAGGCTAGCCCATGCACATCTTTTGCTGTGTAGACGTAACCTCAGTTTGAAACAGGCCAGACCCAGGAAGATGAAAGAGTAGTATCCATGACAAGTGGTTACATGTAGAAAGAAATTTTTTTAAATTACCTCTAGATCTGCTGTGTCTATACTTCACATTATAATAGCAAATGTTTAAGGAGGCTGTTCAAAATTTTTCAACATTAGGCAAGCTTTACAGGAAACTGATTTTAATAAAATTAAAGATTTTTTTTAAAAAGTGCCAACAATATTCTGTTAAAAAAATTAGAACCTAGTGAATGATGCCTGGATAGCTATTAGTGTGTATTTCAATTCATAGACAAAATGAGTTGGAGTAAGATTGAGAGTATGGATCAGTAATTTAAAGTAAAGTATTACAAGGAATGTTGTAATTATCCCAAAACCAAGCATTCAAACCCAGATAATTGAGCATTAAGATTAAATTTAAATGAAATCCAAAGTTGTTAAGGTAAAAGACACAGTTAAGGCACCCACCCAGCATTAACTTTGCCTTACAACGATGCCATGTAATAACAGTATGATTAAGGCATTTTAGTTATTAGATTAAACTGTTTTTTAAAGACACACTAAATATTTTCTTTTTTTCCCTCCTCACTCATTGCATTACCGCAGTTACATTGAGAAATCTTAAAGCTACTTTAATAAAATGAATTGTTTTGAAACACTCAGATACAACAACTTTACCACTAATCTTTCATGAACTGGCTTTAAACTTGCAGCTAAGGGAAGAAAGTTAGCATCTGTTAATATTTTATTTCAATGTTTTAAACCACTCCCCATTGCTTCCCATATATATATTTTTTTCTTGTCCCTTACTTAAAAACAAACACAACTGTAATATGGGCCCAAACATGGGCAGATAACTGTTTCTGGAATGCTAGATGTCTTCACTGTGCAGCATTAACTAGATACAACATTTTTGGGTCTATAAAAAGCTAGCACATAGACAAAGATTTTATGTTGCTTGTTTCTATAGCTACAGTAAATGTAATTACCGAAGAGTCAAAGAACACCTTTTGCAAATTTTATTGTAACCTCAGATAGCTAATTACATTTACTTTTTTTGGTTCTCTAGGACAAAATGCTCACTTTGAATTTAACACGAGTAATACCATTTTCCATCTTTGTTATGTATTTTATGTCAGAAGACTTATCTCCACAGAGCCTGGGGTTCTGTCTGTAAACATATTACAAATATTATTACCACTTATTTTCTGGATGAAAGATGAAAGTACCGTGTGCGCCCAGAAAAGCATATTTCTCTTTTACTTTTTACTGCGTGCTACATACCACTGCAAATTCAGCATGAAATCACTGCAGAGATAATTCATACTATTCTCTAGTATCTTGCATTAGACTAGAGACACCTCAGAGATTGCAACATTATCTTTGGGAATACAAACTATGTAAATATAGACTTACAACACAGGGTTATGTTAGATGTTAGCCTGTGTAATTTTGTTAACAACAAAAGAGAAATCAGGTAAGGAACATGTATTATTTTTCTTTTACCATGAAAACCTGAGTTTCCGCCAAATGCTTTCAGAATATTTTGTGGGGGGAAATGAAATGTCTTTTCTCTCCTCCCCCTGTTTTTTGTGGGAATGCCTGGCTAAAAAATGATGCATAGGTGTAGTAGGATTCAAGCTGAATAAATTGTTTAAAACTGTGGAACCAGAGGAATTTGCAAGGATACCCACAGTAAAGCAGAGAGTATTTTGAACCTGGAAAAGGGTACAATTGGTTTATTATTTGAAAATATGGGTGTTTATCTAAATCTCTGTATTCTGCAAATCTATAAATTGGACTAAAAAATTTAGGATTCGGATTTTCTTCATGATAATTCTGATATTTTTTTATCAGCTTGGGTATCAGAGCACTGATTTTTCTTACCGGCACATCTGCTCAATGTTACAGGTGGGTCCAAACCATTGGATCTGAAATTCTTGTATCAATGCGAAAATTCAGATTTGGATTTGAATTTATTAGACTGAATTGAACCCTAAATCCAAATACTTCATAACTTCGGGAAAGTTTTTAGATATTGACCCAGACTTCAAGCCTCACTACACCTGTACTCAGCACTGAGTGGCATTTAAAAGCATGGGAGAGAAAAGGAATAGCACAACTCTATTGAGCTAGAGAATGTTGATGAGATTTCAACAAAGGTTTGGAAAAACATGGTCAAAAGTATGACTGGGTGGCCATTTTTGTCTCTGAAGGAGCAATAACCAAAACAATTGTATTTAGTTAGGTTTTGGTACTTTTTTTGCATGGAAATAATTTATATTTTTTACTTACACACACGTGCACACGCTCTAAATCATAGAAAATAGAGAAGGAAAAAGATTATTGATCCAATCTCATTGTCCTAGTGCAGGTTGTTCATTACAGGATATTCTTTAGTGCTTTATCCAGTCCAATTTGCAGTGACTAAGCTAATAGAGTTTACTTTGGGATATTATTCCAGAGTGTCCAACCTTTAGAAATTTGTCCTTGTATTCATCTAAACTCCTTCCTTCTCAGTTTCTCTGCATTGCTCTTAATTTTATTATGCAGAGTTCCTTTTCCTCTGTGGTACTTACACACTTCAAATACTCACAATAGACTGTCCTAGTTCCCTCTTAGCTATCGTTGGACAGAATCAGAAGTTCTGGAATGAATATTCTCATTGGCCCGGATTGTGTGAGGTGCTGAGTGTTGGGCCAAATTAATAACAAATAAAGCAAAATATTATTGAAAAATGAGAGAAACGAAGAGGTAAAATACTGGAATGTTCGAGGCACCTACCAGGCAGGTTTATTTTTAAACATTTTTGAGCACGAAACATGCACAACCAATGTGACCGATTAATTCTTTTTCCTACACAATTCAGCTGAGGGAAGAACAGAAAAGAAAGGAGGGGGTCTGGGGTCTATGCCAGGCAGAATTTCATTTCGCTCATATTGGGATGTGTGTGTGTGGTGTCTTCTGTCATGGCGCATGCACACACTTTACGCAGGTGTGCTTAGTGAGGGAGGCGATCTTCAGCATTTTCTGACAAGAAAAGGGACCTATTTTCAGGAAATATTTTGATATATTCATCTTGTTTCTTGGCCAGCTCTAGTATAAAGTATTTTCACTATATCGACTACAGGTTTTTTTTGTCATTTGCAATGTAGATTATTTAAAAAACCACAACAAACGGATAGAGTCATTGAGCTATCAGATATATGAAGTGAAGGAATCTTTCAAAGCAGCTCATTTTGTACATTCAGCAGCCTCCATAGAGCCATTACATGTTAACAGAGAGCAAATAGCCTTGTCTTAACATTTGTCTATTCTGAAACTGCATGAATTCAGTCTTTTGAATTGTTTTAATGCTAGTTGTTTTAAACTAAATACAAAATACATGGAAACAAAGATAAACCATCTTTCTCTGACATAGTCAGCTTTTACATTTAATCTCATGTCTGCTCATCTTGTATTTTGTCTGTGACAATAAATACCAAGAAAAACAAATACCCAGGTGAATTTCCAAGTTCAATGCAATTAGAACCGGTTAGGAATTTTTCAACTAAACGTTTTTTTGGTCAGAAAATGCTGATGTCTTGAAACAGATTTTCTTTACAGAAACGATGAAATGATGTTTTCAGTGATATTTTCTCAGCTCCAGGATGGCATTCTGAGAGACTAAGAACAATTCCCAGAATAGCTAATAGCCCAGGGGCTAAGAGACTCACTTGGAATATGGAAGACCCAGGTTCAAGTCTCTTCTCTGTTTCTTACAGAACATTTTTGAAGGTCTAGTTTTGTTCCAATGCAAATGAAAATAAATGTTAAAATCTTGAAATTTTTGCATGAAATGGAATACTTGTTTTCAGGCCAGTCCTAGAAGGCATGCAAGAAACAGAAAAGTGGGTACAGCACTAGGGTTATTACCTGGAGAAAACTTCTTAGTTATAAAACTTGCATAGTCAGGCCTGATAGTGTATTAAATGTATTAAAATCTAAGGAAGAACCTCCTTTGATTCCTAAGGAGCTTCTAGTTTTAGCAAGTTGTAAGTGTCTTAGAATCCTCATGTACCTTTTATTAAATTTTGCCTTTGCTTTATAAGTAGAGACTGGCTGTAGTACTATGTGAATGTTTCTACTCAGTGAGTGAAGAAGAGAGAGGTATTAAAATATTAGTGACATTTCTTGACAGCTTCCAATATGATTGAAATGAATCACATTAGCAGCTTCGACAAAGAGTTCTGTGGCACCTTATAGACTAACAGATGTATTATGTATTATGTTACATAATACATAATTATGTATTATTATTATGTATTGGAGCATAAGCTTTCGTGGGTGAATACCCACTTCTTCAGATGCATGCAGTGGAAATGTCCATGGGCAGGTATAAATAAGCAGGGATGAGTCAGGCTAGGGATGACAAGGTTAGTTCAATCAGGGAGGATGAGGCCCTCTTTTAGCAGTTGAGGTGTGAACACCAAGGGAGGAAAAACTGCTTTTGTAGTTAGCCAAAGTTAATGATATAAGCAAATGATATAACCAAAGTTAATGATATAAGCAGGAATGTAAGTTAATTAACTCCTCCAGTAGGTGGTGATGGTGTCTTTGTAGTTTCTCAGCAATGAAATAATGGTAATAATTTCACCTATATCTCACCCTATTCAAAAATATACACCCCTAGCAGCTTTGTGACAAGTTCCTGTTCCTCACTGTCCCCTGGCTGCCAGTCTCACTCTCCCTGCCCTCTTTGTCCTTCCAGTTGCACATTTCCACTTCTCTCCCTCTCACTCAATGCCATTAATTAGCACCCTTTATGAGAGAAGCCAAGAACCAAATGGATTCCTTCCTTTCCTCCCTGCCTTGCTCTGACCTGCTCACTCCCTCCCATTCTCCTAATCTCCTTGTCCCCGCAATAACTAAATAAAATGAGTAAATGATATAGAAATGAAACAAAGCATCCTCATTCTGATCACTTCACTTGTATGTTGTATCCCTCCCCACCCCTGATTTTTTTTAAAATGTTTGTCTCTCTTTGTACGTGTTAGGACAAAACCTACCACAATGGGGCCTGATCTCGTTTGGGGCTTTTGAGTGTTAATGAAATAACAATCAATAATAACTATTAGTTAAGTGTAGTTGTTGTTTACTTACAGACAGCACAGGCCAGATGTTCTAGTTTGGCTCAGAGCAAACTGGAAAGTTGTTGGGAGCACAGGGCAGGGTGCAAAGCCATATTTGAGGTACCTGGATTCTGTAGCTGGTTCTGCACTGGCCCTGTCTCCAACGCAGATTAGAGCAGTCTCAGGGCTGCTTTAAACTACATTGACTGTCAACTTTTCCGGAAGCCAGGAACCACCCAGGTGCAGAGACACCCTTTTATTCCAGTGAGGTACACTAGACAATGAACTGAAAAGAAACTCTGTGCTACCCAAGGAGAATCTTCAAGGGGACAGTTAAGCTGGCTTTAAGGCTGCTTTGCACTCACCAGAGCAGTGCAAATGAAGCTAGACTGAGATAGAGGATTTGGCCTTACTTCTGGAAAATGACCTTTCAACAGACGAACAAACCTAACCAATTTTGTTTGAACATGTTTGAGTATTTAAAGGTGACAGATTGTGGATAAACCCTTCATAACAAAGCTCTCATATTTTTGAAGCAAGCAAAAGATTGTCGTTTTTGTGTTGTAAGAATGACAAATGAGAGCCAGTGATGAGGAAACCAGGTTGCAGAGATATTAGAAAGACATTTAATAAGCAAGCAAAGTAGCTTAGTAAATGCCACTGTAAAGTGGGGATATATTTTAGTAGGGATGACAGCATTTTCTATGACCATTAACCTTTTTGCTGTTGAAAATTCATTTGCAATGCAAAACACAGAAAGGGCAAATAAGCTAGCAGTAGCATAACTGGGAAAATCAAATGTCGCGCACTGCAAATAGTTTTGTAAAATTATCAAATTGAGGCTACGTCTTGTTTTCTGAACTGGTATGTGTATATATTTTGACTTGCATGAAGATACATTTCTGCTATTCAACCTCAGAGGTGCCCATTCTGCTTGGTTTAGACTTCAGTTAGTATTCCCATGTTGATTTCAAATCCATTATGACTATTCTCTAAAAGGGAAGAGAGTAGCAAGTTCCAATTTCCTTTGTCATTCTGAGTATGTACACAGCTTCCCATTTATACTTCTATCCTTCTTATTTCTACTCCATCCTGATTAAAGCTAGAGCCTAACATACATGACTGTAATGCGAATTTTACCAATAGGTGAAAAACATCTTCTTCTTAAGTTAACGGTGAAAGAAGTCAGGTCAACAATTCTGGAAATGTAGTCCATTGCAAGCAGCAATGCAAACATCCCCATTCCAGCCTGCCAGATGCAGCCTCGACATGGAGAAAATAGCTCTGGGGGAAAGAAGGTAGCTCGGCCTCGCTGGTCATTTAGTTCTTGACTTCTCTGAGATGCGTTACAAAGGATGCTAATTAATGGCACCACTATCTCAACAATTAATACAGGTTTCAGTATTTTCGGTAGACCATTGAAGAGATGACAAGTGATTAGGTACTCTAGCTCCATTCTGGCCTAGGTCAGTAGTATATGGGACAGCCATATTGAACTCTTTTTGTTTCTTCTCCTTCTTCCAAGCTCGGAGTAAATTTTAGACTTACGTTTTCTGTTCAAAGAAAGCTTCAGTGGACATTGTTTTACCCAACTAAGTTAGGCTTTTGCAGTGTCTGTGTTTAAAATGGTCACCATGTCAGTAGAATAAAGCTGTGATGTTATCAGCATTATTTAAATGGGTTGGGAAAAATAACACACATCAGGCACAACCCTGTTCCCATTTAAATCAACAGGAGTAGGATCATGCCCTTAAATTTTACTGTGGGACTCACAAAAATCGGAATAAATCAATATCAATCGTTACAGTACATGAAACCTTTAACTGCTCCTGGTTGGATGCAATCAGTCATGTGACAAGTCATTAAGTTTCAGTGTTCAGGTGCAAAGTTCAATTATTTTGATGTCAGGATCGTCAGTAGCTAAACTTGAGAAAATGTACTGACCTCACTGCCAAATGTACATTGTTTGAAAACAGTCATATGCCAATCTGAGGTGATGTCAGATGCTTGGGCTAATATTTAGCTTTGATGCCAAATGTCTCTCTTATCAAAATGAGTGAAAATAGAATGTAAATACCGGGAGTATGATCCAGTCTGATGTTAGTATCCTAGAATGTGATCCTGAGTCCTGTTATATCCTGCTGGAAAGGTGTAACGATTGGGGTTCCGCAAGGGTCTGTTTTGGGACCGGCTCTGTTCAATATCTTCATCAATGACTTGGATATTGGCATAGAAAGTACGCTTATTAAATTTGCAGATGATACCAAACTGGGAGGGATTGCAACTGCTTTGGAGGATAGGGTCATAATTCAAAATGATCTGGACAAATTGGAGAAATGGTCAGAGGTAAACAGGATGAAGTTTAATAAGGACAAATGCAAAGTGCTCCACTTAGGTAGGAACAATCAGTTTCACACATACAGAATGGGAGGAGACTGTCTAGGAAGGAGTACGGCAGAAAGGGATCTAGGGGTTATAGTGGACCACAAGCTAAATATGAGTCAACAGTGTGATGCTGTTGCAAAAAAAGCAAACTTGATTCTGGGCTGCATTAACAGGTGTGTTGTGAGCAAGACACGAGAAGTCATTCTTCCGCTCTACTCTGCGCTGGTTAGGCCTCAACTGGAGTATTGTGTCCAGTTGTGGGCACCGCATTTCAAGAAAGATGTGGAGAAATTGGAGAGGGTCCAGAGAAGAACAACAAGAATGATTAAGGGTCTAGAGAACATGACCTATGAAGGAAGGCTGAAGGAATTGGGTTTGTTTAATTTGGAAAAGAGAAGACTGAGAGGGGACATGATAGCAGTCTTCAGGTATCTAGAAGGGTGTCATAAGGAGGAGGGAGAAAACTTGTTCATCTTAGCCTCTGAGGATAGAACAAGAAGCAATGGGCTTAAACTGCAGCAAGGGAGGTTTAGGTTGGACATTAGGAAAAAGTTCCTAACTGTCAGGGTGGTTAAACACTGGAATAAACTGCCCAGGGAGGTTGTGGAATCTCCATCTCTGGAGATATTTAAGAGTAGGTTAGATACATGTCTATCAGGGATGGTCTAGACAGTAATTGGTCCTGCCATGAGGGCAGGGGGCTGGACTCGATGACCTCTCGAGGTCCCTTCTAGCCCTAGAATCTATGAATCTATTAATATGCTCTGAATTTTCATTGGCTGCAATCAAACTTTTTGCAGGTGGTAGGAGATAGGTAGGGAGTGCTGCTTCTGAGACCTCCATTCCCCATTTGCTTTTACATGCCCCAAACCAATTACATTTCAGTGGGAGAAGAATGCTTAACTCTGGGGGGCTCCTTCAAAAGTCTCAGCCTCAAAGCCATTTCTCATTTTAATCCAGCATTTGGCCAGAGAGGACAGAAAGCTGCTGCATTCAGAACTCATTGCCACCATTTTTGAGTTGGTGAGAGACGATGGCTCAAGCACACTGAGTCACTTTTGCCTAATTGAATGAATACATTGCCACTTCAATACACCCAACCTCCAGCCATCTGGACCAAACAGGGGACCAGTTTGGAACCAGCATCCATCACAAAGCTGTGTGCTGCCCTGTGACTCTTCCAGGCTGTCTCTGTAAGATTGAATTATATTGAATTCCATGTCACAATTAATATTTGTACTAGAATGTACAGAATATTGACTGCTCATTTTAGCCAAAATTAAGATTTACTGTATCTTGATGTACAGTTTATTGACCTCAGTTTCCCTTCAGTCAATGTTAGTCTGTCAAGTAAACACATCAATTTTGATGTTTCCCTCAGTAAAATATATGCTAAATATTCAAGTGTTGAGGTATTTGCTTAGAACATTTTACAGCTCAGTCAGCCTTCTCGCCCTCTCCCTCACATGCCTCTTCACTTATGTTTGATTGCTTCCCCCCCACAAACAAAACAAAAACCCAAAGAAAAGTATTTTTAGCCACTTTGTACTTTGCTCTTCCCACCTCTGTCTCAACTATTTTAGCTATTTATTTGTCCTATCTTAGAAAATATTGGAGGAGGATAGTTCTTTTTAGTGGGATAGAGTTGAAAAAATAGAAATAGTTTGCTAAAACGTGTGTTTAGATCTGCCTGTCACTACTGTACTTTCTTATATGGACTCCATCACCATAGTAACTGAACATCTCTAACATAATTAAAAATAGCTATGTGTTTTTTTCCCTTCCTACCTTGTGTAGTACAAACAGCGTGTGTGTGTGTGTGTGTGAGAGAGAGAGAGAGAGCGAGCAAGCATAAGTATGTAAATTATTGTGGTAAAGCTAATTTGAGGCAATGTCTTTGGTGGTTTTTATTGTCTGCAGAAATTAGTTCCATAGTGTAGGTGCAGCTGATGTGAAAGCTGCATTGCCCACATTTGTATCAGCTTCATTGGTTGTGGTTTCATTGTTCTGGTAGAATGTAGATATCCTGGGAGGTCATGGTTGTGGAGGAAGTGGTAGCTAGGGTGATCCTTTGGAGGGCCTTGAAATGGACTTTGAAAGGCAATAGAGAGCCAGTGTAGAAAGTGGACCAGAACACTCTGGCTTACGCTTATCCTTCCCTCTTCACCATCACACACAGACAACATATATCTCAGAATGAGATCATGACTAGGGCTGTACAACTCCTGCTGCTTTTGGTTAATGTGGATTTTGCAAACCAAAGTGCCCACTTACGTTTGGGGGAGTTTACTATCCTTCAGGTTTTTGGAAATTTAGGTTCTACAGAAACCCAGAAAAGGCAAGCAAGCCAGACATAAACCTATGTAATGCTTGTGAGTTTCATCACCTCCTTCCATTTCCACAATAGTCAGTCTAGCTGGCCCTTGGACTCCCCTTCTCACATGGAGTCCCTTTCAACACTAATGGGTTCCCAAATCCACATGACTTAAACAGTGTTCTGGAAAGTGCTCCAGTGCATTACAAACCCTCTGGCTTCAATGCATTCTTGCAGGTTGCTTTGTGGCCTGCTCCTTTCCCTCGCCCAGTTTTCAAGGATGCTGCTTGGTGGGCTTCCTGCCCATCTCATCTCTGAAGGTTTCTTTTGATGGGCTTCAGGCATGCTGCTCTTCCACCCCATTCTCCAGCATGGGGGTAGAACAGAGTGCTGCTGCCTCTGTAAAATTGGTCTTGGTCCCTTAAAATAACCCCACATTCCACCTCACAGCCTCACCTAAGTCCATGAATCTCTCACTGAGATTCAACCACAAGACATACAGTTGTGCAGCAAAACCCAGAACCGAGGCCTTTGCGAAACGTCTGACTCAGCTCTAATTATGACATAGAAAGCTTTTTGCAGGTGTCCTTTTAGTTCAGCAGCTCCTCAGTTCGTTTCCATTTTGTGTGTGCACGCATGTGAATGGTCTCAACAATTCATGTCTTCATGGGAAGTCTAATGGCATCATTTATGCTGGCAAGTAAAGAGGAAAAGATTCTTGGGTGCACTACAGTAAACTGGTAATCAAAAGCTCCCTAACTTCAAGGGTTTTCTTTTCCAGGGATTTGAGGATTATGTTAAATGAACCACTAACAGGTTTAGGACCTGGTTTTTCTGAGCCTGCAAATGTAATTCATGCATGCATTAGTGCCCATAACAAATTGTGGGAGCAAATATTAGTAGATTGAGTTAAGGCCCATCTGAATATCAAGCCCAGAATATTCATTACCCAGCTCATCCATTGTAAAAAAGCAAGGGACTTAATGTAACATTATGCATTAAAATTAATCTATTTCCCTATCTGGTCCAGTTTAAAATGCCCTTGTGGGAATATCCTCCAGACATGTGAACAGGGAAAATATTCACCTCTTCTTCCTGAAGAAGGTAGATTTTTTTTCCCTGTAAAGTTTTCCCTTGACTCGTGCTCTTTTTGTGCTGTTGAAATTCTTATGTGACTCGTACTTGGCTGTGAAATTAGAGAAAGTTGTTGTCCTGGAGGTTGTGTTACTACTGTTCCAGAAGTCAGAATAGTCAGGCCATTGCACTTCACACATGTTCAGCAGTTTAAGGCACAAACTTTTAACTTGCATTGATGTCTTAGGGTCTAAAAACAACTCCCCTTCTTGAGCTGAAAGAGACTCTATGTTACTCAATAAGTAGGAACAACATAGTAGCAGCACAGAGGCCTTATTTGAAAACTTCAGTCAGTATAGATTGTGATTACTGCTGTTACCGGCAGCAAGTGCTTGAGGCAGCAGCAACAGGGTTCGCTGCCCGGTGTGCTTCACTCCAATAAGTACACCAGGGTGGAGAAGCAAACAAAGTTTATTTGAGATCTCAAAGCGGTGCAAGGAGAAAAAGTCTCAAATCATGCACACAGCAGAAAGCAGTTTTTCTGTCTTTATACTTTACAGGAACAAAGCTCCTCCTTTTCTCCCCCCTCTCTCTGTTCCCACAGTAAGCTTACATTCAAGCAGTGAAGTCATAGTGTTAAACAAAAAGCAGTTTATGAACCTGGTTCATTAGTAACTGTCTGTGAACTGCTATCTCTTCTCACTCCCCTGCTTCGTTCCTACCTCCCCTTTACTTCACACAGGCTTAAGATGTGAGAGCTAGCTAACAGGCCATCTGCACATTCCGTTCTAGTTGCCAGTCTACTAGGTCGAGGAGAACTCAAAGGTAGGGGCATGTCAGTGCATAAGGCCCAGAGCAAAGGGGTTTCATCGACACTCGTGGTCTTCCGCCCCCCCGAGTTACCTGGGGGGTATGCCTAATGACACCAACACTGCCATTTAATAATAACGGGTTACTGTGATCTTGAATATCCCCACGGTTTTATTACTTTCAAGTCCTTTTAGGGTGAAGAATATATGCAAGATGGCTCAAGTCAATTCTCCTTTCTCTTTGAATTTCATATAGAAGCCATTTCCAGCCTTAAAAATTAAATGAAATCAATGAGATGTGCCTAATTAAACAAGCTAGAACTGTATTCCCAGGAATCAAACCTGTAATTTTCAGCACTACTGCTCCCTTTAATTCAGTATGCTTAAATATGTCTCTAAAATGGTGAAGGAAAATCTTCTGAAGTGCGAAAGTATTTATGTTGGAATGTATTATAAAATTCATTACATTTTGTGGTTCAGCAGGGCCTGGAACATACATATATAGATCTCATTAGCTCAACCCACATAATTTACAACCCTGTAAGTGCTACCTCCATTTGGTTATCTAAAAATAATCTTATAAAATGAAGTACATTTGTGTTACTGAACCTCTCTATTGGTGTGATAAGTGAGGAGGGTTTTTCCGAACCAGTCTTCGGTTCCAGTTTATAGACCCATGTTGAATTTGGGAAAAGTCCTTGAAAAATCTCCTCATGTTTTCATGTGCGCAATATGCATTTGTTAATCCATTGCTAAAATTCTGCCAGAGATGATGATTTATGAGCAAGGTTAGACTAGATCATGACAATATTGTCTTGGTTAGCATAAATAGCAGGATGTCTAAGCTGATTTCAAGCTCACAAAGTGTAGTTACTTGCTCTAAGTACCTATCCTATTTAATCTAACCTATCCTATCTATCAGTTAGAGAAGTCAAGGATATAACATCTAAATCATTATTGCTCTTAACAGTCAATTACTTTTTTAGTGACTCACATCTCCTGTGCCATATAGTTTGTTGCTTCTTAAGCCACTGCTGGCCTGTTAAATACCCCTCAGAATCCCATTTGAAACATGTTCTTTTTCAATTTCAGCTCATGTCTGTGCATTAGATGTTGTCTCAAAAGAAAAAATTGATTTTGATAACTTAATATCTCCACATTATTCCAGTTCTGCATAGCTTAGTTTATCTTGATCTGATTTCCATTTTAAAGTATGCCTGTGACTCCTGAGAAATTGTGAATTATTATTATTTTAGTGCCATTATTTCAGTGTATGATTAGTACAATGCCTGACTTCCTTCCGCCCCAATACACACTGTCCAAAAAATTGAAATCGTTTTATGAAATCATTCTTTAATTTTATCATACAATTTTTGCTTTAGCCTGGTAGAATGAATCCACTGATTCTCTTACGCTACCACTTGGGTACTCATGCACTGGCACAGAATGGTTAGCCATAAATGCACCCTCGTAATACTCATGTTATAGGAAACATACATTTCCTTAGATTTGCCTTAAAGCTTCAGACCTGAGCAGTGATCTCAAAATCAGAAGGTATTAATGGTTTCTATGCAGCTTACACAGAAGTAAAGAAATCTAGTCAAATGTTGTACAAAATATAGAATGATTTGTACTGCTGTGTAATGCTTCTGTGTAATAAACGTGAACATACTCTTAATACCTGACATTGAGATCAGTGCTCAGATGTGAAACTTTAAGGAAAATCCAGATAAATTAACCATAGTTTATTTATGTTCTACGAGAAACTGTAACATATTTATGCTGAATGCCCATTTCTGAGTTAGACAGTATTACTGTTAGTAGTGGAATAACTAGTGTGGATTTTTGGCAAGGAGACATACATGATAACCAGACATATTGAGTGGGCTAGTGACAACTATAGAGAAAACTGTTTTTCTCCAATAAGGATTATGAAATGTTTGCTGTGTTACATAATACGTTATGGTCAAGTGTCCATGCAGCTTGCAGTTCAGGGAAGCGATGACAGTTTACATTAGTGGAGGATATGGACCATGGTCTCCTGGGGCTCCCAGGGGCACAACTGTTGAACCATCCTTAATGAGAGGGCACTGAGCTCCGTGCTGTGGCTGCCTGGCTTTACTGCAGCTCCTTCCTTCCCCCACCTTTGCACAGATTTGTGCCTCTAGTGGAACAAAGCATTCAGAGTCCTAGTGTTCAGCTACAGGCTGGGGGTTCAGTGGGAAGACACATGCAATTTAACCTTAATCTTGGTCTTTTATAGCAGAGTTTATGCTTTTAGTAGAATATAATGTGAACTGATTGAAGTCAATGGGAACTACTAGGTGCTTAAAGTTAAGCACATATGCAAATGCTTTGCTGTGTTGGGGCTAGAGTGCTCAACACTTTGCATTATTGAGCCCATCATGGGCAAAATCTTGTGCTTACTTAAACCCATTGGTTGGGCTGCAACAGGGATGAATGAAGGCAGAATTTGTTCCATTTGATTTCTATGTAATGCAGTCCCCATTCATTGCAAAAATGTACCATAGTCCTTGTAAAGGAATGAAACTAATTCTAATTTCTCTATAACGTTAATTTACATTATTTACAAAACAAACCTATATTTGTTTGGCTTCCTCTTTTTCATACAAAACAAAGTTTTTACATGTCTCCAGCTACATTTGGTGTACCCGTTTTCATGCTTCAGCGCTTCTCAAACACACACTTTTTGCCATGATTAAATCAGAGCTTCTAAGACAAGTCAATGAAGATGTTATTTTTTTTTAATCTGGGAGGGTGTCTGTAATGGGAAGAAAAAAAGTAAGTACTGCAGCTTGTGTCTTCAGCTTGTGTTGTCATTTACACCAGTGCAAAGTGGGTGTAAAACACTGCTGCTCTGATTTGGTAGAGTTTTACACCCACTTTGAAGGGTGTAAATGAGGACACAAGCTGCAGGACAATGGCAAATCAGGATCTCAGTGTCACTGGTCATGCACTGAGCTGAAATAGTATAACTGTATTTGCTTCTCCTTTACTGGTCATTCCTTCCAGTAATTGGTCACATGTGCAGGTCTGATCTCAGCTCAGCTATATCAGTGGTTCCCACAGTGGTAAGAGCTGTATGACTTAACTGCTAGAGTACATTTTATATGTACTTGGAGGATGTGATTCACTCTGGATCCTTCTATATTGTCCAAAACTTTAGTGGTAAATGAAGACATACAGGCTCTGACTCCATTGTTGACATTTTTACCCCAGTGTGACTCAGTTGTTTTCAGTGGATTTATCTGATTTACACCATGGTAAGAGAGGAGATTTTAGGAGCACAGTGACTATCCATAGAGCATAGGAGCTGCTTTTTGTATGTGTTAGTGCTTGGCGTGGGCTATGAATGGCCTGCCAATGGTATAATGGAAGTCAACTTTAGAGATTATTATTTTAAGGAAAATTATGGGATGAAATTTAGACCTTGTGAAAGTGGGCACATTTGCTTACACCAGAGCTTTACTTGGCCCACAGAAGATAATTCAAACATAAACCATTGGAAATATTTGATGCTGGTTCAGTTCCTACTCTGCTGCTGTCTTCCTATGTGATCTTTGGCAAGTCACATAATTTCTCTGTGCCTCAATTCTTCAAGTATAAATTGGGGCTAATAATACTCCCTTTCTCTTTGTCTATCTTTTCTTTTTAAGGACTGTCTATTCCTATGTGTGTGGAAAGTGCCTAGCATAACAGGCCCTGATCTGTGCTCCTGTAATACAAATAATAAGAAAAAAGGCATCATTCACGCCTAATACATTCCCAAACACCATGTATTAGCCCCACCATGTTACTCAACCACACCAACTTACTAACACTGCTCTAACATGCTCACTTTAAATTCAGCAATACACTTCAAAGAATTTAAAACTCATGCTACAACACACAACCTTAACTTACAATTCTCTTATCACAATCTTCGCATCTTCACATAACATCTTCACATAACATATGGCAGACTGAAAAGGAATACAACTTTAACTACATATTCAAAATACACAATGTCAAATACACAAATGACTTTAGATCAGAGGGTGACAATATTGTTGCATTGAATGTAGTGGGCTTGATGGTGGTAGTATGCTTGTGTGATTAATGTATAGTATTGGGCCAGCATCTGGGGACTAGTATTGTGTTAGGTCTGAATATTGCTTTATGATTTCCTAGCTGTTTGGTGTCTGTGTACTTGCGAGGAAATATACTTGAGCAACTCTCTAAGCTTGTGAAGTTCTTTGTGGGGGCATGTGATGAGGTGTGCTCCCCACACTAGTCCTGCAAGAGCGGAATTAGGCCAGGTGAGCCCAATCAGCTAATTAGGCAGGAAACGGGAGCTTTAGGCTGGAGACAGCTAATTAGACAGAAGCTCACCTGTGAGGGACAGGCAGGGATTTTACAAAAGCCAGAAGGCTGGTAACAGAAGGGGTGGCTGGTAAAGGCTCCTGGGAAGGAGTGTTTAGGGCTGCAGAGATGAATTGCCTAAAGTTACACCCTAGGAGAAGGGAGTGAAGAGACTGGCAAATCAGAGGAGTGGGGAAGGCCAGGAGATATGGAAGCAGCTCAGGGAAAGGCTGCAAGGTGTATGGAATGGACCTTGACTGCTATGAAGAGGGTCCCTGAGCCAGAGCCTGGAGGGTGGGCCTGGGTTCCCCAGCCAGCTGCTGCAGGAGTGGCATTGTGAGGCAATGAAGCAGAAGGGCACCAGAGACTGCTGAAGGTCAAGAACCTTTATACTCCCCCCTCCTCCTGAGGAGGAGAAACCACAATCACAAGAGCACAGCTGTGGTTCCTGAGAGTGAGAGAGGGGCTGCAGAGAAGAAACTGACTGGGCATAACCACTGGAAAGGGTCTTATCCTGTCTGAGCTAATCCCCGGAACCTCCAGCAGGCAGTGCTATCCAGCAGTGAGTAGAGCATACTCGTTGCAGGGAATTTGTTAGTTTTAAAAACAATCCATTGAGATATTAACAGCTGAGCACCTAGGGCTGAAGAACAAGGCTAGCCTAGTCGTGGGGTATGGAACTGGTCAAATGATTATATCGCCATTTATAACTTTGCATGAGTTAGCTTTAACCAGTGCTCCAGCTACTTCTTTGTGCCATTCAAAGCTTTTCATATGAAGCGGCAGTGTCCTGAAAAGGTTTTGGTCTCTGAAGGTAAAAAAGTTGAGCATTATTTAAAGCTTTCTCCTCTGTGAATCTAATAGTTTAAGCAGAGCTGATATAATTGTTTCACGGGCTCCCTAGTGTTCCATGCCCCACTCCCTGGCAAGCTCCATCCCTGAAGCCCTCAGCCAGTCTTCACCTGCTGTTTTAAGTCATAGCCACTGCCTTGCCTGTTCCCCATTCTGGTACAAAGCTGTGTGTGTGTGTGTGTGTGTGTGTGTACACATACACCATTCGGGAGATGGTGAATTTCAGCTCAGAAGGTACCCTATTCACCATGGTCTTTCTCACTCTTGTTGCTCCTAAATCAGGTCTCCCATTGTTCAGTTCTCTTCCCCATTCCTCACTTGTATTTTTGGGACAGCAATGCATTTCTTAAAGAGGTTGACAAGTCTGATCAGAGATCCTGATGCTAATGCAACAATACTTGGTGGGATCTCTTTTAGTTGGTTAAGACAATGGTCTACATAGTAACAATATATATATTTTTTAAAAGCTACCACATTAGTTTAATCGGTTTTGGAAGGTCTAGTTTAAGTTCAGCTACTGTTCCAGTGAAACTGTTTTGGGGTTGGAGTCTAAAGCCAGGACTCTTAAAGCCCTTTTATGGGCAATTTTCCTAAGACGTTCTGGTAAAGTGGGACCCGTCAAGATGGAAGGACAGGCAGTGGGGTTTGGAACAGGATATTAAAGGGGGAGGTTTTGGTCAAAAGCAGCTCACACCCTTAAAAGGGTCTGCGAGATAGAAAATCCTTTCCCACATCTATGAAGTGGTCACCTGTGCAGCTCAATCTCATAGGAAAAAGAGAGGCATACGAACTGGATATTTCAAAAGTTACTAATTAGAGAAAATAAAAAATTAATGCAAATCCTTTTTCAAAATATTACATAGAATGGCTTCTAAAATGTCTTTTTTGCAATTGCCATGTGCTCTAATTGGTGAACGGTGTAAACTGCCAGGAATATGCATATTTATGTATGGCAACTGTGTAGCCAATCAGCTCATAAATATCCAGCTATACTGTAATCTAATCCAGCACCCCAGGTGTAATCACAATATAGTACACAGGAGTGCCACCACTTCAAATCTCTCATCACTAACAGTGGTGAGTTTAGGGACCTTCACAGGAGCTACCAGGCAGGAAAGGGTCCTTGAAGAATGGTTCATAAATAAAAACTCTCAGCACCTATATAGAGTGAATTCCTTTCCCATTAATAATGAGCTCTTCAGGCAACCTGTTTTATTTTGCTCGGGAAAGCAAATCGAGCCACATCACAGAAAGGGATTATTAGCGACAGCCATACCATAGAATGTGCAGTAGCCTATCAGGTGGTCACAGCCACTACTTAAACCAGTCTGACAGGTGTTCTGAAGGTCTGTCTCATTGTTTTCTCTGACTGACTCTCTAGTGCTAACTTGCTAAATCCTACACAGGACAGCATCTTTTATCCTTAAGGTATCCCAAAGCATTTTTAAAGCATTAAATACTAGGAATGCAGTGGCCATGGGGAAAACACAGCAACCATTATAGACTCTCCACTGGAGAAGAGCTGAAGCGTCCTAGTTTTAAAGACTCATCTGAAAGATAATATTTCTACTAGGGCAGCAGAACTGTCCAAATCCCTCATGCTGTATAGCAGGCCAGCAGGGGTATTATAAATCCAAGTTCTTGGGAGGACTTCAACATGTGGTGCTCTCTTGGCCCAGAATCAAGACTGCTGTTGGATGAGCCATAGTGCTGATGCATCTGAGATAATGTTATAGAGAAAATACTTAGAATATACTGTATCAGCACTTCCAGGTGCTGTGCTACTACTGAGAATCCTAATCTTGAAGCATGGGGAAAGAGGAAATCCGCTTCAAAGTCATTCTTTATTTGACAGTAACTACTCTGTGGTGTGTCTGGTTTTTAGAGTAATATCAGTTAACCACAGTTCATTCTGACTAGTTCAGTGCTTCAAATCTGTTATTTGATAGTCCATAGTACCATTAATGACAACTGCCTTAATTTTGAGATAATGTAAATGAGATCATATCTCTAGGCAGCATACTGTATGTTTTGAATGTCTTGCCATCCATACACAAAGGAGAATTTACACATAATTAAGTCTAATTTTGAAATATGTAGGTTGGACATTTTTTTTTAGTGTGGCTATGACTCTTTTATAGACATACAGTATATATTGTGTGTGTCTAGCTCACCATCTGGTTAAATTGGTGAAGTTCCATTGACTTCAAAGGGGCTATGGTAATTTACATTAGCTGAGGAGATTTGGTCCCAAAACTTTGGCTAGGAAAATTGCTTTGGCCAAGCAATGGTTGGGTTTCTTTTGAAGATTTTTGTGCAAAGATTGAAGACAATTGATCAAATGGTATTGAGTGACAGGTCATTAAGAATTTACAGTGGTTTTATATATATATATATATATATATATGAGAGAGAGACTCTCTAGTGTCTCTTTGGGTCCTTCTAGCTCAAAAAATTCCTTATTGCTAAATCTTCCAACTTTATCATTAGATCTAATTGAAAGGTAGTCTATAGGCTGTATTTGAAGAAAACAGGTTGTAATTCAGTAAAGTTATTAATGATTGTTTTATCAATTTTAATAGTCATAGAGTATAAGCAAGTTACCCTTGAGTGGATAATTGCAGTTGAGAGAGCCTAAAGTCTTTCTGCTGATTTCAGTGGGTATTGGCTGAGACTCTTAGGTGTAAGTTAGAGAAGGACACTGTTTGAGAGTGCCTTTGAGATCAAGTGATAGAGGCCTGTCCTCTTGGAGCTTAGGTTTAGGGTTCTAATCAGGGCTCTGCAGTTTGGTGTGGTCTAACTTGTAATTGTGGTGTGTGTTCACTTGTAGCAATAGATTCTTTGCAGCATGGTATCCATCCGTGTTTTCACTATGTGTAAAGAATTACTGAGATTGTAGTGTCCATGGTAAGAGGTCTGTAGTTAATGTTGTTTATAAAGTTCTGCTATAAACCCTGTATTCACGCACCTTAACTTTGCACAAGAAGCATATCTTCAGCTAGGAATTGTTTTCAGCGTATAGTAGCACTTCTTCTTTTGAAAGCTGGACAGCAGTTAGTCAAATTGTTCTTAAGTTCTAGATGTTTTAAAAAAAACCACTTGTAGGCTTTAATCAAAGGGCTTGATTCACTCTGACTATAGCAGGGTTTGCAGACTCTGGGGGATCTACCAGTGGAAGCATGTTACCAAGAAGCCAGGGTTTGGGGGATAGAATGAGCATGGTATTTTGGAGCTTCTGCAGATGCTTGGGGACTGAGTGCTTTCAACTGACCACCAGAGATCCACAAGTCCCAGTGTCAGAACACGATTTGTGTTCTATTAGAGCTAAACTCACCCCACCCTCCCATTCTGTGGATGTTTTTTTCATGGAAGGGGATGATTTCCCTTCTTCTTTCAGGAATTTAACAGATTAGTCATCATCTCCTCATCCTGTGATCTAATCTTTAGTCTGTCAGTGCTAAATGGGATGGCAAACTCAGTGCTTACAAATTTCAAACTAATGCTCTAATACAGTGTTTCCCAAACTTGGGACGCCACTTGTTCAGGGAAAGCCCTGGGCGTGCCCGGCCGGTTTGTTTACCTGCCACATCTGCAGGTTTGGCCGATCGCGGCTCCCACTGGCCACGGTTCACTGTGCCCGGCCAATGGGGGCTGCGGGAAGCGGCATGGGGACTTACTGGCCACCGCTTCCTGTAGCCCCCATTGGCAGGGCACAGCAAACCGCGGCCAGTGGGAGCCGCGATCGGCCAAACCTGCGGATGTGGCAGGTAAACAAGCCGGCCAGGCGTGCCAGTGGCTTTCCCTGAATAAGCGGCGTCCCAGGTTTGGGAAACACTGCTCTAATAGATCCAAATTCATTCATCTGCATGAAGTGCTGCCTGATAGAGCTGATGGAAGAAAAGATCTGAGGATTGGAGATGCAGGTGTAAAATCTGGTTGAGCTTAGAAGGGGGTTTGAGCAGATGATGGAGCAAAGACATGAGGAGGCTGAAGGGAAAAGCTCAGACTTGCAGATGGAAGCAGGACCAAAGAACTCTGAGGGGAGACTGCTGGGTGAAGAAAATGGACAGTGGAAGCATGTGACTAAGCCCAGGGCTACACTGGGGGGGGGCTTACCTGGCCGTGAGAATGGCAGCGAGTCGATCACTGCTGCTCCCACATCGACTCCGCTTCCGCCTTTCGATGAGGTGGATTTCCGGAGCTGATGGGGAGCGCTTTCGGGGATCGATTAATCGCGTCTAAATGAGAGGCGAAAAATCGATCCCCGATAGATCGATTGCTACCCGCCGATCCGGCGGGTAGTGAAGACAAGCCCTAAGAGAACCAGGCAGAGGAAAAGACAGGCTAGTGAAGGAGAAATAGAGCTCAAGAACAGGTATGCGGAATTGGAAAATGAAGAAGGGGTACAGCAGGTGGTCACTGAGGGTGGGAGGGCAAGGAAGAAGAGAAGAGCAGCTAGTCCTATAGGAAAAGGGGAAGAGTCAGTAGAGAACACCAAATATGAGCCCCAGGAGGATACAGGATGAGTTGAAAAGGATTACAAGGGAGATAGTGCTTGGGGTGTGCTATAGACCACCAGGATCTAATTTGGATATGGATAGAGACCTCTAATGTTTTTAATGAAGTAAATACTAATGGGAATTGTGTGATCATGGGAGACTTTAACTTTCCAGATATAGACTGGAGGACAAGTGCTAGTAATAATCATAGGGCTCAGATGCGATAGCTGATGGATTCCTTCACCAAGTAGTTGCTGAACCTATAAGAGGGGATGCCATTTTAGATTTGGTTTTGGTGAGTAGTGAGGACCTCATAGAAGAAATGGTTGTAGGAGACAACCTTGGTTCGAGCGATCATGAGCTAATTCAGTTCAAACTGAATAGAAAGGATAAACAAAAATAAATCTGACTAGGGTTTTTTATTTCAAAAGGGCTACCTTTAAAAAATTAATGAAATTAGTTAGGGGAGTGGATTGGACTGAAGAACTTGTGGATCTAAAGGCGGAGAAGGACTGGAGTTACTTCAAGTCAAAATTGCAGAAACTATCAGAAGCATGCATCTGAAGAAAGGGGAAAGAATTCATAGGCAGGAATGTAGACCAAGCTGGATGACCAAGCATCTCAGAGAGGTGATTAAGAAAAAGCGTAAAGCATACAAGGAATGGAAGATGGGTGGGATCAGCAAGGTAAGCTACCTTGTTGAGGTCAGAACACGTAGGGATAAAGTGAGAGAGGCTAAAAGCCATGTAGAGTTGGACCTTGCAAAGGGAATTAAAACCAATAGTAAAAGGTTCTATAGCCATATAAACAGGAAGAAAACAAAGATTGGGACCGCTAAACACTGAGGATGGAGTGAAGGTTAAGGATAATCTAGGCATGGCCCAATATCTAAACACATACTTTGCCTCAGTCATTAATGAGGAGTTTAGGGATAATGGTAGGATTACAAATGGGAATGAGGATATGGAAGTAGATATTACCACATCCAAGGTAGAAGCCAAACTCAAACAGCTTAATGGGACAAAATTGAGGGGTCCAGATAATCTTCATCCAAGAATATTAAAGGAACTGGCACATGAAATTGCAAGCCCATTAGTAAGAATTTTCAATGAATCTGTAAACTCAGGGATTGTACTGTATGATCGGAGAATTGCTAACATAGTTCTTATTTTTGAGAAAGGAAAAAAAAAGTGATCTAGGTAACTACAGGCCTGTTAGTTTGTCATGCATAGTATGCAAGGTCTTGGAAAAAAATATTTTGAAGGAGAAAGTAGTTAAGGACATTGAGGTCAGTGGTAATTGGGATAAAATACAACATGGTTTTACAAAAGGTAGATTGTGCCAAACCAACCTGATCCCCTTCTTTGAGAAGGTAACAGATTTTTTTAGACAAAGGAAATGCAGTGGATCTAATTTACCTTGATTTCAGTAAGACATTTGATACGGTTCCACATGGTGAATTATTAGTTAAATTGGAAAAGATGGGGATCAATATGAAAATTGAAAGGTGGATAAGGAACTGCTTAAAGGGGAGACTACAATGGGTCATACTCAAAGGTGAACTGTCAGGCTGGAGGGAGATTACTAGTGGAGTTCCTCAGGGATCGGTTTTAGGACCAATCTTATTTAATCTTTTTATTACTGACCTCGGCACAAAAAGTGGGAATATGCTAATAAAGTTTGCGGATGACACAAAGGAAGGAGGTATTGCCAATACAGAGAAGGACCAGGATATCATACAGGAAGATCTGAATGACCTTGTAAACTGGAGTAATAGTAATAGGATGAAATTTAATAGTGAAAAGTGCAAGATTGTGCATTTAGGGACTAATAACAAGAATTTTAGTTATACGCTGGGGACACATCAATTGGAAGTAACCGAGGAGGAGAAGGACCTCGGAATATTGATTGACCATAGGATGACTATGAGCCACCAATGTGATATGGCAGTGAAAAAAGCGAATGCGGTCTTGATATGCATCAGGCAAAGTATTTCCTTTAGAAATAAGGAGGTGTTAGTACCGTTATACAAGACACTTATGAGACCTCATCTGGAATACTGTGTGCGGTTCTGGTCTTCCATGTTCAAGAAGGATGAATTCAAATTGGAACAGGTACAGAGAAGGATTAATAGGATGATCCGAGGAATGGAAAACCTGTCTTACGAAAGGAGTCTCAAGGAGGTTGGCTTGTTTAGCCTAACCAAAAGAAGGCTGAGGGGAGATATGATTTTTCTCTCTAAATATATCAGAGGGATAAATACCAGGGAGGGAGAGGAATTATTTAAGCTTCGTACCAATGTGGACATAAGAAGAAATGGATATAAACTGGCCATCAGGAAGTTTAGACTTGAAATTAGATGAAGGTTTCTAGCCATCAGAGGAGTGAAGTTCTGGAACAGCCTTCCTAGGGGAACAGTGGGGGCAAAAGACATCTCTAGCTTCAAGACTAAGCTTGATAAATTTATGGAGGAGATGGTATGATGGGCAATTAATTGATCTTTGACTATTAGCGGTAAATATGCCCAATGACCTGTGATGGGATGTTAGATGTGGTGGGATCTGAGTTACTACAGAGAATTCTTTCCTGGGTGTCTGGCTGGTGAGTCTTGCCCACATTCTCAGGGTTTAGCTGATCGCCATATTTGGGGTCAGGAAGGAATTTTCCTCCAGGGCAGATTGGCAGAGGCTCTGGGGGTTTTTCACCTTCCTCTGCAGCATGGGGCCCGGGTGACTTGCTGGAGGATTCTCTGCACCTTGAAGTCTTTAAACCATGATTTGAGGACTTCAGTATCTCAGACATAGGTTAGAGGTTTATTACAGGAATGGGTGGGTGAGATTCTGTGGCCTGCGTTGTGCAGGAGGTCAGACTAGATGATCATAACGGTCCTTTCTGACCTTGAAGTCTAAGAGTCAAATAATGCTTTTATATCTCTTTTCTAAGATCTACAGCCCAAAGTATGCTTAAAACAAATATAAATTCTTTAGAAAAGGTTTGTTTTGCTACATCATCGGAATACTTGAGCTATTTACCCTAGCATGGAGCCTGCATTAATGTTTTCTTTATAAACAATAAGAGACAGTGCTACTGAACCACACAGATATTTTAACTTTAGGTAGGCTGACCATATTTCCTTGAGACAAAAACGGGACATTGGGATGGCAAAAACGGGACGGGGAGACAAGGGGCAACCGCAACAACCTGCCCCTTGTCTCCCCGCTCAGCAGCTCGGCGGGGAGACGAGGGGCAGCCGCAACAAGCTGCCCCTCGTCTCCCCGCTCAGCAGCTCGGCGGGGAGACGAGGGGCAGCCGCAACAAGCTGCCCTTTGTCTCCCCCACTCAGCTGCTCGGCGGGGAGACGAGGGGCAGCCGCAACAAGCCAGCGTTCAGTTTTTTACAAAAAAATAAAAACTATATATAGTTTATTAAAAACAGGACAAAATTGACATTTATATTAAAACGACGGGACGGTCGGGAAATATGAAAAAAACGGTACTGTCCCGTTTAAAACGGTACGTATGGTCAGCCTAACTTTAGGGGTGCACTGTAAAAAAAAGACATGCACAGAGAAAAGCTGATAAATGGCCACGATCATATTGGATCCAATCTGAATTCATCAAACTGAATGGTAATAATGAAAACATGAAAATAGTAGTCATTGGCGGGGGTTACAACAATGGTAAATAGCTGCTGTTAAATGTACTCCTAAATATTGTACTGGCACTTCATCTCCGGAAGAAAAATCACAATCCCACTGCAATAGCAATGAAAAAGCTCCCTATTTGGATAAGAAAGAACAGTCTCCATCTTACTAAGGCTCTTTTCTCTGTTCAGGGAGCTCTTGTATCTTGGTGACCATGAGATTTGTAGTGATGCTACCCTATTCTTCTGTAGCATGAAACATACCATTGATGAGTTCTGTTCCTTTTGATACTGCCCAACTGATAAAAATACAGTTGTACCTTACTCTGGCATCCTTAACAGACAGTCTTGCAAATGGATTTACAGAGAGAGTCACTTAAACTTTTGGATTAAACAGAAAAGCAAGATTTTAAAAGTGAGATGTAGGCCCTAGTTTTCAAAAGAGGTTCAAGTCAGCCTCCAATTTAGCACCCATTCTTGTGCTTTCCAGTAATTGCAGGCACATTTTATACCATATAGCCCTCTACTTACCTGACTTTGGGAGAAGTTAGGAAGACTGTGATTATTTGTGCCCATGTTTTTTGCACATACAGGATCAGGTTACTTATGAGAATTGAAGAAACACAGTAGCTTGGTAAAGAAAGGAGGAAACGACATTTGGCTTGGCAGGAGCATAGTGTAGTATCCTCAAGGTAGTTATTACCTACTCGGTTTTGAATCAGATAATATATATGCCAGATTGCGCACCCCTTACCGATCCACTACTCACCTGAATAGAATGCGACGGGAGCAGGTATGTGAGTTGGGTTCATAATCTGATTCTAAATATTTACCCACTGCTGTAATTTGGCCTGTGCATACCTATTTGCTTTCAGCAGGCATGGCCTCCAGTTCAGGAAAAGATGAGGAAGTATAGGCTGTGCCAAACATAGTGTTTGTGGGCCCACCCCTGGAAAAACATTTTGTTAGCTTCCACAAATGTAAACAATTCCAGTCACTCAAGACTATACTGTTTATGCATAGGCCATCCAGAGGGTTTTGGACATGACCAGTGAGATAATTTTGGGGGCAGGCAATGGGGTTTGCCCCAAATGTGATTTTCATTACATAAAAATGGTATGCGTCAGGGAACTCTAGTTCCTTCTACCCCTCTGCAAAAATGGAACTGAATTCTTTGTTCCTTTCAGCCCTTGCAATCTGTTTATGCTTTCAAACTGTTCTTCACAAAGAAAATGCCTAGAAATTTATTTTTTTCAAAAAGAAAGAAACCAACATTTTTCATTACTCACTCAGTTTTCCAAGTTGCTGGGGGTCGGGGTGAGAGGTGAAGTGGGAATACGTACAATTTTGCAGGGCTCAAAAGTCGGGTCTATGCAAGGGCTATCAAGTCATTAAAAATGTAATTGTGATTAATCGCGCTATTAAAAAAATTAATTGCAATTAATCACACTGTTAAACAATAATAAAATAACATTTATTTAAATATTTTTCTACATTTTTCCAAATATATTGATTTCAGTGACAACATGGAATACAAAGTGCACAGTGCTCACTTTATATTTATTTTTGAATACAAATATTTGCACTGTAAAAGACAAAAGAAATAGTATATTTCAATTCACCTAATACAAGTACCGTAGTGCAGTCTTTTTATCATGAAAATTGAACTTATAAATGTCGAATTAAGTACAAAATTCAAAAATAAAACAATGTAAAACTTGAGAGCCTACAAGTCCACTCAGTCCTACTTCAGCCAATCTCTCAGACAAACAAGTTAATTTAAATTTGCAGGAGATAATGCTGCCTGCTCCTTATTTACAATGTCTTCTGAAAGTGAGAACAGGCGTTCGCATGGCGCTTTTGTAGCTGGCGTTGCGAGGTATTTACATGCCAGATATGCTAAACATTTGTATGCTCCTTCATGCTTCGGCCCCCATTCCAGAGGACATGCTTCCATGCTGCTGATGGTAGTTAAAAAAAATAGTGGGTTAATTAAATTTTGTGACTGAACTCCTTGGTGGGGGAGAATTGTATGTCCCCTGCTCTGTTTTACCAGCATACTGCCATATATTTCATGTTATAACAGTCTCGGATGATGACCCAGCACATGTTGTTTGATTTACGAACACTGTCACTGCAGATGTGACAAAATGCAAAGAAGGTATCAATGTGAGATTTCTAAAAATAGCTACAGCATTTGACCCAAAGTTTAAGAATCTGAAGTGCCGTCCAAAATCTGAAAGGGACGAAGTGTGGAGCATACTTCCAGATGTCTTAAAAGAGCAACACTCCAATGAGGAAACTACAGAACCTGAACCACCAAAAAAAAATCAACCTTCTGCTGGTGGCATTTGAATCAGATGATGAAAATGAACTTGCATTGGTCCACTCTGCTTTGGATTGTTATCAAGCAGAACCTGTCATCAGCTTGGACGCATGTCCTCTGGAATGGTGGTTGAAGCGTGAAGGGACATATGAATCTGTAGCGCATCTGGCATGTAAATATCTTGTGATGCTGGCTACAGCAGTGCCATGAGAACACCTGTTCTCATCTTCGAGTGACACTGTAAATAAGAAGCGGGCAGCATTATCTCCTGCAAATTGTAACCTAACTTGTTTGTCTGAGGGATTGGCTGAAGTAGGACTGAGTGGACTTGTAGGCTCTAAAGTTTTCTAAATTGTTTTCTTTTTGAGTGCAATTATGTAACAAAAAACTACATTTGTAAGTTACACTTTCACAATAGAGATTGCACCACAGTACTTGTATGAGGTGAACTGAAAAATACTATATTTTTCATTTTTACAGTGCAAATATTTATAATAAAAATAATATGAAGTAAGCACTGTACACTTTGTATTCTGTGTAATATAAATCAGTATATTTGAAAACGTAGAAAAACATCCAAAATATTTAATAAATTTCAATTGGTATTCAGCATTGTGATTAATCACAATTAATTTTTTTAATCGCAGTTAATTTTTTCAGTTAGTTGTGTGAGTTAACTGTGATTGACAGCCCTAGTCTAGGTACAGTTAAAAACACCCCACTTGCAACTCCACTCTGGAGAGTCTCAGGACTAATAGGAAAGATTTCAGAGTGGTAGCCGTGTTAGTCTGTATCAGCAAAAACAACGAGGAGTCCTTGTGGCACCTTAGAGACTAACAAATTTATTTGGGCATAAGCTTACGTGGGCTAAAATCCACTTCATCAGATTCATGGAGTGGAAAATACAGTCGCAAATATAAATACACAGCACATGAAAGATGGAAGTTGCCTTACCAAGTGGGAGGTCAGTCTAACAAGACAATTCAATTAACAGTAGGATACCAAGGGAGGAAAAGTATTAGAGGGATAGCCGTGTTAGTCTGGATTTGTAGAAGCGACAAAGGGTCCTGTGGCGCCTTATAGACTAACAGAGGTATTGGAGCATAAGCTTTCATGGGTGAATACCCACTTCTTCGGTTGCATCAGACCAGGAGGGTAACTTTGACTTTCAAGGTGAATGAAAGTGCGTGGCCCAGTGTATTGCAGTGAGAGGAGCCATGCTGCAGTGTTCTGGACTCCTCCCTGCAGTTTTAGAAAGCACAGTAATTTAACGAGATAATTTTAAAGGAAACTTCAATAGCAGTGACAGGAAATGATTAAAGTCTGAATAAGGATTTTAGCAGAAGCAAGACCCAAGGTATGGATGAATTTTGGCATCTTTGCTGCTGCTTCTTTTTCAGTGCTGATGGTTACTTATGCTCAGCACCTCTTTTCTTGCTGGGCACGGCAAACTATTGCTTCTACATCTGGTGCTTCTGATAGATCTAGCCAGCTGGCAGGGAAAATACCTCTTCATGGGATGAATAACCCTGTCCCCCTGGAGACTGCATGTGCATGCTGCATCTGCTGACCCAGTGAACAAGGGGCATTCTGTGACTCTCCTCTCAAGCTTGCAATGCTCCTGGCGTGGAACACTGGGAAGACTCACCAGACCATCCCACGCCACCGCTTTGCCAAGAGCAGTACTGTAAACTCCTCTCTTTGAAGTCTGATAAACTAGGGGTGTTTGCAGAATGGGGAAGTGTAGGTATTAAGAGGTCATGTCTCTAGGCCTTGACTGTACAAATATCAAAGGCTACTTTTAAAGTTGCTGCTAATCTGTCACACAGTAATGAGATGCACAGTAAACCAGAAAACCTTTGATTTCTTCATTAGTAAGATTATCTGCATGCATGTCAGTCTTGTTTTCCTGGCCCTAGCCTTAGGCTTTATACAGCTATTGATTTTGCTTGTTGTTACAACATTAATGCTTATTCAGGTAAAGATATTTGTTGTTTTCACAACACAGACTTGCAATTCATTAAGGAATGCGATGAGTTCCAGGGTACTAATAATTACTTTAATTCTAGCAAACACAATTCCGGACAGGCAACAGATTAGATATTCACAGCTAGTCCCTAGTGCCTTTGCAGCAACTCCCCCTTTTATTCACTACAACCAGCATTAGTATTCAAAAACAGAAACAAGCTGGGTGAAAGCTACCTAAATATTTATGGAATACTGCAGGGGTCAGAGTAACCAGGGCAGCAAATCAAATTAAAGATTTACACCATGAAACAAACTGGCTTATCAATCAGTCTTTGCCAAGTTGCCTATGCTGCTTGAAGAAAAAAAGGTTGTCTATGAAGCTGCTTTTTCATGGATTTCAGCAGAAATTTTAATCCATGGCTTCACATCAATATCTGCATTATTTTTCCGAGCAGTTGAGTGGGTGGTAAAGGACATGGCACTGTAGACAAAGCTAGATGTTGCCTAACCTGATATCCTAACAATAATACTTTGCACTACAGTAGCACCTTTCATCTGAAGATATCAAAGCATTTTACAAACTTTAGTTAAGATCACAACACTCCTAAATGGGGAAATGGAGGCACAACGAGGTAATGGCTTGCTCAAATTCAGAGAGAGAGTCAGGAATAGATCCTGAGAGCAGGGCAAACTTCCGTCAGGAAATCAGACAAACTTGAGTCTGGAATGATAGGCTCAGTGAGGGTCTCAGGGTGAGTTTTGAACTAACATGATCTGAATTATGATTTTTGGGGGGCTCTTGTGCCTAAGTAATTGAGCCAGCTTCTCTAAATGCTGGGTGACATTCCTTCACTCGCTTATGCAGAATAGAATATAAATTCTGGGTGGAAAGCCCCTGCTGGTTAAAATTGATACCTCTGAGCGCACATTTTCAATAGTCTTATGAAAAGGCAAGAATTTTGCAGTGCCTTTTTGTCCTAAGGAATTGAAAAAAAATCCAGTGGAAAAGACCTGACAGTTTAGTGGGGGGAGCGGGGTGGAGTGGGAGAGGAAATGCTTCATTTCACTACAAAATTGTAAAAGTTTGCCCTGGGTGAAATGTGTACATTCACACGCACGATCACCTTTTTACTTTGTGAAGAATTGTTTTAAAATGTTGGTTCTAGCGTTTAACAGAATAACTGCACAATCAGGCATAAACACATGTCTTGGTTGGAAGACAAGAGCTGTATGATTGTGGCTCTAATTAGGTAGGTGTGTCTGCGTTTTCTCATGTGTCTTAGCTAGAGATGGGCTGAAACAAAGCTCCAGGAATGGAACACTCCCAAACTTTATAGTTTTTGCTTAGTGCAGTGTGAAATATTTTAATTAGAATTTTAAAAGAATAAGTGCAAAATAAAAAAAAACTAGGATGTTTTACTACAGTGGACTGATACATGAAAAATTGTATATTTAAAAATGTGTGTAGAAGTGAACATGCACACAAATATATTAAAATACTTGAGATATTTAAGATCCTTGAGTGTTTGGTTTAGCCTATCTGCAAGTTAGACCAAGACATGAAAGAACAATTGAACATCCCTCCAATTACAATATCTGTGGCAAGTCATGTTTCCTAGTTACTGCCTATGTTTACAAGGGTTGGACAGCCACCCTGTTGTCTGTCACTTTCAGAACCAGCATTTTAAATTCTTTTACACAAAACCTAGCTTTTTTTGTGATGGCTGATTAAGATGGATTTAATAATTACCCAAAGGGAAATCTTTCTGCTTTGCAGAAGAGACATTCTGATATCTAATAGGGAAGTGAGTACTAGCATAAGTATTTATTTCAAGTGTTTGTCCATAGGTAATTATATTTCTGTTAAATTCCCTAGAAGACCCGCTTTACTGAATTGTTCTGGGCACGCACAGATATTTGCATTTGCATTTTTTGGGACCAGTTTTTTTTCAGATATAGGCCCTGAAATCCATGCTCGGGTATCTATATAGAAGTAATTGGATTTTCAGACCTGCTGAGCACTGGCTGTTCCCACTGAATCAATTGGAGCTGCAGGTTCTGTGCTTCCAAAATTCAGATCATTGATGGGGAATATTTTGATGCAGCAAAGTACTCAGGCATGTACTTAAATACCATTAGAAGCGACAAAGGGTCCTGTGGCACCTTATAGACTAACAGAGGTATTGAAGCATAAGCTTTCGTGGGTGAATACCCACTTCTTCGGATGCAAGATGTTGTGAAGTGGGTATTCACCCACGTAAGCTTATGCTTCAATACCTCTGTTAGTCTATAAGGTGCCACAGGACCCTTTGTTGCTTCTACAGATCCAGACTAACACGGCTACCCCTCTGATACTTAAATATCATTGACTCCAGTGTGACTTCAGCATGTGCTTGACTGAATTGGGGCCTACAAAGCCCATTGACATTAATGTGAGTGTTTCTACTGATTTCAGTGGGTTTTGAATTAGGCCTTAAATATGCAGGAGGTGCCTATTGCTAGGCATTCAGATTTTGGCCTGGGTTCATGCAGAACCTGAATGCATGGCTCTGTAATCTAGTCATTTAAAGAGTAGTTCTGATACTTAAAAGCTCCATTCTACTTATTCTGGCTCTTTAATAGTGAATTAATACTTAATTCCACCCTCTGAATGACTAGTGCGGAAATTCCAAAGTCCTCACCTACCTTTGGAGGTTTCCAGTGATTTTACCATTCACAGATGCGCCATTTAACCATGAGTGTTTCTTCTTCTTTTTACTTAAATTGTATGGTATTTTCTCTGCTGACAAGGAAAGAATGGGCTGTTAGAAATGTCTGCCTGAAATATTCCTTCTGTTACCCTGTTGTTGTTTTTTTAAAAAGTCTGATGGATCACTGAGTTGAGAATTCTAGATGAAGATATTTATCACCAGAGATCATTAATATTTTTTTTTAAATTTAAGGATGAACTTAGTGGGCCATCTTTAGCTTTTGGACTCTCTGAAATATCTAATATTCAATTATTTTGTTAGTGCGCCACCCAAGAAGGAAAATCATCCAGAAGTTAATTGCTATTTCATTTGTTGTTGTTTTTTTCTGTGAAAATTGAGTTACTACAGAGCTGGTTTTCCTCTCAAAGTCTTAATTTAATCACTACAGTGCTGCATCTCTTTCTTAGCCAGGAAGACACATCCCTGCCTATTGCATCAGTAAAATACTTCATTGAAACAATAGGCTATGGTGTAATGTCAACCATGTATTTTAACCAGAATATCTGCATAGTATCATCTTCATAACTACCCGAGGGCTCTAAGAAGTTTCACACAAAGAGGGTAAACATGAGTTTTCATGCATTTGGGCACATGTGTTCTGCACACATCCAGCAGGGTTTTGGCCCATGCTATAGATTTCCCTTCAGGAGCCTGTGGCCAGTAGGTATAATGCAGTGACACAACAGCATCTTCAAAACAAAATATTATTTATTTATCCATAGGAACATAACAGAGAGGAACCTGGTAAAACAACAGGAGGTCTCTATGCATAGTACCTTTCCAAAACTTGCAGGTTGAGGTAAATCCTAATTGTCTCAAGCACCCTCCTCCCCCAGTGGTGGGGCTGGGCAAGACAACCTTCAGCCTTTTCTTCTGTCTCAGGCTGACCCTCAGTCAGTGCCTCTCCCTTGGAGTTTACAGACAGTCCTTTTATCCATTTCAAAGTTCTCTGTCTATCCTACGACACCTGAAGCTGGTCAGTCCGGTTTTATGCATCTCACTGGGGATGTTGGAGGAGGTAGACTCCCAGCAGTAGATTCACTGTATGGTCCATTAGTCATTGTCTGCCTCTCTGGAAATGTGTAAAAACACCCAGGATTGAGTTAACTCTTTGCCCTTATGTGGCAAACAACATGAGAGAAATTCTGTCGACAGAGCTACATACAATTTATAAATATAATAGACAACTCCCACATTGTTCACAAACACTTAATGCTAATATTGGATAACACATTGAAGTATCTCTTTAAAGTTAATCTTAAAGCCAAGCACACTCTGTGTTGTCTTTTTATGAAGGAGTTTGAAAAGAATTTTGATTGATTCAACACACAGTAAGCTGATCTTGTGAATAAGGTATTGAAGTAGGACTTACGAAATCTGGGTTAAATCCCCTGCTCTGCCACAGACTGGCTGTGCCTAGTTTCTCTATCTTTAAAATAAGGATAACACCTCCTTTCTCCCATTCTTTGCCTGTCTTGTCTACATAGATTGGAAGCTGTTCAGGGCAGGGACTGGCTCCTACTAAGTGGGTGTTGGGACCTCTAACCACTACAGTAATATAATAGTGTATAATTTCAGCCTTCTAACAAAAAGCCTTAGATCAGGCCTGCACAACATGCGGCCCAGGGGCTGCATGCGGCACGCTTGGGCTCACTGTGCGGCCCGCGGGGGGGGGGGGGGGTGAGTAGGTAGGCTCACTGTGCGGCCCCAAATTTGGCACTGTGGCGTTGGTCCTTTTTGCTGCTTGTCTCTGGGCTTGGGGTTGTCCCAATGCTGCAAAGAGGGTGTTCCCAAAGGAAGGTGCTTGCTTCTAACCCCCTAGGCTGTCAGTATGTCTGCTCTTCTCTAGTCAGCCCATTTGACGAGTTTGATTGTCTTTGGTCTGGTTCCCATCCCCTCTCCAAGGGTTGCAGCTGTCTGGAGGTGCCTGCCTTCCATGCCTTCCTCATTCACACCTCATTCATTCAACAGGGCAATTGAATACAAAGTGGGGGGAAGATCTTATTCTACTTCTAGCAAAAAGACATTTTTCTTTTACCTTAATTATACTACCTTAGGGGCCCGCTATAATATATTACCAAAGTTCAATACAAAGTCATATAAAAGCTATACAAAAATGCATAATGCAGAGATTTATCTACAACTGCATTGATTGACTGTTGTGTGCAGTAATATAGTGCTCCCTGGGGGATGCGTGAAGGGGGGTGTGATGGTGGGGCCGAGCGGGGAGGGGGCGGGCCCTATTTTACCGCTGTGATCTGGTCACCCTATGCGCGCTGTTTCTTTCCCCGTCTACAGGATTCCACACCCCAGCGCTGGAGAAGGAGGGGTTGTTTCCGCGGGGCGGGCAGCGCTGGGGGGGTGGGGTCGGTGGGGCTGGGGGGTTTCGGACCTCAGTTGTTTTCTTTGGAGTAATATGGCCTTCGCCGCTTTACGAGTTGTGCAGGCCTGCCTTAGACTGAAATCATGCACTGTCATGGATCTTCCTTTTGAGGAATGAGTGGTACTCATTCAGTCAACCTGATATGCAACTATAACCACTATATGAGGAAGCCAAGCCATGGTAGAACATGAGTGAATAGGAGGAGTGTGCCTCAATTAATTCATATTGCATAAATTACAGTATGTGTACAGGCAGGTGCAGGACATGCCTGAGAAAGTAGGAGGCTGGGGAGTGGTGGTGAGGGAGTGCACCTGTACTGAATGTCTTTGAAAGATGCTTTGAACTTCTTCCCCACTGGGCCTGCACCAGTGGAAAACTAGGAAAAAGTTCAGTACAGAAAAAACCTTAGGGTAAACTTTAGTCTTTAGAGTCTTGAAGAGCTTTGATATTAAGTGAAATCTACTAGCATACACTGGCTAGTCAAGCCCTATGTCTTTGATGGAGACTGAAACCTAGCGTTCAAAAAATCTTATGTGCTAATTATGTCCCATCTGTGAATAGGCAGTCTATCTGTGAGCAACATGTTCTCAGCTAACACTGCAGGTATTCTTCTCTCAGCCAGGTAGTGGATACTACCTTGGAAAGTGGGTACTGCTACTGCATCCGGCAGCTCAGGCCCTAAAGATGTGTAGTTGTATTGTTCTCTCTGCATTACATTTCCATGATGGCTGATCTCGATCCAGGCTTACTGAAAGAGAGGTGGCTAGAAGTATCACCTCCTGGGGATGTGCTTTGCATTCAGCGTTTAATTAAGGCATGACGGTTTATGCCAGAGGATGTTCAACTGTAAAATGGAACAGTGCTTGCCAAATATTGGGATTTTATGGGGACTTGGTAAGTCATTAGTATAGAATTTTATTCATCATGTGTGCAGCCTGTTTTGCAAGGGCCATTGAGTTTGGCTTGTTTGATTTTGGGTTTCTCCTCCACTAGGTGGTTGTTTCAGCATAACACAACGATGATGAAAAAATCCTGTTCAAAAACAAAAAATTATTTGAGGAACAGGACATTTATCAAACCATGGTTCTCTACTAAGATGCAGCTACAGAGAATTGGTAATGGGATACAAACCCTTTTCCACCCTAGGTCATTGCTTTGAATCTGCCTAGATCAGTCAAGGTGTAATCATTGGCCTGTGAGAAATGACCTAGGGATTTCAGTCTGCTTCCTGTTAGACAGGTGTCTACATGACAAAAAAGCCATCATAACATCTTTATTGGCAGTCTCAACAGAGAAGCTAAAACTGAATAGGAATGGTGATGGAATGTCATCCTACTAAAACTGGGTAAATTCATAATAAAGGATTTGTTCAACAAGTTTCACCTCACTTTGTGAAGTGTGCACGAACAGATAAATGTATTATTGCAAATTAATTGCATCATAAAGAATCGTTATTATAAATCCTAATCTTTAATCAGAAATTGAACCGTAAACCATGATGAAAGTGACATTTCTCCCCAAAGCAATACTGCTCTGTAGGACTATGTAGTGATGTTGAGAGGATTACATCAGAACCAGACTGTTCACTGTAACTCTATTATGGCCCCATTCTGTCTGGCCAGTGGGACTACTTGGGAGAATACAGATTATTATTTGTGGATCCTGAAGAAACTAATAAGAAGCTGAGAGCTGGGCTATGTTATGCCCCAGTTTGGCTTCAGAGAATTAATAGTTGTTCCCATCTTGAGACTCAGCCTGGAAATGTGGGAACTGTATGTGTCAACAAGGGAAGCTCCTAATATTTTAATGAGACCAGGTGTAACAAACTCTTGCTTTAGCTGATGACATTTTTTTTTTTTACTTTCAGCCCTTCTTCAGTTAGTGATGTTTGTTGTTCAGCTGTAGCCATCCTTGTGGAACTTTGCTTTGATGAACAAAAATAGTGTGTGTGACCAGAATATCTCAAATTTAGGATAGGTTAAAAAATGGTGGCAACCTGTTACAACTGGCCAAGGAATGTTGAAGGAATGAAGTACAAATTGGAGACAGTTGTTTCCAACTGTATATAATATTAATTAACTAAACACTTATAGGTGGGTCTGGACCAAACCACCCGATTGAAACATCTGAGGACTTTTGAGAAGCTCCCATAGAGAGCTAAACTTTTGTAGATTAGACCAATCTCCACCAATAAATTTGGCAGCTATTGTGGATAGTGTTGCGACTAGAGGGAATCATATGGCTGAGCTTAGAATAGAATAGAATTCATATCTCCCAATTCATAGCCCCACACCTTAGGTAACTGTTTTAACTCTCTGGGTTAACTTCCAGCCCACTGACATCCATGGCAAAACTCCCACTGACTTCAACAGGGATAGGCTTTCACCTTGTCTGTTTCTCCATCGTAAAAATGCAGATTAGTGATTACTTATCTCATGAGGGGATTCTGAGAACTAATTAATATTTCTAAATGCCTCAGATAGAAAAAGCTGTGGGAATGCAAAGTATGTTTGAGACATTTAAAACTATACTGCAAAATACAATGTCTGGACATGGGGAGAGGAAAAGGGGCAATGAATTAGACCAGGGCTGGGCAAACTTTTTGGCCTGAGGGCCGCATCGGGGTTGCAAAACTGTATGGAGGGCCAGGTAGGGAAAGCTTTGCCTCCCCAAATAGACTGGCCACTGCCCCCCTCAGAACTCCCAACCCATCCAACCTCCCCTGCTGCTTCTCCACTGCCCCCTGGGACCCCACCCCCTACCCAATCACCCTTCTCCCTGTCCCCTGACTGCCCCGACCTCTATCCACTCCCCTGCCCCCGACAGGCCACTCGGGGACTCCCATGCCTATCCAACCCCTCCCCCTGCTCCCTGTCCCTTGACTGCCCCCTGGGTCCCTCTGCCCCTTATCCAACCTCCCTGCCCCTTACCATGCCGCTCAGAGCAGCAGGAGCTTGCAGCCCTGCTGCCCGGCTGGAGTCAGCCACGCCGCTGTGCTGCCCGGCACGAGCAGCAGGCCAGAGCACGGGTGGCGTGGCGAGCTGAGGCTGCACGGGAGGGGGGACAGCAGGAGAGGGACTGGGGGCTAGCCTCCCTGGCTGGGAGCTCAAGGGCTGGGCAGGACGGTCCCGCGGGCTGTAGTTTGCCCACCTCTGAATTAGACAATTTTAAAGAATCTTTTCCATCTCTAATTTTTATTCTTTTTATTGTGTTTCTTCATCATGCACTGATCCTGGCTCGTTGTTCTACAGTAGCTTGGGGCCATTGGCATGCAGCTATTTGTTCAGAAGAACACTGAATCATTTGTCTCTGAAGAACACAATTTAATGTAAGGAACTAAGTGTGTTTGCATTCACTTGTAAGGAAAATGATAGGTCAAATTTTGAGCCGCCCAATTTTGGCAGTTTCTCTTCGTAAAACAACACAATCAGATGATTTGGGTAACACTATAAAGAGTGTGAGTAATTACTGTGCTCTACAGCTATTAGAGACCCAATTTGTTAAATACTCTTCTCGGCTTCCATACTGTGAAAGCCTGCATATGGCAACAAAACCCTTGCTAAATGTTTATTCGTGTTTACCCAGGAGCCAGGCAGTGATTGTATTAAATTTGGTCCTAATTAAGGAGGCAGTAACAACATGGGGTTAGGCTGTGGTTTTAAACCACAATGTGCATTGAGTAGAGCGCAGCCGCCTGTCAGTCCAAGGCAGATTCTAGCAGCATTGTGCCTGAGGAGGCTACAGCCTCTCACAAGAGCACCGAGGGAGGACAGTGTAATCTCTTAAACCCTCTACTCCTTTGACAGGGTGTCGGGCTTGTGTTCTTCCGGGGCTAGCCCGGCTCCATTCACAGCTGTGGCCTCACTCCGTCATTTCTAATGCTGCTGTCAGTGCTAGGGTCCCATCTGGTCTGAAAGTAACCGGATTGGGCCTAGCCGGGCCATGAAGGGCTTATGCTCACTTCTCCCTACTCTTGTGCACTTGTGTAGGGCTAGACTCAACCTAGCCCATAGTAATCTTTGTGTGGATGAGTTGTATTTGCAAGTAAATTACACTGAGTGGACATTTTCACACTCACACACCTCTCCCTCGTATTTTGGTACCGTGTCCATTCAGTGCTCAGCATTTGGTACAGTCTGACACTCTGAGGTGATACCCAAGGTTGTACCCTTGTGGTACAGTTTCCTTGTCTTGTCTTGAATAAGACAATGATGATGTTATGCGTGAAACAGGGTCTATGATTCAAAGCCTCCATCTATCTCGCTAATGGGTTAGACAGTTATATCCATAATGTATAGAATGTATTTAAATTACCACGTTTTCAAAAGATCCACTGAAAGGATACATCCTTCGCTATGAAGGATGTATTGGGGGGAGGGATAGCTCAGTGGTTTGAGCATTGGCCTGTTAAACCCAGGGTTGTGAGTTCAATCCTTGAGGGGGGCATTTAGGGATCTGGGGCAAAAATTGGGGATTGGTCCTGCTTTGAGCAGAGGGTTGGACTAGATGACCTCCTAAGGTCCTTTCCAACCCAGATATTCTATGATTCTATGGTACAGCCTAAGGGTGATAACACAAAATAGCATGATCTACAAGACAGAGCAGAGGTAACCTGCCTGTCCACCTCACTACCTCCAAGTAAAAATCATGAAATACATAGGCCAATGAAGGCATTGACAGGAGAGTTCCAACTGCAGATTATTCAAGTGCGGTGACTCTGTTCTGTCTCTGCCCACTTTATGCAAGGATGCCCATACAGGAAACTACCCCTATGTAAGTCCTCTTAAGCCAAAGCCATCCTTAGCTCCTTCAGCGCAACACAGGGCTTGATCTTTGAACCTTTCCCTCTGAATGTACTGGTGTCTGGTAATTGCTTCAGAAACCTGGTAAGGTGACTGCAGCAATTTTGGGTGCAAAGGGACACTGAACACTAGGTGAAGTTGCCCCTCCCTTCTTTTTCACTGAGTACCTCTCTCCGATGTACTACTTGAAGCTTCAAAAGCTGGCTGCTGCTTCCTATAGGACAAGGAATCTGTCTCTCAGGGAAGATTGTGCTAGTTGCTGCCCAGTCCAACTTGGGGGAAGGTTTTGGAGCAGAGGAAGATTTGCTTGGGTGAGAGTTTTCTCCACAGGGAGTGAAGGACCATTTGCTGGCTTAAGATGCTTTACACTGTCTCTAAATTGAAATGGGGGTGCTATAAAAGGATGTAATGAGAAATTGCATTCTGATCACTTATTTCTTACACAGCAGTCTCAAAGTATTAATAGACTCTTCACTGGAAATAGGAAGGAACTTCCATTATGGAGGGTCTGTTCTCCCACTTAAATGTTGGATGACTCTGTCATGTTAACCTAGAGTTGCATGTATTTATTTACTAGGTCCTGAAATGGGGACTGATATTGGCTTACTTATGCTAAGAAAGAGGTTTAAATGGTATTAACTTAATTTCAGCTAACTCCCGAACTAATTTCATTTTTACATTTTAATAATGATAATAAATCTAATTTTATTATTTAACTTTGATACTTTTACTATTATACAGTAAATCAGTTGCCCATGATCTCTTTTAGATGCTGAAATGTCACGGGCTGCCTGTAATGGCCCTCATTTAATAGCAATGACATCCATAAATAAATTCACCTTAGGAAGCTGTTGGTTACAAAATAGTTTAATCATAATCTGGGAAAAATTAATGTAAAGTGCTGCTTGTTCTTTCTTTTTTTGTAATTGAAATGTGGTTTTTAATCAGTTTATATGGGAAAGTCTTATTAGTAAAGATTGTTAGGGATTAAAGAAGCAGAACAGAAGGGATTGCAATTCTATTGGTGAAGCATCTTTTTTCCTTTAAAAGATTCCTTTACATTTTTACAAAACACACATGGAGATCTCTACATATATGGTGACAGGAGGAACAAACAGGAGCCAGACAGTCCTATGCAGTGCTGTTCAACTGATGATACTTTTTTACATTAGATACTACTTCATTACATCACATCCCATTATGTAATCCAAAGCCCCAACAATTAGAGACTAAAAAAGGTCTCATTTGATAACACATGGCTGAAAGAATTCAGCAGCCCAAATATTTTTCTGAGTTCCTGTGGATGGGTCGGCAGAAAGTGGTGCAGATTTATCTGCCTTTGTAGCTGCAGCGCTGGAATTTTTCAATCCCAGTGCAAAATTTCAAATGAGATATTTACAAAACGGTTGTAAATTAGCTCTTTTAAAAGCCAATGTTCACAGTGAGTATTCATCCATATTTGAATACAGAATACAAATAAATTGAAATTGTAGTTGGTATTTTTCTGAAATTACATTTTGAAAACATAGCTTATGCACTAAGGCCCTATTTCAAAATCAGTGAAATCGATTTGATAATCCAAGTGACTCTCAATTGCCTTTTATTGAAGTACCAGAACCACTGTACTTTTGCTGTATCTCTGACAGTCTGTATCATTATTATTTATGCAGTTACTTAGGTGTGTGTGTGTGTGTGGTGTTTTTCAGGAGAATAATACGCAGGGTTCTGATCCTTAAAAGCCTACAATTCCAGGGCCCAGCCCTGCACATGCTTACTCATGCTAGTAGTTCTTACTCATACAGTTCTTATTTTCATGACTAAATGCTACTGGCATAAGGACAGGTTTGCAGGATCAGTGCCTTATACACATCATAGGTCTAGCTGCCAGTGTCCAAGGAGGCACCAAGATTTACACAAAACACAGGTTGGTGTTTTTGACATGCGTACATCATGGTAATTCTACTTCTTAATTTTTTAAATTTTATTTCTTTCTAAATTGTATTTGTGTGAATGTTTCTTAGCTAAGCTAGTACAAAGATAGAATTTATATATATATATATATATATATATATATAAAAGCAATATTGGCCCATTATTCAGAGAAATCAACCCCACCACAATGTCTATCACCCCTTCCCGTTTGACAAAGTTAGCGCTCTCCAGCCTTGTATATAAAAGTCAAAGCTAACAAATACATCTTGCAGTGCTTCCTAACCCCCCCCCCTCCCCCGCCCACCCATCACCACCAAATTTGTGCTCTGGCATCCCCCAAGAGGGCTTGAATTGCAGGCAAGAGGGACTTTAATGGAGAGTGTCCTTGTACCCACTAGCAGGAGTTGAAGCCTGGGGGTAGACAAGCGCAATCCAGAAGAAGTTCTATGAGAGGGAAGGAGAGTGATAGTTCCTGAGGTACCCAAGGTCTCAAATTTAGTCAAGATTTTTTTTTCTTAAGTGCAAGGCCATCTGAATGCTACGTGGCGTCAGAGCTTAGAGAAGAGTGTGGTCATTTTCTCTTTGGTCTGGTAGGGGTTTAGCGTGCTATGGAGTTATTGCATTCAGACTTGTGTGTGTAGTGGGGGTGAGGTCAGTAGCTAATGAAGCACCTTGTGTGGCTTGGTGGACTTCCCTGAATCTAATCCAGGAGTAATTTAGCAACCACTCAATGCATGGTATTACCATTGGAGTTTAATTGACTGAGTAGTGGCAGAACTGGGCCTGGTGTTGAGGTTTGCTAGGCGTCAAGATCTGTTTTTCTTAGTTGGAAGGATGGGGCCTTTCAATAAGGGGAATTAAGGGGAAAACCTCTGTTTTCTAGTGCTTCCTTACCACAAATAAAAGATCTGTCTTCTGCTTTATTTCTGACTGCTAATACCTTGAAATGTCTAGATAGTCTTAAAATACAATTTGCACAAGGCTGTTTTCAGCTATGCACAGTTTGATGCGGCTGAGAAGCTGTATAAAAGCTGACTTCTGCTAGGAAGTGGGTGAATTTAAGAGTAGTTTACACACACAATAAATGCCTATTGTGAAGTACCGTAGGTTTAATCATAAAAAAAGGTCCTATGCTCACAAATCTCAGCAGGAATTTACGCTGGTACTTTTTTTCTCAAGGTTGAACAGTAAACGTGTACAAATCTTCAATATCAATTAAATAAGGTCCAGGGCAAGGCAACATATTGGCCAACTAATCATGTTAGATTCATAGGCATCTTCAAAGCCATCAATACAACTTCCCAGAGAACTCAGTGGTGGGTATCCATGTTGGAGAACTGCTTTCAACAGCCTGTTATGGGAGTCCTCGTTGCTGATAATGTCAAAATGTTTCGTTTTAACTTTATCGATTCATTTAATTTTGACTTTTATAATAGTCATTTAAATATACTCATTATATTTGGTATTATGTGTAACATTTAATATTATGTTTCAAATTAGTAAAACAAAAGACTTTGGTCCTGAATTTTTTTTTAAAAATTTGTTCTGTGGGAAACTTCTAAACTTTGGCTTTTTATTCAGATGTGAAATGAAAACACATTTTGAAATTCTCAGTTTCTCTTGGAATGGAAATTCTATTCTCTCACCACGTCTTTCATGAAAGGCTAACAATGTTAGGAACTATTAGGAAAGGGATAGAAAATAAGATAAAGTATATCATAATGCCACTATTTATATCCATGGTGAGCCCACATCTTGAATATTGTGTCCATTTCTGGTTTCCCCCTCTCAAAAGAATGTAGTGGAACTGTAGAAGGTTCAGAGAAGGGCAACAAAAATGATCAAGCGCATTGAATGGCTTCCATATAAATAGAGACTACAAGATTAGGGCTTTTCAGTTTAGAAATCAGATGACTAAAGTGGGATTGTGATGGGTTTAGTCACAGAAACCCCTTTGGGATTGCCACCTGATGTGCCTAGACTACCTCTGAGCCTGTTTTTCCTGCCATCTTGGGACCTCAGTGCCTTGCCTGGTTTGAGCCAGACACGCTTGCCTGCTGCAAACACAGATCCAAGTCTGAACCACATCCCCCCACAAGCTGCAGGCTTAATGGAAAACAGCTGTCTCCAGCACTCAGATACCCAACTCCTAATGGTGTCCAAACCCCAAATAAATCCGTTTTAGCCTGTATAAAACTATAAAAATACAGAGTAAACTCATAAATTGTTCACCCTCTATAACACTGATAGAGAGATATGCACAGCTGTTTGTCCCCCCAGGTATTAATACATACTCTGGGTTAATTAATAAGTAAAAAGTTATTTTATTAAATACAAAAAGTAGGATTTAAGTGGTTCCAACTAATAACAGCCAGAACAAAGTGAATTGCCAAAAAAGTCTAATCCTAATACAGTAAAATTGAATACAGATAAAATCTCACCCTCAGATGTTTCAATAAGCTACTTTCATAGACTGGACACCTTCCTAGTCTGGGCCCAATCCTTTCCCCTGGAACAGTCTTTGTTCCGGCTCAGGTGGTAGCTAGGGGATTTCTCATGACTGCAGCCCCCTTTGTTCTCTAGCACCCCCTTATATAGCTTTTGCATAAGGCAGGAATCCTTTGTCCCTCTCTGGGTTCCCACCCCTACTTCTAAATGGAAAAGTACCAAGTTAAAGATGGATTCCAGTTCAGTTGACATGATCACACTGCACTGTAAGACTTCGGCTAGGTCTACACTACCCCCCCCTATCGAACTAAGGTACGCAACTTCAGCTACGTGAATAACGTAGCTGAAGTCGAAGTACCTTAGTTCGAATGAAAAAGCACTTACCCGGGGTCCACACGCGGCGTGCAGGCTCCCCCGTCGACTCCGCCTACTCCGTTCGTCGAGCTGGAGTACCAGCGTCGACGACGGAGCACTTCCTGGTTCGATTTATCGCGTCTTGACAAGACGCGATAAATCGAACCCAGAACATCGATCCGACGCGTTCGACAGACGCGTAAGTATAGACGTACCCTTCATTACCCACTTGCCAGCACACATGTATACAAGAAGACTTGCAAGTAAACAGAGCCATCTACAGTCTTATGTCCTAGTTGATGGGAGCCATCAAGATTCCAAACCACTATTAATGGCCCACACTTTGCATAATTACAATAGGACCTCAGAGTTGTATTTAATATTTCTAGTTTCAGATACAAGAGTGATACATTTATACAAATAGGATGACCACACACAGTATATTATAAGCTTTGTAATGGTACCTTACAAGAGACCTTTTACATGAAGCATATTCCAGTTACATTATATTCACACGCATTAGCATATTTTCATAAAATCATAGAGGGCAACATCGCGGGGATAAGATAGTATTCTATAAAATCTTGAATGGTGTGGAGAAAGTGAATAGAGAATTGTAATTTACCATTTCACACAATAAATTATAAGGGATCACCTGATAATTAATAGGCAGCAGGCTTAATACAAACAAGAGGAAGTACTTTTTCATATTAAGCACAAGTAACCTGTTGAATTCATTGCTATGCGGTATTGTGAGGGCCCAAATTATAAATGGGTTCAACAAAAGGACTGGATAAGTTCATGTTGAATAGACCCATCATTGTCTATTCGCTATGATGATCAGGAAGGCAACACCATCCTTGGGCTGACCCTAACCTCTGACTATCAAAAGCCAGGAGTGGAAGATGGGTGGATCACCCCATAATTGCCCTGTTCTGTAAAATCCCTCTGTGTGGGCCATTGTTGGAGACTGGATACTGGACAAGATGGACCATGATCTGACCCAGCATGGAAGCTCTTGTATTCTAATTTGTGGATTGTCTGAAACTACAAAATGCAGAGGACCATGAAAATGAAGGGGGGAGGAGGGATAATTCAGATTTTTTTTTTTTAACTTGAGTGTTCAAGAAGGGTTTGGTTTGGATTTTCACTGAAGATTTGGGTAGATTATAGCTTTATCCCAACTGTTTTTTATGCTTATAGCAGGGTGTTAACATCTCCCCCATGTGATTTAATACAAATAAATTTTTGTGTGTGCAAGCTATAGAAGTTTGGACGTGATAATCCAAAACAAATATCTGGGTGAGATTGAAACTGGACTGAACTTTTTAGAATAAATTTTAAATCTAGCATTAGGAGAAAGCTGGTCATATCACTTCTGCTTTCTGATTAAAATGTTTATCTTTTTTATCTTATTATCTCACTAGATCTCTTGTCCTACGGCAGTTAGGTATTTTATTACCTGCTTTTGCAAGTATTTGTTTCAGACACATACTGAAATATCCCTGGACTCTTTTCTACCGTTAGTAACATAGTAGTCTCTCAAATTCAGAGTTGCCATGTATTGCAATTTGAGATAATTACATTAGTGAGATGTAGAGAACTTCATTCTGTAAAATGCTTTGAAACCTGGAGTGTAATTACACAGTGAACTATTACAAAAGATAGATTTTTTTTTTCATTTGCGTGAATTCATTTCCATGAAAGATTCTGGGTTGACAAAGCAGAACTGAAGCTCTCTGTTACCCACAGTACTTGGCCATTACCATATCCAGCAATAAGTCCCAATTTTGACCTGGTACGACTATTTCAATGGGGTAAAGGTCAGACTCCAGGGCTATCCTTTCTTTAGTTTCTCTTCTGAGATTGTCACTAAGGGTGACAACTACTACTGTCTCTCTTGTGATTTACCTGAAACTGGACTGAGACCTACCATAGGTTGCTGAATGACCATCCTATGATAACTGCTGGTGCCGATTGACTGGTGTCCTATAGTCGTTATAGTTCTGGTGAATTTTTGTGTATAACCTCTTACCACATCTTTGAGCTGATCTCTCAAAATGACAGATTTTCTATGTATATCTTATAAGAAATCTCTCTGTAGGGAATATTACTTTGTCAAGAAAGTCGAGGTATTCTCCATTAGTCTCAATTTTCAAACTTCTCACTTTAGCTGCCAGTTGATTATATTCAATTATCCAATTCCTCTGTCAAAGCTGAAGCACATGTATGTGCCACATCATTAAGGAGCCCACAGAATGTTTGTAACATCATCAATATGTGATGTACTTGTTATTTAAAGTCTTGAGCAGTGTTTTATCTGAAGAACATACTTCCTTCACTTGCTTAAGTTCACCCTGTCACATTTAGAAAGGATGCACATATGTCTCTTACTGGACATAACTTCTGATGAGAGAGCACTTTAAAAATTGATATAAATATGATACATCAATTCCTCTGCCTCCAAGTTTGGAGTTCAGTTCTATTGCAATCTTGGGATTTATGCTTAGTACCATAGTTCTGTGCATCAGTAGTGACCAGTTTGTGTGCATGTTTTTCATGACATGACAAAAGACTCGCATCTTGTTGTCTGATTCCTCAAAGCTGTTTGTGTCCAGAGCTCTCAGAAGCATGGCAGAACTGTTTATTTTACTAAGCTAGTTTACATTACCATGTGACAGTAACTCATTATTTTAAAGTTGGGCTTGGATTTGATGCTTGGTGAATTGTGTCCAGCTTACTAAAGAGGACAACTAAATGAATGTCCTTAAACATAGATTTTTAATTTAGGAAATTTACTCATTTCCAACCCTAAAAGATTTGTACTAGTTGTTAACTGACCTACAATGTGTGTTGGGGGTGACAGAGTAAAGAAGGCGAAAGATGTTGCTAAATGAAAAAATACATTCTGAATTTTTAAAAATCTATTTTGGCAAGTTTCCTAGAGGAAGGCTGTGTTCAGATCAGATTAGGCTGGATTTTGGGTACTGGACCATACCAGAATGAGACATTGGATCTTACAGTACCAAAAATTCATAAGCTGTTGTCATGAAATAGTGGAAATCTAGTGAGCTGTCAGTGAGATTTTTCCAGTGAAGAAGCAGAAAATGTGCCTCTTTCTATTTCATAACTAAACATTTGGATGTTTCTATTAAGAGCAATCTGAGAGATTTTATTAGGCCGAAGGTCCGGTCATCAGTGCAGCAGGGCTGAGGCAGGCTCCCTACCTGCCCTGGCTCTGTATAGCTCCCGGAAGTGGCTGTCATATACGGCTCCTAGGCATAGAGTGTGGCTCTAAGCCCTCTCTCTGAAATTTCAATAGCTTTAGATTGTGCTTCTTGGTTTGACCCTTCTCTAGTTTTTACTGTCAAACATTTAAAACCTGTTGCATTGGTTACATGATAGGACCTAACATGATCCAAAGCACTTCCAAGACAGCTATTTCCTTTTGCTCTTTAGTTGTCTTACTCACATCAGGCACTCAGAGAAGCAGAGAGCATTTAAGACTGTCCATGGCAACAGTAACTTCAGGGGACAGGGTTGAGGTAAAAGGATCTAACTAGTTTCCTTCTTCTCTTTGACAAAAATACATTTGCTTTCAATCTACATGTTTGTCCATTTTGCAATAATATAGCGATAAGGGCACTAATTTGCCGTGTTGCACCCAACAGCTCACAAGCGTATTCTGTAATAACCTTAAATATAAACTTCAGTTCCTGAGAAATAAAGGGTTCCTCTCTGCCTCTCTTTTGGTTATGTTGAGATTTCCATCATTGCCCTCTGTTTTCACATGCTTATAACTGAAAAATTCTGTTTTGACTGAAATTTTCTATGCTTACCCTCAGCCCAATGGTGACTTTTGCTTTTTAGTTTCAACAAAATCCATTCGCCCATTTGAGTTGCGTAAGAGTGAATGTAAGGGGTGTAATAAAGTGATCTGATGCTACAAGGAGGAAAAGAAAGCAGAGTTATTAAATTCATGAATAATGAGATAGGGATCTATCATGATATTTGATATTAAAATTGGAGCAGTGGTTGGAAAATGTTTAACAGTATAGTTTGAGACTAGTGATAGGTGAATTTTTTTGGATGAAACTTTCTTCACTGATAAATACACAATCGGGTCGACTGAAATATGTTGGGAATTTGTGGTGAATTCACCAAATTGCGGGGTGGGCAGAGAGGGGACTCAAAAAAATTCTCAAAAAACATCAGACAAAACACTTTCTTTAAACCAAAATGCACTTGCTCTGCCCCTGGTCCGCGCCTTCTCTGAGACCCCACCCCGATCACTCCATCTCCCCTCCCTCTGTCGCTCACTCTCCCCCACCCTCACTCACTTTCACTGGGCTGGGGTAGGGGGTTGAGAGCTCCTCTGCACCCCTCACCCCCTGCCCCAGCCCTGAGCCCCCCTCCTGCACCCCAATTCCCTCCCAGAGCCTGCTGGGGCAGGAGGTTGGGGTGCGGGAAGGGGTGTGGAAGGAGTTGCGGGGTGCAGGCTCTGGAAGGGAGTTGGGGTGCGGGAGGGGGCTCCGGATTGGGATGTGAGCTGTGGGGTGGGGCCAGAAATGAGGGGTTCAGTGTGTAGGAGGGGGCTCAGAGCTGATGCAGGAAGTTGGGGTATGGGAGTGGGTGAGAGGTGCAAGCTCTGGCTGGGTGGCACTTATCTTGGACAACTCCCGGAAGTGGCTGGCATGTCTGGCTCCTAGGCTCAGGGGCAACCAGGTGGCTCTGCCTGCCCCTGAGCTCCCATTTGCTGTGGTTCTTGGCCAGTGGGAGCTGTGGAGTTGGTGCTTGGGGTGGGATGCGGGGGTAGAGCGTGGAGACACCCTGGCTGCACCCTATGCCTAGGAGCCGGATATGACAGCCACTTCAGGGAGCCATGCAGAGCCAGGGCAGGTAGGGAGCCTGCCTCAGCCCTGCTGCGCTGCTGACCGGACTTTTGGCCTATTAAAATCTCCCAGATTGCTCTTAATAGTCACTTAGAGATTGAGGCCGATTCCAGTAGACTCCCGGCAATGCGGGAGGGATGGCAACCCTAATTGTAGTACACTGCTACACTGGGATGCATTCTAAACCAGGGCGATGATGTCTTTCCTCATTCTTAGTTTCCAGGCTATGGTAATAATGAATAGAGGCTGTCTTTTTTTTCCCCTTTGTGTTTGCACAGTGTCTAGTGCACTCGGGTCCTGTCAGTGCCTGAAGGCCTAGTCATGATCAGGGCTGGCTCCAGGCACCAGCCGACTAAGTACGTGCTTGGGGCGGCACCTTCTAAGGGGCGGCCAATCTTGGGGTGGCGGGGCAGTGCTTGGGGGTGGTGCTCACGGTTTTTTTGTTTTTGTTTTTGTTTGCTTGGGACGGCAAAAAAGTTAGAGCCGGCCTTGGGCACTATAGTAATTCAAATAATAAATAACAACAAAATGTTGGCATTTTGTATGAAGGGAAAACTTGACACAACTGCATATTCAGAAATCTCTTGGAATTTGTTTGAGTAATTCATTTTTTCCCCTTTTTGAAGTTAAACAGTTTCAAAGAGTTATCCATGCTATTTGGAGTAATAATTACTCGTTTTTAAATATCATTTGATAGGCTGGGTTAGTGTGGGTTAGTGTAGATTAGTGATCAACACTGATTTATAATCTAATTTATTATTCTATATTATATAAAATAACCTATTTTACATTATGGGCAAAAGAAGCAGGTTCACACCTTCATGCTTGTTGGAATCCAGAAGCACAGTAGTAAAATGGCAAGAGAGTGCTGCATGTCAGGACTGAAGAGCATTGTGAGAGATTTGATGTGACCAGGGGCTGGAATAGGTGATGCAGCTATGAATTCTGGTGCATTGGCAAAGCTGTGTGTGACTTCACGGGTAGCCTTGACCTGCACTATGACCAATTCTCTCTCACACTCACGCTCAAACCAAAATAGTTAAATGTTGACTGAGCTAGAGAAATAATCCTTATAATCTCTATTTGCTAACTAGATCTTGCCAGGGTGATTTTATTTCTGCTTTGTTCTAGTCATGTTTGTCACATCTCATGTACTTTACACAAGGAACACACAACACAAGTAGGCTCTAATTCTTGCAACTCCTGTTTTGTATTCTCTTTTCTAGTTGTTTGAAAACTAAATGGGCTATGTCAACAAAACAGGGACCTTGAACTGGAAAATAAAATGTTCTGTCTCTAAAGAGCATAGTACAGAGAAGTGTTGTTTTTTTTTAATTTGTAAATTTGCCTAAGGTGTATTTAATGGCAACTTCCATCATCATTTAAACAGAATATAAAGCAGCTGTCTCGGATACAAATCCTGCAGTATCCCAGCAATGTTTATAACTTTCTTTTTCTTAACCTACAGTATGTTTAAAAATATTTGGTTTTTTTCTGGAATTCTCTCTTTAACCACAAGAGTAATGCCAAGTCTATATGGTGGTTTTTGTTCTTGTTTTATTTCTTAATCTTTTGTACTCCGATAACTTAAAGGTAATGTCAATAGGAGTTTTAGAAATAGAAGAAACATAATTACACACTTGAGACAGGTTGGAGTGTTTCTAGTTAAGAAGTGTTTTCAGGTGTCGATCTTGCAGCAGTCAACTAAGGCCCTTCTGGAATGCTAACAGCAAGTTTATTTGCAGTCGCAGTACTTCATGCAAACTGGAACGTACAGTAATATACTTTCTACACTGGCAGTGTTGAGGAAGCCTGTCTGGCAGTGGAGTCAAATTGTAGTGTTAGCAATCTATTGCTTGTAACATAGGAAACACTGACATAATGGATCTGCCCCCTATACTCCTGTTGTGTAGCACCTGACTATATGAATGGTCCCATTGATCTGTGTGTCCGGTCATGAGTATGTGAGAATGGCCATAATGGTTCAGACCAATGGCCCATCTAGCACAGTATCCTGCCCAAGGCTTAAATTCTCAAAGATTATTTCCTGGAGCCCCACCCCATTCGGGGCTCAGGGCTTTAGCCCTATGGGGAGGGGAGAGGAGGTGGGGGACACCAGGGCTTGGGGCTTTAGCCTCGTTTGGGGTGGAGGGGGAAGGTGCCAGGGCTCCCACAGTTTTGAAAATATTTACTGGAGCTCTGCTGCGGTGGGCTGTGGCTGAATTTAAGCCCTGATCCTGCCTCTAACAGTGGCCAATGCCATGTTCTGTTCCCTCTGAATCATCTGGCAATTGAATGATCCATCCCCTGTCATTCATGACCACCTTTTTGCGATGAGATGGTTATGGGCACCCAGAGCATGGGGTTGTGTCCCTGACCAGCTTGGCTAATAGCCATTGATGGACCTATCCTCCATGAACTTTTCTAATTCTTTTTTTTTAACCCAGTTTTACTTTTGGCCTTCACAGCATCCCCTGACAAGTTCTACAGGTTTACTGTGCATTGTGTCAAGTACTTCCTTTTGTTTGTGTTAAATCTGCTGCCTATTAATGTAATCAGGTGACTCCTACTTGTGTTCTGTGAAGGGGTAAATAATACTTCCCTATTCACTTTCTCCACACCATTCATCATTTTATAGACCTCTAACATATCCTCCCTTAGTCGTCTCTTTTCTAAGATGAACAGTCCCAACTCTTTAATCTCTTCTTATATGGAAACTTCCATACCTCTAATCATTTTTGTTGCCCTTCTCTGTACCTTTTCCAATTCTAATATATCCTTTTTGAGATGGGGCAACCAGATCTGCACACAGTATATTCAAAGTGTGGGCATATCACTGATTTATTTAGTGGCATTATGTTTTCTGTCATATTATCTTCCCCAATGGTTCCTAACACATTGTTAGATTTTGTTTTTGACTGCCATTGCACATTGAGTGGACGTTTTCAGAAAACTATCCACGACTCCAAGATCTTTCTTGAGTGGTAACAGCTAATTTAGATCCCATCATTTTGTATATATAGTTGGGATTATGTGTTCCAATGTGTGTTACTTTGCATTTATGGAGTAAGGGCAGCACAATCTGCCACACTAGAGAATCTCCTGGTACTTTTCAGTGAGTGGGTCATGTACACTGAAGGAATAAAGAGGAATAAGTCACATCTCTCCCCGCTCTCCTGGGGGCTCACCCCAAGGGAGGGCAAATGATTTTCCCTTCGGAATGTGCTAGGTTTAATTTCTGCCAGGGGCTCATAGTTGCTTTGCTAGTAGCAGCTGCAGAAGGGAACCACTATGTCAGGTTATACACCAGGAGAAGCTGTTGTAATCCTGAGGTGAATCTGACCCATTGATTGTGTATGACTTATATTGCACGTAAATTAAATCAAAGATTTACAAACATTTTAAGATTGTGTTGCCCATGTATTTCTTTTAATGCTGCAGAAAAAATCAACTAACAAGTGAGGAGACTGCAGTTGCTGTGTAGCAGGATGTACTGGGCATGCTTCAGCAAGAACTTCTGACTTATGAACAGAACTCGGGGGCACAAATAAGATGAGTGGGAGTGGTGTCTATGAGCTGATTCTGTTTTTAGGGACAAATGTACATAGAAAACACCAAGAAAGTGGCGTGTACGGAACAAGACAGAGAACGTAAAGGGCTGTGGAAAGATAGCAGTGCAGTTGCATTCTCTTCAAACATGCTATTTTGTCTTAGGGCTGGTCTACACTAACCCCAGAATTCGAACTAAGATACGCAACTTCAGCTACGTGAATAACGTAGCTGAAGTCGAACTATCTTAGTTCGAATGAAAAAGCACTTACCCGGGGTCCACATGCGGCGCTCAGGCTCCCCCGTCGACTCCGCCTACTCCGTTCGTCGAGCTGGATTATCAGCGTCGACGGCGGAGCACTTCCTGGTTCGATTTATCGCATCTAGACAAGACGCGATAAATCGAACCCAGAACATCGATCCCGCGCCTCCGATCGGACGCGTAAGTATAGACGTACCCTTACATTGAAAAACATAACCTATGGAGCTAAACTCTCAGTTGGTGTAAATGGGTGCATCTCCATTAATGTTAGTGAGTGGTGCTGATTGACACAAGATGAGGATCTGGCACGTTAATTTCTAGGGGCTCCATATTGCAATGGGTTTTCTCCTTTCACTTCCTCTCTGAAGATCTTGTATTCAAAAGTATACTTGTGTATCCATTACTACAAGAAGAGAATATGGGTCCTATCCAGGGCCCAAGACTACTCTCATTGAAGTTGGCAAGACTTTCATAATTGACTTCAGTAGGAGCAGAGTCAGGCTACTTATCACTAGTGGAATTGGCCAAATCGCAACATTACTATCAAAGCAAGTGCTATTTATAGTCTCTCTTCTCACATAAAGATAATCTATCCTGGAATGTAATGACCATCTCTGAATTAGGCTTCAGCCTTGCAAGACCTTAGGCCTGTCTTATGCACACGAATAAGGACTTTTTCAAGCATCAGTCTTGCAAAAGGTGGGTGCATTTTGAAATGGTGTCCCTTGAAAGTAAGCTTAGTCTTGCATTTTTCAGGAAGTTATCCTTTATTCTTTTCGAAGGTGGTCACACCAGGCACAGTGCTGGAATAATTTGGAGAGGTGGGGTTATTGGGTCAAGAATGAAATGTATAAAGACTGTTGCGTAGGTTTAAGAGGTTTCTACAGCAGTAACTAATACTGAGTCTTTGTTCAGTGCTTTCAGTCACTTTCATGAGCTCCAAATTAACACTTACAAATAAACATGCCTGCCTTCGAATTATATTTGAATGAAAGGAATGAGCCTCCAGGTGCAGGCTGACCCAGGGGAATCTCCAGCCACTGCAACATGCATCTTCAGAGCCATGAATGAGAAGAGAAATTGCCAACTTGTCTCTTGGTTCCACTATTTTTGCATCTTAACCTTGGAAGTGGCCATAATGTTTGGCTTCTCCTGGAATCAAAAAGAGAATCAAAATCAAAAGGTTTTTATTTATTTATTGAGACCCATATGTTACAGGGAACTAACAGGTTGTGGTGCCAAGATGGTGTCGATCGAAGTTGATTGCATGCTGCTCTGAGATTGGATTTGTGGGGTTATTTTAAATTGTACAAATGATATCAAAGGAAGCTTAATCATTATATATTAGTGTACATACTGAATTGTAATGACTGGGTCAGCTCTCTAATGTGGGATATCAGATTTAAACAAGTTCAGCCCGTGTTCATGAAAGTAGGATCTGATCCAGCCCTGATACTTTGTCGCTGGTTTCTTCAGTAGTGCAAGTACAATGCTTTTGCATTTTGCAAACAAAATATGATGAATGTGATTCTGCTTGGAGCTGTGAATGTTAAAAGTATAGCAGAAAAGGCATATCAAAGTTGATTGCTTTTTTGATAGCATTACAGATTTGGTGGATGAAGGGCATGAAGTAAATGTAATCTATTTGGATTTTTAGTAAAGCTTTTGATACTCTCTCATGAAATCCAACTTGAAAAAATAATTCAAATTGATTCTGATAGAGGCGCTGTTGTATGATTTAAAATCTCATTGAATAATTACAAACAAAGAGTACTGACAAATAGATGTAGTGGGAACTGATGTCTAGGGAGAGAATGGTGCTGGATCTGGTATTGTATTTAATACCTTCATTAATGATCTGGAAGGGGGAAGAAACAGTATTTAATTAAATTCAATGGTGATACTTCGTTGGGAGGAGTTGTAAGTAAAAGTGAAAATGGATAAATAAGGGACACCTGAGAGATTAGAAACATGGACCAAAAATAACACAATGAGATTGATTTTACACTATCCTGCATTTTGGATCTTGGGGAACATAATCTGGAACATGGCTATTCATTGAAAGGGAGGAACCTTGAGCAATATATAATTGACAGAAAATTCAGCATGAGCTTGTAATAAGATTTAGAAGGAGAAGAAAGGATTTACCTATTCCAGTCAATTTACAAAGCTCTCTTTGAGTTTTTCCTATTACAAGCCAAGGGAAGGGTGTTTTTCTTTTGAAAAAAGAAATCTATGTAGTACTTGGTTTGAAAATGTACATGTTGCACATACGTATATATTGTTGTCTGCGGACATTGACCAATACATTGAAATTCCATATTAATTCTCTTGTCTGTTCTGCATTATGGTCTCTTTTTTCCAAAGTGTGACTCTTTGATGTGTATATTCTACCTGTTCCCGGGCACAGGCGTTGCCATTAAATGGGCATGCTATGTGTTGTTCAACCAATGTAGAATAGGCCAGAGAATGCTGCACAGAAGCTAGACCTTGAAGTCTGGAGCAGAGACGTGTTTCCAATAATGCCTAATATGACCTTGAATAACAAAGTGCTAGCTTCCTTGTACAAAGCAATAGGCCTGGATTTTTTGTTTTAGTGACTGCAGTGATAGGCGACACACAGTAGGGAGATTTTCACAGTACAAAGGAAGCTTTGTCAAATAATGTATTAACTTTAGATATTCCTAAACTTTGTAGAAAAATCTTGTGGATGAGGCTTTACTCTGTTCATTGCCTGTGGTACTGGCCGAGTTTGGGAATAGACTTTAACAAACAAAGTCTTTTAGCTCCGAAACCCATGAGGAAAAAATTGGAAAATACCCATTGGCATTTACCTCTGGTATTGCATCCATTAGTAAGTTTAGTAGTTGGCTGAAAGTTCTGTTAGAAATAGTCTGAAACTGGATTATTTGTGGATTTCCTCTTCGTAGTTGCTGGAAGCATAGCCCTTCTCTGGGAGAAGGCTTTTGTCTTCCGTGGTACTTGTAGGGGTAATTTCAAAAGATAGCTGGGAGCACCACAGCAGCAACAACTGAGGGCACTTACTTCATTATCTGAGGTTTATCGTTCCCCAAAACTCTTGGGTGATGTCTCTTAGCTGATTGGCATGGCTGGAGGAACCCTGAATGAATGTGACTTCTAGGAAGGCAATACTGTGTGCAGAATTTCCTTTTGCAATTCCTGTAGAGCATGCTGACACTTTGAGGCCCAGTAATGAAAAGGACACAGCGAACCCTGACATGCACAAACTTTGATTGCCTTTTGCAATTCCCCAATCTCTGAAATATTTTTAATGTCCCCCTGATACAAAGGGAACTATTCCTCTGAAGTGAGGGCGGTGTTTTCTTAGCCACCAAATTTACGAGTCTGGATTTGTTTTGGCTGGAGAGTGTGCAAGTGATACAGGGTGTGAACCTCTTACTGTGTGCTGCACTCTGCTTGCCACTTCTATTCCTATGAGCTGGAAGTGTAGTGAAATGTACAAAAATCCTGTATTTAAGTGCTATTGGTTTCCATGCCCTGCTGCATAATGAGAAGAGAGCTGCCTTTCATGCATGACCCATAAGCCCAAACCAAGCTGATCCGTCTCAGCAGGCCTATCAGCTTTGAAATTGTCCCATAAGATACTGTAGTGTCTTTGCAGTTAACTATGAGATGTAAAATTGGAAGGACAGCTATGGGCTTGTTCTATTTGAAATCTCTTTTATGGCTCAGTGATTAAACAGCACTGGTTAATATACAATCAATGGGTAACAACAGAAGGAATAGACATTGTCCAATTCTTCAAGATACAATTTAATATCTGTGTCAGTTCTTCAAATAGTTTTCTTTCTAGATCTGAATAAATGCATCTTGGGATTAACACTTTTTCTACATGAGATGTTTGACAAAGTGAATATGAATAAAATGCATATCATTAAATCTTCTCCTTGCAGTGTACACATAATCAAATCAAAGAAAACGGCAAGGACATTGTATATTAATTCTCTTTGTGTTATCCAAAGATGACCTTTTGCTGTACTGTATCCTAATTAGTATTTGCAAACCTGCTGAGATCTGAAAATAAATCCTGGGAACATTGTATCTGGGAATAGGGTGCCTATTTTTTTTAAAGGTTTGGGTGTCTCTGGTCAACTCCTAGACCAGAATTTCTGTTTACATAATATTTTTTAAAAGTGTTCTTTAAGTGAACACAGTAGGCTTTGTTCTTTACTCAATTACCAAGGTTTGCCTCTATTGACTCTAATAGATTTTCACCTCACTTTCGCTCAAGTAAGTGAGAGGTGAAACAAGTTTTTTGTACTTCTAATTTAACAGTATTATAAAGCCTGATTAGTGATGAGAAAAATGGCTGTATCTTTTTATAGAGCAAGATGCCTAGGAATGCATAATATCCTGCTTAAGAGCCTCATCCTGAGAGAGAGCTTACCAGCTACAATTTCATTGAACATTTATGATTTTTAAAGCAGTGGCTCAGAGGGAGAGAGGTATGGATATATTTCAGGCAGAACACTAAAAAAAAAAAAAAGAGAGAGAAAAAAGCTGGTGAATATTTAAAATTGACCAGTTGCTGCAATCTTCTGATCCTTGCTTATTTGCATACAGTAGTCCGTTTGACCTCAATGAGTTTCCTTGTATTCCTTGTGGTAACGTCCTACAGAACTTAGTAGGGATGAAATCATAGGTTTCAGTAAAAATGAATAAGATTTCATAGAAATTAGTCTAAAAACCAATAATATTTGCTAAGGAAGCATATACTTTCTATGGGTTTTTAAATCAATTTAGACAACTCGAAAACAAAATCATCATTCTTTATTAATTCTATAAGATTCTAAAAATCTGTAGAAAGACTATAATTTTCAGTTAAATTATATAAGAATTTTCCATATGGGTTGCTGAAAGGTTTGGGACAATATTGCCTACTTTTCATTAACATTTCAAACCATATTGTGTTGAGATACCATATTGAAAGTGATGCAAGTTCATATATTTAGGAAAACAAAATGCAGGTCATGCTTATAGGATGGGGAAATGTATTATGGGAAGCCATCATTCAGAAAATAATGTAGCTGGCTAGCTACTGTGACACCTGTGATATGCAGTGGCAATGTATAATCAGGGGAATATCGAGTAGGAGAAGGGAGATGGTGTTTTCACTGGATAGTGTTAGTGAGAACACTGTATGCAGTTGTTATCCACACTTAATGAAGGATGTTGAGAAATGGAAGAGAGTTCAGAAAAGAACTACAAGAATGATCTGAGGGTTGGAAAACTTGTTGTTACAGAGACTAAAGAAGCTCCATCTATCTACTTAGCATAAATAAGAAAACATTAACTTGATCATGTTCTTTGAGTACCAATGTGACAAAGTGGGAGTTTTGGGTAATAGTTTTGAGTCCTGTGTGCCTCGGTTTGGCCTATACGTGGCATTGTTACCCAGTGGGTTGGAAAAGGACTGTTTGCTCTGGGGAGGCTAAGAGACATAGGTGTGGGTGTCACCTAGCTGTCTAGGCCTTAGTTCCCATATCAATGGAGCATCTGAGACGGCAATGGAACATCCATTCACTAGGATGTTGACACCTAGCAATTAATGATCCAGAGGAATATAGATTTTCCCCCCCCCACCTCTCAGCAGGGAAGCTGAGAAACTCTCCCCCCCCCCCAACTTGAGAACAGAGGACTCAGTGGTATGAGTTGGGGGGATAGGAATCGGCTTCTGGAAGGAGTCAGGGCTCTTACCTGGAGTCTGACCAAAGAGGTCCGACTGAGACACAGATGGAGCTTGAACAATGGGATTCACTACAGCTTGGCTGGGCTCTGTGCTAACCTGAATTGTCTGTGTTTTAACGTAAGGACTTTCTGTGCTGTGTTTCAGTTGACTAATACACCTTACTGTTTTGATGACACTGTTTGAGTGTCACTGCAAATGCTTGGTGAGGTGCATTAATCTCTGAAGAGAGTATAAGTCTCTACCAGGAAACATGCTCAGTTGGACTGGCTGAACAGAGCTCATAGTGTGAAGCAGGCTTGTGATGGCTCAGAGGTCCAGTCTAAGAAGGCAATATAGCTTACCCTGGAGGAAGAGTGAGATCCATGGGGGTGTCTGGCCCACTGAAAGGGTTCCTTCTATACACTGTTCTGAAGCTTGGGGCATAGCACTGATCCTTTGGAGCCATGACAACTTACATGGGGAGGTTTCTCATTCTAGAAGTTTCTTAAATTGAGTAGACTAAAGCCTAACAAAATCTATCATCTGGAAGCTGAAGCCATACAAGTTGTGGCTAGGGGACAAAAGTCTAAATTTTTAACAGTGAGGGTAATTATCCATTTGAATAATTTAGCTAGGGATGTGATGGATTCTCCATCACCAGAAGTCTTTACATCAAGATTGGATGTCTTACTAAAAGATATGCTCTAGCTCAATCAGAAGCTTCAGGGATCAATGCAAAAATTACTGGGTGAAATTCCATTGTCTGTGTTATGCTGGAGGTCAAACAAGGTGACCATAATGGTCCCTTCTGGCCTTAAAATCTGAATCAGAGTATACTTTTTTTTCAGTTAAACTAATGATTGTAATTTTTGAAGGGCAAAAAGTGCTATTGCCTGTTTAATATTCTTCCATTAGATTCTCCATGTGGAGAATGATTAAGCATGGTGTAAGGATATGATTCCTTCCTGGAGGTCACAGATTCTGGGACTTTCTGGGACCTCCATGACTACTACTAGGGCAGGGCTGAAGCTGCTGTCAGCTTTGGGACTGCCAGAGAAGTGGCCCCAGGGCTGAAGCAGTGGCTGAGGTTGGGCCAGCACCTGTCACAAGAGCAGTGGCAGGGCTGGAGCAGCTGCCGGCCATCAGCCCCAGTGCCGTGGGAGCAGGAACAGTGGTTTCTGGGGCTGCTGGAGCAGCAGCCGGGTTGGACTCAGCCCCACGGCCTCCAGAGTAGTGGCAGGGCTGGAGCAGCTGGAAGCCCGGGCAGTGCTCTGTTTGTTGTCCGTCCTCCGGCCCCAGGTATTAGCAGTAAAAGTCAGGGTCAGGTTGTGGGCTTCTGCAGGCCTGCAACCTGTCCTTGACTTTTACTAAAAATACCCGTGACAGAATCTTAACCTTAGGCATGGGCAGATTGGTTAGGAGAAATGAGAACTGTTCCTAAATTTGAGATGAACTATTTTGAGGAAATGTAAGTATGATTGGGCTGCTGATGAAAAGGAGGTGGGTAGAATATAAAAATGTATCCAGTGGGATATCATTTATGTGAGTTCCGTATAAATACAAAATGTGAGGGTATGATCCTGTAGCCTTTGCTCATGTAAATCATCGTCTTAAAGTCACCATATTGCATTATTATGCCTTGAAAAAAATGTAGTCTTGCCTAGAGGCAGGTTACTCAAATGGGAGTTGGACTGGGCCCTTATAAACTGAAGTCAGTTTGGAGTCTTTCCATAGACTTCACTGGGAACTGGATTGGGTCTGAAATCCAAGACTTTCAGAAGTGTCAGAAAAGGCCTGGTTTTAAAGAAGTGCTGAGCATCTACTCTTAATATTAGAGAATCATGTACTTTGGTCAGTTATTGCCATTAGTGTGTGTGTGTATATACAGTACTAACAGAAAAAAAATATTACAATTGATTTATTTTACTCAGACCAACATGAACCCAAATGAGATGAAATACACAATAAAGGACTTTAAATTGTGACATTGATTAAAATGACAAATTAGGTCATCTAGTGGGTTAAAACAACATGACATGTCAAAGCACTTTACACAATATACAATTATGGTGGCTAGTGGATTAATATTACAGATTGAAATTTAATATTCGGTGCATCTAAAACATATTTCTTAATCAGCTTCTTGCAGTCCCAGACATTCTCCTTTTCTCTTGGTGCTCCATTTAATTTTAGAGTGCAAATTGCATTTTTTGGCTTTTCCTATATTAAAAACTATTTTAATAAGCATGTTTCACTTGGCAGATCTATTTTGATGGCAACAGGGTTATGGTCTGTTCTCAGACATGTCCGGGATCTTTCCTCCTATTTTGATGCAAAGACAGATACTGTAATTTTTTGCTGCTGCAATGTTTTCAGAGTTTGTTAATATTGGCTCTGAGTGTCTCCATTTATTATTTCCTTTCCTTTAAATTAACTGTTTAGAAGGAGTATTTGCTCTGTAAGTAGTGGTTCTGCAGTATGTTAAAAAAACATAGTTCCAAGAGGGGCAGGGGAAAAATCAGCTTTTCTTGTCTCCTGTGGCATTTAAAATAACTATTGCTTTTGCCAAGGTAGAGTGCCTCGCTAATGTTAGAGTTCATTAGTCTCTATTTGTTGTTTATGCCATTCCATTACACCCTGAGCCCCTCGGTTTGCCCCACTGCAGCTAAGTGTGTGATTGGGAAAAAAACAGCTAAGGAGCGAAAAGTAATGTAAAGAGAAATCATTCTCCATTTGTGCAAATAATTTGCAGTGACAAGTTTGTGAAATTGAATCAAGTCGCAAAATGGATGATATATGCTCCGATATGGAATCACCAACTGGAAAACAAAAAAGTTATTGCACAGTGAATGAGCAGATCATTATAAAGTACCCAGTGAGTAACATTGCTCAATTGGGTACAAATGAAAGCATGCCTGGATAATCAAAAAACAACAAATAGAAAATCCCAGCAAGGAGATGACTTGTGGTACCTCATAATATGCTGTTGATTTCACTGACTGGTAAGGATGTTCACCATGTTTTCTGGAAAACAAAAATACAAAGGCAAACAAAGATTAGGAATATAGAGGTACTTAGCAGTAATTATTAGCTTTAGAAGGAATTCCTTCATCGTGCATTTTTACAGGATAGTTTGTTAGCGTCCTATGTATCCTTGTTAGGAATGTATATATCCAGAGTAGTTGTATGCATATTCACATACATATTATGCACACATAATGTATGTACTGTGTGTAAGTGAGATCTGTGTGATAAATGTCATGTGCCATATACCTTTGACGGCCACTTCTACACTATGCCTAGCAAGGGCCCGGAAAGTGAAGACAAGCACTTATGTTTGAGGCCATAGAGAAGAGGAACCAGAGGGTTGCCATGATCAAGGCACCAGGTGATGAAAATGATCTTTATAGCAGCATTCTGCATGGATACATGCAGGGCAAGATTGTATTTGTCAAGGCCAGAGAGAAGTATGTTGCAGTACTTGAAACACAATATGAGAGCCTGGATGAAAGGTTTAGCCATGTGGATGGATAGGAATGGCTGTATTTTAGAGATGTAGACTCCTGCCTCTGATTGGTCCATTGACTGCTTGTTAAACTTTTTAAAATGAACACCTTTTGTGGTTTCTCTTTTGCTGCCTCTCCTGCTCGAGAGGCACTTCCCATCAGCATCTGCAAAACTAATGCATTATCCTTCTTCAAATCCCCTTTTTCCAGGATGCCTACAAAAAAATCTTGACAATGGTTGGGCTGTGGGGGTGCTGACCAAAGTTACCTGTTCTGACCAACACTGTCTCACTGTCTGAATCCATCTGTTGTCTTAGACTGTAAACTCTTATGGGCAAGGACTGCCTTATTCTGCGTTTGTACAGCACCTAACACAGTGGGATCCTGGTCCATGACTAGGTCTTCTAGGCGCTATGATAATACAAATAATTTAAACTAATAATTATTCCTGACTCATAGACCTTTCCCAGGCACAAAGCCCAGAGCCTCTTCTTGCACTTTCTGCTCCTGAGGTTTCTCTCACCATCTGTACATATATTATGGACTATTTTCCATTCCCTCACCCAAAGACTGTAGAAGCTGGGAAAATGCAGATTTGGGGGGTAGGGTTTCTCTATCTTTAATTGTCTGAGTTTCACTGTTCTTCATGGAAGTACCCAGGCTGGATGTGGCCTGTAAATTAGTAACATTCCCATAGACATATAAATCAAGACAGATGAACTAATTTTGATCTCACCTACTCTGGTTTTATCCTGATGTAACTCTGTTGACTTCTTTGGGGCTATTCCTGATTTATATCAGGGTAAATCAATCTGAATCAGGTTGTATTAATATGGTTTCACATTGATACTATGATTTCTGAAGCTGAGGCGGTATTCTGCAAATCTGACAGATAACATACATAGAATAGGATATTGTCATTGGTGAGTGATTACTTTTGCTAGGAGATGAAATCTCAGGCCAAACTGACCAAACTAGATGATGAAGCAAAATCTGAGAAGTTTTTCTTCAAATCATAGCACCTGATCCTGAGACAATGTTTTATTACTATGATTTTCTCTCTGTTCTGTCAAATGGTTGATGTGAACCTAATAATTTTATTTGATGGATGTTGAAGCAGTAGAGTAAAAAATCAATCACTGTAATACTGCATTTTTAAGTGGCTCAGATAACCAACCTAGTATTTTTGATCAAATCAGAGTTCATCCATATATGTACAATTCAATTAGCTAAGGTTATACTATATATAAAGATATGAAGTGCTATAGATATGCTTATAATATACTTTTTATGGGTGTGGGAGGTCCCGCTGGTGGTTTCTGATCTGTGGTTTTAACCTTATTGGAGTAAAAGGGTAATTTAAAGAACAATCTTATATTGGTATAATAGTAAATCATGTGGCATATACAATTCATATTGCGCTGGTATGAATTGGTACACTATTTAGGCTGCTAGGTAAGAGATTGAAGTCCAGGACCTCTATGGTAGCATTCTCTGAAATGCTTCCAGTTCCATGTGCAGGGCCAGTTAGACAGACAGAATTGTAGGGTCTCAATGCATGGATGAGAGGACAGTGTAAGGAGGAGGGGTTTAGATTTATTAGGAACTGGGGAAACTTTTTGGAAAGGGGGAGCCTATACAGGAAGGATGGGCTCCATCTAAACCAAAATGGAACCAGATTGCTGGCACTTAAAATGAAAAAGGTCATAGAGCAGTTTTTAAACTAAGAGCTGGGGGAAAGCCAACAGGTGCAGAGGAGCATGTGGTTCGGACAGAGACATCCCTTAGGGGAGGATCTATTAATGGAGATTCTCTATGTCCTAGTAAGGAGGAGAGGATGGAAGTTAAAATACAGGTAGGATCTGATGAGAAACAGTCAAATGAAAAAAAAGTCCCATTCAATTACATCCTGTAATGGCAGACAGCTAAAAAGTGACAAGTTTTAAAGTAGCATTGATATATAAGTGAAGTCTAAATAATATGGGTGAACTAGAGCGCCTCATATTAAATTAAGATATTGATATAATAGGCATCACAGAAACTTGGTGGTATGAGGATAATCAATGGGACATAGTAAATCCAGGTTACAGAATATATCAGAAGGACAGAACCGGTCGTGCTGGTGGGGGAGTGGCACTATATGTGAAAGAAAGCGTAGAATCAAATGAAGTAAAAATCTTAAATGAACCAAAATATACCATAGAATCTCTATGATCACTATTCCATCCTTGAATAATCAGAATAGAGCAGTAGGGATATATTACTGACCACCTGATGAGGATGGTGATAGTGACTGTGAAATGCTCGGGGAGATTAGAGAGACTATTAAAATAAACTCACTAATAATGGGGGGTTTCAAATGTCCCCATATTGACTGGGTACATGTTACCTCAGGACAGGATGCAGAGATAAAGTTTCTTGACACCTTAAATGACTGCTTCTAAAAGCAGCTAGTCCTAGAACCCACAAAAGTTGAGGCAATTCTTGATTTAGTTCTAAGTGGAGCACAGGATCTGGTCCAAGAGGTGAATATAGCTGGACCACTTGGTAATAGTGACCATAATATAATTAAATTGTGATTTCTAGACCTTGCTCCAGATCTTGCAATCTTTACCAAGGCAAACAATATAAATTATAAAACTCCTAAATAAACAAATGATAGGGATAAATCATGGCTCTCTGTCACAAGTCTTTGAGCATATCCACAAAATAGTGGATAAAGGGGAACTGGTTAACTTTGTTTATTAGAAGTTTCATAATGAGCTTGGCAAAGTCCCTCAGAAGAGGCTATTAAAGAAATGAAGCAGTCATGGGGTGGGAGGTCAAGTACTGTCATTGTTCTATCTCTAAGCCATTCTCAGAACCAAGAATAGGAATAGATATTCAATTTTCAACATGGCAAAAACTTAATGGCGGGATGCCTCAAGACTCTAAGTGGCATTCATTCGTTATCTGGAGAAAGGAATGTATGGTTAGGAGGCAAATTTTGCCACCTGACAGAGTAATATTGGTCTGTGCTAGAGAAGGGAGTGAGGAGCCACAGTGGAAGCTAGCAAAGCTAAGTGAATGGGGCAGCACAATGGCAGCTGAAACTCAATATTGAGAAACGCAAAGCAATGCACGTGCAAAAAAAATTACTTGTGTGTTGCTCAGTCCTAAATTTACTGTAATCACTCAGGATAAAATATGCCGTGTGTCATTGCAGACAGCTCAATGAAAGCTTTTTCTCTGGTTTAAAAAGAAAATAAAATGTTAGGCTTTATAAGGAAAGGAATAGAAAATAATACTGAGAATATTATAGTGCTATTATATAAATCAGTAGTACTTCTTCACTTGAAATACTGTGTTTGCTTCTGGTCACCCAGTTTCACAAAGGATATGTCAGAAATAGAGGGAGGTTCAAAGACAGGTGATGAAAATGATTGGAGATATGGAAAGACTTCCATAGAGGGATAGAGAGAATGAAAATATTGGGACTGTTAGGAGAAGAAACAAATGAGGGGTTGTGTGGAAGCATACAAAGTAGTGAATGGTAGCAAGAAGGCAAATCAGGCACTTCTATTTACCCTTTCATGTGATACAAGAACAAAGGGGTATTCAATTAAACTGACAGGCACCATATTTAACACTGAAAAGAAGAAATACTTTGTTTAGATCACATAATTAATCTGTGGAACTCACTGTTACTAAGTTCTTGACCACAGTGATATATTGTAGAATTTAAAAAAAGGATCAGACACTTCTATAATTAGAGCATCCACAATTGCATTAGATGGGATTAAAAAATTACAAGAGATGTAAACCCTCATGCTTCAGGACATAAACCAGCCATAAAATAACAGTGGTTAAGAAGAAAATTCTCATATGGGCAAGTTATTTCAAAATTGTTCATTGTGGGGTTTCTTACACAGTCCTCTGAATGTTACTGGTCACTGTCACAGACAAGATAGTGAACCAAATAATAGACCATTAATATGAAAATTCCTGTATTTCTAAAACTCATATTGTCTTAACTAGGAGTTTTGCCTATGTAGGGATTACAAGTTTGAGCCTCGTGCATATATAAGGAAGAATGCAATGACAGAAATCACTGTATTGGCTATCATGAAATTGTTCCAACAATTTTATCTTGAAACAAAGTTTATTTAAAAACTATTTAATTTTAAGTGTATGACACTGATAGACTATATTGAACAAGACAGCTATTATATTTTGTAATCAGATATTCTATTGCCGCAGGACATCATGACCCTGTACAGTGAAAATACGTGGCATATTTATAACAGCTCAGAAATCTTATTAGTCCAGTGTCTTGGTATTTACTTGTTACAATCACATTTTTTTGCCTTAGGAAGCCAAAAAATAATAAACTTGTTCATAGAATCAGGTCCCATCAAGGAACTGAAATGTCATTTCAAGGCAGGATTTCTCATATTATTATTTTGGAGACACAAACAGCACCCCATAGCATGGAAGAAAATGTGTGTGTTGGGGGCCAGGGGGGAGGGGGGCAGAGGAAGGAAATAGACAAAAAAGAAATAAACCTAAATACGAATAGTAGAAAATACACATGCTGCTAAAATATCCATGTGTCATGTGTACATTTTTTGTCTGGTTTGTGCACATGCAGAGATGGAGAAAATGAAGTGTAATAGTTATTGGTGTAAACTAAATGAAAATGCAGCTTGCCCCAAGCTAACAAAATATTAATTTTGGCTTGATTCATGTAGCCTAGCTTATTGTACTGTGCTGCTTGTGGCATTATACCAATCTCAAACAGTGAAGGTTATTCTTCTCTCTTGATGGAGTAGTAAACTGTGTCAGTTTGGACAAAGACTCCAGTTGTTCATCACTGGAAATTGTTTGACTGATTCAGCTTCCATTGTAGCCTGTGCATTCCCAAAACGGACCACATATAAACTGTAGCCATAGTGTGTACCATAACAAAAAACATAACGAACTGGATTCTAATTGATGATCGATCCTAAACTATGTGTAGAGTCAAATCGCGAGTGCATTGCACAGTAGTTGCCCAAATTCTGAGAAGCCAATAAGTCTCTTACTCATACACAATCTGACAGTTGTTGGCCTGACCTGTCCTGAAGATGGCCAGGGTGGAGCAGCAGGGGTAAGAAGAGATTGTCTAACTACCGTGTGATTGTGATTAATTGAACCTCAGAATAAAGGGTGGGGAACTCATGCACATGAGCTTCCTCTCTCCTCCACCATTCATCTCTGGATCCTAACCCCTCTGTCTCCCCCAAAGCTCTGTGGCATCTGTTGCAGCGGCTCCCATGAAGCAGTCTCTGGGAGAACACAGAGGAGTCCATGGATTGCAAGGCTCACTCAGAGTCCCACCCCAAAACATGACCTGATGGGTGGAGAGGTTTGACTTGTGGGTTTAGAGGGGGTCACACTGGGAGTGAATTCCCTCCAGTTGCACTGAAGGGGGAGGAGAGAGTCTTCTAACCTGATGGACTCTGGTTCCCAGCTGACAACTTCCTCAGGACTACAGCAGTGCTCTGCGGAGTAGGAGCGTTTTCTAGCTGTGGGGCTCTGGCAGGGTTCACTGCCTGCAAAGCAGTGTTAGCACTTGGTCCACAGTGTGTTTTCCTCTTACGATTTGTCACCAACAGAGGTTCTAGTAGATATAGGGTATGTTTTTGTGTGGGTTATTCTACCAAATGTACATGAGAGTAAGCAGTAGTCTATAGGTGATAGTGAGAGTGGCATTCAACTGTACAGATTTACTTCAGAAAGGATGGGAGACGCTTTGTAGATGTATCCATATGCAGGCATCACTGCAAATCAGTGTCATGGTTGCATGAGTTTTTTTCATAGGGGCTTCCCCTAGAACAAGAACCACTGAACCATAAGTTACTTTTGCTGTTGTTGTTTGGGATGTCCAGTGTTGGATCCAAAGGAGGGGAACATACATTAGTACTTTCTCTGTTTAAAAGGAATAGGCAGAGACCAAAGGAGCCCACAGGTTTATATCACTGTTAGACTTAATATTTGTGGGTGTGAGCTTAATCACTGTGCATTTCACTTTTCAAATTCAGAAGCAAAACCAAATAAAAGTACGTGCTGATTTTTCTTTTTGTGAAATTTAAAAGAAGGAAAAAACAGTGGTGTTTGTGTTGACATTTCAGTGATTTTAAAAAAATTTCATACTTTCCTCCTTTATGCTTTGTTCCATGTCGATCTATGCTTCATGTTTAAATGATTTCTGCAAGGGTCAGTGGGCAAGAAGCTGTCACTTGAAAATGCTTATTCCTTTAGAATTTTATCTGCTTTCCAGTACATTAGCACATTGTTGGACACAAATAGACCATTTAGCTGCTTATATCATACAAGGCTCTGAATGCATCCAGGGTGCCTGTTGTCGCTAGGAAACGGTACTGGCCAATCAGTTTCTGGGGCTTTGATGAAGTCCAGCTGGTTGGATACAGAACATCTTGTCCTGAATGTTAAAAAGGGTATATCCACACTATGCAAAAGTCTCTTCTTTTAATTAACACAATACAGTGACAGCCTTAGACTGAATACATGGAAGACTTGGACTTTTCTCAATACATGTATATAAAAAAAGTTCTATTAATTTAATTTATTGTCACCTCTAGATATGAGTAACCCATCAACTGCCCATGTACCTGAAGTCTGATTCTAATACTAAATTTTTAAAAGATTTATATGTGAACAGGAACACATTGTTCAGAATATTTCTTTAAAGGGAAAAGATGGCTTGAATTTAAGTCCTATATGTTCTGCTCTATTTGACATTTGCAATTTGCAATACAATCCAGAGTGGCAAATGACTATTCTTTATATGGTTAACCAAAAATCTTGTTTAGAGGAGATGTATCAGCTGTGTGATAACAATGGTATGTTTCTCTGTGTATTTGTTGCCTTCTGGGACCGAGAATAATTGATCTTGTTGATCAGAAGTGATGTCAGTTACTCAAAATTTGAAATATTAGACATCTGGGATGCTTTTGAGTACTTGTTTCAACTGTTACCAAGCAAATAAACATCCTGAGGAGAAAATCTCTTGGTTGTAAGGTTTGCATTCAAAATATGAAATACAATACCTTATTTTAGATACAAGATACGGTGTTTTGTGCTTACCTGTTGGACTAAATAAATGTTTGCATTCAAAAGGCCCAAGTGTACATATGTGGTCAGTAGATGGGGAGAAGTAAACATTGTAGCTATAGAGGGCCGTAAAATGTCTGAGCCTAATTTGCTGTATTTTTATGATTGTTATCTTCATGTTAAAAATGTGGAAGCTAATAAAGATTTACAATAGAACTGTATGATCCTCTTCAACTCCAGTTTACACAGCATTCCACACTCTTTCCCATCAATGCAGTTTGAAAGTTGCTAATTCATAATTTCCTATTCATATGAAGGCAAAACTCTGTTCATGTTTAAACAAGCTCTAATTCTCAATGTTACCTTAAATGGTGGGCATAACCTCTTACAGATAAGGTGTAGCCACTACTAAAACAACGGAATCTGCATGCAACGAGTCCCAGAGCTAAAGCAGAGCAAACCAAAGTTTTGTGGAGGCAGCAATAGCTAAACTGGCCTTATCCTGCAGGGATAAGTAAAACAACAGCAATGGGGCATGCGTAACATACAAAGAGTTAAGTCAGTGGCATCTTGGGGGGAAAACAGTGCTCTTCTGAATACAGTTATTGTGTAAGTGTAAAAGAGAAAGACAGATCAGATATATTAACAGGCACTTTACCTAATAAAATGTGATATGCACTAAAGGTACATTAGCTAGCTAGCTCCAGTTATCTATCTACAGTTCTCTACACATCACTGTTGTACCTGAATGCAAGCAAATCTACATGAAGTAAATGTTAAGTGAGTAAAACGGTATTCTCTGCTTGTTCCTGGGGTAACGCTGCAAGTTTGTGTTGGGTTAGAATATTTTTTCATACTGTGGCTATTGGGAGGAGAGCTAATGTAAAATCTCTCTCTCGTTCAGGAATAACACACTACACCTCACTCTGCTGCCACAAGAGAATTCATGCATAAGGGAAATTTCCTCTTGTAAGACTGGGAGATTTAAACATTAATTTATAATAGTGCAAAGGCATTTTCTGTTAGCTGGGGGAATTAGAGGTGGTCCTGATTCTGCAGTGCATTAAGTCTTTGTGCCATTCACTCTGGCACAAAGCAGATATAAACCCTTATGATCCTGCCACGTGAAGGTGATCATCTGCTGGTTTCAGTTTGCTGTAGTGGCTTCATGCCACCCCTTGTTCTGGCACCAGTGTAGGGGCATGACTGGGGAAAGAGGGCTTAGCGAGCGTATTGTTATGCCCTGAGTAATGGAATGGTCTCTGAGGCTTCCTAGTTGCTGTCACTTGCACCTGGGAATCACCCCAGCACCAGGCTAGTGGCAGGATTGTGGGACACAAACAGGTGGCTTATGGCTATTTTTGTCTCCCATAAACTGCATCATGCACTTTTCAGGAACAGGATAGGATCTTGCCCAAAATGTGCATGGTGTATAGAGGTGAGCTTGAATTGCAGGATCTGGATCAGATCCAGACTTCCCCAAAGTTTGAGCATGTTTGGATCTGGAGCTTGGTTTGGGTTTATAGTATTGTACTGTATACAGGAATAATATATTATGTCTGAGGCTAATAGACCAAAAGAACTCTGATGTCAGTGAACAAATAAATTTCCTCTTGCAAAACTGGGAAATACTTGTCAAGTCAAATATATCATAAAAATAAGACACTACTTCATGGAATTACAGAGAGTAATAAATGTACAAGGTCGCTGTCTGCCAGAGTCAAGATGTGGGTTCTGACTCTAGGACAAAATAGTTTCCATACTCAGATCAGGGAGCTTAACTGACATACAGGCCCTCTAAGATATCAGTGGACATGCCTTACCTAGACGCTAGGCAGACTCTCCTTATCACATGAGATAAGCCCATGTGATAAGAAGTGACTCTCAGGAAACATCATGTGATTTCCAACATGTGACTTATCCTAATTTACCAAGCCATACAGAAAGTAGCCAGCAAATAACACGCTTAATGAGTTCATGGATATAGTAAACATTTAGTATACAATGAGTACTTTTGTCATCTTAGGGTACGTCTATACTTACCTCCGGGTTCGGCGGTAAGCAATCGATCCCGGAAGTGCTCGCCGTCGACACCGGTACTCCTGCTCCGCGAGAGGAGTACACGGAGTCGACGGGGGAGCCTGCCTGCCGTGTGTGGACCCGCGGTAAGTACCTTGAAGTTCGAACTAAGATACTTCGACTTCAGCTACGTTATTCATGTAGCTGAAGTTGCGTATCTTAGTTCGAACTGGGGGGTTAGTGTGGACCAGCCCTTAGAGACTAACAAGTACTCCTCGTTGTTTTTGCTGATACAGACTAACACGGCTACCACTCTGAAACCTGTCATTTAGTATACGGTAGTTCTACTACAATACTTTGGGCAGTTATAGAAGATCATTGAAGAACTTCTTTTAAAGGCATACGTTCCTGAAATTTGTCACTTGAGACAGCCTTTTCAAGACGCATTTTTATACAGACTATTATTTTAAACTGTTAATAATTTATATTGTGGCAGGGCACAAAGGCCTTGGTCAGGATTAGGACCCTTTTGTGCTAGGCACTGTACAGACACACAGGGAGAGACCATTCTTGCCATGGCTTTACAATATAATTTAAGAGGAGAGATAACAGTTGAGTCTAACAAAGGCCAAAAGAGTACAGTGAGAGTAATAACATGTATTTAGATAGGCTGCTAATATGAAGAATTGGATGGTTTAGGGCTGTGACTAGAGGTGACTACAACTATAATCTCTGGCATCTCAGTAATTTACATAAGAAAATGAGTTTTCTGCCCTTATATACTTCCTTTTTTACAAAAACAGGTAGCTCTTTTGTGAACCCACAGAAACTTGGTGGTGCGGATGATTTAAATAGTGATGTGAATTTTTGTCCCATTCGTATGTTTCATGAAGTGATGTGACCATATGTTAGTTATTAGGAATGACAGGAAAAGGAAAATATAGAAAAGTATATAATAGTCTAATTGGGCTGTGGTGAGATGTGCAAGACACACAGAGACAGCAAATCAAATCCGTATGAGGATAACTCAAATATCCCAGAGAGTAGAATGCTATTGCACTAACACTACCCATTTAGGAAGTCACAGCTGTCACTTTGCTGCATGTCATAGCCATTCATAACTTCAAAGTAACAATAGGGCGAAAACTTGGATTTAGGGCTCTTCAGAAATTTTCTGCCAAAACAACATTTTCTTGGAAATGCTGATTTGTTTGAACCTGAAAAATGTTGCTGAAAGAGTTTGAGTTTCAGGAACTTGCATTGAATCAACATAGCAAATGGTTTGGTTTCCATTCCTCATTACCTGGTGGGATTCTGGGGAGCCCGATCTAGGATCTGCAGCTCCAGGGCAGCCCTGCCATGTGACAGCTCCGGGGTTGAGCATTCCAGGGCTCCCACAATCTATAGTTCTAGGGCAGCCCCGCCATGTGGGCTTCTCCAGGGCTTCCAGACTCCTGGGCCAGCTGGCTCCCCATACTGCTACACTCTGGAGGAGGCAGCCTGGGGAGCCAGCTGGCTTAGGAGTCTGGAAGCCCAGGGGGTCCGCAGCTCCTGGGCAGTATGCATGGCAGGGCTGTCCCAGAGTTCCCAGACCCTGGCAGCTGCTGAATGAAATTGATGTTCCTATCAGTTCCACCGCTGACAAGAATGTCAATTTGAGTCAGCAGTTACTAGTTTTAGGAAGCATATTTTGTTTCAGAAACACCATGTATCTGTGTTTCTGAAATGAAACATTTTTGATATCTCCAGTTTTGGGATGAATTTTAAAAAATTTGGTCTTCTTTCAATCAGATTTGGAATGACACCAAATTTTGAATATAAAAATTACTTGCAAACTGGAAACCCTGAGTTTTGGCCAGCTCTACTTGGATTATCATCCTGCAAAAGCACAGGACCTAATAGGACAATCTCCATTAACTGTTAGCAGTATAGGGTCTATGACATGAAGTTGGTTGTACAGTTCTGCTTTCATCCAATAGAGGTCATTGGTACATGTACACAATTGGCAGGTCATTACAGAGTTCTTTGAATTTTTTTGCCTAGCTTTTGACTTGATTTGCACATTCTTGAGATGTTAATCTGATTGTAATATATGGTCTAATAAATTCTGCATGATGAAATAACTGATATGCACTTGGAGATGTAGTGAAAAACCTTTAGAGACTGGGGAGCATAAAAATTCCCACTCGTACTGATTCCTCTGTTTACAAATCACATTTTCGCTGCATCATTTTTATTCATCAGTTGGTGCATAGGAACTAGGTATTTGAAAGTTGGCATTTATTCAGTCTCCTTGTCTCGGCCCTATCGTTTGTGTCCATTTTTTTGAAGGGTATCTTCTCTCTCTCTTCAATTGGTCTCCCTGCATGTCCAGATGGGGAGTTTGTATTTGGCACTTACTTCACTGGCAGAGACTCTATATGAGATCTAATCTCCCAAATTTAAGCATTTATCTTCCATCTGTGTCTGAGAACTCTTGTCTCCATACCAACATTGAATGGTAGTTTTATACAATGTAGAAAACAAGTTTAGTGGGATCTGCTATTAAAATACCTTTTGACAATTACTTTCCCAATATTTATGTGCTTATTTCTTTAAAGTTTATTTTTGTGGGGCCTGTTTCTCTGAGCAGAGGATTCAGATAACTTCCATGGACTTCAGAAGGAGTTGTTCAAATCCTGTGGTTTGAGAACAGGGCCCAACACTGGTTTTGCCTGAATAAGTATTTATGGCAGCAAAAATTTTATGATCTCAAGGTGGTGTGTGAAAGAGCAAGAAACATTACTTTGTATACAATCCTATTATTTTTAAGTCTTCAGAGTTTGCTGGGCTTAACATTTTCCAGCAACATAATCTTGATCTTGAGGCTTTATTAGAAATGTGTTGAGAGAGAGTGGAAAATACTTCATTAGTAAATTATCACATGATGTCAAAGTTTGATTTCCCTGGTAAACTATTACCAGATATATTATAACATGTTCATATATAAACAGATTCTTAGAGTCCAGTTTATGGTCCTTCTGATGTGGCGAATTCTGTGAGGTTTTGAGAACCTCCTGCAAGATGGTACGTGCCTTCATCTCTAGTTGATTTTATTAAGAATTGAGGGCATGCAGCACCTCAAACAACAGAGCCCTTAATACCCAAATTACAAGGCTGCTAAGCATCTCTTCCAATTATTTAAATAGAAACTGAGGATGTTTAACAGTATGCGGTAAGTGCTCTGTACCTTTCAGGACTGGGCCCTTTAGCAGTGCCCATATGAGTGCTCATAGTATGCTTGTTTCTGTGGTCTCTGTTCCATCCTATTACTTATGTTTATCATGAGTTTCACATTTAGCACTTTCTATTTCTATTTAATTTCATTTGCCTCTAAAAATTATTTAATAAAAGATGAACATTAAAAATAAATTATAGGTCTCTGCAAACTCTTATACCTTATAATAATTTATTAACCATCACTTTTCTCAATCATTTATCCATAATTATTAATGAAACATTTATTATCACTTGATTTAAAGTACTGCCCATAACAACCTGGATATCAGCAATAGCTGCTGTGTATAACATCTTAATAAAGAAGACATGAAGGAAAAAATAGGGGATGAGGAAAGGTAAAAGGTTAAGTTCAACTGAGCTTATGAGTGATCATTTTCATTTCAGAGAGGGGATTGGGTTGATGGAATAAACTGTAAATATTCATGTATATCCAGTAAAGAGTTATATAAAAATGGTTATTCAGTAACAATACTCTGTATACAGATGCCACTGTAGAAAGTTCTTCATGGCTCATAATGAAAAATGAAATTAACCAGGCTCTGTTTAACAGCTCTCTGAACTCTGATTATGTTAATATTCCATGTTGTAAGCAAAACACACACACACTCACTCACTCACTCTCTCCTCATGTATGGAAAAGAGATGCACATAAATGAGTAGAAATGTCTTCATCTCATTGCCACATCTAAGGCAAATAGCATTCATGAGGTCTAGGTAGCTTAGGTCATGAGCTACTTAACCATAGGACAGATGTGGATTCTAGTCCAAAACTGTCAACATGATAGTTTTTATACTGATGCCAAAGAGATAGATGCTACTTATTGGGGGGAGGGGGGACCACTCACTCTGGGTTCCTCTCAGGGCCGGTTTCCCTCAGTTAGCCCCCCTCCCCTTGCTTTGTGTGTCTTCATATCTCTCTCTCTCAGGCTCCATACTGCTGGCCTCTGTTCCTCCACTGTCACCCGCCTCCTCTTCCAGTTAGCCCCTCCCCTCAGCAGGAGGGGAAGTTACATCTCCTCTCACTTTCTCAGAGAGAGGGGCTACCTCCTCACCATAGAAAAATAACACTGCCTTCACCCTGCACACACCCTAAATCATATATCCCCTTACACGGTAGAGACCCTTTTCGATATTTACAAATAGCTGGCTCTTATTTAGAAGCCTAAATGGGTGCTGAGGCCTTGAAAATCCGGCCCCATTTGTGGACGCTGAGCTCTTTCAAAATTTGGTCCAACGAGTTGAGATGTGCAGGACTCAAAGAGGGAGATTAAGACTAATAAACCTAAAACCTCTCTAGAAATTGCCTCAACTTTAATAAGGTATGAACTTAAAGTCTGATATCAAAGCTCTTTTTCGGGGCTAGAAGCAACAGCTGGATTCAAGGGGAAGGGAGGATCTCCATTTACAATGTTTATAGCTCAGTATGGCCACAAGGTTTCAGACCTTAAAGCTTGACATTTTTATGGCTAGAAAAAACTAGCACTGGCCCAGGACAGAATCTTTCCTTTTGTGAGCCTTGGGCAAGGATAACTTTTGGGGAAATTCCACATTTTATGGGTAGGGAGAGAAGGAACCATTCCTCCTGCACGTTGATTGTAAAACAAACAAAACACCAGTGGTGACTGTTTTAAGCTGTTGGTGGTCTTAGAAAATTAGAATGTCTAAAGATTATTAAGCAGTCTATTTAGTCATAAGTATGTGATACATAGCACAGCCTTGCAATATATCACTTGGCTAGCTCTTTTAATAAAGATGCTATATATGAGGCTATATATGATGCTATATATTAATTAATAAAGATGCTATATATTCATAAATGAATAAATTGATATAAATATTACTAATCATAATCATAAAATGCTATAAATACATTTACAGTGAATGTACCTGTTAATTTCAGCTCATCAGGATGCCTCCGCAGCTGTACAAACAGCTCTCTGGTTCTTCATATGGCTTTTACGTCATTGTTGACCAATTTGATGGGTGGAGTTGGGATGTAATGATTTAATAGACTGCTGGAACTAAATACTTAGTTTTATATTTGATTTTACTGAGGCCCAATTCCTACTGAAAATAAGGCCAATCTCTCTAAGCATTTATATCACGTTCATCACCGTGATATCAGAGTGCCATGCTCAGTCAGAACTGAATTGAGGAACTGCATGTCAAACATCTGATTTTTGTTCCTTTTAAAAATCTCATCCCAGCCTGTGATGACTTTATAACATCTTGTGTGACCAGAAGCTTTGCAAGCAGGAAACTCAGTTATGGTATCACTCCATCAGGGCTGCTCCATCACTTGTGGTTTGTTGTGATACAGCAGCACTCCTACTTGTGGGATGGAGCAGTTATCACCCTGTTTCAGCTACATAGCTTTCTTTACACTGGCTGTTTGCAAGGTAGCACAAATACTTTAAGATGGTCCTGGTTTTTTTTGTTTTTGTTTTTTTGAGCCCTGAATGCCATAGTTATGGATCTGTTAAGGGCCCCTCTTCTTCAGCTTCATCCCAGTGAGTCTCTGGACTTTAACACTATTTTACATTTTAAGTGTTCCTGTATCACAATATGGTTCAGCATATGGTCATGCTTCTGCTACGTCGGCTCCTAGGCTATGGAACTTGGTCCCCCTTAGTAGCCCCATGTTTAAGAAGCAGCTGAAAACACCAGCATTGCTTACTCAATATTTTATTGTAAGTCTCACAATATTTGCTGTTTTTCCTTAAAGTCTCAGCTCCTGGAGTCATGTGATTATGTGAGAATCTCCGTTTTTGCTTCAATAACAACAACAACAAAAGCCCACCTGGTTTCAGATAAATGCTTAAAATGTGATCCAACTGCATCCCAAAGGCTTGGAAACAAGAAAGCAAAGAAACAATTTTGGATTTTCTATTTAAATAAAGTAGTAGCTGAAAACATCTCTGAAATGATAATGATTCAATGTTGCCAGTCTTAAACATTCAAAAATCATGTCAGGTTCCAAAAAATTTAAAATTTCATGATTTTTAAGCCAATCTTGTGGTTTTTGGAACCTGACATGATTTTTGAATGTTTAAGACTGGCAACATTGAATCATTATCATTTCAGAGATGTTTTCAGATACTACTTTATTTGGCCCTGTCTTGTTTTAATGAGGACATATTGTGTGTGTGTGTTTATATATATATATATATATATATATATATATATATATATATATATATATATATATATATATATATATATACACACACACACACACACACACACACACACACACACACAATGATTTTCACTGTATTTTAAATTGGAGTAGCACAGACAAATTTTATTGGCAGTCTACCAGAGACTAGCAGAAAGGACCTCAGTTTAATTTTAAGGACTTCAGCACCTCTGTCCTTCAAGCACTGAAGTGGAATGTCAGGATATTGGATATGAAAGGGGATCATGGTTCAGGATATGGCGTATTAGGGGCTGAAAGTGCTGCAGAAATAGTATACTCATGCTCCTGGGGTGTTGGGAGAAAACTAACACATGTGTTTCTAGAATGACCCTTTGCAGCTATCCTGGGAGCAGTGTTGTGGTGCTCTGGTATGAGCTGTATCTTTTCTACTTTGAAATGCAAGGTTTAATATAAGGGCAAAGGGGGATAACAGGATAAAAATCAGGAAGGAATATCTGTTTACATTAGTATTTTATTTTGTATCTTCACTTTCCAAGGTACAGCGAGGTTTGGCTAACATGCTTGGTCTGTCATTACCGCTTTGAATCCACGTAAGTTTGCTTTACAGTACCGAAGAGCTGGGTTTATCAGCTCATCTGGAGTGCCTACATTTGACGGCCATGTATTCTTGCAAATGACAGAATAGTATTCTGTTATGTTGTCCCAGAAGAGATCCTGGACCATACTGACATTATGATGCTAATACTTCTCATATGTATAATAGTTCCCAAACAGGAGGTAAAGTCAAACATCCATAATAAATGCGGGTGATGAAGCTCACATCTATTCACAGTGTGAGAATCTGGGCAGGACGTTTTTTTTGTCACAGTACAATCAGTACTGAATTGTAGGTGATGGCAGGAGACAATGTGAAAATATTTGCTTTGCATTCTGTCCCAAATTAAATGGGAAAATAGAAATTTAAACAATGACAGAACTCGCGAGGAGTGAAGTCTGAACACACTTTAATGCAGAAAAGCTATATCTATCTATCTATCTAGATATATCCTTTAAAATAATGTATAACTAATCCTGCCTTAGACCTGGTATTTAAGAAAAAAAATCAAAGTTGGTTATTTTGTACTGTCTAGTGCTTCAAAATAGTATTTCAATTACATTATGATTGATCTGCAGCTCCGTAGAATAGTTCTCCATTCTAAATGATCAGAAATGCACATCAATGTATTAAAACAAACTAGGAGATGTTTCTGGCAGGAAAATGTTGCTAATGGGATTATGGTTTGTTGGCACAACAGAAATGCAGAGATTTTTAGAGGGGTTCCTTACTGCCAAACACCATTTAGAGGCTTTAGCTACCTTTTTATTACTATGTCAGAAACAGCAGGAAAGGTTGTACTGCTGTAATGTTTCAAATTCTAAACTACCTACGTAGCTGAATTATTACTTTAAAACCATTTTAAATTTTGTTTTGTCAGTACATTGTCTACACTAGATCAATTCTCCAATTCTATCCCACTGCAAAACCACAATAAGAATATAAAATAGTGTTTTAGTTAAAGACATGGATGCTTACTCCCACAGTATTCTCACTGTTCTCTGTTTTGGAGATAGTGGTGTTTCAGTTTCCCTTGCTTTGTAACATACAGCATTCTTTTATTCAGGTAAAATGTTTTAATTTTATGGTGTTTTTTTACACACATCCAGTTTGTTCAATGAAGATTAAGAAAATCCCTGCTGGCAGACAATCAGTGCATTGATTGACCACTTGATGGCATCGCTCTGTTATATGGGAACTGTATCCACTTCAGGAGCAAGGCTACTCTACTTCTGTGCTTCGTGTGAGAGCACTTTAAAATGTTATTCCAGAGTACTAAAGACTGAAACGATCTATTAATATGCTTCAGTAAATGAAATGAAAGCCATAGCTGTAGCTTCGTAACCTTGTTCCCTTTCTCTGGTGTATCACTTTATAGTTTCTATTTACCTGTGTAAAGACCATCAGAACAACAAGCTAGAATTCTTTCCCTCTTCCCTTAATTTCTAAAGGACGGTAGCAAATGTTTTTTCAGATTAATGTGACCATGAAGAACTTGGTTCTTCATTACATGTTGAAACATTGCTTTCTTCTCAAAGAAGTAGTGAAAAACTCCATTCTCAGCACTCCAGGTGGATTTTAAGTGTTAGGTAAAAGGAATAAGACTTCATCAACACAAATGAGTTGATCTGATATGGGAGAGATTTCTTTTTTTAATTCAGGCTGCTTGTTTGTTCTTTTCACGCCAATCTTTTTAAATCTTCAGTTGACACATCCGATCATTCAGATGTGGAGAGCCTACAAAGGGTTGCATGGCAATATCACGTGAACGTTTCATGTAAAGGGAGGACACTTGGCAAATATTCATGCTACACTTTAGGTGGTGTTGATATGTATATACACCAAATGTCAGTTAGTTACTAAAGAGATAAAACAGAGTGAGAGGCGGTAGCTCAGTGGACTGGTAGTACTTGTGATGAGAGTTTAGAAAACAAGAGCAGAGTCTCAGCTAATGTAGATTGTCATGGCTCAGTTGAAGTCAATAGAGCAATGACATTTTACAGCAGCTGAGGTTCTGTCCCCAAAAATGATTATCTACTTCCTGATGGCAATTTGGTGGTCAATATGAAATGAGTTGAAGGTCTCAAACCAGCTTCTAGTGGACAGGTGTTCTTACCACAACAGTTATCTCAGTAATAGCAACAGGAAGTAATGGGCACCATTGCTGACCATCTCAGCAGAGTGGCTAAGAACCTGAATAGGCATGAAAATAGAGCCAACTTCTCACCTGTCGAGGTGGTGGCTTCCACTCAGGATTAAGGCACATTGGCAGTATACTGTAGGGAATATGAAGCTACTGCTGCTACCTGTGATGTAGCTGTTCTGTGGATACGTTTTCATTTCCTAGAGATATCAATTCTTGCATGCACTATATTGCCTTCTCAGAAGTTTAAATAAAGATTAAAGTACCATTCCTTTTATTCTCTATTTTTTTTCTTACTGCTGTTTCAAATTTTGAAATGTTTTGATGGAAAAAAGGACACATTCGACAAAAGATTGTTCCCTTTTTTTGACCAGCTCGACTTCTTTCTTTTTGAAACATTTAAGAACCTTAGCTAACTGATGTGGTTGTCTTTATCTCAGGCAGTAGAGGCTGATGCTTTTACAAACAGCGGTCCTAGGTTGATTGTGGCTGCTGGTGACCCAACCAGGGGCCTCATGTTACATAGACAGTAGAACTTCAGAGTTATGAACAATCTCTATTCCTTAGATGTACATAACGCTGAACAAAATGGTTATGGTTGTTCTTTTAAAAGTGTATAACTGAACATTGAATTTAATACAGCTTTGAAACTTTAATAAGCAGAAGAAAACTGCTGGTTTTAACCATCTTAATTTAAATAGATAAGCACACAAAATTTTCTTACATTGTCAAATCTTTCCCTTTATTTTTTTAGTAGTTTGTTTAACACTGTACTTTTGGTTTGTCTCTACTATTGCTTGATTGAATACTTCTGGTTCCAAATGAGGTATGTGGTTGACCGATCAATTTGTAACTCTGGTGTTTCTAACTTTGAAGTTCTACTTTACTGAGAAATGATGGTCCACTGGTGATGTGTTTGGTACCAGGTTCTGAGCTTGGCCCTCAGCTCCTGGGCTGGCAGAGGCTGAGTGCAACTGGAGAGAAAATCAGAGGGGTAGCCGTGTTAGTCTGGATCTGCAGAAGCGACAAAGGGTCCTGTGGCACCTTATAGACTAACAGAGGTATTGAAGCATAAGCTTTCGTGGATCAATACCCACTTCTTCGGATGCAAGCAGTGGAAATGTCCAGAGGCATTTATATCTGCCTCTGGACATTTCCACTGCTTGCATCCGAAGAAGTGGGTATTGACCCACGAAAGCTTATGCTTCAATACCTCTGTTAGTCTATAAGGTGCCACAGGACCCTTTGTCGCTTCTGGAGAGAAAATATGTTTAATTGATGAGAACTAGTGCTTTGCCCTGCTCTACAGTGAACTCCTCCAAGTGACCCACCATGCATGGCACTGATGTGTTTCAGAACACGGTGTATCTAACCTACCTTTTCTAGAAGGACAGGTTGCATAATACGATTCTTTTGAAAGGGAGGATTTTTTGGAGAAACTGAATGCATTTTTGTGTTCACATTATTTCTGCGTAAGTCATGGTTAATTTGTTCTGCATGTATAGTATGTTTCTCAGAATCCACACAATATGCTTTTTCCCTTTGAAAAGCACTTGTGCTGCTGGCTTATGTACATTTCTGGGATTCCTATGTCTGATTTTTTTTTTCTGATTGCAAGTGATTCAGTATTCGGTGGGCTGTTGCTTTAGTCATTTGAATGCTGGACTGTTCATTCAGATGTTCTCTACAGGCCCTTCTCACAATGCATTACTATGCACAGGAAACAGACTCATGTTTTTCAGTTAATCTCTAGTAGAAGACCTGGCATTACAAGCTTTGTTACTGAACAATAGTGAGTGGGGGCAATACTATGGCAACTGGGAACTGCAGCAAGGATGTGCTAGATTTTTCTTTTGTTCCTGAAATAAAAAATCTTGCCCAGGAACACGGAACTGAAAAATGTCAAAAGTTTGGCCCAAAAAGCATCAGGAATGACTTGATCATCATTTAAAATTTTAAGAGGAATGTATGAAAATACCCCTTGGATTTAAATGCTGTTGTGGATCTAAGGCTGGGTTGGTTAGATAAGTGTCTGGGTTTTTTTGCAAACTGAAATAAAATGGTTGTACAATTTGTTTTCTGGTCTTGGAATAAAGCTTGTTTCAGCTGAAAAAATGATGGATCATACGGTGACATGCTACCGCTTCCTTGACTGACTATATAATATGATACAACAATAAAAATAACATATGGTCACACACACAATCTTTTTATCACTCATGCCAAAGTATGTAATCTATTGTCGTTTTTAGTTTTTATTGACACCTGTGCTGTTCTGATCAGCAAGCACAGGGCTTGTGTGTGGTTTTTAGAATTGAAACAACCTTTTTCTGGTATTTAAAAAGGAATAGAGGGAATGTACATAAATGTACATAAAAGGAGATACAAATCAAAATAGTTATATTGTGAAGTGTCCAACGAAAGAAGAATGAATATGGGCCATAAAACCCATAGTTTGCAATGGCGTGGTAATGCATGATAATGGTGTCACTTCATTATGAATTGCCTTTCTTAGGTAATAAAGCAAATTTAGGACTGAGATGAATCTTGGGTAAAAGCTGAAGACTTATGCCTGAGGTTGAGAGGAAATGTTCAACAGGAGACCATGTTGTATGAAGCTTGACATGTAGCGCTTAGTTGGTCAGCAAATATCTGAACAAATTTCTTCATGGCAACAATAAACTAATCCAGTGATAAATAGGAATATTTCCTGTAGAGAAATATTTTGTTTTCTAGAGGCTTTTTAAAATCAGGACGTTAATACGATTGTTGTATAAGTCTTTTCTTGAAATAAAAATGTTTAATTAGGGGTCATTGAACTACATGTCAATATTAAACTGCATTTCCCTATTGTCTTCTGGGAGTTGTAGTTCTGGACCCCATTTTCTCTTATGGGCCAGGCTGCCTGGTTGGACTACATCTCCTATAATGTATCCAGGGTCATTTTCTCTCATTATGTACTATGAAGAAGTCAGTTATGTTTTCCCCAAGCCAAAGTGGAAAAACTGTTCAAGAGAGTTGGACATTTTTCAGAGACATTATTAGGGGCACAAGAGCAAACTATCACACTGTATAGGAAAGATCGGAAGTCTGGCAAGAGACCATTGAACATCTCCTGGTTAAGCCAGGGTGATCTGAAACTCAAAAAAGAGTCCTACAAAAAGTAGAAACTAGGTCAAATTATGAAGGATGAATATAAACAAAAACACAAATATGTAGTGACAAAATTAGAAAGGTCAAGGCACAAAATGAGATAAAATTACCTGGAGAAAAAGGATAATAAGAAAACATTCTACAAATACATTAGAAGCAAGAGGAAGACCAAGGACAGGGTACTCAATGAGGGGGGGAAAGACAATAACAGAAAATTTGGAAATGAGAGACGTGCTAAATGACTTTTGTTGGTTTTTCCAAAAATGTTTAGTAACAATTGGGCATCTAACTTAATGAATGCCAGTGACAATATGGTAGGATCAGGGGCTAAAATAGGGAAAGAACAAATTAAAATTACTTAAACAAGTTAGATGTCTTCAAGTCACCAGGGCCTGATGAAATACATCTTAGAACACTCAAGAACACTGAGGAGATATCTGAGCCATTAGTGATTATCTTCAAAAAGTCATGGAAGGAATGGAGAGATTCCAGAGGACTGGAAACTGGCAAAAAATTTCTTCTGTGCAAATTTTTGAAGCAGAGTTCAAATTTGTGCGCACCACCACCCCTGCTGGCTCGTGGGGGGGGGAATGGGGGGCATGGAGCCCTTGCGCCTCCCCCCCACAGGACAGGGGCACGTAGCCCTCGCGCACTGCTGCCCCCCCCCAGCAGGACACGGGCATGGAGCCCTAATGCGCCGCTGGTCCCCCCCCCCCCCAAAGTGGGACATCGGTACGGCGCCCTTGCGCGCTACTGCCCCCCCCACCCCAAGCGGGACACGGAGCCCTCGCGCACCACCCTCCCCCAAAGCAGGAGATGGGCACGGAGCCCTCGCCGCCCCCCCTCAGGGACACGGGGGTCAGCCGCCATTCCGAGTGGTTATGCAGAATTCTCACATGGAAATGTGCTTGCCGGTTCCTCCGTGTTTATCATAGCAACAAGAGTTCTGTGAAACTGGCCCCTTCCCTCCTGCCAGCATGGCTGTCTTAGGCTGGCCAGTGTTCACGCGGTGTTTCCCCGTGTGGGGGGGGTTTAGAATCTCTGTGTGCATGCACACACGCACAGCTTAGAGGGAACAGTGCCAGGGAGCCCAGTCCATAGGAAAGAATGGGAGCCAGAACTACAATGCGTACAAGGCAATGCACTGTAGGAAAATGCAGTTTATTTTTTTGTTAGCTGATCTGAAATGAGATGTTATAAGTCAGTTAAAAATAGTTTGATCTGAATAAAACTGAATCAATGAAATATTTCATATTAATTTTCTTAATGGAAAATTAAAACAATTCAGCAAAACCAGTATTTTCACATTGAAAATTTTAGTTTTGTAGAAACTAAATTTCTGTCAAAATCATTCTGATAAAAAATTCTTGACCAGTTCTAGTGATTATGTTTATGAGTTCAAGCTTTTTCTACCATGGTGCTATGGAAGTGCACAGTATTTTATTCAGTGCTCTGATACCTTCTTAGTATTCTGGCATCCCAGAAATCCTGGATGCATATTATCAATGCCCTCTGATTTTTCTGTATTTAAATTTTCTAAGTATTCCCTTACTAACATGTTAGTATCTGTTTTCACAAGGTCTTCACTTCCTAATCGTCTAAACTATGTTTCTTAAAGTTGAATTTTAAAAGCAATTCAGTTTCTAGTCATTTTTGAACCTTTATTAAATCCCCCCTCCTTACTTTTAATGTGCCTCTTTTAGCTCCAGTACATTTTGTTCCTTTAATATATTTATAAAAGGTGTCCTTTTCCGCTTTAACCCCTTTTGTTAAGAATTAATTTATTCTGTTGTTGCTACATTTATCTTTTCCCTGCAAGACTTAATTAACTGTTTTGAATTATTCTTTGGTTGCTTCCCACTTTTCTCTATCCAGATAGAAGAGGTTGTTCTTTTAACCACATTATAATTGCTTTTCTCAGAGGAATTGTAGACTGTACCTTCTTTTTAAGATGCTGTGATGGGGTACTCACTCCACACAAGCCCTGGAAAAGTTAAGGTGGTACAAATAGGGCTATGAGGAGGTGCCCCAGTGTGAGTGAACCCTCTTGGAGATGCCCTACTCACTTTCCAGATTTAGATTTTAATAGTGCCATCCATTACACCGTACTGACGAAATATCTTAATTTCTCAAATTCAGTTGACCTGAAGTCCATTTGCCTTATGTTGCTGTTTTCTGGGAACCTATCACTTACTAAGGCAAATTCAGGTAATTTGCCTTCTCTCATACGAAGTGTTCCTCTGTTGGTAAGACAGAGACAGGGTATCTCCTCCTCTGGGTAGATTCCCTACTTTATGCATCATAATGTTGTCTAATGGATACTGTAATTTAGGAAATTCCTTGACCATGTGTATGAAGCAGTATTTCTTATTCAAAAGGTGTCGGTGTGGTTTTAAATTCCCTATGAGTATGGTGTCCTGTGATATCACTCTTACACACTAAGGGTACGTCTACACTACAGAACTAGGTCGAAATTATAGAAGTCGATATATTAAAACCCGAATTAATGGAATCGATTGTGTGTGTCCCCACTAAAGAGCGGTAAGACCATGAGGTCGATTGTCTGTGTCCACAGTTGCGAGATTAGAATCGACCTTCGAAGCATTGCATTGCGGGTAGCTATCCCACAGTTCCCGCAGTCTCCGCCGCCCATTGGAATTCTGGGTTGCGATCCCAAAGCCTGATGGGGCAGAAAAAAATGTCGCTGGTGGTTCTGGGTACATGTCATCAGGCCATCAAACGTCCCTCCCTCCCTCCTTGAAAGCAATCTTTTTCGCGCCTTGTCTGCGTGCTTTCCATGTTTGCTACAGAAGGCTACAGAAGGCTGCTCAGCTCACAATTACCGTACATCTCCAGCGTGCGCCTTCATATTAGGTCTACTGGAGATTCAGTCACGGTATAATACGGGCAGAGGGATAGCTCAGCGTTCTGAGCGTTGGCCCGCTAAACCCGGGGTTGCGAGTTCAATCCTTGAGGGGGCCATTCCGCCTGAGGCTGGTAGTCGCGGGACTGCACAGCATAAGCTCCTTGCCTTCTAGCTGCAGATCGTGCACTATGCCATAAATGGTTGTGGTCGCGGGACCATATAGGAGAAGCTCCTTGCCTTCTAGCTGCAGATCGTACAATATGCTCGACATTACAGTGCTCCTGGCCGGCGGCCTTTGGTGTGGCTGGCCGGGGGCGCTTTTTTACGTTTTCTTTAAGGGAGATTCAGCACTGCCTGGAACACGGGCAGAGGGATAGCTCAGCGGTATGAGCGTTGACCCGCTAAACCCGGGGTTGCGAGTTCAATCCTTGAGGGGGTCAGTAGAGCTTATTGTACCATCTGCAGCTGGAAGGAAAGGAGCCTAACCCCTGCTCACGGCATATTGTACTATCTGCAGCTAGAAGGAAATGAGCCTAACCCTTGCTCCCCCCTCCCTCCGTGAAAGCACCTGAGGGGGGAGCGAAAAATCCTTTCGCGCCTTTTTTCGTGCGGGCGCCATATTGCTGCCACCATTGTTATCCACCCGCCGCTTCTGCTCCCACTCTGCTGTCCTGCAAACAGCGTACCGGGGGAAGCATGGAGCACGATCAGATCACCGCAACTGTTATGGCCGTTATGAACACCACGCGCATTGTCCAGGAGTATATGGAGACCGAGAACCGGGAGCTGCTAGAGCAACAGGAGGCGAGGACGAGACAGCATCAGCCTGAGGAGAGTGATGAGGACATCGAGACAGACCTCAAAAGGCCCCCCCGCAAGGTCGACATCATGGTGGTAATGGGGCTCGTTGATACAGTGGAACGCCGATTCTGGGCCCGGGAAACAAGCACAGACTGGTGGGACCACATAGTGCTGCAGGTCTGGGATGATTCCCAGTGGCTGCGAAACTTTCGCATGCGTAAGGGCACTTTCATGGAACTTTGTGAGTTGCTTTCCCCTGCCCTGAAGCGCCAGAACACCAAGATGAGAGCAGCCCTCACAGTAGAGAAGCGACTGGCGATAGCCCTGTGGAAGCTTGCAACGCCAGACAGCTACCGGTCAGTCGCGAATCAATTCGGAGTGGGAAAATCTACAGTGGGGGCTGTTGTCATGCAAGTAGCCAGGGCGATCACCAAGCTGCTTGTACCAAGGGTTGTGAGTCTGGGAAATGTGCAGCTCATACTGGATGGCTTTGCAGCAATGGGCTTCCCGAACTGTGGAGGGGCGATAGACGGAACCCATATCCCTATCTTGGCACCGGACCACCAAGCCAGCGAGTACATAAACCGAAAGGGTTACTTTTCAATAGTGCTGCAAGCACTGGTGGATCACAAGGGGCGTTTCACCAACATCAACGTGGGATGGCCGGGAAAGGTACATGACGCTCGCATCTTCAGGAACTCTGGTCTGTTTCAGCTGCTGCAAAAAGGGACTTTCTTCCCAGACCAGAAAATAACCGTTGGGGATGTTGAGATGCCCATAGTTATCCTTGGGGACCCAGCCTACCCCTTAATGCCATGGCTCATGAAGCCATACACAGGTAGCCTGGACAGTAGTCAGGACCATTTCAACTATAGGCTGAGCAAGTGCAGAATGGTGGTGGAGTGTGCATTTGGCCGTTTAAAAGCTCGCTGGAGAAGTTTATTAACTAGGTTAGATCTCAGCGAAAACAATATTCCCATTATTATTACTGCTTGCTGTGCGCTCCACAATATCTGTGAGAGTAAGGGGGAGACGTTTATGACAGGGTGGGAGGTGGAGGCAAATCGCCTGGCCGCTGGTTATGCGCAGCCAGACACCAGGGCTATTACAAGAGTACAGCAGGGTGCGTTGCGCATCAGGGAAGCTTTGAAAACAAGTTTCATGAATGGCCAGGATGCTGTGTGAAAGTTCTGTTTTTCCCCAGTAATGAAAAGCCCCGCCCCTTCATTCGCTCTACTTCCCTTTACCCAAACCGCCCTGCCCTCCCCCCCTCGATCACCGCTTGCAGAGGAAATAAAGTAATTCTTGTTTAAAAATCATGCATTCTTTATTAATTTGTAAAACACAGAGGGGGGACTATGGTGGTAACTGACACAGTCTCCCGGGATAGGTGGTGGAGGAAGGGAAGCACCAGGATGGGTGGTGGAGGAGGGGATGAGGGAAGGACAAGGACACACAGCACTTTAAAACTTATTGAATGCCAGCCCTTTCTTGCTTGGACTGTTCTCTTGGCTTGAGTGGCTGGGAGCACGGAGGCCACCCAAACGCGTTCTTGGGCGTCTCGGGGATGAGGTTATGGGACTCGGGAAGGAGGGCTGTTGGTTACACAGGGGCTGTAGCGGCGGTCTGGGCTCAGGCGGCCTTTCCTGAACCCTACGCCTGTCCTCAGCCAGAAGCCGGAGGATTTCCGTTTGATCCTCCAGTAGCCTCAGAATTGCATCCTGCCTTCTCTCTGCACGCTGACGCCACCTACTCTCTTCATCCCGCCGCTGTCTCTCTTCAGCCCGCCAGTCATTGTCCTCAGCACGCCACTTGTCCGCGCGATCAAATTCTGCCTTCCTGGACTCAGACTGTGTCTGCCTCCACGCATTCTGCTGGGCAGCCTCAGAGTGGGAGGATTCCATGAGTTCTGAGAACATATCGTCTCGACTCCTTTTCTTTTTACTTCTTATCTTCGCTAGCCTCTGGGATGGTGATGAAAGGGGTGGCGTTGAAACATTTGTAGCTGTGGGAGGAAGCAAACGGGAGACAAATGTAAAAGACACATTTTGTTTGAACAAAACATTACATATCACATGTGCATTTTGTCCAAGGTTGCACTGGGCCTCTTATATTGAGGGTCTGCCGGTTTGCTGTGAGAGATCACACAAGCAGGTCCGGCGGGCAACAGAATTCGGCTTGCAGACAGCCATGGTAAGACACTCTATAGGCTTCTTTAAGCTTCACAACAGGCGGGAATGTTTTCAAACAGCAACCCCCTCATTTCCCATAACAAACATCCCGTGGGCTGGCAATTTAAAACAAACAGGTTAGCAATTGAAAAGTTAGGTGGGGCGGCGGTTTTCGGGTTAACATGCAGGGAGAACCTAATCAACCCCCCCCCCACACACACACAACAAAGCAAAATGTTCGCTATGCCCCCTCCCCCCACCGCGTGGGTCCCAGCGGGGAAGATTTCCGTTCAGCCACAGGTAAACAGCCCAGCATGGACGGAGCCCTTCTGGATTCCCACCGTACTAAAATTCCCCTATTTCAACCAGGTTCCCATGAATGATATCACTCTTCTGAGGATAACACACACAGATAAAGAAAGGATGTTGCTTGAATGCCAGCAAAAACCGGGACCGTACGCCGCCATGCTTTGCAAAGCACTGATTCCAGACTACGTGCTGCTTGCCTGGCGTGGTAGAGTGTGTTACCACGGAGCACAGGATAAGGCTGCCCTCCCCAGAAACCTCATGCACAGGCTTTGGGAGCACATCCAGGAGATCTTCCTGGAGATGTCCCCGGAGGATTTCTGCTCCATCCCCGAGCATGTTAACAGACTTTTCGAGTAGCTGTGGCTGTACTGACCACGAATTAATCATTAAACACGCTTGCTTATAAAACATTTATTAATTAAACAGAGGTACACTCACCAGAGGTCCCTTCTCCTGCATCGAGCACGCCTTGGGAGGGTTCGAACTGTACTGGCTCCAGGGTGACAAAGAGTTCCTGGCTGTCGGGGAAAAGGGCTTCTCCGCTTCCTTGCTGGGTCTGTGTGCTGTTTTCAGCATCATTATCATCATCAGGGTCCTCTGTGGGTTCTGATGATCCACATACGGAGTCAAACCACATGGGAGGGTCTGTGCTGGCTGCACCTCCTAGAATGGCATGCAGCTCATCATAGAAGCGGCATGTCTGGGGCTCTGACCCAGAGCGGTTGTTTGCATCTCTGGTTTTTTGGTAGGCTTGCCTGAGCTCCTTAATTTTCACGCGGCACTGTTGCGCGTCCCTGTTGTAGCCTCTGTCCTGCATGCCCTTGGAGACTTTGGCGTATGTCTTGGCGTTTCTTCTTTTGGACCCTAGCTCTGCTAGCACGGTTTCGTCTCCCCAAACAGCGATCAGATCGAGTACCTCACGCTCGGTCCATGCTGGAGCTCGTCTTCGGTTCTGGGACTCCATCATGGTCACCTCTGCTGATGAGATCTGCACTCACCTGCAGCTCACCACGCTGGCCAAACAGGAAATGAAATTCAAAAGTTCGCGGGGCTTTTCCTGTCTACCTGGGAGGAGCATTCGAGCTCAGATCGCTGTCTAGAGCGGTCAGCTGTTGCACCGTGGGATAGATTTAGGAGGCCGATACTGTCGAATTGCGTCCTCACTAGCCTACATCGATTCGGCAATATCGCTTTAAGCGCTAATTCTCTCGTTGGGGGTGGAGTGGCGAGATCGATTTTAAGAGCCCTAGAAGTCGATGGTAAAGGCTTCGTCGTGAGGACGGGTGCACGGATCAATCGAAATAACGCTAATAAATTCGACCTAAACTCGTAGTGTAGACCAGGGCTAAGTAGTAGTGAAAGAATGTTTAATTTTTGCTCTCCTTTAGATCTAGTGGTCTATAGTAGATACCTACTATTTCAGTTTGTTTCCTTCAGTTTGTCACTTCACAAAGAATTACACCATCATACTTTGTTTTGATCTGTTGCTTGGCGGCATACTATTTTTTTCATGTTACATTACTCCTCCATATTTATCCCTTTCTAACATTACAATCAAGCAATCCCACAAGCATTTTTTAAACATTGACGTCACTGGCTAAAAGAAATATGAATATCTCCAAGGATGTGTCTCTTGGAAGATATTAAGCATTGATTAAACATACAGCGTACTGATAATTTGTGCATATACTTGACTAGATTCAGTGTAAATCAAACAATGCCATATATACAATCAACATGATGCGTACTGATCATTTAGCTCTTCACTGCTCTTAATTACTCCTCCATACAAAACTTTCCAGCATACAAATGTTTTCAAATTCTCAGTCTAATCAGATGTGGTTTTGAATAGAGCTGGGCAAAATATTTCCACTGAACCCTTTTTTTTAGTGAAAAATTGATTTGATGACAAACATTTCATGAATTCATGTCAATTTAATCTAATTGTTTCAGCTGAAAACAAAATTTAAGAATTAAAAAACTAAGCATGTTTGTTTTGACATTTTCAAAATGAAACATTCAGATATCCCAAAGACATTATTTTAATTAAAGGACATTAACAGCATAAAGGGAGCACAAAATCAAAAGAAAGCATTTTGTTTTGCATCAACCGATATCTTGTTTGACTTTAAATTAATTTCAACATTTTGATTTGCCAAACTTTTTAAAAAAAATTATTTTGGGGTGATCTCAATCAATTCCCCGCCCCCCTCCAGAATTGCTAATGAACCCAAACTATCTTTTTACACAGTTCTAGTTTTGAATGGCTGATGATACATTAGTAGCAGAACAGCTTATTTCCAAGTTTGAATTTCTTTTGTAAGTATTTAAGTTTATAAGCATGCCTTCATGTTTTGAAAAAGTGTAAATATTGCTGGTTGCAATTAGTTCTTTTTGGCTCAGTTGGTAATATGAATGTAGTGTAAATTACACCTTTGCTTCAGAAGTTTGCATATTCAAGTCCTCAGCCAAGACTTGCAGTGCTTGATGCTTTGATACATTGTGGCTGGCTGCTGAATGTCAGAGATGCCTTTTGCTGACCAGTACGCACAATTCCAAACTCACATATATCTGTTTAACACCAGTATAATTCCATTGACTTCAGTGACATTCTTTGATTTACAGTGAATCAAGTCAAGTATATGCACGTTCCAATTTCTAGTGTTTTCGCCAGATGAAAATAAAAGTGCCTGTCACTTTACAAAAAGTGAATGAAATACTCCATTTTCCTTTGTATTCATTCTCTCTTAGTAAAACCAGATTCAAATATCCAAATGTTTTTTGTAAGATGTTGAACATATAACTCAGCCTGTTGCATTTGCCATGGTTATTAGGTAAGTTAATAGGTTATTAGCTAGCTATCGACCTTGGACTGTATAAATCTGCAGGCATAGATAATTCAATGAATTCAAGGGATTCAATCTATATAGATTCCTCGCCCCCCCGGCCCCCCCACACAGAGATTTTGCTGTGTTCTTTGGAATCTGAGCTTTCATTTAATAAACAAATCTAGAATTTCCTAGTCCTTCTGGTTTATGAAGATAACCTTCATGAAGCATAAGGCTTTAGCCTGAGTAACTGAAACAATAGCACCAAAGCAAGTGTGAACTCCCTCCCGCCCCGCCCCGCCCCACCCCACCACAGGCTGATCTCAATGGGCTGCTAGATTTGAAGTCTAATTCCAAATACTTTAAATGCCACTTCATTAATCATTTATTTGCAGAGTGTTGCACTAGAAGTATTGGGTATATGAAATGTGTTGGATGTATGCACACTTGCCAGATTTGAAAGAACTTTCTTAGCAACATGGCAGCGAGTTCTCAACATTCAAATAGACAAATATTATAAAATGCAATTGATTTATATAGCGTCTCTCTCATAAGCCATATTGCAGATGGCAGTAAAGGGAAAGATGCTCACAAATTCAAGTGAAAAGGAAAGGTTTAACCTTAAAAAGGGGAAGGTGTTTCAGTATCCCAGAAGGAGTCAGGGAAAGAGTCCAAGATAGATTTGGCAACAGAGCAGAGGAGTAGAGAGGACGTCAAGATTGGAGAGGCAGAGTGAATTATAGTACTTGGATATATTGTTTAGGCTGGCAATGTAGTGGGAGCTAGTTTATTGATAATTGTGGCAGCACGAGAGCAATTTTTCAATCATATTCTGGAATGAATGGGAAACCATTAGAAGGGAGACTGGAAGTTGGTGATTTTTGGAGCAAGATATTAGTCTGCCTCCCTGAAGTTTAGCGAGTTAAGGATTTAGTTAGAGATGGGCCTGAGCCAAACTCCAGAATCTAAACATCCCTGAGCTTTGGGGGAAATTAGTTCCAAATTCAAACTTTACAGCTTGTACTTGTCTTTAGAAATAAGATGGCAATCCAGGAAGGAATAGCAGTAGTGATTAAATGAATAGTAAATAGATGATAGGGTCAAGCTAAAGAATAATTTGTAATTATTCCATAAATAATCATAAGCCTCAGCAGATCCACTGACAGGGAAATGTGGTAGGAAAATGTATGTGTAAGATAGAGAATAATTGCAAAATATCTGGACTTCCAAGCTAACATATAGTCTGAATGGAATGTGATTGTGGAGTTGGAGATGTAGGTCAATGGAATAGTGAAAAGTTGTGGTATACTGTAGCCAGGACCAAACAATCAAAATAGACAGATCAAGAAGAGTTAGAGGTGACAGAAAGTGATGGTATCCAAGGTAGAAGCTAGAAATGAAATGTCTTAGACAGAGAAGAAGATGGATGGAGAACATGGCCTAGGAGCCTTGAGGTACTCAGTAATGGAGGAGGTGTTAGATGAAAATCCTCCTTCAGAAATAAAAAGGAGAGCTTATGAAAGTAGAATTCAAAAGCGATTCTGGGAGAGGGAGGGATAGCTCAGTGGTTTGAGCATTGGCCTGCTAAACCCAGGGTTGTGAGTTCAATCCTTGAGGGGGCCATTTAGGGATCTGGGGCAAAAATTGGGGATTGGTCCTGTTTTGAGCAGGGGGTTGGACTAGATGACCTCCTAAGGTCCCTTCTAACCCTGATATTCTGTGATTCTATGAGATGCTTCTTGCTCAAGTCATATGAAGACTATAGAGTGATCAATAGTTTTGAAAGCCTCATTAACATTAAGTAGGAGGATGACAGGTCTGTGATCAGAGGCAAGGGTAGGCCAATAAGAATCTAGAAAAAAAAATCACTTAGTCAGATCTATTGTATACATTACTGTCCTTTAGAAATTATGGCAATAGAGGGTTCATGTTGCCATCAGCTAATAAACTGCAGGAGTCTGCCCAGTGGTCTGTGGGATGTGAGATCTTCCGTAAAACAGGGACCATGAGTGATAAAGGCAATACAGTTTAACAGACAAAAAGATGTATTAGTTTATCAGTGAAACTCTGAGGACAGGTCATTTAAAATATTCTTTCAGCTGTGGATCTTGAGACTTTAAAAGCATTGCTTGATGAAACCTCACAATATCCCTGTGAGGTAGGCAGTTGCTATTGTAACAGTCTTAGGCCTGGTCTACACTGGAGGGCGGGGTGATCGATCTAAGTTACGCAACTTCAGCTATGTGAATAACGTAGCTGAAGTCAACATACTTAGACCTACTCACCGCGGTGTCTTCACTGTGGTGATTCGACTGCTGCCACTCCTCTGTTGACTCTGCCTGTGCCTCTCGCGGTGGTGGAGTACAGGAGTTGGCTGGAGAGCACTCGGGGGTCAATTTATCACATCTAGACTAGACGCGATAAATCGACCCCCGCTGGACCGATCGTTGCCCGTTGAGGGTCAGGAGTCCTGGATTCTCTTCTCCCCAATACTAGAGAATCATTGTATGATCTTGAGCAATTCCCTTAAAATCACATCTTGTTGTTGTTTTCCATTTTACAGATAAGCAAACTATCACCCTTTGTAAAGCACATTGACATCTTCAAATGAAAACCACCAATCATGTGCAAAGCATTTTTAGTATTTTATAGATAGGAGAGGTACAGAGAGTTTGTGATTTATTCAAGGTCATATAATGAGGTAGCAACTGAACTCTGGGCAAACCAGGATCCATGAGTCCCAATCATGCTCTAACCATTAGATAGCACTCCCTGCCAATATCAGAAAAAAAATAGAATAGAAAATTAACAAATCTCTTCTCATACCACAGCAACAGCTGGAAAGCAGAGGGGAGAGGGGGATCCTGACCAATGTCCCCAAAGTTGCTTTCAGATTTTTTTCTTATTCTTGGTCATTACTTTGCTTTAAACCACTTTAAGGATGCCTCATGAATGAGAGCGGTATTAAGTAAAACTTAACTGGATTCTATGTTATACCTTCAGAGTTATTCACTGATGCATACAGACGGATGGCGATGCACTAATGTACTAAATCCTAACAGAATCAGTGTTGTGAAGTTGGTTGAACTCTTTGGACTCTGCCATATTGTAATTTATACAGTATAGGCTTTCTAGTAAAAAAAAAAATCAATCAACTGCCTTTGTGTCACATGTTACACAAACTTTGTAATAAGAAGGACATGACTAATACAGTGTCAAATCACATTGCTTAGAGTTCTCCCCCATTTTTCTATTGCTCTCTCTGATTATACTATTTCAGACTGTAAATGTGGAATATAATTAAATTACAAATGTTTTAGCACCTGTGAAAGCTACTAGATTAACAGGCCTCTATACTGTATTCTTCTACTTAGCCAGTCAACATGTACAGTACAGCAGCAGGTCAAAATCCCCCAACCACACACTTTGCATAATCCATGTGCTCAGGGTATCCTGAGAGATCAGAGGGCCCTGTTTCCACAATCCACTGAATCACTGTACTTTTATCTGCCAACAAGGGAGCAGTTAGCAGTTAATGCCAACTACTGTATGAGGTTATCTTTTTTGTTACATGGATATTTGCCCATTATTAGCAGCTATTCTGACCTTAAAATCCAAGTCTGAGCTATACTGAGGACGCCTTCTCATTTCACTTAGATCACCAAGCAACAGTGAAATGGTAAGAATTTCCTATTGCTTCTGACACAGGTCAAATTTTCCACAGTTGATTGCTTCTATAACTCATTATCTATCTCTGAGCCATGATGTCTCCCACAATGCACACTGTTAGGAAAAGGTTTTGCTTTCCCTCTGGCTACTTTTACAAGTAGAATTGTAGATCCAGGCATGTTGTTCTCACCTTAGATGACGCCAAAGCTCACTGGTTGGTGATCCCTCCTGGAGTTTGTCTCAGCTGGGTTATTCTCTTTCCTCTATCCCCACTTCTTTCTTCCCCATTCCCTCCCCTACGGTGACTAAGTAAATTACCTATTTGACATGTTCCGCTTTGTCTGGCAACTGGCCTGGGAAATCAGATCTGTTACCAAACCTAGGTCTCCTGTTTGGCAATGCAATGCTTCTCTGCTGCTGAATCAGGTCAGCTCCCAGAGGGGGAAAAAACAACAATTTTATATAATTATAATTAATACAGAGTAAATTTAGATAATGCAGATGACACATTTATTGTAAGGACCATCAAGGAAATGATTTTAAAAGCACTTCACCTTTTCACTGTTTGATTAGTTTACTTGCTGAGCATTCCACGTACAGTGAAGTATGTTCGTCCGATGTCAAAGTGAAATCACTGTGTTTTCCGTGCTTTTTAAAAAAGACCTTCTGTGGAATAGTTAACTGGTTGTGTCAAAAAATGTGTGGTATATAATTACCAGTGATCTGTACAGGTCCTCTGCTTTTGAGAACTGAGGGAGGCCAATTGGCTGGATCTGGCATGTTTGGAGTGTTTTCAGTGGACCCCTAATTTCTTTTCATTCACTTTTTCCAACTCTTCACACTTTCTGGTTCCATCCAAGACCAAAGTGGTCACACAGAAATAGCACAAGAGGCCTGGTTTTGTTACATGATCAGACCAGAAAATATTGGAAACATACTGAGTATGTGTGGGCTTCAAAATACAGAACTTTTTTGGGAGGGGGACAGGCATGGGAGGATATGCGGGAGAGGAGGAGAGTGTCTTTATAATGGACTCTATTCTGGATTTAAACTCTGGAACTTCTTGTTCAAAATTCAGATCTGATTTTTGTGGCTACTTTCCCCCTGCTTGAATAATGAATATTCAAAGCTGTTGTGTATGCAGTTGTTTGAGCACCGTGCTATTTGTACTGCACCTCTCCATTGCTAGGGGCCTCCTTTCTGAAGAACGGGGATTGAATGAGGGGCCTCCAGAGCTAAAAGCATGAGTCTACAGTTCAGACTCAAGAGCTGATAGCTGTAATTACCACACCATGCATTGACCAATAGGTTACATCTTTCCTGTGGACAAAGGAAGCACATCAGCTCTTTAGATCCCAGAAGTCTCCCCATTTATGTGACAGGCACTATCTAATAGAGGAAGATGATGGTGCAATGATTAGAGCACTAACCGAGGATATGAGATGTGGCTCATTTCCTTGCTCTGCCACAGGCTTCTTATGGGACAAATGCCTCAGTTCCCCAGCTGTCAAATGGGAAGAATGGTACTTCCTTACCTCAAAGGACTGTTGTGAAGATAAATGCATTAAAGAGTGTGTGATGCTCAGATACTACAGTAATGGGGGCTATATAATTACCTGAGATGGGTGCTGTGGATTGTACAAGGGACCTTTAGAGCTGAAAGAATGGCTCTTTATAGCCCTGGTGCTTTAGCTGGGGTGTGTGTGTGTGGGGGGGGGGGGGGTGAGGTATAACAGATTCTTCTGTAACCTGGACACGGAGTGGGGGTGGGATTGCATAACACACAGACTGGTAGGTTACAACGACACTGTGCTCTCTCATGGAAACTTTACTGTGATCCTTTCTTGTTCTTTCCCATAATCTAAAATAAAAGTAACATAGACTGAAAGTACATGGTTGTTCCTTGTGTAACAGATGTGTCAGTTGCACTTTTAAACAAAATAATAGTTTGCTAAATTGGAGATCCAAGGGCTAGGTTTTACAGCTAACACTGTATGTATTTAGAATTTGTGTGACACTCAGTTTTCAGTAGCAGATGGTTTCAAATTTGCTTTTAAATTGCAGCTGCTCTTCCAGATTTTTTAAAGACAACTTTACAGTATTAATAAATGCTTAGTCATTCATGCTTTTCCCTTCATTCTAAAACATACTTTGAGAGTCTTCTTGGTTAAAAAGATGCAATTTTTGTTGGAAGTTTAAAAATCCTTCAGAACTTTGCATAAACCTGATGCTTGAGACTGAAATCTCTCTTTTGATCTCTGCAATACACATCAGATGAAGGATGGTTTTGTGGCTAAGGCACTGAACTGGGACTCAGCAGATCTGAGTTCACTTCCTGTCTCAGTCACACACTTCCTGGATGACCTGAGGCAAGTTGTTTAATCTTTGCCTCCATTTCCCATCTGAAAAATGGAGACATTGTCTCCCCCCATACCCCTTCATCTGTTTTCCCAACTTAGATTGTAATAGGGTAACCAGATAGCAAGTATGAAAAATTGGGACACTCTTTTTTGCGGGAGTGGGGGGCGAAGGAGAGTAGTTGTGTATATAAGACAAAGCCCCAAATATCTGGACCATCCCAGTAATATCAGGATGTCTGGTCACCCTAGATTGTAAGCTCTTTGGTGCAGGAACTGCCTCTGACTGTGTGTGTATGTACAGTACCTAGCTCAATGCGGTCTTACTCTCAGTTGGAGGAATGTGGCACAACTGTAGTATAGCTAATCACAGCATGTCCGGCTCTTCGGGGCAGAAATTGTATCTACCTCGTTGTCTGTAGTGCTTAGCTAGACCAAAGGAATTTTGAACTTGCTCTAACCCTGTTTTTTCCTTTGTTTTCCTCAGCCTGTGACCTGATGACCCTGGGAATCTTAGCCTTAGTGACATCCACTGGTTGTGCCTCAGCCAATGCCCTGCAGTCCCTGACAGATGCCATGCACATCCCACACCTCTTTGTACAGCGCAACTCAGGAGGCTCCCCGCGCACGGCTTGCCACCTAAATCCTAGTCTTGAAGAGGAAGAATACACACTAGCAGCCAGACCGCCTGTCCGCCTCAATGACGTTATGCTGAAACTCGTCACTGAACTGCGATGGCAAAAATTCATAGTGTTTTATGACAGTGATTATGGTGAGTGCAATGCATCATTTCAGACACACCACGGAGTCTCTCTTGTGTTTAGCTGGAAAAGGCGGTGCAAACGTACAGTTTTGGGAAACAGTTGTTTGGGCTTGTTGCAGGTTATGAGGAAAATGTTTTGAATGGACACAGATCTGTAGTTTTGAGTGAAAGAGTGCTGTGAAAACTAATTCTCAGACAGGCAGCAAAATCGCTTAGTAACACCCTAGCAAGACAGCTGAAGTTTGAATCATCTTACAGGTTTTCAGTAAAATATTAATAAACTGTTCACATTGATTGGCAGTGTTCATATGGGTATGCAGTGGAGTACAAGAAGAACTCTGCACTAATCCTTTGTAATATGCTTCCTGTCAAAGCTGAGCAAAGTTCTTTTTAAAAATTAATTTTCAAAATTTCTATGCTAACTTCCATATATGTTTCCCCCCACAATTCTCTGTTTGGAGCATGTATCACAGTGGTACATTTCATGACATTTATAGTAAAGGTTAGAGTTAGCATTTCCCCTGTGTCTGATATGAGTTATATATCTGTCAGCAAAATGTTACTCTGGGCTGAAACTTGTGTAACCGAAATCTTAGCTTGAGTGAATTAGGTATTCCAAAGTGGAAATAAATTAATCTATGTGTTGCTGAACTTTCGCATTTCAAAGATAAAAATCTAAGTGTATTATTTTTGCATTCCACTGATGAAACTATGGCTCCATTTTTAAAAACCGATATTGTATTCACTGCTATCAGCTTGTGATCTGGTCTCTTGAATAGGGATCAGCCGACTTGTTCTGCCTGATTTCAACCCCCTGCAAGCATTTTTGTTTGAAGTTTGACTTGTACGTTATTGGTTTTGTGCTTTAATATGGAGAGAGTGTTGGGGGAGTGGGGAGTAGGGATGGGAAATAAGGAGAGGGAAAGAGAAATGTTATAGTGGTAAACTGTATTAGAGGTATATGGTATAGACTGTATAGTGTGTCCACTTACACCAGCAGAGCTTTCTTGTTCTATTCTTACTACACAGCACAAGCTTCCCTTTAGCTAGCTGGGGAAAACACAGCTTTTAATTTAATTTAAAAGGAATCACTCTTGATAAAAATAAAAATGGGTTTAAATTTAGATTTATGTTTAAAAGGGTTTCTGTGCTCAGGCTAGTTTTGCAAATCCTGGGAACTGCCCCCAAAGACCATTTGTGAGGAAGGTTCATCATTCCTAAAGGAACAGAATGTGGCCACTGCTGCTGATTTTGTTCAGAAATTCAGTCTAGAGATCCAAAGCAGTATCAGTTCTGTAGAAATGTCTTAAGGGTGGATTCAATATGCAGATTTACATTATACTTCTGAACTTAGATGATCTGTAGGGTAAAAAACCAAAGGCCCAATCCTGCAGGCCTTACTTGACAAAACTGCCTTTGATTCCTTGTCCTATACACAATATATTTGGTCATATCTCTCTTGAAAGGGCTGAAATACAGTGTACTAGGTGAATGGTTTCTGTTCTCAGAATTACTATGCAGCAAAATATATGGCTTGCAGAAGGTAACATTACTTTTGTGTTTATTTCCCATACCCTCAAAATATCTTTCAAATATCTCTTTATGGTTAATCTCCCTTGTTGCCCTAATCTTAAAGCAAAGTTTGTAACCTAGCAAATTTGCAAGGGATAGGGCTGCTTAGGTCAGGAATCTGCAGGGTGGACAGTCCCAAATCTTCAGGATCCCTGGCCCCAACCACACCGCAGATAATCCTGTGCACATTGCACCAGCAACGCTTTCTCCTGGTAGCAAGACTGGTTATCTAGCCACGCTACCACTGATTTCAGTACTATGGTTATGTTCCATTGGCTCTCTTTGCAAGGAATTAATACCTCAGTGCCTAACTATGGTACCCTTACTGGCATTGAATAGTACTTTTTTCTAGAAGTAAGGTACATAGTGTAAGACACTATTCAATATAATTACGATTGTTATTATTTGGCCCTCAGTTGGGGAGGTAGTACTCGTAGGAGAAACACTACTGTCGGGTAGCAAATTGCTACAGACTTCAAGCCTCTTTCCAAGGGGAGCATGTTTCATAATACATAATTCCCCTCTGTCCCTTCCTATGGGTGCTCATTACTCCTTTATGCCTGGAATCTCTGATACCCAGTACTCCATGCAGAAGGGCTAATGTGTGTTCAGGGGAACCCTACTTCTCCCCTCCACTTTGTCCCTATTGGCCCATTTGTGCAGGTGTTTGTTCCCTTCCAACCATGCAAAGAGGTGGGAGCATCTGTGTCAGTGATTAGAGGGGTAGCCATGTTAGTTTGTATCCACAAAAACAATGAGGAGTTCAGTGGCACCTTAAAGACTAACAGATTTATTTGGGCATAAGCTTTGGTGGGTAAAAAAACTCACTTCTTCAGAAGTATGGAGTGCATCTACATAGAAGGATAAATGGACACAAATCAGACATCAGGAATGGTAACATACAAAAGCCAGTAGGAGAACACTTCAATCTCCCTGGACGCTCAATAACAGATTTAAAAGTAGCCATACTTCAACAAAAAAACTTCAAAAACAGACTTCAAAGAGAAACTGCTGAGCTACAATTCATTTGCAAACTTAACACCATCAATTTGGGCTTGAATAGGGACCGGGAGTGGCTGGCTCACTACAAAAGCAATTTTTCCTCTCTTGGTATTGACACCTTCTCATCAATTATTGGGAGTGGACTACATCCACCCTGACTAAATTGGCCTTCAACATTGGTTCTCCACTTGTAAGGTAACTCCCTTCTCTTCATGTGCCAATATATATGTGTGCCTATATCTGTATCTATTTTCACTCCATGCATCTAAAGAAGTGGGTTTTTTACCCACAAAAGCTTATGCCCAAATAAATCTGTTAGTCTTTAAGGTGCCACCAGACTCCTCTCTTTTTTTGTGGGTGAGTCATTGCCATCTTTGGTGGGGAAATATTCTAGGCATGACTGCATGACTTGTGAGAAATGAGCAAATGTGTAGAGTTGTTTTTCCCAAAACTAAATACTATTCTTTCTTGAGATTAGTATTCATATGATTCCGGAGTAAATAACATACACCTTTAGAGACTTCCAGAATGATTCTGTAAGTTTAAACTTAGCATTAAGGAATACATGACATTAAATTAATATTACAGTGTAACATCAGCCAAAGTGAAGAAATTGGAAGTGATAGTTGAGAGTAAATCCATTCACCTTTCCTGTCTTTGTTTTGCTTTATTCCTCCCCACCAGTGTGAAATCAGGAAAGTGGGTCATCTTTAAATTTGGATTTTTGTGTGTCTCTTTTTAATGCATGAACTTGATACTAGTTGTAGTGGTAAACTTTCTTGGGGAATGTATTTCTCTGCACTCAATAATTCCATTTTCGCCATCTCAGTGTTCAATGGAAACAGTTTTGTGTTACTGTGATTCACTGCAATGTATCTCAGTGAACCACCTCCACAAATATAGGGAGCCTCATCTCTACAGCATCTTCAGTGCCGTGTACGGCATCCCATGAGCTGCTCTAAAATGCACCAGCTGGCTTTGGTTCCCATATGTTAGCTGGGGATTGTGCTTTGCTTTCTATCTCTTCTCCTGTACACTCCTGGTTGGCCCTGTCATGCTCCCTGCACAGGAGGTGGAGGGAAAGGAAGAGTAGGAGCCAGTTCCAGGCCTGCTGGAGACTCCCTTATGCTGAAGACCTACTCAGCTGGGGAGTTATGCCAGGTTTCCACTGCCTTCACTCTGCAGAAAAAAATGAAACAGAGCACACCAGAAAATCTGGCACAGGAGGCTTTGTGTGTGTGTGTGTGTGTGTGCGGGGGGGAGATGGGGATTTTTTTTTTAAAGATATCAGTAGGTATTTGTTGGGAAAGGGAGGTGGGAAAGAGCCTATGGACATGTAGTTGCTAACTTAGTCGGCAGGAAATTACATGGAGAAGCCAGAGACTGACTACCACACACTTAATATTGGCTCCTCTGCCATCTGCTTAGTTTCTCACCAGACCTGTGCTTTTGCACTTCCAGCTGACTGACTTCCCAGCTCAGCGTTCCTGATTTGATGTCTGAGTTAGGGACTGACAGTGAGGATGCAGGTCACTTGGAGAACATGTCCTCATGATCAAGGAGGGTTTACAGCACTAGGCATTTGTGACTGATTCCAGTAAACAGTTCTCATCTATGCAGCTTTTGGAAATCATAACTTTTCCCTGAACTAACATTTTTCATTTATCCATCTGTAAAACCAACCAGACTCTGCATATCATCTATCTAGAAACTGTCAGATTTTCTAAGGACAAAATAATGTTGTCAAAGAATGTTGCATAATTAAAAAACCAAAACCTTTGTTTATAACCTCATGGAGAAGTTAAAGCTGAAGTTTGTTTACATATTGATTGTCTTCCCCATCACACACTCTTTGCATTGATCTAGAACAAAAATAATGTAATATAAAATTGACATGGCAAATATGTACACCTGGTAAGTCAAATGTTTGCCCTTACCTCAACAGCACTCTTACAGAGCTGTGGCTATGATGAAACATGGCTTGTTTGATGTTTTTGGCACAAACTTTAGAGAGAGAAATTTCTGTGCACCAACTTTGCAGAGTGCAAGATGTTCCTTTTCAGTAGAATGCCCCCAAATCATATTTTTAAACTTGACATGAAATGGAAAGATAGGAGTGAACCTAGCAACTAGAGAGAAAAATAGCTAAATAGAAAAGGCAAAAGCCTGGTTCAATCTGTGATATTCAGGCTGTGTTGAAACTGGAGCTTTTAAATTTTGCCATTTTTGTGGGGAAGAAATGAGTAATAGCCTCTTTTAATGTAGTGAAGGGACCTTTCAAAGACCTCCATCTTGAAGGTTGAGACATAAAACCTTTTCTCAATGATACAACATTCTCCTACAGGGTCATACTGATGAAGAAAAGATCAATTGCCGTGTCTCCATATAGCTTTTGTACATTTGTGGAAGGAACATGGGGGATTCATATTTTCTCCATAGATAATGTATTTTATGACTCTGCTAACCCTCACTTTTAACAGTACTTTTCTCGTGCATAAGAAGTGTGTAATTTCAGAAGAGGCACTGAGAACTAGAAAAGCTGCATTTGCTTGCTGCAGCCATGTGTGCATAAAAAGAAGAAAAGAGGGGCAAACAGAGTAGAATGCACTCTTGAATCTGCACATGCAGCTCCTCATAGATAGTGGGAGTTGTGCCTGCAGAGTTAGGTATGGAAATTGGTGCACTGTGTTTACGATAGCTTAATAAGACAACTACATTAAGTCTTTTCGCAGTCTGAAGTTCTGGAGTGTGGCTGAGCAGTCTGAGCATAGGTGTGGAAGTGAGACAGTGTAAATTCTAGCCCTAGCTTTGCTACTTAATTGCTCTGTTCTCTCAGGAAGGCCATTCAATCTCTGTATGCTTTAGTTTCCCTCTCTGTAAAATGGGTTAAAAACCCCGAAGTTCTTCCTCACAGGGAGGTTGAGACTTAACTAGTATTTGAAATTCACTCAGAGGCCCTCAGGGAAAATCGGCAATAATGTAATTATAACCATATGCATTTACCCAAGGAACTATGGTCATATTAAGCGGACACATTCTTAGGATGATTTTTAGAAGACAAAGATTAATAACCGTAAGTGGCTTTAATTTATGAAAAATTGGTGTCTGCATTAAGCATGTTAGTGATTCTCCTACTGTGGTCTCTGGAGTTGTTGCCATCATATTGGAAAAATCTGCAGTAGGAATAAAAGGCGATTGTGGCAGGTTGGAATGCTCCAGTTTCATAGGTGAGTGTGTTTGGATTGTATTCTGGGCTGCTTTGTATGCCTGCAAGAAATTTCTAGTAAGTCTATTTTGTTTGCTTATTGGTTCATGGATTTTACTGGTGTAGATTCATCAATGATCAAATTGGCTGATACCAAAGTTGGCGGTGTAGCGAGCACAGAGGAGAATCTAACGAAACTGTGAGATGACCTCAAGGGGTTAGAGCTGCGGGGATGCCTGCAATAAGGGGAGATTTGGCACTAATCAATGTGAGTGCTGCTACCAGCAAGAGCAAATAAACAGAGCTATAACTGCCATAGAAAAGTACTGTCACTGGGTGGAAAAGTGGCAGCCAATGGAGTGTGTCCCTAAATATAGAGTGCCGGATTGGGTCTACATGCTGCACTGTCAGTACACCACTGATTGACCAAACACCACCTTTAATATGTACTAAATATAACTGATAGGAATCTGCTTGGCTGTGAGGAATACGAAGTCATTCTGTTTCCCAAGAAATGATGAGTAATATTTGTGTTTTTAGGTTAGTCTTATGATTGGAAAACATTTCTCTCTTGTGCTGTGGTTTCATCTTAAGATCTCTACATTTCCATACACAAACACATTCAAGTAAAACAGTTACTCATTTAGGGCCCAAAATTGCCTCTGTGACGGCACTACTCATGTGAAAGGGGGCCGCAGTACTTGGCTCTTAATTCTGTGTGCCAAAAAAGTGACTAATACAGCAGACTGGAAAATGGCAATTATTTTCCATGAACATTTTAAAAAGAAATGACAAAGAGTCCCGTGGCACCTTATAGACTAACAGACGTATCGGAGCATAAGCTTTCATGGGTGAATACCCACTTTGTCGGATTTTCAAAAGAAACGTGTATGCACGCACACATTTTTCTAAAAGTTTCATGGACCAGAAATTGTGTGTATAGGTGTGTTTTGGAGGGGGGCAGAGGGAGAAAAATGGAAGAAAATGGGAGAAAATTCTGAAAGAAACAACTTTTTTTGGTTTAGAAAAAAAATTAGACAAATATAAACTTTTTTCATAAGAAAAATTCAGCCAACTGTAGCAACTAGGTGCCAACTTCCCTCTATGAAAATTATTCCTCCATAAGGGATTGGAAACTAATTGACTTTCCATTTACTAAGTGCCCTTGGAATTCTTTTGGGGTGTGTCAGATTTACCTCCCCAGCTCAACTTAGTTCCAGCTCTAGAGGATCCATTGTAGGCCAGAGCCTGCTGCCATTGGCTTTCAGGACTGCCACTGTCCCACTATGGAAGTAGCTTCAGGAGAAATCATTGCATACTCTGAATCTTACAGTTGTGTTAGTCGTGTGCCCCCCCCCCCGCCCCCCCCAGGTACAGGCAAAATGAAAATCTAGCAGAACCCAGCCTTAATCCCTAACTGTGGAGCCAGAATCCCATGGAAACTCCATGTAGGTGCTGCTCTGCCTTTCACACCTCCCTAGCTGGGGAGCATAGTCTATGCAGCATAGACTCTCCTCTGTTCCAGGGAGTGTAGGGGAGGAGAACATTTAGTTATAGATAAAAAATGGCACCTTAAACATACCTGTTCCACTTTGTGTCTTCACCTCCTGGCTGATTTATATACCGATCAGAGTTAAGAACAAGCTGATTTTTATTCTGTTTCCTGCATCATCATCAGAACTGTGTGAAATAAATGACTTTTTTTTTTTTTGGTTAGCTGGCAGTTCTGAAAAATATGGAGGGAAAATCCTTTCAGGTCAACCCAAAACAAATTTTTTGAAGTCTTTGAACTGAAAAGATGGGGAAAATCATAGAGGTGAAAATAAACCTTTTGTTTGTCTCAAAACTAAATATTACAGTTTGATTTTCCAGCATTTTTAATGTTTCTAAAATGGAATGGAAGGGAATTACATGAGTCATTTTTTACTGAAAAATCAAAACTTTTCAATTTTATTTTCTGAATTTAACTTTTTTTGACCGAAACAATCCGGCAAAATGCTTGTCAAAACAAATCAGTATTTTTATCCTTTGCCCCTCAAAAAGGCCAAAAAAAAAAAATCTCACAGCTCTAATTATCAATTATGTTGTTAGCCAATTGTGTCTACAAATCCCTGTTATTACTGCTGAAGATGTCAGCAGCAGACAGAACAGAGCTTGTTTCCCCCACCCCGCTTCAGAACCCATGCTGAGTTTGTAATACTGACAGATAGAGGAAAAAATTAACCTTGTGACTCTAAATTGAGCAAATTTGATATGGAAGGCACTGAAGAAATGATATTTTGTGTTCCCGCATTTATCCTCCAAGTCACTTTTTTGATTGTAACAGCACTTAGTGTAATTGGGTTACGTAAATTAAGAGTGGACTTTTGTCATTTCTGTTGGTATTTTTTTATTTAGAAATGCATTACAATACATACCACTGAATGTAATTAAATAAAATGTCATTTCATACTATTATTTGTAAATTAATTTTAGTAGTACATTCTTAAGTAATATAATTATTCATTTAATTACGAATAGATATTAGAAATCAGAAGGAATTATCCTTCCATGTGTGGCATTGCATACCTGGCCAGGTGAGAAGTTGGTGGAGGTTACTTCTGTCACTAAAGTATTAACTACTGGACACTGCCAGAAGCAGCAGCATAGAAACATAGGGCTGGGTTCTTGCAGCTCATGGTAGGTGGGGCTGGGGTAAGTCCTATGTGGAACTCTGGAAACAGCTGTTTCTTGGAATTAACCCTCCTTCCTACACACACCTAGATAAAAACATGGATTGGCCAGGGTGGGGATGTACTTGTGCCAGAATGCTGGAGAAGAACTCTGCTTGGTCTTTTTCCTTTAGCTGACAAAAGGTGAGGTATGGCTACTCCTGCACCCTCTTCATTCTCACCCTTTGTCCCGTGCTTGTGATGAGATTCTTCAGCCTAATGAGCCCCCTTTTCTTTACTGTGTCTAAGCTCAGCACAAAGCCGTGTGTTTTTTCTGTGGTGGAGGACTAACAGTCAGCCTGGGAATATCCACTCCACTCCACTCCCCTCCCTTCCCCCTACCCATGCCAAGATATCAAAGGAACTTAAAACATTTTCCCTCTTCCCTTTCTGATGACATGAACCCCTGCCATGAGCACGTCTGAGTGGACATGTTGCATGTGTAGCGCTATTGGTCTTTGTCTTCTCCAAGAAGGGGACAAGATTGGGCTGTCCCTTGAGTGCAAAGTTCATGGAATGCCAGTGTGCCAGGTGATAGATCTGTAAGTGCTAAAGTGACCTTAAATATGTTGAATGCACATTAAGGATACACTTTTCCCATCCCAGTGTTGAGATTTACATACGTAACTCATTGACATTTTTATTATTATCATGCACTATAAATATATCATGCCCACAAAGATGGGGATGCTATCTGTGTTAGTTTACATGCAGAACTGCAACTTTATTAGACAGAATTACAGTTTTCTTAGCACTCAGAAACCAGGAAATTACAATGTTAATTACCTTCAAATGTAAAACCAGAATAAAGTTTATTCTGAAAAGACAGGTTGAGGTTTCAAATAATGTGCATTGCAGTGATCTGCATGTGATTTTAAAATGTAAAACAATTCTGAATAACAACAACTTAAAACAACTAGAGCTGTAAGAAAGCTGTGCAATGAAAATATAAGAATTTTTGGATTTTGTATCTAGATTAAAAAGAAGAAAAACTTATATCCATCCTAAAAGAGAATGGAAAAGGGTAAAAAACCTGATCATTATTTATGTCCCAAACTATCTAGACTTTGTATAGGTTAAGATGAGAACCTTGAACTTGAGCCAGAACCTTCCAGAAGCTAGTACAGCTGTTGGAGATATGGGTTGCTGGTGTTTATATGCTACTTATATGAAACACTATGCCACAAACTTGACATTAAACGCTCTTAGGAGCTTTTATGACTCCTATAGTGTCCGAGCACCTCAAAATCTTTTTAACACATCGCCCCTGTGAGGTAGAGAAGTGCTATTATCCTCATTTCCACATTGGCAACTGAGACCACTGGTAAGATAAGTGTCCTAAATGATCTGGAAAAGGGGATAAACAGTGAGGTGGTAACATTTGCAGATGATCCAAAATTACTCAAGAAAGTTGAGTCTAAAGCGCATACGGAAGAGTTACAAAGGGTTGTCAGAAGATTGGATGATTGGGGAACCATGGCAGATTAAATTCATTGTTGATAAATGCAAAGTAATGTGCATTGGAATACATAATCCCAACTATACATACACAATGATGAGGTCTAAATTAGTTGCTACCACTAAAGAAAACGACAACGACAATATTAGGAACCATTAGGAAAGGGATAGATAGTAAGACAGAAAATATCATTATGCTACTATATAAATCTATGGTACGCCCATACCTTGAATACTGTGTTCAGTTCTCGTTGCCCCATCTAAAAAAAGATATGTTAGATATTGGAAAAGAGAAGGGCAACAAAAATACGTAGGGGTATGGAACAGCTTACAAATGAGGAGAGATGAAAAAGATTGCGACTTTTCAGCTTGGAAAAGAAATAACTAAGGCTGGGGAGGTATGATAAAGGTCTATACAATAATAGATGATGTAGAGAAAATGAATAAGGTGGTACTATTTTTGTACTCATCGCTCTCCATTTGATAATGAAGGGCCAGATTACCCCTTTCTACAGAAAACACATAGAATTGGGAGGGAAGCTTTGGGGAGGGGTGGGGGTTGAGAGAGGGAGGAGGAACACTGGAAGGTTCCCTCTCACAAGAATTTCCTTTAAACAATTCCCTCTGATGGGGACCCAGACTTCTGGAGGCTGTAGTGCATCCCAGCCCACCAAGGATATTCAGGGAAAAGAACAATCTGCACAGATGCCCCTTAGCTGAAATCCCTCATCTCCCATTCAGCAATAGGAATTGCACAGTTTGTGTCCAGATTACCCTCCTGCTGTGCAGTAGCAGCCTTGGGAAGCGGGGACCTAGAGAGTACTAATTCAGCTCTGAGCTATATTACTGCTGGCCTGAATTTCACTTATTCCTGGAGCCATGGAGGAGCAGCATCTCCCCTGACTCGCCTTCTGACATTCTTGGCTTGTCCACCAAAAGTTGGTAGAACTCTACTCCTGACAGAATTCCACTGGAAGGTCATCTGTGCAGCGTGAGGAAGGTGAGGGAATTGTACTGTGACCAGAACAGTCCTCTTCTATCATACATAGAAAGATCTGTGTAGAGTCCACTTGGCCCCAATTTATTAATCTCCAGTGTATATTGGGCTGTGTCCTGATGGCTTCATTCAATCCTTACAAGAGTGTGATATACTCTTGCTGAAGTCGACAGCAGTTTTAATTATGCAAAGTCTTCAGGATTTGGCCCATTGATTTTACTAGTTGACATCAAACGTTAATGTACACTGGAGTTAAATAAATTCTAGCCTAGCATCCAAAAAACTATGTTGTAACAGCAGGAGAACTTTGTAAAGGAAAAGTGTAGGCTCCCATCAGAGCCAATACTGTACTTCTTCTTTATCACCTTCAATCCTATGAATGATAGAATCTTGGAAGAAAAGAGCCCTGTCTCCTCTATTTATATTCCAGGTAGGGTTATGAATCCTCCTCCTTTGGACAAGTAATTAGAGGTCCAATCATAGCAATATACCCAGGAACGTACGCAGTGTGAGCACCAGCACATGATTAGATATTCTGTGAGGCACTTTCAGTGCGAGAGAAATCCTGCTGGCTGATTGCGCAATGGGTGTGTTTTATTGCTACATTATGTTAGAGCCATGTTGTTCAGTGTTAATGGTGTGCAGTTGTGCTTCCTCTGGATGGCAGCATATGAGTTCACCAGACTCTTGTGAAAACCACAGATATTTCCCCTCAAACAAACAGTTGTGTTCAAGGTGCGTCCCCTGTCACATTAGCCATCCGTATCTACTAGATGACTGTGAGTGCCATACCTTCCTAACATCCCCATTACACAAAGTGCTAAAGGCGTAGGCAGGATTTAGCCCTAATTAAATAGAACAATAGATCATAATATTAATACAACATTGTGTGCATTGCTAATAGCAATACTGTACTGGTAGAGAAAAGAGAGAGGAAAAACAGGAGGTTATGAAATGAAAAAATGGAAGTCAGAGAAAGATGGACATTTGAAATGCACTTTTATTAGTTGATTACTAGAATTTAGGGCTATCAATTAATCACAGTTAACTCACGCCATTAACTCAAAAAAATTAATCCTGATTAATTGAACTGTTAAACAATAGGATACCAATTGAAATTTATAAAATATTTTGGATTTGTTTCTACATTTTCAAATATATCCATTTCACTTACAACACAGAATACAAAGGGTGCATACTCACTTTATTATTTTTGATTACAAATATTCACACTGTAAAAATTATAAAAGAAATAGTATTTTTCAATTCACCTCATACAAGTACTGTAGTGCAATCTCTTTATCATGAAAGTGAAACTTACAAATGTAGGTTTCTTTGTTACACAACTGCACTCAAAACCAAAACAGTGTAAAACTTTAGAGCCTACAGGTCCACTGAGTCCTACTTCTTGTTCAGGCAATCTCAAAGAGAAACAAGTTTGTTTACATTTACCGGAGATAATGCTGCCCACTTCTTAATTACAATGTCACCTGAAAGTGAGAACAGGCATTCACATGGCACTGTTGTACCTGGCGTCGCAAGATATTTATGTGCCAGATGTACTAAAGATTCATCGGCCTCTTCATGCTTCGGCCATTGTTCCAGAGGACATGCTTCCATGCTGATGACGCTCATTTAAAAAAGAATGTGTTAATTACATTTGTAACTGAACACCTTAGGGGGAGAACGGCATGTCTCCTGCTCAGTTTTAGCCACGTTCTGCCATATATTTCATGTTATAGCAGTCTCTGATGATGACCCAACACACGTTTTCATTTTAAGAACACTTTCACTGCAAATTTGACAAAACACAAAGAAGGTACCAATGTGAAATTTCTAAAGATAGCTATACCACTCGACCCAAGATTTAAGAATCTGAAGTGCCTTCCAAAATCTGAGAGGGACAAAGTGTGGAGCATGCTTTCAGAAGTCTTAAAAGAGCAACACATTGATGCGGAAACTACAGAACCCACCAAAAAAGAAAATCAACCTTCTGCTGGTGGCATCTGACTCAGATGATGAAAATGAACATGTGTTGCTCTGCACTACTTTGGATCGCTATCGAGCAGAACCCGTCATCAGCATGGACGCACATCCTTGGAATGGTGGTTGAAGCATGAAGGGACATATGAATCTTTAGCGCATCTGGCATGTAAATATCTTGCAATGCCGGCTACAACAGTGCCATGCAAACTCCTGTTCTCACTTTCAGAAGCAGGGAGAATTATCTTCTGCAAATGTAAACAAACTTGTTTGTCTGAGCGATTGGCTGAACAAGAAATAGAACTTATTGAACTTGTAGGCTCTAAAGTTTTACATTGTTTTATTTTTGAATGCAGGTTTTTGGTACATAATTCTATATTTGTAAGTTCAACTTTCATGATGAAGAGATTGCACTACAGTACTTGCCTTAGGTGAATTGAAAAATACTATTTCTTTTGTTGTTTATATTATTTTTATTACAAATATTTGCACTGTAAAGTGAGCACTGTACACTTTGTATTCTGTGTTGTAATTGAAATCAATATATTTGAAAATGTAGAAAACATCCAAAATATGTAAATAAATGGTATTCTATTATTAACAGCACAATTAATCACGATTAATTTTTTTAATCGCTTTACCATCCTACTAGAATTGACTGAAAAACTGATGGTGATTTTAGCCTCTTTCTGTGATCTTGGTATGTTTGAAAGCAGATTGCAATTTGTTTGAATTTATTCTACTAATTATTTTAATGAAATTCTTATTTTACTCAGTGACTTGGTCATGAACAGCCTGCTCTGAGAATTTTGTATCTGTTTGAAATTGATTGTTTTTTATTGGTCATGTGCATCAGATCCTCTTCTTTCTGTTCTCTGATTGGATGAATGTAACTCTCTTGCAGTAACTCTCTTTGATCAAACTTTGATCCCTTCAGGGAGAGGAAGTATTTAAACTGGATTAGGAAACTGTAGAAAACATTCAACTGCTATCTTTGTGGGCTCTGAGACTTGCTTGAGGTATCCTTCTTAGCAAAGTTTGGCTACTATTAGATTAATTGTCAGAGTTGGGCGGTTACATTTTATTTTATGGTTTTGTGAGCATGCATGGCCCTAGCTGTGATGGGTGTGATCAGATCCTTGTCTGGCTCCTTTTATATACCTCAGTGTTAGGGCTTTGGTGAGAAATGTTGTGAATTTTGTTTTCCTGTTCTCCCAAGCAGTGAACCCTTGCCACATACTGCAAAATACATCATTTCTAGTGTGAATACTGATGAGTGAGAAATTACAGTGAGCTAGCTACGAGGACTTGACTCACTACCATGAATATTCAGTGGAGTCAAACTTGATGCTTCTAATGTTCATGGAATTCAAATACAAATGAGGAGCAAGAATGGCCAGAACAAGTTGATTTAAAAAAAATGAGTCTATATTCATGGGAATGTTGTTTTTCAATATATATGGTTCTTGGGTTTACATACCCGGTAAGGCTCAATGTCCAAATATATGGAATATGATCTCAAAGTGCACAGAAATATAAATGGCAGGCAGTAGAGTTCAAACCAGAACTTTCAATCTCCTGGTTCCCAACTCCGTGCTCCTTCCCCTAGATTACAAGATATACAGTCACACATACTCTCCTGTCTGTGGAATATTGCCTAGCTTGGTGGAATAGGCAGCCTGATTCAGCTGAAGTGGAATGGTCTGCAAACTTGCAAGGTGTGAATGGGAGCAAAAAAACCCCATAAAGGGGATTTAGAATACAATACAAGGAGTGGAACTGGAGCAGCAGCAGCTGTGTATAGTGCTTCTCTTTTCTTGGGAGCTCATAAGAACCCCTCCAAGTCAATCTCAGCATTAATTAGAGGTATGTTGGGTACCAGGACAGGACCAAGGAGCAACTGTTCTATTCATTGTGTTCCCCTGCATGAATGCTGTCTTTATTATAAGATTCCACGGAGAAGTAAATTTTCCTAGAAGCTATACAAACTTCGGAGCCACATCATCCTCACCATATCAGGAAAGGAGAAGTGGTCTGTGCCCCATGATAGAAGAGGAGCCTGCACTTGAAAGGGGCCGACTCTCTTCCCAGGATCTGCAGAGTTGAAAGCACAAGTGACCCGAAGATCCCTGGTTTCCACTAGTTTAAAGGGCCATGACCTTCTGCTCTGTCTGTGGGCTGGTAAACCCTATTCCATAGTAAGGAGTATTCAGTGGGAATTCTATAATGTTCACTTCTCCACACTTTCAGAGACCTGCACGTTTCACAATAGGGCTCCAAGTTATTTTGCAAAAGTTGTTCCACAAGGCAAGGTTTAAAAAGTATCTCTTATGGCCACCAGTCTTAAGATCCCACAGGTGCTTGCATCTCCTTGTATGGGAAGATCCAGTCAGGTTTCCCAGCACTGATTTGTGGATGTGGGGTCTGCTGTAGTACTCCCTGATTAAATTGTCTGGTCACAGTTTGTATTAAATTTCCATCGATGAGTGGTTTATAAAGGGTTCTATTCTAAATAGGTTCTTATCACATTCATCACCATGGTATCTGAGCAGCCGATAATGATTAATAAATGATTGATGTTATAAATGTTAGACATGGTTAACTATGCATTACAGATGGTTATAATAGCATCAAAAGAAGCCATTACAGATGTTTGACCTTTGGGCTCTTAATTTGTCTTGCTACATACACTAGCACCTTATTAGAAAGATGAGAGCAAAGTGAGTTTGGGTGACACAGTGCACTGCAAATGATGGCACTGCTACCACAGGAACTTTGCCTCAATGTCAGGAGAAGCTACTGGAGTCAGCATATTCCCTCACCTGTGACGAGGGGTGTCATTTAGGAGGAAAATTCTCTGTGATGGAACATTAGCCCTTACGTTTTATCATTAAATCTTTCCCTCTCTCTCACCCCTGTGTTCAGTGTCTTACTGTGCATGCTGGATTAACCCTGCAAGCCCACCTATAAATATATTTTAAGCAAACATCACCATCCTGTAATTATTGTCAGCCTGGATTTGCCCAAATGTTTCCTTAGCTGAAATTTCAAGCATATAGTTCTGAGAGTGTGGTGAAGTGTTTCACTTGCATACCTTTTGGATAACTTCACAGTTTTTCCCACCATGCCAGAGGGGAGCTAGACAGCGAGTTTCTCTCCTCTTCCTGCCCCTCCCCCCCACCATCTTCCTAACCCTACAATCATAGAAAATGAGGATCTTTACCACGCATAGTAAGGCACGTGCTCCCTGCTCAAAGTGGGGATAACTCTTCCTCCCGATTGTTCTTTAGTGGAGAAGTGGTTAGGGAAAGACACATTTTCAATATCGTTGTCCCACCCAACATCATCTCCCTGACTAGGGTTCATAATGGTATTCAGAGAGACTCCTTCCTCTGGTCATGTAAGCCTTTTAAAATTTCTCCCTGGAGCGGCAGTTATGCTCAGTGCATCCATCCAGTGTCACATTGCAAGTGGGCTGTGAGGAATCTGTAGGCTCTCCTATGGGAGGGAACCAGCCTTGCTGGTAGGGCCCTTTCTTAGCAGGTAGCAATACTTTTGCTATCTTAGACAATATAACGTAACCATTTCACTACTGATCTTGCTTAGCATCTTCTAGGCTGTGACAGTAGAAAGTAGTGACATTTCTTTGAATTCTGACATTTCAAAGGTGATGCACCCAGGTGTGGTTTTTGCCTGAAGAGAGCAGTGAGGAGATTAACTCATCAATAATCATGTAAATCTAGAATGTTTTGGTTTTGTAGAGTGAGTGTCTAAGCTATTCAGTGCCTCTTAGAGCTTGTTGCTTCAGAAATCATTTCAGTCTTTTAGAACACACTGCTAGCGGGAAAAATTCATTAACCGTAAATGCAAGTGTCAAGAGCGAAAAGTACAAAGTTAGCAGCCTGTCTTTATGGGCTTAACTGACGTAATAAAGATGATAAAGGGACTTAATTTCACCTACTCAGCAGCTTCAATGCAGCACATAAAAAATAAACAAACTGGAAGGATTAATAAAGCTAGCAGTGTTGCAGGGGTTTTTTTTGGTATTAAATTAAGATTTGTTTTATTTTGTTTGTGCTACTGCAGATTAAAGTAATTTAAATCAGTTTGGTTTAAATTAAAAAAGTGCAAAAGAGGAAAACTATGTAACCATTCTCTGATCATACAAGCAATGGATACATGTGAGTAATTTTAAGTAGCCTCCGTGAACTCAGCACATAAGTGAGTGATTTCAGGATTAGGTTTGAGGTTGTCTGGCTCTATCTGAAATCATTAGGATTGGGTTCAAAGTTCTACTGCAGCCACAAAATATCCTCAAATGCATTTGTTTCTGAGCATAAGAACCATGATTGATATAATGTGACCTGATGCTGCACAAGTGAAGTTGGTGGGAACAGTATTGGCCCCTACAGTCCAAACACTTGGGCTTGTCGTAGAGGGGAGGTCAGATCTAGTGGTAAAAGCAATGGTGGTCACGTCTAGTGATCAGAGTTGGAGACGGTGTCAGGAACCAAGCCAAGGCTGGAGCTGGAGTCAGTAGCTAGGGTGGGGCTTAGAAGCAGGGATCTGGAACAAGGCAGGGCTCAGGCAAGAAGTCAGGGTCTGATGTAGCAGTTCACTAGGGATTCACCTAGTTGCTCAGACAACTTCCTGTTCCACTCCTGGCTTAAATAGTGAGTCTGAGCCAATTGGAGAGGTCAGACGTCTCCTCCGAGTGGAAGCTTCATGGGCATTGCCTATCGTGAACTCCCTGCTGGTGCCAGTGAGCTGCTGGGTGGTGGCTAAGGTCTGAGACTGCTGTGGACCTGCGTTTGAGACCTGTAATCCCTCAGAGTGCTTAACTTCTGGTTGGATAGCAGGACTAGTCCCAGTTTAAAGGGAAGCAAGTCTATAAGTGTTTGCAAGATGGAAACAGGTGAACGCTGAGGATTGGCTGGTCCAGTGGCTTAGTTTTAACATTTGTTTCAGTTCTTTTTCTTGTTAGTTTACCTTCTACATTCTTTGCGGGGAAAACCTTATATTTATTGTGGAAAATATCAGGGAATATATAAATAATCTCTTATATCCTCAAGTTAAGATTTGTCTTTTGTAAAAAGTAATGGATTTAGGATGAAGTAAACATGAATATCCTCTGTCTACAACAGTTGTCTGTATCCAGAGACGCGACAATGATATTGTGATGTACTGATATAATATTTTGGACATGGATGTACACTATTGCTTTAATTTCTTTTCCATACTTTATGGGGGTTCCATTTCCTCTGCTTTGGATCTCACTGTGCTGAAATCACACCATCCCCATGTAGATATGAGGTAAACTAAGATTCTCATGGGCCCCACTTGAGCTAAAGGATCTCCTCCATTAACTGTTATGAATACAGAAATTGACTGCAGTTTTGCAGTTCGGACTCGATCCAGAAGAGGACAGTGGTGCACATTATTCAATTCACTACAGCATTATACGTATTGCCACTGGGCATAAAAATATTAACATAATTTAGAAAAAGAAAAACAATTAGATGCTTGATTCTTAATACCAATAAATATCTAAGTGTTAAAACTTAGACTAACAGGAAACCCTTCTGAGGATTCTAATATGGTCCTTTGGAAAACATTGGCAAAGGTGGGTTTCCGCTTGTTTGTGATTGTTAATGTCTTTTTTTAATGCTGCTGCTGAGAGTCTGTAGGGACACAAATGTTGATAGTGAATATGTTAGAAAATTGGGATTTAATCACACCTCTGACCTGCAGGTAAAATTGAACAATATTTGGAGAGGAAGGCATCTATTGAAATAGTGTTACTAAATTAAGGGGATGTTTGTTGTCACTTTATTCACCTCCTTGAAAAAAGGCCTCTGGCTGAAATGTCCTTATTAGGAATTGAAAGTGGCATGAGTATTCTCTTTGGCGACACATGCTAATAAAAATGACTACCTGAATGTTATGATTTAAGGAATGGAAAGGGTGAGCCAAAGGAGAGCTGGGAATATATGCAATTAGCTTCCCCCCCCCCACACACAAATTTTGGACGGGAAGATGGTGGTTTTTTAATCAGGTTTGTTGCTCTTGTATCAGAGGGATGTTTTAAAGGAGAATGTCACTTTTAGGGAAAAAGGAAGATTCTGATTGTGACAGTCTCAGAAGGGGAATTAAAACATTGTTTTTGTTTTTTGTTCATTATTAAAGTAACTGTAGTGGCAATGTAGGATGTCATCTTAGTTTATTTGACTGCTGAGATGTGCCAGCCTAGCCAGAAGTTGTGCAGATCCTTTTGATACTTAGTGCAGTCATGTTGTTTGAGGCCAGCAGCCTACTAATGCCCACCCTGCTATGGCTTATTGTTCGTTATTAATAGGAGATGTCATCTAATAAAAAAGAAATTAAACGAATATAGCAGGATTTATGTATTGTATCCTTCCACTACAAAGAGTAGTTTGTGGTGCAACAATGGAACTTGTGTAAAGGGTACAGACGCTCTTTGTCTGCAATTTGGAGTTTATTTGTTGTCAGATGGGCAATTTTTCAAAGGCACTAATGGCAGTTAAATGCCCAACTCTCATTGATATTTTTTCAATGTCAGCTAAGTTCTGTGTGTGTTGCAGTAATCAAGATGTGAAATGTAACACCCTTCCTTCTCTCTGGCCTTGACAAATGCAATCTGGTCCCACTCATATCCATTCAGAATGCTGTTGCTAAAGCTCATTTTCCTAGCCCATCGCTTTGACTATAGCAGCCCTGTCTTTGAATCCCTCCAATGGCACTCCCTTTTGTATGTATTGTTCTCTGTCCCTTTGAAAGTCTCAGCCTAGACCTTTTTCCCTTGAATTGTTCATCCTTTCCTCAAGTCTCAAACTTTGGCTGCACATTTCAGCTGTATTTTGTTGACTAATGTCTACTTTCAGCTGCCAACTTCCCTTAGAAAACCAAAACCATTCATATCAAATTATCCCCAGATTAATATTTCTAATAGAAATTAGGGAGACATGACGGGCAGCTGGATTCATAGTTTGGAGGGCACCGGGAAGAGAAATCTTAAAACTACCAGCTCACTCCTGACTCACAACATCCCTCCTTTCCCCAGAATGAGTTTGACACCTTTGGGTTTCAGGCTTCGGTTCCTTTTGCAGCGAAAGGATGAAATATATTTAAAATGATTTTTTAAACGTAATTGGAAAAAAAACCTACTAAAAGTACTCCTCTGCCCTTTTCCTTTAATTAACCTATTTAGCATAGTGGGTATAGAGATATGTATTTTTATTTTTTGATTTGGCACACACTCCTTTCCCAGATATTTTGTTTCTTCAGTGCGCTGGGGATGGATGGTGTAATGGTTGTGTCTGGAGATGGTGGTTTGGTAAAGGGTTGTGGGAAGAAGAGTGACTATAGGGAGTGATGGAAGGCTAGCATTCCTAGGGTGCAGGGTGCTCTCTGGTGAATGTTAGTTGGGGGTAATGGTGAAGTGTGCCCGTGAGGAATGGAGGAGTAGAAGGTTTGTATTGTTAAATGGTTAACTTTTTGTTTTCCTTGCTTTCTAGTTTTGTGTCAGGCATGCTGTGTGTGTAGAACCCTAACTCCTTGACAGTGTTTGTGTGTATTCATTTCCTAGTGTTTTTAATGCTTCAGTAGCAGTGAGTATTGGCTGAAGTAGTGGGGTAACTGTATTGACAGAAGTGCAGAAGGAATATTTTATCATTGAGCAGCCGCACATGAACCCTTCTCTGTGTGAGGATAAAATCTCACGGGAAAGTGTAGCTTCTCATTGAGATGATTTTATGTGCTCTCCTGTCAATCAGATTTGCATGCATGCATTCTCTTCATCGAGTTTGCATGTGCCTGGCCCCCGTCAATCAGGTTTTTGTGCAACTGGCATTCATCAATCAAGTTAGTTTGTACCCAGCCTCCTCCAATAAACTTTCATTTATAATGTGAAAAATGGCTAAAAATTACACTAAATCTAACATTAACCCCCACTTCCAAATAACCACTGCTATATTTGACCAATTTTCCACAGGGTCCACCTCTCTACCAAGTTTTATGTATCTACACAGTGTTTTTTCAATGAATATCGATCAACAATTAAAGTAGGGCGGCCAAAGGAAAACTTCAGCCAGAGCTAAACTCAAAAGCTTCCTATTAAAAATTTAGTAAGTGAAACCAAACAAAAACTACACACCAAATTTAAAGGACATTAAAACTTGCCCTATGTGAAATTTCACACTGAAGAACCACCTCCTTTAAGAGGTAAAATAGGAAATTATGCCCCGTTTGGAATCCCAGTTTGGAACACAAACTAACAATGGATTCACTGCCAGATGTCTCTGTAATGCCCTTTAAGATATTCTGGGCAGGCTCTTCCTATTCTGTCTAGACATGGGGCTGAAGTGCTCATTCAGGCAAAATAGTTATTGAATCAGCAGGCATTTTGCCTGAGCAGAAACTTCAGCAATGGGCCCATTGCATGTACATACATTAAGTTAGATTTGTCTGGTTTTTAAGACTTAGGAAACTAGTTCAGTATTTATTAAGCGTAAAGATAGAGAGTTTTTGAAAGACAGCATCAGTGTCCAGAGACAGCATTGCCATGCCAAAAGACACTGGAGAAAGACAGAGATGCAGAGGCAACTCCTGGAGGCAATACATGTTCTGAAGGCTCTGCTGCAGTGCATGCTGCTAGTGGGCACATGGACAATCCAGTGTCCTCAACAAGGAGCCACCTATGTTCTGCAGTCCCTGGACAACACTGGGTACTAGGAACACAAGCCTACATTCTCTGCTGTATCTCCGTGGCTGTATTCCCAGCAGGACTGGTGTAACCACTAGGCGAACTAGGCAGTCGCCTAGGGCGCCAAGATTTGGGAGTGCCAAAAAGCGGGGCCCCCCCAAAATGTTTATGCTATTGCTTAGGGGCAGGTACCTGTCAGTCTCCAGCGTTTCGGCCGTGCCAGGGCGAACAGCCGCTTCACCTCAGAGTCTCCCCCGCTTGCCCGGGGGCCACTCCTCCTCTCAGGCTCTTCAGCTGCTGCCGCCGAGGCCGCCTGGAAGGCCACGGGCGGGGGTTGGGGGGAGGCGCCGCCGCGGAGGAGACACAAGGGGCTGGGCTTGGCTGGGGCCCCGCACCTGCTGGCCGAGAGCAGCAGGAACCGGGCGCTGCTTGGGGGTCATTATTGTTTTAATTGGGAGTTTATTTCAGGTTGTTATAGAATAAATTGTTTATGAACATATTTCTAGTGGCTTTTATTAAAGAGTTGGCAATGCATCTTACACAGCGAATCCATACGTTTTGCATAAGTCATAAGTTGTTACAAAAGTGTAAAGGCACAAACACAAGGTAAAGTAAGCCACCACATGCCATTTCTACCACCCATAAATCCCCCTCCCTCGGAATTGCAGTGGGATGTACAGGTGCACATTTTCAGGCCTCAGTCTCAAAGAAGGAGCAATGGACAGTATTGCCTGGCTGTTTACATTTTCTATTGGACACCTTGTTGGTTGTTCAAACGTCTAGGCAAATCTCTGCACCTCACCCTCCCACCCATTAAGATTTTATCCCTTACTCTCAGATACATTGTGCAAAATACAGCATGCAGCTACAAGCTTAGGCAAGTTTTCTTTTTCATCTCGAGCTACCAACTTGTTCCACAAACAGAGCCACCTTCCTTTCAGACGGCCAAACATGCTCACTGTCATTGTGCAGCTACTGAGGCGATAATTAAACAGTTTATTCCTTCTGTCCAAGTGGCCTGGGAATAGCTTCATTATCCCAGGACTGCAGAGGATAAGTCAGGGCTTCCAGGATAACTGGAGCAATCTTCACACCATTTTAATGTCAATAGTGATCTTGGAAACAAACTGTCTTTTATTCATTAAAGTAAATAGGATCCTTTGGAACTCCGCTCTACCATTGTGGACCTTTCTAGATCACCTTACATTTATGTTTGTAAACCTGTTAACAGTGGTCAACCGGCTGTTGGAGCACCATGGAGAAATAACTTTTGTTTTTAACTCTGAGCCCTAGTGTGAAAGGCAAATGATAATAGGCATGCAGCTACCGTTCATTGCTCCAGTACAGTTTGGGAACCTCAGGCATGCAAAGCCATCAATAATCTCCAGAGCATTACCACGCTTTATAACTTGGTGCAACAGTACCTTATGCATGTCAGCACACACCCGCATGACAGTGGTGTCAACAGTCCATCTACCTAAGCCAAATTGTTTGGCTATGGATTGGTAACATTCGGAGGTGGCCAGATTCTAGATGGCAACGGTGACTTTATTCTCAGTGAGTATGGGGCACTGCATGTTGGTATGCTACAGCTCCGGGGTTAGTCCAGCACATATCTCAAAAAAGGTCACCTTTGGAATCCTGAAATTCTCTTGCCGTGGCTGGTCATTCCTGCAGAATAACCCTTTCCAAGCTGTTGTCTCTGGTTTCCTGAGTCTGGAAATAATACTGTTCCAGTGAAGCTACTCCAGGTACTGTTCCTGTAGGATCAGTGTCATCTCATCTTCCTTGTGCTGCTGCAGCAGCCAATTCATCTGCTCAGTAGTGCTATGGACAAAGTCCAAAACTGAAGCCACTTAGCTTTGAGAACTGAAGTACCAAGCTTCCTCTGCCTATTCTCAGTTGCCAGCATAGCAGCATGGAGTAATGTTGGGTCTAAGCTGTCTGAAAGTAACTGAAAATGGTGTTAGTGTGCGCAAAAAGATGGGATGGAGAGATTGGAATCATGGAATCATTCTTTTGATTCCCAGAATTCCACTGCTTTTTGCCTGGCTTCTGCTATGTATCCCACAATGTGCAGAAATCCCAGACTGCACCCTGCTCAGCAGTGAACTATAGAACCATGAGTACCCTCAGTGAATGCCACACACTTCGTAGACAGCAAGCCCCCACCATATACAATATGATGCAAACTGAAAGAGGGCACAGCAATCCTGTGTGCACACTATTAGAGCATATTGTCCATTAACTGATGCACATCAACTCCCTGTTGATTAAACACCCCATGTAGACAAGCACTTAGTCCATTTGTGGATCATTTGACAGTCATGTACTTCTCAGTTTGAATATCTGTTTAAGCTATTCTCCTTTCTCTCTCTTTACACTGGCTTCACGCAGAAATTGGCAGTGGGGAAACAGTTTCCCTAGCGTTTAAACTATTAGAAGTAATTGGTGAAAGGCCAGACCTACTGTACTACTACACAGTAAGGTTTGTATCTCACTTGAATTGCTGAGGCTGCATATCAATGCCTTCAAAAGGTTCTGCCCTTCTTCCATTGTGATCACAAATTGCATTATAGACTTCACTTAAATGTAAATCTCCTGGACTGTTACCATTCTGTCTTCCTCTCAGTTATGAGCTTTCTGAGACTTCCCTCCCAACAGCTAAAGCTATGGACACATTAGGCCATTTTAATCAGGGGGATAAGAATGAGTAGATCCTGTTCCATCCCTTTAAATCTTAATGAATGGGTGATACACCTCATCAGGAATATCACTTAAACTATTAGTTACAATGAGGCAGTAGATAACTAACCAGCACCTGTATTTAGGGAAAACCAGTGCATCAGACTGCTGCAAACTGCTGTATATGTGTAGCCATTCTGTAAATCAGATACTTGTTGTTAATAATGACTGTTAAAATTTGAAAGCAGATAAATAACAAATAGAAAAAACATATGGTATATTCCTTTTTTTTTTTTAAAGGAGCAAAAGTGTTTTAGCTCATATCTGTGAACCAAAGGGTCACTTGGGGATTGTGATATATAGAGAAGCACCGAGAATGCATAAAATCTTCCTGAATCAGACATTAGTCTTGTATGCTTTGGTTTGATACACTGGATGAGGGATGGGTGAACCTACTGGGATAAAATACAAATCTGTGCCTTCGCACAAATCAACCCAAAACTTTCTGAGCTTAAAAAAAATTAAGTGCATTGCCACATGGGGGAATGTTGGAGTCTGGGGACCAATGAATCTTCTTGCCATTACATCTATATTTCATACCATCTTGTTGTCATCAGAACTCCTGATGGAGCTTACAATTTCTTGTGTTATGTCCCTTGATTATACTCAGCATGCACAGGAGGTATTTACACTATCTCTGCAGGTACATATAAATATAATACATCAAAGCTGGAGTTTGGTAGTGCCTGCTTTTCTTAGGGCTGCAAAACAGTTGGCTATAACCTTGTTTTCACATCCTCAAAGCTTTCTGGAACATTCAACTTGTAGGCTGAAATTTTCCATGCTTGTTCTCTCCCGGAAAGTGCATAACATTAGAAAGTTTAAGTTACGTATATAACTAAGAGGGAATGTGTTGATTCACTGGACATATAAATTCTGGTGACAAACCCAAATGATCTTATAATCACTGCAAGCTCTGATTACCCCAGTTATTCTTATCTTGTACTCATTTTTCCTTTTCTGTTTTACTTACACACACACACACACACAATCACACACAATTTGTCATATTACAGGGGTGGCAAAACTTACTGGCCCTCCGAGCCACATTCAACAACCTTCAGAAGCTTGAGAGTGTGGCACACCTGCTGGGAACCGAGGGTTGGGGCTTCAGCCCCATGCCTGCTGAAGCCCTGAGACCCTCCTATCCCTGCTGGGCAGAAGCCCCTACTGCACCACCCCGCTGCAAGGCAGAGGTCCTGAGCTTCCCACCCAGTCTGGTAGGTGAAGAAGGTGGGGGTGGGGCTCCACGAGCCGCACTTTAATGGTAAAAGCATTGCATGTGGCTCACAAGCCACAGTTTGGCTACCCCGTCATATTAAATGGAAAAAAACTAGCATTAAAGCAACATACCATGAGTGGGATTGAGCACTCAAAAATTATGGAATTCCCAAAGTTATGTGGCTCTGGCGCCATTGACTTTGCCACATGGATGGGCATATATAGTATTTTCTAGTCAGCTTTCCCTAGTCCAATGCAAACTATAATGCATGACATAAAATATGCAATGGGGCCAAATAGATGTTGCCATAGCTACCTTCATATTTGGAATTTCCTGGCAGCTGTGATTTCTTTTGAAGACACCTACACACTGAGGTAGCATAGGTACCTATTATAATTAAAGAAGAAATAGCAAATAAATGCAGGCAATCACTGGCTTATAAATACTGATGATAGTCATGTTAGAAATATGCCTTAACCCACGCAACATAGAGGTAAGATTCACTGAAGGGATCTTCCGTGTCAAGGTGAAATTAAACTTCTCTTCTGGGGATTTAACATATGTCCTGCTTTAAATAGGGAGATAAAAATTATATATGACATTAAGACATTTGAAAGATGTAGGCTAGTGGAATATATTTAGTCTGTACTTAATCATGCTCTCAAGGACTTCCACCCTCCAAATGGGTAGGCTTTGTCTCTGTATTAATCAATAAACTGTTTGGGAGATGTTCCACCTGTAAATAGACATCACATCACTATCTTATTCTTCCATTCTGAGTGTTTTGATAACCTTTGGAAAGTAGAAATGTTTCCTCTCTGTAATGTTCAGTTTTTCATGTCATTCTTAGGGTAGCTGACAAAAGATGTACAGCCTTTGCAAAGAAATAATAACGGTAATAAAGAGGAAAAGAGATGACCAGTCTAGTTCTTTTTCCCTAAGACATTAGGATAATTGAAAAATTGTTTGCTACTCAACTTTTGTTAAAAGCACAATGATTACAAGATCTTCGATCCTGCTGCTCCATACTAATCTTGCTTGTACACTACATCTGCCTTTGTTACAATATTCTTTGATACCCGTATGGCAAACAGCTCATGGCTGGAAGGTTATGCTTTCAGTTAACATGGCTTTTCTCTAAAGAATGTGGCTGTATATTGATTATTGAGCATTATCTATGTGCATACAGAGAAGTTTCTTCTTATATGAAAGCTTTTGTGTTTTCTCTTGAACGTGGGATTTGTATAGATAGAAACTTTCTTCATGCAAGAAGATATTGGAGGTAATAACCCTTTCAGCAATGTTTTTAGAGACTCCCTGACAGCCCAGGGATTGCTCAGAATGCTTCATGGTATCTTAAGGACCATTTGTATGGTAGATTCTGATGAAATCAGTTGCGTTAAATTATCTCTGCCAAGACAATAGGACAGGAATTCCCAAACTTTTTGCTAGCATGACCTCATTTTAATGAATTATTTTCTCCTGGGACTCCAGACAGCACGAATGCTCTTCAAAATAGCATCTTCTGCTCAGCATGACCTTGCACACACCCCATATATGTGAGGTCACACTGCATGGAGGACAACATTTTGCTCTACAAAATGGAATCCTCTGCACAGCGTGACCTAATACATATGGTATGTGCAAGGTCACACTGTGTGGAGGGTCCTCCATCAATCATGACCTCGCATGCACCATACATACTAGGTTACACTTTGCAGAGCATAATGGTGTCCTCTGCAAACTAGGCATCACTGCAACCCCATCTGCTGATGGCATGACCCTATTTGGGGTTGCAACCCACAGTGTGGGAAATGCTGTAACAGAAGAAATAGATCATTTATCATAGTTCATATCAACTGCCTCATCAGAAAGCTGGCCAGGATGGGGATTTGTCATTTTGGCTTAGGAGGGATGAGAATGTATGATTGTTGGCATCCCCCTCTGGTAGTAGATGGGTGGCACTGGAGAAAAAGAGTCAGGATTCAGAAGGGACCTAGTTTGGTGGGACACCAACAGTTTAGGGTTGCAGGCAGAAGCCACGCTGCCATCTGAAAATGTAAAAGCATCATCTCGTGGAACACTGGCCACTTAGAATACTTAATAAAGATCTATTTTCTACAAGTAACTCTGCCTGGCTTGTTATTTAATAATAGTGAAACAGCTCCCCAAGCCATTGCCGGCAAATTCTATTGGCAGATCAAAATTGTAAGGCCTGTCTCCAGACTCATGGTGTTAGCCATGAATGCAAGTTATCAGAGCAATGAGGTTTTATTTTTTGTTGTTGGAAGGGGCGGGGGGGAGTCCTCTGCATCCTGTGGTATCCTTAATCAAAGTATTGGCTCATAACCAACAAACAGTACTTCCAGTTTAGGAGATATGGATGATAATGGGAACCCAAAAACCCACAGCTCAATCAGTTAGAGGAGTTATTATTGAATAATATGAAGCACTTGTATTTAATACATCAGTTATTTGTAGGTAACATTACCTAACACAATAACAACCAGAAGCTGGTGCAGCATTCTGCAACTCAGAACCCCACCTTACAAAATGGAAGATGACCTTTGATTTATGCATCTTACATATCAATAGCAGCTGTTCCATGCACATAACATATTGTCCAATCCTGATCTCCAAAGTTCAAATGCCCATATATCTTCCTCGTTTAAAAAAAGTAAAGGGGGGGAGGAGGTGTTGTCACTCAATGTCTATTTCCAAGAAAAAACTCTAAATTATTAAGTTTTAAAATTACATTTGGACATAGATCAATTATTTTTACATCAAAACATGAACATTTGAAAGTTTGCATGTCTGGATGAGATACTAGTCGTCATGTGAAAAGTTCCCCATAAATCAACATTTCTGGCCTGCAAAGGTTTCTAGAATGAAACTGAATATCTTTCCCACCCCCCATGAAACACAGCATTCTCAGACATCACTGGATTGGGGGATGGAACCCTAAACCTGGTAACCAAAGCTATGTTTTGATTCTGATCATCCAAGCCTGCCATTGATAAACTACCAGGTCAGCCAAGTCCATTTGACCAATAAAAAAAGAAAATAAGTACACTTGCATACCAAAAACATCAGCTCAAAATGTAATGGCTCCTTCTTTGTTGTTGTTTGTTTTGGGGTATGATTTTTTTTTATTCTTGGACAATGTGCATGACTAACATACTTTAATATTTTATCCCTGGAAGTAAAACACTATTACGGTTTCATACCTGTCTTTATGATAAAAGAGCCAAATTCATTCCAAATAGAGACTGCTGTTTGGACAATGGAAACTTGATCCTTCTCAATGCAGTGGTAATGTACAGTGCAGTTCTGAAGGCTGCTGAGGGAGGCATTTCACTTTTCATTTATCTTCTGAGCTTTTCTGTAGTTTTTATACCTGGTTAATAAATTAACATAGTAAATGGAAAATGTTTATTTTTATCTCCAGACTTATTCCCCCTTGATTCCTTTTGTTAACCCGAAAGCTGCAGAGGCACTTTGTGGCTGAACAGCTCCAATCAGCTATTGGCACATTGTTCTTTGTATGCACTAGCTGATTAGTGAAAACTTTACTGACATTTTAACATTCTATTCCTTGTTTGTCTGTTTTTAACTCTGCCTTTTATTGGAGCAGCCTTCTTGCTCAGTGTGATGTTGCACTCAGTGGCATAGTCAGGTTCTAACACCAGGGGGAGCGAACACATAAAAAAAGGCGCCACCCAACCCGACATATCAAATTACTAATTACCTAATTACATACTTTTAAATTCATTATACATATTTATTTTGTACTTAAAATAAAAAAAAGAATGATATTGTTTTACAACAAGTACGTGTGTTGTTTTGCATTTAAAATATAAAAACAGTTTTACAGAAGGACATCTATTTATATTGTATATAAAATCAAAACATGCGGGACCCCTGAGTTATTTTGTCGCTCCACCTCTGTCCACTCCGTCTCCACCCTTTAAAAAATGAAAAAGGTGCCACTTTTGGAAAATGTGCTCAGGGGGAGCGGCCACTCGCCCTGCTCCCCCGCTAGCTACGCTACTGGTTGCACTCCATATGTTTGAAGGAAATATGCTAACGTGTGAATATAATGTAACTGGAATATGCTTTATGCAAAAGGTCTCTTGTAAGGTATCCTTACAAAGCTTATAATCTACTGAGTGTGTTCATCCTATTTGTATGAATGTATCATTCTTGTATCTAAAACTAGAAATATGAAGTATTACTCTGAGGTCCTATTATAATTATGCAAAGTGTGGGCCATTAATGGCTTAGGTCAGGATCTTGATGGCTCCCATTGACTAGGACAATTGGTTGTGAATGGGTTTATTTACCTGCAAGCCTTCCTATGTACATGACATGGGTAATGAAGAATGAGGTCTTACAGTGACATGTGATGGTGTCACATGATACTGGAATCCATCTTAAATCTGGTGCTTTTCTATTTAGAAGGAAGGGTGGAGACCCAGAGAGATAAAGGATTCCTGGCTTGTGCCAAAGTTATTAAAGGGGGTGGAGCAAGACAAGGGGCAGCCAGTCATGAGAAATCCCCTAGTTACCACCTAAGCTGGAACTAACAAGGACTAACAGGGGAAAGGATTGGGCCTAGACTAGAAAGGAGTCTAGTCTGTGAAAGAAACTTATTGGAACATCTCTGAGGATGAGATTTACCTGTGTTCAGTTTCTTAATGTATTAGGCTTAGACGTGCGTGTTTTGTTTTATTTTGCTTGGTAACTCACTTTGTTCTGTCTGTTATTACTTGAAACCACTTCAATCCTACTTTTTATACTTAATAAAATCACTTTTGTTTATTAACAAACCCAGAGTAAGTGATTAATACCTGGGGGAGAAAAACAGCTGTGCATATCTCTCTGTCAGTGTTATAGAGGGCAGACAATTCATGAGTTTACCCTGTATAAGCTTTATATAGAGTAAAACAGATTTATTTTGGGTATGGATCCCATTGGGAACTGGGTGTCTGGGTGCTGGAGATAGGTAACTTGCTGAGTGGTTTTCAGTTAAAGCCTGCAGCTTTAGGGGCATGGTTCAGACCAGGGTCTGTGTTGCAGCAGGCTAGCGTGTCTGGCTCAACAAGGCAGGGTTCTGGAGTTCGAAGCTGACAAAGAAAACGGGCTCAGAGGTAGTTTCAGCACATCAGGTGACAGTCCCAAGGTGTCTCTGTGACCGAACCCATTACATTCAGTACATCTAACCCTACAATTTTGTTATGATCTGTTCTACCTCCTATGGCACAAATTGGAACTTATCTGAAGTCTTGGAAAAAACATAGTGCTATTTAAAGGACTTAGAGCTGGTCTACACTAACCCCCCATGTCGAACTAAGATACGCAACTTCAGCTACGTTAATAACGTAGCTGAAGTCGAAGTATCTTAGTTCAAACTTACCTGCGGTCCACACGCAGCGCGCAGGCTCCCCCATCGACGGCGCTTACTCCTCGCGTCGAGCTGGATTACCAGCGTCGACAGGGGAGCACTTCCTGGTTCGATTTATCGTGTCTAGACAAGACGCGATAAATTGAACCCAGAAGATCGATCCGACACCTCCGATCTATCCGGTAAGTGTAGACTAGCCCTTAGTTCAGCAAGCCTTCTAGATAGTCTAAGATCTCTCGCTTTTTAATTACACTTTTACGTTAAAATTGTTATCCAAATTGTTTATATAAAAAGTATTTGTGAAAATTAGGGAACTAATGCCATTTGCAAAATCAAATTACAGTGCAATTTAGCTTTGTACTAGGTGCCACTGCATCTTTGCCCTGCTTGGCAACATCCCCTGTTGTTTTTCTGAACATTTTGTGATGCACCTTAGTTGAAATGATGTCTCCTGCTCTGAAGGTGCAGAGGAGATCTCTGTGTCCTGCTCTGGGGAGGCAGGATTTGGCAAGGTTGCATCTATTTTAGGGTTAGGGTGGGGTGGGGGCTCAGGGCTGCAATAATGGTGATAAACGCAGTCTCAGGGAAGATTTGTGCTTTCCTAGCCACCCCCAACCTTGCCAAACAAAGTTATGCAATATACTGGACTGAGGATTTGGGCCTATCTGCATAAGAATTATATGGGTACACCTCATAGACTCATAAACTTTAAGGTCATAAGGGACCATTATGATCATCTAGTCTGACCTCCTGCACAATGAGGGCCACAGAATCTCACCCACCCACTCCTGCAATAATCCTCTCACCTTTATCTCAGTTATTGAAGTCCTCAAATCATGGTTTAAAGTCTTCAAGATTCAGAGAATCCTCCAGCAGGTGACCCGTGCCCCATGCTGCAGAAGAAGGCGAAAAACCTCCAAGGTTTCTGCCAATCTGCCCTGGAGGAAAATTCCTTCCCGACCCCAAATATGGCAATCAGCTGAACCCTGAGCAGGTGGGCAAGGCTCACCAGCCAGACACCCAGGAAAAAGTTCTCTGTAGTAACTTCTAACATCCCATCACCCACCATTGGGCCTATTTACCACTGATAATCAAAGATCAATTAATTGCAAAGATCATGTTATCCCATCAAACCATCCCCTCCACAAATTTATCTAGCTTAATCTTGAAGCAGATAGGTCTTTTGTCCCCACTGCTTCTCTTGGAAGGCTGTTACAGAACTTCACTCCTCTGATGGTTAGAAACCTTCATCTAATTTCAAGTCTAATCTTCCTGATGTCCAGTTTATATCCATTTGTTCTTGTGTTCACATTGGTACTGATCTTAAATAATTCATCTCCCTCCCTGGTATTTATCCCTCTGATATGATTGCTCTTTTAAAATATATCTCCCCTCAGCCTTCTTTTGGTTAAGGTAAACAAACCAAGCTACTTGAGTCTCCTTTCATAAGACAGGTTTTCCATTCCTCGGATCATCCTAGTGGCCTTTCTTTGTACCTGTTCCAGTTTGAATTCATCCTTCTTAAACATGGGAGACTAGAACTGCACACAGTATTCCAAATGAGGTCTCACCAATGCTTTGTAGAACGGTACTAACACCTCCTTATCTCTACTGGAAATACCTCGCCTAATGCATCCCAAGACTGCATTAGCTTTTTTCACGGCCATATCACATTGGTGGCTCATAGTCATCCTGTGATCAACCAGTACTCCGAGGTCCTTCTCCTCTTCTGTTACTTCCAACTGATGCGTCCCCAGTTTATAACTAAAATTCTTGTTATTAATCCCTAAATGCATAACCTTACACTTCTCACTATTAAATTTCATCCTATTACTATTACTCCAGTTTACAAAGTCATCCAGATCTTCCTGTATGATATCCCGATCCTTTTCTGAATTGGCAATACCTCCCAAATTTGTGTCATCCGCAGACTTTTTAGCACACTCCCACTTTTGGTGCCGAAGTCAGTAATAAAACGATTAAATAAGATTGGTCCCCAAACTGATCCCTGAGGAACTCCACTAGTAACCTAAATAAATATGAGCAATCTTTATTGTTAAGATTCTGTTTACTCTGTTTTCCTTAACATCATTCAGCAGAGGAAATGGCATGTCTGGCTGCTCTCAAACTACCCTTTAGAGGGACAGGGGTTAATATCACAGGCAAAATGAAAGACTACACACAGCACTTTCTCTTACTGACATGGATTTTATAGATGACTTGCAATTGCATCCAATTCCCAAACCAGGTCTGTTCATATTGGTGTTCTAGCCAAATTCCAACTTGCATAATTGCATTTTGCCAATGTAAAGCCCCCTTGTGGTTTTAATTGAAAAATGCTCTATTTTCTTCTTCCAAATTGCAGAGTGCTGTTCTTCTTAGCGTATGTGCAACGTGTCTCAGGATTCATCACCAAATTTGGTCTGCTGATTGGATCATTCGTTTCTCTGGCTCAGGCTGGGTACTGACAGGGAGTGCGGTATGAACGCTGTTACTGGGCATTATTTAAAGAGCTCCAGACTACACCTTAGAAGTGATTGCAATTCAGTGATATATCCCAGACTGGAGCTTGTGATGTGTATTGAGCAGATTCCCCTTGCTTCACAGAGCAGAGGGGTTTGAAAAGAAACATTATGGAAGAGTCGTGATCATCTCCTCAATGAATGAAATCCTGCTGATATGTCAGTGATGTAGCCACAGGTTGATAAATTCATGAATCACGGGGAAGCATTATTTCAGAGCGACTGTGGAAGATGTATTCCTTAACACTAAAGAGAAACATATGTAAACCCACTAATTTACAGTATGCTTGTATAGTGAGTTTTGCTCCACTTGGCGCCATTACTCAGTCAAAACAGCTCCCTTTCATTTCAGGCCTCCAAAAATAAAACAAAGCTCAGAACGAGTGTAATTAGTGTGGAAAGGACCGTGCCTCTTTCTTGTTGTGTGTGTAACCAGCTGGGGTGCGTATGACAGATCATGGCGATGTGGCCAATCTGCAGAGGCGAGTCTGTTACACCCCTAGCTAGGGAGCCTGGGGTCTTGAGCTCAAGCTGTAGCAGTTCATGGTCTTAGTCCTGGAGGTCCCTGGTTCAGTTCCCTAGTGTGTCGGGCAAGTTGGCTGCTGTCCCATTTGCACAGTAACTAGCAGTTGTGCTCGATACCATAAATAAATAGTAAAACTATACATTGTCAACGTGTATCTCATAAAGAGAAGACTTGATCTGATTGTGAAGATAAGGGACTGAAACCAAAACTGATTACCCCAATTATTATAGATATTTGAGGATGCAAGTGTATTACAAATATCATTGTTGATACTAGGCTCCGGAGCATAGCATATTTGCTGCTTCCTATACTGATCGCTGCTCTGCTAGTTGTTGGGCCTTACCCTAGGATGGATGAGCAGAGCAGTCAGTGATCACATTCTGCCATTAAAAATGTGCACCCTTTTTGTCCCCAGACCTTTTTGAAGAAACAAACATCAGCCACTTCCTGTAACTGGTGGGTTTAGCTATGCTCTGATACAAAATAGGATGCACATTTTTGGCACCCACAGCCCCTAAAAATACTTCTAATAGGAAAAGAAATTGAAGAATACAAAAATAAAAGGGGAGCAGGAGAGATGTACAGGGCTATATAATATTCATTGCCAAGAAAAGGTAAGTGCACAGATAATCCAACTATCTCATTCTTCCTCCTCCCCACCCACCTGATACCCCATCTTCTGTCCAGTGAGATGAGAGAAGAGGAACACACTGCCTTTTCCCCTGAAATCCCACATACCTTCTGTAGTGATGGAAGAAGAGCAATGTGCCCCTGCCATCAGGTTCAGTTTGAGCTGTGCCGAAGATTTGGGTTGGGTCTCACTTGACCTAAACCAGTCCACCCCTTTCCAGCATTTATACTCTGTATCTTTTGGCTAAAATACAGTTTGTTGGAGCTCATATTGGTTTTTTTCCTTATTGTCTGCATTGCATGTGTTCTAGTGTATCAGGCTGGGTTTCGGCAATGCAAATCAGCACTAAAATCCCTTAGACTTCTCCTATCCTGCCACAATGCATTATTTTTTCAGCAGAATGCTTATTTTGTTGCCTGTATTATTATTGGAGATAGGGCTGGGTGGCAGAGAAATGTCTTACACATGTGTGAGACTTTTCTGTTTTCCATTCAACTGCTGACTAAAATTTAAAGCCGTGCCAGTATCATGAGTCCCAAAAAGAATGAGCAAGTGAATGTGGCAAGGTAGCAATGCATCACGGGGAGGAAACAGTCAGATAACTGGCTCTGTGGATGAGGGGAAAGCAGTGGATGTGCTATTTCTTGACTTTAGTAAAGCTTTTGATACAGTCTCGCACAGTGTTCTTGCCAGCAAGTTAAAGAAGTATGGGCTGGATGAATGGACGGTAAGGTGGATAGAAAACTGGCTGGATGGTCGTGCTCTACGGGTAGTGATCAATGGCTCCATGTCTAGTTGGCAGCCAGTATCAAGTGGAGTGCCCCAAGGGTCGGTGCTGGGGCCGGTTTTGTTCAATATCTTCATCAACGACCTGGAGGATGGTGTGGACTGCACCCTTAGCAAGTTTGCAGATGACACTAAACTGGGAGGAGTGGTTGATACGCTGGAGGGTAGGGATAGGATACAGAGGGACCTAGACAAATTAGAGGATTGGGCCAAAAGAAATCTGATGAGGTTCAACAAGGACAAGTGCAGAGTCCTGTACTTAGGACGGAAGAATCCCATGCACTGCTACAGACTAGGGACCGAATGGCTGGGCAGCAGTTCTGCAGAAAAGGACCTAGGGGTTACAGTGGACGAAAAGCTGAATATGAGTCAACAGTGTGCCCTTGTTGCCAAGAAGGCTAACGGCATTTTGGGCTGTATAAGTAGGGGCATTTCCAGCAGATCGAGGGACGTGATTATTCCCCTCTATTCGGCACTGGTGAGGCCTCATTTGGAGTACTGTGTCCAGTTTTGGGCCCCACACTACAAAAAGGATGTGGATAAATTGGAAAGAGTCCAACGGAGGGCAACAAAAATGATTAGGGGGCTGGAGCACATGACTTATGAGGAGAGGCTGAGGGAACTGGGATTGTTTAGCCTGCAGAAGAGAAGAGTGAGGGGGGATTTGATAGCTGCTTTCAACTACCTAAAAGGGGGTTCCAAAGAGGATGGATCTAGACTGTTCTCAGTGGTAGAAGATGACAGAACAAGGAGTAATGGTCTCAAGTTGCAGAGGGGGAGGTTTAGGTTGGATATTAGGAAAAACTTTTTCACTAGTAGGGTGGTGAAGCACTGGAATGGGTTACCTAGGGAGGTGGTGGAATCTCCTTCCTTAGAGGTTTTTAAGGTCAGGCTTGACAAAGCCCTGGCTGGGATGATCTAGTTGGGGTTGGTCCTGCTTTGAGCAGGGGGTTGGACTAGATGACCTCCTGAGGTCCCTTCCAACCCTGAGATTCTATGATTCTATGAACACTTTAGATGACGGGGTAGAATACAAAGTGGATTCTTAGATGTAAGATTTAGAAAATGTGCACCATTTAGGAAACAGGAGAATCAGGCCATGAATTTCTCTTGTATCAATTTTAAACTTGTGTAGTTCCACTTGCATTCTCTTCCCACTTACACTGGTGTAAATAAGGAGTAACTCCAATTATGTATTGCAAAATATGGAAATGAGATTGTCCCAGTAAATTGCATACAAATCTGTTCTATATCAGATTTAATAGTTATGCTAAGTACTCCTATAAATATCTATACATATGTATATGTTGGAACAGCATATCCCAAGCTATTTACATTATCCAATTGCCCAGTGATCTATTCAAAGCATTTATAATAATGTATCCAAGCATAAAAACCCAACAAAAATGTACTGTTTTGGTGACTGTTTCATTTTATAAACACTCCATATTGTGTTTTTCAGATTTACTTTATTATACTAATTTTGTGTGTAAAATAGCAATTGATCTGTTATGCTTTGTGTCTCTTCACATTCTCCAGCTTCAGCCATCTTTGTACTCTACTAATCTACCACTGTAATGGGTTAAAGAACCACATTCACCACTGGGAAGTAGTATTTCAGTCATTCCACAATGGAGAGCTAATGATTGTGGGTTAGTATAAGTAAAATGCCAACATTCTCACTATACAGGAGCATGGTGATGGTAAAAGTCTACAGATGACCTCTTTGAGCAATAAAGCAAACTTCATAATGCAATGCTCGGAAGAGGTGAATAGTAGAATTGGTCAGCATTTCTCTCTCTCTCTAATAACTTTTGCCCCCAAAATTATTTTTTCAAAGTAAGAAATTCATGGTTTGTTTGTTCAAAATTGAGGTTTTTTTTGACAAAACTACAAAATTAAAAGTTTAGTTGATTTTTTGTTTTTCTTTTTTCAAACTTTCTCCCCCTCCATTTCCCCCCTTTTCAGTAGTAAAATGGAAAAAGAAAAACCTCCAAAAAGTCAATATTTAAAAATGAAATTTTCAATATTTTGTGAACATTTTCCAATAAACTGTCATGATTTCTCCTCCCCTCCTCATTGTTTCCCCCCAATCAGCATTGGCACACAGATTATTCAGAAAACTGGCACTTGGGTGAGGAGATTTCCAAGAACCTATTTAAAAGCCTGTGCCAATATTACACCTATGTGAATAATGCCAATAAGTATGCTTTAAATTATTAATCTATTTCTTGAAATGGTAAATGAATTTCCATACCACAGGATCTGAACCCAATTAAAAAGAAACCTTTTCATTCCCTTTCCTTTGTTTGTAGTGTGTGCAGAAAGCTACTCAGGGAGAGAGCCTCTCTCTCCACCTTATCACGCCACACTGCTATTCACAATTTGCAAAAGAGAGTAGGGGTGGGGGACAAAAAGAGACATGGGATCAAAACTGGGGAACTGTTTTGCAGAAAAAATGTATATGTTCCTGTATCTCCATCCCTTTTTGTTTGTCTATAGTATCTGAGAAAAACTCATAAGGCAAGAAGTCGGGGGGGGGGGGAGCAACATATTCTTATCTGATACAGGCCACCAGAATATCAAAAGGCTGATGTTTGGCTGTTGTGGGAGGATAACATTTAGGTCCTATGATGCATTGTGGTTTTAGAGTCACAGAAGAGAAATTTGGTTCTGACACTATGTAACAGGGTTACGACTCACCCCTGCGGCACCTCCTGCTGGTTGTTCCAGGGAATTAGCTCACCAGCCTCTGGAGGTGCCCTCTGCAGGCCAGTGATCCACCTGACCACTCGGGCCCGTGCCCCTCCCAGGACCCGGTGCCCCTTTAACTGGGGTGCTGCCCCCCCAGCAGTACCCCACAGATCTGGGTCTCCCCCCCATGGGACCCCCAACCCACTATCCCCACCTCACCTCAGTTGTAGGCTACTACCAGCCACCAGTTAGCCCCCACACCCTGGGGCAGACTGCAGTATAAGCCACTCATCACAGGCAAAGGGGGTTTGGACCTGCTGCCTCAGCCTACCTGTGGGTTGCCCCTGCAACCCCAGTACCTAGATGGGCCTAGGCCACAGCCTGGGGTTTTCTCAGGCCAGAGCTCCCCAGATCTTTCCCCAGCCCTGCTCCACCCTAGGTACCTGCTCCAATTCCTGCAGCCAAGCCCTTCTCCTTTTACAGGCAAAGGAAGAGACTGTCTGCTCTAGGCCCACTGCCCTCTTATAAGGGCCAGCTGGGCCCTAATTAACGGGCCCCAGCTATGGCTGCTTTGCCAATCAGCCCAGCTTCTCAGCCTCAGCCCTTTCCCAGGGCTGTTTCCAGCCCCTCAGGGCAGGAGCGGGCTTCCGCCCACCCACTTCCCGGAACCCATTAGGACACACTAGCATGGCCTCACTACACCTGCAACAGCACATCTGCAGGTGACATAAGACAGGTATGGCTGTGTGTCGATGGGTTCTGAAGGCTGACTTTATACAATACCTACATGCCATGTTTTCCTTTTACCTGTCAGTTTAAAAAAATATATATTTATTGGTCAGATTTTTTTACATGGTTCCATCTACACAGGCACTGATCTTTATTTTCAGCTTCAAAGGCTAGATGCCAAATTGGGAACACTGGGACGGAATGTTAATCAGCCGTCTCGGTACATTTGTGAAGGTCTTGTTATAGTCCATTTTAAGGCTTATCATGGTGAATAGCTTTTCCCTGAAAAGATTAATTACCAGAAAGGTATGTTCAAGTTATCAACAATTGCCTCTTACTTCCTAGTGGGACAACAGCCAACTTCAAAGCTCAGTCTGCCGTCTTCCTGTCTGATCTAAGTGACAGAAGCAGAGACACTGAGTCAGGTTTCCAAGTGAGACATCTACTACTTGAGGGGTTAAGTTGCACTATAATGGTAGTAAAAATACTTGGCACTTATATAGAGCCTTTCATTGGAGGATCTCAAAGCTATTCACATGCATTAATTAATGTAGATTCAACCCTGTTGAGAGCAAGTGACTTGTCCAAGGTGAAATAGCAAGTCCACGATGGAGCTAGGGTCAGAATCCAGGTGTCTGGCCTTGTCATCCTGTGCTTTGGAGACAATCATTTTTCCTCAGGGTTGGCCTTAGGAACAAATGACCAGGGCTGGTTTTTTGTTTTTTTTAAATGGAGATATGCCTATCTCCTAGAACTGGAAGGATCTTGAAAGGTCATCGAGTCTAGGCCCCTGTCTTCACTAGCAGGACCAAGTACTGTCCCCTGACAGATTTTTGCCCCAGATTCTTAAGTGGCCCCTTCAAGGATTGAACTCACACTCCTGGGTTTAGCAGGCCAATGCTCAAACCACTGAGCTATCCCTCCCCCCTAAAATGAGTAATTGATCCCAGTTCATTGCTAGTGCCAAATTTCTCCTGAAATCATCCTCCCTAAGAATCATAGAATAACAGGATTGGAAGGGACCATAGGAAGTCATCTAGTCCAACTCCCTGCTCAAAGCAGGACCAATCCCCGATTTTTGCCCCAGATCCCTAAACAGCCCTTCTCAAGGATTGAACTCACAACCCTGGGTTTAGCAGGCCAAAGCTCAAACCTCTGAGCTATCCCTCCCCCCATGCATTTGATAAGGATGGCAAAGGAGCATTCCAGGAGAGCAGGGGGGAGGGTTGTTTTGCTCAGCTGGTCAGCTTGTGGCATTCCTGAAACTGTATTCTGCCCTGGGTGGCAAAATTCCTAGGGCTGGCCCTGCTCCTCTTGGAAACTCTCCTGGATCTGATCTATTTTAACTGTCTGCCTATTTAGGTTCTTATGCCATGCTAATCTACAGGGTATCTGAGTGCTTTATCCATGAAATTTATCTAATCTTAACTACCACCTTGTCTGCCAACTCTGTTGATGCTATTTAGAGTCCGTGATAGGGCATCTATCACAAACAGGTAATAGGTGGCCTGAGAAGCCAATCAACCACACCTGGTTGCACTTGGAGGGTGGACTAGGCCTAATTAATGATGAAACCCAGCTGGGGAGGGCTGGATGATGCTACAAACAGAGAAAGTTTGGAACAGAAAGGGTAGCAGGGAGAAATTCTGCAGTTACTCCCCTGCTAGGGTGGAGTGATGAGACTTTTAGGGGACAGGAAGGCTCTTGCAGGCTAAAGGGAAAGCCCAAGGAAAGTCTTGGTAAGAAATCCAGGGAGGTGGCAGCAGTCTGGTGGAGTGAACCTTGATTGCCTGTCCTAGGGTCCCTGGACTGGAACTCACTGTAAAAGAAGGGCCTAAGTTTCCATAGCAGCCACTTGGTGGTGTGATGGGGATATGGACTACTAGAAGTCCTGAGAAAAGGGTCTATAGAACACTAAACTCAGAATCGAGGGCAACGGACCAAATGTATAGACTGGAAATTTGTTTTTGTTATCCCAGAGGTGGTGGGACTAAACGTGATATGGCCAGGGGGCCAAGTCATGAGAAGAGGCAGACTACCATGGGCCTGAAGTGACTGTTGGCAGGGAGTGCTATAAAGGAGAGAGTCTGCTACACTACACCCAGCCATGAGGGGTCACTCCAGTGGTGAAATTGCTCTTCTACAGAGTTCCTCTCTGTTCTGCCACTCCACGACTCTCCATATTTGAGTGTTCATTTAACTTTTGCAACTAGGGAGAATTTGCTTCCCCTCTCTTGCCACAAATTGCTTTTTCATTCACATTGTGCACTCAGACTTTCCTCATAACTTTAGCCATGACAAATACACTTTGTCCTTAACCTTTCCTTTCACTATTGCATCCTTCCCCCTCTCTTACTTGTCTACAGAAATACTGCTTTCTACCACTTTTAAGTGTAATTTCTCTTTTATTCTATTCCCTCCTCTTATGTTGTTTGCTGTTTTGTGTCTGACACTTTATAATCCTCTGTGTAGTGTAATCTCTTTAAAGTGTTTTTGAATATACTATGTGAATAATTGTATATACATCCCTTGAGGGCCTCTGGATTTCTTAACAAAATGTAGGGGCAAAAATTTAACCAAAAGGGAAGTGGCAACACAGAAACCATCATAACTTCAACCATAAAATGGAACAAAATTAATGTGAGGCAAATTTAAAACATATACTAAATAGTATTGTGACCCTTCAATATGGATGGGACAGTCCTCTTAAAAATAATAAATAAAAGGGGAGACTGCCCAGATCAGAATGGGATACTGGTTACTTTCTACAAAATTCTTGGTGTATGAACCAGTTGATGAAAGTATTGAAAAGATATTGGATCTTTGTCTTCCTTTTATTTGTGAAATGTGAGTGCTATGTATTGCTAGGTGATCCTTGAATTGTCCATGAGAAGATTAATATTGTATTACTGCCTGCATGGGTAATTATCCTAGTATTATTCATTATTTTGAATAAGAAGATGTACAGAGTGGGTGGGCTTTCAAAGAGATAATGTAATAGCCTCTGGCAGACTGTTTTATAATTGAATGCAAAACTGTACAAATGTACTACAAACCATTAATATGTGTCTACCTTCTCTGTTACCTCTCATGGGTAATGAGGTAGGAGTTAAAAGGGATCATTCCAAAAAGTTGGTTGTTAAAGCGATTACTACCTGGTGAAAACACTATTTCATCTAGCTGGGTTGAGTGGATTTTTAGGGTTTTTTTAATTCATGTATTTGCTTGACACAGATCTTTATAGACCTCTATTGCTGTCCCCTCCACATCATATTATGTACCATTTGCAGTTGGCCTGTAGTTTTCATTATTTGCACCGATACTTCAAATATTACTGGATTTGAGAGGCTATTTTTATCAGAATGGTTTTACAAGAACATGTGAAGGTACATCAAGATAACGTCCCCTTTGATGATACTCCCATATCCCCCAACTTCTTGATCTTCCTTGGAAGGTCTTCACGTATTGATTTTAGCTTTCCAGTCCTCCTCTTCTGGAAAATAATAATAATAGTTAATTTGTATGTAACAATAAAGTCCCAAATGTGCTAGACACCACAAAGACACCCAGGAAGACCCAGCCCCTTCCCCCAAAAATTATTTACCATTTAAAGCTCAAAAGAGGCCTTTATGGGAAGTCCTCTGCATCTATGTGGAACCCGTTGATATCTGTGTGGCTCTTCATGGGCTAACGCTTACAGATCTTATTGTAGGACTGGGGCCTATAAAGTAATAATAAGTTGAAAGTTGGTGGGAAGGGATGCAAGAGCAGAATACACTGGGAAGTGATGGACCCATGACTTGTTAATTCCTTTTTTAAATATATAAATTATTCCAAATGTGCCTTGGTATTGCCCATTGTCAGCTCCTCCTCTGTTCTGGTAAAAGACACTCCTTTCATTATTACTTAGTTTTTTAAGTTTTGTCTAGTTTTTTATTTTTTTCTTTAACTATTGCTTGTTTTCAATTTTTAATCTTAACCCTCCCTATTTATTAACCTTGCCTCTTTTTATGTTCTTTCATAACATTTGAATATTTAATTTATTTTTAACATGTATCTGCTTTTAATAATTTTTTTTAACCATAGCCTATTTCATTTAAAATTCTTTTCCCAGAATGGACCCACTGAATTTCTACTCCCGGATAGATTCTTGGCTTCCCATTGATGCTCATGGCCTTACTGGACCACAAGGCTGGCTTTAGGGTTCTTTCCTTAATCTGCCCCTAGATGTTGTATTGTCAGTTGAAATGTGAATCAAGCCCTTTATGTCCTGAAAGTTGCACAGTGCAAGAATAACAATAACAAACAAACTGATCTTGTGTTGCTCAAAAGCAAAAACCATAAAACCTCAGTCTGCATTACTGCCTCCATCCCGAAATGACTTGGTGTCTTGCAAAGCATCTCTACCTTTGTCTCTGAAGCACCTACTTTCATGGAGTTTTCTGCCTTCCTCCTGGAGAAAATGATAGCTTTGCAGTCTCCCGTTCTGCCTCATTATCTTTCTCAAAAGAATGGGGGAACTTAGAAGAACATTAGTCTCCTGTTCGCTAATAACAAGCTAAAATCCCTGCCCTTTGCTATATATACACTTATCAGATGCCAGGTCCTACCAACGAAAAACAATCTGAATAGCCCTTTTCCAGCTACTATAGTCAAGGGTCAGACAGTGTCCCCCATGATAAGTCTAGAACGATTTCTACCTCAGATTGGAATTCAGGTTTTAAACTAAAACATGGCTAGACAGGTCTCTGCCAGTTGGAAGTCTGTATAACAATTCACAGGCAGTATCTTGCACTGCTTTATCAAGAGATAAAGAAATGATACACTTTTATGAGTTTCAGAATTTCTAATTTCAAGTGGCAGGAAATTTTATGAGCAAAGGGCTAAAGAAGAAAAATCCTATGGGATTTTTTTTACAAATGAAAGAATAAAAAGATGTTGAGATTACCAGAAGTGTAGTGAAAGATATTAGAGCATTAGGCCCAGAACATAAGGACCAGCCTCCATGTAGTACCTTGCATAATTGTGTCACAAAGAGACAAAACTGAAAGGCAAAATAAAAATCCAACAGAGGTGATATACTGAGATGACCAGATCCACTTCATAAAGGAGTTTAGCTTCCTTGTTCTGGATAAATTGAAGCCTTCCCATCAGTTTTGGTTGGTTGTCAACAAGCAAGGAGTTACAATACTACAATCCAAGAATTATGTGGATATATGTAAACATTTTGGAGGAGAAAGGATTACCTTTGAGGATTTTTTCCACCACAATTGTACAAAATAGAGGCCTTATCTCTAGGAGAAGAAGAAAATGAAAACATAATTCTTAAATGAACATGATTGATTAAACTTGTTATGTCACTTGGAAACGAATTTTGAAGAGAGTTTACTGTGCAGTTTCAACAGTTTGAACTGTTATTTGAAATGTTGAAAATGTATAAATAAAATGGGGTGTGGGGAAGAAATTAGCTTTAAGGATAGTCCCAAGATATGTAAAGGAATGTTTTTTCATATGTGTTTGAATAGTCAAGCGTTAATCCAAAAATTACGAGCTGAACTGGCACCATATGATGGCTGTTGAGAGGAAAAAGCAAAAAGAAGGCACTGAGTCAAGTAATCACTTAGGCCCAAGAAGAAGCACTTCAGTTTTGTCAGTGTCTAGTTTTAAAAATTATTTGACAACCACAGCTTCACAGCCAAAAGACGGTAGCTTGCATTCTGTCACCCAAGATATATTGCCACAGAGAGGAAAGTAGATTTGAGTGTCGTTGGCATAACAATGATAAGATTACAGTGATAAATTACAGGGATGCAAAATCACTGGATGGTGCCAAGGAATTCTAGATGCCTATTTTTTTATACCCATCATTCTCTAAACACAATTTTTTAAAATGGAAATTCTGCCAATATTCAAGCACAATATAATTTAATATGGAGGATGCTGTGTATAATGTTAGCAAAATATATTCCAGTGAATTTAGTGATTATGCAAGTGAGGAATCAGTGTCTGTGACTTGAGAAGTGATGCTCTCCAATACAATTGTCCCATTAGTCTCTTATTTCACTCATGGGATTCTCTTAAACAACAATTGCCAAATGTACAATGGTATTGTTACATGGAAACATGAGACTGATGTGAGGTAAATTATCATTTGAACCAAGCTTTCTAGAGATGTCAGGCTGGTACTAAGGCCCTGATCCAGTAAAGCAGCCTGATCCAGAGCTCACCATCTTCAATGGATATTGGCTCTAACCTTTAGCCACCAAGCCGCCTTATCCCCTTTATAATAACACCATTATATTCATCTAGTAGAGGTCATCACATCATCAATGTTTAATCCCTTCTTCTGGAGGTAGACTGGGTTAGTATTATCACACAAGCTGATGAAGATAAATATAAAAACATCTTTGACTGGAAAATTTACATTTGTTGTTTATAGGCAAGAGCTAGCTGGGCACACAGCTCCTTCGATCTGTTTGTTTATTCCCAGCTGTCATGGAACCTTGACAGAACAGCCCATCCCACCATAGCTCAGAAACACAATCTCAGAATACAGTCTCAGGCCCCAGTCCTGAAAGTTGATACTTACAGGTGATCCCTGCACTCATGTAGGGGTCTTACTTGCATGCATGGGCTGGCAGGATTGAGGTACCCTTTGGTCTGCTATGCTTGGCCTTAATGGGATGACTTAAAAAGGGGCTGATCCTTCAGTCACACCAATTTAATCCTGATGAGTAGGATGAAGATCACACCAAATTAATATCCATCTTTAACCTCAGCCAGTATTAGAAATCCAGGTGTTGAGTGGCATAATCTAGAGCATTTGTTCACTGTGCCATTTTTTCAAATAATAAAAAAATGCTCAAGTGAGAGAGCAACTTGTTATTAGTACTTAGCTTAGAGCCGGAACTATAGTACAATTATTAGAAAATGTTGACTGGTTGTTCCTTTTAACAGTCCTTCTACTCCTCCAACCTTCCCCTACTAAATTTGCTGCTGAATCTTGCTTCAGATGTGCCAAGTACTAATCAAGGCTTGTCTGTGGCTGTCCAGCAGGAGACCACTGATGAGCTAGGAGGCCAGCGGAGACTGAGTCAATTACTACTTGAGTTTGTCATCATCAGCCCAGTCCCTGGAACTCTAACCTTTTCTCACTTCCAAAACTCTTATTCCACAGGACAATGTGCTACTGTCAAACTTCAAAGCACTCCCCGTATATGTATTTCTCTTTCATCTACTACTTGCATGCACCCAAAGCACTGTCTTTTACAAATAGTTTGTTGAGTACAATGGTATGTGTTGCCCAGGAATTTGTGGTTTTAATGGCCTTGTACTAAAGTCAGGGTTAAAGAAGCACTTTGTAGCCATCAGTTTTATGTTTAACTTTCCCAAGAATTATTACTTCTTGAGCTGGAATTTCTTAATCTTGCTCTCAGTATGAAAGAAAATCTTTTTAATTTGGTTCAAATTATGTCACTCCAGCATTTTCACTATCCAAGTATGAAGGGTCTGATTTAAAAGTCAATGGAAGTCTTTCCATTAACTTCAATAGGCTTTGGCTTAGACCCCAAGACAGCATCTTCCTGTTACTCGAACAGGATTTTTGAAAAAAACTTCAAGCAGGCTATGGCTGTATCCTTCAGTGAGGAAAAGGTCCTTTCTGGTAGTTTGGAAATAATGAATTTGCAAGTGTTAGAAAATTGCATAGTGTGCGTGCACAGTGTGTAATTTCCAATGCACCAATGCCAAACAGTAAAGCTCCACATGTAACTAATCGTGTGAATATATGGAGCAGTGTATACCGTTCCTGTCTCCGAAGCTCTGCGTATTGGAGTAAACTCTGGTGTGTGATCCTATGCATGGTTAATGCAAGAATGCTCAAATGTGCCTAATGTTTTGTTTCAACCTCCCGTTCCATGTCTGAGGAACTACATGCAGTGCATTTAATTGAATGTGCAATCGTTTGAATCTCACACTGCACATTCAAATCATAGTGTTTGGTTTAATGTGCAATAAATGTTTTCTTTTTTCTTTTCTTCATTAAAAGAAACAACAAAGCGATTCAATGCCAAACAATTTTCTAAAAAACACAGCATATTCAGTTTTATGGTTTCCACGGCAATTGTAACTATATCTCATTGTACATATGTATTCAGGCATAAATTTAACATCCCATACAGTCGGAAATATAGAGGATGCCAGAAGCCCAGTTGCGGTTGCTATAGGAACCACTACTTTGAATTTCCTACTTTTGTGTACTTATATTCTCAACCATAAAACTCCACTTATGTAGCTATGTATTTTAAATATAATATGGTGTACGTCATCTAAATTATTTGGACTGCAGGCTTCAATACAGCTAGGGGCTAGAGCACAATAACTTCATAGTAGCAAATCTAGATGAGGCAGATGCATGGTAATTAGAGTACCTCTCAGCATCCTAAATGCAAAAAGGCTTGACTTTTTTTCTGACTCCAAGATAAACCTGGAATAATTCCTTTTAGTCACTGGTTTTTCATCCTTTCCTCTTATGGAGGCAGAAAAGGTGGTCTGCCCTTAGTGAATTGCTCACTACAAATGTACACTACTTGTAAATTTGGCTTTGTAAAAGTTACACCAGACCCTGTAATTTGGAAGTACTAATTCCTATACAATAAATAATGGAACACCTGCTCTAGAGATGGGTGATGCGTATGTTCATTACAGCCTAGACTAGAGGCAGATCCATTAGATAATGGCAGGGAGCTTCTTATAACAATACAATTATCCGTTGTCTGTTCAGAATCATTAAAAGACTATCATACTGTAAAAAGGACTTTTATACATTGTCTGGTTTTTATGAATTAAAAAAAAAAATCTCCATCTTCTGGTTCCAGGGCAGACCTTTTTTTTTTGCTGCTGCTTGAGAACCTTGTGGGTTTTTGTGCCTTTGGGTTTTTTGTGCCATCTCGGGGGAATTTTTGTCCTAATATCTCAAGTTTTATTGTATCATATAATGTGTTCTTTTCACTTTAGCAAAAGAGGAAAAAGGAACTGATAAGAAATGATGTCTAGTGGCTAGAGCAGAGGACTGGGAGTCAAGGCTTTTTAGTTCTGTCCCTAGCTGCGACACTATTTTTGTGTGTGATGGTAGGCAGATCATTTAATCTCTCTGTGCCTTAATTTATTAGTGTTCAAAAAGAAGTACAGTAATACCTATTTGGGGTGTTCTGACGCTTAATGTTTGTATGCTGCTTAGATATACTCAAATTAAAGCTTCCATGTAAGTGTGCAAAATATGAGGTATATGTATACGTGATAGGCTAGTAGAAAACCAGAAATACATAATTTGGTGGCCCATGCTGAGGAAAATTTGTGGGATACCAACCATGGAGGGACCATCTGTCACTTCCTCCCCTACCTCTATTTCCTCCACTAAAGTGTTTCCCCCTCTTCACCACCATTTGTATTTTTTCTTCTTCTAATTTTTCACCTTTTCCAATTTTCTCTTTTCCTGGGTCAGGTCTGTAGTGGCAGCTGCTATCGAGTAGCGATAAACAGGACACTTATGTGCACGTGTGCTGTACTGTACAAATTCTGCCAGCTACTCTGCAGCTGGCTCCTCATATAAAATGCTGCATTCTCTGGAAATACTGCTTCTACTCCATTGCAGCCACTTCTGGTGTTCCAGAACATTACGCCATCTATGGTGTGTCCCAGGAAGGAGGGTTGGCTGTCGGTGTGTAAACATGGTGATTATACTCATGGGAGAATATGTGTATTGGATATGCCACTTATAAGTGCTTTGTGGGAGGAAAAAATACTGCCGTCTAACCAGTTGTTGCTTGGAAACAGGAAAGTACACTCCATCTAATTCAGGATACTGTGTTTCAAGTATAGTGGAATTGATAGTGAAGTTGCTTTGTTCACAGAACAGATTCACTGTCAGGGGTTCTCAAACTTTATTGCATCGCAACCCCCTTCTGACAAGAAAAATTACTACATGAGCCCTGGAGGGGGGACTGAAGCCTAAGCCTCACCACCCCTTCCTGAGCCTCACCAACCCACATGGGAGCCAAAGCCCCACCACCCAGGGCAGGGGGCCAAAGCAGAAGACCAAGGGCTTCAGCCCCAGGCTCGGGGCCTGTAACCTGAGTCCCACCACCCAGGGCTGAAGCCCTCAGGCTTCAGCGCAGGCAGTGGGGCTCGGAGTTTGGCTTTGGCCCCAAGCCGCAGCAACCCTGGTGACCCCATTAAAATGGAGTCATGGTCCACTTTGGGGTCCCAACCCACAGTTTGAGAACCGCTGCTCTATATGTTGAGGATCATTCAAGGCAGAGTTGCAATATGCATTATATTCTAATGCACTGCAACAGTTCTGGTCTCTGATTCTAGTAGACTAGTGCATCAGAGAGCCACTGTATGAGAGAATTCCACTGTATACAAAGTAGTGCTAGGAGTATTTGGTAAATGGTATTTTATGTCCTCATACCTTCTTCCATAAGAACCTCTGCATTGTTATAGAGTTAGTTTAGTGTGACCTTTGGAAAAACTTCATATCTCACCCAAAGTACTAGTAGGGAAATTATTGTTTTGATTCAGTCTGCACACTGAAAAATATACGCTCAGCTGAAAATGTATTGGCTAAATAGCGATTTATATAAAATGTGGTTGTCAAATAGACACCTGATAACTTCTAGTGCTGATCTCTTGAGTAGTTTGATGTACTGATTTAGTTTGAATGAAGTGAATTGTTTTTCTCATAAATTGCATAGTGGTCTATTGAATTGCACAAAATGAAGGAGCCATACTTTTGAAAAGACAAATGGCTATTATTCTTTCCTAAGCATCCTGACATTTATTTCTGCCCAAGGTAATAGATAGATCAGGAATAAGTTAGTTACATCTTTAAACAGTCTTTTTCCAGACTGATAGATCTGTTTTTAGAAAACAACAGTTTACCTCAATTAATAATGAGAATAACGCCCCACCCCCCAAAAAAGGGAAAGGGACTAGATATGACTCAGGACGGGTATACAGAGCCTTTCCTCAGTAGCTCATTGGTTCAAGTCTAGGCCAGGCAGTTAAGTAGCTATGAAAAGTTGTGTTATTCTGATGGCTGTTTGTGAAATAACGAGGCTCCAGCACAGTTCCTAGTGAACAGATTCCATATTTCAAAATTCTCTAAGTAGCACAGATACTGAATAGAAAGGATCTTCAGAAACACAAAGTGAGAGAAGCCTAGGTGGGGTGCCTAGCAGAAACATAGCTAAGAGCACTGAAGCCAGAGTGAAGACTTCTGGAAGTTGAAAGAGAGCCTTGAAGAAAGAGAACATAGGCAGTGAGAGTACATTGATGGCCAAAGGGACCAACATGAAGAAACTTTTCCAGCTATTGGGGATGTACATTGGTGTCTGTTCTTTTGTTTTTGTATTGCAGCATGAAAACAAATCTAGGACTGATCCTGCTCCGTTAAATAGGAATTTTTCCATTGCCGTAAGTTGGAGAAGCTTGGAACTCTGCTGAATTAGAAAATGCATGTTTTTGCTGCAGCCATTTATTTTGTCACTCTAAATGCATAAGAAAGCTCTACACTTGCCTTGTTTCTTTCACTGATGGTGATTAAATAAAGCTGTATTTAGGAAAACTGTTAGAGTACGTCTACACTACAGAATTAAGTCGAAATTATAGAAGTCGATATTTTAAAACCCGAATGTATGGAATCGATTGTGTGTGTCCCCACTTAAGAGCATTAAGACCATGAGGTCGATGGACTGTGTCCACAGTATCGGGGCTAGCGTCGACTTTCAGAGCGTTGCATTGCGGGTAGCTATCCCACAGTTCCCGCAGTCTCCGCCGCCCATTGGAATTCTGGGTTGCAATCCCAAAGCCTGATGGGGCAGAAAACATTGTCGCTGGTGGTTCTGGGTACATGTCGTCAAGCCATCCCCCGTCCCTCCCTCCCTCCGTGAAAGCAATCTTTTTCGTGCCTTTTTTCCGGGGTTTCCGGGTTTGCTACGGCAAGCATGAAGCCTGCTCAGCTCACAATTACCGTACATCTCCAGCGTACGCCTGGACATTAGGTCTAGTGGGGATTCAGTTGCGCTATAATACGTTCAGAGGGATAGCTCAGCGGTCTGAGCGTTGGCCTGCTAAACCCAGGGTTGCGAGTTCAATCCTTGAGGGGGCCATTCCGCCTGAGGCTGGTAGTCGTGGGACTACACAGCATAAGCTCCTTGCCTTCTAACAGCAGATGGTGCAATATGCCATAAATGATTGTAGTCGTGGGACTACGCAGCAGCAGCTCCTTTCCTTCTAGCAACATATGGTGTAATATGCCATAAATGATCGTAGTTGCGGGACTACACAGCAGAAGGTCCTTGCCTTCTAGCTGCAGATTGTACAGTAGGCTTGAAATTCATCGTCTCCTGTGTGTTGCTGGCCGGCCTATGGTGTGGCTGGCCGGGGGTGCTTGGATATAAATGGGAGTGACCAGAGTGACTCTGGTTATTCTCTTTTTTACGTTTTGTTTAAGGGAGATTCAGTACTGCCTGGAATACGGGCAGAGGGATAGCTCAGCGGTCTGGGGTTTCCGGGTTTGCTACGGCAAGCATGGAGCCTGCTCAGCTCACAATTACCATACATATCCAGCGTACGCCTGGACATTAGGTCTAGTGAGGATTCAGTCGCACTATAATACGGGCAGAGGGATAGCTCAGCGGTCTGAGCGTTGGCCCGCTAAACCCAGGGTTGCGAGTTCAATCCTTGAGGGGGCCCAGAGATGATGATGGATATCAAGCCTATTGAGCCATCTGCAGCTAGAAGGGAAGGCGCCTAACCCTTGCTCCCCGCATATTGTACCATCTGCTGTTAGAAGGAAAGGAGCCTAACCCTTGCTCCCCCCTCCCTCTGTGAAAGCAGCGGAGGGGGAAGCCAAAAATTCTTTCGCGCCTTCTTTCATGCAGGCGCCATATTGCTGACACCATTGTTATCCACCCGCCGCTTCTGCTACTGCTCTGCTGTCCTGCAGACACCATACCAGGGAAAGCATGGAGCCTGATCAGATCATCGCGGCTGTTATTGCCTTTATGAACACCACGTGCATTGTCCAGGAGTATATGGAGAACGAGAACCAGGAGCTGCTACAGCTACAGCAGGCGAGGAGGCGACGGCAGCGCCCTGAGGACAGTGATGAGGACATGGACTGAGACCTCTCTCAAAAAAGGCCACCCCGCAAGGTGGACATCATGGTGGTAATGGGGCATGTTGATACAGTGGAACGCCGATTCTGGGCCCGGGAAACAAGCACAGACTGGTGGGACCGCATAGTGCTGCAGTTGTGGGACGATCAGCAACGGCTGCGAAACTTTCGCATGCGTAAGGGCACTTTCATGGAACTTTGTGAGTTGCTTTCCCTTCCTGAAGCATCAGAACACCAAGATGAGAGCAGCCCTCACAGTAGAGAAGCGAATGGCAATAGCCCTGTGGAAGCTTGCAACGCCAGACAGCTACCGGTCAGTTGCGAATCAATTCGGAGTTGGAAAATCTACAGTGGGGGCTGTTGTGATGCAAGTAGCCAAGGCGATCACAGAGCTGCTGGTACCAAGGGTTGTGACTCTGGGAAATGTGCAGGTCATAGTGGATGGCTTTGCAGTAATGGGGTTCCCGAACTGTGGTGGGGCGATAGACGGAACCCATATCCCTATCTTGGCACCGGACCACCAAGCCAGCAAGTACATAAACCGAAAGGGTTACTTTTCAATAGTGCTGCAAGCACTGGTGGATCACAAGGGATGTTTCACCAACATCAACGTGGGATGGCCGGGAAAGGTACATGACGCTCGCATCTTCAGGAACTCTGGTCTGTTTCGGCTGCTGCAGCAAGGGACTTTCTTCCCAGACCAGAAAATAACCATTGGGGATGTTGAGATGCCTATAGTTATCCTTGGGGACCCAGCCTACCCCTTAATGCGATGGCTCATGAAGCCATACACAGGTAGCCTGGACAGTAGTCAGGACCTTTTCAACTATAGGCTGAGCAAGTGCAGAATGGTGGTGGAATGTGCATTTGGGCGTTTAAAGGCTCGCTGGTGAAGTTTATTGACTAGGTTAGATCTCAGTGAAACCAATATTCCAATTATTATTACTGTTTGCTGTGCACTCCACAATATCTGTGAGAGTAAGGGGGAGACGTTTATGGCGGGGTGGGAGGTTGAGGCAAATCACCTGGCCGCTGGTTATGTGCAGCCAGATACCAGGGCTATTACAAGAGTACAGCAGGGTGCGTTGCGCATCAGGGAAGCTTTGAAAACCAGTTTCCTGAATGGCCAGGATGCTGTGTGAAAATTCTGTTTTTCCTCATTACTGAAAAGCCCCACCCCTTGATTCACTCTACTTTCCTTTAACCAAACCGCCCTGCCCTCCCCCACCTCGGTCACCGCTTGCAGAGGCAATAAAGTCATTGTTGCTTAACAATCATGCATTCTTTATTAATTTGTCAAACAAATAGGGGGAACTATGGGGGTAACTGCCACGGTTGCCCGGGATGGATGGTGCAGGAAGGGAAGCACCAGGATGGGTGGTGGAGGAAGGGATGAGGGAAGGACAAGGACACACAGCACTTTAAAACTTATTGAATGCCAGCCTTTTGTTGCTTGGACAGTTTTCTTGGCTTGAGTGGTTGGGTGCACGGATGCCGCCCAAACGCGTTCTTGGGCGTCTCGGTGATGAGGTTATGGGACTCGGGGAGGAGGGCTGTTGGTTACACAGGGGCTGTAGAGGCGGTCTGGGCTCAGGCGGCCTTTCCTGAACCATACGCCTTTCCTCAGCCATAAGCCGGAGGATTTCTGTTTGATCCTCCAGTAGCCTCAGAATTGCATCCTGCCTTCTGTCAGCACACTGACGCCACCTACTCACTTCAGCCCGCCAGTCATTGTCTTCAGCATGCCACCTGTCCGCGTGATCAAATTCTGCAGTCCTGGACTCCCTCAGTGTCTGTCTCCATGCATTCAGCTGGGCAGTTTCAGTGTGGGAGGACTGCATGAGCTCTGTGAACATATCATCTCGATTCCTTTTTTTTTTACTTCTAATCTTTGCTAGCCTCTGGGACGGTGATGAAAGGGGTGGCGTTGAAACATTTGCAGCTGCGGGAGGAAACAAACAGGAGAGGAACAGTTTAAAAGACACATATTAGAGAACAATGCTCCAAACATTACATAGCACATGTGCATTTGGTCCAAGGTTGCATTTTGCCTGTTATATTGAGGGTCTGCCGGTTTGGTGTGAGAGATCACACAAGCACGTCCGGTGGGCAACAGAATTCGGCTTGCAGGCAGCCATTCTAAGCCACAGTCTATAGGCTTCTTTAACCTTCATAACATGTGGGAATGGTTTCAAACAGCAACCCCTTCATTTCCCATAACAAACAGCCTTTGGGCTGGCAATTTAAAAAGGGTTGGCAATTGAAAAGGGTGGGGCGGCGGTTTTCGGGTTAACGTGCAGCGCGAACCTAATTGACACCCCCCCACACACACACAGACACACATCCAAGATGTTCGCTGTTCCCCCTTCCCCCACCATGTGGGTCACAGCGGGGTAGAGTTCCGTTCAGCCACAGGCAAACAGCCCAGCAGGGACGGACCCTCTGAATGCCCCCTTAATAAAATTCCCCTATTTCAACCAGGTGACCATGAATGATATCACTCTTCTGAGGATAACAAGGACAGATAAAGAACGGATGTTGCTTGAATGCCAGCAAACACCAGGACCATACGCCGCCATGCTTGGTAATGCAATGATTCCAGACTTCGTGCTACTGGCCTGGCGTGGTAGAGTGTGTTACCACGGAGCACAGGATAACGCTGCCCTCCCCAGAAACCTTTTGCACAGGCTTTGGGAGTACATCCAGGAGAGCTTTCTGGAGATGTCCCCGGAGGATTTCCGCTCCATCCCCGAACATGTTAACAGACTTTTCCAGTAGCTGTAGCTGTACTGGCTGCGAATTAATCATTAAACATGCTTGCTTATAAAACATATTAATTTAACAGAGGTACACTCACCAGAGGTCCCTTCTCCGGCATCAAGCACGCCTTGGGTGGGTTCGTAGGGTACTGGCTCCAGGGTGACAAAGAGTTCCTGGCTGTCGGGGAAAAGGGCTTCTCCGCTTCCTTGCTGTGTCTGTGCGCTATTTTGAGCATCATTATCATCATCTTCCTCTCCCCGAAAATGCTCCTCTGTGGTTTCTGATGATCCACATACGGAGTCATACCACATGGGTGGGTCAGTGCTGGCTGCACCTCCTAGAATGGCATGCAGCTCGTCATAGAAGCGGCATGTCTGGGGCGCTGACCCAGAGCGGCCGTTTGCATCTATGGTTGTTTGGTAGGCTTGCCTCAGCTCCTTAATTTTCACGCGGCACTGTTGCGCGTCCCTGTTGTAGCCTCTGTCCTGCATGCCCTTGGAGACTTTGGCATATGTATTGGCATTTCTTCTTTTGGACCCTAGCTCTGCTAGCACGGTTTCGTCTCCCCATACTGCGATCAGATCACATACCTCACACTCGGTCCACGCTGGAGCTCGTCTTCAGTTCTGGGACTCCATCATGGTCTGCTGATGAGCTCTGCACTCACCTGCAGCTCACCACGCTGGCCAAACAGGAAATGAAATTCAAAAGTTCGCGGGGCTTTTCCTGTCTACCTGGGCAGAGCATTCGAGCTCAGACTGCTGTCCAGAGCGGTCAAATATTGCACTGTGGGATAGATCGAAGAGGGCAATACCGTCGAATTGCGTCCACACTAAGCCTAGTTCGAGTCGGCAATATCGATTTTTGCGCTAATCCCCTCGTTGGGGGTGGAGTGGCGAGATCGATTTTAAGAGCCCTAGAAGTCTATGTTAATGGCTTCATCGTGTGGACGGGTGCACGGATCAATCGATATAATGGTAATAAATTAGACCAAAACTCGTAGTGTAGACCAGGGCTTAGAGTAACAGGTTCTTATGTAGTACTGGCTGAGTCAAGAAACTGATAATGGAATGCAGAACTTTTCATACTTGTCAGTCACTAACTTGACTACTGTTCAATAGCAGGAGGATTGTTACCCTATAATGGAAGTATTTGTAATGGTTTTCTAGTCTCAGTTGCTACTGGACAGAGGTCTATGTATACAAAACAAACAAATGCAACCTCCACACAATTGGCACCTTTACTGACAGCTTCAACAGGCAGACTTGATATCAAATGGGTATGGAAATGAGTTATCCCTTCTCTCTGAGGATAGTACTGACTGGTTAGGATTGAAGCATGCTGGTTCATAGTGGAACCAAATAAGCACTGCCATCAGTTGGAAGTTATCTGTTTATATGGAGAAAGGATTTCCATTTTCGGTGTGGTCAATTTGTCCCAGACTGTGCGGAAATTTAGTGTATGTGAGATAAATCAGACTCCTGAAAAGGGTACAGTAGCCTGGAAAGGTTGAGACCCGTTTACTAGAGATTGGGATAAAAACAATATAACAGAAAGCAGGGGAGTATTGTTTAAAAAACCTTTTGCTGCAGAGGAACATAGCAGGAGGCAAATCCCCAAATCCTAAGTAAGATGCTTTTTCCCCCCCACAAGTACAAAGGGTACATATGATGAATAAAATACCCCAGTTCCTTTTCATGTATATCTATTTTCAAAATGTCAAAGTAAGAAATACAGAATTTATTTTGACTGTATTTGGATTGGATTCAGAATACCACATTTATTTGAAGTAACTGCAAAGGCAGCACTGCCCAAAGGGTAAGGCTGCTTTTAACAGATGTGGGAAATCTCAGAGGGGTGAGAGGGGTTTGAGACTGCAGCCTGTGGGGTTGGCATATAGGACACTGGGCATTATTGCTTGGCTAATCATTCTGATTCCTCCATTGCTTTCTGAAATATGCTAGTGGCCAAAGTCATCAAGAGGAACCCAGCCGCACCTTTCCTAGAATAGCATTACTCTGTTTCTGGCATGGCCAGCTAAAGCCTAGGGCACAAATTTAACTGCTGGCTAAATGGTGTTATAATCTCAAAATCTCCTTCAGACATTTTCTCTGCTCTTCGCGTTTGGGACAGAGGACTCTTTCCCTATCAGTCTCCTCTTGGCCCAGATAAACCCTTTACCATGATATTCCTCCACGAGTGTCCTTATTTTTGACTTGGAAAATCTTCATAGGTAAGGGTAGGAGCAGGAGAGAGAAAGCAATGCAGGCCACGTTTAGCTGTTGCTGGTGGGAGGTTAATTCATGGTCCATTCCTGCTCTATCCGAGTCCTCTTTGCTGGAACTGCTGATGGTGATGCAGACTGGACAAACCCTCTTTCAAATCCACTCTTCAGTGGTTTTAGTCTGTTCACAAGGGCTGGTCATTCTCCCACTGAAGTCAATAGTTTTCCTAACAGCTTCAATGAGTGCAGGATCAGGCCTTAAACTCTTAGGGTCTGTCTATGTTTGAACTGAGAGGTATGATTCCCAGGTATCAGACATACCTGCGATAGCTCTGCTCAAGCTAAGTCACTAAACATAGCATTGTAGCTAGGATAGCACGCATAGAGACTCATACCCTGCATGCTCTTAGACTGCTCATTTGAATGAATTTCTTCACGTTCTGTTTGCTGATTGTATATTCTGCTTCTGAAATGATTCACAATCGGGAAAAAGTGTCACGCAAAATCTCTGTCAGCGACAGTCTCCTGAACTCAGATTACAACACCCACTCTACCTGACTCATACACTCTGGCTGAGACACCCTCCCACTCGGAATCATCCCAACAGTCTAGTCACACACTTCCATGCTGGCTCATGAGCTTTCTTCTGCTCTGAGTCACTCTCATTTTATTGTGTTCTTTGCTATTTTTCACATCAGCGGAGCTGATTGGAGTTAGGATAGCGTCTCTTGGGATGACACTTTTAATGAACATGAAAAAAAATGCATTGGCGGATCCTGATGAACGTCTTTCATTGTTGCTCATCTTTTAAAATACCTAAAAATAGCTATTCCCAGTCACATAGCACATCTATATATATTTGTTATGGAGCAAGAAGGAGTAAAGTACTCAAATATATTTTGAGAACAGGACTATTAATCTCCAATTTTCCTTACATGGGTATGTAACAGCTGGCACACTGATGCCAATGAAAAGATAAAAATAAATTAGGCATTGGTTTCGCAATTTGCTGGCTGACTCTTTTCTTTTTTGGCTTATATTTAACAAAGGTAATTTATTTATACATATACTGTGGGTTTGTATGCGTAGTTACATATACACACACGGGCACACATATTATTATTATTATTAATTTAGTGCTATTGGTGTTCATGGAACTGGACAAAGCACAGATCTGACAGCAGCACCCTTCCCCCAAAGGAGTTGTCATCAGAGGTCTACCCCTACCCCAAGAGCTTGTTCCTGGGAACTGCTATACCTGTTGCTGCGCACTTGCAACTCCTGTTGAAAATGATGAGTACATCTCAGGACCAAATCCAGTGTTATACTGTAGATCTTCTTGAAGGAGTTAGGTCTGATCAGGGAGATTTTGATCTGCTATGTACGAAATAAAAACACATCTCTGTTGCCTTCACTTTTAATATTTTTCTATTAAAACTTTAAAAAATAATTTTCTGAGACAGGGTGGTGGTGATACACCAGTAACACCTTCAGTAAACATCAAGGTGAGTTTTTTGTGTCTCGTCCTTCTCTCCATTTGTGCACATCAGTTTTGCCAGCTCTTTGTGGGTCTTGTAATATTTGGTCTTTCTCTTCAAGAGCCAGCTCCTGGAGTCATGGGGTTATGTGGTGATCTCATTTTAATTTTTTTTTAATTGCTTCTAATTCTGATGGTTGCAGTGAAAACCTTGAAACTATGTAAAATAACAGTTCAGAAAATGAGAGGCAAGCCCCAAATTTATTATATAAAAAACCCTCATGATTTTTAAGCCAATCTATTTATTCTTGGGGGGGCCTGACTCATGATTTTGAACACTTGGGGTTGGCAATCAGGGCTGGCTCCAGGCACCAGCAAAGGAAGCAGGTGCTTGGGGCAGCACATCTGAAGGGGCGGCATTCTGGCCATTCCTGGGGTGGCACATTTCAAGGGCCATTTTTTTGTTTGTTTGTTTTTGTTGCTTCGGCAGCTCTCCGGATGTGGCTTTTATTTTTTTTTAATTTATTTTTTTTGCCTCTTGGGGCAGCCCTGTTGGCAATACTGATGCTACAAAGCTTATGAGGCTTAAAATATTAAATTTTTGGTGGTCTCAGGGAGCAGTTACAAGTTCTGTGATAATCACAGGTGCCATCACAGTTCTGTGTAATCTACTCAGGCAGGAGCTAGGGAGACTCTAAAACATTTCTCCTCACCTACCATCTGCATTTCTGCCTGTTGGGGTCCTGCTAAGCAGTGAAGCTTCTTCACTGCTTCCAGAAATAGGAGCACCAGTAGGCAGGATTATGCCATAGAATTAGCTCCCTGTGGATTTCAGGTGTTTGTGTAATATTTCTGTATTTTTATAAGGTATTTCTAAAAATTCAGTGCACATTTTCAACATTTCATTGAACATCTGTGGATCACTGCTTGCTTTAGCCATCACATAATGCAGCCATCTCTATCCCTGAGAGGCTTAGTGCTGGAATGGGATGTGGCGGGTAGGGGTGGTATTGTAGATCAGGACTGAATTGCATTAGCTGAACTCAGTGGGGGTGTGTATAAACTCAGTGGGTCTGTAGGGTGTAGAGGGAATTGCTTCTTGCATAGTGCCTACCTGTCCAGTCCCTGGCTCTGTCTACTGCTGTTAGTTCCCTTCTTGCATGATCACTAAATGGTTGACAAATCATAGCTAGTGCTTCACTGTAATGGTCCTGACTCAACACCTCTGCGACTGTTTTATTTGGTGCAAAACATCCCCATCACTTTACTCACTGAGAAGTGGAAATTATGCCTACTTTATGTCCCTTGCAGCTTAATGTGTATTCACATCTTGGCTGACCAAGCACATGTTACAACAACACGGTCCTTTCAGTGAGCATCAAAATGAATTATAGCTGAGAGCCATGACTGTCATTCTGTGTGCCTACCCAGATTTCCCTCCGAGATAACAGACCTTACTGGAAGTTACTACTTATTAGGGTGTGATTTTTATTTATATATATATATATATATATATATATATATATATAAAATTTATTTTCTTACATGCAAATTCTTGAATACTACAGGTGATTAACCCTTGTTAACCCCTCCTTTCTAGAAAGGTTTAGCAATGATTGCATAGTACAGTACCAAGGGGATTTCTTCAGTGATGACTCCGCTATTCAGTTTGATAACATTAATGTTGCAATCTTTTCATAATCTGCACCATTGATCATCACCAAAGTGACATCTCATGACCACAAGGTGCTTAAAAACCATAGCATTAACTGGAGTTAGACAGGAAGCATGCAGCACCAAAAGGTAAATATCAAATGACTTTTCCATGTGGTGATTTCTGTGCAGAAAACCTTGGACAAAGAGTTGAGAATGCATAGTTTAAAGTCTAACTACATCACTGTGTTTCCTTGAAGCAGACATTAAAATCTGGTCTTAAAAGAGCAAACAGAATAGAACTGTCCTTTATTCCATTTTTCACTATGGAAAAAAGATTAACAAATGCATGTTAGCTGATAAAGATTTATTATACAAGCACTGAAAAATCAGATCTCAGCTCTGTGTAGAAAAATATTTGATGTAGAATAATTTTGAGTTATAAAGCACAACAGCACGGCTGAAAATCAGATACATCCTTTTTATTTCCTTCCATGCCCCTTTGTGTTAAAAGTAGTGTAGATCTAATATAAGGGGTTCTTTTAAGATATGCAGATATGTTAAGGGATTGGCAAGGATGTGAATGCAGGATTTAATTTTTATCTAGGTGCATGGATGGTGAAGAGACTTTTATGAGTCTTGTTGTCCAAATGCAGGAGGTGTGCCCTTTTGAAGTCTAATGATTGACCTTTTGCTAGCTAAGAGCCTGATTCTGACCCTGTCTGTGCTCCCATGTAGGGGAGTGAAAGAGGTGTAAGGAGCCTACTGATTTTCCTATATTGACTGCCCATTTTGTTGGTAGCTGGGCAGGAAGGGCAGCAGTCTCTCTGGGTCTCATACTCTCCATCCCATGCAGATGGCAGGTTTTACCTAACATGCCAGCCAGCCCAGTTGAGTCATCATGGAAAAGGAAATAATCCCTGCCAGGTATATGTCTGGTGCAGATCGCTCTTTCCTCCTACAGTAACCAAGGGCCAGATTGCTCAGGCCACAATTTAACCCTAAATTTCAGGCATGACCTGAGCAAGAGTGTTCAGGCAATGACAGGCTCATGCATAGTTAGAGGCTGAGCTGAGAAAAGCCACTTCAATCAGTTGATTTCTTAGTTGCTTGGAATGAGATTCTACCAGTGATTTAAAATAATCAACAAAAGATGGATTCATTTAGACATCTCTGCCTAATTAAAAATCATGAAAACAACTCTTTTATATGTATCAATGAAATTAAATATAAAAGGGGTATTTAAAGTCTTGATAATAGAATTAAATATACCCATAATTTGAGTGAATGCAGGGAGCAGGATGCTGTTGCACAGCAAGACCACTGACATTTCTGTTTTGTGTTCAGCTCATTTCAGGACTTACTATAATTGGGTTTCCTTCATGCTTCATTTACTTTAAAGAAATATGTATTTTTGGAAGAAAAGACTAATTATCATTCTGAAGTTTCCTGGAGCAGGAAACTTTGTTAAAGTGGGCAGTGCACTGCTTCCCCAAGTTTGTCCCTTCTCCTTTCTCAGATGTAAAACTTCTAATAGGCTCCTCAGCATTCACAGCTTTGCTTTATATATATGTATATATCAGCTGAATAATGCAGTCAGTAGGCTAATTTTCTCTTTCAAGCTTACTCTTTTGGATTGCCCAGTAAATTCTAGCCAGCAAATTCACTCCCCTCCCCCGATTTAAAATAAACAAAACCCCAATTTTTTATAGACTATGCATCCCTCCTCTTTGCATAATTACACATCTCTTGATTGAAAAAGTGGCTGCTTCAACGGCACATGCAGTTTCTCTGGAAAGGAACTGGCATTGTACACAAAGATTCAGTTAAACTACTAATGGCGACAAGCAGAGTGGGTTAAGTGAGGATCCAGCCTCAAATTCCACCGACTTTAAAAATATTGATGTTCAAGGAGTACTGTTAATAGCTTAGAGACAATGCATGACAGTCAAGGACTCCTGACCTCTACCCTGAGTTTTGTCACTGATTTTCTCCATGACCTTGAGAAAGTCATTTGGCCTACTCTAGGCCTTACTTTACCCATCTGTAAACTAGTTATAATTCTTATGTCAGAGGTACTGTATGAATGAATGAATGTTTGTAGGGCACTTTGGAGAGCTTTGAATGAAAGTTGCCCTATAAGTGCAAAGCAGTAGTATTATTTAGTCTAATTGTTGTTTAACCTTAGCATAGTCTACTGGTTTTCATCAGACATTTGATGCAAACTACTTACTTTGTCTCTTAAACTCATCTGGTATGATGGGGGATGGGAATTCTTAAGGTGTGTCTGCGTGGAGGGGTTAATTCAAATCTTTGTGATGCATGGCTGGTAACTTGCAGTATGCGAGTCATACCAATAGTGAGCACACAGAACACATGTTCAGTTTTCAATTCATATAGTGTGAACACAGAGTTTGCTGTGAACTGAGAGCGTAGTGTACTCCAGGGTATCTGTGGTCCTTTGCTTTGCTGCTGAGTAGAGCGCATCCTTGGATTGTCTTGCTGTGAATTGTGGGAAGCCAGGTGGGTTCAATTAAAAAAAAAATCGGTCTTCATGACTGAGGATGTGAGGGAGATTCCCAAACCTGAGCCATTCTTTTTAGGTGACAGATCTGAGGAAATGTCCCAGATTGAGGAATCATTAGAGGAGGTTTTGGAACAAATTGATAAATTAAACAGCAATAAATCACCAGGACCAGATGGTATTCACCCAAGAGTTCTGAAGGAACTCAAATGTGAAATTGCAGAACTACTAACTGTAGTCTGTAACCTATAATTTAAATCAGCTTCTGTACCAGATGACTGGAGGATAGCTAATGTGATGCCAATTTTTAAAAAGGGCTCCAGAGGTGATCCAGGCAATTATAGGCCTGTAAGCATGACAGGCCTGTAAACTTGGCAAACTGGTTGAACCTATAATAAAGAACAACATTGTCAGACATATAGATTAACATAATTTGTTGAAGAAGAGTCAACGTGGTTTTAGTAAGGGGAAATCATGCCTCACCAATCTGCTAGAATTCTTTGAGGGGGTCAACAATGATGTGGAGCAAGGGGATCCAGTGGATATAGTGTACTTAGATTTTCAGAAAGCCTTTCACAAGATCCGTCATTAAAGGCTCTTACGCAAAGTACGCTGCCATGGGATAAGAGGGAAGGTGCTCTCATGGATTGGTAACTGGTTAAAATATAGGAAACAAAGAGTAGGTATAAATGGTCAGTTTTCAGAATGGAGACAGGTAAATAGTGGTGTCCCCCAGGGGTGTGTTCTGGGACCAGTCCTATTGTACGTATTCATAAATGATCTGGAAAAAGGGATAAACAGTGAAGCGACAAAATTTGGAGATGATACAAAATTACTAAAGATAGTTAAGACCCAGGCAGACTGCGAAGAGCTACAAAAGGATCTCTCAAAACTGGGTGACTGGGCAACAAAATGGCAGATGAAATGTAATGTCTGAATTAGCTGTTACCACTCAAGAAAGAGATCTTGGTGTCATTGTGGATAGTTCTCTGAAAACATCCACTCAATGTGCAGCGGCAGTCAAAAAATCAAACAGAATGTTGGAAATAATTAAGAAAGGGATAGATAATACAATGGAAAATATCATACTGCCTTTATATAAATCCATGGTATGACCACTTCTTGAATACTGTATGCAGGTGTGGTTGCCCCATGTCAAAAAAGATATATTGGAATTGGAAAAGGTTCAGAAAAGGGCAACAAAAATGATTAGGGGTATGGAAGGGCTGCCATATGAGGAGAGATTAATGAAACTGGGACATTTCAGCTTGGAAAAGAGATGACTAGGGAAGGGAAATGATTGAGGTCTATAAAATCATGACTGTGTGGAGAAAGTAAATAAGGAAGTGTTATTTACTCATTCTCATAACACAAGAACTGGGGGTCACCAAATTAAATTAATAGGCAGCAGGTTTAAAACAAACAAAATAAAGTATTTTTTCACACAACACACAGTCAACCTGTGCAACTCGTTGCCGGAGGATGTTGTGAAGGCCAAGACTATAAAAGGGTTCAAAAAAGAACTAGATAAATTCATGGAGGATAGGTCCATCAATGGCTATTAGCCAGGATGGGCAGGGATGGTGTCTCTAGCCTCTGTTTGCCAGAAGCTGGGAATGGGTGACAGGGGATGGATCACTTGATGATTACCTGTTCTATTCATTCTCTCTGGAGCACCTGGCATTGGCCACTGTCGGAAGACAGGATACTGGGCTAGATGGACCTTTGGTCTGACCCAGTAGGGCCTATGTTATGTTCCTATCCTGTGCCCCATCCTTCCCCTCACCAGGGTGCAAAATTTATAAACAGAACATTTATTTCTCCATGGTACTCCAAGGATTGGTGGACCACTATGGTAGGTTTACAGATGTAAATTCACAGGGTTCTAGGAGGGTTAGTGAGAGTAGGGTCTTTCAGAATTTGGTACTGTTTGCATTAATGGAGAAAAAACAGTTAGCTCCCGGAAGCACTATGGACATTAATGGTGTGGAGATTGGTTTGATTATTCTGGGAGACGTGGCTTGGCCCCTGATACCCAGGCTAATGAAGCCACACACAGGATACTTGGACAGAAGGAAGGAACATTTTGACTATTGCTTGAGTAGTTGCAGAATGGTAGTCACGTATGCATTTGCCTTTTTGAAAGGGAGATGGCACTGTTTATGGAAGAGGTTGGAAGCAGCAGAAAAAAATGATCCAACTATTATAGACTCATAGACTTTAAGGTCAGAAGGGACCATTATGATCATCTAGTCTGACCTCCTGCACAACGCAGGCCACAGAATCTCACCCACCCACTCCTGCAATAATCCTCTTACCTATATCTCAGCTATTGAAGTCCTCAAATGATGGTTTAAAGAATTCAAGATGCAGAGAATCCTCGAGCAAGTGACCCATGCCCCATGCTGCAGAGGAAGGCGAAAAACTCCCAGGGCATCTGCCAATCTGCCCTGGAGGAAAATTCCTTCCCGACCCCAATATGGTGATCAGCTGAACCCTGAGCATATGGGCAAGACTCACCAGCCAGACACCCAGGAAAAAATTCTCTGTAGTAACTTCTAACATCCCATCACCGGCCATTGGACCTATTTACCACTGATAGTCTAAGGTCAATTAATTGCCAAGATCATGTTATCCCATCAAACCATCCCCTCCATAAACTTATCTAGCTTAATCTTCAAGCCAGATAGGACTTTTGCCCCCGCTGCTTCCCTTGGAAGGCTATTCCAGAACTTCACTCCTCTGATGGTTAGAAACCTTCATCTAATTTCAAGTCTAAACTTCCTGATGTCCAGTGTATATCCATTTGTTCTTGTGTCCACGTTTGTTCTGAGCTTAAATAATTCCTCTCCCTCCCTGGTATTTATCCCTCTGATATATTTTAAAAGAGCAATCATATCTCCCCTCAGCCTTATTTTAGTTAAGGTAAACAAACCAAGCTCCTTGAGTCTCCTTTCATAAGACAGGTTTTCCATTCCTTGGATCATCCTAGTGGCCCTTCTCTGTACCTGTTCCAGTTTGAATTCATCCTTCTTAAACATGGGAGACCAGAACTGCACACAGTATTCCAGATGAGGTCTCACCAATGCCTTGTATAAGGGTACTAACACCTCCTTATCTCTACTGGAAATACCTCGCCTAATGCATCCCAAGACCGCATTAGCTTTTTTCACGGCCATATCACATTGGCGGCTAATAGTCATCCTGTGATCAACCAGTACTCCGGGGTCCTTCTCCTCTTCTGTTACTTCCAACTGATGCGTCCCCAGTTTATAACTAAAATTCTTGTTATTAATCCCTAAATGCATAACCTTACACTTCTCACTATTAAATTTCATCCTATTACTATTACTCCAGTTTACAAGGTCATCCAGATCTTCCTGTATGATATCCCAATCCTTTTCTGAATTGGCAATACCTCCCAAATTTGTGTCATCCGCAGACTTTATTAGCACACTCCCACTTTTGGTGCCAAGGTCAGTAATAAAAAGAATAAATAAGATTGGTCCCAAAACCGATCCCTGAGGAACTCCACCGGTAACCTCCCTCCAGCCTGACAGTTAATCTTTCAGTATGACCCGCTGTAGTCTCCACTTTAACCAATTCCTTATCCACCTCTCAATTCCCCATGTAGTACCATATCAAATGCCTTACTGAAATCGAGGTAAATTAGATCTACTATGTTTCCTTTACCTAAAAAATCTGTTACTTTCTCAAAGAAGGAGATCAGGTTGGTTTGGCACGATCTACCTTTTGTAAAACCATGTTATAATTTGTCCCAATTGCCATTGACCTCCAATTTCTTAACTACTTTCTCCTTCAAAATTTTTTCCAAGACCTTGCATATACAGATGTCAAACTAACAGGCCTATAGTTACCCAGGTCACTTTTTTCCCCTTCTTAAAAATAGGAACTATATTAGCAATTCTCCAGTCAAATGGTACAACCCCTGAGTTTACAGATTCATTACTTTTTTTTGCTAATGGGCTTCCAATTTCATGAGCCAGTTCCTTTAATATTCTTGGATGAAGATTATCTGGGCCCCCCGATTTACGCCCATTAAGCTGTTCAAGTTTGGCTTCTACCTCGGATATGGTAATATCTACCTCCATATCCGTATTCCCATAACTGCATATTGTGTTTTGCACAATATTTGAGAGGGCGAGGGTGGGAGGCCGAGGGGTAGAGGCTTGCTTGGAGGTTCGAGCGCCCATAGAAATTCTATCAGGGATGCATACTGTTCATATCTTAAATCACATACCTGAACATGTTAACCTGTGAGTGTGTGTTGTGAGGCAGACGGTGAGAGCAGTGGGGTATGGTGTGTGGGTGATTGAAGATTAACGTTCCCCATGTGCTTTTGTCAAAACCCTATAAATTATTTCTGCTTTACTTAAAAGATTCTCTCTTTTAAATGCAATGATGACCCATAATGGATGTACTGTAAACACTTTTGTTATGAAACAACAACACAAATCCAATAATAGTTTTAATAAAAGCAATGGAAAAATGATGTAATTGTATCTGGAAATACATTTAACAACCCAATCTTCTTAAGTAACGCACTGTACACAGAACCTTTAATTACTGTGACATTGCCAACAAAACTCAAAAATGCAATAGTAACAACATTCCAAGTATAACAATAGGGGATATGAGGTGTGTGTGTGTTAAAGGCGTGCATATGCCTTGCCTCTGGCTGTTCTCAACCACTTGGGTCCTGGGGTTGAGTGGCTTGGCTCAGAAATTTCAGGGACATTGCAAGAGCTCAAAAGAGCTGGACTCCCAGGTACCCGTGTTCTCTGTACCCAGAGATTGGATCTAAGAGATGAATGAGAGCTGCTGGGAGCACTGCTCTAGGGATGTGGAGGTTAGGATTTACTGTGGGTCCCAGTAGCCAGCACTGTCCAGGGACTGAAGGACATGGCTGGGTCCTAAATTATGGGACTGCAGAGCCTGCTGGCCTAGCAAGAGCATGTTTTGCAGGAGGACATTCTGTCTCAGAATAGTGTCCAGGAGTACCCTCTACATCTCTCTTTTTTTCCCATGCTCTCCTTTGCTGTGGTATTGTTGTCCTTGGCCACAGCCAAACTTTCCTGGGCCATTATGATGCTGTCCTCAACCACTGCCACGATCTATTGGGAAAACTGCATTTCTCTCTCCCTCTAGGTCCTCATGTACAGCCTCCACTTCTGTTCTGCAAACATCTTGTCCCGAGTCTTCCTTTTTCTCCCCCTCAGGTTGGCCAGCCTTTCAGCAGTGCATAGGGGCCCTGTCCTCGACGGTCTGGCTGTTGCAGGTGCTGTGGCTGTGGGAGTAGTGGGGAAACAAGTTGCTTATTGTTCGTTCATATTACTGATGAGTCATGATAGCTTTCTTTAGTACGTGTAATGTGACCTTTCCTCCCGGAGACTCCTGTCATTCATTGGGGGAAACTCAGAGATGGTAAGTAGTCTGTGTGTACGGAGCTTGCTGGTGCATTTGGATTTCAGTCTGCTGCAACTGCTTTCATGCTGTTAGTTTCAACCATTCCCCCGCTCCTGACCCCAGGGTTGGTTTTTTTTTTTGGCAGTTTTGTTTGTGCACTGGTGCCACTCCTATGGCATTGAGGATGTAAAGGGGGAGAGCTATTGGGGGGTCAATGGGATCGTAATCCTCCCTACTTCCCTATAGGCTGTCCTCTCTCAGTGACATTACACTGAGGCAAGTGACTACGAGGCAGAGAATGGTCCTCCCAGAAGTGCTGCAGGCAGGTGTGGAATGAATGTACAAACTATATTGGGGGCTGGGGTTGTGGCTATTCCCAATAACGTGCCGAACAAAATCGAGCTATTCCGCAGTCTTAACTTCTGCTATATCTTCCCTGCAAACATGGAGAAAGTGCTGAGAAAAATAGCTAGGGTCCTGCAATGACTGTCTACTACAATGTGTTTTGGGGCATTTGAATATCAACAGGGAGCAATATTTTGTGCCTTGACCGGGCTTGTAAAGTGCACTTATACCTCATGTGAACTGTGAAGACTAACCATATTTCTTTCCCTGTAAGACCAGTATCAATAAACTTGAATTTTGCACAAATGAATGCTTTTCTTTTTTTAATATGCCGTGGGTGTGTGGTATAGACAATGACTGCATCATGCTGGTGGGCAGCACAAGGGGAGCTCTTGGGCCTCATCTGCCAACAAAAATAAACTGTAAACAAAGGTACTAACATACTGAAGTTCCTTCCAGGTGATCTGACTCTTTGGCTGGGATTTGAGCTCAGCCAAAGCAGGATAGGAATCAGGGTCCATAGTAGCAGGGTAGGAGCGGGGCTGGCTTTCCAGCCGGCCATTGTCAGGGTCCCGAGTCACAAAAAGATCCTGCTGTCGGGGCAGCTCTTCTCTGGTGTCTACTCTCTGCTTCTGCTCATCCTCCAGTAGGTCTTGCTGTTCATTGCTGGTGGCAGGCAGATAGCTCCAAATGGAGTCTCTGATGGGTTGTACTATAATTTGTGTAGAATCCTGTCCAGTTCATCAACAAGTGGGCAGGTCATATGTCCCCTACCAGATTGAAATGAGGGATGAAACAATGTACTTCTCGTTAGATGCTTGCTGTTTATTCGGTACTTGTCGGTGTCCAGTCATGACCCCTCACAGACATCTCCTTTGCAATGTCCACAAAAAGGTCTTTATTCCTATGGCTGGGCACGAGAGCTTCCTGAACCTAAGCATCTCCACCAAGGGCAATGAGATCTAGGGTCTGAGGACAACTCCAAGCAGCTGTGAAAGGTGTCTTGTGGAACCCCTGGAGTGCTATCATGGTTGTATCCCCACAATAATGATACACTAGGATCCAGGAGCAAAGTGGCAAAATCTGGCTTTGTGTTACCTTTTAAAGAGGGGAAGGGTCCTCTTTTATACCAGGGCAGGAAGGCACACAAGTAAACAGCTCAGTAATGGTCGACCTGCAAAGCATTGTAGGATTGCCATTGGAAGCATGCAAAAAATGGTGCACAGCTGTTACATGAACACGGACAAAAGGCCATACTATATCGGGTGAAGCACACCTAGTCCACTTGGCAAAGGGACTTCTGCAGCGATGGATTGCGTTGTGTGAACTCAAGCATTTCCAAACTGGGTTAACTCAAGTTGATCTGGTTTACAGTCCCCATGTAGACAAGCCCTTAATGTAGTTTGGCTCATACACAGCTTGAGGGATGTTAGCTAGGACCTCAATTTCATCCCCCCGGTTATGTTTGTAAAATTCTGTTGGATCCATGTAAGTTCTGCTTGCACATAGGGACTGATTGATTCAAATATGGCACATATTGACAATGCAGCATCTAGTATTGCATAGCAGTATCAATACTGGATATGAGACCAAACTCTGGTTTGGAATTGAACTACAGCCTGCTAGTATATAGGGCCACTCTTGAAAAATGTCTGCACTCATAGTAAGTTGTCATTCGTATGACAACTACCAATGGTTCACAGGTTCAGAAATGCCTCCCCAGTATGCGCTCCTGGTATTTAACATATCGAGTGATTCAGATTAAAAGTAAGTACAACTTACCTGTTAACAAAATGTTGTTAGATTCACATTAGATTGTGATAGATGAGGGTGAAGTCAGTGAAAGACTCTTTCTCCAGTTGGTGAATAGATTACTTGGTTCAATTATTTTATCTAACAATGACATTTGTACTGTAAAAGTCAGCAGAAAAAAAATCAATGAGTTTTAAAGGACAAAATTCAGTGGTAGATACAGACCACTGAATAGAAGAACATGCTTTCAGAAGCAGATATTTTGCCATTAGTGAATTTGCCAAGAAGATTGTATTAGCTTTTAGCTTAGCCTTCAGTTTTCCATTAAAATGAAATAAATTTCTCTGGTGCAGTATACTGAAAGAAAATCCAGTGACCTTGACTTTGAAAACAGACTTAATGATTATATTGAATTTTAAACTACAATTGAAATGCACAGCCAATTCTAATACTGGTTTTTGTATAAATTATTGTATTTGTAATATTCCGCATATAAAAAAGTGATCTAAACACACCAAGTGGGGAAGAATTGATAAAGAGATATGGAGCCTTTCACTATTTATTCACTTACTTGAATACAGAACGGACTGGTAATGATTAAAATGTATTACTGTTGTGCAGATGTCTAGTGGCCTATATGAAAAAAATAGTGGTTACAATCTGTTTTCTGCTGGACCAATGTCTGTCCCCAGATCCTTCATTAATATCAGCAAAATCTCAATGTGCTGGGGCACATCTAGACTAGGATTTGGAAAATGTTAGATAACACATGTTAACCAACATCTGGACTAGGATTTGGAAAATGTCAGTTAAGCAACAACTGTTACCAGTATAGTATAAACAAGGCAATGTGCCTTTAACACATGCTATCTTGGATGAGTAAAAGCCTATGACACTATTAATGTGTGTTAGCTAACATCTTCCAAATTCTAGTCTTGACAGACCTGGGTGTGTCTGCAGCTGGAACTAGTCTTTCACCCTTAGTGACATTTCCTGAAGAGGTTTGAGGCACGATTTTGGGATTAGTTTAGGCCAATCTTGCCTTGATTTTGTCCCTCTTTTGTCTCTTCTGAAGGTAAACAGGGCTTTATTTTCCACTGTTGTTAATCTGGCGACTTTCACTTGCATTCAATTCAGTTAAAATTCATCATAGCCAGCAGTCTCTGCCTAAGAGAGCCTGAGGACTGGAACAGCTGGGACTTTTCAGGTCAAGATTGAGGCACATTAGCAGAGCTGTTTTACAGGGAGCTGCTGGTCTTTACTATTCCTGGCTTTTGACAATACTGATGTTCTCACATTCTAGCCCATCTGATAGTTTAAGACAGCAACATTTCTTTTAATATATTATCTAAAATTCTTTACAACTGGCACGTCTTGTGATGTAAGAAAGAGCAGGGAGAGTATTTAGTTCTATTGAAAATACATTAAAAGACAATGTTCAGTTAATTAGCTTCAAAATCTGACCCAGCTTAAAATTGTTAAAATATGGATAATGCCTGCCAAGTAGTAAATATCCTTGATATAGGCACTAGAAATATATTCTTTAAAGATATTTAGAATTTGGAAGAAAATTGTATGTTTTATGTACTTTTGTTCTCTCTCTCTCTCTCTGCTGACTGGCCAGCAGGAGTAAACTAAGGGCTGGTCCACACTTGGAGGGTGGGGGGGGGGCGGTGATCGATCTAAGATACGCAACTTCAGCTATGTGAATAACGTAGCTGAAGTCGAATATCTTAGATTCATTTCAAAAGGTACTTACCCCAGTCCACACGGCAGCAGGCAGGCTTCCCCGTCGACAGCGCTTCCTCCGCTGAATAGGGCGGGTAGTGTAGACGTAGCCTAATAGACAACAGCCTCAGAGCTATTTGATGATGATGATGTGTGTCTTTAATACCATAAGTTTATGGAGTGATTCACCATAAACGACACAGCCAAAGTAGTTTTCTGACATAAATGAATGCTGCTGGGGCACTAATAAGGAAGTAAACAAAATGAAATAATAATTTTCAAGCCAAATTTGAACTGCGGGGAAAAAAGGTTTGACAAATTGCACAAAAGAGTAATTGCTACAGTAGGATAGACCTTTATTTTCAGTATGCAGAGAGGGTTGTTTCAAACAAATATTTTAAAGAAGTCGAATGATTAGCAAATGACTTTATAGTAGCGATGACTTAACCTTTGAAGGTATGCAGAGTTTTGGTTCAGAAATCCTCCAAAAATTAAGGAGAACATGGTGTGTCTCCTTTTTTCCTCCTTTTACATAATCCATATTCCCTTCTTCATAGTCCAATTTAGAACATTTTCCTTTCACATCTTATCCCTTCACTTACAATGGCTTTGGAACCTCTCTTATTTTGGGGGCAGAAGAAATGTAGATAGATTTGGGTTGTGAGGAAAGGTGCATGCGGGTGGAAGTTGTATCCACACCCAACAGTCCTTCCTGCACTTGATTTCCAACCCTTTCTTTCTTGACCTCACGATACTCTGCCACATATTTCAATTAAGAGATGGGAATCTCTGGACTGGCACTTTTTTTACCAAGTTTCAGACAATCTCTCTGGATTTCCCTTTGTCAGTGGTAAAATGTATTTAATCTTTGGAGCCTACTAAACCCCTGAGACTCCCAACATTTGTGAAACAGACTTCTTGAGTGAGGGAGCAAAAGAGAGTGAGTTCTTCAGTATTTAAAAAAAAATCTTATATACAATTGGTTCATTTTGAGATTTGAATTAAAATTCAAGCTGTTTCTTATTTTCCTTGAATTTATTTTCCCAGCTCTACTTGAGAATATACTTGTAAAATGTTCTTTTATTCTCAGAGCTGTTAGGGAGAATGAAATATACCTCCCAAAACAACCATAATTGGTGGTATGTTCCCTTTCTGTCCACATCATAGCAATTTGAGCGCTGGTTTCCATTTAGCTTTGAATCTCTGTAATTTTCCACATAATTTACAGCAGTTTCATTAACTGATGTATTCTTTCAACAGGATTGATACCACTGTCCAGTCAAACTCTGAAAGATAAAGTGTGGTTTTGCCATCTGTAATGCTGTGAACCAAGCTTCCGTGAAACTTTGAATTCCTAAGTTAAGACATTTGGCCCAAATAATGCATGTCTGAAACCGTAGTAATGATTTAGGTAGGTAACTTGGATATGATTTAATCTCCGGCAACATTCCTCGAGGTTCAATTTATATAGAACTAACTCTCATTAAGTCAGTGGGAGTATGTCTATTGACTTACATTGGATCAGGTCTTTAAAAAGGAGGCTTTGGCACTATGGCAAATTAAGAAAATATTTGTAATACAAATAGAAAGTTCAGCTAACACATACAATTTTTTGCCAGTAAGTTTCTCTATTCCCCTTGTTAGTGGTGTAATTTATGTTTGAATAAGAAGTTTCTCCCTCACAGCTAGAATTGGGTCTGAACAATATCCCAGATGCAAACATCATGGAATCTTGCATCCAGATTGGAATGTAGTGTCTCTTTGAGTCAAATCTTCAGGAGGTTCAGACTTGGAGCTCTGCAGCTCATTTCCCAGCTCTATTCACAACTAGACCTGAGCAAATAATTCATAACAAATAATTTGATTAAATTCTCCTTTTTCCATATGTATTGAATTGTCCATAAACAGATCTTAAAATTTAGAAATGAATTCTGAATGATTTTCCAATTTTTCTAGTGATTGAAACTTGGTTTGTAGATGGATCACAATCTGTGAACTGTCACAGTTTGTGTTGCCTAGTTCAGTGGTGCTGGAACAATTTTTACAGTGTGGGTGCTGAAGGCAGAAACCTTGTATTTGGGTTGTTATTACCACTTCAACCCAGGGGGTGTGACAGCACCCCATGTTCCAGCACCTATGGCCTAGTTACATAGGTCTATGTGGTAGTTTTTCTGATCTCTGACTGGGATGACTAGTATAATTAATTTGAACTTTTTGAATCACCAGTTGCAAATTTTACAGACAGTTTCAGTGAATATTTGAGAATTAAAGTTTCAAATGTGCTTCATATGAGTATTTTGCAGAAGTAAAGCTCAAGTGCTTAAATGATCATGGATAGTAAAAACAAAGGCATGCTGAATATGGTCAAATCCAAGTTTCCTTTGCAATTTGAATAGTTATACGTTTTTCTTCCCTGTTTTTTCATTCAGCAATATTGAAAATCCAGCTTCTGTTGTATCCTGCACTAAAGAAGTACTTATTTGTTGGTAATACTTAGCACACTGGGGTATTGGAATGACTTTAGTTAATATTTTTACTATGCTTTGAAGATGTGTAAAGGTCTTTCAGTGCTGAGTATTATTATTATAATGCAATAATTTCAATGTTCCCTCTAATTTTTGACAGGTCGTGTGCGTAAAAAATTTCTTCTGTGCAAATTGTTGTGCTTCTGTGCAAAATTTTTGAGGATGTGGTGTTTTGCCTTGTGTGCGGCGTTAAGGATCTGTGTGCGTGTGCACACGTGCACAGTTTAGAGGGAACAGTGAATCCTTTATTGCCATGAATGATTGTGATATCACAACTTCAGCAGAATAGTCTCTGTTCGTCTCTCGTTGCACATGCATAAATGCCGTTAACATTAGTTAGTGGTGCATATACTTTGGGAAAAGGGAATAATGGGACTTTATTGAAGGTAAGCTTGGTATATGCCACCATAAAAACACAATGCTTTTGTTAAGCAAGTTCCAAGGAAAATAATGTAAGAAAGGAGAAAGGTGAATAGGTACGTTTGTGGGAGTGGGAGTTATTTGATAGATTGCCTTATCATGAAAGTCTATCTTTAAGAATACAGAAATATTGAGGTGGAGGTAGAGGATATAGGAGGATTAGTTGGTGTGAGGGAAATAGTGCCATCCAGTGGCTGGTTAAATCAGTTACCCTATTTATTTTTCTTTTCCTTTGAGAGATTCCAAATTTTACTATTTTAGTACTTTGTAATTAATTAGTTTAAGATTAGTTGGAATTTAAAATAGGGCCCCTAAAAGCACAAGCTCATGGATATGCTAGATTCTGACTAAGGAAATGTACCTTTGTGTATTGCATGCCTGAGTACACTAAGCAGATGGGGGATCAGATCAGTATGAAAATACACACCTTTTCTCCCACAGAAGGACTGGTGGTAAGCTCACAACAGGCTTCCTCCCATGGCTTTTACTGTGCAAAATTCACTGTTTTTTGTTGACTGAACTTTAGTAGAATAATTTTTGACACTGTGTACAAATTTGCTGTTGTCCCCTCCCCCCGTCCCAATCAATGTTGCTTTCTTGCTTTACAGTTTTGTCAAAGTGCAAAGGTTTTGGTTGAAAATGTTAAGAAATATGAATTTTAACACACTTTTGAGGTGAAAGTCTTTTCTGCTAAAAATTGGACCCATTTTAACCAGGTGATGGGATCATTTTGGCAATCTGTCTATATATTTGTTGTTGAAATGCAAAACAAAAAATCTGTTGAATTTCAAGTAATTTTCCATTTAGTTATGAAGACTTCACATAGCTTGACCTGGGGCACAGACAACAAAATTTAAGGGTTGATATCTAGCCCCAGTGAAGTCAATGGAACTTTGGCCATTGCATTCAGTGGGATCAGGATTTCACCCTAGCAGTCTAACAATGAGGGGGAGGAGGGGCGGGGAAATGAGATTGAAAGTAATTCTCAAGGGATACCGTCCCTGCTCACACTTCCTTTCACCAAAATTGTATTATTCCAGTAGCAACACTAATGCACAGTGAAATAAATCAGGAACAGGAATTGTGTGTGGATATATATAACATTTTCCACATATTCATCTATAAGACCCATTTCCCTAGAAATCTGCTGAATATGCCACAAAAGATTGTAATTGCTTTTTGGTCAGGAGAAGGTGGTGTCATTTTATAAACGTGAGCTACATCAAATGTATTAGTGTAGGTTCCTTTTTTGCTGAACACTGCAGTAGTGCTATACACGGTTTTAAAACATTACATCCTATAAATGCTCAGAGCACAAGTTATAGACCTGCCTTGAGGTAACCTTGTCTTACGTTGTGCATCTTCCTCTTCAGAATATTTTGAATGCCCAAGTACATTCAGAATATTCTTTGAATTTTCAATGGTGAATGATTCTAGCATCTTTGACTTTGCTACTGAGAGAGAACTTTTTTATACTTGAGATGAGATGATGAACCAAGGCTTGTCTGTGCATTCAGTTGGTGACTCTTGCCCATGTGGAAATTAATTATCCTGTGGCACCATTTAAAAAAGGAAAGGGATGACCCTAGTGTCCTGGCCAATATTTTCTCTCATTAAATGAAGTTCTAATGGCCAAGGCTGTGTGAGCTATTCTAAATGCATAACTACTTGTGCAATTTCTTTTGCTCCCAGCTGTTGCCAGCATCTGTCACTTAAAAGCACTCTGGATCAGGTCAGGTCTGAAAGGTGCAATGTAAAACCTAATTTGATTTGTGAATTTAGCAAACCTCAGTGCTTATGAAGAGGGCTCAAATTCCATTCCTTTCTATTAGAGACTATAGAAATACCACTTAAATACTAATTGCCAAATTCTGCCCTCGGTTACAAAGACAACCACCATTTTAATAGGGTAACTAAATTGCACGTATATAACTGAAAGCGATTAGTGACATAAGAGAGCAGAATTTGGCCTCCTCTTTTTTAGTGTCTTGAGTTATTCTGTCTTCTACATTTGCCCCTTTTGAAAAATGCTAGCTCTTTTTCATTGTACATTATGCACTTGTTCACAAAATAGAAGAATTATAACACTTACCGCTGTAAGATTTGAAAGCTTTTTTTAAAGTCCCCTCTAAGAGACTTTTTATGAACGCTCCTATACAGTAATGAACAAGGTGTCTAGACTGAAAATAAGTGACAAATATAGCAAAACACAACATTCCTATCAAAATCCAAATGTATCCACGTGTGCGTGGGTTTTTCATAGCTTAGTTTGCAAGTATCTCCTTTTACTCCTGGACACCTGGGGCATACATTTGATCTCGCTATAAACCAAGAGTAATTCCATGAAGTCAGTTAAAGTATCGTAGTCTAAAGCTGATGTAAATAAAATCAGAATCTGGAACATAGTTTTTTTGTGGACAAGTCAAAGAATGTAGTCTTACTCTGCCAATTTGTTTCCAATATAAGTGGACCTTGCTCAGTTACAACAGGCATGGATGTTGTACCTCGCTTGTGGGGAACACCCTAACTCTCTGAGGGACACTTCACATGGACATCAGTTCACTTGAGCATATTTATTAGACGATTTTTATAGGTTGAATGAAAATAAGAAAGAAAAACTTGTAGCACCTTAGAGACTAACAAATTTATTTCAGCATAAGCTTTCGTGGGTTAGTACCCACTTCATCGGATGCAAGCTTATGCTGAAATAAATTTGTTAGTCTCTAAGGTGCTACAAGTTTTTCTTTCTTATTTTCATTTTGCTGACACAGACTAACACGGCTACTACACTTAAACCTTTTATAGGTTGGTTATCCAAGCCTGACACCCGTGGTTTTCCTTCTCCTAAGTGAGCTGCCTACCAGAGCTTTTGTTATAGGGCCTATGTGGCATTTTATAGAGATATGCCTCACCAGCTACCCCACCATGTGCTGCCGGGAGATGCCACCCGTTGGTCCACAACTGGATATCAGATATTATTATTGGAGATTCGCAGCTGTCCTGCATTTGCAAGACGTTTCCCTATCCACACACTAGGGACATGCCTGATGAGTTACTGTTCCTTCCTTTTATTCTGTTTCTAGTACAAAATCATCAATAAGTGGTATGATTTGGCAGTAAAGAGCATAAGAGTATATCATGTATATAAACATTGAGGATATTCAGATTCTGGCCCTCTCCTCATGTTTGGTGTTTTGGTCATCTGAGACTATAAGCTCTATGGGGCTTTCCTGCAGATGTGGTCAGGGCCTAGAACACTGTAGACGTGACTGAAATACAAATAATAATAGTCAATAGAAATCACTGCTGACATGCAGCCACCTCTGAGGTGGAAGGCAGCAAAGGTGTATGAGAGCACTTTTTAGAACTGGATGTGAGAAAATACTAAATATTGCAAGCTACAGTGTGATTAAATAACCCGTGGTATAACATAGTTGTTCAAGTCAGAAAATGACAATGATACTGGGGTTATTACTTCCATGTTTGAGAAAAATTCCATGGCTTTGATAGTCCACAGTGATCACTTTGGTGTTCTCAGTGTATAGTGTAGATAGCTCTTTGGCTTGTTGATTGGACAGCTCAAACTGGGGGAAAGAACTAAGTGATGGTACTCTCCCAAGTGCCACCCATTCATAGTGCCAAAAAGAGGTGTGTGACACATTTGGAGACCATAATCCTGAGACAGAAAAGCACAGAAACTCCAGACGAACACAGAGAATAGGATCTTGGATATTTGGCATTTTTTCTGTGTATGAATATCAAAACCAATCTGGGAATTTTATGGACCAGTCACTCAGTATAATACATGTAATTCAAAAGCCTGTCCACCTGATTGAAGGAGAAAAGTTAATCTTTGACTGTTAAAGTTTAATGTTTTCACTAGTATGACTTTGAAACTGGCTTAACAAACTTCCTTTAAAATGTGAAAAAAAAAGCAAAATATATTTTCGCAGGCAGGGATATTTTATTCCAAGTTTTTACAATACTGCCCAATAACATTTTTATTTTTATTGTATGTTTTTACTGTTAAAAAGACTGGTATTTGGTAACATACAGAATAAAGAGAGAATAGTTTACAGAGCTGAGTACTGTTTCTCTGACAGGCACAAAAAGAAAAGGAGGTCTGGAGAGCAAAAAATGCTGAAACTTAAGTTCCTGTAAAATATTTTTAATGAGATTGCTGAGCTCTAGCCACTCTATCAGTCATCTATAGCATATATCTGATCCTCACATTTATGATATCTTCCTTTTATTAAGAATTGCAACAGTGGTGAACATGACCTGATGCATTCTTATTCAGTCCGTGGTCCAAATCCCTTTTAAATTTATGGGAGACTAGATCAGGCCCTATTTGCACCATAATTATTATATTTACAGTTGTGTTGTGCATAAAATAGATGACAATGAACACTGCAGATACGTGTGTATGTTTGACACATGAATATTGCTCTTAGCAATATATTTTCTATTGCCAGAACCTCAGCTTAAATAAAGGAACATAAAAGTGAAGGAGCATGTTTCTTCATTTGGTTTGTTTTGTATATGAGGTAATCAGTGCTATACTACCCAGAGTGACTGGACAGGTTTTCTCTTCAGTGTTACCAATGCAACTCAGTTTTTATTTGCAGTATTCCCCCTCACCCCAAAAGTTTATTCATGGACTTATTCGGAGCTGATACCAGGGATTGAATTTGTGAGCTGCCTATAAATCAAACTCCACCCTCTTGCAATGCCAAAATGAAATTACAATTACAATAAATTATGTATGTATTCAGAGTATTATCATGCATGCTCTGTTAGGCTCCTTGGGCTAGATTTAGAAAGAAGCTTAGGCGTTGTGATGCTGAGCATCACCATGCCCAACTTTTATGCACGTAGAAAATCACTTGGATTCAAAAAGCCTGAGTTAGGTGCCTAGGCTTCCTATACAATGAATGTGAAGAAATAATGATGAGGAACAGTAATAATAACCTTGGAGAACCATTTCTATATCTAGATCTGTCTATAAAACACAAGCTTCCATTTTTATATATATATCGTGTGTAGAAATATTTAAACTGATTCAAACTTTGTTGGATGGGGAGAGGAACATTGGCTTGAATAACAAAAAGAAACAAACTTGTGAATCTGAACTAGTATTGTATGCTCCCCAAACATCTCAGGGTTTTACAAACTTGGCTCATACAAGGTTCACATATCCTGAATGTTTACATGCTGCTTTCCTGGCTATTAAAATGTGAAACATTTGCTTTCAGTATAAGTGTGTGTGTAGCGCTAGTCAGTAATGAAGACACACATTATTTCTATGGCAGGTGTGCATGCACACACATATGAAATGCAACATGATAGTTTGTTTCATCATGCAGGTGCATTGATGATGGTCCAATAATAAGTTTTGTTTTAAAGACACAGGGCCAAATCCACAGCTGGAGTAAATCAGTAAAATTACACAGATAAGGATCTGACCCTGAACATGCTACAGTGCCAATTTCTGTATTGTTAAATAGTACTGACCTAACACAGAGTAGGTTTCATAGTCTACCAACTAAAATTAGTAATTATTACCTTTATAATAGCATTATATTATATGAGTGCTCACAGTGGTCTAAATCCTACTCTTTTAGAAGTCAATGCAAAACTCCTGTTGAGTTTAGTGGCGCAGGACTGGGGCCAATATAGTGGAGTTAAAATAAGCAAGTTAACACTTTTGTGTGTTTGTGTTCCTCTCTTTATGTCTAAGTTTATACTTTGTAGGTTTTTTATAATAGTTTACTTAGGACTAAGAAGTTAGTCTTTTTGCTTTATTTTCTACACTGATTTAATTTCAGCATTGTAAACTCCTAGGGTACAAATCTGTGGTGTATTTGATGTTTCCTGGTGGTTTTTAAGTGGATGTTCTCATTGGAATTGATTTTCTATTTCTCTGCATTCAGCATAGTAAAAGATACTGACTGAGTTTTGAACCCTTATGTTTGACTTTGTATTAAGCAGTTACTCAGTCTTGGCCTCACACATATAGGATATGATTCACACTGCAGTCCTCGTCAGTACCTGGCCTGCGCTGGGGAAGCTAATGATCCAACCAGAGGATCAAATTCAGTGATGAATCCTGGTCACGTGCCACTTGAGGCATGTTGCACATACTCTAAGAAGAAAAGCTTCCAATAGTTATATAATTAAGTTCATAACTAGAAAAGTAAGAATGGTCTGGTGATTTATCTGGCTGTCTCAATTCATTTCCCAGTGGCCAACTCTCTACTGCTAAAATTTTCAAAGTGCCTACATGATTTAGGAACCTAATGCCCATTTTCAAAAGTGACAAGGGTGCCTAAATATCTTTTAAAAATCTCCTCCTAAGTGCCCAAGGTGACAGATAGTGCCTAAGTCACTTTTGAAAATAGGACGTAGGCTTCAAAGTCAGTTAGGTTTTATGAAATTATCATAGTTCATCATTAAAACCATTGCTACATCTTGGCAACTGTTACTGAGAAGGATTAAGCCTTAATCCTGAAAATACCTAGACAGAGGCTTTATTTTACTCATGTGACTAGTCCCATTGTGTTCAGTGTAAATGCTCATGTGCATAAGTTAAACTAGCTATTAAGTGTGTATAGTATAGAGCCTTATTGGGCAGGATGGGGCTCTAAAAATGGTCCTTCTGGGTCAGACTTGAAGGATACTGAGCAATTTGGAGAAGCTTGCACTATTGCTTCCTGTACTATACAGACTCGGTGAATAAATGTAAGCCTTGAGTTTCTAGTGCTATTTTCCCCTGCTTTTGTGTTTCATTGCAGACTCAAAACTTGGGCCAGGTTCCTCACATTCACAGCCTTTCAGTGAGCCTGAGCTGAATTTTGAGGAAAACTGGGCCAAGTCATGATTTTGAGAGGAAACCAGGTAAACCTCACTTAGTGGCATCATGGTTGGTTAGAGCAAATGACTATGACTATGTCAAAATACAGGGGTATAACTTCCAAAAGGGAATAAGTAGTAGCAGCAGATGGTAGCCTCTTAAAACAGATAATGTTGTTCTGCAAATGTCCTTTGTAATATTAATAATTTAAAAACCAAACTGTGGTGAATTGTTTTGGGGATAGTAGATCCCTTAAACATCATTTTTAAGGTAGAACTGTTTCTAATTTGTGGTTTCCACGAGCCATCAGCAGTCTAATATGTAAGCTGGTTTGTCCCATGGTATGCCAAGCGGAAGAATCACTTTTGTAGACTTTCTGAGGTTCTGGGCTTTTGAGCTAGTTGGGTTTAGTCTTTAGAAGGTAGAGGTTTGGCTCCTTCATGCCAATGCCCTTCATACTAGACAGTCAAATGCCATTGCTTATTTCACATGTAATCAATCACTCACCTATCGTCTGAGCTGGATATCTGAAGTCTTATGCAGAATCCTACAGCAGAGAGGCATGTTTTGTGCTGTGCAAAAAAAGATGTGATTTTTTTTTTGTTTAGCTCTGTTTGATTTTAGGCTAAGGACTATTAAATTTTCTTGTTTTAAAATGTGGCTGCCTCACATAACCTTATAGGAGAAGCACTTTTAAATGCAGTTTTTTAGGATTTTGTTTTTTACACAGTTGTCAAAACACTTGGATTCTTCCTTTGATCATTCAGAAGATATTCTTTAGGGGATGCCTACTAACTTCAAAAGTAGAAACAACCACTGTTGCACAGAAAGTTAGCAGCAGACAGCTCAAAAAGCCTATGTATACCATTTGTAACTGTCAAACAATGTGTATTTGTCTCTTCAGACTCTTCTGCACGTAGTGGCTCTTACATCCTACTCTGTCCACATTCTAAGAATGTTCAAATAAATACAAATACAATATACACTTCAAATAGATACATGAAATAGAGATGGGCCTGAACTAAAACCCTAGAGTTAAACACCCTCAAACTTTGTGGCAGTTTAGATCTAAATCTATACTACATGTCTGGCCTCAGCCTGTATCGTAGGCCTGTAAGGTAGGCTCTCTTAGTTGGTCATTGTGCTAATGTGGTCAGTTTCCTCTTCAGCTAAACCAAAACTCTACTCTTTCCAAGGTAACATGAGTCCAAATTAATAAACTTACAAATACCAGTCTGAATCTTCATCCATTGTCTGTTTCTCCATTTCACATCCTTCCCTTGAGGGTCTGAATCAGTCTTCACCCAGTCATTCTCTAAGGTAATCCCTCACTAGTGAAGAGGGCTCCCATCTTCGCTTTTCACCAGTCTGTGTACCCATATAACAAAGCAGGCACCAGGCCCAAATCCAGACTCTCCACTTCTCTCCCTCAAGGCTACTTTCTTTGGCTCTGTTACAACCCTTTTGCTTCTTTTCTGAGATTCATCTATATCTGGCACTCAGCGAAACACCACCCAGTCCTTAGGATGCTTTACACATAACTGTAGCCTTTGCTCAGGTTGTCTCCCAGGCTTCCTCCTAAACCCCTACCAGGCTCTTTGATTGGAGAAACCCACCACTGGACTTGCTTCCTCCTTAGTGTCCTTCTAGTCTTTTCACTGGAGAGTCCCACCAGCAGGTCCCGCTCCCTTCCTGCTGAGGAAAGGGAGTTGCATATGTCCAGCTCCCTTTTACAGCATACATTGCTTTGCCAGTCTCCAACTCCCAGGTGCACCTCTACACAACAATTCCTAACAAGCCATACTGTGGGAACATGGGTAGTGCCTGTCTATGGGACAGCCTTAAAGGCTGACATTCCCTGTTATGGGCCAACCTGAAATATTGGAGACATTTGCATCTGGATCCAGGCCCATCTCTAATAACAAACATAAGCTCTTCCAGATTCCCCCTATCTGTTTCAAGATTCGCATGTCCCATAATGTCCTATATAGATGCTCAGCACTATGGTGATTTCAGACGCGTTGTCTTTGTGCTAAGCAATCACCTTTAGTTCCTGATAATTCCCTTCTGAAGTTTTCAGCCTGAGTTTAGACGCAGAGGTCAAACTGACCTTCACTATGTCTAAGAGCCATCCTTGTTCTGTTGTACTGTTGGTGCAGTAATTGAATAGATCTCTGTGTGAATAATAGGAAATGAATCATGCTTGTTAGTATTTCCCCCCCCCTCTTCCTCCCAGCCTTAAAAAAGAAATTAGTCTTGCAGAGGTTAAACATATGGCTTTCCCTTCTCCTGGTTTGTCCCCAGAATGAACTTTGCATTCTTTTCTTGATTGCTATGACAGGGCATAAAAACAATAAAGATGCAGTAGGCATATTGCAAAGATACTGAACTGCAGTAAGTACATTAGAAGCAGGACAGATCAGCAAAGGGAAATATGAAATTGAGTAAATTACTGGCTGAACCTTGTTGACAAACAATGTTGGTTACAATGAAATATATTCTTACCTATCTGGTGATGTAAATCTAGCAGTTCAGTAAATCAATTTAGTGTGTGTGTGTGTGTTTGTGTGCTATTCCCCTGTTGTTTTTGAAATAGAATTGGCCTTTTTAAAAAGACACTATTAAAGTAATTCAATGTTGCAGACAGGATGAAACCATAACTGATTCAGGCTGGTATTTTGTATTGGGTTGTCAGATTTTAGAGAAGCGAGAGGGACAAAAAGGGATTGAATTAGTCTCTGTGTGGCTGCCATCTGCTGCAAAAATATTAGCCTGTATCTGTGAGATGGTAGGGAGTATGGTGTGTGGAGCCTGCAGTGAGGAGTCAGCAGTGGGGGGAAAGCATAGAGTCTGCATCGGGGTGATGTCAGGGGCAGGAAGGCAAGGAGATTATGGTTTTAATAGACCCATAATAAAACATAACAAAAAACCCAAGCGTGAGTACATTTGTCTGTGTTCCAGAGCTGTATATCTAGGTATCTACGCTGTTCCAATAGAACATGCTGCAATTAATGTTTAATATTTTATCTTTTATTGTTTACTGAGCTTTTTAGGATGGTCAATTTTATCTTTATGGTCATGCACTTTAGAGTGGGTAGTCTCTGAATTAATAAGAAGTTACCATACACTTATTCACTTTGGTGCAGTCCAGGGAATGGATTTGTCTGGGCTGATAAATGGATGTTATGCCTTAAAGATTCAAACCATTGTATAGTGTTTTGGCTGCACAACTCCCTTTTAAAATCAGTGGTAATTGCATGATTAAATATACACAAGCTATTATGAAATGTTTGAGGTATATGTCCTGTATCACCAGCAAAAGGAGTGGCTCTGAGTGTATGTCAGATTATAGAACAAGCATGGGTAAAATAAAGAGTGGGAAGGAGGAAGCATCATAAAGCATTTGTATTGGATATCAGAGTAACAAGTATTGCATAAATACTTAGATGCAAATCATTAGCTATTCACAGTACATGTAGTCCATATACACAAGGCTTTTCTATATTAAGACTGCCCTTGCAGGTTAAATCGTTTGAAAAAAACAGTACATTTTAGAAAAAACATATTTTGTAGCCTTTTATCATTGTGACTCTCATTGCCTTTAAATGGAGTCACTTAATTGATATTGGTGTGTTCCGAAAACTAATCCATGTGTTTGCTGTTAAATAAGTCACTCTTCTAAATGAATATATAAATAAAACCTTAAGCAGAGGATGTCAGTAGTGACCTCCCCTGAGTGGTATTCCCAGCAGTTTCCTATAAAATTCTGCAGAGAATTTCTTCATTCCTTGAGAAGGATGAGATCATATCAACTGTACGTGCCCGTAAAACAACCCAAGAAACATACAACTGTTTGGTGAGTGTCATGTCCTATATTTCTATATACTGATTATAGTGCTCTTAGTGGTAGGATTTGCTATTTGTGATTCTGTCCACATAAGAATGTTTTCAGGGACAATCCACTTAAAATTGCTGACCAAGTCTAAGCCAGTTAAGGTTTAGGCATGCAGACAATGGGAAATTGTTTGAAATGGTTCAATTTACTTCTTGTTTACTAATTTGCCTGAATGAACAAAAGTAGGAAAGATGATGTGAAGGCTGAAGAATCTAAATTCTGAGGAAAAATTAAATGCCTTGGGAGTTTCTCCCTTATATGAGAGAGAACTTTGACACAAGTAAAGTTTTGAAATATTTGAAGGGCATTGATACATTTGCTAGAGATGTTTTCCCTATTTCTGAGAGGTTCAAGGAGTAGGGGATATTTTAACATTGAGGAGCTAAGAATAAACATGGATGATTGGCAGAACAAAGGTTTCAGGCATTTTGAATAATGCCTTGATGCAGCAATTTACGCGAGTAGTCCCACTGACTTCACTGAGACTACTTACACACTTAAAATTGTACATGTGCTTATGTACCTGAATTGTTAGCAAGGAAAGTTATTGAAGTCATTGACACTGTTATTTTACACCAGCTGAATCTCTGGCTCTTCTAGTATATACTTGAGTTGGAGCCAAAGGAGTTATTTATTTCAGAATAGTGTCCTGATGCCCAATTCAGGATCAGGCCCTCAATGTGCCAGGTACTCTACACTGACAGAGGAAGACATGGTCTCCTCCTCAGACAGCTTACAAGTAACAATGCTGGGGGAAAGGGGGAAAAATCAAATAAATGCAACTTATATTTGAGTGTGTATGTGCACACATGTCAGCTTACCCCATCTTCCTCTTAATGTCATGATTTCTTAAGACAGCATGGCGGAGGTAGGTCTTGGAGTAGTGATTTGAAGGAGGACAGTGTAATGAGCCTACAGTTCAATACAGAGAGCGTGTTCCATGCATGAGTGGCAGCACACCGGAAGGCATGGAGAGGTTTGTAGAGAAGCTGGCAATATAGTGGATGAGGCTGGTATTTTTTGATGAAGCACAGAGAGTGATACTGTAAGAACCTAGAGGAGATGAATAGGAAGGGAGCACGATTGTGAAGGACCTTGAAAAGCTTGAACTTGATGTATTGAAGCAGGGGGAGTCAGTGGAGGTATTCACACAGGAGTGGAGGTGATGTGATCTGAATGATGAACAAGGAAGATGACCTTAGTAGTTGCATGTTGTATGGACTGGATAGGGTGATGTGGTGGTTAGGGAGGCTGGAGAGAAACAAGTTACAGTATTCAAGAGGGGAGATAATGAGGGCCTGGAGAAGAATATTAGCTGTCTGGACAGAAAGAAAAGGACAAATCATAAAATGTTATGGAGGGAGTAACAGCAAGTTTTAGACACAACCTAGATGTGCTAGGTGAGAGAGATGGAAGAGATGAAGCTGCCCTTCATGTTATGGGGCTGACAGGAAAAATGGTGGTCTTGTCCACTCACTTCTGCTAGAGGATGTGGGGGGTAGAAAAGGTGTCTGAGAAAAGATAAGGAGGTCAATTTTGGCCAAGGGACACCTAGATTTGGTTCTGGGTGACTGGCCTGAAAGGTAAATTCAGGTAAGTAAGAGTAGGAAAACCCAAACAAGAGCAGGTATGTTGACTACTTGTGTGCCTATTATCATGAGCCTTTAATAGTAGCAATGCTGCTACATTTCACTTGAGAGGGTTCCTGTTCTCTTGATGGGATTGTCCAGCTCCTGTTACCATTAGTAGGAATTGTGCACAGTAGTTAATTGGAAGAGAAAAGGTTTGGAATGGTGGTCAGACTTCTCGCTGCATTTCTTGGTGTGTTCTATCTCCCTTCATGCGTCTGATCCTGCATTTGGGAAGAGAGAGGTGGGCTGGTTTCTATGCATACACAGCTTCTGCAGCTCCTTACCTCCTTACAAATCTGACGCTGTTAACACTTGCTGTTTGAAAGAATATGTAGGACTACTGAACTCACTGATCTATAGGCTATGAAGGAAAGCAACAAAGCTGGGATTGAAATTTTAGAATTCAGTTCAAGTATTTGACACCTTCGTCTACCTTAAGCTACTACCAAATAGACAATTGGATTTTTTTTTTCTCTAGATGTCAAGATCTGAAATGAAATAATCATATTTCACTCCTAACTGAATTATATTGCTACTTCAGAGGGTAGGATTAATTTTGAATACTTTCCTGGGTATTCATGTCCTCCTAAACTAGAGAACACTGTAATCAAAATGAAAACTCTTGACAGTGAATTTGAATTTTACATCTCCTGTTTCTTATCATAAGTTCGTTTAAAAGACATCTGCAGTTTACTGAAGAAAGATAGTTATGATACCCACAAAAAATGAATGCAATTTATTCATTAAAAATGTGTAGCCTGCCTTGTGCAACTTTTCAAAACGGAGATTAGACTTCAGTATATGCCTATGTACTGTAAATTAGAACAAGACTCCAGAGAATGATTTGTTGCTCAAAATTCCTTCTGTGGAATTTCAAGACTTTTGATACATTAAATGAACCATATGACTGTGCACTGTAAGGAGAGGAAAGTTTTTAGCAAGATTATTGATTTTTTTTTCAAAAGAAGACACAAGGGATAAAATCATCCATCCTTTTAAAGTCTAGCATGAGGCATTTAACTGAGGTCCCTTCTGCCCATCTTTGGTAGCTATCCAAGAAGATGTAAAAGGTCACCTCTGGTTTGTTAGAGCAGCTAAGAATGTCCAAACTACTGTTGACAATAAGATCAGTTACCTGTAGGCATGTAGTAAGTACTGAGCTAATCCTTGCCTGGAGTAATTTAGAAAAATACCATCCAGGGCCTTATAAGGTGGGCTTTTTGGGCATGCAGAATAGAGCTGCTTTCCAGCTCTGATTTGGCAAGGTACTTAAGCATAGGCCTAAATATAAGTATCAATAGTCAACAATTTATGTTCTTAAAATTGAGCACATGCTTATGTACTCTGTTAAATCAGGGCCTGTAGTAGATTATTCAACCTTCCTCCTCCCTCTGCCCACCTACACCAATCTTGTCCCTCTTCAAGATTCTCTACTTGAGGCTCTTGCTTAGCAATCCACAATTAGGTTTTGGGAATCTGGTATTCTTTCTATTTGAATAGCTCCTCTGAGCTTGAACCTTCATCTAAGGTCATTTACTTCCTTATGATGGATAGGCACAAAACACCTCCTCTGAGTAGGCTTTTAATTTCCAAAGTGTAAATAATCACTATCTCCCATTCACCTTATGCAATGCAGCTTTCTTCAGTTGAATTTATTTAGATTTTTTGTTTGTTTTGATTAGCTGTGGTATAAGATTTTATTCATCCTGTGCATTCTACTAGTGCTAAATTCACCATATCACTACTGAGGTGTAGTGTACATAATCAGAAATGCATGTACTGTACATGGCAATACCATTTCTTCTGACTGCTCTCATATGATTGATTACAGCTGGTGAATCATAGTTCTGATTTACTGTGGTTCTGGGCAGTGATTGTGGGCGATGGATCATGGTGGTCATGATATTTCAGAAGCAAAGTTTAAATTATATTTCAAAAGAACTTCCCCTCCCCTGAAGCATCTCATTTGTAATCCTCCCATAGAGGCGATGGTAGGATGTGATTAAGCTATGATTGATTCTGCCACGATCACATTAGACTAGCATTATTTTGCCAGTATAGCTTTTTAATTAGTATTTTTTTAAAATTATCGAGAAGAATTGATTTTTAAGGGTTGTTGATAGTGTGTTCAATAAGTCACTGACCGCCAGTTTCTTTACACTGAATTCCATCCTTCTGACAGTCAGCAATATTGTAGAGCAGCTCCTGTAGCAAAATGCAAACAGCTTTAATCTATGAAGAGACTGGATTTCAAATGGTATTTTGTTTGATTTTCATTTTTACTCTAACTCAACTCAAGTTTTCTTAGTAACTGTTTTAAAAGCTGTATTGATGTTGGTACTTTCATCCTTGCCTCCATCAGTGCTAGTTTCAAAATCACCATGGCCTTTGGTAGAATGGCGGGGGGTGAGAGGAAGACGGGCTTTCAAGAGAAATCCAGGACTGGTGGCATTACAAGTCAGAAGAGAGTTGCAGCCAGAATAGTTTTGTGGTTGCTGACAATACTTGTAGGAATTACAGGTCAGAGTTTGGTCTATTTGTGTGTGAAGGGAAGGAACAATATTAAAAAGAAATATTAGTCTTGCTTTAAGGTGTAAAACATAATTCACTAGGACAATATTACGCTTCTCCCCAACCATAGAATAATACAGTTGAAGCAGAAACATTCTGCAAAGTGCACCACCGCACAAACAGTGACTAACTTATAAGTATGCCCTGTGGAAAGATGCCTGATAGACGAGGCAAAACTACATAGACAAACACATACGGGGAAAGCATATGTTGTGGTAGATTACAGGAATATTGTACAAAGGGATTTTTTGTCGTTTGCATGAAGCTGGCAAATGTTTGTCTTTTCGCCAGAACTGCTTGGGCATGAATAATTTGAGTGTTTCTGTCAGTGTTTAAAAGTGAAAAGTAGTTTTCAGTAAATCCTTTCTCCAGCTACAAAATAGCTTTGTTCCTTCTCAGGAAAACTGTGCAAAGGTTGGTCTTAGGTAGGTTTCTTAGGTTTGGAACTGAATTAAAATAAGCCTTCTGACGGCTTCTTACTGATCTATTGAATCCTGCCTCGGTTATCTAACATAGGAATGTATATGGTCTCCATCACTAACCTGAGTGCTTCACAGTCTTTGTTGTATTTATCCCCACAATGCCTTTGTGCGATAGGGAAGTGCTATTGTCCCTATTTTACAGATGGGGGAACTGAGGCACAGAGATACTAAGAGACAGATTATTTAAAGTATTTAGGTATCTAAAGATGGAGATATCTGCACCTTTTAGGCATCTATATACCTTTAAAAGGTTGGCCCTAAGTGACTTGTCCAAGGTAACACAGGAAGTCTGTGGTGGAGCAGGAAATTGAACCCAGGTCCCCAAATCCCAGACTAGCATATAACCACTGGACCATCCTTCCTCTCATACATAACATAAGAACATCAGACTGGCCGTACTGGGTCAGACCAAAGGTCCATCTAGCCCAGTATTCTGTCTTCCGACAGTGGCCAATGCCAGGTGCTTCAGAGGGAATGAACAGAACAGGTAATCATCAAGTCATACATCCTTTGTCGCCCATTCCCAGCTTCTGACAAACAGAGCCTAGGGACACCATTCCTGCTCATCCTGGCTAATAGCCATTGATGGACCTATCTTCCATGAATGTATCTAAGTCTTTTTTAAAATCCTGTTATAGTCTTGGCCTTCACAACACCCTTTGGCAAAGAGTTCCACAGATTGACTATGCGTTGTGTGAAGAAATACTTGCCTTTGTTTGTTTGAAACCTGCTGCCTATTAATTTCATTTGGTGACCCCTAGCTCTTGTGTTATGAGAAGGAGTAAATAACACTTCCTTATTTACTTTCTCCACACCAGTCATGATTTTATAGACCTCTATCATATCCCCCCTCAGTCGTCTCTTTTCCAAGCTGAAAAGTCCCAGTCTTATTTATCTCTCCTCACGCAAAAGCCGTTCCATATGCCTAATCATTTTTATTGCCCTTTTCTGAACCTTTTCCAATTCCAATATATCTTTTTTTGAGATGGGGTGACTACATCTGCATGCAGTATTCAAGATGTGGGCATACCATGCACTTATATAGAGGCAATATGATATTTTCCATCTTATTATCTTTCCCTCTCTTAATGATTCCCAACATTCTGTTAGCAATTCTGTTGTATGCTGAAGATCCTTACCTGAGAGACTAGTGAAGTGTTTTTCCAATTGGCAGCTTGCTTAATAAGACTTAGTGCATCTTACTAAAATTCCCATTAATCATTGGTGATGTAGCCTCCAACTTTGTTTTAATGAGGGTTTAAGTAAAGTACAAATATTGGTTTGTCCCTCCATCATATTTTTGTGATCTCTCACTTGTATAATAGTAGACACTCATCATCCCACCTTATGTCACGCAGAACATCATTGCTGGTTCTTTCATCCCATGATCAATGTGTTATGTGACCTTGTGCAAGTGACTTCATTTCTTTGTACCTCCTCCCTCCCCCAATGTTTGCCCGTCTTGTCTATTTAGATGGTTAACTCTTCGTTGCAAGGACTTTTTCTCACTGTGTGTGTATACTGCACCTAGCATGATGGGGCCTCAATCTTAGTTCTACTGTAATACAAATAATTTGACATCACAGAGCAACCTAGGGGAAGATTGGATAGATATTTCTATAAGTAGCATGTCTTGGGTATCTGGAAAGATATAAATATTGTGTATGTATCTTATAGTATATTACTGAAAAGTTTAATCCCTCATGAAACATTCACTCCTTATCAATGAGATTTGGGCAGACTTACATATCTAAAATAGTAATTACAAATGCCCGTACTTTGCAACACTACAGCTTCAACATATAAAGCTTTAACAAATCTAAATCAGTGGTTCTCAACCAGGTCTAGCGCACTCCTGGGGGTAGACAGAGGTCTTCCAGAGGTATGTCAACTCATCTTTCTGTTTGCCTAGTTTTACAACAGGCTACATAAAAGCACTAGCGAAGTCAGTACAAACTAAAATTTCATATAGACAATGACTTGTGTATACTGCTCTATATACTATACACCAATATGTAAGTACAAATTTATATTTCGGTTGATTTATAATTGGTAAAAATGAGACGTAAGCAATTTTTCAGTAGTAATGTGCTGTATCACGTTTGTATTTTTATGTCTGATTTTGTAAGCAAGTAGTTTTTAAGTGAGGTGAAACTTGGGGGTACACAAGACAAATCAGACTCCAAAAAGGGATACAGTAATCTGGAAAGGTTGAGAGCCACTCATCTAAATGAATTGTGATCTTTCATTTTCTGTCTCAAGTCTTTCCGGGGCTTTTCCTGAATGTAATAATTACATGCCCATTTATTCTTTTATTAAAAGATATCAAATTTAATTTTATAGTGTATCAGTTATTAAAACTGATTTAAAAAATCTGCTAATGCTATATATTGCATTTGAATGCATTGTATTTTTGCATTGCTAATAGTGTCACAGTTGGTGGCCAAAGTATTTGACTCTATGTGCACATGTCGTATGTAGCTAATAGGCCATACCCTCAGCTGGCTTAAATCATCATAGCTCCATTGATTTCAGTGGCCCAGTATTTTTGAAGTATTTGCCAAATATTGCTCTACCTATTCCATATTGTCCCAATCAATCTATAAATGTTTATACCAGATTTTTTTCTCTTGAATCTTGTATATGTAAGGTTCCTGCGTAGGTGATTATTAGTAATCCAATACACTTGATTTAAGTGGCTTTATTGGACTCAAAATCTGAAGTATCAAAGACCTTCTGGCTAGTGTTTTACTAAAACCTAAGCATTCTGGCAGAATTGGAATGTATTTGTTGGAATAACAACCTATAGAAAGAAATTCAGTACATCTGAAAATGACATTACTGCATTTGGAATACAGATTTACTAGCTCAGTTGGCTACTAAGGATTCAGGACCGAGGCAGCAGAAGCCATAAAATAATATGCTCCTTCAAGAAAGGTTGGCATTTTGTCCCTTTTTACAAATATCCTTCCTCTGTCCAAAGAGACCTGCCATAGACTGTGTCTTTCTCCATCTGGGAATGGTAGACCTGAACTGTGTTTTAATCTTAGTTGCTGTCAGGTAAATGAGAGGGATGAGAGAGGTGGTGTTGTGTTTGGAACACTAGAAATTTACAGTCCAGAAGTGAGATAGCAAGAATGTTAGTTCAGCAAGAGTTTAACTGAATTTCACATGCTACACAGAAAGCTCAATGATTTTCTACAGAAATTCACCCATCCAATTCTGTAGTAGGATATTAAGTGATAATACACACATCCAATGAAAGACCAAGATAAAAGCATTTCTGTATCAGAACAAACAATACTTGCTTGAGTATGCTGTATTTGTAATAAATTCTGAAATCCACCTTTACAAAGTAATCCTTTTCATGGATGTTGTGTATACCTCACATATCACTATTGTGGTGGCACAATGCTCCCATCAAGAGCTGTGTTCATCGTCTGAATAAATCCTAGGTCATTGGCTCAGCACAAGGTTACCCGCAAAATGTGAATTTAAAAGGCTAGTCTAAGAAATATATGACCCTAAGAACCCCTAAATGCCAACTGGTAAAGGGGGTTACAAGAATATTTTGATCCTTGCTATGTGCATCCTGGTTCACCAAAGAATATCTCGTGAGGTCTTAAATGAAAGCCAGTGTCATGCTGGTCATTAACACTGGGTTTAATGTCCCCATAGGAAACAATAATATGTTTACTATCAAAGATTAAGATTTAAGACATAGAGAGAGAATCAGGATAATTCAAACAGAAGGGTTATATATAAAACAAAATCATAACATGAAACCTAGAGACTAAAGTAAACAGGTTAACCTTATGTCTAAATATGTTTTTCTCACCCCCAAGTTCCTTTGCAGCATTTTTAAATGTATGTACAGATACTATGCAAGAGTTATGTATATATGATAAAAATAGGTTCCTAAAATTTGTATTAAGGTAGAGGTGGCCAGACAAAGGGTGTTTATTCACCTGTCTCTGAAGGTCCATGTGTAAACTAAGTGTTGTAAGTTAATACAACGTGGAGTCATTTACATTCAGAGTCAACAGGAGGATGTGAAATCAACAGGAGAAACAAGAAATGGGGGTTCTACTGTCTCTGAGAATACACAGAGAACTTTGGAGATATTAGTAGAAGGGAAGCAGGTGCCCCTTTACCTTGCACCTACGAAGTAATCGGGAAGTGAAATTACATTCATGAAAACAGGATCTCAACCAGGTTCGGTTGAAATGCTGCAAAGGACATTTGGGGTGCAAAAAACTTATTTAGGCAGAAGGCTAACCTGCTGACTTTAGTCTCTAGGTTTCACGCTTTGATTTTGTTTTATATGCAACCCTTATGTTTCCATTATCCTGACTCTCTCTGTCTTAAATATTAATCTTTGATACTAAACATATGATTATTTTCACTATAAATATACATCAGTGCTGTGGTATTATACAAGGCGCTGATCCTGGGTTGAATCATACAAGCTGATGTGCTCATTGTTTCTATGGGGACAGCAAACCTGTTATTACTATGAGCATTCAGTGATTAAAGAGCAGAACACTACAGGTGGAATGCTTCAGTGGGACTCGGGGACTGTGCACCTATTGTTAATCTGTGAGACAAAGTAAGGGCTGGCATAGTAATGAGACTGTTTGGGTAGCTAATAGACTGGAGGTATCAGGGAGCTGGTACACAGCTAAGCACCAGCAAGTCTCTCTGTTACTCAAGGTCTGTCCTGAGCAACCCAAAACCATCACAATATAACCTCATCTATTGTCAGAATTAAAGTATGAACAACAGACTTACCACTTTCCATAGGGTGTTGCTTATAAAAATAGTACCAAGTTTTTTCTTAATGGAAACTTTGATGAAAACATCTAAATCTCAGGGACCATTTTAAATCCTACAGTCATGATTTCCATCTATTGTCAATAAAGGCTGAACAAGGGGGAAAGCTCTTAACTTGGTTAACGTGAAGACTGCTTTTTAATCATCATTAGAGCACATCATGCAAAACATACTAATAAGAGAACACATAACAAATTACATGCAAACACCCAAATTAGTTGCAGTGACTTGACTGGCTGCTACCATATGGGCACTGGACATCACATACATTGGGTCAATATATTACTCCTGGGGGAATTCTGCACCACTACGCATGCAAAGATGTCCCCTGCAGATTTCTTTGCTTCCCCACAGAAAAATGACTTTCTGATGGGGAAGAAAAGGGAAGCCATGCAACCGTCCCCAGCAGTATGTTTCGGGTGCCCAAGGAAGCTGGCAGAGAGGTAAATCACTGTGGGGCAGAGGCGGGACTGGGGAAGATCTGGCTAGTGGGTCCTATGCTGCGCCAGGCTCAGCTGCTATTCCCGCTGGGCTGGGGAGGTCTGGACTTCCTCTTCCCCTGCACGGCATCCAGGACTGTGTCAGACCCACCCCCGGTTTCTCCCCCGGCTGTAGGAAGCTCTGCAAAGTCTCTCCTCTGCCCCCCATGCTTCCTGTACACATCACTCCTCAGCTGCAGGGGTAGGGTTCCCTCTACAGGGAGCTGCTCCCACATCCACCCAACCCCTGTGCATCTAGACCTCCTCATGCCCCCACTCAAAGAAGCCCATTCCCCCTGCACCTGGACCACCTCAGTGAGCCACCCACACCCTCCCTTCCAAGCCTCAAACAGCAGTACCTGGATTCCCACCACACTGAGCCCCACTCCCCCAGCATCTGGACCCCACACTGAGCCCCACACCCAGACCTCCCTCTTCCGAGCTCTGTCCCCCCGATGCTCAGACCCCTCCCCGTTGAGCCCCAACCACCTTCACCTGGACCCCCTGCAGAGTCCCATTACCATTGCACTGAGAACTCTCCAACAAGCCCCTGTGCATCCAGATCCCCCCCCCCCCCCCCCCGGCACCCGGATCCTCCACTGAGCCTCCCGGACCCGGATTGCCCCACACAAAACCCTCTCAACCCACACCTGGATCCCCCTACACTGAGCCACTCTACACTTGGATCCTGCCTTGCTGAGCCCGCCCACCCACACCTGGTACGCAGGGGCAGGGCCCTGGGGTTTTTCTGGAGCAGGCCTGGTCCTTGTGCTGTGTCAGGGTTGGGTGCAGCCTCACCGCTGAGTCCATGTCCCTCGGGGAAACTGCACAGTGATCTCCCACCTCCGTGCAGCCAGTGGCCTGTGCTCCCCAATGCCATGCTGGAGCCTCCACATTTATTTGACAAATAGAAATTTCAGAATTTTAAAATATTATGTGCAGAATTTTTTGGCAGAGAATGCCCTCAGGAGTAATATATGCTATAGACCGGTCTTTCAGAATGCTTCATAGAAATAAAGTAAAACTAAATGCATCTTTAAAAGAGGATGAAGGTAATCTTGGGTTCTTACATTCTCTTCCTCCCTAAACTTGCCTGCTGAAAATATTTCTATTATGTCAGTGCAACAACTGAAACTAAAAGCCTCTGTTGAAGTAACATCTTGAAACGCTTGTCATTTCTGTGACAACAACACACTAAAATAAATACTTAATTATAGACAGAATAAAGGAAAGTTCAAACCCTTCTTGCTTTGAAAATTCTGCAAAATAACTTATTACTGCGGTTTTTTTAACTCTAATTCTGTTCAGTTGGCTGAAGGGAATTGCAAATCAAAGTGACTATTTATTGCATTGGGAATAAGGGACAGGTTAATAAAAATAAAGAAAAAACAAACTGAAGATGTGAAGCATCAAAGACAAAGTGGTAGATAAACATCACAGAATTTCATCCAAAATAGTAAATAATGAAATCAGAGCCAAGCAGAAGTTTGTAAACAGTTATTCTATAAACGTATTTTCATTATAACAAGTATACAATGCAAATTCTGATCATTATGTAAATTGGTTAGTTGGTAATCTTGTGTAATTCATAGCATTGCAGTACTGTTTGGTCTTTTTTTCCAGTGTAAACATTTATTCTGTATTGATTTTAATCTAGAACCTCCAGAGTAGCTGTTTGTTTTCAATTGATTTATTTTTTATTATTTTATTTTAAATACAAGAACACGGAGATTTAACAATCCAGTCTCCTCTGTTTTGATATGACAGCTGAATTAAGACAATAGCTAGGTAATCAGCTTCTATCTTCTCTTAATACAGAAAATTTTGTGCACTGAGAGTGGGGATCTGTTCCTGTCTGATAATACACATGGTATGGTATCTAGGTGCCTGGTTTATGGTAGTGAGGTTTGAGTGTCCTTTCCATCCTGACATAGTCTCCATATATTCTCCTCTTTTTACTTCCCCAAACACTCTACATTAACCCCTTGAAGTGATGAGATGGAAATTTCAATGAATCTTTTTGCACATTGTTATAGATATTAATCATTTCCTCACCTCCAATGGGGTGTTGCTGAGGTCATACTTGGTTTTCTATTTGTTAGTTCCAGTTTTCAGATTCATATCCTTGTCTTGTTTTTGTAAGTCATCTTTTAAAACAAAAATAGTTAATTACATTTAAAGACTGTAAGGGACTATTTGATCTTCTAGTCTGATGATCCTACATAATCCAATAATTTTTTAATCAAGCCCAGAACCTTGGTTTAAGAAAAGCCATCCCATCTTGATTTAAAGATCCCAAGTGATGAGGAATCCACATGTCCGTAGGTACATTGTTCTAATTGTTAGTTACCCTTTCTGGTAGTAATAATAACAACAATTTTAAAAGTACTCCTTATTTCATGTCTGAATTTGTTTAGCTTCATATTCCAACCAGTGAATAGATTTTCTACTAGGGTAAAAAGCAGTCTATTACCAGAAATTGTCTCCCATGTAGATTCTCATAGACGATGGTTAAGTCACCTCTTAACCTTCTCTTAAATAAACAAAACAAATTGAGCTTTTTTAGTCTCTCACTATAAGGGACTTCCCCCAATTGCTAATCATTCTTGTAGTTCTCTTCTGAACCCTTTCCAATTTTTGAACATCTTTTCTGAAGTCTGAGCACTGGAACTGGACATAGTCCAATAATAGTCTCACTAATGCCATATACAGAGGTAATATCTCCTCCCTACTTCTACTTGATATTCCCCTGTTTATACATGCAAGGATTGTGTTTTCTTTCTTGCTATAGAATTGTACTAGCAGCTCATGTTTAATTGGTATTAACACTTATAATCAATGTAATACTCTGCACTTCAGAATTTCCTGGTAAGATTCAAATAATTTTCTGATGGGAAGAGGATATCTTACTGAAAATGACCACTGGAGTGTGGAGCCTTTCCTTTCCTCAGGTTTTCCTATGTCAGAATCCATGGTATATTCATGGAGGATAGGTCCATCAATGTCCATCAATGATAGGCCCATCAATGGCTTTTAGCCGGGATGGTGTCCCTAGCCCAGGGATCTCAAACTCAAATCACCATGAGCATTACATGAGGACTAGTACATTGGCCCGAGGGCCACACCACTGACATCTTTTCATATAAAGATACAAAAGCCCTGCCCCCTGTCCCCGCCCCCACTCCACCACTTCCATGAGGCCCTGCCCCAGCCTCGCCTTTTCCCATCCCTTCTCCGCCCCCATTCCAACCCCTTCCCCGAAGTCACTGCTCCCTCCCTGCCCCTATTCCAACCCCTTCCCCAAATCCCCACCCCTGACCCACCTCTTCTCCGCCTCCTCCCCTGAGCATGCTGCTTCCTGCTCCTCCCCCTCACTCCTGGAAAGCGCTAAGTGCCACCAAACAGCTATTTGGCAGTAGGAAGCGCATGGAGGTAGGCAGAGGAGCGGGGACACAGCGGGCTGTGGGGGAGGAGGGGCAGCGGGTGAGGAGAGCTTGGCAGCCACAGGAAATAACTCCGGGGGCCGGGTGTTTCAGACCCCTGCCCTAGCCTTTGTTTGCCGGAAACTGGGAATGGGCGACGGGTTGGATCACTTGATGATTACCTGTTCTGTTCATTCCCTCTGGGGCACCTGGCATTGGCCACTGTCGGAAGACAGAATACTGGGCTAGATGAACCTTTGGTCTGACCCAGTATTTCTGTTCTTATGTTCTTATCCGCCTCAAAATAAAACTGATTCTGCCTCCATCCCTTTAAGCACCGTGCTTAAATCACACCTAGATCTATTCAAGAGAATTACATTCCAAGATGTATCTTCATGTACTGTATATGGTGGGAATATGAATCTTCCTTCCCCCTGAGAAATGCTCACAACCAAATCCTTCATTCTTACAACCTTGCTATGCACTATAACATCTCTGGACCTCTCTTGGTGGTCAACGCTAGAATTCAGTCATCTTGACAACCAATGGGCCAATGCCAGGTGCCCCAGAGGGAATGGACAGAACACGTAATCATCAAGTGATCCATCCTGTTACCCATTCCCAGCTTCTGGCAAACAGAGGCTAGGGACACCATCCCTGCCTATCCTGGATAATAGCCATTGATGGAGCTATCCTCCATGAATGTATCTAGATCTTTTGAACGTATCTATGGTCTTGGCCTGCACAACAACCTCTGACAAAGAGTTCCACAGGTTGACTGTGTGTTTGTATTAAGAAATACTTCCTTTTGTTTGTTTTAAACATGCTGCCTACTAATTTAATTTGGTGACCCCTAGTTCTTGTCTTATGAGAAGGAGTGAATAACACTTGTAGGGTAGGGTAAAAGTAGAAATCAGAAAGACCCTCATGGCTTAGATAAATATTACAAGCTTTTATTTTTATCTTAACATTTCTGTTACTTCCGAACCACCTCTAACTGGTTCATCCAAAGTTCAAATAAACTTTCATTTTATGCTAAATCCACTTGTATATATTATTCATGATAAAATATTTTTTCCATAAATTCTGCAGAGTTAGGCTTCTCTAAGAAGCTATAAATACAAAGTGAGGTAAGTAAAATGTGTTAAGCTACTAGAGTTTTTAGTTATATTTTAAATATATATTTTTGTCACTGCATTTTAAGAGAGCACACCAGATTAGATCAATTCCCCCCTCTCAGAGTCCAATGCTAAAGTAATATGAAATAAATGAAAGGTCAATAACTACATTTTTTAAACTTTCCATTGTTTGTTTGACTTTCTCAGAAGCTTGACAGCTACCAACTATCCTTTCTTTTTTGGCACAACATCATCTTCCCTCCCTCAAACCGTCTGTGTTTTTTAAAGTAGCTGAAATGAGCACAGTGTTTACTTCTGTTTTACTAATTTGGGTATGTAGAGGTGACAACCAGTGTTGCCAGCAAACTGCCAATGATATTGGTACCTGTCATGGAGTGTGGGGGAGTCAGCGCCTGCACCCCTCTTCCTGGGATTCAATGTGACTCTCAGCCAGCCAGTAGAACAGAAGGTTTATTAGGGACGCCAGGAACACAGTCCAAACAGCTTGTAAGTACAAACAGGACCCCTCAGTCGGGCCCTTCTGGGGGGGCAGGGAGCTTAGACCCCAGCCCAGGGGCTCCCTGCGTTTCACTCCACAGCTCCAAACGGGGGGCAGGGAGGCCAGATTTGGTCTGCACCTCCCCCCTCCTCCCCAGCCAGCTTCCAACTGAAACTCTCCAGCCCCTCCTCTGCCTTTGTCTCCTTCCCGGGCCAGGAGGTCACCTGATCCTTTTGTTCTGCAACCCATTCAGCTCGCACCTTTGCAGAGAGCCATTAGTTGCCAGGAGACAGAGTGTCGGCCATTCTCTGTCATCACACTGGCCCTCTCTGACTCTGCAACAATCACCCCTTATTCCCACCACCTAGAGACTTAAGAAATGCATAGGGGAAACTGAGGCACACACAGTATTCAGAGAAAACATTAACAGCAGTCCTATTTCGTCACAGTACCTATTTGGTACTGTAAAGCCAGCAAAAGGAACTCATCTTGGGCTTCTTTGTGAGATCTTCAAAATGGTGTCTTTTCTTGCCACCATTTTAGAAGACATTAATCTCTTTCCCTCAGCATTTAGAAAAGAGTGGATTTCTCCATTCAGATCTTAACATCAAGATGTATTGGGTATAACATACTAAAAAGTGATTCCTTAATTTGAGAAACTGTGCACATTTCACTGAAAGATGAAATGATGGTTTTGTTCTAAACCCATAGAAATGGTTCTTTGAAATCACGGTGTATATACTACTGATATTTGTAATTGAAGCATATATAGGATGCAGCTGGATCCTACAGTATCATTAACTGAGACTTAACTGTGGTACTTGAATAAGTGTGACCTTTTGCATTTTCACCATAAGTCTACTGAAACAAAATGCATAAAGTTGTCTGACAGCATTTTCAGATTAGCACAAACCTCAGCTTCCAGAAATGTGTCCTTGGCATTAGAAGGGTTTTCTTCATCCTGGATTTATAAAACAAAACAAAGAAAACCCCTGGAGATTTTCCATTTCAGTCATCTCCAACTTCTATTTACAAATCCAGTTTGGTTGTGGCCCAGGATTTCAGAAACTTTACTAGGGGCTTGATCCATCTTTATTTGGGAGCCCTTTTCATTGACTTCAGTGAAAACTAAAGTCTGGGCTAGAGCAGAAGAACTTGTGAGTTCCACCATTTGTGGCCAAAATCTGGAGAGAAAAACTTGTCAGATTTTTGGGGAAGTTGAATCCAAACCCTAGCCTAGGTGTGTCCTTAATTCAAATTCCAATCTAACCTTAATTGGCATCTGAGCTTTGCCTAATCGGTCAATCTTGAATACATACAGGATCTGTAAAAGTAACCCCTAAATTTTAAGCTTGCAGGCTCCAAAGTATTTTATCTACTTACATGGTTATTTTGTTTTTTTAATGAATCCTGAATAATTCTATTCTTTCTGAAGCTTTAAGAATGTGATGGTACTATTTTGTTACTCCACCTTTAATCTCTCTCGTGTTCTGGAAGGCAGAGTTGCAAAGACTTGCCCATCAGTTGCAGCTGGAGTTGTTGGCCACTAACCCTAGGAATAAAGTAGGATTAGATATGGCTTGTAGACGAGGGACCCTCTCATTGTGCTAGCTTAGCTACTTTGTTCTGATTCAATTAATAACGCTTTAATTTAAAGGACATGTTCCAGATTCATGAAGACACTGAGACCCAGAAACCATGTAGTCTTATTCACCATTTCCCATTATACTATTATATAGTTATGCTATTTTATAGTAGTACCATATAATGAGATGTTAACAATAGAACAATGTTTACAGATTTTGTTAATATTCACTTTCAGTGATGGTTTGAGAGATACAGGAAAAACAGAGGAAAAAAGTGCCGTATTTCAAGATAGTTATCTTAGGGCTGATTTTCGGGTGGTAGAACTGTGGTTTCAGTATAAGACCTGGATAATTATCATCATGCTCCCAGATTTGCATAAGTATGCATGTACAAAACTGATAATTTTTGAAAGAAGAATTTGAAAGAAGAATTACTGCACATGCAAATTATGGGTACATGCCATTATGAAAACCTGGGCTGCAGTTTACTCTCTCATTTGTTTCATGCATATTTATTGGTTAAAATGCTGTTCTTAAAAAGCCTCAAATTTGGAATCATGGACCACAATGTTAGCAAAGTATGATTATGTATGTGCCCCTCCTCTGCATTTCATCTATTTGCCTTGATTTGCATCTTAAATAATAATTAAGGCCCCAATCTTACAAATACTTAACCGCATGCATAACTTTACTCGTATGAGAAGTTCTTTTGGTTTCAATGGATTACTCACGTGAGTAAATATATGCACATGCTTAAATATTTGTAGCATCGGGGCCTAAAACATTTCACTTTTCAATCAGTATCTCTCAGCCCTTGTCGTTTGTTTATAATACGTCTTCCCTGGGAGTGTCATTTTCTACTAATGCTGCTCACTTGGTGCTGTGTACTAGCTCAGTGGTACCCACCAGTCTGTCTCATCAATGAGCGCATTGTCAAATTTCAGCCAATGCCATAATAGTAGAATTCATTACTTCCTTTCTACAGCATGCAATTCGACTTGCTGCTCGGGACCTCTTGCTGTCAGAGAGAATTGTGTGCTTACATCAGGCTCTGACCATTGCCTCTGGCTAGGTCTTCACTAACTGTCGGATCGGAGGGTAGATATCGATCTTTTGTCTAGACCCGATAAATCAGTCCCCAAAAGCGCTCCCCGTCGACTCCGGTACTCCAGCTTGCAAGAGGCGCAAGCAGAGCTGACGGGGAAGCGGCAGCGGTCGACTCCCCGGCGTGAGGATGGCCAGGTAAATCAATCTAAGATACGCCGACTTCAGCTATGCTATTTGCATAGCTGAAGTTGCGTATCTTAGATCAACACCCCGCCCCCCACCACCCGCTAGTGTAGACCAGGGCTGACTCTCAGCTCTTGTTCCTGGCTCTAAGCATTAGGCCAGGAACCATCTCTAAGCACTGAGTCAGACTGCCCATATCCTGGTCCCTGACAAAGAGAGATGTTTAAGAGGGCCTTTATGACACCCTTAAAATCTGTGAACCTTATAATTTGACTTACCTTTTCTTGATTTTATTTTTCTAAGTGAAATAGCAATGCCATTAGCCTGCCCAGCATTCAGGATTGACCCACCAATAATAAAGTCGAGGGCATGTGCAATGAAGAAAAGAAACAATTAGTGAGAAAACACATGTAACTTTCCATTTTCTATTGTGGTTATTATCTTGACAAACACTGTATAAGAAACAAATTGAAAATACATTGCTATTGTCCTTTTTCAGATGTTGGGAACATTTCTAATGTATTTATGTTTAATAAGAGGTATATAAATGTTAAATGCCTACAAAAATGCCTATGAACATAGGCTAGGCATTTTTGACATTGCTTAAAAATACAAACAAATTAATACTCAAACGCAACAAAAGCACAGCAATATAATTTATTAGAATCCACCACCAATAAACCAGATAACTCAGAAGCTGAAATTTCCCTCTCCGCTTCATTATTTCCCCTCCTCATACAATTCTCCCATTTTCAAATGTTTGCGTGAAAAGAGGATCTTTGTAGCACATTTTAAATCCAGTTTATTGCAAATAATACAATAGGCTGCTTTAGATACTTTAGACCAGATTATCTGGTCCAGCCAAGCTGTCTTCAGTGAAGGAGGACCAGAATGAAAGGACAAAGATAGGTTTCTTAACTAAAATTCCTTCCATCCCCTGGAGCCTATTCTAATTTACTCCAAGCTGTCCTCAGTCAGGGATTAGCAGGGTATAGGACAGCCTCTTTACCTGGCTGTTCTCCCTTCAATTGGGGTAAAGCCACTATGAGCTAGATTACCTTCCATAAGGGCAATCCTCAGGGACAACTTCACAGCTTCAAAGCAGCTTGTATCAAGGCCAAAAAATCTGGAACTACAGTTTTATGAGAGGGAAACATTACTGTTGACAGCATAAGTTATTTTCTACATACAAAAAATTAGAATAGGCAACAGATATACAAGGTAAGAGTACAGTAGAGATGAGGACCATAAGTTATGGGTTATAATATATTGTTGTTTATATAGGTAACTATGATTGCAAAAAGTTATAGAAATTAGTTTTTTTTAAATCAACTCATCCCATTTCTACAATCTTACTTCAAATAGTTCAGTATTTAACATCAGCTAAGGCAAGAATTCATCTGTCTCTTAATTCTTACTTGACTATGAAAGCTGTTTTTATAGTGGACATTTGTTTTGCAACCAGTGACAAAATACATTTATACTAGGTGCAATCCAAAAGCATTATACATTTTAATTTATTTAGTTGCAGTGCATCAATACCAATAGAATTATAGGGATCCAACCCTGAAAATACTTTTACATCAGATCTGAAGTCTTGCAAACTGGTATATTCCTAGGAGCTAAGAAGATGGTGCTCTGGAACATGAAAATACTTTCACCATACCTGTTTTACAAAATTGAATAGACACAAACTTTGCAAGATGCCATAAGCTGATTTCAGCATGAGACTTTCCCAAACCCGGCTTGCTCATTTCTCATTAATTTAGCTGAGATAGTATACTTTACACATGGGGAAATTAGCACTTTGCTTAATAGAGAAATCCTAAAATGCATTTCACTTTTGCTAGGAATATACACAGAACTGTACTTTTGTGAGTTGTCATTTTGTTTCCCATATATAGGTGGTGCAGAGTTTTGAGGAATCTAACATTTATAAGATCAAATTTTCAAAAACTGTCTACCATTTTCAGAATGCACGTGTATTTTGCATGCACAACTAGAGCCTTATTGGCACATGCAAATATAGCTTTCTCCTTGAGTGAAAACATGTGCCTGGAAAACTGAAGGCAAACAGAAGCTGCTCCTTTTTAAATTTGTCCCACAATACATAGTTACAGTATGTTGCTTTTCATTCATAGGATGTTCTAAACACAAGTTTTGACCTTGCTTGAGTTTGAATTGATAGAATTTTCCTGTGATGTGTAAACTAAATGGAGCTATGGCTATCAGTTTTCATAATATTCTTTCATTAAATGTAATTCTTTCACTAATGTAATGCCTGAAATAGAATCTCTACCCAAACAGACACTGTCAGAGACTTAATGAACTTGATTAGTCAGCAGATTTATAGAATCCATTTGTTTTCTTTTTAATTCCAAATGAATGTTGTGAGTGTTATCTATGTATTCAAGAAAGTAAAAGGACTGCTAGCATGGTCTAGGGAAAAGTGAAGGGAAGACAGTTGTGCTAGGTTTCTCCCACCTCTGTGTATGTATTTTCTTTTGGACTTCCCTAAATCAGACTCACCGCTCTTCTTGACTATAGGATGATTTTGTAATCTGCACAAATAGGGAAAAGGATGAGACACACCAAATTCATGTTCTCATGTGACTTGAGAGAGAATATAAAATCTGAACCTCATTGGCTTCAGTGGACTTTGGATCAAACTCTTTAATCCCAAACATTGGCTATCCCTGTTTACTGAATTAAATGTTTGCGCGGAATTATTCTAGATACATAAGAAAGGAACCAGCATTAATTTGAATTTCTGATGTACATATATTACCATACAATGTAGTTTATTACAGAAAATCATTATCTATCTATCTATCTATCTATAGACACAGATGTTTCTTCATATATTTATATATGTATATTAAATAAATGAAAGAACTTCTCGCAGATTGCCAGGAAAGGTTACCCAGTCACAATAGTCTTTTTTTTTTTTTTTTTAAGAGAAGTGGTGGCTTGGTAAAATCTTTTATTGGACCAACATTTATTGACGGAAGAGACAAGCTTTTGATCTTCACAGAGCTCTTCTTTAGGTCTGGAACACGTCACCAGCATCACAGCTAAAAAATAGTGTGATACTCTGGTAACCTTTTTAGACCTAAAGAAGAACTCTGTGAAGCTTGGCTCAAAAGCTTGGCTCTACCACCAACAAATGTTGGTTCAATAAAGTTCTCACCTGCCTTGTTTCTTATATCCTGGGACCAACACAGCTCCAAAAGCATTGCAAACAAGATTTTAAAAAGTTATTAGTGGCTGTTTTAGGTGCCTAAGTATTTTGAATCCCCTTCAAAGAGCCCCCTTTTCAAAATCAGGCCCCTTTAAGTTGTCTCAAGCTGGGCATCAAAAATCACTGGTCACTTTTGAAAATGTGCCACTGCTCCAAATTCCACATGAGCTCCAACAAGAAACAAATATTATATAGGGAAGACTTGCCACAATTCAGTAAGATGCATCTTATTAATTTATTTTGAAGGCTAAACAAACAGTTATTTAGAGTTGTGCAAAACTGGTGTACATTTTTATGTACAATTTTGTTTTAGGCAATTTCTCCCTTTTCAATTTTTTCTTTTTTGTTCAAATTGAAAACACAAAAATGTCTGAATTATCGAGTCCCTTTTTGATTTTTCACTTGGAAATGAGCTGATTTTCACTTTAAAAACAAACAACCTCCCACCTCCAATTTCAAACAGCTTTACCTTGTGTGTCAAATATTTCACACAACTCTACCATTTTATTCTCTTTCGATCCAGTAGTTCAGCAGGTCAGCTGAAAACATAAGGAAAAGTCAATCCAAAACAACAGCATCATAGTTAATCTTTTGCAAACAATTTCTCTTTGCTCGGGGATAACTTTAGATGTTGGCATAAAATGACATATCGTAAGTAAACCAAAAAAGAGGATTTTCGTAGTATTTGTCACGCTCTGCTGTAATATTTGAAGGACTAGACAGCATTCAAAAATCAGTCTTTGTTTCAAACATCACAGACAGAAAACAAGTCAACAAAAGGTGCAGTAATGAAGGCTAGTTTACTGAATTTAAATTAGCAAAATCCGAAGCTTAGTTTGACAGTAATACAATATTTTTGCCTATAAACAATGCTGCTTTGTCATTGTCATTATTTTGGCATGTCTGCACAATGTAGTAATTATATTAGTGCTCAATTATTTTCTGGCATTTTCTGGAAATGCCTGCACAATATTATGTTTGCCCTCTTCCCTACCCTCCCGTACCTTCTAATAACTCGGTCTTCTTGGAGCCTAAACAAATACAGTATATATATGTAGAAATGTGATAGAATTTCTACATGACTCAGCTTCTTAAGTCACCAAAAGAATCCTCTTGAGTTCACCTTTTCCGGTGCTGAAATTGATTTGGGTGATTATCATATCAAATAAACCTGACCTAAACAAGCCTTCAAGTGTCTGCTGCAGCTGGCACATCCCTGGCCTGATTTTTGTTCCTTTCTGAGATTTCTCTGTAAATATAGCTTTTCTGAGGCTACATTAATCACATTGCCAAATATTTCATTTTGAATAAAAGTATGTAGGTGCAGATATAAAAGGTACTTTTTGTTCTGTGTATTTTGGATTTTATCTGTTGGATCACTGACCATTATGGACTGCAGCCACATGTATGGTAAAATCCTCAGCTGGTGTAAATTGGCATAACTTCGTTGAAGACATGAGTTGTGCAATGTTCTGAAGATGTAAATTCCTACAGAATTTCTTAGTATGATTCAGGGTGGTTCTGTGATGCCTTAGAGCACATCTTGGTTGAAATCTTAGCCCCACTGAAGCCGATGGCAAAACTCCCATTAACTTCAATGGGGCCAGGATTGCACTACTGGAACCTTAGCAAAAACTGGGATGTGGGATAAGAGCATTCTTTCAGTTGCAGGTCTGCAGGGTCAATGGGCTTCAGTCTTGCAAAGCTCAGATGTTGAGAATCAGTTTGTAAGAGGCACTTAGGAGCTTTGCAAAAACAGATTCAGACCTTTGGCGCTCCTAAATTCTGTGAGATTAGAGCTGCTGAGCTTTATTCAGGGCAAACGTATTGCAAATAGCATAGCTTTGATTAACTGGGAATTTCAGTTAAACGGAGTTCAGAAAATCAGGTTTTCACTATGTTATTGGAAATATCCCTTTACTATGGGCGGCTGTTAGGCTACATTTAAAAATGATTGACTCAGTTTAATTATGCTGACCTCGTCCCATTTCTTCATGTTCCTGTTGCAATTCTCTGATGTGATTGCAGTCGTAGTTAAAGGAAAAGCTGTGTGGTGGCTATTTTTGTTTTCATATCCAGGATATTGTTAAAGTTGTTGCCATTAAAAATGTCCCCTGTTACAACAGGAGGGGGATATTTGATCAGACCAACAGGGAATAAACAACTCCTGGGATACTGAGAGAAAGGGCCAAGAGTAGGGTGACCAGATAGCAAATGTGAAAAATCAGGACGGGGATTGGGGGTAATAGGAGCCTATATAAGAAAAAGATCCAAAAATCAGGACTCTCCCTATTAAATCGGGACATCTGGTCACTCTAGCCGGCTCAGACCTTAGGGAATGCAGCAGCCATTCTCTGGCTGCTGTCCTGCCCTCCCTGCTTATCAGATTTGCGCAATTATAGATTGACTTGTGTTTCCAAGATCCTGTGGGTCTGACTGATTAGCAGTTTGGGAATCAGGAAGGAATTTTTCCTTCAGAGCAAGATTGACAAGATGCCTGCTGAGATTCTTCACCTTCCTCACAGCATCCTGAGGGCGTTTAATATAGAAAGTTAGTAAGGAAAGTAAGAATGTTGTCTGTTTATAACTGGAGTTTGCAAGGGCATCACAACTTGTGGCCAGTGTGCAGTGTGGATGAGTGATTTAAAGGGCCACGAAGTAAACATGAGTAAGAGATCCAGGAGGTTACTGAGGGATGCTATTAGCCTGAAGGAAGAAGGGAATATCTTAAATCCTTGCAGACAGAGGTACTCGTCATGTGCACTCCCATTCCACCTCTCGGGGGGGTGCGGGGGGGGGGGGCGGAAGGTGAGAAGATTCAGAAGTGGGCTGAATCATAGGCTGTATAGGGCCAATCCTGAATATTGGTTGTTTGTCATGACGCCATTTAACACTTCCCTGAGCCCAAATAAATGCCTGGGTTAAAAGTTAATATAGTTGTGGTCTTCCACTTTAAAACCCATCTCTTTAGCTGTGTTTCATTCTCCCATGTGTCCTGATCAACTTTGCATTTGCCAACAACATTTAGCACAAAAGATACATTAACCTAAAATTTCCCCCATGCTTAAAATAGGAAATTGGTGGGATATCTGAGTTACACAGTGTCTTCTGGCAAATGTTAACTTTTTAAATGGCAATCACTACAAATCAACAATCAGTAGCAGTAGATAGATTGTTGACTGGGCTTTTGGAATCCATTTTATCAGCCAACAGATGTCACTTGACAGAAAATCTGGTCAAACTTTTTTCATTTGTTTTTTTTATAAAAAGGACAACAAATCGCTCTTTAAATAAACTAAGTATTTTGGGGAAAGTTTTCATTTCTTATGATGATTTCTGACAAATTTAAAAAATGATCAAAAAAAATTTTCCGTTGGAAAAAATTGACAATTTCCATGTTTGGGGCAAGGAGTTCATTTCTTTTGATAATTTTCACAGAAAATACTTACCATTTTCCATCCAGGTTTAGTCAGACTTTTAGACTTAAAAAAAATTGTTGACCACCTAGAAGAAATATATTGAGAGACCAATGGCCTGTATTATACAGAAGGCCAGTCTAAATGACCATAATGGTCCCTTCTGGCCTGTGAATCTAAGAATCTGTAAGATGTAACTAATTCTTGCTAACTAGGTTTTTTTTTTCCATGTATGTTATGGAAAACCTGGAATAGTTTTCACAACATTTCCACCAACTTAATTGAAGTATGTTTAAAACAAAATGAATTTGTGTTTGTGGATGAGATTACTCAAAGATAAGGGGCCCCACATTTATGGTGAGCAGTGGACTACTAATATAATTGTCAACTCTGTTTATATTTCATTGTGATGGCATTTGATTCTATTGTTAAACCTTGTGTTCAGAAGAAAGACAGTGTATAAGATAATGAAATTTAAGCTTTATTATTGGGTCACATTCTGCTGACAGATGCATGTGCACATCTCATATTGACTTTGATGGGAGCGGCAAGTCTTTAGCTGCTTGCAATATTTCACTTTGTGTTTTTGGATTGGAGTGAATATGTAGAAATTATCTTATTGCAATTCTATGTAACTTTGGCTGCTCCAGCGTCAATAAAGGGCATGATCTTACCATTGCTGTTCACAGGGAACTCCCACTCAATTTAGCAGGAATGTGGGATGCATATCAGCAGAAACAAAGCCAAGAGGTCTATCTTCTTAATTCCCTGTAAACATCTTCAGAGCTATCACCTCCTCATTATCCTCCTCCAAACCTTCTTAAAATCTCCTTTTCCACCATGCTTGCAAAAAACTTGACAACAGGCTGATTATTGTGCTCAGGCCACTGCCTATCATGGTGACCAATATGGCCTCATTGTTTCCTTGTACTCCCTTGTCTTGTCTGTCTGCGACCATCTGTTGTCTCTTGTGTTATACTTAGATTGTAAGCTCTTTGGGGGCAAGGACTATCATTTTCTGCTGTTTGTATAGTGCCTAACACAATGGTGTCTTTGTCCATGACTTAGGTACTATGGTAATATAAATAATAAATAATAATAATTAGGAGCATATTACTATTGCCTCTTGTTTGGTAAGGGCTATGCTCTTAGCTTAAAAGCTGACACTCAGACTGTGAATTTGTTCCTATTTTATAGATATTCGTGGACTGCAGGGATTTCTGGACCAGGCCTCTAGACTAGGACTTGATGTATCTTTACAAAAGGTGGACAGAAACATCAGCAGAGTTTTTGCTAGCCTTTTTACTACCATGAAAACTGAAGAGTTGAATCGCTACCGTGACACATTACGAAGAGCAATCTTACTTCTAAGCCCCAGGGGAGCCCAAACTTTCATCAATGAGGTCAGTGCATTGTTCCTTTTAGAATTGTGCAGTACAAAAACATGCATAATATTTTATACAGTAGGGACCACATCTTCCAAACTGGCACATCTTGAAAATGTGGACCTACATGTGTTTGTTACTACATAATTTAGTCAATGTCCAGTTTCAGAGAAATGGTTGTAACATACTTCTGATTACATAAATACTGCAAGTGAATTGAAAGACCAATATATAATCCTAGAAAATAAGCTATATTTATCAGTGACTGTCATCTTTACCGAGGAAATTCCCAAATCCTTGCTAAAAGGAATTATGCTGTTCATGTCTGTACTACAAAGGGCTATAGAATGTGCTCTCAGTGTGGCAGTGGAATCACAGTATTTTTACTACAAACACAGTAGAAGATATTGGTTGCCTTATTTCTTAATGATAGGTTACAGTGTAGTAGCCGTGTTAGTCTGTGTCAGCAAAAAGAAAATAAGAAAGAAAGAAATACTTGTGGCACCTTAGAGACTAACAAATTTATTTCAGCATAAGCTTTTATGCTGAAATAAATTTGTTAGTCTCTAAGGTGCCACAAGTATTTCTTTCTTTCTTATTTTCTTATTTCTTAATGGTTTCTTGAGATCAGTGAGACTAATTAGGAACAGGATGTAGCTGTTAGGTAAAGATCTAATTAACACCATGCCATGGGCTACTGTTTTGACATTAATTATTTTCCCCACCTTTTTCCAGTATGAGGTAAAGAATGACGAGCCTGAAATCTAAGGGTCAGATCCTCAGCAGGTGTAAATTAGCATAGTTTCACTGATCTACACTAGCTAAGAATTTGGCCTTAAATGTCGTATCCTTTTGCTTTAAGTCACCAGAGAACTGAACTGTGAAATTCAAATGTGTAAGGCCTATTTCCAGTTATCAGTGTGTTGCTACATGAAAGCCTGCTATATTAAAAAATAAAATCATTTTAAATTGAATTAGTTCAGTCACTGTTTAGTGGTTTTCTTGGCTCATATCAGCATTAATAAACCTTTCATTTTATGTTAAACTGTGATAATGTGTAATTATTTTTGGATGAATATGGTTAATTTTAGCGCTGATGAATAAGGCAGACTAAGAGCATGGGAAGGTCAAGACAAAGGGTCAAATTCTGTCCTCAGATATGTGCACAAAAGTCTGTGACTTCAATTAGCGTTCTTCATAAGCACTTGAGGTCATAATTCAGCCCGAAGAGTTTACAGAAAGCTATGCTCAGCTCAACTAGTACTTCCTGTCTATTTTTTCATTGGAGGCCCACCATGAAAGAGAATTTTGGGTTGGTTTTCAGATCTGTCCAAATGAAATGTCCAAAACTGGAACTAAACTGAGACCAGCATTTACAAATCACTCTAACGTCAGCCAGATATAAAGTCTGTCTCCTTTCAATACTCATAATTCCCAGAAATGCTAATAAGAGTTATACTGAAAGGACAACAGCCCTGCAGGCCTCTAGAGTGTGAGTAATGCATTAAACCACTTTACCACTCAGCCCCTCCTCAAAGCAGTATAGTATTATAGGTATTAGGGCTAATGATCCTGATATTTTTCCAGATCCCTACAGGAGTATAACCGTGGGCAGAAATGAGAAGTAATTTATTTGACAATCTTCTTTTATTGAATCTTGATTGATTCAGAAAAGCTTTACGAAAGAATATTTAAATAATAAAAATCAACTCCCCAAAGGCTTGAGATATTTGAGTATATGCTTTAGGGGGCAACCCTGCATTGAGACTCAATATGTCTCTTACATTTCTAGTGTCTATATGATTCTGTGGAGCTGTGTACTTCTATAATCATGCAAGGCATAAATACAGATTGTACACAATACACTATAGAGTATTAAGTTGCAACTTTCAGATCAATTGTTTTTTATTTAGCTTACAGAGAGAGGTGTTCAAAGCATACAGAAAGAGGAGGAAACTAGTATGAAGGCAAGAAATCTACAGTTAACAAATTACACATACAGAAGGACTCATGTCTATAAACAATGGGAAACAGTTTTCCTCTCCTGGAAATTTACAAGAACTGAAAAAATATTTCACTGAAAAATTCCCAACCACCTCTGTTAACATCAATGAGGATACTAATAAAGTTCTTATTGAATGCAGGATAATGCTTGAGCACAGAGACACAAACAAAAGTTAAGATATTTTTAATGAAACTTCTGTTATTGTAAGAGACATATTCTCATCCAGTATCTCGAGACTGTTCAATGACTGTCGTGTGAGTGACTGTAACATCATTTTATAAAGAAAGGTTCACAGACCTCTTCTAGTTGAAATCAGCAGATAGTACTTGCAAAAAAAGACACATTCTTCATTTTCTTTAGAGATGGCCCTGATTTAAAAAAAGTGGATCCAGATTTCAGACCCAGTCACCTCCTAGCCGAAGTTCAGGCGTGTTTAGATCTGGCATCTAGATTTATAGAGAGAGGGGCCAACTTTGGAATCCAGATTCCCAAAGCTCCGAGGTGTGCGGTTGTAGGGTTTTATTTCGGGCTTGTCTCAAATTGTTTTAGAAATAATTTCTCCTCTATTGGCTTCGTATCCCTAATGCCTGGTTCTGTGATAGTCCATGCTCACTGCTTTTAAGTTCTGTGATAGTCTGTGCTCATAGGTTCTCAAGCTTTGTTTTCTGTTGAGACTGTTGTACTAGAGAGAGAGAGAGAGAGAGAGAGAAACCTCTTCTGTGGCAGTGAGGAAAATGTGGATTGAAGCTCTTTATAGACAACTGAATGTAGTGTTGCTTGACACCTAAAATGTTTTACAAATGTCATCTATGGCAGACAGTGCACTACAAGCTCACTTTGGGGGTTGAAGCAAACCTAGTTTCAATACAGTGAGCTTCTTTTTGGAGAAAATAGTATGTGAACTTCAATCACCGAGGGACAAATGCCCTCTTCTACATATGCGGAATTCCCTCTAACAGTGGGACTGAGACTGTTGCACAGTCAATGTGCAAAAGTTGGGCTGGATTAGGGGGATGGGCACATAGAGGAAAAGGAACCTGTACATGGTCCCTACATGCCAGTGCATCCATTACCTGGTTGTTCTTTCCTTTGGCTCATCCACTGGCAGGCAGGGCCACAAGGGCTATCTCAGCCTCTGCAGCCTAGGTTGGGGAAGGAGAGGTCACTGGAGGAGAAGTTCAGAGTCCAGCCTGCTACTAGGGCTGCGTGATGGGTCCTTGGCTTTCCTCTTAAATAAAATAAATTTGAACAGGCTACTTTTTAAAGTTAAGGGCTCTTCACTACATAAAGGCATCTATCAGCTGGAGAGAATTCAAATAGGGTGACAAAAATGATAAAAAGATTGGATAGCATGACCTTTTAAAGAAGTTCAAGGAACTTGCTTTATACAGCCTGACAAAAGGGTAACCAATGCTTAGAAGAAGTAGCATGAGAGGAGGAAGAAGAGGAATTATTTAAGGTAGTTATGGGTGATTTAACAGGAAGTAATGACCTAAAACTAAAAAGAGGAAACTTTCCAACAGTGAGGTCAATTAGACAATAGAGCCTCTTGCCAATGGATGTGATTGAGGCATCATCACTCAAGTTGTTCAAGAGTAGACTAGATGAAACACTCAATGACAGTGTAGAGGTCATTCCTGCACTAGTTCAAAGGATGGACTAGATGACCCAGATAGTCTTTTTCAAGACCTTTCTACTATGATTCTGTGAAAATGAATGTAGACTGGTGAATTTTGTATAACCACATACGGGATGAGGAATGAGTAGATGTACAGTAACTTGTTGGATATTTTTTTCCTAACCAGTTACAATTCACAATCGACATACATTTTAATATGATTTGTCTTTCAAACTACAGGTGGTCTCGATCACTTAATGCAAGACAGTGTGATTTGAGTCCATACAGTTTATTTTCTTTTAATGTTGTCACTTCTCTAGACCAATAGATCCTAAACTGTAGGTTATTAGATAATTGCAAGCTCTCATCAGTAAGAGAAGGGAATGGAACTCATGTCCTTTAACTGTGTGAAACTTGTTAATTGCCAACTTCAGTGAGATCTTAAATATGTGTGCTTTTAAAAAAGGCTCAACTATGAATACAATGTGTGTTTGCTGAGAAAGATGGAAAGATAGATCGGGTCTACTTAGGTTGTTTTAAAAAATAGCATGCAGAATGTAATGAGAAGATTGGTGTAGATGCATTAATACTGGATAGAATCAAAACTGTTCAGCTGTCTGACATAAGCAGGGCCGGCGCACCCTCTAGGCGACCCTAGGCGGTCGCCTAGGGTGCCAGGATTTGGGGGCGGCTTGCCGCGGCTGCCTCCCACCTCCGCGGCTGAGCCGGGAGGGTGGCTGCCTCCTGCCTCCCAGCTCTGCAGCTGAGCCGGGAGCTGGGGAGGCATCGCAGGTGGCGAGAGGTTTCCACGGGTGGGGGGCTGAGCTGCCGGCCCACGGGGGTGGGTGTTGGGAGCTGCCGCGTGGTGGGGAAGGGACTGGCTGCTGCATGGGAGGGGGCAGTGTTAGCTGGGGGTGGGGCGCAGGGCTGGTGCAAGGAAGTTTTGCCTAGGGCACAAAACTTCCTTGCACCGGCCCTGGACATAAGCCCTCCTCAATTAATGAAGACTTTCCTTGATTTACTTAACAATAAAGGCCTGTGCCTTTGGAGCAGGAGGATCAGAGCTCTCTTCCTAATGTCACCATGGAATTCTGACAGCCATGTGCAGTCACAGCTGTAAACTTCCCAGGTAGTCATAGATCAGGTAAAATTGTTTCTGGTTTTCTTTCTCTGCCCTCCCTATGTGTTCAGCTCTGAGCTCTTACTGGAGTTCAAGGATTTCTCTCTGTTTCCCCTTTTACATTCACCTATGTCAGATGATTGAATCAGTGCTGCTCTTGAGTCAGTATTGGCAGTGAGTTCAGAGTGGTATATGGTACTCTCTCTCCTTCCTGCCCCTCTGTGCTAGCTTATGTGCAAGACATTGAGCTTGTCTTTCTAAATTCCCCATGAAGTGACACCCTATCACACAAATGGAATTATAAAAATGATATACGGTATCTTGAACATCCTCTGCTCCCAAGGAAAACAATCTTACCTATATGAAATCATTTTTAAAGGAAATAAATATCCTTTATCTTTTATAGAAAGTTCAGCAGGAAATCATGTTTCTTATTGATAAACTTAATGTTTTGGTTTTTGGCATTCATTTTTAACACCTGCCTTTATATCTCTGTACCTATGTACACATATGTGGCTACGTATATGCTCGTTATAGAGTGATTTATAATGAGACAGAAATCTTTCGTGAGGAATTTGGTCTGTGAAGTTTGTTTTTCCTCTTCCCTCCTCCTTTAACATAATTGTTTAAATAGCAGTGATTGGCTAATTTTGTGTAGGTGAACTCGCAACCATTAAAATTGTGGGAATGTCATAATTCTTCATTGAGTAGAGCTAGAAGAAACGGCTGTACCTTTACTTTGTCTAAATCCAGCCTGCATTGCGTCTCATCAGAAACTAAAATCTAATCTGGCATTGATGACATTTTGGACAAATGGACTTTTTGGATTCAAAGGAAAATAATTAAAATTTAAAAGAAAAACAAACAAACAATCCTTAACTTCTCAAACCTGAACTGAAAGTAATGTTTCCTGATCTTGAGTAAATTGGCTTAAACACAGATTCTTTTCCTTTGGTGATTTAACAGAAGAATACAGTTTGTCTCACTACACATAATCCAAAATGCAGGAGCACTGCAAAACCAAAACAACAGAAATCCATATGGAAATATTTGTTTGAATTTTAATATAAATTGTAGGCAATTTGTGAAGAGGCTAAATTATTTTATATGATTATATGATAGCAAAGTCTACATACAACACCTTCCTATTTGTTTCAGTTATCTTTAAGTGATTATATTTTTAAAATCCTTTTTGTTGGATTCAGCTATCTGTGATCCATCAGATTTTGAAAATCATTGTAATGATTATGAAGAGGAAAAACATAAAGCAGCATCCATTCATACAACTTTAATAGTAAACAATAGCAACAAGTCTGTGGATGTTTGGGAAACAAAGATGGGAAAATGACTGGTTTGTAGAAATACAAGAGCATTAGTAGGAATTGTGGGCAGAGGCGGCCTGTCCATGTAGGTGAACTAGACGGTCGCCTAGAGTGCCAAGTTAAATGGGGTGCCAAAGTCAAGGGAAAAAATAAAATAAAAAAATTTAAAAAATTGAAAAAGATGAAAAAAATACAAATAAAATAACAAAGATGTCATTATTTCAATTTCCATATGTGTACGGAGAGAATATTAATTATAATTCATTTCTCTACATTTCTGAGAATGTATTAATATGTCAAATCTTTTATTTACTGCAAAAATAAATATTTTAGATATATTTTTTTTCAATTTGTGATGTAGGGTCAAGATGAGCCACTCCACAATTTTGATAAACAATAACTCAGCCACAATGAAACACATCCACTAGCGGATGCAATGCTAGTGACACCTAACTAAAATATACATCCAGGTCGCATATCTGGAAATTCATATAGAGCGGAGATATCGCGAGTTGATACATGTCATATGGTCATTTTAACACACATTGCAGGTAGATGGTTAAGAATCAAGTGAATACTGTGGAAAATTGTGTTTCTTGGTGCCAAAGAATAAAGAATAATGTTTTTCAGCATTATAAATCCAAAATGACAGTATCTTTAAGTGTTATTAAACCATAACGTTATTATTGGGCTTTATAATTATGAACATTTCTTTGTTACAACTGGTTCACATGAAATAAATAAGGTCCATAAAAGAAAAGTAACAGCGTTAACGCTTAGTAGACTATGAAAGTGATGACATCACACTCTAAACTGGTAACCATGAGGAAGGGGATTACTTTCCAAACAACTGGTGTCGGGTTATAACGTTCAAAAAGGTAATTTTGTTTCCATGTAAATGCTGTAACTAACTGTTTTAATAGGTAAGTGACTGTATGTTACTAATCATTGAACCTTTAAGCAGTGAAAAGACGTATTGGGATGACTGCAATGTGGTTTAAATCGCCAATTGTATAGTGGGTGTGTCAGCCACCCTTAACACTATAATTCTTGCTGTTGGGAGCACAGTAGATAAGAATATTCAAATATCCCATGGTAGAAAGAGGAAAAAAAAACCCTCAGGAGCTAAGTATCATAAATGAAAGGCTGAGAAGGAAAAGGACCAAGCAAAACAGCGGGGATCCTTCCTGAAATATCTTCTCTTTAATCCAAATAAGGATGGAAGCAGTTCACAGCATCCAGATGAAGGAATTTCACTTGGAGAGGAGGTTAGCTCACATCCGCATGGAAGCAGTTTGGAACATCAAGATGAAGGTATATTACTTTGTGATGAGGGTAACTCACATCCACAAAAAAACAGTTTGGAAACTCAAGATGATGGAAACTTACTTCTAGATGAAGGCAGCTCACAGCATCAGACTCGTATGGAAATGGAGAAAATGTATTCACCTTCAGAGACACATGCAGAAACTGAAGTAAATGAAGTAGAAGGAAGAAAGGATGAAGAAGTTACAAACAAGTTACAGTATGGGGACCCAGCTTCATGGCCCAGATATGATGATAGTGTGTGGCAAATTCTCGTGGAACATGGACCCGAACATGTTCATGAATTTCCCGTCCCTAAGGATGGAAATAAAAAAAAAATTCTCTGCTCAGCATTACAAGAGGATACTCATTAATGTGGAAGAAATTCATCAAAACTGGTTACAATATTCAATGTCGAAAGACTCTATGCTTTGCTTTTGCTGCAAGTTGTTTAGAAATCAAGCAACTGGTACATCACTTACTGAAAATGGTTTGAAGGACTGGAAAACATATCTTCAATTCTCTCTTCACATGAAAGAAGTACAGAACATTTGGAATGTTTTCAAAATTAGAAAGAACTTGAATTGCAATTGAAAAAAGGAAAAACTATTGATGAAGACAATTTGTGTGTGATTAAGGAAAAAGAAGAATCTCGGCAACAAATATTAGAGCATCTGATTCTCGGTGGGCAAAATTAAGCATTCCATGGCAGTGGTAGAAATGAAAAATTATACACTCCAGGTAATGGAAACTTTTAAAAATTTGTTGAATACCTAGCTTTGTTTGATCCAGTCATGAAGGAGTATCTACATAAAATAACTGATTATGGAACAGAGGTTCATTACTTAGGAAAAAATATGCAGAATGAACTGATTCAAATCCTAGCAAATGCCATTAAAAAGAAAATTGTAGAAGCTGCCAATTCTGCAAAATACTTGTCAATAATACTGGACTGTACACTAGATGTGAATCGTGTTGAACAAATGACAATGATCATTCGTTTTGTGGATATGGAAAAGTCTGCAGATGAAGATAATGTTGAAATGCTCATCAAGGAATATTTTTTGGGTTTCGTACCACTGAAGGAGATAACTGGAGCATATATGACTGAAACTATTTTACAAGAGCTTGAAACAATGTCATTATCTGTTGAAAACCTACGTGGCCAAGGCTATGATAATGGGAGTAATATGAAGGGTAAAGACAATGGTGTGCAAAGGAGAATGATGGAAATCAATCCTAGGGCCTTTTTTGTTCCTTGCAGTGCGCATTCTCTGAATTTGGTTGTCAATGATGCTGCTAGATGCTGTTTGGAGGCAATCAGTTTCTTTGGCCTGGTGCAACGTGTTTGTGTTTTTCTCAGGCTCAACACACCGTTGGGAGATTCTGACTCGCCATGTGAATTCTCTAACTGTGAAACCACTTAGTCAGAGAAGATGGGAGAGTCACATTGATGCTTTGAAGCCTCTTCACTATGAACTTGGAAATATTTATGGTGCTCTAATTGAAATGTCTGATGATACTACCTTTACTGGATCATCTGGCAATATGGCACGTTCAGATGCAGAAGCTCTTGCAAATGGCCTTTCCAAGTTCAAATTTGTGACTTCACTCATTTTGTGGAATATCCTTTTCAAGATTAACCTCACTAGTAAGCAGCTTCGGGAAAAGAACTTGAACATACATTCTGCTATTCAAAAACTGCAGCAAACTAAAAATATTCTGGAGGAATTCAGAAGTGATGAAGGGTTCGAAAGAACACTGGTAGATTCTCTTGAGTTTGCTGAAGAAATAGACTTTTCGACAGAATTTGAACGAGAGCCAGTTTGCATTTGGCAAAAGAAACAGCAGTTTTCGTATGAAGGATGAGACACACCCATTCAGAACCCAAAACAAAGGTTCAAAGTGAATTTCTACTTCGCAGTCCTTGATACTGCTAGTCACACAGTTGACGAAAGATTTCAATAGACGCAGCAGCTAGAGTCAGTATTTGGCTTTCTATATGATATCCACAGCTTGCAAAAGAAAACAGCAAAACAAATAAGAGTATTTTGTATAAAACTGAAGTCAGCATTGACTCATGAAAATTCAAAAGACATTGATGCTACAGATTTGTGTAGTGTGCTTCAGGCTTTTCCAAGATGACTTAAGAAACATTCCACTCCTGAAGAAGTACTGAAGTTTGTTTGTGAAAATAAATTCACAGACAGTTTCCAAACATTTTTATAGCTCTACGCGTTCTTTTAACTTTGCCAGTTTCCGTAGTTAGTGGGGAACGTAGCTTCTCAAAGTTAAAATTGATAAAAACATACATGCGTTCAACAATGGTGCAAGAGAGACTTGTTGGACTTGCCACAATGTCAATAAAACATGAAATAGCTTGAAAACTGGATCTAAAAGAACTAGTGACTGAATTTTCAAAACTTAAAGCAAGAAAAGTCATGTTTTAAGAGCACAGAGTGTTTTGTAAATTTAGGTTAAAGTTCACTGAAGAGTTTTCTTATTTCTTTCTATATTGGATGTAGTGGTAATGGCAGTTAAAGCAGGATATCATAATGGATGATTTTGGATTTGTAATAAAAATTACAAATGTATTAAAAATGTTAATTATATTTGAAATCGGACTGAAATATTTAGACAAATCTCTAATGAACATTTTGTGTCTCTATTTTATCTGATCTCAGAAACATTGGTTGGACAGACGGACGGACAAACCGAATAATTAAGCCTCTGTTTAAAAAACAAAACGCTTAAAAAACATTAAAAGGAAAAAAGGGGCAAAATGTTTCCCAGTTTACCAAAAACCTCAGCCTAGATCTGCCTTTAGGGTTTGGGGATGGGAGTGCCGATTGCATGCTTCGCCTAGGGTGTCAGTTGCTGGCAGCTACTGATTGTGGGTGGCCTTTACAAGGTTTAGAATCTGCTGTAGTATTAGTCTTTTTACTTAATATGTAAAGACGGTGAGAATATTGGCTGGCCTAAATAATTTAGATATTTGCTAGTATTTTGAATCTGATAAGTGGACACTTACGCATAAGTGTTCAGATTCATTCCTGGTACAACATCATTAGCTTTCAATGCAGCTACGGGCATTGATAAATTTGCCCCTGACTATTTAACTGTCTATTGGTTAGTTTGTTCTAGATGCAAATACTAAAATTAATCCAAACACATATACACTTCGATTTCCACATTCTTCAATCTCTAATCCTTTTGAACAAAGGATTTCAAATTTACCTAGGAGTGGTCGAGGAAACTCTAGTAGATTTACTGATAATATTAGCAGCTAAATTAATCATAAACAAGTGGAGAAATCTCTCACAAATCTCATTTTCAACATGACTAAATATGACATGTGTGGCTATCACATGAAAAGGTGGCAGCACACTATGGTGGAAGATTGCATATAGTTGGAGGTAAACAAGATATTCATTAAACACCCTTCATTGAAGTGAAAACTCAGATAAAGTCATGGGTAAGCTTAATAGTCTCATATGAATTTTAATATGGCAGACATTTGTTTTACTCCTATAGAGTCTGTCTTGATGTTAACGTGAACACTGACAGTAAAGCTTTACCTGTGTACCTAATTGTTTGTGGTGGTGTTTATTTTAATTTGGTCTGCTATATTTTTGAGTATTTGAGGATTTTTCCATTAGCCCATGGCATTATCACTTGATATTGTTTTTTCTGTTAGATTTTTGTATTTGCTTATTTATTATAAAATTGAAGAGCTATTTAGACTTAGATCTGAAACCAAATTCTGACCAATTAAGGGAAATTGGTATAACCATCTCTCAAGTATGATGTAAAGGAACTGTGTGTTCTAAATCTTCATCCTAGCAGCCCAATTTACCCCTGTGACCTGCTTAGAGTAAAAATATGTGCACAGCTGCATGTGGAGATAAATATGAATAGACACGTAGCCATCATGCACCCCAGACCTTAACCCAGAATGTATAGGCTGACCATATGTCCTTGAGACAAAAACGGGACATTGGGATGGCAAAAACGGGATGGGGAGACAAGGGGCAGCCGCAACAAGCCGCCCCTTGTCTCTCCGCTCAGCAGCTCGGCGGGGAGACGAGGGGCAGCCGCAACAAGCCGCCCCTCGTCTCCCCGCTCAGCAGCTCGGCGGGGAGACGAGGGGCAGCCGCAACAGGCTGCCCCTTGTCTCCCTGCTTGGCAGGGAGACGAGGGGCAGCCGCAACAAGCCAGCGTTCAGTTTTTTACAAAAAAATAAAAACTATATATAGTTTATTAAAAACGGGACAAAATGGACATTTATATTAAAATGACGGGACGGTCGGGAAATATGAAAAAAACGGTACTGTCCCGTTTAAAACGGTACGTATGATCAGCCTAAGAATGTACCTCTTGACTCCTGCAATTAAGGACCTGTAGGACAGCTTCTCCACAGAGTTATGGTGACACATAATACTGGCTGACATCTTTCCCCATTCCCACAGCTGGCCTTGGGTTTTCTGGCACTTGACTCATCGCAGTGCCTGGGTGCTGAGAATTGCCATAGACTTTGTAGGATGATAGTGGATTTCTTCATTTGTTGGCTACAGTTTTTAAAATTGATTCTTGGCTTCATCCTGTCCCTGTTGAGCTCTGTGAGCCCACTCTTTCATCCTGTGGGATGGCAAAACATTGGTAATGAATACAGATCATTGCATCTTCTAGCTGGGCTCCCTATGCTTGTTCCCTTTACTAATTAAAAGGGGCACTTCTTCCTGCCAGAGATTAATGGCTCCATGACTGTGGGATTTCCCTGGCACTTCTCCCATCATGCATTCTTGTTCTATCCTCTGAGTTAAAATATATGATTTATAATGAATTAGGTTTTTTTTACTTGTAGTAGTTGCATGCATGAAGGAATTTTTTAATTGAGTTCTGCGTACGTTACTTGTGTAATTCAGTTAATATATGTTAAACCCTAAACAGATATTGGACCAAATTCATCCCTGGTGTAATCCCTCTGGAAAACAGTGGAGTTATAACAGCAATGAGTTTGGACCACAGTGCTTACTTTTGTTACACTTTAGTTTTTGTACGTTATTAAATCATGTCACACTATCATTTCCAAATGCTCAGACTGTGCTCTTCTGATAGTTTCATAAATATCTTTTACAGCATAGTGTACCAGAAGATATTTTATCATATAAAATTACTCAGAGACACAGTAGTTTGACCAGCTTTATTATGGTCTGTACTTTCTTATTAAAACTGACAGCATTCCTAGCACTGTTTATGTAACATGCTCATATCATTTACATAGCTGTGATGGAGGGGGGGGGGGAAGAACCCAAGTGTGGGCAGCAGTATGCTTAGTAATTAAACTGTATTACTAGCCTTATCAGAGCCCCTTTTCGTCCTAGATTCCTGTGCATTTTGTTCAAGTTTAAAAAGAGGTATGATAGATGTTGCATTAGCAGCTTGCCCTTCTTCTCCTGAGTGTGCGCACACCTACATTACACAAACCCACTGTCTAATTTTGTTAGTCAGTGGTTGAATAGGAGGGGAAAAAATAGGGAGATGGTTACATTTGTGGTGCAATAGACACTTGTGAGTGGGTGGGGGGACAAAACAAACAAATAAAAGCCGTAAAGGAAAGTTTTTTCTTAATGACCATTTAGTTGCATGTTGTTATGCCCTGAAGCAAAACTCTTATTTAAGAAATTCTTACTGTTGTAATTCTGAATGTTGTTGTTTTCCATATAATTCTCCAATGCTGTTTGTAATCTTGCTAAGCTATTGGTTTTAATGAGATCTTGTGAAAATGAGTTCCATGGGGCATTTCCTTTTTTATCTGTGTTCAATTTGATATTTTTTGGATTTTTTCAATATCCCTTTTGGTTCTTGTATTAAGAAAGACGGCATATACCTGATCTCCCTTCACTCTGCCTTTTTTGTAGAAGCAGTGCAGCTCTCAAATGCAGTTCTGAAGTAGTAAAGTTAACTCTCCAGAAAGGAATAGAACCTGAAGTATATCTGAACTTTGAAAGTGGTGGTTCTAACCTTTTTGGCATCCTTCATGAGGAAAGACATTTATGTAAAGTAACTGTTGGTATTTTTATTTATTCGGTAGGTCCTGGCATCAAACATATTTGTTTTAGAAAATTCATGTAATCTTTATCTGAATTTTTTTTTAAATGAACTGAAAAAATTGTTATATGTATGCATATTTGAACACACAGAGTAACAGGGGTTTTTTGTTTGCTATTCTTATACACTGAATTGATGGATGGAAGAGTAACCTTAATAAATGTACAAGGTTTCTTTTCTTTTCAAATCATTTACTTTTGGGAGTTTGCCTGAATATTTGAACATCCTGCAATTTAAAGATAAACATTTTCAAAAATGAGCTTGAAATTTAAAATACATACTCTGACATATCTGTGGTCATAGAGCACGTAAATATATGCAAAATGTTTCTCTATAAAATATTGTAAATCTTTAGGCAATGACTTTATCATTCAGAGCAAAGATAATTGTGTGCAATTTTAGTATAATTTACCAGAATGCTTGAGATTACTAATTAATTATGGATGATTAATTTTTAAATATGACCCTACATTTGCATTTCATTATCCTCTGGTTTGCCGATCTTAAAACTTTAGCAGAACTACTGTGTCTCTGTGTAGGAGAACCAGTTATATCTTGTAAAATCTGAGTAATATAACAACTAATAACATAGCTATTTAAAGAATTTGCCATTTTCTAATTATTTTTAATTAGATGTATTGAAAGGATCAGATGATATAGATGTTAGAAGATATAGAACTGAAATAGCACAGTTATTTGTGATATTTTCCAATGCCTTAGGCACCACTGTGCTGTAATTATTGGGTAAATGTTGAGATTTTAATGGCAACTACTGTATTTCTCATGTAAGTACTGTCTTCCACTAAGATGGCCTGTCATCCCTCCCTCAAGATACATATTTAGTCCTGCCATTCTGGATTCAGGAAGTGACTCTGTGATTTACTCCTTTCCTAATTGCAAGAGATCATAGAGGAACAGGCCTTTTATCCTGGAAAAAGATAAATAATATGATAGTTACTAATTTGCACTTTGATTGTACCTTTTCAAATTCTCATTTAAATATCAGTTTTCATGAATGAAATAAAGTGATATTTACCCAAGACGCTTTTAGTTCCAAATTAATTTGGAAAATAATTTGAGTCTTGAATAATTGTCTTGGAAATATGGCAGAGTCCTGTTTGCACACAAGACAGAAGTTTAGGCAAAACTTCCCTTGAAAGTTTGAGGAGACTTGTCCTAGGACAGAAAGTTCTATCTATTCGATCTTCTCTCCTGGTTCAGATTAGAGCAGGTCATTTGTGCCAATAACCCCAAATATCTATTGTGGTAGCTAGCTAAAGGACAAAAGTATCCTGGCTTTCCAGTGACCATATTCCTTCTTTCAGTAACAGCAATCAGAATGACCTACAGCAGCCCTATGGCACCTGAAGCTCCATCTACACTGGGTAGATGCTCCAGGGCCTGGGTCCATTGGGTTTAGGTTTGCTTTGCATTGGTGGATCAGCACAAAGGTCAATAGGGCCTAAGACTTTGACTAGATTTTTATGTTCAGAGTATAGGTTTTCATGAAAACCTCAAGAGTACTGCAGGTAAATCTCACGGGAGCCCATTGAAAATGAAAGTAAAGAAATATTTGGGAACCTTGTTTGTCAGGGGCAGCACTCGGATTTGAATAAATCACATTTATAACAGAAGATGGTGCTATAATTGCACAATAAGACTGCATTTCCTCAGGCAAAGAGTGTTCTATGTCAGACAAATAGAGCAGTACATCATCAGCAGAGAGTGTGATGTCTTAGTTGCCTTCATTCACCTATATACCCTGAAGGTATAAAAGGTCAAATACTCAAAGATTTATGGTAAGAGGTCAAATGGAGAGGGCAGAAAGAAAGGCAGACTGAGCACAGTCCTGAGAGATATCACTATAGAGATGAGAGGTTTTATAAGTAAGATGACTGTGACATTGGGATGGGAATGAAATGCATTGGGGATTATGAAGAATTTTATGGAAACTAGTTAAGGCTTAAATCTCTACAGATTTGGTTTGAGATGCTTTTCCAAATTTTTGTCTGCAAACTTGGATTAGAAGTCCTGCAAGAAGGGATTTTATGAGAGATTTTTGGTACTCCTTGTTTTCATATGGGCTAGGAAATGGAAATAACATAACATAGTGTTTTCTCTTAGCATTTCGGTCTTATCTCATGTTTTTGCTTCCTGTCCCAAATGCTACCAGGAAGTCCAGAGATGTGTGAAAATAAACATAAGTTTGTGGGGAAGGATAAAGTTATCTGAATATTTTCAAACTTCAGCATGTGTGTTGTTGAGTTTTGAGCAAAGTAAATATTCAGTTCTTATCTTACCTACCTTGGTTCACCCATGTCTTCTGAACATTAACATTTTTAGAAGATTCAGAACACTATACAGTAACTCCTCACTTAACATTGTAGTTATGTCCCTGAAAAAAGCGACTTTAAGTGAAACAACGTTAAGGGAATTTAATTTCCCCATAAGAATTAAGGTAAACAGGAGGGTTAGGTTCCAGGGAAATTTTTTTCACCAGACAAAAGACTATATATTATACACACACACACACACACACACACACACACACACACACACACACACACACTATATGTTTTAAACAAACAATTTAATACTGGTACACAGCGATGATGATTGTGAAGTTTGATTGAGGTGGTGAAGTCAGAGGGTGGGATATTTTCTAGGGAATACCTTACTGCTAAATGATGAACTAGCAACTGGATGAGCCCTCAAGTGTTAACTCGTTGTTAATGTAGCCTCACACTCTACAAGGCAGCATGAATGGAGGGAGGGGAGACAGTGTGGCAAGCAGAGACAGAGACACACACCTTGTGTGAGAGAGAGATGCGCATTTCCCCTTTAAGTACTCTGACCCCACTCTTAAGTACACTGCCTTGTTAAGTAGATCAGCAAACTGAGACCGCAGCTGCTGCCAGGAAGCTCCCTCCATCCTGAGCTCTGTCGTGTGTCCCCCTGCTCTATGGAAGATGGGGTAAGCGGGGTGCAGGAGAAGGAGGGAGGGGAACACCCTGACATTAGCCCTCCTCTTTCCCCCCACTGCCCCCCGCACAGCAAGCAGGAGGCTCGGGGAGCAACTCTAAGGCAGAGGGCAGAAGCAGCACATGGCAGTGGGGGGGAGGGACAGCTGAACTGCCAGCAATTGGTAGCCTGCTGGGCAGCTGCTGCACAGGGAACTTAGGGGAGCGGGAGCTGATAGAGGGGCGACCAATCCATCCTGGTTCCAAGCCCCACCAGCTAGCTCCAATGGGCTGCTCTTTCTGCAAGCAGTGGACAAAGCAGGAGGCGGCCAAACGATGTTATAAGGGAGCACTGCACAACTTTAAACAAGCATGTTCTCTAATTGATCAGCAAGGAAACAACATTAACCAGGATGACTTTAGGTGAGGAGTTACTGTACTCCATTGGACGTTAGTGACTTCACAAGCATCATGAAAGGACAGGCACAGAGATGCAGACAATATTCAGGAAGATGTTCTGTGTTGTTGGAAGTCTGCCCAAAATTGAATTAGCCAAGAATGCTGATTAGCATTAATTATTTATACTGCTCCATTAATGTACAGAACGAGCTAAATCTATGTAAGACGGGCTAAAATGCTAATGATATACGTGATATTTTGTAATTCTTATAATACCGATCATGGCAAAGATGTGGGCAGAGGTGCCAGGGGCTGGGAATTTTGTGCTTGTGGACAAGGGAGGCAGACAGGATGTGCTGTGAAGTGGTGCTTACATCACCTTTCTGCAGGTGTAGTGTTCACTCCCTGCACTGCAAAACTAGGAGCATACTTTAGTTTTGTTTGTCTTTTATATCCTTATCAGATATGCAGGGTGTCTAGTATGCTGTTCTTTTACTATCCTGCATCCATTGCAAAGCATGTTGTAAAGATTTTTCTCTTTGTAGGTTTTATGAGGGATAACGGATAGGGCTGTGTAGAAATCCCTACTCTTAATCTTACCTAGTCAAGGGTCAATATCTTTCTATATCTGTGCACTGTCAATGCTAGTGCAATACAAGTAATGAATAATGGCTCCCATACTGTGATCTATGTGGGAATATGTAAACTCTGCAACAGAGTGTCAGAAACCATCTTGGGGATGGTCATTGCTGTGGCAGTTGGGCTTAGCAGATGGAGACAGGAGTCAGAGCCAGAATCAGGAGCCCAGAGCAAGGTTGAAACAAGGCTGAAGCAAGAAAGAGGTTGGAACAGGGCTGGAGCAGGATAAGGCTTGTGGCATCTATTATCACTATCATACCAAACCGTGAAGTGATGTCGAGCAGACTGAGCTGCTATTTCTTCTGCAAGACTTATATACCTGCCCTGAGGTACCAGACCAGCTCTTGGCTTGTGGATTGGCAGGAGCCTTGCACAAGAGTGACTCATCAACAGGCTGTAGTTCAGGGATGACTCATCACCTTACAGAGGGTAATTTCTGATACCTCTCCTGTTCCTCATAGGGACACCCAAGAAAATTCTACAAACTGTGAACTCTTTGTGCATCTGTTGTAAGGCGCGTACTACACTCGTTCCACCTATGTATCTTCTATGCTTCAGCCCACTGGTGTGATTTATTTTTGCATCACTGTTTCTATTACCATCTTTCAGAGTTCTGCCAGAATTTCTTTGCAATGCAGCATGATTTCTTCCCAGGGTTATTTATTGATTGATTTGTATCACAGTAGCACTAAGAGGCCTTAACAGAAATTTGGGCTCCATTGTGTGAAAGTCTGTGCTTCAAGCCGCTTACACTCTTAATAGACGAGACAAACAAAAGGTGGGAAAAGGAAGCATTTCCCATTTTACTATTGGGGAATTGGGGCACAGAGAACTTTATGCAAGGTAACACAGGAAGCAAAGATTGAACTGTGATCTCCTGAGTCCTAGTTCAACACCTTTATCAAAAGATCATCCAGCCATGGGATACTGTCAGCTATATTTGTTTCACTGTTGACCCCTACCTACAGTATTTGAACTTGCTGGAAAGTATATTAATTTCCTCCCAGTCCATCACTTCAGTGATTCGGAGTAAGACTGTTGGCTTCATTCTAGATCAAATATTATAAACCTCTTAAAATAACAAACATGGTTTTTAGTTTTATTTTCTAACTAGCTACGTAACCAAACTTGCACATAGAGTCTTACAGGTCATTTGAAGAATTGCTCAGGTAAATTTTTTTTATTGAATTTGGGTCCTTTCATTTTAATGGAGTTAAACTTTGCTGTGGAAACACTCAGTGGATGGGATCAGTTTGTTTGGCACTGACCCATCCATTCAACTTGAAGCAATCAGATTAAATAGCTTTGCACTTTATTAATGTGTGTGCAAATGGCAATTGAGTTCCAAGGACACTCTTTACGAAACCACCTTGAATGATCAATCTTGGTGTGTAATTCATGTTTTACTTTAACTTGCAAGATTTTTTTTCTAAACAGAAAAAAATTAGAATGGTTTTTTTGATTGTATCAAGAAAAAAACAAAATATGGATTATGATTATTTTTGTTAATGAAAACATCATAGCTTCAGAATATTTAAAGTTCCCCAATACAGTGCCCCATAAAACTGGAAAATCATATAGAATCCACTATGTGGACTAATAGATACAACAATTTCTGTGTTCTAAATCATTTTAGTTTTGAATGCATATTGATTTAAAGTCAGAACAATGTAGCAAGTGCAGCACTTGTCAAAGTCATTGAAGATAGCACGTATTACTAAGAGACACCCTAAAGTTGTGAATATCATTGTGCAATTAAAATCGGATACACCTTTCCAGCACAAAAAAGTGTGTGTGTGTGTGTGGGGGAGTGTATATGGATTAGTCAGAAAAATTATGTGTTTGTATCAGCACTACTAAATATCAGAAAGAAAAACAACTGACCTAAAATGTTGACAAAAATAATTTTAGGGATTGATCCAAAGTTCATTGAAATCAATGGGAGTCTTTGGATTAGGCTGTTCAGCCACTACTGGCTTCTGCATAAATCCCCAAATGGCTGAGGTGCTGCCATAAGCATCAGATGTGGTCCTAAGCATTTGGCAAATGTACAGGCACACAGGGATTCCTGCCACGTCAGCACCTAGCACCCTTGCCACTCTACTGATTTCTTGTGCAGAAGTACTATAGAATATAATGGAAAAGTCTAAATGTTTTATGGACCATCCTGCAGAATGTAATAGAAAATCATACCTTTACTTACAGAATTATATAGGATAGTTCAAATAACCAGAGGCTAGCATTCTCTATGGGTTTTTAGAATCTTGCTGATTTAATCCCACTAAATTCTACAGGACTTTTCCATATGGGATACAACCACATCCCATCTTGAAAGATGTATTTGCGGGGGGGTGCTGGGAAAAGGAAGCAACCCTTCATTCCCCCACATTGACAAGCAGCCTGATCCAACACCTCTTTATTAGCTGTTGGAACTCTCATTGTGCCTCCCAGTGACTAGCATTGTGATCCTCTACTTAGTTGCCAAATCTTCCTCTAAATGTGCTACTTGGATTTCTGAGCACTCTGATATATAGTGTGCACACTCCTATCCACACAGTATAGGCCTATAAAATGTAGGGCGGTTATTCTGAGAAATTTGATGTCCTTATATATGTCATCAAATTTAACTCAAATAAATTATCTTCATCTTTGGGGGAGTTAGGATAAAGATAAAGATATTATATATGGATAATTGCGAAAGGGGATGTGTGTATGTAATCTTTATCCTAACTCCCCCAAAGAGCAAAGGGCTTGTGGGGAAATGCACAAGATTAGAGTGTATGTACTTCAGTGCAATTGGGCAAGGAAATTGAAGTAGCTAAAATATTACATGGAAGGTGAGTTACTCTGAGACTGTCCCCTATTCTGAAGCTTTTAAGTGATCAAATCTCAGAGTCACTCTAATGATACTTTCTTATAGTGTAAAAGAGAAGCAGCATAAACTAGAGGATTAACCACAGGATTTGCAGACAGATTTTGCTAAATTCTGTGTCTATTCCTTGCATCTGTAAAACAGCAATTATACTTGTAGATCTACCTCGTCATGCTGTCCAGTAAATAGAAGAGGACTTCATTCTCCAACCAGCATAAAATTTTTGAAAAGTGGGCCTGATTTATGCTATATTTTATTTATAGATAATATATAAGTAAATAAAGTATGTCCTTCAAATAGTCAGATGTACTATTTGAGAATGTTTGTCAGGACTGGTATATACATTACTGTTTTCAAGTACTTTCATTCAAACGAGTAATCAAGATCAAGCATAATTAAGTGTTGAGGGAGAGGGGAAAAAATAGTTCCACGGTGAGAGCCATGGTATCTTGCCATCTTTTGACATTATAATATAGCATTTTTGTCCTCGTCACAAAAAATAATGGCGTGTGGACTACTACTTTTCTATAACAGTGACCTCTACTGGAATGAGAGTCAGACCCATAAAAGTGTGCATCATATGCCCAAATACTAATACAGCTAAAAATATTGTTCTTTAACTCAGGTGGTGTGACCCTATGCTTGTGGTATAGAGGGATCTGATTCCTAGATCTTCTTATGTCCATGAAGTTCTGATGTGCAGCAGATTTGTTACACAGTGAAGAAGCGAAATTCCGTATTTTCTTTGCCAACATTGCAACTTTTTTTTTGAGGATTATGTATAATAGAAAGTAGGAGTAACCCTGAGAAAGTGTAGTATCATATCAAACTAGGTCAATGACATATTAGGTTTGAATGAAGCTGCTTAATTTGCTTTTAGGTGCTCAAATATCTTGCATATTTGAGGGGTTTTTTTTTAACGTCCTGGAACTTTTGGTTTCATACCTTATTATTAGTGCAATTATAAACTGCTTGTTTAGGACTATGGCATCGGCACAAAGGACAAATATAAGACTTGCTGCAGCATTTCTACTTATTTATTGCTATTGAGGTGAACATGTGTCACGTAGGCTACGTACTCTCTAAAATACAGTAGCTCTGGGCATGCTCATACCAATCTGGCTAGACAACCAATAGTGTTTGGTGGTATCTATTTTGTATGTTAGAACTATAAGAGTCACAGTAATGTACCCACATGTAGGTGTACACAATCTTCGATCTCTGCTAGATTTTAGTGCTTTTAAAAAATGAAATTCAGCTTTTCACAGTGAGGAGGATTTATGTCTCTCTCTTGCTCTCTTTCTCCATTCCCTCCTCCCAAATAAGTCTCTTTGTGGTAAATTTTTATTAAGTGAGTTCTTTTGACAAATAGATTGAGTTTAAAAGATCTTAATTGTAAATAATGTTGGTGGAGATGTTAAAATGATCTGCATGGATGTTTAATGGGGCGTGTTAGCACTGTTGTCGTCACTAACCTAAAATTAGAATTAAGAGTACATATAAATCTTTTCAGGGAGGTAATGGCCCAGTTAAAACGTTGTCATGTGAAGGTGCTCTGCTTATGTATAAAACTGGAGTCAGTTCTTTTCACCTTGACCGAAAATTTGTCAAGGAAAAAAAATAATCCCAGAACCACTGAAGCTTCCATGCCAACAGTTGTAATTAAAAGTGAACACTTATGTCCCATCTGTTTACCACTTCACTGAAGCTATGAGCACTGTCAGTGGCCGTGGGCAAACAGATAAATCAACCGGCTAGTGGGCTGCTCTAGTGCGCAATGACACCCACCAAATTTCCCACTCAGCTCATTGATATTGATTTGTAAATGAGTCTGCCTGTTTGTTTGCTGGAATCGCGTCATTACTTCAGCAATGTATTCCAGCCAAGATGTAGCAGCTTTCCAGGGGTTCTGGATTTTATTATTTATCATTTTGATTTGCCTGTGGTAGGGTCAGGAAAAGTAACAAAGGGGACTTGCAATAATGTAAACTATTAGAATATACTGTGATGGAAGAATTTTTAAATCACCAGAATGAAGCTGTAAGATGAAGGAAAGAATGAGATAATACTGCACTTTTGTTTAACTCTTTAATGAAAAGCAAACAGCGTGGAATTGGAAACAATTGTCTGTATGGCTCTTTCTGCAGTAATACTCCTTAAGTCATACCCTTCTCTGAAACTGCCTCTTCACTGATGTATCCATATCCCTCAAAATCCTGAAAAGCTTTCTCTTGGTCCTATGAGGGAATGCAAGAAAGGGAATGGGGTTTGCTTTTAAAAGAGAGAGAGAGAGAGATGGGGAGACTGACATAAAATGTATTGGGGGCAAGAAAGACAGGATAGGATATCAGTGTGTGACATTTGTCCTGGCTTCATTTTTCCTTCCGCTCATCAGCTGGATCTTCTAAAGAATGTCAGGATGTTATTGAAGAAAGTCCCTCCAGGTCTTTGTTGCTTTTGACAAGAGTACATGAAGTCCTCTTATATGCAAGTGAACTGTGTCAAAATGGCTGTTCTTGTGCATTTCCTGCTGTTGTTTATTGGCAGGATAGCTGCTAGAGAGGTTAAATTAGAGTCCATTCAACCAGAACTCTGGCAGCAATGGTAGCCAGACTCGCTCTGTGCCAGTCCCCTCTCTTGGGATTGACCTTGCTTTCTCCTGGAGCTCATTCCATACATTGTATGCATTTTATTTCAATAGTAGGATTATATTTGGTAAGAATTCTATGTTCAAGTTTGTTTCAGGTATTCAGGTCTCAGCTGCATCTAGAATTCTGAAGCTGAATGTTTTGAGTGACATACTATGTTCTTCTATTGTGGTTTTTTGCAGCTCACCCCCCCCTCCAAAAATGCTTAAGTCCTAGATATAGTGTTATGTGAGGAAAGAATCTAGTTTTTATTTACAGGTATAATGAGTTTATAAGTTATTTAAAGGATAATCTCTTTTGTTTTATATCATATAAAGCAATGACTAGCTCCTGAGACTGATTAAAAGCCTCATCTTTGATTTGGCTGTTAATCAGTCTCAAAAGCTGTTTATTGTGAGTATACAACAGAGTAACAGAGATTATTACTATTACACAATATCACAGAGCAGGCAAAATAAAATAACCCCCTGTGAAGGCTTGGAAAAGCTGAGTTACCTCTTTCTCTGACTCTCAATGACATCACATTGAGGCAAACCCAGATAAGTAAATTAGTGTGGAGGGCTGAGTTTAAATAAGGATAACTTACAATTTTGATGCCACATGACTTAATGTTCTGACTGAGACAAAGTACTATGTAAGCTTTTTTTCTATATCTAATGTAAAGTGAAATCCTGTTATAGGAACTGATTAGGACAATCCCTATTTTGATTGTTGTTATATATTGAATGATCACTCCATCCACATCCATAAAACAATGCATTTCCCAAATCGATCACATGAATAGAAGCCAAATCTCCATTTTACAAGAAGAAAACATTTGAATGCCAAAGCACATCAATGGCATTATAATTGGGTGCAATTTATCCAGCCATATGCTGTAACATTCTTTACCTATATCGGAGAAGCTCTCAAAAAGGTGTGATATTATTTCCTGGTTTTGAAGTTTAAAATAAATTACGTGTCTCTGAACCTTCAACTCAATGCACCACTGATAAGCATATGCAATAGGCAAATGCATTGACACTAACATAAAATGGCTTTTGAGAAGTAATTTTTGATCCATAGAATAGAATAATCATTACAAAGGATGATAGGAACAATCAAATTCTACTTCATCTGTTTTTAAGTCCTACCTACAAATTGTGTGTGTGTGTTTAGAAAGGTTAATACTCATTTGAAAGGATGTCAGGAAAAGAGTGATGTGATTAGATATGTGGAGTGTCAAAAAAGATTTCAATGTGTCTTTGGAAAAGAGAAATTGGTAGCTTCTTTCTGAGTTGTGATTAACTGAAATTCTTTCTGTCCATTTGCCTTTGTACTGCTTTCTATTGCTGCTGTTTGAGTGCCTCGCGGGCACTGTATTAGATTGGCATAGTGAGATCCCTAATAGATTTATTGGCTCCTTCACCTCTTCTCCCTTCTCAGATTATAAAACAACCGTCTTTGGGGGTGGGGACGGAGGATGAGGTGGCAGTTTTGTAAATGTTTTTCTGGTTATGCTGGAGATTGATTGTATTTTGAATATTTACTGTTCAAAGTGGGCAAGCTGTTGGGCTTCTTGTTGAATGCAGGAATGGGGGTGAGGGATTATCCTATTAGTGCCTTGATACAAGTCCTACACCAATTAACCCACTGAGGTGCAAATGATGACAGCAACTGGTGGAGAAAGCCTAAGAGCACATGAAATATTGCCAGATAATCAAACCACTTGGATTGGTTGCTACAGAGAAAGCATGGATCATGCATCAGTATTCAGACTGTGAATGTCTAATCTGCATGCTGGAGTCTGAAGCACAGACTGAGAGCAGAGGGTACTCTCATAACTACTGCAGAACATAGAGAAAGGTCACAAAACCTTGTTGGGAAGAGAGGAAAGGAGACTACCTTTTGGGGTCAAGGGATGGAAAGCCTGGATGTTCTGATAAGCCTAATATTTATAGTGAGATGCACCTCTGTGCAGGAGGCCAACACAATAGAATGTAAGTGAGGGCTAGCGGTAACCCCTTCAACAAGCGTGAATTTTAGCCTCATAATTTTAGAATGGAGTCAAGCCTCTAAAATGCTGAGGTTCACCTATGCCTAATGTCTGTCATCTGTGGTGACAGTAAGAGTTTCAGTGCAGTCACAGGAAAATGTTAAATATGGTCTGTTTTTGCCTCAAGAACCATACTACCATTTGGAGAACCCCATTGTAATTTTGTGAAAAAGCATAATTTTTTCTGTGGGAGAAAATGAAAAATATTGTGCTGACAATTCAGATGATAAAATATAACTTGCCTGAATGCAAGTTCACAGGATGAAGTGTAATAATCTTTCAAAGATTGTGAATGTACATGGATACTTTAAAAGTTTTCTGAAAATCTCTTTATATACACTAAACCTCAACTGAATCTATTATGTCACTGGATCTATTATGTCACTGGATCTATTATGTTAGTTCTGACACTGCATTTTTGTGTGGTCTTTTTTTCTTGAAAGAAACATTTAAAAAGATAAAATAATTTATATTCTCTCACAATTCATTAAAATAACCATCAGGGAACCCAGGCTGCCAAATGTAAGCTGGGGAATGGTCCCGCTATTGTGGGGAACTTTCCTGGCTTATACATTACTCTGGTGAAGTGAAAGGTTAGTGAAAGGATCTGAGTCCTCGATTCCACGTCCTTTACCCAGAGGCCTGCCTGACCTCAAGGGCTCCCCTTCTACTCTTCTGCATGGCAGAGTCCTCATAACCCCAACAAGGTTGGGCTCAGGATTTTGGGGGATCTTGACCCCCAAGCTTGTTGTGGTCACTTAGGGCAAGGGTTAGGGTGTCCCACATCTGGGATGCTCTCTCTGCACTGGATGCTTCCCTGACCCACTGATCCTTGCATACAGTTCAAAGCAAATACAATTTATGAAACAGCAATCAATTAAAAAAATAAGGAAAAAATGGAAAAGATTAAAGGAAAACACATAATCCCGCTCTGTGGCACAGGGAGATCACAACCAGCGTCTCTGGAATGTAAGGGAAGTTCAGTCTGTCTTTCCACTTGGGCTAGTACCCGCTTCAGTGTAGTGTCCTCCTTAGGCTGCCCATGACAGTTCATCTCCTGGGTTCCTTCTTTCAGCTTTCTTATAATATTAATCCCGAGAATTCCTGGTACTCTGTTCTCCATTAATGTCTTTTCTGGAGCTGTGTCCTTTAAGATAAAGATGCATTTCCCAGGGATCGTTCGACCCACGTACCCTACATCAGCTTCAAGGCACCCCATGACAGGGATGGCAAGTCCATTAGCTTCCGTTAGCTATACGAATTGGGTATTATGCATGGTCAGATCTCTCTCTTTTAAGTAGTTTCAGAAATTTGATTCAGAAATAGTGATGACTTCTGAGCCAGTGTCTATCAAACAGTGGGTTCTCACCCCTGCTATGGTTATTTCCACTGTCAAGCAGTCCCCGAAAGCTTGGCCACAGAAGTCGTCGAATACACTAACATCATCAGGGTCCTTTTCCTCACTGCTGACACGCTGCCCTTTTCCTAGGGACAGGCGTAGAAACCCTTCTGTCCCCACTTGGCCTTCTTCTGATGGTGGGCTACTCACTCCTGGTGCCTTTTGGATTTCAGGCGCCTGGGACTCCAATCTCCTTCTCAGTAGACAATCTCGGCTAGTATGCCCTGGCCTTTCACAAGTGTAACTGTCATAAATATAAAGGGAAAGGGGAGAGGGTCTGATGCAGATAAAATCCTCTTAACAGTAAAGGGTTAAGAAATGCAGGTAGCCAGACTGACACCTGACCTGGCTGGCATCTGACCAATAAGGGGACAAGATACTTTCAAATCTTGGGAGGGGGAAAGCTTTGTGTGTGGCTTTTTGTCAGACACAGAGTGATCTTGGAAGACAGAACCTACAGAAAATCAGTCTCCTCACCAGTACTCACTTTTCTAAAGTAAGTTTAGATAGCATAGCGAGTAGATTTCTGTTTATTTTGCTTGGTGTGTTCCCTGTGTTAGAGGGGGGGGGGTTATTCCTGTTTTTCTGTAGCTTTAAGTTTTGCCAGAGGGGGAATCCCTCTGAGTTTGGAAATTGAGTACCCTGTAATTAGTTACCATCCTGATTTTACAGAGATGATTTTACCTTCTTTGTTTTAATAAAATCCTTCTTTTAAGAAGCTGACTGTTTTCTATGGTGTTAAAACCCAGGGGGTGGGTTTTTAGATCACTGTGTAACCAATTGGTTGGCAGATTCCCAGGAAAGGGGGTGTACGGGCTTGAGGGGGTATTTTGCGGGGGAGGGAAGTTCAAGTGATTCCTTTCCTGGATTCCTGTTAGACACTTGATGGTGGCAGCGAAAGAAGCATTTCTCAGGGTGCAGGGAATTTTGTACCTTGGGGGTTTTAACCTAAGCAGTAAAAATAAGCTTAGGGGCTCTTCATGCGGGTCCCCACGTCTTTACCCTAGAGTTTAGAGTGGGGAGGGAACCCTGACAGTAACAAATGTACTTTCCTAGCTCATCCTTCAGTGGGGATCTTCGGGACCCTGGAGCCCTTGGATATTTTGGCATATTAGTGGAGGTTTTTCCTTTCATCACCTCAGTCATCACTTTCAGCATCTCCACCTCTTGGACCGCCAATTTTTGGACAACTTCACTTAAGCTTTCCAATGTTAACTGTGTTTGGGGCTGGGCCTTTTCCTCAGCAGTTGCATTCACTAGGCCCCCATTTCGTGTACGGGGGTTAGGCTTGGTTGTCTCTGCCACAGGGACTTCCTCTTCTTCTGATCACATAATGGCAGCCTTCATGAGTTCATGGAACTTCTTACTAGGCTCTTCCTTAAACCTTTTCATTTCATGGTGGAGGGAATCATCCTGGAGCCCAGCACTAACTACTCATTCAGAACCATATCTGGGTCTGGAACTCGTCGAGGGTCTCGCTGCTCCACTTTGCTCATTCTCTCCTGGAAGTCATACGCATATGCCAGGACAGTTTCACCAGGCTCCTGCTTTCTCTCAAAGAACTCCTTTAGTCGGGTTCCAATAGGTACCTTGTCTCTATACACTTCTCGGAGGAGTTCAAATACCTTTTCCACATCTTTCTTGTCTGCCAATGCCATGACTTTTACTGTGGCCTTAGCCTGGACCTTGAGGTGCTTCTCTATGAAGTACACGTGATCTTCTTCAGGTACTCTTAGGACATGCAGAGCTGCCTTCACAGACTTAATCCACTCCTCTACAGTAATGTCTCCTGGTCTTGTTGGGAAGCCACCAAACTCTGTGATCTTCTGCTCCCGTGGGACATAAATAGTAGCGGGTTTCTTAGCTTCTGCTGCCTGTTGGTCTATTACAGCCTTAGCCAGTGATAAGGCTTCTCTCTGTTCTGTTGTAGTTTGTTGTAATGCCTCAACTTGGTCTGATAATCTGCACTGAAGTTCAGCAAACAGCGTCCGTAGTTCTTCAGTTCAAGCCATGGTAGGGTTCTTGACCAGGCCTGGACAGTGCTACCAGAACTCAACCAGTAAACTAATGGGGTGGACCCTGTGGATAGGATCCTGTTCGTGATGCCAATTATGAAAGTCAGGAAAATGCCCCACAATAGTGGGACCATTCCCCCACTTACACAAAGGTCAGTAAATCAACAGTATGAAGTTGAAACACCATTCCTAACCACATTATATGGTAAGTCAAATCACCCATTCTTTGGTAATTTGCAGCAATAACTAAGAGCACAGTTGGTTAAGAAGAGAATTTCAATAAAATCACTGACCTTTCTGTGTGGTGCTATGCCATTTATTTTATTGTAGTTTATGTTCTGGATCTGTTCTACATACTTTTCTATAGAAGAGTTAAAAGGAATGAAAGACAAAAAAACTAGGTTTGGGGAGAACATTCAGTGACTTGTTTCAAATGGAGAGAATTTCTTTGGGTTACCTTTCAAGAGCACTGTTTGCATTTAAGATAAAACACTGAAGTTTTATGAGGAAAAACTGATAATTTAGTACAACAAGGCTTGTGCAAGTAAGCCACTAATCCTGGTGGAGAAATAAATGCACTTAAAAAAAATGAGCTGACCTAATATATATGCTTTCATATATGAAATAAATAACTGGTTAAAGTATACTGCTCAAGCTATATTGCTAAGTGATGATAATGGTGTTGGCCAAACTTTCAGCCAGTCTCTACCCAGTTTGTAAATGTGCACGTTCAAATTTCAAAGGGAAGATGTTTTGCATGTATAAGAACATAAGAATGGCCAAACTGGGTCAGACCAAAGGTACATCTAGCCCAGTATCCTGTCCTCTGGCAGTGGCCAATGCCAGGTGCCCCAGGGGGAATGAACAGGTAATCATCAAGTGATCCATTCTCTGTCGCTCATTCCCAGCTTCTGGTAAACAGAGGCTAGGAACATCATCCCTGCCCATCCTGGCTAATAGCCATTGATGGACCTATCCTCCATGAATTTATCTAGTTCTTTTTTGAACCCTGTTATAGTCTTGGCCTTCACAACATCCTCTGGCAAACAGATCCACAGGTTGACTGGGTGTTGTATGAAGAAATACTTCCTTTTGTTTGTTTTAAACCTGCTGCCTATTAATTTCATTTGGTGACCCCTAGTTCTTGTATTATGAGAAGGAGTAAATAACACTTCCTTATTTACTTTCTCCACAAGAGTCATGATTTTATAGACCTCAATCATATCCCTCCTTAGTCATCTCTTTTCCAAGCTGAAAAGTCCCAGTCTTATTAATCTCGCCTCATATGGAAGCCATTCCATACCCCTAATCATTTTTGTTGTCCTTTTCTGAACCTTTTCCAATTCCAATATATCTTTTTTGAGATGGGGCGACCACATCTGCACGCAGTATTCAAGATGTGGGCATACCATGGATTTATATAGAGGCATACCATGGATTTATATAGTTATACTTGTATTCACAAATCAAGTCTTTGGGCACCTAGCTACCCCATGTGTGGGTGCAAATGTCTGTGTGTTCAGGTGTGGTAATTAATTATGTGAGTAGTGGGTTACATAACAATTTTGTATGTTTCAAAAAAATGTGGGGGCCCTAAATTGTATGCTGTAGTTTAAGTACTTTCTGCCAACAAGTAGGTCATGTATCCTGAATCATTCATGGTGGTGGTGAAAGATTTCTTGCATGTCAAGCTAAAAAGACATGATAACTTTAACATTTATATTCAGCCTTTGCAAAAACTGGAGATGGGGAGGGGAGGGGCAGGGGGATGAAAGGAGGGGAAGTTGCCTGCCAACATGTATAGGACTCTAGCAGCTGCATGAAAATGAGTGACTTTGCTGTATGGTTTATCTGGATGGCTGTCTGTTCTTATCACATGTGATATGGTCCACAGACTCCCTAGTTTGACCCTATCCTGGGACCTCATTATGTGCTTTCACAATTTGATTTTCTTCACATTGTGTACTGAACTTGGGGATTCCCAGAGCTCATCTATCTCTGTCTTGTGTTTTCTTGCATTTTTGTTTGACTTTCTATACAACCATGCACCAGGATATTCAAAATATAAAAATTCTGTGTTCAAACTCCCCACCCCACCTCCTCCTGATGTGGAGTCAAATGGGCTTTGGTACAGCATAGTTCATGACCTGTCTTCAAAGCTTCCTATTTCAGGAAATATCCTGCTTGAGCAAGCAACCATGGGAAACAGGGAAGAGAATACTGTGTATCAAAATTCCTCTGTCATCTCCATAGGCAAGTTTTCTTTCCTTATTTCTCTTGGGGAGGAGGCTGGTTGAGTGGTACAGGGGGTGATTATAAATAAGGCTACATTTTAGTCATAGGTATTTTTAGTAAAAGTCATGGACAGTCACAGGCAGTAAACAAAAATTCACAGCCTGTGACCTATCCATGACTTGTACTATATATCCCTGACTAAATCTTGGGTGCGTTGGGGCAGGGGGTGGCCTGGGGGCGCTGTGCTCTGGGAGGGGTGGGGGACACAGCATCCTGGGACCTCCACTGCTGCAGGAGGGGTGGGGGTGTGGTGCCCTGGAACCCCTGCTGTTGCCGGGGGGACAAACGGCGGCGCATGACTCAGGACCCCTGCTGCTGTTGGGAAGGGGGGGGGTGCGACAGCTCAAGACTGCCCCAGCAGTGGCCAGTGCGGCTGGCTTAGGGGCTGCTGGAGCTGCTCGGGCGGCCCCTGGGCCAGCCACACCGTTCGCTGCAGAAGTCCTGGAAAGTCACGGAATCCGACTGTGACAGACTCGCAGCCTTAATTATGAGAGAGCTTTCCCGTAAAGGTCTTGTTAAGAATCACTTCATTGGAGATGGTTCAGTGAGGGTAGTCAGTACTGTGTTCCATCCAGTGAAACATAGGATTTGGGAACTGAAGTGTCTGATTTTGTTGGATTCTGAATTTTGCTTGAGTTTGTCTATGTGGCAAGGTCTGACCTGGCCTGACTGAGTGGTCCAACTATTCCATTTTTGGATACTTCTGTATTTGGATTTATGTTAGTCCTCGCATTAGCTATTAAGAAATGTGCATGTTTCTTTTGTTTAATTGGTAGAGTGAAAGCTGTCTTAATGCTCCCTTAATAACATTGGCCAGCTGATTTACTGGCCCAAAATGTTTGTCCCTCCAAAGATTGCTATTTGTACTATGTAAACCATAGTAGGTAGTAATGCAACATGTTAAGGATTCATTATTAGTATGCCCACCTGTATCAAATGCATTGAAATCAAGCTGCATGCCACGTAGGGAATACCTAAGATGAAGTGACAAACTGTTCAAGTCTGTAATAAGTTATCCTAAAAAATGAGTGGGGAAAAATAACAGGAGAAATGCATGATAGATTTTCTTGTGGTCCTACAGGTAGCCTGTATTTTATTTTTATGTTGCTTTTTAATCACTGAGTAAGTGGAACCCTGGTTCTAAAATGAACTTTTTGAGGCTAGATCATGTGAGGCTAAATTCATCTCTGATTTAACTTTATGGCTCATTATATCCACCCCTGGCCTGACTCTCAACCGTGCCTTGAATGTATGATTGTGACACGGCTGGGTGTGAGGAGCAGCATGTGAATTGAAAATCCAAGAAAACACGTACATTCAAGAAAACACGTACATTAGCCTACATAAAGTGTGGAATTTTGAACCATACACACTTTTAGTATAAATGACTTGTGTGGAATTATTCTTGTTTTTAAGAATTAGTATTTGGATTACACATTCTATAAGTATTCTTTAGCCAGTGGAGATGCAGTATCTGTTATTCTGTAAGGATGTAGGTATTGCACAGTTTTATTGTGTGGCTGCCTGAAATCCAAGAAGATGGGGTTATGATTTGACTAAAGTCATACACAGTGACAACATTATAATCCTAGTTGGCTAGTTCTAAGGAGGATTTTGAAATGGTACTGTTTGCCACTGAAATATATATGTTTATCCTGAAACTGGGTGAAGCAGAACAGAGTATTTAATAAAGCAGAAGGCTATCGTATCCAATTACCCAATCTAATCCTCTCATTTATTGTACCTAATCAGTTAGATCTTTTTTTAAAAGATACTAAAGCAAATATAGTTTGACACAGCAGATAATTTGAAAGCTGACTCTGCAGTATTCTATAGGAGAAGGTAATTTAGGAGACAAACCTGCTCATTAGTTAATCCTAAATAAATGCCATTAGGATCAAATTAGAGATGAACCCAGGGCTTGATTAAGACAATCCAGGACCCTTGGCACACCACAACATGGAGCCCCCTTTGGCTGGTCCCCCATTTGGAGGGTCAATGACAGGTACTTCTGGTTCCCCTGAAAAGGTAGGACTGGCAGTTATGGGCAGTCAGGGTGGGAGTATCGACTCAGTGCTTATCCCAGCAGCCAGGACATATCCGCTTGGGTGAGTGTCCAGGGCTTGAAACACTCTTTCCTTCCTGCCACACAGAGTTCTACAAGGCTGGTGTTGACAGTTCCCTTGCCCTCTCCCCTGCACCAAGCCCCAAAACAGTGGGTCTTAGAGTTAGGAGAGAGGCATAGGGCAGTTTACTCGTCTCAAAGCTATTACTTCAAGCTAACTGCAAATATTATTGCATCAGTTACACTTGAGTCATATTTTCAAAGTTTTCTTCACATGTGGGCTTGAAACTAACTTTCTTATATAATGCAAGCTTGGAATCCGATGTAATCATGTGACTCCAAGACTGGGGCATAAATATGGACATATCTATGCTTTAGTCAGGCCATGGATGGGCTTGCCTCACAGAATTCAGATCCAGATCCTCACTGTTTCACTGGTTCTGATCTAGAACAGTGTGTGCAGGATGCTCCCAGCTGAATCTGCACAGATTCTGGTGCGTCAGAACTTGCTCCCTTCCTAGAGCTTAGGAACTCATGAAAGGAACTCAAAATCAAATCAAATCCAGCTCTAGCCTTTTCCTTAGGTTTGGCTGCTCTCAGGGTTCCTCTTCAAAGTTTGCTCAACTCACACATGAAGACCCCCCAGAAAGCCAATTCTTTATTACGGAGTTCCTTCTGCAGTAGTAAGCAAACAAATATGCTTTACATTTTCCCTGTGAAATTATCACCTTTGAACAAGTTTGTTTTTTTTGGTCAAACGCTTGCCAGACTGTTAGGTTGACGTTGACCAAAGGTAATTATCTTCTGAGAGGTGCTCCTCATTTCACAAAGAACACTGTAGTAGGATCTGTTCAGATCCTAGTACACAGGTGTCTATTTCTCTACAGAAAAACAAAAATACACCATCACTATCTGTAGTCCCTGGAGAAGGTCCTGAAAGAGTCCTGGAGAATGAATACTCTAATTACATGGCAATCCCTCCAGATTGATTGAGATGCTCACTGATGGGGAACTTTTTGTTCTGCTGTCATAGAAAAATAAGGATTTCTGACCCAGGAACCATCTAGTCTAATATCTTGTCTCTGACAATGGCCAGTACCAAATGCTTCAGAGGAAGTTGTAAGAACCCTGTGGTAGGCAGAAGTGTGGTAATCTGCTTCATCTATTATGTCTCATCTTGTTCTCTGATAGAGACTGGTTTCAGCCCCAAAGCAAGATTTAATATCCTTTCCAAAATGTTTTTCATTAATTGTGATAATTCTGGAGTTGTTTTTATTTTCATATATGTCCAGTCCCTTTTTTTAATCGTGTTAAGTTCTTGTCCTACATGATTTCCAGTGGTGATGAGTTCTGCAGTCTCATTACACGTTGTGTGAAAAAAGTATTTCCTTTGATTGTTTTTTTGTTTTTTTTCTACCTTTTAATTTCATTCAGTGTCCCTTGTTCTTATGTTATGAGACAGGGAGAACAGAAACTACCAGTCTACCTTCTCTAGACTATTTATTATTTTATATACTTTTATCATGCCCCCTCTTATTCATTTCCTTTCTGAGATAAACGATTCAAGTCTATTCAATATTATTCATATGAGTTTTTCCATGCCCTTGATCGTTCTCATTGCCCTTCTCTGAATCCTGTCCAGTTCTTGTACCTAGGGTGTACCTACCCTATAACTAAATAGGATTTCAGTCCAACTGGCATCTCTCATGAGCTCTAGATAGGCACATTTTGGGTACATGTAAAGAGAAACGCAAATACATTTATAAAACAATTAAAACACCATGGAGTGGGTGATCTAGCAAGCCATTTTCAAACCTTGGACATTGGTGTAGTACAGTGATACTCTCAAAGCAGTGCTCTCGAGAAGATATACTATGGCTGGGAAAATGGACTTACTCAGCCAATCAAAGGCCACTTCAAACTTTTAGTAAGTGCTTTTGTTTCAAATCAAGTAATTCTGTAAGTACAATTGATTCATTCAGATGAAGTATTTATCATTGGTGCTTCTTTCAATTAATCAATGTCCTTTATCTGACTGGCTGACACTTATTTAATTTGATATAATGTATGACACATGGAAAATGCTTTTCAGTTTCAGAAGTGAAATGACAGATGGTTACTATCTTTCATATTTTATCTGTTACAATTCAATTTTTTTCTACACTCATCAAGTTTACTAATAATGATTAAAGATTCTCTTAGATATATTTTTGACAGCATTGAAGATTAAAGTTGCCAGCAGTATATAGTAGGGAAGGATTCAATCTTATCTATCAGTGATCTGCCTTTGCAGGTTATCTCTAAGTTGGGCCTAAGGAGAGGTATAATAGACCAAGGTTATTGGGTACATTTGGAATCTGAGTTGCTGACTAGTAGAAGTGAGTTAACCTAATACAATATATTTTTAAAACCAGTAATGGTACGGCTATGAGATGATGTTTAATGCTCAAGACAAAACTGGCAATAAGCTTAAAATGACATTGTTGCAATTAAATCAATAATTGCATTTTAATGTAATAGCAATTTCAAATAATTAACACTTACAGTCCATTTGCAATAAAACCAGAGTCCTGAATACACTAGCTTGACAAATACTTTTGGGGGAGGCAGAGGGAAGGGAGAGTTCTACTGTTGTTTAAACCTAGATATGTAAAAAACAAAATTATTGCTTTAGAAGAAGGAAAACTTTAAAGTCCTTTAAAAACAACTAAATAAAAAGTTATGTGCACCATTTAAAACCATTGGTAGAAGTAGCATGGCATAGTGGATAGAGCATTAAATGGGATTTAGGAGACCTGTGTTCTATTCCTGCCTCTGTCACTAGCCTGGTGGGTGGGGTTGGGAAAGTTACTGCCACTCTGTGCCTCTGTTTGCCCACCTATAAAATGGAGATAATGATATCTCATTTTTAAAGCACTTTCAGATCTATCACTGAAAAACACTATACAAGAGGTATGTATTGTTGTTTTTCAGTGTCTTTTTAGTTTTTACAAATGGGGTGCCCTTAGCCTAGCATCTCATGTGAAAGGATTAGTTAAGGTTTCACCAACTGGAATAAGGTCATTGGATATACATTTTATTCCACCCTGTAAACATATGCAGTATATTTTGGGGTCCTACTCTAACACTGATAGTCCCCTCTGTTCTGTTGCCATTTTATAATGAATAATATAAATTACAAAATGTTCTATTCCTGGGTCCTAATCATTGGAGTGATTAATACTTCCATTTAAGTAGCTGAAAAGTGTAAAGGTGCCTTTTTATTCTAATGTAAAAAAAATCTGTTTTTAAACTCGTCTCGTTTTATAACATAATATGTTTGTAGGTATTGTGATGGGGCAAGGCCAGAGGGCTATAGGAAAGTGGTAAGGAACCACCAGTATGTTAGCCCCAGGCTAAACAAATCCCTGATACCTTATGGCAGTTGCTCCAGGTTAATCAAGACACCTGGGGCCAATTAAGAACTTTCCAGAAGGCAGGGAGGTTGATTGAGACACCTGCAGCCAATCAGGGGCTGGCTGAAACTAGTCAAAAGCCTCCCAGTGAGTCAGTGAGGCGCGCATGTCAGGAGCTGTGGAAGGAGGTTGCGTGTGAGGAGCTGGGAGCAAGAGGCACTAGGAGCTGAGAGTAAGAGGGCGTACTGCTGAAAGATCCTGTGGTGAGGATAAAGAAGGTGTTGGGAGGAGTCCATGGGGAAGTAGCCCAGGGAGTTGTAGCTGTCGTGCAGTTGTTCCAGGAGGCACTCTAAACAGCTGCAATCCACAGGGCCCTGGGCTGGAACCCGGAGTAGAGGGCGGGCCTGGGTTCCCCCCAAAACTCCCAACTCCTGATCAGACACAGGAGGAGTTAACCTGGACTGTGGATTCTACTAGAGGGGAAGATCTCTGAGGCAAGCAAAATCCGCCAATAAGCGCAGGACCCACCGAGGTTGAGGAGGAACTTTGTCACAGTATATTTTATAGGCAAACTTAAACAAGTATTTCAGAATAATATATTTTAATCAACATATTTTATTCATTAGATAATCTTTGCTAATTGTTTCATAGAGGAATAATGAACTAGCACAGTAGTTTTGTAAATGTTTACTATTTTTTCTAAAGTATCAAAATACTGCACTTGACGCTAATTAATAGAAACTAACTAGAGACTATAAAAATCTGTTTGACTATATAAAGTGATCTTGACTAGATGACTATTTCTGTTATAAACTTCTTCTATAGATCCCATTCAAGTTCATACTCAAATTATTCCATAATTCCTGAACTTTGCATTTTAATAGACCATGACTGTTGTAAAGCGTGAGGTGGTATGGCCCTGTGCAGAGATGCAAATTTATTCTGTTGTTGCACCCTGTCTACCAGAGCAGGTATGTCCTATCTAGCTCCTGTTTAGGATTCTAAAAGAGTTCTCTCTGCCTCTGGTAGACAAACTCTTTTAACTCAGTTTCATTCAGGTCTACTCACAGCAATTCACTGGACCCTACTAACTCTCTACCACATATTCATAGAAATGTAGAACTGGAAGGATCTTGAGAAATCATCTAGTATAGCTCCCTGCTCTGAGGCAGGACCAAGTCTACCAAGACCATCATGGACAGATGTTTGTCCAAACTGTTCTTAAAAATCTTCAGTGATGTGGATTCCACAACCTCCTTTGGAAGCCTATTCCAGAGTTTAACTACCCTTATTGCTATAAGGTTTTCTCTAATATGTAACCTAAATCTCTCTTGCTGAAGCTTAAGCCCATTATTTTTGTCCTACCTTCAGTTGACATGTAAAACAATTGATTACCGTCTTCTTTATAGAAGCCCTTAACTATATTTGAACATTTCTATTCATATTTCTTTGTTCAAGACTAAATGTGACCTTTTATAACCTTTTGTCATAGGTCAAATGTTTTCTAAACTTTTTATCGTTTTTGTTGCTCTTCCCCTGGGCTTGTAATTTGTCAACATCTTTCCTAATGTGTGGCACCCAGAACTGGACACAGTACTCCAGTTGAGGTCTCACCAATGCCGAGTAGAGTAAATCCCCAACCCTCCCTCAGGGATACTGCTTGGGAGTTCCCTACAGTGAAGCACCCATAGTGGACACTTTAACCCTCAGATCCTTTTCAGCAGTACTACTACCTGGCCAATTGTTTCCCATCTTGTAATTGTGAAATTGATCTTTCCTTCCTAAGTGTAGTACTTTGCACTTCTCTTTATTTAATTTCATCTTGTTGATTCCAGACCAGTTCTCCAATTTGTCAAGGTCATTTGAATTCTAATCCTGTCCTTCAAAGTGCTACCAGCCCTTCCCGGCTTGGTGTCATCCACAAATTTTATAAGCATACTTTCCACTCCATTATCCAAGTCATTAATGAAAATATTGAATAGTATCAGATATAGGATAGATCCCTGCTGGACCCAACTAGGTATATCATTTGACAGCGAACCAATTATAACTGCTCTTTGAGTATGGTCTTTCAACCAGTTGTGTACCCACCTATAGTAATGATATCTAGACCATATTTCTTTAGTTTTCTTATGCGAGTGTCAAGTGGGACTGTGTCAAAAGTCTAAACAGAATCAAGATATAAAATGTCAACTGCTTCCCCCCCATCTACTAGGTTAGTAACAGTCAAAAAAGGAGATTCCATGGGTTTGACATGACTTGTTCCTGACAAATCCATGTTGGCTATTACTTATACAACTCTATCATCCTCTAGGTGCTTACAAACTGATAATATAATAATTTATTCCGATATCTTTCCAGGTATCAAGTTAGGCTGACTGGTCTATAGTTCCCTTGGTCCTCTTTGTTACCCTTTTTAAAGATAGATTCTATGTTTGCCCTTGTCCAATCCTCTGGGACCTCACCTGTCCGCCATAAATTCTCAAAGAGAATTACTAATGGTTCCGACATCACTTCAACTAGTTCTTTAAGTACCCTACGATGAATTTCATCTGCCCCAGGTGACCTGAATACATTTAATGTAGCTAAATAATCTGTAATCTGTTCTTTCCTCATTTTGTCTTGCATTCATTCCCCCTTGTTGTTAATATTAATTTAATTGAGTATTTGGTTGTACTTTATCTTATTAATGAAGACGGAAGCAAATAGATATTAAATACCTCTATCCTCTGTCATGGAACAGGGCAACACTCACAACAGACTCGGATTCAGCTGAGGCAGCTTCAGACTTAATTTTGAGAACATGTCTCCTTAGTTAGTAAGGAGCCAGGCAGCAGTGGCATTGAGCAGATGCTGACTGACACTCACTGAGTTCTTATATAGCCAGGGTGGGTGGCCTCTGTTGGGCAATGACCAATGGGCGTAAGCTATACTAATTCAGTTACAAGCCCTGCAAGAGGCTGCATGAGTTTCTTATAGCCTCAGCCTTCTTGATGTCATCTGTTGTTAGCTCTCCTTCCTCACTAAGTAGTGGACCTACACTTTCTTTCATATTTCTCTTGCTCCCGATATATTTAGAGAACCTCTTATTATTGCATTTTATGTCCCTTGCTAAGTATAACTCATTTTGTGCCTTTGCCTTTCTGATTTTGTCATTGCATGCTTGTGCTGTTCTTTTGTACTCATCCTTAGCAATTTGTCCGTGTTTCCACTTTTTATAGGATTCATTTTTTGATTTATAGGTCATTAAAGAGCTCCTAATGGAGTCATATTGGCCTCTTACTAGTCTTCCTATTCTACCAGAAATCTCAGTGATATCTTCAACTTCCCTCATGATATCTGGCTTCAGCCTTGAGTCACTGGCTATGGCTTGTATGCATTTTGGTAGATTACGTAAGGGGGTGAAGCATTTGCGGTTGCTTACAAATCAATCTGTTTTAAGAGGGTTCACCAGTTGAGCAGTAAAGAGCTAGACTACACCATTACAGGACCATGGTGTTGCATACATTAGATATAAACTTAATCTCAGATGCACAAGTGCTGCATATGTATGTATTAATTATTATTGTTAAAGAGAAAAGTTGTAGTAAAAAGTTTAGCTTTTTCAGAGTAAGGGCCATATCTGCATGTGTATTTTCACCACACCTAGCACAATGGGACCCCAATCCTGATGGGTCTTCCAGGTATGGCTGTAATAGCAATACTAATAGGAGGCAAAGACTGAAGCTGCAGACTTGGAAGGGCTTTGAAAGTAGGTAGATAAAGGGATAAAGAAATAAAGTAGATAAAGTCCATGAAGAATTTAACCAATTAGAGAGGAGGGGTTTGATAACAGGAGTTCCTGCCTTGGAATAGAGTGCAGCAAAACAGAGGCTACTGCCAACTGATTGAATAATTGAACTTTCAACTCTGAACTTTCAGTGACCTTCCCTGTATTTTGGGTTTAACTAAAGTGCTTGCCTTTTGAAGCTCAAGTCCATGTGCTGTTATCTGTGTTCATCTACATCTCTTAAAGGTTTATTGCTGATTCAGGCTAATGAAATATACACAGATAGATGGGTAAAAAGGTGATTTTTGTTGTGGTTTTGTTTATTATGAGATGATTTTGAAGTGCCAACATGTTTGATGAGGGGAGCTGCAAATTATGAGACCCAGCTGAGACAATTAACAAAATATGCCTCATTGATTAAAAAATAGAATATTTATGTGTTGAATCCAAGACCAAAAAGCAGCCCACAGATGTTTAACAGTTAAAATGATTTATAGATAGAAAACAGATGAGCAAGACTCAATCTTAAATCTTCATCAGCTTCATTTTTGTTGGCTTAAGAGGCAATTCTTCATTAGGAGATTTTAAGAAGGAGAGATTCACAGCATGTGTGTCTTCTGTCATGTTACACAAGGAACTAATCCTGATTGTGCTGTTCTGCCTGCTGCCGTGATCAACCTGTACATTTTTCCTGCTTTGTTTCTTGATTTGCTACTGTAGGCATCTTCATAGTCTTCTTTCTCTCGCTCTCATTTAATTCTTTGTTGCCAGCATTTCTTATTCATTAGAATTTTACAAATATATTTAATTTTGGTGGAAAGGGGATGATGCAAAACTTCATCACAAACTAATTATGCCACTAATATCCTCACACTAAATAAAACAGAGGGGAGTGTAATTGGAAATTCTTGACTTGACATTTACAGCTTTGAGGAAAACAGATGTTCACTTGAAGATCTTGGAAGAAAAATCACACCCTTAACTCAGCAACTGCCACTGGCCAATAGGATTTGGCGTGTTACAGGTCAAAATTTACCACCGATGGAAGATTAGTAAATCCATTATATTCAGTGGTGTCTATTAGACCAATAGTTAATTTGGCTTATGGTATCTATTTTCCATCCCTTCTGTTTATCCCTGATAACTAGAAATTAAGGATCCTTTGGCACTTTTCAAAAAGAATATGGGAGAACCCATTATTCCACTCAATGTATGCTGTTAGGTGCTGTAACAGAAAGATGACAGTGAAGCCAGTCGTGTTTGAGGTCACTCAGCATCTTGGAGGCATAAGTGCTAGAACTAGGGTGCTGCTGCACCCCCGGCTTGAAATGGTTTCCATTATATACAGGGTTTACAGTTGGTTCAATGGCTCTCAGCACCCCCACTATAAAAACTGTTCCAGCACCCCTTCTTGGAGGAGGTACTAAATGTGTTGCAGGATCAGCCCTTAATGCCCAGGCTGCTCGAGCTATTACTAATGCATGCACCCAGTATCGAACTCGTTGCTTTGTAAAATACTTTTAGATACTCTAAGTATAAAAGACTGGAGGGGATTGGGGAGACGAGGAATAGGAAAAAAACACTTCTATTTTAAACTGTCTAAACAATGGAAGAAGGCTTTCTTACTGTGTTATTTCTAAGTGTTAACAGAACAATAACTGCTGTTCTCAATTACGCCCATATAAATCTGACTTCAGTGGAGTTACTCCACATCTACACCAGTCAGTTTGTACAGTGTCTTGGTCCTGAACTGGTAGCATATAAAACTCCAGAGAACAAAATGTAGTAATTGACTCAATGCTGAGGCTTTGTCGTCTTACCTTTTTAAAATCACTTTCATTCATGTTTTCTTGTTCAAGCATGAGGTTTTAGGAAATAGTAATAGTTTATTTTAAAAGGGAAAAAAAGAAAATAATTTAAAGCAAAAAAGGATCACCTGGATTTTTCTGAATATGGGGAGGGGGGTGGTATGCGTACACATCCACAGGGCGATACTATTAGAGAAATTTGTTTGGAAAAGGTGCTAGGGAAGAACACATCTGCAGGGGAATGGATAGTGAAGAAAGATAGAGCCAAAACTGAGCAACATTCAGAAAGCATCAAAATAAGTAACATACTTTGGTATAAAGCGAGTACAAGTAAATAGACAGACAGAGAGAGAGAGACTGCTACATAAAAGAGAGACAGGGAAAGTTCAAAATCTGAACCATACAGGATTTGATAAAAACAGCTGCTTCAAGAAGAGGACAGATATAAACTTAAGCAAATCAAATTATGAAATTATCAAAAGATTAAGGATTTCGGTAGAGGGCCCTTATTTCTACAGAAGATGGAGAAAGTGAGAGATTCTGACAGGAAATTGATCAAAGACAGAGATGATAAAACAAGAACCAACACAAACCAAAACATTTAAGGAAAACCAGCAAATTAAAACAGTCTGAGAGACGGATCAATTACAGACAAAGGACAATAGACACAAGACAGAATGGAATGCCACAGTGTAATAACTGATGGATAAATCTACTTAAATGTAATGACTTTAGAAACAAACAACTTAGGAAGGAAGAGTGATTCTCAAAGTTTTGGAGGCTAAGGTACAATGTACTGAGGACCAGGCAAGATCATGGGCAGTAAAAATAATTAAATGGAGTTAATGCTTTTTACCATTCCACTTATGCCAGTTCTGTGTCAGGTTGTTTTCAGAATATATCAGATGATGGTACTCAGTCCAGAGACTATTTAGAACACCTTCTTTCCAAGCAACCACACTTATCCATCTTTCTAGTTTTCTGTACAATCAGTGCGGTTATAAAGTGAGTGATCACTCACTGTATTGTTTGGGTGGATCAGTTTTATTTAAAGACAAAATAATGGGATCCTCCATCATTAAGAGACATCTTTTGGAAGTTTATCTACAGCAGCCATGGAACAAAAAGACACATCATTTCTCAGGCTGTACTTGCCCTCATTATTTGTTCTCTACGTTGATGGCATGTTTTGTTTTTTTTATCAACGTAAAAAGGACCTGTTTGTTTTTATTTTTAGCACAAATCTCATAACACAGGTCAAACGTCTTCTGCTAGGAAGTAGAGGGAAAATAGTCCCCCCTAGTGCAACCCCTCTGTCGTGTCAATGAATCATAAGATTGTTTCCACAGACATTTGAAGTGTATTAATATCAGGGCCACTGAGAACAGGAGAGTTGTAAATCTATGCAAAATAATAGATGTCTGAACACAATTCCCGCTCAGAGTCTTCACTCCTCTTGAGAGTCCTTGGGATCCATCAGCGTCCTTAGAGAAGGTGTGACGGTCCGTGCCCCTAGGGTCCGGGCAGCGTGGCGTACCAGTCACAGTCTCTGAGGCTATCCCTCGGTGCCGGGCAGCATGGCCTAGCGGCCGGAATCTATAACACCACCCTTTGGTGCAGGTCAGCGCGGCCTAGCGGCCGGAGTCTATAACACCACCCTTTGGTGCGGGGTAGTGTGGCCTAGTGGCCAGAGTCTCTAGCACCACCCTTTGGTGCAGGGCAGTGCGGCCTAGCAGCCGGAACAGTAGCGCGGCAACTCGCCACTGACTCAGCGGGGAGGGTCTGTCCGAAACACGCTGAGTTTCTCTGGGGTGGGAGGTACCATTCCGCTGCCCTCCCTGGGTCACTCCCTACCAGAGTCGGTGTTGGGGTATCCCATGAGGTGTCGGGTCCTCCGTGGTCAGCAGGGCCGGTCGTCGTCACGGGCTTCTCCACTCGTGGGGATCCAGGCAGGCCGTGAAAAGCTTTGATTCCTGGTGTAGTCTGCGGCCGTGAGTGGCCCTCTGAAGGAGCTCCCCAGGCAGGTCCTTCCCCTGTGGTCTCTTCCCTTGAATGAGCTGGGCTCCCTCCCTTTATACACCTAGAACACTTGGAGCATGCCCAGGCTTGCCAGAGGGGCAGGACTTCTGCTGTCAATCCCATGGGTTCAACCCTGCCTGGGCTAGTGCGGGCTAAGCGGACCCCGTCACAGAAGGCAATGCCCTTCCTGTCCCCAGCTGTGTCTTCTGTTATAGTGATAGTCTGGTCCCTTGTTTAGAGTGCATGTTACTTTTAAAAGCAATCTGTGATGCCTCCTCTGTTTCTGTTCTGCTGGGGATTTTCCAGTTGATGTGCATGGGGGTATTTTTCATTAAAGAAACTCATTCATTGCTTATATTTAGGCTTTGCAGAACTCAATTTTAATTTTTTAAATAATTTTGACAGATAATGTTGATGCATATTTTAAAGTATTTTTATTTTTAGCTATTTAAATTTTAATAGTTGCAAGAAATTAATGGGGGGATAAGTCAAGTGACATTCGATGTTGAGATTCAAAAAGTTAAGCTTTATAAAACACAAAATGTCAGCATCGCATGTCAAAATATACAAAAGCAAATGTCCTTAAATCAAACTCTACTAGATTGTCTAACAGCATTTTTCTAACTTTGCATATCTGTACATTTTGTTTATTACCTATGGAAACATTCGTCAGTTTGTGTGTGTGCCATGAAATTGACGTTCACCAACGTTTACTGATAAAAAAAATCTAATCCTTCCAGCCTATTATATTTTGGCTTTATTGCAAGGTTAAGCATTTATTGGAACGGGGCTCAGAAACAGAAATGAATAAACAGGAAAAACATTGTAATTATATTTTAATTATTGGAAACACAAATTTACTCTTGAATGGTAGATTCATCTGAATGTCCTCCTCTCCTCCAAAACCAAATGTATACTTGCAGCACCAACTATTTGTTTGATGAACTCTTTAAGGTACTAGCTTTGACGTTTAGTGAGAACTATTAGTGGTAGCAGCCCTTACTACTTTTTGGGAGATGTCCAATCAGAGAGGCTGTCAGCTTTGAAGACAAAGAGGAAACCTTGCTTGGATTCACTATGTTGTTTCTGGTTGTATCTATTTGTTTATTGAAAGCTATCTTAACACAATGTTGCACCTGTTTGGGTCAGTACAACTCTTGTTTCAGATGTACAAACTATCAAATGTATTAAAATTCAAGAAATCTGATAGAAAATCAACATTTTTTGAAGAATGGCATTCCTGGACAGAAGAGTAGCAGTGTAGCCTACTGTAGCCTAGACAAAAGAAAAGCAGTATAGCCTACTGGTTAGAGCAGGGGAACTTGGAGTCAAGATATCCAGAGTTCCATTTACAGCTATGGCACTTACTGAGTGTTTTAGGTTGGTTAAGTCATTTAATACCTCCGTCTATTTTATCTATCTGTAAACCTTCTGCCAGTCAGAGCTGGCAGCAACAAGGGCCAGGTTCAGTATCTAGGGGTTCCGTTCCAATAACACAATGCAAAACCAGCTCAAGCCCCCGCCCAGTGACCTGGGACAAATATATATCACTCCCCCTGGGTGCGTCTAAGAGGCAATACTTCCCCTCTCGCAAGTACAGAGTCTGAGTGTAGCAAAAGCTTTTTAATGACAGAGTGATACAGTGCGGCATTATGTTGGGAAAACACCACAAACAGGATTCATAACCAAACCATGAGTGACAAGACTCACCCCAGCAAATTGGGCTGTGTCCTCTCCCTTGGGTTCTTGAGTCCAGCAATCCAAAAGTCACCCAAAGTCCCAAAAGTCCAACAACCCCAAAATCCAGCACCCAAAAGTCTCTGTCCCTGGTCAGTGCAGCCCCAGAGTTCAAAAGTTCATCTGCAAAGCTCCCCCCCCCACCCCCGGAAATGGTGGTGGGGGGGATAAAAGTCACCTTACGTGGTCCAAGGCCGACCACCCCACCTCTCTGTGAGGTTCTACTTCAGCCTTCACAGCAAGCCACTCCACTCTGCTCCGCCAGCTGTCCCGCAAGCTGCTCCACTCTGCTCCGCCAGCTGTCCTGCAAGCCGCTCTGCTCCACCAGCCGTCCTGTGAGCCGCTCCACTCTGACAGCTGCTCCGCTCCACCAGTCACTCAGCAATATATCTTCAGGCCCCCCCACTACGTAACACAGCACTCAGTGATCTCAGCTCTTAGTAATGTTAACTCTTTAGTGATTTCATTGTGTAGTAAGGGGGGCTTCAGTGCAGGTGCACCCTTGGCCTAAAGTGAATCCAGTTTAGCAGTAACTAGACTCCTAATAGAATCAAAAGTAGCTCTGATATTCCACAGTGGAGAGGGTAGGTGGTGCAATTGGCATCTAGGGCCCTCAGAAGGGGTCCATGCCACCAAGCACAAAGACCTGTCCCCAGCCTCTCTCAGTTCACTGGGTTTTGGAACCCATGTCCCTTGCCTAGTGAGTGCTGCTTAGTTGATGGCGAGTTCCCCTTCATCATGACAAAAGGCCAAGTGCAGTTCCACTGTCCTTGATTTACATAATCAGTATAATAACAGTTTATTCGTCCTGCCCCCAAAACAGAAAGTCCTGCCCCAATACAGAAAAACTGGGGATCCTACAGCAGCCCAAAGTGACCATTTGGGCTATTATGGGCTTGTACTCGGCGGGGTGGGTATGCCTATGCAAATAAGATCAGCCCCTGAAGTTCTTTGCCATGACTCACCACCAGCTGTCCGGGTAGGGCTCATCCTGACTCTGCTTACATATCTGTAAACTGTGTATACTTAGCTACCTGGCCAGGGTTTTATGAGGCTTCATCAATTAATGTTGGTAAAAGGGCTTTGAGATCTTCAGAGGTGTTTCATATGGCAGGGGCCCATTTCTCACCATTGAAGTCAATACAAGTTCTCCCATTCATTTCAGTGAGGGCATGTTCAGTCCCTAACTGACGACAATAACTGTGCCACAGTATAAAGTCCAGTGAAAGTGAATGGAAATTGGTTTCCATCCCACTACCTGAATGCTGGCTTAACAGTCTTAAGGTGCATACTGTAATTTAAACATATAACAGTTTATTAAAGTTCTTCTGAGTGTTAAGTCTGTATTGAAGCATGATGGAAACTAGTGATAGTGGTGCCATATGTGAGGAGCATTGCAAGTTTAAATTTCAGTCATGGTGGTCACTGGAAGAAAGCTCCAAAAAATGGATTGTAATTTAACGTGTCATTTTTTTACTATTTGGACTTCCTGAATGGTGGACAAAGATTTATCAGCATGTGAGCTTTTCGAGCATGGTACTGTGCAAAATGGGTACAACTATCTTCCAATTCCAAAGAATACATAGTTTTAGGGAATTTAGATGTAATTACTTTTCCCCCTTTCAGACATAAATGAAAATTAGATCCAAATGGCACTTCCAAAGAAGCTCAGTGGAAAAAAGATAATCAGTTTTGTCACATTTAATTTACCGGTGGTAGATTTGTAGCAGAAAAGTAACAACCAGCCAGTGAGCAACAGGGTATTAATTCCCTTTTTATATTTAAGTCTTGACAGTCCTAGTTCACACTCCTAGTTCACAACTTTCACAGATTGCCTTTCAGAATGTTGAAAATAGACCTTATTAGTATAACTTCAGAACCAGATGTCTTTTAAGAGCTCATAGAGTTGACTGAGGTCTGTCAGTAATGGGACACTGGACAAATAACTGCCTTGCTGACCTCTAAAGCCTCTCCTAAACTTTTCTAATCTAGTTTAGTTCAGTTTACTGTTATTACATATGTTGATGGACACCACACATAAGTGCAGGGATTGTGTTATGGAGAGAGCTTTATATCAGAATATTTTCCTAATGTGATTTAGTATTGCTATTAACTTTAAACTATGGTTTTGTTAAATGCATATTCCATTTTATAGCTCCTTTACCCTCCAAGGTTAAATTGTGGTTGTAGAGATATAATATAATTATTTTGTTGCCACACCTGCATCAGTCACAATCAGTGACATAAAAAAATGAGTAGCTACCTGGTTGGAACATTCTTTAATAAGGTACTTTTAGTCTCCACTGCAACCTGAGACCATTACTCCTTGTTCTGTCATCTGTTACCATTGAGAACAGTCTAGATCCATCCTCTTTGGAACCCCCTTTCAGATAGTTGAAAGCAGCTATCAAATCCCCCCTCGTTCTGCTCTCCTGCAGACTAAACAATCCCAGTTCCCTCAGCCTCTCCTCATAAATTGTGCTCTAGCCCCCTAATCATTTTTGTTGCCCTGGACTTTTTCCAATTTTTCCACATCCTTCTTGTAGTGTGGGGCCCAAAACTGGACACAGTAATCCAGATGAGGCCTCACCAATGCCGAATAGAGGGGAATGATCATGTCCCTTAATCTGCTGGCAATACCCCTACTTATACAACCCAAAATGCTGTTAGTCTTCTTGGCAACAAGGACACACTGTTGACTCATATCCAGCTTCTCATCTACTATAACCCTTAGGTCCTTTTCTGCAGAACGGTCCCTAGTCTGTAGCAGTGGATGGGATTCTTCCATCCTAAGTGCAGGACTCTGCACTTGTCCTTGTTGAACCTTATCAGATTTCTTTTGACTCAATCCTCTAATTTGTCTAAATCCCTCTGTATCCTATCCCTACCCTCCAGTGTATCTACTCCTCCTCCAAGTTTAGTATCATCTGTTCCTCCCAACCTAGGCAGAGGTAGGGTCTTGGGGGAGGTTCCATCACTCTTGCTGGAGTGTCCGGTTTTGAAATATTACAAAGTTGGCAACCCTAGTAGTGCAGTATTGCTGCATACAGATCTCCCAAGCTACATAGAGTTCAGGGAATGAACTGATGCATTGTCTAGAGGGGTGGGTGCATCCAAATCCTCTTCCCTGAGGAATGTTTCCAGGAAAACATAATTCCTTGCCATAGGTCTTTCTGCAAGAATGTGTGACCAATCCCAAAGTGTCAAATACAGGAATACAATTCCAGTGCAAAATGTAGTAGATGAAGCCCAGCTATCATGGTGGGAGGAGGGGAGGGAACCATAAACTGTTATTTGAATACAAATGTCTGGAACATCTGCAAAAAGAATAGGCAAAAAATGTCAAGGGAAAAGCTTTTTTAACAAGTCCCCCACATCTATGTCTGATCTGATTTTAATTTTTCTCTTTCTCTTCGCAGCTCCCCATTAAGTTTATTTAATTTCATCTTTGATTGAATTTCTCAATCTACTGCTGAGACAGTTGCAAAATACAACTGCCTGTATGGAGGAAGTTTGTATAGTATATTAAATCCTTCAAAGACCCAAACATATCATCCCCTGCTGTTTACGATACTGAATGATGTGCAGGACTTACTGGCAGGGAGCCCGCACAAATCAGATGTCAGCACATTGGCATACCTATTCCCTTAACTGAATTAGCACTCTCTTAGATATTTTGATACATGTAGATTTTCTTCCTTGGCTTGGGGAAAAAGATGTGGGGTATAAACTCTACCTACTGTCTAATGTTTTCTTTAATGTCAACTACAACAAAATCTGTAAATAAATAAGATGCTTTAAAACAATGTTTTCATAGCAACAATAGGAATTCAGGTTTGTGACACCTACGGGTAGTAATAAGTATGCACAGAACTTAATGCCCACTCTTTGAAAATGTACCTTTTTCAATAAACATTTGCGTATTGCTGTTTGAGTCAATCATTACTTAAAGTAACTGACATTATAGTATAAAAGGGTCTATACCTTCTGTTGTATTGTGTGTGTGTTACTATCAAAAAACAAATGTCACCTTGAAATATTTTGTTTTGCAAGGAGGTTATGTCATAGGTAAACTTTAAATATGTTTATATATTTTTTACATTGTAATATACATATATTTAAAGTTTACCTATGATATAACCCTTTTTTGAAAAGCAACATATTTTAAGGTAACATTTGTTTCTTTATATTAATGGGAAAGAAGTTTGTGTATAATATGATGCCAGATGTTCCATTCCAACACAAAGCACTCCAGAAAAAAAAATCAGGCATAATTATGTGAGGAAATAATGAAGCTAGAAGTTTGTGGGAGTAATTTGTCAGGTAAATGAATCTCAACATGAACTGTGTGAGCATGGAGTGACACTTTATCTGTCAGAGAAACCTGTTACCTAGTGGGAAGGACGACAACTCCTTGCTTTCTTTTACTCTCTTTCGTAGTCACACGCACCCATCTCTAAATATATAGTAAGACTGTTAATCCATAGTGACACATGTGTGAAAAGGGAATAGTACTTTTCTGGAGTTCAGTGGAGCAAGTATTGAAATAAACTCAAACTGGCGTGGCATTGCAAGATTCTCTTTGTAACTATTAGATAAAAGGACATTTCCAAAGTGTAGTAAGTTTTCTTTTTAATTATGAAATATTATTCATTATTAGACGTTTAAAACCCTACTTAAATTGTTCTGTTTGTGTTTTTATTTTTAAATTAAATATACTTGTGAATGCTTAAATGCTAACACTAATTTTTATTTTAAGGAGAAAAAACTGCACAACTTGTATAACATAAGAAATAGCATTACATGCTATTTCTTATTTCAGATTGTAATGTCAGATTTTATGATAATGCACAAGAGGGCAAAGTTAAGGAGGCATATTCAGCCTTCATTATTTCCTGATGTCAACATATTTAAGGCCCCTGTTCTGCAAATGTTTACACATGTGAGTAGACCCAAACTTCTGTGTGTAAGGTGTAAGAGTTTGCCACAGCGGTGCCTTAAAACACCCATGCACACGTTTAACCTCACACTTGCTTCAATGGGACATTAGATGAGTATGGCAGTCTTCTCACATGCTGTGAAATGCAGGACTGGGGCCCTCATTTGTAACTGTCTATAATTATGTATTTGTGTTATATTATGGGCTTCCTTCTTCTGGACAGTTTTTAAGTGTGTCAGGCCAAGGGGAGTTCATAAACTATGCCTCTTGTGGGCTTGTGCAAAATGTAGAAATTCCCTAAATTTCTTATGAGCTTTCTGTATAGCTATTAGCCATGAAGCTAACTAGCTACAATTTACTAACTTATATGTTAACACACATTATTACTGCAAACGCATGCATCTGAATTGTTAAACCCCTTTAACATTTGTCTGTTTTTGTTTCTTTTTGCAAACAAGAAATGTGCTTAGCCCTCAGTGGCCTTATGTTTACTAGGAAATTTAATCCAGTTTAAACTTGCTTTTAACAACTGAGTAAACTGACACCCTGCAGAATGTTCAGTGTAGACAAGGACAGTTTCTTTTCAGCATTGTGCCAGCTAGTCAGGGGCAAAAATCACTGGGACAAGGGTTTACTCATGATTAACTGACATAATGCTGAACAAGGCACATCACAGTCTGTACTAACCAGTCAGTCATGGTCAGCTGCTTGTCACCTTACTCGATTGTTACAAACTGAGCAGAACCAGGATTAAATTTCCTAGTGAAGATAAACCCACTGAGTTCCTGTCATGACATTTCCATTTGTAGATTTTGGTAACTTTTTAATTGTGTGAGCAAAACATTAATTTAAAATATACTTAACATGGGAAAAGAATAATTTATTTTCATCTTTTCATAACTGACACATTTCTGAAGTGTTCTTGTTGTAACTATCAAAACAAAACAAAATTCTCTGCTGAGACCATGTTTGGGGAATTTTAGCTCCAAAGCTTGTATGCAGTGTAGTTGTAGCCATGACAGTCCCAGGATATTAGAGAGACCAGGTGCGGGGGTGAGATAATATCTTTTATCGGACCAACTTCTGTTGGTGAGACAGACAAGCTTTTTGGAGCTCTGTGTTCCTCGAAAGCTTGTCTCTCACCAACAGTATTTGGTCCAATAAAAGATATTGCCTCACCCGGCTTGACTCTCCAGCCCCAAAGGTGACATTTTAGGACATTTCTGAGCAACTGAAAGAAAGGGATTATAATAAGAGTTGTGATATAACCTAAACTATAGAGAGGATGCATGGTCCAATGGTTAAGATACTAGTCTATGACTCAATTCCCTGCTCTGCCACAGACTTACTGTTTGACTTTGGACCAGTCACTTAGCCTCCTTGTGCTTCAGTTCCTGATCTGTAAAATGTGGATAGGACTACTTCCCTACCTCACAAGCCATGCTGTCTGAATAGAAACATTACAGTGTGAGATGGTCAGGGGTCATATAAGTATCTCAGACAGATAGACCTATAACAGATTTAAATATGGGGGCAGGGACTGTCATTTAATATATGGTTGTACAGTGCATAGCACAACAGGGCCCTGGCCTCGTGTTACATCAGTGCAAGTGTGTAATAATAAAAATCTATAAAGCACCCATGATAATACCTACTTTCCAAACCATTACTAACCTCAGTGCCAGCCACCGTAATTTATCAAATGACTGACAATTAGAGCTGCCTGTTTTCCATTAAAAGAAGAAAGGAGTTATTATTTAATGTGCATCTACATCAAGGTTGAAGCAGACAAAGTTGGCTTAACAACAGATAATTTCAACTCTGCCAACCACTCTTCCTGGAAGCTAGAATATAGGCATAACATCGATATGTTAATTAAGTTGCTCAGGTATGGATTTCATTTAGTTTTGATAAGTTATTTCCTATCAGTAACTGGCTGTTCTATGTTCTTGTGTAATAGCAGGTCAGATCTTGGCTGGCCCTAATGCAGTTGCAAAGTAAAATAAAGCAGAGTAAGGCACTCACAGAACAACTCCCCCTGGACCTTGGATCTGGGCATGGTAATAAGAATAGAACAGGCTCTGTGACTGCTACTTGTAAGCTACATTTCAACAGGAGCCCTTGTCTAGCTTTACAGGCATACACAGGCCATCTGCATTGCATTCAGACTTGTATGGTTAAGGAGATTTTCTACTGCGGCTGCTCAGTATATAGCTTCAAATGGTCATATCTTAACCAATCACTTTAAAAAAACAAAACAAAGCTTTCCCATGCCAAGTTTCAAACCTCAGCTGCTGTTGCTGCATCCTGTTTAAAATCAAGTGATGGTAGCATTTTTCCCCAAATGATGAGAAATGTACACAGTCTTTTTGTTGTTTTTGTCATTCTCCCCAGTCTCAGAAATAATTCAAGGTATATTTACAACCTTAAACAGGGGAGAAAAACATTGACCTTGGCACATTTCAGCCAAGAAAGAAAATGTTTCAGAAAGTGATGATGATGTGAAATGAGATTATAATGGAAACTTTATTAAACCCTTTATCTAAAACAGTGATTGCTGGAAACATCTATAATAGATATAAACACTTTTTAATCTTAGAAAATGTATTATTTAAAATCAGATGGTATCATTAAGCATTTAGAGACTAGACCAACATTATGCATCCCATTACGTTTTTAAGTTAAATACCTTAGTATCTATTGCATATTAAAAACCATTAAATCAATGGACAGCTATTCTAATTCACCAATGTCAACATAAGAAGGGCTATGCTAGGTCAGACCGATGGTCCATCTAGCCCAATATCTTGTCTCTGACAGTATCCAATGCCAGGTGCTTCAGAGGGAATGAGCAGAACAGGGCAATCACTGAGTGATCCATTCCCTGTCATTCACTCCCAGCTTCTGGCAGTCGGAGGCTAGACCCCCCCAGAGCATGAGGTTGCATCCCTGTCCATCTTGGCTAATAGCCAATGATGGGCCTATCTTCCAGGAGTTTATCTAGTTCTTTTTTTAACCCCGTTATTATTTTGGCCTTCACAACGTCCCCTGACCAATGAGCTCCACAGGCCGACTGTGCGTTGTGTGAAGCTGTATTTCCTTTTCTTTGTTTTAACCTGCTGCCTCTTAATTTCATTGGTGTCTCCTGGATTTTGTGTTATGTGAAGGAGTATATAAGACTTCCCTATTCACTTTCTCCACACCATTCATGATTTTATAGACCTTTATCTTATCCCCCCTTAGTCGTCTTTTTCCAAACTTCTCCTATGGAAGCTGTTCCATATCCTTAAATCATTTTCGTTGCCCATCTCTGTACCTTTTCCAGTTCTAATACATCTTTTATGAGATGGGGCGACCACAACTACATGCAGCATTACACGTGTAGGCATACAATGGATTTATATCCTGACATGTTTTCTGTCTTATCTATCCCTTTCCTAACATTCTGTTAGTTGTTTTGACTGCTGATGCACATTGAGTGGATGTTTTCAGAGAACTATCCACAGTGACTCCAAGATCTCTTTCTTGAGTCATAACAACTAATTTAGATTCCATCATTTTGTATGTATAGCTGGGATTATTTTTTCCAATGTGCATCACTCTGCATTTATCAACATTGAATGTCATCTCCCATTTTGTTGCCCAGTCACCCAATTTGGAGAGATCCTACTGTAATGTGCAACAGTCTGCTTTACACTTAACTATTTTGAATAATTTTGTATCATTTTTCAATTTTGCCACTCCACTGTTTACCCCCTTTTTCCAGATCATTTATGAATATGTTGAACAGCGCAGGTCCCAATACAGATTCCTTGGGGGCACCACTTTTACTTCTCTCCATTCTGAAAACTGTCCATTTATTTCTACCCTTTGTTTCCTGTCTTCTAACCAGTTACTGATCAATGAGAGGACCTTGCCTCTTATCCCATGAGTCCTTAATTTTGCTTCAGAGGCTTTGGTGAGGGACATTGTCAAAGGCTTTGTGAAAGTCAAAGTACACTATATCCACTGAATCGATCTTTTCCACATGTTTGTTTAACCCCCCTCAAAGAATCCTAATAGATTAATTAAGCATGCTTTTCCTTTACCAAAGTTATGTTGACTCTTCCACAATAAATTGTGTTCATCCATGTATCTGATCATTCTGTTCTTTACTATAGTTTCAATCAATTTTCTTGGTACTAAAGTTACATTTGCCAGCCTGTAATTGCTTCCTGTGATACTTCCTGCAGACATGCAGAGCATTACAATGAGCTTCTGATCCAAGAAAGCCCAAAGAACCATGAGACCATGGGAATTGGAGCACAAGACATTAATAGGAATCACAGACTAACTATTTGGACAGCAAGTTCTTCTTTAAAGATGGGAGGTTGGGGGAGGATCCAGGAATGGGATAGGACCAGCGACGCTGACTTCCGTCAGCGTCGGTGGGTGCTGACGCCGGGCCCCGCCCCCGACACCGGTGACGTCACGGGCCCCCGCCCCCCGACGCCACCGCAACGTCGCCGGCGTCGGGGGCGGTGCCATGGAACATCGCCCGGTGCTCCGGTAAGTTGGGCGCGAGCTCCGGGGATGGCGGGGAGTTGCCGGTGGGTGCAGAGCACCCAACAATTTTTTTCCGTGGGTGCTCCAGCCCCGGAGCACCCACGAAGTCGGCGCCTATGGATAGGACAGTTTCCAGGTTGTAGTTGTCTTATGAAGAGGGGATGGGTTTTGGAAAGTGTGTGTGTGAGTGTAGCAGGGTTGGACTCACCCCTGCGGCGCCTCCTGCTGGTTTCTCCAGGGAATTAGCTCACCAGCCTCTGGAGCGCCCTCTGCAGGCCAGTGATCCACCTGTCCACTCCCTGGCCCCGTGTCCCTCCCAGGACCCGGTGCCCCTTTAACTGGGGTGCTGCCCCCTGGCAGTACCCCACAGATCTGGGTCTCCCCTCCCCAGGGGAACCCCCAACCCACTATCCCCACCTCGCCTCAGTCGTAGGCTACTGCCAGTCACCAGCTAGCCCCCACGCCCTGGGGCAGACTGCAGTATAAGCCACTCATCACAGGCAAAGGGGGTTTGGACCTGCTGCCTCAGCCTATCCGTGGTTGTCCCTGCAACCCCAGTACCTAGATGGGCCTAACCCTAGGCCGCAGCCTGGGGCTTTCCTAGCCGGAGCTCCCCAGCTCCTCAGGCCTTCCCCAGCCCTGCTCCACCCTAGGTACCTTACAGCCAGGCCCTCCTTCCTCTAAGGCAGAGGAAGGCTCTCTCCTGCTCCAGGCCCACTGCCCTCTTATAAGGGCCAGCTGGGCCCTGATTAACTGGCCACAGCTGTGGCTGCTTCGCCACTCCGCCCAGCTTCTCCTACTCAGCCCTCTTCTAGGGCTGTTTCCAGCCCCTCAGGGTAGGAGCGGGTTATTCACCCCGCTACACACCCTCCCCCTCAAAACCCCCACTCCTGGGGGAAGGGGGTCCTCTTGGCCTCGCCTCCCCGAAGCTAGCCCTCCAGGGACGCCCCTCCAGGCTCGCACACTTCCGCTCCGCGGCCTCCCAGCCTCGGGCCATTTCCCGGGTATGGGCCTCGGCCTTTCTGCGAGCCAACTCTGCGGCCTCCAGCCGGGCCCGCAGGCTCGGGTCCCCCAGGCCCTCTTCCCTTAGGGTCTGGGTCCCCGCCAGTGTACATTCAACCCCCACCTGGGTCCCGGCCTCCTGCTGGGCCCAGTCTGTCTGGGTCTCCTGGGACCAGACCGGCCCGGCGACAGTCTGGGTCCCGACTCCCTTCGGGCTCCCCTCCGTCCCGGCAACCGACTCGGTCCCTTCTAGGTTTGGCCCCCCTGGGCCCACCGGCACCTCCTGCCGCTGCCCCTCAGTCCCTCTGAGGGGGCAGTGTCTCTTTACATGGCCCGGTTCCCGGCAGCTCCAGCAGGCTCCCCGCCTCTGGGCCGCCCGGGACTTCCGGTACTTCTTCTCGGGTTCCGTCCCTTCAACGGGACTGACGTGAAGCCTCCCCGTCGCGCCTGGGCATCGCCACCTTATGTGGCCTGGTTGCCCACAGGCCCAACAAGTCTGCAGCCGCCCGGGTTCCCTCACCCGGCGGACCATCCTCGGAACCGGTCCTGGTCCCTGCTTGGGCGGCGGCACCCTGCCCCCACCCCAATAGGGACAGTCACGCTGTACATGCCCCCACCTACGACAGGCATAACACGTCCTTTGTTCGGTGCCAGACCTCCTGGCCCTGGCGCCAGGCTCCTCTCTCTGCCTTCGGCGATTCCTCCTGAACCCGCCCTGGAGGAGCTCCCGCAAGGCCCGCTGTTCCTCCACCAGCTGGGTCATCTGTCCTTGGAGAGCCCATTGCACCTCCCATAGTCCATCCTGGGTGTCCCGATATCCCTTCAGGCGATCGGGCCCCTTCCCTGGTGCTGCTGGGCCCCACCCAGGGATGACACCTGGGGTCTCTGCATAATACACCCCCGTGTACACAGGCTCCATCGTCCTGTTCTCCACCTTTCTGTTTCTCCACTCCAAGCAATAGTCCACAGTCCCTTGCCCTGCCCCTTGTATCAAGGGCGGACCGCCATTGCCCGCATTCTCCACCACTTGTAGCAGGGTTGGACTCACCCCTGCGGCGCCTCCTGCTGGTTTCTCCAGGGAATTAGCTCACCAGCCTCTGGAGCGCCCTCTGCAGGCCAGTGATCCACCTGTCCACTCCCTGGCCCCGTGTCCCTCCCAGGACCCGGTGCCCCTTTAACTGGGGTGCTGCCCCCTGGCAGTACCCCACAGATCTGGGTCTCCCCTCCCCAGGGGAACCCCCAACCCACTATCCCCACCTCGCCTCAGTCGTAGGCTACTGCCAGTCACCAGCTAGCCCCCACGCCCTGGGGCAGACTGCAGTATAAGCCACTCATCACAGGCAAAGGGGGTTTGGACCTGCTGCCTCAGCCTATCCGTGGTTGTCCCTGCAACCCCAGTACCTAGATGGGCCTAACCCTAGGCCGCAGCCTGGGGCTTTCCTAGCCGGAGCTCCCCAGCTCCTCAGGCCTTCCCCAGCCCTGCTCCACCCTAGGTACCTTACAGCCAGGCCCTCCTTCCTCTAAGGCAGAGGAAGGCTCTCTCCTGCTCCAGGCCCACTGCCCTCTTATAAGGGCCAGCTGGGCCCTGATTAACTGGCCACAGCTGTGGCTGCTTCGCCACTCCGCCCAGCTTCTCCTACTCAGCCCTCTTCTAGGGCTGTTTCCAGCCCCTCAGGGTAGGAGCGGGTTATTCACCCCGCTACAGTGAGAGAGAGAGAGAGAGAGAGAGAGAAAAGGAGCAGTTTTTGTAAGGGAAGTAATTTTGGATACAGCTGTTTGAAAAGAGAAAGAGAGCTCAAAAAGTTAGATGAATTCAGATAAAAATCAAAATATTTTGAAACTTTCAGAGATTCCTACATCTTGAGGTTCATTCAGTGCTGATTTCTGTTGCCACACAAAACTCTGCTGCTTATTGTTTCTCCCGCAGTACATGACAATCAAGCAAAGCTTTAAATACTCTTCCCAATTACAATAACACTTTTTATAGTAACACTTCAATGAACCAATTATTACTTCACAGTTAGTTCCAGTTAGCAAAAACTGTCTACTGCATTTTCCACTTTATGTTGGGACTGACCTATTTGGCTTGTGCAGTCACTCGTATTTTACAATTTAGAGCCATTTTAATCAGCTAAGGGTATGTCCACTTGTGTTAAGAAAAGACCCAAAAGTTGGATACTTGCTCCTACGTAGACTGTGGAAGCAGCAATAAAGCCAATGTATGCAGCCACCCAGTGATTCCCCTGAAGACTGGCATAACCCTATACTACCTCTGCTTACTATATCATTTGCAAAGAGATGCTGAGTGCTGGTTAAGTTGAACAAGCAGAACTTTATTAAACCTTGTGCACGACTCTGTCCATGTGCCTGAGTTGCTTCCAGCATAACTCTCCAAGTTCCCTGTTTTCTGGGTGTCCCATCACAAACAGTCCCTCCAGGGAACATGGGCCCTCTGTCTGCCATTCCAGTGATAGTACATCTTTCCTATTTTACAGACAAACATTATATTATATTAGAAACATTAACGAGCAAATAATTACCACCCAGTCCATTTCTCTGTGTCTTTGGCCAGAGGTTGCTAGCTCATAGTGGAGTTGGAGTCTCATCTTTCCCACAGACTCAGCTGGTTACATAGTCTTTGAGACAGTCTAGTGACCACACCAACAGCAACCTCTCTGTCTCCCTGTCAACTGTCTGAGTCTAGCAAACTCTCTCTCTCTCTCTCTGTGGACTCTCCTCCATGATGTTCCATGATGATCTTTGTATCACTCTGGACGCTCTGGGTGTTTGCTAGCTCATAAATGCCTGCTTTTCCCTCCTGTGTTGTCAGCTCATATGGCCTCTGTGCTACTGCACCCCTCATGATTCCTTTAGTCTCTAATGGCTGGATCCACACAAGAGTACTTGTTTCCAGGGCTGGTAGGTCCTTGTCTGACCTCTCATACACTAGTTTCTGCTTTCTCTGATTGTTGGATGTCTCCTCTTGGTGGTGTTTCCATCGTTCTGTCCTGGACAATATTTGATCTCTACCTAGTAGCACTGGAGGAGCATTAACATGAAATGCAATCTCTGTAGAGTGCTAAGAAGGGACTTTGCCATGATGGTCTCTAGGGATTTGTGGTCTGATTGCAGTATTACTTGGTGGCCATAGGTGTACTGATGGAATTGTTCCACTTGAAATACCAAAGCCGGAAGCTTTTTTTTTCTATTTGGGTATTCCTCTTGAGAGGGCTCTTCTGGCATAAGCAGCCAGTTGCTCCTGCAAAAAGATTTACACCCAATCCTTTCTCCAATGCATCAGACTGGAGTGTCAGTGGCTATCCTGATTGGTAGTACTTCCGGACAAGGACATCCACAATCATGTGTTTCAGTATGCCAAATGCTTGCTGTTACGGACCTGCCCACTCCCACTCAACATCATGCCTTGTGAGCTGATGTATGGGCTCCACTACCACAACTAGGTGTGGACAGAACTTGGTCAGAACATTTATCATCCCTATGAAGTGCTGTACCCCTTTAACATCCATTGGCGCTGGCATGTCTCTGACTGCCTTGATCTTGTTGGGATCTGCTTTCTGGCCCTCTGCTGTGAGCCAAAATCCAGCATATGTTCTCTTATGCTCCTTGGAGTTGCATTTGTTGTGGGTTGAGTTTTATGCTCTTACCCCTGCACCATGGTAGAAAAGCTTTTAGTTTTATGTCATGGTCTCATTCAGCTTCTGTATCATTGCTCCCTTCACCTACAATGAGGATATCCTCTGTAGTTATCTTCACCTCAGGCAATTTTTCTAGCACCTGGGTGAGTCTTCTCTGGTATACCTCTTGTGCTGGGCTTTTGCTCATTGGCATGGTCAGCAATGGGTGCAACATCAGAACTTCATAGCTGCAGGGAACCTGACCCTTTCCTGCAAGAAGTTTTGGTTTTGGAAATCATGTCCTAAATGTCTATTCATATTCTGTGCTCTGAGTAAAGATGTTATGACAGGATTTCTCCAGGAAAGGTTCATGGATTCTTAACAGTGTTTGTGCACTTCCTTCTGCACACTCAATTTTCTATCATTCCCTAGCCTGGAGTTAAGTGCAAACGAATGAAATGAATTTGTTTTATTCATGAATTGCAGCTTCATTAGAATCTGAATAGTTTGCAACAGTTGTGCTGTAATGTTGACTACATCAATAATATCATGTCTAGGGTCCTGTTTAAACTGCCATGTTTGACATCATTGTTTCAACACTAACTAAGGTCAGTAGTAGAGGGGGATTTCCCCGTTTGATACCTGGTGCTTATTGAAGTCAATGGTAAAGATCCTATTGACTTCATTGATTTTAGTGATCCAGGCTAGGCTCCTGGTGTCAGTAGTGGTCAGTTTCTGTAGTATAAACAACACGCACCTTGCGAGGTAAAGCATGAAAGTTTTTTTTAAAAAAAAATCAAAAACCTAAATATACTTTCCCTATGAAACTGCTGATGCAGGCAGTGCCTAGAAACTAAAAAGTGCTGTAAAAGTAGATCTGTGGTGGAGGTGTGTCAGTTCTAGTTTTTGTTAGGAATCCACAATAAATGTGAAACTTAAACATGAATGCAAAAATATCATGAATGATGAGAATGAGAATCCCCAATGTGAATGTGACAATGACTGTTTTGTTAAGAATGAAGAAAAGCTAAACTTACTCATGGTATCTTGATATCTGACATTGGCACTGAAGGACATCTCGAAGTAGTCAATGATAGTTCGACTTAAAATACACTCTGATAGGACAAATTTCCTATTACTTACATGAAAAACTGTTTGCAGTGTTGTTGCAGCCACGTTGGTCCTGGGATATCAGACAGACAAGGTGGGTGAGGTAATATCTTATATTAGACCAACTTCTGTTGGTGAATGAGACAAGCTTGTGAGCTTACACATAACTCTTTTTCAGGGCTGGGAAAGGTACCTGGGGAAAGTGCCTTTCCCAGACCTGAAAACGAGCTTTGTGTAGGTCAAAAGTTTTTTTTCACCCACAGAAGTTGGACCAATGAAAGATATTGCCCCACCCACCTTTTCTCAGTGTAAAGATTGCCATTTGTGAAGCCTAGGGGGCTTCTCTCATGAGGCAAAGGGTAGACTTGTGGCTGATGTGCTAGACTGGGATGCAGTAAAGCTGGGTTCAATTCCCAGCTTTACCATTGGCTTCCTGGGTGACCTTGGGTGTGTCAATCAATCTCCCTCAGTTTCACATCTCTGAGGTGGGTGTAATAAAGTACATTTTCTGTCTTGTTTGTTTAGATTGCTAGCCCTTTGACTTGGTGTGGTTTTGTACAGTGCTCCACAGAATGGGGCTCCAATCTCAGTGGCCTCTAATTGCTACTGTAATACAAATCTCAATAACAATGGGGGGGCAGAATAAAGTCTGAGGTGCTTCTCACGCATATACCATTAAAACCAACAAAAGCAGGCGTAAGTTGAACTAGGATCTTCCACACTCACTCAAAAGTGACTGCTCCTTTTGTGATCCATGACTGTTGTTTGCCTATTATATAAAAACATCATGCTATGCTGTGTGGTGTGCTATGAGACTGGAAGCACTTAACAGAAAATTCAATGTTTCATCAGTGCCTTTTACATGCAACTCTTGCTGGAGTGGCACTTTAATATGATTCTTTTTTTTCTCCCCAAACTCCAGCTATGCTTCAGCTGGTTGTGTGCATGCTTCATTTATACATCTGTCTGTCTTTCTTTGCATGTTGGTTCATCCCAAACTTCAGAGCACTGGCAAGGAGAAACATAATGTTCACAGAGATGATAAACTGCTAATGAAAAAAAATCTCATTTTGGTTTGCTACATGTACATGCATTTAGATGAAACTCTACTCAGAATTCACAAGAAGAGAAAACCAGCAAAACACCTGAAGGTGGCCCATTATTAATAGCTCCTCTCCCTAATCAGACAGGCAGCAATTGGGAAAGATGGGGGATTCTCTTCATGTGACCATGGTGGTCATTGTACTTCCCTGATGGTCACATGCCTGAAGGAGTTTCACCTGCCTTTGGATGATTCTTCACCCCATTCCCCCAGGAGTTTACCTGGTTGAGCTGTCCTTGGGGTGCAAGGGAGCGGGAGCACCCACCTGGGGGAAGTAGCCCCTGAAGACCTGGCTGCTCTCCCATCCTGCTGCACACTGAGGGGACTCGGCTGCAGTGGGCAGAGCCTGTGTGCATTACTGCCAAGGTGGGAGTGACTGTGGCAGGCTCTGGAGTGCTGTGATAAAAGCACCCACAGCTGCCTCCTCCCCTCCCCATATCTCTGCAAATGGTGCTCGCTCTTCCTCCTCCCAGTGAAGTGACCACAGCAACTGTAGCCCCAGCACGAGTCTCCTGCTGGTATACAGGGTTGTTTTTTTTGGGGGGGAGGGAGGAATACCTCTCATGCCATCCCCAATCTCTGCCCATGGTCTAATATGAGACTGCCTTCCTGATGCAGCTGTTCCTGCATCCCAAGTGCCACAGACTATCCTGTCCCAAATTAAGGAGCCTGTCAAGTCTTCAAAATTGTACCTAGCCGCCAGTGTGCCTAAGGCAGCAACACAGGCATCTATCCCCTCTCCTTCTGATTGGTCTCTACTGAAAAGCTGTGTCACTCTGCTTTGGGATGCAATAGGTCCTCAGGGCTCCTAGAGCTACTGTGAGACTGGAGGCAGTGATGCCTTGCGCCCCCAAAAGGTAAAGTAACAGGTTTTTTGTTCTCTTTCTGTTGTCATCCTTCTGCATGGCCAGGTCTGTGTACAGCTCGAACTCCACCCTCCACCAGGTCCACTGCTGTACCTGCAAAATCTGGGGCTTCAGATTGAGTTTGTGGCTCATACTCCTAGCTGTTGTGCTTCAGAGAATTCATGGCTCAGACGCTGTCATCATAGGTATGTCTACATTGCAATCAAAAGCCTGCGGTTGGCTGGTGCCAGCTGACTCGGGCTAGCGGGGCTCAGGCTGAGGGGCTATTCAGTTGCAGTGTAGATGTTGGGACTTGGGCTGCAGTCTGAGTTCTGGGACACTACCACCTTGCATGGTCCTAAAGTCTAGGCTCCAGCCTGAGCCCTAACATCTACGCCACAATTAAACAGCCCCTTAGCCCAAGCTCAGCAAACCTGAGTCAGCTTCCACAGGCCAGCCATGGGTTTTTAATTGCAGTGTAGACATACCCCATGTTTCATTTTCAGAGTGAAGTTGAATGCAGGTTAAATTGAAGAAGTGGAATTTTATTAAACTCTGTGCACTCCTTTGTCCAAGTGGCTGAGTTCCTTCCAGCCTAATTCCCGATGTCCACTCTTTTCCTGGTGTCCCATGCATAGCAATCCCTCAGGAGCATTGTCTCTCTCCAGTTCCACTGATCATGATACACTTACAGCCCTAGCATAGAAGCACTGTGGGTCAGGGCCAGGAGAGGAGTGATGTATCATTTGCAGGCATGACCTGTTCCCAAGGACACAGACACCTTCCTTTTTGCTCTTCTCAAGATACTGCACTGAGTGCAGCATGACTGGACCTAAAGACCTAGGTGATGTTTTCACAGTACTTCACAGTAGAGCTGCTCACAAAATGAAAAACTGGGTTTGTGAAAAATTTCAGAGCTGTTCTCCTTTTAAGGGGTCTGAAACAGAACCATTTTTCCATATTTGTTTTCAATTTTTTTGCAATTAAAAACAATTCAAATTTTTATTCAGATCATTCTCAGAAAAGTTTTTGAAATGGTTGTTGATTTTTCTGTTTATCTGAAAATTCAGTTTTTAACCATTTTGACACTTTCAATAAAAATGAAAAACAAAAAAGTCATGGCATTTTTCATAAAAAAAAAAAACAAAAGGAGAAAATTTTCAACAGTCAGAAATTTTCACATGCAATGCAGATCTTAAAAAACAGGAATTTTATGTAATAAAATGTTAAGTTTGCAATATTTCAGCCATCTGATTCTCAAATCAATTTCATATTGGGGTAATAGGTTTGTGAAGTCTATGTTGCGTTAATTTAAATCAACACTATTAAAACAAACACCAAGTAAACTTTGGAGAGCAAGGTAATTTAGAATCAAACTGGCTTATTAAGCAGTGTATCTTCTTGGGAACTCATGACACCAGAGCTCTGTGAACTACACTGGGTATCTGTCATTTCAGGGTGTCAGCCATGACCTATAAACTCCTGAATGGCTTGGGAGCAGTCTAGCTGAGAAACTGCTGCTCTTCTTGGTCCACATTACCACAGCTGTGATCAGTGGAGATGCTTGAGCTGAACTTTCTCATTATCAAAGACAGGGAACTGCTGGCAGGGCATTCTCTGTCGGGCTCCTCCTTCTTGTTATTACTGTATTGGCACCAAAAGGATTCTGTCAGGGATCAAAGCCCTGTTGTGCCAGGCACTGTGTAAATGAGTAAAACAGAGTCTTTGTTGCATGCTTCTCCCAATCTGACTGTGAGATGCCATAAGAGGTTGATAAACAGATGGAGATGGGTCAAGCTAATAGTAATGGTGTGTGTTTGCACTTTCCCAGTGGGTATGCTAGTCACAGGTGGCCACCAGCCTCACCAATGGGATGGACTTACTCCTTTGGCCAGAAATAATCAGAACTTGTTGACGTTCAGGACAAATCCCATCTATCAGCTCAGGATTTGTGGGGAGGGGACAGCATGAGAAGAGCTGGTGTTTGTGATAAGGGAGGGTATTGATGGGTTTTTGATATTTTGGTTTAATCTTTGATTCATTATTTTCTTGGGAGGGAGAAGAGCAGCAGCTGGTTCAGTCTTTCTGTGCAATTCCATTTTTAGTTTATGGCAAAGTCACACACAGCCTAGCAATAGGCACACATTTATAATGCATTTGAAACAAAGAAATAACATAAATGAATATGCAGTATTACAAATGGGAAAGAGCTTTCTGTTCTGAATTGGGGGGGGACTGTGCTTCCAGAATTGGCCTTCTAATCAAAAGCATCTTATTAATGTAGGAGGGAGATAAAGGCTGACCATTCTGTATTAAGAATACCCATCTTGTTGTGACAGTGGGCCCATAAATCATATCAGAGACATTACTGAGAAACCTATGGAAAATTAGGTTTTCAAGGAGATATGGGACAGTTTTGAACTCCTAACAGTTTAAAAAGTGTTCAAAGCAGACTCTTCATACATACTGAATCCCAAGGTTATATTATAAAATACCACTTTTTTTATGACACAAACAAAATCCCATTTAATAATGGGCAAGATGTTATATAAGGGGCATCTGGTGTTGTCTATTACATCATGGTATTAAACAGCTATTAATCCCCCATGGAAACAGTCTCTATAGAAACTTTTCTGTTTATGAAATATATTCTGTTTCTTTTACCTCATTACTTATTTCTAAGGATTATTTCTTGGTAAAGGAGATCTTTGTTTCTCAAGAGTTTCTCTGCTACTTTTTATGTCTCTCCTATTTGTGAAATACAGAAGTTCATAGTGATGCCACATAGGATTATGACATCAGGTGGGGAATAAAAGTAGAAGTAGATGAATATTTAAAACAATCAATAAATAAGATATAACCTCTTTCCTGGAGGTGGAAGGAGGCTGATAAATGCAAATACAGTAAAACCTCGGAGTTACAAACACCTCGGGAATAGAGGTTGTTCGTAATTCTGAAATCTTTGTAACTCTGAGCAAAAATGATATGGTTGTTCTTTCAAAAGTTTACCGCTGAACATTGACTTAATACAGCCTTGAAACTTTACTCTGCAGAAGAAAAATTTTACTTTCCCTTTATTTTTGTAGTTTGTTTAACACAGTACTGTACTGTACTTGTTTTTTTGTTTTTTGTCCCTGCTGTTGTCTGATTGTGTACTTCTGGTTCCAAATGAGGTGTGTAGTTGACTGGTCAGTTTGTAACTCTGGTGTTCAGAACTCTGAGGTTCTATTGTAATGCAATAAATGTCCAGGTGAGTAGAAGTCTGGTTATTCTATATTATCAACCTTGTCACATTCCATGATGATAAGTGTGGTATACAGTCTTCTGTTGCTGACGCTAGGCTGTCTTCACCAAAAGTCAGAGGAAGATTTTAATTTTTCATCCCTCACAAAACCTTGAATTGGAAGCAACTGAGGTACAGATGGGAGAGGATGGTGGGGATGTTGCTTGGAGTCTGACCATCTCTTGTACAATAATTTAATGTAGTTTTATGAAACAACTACCAGAGGTCAAGAGAATTTAGTTTTTCTAAGTCTGACATCCCCTCCCCACATGCACACAAACGCCATCCAGTTGAACTCTGCATACTGTCTGATTGATGCACATAACCTCACTCCATTAGTAGTTCCTTCAACTAATTTCTATGACAGGTCTGGCCATACAGAACAGAGTAGGATCAGGGATAGGAGCAGCTGATTTAAGTGGCAAATTCCCCTGCAAACGTGCTGTAAATTACAAGATTCCCTACATGTTGCAATATAGACTGTATGAACATTAGCTTCCCCTACATACATTGTATATCAGAGGGTATTGCATGAATGCAACTCCTGGCAGAAAAGCAATAGCAGTACAGCAAGAGATCTGGTTGGTTCCTTCAAGAGGTGGTGATGAGACGTCTGGAAAAAGTTTGGAGAGGTCACTCTCTGTGTGCTCATGGCCAGAGTTTTTGTTGAGTATCTGTAGTTTGGGTTCAAAGATCCTGATCTGACATACTGTCCCTTCTGCCATAATGATAGGGGTATATAAGGGTGATGCTGTGTATCCACTGAACCTTTGCACCTAAGTTGTTCTTCTGTACAGTTTTGTTTCAAATGGGAGTGAATCGTGTCAAAAATATCTTCTTTGCAAGCTTAATTCCTTAGTAATAAATGGAAAAAAAAACCCTAAGGAAAATATATACATTTGCTCAACATATGGGAGACTTTCCTGTAAATCTCTGATGGTTGTTATAACCATTGGCTCATACGGACTTAAAGGAAGATCACTGTATTTATAGATGAAGAACTGTTGCTTTAATAGAAGGTCTTCAAGGATTTGCATGATGGGATGTTACCTTTTAAAATAACCCAGTAAAAACGCATCCACAAACAGTTGTTCTTTCAGATCTATTCAACAAGTGGATAATTTGCATCCTAAACAACTATGTCTGGAACAAAATGTGTTAGAAATCTCATGTGGAAGTTATTTATTTTATTATAAATTACCAATTATCACGCTTTTGCTATTTTATTTTGCTGTTTGTATGTTAATTAACTAGTTCTTTGGTAGACTATTCTTTTGGTGATAATTATTAAAAATGTAAACTATCCTGTCTCGAGCCTTTGGATGAATAATTATGTATATTTAAAGTTTAGCTCTGGGGAAATTTTAAGATTGCACTTTGGAAAGTACTTGCTTTAATTGGCTGCACATAAATATTGTTACACTAACCCCAAATCAAAACAAATGAACAAGCAAACAAAAAAATTGCAGTAAACATAGCTCCTTGTAAGAATAACTTGCATTTCTGTGCTGTAAAGGTGGTGCATATTTTTATATGTGACATAGCTGATAATTCCATCTTTCTGATACCCTTAACATGAGTATCTGAGGGAGATCCTAACAGTCTTGTTTCCTTAGATCTGCATCTCAATGTCTGTAGTTTTGTGCAACCTTAGCAGTGGAATGAGCCAGAGTTCATTTGGTGGTAATGGAGAACTGTCATTTAAAGTGAAAAATGGTGCAGAATATAATATTTCAGGAGGTTTGTAAGGCAGAGGTGAACGCAAGAGGGCGCTAGTACTTGGCATCATTTACCTTAATCTTTAATCTCTTGCCAATAGGAAACGCCTATAGACTTCCTTCCAGATAAAAGTGGAAAAGCCTGGCAACCTCTTCCTGCTATTTACTGTGTTGTCCTCCATGTAAATTACATACCTCAGAGTTAGATAGAATTGGTCAAATAATATTTGTCAAATATTCATTGATTCATTCAGGGCCTGATCCAAAACCCCTTGAAGGCAGTAGGAATCTTCATGTTGATTTCAGTAGGATTTGGATCAGGCCCTCAGCGTATTAATGGATTATTGACCTTTGCTTTTCATTATTTGACTAGTTCCTCTGTTAAACCTTGGCATTAATCAGATCATTTTTACATGGACTGTAACTCCCTGAGACTGCTCCACAAAGGGGTCATTTAGGAAAATCGGTGGAGAGGAGAGTAGGTGGTTATGTGAAGATTAAGAATGGGCACTGTAAACTAAGTTACTTCTCCCCCTCCCTGTGTGCACCTCCTTTTTGTTCCTTTTCTCACGTTACTTCATCCTTCTCATGTATCTCTTACACACCTTTATTTTGGTGTGTTTCTTTTCTTTGGTTTGCTTGCTCTCTTTCCGTTGTCTCACTCCATTTCACTCTCCATGTTCTCCTATAGTTATTCTGTCCCACGAGGTTGATTCTTTGCTTTGAGCTAGTGGTGGGTTGCTGACCTCTGCTGTCTCTAGAGGAAACCTTATTCTTGTATCTCTTTGTAAATCCTGCATTCGTGTCACAGGCTAGCACAGCAGAGACTAGCCTGCAAGCTTGATACTAAACATTCACACTAATAAAACTGAGATTGGGTGAGGAAGCTGATTTTTTTTCCTTTTACCTTGGTCACTTGATATCTAATTACTAAGAACTCTGTATAGTGAACCCTATGAATGACCAGTTCAGGATCCTGTCGTTCAGCCACTGTATCATACAGAATCAGTTTTCTTTTTTGCCTGCTGCATTTATAAAACAAATACTGGATATCAGAAATGATGAATTATTTGTAAAGATTTTTAAAGATCCAGAGTAACGCTGTTACTGTTGCTTCTGTGCTCTGCACTTCTGAAAAACAGGATGTTACTTAATTAAGCCCTCCTCGATTCCATCGCACTGTGGTAGTATTGAATGTAAACAGAAAGGCAAGGAATAAGTCTTTTGAATTGGCTCCTGATTTCATGTGGAGCTCACAGACTTTAAAGTCAGAAGGGACCATTATGATCATTCTAGTCTGACCTCCTGCACAACGCAGGCCACAGAATCTCACCCACCCATTCGTGTAATAAACCTCTAACCTATGTCTGAGTTATTGAAGTCCTCAAATCATGGTTTAAAGACTTCAAGGTGCAGAGAATCCTCCAGTAAGTGACCCGTGCCCCACACTGCAGAGGAAGGTGAAAAACCCCGAGGGCCTCTGCCAATCTGCCCTGGAGGAAAATTCCTTCCTGACCCCAAATATGACGATCAGCTGAACCCTGAGCATGTGGGCAAGACTCACCAGCCAGACACCCAGGAAAGAATTCTTGTAGTAACTCAGATCCCACCCCATCTAACATCCCATCACAGGCCATGGGGCATATTTACTGCTGATAGTCAAAGATCAATTAATTGCCCATCATACCATCTCCGCCATAAACTTATCAAGCTTCGTCTTGAAGCTAGATATGTCTTTTGCCCCGACTGCTCCCCTTGGAAGGCTGTTCCAGAACTTCACTCCTCTGATGGTTCGAAACCTTTGTCTAATTTCAAGTCTAAACTTCCTGATGGCCAGTTTATATCCATTTGTTCTTGTGTCCACATTGGTACTGAGCTTAAATAATTTCTCTCCCTCCCTGTATTTATCCTTCTGATATATTTATAGAGAACAGTCATATCTCCCCTCAGCATTGTTTTGGTTAGGCTAAACAAGCCAAGCTCCTTAAGTCTCCTTTCATAAGACAAGTTTTCCATTCCTTGGATCATCCTAGTAACCTTCTCTGTACCTGAGCTGAATCTTGAAAGGTGCTGTGTACCTGAAACTTCAAGGGGAATGAGTCGAAGGTGCAATATAGCAGCTCAGTACCTCTCTGGATTTAGTTTGCAGGGAGTACCTGAATTCTTTCAGTGATAAGAGTATGTGCAGTATAATATCCATCAGCTAGGCAGAAAAGAACATGGTTGTTTATGTGAAGTGCAGATAAAATATCTGGTGTCACTACTGTACTGTTTTTAGACAGGGTAACAGCTAATTATGGGTAATTTGTTCACTGCGGTCTCTTTCATTTTGTACATCTTTTCTATTCACTCCATAGGATTGTTGGCTACTAATTGATTTTCCCCTGATCTCAATGCCTGTCATTGATGAATTTTGTAGGCATTTGAAAAGATCTGTCCATTTGCAATGCAGTCTTTTTATTCTAATTAGAGACAAATAATGTGGCACTTAAGTCTGTCCATTTAGCTCAATCCAGTCAAAAAGTTAGATTCATTCATGATGAAACTTTGGAGAGTACTTGGAAATACACTAAAGTCTTTGAAGCCCTCTACTAGTAGCTGTCATCAGCTTTCAAAGGGATCAGTCTATTCTGTGACAGTTTCTTCCACACAGTGTCATTCTCTTGCATGACCCTCATGAACATTTTGAGAAAGTATTCAGGGCTTTAGCTTTATTTTTGGTTTGACCCGTTTTAAGGCATGTAACACATTTGTTAGACAAAATTGCACTACTTGCAACAGCCATCTTACACTTACAGCATAAGTCTGTAGCTAGTTAAACAACAGTGAGTGTACAATGGGGAGGCAAGAGAGATTTAAATGGAGGATTTGGGAGTCTTCTCCTTGAAAACTGTAGAAGATTGAGTACAATTTCTTGCATTAGAAGACCTTAGACAAGGAGTTTAGGCAATCTTAAAAATTAGAGGAAGCCTTCCCTTGGAATGAGAGAGAACCCTGCCAGTGGGAAAGTATATTGCATTAAAACACTAAAAAATGTGTACTAAAACCCCCAAACACCAATGGACTACTATTTCTCTTATCGGACACGCACAAAATGCAAACAGACAGATCCTCCGGTGGTGTTCTCTATCTAGCTTCTTTCCTCCCCCAGTCCCTGAAAAAATTAAAATAGACTTTTCAGAAATATCCATGCAAGTTTGAAATGCACTTTCACCATGCTATTTTGCCTTTAGAACTTGATTACTTTGTTTGCAGAAAACAAAAACAAATGGGACATGAACACGACAGAGGTGAATTTGTTTAGTGGGATAAATATTTGGGGAATACTAAGATAAAGCTGCCACAAGGGGGACTCAGCAGTGTAAAAAATGAAAGGAAATTGCTTCTAGCCCTGGTTTTGGACCTTCCTTCCCCACTTTCCACATAATACCTCCTTCCCCCATCAGGCACAAGCTACTCTTCCCTCCTCTTGGAGGAGAGGCCTGGCAATCTGCTCTAGCCCTGCAGAGGAAGTGACTCCTTGTAAGGGGGATACTGAGTGACCCATTTCCCCTCCTGGTTCTAGTGAGACCCAGTCAGTGCCCTGTTGGGTCCACTGATTGGCCTCTTGTTAGATTTTCAATTCCTCTTGGAATGTGTGCCCTGTTGGGCGCTGCAAGGGTTGCTGAACTTTCAGAACTGGAGGGGGTCTCCTATTGAGGAAGCAAAGAGAGGGCTTACTTTTTATAGCTTAAAGACAGTTCAGGACCATGTTGGGGATGCAGTTACTGGGTCCCCACTAAGGTGGCAGAACTGATTGTCTGTTTTATTCAGAGGAGAGCACCGCTTAACTGTGGGAGTATGCACACTTGCATGTCCCTGAAGATGAGTGGCTTGCTTGACCACTTACTTAAAATTGGTTGCACTTCAGTGCAGTTTTGTATGTGACTTTCTCTCATGTGAGAATCAGTCTGGCCTGCCTTTAAAGCCAAAACTTCCATTGACTTCACTGTGAGCAAGATCAGACCTAATATTGCTTATTTACCCTTTTGATCTTCAGAAATGAAAGAAGGGCCTGTGATGTTACTGCTTTGATGTCAACTCCAAGGTGACAGTATGAAGGATCAGAGAACGCTGCAGACTCCATTTGATTTGCATGTTACATTGGCTATGTGCATGGACTATAGTTTCAAGCTTTAAGTATCAAACATCTGCAATAATCCTTTAGCTGGAAGTTCATGTACAGATAAAGTAACAGGTGAAAATCCCTGATCCCATGTATCCAGAGTGTCACAGATCTATGAAAATGGAACCATTCCATTTCTTTCAAATATTCTTTGCTGAGTTTACTCACCAAATTTGAAAAAACAAGGCCTCTAAACACTGTACGTAACCGTGCCACTATTTAAAAAAGAGATTTTCTCACACAGTGCATGATTAAACTGTGGAACTCATTGCCATATATCATATCATTGCGGCCATAAACATAGCAATATTAAAAGTGGATTGGATAGTTATCTGGATAACAAGAATATCCTGGTTTATAATAGTTAATATTAACCTAAATATGGGAAGAGATATTAAAACTCTGACTTAGGCCTGGTCTACCCCTAAAAATTAGATCAATGGTACTCAGACCTCCATGGTTCAGGAGCCAAATTACTGATCAACATTACACGAAAGAGCCGCAGTAGTGTGGATTCATTATTTCCTTTTTCTATAACACTATATATTTATATTTAAACAGTATCATAGGGGAAGTATTTAGTTTATATATATTATTCTCACAGCAAAATGACTGGCCAAGTATTATTATTTCATCAACAATAATTGGTTAATAACATAGTAAAAGCATCCTGATTGGTTAATAATTACATCACACTGTTTTAATATCATGTGCTACAAAGCCATAGAAGACACATTAAAGAGCCGCTTGCAAGCCCAAGTCTGAGTATCACTTAATTAGCTCAACCTAGCTACATCACTCAGAGCTGTGAAAAACTTCACTCCCTCTGCAATGTAGTTAGGTTGACCATAACCCCCACTGTGGACACAGCTAAGTTGATGAAAGAGTTTTTCCATCGACCTAGCTACTGCCTCTCAGAGATGGATTACCTACATTGATTGAAAAACCCATTACATTGATGTAACAAGTGTCTACACTACAATGCTATAGTGGTACAACTGCAGCGCCCATTGCTGTACAACTATAAGTGTAGACATATCCTTAAACCCTGAAGCATATCTCTACGTACTAAGGAATAGGATGTTTTACACCTGCCTCTGATGGTGGCCAGTGTTGGAGACCAGATATTGGACTAGATAGACTATGAGTTTGATCCACTATGGCAATCCCTATGTCAATTAAAAAAAGAGTTGTTCTGCCTCGCCATCTTTGTGCACAGAAGATGGAGCGGGAGTCCAGACACACGCCTGCTACCTCGTCTCTCTCTTCTCCCTTCAATTTATTTATTTGAAGGAAAGATATATAGGTGTGGGCTGCTTTTTTCCTTTAAAACTTTGTAAACTATGAGAACAAATATGAGACTTTAAAAGGTAGAATAGTCTTATAAGTCTGATGTTTATGCTATGAACCACGCACTTGATTTATATACTAATGGCTCATTTATACTCCTTTATTCTTTAGTTTTTATACCATATTTGCTGAACCTCTTTACATGCTTATAATGCCCGGAAAGGATGCTAAAGTAAAGTTAGAGATGTGACATGAACCAACAAGCACTTCATTCATTCGTCACTCTATTTTTCCTAGGCATTGCATGGTAAATGAAGCTGGTGTAATGAGGCACAATAGTCATACACTATGACCAGTTGAAGCCTTTTCAGAGAATCTTAATTTTGCTACATTTCTGTTTAATATTTTTAACGGAAACATCATTCGGCCTTTTAAACCATATTGGCTGCTACTTAAAAAGGAACCACTGATTAAGTAATACTTAATCCAACAGCAGTTTTTATCTTCTGAAAACTTTACAAACATAAATTATTCCTCACAACACCTCTCTGATATAGGAAAGAAAGTATTAATATGAGATTCCCTTAGTTAATATCAGACACACTCAGGCTGTTGAGAACAGCAATGGCACCTCCAGGGCTGTTAGCCTTAAAAGCACAATTAATTTTTTGTGGTTTGCTTTCTGCCATTGAAGTTGAACTGGTTGATCTACTGAGATTTAGGGTAAGTGAACAGGTTCAGATAAAATAAGATCAAGACTTGAAGCTGTTTCCTTCCCTCAAGTTCAACCAGTTAAAGGAAGGGAATGGTGTGCTGTGATTTTATAACCTTATAGTGCAGATTGGCATGGAAATTGTAAGGAAGTGTCAATCTAGCAAAATCTAAAATCAGATCAGAGATCTCAACAGGGAGATCAATGGATTCGGATTGGAGGACGACAGCAGGCCAGCTCATGAAGAGGAAACCCAGTAGGGAGCAGTTCTTTGGGGCAATCTTGTGGTCAGGGTGGGGATGGGCTACTTTCTTACTGGCAGTGGAAGAGCAATAGATCAAGTAAGATGTGGTAGTGGCCATAGTAACTTGTTCTATGCCCATCTCTTCAAAGCATCTCAATACTGACCTCATAGGACTTGTTCTCTTTCTGTCTTACGTTTTCCTGAGCAAAGACAGCTCATTGGACAAAACTGTGAGGTGGTTTTTCGATGAGCTCAAACAAGAATTAGAATGAGACTTTCATGTGAGATGAATTTGGAATTTAATCTTGGAGTGAGTAAAGCTTAGAAAATAAAATAACCAGCTCAAACCATGCTGTAAAAGAAGGTTTCCCAGTGTATAGTATTGCACAATTGACTCTGAAGCCCATATTGGACTAGTGGTATGATTTGCTACGGCAGTTACAGTGTTCCTACTGTGTATTCCCAAATCACAAACTGAATCAGACCAATATCTTTGTGATCCAAAGTGCATCTTTGTGATTATATAGATCAGATGAGTGGTTAGATGATCCCAGTTGCTGGGCACCCTGTTGAACACAACTGAATATTTTCAAAGACCAAGCATTTCCTATTTTATCCTGAGTTCCCAAAACTGGTCACCCAAATCCTCTACAGTGTGCTCTAAAGAGGACCTTTGGAAATCCACTTGTATGTCACTTATCCATGGCAAGGAATTCCTTACTTCCTAGACTATATTGCCTCCTGCTGGGCCTATTGATGGAAAGGGAGTTGAGAATTACGAGAAGGAAGAATTAGGTCAGAAAGAAAGGAGAAGTTGGCAATTATAAGAGAGGATGAGAAGCAGAAAAGGGTAAGTGTGGGGACTGAGGAAGGAGAGCTTGAGTGCAGTTGTACAGGTTGCTGAGCACTCTGAGCCTCATTCAGCACAGCACTTCAACACATGCTTATCTTTGAGCGTGTGAGTAATTTCATTGAAGTCAAGCACCAAGAGCCCTTCAAAGGGTGGAGAAGGGTGGGTCCAATGGCAGTCGTGATCTTCACAGTCCCACAACGGCCATTCACAGGCCATGGAGATACCAGGCCTTGGCTCCTCCCAACACAGGAGTGAGCTGAAAGATGATTATGAAGGAAGTTTCCCCACAAGCATATACAGACCTGGACTAGGCAATCCAGAGCCCTGGACATACTACAACATGGGTCCCCCATTGCCCAACACTCCTGCTCTCACCCTGCCCCATGCAGGAGCAGGGGTCCCTTCTCCCACTCAGGAGAGGCCAGGATAGCAGCAACGGGCTACCCTCTGTCCCAGGAACAGTAACCCTTCTCTGGTACAGCAGAGGAAGAAACAACCCCCTCTCCTTCGCTTCAGGAATAGGAGGAGGATGGCCACCTTCTTGGCCCAAAGGAGTCTGCTTTCTGCCAGGGTGGTGTTGGGGGGGGGGATTCCATCAGAGAAGTGAGTCTTGGAATTAACATCCCATGGAGAGCCTTATTGTAACAGGCAGTTCAGGGACCCAAGCCGATGTTACTGCATCAGTCACTATCAGGCCATACTCTGAAGTTTTCTGTGTGGTCACGAGAGCTAGACACTGGGTTTTTTTACCGCAAGCGTAGCGTCTGATGTAGTTACATCACTCCACAAGCTGGGGCCCTAAGCATGGACCTAATATCCATTGCCTTAATTCATCCTACTGACAAACACGCCTGCTGCTGGGACCATACCAGAGGAGGAAAGGGAAATGGGAGAATAAGCTGCCTCCTCCTTCTGCAGCCTAGTCAGCCCCTACCCCTTTCCCCATCAGATAGTGAAGTGACCATTTACACCAAGATCTGGTCCTGTGATTCTTAAGTTTGAAGAGTGCAAAACTCCAGGTTTTTTGTCCTTGTGCAAAGTAAAAAAAAATTAAGCTTTTTTTTTTTTTACAACAAACTTGGGATAAAGTGAAATGCAGGGTGATCAAAAGATATGTGGTGGACTTTTAATAGAATAACTTAATTCTTCCATCTTGTAACTCTCAACTCCCTTTCCATCAATATTGAGCCTTTCGCCTCCCAGTTACCAGTGTGATTCCAGCCTACATCTTTACTGACTTGAAAGTCCCTGCATTTGACTGTTGTCGGGTGGCTGGTTCCTAGTGGACAAGCATCCCCATCACCACTTGGGATGAAGAGGTATCTCATGTCTGCTTCAGCTGAGAGACTAGTAATGAATGGCCAATGAGACTAAAGTATTCTTTCACTCTTAGAATTGATTTCACTATGTCACTGATGAGGAACATTGATGGGAAAGCATAAGGGGATTTTTGCATTACCCTCACCCTTACTGTAACTGTGCACAAAATGAACTGTGGTTTCCAAGACTGTTAAAAACACTAAATTCCCTTTAAAATGTTGAGTGCTCCCGAGCTGGACCTTTGTTTTGACTGCCTGTCCGGCACACATTTTTATGATTCATTTTATAAGCCCTTAATAAAAAGAGGTTCTGATGGAAATGCTGTCAGAGCCTTAGCAATAGCATTATGAACAAAGTTACTGTGAGGAAGATGTGGTCAGTAGAAAGTCAATGCAGTCAGTGTTCTGTGGTATAGTAATTCCCTCAATAGTCCTACAATACTAAAGAAAAGACCTATAGGCTACCAGTCATCTGGAAGGCCATGGTGTGATGATTCTAATTGCATTGCACTCAGCCTTCTTAATCCACATTTTATAGTGCTTTAACAACAGATAATGCCTGCTTAGAATTCTGCTCACATTTCTCTGACACATTTTGCAGCCATCGCATTATCTGCAGAGGCAGACACAACTACAAATAGTATCAGAATGGAGAAGACCAACTACTGACCTAGGAGACTTGCACGGTCTTCTGAACTGATTAAAAAAACAAGCAAACCCACAACCAAAACACCTCCCAAAATATATATATATACTTGGCAGGTTTACATCCCTTCTGCAGGGAATTGTCAGCACAAATCAAAGAGGAATAGAAGAGTGTGGGTGGGGAGGGGAATGGAGTGTGGCAACATTCACTTTTCTTTTCTTGCATTCCTTGGGAAGCATATATAAGCCAATGCTTTGCTGTTCTATATGTTCCATAAGTGTAAGAAGTAATGGATTTTGCTGTATGGAGCTGGCATGGAAAGAGGCTTTACCCAGATTAATTCACATAAAAGCATTTGACTGCTGCTAACTGTTTTTTGTGATTAAGATGGGATCTGTAGTTATTAATGCTGTCTGATTTGCTGAGTTTCACTTTATTGATTTTATTTTGATTGGGGTGACTCTGATTGCAGCCTTGGAAAACAAAGTTGTCCTTGAATGACACTATTTAAGTATTACATCCCCCTGAACATTCATTAAGCCACACTTTTTAATTAAACCTAAGTGTATGGATAAGTGTCAGAGGTATTAGAACAGAACAAAAAAGCGTGGACTTGACAAGCCTGAAGACTTATTCTTTTCCTCTAGAAAATGGATAATTCATTAGGAAAGGAAGGAACCAACAAAGTTGTTGGGATCGCACTCTTCTTTGCTTTCTCAAACACACACATGAAAACCCTGTTCACTATAGTTCTAGACAGCTCAAAATATTTTTAAAATTTTTTTTTAATGAAAAGATTTACACAGATGGCAATTGGATGCTGGATGAACGGAGTGGCCAGTTTACTAGGCCCCTGGACTAGGAGTCATGTGATCTGTTTTCTATTCTTGGATCTGTTACTGATCTGGTGTGTGACCTTGGCCAAGTTGCTCCATGTCTTTGTGCCTATGTTTCTCCTCTTACCCTCTGTTTGTCTTGTCTGTTTAAATAGTGCCTCCCCCAAAATGTACAATCTTACTGTGTGTGTGTTTTAGTACAAATAATAAAAAAATGTGCTGTCTCCTATAATCCCTATTCAATCATATAAACTTTTTTCCATAAGCGCTTTTCCTGCTCACTACTACTACAAACACATCTGGGAAAGGAGGAGGAGTATTTAGCTACACAGCATAGATGTTGCATACGGTGGGACAGAGCTATGCTGAATCATTCACAGCAAAATGGTGGTATACTAGGGGTGAAATCTTGGCCCTATTGAAATCCATGGCAAAACTTGTATTGACTTCAGTGAGGACAGGATTTTCATCCAAGGGACCAATATGAAAAATCATTGTATCTGTTCTGTAGCAGAACTAAGAGAATACTCCCCAGGGCTCTCAATCTCTATCTATGGTCACATAGATTGCAAGTCCTCTGTAACTAGAATAGGAAGTAGTGAAGTGACCTCCATGCAGGGCTGGATTTCCAATTAGGCACAATAGGCACGTGCCTAGGAGCGCCGGCGTTCTAGGGGCGCCTTACCTCTCTAAAACTGCATGCAACACGAAGGTCAGCTGTAGGTGGGGGGTGACGCTGAAGATGGTGTGCCTGAGGCATGTAAGGTAGAAATCCAGCCCTCCCCCCACATTCACATGAGCCCCTAACTCTACATTCGTGTTTTATCCAAATCTCCTTTGTTCAGAATCAGCCTTGTGTCCGTATTCAGCATGGGAATTAAGAAACAGAAAGGGAAATATCTGGGCTTTTGGGAGGAGGGAGAGACAGGGCAGGAGAGAAATTAAATAGTTTAATTGTATCCTGTGGATGCTAAGAAATACAGGAAAATAAACCCTCAGACAATTGCAACTCCATCGCTAGAGTGTTCTCTCGGTGTTGGATCTCCTGCATGGCTCTTGTATTTTCTCCTCCCTCTTGTCCCAGCACAAACTCCGTGGGCTCTCAAATTTTTTTTAGCCTCTCTTATTGCTTTATCATATTCTACACTACTCCATTACCCACCTCCATGCTACTTCTCCTCCGCTCTCATCTACGGGATTCCTCTTGATTACCCTTCCCCTTGGTTCTGCTGCGTGATTCCCATCTGACGTCATATAGACTGATGAAGACTAATAACAGCACTTAGAGACCTCTTCATCGACAGATCTCAATCTTTGAGATCCTCATCTCCATTTTACAGGTGGGGAAACTGAAGCATGGAGCGGGTAAGTAACTTCCTTTGATCACATAGCAAGTCAGTGGCATAGTTAAGACTAGAAGCATATATTTTTTCTGGTTTGCAATCATGTGTCGTCTCCTGACAGCTGGAAATCCTATCAAACCTATGTATAAGCAGGTGTCTTGATGTTTGAAGTAGAGGAAGTTCTCTGAGTTGAAAAAGATGCTCACTTAATAACCCACTTGCTCCCTTTAACCAGTAATTTATTACCAGGTGGAAAAGTGTATTTTCTAATATTTCTGCTTGACACATTTGAGTATTTAGGAATAATATTCTTGATGCAGCAAAACAGCTGTAGAGTCATCAGTTTTCTAATAAACTGTAATAATTCTGAAGAATGTGAGATATTTTGGCTAAATAGTTTGCTGTTGCTTAGTTTATTATTTTATGATCATATAGGCCACCTGCACTTTTGACATCAAAACCTGTTGCATAGTAAAATATTGTGTTCTGTAGGGTTTGGACTCCTAAAATAGGACCTATAGATTAGAAATAGAACAGACATGATAAAAAATTACACGCCCCCCCAAAAAAAAACTCCACAAAGAGCTCCAGAAATAATAGGGATATTTTGTGTTTTGCTCTTTGTCACTTATCACTGCTCATTCAGGTGATCAAATTCAAATTTAGCATTTCTGGAGCTTTAATTTACCAACACTGCTATCTGTGGAGAATGCAATGTGCATAATGAGACAGCCCTAATCAGAATTTGCTAAGGTTTATTAACACCTTATCAGAGCTTTGGAAGGCTCTGCACATACCCACTTTTCATTTGCATTATCTCACTTCATGAAATATGAAAACAGTCAAAGCTGAGGCATCCTCCATGGCTCATTAGTTTTTCAGAGCTTCGGCAGTTAGAGCGACATCAATGGGATAAATCAACTACATGTAATATTTAAAAAGGTGTGATTAATATATTAATATTTGAGATTCAGATTTTAATTATCCAGCCATCTTCAGGACTAGTTTGAGGGCAAGGTAATGGCTATAGAGGCAACACAAGTTTACAGAGCTATCTCATGGCAATAGCAATTACTGTGTGAACACTAAAGGTGTGTTTACACGGCAAATGGGAGGTGTGCTTGCAGCGGGTACCCGAGCTAGGTGTAATTGAGCTAGCTTGATGGGAAAAAAAAGTGAAGCTCTGGCAGCATGGGCAGTGGCACAGGCTAGCTGCACAAGTACAAGCCCACCTGGGACTTTGGGTATGTATTTTGACAGCTAGCCTATGCCCCTGCTGGTACTGCGGTGGCTTAATCACGGCTGTTTTAGCGCGAGCGCTCAAAGTTAGCTCGGGTACACCTACATGTGCTGCAGTGTCACATCCTAATTGACATGTAGCTATGTCCTAAAGGATTGTTTTTTCTAGTGAAGTTACACTTGAGCTACCAAGTAGCTAGTGTGACAAAATGTTGTGCATTATTTGGTGGCATTATTTAGCATCCCAGGTGATCGAGGAAAGGATAAAACAGCCATGCCTGGAGATTCAACACCAGGAAAACACTCCAACTATAGAATTGCAATTGTCTGAGGGTTTATTTTCATGTATTTCTTAACATCCTCAAGATACAATTAAATGTGTGAATGACACATGTTACAATCACTTCAACTCGGATTCTCAAGCAGGACAATTGGCAGATATTTACAGGAAGCCCCTTTCATGCTTAAGGGGGAGTATGAGAAAAGTGAGGAGGTTGTTACTGTTACTTGAGAGAAGCTGAGTTAAGATCGTGCACTCAGCCTTAACTGTAGCATTGTCGGTCTTTTCAGCATTAAAATTAGTAACCTCAACATTACATTAACGTTAGCACTTGTATTACAACTTCCCTGATTGTTCTTTCTTTTCCAAAGGGTAGACACTTAGCTCTGGTGGTGCATAAAGATTTCCATGCATAATCTATTGTCTGATTATGCTGGAAGAAGGACAGGAGGCACTGGATGTGGTTTAATTAGACTGCAACTTTATTTCTAAATGTCTGGAAGTACCCAGCAGATACAAGTGTACAGTGAAAGTAATTCCATAATCATGTACATCTACCTGGGGGTGGGGAGGAGAGCTGCTGTTGGCCCTAGCGCTTTACCCATCCTGGATCCCAGGGAACCTGCTGCAAGGACCGCACCACTCCATTGCTCAAATGAGGGTTAAGGTGGGCTATAAAGGAGGGGGGTGTTGGCTCCCTGCTGCCCCAAGCCCCTCCTTTTTCTTCTCCTTCAATGAATACCTCCTTTAAATCCTTTACCAATGCATTTTATCTGATCTCTGTATTCCTTCCCTGTGGAGCACCTGTGCTAGACATCCCCACAAGGAAGCGCCAGCAGTTAGCTTGGCTTCCTCCCTGCTGCCCTCCCCACCACATACTTAGCTGGGTTCCCAGTCATCTATGAATGCCCTTTTTAATATAGGCCAAAATATGTGGACAGCTGGATCCCATCCTCGCTGAATAATTCTGGTCCCCTGTATGCTATGTCTGGATGAGAAGTTACTGACCATCCCCATTAATTTGGCCACCTCCTTATTCACATACCTCTTAGCTTTGTTGACTTGAGGGGACTTCACAGCTCCCTGCAATGCCATGCATTGCAACATTTCTGATCAAATTAAATTTTACTCCAGGGAAAAATTCCAGGATCTGTCCCAAGTCCCTCTTAGAGCTGATCATTAAGTCCACCCCTTTACACATTCCCAAATAATTTTCCCTGAGGTGAGCCACAGTTCTATCTGGGGCCTACTCAGTGGCCACCATGGTGTACAGAAGAGGCAACAGCTGGTCCCATATCATGCCCCTCTGCCCATGCCAGTCCAGGACTGCTTCACCACTGAGGCCCAGCTGCAAACCTCCAGACAGCCTGGAAGCCTGCTCATGTGCCCAGTAAATAATAGTGTGCCCACAAATCCACATCACCATCTGGCTGGCCCATCTGTCAGCATCTGTAATGCAAAGGAAAATTAACACTTGATTCCCCACCTGGTGTCTCGCATACATTCTGTATACATCAGAATGCCAAGACCTAGTTGCCAGAATGGCCATATACTCGGCTGGGCCACTGCTGTTGCCACCCCGATCCTGAATGAGTGGGAATCAAATTCCTGTGCTTGAAGCCTCAACCTTGTCTGTCCCCATCTTATAACTGTAACAAACTGGTGTGTTGTGAGGGGACTCCTGTCACTGTGAATCAAGAGGGATCTATCCCTTGCTGGCCTTATTGCCATCTGTACCCTCACTGCCTCCACAGGCTCACCAGTCTCCTTAAAATAATGGATTCACTCAGGCCTCCTTGAACCATGTTTGACGCCCTCCAGGTTAATAGCACTGATTTTCCTACCCCAGTGTATATCCCTCTCTTCCAAAGCCCATCCAGAAGAGTTCCTACAGGACCAAGGTGCTAATCTGCTGATCCTGAAAGCTAAAAAAAAATGCTGCCCTGAGCAAGGCCCCCTCTTGTCCACAATGACATGCATGCTAAGAACTGCACCTGGTTTCTAAGTGTATTAACAGTGATGGGACAAGTATCCTCCGTAGGGCCAGTGCTTCGAGACCACCCCACTTGAAACCTCTGCACTAAAAACCTGCTACAAGCATCTGGGTAACCATTCAGCCTACTGATAAACAGAAGGGCCTACAGGCAAGTGGAGAGGTTGACAGCACCAGTTTTTCGGTTTCTAATGACACCATGTACTACAGCATCCATTCCTCCATAATGGGCCATATCAGCGACAGGCCCTTCTGCTCCTGAAATTGCACAAAATTATTTAAACTTCTCTCATAGCTCTGCAGTGTTCTCAGAGCTACTGATCTCTGCACTGCACTAGCAACCATCATGCACCAAGGTTCCATAAGACAATGCATCTGCTATGCCATTATCAACCCCGTGCATGTGTTGGGAAGAGAAACAGATGTTGAAGCTTATATAGTGTAGTACAAATGCTTTCACCACTCTCATAATTCTGTGAGATCTGCAGGACTTGTGATTGATAACGTGTACTACCACCATGTTGTCACACCAGACATGCACACTTTCATTAGCAAACACTGTTCCTCAAGTGACCACTGCAACCAAAATCCAGAAATGTTGTAACTTGTGCTATCCCTTTTCTGTAGCCAGGAAGAGGGCCATTTTGGGGTGCACCTTTTGCCTTGGTAAAATACTGCAAACCTGTACCCCCTAAAGCATCTGAGTGGATCTTTAAATCATTCTCTAATTACTCCCTGCACAATGGCACTCATTAAAATGGCTCAGAAACTGTTCCCATGCCCCCAAATCCTCCTTCAACTCTCTAGTAACTCTTAAAAAATTGTGAGGTCTGGCTATGTGTGTGGTGGCCACTGAAAGCTGGGCACAGAATGCCCACCCATCCCCATGCTACCGCCCGACAAGCAAAGTTAAGATGTCCAATAAAAGATTGTAGCTCATGGAGTACAACTTTCTTGGCTGCTCTACCTCTCCTAATCAAGTCCAGTAGCTCCTGAAGCTTATCCTGAGTGAGTCACCAGTGTGTCTAGCTCAATCCCCGGATAGGTCAGCGTAGAGGAAGGCCGCTCTGTTTTTTGCCTCCAATAGTGTTATCCCCATTTTTTTAGTCAGGGCCTGAAAAATGTCCATCAGGCTACATGCTCATCCGAATTCATCCAGTCTGCAAACAAAAAGTCATCTAAGTAATACACTACTTCCCATAAACCAGCTTCCTACATAACTGCTCAGCGTAGCATTGTACTTTATCAAAATAAAATTGTCTTTCAAAAAGAAAACCAAAAGGTTAAAGTCAGAAGATGGATCGGCATCAGTCGAAAAGCAGACTTGATACCACGCTTGGCCATCAGCACCCACGCCCACAGGACCTATCCATGTGCACAGAACACAAGACCCAGTCTAGTCCATCATTAACTTTCAACTGCCATGACAGATGGTGAATATTCATTTGGAACCTCCCTAGGGACCAAGTGTAGGGGAGAAATAGTCAAGATAACACTGGTCTACAATTTTTGAGAAGTCGTCTGCTTCAGAGATAAAATGTGCTATTTAATATGTATTTTGATGTGCTGAATTCAAATATGACAATTAAAACAACTGATTGGCTACTGTTTCTAAGATATTTAAGTTTTTACATTTTATGTCTATGTATATTGTGTAGATAGTAGAGTTTTAATCATAAATTGTAAACCTAGGTCTTTTCATGTGTTTATGGTTGCTTTACATGATACTATTTCACCTGTCCTGTTTATGTAACACTTTAAAAATCAGCAAAGGGGTTCTATAAATACAATTTATTATGAAACAAAAGGCAAAAAACTATTATGTCCATAGTTTAGTCCTATTCAGTGTCTACTCGGCGCTTCTTGGCTTGTCTCTTGTATTCATTAAATGGAGCATCTCTTGTCACTGTCCAGCAATAGTCTGCAAGCATTGATGGACTCCATTTGCCCTGATAGCGTTTCTCCATTGTTGCAATGTCCTGGTGAAATCGCTCGCCGTGCTCGTCGCTCACTGCTCCGCAGTTCGGTGGAAAAAAATCTAGATGAGAGTGCAAAAAATGTATCTTTAGTGACATGTTGCAACCAAGGCTTTTGTATGCCTTGAGGAGGTTTTCCACCAACAACCTGTAGTTGTCTGCCTTGTTGTTTCCGAGAAAATTTATTGCCACTAACTGGAAGGCTTTCCATGCCTCTTTTTCCTTGCCACGCAGTGCATGGTCAAATGCATCATCTCGAAGAAGTTCACGAATCTGCGGACCAACAAAGACACCTTCCTTTATCTTAGCTTCACTTAAGCTTGGAAATTTTCCACGGAGGTACTTGAAAGCTGCTTGTGTTTTGTCAATGGCCTTGACAAAGTTCTTCATCAAACCCAGCTTGATGTGTAAGGGTGGTAACAAAATCTTCCTTGATTCAACAAGTGGTGAATGCTGAACACTTTTCCTCCCAGGCTCCAATGATTGTCGGAGTGGCCAATCTTTCTTGATGTAGTGGGAATCTCTTGCACGACTATCCCATTCGCAGAGAAAACAGCAGTACTTTGTGTATCCAGTCTGCAGACCAAGCAAGAGAGCAACAACCTTCAAATCGCCACAAAGCTGCCACTGATGTTGGTCATAGTTTATGCACCTCAAAAGTTGTTTCATGTTGTCATAGGTTTCCTTCATATGGACTGCATGACCAACTGGAATTGATGGCAAAACATTGCCATTATGCAGTAAAACAGCTTTAAGACTCGTCTTCGAGGAATCAATGAACAGTTTCCACTCATCTGGATCGTGAACGATGTTGAGGGCTGCCATCACACCATCGATGCTGTTGCAGGCTACAAGATCACCTTCCATGAAGAAGAATGGGACAAGATCCTTTTGACGGTCACGGAACATGGAAACCCTACCATCACCTGCCAGGAGATTCCACTGCTGTAGTCTGGAGCCCAAAAGCTCTGCCTTACTCTTGGGTAGTTCCAAATCCCTGACAAGGTCATTCAGTTCACCTTGTGTTATGAGGTGTGGTTTAGAGGAGGAGGATGGGAGAAAATGTGGGTCCTGTAACACTGATGGTTCAGGACCAGAAGTTTCATCCTCTTCCTCGTCTGACTCAAGTGAGAATGATTCTGGTGCATCAGGAACCGGCAGTCCTTCTCCATTGGGTACTGGGCGTATAGCTGATGGAATGTTTGGATAATGCACAGTCCACTTTTTCTTCTTTGACATACCTTTCCCAACTGGAGGCACCATGCAGAAGTAACAATTGCTGGTATGATCTGTTGGCTCTCTCCAAATCCTTGGCACTGCAAAAGGCATAGATTTCCTTTTCCTGTTCAACCACTGGCAAAGATTTGTTGCACAAGTGTTGCAGCATATGTGTGGGGCCCACCTCTTGTCCTGATCTCCAATTTTGCAGCTAAAAGAAAGGTGATAGGCTTTCTTAACCATAGTGGTTATACTGCGCTTTTGTGATGCAAAAGTCACTTCACCACAAACATAGCAGAAGTTATCTGCACTGTTCACACAAGTACGAGGCATCTCTGCTCACTTTGGCTAAACAGAAATGTGTCCCTTTGCAAAATCAAACACTGACAAATAAGAGAGCACGACACTGTATGATTTCTAGAACTGATATAGGGCAATTTGTTCAGCAGAGTGATGTAAGCTTCGTGATGATTGCATCATCCATGACTTCTAGGAATAACATGATGCAATTCATATCATGTATAATGCAATACCAGCTTCAGATTGCATCATTCATTGTTTTGCCTAAAAAGCAAGTACTGTCCAAACCCAGTGATAGATTTATTCATAGATCCAGTCAAAGATGTATTTTAGTCATTTATGGTTTAAATTGAGGTCCCTTCCCTTTATAACTCACTTATCCTCCACCATTCCCAAGTCAAGGGTCGTATATACTGACCCAATAGCATGTCTTGAAAACTAGAGCCAATCAACAATTTTAAGCATCATTTTCATTCTCAGTGACCCAGAATTAGTAAAGTTTGACTACATTTATTTCAGAAGCATTTTGGCTGTAGAGCAGTGAATTGAATACACTGCTGCCCTATTCTTTAATTCTTGTGTAATCTTTTTCTTTACAATATGATCTAAACACCTCAGTAAACCCATACCACAGATATGTCCCAACCATCTTGTTAAGGTAGCACTCTGAACACCTCCAGTTTAAGAGGAGATGGTGCTCTTGTCCAGCCCCCAATTTTCAGCGTGTCCTTTCTCTTTCCTTTGCCTTGGCCCCCCATACTCTGCTCCTTCCCCCATGACTTACCCCCCATTCTGTTTCTCCCTTCCATGTCTGCTGTGGCAATTGCAAGTGGGCTCCAAAGTACATTTTGCAAGTATGCCTAAATTTGCAGATGCTACAAAAACAGCTACTTTCATTAAATGCCCAGCAAAGGTCATTATGAGCTTTAGACCTCTGACGGGCCTTCTGAGGAATGACCAGACTGCTGTCAGTGTGGAAACTAGGCCCTGTGGTGTCATCCACACTAACCGCAGCATATGATGTAGTATACCCCACCAGATCCTGGTTTGTGTTGCCACCCTCAATCTAAATTGTTTGTCATAGTTCAACCAAGCCATGCCCCCCATAGGTGTTATATGCCAGTCTGATTACATCCATATAGTTGAACAGTGCATGGTTTCTGTCTGGGTAAGCTTCTGCAATAACTCCTGTGTAGATTAGCAAGACAGATTCCCAATTTTCCCATGTTCTGGCCACCCTTGGCCACTTGGGAATCTCATTGCCCTGCTTGGTGTGCCTCAGCTTACTCTTTGTCAGCATCTCCCTGTGCAACTGTGACAATATGTCTACATATTCACCTCTCAACGTTTTCTCTTTAGTAATATTGAGAAGGTGAACTCCCATGGGGTCAGTCATCTAGCATAACCATACTTGTGACTGTCCAATGGGGCACCCTCTGTGCTCTGTTACCCCTCAGCTGCCCAGGGCAGCAATTCTATCCTACAAATTCACATTCACTATCAGTGGGTGAGTTGTAGGATGCTCATAAATCACCCCCTGGAGAGCGGTCTGCTATGCTTGACTATCTCCCAAACTCGAGCCCTTGCTGGGTTTCCATTATTACCATTTCCAGACCCATCCACCGCCCAATCCATGTGAAGCTCTTAACCTTCAGTTGTTGTAGCAGCTATCTTTCAACATCTGTGTAATGCCGTTTCTGAAGAAGCTCCCATTATAGGTACCCATTACAGCATTGGACAGAAGAGACTTACTCTCACACCCTGCCCTTCAACCACTACGTATTCCATAAAATAATGCATTTTGGGAGACTTATGGTCATTTAGGTAGTGGTATGGCTCTGCTCTGCCTCGGGAACAATACCAGTCAGATTGTGCCTCAGAAAGGCACAGCCTCCTCGGGCCTGCTCTTTGAACGTGGCTGGTAAGCCTTTTGAACCACTAGGTAGCAACAGAGCCCCTAGGCAGAGGCTAATTGGCATAGCTTCTGTGGCTGTACCTCCCATGTCTTTTGGAAAATGTACCAGAGGAACCCCTCTTCCACCACTATCCTTTTCACAGCCCAGCCCATTCTCCTGCTCTCAGTTCCCCTCCATGCACTGTCCTGGGCTCTGTGCTGCACCAGATCTGTGCTCCCTTTGTTGCCAACCCCCAAATCCCCTACTTAATCCTTGCATAGAAGAATTTCACCAGTTCCCCTGGGAGTCAAGTGCATGTGCAAGATGGGGTGGTAGTTTTCCCCAATGCAAGTAGTGACTTCCACAGTGAAGGGAACATTTATGACCCTCTCCCCAAACACTGGCATTTTTTAAATGGCTGGGGTTTTGGCATTTGAGCACATCCCTCTTTTCACTCCTTCCTGATTTCTTCTCATTTGACCAAGTTTTTCTTATGTAATAATTCCAAATACTTCTGCGCGGAACACTTTCTAGAAAGTCAATTTGGACTTTAATAATCTGTTTGGATTTAAGTTATGAGAGCACCAAAAAAAAGTGCCTGAATAATTGTGGGGGTTTTCCTCTTTTTTAAGGAGTGAGATAGTAGGTTTTTCATCCTCTAACTCCAGAAGTGACTGAATGGATTTCTTCAAACTTTCCAAAAAATTTTACCAGTGGGCAGCCTGAGTCCAAGAAAGTCCAAAAGTTATGTTTGGAAAAGTTGTGAGCTTCTGAACATAGGCATTTCTGATGCAAATTACTTTTTCAACCATTGCTCCTGAATTGCTACCTTGATATTGCAATTATTCTGTTCCAAGGCAATTAAAAATATAATTTTTTTAGGTTGTTAACGGGAACCCTTTATCTCAGATTCTCTAAAATAAGATTTTGCCTCTTAATGATTTTTGTTTTGGTTAGAGTGGCTGCTATAGTTCACTAAAAAAAAGAAAAGAAAATAATTGCTGGAATCAGTTTAATACAAACTAAAGCATGGATAAGAGGGGATTTTGACCTGAATGATCTGATCTGGCCCTTAAAGGATTACGCAGAAGGTGCAAAGAAGCTGGAAACTAGCAGCTAGCTGGAAACCTGCTGCTAGCTGAAAACTAGCAGCAGGTAGCCAGTAGCGAATTCCCTTGAGATAGGGGAACTCTTTGATAGTGCCAACTCTGGGTCTCTTCCTCTGCCTCCTCATATAAGGACATGCTGGAGGTGGGGAGCAGGTAGGGAGGTGGTGATATACTATATTATATAGTTTATTAAGGATCCTAAGACAATGGCAGAATCTAGAGCTGCCTGTCAGAGATAACATTCTCGCCCATCTATCAGCAGCTCTAAGTGGCATTAGGGTCAGGACTGGGACCAAGAACCAGGGAGCCAGAATCGATTCCCTGGCCTTGCCCTTTTCCATCCCTGTACAGAGCTGAAGTTCTGATGCAGGGGAGAATGTGGCCTGGGCCCTGGTATGTTAATGAGTTACTAGTTGATGGTCAGCACTCAGTTGCCTACATACACTTCCCACTACTGTTTTAAAAAATCTGATACTTTGTATTTTGTGCAATAGTTAGCTGCAAATTTATGCACAAAATGTCCTTTTCTCTAGCTATATTAGATCCTTACATTTTCTTGTGAAAAAATGCATCTTCATTTATTTACATAACTGCACAATAATTTGCATTTCAAATACAGTTAAAACTTTTTGCCCCAAGTCTTTAAACAAAATTGTTGGCTGCTGAACAGAAGAATAGGAAAAGATAATGGAGGAAAAACTTACTAATGGTGAGATCTATTAGACTGTAAAATAAATAGCGAGGCTCATCACACTGTAAAACAAAATGGAAGTGGTGGAAGTCCCATCACTTGGGACATTTGAAACGAGACTGGACAACCCACTAAAAGAGTAGGAAAGCTATCCTGTTCTGGCAGAGGTGTGAACTAAAATGACATAATAGATCTTTTCCATCTTTAGCACTTAACAGTTCCAATGTCCACATCTGGGTGTGAGAAGGTTAGGAGATTGATTTAAGGTGGCAACAAAGTAAGTTTGAAGTAATGATCATTAATTTTTAATTATGGCAGGATGGTCAATTTATTCATTAATTGTAATTTACTTCATAACAATAAAAATGTCCGAAAGTGATTCGGTCAGGAACTCTGTTTAGGATGTTTAATGGTCCAGTCCACTAAAAGTCCTAATTAACCACCAAATTGTGCATGCTGTCCTTTGGTAACAAGTCTTTTAACTTTCCTATTCAAAAGGAATAATTGCACCATTTCTCAGGGCTGATGCAATGTCTTAGCAAGGGGCCCACACCATTAATCATACTAATGCAGAATAAGTGATTTTTAACTTGTTTTAATCAGATGTGCTCAGCTCATTGTATATGCAGCCTGTGCTTTAATACTCCTGTTTGTACGACATTCCCATACCTATATGTTAGATGTGGTATTAATTCCATCATATCTAGATACAAGGAGGACAGTAGTCTCTTTTATAATACTCTGCTTATTTAAATCCACATATTGGCTTCTGGTAAGTCCTTTTGTTCCCCTTTAAACATACAAAATTCTAGTTTATAAACACCAAGCGGAGATGCTGCAGTGTATTTAACAAAGATCAATTGGTGACAATCATGAACAGCTAATTAGGCTAAAAGTCAATCATTTGTTTTGATGTTCAAAGAAATGAAAAATCTTTAATTATCTGTGTTAATGCAACTATGCTTACTTTTAGGATCGGAAAGTCAGAACTTAGTGGCTTTTACTGATGAGATTTACACTCCTGGAACCTAGTGTTTGATACAAGTTTAAAAATCTGTATATCTTTTTAAAGAAGTAAACCATACTGGCCTTTGGTTGAACATCTTTCAGAAAAAGATAATGCGATAAAAATAGTTTTGTTGACTAAGGTATAATTTGATCTCTATGAGTTTCTGGGTCTTTTGATTCAGTTTGTTCCTAAAAATTAGTTGAGAAAAATAAGCGGACTAAAGGATTATCCATTTATCATTAGATGAATTGCAATTGTGTAGTGCCTGGCAACACCTTAAAATGTCAATAGCAAAGGTTGATCTGTCTGAAATGAAGTTGTAGTGCGTTCCTATTATTTGACCCTTCCCATTGTTGCTCTCCTTTCTTCCCTCTCATCCAGTATTTGTCATTCACTATTGATTAAATGACAAAATTCTGTTGCCTGTGATCAAGTTCTTGAATTAGTCCTGCCAAAAGGGATAAAAAATAGCTAATACAGTGTTGTTTGCATTGCAAGTAGTATGGTTTCTGACACTTCTGAGGGAATGTAATAAAATTGTGCTTTCAATAGAGCACGAATGAAGCAGAAGGCACTAAAGTTGCAAAATTATATCCCTACATTGCATTTATATTTTTAAAAGTTTGAACAAGAATATTCTGTACAGTCTGCCCAAAGAAGGACAAAGCTATAATGTGTCTAGGTACATTAATTACCATAGTAACTTAACTCCTTTTGGGTACTAATGATGATGAATTTATCCTGAAAATAACCTCGTGAGTAAAAGAAGTGCTGTTATCTCCCTTTTACTCATGGCGAGCTGAGACAAATATTTGATGGTATAGCAATGTTGGTTAGGGGTGTGATTTTTTTTTCTTTTAAACAACCTCTTTTTATAACAGCACTAGTCCACTGTAGACATAGTAATACAAGCAAAAGAGTACTTTTGCCTGTATAGGTTATTCTATTTGGGGACCTGGTATAACCTGACATAAGCTGCACACGCCAAATCACTCTCTTGCTGGTACAACCTGTGTCTACATTAGGAGGGTTTCCTACCAGAATAGCTATACCTGTATATTTATAACAGCATACTTTTCCTAGTGTAGACTAGGCCACTCAGAGATTAAATGATTTACCTAAAGTCACACAAGAATTCTGTGGTTCTGCTGGAATTAAACTCAGAGCTCCTGGATCCCTGTCAGGAGACCTGAATTCTGTTTCTATCTCTGCCATTGACTGGCTATATGACCCTGGGCAAATCACTTCAGCTCTCTGTTTCCTTTTCCACCATTTCTGCCTTGTCTTTTCAGGACATGGTTACCTCTTACCATGTGTCTGTACAGAGCCTGGCACAAAAAGACACTATTCTGTAGGTGCTATTGTAATACAGATGATAAAGGGCATTATTGTGACAGCTTATTTTATTTTATTTTATTTCATCAGTACAATTTAGAGCAGGGGAAAATACTTGAATGATTACAACAGTGGTTCTCAAACTTTTCTGCTGGTGACCTCTTTCACATAGCGAGCCTCTGAGTGCGACCCCCCCCCCCTTATACATTAAAAACACTTTTAAAATATATTTAACACCATTATAAAAGCTGGAGGCAAAGCGGGGTTTGGGGTGGAAGCTGACAGCTCATGACCCTCCCATGTAATATCCTTGGGACCCCCTGAGGGATCCCGACCTCCAGTTTGAGTACCCCCGGATTACAAGAACTGATCACAAGAACTGAGGCCATTCCTGAGATATGTTATCTACAAAGAAGTTTACCAGAATCAAAAACACCTATACTATTGATACTGAAATGTGGCAACTATATTTTAGATATAATAATGAAAGTACCCATAACATGTATAGCCAAACAGCCACCATTACTGGGTTTTCTCACCATTTCTGTAAGGTGTTTTACTTTCTTTATACAGTTACTCTCTGGACATCTGTTAGAGCTTTGTTAAAATCTGGTATACTATTTCAGTCTTTAGTGATATGCCTGTACTTAAATTGATGTAATATTATAAAGAAATAGTAAGAAATTAGCAAGTTTTCACACAGAGACAACGTATTTTATCTTCTTAGCAATATTGCTTAGTGGCAGACAAGCTCTTTCCATCTTTTTCCCTTTAGAGGGAAATTCACCTACAGTGTGTAAAGACAGTGTACAATCTTCTACAGCACTTAAACCCTTCATTAAGGCTGCAGAGCATCCATGAGCACAGCAGTCATGAAGAGGTGCCTGCCCTCACACCATGAAAGAACATAGGGGCTGAGATGGGAGTGGGCTGGAGCTGGTCCCAGGAGGAGCCATGGGATCCATGATTATGTGGCTAGAGTAATCATAACACTCCAGGTAATTAGTATGGTGGGATCTGTAGCCAGGACTCCAGTCTGTAGGCTGCAAGGAGGGTATTGTTTCACCTCGTCAACTCAGCCACACTTCTACCACTCAGTCTTTATGTGCAAGAAGTGGATTTCATTCTTCAAAGCTAAATGCAAGAATTTTTTTTCTTTATGTGGCATCTGTATGGTGTCTGTGTTAATGAACTGACTTCAGACATTGAAATCACATTTTTCAAAAACATGGTCTGTTTCATAAGCTTGTTTTGTTGCATATTTAAAAGTATTTAGGTCCTGATCCATCACAGCACTTAAGCCTGTGCTTGACTTTAAGCACATTTTTAGTCCTATTGAAATCAGTGGAACAGCTCACATGGGATGGAATTAAGAAAGGAGGGGGGATTAAAAATTGTGTATCAAGAAAATTTTGACAGATACCTACTAGGTTGTGAATAATCTATCTAGACAAATTGTGGAAATCCATTCACTTAAAACTACAATTGACAAATGCTAGTAAATTTACTGTAGAGGAACAGTTCTTCAGTGGCAAAGAGAGGGATGGGATAAGATAATAGAGCTTTTCAATCTCTAACTTCTATAATTCTAAGAAAGACAAGCCAAATTGTGTCTGTATAGGAAGTATTTCCTAGATTTCCATGTGCTATCAACAGGTCTTTAAAATAATCCTGTTCACACCGTGAATTCTTAAATTGAGTTTCTTTTTTATTTCCTTCTTCAGACACATATAATCAAACGTTATTGAATTCTACTGTGCTAAATACTTTTGTAAAACCCTGTGTTCACTTTGCTCTGGCTTTGTTCATGTCAGACTGTGTTAAAGGAACATTTGCATAAAGTGTCTCTCTTAAAGCAGTTTCAGCACTAGCCTGTGGTGGGGGGGATTTTTTTTGGGGGGGGGGGTATTTAGTTAATGTATCGCTGGACTGTCTATTATCATTCCTGTACTGAAATCCAGTTGTATTGTTGGATTGAGTCATCTGAGCTAACAGGAAGTCAGTACCTGATCTGCATGTCAATAAGCCAACAGCAATTCTTCTGCATACATTAAAAAAAAAAAAAAAAAGCTTGTCTGCTGCCAAATAGCATTTGTAGAGTGAACGAAAATAAATTTTGCCAATATGAAAACCTCTTCATTTCTGATAGGCTGCTTCGGCCTTTTTGAACTACAGCAGCATTAGTGTATTTTTCCTTGATCACAACCTTATTGATGAAGAGTCCTGTGGCACCTTATAGACTATCTGTTAGGCTAGGTCTACACTACCCCCCCCTATCGAACTAAGGTACGCAACTTCAGCTACGTGAATAACGTAGCTGAAGTCGCAGTACCTTAGTTCGAATGAAAAAGCACTTACCCGGGGTCCACACGCGGCGCGCAGGCTCCCCCGTCGACTCCGCCTACTCCGTTCGTCGAGCTGGAGTACCAGCGTCGACAACGGAGCACTTCCTGGTTCGATTTATCGCGTCTTGACAAGACGCGATAAATCGAACCCAGAACATCGATCCGACGCGTTCGACAGACGCGTAAGTATAGACGTACCCTTAGTCTATAAGGTGCCACAGGACTCTTTGTTGCTTCTACAGATCCAGACTAACACGGCTACTCCTCTGATACTTAACCTTCTTGATTAATCAAATGACACTGAACTGCTGCTATAATATTATTTAGTAAAAGTTACCATAATGCCTTCTTAACAGCATAAATGTCATGTAAAATGTTTATTTCATTTTCTAGCAAAACTAACCTAACTAGCTTAGAAACAAAGGCAGTCATTTCCTCTGGCACCAAAGAAAAGCCTTTTCTGGCATCTTTTTATTACTCTAGTTATTTCTACCAAAATATATAAACAAGGGAATTGGGATAGCTCAGAAATCTGGTATTGGGATAAGGAGTTTTGGACCTCTAAGGAACCACTGTGACTCTTGGTTACATTAACAGTGATCAGAAATTGTTGCCATCTACGTGTTTTTTGGTGGTTAATGTGAAATGAAATAGTAATCTCAATTCACCAGTGTCCACATCATAAAAACCTCATGGCAATCTTGGAGAACTCCATAGAGAGGACAGGGACTGGATGAAGTAGGGAGACTGGGCTACCTGCTTATCTCTAGAAGGTGGCCCCTGTAGGTCAGAGCTGAGATATATTGGCATTTGGGGAAGCTTGCATTACCACTGCCCATCCCAGATCTATGCTGCCATTAATTGAAGGCTTTTTGTCTTTTAGGGCTGCCAGTCAAACTGAAATCACTTAAAATTGTTAGGAAACTATTTTTAACAGATGTGAAAGTACCTTAGCTCAGGGCTGAGCTATAAATATGTTTAAGGCACTTAGTGCAAACTTGACATGCAATATAAATAGAATTTGTCTTTAAAAGTGTTTAAAAACAAAAGTGCTGAAAGTAGCTATATTTAGTTGTGTTTTAACCTTCAAGGTCAGATTAAAGAAATCTAATTTGGGGCACTTATGTGCCAAGCTCTCCTTCTTGCACAAAGGCTGTGGAATTTTGCCCTGAATAGAAACTGCATTGGAGTATATTATTTTCATTTACATTTTCCTTTGTTCTCCTGCAGTCTTTTCTCATGCAGAACTCCCATTGACTGCACTTCATATTATGAAGATGGGATGTAGATCAAGCTTTGATGTGCAAATTCAAGAGGCAATGAAAGAGTGGTAGTATAGAGAACTTAGTAAAGTGTATTTGTAAAGGGTTATTCTTTCCACAATAGTGGATGGGATTTCAGCTAGCTGAGAACCTTGTTAAAGCTCAAGGGAGCATTGTGGCTAAAACCCAGTACAATGCTTTGAAAACAGAACACCTTACTATTGGACAGGCTGGGGAGGTGATGTTCAGGTTTGGATATGGTTTGTGGTTTGGATTAGAGACTAAGGCCAGGTCTACACTGCAAATTTACATTGGCATAACTACGTTGCTGAGGGGTATGAAAAATCCACACCCCTGAGTTGAGGAAGTGATACGAACCTAACCCCTGGTGTAGACATCACTTATGTTGACAGGAGAGCTGCAGCGCTGTATGTGAAAACAAGCCCTAAATCTGGGCTAGGATTCAGGGTTGGGTTCAGATATGAAGACAAAACTCTCATGAGTTGATATTGTGAGATTTTATCTGTTCAGAATGATAGAAATCTCAGTATATTTCTGCTGCATCTGAACTAGTGCTGGCAATTAGCCTTTTTCTGTTTGTGGTTTCTGCTTTAGAACAAGTTCAGCTTGGAGGGTGCAAATTCCAGTTCACCAAAATCAGAAGGCGTTAGTTAAGAAATTCCAGTCTTAGCCCATTTCTTCTGAGGTCTTGTCTATACAGTGGGTAACGTGGTGTACAGGTTGTGATTTCTAAAGCACATTAAGGTGTTGCGCATTAATTGCTCCATATAGATCCTGCTGGTTTGCCCTAAAGGTTCCTGTGACGGGGCAGACTGGCCCCACACTGGTATTGAGAGGGTTAACCCTTCCCTGCTGGCAGAGGAAGTCACGCCCCTGAGGCTCTGTTGGGCATGCTCCAACAGGGAGCCACGTATAAAAGCCTGCAGAGCTGCTCAGTCAGGGCTGGTGGCTGAGGGAAGAGGATGCCCAGCGGACGCTCCAGCCCAGGAGCAGTGGTGCCTCGTTCAGGAGGGAATTGAGGGACCAGGAAGTGGGACCAGAGACTGGCAGCTGTCGGAACCCCAGGGAGCATTGGGGGCTGAGGAACCTGAAGGCCCGGATGCCACAGGGACTGCTATATTCGGAGAAGGGATAGGAAGTGACCCAGGGAAAGGAAGGGAGTGGTATCTCCCACCACTCTGAGGGCAGTGTGTTGCGGTAGGATTCCCCGCTGACCTGTGGCGGATCACGCCGTCAAGGACAGGGCCCTGGATTGGAGCCCGGTGAAGGCGGTGGGCCCGGGCTCCCCTACCGGGGGTCTCTGAACCCCAGACCCCATCATTTGTGAAGACGTAGTTCACCAAGCCCTCTCGTACCTCGAAGGAGATAGATGGACTCCGGCCGCTAGGCTGCGCTATCCCCCAGGGAGGGAGGGGGATTTAGAAGGACTTTGACCATTGGGCCATACAGCCCTGACTACCGGGGAGGTAGTAGAACTGCCATAAGAGCAGAGTGGGGGAGTTAATCTCGTCCCCCTCTTCCCCAGAATCAAAGGGGTGACGAGGTACAAAGCCCGCCACAGTTCCCTAGTGTGCTTTAATGTAGTACAATTTCAAACAGCATTATAATAAAGCACACCAGCAGGGCTCACACAGACCAATGACTATGCAGCATGTTAGTGTTCTTTAGAAATTACACCCGCATACAGTGCATTGTCCCAATATGTAGACAAGCATTTAGTTATAGGGGATGTGACAGACCCAGACAAGTGGGGTACAGAAGTCTGATCGAAGGCAAATATACTGGCCATTGGATGAATAGTTTTCTGTTCCCTGAGTGACCAGAGCAGGGGCTGCACTAGAAGAAGCAGGAACTTTCTGGAACCAATTTAAGGCAGGCAGGCTAATTAGGACACCTGGAGCCAATTAAGAAGAACCTGCTAGAATCAATTAAGGCAGGCAGGCTAATCAGGGCACCTGGGTTTAAAAAGGAGCTCCCTTCAGTTTGTGGTGTTGCGTGCGAGGAGCTGGGAGCAAGAGGCACACAAGGAGTTGAGAGGGAGAGGAGATGAAGGACTGAGGAGTACAAGCATCAGCAGACCATCAGGAGGAAGGTCCTGCGGTAAGCATAAAGAAGGTGTTGGGCGGAGGCTGTGGGGAAGTAGCCCAGGGAGTTGTAGCTGTCACGCAGCTGTTACAGGAAACCCTATAGACAACTGCAATCCACAGGGCCCTGGGCTGGAACCCGGAGTAGAGGGCGGGCCCGGGTTCCCCCCAAACCTCCCAACTCCTGATCAGACACAGGAGGAATTTGACTGTGGGTTCTACCAGCGGGGAAGATCTCTGAGGTGATCAAAATCCGCCAATAAGCGCAGGACTCACCAAGGTAGAGGAGGAACTTTGTCACAGGGAATAATATGAAACTGTACTTGAAATATATTTAAAATACCTTAGAAGAACAAAGGAAAAAGGAGTAGCAGCCTTTTTCCTATGAATTCTCCATTACTAAAAATATTAAAATAAATATGTTATGAGAATAAAGGAAGAAAAATGAAGGGTTCATGAGTCACATACCTCTCAATGTCTCTCATTTTGATGGATGGACATCACTCATTTTAGTCCCAAATTGGGACACAAATTGGGACCCCCTCATTGTTATAGTTCAAAATTATTTACTTACATAAGAAATAAAATTTTAAAAATCATGTAACTGAGGCTGTAAAAAGAATGCTTGCATTCAAGGACTGAATCCTACATCAGTTTTTTTCCCGCACAAATAATTGTTTGTGTCTCCTTCAAATAGGGCCTTTGTCACTTATGTCCTGCATTTGACAGGTTAAAATTTAAGATGGGCCACCGCCTTTCTCTGTTCCATTGTTAATAGTGTAATCCTGGTGTAATCCATTGCTTGTTCTCTCTGATCTAGAAGTAAATCACACATAGCACAGGACCTGTGGTCCCAGGTGTATGAGGCATGATTCAAAGCCCACAGAAGTCAATGGGAATTTTTTCACTGATGTCAAAGGACTTTGGATTTAGCCCTTAGTTAGACAGTTTGTTGCCTTATGAGGAAAAAAAGTTTGGGTCACAAGATCCTTTGATTGTCAAAAGAAGCTGAAGCATTGAATGTGAGGAGAGCCAAATCCAATCTTCCTTTGGTTAGAAGGAGAGTCTCTTGGATTTAAAAAAAGAAAAACCCTAACCAAATGCCCTGCTGAGTGCTCAAGTGTGGGAATTTACCTCAGAAGTGCCCAGTAGGCCTCATTACAGCTGAGGATCACTGCTGAAGTTCTACATAAAAAGTGTGGTTATGAACCGTTGATGATGCCACTTCTCTCATGCCATCTTGCATCATTTTGTAGATTCCAAGGCCAGAAGGAACTATTGTGATTATTTAGTCTGGCCTCCTGTATGACACAGGTCAGAGAACTTGCCCAAAATAATTCCTAGAACTGATCTTTTAGAAAAATATCACATCTTGATTTAAAAATTGACAGTGATGGAGAATCCACTACAACCCTTGTTAGATTGTTCCAATGGTTAATTACCTTCACTGTCAAAAATGTATGCCTTATTTCCCATCTGAATGTGTTAGACACTAGATTGTTATAGATTGAAAAGGCCCGCTAGATTGAAAAGTCCATTGTTAATAATTTGTTCCCCCTGTAGATACTTGTAGGCTATAATCAAGTCACCCCTTAACCTTCTCTTTGTTAAGATAATAGATTGAGCTGCTTGAGTCTATCGATATAAGGCATGTTATCTAATCCTTTAATCATTCTCATGGCTCTTCTCTGAACCTCTGCCAATTTATTAACATCCTTCTTGAATGTTGGGTACCAGAACTGGACACAGCGTTTCAGCGGTGGTTGCACCAATGTGAAATTCAGAGATAAAATAACATATGTACGCCTACTCAAGATTCTCCTGGTTATGCTTCCCAGGATCACATGCTCTTTTGGCCACCGTGTCACATTGGGAGCTCATGTTCAGGTGATTATCCACAATGATCCCTAAATCTGTTTCAGAATCACTGCTTCCCCCTTCCTGTAAGTATAGCCTACGGCCTTAGTTCTTAGATGTATACATTTACATTTAGCCTTATTAAACACACATTATTTGCTTGTACCCAGTTTACCAAGTGATCCACATTGCTCTGAATCAGTGACATGTCCTCTTCATTATTTACCACTCCCTCAATTTTTGTGTCATTTGCAAACTTTATCAGTGGTGATTTTATGTTGTTCTTCTAGGTTATTGATACAAGTGTTAAATAGTGTAGAGCCATGACCTGATCCCATTGGGACCCTACTGGAAATACACCGACTTGATGATGATTTTCCCCATTTACAATTATGTTTTTGAGACCTATCAGTTAGCCAGTTTCTAGTCCATTTAATGTGTGCCATGTTAATTTTATATTCTAATTTTTTAATCAAAATGTCATGTGGTACCAAGTCAGATGCCTTACAGAATCTAAGTATATTAGGTCAGCACTATTACCTTTATCAACCCAACTTGTACCTGTATAAGCACCTCCATCCAACTGAAAGTCCACAACACAGCCCTCGGAGCACCAAGATGAATTTGGTTCTTAGTTTTCTCTGTGCTATGACATGACACGGCATATCTCTATAGAATGTCTGTGCAATCCCAATGATCAATAATGTCTGGGGAACTCTGTATCCTAGTTTTTTTTTTTAATTGGTATTTTCTGTGTCCCAAATTCTACTGAGCATCACAGTACATGACTATTAAGTGCACAACTAGTGCATGCCTAAAGGTAAGGAAGGAGTTGTGGGTACAGAAGCATACCTGGGGTCTGGCTGGGGGAAGGAGCCTGAAAGGTTAGTGAGTTAAAGAAGGGGAAGATAACTAAACATCACCTATGACCAGGGTCCACAACCCCATTCCTAGTTGCCAAAGCCCTCCTGAAATTGCTCTTTCCAAGCCCCACAAAATTATTGAGGAAAGTGTTTATTTTCAGTTTTTAAAATCTGGTCACCCTAATGCCCGTGTATCTTGGCACCAAACTGTGCATCACTGCAGTTGGGCAGGAAATATGTGTTTGCAAGTCAAGTCCAAAAGCTCAGAATAGGGTCCTTATTTTTTTACAATGGATACACAACAAAAGCAAAAAATCAGTGAGGCAGAGAATCTGAACATTCTGTAGTGAAGGGGTGATAGAGAATGGTGACATAATAAGTGAATTATGAAACTAAATAAATATTTAGCCCACACTTTTGGTTATTAGAGAAATTTGGTGTCTGTCGCCATCTCCGTCCAATAGCTACAACATTGATATATTTAGAATCAGTTACTTGGACATTAATACCTAGTTACAAAGACATTTTTATTATTTAGAGTGGTGGTGTTTTTATAGTTCAATTGGTCCAAAATTTAATCTCCTCCAATCCAAATGTATGTAGAATTCCGAAGACGATAGAAATGTATATAATTTTCTTCCTTAACAAGACTTTTTCCATATTAATTTAATTACAGTATATAGACTAAGCAATCTGTATTTTCTGTGGAGCAAATAAATAAATAGCGCATAGATGAGTATATGAAGAACCTCTACTGATATCCATTTGTCTCCTTTATATATTTCAAAGGAAATAAAACAATTTCCCTAAAATACCAGAGACAAGTTAGAAAACCATGCTTTATATGGAGTAGTAATAATCTTCTTGTTGGGAACAAACAAATAATCTAGTTTTCAGCTGTCAGTGCACTAACAATGGCTTAAATATGATGTATTATTGATTTATTTTGTGGTAATGCCAAGGAACTCCAGCCATGGATCAGTACCACATTGTGCTAGGCACTGTACAAACACAGAAGAAAAAGACAGTCCCTGTTCCAAGGAACTTACAACTTCACTGTAAGACAGGAGAAAACAGATGGATATAGACAGACGGGGGAGTGCAAGGAAACAATAAGAAAATATTGGTCAGCATCATAGATGGTGGACTCAGTACACCAGCTGCCTAGAAATGATAAATGGCAATCTATCTAGTTGTGAGGAGGCATCTAGTGGGAGCCGTAGGAGTCAGCATTAGGTCTAGTTTTATTTATTATCTTCATTATTCATCTTGAAGAAGGGATATACAGCATATTAATGAAATCTGCAGTTCATACTGAATTGGGAGGTATTATGGATATCACTCATAAGCCTACCTGGCAAGCGTTTATGGTCTTTAAGGAGACGTATCAAGAAGCTAATGTACCCATTACAGTGTGTATATATTCTGAGTATATATAAAACCTGTATCAAGGATCTAATTAATGTGCTTAGAATATTTTGTATCAGTGTGCACCCACTTAACATAACATTTTAACATCTATCACTTATAACCAGCAAATGTTTAAAAAGCAAAGGAATATTTAGTATTTTATATTAACACATTTTTAGATATTTTAAAAGGCTTATGGGATTAGTCTTATAGCCTCTCTGCATATACAACTCCAGTTGATTTCACTGAGAATTCTCCACATGTAAGAATGACTGAATCAGTCCTTGTCTTGTATGCATGCTCATGCATGCTTACAAGTTAAGGCAACGTGCTACTTCAGGGTTTTGGACTGATGCTCAGTTGATATAAATTAGTACAGCTCCATTGATTTAATGGAGCTACATCAGATTATATCAGCTGAGGATCTGGTGCTTATTGCTCCGGCTTGACCTATGCTGGAGTTAATGGAGATACTGAATGATTTTTTTCACCCTATTATGGGCCTGATCCAGCTCCAATTTAAGTTAATGGTCAAACTCCCATTGTGTCAAGTGCAGCCTGTCCCCTATCCCAGGTACTACTAGGATGTGATATCTTATTCCTCCATTTGGGGATCCTGCATCTTGTGTCGTAATGACGTGGGCTAATGCTGGCCATCCTACACTTGTCACTATTTTCTCTTTGTGTCTCCTCCTGTGATGCTCATTCTCCGAGTGATACTGTCCAGGTAAGTTTTCCTTTTCTCTCCATTTGGCCTTTTGCCTGGCCCTCTTTTGGGTATAATCATCATCGTCTCCACACAGTTTCTACTCTTGCTAGTTTTGGAGTGTTGTGCCATTTTGACCATTAAGAAACATCACAAAGCGCTTAGTTCATGTTAGCAGATAACGTCATTATGTAACACATGAGCCAAATTTGAAACTAAGCAGAGGCTTGGGTTTGATCACAGACTAGATCTTTTTCATGTCAAGGTTCATTAGCCTATTGAGGTAACTACCCAACAGCATGTTCAGAGCTACTCAAGGTCAATTGATTGTACAAGGATTGATGTGTATCTGAAGATTTCTAATTTTGATTATACTTGTGGAAAAGCAGGTTGCTTCTGCCATGAGGTTTGGTGATGGACTATTGGAAGAGACTTTAAAGGGTACAAATGGCAATGAGGGGCCAGATTTCAAACGTATTTAGGTACTTATGATTTAAATAGGAGTTAGACACCTAGGTGCTTTTGAAAATCCCACTAGGGGCCCAGCTGTATTGTTAGGTTCCTGATTACCTTTGAAAATCTGGCCCTTGGCATGATTTCTCACTGACTTGCAATAAGAGTTAGATACCTAATTGCAATTTGAGCTTCGAAAATCAACCCCTAGGTGATCTGCTGCACACCAGCAAAACTTTGTTATGTTGTTGTTTTGTTTCACAATGTAATAGGTGTAGCCTAAGTATTTAATTTGTCCAAGATAAACAAAGGTAAAAATTTCACTAACATTCTGCTGGGATAAAGCTTTCTTTAATGAAGCACTTTAATAGCCAGCATTTTAATAAAAAGACATTCTGTGATGGAGATTTTAAAAATTAACAGATTCCTAAATGATTGGTGCAGTTCCAGCTATAGTGGAAGATTATCATTTTGGCTTTAACAAAAGCAGTACATATATATTTTCTATATTGCCATCAAATATAAGAACACATCTTAAAATATTTCATTTATATACAAATATTTCAGAATATGATGTGTATATGGCCTTTCTGTGTTAAAATGTATATAGCCAATACGGATCTTTTGCATATATTTAAGATAATTGCCACATGGATTCATGATTGGATTTGGTGCAGTGTGTAGACTTAGATACAAAACAGAATAAGAGCGTAAACAAGCAGTGTCAGGACAGAATTATTTATTAGAAAAGTTCTCATGGAGATCAGTATTTACACATCTGCTTTGTAAATCATCTTCACACAGGGAACATTGCCAAGCCAGTTAAAATATATGGAGCAAATAAAATCTAGAAAGGATAGGGATAAAAAGACCCAACAAATCAAATTTTAAAGGCTTGGTTTTATTGGAGGTTAATGATATGCATTGTTTCCAGGAAACTGAATATTTGTCAATTGGGGGTGGGGTTTAACGTGTACATAGCAACTCATTAGTCCAATATCCAAATATTTTAATGGAACTGTACAAGTAGTAAGGTACTTAGTATGTGTAAAATCATGTGTATACATATATTATCAAACTCCAGTAGAACCAAGCTTTTTGATTTGATGTAGTGTTTTTTATTCCTATTCTTTCTTCATTTTATTTGCCCTGTACATTTTAACTTGGCAATGTTCCCGTGTGAAGATGATTTACACAGATTTATACACGTATACAGGGCCAGAATGTACTGCCTTTTTCACATTGAGTACTAAGTACCTACTACCTGTACTGTTCCTTTAAAATGTTTGGGTATTGGACTGATGAGTTACTATGCAATGTGAGTAAGGATGGCAGGATCTGGCCCTTTTTTCATTTAGATTTGTTCAAATGCTTTTAAAGGTCACTTACTCACATACTCTAGGCACCCTTGCTGTAACTTTAATATGTATCACAAATAATTTTCTATGTACAGCAGTAATTAGGTTGTGTGTGTGTGTGTGTGAGAGAGAGAGAGAGGGAAAACCAGTTACTTCAAAGACCAAAAAAAAAAAAAAAAGGAAAGAAAGAAAGAAAGAAGGAAAACTTGGAAAGAAACTTCAGAATAATGGTAGGATGCTTTCTGAATGAATCAGAGAATCATGGAAAAGCAGTGTCAAAAGCCAACGGAAAGCTACATAATTGCCTGGAGCTTGTCTTGTAGAATCTAAGCCCCAGGATCCTGTGATGAGAATGGACATAAAGATTTCATGGTGAACAGAGTGTTCCATTTTCATCACCTCACAAACACAATTATCATTCTTCATTTTGTCTAGTTTTGTACAAATTTAAGTTACAGAAAAGTAATGCGGAAAAGTTATGATTTTTTAAAATATCTATTCATAGTGGTTTGTTGTGATGCATGTTCACACAGCAGCCACATCAGAAAGCATTTAATTAAAAAACAAAAAACGTACATGCCATGCCCTGCTACTCTTAAAATACTAAAGAAAGTATATATACTACTCATATCTACTCACACGTTCCGTTCAGAATATTAGCTGCCACAAATACAACCTTTGTCAATAAACATACATCCTGTTTCATTTTTCTCCTCTGCTGGCTCCATTATAGAGATCATGAATATGTGAAATTGATCTCAAAGTGGAATTATGGCTCTGTTGTCAGATAATAGGATGTGAAGCTTTTTACCTCTGTTATATGTTTGAATCTGATTCCCAATCTATAATGATTGAGCATCTTTGCCATTTGATAGTTTTTCAGTATGTGACTGAGTTTAACTTGAGCCATTTCTAGTGGACAAATATAACAATCACCAAAATCAATATTAGGACTATCTCTTTTCTGGCAGTCTCATTAGGGAGAATGAATTCTACTATTCTTTATTAGCTGAAGGAACTAGTCTCCAACTCTTACAAGCACTTGCTTCAGAAATGTTTCTGGCACATCATTAAGGCAATGTGAGACAAACATCCACTGTTGCTATCTGTAAATATTCTGTGGCTGTATAAAGATATCCAGAACTATTTATCCAGCACTTCTGTACTCAGTCAGTTTTCTGTATCTCTTAAAAAGAAGAAGAGCCAGGGAGGAAAGGGGAAATAAAGGCAGACGTGCTATTGGATAACTGACATTTTTTAAAAGTGTATTTAATAATTTCATTCTTTATTATTGATGCAATAAGAACAATAATAATTGTATCTTCTAAATTAGAATAAGCTGTATCTAACGGACAGAATTTTTAGGTAAAAATGCAGGAAGTTTTTATTTTCAATGGTTTTCCATGACTTATTTTCAGAAGTGAAGTAGAGAAACCAAAACAACAACAACAAAAAGAAAAGATCCTTGTTTATTCCTAACCTAGAAAATGGAAATGGAGTGAAGTTTAAAGAACCATTGCTGTGTTCAAACTATAAAAGATATAATAGTATTTGTTTTAGTATGTCTAGGACACTGGTGAGTTGAGGGTGTGACAGAGTCAGATATATTCTGCTTTCCTTCCAAGACAGGAAGGAATTTATGTGGAAGCTTTGTGTCACCCAAACTTGTTCCCTTTCCTCCTACAAGGCGGTGCCTAGGAGAAAGGGGTTTGGCCACACCGTTGCTGCACTCCAGCAATCCTCAATTGGTGTAAACAGCCCTTAGGGGCCATGAACATTTGGCATAATTTATAGCAGCTATGAGAATTAATAGTATCAATTAGAATTAATATTCAAATTAATTAAAAATACAAGAATAAAATTATGCTCTCTACAGGGCTTCATTTGTCCATCATTATTTTCTTCATTTAAACATTATTAGGGAATCAGTGTGGAAAAAAGGAATCTGGCCTGAAGAAATTAGCATTTGTGTAGTAACACTTAACTACTTGGTACTAGTAAAGTACATCCCAATTAAGAAAAATTTATGGTAATACTGTGCTGAGTTAATTACCAAGCATTACCATTTACTAGGTAAGGCAAATTCCTAAGATAATGAGCTGTCTAGGCAAAGCCCCCACCATTATAAAGCACTTTTCAATTAAGCAGAATATATGTAAATATCAGTTATAAAATCTTATCATGTATGCCAGTGATCCTTAAAATTTGATTCTCAGAGGGTGGGAGATTCTAACTTCTAATACATATTTTATAATACATTTAATTTAATATATTCATTTTGCTTGTAGTTCATTTTTGCACAATCACTGTAATCGAGTTCCTATTAATATAATTTATGTCAGTAAGTCAAAACTGCTCTCATAAATCTAACAGACACTGACTGGAACCAATAGGGTCTTGTTCTGGAAATAAAATATATGGTGGGTAGTGTGATTTGGATTACAAGACATTATGCAATTTTATTTCCTTTTAATTCAAAATCAATTAGAAAATGAGGTTTTAAAGTAATTGAGCTTAAAATAACCTAGTTTAGTAAACACATGCAAATGTAAGTGAAATTATTGTTTTGACATTCAGATTTGTCCAACAACAAATAAAAAAATACAAGTTAAAAATGGCATGCAACTAATTCAAAGAAAAAGGTGATATGGATTTTAATGGAAACCACAAGTATTTTTTAAAAAAAACGCATTCACTGGGTGAGATTGAGGCTGGTACTGTGCAAATGAACAAAGGGGTGGGAGGCAAAGGCCCTAAGGCTAGGTCTACACTACCCCCCCCTGTCGAACTAAGGTACGCAACTTCAGCTACGTGAATAACGTAGCTGAAGTCGAAGTACCTTAGTTCGAATGAAAAAGCACTTACCCGGGATCCACACGCGGCGCGCAGGCTCCCCCGTCGACTCCGCCTACTCCGTTCGTCGAGCTGGATTACCAGCGTCGACGACGGAGCACTTCCTGGTTCGATTTATCGCGTCTTGACAAGACGCAATAAATCGAACCCAGAACATCGATCGCGCGCCTCCGACGGGACGCGTAAGTATAGACCTACCCTAAGTAGCCTTCGCTCCATTCACCCCCAGACAGAATGGTTGCTGTATTCCATGAGTTGGTGCTAGCACCCATGAGTTAGGGGGATGGCTCCATCCCTTTCCAGTGATTGTGGTGGAGGGAGCACATGCTATACTTCAAAGTTGAAGTTTAGGAGCCACCTCCCATGCGTTCGCTCCTGTCTGCGTAGCCGTGTCGTCAGAGACAATCTGTCTGTTCGTATACTCTGTGTAAGCTTGAAAGCTTATCTCTTTCTCCAGCAGAAGTTGGTCCAATAAAAGATATTACCTCACCTACCTTGTGTCTCTAATCTCCTGGGACCAGCATGGCTATAACAACAGTATACTCCACGGGCAGAATGCCTCTGGGGAATGACGCTGTTGTCACCTGTGGATGTTCCTTGTCCAGAGACAATAGACCCAAAGGCTGAGATTTTCTAAACCACCTATAGGATTAGGACATTCACTTCATTTTAATGAGAATGAACGCACCTTTAAGCAGGGGAGGGGAAGTGCAGGGGGTGTTGTCCGGCTTGCAGAAGGAGAGGAAATAGAGCTTTGCCAGTGGGAAGATGAGAGAGGCTCAGAAGTTGCTTCAAAAGGGGGAGTGGGTCAGTGTGATGATGCTGACTCATCCTCTGAAACCGGAAGTGCTGAGAAGTTGAAAAGGGGCAAGCCCAGGTAGGAGAAGCCCCTTTTCCCAGGAGCAGGTGAAGCAGCACCCACCCTCTCTCCCCTTGAGGTGGCAAAAATCAGGTTTGTCAGGACTGGCTGTGGGCATCATGCTAGCTGCTCCTTTTTAGGGGGTCTGGGAAGGAATTTTTCCCTCACCACCAGATTGGCCTAGGCCAGGGGTTCCCAAACTTGGTTCATGGCTTGTTCAGGGTAAGCCCCTAGTGGGCTGTGAGATGCTTTGTTTACCTGAGCATCTGCAGGTACAGCTGCTCGCAGCTCCCAGTGGCCATGGTTCACCATTCCCAGCCAATGGGAGCTGCGAGAAGCTGTGTCCCGGCCCGCGCTGCTTCCCGCAGCTCCCATTGGCCGGGAACGGCGAACCGCGGCCACTGGGAGCTGCGAGTGGCCATACCTGAAGATGCTCAGGTAAACAAAGAGTCTCATGGCCTGCCAGGGGCTTACCCTGAACAAGCCACAAGCCAAGTTTGGGAACTCCTGGCCATATGTCACAACTGATTACGTAAGTATGGGGTGGATGTCTGGGGTAGGGACTCCATAAGTAAGGTGTATAGTGACTGGATAAATGGCTTGAGAAAGGAATTAAAAAGGAGGTGTTGGTTAAAGTAGTGAAACAGGCTGGTGTAGAGCTCCTATGACTGGTATGGGAGGGAGTCAATCCCCTTACTTATATTCCACCTTAACCCTCATATGGGGGGAGGGGAGATGGTAAGGGCCCACCAATGGGTTGGCTGCGGGACCTGCATGGTAAAAGAGGGGGTCTGGCCGAAGCCTTCTGGGTAGATATTGAATGAACATGGAGTTACCTGGACTTTTATCTGCTGGGTAGTCCCAGACATCTAATAATAAAGTTGTAGCCTGATTAAAACCATATCAAATGTCTCCTGTCCTTTCGGTATAGCTGGACAGTGGGGTAGCAAAATCTTTTAGGGGGCTTTGAAAATCTTGGCCAAAACATTTAACATCATGTATGTATTGAACAGGGGACATTCAATATGCAGACTTGAGAAGGTGGAAGTTGAACTAGTTTTGTATGAGAGAAGCTTCCTCTTCAAATATGGTCATTCTAAAATCCACTGAGTGCAGTTTTTACCACCAGATAAGACTTAAGAAGAATCTGCTCTAGCTTAAAATTCTGCAGAGTAGAAGTACAATTACTGTACACGCATTTGGAGATCATGCCAAAGGCCAAGGATTTGCTATCCTGTAGCTTGTATTCAGACCTTTATATGTCAGTGTCTGTCAGTGAAAAAAAAATCTTGGGAAGCGATATTCAGTGATTACTGACTGTCCTTAATAGGAAGATTAACTCCCTTCTCTCTGCAGTTGTACCACCATGTAATGAATTTCATGGAGCGAGTTCTCAGGTGGTTCACGTGGAATTAGTTAGTAACTTGGAGGTTCACGTGGAATTCTTGGTTCAGAAGCTGGTCTGAATTTTGATGGGTCAAAGGAACAAAAAGGTGAGCAAATGAAATGTTCATTCATCAGCAAATATAAAGGATAATTAGAAAATTGAGTTGCTAGCCAAACTGTACCTACTGAGTGTCCCATCAGACTGAAAAGGGGAGATCTAACTTCTTTTCTTGAGTATAATACCAAATACGCTTAAAATAGATACTACAGAAGATCCTGTCCACCATGGACTGAACGAGACTGAGCGCTTTAAGTCTTCACTAATGGATTTTTTAATGATGTAAAGCCTAGGGAAATTTATATAAGTGACAAACTACTGTGGTAATCTGGAGATTGTTAGGGCAATGACATCTCAAGAACATACTTTTTGTAAAGAATATTTACCTTTTGTTAAAGGTAGTTTTAGTTTATACACATTGAAGCAAATAAACTACAACATACACAGGTTATAGTACATCTTACTATTAGCTAGAACTTGTAAAAAAAAAATTGAGTGAACGTTTTTCCATTAGAAAATGGCAATTTATTCAAACTGAAACTTTCCAAAAATGTTTCAATGTCTAAACATTCTATTTGGACATTTTCATAATGAACGTTTTGATTTTTTAGATTTTAAAATTGAGAGGTTTAAAATTGTATATTATGTAGTTGAAATCAAATTTAAATATCACAATTTTATCAAAATTGAATGTTTTGATTGAGAAAATATTGTTGAAGATTTTGATTTCACAGGAGATTTCAAAATTTGTTTCATTCCATATTCAGAGTGAAAACAAATTTCAAAATTTGGAATTTCCCATGAACTAGCAATTCTGGTTCCTGCACTGCTCAACTGTCTGCCTTTTGTGGATGTAATATAGCTGGCAGGAGTAAAGAAGAATGCAATAACAATATTTCTGAGAGATTAAGCACAGGGGTAATAGGAAGATGTTGGATTTAGGGCATGTTTGTTTGGAAAGATCAGGGACTAAAAATGTGTAGGCCATGGAGAGCAGCTGGTTCTTGAGATGAGATTTCAGGAGACCAAAGTGATCAGTTAAGTTCAGACAAGCCATTGCAGATGGTGGGGCCTGCATGAATGAAAGCTCTGCCAGCAGAGGAAGGATTGGAAATGAAGAGAGAGGGTTTAACACTTGAGGAACAAAGCTAGTCTGAAAAACAGGTTGGAGAGAGACGTGTATATATATAACCTTAGCTTCACATGTGAATAAAAGAAAGGTGGCATTACCTTTAAACTTTTTTCTTCAGATTTCTTTTGAGGTGGCACCAGTCACACCATCTTTTCAGTGCACAGTTTTGTTTGTCTAATAAAAGCCTGTTATGTAGCAGCTCTGTGCAAGGTAGATTTCATTATAGATGATCAGGTGATGCTCAGCTTTTGAGAGAGAGACTGATTAGATAACATTTCTTTGAGAAGACTTATAGTTTGATGTTACTGTTAACTTTTATTGTGCATGTTGTTTTCTGGTACATCTTTATTCCTAACTCTGGGAAAATAAATGCATAAATAAAAATCTCCTGAGCCTCTGTTGCTCTCTGCCATTTAAATCCCCATTTATCTCACTCTAGGATGCCAGAGAGGAAACTTAATGCTGAACATTGGTTCAATAAATGTCAGGAAGAGCGGGCAGTTTGTATCCTCTTTTGCTATAAACATTTAGTCCTCCTGACAAGCATGAGATCAGAATATGGAGAGTGGGGGTAGGAGGAGAAGCTAGACTAGCAGCCATTGCCCCTTTTGGACTCTGAAAATGAGGGATTGTGCTTTGTAATAGAGGTCATGTAACATTAGGCTGAATTTCCATAAGTGGGTAACTTGTTGTCAGTGCCTTTTATGCTAACCGTACATTTTTCTTGTTCACTGAACCAGTCATAGAATCATAGAATCTCAGGATTGGAAGGGACCTTAGGAGGTCATCTAGTCCAACCCCCTGCTCAAAGCAGGACCAATCCCCAATTTTTCCCCCAGATCCCCAAATGGCCCCCTCAAGGATTGAACTCACAACCCTGGGTTTAGCAGGCCAATGCTCAAACCACTGAGCTATCCCTCCCCCCATACTGAGCTATCCCTCCCCCCAGTCTTGATCTTGCAAATTTTTTCTCCGTATTTATAGATATTGTATACTTTTAAACACTTCATGTGAGTTGCCTGTTTACATTTATGCTGCTTGGTATGCTTTGTTTGCATTACAAAGAAAGGCAATTACATTTCAGGCTAATGAGCAGTTGGAAACTTGCTGAGCTGAATTCATTGGTGATGGAGGAGGAGTAGTCAGTGGCAGAAGTGCCAAAGGAGTTTAAGCAGCACCAATTTAGGATCCAATGATTGTACAACTTCGCAAGAGCTTGAAAAGAGTATGTGGTCAGTCAAAAAGACTGATTGCAGGGGTTCGTTTGTTGTTACTGATTGTATTGCAGTAGAACCTAGAGGCTCCAGAAGAGACCTGGACCCCATTGTGCTAGGGGCTGTATATACACATAGTAAGAGACTTAGAGTATACCAACTACATGACAAAATAAAGCTGTGTTAGCTACATCTTTGTCTTCACCCTCACAGGCATCCTTAGTATTTCTGGCAGCACCCTCAGTGTCTCTTACAGGCCCTGCAGTTTTATGCAAAGTTCTGATGTCGATTCCAACAGCATCTGCACCGAATGTACATATACAAATGGAAGCCAATTTCAGAACATAAGCAACACTTAAAGTATATGGTAGATGTTGAAAAATATGAGAGGAATATCCTAGCAATACAAATTTATAAAAAATATTGAGAATAAGCTATTCATTTATTCACTTCATGTAACGATACGTTATGTTCATGTTCTTTACCGGTAGGAAAGGTCCAATACCAATGGCCCATAACCATTTTAGATATACTTAAATGAAAATTCCCCTCAGACGTCATAGCTTATGTTCCTCATGTTCACATGTCCGCATGGCTCCGGTATATTTAAAGTCTTTTTGCTGCTATTTTTGGTTAATATTGCCCTGAGGATTTTTACTTTTTGTGGTGTGGCAAACTTAAAAAGCACCAGAAAAACAAGATGATGTAACCCACAAGCTCTATTAAGTGGGAAATAAGTTGACAAGTTTCAAATTCAGGGTCTAAATGTGGATTGCACCAGCTTTTCTACTTATGGTTTGCCAGACTAAAAACAAGTTAACCAGCTAAAGAGGACAATAGTGCAAAATTATTTTTGATCAGACAAATTATGTTTGGCAATCAAAGAGCTTAATAGTCTGTATTTATGCATATGTTACAAATATATTCCTCCAATAACTTAGTGTAGATGAGCTATTTGAACATTTATCTGTGAACCAACAATGTCAGGCTTGTAGAAAAAATGTTTCTGTTGAAGAAGTATCACACTGTTATAATTCAGACATGTCATAAACTCATCTGCCAAGCACCATCACCTTTTATTCCTGTTAAACCTCTTGGTACATCTTTCTCAGAGTTTAATAACTGAGAAGTGTTTCAGTGAATCTTGCAATGAGCATAATCAGGGAGCCTTCTTCATCTGCTGATCAGTAACATACACTTTCTCAGCCCAGTATTGAATGTCAGAAAGTTGTTACTAAGTGATATTACTTTATTTACTTCTCACATTTTAGTGTTCTTGGAAGAAACTAGATTGTGTTTCTCTGGACTCTGAAGTCATCCTCTCTTTAACCACATAGAAGATACAGTGTAGCAGGTAGCAACAGAGCAAGCTTTCCCATACAGCGCCAAATATCCGCTTCAGCCCTTAACTTGAAGGAACCTCTAGGAGTGACGTTATCTTTCATTTTTCGTGGTCATGCAATCTTTCCAACAAGGCTGACAGTTGTGATGGTGGAGGTTTTGTGTGTGTGTGCACTTTGGGCATCTGGCTGCGATACACTTGAATGACTAACTCATTTCAGATAAGTCACTAAAAAGCCATCATATAAAGCAGTTTTGAAATAAGATAGTGTAACACTTTAATTGCCTCAAACCCATATTCCACATTAGTGAAAAGATTACAACATTTAGATGAAGCACTAATGTGCAATAAATAAATAAATAAATGTAGCCAGCCCCCTCCTCCAAAATAAAAACATCAATATCTTGGTTCTAAAATCTCAGACTTGGAATTGCTGTTCCACAGGGTATATTATCTCTATGGCATGGCATGTAACTCATACTGACATTTAATAGATTATAATAATAGACTAGATGATCACAATGGTCCCTTCTGGCCTTGGAATCTATGAATTAATAGAAGATACAGTGCAGGCTGAAGGCAGAATATAACACCCAGATTTAATTGTAAAGAAACTTGTTTATGGATGAGGAAGAGTACAATCTCCAGCTATTAGAATCTTGCCACTAAGCCTGGCAGTAAAGTATCTCTCAACACTGGACACTTGATAGTTTGGACAACCTGCTACTTTGGACCAGGGGAGAGGTGAGTATTTGCTGATTTCTGCTCAAGAAAATGTCAAATGTAAAAACAAAAAAAAGGCCTCCTCTTGTTTATTTGCTTGTTTGAGTGAAAACTTTTTCGCTGTGGTACAGATTTTCATTAAGGCACATGTATAATTTAAGGTCCAAGGGAATGGTTTTGTGACTGAAATACTTAGATTTCTATGTGTAATACTAATTAGACTCCAAAGACACACACAAGTTCAAATCCTGAGTCCTGCAACACACATCATTCTCCATCTGAGGTTAGTGGGTGCCATGGAATTTGCTATATGAGAATATTTTCCGTCAAATGTTACAGAAAGGGTTCTGTCTGCTCTACATTGAAATATCTCATGGCACTTTTCAGCACCAGCAGCCTTCCTGTCTCATTGCACTATGCACTGGCTTCAGGGGTTAAAGTGAAAGCATAGCTTCCCCTCTTCTAAAAGGAGCTTCCCCTTCCTTTCTTTATCTAGCATAAATAGCTCTTCCCTACAGATTCCCCCTCCTCCTGGGCTGCCCCTCGTGTTTCAACCTACTGTAAACACTGCCCGTCTGTACCACTCTGTGAAGTAGACATATATGTCATTGATGAAGTTGCTCCTATATGTGGATATTTTTTTTTAAGCATTGAAAACTCTTTGAGTTAGAAAACGTGGTCCAACTGTAAATGTTTATTTTGAGCATGATTTTCATTACATGTGCCTCCTTTCCCTTGTGTGTGCATGAAGGTGGTGAGACAAGTTGTCAGATGATTCCTTGACATGGCAAATAACTGTGACAGAAGGAATGTAGTGTGTTAAGTAGTGTCTGTTAATTTTAGAGCAGGGGTCTCAAACACGCGGCCCGAGAGTTATTTCCTGCGGCCCACCATAGCTCCCCTCTGCCTCTGCCACCCCCCCCCCCCGAGCATGCTACATCCCCACTCCTCCGACTACCTCCCAACGCTTCCCGCCACCAAATGTTTGGCGATGCTTAGGATTTTCCAGGAGGGAATGGGGAGGAGCGGGAATGCTGCCTGCTCAGAGGAAGAGGCGGGGCCGGGGCGGGGATTTGGGGAAGGGGTTGGAATAGGGGCGGGAGGGGGCAGAGTTGGGGAAGGGACTTTGGGGAAGGGGTTGGAATGGGGGCAGGGAAGGGGAGGGAAGCAGCAGGGTGGGGGGGCCTCATGGAAAGTGTGGAGTGGGGGCGGCTTTTGCATCTTTGTATGAAAAGGTGTCAGTGATGCGGCCCTCGGGCCAATGTACTAGTCCTCATGTAGCCCTCGTGGTGATTTGCGTTTGAGATCCCTGTTTTAGAGCCTGGATTTCTGGGAATGTCGCTCCTGGAGAAAAGGTCCTTTGACTCTCATTGAATACAGTAGGCACAGTGTTCAAAGTGCAGGGATTGCAATGGTGAAAGGGAGGGGGCTTGTTCCTTTGCTATCGGTTCCCATTTTTTAAAAAGGCAGTTTTACCATTGTATAAGATATGACCAGCTGTAACATATGTTAGATTGCCCACTGGAAAAAACACTAAAGTGAACATGGTTTGTGATGAATAATTTTTATGATCTTGTTTCACAAAGCTTCTAAGTAGCTTGTAAAATAGTCTTTGTGTGCAGGATGGCTGTTGCTCATGTTCCTTGGGAAGTTCAGATTCCACTGATATTAAATGCACATGGTTAATAATAGCTTATAAAGATGCCAAGACTATGGTATCAAAAGGACCCAGCTGTATTTGACAGACTTATACTAAATGACACTTATGGGCTTATATAACCCCCTTAGGTATTTTGTTCTGTTTTGATAAACTGGCTTTGCTCACTAGTAGCTGATGTCAAAATGTTAGATAAAGAAAACTGATTAAATTGGAGAATTTAAGGCAGAATTGAAATGATTCTTTTTGGAAGGCTTTAAGATACCTTTGATGGGATTGGAATTTTTTTGGAAAGTGGAATGGATATGTGGTGACAAGGCTTCAGAGATATTGTATAATATTATTGTGCATTTACTTGGAGAATAAATCTCTCTAAAACTTGCCAAGAAACGCCTTATAATCCCATCTCATGTACCTAAAAAGACAGAAAGTGGAGGTCTAGCTTAAAGATAACCCATGTTTTCTTTTGCATTGATTCTCCTAGCAGAACCAAAGACCCAATAGCATATGAGGAAATGCAGAAGATTCTTCTCTTGCAGAAAAATAAAGATAGCCATGAGGGAACTTTGGACTATAACCTCTCAGAGTTAATACATGTGAAAGGAAAAACAAACCAGATCGAAAGTCAGACTACCTGGGTTGAAATGGATCTGCAGTGGATCTAAGTTGTTCTCTCCTTAGAATTCTTGGGTTTTAGCCATTTAGTCTTGGTTTGGTTTTCCAGTTTTTTGTTTTAATAAACCTGCCTTTATTGTTTTGATTATTGATTGGATCAAAAATTAGAAATGATAGATTTTATGCTTTTAGTTCTGAGATGACAAAAATCTCATGATTAGCCTTTCACAAGATTTACACGCAAGATAATGAATGCTCAATTTACAACTGAAATTTTCTAAGCACACTCACATTGTCAAATCCAAACCCTAACTATAGCCCTGACCTGATCTTAAATCAAAATTTATGCCTAAACATGGATCCTGCTGCTCCCTATCCAACCAACAGCTCCTTGTTTTAACTCTTCTTTAAGGTATCTCTAGTGGCTTGTGTACACTGGGATATCATGGACAATTAATCCAGATTAACTAAAAGTGTGAATTTGAAGTGGATTAGTTATATGGCATTAAACTCTTTTGTAAACAACCTCATTCAGAATTAAAGTAGCGTTGATTCAGTTTAGTTAATTTAAATTAATTTTCCTGGCTGTCCCCATGTAGACAAGCCCTAAGATTTCTAGTACACTTGTGTGGGTGGTTTCTTTGCTGCTATCTTAAGATAGTTTCACTGTATATAATGTTGCCCATCAATTATCTCTGTATAGATTCCCTGCCAGGTTGTGCAGGCCATTTACACTGAGATTTTTCTTCAGACATTCTCTCATACATTAACTAACTACACAGTTAGTGCACTAATGATTAGTGAACTTAAACAGCTTAAGAAGTTAGGTTCAGATAAACATCTAGAAGCTTGGTTGTTTATCCAAATCTCTTTCGTCAGTCTATCTTGGAAGATTCCCAATATTTCCTTTTAGGTGAGCTTTTTACAGAGCAATGACTTGAACCTTATCTCTCACACTCCCGATGAGTGCCTTAACCAACAGACCACGGGATGGGGGGAGCATATGTGTGGTGTTGTTGTGACCATAAATTCCATCTTGGACCTTAGAAAACTTTATTGGCAAAACTGATACGTTCCTGTGAAAAGCTTTGGTTTTGACAAAAATGGCATTTCCAACTAACTATTTTGTCAGAAAATTCCCAAACAGCTCTATTATATATACTTTGGTTATTAGAGCTGATGAGAAGTTTGTTTATATGCAAGATGATCAGATGTCATTCTTTTTCTCATTCTTAATGTTTTAATATACCTGGTTAAAATAAGGTATGATGTATCGTGATCCTTTTTGTTAATTAGGCACTTGTTTATTTAATGTGACACAATATTCTCCTGTCCTTACTCAAACTTTTCTAGTTTCTGCAGCTACAGGGTACGTATTTAACTTCTATGGTTGGAGCGAAATACAATAATTAAAGGAATATTGTCAACTCAAATATTGCCAAAATTTATATTTTGAAGAAACTAAGCTTTCTTTCCAACATCTAAGGTGCATAGAAATGTTCAATTTTGTTGTTGTTTTAATTGTAATGGAAACGTTTATTTTAAAACAAATCAGTACTTCTGCATTGTTGCAACTGGAACATTGCAGCAGACAAAACCTAAAAGGGAAATAGCTTCACTTTGGTTCATAGCCAAAGTTAATTGATTTTTATTTTCAAAGATGAGAGCAGTGCAGAAAGTATATTAACAGTTAACACAGTTAGTGTTCTGTTTTATTTGCTTACAATATGATTTTTAAATTGGCGTGGTTCCTTAAAGCACATTTAAACATCTCAGAACCAAGTTACTTTTTCTTTCTTGCATTACACATCTAGAAACTGTTTATTCTGTTATTCCCTGCTGTGGCTTATTTTTTTGAATTGCATTAAAATGCAATAGTAGAGACAATTATCTTAATATACAATATGATTTTTCCATATTTCTCTTCTGCCTTGCTTTGGTCATAAGAACATAAGAACAGCCATACTGGGTTAGACCAAAGGTCCATCTAGCCCAGTATCCTGTCTTCCAATGTCAGGTGCTTCAGAGAGAATGAACAGAACAGGTAATTATCAAGTTATCCATCCTCTGTCGCCCATTCTGGCAAACAGAAGCTAGAGACACCATCCCTGCTCATTCTGGCTAATAGCCATTGATGGACCTATCCTCCATGAATTTATCTAGTTCATTTTGAACCCTTTTATAGTCTTGGCCTTCACAACATCCTTTGGCAAAGAGTTCAACAGGTTCACTGTGTGTTGTGTGAAGAAATGCATCCTTTTGTTTGTTTTAAACTCACTGCCTATTAATTTCATTTGGTGACTGCTAGTTCTTGTGTTATGAGAAGGAGTAAATAACACTTATGTACTTTCTCCATACCGGTCATGATTTTCTAGACCTCTATCCTATCCCCCCTTAGTCGTCTGTTTTCCAAGCTGAAAAGTCCCAATCTTATCTTTCCTCATATGGAGACTTCCATGCCCCCTAATCATTTTTGTTGCCTTTTTCTGAACCTCCATGTAAGGGGGCTTGGAACTCGGCACCACACCACCTCGCTACACATGGTCTGCTGGGTTGGGCATTACTCAGTCTATGGCCCAGACCTTTAGCAGGTCCCTGCAAGCAGTAAAATATAATCATAGAATCATAGAATATCAGGGTTGGAAGGGACCTTAGTAGGTCATCTAGTCCAACCCCCTGCTCAAAGCAGGACCAATCCCCATTTTTTGCCCCAGATCCCCAAATGGCCCCCTCAAGGATTGAACTCACAACCCTGGGTTTAGCAGGCCAATGCTCAAACCACTGAGCTATCCTCCCCTCCCCCCCCACCTCCAGGTCAGGGCGGGGAGCAAACAAATAGTCAGAGGCTCAGGCCCTCAAACCACCTTGTACCCCATGCATATGTACTCAGGATGGCTAGCCCATGTTGCCACTGCCCATGCTACCATGGCTATACTATTATTTTTAAACGGTAGCCAGTGTGAGTATGTCTATGTGAGCTGGGAATCCCATGGCAAGCTCCTATTGTAGATATAGCATAATAAGATTCTAAACCTGCCTATTGTCAAGTGATTCCAAAGGAGAATAAAAATAGAAATGAGAGAATATTCTGAATAATTCATTGGCAATCTCAGCTCTGTAATATAGAGTTTGGAGACGTATAGGCTCAGTGTTCATCTTGTCCCATTATGATTCAAGTCGTCGTTATCTTGTGACACTGAACATATAGAATCAAATTTTGTCTAACATCCTTTCTTCTCCAATCTCAGCTACCACTTTGAGGATGCTCTGATACCATGGTAGCAAAAGCTATATAAATGCTGAGATAAACACTGCACATAACATACTTTCATGTATCCTGTGGCTGTTTCCACCTGATAACTGTAAAGGCTGTGGAATATGGACTTTTCACTGGGGGACTAGGAATGACATGACATGTTTTTAATAGGCCCAAAGTTGTAATTTGGGGAAAGATTTCAAATCATCTAGTACAGGCGTTCCCCAACTGTGGTACAAGAGTACTGGTGGTATGTAAACTTGATGTGCCATCAGTTGACTCTACAATAGTGTTTTAAGAAGATGGTAACCCATAAAGTTTGGGAGCTGATGCTCTAGTGGCACTCATCAGTCATTGACATAGTGTAGAGAGGTTTTGGCTAGTGAAATAGTGATGAAAGAGACATAATGGCCTTGATTACTGAGATAAAGGCCCCCAGCTTCCCATGTCAGTAAGCAAGGCTGCCAGAAGATAAATAATTATGAGAATAAAGTGAATGTCATACTATACCAGTACACTTTTGTCTAACAACCATTTGCATTTATTAAATTCAGTATCACATTCCCTTTCCATAGCTTCCCCTTCTGTAAGCTCTCATTTAAGGGACTGAACGTATTTCTGAGGTTTTCTATGAAGCAGTCATAGTAATTTTAACAGGCCTAAACATAATTGGAGTTCAGAGACATTTTTGGCTTTGGTGCATTGGTTATTGTTGCAACCTTATTAACACTTACCTGTAGTCTTTCACTATCCACTATGTCTCCCAGACACTGAACACTTGCTTGTAAAAACTGCCAGTTGCCTTGCCGAATACTTACTTTGTACTACTATGAGTGACTAAACTCTTCCTAAGCCAGATTCTGTTACAAGTAATTCACTGCTGAGATCCCTGTTATTAAATGTTATTGAGAAAATGCATTTTTGATACCTGCAAGATATGGTGCATTACAATCAGAAAAAACAGGTAATATTCAGTATTTATGTGGTCCCTATTGCCACAGTCTGAGCACTGATCTTCAAAACACGCCTATGAAGTAGGGATTTCCATTTATTGGTAAGGAACAAAGGCACCCAGAGAGCCCAGATTTTAAAAGCTATTTCAGCATTGCTGCACTCAGTGTCACAATGCCTAATGATATAGGATTCTAAATCTAATTGCCACATAGTGCCCAGATTACTTCTGAAAATGAGATTTAGGCTCCTAAATCAGTTAGGCGCTGTGACGGTGAGTGCAGCAATGCTGAAATAGCTTTAAAAATCTGAGCCTAGGTGACTTGCAAAAGACATCTGTATTGGAGCAGAGTATTGGAGCTGGGTCTTTTGCATCCCAGGCTAGCACCACAACTGCCAGACCATCCTCCCTTTCCAGTGCAATGAGGCTTGTGATCACCAAAGACACAACTTGCACAGGAGCTGGCACTAGACTATGGAACTCACTTCTGCAGGAGATGAGAATGACCATAAGTGCTCATAATTCTCAGCACTAAGTACAAAACATCGAATTAAGTGCAATGCCTTTCCCAGAGGTGGAGTTACAGGTGACTTAGGTTAGTGGATGGGACCTGGTAGTGTTGATGCATACATTATTAGGTCAACTTAAGGCAGCTTCCGTCGACCTAAGTTTGTAGTGTAGACCAGGCCTTAGACTTAGTTTCCATGAATAAATTCTCCCTCTAGATTATAAATTAATCACACTATTTCACTTTCATCTGGGAAAAGAGAGTGGTATTTCTGTTTCTGAATTCTTTGAGAGGTTCGGCTATTAAAAGGGCCAGCTGTGTGTTTGTACAATGCTTAGCACCCGGGGGCTAGGGTCTGAAGGCACTACCACAAGAGAAATAATAAATACTAATTATAAAGTAAGTTTCTGTATATGTCAAAGGCAAGTGGGAAAGAATCCCATATTGTTAGAAGTTTGGGTTTAAAGGGTGGGTGAAATCAGAGAGACTTAGGTAGAAAGGAAGGGATTGTTTAAACATGGTGGGAATGGACCCATGCCAGAGGCGAACTTTAGTTGTGGTTTAATATTTATATTGCAATAGCATACAGAGACCATCATCTGGTTGGGATCCAAATGTGAGGCACTTTACAAACCTATAGTCACTGACAGCCACATTTAATTTTAAGGAACTCACTGATAAATTCAAAGTTGGTTATAGCCCCGCACAATATAGCCACTTTTCTTACGTTTAACAGGGATATTTATTTGCTCTAGTACAGGGATTTTTCTCTCCTGAATGAGTGTCTGACTGCATTATGTCACTTTATAGTGGTAAGTGAGACAAACTACATATGATTTCTGATGTATTTGCCCCTGTTTTAAACTGCATGTTCACAGGTGCATCAGCAAGGCAGATTTTTAATAGGCACTCTTTCTTCCCCTCACTAGCTGTAATGCAAATAGTCCCAAAGAATTATTCTCATTCTAGCTGTAAGCCAGTTTTCTTTTCAATATATTGAGCAACAGCTAGGATTTTTCTTCTTTTACAGCTCCAAGCATTGTCTGATTTTTTAAATGTTTTTAAATCTATATGTCTGTTAGGCATGTGCTCATTCCTCACTTTCAGAATATTTTTGTGCATGGTCTGGACTTGCTTCTCACTCCCTTAAAATGGGAGAATATCATATTACTGTGGAGGTTGGTAGCAGAAGCACTTGGTTTTGATTTTAATGCACCAAACATTCTATTCACACCAATTTATATGATGTTTTTTGCTCTGCCAGTTGCAATGTAGCATTCTTGGCCATCTCCATTGCTAATGCTATTCCATAGGGCAAACTGGAAAAGTAACATCGTTCTCAGTCATCAACATCTCAGACGAAGGTATGTGTCCCAGAGTACCTCATTTAGAAATATTCCAAACATGCCATCTGTAGATACTTGCTTTAGAGACAAAATAATGTACAATCAGAAACTTAATCTTTCCAATTTTGATAGTGACATCAGAACTGCACTACAGTGATCTGGTTTGGATTTATAATGGCTTATCAATATTTGGGTGACCTTGTTATATTATCTATCTTCTTGTTTACCTGAAGCCACTATGTTCTGGGGGATTGGAAACAGAAATGCTTGTTCATCAACAGCTATATCATTAGTTGATAGTTTGGTGTTGTCATCTTTCCAGATAGCTAAACAAAATCATGTTCATTTCCCTCAACCCCTTTAACTCTATCTATGGTGGTTATGTACAATGGTGAGGGCTGTCGTACGCTATGTATTCGCTGCAGAGTTAACCTGAGTTATCTCCACTCCTCATGAGTTGTGCTAGCCCTATACCTCCTGACAAGCTGGCTGACACAAGTTGAAAGCACAGCCACACTCGAGTTAAGGGTCTTTGTGGATGGAAATCTGGTTAGGAGCAACTCTCAAATTAGAACTCAAATTAACTCTTCCGAAGCCCTTAGAAATATCCAAGAGAGACCGTAGAATATTTTGCTTTGTTGTTTTATTGCACTTCCCCAAGACCAATTTTGACTATCTTGTCACCAGTTTTATGGTATCTAGAATGTTTGTGGGTTATTCGTAGAATCATAGAATTGGAAGGGACCTCGAGAGGTCATCTAGTCCAGTCCCCTGCACTCATGACAGGACTAAGTATTATCTAGACCATCCCTGACAGGTGTTTGTCTAACCTGCTCTTAAAAATCTGCAGTGATGGAGATTCTACAATCTCCCCAGGCAATTTATTCCAGTGCTTAACCACCCCAACAGTTAGGAAGTTTTTCCTAATGTCCAACCTAATCTCCATTGCATCTTGACGATTTCTCCCCTACACTTGGTCCCTAGGGAGGTTCCAAGTGAATATTCACTATCTGTCATGGCAGTTGAAAGTTAATGATGGACTAGACTGGGTCTTGTGTTCTGTGCACATGGATAGGTCCTGTGGGCGTGGGTGCTGATGGCCAAGCGTGGTATCAAGTCTGCTTTTCGACTGATGCCGATCCATCTTCTGACTTTAACCTTTTGGTTTTCTTTTTGAAAGACAATTTTATTTTGATAAAGTACAATGCTACCCTGAGCAGTTATGTAGGAAGCTGGTTTATGGAAAGTAGTGTATTACGTAGATGACGTTTTGTTTGCAGACTGGATGAATTCGGATGAGCATGTAGCCTGATGGACATTTTTCAGGCCCTGACTAAAAAAATGGGGATAACCCTATTGGAGGCAAAAAACAGAGCGGCCTTCCTCTACGCTGACCTATCCGGGGATTGAGCTAGACACACTGGTGACTCACTCAGGATAAGCTTCAGGAGCTACTGGACTTGATTAGGAGAGGTAGAGCAGCCAAGAAAGTTGTACTCCATGAGCTACAATCTTTTATTGGACATCTTAACTTTGCTTGTTGGGCGGTAGCATGGGGATGGGTGGGCATTCTGTGCCCAGCTTGCAGCGGCCACCACACACATAGCCAGACCTCACAATTTTTTCAGAGTTACTAGAGAGTTGAAGGAGGATTTGGGGGCATGGGAACAGTTTCTGAGCCATTTTAATGAGTGCCATTGTGCAGGGAGTAATTAGAGAATGATTTAAAGATCCACTCAGATGCTTTAGGGGGTACAGGTTTGCAGTATTTTACCAAGGCAAAAGGTGCACCCCAAAATGGCCCTCTTCCTGGCTACAGAAAAGGGATAGCACAAGTTACAACATTTCTGGATTTTGATTGCAGTGGTCACTCGAGGAACAGTGTTTGCTAATAAAAGTGTGCATGTCTGGTGTGACAACATGGTGGTAGTACACGTTATCAATCACTAGTCCTGCAGATCTCACAGAATTATGAGAGTGGTGAAAGCATTTGTACTACAGTACAAAAATTGTAGACCAGTGTAATTTAAGCCCATTGCTTCTTGTCCTAGACTCAGAGGTTAAGAAGAACATTTTTCCCCTCTTCCTTGTAACAACCTTTTATGTACTTAAAAACTGTTATCATGTCCCCTCTCAGTCTTCTCTTTTCCAGACTAAACAAACCAATTTTTTTCAATGTTCCCTCACAGGTCATGTTTTCTAGCCCTTTAATCGTTTTTGTTGCTCTTCTCCAGAGAAGAGCATAAGTAAAGTTCTTTGACTACTTGCACATGTCAGTTCTATGTTAGGTGTGTGCATGCCATGTGTACAATCACCTGCATCTCCTTTCCAGGAGCATGTGAGCCACTTGCACACACTAGCCCGCCCCAGTGGCAGCACCACAGGGCACTGGAGTTGATGTGACAGGTACCAGTGAGGGAAGAAATTCTGGTGACTGCACTCTGGGCATGCACACACCTAACGTGTAATGGACACATGCAATACATCTTGAGGAACAACAGTTGCAGAAAGGTTTTGTATGGAGATCTTCCGGTAACATTTCAGTTATTTTCACATACATCTTTCCCCCCATCACAGATACACATGAACAAATTGATTTTTTTTTTCAGAAATGGCCACTGGTTTTGGGTGTCCCACATGAGAGGCCTTGAATCTCATTTTGAACATGCTGAACTCAGCATTCCAACTGACATCAGTGGGAGCTGCAGGTGCAGATATTTCCATTTCTGGAGATGTATTTCATGTCACTGGAAGAGAAAATGCAGATGTTTAAATGAGTGAATAGAAATGAAACCACAGGGGAAAAAAGTTAGCTGACTTTGTTGTTAGAACTTCAAAGGTTTGTGGAGCTTCTTCATATGTTCTTCCATCGCTTAGTCCTTACTTGGAAAAGTGTCTACTTTGCTTTCACCACTACTCTTATTGATTTCTTCCTTTGGAAAATAATTTATGTTGTTTGCCACTCTAGCTTGACTATTATTGCACTCCCCCATTTATAAAGCTAAATTAAAGGTCGAGCTCACCTATACGGGTATGTCTTTACTGCAGAGTTAACCTAGGTTTTTACTTGGGTGTTGCCTCTAACCCTCCTCCTTCCCACAGAAAAAAATCCTCATTAAAGTTTAGTGGTGTTTCACCTTTAGTTAGCTGACCCATCTGGGAATGTAGGTTAAAGCCTAGGTGCTGCTTTTCCTTGGGCTGCTAACCTGCCTATTTTGAACCAATCCAGTGCCAATAGTCCTCCAGTGCTTTCCCATAATTCCCCCCGTGTGCCCAGAAGGATTTACAAATTCTTTACAATTCACCCAGAAAGAATCAGAATGGTTTAGCTAATTGTGGTGCAAGGAGCCATGGCATATGCCTCCAATCGTCCAAGTGACACACACAGGCAAGTATAGCATCACTGAGGACACAATAACTTGGGTAGGGCTTTGCTGTGTGGCTGCTCACACCAGCCTAGACTAACCTGGTTGCTAAGATTCAGGTGCTGATCACACAAGTTAAGTCTGTAGTAAAGAATACTCTAATTAAAGAAGCAATGCTTTGGAGTGTCCGAATGGGCAGAGGCATCATGACATTCACCTGTATACAATACATATACATAGGGTATTGTCCAACAGTCACTCTCTTTCTGAGATTTCCCTTGTATTCAATAAAGTTGCAAAGCCATAAAGAGGGCAGCAGTACTTAAAAATGTTTTCTCGGTCAATCTTCCTGTCCCTCCTTCAATATTGGATGGTTTTCTAAGAAATCTGCTCTAGGAACTATTCTGGAGAAGTTCTATGGCCTGTTCTATCCGGGAAGTCAGACTAGATGATCACAAAGGTCTCTTTCTGGCCTTAGAATCTATGAATATTTCCCGTCCTCAGAGAGCCACTCTGCATTTCACATCTCTGATTTTGAGCTGTTCAAACTGCCAGGTCTGGCTTCCAGGGTGAGTCAGGTACTGTGTTAGGTCACCTGGTTACAAAAGTCAGTGGCTTTGTTTGTAGGATTCTGTTGGAATGTCTCCTAGGTATGGCATTGCTATTATTTGGAACTGAAGGGATTTTTCCCCATCCGTTGGGCAATTTGTTTTGTTCACTGATTTGTTTGCTGTGAATGAGTGGTGTGATGTATCTTTCATCATGCTCATTTCTGTATTGTTTTATTTGTTTCACTGACTTTCTTTTTCTTCACCTCTATGTTCCTAATCTCACAAGCTTCCCCTCCCCCAACTACCATTAATTTAAAAAGTCTTTCCAGGGGTTGGATTGTTTGGAGCATACCAACTACACTGTAGTGTTCTCTTGGGAATATTTATATTTAAAAAAAACACTATTTAAAACAACATCAGGGATTTTGAAAAAAAATATTCTAGATAGAGACATTTTCATAATAATCATAATATAGTCTATGCTTCCCTTAGCCTTGGAATAATCTTCCTTTTCTTGTACACCAAACAAGATCCTTGTCCACATTCAAATCATTCCTCAAATTACTTTTCTTCTATGAAGCCTTTAAAAAATGACCTCTGCAACATTGCAGCTCCACCTTGATCTCACATCAGCACACAATATATTTTGGCACCAGCTGAGGATCTGCCCAGTCATTGAAATACATTGAAATCAGTCTTCTATGTGTCAGAATTATTTTACATATATCCATACATGAGTGTAAGCTCCTTGGGGCAGAGACTATATCCTTGTTTAGTTTGTAAAGCTGTGAGCATATTGTCAATGCTCAATAATAATTTGGAGAATATTTCTGGTGTCATTTCTCTCTCTCTCTCTCTCTCACACACACACTCTCACACACACAAAATTACTATTAATGCTTATTCTAAGCCAAATTATTCCTTTTGTAGCTCAAATAATGCTCCTTTTAAAATAGAGTTGGGTTCACGCTCCAAAGGATAGAATAAATTATCTGACAACTATTGTTTGATTCACTCTAGCTCTTTGTAATCAAGTATCAGTTAAGAGAAATAGAGAAAACATGGCTTGCAAAGAGAGAGATTCTGAAGAATACTGTCATTTATCAGAGGGGGGGGGGGGGTCAATGCTTCTTTAAGACTCTATGGATTTTGGTAGGCTCTCATTTTGAATTAGTGTTGTATGAAAAGCCTCTGAGTTATGAGAACGTTGAAACTTTTGGATGCTCATTTGAATTGAGCTGAGCCACTGAACCTTTACAGGTTTACCTTATACTGAAAGAAATCCTTCTTATTCCAGCTCAGTTCCGACTTAACCATATAGCATGCAAGAAAAGATAGATCGATAGATAGATACTTAATTGTTTGTAAAGGCTTGTGCATGGGAACATGTCTTTTGTTTTCTCATACCCACACATGTCAGTCTGAATGGCAACCTGTGACGTATTCTTCTACATGTGTCTTTTAGCCTCAAAAGCATAGAGCCTCAGTATCTCCTCCCATAGTGGCTTTCATTAAATTGTGTCAAACCACTTTTCAGACATGAAATAAGTCCCCAAGGGGGAGGAACTGAGACCTAACTTCAGATGTACACACTAGAGCGACTCAGAAGTTTTCTGACAAAACATGTTGAAAAATGTTGATTTGTCAAAACTAAAACTGCTTGTGTGAAAGGGTCACTTTTGATGAATTTCCCAGTTTGAAATATTGTTACATTGGGACATTTAGACACTTTCGAAATGAAAAGTTTTGGTTGTTTTTATTTGAAAAAAACCTTTAGTTCTGATATACTAAAGAAAAAGTTAAAAGGTCATAATGGAAACATGCTCAAAATACCTAAGTATTATGTCATGTCAGATGTTGGTTAAGGGGAACCAGGGAGTGTTGGGACCCTGCCACTTATTGCTAAATAAGGCTTCACCTCCAAAGAGCAGCATATCCTTCCTTTTCACTGGCATAGCATCCTCCATTAGCCCTCTCCAAAAAAAAGAAAGATATTAGTCACTTCCCAGTAGTATTCACTTGGGAATTAGCTATTTTGCGAAGGTTTAAAAGAAACGATGAAAATATTAATTATGTAATGCTTAAGTATGCATTATTTTAAGGTCAAAAACCATTTATTTTGCCATTCCCCAGTCTAGTGGTCTTATGACTAATGCAGAGCTAATGAGGACCGCAGAGTAGAGTCATGCATTCTGTATTCATGATGCATGGACCGAAAGCCCTCGGAACACACTTTCTTAAAAACTTACTAAATGAATAATGTTAAACACACTCATTAATTGTATATTTGCTTCAGTGAAGTAGTAAAGCATTCAGACATGCCATTCAGCTCCAGGAAGAATAATTTTAGATGTATAGAACTTTTTGAGAAAATGTGGATAATAAAATGTTGCTACCATTGATATATTGGCTAGCAATAATCTGACATGAAACCTACACCACCGGTAGCACTCTATATTAACTAACTAACTAAATGATAATTAGTGATCTCAAAGTTTCTGGCACAATATTGGGGTTAACCTCTAGTTATAGACTATCTCTAGCAGGCAGTTGATTTTTGCTGTTCTCTTGTGTGGCCAAGACAGACAGATTTTCCTCTATTGCTAACTTACTTGCCAATATAAAGGAACCTGTTATCAGAGAAATCCTTACAATCTAGATTTGATGCTAGGGATCTTTGTCTCTTCTAGATCCTTTGGGATTATCCTTCAGCTTTCTCTTACTTTTGAGAACCTTATCTTGGCCACCATTCCCATGGCTGAAGAATACTCTAAGCTTAAGACACAATCAGAATCTGTCAAATACTTCTAAACAGGCCATAGACATTGTTTTCAAAGGATTGAGATGCTAATGGTGTATGTGAACTTGAAATTTGAGCCCTACATGTCCTGAGATTTGCAATGCTTGAGAATGAAATCAAAGCTTCAGGTGTTGCTGAAGATTTATCTATTATAGGTGCAATACTATGTGAGCTATAGGTATATGCAGGGCCGGCTCTAATTTTTTTGCCGCCCCAAGCAAAAACAAAAACAAAAACCAGGCGCCACCCTGCCGAAACGAAAGAAACAACCCCCACAACGCCCGCCAAAACAACCCCCCCGAGCGACCGCCTCTCCCACCCAAAGCATTGGCGGAGAGCGCAGCATACCCACGGCCCTGTTCCCCCGGCCAGAGTGCCGGCGGGGAGGGCGGCATGCCCACGCCCTGCTCCCCTGGCCGGAGCGCCGGCAGGGAGTGCAGCATACCTGCGGCCCTGCTCCCCTGGTCGGGGAGCCAGTGGGGAAGAGTGTTTTTTTAATTTAAAAAAACCTGAGCGCCGCCCCGCCCAATGGTGCCACCCCAAGCACATGCTTGGTCGGCTGGTGCCTGGAGCCGGCCCTGGGTATATGCTGCTTCAGAGAAGTGCTGCTCTGGGTTTTAGGAAACCATCCCAAAAAGGAAGTGAAGTCTAAATTGTGGTGCTATTATATGCTACACAGGCACAACTTTGGCTTCACTTACATACCTTTGTAAGTCTCTTAAATCTCTTGGATATCTTCACATCTAAAATATTATATAAGTGCAAAGCCATACATGCTAATTGGCACTACAAGATCCTTCTTTGTGTCACTGGCTAACAAAATGCCTTTTAGTTCTTGAAAGCATTATTTATCACTTTACAAAATGCTGTATTTTCTATTTTAAGGTCTACGTTAAAAAGATTGTTTCTTGTTTCTTTTCTTTTGCATTTGGTGAGTTTATCATGATTGATTGGGAAGAAGGAGGTTTCATTCTTTCAGCATTATGGTAAGGTTTAAAAAAACACCTAATATTGGTGAGTAGGAGAGAAGATATTACATGGAGTTCAAAAGTTTTGCATTAGCTCATATTTCATTAAAGAGTCAGGCAGACTAGAAGTTCTAAAGCACTAATAGGCAGGGAGGAGGAAGGGAGGGAGGGAATTTGATAAAACTTTTCTCTAAAAGGATGATTGATTTTTTTATATAGCACTGATGGGAGTTGATTTTTTCCTCTCTCTTTCTTCAGGATAATTTGAGTCAGTCATTATTTATTATTACAGTTTTCAGCCATAAAAAAAATCGTCAAAAAAGCTTAGAATTTGCTTGAAGTTCTCATAGTCTAAAGAGATGTCAGGACAGGAGATTCAAAATTGACAAGACATGCTAAATTAAACAAATATATAAAGAGCAAGGAGAGGATGAAAAAGAAGAAAGTAACATATTGCTCACTTTTGCCTTTACTCTTCTGATTCGTTTGCTGCTTTTTACAAAATGTTCATTGTATGGCCAGGAAAATGAAAGGCATAATAGTTCCATGAATATTTGACATACAGCAGAATAATTATTTATTTGCATTGCTAAGTACTGGGGTAAAATCTGAACCCCATTAAATTATTAATTTATGGCAGTGGCATCATTCCCATTGATTTCAATGGGGACAGAATTGTACCCCAGAAATTTAGTTTTTTAGACTATTAAGAATTTGATTTAAATTGACTATTCATATCTGACACTAAGGTCTTGATCTGATCCTACGTGTGAAACTCTTGACTTCAATGGAGTTATTGAAAAGATAGTGGAGCAGAATCAGGCCAAGATCAGTGGACACATAAATATGCAACATATACTGGGAGCAAGATACTTAGCTCAGTTACACTGATATAAATCAAAAGTAACTTCACTGATAAGTCAGGTTTTTTTCAGGAATAACTGCCATTTGTTGCAGCTTTGTATGTGGCAACTCAAAAAAGTTGCTCCAAAGAAGTATTTTTATGAGTCTCAGAAATAGTCATCTCCATCAAGAAAAAGAACAGAATTGAGACATAGGGTGGCTCTTAACAGAGGCCAGGAATTACACCAAACCTCCCTCCAGTCTGCTAGTAGAATTGTAATAAAAGGTTTTTGGGAGCAATCAGTAGTTCCTTCCAGTACATCGCTGTCAGTGCCTTGAATTAGATCTTTTATATGACATGACCACACGGTCTTATTGCACTTAGTATCCTGATTCTGGGCTGCGACTGTGCTTCGCACACCTGAAGCTGGAACAGGGATGGGCAAAAAGATTCTGAGGCCCTGTTGTAAGCTAGATAAGGGCTGTTCTAACTTATGCCCTGACTGCAACTGTCCTCCAGAGTCGGTCAATAAGCTGAGGAGCCAGAGTGACGCTCAGTCCATATGCCAACCTTATTCTAGTCACTTTCCAAAATGCATAGCAACAGAAACAAACAGGGAACTGCCCCTTTGGGTGGAGCTGTTCTCCAATAAGGAGATCCAGGTGTTTCCAGCACCTTTACAGGCTGAGCTCCATCTCTGTCTCTTACTATGTGTTACTCCTGAGGGCATTCTGCACTAAAAAAATAAAAATTCTGTGCCAAAAAATTAAAAATTCTGAACACAATATTTTAAAATTCTGCAAATGTTATTTGTCAAATAAATGTGGAGGCTCCAGCATGGCACTGGGGAGCACAGGTCACTGGCTGCACAGAGGTGGGAGATCACTATGCAGCTCTCCCCCCGGGACACAGGCTCAGCGGTGAGCCTGCACCCAACCATGACACAGCGAAAGGACCAGGCCTGCCCCAGAAACACCAGAAAGGACCAAGGCCCTGCCACACCGTACCAGATGCACCAAGTGTGGGCAGGCAGACCCAGCAAGGCAGGATCCCAGTGTGGAGAGGCTTAGTGTGGGGGATCCAGGTGTGGGTTGAGAAGGTTCTGTGTGGGGCAGTCTGGGTGCAGGTGGCTCAGTGGGGGATCTGGGTGCAGGGGAGATCTGGATGCACATAGTCTTGTTGGGGGGTTCTGGGTACAACAGTAATGGGACTCTGCAGGGGGGGGTCCAGATGAAGGGGGTTGGGGCTCAGCGGGGGGGGGTGGGGGAGTGCTGGATGTAGGGTGGATAGAGCTCGCGGGGGGGTCTGGGTGTGGGGGGTTCGTTGGGGGGGGTCCAGATGCTGGGGGAGTAGGGCAGGGATCCAGGTGCAGCTGGTTGGGGCTCAGTGGGGTGGGAATCTGGATGAGGGTGACTCATCAGGGTGGTCCAGGTGTAGGGGGAGTGGGGCTCATGGGGGTGGGGTTCTGAGTGCAGGGGGGTGAGGCTCAGTGGGAAGGTTTGGGTATGAGGGGGTCTGGATGCACAGGGGTTGGGCAGATGAGGGAGCAGCTCCCTGTACAGGGATCCCTCCCCCTGTAGCTGAGGAGTGATGGGTGCAGGAAGTGGAGGGGGAGGGAGTTTGCAGAGCTTCCTGCAGCCTGGGGAGAAATCTGGGGGGTAGGTCTGACCCAGGTCCAGATGCCATGCAAGGGAAAAGGAAGTCCTGTCCTCCCCAGCCCAACTGGGTCTAGCAGCTGAGCCTGGCACGGGGTAGGAGCCACCAGCTGAGCCTTCCCCAGTCCTACTCCCTGCCCCACAGTGATTTACCTTTCTGCCAGCTGCCCTGGGCACCTGAAACATACTGCTGGGTACAGTTGCATGACCACTCTTGTGGCTTCCCTTTGCTTCCCCATCAGAAAGTCATTTATTGGAGGGGAAGCAAGAAATCTGTGGGGGACATAAATTCTGCACATGCGCAGTGGCGCACGATTCTCCCAGGAGTAATATGTGTATTCAGCACCTACAGTAATGGGACCCCTTTCTTGGTTGGGGTCTCGATGCTAACCTAATGCAAATAATAGCAAATTTACATATTCACCTAGGGTTCATTAGAAACAGTTTTATACATATTTTATTTAGAAAATATATACAAAACAACCACCTACATTTATTCAATATTTTTAGAGATAAATCTCAGAAAATACTGGTTGCAAGTGATATTTTTAATGATAATTTTTTGATTGAGCACATTTTGAGAATAAAGAACTTTAAAATGGCTCCTTTGTGTGAGGGAGAGAGATATTTTTCTTTGTGTTCCTCTGTCAGGTCAATGAAATCACATTACACCACAAAATTCAAAACATAGGTGGATGTTACTGATTACCATTGGCAGTCTCACTGTTATATTTTATTTGATATACAATGTTCAGATGCCATGGTGGCAAGTCTTTCATATGTGATAATAGACTAGACAGATCATTACAAAAAGAAAAAAAAATGTTAAAAGCCAACCAACCAAAAACTATTTTTAGAAACCAGTTATGCTTGCTAAATGAAAAAGTGCACTTGTTTATCATATTAAATACAATAACCCCAAAATATGTAAATGCCAGGAAATTAAAGTTAATGATAGCATAAAGCTTATACTACCCATATCAAAACAAAACAAATGTTTCTTGCTAAGTGCAAAGAAATGCATATTTATGACAGAACAACAATCTTAAGTCTGACACAAATGAATACTGTTCTATTATTTGTAATCTCAAAATATAAACACAACACAAAACTCTCCTGTAAAAGAAATTGATCAGCCTCTAATGCAAATCCTCATGCATACCCATTTTTACCATAAATCGACAAGCTTACAAACTTTTCCTGTTAACTAAAAACAAAACATTGTTCTCAAGAAAAAGGTTCTAACCCCCGCCCCTCCCCCACACACCCAAAGAAAACAAAAAACCCTCAATTGTCATTTGATAAGTACATTAATTGATTAAGATAAATTAAATCATTTGAACAGTATCCCTTAAAAGTCAATATTAAGACATTTGAATTGAGATAGCAAAAATAATACATTTTAAAACAGTCCATAAGTCAGACTTAGGGTAGTTCTGTGATGAAATATACTTTGGGGGGCGGGGGGGTATTCAGAAATAACAATGTTCTGTTTGTGATGTGGCAATGTACTATTTAGGACATATATATCTACTAATTTCCTTGCTTTTAAAAAAAGGAATGTGATGACTAACTACATTAATGATGTGCTAGGAAGTATATTGTCACATAGCAACTTTAATTGATTTTTGAAGCAAAGTATTTTGTTTTGGGCTTTAGTATCAAACATCTTTTATAATCATGTTCCTTTTTTTTCATGCAAATGGTCTTATGACTTTGGGCAATGTTGTGCTGCGGATGTAATCTAGGAAAGCTATGCAAAGTATCCTGTGACTTATCCTTCAGAAGGATGTGTTTGTGTGTGTGTGTGTGAAGAGGATGAGAATTTCAGAACTGAAAAAAACGTTAAGAATCTTTGTAAATCCATCTGCATTTTCAGAGATGGTCAAGGACAGGAGTCAAGGTCTGAGGGAAGTTTATGTAGCAAAGGAGAAGAACATGCCTAGCTTGAGGGGCAGATGGGGAAGTTCAGGAGCACATTTTGCAGTAGCAGGACATCTGAGATGCTGTTCCTAGAGTTTGGTTCCAGTGGCAAAAATCTATTTAAAAAAATTCTTACAACTTTACTCCAGTGTAATAAAACAAAACAAGTATTTCTTATTTTCTAGTTGGGTGCACGCATATTCCTGCCAGCTCCCGCCTCCAATTTACAGTAGAAATAGTTACATTCTTTTCTCTTTACCCCAGGCTGTTTGCTTTTTATATTTACTTGTTCTTTTAATGTGAATTTTAAATTAGTGACTACAGGACCTTTTGGTTATAAAATCTAGAGCTAGGACAGAATTTTACATTCAAGTCAACATTGAATAAGGAGAGTACTTTACATTTTATTTGTTTTTACAATCTATATTTTGAACTGATATACATTTCTTTAGTTTACCGTGTGCTAGACTACAGGGAAATACAAATATAAGATTGTTCAATCACAATTTGGACCCACTTCAGTAAAGTATTTCAACATGTGCTTAGCTTTAACCAGGGATCTCAAACTCAAATGACCACGAGGGCCGCATGAGGATTAGTACAATGGCCCGCACGAGGGCTGGATCACTGACACCCCGCCCCCACTGCCCCTATTCCAACCTCTTCCCCAAATCCCTGCCCCTGCCCTGCCTCTTCTCCGCCTCCTCCCCTGAGCGCGTGGCTCCCCACTCATCTCCCATCCCTCCTGGAAAGCGCTAAGCACCACCAAACAGCGGTTTGGCGGCAGTAAGTGCCTGGAGGTAGGCAGAGGAGCAGGGACGCGGCGCGGTGTGGGGAAGGGACAGTAGCGAGTGAGGGGAGCTTGGCGGCCTCAGGAAATAATTCGGAGGCCGGGGGGGGCACGGGGAGCTTGGAGGGCTGCAGCAAATAACTCCATGGGCCACGTGTTTGAGACCCCTGGCTTTATCCATTAATTGACTTCAATGGGTCAGATCCACAACAGGGTCTAAAGCTTAGCGTTGCCACACATAATTTCATATGCCCTGCTGCCTAGTGGAATTCTCATGCGCGAGTTAGGCACCTGATGGCTTGTATAAAGAGATGACGGAGATTCCAGAACCTCCCTAGGTAATTTGTTCCAGTGCTTCACTACCCTGGCAGTTAGGAAGCTTTTCCAAATGTCTAACTTGAACTGCCCTTGCTGCAATTTAAGCCCATTGCATCTTGTCCTATCCTCAGAGGTTAAGAAGAACAATTTTTCTTTCTCCTCCTTGTAACAACCTTTTATGTACTTGAAAACTCTTTTCATGTCCCCTCTAAGTCTTCTCTTTTCCAGATTAAACACAGTTTTTCAATCTTCCCTCATAGTTTTTCTTCTAGACCTTTAATCGTTTTTTTTAATTGCTCTTCTCTGGACTTTCTCCAATTTATCCACATCTTTCCTGAAATGTGGCACCCAGAACTTAACACAATACTCCAATTGAGGCCTTATCAGCATGGAGTACAGCAGAAGAATTACTTCTCATGTCTTGCTTACAACACTCCTGCTAATGCATCCCAGAATGTTTTCTTTCCTTTTTTTCAAAAGTGTTACACTGTTGATTCATATTTAGCTTGTGACCAATGTCTACATCATAACCCTGAAAATTCTTTTTCATTCTGCTCCTCACATCTGTAAGTACATCTGCAAAATTCCTGAGTTGTGGCCAGCCTCCTTCCATCAGTCCTGCTACTCTTCCACGAAAGCTGCCCCCATGTTCCTTACTAGTTCTGGAAGTGAAAATACAGGATGAGAATCTGGGTTTCCTGCAGACTAGTGGAGCTTGATTGCTATGCTGATAGATTGGTTAGGAAAGCAAACCAAACCATGTTAGTGCTGTGATCGTCAAAGGATATAAAGCTCTGTTTGATTTTAGACTCACATAAGCTGGACACTCTGGATCTAATTCTCTATTTGTGCTCTAGTTGACTTTGCATTGGTGTAAGTGAGAGATTCAGAAAATTTGAATTCTATTCCTGATTCTGCTACTGACTTGTGTGACCTTAGTCAAGCCACTTCACCTCTGTTAACTCTGTTCCCTCCTGTCCTGTATCTATCCTGTTAGTTTATATTGTAATCTCTTCTCTGTGTCTGTAAAGATAATTTGTGACTGTCACTTACTATGGGTCTATACAGCAGTTAGCACCAATCTTGGTTGGAGCCCTTAGGTGCTACTGTCTTAGGCTACATCCACACTACCCGCCAATTCGGCGGTAGTGATCGATGTTCTGGGATCGATTTATCGCATCTCGTCTAGACGTGATAAATCGATCCCAGAAGCGCTCCCCGTCGACACCGGAACTCCAGCTCCGCGCGAGGAGTAAGCGGAGTCGACGGGGGAGCCTGCCTGCTGCCGTGTGGACCGCGGTAAGTACTTAAAAAAATCGATCTAAGATATTCGACTTCAGCTCCGTTATTCACGTAGCTGAAGTTGCGTATCTTAGATCGACCCCCCCGCCCTCCTAGTGTGGACCAGGCCTTACAATTAATAAATAATCAGAGTAAGGACCTAGAAGGTGAGGAAGTGCATAAATAGGAGATTCTTTAGGACTTTGATTTTGACATAAAGGACTTCCACTATAGGAGAAAAGGAATATTTACCTTTTTAAAGTAAAATTGGGCTCCTTTTACCATTTTTGTAAATGGTATTATCTAACAGAACTATGATGAGAAAAAAATCAGAGTTGCAGCCATTATCTATAGCAGAGTGTAGTAGCGATCTCAGTGAGGAAGTCTGAGTTAGCCGTGCTAAGAGACATGAATATTCAGGTTGGCAGTCACATTTATTTCACAAAAACCTTTTATTGGAAGCAGAGAAAAGTATTTGAATCATAATATTAGGAGAGATTAAATAGAACTGTATGGAAGGCATCAAAAACCTAATAGCTCTCATAAGAAAATACCCTTGACCCTCTTTTAAAAGAGATTTAATATTATAAATCATTAGCAATATTTCCTGACTAGTCTTTTGAAAAATACCCCTTGCTGTTTAAATGAAAGGACGCTGTTTTCAGCTAACTGAAGAATGGGCTATTTAAGACCAAAAAAACCTCCAAACACACTTACATCATCACTGGATGAATATGATATTGTTAAAGAAAAGCAAACCCCTGGGGATCACAAATTAACACTTTACTGAATGATCCATTTTCTTGGTCACTGTGTGAAAAGAAAAAATTAACTCAATCCAGACAAAATAACAAAGATTTCTAATAATCCCATCCATGGTCTCAGATCGGGAAAACACATTCTTATTTTTTAAAAGTGTAATGTGTGAACTTTGCATAGTTTTATGATTTAGTTGGTTTTGTGATTTTGAATTGCAGTAGCACCTTGAAAATAACCCAGTAGCATTTCAGGGCAGCGGCTACACACATCAGCTAGCTGCATGCATAGTTCAAGGGAATGCAACTTATTTTCAGATCCAAGAACACTGATCTAGTGGCCTCCCATTATAAAGGAGTAGCCCCAGATCTTAGACTGGTACCCATATAAGTCAATATTCTAACCTCCATCCCCTTTTCACCAGACTTTTATTTTCCCTTTTAGAAATGCTCTATCAACAGCTTCAAAAAAGCAGCTGAAGACACTTGTGGTTGAGAATCTCAGTGGAATGACACAAGTAAGGGATTAATTGTTAGTACTAAGGACATGGAACTAGAATGCTACACTTCAAAACGGAGGCTTTGGTTTTGCAGAGTCCCCTTTTTTAATTACCTGGACAGGGCAGAACAAATGCAAATGGCAAATTCCAGAGTGCAGTTAAATGGACACAACTCGAGATGAAGACAATGAGATTTGTCCAGACATTTGTGGGCTGAATTTAGCCCATAGTGGTCAAGTAGTCCCCAAACAATTAAGGGAATTTTAGTGCTGGTGGAAGATACCACACTGAGGGTAAAATAAATAAATGGAGATATGCCAATCTCCTAGAACGACCTTGAAAGGTCAAGTCCAGTCCCCTGCCTTCACTAGCAGGACCAAGTACTGTCCCCTGACAGATTTTTTTGCCCCAGATCCCTAAATGGCCCCCTCAAGGATTGAACTCTCAATCCTGGGTTTAGCAGGCCAATGCTCAAACCACTGAGCTATCCCTCCCCCATTTAGTTGTACATAAATATCTTTAGAGACTGAATGTTTCTCTTTATCTATAACACAGATAGAGCAGAGCATGTACACGTAGTCCTGTTATTATGCCTCCATATACTGTTCGGCTTTTCTGCGGAGACTGCTTATGAAGGTGATCATTGTTAAAATCTGGACACCTGTCCACCAGGAGCTCAGTGAAACCACTAATTTCAAAAAGGCAGCTGAAAGGCCATCATATTAGATGGGGAAAGAACTTTCAGTCTTGAACTGGGTTGGATTTGATCCCAGTGTCTGATGTGAAAGGTTCTTTGTGTCATAAGCTTTCCCTTACATTAGTAACTCTCTTGATCCCACCCTCACCAAAAAGCCCAGACAAGTCAAATTTTGTACAAGGTACAGGGGTCTTTACAATTACTTGTGGGTATAGTTCTTTGATTCTTCATTTTTTATTAGAAGAAAAATTGCACTATATGGGATGTGTCAATTTCTTATTAGGATTTGCTGTCTAAAACCCTGTTGGGAGGAATACTTTAACAGTAAATACAAATGGGTTGTAGGTTTGAACAATCCCAAGATCTCACACCTGAAAGAACATTTTTATATCCAGTGATTAATTTTATACTTCAGAAAATTCTTTCATAGGAGAATCAGAGTGAGCAAATGTGATTTTTATAGCAAATTTTATCATCTGATATAATAAACTTAGTATTCCTTTTGTCCCCCCCTTTTCCTCTAATAATAAGAATCTGATATTGTGGTATTCCTCATTAGTTTTATTGTGGGTTTTTTTTCAATCCAGAAGTATTGCAATAGTAATGGAACACAGTACTAAATTGCAAAAACAGCGAGGAGTCCTTGTGGCACTTTAGAGACTAAGGTGCCACAAGGACTCCTCATTGTTTTGCTGATACAGACTAAAATGGCTGCCACTCTGAGTACTGAAGAGTGATCAGTGTCTCCAACTGAGTCTCAATCTTTTATTCCCTTATTTAAAAAAAACAAAAGAAAACACTTTTACTGTATTACCACAATTCTTCAAAAGAAGCTGTAGAGTTTTGGATCATTACTACAGAACATTGAATTAAAGACATGAGGCAGATTGTTCAACTAGCGATGAAGGACTCCTAATTAGTGACTACTTCTAGCTGCCTGTCTTCCAACTCTTTACAAGTGTGTGATGGAGTAAAAGCATAAACAAGATATAGTCAGGGTTTCTGAGAAACTAGGAGAATCTCTGGAGGATGGGGGAAGAGGAAACAAATGACTTAATCCTAGATCACATCTGGACATGTATTATTCACACTTCTAGATGCAGTGCACACTGTAGTTTGGTTCCATATTACTACCACTGCAGCCTTCAGAGTACAAGAATATATAAAATACCCTTGTCTGCTTATGCTTCTGAGTAGTCAAGCACAGAAGTTTTCCATAGTCTTACTGTAACAACGTGCCATTTCCAGTGCCCCGAGCATGAGGTACTAAATATGAATGCCCTTGTAAGATGTTTATTCAAACATAATGTTCAAAAGATGCTCAACCAAAGACCAACACTTTGCTATGTAAATCCTTATTTGTGCAGAGAAAGAGTCCTGTAATTTTTTCTCTTCCCAATTGATACTGGTGGTGTGTGTGTGTGTATGTGTATGTGAGAGAGAATGTGTGCATGTGAGAGAGAGAGAGGAGTTGTGAGGGGAAAGGGACGAAAAAGAAAAAAAGTCTTAATTATCTACATTACTTATTTATAACACTGGAACGTCTTGTGTTTCAATATTCTGTTCTTTTTAAAATGCAAAGTGGGTGGTTTACAAGTATTTTCAGCAATTAGGATTCAAATATTGTAAGTGCAGTCTATCGTTTCACACTTTAACAGAACCCCTCTGTATACCCCCACCCATTCCTCCTACTCTTTAGATGTCGGCCACAAGATTCACATACATGCTCAATTGTGTAATATTCTTTGATCTTGAAGTATATGATTCCTTGGCAAGTTCCAGAAGGAGTATGTGCCTTTTGATCTGCTTCTAAGGTTGTCCATGCAGGATTAGCAATAAACATGCCAGATTTGAAAAACTGCCGTGTCTCATTTCCTTCAATGAGCATGTTCTCAAGAAGTACATGCATTTCAACTGGTAGAGAAAATTCTGCCCATGTACTATTCTATGTAACATTTTGTTCCCAGGGGGATGTCTCAAGTGTTCTTCATTTTTTCTATGTGGCCTTGCTACTACTTTGTGGGGGAGCCTTTGCCTGAGTAGAAGTTCCTCTAGCTTTCTGGGTGCTGAACAGCCCTTCTGAATGTGCATTTCTTTCAGCGTTTCTTTGATTTGGAGGAATTTGTATTCCTTTTAATGGTTTGTATTCTTCTGAGAACTTGGTTGTACATAAATATCTTTAGAGATCACAATTCAAGCCTTGTTCATGGATTCTTCTTTTCATAGAATCATAGAATCTCAGGGTTGGAAGGGACCTCAGGAGGCCATCTAGTCCAACCCCCTACTCAAAGCAGGACCAACCCAACTAAATCATACCAGCCAGGGCTTTGTCAAGCCTGACCTTAAAAACCTCTAAGGAAGGAGATTCCACCACCTTCCTAGGTAACCCATTCCAGTGCTTCACCACCCTACTAGTGAAAAAGTTTTTCCTAATATCCAATCTAAACCTCCCCCTCTGCAACTTGAGACCATTACTCCTTGTTCTGTCATCTTCTACCACTGAGAACAGTCTAGATCCATCCTCTTTGGAACCCCTTATTAGGTAGTTGAAAGCAGCTATCAAATCCCCCCTCACTCTTCTCTTCTGCAGGCTAAACAATCCCAGTTCCCTCAGCCTCTCCTCATAAGTCATGTGCTCCAGTCCCCTAATCATTTTTGTTGCCCTCCGCTGGAATCTTTCCAATTTATCCACATCCTTCTTGTAGTATGGGGCCCAAAACTGGACACAGTACTCCAAATGAGGCCTCACCAGTGCCGAATAGAGGGGAATAATCACGTCCCTCGATCTGCTGGAAATGCCCCTACTTATACAACCCAAAATGCCATTAGCCTTCTTGGCAACAAGGGCACACTGTTGACTCATATTCAGCTTTTCGTCCACTGTAACCCCTAGGTCCTTTTCTGCAGAACTGCTGCCCAGCCATTCGGTCCCTAGTCTGTAGCAGTGCATGGGATTCTTCCGTCCTAAGTGCAGGACTCTGCACTTGTCCTTGTTGAACCTCATCAGATTTCTTTTGGCCCAATCCTGTAATTTGTCTAGGTCCCTCTGTATCCTATCCCTACCCTCCAGCGTATCAACCACTCCTCCCAGTTTAGTGTCATCTGCAAACTTGCTAAGGGTGCAGTACACACCATCCTCCAGATTGTTAATGAAAATAGACCCAAGTTTTAATAGACCCAAGTTTTTTTGTGGAAATCCGTATAAGTTAGTTACCTGTTGAACTTGGATGAGTTGAACATGTGGGATGGGAAGTTGTTTAAAACAGACCCATCCCAGTGCTGCATTTTATTGACCTACTCTCCATTTAGGCTACTCATCCATTAATCCCTTACTATCTGCTCAGCACTACTCGTCACACACTTCCTTGTCAAATGACGTTGAGACATGAGGTGGATGAATTGTACTTTGTGAAAAGGCTCACACTTCTAGGCCCACGCTCCAGGTGCTGACCCTATGTCTGACACCCCTCTTAGCAGAGGAGACCACATGGTCCAATTGCCTAGGCCCTGAAACTAGCCCAGATCTCCTAAGCCTCCCCAGTAGCTGCTGCATGCTCTGAGTACCACCCAAAATGTGGCAACCTTGGTGTTTTACTGTTTCCCTCTTTGGGGACTGTCTGACCGTGTAAGCAAACAACACTCAGACTCTAAAAAAGGATTTCAAAAATATGTTCACTTTACTGATAGAGAAAGCACAACACACTTGCAGATCCAAGCAAAAATTAAAAACCGGCACACACAAACCTTCCCTCTAATATCCTTACCACTTCTCTTTTGGGCTTTGGTCAGTCTTTTCAAGGTCCCAGAACCCTCCTTTCCTCCTGCCCAGTCTTATATTGTTCTGCTTAGTGAGCGAGCTACTCTGAGCAGACCTTGTCCTTTTATAACTTTCCAGTCTTCTCTGTCATTTGACTGTCTTGGCCAGCCTCAAAGCCCTCGGCCGGTGATCTGTTGCTTGGTTACCACCCACCTGAAGTCCAAACCTAGTGAGGGGAAAAAACAGTTCCTTGTAGCTCAGCCTCCCCCCCCCCCCCCCCCCCGTAGCTAATTCATTGTATAGCCAAGAAATACCCATCAAATATTAACAAGTCTTGATGTTCCTATAACAGCTTTTTAGATAGGGTCAGTGCAGTACCTGACAGTCCCTGTTAGCAAATGGCAGATTCACTATACAGTGAGACATAATGATACAAAGAGTATATAAAATCAAATAGAAACCCGTAAGTTTTACATGTGCTGTTTGTTGACCTTAAGAAGAGCTCTGTCTTGAAAGCTTGTCTCTTTCACTAACAGGATTTGGTCCAGTGAAAGAAATTACCTCATCCACCTTTTCTCTCTAATTTTTTACACAGGCAGATTTCTCAGACAGTCACAGTTACCAATACCATGTGGTTTAAAGATAACCTTTTGTAGGTATGAATGAAGTTTGAGTTAAGGTTTCCGGATTTAGGTTCAAAATGAGAAAATTCCATCAAACAGAAATATTTATCTGCTGGCTACACGCTTTTCTGGCCCACCAAGCTAGTGTCTGAGCCTCACAAACATTCATGATTTTTTATCCTCACAAAATCCCCGTGACCTAGGAAATGGTTTACATTCCATTTTATTTCTGGGCAACTGAGGCACTGGGAGATTGAACAATTTGCTTAAGGTTACATGTGAAATCTGGGGCAGAGCCAGGAATTCAACTCAGTATTTATGAGTCAGGCCATTGCCTAAATCACATGCTCATTCTTTTCATGTGGGTAGGTTTGTTTTTGTTTTTTTAATAAAAGGTCTGCTAAAAATATCCTAAACTTATCAATTCCTCACATTTATGTGTGGAAGGGGTTAATGAACTCTGATGATCTCGCCTCCAAATATACATTGTATACATTCTAAAATGGAAAACTAGTTAAATTTTGTCTTATGGTAACTGTTGTAGATGCACCACTCAGCACACCACCTTGTGGCTGGAAGTGATATTGCAGCCACTCTTCCTCAGTTTCTCCAGTATCGTCTTTGGTCATAGGAGTGACTGGGTCCTCCAGCCAAGCCACATAAGAGTCCAACCCATTCTGGGGACTCAGAGTCTTTCACTTAAAGTCCAACCGAAAATAGCAAAACAACCAAATCTCCAGCCCAGCTGGGCTCAGCTGTTAGCCTCCTTTGCAGCAATGAACTGTTCCAGCTGCAATGAACTGTCCCAACACTGACCCCAGTTCCTGAGCTTCAGCCTCACCATCCAGGGGCCAGCATGCTCTCCCCCTACACAGGGTTTTCAGGCAGGCTGTAGTCCCTGATCAGTCACAGACATGTTTGATCACCACAGATATTACACAAATCTTAACAAAATGAGAGTAAAAATTACACCTCCTAAAAGGGAAAACCTTCCCAGATCCATGAAGAGTCTCCTGTCTTTACTCACTTATCCCCCCCAGTGAACCTCTCCCACAAAGAAAATCTGGGAGAGTAGCTGAGTCTAGTGATGTTTCCTGAAGGTCACTGAATATTGGCTCTAGTAGTTCAGAATCTCATTCCAGAACCAATGACCTTACTCTAGAATCATGCTTTTGCCAGCCTTATTTATACTAGCTGTAAGCTCAGACATTTCAGATGATCACAACCACAACTGTATCACATGCAGTGAGAGGTGGTATTTCAAATGGGCACATCCCAGGCTATTTAACCTACCAATACTTTGAACTCCACTTGGAAATCAGTTGGCAAACCATACAGAACACCCATGTAAAGTATGCTCTCTCTGCATGCTAATGGTCCAGATGGCTTTAGAGCACACTGAAGTAATGCAACCCTCAAGGTGTCTGTGGCATGGGATGAGTAAAGAATGCAAATATCTTGCTAAGTGCAGGTGATGGTAGGCAGCTTTGGTTGCTATCAGAGTGTTTTGAAGCAGGAAAAGATCCAGTAAGACTGTTCACATTGCAAACTTGGATGCAAATGGCAGGTAAACCCCATGAAATCAGGGACTGTGGTATTAATTCTTTCCTGCCTTTCAATTCCTCCCTGCCCCCCTCCCCAACCTGTAAGTGTTATCTCCCTCTTATCTATAATGTAATCATGATTGCATGTAATTATTTTCCATTGTATGAATTTCCTGAGCTACTGATGTTTATACCATTAAGATCCTGAGTGTTTCCTGAGGGATTATTGAACCAGGGTTTGAATTTATTTTTAACCTGCTATCAATGCAACACTTGCTACCCACTTTTAGCAGAGCCATTTATACATACTGTTTTTCAATTACTGAAGATTTAGGTGCACTGGCAAAGAAGAAAAATGAAACAGGAAATGGGGAAAACATGCTTTTGAAAGACTGCATTTGTAATGTAGTATATGCTGAGGAAATATCCAATTTACTGAAGAAGGCACGCATACACACAGGCAGAAAGAGAGACCTTTGACTAGTTCTTAGATATGAAACATCTGATATACTATACAGAGAATTTCTTTACATGTCACACTTTTTGTCTTTTTATGAAACAAACACAGGCATTTTGTTTAAGGACCTAACAGTGCCTTCCAATTGTGAAGTCTCTGCCAAAGAGTCTGTTTTCTTCTAAGAACCCATCAGAGATATCCCAAGTAAACTAACCTCCAGTTTACTTATTGAATATGCATTCTTTGTGTCAAAAAACACACTGAAAAATTCATTTCTTGAGTAATGAGTTCAGCTGGAATGCATTTAGACATTTAAAAAGTGTGCATATAAGGTTAAGGATAGAAAAAACCTTAATGATAAATACTCTTGAGTTGTGTTTCACTGGCAATAGCATTTAATTTAAAGGCATAGATTCCACACAGACATAATTGAGCCCTTGGATTCTGTTGTAGAATTGGGGCCCCAATCTCTCCACAAGTGTTTCTTGTATAAGTCATCCAAGGAAGTTTTGCTTATTCACAATTGGTCAGCATTATGGGGATTCCTTTGGGAGCAGCCTCACCTGTCTAATCATGGTTTTACATGTAAAATGGCTTAATGATCTGTGGCAAAGTACCTCATTCTCCCCAGAAGACTCAGTTCCTCTTAGCCTTAGAGAGACAGGCTGGGGTAGGGCAAACCCTTACTGGCATCACAGGGTCCGGCTATATCTTCCCATGGTCAGTCCTTTCAGTTTTGTTTTCCTTCCCTTCTGGGGAGGAAATGCAATCCTCCTCCCAGGAAGGCTTCGGTGTTCTACAGGTAGCTTCCCTGCCTCTCACACACCCTTCCAGTCCCACAGGGGAGGGTTTAAAAAGGTGTCCAGCAGCTACAGACAGCTGGACCTAATTAGCTCCCTAGCAACCCCTTTCCCAGCTGCACCTTATTTCCCATAGTTATCTCCCCTCCGTGGTCAGGGAGAGGCCTTTTAACCCCCTGGGGCTAGTTACTACTTCCCCCTTGGTAGCTGTTTGTCCTGGGTTTGCCACAGATCTTAAAAGGCCAGCAAATCTCACTCCTTATAAAGAGCATTAACTATAGGGCAGTGTTTCCCAAACTTGGGACGCTGCTTGTTCAGGGAAAGCCCCTGGCGCGCCCGGCCAGTTTGTTTACCTGCCACGTCCGCAGGTTCGGGCGATCGTGGTTCCCACTGGCTGCGGTTCACTGTGCCCGGCCAATGGGGGCTGTGGGAAGCGGTGGCCAGTACGTCTCTCGGCCCACGCCGCTTCCCGCAGCACCCATTGGCCGGGCACAGCAAACCATGGCCAGTGGGAGCCGTGATTGGCCGAACCTGCGGACAGGTAAACAAACCGGCTGGGCACGCCAGGGGCTTTCCCTGAACAAGCGGCGTCCCAAGTTTGGGAAACACTGCTACAGGGAATAAGTCACCCACAAATATGACTGGAATGAAAACTATTCTGAAGTTTTAAAACAATCAGTTTTTAAATGTTTTGTTTCTTTGAGCCATGAGAAAAGAAAAATCACCATTTCTTTAAAAAAATATTAAATGCACTTTGAAAGGCTAACACACCAAGTCTGACTTGCAGCTTTGATGTTCGGGTTACACTGGTCCAGTTAACTCTTATTAAGTTTCCATACATGTAGCTCTTTCTGTCTTTCTCAAATATGTAGCAATCAAATGTCACCACCACATAGGAAGGGAACATCATTGCCTGGCCTACAGTTTGTATAGTGCTGTGTTAGGAAGAAGTATAAATTCAAAGGGTGTGTATCTGTTCTGAAGAGGAAGAGACAGAGAAAAAAGAAACTACATGAGGGGGGGTGATGTAAAGATTTTAGCTGCATGAATCTGGGATTAACCCCATTATCTACAATTGGTGAAGCCATTCATGAGTTATGCAGAACATCACAAACAAGAGTAAATAAGATAATTATACCACACTACGTACACACTCATATACTCTATATGTGCTGCGATTCTAGCAGAAATATTATTTTAGAGAGGGGTTTGACAACTGTAAAAAAAATGGTGATGGGACTATTATTTGATATCCCTCAGCCTCTAACATCAGGCTCATTTTATACTGTGAGTCCAAGCATACAGGACTCACAGGGAGAGGAAATTACAACTAATACAATTCTGAAAACATCTAAAAGGGGCCAAAAGAAGCTTTTTTGTACATAAAAATGCTAATATTTTAACTTTTCCAAAGGCCCAATAAAATAAAATAGAAAATAAAGATTCTATTGGTAGTTATTAACCATTCTATATGAGATTTCCATAAGAATAAAGTCTAATATTTTGGGACCTCCCAGGGCTAGAAGAAACTGCTGGTCCATTTGAGAGTGAAGAAGACTCCATGCTTGGGGAGTGGAGAGGGGAGAAGGAAAATTTCTTTGTCACACTGATATTTTTTTTAAATAGCTTTTTGGAGAAGTGTATAGCAGACCTTTCTACCCAAACAGCTGCTGGGTTAAGTTTTGCGACGTCTTCCTGTCTCTACTCCTGTTTCTGTGTGAGAGAGAGACACCACTTTGGAAGGGGTGTGTGTGTGTGTGTGTGTGTGTGTGTGTGTCCTCCTACTGCCATTCCATGCAGTCAGGAGAATAGGCATAGTCGGTGGTACCAAACGCGCAGAGCAACTGGGTCCTCAATGGACTCCCCATATTACAGTGCACTTATGGCTCCAGACACTGCCTTGATCCAGATGCCTGGTAAACTCAACTGACCTTCTAGGTAAATGAGAATCAGGAGACCTAGGTTCTGTTCATCCCTGCCACTGGATTACTGAGTTGACCTTGGGCAAGTCATGACTCTGTGCCTCAATTTCCCCCATCTGTAAAATGCAAATGAGACTGACCTCCTTTGTAAAGTGCTTTGAGATCTACTGATGAAAAATGTTATATAAGAACTAGATGCTGCTATTACATGTATGTGCACAGAGCAGTGTGTATGTATACAAATGTACTGTGGTCAACATTTATTTATTTTGTATTCTGATATCACCTAGAAGCCCCAGTCAAAACTGGAACCTCAGTGTGCTAAGTGTTGTAAGAGCAGAGAGATAAAGTCCCTGCCCCAAAAAGCTTGCAATCTAATTAAAGCAAGACATTACAAGAATGTGAGTCAAACTCTCAGATGGGAGGAAGGAGGATGAGAGAAGTACCAGAGCTGGTCAAAAAAGGTAACTAGCTCTCAGACTTTTTTGTTTGGAAATTTTTCATGTTGTTAAAAATTGTTCACTTCTTATGTATTTATTTACTGAGAAAATAATTTCATTTGTGGGTTTTTTTTTACTCTCCCCCCATATTTTTCTAGTGGTCAGAGGGGAGTAAAAAGATAGAAAAGTGAGATTTTTTCCCCCCTCAAAAATGAAATGCAGCGTGGAATTATTTTTTTTTATAAAAAATCTGAAGAAATCAAAAGTATTTTCAATTTTGTGGCAGGGGGAGGGGGGAATTTCAGCCACCTCTAAGAAATATTAATAAGAACATATGCTTACAGAGGCCACTAAAATAAGTACCAGAAGTCCCTACTGACTGTCTCTTTTACCTGTTTTCAGTTGGCAATTTCCTGCAGATATCCTGGTACAAGCATATCGTTAGGGAGGAGGTGATCATTGTGTGTTTTTAATATGGATGTAATATATCTGTCCAAGAAAGACATAACATTCTACAGTATATTAAAAGGAAAAAAATGCCTAGCATTTAAAAAATCGATCTAAATTAGCATAATTGGTTCCTGTTCCAAAGAGGTATTTGGTGATCTATCATATTCATTGCAATATAGTGCCTCGACTAATACCTTTCCAACTTAAAGGGTATAAAGGCCTTTCAAAAAATTTTAAAGTATGTGTGGTCACTCTTGCATGAAAAGGCCATTTGTTCTTCTCATGTTAAAGCCTGGGCTTTCATGTAGGCTGTAATTCTGAGAATTTCCTATTACTGTAAGTTAATTTCACTTCATTAAATGGATGGCTCATAGGCAAAGGAATAATAGCATTTGGAGGCACCGAACATTACCAGTTTGAATGATGGGGAATTGGCACCCACCAGTTTGGTCTCTAATATTGGGAAGAAGCTGCTCACCGTTAAAGCTTCTTTTTTCATTAATCAGAAAATCCCACATATGTGAACTTTTACATTAGACACGATAAAATTATTATCAACATTAATAACATTTTACACAGTGGAACAGTACATCTTGCTCTCCTAGGGCATCAATAGCACGGTGGTAAAGATTCAGTGTTCCTTTTACATCCTTGTTAATTTCAGGTCAGTTTCATTTATTCAAAGTCATTTGTTCAGCAATCACACATTGTGTGTGCATGGCACAATTGTGAAGAATTGAATTCAAAGCACAGAGGGGTTTATTATTTAGATATTAATTTGCTCTCCCATGTAAATTATTACTTCTTCTGACAAGATATTAATTAAAACTATCATAACAGTTCTCCCAAAGAAAAAAGATAAGGTCTAATGAAAATATTTTAATGTAAAACAGATCACAATGGTTTATTTCATATTCTTTTATCTAGGGCCTGATCCAAAGCTCATTGAAGTCAAGGGAAAGACCTACATTGTCTTCAATGTACTTTGGATCAAGCTTCTAATCTACAAAGAGACTTTGGGTGAGATACTCACCCCTGCTCCATGTCCTTTATGACACACAAAAAAGCAGGAACAAGATAAATGAGCCGAACAGCCATGGTTACAGCCAGGAAGGATTCTCAGGTTCAGGCACTGCAAAAGACAGTGGTAAAGCTACCTTCTAGGGAACCCCTCCTAAGCCCCAACATAGGGGGTGTGGCCACAGCACTGAAGCCCAGGGAGGATGTTGTAATTTAGATAAGCACCCAGGGCATTCTGATTTTTACCAGCTCCCAAAACAGCCCAGGACCAGGAGGGTACAAAACAGTCACCAGCTGTGAAGTTTCACTTTCTTTATTAAATTCAGTGAGCAAGGTTCCCTGACCACCTCTGCTCCCTTTGTGATTCTGAAAGCAGGCGTGACTGACTGCCTTTCCCTGGCTGGAGATACCTGTGGTGTGAGGGAGTTCTAAGCAAGTATAGAGAGGGCATAGTCAATACCTCTCACAGCTGCTATACAGGATGTGTCAGACCCTATGATCTGAAGCAGACGGATAAACCATTAGACTGCTCTAAACTCTGCCGGCTATAGTGCAAACCTTGCCTCCGAATTGGGAGACGTAACCGGATATAATCAAAGAGATGGATTGTTCTTTTAAGTTGCAGACCTACACAGGAGGCAGTGTGGAAACCATGATGGTCCGTGGGATTAATCTGGCTCTAGGAAAGGAGAATACTATACGTATTGCAAAATTTCACCATCATCTCCCTTTTTTCCATCATAGCCCTGATAACTATGGTCTATACAGTGTAAATCATGGCATAATTGCTTAGGATCTAAGGGCAAACACGTCCCCATGTGAATCCAATGGAACAACCTCCATCACTCAGATTACTCACACGTGCATCATCCCGTAGCATTTAAAAATCAGTGTTGAAGATCCAAACTTTGTTAGCAGCTAATTTTAAATTAACTCTATTTTCCCCAGATTGCTAATATTCCCAATAATTTTTCTGTTGTTTCAGGGAACCTAATGCTTCTTGATAATACTTCTAACAGTGTTTAAATTCAAAACCTCTCCATTTATTTCCGTTATTAGTACACAGTTATTGAGCAGGAACAGGTGGTGAGCCCTGCGTCGCCGTAGCCTAACTTCAGTTTGTAGTATGGAAATTTTTCCTCTTCAGTGAATCTGAGAGGTCTCAAGCCACACAAGGCCTGTTGTTCAAGAACGGGATATGAGAACGGGTCTGTTCAGCAGTTAATCAGGTTGTGCGAGTTAATTGAGCTTGGTAGCCACAGAGCTGGGTTCAGGCCCCCATGACGCCTGACAAAGCTATGTGACATTCAAGATGTTTTTAAATTACATGAAGAGTATTTAAAATCCATTCTGGGGGTTCTCTTTGCCTGGCTGCAGCAGCTCTTCAGAGTGTTGAAGTAACTGAACTTCGAATTGGGAATAATATAAGACAGCCACTTAAACACAGCAAGGAAGACTTTTTTTATGGGTTCCTGGCAAAGGGCATGATGGCAGCTCCAATCAGTGGTGCAGAGCAGTGGTTCTCAACCCTTCCAGACTACTGTACACCTTTCAGGAGTCTGATTTGTCTTGCGTACCCCAAGTTTCACCTCACTTAAAAACTCAGGCTTTGGCTTCAGCCCCGTGCAGCGGGACTTAGGCTTCAGCTTTCTGCCCTAGGCCCCAGCGAGTCTAACCCTTGCCCTGGCGACCCCATTAAAATGAACTTTCCCACAGTTTTTAAGAACCGCTGATATAGTATATTGAACAGTATAAACAAATCATTGTCTGTATGAAATTTTAGTTTATACTGACTTCACTAGTGCTTTTTTAAATGTAGCCTGTTTAAAACCAGGCAAATATCTAGATGAGTTGATGTACCCCCTGGAAGATCTCTGTGTACCCCTGGTTGAGAACCACTGGTGTAGAGTATGTGTGATATGCATGGCTTTTATTCAAAGATTACATGAGTGAGAGACATGGCATCTGCAGTTATACTAATTAGGATCACGAGTTACAAAGGCCGTACATCTTTGTAAACTGGTGGAAAGAGGAAATGTTCTCACCATTTGTATAACTAGCCTGGTGTGCAATTATGGAGGGTGGGGAGAGGTGGAAAATTATCCTGTAGGTCGACCACAATGGGAGGTGTTGAACTTCCTTGAAAGATGCAAAGTGAGTCCTGCTGTCAACTCTGCCCTAGATATCAAGGAGGTGGGGAATAGGCTGGCCTGAAAACAAAGAACTCTGTTTTGTGAAAAAACTGAGGTTTTGAAAATAGTTTTCATTCTGCATCAGAAGGAAAAATGAGAGAGAGAACCCAGATAGCCAATAGCCTGGAAGTAGGGCACTCACCTGGCACATGGGAGACCCATGTACCCCAGACATTCCATCCTGGACGACCCGAGAAACCTTTCTGATGAACATTTCCATGAAAAGTTCTGACGAATTGGCATGTTGAGATGAAAACCCATTTTGTTGAAAAATTCCCAACCAGCTCCAATGGGGGGTGGCTCTTTAGAGAGGGTTCCAGCATTTGAGATGGAGCAATTTGAAGAGAGGCATCTTAGGAGGAACCAAACCTGGGAAGAAATCTTAGGCTGGAATTTAGGTTGTTTCTTTTATATTAACTTGGTAATTAAGTCAATCATCTGGATGTAGGGAAGAGATAAGGTTTGGCTCTAAAAATCTTGTGTTTTTCTCTGTGTTGTAATAGGCTGAGAAAAATCACATGCTCAGAGTTAATAAATCATTTGAAGTTTCTGATTGCAGCTGTGGTGGTGTAGATGGACAAGTGGTTTGTTTTGGGAGGAAGGAGGGAGAGGTGTTAATAAGTGGCACGCAGCAGGATGTGGAAGGTAATGAAGAGAGGAGTAATTCTGCTTATAAGAGCTCCCAATGCAGAACAAAAATAATAGCTGTGAGTGTAGGGGGGAGGCGAATGGCTCACTCTAACCAGTGCCTGGAACAAGGGAAGCAGCTGGTAAGGACTTTCATATAGGGGTCTCTATAGTTACTTTTGTAAGTCCATGCGCCTCTGCTGTGGATTGCCTTGATTAACCAAGGAGAAGCAAAATTATGCTATGGAATAGTGTGCTGTTGCCTTCTACTTTGGCTGATACTAATAGGTTTCTGTCTTTCACTTGTGCAGTACAAGCAGGTGAGTAGGCTATGAGTCCTCTGCTTGTTGAAAGAGGCAGGGAGAAGTCAGCTGACAGAGAGACAGCCAAGACATGAATTTTTAGAGAGAGGTGCTGAATGGAAGAACTAATGAAAGGAAGCAGAGAACAATTGGGGGTTAAGGCAGGTGATGTTTGAGCACAGTATATAGCCTGCTGGGAGAAGCGATTGGCAGAGAATTCAGTCAGGTGCTGTCTCATTGACACAGTTAACTGAGGTGATGAAATGGGTTTTCAAAGGCAAGTAACAAGCAAGCTTACAGTAGAAATGACTTCTTACCTTTCTGTTTCAGAGGTGGCACTGCCCTGGGTGCAGACATATGATAGAAAAGGCACCTCTGTTCTAGGGATGGACAAAAGTGGTTCAGAAAAATTAGACCGAAATCATTGTACAAAATTAAGTTTCATAAGCCAAAAACTTAGGCAAACTTAACAAAAAATCTGCTTCTTTAAGTGGGAAAAAATTAACAATGGGCCTGGTTAGAAACTACTTGGTACCTTATGGAGTCATTTACAACTGTGAAGAGTGTGCATAAAATGCTACTTTTCTGACCTGGTATTTTGCACTTGCTTTCCACAGAAGTTAATGATTGCAGGACAAACAGGGCGGTGGCAAAATTAGGCTCTATGTGTGCAATCCAGTGATTTGCGTTGGTTTAAAAATAAGTATCTAACTAGTCAGCACCTGATCTCAAAAAGTGTGTAAACAAAAATTTAAATCAGTTGACCTATGTATAAAATTAAATATTTCAATGTATTTGTTAGTGTAGCTGTTAATGCAGATCTATCATTAACACTACCTTACACAACTCTGTTCACTGAGAAATCAAAGCAGCAGTTTGCATCCCTGTGTCAATCCTGTATGTGGCCTGATGAGGCAATATTCCCTTTCAGAGCCACACATTGAATTGCGACTGATATTCTGGTCTCTCTGCATTTACCCTTCCAAGACGTGGCCTGTAAATTGGAGAATTACATCACATTACCACTTGTGTACAAACATAGCAAACACAATTTGTCATGTAGTTGTAGCATTTCTGGCTTTCGGCCTGACGCGGAAGCACTGAAATACTAAAATAGAGGCACAGAAAGACAGAATCATTGGAAGTCTTCCAGACTGATTTCCAGATACCGGGTTCAGATAAATACCTGAACAAAACCTTTAAACTGTCTGAGCTGAATCCACTTTTCATCAGTACAGCAGGAGCAGTACATCGGCAATGTAAGCCGATTCACTGAATGGAGAAAATATCTACTTCTGTATCTCAGTGGAGTTAGGCTGCCACTGCATCTCACTCAGCCTACCTTTCCCTTAATCTGATCTGTTGCTGAAAAACATGAGCTAAACCAAGATGGTCATTCAGTGCTGATCTTGAGTTATAGCATTTCTCAGCTCAGACATGTTCATGTCACCATTAAGTTGCTGGATGAGAGAGGAAGAATTCTGCCTGATAATAGGTCCAGAGAGGAGGTAGTTCTCCACTAGCTTGCCTTTCCATCAGTGCATCAACTTGTGACCCACCTTGCTTGAGAGAGTGATAATGGTAAATGCATCCCTGTCCCCTCCCTATTTCCTTAACAGAAGGGCCCAGCTGTAATGGTAATATTGCAGAAAAAGCAACTTAAATTGCACAATGGCACATTTAATTCTCGCTGCTGCTTTTGCCATTACAGTTTAATTCACGTTGCTTGGCAGGTGTTTGTTTTGTGTTTGCTTTTGAAAAATCTCTCTTTGACCATCTACCCAAGATGGTTTAGAGTCCTTTGTTTAGTCGCGGGCTTACAGTTCTATATGCATTCTTGGGAAACCAAAAGCATTTCACAGCTCAATTGGTACAAGCCTCCAGTTGCTAAAGCACAAAGTAGCTGAATGTTCCCCTGTGACTACCTGTTTTTGTTTGCTGATTGCTGTAGTAAATGGACACACTACATGACTTAAACTATAGCTCATGGATTTAGACAAGGAAGGAAAAAAAGAAGCGCCCTCACCAAGCAGTGTTAAGCTGCTCTCGTTAAGTACATGCCATTGTTTAGTTTGCAGTCTGCAAGAGGTGCAGCTGAGCTTTGTGCTGCAGCATCCTGCATTTCAGGTTCATTATGGGCTAGAGCCCTCTGTCAGATAGTTTGGCACAGCAAGCAATCAGAGTGATTGGCTGCGCTTTGTATTGCCACATAGTTTTCCAGCAAGCTGTCAGTATAAACAATGCAGACATCAGCTAGGATGGCCAGCGCTGAAAATACTAATCACAACAGATCTCCCTCCCCCTCATTTCATATGTACTCTGTGTTGGTGGCTGTATGCCAGTGTCGGCAACAATAAATGCTGTGTTAGAGAGATGGGTAGTGAATAATAACTACTATGCTGTTGATGTACCTGAGAAGGAGATTTGTAATTCCTTGGAGATATGGATTTTTTTTCTGTTTTTTCTTTTTTTCTTTAATTTTTTCAAATTGTTGCTTGGGGTTGGGAAGAGATGTGTTTAGTAGACTAATTGCATCAGAGTAGTAAAATTAGGAGCCGTTTGTTGAGGCAGGTCACTTTGTTCCATAGAGTACTGTTCTATCTGAGGGGATTTTATTTTTGGAAAAGGGAAGGGTTTTTTTGTTGTGGTTTGGCTGAAAATACATTTGCATGCCCTGTGTGCGATGTAGCATGATGTAGCACAATGAGCAGCTTCCTTCATTGTGAGAAGTCATTTATACATGCAAAGAACACTCCCCCCCGTACTTTGCAGATGGTTTCTGGTTATTGTAGTTTGTGATTTGGCCAGTTGACTTACTGTGTAATTGTTTTTCACAGGGTTGGCATATGTACCAACATATTCAGGGAAGAGAGAGTAATGGGCATATTTGGCTTTGATGTCATTGAAATTGGCTTGGTTACAATTTGAAGAGAAAGAGGAACACTTAGCCATGTCGCAAGAATTCCCTTCTGAGTGTTCTGATTACCGGGATCTCATGATGTTACATGTTTTACACTAGGCATACCAGAAGTGTGGCCTCAATGCCTGCTGTGGCCCATGGAACCATAAAACACAGCCCTCAGATAAATAGATACCAGGCCCTTGGGTTCCTGGCAAATTGTCAATGGAACCCTCAGTGTTGCAAAGACTGGGCACCTCTACTATATAGGAATGCTGTCAGGAACAATATAGTTGCTGTATCACGTGTCAGGATATTTTGTTGTAGTTTGCCACAAGTTAACAGGAGCTTCATTGTTGCTGGTTGTATTAAAGAAATGCCTTGAGGCTGCAACCAAGATCAGGGCTCCATTGTGCCAGCCACTAGTACAAATACACAATAAGAATGACAGCATCTGCCCTAATGAGTTTATAATCTAGACAGAAAAATGGCTGGAGAAAGGAAGTCTTAATGCTTCTATACTAGGGCTGTCAACTAATCGCAGTTAACTCAGGCGAATAACTCCAAAACAATTAATTAATTGTGATTAATCGCCGTTTTAATCACACTGTTAATTGTTAGTTTAATCACACTGTTAATTTCACCAATTGAAATGTATTAAATATTTTGGATGTTTTTCCAAATTTTCATATATATTGTGTTCTGTGTTGTAATTGAAATCAAAGTGTATTATTTTTTATTATAAATATTTGCACTGTAAAAATTATAGAAGAAACAGTACTTTTCAATTCACCTCATACAAGTACTGTAGTGCAATCTCTTTATCATGAAAGGGCAACTTACAAATGTAGATTTAAAAAAAAAAATTGCATAACTGTTTTGTTATTGAGTGCAATGTAAAACTTCAGAGCCTACAAGTCCACTCATTCCTACTTCTTATTCAGCCAGTTGCTAAAATAAACAAGTTTGTTTACATTTACAGGAGATAATGCTGCCCGCTTCTTGTTTACAATGTCCCCTGAAAGTGAGACCAGGTATTCGCATGGCACTGTTGTAGCCAGTGTTTCAAGATATTTACGTGTCAGATTCACTAAAGATTCATATGTGCCTTCATGCTTCAACCACCATTCCAGGGAACATGCAAACATGCTGATGATGGGTTCTGTTCGATAACAATTCAAAGCAGTGTGGACCAATGCATGTTCATTTTCATTATCTGAGTCAGATGTTACCAGCAGAAGGTTGATTTTCTTTTTTGGTGGTTCAGCTTCTGTGTAGTTTCTGCATCGGCGTGTTGCTTTTTTAAGACTTCTGAAAGCAAGCTCTAAACCTCATCCTTCTCAGATTTTGGAAGGCACTTCAGATTCTTAATTCATAGGTGCCAACTCCGTGGGTGCTCCGGGGCTGGAGCACCCACGGGGAAAAATTGGTGGGTGCTCTGCACCCACCGGCAGCCACCCGCCATCCCCGGGCCCGCGCCTAGCTTACCGGAGCACAGGACGATGTTGTGGGGCCCCGCCCCCGATGCCGGGCGACGTCACCCGGCGTCGGGGGGCGGGGCCCGGCATCGGGGGCGGGGCCCCGTGACGTCACCCGGCGTCGGGGGGCGGGGCCCGGCATCGGGGGCGGGGCCCTGCGACGTCACCCGGCGTCGGGGGGTGGGGCCCGGAGTCGGGAGCGGGGCCCCGCCCATGACGCCGGATGTCAGCCCCCACCAGCGCCACCGGAAGTCGGTGCCTGTGATTCTTATACCTTGGGTCGAGTGCTTTAGCTATCTTTAGAAATCTCACAGTGGTACCTTCTTTGTGTTTTGTCAAATCTGGAGTGAAAGTGTTCTTAAAATGAACAACATGTGCTGGGTCATCATCCGAGACTGCTATAACAGGAAATATATGGCAGAATGTGGGTACAACAGAGCAAGGGACATATAATTCTTCCCCAAGGAGTTCAGTCACAAATTTAATTAACGCATTCTTTTTTTAATGAGTGTCATCAGCATGGATGCATGTCCCCTGGAATGGTGGTTGAAGCATGAAGGGACATATGAATCTTCAGTGCATCTGGCACGTAAATATCTTGCGACGCCGGCTACAACAGTGCCATGAGAACGCCTGTTTTCACTTTCAGGTAACATTGTAAACAAGAAGCGGGCAGCATTATTTCCTGCAAATGTGAACAAACTTGTTTTTTTCTGAGCGATTGGCTGAACAAGAAATAGGACTGAATGGACTTGCAGGCTCTAAAATTTTACATTGTTTTATTTTTGAATGAAGTTTTTTTGTACATAATTCTAAATTTGTAAATTAAACTTTCACAATAGAGAGATTGCACTACAGCACTTGTACTAGGTGAATTGAAAAATACTATTTCTTTTGTTTTTTTACAGTGGAAATATTTGTAATCAAAAATAAAGATAAAGCGAGTGAGCACTTTACACTTTGTATTCTGTGTTGTAATTGAAATCAATATATTTGAAAATGTAGTAAACATCCAAAATATTTAAATAAATGGTATTCCATTATTGTTTAACAGTGCACTTAATCACAAGTAATTTTTTTAATTGCTTGACAGCGCTATTCTACATATGCACTTTTTAATAATACTAATTACTACTTCAGGCACAGAAAGCTTGGGCAAACTTGACCCAGATCTCAGAGCCTGGAATTGAACCTAGATTTCCTCAGTCCCACTCCAGAGCCTTAACTACAAAACCATCCTTCATGGAGTTGCATCTTTCACCGTGGTATCCTTACAATTTTTAGTGCTAGCCTTACATGTTTTCTGGGGGGCTTTTATGTTTTTTTAGCTGATTTTGAAAATGTGGAACTTGCTGTAGCAATCAATTTAAAACAATCAAACCGCAGGCTTAATATTAGCTGCAACCATGACACAATGGGAGATAATTTGTAAATGCAGTTTTACTGTGCAACATAGTAAATCATGGCTTTATTTTTAGTTTAAACTCGGAATAGAGAATTGTGTTAAGTACACAGATATGTGCCCATGCAGTAGCAGGTATACCCAAAATAATAATTAAAAAGTGCTCTCAAACTGGACACTTGTCGAAGTGGCTTAATGTTAAAGGTCTCTAGACTTTCAACAGCATATCTCTGAATACATACAGGTTACTTTTTTCCTATCTGCGTGAAGATAAAGGAGCAGATTCTCTGCTGTGATGTGCTCCTTTTGGTGCTGCTCAGGTTAAGAGAGAAAATCCAGCTTTTAATGAGGAAGGATGGTTTTGTTGCTAAGGCATTAAACTGGAAGATCTGAAGTCAATTCCCTGCTCTGTTGCAAACTTCTTGTATGACCTTGGGCAAGTCTCTTAATCTCTCCATGCCTTAATTTGCTATCTGTAAAATGGGGATAATCGTACTTCCTTACTTCCACATCTATGTTTGTCTCATCTGTGTAGACTGTAAACTCTTTGGGGCAGGGACTGCCTCTTAGTATGTGTTTATTCAGGGCCTATATTCAGTTATGTCTACACTTAAACTGCTACAGTGGCGCAGCTGCAGTGCTGTAGGACTTTAATATAGACACAACCTACACTGATGGGAGGAATTGGCATAGGTAATCCAACTCCCTGAGAGCCAGCAGCTAGGTTTACAGAAGATTTCTTCTGTTGACCTAGTGCTGTGTACACAGGGGGTTAGGTTGGTATTGCAACGTCTCTCAAGGATGTGGTGAGGTTGTTTGTTTTTTTTCCAGACATAGCTATATTGATGTGAATTCCTAGTATAGACCAGGCCTTACAAGTGAGAGGCAGCAACCTGGTGGTAGTTAACACATGCTGTACTAGAATATGGCAAAAAGAGTCAATGAAATTGTAAGTACAACAGAGACTGAGGGCAGAAAATTTAATTTCACATAGATTAAAATATATTAGAAGGTTATTTATTGTAGAACACCTCATTGGCACCAAGCAGTTGGAGGCCTCCAAAAGGGATGGTAAAAGTAGGACCAATGGAAACAAAAGATATATTTTTCTTATTAATTCCTAAGTCCCAAGTGATGTGTGTTTCCATTTTTGTTTGTTTTCCCTCAGGCAGTTGGAAATGCATCTTTTCACCTGCAAAACACCTGCCTTTTCTCATAGTGAAAAGGCCCTATTTCTTTGCTTTTTGTGAAGTTAACACCCGTGAATTTATGCCAAAAATGCATATTTTTGTGGAGATCTCAACTGAAACTCTTCATGTGTTCCACATAATTACCAAACAGCTGTCAGATAGCAATGACTTTCAGTCTCTAGTAAGCTGGGGCATATTTGAATCAGTTTCTGAGAGATGAAATACTTCAAGGATGAAATCCTGTTCCCATTAAAGTCAGTGGGAGCTTGGCCATTGACTTCAGTAGAGCTAGGAGTTCACCTCATAGCTCACTATTAACTTTTCAGACCACCCAATTGGTATTGACTGTCACCAGTTTTTTTGGTAAGTGGCTCAGTCCTGCAATTACTCTATGCCCCCTTTTCCCTAGTCCCAAATGCAGGAAATAGCAACACCTACAGTAAAGGTCTTCTTTACTCTGAAAAATCAGGTTTTAATGAACAATAAAGATTATGCTACGTAATCCTTATCAGCATGGTAAAAGATTGCTATTTTAGTCCTTATTGCTTTAAAAAAAATTAAACTCTTTAATCTTTTAAAAACAATTTGGGTTTGGAAAAAGAAATTGTATTGAAGTTGAGAAGTTGCTTGCCAAGTTTCAGGGTGATGCAATTTGGAATGGCTGAGATATTAAACTCTGAATGTTTGAATTTCTAATGGAAATGTCAACTCAATATTAACTGTAGCAGCCCTGCTGCAGTTTGGAATAGTTTAAATGTACATTTTGCCTTTATTGTTTAAAGCTTGACGGTGCCTCCAAGCTGCTGCTGCTGCTGTTGGATTTCTGCACTATGCATTGTTGTGCTATTGTGCAATGACACCCTAGTGTTTCTTTAGCATTTCTTTTCTATTCCATAGGTTAACAACTTACAAGAAATATTTTCCTGACTGTAGTTTAACACCCTTTTCTGAAACATACTTTTTTTGGTGTCTTTGTTTTTAAATTGAGTTTCATAAAGAAACAGACAATGAAAAGTACAAAAAGGTACATTACTTACAGCTTGTTTATGTTTCCAAATACCAACTGCTTCACAGGATATTCGATAGAATTATGGAATTATTCAATTTTACAAGCTGCAAGACCAGACAATAGACAACCAGTCAATACTACATATATATAACAATTTAGGATGGCGGGCAGTGGGGGGGGGGGGGGGACAGTAATAAAATAGGAGAAGAGATGCATAGATAGGGAGAGGAGGAAAGGAGGGAATGGGGGTAGGGGTCAGAGAGGAAAAAAGGGGAGAAGTTAGGTGAAATGGAGATCTGCCAACTCAGCATTTTTGTCCAAATGTATCTAGAAACAGGGTCCACATTTCTCCCAATTCATATAATTGTTTTCTACAGCATTAAGGTTTTTGTTCTTTAGCTGCTAACTCAGACCATCCAAATACCACTGCTCTATTCTGGGCATAGGTATCTCCTCATCCATTTTTGTAAAATCATGCTCTTGGTGATCACTGCAGCCCTCAAGAACGAAAGTTTGTCGGGCAGAGCTAAACCCAGCCTAGTGGAGAAAATGACCTATGACATAACTTTCAGCTGAGGTTTGGCTGCTGAAGCTGAGCGCTGTTGTAACTCTTGTCCACCTCTTGCCCCAGCTACCTGACAGTTGGACAGTCCCACAGCATATGCACCCCAGGGTTCCTTTTCTTTTGTTACAGCACCAACAAACACCAGAGGATAAGGCCTTTATCCTGTGCAAGCTCTGTGGTGTCCAATACATTTTGAATATAATCTTTTGTTGTATCAAACATATCCTGAGATCTCTCGGTGGACTGGCTTAGCTACTTAAAGCTAAGACACTGGCTAACACATCAATTTGGTCCAGATAACCTAGGACTACCACAGGTCTGAGAACTACAGGGAACCTTAGAGATGCCTCATGAATTGCCCAGGCCAATGTCCACTATGTAACCTTTGTTCATGAAGATTAACTCTGTCTGCAGTTCTTTTTGAAAGTGTGGGCAAGGGATTTATTGTAGCCCTTAAAGAATCCCAATGGCAGAACTTATTATGTAATGTTAAATATGCTACTGTGATCTCAGGCTACGCTTAAATGTACTTACCTGGAGACGCAAGTGAGTGAAAAGCTCTGACTGTAGTTTTAAGGAATTTTAAAGATATTTTCGTGTGCATTTAGTATTTGTCTATCAATTACACAGTGCATAGGTATATATCGGTGAACATATACAGGGGTATAAATAGTTTATTTTAAAAGGTGCTCAAAAATGGACAAAGTGGCAATCATGATTAATAGGAAAATGAAGCATTTTGATTATAAGGTAAATATCTGGATTTAACTCCTGATTTTTAGTTTAGTTTTTATGGAAATTATTCCAAGCTTCAGTTGTGTGGCAGGATGTAAAATATGAACTTGGTTGGGCTTTTAGCAAAGAGGCTGAATATCTCTCCACACTTCCCCTTGGTCCTTTAAAAAGAGAGAGAGAGAAAAAAGACTGCTTTTTGACAGGGCTGTCCTAGTAGGGAGCAAAAGGTGGAGTGCATTTTATTGGTCAGTCTGTGTGTATATATAGTTAAACTAATCAGTTTTTCTTAGAATATTTTGGTATGAACTCAGATTTTAAGCTAAATACCCATAGAGTAGTGGTCTCCAGCCTTTTTAAGCACAAGATCACTTTTTGAATTTAAGTGCAACCTAGGATCTACCTCAAAGAAAATGTAGAAATAACAATAATCACACAAACCCAAACATCCTTGCCTTGCCCCTTCCCTGAGACCACACCCCTTTGTGGCACCGCCCCACTCACTCCATCCCCCATCCGTCCATCGCTCGCTCTCCCCCACCCTCACTCACTTTCACTGGGCTGGGACAGGGGGTTCAGATGCGGGAGGGGGTGTGGGCTCTGGGCTGCGGGCGGAGTGGTTCGGACTGTGGGAGGGTCTCTGGGCTGAACCTAGAGCAGGGGGTTGGTGTGCTGGAGGGGTTCAGGGTGTGGGCTCTGGGAGGTAGATTGGGTGCAGGAGGGGGCTGGGGCTGGGGCAGGAGGTTGGGATGCAGGAGGGGGCACAGGGTGCTGGCTCTGGGACGGGGCCCAGGGCTTGGGCAGTGGGTTGGGGTGCAGGGTGTAGGCTCTGGGAAGGGGCTGGGGCAGTGGATAGGTGTGCAGGGGTGGGGGGTGCAGGATATGGGAGAGGGCTCAGGGCTGGGGCTGGTGGTTGGGTTGTCAGGAGAGTGTGTGGGCTCTGGGACAGAGTTTGGGTGCAGGGGGATTCAGAGATGGGGCAAGCGGTTGGGGTGCAGGAGGGGTTCTGGGCTGGGGCAGGGGGTTGGGGTGCAGGAGAGGGTGCAGGCTCTGGGAGGGGGTTGGGGTGTAGGAGGGGGTGTGGGAGGGGGCTCAGGGCTGGGGCTGGGGGTTGGGGTTCAGAAGGGGGTGCAGGCTCTGGGAGGGAGTTGGGGGCAGGGGGCTCAGAGCTGGGGCAGGGGGTTGGGGTGCAGGAGGGGTGCAGACTCTGGCCAGGCCCCGCTTACCTCAGGTGGCTTCCAGGCGGCAGCACAACGGGGCTAAAGCAGGCTTCCTGCCTGCCCTGGCTCTGCGCCGCTCCCAGAAGCGGGCGTGAATATCCAGCAGCAGCTCCTGGAGGGGTGGAGCGGCATGTGGCTCCGCAAGGTGCACCCGTCCACAGGCACCACTCCCGCAGCTCCCATTGGCTGTGGTTCCCTGTTCCCGGCCAATGGGAGCTGCGGGGGCAGTGCCTGCAGGCAAGGGCAAGCGTGCTGAGACCCCCTGCCCCCCCGCCCCAGGAGCCGCTGCCGGATATGCCGCCCACTTCTAGGAGAGGCGCTGGGCCAGGGCAGGCAGGGAGCCTGCCTTAGTTCCACTACACTGTTGGACTGTTAGTGGCTGATCTCCCGGTTTGGCTGCAGGAGGGTTGACAACCCTATTATGATTGACTGGTCAATCGTGGAGCCTCTGACAGTGGATCTCCGTCTCAGTGACTGTGACGGAGATAGACCGTCAGAGGCTCCATGATCGACCAATCAATCACGATCTACCGGTTAGTGACCACTGCCATTGAGGCAGAATTTTTTTCCCCTCAGTGGGAGATTAGTGGGTTAAAACTAAGACGTGTTTTTCTAAAGTTATTCTGCAGAAATGATACAATATATATTGTATGTTGTTTTTTCACTGAGGCGTGGGTAAATTTCATTAGCAATAATGAGTTTCTCTTGTAGATCCCTCCATAAATTGATAGGATAATAGAAATCAGATGAGACATTATAAGTCAAATACACACAGAGATTTTAAAATTAAAAACTTATTAATTTCATATTTTTGTTGCTTTCAATTTGTCTGAAAACTCAGAAACATGGATATTTTAATGTTAATCTGTATATTTAGATTCTGTTGCAAAAAACAAAACAAAATTACAATACTTACAAATGCTAAAATGTTTGTTTCATGAAAAGAATTGAAAAATGATTTGTAATGAATGTGAGTTTCCCTGGAGTTAGTAGAGAAGCAGATTTTTTAGACAGCGGAGAAAGTGTCCATTTCAAAAGCCTGTTTGTCCTTAATTTTGTTAAGACTAGAGGAGATCATGTGAATTAGATGGACTGGAAATTGTTTAGATGTACTGAATTTTTTTTAAATAAAATCATAGTATATTTTTCCAGCATGCAAACTGTTTGGAGAGGGAAAAACTGGTGACAAATCTGTTAGCAATCAAATCTATTTCTACCCTGTTGTTGTTATACTTTTAAAAATACCATTCTTATTGACAAATTTCTACACACGGTAAGGCTGAAAGTAATATTATTGTAACTTGAAACTTGTCTGAGTCACAATACTGGATCTCAAACCTATTCCTACAAGCTTTGCGGAAATGTGAATCTAGATCTGAGCTTTGTGACTGATTGAGGCTCATCAGTGCTTTTAGATGAAATGGTAAATAGGTTTATCAAACATTAGAGAGGGGGAAAAAATCAATGAAAGAAAAATGTGTGTATGTATGTCTGTCTATGGTATGTGTCTGCGGGAATGAGATGTATAGTGTTTTGACTGACCTCTAGCCTCATTTCGTTTTTTGCAAGTTTATGAATAAAATTGGTGGGATTGAATGGATGTATCTGAGGGCAGAATTTGGCGTGTGTGTTCAGGGGAGAGGATAGGTATATACACAAAGGTTGTTGGTAACAAGTTTTAAAGCAAACAGATTGAGTGGATTATATTCTGTTCAACTGACTTCACTATTGTCAGTGGGAGCTGGGTGAACGTTCCTGAGGGCAGAATTTGAATTTGTATACCTATTGGGTGTTTCTCAAGGCCTGGTTTTGTTTCAAAGCTATTTGAGGGAATTATCATTTAACCAGTACACAGAAGACATGTAGGTGCTATGTCCATGCAGTGGAGTGGAAGGAAAATACTGTTTGCTCCTTGCATCTATGTGCAGAAAGGGTCTTCGAATTGCAGAATAAGTGAAAGTAAGTATTGTGTTCTCTGCGGTTTGACTGAAACAGCCTTCCCTTAGAACTACTAGTGAATGTGACACACATTATACTTTGGTTATGATGAGCAGGTCCTCAGTTCTGTTTACAATTTATTTATGTACGTATTCATTTGGGGTGTGAGAAGAGTATTTTTTATAGAAACGGATTAGAAAGTGAACCTGTTTGAGGGCTTGGAAGATTAGTGTCTTTCCCTTGTATTTAAACCAGACAGCAGTTTGAAAGGGTTTAAGGGATAGAATAGATCTGAATAGATGAAAAGATGGGTAATGGGTTATGTAACTTTTCACATAGATCAGGGGTTTATAGCCAGATTAGTAGTGACTAAAAGGGTGTGGCCTCAGCCTCCATATCATAAAAATTGGCATTTTTGCTATACTACTTCAGAGTGGAACCTGGAGAGGTCCAAGACCAGGAGTGAAAGTGAGCCGGTACGGTGTACCGGTAAGAAGCCGGTACCAGCCCGTACATAATCCATGTTAAAGTGCTGCCGCTTTAACGTCCCTGCCCCTTTTGACTCCCCTGTCGGTGGCCCTGCAGGTAAGGACGGGGGAGGCAAAAGGGGCAACAACATTAAAGCGCTGCTGTAGCGCTTTAACATCGTTGCCCCTCCCCCCACCACCCCAGGCCGCCGACTGGGGGCGGGGGGGAAGGGCAGCTGCCCCAAGGCCGCCGATTTAAAAGGGCCCAGGGCTCCCAGCCACCACCGGCCAGAGCCTCGGGCCCTTTTAAATCACTGCTGGAGCTCCGGGTAGCAGTGGCCAGGCAGCGCAGAGGGGCTGGCTGGGGGAGGCTGACCCTGAGGCCCCACCCCTCCACCCAAGGTGCCGCCCCTTCCGGGGGCCAGAGCCTGCCCCCATACTGGTGAGAATTTATAATTACTTTCACCCCTGTCCAAGACTGAATAGTAATGGAGACTGACCTGCCCCCATCCCTGTAGTTGGTCCCTGCCGGTCAGGGTTGATGCCATTCCATACCTGTTCCATGGACGTAGAGGGCCTCAGCTGTCAGTGTTGTCATTAAGGTTTATGCCTGGAATGCTCTCCGTCACACTTCATATCCATGCCCAGTTTTAAAATGTCTATTTCAACTCCATGCAGGCATTAGACTTTTTGTGTGTGTGTTTGTAAAATTTCTGACAGTATTTCCTCCGGGGAGGGGGTGGGGGCAACATTGCCTAGTGGCTAGGGCATTGTACTGGGACTCGGGAGACTGGGTTCATTTAGCTTTGCCACTGGCCAGCTCGGTGACCTTGGGAAAGTCACTTCCTGTACTTGTGCCTTGGTTTCCCCATATGCAAAATGTGGATAATGATGACCTCCTTTGTGTGAAGTGCTTTGAAATCTAGAGCTATATAAGAGCTAGGTATTATTATTGCCATTATTATTATTCCTGGAGAAAATCAAGTTGGCATCCGTATCTAGTGAATCCTATCTTATGATATTGCATAGCAAATCTTTTAAAAAACAATAGCAAAGCATAAGAAGAATCCTTTCTAAACAAAGAGAGGTAATATTGCTCTCGATTATACACATACAATCCCATTTGCTTCAACAGAGTTTCACATACCTGAATAAGCACTATTCGGTCATTAAACTCTTCAGAGACATCCGTGTGTCTTCAATGACAAGTCTTTGGTAAAACTCCAAGTGCAAGACTCCTGAGAGAGTTATGTGCTTTAGTTAATGTTAGAAGTGTGCCTTTAAAGAACTGTTACTTCTTGACACCTTTGCGATTATCTTGTGTTATTGCTGTACCAGGTAGTTGAATGGTCAACAGTTAACGTGTATATAAATATGTGACATTTAAGTGTAGCAGGAAGGTTTGGTGACCAGCTGACTTAGTGGACTAGTCAGCTTGTGGACTTTCAGGTTCCGCCGCCAGTACAATTGTCCCAGAGGGAGCCTGGCTGCAGCCTCAATCACCTCCTCCTTTTCCTTCCTCCCCTGCTTGGATGGCTCTCCTGAAAGCTTGTCACTACAAAGGCGCTAGTGGGGGAGGCGGCAAGGAGAGAGGGGTCCTGGGGCCCACCCACTCCAACAGGTCCTGACCTAAGGCCCTAGGTGTCTCTCAGAGTGTCCAGCCCAGTTACTAAACTCCCCCAAATTATGTAATCCCCTGGATACTTCCTGATAGAACAGAGTTCCTCAGTTTGGGGCAGGCTTAGCAGACTCTCCTCAGTCTCTCATCAGGGCCGGCTCCAGGCACGAGCTTGCCAAGCTGGTGCTTGGGGTGGCTGGTGAGAAGGGGGCGGCAGTCTGAATCCCGCGGCGGCAATTCGGCGGCAGGTCCCCTCTTCCCGCCGCCGAATTGCCGCCGCGGGACTCGGACTGCCGCCCCAGTCTCGCCTGCCGCGGCGGCAAAGGGGCGGCAGGTCTGCCGCTGTCCCCTTGCCGCTCCGGAATGGGACTGCCTGCGTCGGGGGCGGGGCCCCGCCACCCCTGCTTGGGGAGGCAGAATTGTAAGAGCCGCCCCTGTCTCTCATTGTCCAGTTGAGTTAGTCAATCTCTCTCAGGGCTTTCAACTCCCAAAGAGGAGGGGGGAACCCAAGTCCCTGATGCTAATGAAGCCTTCACAAAGCAGTTAAGTATCAGAGGGGTAGCCGTGTTAGTCTGGATCTGTAGAAGTGACAAAGGGTCCTGTGGCACCTTATAGTCTAACAGACGTATTGGAGCATAAGCTTTCGTGGGTGAATACCCACTTCTTCAGATGCATGTAGTGGAAATTTCCAGAGGCAGGTATAAATATACAAGCAAGGATCAGGCTAGGGATAACGAGGTTAGTTCAATCAGGGAGGATGAGGCCTTCTTCTAGCAGTTGAGGTGTGAACACCAAGGGAGGAGAAACTGCTTTTGTAGTTGGCTAGCCACCCGTTGGGTTACAAGTGTAATTTTAAACTATTCCTCCATTGAGAACATCCCTTGTACCTGTCAAGGGGGTAGGGTCTCCCTAGCTCAGTACAGTTCTATTCCCCACCTTAGTTCAGTGTGGGGCCTGTAGACCCCCATCACATAGAGGTTTGTAAAATAAATTCTTACCAATGCTTTGGGAAGAATTTCATATCCAATAGTTTATTTTTGTTTACCACTAAATAAGCCTGATATAAAATGGAATAAATGGGCACCTATAAAATGCAAATAGGATTAAATGCAGGAGTTCTAATATATTAAATTATAAATGATAAAAAAAAGTAACATAATTGCTGGTGCCCCTTTCATCATGTTGTTCATGATGCATTATGAATTTCATAGTTATTCAAGAGCATTATGGTTGTTCATATGATCAGTCCTCAGGCCAGAAAATATTCCACTATGCCTACGTTAGCTTTACATGTACGCATTTATTTAAAACACATTCACATAGTAAGCTTATGTGGCTAATATTTATTTATTTATAATAGGAAAAGCAATTTCCGGTGACCATCTAGTTTTGCACATAGCTAACTTCTGTAATCATGTGATCTTCTTACTCATCCCCCTCATTCTTCCCATTGTTTGTTAAACTCACTTATGTCTTTAAATATTGAGATCATTGGGGCAGGAGCTGTCTCTTTCTTCATGTTTGTACAGCCCCTAACATAAAATGGCCTCTCGGAATTAGTGCAGTAAAAGCAATAAAGGAATATTACTACTATTTATTAATCTGAGTTATCAGTTCATCCTCCTGATATATTAAAAATATAATGCATACTCCTGTTTAGCATGCAATAGACATTATAATGATGATTAGAATTAAAAGCAGTGGAACTGTACAAATGATAAATCAACACTGTTTCGGCAATATTTTTTTCTGTTGCTGCTAATTAGGCACGGCAAAACTAGAAAATAAACTCTCACTTTATCTTATTACCAGTATTTTTTGTAATTTTTTTGTGAAGTATTTTTCTCTCCTGTTTAGTAGAGCAGATGCTAACAGAAATCCATGGAAATCCAAATCTTCAGTATGCAAAAGAGCCCTTTGCATTCTTCCAAACCTAGAGAAATCCTGGCACAAGTTAGAGCAGCCTGAAGCCTGCTTTAATACAGTTGTTTTCAACCAAGGGTCTGGGCCCGCTAGGGGACCATGAGTGGGTTTCAGGGGATTCGCCAAGCAGGGCCATCATTAGACTTGCTGGGGCCCAGGGCAGAAAGCCGAAGCCCCGCCACCCGGGCCTGAAGCCAAAGCCTGAGCAAGTGGCATGGTGCCCCAGGCAATTGCCCTGCTTGCTACCACCTAACACTGGCCCTGGCTTATATATGCAGAAAAACAGATGTTGTGGCACAGCTGGGCCGTGGAGTTTGTATAGCATGTTGGGGGGAGGGGGGGAAGGGGGCAGAGGGGCTCAGAAAGGAAAAGGTTGAGAACCCCCTGCTTTAACTGATACTAGCTGCTGATATCATCAAGGAGCTATGATCTCAGTGTGTGGAAGCCCCAGCCAGGTCCCTTATGTTAACAAGCAGGCAGGAGGGCAGGATTGAATAGGAGTCGTCATGGACATCCCTTACACAGAGGAAATCCTCCAGAGAGCTGCAGATTTGGGCCTTTTTTGCACTCGTGGATCAGCGCAAACTGGCTGGAATTAGTCCAGGGCCAGAGCACTATTTTAAAAATTATCCATGCAACATTTTTATTACTGATACCTGTAGGGAGGTACCCTATTTGGAGAATAGCTTTTGTTAGTAGTACAGTTAACTCGAAGAATAGCAGCGGGAGCACATGCATTATGTTTTGATATCACACATACAGTGGGATGGCTTTTCTAAAAATGCCATAAAGAAGTGATGTATTTTAGAAAAACGTATTTAGAATTTAGAGTAAGACTTTAACGAAGAGTTGGAGGTGAGGGGAAACAACCAAAAATGTACGCTCCAAATAATGGAGAAATTCAGATGTTTTTTTAAAATATCTCTTCTGTTTGTTACTCCAGTGGTCACTTTTCAAAAGTTAACATGCACCAAGAGTTTGAGGTTCCACAATTAATTTCTGTTGAAAGTGTAGGGAAATACAAGAAATACTGCAGTAACTGCTGGAAAATGTGTACTCACGAATGGCGATCACTGTCTTTGGATCGAGTTAAAAGGGTGTGTGTGTGTGCATGCATGTGTGCGCGTAAACGTACAGGACAGGGAATGCGTGGTAAGGGTTGTCATCGTTTAATGCTTTGGAGGCAAAACCTATATGGACTATTTATCACTAGGTTATAACCATTATAAGGAAGGCCAGAATAGGTTGACATTTTCCTTTAATTACTAGAAACATTTTCTTCATTGAAACTAGGAAAGCTTCATTTTCTTTTTCTTTTCATCTATTAATCACCATAAGAGATGTGCCCTACAGGGGATACTGAACTCAAAGTATTTATTTAAATGCAAAAGTAAAAAAAGGTTTAATGAATTACCAGAATTACAATACAATGTGTGTGTGGTGTGGGGCGGGGAGCAGGAGACTGTTACATATGCAGGTCACTGCTGGACATGAGCTGCATGTATTTTAATTGAAGGAGTTTCTAAATATATATTAAATATAATGGGAATAAGATCTGAAACCATCTGTCCCACCAGAGTTGACTTTCCCATATCTGCTATCTCTACTCATTTGTATCCAAGACATATACAAGATTTCTCAGATAACAAGTGCACTTTGATACCATCCAATTAATTGCTGTCACATACTCCAAACATGGCCTTACATCTCTCTTTGGAAATTGGGCTGTTGCTACAAGTCCTATTATGTTTTCCTGTCCATAGAGATCCATAACAAAGCTGTTGATTTTTTTAAATATAAAAATCTATCTCCTACTAATGAGCTGAAACAGTTTGAGGTAGGCATGGCTGAGGTTTATTAAACTGTATTAAATTCCTGGTGAAAGTGTGTCCTGTTTTCTCAGTGTAAAAGGATAAAGATGTTCCTTAAAGTTTTTTGCAAACAGATTTGGGGGAGGGAGGAGGTCCTGACAATTTTCCCTTTCCAGTCATTTCTTACCCTCTTGTTAAATAAGTAAGAGTCAATAAATAAATAATAAAATAAAATTCTGTGCCTTATGGTTACAGATCTAACTTTTAAAATGTGAACTGATCATAAACCAAAGTAGTACTGCCTGCCTGAATTTCCAGACAGCCTCAGCAATAGGTCTAAACCTTGGTGATCATAATTTGTGAGGGAGTCAGAAAGAGGTGTCAGGGTTTTTGTGCCCTTCAGATATTGCTAAATGGAAGTGGAAGGTCTAGCTCAATGGGTGGGAGGGCTTGGGGCTGTCTTGGCATGGCAATTTGTGTCTCAGTATAGAAAAGTTTGAGACTCACTGGTTTATGTGAGATGCATTGGTGGTGCCAGTCCAGTCGACAGGTGTCCACATCTCCACCAGGTACCATATGGGATTGTCCTAGAATAAAAAAATATGCGATACAATTAAATCCAGTTTGTTTGGGAGTGTTCTTCAGATCAAAAGGTGCACCTGTGGTCTCTTCCCGAGGGCACTCTTTCCAAGTGACAGGCGTCTACCTGCACTTCTCCCAACTGGAAGTCCACGATTCACTCCATTAGTTTGGATCACCAATTTATAGCACCCGATGTTTCCTACAGGTCCTCTGTCTCAATCCAACTGCTCTTGCAGGATTCTCTACCTCTCTCTGTGGCTCTGTCCCTGTCTCTCCCCCTGAGAAGCTGCTGAACGCTCACTCCCCCATCACCTTTCATGAGCGGGTGCTTTTTAACTATTTACAGTCATTTTGATCGCTAGGCTTTGGCCTTGGCAAAACAGCTAGGTAATGTTCATCTGGCATCTCGGAAAAGTATTTCCCTGTTTAATGGTTCAGCCCTTGTCCCACTGAAACTGTTTATCTAGAGTTGTCTTACCTCTAACCATTTTGTTTCCTGCTTGCTCTTCCTAGCAACTCCTTTTAATTCAACGTCATGTAGGCAGACAGGATAATATCAAGCAGATAAACCAAAGAACCTGTAATATTTGTAAAAAATAATGCAGCTATCTCCCTTGTTCACAGGATTCAAGTGTGATTATTATGGTGTTTATTGGCATTAAATTTCTTATAAGATGTGCAAAAGCAAACATTATTTTTCCTTTAAAAAAAAAAGAAGCTCTCCTTGACTGTCTTTTGTCAAGCATCATATTTTTCTTTCATTATTATCACTACTACTATTTGTGCTCAGAAGGAATACTTGCCATTATTGTTAATACATTCAATATCTCTCCTTTTGTTTCTGCTCCCAAAGCAGTGTCATATTTGCTGTGGAGAAATTACAAGCAGTGTTGTACAGGCACACACCTATGTAGACTTTAGTAGCATGTCATTCCAAATATGCCATTTATGCACCACAATTAATAGAGGGTCATTGTTTGCATTATAAATCTTGGTTTTCAGGACATTACTCTATAGATCTGAGTGTTCTGGGGTGAAACAAAGAGGACAAGGTACTGGTCTCAAAGTGTCTGTGTCTGCTAAACTTGGAGAAATTATGTATTTTAGTTTTAAGGCAAATTATAGAAAAGATGGAGACTTTGTAGGTTCCAGTACACTATTCATCTCCAAAGCCACTTTTATTTTTTGATAGAAATTTTGCAGGCCATTAGTCTCGAATGACAACTATACCCTATGGGAATTTTATGAGAAATCTACACTCACATACAGTATATAAATGAATGAGTTACTTTGTGTATACCCTAATATCTGTTTCCATCAAAAATCCCATAATGTATTTTAGCTCGTGAAACTTGCTGTGCGCAGAACAGCACACAACGGATGGCAGTGCTATTCCTCAGCCACAGCAATCACTCGGGTTCCTGATCTGTCTCCTAGAAAATCCCTTTCATATGGTACAGTTAGGAGGCTGGCTGCAATAGCTCCATTAGGAAGTGTATGGTGTATGATTTTGGGGGGAAGGAAGCAATAAGTCTAAATAATACATGGCATGTCTTTAGCACCGTAGGAAGATTCCTGGCAGGTCAAATAGATTAGTTGTAAAGATTAATTAATATATATACATATATTGGCAATACAACACCTGAAGAGCTATGCTATAAGAAGCTTCTTAGCTGGCTACAGCCAATGGATTTTCTTCTTCCATTTTGCCTTGCAGCTGTTTGCCATATAAGTTAGGGACGGTGGAGTACAGTTCTGAAAGCCAGGAAATATAAAGTTAAAAGCTCCAATTCCTCCCTAAATGCCTGGGTGCAGAAGAGTACTCTGTGCCATAGGAGCTCCACCTCCAAGGTGAAGATTTTAAAACCTAAGTGTCTAAAGTTAGCTTCTAAATCCACATTTACTCAGTTAAAGTGTGGAGCATCCAGCAACTTGCATTTACTTCAGTAGGAGGTATTGGCTGCTTAGCACATTAAGGGCCTAAAGTATGGACATAGAAGTCAGGTTTAAAAGTCTTGGACCAAATTCTGAAGCCCTTCACAGGCAGTTAAGGAAATTAGCTTTAAATTTCCTGTCTCTTGTTGCTTTAAGTCCTAGCCTGATGCAAATTATTTACTGTTGCAGCTTAGTCACAAAATGGAGCCAGAAGAATAACTCTGCAGCTGAGCATTCCTTAGTTCTGCCTTGCTAATTTTGACAGCACATGGTTCTTTCTCTAAGAAATGATACAGCACCATGTTCTTTGTTGCTAGGCAAATGTTTTTCTCTGTACTTCCTTGGGAAGGGGTTGGGGGTGTCACCTCAGATTTTACTGTTGTTTTTATTGGAGGCCAATAAGCTTTCTTAAAACTTGTATTCCCCAAATTAAGTTGCCTCCACCTCTCTACTTTCCTAACATCTAAAATGTATGCATGATATAGTTCTATCAGCGGCAACTAAAAACCAGTTTTTAAGAGAGGATTGTCTATAGGGATGTGTACCCCTAGAACCTTCTCATCTACTTTGAGACCTGTCTTGGTTAAAACTAACACAATGGTATTTTATTGATTAATAATAAATAATTTGTCCTTACTTCATCCTATTTTCATTCTGTGGCTCTCAAAAGCTTTACAAAGGTGGGTAGGAATTATCCCTGTTTTACAGATGAGACCACGAAGGTATAGAGTGAGGAAGTAATTTTCCAACTGTTACTCACCAGACTGGTGTAAGTTGGGAAGATGAGTGGTGGTTTTAAATAGATCGGCTAACGTGCTATTTATGGCATTTAAAAACATCTTGTGTACACAAATACAGTGATGTTTATAAACTGTCCGATTGTGGTCAAAACTAGTTTGTAACTAAAGTAGCTTACAGACAGCATTAGCTACTAACTAGTTATGTTGTTTACAAATGGCGTTAGTGATTTAACTAGATTTGACCACAATCAGGGAGTACATTTATAAACACTGATATCTCTGACTACACTATGTGTTTACAAATGTGTTAAGCAGCATATGTTAGCCAACATGTTTTAAATGTCGGCTAATTCTCCCACACTATACAAGCCCCACATCTGTGGCAACAGATTGCAGATCTCTTGACACCTGGTCGAGGGCACTATCAACTGCAGCTGTAAGGGACCTCATTATCTCTGGGATGGGATCAGCTCTGCCTGCCAGAGGAGTGAAGCAGAGGATAGCTAGAAACTTAATTGTATGCACACATTGGTCAGGCCCTTTCCATTCAGTTCCCCATCACATTTAGGCACTGCCTGCTAGTGCGTTAGTGAGCCTGTTATCTGTAACAGTCTGTCTACATTGAGAGGTTATAAGTATGCTAATAAATTGACCCTTATGCCTAACATGTGAAATTCAGCCCTGTGCAGCGGGCCAGCACAAGGCCTGTGAAAAACATAAGGGTAGACTTAAGTAGTACACATGCCTTATGCTGACTTTCTGCATGGGTATGAGTTTCACCCAAAATGTTGACTGACCCGGGGGTTGCAGTTGGACAAGATCTATCTGTGTATGTTAATGAGAGGCCTGTTGAATATTGAAAACATCCTACCAGCAGCCTTAAGAAATATCATCCCAGGAAGTTTAAAAATGATATGCCATGGGACATATACCATACACTTGCCTGCAGCCATGGACCAAAGAATGCTAAGTTTGCTTCTGCGCATAGATTTCCATATGGTGGTGATGCACTGCTCTGCTGCAACTCTGCACATGTAGGTTATACTGCTGCAGATACTCAAATCAAAATGATACATGAGCAGAAGAGATTAGATGACTTTCAGCAAAGTAGCAGGAGTATGAATTAAGGGAAGGGTACAAAGAAAAGAGGTATCAAAATGAACATTGTAATAATGTCCTTTTATCAGAAATTATTAATTAACTCTGGAATATCTTTGTTTTATTTAGTTTTATTTATGTGTGTATTTATTTTTTTCTGTAGGCTGTGGAAACCAACCTTGCTTCAAAGGATAGTCACTGGGTCTTTGTAAATGAGGTAAGATAGCCAAGAGATGAGCTAGTTTTGTCCTAGTTTTAACGCTTTCATCTACTTTTGTTCCTCTTATTCCATGCATTTAAACAAATCAGACAGAGGCATACACTTTCCATGTTGCTTTTGGATGATTCAAGAATTTAATTTGTGTGGCTTCATTGTTAGTCTCTCATTTGGATTGGCACAGGCTGAATAGTGAAATGAAGTCCCCAGTGTATATGATAACAACTGAAGGTCTGTTCATTTTTTTCCCCCATAGCAATCTATTCCATTAGCTTTTTAGTGCAAAGAGAGCTGCTCAAAAGACACCTCACCTCACTTTGCAGTCAGAAACCACTGACAATAGTAAAGAACAGTGAGACTAGTTTTAAAGTCTGTCAATTGTTGGCCTATTACAACATGAACTTACATGATATGTGGTGTAACTCTACTGCAGAATTATGTTGATCTTTTGGCCATAATAATATCAATTTAAGATGTCAATTTACCTATCATGCCCTCGGGAAGAGGGTGGGGTGAGGACCTGTATCTTGTCCTGTCACAACTATTGGCTCACAAGAGGTTCCAATCAGGATCGATACAGACACGTGTTAAAGTACAGTCTCTACCCTGGAAAGCTTTATACACTAGAATCCCAGATATGCCAATATAATCATTATACATCTCTAATTGCTTAAGAGAAGCCATATTAGTTTAAACATTTGTGTTCTTTAATAATGATATTGTAAAGGGTAATAAATATTTAAATGAAAAAGTAATTAAATCCACTGCCTTAGATTATATTTTATACATACAACAGCAAGTTTAACTACTGATTTCTTTGTTTGCTTTTCAGTCTCTTCTTTGCATCTAACAAATAGTTTTTGGTTATAGTTACTGTTAAAAAATAAGGCTACTTTAAATTGCATTGTGTCACTATAACTAAATAGGGTGAGAGAAAATAAAATCTCTGTATACAAAGGTTTATGAATTTCTTCCCTATCCCTGTTAAATTTATGTGTCTCTTGTTTGTCACCTACTGTAATGGCCAGGTAAAAAATATGAGCAAAGCACACAGTGTGTCAGTATTTATATTCACATAAAGATAACCCACTGAATGTTTCTCACAGCATTGGGGTTTTGTTTGGGATTTTTGTTGTTCAGATGTTAAAATTCACTTCATAAAGCCTAAGTCTAAATACCCTTAAACAAATAAACAAAAAATCACCACCACTAGTTTTGTTCAAAAGGTGTCAGGTTTGCTCTTATTTTGAGAGCACAAAAATATGCATCTCTTTTGCTGCTAGAGGGTGGATGGGGAAGCCATGCTGGCAAAATGCAAATCTAAAGTATCAATCAGTGGTTCACGAGACAAGAACAAATTAGAATTCCCATATAATGTAATAAAATCTGGGGGACTTGTTATTGCAGGTAGAAATAACAACATAAATATTACTCAGTGATAAATATCAGTTCAAGAACTTATAGACTCTATTAAATCCAATTGAGTTAAAAAAGAAAACTATAAAATACCTCAAATCCATGAAACTCTGGAGCCAGAATATGCAAACTAAAAGTGCGAGAAATGTCATAATTCTTTCGTTTTAATGGGAATGGGTAGGTGTCTGCTTACTCAGGGGTACTGTGGGTTACTTACCATTTTGACCTCCAATATGGATTGGCAGGAGTTATTAATGTACATTCTTCTGTCCTACATCTATAGAGGGCAGACTCCTTAGGACTTGATTCTAATTTGAGATACACAGGCATGCATTTGTGCATATCTAAACTTTGTGCTTATACATATATGCACAGTGAGGGAGCATCTTGCCCTCATCCAGATACCGCTGTCTACATGCCAATGTCCAGTTGACATCAGTGGGGATGTTGGGGCAGTGTCATTCCCTGGACATGCACTGACGTGTGCCTATGATTCTCAGATTGGAATCCAGCATTTAATCCACCTGTGGCATCCAGTTTTTTAGAAGCAATTGGAACCGTTATTTTCAATGTTTTCTTCTATGAGTAATATGCCAGATCGGGCCTATATCATAAAAGGCACATATTGGGGCTAATTCACAGCCACTTCCTCCCAGAGAGAGATCCAGGGGAACACAGCCTGCAGAGGATTAAGCATGCCACGCTCCCCTATGGAGGGGTTCAGCATACTCTTCTGTTAATGGCCAGACAGCTCCACTGCCAGTGCAGAAAGGGGCAGAGCCAGGACAATCCTGAGGGGCAGTAGCAAGAAGGAGCCCCTTAACTCAGGCGAGCACAAAGCCTACACTGTGTCTTGTCCCCTGCAAAGGGAATGCAAAATTGCAGGGTGAAGCACCTCTGCCCTTCCCTCTTGCTCCTTTGCTCATCCATATAAAGACTAGACATAGTCTGGCCATAATATGCACTCAATTTTGTAAGGTGCTGAGCACTCTGGTCTGGATTAAACTAAATGCATAAGCATGCATGTACTTAATTTAATTTAAGGGCTGTTCACCTGTTGAAAGTTAATCATGTGCTTAAATGCTTTGGTGGACTGGGGCCGGAGTGCTCAGCATCATGTAGAATCAAACCTTATGAGCACATTAGTCACATGGCCACTCTCCTGCATGCTCCCATGAGGCACATTGTAAGTCTTGATCACACCTTATTTTGATGTGAAAGACCTGAATAACCATCTAAGCTAACTGATTTGCACTGTGGGGATTAGTTCGACTTCAAAGAAACTAACTACCATAGTAATATTTCTTTCATCTTTTATATTCTTGGGCCAAACTGTAAACCCCCAGCTTGCAACAGTGAGCAGCTAGTGACCTAATTATTCCTATTGTAGGCAATGAGATGACTTATAAGAGTACCTGTCATCAATGCGAGGGAGAGGTTTTACAATTTGGCCCTTAATGCTTTATTGTATAAACAATAGAATCCTGGAACCCTGGAGCCAGTCCCTCTCCCTGCTATTCACCATTTCCCAAATTCAAATTAAATTCAAATCCAGACCTGAACTTCATGACTCAGGCCCATCTCTGTACTCTGCTGTAGTCTGAATGAGTACACAGCATTGATTTATTCATATGAAGTGTCTATTGCAGTTTTGCTATAATTAGACTATTTAATTATCATTATTTGATCACTGAATGGATGTTTTGATTATTTTTCATGTCCCCATTTCTGACACCATGGGGTTGAGGTTAAATTTTGGAGTCTGAATTTCTGTTTTCCCACTTATTTTAATCTTTTAAAATAAATAAATACCACCAAATCTGAGAGCAGCAGGGGACCGACCTTGAATGACATTGCTCCAATTCAGATCAGTGTTCTGCATGTGGTGCTCTCTAATGACCTGAGTCTCTTTCTAGTCACCCCACTGTTCAATTTAGAAGTGGCATCAAAAGGGTTCCAGTCAGGTTCAAGCAAGGACCAGTCCAATTCCCACTGAAGTCAAGAGGAATATTTTAATTGGCTTCAATAGGACTTGGATCAGGCCAATGGAGGAAGGAATGCTACAGTGCAAAGCCTTTCAGGATGGGGAAAATACACTGGGTACACAGGGAAAATAGATAATTACTTCCATTATTTTAACTTTTGAATCACCATTTGATGATAATCCTCCCATCCTCACAAAATACACTTGATATTTTTTAAATGTTTTGTAATGTATCTAGCTGGTTCCACTGCAGGTATTTTATAATTAAAAATTGCTGACATGTCAAAAGCTGTAAGTTGTTTTTGTGTGTGTGTGTTTTTTTAGGAAAAAAAATGTACCTCTCAACGATCCCTCATTTTAGCCCATAGTTACCTTATTTCCACTTTATTATTGTAGATTAGTCAAAAATAGAGAGCTGAGCCAGAAAACCAAGGTTGGGGCCCAAGTTGTTATATATTAAGAAGTTCATCCAAATGGTTTAAAACTTCCTGATTTACACGCCCTTTTCCTTTTACATTCTTGGCTTGTTGATGGACCTTGTGCTGCTTTGGAGAGGGATGAGTCTAAATACTTGATTAAATGGTTCAAATACCTTTTGAAAAAGCCAGACTGGAAGTTGTGGTTGTGTAAGCCTTAGCAAAAGCAAATAACTTTAGTGTCTTTAAAGCTGCTCAATGTGTTTCCAGGCTCCTGGTTCCAAGAAGTGCTGAGAACTTGTGACCCCCAGTGATGGCAGTCAGAGTTACTGAAGGTCATCACTTTTCAGCAACAGACCTTGAAAAATACCATTTCATAGAATCATAGAATCTCAGGGTTGGAAGGGACCTCAGGAGGTCATCTAGTCCAACCCCCTGCTCAAAGCAGGACCAACCCCAACTACATCATCCCAGCCAGGGCTTTGTCAAGCCTGACCTTAAAAACCTCTAAGGAAGGAGATTCCACCACCTCCCTAGGTAACCCATTCCAGTGCTTCACCACCCTACTAGTGAAAACGTTTTTCCTAATATCCAACCTAAACCTCCCCCTCTGCAACTTGAGACCATTACTCCTTGTTCTGTCATCTTCTACCACTGAGAATAGTCTAGATCCATCCTCTTTGGAACCCCCTTTTAGGTAGTTGAAAGCAGCTATCAAATACCCCCTCACTCTTCTCTTCTGCAGGCTAAATAATCCCAGTTCCCTCAGCCTCTCCTCATAAGTCATGTGCTCCAGCCCCCTAATCATTTTTGTTGCCCTCCGTTGGACTCTTTCCAATTTATCCACATCCTTTTTGTAGTGTGGGGCCCAAAACTGGACACAGTACCCCAAATGAGGCCTCAACAGTGCCGAATAGAGGGGAATAATCACGTCCCTCGATCTGCTGGAAATGCCCCTACTTATACAGCCCAAAGTGCCGTTAGCCTTCTTGGCAACAAGGGCACACTATTGACTCATATTCAGCTTTTCGTCCACTGTAACCCCTGGGTCCTTTTCTGCAGAACTGCTGCCCAGCCATTCGGTCCCTAGTCTGTAGCAGTGCATGGGATTCTTCCGTCCTAAGTGCAGGACTCTGCACTTGTCCTTGTTGAACCTCATCAGATTTCTTTTGGCCCAATCCTGTAATTTGTCTAGGTCCCTCTGTATCCTGTCCCTACCCTCCAGCGTATCAACCACTCCTCCCAGTTTAGTGTCATCTGCAAACTTGCTAAGGGTGCAGTCCACACCATCCTCCAGGTCGTTGATGAAGATATTGAACAAAACCGGCCCCAGCACCAACCCTTGGGGCACTCCACTTGATACCGGCTGCCAACTAGACATGGAGCCATTGATCACTACCCATTGAGCACGACCATCCAGCCAGTTTTCTATCCAATTGTAGGCAATTTTGTGCCCTGCAGTTTTTGTTGGAGCCATTCACACTGTGGTGGACTGGCACTCACTCTTTCCGTGTTTCTTGGTGCCATGCCCTGGCAGTGTTGTTGATGCCTTTCTTTTTTTATCTTAATATTTGCTTTCTTTTCTATCTCTTCTCTTTCTGCCCCCCCCCCCCCATCAGCTTTCCCTCCCCTCCCCCCTTGAATTTTGCAGTGGATCTGTGATTATGAATAGAGCAGGGTGGGAACTGGATTTTCCATTTCCTAGGAAATTCCTCAATTTTGAATTTTTTTCTATTCTGAAATGGAATGAAAACAAACGAGTTTGAAATGTCCTGCAAAATAAAATTCAGAAAAAAAACCATTTTGGGTCAAATGACGCATTTTGTTTTGACAAAATTGAAGCATTTCATTCCAGCTTTGGCTTTTTAACACTTTTAATGTTTTTAATATAAAAACAATAGTGTTAGTTTCAAAAAATCATTTCAAAATGAAAAATTGAAACATTCCATTCTGCAAATCTTGAAATGGGACATGTTAACATATCAAAAAATCTTCATTTTTTTTCAAAACTTTTATTGAAATCAGCATGTTTTCAAAAGGTTTCCGTTTCAACAAAAGCAGCATTTGTCACTGAAAAACTGTTTTCATGAAAAATTTTGACCAGTTTTAGTTAAAATTTTTAATACTTCCTCCAGCCCCATGCTGTATCCCTTTTGTCCCATGCCCACCTCCCTAAACATTCCTCACAACCTTCCAGGGGGAGCTCCCTGACCAGTCTCTGCTGTATGTTGTATGATGAAGAGCTTATGAGTATTCAGTCAGCTGCTCGGTTATACTTTTCAACCTTGTCAACTTTCTTTCTTAATTTCCACCTCCCACTGCTATTATTTAATATTTTAACATTCTATGTATGTTGTTTAACTCTTATATGCTATCATAAGACAAATACTAATAATTCTGGCAGTTCCAGTTTAAAGACAGGCTAAAAATAAAGGTGATGTGTGAAAGCCACTCACTATCATTCATTGGCACATTCTGTGCTTCCATTTTTGCATATATCTTTTTCTCAACTAATGCAAAATATGTATGTCAGTGAAAGTTTAAACACTGCCCATACTTCAGATCAAATCATTTATTTAATATCTTTGCTGATAAACTTGAAGTTCCTGGGAACTATGTGTCTCATATTTCATTTCAAATCAACTTCCCTCTATGTCTACAATAGAGTGAGCCTTAACTATTGTATCTGAGCCACATTTATCCTTGATGTGACTGCAGTGATTTTAGTTACAGCAGGGATTAATTCAGCTCTGTTTCTAGACATCAGTCAATTGGAATGGAAAAGTATATTGTAATTTTACATTGTTTTGATAGAAAGATGCACAGCAAGTGAATTGCTGACACTTTCAGTACTTTAAAAATAGATTTAATTATAAGGTGTGAAAAATAAGTCTGAAAACTAAAGGTTAGAGCTTCTACTTGATTTCAGTTTCCATTTGTTGCCCTTCCACTAAACTGATTGTGCTTGATTCAGATTAACCTGCATCTGTTCAGATACAAAAAGGTCCTTATTATTAATTTACAATAACATATTATTACCCTTCTTTTTCAATCTTATAATTATTACATATAGCACCTGAAGGAATAACAAGCACTATAAATCAAGCTGCAGTCATTTGTAAATTCTGAAAATGTGAATGTTTGGGCTAGGAGGGAGGGAGGATGGGGATTCGAGGAACTGGATCTTTACTATCTGAATTATGAGTTATGGCAAGCATTTTCTCCTATCTTAGATCTGGTAACTTGTCACCCAATGTAGTTTAGGGAGGAGAGAGAGATTTTTTCTTTCTATGAAGGTTTTGTTAATAAGTGTGCAGATCCATTATGGTTTTCACTGAAGCACTTTAAAGATTCCAAATGTGCTGGTGTGAAAAATAAAGCTATCTAAAGAAGGGAGAAACTTAGGCCTTGATCTTCCAAGTTGATTCATCAGCACAGCTCCTACTATGCATGTAGATTCTTACTACAGGGTGGGGGACATCCATTTTTTTTTAAATTATTTTTATTTTTATTTTTTAGTGTCTACTGCAAATCACTTGGGCCTGTGCCTATGTGAAATATCAGAAAAGCACTAAACATCTGAGATACATATGAGATAAATCTGAAATATGAGATGCATATAAGAAATTAGGAAATGGTGAAAACTGGAGAATAGTAACGGGTTTGCTCTTGTTGGTTTGTCTTACTGTTCCCTTCCTCTACTCTCAAAGTATCCTTCAATCTGTTTCTCTTTCCAGACACACATATTAAGTATCACAAAAAAATCTAATTGGAGACGGGACCTACGCTTTGGCACAAAACTGGTTCTCTGCTACCTTGTGAAAATGGCAGGAGGCAGAGAAAACACTTCATAGTGTGCCTCAGCTTTCCCCTTCAGGCTTTGTCATCCATCCCCAGACAGCAGATAGGTATAGGTTCACCTAATGATGTACCTTTGAAGGAAAGAAGGTGAAGTGTGGAGCTCTTAGAGCATCTACCCTTTCCACCTTCCAAAAGTCTAGGTATTAAGCTCATTCTTTTTTTTTAATTATTTTTTTTATTTTTTTGCTGTACTTGCCTTCCTTGGTAATATATTTAATATATTCAGGTGACTTACATGATTCTGAACTCCATCGCGGTATGAACAGTTGTTCTATTAGGAACATCAAACAGCCATACATACCAGTCCAGTGGTCCAGATGCTTCAGAGGAAGGTGAAAGTAATGCAATAATGGACAATTATGGACTAGCCTGTCCACATGGAACATTTCTTCCTACCGTCCATCACTTAGTAGCTGGTGTATGCCCTGGAGCATCAACATTTATCTTCCTTGAGAAAGTTTTAAGTTTCACAATCCTTTTCATACTTGTGAAATCTTCTCTTATGCTACCTCAAAGGTTCCAGTTAGCTGTGGTCCTGTAACTTTTTGTCAGGTCTTAGACTTGTGATAGCAAAGGTTTTCTTTGTTATCCTACTTTGCAAAGTTTCCAAAGACCTCCTTGCCAAAGGATAAACTCCTTGCCAGAGGATGTTGTGAAGGCCAAGACTATAACAGGGTTAAAAAAAGAACTAGATACATTCACGGAGGATAGGTCCACCAATGGCTGTTAGCCAGGATGGGAAGGGATGGTGTCCCTAGCCTCTGTTTGCCAGAAGCTGGGAATGGGAGACAGGGAATGAATCACTTGATTACCTGTTCTGTTAATTCCCTCTGGGGCACTTGGCAATGGCCCTGTCGGAAGACAGGATACTGTGCTAGACGGACCTTTGGTCTGACCCAGTATGGCCGTTCATATATTCTTATGTAGAACATAAGCATGGGTCATGCTTGAGTTGATTGCTTGATGTATAAGCACACATGAGGCAAAAATCAATCCTGGAGTAAATGCTTTAGCCCAGGGTTGAATGTGTTGAATGTCACATAATGTGTAAACTATATGGGGGGGGGGGGGGGAATCTCTCTATGGTTTACTTAGTCGCTTTTTGTCATTAGAAATAATTCGTTATATTATTTGTAGTGTAAAGAAGAAAATATCAAGTAAGAATTGCAAGATTGGTAAAGCATAGATAAATTGCATTCAGAGTTGTTCTTGCCAAATAAGGCTCATTGTTGCTGATAGTATTTCCTAAGGGCTCTCCTCTCCCATCTGGTTGTGTTAACTTACAATTATTAAATGTTGTTTTTTACTAATACTTTATTCTGTTTCTTAATGTGTATGAAGCTAAACATAAATACAGGCATTTAAATACTTCAGGAACCAATTTATCACAGATGAAAATCTGTGTTTGCAGTAATAAAATCTGAAATGTATATCTTTACGCTAATAACTACAGGAATAAGCTACTATACAGGTTATAAAATGCATTGGAAAGCAAGGCATTGAATACAGACCTAGTTAGAAAATGAAAGAGTGTAGTCTCATAAATTCAATGGCAAACTAGAAGAGAACCCTCAATGGCACTGTGGCAAATTGCTGGCACTATGAGGGTCCCGCACTTTCTCTTCTTGGGGGTTTTCAGGGCGCCGTTTCTTGCCCCTGAACTGGGGTATCAGCTGTCCCCCTAGTATCCCAGAAAAGGGGAATGGAGAGGGAGGGACCCGGGCCCACCCTCTACACCAGGTCCCAGCCCAGGGGCCCTAGGTTAGCGGGTAAACCACTTGTACTAGTGATACTTTCCCCTGGGCTCCTTCCCTCTCCTGCTTGTGGGGCTTCCTGCCTTCCCTCTGCACAAGCCAGGTGTCCCTTTACCTAGGGTCTTGGTCTTCTTAGCCCACCACAGCACTTCTCCAAACTCTCCTCTGCTTTCCTCCACACTGCTCTCTGTTCCACTCCAAACCACTCTGCTCCAACTCCCTCCTCCTCTGTCTGCCTGAAGCAGGGGGTTTTATTAGGTTCCTGAGAGGGCCTTAATTGACTGCAGGTGCTCCAATTAACCTGCAGCCACCCTCCCTAGTCTCCAGGGAACCACACCTTAATTAGCCTAGGGCTTATATATTTCCCCTCTCACACTCTACTACTGCTGCTCCCTGGCCCTCCTGTATCACAGCACCCAATGAAGGTCGTGGACAGGTATTTGCTCTCTTTAATCCACAAAAAATATCTTGGCAGGAAGAACTTGCATACACTAAAGGTGCTGCTGAAAACACTTTTAGGGTAACGACAAAGAGCAACTACTATACGACTGCAATTCCAATGCATCTGGATAACTTCTTCAAAACTAGGCTGATGTTTGAAAGGAGAAATGCTGTATGCAGTGGTGTTGTAAATTGGTCCCAGGATATTGGAGATACAAGGTGTAGAGAAATTGGTGTAGCTTTGTTAACTTCAATGGTGGTAAAGCTGATTTACACCTGGAATTTGTGTATCTAGCTGTATGCATTCAGCGAAGGACAGCAAAGTTTTAAATATAATAATTGTTTAAAAGAAAGACTTTTCTTCAGAAATAACAAAGAATTGCACAAAGCATACTGAAAATCAAGACAAAATTCTGTACAGTCTAAGAATTTATTACTCTTTGCAATTATTTACGATTTTAGCAAACATTTTCCCAAGCAAAATTTAGTAATTCAGAATATCTCTAAAATTACCCCAGTCCAGTTCAAGGTAATATGTATTTTATATTTGCCTACAGAAATCTTCCTTACCTCCATTTCTTAAATGACTAATATATTTGGCCCTATATAGCTTTTTCCATAGAATGTTTATTTTTCTCTTTTTATATATGACATATGAAATATGACACTTTCAAGTAGGGCTGTCGATTAATCGCAGTTAACTCACGTGATTAACTCAAAAATTAATTGCAAGTAAAAATAATCGCGATTAATCACCGTTTTAATTCTGTGTAATTGAAATCAGTGTGTATTATTTTTATTACAAATATTTGCACTGTAAAAATTATAAACAAAAGAAATAGTATTTTTCAATTCACTTCATACAAGTACTGTAGTATGATCTCTTTGTCATGAAAGTGCAACTTACAAATGTAGATCTTTTTTTGTTACATAACTGTACTCAAAAACTTCAGAGTCTACAAGTCCACTCAGTCTTACTTCTTGTTTAGCCAATCTCTAAGATAAACAAGTTTGTTTACATTTACAGGAGATAATGCTGCCCTCTTCTTATTTACAATGTCACCAGAAAGTGAGAACAGGCATTTGCATGGCACTTTTGTAGCTGGCATTGCAAGGTATTTACGTGCCAGATATGCTAAACAGTCGTATGCCCCTTCCTGCTTTGGCCACCATCCGAGAGGACATGCTTCCATGCTGATGACGCTCCTTTAAAAAAAATGCATTAATTAAATTTGTGACTGAACTCCTTGGGGAAGAATTGCCACCGACTCCCCAGGGCTCTGGCAGCAGGGCTCGGGGGCTATTTAAAGGGTCCGGGGCTCCCACTGCCTCTACCACCCCGGGCCCTTTAAATAGCTACTGGAACCCAGCCGCCGCTACCCCAGGGCTCTGGCAACAGGGCGCCAGGGACGATTTAAAGGGTCCCGGAGGGTAGTGGGAACCGGAGCCTTGGGCCTTTTAAATTGCTGCCCGAGCCCTGCTGCTGGAGCCCTTGGGGTTGCGGCAGCAGCTGGGACCCCCAGGGCTCCATCAGCAATTTAAAGGGCCTGGTGCTCTGCTGCGGTAGCGTCAACTAGAGCCCCGAGCCCTTTAAATCGCCTCCAACTCCAGGGCTCCCAGCCGCCTCTGTAGCTGGAAGCTCAGAGGGTGATTTAAAAGGCCCGGGGCCTCCCAGCTGCTGGTATCACAGCCCTAGCCCCGGGCCCTTTATATCCTGATTTAAAGGGCCTGGGGATTTAAAGGCCCTGCATCTTCCGGTAGAGACCATGCCTCTCTGGTTGAGGCCCCGCCCCCTCCTCAGGACTCCAGAGTACCGGTAAGTCCTTTAAATTACTTTCACCCCTGAGCAGAACCCATCATCAGCATGGATGCATGCAAATGTTTTGCGGTCCACCAGCGGATTACCCTGATGGCCTGTGTGCCAAAGGTTGCCCGCCCCTGTGAGTTCATGAAACTCATGGTCCTTGTTGCCATTCAGATTAATCCTCTGATTTTCTCAGGGACCTACTTTCTGGAAATCTCTTTTGGTACTTTAAATTATTAATATCATTAAAAGTTATAATTTTCTGTCATTACTTCTAGGAAAACAGAAATTTTAATGTGAAACATAATTGTCTCATTTTGCAGTTTGTGCTATGATAGCTAAACACAACTAAAATAGATTTAAATATTCCCCATAGAACATGGTGAGGTATTCCAAACTAACTAATTAATGTTCTTTGTGTATAAATAGATAAATGGGCGCTATGACTGACCACCACTTGCAGTGCAGGCTTTGCGTGTAATAGTCTATGTGACCAGGAAGGGCAGACATTTTATTTTTGAGTCTGGGCTGTGGGCTTTACCTAGCAATCTAATCTTTCCTCAAAGATTATTCATATGTACCAACAACATGAATACAAAAAAAAAGATATTCAAATGTACATACATTTGCATAACTTTACATAATTTATTTAATAATAACACATTATTAAAGTGTTTGAGGCTGGTATGGAGGCTTCCATCTCCCCTCCCTTGGCGTCTGTGAGGTCCCAATGGTATGGGGAGTATGTGCCAGATCTTCCCCTGCTGTACTCAAGGCAAGAATGGGTGTGCTCCAGGGAGCTGCTCTTAGCTCCTTTCCCCCGGGTGAAGCTGGCTGATGCTCTTTCCTTCCATCTCTACTCTTTTTCTTTCTTATTCTTCAGCCTGGTATACAATGGGTGAGAAAGATGAGAATAAATGACCAAGGTTAGAATATAGGGAGAGCTTGGGTAGGAGCCTCCAACACCTTGGTCGTCTGGCAGGTGTTCTATGATCACCATTAAAACGTATTAGACAAGATATTGCGCGCTCTCTCTCTCTCTCAGGCCTCCCTCACTGTAGTGTCTATGTACCGGCATGGAATTTTGTTGTAGCTCTTATGTCACATGCTCCCTAACACAGCACTGGACAGGGGAATGAGGGTCAGCTATCCCTACACCATGCTATTCCCAGCTGCTGAATCAACCCCTTGCTTTCAGCAGTTAGGCACGGGATACAGACTGGCACACAGCCATCACAGGATTAAGGGAGCAGAAAAGGCCATATTTGCATTCCTGTTCCCACAGGCTGCTATGTACCTCTGAGCCATAGAAGTGGATCTGGGCCAGTGAGTGCAAAGCTGGTGTAAAATGCTATCAGTGGTATAAGTGAGTGGGTAATTCAGATTTGGTAGTACTTTCTATGGATGGGAGGAAATGACTACTCAAGGGCCAAAGCAGTGGAGAATAAAGTCTTTCATCTTCAAAAGAAAATGCTTGAAACAAACAAACCAATTAACCCTACATTTGGTAAGGGCTTAAGTCACAGCATTGTAATGGCACTGTGGGATCAAAGCTGGAAAACACTGAACTCAAGGTTTTGTGTGGAACTAGGCTATATGAGCAGATGAAGTCACTCACTCACTCACTCACTCACTGTCACTGATCGGTCCATCAGCCCTCACCGAGAGAGCGCCGATCCAGCATTTACACATCCCCATTCCCTGCACTGCAGCTGTCTTGTGCCATAACAGCCATAATGACCCTCATATTGACTGGAACTTCGGGGTTTAATTTCTGTTAAAAAACAAACAAACAAACCAAAAACTCAGTGGCCAAATAGTTAAGCAGAGCACTTCCTCTGTCTGTTTCACAAAGTATAGAAAGATTTTTCATCATGTATGTGAAGAAAGGAAAACATATCACTTTTAAAGAAATAATTAGACAAATTAGGCCTCAATTATAAGATCTTTTGAAATGGCTTTTTTTCTGCCTTTGTGGAAAACTATTTTCTGGATACACACAGTTGTCCTGATTGATATAAAACAAGAGTCTACTGCACATATTTTTGTCCTCTTTTTGGGTGACTTTTTATTTAATTTTCATTCTTGGGATTAAGACGAACTTTCTGTGCATGACATTTATCATACCTACTATAAAACTAGAACTGCAAGCATTTTGACAAATGGGATGCAGTGTCTAGTTTTTAAAACACCAAGGTGAGAGTTGACACCTTAGGCCAGGATTCAGTCCCTGGCTGTGCCATTGACTTGCTTCATGACCTTGGAAAAGTCAGTTAACTTCACCGTGCCTCAGTTTCCACATCTCTAAAATGGATTTATCCACCAGTAGATATGGGTGATTGATTGGTGAAAGATGTCATGGCTGAACAGAATTATTCTCCTTCAAGAAGTTCCTCTGCAGATCCCCACTGTAGGAACAGCGTGTCCTGCTAAGTGAGGCTCAGACTTATTCACTGTAATTAAGCCATGCACATGCTCATGCATCTCAGATCAAGTATTCCGGACCTGAGGTTATGAGACCCTGCCCCCTAAATGTCTATTCATCAGTTGGTGCAGCCATTGAACTAGCCTTTGCCTCCTGTGTAGGCTAGTTGAAAGTTCTTGCTAATTTAAATTGTTCTTAAAAAAAAAAAAGTTTCTTGTTGTTTTACCTCAGTCCATTGGAGTTTGTCAGTGAAGAGGCTTGCCCCAGAAGGATAACTGATGAGAAAAAGATGTGAGGCAAGAAGTATCCCATGAAAACATTTCTTGCTCAGACCAGCATGCCAAATGGTTAGGCACCCTGTATGGCTTCTCACAGAGAAGAGAAACCCCAGGCATAAAGCAATCTGCCTGGAGGATCCTTTGGTGCCTGCAGGACACCTGTGGAGTGCCTGTGCAAGGCATGCCCTTGGTTCCACTAAAGGCATCAGGAGCTTGCTTGAATTCAGTAACAAATCTCAAAAGCCCTCCATTCAACTTCTGGGAGACTATATTATGTATTTTACCCCCCACCACTTGGCCTGTCATTAGTACCAGGAGACTCACCTTCTGCAAAGTTTAAAAAAAAAACCCAAAAAACATATTCCTAAAACAGATTGGAAATTGGCGGAAAAGGACTAAAACGAGCCAAAGCTGCTGTTCTAGTCTACCAAAGCAAGTAATTATAATAGCCTCATGGTCATTTCAGTCACAGCTTGAGAGCAAAAGTGAAATGAAAACAAAATACTTATTTCTTTCATGTTAAAAATAGAGGGCCAGATTCACTGTTGCTAACAGAACACAAGTTGCAGGGCTCCTTGACAGAATGGGGGAAGCACAGCAGCAAACTGCACTCCAAGAGGGGTTCGGGGCTGGTTTGTGCAGCTTAGAAACTGGACTGGACCAGCTGTGGAGAAGGTGTGGCCAAAGCACCTGGGAGAAGAGCTGATGCAGACATACAGATTCCACTAGTGGAGCTTCTATGGAGCTCTAGCCAGAATTAAAAACTGTTCCTTTCTAATGGGACACAGAAGGGAAGGTAATAGGCAGTACCATTATTTCCCATTCCCTCAGGGGAATCCCTCAGAGGAAACAGGAGTTAACAAATAGCCACCCTACAGCTATTTCAGTAGTGAACTAAACCCAGGATTTTAAAATTATAGTATTTCCCTAGTCAAAAAATAGTTTTTAATATAAAATACATAAACCATGTGCAGTTAAACCTCAGCTGCAATGTACAGGCAATAGAAGCATCTTTTTGTGCTAAAGGGGTTTAGGAAGCTAGGACATCAAAGGTCTGGCAGGGAAACTTTAGTACTAACCAAGCTTGAAGAAGGAACTTAGGCTGTGGTTTGTGTTTGTGGGTCTCTGTTATTTACCCTCATCTTTGACCCAAATTGTTCTGTGCAGGAACACATGCATCCCTACATTAATTCATTTCTTGCTCTTTCTTAAGGCATTCTTCAACTAGATGCCTTTCTCTTGTTATTCCTCCCAACCTGTACATTTACTTTGCAGTGGTATGTACTTTGTTTAAACTGGCACCACCCAAAAGAAAGCATATGCTCTATTTTTTCACTCATTCAGATTATAGTGTTCTACCAATGGCACCTCATTAGTAGCAGTACAACGTCTGAAGTCTTCTGTGAAACATTTAAGCAAATTCAGCATTATGAAGCAAAGAGGTGAAAGCTTCAACAGTTTCCTATGGGAGCCTGTCCCAAGACAGGCAAGATTGGTGGTGTTCCTTCCTTCTTCCTCTCTTCCTTTACTTTCCTTCTTCCAAATGTTTCTGGAACAGTAAAGATACTACAGCATTCATTATTATCCTGCACGTTAGCTGATAAACTGAAGCCCAGGGTATACCTAGCAATTAAAAATGACAAATACACTGAGCAATCAAATGTCTCCAGCTCACATTGTCCATAATCTCACAAAACAGAATTGCTATTACATAGACTATCATCATTTAATATATCATGGTGTTGCGGCTGGCTATAAATGCCTATCAGTGTGTTAATAAAAAGACTTATGAATCAGAAAAAAGACTCTCAATTCACCACCATGAAACCTGTTGCCTCAAGAATCTTGTGTGTGTCATGACATAAGTCACTCACTTTATACTCTTGAACCTACAGTCTTTTTTTGTTTGTCTGTCGTCTCTGGTGACTGTTGAGGTGGAAGTTGACCAAACGACTTTAGAGTTTCTTCTTAACATGGTCCATTTCTTTCTTCTTTTCCTTCAACTACATTGTCTTCTTTCTATCCTGCATTTTTTCTTTTCTTTGTCATGATCAGTGTTTTTCATTATCTGTGATGTTGTTTTTCTGTAATGAAAAAGTCAAAAACATTCAGCCCAAAATGTTCAAAAATGGGCGCCTAAATCCATATCTAGACACCTAAGTAAATGATTTAACTTTCAAGAGGGCTGGACACCCAGTAGCTCCCTTTCACTTATATGCAGTATCTAAAAAAGAACAACATTTACCTTTTGACTTCAAAGGTAGCTGTCGGGGGCTTAGAGCTTTTAAAAATCAGGCCACCTATTTAGTTGCCTAAATATGGCCCTAGAAGTCCAATTTTAGGCACCAATTTTTGAACATTTTGGTCAAAATCTAAGAGAAGATTCTTAACATCCTGATCAAATAAAATAAAAATGCATTCTAACATCCAAAGCTGTGAGAGAAATCACTGGTAGCATAATGTACTTCCAAATATCTACACAATTACGGTGCTATTAACAAGGGAACCGAAAAGGTTTGGTGGTTGATTCAGAAAAATGTCCAATATTAGAAAAAGAGATCAAGACAACCATTTTTCCTTGGTAAAAATGCAGGGGTAGTCTCAGGCTGATCTCAACCAGCTTAATTAAGATAAAAGATGTTTTCCTTAACATAGATGCAGGTTAATATCATGGCTATGTCATATTTAGTTTACATGTGTTAACAAAGCCTCACCTAAACTTGACTACTTTTGCTAATATGGTTAAACCCTCAAAAAATTTAGATGCTCATCAGAACTCTCCATACCCTTAAATCTGCAAAATAGGGCTGTCAATCTTGCAAAATGTGGGTTTTCTCATGAGATTTTGGTTGGGCCAGGATTACTGTAATAAAAGCCTTTCATATGTTGTTTTGCCACTTATGCTTTTGGTCCCAAGCAGAATCAGGATGTGATAAGGCACAAAATGACATGCTCTTTAAAAAAAAATGACTTGAAAATATTAACCAACTTACTTTCTGCTTGAATGCGGTTTACACTTTGGGTGAAAGCGCGTATTGGTCCTTGTTTAACCAAGCTATTTTAACCATCTCATTATTTTGCTATGATAAGCTAAGTAGCTAATGTATAAGAAGAGCCAAGGTAGCGTGGGCATAAAAGGTGCTGTATAATGCTGAGTTCTAGTCTGTTTTAAATGATGCATATAAAACATTCTCATTAACAAAATAGGATCATTTGTCCTGGACTGAATCTATTAAAAAAAATTCAGGGTCATTCTCCGTTTAGAATATTTGATCAAATAATGGCAGGAATACAAGAAATATGTGTGTTATTTTTTTGTTTTGTTTAAAAGGACTGTGTTTCTCTTCACAGGAAATCAGTGATAATGAAATATTAGAACTGGTACACAGTGCTCTCGGGAGGATGACGGTTATCCGGCAAATCTTCCCTCTGTCAAGAGACAACAATCAGAGATGCATGAGAAATAATCATAGAATATCTTCACTGCTCTGTGATCCACAAGAAGGCTATCTGCAGATGCTGCAGGTCAGTAAAGTGTTGGTGTGTGTGAGGGTTCTAAGGAAAATGACATGAGATAGTTGTTTGTGTGATTGTGAAGCGTCACAGGAACCAAAGGAAGGAAGAAGTAAAATGAATACTTTAAATCTCAGCATGCTGAATTTGAGTGGCATAGTTCCCGACTAACCTAAATTATCTAGTTTCTTTCTTTTCCTGGGACTGAGTGCTTTAGATCTGACATTTTCTGCATAAAGGGTTGGGTTTTTTTTGAAAGTCAGATGTTTATTTAATGCAACCAACTACTGTTTGACAAGTTAGCACTTTCCACCAACCCGAGGAGCAGAAACTTTCACTGGCTTCATAATCTTTTGTTTAGGTGCAGCCTTTGTGGGAGCCTTTGTTGTAGAGGGTGTAGACTTCTTGGTTGCCTGCTTAGCCTTCTTGGCTTCTTTGGCAGACCTAATGGCTTGTTCCCACTGGGCCTTTCACACTTCAAGCTTCTGATTTCTCTTGGCCATTATTTTAGCCAAGATGCACCAGTGATAGCCCTCTGGAACTTGACTGCATGGCATGTGCGCGTCTTTTGTATTTCTTCAGACTGCCCTTTCTTGTGTTCGTGCCTGTACAGAACAGTCCAGTTGATCTGATGGGGGTTTCTCTTGGAAAGAAATGCAGACTCGCATTTTTCATTCAAAAACCTTGTCGTCCGTGTGGGCGTAGCAGCGGCCGTGACCCTGGTAGATCTTGTAGCTGCTGCAGTTACATTGACTCTTAGTTGATTTGGGGCATTTCATCCCATTAGAGATCTAATTTTCTCTCTCTCTCTCGATGGATGGATGGATGATATAGTATCATGTTTTTTTGTTATGCAATTCCAATTTTGCCTAAATACTGCATTTATGCCTATTAGCCATTTCATATGAAAGGATTAATTTGTGAGGACTGCAGAGTTAAGTTATGTATTGGGATATAGAGCCTTTCACTTCCAAGTGTCTGATTCTATCCGTTCATATCAGCAGTGACTGCATGTCACGAACATCTGATGGCTATTTGGCCTATGAGAAATGCACTACTGCTATTAATGCCAGTTTGTAACAGTCTAGTGTATTGAAACCAACATCTCAAGCCCTGTTGGAAGATCTCTTATTGGCAACTTGAGCCAAGATATCTATTCCAGATGCCAAGATTCCTCAAAATAAGGTGCAACATCAAAGCAACCTTTTAGTGAATTAAGTGAAAGTAAAAAGTGAATAGAGAATATCTGATGAAGTATATGATGAAGATCCAGGGGGACTTGTGCTCCTAAGTCACTGAGGCACTTTTAAATGTTGCATCCATTCTACTTATGAAAGATGCTGCATAGAACTGAAAACCTTTATTTATTCACAAGGTAGGTGAAGCAAAGGCAGTTGCAGAACAAGGTGCCTCCTATGCTACCCAGCCAATGTGCCAGAACACTGACTTGATGGGGCGGGGCAGGAGAATACCAATGTGATTGAAAGAGTAGTCCATAGTCCATGTTCATTCAGAACCTGATTCAAAGCCTCATGAAGTAAATGGGATTATCCTTTGTCATGTTAATACTATCCACCCAATGAGGGTACCAGCTGTAACAAGTGTCACTGATAGCAGATTGGCCCTGTGTTGGTAATATACTTTTTGCAACTCCAGGCAAAATGATTGGTAATGTTTGAATACTGTGCATCATATAGTCAGATACTGTATAGAAATAGAGCTGCATTATAGTGGTGTAGTTGGCAAGCAGATTCAGACAGTATGATTGTAAAGTAAAGATTTCTTACTGCAGTCAATCATTTTGAAGCCTTAGAACTGTGCTTTCTATTAACTTATACTGCATCAGTATTCCTTTTTAATTAAAAGGACCCTGTCAAGATTTTTCATAATTTTCTCAAAATCAATATTTACTAATTTTAATCACCTGAAATTTTGCAATTTTTGCAAGCTATTTCTATTGTGAAGACACCCTGATTTCTTACTGAAGGTCAGGTTTCAAGTGCTGGACTGCTGTCAGGTTTTATTGTTTTATAAGAAAAACAATACTATTTTTTTAAAAGAATGGTATAAAAAGGCATCCCATAACAAATTAGACAGATTTTATAAGCAGATAGTAATAATGAATGGTTGGTGAGATTTTGAGCTATATACTGGAAAACTTGAAAATGTCCCTTTGAAATCAAATTAAAACTTTATCAAAGTTCATTACTGCGAAAGAGTTTGAGAGGTGCCTCTTTCACAAACATTAACTACCCCTTATATTGTCTTACTTCTCCAAGAAAACTTGCATAACTACCAAAACATAGAAATGAGAAGTTTTGTTCTGTCTTAGTATCCTCCAAGATGGATAAATCCAGGTTGCCTGGAGTCAGAACACAGGGCGCTTACTTCAGGGAATCTCAACATATTCTAGGTTGATCAGAAAATAATCAGCATTGCACCAGCAGAAGACTTAATTGGGGAACAATTTTACGTCATGGCAGGATTTAGAATATTATTGCCCATCTGCTTAGGCACAAATCTATTTCAGAGATTTGTCTGAAGGACTCCTCTGACAGACTTCTTCTGAGTTATCATGTGTCAAAACAGTAATATGTTTGCTAGCGTGCATAACCTAGCTCCATAATTCTAAACTGTATTGACAATAAAGCTACAGGTGTCTGCTAAGTAGTCTCCTGACTCCTTGAAGAATTGGTCTCTTGGGGGTGAAAACAGCTACAGTACTCAGCATTTCTAGAGATGAGCAATCTGTGAGCACACAGCATGCCCAGAAATCCAGTTATAGATTTTAGATAGTAAATTAGCCCAGTGTGGTCCTTGGTAACATACAAGATGTTTCTGAGATCTTATTTGCATGCAGACCAAGCAACTTTTGCATAAATCACTCAAATTAATGAAGCACATGAGGGATGATCATCTTTAAGGAGGGAGAAAGCCTGGCCACTAATTAGAGGAGTGGGGGGTTATTCACTGAAAAATGCTGTTTTTGTCAACCCAAAACTATTTGTGAATTTGACACAAATTCACTGAATAGTTTCAGCCCATAATTCTTTTCAGGACATAATTTCCATTCACAAAATGGGGGTGTAAGGGGTAGGGAGGCAGCGAAGGAGGAGGTGATGGTGGAACAAAGTGGAACAGCTTCAACTGTGGAAACTGAGAGACCAGCATGAGAATATCCCATAGTGCAGTGATTAGCACATACTACCGCAGCATGGCAGATACAATTTCAAATCCCTGATCCCTGTCAGGCAAAGGGAGAAATTGAATCTGGATCTCCCACCCCCACAGGTGAGCGCCCTTAAACACTGGGCTGCCACGTTATAAGGTGAGCATCACCACCTCTTCTTCCTCCTGACATTTTATGAATCTAGCCCTTCATTTCCTTTGCTTTTATTTGAAAAAGTGCTCCAAAATGATACATTTTGTTCAACCTGAAATAAAATGTTTGTCAGCTTCTTTGATTAATTAATTTGGTGGGGAGGGGAAGGCAATTTCAATTGTGGTTTGGGTTTTTTTCTTTTGAGTTTTTGGAACTGATAACAAACCGAAAAATCAATTATTTACCCAGTCCTATCTCATTTTGGTGAAAACGCAAAGGCTTGTATCAAATTTAAAAGGGAAATAGTCCGAGGGATGACAGTCTCTTCCATTAACAAAATTTCTAAGGAAGTATTATCCTGTCCTCCAATGTGTGTCATACCTCACCTGAGAAAGCATCCCTGCAAATGAAACAATAATTAAATCTCTGGCCCATTCAATCTTTCATCCTCTGCTCAATAGATCAATAGGGGAGCCAAGTACTGTTGTGTTTCTTGTGCTATGAACAGTTAGCTACTAGGAAGTTAACTCAGAAATCACCAGGGTTTTGTTTGGTTTTTTTCATGACCATTGGAGAGTTTCCAAAGAGTAAATTGTGAGATCGGGATTAAAATGCTCTGTGCCCCATTATCAATCCCTCAAATCATCCAATTCCTGTATATTTTACATTACTATTACACTTACACAGATTTTGATCATGGAATTTTTTATCCAGCTTTAGCTTACTTATTGTATAGCTCCAGTTCTATCGGGTACTTTGAAGAAACACCCATCGTAGCACACCTTGTGGAGACGCATCTAGTAATCCTTTCATACATATGAATAACACATTGTTAGTGCTCCCTTAATTTCAAGTATTCTACATTTTCCATCTTCTTTTTTTGGGTAGGAAATAGATTTAGTATTGTATTACACCAGACCCACTTGAATTATTTTGTATTACAAAACATTCCCTGTCAAGGTTTGTTACCAGCCATGGCTGGTTCTTTATTTTCTTTTAATGACTTGTAAAAGGAAACTAATATCTGCCAGCTTCTAAATTTATTTGGGAGAATATAACATTTAAGACAACTTAATAAAGAAAAAAACATTTGGGTCATGGATTATTAACTTTGTCTTGGCTAAATTAGTGAAAATCCTTTTGGAGCAACTCAGTTCTTAGTATTTTTAGTACCACCTCCTACGGAGTTGTTTTTTAGGGGGTGATCATCCTGGCTTGGCGTCTGATGAGCCTTGAAAGATCAGACCATTCTGCAAACTCATGCAAAAGCTCATTTATTCAGAACCTTTTGTGGAAGTCCTGTTTTACTCTGTCAGCATGCTTGGCAACATTTTGCTCATGCTGTTATTCCTAGCTATGAAAGCATTACTTTAATAAACTCCATTGTATTTCTGTTTAGAATGGAGAAAGTCCTTTCTAAAATTGCTGGTCTTGGAGGCTTCATTTGACATTAGAGGGAGGACAACATTAGTCTGTGTCCAACTCTTCAGAAATTATTTTCTGTCTTTATGCGTTTCTCATTCTTATTTCTTGGTGACCTGTGTTAACACTGGCAGCCAGCATCCTGTACCCCTTGTAAGCATCAGCCATATCTAGTTTGTCTGTCTTTGTCTCTGACTCTCATCTGGAAAGATCTTACTTAACCACCTTTGTGAAGTGCTTGGATATTTATGAATGAAAAGTGTTATTTATGTGCTAAGTATTCTTGTTAATCTAACGTATTCCTAATATATCCACCTCCCTGGTACTTTTATGCAACAAGAGTGCCACTGTTACACAGTTTGAACTATATTACATATTGTTTGATTCTGAGTTTGGAAATACTTTAGTTGTCTAGTTCCTCCTCCCAACCTCTTCCCTTTGCTTTACATGAAGTTTGAAAATGTCTCTTTGTCCTTGATTTGTGATTCAGATAATTTTCTCTGTCATAATTCCATTTTTATTTTATTTGTTGTTGATCACATTTTATTATTTATACAGCTGATAACTTAGTTCAACCTTTCCGAGGCCCTGTTTAGATTCAAGTGTGTTATAAAGGCCTGGGACATCTAACATTACTTGACTCGACTCTAAATATGCAGCAAGATTAAAACTAATGGGTCTCAATACAGCAATGACAGAATAGTATGCTTATTCCTTAGTGTTGTCAGAGTCCCACTTCTTTACTTTAGCAATGTTCCAGACATTGTTTGGATGTTTTTGGAGAGGATAGGTCAGAAGGCATAGGAGAGCAAGTTCTTCAAACAACTGCTCGCCTCTCCATGTATAAGTGTAACTTTGTCCTTCACAGACTTGACTGTTGAACATGTTACCAGGCCTCAGTTAATGGGCTGCTCCTTCAGCGTCCACACTTTGTTTACACATTGTATTTTTTTTAGGAGTTACTGTGTGTGAGGGAACTGCTGTAATTGCATCTTTCATGCTGACTGGTTTAACCTGCAACACATAATTCACAGTGTTCCATTTGCTCTCAAAGGGTCCGATCCTGCAAGCATCCATATGAGTCACTTCACTCAGCAGAGGAGTCCCATTGTTGTCAGTTGAGCTATTCATCACATTATTAAGCACTACAGCTGATAGTAAATGTTTGCAGAATTAAAGCATTAATTTACCATACCAGAGGCCTCTATGAAAATGTACCTTACGTTACAAACACACATTTCACATGTCTTCTCACAAAGACTTTATGTAGAAGCTTTAGGCCAGACCCTCGGCCCAGTGAGGTTACTTTGCAGCACTTGGAGGGTGAAAAGCGGTCTTAAACTGGCCTCAGTGGCCAGCTCGGGATTCCCCCAATATCTTTACTTTACTCCTATCACAGCTAGCAGCTTAGCTAGGGGCATGTTAGGAGAGAAGGGGATGACTAGAATGCTCTGAACTCCAGCAACGTCCCAGATGCCACAATGGCCCATTGTGGGATTTTGCCGGCAGCTGTGAGTTAGAGCAGCCTGGAAGCTAGATGCTGAAGATCAGAGGAACTCAAGGGTAATGTAAAGCCATCATTGCCCCTCCACTTGGTCCAGCTCATCTGGACAAAAAAGGGCCCTGGGCCTTTCTCACAATTTTTAATATTTTTGTTTGTTTAATACTTCATTAAAAGACTGAGAGCACTTGCGAATAGCAAACATAGTGCAAGCAGATGCCACCACCCAAGCACTTCCAGTCAACACAATTCAAATCTAAACTATAGCTCATGTTTATATACAACACAATGTAAACCACCAATGTTTTCCCCCTCCTCCTCTCTGCTATTTCAGTATTATTTCTCCTCTCCATCCCTCAGCTCTATTAGTACATTTTCGTTCTGATTTCCAAACATCCTCTGCTAGATTGAGTCCTTCTCTGATCAGTGTGTGTTAATCATGACAGATTCTTGAAACATTTAGTGACACACAATAGTCTTCTAGGGATGAGATTTATATTTAATGTGGTTTAATTTGTGCCCCTGTGGCTACTGTTTGTTACAGACAGAAGTTTGTTCTGCAAAAGAAATAACTATAAACGGTTGAAGGACACTTGATATTAGACATATAAACCATAAGGAGGGAGAAGAATTCTTTCTGAGGTATAGCTCTGTGTAAAGTGAAGAAATGAATATAGAAACTGTATATCAGTAAAAATATCCTCACCGTGAGATCTATTAAATTGTGAAATCATCTCCCAAAGGAATTGCTGGAAGCACCCGTCATTTGTGATGTGTAAAACTTGAATGGCCAAAAATCTAGATAACAGCATAAAAAAAATAAATCCTACACTCTCAGGGGGGTTGACCAGTTACCCCAATAAGGGTCTGTTTGCTATGGTTCTATGATACTTTTATATATTATTTCATTTAACTCATAATAAATAGCCGTTTGAAACGGACATTTGAGTCCTTAATGGAAGTTTGTTTTTTTACATGGCATGCAACTGCAGCTATTATTTTATTGTAGGGTTTCTCATGAGTGTCAGGTTGCTGGCTGTGATTTTGTTCTCCAAGAGCAATGAAGCATTTATTTAAAACATATGCACGCACAACGTATCACGTGGGCTTTGCAAACTGATCTGAGAAAATAAAATAGGTAGGTCAGATTGTCAGCTTCCCAACCTTGACAGCATCCATCTAAGCATACTACTGTACAGTAAGTAAACCATCAGTCATCACCTCTCTTCTTTTCAAAGAGCACAGATAGATGCTGCCTTGCTTTAGTCACGCACATGCAACATCGGGCTACCTCATATGGCCCTTGCCACCGGGCCAGCAATTTTGACTCACTGGAGGGCAGGAGGAGCAGAACCCGATCGCCGGGTTGGAAGTCGCGGACTCGTGCGCCGTGGTTATAAATCTGGGCCTGAGCTTCTTGTGCGGCCTTCAAATTTTCCCTGGCTAGAGCCCCGGCTTGAGTTAGGCGATCCTGGAGCTGGAAGACATATTTCAAGAGGCCCTGGGTTGGAGAAGGGGCTTGCTCCCAGGTTTCGCGCATCAGGTCCAGTAGCCCCCGGGGCGGCGCCCATATAGCAACTCAAACAGGGAAAACTTGGTAGATGACTGGGGTACTTCTCAAACCGCCAAGAGCAGAGGCGGGAGTAGCTGGTCCCACTGGCGTAGCTCTTCTGGGGGGAACGTCCGTAACATGTCCTTCAGGGTGCGGTTAAACCGCTTGACCAAACCGTCAGTTTGCGGATGGTAAACCGAAGTACGTAACTGTTTGATCCCCAGGAGCTCGCACCCGTGCTGCAGCAGCCGGGACGTAAAGTTGGTCCCCTGATCCGTGAGAATCTCCCGGGGCAGGCCTACCCAAGCGAAGACCTTCACGAGTTTCCCCCGCAATGGTTCGGGCGGTGATGCTCCGGAGTGGTATTGCCTCTGGGAAATGGGTAGCGTAGTCCACCATCACTAAGATATATTGGGAACCCGGTCATACTTTTTTGAAGGGGCCCCACCAGGTCCATGGCCACCCGCTCGAATGGCATTTCTACGAGGGGCATCGGGATCAGGGGGGGCCTTAGGTGTCTGCGGTGGGGCGGCTAACTGGCACTCCGGACACGACCGACAGTAGCTTCTCACCTCTTGGTGTATACCTGGCCAGAAAAAACACATCAATATTCAGGCCAGGGTCTTCTCGTGGCCCAAATGTCCAGCTGCGGGGACATCATGGGCGAGCTTCATCACCGCCCGCCGGTGACACCAGGGCACGAGCAGTTGGGTTTGGGATTCCCTTGTGTGCAGGTCCCGCTCGACCCGGTATAGGCGGTCCTGGCGCAGTTCGAAGTGTGGCCACTGTGTTGCCCGCTGGGGGTCAGTTATGGCTCCATTGATTGCTGCCAGCTGCTCGTACGCACGGCTGAGTATGGGATCTGCCCTTTGATCACGGCAAAATTCCGTGTGAAGCTGGGGTGCATTATCCGCTTCCAGCAGGGAGTCTCCCGGTTCTTCCCTTGGTCCAGTGTAGTCTGGTGCCTCGCCGCCTTTTGACCGGGCCTCAGGAGGGTCTCCTTCCAGGGCTGGGGTGGACGCCGGACTGTCCTCGGTGTTCGCACGAAGGACTTCTGGGAACTCCGGCCAGTCTCGTCCCAGGATCACTGGATACACGAGCCGAGGGTCCAGACCGACCACCATCAGTCGGGTCACCCCATCCACGGTTAACTGGACTCGGGCGCTAGGGTATGGCCTTATGTCCCCGTGAATACATTGCAAACGAATCATCCCCAGGCCTGGATCAGTCTGGAGGCCGAGGTTTGCCGAATTAATGTCTGGCAACAGCCCGAATCAATCAGGGCCAGGGTTGGGCGATCCCCGACAACCACTGGCACCGTGATCTTGGCGGCTTGGGGGCGCCGGGCGCAGGCATCTCCCGCACAGACCTGGCCGAAGCTGCAGTCCATTTCGGTGCAGTCCCATTGAAAATGGCCATGTCTCCCGCAGGAGAAACATGGTCCAAGGTCTGATCATCCTGGCCAGGGCGGGGTTCCTGTCAGGCCCTTTGGGAGGCTTCGATTGGCCACCCAGGGGATGGGCCGAGGTATCGGGGCTTGTCGAACCGGGCCCTCGGTCGGCCGGGGTCGGGGCTCTGTGCCCCATGAAGGGGTTTACGTTTCACCCCGGGTGGGGCCCCTCTTCTCTGGAGGGGGGTGCTCCGGTACTGGTGGGGCAGCTCGGGTAGTTGGCCCCCCTGGGGCCTCGGCCGTGAGGAAATCCTCCATCAAGGTGATAGCGGCGGCTAGCGTCACTGGCCGATGGCGGAGGACCCACGCCTTCCCTCGTGATGGGAGTATATGGATGAACTGCTCGAGGAGAATCTGTTCCATGAGTTCCCCCGGGGTCCGCCACTCGGGCAGTAACCATCGTTTGCACACTTCCCGTAGTTCCTGAGCCACCACCCGGGGTCAGGCTCCCGTAGGATAGGCTAGGGTCTGGAACCGCTGGCAAAAGGTCTCGGGACTAATGTCCAAGGCATCCAAGATGGCCGCCTTTACTTGGGTGTAGTCACGGGCCTCCTCCGCGGACAGGCCCCGATACACCGTTTGGGCGGTCCCGGTCAGATACGGGGCCAAGAGGGTCGCCCATTGGTCTGGGGCCCACCCTGCGACTAGCGCCACCCTTTCAAAGGTCACCAGGAAGGCCTCGGGGTCGTCGGTGGGGCCCATCTTGGTCAATCGAACCAGGGGGGCTGCGCTGGGTGACCTGGTGGCCCCTGCCGGCTGGGGCTCCGTAGGACAGGGCAGCATCATCGCCAGCTGCTGTAGGCATTGTTGCTGGTGCTCCCGGTTCTGGCACCCCAGTTCCCCAAGCAGCTGTTGTTGTTGTGTGCTGAGCTGCTGGACCAGCTGCTGCTGCTGCTGGAGCTGGGCGGCCTGCTGCTGTTGTTGGCTCTCGGCCAAGAACTTAATAAGCTTATCCATGTCCATGTTTGTCAGGCACACTCTCCCTCTGGTCCCTTCTCACAGGGTTAGGGGGATTGATGCCCCCATTCTCCACCATGTGTAGGGGTCTTCGTCTGCTGCGGGGTGGTGGGGCACCAGCCCGCCTCGCTGTACCCGTTTGGTTAGATTGGGGAATCCTGGGTCGTGGGCCCAAACGCCTCCAGTCGGGTCCTGCAAGCGGTAGAGGCTAAGCCCTGGCCCTGAGTCAGGGCGGGCAGTAAGCAAGCAAATAGTCAAGGGCTCAGCTCCTCAGGCAGGGGCAGAGCACAGCGTTTAATAGGCCCAGGCCCTGGGTCAGGGCAGGGCAATAAGTAGTTAAGGGCTCGGGCCCTCAAGCAGGGCTGAGCAATCAATGTAGGTGGTGGCAAGCCCAGGTCCTAGCTCTGGAGAACCTGGGAGAGGGGGAGACTGCCACCCACACGTTGGGTGGCAGGGGGGGACGCAGGCCCACCCACTCCACTGCATCCGAGCCCGGGGCCCTAACAGCGGCAAAGGATCCGCCGCTGTGTCAGTGGGGATCCTGGCCGCAACACACTGACATGGGTTCTGGCCACGCTGCAGCCAGACTGGGGTCAGCTGTCCCCGGGCCACTTCCTATCTCCCCCTCGAGCGGTACCTGAGTCCAGGGGGTGTCTTCGGCGGGTTCCAGCCTCATGGGCTCCTCGTCAGACTCGCGGTCACTCGGCAGGTCTGGCAACTCCTCCGGATAGTGGCCGCTTGGCAGGTCCGGCAACTCCTCCAGATAGTGGCCGCTCGGCAGGTCCGGCCAGTCTTGGCGGGTCCCTGGGGCCACAGGGTTTTCCCAGTCACGAGCTAGGCTGGCGGCGTCTGGTCTCCCCGGTGGCTGCTCCTCAAGTGAGCTCCGAGGGCCCGCCTTTATACTTCCGGGTCGCGCTGGTCTACTTCCAGGTCGCGGCCTGTCTCTCGGCAGGGCGGGCCCAGAGCCTCCTGGCTCCGCTCACTCTGGCCACGGGGCCGGTTCTTCACTCTGCGGGGTGGTGGGGTGCCAGCCCGGCTCGCTACAGACCCCAAAAATGCATTTCATTAAGGCTTTGGATGTGTTAGGTATTTGTGGTATCCTCAATTCATGCAGGTCTTAGCAGGCAAGTGAAAGAGTAACTAAAATTTGATTTTTTTCCCCCTGGGGTAAGAAAAGTGGAACACTTTTTTTTGGTTTTCCTCTGGAAATTTTCATTATATGAAAGAGAGTTTCTACAGACAGAAGAATGCCCTATTCCCATCCCGAATAGATAAAGAGGAAAAATTAGCAGTGTTGCAGAGCTCAGAAAGCCCAAAGGAAACAAGTGTATCACCTTGTTTTCATCTCCATGTTACTTTTCTTCCAATCCTGCATGCTACTTTAATGCTAATTTCTTAATTTCCTATTTCCTCATGCCTGAGACTGCAGGAGTAGAGCCATGGGATATTACTGATTGTTCAGGTAGCTACATGAATTGCCTTTTACGGTACATTTCTGTATCCAGCGGGTTTTGATAGTTAGCTGCAAATTGAAATTTGTGTGGACACTTGAGGTAACAAGTGTAAACAAGCTTGGTCTGATGGCCTGTCTTCCTCTTCACAGCATCATCTTCCTAGAGTTTGCAGCAAACTTGTGATGTTGCAAATACAATCTATCACATTTATAGGGGATGGTAGGGAAATCATTTTGCTTCTAAGATACAGTGGCTGATGGTGCCATTGAAGGGGATTTAAATTGGCAGTAATATGAAATTACGAATGCCTTGCTTAGATGAAGCAGAAAAGGCCGGTGGGATTCTTGCTGCATGAAAAGGACTGTGATAAAGAAAACAATGGAAATTATATGAGTGAATATGGATAGGTGAGCCCAGACCTGGAATGCTCTTTTGAGATCCCCTTTTCCATAGGAAAGCACTATTTAGATATGACTTCAGGCTGAAAAGTGCATATGATTTGGAAAAGAGGATATAAAGGTTCTTAGTCTTCTGCATAAAAACAGCATAAAAAAGAACAGGATAATAATTTATTTGTGATAAGCAGTAATGGAAAACAACATGGTTTCTTCTGGAAACGTTGTTAGGCAACGTATACAGAACACAGGACTTTTTTTTCATAAAATAATCAGATTTTGGAATTCTTTACATTTTACACCTTACTGGAAGTAATAACAGAACAAACCATATTAAGATTCCAGAAAGCTACCCAGAATAGGTATATATAGGATTAGATGTGTGCTATTAAAAATTCTCGCTAATACATCACCAGTGATAAAATTTCTGCAACTTTGTTAAAAATGTTGTTGACAGTGAGACTAAGAATAGAATTCAGCTTCCTGTTCCACAGCTATATGGGCTCTTCAGTGCTAATAGAAGTCACTGATCGGTCCATCAGCCCTCACAGAGAGAGCGCTGATCACAACACATCACATGCATTGTTCTAGCCAGTCTGCCAACTACCTGCTGGCTAAGCTGTCAGTAGCACTGGACACCCGATTGACATAGCGCATAGCAGCCTAGAACTCCTGAGTGATCCACCAACCGCAGCCTCCCAAGCAGCTGGGATTATAGGCATGTGCCACCACATCAAGCCTGCTAATAGAAGTAATATTAGAATATATATGTTTTTGTCACTGAAGTAAGCATGTAAGAGTGTGACTAAATGGAAGGAGCAGATCTGCTGGTAGAAGACGCCATATTTACATAGTAACATTTCAGAGTAGACTCACGCTGTAAGAGAAATGGAGGATCAGCATTCCAGTGGTTCCTTTTAAAGGACAAGACATGCATGATGATAACCTTTCTATTCCATGCTACAACAGTTTTTCAATATTAACAAAGATCCTCAGAGTAGTGACAGTAAGAAATGGACAGCGTACCATCGCCTTCACTTTTGTGGATACTTCTTTTGCTGATACACAACTACCTCAGTTGCTTCAAAGTAGGAATGAAGCATAGCACTGTGACATCAATCTGCCTTGACAATGTGGTTGTGGTTCTATGGGGCAAACTAAAAAGGACAGACCGACTTGGTAACCAAGTAATCAGTGTTCTGCACTTCAATGTAGGAGATCTGTGTTTGACTCCAGTTCGCACAGTGTGGACTAGCCAGAGTTGGGAGTCCTACAGAGACAGAAAGGGATACTTGATAGCAGTCAGGATTTGTCTTCATGTACAGCACTACAGCGTTAGTGCTTTAGTGAAGATGCTACTATGCCAATGGAAGAGCTTCTCTTGTTGGTGTAGTTAATCCACCTCCGGGAGAGGCAGTAGCTCTGTTGACTGGAGAAGCTCTCCCATTGACATAGCACTGCCTACACCTGGAGTTATGTCCGTATAACTATGTTGCTCAAGGGTGTAGATTTTTCACACCCCTGAGTGACATATTTATACTGACATAAGTCTGTTGTGTAGACATGGCCTTAGTAATAATTGCTAATTTAAACGTAGCATTTTCAGACTACAAATAAGTCTTGGCTGTAGAGATTAGGGGTGTGCATGGGATGTGAGGGATATTAAATTTCATAAATATGGAGATATGCCTATCTCATAGAATTAGAAGGACTTTGAAGGTCATTGTGTCCAGTCCTCTGCCTTCACTAGCAGGACCAAGTACTGTCCCCTGACAGATTTTTGCCCCGGATCCCTAAATGGCCCCCTCAAGGATTGAACTCACAACCCTGGGTTTAGCAGGCCAATGTTCAAACCACTGAGCTATCCCTCCACCCCAATTACACTTCAGTAATCGTTATTGTTTAATGTTTGTATTTTGGTAGCTTCCAGAGGATAGGGCCCTGTTGTGCTGGTCACTGTACAAAGATGTAACCAAGAGATGGTCCCAAAAGAACATACAATTCAAGGGTATGATGAAATACAACAGCTGGATAGATGGGAGAGGTGAGGGAGGGGAGAGGAGCACAAGTTAATGTGGGGAAATGGGAGAGAGATGATCCAAAAGACCACACAAGGTGGCATTTCTATGGACAGGGCTGTAATTTAGAATCTGATGCAGGGGAAGATACACGTTTCTTTCAAGTGGAAGGTGTCTAGTAGGAAGGATCTTCAAAATAATAATTCTCTGAACTGTATAATACATTATACATAAGTTTGAGTACTTCCAAAATAGTACAATACATAGAGATGTGACAGATACTGCATGAATTCTACCCTCAAGCTCTTAACAAGAACTAGAAAAACAATTTTTGAGAATGAGGATGTGATTTTCCACAGTTGGAACCGAACCGCACAGAACTGAGAAAATACAATACATTTCCACTCTGTGGCTGTTCCAAGGAGACTTTAAAATGAGTTGTCAGATACAACGTGTGGGTGTAAAATGAACTTCAGTGGAGAACTTAGAGGATCTCTCTCACTTTGACATGTAAAAAAATTGCACTTTTCCTTATGCGTGTGAAATCTATTTCTAAATTAGCAGGACTTTTTTTGTGGAAACCAGCTCAAAACAGAAGAGGAAGACCATCCTGTTGAAATACAGGACTCGCTTGGTTATTTTATTTGTAAACTGTTTGGAAACTATCTACAGCATAAGGAGATACCCAGCTGAGCAGAAGCAGCAGATACTTAACCAAACCAGCAGCATACTCACTGGGACCATTCTCATTAACTCTTTAAACATTTGCTATTGAAAAAAAGAGGAGAAATCTAGCAAGGGGCTATTTTTTGTAAACTATTTCAAGGAGCATGATAATCAGACAGTAGTAGAAGGGTAAAATAATGAACATGAAGGGTATGTAGCTATTGGGGAAGCGAAGGATTCTATTTAGTGATAGTGTAAAATGGAAGAGCTTTTTACCTAAGAAAGTATCTCTCATGCGCTGTATGTTTTCAACATTAAAATCCCTTTTCATGATTAATGCCCATTTATAGGGCATCCCTCTTTTTTCATTTTTCTTTTCCGTACCACCTTAGAGATGTCTTTTTTTAAATGTATGGATAGGCCTTTTTGGTAGTGTTCAGCTGTGTGCCAAATGTTTGATTTAGTCCTGGATTTTGTAGAAATATTAGTTCATTATGAAAATATCATGTTGTCTGCAATATGGCTAATTAAGATTAACATTTATATAGAGATATGTACTTCATGGGAATTAGACAAGGCAATAACATCTACTGGCATATCAGAAGTATATCCACTTTTTAGGGAGAGTCAGCTTATATTTTAAAATTTTTATTTTAAACTATTTTGTTTACTGTTATTCTGGCTATGTCAAAATAGCGCTATCAAATAGGAAGGTTTTCAGCCGTCTTCAAGCTGATCTGATTCTGGATTGTTTCATCTCCCCTGGGGCCTCCTACGTTAGGGAACCTGATCCATTTATTGCTTTGAAGATCATAGAATTGTAGGACTGGAAGGAACCTCAAGAGGTCTTCTACTTCAGTCTCCTGCACTCAAGGCAGGACTAAGTATTATCTAGACCATCCCTGACAGATTAAGCCCTTTCACTGGCCTCAGAAGTCGATTGGGAGCCAGTAGGACTGGAGCACAGGCTTGATGTGATCATAGTGGCCTAAACTTTGGAGGAAGTGGGCAGCTGCATGGTGTGCATTCCACTATTTCCATGTTTTAGATACAGTGAATTATAGAAATTAAATCTGGAGGTGATAAATGCATGGATCTTCTGGCGAGGTCTTTGTCCAGCAGAAAGGGGTTATATTTCTTAATGAGCTGCAGGGGAAAGACACTTTTCGTAGCTGATGCTATCTGGTCATCCCAGCTCAGTGAGGAATCAAACAAGAACCCTGAGGCTTTGCACAATTTTGACAAATGGGGGCTGTATATTTTCTGTGGAAGACATGGCACAGTGTCTAGCTATTTTTTCAACCTGTATCACTTCAGTCTTGCCTTTGTTGAGTTTGAGCCAGTATGTCAAGAAGGCATATGCTGTATGTCTTGTAGTCATTATGACATCTTAGTAGTGGTAATGGTTATATCGGTGGAGAATGATGTACTCATTTGGCTGTTATCAGCATATGATTGGTAGTGGAACCACTGTCATCTCACTGTCTCTTCAAATACTCTCATTATAAAAAAGGAGGGATATTAAGGACCCTGCAGAACCCTGCAAGCTTCCTCTTCAGGAAAGAGAACCAGAAGCCGTTACCCGTCACCACTCTTAGGGTTATGATAGAGAGAAATGGTTGGAGTTGTAGTAATGCTGTTCTATCTACTCCATTTGTGTCTGGTAGGTTTATTAGCAGTACCTTGTGCTCTACTGTGTAAAAATCTTCAGAGAGGTCTGGTAGAGTGAGCATAGAAGATGACAGGTTAATTCCATTCCATTCACTCCTTGGTCTCCCTGCTAAGATGGCAATGTACCAATGAGTGAGTATTTTACTGATGCGGCTATAATCACTACCCACCTAGTATATTTGAACTGGTACACTTTAAGTTAAAAGCTCCATATTCATCTTTACTAGTTCTCCTGTGTTTTATTTTTTTAACTTTTTTTTTTTTTTAGGAGATCTTCAAGACTACAATCTTTGTTTTACTCTTTTTATTGTTTGCAGGTTTCTAACCTCTATCTATATGACAGTGTGCTCATGTTGGCCAATGCCTTCCATAGAAAGCTGGAGGACAGGAAATGGCACAGCATGGCAAGCTTGAACTGCATGAGGAAATCCACCAAACCTTGGAATGGAGGTCGATCCATGTTGGAGACTATTAAGAAGGTAAGAAGAGTGGACAAGGTTGGAAGCCCAATGTGCAATAAAATCTCCAAAAGAGCCAAAGTGCTCCGATTTTTTCTTTCAGATGAACGTCTCAAAAATGATTTAACCTTGATTTTAAGTTGTTATTAATTAAACTGTGTGGTTGTGAAGGTGACATCATGGCTATGTTTTGTATAAGTCACAAAATCATGAATAGTCGTATAGCTTTATTCAATTCACCAAATAGATGAGACCTTAAGTAGTTGTTAAAGTAGACCATGAATAAAATGTATATTCCTTAGCAAAGCTGCTAACATGGTTGGCTTTTAGGAAACGAGGAAAAATGGTGCATTGTATAATCTAATATCTTGATTCTGATTTCACACTACTGTAAATCTGGAGTAAATGCTGAGTCCAGTTCATATGCACTCTTTCTCACTGTGCTCTGGACACACACCCCTTTCTGAAAAAATGTTCATTGAAACCGATATGTATCAGTGAAACAGCATATGTTGGTGAAATTTAATTTTGATGAAAATGTTCCAACCAACTCTGACACCACTGTTTCATTGATAATTTAAAGCAAGGTTAAATAATTTTTTAGTTATGCCACTGTTAAACTGGCATGAGCTTTGCTCACTGAAGTTTTAATAACACTGAAAATACATTGTTGTCGGCCTCACTCGGTAGCTCTTTTTTTCTGGGCCAGAAACTGGTGGCTTTGTGTTGCACACCAGAATCTAGGCAAACTCAATCATGTTACAAGTGTTATAGTTTCAGATTCAGCTACGATTCTGTCTGCTTTTCACTGGTGGCTGTCCTTGTGTAAGTTAAAGATCCCAAGGCATTTTTTGAAACGAGCAGTAGATGTGTCTTTGCTAACCGTCTCTTTCTCAGTAAGGTATAATATTTTGTCTAAGGCTATGTGTGAGCTATTGCAGAGCATATCAGGCCTGCCACATTAATTTAATTGCAAGCATTTGCAAGGCATGTTAGGATACCTGGAGCATGAAAGGTGCTTTATAAAAATTGTATTCTAATATCTTTAACATTGTTTCCTTAGGGACATATAACTGGGCTCACTGGCGTTATGGAATTTAGAGAAGACGGCTCCAACCCGTATGTCCAATTTGAAATACTGGGCACCAGCTATAGTGAAACATTTGGCAAAGATGTGCGGAGGGTAAAGATTCAGTTTTTTTTCCCTGAAAAAGAGAGAGATCCTGCTTATCTGGGGGAAAATGCTATCATTTTAGAAAGAATGGAAGAAGTGCTTTTGCTCACAGTACAAAAGTCACTTATTACAGAAATAATATATTATAATTTTTCATATACTTAAACCTTGAAAGATAACACTTTTATGCCATCAGAAGGGAGGCCTGCAAATTGTTCTCAAATGTGCAGTATTCCTTAATATATTCTATACTGATGCGGCGAGCATAATAGTGAAGACTTTCAGGTGAATTATAATATAATTGGCATAACTGAGACTTGTCCTAATCAGGAAACTAACTGGAATATTAAATTACCAGAACATATAAAGCCTTTTTAAAGTACAGTCTCTGTAAGAAGCTGGAAAACTGGAGTTGGTACGGTAATGTGAGAGGAGGATGTTATATTAGAAGACAGGAATGACATATCAAAACTGGCTAGTGGAGCAGAGACAGTTTGGAATGAGATGGGAGATAGGACTGGTAAAAAAATGAGCATTAATATATGCTGCCATAGGATGAGAAAGCTTAGTAGGAAATGTTCATATAGATGGAGGACTGTAAATTAAGGCTAGAACATGAATAGGAACAGTTGATTTGCTTTGGTTTTGACTGGAACAGAAACTGAAAAATGCCCACATAGTAGGTGTGTATATATAAGGGTTTCCATTAAAATATTGTTTTTTAATAATTCACATTACCATGATATTTCTTATACTACGCAGAGCAGAGCTGGGAAATAATTTTTTTTTCAGTTGGAACAGCAAACCAAAAAATCAGAAAAAAGATTTGGTTCAGTTCAAAAAATATTTGGAATTTGTCAGCAAACAGGGAAAGTCTGTTTTGGGTCAGCAAACTGGCTGTGAGCATCTCCCCATTTATTACCTTTAGCCCAGTGGCTAAAACACATGCCTGGGAAGTGGAAATCCAGGTTTGAATCCCACGCTGCAGTAAGGATTTGAACTCAGGTCTCCCCTGTCCCAGATAAATAGCCCAATCGCCACACTATGGCTTATTTTGGGTGGGCTTCTCTCAATCTCTCCTAATAGAGTTCTTCCACCTTGCCAAGAACTAAGGACTAAGAATGACTCCATAGCGTGATGAAATTAAGGCACTCACCTGGGAGGTAGGAGAGGTGGATTCAAATTCCTCTTCTGAATCAGGCAGATAGAACATTACAAGGTGATAAAAAGGACAGATGTATACACATGGTTTGCTGGCCTGGGAAAAGTTTTCCCCCACTGGAATCAATCTGATTAAATTTGCAAATAGTTTCGGTCAACCTAAAACTGCACTTTTTGGTGAATAAACTATTTGAAAAAGCAGAAGTGAGTAAAGAGACAGGATTTCATAGTTACTCAAAGTTTGCAAAATTTTAGTTTTCTATGTCTGTTTTTACTAATCCAAATTTCATCTCCCGGAATTTCTCTAATGGAAAAATGAACAAAAGGTATACATCTACAGTCTTACTTAAAAAATATTAATGCTTCTTTGAAACAGAAATGGCCAGAAGTTGTCTGACGTTTGTCTGGCTAAGCGATAACATTTTGTGTTTATCCATCCAGATTTTCAAACATTGTCCTCTAATTGTGGATGCCCAATTTTTGAGATATCTTAAAGGAGTTTGATTTTCAGAAAGTCAGTAGGGCTTTGCAGAAGAAGCCTATGTCCTGAAATGGTCATTAAAACAATAACAGGAAAAAATCATTTTAATGTATAAGGCTCCAGGATTCGATATTAAACTTCCTGCTTTGCCAGGAACTGTCTCTGAAGAATTTAGATCAGGGTGTGAACCCTCTCTGTATTCAAGTGGGTAGGAAAAGGTTACTTTTCTATCCACTTTACTGCATGTTCCACAGTTGTTCTGCTTGAAAGATGGAATCCTCTCCAAGTCCCCAGCTGTCTTCCTTTTGAAATCATTCCATTTTGCTAATGGAAAATTAAGATCACTTTGGGAGGTAAAAATGGCTGGGTTAGGAGACCTGGGTTCCATTACTGTCTCTGCTACAGATTTCTTCAGTGACCTTGATCAAGTCACTTAACTTTATGCCTCCGCTTCTCTCTCTGTAAAACTGGTATTACAATGGTTACCCCTGTTGAGAATTACTTTCAGATCTTTGGATGGAAATCACCATGTAAGTGTAAATGATTATTTTTATTATTATTTACATCAGTTTCTGCCAGCATATATTCAAGGGTTCCTACAGTAAATTGGAGCAGAACAAACTGACTTAACTCATGTGAAATCCATGCACCCTTAAAATGTCCAGATAAGGTTATTCAGAAGTGACTCTAACACCAGAAAGAAAATATTATCTGACTAATTGGATTGAGGAAGGATGATGATGTACAAATAGGATACAACAAGCCTTCATGTTTGATGTCCTGATTTGTTTATATGAAATATTTCCAAGTTTATAATTAATATTAAAGTGAGAGGATCATGTAATACTTTGGGACAAAACAGTTAGATGGAAGAGGGATTAAGTCTACTCAGACACCTTGATTGTTAATGAACAATGGTATCCAGTGCAAAGAATATAAGTGTAAGAGGATATGTTTCTGAAAAAGAGGAACTCTGTGGAGAGCTGCTTATTGCAACATACTGCTTTGAGCAGGAAAAGATTCTGAAAACATGTATTTACCTTTTAGTTTAATGTGTGGAAATAGTAGAGAAAGAGTATCTGACTGGAAGTCCATAGGAAGAGGTGATATTCTTCACACCATAAGTACTGTAGTATCTGCATGAGTCTGTTATTTTGATGCTTTCTCTCTTTTTAAAAAAAATTCTTATTCTTATGTGACACCTCTATTACTGGAGGTGTACAATCGTCTACTAATCTCTTTGTGGATGAATATTCCTTTTGCTCCACCCAGAATATCACATTGTCCATCCAAGATCTTCTTTTTCTACCTCATGTTTTTCTGCTATCAACTTTCCCTTCAAGTGTTCATAAACATACATCACCCACTGAACTTGTTAAAATGTGCCTTGCAAATCAAATCTTTCCTTTTGTAAGATCTCTGACAAGTGTTTGCTGAGTGCCAATTATCAGTATCCCCCCAAATTTTTCATTGGCTACTCTGTCTATCCATGCTATTTTCAGAATTCTTCTATAACACCATAAGTTGAAGGATTGCAGTTTCTTTATTAACAATTGTTGGAATGTCCATGTTTCACAGCAGTAATTTTAACGCAGACTAGATATAAATTTTTAAGAATCAGAATTTACCCTTCAAATTTATGTCCCTTCTCATCAGATTTTTATTCTTCCAGAATGTCTCTTTCATTCTTGTTACTCTGGTGCTGTCTTCGTTATCCAGTCTTCCATCTTCTGTAATAATGCTTCTTAAGTAGCAATAATTTCTCATTTACTGAATGGCTGTGTCATTCACTGGAATCTTGCAAGTTCTCCCAGGAACCTTGCATACCACAATCGTTTTTGTCTTGTCCACATTTCACTTTAGACCATATTCTTTACCATATTCATATAAAATCTCCACTAACTTCATCAGACCTTCTTTTTTATCTGCATAGTGAATGTGATTCATCCATTTTCCTTTGATCTTAATACCTTCTTCTGTTTCTTCGATTCATTTAATCAAACACTTGCTGTAAATATTGAATAAAGTTGGTGACATTATACAACTTTGTCTCACTCCTCTCTTGATCTCTATTACATTTTCATATTCATCTCCCACTCCAGTTGAGGTCTAATCAGCGTGGAGTAGAGCGGAAGAATTACTTCTCGTGTCTTGCTTACAAAACTCCTGCTAATACATCCCAGAAGGATGTTTGTTTTTTTTGCAACAGTGTTACACTTTTGACTCATATTTAACTTGTGATACACTATGACCCCTAGATCCCTTCTGCGGTACCTTTTCCTGGGCAGCCATTTCCCATTTTTTATGTGTGCAACTGATTGTTTCTTTCTAAGTGGAGTCCTTTGCATTTGTCTGTATTGAATTTCATCTTATTTACTTCAGACCATTTGAGATTCTACTGTACTCTGCCATAAAAATGAACTATTTCAGGGAACATGGAGTGAAGGAATCCTCAAAGTTTTCTCCTTCCTTGCCCAGTGTCCACCCCTATGGATATTTTTGTGAGGGTGGAGGATATAAGCCTATGTGACTGACTTGGCATGATATCTCGATTTGCCTCTAGATTTGCCAGACTGAAATGACAGGAAACGCTCTGTTTCTTTTTGCCAAAACAACAAATACAAACGCCTCGGTTTAAAAATCTTATGAAGAAGTGGATGTTTTGATTGATACATATTTAATAACCATTCCCACGAACCCTGTGTATAAGGCACTGGTACCTTAGCTTTAGTACCATACTCAGTACAGGTTCCCCTGCCTTAGATGGTAATCAATTGGGTCTTTCCTATTTCCTGTACATCCTAAAGGAAGACTGAGAACATGGGACATATTTCACTGGAAAAGAGGAGGCTGTGATGACCTCATGAATGCATTTTAGAACTTAAGGTTGAGATTTTCAATGGAGCCTAAGTGAGTTAAATTCCCAACTCCACTGAATTTCAATGGGATTTAAGTGCCTAATTCTTTTATACTAATTTTAAAACCCCAGCCTGAAAGTGTTACCACATGCAAAGGAAAATTGGCTTGATATGAATTGAGAGAGGAAAGCAAATACAATTTTAGGTTCAAGGATCATCACATAAAATGCAAGAAATGGCCAAATCAATCAATCAAAAAGCGAAAATTATAGCCACTGAAGCAAGTTTTTCTATCGTGTTTTTAAAGCAAGGGAAATTTGAGCGGGAGAGAAATGTGGAGGCAGAGAAAGATGGTGAAATGCGATAAATTGGCATGCAGAATTCAGGTAGAGCCTAAGGAGCAGCCGGAGTGAGTCTAGTAGCCTTTTTTCTTCAAAGTGCTTCATGTGTTTTGATATTTTCATTATAGCTGGCAACTGTACTTGTAGGAGAAATGTTCTCCCCAACTCCAGTTTTTTAAGGTACCTTTAAGGATGGCTGGTTTGAACTCAACACCAAAGTTAGCTGCTATTACACTCTGTTATTTGAACCTCACGCACTAACTCTCTTATTCTGAGCTCAGAGACACTCATTTACGAGACCGTTTCCCCCCCCCCATTAAAAAATATATTTTTCTTCTCTTTGCTTATTCAGCAGCAATATTTTTAATTATTTTGAACAGCGCTGTATTAAAACCAGTATTCTGTCCAGTTCCACGCGTGGCCTCGTGGAGAAAACAGCGGGCTGAGATTTGGGGCAGTCTACACTTAAGTGCTGCAGTGGCACCAGTGCTGCTGCGCTGCTGTAATGCTTTAGTGAAGACACTACTATGAGCTTCTCCCAGCAGCGTAGTTAATCCACCTCGGTGAGCAGTGGTGGCTCTGTCGATAGGAGAAGATCTCCCATCAATGTAGCGCTGTCTGCACCAGGGGTTATGTCGGGATATCTGCGTCACGCAGGGGTGTGGATTTTTCACACCCCTGAGTGATGGCGTTCTACTGATGTAAGTTTATAGTGTAGACCTGGCCTTGGATTCTAATCCAGGCCCTGTCGCTGGCCTGCTGTGTGATTCTGGGCAAGTCACTTCATCTCTCTGTGACTGACTTCTCCAAGCTGTAAATGGGGATAATGATACCAAGCTCCTTTGTTCAGTGCTTTGAGGTCTCCTGATGAAAGAGCAAGGTGGTGGTGTTGATAATTCTAAGTATAAAGAACCGGATTACATCCCTATGTCTAGGGGATCCTCCATGCAGAGAGTCCCCGTGAGTCATGCTGTATGGAAGTATGTGTTGCGTTCTCAGCATGGTCTGGTCCCCTTACCCTAGAATCCATGCAAGGAACTCCAGGGTCTGGGTGCTCATGCACGGAGGAAGTGGAAGGAGGCAGGATAGGGTTTGCTTTGCTCCCCGTTCTGCAAACCATGCAGGAAATCTGAAATAGATCTAAATTATTGATTTTTATTAATGAAAATCTCAACATGGGGGGAAGGGGAGGCATGCAAGGCACTTACTATCTCTAATGTCTGTGTACATGGTTGAATTCCACCCTATATGTTTCCTCTTAATGCTCTAGTGTTGAGGGCAAAGAACAGGGAGCCTGGATTCCAGGGTTATAGTTCCAGAAAATCACTGATTCACTCTGTATTCTCATGTGTATTGTTGCTATAGCCGTGTTGGTCCCAGGATATTAGAAAGACAAGGTGTGTGAGGTAAAAGCTTTTATTAGACCAACTTCTGTTGGTGAATGAGGCAAGCTTTTGGATTTATACAGTTTTCTTCTGTAGTCTTGGGCAATTAACCTATCTGGGCCTCTTTGTGCATATATAAAAGGAGCATAATATCAATTAACTACCCTCACGGGGGGTGTTATTAGGCTTAAGGCTTGTGTACAAGAGCAATTTGACTGTAGCAAGATGGGATGTGAAGCTACCTACCCTGCACTATCCTGTCATGATCTAACTATCTTTGTGTGTCCTGCTGACACATGTGAACTGTTCGTTAATGCACTTTGAGTTAGTCCTGTTTCAAAGGGGACTAGATCAAAGCTCTGTAACAAATTTAACCCGCATCAGCAGGGTGCACACAGACAGTTAGCAGGATGGAGTCACACCCAAGCTTGCCACAGTCTTAATTGTTCATGTGAACAAGCCCTTAATTAATGTTTGTAAAGAGCTTTGATATTATTATAATCATCATCATCCTTGGCAGGAAAATGCTGTGTATGTACAAAGTGGAGTTATTATTTATGATATTTTATTACTTTTTTTAAAGCAAGCTGTACAGTTATTTCCCCTGCTGGCTGGAATGCAGGCAGAGCTAATATTTTTCACATATACTGTATTTCACAGGTAACACTCTGTTCAAAATGATAACATTTACCACTGGGTATTCATTTATGTCATTCCAAGTCTTTTTCTGAAAACTTGGTTTTCTTGAAATAGCATCTGCTTCATAAACTAGACTTACTGTTTCCCTCTGCACTTTCAGGCAGATTGCAGAAGTCACTTTTGCTACTTCTGTGATTCACTTGTTATTGACTGAAGGCTCGCTGGTGAAGTCAGATAAAATACTTTATTTCGAACTGTTACTTTTGGAAGAAATCTCACGATTCTCACATCAATGGTTTGTGCTCCCTGTTCATTAGCAAATGGCCTATATCGTTCAGGGGCCTGAGTCATTAGATGGCTGCATCCATAAGAATACAGCAAAGTCATCATATGGCTTCTAAAAGTAATATATTGCAGGGAATTATCTCAGGTAGTTACTACAGTAATTGAATCAGTTTTTCTCATATGAAAAATATCTAACCAAATTCCCTTGGTTTAGCTGTAAAACAGATGCCTATCTCCCATTTGGGCAGTTTATAAACATGTACTTGGGTGTAGTAATTCAGGTTAATCTATGTTACTACACTGTCTTTTAGATGAGATGTAACACTGAGATTCTTGGTGGTTGTGATCTTTAAAGATCCAGTGGCACTTTTTCAGAGAAAAGGGGGTAATAAACCAATGTCCTGGACAAAATCCAATTCTTGTATATTTATGTTTGGTTTAATTTCCCCTTATCCTCTTTAAAAAACTGAGTGTCATGGTAGACCAAATTGGAAAAAGATTTACTACTATTTATACCATACATATAGAGACCCAAACTCAATGGGAACTCTAGGATATTGCCCTGTGACAATAACAAGTATCCATTACAGTTAGCTGTAATTTTCTCCATACAGCACCTAGAAGTTATTCAGTATGTGACTTAGAAAACAAGAATTGCCTTATTTATGGGAAAAATTATGTCTTAAAATGTCGGAAGACATTTTAATAAAAAAGTTAATTATACTATTGAGTAAACTTCATAACAACTGGCTTGCGTGTTTATCTTGATACGAAGTAGGGTACTGGTTTGTTTGAGTTTTGCAACTGATTTTTTTTAAGTCACTATTTTCTTGTAATGTTCAATAAGTTTCTATAGCAACATTTTATAACTCTAAATTTTAAAATAAGATTGTATAGCCAGATATAGATAAGAGTGTCACCATTCATTGAAATGGTTGTGTCCCAAACATATGGCAATTATATTTTTATTAGAAATTCTTTTTCTTTTTATATTCGGGGACAAGTTGTCTAAGGATCCATACTAATTTATACACAGATTTCTGCATAAACTATTGCTCATATGTATAATGGTACATGCAGGTCTCAGTCTGTGTTGGTGGAACCCTTTGGAGGATCTGTTTATATGCCATTTATATGTATGAACACAGAGGCCATGTTTTCAGAATTCACCCCTCTTTGCAAGCCCTAAATGGATCAGCATATTTTCAATAATTAACTACTTTCCTGAGGCTTCTTCACTCCTGCACATATGCAACAGTGTCATTCTTTTGATGTTTGGAGAATCCATTGATCTCACAAATAGAATATCATGGCATACATGGTAGGTTGTAAATTCTACAAGAGTCCCGTCTCCAGCTTTTTCTCTTTTACACTTATACACTAACACTTAAGGTGTTTAAAAGAGACGTTATAATCAGCCTTGTAACCGTAAGTGTCTCACAACCTTACAACCTTAACTGTGGAGTTTCTACTAAAGTGCCATAATTTATTGAAGACCCTACAGAATGGGGGTGGTGTGTGGGTGAGGAATTAATTCCAGTAGCTCAGCACTCATAAAGAACTCTGCAATAATAAATTGATGTGTGCCCACCATGGAGGAAAAATAATTTCTGTGGGGAAACAGATTTCAGTTTCAAGATTCTATGATCTTATTATAATGAGGGGGAAAATATTGAAAAACACCCCGGCAGGTTCCTTTTACCTCTTTGGAAATGTCAAGAGAAAGATTATTTGCTGTTCCATATTACACAACATCTGTCAGGGACCAAGGCAGTAAATTCTCCATTTCAGAATAAAGTATGACAGTTTTTCTTCCTCTCTAACATTTCCTACCATGATGAATCTTCTTGAGTCATGATTGCTATTTAAAGTATCACCAAAGCCTGAAGAATTATCTGTGTGCCATCAGACTTGCTTTTAACCACATTGTCTGATTAGCACAATGGGTTTGAAAGTTATTAATGACTATGCCATAAAAGGTAAACCAAATTATTTTAATGAACAAATAAAATAATAGATGTCACCTTGGTTGTAATAAATGCATAAACTAAACAGATTGCATCATCTATTCACTTTTAGTGGAAAATCATTTATTCAGTGTCAAGGACAGTTGCAAGGACTATATGCCAACAGGCAAGCCCTGCATGTGCATGTTCCCTTCTCTGGAGTTATGTGAAACATATGTAGTTCCTCTAATTATCATAGCATGAAGTACTGCGTGACTGGAAACATAACTGCATATAAATATAGGCACAAAACATACTCTATGGACAGGATTATAATCTCAGTTATGTTTTAATTCCCTATCATTCCATTGTTTTCCATTCTGGATTTAAACAGGGGTAACTGACCCAAGGTTGACATTTATAGGCATATAATTAAGGCTAGTTGTTTCTCATGGCAAACCATGGGAAAGATCATGCTTTTCTTATAGAAGATGCTGAAAGTTCCAGGATGATTTTGTATTATTATTAATTTCAAGATAGTGACGAGAAATAGAAGATGAAAATCATTACTGAAATCTCTCTTTCTATATTTCTCTTTTGCTTCTGCTGTTTAGGACTAGATTATTCAACCCTTAAATTGGAAGGCATTTACATTAGAGTCAAACTGACATCAACTCCAGTTGAGTGAAAGGATGATCCAGTGCTTGGAGCACTAGTTTAGACTTGAGAGACCTGGGCTCAACTCACGGCTCTGGTACAAATAGGGTGACCAGATGTCCCGATTTTATAGGGACAGTCCCAATTTTGAGGTGTTTTTCTTATATGGGCTCCTATTACCCCCCCACCCCCTGTCCCGATTTTTCACATTTGCTATCTGGTCACCCTAGGTACAGAATACATGTGTGATCTTCAGCAAACCCCAAAGTTGCCTTGTGTCTCAGTTTTGCACCTGTAAAATAGGAATAATAATATTTCCCCATCTCAGAGTTGTTGTGAGATAAATGCTAGAGCTGGTTGGAAAAATCCAGACAAAACACTTTTTTGTTGGAATTTGCCAATTTGTTGAAATTGAAACATTGCATAAAGATGGCTCAACTTCAACTAATTTGCAAAGGAAACGCAGGTAGGACTGCCTCTGAGTCGGGACTCCAAGGCTTTCAGGGTCTGTGGCTCTGGGGCAGCCCTTCAGCCCAAATGCCCCAGAACTGAAATGCCATTCTCATTCATGGAGAATTTTGACATATGCAGGGTTGGGTCACAACTGGAAAGAAACCAAATTTTAAAATATCTAACAAGAAGTTTATAAAATAAATGGGCCTGATTCAGTCCTGCAATATTCCACTTTTACACGGTAGAATTCTCTCTGTGTGTGTGTGTGTGTGTGTGTGTGTGTGTGTGTGTGTGTGTGTAATCTACAGAGGTCATACTTCAAAATGTTTCCTATTCTAAACGTTTCCTATTCTAAAAATGAGGAATGCTCCTGAAATGGATAATCTCGCTCAAAATGGAAGAAACTTTTGGAGTGTGACCATTGCATGTTTGTGTAATATACAAATGCATGTATGGAATCTAAAACCTACCCACAGGTAATAGTGTATAGTTGTGATATCAAAACAAAATATTTTTCTTTAAGTAATAAAAAGATGTGTTTTGAATGTCTTATATGGCATTTTCTAGTATAACAGAAGTGTGTAGGCACTGTACAATAATAATTACTAAAGTCAAAATTATTAAAAAATAGTCAGCTCTCCATATGTCCCCCCTAGCCTGAAATAGTCATTAACTAAAACAACACATTATTATTCCGTTAAAAATTAGAGTGAACCAAAAAAAAAGAAGCCTTGCAGCAGTTGAACTGAAGCTTGCCAAGCTGAGGCTTTGATGGAAAACTACAGGGAGTGATTTCCAGAGGTAGGAGCTGCCTACCTGTACTGAACTGCCCTTATTATTTACCACGGGAAGCCAAGTTCCTGCCATTGACAGTAACATACATTAGAATGCCTATTTTATGAAATAATTGGGCATTGAGGAATGTATAAAATCAAAAAGTTCATAAAATTTAATATCTCAAAATGACAATAGTTATGGTACATAAGATGTGATCTAGTGCACATCACTTTTTTGTTCTTCTGACCAGTGGAAGGTGATTTCCAAAGCATTGAAGGAGTCAGAATTTTCTTCACTGACATCATTTTCATTGTGATTTTTTGTGAGGGAGGTTAGGAAAAATGGTTTGTATAACTGGTTGTTGGCAAGATTAGAGTTTGTAAAACTGAGGTTCTGCTTCTGTGCACCTCAACTGATTGAATGGAAAATGTGGTTGGAAGTGGTTTAAGTAAGTGGGTCCCAAGCCATGTTGAGCTGAAAAGATCACTAGCAACTTGTTTGGCAGCTGGAACTTAAATGGTTGCTAGTAGATCACACAAACAAGTGTTATTTGCTGATAGTGGCCCAACGAACGCAGATGTTGGTTCTGAAGGCTTGGTTAAGAGGTGCATCAGAGCACATTCTATTAGTCCAGCCTAGAGATGACAGGATAATATGCAAAAGAACTGAAATCAGCTATATCCTGATTGGCCAAATCACTTCTACAGTCTAAATTCTGTTATGAACCATGATGTAACTGTCCTGAAATCAAATTGCATGTTGAGAAAGCATGTACATTTTCTCCCTCTGGTCAACATCACATTATTATAAATAGAATCTTAAAAAGTATAAGGTATACAAAAGGCCGAAAGAGAATTTGGCCAGTGAATTTGAGATGCTGTGTGAACCCTGTATAATTCAGAAGAATGACATGAATTTCTTTGGAGCAGAGTTTATTTGTCTTAAGTGTGGCAATAGACCTATAGACTGCTAATATCCAGTTCACTTGAAATAAAATGTTGTCTTTGAAATCTGGGTATTATATGTTACAAAATTAGGTTAATTTTACTGTCATCTAGATAGAAGATGTCATGGAGATCGGTTTTTGTTGAGAGGAAAAGTGCCAAAAGAGGGAGGAGAGAAAGCTTGGAGTCCCTGCAGAGAGACAGTAATGATTGAGCTTCTCTTTCAGGAAGAAGAAACCTATCTTTGTGTACCTTGCCCACATGATAAAGTTAGAGTCTGCTGCGTGTCAGTCAGACACACTGCAAAATAGACAGTTGTGAATTTCTGTTTATTTGGATGATACCAATTCTTGTGTATGTTATTAAAACTCTAGTGGCTGTTATGCAAAAATAGGTACATATCTACATACCTTGCTAAAACTTTTGAAAGACAGTACTTGGGAAGATAACAGAATGATTGCACCAATTGAAGTGGTTAGTCTCCAGCGCCTTAACAACCCAGAGAAAGCAGTGTGAGTGTGACACTAGAAAAATCAGCAATTTCCTGCATGGAAAAAAGTCTTGGAGCCTATTTGATATTAAAAAGAGAAAAATTCAGTTTAAATAGATCTGATATCAGGTAATAAGGGTTTTTAAATCTCTATATAGTGTAATTTAATCTGCTGAAGTAATAACAGTAGGTGCCGAGTAAGATTCCCATATGTGAATCCATGTAATGCACTTAAATCCTGATCTACCACACTCTTTTTCTTCCTGTCCGGGGATCCAAAGTGATGGCACTACCACTTCAATACTGATCTGCAGGATCACTCTTATTTATTTTGCAGCAGTGCCTAGAGCTTTCAGCTCCACATTCTAAGTACTGTACAGATATATAACTAAAAGATGGTGCTATTGTTCTAGTCTAACCACTCCACCAGCAAATAACTGTATTTTAATGCACAGAGCTGGATATACTCACAAGACTGGACTAGGTGGAACACTAAGAGTCAGAACTGAGATGGTACCTGTAAAATTGTAGGAATAGCATCTGCAGAGCAGAAGTAAGGTGTATTTTAGAAGCCTGTAATATCTGCAGTTCCAGTTCAGGCATCCCACACAATTTTGTCAGTGCATCTGAATCCTGATTAAAATAGTTTGAAATTTTGCAGCCTCACACCGAGTTTTCTCAACTGCTTTTTTGTGTAAGTTTCTCTGAAGTCTAAACACTCCCTGGCATGGAAGCACAAAGCCCCCCACTCCCGAAAGAAGAAGAATGAAAAACTCCCCAGGACTTTTCATGCCATTGATTTCAGTATCCTGCTTACCTTGAAGTCCCTCAATGGCTTAGGTGAGCTAGTGTGACAGTCTCATGGACTGTTTGGCTCTGTGGTCGGCCCATGTTGGAATCCTATCAATTTCTTATATATTGTGATTTTAGTAAACTTTGTTTTAACAAGTATTTTTTCAGTTAATCAGCTGGGCATGATGTATTGTGGATGGAGTGCAGGGGAATAGTAGGAAATTTCATCCAAAATACATTTTTGCAATGGAAATATGTAGTAATTCCATTGAGTATTTGCTTCTAATTCAAACCAGTGCAACCGATGACAGAATTTGGACCAATACTGGTAGTTTTGCATAGTCCTTTTGCTATTTTCACCATGGGTGTTGCTGGAGAACTTGAGTACAGACTGACAGGCATCTTCACATAAATTGTACTAAACTCTATAGTTATCTAAAACTAAAACAAGACAAAACCTTGAAAGGAAGTGCTTAGCCTTAAATCAACAAGCACCAGTTAGGAAGTTTTCTTGTATGCAACTGGCACTTATGCAACAGATTTCCATAGGTCTCACTTGCTAAGGTGACATTGCAGGGGCTAGCTTTATTTTGCGGTAGATAAACTTCCACTTATTTGTTCTTTAGCAGACATATTTGGGAACTGCTAGTTTGTTTGAGCCCTGAAGATGCAGTGGTTTTATCGCACATTGATCTGGCCCAGATCTAGGCTACATCTCTGAACTCCCTCCTTCAGTGTTTCAATTTACAAGTCTGCTTGCAGTGGTGTAATGCTGCTCATAATGTGACCTCTTTGCTGCAGCACCCCTTGTAATTAGCACTGTGCTCTATACTCTCCTTCTTTCACTGACTACTATCAGTAGTGGTATATTAGTTGTATATTTTAGGAGAGATCCTCTTTTCTCTTCAACTGGTGTTACTCTGCTGACTTCATTGATGTTACTTATGATTTATACCAAATCAGGCCTTTTTTATATAGCAAGAATGCATTTCTGATGTGCTTAATGGTATAGACCTTTAAACTGTGCCTGATCATTGCACTATATAGATCCGTATTTGCTTGCTCTTCCACATCCCGGTGTTCTCTCCTTGTTTGTTACTGTAAATTACTAGCATCGGAAAGCTAACTCTCACATCTGAGATTATAGAAAACATTATACCCCTAAAAGAAATAAATCTTTCTTATGATCGTAATCTCCCTTCTGAGGTGCTTTAGAGATGTGCTTTTCTTGTGGGTCTCTAACACACTTTTCACACATGGGTCTTGCAGATTGAGAGCTCCATGTACACTAATTTAGAAAATAAAAAAGTCTCAATGATAGTCATTATTTTACTTAGATAAAATGATTAAGATTGTCAAAATGTGGTTTTTGATAAATCCAGATTGCCAAGCAGAAATACAGAAAGGAATCATGGGTAGTAAAGCTTGGGAAAGCTGACATCTGAAAACAGTACACTAAGAGTTATTTTATTTAGGTAGTTGTAAATTAGATATACTACTGTCTTTCTAAACGGAGGCACATACATTTACATGGTCATGAGAAAAAAAAGTCACTTGCCAGCAGTTAACAAGGGATATACTTCTCTACTCCAGATCGGTCTCCTTCTGTCCAAGCTACAATCTCAGCTGTGTCTGACATCATCTCCTTGTGGATGTCTAGACATCAGGTGAAGTTCAAGGTGTGTCCAACAAACCCTAGCACCAACTCTGTCCACATATCTATTCAAGGGACACCATCATAGGACCTAACCACATCAGCCACACCATCAGGGGCTTGTTCACCTGCACATCTACCAATGTGATATATGCCATCCTGTGCCAGCAATGCCCCTCTGCCAAGTACATTGGCCAAACTGGACAGTCTCTATGCAAAAGAATAAATGGACACAAATCTGACATCAAGAATTATAACATTCAAAAACCAGTAGGAGAACATTTCAATCTCCCTGGTCACTCAATAATAGACCGAAATGTGGCAATTCTTCGACAAAAAACCTTAAAAAACTGAAACTGCAGAGCTGGAATTAATTTGCGAACTGGACACCATCACATTAGGCCTGAATAAAGACTAGGAGTGGTTAGGTCATTACAAAACCTAAACCTAATTTCCCCCATACTAATTTCTCCCTACTGTTACTCACACCTTCTTGTCAACTGTTTGAAATGGGCCACTCTCATTACCACTACAAAAGTTATTTTTCCTCCCTCGGTATCATACTGTTAATTGAATTGTCTTGTTAGACTGACCTCACACTTGGTGAGGCAACTCCCATCTTTTCATGTATTTATACCTGCTCCTGTATTTTCCACTCCATGCATCTGATGAAGTGGGTTCTAGCCCACGAAAGCTTATGCCCAAATAAATTTGTTAGTCTCTAGGTGTCACAAGGATGCCTCATTGTTTTCACTTTCACCATGTCACCCCTCTCTTTGTATGCCTCCACTGCTCCCTCTCCTCTATTGCTTCAAGCATAAACTGCTTATATTCACTTTCAAGGTCCTTCACAGTCAGTCCCCACCCTAACTATCATCTCTGATTCATTGTTGAGCTGCCTCTGATCAGCTAATTTTTAAACAAACTCCTTTGTGTATTCTCCCATGCTGCCCACACACACTTCACAGGCGCTTCCTGAAAATATCCAGAAAGCTACCTTCTTATCCACCTCCAAAGCTCTGCTCAAAACTTTTATGATGCTGTTACCGAAATATCGGGTAACCCTCTTTCCTTATCCCTGTCTGGCTGTTATTGGCTCTCAGCTAGGTGGACCTGATATTTCAGTAACAATGCCTACATAAAATTTGACAATGGTTAGTTTGCTGGTGTGCAGAGACCTCTGCTTTTTGTGCCGATCACTATTGTTTACTTGTACTCCTCCATCTGTCGTCTCTCGTTTTATAGTAGGATTGTAAGTCCTTTGGCACAGGAACTGTCTTTTTGTTCTGTGGTTGTACAGTGCCTAGCCCAGTGGGGTCCTGAATCATGACTAGGGGCTCCTAGGTGCAAGGTTAATAGAAATAATAAAAAATCTCAATTTTCTCTTATACTTAGAATGATAAATCAGTATATCACCTGATGTCCTTGTTCTGTATGTCAGTGGCTCTGTTGCTTGTGGATCAATGGAAAAATATCATTCTAGAAGTTCGGAAAGTTTTGTTACCAAAGAGGGTAGTATTTGACACTGTTTAGAGTTAGATGGAAAGCAAAACTAGGGTGATGGCAAAAACTGCCGAAATTCCATGTGTTTCCAGGAAACACGTAGGAACAATGCAGTAGCTTGTGTCTCTACCCTTCCCACACTTGGATAACAAAACTTTTAGCCAGTAAAGATTGCTTATCATGTAAGTTATTACTTCATTTCCATGTTCAACACCATCAGAACAGACATTAACCCAAATGACACAAAAATGGTTCAAATTAATAATAAAATAATTATAATAAAGAACCCATCATCCACAAAAGTATCCAGGATGCCGAACAACACCCATAAAAACAATTTCTCATTAACTAACAAGAAGAACATCTCAATGTGAGTGCAACTACAGACAAGGTGTAGATACAACATACAATGAGAACAGAACAAAAAGATAACAGCAAAAGTAGTAGTAATTTAAAAGCACCTCTGGCAAAAAAATAATTATGTAGGTATTTTTTTAAATTTGGGGAGAGATGAAATAAGATGGATTTCAGGAGGAAGCATTTCCCCACAATGCCAGGGTCACCGCAGCAAAACCTCAGTCAGCTACTGACTTCAGGCATGATGGTGGAACCCCTAACCACTGGGTGGTATGTGAGCATGAAATCCCATCAGGTGTAGGCTCAAGGAGGAGGTCTTGACGATAACCATTATGCATTGCGTCATGCAGTCTAAAGTTTACAGCATGTCCCAGTTTTTTCAGTAGTTAAATAGTTTTTTCAGTAGTTAAATAACTAAACAGATCAGTTTGAGTTTTCCTTCCTAGCTTACTCCCCCACACAAACAACGCAATGCATGTGGAATGTAGCAAGTATAGAAAGTATAGAAACCACCTAAAAAACTTTACAGTTAAGCACCTAAATCAATTTAATCTAATTTTCAGAGACAACTCCCCTCCCATTGAAAAGGACTGTCATACTGTTTAGCATTTGTGAAAGCTTTCTGATGTTATTGTTAGAGGTTATGTTTTGTAAACAGTGCTACTGATAAGCTAACTTCTCAAGCTCCAGAAGTGTCCCCTCTTCCATCCCCAGCAGTTTTAAATCAATACCATTTGGCTTTATATCACTGTCATACATAATGGGACGTAAGTCAACAGACAGTTCAATGTTATATATATCCTATGTCCATTTGTGTATGTCAGAGTCCCTAAATACCAAGGCCTACTTTTTAAATCATTTACTCTTCTTGGGGCTTTTCTTTTCATCATCTAAAGCAGAAAACTTGAAGTCATGAAAATTTTGCAAAGAACTAGGATGATGACCACTGAGCCAGCTGGATTTTGTTGTTGCTTGCTACTGCAACTGTTGTTTTTTAGATTAAATGCTTTCTCCCCAGCTCTACTGCTTCTTGCCTGGTAATTCACATGAAGGCCTGGATGTATTTGCAGATACTTGCAGATATTTATTTTTGTTTAGGGGGATGTCCCTGCCAGCAGGTAGGGGATCTTGGGGGGACAATTACTGCACTGGTGGGGTGCAAAATAAACTTTATTAAGAAATATAAAAACAGGGAAAAATTCAATAGTGAGGGGTATGGAGTTTGCTAACAATTTCTATGTAAAGGGTGTGTCACAGCAGCATATAACCAACTAACAGTTATGGGTAAAATGTGTTAAATAACCAACAACTCTAGGTAAAAATGGGTCACAGTGGTGTAAATGTAAAATGTGAGGTGTGTTAGAGAGAAAAAAGGTAACCAATGGGGTTTTTATGCTAGACTTTAGTAATGCAATTGAGATTTGGCAGCTATAGGAGGGTGTGGGGGGGTGAGCACGTGGTGGAAGGGATTAAGAGAGAGAGAGAGAGAGAGAGACAGTGGTAGAGGAATGAGGTTGGGGGGTTTATACAGAACACAGCAAAATCTTATCTATGATCTATCTTAACCAACATTACACAAGTTAGCAAGTAACAGAACACAATGCAACAACTTACTTACAGAGCACAATACAAACAATTATTTAAAGCTAACTTAACCACAGCTATGCGGAATGAAATTACAATTTATCTAGACTAAAGACTAAACCTAATGGGTGCACCTTATACTAGGGGTAGTTCCAGAGGACAGAGTGGTGTGTGCCCAGGATACAGCTCCAAGGTGGGGGGGCAGGGTTTAACTAGTGGTGGCTGCAGCAGTTTTATTTCTAGCAGCAAAGGCGCTGCTGTGGAGCTAAAAGCAGATTACAGATACAGACCAAGGAGTTAGCTTGGGTCTGCCTGCTGGGAAAAGAAAGCCAGCAGTCAAAACAAGGGGAGTGTGCAAGAGGTTTTTTCTTACCAATCCCCAGGGCAGCAGCAGCAGCAGCAGTTTCAGCATCAGAGGACGCAGAGAAGACTCGATTCGCTTACAATAACCGGAGATCTCCAGGCACAAATTCGTTGTTCGTGGGAGGGGAGTTTAAAACGGGGGTACGCTCAAAAACAAACGAGAATGGGGAGAGGGACCCCCAAAGACCCCTAGCTGATCAGACCAGGTGGCAAAGCAAGGACCTTCTCCGGGGGTCTGATCAGAAAATGTCTGGTTTTAAAGGCAAACTTAGGCAGTTTCCCACCAGTACTTTTGATTGGTTCCCCTTAATACGGGGGAGGAGAGAAGGCAGGGAAAACTACAGGTAAGCATAGGCATGCCTGGGCATGTTCTGAGCCACAGGTATGACTCATATGCTTAGCTATGTGTCCACTTTAGTTCTTGCATACCTGGGCAGAGCACCCCTACACCGAGCCGGGTCCGAACAAAGAAGCTAGACAAAGGAGCGAAAAGCCCCCTCCTTCCTGAGCAGAGTAATGGCTCCAGACAGTCTGCACAAGCCATTTCCATGAGCAGGGCCAGGCTGTGACTTTGGTCAGTTCCATGGCCGGGGGGTGGGGGGGCGGCCACTCAGCACAAACAGAACAGAAGGGGGGAAAAGAATCCAGCAGGGGGACAGCTGTAACAGACAGGGGGGAAAAAACTATGCTGTCTTGGAAATGAGTTATGATTTAACCTTTTAATTTTTTGGTGGGATAAAGAAGGGTGAAAGATAAATCAACGATTTTGCAGCAACGACAACAACAAAAAAGAAGAAAAATATAAGTGCTGTACCTACAGGTATTTTGAAGCTTGCAGCACATATGGTAGAATTCCAAATGGTATTATCCACAGCTGAGACCTTTCTAGCTGCCAGCATTATTTGCTTTGTTTGAAAAGACACATAATGGAGATTGTTAGCAGGGACATGCTGAGCTATTTGAACATGTTCTTATTGAACTATTTCTTTTGACTGTTATAATTGTTGTACATATGCTATATTAAGAGCAGCAATAGCATCCAAGTAGCTAGGTAGCATATTCCCCAACATGCAAAACATAATTACCCAGGCTTCATCAAGAGTATATCTGGGTATCAACTACCTAAAATTTTGGGGATGACTCTACTGACTGACAGGTTTCAGAGTAGCAGCCATGTTAGTCTGTCAGCAAAAAGAACAGGAGTACATGTGGCACCTTAGGCCAGGTCTACACTACCCCCCCGTCGAACTAAGGTACGCAACTTCAGCTACGTGAATAACGTAGCTGAAGTCGAAGTACCTTAGTTCGAATGAAAAAGCACTTACCCGGGGTCCACACGCGGCGCGCAGGCTCCCCCGTCGACTCCGCCTACTCCGTTCGTCGAGCTGGATTACCAGCGTCGACGACGGAGCACTTCCTGGTTCGATTTATCGCGTCTTGACAAGACGCGATAAATCGAACCCAGAACATCGATCGCGCGCCTCCGACCGGACGCGTAAGTATAGACCTACCCTTAGAGACTAACAAATTTATTTCAGCATAAGCTTTCATGGGCTACAGTCCCACTTCATCAGATGGATAGAATGGAACATACAGTAAGCAGATATTTATACATTCAGAGAAACATGAAAAGGTGGAAGTACCTATACCAACTGTAAGAGGCTAATTAATTAAAAGGAACTATTATCAGCAGGGGGGAAAAACTTTTGAAGTGATAATCAAGATGGCCCATTTCAGACAGTTGACACAAAGGTGTGAGGATAGTTAAGTAGGGGAAATAGATTCGATTGACGTAATGAACGAGCCACTACCAGTCTCTGTTCAAACCTTAGTTAATGGTATCTAGTTTGCATATTAATTCAAGTTCAACAGCTTCTTGTTGGAGTCTGTTTTTGAAGCTTTTCTGTTGCAAAATTGCCACCTTTAAGTCTGTCACTGAGTGATTAGAGAGGTTGAAGTGTTCTCCTACTGGTTTTTCAATGTTATGATTCCTGATGTCAGATGTGTGTCCATTTATTCTTTTGCATAGAGACTGTCCAGATTGGCCAATGTACATGGCAGAGGGGCACTGCTGGCACATGATGGCATATATCACATTGGTAGATGTGCAGGTGAACGAGCCCCTGATGGCATGGCTGATGTGATTAGGTCCTACGATGGTATCCCTTGAATAGATATGTGGACAGAGTTGGCATCGGGCTTTGTTGCAAGGATAGGTTCCTGGGTTAGTGTTTTTGTTGTATGGTGTCTGATTGCTGGTGAGTATTTGCTTCAGGTTGGGGAGGACTGGTCTGTCTCCCAAGATCTGTGAGAGTGAGGGATCATCTTTCAGGATAGGTTGTAGATCTTTGATGATGCACTGGAGAGGTTTTAGTTGGGGGCGGAAGGTAACGGCTAGTGGCGTTCTGTTATTTTCTTTGTTGGGCCTGTCTTGTAGTAGGTGACTACTGGTACTCTTCTGGCTCTGTCAATCTGTTTTTTCACTTCAGCAGGTGGGTATTGTAGTTTTAAAAATGCTTGATAGAGATCTTGTAGGTGTTTGTCTCTGTCTGAGGGACTGGAGCAAATGCGGTTGTATCTTAGAGCTTGGCTGTAGACAATGGATTGTGTGGTGTGTCCTGGATGGAAGCTGGAGGCATGTAGGTAAGTATAGAAGTCAGTAGGTTTCCGGTATAGGGTGGTGTTTATGTGACCATCGCTTATTAGCACAGTAGTGTCTAGGAAATGGACCGTTTGTGTGGACTGGTCTAGGCTGAGGTTGATGGTGGGATGGAAATTGTTGAAATCATGGTGGAATTCTTCAAGGGCTTCTTTTCCATGGGTCCAGATGATGAAGATGTCATCAGTATGGCGCAAGTAGAGTAGGGCGTTAGGACGAGAGCTAAGGAAGTATTGTTCTAAGTCAGCCATAAAAATGTTGGCATACTGTGGGGCCATGCGGGTACCTATAGCAGTGCCGCTGACTTGAAGGTATATATTGTCCCCAAATGTGAAATAGTTGTGGGTGAGGACAAAATCACAAAGTTCAGCCACCAGGTTTGCCGTGGCATTATCGGGGATACTGTTCCTGACAGCTTGTAGTCCATCTTTGTGTGGAATTTTGGTGTAGAGGGCTTCTACATCCATAGTGGCCAGGATGGTGTTTTCTGGAAGATCACCGATGGATTGTAGTTTCCTCAGGAAGTCAGTGGTGTCTCAAAGATAGCTGGGAGTGCTGGTAGCATAGGGCCTGAGGAGAGAGTCCACATAGCCAGACAATCCTGCTGTTAGGGTGCCAATGCCTGAGATGATGGGGCGTCCAGGATTTCCAGGTTTATGGATCTTGGGTAGCAAATAGAATACCCCTGGAGTGGTCGGGGTTCTAGGCATGTGTCTGTACAGATCTGTTCCTGTGGTTTTTCAGGGAGTTTCTGGAGCAGATGGTGTAGTTTCTTTTGGTAATCCTCAGTGGGATTAGAGGATAATGGCCTGTAGAATGTGGAACTAGAGATCTGCCTGGCAGCCTTTTGTTCATATTCCAACTTATTCATGATGATGACAGCATCTCCTTTGTCAGCCTTTTTGATTATGATGTCAGAGTTGTTCCTGAGGCTGTTGATCGCATTGTGTTCAGCACGGCTGAGGTTATGGGGCAAGTGATGCTACTTTTCCACAATTTCAGCCCATGCACGTCAACAGAAGCTCTCTATGTAGAAGTCCAGTCTGTTGTTTTGACTTTCAGGAGGAGTCCATGCAGAATCTTTCTTTTTGTAGTGTGAGTTAGTATGTTGTTCAGAGGTGTGTTGGAAATTATTCTTTGAGTCGGAGACGTAGAAAGTAGGATTCTAGGTCGCCGCAGCTCCTTCAAAGAGGCATGGGATACAATTCTACTAAATGATTCTATTGAAATGAATGAACAGCACAAAGCTTTCTTTTTTCCTGCATCAGCATTGTGTTACTGTACATGGTGAGCTTTTCATATTCCCTTTGAAAACAAAACATACAACATGGTTGAGACAGGAGGCCAAACATCAAGTATCATCAACCACCTTCGAAGCAGGGATATACAATTGTACTCTGTGGAGTTATTACTTTTATAAATGTTTTCTGTTACACAGCTATATTAATTGGCTAATATATTCCAATCTAGTACAGTTGTATTCAATTCCTGGGCTGTCTGCATCTGTCTCATCTAGACAGTTTTTCCCCCTCTTAATGAGTACCTTATAGCAGAGGATTCTTTATATGTTTTGTGTAATCTGTTGAATTTAAATAATGAATTAAATATGGAAGAGCAAGATAAAAATACCCTTAATTCTCCCTATTTATTTAAACCCTTCTTAAATCTTTTAAGGCAAGTGTCAACCGTGATTAATGATTTTGGGTGCCTCCATTTTTACCGGTCCAACTGGAGACATCTTAAAAGGAGCTGATTTTCACAGGGCAGGTGATGATCACTTTCTGAAAATCAGCTCCCTTGAGGCACCTAAAATCATTAATCACTATTGACACTGGCCAAAGAATAATTATAAGTCATTTTTATGATTAATTTTGTATTGATTTTTTCATAAAGAAACAGACAATGAAAAGTACCAAAAGGTAAATGATTTACAGCTTGTATATGTTTCCAAATACCAGATGCTTCACAGGATCTCCATTGCAATTATACAATTATGCGATTTTACTACTTGTTGGCAAGACTAGACAATACAAAACCAGACAATACTATGTAGACATGTTAGGATGGAGGTAAGAGTAATAAAATAGGAGAAGACATGTCTGAATAGGGGAAGGAGGGGACTGGATGGGGCTGGGAGAAAGGATGAATTAGATGGAATGACGGTTGTGACATACTGGTAAGGGATTCTGTCACTGCCTGCCTTGTAACTTCAGGGCTCCTGGGAACTGTGCTGCTAAGGTTCAAATCTCTGACACCAGTCCACGAGCATAAGCTCTCACCCTAGTTTTTACTAGCCTAATTACTCCTTGCAGAGTGACACCAACAGCACGCCCAGTTGAGTCTCCCCAAATCCATCCACACTGAGTTCTTAATTACCAGACACTTGGACTGTTCCTCTCTGGTTTATCACCTCTCAAGGTTTGAAACCAGCCCCCAGCTACCAGTTCGCTGTGGCACATACACTCTGCACAATTTGCAAACCAGAGACGTGCTTGGGGTAAAAATAAACAAAAAGTGTATTTAACAGAAAAATCACAGATTCAAAGATGAAATAGTAAGGGGAGAGCAATCACATACAAGTTACACAGTAAATAAGCATAAAGTCGCAACCTCAGGCTTTGCACTTCCATATTAGATAAAACCCCTTTTCAAATTCAAGTTTATGTATTGCCTTTGAACTATTTCCTGGAGTTACCCCCTAGCTACAGGAGGGATTCCGTGTTTTCCTGACACCTGCCTTTAACTTGTCCCTCAGCTTTTGGATGAAAACCACAAATTCAAGCTTCCTTTTTCAAAGGTTTTTTCCTTTTTTCCTGTTCTCGTGGCATAATGAGTCATGGGTATGCAGGGTGGGGAAAAATCCCTCTTAACTTGATATCCCTGATATCTCAATGTCTTCCCATTAACTCTAATAGCCCATCATTGTCTTTTTCTGGGCTGGTCAATGGATGATTTCTTGGAGCTGATTTTGCATAAACATCTGGCTTGGGAGGTGTCCCTTCCCACTTGACCGCTTCACCATTGTGCTGTGAGGTATAGCTGAAGTTGCCCCACAGCTTATGAGAACAGTTTTCTATATCTAGAAATACATAAATTAATAACCATAGTCTGTATACATATCTCATGACTATTAAGTTCAGTGCATTATAAGCTTTAATAAAAGAACTGGATGTATTTTACAGTACAATGACACTGTATATAAACAGTTGATTCAACTGTTTATTTTGGGGGCTTCAGATCCTTGGGGTGTTTGGATCCTGATTGTCATAGGGCTCTGGTATTCTTTGAGCCAAATCAACATTTTTATCCAAATGTATCTAGAAATGGGATTCAAATGTCTTAAAATGCATATAATTGCTCTCTATGGCAGTAAGTTAATGTTTTTGAAAATCTTGGTCTGCATCTAAGGATAACTCATTTTTCCCTCCCCATTGGCTTATTCCCAGGGCCAGCGCTAGCACTAGGCGACTCTAGCCGGTCGCCTAGGGTGCCAGGATTTGGGGGGCGGCGGGCGGTTGCCTCCTGCCTCCTGCCTCCCGGCTCCACGCTCAGCCACTGAGCGTGGAGCCGGGAGGCAGCCGTGGCGAGCCGCCCCCTGCCTCCCGGTTCGATGCTCAGCTCCCGCGGACCGCGGGCAGGGTGGGGGACTGAGCTCCCGTGGGTGGGGGGGTTGGCTGAGGGGGGGCGGCAGCACAGGGCCGGTGCAAGGAAGTTTCGCCTAGGGCACGAAACTTCCTTGCACCGGCCCTGCTTATTCCTCTACTCACATTTCCTGTAGGCCAACTTCCTATTAGTTCTTGATTTATTGCTTTTATTATCCCTCCTCTCAACTGATAAATCTCCTTCAACACACCTCTCAGCAGAGGCAACATGCTGGGGCAGGGCTCATGGGCCATATGCTCCCAGAGTTGCTGCTTGGCTTGTACTAAGCATGCTCATACAGACTGAGCATGCTCAGTAACATCTGCTGAAGCTGCTTCCCTCACTCTGTGCCACCCCACTCTCCCTCACACTATCAGCAGGAATGTGTCATCTCTGCCTCTCAGCTGCTGGTTTCCTTTCCCACCCACCCAAATTGCACTTGAACAAGACACTCCTTCCAAATGCCGGTGCCCCCTTACTCCAAATTGTTCTGTTATGTCACAGCATTTTTCATTTTGCCTGCAGAATCAAAGGGTATGTCTATACTTACCCGTCGCGTCGGAGGCGCGGGATCGATGTTCTGGGTTCGATTTATCGCGTCTTGTCAAGACGCGATAAATCGAACCAGGAAGTGCTCCGCCGTCGATGCTGGTAATCCAGCTCGACGAGCGGAGTAGGCGGAGTCGATGGGGGAGCCTGCGCGCCGCGTCTGGACCACAGGTAAGTTCGAACTAAGGTACTTTGACTTCAGCTACGTTATTAACGTAGCTGAAGTTGCGTATCTTAGTTCGATAGGGGGGGTTAGTGTAGACCTAGCCAAAGAAAGCTGCCTTCAGAATCAGAATGCATTCTTTCCAAAAAGTACCAGTAAAGTCCTTGTATTGCACCCAGAGCACAAAAGGACAACTTTGTAGTTCAAATGACTTATTAATTTAATTTCTTTAAAATTCACTGCTTAGTTCCGTCCATTTTATATGAATTTAAATAAGCAATATCTGATGCCTCCTTCACCAATCTTCAACTGGGGAAATTAACATTGATCTTTTTTTCTTCCATCTATTTAAATGTTTATATCTGAGGCCTTGGTAAATAGAATCTCAGTTTTTGCCCCAATATTGCTCAGCTGCTAGTAAAAATAAATGTTTTAGTAGCATCTTAATGTTTATTGGCCAGGAACAGAGGCCATTTTTGGATTTTTTTTTTTTAAACCCACCTCGATTCAGTTAATATGCAGTTATAGCTGTATAGGCTGTGATCTCAACAGATATCTCAAGATGCTGTGAGCTGCAGCCAGTTCTGGTTGGTACTGAAGTGGCACAGACACCCTCTTCATGTGATTCAGGAAGTGGTGCTGGTGGTCAGTGAATAGCACTTTTCCTCCCCATTAGTGCTGAACCAATGCCTCCACATGGAGTTAGGGAACATTATGTTGGTGGAGATGCCAGGCAAGTCAGTGGAGTTAGTTTGCGTCACACCAGCCAAGAATCTAGCTTAGTCTTTTGAGTGAGATATAAAGTTGAGGTCTTGACCTTTTGTGATGATCAAAGAGCTCGCATGGGAACTCTTCTGGGTTTGGTTCATGTAAGTTATGTCAACTGAACTCACAGATTTGTAAGGATTTGCCTTCTGACAGAATCCTAATAGTTCACATGCCAAACATGAACTGCCATGTACCACCCCGCCCGCGCACCTCCCCATACAAGCTTAATCCTCTTTGGAGGATAGTGATGAGTTGTTCCCTCCATTACTATCCCAGCATCTGAGTGTCTCCTGAGCAGCTCCTCCAGAATCTTTACTAGTTACTGGGGCACTGCTTTCTCGGTTGCTGGTCAGTGATGCTACTACTAGAGTGGGACAGCTTGCTGGCTCTCACTATCTTGTGGTTGATTCCTGGCCAATGGGAGACTACGCTTCACATTAGGGCCTGGAGTGGTCCTTCTTAGCAGTACCTGAAGAGTCCAGGTCAGTTCTAAAGGAGCCACCTCTTTTATTTCACCCCAAAAATGGCTAACGGTACATGGAGGATTAGCTGACTACAAGGTTTGGGAGGGTGGAAAGGGAAGTAACAAGGCTGTGTGAACACCATCAGTCTAGTTCCGCTGACCTTTGATGAATATGGGCCAATGTTTCAGTTTGGGAGAGAGGCCCAATCCCACTCTGATTTCAGGGATTTACGAGACTATTTCCCACAGATCTAATCCCATTATAATCTTTTTACACATTTAAGAATGTTAACTCCAATCTCTGGGCCACATTAATCACTTGTGTAAATATTTTACTTAAACTGAAGTGAATTTGGTCCACTGTGATTAGTTAATTTTCCCCTGCATTTTCAATCTCAACAGTATTGTTTCTCACTTTGGGCCTGATTTTCAGAGTTTCTGAGCATCCACAACTCTTGAGGAGGTAAATGGGAAGATGCTGGGAATCAGCACCTCTGAAACCTGGGCCTTTTGTGTCCTACACTGTTGTATACTGCAAGCTATTGTGTAGTGAGTCTTCTTGTTTATCACTTCAAAAGCTTTTTCTTCCCCTGCTGTCATGTTTCCTCTCAACTAATTAGCCTCTTAAGATTGGTCTATACACCTGGACCATCATGTTTCTCTGACTGTATAAATATGTCTGAAATATAATTTCATTCCATGCATCCGATGAAGTGGGTACTAACCCACGAAAGCTTATGCTGAAATAAATTTGTTAGTCTCTAAGGTGCTACAAGTTTTTCTTTCTTATTTTCATTTTGCTGACACAGACTAACACGGCTACTACACTGAAACCTTCAATTGCAGAGCATTGTTAAACAACTGTTACATTTTATCCCAGAGGTGGCTGCATTTCAGTGGTGGTTGAAATGATGCATGGAAAGATGTGTAAAGCAATTTGGGATCCTGTAGGATGAAAAATCAATGTACACATTTATTTATGATTAATGATTATCATCTCTAATGAAATTCCAGGCTGCATGTGAGAAAAGAGGCAAAAAGATTCAGAAACAATGTTGTAAACGTCATAGGTTTTTGCTGATTAAAATAGCAGACCTCTACCTGAATTAAGTTTTAAACAAGCCTGAAACTTTGGGATTTTATTACTTTATGCCCTCAGGAGCTTATTCTCTTTCCAATTATGATCCAGGGACTGCATGCCTGAACAGCAACACATTTCTGCAGTGAATAGCACAGCAGACATTATATTTGAATTGATTGTTTAAAAAGCTTTTCGCCAATATGAAAGAGAATGGCCCAAATGTGTTTGAAACAAGATACTAACTTTCAGCTGAAACCAGAACTGTAATAGACGAGAAATATGTTCTTAAGAAATGCAATGAAAATTAGTAGGTTGCAGATGAAAAGGGTCAAAATTGCTAAATAACGGCCATTCTTTCAACATGCAAGTGTAGCCATTCATGCTATTAGAAGCTGCTTGGTTAAAATGAAAGGGTCTTTTCTCTCATCATTGTTCTCCCATCACCCATTAGTTTAACAACGACAAAGCATATTATAGGGTCTATTTTACAACTGATACATGCACAGAATTTCTATGAATGTTAATAGCAGTTAAAGGCAAACCATTAGCAGCATAGATATACCTCTTATTGTATATTCCAGAGCATATTATGACCCACGACAATGCCATGTCAAAATATGGTCTAATAAGCAGAGTTGGTACTTATGTGGTGGGCCACTGAGGAAAACATTTGGATAATGATATTGCTAATACAGTGGCCTGAGTTAGAAGCCAAAGGAGGAAGAGCTTATTGCCATAGGGAGCAATTATATGAATTTGAAGATTTCTGGATCCTGTTTCTGTGTGTGTGTGTGTGTGTGTATAAAATAATGTTGTGATGGTTCAAAGAATGCCGGACCTCTAATCCACTTAACCCCACTTCTTTCTTTTTTTCATCTCCTTCCCTGGTCTCATCCTTCTCTCCAAGAACAAAGTTCTGCAAAGCAATGTGCTGTGGGGGCTACAGTCTTTTGAATGAGCGGGATACAGTCTTTTGCATGAGCCATGAAATCAAGGCCCCTACTAATTGTGAACATTTTGATGCCTGTACACTTTCACATTCCAGCTGGGGCAGAAAATTTAAGTACCAACAAACACTTGTCTAAGAACAAGGCTTTTGTCATGATATTTCCAGCTTAGTCAGAAGCAGGAAGCATTGGAAATGTTGGCAGGAAAGACTGTTCATGTTCAGTCTCTAGCCCAGTTTTGAAGGAGGTCTGGACAGTTCTGCTAGTCTTTGGATAAGTTTCCAAACTGGACCATTCTGCTTTTCACCTGTCACTAAATAAAATGTGGGGAAAAAATAGATAAGGCCAAAACCAAATCCACGGACACAAAATCTATTTTGATGAGCAAGAGGAGCTAGTCAGAATCTGATATTATGCAAATTTGATCAGTGAGGGTAATTGACTTGGAATTAAATTGGAACACTTTATCTTGGGATGTGGTCTATCATCTATCCCATCACTTTCTGTCTTTAAGTCAAGACGGGATGTATTTCTAAAAGACATGCTACAGCTCAAATAGAAGATGTGAGCTTGATACAGAAATTGTTGGGTGAGGTTCTTGAGCCTGTGTTATGCAGAAGGTCAGACCAGATGATCATCATGATCCCTTTTGGTCTTAAAATCTATGTATCTATTCATCTAACTCAGGAACTGGATTTCATAGCTGTCCTCTAACTCTATAATGTGGGCAGAACCAAAAACCTGGATTCAAATACCCTATAACTTTGGCTTGATTGGGATTCAGATTTTAGATGTGAGATTTTAGACCCATCAGTGGAAATAGAAAAGAAATATATGTGTGTATTTTGTGGAGATTGTCAAAATCAAACTAAGTGCCAGTGGAACCCAGACAGAATTCCAATGGACTCCTGCCTGCCAGGAAAATATCCAGTCAGCTCACCAGCCCAGCACTTTGCCAGCTCATTTGGTGCACTGCTGGAGAGCCCAGGGTTTTAGTCTTCCAGCTACTCACCAACCTGGGCTCCCAGGGATGCAAAGGTCTCCAGCTCTGTGGATCCCAGTGCTTTCAGGATCCGGGGCTCCAGGGCAGTCCACCTGGCAGGCTGTCTTAGAACTCCAACTCCATTCCCTTCAATGGAGAATTTAGAAATGATAGGTTTTCACTCTGAATCAGAACAAAACCAAAATTTGAAATATAGGAATCCTTCATGAAACAGAATTACTTTTCTCCACCCAGCCTTAATGGTCATTGTTCGTAATCAGCATTTTGATTAAACGGCTCATTCGTTAAAAATAACTCAACTACTGGTGTAGTAATTACTGCAATGTCTTTTTGACAGACAGGTCTAATATTAAAGTTTCTTTTTTCATTTGGGATGTAATAGGATGTTTGTGCTGTGTCTGTTATAAGAGATTAGGAGGCATTATTGACTGTCCATCCACAAGAAAACTGATAGGAGGAAATGCCCGCGAGGGGAAGTAAGACCCTTTTAAACCAAATGATTAACCTTGTCATATTTTTGCTGGTATAGTGGATAACACTGTCAAATGCATCTGAAGCCTTTCTATATTAACATGTTTTAATTAAGTGAGAAATGGAGAGAGGAATGTGGGAAGGAAGGGAGGGAAAAGCAACAAACCTGTTGGTTTTTTTAATTTGCCCATGAGCTTGTAGTACATTTTGAGCAATTTACAGAGATGCAAACAGCCAATAAATAGTTCATGTAGGACTATTTTTATAAAGTCTGCTTTTAGTTTGTGCATAAACCTTTCTTCTATTCTTGAGTTGTTTACAGATTATTGTGTATTTCCTGAACCTTTATGTTTATAGAGGGAAGTCCTCTGATTTTATTTCACAGAACAACTTCACTGTAAGCACAGGTTCCCTATAAATGGAATCGTCGTTTGCCCACTTCAATGCATCAAAACAATTTAAGGCTTTCACTGCGCTTCACTAAAGGCAAAGGGCCCAATTCACTGCTCACTTATATTGGTGATAAACCAAGAGGAACCCCAATGAAGTCATTAAAGAGTTATGTTGGTGTAAATGAGCACAGAATCCATCCCAAAGGGTATTACTCTCACTGAGAATGTTGTAAGCTGTTTTTATTGTGGATAAATTCTGTGGTGTGAACTGCCAGAGGTTCATGGTGTAGAATTGTAATTTAAAAGGAAACATAATGAAGTTTCTATAACTAAAGTTGCTACTGGTAGTGCAGAATAAAGAATGCTAGTAGAAGAGAGGGCCATATTTTCAATTGATGCAGGTGCAGTGAAGTCAATGAGTCTACCTCAGTTTACACTGGCTGAGAATCTTGCCTGCACTATTTTGCCAATAGAAGTAATACAGGCACTTGTAGAGTGGTGTTCCTTTTTGCACAATAGCTCCAATTCAACAAAGCACCCAGAGTTAGCCTAAAGTTAAGCATGTACAGTAACTCCTCGCTTAACATTGTAGTTATGTTCTTGAAAAATGCGACTTTAAGCGAAATGATGTTAAGCGAATTCAATTTCCCCATAAGAATTAATGTAAATATGGGGGGGTTGGGGTTAGGTTCCAGGGATTATTTTTTTTGCCAGACAAAAGACATTATATACATATACAGTATAAGTTTTAAACAAACAATGTAATATTGTACTCAGCAATGATGATTGTGAAGCTTGGTTGAGGTGGTGGAGTCAGAGGGTGAAAGAGGGTGGATCGTCCGGCGGCTCCTCTTGCTGTTCTTTCCAAAGTGCTGGGGATGTGCTCAACCCCCAGCTCAGCCCCAGTCCCCGCCCCCACTCCACTCCTTCCCCCAAGGCCCCACCCCCGCCCTGCCTCTTCCCGCTCCTGCTCCACCCTTCCCCCTGAGTGTGCTGTGTCCTCGCTCCTCCTCCCTGCCCTCCCAGAGCCTCCTGAACACTGCGGAACAGCTGACTGCTGCAGGCGGGAGGTGCGGGGAGGAAGGGGGGAGTTGCTGATCTGCGGGGCCACTGGCGGGTTGGATGGGAGCTGATAGGATGGCTGCTGGCCCACCCTGATTCCAAGCCCCCACGGCCAAACAACATTTATAAGCAAACATTGCGCAACTTTAAATGAGTATGTTCTCTAATATGTCAGCAATGTAACAACGAAACAACTTTACCCGGACGACGTTAAGTGAGGAGTTACTGTACTTGAATAATTTGAATTGAGGCTTGTGAGAGAAGTAGTCTTGAAAAATTACTTTTCTGTAGTTTATTTAATCCTCTAAGCTAACACTGTTAGGATTGTCTTTGCTATCTATAACTGCTAAGCACTTGTAGTTGGGGTCATCAAACCCAGTTAAAACCTTACATTCTCTTGCATTTAATACCTCATCAAATTATTGTGGATTTAACTACTTCTATGAAAGAACTAAAAACTGAAGAAAACATGCTAAGGCAAAAGCAGGAGCACTAAAAACAATCAGTAACCCAAAAGAGACTATACATACATTGAAGTTTTACAAAGAAATGCTTTCAATGTCCCTTAGCCACACACACACACACACATTTACATTGAGCAGAATACCCACTTGATCCAAAGCCTGCTGAATTCAGTTGAAAGAGTCCCGCTGATTTTAATGGGCTTGCAATTAAGCCCTTTAAACTGGCTGGAATTTTTCTAATGCAAAAAAACAAGCAACCCCTCCACCCCCCCACCAACAAACACACGCACAATCTGGCCTTTATTCAAACACAGAACTTTTAAAAACATACTTCAATTTGAATTTTCCAAATACTATGCTAGCAAATTCAAATGAAAAAAATGAATCTTGCTTGTGATTCTGATTTTTTAAAATTCCCTCTTTTGGGAGGCGGGGTATGTGTGTGTGTGTAGATTTTTGTATATTGCCATTGTGTAAGTTATGATTGGTCAGCATAGTCATATGATAGGATACTTTTTAAAAATTGGAACATTCTGTTTTTGAAATTATCTGATTTTATAGTAAAATTCTGAGGAAAGTTATGAACATGGAAGCCGTAAAATGCAAAACATAACAGAATAGAAAATTCTTTCCAGTATGCAGAAATTTGCCTATTTCCCCATTCACTCCCTCTTCCCCCCCCCCCTTCTATTTTTTAGGATCAATTCTAGTTCCACCTAACAGTAGAATTCATACTCCTGTGATAATTACCAAGGACCCCTTGTCTATCATACAAAAAAGGGAATTCTTCTCCATACAGAGGGCAGGTGTAATGGCGCTGATTAGGACATGCTGCCAAGGGAGTATATCTTTGATAAGCAACTGTTTACAAACAATCCATTTTGTTCCCACTAGTAAGGCACCAGTTCAGCAGAATGACCTCACTGCACATTAAGAAGAGGGGACTGAAGGTTTTGTTGCTCCTTTAAGGGCAGCTAGGGAGCACCTGCCACATACCAGGACAGCATGGGAATGCTGACCCATTCCCCCTCCCCCAGATGACTGGAAGAGAAGGGCACTATTTATGCTCATGTCTGCAGTAAAAGCCCTCTTGTCAAGCTGAGCAGCAGCACCAGCTTTTTGTAATAATCCGCTGTGGGAATTACGCTAGTTGCTCCCAGTGAGATGAGGGGTTTTCACCTCCTCCACAGCAGGTTGCTCCTCACTAAGCCCCCAAATAATGAAAGGGGGCTTACGCTATGATGTTGCAACTCCTTATGTAAGTTTGGGGCAGATTTCTGGTGCAGTTTCTCCATAGGGAATTGTAGGGTACCACGGAAGATTGTGTTACGGCATAGCAAGGGTGTGTTTGCTTTCTCATGCTCTGTCAGGGTGTTTTTTGCTTTCTCACACTTTTTTAGCGGCCAGCCACTGTAGGTCATGGCCGGCCAGCTGCAATTTGTTTTGAGCTAATTTAAAATAGCTCCTGCTTTGGATGGCCTTGAACCAGGAGGCGGCCCCTGCTTGCTTCTGTATGAGATGTCTGTATATAGCTATACGAGTCCGCCCCGTTTTTGGCACTCCGTACCAGGCCCAAATTATGGTGAGCTGGGTTCCCCGTCTCCGTGACAGCAATGCCAGGAGTCCCTGTTGCGGATGTGTCACTTTGCCTTCAATAAAGCCAATAACTCACAGAGTGTGTGGGCCTCGTTCTTGCAGAGCACCCTGGGTAGGCCCGCAGCCTCCCACGAACGTAACAGGAATGGATACAGTGATTAGAGAAATTGGATTTGGAAAGGATTTAAAGAAGGTACTCTTTAAAGGAGTGGGAAGAGAGAGAGAGGGGTGAGTTCAGGGCTCCCATGACTGGTACAGCAGGGAGTCAACCCTCCCTCGTTTATAGCCCCCCTTAACCCTGATTTGAGGTGGGGTGGTGGGGAGATTTCCACAGTAGGTTGGCTGGGGACCAGAATGAGTAAGGGGGATGGCTGGCAGCTGCCCCACAGGGTATATGTAAATGATTATGATATTACCTGTACCGTATCATTTTATCTGCCTGGTACTCCCAGACATTTAGGTATAAAGTTGTGGCCTAATTAAACCACATCCAATGTCTCCCATCCTCCTTCCAGCATAGCTGGACAATTGCAATAGTGGCAGCAAGCTCACAGTAGATGAAAGTTCTTGTTAACATTGCTCCTGTATCTCTCAGTATCATTTTAGGAAGTGAGTCAATTTCCCTTGTGATTAATACTGAGTTGGTGTCACAGGCCAGGTGTCTATTAGTAGTGATACAGTGGCCAACTTCAAACTGCAGAGCAACCTCAAATATCTGAGACATGCCAGATCATTTGCCTGCAGCCAATACAGGACCTTCTAGACAAATCTCACAACATAATTCAATATTCATAGAGCAGCTTTTATAACCTGCAACAGTTCATGTAGTAATCAGGGTTAATTCTGCCCTTCTATCACTATCTGAAGCAAAGAACAAGATTCCTATTATGCAGGACATACCTAATCTCATTATTGATTTTCCAGCCAGGCATTAACTACTGAAGAAATGTGACATTCTGGAGTGATTCAGAACAGCATAAACATGTCTTCCTAAGAAAGCTTGTTATTGTTATGTCATTGTTATGACCACAAGGTACCAAAAAGTGATCCAGATATTCAGTGATGCAGGATGATCTTCCACACTGAAAAGCTGTTAGATGCTTACACAGAGGTTAGCCCATGATGGAATATCAAGAGTAGTTTGAAAAATAGGAGTCAAGTGATCTTCATCATAGACCAAATACCTCTGCCATCAGCCATATTAATCCATCAAATGAAGTTTGGCCTCCAGCTTCAAATTCTGGAACTTCCACAGCTTTGAAAATTACCAGTGATGTAGCCCAGACATTTCCACTGGATGGTCTATCAGGTGTGCTTTCTTTCTGGTTTCTTTGAAAGGAAGAATGAGTATTTTGTCTTTCTCTTGTTTTTCTTTTGATGCTCTTGCTGGTTCTAATATAGATTAGTAACATGAAATTTTAACATTGATGAACATAAATGAAATTGAACTTTCCCAACCAGCCCTCTTTCCATATCACAATCACTTAAATTATGGGGGCCAGACAAAGACATCCTCATTCAGAAAGCAATAACATAAAAACACATCATTCCAAAAGTACCAGACCAGAGAACTTAATCTCTATAAAACAACCAGGCAAACTAAACGACTGTTTGCTAAACCCATGTAACTATATTACTTAGACTTTAGTGACATGTTTAGCAATTATCTGAAATGTTTGTTGGACTAAGTTCCTACAAAGTAGTCAGTATATTGGCCATCTGTATTCTATTTCATTGTATTTATTGGTTTGTGTTGACTGTATGGAGGAGAAATATAATGTAAAGAGGAAAATAACTCAGTTTAGAATACAGAAGGTCCCCAACCAAAGATAGTGATGCAAACAACTCCAAGCTTTAGTGTGTTCAACTACAGATCGACATTTTTTCAGCTTCAATCCCTTTCTAATTTAATAGAGGTTATACTAGTACTACACACTAGAGGCTACTAGTGAAGCTGGTCAAAATTTTTATGCACAATTTTTTTTTCTTAAAATGCAAACAAAATTTGTTAGAGTTTACTATTTACTATATTATTGACATTTTAAAAACAATTATTTTTTTTTAACTTAAAACGTGTTTGTTTCTATTTTGCAGGATTAAAAAAAATCTCACATTTTGAAATCCTTTCCAAACATTTCCTGGTTTTCTGCCAGCTCTAGTTATGGATACATAGAAGAAGAAAATACAGTTATAGCGTTATTTTGCCACAGAGAAAAGACCATACAGTTAGACCACTTAGAGAGAGTTCTTCCCTTATGGACTCAGATGCATTAATGGACTATAATAATTTTGAATCTGTGGACCTGATCCAAAGTGCAGTGCAGTTAATGGGAGACTCTCCATTACTTTCAGTAGGCTCTGAATCACCCTATGACAGCAATCTGAAATAACTGCTTGTTCTTTGTTTACATATCTTCTGAGTATAGATGTATTTAAGCATGGTGTTGCCGATCTTTTCCACCTTTTATAACAGCAAAAGTAAAACTAAGACTCAGTAATAAGTTAAAGAACTAACAACTTTGACTATATCAAGAGCTGGAAGCTTTAACTACATAGGTGTAATATGCTCCTGGGAGTGTAATGCTATCTTATGTTTGAACAACTAGAGCTTGAGGGAAGAGCATTCTCAATGGAAGTCAGTTCCCAAGCAGAGTCCAACTCTGTTAATTTTCATGGCACAGTATAAGGATCAACTATTTTCTCAGGGTTTTACAGGGAGCATTGTGGGATATACTATAGATATATAGGGAGATTGTGGGATATACTATAGATCAGTGTTTGGGACACCGCTTGTCCAGGGAAACCCCTGGCGCGCCCGGACGGTTTGCTTACCTGCCGCATCCGCAGGTTCAGCCGATCGCGGCTCCCACTGGCCATGGTTTGCTGTGCCCGGCCAATGGGGACTGTGAGAAGCGGCACGGGCCGAGGGATGTACTGACTGCTGCTTCCCGCAGCCCCCATTGGCTGTGCACAGCGAACCGCGGCCAATGGGAGCTGCGATCGGCCGAACCTGCGGACGCGGTAGGTAAACAAGCCGTCCGGGCGCGCCAGGGGCTTTCCCTGAACAAGCCGCGTCCCAAGTTTGGGAAACACTGCTATAGACTTTTCCATGGGGTAAGAGGACTAAGGCTCTGTTTGTTTACATTGGAAATTTGTACCAATATAACTACATTAATACAGTGAAAAACTCTAATGTAGACATTATTATAGCAAGTTTTACATCAGCGCAATTTGGTAAATTATCAGATTGAGCTGTATCCACGTAAGCCCTGCTTTTGGCTGCTGTAGCATGTCTACATTAGGGGTTTGCACCAGTGTAACTATATTGAAATAGTCACACCAGTGTAAACTTCCTTAATATAGACAGAGCTCCTACATTATTGCCTATATTGTTTATACTCACACACACTCTCAAGATGTATATTTATTTTGGTATTATACTAATAAATAGAAAAAAATCAAAGGTTGGTGGTCTAATTACAACTTTAATTGTCCTATCCAAGCACCATTTTTTTTTTTTTTTTTGCAAAACTTGGCATTGATCCTTTGATGGCTATTTCTGCTTTAATTTTTCCAAAGTCTTAGTGATCGGAAGCCATGGTGGGGATCTTTCCTGTGCATTTCAGTAATCTTGGAAAAATGTGTGATTTCTTTGGGGCTTCTAGTATTCCCTCCTGTGGAATATGATTTTCCTGGAATGAGGCTTTACTCAGCTCTCATTCTGGCCCTATTCTCTCTCCAGGTGACCATGCCAACTTTGTGGGATGCATAACTAAGCTCTGTGTTCACCATCAAAGTGGGGATTGCAGGCAGGTTGTTTCACTCTGCCTACAGCTGGTGGCCTCCAGCCTTGGTCTTGCTGTTGGTAATTAGGCCCTTAATTTGATCCATGGTCTTTGTTTTGTTGACTCAATAAAGTGCATGGTTTGATTCAGAGCCAACCTCTGTGAGAGTCAAGAGTATGTAATGCCAGTGGAGTTACACTGGTGTTAAAATGGTGTGAGAAGAGAATCGGGCCCATGTGATTTTGATTTTGTGTTTTCTTGTGAAGGACTTAATTTGTGCAGTAACATGCCAAAAAACTACTATTCCAGCCCTTGCTTAAATTAGTAGCTCTGGTGACTTAATTTATCTGCTTCTACTGACCAGAATGAGGGCTGCATGATTAGAGTCTTTGTCTAATGAATACCAATGGCACTGTCGTTCTTTACAGAGCATGGCATATGCACAGATGGCTTCTTTGATAGTTGCTGAGTCGGATGTGTGAGTGACAGTCTTGTCCACAGGTAGGGCACAGCTGCGCACTAGCAATGCTCTGAATCTAAGCAGCAGATTCTTTCTTTCTCCGATGCTATTCATCACAAAGCTTAATCCAGTCTGCCTTGCGACGCCTCGCTCCATATACACACTGACTCTTCCAACCGGAGTGGCATTCTGCTCTCCTTTTCCAATCATTCACAGAGATTCCAAAGGATATGAAGTCATCCTTACAAGCATCCCAAAATCTGTGCAGCGGTCGGCCTTTCTTTCTAGACCATTCATGAGCTTCAGAGTATAGTGCACTCTTTGGGATCCTGTAATCTGGCATTCACTCGACATGTCCAAGCCACCAGAGTCTTTTCTTACTAATCAATATTCCCATGAATGACATACCAGCATGATTTAACACTTCCACATTTGTCACCCTATCTTGCCATGTTATCTGAAGAATTTTACATGAGCATCTGATATGAAAGTTGTTTAGTTTTTTGGTATGCTTGAAATTAGTCATCCATGTTTCTGAGCGATATAGAAGAGTGAATAAAACACGTCTCATAAATATGGATTTACACTTTAGATGACAATTTGTTATTGTTCCAGGCTCTGTCTTGCAAAAGACCAAATTTCCTGGCTGCTTTGCTGATTCTACTATTGAGCTCAGCATCAAGATCTACATTACTGGTAACAGTAGAGCCAAGGTAGCAACATTGGTCAACAAGATCCAGACAAGTACCATCTAGGTGATATCTGGAACTAGTTCTGAAGAGCCTTGGTGTGAGAATGAATACTAATGAATACTGGCATAGCAAAGTATCAACTGCTGATAAAATCAATATCAAAATGGTCCTAAAGTCTTCATGGCTTATAAAATACATTTATGGCCTAATTCTCTACTGCCTTTCGCATTGTCTCATCATTTACACTTGACAAAGTGAGTACTAAGTGGATGCAAAGGACGGACTGGAGAGGAGAATTTTGATTCGGTATCATTTTATTTTCATTATACACAAGCATGAATAATTGCACAAGGTAGAAGGCCATGGAAAACCTATTTTTCAAAGGATTTTGTATTCTTAAGGAGTAATCTGACTTCTATCTGAAGGTTTTTGTTGTTGTTTACATTTCACTAGTTACTGGTAGAAGTATCTAGCAAGCTTTCCATATTTATGTATTGTTTAATCTGTAAGGGCTAAGCTCTTGTTGCAGCAGGGTTATGAAATACAACCTAACTAAGTTCAATTGAACTATTCATGTGCTTAAAGTTAGGCATGTGTGTAAGTACTTTGCTGAGCTTGGGCCTAAATTCTGCCTGTTGATATGCATGTGATCCCCGGTTGACTTCCATGAGAGCCCCACACATGCATCCAAGGGCAAAAAGTGGCACACAATGTCTAACACCAGTCTCAAAAAGATCTTTGAGGAGGGTTTTGTGAGAGTTTTCCAAAACAATGCTGTAATTAACTCCCAAGCTTTCTTGATCACGTATTGGCACCTTTTGAAATGAAAAGATAATACTATTTATGTATGAACAGGAGAGAATCACTTCACTTGTCTGCCAAAACTCTGATTAAATTAAAATGTCAGTGCTAATGTTATAGTTAATAAGCGTGTTATACATATTCAAAACTGTCTATATACTGCAAGTTCTAAGAAAGACACGGAAAGATGTAAAATTAACAGAAATAGCGTAAGCATAATGATTCTGCTTCTCTTTTGCTTGTATATCTATGCAGTAATAATAAGCTCAGATTGTGTATTATAAATCATAAGCATGCTTGAAGACATTAATGTATGATATTTTATCATTAGAAGCTGAGCTTCAGTAGATAAGGAGAAATGTTTGTGTTAAAGATACAGAGTAAATTCTTACAAAATAATCTCACATTAGTCACATTGTGTGAACTGGAGGATGAGAGGATCTTTATTAGACAATTCACCAGATGTGCCATCAGTAATGCTTTGCTATGACATTTGGGGACAGCTTTGAAAAGGTAAATAAATGTTCTTTTCCCCATATAGTTTTTTATTTGGTAAATAAACATCCTCATCAGCCTGTCAGTCTCAGTAGCTGATGCTTCTGGGGTATGCAAGCAAGCGAAGTAGAATCTGGATGCCTGCATTCCTGTATTGGCTACCTCTTCCCCCCACCATGGTCTTCACTCTCCTTTCATAATTCATGCTCTCACCCCCCTCCCATACCTCTCTGCTGCTCATCCTTCTTCCCTCCTGCCCCTCCAATACACACACATTGCCCTGCCCTCCCAATCCTATGGCCCTTCTGTGTCTCTCACACATTCATGCATACATACATTCTCTCTCTCTCTCTCTCTCTCTCTCTCCCCTCCAATCCATTTTAGGGTTTATATTATTGCCCATCACCATAATATCGGAGTGCCTTTCATGTAAAATCAGCAGCAATAGCAAAGTCCCTAATGGGCTTCATTAAGTATCTGGCATTTTCCCGCTTTGAAGGTAACAGTTCTGCTGGGGGTTCTGCTAGGGTTTGTTTTAGTTTATTAATTTCCTCATTTTGATTGTTGCTGCTGCTGCTGCCAGGAGATTTTGGAAAGGCTTTTTCAAAGAGGAAGATTCATGTTGTAAAGACAGACTCTGGATTCACTTGATCTCTTCTGGAGGATTGTTCCATAGCTGGATCCTCTTGTCCAAAAACGCTTTGTCCCGAAGCCCTCAGGTGCATCGTCCTGGGTTGCGTGATATGCATTGTCCTAGAGGAGCGCAGTTGCTGTGGTTCATAGATCAAAAATCACTCCCCAGTGTTGCTAGGGTTTGATGCATTAATTATTTTGAAAAATAGGACCAAGGCCTTAAACTGGCTTCAGAAGCAGACTTGGGTGTATGTTTACACTACATTTCAAATCCCACAGCAGTGAGCCTCAGACCCTGGGTCTACAGACTCAGGCTTGCTCTACGGTGCTAAAAACAGACGTCTAGATGCTCAGGCTCAGAAGCCTGGGGTGGGGAATGAATTTCAGAGCCCAAGCTTCAGCCTAAGCTCAAATGTCTACACAGCTGCTTTCAGCGCAGTAGCATGAGTGCAAGTAGCATGAGCTGTCATGGGTTTCAAAATGCAGTATAGACACACTCTGGAAGCCATTAGAGGGATTGGTGCACAAGTCTGAGGTGCTTGTGGTGGCCTAAGCTATGGAGAAAGCAGGCAGCTGCATTCTGTATCCCAGCTGGGAGAATGCATGGATCACTGTGGCCAGGTCTTTATCTGGGAAGAAGGGATGAAGTTTCCTAGGAAGAAGGAGGTGAAAGAAGGCATTTTTATATATGGATACTACTTGGTCATCCAGGCTTACTGAGGTGTCCAACAGGACCCCAGTACCTAAGTAACACTCTCCTGTTTTCCCCCAGCATTATTCTTGCTGCCTCAGACAATTCTCCCCCTCCTCTGGACCCTTCTGTGTCTCTCACACATTCATGCATGCATGCATACATACATACATATTATCTTTCCCTCTCCCAATCTATTTTAGGGTTTATATTACTGCCCATCAGTAAGAGAAGTGTTAGGAATTTAGGCATGGGACAAAAGACTGCCTACATAAGAGTCTTCCTGCAGTTTAAATAGGATATAGTCATCTTCACTTCCAGGCCCAAATTATGGTGTAGTGTTGCTATGTGCTGTTAAATAGCAGCTACCTTCCAAACCTGGATTTCAGTAATGGAGGAAACTATCCTTATATTTCCTTTATCTGCCTCAGTGTTGTCATGAAGTTTACTTTATTTGGGAGCCCACATGTTGCAGAAATCAAGCCAAGGGGTTCTATGAGTCACCAGTACTATACACAGGGATTTACCACTGAGTCTTCTTTTTCTGACCAGACCAGATGACTTTCCAGTCTCCATGACTGTGTTCCGAGTACCTCCTAAGGTGTGAATCTCAGTTTCTTGCTTCTCCTACTACTGTATCAATTTGTATGTTAAGCTTATGTGACGGGGCAAGGCCAGAGGGCTATAGGAAAGTGGTAAGAAACCACCAGTATGTTAGCCCCAGGCTAAACAAATCCTTGATACCTTATGGCAGTTGCTCCAGGTTAATCAAGAGACCTGGGGCCAATTAAGAACTTTCCAGAAGGCAGGGAGGTTGATTGGGACACCTGAAGCCAATCAAGGACTGGCTGGAACTAGTTAAAAGCCTCCCAGTTAGTCAGTGAGAGGGGAGGAGCTGTGGAAGGAGGTTGCGTGTGAGAAGCTGGAAGCAAGAGGCACTAGGAGCTGAGAGTAAGAGGACGTACTGCTGGAAGATCCTGTGGTGAGGATAAAGAAGGTGTTGGGAGGAGTCCATGGGGAAGTAGCCCAGGGAGTTGTAGCTGTCGTGCAGTTGTTCCACGAGGCACTCTAAACAGCTGCAATCCACAGGGCCCTGGGCTGGAACCCGGAGTAGAGGGCGGGCCCGGGTTCCCCCCAAAACTCCCAACTCCTGATCAGACACAGGAGGAGTTAACCTGGACTGTAGATTCTACTAGAGGGGAAGATCTCTGAGGCAAGGAGAATCCGCCAATAAGCGCAGGACCCACCAAGGTAGAGGAGGAACTTTGTCACACTTATTTCTTCTGCTTTCCTCTCTCTCTTTTTATTTGTCTAATGAAATCCAGATGAGCCAGCCAGGACCTTGCAGCACTTTGATGTAACCAGGTTGCCATGCTATAATGAATTCCCACACAGTCTGATCTCAGTTTTTGTTTTTTGGGGTTTTTTTTTAAAAAAAAGCTTTGTCTCTCACAGATTGGCCAGATGAAAATAAATGCAACCTAGCCAAATTTCCCAGAGCCAGAGGAATAAAGCTGAGGTCCTGGAATGGTCTGTGTGCTGTGTTTGTGGTCTTCTAAGGAATGCACTATGGAAAGATCAGAGATAGGAGTTGCATTTTCCTGTCTTTTGCTATTTTTTTCTTTGCTCCGTTGTGTAGTTTTGTTTTAAGAAGTCACATGGTTGGACTTTAATTACAGACCCTGAGTGCTACCACCTAAAGGGAATTTCCTTTTTCCAACAAGAACATTGGATGTTACTTAAGACCTTTTCAAGCAAAGTCTATTCTCTTCATAATAAACATTGAACAAAAATTGGGAAGGGAGATAAGGGAGTCGGCCCTCAAAATCATGAGTCAATTAAGAATCATGGGATTTTAAAATGATTTTGGGTCCTTTTTATTTGCCTTATGGTTTTGGAGTATTTAGGATTCATATTTTCAGCCTTTTTCTCTAAAACCAGGAGGACTAGACTTCAAATACAAACTCCATGTTCCCTGAGATTCTTCCATAATCACATGACTTCAGCACTGGAGCTTAAATAAAAACACCAGTTTTTGGGGATTCATGATAAAATTGCAAGAGCTGACAACACTGCTATCCTCAAAAGATAATTGGTGCATACACTAGCTAGTAACTGACCTCATGCAAGCAGCATGGGAAATAGAACTTCCAATACTTGGCACCGGAATCATAGACTTCTGTCTAATTTTGCTACATTATTTTAGCCAGTAAAATAAACTGATGATGTTTGAACAAATTGTTGTTCCACCCACCAGGTGGCAATGGTGCAAATGCATACACATTTTGTCAGGCTTTCAGAATGTGTTCTATGAATGTATTCTTTCACTTCTAACATGTTAGATATTTATAAGGTGCTGATCATCTTGGTAACTAAATATTACCTTGGTATCTAGGTATCTGAAATATAATAGCCCATAAAATGCAATCCCATTGACTTTAAATGGGGTTGAGCTAATATAGCTCAGAGGAAATATTGTAACATTGACTAGACAAAAGCTTTCTTATTTTGTATGCCCTTTATTTAAAAACAAAACACAACAGAAATCAGATATCATAATTAGGACTGGTTCGCAATTTTCTCTCGGACTGATTTTCTAATGGAAAATGTAGTTTCCACAAAATCAAAATTTTCTATGGGATTTGATTTTGCAAAAAAAAATTGTAATGGAAACGAAGGATATCATGTCAGGGCAGTTCTACCCAAATCAGAATATTTGGGGTTTTGAACTGACATGAAATGTTTCATTTGAATCTTTTTTTCTAAACCCTGCATTTACCTATGGGACATTGCCTTATGAAAATGGTAGTTCCAGCTCCCATTCTTCCCTGTAGAACTTCAGCTCCCATAATGCATTTTTTCTGCGTGGGGCAGCATGTGAATTATATGCATCTAGGTGCATTATGGGAAATGTAGTCTTGCCAAGAAGCCTGACCCATAGAAGAGAATGGGAACTGGAGCTAAAACTTCCCATTGGACAAGAGAAAAATGCATGTTAATGCTCAAATGTTCAACAAATTGAAATGAAACGTTTCTATTTTGGCACTATTCCAAATGTTTAGTTTTCTTTGAAAAAATGTAATCAATGTATTGACATTTCTGAATCAATTTTCCTCACCTCTAATCATAATACCTATTTTGCAAATGTGTGTGGAGTTTAATATGTGGTTTTGTTCTCTGAAAGCAGACATATTTAACAATTAAGGTAGATGTTTAAATAAAATAATTAGTTTTGTGTCTCCCAGTATCAATACAGAATTTTTGGGCATCAAAAATTGATGCTATTAAGAATCCTTAATATGTTTCTGCTTCAATTCAGGTGGCCCAATGCAGCATAGGTAACTCATTACCCCAGGAGGATTCTAATTCAGAAGCATTTTACCAATGGACTGCTGTAACAAAGGAAAGCTATATTAAAGTGTGCATTAGGGATTTGGGTTATTATAAATTACATTTTTTGAAATCTCATTTAGAACCAGGAACTAAAATGATGTTGGAAGGCTCAGAGGATTAATTCTTCCTGAACAATAGACTGTCACTGATCACTCTGTAAAGTAATTATGCCAAATTTAATTATACTACAAGCACATTGTATGATAGTCATAGTGTGCCCCAAAGAGTTTGAAAAGGTGCCACACAAGTGTATGGACTAGCTTTGGGAGCACAGTGGCAAATTACACATGTAATTGAGTACAACTTAATATCAGGCTTTGTTAATTAAGGGTTTGGGGTTATATAGGAACGGGGCTGGTTGGCACACTCAATGCTTTTCAATGTAATGAAACAAACCAACTCCCTTTCCTTCCCTCTCCCTACTTTAGTTTCTGGATGCTGATAAAATGTACTTTACTTATTTTAAATTTAATGGGTTAGAATAATTTGGGGCTACTAGCATCAGCAATAGCCAAACTGTCACAAGGCCTACAAAACTATGCTTGCTGTCCCTGTAGGGGACACACATCTCCTGTTATCCAACTTATTCCTATCCTTGTGATGTCTCCTTGAATGTAACCCTAGGACTCATGCATTGCCATTTCTGGTTCCTCCCCTGCTTTTTATGTGATTGCTCTGTGTTCCTGTTGGATGTTTGGAGCTGTGGTTGGATTTAGCTGATCCCTTAATTACAACATTAGGCACCTATCCTGCAAACTGTTCCATTCCTATGCCAGCCTGGAGTCCTATTGTAGTCAATGAAAGCAGAGTTCTGCTTGCTTTGGACAGCTTTCAAGGCCACAGCCCTAGTGGATTAAAGTCCTCTAGTACTGGAGACCCCCCTTTATACCGCGCACCACTATAGCGCGAATTCGGTATTAGCGCGGGGGCGAGCATGGATCCCAAAATAAATTGTTTATATTGGGATCCATGGTAACGCGCCCCCCTGCGTTAACGCAGTACCGCGCATGGCTCCCAAACCCCGCATTCTAGCGGGGGTGCGGTGTAGTATATTTGCCAAAGCCAGTCAAATCTTAGAAGAGAGTTAGGGTGTGCAGTAGGGTTGCCACCCCTCCAGGATTGGCCTGGAGTCTCGAGTCATTAAAGATTAATCTTTAATTAAAGATTATGTCATGTGATTTTCATCTCCAGGAATACATCCAACCAAAATTGGCAACCCTAGTGTGCAGTAAGACCTTGGTGGGTGGGAGGGAGAAATAGTTATGTGAGATACAGATGGATAAAATTGGTGCATTAAGGAAAAAACACTGCACTTTCGGAAAGCTGTCCAAAAGGTACTTTATTGGAAACACATATGCAGTGACAGCAGTTTGAAATGTATAAGGTGTTTATGCCAGTGCTATATGAGTACAAAAAGTAGTGGTGAAACTAACAAGAGAAAGAGTATGGATTCCAGGAGAAACAAGGCACGTTCACCGGCAATGAGAGCTGTGTGATCATGTTTCTCATCCAGAACTTAGAATATTTTCAACAAGCAATAAAAATGGTAAGAGCCAAATTCAGAGCTGATGTAAATGGGTGCAGGAGTGAATTATATCCACTTACATCAGGTGTGACTATGGTCTTACATCAAAAATGGAAAAGTTGGAAAAAATAAATATATGAGGTGCATTAAAGCCATCTAACCTAATGTGCCTGCTTTACCCTGTTTTATTTTTAACTATTTCACCTTCCCTCTCTATTTTTTCCTTCTCTAGAAACAAATCTAGGCATTTCCTGAATTCATTGATACTGTTTGATCTATTTTCTTACCCATGTCACTTATTCCGTAAGGGACAAATCATGACACCACCTTCATGGCTGTGAAAAGATCTTCTCTATGGCATAATTGGTTCTACTGCACGGGGTGGAACGTCATGCTAGGATCCTAGCCAGCCGGCATGCAGCTGCTGCGTGCCATAGATTCCAGCTCCATGGAAGCTGCACTCATCCTATATAAAGAGTTTGGGAACAATGGGGACAAGGTCTGTGAATCTGTGGGTATCTGGATCCACTGACCAATTTTCCTGCAAAGGGTGCAACAGTTGCAGACTGCTAAAGTCCTGAGCTATAGCATGTGTATAGCAGCTCTGTGACTGCTTTGAACTATCTAACCTGTTCTTCTCACACTAATCCATATCCCCAGAATTGATCTCATACTGCAAACCCTTGAGCAGCTTAAAGCTAGAGCTAGTCAGGAAAAAAGAGAAAAAAATTAACTCCTGTCAAAAAAACCCCCACCAAAGACTGAAAATTTTTGGCCAAAAAACTGCTGAATTTGGGTGGGGTGGGGGGCGTGTCAGTTTTCTGCCTTTTTTTTTTTTTTTTTTTAATGAACAGCAAATGCTTTCCAGAAAACAAAACAAACATCAAAACCAAGTTTTCTATCCAATTGGTGTCAATTGAAAATTTTCAACCAGCCTTCCTTAAAATAAACACCATTTAAATAAAAGGAAGAAGAGAGACGTGTCCTTCATCTTCCCCTACATGAAGGGAACTGAGTTTTCTAGACAGTATTTGCAACTTTAGTAGAGAATACCTTTAAAACTACTCCCTTTTGTGAAGCATGGACCTTTTTTCTGATATTTCTTTAGGTTCCTCTACATTAAACGAAAGTTCTACAGATTTTAAATTTTACCCCATATTTAATCTTTAGAATATTTCAGACAAACACTGTATAGTAAAACTTTTTAAAAAGTCATTCTACAATGCCTTACCTTAATTCCAAACTGTTTGTCTGTCATTTTGTTTGATATATTATGAATGTACATATAAAACATATTTCTGGATGGTTTTGTTTTGTGGCACAATTGATATGATTTTCAGGTTATAAAATAAATGTATAGTATAGGTTGGTTTATGTTTTCATAAGGAATGAGTATATGGTCACATTGTAATTCTTTTCTTATCAGGGGTATGATAAGATTGTACTTTGATATTATAACAATGATCACATTTTACACTAAATGTGATAATTGGAAGGCCAGAGTTAAGTTTGTGGGTTGCAGTGTGATCAGTTTTTGATTAATACACTCATGGCGACAGTACTATAGAAGTGAAATTGAGTGTGTTAGAGTAGATATTAGCTTTGGTGTGGTGTGCAGTGTTTTGATGATACAAGAAATTTTAACAGTACTTAACTCTAAGTAGCAAAGTATTTTTATGGGGGAATATACCCACTTTCTCTCTTCAAAATGATTGTACATGTGGTTTCACAGCAGCTTCAATAACATTGACAGTGTGGTGCAGACTGAAAGCCAAGTTTACTAAGCCTGATGTATATACATCACATGACAGCAGAATTATGCATGCTAACAGCAAACTCCTGCTTCTTGAACTGTCTAATACTCCCCCCGGCCCCCAAGTAATTTGGCACCAGTTCAGTCTTGAGAAAATCCAACCTAAATAAATAAATAAATAGGGAAGAAAACCATGTTATATAGCCATGAAGACAAGCTCAGAAAAGTATATCAAAGTCTGAAGGAGTAATTTCTTTTTCTCGTTCTGTGAGCTTGCTTTAAGACAGAACTGTCTCCAGAGTAACTGTGAGGTTTAAAGGATGCAATGGAATTAAAAATTAACAATATCTTGCCAATGCTAATTGCAAGTGATTCTTTATGTATATTACAAAAGCAGTATGTTCCCTAGAGCAGAGATGAGCATATTCCATTTTATGTGACAGCCCTGGCTGAACATAAAAAGGGGTATATTTTTAACAGAAATCATTTTAACTCATTCAGTTTTGAGCTTAGATGCTGAATGTTGTCACTCAGCAGGGTGAACACAATCTTTATCTGTTGGAAGAGCTGTCTGTGATGTAAGCAAAGTCTGAATGGCATCTAGTGATAAGCTGTGGAAGAGGACATCAGGAGCTGATCTTGTTTGCATGGGCACACCCATCCTGCCTAGGTGCTCAGCATGATCGGATGTTTGCCCAAATGATCACTTTTGGTTGGTGTGGGATCCCACACCAATATTTGTTATTGGGACTAAATATTGATCCCAGCCCTTTCTTTATGGGACTAAATTGGGGGGCCCAGATAATCTTCATCCAAGAATATTAAAGGAATTGGCACATGAAATTGCAAGCCAATTAGCAAGAATTTTTAATGAATCTGTAAACTCAGGGGTTGTACAGTATGTCTGGAGAATTGCTAACATAGTTCCTATTTTTAAGAAAGGGAAAAAATGTGATCTGGATAACTACAGGCCTGTTAATTTGAGATGCGTAGTATGCAAGGTCTTGGAAAAAAATATTTTGAAGGAGAAAGTAGTTAATGACATTGAGGTCAATGGTAATTGGGACAAAATACAACATGGTTTTACAAAGGTAAATTGCCCCAATCTCCTTCTTTGAGAAGGCAACAGATTTTTTAGACAAAGGAAATGCAGTGGATCTAATTTACCTCGATTTCAGTAAGGCATTTAATACGGTTCCACATGGGGAATTATTAATTAAATTGGAAAAGATGGGGATCAATATGAAAATTGAAAGGTGGATAAGGAACTGGTTAAAGGGGAGACTACAATGGGTAATACTGAAAGTTGAACTGTCAGGCTGGAGGGAGGTTACTAGTGGAGTTCCTCAGGGATCGGTTTGGGGACCAATCGTATTTAATCTTTTTATTACTGACCTTGGCACAAAAAGTGGGGAGTGTGCTAATAAAGTTTGCGGATGATACAAAGCTAGGAGGTATTGCCAATAAAGAGAAGGACCGGGATATCATACAGGAAGATCTGGATGAGCTTGTAAACTGGAGTAATAGTAATAGGATGAAATTTAATAGTGAAAAGTTCAAGGCCATGCATTTAGGGATTAATAACAAGAATGTTTGTTATAAGCTGGGGATGCATCAGTTGGAAGTAACGGACGAGGAGAAGGACCTTGGAGTATTGGTTGGTCACAGGATGACTATGAGCCGCCAATGTGGTATGGCCGTGAAAAAAGCTAATGCGGTCTTGGGATGCATCAGGCGAGGTATTTCCAGTAGAGGTAAGGAGGTGTTAGTACTGTTATACAAGGCACTGGTGAGACCTCATCTGGAATACTGTATGCAGTTCTGGTCTCCCATGTTTAAAAAGGATGAATTCAAACTGGAACAGGTACAGAGAAGGGCGACTAGAATGATCCGAGGAATGGAAAAACCTGTCTTATGAAAGGAGACTCAAGGAGTTTGGCTTGTTTAGCCTAACCAAAAGAATGCTGAGGGGAGATACGATTGCTTTCTATAAATATATCAGAGGAATAAATATCAGGGAGGGAGATGAATTATTTAAGCTCAGTACCAATGTGGACACAAGAACAAATGGATATAAACTGACCATCAGGAATTTTAGACTTGAAATTAGACGAAGGTTTCTAACTATCAGAGGAGTGAAGTTCTGGAACAGCCTTCCAAGGGGAGCAGTGGGGGCAAAAGCCATATCTGGCTTCAAGAGTAAGCTTGATAAGTTTATGGAGGGGATAGTATGATAGCCTAATTTTGGCAATTAATTAATCTTTGATTATAGCGGTAAATATGCCCAATGACCTGTGATGGGATGTTAAATGAGGTGGGATCTGAGTTACTCCAGAGAATTCTTTCCTGGGTGTCTGGCTGGTGAGTCTTGCCCACACATTCAGGGTTTAGCTGATCACAATATTTGGGGTCGGGAAGGAATTTTCTCCAGGGTAGATTGGCAGAGGCCCTGGCGGTTTTTCGCCTTCCTCTGTAGTGTGGGGCACGAGTCACTTATGGGAGGATTTTCTGCACTTTGAAGTCTTTAAACCATGATTTGAGGACTTCAATAGCTCAGACAAAGGTTAGGGGTTTATTACAGGAGTGGGAGGGTGAGATTCTGTGGCCTGCGTTGTGCAGGAGGTCAGACTAGACAATCATAATGGTCCCTCTGACCTTAAAGTCTATGAGTTTATAACATGACTGAAGAGAACACTGCCCAACTTACTTGGGGGTGGATATTTTGCTCATGGTTTACGTTTTTGAACCCTATTTGTGATGTTTTCCCAAATTAATGCCAGATTACTTCCCTCCTTTTATTAAAAGTTTCTTTTCTACACTAAGACTCTGTGCTTGCGAAAGGGGAAGTATTGCCTGTTAGAGGTGCCCAAGGGGTGATATGTAATTGTCCCAGGTTACTGGGTGGGGACTTGAGCCGGTTTTGTGTTGTATTGTTGAAGAGGAACCCCTAGATATTGAACCCAGCCCTTGTTGCTGCCAATTCCAACAGGCAGAAGAGTTACACTAATAAGGACCATTTCTTGGAATGCCACATTTGTTTTTGTCCCACATCAGAATGCAAACTAGACCTTTCAAATGTTTTTGTGAAAAAGTGAGAGGCCTACCACAGTACAGCCAATAGCATGATGGTTAGGGCACTCATGCAAGATATGGGAGACCTAGTTTGAAATCCTCCCTCTGGCTGGTGTGAAACAGGGATGTTTCACACCAACCACCCAGGTCAGCACTCTAGCCACTGGGCTTTAGAGTCTGTCTTACTCTCACTCTGTCTGTCTTTCCTGTTGGTGCTGTACCACTATATAAATGATTTTTTAGAGGACCAGAGAGAGATTATACCCTGATTGTTAGGGTATTCACTTGGGATGTGGGAGACCCAGATTCAGCTTCACCTGATTCAGAGCAGGGACTTGAACCTAGATCTCCCTGTCATACTAGTAACCAACAATTCATTCACAGTTCAAGGTCAATGGACAGCCAGCAGATGACAATGACTTTCAATCATTGGTGCCTGCACTGGCTCAAACAAATAAGGGGGCAGGGGTGGAGGAGAAGATAAGCAACTGTAAGGACAAAGAATTGTGAGTTTCCTTTAGTTCAGTCCCCTCATGAGTTATCTCTGAGGTCTGCAAGTGAAGGGCTGGAGCATACAAGTAAGCCTTGGTGTTCCTTCACCCAAAACATTGGGGCAGGCATAGGGGCCGATTTCCGGCTCCGCCCGTGGGTGCTGTCACCCGGCGTCGGGGGTGGGGCCCCGCCCCCGACGCCGGGTGATGTTGCGGGGCCCCGCCCCCGACGCCGGGTGATGTTGCGGGGCCCCGACGCCGGGTGATGTTGCGGGGCCCCGCCCCTGACGCCGGGTGACGTTGCGGGGCCCCGCCCCCGACGCCGACACCATGTTGCCCAGCGTCGGGGGCGGGGCCCCCGCAACGTCGCCCGGTAAGTTTCCCGCGGGTCCGGGGCGGGCGGGGAGTTGCTGCACCCACCAATTTTGCTCTGTGGGTGCTCCAGCCCCGGAGCACCCACGGAGTCGGCGCCTATGGGGGCAGGAAAGCAGCATAAGATGATCCTGAAAGGCTACAAAGTGCTTCAAATGCTGCAAATTCCCTTTAGCTTCGAGGAGAGACAATGTCATGCCTAAGAACCATCCAGTCATGACCTTGCCAATCTTATTCATGGGAAATGGCAGAGTTAAGAGATATTACTGTGGAGCCAGTGCTGCCTGCTTTTGCGTTCCCTCACCCGTTTTACATGTATAGGGAAAAAACAAGAAAAATAAAGTCTAGGAAAAATCTCCAAATAACATCATGCATGTTTCCTTTATTTCTTCCAGTGAGTGCAGTTTCTCCCTCGTTGGATATTTCTACATATCATTCTGCATGCACTAGGGAAGCAGTACTTTTCCACTTTCTTAGTGTAAGTCTCTTATCAAAATGCAGTTAGTTTCTGTTTGGCAAGTGGTGTTTGCCCTCCTTTTTCCTTGCTCAACTGTGCAGATTTTAATTCTGAAATGCATCATTAAAAAGAATAAGGTTTCTGGGGAGACTCCCCTGAGCTTCCTTTAAATAAAGGTTTTACAGAGCATCTGTGAGTCTTCCAAAGCCAAAGTTTCCTGGGGGACTGATTTTGACCATTATTTATAATGTCTTTACAGCTCACCACTGGCGATGTGGGGTGCCAAAGGGGCTTTTTATTGGCTTCTTTCCCTCACCCCCTTTTTTTAAAAATCACAATTAAATTGCTAACTAGCTGCTTTGCTGAATAACTGGCATCCCCTAGGAGACTTTTTCAGGTCCTCTGAAAACTTGTAAAACCAGCTTTGCTAACCTAAGACAGCCTCTCATACGCTTGGTTATTTGTTACAAGGAAAACCTTAATTGGTGTTTGCATTTATCATGTGTCTGAGTCACTTCTTGTATGCCAGTTGGAGGAAGAATTGTAGTTCTGGATAGCCTAGAAAGAGGATAGCCATGACAAAGAAAAAACTACCTTCATGGCCATATGCAAAACAAACAAGTTTTTAACCGGTATTATGTGACACGGGGAACACTGTTCTTACTGTATCTTCAGAACTCACTTTTATATCATGGTTTTGGGAGTTCCCTCTCATTTAATGATGTTTGATTAGGAGAGCTGGCCAAAAAATAATTTGATATAAAAGTTTTCCATCAAAAAATGCAGTTTTGTCCAAATAAAAATGTTTTCCAGGAACATGTCAATTTTGACAGTTTTTTGACTGAGACGTGTCTAAATGAATCAATTCAGACTTTTTCATTTCATTTTAATAATGTTGAAATGTCCTATTTGAACTTTAATATGATTACAATAATTTTAATAAGGTAATATCTATATAAATACTGTATTTTATATTATATTTATGTAATATTTCATAATGTTGACATTAAAATGTTTTTATATTATGAAAATGACATGACTCAACATTATTAAAAAGAAGTTTTTGATGTTTCTGAACTATTATTTTCAGAACTTCTGAGAAAAAATTAAAAATTTAAACTTTTTGTTCCAATTTGGAGCAAAAACTAATTTGAAATTGTTGGAATTTCCCATGGGATGGAAATTCCAGTTTCTGAACTGCTGTATGAATTAGTTTCTACTGAGTGCATAACTTTTAAAAGAATTTGCATATTGACTGAGTTTGGTAAGTCTTCTCAGTGGTATATTAGATATTACCCCTTAGGTAACAGCATCAGACTGAAGAGAGAGAGGAGTTTAGGTCAAAGATTAGGTTTACATTTGATTCTGGAAGTGCTGTGATTCTCTGTTCCACATTCTGCCCTAGATCTGTATTGGGAAGGCTGGGGATATTGGCAGTTTCCAATTTAACTTAAAATTGGAGTCTACCCTTACTGAGGTACTCAATTAGCTTATTCAGGATTTGGAGGTTAGATACTGGGTGATAGCTGGGGAAGTCCGTAGAACTGAATGGTGCTGATTCAAATACTAACTGTAATATGGTGTGCTTTAGAATGGATGGTGATTGATTTCCTCAAAGGAGGTTTTAACATCAGTTTGTATCTGTTCCAGATGCTTCTTCTGTGCTCTTTTCCTAGCCACAAAGGGCAAGGACTGTGTTTGCAGGATTTGCTACTGTGCATTTGTTGTGTGAACAGGCCTTATGTAGAGGGAAGGTGTTGTGTCTGGTTGGAGATGTCTTGAATGGTGCTTCCTGGTAGCTGACTTAGAAGTAGTCTTATCTTTATTTGCAGTGGCAGGTGCTAGGCTCTGGATTTTGGAAGGCTGACAAAACAGTTCACAGTCCAAAATAGTTCAGTGGGTTATGATTTAGCAGCTGCTTTGGTGGAAAAGAACAGGAATCTCTGCTTCCTCTGTGGGTGGCCACTATCTCAGCTCACTAACTTTTTATGCCTGAACAGTCGTGCTGGAATTAGGGGTGTAAGGAGTGCTGCTGCACATCCTGGTTTGAAGTAGTAATAACGAACACTGAATACATGGTTTCCATCATCAGCACCCTCACTATAAAAATTGTTCCAGCACCCTGTGCCTGAATCTGTCTGTCTGTGTGTTTTGCACTGCTGTCTGAGTTTCCTTCCTTGCTCATCAGGGAAATACCATATTTTATCACAGCTGTCCCCTTAAGACTGAATAGGTGGGACAGTCTGAGTTTACCTGATAATCTCCCAAGATGCAGCAATTCTCTGAAACATTGAAACAAACGAACCAACCTATGTAACTGTATTTCACTAAAAGGAGTTCACGGATATTCTTGAATTGGCAAGTCTGTTTCTCATAAGAAAGAATACCGGATTGTTCTTTAAATGTACAAACAGCTAGATAATAATCACCATAGCAACTGAAGAATGTCAGGTGAAAGTTATTCAAAAAGGATTTAATGAATGTATGATGTTCCTTTTCTCCTCAGATAATTTGCAATAAATCTGCACAGTATTGCTTTATCCATATCTCTCAAGTACTCCCTTGTTTGAAGGGGCATTACTCATTTTAGTCCCTATGTTCCAAACAGCTTTGGTTTGTCCTCACTTTTATTGCTGAAAATTGTTTACATCAGAAATGGGAAATCATGAAACTGCAGCTGCAGAGGGAGTTATTTACACTAAAGGAATGAATCCTGCGGCACTTCATTTTGTGCCTGAATTTATTTATTTATTGATTGATTGATCGTCCTGCATTTTGGGCCTTTGTCACATATTGTGTCCTGCAATTGGTCCTCAGCAGGTTGAAGGATATGGTTTTTATCTGAGTTTATTGGGATGTCCTTAAATCAAAGCACCAAGACATGATATTGAAATCCATGAATGAGCTTTAGTGATCATGTCTGCCCTCTGGGGTATTCATGTAACACTTTCTAACTTCTCAGAGTCTTGTCCCAACATGCTGATGTGCCATCCTCACAAAGGTTCTTGGAGAGCAGTGTTAACTCAAGTTTAGTTACCTAAGCCTGAGACTGAGTTTCAAAGACATGGTCAGGATTCTGCGGGGGATGTTACCAAGACATTACAAATACATTTTAAGAATAACATTCTGTTAACTAAGAATAGCTAATTGTTAGACTACACTTACAGTCCTATATTAAAAATATTTAAGACACCAAATAGCCAAGCTTAGTCAGTTTATTAGTCAAAGACAAAGCAGTACAATACAAAAAGGAGGCATACATACTACTCCTTCTGAGAAGCAGTCCTGCAGTGTTCACCGTATATAGAAGGTGTGCTTCAAAAATATGCAGTGAAAACTACCTAGATTTATAGCACAGTTGTTTATAAGTTAGAGTGCAATGTGGATTTCACCCACTTGTCTCAACGGTACAGAAAAATAAGTAGTGTACCTTCCTTACCTTTGTCTTGGATACCACATTCCAGGCAACAGTGGGCCATGAGTGCACTCCCTAACTATACCAGGACACACCATTCATGCACCTTGCTTCTGACAGGTTTTGTATGTGTCTGTCCAAGGATGGAATTCAACTGCACAAAGTGTGATAGGATATACGTTAGCATGAGTGAACAAGAGTTTACTGCATTCTGGGAAAGGCATAATATAACTTACAGTGACACAATTTAACATAACTAGCCAGCATTCATATATGATTTAATGTGTACAATATTAATTACATGCATGTTATACATATTGATTTGATTTAGAGCATATTGATATGCCATGCACATAACAAATATGTATTGGCTAACAACTCACAATGTGTTTTAGCCACCAAATACAGCACTATATCTACAGCATCTTTGTGTAGTTTCCCAGCTTCTTGGCTGTCTGTTTTTAGCTGCCCTTCTTACCTGGTTCCTGAGACCCAACCCCGTCTGCCCTTCCCTTTACTTAATGCATCAGTATACAAAACACCTCAACTAACAGAAGTATATGAGTACTGTCTACATTACTCATGTGACCCTACCTCCTGCTAAAATTCCTGCTTCCAATTACTTCACTGAATTGACCAGAGAAAAAAGTAGTTTAATATGGCTGGAATTTGCTAGCACATACTGCGTTGCTTAGTGGTGGAATGGAGAGAGGTCTGTAATATTTCTTAGTCACATTGGGTGGGATAAAGAGAATTAGGCATTGCAACAGTTAAGCATCATAGTGCGTAACTTTTAGCTGCCTAGAAAATTCCAGGAACAATAGTGCAACCGACAAAGCCTGAGTTAGACGCATAGGCTCCCTATACAATGAAAGGGGAGAGACAGGCATCAGAAAATGCAATCCACAAAAACCAGCATGTTAGGCAGGAAGCTGCCTAAGCCAAGCAAGGGGAGATGCTGATGAGAAGAGTGTGCTAAGTCCCCTTCCCTTGGACAATGGTGCCTATCTCTGCTTAGTGATCCTCAGCAGAAACCTGCCATCCGGAGTCAGGTGGCTTAGACACCTAGGGTGTTTCTTGAGAGAACGAGTTAGGCACTTGCCTTGTTTCACACACAAAACAGCCAAAGGAAGAGGAGGAGGTGTGGGTGGATGCCCACCTTATAACTTTTATCCTAGTGGTTAGAGCACTTACCTGGGTTGTAGAAAAACCAGGTTTAGTTCCCCTCTCTGGTAGACGTGGAGAAGGATTAGAAGAGGGATCTCCCACCTCTCAGGCGAGTGCTCTAACCAGTGAGCTATGGGATATTCTGAGGGGATGGTATTCCCTCTGTCTCTCCTGTTGAAGCTGTTCCGCTGTATATAAACAAGGAAGTGGTTGGAGCCGCGGGACTGGCCCCAGGGTCTCCCACCTGCCAGGTGTGTACCTCAACCGCTGGACTACAGAGTCGTTCTCACACGCATATTTGCTTTCTCTTTGGCCCAATGACTGTTCAGCTATGGAGAAATACTTAAACTGGAGAGACGGAGGGAGCCTCACATCAGAATATCCTGTAGCTCAGTGATTATTGCACTAACCAGAGAGAGGGGAGACCCCTGTTCAAATCCTTTCTCCCCCTCTGGTAGAGAGTGGGGAATTGAACCTGGCTCTCCCACATCCCAGCCAAGGGCTCGAACTTTTGAGTTACAAAGTGAGCTGGCAGCAGCAGCACCTCCTCCAAATGCATTTTGAATGGAACCTGATCCAGTGGCTGGCCTCTGAGCACACCTACTGGATCGGGTGCCACGCGTGACATAGGTGACCTGAATGCCTATTTGTCCTGGTTTGTGAAACTCTCTGGGGTTAGGTGGGAGATAGGTGTCTGGATGCCTAGAGCGGGGCAGCAGTGTGTATGCCTAGAAACTGAAAGGTAGGCATCTAAGGAACTTTTACTGTGAAAACTTAGGCACCAAGTGAATTTAGGCACTACAGGGTGTGGCGGGAGTTTTGTGGATCGCAGCAGAGCGAAAACTGGGACTTTAGCACCTAAACCTGAGACTTAGGAGCCAAAGTCTGGGGTTTAGGTACCTTTGGGAATCTAGGCCATTGGATACACTGCTTTGTTATTGTAGGGTTGCTCATAAATTCAGCACTGCTGGCATTTTTTAAAAGGCTAAAAAAGGCATTAGACATGCCTTGGAAAAAAACACAGTGGAAGAAAAACAAAGACTGAAAAAAATAAGAAAAAAATTTAATTAAAATTCACATCACTCAATGTTGCCGGCATGCCTTTAGGAAGAGTAATAGAGGCAGCCAAAGTATGTTGTTATGGACACTGCAAATGCTTTAATAGTGCTGGAATCATGAAATGATAACACTAACTGTAGATATAGCAAATTTGTACATCCAGTGCTAATTAGCTTTGTGTGTAGGCTGATGCTAATTGGCTTGCAAAGCTCACTATATGTATACAACAAAACCAAAGGGAGAAAATATATCTTGGAAAACTGTTTTTAAATTGTTTTCCTTGTAAATGAAAACCATTAAATGCATATCATTATGCAGATGAACATTCATGTGTTTTTAATAATTTTGTCTGTTTAATTTGTTTCTTGGAGAGCTAATTACCTATTAAAGAATGATCCTGACTTCCTTTGTATTATTTTCTATGTTGAAAAGAGCCCCCAAAACCTAAATGTAGCTGTGGTCAGTTCCACAGGCAGAAAGACTTGAAAGGGGAATGCCAAAAATGGGAGAAAAGTACTTAAAATTAAGAATACATTTGTAACCTTAACACAAGATTTCCAATTTTGTGCAGATATGGCTCTATCTTCCTCTGCTTGCAATATTGGAGAAAGGGACTGAAAGGTTCTTTTTTTTTCTTCTTAGGTGCTTATGTCCCATTAATTGGGATCAAGGAGAGAATGTATTGGTAATGGATGAACTTCAGAAGACCATACGTTGGGTGAAATCATGGTCCAGTTGAAATCAATGGGAATTTTGCCACTGACTTCTAAAAGACCAGGAATTTATTCTTGAGTTTTCCTGAAGTTTATCTGATATAAATATCTCAGGCATCCCAGTTTACCCCCTCCTACTGATAACTTTCCAACAGTCCAATCTCCCTGTCTCTTTCTCAAGATGACCACTCTTTGGCCCATATTTTTATTCTGTGACTGGAGACCGGGAAAGAGTGCAGGTTAAATAGGACATTATTATTAAGGTCAGATTTTTTTTTTTTAAGCTTGAGGTTACGGTTCACCCTTTGCTCGTGTTGGGGTTATAAATCTAGTTTTTATTAGTCTGCCATCAGTCAGGGAGTTACATAACTCTTTTGGGATGACTACTAGACAGGATGGTGTGAAACATCCCATTAATCACTGAGGGAGATAGGTATCTCTCGTTTATATCTGGGCCAAATAAGATTTAGAGTGTCTTCCCAGATAAATGTTCATGTTGTATTTTCTTCAGCTGTGGGCCTTGCACACAGGGAGATAGACTTTAGTCATCCTGTAGCAAATAATTTGGGTGAATTGTCCCCACCCCCCATGTTATGAATCCAGCAAATATGTAAGGTGCCACTGCTCAGTTATCCTTCAACCCAAGTCTCCAACCTGGTGGCAGAATGGACTGTCCACTGAACCACACAACTTAAAAGTTCAGCTATGGACAGAGAAGAAAAGAACTTCTTGCATATATAGCAGAATGAGAACTGCCAGAAACGGCAGATGTTTTGGCATAACTAGTTGCAATTATTTGATTAATTGCACCAGTGCAGAGTTTATATGTGAAGAGTTTGGAAGAGATACCAAATATTTAGGATTTTATAGCTACAGCCCCCTTTTCTCTTTTCCTCTTCAGCATAGGGGATTATAATTGGGACATCATGATTGGAAGGTGCTCAGATACTAGGGTCATGAGGGTGATGTGAAAATCTATAGAGAACAGAACTTTTATTTTTTTTTTTTGGTTAGTTTCAACTTTTCCAAATTAATTTCCTATTTCTCACAAAATAGCCTCCCCATTTCACTTCTCCACAGATAACACCCCCACCCTCTCATTTTGGCAGCTATATAAAAAGTCTATCTGTGTGAAATGGGTTTTTTTCATTATAATCCACTGATAATTAGCAATGGCAGATGCAGTAGATGTTGTTTTGTCCACAAACAGCAACTCTGGTGAACACCTGCCTTCCCACTCCCGGTTTGATAGCAGCATGCAGAATTTGCAGAATTCATTTTGACTCCAAGCACCTGCCATGTGTAGATTGGACAACAAATTGTTTGTTTTAAAATCCTATGCAATTGTGAAAGGAGATAGGAGAGCTATTTTGGTTTCCAAATGGTTAATGTACTTTCAAGAGGCAATTTTGAACTGTTTCTCAGTCAACCTCTTAGTGCCTTCACTAATACATTTTCCACTTGGCTTGGTCCAATTATGATTCTTTATCATTTTTAAACTTATGTACAGAGGGGTGGCTGGCTATAAAGACTGGTAGTCAGCAATACCATGTAGAGATCTGAGTTTGATTCCCAGTTCCTCTGTACCTGATCTGGTAGTCTCTCTCAGGTATTTGGAAGCAGAATGCTCAAGCTCAGGAAGTGAGGTTGGTGGGCAGAGTATACATTTTGTTATGTCACAGCAACCCTACCACCTAATTAAGCAACAGTGTTGTTCCATTGTATGATGTTGTTCACTCTTAAGTGGATGAGATGGATGGAAGGTGTGAAGAGCACAAAAAGGGGGACTCGTTGGAACTAGTAAGGAAGGAAAACATTTACTTTATTTTGCATGTTGATTTTCATAACTTTGATTTGTATCCTATTTCCATAACAGAGTAAAACTCTTGTGGCAATGCAATAGTTGCCAATATTATACACAAAAGCCACTAGAGCATAATGTTCTTTTTCATACTGTTTTCCTCACTCTTATGATTGCTTTATTAAATACTGTATCTTACTCAGTACCTACGTTGCCACGGCAGCCAATGTCCCCCACTAATTTCTTCTGTTTCACCATCATTAGCATGTTGCTGTCACTGTTCCTACAAAGAGTAGTATTAATTGAGGCAATTTATTCTATCAGAGGTGGAGATGGCATATTTATACATTTATATCACTAAAATTAACAGTCTACATTTACCTTGTCACTTCTGCTTGGTTACTCTTTCTATTTGGTGTGTATTTGGTGCCCCTTATAACATTTTTCTCAAGCTTTGGTCAAAGCACTGGGCATGGATGTATTTCTTCGTTATTCAAGGCGGCTGCAGGATCACTAATAGTTACTGTTTTTGGGTTGCTTTTGTTTCTGTGTTGCAGTATCCGATCATCCTGCTTCAACTATCTGGTCATGGTAATGTTTCATTTTGCCTATCATGTAGCACAACAATGGATCTGCCACCCCACTGGAAGCATCAGAGCATACAATTAATAATCACCATGTAGATCCATGAATGTGTAACACAGGTGGGATGACACATCCACAATACGCAACTGAAGATATCTCTGTTACTCGACAGTGTCAGCGAGTGGATTACTTTGTCCCTTGCGATATATATCAGTTACAGGGAATATAAACAGCCGCTGGCTTAGATTTATGTGTATTCTGTGTGTGATGTACCAATCACAAATACTGTAAGCAGCCTCTAGAGCTCACTGTACAAGGCTGTCATGGCTTCCTCTGATATAAGTATACTACTGATTATACTGCTCGTTTTATATCACAGAGCTCTCTTTACTATTCAAAAGGCAACAAGGTATTTTACTAAATTTAGCTTTGGTTAATGATTTCATCTGACAACTACTGCATCTGACTTTGTAACATTTTACTCCTCTACAATAACGAACCATAAATATAGTAGGGCTAGGTTCTGTTCTGTATCACACAAAGGTAAATCCAGATTAACTCGATTGACATCGGTGATTTTACACCAGTATAACAGAGAACAGAATGTGTCCCAATGCTTTTAAAGAGGCTTCTGGAAAATCTCAAAAAATTTGAGTTAAAAACCCCTATTAGAACACCAGACCTTCCTCAGGACAATGGTAATTGTTCTTTATAATATATTTTCTAATAACATAGCTATTATTTTTGTAAATGCAATGGGAGTGCCATTCCACACTCTAAATGATTTTACTGTTAAAGAGATCTTTCTCATACTAATCCACAAATTGTTTTTACTTAATTTCATCCCTTTACACTGGATTTTAGCTGTTTGCACCACCCTAAAACATTTCTCTCCATCTTTGGTGTTCACAACCTACAAATATACTGCTTTGCACTGTGATCCATTTTGTTCCCACAATGAAGCAGCACTGGGCTGGATCAGTACTCGAATGAAAGATCTCCTAGGAATATTTATGTGATGGCGATTCAGTGTGTGGTACTCTTCTCTCTGTGCCCATATTGAACCAACTCCCTTGCATGGTGTGTGGGCCTGATGTTGCTAGAAGTGTTGTCTTTCTGATGAGATGCAGAATCTAAGTCCTAGCCATTTGCTGTATGCTTTTCAAAAGAATTGGGGTTTATAGCTACATTTCCTGACCAAATTCCAACTCAAGTAATTACATTTTACCTATTTAAATCTCTCCTTCATCTTCACTTGAACATGATATCCTTCTTTACTTCCTGTCTTAGACCCTTATCTGGCAAACCTTTATGCACGTACTTAACTTTACAGCTGAGTAATTCCATAGTCTTCAGTAGTACTAGTCATGTGTGTTAAATTAAGAACATACAAAAATGTTTGCAGGACCGAGACCTTAAACTGTTGCTGTACATTGGTACATGTCCCATCCCACAAAGTTTGCATTTCAGCACTGCTGAATAGATCTCTCTATGTCCTTTTCTTATCTCAAAGTCTGTAGCGAGGCTTAATGAGTTTTTGGGGGTTTTTTTTTTTTTGCAAACTGCGAATGTTTTGGATCCTCATAAGAAAGACATTATATAGATATAAAGTAGTAATAGTCATTATTATTTGATGTTATGTATACATTTCCTGCATGTCTTAGGGTATGTCTACACTACAGCTGGAGATGTTATTTTTGCTTGGGTACTTTACGTATGCTATCTTTGATTGAGCTAGCATGCTAAAAATAACTGTGTAGCCATGACAGTGCAGGCAGCACGATGGGCTTAGCTGCCCAGCTGCATAGCTAGGCTGTCAGATAAGCCCACGCAGCTGCGGCTACACTGCTATTTTTAACATTCTAGTTTCATCATAGCTAGCACATGTACATCTACGTGAACTGGAAATTACACCTCCAGCTTCAGTGTAGTCAACAACCCTTAGTTGTTCTTAGTCTAGCTATACCTGGTTAGTTCCTTTAATCTTTTTGGAGAAGCCAGTTCCATCAGCCCTCTAATAATTTTTGTTGCTCTCCTTTGAACTCTGTCCAATATTTCTACCTCTTCCTGCTATTGATTTTCCCAGAACTAAACACAATATTATGATCGTGGCCTCACCACAGTTACTTATGGAGAGGGACTGTTTCCTGGGCAATTTACCACGTGCTGCCTCCATTTATGCAGCCCAAAATCACATTGGCAATATTGCAGCCATATAACATTGCAAAGTCTTCACTCATTTGCTGTCCAGTTTGACCCCTATGCATCTCTTTGACATTTGTTGCCAGGATTCTTCCTACACTTGCATACATGTCTCTTAGATTCTTTTTCCCCAGAGGTATTAGCTTGTATTTTTCCAAGACAAATTATTTCATGCCCATATTTCTAACTGCTCCTTCTCTCTTCATATTACGTTTCTATCCTCACGTGTGTTTGTAATACCTTGTAATTTGGTGATATCGGCACATTTTAGTAGTGTGCTATTTATTCCCTGTTCCAAATAATTAATAATGCTGTTAAATAAGACTAGACCTGAACACTGACCCCTGAAGCATCCACTAGAGACCTCCTTTCAATTTGATACATCACTCTTGATTGTTCCCCTTGACTGTGGTTCATCAGGTAGTTTGTAAGCCATATGATATTGACTTTCCCCAGGAAATTAATTCAAATGGTGCGAGGTAAGATTTCAGGAGACACCGACTGAAGTACACTACTTACATTTAGATATTGGTATTGTATGCCGCCGTTAGCTACTAATTTTGCAATTCTATCAAAAAAAGCAATCAAGTTTGTCTAGAATGATTTGTTCATTATAAAGTCATGCTGCTTAATGCTCATGCTTCAGTTATTCTCTAGAAATGTTTTATTATCATTTATATAGCACCATAAATTTGCACAGTGCTTTAAAACAGAATAAGCTACATTCTTTCCCCTGAAGAAGTCACACTCTAAAGGCCCATTTACACTGCAATGACAGTGCTAGCACACATCATTCTCTTGGACAGGAACACAGTCCTCTCTGTCAGATACGTTACAGAATTTGTGGCAGAGAACCAAGCATTAGCATGGCAGTTCCTGTACAGTACTCCCTTCCTTAGTCTTCCATCTTTCCCTGCAGAAGTTGCTCTGCAAGAGCAACTCAATGCCTTAAAAGGGCTTACTCAGGAAAGAGATGGTGACCAGAATCAGCAAAAGACCACTGGAGTGGCAGAGAACATATTTACATGATTTCTCTTCCCCGCTCTGAGGATTTACTGAATGGCTGATCAATTTTTTTGCAGGCCCCTTACCATGCCAGGTGGACTGTCTTATGGATCAACCAGACTGCAACAAAGTTTTCCTCCATGGGATTCAGTGGCCTGAATATCCCACATTCATTGCAACAGGGACTGTAACCTGGGTTTCTCAGATGAGTGCTCTAATCACTGGGCTGTGTGGTACTCTGGGATGACTTGCTCACCTGAGAGATGGGAGCTGAAGTTTGTGGGGTCAATTTCCTGCTCCACATCCGGCAGAATGAGAAGCTGAAGGTGGGATCACCCACATCTTGCGAGAGTGCTCTGACCACTGGGCTGGGCTATCTTTTGTGAGGAAGGGATGACCTGTCTCAGGCCCCTGACTCTGGAAGAACATTTGCTGCTGTGAATCCCTAGCAGAGGTAGGTGCCTCCTGTCAGGTGACTGATGCTCTCTCAGGAGTAGGACTTAGGTCACACCCCTCTCCTTAGCAGTTCGTATTGGCTAGTTTAAACAGCTCATGCTCAGCTTGTGGCCTTTTGTGAATACCATTCTTAGGCACCCAGTGCTCCCCACGCATTGTACAGGGAGCCTGGACATCTAGGTCAGGGCTGTGGATTCCATTAGGTGGCAGAGTGCCTAAACGCTAGGCCTTGCAATGCAGAGTCTAAATCCCATGGATGGATCTAACCCGGCATGCTTATCTTTAGGTGCTTAAATATCTTAGAAATTCTGGCTCTTAGAGTTTGTAGCATGAGTCTCCAGCGTTTGAACTAAAGAGCCAGGCTCTCTAGTGGCATCTGTAACAGACTCAGACCTTCTGTGGATTGGGCGCAAAGAGAGGATGCATAGTATATGTTGACCAGTGGGTTATATTTGTTCCATCCTATGTTGAATTCATATATCTCACAGTGAATGAAACTAAGCGTCACTATTATTGTCGTGTTCTTAATCAGCTCCTCTCTATTTGTATCCCATGACTTCTCTTCTGGTTGGGTTTTCTGCTTTCTGGATCATAAAACTGTCCTTCACGTAGTCTAAGAACTGCTTTGTGGTGTTTTTTTCTGATTGCCTGGACAGTGAGAGTCCCCCATTAGTATGGTTTCTTACTGCTCAAGCACCTTAGGAGCTGATCCAGGAATGCTTGGTTCTTGCTGTCTTCCAGTCCTGTTAATCAGTGGCAGAGATGCACTGTTTCTCTCTGTTACTTCATTCCTGATGGAATTCTCAACCAAACAATCCCAGCACTGAACTTGCCATTGTCAGATTTTACCTCACAGACAGCATAAAGGCTTTTGACCATATAGTGCCCACCTTCTACCTCGCCTTCTCTTGTTACAGTATCTGTCTTAAACTGATTATACCCATCCATTGAATACTGACATTCCAATTATGTGGATGTTCAGAAGCAGGCTACATCTTTAACACAAAAGTATTGTAACATGAAATCAGTATATAATAATATTTAAAAATATATCTGTTGCAACATGAGCAGGTGGTGTTACACAGCAACACTGTATTGGATGAGCTCACTTGTCAAGTCTTATCCAGTATCCTGTCTATGACAATGACCAGTACCAGATGCTTGAGAGGAAGACACAAGAAACCTCCCAAATGATCCGTTTAACTTGGCTGTGCAATAAATGACTGGCAATGTTAACGAGAGTGGTCCAACATGTAAATAAATTAATTTAGCACAAGAAGATTTTTTAAAAATTCGGATACCTACTCCCTTGCCATAAAATACACAAATATATTGTATTGGAATTGTAATGGGCCTAGGAGTCCATTTCAGTTAACTTTTTAATCAGGTTGACTCGGGATGGGATGGACTAGTTTATCTGTCTCCATGCTTGGACTGAGCTTCCACATTTCTAGGAAACATAGTTTGCATTGAACTAGAGGTCCATGTCTCATGCTCTGAGAAATGACTGCCTGACACACATTCCTCTCTTTTGGTTTCTCCTTCGTACTAAAAGTCCCAAAAGGTCTTTATGCTACAAAGGAGTTCCCAAGCAAGGTTTCGCTACCTCTTGGCATGATTGAAGATCTATGCTTTTGGTTAATGCAAGCCCCTTCAAGCAATTAATGTGCTTCTGCTAAAAATGATGTTTTATTTGCTAAGGGACCACATTTTCTTTGAAAAGTAGATCATGTTAGGTGATGTCATATCTAATAGGAGAGTAAGATGATAGTGGCACAGATTATTTTGACAGTAACTACTGTGTCCTAAACTTAAATAATATAGATGTAGGTAGGCTTAGTTACTGATTTGGTATAAATATAAATATTCACTCTTTATGTCACTTTCAATTTTTCAGCTATATTTGCTTGATAGGTGAAAGGGACGATTTTGATCTTTTAGTAGAAAAGATAAAATACATATTTTTTCCACGTAAATCTGTTAATTTAAGGATCTAGTACATTGATTTGTAACTGATTATTATAACATTTATTTCTACATGCACTTGATTACATGAGGTTTATTAAATGTTTACTGTCTAATTGTTAATAGTATGTCTGCATTTTTTCACTGAAATGGTTGTGAATTTAATTATAAATGGCTTACTGAACATAGCTGTACAATTTATATCAAAGTACTCCTCTTAAAGAAAATGCATTTGCAATGGCAGTTGATGCATAAGCGAATGGTTATATAAGCATATTGCCATTTATGGATGTATTTCTTTGCTCCTATATGCTATCTATCATATAAGGCATAATGTACTTATAGCCTATGTACAATCCATGCAACCATTACTTACATGACTTAACGTTATTATTATGAGCAGTCTCATTGGCTCAGATTCTGCTCTTACTCAACAATTTTACATCAATGTCACTCCATTGACTTCAGTGGAGTTATTTCAGATATCCTCTGGTGTGAAAGCACAATCAGACCTACTAACTTGAATGGGACCAATTACATGAGTAAGGCTGTGAGAGATCAGGAACTATATTAACATAGGGTCCAGTCTGGCTCATCTTTTGTGTGTGTGGATCTCCCATTGGCAACTAGCAGGATCTGGCTCCTTACTTATTGATGGAAGAACAGGGAGTCCAAACACACAACATGTAAGTGCCTCCTGAGAGGTTCTGAGCAATTTGAGCTCCCAGTCAGGAGAAGTGGAAGGCACTCAGCACATCACAGCACCTTTTAGCAGCTTATAGGATCAGACACTTTACAATGTATTGTTAACAATTCATTAACCAACAAGTAACAATGTTTCACTGTTGTATACATTGTGTGTGCATGACCATGTGCTGCATTTGTGTTGTAAAATACAGTTACGCTTGTTAGTTTCTTTCCAAGATTTTCTCAGCCAATGTGCTCACATACACAACAACTATCTGAGAAATATCAGCATCATGCCTTGTACCAGAATTTCCAAATAAATGATAATTTCATCAGGATTTTGTAGCTGTTTCTCCAGTTTAGGCTTCAGTGATGATTGACCTTCTGTTTTATGAAGGAAATGTAGGATTTGTCTGTAATATGGCTATGCACAATACAAGCCTTAATCAGAAAGAAAGCCTAGCTAGAAGGCTTTAAGCCAAAAGCTTTATTAAAGACATAACCAGGAAGTCCAAACTCTGCAATTCAATAACTTGAGAATCAAGAATACCCTGGATCTCTTCAGCAAATATATTTTCCAGAGACCAGTGGTTTATGAAATTTATTCTACGAGTGGCTGATCCTCTGAGCAGTTGTTTGTCATAATCAGATTTAGAAGCCATACATCTCCTATCAATTGATGATTGTGCTGTAACCTCTGGTTTCAGATTTCTGGTAGAAGTATAGCACATTTCTACAAAGAATGAAAACTGTAACTGTCTTATCAAATAGCAGCAGCACTCATTTTGTTTAACAGTGCTGGAAATTAGTTTTTCAGGGACTGATCTTGACAGGTCAGCTGTCAAGAACTGGTGTATATAACCGTAAATTCATTGATCCTATAAACAAAATTCTGTCTACAAGAACAAGTGGAAGTCAAAATTGACACACTTATGAACAAATGAAATGGTCTGAAGCTCAAGGATTCAGAGGAAGAATCCCTTTTGGTAAAAGGTTTTCTTCATGTTCCATTTATCAACCTTATCTGCATCATTTACTTTTTATAGACTGCAAAATTTACCTCTGCATACAAAACAGTGTGCAGTTGAAGCTGAAATGAAATAGGGATAAAAATATCGTAGACATATTCCCCTCCTCCCTGAACCTCATCCTATTTAATATATGAGAAGCCAGTTTCTCCCCTTTGTCTTTTCAACTAAAGCAAAAGAAATAAATCCTTATTTATGTTGGCATATTTTTCAGCTCCTCTTTGAGAACTCCCAGCCTTGGTGAGGAATGTATTTAGATGATATTCAAATTATTCAGCTCTTAGTCTTCAGATAGAGACTATTTTTAAAGATGAGGAAGAGAAAAGGGGTGGGAAAACGAATTGTTTGCTAAGACATTGAAAGAGAAGATAGTGAGTAATACAGGGTTGTGTTTTGCTTCCTAGTTTTGAATAAATATCCAGATTCTCAACTGGTGCAAATTGGACTTGCTCCTTTTAAGTCAGCTAAGCTATGCTGATTTATATTTGTTGAGGATCTGGCCTGCTTTGTTAAATAACAAAAAAACAAATAGGAAAAATCCTTATTTGGATTTATTTTGAGAGCAAATATATGACATTAAATTTAAAATTAAACTTTCCTGTTAAACTCCACTAGCCCTGGCTGTAGGTGTTCATAGGAGACCATCCCAGTGGAATTACTACTGCACTCAGTGGGTGGTATTTCCAAAATGACATATCAGTGTGAGAGTATTCAAGTTTGGGTCATTGTAGCTTTTGACACCACCTATGCCTCCCACCTCTTAGCACTCACAGATGTGTTAAGATAGATGTAGCCTAATTCCTGACTTTCCTATACTGTACCCAGTTTTCATAGGTACATGTATCTTGTTGTGACACCTACAATAACTCTACTGCCCATTTCATTCGTATGACCAACCAATCATCAAACTAAGATGGATCTGTGAGATTATTATTTTTATGTACTGACTGTATCCAAAGCCCTGGCTGAGGATTTGTTATGTGGTCCCCCGTTATTTGTTGTGTGTTGATCCAACTTTTTGGGGTGAATGGTAACATTGAAGTAACAGAAGTAAGTCTCATAGGACTCTTTAACCAGAGGCACCATCAGCAAAATACAGTCCTTCTCAGGAAAGCTTTGACACTTTACACTAAGGATACCCAACTGGAAGAAGCCACATTTTAGAGTTCTAAGGCCTATGTTTAATTTCTAAGGGGTATGCCTACAGCTAGCAGCATAAATACCGGCCTCCATATCTCTAAGTGCAGGACTGATGACAAACACAAGAGATTTGACCTCAATATTACTTATTTCCATCCAAGAACAAAACAATTGCATGGATTCCATTCTAAGGTAAAAGGAGCAGCCTGCTACTGACTAAGGAGAGAGTATTCACTGTGAAAAATCCAGTAGGTCTTTTGAGGCTGACTACCACATTAGACTTCTTGTCAGAAAATGCAGTACAATTTAGTTTGATGTGCTGTATCATATTTAATTGAAAACTAATGCATTTAGACATACTGACAAAAGTAGCATCAATAAATATTGCAGGGCTGAGGTAAAGCAGGGTGCATACACCAGGTTTATAGCTTATTTTAAAGCTTAGGAGATTGATCTTCAGCAACCTTGGCATTTGAGAGAAATGGATGTGATTGTTTTATTAGCGAGAGGCTGAGGAGTTCTAGGTCAAGGAGAGGAAATAAGTCTTCACATAGGAGCTGAAGAGCCGTTCTCATACAGATGGAAGGGAAGTCCATTCCTTATGATACCAACAATACCAAGCATTTACTACTTATTGATGAGATACCGGGTTGTGCACGAGAGAAAGGAATTGGCATTTGATGAGCAGTGGGGAATGGGTTGAAGTATAGGCAGAGAATGAGAACAGAGAGGGAGCAGTGGTGAGACCACAGGTAATCTTGATGATGATGATGAGGCAATAGGAACTTGCCAAAAAGAAAAGTCTTATCAAAGTGGCTTAGGTTAAATGATATGACAAGTACTGTAGATAACAAAGCAGAGTTATTGTGAGGTGTACTGAAGAAAACACATTCAGCCAAAGTACTTGGGCATTTTTAGCCTCTTAAATTTCACTCATTATAATCCAGACACTAATGGGGAGCAAAATTCTCTCTTCTCCCCCTCCCCCCCCCGCCTTTACTCTCTACTGTTTTTGAATATAACAATTCAGTCAAAGTGCTGTTAAAGCATTTTAGGTAAATGTTAAACATGTACGTGCCTAATATTGCCTTCATACTCACTGTATTATTTTCATTTGTAGTTGGCAACATGGGACTCTGAAAAGGGACTGAATGGCAGCCTACAAGAACGGCGTCTGGGCAGTGACTTACAAGGACTGACACTGAAAGTGGTGACTGTCTTGGTATGATCCTATTTGAGTTCAGGAGACAAAATACTCAAAAGAAAAATGATGTGATAGGACATTTGGTTGTTACCCCCGCCCCCATAATTTTTCATTATTTCTTTTAATCCTGTATCATCTACTTGGGCTGACCAGCTGCATAAGCAAGAGAAGAGACATAGAGGACTTTTATGTTTGTGTGTGACTTTGTTGATGCTCATTTAAATCAGGGGTTTAGAGAACTGCATACTGAGCCTGTGTGCTAGTCTCAAACAGTCACCCAGGCTGAAGTTCACCTTTGTGCAGATGACCAATACAACGCCTGTGCGCTGCTCAAATGGTGCCCAGGACTTGTATTGGTCCTCTGCACAGGGGTGAATTTCAGCCACAGTGCTCCTTACTCTGACCTACAACGTTTTTCTGTACTGATCCCATAGAGTAATAGATTTTAAGGCCAGTCAGGAGCATTGTGATCATCTATTCTCACCTCCTGCATAATGCAGGCCATAGAATTTCATCAAGTGATTCTTTCATTAAGTCCATAACTGATTGTTGAGCTAAAGTATTGTATATCTTTTAGAAAGACTCCTGGGCTTCCTTGGAGAAGTCTTCTAATCTTGTCATGTTATGTGATGGTATAGGTCCACTTCCCACTAGTAACTTAGAAGGTACTAAAGCTTCAGCTAGCTAAAAGCTACTTTGGGAATAAATTAGGATTTGAAATTGTTTCCAGAAATAAAAGGGTAGTTCATTAATTTTCTGCTTGGCTAAGCCACTAAGATATACTTTTTAAGGGAGCAGTTACTTTATAACTACTTAATATGCTGAACATGGTGACCTCATTATGTTGTTTTTCTTCTTTACCAAAACTATATGCCCATGCCAGTTCTTCATAATAATAATGTGATCCTCTGGTTGAAAGATACTGTAGTTGGCTATGTAAATAATTCACGCTTCTTAAGTTACTTATTTTTCTATGTGTATTTTCTCTCTCCTCCTAGATCAAAGTGCATTAGAGAGATTTGGAGAACTGTAGGAGATCATTAGGACAGTTTTCTTTCCATCTGTTTTTATCTTTCTTCCCTCTAGCTGGTAAAGACTGTGATCATATCTCCCCTTTTTGTGGGAGGTAAGCAGCTCCATCCGGAGAGGATGTCAGCACCAGTTTGCAGACATGGCCAACAGCAATGGCCGTAAAATCAGTAGAATTGGCATTTCTTTAGCAAGTGAGCACACAGTCTGTGTCAGACTGAAACACCATTGCCCTGCAGGATTCCCTATTGCATGATTTCCAAAATGCATTTTGTTAACTCTAACTCTGTAAGAACTATTCTTGGACTAGTCATAATGCTAAATAATGGAAAAACAATCAAAGTGTTTTTTAGTTATTATTTCAGTGTCTGTCTTGTGTAGATGATACGTTCATTACCTTATGAAAAAAATATTTATAAAACTACATTACTCTGGGCTGGACAACCTCAGTATTCTAAAAACCAACAATAGCACTGTTGATGGGTTGATGAGAGTTAGATCAATTTTTTTAGGCATTTAAAAAAAACCTTCTTTAAATATTAGCTTAGATGTTATTTTTTCCTCAGGAAGAACCTTTTGTGATGGTGGCAGAGAACATACTTGGGCAACCGAAGCGCTATAAAGGATTTTCCATTGATGTCTTGGATGCACTTGCCAAGAATCTGGGCTTCAAGTATGAGATTTATCAATCTCCTGATGGCAAGTATGGACACCAGCTCCATAACAGCTCTTGGAATGGCATGATTGGAGAACTTATTAACAAGGTACAGAGAGCAGAAGCAGAGATTTCCAAGCAGTGTACAGCTCACTTTTTTAAAAGGGTGTAGTGAAATCCTCCCCAGTAAAATACAAGGGATGTGTCAGAATCAAAACCCCCATTCTAAATATTTCTGAAGTTTGGATCCTGATCTAAACTTTGTGCTTTTGGCCTATCTCCACAAAACAAAGACTCTAGAGTATATTATTCTGTCAGTGATAGCAAGTTACTCCCAATGCCAATGTAAGCTATGCTCGTGTAACAACAGACTATGCATATTTACCATATGGAAAATAGATTCCAAAATATGTATTCCACTTCCATTATCATTAGAGGACTTTCTGTTTTATCTTTGCCACTAATTCAAAGCTACTACAACTTCATTACTAACTCTGATAAACTTCCTTTGGGTCACCTACTTTATAGCAATATGGTTTTATAATGATCAACTATTTGATTCCAATGGATGCATTGTACAGAAACATTTTGAAGAAGAAGAATAGAAAGCTGGTCTCAAGATGATCCAGTCAGATAATACTTGGAGGGCCAGATTCTTTTTTTTTAGTTACACCGGTGTAAATCAGGAAGAGCACAATTGAACATCACTGAAATAACCGAGAACTGATTATAGCCAAGAATCCCCAGGGGAAATAAAATGTGTTTTCTTGGAGATGCATGTAGCTTCTAACATGGAACAATCAACATCAATGTAGTGCAAGGACATTTAGAGGAATTAATAGCCAATGGTGTTGTCCTTTGTACAGGAGGTTGCTCTGCTGCAGTATATGTTTTAACTGAAATTAAAGGGTTTATCATTATTTAGTAATACTGGAAAGTGGATGCTTGAGATGAAAATTGAAGCAAAACACAAATTCAGTGAACAGCTGTAATAAATATATATCTATAATCTTTATTCATTACATTGTGCATTAGGTAAACATTCGATATTTTCATATTTATTCTAAATTTATCCCAGCTTTTCTGAATTTAATTCATTTGGAAATCTGGTTAGAGGTCCCATGAAATCAGGCTTTCTTGTGAGCTATTGAGTACTTATGGTATTTCTGTTACTAGTCTTTCTATTGACTTCAATAAGCTTTATATCAGCCTCTCCTCTCTGAGTTCTTTCCCAAAAGGGACGTTGGGAAACAAAAAATATGTTTTAAAAACATGTATCTTTCACGAAGGTTGCCAGCATGACTGTTACCATGAAATCTATGCACTTAAACAATGAGTTTAAAATAGTTTCAGGAGGTAAACTGTCCCTGAAACCTTTTTCCAATGTTTATGGCTGTACAATCACATTGTCCTGTTCCTTTTTTAAAAAAAAAAATCAAAACAAACAAAACAGTCTCCCTGGTTGTTGCATGAAAATCGTATGTGAATATGGGAAACTGATAGACTGTACAGAGAAAACAGTAAAATCTACCTATACACAAAGTACTGCCACATATGCAAAATACACAAAGTGGGGGAAAATACAGTAGGGTTTTTGTTTCCCATTAATCTCTTTCAGTTAGAGTAATTGCAGAAGTTATTTGTAACAAAAGTAAATAAAAAGAAGTGTTCATGCAGAGTGTGATTTTTATATTGATGGTGACTCTTTTTCATTAATCTTCGCAATGCCCCAGTTAGGTAAGAGCTTGAATTATTAGCCTCCATTCTGTAGATGAGGAAAGTGAGACAGAAAGGTTAAGTAAATTCCCACCTGTGAGACAATTAGATGCTCTTTGTTACACAGTAATTTCACAGGGTACATTTCAGTACTCCACTTTCAACTAGTAGATATTTTTATTTTATTAATTTATCTCAATAAATTGAAATGATTCTACTGCTCTTTACGCATTGAACTAGACTTCAATTTAAAATTAGATGAGAAAAAGAAATCACTGAAATACGTAAACCATTGGCTGCTTTGGAATGTCTCCTTTTATAGTCCAAATCTGCCCAATCTAAGCAATGTGCTTGCTAGGGGCAGGAAGAAATATGACCTGTTGCATTTCTCTTGCAGAGAGCAGATTTGGCAATCTCGGCTATCACTATAACACCGGAACGGGAAAGTGTTGTGGACTTCAGCAAGCGGTACATGGATTATTCAGTGGGGATTCTAATCAAGAAGCCTGAAGAGAAAATCAACATCTTCTCTCTCTTTGCTCCCTTTGATTTTGCGGTGTGGGCCTGCATTGCAGCTGCCATCCCTGTAGTTGGTGTCTTGATATTTGTTTTAAACCGTATCCAGGCTGTCAGAGCACAGAATTCTTCACATCTCAGTCCCTCTGCTTCCTCCACGCTTCACAGTGCCATTTGGATTGTGTATGGGGCCTTTGTTCAGCAAGGTACTGTCAGCATTTAATATCTTACAGTCAGTACTTTTCAATCTCAGTATGAAAGAGTAGGCCAGCACCTACGTAAGGAAGTATTTCTTCACACAATGCACAGTCAACCTATGGAACTCATTGCCAGCGGATGTTGTGAAGGCGAAAAGTATAACTGGGTTCCAAAATGAATTAGATAAGTTCATGGAGAATAGGTCCATCCGTGGCTATTAGCCAAGATGTCGAGGGATGCAACCCTATGCTCTGGGTGTCCCTAAACTTCGCTCTGCCAGAAGCTGGGACTGCACTATAAGGGATAGATTACTCAATAATTGCCCAGTTCTCTTTATTCCCTCTGAAGCATTTGGCACTGTTGGAAGTCAGGATGCTGGTTTAGATCAGTGGTTTTCAAACTGCAGGTCACGACTCAGTACAGGGTCGCAGAATGTAAGGCACTGGGTCACGGTGGCTCTCGTCAGCACTGCCGACCGGGCCATTAAAAGTCCCATCGGTGGTGCTGCCTAGGTAAGGCAGCCTAGTCCCTACCTGTTCTGACACCGTGCTGTGCCCTGGAAGCAGCCAGCAGCAAGTCCGGCTCCTAGGCGGGGAGGCCACAGGGCTCCACACACTGCCTGAGCACCGGCTCCGTACAACCAGCCAATGGGAGCCGGGGTGGGGCAGCGGTGCCAGTGGGTGAGAGCCACATGGAGCCGCTTGTGTGCCTCTACCTAGGAGCTAGACCTGCTGCTGGCTGCTTCTGGGGCGCAGCGTGGTCCGCAGAGCCAGGACAGGCAAGAAGCCTGCCTTAGCCCTCCTGCTACGCCGCTGACCAGGAGCTATCTGAGGTAAGCCCGTGCCCCAACCCCACACCCCAATCCTCTGCCCCAGCCCTGAGCCCCCCCAAACTGGAACCCCCTCCTACACCCCAAAGCCTTCATCCCTGGCCCCCACCCCACAGCCCTCACCCCCTCACCCCAATCCTCTTCCCCAGCCCTGAGCCCCTCCCACGCCACAAACCCCTCATCCCCAGTTCCGTTGGGTCATGGGTATCAACAATTTTCTTCAACTGGGTCGCCAGAAAAAAAGTTTGAAAACCATTGGTCTTGATGGACCATTGATCTGATACGGTGGGGCCTTTCTTATGTTTCTTACCATAAGCAGACACCAGAGGGACTAGCAAAAATCAGTTGTTTAACAGAGTTTTGTCTTTAACTAAAGGTCTTGACAGCATAACTGTGCTGGAAGCATCATAGAGAAATCTACTGTAGTGTAGCTGATGCCACAATCTTATATTATTTGTACTCCGTTTAAATGTTATACTACCCCCTCACACACAATATAGGTCTACTCTGACATACTCTGAATATTTAACCTCTATGTTTAGATAGTGATATTTCATTATTATTTATTATTATTAATAATTATTCATTTGCCTGTATTTATAGAAGTAATTCTGTGGATTAGATCCTGATAATTCTGGGTAAGGCCCTGTGTGGATTTTCTTGAGAGAATTATTTTATGACTATGTGAGGGGCAAGTGGGATCAGAGGGTTGATGTAGAAATTTTACAAGATTTAATTCAAACCAATGATTTTAACACATTTTAGTATATTTTGTTGTTGTTGCAGATCAAACCTTACCAGTACAACAGAGTGTTCCATAGCTTTCTGGATGCCTGAGCAGTTAGATAGTATGTTTTTATAAAATATCAGACCTACTTAAGATAGGTCTTTGAACATATTGATGGGGCGATCTGTTAATGCAAGTTGAACAACTACTAAAATTCATAGGGATCGTTCACAGTGTCACTTTAGACATGGAACATGTACTGTAGGTGATCTTAAATGCAGGTTTCTGCAAGACCTCAATTTCTCTCCTTATTTGTAGGTGGTGAATCTGCTATCAATTCTGTGGCTATGCGCATTGTGATGGGAAGTTGGTGGCTCTTTACCCTTATTGTGTGTTCATCCTACACAGCTAATTTAGCAGCATTTCTCACAGTATCAAGGATGGATAATCCTATAAGGTAAGTGCCTTTCTTTACACAGAGCTGGAAACCTCAATTTCATAGATATGCATCATCCTTTTGAATGCTCATTCTTGAGAGAAGGAGAATATTTGAGGGAATTTTCTCCTTATTTTCCATATCTGCATTTCTCCCTTCCCTACTTCCCTCTTTTTCCTACAAATGCCAAGCAGTTTTCACATTTATATAGGGAAGATCATGGCACTTAGACTTTAAGAGAAAACGTCTGCTGATTTGAAAGGAAAATACAAATCTCCCTAACTGAGAGAACTCATTTTCCTATGCAAGTTTTCTTCCTCACTATTTAGGTTACCTACATTTGTGAGTCTTGGTATTTCTGGTTGTAAAGGAGGAAATCTGAAAGAATGGTATAGAATGTATATCTCTAAGACATCATGCAACATATGGCCTCTAGTTTTGCATGTTCAATTTTATGTGCACAATCATTTGGGTATGCAATTTTGTGTATGTTGTCATCTGCAGCTTTATATAGTACTGCAAGAAAATGATTATGCACTCAAAATTCCATTTACCAAATGATAGGTGCACTCTTAAAATCAAAAAACCAGATTTATTATGACTATTTGAAGAGTAAGGTACTGCTAGGAAGGGAGAAAGGATGGCAGAATCAGACTCTAAGGTGGAAGATATTTTATTACATATATATATTTCTCCATATATATGTTGTCAGTATCATTGTGATAAATTACAGACCCTTGTAATAAACTGCATTTATTCTGCACCATTGTCCTCCTTACCTTGCACTTATTCACATCTGATGAGAGTATTTCCAAGCCTCTGGGCAGTTTTGGACAGCTGCCATTCAAAAAAAAAATCAACTTACCAGGGAAATGTTTCCTTCTTTCTTCTCAAATATGGACTAACTCCCCAAGTGCCCTGCACTTCATGCCAGTGTAATTTTAGGAAGTTAATCCATATTTAGGAGAAAAAGGAAGCATTTCCCTGCCAAGTTGGCTTTTTTTAAAATGGCAGCTGTCCAAAAACTGCCCAGAGGCTTGGAAATACTCTCATCAGATGTGAATGAGCACAAGAGAAAGCGGACAAAGGTGTAGGATAAATGTAGTTTATTACAAGGCTCTGTAATTTATCACAATGATATTGCCAACATATATGTAGAGAAATGCACATTTAATAAAACAACATCCTTACTACAGCTACTAACTTATACACTCGAATGAAGTGTAAGGCAGGCAGTTTGTCATCAGTCTTTCCCCAGTGACAGGTTTATGGTCTGATATCCTTTGGCCCATCAGTGAAATGAGAGCTTTATTCCACTGGAAATGAAAGATTCCCAGTGTTATGAAGGGACACAGGATCTTGTTCTAACTGTAGAAGGTGCTGATGTAATGAATTCTTGTGCTACAAATAGATACAGTTACTATATATATCTCCCACATATACATACAGGGGGAGGTAGGACTAGAATCCTTGTCCTAACATAGAGACCTCTACTCCATAAGCTAAAGGAGAACTCCCAAAACTGGCTGCACTAATATCCCCTTTTCCCTCTCTGTAGTCCAGCCACTAAATGACAATTGACTTAATCTCTCATGAGTAATATTGTCATCCCAAACTCATGTTAATAAAACCTTTATACCATAACTTGTCATTTTATATATACATCCTATAACAGTGTGTCTGGGTGTGATGTTGCAAACAGAAAATGCTTCTTTAGGAAATGCTTCATGAGCACAGCAGGTGTAAGAAGATTTCATCCATGGTAGACAATGAGTGCTGCAAATTGCCATAATGCTCAGTCCCGACTTCGGTAACAAATTGTAATATGAGTTTGAGGTGGAAGCACAATGTGCAAATCAGTGTTACAACTCAAGTCAGGAACAATGAGCTGTAGAGCTTGAAAAATGACCTACTCAACTACTTCTGAATGTTACAGTTTCTTGGAGGTAGAAGGAGTTGGTTGTGCAATCTATCAGGTGCTTTCTAAAACGCCTCTGATTTCAGTGGAAGACGAGCACAATAGATGCAGTAAAGAAACTTCAGTGGAGAGGTAAAATCAACAGCAGATTTTCTGTGTTGTCAGTAGGTCATTAAGGCTGATTCAAAACCACTCATGGGATTTGGACACCTAATTTCTATTGAAATTAATCAGAATTGGACATCCAAATCCACTAAGCATCTTGGAAAATCTCTACCTAAATCTACAGAATGATAGTTCAGTTACAGGACCCACTAGACTTTGTCTTGTGACCTCAGAAAGCAATCAGCCTTTTACCTTTAGTTATGACATGGAGTGCATTTCCAGCGATGGCCCGTGAAATGTAATTATGGCCAACTGTCAACAAAATGGCAACTGCCAGTTCCCAATAACAGATTTCTTATGGATAGTGATGATATACAAGGCAGAAATCAACCTGGTATCTGAAAACAAAGCTGTGTTGAACTTGTAGTGCTAGCTGCTAAAAAAAAACCCTTGTTTTGACTGTTGCTACAAACATGTTTCAGACCTTAACTCCTTCATCTAAAAAGGAGCATCTCAAAATGGCCAGTTCTTTACATCTGGCCTGAATAGTGAGGCTAATATCAGGGAACAACACTAACTGGTTTCCCTCATGCAGTGCATCTCTAATAGAGCAGGTCACTCTCAGAACTCTGTGGCATGCTCCGAAGCTGGAAAGAGTAATAAATGTTGGGCCTTCAACTTGCTTGTTGTTTGGCATTTTGCCATCTCTGATTCTCCACAGACATTGGTCAACTGACTCTTCTCTCCCATTTGACTCCAAAACCGAATGAAGGATAACAGACAATGGAAGCTTCTAACTCTTGGGGCAGGGAATGGTCTGTCAAAATATCCTATTAAAAAAAGCAGATATGACCTTGGGAATTCAATGCTGGTATGTCATTAAGGCGACACACACAGAGTCCTAAATTCATGTCTTGGCAAGAAAAAATCCCTACTTATTCAAATATTATGTTAAATTGAAAAAATAGCATCTGTGAGGTTGAATTTACACATCTGTTCGGTGACTAATAGAAAGATGTTGGCCCAAATTCTCAGCCCTTCTGTCACAGGGTGCCTCCATCGCTGCCTGGTGACCCTCACTGCCTGGCCAGTTCAGATGGTTTCACAGTCACAAACACACACTGGGCTGTTTATCGTTCACCAAGGTGTGTGTTTACTCCCATCTTACATAGTAATACTGTGCAACACAGGCTTACAGTAAGTGTAGGTTTCCCTGCAGCCCTCATCCCCCGAGCTTCCTTCTGAGTTGCCTCTTGTTTCCTGTTTCCTCCCCTTATAGTCACCCTAATTATCTTGTTGGCCCAGTGATTGTCACCCAGGTGCTCACAATCCCCCAACAGAAAGTGTATAATTGCCCCCAGTTGGGCCTTTGGCCTTCCTCAGGTTGCAGCAATATCAGTGATCAGGATGCTGCTGATAGCACCTTGTCACACCTTCTATAGCTTTTTTGCACCACTTTGGTGGTAGAAAGCTGGCAGATACTGTCCGTTGAGAATTCTGGTTGTACAAGGGGAAATCCCTAGGTGGTGTCTTCTGCTTCACCCCTCCAAACCCCAGTGAATGGGACTTTCCTGGAAGCTGGGAGGAAGGTGGTGAGGCCAGTGTGGTCCTATTCCTTGACAGTCCCCGGTTGCTAGATGAGTACCATATGACTATGAGTAGTTAAGCACAATTTACAGCAGCCTGAAGGCTGCTCCAACTTATACTCGGGGCCAGACAGCTTAAACACTCATGAATGTAAAAGTGGTTGAAAGCCACCTGTGTCCCTACCTGATTTTTTCCTCTGCCAAGAATCTGGGTTTTTTTAAGATTTGTGTTTGATTTTGATTGAAAGCTTCTAATATCACATTAATGCCACTTTCCCTGAAAACAACAATAAAAGTGCTCAAAAGACTGGCTGCTCTCTTCCATCTTCAGTCTGGTGGAGATGATTCCATGCCCCAGCTAGGTAGGCACAGATTTCCTGTAAAAAATAATTCATCACCAGCCACAGAGTGAGAGATTTCCCTGAGGCTGAAACTTCATCTCTGCCATGTGTTTCTTCTGCTGTATCAGACCCTAGTCTGCAAGTTCCCAGACAGACATGCCAAACCTATGAAAATAACGCAGAAACTGGGCTTATTTTTGGCTTAACTGGTTTGTGAGTTGCTTATTGGCTAGTTTTTGGCTTGTTGCTTGTTTGGTTTGTAGCTTGTTGCCTTTTTTTTTTTTTTTTTTTTTTAAATTAGCTCCAGGCAAGCAGGGGCAGGGTGGGGGCTAGGAGTAAGCAGTGGCAAGGGCGGGGGGGGGGGGGGGGGAGAGTCAGGGGTGTACAGCAGGCCTACCACAGTCCAAGACTGCAGGCCGGGGTGATCTAGTCACATAGAGTGTTGGGGTCCTTAGGGGTTGCCTTGTTTTGAAATGGGATTAACTAAATTTTTGGTTTATTGTGAAAGTCGGGGTGCTTATTTACCACGTGGAAGTTGGCAACTGTGTTCTCAGATCATATTACTACTTGGTTTCAACGAAGTAATGTATAATGAGAATAACTTTTGTCTCCCTTCTATACTAGGCATTGGAACTTTTCCAGATAAGGCCTTTCCTAGGAGGGAAATATATATTTGAATTTCATTTTTTCTCTCGTATAGTGAGATTTGAGGCACCATAAATAACAGTTGACAATTTGCCCACTAACTGAGAACTATCAAATCCTCCTGCATTTACTTTCTGTGTTAGGAAACTGAACCCCCACACTCTGGATAAATATATGCTCTTATTTCTCTCTCTCCATAGAAGTGTCTTCTGGTGTGCAGTATTGCTGCTGTTAAATTGCCAGCAAGGGAGAAACTAGTATTATGGTGCAGCAGTAGCTGTGACATAGTTAAGTTCATTACAAGACTGATTTTTCTCCCAAACTTCCTCTAGAATACCAGCTTCAAATTTGGCACCCGTTATCTGTGACTAGCAGAGAGCTGAAGTATGAAAGAAAATAAACAGATGTCAATCATTCTACTAATACTCGTTGTTCTCCGCACGCCGGCTACAAAACAGATTTTCAGAGAAACCACAAATGGTGTGTATTAGAAAGATCTTTGTGAGACATTGTGCACCAGAGCAAAGTTGAGCTGTTGGAAAGAAAATTCATTAAATTAAAATGTCAGATTAGAAACTGCAGAATGGCAGCAGGCTTTTAAAGATCATGGCACTGATGAACTTTACAAGATTTATCAGACCCTTGTTTGAGCTCCAATGCCCCTCCTAAAGTCCACAGAAAGGGAAATTAACCAGCATCAGTACAGGGGCCAGAAAGCAGTCCCAACAAAACCAGTGCAGTATCTGAGAGGAGGCTGGAGAAGGTGGCTCAAAGATTCTGTTAGCCCCCGAAGAAAAGGGGCTCTGCCCTGACCAAATTTATGAATCCTCTAGGAGAGGCATCTTCTCCAAAAGCACATGACTCCCCTCCTGTGGGCTTCCTAATGTTCTCAGGAGTTCCCACACATTGCAGGAGTTTTCTAGCATTCTAGATGTTGGAGCACGAGAAGTGCACTGACGGTTCGCTATGTTTTAGGAGCTCAAACACAGTGTAGATAGCATGGAGAAAGTCTGGGACCATCCTGTCCATCCTTCCCCATCCTCCAGTTCCTGGTGAACTACACTTTATGCTTCTGTAACCATCTGTAGCCCCACTTTTTAAAGGCCCTAGCCACAACCCCTTTTCCTGTCTTGGCTTCACACTTCTCAACCTCCTCCTAACTCTGATACCCTGCTGTCCATTTTCTTGGTCTGTTCCCAGATCTACAATACTGAGCAAGGTGGATGTCTTGAGGAGCACTGATGATTGTGTACACTTAAGATCTCAGTGACCGTGGGGATGCTTCAGAAAACAACAAGACAATGAGGTCCTAGAGTCTGATTTTGGGAAGTTCTGAGCACTCACATCTCCAGTTGAGATAAGTGGGAGTAGTGAGTGCTTGGGGCCTCTGAAAATAAGGCCCTCAAGGTGCAGACATTACCCAGGTTGGGACAGAGGAGCAGGTGAATATAGTGTCCCCAAGGGACTACAATTGTGGCACTTGATGAGGAGGTGCTGCTGGGGATGAAAAGGCAATGATCCAACTTCTACCAGGACTGATTGAATAATTTTTAAACATTTTTGAAAATCTAGAGAAATTCTCAGACAAACACCTTGAGGAAGGCTGAGGGGCCATATCAGTCTCATAAGAGCAAAAATCTTACAGGAACCTTGAAATTAAAAATCAAGTGATCACTAGACCATCCCAGGTAAATCCCAAGTGTTGTTTCTTGCTAGGCCCAAGCAATTCTACTTTGCTCTTCCAATTGCCAACTTCAGAACTGTGTGTAAAGCATAGAGCCCTCCAATGAAACAATCCACCAAAAATGGTCTAAACTTTTCCATAATAGATTGTGTGTTGATTTGTTTATATTTTCTGCCAACCATGAGATCTGCTGTCTAAGACAGCCATATGTAATTATGAGTTTAATTAGCAATGATGTAACTTCCATTTTTGCTCCTTGTTAGCAAGCAAAATACTTGCAATTCAACAGCTACATATATATTCCAAAACTCAGGTTTAGGAGAGCTCGCCTGATGGTAATTAAGTACTGCATTGTAAAAAACTAGGGCATAAAGTAGGCTGTCTGCAAATTCAAAGGAGTTTAAATTAGAGCTTTTGTCAAATAGGTCCTTGCATCAGACGTTATGAATATTTTAAATGCATCTGTACATGTTCATTTGCTGATTGCACATGAGGAGTATATTATGTCTGCTGTTATAATTGCTTCTTGTGTCATCTCATGATTTGGGGTTTCTTTGTTTGTGCTCTAATTCCCAAGTTTACCTGTTTTTGGTGTATGTTTGTTTTGTTTTTGAGAGCTGAAATTTTACAGTAGCTTGCCTGCTTTTCCTGGATGCTGGTAAGAAAGATGGGCCAGTGTTTAGGGAGAAGTTCCTCCTCTGCCGCAAATTTCTTGTGTGACCTTGAACAAATCACTTAGCCTCTTATGCATCAGTTCTCTCTCTGTGCAAAGTGTCTAATAGTATTTCCCTAGCACACAGGGGCGTTGTGAAGATAAATGCAATAAAGATTGCCAGATGCTTAGATACTACAGTAATGGGGCCATATAAATACCTAAGATAGACTTCTAAGTTCCACTGAAAAGAAAATATATATATTAAAGAAAATCAAGGAGAACTTCCTGTAAACCCCAGATAGTAGAAAAGTAGTAGAGGGCTTACTTCTTAGGGTTGGTCTACACTTAAGATTTAGGTCAACATAGCTACATCGGTCAGGTGTGTGAAAAATCCACATCCCTGAGTGCTATAGCTATGCCAACTGAACCCTCAGCATTGATACAGCTAAGTTAATGGAAGAATGCTTCTGTCGATGTAGCTACCATCCAAGGCCAGCTCCAGGCACCAGCAAAACAAGCTGGTGCTTGGGGCAGCACATTTCTAGGGGTGGCATTCTGGCACCGGCCATGCCGCCCCTAGAAATGTGCCCCAGCCGCCCCAGCTCACCTCCGCTCTGCGCCGCTTTCGCGCGCCACTTCTATCCCTCCCTCCCTCCCAGGCTTAAGAGCCTGGGAGGGAGGGGGAGAAGAGAACCCGAGTGGCCGCGGCGCGCGTCCCCCCGTCCTTCCCAGCCATGCCCCGCTCACTCCCCGCCGGTGCTCCATCCGGGGAGAGCAGGGCCACCGGCATGAAGCGCTCGCTCCCCGCCGGCTGGGGAGAGCGGGGGCTGCGGGCATGCCGTGCTGCCTCCCCGCCGGCCGGGGAGAGCGGGGGCCGCGGGCATGCTGCCTGCGCTTCGAGAGACGGGGGTTGTTGGTTTTTGTAGGGGGTGTGTGTTTTTTTTTGTTTGGGGGGGGCGGCGTTTGGGGGTTTTGTTTTTTTGCTTGGGGCGCAGAAACGTTAGAGCCGCCCCTGCTACCGTCTCCCAGAGAGGTGTTATTCCTGCAGAAATGGAGAAACCCCTTACCCCGTTGTAGTCTGTATCTACGCTATGGGGTTACCCCTGTAGTGTAGACATGGCCTTAGAGAAAAAGCTGGTTTTGGGGAATAAAGAGAGGCTTCCTCTGAAACTGTGAAACTGTTTTTGGTACCTTATTTTGTTTTCATGTGTCATTTTTAATTTTTATTATGGCTAGGGGCCTCAAAAGCTGGAAGTGACCTGGGCCTCTCTGGACCTCTGAGAGGGCCTGATGGGAGTCTGTCCTTTACCCACTGTACCATATTCTAGCTCAGGGGTCTCAAACATGCGGCACGCGGGCCACATGCGGCCCGCCATAGGTGCCGACTCCACTGGCAGCCAAGCTCCAAACGTTACTGAGTGTTTATATTTTATTAAAACCCCTCTTTGCATTACAGTTTTTTAAAAGTTAATACATTGACTTCTAATAGAATACTATATTACTCTTCATTTTTTTCATTTTTGACTATACTTTTGTATCACTGTATGAAAAGGTTTCAGTGATGCGGCCCTCGGGCCAATTTACTAGTTCTCATGTGGCCCTTGTGGTGATTAGAGTTTGAAATCCCTGTTCTAGCTAGATACTTATATGGCCCCAATCCCTGTAGTAGCTGAAAAAAGAACGAGGAGTACTTGTGACACCTTAGAGTCTAACAAATTTATTTGGGCATAAACTTTCGTGGGCTAAAGGCCACTTCATCAGATGCATAGAGTGGAACATACAGTGGGAAGATATATATCTATATCTATATATATATGAACACGAAAAGAAAGATGGGGGTTGCCATACCAACTCTAAGAGACTAATCCATTAAGGGGAGCTATTATCAGCAGGAGAAAAAAACTTTTGTAGTTATAATCAGGATGGCCCATTACAAACAGTTGACAAGAAGGTGTGAGTCACAGTAGGGGAAAACTTAGTAAGGGGAAATAGATATCAGTTTGTGTAATGACCTAGCCATTCCCAGTCTTTATTCAAGCCTAATTTAATGGTATCCAGTTTGCGAATTAATTCGAGTTCTGCAGTTTCTCATTGGAGTTTGTTTTTAAAGTTTTTGTTGTTGAAAAATTACCACTTTTAGGTCTGTTACTGAGTGACCAGAGAATCTGAAGTGTTCTCCTACTGGTTTTTGAATGTTATGATTCCTTTTGTCAGATTTGTGTCCATTTATTCTTTTGTGTAGAGACTATCCAGTTTGGCCAATGCACATGGCAGAGGGGCATTGCTGGCACATGATGGCATATATCACATTGGTAGGCATGGCTGATGTGATCAGGTCCTATGATGGTGTCACCTGAATAGATATGTGGACAGAGTTGGCACCGGGCTTTGTTGCAAAGATAGGTTCCTGGGTTAGTGTGTTTGTTGTGTGGTAGCTGGTGAGTATTTGCTTCAGTTTGGGAGGCTGTCTGTACACGAGGACTGGTCTGTCTTCCAAGATCTGTGAGAGTGAGGGATCATCCTTCAGGATAGGTTGTAGATCTTTGACGATGCACTGGAGAGTAGCTGAGTGTCTTTTCCCTATACAGTGTTTGCCTGTCGGCTGTATTTGCTCTTCTTTTGTACAGTCAAATCTTGTCCCATCCACTGGCTATATTCTTCCTTAGATTATATTCAGAATCTCAAAGTAGGATGCCACATAGAACCTGGGACAAAGGGTAGCTATTTTCATGGAACTACCAGTAGAATATAATTAAAGTAAAATACATTTTATATTTATACAATTTCTCTGTGCTATCTACAGTTATTAATATAAGAGAATAGCTCTTCCATGTGAAGGATCCATATTCTCCAGTTACCCAGCTATGCAGTGCACAGTCTCATAAAGGGCTCCAAAGTAGTAGGAGTACAGGATTTCACTGATGAGCACAGCAGAATTCTGAGGTGCACTTTGAAAAGTGCCCACAGTTAATCAGCATATTTAGCTAAAATGAGTTGTAACTCCACTACCCCTCTTAAAATACTGACCGAGATCTGTAACTAGGAACTATCATTGAAAGCCTGTTAGGGAAGCAGAGTTCAGCTTTCCTTCCTGGACAGCAATTTTTGATTTGCTGTCTCTTCAGTTAGAAAATATTAGTATTTCTTTCACATCTGACAGCAAGAGGGACATATCCCAATTATTTTCTGATACCATGTGTTCAGTGGTACCAAGATGAATATGGGAATCACAGTGTGCCATTATAGTACTATTTTGGTTTATATTTTTACCAGAAAGATGCAGGAACAATTCCGTGACATCAGGGAACCCTTTCCCTGCCGTTGCTCTAAACATCCGAAAATATAAATATCTGCTATTTTATTACTAGAACAACACTGGCCAATACCAGAGTGGTAAACCGTGACCAACATCATACTGCTATAGGTTTGCCTCTATTTTGTATTTAAAGTGTTGAACTAAAGTTATGTAATGTAGCTAAAAGTTCAGTTCATATAACAACCCCAAAGGATGGTCTTCCAGAGCCTAAGTTTGATGTACTTCAGTGAAAAATGAGAACACAAGGTAGTATATAACACTTTCTAGCTAACTTAAGATATGGAGGAGTATTATGCACATATTTGAAATGTCTGAGGAACTTTTAGAATTCACTGTAAAATATTCTGTTAGGATCTGTGGTTTCTGCTGTAATAACACTCCTTTTCTTTATTCCCCCCCCCCCCCTTCTTAACATCTCTGCTTTGGTGGTTCTCATCGGTATGAAAGAATGTCTTCTTATTTGGAGTCACCATTTGACACTATTACAAAAAGTCTTACAAATTCTGTTTAACTGAATGTATAGGCAGTTAGATCTTGGATAAATGCTAATTATTAGCTGTGGTTTAATTTGTCTTAGTAACTGTGTAGTTCTCTGCTTCAAGGATTTCTTAGGTTCATCTGTTGTCAATATGCTATAGCCACACAAAGAAATAAAAACATTTTGTAGTGGAAAAAATTAAAAGTGGAACCACTTCACTTTGTATTTTTGTGCATTAAATCTGTTAACAATTAACAAACTGTATGCCCAGAATTGTGGATCCACCCAGAAAAGGTGAAGATATGGAATACATTACCCACATAGAAAGTGTCTTTACACAATTATTCTTTCAAACTATAACCCCTGTAGCACTGAAATCTCTTTTATTCTCCTTTCCCAAACTAACATTTCTATTGGTTTCCCTTGGGAACTCTTTTTTCTTTTCTATCTCTATTATCTGACATAGCCTACTAGCAACTTCAGAACCCTTACCAGCTTTCTCTCAGTATAAGAATGACTAGTTAGTTGAAGAGGAACAGGAGGTTTGGGATTGGAAGCAGGGTTTATTTGTTTTTCTCAAGCTAATCATTGTTTCTTCCACCAGAAGCTTTGTGTTCTTTTGCATTGCACCATGGATCATGATTAACCTTTTACTCACGGAGGCTTTTAAAATCTTATATCCTCTTAAGTAGAGTTGGAATTATTTGTGTTACTCCTGATGATGTCAAATATAAAACAGACTGTCTTTAATTAATTGAATTTTAAAGGATTTTTGTGAGACAAGAATTGGTGTTCTTAATTTTCTAGATTATTAACATGCTGAAAGTGTTCATCACTTTTTTGGGGCGGGGGAGGAGTTTGGCTATTTGTTTGTTTGTTTGTTTTGTTTGTCTACAGAATACTTTCCTGCACTGGCATCTTTAATGAGTTTTTACTGTCATATTACAAATTTGTTTTCTAATAGGGAGAACAGCTTTCTTGGAACGATCAATCTCTTAACAATGGGAATCTGGTATATGTTATAATCATTTCCTGCACTCATCAGCTTTGCTGAATAAAACCTCCTTTTCTCTGTGTTCACCTCCTTCAGCTGTTCGGTAGAGGAGTGTTTCCAGTCTCATCTGTGTACAGGAGAAGAGTAGTAGTATACTAGAGAAGCCATTTTGGTACAATTGCAAAACCTACCTTAATAATCACATGCAGTTAGCGGGATTTGCATCTCCGCCCAAAATGTTGGAGTCAGTCTAGGAAAATAAATCACTGAGTTATTTTCATGGATTTATAATTATGCATATCCATCTAATGCAGTGGTTCCCAAACTTTAACAACCTGTGAACCCTTTTCACTAAAATGTCAAGTCTCGCGAACCCCTCCTAAAAATGAAAAAGGGATTTTCTCCTTTACCTGAGTATAAATTATAAAAGGAATGATCTTGGAAATATGAAATTTGTTTTTATGACATTCTTATTACACACTATTTATTATGAATTATTATTTATCATTACAGTATTTTTATTACATTATGCAAATGGAAACACTCTTCCAAGATCTCACTTTTATAGCTTGTATCATTTTGAATAAACCTGTTCTAAGACAAGGCTCCTATGTTTCCTCAAGGAGTATCAGATGTGAAACAGCATGAAGGTATTTAAGAAGCCAACTCAAAGAGTTCCTCCTACACAAGCATTCAGCTCTTGAGCAGTCCAGGCAAACAACGCACGTTACAACAAAGCTTAGACTTGTTCTTCTTAATAATTTTAAAAATAATACTAGTTGCCTATTTAATTTTAAAAACAGCAAAAAATATCCACCTCCCTTTCCATTTCTTATAAGGAGTCTTGACGTTTAAATCTCCTTAGTGTGATAGATATGCTTGCCTCTTGGAAGTCTAAGGGCTCCGGGCTGTTGGCCCCATGCTGCCCGGGGACCCTAGGGACAGCTTCATCCGCCAGTAGGGAATTTTTTCCCAAGAACCCCCTGTAACATTTTGCAAACCCCAGTTTGGGAACCACTGATCTAATGAAAAATAGAGAACAACCATCCAAATGGCAAAAAAATACTGTTTCTTAGCTAGGGAAGTGATGACATTTTCAAGCTAAGAAACGTGATTAGTCTGGCCTAATAAGAAGGGTTATAATCAAGACATGGAGCAGCCTGTTGATTTTGCTACAAAGCTTTCAGTGATACCAAATCAGGCCCACAAATAAAGTGAGACTAGTGTTCAAACTGAGGGAGAGGGAGATCGATAATAATGGCTCACTGTACATAAGGGGCAACCCCTCTGGCAGACACCAGGGCCAAAGCTTCAAAAGGATCCCTCTCCAGTCCTCCTTGGCCATGAGATTAGTGGTACTGATGCAGGCAACGCCACAATTTACTCTGCAGCAAGTAAATCCTAAATTCACTGGATTCCGCAGTACTCCAAGTGAAGCCAGTTTTAGATTGTGTCAGTTTCAGTAAACTCTCGCACAACAAAGTTGAGTGGTGCTGTAGTCCAGTAGTCTCATTGACTTTGATGGAACTACTCATAGTATAATAGTTGTGTACTGTACTATTCAGCATTAGTAGGAGTATCACAATTTAGCAACAAGCTACCAGGTGTATTCATTCTTGACACTATTTAATTATTGCTATTTATTATTATTTATCTATATTACCATAGCATCTAGGAAACCCAGTCATGGACCAGGATCCCATTGTGCTAGGAGCTGTACAAACAGAGAACTTACAATCTGAACAAAAACAATTATTTTTCATTACAAAATCACACTGCAGCAACTTCATAATGAAGTATGAGATGCTTATGATATCAGAAGAGAAGAATGAACATGTTGTTTTCTTGATCTTAGTTATTAATCTCCATAATGATTTTAGCTTTCCAAATGTGAGTGGTAGAAGAAATCAGTATGGTGAACAGTTTAAAAACACATCTGCATTAGTAATAGAGGTACTTCGTTATTTTCATTATAAGTGAAAGCATGTGTCACTTGCCAGATGTGTTCAGTTCAGACAATTTGATTTTCATGCCAACATTATGATATGTTTGATTTAGGTAAAGTGACTGAAACCTGCTGCTGGGACTGAGTAGTAGTTAAACACCAGCTGCAGTTTTTACTTTAATTACTATTGCAAGAAGTGTAGAATACCTTGCTTTAATTTACACAACCCTTCAAAATGCTCAAATAAAAGACATGATGGCCTAGTGCAATGGTTTTAAACCTGTGGTCCACGGACCCCTGGGGGTTTACATACTATGTCTCAGGGGTCAGCGAAAGGTTGTTGTTACCATAGAACAATGGTTTTCAGCCTGTGGTCCACAGATCCCTGGGGATCCACAGACTGTCTAAGATTTCCAAAGGGGTCTGTACCTCCATTTGAACATTTGTGGGGGTCCACAAATTGAAAAAAAAGTTGAAAATCATTGGCATAGTGGATGTGGTTGGTTTTTTTTTGTTTTTATAACCCAATGTGAACTTTAAAAATCTGCTCTTTGGTTTTTCTTTAAAAAAAACTGCAGCCAGCTTTGCAGTGGCTCCTTGTCTATTGTAGATCCTAAAAAATTTTATATTTCATTTCCTTCTCTAATGATAAATGAAGGGTGGATCTTGAGCCAACTTCAGATGTAGGGATCAACACTATCAGATTTGGGGGGTTGACAGCAGCTGTCCTTCGGATCTGCCCTTCAAATGCTCGTGGGCCCTTCTAAGCCTTGGATTTGGATCCCTGGGCTTCAAGACATGCCCTTGGATGAAGATTATCAATTGATTAGTACTGAAAGCCTATCCAGTCATGTAGGAGCAGAAATATACTCCTAGAAGTCTAACTTTAGGCAACTGTTTTTGAAAGTCTTAGCCTTGATCTGCCACTGCCCCTCTGCTCTTTTTATGCTATCAGTACAGCATCAAAATAGAGCTTTTAGAAAATGCTTACCACAATGTCGCCCTAGTCTCACGAGGGGCTTCTAGGTGACACTGTATATAAATAACAGGTTCAAATAACAATAGTGAGCAATTGTCATTGTGGTGGAAGAAGAGAGGGGAAAGTGACCTTGTGGTTAAAGTGTGGCTCTACTTTGAAAAATAAGCATGTAGAAATGGCCTCTTTTGTAACTGAACTATTCTGTGTATATTCAGCGTCAGATGAGATTACTTCAGTGACAAAAATTCTATTACTCTGACTTGGTTTACGCTGCAGAGCCAGAAGGTCCGAGAATGTTAGAGCTGGATTTCAGTCCTGCTTGTACAGCATCAGCAGAATTGCTCACTAAGGGCTTGAAAGGCTCTGAGCACTATGGCCCTGATCACTGCAGAACTCTTAAATACATGCTTAACTTTCAGCTTGAGTAGTCCCTTTGACTTTAATGGGACTGCTTATATGCCTAAAGTTAAGTGCACGTTTAAGAGCTATGTTGGGTCAGAAGCAGGATGCAAGATGGAGCTGTAAATTCCATTTAGAAGGCTGATCAGATATACCTGTGGAAACCACTGAGCAAGTAGAAACCATTGGCACTGGTTGGGGGTTAGAGTGCCTAATTTGAAGATGACTGAGATGGATTGAGTATGACTCAGATCCAAATGTGAGTTTGGAGGGCTGGGAATTATGCTTTGTTTCCCTTGTAAACTGGGCACATTTATTTGTTTAGGAAATAACTACTCTCTAAATATGGTTTTCCCATCAGTTGTGCACTCACCTTATAGTAGTTTTGTCTATGCTATATTTCCCTAGTGTGCTTATGGATATCACTTCCACATGTGTGGTATATATCCGTGCCTATATGTTTGTGAGTCTGGGTGTGCAAACACACCATGATGACTCTTCTTTCTAGTTTACAAGTAGAGAGTCACACAAACAAAGTATTTGCTCTTTTAGCAGTTCATTGTCCATATGCATGCTGAAAAACCTTTGGTTCAGAGCTGGCAGGGCTGGCTCCAGGCACCAGCCGACCAAGCACGTGCTTGGGGCGGCACCTTGAAAGGGGCGGTGCTTGAGGTTGGTTTGTTTGTTTGTTTGTTTTTTCTTCGGCGGTGGCGCTCGGTTTTGGGGTTTTTTTTTACTTCGACGGTGGTGCAGGGCTCGGGAGAGGGAAGGGGGGTTGTTTCAGCGGGGCGGTACGGGGCTCAGGGGAGGGGGGGTTGTTTCAGCGGGGCGGCACAGGGCTCGGAGGAGGGAAGGGGGGGTTGTTTCTGCGGCGCGGGGCTCGGGGGATGGGAGGGGGGTTGTTTCAGCTCGGTGGCGCGGGGGAGGGAGGGTTGTTTCGGTGGGGCTCGGGGGATGGGGGTTGTTTCGGCGGGGCGGCACTCGGGTTTTTTTTCCTGGGGGTGGCGCTTGGTGTTGGGTGGGTTTTTTTGCTTGGGGCGGCAAAAAGGTTAGAGCTGGCCAGGAAAACATTTCAGATCAGTGCAAAATTGTGAGTTTATTGGAATTTTTTTTCCATCCCAAATCATGATGAAAAGCCAAAAACTCTTCAAAGAACGGAGATTCCCCAGTATTTTATTTTGGAAACACTGCAGTGTTCTAGCAGTGGAAATGGTGTTTCCGAAATGAAGAATGTTCTCTGGGCTCTCAGGCTCCCCACCAGCTAGCTCACCAGCTGAGTGGCTGAAGAGCCAGGCAGCCCAGGGTCTGGGAAGCTGGCCAGCCCAGGGATACCTGACTTCCTGGTAGCCCACCAGACAAAAAGGCTGGCAGCTGGGGCTCTGGGGTCCCAGTTCCACTAAATTAGCATTTGCTGATGGAATACTATTCTGTTGGGAAATCTTTAACCAGTGCAATGAAACATTTCCCCACAACTTTCTTCAGTGCACAGGGGATGAGGGGTGGGAGTGGGAAATCACATTTCTAAAAGAGCATGTGTAGGGAGATGTTTATTCAGTTATATTTGAGGTGAAGCTAATTTTCCTTGTGCCATTTGGATAGCTGTAGCGCAGAATCGGCTGCCACAATGACACAACACTACTTGGATGCAACTTTCTGTACTTCCTGTTCTCTTTGTGGGCTTTCTCAGTCAAGACTTCTGCCAGATATTTGCACCAGCTGGCTATACAGAGCTACATGAAATGTTGGTAGCTCTAACCCAAAAGAAACTTGCCTGGTTCAAGATTCTCATACAACATTTGAACAAGCTGTTTCATTTGAATTCTTTCCCACCCCCCGCAGTATGTAAGGTTTTGGTAGTAACTGAGCAAAACATTTGGCTTCCTATCTGGAGAGGGAAGACTCTTCAAAATATTAATTTTAATGGTTTGGGCCCTGATTTTCCAATTTGTTGCTTGTGGGCAGAGTTCTGCCCCTGTGCCAAGTACCATTGACCTGTGGATGCAGTAATCCAGCCACACACAGAAAATGCAGGATTGGACCATTGGTTGGGATGTGAATTGGGGTTACTATAAAAGATCCCATGGGTTCCTGTCTGGCAGAGTCTACCCTATGTAAACTGAAAACTCTCTTCTAGATTGTAATATCTTTGGGCAGGGACTGTCATTTATTATCTGTCTGTACACCACCTACCATAGTGAGGACCAACATGATTGTGGCCTTGAGGTACCATCACAATATAAATGTTAAATAATAATAATTGTAATAAAGAGCACTGATAGTGCCAGTTATGGCTGGGGTCTCAAGGAGCGAGGCCGTGATTAGGCAAGCTCTAATTCCTGTATTCAAAAGACAACCCTGCAGATATTACAGGTTTTTAAATAAATGTTTGCACACTGAATCACCAAGAGTTCAATCCCGCTCCCTTTTGATTTAATGGGAAGAAGATTAGGCCTTGTCTTTATCTAAATTATGAGTAAGCACGAAAGGAAGGCTGTTTTTAGGAGGGATGGGGGGGCGGGGGTTTGAAGACCTCCCCTTTGGCAAAAATACCACAATTAGTAATTCCATCTGTGAGGGGAAAGTGATATTTCATTTGACTATGTAGGACAGATTTCTGTGCCTGTCAGTTAAGTCTCATTCAAATACAGCAGCTGCCCAAAGTCAAGGAAAGTTTCTTGCTATGGCATGTGCAGCTAGTATTAATTAACATTAAGGAACCAATAATAAATAATATTATAGGCCATTTATTCAGTTTAGTGTTTAATCATTTTGTTTCATCTTTTTGTTTGCATAGTTAGTATGTTTTCTTGTTAATTTAGACCCTGATCCTTTAATAATCTCTGCAAAGGCAGAGCTCCATTGACTGTTGTGAGCCCATGTGGAGTTCATGGCAGAACTGAGGCTTTAAAGGGTATTTTTTGTTTGTATTTGTCTTGTTTTCTGTATTTTTCATCTGGGCCAAGGGGAGAAGGTTGTTTTGTAGACATTAAATAGTAGTGGGAGTTTCTGACAAGTTCCATGCTTTTGATATGTTGTATGTATGTTCTTTGGCTAATACTTTTTGTCTGTCTATTTCTGTCTGGCTTTCTTGGCCCTGATCCTTCAAACACTTGTGCATGTGCTTAGCTTTACATGCAGGGGTAGTTCCATTGAACTGAATAGGACTGCTCACACATGTTGAGCACGTATGTGTAATTGGTTGAAGGATCAGGGCTTTAGATTCTAAATTCTTTGGGGGCAGGGATTGTATTTTGGTGCAATGAGACCCCAATCCTGACTGGGGCTTTTAGATGCCATGTAGTGACAGTTATGATAAGTAGGTGTTTGTGTTACTGCCTGCCGAGGGTTAATTTATGTTTTGTTTTACCTGTAAGGAAAGTGACTCGTTGCCATGGTGACAGGTTTTCTAAAAAATAATAAAATAAATGCCATTCCTAAGTAGAAAGTCTTATCATTTTATTTAGCAGGACAAAGGTCTCTGTTAGTTTAAACCACCCTTAGAGCCTACTCCTGCTTCACTGATGATAAGAAGCCCATAAACAGCAGTCAAGGCCCATGTCATTTTTTGTCTTTAGATACTCAGTCACATTCATACTTGGTGTCAGTGGTTGCAGCTCCAGTGACTTTAGTAGAGTATAACGTGCTTACACTACATCTCTGTTTGGCCTAGTGTGTTCGTCTGCCTCGCTAGTGTTTCCATCTCTAAGTAGAAGGCATTATTGTTGTTTTTATTTTGTAGGCCAGGGTTCCCTGGTAGGCCATGGATGAATTCCCTACCCACATATAGGTCTATTTCAGAATAGTTTCCAAAGCAAATGTCAAGGATCAGCAGCAATCACTGCAGCAACAGGAGGAGAGGTGATACCTCATGCAAAACACCAGAAAGCATTGCTCTGATAGAGGCAACATTCCCAAGAACATGGAAGCAAGAAGGCTAAGGGCAAAGGCAGGACAGTTTCCTCATAACGTTCCTTCTCCTGTCCAGGCAATTCTGACTCTAAATGTCAAAGAACTGTGGCATTAAAACTGAGCTTGAACTCAAAATCCCTAAGATGGACCAAGCTATCAGGGATGTAGGAGTTAGATCCGGACAGAGATGCTGCTGCAGCTAAAGATGATATGCTGTTAGATTGACTTAATGAACAGGATGACATTGAAATTCTTGCGGGGCAGGCAGGGGGGGTGGCAGTGAGGGTGCTGATAATGAGTAGGAGCAGAGGGACATGTTGCAGGCTGTACAAACAGAACATTCTCTAAACTGAGTGCTTTGTAGAGTTTTCCATGGGGCATTTGCCGATCTTTTAACTATGTTGGGGAGCTTGCTCGCTCTGAGTAGCTCACCAACTCCTGGAGACCTGTTTTAGGAAGCCTCTGCTCTGTATTTTGTGTTGAAGAATTTAAATACAAATATTTTAAAGAATTCCTCCTGTTCAGCTGAAAGGAAACATTTTTCCTCATTGTTTATTACAGCCCAGAGAAAATTAAATCATGTTGCAAAAAGATCATAAACTGGCAGAGTTCACAAATATTTATTCAGTGGTTTGGGGAATTATATTAAATCTCTGTGTTCCATTCAGATATTTGCAATGCTACAGAGTGCATCACTTCTTACACGCTATAACATGTGTGGCTTCTCCTGTAAAAACTCCCATGAGGCTTTGTCCGCCAGGATTTCTGGGAGTCATTTAGATCATTTTTTCTGGTCCCTCCCCCCAGTTATAACCAGTAACATAAATGTTATGTAAAATATGGATCAGTGTAGCTACTAGAGAAGGATTTGTTGCTGCCAGGTGAACATTCTGCATGTTATTTCAATGGGGCCACTTAAATTCTTGAAGTTAAATGTATGCTTACGTACTTTGCTGGATCAGGACCCTGCTGCTCAGCACTTTGGAAGATCAAGCCCCGAATCAGGGATTATTAAATATTACTTTGATTTGCAGTAAAACAGAACAGTGCAGAATTCTATAATGTCATTGCAGAGTGGCTGGCAATCTAATGATGGATGATTTAAGAGCTCATCTATCTGATTCTTAATCCTAAATTAAATTAGAGCTAGGCATAAACTAAAGCTATGGATCTGAACCTCCCAGAATTTGGGGAAGTTTGTATCTAGAGCAGGACTATCTTTCAGTGAAATATGCTCTCTATTAAAACAAGTGCTTGTACAACCAAGCTTCAAACAGTTTTGGCATTATTGCTTCGAAGTAGACATTGAAATTAAAATATGTTATATTACATCGCACAACCTGCCCTCATGGATATTAGTAATATCCCTATACCGTACATAGCGAATTTCTGGGCAATCTGATATTAAGATTTTTCTTCGTTAGGTGGCATAATGATTATTATAGGTCATCCTTAACAATGGAACATTTCTCTTATCACATTGTCTAGTTATTTCATTGTGCTTATACAATATGTTTCAACACATCATACTTGGTATGTTTTAATACTGGTTTTAAAAGGTTTAAAATACTGGTTTTAAAAGATTTAAAATATTCACGTCACAGGCTGTGGCCCAGAGCACACATTACACCTCCGGTTCCCAAGTGATCAAAACTAGCTGGAACTCAGACAGAGGAGAGCCTGCATTTGTCCCCTGAAGCCATCATTCTGTCTCTGTGGAAGCTGACAAGTCCATTTGCATTTAACAGCTTTATACATTTTGAAACATGAACGGTCTTATATAGCTGAAGTTGGATTCAGAATTCCCTTCTAACCCTCCTCCGCTTGCTGCTGGTCACTTTCTCAAAGAATTTCTTTAGGATGAGATTCGATCCATAGTTGTTTGGGGGGGCTTGTTTTCAGAAGGAGGGCAACATCAATTCAGCTATTTGTTTGATTTTTTACTTACAATTTCTCCATTTTCCTTTTTCTGGTGTAAAAATACACGTTTGCCCCCTACATTCTGATCAAAAATGTAGCACTCATATAATTCAAAGCCAGCTGTAGCTAGAAACCTCAAATTGATCTAATTTCATAGGTGTGAGAGAGCTCCAGCATTTGAGCCAAGTTTGAAGAAAAACTACTAAGAAGGTTAAAAGTTAGGAGTGTTTTAAATTGCAAATTTGGAACATATGTAGTGTACGTTTCCTGTTCTTTTTCTGAGCCTCTATTTAAGAAGAATGGCTTAGAACATTGCATGCACTCAGCAGCACTTCATCTTAGTGGCGCTCTTCAGGTAAAAGCTTAGCTGCACCATTGAACTAAAAGCTTAGCGTGATGCCCTGAGCTAAAAGCTTCCCTTATTGGCTTCTTTGGGGTAAAAGCATAGCTTAGCAATGTCCTTGCTCAAACTGGATAAGTAGTAAATGTATTTAACGATCTCTAGAAAATCTCAAAGTATGCAGATATTGTATAGCATAAGTTAACAACATGTGTGAATTCCATTTAAGAGAGCAGACATCTAATGTGTATTATTTGACAACTAATATTTAGTGATATGAACAGAGACCATATTTTAAGGCACATTCATGAGGTGGTAGAATTAAGGCTGAGTAGTCAACATATATATTTTTTAAATCTGACTCTTGACTGTTTGATTTCTCAACTTTAACTTATTAATTAATACTATTTTGGGGCATTGTATATGCCGATGCACACACAGGAACTAAAAATGTGTGTATTTCAGCATTTCCAAACAATATTGTAAATTCAGTAACTGCAGTCGTAAAATTCTCCATAAAAGCATTGTACTGTAAAAATCCTCAGTTCTACAGTACAGAGCATTTGCAGCAGTGAATGCTAATAACAGTGCACTTCTAAATTAAGGATCTGTCAGTGTTTCTATTATTGTCTATGGTTATCCCGTGAGGCTGCAGTCGAGATAAAATGCCATATTGATTGCTGTGATATGACTTCCGATTACTTTTGATATGACATCATATTGATAGCTATAACTTGTTTACAGTAATGGAATTTACACACTAGCATCCAGACATGCAGCTTTCTCCAAGCCTTTTAATAAGTGAACTACAAAGGAAAAAAAACAAAGAAGAAATGTTTTTGCCTTTTACGCTAACTTTCCTTTGTGTAAAGCCCATTTCAATGTTAAAGAAACAAAACAAAACTGGTTGTTTTTCACATGAGAAATATTATGTTCTCATTTCTCTCTTGTTGGAAGACCTCACCCAGATCTTTGGAGGACCTGAATAGTGATGTTACATGAAGCTGTAGCTCAAGTTTTAGTTCTCCCTCCCTGAAGCTGAGGCCCAGTCTATAGTTTCTGTTTGTGTCGCTGATCACCAATTGCCTTTAGTTATCTAGGTCCAGGTCTGTGCTAGTGTTTCAGCAGCTTAAACCGCCAAATGAGTGCTTTTGGCAGTAAAGCTTATACCAATTCCCTGAGAGAAATATGCAATATGGGCAAAACCACGTAATTGCTTGTTTAATATAAGCTGAATGAACGTTATGAAGATATACTGGTATAAAAATGCCATAAAACCCCACAACCCTAACTACAGTGCTATACGGGCAAAAAAGTGTTTAGTGTAGATCTGGCATAATGCAATTATAAATGCTAGTATAGAAACTTCAGAAATGTTAATTCTAGGTCACAAATATTTGTTCCTGGTCATGATATGCTGCAGGACTCTTTTTTCCTTTTGTTTTTGTTTTTTAATTCTGCTAATTACTGACACAACTCTATTTTTCTGTTAAATTAATGTCAAACAATTGCAACACCATTGTAATGTACATTACATCACAAAATTATATCCTAACTAGCAGGTGAGAGTATATGCTAAATATGTTTTTAACCAATAATACAGTTCTAAAATATACCAACTTGAAATGATTGAGACACATTTTTGTTTTGATTAACAAAAAAGACGTCCACTTAAAACAATTGGTTACAGCATACTTGCCTAATATCTACATAATGGACTTGTTTATCTACAAATTAAAAATTCTGCTCTTTTAATTGTAAATAAAGTACATTGTCTCTTGCTGCTTCACTGGCTGTAACTTTAATTACACTTAAGAGGCAGTCCCTTAATGGATTATGAGATCTAGTAACTTTGATGGTACAGTTAATGGGGCCATCCTGCTTTTCTGTAGATTTTTGTTGCAAATATTTTCCAGTATTAAGTGCATGGAACCTTTCTCATTGGAGAGGTAAGATATAATATCGACAATTAAGGAAGCTGAGTTCAACTAATGGCTATTTACAAAAGGAAATAAAATCTGAGTCGGGACAGCAGCTGGCTTTAAAGAATGAAACAAGCCTGAGATCTGATCAGAATCTGAAATTTGATTAGAGCAACATGATTTTCACTAGGAGTGGAAGATTTATTGCATGGTATTTGAGCAAATGGATTAGTTTTTAAAGTTAGTAAAATAAAAGGCTATGAGAAAGTACTGGGAAAACTGCACTGTGCTGGCTATTAATTCATCATATAAAGCATAGGGTGATAACAGCTTTCTTTTCCATCTTCCAAATCTTAACCATCTGCAGGCCTCTTTCTTCTGCTGCAAAGAGAATGTTCAGCATCACTTCCGGTTATAGGGTACATATTTCATGTGAGAGACTCTTTATATAGCAATAAAGATTTGTTTGGTAAATACCATGGCCTATATCATCCCCTATTGCAAGGTATCTTTAGGAGAGGAAGTCTTCACCAGAATGATCATCTTGGAGGTAACTCTTTCTTACTTATGCCATTTGGGAAATGGGTAGAGTTATCATCTCACCCTCCCACCTCCTTGCAGGTTATGCCACAGGACCTGCTCACAAACTTGGTAGATGCTCAGGGACTGGTAGAAAGCCAGAGTTATCTATGTTGGCCTATTCTTTCAGTAATCTACTGGCTCCCTGGCAATGTGGTTCCAATGAAACTGTGCAACCAGGGACTTCCCTTGGCCATGGTTGTTCTCAGGGTTCACTAAGTGGAGCACTGCAGAAGACAGCCCAGCCCAGTCTGTATTGTTTCTTCTGGAGAATCTCTGTGGGCCAAAATGGAAAAGATATGTGTCCCCATGGCACTACCTGTGATCTGTCGTCTTCTTCCGCACAGCATGCTCAGTTCCTCTGCTCCTCCTTCCAGACAGATTCTAGACCCACAGAATCACCTCTCTAGGAGGTGGAGAACACTGCCATAGAAGTGACTGCCACCTTTTGAATAAAGGAGCGGAGATCCATTCTCTCATGGAATCTTCCATGTATGGAGCCGTAGAAGTAGTGGGAAATGTTCCAAACTCATATTATTACATTGTAATGACTCTACAGACTGGGGAGGATGATGTAATTTGTAAAACATATTAATTCTATAAATAAAATGGTGAAAAGATTTTTTTGCAGCTGGTTGAATTGCATTGGCATCCCTATTATGCTACAAATGTTTTGGTACAAAGCTCCTTACATGTTTTGCTTAGATCTGGATGATTACTGTGAGCTTGCCTTTCACTTCAATGGGCCATGATTTCACCTTGTATATTTTGCACCAATGCACTGACACCAGAGACTATTTGTTACTAGAGGCTACTTCCCAACCCTTTCTCTCCTTTCCTGTAGTGCTAAATATGTGCCTCAAAGGCAAATCTCATGGTCCACAACTAAACTCTTTATTTTAAAGTAGCTATCCATTTTCTAGTTATAAATAAAGCAAATGGTTTAATTATAATGATATTTACAGACTACATCAAGAAAATACACAAGCATGCAGCCCTGCCAGAAAACACCAGGAAAGGCTAGGTATATTCACACAATTTTGTTTGAACTAAGACTTCTTCAGAAAACTTGTAGGAGGAAGGAAGGATGGAAACCATGGGTATATTTACATGGCAATATAAGACCAGGGATTGAACTCTGGCTCAAGCCTAACTTCTCTTCCATTTACACAGAAATCACGCTGACCCAGGGCTCAGTCCCAGGGCCCCATGGGGATGGAGGATCTGAGCCAGAGTCAAGCTATGATCTGGCTTCCAGCCCTATCACTTTGCAGTGTAGACACAGCCGCACTGGAGTGGTTCTCTTGGAGTCAGCCAAAAGTACTCCACAATTCCACAGGCCAACTTTCTTTGTCCTCTGGACAGTCAAGTTTGGTAAATAGTCAAGTGTTCTCACATTATCATGAACAAAGAGCGAGACCGGCCACATTTTGGGAGGGCCCTAGGAAGTCTGGGATATGGGTGGCTGGATTTGAGCCCCCATAATGCAGTGTAGACACTGGAGCCCCCAGTGGGGACCCCGGGTTCAAAAATTCCTAATCTGGGGTTATAAATGAGTGTCAGTGCTCAAATCCTAGGTTAACAAACCAAGGATCTGCTAACTCAAATTTTACTAACCCTGGGTTTACACTCCTGTGTAGACATACCCTAAATCTGTCCTAATCTCCCATATTTCACACTCAACTACCATAGTCCAGAAACTGCAACCCTGTTCTCAGTGATGTTAGATTCTATTTGTGGAATATTGGTTGTCAATATTTTGAAAGAGTAGTTCCTTCACAAATACCAGCTTGTCTGTGTTATGGATGGTTATCTCACTCATACCATCGAAGAGAAGATGACCATATCCATAACATGAATCTCCCCCACTTATGCCACCCACATCATGTATTCATGTAAGCCACACTGATTCAGATAGCACATAAACTTAAGTACATCATTAGTCCTATTGAAATTAGTGCACTGGTATGTTCAGAAATTGAAGGACAAATGCTGAAAAAATGTACTATGCATGTACAAATGTTGATTTTCAGTGGATTATAGCTTGGCCAGATTTGGCCAAATTTTCATGGAGAGGGAGGGAAGGCACTTTCTGAGTTTAAGACTGTAGAATGCCAAATGTCAAGATCCTATTCCAAACAACAGAGGCAGCGGAGCTATTAAAAATGGCCATATAAATGTTGTAACATTGGTAAAACTATCATTTTTTTCATTAACCTTGTTCCTAAGGTTGGCCTAACTCTTGTCTGATCAAACATTCAAACGATATTGTTTCCTGAACAGTGGAAGTATGCCAAAGTTCTAAGCAATTGAAAGGAAGGATCTGTAATGGAAAGTGTTAGGCAATATTAACTAAAGTTGTCAAAGCTGTTCTGCCTACAATGCAATATGTGTTTATGTATTGTGACAAAGCTCTGTCCTTGTCTCAGTGGGTCCCGCACTTCCTGGCAGATTTCGCTGGCCTCAGAGGCTCACTGTGACCCTCCACGTAGCCCTTCTCTCTCTAGAGGCAAGGGTCACACCCTACTGAGCCATTTTCATCATAAGCCAGCAAGGGAGGTGTGGAGAAGCAACCCTCCCTCGCATAGTCTCTGTTGTCTCCCAGTCTCAGTGATTAATCTGGGAGGGAAGGGGTGAGCCCAGGCCCGCCCTCTACTCCAGGCTCCAGCCCAGGGACCCTAATAGTAGCAGCTATGGTAGCTGACTTTTTGGAAATAGGACATATACAATTCCCTGGGCCACTTCCCTGCAGCAGCCCCTCTCTCAATATCTCCTTCACTGTTACCTCAGGGCCTCCTTACTTGCACCTGATATGGATGTGTGCTGCTTAGTTCCTCCAACAACGTAGCTTCCTCCTAGAGCTCCTGGCACACGCGCCTCACTGACTAACTGGGAAGCGTTTAATTAGTTCCAGCCAGCCATTGAGTGGCTTCAGGTGTCCCAATCAACTTAGCTATCTCCACTGCTTTCTAGAAGGATCTTAATTGGCCCCAGGTGTCTTGATTAACCTGGAGCAACTGCCATTTGGTTACCATAGTACCAGGGATTTATTTAGCCTGGGGCTAACATACCTGTTCCTTACCACTTTACTATAGCCATCTGGCATTGCCCTGTCACAATATACAGACGATAACCTGTACAAGATACCAACATTATTAGGAATCCTTAAGACTGCCACAAAAAACCCAGATGTATTGAGTACCCTTCTACTGTACCTTTACTAGAAAGTTGCATATAAAATATACATAAATGTGTCTAGGAATATAATATATTCATAAAATTCATCACTATAATGCAACCAAGTCCATATGGTTGAGCTGATGAAAGCCCTAACAGGGCCATCAGTAATGTATAATAGTTTAGAATAATATTTGAAGAGTAACGTATCCAACTGAAATTACAGAGGCAATTTAGGCAGAATACACACTTCAGAGTTATAATTATGCTAGAAGACTAAACTAATAGTCTTACTCTTTTTGTGTACATTAGTCTCTTTACTCACCAGCAGTTGTTAGGGTGTTAATATTATATCTTGCCTAAATACAGAGCAACTGAAATAAGACCAGGTTTGGGATTCTCGTATAACTCCAAACTCATCCCAGGTCGACACATGCTGTTCACAAACTCATACTTAAAGCTACTTAACAGCTTAAATTGACACAAGACCCTAAAGCAATTTATGAGCTTAAACCACTTAAAATGCTTGAAGGAGCTTAAGAGCTTGAAGACTTTTTAGGGGTAGATGATGGATGCCTTGTGGGGAGGGACCTGTTTGAACGAAATCCAAGTAGACTTGAGTGTGGGTACGTGTGTGTCCAGAGTGGAGTAGGGCTATTTGTAGAAACCAAATGGGAAGTAGTGGAAGTGATAGGTGTTTAAACACTGCTGTGATGAAGAAGATATAAGAACCTAGACAGAACTACTGGCTCACTTCATAAGCTGATGGAAACTGGCATAGCTCTGAAGACATCTGGCCCATAGAGTGGGGCTGCTAATATGAAGGTGCTCTTCATAAGAAAGAGTTGCAGATCTGAAGTGAAGAATGTTTAAAAAAAAATAAACTGGTTATTAAATTCAAATAGTGGAACTGCTCTCATGTCCTGTGAAGACATTTCCTCCTTGTCTGACCACTAGAAACACGCTGAATAAATACTAATAGAGAGGAGGAAATTACCATTTCAAATATACTGGATGAAAGCAGTGGATTGTCACTCTGTGCCATTTATTTATTCATTTTGTAGTGGCTGGCCCTGCAATAATTTAGAGTGGTTCCTTATTAGGCTCAACTATGTAATTCATTCTGATCTCCCCATTCATCAAAGATCTATTTATTTTTATACTACAGTGAGAAAAACAAAAAGTGTGCAAAAGATTATACCTGTCCCCATTTTCATTAAAAGTAAATTATGACAAAGTAACAACCCTTAGACCTCTTGAAACAAAGGAACATCTTGCTGCAATTAGCTATTATTAATGAACAATAATTAGAAAGATCTCGTCACGGAATGTATTATTGTATGCTTTCTTTCATCTATAAGCCATGAAAATGAGCACTGATCATACACTAATGCTGTATGTGAACTCTGGAGGAGACAGCTCTGCAGGTAGCGGCCTTGCACAACGTATTTCTTACATGTCTAGCTATACAATATAGCATTGTGTGTATATGAATGTATCATTGTTCGTATGATGTACTATTTCAACTCTATAGCATCCTAGGTATGACTAGTGGATCCCTCTCAATATGACAGACAGGAAATGCTCTACTGCCATCTTCCTATCTGGGGGGTCTTCAGCAATGGATCACGCTTCAGCTGTTGGTCTGCAATTGCATGGAATTGTTGATCTTTAAGGCACACTGCAAGGCCTAGCTTTTTGCCCTTTTGTTAAGAGATTGGAGGCCGGTGGGAGTGATTGTTTGTGGGGGATGGAGATTTGATGGGGAAAGGCCCACTTATTGGTTTATGTTGAGGGGATACTTTTGCTGGAGGTTTGCTGTTTGTTTTAGTGTCACTGTTGTTTTAAATAATGGCGCAGGCACCCAGAGTAGCAGATGGGTGCTATGACACAGAGGCCCATTTGGAGGGTTAGGAGCTCGTTGGTATCAGGGCATGAGTTTCATCTGGCCTGACCAATTCTGTGTACCACTACTCACTATGGTTATCATCTCTAGCTAAAACATGTCATGTAATATGTCATTGGAAAACTGATTCTTGTGTGATGTATGCATGTAGTATGTATTATATATGCTAGAATGATGACTAAAATGTATTTTAGTGCGGCATGTCAAAGGAAATTGGGAAACATATCTTCCCTAGACAAAGGAAAGTGTATTTGCTTCTCTAACCAGCCTGGACATCAGACAGAGACAATGAAAGTCCATTTTAATATTAGGTAAACAAAGCTATCAAGCTAACAAGTTCTGCTAACAACTTGACAGAAGCTTGGGCTGGATTTTACTTTTCAAAGAATACATTGCAAAAGTTTCCTGGTCTATAAAGACAGGGGAGCTGAACCTCAAGTGATAAGCAATTGGCTCTACTGATTGTATACAATATTACTGTATTGTAACAGTGTACTGAGTGAGGTCTTTTATGAAAACCTACAACACTGGTAATTAATAGCATTGTGAAATGTATGTATTAACACTATACGAGGAATTATTAATACTCACTGATATTATGCTTTCCAGTCGGTGACCAAACAAAGGGTTAAACAGGCTTTCCCCCATCAGGAGGGAAGGCAGCTATCTACCTATCATCAAAGAAGCTAAGCAAGATGTGACCAAAAAATGGGAATACATAGACAGCAGCAGAGGGATGGGAAGCCCACAGGAAGGGAAACAGCATGAGGTCATCCTGCCTCTTGAAACAAGGTCATTGAACTTTGGAAGTCATAAGCAAAGACAGAAGCCATCTTTGGCATCCATCACTAGACAGACACAAGGGATTAGAGCTCTTGCAAGCTGAGAAAGATGGGCCCTTCAAACAAAAAGGGGTTGAAGTCTCTGGAAACTGAATGTAGATGAGAAACCTGCTTAGTCAAAGATCTTTCATCTAGGAAGTCAAGGGAAACCAGCATCTTGTTCTTCTGTGGAAGGTCCTGACTAAGGGAAAGTCAGCCATGGCTGGGAAGAATGATTGGCGAGAGAAACCATCTTGACCAAACCTGTACCTTGCTAAGTTGAGGTTTAGACTTTTAGATGTGTTTTTTCACTTTTATTTGCTTTTAACCTCTTTACTTCTGTTTATTTTACTTGGTACAGTAACTCCTCACTTAAAGTTGTCCCGGTTAATGTTGTTTCGTTCTTACATTGCTGATCAATTAGGGAACATGCTCAGTTACAGTTGTGAAATACTCCCTTCTAACATCGTTTGCAGGCTATCAATGGCAGTTCAGCTGTCCCTTCCCCCACTACCATGTGCTGCTCTCCGAGACTCCTGCCTGCTTGCTGTGTGGGGGAGAAGGGAAGAAGTGGGGGCTAATGTCCCCCTGCACCTTGCTTACCCCATCTTCCATAGAGTAGGGGGGACACACAAGGACGGGAGCTGCTGCCTTAAGCAGAAGCTGCAGCTGCGGGGCTTGCTGATCTAATTAACAAGGCAGTGTACTTCTGACCCCACTCTTGATATCTAATTGGAAATGCGCATCTCTGTCTCTGAAACACAGCTTTTCGCTGGCTTGTAGAGTGTGAGAGTTAACCTGTGAGGGCCCAGTGTAGTGCTAGTTCATTTAGTAAAAGTGACAAACCAATCCAGACTTACACGGCTACCCCTCTGATACTTCATTAGTAAGGCATTTCCTGGGAAATTCCCACCCTCTGACTCCTCCACCTCAACCAAGCTTCACTGTCATCATCGCTGTGTACCAGTATTCAATTGTTTGTTTAAAACTTATAGTTTGTGTGTGTGTGTGTGTGTGTGTGTGTGTGTGTGTGTGCGTGTGTATATATATATAATACAGTCTTTTGTCTGGTGAAAAAACATTCCCTGGAACCTAACCACCTTATTTACATTAATTCTTATGGGGAAATTGGATTCGTTTAACATCATTTCGCTTAAAGTCGCATTTTTCAGGAACATAACTACAACGTTAAGTGAGGAGTTACTGTATTACTCACACCTATGTCCTGTTGTTAATACATTTGTTTTGTTTTTACTATAAACCAACTCAGTGCTGTGTTTACAGGGAAGGGCGTACTTACCACAATTAAGTTAATAAGCTGTAATGTGCTTTTGTCTCTTTAAAGGAGCAATTAACCCTATTATTTCTCTGTCCTGGTGAGACTGGAAAATTCCAGGCACATGGTTTTGGGGAAATTTGGGACTTGGAGTGTGTTGGAGCTTGGAGTGTGCTGGTTGTAGCCAAGGCTGGTGGAAGCCAGAGTGGGGCTGTAGACACGCTGCTGGGGTCAGAGCTGCTGAACCAGGACAGTGTAGAACACAGATACTCCAGGTGAGACCTGTGTGCTTGTAGGCTGGCTAGGAGCATCCCAGGCTGGGCACTCCAGCAGCAAAGTGATTGCAGGGCGAGTGGTGACACAACTTCTTACTGGTCTGGATTGCACCCCTGAGCCTCATGAAATTGGTGTAATCTAAAAAGGATTTACACACAGTTTGTTAATGTAACTAAGGTTTACTGTTTAAGCATTGGTGAAATAGGCTTAAGTGATTCACAAGTGAAAGGGCACAGTCAAAGAAAGGTTACAGTTTGATTGTGATCTGTTTATTTTGGAAATAGAAGAAAGGAAAAGAAAGATGAGCAACAGGCAGAGAAGACAGGAGGAGCAAAGATCAGGTGCTGAGCTCACCAAGAAGACGTTAGAAAAGCTGGGTGCATAGTGAGGTCTGTCAGCAGCTATTCAGAAGAAATTGGAGCTAGCAGCCAAACCAGCTGGCACGAAGAAGGGTCCCCTTTTCTCCTAAAGAGCATGCAGGAGACCAAGCAGATGATTCCCCAGATGATCCGGAAGCAGCAGCGGCAGTAATGGCCTCCAGAGCTGTGGAGGCTACAGTGAAAAAAGCTGCTAGTGGAGGAGAGATGGGCAGAGCTGGAGGCCAGGTGTTAGTGAGGAGGCAGAGCTGAAGAAGTGGAAGCTTGTTGACCAGGAGAAACACAGGCAGCTCAAACAGAAGAGGAGGGACAAGTCACACCCATGGAACCCAGTAGGAATGACATAAGGGTTTGCCTGATCAGGGGCTGGCAGACAACCAGATGTGGGTATGATGGACCCCATCACGCTGCCTGTAGCTAGAGGTACTATAGACACTATGGTACTAGTTGTAGCCAAGACTGGTGGAAGCCAGAGTGGGGCTGTAAACAGGCTTCTGGTGTAGAGCTATCTAGCACACAGACACTCAGGGGTGTGACCCAGATGCTTGTAGGCTGGCTGTGAGCATCCCAGGCTAAGACCTACAGCAGCAAAGCATTACAAGTACGGCTCCGTGTTTGTCATGGAGGTCGTGGACGTCATGGATTCAGTGACTTTCCACGAGCTCTGTGACTTCTGCAGGAGCCAGCCTCACCGGCTGCTGCGGGAGTGGCTCTGTATCCAGCCGCTGGGGTGGCCCTGCAGCCAGCTGCATCAGCCACTGCTGGAGTGGCCCTGGGGCGAGCCACGCCGGCCGCTTTTCGGGTGGCCCCTGGCAGGTGGTGCTGCAGCTGGCCCTGGGCTCCCCCCAGCAGCAGCCCTTCCCCTGGGGCACCTGCCCCCCCAGCAGCAGCCCCTCCAGACATCCCCCCAGAAGTGGCCCCCCGGCATGCACCTTTCCCCTCCCCCCCCCCAGCAGTCACCCCCTTAAGATTTAGTCAGGGGTATTTATAGTATAATTCATGGACAGGTCACGGCCGTGAATTTTTGTTTATTGCCCGTGACCTGTCCATGACTTTTACCGAAAATACCCATGACTAAATCGTAGCCTTAACTATAAGGTACCCTGGGTTGCAGGGCAAGTGGTGACACAATCCCTTACTGGTCTGGATTGCACTCTGAACCCTGTGATAAGTGCTTATAAAGCACAGGTAGAATGGTCCCTGCTCTAATGTAAATTGAGTGGATATTATGCATATTTTACATATAGTGGGTTTAATTCTCACTGATCTGAATGTTGCTTTGCACCTGTCTGGCAGTGCAAAGGGCCCTTAAAAGGATATAAATTATATTCTGCATGGCTGGAAAGTGAACAACACTTTTACACTTAACTCACTTTGGGTATAGACATAACCCAGAGTGGATTAAGAGGGTATGTGTAAGGGTATGTTTCTACTGCAGCTGGGAGTGTGCCTCCCACCCTGGGCAGAGAGATGTATGTAGCTCTGCTTGAGCTAGCATGCTAAACATTATAACATGGATATTGCAGCACAGGCTGTGGCATGGGCTCGCCACCCCAGCTCAGACCCAGGGTGCTGGGCGGACTAGTGTTTGGGAGGCTAACCTGTACCACAGTGTCCCTACCACTATTTTTAGCAGGCTTGCTCAAATGGAGGTAGTGTTTATCTGCCTACCTAGGCTGGGAGGCACACTTCCAGCTGCAGTGTAGACACACCCTGTAAGGCCCCTTTGATATAAAGCAACTTTGGTGTAAATAAGATTTAGGCCCAGTGTGTGGGTATATGAAAATTGTTTATTTGGGGGGAGGGGTGTGGCAGGAAAGAGATTTGGAATGTAATGCCCTATGTACATTTAAAGTTAGTGTATTGATTTTTGGCCCAATTTTACACTGGTGTGAGTCCAGAGTAACTCCGCTCATTTCAGTGGAAGTACTCCCTATATACGCAGATTTAAATGAGAGCTGATTTTGACCTGCATCTTTAAACATTGTTTTCCACATGCTTTAATAAATCTTGATTGCTCTGCGCTCTTGCACAAGCAAAGCAACATGATTTCAATATGTTGATGGGCATCAGAATGAATGTTATCTCTTCCACATTAAACTTCTTCACTAAAATAACTCAGGTAAAATTAAACCTCGTATGATTTCACTGCAGCTGAATTACACTTTGGGTTCCTTTTATGATAAGAGGGAGACATGCAAATGAGACTGATTGATGGTAGGTGTTTTGTTTCTCTCTAAAGACAGCCATAGAAAGAGATAATTTAACTAATAAAATCTCTCTATTGTACCAGATAACACTAATATTTCAACATCTCTTGAATTTCAGAACATTTCAAGATCTGTCCAAACAAATGGATATGTCTTACGGGACTGTCAGGGATTCAGCAGTGTATGAATACTTCAAAGCAAAAGGGACAAACCCTTTGGAGCAGGATAACACATTTGCTGAACTGTGGAGGACAATCAGCAAAAATAATGGGGCAGATAACTGTGTATCGAACCCTTCGGAAGGCATCAGGAAGGTAAGAATGGATGAATAGTGCAGTTTTCCTTTAAATTTTGTGTTGTGTTTGTGTAGCTTGCACGGAGTTAATGAATGAAAATGATTGTCATATGGTAAAAGGCAGGATTTAAAATAAAAAATATTCCAGTCCTATGTTTCTTTTAAGTAAAGGTTGCAAATTGGTTTGAGGACAAAACTTTGATTACATTATGCCTCTACTAAGGAATTATGCTTTTTCCAACAAAATCATTTAAACCTTTGGCCAATTCTCACATGGAACTCAGATCTCCATTTCTGAAAGGCTATTGTTCTAGTCCACTACAGCTTCTAACTCTTTTGCACCTTTCCTATTCCTTTTTAAGACTGAAGGTAAAATTTTCATATGTAGCTAAGTCCCATTTTTATGGCTTAAATCTCATTGACATGTAATGAGATTTAGGTTCCTAGGTACCTAAATCACTTTTGAAAAAGTTACCTTGGGTTTTTGAAAAAGTTTCCCTGGGTGCTGAAACTTGTCCTTTACCACCCATGATTATTGTTGTCTGTGGATTAAATTCAGTCCTATTCACTTTAGCAAAATTATGTCCACTTACATTAGGGCAGAAATATAAATTAGGGTTTTGGTCATTTTTGTTTATACAATGGTGCTCCAGTTGATCAAAAGTGCATCTACCCACTCACATATTACCCATCCATGCAGTTATCCAGTGCCACCAATTAACTTCATGCAGGATTCAAGCAGCTGACGCAGGGTGGCTCAGGAGAGAAGACATGATCTTTGTTCAGGGTCCTCAACTTTCAGCCATCCAGTTGCTTAGAAGTGTGCAGGCGTAGATGCATACCAACATTTCTTGTGCTGCTTCCTGTGTTGTAGCTCTGCATGGCCAGAAAGTGAATGCCAAATGTCAATCCGAAGTAAATGACAGCAGATAGGATGCACGGTCAATGAAAGTTAAAGCTTTTTTTAGAGAAATATCATAGTCTCCTTTTTATCAGTCTTTTTATTTTTTTAAATAAAAAATTATAAATGTAAAATAATTGATCAGTTTCTTTTGGTATAAACTGAAAACCGGTATCTCTGGGCCCACAATGGTGTTACAAGTTCTTTATGCTTTTGAAAAGGTGAGACTAAAATGAAGACTTTTCTATATTATTTTACTTTTTCAAATGTTTTATGTTTATTTTTCTAGAAGCTCAGAGAGAAAAATTAAAATCTTCAGATTTTTTAAATGTCACAGGCTGAGTTGATGGGAAAGAATGGATTCCAGGCAAGGGATATTCCTTTGTTAGGGGAAAATAAGTGTGGATGCACAAGCAGAAATACTCTATTCCTAATCAAATTTATTAACACGTATTTATGCACTTGAACAGATTTTGTTGGCAAAAGCAGCAGCCAAGCTAAAATATCACAGGTGTAATTCCACTCTCAGAACTCCAGCATTTGCAGCTGTGCTTGAACAGCTGCATCCATCATGCAGAGGTTTCCTTTTCCACTGGTTCGCCCAAGACCATTGTTTCCAAAGTTGTCTCTAAGCTCTACCTCCAAATACTTTTGTTATTAAAGCGGTCACTCTGAAACCGCTACTGTCAAATAGCAAAGGAGACACCAGTTTCACTTTTTACATATGAAGCTATTTGGGTAACTCTCTAAATACATATAAAAGCAGAATTTATATGTACATTGCAACAAATTCCCTGTAAAATGTGTAGAATTTTAAAATAAATTTGTTTGCACCAGTTTGTTTGTTTACTTTCTGCAAATATAAGTGCAATCTAGTTTTTGGCACAAATGTGGATTTCATGTTTGCTTGTACAAGAATGTGTACAAACCAAATTCTAGATTCACAAACACTACCAGTTTGGCTGGAAGTACTTGCATGCCGTCCAAACATAAACAATATCATGTGACTTGTGCGACTCCTCACAGCTAACCAACCCAGCTCAAATAGTGACTATTACATGACCATTGAGAACTGGTCAGGATCAGTCAGTCCAGAGAATTTAAAAAAATAATAATCCACAGATATGTTCAGATGACAAATCAGTTCTAGGAAATGGTGCTGGGCTCTGAGAGAGATCCTGGGAGAATAAAGTGAGGCTACACCTGTCAGATAACATGTTCTTTGAAAATGATTCTCTCAGCTGTGACACTAACGATATTGAGCAGGATGCAGTTGCAGTTGGGAGCTATTGACCCCTGCTCTGCCTGCGAAAGACTGAGTGAGTGCGCAGTGTGTGCCTAAGACAGCATGAGGCAGAAGAAGAATAAGTCCTGCACCTGAAGCCTGATCCAAAGCCCATTAAAGTCAATGCAAAGCCTCTCACTGACTACTATGACCCTTTGTCAGGCTTGTTCTCTTTTTCTCGTAGGAATATTCTTGTACTAGTAATGGTTTCTCTGTGTCAAGTCCTCTTACTATAAACTTCAGCTTTTTTTTCTTTTTTTTTTGGTCTTCCCCACAGTTTGTGGGTTTTCCTCAACCTGTAACCACTGTAAAATATTAGGCCGACTTTGCCAAATGCCCTGCCCTTGGCCCAGTCACCATTTCGCCTTCTTTTATATGTACTGTTCCTCATTATATGGGTGTAACAAAGTGCTGGTGTATGATTTTATAACTTCTTAGGATCTGTATGGAAATGAGACATCAATTTCATGAGGCTTTCTCAGATGAAAAAATAGTAAAAATAAATACACAAAATATAGATAAGCACTCTGTCACATGCACTGATGTTTAAAAAAAAATAAAACCATTTACCGTAGAAAAATGCAGGATGTATTTAAATGTATTTTCCTTATATCACTCATATTATGTCATAAGATATTCAACAACAGTAAGGCTGTAAATATCCATATTTTATAAACCTATTACAGGCTTCCTTTTATTATAGCTAGATTTACTTAAGCCTCAGGTTTTAGCTTTAGATTGGCAAACTGGTTAGAATACCAATTAGAGTAACTTTGGGATTCAGTGTAGAGTTGGGAAGTGGCTCAAATTTATACGATAATAACTGTGTCAAATTAAGTCTGATTTTAATGTTCTGGTGTGATATATATAAAACTTGATTGACTCCATCAAATAACATTGACTATAATCCAGTTTCTCTGCAGTCCCATAGCTGACCTGTGCTTCCATTTGATTAAACATTTACTAAATCAGGCTTAATATTTAATAAAATTTTCAAATAAAATACAGTGATTATAGTTTAAATGTCTCTCTTTGCAACTCATTGAGCTCCTTGAACAAACAGACAAGTTGCTCATGTCAAATATCATCTCTAGAAATTGTATTTTTTTTAAAGAGAAATTAGTGTTAGCCAATGAAACTGGACTTTTAATCAGTATACATTTCCTAGAACACAAAAGTGAAATGTAAATGTTGTCTTAAAACTCTAATTTTTTGCAATGTAAAATCTAAATTTATCTGTAGCACAAAAACACAAATATTTCTAGAAAAAAATATGACTTCTCCCTGAAACCCAGATTTCTGTGACTCTTCTCAGTTTCCCCATATCTTTCAGTTATATTGGATTATAAAATGGACATTAGTTACCAGTGCATTTCTAAGAAAAGCAATGCCAACTACAGTGAGAAGCAATGTGAGAGAGTCTGGGGGTTTTTATAGATAAGTGTTAGACATGTCAATTTTGCCCTATTCCACTCACCTCCATTAATCTAGCGGAGAATTTCCTATCTGTTTCTGCAGTTTGAACTCTTTAAGCAGCTCAAAACAAAGAGATAAAGTTGAGGAGAGTTCTGAAAACTTTCATACATTTCTGTTGCCATGGAAAATGCATCTTTTCATAAAAGATACGGTCTGTACATCCATAGTGACTGTGACGGTGTTCCCCATAAAACTTTATGGGGAGATGCTTATAAATGTATATATGTAACTAAAATATGTTTTATGCTACATGTGCCATGTAACATATCTCTGTGAAAGTTATGACCTACTGAATTTACTCCTCCTGTTTGTATGCATGTATCATTGTTGTAGTTGGAGTTATGAAGATGGGTTTTATATTTGCTGGTTTTGTACATAGCCTTTGTAAGTGCATGGGATCATCTTTGGAGCAAAGAATGCCTGTTAAATGCGAGCACTTGACAGACAAAAGACTTTGCAGACCCCAATCCACATTGGGGCCAGGTCTGGAATGCAACTGGTTAGACTGGTTAGGGCGCATGGGCAGGTGACTTGCCCATGTGATCCCAAAACTCCAGGGCAACTGGATCCTACACAGGGAGAGGAAGAGAGGCTATAAAAGCCCTTGCAAGACCCTTCCATTTTGGCTTCAGCTGGCTAAAGGGAGAGGCTCTCCACCCCCCCAAGCACATTCCTGAGGGGAACTGAACAAAGGACAAAGACACCAGGGGGTGCGGCTACTGGACCTAGGCTAATTCTACAGCCTGTAAAAAGGAAAATATCCGAATCTGGTGAGGCTTTTATCTGTGTTAACTTTGAATAGACGTAGACGTGCGTGTTTTATTTTATTTTACTAAGTAACTTGCTTTGTTCTGCCTGTCACCAATTGAACTCACTTACATCCTATTTTTTGTACTTATTAAAATCACTTTTTACTTATTAAGTTTCCTTGAGTACGAGTTAGTGCAAAGGGAGAGCAAACAGGTGTGCATACTTTCTATCTTTGCAATAGAAAGCGAACGATTTATGAGTTTACCCTGTATAAGCTTTATACAGGGTAAAACGGACTTATTAAGGGTTTGAACCTCCTTGGAGTTGAGCAGCTGGGTGTCAAAGGCAAGAGCGCTTCCAGGGGCCTTACAGTGGTGAGTGGACTTGGTTCGGACCTGGGTCTGTGTTTGCAGCAGATCAGTGGAATCTGGCTCAAAACAGACAGGATTCGGGAGTCCCAAGCTGGAAAAGGCTTGGAAGCAGGGGCAGAAGTAGCCTTGGCACACCAGGTGGCAGCACCAAGCAGGTCTCTGTGGCCCCAACCCGTCACAGTGGCGTAGTCGAGCAGGATCTGTGCACAGCTGATTGCTTTGACGTACTGGTAGTGATTTTAAGTGAGTTTTAAGTGTGGTGGCTGGAAAACAGACAAAGTGGTTACTGGTTTGTTATTTTCTGTTTGCTTATTTCGGGTAAGGGAAGTAGGGACAGAAAAGGAAATCAAATAAGTAAGAGTGAAGATCAGGGAAGCTGGGAAAGTCTCTTAACTGAAGAGCTCCTGATCTGAGTGCGGTCCAGTTTCAGTGAACTGCAGAGGAGCGTGGCCCAGCACTAGATAGCAAGAAGATGTCTGTAAGCGAGGCCACGGTAAAACTGGATCTTGCCAGACTCGAAATAACAGAGAAAGAAAACGAACATCGGAGACGAATCGAATTACGTACGCTGGAAATTAGTGCAGAGACAGAAGCCCACAAGAGAGCTGAGGAGGCCCACAAGAGAGCTGAGGAGGCCCACAAGAGAGCTATGGAAGCAGAAAGAATCCGGGAGGAGGCGGCCCACAAGAGAGCTATGGAAGCAGAGGAGCTGGCCCACAAGAGGGCTATGGAAGCAGAGGAGCTGGCCCACAAGAGAGCTAAGGAGGCCCAGAAGCATGAACTGGCTGTTGCAGAGTTGAAGAGTCGCAACCCTTCAGCGTCTGGCTCCGCTTCCCCCAAAATCCCCAAATGGGAGCGTCTATGCCCCCAGTATGATGAATCCAAGGATATAGCCGAATATTTTATCACCTTCGAGAGACTGTGCTCCCTCCATGCGATCCCTGAAGATCAAAAAATGACCACCTTGATAGCCAAATTGACTGGCAGAGCTCTGGACATATTCAATAAGATGCCCATTGGGGATGCCTCCAATTATGGTAAATTTAAGGAACTGGTTTTGAAACAGTTTCAGGTTACACCTGAAACCTACAGGGTTAAATTCAGGAGTCTTAAGAGGGGAGATGGGTTAAGTTACCTGGCTTATGCAAATGAAATGACAGTTCTGGTAGACAAGTGGGTGAGGGGAAAAGACATTACAAGCTTTGAAGGGATGTGTGATTTGGTTGCTCAGGAACAATTCCTGAATATGTGCAGTGATGATGTAAAACAGTACTTGTGGGACAAACAGGTAAAAGCCGTTAGTGAATTAGCTGGGTTTGCAGACTCATATGAGCAGGCGCAAGCTGCAATTAAGCATAAACCACTGGCAGAGGGGTACAGGGTCGAAGGAAAACAGAGTCACCGTGTTACCCCTGGGAAGAAGGAGGCTGGGCGCTCACCTCCCCATTCTCCTAGTACTCGTCCCAAATTCCCTGTACAATCAGAGGAGCCCAGGAGGTGCTATCAATGTAAGTCCACCGAGCACCTGAGAGATAAGTGTCCCCTGCTGAGTGAAAACAGGCATCAAGCGGCTCATGAAGCTGCTGCCTCTTTCCACACAGGGTTTGTGAAGTTGACTTCTACACCACCAAGCAGTGAGCATGTGCATGCGGTTAGACTGAATGGGAAGGTAATCACTGGGTTGAGAGATACAGGTGCTGAAATTTCTATAGTCAGGAGGGACCTGATCCAAGAGAAGGATTGGTTGCCGGGTAAAGTGGCAGAATTGGAGCTGGTGGGGGGCTACAAAGTCATTGCACCTCTGGCAAAAGTACACTTGCAAACGGAAAACTTGCAGGCTAAGCTAACTGTGGCAACAGTGTCACACAATTTTGCACCGTTTCTACTGGGAAATGATTTCTTTGCTGTGGCAGAATCTGTCCCAGGGCTGGGTGGCAGCAAGCAGGAACCTGGTGCTGAAAACCCCAGAGGGGGGGGCGAAGTCACAGGGACTGCAGCTGTGGCCAGTTCCTGTCCTGTAATCATCTCCCCGGGGGAGGGGAATGTTCTACCTCATAGCAAGGGGGGAATTTTCCGGGCCACTGAAGGGTCTATCTTAGCTTGCAGCTGTGAGCCCACAGCTGGACCAGGGTCACCTTCTCTTCAGGGGGACACGGGAGTGTCTGGCCCAGAGGGAGGCCCAGGAAGGGAAGGTGAGGGGGGGCCGGAGAGCCCGCCCACCTTTTGGCAGGAGGATCTTGCCCAGGAGGAGGGTGAAAAGTCTGCATTTCAGATGCCAGACCCCTCTCCTGTGGATCAGGTTAGAAGGGGAAGCTGGGGGTCAGACCTCCCGGACGCGAGAGTCCATCCAGCTGACCTGTTGGGAACAGATACTGGGGTGTCCAAGAAAGAGGTTGTTCTTGCTACACGGGTAGGAGGCAAACCTCTCTCTTCAAAGCAGAAGGGAGCGAGTCTCTGCATGGGTGAAGCCACACAAGGGGATGGGAACCAGCCCAGAGAAATTCCAGAGGGAGGGGCCGAGGGCAGGCCGGGTTGCAGTACACCCTTTCCTTGCCAGAGCCTCAAACGCATGCCTGATTCAGGAGCCTGCTCCAAAGAGGCAGAAGAATCTGCATCAGAGTGCCTACCAGGATACACAGACGGGTGGGTAATCCTGTGTCTTTCCCTACTTCATCTGTGGGTTATAACAAAGGAGTTAACACTGAGGGTCAACCCTTTCAAGATGGGGAACATACCTGATTGGTGGGAAAAACTGTTGTACATGCTTGGGATGGTGACCTCACGGTCGTACAAACATGTTACCTGTCAGCCTATATCGGGTAACCGGCTGGAAGCTTGGCACAACAGCAAAAACATAACAGGCCCAGGCTGCTGTGTGAAAGGGGAAACTGAGGCACGCCGCCTCATGGCACTGAGAGCTAAATGCCGAGGTTCCTACGCCTTAACAGGTATTGCTATCTGTATCCTGTTAGCAATATTACCCCCCAACCCATTTTCAGGCGCCCGGGGACCAGGAACCTCGCATTTTGCTAAAACCATTACGAACGACACCATGTGGTGTGCCAGTACTGAAAAGGGGTGTGACCAAAGACAAACAGGGGCTTTATGTGTACTGCCTCCGCCATGGACAGTGTCCAAGTCTCTGGCAGTAAGTTCAGGAGGAGGGTGTGACGGTGTTCCCCATAAAACTTTATGGGGAGATGCTTATAAATGTATATATGTAACTAAAATATGTTTTATGCTACATGTGCCATGTAACATATCTCTGTGAAAGTTATGACCTACTGAATTTACTCCTCCTGTTTGTATGCATGTATCATTGTTGTAGTTGGAGTTATGAAGATGGGTTTTATATTTGCTGGTTTTGTACATAGCCTTTGTAAGTGCATGGGATCATCTTTGGAGCAAAGAATGCCTGTTAAATGCGAGCACTTGACAGACAAAAGACTTTGCAGACCCCAATCCACATTGGGGCCAGGTCTGGAATGCAACTGGTTAGACTGGTTAGGGCGCATGGGCAGGTGACTTGCCCATGTGATCCCAAAACTCCAGGGCAACTGGATCCTACACAGGGAGAGGAAGAGAGGCTATAAAAGCCCTTGCAAGACCCTTCCATTTTGGCTTCAGCTGGCTAAAGGGAGAGGCTCTCCACCCCCCCAAGCACATTCCTGAGGGGAACTGAACAAAGGACAAAGACACCAGGGGGTGCGGCTACTGGACCTAGGCTAATTCTACAGCCTGTAAAAAGGAAAATATCCGAATCTGGTGAGGCTTTTATCTGTGTTAACTTTGAATAGACGTAGACGTGCGTGTTTTATTTTATTTTACTAAGTAACTTGCTTTGTTCTGCCTGTCACCAATTGAACTCACTTACATCCTATTTTTTGTACTTATTAAAATCACTTTTTACTTATTAAGTTTCCTTGAGTACGAGTTAGTGCAAAGGGAGAGCAAACAGGTGTGCATACTTTCTATCTTTGCAATAGAAAGCGAACGATTTATGAGTTTACCCTGTATAAGCTTTATACAGGGTAAAACGGACTTATTAAGGGTTTGAACCTCCTTGGAGTTGAGCAGCTGGGTGTCAAAGGCAAGAGCGCTTCCAGGGGCCTTACAGTGGTGAGTGGACTTGGTTCGGACCTGGGTCTGTGTTTGCAGCAGATCAGTGGAATCTGGCTCAAAACAGACAGGATTCGGGAGTCCCAAGCTGGAAAAGGCTTGGAAGCAGGGGCAGAAGTAGCCTTGGCACACCAGGTGGCAGCACCAAGCAGGTCTCTGTGGCCCCAACCCGTCACAGTGACATCTACCATTGTCTCAAGGCACAGCATAAAAACATTGATGACAACCACACAAAGGGTATCTAAGCACTGTAAAACACTCAATGACACAAATGTATTTCAGATTTGCACTGAGAGAGTCAAGTGAGGTTTTGTTTAACTCCAAAGATGTGTGAGGAGAGTTGATTTGGACTGTACGTTTGGTCTTACAGGTTCAAAAGTCTCTCATGGTAACAATAGTCCATATAATACAGTATTGAAAATGGGAATACTGGTTCAGATTTCCCACAATAAAACTAATTCAGCAATATTGTTCTGTGGGGGAAATTTCCTTCTCACTCCAGCTATTGATCAGTGTACACCAAGAAGCATGAAGTTTGGTAGCTCCTGTAATTTTATCCTAGGTAATGCAACTGAAAACACTATTATTAATCATATACATTTTTAATCCTTTGTGAAGCTTATTAAGCTATTTGCCTGCATGATATCCTGTGGTAATGAGTTCCACAGGTTAATTGTATGTTGCAAAAAACAAAATATTTATTTTTTAGACTTTTCACATTATTGCCTCTTTTTTTTGAGCATCTGTTCATGATAGGGGTGGGATAAATAGGATGATCTGATAAGTTCCTTCCATACTGTTAATTATTTCAGATGTAGACATAATAAACCCTCTTACTCTTTTCCTTTCCAAATTAAATAGCAATAATCTTTTAAAGCTCTCCCTGTTGGAACCCTTCCTTCTCCTGATTCTAATAATTCTCATTGCCATTCTTTGAATCTTTTCTATTTCTGCTAAGTTTTATTGCCAATAACATGACCTAAACTGAATACAGTATCTAAGGCAAGGATGTATAATTGATTTATATAATAGCATTATAATATTTTTCTATATTGTGTTCTCTCCCCTTTTTACAGCCTCCTAATATCTTATTAATTTTTTAAATCACCACTGAATATTGAACCAGGCTTTTATTTTTTTCTGAGCAGTCCACATATCAATGTTTTTCCTGAGATATTACTCAAAATATTGGTGCATAGGAATCGTTTAGATTATTCTTTCCAATGTACAATGCCTTTGTTCATATATACCACTGTGCTTTCCAGTTACCATAAGCATTTTCATAGGTCCTCTGGGATTCCTTGCAGCCCTCCTGTTCTCTTGACCAATCTACATTCTCTGTCTCAATAATGTTGCGACCTCACAATTCACACCTTCAGATAAGTCAATACATGTCCTCAAACTGATCTTTGGGGCACTTTACTATTACCCTCTCTCTGTGCTAAATATCAACCATTCATCTCTACTCTTTGCTTCCTGTGTCTGAAACCTTTTATAGTCCATGGTAGGGCTTTACCTCTCAACCACTGAAATTACAACATTGCTTCAATAGTCTCTTAGACTCATAGAATCATAGAATCTCAGGGTTGGAAGGGACCTCAGGAGGTCATCTAGTCCAACCCCCTGCTCAAAGCAGGACCAACCCCAACTAAATCATCCCAGCCAGGGATTTGTCAAGCCTGATCTTAACAACTTCTAAGGAAGGAGATTCCACCACCTCCCTAGGTAACCCATTCCAGTTCTTCACCACCCTACTAGTGAAAAAGTTTTTCCTAATATCCAACCTAAACCTCCCCCTCTGCAACTTGAAACCATTACTCCTTGTTCTGTCATCTTCTACCACTGAGAACAGTCTACATCCATCCTCTTTGGAACCCCCTTTCAGGTAGTTGAAAGCAGCTATCAAATCCCTCCTCATTCTTCTCTTCTGCAAGTTAAACAATCCCAGTTCCCTCAGCCTCTCCTCATAAGTCATGTGCTCCAGCCCCCTAATCATTTTTGTTGCCCTCTGCTGGACTCTCTCCAATTTATCCACATCCTTCTTGTAGTGTGGGGCTCAAAACTGGACACAGTACTCCAAATGAGGCCTCACCAGTGCTGAATAGAGGGGAATGATCACGTCCCTCGATCTGCTGGAAATGCCCCTACTTATACAACCCAAAATGCCGTTAGCCTTGCACATGCCTTTTGAAAGCCTAAATGTCCACTGGCTCTTTATCCATTATTTTGTTAATTCTTTCAAATAGTTACAACATGTTAAATATGCTAGTTGTTTCCTTATACAAGTCATGATTGTTTGCCATTCTTTGATACCAAACTTGGTGCTCTATAATTCTATCCTTATGGATTTTCTGATCTATTTTTCTGGTATCATAGAATATCAGGGTTGGAAGGGACCTTAGGAGGTCATCTAGTCTAACCCCCTGCTCAAAGCAGGACCAATCCCCAATTTTTGCCCCAAATCCCTAAATGGCCCCCTCAAGGATTGAACTCACAACCCTGGGTTTAACAGGCCAATGCTCAAACCACTGAGCTATCCCTGCCACCCCTCCTACCAGACTAAAGCGAACTCCTCTACATTTCTTTGATACACTATAGAGATGGGTGCAATGTTGGTGACCTTTCTATCTGCCAGTACATTAGCTGTGCGAAGAAGTGATATGTCTTGTAATGATGAATGCAGTATTGTTTGTAATTCAAGATGCTTCATGTGTCAGTTTCATCAGAAGTTTCAGATGAATTCAGCCACACCTGGGTATTTATTTGAAAGTCAAGTTGTTTCATCATTTCTTGTTTCAATCTGTTCTCTAAAAAGGCCTCACTTCACTACTAATAAACAAGGGCCCTGTGACAGGTCTTTTTCCAGTCTTCTTCTATAGTGAGGAATAATGGAAAGCAATTACTTAGTCCTTCTCTGCACTCTCCTTATCCTCTTTGATTTTCCCTTTTATATCCTGGGAGTCTGATACGCCCATTTTGATGAATGTAAAGAAGAAATGTTGTTTATATAACTTTGGGGTTTTTTCCCTTCAAATCTCTTCTTTAGTCTACACCATACCTCTTTCCCTGCTAGCCAGGGCAGTTGTCCCATTCTGTTAGTATCTGCTGGATTTCCATTAGAAAGCCTGTTTTATAGGCAGAGGGGAAAAAACACCACCATCACTGCTACCACCATCGTTTAACCAAGCTATTAGTTTAGCTCTGGCTAGTTTTGATGTATTATCTGCATGCACCATGGGACTCCAATCAGGGGCATAATATATGTGACTGGGTCAAATTCAAATCCCAATCACCGATGTATACGTTTTAGGGTATTTCTTACTCCACTTCATACCTCCTGCTCCTCCAAAGAGCCCTAACCCCTTTCATGCCTCGTGTGTCTGCCCCCTTCCTTCCACTGTCTATACACACATATATCTTTCCACTGACAGCTGCCCCTAGCACTTCCAGATTTTATTTTGGGTCCCAAATACCATGAAAAAGGCTTAATTATGGCACTTTGACCTCTCCATTTCTGATACTGGCTTGGACCTGAAAATGTCAAGAAGTTCAAAATGCAATGAAAACAAAAGTTAACAGGACTTATTCAAAGAGTAACAAAGGTTCAGTTAGGGTTTAGGGTGAAGGTTCATGTCAGTTCTTATTTTCTCCAGCTCATTTCACACATTCCTAATGAAAAGCATGTGAAAGGTAAATATATTGCATATATTTTTAAGTTTTCCCAGTGCGACAGCCCCTCTTTAAATTGCACAAATGATACTGCCTACCTGTCATATTGGATGTTAACATGGATTTGAAGTGTGCAGAATTTAGACTGCAGCCAAATATTTGATCACACAGGAAGCTTTTTATGTAATATAAATACTAAGAGAAAGGAATCTCCCTTCTTTAAAGAAGCAAATATTATGAAAGTAGAAGAAACGGCAGAATAGAAAATCATCCCCAAGGAAAAAGAGATATTTGGGACCTCTCTCTTTGGCAATCATAGAAAGAAAACAATCTTACCTCCTCCAGGATTTCTTGAGGTTGAGAAGTGTTAGGGTGACCAGATGTCCCGATTTTATAGGGACAGTCCTGATTTTTGGGTCTTTTTCTTATATAGTCTCCTATTACCCGCTGTCCCGATTTTTCATACTTGCTGTCTGGTCACCCTGCATAATTAAGGGTTTATAACTCAGACTTCTGTTTATGCTAAAATCCTGAGGATATCAGAGAAATAATGCTATACAGTTCTGATGGCACCGGGCAGAATTGGTTATGTCACAAATATATATCTATATCTATAATTGATAAACAAAGGCCTGGTGGACTTTATTTACTATTTCATAGTCTCCAATCATAACTCGGGATAGCAATATCATAAATGGCAGAGAGAGACTCACCTTGTCAAAAGGCTTCCCATCAACTGTAACTCAGTAGTGGGAAGCTTCTCTGGTCAATATAGAGATCAAGGGCAGCTTGCATAATAGAGGCCATAGCTGCATGATTCTTCAGGCATTGCCTTGTAATGGAAATGGAATGCCTGAGGAAGTTAATGTTTCCCCAAGCAGCCCTGGGACAAATATGAGTATGCTAGTATAGATATTGGCTCTGTTCCCCTTCTGAAGACTAGAAGCTCAAGACAGCTGTCTGCATATCAACTCTGACACAACAAATACATACAGATGTGAAAACTAGAAGAAAACAAGACTGACATAACCTGTGTCTCAGAGTCCATCTCTTATGAGTCCCATCTCTCCATTGGCACTAAGCCCGTGTTTTGCCTTATTTAGGGTGAGCAGATGTCCCGTTTTTGAAGGGACAGTCCCGGTTTTGGGGACTTTTTCTTATATATGCACCTATTACCTCCCACCCCCTGTCCCATTTTTTCACAGTTGTTATCTGGTCACTCTAGCCTTGTTCTACACACTTTGACTAAATTCTGTGTTGGGGATACCAAATGATTTCATAGCAATTCCTTCTGGCCTCTTCTGTAATTGCACATATATGCAGCAGAATTTTATCTTTATATAGCAAAACAGGTGCATTATTTATTATGGAGCTTGAGCTTAAAAATACACAAATAGGCTGTTAAGTACAACAGTGGATGTGGTTATAAAAGATGCATATTGCCCTGAACCAGAAATCCTGTCAGATCTATCATCAAGGCCGGCGCTACCATTAGGCGACTCTAGCTGGTCGCCTAGGGTGCCAGGATTTGGGCGGCGGCATTTCAGGTCCCTCGGCGTCTGCCAGCAGGAGAGGCTGCCGCCGAAATGCCGCTGGGGATCTCAGCGGCATTTCGGCGGCAGCCTCTCCCGCCACCGCCTAGGGCGGCAAAAAAGCTGGTGCCGCCCCTGTCATTCACAGATATGAAAGTATGGTCCTACAATGGACACTCCAGCTAACATGAAATTGGAACAGTCAAGAAAGACACAAGCATATTCACAGGTAGGACAGAGACTGATATGGACAGGTTTGTCACTAACACCAATGGCTGGGGGTAGAGGATCATTCAGTACACACATAGATGGCTGTACATGTTTGAAGAAACAGATTTTTGTGTTTCCAGCCATTTGGGATATCTCATGGGATAACTTTGTCCTTGATTCCTTCCCCATTCACATCAAACTCTCTCTGCCCACTTAGAATGTAGGCAGATGTGCATGAAATGTCAGGCATCCTAATATTTTGAGGGGTTGCTTTGGTGTGGTGTCATACCTCAAAGATGCCTTTTTAGGAACTGGCATTTTCTGGACTGTTTGTAATAATAATAATAAGATGTGTCACTCTCTGGTTTACTTCACAATGCTGGCACATGATCTTATAGCATTCATGTCCTTCCTATCTGCTGGAGTCTGGGCTAGGAAATTAAACCCATTTCACGTTAGCATGCTTGATGCTTAATGATCACAGTACACTGAACTCCTTGATGGCTATTCAAACAGGACAAGAAACCAAATGTGGGTGAGTGGCCCTCCAGTGAAAATAACCCAAAACAACTGAGAGAGTCTTGTCTTCTAGGTCAATTCAAGACTGAACTTACATGGAGATGAAAAGAACCACTGGGAACTGCTTATGGTCAGAAATTAGGCTATTAGTTGAGGGTGCTTGAGGATTTAATCTTGTAAACAAATATATGTAGAATGTCAACTTCCTGCCTTGCCAACTCTTTTTACTTGATGAGAAAAGACAAATTACCCAAACTTAAAAAAATTAAGTCTTGGAAGCCTGCCTCTATGATTACTCATTTATTTGCATTAGATTCTCCAGCCCATCTGTTCCACTGTGCTTTGTATGTTCACTAGAGACTTCAAAACATATTCCTTAAATACATTAGGAAATCAATTATTACTTTAACCAAGCAAAGTGATGAGTTTTTTTTATTAAAATCCCCATCCAGAGACATTTCTTACATCTTATGTTAAGTAAAGTTATTTACATTCATCATGCGCACTGCACTCAGACGTTGGTTTGAATCCAATTAAGGCTGACATTGGAGGACAGCTGTATAGGTGTGTACTAAAATAAGTCAATATTGGTCACAAATTAAGCTAGTTGGAGAATCTGGTGACTCTTCCATGATAAGGGAGAAAATTGGTCTCTAAACATTGTATCCTGCCTTTTGTTGCAGATTAGGGTAGCTCCTTCCAAAGGGTTTTCTTTTTGCTTTTGGTGAGCTGCCATTTTGATGGCTGTGACTGCTAGAACATACCATAGTACTTACAGTGTATCTACCCAGGTATGTAACTGTGTAGAAGTGGGAGAATTAATATGCTTTCACTAATCCTAGGAAAACCATATCAAATAATATAATTTAAAGTGATGTCTTTGATTCATTATTAATAGTTATAATTATTTAAAAGACCAATGTGAGGCCTGAAGTTAGCCATGTCACAACAAAAAGTCTGAGGCCCAGCCTACTGCACCACTCTGGCTCATTGAAACAATGGGAGTGCTCTAATAAGGTGGGCATGAAGTAGATGAGGAACTGTTGTGGGTGCTTTAGACGTGTCTGAAGATGTGAGAGGTCTAAAATGTTGTTATGAACTAACGAAATGCCACCACTGGTCAATGAAAGGCTCAGCATGACTTTGAGACCCATTTAAGCCCTAGATCAACCATATAATTTGGTTTTATTTGTGGTGCATTTGCAGGCAAAGAAAGGCAACTATGCTTTTTTGTGGGATGTAACAGTGGTGGAATATGCAGCCCTGACAGATGATGAGTGTTCTGTGACCGTCATTGGAAACAGCATCAGTAGTAAAGGATATGGGATAGCTCTCCAGCATGGCAGCCCCTACAGGGATCTCTTCTCCCAAAGGTAATGCAAAACCATGCTTATTTCATAGGATTCCTCTCGTGTTCACAGCTGATTAACTTTGGCAATGTGTGTTTATTAAATGACTCTCTATCTTTTGAAATCAGTTGTTTGAATTCTCTTCCTTTAGGGCATAGGGCAGAGGGGCGGGGAGCAACCTCAACAGAGCTGCTACTTCCTCTCCTGTGCACATGGTCAGGGGGTAGGTAGGAGGGAGCTGGAAACGGGTGGAACATTGGCTGTGCTCCCAACACTCCCGGCAGCCCATGCTGTGCCTGATATAGTCCCCAGAGCCGTGGGTTAATTGGGAAGGAGATTGTAACTCTCTGAGTCACAATCTATTTCCCAGGCTGCTTTTGGGGCAGTGAAAAAGCTCAGGGCTTGTGTCAAAGCCACAATTTAGTCTTTGGACAGGGGAAGCATTGATCCATATGAGAAAAGCAATGCTGTCTATTATGTATCATTATATAGTAGGCAAATAATAGTACCTAAGTGATTGCATGGGTTCAGGAAGATAGTGACTCTACTGTGTCTATCACAATTCAGTGATCCCAGTCTATCAGTATCTTTAAAAAGTATATATACATAATTTCCCCTTATGCTAAAACAAACATGTGCATGGTGGTGTATATACATGTAGCCTTAGTAGAAAGTGGCTGAGCACACAGCTACATGCAGAAAGCCAAGGCAAACTCTCTCTCTCTGTGTCGATTATTCTTAAAGAAGCCTTTTGTAGGAAGCGGTAAAACACCAGCAGCAGTCGGCCTGAATTCTCGTGATAACCAGAGACAAAGTTGCCTTGAAAGGAAAGCTTTTTATTCAATAGCAAAGGCAGTTGTCAAACCAGACCCAAAATAAATCATTCATGGAGAGAAGGGACATTTCACAAATGGGAAACAATGATTAATTAGTAATTGTTAACACACTAGTTCAAGCGTAAAGTAATAGCATTCTAGTAAAATATTTTTGAATGAGCTGCATTTGCTATAGCTCAAAGCAGAAATAATCAACTCTGTTGCTGCTTAAACCATTTTGTATTAAGTACTGTGCAAATGGTTACATGCTTGTTTCAAATATAATTTGAAATTATTATGATGGACCATATATGGGTGGGAGAGTTGAATCTTTCATGAGCTGTTTCTTCTTGAATAACCATTATAATCTACTGGAAATCTGACCAAAGTCAACATTTTAGGTGAAGCCCTAGCTAAAGCTTTGCTTATTAAGAGCAGTTTTTAAAGTCACACTTATTTCTAAAGCTGATCTGTAAAGTCTTGTGGCTGCGCTGGGCTGGAATATACTGTATGAAGTTTGGTATAAAAGAGTAGCTCATTTCACCCTTTCCCAGGTAGATGCTTTTTGGATGAAATTACATTTGACTAGGAGATATTCATCAAACTCGCTACTTACTGAAAGTTATGCTTGTGAAAGTGCCACTCTCACAACCACTTCAGTGCTTGAGGAAAATGTATAGTGAATATTTGATATGCAGGAAATATATCTCACTGATTTATTATAGACAGAGAGCAAGAAAGTCCTGCAACTGTAGCATTGCACCAGTCCTGCTGGAGATGCTCTGCCCTAAAGGGGCACTTCACTGAATAACACCAAATTCCTGTAGAAAGATAATTCCTGCAGCCCAATTCTAATATAAGGATTCCAGGACTGCAAAGTTGTTGATAAATGCATGCATAATATACAGAAATCAATTGAAATAATGGCTGTTTTAAAATTTCTGCAGGATCTTAGAATTACAAGACACTGGAGACTTGGATGTACTCAAACAGAAATGGTGGCCACGGATGGGACGTTGTGACCTGAACAGCCACACCAATGCACAGACAGATGGCAAGGCACTGAAGCTTCACAGTTTTGCAGGCGTCTTCTGCATTTTAGCAGTAGGCCTTCTTCTTGCGTGTTTGGTGGCAGCGCTGGAGTTGTGGTGGAACAGCAACCGTTGTCATCAAGAAACTCCAAAAGAGGTCCATAACTTTTATTCTTATCACAATTAAGAGTAGAAAACACAAAATACAGAGAGCAAATGGAAGCTGTGGGATTTTAGGTGCTCTCGTACAGATACACTCACTTTATTTTGATTGGAGATACTAAATTAGTTCATGAAGTTTATGATTTTTTTAAAATGTGACTTTCATGGAAGGTGCCAAATTGACAGCCCTGGAGACTAAAGTCCTCTATTTATTTATAGAGCAGTTACAGCATGGGCAGCAGCAGTGCAAACTTCCCTACGTTGTCCCACCAATGTGCCTCAACCCTGACCTGGAGAGACCAGCTTTAGGGGTAAGAGAGTAGCTGAGACACCATGCCCTTGGCCTCTCTGCTGACAGCAAGGATACTAATTGGCACCAACTGATGTCTTTGTGATTTGGACCCTTGTCTAGTGGGCTGTGACCACGAGCTCATTCTACATAACTGCCGTCAGATGGCAACAATTTTTGGTTACAACCAATCTAGATCAAATTGGAGCAGGTGACTTAGTGATTAAAAGTTAATTATCCCATTATTAATACAGTACGCCAGCCAATCACCAATGCTGTTTAACAACTTTCTCTTTGGAACCTTTAAAAAAAATTAATGACTTTTCTGTGCAAATGCCTTTCATATAAAATATTTTACCTAGAAAAATCCATTTGGAATTACTGGTTTCCAAACATTTTCTTGCAACAGTACAAAGTAATTAATAGTAACATTATGGTAGACTAAGCAGTCCATACACAGAGCTATCTTGCATGAAGCCTGTATCTATTTGCATCAATTAAAAAGTTTAACAAGCTAACCTCTGGGAATTTTTTAAACATTGAGACACTTGCGGATTCTTACATTTTGAACAGATATTTGTTACAAGCAACTAATAGGAGCAAGCAGCATCACTGCTGGAAAAGAATACAAAGCCCATCAATTCTAATCTTAATTTCTAGGAGTATTACAATAATTGACATGCCTACCACATATAAACAATTGTGGCATAGGGAATCTGAAAATATATGTTGCAGTCTGTAATGTTATCAAATATTTGTCAATAAGATTCCATTCTCTGTGTTCCCTCTTCACCCATTTTAATTCATCTGCAAAGTGTTCAGTGATAAACATCCATATCATGCTTGTGGGACAAACCCGTGAAGTCACTTGCACACAACTCCATGATGTATATTGCTGAAAGGGAGCCTTTTGATAACAGAAATTTTGTATCCATGTTGCTTAGCACAGTATAGCATTTGGAGAGCATGCACAGTGAGGACAAATAGCTTTGCCTATAAAGATAGATGCATTTATATTTTTGATGCACGGCTTAGCCTGTCCCTTAGTACACTGTAGACCTCATCCCCACTAAAACTGTGGAGGCCTACTCCACAATAACATTGCTAATTAAGGCCCATACCCTGTAAGGAGCTCCACGCAGGGGGACCTCCTCACCTTCGCGAAATACCTTGCAGGATCATGGACAAAAGTGGTAACTATTCAGAGTCCACTAGTATTAGCCATATTTGGGTGTGACATACTCTGGGTGTATTCTCCTCTCAATGCTCAGGGAGCCCAATGTATAAATCGTTGTAGACTTAAATGAGCATATACCCAAAAATCAGAGATAAAAACAGAAAAGGTACAGTAAGTGTTAGATAAGGTCAGTCACTGATTTAATTCAAGATATCCCAAGCTCTATTTTATTTCTGTTTCCCATTCCTTGGGGAAGGATCTGTATCTCTGATCTTTGATGTTCTGCTTCCTTTGCTCCTGCTTCCCCTTATTTTTTTTCTTTTTCTGTGTATTTAACTGGAATTCTTACACTTTTCATCATTCCCCTATCCCACTTTTCTTAATCAGAAATGCAATGCTTTAGGCTTTTATTGTTCTAAATTATGGCTGCCCTTAACTTTCTCTCTTGGAATGCTCGGAGTCTTAACATCCCCACATAAAAATCTCTAAAATGCTTCAGCAGACTCAAAGAACAGATGGGTGTATGGTACAGCTTTACTCCAGGAAGATCACTCATCTGTGGGAATAAGCAGATGTGTGCGAGTAAGTGGTTTCAAGTCAGAGCCAAAAGCACTTCCACAGTACGGGTAAAAAGACAAATTAAACTAAGACAAGACACAGGAGAACAGGTCAAGAAAGTGAGGGTGTGTGTGGAGAGACTGGGAAAAAGAACAAGGAGGTTGGAGTCCTACAAGAAGTTGGTTTTAATTTTAGTAGAGAGAGGGTGCTGCATGGAAAAAATGTGGGAGACTTTTCCAGATGTAGGTGGCAGAATGGATGAAGGCACAAAGTTGAGAATGGGAGAAGGAGATGAAGGAATCAGTAATGAAAGGTCTTGGAAAAGTAGAAGGAGCTGGCATGAGGTAGAAGGAAATTAAAATAGTGATTATGTAAGGCCCTGAAGAAGAGGACAGGAAGCTTGAATTTAATGAAATAAAATGCAGGAAGCCAGTAAAGTGGTTCAAGGAGATGGCATAAAAAGGTCAGAGCAACCAGAGAGGAAGGTGACTTTAGCAAGCACTCAGATACCATACTTCTCATTATTGTATAAATTCCCAGATACATTAGGTAGAAGGAGCATTTTGGATGCACTAGAAGATGAAGTGAGAAATGGGATTGAGGAAGAGGTGTAGGTTTCTGTAGTCAAGGTGAGAAATGTCCACCAAGGATGCAAGTGCAAGTAGTTGGGATAGATAAAAGAGAATATTCTGATAATGTTAAATAGAAAGATGTTTCAGAGTTATGAACGAATAGGATAGTGGGGAGGAGGAGAAAAAGGTGTCAAATATGACACCAGGGTTGCAGATGTAGGAAACAGGAAGGATAATGGAGTTGTTAGTGGAGTTGATTTCAGAAAGACTAAGTTTGAGGCTATCAATGCAGGTATCTACATATTATCAGCATTTCTATGGTGCCAATCACTATAAAGTATAAATACTGTGCATGGATTACAGAAAACAGTGAAATCTGTCCCACTGGGGCAGTCAATATACCATCCAATTCTGTAGTTTAATTAACAACTTCTAACTTTGAGCACACTGCTGGATTTTTCTTCTCTTCTGCTTTTTGGAAGGCTTTGGCAAAAGACATGTGACTTGCAATGTGAGCTGAAAATGGTGAGAGTTGGATTTTTCTTGATCACCTTTGGAAGTGTGTTCCAGAGTCTTGTATGAGCATAAGTACATACAAATGGTCATACTGGGTCAGAGCAATGGTCCAACTAGCCCAGTATCCTGTCTTTTGACAGTGCTCAATGCCAGAGGCTTCAAAGGGAATGAACAGAACAGGGCAATTATGAAGTGATCCATCCCCTGTCATCCAGTCCCAGCATCTGGCAGTCAGAAGCTTAGGGACCCCCTGTGCATGGCCACAGATGGGCTTATCCTTCATAAACTTATCTAATTTTTTTTGAATTCAGTATTAGTTTTGGCCTTCACAACATACCCTGACAACGAGTTCCACAGGTTGACTATTCTATATGTGAAGAAGTGCTTCCTTTTAAACCAGTAAAATAAAGAGTGAAAAATCCAAACTAATGACCACTTTGGACTTTCAGTTAGACTATTCTCTATCCCTTTTGAAAAACAGCAGTTGAAGAGGGTTAGACTCTGGTTCCCTGAAGATTATACTTGGCTCTGCTAGTCACAGGGTACTGGGCAATGAGTTTCCCTGGCTTGTCAAGCAAAAGAGACAGTCCTTCGGATAGTATGACCTTATCTCATTAATGGATTTGTAAATTAGTTCTAGACACTTGTAGTGAATCCAGGATTAAATCAGTTCATGTTGAAGAGCACTGGCATAACATGAATGGTATGATCCACTCATTAGACTGAACTCTACACCAACTCCTGCTTCTTTGTGAACTTCTTATCTTGGCCCAGGAAGAGGGAAATATTCTAAAGGTGACAAGTGCACAAACCACCGTGGCTAATTCAACAGAGGAATGGATGAAGTTTTCTCGCTACCTGGAGAGGGGAGAGACCACTTTTAGTAACTGTTGCAGTTTGTGCTTCCAGAGTCAGTACTGAGACCAGCATGACCCAAAGGCTGTGTGTTATCTTGACTTCAACTGAGGATGATATTTGTCAAAGCATTTTCCTCTTCCGCTTAGAATCACGTTGGTGTTTTCTAGGTCAGGTGAGCCTGTTGTTCTTCATGTACATTGGAACAATCAAGTACTCAGACATTTACATGACATACATTATTATAGAGAGAAGGTGGGTGAAGTAATATCTTTTAGTGGACCAACTTCTGCTGGTGAGAGGGACAAACTTTTTGAGCTTTCACAGAGCTCTTCTTCTGGTTACATTGTCTCTCTAATATCTGGGAACCAACATGGCTACAACGCAGCATACATAAATAATTAATGTACTGGTAACCACAAACTAGTTTGTGGAAAGAAAGACTTGCCTATGATAGAAAAAAGTTATATTTGCACCACAAGGCCAGAATCTTCCACTAGGATGCACATTTATAGTCTATTAATGCTCGAAAGACATTTAGAAACATTTAAATGGCCTTGATTACTTCTCAGTTCGGGGAAATTATATTTGATCTTCCTTCAGTGAGTAGATTTTCTAGAATTTATAGACAATCTCTTCTAACTTTGACTAGATTTTCTGCAATGTATTGTTCCAATTATTTTCAGTGGCCAGTCTTATCCTGGTCATGAATATCAGAGAACCTCCACAAATCTTAGGATGCACCATAACTGGGCCCATTAAACAGAAGTGTGTATTTTGCACCAGTGATATTAGGCTGTTTCTTACTGATCCACAATAGTTTATACGTAATATTTTGGATACTAATATTGCCTTTAAAACCTTTTTAGTTAGTAAAATGAGTGAAAAATCCAAACTAATGACCATTTTGGACTTTTAATTAGATTATTCTCTGTCCCTTTTGAATAACTGAGCAAGTAATGTATTGGTCCTTGACCTCTAAAGTGTGTCTGTCAGTGTGGTCTACATTACAAATTAATCACTTACATATTGAAAAGAGAGAGAGTTTCTCATAGTAAAAGAAATTCAGAAAATGAATAGTGTCTCTGTGATGGGGTCCCCAGGGTGCAACCCAGGCTGTAGGACTGCTGATCCCTCCAAACCCACCAACCTGGGCTGGCCCTCACATTATGATGCTAATGTCAAGTTGCAAACCCTTGACAGGCACTGACCTTACACAGACATACACAGGCATGGACACTCCCAGCTGTGTTACATGAATGATTTCCCACCCACTCATGAACCATCAATAGGGAGGCTGCAGCCAATTCTCCTGAGCCTCGCACCCCAGAACTGTACTGTCTTGCACTGGTCAGATGCCTGACCAGTGTAAGTTCATTATTTAGTTCACCACTTCTTCACAGGAAAGTGGACATGCACCAGCCTTTGTAACCTGAGCTGAGATTTCCTAAGCACTTTACACAAACTCACTGATAAGGATACAACATTCAAATATGTTTATTAAATACAGAAACATAGCTTTTAAGTGATTATAAGAGATAGGCATAAAGGTCAGAGATAGTTAACTTAAGAAAATAAAAGGTAAACATGCTTTCTAAATCCTAAACTTTTAGTCTAAGCAAGAGTTGAATCAAACAGCTTTTCTCACCCAGGCAGATGGCACAAGCAGGTTTCAGTTCCCCAATAGACAGACTGGACTCCCTTTCCAGCCTGGAACCAAACTTTCCTAGTTCAAAGCCTTTGTCTTCCAGATGTGTTTCCAGATGTTTGGGTGGGGACAGGCCTAGTGATGATGTCACTTCCCTTTTTTTATACTGTCTTCCAGCTTGCTGGAAAGATCCTTGCTGTGACATGGAGATCAGGCAGTCCCTATTGGTCAAGCAGTCTCCATTGCATACGTGATCTCTCTGAGAAGTCTCTGGGATAGTGGATTATTTTCTTGATGGGTGTTGATGGGCCATTGACACTGTCTGGCTGTTGATGGCTACTCCTTTGTTGTAACTGAAAGGCTGGTTGTGGGTGTTCCCAACCTCACAACATATTTCAGTAACACATATAACAATACTTCATAACTTCACGTACAATTATAGTACATACAATCAAACAGGATATTAATGTTCAACAGATCGAGACTTTCAAAATGATACCTCACGAGGTATACTTTGTACAAAACATATCACAATATCATCACAGTGGTGTATATGGTGGTTCTAGGGTGCTAATTTGAGGTACAGAAGGTCACAGCATCCTAAGCCCAGTAACTTTTTAGTACAATTCCTACTCATGTCTTTCACAAGCTCAACAAACTCTAATATAATTTGGGTCAGTCAATTTGTGAGGGCTTTCCCGCAACACCGAGTCTTGGCTATTTTTCAATTTATTTGACAGTCTGAAAGATGGTTTCCAAATGCTCATTGCCATTATGACCCAACATAGCTGCTAACTGTAATAGACTTAGCAGGCTCCATTGATACTTTATCAGCTATGTCTTTTTGCACTCAGCTATCCCACCCCCCCCGGAAGAACAATTCTCTTGTGCTATCCTCAAAGTCATCAAGCCATTGTAGCCCTCCACCCACCTTTTTTCAATATCAAATGTTACACTCTATAATAACTAAAACTCTGAAACTGAGAAGAATAAAAATGTCAACCATGGAAATCCTGTAAAATTCTCTGTGTGCGCGATCTAATCACAGAAAACAAATTATGTGACATCTTCACATTAAGGAGAATTAGCAACTTTAGACTAGTCATTGACTTTATTCAACTATTTACAGAATGATTCCTTTGCCAAGAACTGAAATGTATTGCATCACTTATAGAAGATAAGATTGACACATTGGCCTTTAAGCCACATCTTGCCACTATTACAGCTTGCTCCTCAAATTCCTCTTTTGATGTTTCCCTATCTAGAATGGAGTGAACTATAAGACATACATTTATTTTATCTGAAGAGACTGGAACATGGCTGGCACAAATCACAGTTATAATGCTGGTGTACATGGAACCTTAATTTCCTGCTAGCTAGGAAATTACATCATTTTCATCTTACTCAATTGCAGTTAGATATTGCAGCATCTCTCTCCTTTAAGGACCTAAGGATCTTTCATGCCATATATTTGCAATTCTTAAACTATCACAGTGTGAATTAAAGCTACTTGGCTTATAATTTCTCGTGGTTTTAATCAGTCCGTGTAAAATTATTCTACCGAGCAGTCTTTTTCTTTCTCCTGTCCTCAGTGTTCTCCTTCTCCTCTATTTTTCAAATTAAGGAGGCCGGCATCTAATGCTCTGTCGACAGCAGGAACAGAATTGTACTAACTGACTCATATCTTTGCAACAGCATCATGTCATCATTACTACTTTCACCCTGTTTTCAAAAAATGACTTCAATAGATACTATTGAAACCCCACAAGTCATCACTCTGCAAAACTTTCTAACTGTGCTGGATTGAGGAAGGTGATGAAATTGCCCTGAAATATTGTCACAGGTAATTTGGTGTGTGACAAGGGATAACAAAAAACCAACAACCTAACTCTCTGGACTGGGATGCGCAGCCTTATATCTTCTACCTTAAGTTTCCCTACAGTGCATCATATATCTGTGCTGGATGATGACCCACTTATTTTAACCTACCTCACAAAATCTGCACTTACAGCTTTAGCTGTTTAGTCTTTCTCTTTGGAATTGGTAACCTGAAACCCACTGTATCTCGGAAATAGAAATATGAGATTATTAATATGATCATAATGGGTCAAAGATGATTACTGCTGAGAATTCTAATCAGGGTCACGTTTACCTCGCCTCAGATCTCCAACAAGATATTATTTCATAGGCCCGGGCACATTTTCCATATGGTATCAGTCACCTTTTTGGTTATTAAAGGTTCTTGTACTTGCACAATTTTTTCTCTTCCTTTATTCTTTCCTTTTCTTACCTTTCTTTTCCTCTCCACTTGTCTTCTTTCTGCCGCTATCTTTTTTCCTGACTATTGGATTCCCCCTTGGGACAGTTACTTCTGATGGTGAAAGAAAACACAAGATCATTGAACTGACATTTTATATTCCCTTCATTGTATGTTCTTTATATTTCATGTTGTTTTTAAATTATTTTTATGTATTTTGACATGTCTGAAATCTTTGTACATTTTTTGCTCAGTTACATATAAATGATCATTTGTTTGTACAATTGTATTGTACTCTACTTTTTCTAAGAATAAATAAAGGGTTTCTTTTTGGGGGGGGGGGGGGTTAAATAATACAAACATTGGCAAAATAGTGCATTGTAATGCCACCCAGAAAACACAGGTTCAAGACTAACTATGAACATAAGAACTGGCAAACTTCACATAACTAGCAGCTTTAAACCAGCAATGAGGTTTCAGAAGCAACCATCAGTCACTCTAGGCTGCAAGGTTTCATGCTGTTATATGACAAAACACAAAGCTTGAGGGAGGAGGTACAGAAAAAAAGAAGAGAAAAATATCTGTACTCTCTCATGTAAAGATATAGATAAAAACTGAGAAATTATGAGTTAAACAACCTTAATTCACTCCTTACTGGTTATTTGAACAATTGCAATATAAATGGTCTGAAAACTCACCTCTTTTCTGAACAGAACCAGATATTCTGCAATACATAGTCACAACAAATGGGCTGATCAAAAGCCCATTAAAGTCAATGGGAATCTTACCACTGACCACAATGGTCTTTGGATTGGGCCCTAAGTGAATTGAGGAGGCCATGTCATTCTTTTGCTTGCTGACACTGGGACCAGAACTGTGCCAGCTACTGTGATATTTAAATATGTTTGTCGCTAGCTCAGTACCACTAAGGGTTTCCTGTCCTTTGGGGGCAGCAGTTTCTTGTCTGAGAACCATATTAGGAAATCCTGCTATAAGAGTCCTAGAGGGGTAGTCTAGACTAGAACAAGATTTAGCAGCATGTTTCTTAGGAAAAAAAATATCCCTGAACAAAAGTGAACATAAAACAAGTCCCCTTGGAGTGCGAGGCATGCTGTTAGAAACAACACCATTTAAAGTCCCAGTTCAGCAAGCAACTTGAGTATGTGCTTAACTTTAATTACAGTGTGTTCCCATTGAAGTCAGTAGGGTTAATCCTGTGATTAACGTTTGGCATGTGCTTAAGTATCTTGCTGAAATCAGGGCTGTAGCTAGTTAGGTTCCTGACACTGTGCTTTCAAGGCCTTTTTTTTTTTAATATGTTTTATCTCAGCTCACAGTGGTATTTCCAAGTTGATTGTTTTGACAGTGAATGTTCAATGATAATTAAAACATATCTTTGAATCAGAATTTAAAAAATGAAATGTAACAGTGTTTCCCCACATTTGTTTTTCAACCTTCTGCGGTTTGTAAAGCCTGAGGCCTTGATCCAACAAATCATTTAAGCACATATTTAATTTTAAGTGCGTGAGTAGAGTCTTGATTCTGCTTCCATTCAAATCAATGGAAAGGCTCCCATTAACTTTAATGATGGAGGATCAAGCCTTAGGTTCTTTGAAGTCAGCCTGGATTAATCATGTACTGAAAGTTATGCATGTGTTGAAGTGTTTTGCTGGATCAGGGCATAATTACTTTGTGGCAAAAAAAATGTTATAGCGTGCAATGGTAACACATTTTTATCTTAAATACCTTGGGTATTTTAAAAGCTATTGAAAGCAGATTACTAAGAGCCACTTAGAAAGTAATCAGGCCTGACAGGTTGTTTTTGAAAACAACATATTTAGAGCTATAGCTCACTCCCACAAAAAACAAAATTATTTCCTAGTTCTATTATTATAGTGACCATTAAATTTCACAAGCATCACCACTAGTAAGAATAATTATATTATGCATGTATATAATTATATTTAGAATTATATAAAACTATACAATTATATAGATCTCAATTTACTTTCCAGTATGTGAGATAAGTTACTTTTCCCTAGCCTAAACATAGAGAAATACCAAGGAATCTCAAATATTAACATGTCATAATTGTTGGTAAAAGTTGACATATAGGGCGTGATTTTCACAAGTTCAGCACCTGTAATTGCGGCCAGGTTTCTGAAAGAGCTCAGCCCCCATTTAGGCACTAAAATAAGGCCCAGATTTTGAGAAGTGCTCAGCACCTAGCAGCTCCCATTGCAACTTTCAGTGTATTGGCCTTTTTTGAAAATCTGCTATTTCTGTTGGTGCCTAAATGGGAGCGGAGCTGTTTTCAGATGGGGCGCGCTGAGCACTTTTGAAAGTCTAGCTTTTCTTGGAGACCACTATGGACTAGGCTAGATTGCCCAGTTCACCAAGATCGATTTGCACTGCATAAAATCAAAGTGACTTCCAAGCACCCTGAGATGGCTAGGGGAGTATTCCCTGTGTTCAGGGAAACTCTCCATGGGCATAAAGCTGGTGGAAGAGACTCCTCTCTGATCTCTGCCGCTGCCTCCAATGCTCCCAGCATAATGGGCAAAAGGGGGTGTTTCAGCGGTGGGGCCTGGACAGAATGGGGAGGGTTATGGGTATGACAGAGCACGGCTCTGCTATGCCAGTTCCTTCCCTGGTGCAAGTCAGGATGTACAGGTACACCCCTAACAGAATGCAGAATCAAGCCCTTTATATGTCAACATCCAATGGTTTAGGACATGACCCAAGGCCCCCTAAAGACAATGGAAAGACTCCAGTTGATTTCAGTGTGTTCTGGATCAGGCTTTTAGTGAATTATTTTTTTTTAAAATATCAGAATGATGAAGGGGTTACAGAGAGCCTATCAACCTATCTAACCACATTGCAGTTTTAGATGGTCTATGTATTGCCTCATGAACAATAGGCTTTATTGTAACATGTGACCCTGGCTGCAATGGGACTGTCTTTGCTAGAATATGATATACTGTCACGAAAACAAACACCAGCGTTAGATGTATGGCAGAAAATGTTTGTTAAAAAGAGTAAAATATTAAGTACACTATTAGCCTCACTATTTTGATCCATTTTTTCTCCCTGTTCTTCTTTCCTTTTCCTATCTGGAGATGGCCAATGAGGTGAGGCTGGGCCTCAGAACTATGGTGAGATTTTATAAAACAACACATACCAATATGTGATTTATTGTTGAAAGTGCCTGCACAGTTTAGCCCTTGCTTAACTTTCTCATCTTCACCTCCTGAAAGCCCCCTTGATCCTAACCTTCCTGTTGCTGCAAATGCCTATAGCTACTGTATACATACAGTGCACATAGTAGCTATTTTCTCAACATGCAACTCCCTCTCTCCCAAATAGTCCATTTCCAAAGACATTGGCATGCTCATAAAACACTACTCATTTGATGCTGAATTTTCCTGTTGCTTGTGCTGGAAAATGCTTCCATGCACCCTCCTTTTGTGCTGTTTATTTTAACCTCTTGAAGCCTGTGGACATGTGTCATGTGCCCAATCGTTCTTTTTTTATTAGGTTTGATAAGGACTCAGAAGCCTGGATGCCTCAGCATGAGACTTAATGGCCCTCTATAGCAGTAACAAATGAGTGCTATGAGGCTTCCTTCCATCCATCTTCTTGGGTTTGACTCTACCATTAGCAACAAAGACCATCAAATATGCTACAGTTACTGCAGTTAGATAATGAGGTGTGGTGTTGAACTTTTGCAAATGGCCATAGGGCATTAGCATGTTCACCAGCAATCACCTACTTTGTGATGTACTTCTCACATGTATTAACACAGCACCATACAATATGGATGTATGTTGATACAGAGACAAATATAAAAAATGGAGCTGGATCTTCAATGGTTTGAACTGGCAGAACTTCATTGGCTTATTGGCGTTACATTGATTTATACCAGTTGAAAATCTGGTTTGGTACTTACAGTCTATGGGACTGATCCTACAAACACTGTGTGAATAATCTTCAGGCCCTCGCCCTCATGACATAGGTCTAGATGGCAGCAGACAAGGCGAGAAGGGGAAGGGAGGGATATAGATTGCACAAAGTAAGATCATGATATTACTTGCTTTTGTAGTGTAGACATTATGTAAATTCCAACTTATTGGTAATGTTTTGTTTTTATTAACACTTTATTTCTCTTTAGAAATTATTTGTATTAATTTGGTACAGGAGTGTGAGTCAACACTGGAAATATAGTTGAAAGAAAAGACTATTGCACTGACTACCTCTTGCCAGCATCCTTTTGCTCATTATTTTTTCCTATTTTCTTTTAGTTATGAGTGAAGAGTAATATCAATTTCTCTTTTATGTGAAGTAAGGTGTATTGTTTCCGCTATTTAATTAAGCAGACCAATTCCTAATCAATCCGGTCGTCTCTACCAAATCGCTTCAGCTGAAGTTTTTGTGTTCTGTGGAGATGTTGACACATTTGTTGAAAATAATTTTACATTGCCAACTCATCTAATTTATTTTTCCTTTCAAGTGGCTAAGAGTCCAATGGACTTCAAACAATGTCAGTCTTACTGAGGTCTTCTTGTTTAGTTGATTACTATTTTAAAATACATAGTATTGTTTCCGCTTATATGAACAGAAGATTGTGGAAGACTAGTACCAACAACCAGGATGTGGGTGGTCTGGTTTGGTGATCACCTTTGTGTTCAGGAACCAGAGGCCAATAGGCAGGTCTGAATCAGGAACCAGGTGTCAGAGCCAAAAGTTGAAGCCAGGATCAGACAGCAAACAGGAGCCGAGGGTCAGTGCTGAGTCAGAAGCCAAAGAGCTGTACTCTAGAGTCAGAGCCAGAGCAGTCAGAAATAGGGCAACGGGGTTCAGGGTCTGGAATAAGGCTGAGGGCAAGAGCCAGGAACAGGATGGGGTCCAAGTTAGTAACCTGAGATGAGACCACGAGTGAGGGAGCAGACACAGCAAGGTCTGAAGCAACCTCAAGCCAGGATCCACCTTGTAGCACAGACAACTCTGTGTCTTTGTAACTTGAATAGTGCACCTGGCCCAATCAGGGACTCCAGAGCTCCTCCAGTCAGGTCCCTATGGGTGGTACCTTTAGTGGAATGTAAGGCCTTAGGGCTCCCAATGCTCCAGTCACAGGTAGAGACACTGAGGGGTGAGGTGGCTTTAGCAGTGGCCGAGGGGCCCAGGTTCAGGACCTGCGGATCTTCACAAGTTTGATTTTAGAACTTGGTCTTTTTATAAAGGCAGACTTGAAGTGCATCTCTAGTCATATTTAATAAGATACAATAGTATTCAAATCAGCATCCAGCAGAATACATGCAAAACACAGTCAGCAAATTTTATGTAACATTAAGTGCTGTTTGACTAGGTCACTTGCCTGTGGTAAATTAATGACAGCAAATGTACATCACTGTGTCAGTTTCCAAAGCTGTCTACGTATCACATATTTCTGACTAATGAAACCCTAGAATAATGAGATTGGAAACTAATTTATATTTAAATTATTATTTGTATTAGCCTCATATAACATAACGCATCAGGGTTTTTCCCCGTTAAATATGCCAAATTACATATATCATTCCTGTTTCTTTCCTTGAGCAGGCCAATTATTAGCTACTTTTTACCTCTCTCAGAGCCTGATGGAATGAAATAGAATTATGGCTTTGCAAATGCATTCCATGAAGCTAAATGTAATAGTGAATGTAGTGAATTCAAGATTTCAAAATGACTCTCCTATTTGTCATACTTTATCCACATGGGTTGTCCTCCATTCACTTCTCAGCAACCACATGCTTGAAAAGTTCATGTCTGATCAAAAGAATACCTGGAATTCTGTAGTTGGTTGGGGATATTGATTTCAATGTGGGCTAATTGGTGCTGAACCAGTAGTATAGCCTATGGATACTAGAGCATGCAAATCTGCCTCTTAGGTTTTTGTATTTTTTAAGCAGGCTGTCCAACAGGGTTTAAAAGTTTCTCAGAGTTCATTTTCCACTTATTTGGATATTTATGTGGGTCCCATCACTCTGAGTGTGTCTCAACCATTAATACCTTTATTTTCAGCATGACCTTGTGAGCTAAGGGATATTATCATCCCTGCTTTACAGCTAAGGAACTGAGAGAGATTGGCATGTGATTTGGTCAAGGTCACACAGGAAATATGTGACAGAAATGGGGATTTAACCCAGATGTCATGAGTCAGAGTTCACTGCCGTGACCACAGAATCATCCTTGCTTGGTTTTTTTTTATATTTCTTTTACACAATGCAAGTTTCTTTTTATTCTTTTTGGTCAAACCTCAAGTATCATTCTTCCATACATTTAATATATATATATATATAGAGAGAGAGAGAGAGAGAAATTGGTCCATGAATGATGATTGAGAGCCTGTCTACACTTGAAATGCTACAGTACCACAGCTGCAGTTCTCCCATTGGCGGAGGTAATCCACCTCCCTGAGAGGCAGTAGCTAGGTCAACAGAAGAATTCTTCCATTGATGTAGCCCTGTCTACACCAGGGGTTAAATGGACTTAACTACATCACTCAGGGGGTATGGGTTTTTCACATCCCTGAGTGATATAACTGTGTCAACCTAACTTTTTAGTGTAGACCAGGCCTATGAAAATTTTACCATAAACAGACTGTAAGTGGTTTTTATGCATACCTCAGGCATATTAAGAACTGTATTAACATCACTTTAATACTTGAGGCAGAGATGTCTGCATGTGAATTAGAGATATCAATACATCCATCAGAGACCCTCAAGGTATGTGCATGTTGTTTTTCTAAATAGTTGTTATTTGATACGCTGGGACCTTCCTCTCCACTCTTCAGTCCAGTGTGGTTCTGTCAGCATACATTTGGTGTAGGCATTCTTTATCATAGTATTAGTTATGCAATCCATCACCTGACCCTTCACCTTTCTTGGGTTCATCTGCTTTTGACTTGTCCAAAACAACTTCACCAACCTGTAGTGACTTTCTCTGGTCAAGGGGATGCCACTGAACTCAGTGATAAGGTCTGAGGAGAATGGGTATAATAAAGAAGAGGTGTTCATTTCCTAAAAGAAAAGATTCTCACCTAAAAGCCCTCCGTCAAGGAATCTCCAGCCTTCAGCCATGCTGCTAAGAACTTAGACATTTTATTATCTGTGTTCAGGAGGTCTTGGCTAACCTCCTAGACATCCTTCACCCAACAACTCTTCTCTGAAAGTCAATGAGGCATTGCTAATGACTGCTAATGTCAATTAGCAAAAAATATCCAAGGTAATTCCCATGTTTGTCCAAACTCTCTCCAAATATTCATTAAAAAAAAAAGGGCGGGGGGGGGGAAACAAAAAAAAAAATGTTTCTCTGCACACTTACATAAAGAGTATTGATTACTCCTTAAAACGTGCATATTACATGATCACAATCTCTCTCAAAAATAAAAAATGATACCCAAGTTATCCAGGGTAGAGAGTCTTAGTTAATTGTAGTTGCTCTCATAGAGGGTTAGTTGTTTCAAGGAATTTCCTGAGGGCAGCCTTCAATTCTCTGTAGGGGTGGTGGGGTCATAGCTGTGTACTTTGTCAGTCAGAGTACCAATAGCCACAGTCGCAGGACCCATTTTTCATGATCAAGTTCTTACAATATTTCAGAAATCTGCCTTCCCCTTTCCCTCTTCTATCTCAATTTACTGGGGGAAAGAATGAAATTCAAATTGGTATTTAGTTAGGGTTGGCCCTGCTTTGAGCAAGGGGTTGGCCTAGATGACCTCCTGAGTCTCTTCCAACCTAATCTTCTATGAAAAATAATTTGCTTACCCAGCAGAAATGGGTGGTTAGTTGTTTTTCTCCATCAGGAGGAGGGCAGGCACTTATATTCATCCTCCATATACATATGTGTTTTGCTCCAGTTCACTGATCATTCTCTTCAGATAACCTGCAAGGAATGTAATAATAATAGTAATAAAATAATGAAAGAGAACGTATTGAGAGAGTAAAAGAAAATGACATTATGTGGTTGACATTGACATTAATGTCACCTAATAAAAAAGTGTGAGAGCACACACATTTTTATCTGATAGTGTGTATGTATGGATACAGCTATATATAAATAATACACATATATCTATGGAATACATACATTGATAGAAATATACATCAGTATAGATATTACATAAATATATACAATATGAATGAATATACCGTATACAAATTAACTGCAAAAATCTGCAGTAATGTCAGGTCCCAGCCTCCAAACAGTCAAGTCTGGAGAGGTTTATTCACCTTTGGGAGCAAAATGAGTGGAGATAGTCAGAAATATATGGGAAGAACAGAAACAAAGCTTCCAGCCTAGTAACCAAACGTCAAGTCCCAGTGTGAAACACAGCTCTGTGTTCAAAATATCCAGCCAAACTGCTTCTCTGTCCTTTGCTCTTCCCAGCATAACTGCTGACTCCTATGCCTCTTTATCCTGCCCCAAACCTATTAAAAGTCCCTTTGTAATATCATCTTTATAGCAAGCCATAGACAGGAGCTGAGTTGCTTACCCATGTCTATTCAGACACTGCCTCCTGCAATGAGCCATACTATTAATTCTTCTGCACAGCCTCAATTCAGACAATTAGTTCAATAAGGTTATTGAGCAGGAATTATTAACTATTATTAATTATCTTCCTTACTGCAATAGTGCCTGGAGGACAATCAGGTTGTGTCACCATTTTGTTAGGTGCTGAACAAATATAGAGTTAAAGAGGCTCAAAGACTCTCTTCAATTTTTACTACACTACTTTAGAATTGCACAATTAAAAGCACAAAGCATCAAGAGATGCAAAAGTTAAGGATCTAAAGGCAATGTTAACCCACCATACAGCCTGTACATTTTATGGTAAACATAGAAAGATATAAAGTGTAATACACAAAGCTTCATATTTGACAAGAATTACAGAAAGGCAAAATGGCGGATGAAAGCACCTGGAATCTTAACTTTTGCATTCCCTGGCTTTCACTGTTTGAATTATAAGATTACTATTTCATTAACTCATTTTTCTCTGTTTAATTTCCTAGGTAATCCTTAAAGAAAAAAGAGACAGCAGTTAGTCCTGATTAATCTTATAGTTTACAAGTTCTGTTGACTTCATTAGTGGAGCCTGTAATTTCCTTAAACCCTCATTCGGGCTGCGGTTTTGGGTATCTTTGTTTCTCCACGAAAGCAGCACTGTCTTGCTGGGTGTGACGGGTTGGGGCCACAGAGACCTGCTTGGTGCTGCCACCTGGTGTGCCAAGGCTACTTCTGCCCCTGCTTCCAGGCCTTTTCCAGCTTGGGACTCCCAAATCCTGTCTGTTTTGAGTCAGATTCCACTGATCTGCTGCAAACACAGACCCAGGTCCGAACCAAGTCCACTCACCACTGTAAGGCCCCTGGAAGCGCTCTTGCCTTTGACACCCAGCTGCTCAACTCCAAGGAGGTTCGAACCCTTAATAAATCCGTTTTACCCTGTATAAAGCTTATACAGGGTAAACTCATGAATAGTTCGCCTTCTATTTCAAAGATAGAAAGATATGCACAACTGTTCGCTTTTCCCAGGCACCGACTCGTACTCAAGGAAACTTAATAAGTAAAAAGTGATTTTAATAAGTACAGAAAATAGGATTTAAGTGAGTTCAATTAGTGACAGACAGAACAAAGCAAGTTACTTAGTAAAATAAAATAAAACACGCACGTCTATGTCTATTCAAAGTTAACACAGATAAAAGCCTCACCAGATTCGGATATTTTCCTTTTTACAGGCTGTAGAATTAGCCTGGGTCCAGCAGTCGCTCACACCCCCTAGTGTCTTTGTCCTTTGTTCAGTTCCCCTCAGGAATGTCCTTGGGGGGGTGGAGAGCCTCTCCCTTTAGCCAGCTGAAGACAAAATGGAAGGGTCTTGCAAGGGCTTTTATAGCCTTCCTTCCTCTCCCTGCGTAGGATCCAGTTGCCCTGGAGTTTTGGGATCACATGGGCAAGTCACCTGTCCATGCGCCCTAACCAGTCTAACCAGTTGCATTCCAGCCCCGGCCCCAATGTGGATTGGGGTCTGTAACGTCTTTTGTCTGTCAAGTGCTCGCATTTAACAGGCACATTCTTTGATCCAAAGATGATCCCATGCACTTACAAAGGCTATGTACAAAACCAGCAAATATAAAACCAATCTTCATAACTCCAACTACAACAATGATACATGCATACAAACAGGAGGAGTAAATTCAGTAGGTCATATCTTTCACAGAGATATGTTACATGGCACATGTAGCATAAAACATATTTTAGTTACATATATACATTTATAAGCATCTCCCCATAAAGTTTTATGGGGAACACCGTCACACTGGGACTTTTAGCAGGGCTGTGATTTGGAGGAACGTCGGATTCCACAGGAGTTGGAGACTGCTGTGCTTGGAATCTGAGGAATTGTATAGGAATAGGAATGCTTCACTGGAGGACTTAAGAGCTCTGCGGGAGCTGGCTGGAGTCCTGGGCCGTTTAAAAAGCACACTTCTCTACAATCCCAAATTAGCAAAGCACTTGAGCACATGCTTAAATCCATCCCTATTCAGTAAAGCACATAGGTACTGGCTTAACATTGATTTTAATGGGACATAGGCATGTGTCTAAGGCCTGGTCCACACTGCGGGGCGGTGTCAATCTAAGATACGCAACTTCAACTATGTGAATAATGTAGCTGAAGTCGAATATCTTAGATCGATTTTGAAAAGTACTTACCACGGTCCACACGGCAGCAGGCAGGCTCCCCCGTCGACTCCGCTTACTCTTCGCGCGGAGCTGGAGTTCCGGTGTCGACAGGGAGCGCTTCTGGGATCGATTTATCACGTCTAGACGAGACGCGATAAATCGATCCCAGAACATCAATCGATACCCGCTGAATCGGGCGGGTAGTGTGGATGTAGCCTAAGTGCATCACTGAATAGGGATTGTTTGAAGAATTTAGCCTCAGCTGCACATATGTGCCCAGTCTGTCTGTCCTCCAATCGTAACTTAGTTATAACTTACAGAAATTGTCTACTGTGCCAGCTTGGGCTCATGGACTTAAATGCTCGTAACTTTATCTTAACGTTTTTTTTTTTTTAAATTGGCAAATCACCCATCCTTACTGATGACTTTTCACATGCCAATTTTGAAGCTTGATTATTCAGCAGTTTTTCAGTTATTTCTCTGCAGGGAATAAGAAGGTGAGCAGAACTTAAAAAAAAAAATAGGAAAAATGTGTCATTTCTCACCCTCATCACCCAAAGAGGTAGAACCAGTTTTCATTAAACTTTCCACACAAAACATTTGTACTTTAAAATGGAGACATAGGGTGAAATTCTGGCCCATTGAAGTCAATGGCAAAACTTCCATTGATTTCAATAGGGCAAGGATTTCACACCTAACAGAATTTCTCAGAGTTTTTGAATGACTGAAACAGCAGAAAAGAAGGGTGTTCATTTATACTTATACAATGATCTGGGCACCTATATAAATCAATGTGAACCTATGCAAAATTAAAAACAAATGAGTTGCAAAAATGCAAAGACTCATCTATCCACACTTTCGGAAGAGCCTTCAAAAGGAGATTTGTTATACACTATGTCAAAAAGGTAACCAATCTCATACTCTCAGACCAGTTGGAGACGTGATTTCCAAACTAGATTATCACAATAGTTCCTTGGCCTTAAAATGTCTGAATTGAGTCTCCTCTACTGAGAAGACTCAATTTTAAGTTTATATCTTAAAGGAGCTAAGATAAATTATTCCTTGTGATATATTCATGTGCTGATGTTCACCTCTTTTTCTGTTTGTGAGAAGATCACAGAAGTTTTGAATTTATTCATAATTCTAGATTAGTCACAATTTTGTTTTTGCTCTTCAAATAGCTCATAAACAGTTTGTTGCAAGTATTAGAATTAGGACTGTCAAGCGAATACAAAAATTAATCATGATTAATCTCACTGTTAAACAATAATAGAATACCATTTATTTAAATATTTTTGATGTTTTCTATATTTTCAAATATATTGATTTCAATTACAACACAGAATACAAATTGTACAGTGCTCACTTCATACTTATTTTTTATTATAAATATTTGCACTGTAAAAAAAATAGTATTTTTCAATTCACCTAATACAAGTACTGTAGTACAATCTCTTTATCATGAATGCTGAATTTACAAATGTAGAATTATGTACAAAAATAACTACACTCAAAAATAAAACAATGTCGAACTTTAGAGCCCACAAGTCCACTCAGTCCTACTTCTTGTTCGGCTGATTGCTCAGACAAACAAGTTTGTTTATATTTGCGGAAATAATGCTCCCTGCTTCTTGTTCACGTCCCCTGAAAGTGAGAACAGGCATTCGCATGGCACTGTTGCAGCTGGCATTGCAAGGTATATACATGCCAGATGTGCTTAAGATTCATATGTTCCTCATGCTTCATCCATGCATTCCAGAGGACGTGCATCCATGCTGATGACAGGCTTTGCTCGACAACAATCCAAAGCAATGCAGATCAACGCATGTTCATTTTCATAATCTGAGTCAGAGGCCACCAGCAGAAGCCTGGTTTTCTTTTTCGGTGGTTCAGGCTCTGTAATTTCTGCATTGGAGTGTTGCTCTTTTTAGACTTCTGAAAGGATGCACCACACTCATCCTTCACAGATTTTGGAAGTCACTTCAGATTCTTAAACCTTGGGTCAAGTGCTGTAGCTATCTTTAGAAATCTCACATTGTTTTGTCAAATCTGCAGTGAAAGTGTTCTTAAAATGAATAACATGTGCTGAGTCATCATCTGAGACTATTATGACATGAAATTTATGGCAGAATGTGGGTAAAACAGAGCCGGAGACATACAATTCTCCCCCAAGGAGTTCAGTCACAAATTTAATTAACACGTTATTTTTTTAACGAGCATCATCAGCATGGAAGCATGTCATCTGGAATGGTGGTCAAAGCATGAAGGGGCATATGAATGTTTAGCATATCTGTCACGTAAATATCTTGGAATGCTGGCTACAAAAGTCCCATGCGAACACCTGTTCTCACTTTCTGGTGACATTGTAAATAAGATGTAAATGTAAACAAACTTGTTTGTCTTATTAATTGGCTGAACAAGAAGTAGGACAGAGTGGACTTGTAGGCTATAAAGTTTTATGTTTTGTTTTTGAGTACAGTTATGTAACAAAAAAAATCTACATTTTTAAGTTGCATTTTCATGATAGAGATTGCACTACAGTACTTGTATGAGGTGAATTGAAAAATACTATTTCTTTTGTTTATCATTTTTACAGTGCAAATATTTGTAATAAAAATAATATAGAGTGAGCAGTGTACACTTTGTATTCTGTGTTGTAACTGAAATCAATATATTTGAAAATGTAGAAAAACATCCAAAATATTTAATAAATTTTAATTGATATTCTGTTGTTTCACGGTGTGATTAATACTGTGATTAATCGTGAATAATTTTTAAAATCGCAATTAATTTTTTTGAGTTAATTGCATGAGTTAACTGCGGTTAATCGACAGCCCTAATTAGAACTTTACCATTTTCACCCTACTGGTTTGTTATCCCAGTCACATTATTTCTGTTCCTGACTCAAGTAACAAAGCAACACAGAATTAATTATGAATATTGCAATAAAAATACCAGTAATCAATGTTGGTGTATATTTTTGGTTAACATTAGTTTTACATTTTACAAGATCACTAGCAGAAATCAAGAGAACATGAACATATCATGAATTCAGTAAAAATTAAAATTCATCTTTGAATCTGAACACATATTCAGGGAAAAAGTTTCCAGCATTCTTTCCACTCCAATTTTACAGCTGATAGAGCAAAAAGTGTTGTCTGTCAAATAACCAAGCCCTCAGCTCTTTAGATCCAAATCAGCAGCCCCTTACAAGTACACCCTCAAGTGAATAGGAGTCCAGTGCAGCTCATGAAGAACTGGTATAATAAACTCTCTATAGTTACCATAGCCAGGCCTGTAGCTCATCATATGTTGAATTAGATAAAGCTTGCAAGTGACCTTCACTGGTAGACGCAGGTAGGATGTGTAGGTTCTAATGAAAACAACTTAGCCATCTTAAGTACATTTGCTCCCTAGTGGCTGCTTCAATATTAACAGCCAGTCCAATGACTATCCCCTTTCCCCCTCCCCAAGTCCAATTTTTCAAGGTTTTTCTAAATTGACAAACTAGTGGCGCATTACAATGCTTCCTTAGACTTTGTATTACAAATCCTTTGGGTACTCAGCTACTGTGTGTGTGAGAGAGAACTCACAATAGGTTAGAGCTAATGTGTTGTCTACCTTCATGAATGAAAAGAATGATAATCCAAGTGTGGGTGTGGAAGTCATTAAAAGGGCTTCTACACTACTGAAAGTGCAGTAGACCTCTTATTAAATGTAAGTAGGGTACATTATATTTTTGTCCTTAAAGTTTCTTTTCCAATTTTCTATTGATTTTTCTTCATTTGAGAATGGATGACATATATAAATGATATGGCAGAAAATATTTTTTTTTCTGAATACTCTGGTAATGATTTTGTGGTGTGTTTGGCATGCCAGAAATGTGGTCCCGATCAAAAATTAATGGAAGTCATTAGGAGACCTTCCATTGATGTCAAAGGGCTTTGGATCAGGTCCATGCCTTTAGCCTTTAAATAGGCAAAACTTCCAATAGATTCAATGGGAGTTTAGCTTGAGCTAGGCCTGCAGATTTGATGCCAGCAATGTGTTCTGATCTTCAGGCCTTTAGGGGACCAGCAAGTCAGTTATTAAATGCTACTGAAAAGTAGAGATTGACCCAAGTCACAAAGTTAGTGTTTGACAATTTTTGGAATCCAGGGTTTTGATTTGGGCTCATCTTTAATTAAAAGATGGAGATACAGACAGTTGGCAGCTGATGACTGAAGAACTACTGTGTAATTGGATCAGATTCTCTAGTCCAGCTGAACTTTACTTGGCACAGGACCATAGGGAAAATGTGGCCTAGAGCCAGTTTTACATCCCCTCATTCCCAGGGTCACTGAGGACGGGTTATTCTCTGGCATAAGACAGAGAAGCTGCGAAGCTATTCTACCTAGCACCCAGCCACCCATAGCCCTGTGAGACTGTTTTACCAGCCAGGGAATCCTCTGGATGCAGATCACTTAAGTTTTTCCCCAGGAAATTCTCACTATGGGAACTCAATAACACTTTAGAAGTCTAGAATACAAGTGGGATCTTCTATCATCCAGAGCTTGTGGGCTAACAGATGCTTCATTTCTGGGCCACTATTTCAATGAGATCAAATAATCAAATTCTGTACTTTGAAAATATTACATTCTTTAGGTCTGCTTTATGAAATATGTGGAAGGCATATAACATTACCACTTACATTACATCTACATTGTCCTCTATACAAACACTACCCCAGTGCTTGCATTCACCATGCAGTTTATGCTGCTTTCCATTCTACATATGGGAAATACAGTAGTGATGCAGTAAGCAGCCCATTTTAGTCCATCACTGGTTTGTGTTTTAAAGACCAGCTCTCCCCTTGTGTTTTTATCCTGGCGGCTACAACCTGCTGCGATGCTTGAGCTGAGAGTCCCTCAAGGGAGCTTAAGGCAAGGCAATCTCAGTGGAAGGCCTCAGCTTTGGAACTAAGTCCTTCCTTTGTTCCGACACAGGCCGTATTTGTCAACCTTCAGGTCATATTGTGTCTGTTATCTATTTTCTTCAGGACTAAAACTGGGGGAAATAAAAAAGGTGAGCATGTGCTTTCCAAGCTTCTCCCACAAAATAACCTCCATGTTAATCAACAAAATGAATGAGATGCTGCTTCAAGTAGATCACATGAACCTCCTGAGCATGGCTCACCATTGGTGGGGCTTGAATATGCCCAGTAGACTTCTTGGGCTGGGCTCCTTCTTGACTGGTGAAAAAGTATGTGATTGTATCGCCCAACTGCTTCCCAAAACGAGCCATCACTCAGTATGTTGTACAGTTTTGTGATCCTCCTCTCTTTTCTGATACGAGAAATGAAATATTTAACAATGTTGATATTTAGGTTGTCGTCACTGAGCATCTGAATTCATGTCACTGAGATGAATAGGGCAGTTCACACCTCCCAGCCAGCACTATTGTTCCAGGCTCTCTGATGTATCTGCATCGATTACACTCAGTTCATATTTGAGAGGTGGGATTTCTTCATAACCATAAAAGCTAGAAACTCACTCTTTGCTCCAGAATGAAAACTGAGGTTCTGGCAGACAAGATTGTAGCTCAAGGAAGGTGCTGGTGTGACATTCCACTGTGTATGGGTGGAACCAGAGCTCTGGTTTTGCCTCAAAGAGGGAGTGGTTTAAGGGGTTCAGTTGTGGATTGTCACGGAGTTGACTTTTGTTTTTGGTATGTGTTTTTAAGACTGAGCTGTTATGGGTACCTAGAGCTTTTGCCTAAGCAAATCAAAGTAAGTGAATGAATAAACAATGGCTCCCACCACATAGTGTGCGGAGAGAGACAGATTTTCATTTGGACTGATTCCATTGTTTTTACCTCAATAGGATAAAGAAGTAAATCTGGAGCAGGTCCACAGACGTATGAACAGTTTAATTGATGAAGACATAGCCCACAAGCAAATCTCTCCAGCGTCCATTGAAATCTCAGCCTTGGAGATTGGTGGCATGCAGCCAAGTCAGACCCTGGAGCCAGTACGCGAATACCAGAACACACAACTTTCTGTCACCACCTTTTTACCAGAACAGACAAGTCATGGTGCCAGCAGGACACTCACAACTGCCTCTGGTAGTAACCTGCCATTGCCCCTTAGCAGCTCAGCCACCATGCCCTCTATACAGTGTAAACACAGATCGCCAAATGGAGGACTGTTTCGTCAAAGCCCTGTGAAAACACCTATCCCAATGTCATTTCAGTCTGTGCCAGGGGGAATCATTCCAGAAGCCATGGAGCCTTCCCATGGAACATCCATATAATGAAAACAAACAAAAAAACAACCAGCAGAGCTTTTTAATACAATCTGAAACAAAAACAAAAACTTTTACATTTTTCTTGTACATATCTGTAAATAATGAAAGAATGAAGTGGGGTAAAAGTGTATTTTGAATATTCCCAATTTTCAAAGTCAGTAAAAAACAAAACAAAACAAAAAAACAAAAACAAAAAAATGTATGAATGACTTTGTAAATTTTGTTCTATATGAATAAAAAGGCAAACTACTTGTGATCGTTCTCAAGTGCCAAAGAAGACCTGTTACTGGGACTGAGGGCAGTTAATCAAAAAATCATGGATTTCAACCCTTATTCCTTATTTCTTCTATTTTTGTTTTATTATTTTTGTTTTTAAAGCAGTAAAGTTATCCATTTGTTGCTGTAAAAGTTTACTCTCCTCAGCACTCTCTTCTTCTCGGTACCCTATTTCATAGTCATGGTGGCAGTTCGCTTGAAAATCTAACAGCAGATATTAGCAAAGCAGTAATATATGTTTTAAACCTGAATTATAACTATAAACAAGCAAACAATAAACAAAACAACTGAACTCTTTCCTTCTAACAGGGATTAAATTTCCACACAGTTTCTAAGTTGAAGCACAGGTTCACTGAATTGTGTTTTATGTGCGTACTGTGCTGTGTGGCTTTTTTAATTTACTCGTATGTGTTTGTTATATATATATGTATATATAATATATATACATATGATCTATGTATATTATATATATATATAATATTTGATAAATAAGGTTATGGATAAGGCTATTAAGCAAAACCTGCGATCAGCTCTTTCTTGTTTCTTGTGTGCACAAATTAAAGTGGAATGGAACCAATAACTTAAAGGAATAAAACAAGGCAAAGCTTTATTTGATAATGAGGCAATGGTCGTGTTACAGTGACTATAGCCCTATGGTATGATTTCTTTCTTTTATGTTTCAAGGACTACTGTATAATGGAGGCAGCATTCTCTGTTAAAGTAATATCTCTGAATGACTAGGCTAAATTCATGACTATAAGCACAGCTTCTGTTTTTTTCCACTGATTTTTTTAAAGAAGCATTTAATGGTTATATCCATAATCGGCTATCAAATGCCTCATTTTTATTATTTTTTTGCTATGAAACTCAATCAGTGGAAAAAGATGGAGTAACACATATAGCTAGCTTAATGTCTTGTCTGAGAACATTACCAGTTCAGTTTAACATGAAAATTTCAAAACCATTGTTTCTTTCCTAAATAGTGACTCATTTGCTCAGGTAACTAGGGTTTTTTCTTCCTTTCTGATGCTTCTGGGCAAACATTGGCTTTCAGAATTTGAATAATTTAGTAACCTCTCAAACGTGTCACAATAGCAAGGTTGCTATTTCCATTCATAGCTGGATTTGTTCACTCTATTATAACATGATCATTTGGAAAATGCAGTATCACTGGGTGCAGCAAAATCACTGCCTACATAAAGGACAAAAAAAAGTGACTGAACAAAAGTAAAAATGCATACATATCTCCAAAAGGAAGCAGAGAATGTGGATTATGCATTTGGAGAAATAAAAAGTTCAATTTATTGTCTGGTATACTGGCTTGCATAGTTACTCAACTAGTTATGGGGTAATAACTTTCCAACAATTGTTTTCTTTAGGAAAGCCCTGCATTAAATGATTAAGCAGAGATGAAACACTAAAACTGAATCAAACAGTGATAGAAAAACTACCCAAGGGAAAAAGTGTACTTACAACACTACTTTTTAACTAAGGAATGTTGACAATTTGCTGATAGAAGTATTCCAGTGATGATTAATTCCAGCATCTCCAGTCAAGCTGGCTCCTGATGTAGACAATAACATTCTGCAATCTGGCCAAGTTGTACTTCCTGCTTCAAACTAATTAAAAATAGACAATAATAATGTTTGTCACTGGATTTTCATCAGTGATAGATTTGGTCCATTTAGATTCTGTGCCAGCACCCCAAAAATTATTTCCCTCAATATTTGTAACAAGTTATGAACATTTGCAGCCAAATTTAATATTTTTAACTGAAATTATTGTTCATGTTTTTAAGATTGGTCATGCTGGGATGCTGTGCATATGTATATATGATTTAACAAAAGAAAAGCATTGAAGCATCTGTTTTGAAAGTGTCTCTCACTGTCACCTCCCTGTCCTCTCTTCCCTAATTCACATTAAAGCCCAGATCTTCAGCTGCTTCTGAGGACCAACGAGTGTGATCCAGAAAAAGCCACCTTAGGTTTCCCCTGATCCTGGGTTGTGTGTGTACAGAGATGCTCTCCCAGCCCTGAAGACTCCTCTCATTTGCAATGCCTGCCAATGATCCCATACAACATTTGGGTATCAGCTGCCTGTAGGGGCACCCGAGCCATGACCACTCTCCCCCTGTCCAGGTCTCCAAGGAGTAGGCGTGGTGTAGGAGACTACTATGTTTCGTGGCATAAGAGGATCCCCCATTATGATCTTCCTTTAGCTGGCTCTAAGAGACTTTAGGGTCAAACATAATGCATCTATGGATCTGAGCCAAAACTTGGACCTGAGTCAGTGCTATTAGCAAACAAGAACAGAAGAATCTTTCTAATCTGCATCCCTTACACACACAAAAAAGGCAATACTCGCTTCTTTGCAGTCAAGATCACAGTGAAATCTCATTTTACTGCGATTTCATTGCTTTCTGAAAACAAATTATGTAACTTTTATTAGTATGTTTTAAAGCATCATCATAAACAGTTTAAATTAAACTACATTTATGAAATGAATGAACAAAGTACATTTTGGGTTCCATTAGCTTTAATATTTTTATTATGTGTTTGCTTTCTTTGGGCTTGATCCTGCAAGGTGCTACAAATCACTTAAGTGTGTGCTTAACTTTGTGCATGTGAGTAGTCCCATTAACAGCAATGGGCTTACTCAAGGCTTAAAGTTAAATACTTGCTTAAGTGCTTGGCAGGATGGCATATAGAGTACAGGATCAAGCCCATAATGATCCTTATTTAGCAAGTGCTTAATTTTACGCATGTGCTTTGGTGTCATTGAAGCAAATGCTTTAGTGACGTGCTTAAGTGCTTTGCTGAATAAAGATGGGTTTAAGCACATGCTGAACATGAACTAGCACATGCTGAACATTGCCATTGACTTCAATGGGACTAGTCTCTGCTTAATGTTAAGCATGTGCTTTGTTGCATCAAGGGCTAGACTGTGAAATTAGCAATTCACAATGAGGCTCCCATTCTTTAGAGAAGATTAGTGTATGAAAAACTTAGATAGTTATATCCTGAAACTATCAATCATGACAGAAGCCTTTTAGATCTCTCATGTGTTGATGCTTCAGTTTCAGGTTATTTAAATACATCAACAGGTTCTCTCGGGAGAATAAAAAATATTTCTTTCCCAATACATTTCAATTTTCAAAGTAAATTCAGAATGTATTACTTCCATGTTTCTGTCTTCTGTTTTAGATTTCTATTTTAATATTGACCGTTCAAAGCATTTTTATACATGTTGACTTTGTATGCATATACCATAAACTCATGCATTTATACGTACACAGAGACAGAGTTATTCATAGATGAATTAAAGTATAAGTGAAGATTTCAGGCCAGATCCTTAATTGGTGTAAATCAGTGAAGTAATGGAGGTATGCCTATCTATCTATACCAGCAGTGGAGCTAGCCCTTCATTTTAAATATTTTGCAGACATGAAGAGGGAGAATGTTGCATAAGTTTCTGTAAACTATGAGGGCCATATTGTGCCCTTGAGTTTTAAACAGAACTCCCTAAGGAGAGTACCAGAGTGTAATGGTTCTGCTTAAAATGGGGATAATCTAGGGGCCCAAGTGTTCCAGGTTGTCCAAGATGTTTACATTGCAAAGCTGGTTGTAAGTGAAATTGAGTGCCTATACCTTCTTTGATTGTGCTCTTTTTATTGATGAATTTCTGGTAATGTGACATCTGTGGCACAGCACTTGTAGTGTTTCTCGTTCTGTTAATTCATTGGTTTAGAAACAATACTTTATTTTCATACAAAACCGTGACTCAGTTTCTTAGATTTGCTTGCAGTCCACTAGCTCTGGAGAATGCATTGCTGTTATTTCTGAATAATGTGTCATGTTTTCCTGTCGCAATGAAACAATATTAATTGTGCTTTTTGATTTCAGAGTTAAAACTTGATAGGACCTTTTTTAATGCTGAGTTATAATTACTTGTGTGCAATATTTGTCTTGCAAAGTGAAATTCCCAACATTCTGCCTTGCTTTTTACAACCTGCACTGTTTGTGAAGCCTAAGCAGAGCAAGAATAACCCACCTTCGCTTAGTCTGCTGGTAGAATAAAATACTCAGGACCTGATCCTCAGCTGGTGTAAATCAGCATAGCTCCATTGATTACATTGGACCCAGGCTGATTTAAACTAGTAGAAGATCAAAGCAGGTTAGCTCAACGTGCACTATGGAACTTTTAGTGAGCAGCAGCAGAGGCTTAGTGTGAAGTAGGGATTGCCCCAACCCCGGCTTGCCACAAGCTCAGTGGTCATATAGACAAGCCCTTAATGTTGAGCTTGAAAGCACTGCTTCTTATAAATCTGTATTCACTGCTGGCTCTGAAAAGAAAATGCTATAAGTAAGTGCTAATAATGAAATTCAGAAAGCAACTTTGTTGGCCAATGAGCAGGGATTTTAGTTATAGCTGCTGAATGAACTAGTTTAAGCACAAATTTCTTCTCAAAGCCTGTTCGAAATTAGGTGCTCCTCCACTCTGACAGAGGTTAGAAGTTAGTGACATAATGACAAATGGAACTTTTCTTTTAAAGGCGACTACATTCCTGGGGCAGTATAGTAACTACAATGTTCAGACCATATTTTATTCCTTTCACTGACCCGAATATATGTTGTGAATGGCTAAAGGAAGAGCTAGGTCTATATGTAACACATTTGAGGACTCTATTGGAAATTTCCCAAAGAATCCACATCCTTTTGCACCAATGGGAAAAGGCCAGGGGAACTATAAAAGAAAAAGCTATGAAGAAAAGCAAAATATTAGGTAATAATGAATGGGGAAGAGGTACAATGCATCTACTTGATATGTCCAGCAGAACTATTATTATAATACTGTATCAGAAGCATAGATTCCATTATACAAGCGGTGGCCTCATTTTTTTTCTTTTTTTCTTTTTAGAAAATGAAAATAAAAGCAGCATTTGTTGTACTGGATAAATGTTGTTCTATTATTTAAGAGTTGGGACTATTTACTTGGTAATGCTCTAAACCATTTACCAGATCCTCAACTGGTATAAATCTGTGTCAGTGGTGCCGCAGCCACTTACACCTGCTGAGGATATGGCCCTAAACTTTCATGTAAACGCTCTACCAAGTCAAACTTTACTAATACGTGCATCCCTGACGTAACTGTGCTAGGGATGAGTTATTGTGGTGGTATGTCGAAACCCCAGTCATGGCCCAGACCCCATTCTGCTAGGCACTGTACAAACCTAGAACAAAAAGACAGTCCTTGCCCCAAAGTATTCACAATCTAATGAATGAATTAAGTAACCTACAAGAACTTGGCCCATTATTAATATTTTTATGTCGTCCTTGCGGAATGCCTGCTTTGTAAACAGCTCAGTTTATTATTTGCATAGCAATGGACTACCAAGCTGGTGATTTTTCTCTTATGATTAGTTGATGCACATGAAATACCTTGTTTTGATATATGAATGAATTAATGCTGCAAGTAACTGAGTACGATGCTGGAATGGGGCATCCCAACAAGACAGTTGCTTTGCCTCTCTCCTGGTAAATCTCCATGGAAGACTTTTCTCTCACCTCAGCAGCTATTCACTTTTCCATCACAGTTGTAAAACCTCCACAGTCGGGCAGGAGCAAAGTTCTGTCTCTGTTTAGGACTCCACATAATGTAGGGGAGAAATGATCTATCTACAACATTTGATGTAACTGACAGCAGGGAGATGGGAGAGAAAGAGAGAACATGTCTGTTCATCCTGGCAAAGCTTTGTATGGGTAGCAGAGTGGTAATATAGTGTGAGTGACCAGGTTGTAGCAATAAACTGAATTGCTTCAGGGTAGGAAATTTCAAATCACAATATAAATACAGTCCTCGCTTTTCTTAAGACAAAACACAGTCTGCCTTGTTTTTTTGGTATGATTTCCCCCTCTCCCCATCGCCATGCCATGTTTAGTCAAAAGATATGAATTAAGAAATTACAGTTTCAGAATAGTTGTAGTTATTTACCAGGATATTTTTACATGGTATCTTGTTTATGATTAACTAGACTGTGTCCTTCATGAGGTCAGCTGCTTTAGGGGGTGTATGCAGTGACCATGTGCACCTGGGGTAATGGATCCGCCAGAAATCCTTCCTGTGGGCTACCAGGCAGTATTTGCAGGCATGGCAGCTACTTCACCCTGGAAAAGCACAGCACACACTCCCTCCCAGTGCTTTGATGATGGTGGGGTGGAGTAATTGGCCCAGCCTCAACATCCCATGCCCATTTTGAGGCCACGAATGCCCAGGTTGAAGTTAGGATGAAACAACGCCCTCATGTTACAGTGAGATGATCACTGGCATCTGCATGAGGTACAAGTAGGGAATGAAGCTCTTTATGTCCTCTCTTCTTCTTCCATACCCGCTTAAGGGTTGGGAAGAATCTGTCCTTAAAAAGCCAGGGCACATGCCAGAAAACCACCTCTTAAGAAACAGTTCTGTTTATCCATTCTATCTTTTTTGTCTTCCCCTTTTAAAAAAATCATTAGAGCATAGGTTATTTACACAAAAAAGGTGCTTAGACCTCAGACATTCAGTTTTGCTGCTGCTTGTCCCTCAGATGAAGCCTGAACCTCATCTCTTGGTGATATTTCCACTGCAACTAATTATGAGGACACCAATGGAGACTGAAATTTCAGATGAGGCATGCAGCAGGAAGAGAAGATAAGCATGCATATCTATGGCATTGAATCAGTGATACTAATAAATTCCTGAAGCACAAAGATCGCATTTTCATGCATGCGGTATCTGACTGATAATACACACTAGGGAAAGACAGGAAAAAGATACATCTCATACACACGGGCTTCCCTGAAGATAATATTTTTCAGGGTTTTTTTCATGTGGCATCAGTATTGAAATACAGCATAACAATATGGTGAACTATTAAAATAATAAGCTTATAGAGACGGTCTCCATCCTGACACACTGGACCTGATTATCCACCTTCTTGCACCTTGTGTAGCCATTAGCCTTCAGATCAGGAAAACACAACCGTGCTTAAATGAGTTGCAGGCTAGAGATGTGGCTGACCACATGCTTAAGTGTTTTGCTGAATTGGGATTCTTATGTCGATGTCGAAATATGAAGATTCAGAAAACACTAGATGTCGACATATGAGGATTCAGAAAACACTAGATGTTGACATGTTTATGTGAGTTCAGACCAATGTCAGAACAGTAAACATGTCTACATGTCAGACAGACACGCTTGTCCATGACTATTGCAAACTGTTGTAGCGTTGCTTTGTTCTGTTCATGTTTTTCACAGAAGCTGTGAATAGGCCTTATATCAAAGCGGTTAATGGTGACATGACAAATCTGAGGCCACCTTGCTCTTTCAAGAGTTGTTGCTTCCTACTTGTTGGAGGTCAACCTGATGTGCTTTCAAATTTGACGTCAGTATGTCTTAATATTGCTTGTATTGGCGACCATGAGAACAGGTGCATTGCTTTAATAGACCATAACCTATGGCCCTGGGGAGTCTCGAGTCGGCCAAAGCCCAAACCAAAGCAGCTGAGCTATCATGAACATGCTTTGAATCTGACAACAATCAAGGATTTCTGTATTGAATATTCACTATTATACAGGTATATGTAAACTCTAACACATGAGAATGCTATAGCTTTACACAGGTATAAATGACCACACAACATGCACTCAGTGGAGAATCAGGCCCTATGTTTATAATAGTTTTCCTTTAAAATCTGAGGCAAATAATTCTGGAAAAATTCAGGTACCACAATACAGGGAGATCGCTCTGAGAGCAGAATTTAACCCAGGTTTCAGCACGGTGAATTAACACTGCAGAAGCACATTAGATGGCTGTAAACCTGGAAGTGAAAAAAGATGAAAAACATTTCCCCCCCCCCCCCCAAATTTAAAATTTAGAATTTGCGGAATATTGAAGAATGCATAAAAATTGCAGAGAACCCCTACGATCATGGGATCCTGGTCGGATTGCAAACCCATGATGTTGCCCTGTCACACAGTGACAGGTGGCATCTACACGAGTGTGCTTCAATGAAACAGTTGCAGATGTGCTTGCACAAATATTCCCATTGATATTCTGAAATCATTAGCTTCTGTTCTTGCCAAGTTGGGCAGAGAAAATGGAAAGTGCTGTCACTTCATTATTCTCTGTGAAAATATTGGCAGATGCCCATATGGCTAAGAAGTGATTTTTCAGTCACTTATTATTTTTTTATTCTAATTTCCACCACCTCAAACGTGGAAGATGGGTTAACAGTAAGGCAAGCATATCTTGGTGCAATGAGCACTAGTTATGGTTTGCCACTTTCCTTATCATGGTCATCTGACAATGCCTCATTGGCATCATAGCGAGAGGTGAGTTTTAAGGAAGGATTTTAAAATAAATGCAAAGGTGGTTAGACAGATTTTTTTGCTAGAGAGCTTTTGCAGACAGGGTGACCTGACAGATGAGTTACAAAAGCTTACTGGTAGAAGGACTGGAATATTGGTGGATCAAAAGTGACAACTGATGTCAAAATGAGTTAATAGAACAGCTAGGTAGAGTGAGATTCAGTCAGAAAGATCCCTAATGGTGAAGATAAGAAGTTTGTATTTGATATGGTAAAGAAGAGGAACCTAATGGAGGCACACAAAGAAAGAACAACATAGTCAGAATAATAGAAAATAGTTTAAGCAGCTGCATTTTGAATGTATTCAAGGGGGCAAGGCTGGCTGCATGAAGGCCAGATAGCAAGAGGTTACAGAATACAAGATGATGGTGGTCTGGAGATGGGAAACATACAGGAAAGGGTGGCTCTTGGGGTGTTATTTAGGAAGTATCAGTAAATATAGAGCGACAAAAAGTCCTGTAGCACCTTATAGACTAACAGATATATTGGAGCATAAGCTTTTGTGGGTGAAGACCCACTTCGTCAGACGCATATACATAGAGACACAGGCTGGATGTGTGGGTATAGAGAGAGGGCTCAGTCACTCAGATTAAGGGCCCGAATGACACACTTATGGTGATGTTGTCCATAGTGATGAGAAAGGGGGTGGGTAGGGGAGGCTGTGGCATGAAGATCAAGAGCTCAGTGTTGGCATATTGTTGAGTTGGTGGCTGGACATCCATGAGATATTGGAAAGACAAGCTGAGATTTTTTGTTTGGAATGAGGAAGACTAGATCTGGAGCAGAGTAGAATTAGAGCCTTCCCCAGAGGTAAAGCGTACAGGGAGAAAAGAAGTGGGCCAAAAATGGAGTTGGAAGGGGGCAAAAGGGGACCCACTAAATAAGACTCTGAATGAGCAATTAAAGTGGTAGGAAAAGAACTAGGAGATGACAGACTCATGAAAGCCAAAAGTGGATGAGATTTGAAGAAGGCTAAGTAACTGGCTTTCAGGCCAATTAGCCATCACATGGTTTTATAATTTTTTGTTGTTGAATACTTTGTATGCTACAGGTCTTTGTGGGCTTTTGAGGGAGAAGGCTGTGATTTCTTTCACTGTATGGGAAGGACTCGCAAGACTTATTTTGTTTTTTGGAAGGCTTTACAGTTGAAGCTACTGTGCTTTGATTATAAGAAGAGCAACTTGTGGGTTCGTATTTGTAACAGGCAAGACTGAAATGGTTCAAATTAAAAAAAAAATGTCCGCACTGCTTGATATCAAGTCCTGTTTTATGGCTTTAGATGGGTTATGATTATGATGATGTCTCCTTTGATCTATGATTAGTTGTGCAACATATTTCCAACTGTCTGGCAGGGAAATCTGCTGTTAGAACATGAGAGCATACTTTCTTCTCACACATTTGCATTCTTGGCATTGTCATGTCAAGCACGTCAAAATGTCAGGCAGAAAGACATATGCTTTGAAATGGAGTTTCTTCAAACCATTTGGATCAATAAGAACTGTCTGTCTGTATATGTGTAACATCTGGCACAAAAGGATATGCAGCTCTATTAATTCACTGGGCTTGTAAACCATATTTTATCTCAGATGTAGTTCGTTTACATTCACTGACAGAAAAAAACAGTGCTTTGGGTATAGGTATATTGTGAAACAAGTCCCATGGCTGTTTTAGAATAAAAGCCTCATCATTTTTATGCTACAAACAAATTCCATCCTGACGAGAAGGTGTGAAATCCAGAGATGTGTCAATCTGGGCATCTGACAGCTCAATACAGCCATAGATCACCCTCGTCTGCTCTGGAGGCCTATTCAAGTAATACCTGATTATTCTAAATAGAACATGAAAAACTCCCTGCTTATCAGAAGACTGCAAGAGGTCTAGCACATTCCATGCTGGGTGTTCTGCTGCAATCTATGTCCTTAAACAAAAGCAACATTTCAAAGAAATCAGTGAGAGAGTGATATGCTGCTTATTTGGATTTTCTGGTCTTTTTGTGACTGGAATTCATCTGGTAAGGACATGAACTCATAATGCAATGGACATTCACTAAATAAGCTATAGACTAAAAATTATTCATAGAAATAATTTAGTGAACATTTTTGGAAAAAAAATACAGTCAAAAAAATTGTCACTAAAATTCAGCAGCAGAGTGAAATGTAATGAATGAATAATTAGTTATAAATTACTCACCCATCTTTAGTTATGCTAGGTTTATTAATCACTATTGGGAGGTTTAATAGTAGCACAAGTTGAACGTGTCTAAAATGTCATTCATCATTGTTTTCTCAAGCACTGTAGAGAAGCATCCGTTCTTTCCCATCCTTGAAATACCCACTCCTCCCCTCTCATGCCAATGGGGATGGAAGGGTCAGAACTTTTCAGCATAAACATTAAAGCTGTGATTTTTCAAAGAAGCCTAAGGGAGTTACGGTATGTCTACACTGCAATCCCCCACCCCTCCTCAGCAGCGAGTGTCAGAGCCCGGATCAACTGACTCGGGTGTGCAGGGCTCACTCTATGGAACTAAAAGTAGCCATGTAGACTTTCTCGCTTGGGCTGGAGCCCAGGCTCCGAGACAAAATTCAGTCTTTGTTCTGTGTTTGTACAGCGCCTAGCACAATAGGGTCCTGGTGCACAACTACAGCTTCTAGGCACTTTGGTAATATAAATAATAATAGAGAAATAAAAAAATGTATATTTATGGAACTGTGATTACACATATGGTTTCAGATGCCCCCCAAGACATCTGGATAATAGCAGTTATTAGTATTCTGGTCTGCCATGTGTACTGTTTCTAATTAGGAAGAAAAATACTTTTATCCTACTATGGTGTTCTACCACCATTCACCAAAGTCCTGCCTTTATGCTCTTGGGTTGCAAAGCACAATTACCATATTCAGAAATATATCAGCATACAACCATTTACTATAAGCAGGTTGTGAATCTGAAAGACAAGCCGGAAAAGGCTTCCTATTTATTTAGAGAAAGGGTTATGCCTTTCACAGTTACATGACAAAGATACTGTCACTATGTCTGGGATATTCACGTCCATCTTTCTCCTGAATCCATCTAACTCCAACCAATGAATCCACTCAAGCCTTTATTTTTAGAGTGACCTCTTGATACTTTCTCATAGATAAGATACAACTCAACTATTTAGTGATAGAATGATTTGCCACACTAAGGCTGATTGAAAATTTTCCATCAACACTTGTCTGCTTTCCTCAAAACTTGTCAATGTTACATCAGAAAACTAAAAACTTTTGGCTCCATTTTATAACTTTTCAGCAGAACCTTTTTCAGTCTTTATCAATTTTTGTTTGAATTTTTCTTCCATTTTTTGGTTGTTTAACCCTGAACATTTTTTTTTCATTTTGGGTTTTTCAGCTTTTCCAATTAAAAAAGCTCTAAAAGTACACACTTTCTGAACAGCTCTAAAAGTAAAGTATAAAGTTGTACCTAATGTGGACCACCAAACACTTGTGCACCATAATCATTTAAAGAAGTGTCTTAATTCCTCATAGTTCTGAATATCAAACTACCTAAGTTTCACTTAATAACTGGGCAAGATTCTGGTAAGCACACAGTGAATTTAACTTGGCAATGACTCAGACTTATTCTAGCGTCTCAGTACCTCAGATATTGGGTATTCTGATACACTTAGTTTCTGTATTTTTCCTTTATAGCTCAGAGAACGAAGTTTATGCTTGCTTTAAGTGCCATGAAGAGATTGGATTGTTCATAAAACTTTCACCACAGTTCAACAGTGAGTCTCTTTGACCCTAAAGATCCAGAAGAGAGAGACTACATTTCAAGGACTTTTTCTGAAGAGACTTCTAATTAAACTATATATTAATACTGCTTATATTCATTTAATGCTAATGCTGTTTGTATTTTTATCTCCTTTTGTTAATTTAGTTCAATATTTCATACTGCATCTGCTGTCTTATTAAACTAAGCCTAAATACAGGATTAAGTTGCTTAGCATGTGAACACAAGGACAATGTTATGCCTTGCAGAGGGATAAGGGAAAGGGAACTATTTCCCTCTTTATTTTTTAATATATATTTGTTACATTGCACCTATCATCTACTTTGGGTGCAGCAATTGAATAGCACAAGCATTTGTCAGAAACAAATCTAGTGACTAGAGCTGGTAAAAACAATTGGAAAGGTGGTTGCTTTTTAAAAAAAATCTTCACAAAAATGCTCTCTTTTTTGCTGGAAAAAAAAATCAGCATTTGAAGTTTTTTTTGTCCAGCTCTGTATTTGGTCAAAAATTGGATGAGTTTTCTGGTGAACATTTTCACAACAAAATGTGTCCCTATTTTTCATCAAAAATTTCAAAGTATGAAATGTTTTGGCCAGCTCTGTTCATGAACATTGTAAAAACAAACCTCCTAAAAGCCAACCCCAGCCAACTCCTAAAAGTCATTCCCCTAAGCAATCCAATGAATAGGGTAGTTATTGTACTGTATTATGGAGAATTGCTAAATGAGTATTGTTTCTTTAAATAAGGTTACAGCAGGAGTAATTGACCACAACAACCTGTTGCTTGACTGTCTGAAAGAGGAATGTGACGTGCAGGGGTAGCAGGTTTGTAGAAATGTTGATGGTTCCCAGACCCTGCCTCTGCCCAACTCTGCCCCCCCCCCAAACTCCGCCCCCACTGCCCAAGGCTTTGGGAGAGAGTTTGGGTGGGTGAGGAGTAGGGTGACCAGATGTCCCGATTTTATAGAGACAGTCCCAATATTCAGGGCTTTTTCTTATATAGTTGCCTATTACCCCACCTGCCACCCCCGTCCTTATTTTTCACATTTGCTATATGGTCAAACTAGGATAGGGTAACCAGATTAAAGAAACAAAAAATCAGGACACATGGAGGAAGTAAAAAAAATGGCTGGAGCAGAGTTCTCTAAGCAAAAAACAAAACAAAACAGCAGAAGCCCCAATATCAGGACAAATGGCATCCTGGATGTGCATCAGTCGGGACACAGGACACAGAAGCAAAAATCGGGACGGTCCCGATTTTATCAGGACGTCTGGTCACCCTAACCTAGGGAGGAGGTCTGGGGTGCAGGCCCTGGGCTGGGGATTGGGGTGCAGGAGGCGTGTAGGGTGCAGGCTCTGGGAGGGAGTTTGGGGATGGGAGGGGGTGTGCAGAAAGGGGGTGCAGGCTCTGGGATGGAGTTTGGGGGAGGGAGGGAGTGCAGGGGTGTGGCTGGGGATGGATTTGGGGTGTGGCTGGGGATGAGGCGTTTTGGGTGTGGGAGGGCTCAGGGCTATGGCAGAGGGGATGGGGATGAGGAGTTCATGATGCAGGAGGGGGCTCAGGGTTGGGGCAGAGGGTTAGGGTGCAAGGGGATGAGGGCTCTGGCTGGGGGTGTGGGCTCTGGGGTGGGGCAGGGCTGGAGATGAGTTTGGGGTGCAGGCAGGCTGCCTTGGGATTGGGGCCAGAGAGGACTCCCCCCAGCCCTTTCCCTGCCAGCAGCAATGAGTTCTGGGGGAAGGGCCCTGCTCTCTCCCCCCTCCCCGCAGCACATCACCCCCACTGCTGTCACTGCACGTGCTCCTAGGGTCCCTCTCAGGTCCAAGAATCTCCCTCACCTCCCCTGTGGTGGGGGGGCCAGGTTGCATGCTCCTCCTTCCCTGCTGCTGCCCCTCACTGTAGCCTCACTGGGGGTGGGAGATGGGGCTGCGGGATGGGGCTGCCCCTTGCCCAGCATGGGATAGGAGTGGTGACTGTGGGCAGGGGCGGGGGGGGTGGTGGTGGCTGTACTGGTGGAGGGTCCTGCTGGAAAATGAAAGGATCTGAGTGGGAAGGGCAGGGGACGGCTCTATTGGTGGGCAGGCACAAGGACCCTGCGTGGCAGTTGATGCAGGGAAGCAGCATGGAGCTGGTGGGGAGAGGCAGGGAGACTCTGCTCCGGAGCCCAGGGAGGTGCACGGGGGTGAACAAGGCGGGGCAGTGGGGCCTCAATATTGCTGGAGCCTGGGCACCACAAGAGAATATAACTCGCCACCGGTGGTGAAGTGTGGAAACCATTCTTCCCAAACAGAGCCAGAATGAGTCACCATAACTCAGCATCCTTAATGCCAGAGAGTTCACTTTATGTCCCCCTGGAATCCTTACTTCCAGCTCTGGCACCTTCTGTATCCAGGGCCTGTCTCTCTTGGTCAAGTCTGTTCTTGGATTGAGTGTGAATGACTTCTATACCTAAGTCAGGGCAGTTAATTTGTACAGTCTCAAGTCTTCTGTGTTTTTAGGCTTTTTGAACCAGGTCAAACCAATATATGCCATTCCCCCAGGGAATGAAACCTCCACAGATTTGTCACTTGTATTAGGGATTTGCATTAATTACGTCTCACTTGCACACTCACACCGTGACTGTAGTTCCTAGAGGGAGCATCCTTTAGCTCCCCCATCGAGCCAGAAATACATTACTATTGAGCCCATAAAGATACATAAAACATTTGTAAAGTTGATACAACAGTATTTGAATATTCCATGTTTCCAGAGCATCACATCTGTCATTTAATTCCATGGAACTATATTGATTTACACTAATTGGAGATTTGACCCCGTTCGTTCACAGGAATATAGAGACAGCAGTTGTAAGCAACTTCTCCAGATCCACAGATCAGCGCCAAGTTTAGCTGCATTTCAACAGGGTATTGTTTAGGGAAAAGAGTGGGGAAGGGTAGCATTTACTCATATTCTCTTGTAGCCACAGCTGTGGGCAGCTGCAGTACTATGAGCTGGGAAGCTGATAACAGGGCCTTTCAATTAATTAGCCTTTTACAGTTGGTATGGTTACTTCCACCTTTTCATGTTTCTCTGAATGTATAAACTGTATGTTCCATTCTATGCATCTGATGAAGCGGACTGTCGTCCACGAAAGTATATGCTGAAATAAATTTGTTAGTCTCTAAGGTGCCACAAGTATTTCTTTTCTTATATTCTTTTTGCTGACACAGACTAAAATGGCTACTACTCTGAAACCTGACATTATAAAGGCCACATAGAAGTAATGATAGCTGTGGCAGTGCCTCAGGTCACAGTAGGTCACTGGAGCTAGGATTCTCCATGTTGTTCATCCATAATCTGTACATCTCCCCCCGTCCACCCCTCAGTAAAAAGGCACTGTCTCTATTCTACTAGATGTTGTCTCTTTGTCCTTTCCAGAGACTCCATCTTGTGTCAGTGTCTGGATCCAGTAGCTTCAATAACTACAATGTTATTCCTCCTAGCTTCCTTTTTGGGGACCTGCCTATATGGAAACTTTCTTCTAAAAGGAAGGGCTCATTATTGCAAGTTTAATGTGGGTAGGACTTAAATGATACCTCTTCAGATTGATACATTTATTTCTCACAGGGAAACTCAGGAAACAAAGAACTCCTGGGTGCTGGCTGGGTATCGTGTGCATATGTAGTTCTGGGAGGAAAGAAAGAAATATAGCGTGACAATAAATAGTAAAAGTCTTGGTTCATCTGAACCCCCATTCCTGCAGATAATTATTTTTTGCTACTAAAGAACTAATGATTTATCCCCTGGATATCATACTAATCTTAACAGCTATGCATTCTAATAGTCTCCGTTGTGAGCAAAAAATGATCAAAGCTCTGTTTCTCAAATTAGCCTTTTTATCATTGAACTAATTTGTACCCTTTTGCATCTTTGGATCTTTTGTATTTCTTCCCATGCATCAGATGCTTTGTTGGACTCCATTTCAGCAGGCTAGGATAGAATTGTAGCCTGAGATTTGCTTGTGAATGTCACGTGACCAATGCTGAAGACAAATAAAATATTTTCTTCTAAATAAAGGAACAAACATCTCAGGAAATAGAGATGGTTCCATTATGTTTGCCTTTTCACTTGTATTTTAATTCATTACCTTTTCATCAACCATTCAGCATTCCCCATCACTTGGGAACAGAACACCATTAGATCTCTATCAAGCATTCTTACAACTACAATACCCACCTGCTGAAGTGAAAAAACAGATCGACAGGGCCAAAAGAGTACCCAGGAGTCACCTACTACAAGACAGGCCCAAAAAAGAAAATAACAGAACACCACTAGCCGTCACCTTTAGCCCCCAACTAAAACCTCTCCAGTGCATCATCAAAGATCTACAACCTATCCTAAAAGATGATCCCTCACTCTCACAGATCTTGGAGGACAGACCAATCCTTGCTTACAGACAGCCCCCCAACCTGAAGCAAATACTCACCAGCAACCACACACCATACAACAAAAACACCAACCCAGGAACCTATCCTTGCAACAAAGCCCGATGCCAACTCTGTCAACATATCGATTCAAGTGATACCATCACAGGGCCTAATCACATCCGCCACGCCATCAGGGGCTCATTCACCTGCACATCTACCAATGTGATATATGCCATCATGTGCCAGCAATGCCCCTCTGCCATGTACATTGGCCAAACCGGACAGTCTCTACGCAAAAGAATAAATGGACATAAATCTGACATCAGGAATCATAACATTCAAAAACCAGTAGGAGAACACTTCAACCTCCCTAATCACTCAGTGACAGACTTGAGGATAGCAGTGTTGTGACAGATTAACTCCAAAAGCAGACTTCAAAGAGAAACTATTGAACTTGAATTGATATGCAAACTAGGTTGCATTGCCTCCGGATTAAATAGAGATTTGGAATGGCTCGGCCATTACGTTAATTGAATCTATTTCCCTTAAATTAACGATCCTCATTCACACCTGTGTGACCATCTTGTTTATCACTTCAAAGGTTTTTCTTCCCCTGCTGTTATGGTTCCTCTCAACTAATTAGCCTCTTAAGGTTGGTCTATGCACCTCGACCGTATCATGTTTCTCTGGCTGTATAAATATCTGTCTACTGTATGTTTCATTCCATGCATCCGATGAAGTGGGTATTAACCCACGAAAGCTTATGCTGAAATAAATTTGTTAGTCTCTAAGGTGCTACAAGTTTTTCTTTCTTATTTTCGTTTTGCTGACACAGACTAACACGGCTACTACACTGAAACCTATCATTTGCTCACTGACTATCTAGGGCCAGATACTCATTTGTGGCTGATAAGGGACTTCCTTCTTATCCTTTTTCATTTGCATTACAGTACGGCCTAAAGATCCCAACTGAGACTTGCGCTCCATTGTACAGTAACTAGGCAATGAACATACACATAATGAGAGACAGCCCCTGTCCGAAACAGCTTATCATCTAAATAGCCACTGGCTGGCACTCTAACCTTTGTATGAGTTTTCCAGGTAAATAGACAAGACAGACAAAGGATTGCAGAAAAGAATAATAGACTCATAGAAATGTAGGACTGGAAGGGACTTTGATAGGTCATCTAGTCCAGTCCCCTACACTGAGGCAGAATTAAGTATCTTGACCATCCCTGACAGATGTTTGTTTAACCTAAACCTCCAATGATAGAGATTCCACAACTTCCCTAGATAATTTGATTCAGTGCTTAACTACCCTTACAGTTAGGAAGTTTTCCTAATGTTCAACCTAAATCTCCGTTGCTGCAATTTAAGTCTGTTACGACTTGTCCTGTTCTCAATGGTTGAGGAGAGCAATTTATCATCCTCCTCTATATAACAACCTTTTATGTACTTGAAGACTGTTATCATGTCCTCCTCAGTCTTCTCTTCTTCAGACTAAACAACCCCAATTTTTTTCAATCTTTCCATGTAGACCTTTAATCATTTTTCTTGCTCTTCTCTGGACTTTCTGTAATTCGTAGACATCTTTCCTAAGTGTGATACCCAGAACTTGAACAATATTCCAACTGAGGCCTTATCAGTGCTGAGTAGAGTGGAATAATTATTTCTTGTGTCTTGCTTACAACACTCCTGCTAATACATACCAGAATGATATTCACTGTTTTTGCAACAGAATTATATTGTTGACTCATATTTTGTTTGTGATTCACTATAATCTCCAGATTCTTTTCTGCAGTACTTCTTCCTAGGCAGTTTTTTCCCATTTTGTATGGTGCAAATGATTATTCATTCCTAACTAACTGCAGCACTTTGCATTTGTTTTTACTGAATTTCATCCTACTTCAGACCATTTTTCCAGTTTGTCAAGAACATTTTGAATTTTAATCCTGTCCTCCAAAATGCTTGCAACCCCTTTCAACTTGGGATCATCAGCAAACTTTATTAAGTGTACTCTCTATGATATTACCAAATCAGTTATCAAGATGTTCAATAGAACCAGAACAAATCCCTGTGGAACCCCACTCAATATGCCCTTCCAGCTCAAGTGTGAACCATTCATAACTACTCTCTGAGTATGTTTTTTCCAGCCAGCTGTGCACATACTTCATAGTGGATTCCTCGCAGCTATATTGCTCTAGTTTGTTCATGAGAAGGTTATTTTATTCTACTTTTCTGGGCCTATCTGGTTCTATGGAAATTAGAGCAGTCTGAAGGAAATGATTATTATATCATCATTTTGTAGATAAGAAAACTGAGACAGAAGTTGTTCTATGTTTCTGGAAGAGTTAACATCAATTCAGAGGCAAAATTAGTACTCAGGAACTGCTGGCTCCCAGTTCTTTGCTCAAACCACCACACACTCAGAAAAATGCAGATTATGCTTCCTCTCAGGCCCACATGGTTAAAAAAAAACCTTAAAAGGCATGATCCTGCTCCCATTAATGTAAATAACAAAACTCCCATTGGCTTCAGTGGGAGGAGGATAGAGGCCAGAATGTTCACAACATTTGTTGCAACTTTATTTTCTAATTTTAATATGAATTTGATTGTGCTTTTTAGAATTTATGATAGGCAATTATAAAATGCAAATAAAGGCAAAAATTAGTTGCACGTCTCCATGTGTTAGCGAGTGTATGTGCAATAAAGTTCAGTCTTGTTTGCACATGTTAATTTGTTACATATCGGGTAGCCTAATTTGCATATATAAAATGCACAAGTTTTAGTTATGTGACCTTTTAAATTGTTTGGTTTCTACATGTAAATTGGTTCAGTGTCAGCCAAATATTACCTTAATTAGAAAACAAAATATGCATCCCAGCACCTAATGTTTCCATTAGATTGTTTATATAGTCTGCAGATTTGGAGTACATTCAGAATGTCTATTCAGAGAATATTTTTAATTGGATTATTGGTACATATTAATTGATGTATCACTAATCCATTATTAAAATATAAATGTATTTGAAAGAGTTCTGACATGTCCCCGTGGAATTAAATTGAAATGTTCTATCCAATACAGAGGTATAGTTCTTTCCTCCTGATGGGCAATGGCCCAAACCATAGAATATGTGCCCCCATTGTGACATATAGTAGGTCAATTGTCTAATTGTGCATTAGATACGGATTACTTTATCATGCATAGGAAGGGATTATACTTGCCTGAAAAATGTAGGGGATTGAGGTGTCCCAATTTTCTACTTAGGAAAAAAAAATCATATTGGTTATAATATATACAGTAGTGCTATGCAAATGGCTGATATCTCTCTCTTTAGCTCTATATCTATCTAATCATTTGGTTTGCTGAAAAATAAGTGTTTTGGAATGACTCAAAATCATTTTTTTCCCCAAAACTTTCAATGAATTGAAAATTAAAAAATAAAATAAAATAAAATAAAATAAAATCATTTTGGTTGAGTTAAATGTTTCATTTTGATAGAGACCTTTTTACTTCTTAAAAAAATACATTGAAGGGAATTTTGAAACAAAAAGTCATTTTGAATTGAGAAATCAAAATGTTTCATTTTGAACATGTCACAACAAAAAGTTTAGGTTTCTTCAGAATACTTTTTTCCCTGCAAATGAAACAATTTGGTGAATTTGACATGAATTCATGAAAGGTTTTGATTGACCCAAGTCTGCATTTTTGATTGAAAAAAGGTTTCAGTTGAAAAATTTTGCCCAGCTCTAATAAGAAGCCATATTTCACTCTCTTTCTTCCTGTCTACCTGCAAAACTAGGACAGTTTGATCCTCCTGTTGCTTATGCTAGTTTTATAACAGTATAAATCCATTGGGTGAGATTCTACATTCTTCTAAAGCCCCATCATGCCACTCTAGTGGTGCAAAGGGACTTTTAAGGGGGCCAAAATCCTATATGTAAGGGGGCTCCCCAGTTGGCATGGAGCTTTTCGCACAGCCATATGTCACCCTCATACCCAGCCCCTGATATACAGGATATAATGTGTGTGAGCTGGAAAAAGGGAACTAGAGGCAGAATGTACTGGGCTCCAGCTATTTGTATACTAAGGCCCAGGGCGTAGGGGATGAGGACAATGGGAAATTAAGGATAAATTACACTCAAGGTGCACTGACCACTATCCAGAATACTGGATATGTAATCAGACTGAGGATGGGACCTCAGCGAATTTGCACTGGTGTGAGTGAGAGCAGAATCAGGTTCTGGAGTAAAAGACTGCAGTTCATATTGACTTTAGTAGGAGTTATTACATCCTTTTATCACAGGACTGAATTTCGTCCATGCTGTCAAGGTAAAGCTCATGGGTCCAAATCTAGAGGTGCTACATAGGTACATTGAGGGTCAGGGAGCATAAAAATTTGTTTTTAAAACTAACAATGGGCCTTAGTCGCCTCTCTCGTTAGATTTACATCAGTACACCTCCACTGACCCCTGAGCAAAATAGAGGAGGAATCAAGCCCATTGTTTTGATTTTATTTTTATCATTTTCCATGCCATGGAAGCCCCACCCACTAGCGTTACTCTCTATAGACTGTGAGCAGGGAGCAATTTTACACCATCTCTGGAGAGCTATCTAGCCAGTGCTAGTAGCTTGGTTTTGAATTAAAAGGCTGATTCTCTCTGAAGTCCTTTTTTCTAAATACTAGTTTGATATGCTGGGAGGAAATAATCACACCCTGTCACTCATAGATTTTTTTTCTTGATTTTGGTATGAGTAATGACATTTCACAATGCTTGTTTTGTGTTGTTTCTTTTAATGAAACAAAAATATTCAGCACGTCAGTCAAGTTAATGATAAACCGTTGCAAGCTGTTGCAAGCATAGATTTGTTTTTTTTAACTGTTACTTGCCAGGTCAAAATTAGGTCAGCTTGTACACAGAGTGGTTTGGAAGTGTCATATTAACAGGCAACTGCTTGTCAGAAAACCTACATGTGCCATTTCCGAGATTTTGAATTCAGCGGAGTTGAGTGTAAATAAAATGGCTCTAGTAAGACTGACCTCAACTCCAGCAAAGGGATCTCTCTAGCTTATTATTTATTTGTATTACCATAGCATGTAGAAACCCCAGTCATAGACCAGAACCCCCATTGTGCTAGGCACTGTCCTCACCTCAAAGAGCTTACAAGCTAAGGAAGAGCCAACAGGTGGATTCAAATAGATTTGGGGGTACAAAGAAACTGTGGTCATGCCTACCCTTGTTAATATGGTATCACTTAGCCCAACGCCTCTGAGAAATATGAATTGCAGTAGCTTAGATTTAAAGACTAGGCAATTCAGTGTACGCATAGGGAATAAAAATCCATTCACCATGCTTCTATCACCTCAAGATTAGATTACTTTACTGAACCCTATGTAGGACCTTGCCTTAAGACTAGAGCTGTGTGAATAACTGATTTTTTTTTTTATTCACGGCCAAGCCAAAAAAGAAAAAGAAAAAAGAAATTAAGGTTGACCCGAAATAAAAATAAATAAATAATTGTATCTGGTAAAACAAAACAAGCAAACAAACAAAAATTAGTCTTGGGTCAAACAAAATATTTTGTTTTATTTCTGAGGTTTTTAAACCTTCTATAATATGTTATAAAGCAAACTGAATGAAATTCTGACACGAATCGTCTTTCAGAATCGAAAAGTTTAAATGTTGTGTTTCAGAAATGCACCTTTTCAACATTTCCAATTTTTAAAAAATTCTACCAAAACTATTAGCTGTAAGCAATCCAAATTTAGAAACTGTTTCAATCAGCTGAAATCTGCATTTCTTGTGGGAAACAATGGTTTGCATTTAAAATCTCACCCAGTTTTACTTATGACCACCCAGAAACTGAAGCTATGTAGAATGCAGCTGTTCTATATTAAGTGGAACTCCTCCAGATGCAGCTAACACCAGTTCTCTGGGATCTCCTCAGGTTCCCAATAAGTTTCCAGTTGGAATTTGGGGTTGATAGTCTCTCTTCCCATGCATTACTGATTCAGTTATGATCAGCCGAGTTACTGAAACTGGAGGCCCCTCAATATACATTGAAGTGAAATGCTGGCAGGGTATTTCTCAAAACCATTCTTAGGAAGGAATCTCTGTCAGCCAGTGTTGAGAACATCAGGGAATACTCCATTGTGGAATTATCCCTCTTCTCTCTGTGCAGTTGGATTCACATTGCCCAGCTTACTTTATGATTAATGGAAAGTTTATTGGCAGCTGGAGATCATTCATAATTGTGGCTCTGTTTTTAATGCCCGGGTGGTAGAAATAAAGATAAAGCTCTCCGTATAGCCATAGAACAGGCAGCAATGCAAACTGCTCAGCCCCACTGCGCTTCAACTTTGACACAGAGACTCAACCTCCACCGAGGAGAGAGCAGTTTGGCCATTTCAGGCCTTGGCATCTGCAATGACATTTGGAATGTTTGATTTTTTTGCAGGTGAAGTGGACGATTTTCTGCGAGCAATGGAGGGAGGATACCCTTGTTCCTACAAGATGTCTCACTGAAGTCATTGCTTCGGTGCGGTGGTCTGACTGCATGGATCAGATTGCTAGGTCAAGGCCTATGGCTGGATTAAAATCAGTGGCCAAGAGGTGTGAAAGGCTGTATAGAAATTCTCTTGACAAATTCTGTGCTCCGCTGACCTCTTTAGCAAGGCTTAATCCCCCTCAGGAGTCTCTACTAAATGAAATAAATTGCTTAGTGCCTCGATCAAAAGTGTGTTGTTGCTATTTTGATTTTTGTCTGTTTAATATAACCTACATTTTCCTGATTTCTTTCCCATTTACTGTTTGTCCTGTTTAATTAGTTACAAATATAGTAGCAGAGAGATCTTAGCATACTGGTGCCACCTTTAAGTGACTAAAACATGCAGCCAACCCTTCATCAATGTCCCCTTTCTGCCACAATGTCTTAGCTACACATTTTAAAGACTCTAAAAATATTATTCTGTTACATTAGCTGTATTCTCAATGGAAGCAAAATGTTATAAGCAAGTTCTGGGGGTGAAACAACTCATGCACCCTGGCTTATCAGAACAAGCTTTACATTTATTGAATGTGAAATCTGTAGATAAACTCAGACTATAAATAGGATAGTTAAAAAGAAAAGAAATGCTTTTTAAAAAGTTTGTGATAATGACCTTGATGGGATTAAATTGGCTCCAGTGTGTCTAGATGTCATTCTTTTGCAAAGATAATCTTTTGAAACATCATGCGGTAGAGCTCAAGGATATAGGAAGTTTGCACAGACATGGGAAGGACAATATTGCAGTTTCAAAAAATATAAACAGAACTAATTGTTCTCCATAAAAATAAACGGGAACAGACATGAAAAGCCATCCACTGTATGTAATCTGTGATTTTATCTGAATAGCGTTCCTATGAAAAATGAGCCAGCTATGCTGATTTACATCCGTTCAGGATTCAGCAGTGTTTTGGGTATGTATGCTTCCCCACTTCATACATAGTCTAAATGGGATTTTTATTTTACATTCCTTTTGTATCTCTCTATCCATCTGCTCTCTCTCCTACCCTTCCTTCATCCACCTATCCATATACTAGTATAGTAACCCTGACCCTGGCAATAGCACCTGCTGCAGCAACACAGAATGCTGTCCTGGGGCGAGAGAGAACAAATGAGAGGGTAGCTCAAGCTGGGAAGAGACTCAGAATCCACCCAAAGCAGCAGCTGGAAAAAAAGCTGTGAGTGAAAGTGAAAAATGAGATGCTGAGTGGATAAACTGGAGTCTGGGTCAGAGGAGAAGTGATAAAATAAAAGAACCGGAGAATAAAAGTAGGGGCCTGGGGAGTGAGGAAGGGAGGAACGAAGGAAAATAGGAAAGGTTTCAGGTCAGGAGAACCAGAAAAAAATCCATACCTGGGTGTGAGAGCAGACACTATTAGAGAAGGGAAGTAGAGGGAAATAAAACAATCAGACTTAACATAGAGGGACTATCAAGAAAAAAACCTGAAAGGAAATATAATTGGTGAAAAAGAGAATTGATCAAAAAGCTGTGTTATAGATGAAAGCAGATCCTGAAAAGAGGAAATGAGAAGCCCACCCACAAAGGATCTAAAATATATGAATGGAGAGAATGACTGTCTGAACTTTTAGAGTTCAAAGGTGCCTAATGGACAAGCGAAGGCCCACTAAGTGGAGAAACCACACTTGTGGATAAACTTAGTGAAAAGATCTAGGACTCTGTCTACCCAGAGATACTGACCCGTGTGCAAGGCTCACTACAGTACTGGACTGGCAGCAATAGAAATGGAACCAATTTGGCAGAACTGGATAGGGGATAGCAGAGCAGCCCACAGTTTGGAGCAGCCATAGATCTGGTGGGGCTGAATTGAAACAGCCAGTCTGCATCCTAAAGACCACTTAAATCACTACTGAATTTATTTAAACATGAGGATGATGTCATAGCTACATAGGACTGTGTGCCTACACAGGGTCTTGGCCCCAACACGCTGGTCAATGAATGACCTGGCTCAAGGGGTTTGCCACACTTTTTTCTGGTTGTATTAAAAGCTTTCCCCACATATGTTCAAAGGGACTATTGTGTGCTTGAAAAACAAGAAATAATTACCTGGAAAGGTGTCCAGGAAATTACAATTTTAAGTTGCTAGGGAATGGACACGATTTTAGGTGGGAGCTTGAGTTATATCTTTAGTTCGTATTAGAAATGGTCCCATAGACATATTATTGCCTCTAGCCATCATTGCTGACATTGGCATCTGGGAGAAGGGCTACACATATATAGAAGAGTGTGTCAAACTGGTTGCCTAGGCCTCTTAATTGTGGCCCTTGGGGCAAGCCATATTAGGAGGAAAATGCATATTTGTATTTGATTACAAATTGAAAATGTGATCCCTGATCGCTCTTTTTCAGGAGCAGAAGGGGAATGAAGAGCACAGTGGCCTTTGAACTGCTGCCCCTTTAAGAGGTGGGGAACGGGCAATGAAAGAACAGAATGCTGGAGCCATGTAATTTTTATAAGCTGGGGAGTAAGCAAGCAGCACAACAACCAGTTCAGGAGAAGGAGCTGTAGTACCCAGGAAAGAGCATGCTAGGAAGAGGAACAGCAATTGCAGAAGTTCCCTAAAAAGAGGTAGGGGGCAGTAATGGCAGAAGCAGCAATTGATTTTAGGGTGGGACCTCAGTAATTGACTGGGGAAAGGGTGGACTAGAGTCAGGAGGGAGAGACTGTTTGAGGAGTGAGGCATATCCCAGTGTGTGTGTGGATTGACAGAGAGGCTGAGTTCCTGGGGGCTGGTTGGAGGGTCCCCGGGGAGGGAAGCAGATGTTTCATTCAAGAATTGGGACTGAGGAGGGTGGTCTCACAGGGACAGGCTAGGAAAGAAGCCAGAGATGGGTGTATTTCTGAGGGTAGAGGAGCTGAAGGCAAGACTTTATAAAAGAAGCCACCACTTTCCCCCTCTGACTCCTGTTAGTAATCTGAGAAAACAGATGATCAGCTTTGAACCTAAAATCTGGTTTTTGGGGGGACTTGAGTTAGGCTCCCAATTAATTTTCTTTAGACAGAGGAAAGTGAAGTGGGACCTGGAGGAGGAAAAGTCAGCTGTAAACTGCCTTCCTGATTGGGTCTCTTAACATTCTGAAGTAATATTTCTGGCCCTCGGCTGAAAATGCTGAGAACCAGGGATATAGCTATAAAATCCATCTCTTGGTCTTTTGCTAGAAGTGTTTGGAGGTGGTGTTTAACAGCTGAGTGTGTCCTATCACTTAACAATGACCTCTTTCATTAGCTAAGGAGCAAAGTAGATTAGCTCTGAGTTGCATCCCATCCGGGTCTCCATATATACAACCCTCTGTGTAAAGCGGGAATAAAGTGTGTGTGAGAGAGAGAGCATGAGGGAATGCAGTGGCTCTCTGTATATGTATGAATATTGAATAGTTGTGGCTCACAAATATTGCACTTTTTTGTACTTTGGCTATTTTTCTCTAAACCTCCCGGTGCAAACTGGAATTTTATTACTGCTTGGTCTGGTGCCTTAGGGCTTGTCTATACTACCCGCCAGATCGTTGGGCAGCGATTGATCCAGCGGGGGTCGATTTATCGCGTCTATTGCGCTCTCCCGTCGACTCCAGTATTCCACCAGAACAAGGAGCACAAGTGGAGTCGACAGGAGAGCGTCAGCTGTCGACTTACCACAGAGAAGACACCACGGTAAGTAGATCTAAGTACGTCAACTTCAGCTACACTATTCATGTAGCAAAAGTTGCATATCTTAGCTCGACCCCACGTGGTAGTGTAGACAAGCCCTTAGAGTACATATTGATGTTTCTCTGCAGTGATGGGCTCTATAAACTTGTTGTGGGATCTCTCTTGTTTTTTACATTATTTCTGACTACAAAGGGTTAATTTTCAGAACATTGTTGTGGTTTGTAGCTGCAGTAAATGACTCTACTGACATAAGTGGTTGAAGACAAGCAGTAAAATTGATTTAAGAGATGTAACAGTCAAAACTGTACAGTAAAAGACAAAGCCACAACAGTAACATGTCTCTCACTAGTTTGAAATCCACTTCCTCTGCAGTCTGCCCACAAGCAATTGCTGTTGCTTAATCTCAGGGTATGTCTACACTACGAGACTAGTTCGATTTTTCTTAAACCGAACTTGTGAAACCGATATTGCAAAGTCGATCGTGCGAATCCACAGCAAGGACATTAAATCGAATTTGTGAGTCCACAGCAACGGGGCAAGCATCGACATTGCAAGCAGTGCACTGTGGGTAGCTATCCCACAGTTCCCGCAGTCCCTGCTGCCCACTGGAATTCTGGGTGTAGCCCCCAGTGCCTTCTGGGGCCAAAAATGTGTCGAGGGTGGTTATAGGTAAATGTTGTCACTCGACCCACACTCCCGCCCTCCCTACGTGAAAGCGCTGGCGGGCAATTAATTTGCGCCCTTTTCCGGTGATTGACAGCTCGGACGCCACAGGACAGCGAGCATGGAGACCTCCGCGATTATCGCTGCTGTTCTGTCCATTGTCAACACCTCGCGCCTTATCGTCCATCTTTTCCAGAGGCAGATGCAGAGAAATCGGGCGAGGAGGCAACGGAAGCTCCGGGAGGACATGAACTCTGAGAGGGGCACAGACCTCTCGCAAAGCACGGGACCCCGGCCCTTAGAAATCATGGTGGCAATGGGGCACGTTGATCCTGTGGAGCGGCAATTCTGGGCAAGGGAAACAAGCACTGACTGGTGGGACCGCATAGTGCTGCAGGTCTGGGATGAATCCCAGTGGCTGCGAAACTTTCGGATGCGTAAGGGCACTTTCCTGGAACTTTGTGAGTTGCTGTCCCCTGCCCTGAAGCGCCAGGACACCCGGATGCGAGCAGCCCTGACTATCCAGAAGCGAGTGGCCATAGCCCTGTGGAAGCTTGCAACTCCTGACAGCTACCGGTCAGTCGCGAATCAATTTGGAGTGGGCAAGTCTACCGTGGGGGTTGCTGTGATGCAGGTAGCCCATGCAATCGTTGACCTGCTGCTCTCAAAGGTAGTGACCCTTGGAGATGTGCAGGTGATCATAGATGGCTTTTCCGCTATGGGATTCCCAAACTGCGGCGGGGCTATTGATGGGACACACATCCCTATCCTGGGACCGGCCCACCAGGGCAGCCAGTACATTAACCGAAAGGGCTATTTTTCTATGGTGCTGCAAGCACTAGTGGACCACAAAGGACGTTTTACCAACATAAATGTCGGATGGCCGGGCAAGGTTCACGATGCTCGTGTTTTCAAAAACTCTGGTCTGTTTAGACGGCTGCAAGAGGGTGTTTATTTCCTGGACCGCAAAATAACTGTTGGGGATGTGGAGATGCCTATAGTGATCCTCGGGGACCCAGCCTACCCGCTAATGCCCTGGCTCATGAAGCCATACACAGGAGCCCTGGACACTGAAAAGGAGCTCTTCAACTACTGGCCGAGCAAGTGCAGAATGGTGGTGGAGTGTGCCGTTGGCCGTCTCAAAGGTCGTTGGAGAAGCTTACTTACTCGCTCCGATCTCAGCCAAACAAATATCCCCATTGTGATTGCAGCGTGCTGTGTGCTCCACAATCTCTGTGAGTGCAAGGGGGAGACGTTTATGGCGGGGTGGGAGGTTGAGGCAAATCTCCTGGCTGCTGATTACGCACAGCCGGACACCAGGGTGATTAGAAGATCACAGCGGGACGCGCTGCGCATCCGGGAAGCTTTGAAAGCTAGCTTCCAGAGCGAGCGGGGTAACCAGTGACTGTTACGCTTGTTCAAACAGAAGCTGAACCTGCCCCCGTTTCTTTACCCAGTTTCTGTTGCCTATCCTCTCCAATTACCAACCCCCTTCCCCCCCCCTTCTTTCAACGCTTTAAAAGTATAATAAAGGAAACATTGTTTATTAAAACCGTCTCTATTAATGATTTCTCGGTTAAGGGTTTAACCTGGGATGCATACCGCGGTTGGGGAGCGGGTGGAGTGTTGGAAAGTACGCTTCCAAACTCGGGGAATGACATGCTCCTGCTCCCAGAGCAGTCTGAAGTGCTGGACTGCTTGTTTCAAGGGAGCCAGCAACCCCTCCTATTCGCAACTGTGTGTGGTGGGGCCTTTGTGACTTTTTGGCCATGGATTGCGGCCACAGATCCCGTGCTGCATGGATCTGTCATGCAGGCTATCGCCGACCGCAAAAGATCTGCAGCCACCCTCCCGCACCAGAAAGTCACAGGCCCCGCCCCCCATAGAGAACAAGACAACCCCCTCCCAGAACGACAAGTGTGCCCAGTGCATGCAATGTGAGAGTGACTTTGTTGATCCTTTCCCCCTGTCTGTACCCTGGTTCAGGCGCCTGTCGTCGCTAATAACAAACCCCCTTACCCACTCCCACAAAACCAAACCATCCTGTGAAAGAAAGTCAGGGAAACAGCACTGTGCAAAACAAACATTTTTATTAAGGGGAGCATATTTTTTAGATGAAACCTGGGCAGGGAACTGTTGTGGGGTGCGGTTGGAGGGAAGGAAAGGACCCATCTAAAGTTTTGGAAATGAGAGCCTTCTGCTACTGGAGCAGTCTGCAGGGGTGGAGTGATTATTTCCACGGCCCCTGCCTCCCCTCGTTCTAGTGACTTTGGGTGAGGGGGGGATTGGACTTTGTGGCGGGGGAGGGCGGTTGGAAATAACATATAGAGGTGCTCTTTCCTCCTGTCTCCTGTCCTGGAGAATGTCTACCTTGCGCCGGAGCGTGTCAGTTTGCTCCCTCATTAGTCCCAGCAGCGTTTGAGTCGCCTGCTGGTCTTCCTGCTGCCACCTGTCCTCGCGAGCTTCAGCCCTCTGCTCCCGTTCGCTGACTGCTCGCTCGGACCTTGAGACGTCCTCTCTCCACTGTGCCGCCTCCTTTCAGGAACAGACCATCAATTCTGAGAACATATCGTCCCGGGTTCTCTTTTTGCGCCGCCTGATCAGCGCAAGCCTCTGGGAGGGTGATCCACGGGTAGGGCGGGAGACACTCGCAGCTGTGGGATGAGATAAAGGGAGTGAATTCCTCAGGAAGATACTTTTTCCAGAACAATGCCTATACTCTTTCCCTGTGAATAAGACCAAGCACAGTACCTATCACATGTCCACTTACTACAAGGTCGAATATTATGTCTTTATCCTGAGTGTCTGGGGTCCCGGTGTACAGATCCCAGAAGCCTTGCTGAACACTGGAAATCTGCTCTCTGGAGACCATGGTAAGCTGTTGCCTTTGGACTGCTGAGAGCTTACTTCACAGCAGTGCTCTACTCCCATGTTTCAATTACAGTTCCTGGCGGCGGCCAGTTCCTGCTGCTGCCCAAACCGCTCATCTACAGCGGCTCGCCAACCCTTTACCCCCCCTCCGCGTGGCCGGTCCCGGGAACTGAAAGTGCCTGCGAACCACTCTGTTTGAACGGCTCGCCTACCCTTTCCCCCCCTCCGCGTGGCCGGTTCCAGGAACTCTCCCTGCCTGCGCACCACTAAGTTCGAATGGTTAGCCTCCCAACTCCCCCCCCCCCATGGATGGAAACCGCCAGGTGTCTTTCTTTAAAGGGAAAATGAAGAATTCACTATACTAAAAAAACCACTCATTCAAACCAGGGCACCATGACTGATATCACTCTGATGAGGATTACGGAGACAGAGAAAGACCGCATGCTGCATCAATGCCAGCAAGCCCCGGGGCCGTATGCAGCCATGCTATGCAAGGCAATGATACCAGAGTACCTGCAGCTTGCATGGCGCGGGAAAGTATCCTACCATGGAGGAGACAATAAGGCCGCTCTCCCTGGGAACCTGATACAAAAGCTTTCACTGTACCTCCAGGAGAGCTTCGCAGAGATCTCCGATGGGGATTTCTCCTCTATCCCCATACATATTGACAGACTTTTCGAGTAGTTGCACTGGAAAACGACTCAAAGCTGAAGCGCCTAAGGCCAATTAAGCAATACAAACACACTGCTTATACACCATGCCTATTGTATTCCAAATAAATGTTTAAAACACTGACCTGATGATCCTTTGCCTGGTTCCTGGTTAGGGATGCTGCCTTGGGAGGGTTCGTAGGGGATCTCAGTCAGGGTGATGAATAGATCCTGGCTGTCGGGGAAATCGGCATTGAAAGCACTGTCGACTGCCTCGTCCTCCTCCTCTCCTTCCTCATCTTCACCGTCCGTGAAAACCTCTGACGACGTGGCCGTAGATAAGACCCCGTCGTTGGAGTCCACGGACACTGGTGGGGTAGTGGTGGCAGCACCACCGAGCATAGCATGCAGTGCCTCGTAAAAATGGCAAGTGTGTGGCTGCGATCCGGAGCGTCCGTTGGACTCCTTGGTCTTCTGGTACGCCTGTCGCAGCTCCTTGATTTTCACGCGGCACTGCGTTGCATCCCGGCTGTATCCTCTCTCCGTCATAGCCTGGGATATTTTTTCATAAATTTTTGCATTCCGTCTTTTGGATTAGAGCTCGGATAGGACGGATTCATCTCCCCATACAGTGATCAGATCCAAAACTTCCCGATCAGTCCATGCTGGAGCCCTCTTTCTATTCTGGGATTGCATGGTAACCTCTGCTGGAGAGCTCTGCATCGTTGCCAATGCTGCTGAGCTCGCCACGATGTCCAAACAGGAAATGAGATTCGAACTGGCCAGACAGGAAAAGGAATTCAAATTTTCCCGGGGCTTTTCCTGAGTGGCAGGTCAGAGCATCCGAGTACGGATTGCTGTCCTGAGCGTCCACTGAGTGGTGCACTGTGGGATAGCTCCCGGAGCTATTAGCATCGAATTCCGTCCACAGTACCACGAATTCGACATGGCCATGTTGAATTTAGCGCTACTCCCCTCGTCGGGGAGGAGTACAGAAATCGAATTAAAGAGCCATTTATGTCGAAATAAATAGCTTCCTAATGTGGACGGGTGCAGGGTAAAATCGAGTTAACGCTGCTAAATTCGACATAAAGTCCTAGTGTAGACAACCCAACAAATATTGTCCCAACAAATATTGATCAACAAAATTACTTTCCAAGGTCATCGTTCTGGACAGAACATTATGTCAGAGATAAGCCTTGCCTTCTTCGCTGACAGAAGTGATACCCAAAATAGAGTTTGTATGAACAACTCTTATTCAGCCCTTGGACACTGTAACATGCCTTAAAAATTAAAGCTTCTCTCTAGGGTAGTTCAGATTACAGAAATACTTTCTGAATGTTAGCCTTGGACTCTGCTAACTTGAACAGGGCAGAGTAACCTGAATTTTCATCTGTATTTAAAGGGACCATATGCCTTCATTTTTCATATGATGTCCTGGGGACTCTTTAGATACACCTGAACTATCCTGGTTTTCCATTTCACTGATCAAAACATGTTTGTTTGTTTTAATTCACAACTAAAAACATTGTTTCTTCAGGAGATGTTGATAGATGAAGTAAAATTTGCTTCGTGTTCATTAGGAACACACTCACTATTAAAACAAGTGATTCGCATGCTGCGCAATTTTTGGAATGATGAGAAAAGGCAAATGAGTGTGGACACTATCAAAATGGATCTTTTGGTCAAAGTGAATGTGAACAACACTTAGTGTTTCAGAGTACAGTCACTAGGAAGACTGAGCTTCTGGAGAGAACCTCCATTCCATGAAATATTTGTGGTGTTGAGTCAGAAGTTGCCACTATTTTATCTGAGCATTTAATTACCCTAAAAGAATGTAGGAAGAAATATGCCCAAGATTCCGATTTTGCAAACTAGACATCTTATTGAAACTAGACATACATTAGTTTCAATGGCTTTGAAAGACAAAGTGCAGATCTACTAAAGGCCTATCTTCAGAATTTGCTGAGCAGCAGAGGAGAGGCTACCAAGTGTTTTCTTGGATTTCCACTTTAACAGCATGTCTTGCCTGTGGCCTGGCGAGCCTAGGGGCTGAGCCAGCCCTCATTGCAAGATGAGATCCACCTGTAAGGAATCAGGTGATTCCACTGATAAAGGCAGGAGGATTCTGCAGGGGAGGGTGTGGTTCAGAGAGTAGCTGTGACTGTAGAACCCTAGCTAGGTGAAGGCTGTGAGTGGGATTTAAAGAAGTGAAGATGACTTGAAAAACTCTGGTTTTGACTTCTGGGTTTTTTTCGTGTGACGAACTGTTGCCAGCCTCAGGAGAACTCGTGAAGAGTGAATTAAAGGACTGGATATAGAAGGTTATTGGAGACTGAGTGAATTCTTAAAGGGGCCTGGATGAAGAGGAAATAGAGGCAGGATAGCCACAGAGGCAACCCTAGATATGAGGGGATGCTTGGGAGGCAGTAAAGGGCTCCCGGGCTACATCCATATATGGTATGGATCACCAGTCTTGGCTTAAAATCACAAAGAAATGATGACACAGCTCATATATTAGAGGAGGTTATTGTAGCAAACCTGGATCCACTAGAACGTCATTGTTCTCGCTGTGCTATGCACAAAGGCCCATGTCATTCTCCACCTGCAGCACAGTCTCCTGGTATTTACACGTAGTGATATTAGGCCTATCTTACACAGTTCAACAGTTCTGATTTCACCCAGTGGAATGCTGAAGTCCACATACATATTAGCCTGTTAATTAGAATATGATTGATTTTTACAAAGGGGGACAAGACAGACATTTTGAGAGATCGAGGCCCTGCTCCCTGACTTTTAGCAACAGTAATGTCAGTTTGGCCGTGTTGCAAATATGCAGTGTTTTTTTTTCTTTTTGACTTTCTGCTGAAATACATGTGTCAGTCTTTAGTGTTATTCTCTGTGTTGCAAAATGCAAATCACAGAATGTACAGGTTGTGCAGCATTGAGATGGAGGATGTGAGAGCTTTTGGTTTTGCACTTCCTATCCTGTTGCGATTTTTAAATGGCAATCTTAACATAAATAAAAAAATACATAAATCTTCTATAAATACATAAAAAAGACTTGGATGTCAGCTGAAGTCTGACTCCCAAAGAGGCTTTCAATTTACAATTAATATATCTTCCCGTAAGGGCACACACCTGGATTACTTCACTATGTTCATAAAATAAAACCAATACCGGAAATTAAAATATCAGACCAGGCTCAGAAAGGCAGGTGCAGGAAGTAGCTCCTTGTGCCAGAGAGAGAATTCATCCTGGTGGATGATCGGTGGGGGCTACTTCAACTCCTGCAGGGGTTGCACAGTGGGAGATTTTGAGGGGAGGCACTCAATCAGTTCTCTCTCTGGCCAGTTTGACCCAACACCCCTTCCTACTGAGTGCTGTCCAGTTTTTGGGCTTGCGGGTTCCCTAATGCCTGGTTTGATAGGACGTTACTCCTTTGTGCTACCAGAACTTTGATTCATTGTGGACTTCCTGGCTAAGATTTTCAAAGCTGCCTAAGACATCTGGACACCCAATTCTCATTGAAATGAATGGAAACTTGGGCTCAAAATCCGACCTTCTGTTGCTAGTGACATTCAGCAGGATACACAAGAATAGATGTTGGCATGAAGCTGAGCCATAACTGCTCCCAGAGATTAGGAGGCAAAAGAGCAGAGGCAGGAGAAGACCATAGTCAATAAATCATGGTGCTATTTCTTTGTTCATATTAGGGTTTGTAATCCCCACATGCACTCAGTTCCCAACTGTTTGGACCTAAACTACCTGCCGGTGTCCCTGTAAAACCAAGCTGAACTTTACAATCTTTCACACCTAAAACTTTGAGCCAAGCCCAAGCTTCTTAAGTATTCCTATGCTGGGTGATATTGATGTATAATGAAAATCTGAGGATTAATTATTGAAAAGGAAAAGAACTGGAAGGACAGCTGATGGATGACATTTATATATAATCTAAATGCTTTCCTCCTGTTATGGTAAGGTCAAACTCTTAAATAAACTCTCCAGAGTCATTCTTCAAAACATTTTCAAAATAGAAAGTCACTTTTATTGTCAGTGCTCTAAAAAAACAGAGCAAGGTTGGGGGAACCAAAATTGAACCTTTTCTTATATATGGGTGTGATGGGGTATGTACCCCATCCTGACTCTGAAAGAGTTAAAGTGAGCCTGGGACTCACTTTAATACTCCTAACTACACCTGGAGGGTGGGCCAGCTCCAGTTAAAGATGAAGCCATCTGGGGAAAGGAGCTTGGGTGATAACTATAAAGAAAGGAAGTCTGTAGGAGAAGGGGGCTGTAGGGAGAAACTCTGCAGTCACTCTCTTAGTGTAAGCCAGTATGGTCGGGTACGGCGTACTGGCAAGAGCCGGTACACAGCCGACCGTACCGACAGGGGGCAGCTTCCCCAGGCCCGTGATTTAAAGGGCCTGGGCCTCCTTGCAGCAGCCGGAGCCCCTGGCCCTTTAAATCACCACCAGAGTCCCTCTACCGGAGTCTTGGGGTAGCAGCAGCGGCTGGGAGTACGGGGGCTGTAGCGGCGATTTGAAGGACCCAGGGCTTCACTGTGGTAGCGGCGGCTGGGAGTCCCGGGCCCTTTAAATCACAACCAGAGCCCTGGGCCACCGCCATTAACCTGGGACTCCAGCAGCGGGGCTCTGGTGGCAATTTAAAGGGCCGAGGGCTCCGGTCGCTGCGGGGAGCCCCTGGCCCTCTAAATCGCCGCCGGAGCCCCACTGCCGGAGCCCTGGGGTAGCGGTGGTAGCCGGGAGCCCCAGGGCTCTGGAGGCGATTTAAAGGGCACGGGGCTCCGGCCGCCGCTACCACAGCCGGAGCCCCGGGCCCTTTAAATCGAGATTTAAAGGGCCCAGAGATTTAAAGGCCCCACCTCTTCCAGTTGAGGCCCTGCCCCTCTGGTTGAGGCCCCGGACTCCTGCTCAGAACTCCAGCATACCGGTAAGTCCTTTAAGTTACTTTCACCCCTGGTAATAGGGAAACATGGAGAAGCCACCAGGATGGAGAGAGCTACAGTACTGAGCCCTGATAACAGGGCAGGATCTGAATGTCTTAGGAGACATTCAGTTGAAGAACATAGAGGGGTGAAAGGTCAAGTATGAGGAAGGCAGAAGTAGATTTACATTCATACTCCTAGTTTGGGGATTGTAGGGAAGAGCCCTGAGACTCCTGGCCCTGAAAGAAGAGTGAACTTAGTGAGGCTCTAGGAGAGGTCTGCCGACAGACTTGATAAGAAGTTGTCCAGGGAGGTTGCAGCAAGGAGTCTTGCAGAGTGAACCCTAATTGCTTGGCCTGGGGTCTGTGGACTGGAACCCAGTGTAATGGAAGGGCCTGGATTCCCCTTCTAGTCCCAGTATGAAGCCCCTGAGAAGGGGAGGTGGACTACTGGATGCCCTGAGAAAAGGGTATATGGACTACTAGGTCCAGAAATGAGGGTGGCAGACCAGATGGAGGGATCAGACATTTGTTTTTGTTAGATTTTCTGTTGTCTCAGCAGGGGAGGGAGTCCCTCGCCACCCAGAGGATTCAGGGGGCCTGGGGCAAAGCAATTTACTCACCTGGTGGTGCTCCAGGTCTTCGGTGGCGGGTCCTTCACTCGCTCCGGGTGTGATCAGCAGCATTGAAGGACACGCCACTGAAGTGCCGCCAAAGACCCGGAGCGAGTGAAGGACCTGTCGCCGAAGTGCCGCTGAAAGCCCGAAGTGCCGCCCCGTCCGTACAAGCGCCGGGTGAGTGAAACCTATATTCTCATGGGGTCCGGGGCCTGGGGAAAGTGTATGTATTTCTCCTCATTGAGGTGTCTTATCCTAATTGTTGCTAGTGATGTTTTTATTCTCGGTGCCCCAGTTATTTTATAAATGCAAGGCGCAAAGGCTGACACTTTTAACCTTCGGCTCTGTATAGTAATTTAGGAGTACTACAGGTAGGTTTTTTCTTTTGCCAATTAATTATCAAGCTTGAGTGGTTATTCAGTCTTCCTGCAAGCTTAATCTACAGCTCTGAGACTGCCAATTACAGCAGATGCATACTGGAGCTGCTTTGTCAATTTTGATCTCAAGAGCAAATAGAAATGGGAAGCGACCAGTCTGTTGTGGGTTTGCCTCCACTGAGACTAAGGAGGCCCTTTAAATCATTTAATCTAGCCTCATGGAAGAGCCCAAAAAACAACAGGCCCTTACTCAAAGCCGTAACAAGCTTCTTTCTTTGCTGTTCTACCTCCCCATCACCAGGTGGGTTTTTTTGTCTTTGTCTTTAACATACTAACTGCTTTTGTTCCTTCTGTTTCAAAATTATTACTGTTACCATAATGTTACAGGGACATGTGACTGGACTGAACAGCAAGGGCTTGCTCTCATTGAACTCAGTGGAGTCTTTCCACTACAGTTAATCAGAGTTGTATTAAGGCCCTAAAGCACAATATGTTGAATGTGTGCACAGACACACATTGTATATTTAAAATATACTGTGTATGTTCTCCATGAGGAAATCCTATTCTTTATGTAAATTAATAAAGATTTCCAAAATAAGACTAAGATGCTAGTTATGAAAGAAACAGGGAAATGTAGCCCAGGCAGGGTTATGTTAACAAGCAGCTGAATTACCTGACCTAATAAAGGTGTTATATAAATATGAGTTCCAAGACACATTTCTATTTGCATCTCTGTCCATCAAGTATCAATTGATACACTTAATTTAAAACCATGTCTCGCATAGAGGAAAGTGGAATTATATATATATCCCCTAAAGCAGGGTGGGGGGGGGGAGGGAGAAGAATTAGCACTTATAAAATTGGACCTCATTTAGTGGGAGGAGGGGCTTCTTCTTCCCCAACTGACATTTGCTATCTGAGATGGTGTGATGGGGGTGTTCACCCCGCATGGGCGTGGAAGGTGTTAATGGTACCTACCACACCCCATCCCAGAAACAAGCAGTGGAGGTGAATCCTCCAAGTGGCCTAGAGAGGCTGAATGGAGCAGCCAATCAAGGCCCAGTGGGCTAGTACAAAAGAAGCTGCATGGCAGAGCAAGGGTTGGTTGCTGAGGGGAGTTCAAGGAGTGAGGACTGTGTTCCTAGTAGGCTGCAAGAAGGGTAGCACCTTGGATGGAACAGTTGATGGCAGGGACCAGGGGAACAAGAGGGAGTTTCTGGCCAGCTGCTGGGACTTGTTAGCTTAATGCCCTGAGGTCAGAGTGAAGAAGTTACTGGGGCCATGGGAAGTGGCCCAATTTAGTTGAAGAGCTGCAGCAGGAGGCTGCTATCTACAGGGTCCCTGAGTTGGGACCCAAGTAGTGGGTGGGCCCAAGTTCCTCCCCTCCAACACACACATTAGCTACTGTGGCTGTAATGATGTACTGAACCCAGGAAGGGGGAAATACAGATGGTGACTCAGCCGGAGGGCCGAGTCATTAAGAGGATGCTATGGTTTTTGGATTGAGGAGGGTCTGTGAGCGGAGACAATGACAGGAGAAGCACCACCTGGAGAAGGCACACTGGCTGGTGGAGCAAATCCCTGTGATGGCCAGCAGGAGGCGCCACTGTGGTGAGTGGCCACCATCACAGATGGAAACTGAAATCCATACTTTTAAATGCAATACAATGTAAAGTATCTAAAAGCAAGAAACTGTCTCGTTTTAATGACCTTGGCTCCCAGCTGGAGGATTAGTTTTCACTAAGGAAGGGAGGCTAACTTTATACAGAAAAGAAGCAGCTCACCATAGAAAACAACCTTGTTTTATGGGGCGAGGAGGTGGGAGTTCTTACAGGAAAGCTAGCTGGGAATCTTAAAAAAAATAAAATAAAAGTAGTATCAGATATAAGGAGCTGGTAAAGAATACAGCTTTAAATGTCAGATTATAAATGGGTGTGAAGAGTGGAATCCCAATACATTTGACAGCAGAAATGTTTTATCATAAAGACAATAATATGATGCTGATCAAGGTATTCTCAGTTCTAAAAATGCTAGCTAGCGTATCATATGCCACCCCAATACATACGTGCCATGAATCCTCTCTCCTAAAATCTTTACATCTGACTTGGAGTTCTTGACTTGTCTGCTACCTTAAATTTGCCAACAGCCAATGGGAACCCTAGTTAGTAACTGTGTAGGATTTCTAGGGCTTTATGCTAGGTTTCATATGAGAGACAGAGAATCTCTTGCAGCATCCACAGACAATTTAGGAGTTCCCCCAGCTTTCATTGGAAGGTGACAAAAGAAGGAATTGGTGGCATTAAATCCAGGTACAGTAGCTAAGCAATAAAAGCACATACATCACACACTTAGGATATGTCTACACTGGAGTTGGAGGTGTAATTTCCAGCTTGAGGAGACATAGCCACACTCGCTGTGATCAAGCTAGTATGCTGAAAATAGAGGTGTAGCCATGGCAGTGTGAGCAGCAGGGATGTGCTAGGTGCCCCAAGTAAGGCCCTAGGGTCTCAGATGGAAACAAACTTGGGGCTGCTAGCCTCACCTGCCACTATTGCTGCTGTGTCTACACTTCTATTTTTAGTGTGCTAGCTCAATGAGCGCTAGTGTGGGTATGTCTACCTAAGCTGGAAACTCAACCTTCCAGCTCCAGTGTAGACATACTCTTAGGTTATATGTGGCTAATGTGAAGTAGACAAGTAAAGTCTGTGGTGGTACTTGCTCGTAGTGTCTAGGTTAGCCCCATTGTCATCTCTGCTGAACTCTTCTTCCATGACATCATCTCCTTTTGCTCTGACAATTACAACTCCTTTTACTTTGCTTCCCCCAAGTTCCACTCTTCAGTATTCCTACTGCCTTCTCAAACACATTAGGAAGCCTGATGGTGTTGCCTCTATCTCCAAACACCTTTACGAGACCTCTCTTCAGACCCTAGTTGAAAACTGTCCTCCATTGTCCTAAAACCCACAAACTTGCCCCATTGTAGAACATAATTGTTTCATCTAGAGTGGCCCTTTCTTATGTGACATCATAAGGTCTCATCACAATCAAAGTAACAGAATTATCTCTGGTAACGTAATTCCCTGGGGTGTGGCTTAAGCCTCTCCCTTTTCTCTTCCAGGTGCTTAGTATCACCACTATTTTGAGCAGCTTCTTCCCTCCCATCTTCCAGGTCTTTTCTGGCTCTTGATTGCTGATACCAGGTTAGAGATATCTCTCTTTCTGGATGCTGATCTCTGTATCCAGAGTCTCAGAGATGTACATACTCCCTTTCTGGGGAATGAGAAGTTTCAGGGACTCTCCGAGGCACACTGTCTCTCTTTCTGCTTCCTAACATAAAATTCTTCCTTTACAATCTGTCACTCCTTCCCCAATTGACTAAATGGGGGCTGTGTTGCCCTGGCTTGTCAGTGGTCCAGTGGAATATTTGTTGACCCCATGCAGAATTATCATAGGAATGGAAGGGACCTCGAGAGGTCTTCTAGTCCAGTCCCCTGAACTTGTGGCAGGACTAAGTATTATCTAAACAATCCCTGACAGGTGTTTGTCTAACCTGCTCTTAAAAATCTCCAATGATGGAGATTCCACAACCTCCCTAGGAAATTTCCTTAACTATACTGATTAGGCAGCTTTTCCTAACGTCCAACCTAAACTGCCCTTGCTGTAATTTAAACCCATATCCTTTTGTCCCATCCTCAGAGGTTAACAAGAACAATTTTCCCTCCCTCCACCTTGTAACAACCTTTTATGTACTTGCAAACAGTTATCATGTCCCCTCTCAGTTGTCTCTTCTCCAGACTAAACAAATCCATTTTTTCACTTTGCCCTCAGAGATCATGTTTTCTAGACCTTTAATCATTTTTGTTGTTTTTTCTCTGGACTTTCTCCAATCTGTACACGTTTCCTGAAATGTGGTGCCCGGAACTGGACACAATACTCCAGTTGAGGCCTAATCAGCACAAAGTAGAGTGGAAAAATTAATTCATGTGTCTTGCTTACAACACTCCCACTAATACATTCCAAAATGACGTTTGCTTTTTTTGCAACAGTGCTACACTGTTGACTCATATTAGCTTGTGATCCACTATGACCCCCAGATCCCTTTCTACAGTACTCTTTCTTAGGCAATCGTTTCCCATTTTGTATGTGTGCAATTGATTGTTCCTTCCAAAGTGGAATACTTTGCATTTGTTCTTATTGAATTTCATCATATTTACTTCAGACCGTTTCTCTAGTTTGTCCAGATCATTTTGAATTTTAATCCTATCCTCCAAAGCACTTGCAACCCCTCCCAGCTTGGTATTGTCCACAAACTTTATAGGTGTTGTGACAAAGTCAGGCAGAACGGTTGCAAGAGGGTCCTGGAAGGCCGATATAGTAGCCCTAGAATGTTAAAGGCCCCTTTTCCTACAAGCTGAGAAGGGGTTACCTCAGGTCAATTAGGGACACCCGAATCCAATTAAGGGCTGCCTGTGGCCTTTAAAAATCCCCTCCTCTAGTGAGAGAGAGAGAGAGAGAAAGACAAGCTGCTGCCAGGCTAGTGGCAGCAGGGAAATAAATTGCTCCAGGGTGAGAGGCTGTGCTCCTTCCCATAGGGGAGACAGTTAAACCTGAGTGCCTGCTAGGGGAAGGACTGATACCCCAGAGCAACCAACAGGACAATACCTTTCCTCAGAAAGGAGGACAGCAAAAGGTACCCCCCTGGGTTTTTGTTTATGAGACTGTTTCCTTTTGTTTGATGGGGGATCACCCTTTAGGCTGACCCTCAGGCCTACCCTGAAAATATGACCCAGGGACCACAGGAGGAGGAAGGCAAACCCTGCCTGACGGGGGCTGATTACCCCAGGCCTACCATCAGCAGAGGGGAAAGCACTGAGGCTGGCGAGAGAAAAGAGGTGCCTTGCCACAGTGTACTTTCTATACCATTATATAAATCTTTGATGAAGATATTGAACAGAACTAATCCCTCAATATGTCCTTCCAGTTTGACCGTGAGCCATGGATAACTTCTCTCTGGGAATGGTTTTCCAACTAGTTATGCACCCACCTTATAGTATCTCCATCTAGGTTGTATTTCCATAGTTTGTTTATGAATCCTCACTATTGTCACCAGTAGGGGTTTCAACTGATTGTCCCCATGCCTGACTTGAAGCATTCTGGGAATGGGTCAGAAGGCTTTGGTAGCCATCTGATTTGTAGGCATTTGAATAGAGCCCCAGAGGATATTCCCAAGTTGGTGTTACAGTAATTCCTGCCCCTGGAACAGGCTTGTACTGTTAAATACCATTGATTCTCTATCTAATTTGAAATTTCATCATGGAAAATATTTTTTGTTGCGCTTCTTAATTCGCTCTCTGGAAAGAACTGTAACTCTAGTTAAATGTCTTAGAATATAGACTGGATGAAAGATGATATACAGCATAAATCTGCCGTGTAGTGTACTATCTGATCCAATGGAGGGTAAAAACTTGGTTTCTTTAACTTGTTTATTGAGCAGTCAGTAGGTTCTGGTAAAAAGCTGGCAGTGTTGTAACTATAAAACCTAATTGAGGGAGGAAAAGAGCATTTTGGATTCTTTTGGCTTTGTTTACAAACTCAAGTGACATCTCCCAAGCCCACAAAAGCTGCTTTTGATTAAAATCCAAACAGAAGGGGGCTGGAAAAGACTAGCTCTATTAAGCTGTTGTTACAGAAGAGCCTTCACTAATATCCTGCACTTGTTTTATACAGAACAATGAGCCAGGTCCTGGTCACTGATATAGCCTTCTATTCTATGTCATGATGCAAAGGGATTCTAAGACTGCCCAACCACAGAGCTGAGGATTCCCCTGATATGGGGACATACTGAGGTTACACAGAGCCATGTCATGGGCTAGGGAAGTATGGGAGCATTGGTGGCTGTTTATGTTTTAAATGTCAAAGTCTAGATTTATGGGTTGGGTTTGTTAATTGTGAGATTTTCGGGGATTGCTCATGTGAAGTGCCAGGGTGTGACACCAGGACATTGAAGTCATCTGTACCATAGCAGAGGTACAGAAGAGGCAGCAGCAGAGAGCAACTCAATGCTAGCTCAGATCTTTAGCTGGGGAGAATGGCTTAACTCTGGCGTAACATCAGGTACTTCAGTAGAGCTACTTTGACTTACACCAGCTGAGGATCTGAACCACTGCCTTCTCAATGCACCTTGGCACTGGCCCAGAGACACTGTCTCTCTCTTGTCTGTATCAGTCCATTTTGGGGCTGTCAGTGAATAACTCTTAAATAATCATCATTTAGCAGAGAAAGAATAGGCTCCATGTTCCATTCTTGGTCTTTCTGCTTCCCTGGGTGCCAAGTGTGATTATTATTTTTTAATTATGTAAACACTTGTTGACTGGGATGACCAGATTCATTTCACATGCATCAAAGCCTAGATCTTTTGAAAGATCTCTAGACATGCCCATGTAGCAGATGTGTTTGAAGGACAGTAGAAGAATAGGAGATGATTGCTTGGTGAAGGAAAACATATCTGCACGCATTCGCTAAAGGCCATGCTCTCCCCGGTGTAAATCAGTTAACTCAGTGGAGGTATCCTGATCTACAAAGCTGAGGATCTGGCTATGTCTGTACCCTTTCTAGTCCCTTTTTCAGAACCATGAGGCTGACTGGGTTTCATTCAAATGAAGGTTTGTGAAACAGCTCTTTGTGCAATTATGGATACTTGCACATCAATTAGTGTATTTGCACACAATTAGTAGTTGTGCAACAAGTGATCGCTCACCCATCTTTGTGCCGGTAGGCTTTGTGAATTTGGAAGTGAGGGTGTTGGGACGGAAGGAGGAAACAGAAGAGGTTTTTAAAGGCAATTTCTTTCACAAACACAAACAACATCAGCATGAGGAGGGGAGGAAACAAGAGAGAGAAAAATGCTTGAGCAGTAGCAATATCACTTCTCCGGACCCACACTCTGAATATGTCCCATCCCCAGAATGAAAGGCAAGGTGTCCATAGAGTAGCCAGATTATGTGTTAGAAGGATAAACACGTGGAGTCAACCACTCTATCTGTAACACAGGGCCAGACATTGTTCAGCATCAAAGAACTCATGGTAATGGGAGGTTCATCTGCCTCCCTGCCTTTGTCAGGTAGAAATGAGGGGTCAAAACAAGCAACATCAGTAAAAGTGACAGTGACAACAGCAACAATTATGTTCTATGAATGTGAAGGGTACACTGAATGTGACATCAGTTAGACAGTCATTACATCTTAGCTATTTTTCTCTTCCCCTCCCTCCTCTGGGGAGAAGGAAGGAACCCAGCTATCTTAAAATCTAGGATACACATACCACTTGAAGGCAAAAACTCTCTTTCTTGTGCAAAAGAGAAAGTAAACATTTAAAATGTCCTTAAAGTTTCCTATGTCTTATCGCCTGCTATCTCCCTCCTACCTAGAGAACTTCCTACTTCCCCTCTCAATACCCATTGATTTCTTCAGTTGCTGCTCCTGTTGATAAACATTTGGTTGTCCAATAGGGGAACAGAAACCATACCATGTGACTCACATGACCAATCACAGTGACCAAATATCATATAATTGAAAGAGCATTCACTACAGGCAGTTTGCAAAAATCCCATAAAGTCAAATGCTTTTGTAAATACAATATGTTGAACAGAAGCTGAAGATTAACCTAAATCTGAGAACCTTAAATGAATCTAGAGATGTGCATGGTGTTTTTTTTTGTTCTAGGGTTGCTTGTGGGTGTTGAGCTGTGCATACTGGTTTGTTACTGTAGGGTTATTTATGAATTTTCACATTGCTCTTAAATAAGAATAAAAAGAATTGACTCATTTTGAAAAACCAAGCAATTACAAATAACTAACATCCAGGAAAATCATGATCAAAATCAAATCTCCAAGAGAATTGCAGTACAGGACTTTGCAAGGCTATATAAGAAAATGGCTTGGTAAATCACATTTTAGGTCTACAAGCTTGTCAGCATCCTTTTTTAATAAACAAGTGACTAAAAAATAAAAATAAAGCCAGGTGTTTGTGCCCAAATTTTCCCAGGCAATTGTTGTTAAATCATCATTGAAAGGTATGTATTTGTCCTTACTTGTAGGTAAAGTAGAGCTGAGACCTTTCTAGTCTGTTTGGCATCATTATCCTTTTACACACAGCTAAATGCCAGCCATAAATATCATCCATTGCTAGTAATTATTCATGTCGCATACCAACTTCAAAACACTGAAACTGCAGCTTCAGCCTCATGTACAATTAAAAAAGAGAGCATTTAGAATCAGAGGAAGGTGCTTCCTAGTCCCTCTGTCTGCTTTTTAAGCAAAAGCATAAAGTAGGTAACAGCCCCTGACAGACAGGAACATATCAAGATCGATTACCAAATATTTACAGAGTAGCTGAAGTAGAACAGGAACTTCATTTTAAAAATGTTATGGTAATGCTCCATCACACAGATCTCACTGCTGTGGAATATTAATAAATAGAGCTATTGTTTGTTAAATAGAAAAGGTAGATAAATTATAAAGGTATATTCGTGGTTTTAATTTACAAATAAAACCTGAACTTGTTTTTGCAGATGATACACAACTTGGCATGTTTAGCGTTCCTAGTTAAGGTTCTGCTTAACTCCTGAAGGTCAGCTGATGAAAAACTGTGGTTTGCAGAGCAACCTTATTAGTAGTGCCATTATCTGCTGGCATCATAGTACATGAGAAGATGAAAGGACATGATGATATTTTGTATTTATAGAGAACCTTTCATCCCACAGAATTCCCGAGTTAATCAGACAGCCCTAGTGAAATTCTACCACATCTGAGGTGGAGGCCAGCAGAGAGGCAGAGAACTCGTGCACCACATTGTTTAATGTACCACATGCTGGGTGATAATATGCGAGGACTCCGTGTTTTTAAAACTAAAGTTGCTCTTAAGAGAACTATTTATAGAAGTGCTGCAACTGCCACTAACATTCCAGTCCCAAGCATGCAGACTGTCTATTCAACTCAGCCTTCTTAATAGGAGATTCCCTTGTTTCTAGGGCTTGTCCCAGTGTGCCTGCTGGTTTTTAAAACAATTGTGTTTTGTCCTATTCTTTGTAAATGCTTGAAATCTGGTCACCTAAAGGAGCTGAGAATGACAGCAGAGTGGTTGAGTAGAGATGCACCTGAAGGACCTCTCCTTAGCTTGGTCCCCTCCTCCCCCATCCACCAACAGCCCTCCTTGGCATAGACAATTTAAGGGATTGTATTAAAAAAGTAAGAAAATACTGAGCATGGAACAATGTTTATCTGCCCTTATTAAAAGTGGACACATTTACTCATGATACAAAAAGACAAGTAATATTCATCAGCTGTTTTATTATTAACTCCAGCTCTTCCAAATTTCTGTGCCCCTGGACATGTCACATGTTTCCATCTTTCCTTCCATTCCAGTAAGCCCACAGATTTATCTGACCGACACTTTGTGGGTTAGCAATAATTTTACAGCCCCTGAACCAGCAAAGCACTTAAGTATCTGCGTCACTGTATGTCCATGAATAATCCCAATTAGATCAATGGGAGTGCTCACATGGTTTTGAGGTCTCACTTAAAAGACACTTCCCCCACCACACACATACAGTGAACTCAGTTTATCTGGATCGTGAAGAGTTGACCCTGGTGGGAATTTAATCTGTTATTTCAAGGAGTCTGCCTATGTCTAACCTGATCCCTCTGACACAAGTGGGGGTTGAGGGGGGAGACAAACCATAGTGTGTGTGTGTGTGTGTGTGTGTGTGTACCCACCCTGCATTGGCATTTCCCAGTGAATGTATTTCTTCCTCAAGTTTAGTTAATTTATAAGTACTGCACGTGTCCAACAGGCACTTTCATTACAAGGGAGATTGTTTGTTATGTTGGCGGCAGCAGAGAAAACCGCAGGTAATTTCAGTAATCCCTCTGAATTGTTTATGCAGCACATATTTATTTGTTGTAAATGTATGTTTGTCAGGGCAGGAGTTCAGCAGAAGTGAATTGGTCCCTAACCTGGTAATGCAATAATTTCAGCAAAGGGAACTCTAAGGACCAGAGGTCTCTGTGACCTTTTAGTTAAAAATCTTCCTGGGAGCTATGTTTATGCAGATGTACTAAAAAATTAAATTAACCTCAGTGGGGAAAAAAAATCTCTTTACTGAACACATGATTAAATAATTTATAGTTGTCTGTGGTAAGTAAAGAATGAGGGAACTGTTTTTTCTTAAAATAAGCACCCAGTGTGAGCATCTTGAACCAGTTGCCCATGACACACACAAATAACTGACTGAACCTCGCGCCCCCCAAAAATGAATCACATATTAAATCAAAGCTGTTTTATACGTGTTATAGAGATTTATAAATAATGGGCTTTGTACATGACACGTGTATGTATAATGCATAGGTAGCAAAAGAGGTTAGAAGGAACCTATTAGAGGACTTGTTAGGTCCCAGCTTGCACCAGCCCAGTTATCCCCAAAAGATTATTACCATTATTATTAGAGGAATTTCTGAGGTGTGAATTGCCATACTGAACTATGTAGGTGACTCTGAATTGGAGTAGAGAGAACAGTCTGAGTGCAATGACCAGTGCATTGAAAAGAAATATGTTGAGGGTGGGAGGTCATAGGTAGAGTTGGGAGCAAGAATTCAATTTTGTGAACAAGTCTAAGGTTTTGACATTGGTTTTCATTCTCACTTTTGTGAGACCGAGACCTCAGAATAACCAATAGCCTAGCAGTTAGAGCACTCACCTAGGATGTAGGAGATCCAGGTTCAAGTCTAAAGTAAGTTTGGACTCTTCCTGCTGAAGGACCTAGGATCCCCAGAATCATCACTCATGACTGAGAGGTCTGCATGTAAACACCAATGAGTTCATGATGGGCCTGGTCTTAAGCCCATTGGCTTCAGCAGGCTTTGAATCTGGCCCTATATTATGATCACCTCCAGAGGCAACTGGATAAATGTCAATCTGATGGAAACACTACAGGTATGCTTTCATTCTTGGCTTGGCAGAAGGTTTAGGTTGTTCTAACCATTTCCCCCATCTCTGTGTACACAAATGGAGAAGTTGAGAACAGAACACCAAACTCATTTTCACTTGTAACAGAAGAGGAGATTTGTCTTGTGAGATAAATCAATAAACTGAGCCAGAGCTCCTTCCAGTCACATTACTGTCGATTTGTAAACATGCAGAACAGAGGATTTCTACTTGCAGATAAAATGTCTGAGAGAGTTAAATTTGAAAATCTTGGTGAAATTTACAACTCAATTGGTCCTGAAGAGAATAATGGGTGTTATAACCCATGGGACATTTTAGCTTAATTTGTCATTTTATAGCAAGTTTAAATTATTCTCTAGTACACACTTGACTGAATACATTTCAGGTGCTAGTAAGTGGCCTAATCCAGGAAGGTACTAAGCTCAGTGGAGCTGTGGTGACTCCCCACCACCACCACAATTCCAAAATGTGTTGGGCATATCTATCTAAACAGTAGCTTTCGAAAGAATCTGCTGGTTTATTCTTTACTTATAAAATATACTAAGAGATTTTAAAAGTTATCTGTTTTCAGACTGAAGGTATTTTAAAGTTACAATTTTGCATGCACACTAAATACATCTGGAAAAATAGCTTCAGTAAATGCATTATAAGGAGACATGGCTATTATTATTTTATCGTTTCCAGTTAACTCCTCTCTACTGTTACAGTAATAACCCCTTTTTTTCTGGAAGGGGAGATTAAGAGATCTCTTTGCTCATTGGTAGCTGGTGCATGGAAGGGAGAAGTCAAAATTGCACTAATTTGCCACTGGAGCAGAAATGTCAGAAAGGATTGTGAAAATGTACTGATGGTAGTAATTATACTGATAACGTAACATTCCCAGAGGCAAGGGAATCAATCCTGCACTGACAGTACTGACACATTTCTATGAATATAATAAAGAAATCAATATTTGTTGAGTGATGGAAACAATTGTAAGAAGTTTAACTTGAGCTTTATTTTTCTTTCTTTCCGTGGCCTCTCTTTCTTTTCATAGCTCATTGAAAACAATTTGTTTCAAATTATTGTGAACTAGTGTGTTAAGATAAACTTCAAAAGCAAGTACTGTCATTAGAGATGCAAAGCGGCGACTTGGCTAACCTGGTTTCATTATACCTAGCTAACATACTATAATGGTTTTGACATTTAGGAAGCGTGCTGCGTGTGTCAATGAAGAGGAGTATGGAGGGTTACATTACCAGCTCTGCGTTATACTTTTATTTTCTCTGACAGCTCATCATGCAATTACTATTGAAAAAAATTAACTTTGTCCTATGTTCATTAACCCTCATGAGTGATATTGCTGTCACAATATGGGACACTCCTTTTGTCCACATGGTTTTTCCACTCACGCACACACTTTGCAGCTCTGGGGGGCACTTGGCATTAAGCAATGTCATTTGCTAGTGAGTGCCTGATCTTTATCTCGTGTAAACTGTTATAACTCCATTGAAAAGTAGGAAGCACTGACTATTTACCCTAGCTGAAGATCTGCCCCCAAAAGTATGGTTTCTAAGCCTTCAAAGTGTCATCAATTATATGTTTAGCCCTGTATTTCATGTTGGATTTTATACTGTAATGGGTTCTACCTTAGCTATAACATATGGTAAGGGAGCATTCCTCCATATCTTACTGAAACAGAGAATAATCAAAATCACCCCTTCTGTCTCACATGTTCTTACATTCTGCATCAACTCCACCACCACCAATAAATAAATAAAAACAAATAAAAGATTCTCCAGTGGCTAATGGTTTTAAGTTTCCTGAAAGTATTTCCTTAGTGAGGGCATTTATCCCATCTCCTACATGAGAACTCCCCCTCTTTCGGATCGTAAAGGTGTTGCTGTTGTATCCCGAGGCTACAATCAATGCTAAGCTTTGTACATATAGAGATATAGTCATGGTTCATGTCCAAAGAGTCTCTTGAATATGTAGGGCATTTTTTGAAAATATTTTGAGAGAATTTCCTTAGGAATGGAGAAGGAAACTCTAGGCAGCAAAGCAAATGCTCACTGGCAACACTAAGAATGGGTCTCTTGAATAAACAGTAACTTTAAGAAATTATCTGAGTGCATCATTGCATTAACATTCTGTTGGGTTGCAAGGTGATTCTTGCCAGAGGAGCCAGTGGGTACTAACTAGAGATGGTTGGGGATTTTTTGACTTTTTTATTTTTTTGGTCCAAAAATGCTGATTTATCTAACCCAAAAGTTTGTAGAAAAAGGTCAGTGTCAACACATTTCCTGGTTTTGATTTTTTTTTTTAATTAAATTGTTGAAATGTTCCATTCTGACACTTTAAAAATAAAAAGTTCAATTTTTTTGGTTCAATGTGACCTTTTGTTTAGAAATTTAAGTTAATTTACAGTGTAAAAAAAATGTAAAAGGTTGAAATCTTTTGTTTCAGTTTTAAAGTTATCAATGTTTTCCTTTGAAGTGGACAAACATTTTCAGTTTGAAATTTTTCTAGATTTTTCTTTGACTCTTCTTCCTGTTTTCGGATATGAATTTTTTTTGTAATCTTGAAAATTTCATGAGGTGAGAAAAGTTTCTCACTCTGCTCTAGTACTGGCCCCCGGGCTATGACATTGGGTATAATCATTTGTAATGCTGAATCCTAAGTAACTGATACCAAGGTATAAAGTTCAGTCTCCTACCAGTACTCTCTCACATCCTGAGTGCATAAAAGAAAACAATCTCTGGCAAAAAAGGAACAAATGAAGCCATATGAATCCCATCAGCCTGACAGAGAACTGGAGGAGGTGGTGACAGCATTTGAGTTAAAACCAAATGGTATTGCATAAAAATTGAATGGGGTGAAATCCTCCACTCAACTACATGTAGGAGGACCAGAGGCATTTATGATGTAAAATAGATATTACACTGGGAGCATGAAGTAGGGTCGGAAATTGCTAAACAAAAAGCTTTTAATAAACCTCAAAAATATATTCAAAAAAGAGACTAGATGCTGGGGCAGAGCACTGACTGTTGCAAATCCACATAATAAAACTAAGTAATGTGAATGTGCATGGCTGAGAAATGGACTGACTTATTTGTGATATAGCTAATGACTAGGTCAAAGCCAGGTTACTGCAAGAAATGGCCATGATTTTTGCAAGAAATATGAAAGCAGCTACAACATTGTGCAGAGGTATCCAGTGAAACTGTGTTGCTCTCAGCACAAAGTGCAAAAGAATATAAATAGCAAAAAACCTCTTTCTTTTTAAGTAAGCCCTAGTGGATTGAAGAGATCCATTCTTAGCATGGGTAGAATATTGCAATATTCCTCACAATGCTTAATTAGGACCAACAGTTCAGAGACTCATGGAAGGACAAAATCTTTAATGGCAACATCTATCAAGCTTCTTGAGCCAAAGAAAGTTAATCCTGAAATAGTTACAAAAGAGTTATGTGCCAAGAAGTTAGAATAGAAGAAGCAGTTATTATGGCAATAATACCAATCTGTTACCCGCACTGAAAGTGGGAGAGGAAGTCAGTCTATTTTGCTAAGGTAACAGCTGTAGCAAAGTCATATGTCTTAATTGCTCCTTTTGGGTCAGTCCTACAACAGGAACCAAACGCACCTAAACAAAACTAAGGAGACCCAGAATACTACTCCCCTGCACTTGAAACTTGAAATAGTTTTAGTTGCATAAAAAAGTGTGCTCAACCTGGACATGACTGGAACATTCAGTGGCGATCAAACAGTTAAATTTTTAACTTTCTTTTTTTTGGCTTCGTAATCAGACCTGTTGGCATTCCCTGTGCCCATTTATCAATCCCTTTTTGTCACCATTCAGGGAGCCAAAACAAAAGTCGTCCTTGCTGAGTCATCTTTTTCTTTCGTATGGCTTGGGTAGGTAGCAACAACTACACATTTTTATATAAGTTTGATAGCCAGCACATTACCGAAGCAGTGAGCTGGTGAATGTCCTTCAGGCCTCAGGCAAAGGAATGAAGAGGACATTCAGATACGATGTGCTCTATCGTTTGTTCCTGGTGACCACAATTGCACACATTTAAAGCGGGTTTTTCAATATTTTCCATTTAAAGAGGGTTTGTCCACATCTGCCATGAGATGTCCTGATGCATTCAATCTGCACCAGTCTTTCTGACATAAATCAAAACCCAGTGGTTCCTTAACAGGATCAACGATGAGCTGTTTGTTTTGAATGGTCGAAGTGCTCCATGTGAATCCCCATTGAGCCTCAGATCAAATTTGAGTGTAAGGATTTTGATACGGTTCCATAGAGGGTTGCGTGGTTTTAATCTCATCTTTGGTGGGTTCTGCAGGTCATAGTGCAGTGGGATCCTCATATTTACATTGACATGATTAAGAAAGCAAGATTTCTGAGCCCCTCTTCTAATCTGTGGAGGGTGGATATGTGATAGGACCGGGAACTAGTCAACTGGAGTAGATTTGAGTGTCCCTGTCACTGCACATAGCATTATTGAGTTGAGTGTCAAGGAGTTTAGTGTGACTGCTATGAGCTCACACTGGTGCACAATATTCAGCTGCAGAGTATACCAAGGCAATTGTTGAGGTTCGTAAGGTCCGTGGACTGGAGCTCCAAGATGTTTTGGCCAATTTTCTGATAAACGTGACACGAGACCTGACCTTATTGCGGGTGTTCTTGAGGTGTTGTCAAAACTACATGTCAAGTTTGGTGTTAGCCATTTTATTGTTCAGATGGAAAGCAATTACCATGGGTTTCTTTTTATTAGGCCTAAGTTTCCAGCATTGGCAATTATCAGCCATTATGCTAAGATCTCAGGTTAGGGTGCAGCGGATGGTATGGAAGCTTGTATACTGAACTGCTAGAGCAATATCATCCACATACATGAATGTCCTTGACTCCGTCACTGGTATATGTGCGGTATATAGATTAAAAAGTATTTGAGCCAGGACAGAGCCCTGAGGGATACCCAGAGTTAAGAGTTCTTGGTCTACTGATCTGGGCCATTAAGGTTTTACCTTAAAATGGTGGTCTACGGTCATTGCCACCAACAGGTGGATCGTTCGCTGACAGTGAATAACACAGGCGACCTTGAGGAGGAAGCCCTGTCTCCAAACAGTGTCATATGCCAAGGACAAATCAACAAGCATGATTCCTGTCTTCAACTTACATTGGAATCCTGCCTCAATGTGGCTTTTAAGTGAAGCTACTTGGTCACAGCAGTTCCTCTTCGGGCAAAATCCTGCCTGCTCTACTGGGAGGATGTCTTCAATAATATCAGCGAGATGGTGGAGCATCACCCATTCCATGAGCTTGCTGGTGGTTGAGAGGAGAGAAATGGGGAGGTATCTGGCTGCGTGCGCTAGGAGTTTCACAGGTTTCAGTAGGGCAGCCACTGTTGGCTGTCACCAGCTTGTTGGCACTTCTCCAGTTGTATGCACAGCAGTAAAAAGCACCGCCAGCCATTCCCATTCCCATTCCCGTGTCCCTAGATTCTTGAGAAACTCTGGAGGAATATCATCAACCTCTGCCCCTTTCCGGCTTTTGGTTTTCAACAGTGCAACGTTGATCTCCTCGAAAGAATATGGGGAAGAGAGTGGGGATTCCTCTGGGCATTGTTGAAGATTTCTGTGGAGTTCCCGCTGGACCTCCTGGTGTGTAATCTTATCTGTTGGCATCTTGCTGTTAGAAAGACGATGAGAGGCAACAGCATTTGCTGTCACCTTTGCTGAGCATTGTGTTCCTGCCTGGGATCCTCCAAGTTGCCGCAAAATAGCCCATGCCTTTTGGCTAGAATGGGTGAAATCTTGCTGAGTGTATGCCCAAATCTGACTGTGAACCTTAAATTAAAAAATCAGTACCTATCTCTCCAGAGCATCCAACTATTGTTCCACAAAAGTCACTTCCACCACAAATTTCAGTTGCTGTATCTTGCATAACAGCAAGGTTTATTTGCAATGAGGAGAAATTGAAAAGATAATCAGAATAAACATTAAGCAGAATATAAACACAGCTAGTCTAATCACTAGGAAACATGTCACTAGGCAGGCTGTAAGCTTAGGAATATTAGGGCTGGTCTACACTAGGGCGGGGGAATCGATCTAGGATACGCAACTTCAGCTACGAGAATAGTGTAGCAGAAGTCGACGTTTCCTAGATGAAAATAAATCTTACTTACTGTGGGTCCACGCGGTGCAGGCAGGCTCCCCCGTCGACAGCGCTTCCTCCTCTCGCCGAGCAGGAGTTCCGGAGTTGACGGGGAGCGCTTCTGGGATCGATTTATTGCATCCAGATGAGACGTGATAAATCGATCCCAGAAGATCGATCTCTACCCGCTGAATTGGGTGGGTAGTGTAGACCTACCCTTAGTTAAGCAAGACCAGATGCATTCAGTGTGCATGTAAATTGTAATTTTAAAATATCTCCTGTAAGTCAAGCAAGATAAAAACTTTATATGTGAGAGAAATCTTTGTCTCAGCCACCTATTGCAAACTTGCCTGTTTGTCAGTATCCCAGCAAGGAGCATGTGTTTCAATGCCTAGGAAGTCTCCATATGTGAGGGTGGGTCTGTTGGTTTTGTAAAAAATACCAGAATCCATTGTTTTCTCACAGACTCCTTGATCTCTCGTCCCATTACCTTTTAGCGGGGCCTTATGTACTCTGGCAAATTCCGTGGCATCAGCCCCTAAATTCTGGACAGCAACTCCCAGTTTCTGTGGTACATTAATTTACTTAGATTGTAAACTCTTTGATAGAGACAGTCTTTTATTTCTACATTTGAACAGCGCCTAGCACAATGGGATCCTGATTTGTGACTGGGCTTGTAGGCACTATCACAATAAATAATATTGATTATTCTAATTTATTCTGTTTATTCTACCTCATTAAATACCAATTAGTACTATTCCTCCCCCCCGCCCTCCACACAGTCTCACTGATTGAAAATATCCATTGATGTAAAATATATTGATGATTTTCAGCAATGACTATTTACAAGGTTGGGTGTTTCATTATGCTTTTCAGGCAATTCCATTGTCTTCTAAAGCTAGTGTGGGGGCTCCCTCATTTACTGCTCAAAAAGCATAGACAACAGCCAATATTACAGGTAGATACAATTTTTCAAAACTTGGATCATCTATTTCCTCCCCTTACTCAGGGGAAGGACTATGACATGATTACTTGGGAGACTAGAGGAAGTTGATGCCTATGCAAAGGCAGGAATCCACATATGGAGTCATAGTTCTGGCTTGAACCCTAGGCTGAAGAGTTTATGGTAACTTTTTTGCTTATGCTAACTTATTATGATTTCTGATTATGAATAATATTCCTTGAGGAAAAACTCTTTCCTGACTGCATCTCTGTTTTGTTACTCAAGATTTACATGGGGTTTTTTTTGTTGTTGGTTTTTTTTTTTTTTTTTACCACAGCCTCAAACTTGGAGCTCACTTTCAGATAATTATCTACCATGATCTCCAAATCTGTTTCAGGAGTTCTGCTTCCCAGATTAGCATCCGCCACCCTCTAAATATGCCCTACATTCTTTGTTTCATATCTGGTGTTTTAGCTAGGGCTCATCTTAATGAAACCCCTTTCTGACTCTTGCAAGTGATATCTGCATATCAGAGCATACGTTTGAATGGTGCTTTATATCCAGGGGTCATTTATTTGACACTGGCAATTTGTACATCTATACAGAACAGTTGGAGAGCAGCTCTGATTGAACACAGAAGCAGCTTTCAGCTGCAGCACATAACCTCCTAAGTGAAGTCATTCAAAAGCAGACATAGCATGGTTTTCCATACTTTGTACCTCTTCATACAGAACTGTGGCCTTGTTATAAAATGTCTTGTGCTCAGGCTACATTTAGGGTGAAATTTCTTACATGATCATTCTAAAGCCAGAAGAAAAAAAAGTATCCTGCTTTCTAAAATGTGTTTTGGAAAGTTTCCCACAGGCTTCATTGCTTTGAAGAACATTTTAAACAAACAATTTAATGCTGTACACAGCGATGATGATTGTGATGCTTGGTGGAGGTGGTGAAGTTAGAGGGTGGGATATTTCCCCGGGAATGCCTTACTGCTAAATGATGGACTAGCTTTTGGCTGAGCCCTCAAGGGTTAACACAGTGTTGTTAATGTAGCCTCACACTCTACAAGGCAGCACGAATGGAGGGAGGGAAGACAGCATGGCAGGCAGAGACAGGGACACACACCCTGTGTGTGGGAGAGAAAGAAAGATGTGCATTTCCCCTTTAAGTATGCTGACCACACTCTTAAGTACATTGTCTTTTTAAGTCAATCAGGAAGTTGAGACAGCAGCTGCTGACCCAAGCTCTCTCTGTCTCTCTCTGTCTGTGTCCCCACCCTGCTTTATATGGAGAAGGGATAAGTAGTGTGCAGGAGCAAAGGGGAGGGGGACACCCTGACATTAACCCCCTTCTCCCCCCGCCCCTGCACAGCAAGCAGGAGGCTCCTGGGAGCAGCTCCAATGCAGAGGCCAGGAGCAGCACATGGCAGTGGGGGAGGGACAGCTGAATTGCCGGCAATTGATAGCCTGCTGGGTGGCTGCAGCACAGAAAACGTAAGGGAGTGGGGAGCTGATAGGGGGGCTGCCAGTCCACCCTGGTTCCAAGCCCCCACCAGCTAGCTCCAATGGGCTGCTCTTCCTGCAAGCAGTGGACGAAGCAGGAGGCTGCCAAAGGACATTATAAGGGAGCATTGTACAACTTTAAGCGAGCATGTTCCCTAATTGACCAGCAATGTAACAATGAAACATTAACCGGGACGACTTTAAGTGAGGAGTTACTGTACTGTGTGCAGTTCTGGTCTCCCTTGTTTAAGAATGATGAATTCAACTGGAGCAGGTGCAGAGAAGGTCTTCTAGGCTGATTAGAATAATGGACAATCTACTCTACAAGAAGAGACTTAAGGAAATTGGATTTTTAGCCTAACAAAAAAGGCTGAGGGGAGATATGATTGCTCTATATAAATACATCAGAGGGATAAATACCATGGAAGGAGAGAAGTTATTTAAGTTAATGGCCAATGATGGCACAAGAACAAATAGATACCAACTGGATATCAACACATTTAGGCTGGAATTTAGACAAAGGCTTCTCTCCATCAAAGGAGTGAAGTTCTGGAGCAGCCTCCCAAGGGGAGCAGTCGGAACAAAATACCTCCCTTGTTTCAAGGCTGAGCTTGGTAAGTTTATGGAGAGGATGGTATGATGAGACAAACTGCCAACACTGACGTGTGGCCAATCTGCAACTACTATTAACAAAAATTTCCAGTGGTGAAGATGGGAAGGGCTCTGAGTTACTACAGAAAATTCTTTCCCAGGTGCTTGGCTGGTGGGTCTTGCCCACGTGCTCTGGGTCTAATTGATCATTATATTTGGGAAGGAATTTTTCCCCATGGCAGATTGGCAGAGGCCCAGGAGTTTTTTTTCTTTCCTCTGTAGTGTGGAGCGTAGGTCACTTGCTAGTTTGAACTAGAGTAAATGGACTGTGTGGAACTTAGTCTTTAAATAAAGATTATAGGACTTCAGTAACTCAACCAGAAGTTATGGGCCTGTTACTGGAGTGGGTGGATGAGGTCTGTGGCCTGTGATGTGCAGGAGGTGAGATTAGATGATCATAATGATCCTTTCTGGACTTAAAGTCTAAGTCCTTAGACAAATTACTCTACCGCATGGTCTATGAGCTCCAATAGACTGGCCCACTTGATGCACAATGATTTCTTGACGTGAGAAGGCAGAATTGCTGTAGTTTTTTAGGATGAATTTATGGTAGCACTTCTGAAAGTGTGGAATCCAGGGACATGAATTATACAGGCAAATACTGTACAAACTTCTTCCTCCCCTAGCTCTGCTAATGCAAATCCTTTATTACTCCAATTCTGCTACTCCAGCCAATACACCTTCAGTTCTGACCTGTAAATCTCAGTCCTGGGCTGCTCTTGAATGGAGTGTCTCAGTCATTTTGAATTATTGCAAACTGTGCAGTATTTTTATGATGCACACAGTTGGGAACCAGATTGAGATCATCTAGAGCAGGATTTGAACTTGGGGGGTGAAAAGCCACTGCACCACTGCCTCTTCTCTCCACACCCCAGCAAGTCTGTGGGTCCGTTATTTGTCCCTGTGCACTTCTACTCAGCTGTCCCTCCCACCTCCCTGATGCACGTTATTTTTGTTGTTCTGCACCTGATTAACCCAGTTAACACTTGAGTTTTTTACTCACACATATAGCTTCTCCTTTGAAAAGAAAGAACAAAAGCTAAGTGCTTGATGGTTTGACATGTGGGCCCAGTCAGAGGGAAAGTGATGACAAAGGACTGTTTACTGGTAAAGCTTTCATATTTGACAGCACCATCAAATCTGAGAGTTTTTCGTCAACAGCATCTTGCAGTCTCACATGTTCCCTTGATATCAATGATCAGCAATTGTTAGATGAAATGGAATGGCAAAAAGTGATACAGAACTTCAAAGCAGTGTTCCCAGAAGTGCAAAGAAAAAAAGCACTAAGTGAGGTGCTCTAACTGTGGTCCAGTAAAACCAGTTACTGATGTGATACTCACACTTTTTTTTTCAAGTGGTATCACAAGTGGGGACAGAAATGGCAAAATATGTGGGCCGAAGTATAAAAAATAGTTAGAAGTTAGGCACCTATATATAGGTATCTAAACAGCTTGCCTGATTTCCATCTGTGTTCCAGACCTAACAACTCCCACTGAAGTCAATGGGTGGTCAGCACTTATGAAAATCAGGCAAACTGTTTAGGTGCCTATATATGTATTTGGAAGCCTAATTTAGTGTGTGTATGTATAGATAGATAGAGAGAGAGAGAGAGACTGAGACTAAATTAGGCTTCCAAATATATATATATATATATATATATGGAAGCCCAATTTAGCGTGTGTCTGTCTGTCTGTCTCTCTCTCTCTCTCTCGACACTAAATTAGGCTTCCAAATACATATTTAGGAAGGAGCCCCCTAGGTCTCAAGTTCTAGGCTACTAGATCTTGGCCAGGGGATCATCTCTTCCCAGAGTAAGATATTACTCAGAGCGAGTAAGGATGATCGAATTGGACTTACTTATTTCTCATTGTTAAACAGCTATCTGAAAACCTGTCTCAGACCTTCCTGAATTACATACAGCATTGTAGCAGAAGTGAAAGGCATGGAGTGCTGAGAAATCCAGGAAAAGAGCCAGCAGCATGCATATGTTTGGTGAATATACTGCTGACTACAAAAATAAAAATAAAAAATGCCGCTGTGGCACCTGTTTGACTGTACTATGTAAATCCCTCATCAGCCTTAAAAAATATGGAGAAGGCTGAGCAGATAAGGCAAAGCTTTAAACAGCAATTTGAACTGTAAATGAAAGCCACAGGGGCTAGTAAAAGGGAAGAGGAACAAAAAAGTGCACAGCTTTCAACAGTGCCTGGTACAGAAGCAATATACATATAAAGCATTTTTGTACAGTGAACAAGAAAGCTTTCAATAAGTAATGAAAAGGTGTGCCGCTCACTGTACCCCTTGAAAAAAATACTATCTATACAATATTTCTTGCCTGGAGAAGGGGAAGCAGTAGAGGAGTGTCCCAGACATAACATTTAAGAAGTGGTGTGAAAAGACTCCTTCACTAAAGACCCAGTAGTTTTGCTGAAATAACAGTAAAAAGGTACATGTAAAGCTACTTACAAACATGGATCTAACACTTTAAAAGGCAATATTGATATGCCAAGCAGCAGAACAGACAAACGTTCCCCCAGAGATAGGAAGAGAGCACGTGATCACAAACATCGTAGTTAAAAAAGTAAGGACAAAGTTTATAGAAAACACAAAACCAGGGGAAATAAAGAAGGGGGGCGGGGGGAAAGCACTAACGGGTGTAGAGAAAATGCCCAGAATTCAGGTAAACATATGGGAACTATAACAAGACTTGACCACTTTTCAGAAGTATGTAAGCAAAGCAGGAAAATGCAAGGATTAAACCTATCTGTGAGGCTTCCTCAAGGGAAGGGAATGTGCTGTTCATAAACACAGTAAGAAAAGCTATTACAGACTCAAAGGAATGGCTCATAGAAGCATGCACAAATGGCCTATATGTGACAAACAAAATAAACACTGAAGCACAAGTGGCTGTAATAATAAATATTAAGATACAATGAGTCAAAGACAATATAGGGCTAGAAAAGTCAAAGGTGAGATTGAACTTCTATAGGAGGAATACATTCCATTTACGGGCTAGTACAAAGGCAAAACAGTACTTTGAAAAAAAGGCGGTGGGAGTAAGTAGTAGTAAACAACGTGAAGCAAACAGTCCTGTGCTTGCACATCTGTGAGGTGCTTGACCAAGTGTGGTAACAAACCTGAACAAACACAAAGGCTAATTGCACTCTATGAAGATGTCTCCTGGTGACATTCAAGCTACGGTAATAAGATACAAAGCCAGTTATATGAGCTGCTCAGAGTGTTCCACAAACCTTGAATAAAAGACTTGAGGAACAGTAGCAAAACATCAAAGTAATCAGCATTTTTAGAACAGAAGAACCAAAAGTTTGGGTTCATTCCTGAGTAATGTTGTGGGGGGCAGGTGGATGCAGACATTGAATTGACTCTTAGGGTAGGTCTATACTTACGCGTCCCGTCGGAGGCGCGCGATTGATGTTCTGGGTTCGATTTATCGCGTCTTGTCAAGACGCGATAAATCGAACCAGGAAGTGCTCCGTCGTCGACGCTGGTAATCCAGCTCGACGAACGGAGTAGGCGGAGTCGACGGGGGAGCCTGCGCGCCGCGTGTGGATCCCGGGTAAGTGCTTTTTCATTCGAACTAAGGTACTTCGACTTCAGCTACGTTATTCACGTAGCTGAAGTTGCGTACCTTAGTTCGATAGGGGGGGGGTAGTGTAGACCTAGCCTAAGAAGCTTAAGAAAAGCATCAAGAGGAAATATTTCCACTTTACCTAAGAATATAAAGAACACATTACCTAAGATTGCAGCAATAAAATTCTTCAGCGCTAAGAATTATTGGCAGGTTCTCCTAGACCAGTTGGTTCAACCTTTTTTCATTTGCAGATCACTAAAAATTTTGAATGGAGCTGCGGGCCCCTTTGGAAATCTTAGACATAGTCTGTGGACCACAGGTTGAACACCACTGTCCTAGACACACAAAGTTCCAAGATTTGCTCTTTCAGTGCACAGGTTGGCAGATACTACTTCTGTAGAGTGCATGTCAGAATATGTTCAGCACTGGAAATACTTCGCCACACAATGTCCAGATGATGGAAACTTTGACAGGAATGCGATTGCATATTGATGACATTAATGGCTGGGGCAGTGCTGCTTTTGAGCATGAGAGATGGTTCTGATGATTACTGGAATTTGTAAGAAGAAATGGCCTTAAATTGTGCAAGTCCAATTTCAGCTTCAAACAACTGAACTTACTTGCTTAGGAGGTAAACTGACCACAAAGGGAATGGTGGCTGATGATCCTAAGATTCAAGGCTTAGTGAACATGGAGAGACTCAAAGATGGATAGGAAACTGGAGACTGAAAGAAATGCTGAATTCTGCCAGTAGTTTTATACCTACCTATATAACTTGAACAACTTACTTTAAAAAATCCCTTTCCTAAAGATGTAGAATGGGTGTGGATGCCAGAGCATGAAAGTGATTTCATGGATTTCAACCATATACTGACCTCCGCATTAGTACTGCAATTCTTTCACCCGTTGAAAGAGTTTAAGCTCTTCACAGATGCTTCAAAAGGTGTGTTGGAAGCTGTACTGCTGCAGATCTATGAAACTTAGGGTTTGCCTGTTACATATGTGGCTAGCCCTATAACCAGGCCAGAGCAAATGCATTCAGAATTTGAAAAAAGATGGTGGGCCTTGCAAGTGGCTGTAGCGCGTTTCGCAATTTCCATAGCTTCAGAGATGGAGCTGACCATAAACGACAATGCACCACAAAAAAAATGCCCAAGGGTACAGCATTTTTTTTCTTGGAGTACCAGAATATGGTATGACCATAGAGTTGCAATCAGGACATAAGATAGTGATTAAAAAACATGCTTCCAAGTGTGTGTGCTCCTCTTAATGACACACAACCAACTAAGCTTGAACAAATTGTAACAGTACACGTGAACCAGACAAATGGGTTCATGTGCTGTATTACCAGGCATATGGGATGAGCTGGAAATAGAAACAGCTAAGGATGAAACTCATCTCAAGCAGTAATCCCTAAAAGTAATAAATGTTGATTTCTCCATTTCCCACCTGCATATTCCCAATATAAAGATGAACTTCAGAGAATTTTGTAAGAATTCTTGAAAGGCACAACATAACAGTTGCTGCAGTTAGCCAAATGTTTGAAAGAATTCATTGAGCGAACCTTGCAATAATGGAGTCAAACAGACATGCTGGAGAAGGTGTATTCTAAGTGGAGATGAGGAATGTTATTGATGAAGATGAACAAGGTGAGGAATTTGCCTAAGGTTCTGTAATAAACAGTGGAAAGGAGCGATGATTTCACATGCACAGCCTGCGGCTCCATGGAACTATTTCCCAATTGACTTGTTAGTTCTGTGATCACCTGATCATAATGAACTCTTAATCATTTTCCAGCAGTAGAGACTCTTGGAGATGTCACAGTCTCATGGTGACCAGGCATATTATATCCAGACAATGGACCACATTTGATAACTAAGGAATTCATGGATTTTGTTAAAACGTATGCATTTCTACCGAACACATGCGGTCCTTGATCAATACAAATGATATCTGGTCTAATTGATGGGCAAAATAATGAGGGCATGAGCTATGCTGCTCATTTGTAACTCTTTAGGGATTCTTAAAAAGACTTTGAAAAAAACATTTAATCACCTTGCATCCCAGCTCTCACTTCCCAAATCATCTTGACTCATCTTATCTTCCCCAAACCCAAGACAAAAGGAAAAGACCAGAGAAGGAATTTCTTTCTGAAAGGGCCAGCAAGCCTTGCTCCTATTCAAGGAACTTTGTGTTCACCTATGAGTTCTGAAAGTCATCATATCATGACATCGTCAGCCACTTAGTGGGGATTTCTAAATGCCAGCACCACAGACAACAGGTAAGTTCATGTTCTGTTTCCTTCCCTGTGGTGTTACTTTTTGCTCCATGCTTTCCTGCTCTCCTGTCTCCCACTCTCATCTCTTCATTAAATCCTGAAATCAGCTACACTGAATTAGCACAGTGAGGTGAGATGACTACAATCTTGTCCTGTCAAAGGAGAAAAAGCCCAACCAGATAACATCTCTAACCAGAATGTGAACCAGGGTCCATGCAACAGGTGTTATTGTTGACTTTCTAGCTAAAGTATCCATTCGTAAATTACCAGCCATCTCTTTTTCCAGAAACATCAACAAATGCCACATTTCTCCCATCTTTTCTATCCTCTCTCTCCACCTTGTATCTGTCTATTTGTTAAAAATAGGAGAAGTAGATACCCTTTATGCATCAGGACTGACAGTAAGATTAACCCTTTCCTTTTCATCAAAGAAAGGTTGTTAATAAAAATAAGACTGATATAACTTTAATAGTCTTTGGTTATTTGTTTTGCATGATCACTCAATTAAAGTTTCAATATAAATGCTTGTTTTCATTTTTTGTTCTTCCTTGTGTTTGATAAATTCACTTTCAACTTTAAAATGAACGCTTTTCAGTGTTTGCCAAGAAACAGAGTAAACCAAGACTCTGTAGAATGAAACTCCAAACCTAAGTAACACTGTTTTAATGTTGGACAGTAAGAAAAGTTTATTAACACCTTTAACTCTTTTTAGCCCTTAAAATCAATACACCAATTCTTTGGGGCAAGGACTGTCTTATTGTTCTGTGTTTGTCCAGTGCTTAGCCCCATGGGGTCCTGATCCATCAGTCGGGCTTTGAGGCACTACAAAGTACAATTAGCAAATAACAGGCATATACATACTCAGTAATCAGGTGAAATGTAACCAAAGGAGGACAGATAGTTCTGTGATCTAGGAAAACAGATTATTGCAGTCTATACCTATTGTGACCTTTACTACAGTTAAAGAACCAAAACTCTGCTGGGCTTTTCAAGGGGGCATAAGGGAGTTAAGTACCCAAAGTTTCATTGATTTTGAATCTGAATTGGAATCCTTTGAAAATCTCACCCTCGGATATACTATGGCAAGAGGCTCACTGTCTCAAAGAAGCTACAGTGATTTAAAGACCTGTCACCTCATTTATAGATCAGTGATCATGAAGAATGAAACTATTTTTAAGTTGTTTTCAAATTGTAAACAGTTGCTAAAGGAATCTGATAATGAAAGTGAGAGACAAAAATGAACAACTAGCAAAGGATAGTGAGGTGAGATCAGACACATTTGAAGAACAAAAAACCACATGGATTGATCATTTGAGCTTGTGAAAGAGACAGGAAGGACTTTAAAATCATGGACATGACTAAAGACTGGGCTTTACACCAGAGCTAGAAGACTGTAAAGAAAGGGAAATCCTATCAAAAGTTAAGCTTCAGCAAGCATTGTAAAGTTGTCACAATGACAAGGACTTTTACTGGTTCTCAAGCAGAGACAGGAATGAGCTGGAGAGGCTGAGACAGGCAATACAGCCAAGTTAGGTTATAGTAGCATCAATACTATTTTGTACTTTATAACTTATTTTTAAGCGATCAAGAAATAGCGTGTCTGAAAACCTGCCTTAATCACCTTTGAAACATTATGGATACTACTAAAACAACTGTTTTCTCAGAAGTGTGCAAACTGCTCATCCTATCTGCTGAATAAAAAGCTGTATTTCGATAGCACTTGTGGTGGGAAATTAATTTCTTTTCAAATAGTCCCTTTCATGGCAAAAGGAGGGAAAAAGCACAGCTATCTTACAATGAGATACTTTATAGAGATAGGGATGGCTAAAGTAAGCAACCAATTTGCTATGTCACAGATACTTGCTGCAGGAACACTGATAGTCTATAAGATTTGAACAATCCTTTAAAGATCCTAATTAAAACATTCTATTTGATTTGTTTTATTTACATAAGGCACGATCACTTTCACTCCAGATAGACTGGTGGGGGATTGAGAGGGGAGGGAGGCGAAAGTATAATAATGGCTGCTCTCTGCCTATTCAGCCATTGTCCATTTTCAACTGCAGTATTTTCTGAAATGTCCTTCGAAATATTCAAGGTATGAAAGGTGCTACTGTGTACAGAACTACATCCTGTTCTTCATACAGTAAGTATAGAGTTGGTGGCAAGGCTAAAGAATTAATTTATTTCTGTTGTGAATAGGAATATATTTTTCACACCCTGTTGAATGATGATCAGTTCTCTCAATGCAAAACTAAATGGAATGTCATTGGCTTTGTTCATTCAAGTACAGAAGTGAAATGCTGAGCTTCTGCTACCGCCCAGGGCTATTTATACACTGTGATAGGCTTCAGTAGTTTCAGCTTTGGGCTAAATCTGCCAAAATGTAGGTATTTGGTGCTGCACACTCACACTGAAGTCAAATTGTGTTTATCCATACCCTTTCTGGAAGCAGTCCAGCATAGTATTGCAATTGTGTGTACAATACATGATATGATGATTGATATGATTAGCACCATGTAACAGTATCGAGTTCATAGAATTTGCAATTAGTAGTTTCTAAATATTAATGCAATGGTTGATATATAGGTTACTAGTTTTGTACTGAAAGTAATAAATGAGACAATTAAGAGTACAGTAACAGAAATGTGCTTGCTTTTTAGAGAGGCTGAAAATAGTTCTTATTTGGATGACATGATGAGGGAAAATGATCATGCACTTGCTCATGTTGAGTAATGTCTCATGCCAAAAAAGCTCCCTAACTTCAATGGGATTACTCAGGGAGTAAGATACTATTCAGGTGATGAAGTATATCTGAATATGCCCAAATATGAATAGACAAATGTCAATAACAAATGAGGCAAGGGTTTTGTTTTGTAGTTTTCCCCCTCCCCTTCCATTTTGCTTGGAATTTTCTTATTTGATTGGGAAGTGAAGAACCTTTTTGTTAGAACATGGATCTGACACCTTGCCTCTGGCATTCTGACGTAGAAGTCCCTGGTTAATACTCCAGCTCTGGCATCTTTCCTCCATTGGGAGCTGCTGTTTGGTTAAACACTCATGCTCTCAGCTGGGGATATGCATGTCCATGGAGGATTGTTTCTGGAGAGGCTGAGCTCTTGATTCATGGGGTGACAACCATTAAGAGACCTGGCAGAGAAAACCTGGACCTTTGGTTAGATAGTTACTGATCCCATGGGAGTGTTTCATATTGGGTGCCCAGGAAATCATGTGTCAGGGTCTAATCTCTTTTTGTTCATGATGTGTAATGTAAGCATATTGTTTTATTTGTATTATAGTACTGCTTAGGGGCACTAAGCAAGACTGAGGGTCTATTGTGCTAGGCACTGCACAAACACATAGTAGGGCTAAGGCTACACTTGCAGCTGTACAGCACTGGGGGTTAAACCCACCTTCGTACAGCTGAGTAGGGAAAGCGCTGCAGTTTGTCCACACTGCCAGCTGCCAGCGCACTGTTGTTGCCACATTTGCAGCACTTGCAGCTGTATTGGGAGTGGTGCATTATGGGCAGCTATCCCAGCATTCAAGTGGCTGCAACATGCTTTTCAAATGGGGTGAGGGGTGAGGTGGAGTGTGACAAGGAGCGTGGGGGGAGAGAGAGTGGGTTTTTGGGGTACCCACAGACTGTCAGCTCACTGTCTCCTAAGGTTCACAACTCCCTCCCTCCCTCGCCTCTCTCTCACTCACTGAAAGCAAACACAGCTGTTTGTTTGTTTTCTCATAGACGAGATAAGCAGCCACTGGCTGAAACGGACCCCAACCCCTCCTCCCCCCACCACCTCTCTCTTCAAGCAAACGTTTGCTGTCGGCACTCCAAACAGAGCCCCCCTACCTGCCTCTCACTCATTCAAAGCAAACAGCAGCTGTGTTTGTTTTTTGATAAGCAGCCCCCGAAACGGAGCTCTGAACTCCAACCCGGAAGTGCTGTTTCAAAACAAAGGGAGCTTCCGGAGGTCAATCAGTGCGTACTGCCCGACTACACTGGAGCTGCAGCGTCTCAGCCAATATGCAACAACTGTTATTCCTCTCGGGGAGGTGGAGTACCAGCAGTGCTGTAGCCACGGAGACACAGCACTGTAAGTGCCTTGCCAGTGTGGACGGGGAGTGAGGTACAGCGCCCTGGGAGGCTTTATTGCGCTGTAACTCACAAGTGTAGCCAAGGCCTAAGAGACAGTCCACTGAAGAGCTTACATCTAAAACTAATGAAGAATAGCAAAGGCCATAGAGGTACAAACAGGTGAACTGGCTTAACCAAGGTCACTCAGCAGAGTTAGAAATATAGCTTGTGTCCTGAGTCCCAACCCATCTGCCCTATCCATCCGATGATTATGTATTTTTGCATCTGTCATCCATGGACTCTTAATATAACTAAGGCTAAGGCTACACCTGAAGCTGTACAGCGCTGTGAGTTAAACCCACCTTCGTACAGCTGAGTAGGGAAAGCGCTGCAGTCTGTCCGCACTGGCAGCTGCCAGCGCACTGTCGTGGCCACATCTGAGGCATTTGCAGCTGTATTGGGAGCGGTGCATTATGGGCAGCTATCTCAGCATTCAAGTGGCTGCAACTTGCTTTTCAAATGGTGGGGGTGAGGTGAAGTAGGACAGGGAGTGTGTGGGGAGAGAGAGTGGGTTTTTGGGGTATCCACAGACTGTCAGCTCATTATCTCCTAAGTTTACACAGCCCCACCTCCCCCGCCTCTCTCGCACTCATTGAAAGCAAACAGCAGGGGCTTTGTTGGGTTTTTTTAGAGCAAATAAGCAGCCGCTTGCCGAAATGGACCCCAATAACGGTATAAAGACTAACAATATTCCCCACATTGCAAGGACGATTTTAACCAGTTGGTTCTGGGAAACTTTCACGGGAGAGTGCAGCAGCCACTTTGTTAGAAGCTCCTGAAATGTGTTGTATTTCAAAATCTTGGAGAGCTAAACTCCACCGAAGAAGTTTTTTGTTATTTCCCTTGGCGGTATTAAGCCACTGTAGTGCAGCATGGTCGGTTTGCAGGTGGAAGCGCCGTCCCCAAACGTATGGGCGTAGCTTTTCCACCCCGCCGCCTCTCTTTCAAGCAAACCATTTGTTGCCGGCACTCCCCTGCTTGCCTCTCACTCATTCAAAGTAAACAGTAGCTGTGTTTGTTTTTTTTGATAAGTAGCCTCCAAAATGGAGCTCTGAACTCTAACCCGGAAGTGGCTTTTCAAAACAAAGGGAGCTTCCGGAGGTCAGTCAGTGTGTACTCCCATGACTACATTACAGCAACAACGTCTCCGCCACTACGCAACTGCTGTTATTCCTCTCAGGGAGGTGGAGTACCAGCAGCGCTGTAGCCACGGAGATACAGTGCTGTACGTGCCTTGCAAGTGTAGACAGTGAGTGAGGTACAGCGCTCTGAGAGGCTTTATTGCGCTGTAACTCGCAAGTGTAGCCAAGGCCTGAGATCTGAGACTACTGGTTCATTCTTAGCAATCTAACTTCAGATAAGCACTTAGTGTGGGATGAAAAACAATGGTGTGGTGAGTTATTTGTCTTATTTGCAGCTGACTTCTGATGCAGAAGCCCCATATCAGATTAACTTGGGTGTGTTCAACTGGTGTGTAACTTCAGTATAGGCATGAGATAGGAATAGTGGTCTCTCCACTCTACTGTTGAGCTCCCACGGGAGCTGATCAATATTTTGTCCCATAACACTAGGGTTGCCAATGCTTAAAATATAACTGTAGTGAGGCGGTGCTGCTCCCCGCTGCACCAGAGCGGGTCGAGCCCCTCCGGACACCAGAGTGGGCAGAGCTAGGAAGCTCTGAGCTCACCCCTCAGCGGGAACAGGCGGCGACCTGGAAGTAGTAGGGCACGACCCGGAAGTATAAAGACAGGCCCTCAGCATTCACTAAGAGACCAGCCACCACAGAGGCCGGATGTCGCCAGCCTAGCCCGCGACTGGGAGAACCCTGCAGCTCCAGGAACACCCCAGGACTGGCCGGGCCTGCCCTGCACCAGCTACCCGGAGGAGTTGCCGGGCCTGCCGCTTGCCCACTACCCCGAGGAGCCCATGGTATTGGACCACCCGGAGGACACCACCGTGAATCAGGTACCAGAAAGGGGGGAGTTAGGAAGTGGCCTGGGGACAGCTGACCCTAGTCTGGCTGTAACTTGGCCAGAACCCATGTCAGTGTGTTGCGGCCAGGATCCCCACTGACACAGCGGCGGGTCGTTTGCTGCTGCTAGGGCTCCGGGCTGGGACGCAGTGAAGTGGGTGGGCCTGCGTCCCCCCTGCCACCAAATTCGTGGGTGGAAGTCTTCCCAATCTTCTAGGTCCCTGGAGGCCTGGGCCTATTTTCAGACCCTGTTTACCTGATCCAGGGCCCGGTGTACGACATGTGTTTCAAGTTACTGCAAAGGCCGCCGAGAGGGAGAGACCCTACGGCCAGACTAATTCCCCTGAATATCTTCGGTGGGTAGTGAGCCGGTGAGGCTTCCTGCCACACCGGAGTGGGTCGAGCCCCAGCTAACCCCTTTACAATAACCCTGAATTTAACTCTCTTAAGGCTTTTTTTTTTTTTTTTACCAAGAAAGAGGAAAATGGTTTAGAGTGTTTACTGCCCAATATTTGTCAGGGATAGTGCAGTGACCTGACAACTGTGGCACTAGGGTAAGGTTCAGCTGTGGACGACTGCCAAGCCAGGCAGAAGAAAACTAAATATAACAAAAGAGAAGAGTTAAAAATAATTTTCTTGATGAAAGGTAGATGGAACGCAGGACTGGTCTCTTCATGAGATAGATGCATAAGCAGTCTTCCAGTTCCTCCACTTCCATAACTCTAGTTGCAGGAAGCTTTAGTTTTATCTACATATCTTTGGGGCAAATTCTGCCCTCGTGTCACATGATGTGAGGGGAGAATTTGGCCCTTTGGCTTTGGGAAGCAAATTTGGGGCCAGCTCATCAGCTAGTATAAATCAGAATGGCTTTATTGAATCAGCTATGCTGAATAACATCTGCTGAGGACCAGGCTTATGGAGGTTCAATTACTTTAGTTGACGTGTGTGATTGTTTTGAAACTCTGGATGCATTAAGCCCTTTGCTTTGCATTTGGATGAGGGTGTTTGAATTTAATTGTAACTGGTCATGAAAGCACAGTCTAAATAATTTTTGCCATGGACTGGCAAGACCTTCAGGGTGTGAACTGAGTGCTAACATAATATAAATATTTACTAGTAGAAACTGAGAAGAAAAAAAAGAGGAAATTCTGCTCTATTATAAAATTGGACAAACAGTGAGCCAGATTCTCAAATGGTGTAAATTAACGCAGCCCCATTAGCTTCAATGGAGCTATAGCCATTTACAACACAAGAGGATTTGGTCCACAATCTCAGAATGAAGTAAGGACAATATTTATTCATATGATCTTACATGCAAATAAATATACTTATGGTGCATATTTTAAAATGAATGAACAAGTTAGTTTGAAATCCATAGGTATCAATGTTGATTGCATGTACAAATAAATGCTTTTTATTTGAAATGATTTTTGTCTTTATTTTGAAATGATATGGTCAAAATATGGTCAAAATAAATAGTAGCCCTGCTCACACAAAACTATATTAGGAAAAAAAAATCTTTGTCTGGTATTAAAAAGTTAGTAGAGAAGAGCATATGGTATGAAACACTTATAACTTCATTATTTATCAACCAAATTTCTTCACAGATGCCAAAAGCACTAATCCTCATTGAATGCTACATGAATTTTATGCTGTTTTTTAGAAAAGCCATACGTTGTCTGAACACAAAATATTGGAAATATTTCTTAAATAAGCTCTTTGGTCTAAGGTTCATTTGAGATCATCTTAAAGAAATTAAAATTCAGAACCCTTTAGTTGAACTCAGATATGCTCACTCCAGTTACACTTCAAAACTCAGCTGATGTGTATATCTCAGAATGTGGAAGGTATAGTTGAGGTGGACACCTTCTCTGGAATAAGGAGGTATAGCTGCATACTAATTTAAATGCTCACTTTGCTCAGGCCTATAGACATATTAATTATTATAAGTATAATAAATGTACCAAACTTATATCTCATCTCCATCTTTTGTTTCTCTTTGGAGCCACATTTAAGAACCTGTCCCTGTGGGTGGAGGGTGGAGGATTTCACATTTCTCTGCAGCATGGGTCACTTGCAGGTTTAAATTAGTGTAAATGGTGCATTTTCTGAAATGTGAAGTCTTTAAACCATGATTTGAGGCCTTCAGTAACTCAGCCAATGGTTGGGGGTCTATTAGAGGAGAGTGTGGGTGAGGTTCTGTAGCCTGCAGTGTGCAGGTCAGACAAGATGAGCACAATGGTCCCTTCTGACCTTAAAGTCTGAGTCTGCCTCTGGCAAGACCATAAAGAAGCAATGTCTTATCTTCAGGTTTTATCTTTTAAAATGCCTAATATATTTGATATTGGTTTGGTAGCCAAGATTTTTCTGTTAAGGAAATCAATGAAAATATTCCTCAGAATTATGTTTCACAGTCCTTTCTTTCTAGCCTGTTCAAGCCTTATGTCATGCCTTATGTTGTGTTTATAAAATGACTTTGAATGGAAAGTGCATTCTGATTAGCAGAAGAATATGCTGAATCCTTGTATTTATCTCCCAAACAGCACACACTGGTAGGGCGGCAAAGTCTCTCCACAATTCAAATCACTTCATTAAACTGTGTGTACATTCAAAAAGTTAGTTTGTAAAATAGTCTAAATTGAAATATGTCTTAATTTAATTTTAATTATTTTTGTATCGTTATGAACTGAATGATTCAGATTTTCAGTCTGGGTCTCTTTTTACATCAGTTGACATCAGGAGTAACAACATGGAAGTAAAAAATGGAGTCATACTGATATAAGTGAGAAGAGAATCTGGCTCATTATCTGTTTCAAAGATTTGCCACTTCAGTGGGGAGGTGGTCTTGTACATTTCTGTTAATTGAATATGACTACTTTCCCTTCACTTTTCCCTGTTTCCCTTCACTTCTTATCTCATCATCTTTTCTTCTCTTCAGGTTCCTGTGCTGTCCCAATCCTTCTGTACCCAAATGGTCAGGCAGCCTAATTCCCAAAGTGCTGCCCCACCGTCTTCCTCCCTCCGAGAACAAAAAACCCTCAAACTGAGATGGTGGCTCATGTTCATTTCTGCTCCACAGCACAGTCACCTGACTAGAAAAGAACCATTCCTACTAATAGCATGAGTGGAGAAGAATTAGCTTTGGATTCTCAAGCTGGGATTCAGGTATCAGTTTTAGAAGTGAAAGTGCTGAACAGGGGTGTATATTGAGCAGAGGCTGTGGGGAAGAGGCTGTGATAGTGAAGGATGAAAGCAGGAAAGAAAGCAACATGGAAAGGCTTGGAAGGATTAGATTTGTAAAGGTAAATATCAATAAGTGTCAATTTCAGCATACATACACAAACCAATATGTCCATCAACGATGACTTAAATTTACAGATAGACAAAGTAATAAAAATGCTTCTTGAGAACTTATTAGAGTTTGATATAAGCATATTTACTTGGTATATTTTGATGTGATATTGACAACTTGTGCTTTAATGGTTATGAAGCTTTAACTTTTTGATTCTCAGCATCTACTGTCATTAAATAGTTGTCTGACCTCTCTTATTGTCTGACACCACCACCATGTCTTGCAACTGTGAAAATGTAAATAGATAAACATTGAAAAAATGCCTAAAATAAACAGATATCTGTTGAAATTATTAATAAAGAAAAGTTGAATTCTGCCAAGACTAAATAAGACTGCATTAGTGATTAGAGGGAGCTCTACATCGAAATGCTATCAACTGGTTGTATCAGTGCAATGACTTGGGTTTCTACTAGGAAAGAACAGAGACACCTAAGACAGGCAAAATAAATCACTGAAACTCCTAAAATACCTATTATCTTTTAAATGTCTGAGTAGATATCTGAGCAGGTGTGCTAGTTTAAAACTACAGTGAATCAGAAAAGGACCTAATGGTCAAGAGAATCAGTCACTCAGATACAACAAGATGAGAAAAGCAATTCATATTAATAAAAGACATGAAAAGGTCTCAAACAACCATAGAGGGGATGCTGGTGAGCACCCTTAAGGAGGGAGTTTTATACATGAAGTACCTGACTGAAGAGGGTGGGGGCTGACAGTGCAGTGTCTCTCTAAAGCTCTACCAGTCCTTGCAGGGAGAAGCCAGACAAAGCTACTGCTCATCCCTCCAATCCTAAGAATTTTTAGGGTGGGAGAGACAGGCAGCTGAGCCCTCCACCTAAGCTATGGCTGCTGCCACAGAGGGAAATTTATCTGCAAACAATCACCTCTAGGCTCTTTCTCTGTCCTGTTAAGGGGGTTGCATTTCCCTGAGTCACATGCATGCTCTGCGCAAGGATGGGTGTCAAGGCATTTTCAGTGGAGATCCCATACCTCTGGAATTTGGAACTCTTTCCTGTGATCTACCACAGCCTACGTTTGGTGAGCCTTAGGTTAGTGTAGTTCAGTGTAGTCTGGTCCAGCCCTTACCATTATATCATCTTAATGGCAAGCAGTCGGGTTTCTCTTCCAATGCTGTCTTTTATTTTCAGGACTTTATTTAGTTGTTAAAAGTATCTTTCAGCCAGGCACCCAGTTACTGAGGTAATGGGCATTATTACACATTCGGAGAGAAAGGGGGGGAAAAAGACTGTTTCTAATATTCTAAAATTCAGAAAAGTGGTAATGCTATGAGGCGGTATTTTGATATAAATGATTCAGACAGAATCATTGGCGTAAATACCATCTGTGTTTATAGCAACAACATTTATATGCAGAAGTTATTTCTAGTCCCTAAACAACCACTGCATTCCTAAAAGGTTAGCATTCCCCTTATGTGCTTCCCTACAAAGCTCAAATCATCTGCTTTCGGTCCTGATGGCAACAATTCAGATTAAGAAAACCAAAGAAAGAAAGTGCAAATAAAAATGTTCCAAGACAAGAAGAGCACAATGACTCACTCTGCCACTATTCTGCATCTGAACTGAAACAAGAAAGGCAGCAGGGAAGTGTAGACTCCGCTATAATATGGGGAAGTGTGCAGAAAAGAGAGAGACCTCTACTTTGTTACACAGCTATATGCACCTCTATTTTAATAACACAGACTTCCTGATTTACTCTCAGAAATGCATTCAGATCACATGGCAATGCTGAGAAGTGCACTTTTTGCACAGTAGAGAGATGTGAGGTTAAATTGCATGTTCCAAACATGTCCCAGAAGTTTTACTCAGCTCTACAGCATGAGCTAATATGTCTTACTGTGACTATAAAAAAGGTTATTAAAAGTACATGGTCAGAGCTCTGCTTAGCACAGCTAAAGTAGCTTTAAACCATCTTTGCAATTCCTAAGCTTGGGGATAGCTGGAGGCCAATCTGAGCCTCTGTGTAAATTAGAGCAGCCTCAGGGCTTCTCCGAATTTTGTTTGGCTACAGACAACTCTCTTCCCCTTCCCTCCCCATCAGAAGGGTCTTCTACTATAGCAACATGCTGGCTGTCCTTCCCCCTGCCCCCTCCAGTTAAGCATTTCCCTATTTTGGGGAATCACCACTGGCTGCTTAAGGTGTCTTTCTGCCTGCTAATGAAGAAGCACAATGCAGTTGGACTAGGAGACCAGGATGTGGCTCATAATAGTTAGATTGTTTTAAATATTCTTTTATCACATCACATAATGCCTATGGAATTAGCTTTTTTACTATTTATTTGAGTGGTGCATTCACCTCTTTCTTCCTTTCCTTTCTTTTTCATATCCCAACTGCCAGTGCACTTTTCTCCTGCCTATTCCTCTAAGCCCATGCAGCTCTCTTCAAGCCCAAATGTGGCTAAGGTCCTCTGCCTCCACCTTTGTAGGTTAACTTAAATTTCTATAAAAACTGCCTAGTTGGGAGCTGGTGCATGCCCCCCCCACTGAAGTTTTTCCAGAGGAATTTAAATGAACGAGCTAATGCGGCCTCATGATGGGTTCTGGTTGGGAGGAAAGATTTAAGGGTGACTCCCAGCCATGACCCCACTTTAGAGAGACAAACAAAAACCGTTACATTTCAAAGGGGTTCTAAAGCCAAGATTCCCCCCGGCTGCTCTGCAGCTGCAATTAGTCCTTTGGTTTAAATTTCTACTGAAAAACCCAACGGTGAACATTAAACAGCTCCCTGCTGGGCTTTTCATTAGAAAAAGAGTAGATTGCTGAGCAGGGAGAAGAGCAATAAAGGGCGCAGCAGTGTATAAAAGACACAGAAGAGGGTCAAGAGAAGAGACAAATGATAGAAGGCAGCAAGAAAGCAGAAAGGGCCCAGGATGAGAGACCAAATATATGCAGAATGTGGAGAAGTTAGGTGATTCAAAAGGAACAGTGTAAACTAGTCTTTACAGTGTATTTGACATATTTTCCCAAGATGCCATTTGTGACTGTGTTGCTGTCTTCTGCTTGAAAGTCATCCTGATTTGTGTGGTGTTGCTAAACAGCTGCATGGGCACGTTGGGTTTAACTGATCACCATCCAAGATCTGAAGACCATTTCATAATATAAATGACCAACCACTAGGTTTCAAACCGTGTCTGAGCTGCATAGACAGCTTGCTTGTTCTCCCTGTCTCCACACACCTGCCTTGTCCATTGCTTTGAACTTCACATTTATTTCCACTTGCTGGTCTGATCTGCTGAGGAAAGTTGTCGGCTGTTCCCTTTAGCCAACAAAACAATTTTGTCTGCTTTATTAAAGCTTAATTGCTTGGACTGCCTGACCAGAATGAGGCACGTGATGGCCTCAGCATGGACTGAGAGAATAATCTCCCAAATCCTCTTTTTTTTTTTTAATGCATTATGCTCTTTTTTATTACCTGTCATTTCTCAGCCTCTCTTGATTTACATGAAGCACCTTTCCACAGCGGGTTATCAGGTTTTCTGGCAGGAAGATGGAGGTTTCTCTTGACACAGAAATCAGGGGAACAGTAGGAGAGTGGCATAAATTTGGCATTGCATCTTCCCCCCCACTGTCTGCACACACACTACCTTGAAAGTCAATGGGCTTGGGCTCTAGAAGCTTATTTAAGAGTCCCTGAAATTTGAAAGGCAACATTGCAGAAGGAAACTTTTGATTCCACCAATGAACTGCAGGCCTGTGTAAATTGCTGGGGAAGGATTTCATCATGTCTTAGAAAAAAGCTGAACTTTTTTCTCTCTCTTTTTTTTTTCTCTCCACACAATGCAGATGCCTACTGTATTCCAATCAGTTGTCTGATTATGCTGGAACTCTGAGAGCAGAGGGGAAATCAGTTCAGAAGTCAAGATGGGCATATCTTGGGTATTCCTCTTAGAGATGGGCAGGAAACAGTTTTCCCATCCTGGGAAAATTTTCAAGAATTTGAAAATATTTCCCATCTTGAATCAGGATGCAAAGTCAAAATCTTGAAAAATTTTGTGTACTGACATTCTGAAGAAAAATTCAGTCTGAGTCAATCAAAATGTTTTATTTCAATAATTTTGAAATGTTTCATTTAAATGTTGACCTCTATTTTTATTATAATTAGCTTCAATTTAAAAAAAATATATCAAATCCCCCAAATGGATTTTTTTTTGGTTGTGGAAATGTCAAAATGAGACATTTTGACAATTTAAAAACTTTTATTGATTTTTTTTTTCAAAATGAGAAATTTGTGGAAACAAATCTTTTCCACAAATGGTTATGAATTCAAGGAATCAGCATTTTCTGATGGGGAAAGATGTTGAAAATGTTTTAATCATCTTTAATTTAAGTGCAGCTACTGATATATAAGAAACAAACATACCTATAACAACTAGAAAGAGAATGTTGACTCTCAAGATTGTGGGGTATTTTCAGAGGTGGTTTGTCAGAGGCAACACCACTACTTTCAGTAGTGCATCACCTGCTTTCACCAGGTATGAATTTGGGATCAAATGAACTATTGCCCTGCTCCTTGTATCGCCATTTACACAGTGCAAGGTGGATGTAAAATGCTATCAAATCAGAATATCACTTTACACCCACTTTTGCAGTGGTGTAAATGACTACACAAGCTTCAGGGCAATGGAGAAGATTGTTCTTTGGCTTTTAGATACTGTGAGCCAGTTGTAACTCAGTGTACCTCCATTGAAGTCTATTCTATTTTGGCCCTTTGGTTATAATTGTAAGAACACCCCACCCCAAAATGAAAATATTTCAGCATTTTAACTATTAAGATTGCAGCATGCAAATTGATTTGTTAGGCATACCACAAAACTGATGGAGTTACCTCTATCGACAAAATCCCACCACCCTGCCATGGGCTGGTTTGTGATTGTTTAAAAATAAACACATGTACACATGAACCCTGCATGGTGACAGATTGCTACATGGTAAGTTGTCCTTAACATGACTCTTTGGCTGCCTTACCTGCACTCTCACCACAAATTCATTTCCCCAAGACCTACCTGAGCATCTTCAAACAACTACTATTTCCTTATAAGATTTGCTTGACATAAAGATATATTTTTTACTCCTAATTTTGAACTTCTACCCTCTTCCAGAAAATTACAATGGGTGAAGGTGCAGAATGAGCAATATTCAGTTCGGGATCACTGATAGGTTTCCTATATTATGTGACCAGCTGGGGCTGGAAATAGAAGCTTTATCTCTTTAGAAAGGGGACAGTGCCATTTTCCAATAGCACTTTTAGCTCTTGGAAGTTTCCAAGTTGTGAGATATTTAAAGATGCAGTTGGTAACTTTTAGATGTGTTTTACATTTTCTCTGTTTCACCCTTGTACAGTTAAGCTTGTTTTAATTAAGGTACCTGGTTTAGACTTACAGGTGTAGAAGAAATAGTCCCAATATAATTTTTTAAGATGTTCTAAAAAGGGTGTTCTCTCTCTCTCTCTCTTTATTTCTTTTATCAGTGGCATATGTAGAATATATAGAATCATAGGACTGGAAAGGGTCTTGAGAGATCATCTAGTCCAGTCCCCTGCACTCCTAGTATGACTAAATATTATCTAGAGACCATCCATGACAGGTGTTTGTCTAACCTGCTCTTAGAATCATAGAATCTCAGGGCTGGAAGGGACCTCAGGAAGTCATCTAGTCCAACCCCCTGCTCAAAGCAGGACCAACCCCAACTAAATCATCCCAGCCAGTGCCTTGTCAAGCCTGACCTTAAAAACCTCTAAGGAAGGAGATTCTACCACCTCCCTAGGTAACCCATTCCAGTTCTTCACCACCTGTTACAAATTTCCAATGACAGAGATTCCACAACCTCCCTAGGCAATTTATTCCAGTGCTTAATCACGCTGACAGGTAGGAATTTTTTCCTTATATCCAACCTAAATTGCCCTTGCTGCAATTTAGGTCTATTGCTTCTTGTCCTATCCTCAGAGGTTAAGGAGAACAATTTTTCTCCCTCCTCCTTGTAACAACCTTTTATGTAATTTAAAACTTTTACATCCTCTTTGTGTTCTCTTCTCCAGACTAAACAAACCCAGCTTTTTCAGTCTTCCCTCATACATCATGTTTTCCAAACCTTTAATAATTTTTGTTGCTCTTCTCTGGACTTTCTCCAATTTGTCCACATCCTTCCTGAAATGTGGCATCCGGAACAGGACACAATACTCCAGTTGAAGCCTAATCAATGCGGCGTAGCACAGAATTACTTTTCATGTGTCTTGCTTACAACACTCCTGGTAATACATCCCAGAAAGATGTTTGCTTTTTTTCCAATAGTGTTACACTGTTGATTCCTATAGTGAGGTGGTATGAAGGTTTTGTATGCACTTCTAATGATCTTCATAACTAATAAAGTTACTGTTTTGTAAGTAATTTGATCATCCCAAATATATTCTGACAAAACATTTATATCATAGCACATTATGATGTGTTCCATATTTTAGATGAGTTGGGTAGGTAGATAGATAGCTCCTTTAATTGCAGGATAAAAATAGAATTCTCTATTCAAGTGGAAAGGAAAAAAAGTGATTAGAACAGTCTAAGTTTGTAAAGACAAACTGCTACAATGAAAAATGTGTTTGTTTTACTTGTGACCTGTTACAAAATGATACCATTTTTAAAGTGCTAGGATTATAAAATCTCATCTATAAGTAGTTGACATTTATTACCCATTGCTTTTTATCACTGTACGTCACTTTTGTCGCTGACCCTGTTTAAAACCAACCAACTAACGGTAGACTGTTATTCATGTAAAACTAAAGCTATAATGCACTAGATTCCATATGAGCTCTAAAACTGTTCAGAAGGGAATTCTTCCATGTAGTATGACATTGATTAGATGTAAACCTAATATTACATGGTCTGCACATAAGTAGGCATTCTAGGTTGACATAATCTCCTATTTTTATTTCTTTTGTACAGTATCACAAGACTAACTACCCAAGGCTACTCCCACAAAAGATGAAGACTCCCATCTTGGAAGTCTTTGGAAAGCAAAGATTATAGTATTTATGACACCACATAAATAGCATAATGAGCCCTGAGTGTTGCATATGACATTTTATAACCAAGAGACCAGTAAGTGCTATAGCTTGGAGGTAGGATAGTGATTGCCATTTATTTTATTTTTTTCCTGCTTAAATGCATGGCAGGAAATTTCTCATATTCAAGCCCTTTTTGTGATATGAGATGGCTTATGCTATGTATGTCCCCTTCAGAAAATATATCTAGTAGCATACGTTTTTAGTTTCCTCTCTAACACACACTGTAAGGTGGATATAGTGCATGCATCCACCTATGCAATAGAGTAGACTGTCTTATTTGAATGTGACTCCCCACCCATTTCAGGGACAAATGTTACCCCTACGCAAAGTGGAATTGTGATTTTGGTGCACTGAGCTGACAGAGGCTGAAAAAAGCTTCCTCTTTCTTTTCTCCACTTGCATAAACCATGTGAGGCCTGATTAAAAGCTAAACGAAGTAATTTATTAACTCACAGATTTTAAGGCCAAAAGGGAATATTATGATCATCTTTTCTGATTCCTTGCATAGCACAGGCCTTAGATTTTTATTGAAAGATTTCAGTGGGCTTTGGACTATGCTTTAGTCAACTAAAGAACCAATGATGGCCCAAATGCTATAAAATACCTGCCCCCCCCCCGCATGTAAAACCTCCAGGAAGATTTGCATAACAATTAATTTGGTCACTTCTCTGATGGTAACTCTGGGGCTTAACTACTGGAATTTCACTGAGTCTCTTAACTGTAAAAAGGCTCTCCCAGTGTTGTTTGAAAGTCTTGCATACAAAATAAGCCTTTAGCACCACGTCTTATCTCTCAGATTCCAACCCATGAAAGCTTATGCTGAAATAAATTTGTTAGTCTCTAAGGGTATGTCTATACTTACCCGTCGCGTCGGAGGCGCGGGATCGATGTTCTGGGTTCGATTTATCGCGTCTTGTCAAGACGCAATAAATCGAACCAGGAAGTGCTCCCTCGTCGACGCTGGTAATCCAGCTCGACGAGTGGAGTAGGCGGAGTCGACGGGGGAGCCTGCGCGCCGCGTCTGGACCACAGGTAAGTTCGAACTAAGGTACTTCGACTTCAGCTACGTTATTAACGTAGCTGAAGTTGCGTATCTTAGTTCGATAGGGGGGGGGTTAGTGTAGACCTGGGCTAAGGTGCCACAAGTATTTCTTTCTTATTTTCTTTTTGCTGACACAGACTAACACGACTACTACACAGAATTAATACTTTCTCTTCATTCCACTACAGTATTAGCTTCAATTTCTATCCATTTAACTCCAGACATTCAGATGATTTGCATAGTTTGTAATTTGGTTACAGATAATGTTACAGACCTTTCACATATTTAGAACGCTCTATGATACTTTCATCGGGCACATTTTGTGTGCATAATGCATAAACAAACAAGCCTTTATCATCTAAAATTCCCTCTCAGCTCTCAGCTTGCTCTCTCTCTTACACACACACACCATTCACAACTTCATATTCAAATACACATAACAGGACTGTTATCTTCATGACATTTACAGTGGATGTAGCAGAGGCTGCATGTGTCAGGTCCTCTTTCTGTTGAAAGGTTGTATGTAGGGTGATGTTGGATATCGGGCAATGTGTATATGCCCGTATAACTTTTATGGGGTTAAAATATGAAATAGCATTTGTAACTACCTTAAGTTACAGACAAGTCTCATCTTACGCGGGGGTTCCGTTCCGCGGTTCCGTTCCGCGGTTAGCGCGTAAAGCGAAAAACCGCGTATAGTGAAACGCCATTGAGTTGAATGTCGGACGGAATTGCCCACAGTACCTATGCCGTTTTAAAATGGTTATTTTTCTTTTTTTTTCCTGTTTTTGCCGACCGCGCAAAGCTGAATTCGCGCATGTTAAATGCGCCTCAGATGCGACTCCCCTGTATAGTGTAGCTTATTGTCTGTCTGACTTATACCATTTGTCCTTGGCTCCCTACATTAGTAGTGTGTGTTTCTCGTGGCTATTTGTATAGTACCTAACAATCAATTAGCCTCTCCAGCACATCTGCATGGATACTGTGGAGCTCATATTTTCACACCCTGCTGTTAGCATGATAATCTAATTGTCAGTCCTCCAACTATATATGTGTAATTTGCAGGTTAAAATGGCTTCAAATTAAAGATGTCCTTGTAGGGGAAAAAACAGAACCCCCATAATGCCTGGATCAGGCAACTGACAGCTCTGCTTTCTGCTAAAAGGATTATTAATTTTCACCTCCCCCCACCTTCCCAACCTCTTCTAAAAATCATTAAGAATTATACTTCTTCCAACCAGCACCCTCTGCACAGTCCAAAATGACAGTCCAAATAGGAGATGCACATTCATCTTGTTTCATGATTTTTCTATTTTAAATATTGTGCTTTTAAGTGTGTGTGTGTGTGGGTGGGGGGGAGCTCATTTGAAACATACTTTAGTATTTGTGGCTTGTAGGGAATCTGCTAAAACAATGATGTGGAAAGTGCAGTCAACTGATCTGATTGTTTAGCTAGTTTTGTACTGAATCTGGTAAGGGAAGTGTTGAGAGCATTCCAGTATGGTTAGTAGGAAATAAATTATTAATACAATTTGTTAAAGGGCGTAAGTGGCTTAGGTTTCTAAATCCCATTGAAAGTCAATGGGATTAAGGCATCTAAATTACTCAGGCCTGTTTGAAAATGTTACCCTCTGGCGATCCAAAACTATCCTTGGAATTGCAGCTATTACCTTTGGGTAAATCCAGTGGTTGCTTTATAAAACACCAGTGTGGCCTTGGTTCTTAACAGAAAGAAACATGTGCAAAACTTGGCGATTTTTCTTTACAGGGGGTTTAATCTTTACCTTTTTTTTAATTTCTGATGAGTCTGAAAACTCAAAGTGGAACTCAGTTGAAAACACATGGGTTTGGGTGGAAATAATAAACAGCTTTCTGGCCCCTTTGAGGGGGGCTTTGCATGCAGGTCACTGAACCTTTCACTGTTTGAGTTTTAGTTTCATACAGCTGTAAATGGAGCCCTCTTCTTTTGGGTTGGTAGGAAAGAAAGGGTGCAAATACTTTAGGTACAAAGTCTGCATTACCTACAGAAAGAAATTGCATAGTAATTTTTAGTTAAATCTTTAGGATACAATAGGAAGGTGCAATACTGCTCTTGTCTCTCAAGTTCCTTGATGGGTACCATATAAATAGACAGATATTCCTGCTTACCTCACTTCTGGTTCAAGTAAATGCTACTATAGCTAGTCTCACTTTCAAAGGAAATTGAACAGGTCTGGCTTTAAAGCCTTCTGTATTTCCATCTGCGTGTGTTGGTCCTCCCCCTGGAGCCCAAGTTAGGTCACCTAAGTGGGTAAATTGACAGCTGACTTGAACACTTGCAGAATTGTTTTCTCTACTGAATTTGACAGCTACCTTTTTTGTTCTCTAAACATCTGGGAAATCCCACTGGCATAGGTGTTTTGAAAATGTGCTCAGATCTTTTCCATGTTCTGTAGATTTCAATGCTGATAGCTGTAATATACCTCCAGCTGAGATGAGGACTGCTAGGTCTGGTGCAGCTAATCTCGTTGGCAGCCAAATTCTTAACTGATTAATACACAGAATTCAGTATTAACTAAAGCTGTGTGGGAACTGGAATGTCCATTTCAGAGGATATTCTTTGATTTTGTAATTTGTTTAGTTCTGAATTGGAACAAAAACATAGAATTTTGTTACTTCCCACAAAATGGAATTTTCAGAAACAATTTGTTTCCGGTCAATCAACTTTTTTTTTTTAGAAAAAATTGAAACATTTCACTGAAATTTTCACTTTTTAAACAGTTTTTCTTACAATTTTCTATAGTATAAAATTTAAAAAAACCAGTGCTTTCAATCTAAAATTAAAATGTTCCATTCTATAAATGTCAAAACACTTTTTAACTTTTTTTCTCCTGAAACATTTAATTGAAATTGACACAGGAAGTTTCAATTCAATATTGTTTGAAATTTTTCAGCCAGCTCTAATGTTTAACTCTCCCCTTCCTCCAATGTATCTTCCTCTGATTGTGGCCTTTCACCAACCCCCTCACGTCATTTTCCCAAATAGTAATAGGAAATGTTTCATTTGTAGACTGTCACCTACTAGCTAACAATGTCTGCCAAGAAATAATCCTTCTAAGTCAAAACTCTGAATTTCCAACTAGATATGGAACCAGACCAAACCCCGCAGCCAACCACTCCTAAACTTGGAATGTTCACTATCTGAATCTGGATTCAAATTTTGCAAATAGCCCCTTACAAAAACAAACAAAACACAACAAGAACAAAACAGTGAACCAACCTAAAATCCTGTATCAAGTTATCTCCAAATGCTTGGGTATTTGGAATCCAGACTTTATGGGTTGGGCCTAATCCCAACACACATTGGCCTGAATTCTCAGTAGCGACTTGTGACTTTGCATGCCTCAATTTTTGGGTGCCCAACCTACGACACTTTAAAAAGGACTTGATTTTCAAAGGCGGATGCTGAGCACTTTGGAAAATCAGTAGGATGTCAGATGTCAAAATCAAAGGCACCCCAAATCACATGTCACTTGAAGAATTAGGTCCTTGATATTTTAAAACACTAGCAGATGAAAGATACAATGAGATGTATCTGATAGTTTATTGAGGAAAATAACTATATATTATATAGCCATCAGGAACAGTATCCCTGATAATGTCATGGCAAACCTGGTGGCGTAACTTTGTGACTTTGTCCTCACCCACAACTATTTCAGATTTGGGGACAATGTATACCTTTAAGTCAGCGGGACTGCTATGGGTACCCACATGGCCCCACAGTATGCCAACATTTTTATGGCTGACTTAGAACGCTTCCTCAGCTTTCGTCCCCTAACGCCCCTATTCTACTTGCACTACATTGATGACATCTTCTGGACTCATGGAAAGGAGGCCCTTGAGGAATTCCACCAGCATTTCAACAATTTCCACCCCATCATCAACCTCAGCCTGGACCAGTCCACACAAGAGATCCACTTCCTAGACACTACAGTGCAAATAAGCAATGGTCACATAAACACCACCCTATACCGGAAACCTATGGACTGCTATACTTACCTACATGCCTCTGCCTTTCATCCAGACCACATCAGATGATCCATTGTCTACAGCCAAGCTCTAAGATACAACCGCATTTGCTCCAATCCCTCAGACAGAGACAAATACCTACAGGATCTCTATCAAGCATTCTTAAAACTACAATACCCATCTGGTGAAGTGAAGAAACTGTTTGACAGAGCCAGAAGAGTACCCAGAAGTCACCTGTTACAGGACAGGCCCAACAAAGAAAGTAAGAGTACACCACTAGCCGTCACCTACAGCCCCCAACTAAAACCTCTCCAGCGCATCATAAAGGATCTACAACCTATTCTGAAGGATGATCCCGCACTCTCCCAGACCTTGGGAGACAGGCCAGTTCTCGCTTACAGACAGCCCCCCAACCTGAAGCAAATACTCACCAGCAACTACACACCACACAACAAAAACACTAACCCAGGAATCAATCCCTGCAACAAACCCTGTTGCCAACTCTGTCCGCATATCTATTCAAGGGACACCATCAGAGAATGCAACCACATCAGCCACACCATCAGGAGTTTGTTCACCTGGACATCTACCAATGTGATATATGCCGTCATGTGCCAGCAATGCCCCTCTGCCATGTACATTGGTCAAACCGGACAGTCTCTATGCAAAAGAATAAATGGACACAAATCAGACATCAAGAATTATAACACTCAAAAACCAGTAGGAGAAAACTTCAGTGTCCCTGGACACGCAACAACAGACTTAAAAGTGGCAATTCTTCAACAAAAAACCCTTCAAAAACAGACTCCAACGAGAAATTGCTGAACTGGAATTACTTTTCAAACTGGACACCATCAAATTAGGTCTGCATAAAGACTGGGAGTGGAAGGGTCACTACAAAAACTAATTTCCCCCTGGTGATATTCACACCTTCTTGTCAACTGTTTGAAATGAGCCACCTTGATTACATTGCCCTACAAGTGATTGCACTACAAAAGTGATTTTTTCCTCCCTTGGTATTCACCCCTTCTTGTCAACTGTTGAGAATAGTCCACTTCCACCTTAATTGAACTGGCTTGTTAGCACTGACCCTCCACTTGGTAAGGCAACTCCCATCTTTCCATGTGCTGTGTATTTATACCTCTCTACTGTATTTTCCACTCCATGCATCTGATGAAATGGATTTTAGCCCACAAAAGCTTATGCCCGAATAAATTTGTTCGCCTCTAAGGTGCCACCAGGACTCCTCGTTGTTTTTGCTGATACAGACTAACACGGCAACCACTCTGAAACCTATATATTTTATATTGTCACTTCTCTTGGTAATTTATTAAAATGCACTGCATAAGTATAAGGAGGCTTCTTTTTAGTGTTAGATATAAACTATATTTATTTGAAACCAATCACATCAGAAGAAAATATCCTTTTTTATTCTACATGTGTATGTTTTTGGCTGTTGTTTGGGCACAATAAATAATGGAGGCAATAAATTTCAAGAGGTTTATTATGGCCAAGTTAGGAATAGCAGCTTCTTTCTCCTCAGTGCAGCAGATTTATGCATGCGCTTCAGCTATTGCAGGTACTGTGTAGCTGGTAGGTAATAGTGATGATTTCAGTTGATTGGCAAATGTTTTTTTTCCCCATGGAAAATTGGATAAATTTTTTTTAAAAAAATCATAGAACATTTCCATGGAAAATTTTGAATTTCCAGCAAAAAAATTGAAATATCTCAGCTAAAAGCTGAAATATTTGTATTCTGAAATGCTGCAGCGATACCTATTGAGCATTTGGGTTCCTCATGCTCTCATTCTCCACAATTTCCACTTTTGGTGAGGGGAAAGGTATGTCATGGCAGGTGCATATACCAATGTGGTCCACCTGGGGAGTCTTTGGCCCCATTTCAGAACTGAAATATGTTGGTTTTTAGCAAAGTATTTTGAATTTGGGGTGTTTAGTTTTTCAATGCAAAATTTAAAGTTTCTTATTTTCCACAGAAAGTAGATACTTTTCTTGAAAAATGTCGTTTAGTGAAAAACACAATTTTCCATCAAAGAAAAAGTTTATATAGACAATTTTCAACTAGCCCTGGCAATCATTGTTTAAGGGATCTAGCAACTATTGGAAAGATGCTCATAGAAAATGTACACAATTTTAGCATTATCTGACCTGCAGAATGCAGTCATGTTCTATGTATGTATGTATTTAATGAATATATTTTCCCACTAATGAAATGAAGCATCCGGTGAACAAGTCTTTCCAGGCAAACTTGATTGATTTTTCTTTCTTTTATTTATTTATTTGTTTTGCCACAGTTTCAAAATTCATATTTGAAGAAAATACACTGGGCATTAAATACTTGGGACCTAAATCTCCTAATTTCACTGGCACAAATCTTATGTAACTCCATTAAAGTCAAAGGAATTGCATCAATCTAAAACTAGTGTGAGGTCAAAAACAGGCCCTTGAAATGTTAGTAAAATTTCTGACATAGTATCACATGAAAGAGTCTCTCAAAATAAATTCAGATTGGCTTGGTGTAAGGGTCTCAGTCTACGGCGGGGTGGTGGGGCGCCAGCCCGCCTCGCTGTGCTCGGTCGAGTGTCTTGGGGAATCGGCGGTCTCAGACCCGAACTCCTCGGGTCGGGCTCGGTGCGGTAGCGGCTAAGCCCTAGCCCTGGTCAGGGCAGGTAACAAACAGCCGAGAGCTCAGGCCCTCAGGCAGGGGCTGAGCAAACAGCAAGTCAATGAGCCCTAGCCCTGGGGCAGGGCGGGGCAGCAAATAGTTCAGAGCTCAGACCCTCAAGCAGAGGCTGAGCAACAGTAAGTCAATAAGCCCTGGCCCTGGGGCAGGGCGGGGCAGCTAACCGTTCAGGGCTCAGACCCTCAAGCAGGGGCTGAGCAAACAGCAAGTCAATGAGCCCTAGCCCTGGGGCAGGGCGGGGCAGCAAATAGTTCAGAGCTCAGACCCTCAAGCAGGGGCTGAGCAACAGTAAGTCAATAAGCCCTGGCCCTGGGGCAGGGCGGGGCAGCTAACCGTTCAGGGCTCAGACCCTCAAGCAGGGGCTGAGCAGACAGTAAGTCAATAAGCCCTGGCCCTGGGGCAGGGCGGGGCAGCAAATAGTTCAGGGCTCAGACCCTCACGCAGGGGCTGAGCAAACAGTAAGTCAATAAGCCCTGGCCCTGGGGCAGGGCGGGGCAGCAAATAGTTCAGGGCTCAGACCCTCAAGCAGGGGCTGAGCAGACAGTAAGTCAATAAGCCCTGGCCCTGGGGCAGGGCGGGGCAGCAAATAGTTCAGGGCTCAGACCCTCAAGCAGGGGCTGAGCAAACCCAGGTCCTGGTTCTGGGGAACCTGGGAGAGGGGGAGACTGCCACCCACACCTTGGGTGGCAGGGGGGACGCAGGCCCACCCACTCCACTGCGTCCCGGCCCGGGGCCCTAACAGCGGCAAAGGATCCGCCGCTGGGTCAGTGGGGATCCTGGCCGCAACACACTGACATGGGCTCTGGCCCCGGTGCAGCCAGACTGGGGTCGGCTGTCCCCGGGCCACTTCCTAACTCCCCCTCGGGCGGTACCTGAGTCCAGGGGGTGTCCTCGGCGGGTTCTAGCCTCATGGGCTCCTCGTCCGACTCGCGGTCACTCGGCAGGTCCGGCAACTCTTCTGGAAAGTAGCCGCTTGGCAGGTCCGGCCACTCCTCTGGAGAGGGGCCGCTCGGAGGGCCCGGCCACTCCTGTGGAGAGGGGCCGCTCGGCGGGCCCGGCCACTCCTGTGGAGAGGGGCCGCTCGGCGGGCCCGGCCACTCCTCTGGAGAGGGGCCGCTCGGCGGGCCCGGCCAGTCCAGGCGAGTACCTGGGGCCACAGGGGTTTCCCAGTCCCGAGGTAAGCCGGCTGCGTCTGGTCTCCCTGCTGGCTGGGTCTCTAGTGAGCTCCGCAGGCCCGCCTTTATACTTCCGGGTCGCTCCCTTCTACTTCCGGGTCGTGCCATTCTACTTCCGGGTCGCGGCCCATCTCTGGGTGGAGCGGGCCCTGAGCCTCCTGGCCCCGCCCACTCTGGCCACTGGGCTGGTGTTTCACTCTGCGGGGAGGTGGGGCGCCAGCCCGCCTCGCTACACTTGGATATGAACACTGTCATGTGGACTGAAAACTGTCACTGTGATGAACACTGTCATGTGTCTGGAGGACCAACATCAGAGAGTATTACTGGATGGCAGCAGATTAGATTAGGAAAAGGAGTCTGGAGTTAACACTGATCCTTATTGTACAACACTAAACTAATTTAGCATTTTTATCAATGAATTGGAAGAAGAGCCTAAACAGAACATTAAAGAGGCAATCAGAAAGGAAACTTAGTAGGCAGTGGAATCTTGACCAAGGCAGCAAGATAGATATTTTTCAATCTTTTTTCAACATATATGTTATATTTTTATTTACTTTTTACCATTTTCTTTGTTTCCTCCTGCTCAAAGCTTTTATGATTCTAACTCAGCAGCCTCAGGGTTGCATTGAAAATCTTTATTATTAGTTTAATTTTAATTTTAATGTACTCAAGTTGAGGTGACAAGTTCTGGAAAGGATTTTTCTAACTGCCAATTAACTGTAGGACATAGACAATGAATGGTGAGTGATACAACACAGGACAAATCACTGCCTCCAATGAATGCAGAACTATAAAATCAATGTTGGTTCATGTTGTTCCATAAAACAATTAATACTAAAATTTGAGTTAAAATGTCTCCTGTCTCATAAGCCATTGGATCATTAGCCTTAAAAATGTCAACATGTCACTGTCAATTTAAACTGAATCACTAGCCAAGGTAACACCGTGAAGTACATTTTAAATATTGATATTTTTGGTCTGTTAATCGGCCACTGAAAGGACTTAGAAAGAATTGAATAGATACAGAGAAAGAAAAATTGGGAGACATACGTATATTAGCCTAGTATAGCTCATTGTAGGCATGTCAGTTCTCATCTCTCCATCTGTAGGTACATATACAGTGTATTGTATTGCATATGTCCACTATTTGAACAGCTGTTTACATAAATAGTGCATCCAGGACTTTTATACAAGTAGAAGAAATACCTTTCACTGTGTGTCTTGTTGTCCAAGGAGATAGCACATAAAGCTATGCAGCTCTATGAGAGTCTTGCAGTATTGCCAACACCAAATGCTCAAAAATCATGAGTCGGGATCACCAAAAATCATTAGATTGGCTTTAAAATCATGAAATTATGTACAAATACTTTGCCTTCTGTTTTTTGAGCCTTTAGGGTGCATTTTGAAGCTTTTTCCACAGTCACAAGGGCTAGAAACTTATTTTTTCTTTTAAGAATGAAAATCATCACATATCCACTTGACTCCAGGAGCTGGGTCTTTAAGGAAAACAATAATTATCTGAGACTCATGACAAAATCATGTATAACTAACTTGTATAACTAAGAGCAACTTTATTTTAAGCCACTGATTCTGTTTACGGCATGGGAAGTGTTAAATGCCAGTATTCATCCCTAATCATGAAAAAAACTCATATTGTACCTTGGGCTTTGTTTTGGTAGGGTAGGTTGTATTGTTAGGGTTGGGTATTATGATTTACTTTATTTATTTGTATTGTGACAGCTCCCAAACATGTCAATGAATGCTAGACACTGAATAAATATATAGAAGCTACAATTCATGCACTGAAGAGTTTACCAGCTAATGCCCTGATCCTTAATACTGTTACATTTGTGCTTTAACTTTATACATTGTGAGTAGCCTTAATGGGATATTCACAGTGTGTAAAGTTAAGTACATGTGTTAGCTGCAAGATCAGGATCTACTATGAGATCAGACAAAAGCGAGTGAGAAAGAAATAGGAGGAAAGATGGTAATAGTAACAAGATCAAATAGGTTCATTAGAAAGCTATTGGACAGTTTGGTAATTCCAAACCAAGTTAGTTATGCCTAACTGCCACTCAGCCTAGCCATAACTGGTTGGCTGATTTCTTTTGGGCAACACAGGAGGAGAGTGTATTCATGAATGAGAAAGTTTGGAAGTTTTGGTGGGAGAAGACAAATGATCACAGCAATCTAGAGATAATTGATAAGACTGTGTGAATGAAATATGAAATTTAAGATTAGCTTTATTTTTGTCCTCTCAGCCTTGATGGGACCCCTTTAAGAGGTGCTTTTTGTAGTTCCTTAGAATGAAAATATCATCTCCAAAAATAAAGAAAATGTTAAAAAAGCATGATGCATAATCCAGCACAGTGCATGTGATACTAAAAGCACTATGTCAGTTATAGATTATTAGAGAGAAATGATGCAACAACAAAAACAAAGAAAAAAATCGACTTCCAAGGTTTGCAAAAATTATACTGAGTAAGAACTGTAGGTATGTATGTATCAAGTGATGGTACTTAAGTGCTGCAAATGTCCCAGCTTTTTCAGTTAATCAGCAAAGACTCACAGACAGCAAAGGATGCTTGGTAAGAGCTATTAGAAAGTGTTTTAGCTGTTAACTTCGCCTAAAGCAATTATATTAATGTTGGTTTTCTAAGCGTTTCACGTGGTGTCAGTAAGTCTGCTTATTGCCTTGTAGTTGATAATGGGTACCCTGAAGCCTCTGTCTTTCAAAACAGTTCTTCATTCTTTTATTTCCCCTGGAGAAAAATGCTATAAAAAAGATCTGCCACGGAAAGCATGGGAAGCATTCTAAGTGCCTTTTCAACATTATGACAGATGTGGCAATGTGTTTCCATGGCTGTGGAAAAGCACAAAAACCTTTCCATGGCCCTGTATATATACTGCTTTAACCAGCTGTCTTTGAGAAGAAGAAAGAAAAAGAAAGAAAGGCAAAGAGTCCCCAAGAATTGTAGTAGCAGATTTATTTATTGATAAAACGGGATGATGTGTGGAGGAGGAGAGCTATTGTTAGGGAAGTATCAGATATGCCTAAATTACTATATGAGTTCAATTGGCAGCCTTCATCTGGTTTCCAGTGGACAATGAACTGAATGAATTGGTAGAATAGGCACAGGGGCCAAAGATCAAATAAGCATAGAGAGAAAACTATCCTCCCACATCTAGAGATACTCCTTCCAGGCCTGTGGGTTGAGTCACATTAATAGGGTGATGTCATGCTAGGAGTCTACTACAGGCCACCTAACCAGGTGGAAGAGGTGGATGAGGCTTTTTTTAAACAACTAACAAAATCATCCAAAACCCAAGATTTGGTGGTGATGGGGGACTTCAACTATCCAGATATATGTTGGGAAAATAACACAGCGGGGCACAGACTATCCAATAAGTTCTTGGACTGCATTGCAGACAACTTTTTATTTCAGAAGGTTGAGAAAGCTACTAGGGGGGAAGCTGTTCTAGATTTGATTTTAACAAATAGGGAGGAACTCATTGAGAACTTGAAAGTAGAAGGCAGCTTGGGTGAAAGTGATCATGAAATCATAGAGTTCACAATTCTAAGGAAGGGTAGAAGGGAGTACAGCAAAATAGAGACAATGGATTTCAGGAAAGCGGATTTTGGTAAGCTCAGAGAGCTGATAGGTAAGGTCCCATGGGAATCAAGACTGAGGGGAAAAACAACTGAGGAGAGCTGGCAGTATTTCAAAGGGACACTATTCAAAAGCAAACTATTCCGCTGGGTAGGAAAGATAGAAAATGTGGCAAAAGACCACCTTGACTTAACCACGAGATCTTGCAAGATCTAAAAAATAAAAAGGAGTCATATAAAAAATGGAAACTAGGACAAATTACAAAGGATGAATATAGGCAAACAACACGGGAATGCAGGGGCAAGATTAGAATGGCAAAGGCACAAAATGAGCTCAAACTAGCTACAGGAATAAAGGGAAACAAGAAAACTTTTTATCAATACATTAGAAGCAAGAGGAAGACCAAGGACAGGGTAGGTCCACTACTCAGTGAGGAGGGAGAAACAGTAACAGGAAACTTGGAAATGGCAGAGATGCTTAATGACTTTTTTGTTTCGGTCTTCACCGAGAAGTCTGAGGGAATGCCTAACATAGTGAATGCTAAAGGGAAGGGGGAAGGTTTAGAAGATAAAATAAAAAAAGAACAAGTTAAAAATCACTTAGATAAGTTAGATGCCTGCAAGTCACAATGACCTGATGAAATGCATCCTAGAATACTCAAGGAGCTAATAGAGGAGGTATCTGAGCCTCTAGCTATTATCTTTGGTAAATCATGGGAGACAGGAGAGATTCCAGAAGACTGGAAAAGGGCAAATATAGTGCCCATCTATAAAAAGGGAAATAAAAACAACCCAGGAAACTACAGACCAGTTAGTTTAACTTCTGTGCCAGGGAAAATAATGGAGCAAGTAATTAAGGAAATCATCTGCAAACACTTGGAAGGTGGTAAGGTGATAGGGAATGGCCAGCATGGATTTGTAAAGAACAAATCATGTCAAACCAATCTGATAGCTTTCTTTGATAGGATAACGAGTCTTGTGGATAAGGGAGAAGCGGTGGATGTGGTATACCTAGACTTTAGTAAGGCATTTGATACAGTCTCGTATGATATTCTTATCAATAAACTAGGGAAATACAACTTAGATGGGGCTACTATAAGGTGGGTGCGCAACTGGCTGGATAACCATACTCAAAGAGTAGTTATTAATGGTTCCCAATTCTGCTAGAAAGGTGTAACGAGTGGGGCTCTGAAAGGGTCTGTTTTGGGACCGGCTCTGTTCAATATCTTCATCAACGACTTGGATATTGGCATAGAAAGTACGCTTATTAAGTTTGCAGATGATACCAAACTGGGAGGGATTGCAACTGCTTTGGAGGATAGGGTCATAATTCAAAATGATCTGGACAAATTGGAGAAATGGTCAGAGGTAAACAGGATGAAGTTTAATAAGGACAAATGCAAAGTGCTCCACTTAGGTAGGAACAATCAGTTTCACACATACAGAATGGGAGGAGACTGTCTAGGAAGGAGTACGGCAGAAAGGGATCTAGGGGTTATAGTGGACCACAAGCTAAATATGAGTCAACAGTGTGATGCTGTTGCAAAAAAAGCAAACTTGATTCTGGGCTGCATTAACAGGTGTGTTGTGAGCAAGACACGAGAAGTCATTCTTCCGCTCTACTCTGCACTGGTTAGGCCTCAACTGGAGTATTGTGTCCAGTTCTGGGCACCGCATTTCAAGAAAGATGTGGAGAAATTGGAGAGGGTCCAGAGAAGAGCAACAAGAATGATTAAGGATCTAGAAAACATGACCTATGAAGGAAGGCTGAAGGAATTGGGTTTGTTTAGTTTGGAAAAGAGAAGACTGAGAGGGGACATGATAGCAGTCTTCAGGTATCTAAAAGGGTGTCATAAGGAGGAGGGAGAAAACTTGTTCATCTTAGCCTCTGAGGATAGAACAAGAAGCAATGGGCTTAAGCTGCAGCAAAGGAGGTTTAGGTTGGACATTAGGAAAAAGTTCCTAACTGTCAGGGTGGTTAAATACTGGAATAAACTGCCCAGGGAGGTTGTGGAATCTCCATCGCTGGAGATATTTAAGAGTAGGTTAGATAAATGTCTATCAGGGATGGTCTAGACAGTAATTGGTCCTGCCATGAGGGCAGGGGGCTGGACTCGATGACCTCTCGAGGTCCCTTCCAGCCCTAGAATCTATGAATCTATGAATAGGATATTGTGGGGGAAGCTTGTATTGGTGCTGATATTGCTATATCTGTTCTTTGAGGAAACGTCTGCATTAAACTCACATGTACATTTTTAAACGAATGAAAGAGAAGAAACGCATTTTGATTCTTTCTTTCGGTATCATGTCCACTCATACACCTTTTGCTCATTTCAATTCATCATTCAAAATGTAAATCCTGTTCCTGCTTTACATAAAGAAGTCCAAGAATACATTTTCATCCAAGCCTTGAAGTCCCATAGGAATCAGACATAAGTTTGCCTATCTGTTGGACTAGGTGTAATAAAAGAAGTCTATAAATCAGCTTGCTTTTTTATGCTCTATTGCAGATCTATGGCAAGATGAGATTACACCTCATTTTATTTTGGTTTCTGGGGTACAGTGACCAAAAGTAACCAAAAGTTACCTTGTTCATGGGACATATGAACACCACAGACAGAGAAGGGAGCATGCCCAAATTTTATTAGACTAATAACATAAAACATGAAATATGTTTTGTTGCACTTTGAAAGTTGGAAGACAACTTAAGATACATATAGGATTTCCAAAGAATTTTTTTTAAAATTATATGACATGCTATAGCATAACTGCAAGCAAATATACAATGGGTTTCTCTATAAGCCTTCTTACTTGCATAAAATATCCCTCTGGATTTCCCCAGGAGCTTCTGGAAGATTTGTTTGCATACAACACCTATAGTAAGTTTACAGAATGCACAAATATTCAATGTAGCGTAGAGAAAGCATCGAAGACACCTGTTTCAAGTGAAAATGTCAGATTTTAATTTTTATATTTACGTTTGCCTAAGCATTACAAATATATAGAAAAAGAGTAATAACAATGTTAGTCGTACACACATACCAAAGTAATAAAGGTCACTACTATAACCAAAATGCATTCATCATAATCTCCAGACGAAATCATCTCTTATCTGGAACACTTGAAGAGAAAAATCTTGAATGAAAGCACAATTTACAACTCTGATAGTATTCCCATTTTTCTCTGCGGTAATACAATGACTTCTTTGAGTTAACATTGGAGTTCGGCAGTTAATGGTTTTCCTCTCAAAATTTCTAAAAAATTCACAGACTGAAAATCTGGAAAAAAAAAATGTTCATGTCAATTGAAATGTTTTGTTTAGATAATTTTGAAAGATTTACTTTTACTTTTGATTTTTTTTACCAAAGTTAGCTTAAATTTCAAAATAAAAAGTTGTTTTGAACCAGAAAAGTAGACATTTTGTTTCCAAAAGGTTGAAGTGGAATGGTTTTATAGCTTAGACAATTTTCAAAATTTTGCCAAGTCAAGAAACATGGCAAAACAGACTCTTTCCAGCAAAAAGATTTCAACAAATCATTAAATAAATCCCAATCAGCTCTGGGAAGTTTACTTCGACTGTAGATGATCTCTTTTTTCCATTGACACGCAATATACCTCTTCACCATTCAAATGAAATATCTGCAAATAGTTTTTTCTTGAAGTCAGACATTTCTGCTACATTTCTAAAGGATGTGTCTTAAGATTCATGCCATCTACACTGCAGACTGTGTCACGATTTTCATAGCTGGAGACAAGCCCTTATGCAAGTTGATAGGCACAGAATAACCATTTTTGTCTTCTGTAATCAAAATTCAAAACAAGGTAAAATTATAGACTCTGATGCATTGTCAGGGTTTCCATTGAAGCCAATAAAAGCCTTGCTTATGTTTCAGAAGGCAGAATTTGGCCAAAGATCTCTTAAGAGTTTAAGAAATTTGTTAGTAATTATGTATATTTGCCTCATTCTTGTATTTATTGAAACAAATGTCTTTCTTCCTCTATGTCTACACTATGAGATAGGGGTGTGATTCTCCTGTTTGTGTACAATTATTTGCACTCTCATCAAGTCTAGCATGAGTATAAATAGCAGTGTAGCCACAGTAGAACTGGTAGTAGGGGGGCATGGCTTAGCCATGCCAAGTACAATCCTGTCAGAAACCTGTGCTACCTTGGCTACACTGCTATTTATACTCATGCTAGCTTGATGACAGCAAGTGCATGTATGTGTACACACGTAGGTGAATCAAAGGCTAAGTACACATAGTATAGTCATACCCATAGCCAATCCGGATCCAGTACTGGGACTTGCAGCATGATCTCCCACTTATTTGAGGATTAATTATTGTAGCGACATTTTGCGTAAGCAGTTTATAATTACTTATATTACAGAAGCACATAAAGTCCCAGGTGAGATCAGGGTGCTAAGTGCTGTACAAAGGCACAGTAAGAGACAATCTCTGTCACAAAGCATGCAAATAGACAAGCAGACCGTTTTCCCATTTTACAGATGGGAAACTGAGACAGAGAGAGTAAATTCCTTGCCCAAGGCCACACAGGAAGGTTTCCTAAGTCAAAGTTCATTGCCTTAAGCACTTGACCATCCTCTCTTTCTTTCTAAATAGGGAGGAGTGTGTGTGAGAAATAGCAGAACCCTAAAATAGCTGGTTCATTCTAAAGTAAAAGGATTACACAAATTTGAAGCTGGAATTCTATAACCTAAAAAATAATCTCCTTCCTTTCAGCTATTTTACAATTACTAAAGTGCAAGTTAAATGTGTTCTATTCCTCCTGTGAACTTTTCCTATTAATTACTAAGGGATACATATGCCATAAACATATACCAGAAACTAAATCCTGCGTCTAGCCAAACCAGATTGTTTCTAAATTTAGCAGAGTCTTTTAAATTGTTCACTGTATATACTTTACCTGAAGGTATCTATAAGAATGTGAACTTGTGACATTGAAAATTCTGGTTTTAGTGGCTGCTAAAACTTTACTAAACCGTTTACACCCAATTTGTAACACTGCTCTACAGCCAAAATGCTTCTGAAATAAATGTAGTCAAACTTTACTAATTCTGGGTCACTGAGAATGAAAATGATGCTTAAAATTGTTGATTGGCTCTAGTTTTCAAGACATGCTATTGGGTCAGTATATACGACCCTTGACTCGGGAATGGCGGAGGATAAGTGAGTTATAAAGGGAAGGGATCTCAATTTAAACCAGAAATGACTAAAATACATCTTTGACTGGATCTATGAATAAATCTATGACTGGGTTTGGACAGTACTTGCTTTTTAGGCAAAACAATGAATGATGCAATCTGAAGCTGGTATTGTGTCATACATGATATGAATTGCATCATGTTATTCCTAGAAGTCATGGATGATGCAATCATAACAAAGCTTACATCACTCTGCTGAACAAATTGCCCTATATCAGCTCTAGAAATCATACAGTGTCGTGCTCTCTTATTTGTCAGTGTTTGATTTTGCAAAGGGACACATTTCTGATTAGCCAAAGTGAGCAGAGATGCCTCGTACTTGTGTGAACAGTGCAGATAACTTCTGCTATGTTTGTGGTGAAGTGACTTTTGCATCACAAAAGCGCAGTATAACCACTATGGTTAAGAAAGCCTATCACCTTTCTTTTGGCTGCAAAATTGGAGATCAGGACAAGAGGTGGGCCCCACACATATGCTGCAACACTTGTGCAACAAATCTTCGCCAGTGGTTGAACAGGAAAAGGAAATCTATGCCTTTTGCAGTGCCAATGCTTTGGAGAGAGCCAACAGATCATACCAGCAATTGTTACTTCTGCATGGTGCCTCCAGTTGGGAAAGTTGTGTCAAAGAAGAAAAAGTGGACTGTGCATTATCCAAACATTCCATCAGCTATATGCCCTGTACCCCACGGAGAAGGACTACCGGTTCCTGATGCACCAGAATCATTTTCACTTGAGTCAGACGAGGAAGAGGAAGAGGATGAAACTTCTGGTCCTGAACCATCAATGTCACAGGACCCACATTTTCTCCCATCCTCCTCCTCTGAACCACACCTCATAACACAAGGTGAACTGAATGACCTTGTCAGGGATTTGGAACTACCCAAGAGTAAGGCAGAGCTTTTGGGCTCCAGACTACAGCAGTGGAATCTCCTGGCAGGTGATGGTAGGGTTTCCATGTTCCGTGACCGTCAAAAGGATCTTGTCCCATTCTTCTTCATGGAAGGTGATCTTGTAGCCTGCAACAAGATCGATGGTGTGATGGCAGCCCTCAACAACGTTCATGGTCCAGATGAGTGGAGACTGTTCATTGATTCATCGAAGACGAGTCTTAAAGCTGTTTTACTGCATAATGGCAATGTTTTGCCATCAATTCCAGTTGGTCATGCAGTCCATATGAAGGAAACCTATGACAACATGAAACAACTTTTGAGGTGCATAAACTATGACCAACATCAGTGGCAGCTTTGTGGCGATTTGAAGGTTGTTGCTCTCTTGCTTGGTCTGCAGACTGGATACACAAAGGACTGCTGTTTTCTCTGTGAATGGGATAGTCGTGCAAGAGATTCCCACTACAGCAAGAAAGATTGGCCACTCCGACAGTCATTGGAGCCTGGGAGGAAAAGTGTTCAGCATCCACCACTTGTTGAATCAAGAAAGATTTTGTTACCACCTTTACACATCAAGCTGGGTGTGATGAAGAACTTTGTCAAGGCCATTGACAAAACACAAGCAGCTTTCAAGTACCTCCGTGGAAAATTTCCAAGCTTAAGTGAAGCTAAGATAAAGGAAGGTGTCTTTCTTGGTCCTGAGATTCGTGAACTTCTTTGAGATGATGCATTTGACCATGCACTGCATGGCAAGGAAAAAAAGGCATGGAAAGCCTTCCAGTTAGTGGCAATAAATTTTCTCGGAAACAACAAGGCAGACAACTACAGGTTGTTGGTGGAAAACCTCCTCAAGGCATACAAAAGCCTTGGTTGCAACATGTCACTAAAGATACATTTTTTGCACTCTCATCTAGATTTTTTTCCACCGAACTGCGGAGCAGTGAGTGACGAGCACGGCGAGCGATTTCACCAGGACATTGCAACAATGGAGAAACGCTATCAGGGCAAATGGAGTCCATCAATGCTTGCAGACTATTGCTGGACAGTGACAAGAGATGCTCCATTTAATGAATCCAAGAGACAAGCCAAGAAGCGCTGAGTAGACACTGAAGAGAACTAAACTGTGTACATAATAGTTTTTTGCCTTTTGTTTCATAATAAATGTTATTTATAGAACCCCTTTGCTGATTTTTAAAGTGTTACATAAACAGGACAGGTGAAATAGTATCATGTAAAGCAACCATAAACACATGAAAAGACCTAGGTTTACAATTTATGATGAAAACTCTACTATCTACACAATATACACAGACATAAAATGTAAAAACTTAAATATCTTAGAAACAGTAGCCAATCAGTTGTTTTAATTGCCATATTTGAATTCAGCACATCAAAATACATACTAAATAGCACATTTTATCTCTGAAGCAGACTTCTCAAAAATTGTAGACCAGTGATTTGTGAATGAGAGTGAGATTATTATTTATATTTGTGAGTCTGATCTGAGCGGAAACGTTGTTATTGCTGCAGGTGAACACAACTTTTCTCTGCAAACAGGGGGCTACACTGTGGATCTTTGAGAAGTTTGGTGGAACCCACAATGCCCTGGAGGGGAGCTACAGGAAGCACTGTGAATTCTGTTGAGCCACTGAGCTTTTCAGAGCACCCTGGGGGCACGAGCACCGCGTAGGAGGTTGCAGTCTGTGCATCTCTTGCACAATTAGGTTGCTCCACTGATCATAGGCACTGACTCAGTGGGTGCTCCGGGGCTGGAGCACCCACGGGGAAAAATTGGTGGGTGCAGAGCACCCCACCGGTAGCTACCCGCCATTCCCGGGGCCCGCGCCCAGCTCCCCGCCAGTCTTGGGACCCGTGGCAAGCTTACCTCAGCACCGGGAGACGTTGCGGGGCCCCGCAACATCACCCGGCGTCAGGGGCAGGGCTCCGCCACGTCGCCCACCATCAGGGGCGGGGCCCGGCATCAGGGCGGGGCCCCGCCCCTGACGCCGGGCATCAGCCCCCACCGGCGCCACCGGAAGTCGGCGTCTATGCCACTGATGATGATAGAGGAGGGCACTGCCCCATATTCTGCTTGTCCCTTTTGGGGTGGCTTGTCTGTACTCAGGAGAATGCAAGGACTTAGGTGTGGCTGTCTGTTCACTGCACACTTCAGTATGTGCTCACTACTTCTACTAAACAATCGGTTCCACCTGGTATTTTGCTGTGAAGCTGGGAGTACGTTTCCCAGACCTGAAGGAGAGCGCTGTGTGGCTTGAAAGCTTCTCTCCCTCGCCAACAGAAGTTGGTCCAATAAAAGGTATTACTTCACCTACCTTGTCTCACTGCAGACTTTCACAGGAATGCCTGTGCCAGGGACAATTGACCCCTGGTGAATTTCACCATGGATAATATCAGGACTTTTCCTGGATTGCTCATGGGGAAAACATACTGGTTTGTTTGCAATATTTGTACTATTTTTATGGTATTTGCACAAAAATAGCATTTTTCCCCTTTACGCAAACAGCCTTTCATTTTTATGAAAATCAGCCCAAGAATCAAGGTGAACCTAAAAAATACTCCATATTGTCATGATATTTTTGGCAAGTTCCGCCGGCAGTGAGGAACTTTTCATGTAGCCCTACTTACTGTTCTGGTTTAAGCACATTTTTTTCCTACAGAATACCATGGTTTCTCTTAACTTCAGTACTATTCACCATGTGTAAGGGTGCCAAAGTGAGGATGGGGGTCAGGACTTGGCACAAAGGTTGCCTCTGTTTTTAATCCAAGTTTATGGTGTTTTCAGTCCTCTATAAAGAAAGGTAATCCTTGACACAAAGGGAAAAATTCTGTCCTGATTTCAGGGTGTAGTTCTGTAAAACTTGGTCCTAAGAGCTGTTCACTTATGCTGAGTAATGGCTAGATTGTGTCACATGGGCACAGTTAATGCCAAGGTATTGCTGTGCCATCCCAAGATCATCTCAGGGTAGAAACTGTGATCCAGTTAGCCACAATTCCCTCCCCCCTTACTCAAAGGGGGTAGTGATTTGCTATTGGTCTGTAGTAGAAGTTAATTATGGCTCCACTCACCTTTTCACACAGTTTCAACTCTGCTGGCCAGCATATTGTGGGGATGGAGAGGTTGTGGAGTCAAGATGCCACCCACCGCTCCCCATTCCAGTAGTCACACCTTACTTACTGCATGCCCTGACACAAGGTAGCTTGCATAGAGGTAAAGTGTTTTTTTCACCTCAGCGCAAAGGCTGAGGGACAATCTAGCTCTGGATAAAAAGCAATTCTTAAAGCTTGGGGTGGGTTTAGATCTCTTGTTTGATCAAAGGCTAAGCACACTCTTCTCTTTTCCTTTGGGTTCTAGGAAGGACAAGTTGAGGGCTGACATCTTTTTTGAAACAAATACAGGGGTGAACATGCTATTTGAGAGGAATGGCACAGCTGGCTTCATTCAAATGTGGATGACACATGCATTACCTGCAAAATTATACTATTTTGGATACAGCATGCTGCAGAGGTATGCGGTTAATGATCAAAAGGATAATTTATTGGAAAATTTAAAACGTTCATTATAGAAGGTCACCACCAGATAGCCGATATCAAACTGGTAAGGCAAGATTAATGGAACTGAAATCTTGTTCACAATTATGTTGCTCAGGTGGATGAGTGAATTTTATTAACACAAAAAATGAAAGCAATGTTACTTCTTCTTCTCTGAAGGTAATCCAATGATAGTAAGGACTACATCATCTTGGGTGACTGAGGTATTATCTAGGGCCTCGAAGAAGCAGTACAAGCCTCACCCACACTGCCCCACTAATGTATCTCTACCATGAGTTCATTCTCCCTAATCATTTAATCCTCTGTGTTGAGACTTTAAATCAGTGCCAACTACAATGGCAGTTTTTATGATATGGACAACTGTGAGAACTGGACTGAGATAATCAACTCATTTAGCAGGGGTCATTACATGACCATCGGATGGTAATTGTTTTCAGTCACTACCAATTAGGGTTGGAATTTGAGCCACAGAGCTAAAGATGAATGACTCCACAGCTTATTGCCACTAAGCCGTCCAATCCAAAGCAAGGGTCATACTTGCTGCTTCTGCTTCTCTCACCCCTTTTTTGACAAGTTCTTAAGCAAGCTGTGTGGTGTCAGTCGCTCACCGGTGGGAGCTCTGATAATTTCTGCTGCCATTGCTTTTGAAGTGCCAGTTTAAAAACCTTTCCTGCTTTGAGAAATAGTCCAAATCTCATCCTTTTGACATAGCTAGAATGCGCCTTTAAGTAAAGGGACACTGTGAGTTAAAAAAAAAAAAATCACACTGCTGTCTGAAAATGTTATCCCTTCCCATCTTACAAGTTAAAAACTAACTGACAGAGAGTAGAGAAAAAACAGTTGTCTTTATTTCTTAGTTTCTTTATGCATTTGACAGCATTTTGGGCCTGATTTTTAAAGGAAGCTAGGTGTTAAAGTACCTAGCCCCTTTTGAAAAAAATCTCATTAGGTACATATCTGCCTTTTTAGGTGTCTAAATACCTTCATAAATCTGTTCCTTTGGCCCTAATTCAACAAAGCAGATGCTTAACTTTAGGTACATGCTCAAATCTCATTGGCATCAACAGGATGTAAGTAAATTCTTACATGTGTTGCCCAATGGCCTTTGTGTATAGCAGTTTTCACAGTTCCCTTTCAGTTGGCAATTAGTTTCTCTTGCTGTTTTCATTGGTGTTTTCTAAAATAGAAAATAAAATGGTAAAACTATATAAAAAAAATAGCACTCTCAATATGTGTAGCACCAGGAACTACTTTACACTACACTACCATAACACTTTTTTCAATTAACTGGGTTTCAAATTGACTGTGTCCCCTTAAGTTCTGTGAACACTGTCCATAGGCTATGAAAATTAAATTCTTCCCTAAAATGGGAGGATTGCTGGAAAAGCTGAAGGCTGTAATCTAGGCAGTGATGAGAACTGGCAAGAGCCTTCTGCAGTCACTTCATATACTATTGCTGTGCTGTTTCACAAGGTATAAAGTTCACCATTGGCATATTTGCCCGCACCGTGTTCTGCTAACTCCCAATACAGCTGTTTGTACATGGATGCAGCTGCCAGTCCAGATCACTGCTTGCATGTGTTATGAAAACAGATGTGCAAGAGAGGAAAGTGTGTGGTTCCAAACTATAACTCTCGACTTACAAGTAAAACAGACCAGAAAAAGGCCTTCATGTGACAAATGTATACATCCGATAATTGTTTCCACTTTTCTTTACAGGTCACTCCTGAGATAGTGTTGATGGTATGTCACCTTTTAGTAAAAGGTAAGATGTTAATATTCTGCAATAGTAGTTTCAGGCTATGTTAGCCCTTGCCCTATATGAGTGTCCTGGAACACTGAAGGGTCTAAAGGAGTCCCCTTACTCCTCTCCATGAACTACATGCCTAGCAGGACCCATAATGGGGAAAGAGTAGCTTCTATGGGGCCTCTCCTCCTGTTATATAGATGAGGAAGGAATAGGAAGGAAGGGCGAGAAACAAAGTCCAGGCTCCATCAAAGCCCACCCCCAACTCGCCAGCCAGAAAAGGTGAGTCAGTGCTGAGTGGTCAGTAATCGCTATTGGTCTAGTCGTGTAATTTATTGCAGTAGCAGAGTATTTACTCCCTACAGAAAATGGGGAGCCCAGGGACACTTCTAACTGAGAGTCACTTTTCCCTTACACTTGAGCAGTTTATGGGATAATGCCTGGCACTCGGGACAGATTACAATCTCACAATTTAGCCCACTATGACTTGCACAAAAACTACACGAATACTGACTAGTACAGTTACACTGTACTACATTGTAGAACGAAGCCCTGGACTACACTACGAGTTTAGGTCGAATTTAGCAGCATTAGGTCGATTTAACCCTGCACCTACCAACACAACGAAGCCATTTTTGTTGACTTAAAGGGCTCTTAAAATCAATTTCTGTACTCCTCCCTGATGAGGGGATTAGTGCTAAAATCGACCTCGCTGGGTCGAATTTGGGGTAGTGTGGATGCAATTCGATGGTATTGGCCTCCGGGAGCTATCCCAGAGTGCTCCATTGTGACCGCTCTGGACAGCACTTTCAACTCAGATGCACTAGTCAGGTACACAGGAAAAGCTTTGGGAACTTTTGAATTTCATTTCCTGCTTGGCCAGCATGGCGAGCTCATCAGCACAGGTGACCATGCAGTCCCAGAATTGCAAAAGAGCTCCAGCATGGACCGAATGGGAGGTACTGGATCTGATCGCTGTATGGGGAGAGGAATCCGTGCTGTCAGAACTCCAGTCCAAAAGACGTAATGACAATGAAAATTAAGGAGCTCAGACAAGCCCAGAATCGTAGTCCCCCTAGAATCGTAGAGCGTAGAATGTTTCTAGGATCCCCCTATCATCTCCATCCCTGAAGTTATTGCAGATTAGAAGGTGAAAAAAATGCTCTCGTGATTACATGTTTTCCAAGCTCATGCAGTCCTCCCGCACTGATAGGGCACAGTTTAATGTATGGAGGCATTCAGGGGCAGAGGCCAGGAAAGAATTAAGTGAGCATGAAGAGCGGAGGCAGGACGTGATGCTGAGGCTAATGGGGGAGCATGATGAAGTATCTGTTGGGGGAGCAAATGGACATGATGAAGCATCTGCTGGAGCTGCAGGAAAGCCAACAAGAGCACAGACCCCCCCGCTGCATCCACTGTATAACCGGCTACCCTCCTCCCCATGTTCCATAGCCTCCTCACCCAGACGCCCAAGAATGCGGGCGGGGGGAGGCTCCAGGCACCCAGCCACTCCACTCCAATCAACAGAAGCCTGTCATTCAAACAGTTTGATTTTTAGTGTGGCTACAATAAGCAATGTGGCCTTGTCCTTCCCTCCTCCCCCACCCCACCCGGGTTACCTTGTCTGTTATCTCATTTTTTTAAATTAATAAAGAAAGAATGCATGGTTTCAAAACAACAGTTACTTTATTTCGAAGGGGGGAGGGTGGTTGGCTTACAGGGAATTAAAATCAACAAAGGGGGAGGGTTTGTATCAAGGAGAAACACACACAACTGTCACACCGTAGCCTGGCCAGTCATGAAACTGGTTTTCAAAGCCTCTCTGATGCGCAGCACACCTTGCTGTGCTCTTACAATCGCCCTGGTGTCTGGCTGCTCAAAATTGGACACTAGGCGATTTGCCTCAACCTCCCACCCTTCCATAAACGTCTCCCCCTTACTCTAACAGATATTATGGAGCACACAGCAAGCAGCAATAACAATGGGAATGTTGGTTGCACTGAGGTCTGACCAACAGAGCCAGTGAGCTTTTAAACGTCCAAAGGCACATTCTAGCACCATTCTGCACTTGCTCAGCCTATAGTTGAACTGCTCCTTACTACTGTCCAGGCTTCATGAGCCATGGGAGCAAGGGGTAGGCTGGGGTAGGTGCGACCGCACGGTGCTGCTGGCTGGGAGATCATCCTAAGGCAGAAGCCTCCAGCTCGCAGGAGAGCAGAGGTGCAGCGGAAGCCGTACACCATGCCCTGGAGGTTGCTAGGAGCCGGGCAAGGAAGACGTTCCCAGAACCCTAAGCTACATGTCCGATGAGGATGGCTGCCAGTCTTACTGCACCGTCTGCTGCAGAGTTGCAGGAGAGCGGGAGAGCAGAGTTGCAGCAGAAGCAGTGGAGCCTAATACTGTGGATGAGGATGGCTAGCAGTCATACTACACCATCTGCTGCGAAGGCACCCAGGAGCTGTAGCGGTGACGGTGAGCTGAGCAGGCTCCATGCTTGCCGTGGAATGGCATCTGCATGGGTAACCCAGGAAAAATGCGCGAAACGATTGTCTGCTGTTGCTTTCACGGAGGGACGGGTGACTGACATGTCGTCAGTCTCCCGTCCCTCTGTGAAAGCAATGTCGTCAGTCGCCCGTCCCTCCGTGAAAGCAGCGGCAGACAATCGTTTCACGCCTTTTTTCCTGGGTTACCCGTGCAGATGCCATTCCACGGCAAGCATGTCATACCCAAAACCACACGTGACAATGTTTTTGCCCCATCAGGTATTGGGAGCTTAACCCAGAATTCCAATGGGCGGTGGAGACTGTGGGAACTGTGGGATAGCTACCCACAGTGCACCGCTCTGTAGGTCGATGCTAGCCATGGTAGTGAGGACGCACTTCGCTGACTTAATGCACTTAGTGTGGACACACACAATCGACTGTATAAAATCTCTTCTGAAAAATCGACTTCTATAAAATCAACTTGGGGTATGTCTACACTACAAAATTGTCTCTGAACACTGACAAAAGGAGTTATTAATTCCCCTTTCCGTCTTCATGAATCAATCCCAATGTAGAGGATTCTTTTGGTTGAGTAGAAACAGCTCCTATCCTTTCTGCATCTAGCTCTAAACCAAAGAGCAATGAAATGCATATCAGGTCACAGAAGGTGTATAGCAGCGGTGTCCAATACGTTTGCCACTAGCCACATGTGGTGAATAGGCTATTGAATTGTGGCTAATGCATGAGCAATGCGTTGGTGTATTGAAGACAGCAGTACTGGAAGACAGGTTGGGTGCTTCGATATACAGCTTGTTAACATAGCTAGGCTATAGTGATTTTGTGTTAGTAGTACCTGTTAATATTTTGTTTGTAATATCTACTTATTTTTTATATTTGAAATGTCGTTTGTAGTATGTTTTTTAATCCTTTTTTATAATGTGGCTAATAAGAAAAATTCAAAACCACAAGTGTGGCTAGCATCGAATTTCTATTGGACACCACTGGGTATAGCGTCTCAGTGGCTGACTCGCCATTTAACAAGGCTGGCAGTGGTGGCAGCTAAATGTACATTACTTTGGCCAGGAAGGACACTAATTTAGTATATGAAATCATTTTCCCAGTGCCCCCGCCCCACATTCCATCTGCCCCGTCTGCATTTGAAAGAAATTATTGCAGATAGCAGTGTACCTTTTTTTTTAAAGGGATTATCTACAGTGTTTATTACAACAATTACTAAGGATCATTTGACTGTAAATGCCATTTCTCTCTCTCATTATGAATCAGTCAGTCATTAACCTTAACAATATCGATGTGTTTTCACTGTGCATTTCAAGTAGATTAATAAACAATGGAAGAGTTAAGAGCCCATTCCACACGCCATGATGTATTCCCGCATTATTGGTTCTGTATAAATAAGTGATGCTTCATTGTGTTGTGAGAGATTTATGAAGGGACTACAATATGGTTAGGAGGGAAAGAGACAGATACACAGCCATAATGACAGAAAACCAAAGATACACACACACATGCACTCTCAAGGAGCATACAACTGACAATAAGCAGACATTCTGCTATGTAAAAATCACTTTCAATTTATTAGGTTTATGTCACTGTGAATCTCACCTACTTTAATAATTATGAGGAAAAAAATAAACAGTGGCATGGAGAAAAAAAAAAAAAAGCACCAGAGAGTAAATCTACTTTCTTCTTGAGAAGGGACCAATCTTCAGTCCATATAAATATATCTCACCAAAAGAATAGAACCAGGTACCATCCAGTAGTGCAGCCAGGTCCGGAGTGCAGGGGGAGCAGCGCTATAAAAAGGCGCCTCCCCCTGTACTCACCCGGCGGCACTCTGGGTCTTCGGTGGCACTCTGGCAGCGGGTCCTCACTCACTCCAGGTCTTCGGTGGTACCCGCCACCAAAATGCCGCCGAAGACGCGGCGCGCCGCCCGGTGAGTGCAAGAAGCGGCGCTTAAAAAGAAGCGGCACCTTTTTTTAGCGCTGCTAAAAAAAGGCGCCGCTTCCTTTTTAACACGCCGCTTCTGCTCACAGCGGGCGCAGAATCCGCTCCCCCTGCTCTCCCCCTGGCTATGCTACTGCTACCATCATATTCAGACTTGCAAAATTCAAGATTTTTTTTTAATTAATAAAGCAGGAGAAAGCCGATTCACTCAGGCAATAGTACTAGGGTTTGCTTGGGGACAGTTTTTGAAATGGCTTTGGGGATTTCTTGGCAGGAGTATTAGCAGGAGTGTTGTAATCAAGACACGAGAAGTAATTCTTCCACTCTACGAGCACTGATAAGGCCTCAGCTGGAGTATTATTTCCACTTCTGGGCACCAGACTTCACGAAAGATCTGGACAAACTGGAGAAAATGCAGGGGTGACAACAAAAATGATTAAAGGTCTAGAAAATGTGACCTATGAAGAAAGATTTAAAAAAAAAACCTGGGTTTTTTCAGTCTGGAGAAGAGAAGACTGAGGGGGACCTGATAACAGTCTTCAAGTACGTAACAGGTTGTTATAAAGAGGAGGGTGATAAATTGTTCTTCTTAACCACTGAGGATAGGACAAGAAGTAATGGATTTAAATTTCAGCAAGGGAAGTTTAGGTGGTGTCTACATCACTTTACGTGAGTGGGAGATGCTCTCCTGCTGACACAGCTTCCTCCTCTCTTGAGGAGAATAATTATGCCGATGGGAGAGCATAGTGTGTCTTCACCAGACGTGCTGTAGCGGTGCAGCTGCGCCGATGTAGCATGGCAGGGTAGACTAGCCCTTAGTCCTGCCTCAGTGCAGGGAACTGGACTAGATCACGTATTGAGGTCTCTTCCAGTCATAGATTTCTATGATTCTTTTCATCGCCCCTAGCAAATGCAGGCCAGTATCCAGACGCTTCATGCTGTTAGGGTGATTGTGATGCCCAAGAAAGAGTTTGCCATCACAATTTAGTCCCCTTTGCCAGCCGATTGTCCTAGCAATGCTGGCACCTGTTCAGAGGGTAAGGTTCCATATTGGCAGCCAGGAATGAGGATGGGCTGAAAGAATCCACGTTCATTATCTGATATCTCCTGGATGAACAAAAGGAAACAGATGTGACTAGCACTGCAGGTGATTTTTAACTCATCCGTTCTGTGTGCTATTACACTCCATGTTAGCAGCTAAATATATCTGCTTTAGCAAGTGCAGAAATGGTACTAAGAGTTGTTTTCCCATTTCTAAAGAATGCAGCCAGAAAAACCCTTTTCAGGAAGCACATCTTCAGCATCAACCTGTAAATGTGACGTTGTTTGATGTAATGCCCACAACATAGTATATGGCCTACATGTGCATGGATCTGCAAGTCCCCGGCATAGCCCTCACAACCCTACACATGTCCTACCAGATGAACCATTTCATTTGAACAGTGGGGAACAGAAACTGCCCAGATGGTACAGTGGGAAAACCTGCCCATTTTAATGCCCAGACACAGATTATCCTGGAACTTAACAAATCACCAGAGCACTCAGATGTTGTAATTTTCTGATTTCTGACATATGCAGAAGTTCAGACATGACACAATTAATTTAAGAGGATTGTTGAGAGCTGGGTCTAGGCCTTTATATCACCCAAGGGCCTGACTTATGATCCAACAACAAAATACGCTCTCCAATTGTGCTGCTTCACTTCCTTTTCAGAGTCAAATTAATTTTTGGTATAACCCCTTTGAAATCAAAGGGATAAACATGGCACTCTGTATGGAGTTCAGCCTGCTCTATAAGGACTCAATCCTGTGAGGGTCTGAGCATGACTGTGGCTTGCTGAATGCACTGATATCAATAGGAGTTGAAGGCATACAATGGCCTACAGGAGAGCTCAGCACCTTGCAGGTGCCAGGCCTATAAGAGAATTCAGAAGATGACGTGGTCTTTAATAGCCTGATCCCAGAGGTGAAAGTAAGCCGGTATGCCCCTGTACGACATACTGGCAAGAGCCGGTGCACCCTACCGGGGCAGACCAGCTTCCCCTGGTGGCAATTTAAAGGGCCCAGGGCTCCCAGCAGTGGCTGGAGCCCTAGGTCCTTTAAATTGCCACACGAGCCCTGCTGCCAGAGCGCTTGGGTAGCGGCGGTGGGCCTTGGGCGGCAATTTAAAGGGCCCGGGGCTCCTGCCGCCACTACCACCCCGGGCCCTTTAAATCGCCACTGGAGCCCCGCTGCTGCTACCCCAGGGCTCTGGAAGCAGGGCTCCGGGATGATTTAAAGGGCTTGGGGCGGTAGAGGCAGCGGGAGCCCTGGGCCCTTTAAATAGACGTTGGAGCCCCACCGTCACCTCCCCAGGGCTCTGGCCACAGGGCTCTGGGGACGATTTAAAGGCCCCGGAGGGTAGCGGCAGTCAGAGCTCTGGGGTCCTTTAAATCGCCACCCGAGCCCTGCTGCTGGAGCCCTGGGGGTCGTGGAAGCAGCTGGGACACCTGGGGCTCCATCGGCAATTTAAAGGGCCCGGGGCTCTGCTGCAGTAGCGGCAGCTAGAGCCCTGGGCCCTTTAAATCACCCCCTTTAAATCACCCCCTTTAAATCACCACCGAACTCCAGGGCTCCCAGCCATCTCTGCAGCTGGAAGCTCAGGGGGTGATTTAAAGGGCCCGGGGCTCCCAGCTGCTGCTACCACAGCCCTTGCCCCGGGCCTGATTGAAAGGGCCCAGGGATTTAAAAGCCCTGCCTCTTCCGGTAAAGGCCACGCCTCTTATGGTTGAGGCCCCGCCTCATCCCCAGGACTCCGAAGTACCGGAGTAACCTTTAATTTACTTTCACCCCTGTCTGATCCCAAAACCATTGAAGTCAATGGATGTCTTTACATGGATTTTTAAAGGGTGTTGATTCAGGTCCAAAGTGAGAACTCACGCTATGCCTTTCCGCTATCTTCTCTTTTATACAGATAACTTGTTTTCCTTGCTAATCTTGCAAATGCAAATAAGGGAGGCTGCTGAAAATTTGGTCTGTCATTCTGCACAGATATTCTATTAATGCTTTGGGATTTTAAACAATTTTTACAGTATTATTTTAAATTATTTCAATTCAATTTTCAATGTTTCAAATAGTTTGCCATAAATGTGCTACAATCTGTTTCCTCAGATTTTTCTTCTTGTTTTTTGGATCCTGTGATGCTCTCAAGCCATCTGAATTGTTATTGACTCTCTCTCTCTCTCTTTCTCTTCTGTATAAGTATTAGGTATGTATCTATTAGAGCAGAGTAATTAAAACAAATAATTTATCTGATGAATGTAGCTTCTTTATCTTTTTATAGAATAGTCATTAGAGATCTGATTTTCTTTAATTTGTTTTTTGAATTTATTATATTGGACTTTTTTACTGTATGGATTGATTGCAACAGTCCTCTGTGCTTATCTTTTTTGTTTGTTTGTTTGTTTTTAGCTAATCAAGCTGTTTTGATTAGTTGTTGGTTAGATACATAATATAATTATTTCTCTGCACTAACTAAATGAGTGCACAAATACTCCTGGTGTGACCATTTACACATGCCAATTTAAAATGTGTTTACCACCATTTAACTTCTTGGAAGCATTGTGTGCAAAGCTCAATTTCTGAATGGCAACATTTTCAGTTGTTTTCACTAATTTCAGATTTGTCACTTTCGGTGTGACTAGCTTGAGACGCCCCTCGTGCTGGATTATGAAAGGTGTGGTGGGCCTGCAACTCCCATGGAAGTTACTGATGTCATTAGGCTTCTCAGGTTCTGGATCCCTGGCTTTTGACACCTTAGGCTCAAATCACCATTGCATTAGTCCAATTTTATGCCAGTCAAGCTATAATAAAGTCAGGAATTTTTGGATAAGGAGATGAAGTCAATGAGCAAGCTCCCACTGAACTCTCCCACGGAGTGTCACGGGGCATTTTCATAAACATTTTCACTTCATGGATGGTGTTTTCTGCTTTAATCAACCTGAAGTTGAGCTGGTTTTTTGCCATCCATTCCTGATGCCAAACTTTTTTCCCAACAAATTTAACTTTGTAAGTTGCTGAGCTCACAAACTAACCAAACTAGTTCTAATCAAGCCTCCTTCTACCAGAGACAGAAGAGAATAGTAAATTCCTGCCCTAACTGGAATGAATTTGAGAAGAAGAATGATCTTGTGGTTAAGACACTGAACTGGCACTCGCAAAATTTGGTTTTAGTGTCTGGCTCTGCCACAGATTTCTTGTCTGACTCTGGGCAGTCACATGGAATAGGAGTCTTCCATCTTCTAAGGCCGCTTTATACAAAGTAAGTGGTTACATTCATGTCACTCTGTGCTAGACATGCCAAGGGAGATTTGTTGTGTACAGGGGTATGGTCCACGGGTGTATATCTGGTGGAGGTGGCTCTACCACTTCCTACACCAACTGCCCTCCTATATCAAGCATAAGGAGAAGGCGAAAGCTTGTCCAAGCTTTTCAAAGGTGTGGCATGGGGAAAAGAGGGAGCAGATGTCGTTCTACTTCTACTGTGCTCTATCTTCCACTGAAATAGTCTTCCTGAGGGATGTAGTGGGTCTGAATCAGGGATTCACAATGGTCTGCCTGTGGCTATTTCTCTCCACCAAGTCCAAGTAGACGCCTTTATCTCGCTATGCCTCAGTCTGTGAAAATGGCATTAATACTTCATTTCTTCCTCCCCCCACTCTCTCTCTCCTCTATCGAGATAAGCCCTGTCTCTTCTCATGTTTCTGTTGTGCTAGGTGCTGTACATATACATCGTACTAGTAGGCACTTCTAGCATCCCTCTTGTGTAAATTAAAATGATGTTCTAGTGTCTCAATAGATTTTGAAAGGCGAAAGAAAGATCTTTGAAAATTTGGCATCTCAGCTATGGTCCCTAGTGGCCCTGCATTGATGGAAGTTAAATACCTCATAGAAATCTTTGAAAAGAGGGAAAGTTAAGTCCAAGGTCCTGAATAATGGTTACAACATTTAAAAACAACAAGGGGCAATATAAAGATATTATAGTGCATGAGAAATAACTTGATGATATCCTTTTAAGAACTAGGACTGCATTTTCAAAAGAGAATAAGGGAGTTAGGTGCCCAGTTCTCATTAACATTCAATGGGAATTGAGTGCATAACTCACTGAGATTGCAGCCTGCATATATGTCTCTGCACAAATCAATGTTTGATACATTCCAAGTAGCACAGTCTCAGAAAAGTTCTTAGTGCAAATTGGTGGCAACAGACAGGAACAATAGATTGTGAGGATGAAATTGTGTACAAAAGAAGAGCGGCAGCACCAGTACAGCTGCAGAATTTAGTACCATTTGTGATAGATGTTGATAACCTTTGCCAGAGACACTGGGAGTGGACAATAACTAGAGGCCACATTTCTTATTAATTCCCAATAAACACTTAGTGACCATACTTGGAGATTTGAAAATTACCCTCTTCTGAAGAGGGGCTTTGTCCCTACATTATTTATCAAATGATCAGCTCCTTTGTAATAATGCACAGAAAGAACCCTAGTTTCAGCAGCCCCAAATGAGTTTTTCCTCAAACAGCAAAAGGGTGAGGAAATAAATCCAGGGAGGCTGGTGGGGAGATAGCTACTGGTGAAGACAAATCTCTGTCAAATAGTTCAGGGTACTTATGAGGCCTTTCCTGCCATTCTGGGGGGGAAAGGTAAAGAGAAGGGAGGGGGAAGAAACAGAGAAAGAAAATGAAATTACTATAGGAAAAGAATAATTGCCAGAAAAAGTGTGAAGTGCTGCTCTTACGTATTTTCTACACATTGTAAAGACCCTTAAAGCCTTCAGCATTTTAATTAAATATGACAGCTTGACAAAAGGAGCAGCTAGGTGTGAAATGCATATACCGCTGGAGGGAGGCTTTCCGCACAACAGTGACCTGAAATCAGGAAGTCACCAACTGCGACCTTCGCTGTGCTTTGCAGAGCAGCTGGAGCTGCAGGCGGGGTTGTCAACGGTGCATTCTCTGAAACTGACACACCAGATTTATTATTGCATGAGTCAGAAAGGCAAGGAGAGAACACAGCCAATACCGTTTGCTCTATGTATTACCTTGCAGGAAGAGAAAGCAACATTGCTCCTCCCCTATCCACATTGTGGAGGCTTTATTTCTTACTGCTGCAGTATCTCTGGTTAATGACCCTTATGACTGTCCATGTAGAAGAACTTAGCTTGAAAAAGAGGCTCAGAAATGAAACCTGGCATCATTTTCTCCTTTAAAAAACTTAGTTTGTAGGATTATGACAGTTAATCTGATTCTTCTCTAAAACTGGCTGCAATTGTAGTCTATAATTGCATTGCTTTTTATCTTTACATGGTTTTTCCATTAGATGCTCCCTCCAGTGCAGGGCTGCCTAGCTAGGTAGCACTTTGCTGAATTTTAAGTGTCTCCATTATTAATTCATTTGCTATTCATTGTAATAAAACTAATCATAATGAATGTATTTGGTATAATGTGGATATTTTATGTCCTTTCACTGTAATTCCTCTGCAGTTTCAATTAAAGAATTCCCTGATACGAGAACTACCTTTCGGTTTCTTGCTCAGCCTTCTCAGTGCTTCAGTGTTAGCTGTGGGATAATTTGTACTTTGTACCAGAGTCAGCTAAAGTAATGATTAGGAGAAAGCCTCTAATCAAACTCAGTATTGAGAACGGGGATTTCTTAGAATCATCAATCCTGTTTCAGATTGTCAAGAAGTGAGGCAGATTAATCCCTGGTGTAAACCTACCAAAATCAATGCAATTAAACCAAGGGAGAACTTGGCTCAGGTGATTGTATGTCTCTTTCTCAAGCTGTGAGCTGCCTGTAGATGTATTCAGGGAGACAGATCGTATTTTGCAAGAGAGTTACTGATGTTAACTATGTCTGCAATCTTGTTGAAGGAAAACTCACCCTCACTCATGCATCAAAACGTATGGTGAGGAGATAGTGCTTCCATTTAACACTACAAACTAGACATGGACCTGAGCCGTGAAGTTCAAATTCATATATGAATCCAAAGTTTTTTTAAAGGTTAGCGGTAGGGTTTTATTAATTGGTATCCAGAACTGTGGTTCAAATTCATCTCTACTTTATACATTTATCCTGCTTTATGTAATATGATCTATTAAAAAGGTATGTGTTCTATAACATCCAGAACCAGAAGAGGATGGGAGACCAGCACAACAAAATTTTAGACTATTTCCAGTGTTTGGACTTTTAAAACTGAATGTAATGCTCATCAGAGGTGTCAGATTAGCCATGTTGGGGAATGGAGTCTTCTATTTATTTATCAGGGAGGTACAACCGGCCACCATCAGAGTATCTAGTCAGTCTGTTCCAGCCATGTAATAATTCCAGCACTATTCATCCCAATGGATTTCTACCACTCACTCTGCCTTAATCTGGCCTTCTGACATAATCTTCAAAAAGTAACAGACATCAGTGAAACAAAGTGTAGTCATGAAACACAGACATTTATTCTTTGTAATGAATAAATTTAACATCATGCACTATCACACTCTCCAGAGTCACTCACTATGAAGCAGTGCATGCATTATTTACTTACCTCCACCAAGATAACCCCTCCAAAGTTATTATTGGGGGGGGGGGAGTTCCAGTTCCATTCATACATTAATATTCTCCCTTTTAACAATACACTATTCTGTCATTAAACTTGTACAAACAGTATGTTATTGACTGAACACCAAGGGCCTGGTGCTGGTACTTCTGAAGTCAATGAGAGCCCCGATACTGACATCTATGGCAGCAAGATTAGGGCTGAAGACCCTATTACTCTACATGGCAATGAATCTGGGTACCTGTGATTGGGCAGAGAGGCTCCATGCCAGCAGATCAGGGGTTAAGGATAATTTATGGACGCAGCTAGCTCCCTCCCTGACCCCTGACCCCCACTATATCTGCAGTCACTGCCAAAGGGAAATAAATGGAAAGAGCCTGGCTCAGTTCAGGGCTGACTGGCCAAGAAGGAAATGGAGCTCTGCCCAAAGGGAGAGCAGCCACAGGGGAGGAGTTGTAGGATCCCAAGGAGCAAGAGACATTATGAGTAAGAGACGATTGGGGAAACCAAGCCTGAAGGAAAGGGCAGGGACACCCCAAGGGCAGGCTGTTGGGTGGCTCAGTATTGAGTTATTTACCTTTTGTTTAGAACATTTTGGGGTTAGGCCTGTTCAGCTGCCCCCAGGAAGACTGAAGGGACAGTTAGCTGGTGGGAAAGCGCTTACCTCAGTGGACACCAGAGACAGAGACGTCTTCCCTCCAGGGTGACCTGTAGTTGTGTAGCAGCACCTGGAAGGTCCATGAGGGGAAACTGTTCTGGGCTCACCACTATGATACCTTACTTGTGAATTCCCAGCCTTCCTGTCATCATGTCATGGAGGGATTCTCTTTACAATGTGTATCCTAAGGAGTTTGAACAACAGAGCACATGCTAATGCTATTTCAATCTTGACTGCTTGTTAAACAGAGGGGTTTCTGAGGGGCTGGGGTGGGGAGAGGAATCTTATAGGACTGGGCTCTTTAAAATTTTTTAGCATTTTATCTTGGCTCATGTATTTAAAGGATTGAAAACCAGAACATGCCCTCCTCATGGAGGGGACTCTCATCATATGTGGAGCTACACTTCCCCTTATCGAAAGGGTGGGGGGAAGTGAGCCACCTGCATGCCAGCACCACCCCCAAACAAACACTCATGCCCTGCCTCTGGCTGATTCCCTTCAGGCTTAGGGGTCTGTGTGAGGGCTGGAGGCAGGCAGCAGGCAAGCTACCGACACCACTAACTCAGATGTTAGTTAGCCTAAACTGTTAGTCAGTGCTTCCTAGAAAGTGGAGGCTGCCCTTGCTTCTAGAACTTGAATTTCTTGCTCTTCTCATCCCTATTTCTCTATCATAAAACACAGACAATCCAAGTCTTCCAGGTAGTTTCTCCCCTCCTGCCTGAATATACATGCATGCATGCATGCATTTACTTGTGATTGCCCTTGTGCGTATATATTTTAAAGGGCATTTGCACCAGAAATGGAGCCATCTTGAAGGTTATGTGGATTGTGGAACTATCCAATCAGATGGCAGAAACAACACACGACTAACACAGCATGAATAGAAAATATGTGAAGCTATATCCCTTCATATATTTTGTAAACAATCCATACATTCCCATATGTTTACATACACCATTCTTTGAAGAACTCTGAATAAACAACAAGTTTGCCCATTATGTCTCTGCAGATAATTCATGAACAGGAAAAAAGCATTTACATGAGAATAAATTTTTCATTACAAATAGTTTGCCCAGGTCTAGTCCTAAAATCCCATACAGGAGATAGAATGGGGTTATAGTAATTGTACAAGATGAGATTAATTTATTTAGTGTGACCAAGTTGACGTGTTTCTTAACAAAGGGATTGTTTAAAGGTATGTGGGCAGTTCAGGTATTTGTGTGAAAATCACCAATATTAAAGTACAGCAAGGTTATCTTTAATCTCTATAAATAGTTGAAAAGAAAAAGGAAATATTCTGAACCAGTAACAGCCCCATGTTAACCTTACAGCATAGTAACATTAGCAGTTTGTCATTGATTTAATCCTCAGCTCCTTAAAAATATATCTGTGTTTATACAGTGCCTAGTACAATGGCATCCTGGTGGATGACTAGGGATCCCATGCTCTATTGTAATGCAAATAGTAAATAATAATATTTTAGAGACTAATATCTGTAGTAAAGCAAAACATTCGTTTAATGGCAAAATTATGTATATTACATGTTTCAAATGATTTATTCTCCTTGACTGTGACATTTATGAGTACATTGCTGCAATGTCAGAGCCTAATTTATCCTGGATGGTGTTTCCTTCGGTTAATAGAAATTAGTTATAGAAAAATTACTCTAAAAAACCTATAAAATTGCATAGATAATGTTAAGATTCCTGTAGATTAAAAGAAAAACCTGTCATACTGAATTCTAATTCTATACAATTCTCATATTCTATAGACTAGTATAGTATATGATTCAGTAGCAAGGTTATCATTTTCTATTCAATTCTATAAGACATTTTCGTAAGGCGAGCACTTGTGGCCCTTCAGAGAGGTAATGAAACTGTATTTTGAAAGGTCAGGGAACTGTGGCTGATCACAGTGGAACACAGGGATTGCCTTTCCGCATCAGACCCAAGGACCATCTACTCCACTAGCCTGTTTCTGACGGTGACCATCACCAGATGCTTCAGTGAAAGGTAAAAAACCAGCACTGGGTAGATATCCAGTAATCTATCCTCTCATCCTAGACTCTAATAGTTGGAGATTGGCTTATTCCCTGAAGCATGAAGTTTTATATCCCTTCCAAAATTTGTTGTCAATACTTATATCTCTGGCTATTCTTGTTATCTCTATCAATGTACTATCCCTTTTTGAAAATTGCTAAATTCTTGATTTCAATGACTTCCTGTGGCAACGAGTTCCACAATTTAATTGCACCTTGTGTGGGAAAGTATTTCTTCTTATCACTTTTGAATTTCCCACCTTTTTATTTGGAGATAGGAAGAAAGTGGGCAGGAGGAGCTAAAGGTTTGGGCAAGGAATCTTACGGGGAGAGGTGGAAGGAACAATCAGTTGCAGCAGAAGAAGGCAGATGGGTGGAAGTTTCAGGGGTGTGTATGGGAGATTGAGGCCTACAGAGATGAAGAATATGTCTGTTGGTGATGGATGGGTGGCCTCTGACTCTTCAGATAAATGACTCACTCATTGTCATGCAATATGGACTTGATCCTGTGAAGACTTATGCCTGAGTTTAACTGTATAGGAGAATGTTCAGGGGGACTCCTCACAGTGTGTAAATTTAAGTACATTCATAAATGTTTATAGGATTGAAGAACAATTGTATTAGATACTGTAGTAATTAAAAAAAAAAAAAAACAGCAGTGAATTTAATGTGAGCTAGTTCTAATGGATTCACTGAAAAGGCCTGATCTTTGTTTCAACAAACATCCATTTAAAGTAATTATGGGGGATTGTTAAAAAGTTTATTAATAAAGGGGAAAATCTGGAAAGGAGACAGAAGTTGAAGAGGAAGAGGGAAGCATGCTGGTAACCAATAGGTCGGTAAGTGAAGAAAGTACAGGGAGAATATAGGGAGATGTTGAAGAAGACTGAGAAGGATTTTAAGTGTGATCAGGGTGGGGAGAGTAGCAGGTTAAGAAAATATCTAAGCCAAACACAAAAGTCATTTTATAGCTCAGTAATGACAAAATATATGCAAGATTTGTTTTTTGTTTTATGAGAAACTTCATTTTATCCAATTGTTTGAACAATCTACACCTGTTTTAAGTGGAACTCACTGTATTATGTAATCTGCAATCTCTTTTACAAGAGATAAGTGATAATGTATATCATTCAGCTTCTAGAGTAATTGCAAAGTGTTTACCATATAACTAAATTGTTAACAGTTACCTAGTAAGTAAACAATATTTTATGGTACATGAAATCTATGCCATGTACAGTGGAGCAATGCCCAGTTAATACTACATCTTCATTGCTCATCACATAGCACAAATTATATTTTGAGGGAAAATAACTATCATAGCCAGAAAGAACAAGTGTGGGAGAGGAAACCTAGGAGCTGAGAGTTGTAGTTGGCTGTGCTGGAACTCCAGATTTGGCACAGCTATATTTCAGAGTATCATCTGCTTTTTATTTTACCCTTCAGATTTAACTGTAGTTGATATTGAAAACACAGACAAATCTCTCCTTTTCTCTCCATTCTCTTCCTGGATAGAAGGGGAGGAGAAATAAACACAAAGAAAACCCAAGAGGGAAATGGAGTTTCATTAGAGCAGTTTCTGATGTAACAGCTCTGGCATCAGTGAATGGGCATGTTTTAAAATCTGCTGCATGTTTAATTGGACTGAATCACCCTATTCGGTTCTTTTTATGGATCCTAATGCCACATTTATTTGAAAACAAGATATTTTCTAGGATCTGGAAATAAATATAGTGATGTGTGCTACTGTGGAGAATATTAATGGGGATGCTTATCAGCTTAAGGATACAACCATGCTATCATTGTTTGGGAGGTCATTGTTGTGGATATGTGTTGGTTTACTGCCTTCATCTAAATGGAATCAGACCTGGTGAAGCTGGTCTACACAGAACCTAATACTGTATTAATGATACTGGATGAAGATTCCCCTTCGATTAAGTGGTAAATGTGGTGGCATTATGCTTTGCGGTGAAAGTTCAAGAGTTCTAGTCCCAATGCTTGCTCTCTTTCTGAACAGACACTTTTGCTGGTGAGGGTGAGTTTATATGTACATGGCTAGGGACCGTGTATTTAATACTGGGTCTGATCCAACACCCATTGAAGTCCATGGAAACATATTGACTTCTGTAGGCTTTGGAACAGGTCCTTAGTCACCAACATTTTGTCTGAACTGAGATTTGACACACACAAATTTCAGCTTATTTTGGTCACTTGTATTTATTCATGTCTTCAAAACAATGGGTTGGCTCCTTTAATATAGCCAAAAATCCTATTTCTCTACCCAACCATATCAGAAAACAAAACCACTCCTCTGCCCAGGAAGTTGCTGGTTTAAGATTCATACATATATGTGTGTGTGTATAAAATATATATAATGTAAAAAAGCACCAGGAGATTTTTATATATATATTATACATATAATTACACTAGTGATTTATACCAGTGTAACTGAGAGTGGAGTCAAGTCCTAAGTCTTTTTATAAAAGAAAAATAAAAGAAAACCAAAATGAAAGTGAATAGGCCTTAATCCCTTCTAGTGTCTTGAAACTTTCATTGGAAAAATAGTTAAGGTTTTGCAACTGAGACATGCCAGAAAGTATGCACTGTTCACAAGATACTTTTCTCAAGCATAAGGGTTGATCCTGCTGTCCCTCTCCACAAGGAATTCCTTTGAACCGAAGTCAATGATTTTGCATGCAGGACGTGTGCAAGATCCAGTTTGAAGTGATGTGTCTCTTAAACTGCATGACAAGAAGTCTTGCAAGAATCTATTCTTTCCTAATGTATTAATTCTACATTTATAAATGAAATGGGGTGTGTGTGTGTGTGTGTATGTTTCTGTTAAACTGGAAAAGTTATAAATGCATGTTTACAGCTAGGAAAGATTACACCGGGAAGGATGTGCCAATTTTTTAGTCTATAACTAATGTGTGGAATTATGACCTAGTCAAGATACAAATCCTCTCAGCTAACCCTCCCTGCCCCAATTTACTTACAATTAGGCTAAACAGCTTTCCATCAGCAAATGCAATTTTGTAGAAATTAACCTTTGCGTCAACATGGCTATTCCAATGAAATTTTTGATGGAGGGGAAGTTGAAAGAGAGTGTTCCAGGGGTTAGGTGTGTTCTGAGAACCCCTCCTGTATCATGCCCCAAAAGTGAAAGAGGTTGGGGAATGCCTACTTTGAGCATCATGCTGGCACATAGGTGTTGAGCTGCTCAGCGCTGTCTGGACTTTGGTGGCTTTGTGCATGCTCACCAGCAGAAATTGAGGGGATTTCACTGGTGGAAACTTAGACGCTTATGGGGTTAGGCAGATGCTGAGTGTGGGTTTTGAGGACCTGCATTTTGGATGTAGGCGCCTAAAGTGGCAGTTAGGCACTGGAAGCCTGTTGTGGATCTGCCCTCAGTGACTTACCCATGTCCATACAAAAAGTCTCTGACAGAACCAGGAAATGAACCCAGATCTCCTGAGTCCTAGTCTAGTGCCTTAACTATAATACCCAGCCTTCCTCTCAGATTAAAAATATAATTGAGAAAATTAGTATTTTAAAGCACTTTTGGCTTGGTACAACCTCTGTCCAGAGTCAGAGTGAAATTGTGTAAAAACTGATACTATATCAACAAAATGTCGACAAATGTAATTTAAATAGTAAATCACTGCCCTTAGTTATGATGGGACAAGCTCAGTGAATTTGATGAGGCTGCAGAGATATAGCTCAGATCCCAATTTTGCCCACAGTCTGGTATTTTATACTATATTAGAGGAAAATACTTTTGTAAATGAGCTTGCTATATTTTTTTACTGACATGTACAATTTTTAATTGACTTCTGACAGTCTATTTTTGATTTTTTTTTTAATGACAGTTAATTAACAGATGTTTGGCAATGCAGCTGCCTCATCATGCATTTCCCTGAGTGAAGCCCTTCCAGACTCTCAAATAAATCACGATAATTTTATGAAAATGCTAATTAGGTACAAATTCTCATCTGGAGGCCAAGTAACAGGGTTTTCTGTGCAAGGCCTATTCAGGGGCTAGACTAGCTCTCCTCCTACCAGTGTTCTACAGCCTTATACAATTATGCTGTCTCTGCTGATACAGACGCTATGTTGCAGATGTATCCAATGTCTGCTACTCATCTCTTATGATTGACCTGTATACCCCACAGGTCACAGACCCACTGGCCATGTAAAAATGGCACCACAAACCTTTTACATAATTCATCAGGCATTCTCTCTGTGTTAAGAATATCATGGAACAGTCTTGTAAAATACCTAATGCCTTCCCTTCCCAGTGAGTTCAGTGCATCTACTGGTACTTCATCTGGCCCAGATGCTATCTCTTTTTTTCAGTTTTCTAAGTGTATCCACAACCTCTGCCTCTTGCAATCTATCCTGCCCTGATTTGGCTGACATGTTCTTAGTTCCACCCTTGGATTCTCCTCATTCACCACTCTTTCAAAATAACCACTCCAAACTTTTTGATTGATTCACCATTGTTTGCAATATGCAACATTCGTTTCTACTGTCAGCAAACTTGAGCACATTTCTCGTAATTTGCTCTCTTGCCTTGAAAAGCCCACAGATGATCTTTGCGCCTCATGTTCTCCTAGTCGATTATATAGCATGTCATGGGCCATATTTTAGCTGTCGCAACATTTCCTTTGGCCTCCTTTTTTGCCTCCATGTACACCATCTTATCACAGCTCAAGCCACTAGCCTGCCATTTTTGAAGGTTACCTTAACCAACACCTCAACGGATTCTTTAACTTGAGTATTCCATAACCAAGTCTCCCTTCTTAGCCTTTTTGACACCGATTTCATCACTCCTAGGACTTCATTTGCTATTTTCAGCAAATCTAATTTTAGTTTATATTAGCTGTCCTCCATACATCCTGTGGTGTAATCAGGAAGTCTACACATTACTCCTTGCATGATGTATTTTTTTGTAGTCTGATGCTAGACAAGTCTGTAGGACCCATTTCTCCTTCAGTTTCTCATTCCAAAACATGCCTTCCATGGACTGTTCTATATCTAACCTTCACAGTTTCAATTTATGCATTTAGGTCTGCTCTGATGATTATCTTCTCATTGGATGGTATGTTTCCAGTAAAGCACAACAACTCATCAAAAATTCTCCTCTTTTTGCCTTTTGGTCCTCTCTTACCCATGGTACTTACTCACTTACTATATGAATAGTTACGTCTTCCCAACACAGTTTAACACTCATCAGTCAGCCTGACCTTCTAGTAACCTCTATCAAATGCCACATGTTCCAGTATGCAACAAAAACAAATGTTTAAACAGTGAAAGTTCCTGTGAAACAGAATTGTTGTCTTCAGGTAATCTGTAATGCAGGGGTGGGCAAACCTTTTGGCCCAAGGGCCATATTGGGGTTGCAAAATTGTATGGAGGGCCAGGTAGGGAAGTCTGTGCCTCCCCAAACAGCCTGGCCCCACCCCCTATCTGACCCCCACCCACTTCCCGCCCCCTGACTGCCCCCCTCAGAACCCAGAACCCATCCAACGCCCCCTGCTCCTTGTCTTCTGACTGCCCCTCCCCCTATCCAGACCCCCCGCCCCCTGATAGACTCCCGGGACTCCCACGCCTATCCAACCCTCCCAGTTCCCCATCCCCTGACTGCCCCCCCAGAACCTCCACCCCATCCAACCGCCCCCTGTTCCCTGCCCCTTATCCAACTCCCACCACCGCCCCCTTACCATGCTGCTCAGAGCGGCAGGAGCTCAGGCCCCACCGGAGCCAGCCATGACAACCACGCTGCCCAGGAGCAGCGAGCCAGAGTGCTGGCGGCGCGGCGTGTTGAGGCTGCGGGGGAGAGGAGACAATGGGGGAGGGGCCAGGGCTAGCCTCGCCGGCCGGGAGCTCAGGGGGCCAGTCAGGAAGGTCCCGTGGGCCGGATGTGGCCCACAGGCCGTAGTTTGCCCTGCTCTAATGCATTGGTGCCAAATACCTGGGTTTGGTTAACTGGTGTAGGTAAAATGAAAATTTGTCACATGAAGAGTCTGGTAATGGAGCCACTATCCAAAGTGAAATTTTTCTGAGGTTCAAAGAACTTTGGTGAAAACTTATTACTTTTCAGTTCTGTCCACATCTACATTTTCTGAAGCGGAAAACACAAAAGTCTGAAATCAGTAGTACTGAAGATCTTGAAATACAGTGTACTCCTATTACATATTCCAGTCTGCTTTCTAGACTAAAGAAGTTTGAATAAGTGTCCATACTTTTAGATATTTCTCCAGACTGAACCCCATTTTAGTTCATCTTTTACTACTTAGCATCAGGCTCTGTGATGTTCTATGAAAATAAGATGCCACAGAGTCCGTGCTAAAATCCTTCTGTAAGAATAAGCAGTAGAAGCCTAGGAAATGTAGAAGTGGAGTCCCTTTTGAAAATGAAACATAGAAGGAGAATACCTATTAGATCGTTAATTCCATCTATGAGCAAGGGAAGGGTATATTCCCATGATAGAGGACATATGATAATTGATATTTAGGGGCAAACTAGAAATGCAAGGATTTGTATATAAGAAGGATATGAATTTCTCTTTTCCCCAGTGGGGAAGTCTTTCTTCAAAGCATTTATTGCAGAGTTTTAAAATAATCCATAATAAAGTAATGTTGCCAGCGAAATGCTATTTTAAAAGCTGTTTTCTCCTTTGCAGTGCATTGCTGTCTTTTATAGTGATGAAAACATTGGAATGTTACAGAGGCCCCTCCTTATTTTTACACATAGACTGTCAGTAGCCCTAAAAATGAGGCTGAAATATTAACAGCATTGGTCTGAGTCTTTCTCAGTGAGAGATGTACAGTATGTACCATTTTCAGGTAATCCTTAACACAGAGACATGCTTGTGCTGAATCTCTACAACCTGCAACATCTTATTGCAGTTAACAACACTAACTAATTGTGACCACTAATTAAAACTAGCTACTTTTTTCTTATTTCCAAACAGATGGGGAAAGTCAAAATGTTAAGTGGCTTCATATTCACCACAGAGCTCTTTTGAAGGCTCTAAACTTCTGGGTGGTATCCAGCTTTATGATTAGGCTTTTTTTCTTTATTTAGTCCCTATAGCTCCGAGGGCACGAGGAAGCAAAGTTAAGCAGAACTCCTGTTAAGCTGTACTGCTTTATCCCTCTGCTCAGTTGGTAAGCTTTACTCAATGTAGGCTGATGATTCCAATACACATTAGGTTCAAAAATTAAAATTTGAACTTAGTTGCAATTTTGAAGCTGTTAGCCCTGTCCCATTCATGAAGTTACACAAAAGCATAAATGGCCTTTAAGACTATGTCTAGCACATTTTGGTTTGGGGGTAGTACATTCTGTTTGTCTGTCTATCCACCAATTGGGATATTAGGTATGTTTTAAATAAAAGACAGCCATAAGGATTTTGGCCCTGTGGTGAGTTTTGTTTGTTTGTTTATTACGTATGACATTTACATTACGTTGGCTAAAGCTATTAATAACCAAAGACAGCATGTTCTAGTTGACTATCAATGGGATTTAGACTTCTATATCACTTAGGGTACATCTACACAGCAAATTAAGACGTGATTAGAGCACAGACAGACATATCCGCACTAGCTTTAATCTAGCTAATGTCGGTAACAATACTAGTGATGACATGGTGGCATGGGCTCCAATGTGGGCTAACTCCCCCAGTACATGTCTGCCATGGAGCATGGTAAATACATACGTTGTTTGTCCATGGTGAAGCCCATGCAGCCATATATACACCATTATTGTTGTGGCACTAACTAGATAAAAGTTAGCATGGGTCTGCATACCCACACTACAATCATACCTTCATTTGTTATATAGACGTACCTTTAGGAACTTTTGAAAATTTTACCTGACAGAGCCTGATACAGCACCAAATCATAGTGGTGAATATGATGATGGGCATGAAGTGGCTGCCAATTAAGTATAATGCACTGGGCCTTGGAAATTCTCTTATTGTGCACAGGAAAATCAGATAATGCTTTAGAAGACTATGCAGTCTTTCAGTCATGTCTGGTTATCATACAGCAAACTTGTATGGCCTAAGGACCTTGGCCTCAGACTGATAACTGATAATCCGATTTTATATATTCCAGTTGATGAGTGTATTTTACGTTGAAGAAATTATAGGAATCATGGTAAGATGCAGCTCAAAGAGCTGTTGCTCAGTGCTTCAAGCAGGTGCTTTTACTGGTCTGAATAAACTTGATGTTGCCTAATTTTAATGCTAACCATAGGTATTGTTAGAACTTGGAGGGGTGACATTATGAGAATAACTGGTAGGTGTCATGCTTTTCTCTATGATAGTAATAGCTGATATCAAAGGGCTTTGATTTGTCAGATCTCATAAACTATACAAGATTTCGCTATGGCAGTGCTTGCATGGGAGACTTCTAAGAAAAATGGGAGGCAGTGGGACATTATACTTAATTATACTTGTGCAGCAAACTGCAGGTGCTATTTCGGTTAGTTCTTGTTAAATTTCTCCACCTTGCCATTTAGTTTCCTTATTCATTTCTCAGATTAGGGAGGGCTTGGAACCTGGGCACTGGGTCAGATTCAGCTGTTGCAGTTAGGAGGAGGCAGGGCACAGAACTGTTTGAGCACCAGGGTCAGGCAGGGTTAGCTTGGATATTTATCATTGTTTCTTTTCTTTTTTCCTCTTTTTTTACTTTTATTAAGTTAAGGATATTTCACTTTGAAAATGCTTTTTAAATTCAAAGTTAAACTTGAGACTCTAACTGCAAAAAAGTCTCATAAGTACATTTCCTCCAAACTGTATTGCCAATTTGCATGTCACATTGCCCATTGGTTCAATATCCAGGATATTGACTACTCAGATATTCACCGTTATGTATGTTAGCACATGTGGCATGTGTTTTTATTAGTTGTGAGGCTGCTTTATTTCTTCCCTGGTAGCATCCCTCTTAGGGGAGGTTATGCAGATTTGTGGGAGGATATGGTAAAACCATTCCACAGATATTGGTTCAATTTTTGAAATACAGTTGCTTTGACTTTGTTTTGCATTGGCATTCTGCGACTCTGCTAGTATATGTCTGTCCTGGGCAGAAATGCTTGTGCAAACAGTACGTTTTGAATTTGTAAATGCAAGAAATTGTCTCAAACTTGACCGTAACCATTGATCCAAATGCATTTGAAACTATAAACCAGGGATTATTCACAGACATTATTTGGTATCAAGTAACCAATATGTTCAAGAAAATCTTTATCTGCTCATGGGTAATTTGAAACAGAAAAACAGGCCAAATTGGTTGAATAAATGATTTGTTAAGAATTATTTGCTTAGCTCCACTGTGCAGTTTTCTCTCCACTGTGCAGTTTTCCCCCTGGCCCTGCTAGCTGTAGAAGTTTCTTAGGGGAAATTCCATGGCCTTTTCACTGCAATAAGAGGTAATGATGCTTGGCGCCTCCTACTGCACATTTACAACACCTTAGAGATCTGGACTTCCACAGATATTCTGTGTATTTGTGGTCACCGCTACTGAACATCCTCAGAACGGACCTGTAATAGCTCTTCAAGACAGGGGGCAGCACTAAATGAGCCAGTGTTAAACTGCAAAAAATTCTCCAGAAGTGTTCTTTTCTGTGTTTGTTTTTAGGGATATGTAAAGCTTTTATCTGCATCATATTGTGGCCAAACTGGTCCATCCATGTCCAAGTACAATACATTTCCCATATACCAGCACAGCCATCCTTTGGTGCATTTCAGGGACTGAGGCTCTTAGCAGTAGCGTAGCCGGGGGGGAGCAGGGGAAGCAGCCGCTCCTCCTGTGAGCAGAAGCGGTGCCTTAAAAAGGAAGCGGCGCCTTTTTTTAGCAGAGCTTTTTAGCGCCGCCGGGTGAGTACAGGGGGAGCCTGAGGAGGTGCCTTTTTAGAGCGCCGCTCCCCCTGTGCTCCGGACCTGCCTATGCTACTGGCTCTTAGTTTTGATTAAGATAAACTAATTGTAAATATAGACAATGATACTGCAAGTGCTTAGTTTATGAGTAGTCCCACTGGTAGGCCATGCATGTGTTTCGGGGGTTAGAAGATTAGGTGGCATCTATATCCTACCAAATATCACTGTTGTTCGGTGTTATGTATTAAATACTATAGTATATAGTACACAACAGTGCAGTAAATTGTCATGTTAATGTGGCTTGCTGAGCACTTCCCATACATTACTTCTGTGGATTCTCACAGCAATGCTAGGCACTACATATGTGCAACTAAGGTTGTAGACATTTAAAAAAAATATATTGTATTTGAGAAATAGTCTGTGGTCATAAATATCAAATCCTCTGTTGGAGTAGGTTGTTTTTTCCTTTTCATTGTTATTAACATCAGGATCTGGCCTTACATCATAATGCATATGAACAAGGGTGTAGCATTAAGTTTGCACATGCAACATGAACCATGGCTTTGGAATTTTGAATACCTACACAGACAACCTTTAATACATTTCCATACACATTTTCCAAAAAATATTGTGTAAAGAAATGTAATTTAAAACAACCACCCTTAAAAGGTAGGATACAAATGTCCAGGACTTTGAAACTCTGATGGCTTGAAGCAAACTGACAATAATGTGCATAAACTCTATATCTGTTAGACATTTTGCTAAGACATTGTTGAAGCATACTGTCCTGCACATCTGTAAGGACATCTGTAAGTGGGTGCCTCTTACAGTATTTTAGCACTTTCACTTCTGATCCCAGATGGAGATCAGAAGGCAGTGAACATGAAAAGAAATAATTAGTGGGGAAGAAAAAGTGAACTTTATGAAGAGCCTGATCTTCATTTACACTACGACCCTTTACACAACTCTGACATCATAAAGAAGCCAAATGTAATGTCATCCACTTTAAGGCCCCTTACATGGCTAGATCAGTGTACTTTGTCAATATGCTAAATGGAAATAAGTGCGGGGAGAGGAGATTAATAAATATATGCTGCCCTCCTCTTTATCTCCTTTTGCTGATCTGTATTTAAAATGTGGAGATCTTGTAAATCCAATGTATAGTCCTTATTCATTTTGTTATGGATTTTGTGCCACAGGACTATTCTAACAAAGCAATATCCTCCAGTTTGGGTGATATTATGTTACACTGCTCAGGTGTTTTTGTTAACAAGATAAGGACATTATACAAATGCATAATGTAAAAAAATAGCAAGTTTTAGCTGAGACTGGCTTCAAAATAATAATACTTATCTCACAATAAATGTCATTAACTTGAGTCAGTCTCCACTATAATATTCTTGGGAAAAAAAGGGTCATAAGCTTTAGTTTTTCTCTACCTTTTATTGCCAGTGTAAATGTTTAACTATTTCAAAGTATAGGGCTAGATCTGGAATTGCACAAAGGGGCCATAGAGATGCCTCAGAGAGGAACCATTGGCTGGCATTGAATCAACATAGCTACCCCAATATCAGCCCACTTTATCTGCCTCCTTCTCAGCTTCTGGCAGCGTAGAGGCAGGAGGGGGCATACTGCCACTCCTCGGCTGGCAAAATGGTTCCTCAGGGGCTCTTACAATTCACAGTAAATTGGAGCACCCCCAAGGTTGCTCTAAATAATTCCAATGGCTGCATCAGAGAATGGGTGAACATAAAGATGCCTTAGAACCACCTTTGTCATCTCTTAAATGGAGATCTGACCATAAATAGGAAAACACACTCCCTTTTCCCTACAGGCTGGTGTTTAAGGTGAGCTTGTCATAGATCAGGGTGTTAATAGATCAGGGTTGGTGGCAATTCAGGTGCGCTTTTACAGCTACAGTGATGCCACCACCAACAGTTAACTAATTTCACCGTTAACATTACATCAACTATGATAAAAATGCCTCCAGAGCCACTGTTTCCATCTCTGGGAACATGCAGGACTTCTCTGCTGGCCATCACCTGAACTAATTATAGGGAGCTGAGTATAATCCTTGTCTCCAACCTTCCAAATATTCATCCGGAAAGCCCTGCATGTTATGAAATGAAGTCTGAAACAGTGTCTCTGGTTAGTAACTGCCTTTTAAAACCAATATTTTACTCTACACACACCAAGAAAATTAGACTGGTACACACAGAAGTAGTGAACCAATGGCCCATAGTCACAATAATCGATTAGGGTCAAATGGACATAGCATAGGGCGAGAGATTGAATCAAGGTAGACACTGAAAACAAACCATACATTAGCTTGGGTTCTCCCCAAGAGGGTTCCAACCAGTATTGCTGGGGCCTTCGTGACAGCCCTTTGTGCAGCTGTGGCGCAACACAGATGATGCCGCACATTGTCAATGAATGCTGGCTGACTAGGTTCAGCGGTGGCCTAGAAGAAATGTATCGTGTCACTGAAAATGCTGTTGCTTGGCTAGACGACTATGCACATGCTAAATAAATGGGGGTTCTCCACATTTCCATGCTGCACAGAGTAATGCTTAAGCACGTGTGAAGATCTGAACATTGAGTTCTACATGCCTCCATTATCCATCTGTAGAATGGAGTCAACAGTACTTCCCTAACTTGAAGGGGAGGGGGGCGTGAGTTGTGAGACTGAATATATAAAGATTGTGAAGCCCTCAGATACTACAATACTATTCTGCTTCAGAGGACCTGTGAACACATGAGACTACAGAGGGTCAGAGTCCACAGTCTGCACTGGCTGTTTTGCAACATTCTCATGATGAAAAGCTGCTGCAAATCTAGTTTAATTAGTTGGTTACACAGGCTTTATGCCTGCTTTACATCACCTGAATAGTGAAAGCAGCTGGAATGTACTGCAGAATCTAGCCCTGAACAGGTTAATGTGAGTAACAGAGACAAGAGGGAGGAACAGAGGGTACATCTCTGAACTCAGCTGAAGCAAGCAGTTCGTGAATTCTTGGTTACAGGGGCTGAACAAAGTTGCTCTGTGATAGAACTATTTCTTCGAACTGCTAAAGACCAGATACTTTTGGTCAGTGCCCTATTTGTTGTTGTTGTTTTATTATTTTAGTCTGCATTTAAAAATAAAAGTAGTTTGCTTGTCTCCCAAACTTTATTTAGATTCTTTCACTGACTAATGCCTTTGTTTGGTAATGGAGATCTCTAACCCTCTTTAGAAATGTGTGTGATATTTCACAGCACCATTTGTAGGTGGCTTTAGTACCTGTAAAAGGTACCAAAGTGATAGCTCTGGATCCTACAGCCACAGCACAGGCAAGCTTTTTAAAATTGTTCTACACCATATTCTGGAAGGATCAACTTTGGGGATACAGTGGTAGTTAAATTTCTATTCCAATTTAGAACCTGATCCAAAGTCCATTGAGGTGTATTAGCATCTGTTCATTGACTTCACTGGACTTTGGCTCATGTCCTTAACCCATAGTCTCCCTCCCAAGACTTCCACTAATAGAAATTGGAACATGATGACCTTCCATCATGAAATGGTTTGAGACCACCAGTTGTTTCACATGAACAGCTAAGGAGATGCCAAATCATGACTACTTTAAATCACTCCTAATGTGGGCTGGATTTGAGCTAATGCACTGTCCTGTATCCCATTAAAAAATCTCCCTCTATAATAACTTCACCAACAGTGTCCAGAACTCAGTTTTTTGTAATCTTCTTGCTTGACCTCTCCAACACTTAATTGATTCTATTAATCCATAATTAATAATGATGTATAATAGAATATAGTGCAAACTGTGGTCTCACTAACTTTCACATACAGATGAAATGAAGACATATTGATAACCTACCACATACTTGATCCACTTATATTATACCCCATCCTTTAATTAATCTAATCTTTAATTAAGACCATAGCAAAAGAAAGATTGGCAGCTGTTCCAAAAACTCAGTTGGTTAATAGGGGAAAACCCATGTTGAGCTACAGTAATGTCATTTCATAGAAAAATTATAAATTATAATGCATTTCAATAAAACCCTCATATTTCCCATTTCTTCTCTTTGGCATTTAGTCAGGCAAATAGCTACAGTGTTGGTTTCAATCAGAGCATACAGGGGTAATTACATTTATTCTAAACACCGTTGATTTCATGATTACTAATGTGGTATTTGAGAGTCAGTGATTCTTAAATGTCAGCTTAAGTATCCATCTTTACCCATCTGAATCCTGTGACTGCAGATCTTGTTTTACCAATGTTCTTAGTACACAATGTAATTCTTTACTAGATGGTAAGACAAACAACAATTTCCAAAGGCTGCATTTTTCTGCAACATGTTTAATCGGTGGGAGCACAGAGGCAGAGAGGAACATTTTCATTATTGCTTTATTATTAATCAGTGAAAGATGGATGCAATACTGGAGGGAGCTATTGAATTGTGAATGTGATAAACAATTTACTGTAGCTTTCTTCAAAGAAAGCAGTCCTTTGGAAAGATGGACTGCCCTATTAGTGCAATGGTAGCAAAACCACAATGACAGTGACTTTCTTCTCCAGTAACTGTGATTTTCATAAAAAGTGCGGCGGAGGGAGGGAGCCCATAACTGAATGCCTCTGAAATATTTAGTAATCAAACAGTAATATTATTTTCTTTTTCTGTACTACAAGTTTTGCCAAGGTTTCTTAGGCATGATATTGATATGAATTGTCTGTAATAATCCACACAGCTAGTAAATTTCCATTTATTCCTGTTCTGCTTCTGTAAATATAATACAAATGAAACCTTATGTGTATGTTGGGGCACTTTAATATTGTACTCTGAGAAGAGTGTCATTGACAACTACAGTGAGGGGTAGCCCATAGAGTCTTTCATTTAGAAATATCCCACTTGGCTTTAAAAATTGAACAGTATGTGCCAGTTTTTCCAAAGAGCAAGATGTTGAGTTCTTTGGAAAATCTGGCCTGAAAGGTTACAATAGGAGCTGCTAGGTGATGAACTCTTGAAAATCTGACCTTTACAAATGGCAGATGAGCTCTTTGGAAAATCTGGCTCTGAGTGTGGGTGCTGAGCACCTGAAAACCTGGTTCTGAACTTTTAAAAGAAATTTGGCCCCCAGGTAGAAAGAGATCACTTTTCCATCCCTGCTACAGTGCTATCTCGTTGGAATGCAGCAGACAGTCGGGCTGAGGGAATAAGTTGAATACAAATATCATTCAGGCCCAAACATTAAAGTTCCTAATGTTTAATACTATTCAGAAATTACTCTGATTACAAATATCATTCTAATGTGAAAAGAAGCCTCTGGCTTCCACCAGCTGTAGTCTTGAGAACTGGCCAGTACAGTCCAGATACAGTTGCTTGCTCCTTTGCCCTGTTTTCTTCACACAGTGCCCCCACAATAGTAGCCAACTAATGAAGTTACTGTGTGTATGATGGATGAAGTGCGCTGGCTGGCATGAATATGAAATAGTACTTTTTCATTACCCACTTTGTTATCTCATAGGATTTATTATATCAGCATTGAAAACCGAAGAAAACCCATGAGACAGTTTACTGCTCCCCATTCAACTTGACAGTGAAGGGGGAACAATTGGGGATTTGTTCTCCACTTAATGATTGGAATAATAAGCAACTTTTATTTATATTAGGGTATGCATGCTATACTTTAACTTGTTAGCTGGAAATTTAAACCAATATATTTTTAACAAGCATAAACAGACTGTTCAAAAGCCAAGCCTTTTCATAGAGAGGTCAACTATTTTGCCCCCAAAGAATGTGTTTACAAATTTGTAATGACCTAATACAAGTTATTCATGTATTTATCTCATCCATCAAGAACATCTATGGGTTCTTGTCTGTCTTGATCCTTCATTTTCTTGTTCTTTCTTCACCTCTCCCTTGACTCAGTCATTGATCATCTCCACTCCACCCTCTCATTACTTTAGATTCCTTTCCCCTCTCCCCATTTCAAGATTTACCTAGCAAACCCCCAGCTCTGCCTCACTCCAACATCCATTACTGTGCCATTGTTCTAATGCTGCTGACTGACAACGTTCCCCAGACAGGCTCCTTACCTAGCTGGTCCCAGTGTCTGCAGTCCCTTTGCCCATCTTTGCCTCCAATCTGACTTGTGCCCACAATCGTGGCAGCAGGTAGGAACAGCAATAGCAGGGAAAGTCCTGCTCAGCACCATCAGACGTGGGCAGGAGCAAGTTCAGTGCAGATGAAATCTTTGAATAATTTACCTACCAAACTCTACAAAGTCTCTACAGACAATGTACAAAGTCAAAGGTTTTCATGCCTTATAATTTGGCCAAATTTGGGCATTTTTCCCCACAGGGATGGCAAAAGGGCATATTCCTGACACAAAGACCAAATGTCAAGTCCTTGCTCCAAAACACAGAGGTTTTAGAGTCTCTCAGTGAAACGGCTGTTAAAAACAACAACAAAACAATTAATCTTCCCTATGCTTATTCTTGGAAATGGCTGACTCATATTTGCTGCAATGTTAAAAACGTTCAGCCTAAGGCAAACACCTGTCATGCAAAATTTCAGCCCTAACTGTTAAAGTTTGACATAGTTATAAGCAACTGAAAAAATAGGGTCTTATAATAGGAAGCATCAGGCAACTTTACCTCTAGGTGACACTGTCAGTTCCACTTATAATACCATATCCATCTTCATGCCTTTGAAGGGGAATCAGATCTATAGCTGCAATTAATCACTTCTGATTATTGTTACTATAAATATGTATGATACTTTACTAACAAGTAAAAGACAATAGGCTACATTCCTCTCTAGTGTAAATCTGGACAAGAGAATTATTCTGGCTTCACCTGGGTGAAGCGGAACCTGGCCCAATAGTCCAGACTAAGAAGGCTCCCAATTTAAGGGCTTGATCCTGCAACACTTCTTTACATGGGTTATTTATGAGAGCAGCCCTATTAAAGTCAGTGGGATTACTCATGCAAAAAAGGTCATAGTGTGTTGCATATACTACGGTAATTGACAAATACGTCCCCTTGAAACCTTTTCCATCTATTATCTGTAACTCTCCTTTTCTGTATTTTCCTAACAAAACAAGCAAGGCATTACAAGGTATGTTAATCTTAGGAATTTTCATCTTTGAAGGAGTGGATGATGAAATTTAGCCAGTGATTTCCCGTGAAACCATCAACTGAAAGCATTCTCATGGGGAGTATCAAAACATGGATTTTACATGTTTATAAGATCTCAAGATTTCCATAATGTCAATTTCTTGTATTTTTTTTTAATTTTTGCTCATTCGATGTAAACACAAACAGATGGGGAATGCAACAGCTACATGAAGGAAGGAAACTAATGATCTTATAAAACATTTTGCATAGGGGGGAAAGGGTGTCAAATGTCCGTGGAAGTTACATACAGTATGAGGGTTATATCATCATCATTCCTTCTGTGTGATAGTCAGGTTCTATTATTTTGTGTTCCAGAAAAGTGATGGATGGTATGCAGCAATTTTGTCTGTTTCTTTGACATACATTTCATGACCACACACCATACAGCTGTAAAATAGGATCTCAAAACCTTAAAAAATAATATCTTCTCTTATTTGTTACCTGTGATTTGGGGGATGAGGTCTTCTGTACACTGGAGGAACATAGATTCTGACACATGCATTTAATACATATATCTAAGTGGAGACTGATTGTAGTTAATTAGCTTTTTCTTTTAATTACCAAATTATTGGTGATGAACATCTTGTAAACCCTAATATATTTGAAATTAGCATTTCAAACCTGTAGGTATCATACTTAATTACATGTCATATATCCAAAAAGAAAACTTCTTATTTAGTAGCCAACTCTAAATAATGCTTTTGACATGCAAAATTATTTTTCTAAGTTATCTTCTCTTTTGATTCTGTGATTTGAACATGAGGCCATGAATCTACTTGACACATTTTAAATTGCAAATTAAAACAGTGCTTCACTGCTGTATATGATGGGAACCAATTAAAATATTAGAGCATATAAATACCTTTATTATGAATGATACAATGTGACAATTAAGGATTGCAGGCAGTCATACCCTAGAAAAATCAAATACTATTGTCTCATTAATGAAGCTGACCTTAACATTTTATTGATCCTATATGTTTCTATTATTATCTGTATAGCAAACTAAGCATCCATGGTGCTTTGCAAAGACAAAGGAAGACAAGGTCCCTGCTTCAAGGAATTTACTAGCAAGGGGCCTGAACCTGCGTGCATTCTGCTTACGGAGTTCCCATTTTCTTCAATAGCAGTTCTGATTAGGTGGTGGTTTGGAACTTTAATGTACGGTCGGTTTACACCTCCTCCCATAGTGGAATCCCTGGAATAGGGGTAAAAGGAGGGAAAACTTAATGAGCTATGTTCATGGAGTTTCACTCATTGTGTTCTGTCAGGTGGGAGAGTTCCCCATCCTCTGCAGAATGAGTCATGGGCCTGTCCTTAAAGCTCTATGACTCAGTACCCAGTGTCAAGATGGCTACTGGCTGAATTACTTTCCTGAGGGTCAATATAGGATCAATCTCTGTAGGGTCAATATAGAGGTAAGAGGTGGTTGTCCATGATCCTGTGCCACCACATAAAAGTGTGACTGCACCATCCCTTAGCCCCAACTTGCCCAGTCTTCACTACCTTTTCCCAAATGGGTCCAAACTCTGCAGTGAGCTCTCTGCAGTGTCCAACATTCTGGGGAGGCAGCGGACTCCCCTTTTCAAGCAGGAGGTGTGAGATACATGACTGGCTCAGGGGTGCCATCTGGCTCCTTAAGTATAACACAAACTAGTAAGGGTCAACTACAACAGTGGTAGGAAAACAGGGCTAGTTCCACAAAGGGTTTTAGGCACCTAACTTCAAAATGTAGATCCTCAAACCCCCCCCATTCAGATGCCCCAGTGCACTCGTTTGGGAGGTAGGACATCTATCTCCTCTCTCTGAATGAGGCAGAGTAGGGATTTGAATCCCACTTGAACCCCACTCTCCTACATTCTAGGTGAGTGAACTAACTACTGGAACGTAGGGTATAAAGGAGGAGGCATGTGATACCACTTTCTCCTTGGTGTTTTGTGAGGAAGGGCTGACCTGGCTTAGGGGCCTAATTCAGGGGAGGGTTCACAGCTATAAATTCCCTCCAGCCCAATCTCAGACACCGAACTCCCTTTGAGGGGTGGGGCTTAGACCACAGTCCTCTCCTCGGTATTACCTACTGCCTAGCTTAGGTGGCTTCCTGCTCATATTTCTGGCTTTTGTTAATTCCATTCTTATGCACCTAACTGTCCCCGTGTATTGCACAGACAATGTATTGCATGAACACCTGTCTCAGGGCTGAAGATTCCAATGGGCAGCAGGGCCCTTAAATGTCAGGCATCACAATGAGCCTAAGTCCCCTTTGTGGATCTAGTCCATACAGTGTCAGAAGGAAACTTGTGCTAGAATACCTAGCTGAACTACATTCAAGGAAAGATTTGTGGGGAAAGATGGAGATCACTTGGTTTATAGGGGGGTTAGAGACACTGTTTCAAGTCTAAAGGGAAGTGTGAAAAAAATCATGAGGAGAAGATGAAAAAGGGGAGAGTGTGTGTCCAGTGACAACACTTCTAACTCCAGATAAGCAGTTACCTTTAGCATGCAGTTATGTTTTAAATGAATCCCTGCTCAGTTATCTTCTTCAGCCTTGCCCCCAATGTGACATTGTCAGCAGCTCAGCAAAAGCGACATTATAGGGCTTTCAATCCTGCAGGTAGAAAGGAAATCATATTTTTGTCAATATTTTTTGTGTTCTGGTTTATGGAATCCCTTTATTTTATCTTGTCATGCATTCGCAGCAGCAATGTATATTTGAAATGACCATCTTCTGCAGTTATCAAATGCCTCAGCTTTGCTTCTTTGTTCAAGGAACCCTCAAAAGCCATTTATTGCTTTGTATGCTCTTCTGCTATGAACATTATCCCTTAATAATTTTCCAGGACAAAAATCAATCTTGCCTAAGTAATTTCCCCAACTGAAGTTTTTACTGAAAACTATTAGGAACATGGGAAATTAATCTAGACTGAACGACTGGTCCAGCCACTCATTCCCCAGCTGTCCTTTAGCACCAGTCTGTTTTTCAGTAGTTATCCACAACTTCACATCCATATGGTATAAAGTCAGGCAGGACTTGGGTTTAAACTGTCTTTATCACTGTTAAATTAGCTCATTTAAATGGTTAACCTGATACACTTAATTTAGCATTTCTGTTTTCCTTTGAGTATGGATTTGGTTTAGTTTATTGCAGTTCATCATGAACCCCAGCTGTCTGTAATTTTATCAATTTATATATTTTTATGGCAACTTAAATTAACTAATGTAATTTAACTAATTACAGAGAATTTATTTTTTATGATTATGCTCTGTAAATGAAAACTAGACAGGTAATGCTGTTAACCTCAGTCAGTTAAAAATAATCCTGTTAATTTACAAACAAATTACTGCAACTGGAATGTACAATCAAGCATAAAAAAATTAACCATTTCATTGTAAATGGGTTATCTTTTCACCTTGTTTTACTTTGTTCTTTATTCGTGGCTAGAACATGATCCCTCCACAGAGCTGTGAGCTACCACTGAATGTACCACACAGTTATTTCAATTCTACACTAGCCCATACATTTTAGATTGGCCAACGCACAGTACTCGTAACTGAGGACGGATTTTCAAGTGAATTGAGGTGCCATTTGGTACCGTAGGGCCCAGATTCTAGCCTTAGAGTTGCACCTTTTCCCATTAATTTTATCTGCTGTCTCAGTATGCCTTGGAAGGCAAAGCTTTTGCTACCTACTATCATTTGATGCTTTAAACATGTCTAATTTTCAGGCTGGTTTTAATGATTTAGCCTATATCTGCTCTTCCAACGCGCTTGCCTTTCAGTAATGAAGTTGAATTAGGAACCAGTTCAGACATTAACAAATGTGAAGAAGTCTCATATGGAGATTTCCCTGAATATTTTTGCCTCCTATTAACCTAAGACAATTTCAGTTCTGGGCAAAATCACAATAAGCTGGTACATGTGAGTGAAAGTAATGAGTTCTCATGCCTGACAATTGAGGATTATACTTGTTAACTCTAATTGGGAAGACTTGGAGTGATAACTGCTCCACTGGGGGAACGAAGGTTTGTGAGTGATATAATCCAGCTGTACTCTAAGCTCTAATGCCCTCTGCATAAACAGCAGAATGTATTCAGTGCCCCTGAAACTTAGCATAACAAATGTGAGATAATTAGTCAAGGGATAGATATGCTTTGGGCAGTTGTTCCTCATCTGAGGGGACTACCCCACCCTCTACCACTGTAGGACCTGTAGACTAGTTCAAGGGTGCGTGACAACAGGAAAGATTAGTGTGAGCGGAGAAAGCTGCAGGAGCCCAGATCCAGACCTCAAGTTCAGGTCTTTCACATGCACACTGCATTTATGCTTCTATATCTACAGGTAAAGTATATGATGGCTCCTTGGAAGCTACGTATCTACCCTCCTTGCTCCCATTGGGACACCCTACTACAGCCAACTGCAGGAATAGCTGACAAATATAGGACTGCAGGTTCAGATCACTGTCTCTGAAGTGCTTAGCTCAGCCTGGGGCAATACCAATAGCTGTCCTCACGCCCAGTGTCAAATAATCTTCTGAGGAGTTTGGGAGGGAGAAAGTACCTGAAAAAAGAAGGAAAGAGAGAGAGGGTGAGACAAGTCAGCAAGAAAAAAAACAGGATAACCACAAATAGAAAGATGGAAAAGAACATGAGAGAAAACAGACGAAAGGAGAAATGCTAGGACGTGGTGAAAGGAGACAACAAAGATAATAGAGATGTTTGGGGAAAGGATTTTTCATCCAGCAAAATATTTCAAGATTTTTTTTTTCACAAACCAAATTCTGAAAAACAATTTCTTTTGGATCAATCAAAATGTTTTATTTTGATGACTTCAAAATGTTATGTTTTGATTTAAATTTTTTAAAATATAATTTAAAAGGAAATTTCAAAAAGAAGAATTGAAACTGTTCATTCCAAAAAAGTCAAAATGGGACATTTTCAAAATAGTTTTCTCCATAATGATACTTTGGCAAAAATCAAAATAATTACACACCTGGCCTCCCTCCTCCCTTTCTCCACCCTTCTCCCCATTTCTGTTGCAATGGAATTTTCTGATAGAAACCTGTTTCAATAAAAAATTTCTGTCCAACTCTAAAAAAGAAAGGTATACATCCCCAGGCTATCCTAAAAAAGGGATTTCAACAGAAGAAGAGTTGAAAAACATGATCTCAGGGGAGATGAGAGCTTCCCTTTAGTTAGTTTGTGACTAACTAGAAGTGAATGTTGGGACCTGTGAAGCTCACAAAGGAGAGGCCCAAGGTGCATGGAATCCTGATTCCTTATGATCTACTCTAGATAAGAAACTATGTTTTCTTGTTGTATGCACAAAGCCTCTATTGGAGATTCAAGTATCAATCCCTTTTTTTTATTATGGATTGGAAGCCACTCCTTCATGAAGATGGCAGCTATGTTTTCATTACTAATGTGATCTTGCCATTTCCCCATTAAATCCACAAAACCCATACAATAAAAAGAATATCTATAATATGTATGATGCTATTGTTGTTGTTAGAGTTAAAATAGAATATTTTAGAATCTCATGTGTATGCGTATACTATATATTTGTGTGTATATGTGCGCGCGTGCACACACACAAACATTGTGTATATGTTCATTTTATTTATATATTATAATCTCCTCTTCAGTCTGAATGGTAGGTTTCTGTTGTTTCATATTCTGCACTTATTGTGGTATGTTTTTTCCCCGCACAGAACCAAGTGAAAAATGTGTGATACAGGTTTGCATGAGGAAATTTATGTAAGTACATTCAATTCATCTACTATTGCAGTGCAACTACCCCGAAAATGGAACGCAACAACTATTTAACAATAAAGCAGAAAAATCTGGACAATGCTCATACTTTCAGAAGGAATCTAAAGGACCCTCAGAATATCACCATAGGGAACTGAGTGAGCAGGCATAAGGAATAGTTTCAATGTGTTAAAAAAAAAAAGTTGGTATCGTACTTTCAAAGTATAATGGCATTCTTTAAAAATATACTGGCTTGTCTGTTAAATAAATCCTTTCTTTCAGTGCTCTGAGCTAAATGTACAGAAGTGCAGCAAAACTCATCTCATTTCAGAAATCATAAATCATGAACAATATTTCTGTATTATATAGTTTCCATCATGCCCACAATCATGTTATTGGAGCCTAAGCTCAGCATAATTATTACCCAACATCCGTCTTATCTTTCACTATGCTGGGGGGAAAAAACACACACACACACACTTATATTCAGCAATGTCATCACTGCTATTGCATTTAAGTTGCACAGTCCTACTACTTCTGAGACACATAAAATGCTCATTTCCTTATGGTAGAAATTAGTGATATGGATAACCTTTGTAACCCTTCTGCCAAGTGGAGCCAGCAGCAGCCAGGGCTGGGTTCAACATCTAGAGCAGTGGTTCTCAAACTTTTGTACTAATGACCCCTTTCAGATAGCAAGCCTCTGAGTGAGACCCCTCCTAATAAATTAAAAACACCTTTGTATATATTTAACACCATTATAAATGCTGGAGGCAAAGCAGGGTTTGGGGTGGAGGCTGATGGCTTGTGACCCCCCATGTAATAATCTCGCAACCCCCTGAGGGGTCCCAACATGACCTCCAGGACATCCCTCAGCCCACGCTGCTTTCCGTAGCCCCCATTGGCCTGGAATGGCGAACTGTGGCCAGTGGGAGCTGCGATCGGCCGAACCTGCAGATGCTGCAGGTAAACAAACCGTCCCGGCCTGCCAGCAGATTTCCCTGAGGGGCCACCTGCCAAAGGTTGCCAATCCCTGCTCTATAGCCTAATTTCATATAGGCTCAGTAGCAATCTCTCCCAGATGTTATATATTAATGCCTTTATCCTTTAACATGATGTGCTATTCAAAGCTTTATACATCATCCTGGTGTAAACTTCTGAAAAAAAGCAAATTTTTTCAGTGGTTTGCTGGAAACAGTCTCCATCAAATGCAAACACAAGATAAAAATGAAATGGTTTAAAGTCAGTCCTTGACTTTATTAAAATACATGAGGTATCTGTCTTCATGTTGCTTATATACATTTCCTTACACAGTCACACACCATGTTTAATACATTAGCATGAACTGGAGATAAATTCCAATTCAGTACACTCAGCAAACTGAAAATTATTTAGATTTCTACATGCTATGTGATTGAACACATTGAGAGTTATTCTGCTCATGTGATCAAAGTCTTGTCCCAGTTTCCATTTTTCTTTCTGGGTAAGAATTAAGAATGTGTGTGATATCTAAATGTGTACGTGTATATAACATATGCATAATATGGGTATAAACCAGTATTCATTTTAATAGGGGGGAACTATATTCCCCTAATATTAAAATAATATGCATCCATTCCTCAAAACTCTCCTAGCAATCAGTTTTCTGCCAGAAAAGCTCTCACCTAAATCCTTCTATTTCCAAGAGAATTGTGCTTAGTAGAATTGGTTTTAGTGGCTGCAGCTGGCCTAAAAGAACGTGGAAAATGGGCAATTTATAGGGCATCAGTGCTTCTGTCTCTTTCGGCCACTGTAATCAAAATGTTGCTCAATCTGACACAGGATAAGATTTTTGCTCTCTCTGTCATGTCCTCCACAGGTTAAAGGAAATCCAGCCAATCATCATTATGTACCGCCAAAAACATACATAGAAAAAATCTATGAGTACCAGATCCATACATCTCCAGGAAATTTGTAGAGGAAACAAATGACCCATAGTGAAAATGGATAATGCTTCACAAAATGGGTATCTTGGAACCATGTAGCTAAACTAATAGTAAAAATGATCCATTCTTTTCAACATGAAATTAGTTCTCTGCTGAAATATAGAAAAAGATTTTTAGTCAGTTTTACCACCTGCTCCTCAACTCTAGGATCTGTTTATTCAGTTTTGATTTATGAGGACTGGGGGAATTTTAAAACACATATTTCAAGGCTGAGAAGTTCTTGGCTTTTCTTAGAGCCTTGGTTTTTATCCTTTTATTTTTTAATCCTAGCAAACTTTTACATGTTTTGAGATGCCAAATGCTCTGCTCTCCTGAATTTTTATTACTGTCTCTCAATCAAGAGATTATTTGCTAAAACCGTGAAACTAAACTGTTAGTGTGAACAACACACAGATAAATTGGGCAAGATTTCAATTACCAGTAGTGTGTTTTCTGCTTATTTATTCCAATGTTTTTTGTGTAAGGTTTTTAAAATGCTGATAAAAAGCGTTAGACTGACTTCCCTGAAGGTTGTATTTATTACTCTGTTTATCCTCTGGTACAGGATGGGCAGTAGCAGGGCAATCTTCTCGTCTGACCCCTTATAATGCATGGAGGGACAATCTTTATAGTTATCGATATGCCTCCAGGGCCTGAATATCAAAGGTATTTAGGCACCTAAAGATGCAAATAGGCACTTGGTAGGATTTTCCAAAGCATCTATGAATGTAACTCCCAGAGGCTTCTGGGTGCTTTTGAAAATCCCACTGCAGCGTTAGATGCCTAAATACCTTTGCCTGCCTATAGTTAAGGGCTAAGGGCCAAATTTTAAGTGTAACCTAGCGGACATAGAACTGTGTCGGGACTCAAGAGGCGTGGTCCTAGCTCAGCCACTGGTTTGGTGGGTGACCTTCGGCAAGTCCCTCAATGTCCTCATCTGTAAAACAGGGATAATGATGCTGACCTCCTTTGTAAAGCACTTTGAGAGGCATGTAACGCATGGTAGAAGAACTAAGTATTATTAAGAATCTGACGACTCCTGAGGCAGCCCAATAGATGTGGGCAGTGGGATACTGGGGACTGGACTGAGGTCAACAAACCTACCTCATGCAGGCTCACTATTAAAAATGTTCCATTATGTTATAGCTGTCATTATCACACTGAGCTGTGTTTGAATCTGTGACATAAAGGTGAAAAGCCCCAGATCCCATGGGCACAGTGGCCGAAAGAGAGAGAGAGAGAAAACACATGTTGTACAGCCTTAGCTAACAGCCAAGTGGCTTTTAGATCATGTGTTAGAGGCTTATGCACTCAAATGAACTCAAGTCATATGCCAATGGTAGTCATGAAACTTTAGATCTAATTAGATTGGACTCAAATGTTTACCTACATTTTGGAAGTATTAAATAGCTGGTGAGGTGTAATAGACAGTTTTAAAAAATCTATTATTTTTAATAAAAATTCTGCTGTCATATTTGCTGTATGTTTTTTCTTATTACTCGAGATCATTTGCATGACGTTCTTAGTTGAAAAGTCTGCTCAATTTCCACCTCATATGAGATTTGAAGGTAAATATAATCCACATATGAGGACATGTGAATACATATTTCAACTGAATCCAAATAGTGGTATCTTTATCTCATTCCAGCACTACTTTTTAATATGTACTGTGCAGGATTTATCGTCCAACAGAAATACGATAGGTTCTATCCAGAAATTCCATTGCCTGAGAGTATTTTCCATGTTTCTTATTAAAACCACCTTGATAGTTAAAATTATCTTTCCAATCTAATGGTCAGCAAATCGAGAGATAGAATGAAGAATTCCTGACCTGAAGAGTCCTCTGCTGATACAGTTAGCATCGCAGTCTTCAAGTATCCTTTGTGAGAAAAGTCAGCTTTTGAAGCTTCTTTCTGCAAGTCCTGGTGCAACATAAAAATGAATATTGATGTTGTTTGAGGCTGTGAACTTTGGGGCTTTTTTTTCTTTTGGAGATGTTGTGTTGATTTTTCATCTTTCCATATCAAGAGAACATCAGATGCATGACAGATGTTCAGGTCTTCCAGTGGGAATATGTGAGAACGTGGTTTAGATTTCTTTTCTGGGGAATACTGGCCTTAATGTTGATCTTTGTTTCTCTCAATATTGAAATATAGTATAGAACAATGTCTAGATTATTTTCTCTTGAGAAACAGAACAAAATTCTGATTAAAAAACATTTTGCACCTTGAGATAATTAACCTGAAGAAAAATGAAAATTTTAAAACAAATTCTGTACACATATTCAGATTTTTAGCTTTACCAATGGCTTTTATTTAAACAATGAAAGAGAGTGCCATTCTTTTAAAAATTATGTATGATATATGAGTATAAATTTTAATATACATTAAAAACTGTTATTATGAGCTCTGATCTTTGCACTGTGACTCATATATGTCTATATCAAATGCACTGTCTGATCCTGAAGTTTTTACTTGGACAAATGTTTCATTGAGTGGAAGGGGGAGAAATGATTAAATGGAAGAACTTCAAACTGGGCCCAATGATAAAATGTTTAAATACTGTTTATTTAGTTTTGTTTGAGATTGTGACAATCTGAACTCCGGGCATGGCAGGGAAATGATCACAGGGCTGATTCTGGTCAGGGAGCAGGTAATTTGAGCTCTCATTACTAGTTGGTCTCATCCAAAGATGGCTTCTCCAAAAACACAATGCTTAATAAAATGCGATGTTGACTGAATAGCGACTTGTGGACAAAATGCCACCTACTGAATCATCAACATCATTACATACAGTAGCTGAGGAACTGTCTTTTGTCCTGACAATATCCCACCTGCATCAACCACCACTGAAGTCAAAAGGAACGTCTTCAGTAGAAGTTGGATTATGTGCTTATTGACTAGTCTATTGTGTTTAGCTTGTGATATGTAGTAGAATCACCGTGTGAATTGGTACTGGCTAACCATGCAACCTCTCAGCCACAGGCCAATTTGCTAATAATAAGAGTGGGATCTACCGATATTCCAAGGTACTTAAGCTTGTTAACCTGCTCCAAATCATTGCCAGATGCTGTTTTAATCATTAATGTGGAAGTCAGTTTCTTTAATCTGGGAGTACTGAGCAGTTAGCACACTTGACCTGAGCATGAGTTATCATTTTTAGCAGAGGAAGTAAGTGTATAGCAGACTCCTGATTAATACATTATACCAATCTATTTGTACATATGTATAATCCCTATCTATAAACTTTGCATAGAAATGGGTTGTACAGCCAAACAGCACAATTCAGACTTTCAGGGTTACAGCAAAAGTTTATCTTCTCTTTACACAAGGTCTTGGACATTGCCCATCCTAAAGCTGGATGCTCAGCATTGCAATGCCTGACTTTTAGGCACAGAGAATATTACAGGAACAGCACTGCACTTCACAAAGCCTGCGTTAAGCTCCTACGCTCCCTGTACAAAGAGTGGGGAGAGATAGATGCCTTAGAATGTGATCCACAAAATCATCATGTTAGGTGGGAAAAAGCCTAAAATAGGAAATACTGATGAGAGCAGTGTGTGCTAAGTCCCACCCCTCTCACAGAGATAGACACCTGCAGGAAGGTGTCTGTGTCTTCTAGCAATCCACAACTGGGACCCCTTCTCCTAGAGTGAAGAGACTAAGTAATTTCTTGTGAAAATCAGTTTGTTCACCTGCACCATATATGTGCATGCACCTTATAATTTTTAGCCCAGTGGTTAGAGCACTCACCTGGGATTTAGGAGACTCAGGTTAAATTCCCTCCTCAGGCAGAGGGAGAGAAAGGAATTTAACAGGGCTCTCCCACACCTCTCAGGAGAGGGCTCCAACCACTGAGCTATGGGATAGTCTGATGTGGGCCCCCCTTAATTTCTCCTGTTGAAGCTGTTCCACTGTGTACACATAATTAAAGAGTAACTGGGCATGAGAAATAATAATGTCTTTGCAGCCTAGTGGTTACAGCACCCACCTGAGAGGCGGGAGACCCAGCATCCAGTCCTGCAGCATGTCAATACTGCTTCATTTAAGAGTATAGAAAAATACTTTAATATCTAATAAATATGAATAAGAAGTAATATTTAATAACTTTACTAAGACAGAAAATATCATATTGCCTCTATATAAATCCATGGTACGCCCACACCTTGAATACTGCATGCAGATGTGGTCACCCCATCTCAAAAAAGATATATTGGAATTGGAAATGATTCAGAAAAGGGCAACAAAAATGATTAGGGGTATAGAACAGCTTCCGTATGAGGAGAGAGTAATAAGACTGGGACTTTTCAGCTTGGAAAAGAGGCGACTAAGGGAGGATATGATAGAGGTCTATAAAATCATGAGTGGTATAGAGAAAGTAAATAAGGAAGTCTTATTTACTCCTTCTCATAATACAAGAACAAGGGGCCACCAAATGAAATTAATAGGGAGCAGGTTTAAAACAAACACAAGAAAGTATTTTTTCACGCAATGCACTGTCAACCTCTGGAACTCCTTGCCAGAGGGTGTTGTGAAGGCCAATAATATAACAGGGTTCAAAAGGGAGCTAGATAAATTCATGGAAGATAGGTCAATCAATGGCTATTAGCCAGGATGGGCAGGAATGGTGTCCCTAGCCTCTGGTTTCCAGAAGCTGGCATTGGGTGGAGCTGCTGTTTAATTCTTATTGTTCTTACAGCTTCCCTACTCTCTTTTTCTTGGATGAAAGAAAAACTGCTGGAGTACTTAAAATATAAGGGGAAAACTGCTAGCAGAGCCACAAAAGGGTAATCACAAAAAAGAGGGGAAAAAACCAAACCTCAGCCCTTTACATGGCATGGGTCACTCACTACTCAGTAGTGAGATTTCTTGAGTGAAAAATAGTTACAAAATTGGATGAAATCATTTGGGGTTGATACTCCTTCAGCGATCCCAATGGAACTATTCACTGAAGGCCACGTTCTGATTCAGACTACATGGCCAGGCAAAGGAATAAAATTTCTCCGCCTCCCTCCTTACCAACTACCTGGTCCTAGAGTCTGGGCATGTCAATGTACACAGAGCTGCTCACCCAGAGCAGGTGAAGGAGAGGGTGGGTAGGTTTGGGGAATGGCAGAGTTGTGGCTCCACCCCACTATCAGCTGCACAGTGTGGGTGGTGAGGTAACAAAGTTACTGCTGATTTAGTCCAGCAATAGATTACTACCCCCTCAGGAGGAAGGAAGAAGCATGGGAGGTGAAAGGTGTATATTAGAGTCACAGGGCTACTCCTGTATTCATGTGGCTTTACATCACCCCTTACCCAGGACTGTCCCTAAAGTCAGAATCTAGTCCAGAGCAAAATACTACTCAATGTGAATAAGGATGGCAGAATCAGGCCCTTGAAGCGGAAGGAAAGCTGAGGGGACCACACTGGAATTATTAAATGAAATGTATATTTTCTAAACTGTTGTATATTAGAATCTTGCAAAGGACTTGTTATTATCCATCTTATTTGGACATCTCTCATTTCCATTTTCTTGCGTGTATACCTCTGGTGGGGAATCCAGAAAATTCCAATGTTATCATTCTTTTTTTAATTCTTATATAAGTCATATGTATCTTGTACAACAGAGCTATAAATATCATTTTCTCTACCTTATTTAGTCCCAGTTCTTTCACTGAAAACACCACAGTTTGACATGTTTAGGTAAGAGAAACCCAATTTAGTAGAAAAAAATAGCAACAACATTTTTAATATTTTCATTCACTCAGAATTCACACTGAACTTTTCTAGTCACAGATGAAAGGTCTAATATTTCACTGAGACAAGGTAGGTGAGCTAATATCTTTTATTGGACTAACGTGTTGGTGAGAGAGAGAAGCTTTCTAAAGCTTGTATTTCTCACCAACAGAAATTGGACCAATGAAAGATATTACCATACCCACCGTGTCTCTCTAATATCCTGGGACTGACATTGCTAAAACACTGCATATAATATTTCACGGTTAATAGACATGTCTGACTCTCAAAGGCTCAAACGATACACAAATCTTCATAGCTATTTGCATATTAAAAATAATATTCACTACCATTTCATTTAATCTGACTCTTTATTATGCTCTAGTGGATCCATGAAGATTCACTGAAGAAAGTGGAAGGAGCTTTCTTAAAAGTGTGATGATGAGGGGAGTAAGTGTATGTAATTACTTATTAGGAGGGCATGTTATCATGATCATTGATTTGTTTAGCTTAGGACAAAGCTTCTCAAGCTATGGGTTGCCATCCCTACAACAGATGTCAGGAGATTGCAGCTACCTTACTCTACTCTTATTGTTAAATGAGAGAAGGTCCTTTATACATTGTAGGTTGACCTGAATGGGGTTGATCCCAGTGTGGATGAGGAGATCCTACTATGAAAAAAATGTGAGAACCAGTGGATTTGGGAATTATTTTTTTGTAAGTTCAAGAAAGCAGGGATAACTACAAAACACTATCTCTCAGGCCCTGATAGACACCTCTTCTTGATGCTAATAAAATTCCAAATTAAGACCAGAATCATGGTGTGGTTGCCAGGAGAAGGCTTCTAGCATTAAGTCAAAGACAGGCTTATTAAGGAGGGAAATCACTACACTGTAATCCATGTACCTAGAATGTCCAATCTCAAAATATCTTACTCAAATCTTACCTACCTTTGGGCAAGCCTACTAAAGTTAAAGAAAGTCATTCTATTGACGTCAGTGGGCTTTGGATCAACCCATGGTAAGCCTGTTTTGCTATTGCTGCTGTACTTGCATGTCTCTCCAATGTTTAATAATCAAAACATACCGTAGGGGCTCATCACTTTATTCTCTCTAAAAAGGCTCTTCCCTGAGATTTAGGAATGAAACAAGTCAGTTTCTGAAGCAAGTTAGTAGTGTTCTATAGAAATCTGTAGGTTTTTTTTAACCATTTGATTCACTTGTATAGAACAGTTCAAAAACCCACAAAAAGGTTATTTTCTATTAAATTCTATAGGACTTTTCCATAAAGGTGTATAAAAATACCTAACTTAACAGCAAAGGCATGCATGCTCCTGCCATGAATAGATTATGGACTTAAAACTACTTTTGCTCACATCCCTCAAAAATGCATTTTTAGCTTCCCAGATGGAGTAAGCCTGTGGCTTGTTGGCAATGCAGCCGATTATACTGGGTAGGATGCTACCAGGTTCAACATGCAATTTTCCCTGTATGAGCTGTTTTTCATGACAAATGTGTGCTCTTATAATCACAAATCCCATATTGCTCCCTTTTAAATATGTTACATACAAACAAAATGAAAGATGACATAACGGATTTGTAGGGACAGACAGACAGATATAGTGTTTGTCTTTTAAACCAAACCTGTACAGCTGTGGTGATGGAAAAACCCAGCTTGAAAACCTAAACTTCTAGTAACTTAACAGAGAATCCCCATTATCTATAAATGTAAAGTGGGTTTTTAGAACATAGTGTGAAGATTGCAAGGAGTCTTGGTTACAGTTCTCTTGGGGGGATTTCTTATTACCTGGAGATAGCCCTGGGGAAGGAGTTTAATAGCAATACATAAGTGTGCTCTAGAACTCTCTAGCAGACTCCCAGAGTAACTCACAGCACCCCAGTGAAGAGGCAAGAACTCAACCCATTGAAATTGTCTGCAGAAAGATTATTATTCTCATTCCTATTTGTTTTTCCTGTTGTCATGGGTGGTGGCTCAATCACCATTTAGAGAAATCCAGTATGTATAGCATGGTGTGCAAGGCAGCATGGAAGGCTGAAGTCAGCATTCCAAGTCTCTGAGCTGGTTTAGAGTGAAAAGCCTAATGTTTACCATACAGGACCTTTTGTTTAAAACTTTTATGAATGAATCAAATATTGCCAGTGCTATAATACATCTCAGAACCAACAAAAAATTCTTCAAATTAATACAAAAAATGTAATGAATTCAAGGGAGGTATTTACAGGGTAGATGTTGACAATGAGTGCTGTGGTGGTGGTAAAGGTATTCTACATTATTGTTTGCTCACTAATGCCTAGAAGCCCCAACTAAGATTGGGGTCCCTTTTAGTTAGGGTCTATATAAATGCATACTTGGAGACAGATGACCAGTCCAGGGTCACATAGTGAATGCATGGTTTCAGAGTGGTAGCCATGTTAGTCTGTATCCGCTAAAAGAACAAAGGAGTACTTGTGGCACCTTAGAGACTAACAAATTTATTTGGGCATAAGCTTTCGTGGGCTAGAACCCACTTCATCAGATGCATAGAGTGGAACATACAGTAGGAACATATATGTCCACATATATATTCAAGTGACACTATCATAGGACCTAGTCACATCAGCCACGCCATCAGGGGCTCGTTCACCTGCACATCTACCAATGTGATATATGCCATCATGTGCCAGCAATGCCCCTCTGTCATGTACATTGGCCAAACCAGACAGTCTCTACGCAAAAGAATAAATGAACACAAATCTGACATCAGGAATCATAACATTCAAAAACCAGTAGGAGAACACTTCAATCTCTCTGGTCACTCAGTAACAGACATAAAAGTAGCAATTCTTCAACAAAAAAACTTCAAAAACAGATTCCAACAAGAAACTGCTGAACAGGAATTAATTTGCAAACTGGATACCATTAAATTAGGCTTGAATAAAGACTGGGAGTGATTGGGTCATTACAGAAACTGAAATCTACTTCCCCATGCTAAGTTTTCCCCTACTGTTACTCACACCTTCTTGTCAACTGTTTGAAATGGACCATCCTGATTATCATTTCAAAAGTTTTTTTCTCATATTATATATCTTCCTACTGTATGTTCCACTCCATGCATCTGATAAAGCGGGTTTTAGCCCACGAAAGCTTATGCCCAAATAAATTTGTTAGTCTCTAAGGTGCCACAAGTACTCCTCGTTCTTTTTATAGTGAATGCATGATAGCCAAAGACTGAACCTAGATCACTTGAATCCCAGTGTAGTTCCTTAAAACCGAAACCAACCTCCCTCTGAGCAGTATGTGGTGGGGCACTTTGTACCCCAATTTCCCCAGTTCAGACTCTGTTTCCACTACATTTTGAATTCTCACTCCTCTGCTGCAGCTCATGCTTAGACTTAGAAGTCTTTAAAATCCCACTCTGCACTTATCAAGTCTTTGATTACATCTATTTAGGTTAATCTCTAAGGTAAAATTTACTCAAAGCTGCCAAATTATCAGTTTATTGAGATAGATTCCATTTTATTTTTGTCTTTGGATGATTTAACAAAGAAAATCATGTTAGAGAAGGCTTCTGATAGTTTTTCTTTAAAAAAATATTTCTCTGTCTCCTCCTCTCACTGCCTTTCACTCGTTGAAAGAGAAAAGAATCACAAAAATGATACATGAGCTATTGAGCTGCCCTCAGTCCTAAAAATAAAGGCAGCTTTTATTTTATATTTGGAAATGGAGTTATGTTTTTCTGTGCCAGTTTGCCTTTTCTTTTCCCTTCTTTTTTAAACTAATTGGCATTTAAAAAAGCCATTTATTGTGTTTTAGATAACTGTTTCCAAACTATCACTGAGGGGCATTTAAAGCAGAATGCATTCGTTAGGGTTTGGTTTAGAGATGAAAACCAAGGAAGCTGCAGGTTAATGTCCACAACTCAGCACAAAACACTGAGACAAAACTAAGGACCTAGACCTACAGTGAGCTACATGTGGGTATCCCCTTGCACCCGTGAGCTACTCAGTGCTACTCCGGCTGGGAGCTGGGGTCTGCTCATGCAGAGGTCATTGAAGAATCAGGGTCTAAGAAGAAACTTCACTACTTGGAAAAGGAGAAGGTACAGCCCCTGAGCTAGGTGGACTGTAGTTTAAGACTAAGTATTTTTATAACAACTAAATTACGATTAATCAAACCCTAAGGAGTCAAGTCATCATGTACCTGGTCTTGGACACAAGAGCAAGAAAAGCAACAAAAAGAAATCATATTTTGAAACTCATCAGGGTTTCTCACTCAGGAACACATTCTACATGTAAACTATGAAAATATACAGTGCTGGATTGCATATTAAGTTAGTACAATATCTTTGTACCTCTGGAGTACACGGTCATAAGAAGTGTGAAAATGGGGGTGTGGTGAACTTGTCCCACCCAAGGGACAAGTTAGGGGGGAGGGATAGCTCGGTGGTATGAGCATTGGCCTGCTAAACCCAAGACTGTGAGTTCAATCCTTGAGGGGGCCATTTAGGGATCTGGGGCAAAAATCTGTCAGGGGACAGTACTTGGTCCTGCTAGTGAAGGCAGGGGACTGGACTTGATGACCTTTCAAGGTCCTTCCAGTTCTAGGAGATAGGTATATCTCCATTTATTAAATTAAAGGCAAATTGCCACAATTTTACCACAGTCTTTTATACAGGGCTCTAAAATGTATATTATGCTTTGTCATTATTGGCAGTCTCTGAATAAGAGAGAGATTGGGATTGGAGAAGTGTCACATGGCCTGAATTAGGTGCAATAGCAGAGTTGTGTAGCGGTCCAGGACTAATAGAGCAAAAGCTGTTGCAGGGCAGGAATAAAGCAGCATTGGCAAAAGCTGTGTGACAGAACCAGATTTAGAACAGCATGGAATGTTGCAATTTGGGATGTATGTGAGATGCACTGGCAGAGCTGAGTGGTGAGGTTTGCATCACAGCTGCCCACCCACCATGCCTGACTCATGAATGTACTATTAGTCCCTCACTTTCACAAGTATTAAATTCACTCACCTTTTTAGGTATTAGAGGACATATTTTTTAAGTGAGATTTATGGTACCAAATGTAGAGATTGCTAATTTTGTAAACCAATTCCATGTGAACAAACTGAGCATTAACCGTTCAGTGTTATCAAATTAGCCTTCTCATTTAGAAATCATTGCTGGAATTTTCAAAAACTTGTGTGGGTGAGTGGCTTTTTGCATACTTCTTCGGTGATCTTTAACTGACCAGTTTGGCAATAAAATGACCGTACAATTGAAGAGAGGAGGTGCCCATCCATCCATCCACCTTGGTCTTTGTGATGCATGTGATGCATCCAAGTGCCTTGCCTACATGGATCATGAATCTGAGTTTTTTCTTATAAGCGTTCACTACATAGACTCAGCATGGTGTCTACTTGAGTGCCACAGGCAGGTGGCAGGAGAAATAATTGCTATCATTTGCCAACAAATGGGCATTGTTGCGGTTGGGTACTATAGTCTCACAAAACAACTACCTTCTAAAAATCCAAATGTGAAGCCACTTAGATGGATCCAGAGCATACAAAAAGCTGGGTATAGTGACAGGCTGTTGAACATTCAAAAATCAGTTGCTGTCCATCCTCCATTTTGAAAATTGCTCCATTCCAGATCAATCTAAAGGTTAGGGCATGACTTTCCTGCTGTGAGCCTCAGCTGTTGCTTTTCAGAATTCAATTATAGGCTCACAAGTCTACTCTTTCTCATGGAGGAGTCTCAGGTTCTGGCAAGGAAGGCTTTTTTCAAGAAAGATTAGTGGTTTTTCAGAGAAAGTATTTCCACAGCACAAAACTTGGGATTAATTCAGCAGCCTCCCTGACATATTTGTATTGGTCATATACATGCGATGTGCCATTTTCCCTCCATGAGACTTTGTAAACCCATCATCTCTCTGATAGCCTTTAATACTTCCTGGAATGAATGTTTCTTGAAGAGAACACAGTCACTGAAATCTCGTTAGGTCAGTACTTGAAGTGGTTGGAGGTGAGGGGGAATGGTGTTGGTGTTGGTGGGGATTATCAGTCCTAAGGAAAGCAGTTTTTTATTTCTGAAGCCAGGGGAGATCATCTGGGATGAGGATCAAACATTTAACACAGCAAAAGTACTTTATTTTTAACTGTAGATTCCTCAAAAATGGAATATTGCAAAAAGCTCTGTCTTTAAAATATGCCTTCCATTTTCTCACCATCCCAAACCTGAGCTTGCTATTTTTCTCAGCCCTTCATGGCATATGGGTGCTTGCAATGTGCAGACAATATTTCTTTTTCATTCCTAAACCCTGGGTTTATTTTCCACACACCCCCTTCTTCATTCTAAACCTTGTTATTCTGGGCCTCTCAGGTCAACACGTTGTAAAAATTTGTCATCTTCATCACTTGAATTCTGCCATGGGAAAAGCTAGCATTCTCACGTGGCTATTGATCTGGAGATGAAAAATATGTCTACTATATATTTGCTTTATTAATCACATAACTGTCCAGTGATAATCTCTTCTCTGCCCAAACGGAAGGAATGATACAATATTGGTGATGAAGAGCTGATTGGGCTTCAATACACTCAAAAGGAATTTGAAAGATTCATTACCTTTTTTTTTAATAAGCAAAATTTGTTCCTTATGAATCAGCACTCCTGGATGTTGCTTGGTATTAGAATATCAATTTCTTTGATAGCTATATTAAATAAACTCTTGAAATAAGCTGCTGGAAAAATGTTTTATCATGCCTTCAAGCCCATTCAGCAAACATTCCAGAATAAATGCTAAAAGCTCTGACTTGTTTCCCTAGTGGGAGATATCATTATTTTAGAAAACACAAGTTTACACGAGAGAGACAGTTTGGAGAGAGATGAAACAACAAGGGCTAATTCCACTGACAGCTCATAAAAATGGCAAAGAAATGTACTGTAGATGTAGGTCTGCTTCTCTCTTCTTTTAATGGACCTTTCCATTTCCAGCAGGCAAAGGGCTCTCCTTCTCTTATGAGAGTGAAAATTGCTTGTGCTAGGCTGTGACTTCAGGCAAAGCCCTGAACAAGGGGTGATGTGTAAACTGCACCAACAGGAATGTCCCTAGGAGGCATAGTGACCCCCTTCTGAGTCAAAATCCTCCCCTCCTTCCTTCTTGCTAGGTGGGTAAGGATGTGGTGATTGAGCACTTCCCTATAGCAGCAGTAAATTACTAACCATCCATCTACTCTGAACAGCAAATATGGCCCTGCCAATTCCCCATTCACTCCTCGCTCACTTGCTCCTGCAAGGTAAATAGCTTGCTCCTTCCTCTGCTGCCAGGCCAAAGGGGCAGGTAAACCATGTAAGAGTATAAAGATTATTTACTCCCTCTTAGGGTGTCTACACTGGGAGTTGAGGATGTAATTCCCAGCTTACAGAGACATGCTAGCATGCTAAAAGTAGTAGTGTAGTGGGGTAGCGAAGGCAGCAGCACCACCAGCAAGCCTTGCTGAGTACATTTCCCCAGGACTTGGGGAAGGGGAGTACTCAGGATGCAAGCTTAGCTCCAAGTATAAATGTAGCCTTATTGTCTTGTGGAGGCATACAGCCCAGGGATAACAATTTCAAAAGCACCTAACTGACTTGGAGAAATTCCAGAAAATGGAAGTGTGCTAATCCTGGACCAATATTCAAGAAGGGCAAGTGAGATGATTCAGGTAATTATAGGCCAGTTAGCCTGTCCTCAAGCCAAGGCACAATAATGGAAAAGCTAATATGGGATTCAACTGATAAAGAATTAAAGGACAGAATGATAATTAATGCCAGTCAACATGGTTTTATAGAAAATAGGTCTTGAGTGACTAATTGGCTTTTTTTGTTTTGGAGGGGTCAAACCAAAAACTAAAAAAATAATAATTTTAAACTGACTTTTTTCATTTTTTCTTGCTGAAACAACAACAAAAATAAAGAAAACAAAACAAAACAAAAAAGGTTTTGTTTGAATGAAACATTTCATGAGAATTTTAATTAGATAAATTTCTTAAGTAGCTTTGTGAAAGAGAAGTCAAAATATTTTGGTTCCAAGTAGTTGAAATAAAACTTTCTGAAACAAAAAGTTGAAATGTTTCAGTTCAAAATAGCCAAAACTAACTATTCTGACTTTTCAAAAAAAATTCACTTTCAAAAGTGTTTTATGCATTTCTGAGCCTAAGCCCCATTGATTCTCTAAGTAACTTGTCAAAATCGGACTTAGGTATTTTTGAAAATTTTACTTCAAATCATAGTCTAGTTCTTATTCTTTTTCCCGAGTTAATAGATCCCTCATTAGAGTTATCAGAGATAGTTGTCTGTAATTATTTAATGAGTAAATTAATGAGATAAATTCAAAATGCAAGAGAGTGCATATTGGGCAATTCAAGGGATGAAAGTCTGTATTCAAACACATCTGGTCATAATTAAGATTTATTGTACAATTCCATTTAGCCAAACTTAATTAATGGCAACTAAAAGAATCTCATCTTGGGTGATTGACGTATATACCATGAACCCTTCCATTTAGGAAGCAAGAATTAGGTGTTGCAAAAGGGAAGGAAGAATACACTTGTCTTCTATGTTTTATGGTAACCTTGGACAACTTTTTGTTACAGCCAATAGAATTCAAACAGAATCCAGGACCTATTTGTTTAAGTGAACTCCTGTCACAATGCAGAATATTCTGTTGTTTTCTTCTATGCTGTCTCTTTTTTCAGGTTTTATGCAGATATAATATAACTGCACTGACTACAGTTTTGACCTTACCCTTTGTTAGCCAGTTGTATTGATGGAGGGAGCTGTTGAAAGGGAAAGAGGCTGATGTTTATGATGAGTGCACAATGATAATGAATGAGTGACTATGAGAGGACATATAGCAGTGAATGGCTTGCCAATGTTAGTCAAATAATGATAACTATTTATTTGTCTTGAGGTAATCATGGACCGGAGTTCCATTGTGATAGCCTGTGTGCAAACAAAAGGGGAAAAAATAGTCCCTATTCCAAAAAGCTTCCTTTCTGAACTGTGGACTCTCAAGCACAATAATGTTTGCAACTACTAATGTTACCATGTTAACTCATCAGATACACAGCTGCCATTTTTAAGGCAAGTTATTTTGGGGAAAAAAATACATCCAGTATTCCAGACCCAATTTTTACTAAAGATTAGCTTCAGGTTTACAGTGTCTGCACTGCAAATGGAGGTGTTACTGCAGCATGCATAGGCATACCTGAGCTAGCTTTAATCTCGATAGTACAAATACAAATAGTAGTGAAGTTGTAGAAGCACAGACTTCAGCTTGAGTATGTCTGCACATGTTGCAATCACCCACTCTGATTGTAACATAGACACACCCAGAGAGATTAGACTGCGTGACGACACTGGCAATTCTCAGACAGGATTTGTTTTCCGTTTAGTGCTTTCCCATGCAGAAGGTTTTACTTCTTGCTAAAAACATACCCCTCTAGGGATACTGTGAGAAAGCCAGTTACATTTCAGCTCTGTTTTATTACTGAAGAGGATCTAGGTGAACTAGCATAAGGTATGGATAAGCATCCAAAATTGTGCTTGTCTAAACAAAACAAAACCTCTAAACATTTTCAGATTTGCCCTTTACTATTAAGAACAAACTTAAAAGAATCATCATTTAGCATTATTCTATAAACTATAGTTTGCAATAACAAGATACAGAGAGACCCCACTTGTTATGCAGATTTATTAGGAAAGTGAAATGAAAGAAGAGGGGATAGGAGTCCAGAAAGATATGTAGCATGGTCACACAGCTGGGGATATAGTTCAAGGATATTATATATATTTAAATCTAGCCTCTTAAATTCTTGTTTACACCACCTCTCAACAAGAGGTGCCAGTTGGCAGTAGATGATGTAGATGCTAATAAGAGCACTTAGGGGACAACTGTGCTCTCTGGATATCTCTTTTCTAGTCTCTCTGGAATCATTCAGGCCTGAGGCTCCTACCTGGGGAGAGGTTAGGCAGTAGCGTAACCAGGGGGGGAGCAGGGGGAGTGGCCGCTCCCCCACTGAGCAGAAGCGGCACGTTTTTGTGCTCCGAAGCCTTTTGCTCCTATGCTGCAGCCAAAGCGGAGCATTTTTTTTTGCTCCCGGTGCCATTTTTTAGCTCCGCTCCCCCTGTGCTCTAAACCTGGCTATGCCACTGGGATGAAGCTGTCTGAGGGATTCAGGGCTGCACCCTGGTGGGCTAAGCCGGTGTCTGTGCTAGGTTTGACATCAATACAGTGATTTCTGGGATGTTGGGGTTTCCCGGGTTCCCGAGGGGATGTGTGAAGTAGCAAATTAAAACTCCCGCGCCGATGGCTAGCAAGGTCACTGCACCTGTGAACAGCTGCTGTAGCCCCGCCAGTAGCGTAGCCAGGGGGGGAGCAGGGGGAGTGGCTGCTCCCCCACTGAGCAGAAGCGGCGCCTTTTTTGTGCTCCGACACCTTTTGCTCCTACACTGCAGCCAGAGAGGAGCATTTTTGTGTGTGCTCCCGGCGCCTTTTTTTTGCTCCCGACGCTTTTTGCTCCCGGCGCCTTTTTTTGCTCCCGACGCTTTTTGCTCCCGGTGCCTTTTTTTAGCTCCGCTCCCCCTGTGCTCTAAACCTGGCTACGCCACTGAGGTTAGGGTTGCTATAGAATTTTCCTGGTAACACAGATGCATGGGTGGCCATCTGGCATATGAATAAATATTAATCCTATGCAAAGTATGTTCCGTCTGGAGCAATATATTACACGGAAGCTTTATGGTACTGATAATTAAAGCTAGACCTCAGAGCATGCAGGATCCCGAGTTCTCTTCTAATCTCAATGAATTACTGAGTAACCTTGCACAAGTTACTTCACCTCCAAGAGTCTTAAACAACTCATTTAAAAACCACATGCCTCATTTTAGTCTTGGATTAGTGAACTATAAACTATGCTGCAAGTGTAACCTAGTCCTTTCTCAATTCCTTGCATCCCTGTAGGCACTGCATAGGTACTACCCACATAGTTGGATATATGCTGTAAGGATAGCTCCTTCTGGATAGCTCTGAGGTGGACAAGGTTTTTGTGGTCTTTTTTACTCTGCAATGGTTCAAGCCATCATTTAGGTTAGGATGCTGATGTGTCTGAAAGATTTACCAGATATATTTACCTTGCACACCATCCTTAATCATTTTCATGAAAGTATGGCCCTAAAAAGGAGATAAATCGGTATCCACTACATAGCCCTATGGAACGAACATTTTCAGTTCAATAACTAGCTTTGGGGAGGAAACCATTGTTCATCTTGAACAAACAGGGTTCAATAAATCTTAATCTTGCTAGAAAATAATTGTGAGAGGAGCAGAGACAGATTACAGTTCATTCTGTCTCTGCACCAAGTATTCTTCCACTTTCTTTCTCTTTTATTATAATCTATCTCCTGTCCATTGTTCCGGATTTATTTTTAATGCAAAATTGTTTATCTATCAAATTAGTGTGAGACTAAATTAATCCCTATTTAGACCTGAAATGTTGAGTTCACTGTCTTTTCAAAGAAGCTGTACACTTCCCAGTATATTACACCTTTCTCTTTGACATAACTATTCACCTTTGGGGAGAGTAGCTCCTTGAAAAAATGGCATTGGGCCTGTTCATTGGTGCTAGATGAATGATCTGGGAGTCTGGAGACCTGGGTTCTATTTCTAGATCTGTCAGGTTTCCTATATGAGCATAGACAAGTCACTGAATCGCTCTGTGCCTCAGGTTCCATATCTGGAATATGGGGATAATAATATGCCCCAACCTCACAGGGATATTGGTCAGGGGCTAAATTGGTTAGCGTTTATAGAGTACTTTGAGCTCCTTAAATAGAAGTTCTTAAAAAAATGCCAAGTAATATTATGATAGTCTATTTCTCACTCTGACTTTAGAGGACTAAAAATATCTACATCCAGCAGAGTTTGGAGCTTCAGTTATGTTTAAAAAATTAAAGTCCGTGACACAAATTTTGAAATCTTTTCTTAACCTTTGCTTTACTTTGACTCTACTTTTCAATGGACCTTTGTACAGTTTTTTCCTCACACAAATATTCATAGAAAGCCAATTTCAAACTTGCCCTTGTGAGTATTCATGTTGGAAATGCTCCCACACTCATCCAATCAGTGAACAGAAACCAAATCATGTGACTTGTGTGATCGATCACAGCTAACCAACATAAGTACAACAGAGAACAGTGAATAGCAAATATTACTGTTTGTTTTTCAGTAGTTCCTAGACATCCATTGTGCTAGGCACCATACAACACATGAGAAAAAGATGATCTTTGCCCCAATAAGTTTATAGTCTAAATAACACAGAAGAATCAAAGCATAAAATGAGAAAATATTTGCGAAGAACTGTTTGCAATCAGTCTATTGTGTTAAAATATACATATAAAATTAATTGAATTATTTTGAAAAATGAATACACTTGGGGAAATTGCAATCTGCTCACAGATACAATGTGATGAGGAATTAAGGATAAATTTGTTGAATTAATTTTTTTTACTCATTAAAATAAATGTTCTAGAAACCTCATCAAGTATCAATGTTTTCTTGTAATATACTTAATACGGTAAAACTCCCTCAGTATCAGGATTGGGGCTCATTTTTCTGGCTAGCATAGCACTGGTTGCTCAACACAATGTTAACCAAATAGCCACCAAAGCAGCTATAATTCTGCATGCACTTTTATATATCTAATCACAAAATAGGAAAAAATTCACAGCAAAAGGATCAGATACTTTGTTTTAGCCTGTGAGTTGAAACAGACAAAATTCGTACTTTGTATCACTCTGATATGCACGTCTGATAAGCTGTATAGCACAAATAAAAGGAGCAAATAAACTATGGATGACACGCTGCTCAATGAGCCTTTACAGAAGACAGTGCACAGTGCACTTGTGCAGATCACACAGTGAAATGTACCAGAGCAGGCAAACCGGAAGATAAAGAGGGTGACACAAGAGAATGCACATTCCATTGCTTTTGTTATCCCAAAATTTGTCTATTGTAACTTACACTGTGTGAGGTGTGGACATGACCACTACCAAAAGACTGAAGCTGGGACAGCATGCAGCAGCATGCCTCATTGGCCATACAGACTGATGGGAATGCATCACACCTGTGGTTTGCAAATTTCACTTACTCCCCATTTGCTTCAGCACAGAGTTCAAAGTCCTGGTCCTAATCTACAAGGCACTTAATGGACTGGAACCTATCCACTTCTGAAATCACCTTACCCTCCATGATCCCTCCAGACTACACTCCACAGAGGTGGTGCAGCTGCATAGGTCCAGTTCCAGCTATCAGGCACTGGGCACAGAGTATTCTCAGCCGCAGGAGGAGCCTGGCTGTTCAGAGACTTGGTGGAAGAGATCAGACTGAGCATGAATGAAGGTGTTCAGAACACAACTTTTCAATGAAGCCTTTACACAGAATTACTGATCTAAGTAAAAACAAAACTCAACCAAAAAAAAACAAACACCCCACCAAAAAAGCCAACAAATCTACACGTGAAGTTACGCTCCTCTACTTCAGGGGAGCAAAGAAACAGAAACAACACCTCTCTTCTCTGCTCTTTTATTCTCTGCAGCATTTAGGTAACACAGTGATGGACCCTCAATTAAAAAAGTAAATATAGTTATGCAAAATACTCATTCAAGAAGCAAAGCCCAGGTAAAAGGGAACTGCAGAAACTACAGACTGGATGAGAGAGACTAGACCCTGTGAACACCAAGGAACATACAAATCTATATATGACACTTGTCCAAAATTCTAAAGTTTGGGTTCAGGTTCATTTAGATTAATATTTACACATTGCATTGTTTCTTCTTTTATCAAAACAGTTTTGGCAATCATTAGAATGTTGGTACTAGTTACTATACTTATTCTTTCCCAAGCAATATAATGCAATGTCCTGGATCAGAACAAATCCAGTAAAACTATTCAACAATGAGCGAAATTCCTGTGTCAAATCTGTGCGTGCTTATCTCAAAAACAAACTATCAATGGCTTAAGTGTGGCTGAAATACTTATCTGAGGATGAGAATCTGTGAACGTTTGCCATACCCCAAAATTGCATAGCTCTGGATATTCATGTCTCCTGCAATCTCAGAAGAAATTCAGACTGACATTTCTGTGTACAGGGAAAAGAAACAGCCAAGCTGGACACATGTTTTTACTCCAGTATCCTCCCCAAACCCACAACTGTTGACCTATTCTGCAAAAAGCATTTGCAATTTAGTACCTATCCTCCCCATGGGCTCTCCCTGCTAAGATTTTGTGTGTTCATGTCATGAGCACTGGCAGCTGTAAGAGTGTTGGAAAGGCACTGCTAAGATGGGCAAAATATGGCTTCTTTTGCAGCATTATTTTGTACCTGTTTTGAGACTAATGCACGACAGAACATAGGAATTACTAGACAAGATTAAACCAGTGGTCTATCTAGATTAGTGTCTTTTCTTTGCCCTTAGTCATTTCTAAATACTTCAAATGAAGGCACAAGTAATCCTTAATGGACAGTCATGGAATGACCATCTATAGGTTATGTTTCTCTATATATATAATTATCGCCAATGTCACTGGGAATATTCTCACTATCCATATACATGTCCAATCTTTTTTTGAATCATAGCAAGCCTTTGACCTGAGTGATATCATTTATTTTGGGTCCCACAGGTTAAATATTCATTGTGTAAAAAAAGAATTTTTATAAATATTTTATAAATATTCAATGTGGTTCCCTTTAAATGAGTTGAATCTCATTTTGTTTTTTATCTCATAAGATACATTATGAGCATATTTATACCATTCATTATTCTGTATAACTCTATCATGTTTAGTCTGACTCAGCTACTCTATACTAAACAGTCCCAGTCTTCTCAATCTCACTTCCTATTTAGGATTCTTCATGCCAACAATCATTTTGTCTCTCATCTCTGAACTTCTATTTCTGCTATTTCTTTTTTGAGATAGAGTGAGCAGAACTGAACACGGTATTCCAGATGGAGGCATAGCATTGATTTATATAAGGGCATTATGCTATTTTGATTATTAATGCCTATTCCATTCATATACATATTAAAATTTTGTTTGCCTTTTTGATCACCCCTGGACATTGAGCAGAGGTCTCTCCTGGGATGTCCACAGTGACTCACAGGTCTATTCCATGAATGATTACAGTTAATTTAGAATCCAGTAATGTGTGCTCATGAGCAGTTTAAATCATTCCTTTCACTGTGAATTGCTTTATATTCATTTCTGCTGAGTTTCATCTGCCATCATCTAGGTTATTTTTTAAAATATCAATCTTAAGTTCCCCACAGCCTACTGTACTCTTGACTAACCTATCCTAAATATTTTTGTGTAACCTGCAAATTTTGCCACTTCACGGTTTTGCCCTTTTTCAAGAGCTTCAATAAATATATTAAACCGCACTGATCACTAGAACTTGCTTCTTAATTAAGAAGTCATTTCTACTGGACTAGGACTGTGTTTGGGTTCTTCCTCCAGGATTTAAGTGGGTGCACATTTAGAATACCCTACCATGTTGCAAGGAAGACCTGGCCTTCCATATTCCCATTCTCTACAAAAAGAGCATTGAGATGAATAAGGCAGCTGTAGAAGAAGACATTGAAGTTGTTTTTCCATAACCACCTGGAAATTGCTGAGAGAATCCATTTTCATGACAGGCACCAGGGTTCTTTAAATACATTGGGAGTAAGCGAAAGATTAAGGAAAATGTAGGTCCTCCACTTAGTGGGGAAGGAGAACTAATAAGTGATTACATCAAGAAGGCTGAGGTGTTCAATGCCTCTTTTGCTTCAGTCATCACTAAAAAGATTAATGGTGACCAAAAACTCAACACAATCAATATTAAAAACAAGGGAGAAGAAACAAGCCAAAATAGGGAAAGAACAGATTAAAGAATATCTAGATTAATTATATGTGGTCAAATTGACAGGGCCTGATGAAATTAAGCTAAAGTATTTAAAGAATTAGCAGAAGCAATCTTGGAACCACTAGCAATTATCTTTGAGAACTCATGGAGGATGGGTTAGTTCTCAGAGGACCGGAGAAGGGCAAACATGGTACCTCTCTTTAAAAAGGGGAACAGCCAGCTGAATTTCTAAACCTGGAAAGATACTGGAATAAATTATTAAACACTCAATTTGTAAGCACCTAGAGGATAACAGGTTAGCAAGGAATAGCCAGCATGGATTTGTCAGCAACAAATTATGCCAATCCAATTTTAATTTCCTACTTTGACAAGGTTACTGGCCTAGTTGATGGACGGAGGCAGTAGATGTGATAAATATTGATTTTAAGAATGCTTTTGACACTGTCCCACATGACATTCTCATAAGAAAACTAGGGAAATGTTGTCTAGATGAAAATACCATAAGGAGGGTGCACAACTGGTTGATAGACCATACTCAAAAAGTAGTTCTCAATGGTTTTCTGTCAAACTGGGAGGATGTATCTAGAGGGTTCCTTCAGGGGTCATTCCTGGGTCCAGTATTATTTAATATTTTCATTAATGGCTTTGATAATAGAGTGGAGAGTATGCTTTCTGGATGGCTCCAAACTCAGTGGGGTTGCGAGCACTTTGGAGACAGGATTAGAATTCAAAATGTCTGACAAATTGAAGAATGGGTCTGAAGTCAACAAGATGAAACTCAAGAAAACAAGTACAACATACTTCACTTACAAAGGAAAAATCAAATGCACAGCTACAAAATGGGGAATAACTGTCTAGGTAGCAGCACTGCTGAAAAACTTCTGGGAGTTATACTGGATGACAAACGGAATATGAGTCAACAATGCGATACAGCTGCAAAAAAGGATAATATCATTTTGAGGTGTTTTAACAGGAGTGTTGTATGTAAGACACAGAAAGTAATTGTCCCACTCGGCACTGGTTGGCACTGGAGGCTTCAGTTGGAGTACTGTGTCCAGTTCTGGGTTTCACACTTCAGGAAAGAAACTGTAGAAAGTCCAGACAAGAGTAACAATGATAAAAGGCTTAGAAACCCTGACCTATGAGAAAGGTCTAAAAACTGGGCATGTGTAGTCCAGAGACACAAAGACTCAGATGGGATCTAATAAGAGTCTTTAAATATGTCAAGGGATGCTATAAAAATGATGGTGATCAGTTGTTCTACATGTCCATTGAAGAGAGAACAAGGAGTAATGGGCTTAATCTGCAGCAAGGGAGATATAGTTAGGAAAAACTTTCCAATATCTAACGTAAAAGAGTAATTAAGCTCTGAAATTGACTTCAAAGGGAGGTTGTAGAATCTCCATCCCCGGAGATTTTTAATACCAGGCTGGACAAACACCTGTCAGGGACGGTCTTGTTTTGCTAAGTCCTGTCTTGGCACAGGTGCCTGGACGTGATTATTTCTCAAGGTTCCTTCTAGCCCTACATTTCTATGCTTCTAAGATGTTGAGGGGAAGGGAGGTGACTGTCCGCTGGGTTGGCATCAAGGGAGCTTGGATGGCCAGGGGAATGCAGGGAATTCAAAGTAGTTTTTATTAAACTGAATTTCAATGTCAGTCATGTGCTGCAAAGCCTTGTTGGTGAAGTTCATGTCCCTGTGTCCTCCTGAATATTACTCCTCCAAGAACCAGACCTCAGGAACTGATCTGACCCATCATCAAATTAAATGGAAAGGCTCCCTTGGACTTAATGATGCAGAGATCACACTCTGTGTAAGTAACTTTTTCTCCCTTTAACCCACATGGATCTTATGAATCAAGTCAACCCTTTAACAAATGAAGGCTGATTTTGTGGTTAAGTCACCGGACTTGGTCTAAGGAGATCTTCTCCTTCGCCATAGATTTCCTTTGTGACTTGCAACATGTCACTCAGTCTCTGTAAAATAGATAATATTCTTGCTTACTTCACAGAGGTGTTGCCTGGATAAGTTCCTTAATGTCTCTGAGATGCTGAAGAATTAGTAATAGGAGACACAGAAAAACTTAAATAAAACAGGTCAAATTCTCATCTCAGTTACATGTTGTACATTGATGTATGTCAGTGGTGTTACATGGAGTTTGAATACAAAACCTATTGAAAAAGAAATAAACACATTGACTGACCTAGATTAAAAGAATGCTTTTATTTTCACTACTTTTTATGCTCAGTCAAAACTCTGACCTTCAAAGCTGAACAAAAGCTAATCCATGATTTCACACTAGACTAAGTGCCCTAAATGACTCCTCTGCATCCCCATAAACCCTCTCTCCATTAAATAAACCTAGCTGGAAGATGGGGTACAAAATATTTGGCAGTCTTCTATGCTCTGCAGTTCAGGATTGTAGACCTATTTCTTCACAGCTCAACATTACCATCAGCTTCAATGCTAATGGACATAAACGTAAACATTGTTTCCAGTGCTGTTCAATGAAACCATCTAATGGGTTGATTGTCTGGAAATTAGCTTGACTCATATCTGAAAATTGCCAGTGATTAGCTAATTATAGTTTGAATTGAGCTCAGATTGCCACAAAAAGCTACAAAAGTCATACTACATGATGCCTCAGTTTGCTGCCAGCACTCACATTAGGAATAAAATAAATTTCTATGATCACATCACATTGATGGATTTCTTAAAAAAAAATACTTTCTGCATGGAGAGCTGTCACTTTTACTTTTGAACCTACTCACTGGGTTAAACTTTAGCCAAAAATCCAAAACATCATTAAACAATGGGGATAACATACTAAGTACCCTTTCTGTAAGTGAAACTGTTTCCTGCCTCTAAGTACAATGTTGTCATAATTACAGAAGAAGTTAACAGTTGAGTTTTTCTGCATTTTTAGGAATCTTCTCTACTTAGAAATTATATTTAACTTTTAAAATAAATAGCTTTAAATATATAAGACCCCAGAGCCAAAAATGCAGATTAAATGTTATTCAATGGAAAAATAACTATCTAAATTCAAGCATGCAGTGTTTTGTCATACAAATAAAAATGTGGGGAGGAAGATTAACTCAGCAGGATTTCTCCGAGAGGTGAAGTTCTTCATACAAATAATAGAAGCACTTATAGTTTTCTTTTATTGTTACATTCAAACAATGTCAGGATATGCGGCTTCTTATTGCATTCGATTGTTGGATTGTTTTAAAGTAAACCATGCATTTGTTCAGACACGCAGAGGTAGATTCTGAGCCTTGATATGGGATATCTTTACTGTAACCTTGTAGAATTAACTACAGCTAGTAATTTTAAGGCCCCAATTGTGCAAGTGACGCAAATGGGACTACACATATCATTAAAGTTAAACAAGTGCATAGGTTTTTGTAGGACTCTGTCATGAATCTGCTTTCCTAATATAACAAAGGGGATATTTATAGTGATGCCAATTCTCCTGCTTTTACTACAAGCCTTGCAATATTCAGAATGTCCCTAAAGGTCCAATAATCAGGAGGCTGATAAAGAGAACTCCAAATAAATTATTTTAAACAAACCTAAATTTTAAGCCAATCTCTCAATTTTTGTTCCCTGACTCATGAGTTTTGAAAGCACAGGATAGGAAATACTTAACTGAATAATCCAAAATTTTGTACTGTATTATCTCTTTAATGAAGATGATATGATTTTACATGACTTCTAAGAGCTTTTATGTTCTAATCCAGCAACTCACATACATCTTGTCATAACTACCCAGGTGCTTTGCTATAATTAGAGTAACATCAAGGATCAGAAACAGATCCCTAGAAGTGAAGGAATTCAGTATTATCATGACTAACTTCCCTACCTAATGTCCCTTCACTGTTATTATTAAATAATAGGAAATGGATAGAAGAACATCAGGTAGCCTGTCCAGGTTATTGACTTTTATGATGAGTCAGCAGTTGCACTCCACACTATTTTCTCTCTGATTAATGGTCTAACTCTTTTTGAAACTATTTATATATATTGCTCTGATTTCTGCCTTTGTAAAAGAGTATTTTGCAGCTTAAGTTCTTTGTGTGAAAATGAATGCTCCCTGAATTCCTTTCAAGTTTTACCCTTTCTTTGCTTTAGTTTATGCCTTGACACAAATTCAAATCATCTTGTATCATCTCTACATTCTAATCCCTTTGGAATGTTACATACTGCTAAGAGTTCACTTCTCAGTTATCTCTTTCCACCAAAATAGAGGCCTAGAGTCTCAAGTCTTTTTGTGTAGCAAAGCTCCCTGAGTCACTGAATCAGTCTGCTTGCCTTCCACTGTATCTCTCCTGTCACATCCCTCGTAGAAACAGGCAATACAAACTGAACACAATATTCCAAATGTGAGTTCACCCAGCTCTTAGAATAACTTCATTTGATTTGCATTCGCTAGTTTTATTCATTCATCTTAACATTGTCCTTGTTTCTTCTCATGCTAACAAGCACTGGGACAACACTTTCAGTTCTTCAGTTACAATAACCCACTAGCCCAGGGGGTGGCCAACCTGTGGCTCCAGAGCCACATGCGGCTCTTGAGAAGTTAATATGCAGCTCCTTGTATAGGCACCAACTCTAGGCCTGGTGCCAACTTTCCAATGTGCCAGGGGGGTGCTCACTGCTCAACCCCTGGTTCTGCCACAGGCCCTGCCCCCACTCCACCCCTTCCCACACCTTCCCTTGAGCCTGTTGTGTCCTTGCTCCTCCCCCTCCCCCCAGAGCCTCCTGCACACCACGAAACAGCTGACCAGGAGGTGCCAGGAGGGAGGGGGAGGCGCTGATCAGCGGGGCTGCCAGTGGGTGGGAGGTGCTGAGAGCGGGGGGAGGGGGAGCTGATGCGGGGCTGCTGATATATTACTGTGTCTGTATGGCAATGTACATTGGTAAATTCTGGCACCTTCTCAGGCTCAGTTTGGCCACCCCTGCACTAGCCCCTTGGTGTTCATCTACTCAGGGGCCTTCCCTGTGAGGAATATACTCCACATTTGTGGCTCATATACTTCCCTGAGATACAGATGTATGTGAGTTGGTCCCATTGACTTCATGTAGAGCTTTCTTTGTGTGTTTAAGAACAGAACTTTACCATACACTATTAACTAACCCTCTCCTTTAAATATTGCCCATAATGCAGTTCAGAGATCACACATGTAGGAAAAATTGGCCCTTTTCACTCTGTTTCATAAGTCAGTGTCTTTTATATACAATAAAAATATCAAAACATTTTCAGGGCAAAATATGTTCAAACAATTTGGACTAGACTCTCAGCTGATTCAAATCTTCATGTCTTTATTTACATCAAGTGAAGATCTGGCCCTTTAGCTATAAATTGGGCATTATAATTCTTTTATCCTGATTGTAGTTCAACCACAAGTTATTGGGATCCATTTAAAAAAATCACTGAGGGAAATTCTATGGCCTGTTACACAAAGCATCTAAGTGATGAAAATATTCCCTCCACCCTTAAAATATGAGATTCTAACTAATACATATCTCTGATATCCCAGAGTTCATCTCTAGCGTCTTCCATGACACAGTGCAGATCAATAAAAGCATAGGAAATTGACTCAGTTAGACCAACTCTCCCAGTCCTAAAATGATTTGAACAGCACACACTAGAAAGGTCAGATTTTCATAATTATCGGCAGCTGCAGTAGTTTCTAAACACAATATCATCATGGGAAAAAAACATATGCCCACTGATGTCCACACTAAAAACTGAAATGAGAAAACTTAGTCCTTTAAATATGCCTCTTTGTCTAATTGCCAGATTTTATGCAGCTCTCTTTTGGTGTCAAAACAGTCATGGTGCATAAGAGAAACCTGGGAATTAGAAAGCCAACATCTCTGTAAATTAAGAGTTTTGGAGAGAAGTCTTCCAAATGTCTCACACATCACCTCCCCCTCACCAGCTAGGAGACAATTCCAATGGAAAATAAACATTTTCCCCCAATAATTTTACCACTGGTAAAATCAACTCAGACACTGCAAATCTCTCTGTACTAGGTTGTATTCTGAAAAATGTCCCACAATTGCTAAAACCAGCGCAGCTCTACCGGGAGTACTAATTAATGTAGTCAACACTCCAGGCAGCTACTGCCATTTTAACCAATATACTGCCTAAACCTGCCAAGAGTCAGTCTATATAACATGATAGCTAACATGGTGTAGCTGCCAGTGCCTTATCTACACTGGTGCTCGCCTCCAATGTTACCACCAGAGGAACTGAACCGCTCTTAGCAACAATGGGACGTTTTAAAGAAAACAATCCAGTGTTAAAAAAGCTGAGGAGATAACCCACTATTACCCTCCAACTTTAGGCTAGACAATACCAAGTATGATACTCTAATCACTGGGCCAGAAGGGCAGTCATTTAGCAACCTCAAATGTTTAATTTTGAAACAATAACAGGTCATTTAAATAATTTAGTTCCAGAGAAAGCTCAAACGCATCACACCACCAAAATATTTTCATATGGTTTGACATATTAGCAACTAGCAGAGAAGATAACCTATAAATCATCAAGTTGAATTTGTAACTACTTACATATAAACTGGTGACTGTTAGCCAAAAAGAGGGAATGAGTTAAGGGCTAGGGCAGTGTTTCCCAAACTTGGGACGCTGCTTGTTCGGGGAAAGCCCCTGGCGCACCCGGCTGGTTTGTTTACCTGCCGCATCCGCAGGTTTGGCCGATCACGGCTCCCACTGGCTGCGGTTCACAGTGCCTGGCCAATGGGGGCTGCGGGAAGTGGCGGCCAGTACATCCCTCGGCCCGCGCCACTTCCCGCAGCCCCCATTGGCTAGAAAACAAATTATATAAGTGAAAGAGTTGAATGAATCAAACTGTGGTTCTAGTTTTTAGTGTATTACATTGTCTTTTTTACCTGAACTATCTGCGTATCTTGTATAATGTACTGCTACTTAGATAACTCAGCATTACCAATGTTAATATGCTTGGAATGAAAAAAAAAATCTAAGGGCAGAATCTCCACTGTCTTGAACCTGGTGGAGTTAATTTACACCATTGCAAAGTGCGGCATAACGCACTATTATTTTGATTTGGTGTCAGTGTGATCTCATTTTGCACAGGTATAAATGACTTCACTAAATGGAAGGCAGTGATTTCTAGCCTCTCCATTTTTTTAAATGAGTGAACTCTGAATAGAGGATTTTATTTTTAAATTGCAAATTAATGTAATTAGGAACTAAAATCTTAACTGAAGTGTAGGATTACATGTATTTGGCATCTACTCCATTAATGCCTGGCATCTAAAAAGCTTTCTATGCACATTGCTAATCGTATGCATACTGTTAATTATCTCAACATGTTTAATTACTGTTTTCTTAAATAACTGCTAGGCCATATGTAAATGATCTTAAAAGCATTAACATTTCCTCATGTGAAAAAAGTAGCACACACAACAAATTGCATGATGGAATTCACAGATTTAATAACTTTCTTGAAGTTTAGACATTGTGATGGAGTTGAAATATTAGCAACTAGCAGAGAAGATAACAACCTATAACTCATCAATTTGAATTTTTAACTACTTACATATAAGCTGGTAACTGCTAGCCAACCAGAGGGCATGGGTTAAGGGCTAGGGCAGTTTTTCCCAAACTTGGGATTCCGCGTGTTCAGGGAAAGCTCCTGGCGTGCCCGGCCGGTTTGTTTACCTGCCGCGTTTGCAGGTTCGGCCGATCGTGGCTCCCACTGGTTCGCTGTGCCCGGCCAATGGGGGCTGTGGGAAGCGGCGGCCAGTACGTCCCTCGGCTCGCGCTGCTTCCTGCAGACCTCATTGGCTGGGCACAGTGGACCGCGGCCAGTGGGAGCCGCAATTGGCCGAACCTGCAGATGCGGCAAGTAAACAAACCGGCTGGGCGTGCCAAGGGCTTTCCCTGAACAAGCGGCATCCCAAGTTTGGGAAACACTGGGCTAGGGGAAATAAGGGCTAACGAAAATAAAAGTCCTTCCATGAAAATAAGTAAAAAAAAAAAAAGTCTTTTGTGCTGTAAGAAATCAGTCCACGTACATATAATCTAGATTTCACACCACTTTTACACACTTGGCCAGATTGTGAGCCTAAAGTGGCAGTTAGGCACCTACTCCTCCTTTTTTATATAGCCCCAATAGCCTATTTCTCTTTTGTTCACCTGTTCCTTTAAATGTCTAGTCTTTTTTTTTTTTTTTTAAGTTCCTAATTTCTTGACCTCAGTGACACCCTGTGGCAATGAATTCCACATGGAAATTTGGCATTGTATAATACATATTTCTTGTGATTAGTTTTAAGTTTGTTCAGTTTCAGTCTTGTTGAATAGACCCTTATTCTTGTCATTGCCTCTTGGGAGGGTCTCTCAAGGGGCCCCACCTTCTTCTGACTGACCCTCCTTAGTTTGCTCTCAGTCAGATCAATTCTTGGACCTTCACCTTTAATTAAGCCGGTTAGCCCTTCACTTTCTGGGCTTGCCGTCTCCTGGCTGTTTTCTTGGAAGCAGCCTGGTGTGGGGCTATCACCCGATCTGCTGCCCTAGGCCTTTCTGTCTTCCTTTCCTTCTCTTCACTCTCCCCTCTATAGCAGGCTTTGTTTCCTCTACTGGTTGCAGTTGTGGATGCCTGCATCTGTGAGTGGAAGATCAGACAGCTGCATGGGGTGGTGATTAAGCTGCTTGTTTCTAAACAGGAGGGACTCTCTCCCCCTTCCCCGTCTATGTTCAGTATGGGGTTTGTAAACCCTGTTACCTTTGTATTATGAGAAAGGTTAAAAAGGAGCATCCTGTTTACACCATTTGTGGCTGGTTCAGAAGACCACGTCTAGAACTAAAACTAGCAAACTAGCTGATCAATAGCATTGCCCAAATTCCAGCTTCTTTTTTTGCCTCCATCTTTATACAGCAGTGTCAGGATTTATATAACAGCATCCTTCCCAGGACTACACTGTAATGTGTATATTGACTAGAGGCCTGCAATGGAATTTGACCTTCTAACTCACAGTGAGAGGTCTGTCACTTGAGTCATACTGACATTGTAAGAAGTTTTACAGCCCTGCATTTTTACATTAGTTTAACTCCACTTTCATTAATTTCTGGTTTATGTACCTAGAGTTCTAATTTTAACAGAATAGATTTGATCCAATTCAGAGTCAGGCCCTGGGCCAGAAGAAAAGTAATCTGATGTATTCATCACCTGGCTAGTCCAAAGATAGACAGAAGCTGCCTACTGTACGCATTCGGTATATATGACATTACCCAGGGTGCAATCTGGATGGTTGAACAGCTGTGTTCTCTCAACTCCCCTAACTGGGGTGCCTTTTACACTGCTTTGCTGTGAGAACAAGCCCTCCCGGCCTGTTTACATTGAGCTCTAGCATGCAAAATCACTCCCAGCTGAATGATATGAGTGCTCTAGCCAGTCACTTCTGAATTATATTGCAGAGTGATACCAGCAAATTCTCAGTCCCAGACTTGTCCCCAGAAATGTGTGTCTTGTACAGTCCAGCTCTTTTCTTCTGGACAATACAAGCTCATTAATAGAAAATGATATGCACAAACCTTGTTATCTCTAATGGAGTTCCCAAACACTTAAAATCTATCTTTCTGTAGTTAATAAACTTGTTTTATTGTTTTATCTAAACAAGCGTTTTTGGATTTAAGTGATTACAAGTAATGAGCCATAAAAGTCAGAACTGGTTACAAAGAAATAAAAGGTAAAATGCAAACTAATACCTAAGTTAACAAGGTAAGTGAATGTAAAGCAAATTGTCTCACCATATGTTCACAGCAGTCTGGCTGGATTTTTCAGCCAGGATCCCTCCCCCAGTTTAATGATGCTTCCTTTGTCTTTCAAACATTGTAGCTGCCATGAGTAGAGATGAGGGGAGACAGGAGAATTGGGGTCCTCTTTGTCTCATTCTTATACCCTTCTCCTGTTTTTTGAGGATTATCTCTAGCAGGGGTTCAGGTGACAGCCAATCTGTTTATATGGGAACCGCCAGCTATTCTATTGCCAAGATGTAACTTTCTCATTCACATCATTCTTCCTGCCAAAGAATGGCCGCATACCCAGTGATAGTGCATTTGATTTTATTGACACCTGGCTGAGGTGTCACTTTGCCTCTTGTTTCCGAGGAACTGGTCTGTGCCTGCTTTTCTAAATTTGGAGCATGTCTTAGTAAAGTTATACAAAAGAATCTTATAGCTTTACATACAACGTTACCACACACATTTTACCCGGACAATAATGATCAGTGAATTATGAGTTTTCAAATAGTATTTCTCAAGGCATAAAATGTATCATAGTTTTGTAAAAGTGGGAGGATACAGACTGTCACAGGGAGATTGAACAAGAAGGATAAATTTGGATCACATCTTAAAAACAAAGACACTGTAATTTGGATCCCCCTTGCTAATCAAAGAACTACCTTGTCAAGGGCTATATTATTGTCTGAATATATTTTTATGAGTGATCTGTGCTTTTGGGGTTTTTTTTTTTTAAAGAAAGCCATCGGGCTTGATTCACCCAGGGAGCTATGCCAGAGGTGGGAGTACAACTTTACTCTCCCTCCCAGGCTCCTGCCCTCATATGGCAGCTTTACTCTCTCGTGGGAAATTAACTAACTCAGCACATCTTCTGGGTACCCTCACTCCATTCTGAGCAAGCTTTCTACATCAGAGACAGGCAGCTTGGGCTTTTAGGGGGGGAACGAATCAGGCCCAATGAATATCTGTTTCAGTCCCATTAGTTAAGGCCATCAGTGGCATGTAATAAATAATACTCCACTCTGAGCGATGACGCAGTCCATAACCCTCTTTGTAAGGCTAGTTTTAGGATTATTGTTCTGTTTCCACTGCAAAATCATTTTGCCCTGATCAACCACACAACCAATTTGCAATTTTACTTCTAGCTCAGTGGTGTTTCAGGGGAAAGGCTGAGTTATGAAAGTGCCTTTTGCACTTACATCAAGTGTATTTCTTGATGAATTGCAACCTGACAAATTATTTGGAAGCTTTCGGAAGGCAAAGCCTATTACGCCTTTCAATAAAATAATGTAGCGCAGTGCACTCTCTTTACTCCCAGGACACTAAATATAATGGAGCAATATGTATGATTTCCTGGAAAATGTTGCATTTGCCCCTCAGTGTTTTTTTGTTTTTCCAATATTGTTTTCCCTGTGACCTCGAAACCCTAATTAAATGATCATAGGCAATCACCGAGACAAGTGTTCATGTTCTTCCTCTTTCTGCCAAAGAACATTTGTAAAAATGGCTTTATAGCATCCATAAATCTAGAGTCATGATGGCCAAAGTACTACCCATGAACCAAATATGAATAATGGAGTTCTATAATACAGCCCAACAACCATTTCATCTTTAATATGGAATTGAAGTCTAGAGAGACTACAGATCCCAGCATCTTATGTTCTATCTTGAGCAAACTGGCCCCTATATCAAGATATAACATTACACAATTCATAGATATTAATGCTAGAAGTTGTGATCCTCTGTTCTGTCTAAGGTGACCAGATGTCCCGATTTTATAGGGACAGTCCCAATTTTGGGGTTTTTTTCTTATATAGGATCCTATTACCCCCTACCCCCTGTCCCGATTTTTCACACTTGCTGTCTGGTCACCCTAGTTCTGTCCTCCTGTGTAATACAAGCCATAGAATTTCACCCAGTAATTTCTACATCGAACTCATAACTTCTGGCTAAGCTAGAGCATATCTTTTAGAAAGACCTCTTATCTTGTGTTAAAGAGAGCATAATGGGATCTATAATTAGATCTGGACAACTCCTAGAGGGTTCTGCTTGTGCATTATATCCAAACCAAACTCTTAAAGGCAATTTGCAAGATTCGGTACCAGACCAACTCTGCAGGTTAACTCAGTGTTGCAAGTTAGAACTTGAACCTCCAAGAATACTCTCCATATACACACTCACACAAAACTTCAGCAACCTCTCTTAGGAATAGGGAGTAAAGACACATCTATTTCCCTGTCAGCACATTTACAGACCCATTTTGGTTTATATATATATATTAGGGTGACCAGACAGCAAATGTGAAAAATCGGGACGGGGGTTGGGGGGTAATAGGAGCCTATATAAGAGGTTGGGGATAGGTTTCTTCATTGGGCCTTCTGGCTATAGATCAAGCATAGTACCTGGTGGTATGGGCCCCCCGTGAGGATTTGAGACACTGATTGCACCGTTTCCTCTCTCCACTGTGGAATATCAGAGCTAATGTTGAGTTCATCGGGAGTCTGGTTTCAGGCTACTGAGTTGAAATCACTCTGGGCTAAGGGTGTAAATGAGCGCTAAGGCTCCCCTAACTACAAGCTGAAATCACTCAGCAGTGTGTTAAGTAGTGGGGGAGCCTGAAGATCTATTGCTGAGTGGCTGGCGCTGCCAGCGGAGCAGTTTGTGGGGACAGTTGGAGCAGCTTGCAGGACAGCTGGCGGAGCGGCGCGGCCGGCGGAGCGGAGCAGTTCGTTGGGACAGCTGTAGCGGCTTGCGGGACAGCTGGCGGAGCGGCCCGCGGGACGGTTGGTGGAGCAGAGCGAAGCCCCACGGAGGGGTGAGGCAATCATCTTCAAGCCACGTAAGGTGCCCCTTATCTCTCCCCTCCCCATTTCTGCCCAGACTGATGAACTTTGGGACTGGACTTTTGGGTTCTTGGACTTTTGGGGACTTTGGGTGATTTCTGGGTTGCTGGACTCAAGAACCAAAGGGACAGGACATGGCCCAATTGGCTGGGGTTAGTCTTGCTCACAGTTTGGTTTATGAATCCTAGTTGTGGTGTTTTCCCAATTTAATGCTGGTGTCGTTTACCTGCTGTTATTAAAGATTTTCTGTTACACCAAGGCCCTGTGCTTGCAAGAGGGGAAGTATTGCCTCTTTGAGGCGCCTGGGGTGTGTGTGTAAAGATTTCCCCAGGTTACTGGGTGGGGGCTCGAGCTGGTTTTACATTGTATTGTTGAAAAGGGAACCCCTATGTACTGAACCCAGCCCTTGCTGCTGTCAACTCATCCTGGCAGAAGGGTTACAGATAGGCATTTTTCATCTTCAGGTGAAGTTAGCGAGAAACTGAATTGATGGATTTATTGTTGGAAAACATTTGAATCACAGTACCACCTACAGAATGCAATCAAGATTGGGGCCTCATTCTTTTAGACATTGTTCATATACATAGTATGAGACAGTCCCTGCCACAAACAACTTAAATAGCTAAGACAGAAAATACATGTCTGCCTGGGATCTGAGTCCCTCAAATCCCTCAAAGGAACTCAGAATGAAATAACACAAAGTCCAGTTTGCCTCCTAGCTTTGGCAGCTACCAGGGTTCCTCCCTGAAGATTACTCAGCCTCTCTATAGAGAGCCACTCCCATTTCCTTGTGTGAGTAGGGTAATGAGTCACCTGCAAGAGTGAGTTAGCAAAAAGCATTTAACTTTTTCCAGCAGGACTGCAACCTGCTAACAAGGTGGGATTTTCAAGCAAACACAGCCAGCCTGGTGCAAACCTCTTCCTGGCTCATTCTTTACAAGACTTGACTGTCCTGTATTATGCAGAAAGCTACAGGAGAAATCACTTGGCTACTCAGTCAATCAAAACTTTTATTTTAACAGGTTAAGTCCTTTGAGACAAAGCCTTCATATGTAATGGATACACAATCAGAATGGCTCACAAACTGCAGTAGATAAAAAAGAATCATATAGACAGGATCATATATCACTGAATAAGCTCCCTCAATATATTATTACACAGAGGGGGTAATCAATTCTATAAACATAGGCATACTTCAAACAAAACAATAAAAAATAAAAGGTCATAATAAAATCAAACAATCTCACAAATAATTATAGTATAATTATTCACATAAGAACGATGCCTAGAAAGCTGTTGCTTTGTGAGCAACATTAATTTAATGTCATCTAATAGCATATTAATTTTTATTCTTCTTGCACAGTGTAATAGTCAAGCCAAATGGCAGAAAATCAAAGAGGTGTGGGTTTTTTTATGGTAAATCATGGATTTTTCTCCTTGAAGTGTCATACCTCATTTATCATAAGCTTGAGAGAATTCATATATATCTTAAGGCCTTAAATGGAACCCATAGGTTAAGTCACTAAAAAAAAACCCCTCTGTTGAAGTGACTGAGCTGTGATCCCCTGGAGACTCCAGGCAGATTCTGTGTCCTTCCTCCCCCTTAAAACACACAACTGCAGCATGCTGTGATGTCATGTTTGCAAACTTGATCTAAACTGTCATACATCAACAAAACAGTTACAGGATGATTAAACAAAAAACACTCTAAAAGACTACAGGCCAGATTCTCAGCGAGTGCAACTAAATGCAGCTCAATTGAAGTCAATGGAGCTAGACCAATTTACCAGCTGAAGATATGGCCCCACAAGGTTAAAGATAGCAAGGGAAGCAAAATACAGTAACAAAACTGCGCCCTGAGGCTCTAGTGGCTAAGGAGCTCTCTGCTACCATCTGTTGTTGAATAGGAGAAAGAGTAGGCAGAAGCTCCATTAGGGAAGGGGCTCTCTGCCACCATCTATTATTATTGAAAAGGGAATATACGGATATAGAAAGAGTTTATTTTCTACCCATCAATCATCCAAGTGACACCTTGGGGAGTTACCAGAACTGAACACAACTGGCTAGGTAGTAGGACAGAACTGAGAAGGAAAGAGATGCAGGGGGAAAGGGTCACCTTCATGATGGGAAGCAGCAAAGAGGTGGCTCTTCACTGAAGCTGCAGAGGACAGCAACAGAGCTGAGTGATCTCCGGTGTTGACACCCCTATCCAGCACCAGTAAATCTGAAATCTCTATAGCTGGGTTAGGTGATAGAGTCCCAGGACAGGTCCAGGCTGGATACAGAACTGACGAGTGCCCTCCTGGGCTCTGAGGGCATGGCTACACGTGCAAGTTAGAGCGCATTAAAGCAGCCCCTTGTGCTCTAACTCATGACGCATCCACACTGGCAAGGCACATAGAGCGCCTGGATTCCACTGCTAGAGTGGTCTTGGTACTCCACCTCGGTGAGTGGAATAACGTTTGATGCGCCCTTGCTGCAACGCCGCAGCACCAGTGTGGACGTCCTGGTCTGTTAATGCACTCTGATTGACCTCCAGAAGTATCCCACAATGCCTGCTCTAGCCACTCTGGTCATCACTTTCAACTCTACTGCCTTGCCCTCAGGTGACCAACCATCAGACCCGCCCTTTAAATTCTCTGGGAATTTTGAAAATCCCCTTCCTGTTTGCTCAGCCAGGTGTGGAGTGCTCTCAGCGAATCTGTCCAGGTGACCATGCCTCCACACACCAGGCGATCCCCAGTATGGAGCAATGGTGAGGTGCTGGACCTCATCAGTGTTTTGGGGGAGGAAGCTGTCCAGTCCCAGCTGCGCTCCAGCCATAGAAATTATGATTCCTTCAGGCAGATATCAAGGGACATGATGGAAAGGAGCCATGACCAGGACGCACAGCAGTGCAGGGTTAAAGTGAAGGAACTGCGGAATGCCTGCTGCAAAGCCCGTGAGGCAAAACGCCACTCCGGTGGTGCCCCCACGACCTGTTGTTTCTACAAAGAGCTGGACGCGATACTTGGGGACGACCCCACTTCCACTCCGAGGACCACCATGGACACTTCAGAGCCCAGTTCAACAAGGCAGGAGGAGGAGGACGAAAGTGGGAGCGAGGTTGCTGAGGAGGAGGAAGACATTCCGGAATCCCTAGATGCCTGCAGCCGGGAGCTGTTCTCAAGCCAGGAGGAAGGTAGCTAATCATGGTGGCCAGTGTTTGGGGAAGGACAAACACCAGAGGAGGTTCCCGGTAAGCGGCTATTATTTTGGGAAGGAAGTTTTTCGGTGCGGGCTCTTGGGGCGAGGAGGGTTAGGGCTGCATGCCTGCCTAGATGCGGAATAGGGCATTGATGTGCTCTTCCACATCACGGTAATCGGCCTCAGTGATCTCTTCAAAGGTCTCATCCAGAAGTTGGGCAATGCGCTTGCATGGGTTTCTTGGGAGAGCCACTGTGGTCCTTGTCCCAGTGAGGCTAACATGTCCATGCCACTGTGCCGTGAGAGGTTCGGGGACCATTGCTGCACACAGGCAAGCTGCATATGGGCCAGGGCAGAAGCCGCATTGCAGTTGAAGACCTTCCCCCTTGCTTCCCAGGTCCACCCTCAGCAGCAAAATATCTTCCAAGATGAACTCCTGTGGAAAATGTGGGGACAGTGTTCAGTATAGGGGTCCCCTGCAGCTGTTTGCTCTCCCTAAGGCACAGAAATCCAGAGGACAGTATGGCCATGAAACAATCAGTTTCCCTTCACTCTGTGCTTACTCACCATTTTGGGGCTCCCGTGGGTTATGCCCCCCCCCACTTTGGGAGGGGCAAATTATGCTATTGTGTAGACCAGTGGTTCCCAAACTGCCTCTGTTAAGTGTTGCATTTTGTCTTTACAGATGCAGCCTTGAGATCTTAGTCATCCATGTTATCACCAGCTGAAAGACTCCAAAGAATTAGGAAGAGGCCACGTAGAAGCAAAGACAACATGCTGTATGAAGAAATGCAGCAGTCCCTTAACGAGAATCTAAAAGTGCAGGAGTGGAGGGAGAGTGAAAAGAGGATCCACCAGCAGAATGAGGAGCGCCGGCACAAAAGCATGGATCACCTGATAAGCATCATGGAGCACCAAGCGGACTCGATCCAGGCGCTTGTAGCCATTCAGGCGGAGCACTACCGTGCCTTCTCCCCCTCCCCCTGCATCCCTTGTCCCAAAACTCTTTCCCTTGTTCCCCCATGTCACCTCCAACCCACTTTCCCCAACACCCAGGTTCTTATCGCCACCAGCTGCCTCCAACACCTGTAGCTTCACCACCAGGCCCTGAAAACTATGACCCTTATCTACTACACTCAACCCCCATCACCATGCATCATAGCCATCCTGAAGTGCAGCACTCATTGCACAGCACTTCAGACAGGGGGGCTGAGTATGATTATAGGACATACTCTGTGATTGTACCGTTCCCCACCCCATCCCCTTACCCTTTCTGTTTCCCAAGCAATTGTGTTTCTTTTCAACAAATGAATTTTCTTTTCAATAAATGGAGTTTTTGGCTTTGAAAACATTCTTTATCCCTTCACAAATGTTATGGAGGGTACAGCACGCGGCTATAACTGCGGGGATGTCGTCATCGGCCAGGTCCAGCTTCCCATACAGAGAGCGCCAGCAGCCTTTAAACTGGCCAAAAGCAAACTCCACAGTCATTCTGCACCAGCTCATCCTGTTGTTGAACCACTCCCTGCTGCTGTCAAGGCTCTCTGTGTAGGGTTTCATGAGCCACGTCATTAAAGAGTAAGCGGGGTCTCCAAGGATCACAATGGGCATTTCGACTTCCCCTACAGTGAACTTCTCATCTGGAAAAAAGTCCCAGCTTCCTGAACAGGCCAGTGTTCCGAAAGATGCGTGCATCATGCACCTTTCTGGGCCGGCCTGCGTTAATGACAATGAAACGCCCACGGTGATCCACAATCCCCTGGAGAACCATAGAGAAATACCCCTTCTGATTAATGTACTCGGAGGCTATGTGCGCTAGTGCCAGAATTGGAATATGCATCCCATCTATCGCCCGTTCGCAGTTAGGGAAGGCCATTTGTGCAACGCCAGTCACAATGTCATGCACGTTACCCAGAGTCATGGTTCTTCTGAGCAGGATGCGATTAATGGCCCTGCAAACTTGCATCGACACGATTCCAACGGTCGACTTTCCCACTCCAAAGTGGTTAGCGACCAATCGGTAGCTGTCTGGAGTTGCCAGCTTCCAGATTGCAATAGCCACCTGCTTCTCCACCGTCAGGGAAGTTCTCAGTCTCGTGTCATAGAATCATAGAATATCAGGGTTGGAAGGGACCTTAGGAGGTCATCTAGTCCAACCCCCTGCTCAAAGCAGGACCAATCCCCAATTTTTGCCCCAGATCCCTAAATGGCCCCCTCAAGGATTGAACTTACAACCCTGGGTTTAGCAGGCCAATGCTCAAACCACTGAGGTATCCGTCCCTGTCCTTGCGCTGCAGGATGGGGGCGAGCTCATCACACAGTCCCATGAAAGTGGCTTTTCTCATCCGAAAGTTCTGCAGCCACTGCTTGTCATCCCAGACTTGCATGATGATGTGATCCCACCATTTAGTGCTTGTTTTCCAAGCCCCAAAATGGCGTTCCACGGTGGTGAGCATATCCGTGAATGCCACAAGCAATCTCGTGTCATATGCGTTACTCGAGTCGACATCGTTGTAAGTTTGGATCTTAAGGAGTAACTCGACTGCCAAACGTGACGTGCTGGTGAGACTCGTCAGCATATTCCTTAGCAGTTTGGGCTCCATTCCCGCAGACCGAAAGGGAAGACAGAGCGCGCAGTACAAAAAACTTTGAAAGATGGCGCCAAATGTGGACGGAAGCACAGGGATTGCTGGGGTGTGAACCGATGCATCACGGAGCACTGGGACAGGACCCAGAATGCCTCGCACCTCCTGCCCCCTTCCCACAAGCCACAGCACCAGAATGGGAAGAGGTGCTCTGTGGGATAGCTGCCCATAATACACTGCTCCCAATGCCACTGCAAGTGCTGCAAATGTGGCCATGCCAGTGCGCTTGCTGCTGTCAGTGTGGACAGACTGCAGTGCTTTCCCTACTGCGCTCTACAAAGACTGGTTTAACTCAAAGCGCTCTACATTTGCAAGTGAAGCCATGCCCTGAGACTAGGCTGCCCTCTGACATCAAACCACGAGTGGGGTGTGGTGGAGGGAGACATGGTGTATTAAGGGGACATTTGCTTATTGGACATTCACACTAGTGGGTGGAGAATTGAGGTGAAAGATGACTGCCAAAGATACCACGGGAGTAGTGGTTGTTTTACTTATTATACATATACAAGTTGGGAATTATTGCCTATGAAAGCTGCCCCGGGAATGTGTTGAGTTTTCCCAGGTGTCTGGATAGAGGCTCAAGTTGGGGTGTTTCTTAATTTTAAGAGGAACACCTAGACATTTGCTGCTAACACCTGGCAGAAGTATTACTCAAGGATTAGCTCTGGCTTCCATGGATATTACTCTTTTAATGGGATGTAATTTACTCCAGTTTTTTTAACTGATATGATACAAAATGAACCATGCCCAGCTATTTAATTGTGTGTTCATCTCCTCCTGTCTATGCATGGGGACATGTTGTGATGATAACTTACAACAGTTGATGATCTGGTCTTTGCAGTCCATAGGTAATATTTCCAAGTTATTGTAAAGTATAGCAAGGCAGCTGGAGAAAGCAGGAAAATCTTTGGGAGTTATTATGAATTTTGACGGGAGCAGTAGCTAACAGTGCAAGCAACAAAAGGATTTTGATGGAAATCTACAGATACAGGCAATATTGGAGGACTGTTAAAACATGGATAGATAGGAGAGAGGTCTCGTAATAAAGGAAGAAAGTGGTATGGAACAGATTAAAGCTTTCTCTAAAATAGCTGACTGACCTTTCTGTCCACCAGTGAATCACTGCCTCCTCAGATTTTATTTAGTATTTGCTTTCAAGCAATTCAGGAAGAACTGCTAACATTTGCATAGTGACAGCTTGCTTAACTAAACTCCAAAAAAATTCCTATGATCTCCATCTCCTGCACTTGTTAAATATCTTTGAACCTGAAAGAATCTTAAATATCAAAATAGAACTGAATAAATGTATGGTCCTTGAGATGAAAAGTGACAGACATTGCTTTTATTCTCAACAAGAATTGACTGGTGCTAAGTTTGCTAATGCTGAACACTTAAAAGAAACAGAAAAAACAGTTACAGGATCTCTAGTGAGTACCTTCAGGGAAAAAGAATTGATGGTTCAAGTAAATGTACTGTCAATACCTACAAAATTCCAAATGCTGAATGTTTCATATACCTATCAGTTGGGAAATTCAAATGCTAAACACCTTAACAAAGGTTACATATCACCAGGAGGCAGAACTCTTAATGAAACCATACATTCAGTATGTACTAATGTCAAAAAATTACTGCCTGTATTTTGCCTCTCTGTGTTCTTGCAATTTCCATTTACTTTTAGGCTTGCTTTACACACACACCTTGTGAAGTAGTGGCAAACTTAAATAGTATTATATTATATTATGAGAAGCAGTATAAAAACATATAATTAAAGATGCTAGCCTGAGGTCTGACCCATACCCCACATACCTGGAAAGACTTCAATTGACTTCAGTGGGCTTTGGGTCAGGCTCCTAGTGAATGCACATGGCGGGACAGAATTAAGGTTGTGCAGGCAACATTAACAATGGCAGATCCTCACTTTTGAATGCTTAACTGTAAATGTTAACATACAGTGCCATTTGTATGACGATTGCTGTGTAACCTACACAATATAAGCAGTAATTAATATTATTTCTAATTACATGTGGTCCAGTCTGGCAGTCCTTTACTGGTACACTTCCCATAGACTACAGTTAAGGCCAGGAAATGAAGTTACGTATTAATGGCCAGGTAAACTATATAGGACTCACGTATATAAAAAATCCAGCTATAATAATGTTTTCCTCTTTGAAATAAAACACTATCTCATAACAACCACTTAACTATAAATCCATGAGGAATGTTCAAGCAAGCTTTTTTCTTTACAGAATCAAGTTACAAGTCTTCAGATGATTAATAAATAATTATTTCCTCTTGTTCTTCTGAAATGCAGAATTTCAAAAATGATTCTGTTTAGAAAAAGATATCAAATTGCTTTTTTTGTTCATGTGAAAAATCAACTCTTAATTGACCATCACCACAACAGATTCTTCCTAAAAGTGTGTGCGTGGGGGGGTGGAGGGGACGGGACGGGGGACACGAGGCCCCACCCCCTCTGTGACCCCGCCCCACCTCTCAGCCAAACCAGAGGCTGAAGCCGGAGTTCTTACATCGACCCAGCTCTGGCTTCTGGCTTGGCATGGGGGTGGGGCCTCAGGGGCTGAAGAGCCACAGCCAGGCCATGGTAAGAGTTGTGTGGGCAGCTGTGGGGAGCCGTGGACCCTCCACCTGCCCTTGGCAGGGAGTCTGAGGGGTGCGGACATGGGTCGGGGACTGCTCTCAGGCTCCTCGGGCCGCTGTTACCAGGGCTGGGCTCAGGCTTCCTGCCTGGCTGGGGGGCAGGGCTTCAGGGGAAGAGGAGGGGCAGGGGCCGGGCCCATGGTGAAAAATGGACAGGACAGGACAGATCCAGGTCCGTGGGACTCAGGCTTGTAGACACAATGTTTCCAAGCCTGTGCTTGACGCTCCAGACTGCATTGTAAATCTGGGCTTACAGTTGCTGGATCCAGGTCTCAGAGCTGGGCTAATTAATCCATAGTGCACCACACAGACCTTCTGATTCAGGTTTGTGACTTGAACTTCATCCATACTGCAAAATGACAGGGCTTGGACACAAGTCACAGTGGGAGTCAGGCCTTGGCCTATCTCCCCCTAGGGTGCTGAGTGATGGCTGACTTGAGTCAGACTGATCTGGGTGTGGACAGAAAAGGGGCTTGGACTCATACCTCAATCAGAGTACAGGATTAGTGTGCAGTATAGACATACCCTAGAACTACTCATATAGCTCCAAAACATTCGGGCCACATACTCAGGCTACTTAAATACACCCTATTAGGTTCATATAAAAATTCAAGCTTCTTTGTTTAAAGATCATTCAATAAATATATATTGCCTGGAACAGAAATAAGATGATGCCATTCTGAAGGTGTGCAAGATTGGATACCAGCAAGTAGATCTGATACCAGCATGAGGCAGTTTAGGGTTTAAAAATGAACATAAATACAGTTGCAGAAATCCATGTCCTTTATTGTATTATACAGCTCTTCAGTGATTGTAAAATATATATATTATGTGCTACATTGTGTATGATCCCTTTGCTTTTGGGGTGTCCATGTCCACTTTGTGGGCTAAAACTCACTCCTGTGCAACCAGTGAGATCCTGGCTGTCCCATTCACAGGTGCACAAAACCAGAAGGCCCGCTATAAGCTCTCCCCCACATTGCTCACCTGCAATATCTGGCCATATATATAATAAATAAAAACAATTTTAAAAAGACTTTTACATTGAACACATCAGTTAAACTTAAGATTAAACTCAAGCATCTTCCTAGCATGCACTTCATTTTGTGTAGTCAAAAGATTATGTAATTTGTTCATGAATCTATTATGACTAGTCAATTCATTTTAGATGTAAGTTATCCCTTGTATATTAGATACTATGAAGTTATCTGCTCCTTTCCCCTATTGGTTATTTTGGGGAGTCCTGTAGTCTCTGCATATATTTGATTAAGTAAATTATGTGACAATGAAGGGATCATTATAATAATTAAGGTCACTGTGATAAAAATAACTTGAGTTGTATAACAGCGCTCCTTACAGTACAAAGATTTACAGTGAGAATTATTAACTCTAGCAGCTATTTTATCTCATAACCAGGTGCATGAAATAGGGTGACCTTTTATCTATTACCTGTTGGGTTTATAGTGTCTATGAGTTCCAGATTGATGAGTTTCAGACCACAACCAATTTCATTATGTATTCTATTTATACCACATTCATTCTTTTGGTAGGATTGTTTGCATAGGAGGTTGGAATGACACATTTATGGCATGCAAATATTAGGGATTCTTGGAATGTTCTCAACCAATCAATCAACTCCATGGAGATCCAGAGCGCTGGGAGGACAGGGAGCGGAAGCGTTTTCTGGCAGGAAACACAGGAGTTTAATATTTCATTCTTTGTAGTAATAAGTTCACTTACACATGGATTAGATGAGATCCGTGTGACCCATTTTATGTTTTACTCAGTGCCAACTGGTAGAAGGCAAACCATAAGAACTCACGTCAGACCTGACACACTCATTTCCCCAACACACTGTTGTCATAATCTTTATCTAAAAGGTCTGCTGGGCGATATCATACACAAACTGGTAACACATTGGTAATTAATATTATTGTGTGGTGTATATGTGGGAGGTGTATAAAGCATGATAGTTGAGTGCTAGAAATATGTTCTTAAAAGGTGTTTTGCAAACTGCATAAGCTTAGCCTGTCCTCAGCAGAGGAATGTTGTTTCATCTCTGTTTCCGATGTAAACTGAACAAAGTAACACCTCAGAGAACAATGAAAAGTACATCTACATAGAAGGTAAATGAAGCTATCAAGCTAAATGAGCTGGGGGAAGACCCCTTAACGATTACAATGGGCGATGGAATCTTCACTTCCAAGAAGCCTTCCTGGCTCTTGAAAAAGAGACAATAGATTTTGGGAAATATAAACAGAGGCAGAAAGCCTTATTGGCATTATCACCTGGCTAGAGCTCTTATAATCTTTGAAAGATGGATCTTTGAGCCAATGGGGTTGAAGTCGCTGGCAACTGACTATATGTGAAAAACTTGCTCAGACAAAGATCAGAACTTGCTCAAGTTACGTTTTTGTCACTAGAAAGTGTGTTTTCTTATGTTTTACTTGGTACCATACCTTTTCTTACTTATTACTTAAATCTCGGCTCTTTATTAATAAACTTACTCTTGCTTTATTACAAAACCATCTCTGTACTGCGTATTAAACTGAAGTGTGGCTCTGCAGCTAACCTAATAAGCTGGTGAGTGCTCTGTGTCTTTGGAGGCAGCAAACAATATTTTTTGTGAGTATTTAGTGAGAGAGACTGGATGCTCCAGGAAGATGTCTCTGAGGGAACTCAGGACTTGGGGATCACTGATTGTTACCTGCAAGGCAAGGTTTGGACTGTCAGTGTCCTGAGAAGTTTGCTGGCAAGGCTGACCAGCTGGTGTGACAGGGAGCTGATACAGCTTAGCAGCAGCAAAGCTCATTCTAGCAGAACAGTAGCACAGTGGCTCACAGTACTAGGTAACCTGAGCAAGACGTCACAGATTGAAGCTAAATGTCTCAGGAACAGTTTAATAAGCTTGGGACAGCATGAGCCTAATAGGATGATTTTAGCTCATTAAGATTACAGCTGTGGGAGTTTGGGAAAAATATGCCTGCGGAACAAGCTGTCAGGGTTTTCAAAAAGCTGGATAACCCTGGTAGCTGACTTTCAGTGGGTCTGCTAGTTTACGTATTTATAAGAGTCTGGATTATTACCTGCCATCACTGAAGTGAAGTGGCAAGATTTCCAAAAGTGTGCAGCCCATGGCACATCCAATGAGTACTGAGTGCTTTGAAAGGCCTGGCTGATTATGGGCACATGCAGAGTTATGTATGGAGGGCAAGAATTTGGCATAATATTTTACTCATATAAATACACTGATGTCCCCACATTCAGAACACTAGAATGCAGGGCCGGCTCTAGGATTTTTGCCGCCCCAAGCAAAAAAAAATTTTGGCCACCCCACCTGTTTTTTTCTTGCCCCCACCCACCCCCGGCCCCACCTCAACTCCGCCGCTTACCAACCTCTTCCCCAAATCCCCAGCCATGCCTCCTCCCCCACACGTGCTGCATTTCCCCCACACCATTGCTTCCTGTGCCCCCTAGAACCCCCTGCTCTAGCTCACCTCCGCTCCGCCTGCTCCCCTGAACATGCCGTCACTCCACTTCTCCCCTCTCCCACGCAAGAAGTAACGGGGGTAAAGGAACAGGAACCGCTCCCCACCCCAGCTCACCTCCGCTCTGCCGCCACTGCTCGGGTTCTCCCCCTCCCTCCCAGGCTTGTCGCGCAGCTGTTTTGCACGCAGCAAGCCTGGGAGGGAGGGGGAGAAGCCGAGCGGCGGCAGCACACTCAGGGGAGCAGGCGGAGGCAGAGCGGAGGTGAGCTGGGGTGGCGGGGGCACATTTCTAGGGGTGGCATGGCTGTCACCAGAATGCTGCCCCTGGAAATGTGCCACCCCAAGCTCCTGCTTGTTTTGCTGGTGCCTAGAGCCAGCCCTGCTAGAATGCAATCTAGAAAGTCTGTTGGAAATTTGAGAAAAATACTATAATGACATCAATAGAAATCACAACAATAGTGTGTGTGTGTGTGTGTGTGTGTGTGTGTTTAGTGATAGTGCCAAGCTGCAATGGCCGCAGAACAACCCATTAAATGTCTATTACAATGTATTATGCAGTTTATCCCGCCAGCTGGACTAATTATATGTTGTTTAGGAGAGATCTTTGAATTTCTGAAGGGTAGCCAGATTTATTGACTATTCTAAATTATACCTCCATACTTAGGACCTGAGCCTGCTCCCATTGGAACAGGGTTGAGCCTTTACAGGTAAACATAGTGATTGGCATCAGTGAGAGGAGTCTTAGAATCATACAGTTTAAGGACAGTGGGGATCACCAGATGATCTCTTCCATGTTACAGTCCATCGACACCACCCAGTACCTGCACACTAAATCCAACAACCAAAATTAGACCAAAGTATTATAGCCCAAAGGAGACTAAACCACTATGTGCAACAGGCAGAGAATAGGTGGGACCAAGGTGCATCAGTGCCTGCAGCTCCTGAGATATAATTCCAACAAGTCACCTACACCCCATGCTGCAGTGGAAGGGAAAAAAATCCCAAGGCACTGCTTAGGCAAACATTCTTTCCCCAGAGGAATATCGGTAGTCAGACCATGAGCATTTGAGCAAGAATAAGCTTGAGTATGATAATGCTTGGGATCACCTCAGATCACTGTCCCACCCAGTGCAATGTCCCATCTCCAGCCATGGATAGCTCTGATGCCTCAGAGGAAAGAGACCAGAACCAGAATACATTGCAGGTGGGGGGAGGGAATCCCTCACTGACTCTTTCAGGTGACCAACTGAAGTCCCAAGGCATGGGGCTTTTAAGAACATAAGACAAACTAGAAGAGACCCCAAGGCTGCTGAGTCCCACCCTCCCACCATCACAAAGAAACCCATCCATCGTACAATCTCACAAATACATTTGTCCATCTCCCTCTTAAAACTATATACATTGTTTGCTCCAGCAACTCCTATTGGGGGCTGTTCCAGAACCTCCCTAGGTACAATATTTTACTAGGTACAAAACTTTAATATTTACATACACCAATATTTTTTTACAAATGGGTGTCTAAACATAGACTCCTAAGCCCATACTTTAGCGTATGACTTAGTGGCTTGGATTTGTAGAAGTTCTGTGCCTGGCAGCTCTCACTGACTTTATACTGTGAGATTATATTAATTCCAACAATATTTCTGCTGTTCTCTTGTAACAGAACATGTCTTTTTTTTTAACCATCCCCACTGGCGGTTATGATTTTGTACACTGATGAGCATTTTCCCCAAAGGAACATTGCCAGGCCTTAAATATTTATCTCTTTAAAGAAAAGTAAAGTCTGCACAATTTGCACTCCATAACAACACAACTGCACACATGCTTTGCTGAGCTATTAGTGTTACACACTGACGCTTGTCAACAATGGCAGTGCAATGCGGGCTGGTTATTGAAAAAGAAACTAAATTAATTTATAGCTGTCAGTCATGTAGGCTCAATTTGCTTAGATTCTGAAATTTATTGACAAGCTATAATAAGTGGCATTTAAATTGTCTGTTCTCATTGAAGCAAACACGTAAGCATGAGAGCTAAAATATGACATTTAATTCTAATCCCTGTTGGAAATATGAAAAAAGCATTTATTACCCTTTGTAAAATTTCAATTTTAAAGGGGCATTCTCAAATGGATAGCCACAAAATATAATATTTGAAGTTTTTAAAGTAACCATCTTCTGAAATGGTTATATCTATTTTACAAATTCCCTGAATGCTTCCCCGCCCCAGCATATAGATAGAAAAAGAATATCTAGTTCAGTTTCTAGATGCCCCACCTGATCATTAAAAACACAGTCAACATGGGAGGCAGTGTGGTTCAATGGACACAACACTGCCCTGAGATTCAGGTATCCTGGGTTCGGTTCATTCTCTGCTACTAATCTGCTGTGTGACCTTGAGCAAGTCAGTTCACCTCTTTGGGTCTCTCTTTCCTCTCCCACTCTTTGTTTGTCTGGTACCTTTAGCTTGCAAGGTCTTTGAGGCAGTGACTGTCTTGCCATGAATTTGTACAGCACTTAGCAAAATGGGGCCCTGATGCTGATTAGGTCTTCTAGATAAACTGCAATGTAAAGTTTCAGTGTAGTAGCCATGTTAGTCTGTGTCAGCAAAAAGAAAATAAGAAAGAAATACTTGTGGCACCTTAGAGACTAACAAATTTATTTCAGCATAAGCTTTCGTGGGTTAGAACCCACTTCATCAGACGCATGGAATGAAACATACAGTAAGGAGATATTTATACATTCAGAGAAACATGAAAAGGTGGGAATATCTATATCAACTTTAAGAGGCTAATTAATTGAAAGGAACTGTTATCAGTAGGAAAGAAACTTTTGAAGTGATATGTAAATATGTATTATGTAAAATTTTGAATGTAAATAATAGTGATAATAAAATAGCAGTAGCCAAACCAACAACATTTTTACATAAAAACACAATCTATCCACAAAAACCAAATGCTCCTCCCTCCACTCTGGTGTGAAATGATCACAGCAAGAGACACCAGATGAACTGGTTACCGCTTACTCTATCAGCTTCAGTTTCTGGCTTGATTTAAGGTGTGGCACCATAAAGAGTACATAACAACAATGTAATTCTGCACTGACAAAGGCATAATAAGGCCAACATCTGAGAGGAAGGGGCATATATGTATTTTCTATTTTTCAAATAAGTGCTTCAGTATTTTTTAAAAATTGCCAGTAGCTCAGCACTCCAGGCTAACTCTACAATAAACAAACCAGTGTGGAAATAAACAGTGATGGGCCAAGTCTGAGGCCTGGTCTACACTGGGGGGGGGGGGGAGGGGAGGGGGGGATCAATCTAAGTTACACAACACTACGTGAATAACGTAGCTGAAGTTGACATACTTAGATCTCCTCCCCGCAGAGTCTTCACTGTGGTGAGTCAACTGCTGCCACTCCCCCATCGACTCCGCTTGTGCCTCTCGCGCCGGAGGAGTACAAGAGTTGACGGGAGAGACCTCGGGTGTCGATCGCTGCCCTAGGGTATATACATACCCTAAGATTAAGCATTCAGGTTTGGTTCAGTCACAGACTCAAATTCAGATACTCTTCCAAACTCTAGCTCTTGGGTCCACAAAAGACAGCGAGAAATTTCACAGGAACAGGGTGCCTTACAGAGTTTGGGGCACTTGTGGACAGAACCCAGCAATGTGCATGTGAATGTGTGGGGACTGGACTTGAATTAAAATGAGCTAGAAAAAAAAATCTAACCAAACTTTTTTTGTATTTCAAGAATTCCCCAGGAAGTCTCATGTGGGCCCTCATAGTTTTAAATGGAGCTCTTGAGCAATCAGCATCTCCCAGTTCTGGGTTGGAAATTTACCTGATTAAAAACAATAAATGTATCCCTAGATTATACCATGAACATATAATTATAAATGCTGGGATATATATTTATCTACTATATTATCACCCAGAAAAACAAAATATGTCTTTTCCAGTGTAGGAATGCATAAGTAGGGGAGGCGGGGACAAGGACAGAGGAAGAGCCTCCTACACATATAGGTCCTGATCCAGCAAAACACACAGGTAATCCCATAATCAAGACCATAAAACATCCGAGCAGAAGGTGAAGGGATGAACCAAGGCCAGAAACCGTGAACCCCCCCCCCCCCCCCAATAACAACAACTTTCAAGCACCTACACACTAAAATCAGAACTGTAAAAAGTCTCAAATCTTGGGATGGTTGACTGTTTCAATTTCAGTGATTGCAGCTGCCATCAATATCAAAATCAGTTCCTCATGTAGATTGCTCTTATATGATTAGAGTAAAGAGGTTCTTCCCTTCAAATAAAGGGTTAAATTCTCCTTTAGGTACATGATACTGCTTTTTTCCTGAGTTGCCTGATTGCTGTGGTGCTCACATACTTTGAATGCGGGGAAAGGACTGGAGAAGTGATTGCAAAAATCAGAATTAAACCTGCTGCATCTCCCTTGGACCTGCTGCATTGTCAGAGCTTAAAGAACACAAATGACTCCTTGTTGCCTTAAAAAAACACAACAGTAACATTTAAAAAAAAAATAGTGGATACATTTTAGAAAAGCAACAACATCTGATGCTATTAGTCCTTCACTAGTCCCCTAATGATGACCGACTGGAACATGAAAGTATTCTTGGCTTCCTTTCAGGCCTTTAACTACTCCAGCTGGTCACTAACTACTCAGTAAAAGGACCTCTGCAGGGGCCATTTGTACACAATATGGATCCTGCAGTTTCCCAAGCCCGGCAGCACCATGAAGCTTCTTGTGACGGCTCTACCCCGCCTTTCATGCAGTGTCATTATTTTTATTATATTTTATTTTCGCTAGTTTTTCTCACTTCTTGTTTTTAATATTCAGTTAACTCTGTAGAAAGTAATTATATTCTGCTCATTCTACACCAGCTGGTATTTACTTCATCCTCCATCAGGCATCAACAGAGCATGGGGCTGCAAGACAGAAATATTACTCTGGCAAGCATAAATATTTCATTTTTCACACCACAAATGCGTTGATGATTTATTAATTAGCCTGAAGGCCTGCTGCTTCTGCATAGCTGAGTAGCAAAATCATTCAGCTACGATGACTTAGGAAGTCTAGGGCTCAGATCCCATTGGAAAGGCTTTGGCCAGCAGCACGTCTGAAGGCTAGAAAACATTTCCAATGGGCCAAGACCAAAATTACCAAGATAAATCTTGGCCGTTACTACCTTTGGACCAGCTTTGGAGAAATGCCTTTCAGAATTTCAAACAGCAGCAGGAGCTTTGATACAAGGCTTTTGTAGGTACTGTAATGAGCACTGATCTAACTGCTGTCAAACATGTTCTCAGTAGAAAAGATACTCTACAACAGCTGGAACAATCACACCAGCCGACAAGCAGGAAAGCTGAGTCACGGCATATCATTTCTAGGCAGTTACTACTTCAGTTCCAGGCTAGCAGTCATGTGCTGGGTTTCTCTGAAGAAGTAAATCTGCACGTCTTTCACAAGATATGAAAGAAGCTTTGTAAACAAAACTCATAGGAATGCTCCTGTTTCTTTATATTGCTGCACATACACACAAACTGTGCCTCTTGAAAGAATGTCAGCTGCATTCTTGAGTTAAAAATATTGCTATCTTCCCATCCTTTCCAATGTGGGGCTGTGAAGAAGGAATATTCAGTGTGGTGTTACTAGACACCTCCTTTTATTTATTCATTCTGGGGAAATTCCTCTTTCTTTTATTTACATCACAAACATTTTTGAAGGAAAAAATAATGACTAGAAGAGCTCTTGACCCAACATCTCTCTAGGGTAAAAGAAAATACGAACCCACTGTTGGGCTCAATGGTTATTTGTAAGGTTATTCCTGGTCTCTAGCTGATCATTACACACTCATACAGGGACGTGAAAGGAAATGTTCCGTTTCAGTTACACTTGCCTCATTCACATGCTGCAGGCAGAATAATGTGCACAGACAGGTCAGTCATACACAGGAGCACTTTAACTTCTGGGTTCAGCCCTTTGCCAGGTCTGGAATGACATCTGGCTGGAGTGTTCTGGCCTTCTCCCAATGGTCCTCCTTCATGCTGGGATGAGATTACTCATTGTGATTTAGCCTGCCATTCTGGTTATGGCAACGATCTCATGGAGTTTAGTTAATTTCAAAGCTACTCAACCTTGGAATCAATTAGACAGAAAAAAAAATAGGAAAGAAAAAATAGTAGGGGGTTAAATGATACTTTAGGGAGAAGAGGGTTCTTTAATTTTACAGGGCCAAGGCTGCTTAAGAGTCAGCCATCAATTTCCTGCTTTCTTTGTTAGTCTATTTGTAACCTGAATGTACTGGTGTACTCCCCAGAGTGTTGTCCTTTAAATGTGATCTCTCAGTAGTGAGAACTTTCCAGATCCAAACGGATCCTGCAAACACATACCCTGGGTTTTTCTAAAATGCCCCAAAGGCTCATGGTCAATTATCACTATCCTACCTACACAGTGCCCAATCAAAACTGTTCAAATAAACAGTATTTTGGTTTAGTGAACTGAAAATGTAACAACACAATTGTTTCAGGTTGCATTAAACTTTTCATTCAATCTGAAACTAAACACTTTGTTTCAATTCTGTTAGGTCTTTTTAAAATGCAAAAAAACCAAAACAAAACAAAACACAAACCCTCAAAAATGAAACAAAGTTCTAAACAAACCAGATTTTTTAAAATGAAAATAAGAAATGAAACATTTTGACTTTTTTGTTTGTTTTTGATCAAAACAATTTAGCAAATTCAATATAAGTTTGCAAAATCATTTGGTCTTCCTAAATTTGCATTTTTCTGCCCAAAACGTCTTTCATCTGAACATTTTTGTGTAGCTCCATTTCTTATTCTTCAAACATAGGCATTTCCTTCCATTACAGAGAATTTCTAGTCCATTGTAATGAAAACTTGTGACCTCATTATATCCATAGAGGCAGAGCACAACCAGAATTTTCCTAAGGAGGGGACCCAGGGTTACCTGACTAGTAGCAAAGGTCACTACATTCCTAATTTCCTCATTATTGTGATCCTGCTTTATGCAGGTATTGCATTCCAAAATGCATGCATGGATGTGCATGGGGTTCCTCCTCTTCACTTTGCCTTATGGCACATGTATGTCACCACTGAGCTCAATGTCTCATTCCAGACCAAGCCTGGAAGCTTAAGAGGTAGGGGAGGCAGCATGAGGAGATGGTGGCTTGGGCTTCTGGGAAGTGGAGAGCTGGATCTAGGTGGTCGTGGGGACCAGAGCCCCAGGAGGAGCTACTATACCCTCTCCAGGCCATGCCAGTCATTAACATCTTAAATCGTTGCTTCTTCCCTATCTCCAAAGGATCAGCCATGGGTGACAGATACTGGATGGAACGTCTTCCCCACTCTCACTGAATAGACCAGGACTGTGGTGTCTATGGCTGGGGGAAGGGGCCAGGGAGGGAGTCTGGCCCCTTCCCCTCAACCCCCCGCTTGGTTGTGTGCTTGTTTAGAGATAACATCTTCATAACAGCCTAAACAAACTTAGTTCATGCAAATGCTTGGATTCTATTTTGTTCTTGTTTTTATTGTCATTACATGACATAGTTATTAGTTAAAATGGTCTTTTGTCACTTTTAACCCTTGGCTCAGCAAAGCTTTTTCAAATCCGATAAGACTTAATAGAACCCCTAAAATTATGTTTCAGCACAAACAGGGATTAGGAGCCTGGTCTGTACTTAGTTGTCCTTAAATGTTGCTATCAACAGCTTTCAATTTAATCCACTAATTAATATCACAGGAATGTAGTGCAGATCTGTTTTTTTCCCTTTTATAATACAATAGGACAGTGGTTCTCAACTGTGGTCTATCGCTACTTCAGGGAAAGCCCCTGGAGCGCCGGGCCGGTTTGTGTACCTGCCGCATCCGCAGGTTCGGCCGGTTGCGGCTCCCACTGGCTGCGGTTCGCCTCTCCAGGCCAATGGGGGTTGCAGGAAGTGGCAGATTGCACATCCTTCGGTCCGCGCCACATCCCTCAGCCCCCATTGGCCTGGAGTGGAGAACTGCAGCCAGTGGGAGCCACGACCAGCCGAACCTGCGGACGCAGCAGGTACACAAACTGGCATGGTGCGCCAGGGGCTTTCCCTGAAGAAGTGGTGGACCACTGCAATAGGAGATAGCAGCACGAACAGCCATGTTAATGTACCTGCATGTAGGGGGGTAGTTACCCTGCTCCTAGAAAAAAGACTAGACTGATTGGGGAAGCAGCCACAGCTGGGGCCATGCGCCAATCAGGCCACACCTGGTCCTGTTATAAGGGCTTAGGGAGGAGCTGGGTCAGCCTCTCTCTAAATGTGGAGAGAGAAGGACCTGGCTGCCTGGGAGAAAAAGGTAACTGGAGTGGAGCAGGGCTGGGGAAAGGCCAGAGGAGCTCCAGCCTGGCAACTCCCCAGGCTCAGGCCTTGGTAAAGGCCTATGGAGGTACTGGGTCTGGGAGGGGCAGCCCAGAGATAGGCAGAGGCAGCTGGTCCTAACCCCTTGCCAATGATGAGTGGCCATTACAGACTGCAGTCTGTCCCAGTGAGCAGGGGCTAGATGATGCCTGGCAGTAGCCACTGAGGCAAGGTGGGTGTTGAGGGTTGGGGGTTCCCCTGGGAGGGGAGACCCAGAGTGTGGGGGTACTGCTGGGGCAGAACCTTGAGGTAGAGGGGCACCGGGGTCTGGGAGAGACACGGGGCCTAAGGCAGACGAGACACTGGCCAGGAGGAGGGGCTCCATATGCTGGAGAGCTAATTCCCGAGACAACCAGCATGAGGCGCCCTGCCGGTGAGTCGTTGCTGCACTCCACTCCAACATGCAAATTTGCCAGTTAGCGTCTTAAACAACAACACTAGCCCATTAACCTTTACATGGAGAGACAAAAGGTTCAGTTCTTGAGGAAGCAATTTTTGTAATGATTCGTACAGTTCTTTGAATGTTAATAGGCGATACAATGCTAATGCACAATAAATGCAATTATTTCAAGAGAATATTTTGCTCAGTATCTTTTTTCATTGCAAAAATACAAATATTCTTGACAGGTTGCAGAAAATTAGCACAAAAACTTTCTGAGCTTTCACAAGTTTAAATGTGGCCACATTTTGCCAGTCCTGTAGCATCGGGAAAACCACATAGGGCTTAAGTGCCCTTTGTGAATCTAGCCCTAGGTACTTTCACCCAATGAAATCAATAGAAAAGCACATTCCAGCTGAATAACACTGGAATTCCAGCAGACACGTTCCATCTGAATAACACAACAATTCACCATATTGAAATTTCTAGACAAACATTCCACATTTTTCACAGATTCACTTAAAATGTAATTTTTTAAATAATTTCTCATGTACTAGAATTTTTTTTCTGTGGCTTGTGAGATTTACCATGAAGTCTGTCTGTTCTGAACAGGTTAATGTGCTGCCACTGTGTTTATATGAAAAACATGATAAAATCTTTAGTTCTGTATCAGCCACATCATGGATCAACAGGACTGATCCATGCCCCAGACTGTGTCCAGGCCCCTGAGAGTGACCCTTTTAGAGTGCCAAGCCCCAAAACACACACAGTTCCATAGGGGTAGCTCCATAGCCTCCAAGATTATGAAAATTGGCCTTCAGACTCCAGCGATCCATGGTTCCCTGCAGTGAATCCAGCTGAGCCATACTCCTTTGGATGTTTGTACTGGATCTTTCAGGGTGAAATGCTCTTAGTGACAGCAGGCAGTCTTTTCAAAATGAGGTAACAATTTATTAGCCACCTGGCATACAGAATCTGAAAGTCCTTAGGTTTGCAAACAGAGGCAAAGGTTAAGCTTCCTCCTTTGTCCATAGACCCAGATGACAGCTGTTGAGTCCCTCCTAAGGGCAGCCCTTTTGGCCTTATTCCCACCCTCTGACAGTTTTCCCCTTTTGTTCTTCAGCCTAGTTCCACCTGCTTGGGTTTCCTGCTGTGAGGTGTCAATTGATCAGTCACTGGGGCGCTCTCATTGTTTTTTCAGATCCTCTGTTGATAGGCGTCAGTTTCAACCAGTTCTTTAATGACCCATTCATTCCACCAGACAGGAGTGACACGTACATCTCCTGTCTCCTGTGCTAGTCCAGCAGTAGTCTTAACCCTTTTGTACCCACTGGGTATCAATGAAAAGTACAGAGGGAAAACAAAGTACAGAACCTAGAATATGGGAATCCAGGGAAAATGTACAGATGATAAGCTATAATCTCACCATTTTCTTCTTGCAGAGTGTGGGACAGTGCTGCTGTGGGCTTGTGCTAAGAAAATAATTGAAATATACCCTGTAATGCAATCTCTGACAAGGTGAACTTTCATCCTTTTAAATTAATACTACAGCACTGACAAATTCCAAAATCAAGATTTTTTTCTACCTCACAAGGGGTTGAATATATAGGACTTTTTCATGTGTCACACAATCCCCTAAAAAGCAGTCCTTAAAGCTGGAAATCTTTTTATGTTATTAATATTTCCAAATGATGTTGGTGCTTAAGAAATTGAGGGACAGAAATCACCAGTATAAGATTTCCCTAAGAGACAAACCCTCATGGTCCTCACAAAAAACTTGACTGGATGTTAGGCAGACGGGTGGGAGTGGAAGGCTTTGGAACTTCTCTGGAGTGGCTCCATGGAGGCTACCATTATTTCAGCTGATTGGTTGAAGTGGCCTTCAAACCAGGACACAGCAAACTCAAGAATCCGGCCCCCTTCCCACCTAATACCTGTGTGCAGGGAGTTATTGTGGCACATGGCTCAATGCCATGCAGGGTGCACATTCCCTGTGTGCCCACCACAATACCACACCAGTTCTATTGTCAGGGCAGGGCATCTCTTTGGCCATTGACTGACGTAGAACAATGAGTGCAAACAGCTGCTGTGAATGCACTCTGTACAGCTGTGCTAATGCTACTCAACCTTTTTCACTAGGAGGGTGGTGAAGCACTGGAATGGGTTACCTAGGGAAATGGTGGAATCTCCTTCCTTTGAGGTTTTTAAGGTCAGGCTTGACAAAGCCTTGGCTGGGATGACTTAGTTGGGGATTGGTCCTGTTTTAAGCAGGGGGTTGGACTAGATGACCTCCTGAGGTCCTTTCCAACTCTGAGATTCTATGATTCTATTAACCTTTCTCGTTGGCCACAGTGCTCTTCCATTCTGATCAGTAACATCACTTGTTCAGTGCCCCAGCCTTACTAATTATACCAAACTGCAGAATAGTTTTATGATATGAATAAAGAGTGATGAGGAAGAGAATCAATAAATTGAATTCCACATGAGGCCTAAATCAGTATCTGAACTCAGGTCTCCATGTGTTAAAGAATAGGAGTCGACTGTAATCCACTGCACCACTAAACCCATTAAGAGCATCTGTAATGGTACTGTCCTATTAGATATAAGATGGATAACTTTTATAGATTTATAAGTGTTGGATAGAGTTAAATTTAGTTGCACAGCACTTGTTGAGTTTAGCATGCAGAAACAGTTAACATCATTTCTCTACATCCTTACCCTGTTTCCCCACTCCCCAACATAAACCAATAATATTTTGGAAACGATGCCTTTTAACAATCATTTATCAATATGTTCAAAGGTGGAAAAGTACATTTTCATGGAAAGCACCCGCATTTCTAAATAATCCTACTCTATTGCACCATCTGGAAGATACAATATCTGAATCCCTAAGCTGTAGAGATTCACAGGGATAACATTGCTGTTGTATTATGAAAGTTGATAAGTTCAAAAATATTCCTCTGGGAAAGATCAGCATGAGCCAATCTTACTGACTGCTCGAGCTGGTAATGAAGGTTTTAGGAGGAGTACACTGTAACACCGTATGTTGGTGGAAGAGCAGACTGTTGTATGAAGTATTTTTACTTTATCATTCCTTTGCCTCCTTGTTCTTAAGACCTTGTTAATGCCAGCCTTTTATTATTATTATTTTTAAATACAATGGTCTTAAGTCTTAGCTCCTAGGGTCCAGCTGCTAGGTATTTCTGAGAAAGCAGCCAGAGAACTTCCATACAGGGGCAAATTAGGATAATTTAGAGAATAATTTAGTGTCTTAAAATCTCGTATAAGTAGTTGGATGCAACCTTCTGTCCCTTCTTTGTAGGGGGACATACTGGGTGTAGATGGGCACATGGCTGGGGCTGGGATTGGCTGCAGGGACCAGTGAAAGAGGCAGATGTGGGATCTTTTGCTAGTGCAACAATCCCTATTAATCAATCATAATGTAGAGCAGCACTTATGCTCATTGAAGCCCAGTATAGCTACACAAATGCATTCTACTTCTGAAAAGCCTTTCCTCAAGAATCTAAGGAGATTACTGTATTTTACACTGATAGACAGAAAGTTAAAACCACAGGCTATAATTGGTGAGCAAGGGCATTCTATAAAAAGAGATAGAAAAAGTAGGGAATGACATATGGGAAGAGAGGAATATACTAACGGTTTTAGACTTTGGATGCTAGATGCCTGCATGCGTTACAGGGTTGGTAAGTCTGTCCGTGATTAGTGCCAATTATGAATATGGAGGGAGGTCAATACTTCCATTTACTTTCAGATTTTTGAGTCAAAATAAACTTATTATTTGTGGCTTTCACTTCTCCTTCTGGAAATATATATCATTATTGTTCCAATGGATCACACATTCAAGTGCTTGCTAAGTTATTCATTGTTCCTTATAGATCTTTTTTGATTGTTCATTATTCATGTCATGTTTACTCGTCTATTATTTATTTATATTTTATTGAAGCAAATCTCATTAAAGAAAAACACGTCATATGTCTACATCCAAATACAAATATGAATATTCCTGCTCCTGAGTTTGCGATGTACTGTCCAGGCCTACCTAGTGTAGCATTTACTGAATAAAAGGAAAATAAAGGAAGTTAAATGTCACAGGATTATGTGTACTGGGGTATAGAAGATGCGGGGGCGGGGGGGGGGGCGGGAAGGAGAGGCCACTTCATCCCCCAGTCTTGTCTTGCTTTTGGAGACTCCAAACATCTTGGGGTATCTTTTACTGCCTTATAAGCCCAGAAGCTACCAGTCTCACCTTCTAATTATTTAAACTCTTCTACTTGTATGATAACACTGATCCATCCTTGCCAGGGATGCTCACCCAGCATTCCAGTGTGACTTAATGCAACACTGAGTAAAATCCCTGTAGTAGATAGTTATGGGGAAGGAATTACTGTATAACCAGGCAGCTACTCACTGAGTTTCAGTTCATTAAACTACTTTGTGAACACTTTTTTGAAATTAAGATAGCAGAGGATAGGGTAGTCCACTAGGGAGGTCATCATCAGTTCCTGAATAGGAGATTGAAGAAATGACTGTATGGTGAGAGGTTTCACAGACAGCATTTCCCCCCGTTTGGCAGTTCAGCGGGTATGAATCTGAACCCATAAAGTCTTCTAGGCTTACTAAGCTAAAAGGTTAATTCACTAAGACTCAAGTATTTATTTTGTTCTGCTGTTTGGTAGGAAAACTGCCTTTCTGCTCTAGTTAAAAATTGACCCTGGAACATGTGCAAGAATCCCAGTCTCTTGGCATTTCTTCTGATTCATAGTCTCCTTTGAGCTCAAATTATTGTCATACCATCTACTGAATATAAATTGGATATATTAGGTATAGCCAAAAATGAGTCAAATTCTGGCTGGTTATATTTGTATGTGATGCATGGCACTTGTAGCAACTACTTCTTTGCTAATCATCCCAATGCTGCTTCTAGAGCTGGTTTAAATTTTACACTCAAAACTTTGAATACATTTTTACACCCAAAAACGGCCTTTAAAAAAACTTTCACAAAAAACATTTTATTTTAATTTTGTAATTTGTAATGGAAATAGAAAATTTAGAAATTTCAATGTTTTTCTCCCTGAATGCAGTATGATAGCTCTTTCTCTCTTTCACTTTTACATTTTGCCTTTGCCCCGCTAACGTTTTGAAACTTCCTCAACTTTGGAAAAGTCATAATGGCAAAAAAAAACCCTCAAAATAAGTAACGATTCATGAGATGAAATCTTTTGATCAGCTGTAGCTGGTTCCATAGATTATCTCCAGCTTGCAAGACAAATGCCCATCCACGTGCCCTCCTTTGGGTATAGTGCTAACTATTAAATTTATATACTGAACAACTATTTTACGGTAGTCAAATGTTACCAATTACATAGATAGATGCTTTTTTATGAAAATGTGAGTGATTTTGCTTTATAGGTGCAGTCATGGACAGCGGGTAGCATAGGCAGGGGACGTCTGTGCTTCTCCAAACAGCCTGGTATGGCCCTGCCCACGCTCCACCCCCCAGGCTCTCTCCTGTCTGCTTCCAGTTTCCTACCAACTCTTCTGCAGCTAAGAGGCTAGGCAGGCAGGCTTGGGCCAGTGCACACAAGGCCTGGGCCTGGGGCTGGGGGAGCTGGGGCTGCAGCCACGCTGCACCGCCGTCCATCCACCCAGTGCTGGGGGCGGGGGGTGCTCAGGGTTGGGGGTGCTCAACCCGACTGGTGCACTGGGTCTGGGGGTGCTTCAGCCTCACCACCTGCCCACCCACCCAGTGCTGGAGCTGAAGGCGCTCCAGCTGCACCGCCCACCCAGCTCTCTGGGACTGGGGATGTGCGGGGGGAGGGGGGGCAGCGGCTGTGGGGGGGTGTGCGCGCTCCAGCCCTCGGTGGGGTAGGGGGGCATAAGAGGAGGGGTGGAGCCTCAGGCGGAGGGGTGGAGCCTCAGGTGGAGGGGTGAAGGCTAGCTTCCCCCAATGGCGCGTTCACCTGCTGCCCATGGGCGCAGTCCATGAACACATAAGTTTAACATACCTCCACTGAATTTGGTCTGTCTTCCCCTCTCTCATGTGCTCCTTTCTGACCCCACCCATTCTACCTCATGTCTTCTGTCTCTCCCTCAGCTTTTCACAGGATCCCCAAATCAACTATACTGCACGGCACCAGCCCAGCAAGATGAGATGGTCCATCCAGCTCTGCCAAGCTTGAGAATGAGCAGTGAAGCAGATGGACCTGACCAGCCCAACTGTAGGGATATTAAAGAAGGTACTGAAAGTGATTCCCCAAGTGAAAGTAACTCCCCATAATTTGTCCCCCACGATTTAAACCTCACAGCATTACCAAGTAAAAGATCTCTTGGATCCCTTGTTAAACTTACAAGCTACTGTCTGTGTAAACCATTGATTGTATCTGTTCTCAGAAAGATACTGTATTGCTATGAGAAACTTGCAAACAAGTTATTTGACTTTGTTCTTTATGCATGCTTTGTACCTAGAAACAGCATAGAAAGACCCCCACCCTCTTTGATTAAAGGGCAGGGAGTCTCAAAGAAATTGAGACCGATGAAGTGGGTACTAACCCACGAAAGCTTATGCTGAAATAAATTTGTTAGTCTCTAAGGTGCTACAAGTTTTTCTTTCTTATTTTCGTTTTGCTGACACAGACTAACACGGCTACTACACTGAAACCTATCAAAGAAATTAGTACACACCCCGAAAGTGGTGGAGACAGTATGTATGTGAATGGATGCTTGGTGTAGATAATGAATGAATAATCAGGGAGGTGCCAGCCTAGGAATTCAGTGACCATCGGCTGAAGGCGGCATCAAGTGGGAATGACCAGACAACCCCCAGAGGGTAAACTGAGATCCACCCGACCATCTCAAAGGATGGGAAAAACAAGATAACATCTGACAGCATGGAGCCATCAGGAATGTGCCATCTGCTGATTGATTCAGCAACAGCATGATGAAGCAATTCCCATAGACTGACATAGGAATAAATCCCTATAAGTACAGAACCAAAAGACTGAGGACTTTAAGTCTCTGGTTCTGTTGCCAACCTCCAGGAGCATCAAGTGAATCTGACAAGGACTCGGCTCCACCCTCATGTCCAGGTTACCTGGCCAGTAACTTGGCATGAGAAACTTCTAGGCTGGTAACTATGACATCTATGCAGAATATGTGTGTGTGTGTGTGTGTGTGAATGTGAAACTGAATGAAATGTTATAGCTATAACTGACTGCTTACTATGATTCTTTTTGTATTCACAATAAATGTGACATTTTGTCTTATCACCTTTAATAAGATCCTGCTGGTTTTTATTTCATTGGTATAACACAACCAGATGATGTCCCTGATGGGGTAGGTGAGCCCAGGTCTAAAGCAACAATTTTCATGGCCGACTTGCCAGTCCAAAGCTTCTGTCCATGACTGACCAACCACCCTATAAACTGAGAATGTCAACAAAAGCTATATTTCCCTCATCTTTACTATCCTCATTCATCTCTCCCTTCTGTGGCTATCTGTTTTGTTTAAGGCAGGAAAGTGACTTTCATTCTCATCTCAGAATTGAACAACAGAACTAACTCCTGTCTTCCCCACTAAGAAGGACTGTGTGGCTGATTAAGAGCCTTTAACCAATAATCAATGTCTCTAGAAAGGACTTTGATGGGTTTTGATTGTTTGTTTTGCATAAACAATTGATTTCAAATGCTCTTTACCTCATTTTGATTCTTTTACTTTTGTGTCTTTCAATCAATACATTTCTAACCTTTGGACTGAGTTTTATAGAGTGTTTGCCATGCTATTAAGCAGGATGTAGGTCCTGTATATCAAACACAGGATTTTAACACTGTTTGATGGTGGGCAGTGATAGTGGGATCTTTTTCTTTTTTTTTTTCCTGGCGGGGCAGTGCTCGGTTGTTGTTGTTGTTTTTGCTTGGAGCAGCAAAAAAGTTAGAGCCGGCCCTGCTTAATATGTATCAAAAAGATGGTGGGCAGTGACATGGTCACGTTAATGCCTTTAGACTATATATTACATTTAAATTAACACAATAGGTGTCTCCCAGAGTCTCACTTAGGCAAGAACCTCCACACCTCGCAACACAGGTGGTATGTTCCTGCTAGAAGACCCAGTTCAGCCTGCAGTGCACATTAGTTCATGCTCTTACTGTCAGGGCTGGCTCCAGGCACCAGCCGACCAAGCACATGCTTGGGTCGGCACCTTCTAAGGGGCAGCCAATCTTGGGGTTGTGGGGCAGCGCTCAGGGTTGTTTTTTTTTGTTTTAGCGGGGTGGCGCTCGCGGGGGGGGAAGTGTTTCGGCCGGGCGGCACTCGGGTTTTTTTTTTTTGTTTTTGTTTTGGCGGGGCGGTGCTCGGGTTTTTTTTTACTTTGGTGGGGTGGTGCTTGGGAGGGGTTTGTTTTTGTTTCGCCGGGGCGGCGCTAGGGAGCGTGGTTTTTTTGTTGTTTCGGCAGGGCAGCGCTTGGTTGTTGTTGTTTGTTTGGCTCAGGGGGCGGCGCTCAGTTTTTTGTTGGTTTTTTTGCTTGGAGCGGCAAAAAAGTTAGTGCAAACCCTGCTTAATGTGTATCAAAAAGAAGGGCTTTCCCCTCTATCCCTCAGACCACTGCCATAAAGGGAAGAAGTTAAACATTCTCTCTCTGTCTCATAATATATTTAGATATGGTGATAGACCCAGGCCAGTTGGGTACAACAGAATGGTAGAAGGCAGATATATTGGCCCCGGGATTAGCAATTTTCTGTTCCCTGACTGACCAGAGCAGGGGCTGCTCCAGGCTAATGAGAACACCTGACTCCAGTTAACCTGCAAAGACTCAGGTGAGACCATTAAGGTAATGTGAACACTTGACTCTAATTAAGGCTTTTCTGATACTATGAAAGGGCTCACTCCAGTCAGGCTGGAGAGAGCCAGGGATTCAGAGGAGCGGAAGTGCTGCTGAAGGGCTGGGTAACGAAGACACCCTCAATCCATTGGTAAGGGAGCCCTAGGGTAAGGGTGAAGAAGGGGAAGCAGGAGAGCTGTGGGGAAGTGGGCCAGGGAAATGTAGCAACTCTGGCAGTGGAAAGTTGGTTGCCAACAGCTGCTACCATTAGGGTTCCTGGGCTGGAACCTGGAGTAGAGGATGGGCCTGGGTTCCCCCCAACCCGCCACTACAGAAACACCTCCTGTAAGGGGAAGACAGGCCTCTGGCAGGACAGGAGGTTAAACTGTACTGAAATAAGCTCATAGGGACAACAGAGACTGTGGGAGTCTCTCACCAACCTCCTGGCTGGCTTATGATGAAAAAGGCTCAGTAGACTGTAACCCTGGCCCTAGAGAGAGAAGGGCTATGTGGAGGGTTGCAGTGAGCCTCTGAGGCTAGCATAAACTGCCTAGAAGTGCGGGACCCATGGAGACAAGGTCAGAGTTCTGCCACTATATATATATATATATATATATATATATGTTACATTCTTGGGAGGCTGCGGGCCTACCCAGGGTGCTCTGCAAGAACGAGGCCCACACACACTGTGTGTTATTGGCTTTATTGAAGGCAAGGTGACACATCCGCAACAGGGACTCCTGGCGTTGCTGTCACGGAGGCGGGGAACCCAGCTCACCAAAGTTCGGCCTGGTACGGAGTCCAAAAGCGGGGCGGGCTCATACGAACTATATAAAAGTATCTCATACATAATTAATCAGGGGCTTTTCACAGGCTGTGTCCGTCCCCTGGCTCAAGGCCATACAAAGCAATTTTAACTAGCTCAAAACAGATTGCAGCTGGCAAGCCGTGACCTACAGTAACCGGCCGCTGAGACAGCGTGAGAAAGCGAAAACACCCTTGCTATGCCATAACACAATCTTCCGTGGTACCCTACAATATAGATGTAAGCAGAGTCAGGATGAGCTCTACCCTGACATCTGGTGGTGAGTTGTGGAAAGGGATGTCAGGGGCTAATCTTGTTTGCATGGACACACCCACCCTGCAAAGCATGATGGACCGCTTGCCCAAATGGTCACTTTGGCTGCTGTGGGATCCCCAGTTTCTCTGTTATTGGGGCAGGAAGAATAAAGTGTTACCTTGATTATGTGAATCAAGGATAGTGGCCTTTTGTTATGATGGAGGGACTCGCCATCAACTAAGCAGCACTCGCTAGGCGAGGGACATGGGTTCCAAAACCCAGTGAATTGACAGGGGCTGGGGACAGGTATTTGCATCGGGTGGCATGGGCCTCTTCTGAGGGCCCTAAATGTCAATTGCAGCTCTCGCTCTCTCTCTCTCTCCCCCCCCGCCCCCCCACTGTGGAATATCAGAAATAATTTTGAGTTCCTTCGGAGTCTAATCACAGGCTGCTGAGTTGAAATCATTCTGGACTAATGGTGCAAATGAGCACTAAGGCTCCCCTTACTACGAGCTGAAATCATTATGAGCTGAAATCACTGAGCACTGTGTTAAGTAGTGGGGGAGCCTGAAGATATATTGCTGAGCAGCTGGCGGGACGGCTGGTGGAGCGGAGCTGCTGGTGGAGCGGAGCAGTTTGCGGGACAGCCAGAGCGGCTTGCAGGATGGCTGGCGGAGCGGCGCTGCTGGTGGAGCGGAGCAGTTTGCGGGACAGCTGGAGCGGCTTGCGGGACGGCTGATGGAGCGGAGTTTGCTGGTGGAGCGGAGCAGTTTGTGGGACAGCCAGAGCGGCTTGAGGGACGGCTGACGGAGCAGAGCGGAGTGACTCGTGGGATGGATGGCGGAGCGGAGCAGAGCCGAGCGAAGCCCCATGAAGGGACAGGGCAGTCAGCTTCGAGCCACGTAAGGTGCCCCTTACCTCTCCCCTCCCCATTTCTACCCAGACTGGGGGGAGTGTAACACTCTGCAGATTAACTTTTGAACTCTGGGTCTGGACTTTTGGGACTTTGTGTGATTTTTGGGGTTGCTGGACTCAAGAACCAAAGGGAAAGGACATGGGCAATTTGCGGGGGTGGGTCTTTGCTCACAGTTTGGTTTACGAATCCTAGATGCGGTGTTTCCCCAACGAAATGCCGCATTGTTTCTCTCTGTCATTAAAAGGTTTTTTTGCTACACTCAGACTCTGTGCTTGCGAGAGGGGAAGTATTGCCTCTTAGAGGTGCCCAGGCGGGTGATATATATTTGTCCCAGGTCACTGGGTGGGGGCTCGAGCCGGTTTTGCATTGTGTTATTGGAATAGAACCCCTAGATACTGAACCCGGCCCTTGTTGCTGCCAACTCTGACTGGCAGAAGGGTTATATATATATATATATTAGTCAGCGAATATTAGGGAGCAAAATGTGAAGAAGCCCTTTGGTTATAAACACTTAGGTGAATGTAGTGCTCATAAAAAGGCAATGGCAATCTGGAACGGGACAGAAAATTACTGACCTATATCAGTCCCACTGTACTCTTTAGAGCGGTGGCTCTCAACCTTTCCAGACTACTGTACCCCTTTCAGGAGTCTGATTTCTCTTGCATACCCCAAGTAACACCTCACTTGCTTACAAAATCAGACCTAAAAATAAAAAAGTGTCACAGCACACTATTATTGGGGGGAAAAAAACCTTGATTTCTCACTTTTATGATATCGATAGAAAATAAATCAATTGGAATGTAAATATTGTACTTACATTTCAGTGTATAGTATATAGAGCTGTATAAACAAGTCATTGTCTGTATGAAATTTTAGTTTGTACTGACTTCACAAGTGCTTTTTATGTAGCCTGTTGTGAAAGTAGGCAAATATTTAGATGAGTTAATGTATCCCCTGGAAAACCCCTGGTTGAGAACCACTGCTCTAGAGCACCTGTCCTGGACCACTTCCATAGATGTCTTAGTGTTACTCAATCCTCACATGCAAACACCACTGTGGCTGCAATACTGAGCCCTACAATGCTCTTCAATGCATCTCAGTCCTGACTTCTAAATAACACGTACACCTCCAGCCCTCCGTTCCCCTTGAGCAGAAAATTACTAGAGCTAATAAGTGTGTGTGTGAAGGGAGTGGGGGGTGGTCCCATATTTCTAAATTTCAACATTTGCAAACAAAATTCAGGAAAAACGTCAACTTTTTTATGACCCCTCTTCCTTTTTTTTCTTTACCAACTCTATTACAAGTCACCATTTTCCAGATTTTTCTCCAGAGATCGCCAAATGTTTCTGAAAATGTAATGTGGACAAATGTCCACATTGCTCTGGACTGAGACCCCACTCCTCTTACTTGTGGCTTAAGATGGAATTTGAACCCAAGTGTAACAAGGTGGCAGAGCTCAAACATTAAAGCCCCATGTAGCAGCCAACATGAAAACTCTGCATGAAGCTTCAGCCAAGTTATTGTGTTTTGAGTTAGCAGTACAGCCAAACCCCAGAAAGTGGGTGACACTAACTTGGGGTCTGAGTGCTTTGCTGATGAATACGTAGAGATACAGTCCATTCACATTAAGCCTTCAAAGATTTAAAGTTAGTACATTTACCCACTTTGTTACGCACTGAACTCTTGAAAGTCCACTGTCTTCCACTTTCTTTATAGCTGGACAAAAACATTTAACCTGATGAACTAGAATTCCAAAAAAATCACTCTCTTGTTATAGCAGAAGGGTTACAATACTGGTTTTTCATTGCAGCTGATCTAGTCTGGGGCTATTAACTTTATAGAAGGGAAAACCCAGCTGTTTAAAATAAAAACACAATGATTTTGTTCTGTCTGTTCTGCTCTAGCAGCATTGTGAATCCTCCCAGATCACAAGAAGAGAGACTTCTAGGGTCTCAGGAAATTTGGAATTATATGTTTGAGTGTGAAAAGGTGTGAGATTGAAAGGACAGGACTGAGATGAGAAATGGTAGGTTGGCATAGGGGAATAGACCATTTTCAAGCAGGTTATTGATAGTGTTATATGGTTTTCAAATGAAACCCATTTGACAAGTGCAGAAATCAAATGGAAAAACATTTAAGAATGTATTCCTTTCTCTCCTCTAAAGAGAGAGGGAAAGCATGTATATTAGAGATGGATGAATAATTTGTAGTGAATAGTGGAGTTGACGAATTTCACCTCACTGTTTGTGTGTATTGTTTATGAACACATCATGAGCTTTCTATTGTTTATTCATTTATTCAAACATCATTTGCCAAACAGTTTCTGTGAGTAATTTGTGCTCAAATATACCTCATTGTGGGTACACATTAACAATGAGGACAAAGTGTCTTGACCAAATTCAGTTCAGGTATGTTACATGTCATGTGTAAATTGGTCTGAACACATGGTAAACTAGTAATACCTGTCTCAAACAGGCATTCAGTGAATGAACAAAATGAGTGTGACTTACAGACAGAGTGACTTACATACTGAGAGGGGTGTACTAAGAAAAGCAATTTACAGCTCAGCCTTGCAATGTGCTGAGCTCTCTGGCTCCAATCCAGCAATATTGACTTCAGTGGGATCACTCACATGCTTAAAGATAAGCATATGCTTAAGTGATTTTCTGGAACAGTACCAAAATGCTTAGCACCTAGCAGGATTGACTCCCTAAGTACAGACAAGTTAAGTGACTTACCCATGGTCACACAAGTAGCCTGTAGTAGAGCACAGAATGGCAACAGCAGGCTATGTAGGAGGTGAGCGGCAAGGAGATTTAGTCTGGTTGTCTTCACTTTATATTATGACATTTAAAAATTCCACATCAGCATTATTACAAGATCCATCCAAAAAAGACTTTCATGCTAAATTGTTGTTTGTTTCAGAAAATTAGCACATTGGTTGACTTAGTTCATGTGAGGCCCAGTATTGCAGTACCGCAGGATTCTGTGATTCCATACTGAAAATCATTGGAAGAGTTTTGTGAGGACTGGAAGAGAAAGTGGTGTTGAGGGCCCAGACTGAGGTTCATTGGTAAAGCTGTGGAAGGGAAACTGGCCCAAATACTTGCTCTTCTCGGTGCCTGATTCAGTGCTACTATTAGCCTTCATATCTATGAAGACCATGTCTACTCTTAAGGAGGGAGGGCATCTAGTCTAAAGGAGCAGGGCTGGAAAGAATCAGATAACCCAGAATCTATTTCTGCCATTGACTCATTGTATGACCTCAGGTAGGGCCAAACTGTATGACTCACCAAAGGCCAAATTTTCAAAAGAAGTCAGTTTCCATTCCTCAGGTTTTGAGGCCCACTTTTAGAAACTGTGGTCCAGATTTTAGAGGTGCTGATCCTTCCTAGCTCCAAAATGATGTAAATTGGAGTTGCAAGTGCACAGCGACTCTGCAAAAAGTTAACCATCCCCAATGGCTACAGCTACTACAAAGACATAGGTCCTCTACCTGATTGGTCCGGGATACCTACTGATTACCCAGGATCCTTTGGGTTTGGATGGGACTCAGGACTTATCCTGGGTTGGTGGAGACATACCTCTGGACCCCTCACGAAGACAGGCAGATATAAATTCTGCAAGGGGATCCTTAGGTAGATTTCTTCCTCATACCCCTGGGTGTGATCTTTCTCAGTATTTTGTAGAAATCTTTTGCTTGTGCCAGTTTCCTTAATAGAGTATTTCTTCTTTCTCTCTTGTTTTTGGTTGAGCTGATGTCCTTTGCTCAGCCAGGAAAAGCTGTTGTAGAGTTGACAGTAGCTTTCCCAGTTAAAAGTAAGTTACATGCCAGCTTAAATTTCCTGAGTGGAGTTTCATCAAGCAGCTGCTGTGCACATTACTTTTTAAATGATAGACTGCAGCACAGGGTCTCTCAAGGGCCATGCTTTCCTTGGACTCAAACTGTGTTTTCCTGCCCGTAACATATTCTGCCCTGAGTGCAAATTGTTGTTCAAGAATGCTTCTCTGGAGCGTCTTGTCATTCTTGCATGTAATAATCTTTGGATTTGGATATTCTCCTTCTTATCTCCTGCTTTTGGCATCAGATAATTATGCATGCTCATCCAGACATCTTTCTGAGCACATCTCTATCTGTATCTGTCAGATCACAGGATTGTCTTAGTCCCAGTGGAATTAGTCTTGCTCCTTTATGGAAATGGTATTGGTAGAATACTGGGGACTGTTTGTCTGGCTTTGCAGAATATTAGAAATGTATTTTAGCAATCTGCTGTAAATTCTACGAGTTTGATGATTTCAGACAGAGGCCAACATAATGAGCCACATTTAACATATATAGATATAAATATGGTGTAAGGTACACACTGGGGATGAGGAGGAATTTTCAAGTGTTCTATTAGGAGTTAGGCTTCTAAGACCTATTGACTTTCAGTGGGAGTTGGGCCCGTCATGCTTTCAAAAATCTTCCCCTGGGTGTAAATTGGCCAGGAAATGAGTGTAAATTGTGAAAGAGGAAGCAGCCCTGATTTGGCATTCCGAGATTGTGCAAAATGAGTAAAGTTATGCAACTCCGAAAAAAACTTCTGTGGGTGAAACCCAGAGCCAGGCCTGAATTTGGCTCTAAAAGTGTTAAAGAGGCGCAGATAGAGTTAAAGCCGTCTCTTTTCTCCATTGTCTGACACCCCCTTGCTAGATGGTTTCCTGTTAAACTCCCACCTCTTGGCATGCAAATACACCACGCCCTTGCTAGAACACGGGGTTTGGGAGCCATACACGGTACCGTGTTAATGTGGAGACAGCATTATAGCGGGGGGGGGGGGTGCGCGTTACCATGGATTCCAATTTAAATCATTTATTTTGGGATCCATGGTCCTGACCGTGCTATTTCTGATTTTGTGCTATGTAGATGCGCGTTCTAGAGGGAGTCTCCTGTAATACTAGTTTTGTGCATCCAAACTGATTCAAGTTATGTTATTTTGTCACTTTGATCCATTTACACAAGTTTTATGACAGATTTGTACCTGTTATTTAACTGACACTTTCATACACGTCTCTGCTTATTTTGGCCTCCCATAGAGACATTTAATAAAGTTATAGCCACTTTTTCTAGATTTTATTTGCCTGAATTTGGTTCAGTGACAGCATTTTCTTTCTACAACCGTCATGAAAATAGTTACAAAGAGTCCTGTGGCACCTTATAGACTAACAGACGTATTGGAGCATAAGCTTTCGTGGGTGAATACCCACTTCTTCAGATGCATCTGCTTTGGGAGTATTGGGAGTATGAAGAAGTGGGTATTCACCCACGAAAGCTTATGCTCCAATATGTCTGTTAGTCTTTAAGGTGCCACCGGACTCTTTGTTGCTTCTGCAGATCCAGACTAACATGGCTACCCCTCTGATACATGAAAATAGTTGAACTTCTTATGCTCTAAAATCATAATACTTTCAGAGTTCATATTTAATACCATTTTTAAAGCTTTAAACATTCTAGAGGCTCACCAAACTCCAAGCTGTGCCTATCTTGGCATATAGGGCCCACAGAAAGGTTGAAGGTGTCAATTCTGGGAATTACATTTATATTTTAAATGCTCAACTTGCCTAGAACTGCTGCTTATCAGCCACATCAGGATAATTTCCAATTTAAAACCTAGTGTCTCCTGAATTCTTCAGTTATCTAAGAAGAATGGGAATACTGAGGAATCAATTCCTTTATTGATAAGAAGTCAGATAACCAGGCTCAATCAGTTTATTAGACAAGATTAAACAGCACAGTATGGAAAGGTTAATACTTTGCCAATTTGGGAAACAGTTTTGTATTAGTTACATCTCACATGCTCCTAATGTCCCAAAGCAGTCACAGTACTGTTCAGTTTATACTCTGTGTATGCAACGTGTCAACCTACCTATTCCTGCTTTGGTTCAGTTTTATACAACTTGCTCTTCTAGTAAGAGAACCAATCACATTTTGCCTAACAAGTGTACTTCTTATTTGCTACATTTGATAGCACATGTACCACACCAGTAACTTTTCATGCTTAGCTTAGCATGTGGTACCTAACTCAGTTCTGCCAGTTTATATTATAACACTTGATTATGTGGTTAAACTACCCTATGCAGCTGCAAAAATAGGTCATGCTGTAGATACAAAAAATTGGTCAAGACCAGTAGCGTAGGCAGGTCTGGAGCACAGGGGGCGCGGCGCTATAAAAAGGCGTCTCCCTGCTCCCCCTCTACTCACCCGACAACGCTTTAAAGGGCCCGGGGCTCCAGCTGCTGCAGAGCCCCGGGCCTTTTCAAGCACTGCCCGAGCCGGGCTCCGGCAGCGCTTTAAAAGGCCCGCGGCTCCCTGCGGCTGCAGGAGCCGCGGGCCTTTTAAAGCGCCCCTCACCTCGTCCCCCGAGCCTGGCTCTGGCAGCGGGGCTCGGGCGGGATTTAAAAGGCCTGTGGCTCTTGCAGCCGCGGGGAGCTGCCCGCAGGCCTTTTAAAGCGCCGCCCGAGCCCGAGTGGGGCTCAGGCGGCGCTTTTTAAGGCGCCGCTTCTCCTCACGGGGAGCGGCCGCTCCCCCTGCTCCCCCACTGGCTATGCTACTGGTCAAGACCTAGGCACATTTTCATTCCTTTTGTGGACATGTCTTACATGATTTCAATACGCTTAAAATCACGTAACACTTTTTAGGTCCCTTGGACATAACCATAACGGATTCTGGGCACTTTAGGCCTATATGGCAACAGGAATGAAATCTGTATTGGCTCTCATTCTTGTTTTATCATTCTGGTTCTGCCTTCTTAGCTTAGTCTGCAAGTCCTTCAAAGCAGCAGCGCTCAATATGCTTTTAATGGCTGTCTCTCTCTCCTTGGTTTGTCTGGTCAGATAGGAAATCATGTGTACAGCCACGGAACATCATCAAAATGAAATTAACTTCCTGGATTTCCATAGGGCTCCACTTACACACAACACTAGCCTTTCCCAGTAAGCCCTGCTTACTCAGATAACATATTTACAAACCCTTAGTCTCATTGATTTCTGCCTCTTTTCTTTTCCTCATTAAATGAGACAGATTCCCAATTTAAAGCAACTAGCGAATAGTTAAAAACAACTTGTAGGGGCTCTGTAGCAACTGGAAGTGACAAAAACTCCTCTCCCAGCACTTTGTCTATGTCAGTAAAACTCATCATGGTGAACCATCTATTACTTGTACAATGGGTAAAGGCTTGAGTAACACGGATGGTATGTGTATACTTCAGAGTTAATCTGGGCTTTTACATGGGCTTCAGCCTTAACCCATCTACCATCCACCCAGAACAAATCTGACCTTGGTTTGGAAGTGCTTTAACCTGAAGCTAGCGGACTTAGCTGCGGGTGTGGGTTAGAGCCTGGGCTTCACTGTAACTTTGCAGTGAGGATGCAGGTTAAGTCATTGGAGAGTTGACAGTCTTCCAATGCCCTTCCCACAGCTTCCCCCAAAGGAACGACAAGTTCTCCCACAATTGATACAATTGACTAGGAAAGACTCCTAGAGCATCTCAGTGCAAACAGCCTTGGAGTATGCCCCAGAAACATGTGGCTGAGTGCAGAAAAAATAACAGCACTGGAGTGGAGATGCTCACAACTGAGCTATGCAAATTTGGGTGCTTAAACATGGTACCAAACACCCGAGTTAACTGTGCAGTATAGACATAGCTTAATTTAAATATTGCAAATCTCAGCCATGACAGCAACCACATTTTCAGAGCTTCTTCTGGCTGAGTCTGAGAGGAATTCCCATCAGCTCCTATATATGAACTTCTCTCCTTTCCAGCTCTGTCAGCCTCAATAGAGAGTATGAGGAATATAAAGAATAGTGTACTCTTAATGGTAGCATTGGACCTTTGGGATTTTTCACACTACTTATAACTGTGCTCTCTGCTCTGCTTTCTGTATATAGGCAGAAACACAGATGATTACAATAAATCCTAGCTTCCTCCCAAATGTTGCTCTCTTTCTTGAGACTTAAAATATAAAATGCTGTCATATAAAAAGGTGCAGGTTGCATTAGAATTTATCACAGAAGTTTTTCATTTGCCATCCCTCCACGATTTAATAGAGAAAACATAATTACATATTTTTTTTAAAAAAAACACTCTTAAGATAGCATTATGTTTAAACCAACCAAATACATAAAACATCTTCAGTTTAATTTAGACACAGTTACATAATTTTCTATCTATTTAGGCAGAAAAAAATAGTCTCCTGAGGCATGACGGATAAAAGCTGAAGCATCAGCATCAATATCTTTCTTATTTCCATGATTATCTCCCTAGATGATAGTTAGTGATAAACGTTTTAGATGTGGTACTTTAACCAAGACTTAGCTTTGTTTTGAGTTTTTCACTTCATTTGAAAGTGAAATTCAAAGTAAATCTAAGGAGTGGTTAACCCATGTAGACAAAAGAAACAACATCTTTTCACAGATCTTTGCAAAGGGAATTTGTAGTGTATATAACTTTTAGTGTGTGCATGTGTGTGTACTACATCTTTAAATCTCTAAGCAACTGGAGGCAGTTTGTTAAATGTTCAGTTCAACTGTAGCTTGGTAAAGAGAACACACACTTATCTCTCAGGGAGACATTACTTTTGTTCTTTCTTCTTTTGTTATGTTTTCTTGTGTTTGATCTTTGTATGTGTAAAAACACAACAGGAACTACAGAATATTGCAAAGCTCCCACTCGAAGTTGTTGTCAGAAGTCTGTCAGAGCTATTTGGGACTAAAATATCAAGAGAGTTTTCAGGAGTGAGGTACACAGAAAGAGTGGGCAGAGACTGGAATAGCATATTTCAGCATCATGCCTGGTAATAGATTTTAACTCTTCACTTTTGTGAGAACTCAATTCTGCCAGAAAATATAAATAAATACATTAATTAAAAAAAGATTTTAAAGGTTTCATTAAATATACAGGAGTAAATGAGAGTAAATGAAGATAAGGTTCTGACTTAAATTGATAAATGTGAAGTCATTCAAAGTCCTTTATATTCAATGTTTTGCTTTAGTGTTTACAAGGATCTTCAGAAACCAAAGCAGCTTCAACACTTAGACATCATGGAGTGGACTATCTATGGATCAGATTTGTCTAAACTCTGAGGGACAGATCCTCCATTCATGCAAATGAATGGAGCTATGACAATGGGCTGTACTTTAAGGCAGAATCACACAGAACGGGGCTGTGGTTATGGAGGTGCATGAATCAGGTGGGAGCTCCCAGAGATTTTGTGTTTGAAGGAGCACAGGTCAGAACTTGCAAATGTCTCCATCCTGCTGGTTGGTGTAGGGGAAAGGTCACACACTGACGCCTCTTCTATAGCAAACCCCAAGCACTTAAAAATCATGAAAGAAGCCTCAAAACCAAGAGTTTTATTTAAAAAATAGCTTTTGGGATTCTTTTTCATTGCCTTCTTGTTTCTGAGTCTTTAGTGTGAACTCTGATAGCATTTTCAGGCTTTTATCTTGAAACCCAAGGGCTAGAAACTTAGCTTGTTAGTGAAAGCTGAGATTGTCACATAATCAAAGGAGTCCAGAAGCTGGGGCTTTAAGAAAAACACCAAGTACCATGAGAATAATTATAAAATCATGAGGAAGGACATAAATAGTGTCCACGTAACCACAACCCTCATGATCCCTTGTAGTGAGGATACTCCTGTTCCTTGCCTTATCCTTGTGCTCAGGGAGTGCAAAAACTGAGATCATGATTAGCTCCTGCCTGGGGCACAAAGTGGGCATTGATGGGGAATTCCTCCTCTCCTTTTCACAATATGCTTCTCCCAGACTTGTCAGTCTCCCAACCCATCTACATCCCAGGAAGCATCTTCTACAGTATTTTTTAGGAAAGAGGGCCTCTCCAATATCTGTTATGTTCTAGTGCAGGGGTGTCAAGCACACGGCCCACCGGGCTCCCCGCACCCTCCCATTATTTTTTTAATTTTTTTTTAACCCCCAGCCAGTTCCCGCCGCCAGACAGCTGTTCTGGTGGTGGGAACTGCCTGGGGGTTTAAAAAAAAATGGGGGGGCACGGGGAGCCCGCCGGGCCACAGGGAAGAGCTCCGCGGGCCACATGGGAAGAGCTTCGTGGTTTCTGGGAGGGAGGGGGAAGGAGCGGGAAGCCGTGCGCACAGGGGAGGAGGCAGAGAAGGGGCAGAGAAGGGACGGGGCCTAATGGAAGGGGTGGAGTGGGGGCTGGGCAGGGGGCAGCGAGGGGGTGGGGTCAGTGATGCGGCCCTCGGGCCAATGCACTAGTCCTCATGCGGCCCTCATGGTAATTTGAGTTTGAGACCCCTGTTCTAGTGTATTATTTGTGTTGCATTATGTTGTATTTCACTTGGGATTCAATGCTATGTGGTATTGTATTTTCTTTCTTTTCTATTGTTTTGTGTCCTATTGGATTATACCATACCCTGTTGTGCTACATGTCATGTGGCACTCAGCATTTAAAAGAGTGAGACATTTTTCAGTAAATAGTAAAGAAAGAGACTGCTGCTTCAGTGGAATTGTTTTGGAAACTGTTCTGCCAGTGACAAAATCGGCCTGTCAGCTGCCATGATTCATATTCCTGTGCTCTGTTCTCACTTTGCAAAAGAAGGTGTTTTACCCAGACACACTTGGGCAGGCTTGTCCCTCTCAGGAGCTATTTCTACTGTGCTTTCATTTAGATCCAGGCCCGTCCATCACTACTGTCTTAGGAGAGACACTACATTTAAGCTGACAAAATGTTGCCTTTTAGACACTTAGGGGGAACCATCCCACTGTTCAAGGGGTAATGTGCCAGTTTCTATGAATAACAAAAATGGACTCACTTTAAATAATTAACTAGTAAACCTGCTCCATGCTAGGAAGGGGCTGTTTCTTTTCAACACATGCCTAGCCCAGTAAAAGAATCGTAATCCTAGAAAATAACCATTTTGCCCAGAGCCAGAGGGAAAAACCTCCCACTCTAAATAGGCTTAATTCATATCCAATATGAGGGGGTGGCTGGTCAGGTAATTCCAGCCATGGAACTTTTGTACTGATGCTAAACCAATACACTGCTCTACAGCCAAAATGCTTCTGAAATAAATGTAGTCAAACTTTACTAATTCTGGGTCACTGAGAACGAAAATGATGCTTAAAATTGTTGATTGGCTCTAGTTTTCAAGACATGCTATTGGGTCAGTATATATGACCCTTGACTTGGGAATGGTGGAGGATAAGTGAGTTATAAAGGGAAGGGATCTCAATTTAAACCAGAAATGACTAAAATACATCTTTGACTGGATCTATGAATAAATCTATGACTGGGTTTGGACAGTACTTGCTTTTTAGGCAAAACAATGAATGATGCAATCTGAAGCTGGTATTGCGTCATACATTATATGAATTGTATCATGTTATTCCTAGAAGTCATGGATGATGCAATCATAATGAAGCTTACATCACTCTGCTGAACAAATTGCCCTATATCAGCTCTAGAAATCATACAGTGTCGTGCTCTCTTATTTGTCAGTGTATGATTTTGCAAAGGGACACATTTCTGTTTAGCCAAAGTGAGCAGAGATGCCTCGTACTTGTGTGAACAGTGCAGATAACTTCTGCTATGTTTGTGGTGAAGTGACTTTTGCATCACAAAAGCGCAGTATAACCACTATGGTTAAGAAAGCCTATCACCTTTATTTTGGCTGCAAAACTGGAGATCAGGACAAGAGGTGGGCCCCACACATATGCTGCAACACTTGTGCAACAAATCTTCGCCAGTGGTTGAACAGGAAAAGGAAATCTATGCCTTTTGCAGTGCCAATGCTTTGGAGAGAGCCAACAGATCATACCAGCAATTGTTACTTCTGCATGGTGCCTCCAGTTGGGAAAGGTGTGTCAAAGAAGAAAAAGTGGACTGTGCATTATCCAAACATTCCATCAGCTATACGCCCGGTACCCAATGGAGAAGGACTGCCGGTTCCTGATGCACCAGAATCATTCTCACTTGAGTCAGACGAGGAAGAGGAAGAGGATGAAACGTCTGGTCCTGAACCATCATTGTCACAGGACCCACATTTTCTCCCATCCTCCTCCTCTGAACCACACCTCATAACACAAGGTGAACTGAATGACCTTGTCAGGGATTTGGAACTACCCAAGAGTAAGGCAGAGCTTTTGGGCTCCAGACTACAGCAGTGGAATCTCCTGGCAGGTGATGGTAGGGTTTCCATGTTCCGTGACCGTCAAAAGGATCTTGTCCCATTCTTCTTCATGGAAGGTGATCTTGTAGCCTGCAACAACATCGATGATGTAATGGCAGCCCTCAACATTGTTCACGATCCAGATGAGTGGAGACTGTTCACTGAGTCATCGAAGACGAGTCTTAAAGCTGTTTTACTGCATAATGGCAATGTTTTGCCATCAATTCCAGTTGGTCATGCAGTCCATATGAAGGAAACCTATGACAACATGAAGCAACTTTTGAGGTGCATAAACTATGACCAACATCAGTGGCAGCTTTGTGGCGATTTGAAGGTTGTTGCTCTCTTGCTTGGTCTGCAGACTGGATACACAAAGGACTGCTGTTTTCTCTGTGAATGGGATAGTCGTGCAAGAGATTCCCACTACATCAAGAAAGATTGGCCACTCCGACAGTCATTGGAGCCTGGGAGGAAAAGTGTTCAGCATCCACCACTTGTTGAATCAAGAAAGATTTTGTTACCACCCTTACACATCAAGCTGGGTCTGATGAAGAACTTTGTCAAGGCCATTGACAAAACACAAGCAGCTTTCAAGTACCTCTGTGGAAAATTTCCAAGATTAAGTGAAGCTAAGATAAAGGAAGGTGTCTTTGTTGGTCCTGAGATTCATGAACTTCTTCGAGATGATGCATTTGACCATGCACTACGTGGCAAGGAAAACAAGGCATGGAAAGCCTTCCAGTTAGTGGCAATAAATTTTCTCGGAAACAACAAGGCAGACAACTACAGGTTGTTGGTGGAAAACCTCCTCAAGGCATACAAAAGCCTTGGTTGCAACATGTCACTAAAGATACATTTTTTTGCACTCTCATCTAGATTTTTTTCCACCAAACTGCGGAGCAGTGAGCGATGAGCACGGCGAGCGATTTCACCAGGACATTGCAACAATGAAGAAACGCTATCAGGACAAATGGAGCCCATCAATGCTTGCAGACTATTGCTGGACAGTGACAAGAGATGCTCCATTTAATAAATACAAGAGACAAGCCAAGAAGCGCCGAGTAGACACTGAATAGGACTAAACTATGTACATAATAGTTTTTTGCCTTTTGTTTCATAATAAATTGTATTTATATAACCCCTTTGCTGATTTTTAAAGTGTTACATAAACAGGACAGGTGAAATAGTATCATGTAAAGCAACCATAAACACATGAAAAGACCTAGGTTTACAATTTATGATGAAAACTCTATCTACACAATATACATAGACATAAAATGTAAAAACTTAAATATCTTAGAAACAGTAGCCAATCAGTTGTTTTAATTGTCATATTTGAATTCAGCACATCAAAATACATACTAAATAGCACATTTTATCTCTGAAGCAGACGACTTCTCAAAAATTGTAGACCAGTGTAACCAATAATTTTATTAACTCCTATTGCCAGGGCTATTTTCTCACTCTACAAAGATGTGATGTGATGGCCCATCACAATGTGATGGCATTGTCTTAGATGTATCTCAAAGGGAGATTCAGGAACACCATATGATTGACATAGATTCCAGTTTAAGACATTCAAATCCCAAAGCTCTAGCTGTGGTGCTCAGGTTTAGAACTTGCTTTCTGGTTTGTTTTCTTGAATAAGCCAATATGGCCATGGCCATGTTGCTTGTTGAGGTTTCTCTAGTGTCTGCGTGTCTATTAGAGATATTAGTGCACATTAGTGATACACATCTATTAGGGATATTATGGCTCAGTCCTATGAAGTCCTCAGCTCCTGTTGAATTAATGGAAATGCTCATGGGGTGAGGCCCTTAGTGATAAGTACAATTCTCAAAGGGTTCCAAAATTGTTGTTAGTTGACTTGTATGTGTATGTTCTCTCCGTGGGCCGTCCCAACTTTGCGCAGCTAGCTGGCTCAGCAGACCTTGATGGAACTTCCATAAAGACCACACACTCTGTACAATGGTGAAGGCACTCGCCCAGGCTTATTGTTAACGAATCATGGTACTAATGCCCCATAGATGCTACAGGTACACTAACACAAGTATGCCCATTACAAAGGACTAGCTGAGTCAGCCACGGGACTCTCTACTGCCCTCTAGGCTGGACAAAGAGTTAAGGTGAGGTAACCTGACATTTATAGACTGGGACAAACAACTTCTGTACCACCTTACATGTTTCATGACATCTGCTTGTTACTGCCGCTTGTATCTTGCTCGATATCTTGGGCAAAACATCCCTAGTCATCACTTTGGTCAAACCCTCTTAACTGGTGTTAGGTCAGGATGTACCTGGACTAACCTTTTGGAATGTGTGCCCATACATACCCAGTATCTGTTGCTTCTTAAGAGTGCCTTTGTTTTAGCAACACTAGCAGTGCCCTTGCCAAATTCATGTATCAAACAGAGAACTTGTAAGCATCCACTTTAATCCATGGCCTGACTTTGATTCATGACATGGCCTAACTTTGACTATGGTTCAGGCTCAGTTCTTACACTAGGTCCAGTGCTATAGGCGCTCTCACTTTCCTACACAGCCAAGACCTCAACTGTTAAGAGTATCTGAACTGCTATACAAATGGACTGGGAACATTTCATGAGAACAAAACAGCCTTGCCTAACGTAGACAGGAATGTAATGCCTTTAAATCAAGTATTCAAGAAATATGTGAAGTCATCCTATTTTTAGACGCAAAATTTTGCACACAAAATAGGATTGCTTAAATTTTTACCCTAGTAAATATAAATCCCCTGAATATGTATGGGTTATTCTGCAAATACTGAGTGTTTTTCTGAATTCACTCATTAAGTGCCCCCTTACCACAAACACACAACCTACGTTTGGCCTAACTGATTATCTGAAATATTTTTTAATGGAATGAGATGATCTGCTACTGCTCACCCCTCTAAGTTACATTAGCTTTCTTTCCATTCACATTTGTCCACATTTGTTGAACTTGTCCATCTATGCCCAAGACATGTTTTTTGGTATGGGCTGTCCTTGTGTGCTAAATTAATGTTGACTTCTGCTTAGTTTCATCTATTGTCCCCTCTTTTCTATGGGCTCAATGGAAAAAAAAAAGCAGATATAATGGTCATATCCAAGCCACAGTTTCCTCCTCACTTCCTAAATTTAGGAAACCTGCCTTTTTGAACCCTGATAGCATATGTATTCTACGTGGCTTTATCCTAGTTGTAGCAAACACTGATTAGCATCTATATTCTTTCTAACCCCAAAAGCTGTTTGTTTCATAATCTGTTTTCTTTATTTTATGCATCCTCTGTTTGATTTCTTTCATTCCTTTTTTATTCCCCAAAAAGAGGAAGAAAATTGTCTGAAACTTTCCCTGGGCTAAGTTTGTGCTTTACATAAGTGGCAGGTGCACGCACAGACTTTGACGTAAATGTGCATTTTACATAATGTTCCAAGAACCAAGGAGGTTTGACAGCAGACTGATGTCTCGGCCACTGTTGCTGCCACCAGTTCTTTTAGTATTCATATGTAACTTTGACACTGATCTTGAATGCTCTGACCCTCAGTGGAGTTTGTAGGCTGCACACCTGAGGTGTTTGCAAAGTAAAACCACTGTAAGGAGCCACAGATGCAGTTTTGCTAACCTCATCTTGGAACCCACTGATTCAGCATGAACTGCTGCAGGAGTGATGGTTGTTTGTTTTTTTTCCCCACTGTCCTGCTTCCTCCACCTTCTCTTCTCTTCTCTTTTCTCTAGGAACTGAATTAATCACATTATTTTTACCATCAGAGGGGTAGCCCTGTTAGTCTGGATCTGCAGAAGCGACAAAGGGTCCTGTGGCACCTTATAGACTAACAGAGGTATTGAAGCATAAGCTTTCGTGGGTCAATACCCACTTCTTCGGATGCAAACATTTTAAAAATTATTTAAAAAACATTAACAAATTATTTTTACCTAATTCCGCCCAATGTCAACTCTTATTTCTATCTTTGTTGTATTCTTACTGTAGATTTCCATCTGTCTGCCACATTGCTAAATGAACCCTTCATTAATGTATGTAATTATTTAGAATTAATAAAAAATGCTTGTGTTTAAATTGCCTCCAGCTGCTACCATGGTGCTCAGAGAATTAAATAAAAATATTCCAAATAAATATAATGATGTAAAAAAGAATAATGAAATTAGGATGTTACTATATTACCAAACATAAAGGCTTGATCCCCATTTATACTTAGGCCCCTCTTTGGTGGTATCATTTACACCTGCTTTAAGGACCCTTTTCAATGTCAGAATGGTGAAAAGGAGCCTCAAAATAAATGACACACAAGCTGTTGAACTGGAATCAACCTCATATCTTGCATGCAAACTGGCACCAAACTCTGCCTAAGCTCAGGCTCAAAACCACCCCCCAAACCAACCATAGAATGGGGCCCATATTACTGCCACTCCTAGCCTCAGCCAGGACCCACAAACCAGCCCCAAATCTCTCAATTACTTTGGCCCAAGAAACAGCCCAATCTTCAGTACTTGTTTGGGCTCACAACCTGGAGCATTGAACAGACCCCAGTACTGATCCTGGCACAAGCCAAGGAACTGGTATCAATCCTAACCCCAACCCGGGTTCACAAACCAGCCCCCCAATTAACTTTAGCATACACCCTTCAACTGACACTGAAACTAACCATAGCTCATAAAAAGAATTTTAGCTGTAAGCTTAACTTGCCCCTACAAAATTACCTCAAGATTGACCCCTATCTAGAATGCATCCCAAATCTAATCCTAGCTAGAGCCTACAGTTGGGCCCCCAGGCTTATTTTGCTTATGTATTATTAGTCCAAGCCTTCAAACTCACCCCTGCCCTAACCCAATTCACAAAACTAGCCTGAATCCTAACTTAAAACTCACCCTATTAATTGGCATCAACTCTAACTTACACCCATGAATGAACAATTATGTTATCAAACTCAATATTTCAGATTGCCTTATGAAAGACTTCTAATGGCTGAGGGACCTTAACAGTGACCAGGGCCGGCTCCAGGCACCAGCCTACCAAGCACATGCTTGGGGCAGCACTTCCGGGCGGGGGGCGGCGCTCAGGTGTGGGTTGTTTTTTTTAAACATACTGCGGCGGGGCCCGGGCAGCGCTCCGGCCGGCTGGGGGAGCGGGGCCGCGGCCGGGCTTGCCGTCCTCCCCACGGCACTCCGGCCGGCCAAGGGAGCGGGGCCGCGGCCAGGCTTGCCGCCTTTCCCCCGGTGCTCTGGCCAGGAGAGGCGCTGGAGGGTGGGGTTGTTGCAGTGGGGTTTCCGTGGGCGCTGGGGGGTTTTTTGTTTGTTTTTTTTTCGGTGGGGCGGCACTTGTTTTTTGTTGGTTTTTTTTGCTTGGGGCGGCAAAAAAGTTAGAGCGGGCCCTGACAGTGACAGTCATAGTCCTTTATTAATGGCATCCAAGGAGTGACTTATTGATGTTTTAAAACTAAAACCACAGTAAAAAAAAGCCAACAGTCTAATCCAGAGGAGGCATTTATGGAATTGCTATATCACTGACAGAATCTCAGAATCTTCCATTTGTGTGAACAGTTGCAAGGCCTTTTCTGAAGTGATGAACATGAAGGACTGGCTCCCAAGAAGGGCTTTAATGGGATCTGCATATGTTCAAAAATCCTTCAAAATGAAGCCTTAAATGAGGGACTCTGTATTGCTAATTATGTTCTTAGGGAAGATCGATTTTTCTTTTTAAAAAATAATGATTGCTGAAAAATTTGAGCAGACAAGAGCAAGCACATAAGAGAGTTTTTATGAGATCAGTTCAGGTATACAACATTTGTTTTTAATTTCTGTCATAATACCAATAATATGTATTCCGAAGCCTGTTAGTTATATGGCAGGTATTTGATTGTGCAGATATGTGAGCAAGAATATGTATAGCTAGGAGTACCAGTGCACATAGAGGCAAGGATCATTTGGAGTTGTTAGAGTTTGGAAAGTGGCTGTGTATAAACTGCTGGAAAGCCTCACCTGAGCTGTTTTCTGTCTTAGCTGATATTTTTGGACATAGTTTATTTAAAGAAATGTGCTTGGCTAGAAAGACATTTTTTGTAAGACTGTGTTTTAAATAAATCAGACAGTAGCATGAGCCAGTGTCCAGTTTAGACTGTTTGTTAGCACAATAAATCAAATAGTTCATGGCATGCTTAAATTTAGTCAATATTTTCCCTGGCTTGTAAAACCCCAGTCCAAACTAAAAAGCTGTTTGTTAGAGCCACCTTTGGTATAGTCATTACAGTATCTATAGGGGTGTTTGATGTGCTCACTTGTGTACCCTTACTAGAGCTGTGTGAATAACTGATTTTTTGGTTTGCTGGAAGTGCTGAAAAATTGTGTGTGGGGGGGTCGGGGTGGAGGGGGGCATTTGTCTCAGGTTGATCCAAACATGTTTTTTTTCTGCCCCTCTACTCCCCATTTTGTTGAATCTTTCTGGACTCTAATGAAGCATACATTTTCAAATGTTAGCAGCCTCTATTAGGTCTAAACGCAATTAGTGTGCTATCCATTTCTTCTCACTTTGCAAGCTGCAGTTTTATTGGTGAATGATAATGTGAGTGACTTAATATGCTCGGAGATTTGGTGCCTAACTTTTTATAGTTAGGCATATACTTAAGAATTCTGCTTCTTAAGCATCAGCCATTCTTCTCCCTAGATACAGAATGGATCAGAGAGTTAAACATAAGCCCTGGACCACCTGAGCATCTGCTTTGGAGTTCTTACCACAACACAAAACAGGCCTTTATCTCACTTTGTGGTTACCTGTCTTCTGACAGTATAAAACCCTGAAACACTGGATCTCTTCAAAAATGTATGGGCTTTTTGTGTTCTTGTTTTTTTGTCCCATAATTAATAATTATTTAAACATCTGGTTCTAATCAACACAGACTCAGCAACTTTACAGCAGTGCCCAAAATGTCTACAAAATAAAGGGGGAAAAAAAGCTTAACAAAATTTGCTCCTCCAGCCACAGTTCTTCTTTGTTAACATATTGGTTTATTGGCATTTTGCTGCTCTCAACAAACTGCTCCATTCGAGTGTTACATTCAGGAAATTACAAAAGGGTTTTGTTTATTAATTGTATTTATTTATTTGTTTTGAAGACAAGCATTTTTCTATCAGGGAATTAATGAAATTAATTTCTGAATTCATGAAAAGTTAAAGCCTCAGCATTAGAAACACCATGAGAACTGTTATAAGGCTGATAATGTTCATTAAATATTTAGAGTTATTTCAAAAGTCTAAATGAGTTGTTAAAAGCTGTTTGAAGTGTTGAGTCCTGCAGTCCTTATTCAATCAAATCTCACTGAAACTGATGGAAGTTTATGTAGCAAAGATTGCAGAATCAGACCCAGAGATATTCTGCAAAGCCTTAAAGTCAGATGCTAAGCTGACAGGAGCGGATTTACCATGAAACAAACTGTGCGGTGGTATGGGGCCCCCAACGACAGGGAAACCCCCAAAATGCGGCCTGCACCCGAGTCCTGGCCGGTGGCGCAGCAGGGCTCAGGCAGGCAGGCTGCCTGCATGCTATGGCCAGTGGCCCCAAGTCACTCCCGGAAGTGGCTGGCTGCTAGCACATCTCTGCATGCCCCTGGCTGTGAAGGGAGGAGGCAGCGCCGTGCACTGTTCCCGCCCCAGGCAGAGCACGGAGACCCGCTGCTCCCCTCCCACCAAGGAGCATGCAGAGACATGCCAGCAACAGAGCTAAGGCGGCTCCCTGCCCGCTCTGCCTCCCTCCCTCTCTCCATGCTGCTTCGCTCCCAGAAGTGGCCGGCTTGTCCCTGCAGCCCCTGGGGGGAGGGGTGTCTCCGTGCGCTGCCCCCGCCCCGAGCGCTGACTCCACAGCTCCCATTGGCTGGAAACTGTGGTCAATGGGAGCAGTGGGGGTGGCACCAGCGGGCAGTGGTGTGCGGAGATCCCCATCCCCGCCTAAGAGCCACTGCTGGAGGGGTGTGTGTGCCGGTCGCTTTGGGAGCTGTGCTGCCTGAGGTAAGCATTGCTCCCCTGCCCCATCCCAGAGCCTGCACCCAAAGTTCCTCCCAGAGCCCAACCCCTCACCCATCCTCCCACACCCCAATCCCCTGCCCAGCCCAGAGCCCACACTCAGAATCAAAACTTCCTCCCAGAGCCTGCCCTCCGCATACCCTCCTGCACCCCAACCCCTGTCCCAATCAAGGTACCTCCCTTTATTTTCATTTACTTCCCATTACTTATAATATAGGAGGAGGATTAAGAAAAAAAAGAATGAAAAACGGGGCTGGAGGTGGATTAGAGAGAATGTTCTTTTTTTTGGTTGGGTCCCGAGGCGAGGAGTGGGGGGGGAAATGAAGCTGTGCACAGGGCCACACTAACTCTAAATCTGCCACTGTCAGCTGATGTAATGCAGCTGAAAGATTATTCAATTATTGGCTGTAGCTTTCATGTATATCTCTATCTGCTCATTCTAATCATCCTCCATCATTCATATACTGCATATATAAACTAATATTAATTGACTAGTCATCAGAAGACACCACTAATTTCTCCCATTTGCAGACTGTGATTTTGATATCTCTTGTACTGCGTAAATATGGATTAACTCAACTGAAATCAATGCAGTTACATCGGAGGGGATGGGGATCACATTAAAAGCAGGAATGATTTCAGCAAAGATTTTGGCTTTCTTGAGTTTTTTCATGCATGGTGTCCTATGGTTGTCCACGCAGATTTTGGTTCTTTTTTAGTCATTTTGGGCTTAAGATGATTACTGTTTTCAGATCCATTCAGTAGTGTAGGGGTTTTCAGTATGGTTTCTTGGCAGATACTCTTTAATTTTCTCTGAGTTATCTTTTTCACAGAACTGTTGATCTTCCTCAAAATATTCACATCCCATAAGTCTTATAGTAATTATTTTTGACATCTTAGTGTTCATGAAAAGTACAGAATGATTATGCTGGCTAGTAGAAGACAGAATGTAGGTAGGTACTACCTTGTGAGCTTTGACACTCTTTGCCCATCAGTTCTTCCAGTGAATCTCAAACCTCATTTGTAATGCTCAGGATCTCCTCTTCCTGGGACTCTACATTGCTATGTTCATGAGTCACTCCTCGCGTGCAAACCCAAAGCTGCAATTTTCATGAGCAAAGTCTGACCTATGCCAACTTATTTCAGTATGAAGTGAAACAACTAAATAGAACCAGCAGAGATCACCAAATTTATTTCAATTGCAATTCAAGTCATTTTTAACCCTGTCAGAGCTGGAAATCAGATCAGTCAACTCAACTGCACCCTATACAGTACAATTAGTAAAAAGTACGATTGTACATCCAATGAAGTATGATTAGTAAAAAGAGCCAAATAAGAGTGCTGGGTAGAACTGGTTGGAACATTTTTGATGAAACATTTTTTCATCAGAAAATGCTATTTTTGTTTAAATCAAACTGTACATACATTTTGCAGTAATGTGTTGATTCTGACAATATTTTCAATAGACATGTTTCTGATGTCCATGGTGAACTCGCTGTCCAATTCCAGAGAGAAAGAAAAGAGAGAGACAGAGAAAACCTGACTTTTTTTTAAAATCTGAAAACAGACATTTTGACAAGTTTTTATTGGTTTCATACCGATATGGAACAAAAATTTTGAAAACTCAGAAGTCATCATGAAACAGAATTAGGGAGACAAGGTGAGTGAGGTAATATCTTTTATTGGACTAACTTCTGTTGGTGAAAGAGACAAGCTTTTGAGTTACACAGAGCTCTTCTTCAGCTGTCAGTCTGGCCAGGTCTAGTGCTGGGTGAGATAAAATTATATTCTTAGAGAGAAATCCACTTACATATCACCACATAATTTCCATGTCAGTCCCCAAAATAAGTTTTAAATTATTTAAGTACTGGACCTCTTTACTGAGTGAATTTTTCCCTAAAGACCTGTGTGACGGGTTGGGGCCACAGAGACCTGCTTGGTGCTGCCACCTGGTGTGCCAAGGCTACTTCTGCCCCTGCTTCCAGGCCTTTTCCAGCTTGGGACTCCCGAATCCTGTCTGTTTTGAGCCAGATTCCACTGATCTGCTGCAAACACAGACCCAGGTCCGAACCAAGTCCACTCACCACTGTAAGGCCCCTGGAAGCGCTCTTGCCTTTGACACCCAGCTGCTCAACTCCAAGGAGGTTCAAACCCTTAATCAATCCGTTTTACCCTGCATAAGGCTTATACAGGGTAAACTCATAAATAGTTCGCCTTCTATTTCAAAGATAGAAAGATATGCACAACTGTTTGCTTTCCCCAGGTACCAACTCGTACTCAAGGAAACTTAATAAGTAAAAAGTGATTTTAATAAGTACAGAAAATAGGATTTAAGTGATGTCAAGTAATGACAGACAGAACAAAGCAAGTTACTTTATAGCACGTCTATGTCTATTCAAAGTTAACACAGATAAAAGCCTCACCAGATTCGGATATTTTCCTTTTTACAGGCTGTAGAATTAGCCTGGGTCCAGCAGTCGCTCACACCCCCTAGTGTCTTTGTCCTTTGTTCAGTTCCCCTCAGGAATGTCCTTGGGGGGGTGGAGAGCCTCTCCCTTTAGCCAGCTGAAGACCAAAATGGAAGGGTCTTGCAAGGGCTTTTATAGCCTTTCTTCCTCTCCCTGCGTAGGATCCAGTTGCCCTGTCCATGCGCCCTAACCAGTCTAACCAGTTGCATCCTTGACTGGGGCCCCGATGTGGATTGGGGTCTGCACCTTCTTTTGTCTGTTAAGTACTTGTCCTTAACTTGCACATTCCTTCCTCTGGACCTGGTCCATTGTTCTTACAAAAGCTATGCATAAAACCAGCAAATATAAAACCAATGTTCATAACTTCAACCACAACAATGATACATGCCTACAAACAGGAGGAATAAATTCAGTAGGTCATAACTTTCACAGAGATATGTTACATGGCACATGTAGCATAAAACATATTCTAGTTACATATATATTTATAAGCATCTCCCCATAAAGTTTTATGGGGAACACCGTCACAACCTGAACCTTTAAACACTTAAGCACATGAACAATTCTGAGAGTATGAATAATCCTATTGAGTTAAATAAGTACTAAAGTGTTCCCGGGATTGGGGCCTTAGTTACGAACAAGGTCTATGCATTTTTCTTTTAAATGCTTCTCAATTATCCAGGCTTCTGAAGCAAAGAACAAATTTAACCAAATCCAGTAAAGAGTTTAGAGGGAGAGGGAATAAAATAAGAACCAAAAACAAAAAGAAGAGAGAGAGAGTGAAAATGTTATTTCTTAACTTAAATAATTAAAAAATGTTGATGTTAATAAAAAAAATAAAGGAATATATAAATAAACCCTTAAACTGTCTCTAAAAGATTTCGCAATCAATAAAACTATCCATATATCCTCAGATCTGGTGAATATATATATATATAATTAGAATATATATAGAATTAAGAATATATTAAGAATTACATGTGCCAAGAGACACTCATATTAACAGCACCTAGTTCTTGTATAATGGTTTGAATCTCATAACACTTAAATAACTTTACAAGGGAGGTCAGTATCATTATTGCCATTTTACAGATATGGAAAATGAGGCACAGAAAAGGAAGTGGCTTTACAAAGATCACCCAGCAAACCAGTGGCAGACCCAGGAATATAACTCATGTCTCCTGAGTCCAAATCCAATACCCTATAAGCATGATACAAACTATACATATAAAACGATGGGGTCTAAATTAGCTATTACCACTCAAGAAAGAGATCTTGGAGTTATTGTGGATAGTTCTCTGAAAACATCCACTCAATGTGCAGTGGCAGTTAAAAAAGCGAACAGAATACTGGGAATAATTAAGAAAGGGATAGATAGTAGGACAGAAAAAATCATGCCTCTATATAAATCCATGGTATGCCCACACCTGGAATACTGTATGCAGATGTGGTCACCACATCTCAAAAAAGATATATTGGATTTGGAAAAGGTTCAGAAAAGGGCAACAAAAATTATTAGAGGTATGGAACGGCTTCCGTATGAGGAGAGATTTATATGACTGGGACTTTTCATCTTGGAAAAGAGATGGCTAAGGGGAGATATGATTGAGGTCTATAAAATCATGACTCGTGTTGAGAAAGTAGATAAGGAAGTATTGTTTACTACTTCTCATAACACAAGAACTAGGGGTCACCAAATGAAATTAATAGGCAGCAGATTTGAAACCAATAAAAGGAAGTATTTCTTCACACAATGCACAGTAAACCTATAGAACTCCTTGCCAGAGGATGTTGTGAAGGCCAAGACCATAACAGGGTTCAAAAAAGAACTAGATAAATTCATGAAGGATAGGTCCATCACTGGCTATTAGCCAGGATGGGCAGGAATGGTGTCCCTTGCCTCTGTTTGCCAGAAGCTGGGAATGAGCGACAGGGGATAGATCACTTGATGATTACCTGTTCTGTTCATTCCCTCTGGAGTACCTAGGGTGACCAGACAGCAAGTGTGAAAAATCGGGATCGGGGTCGGGGGTAATAGGAGCTTATATAAGACAAAGCCTCAAATATCGGGACATCTCGTCACCCTAGGAGTACCTGGCACTGGCCACTGTTGGAAGACAGGATACTGGGCTAGATGGACCTTTGGTCTGACCCAGTAGGGCCATTGTTATGTTCTTACACACTAGACCGTATACACTAGACCATGCCAACTCAGAAGTCATAGTGGCATTAGAACTAGAGCTGGTTGAAAAAAAATGGGATAATTATTTTGTGAAAAATTTCAAAATCCTCAAGTAGATTCTATTTTGTTGGGTTCCAGATGTACTCATATGCTGGCTTTGCACATTTTGTTTGTGCAATTTTAAATTTTAGTTTTAATTGAAACCATTTTAAAACTAGTTACTACAGTTTTCCATGGAAAATTTTGCAAAAAAAGAAAAGGTATATCTGTCAATCAAAATGTTAAGTGTCGACCAGGCCTTAGAATTCTTCCTGGGATTCTTCACAAGCCTTCTTAGATGTAACTAACCTAAATAATGATAGTGTTGATAAAAAATGATGCTGTTGATAAAGTTTTGCCATTTTTAAAGGCCATTTATTCATTTATGGGGGAGGGAAAATATTGTGTGTGAAAAATTTTGGCAGCTCTAATAATAACCTAAATAGAACATAATAGGACAGAACTGGATGTGAGGTGATTGGCACACACCAAGCAAAGAATAAGCCATCATAGTAAACTCTGCTAATCATCAGTTCCCATTTCAGCCTGCTTTTAAGACCCCAAGGGCCACCCACAGCTCAGTCGGAAATAGGAGTCAATAATATTCCTGTCAATAAGTGTTCTAAATATGGGGAGGGATTATGGAAATTGGAGTTTATCAAAAATGTTAATGGACACACATTTTTAACAAAAACAAAATAGAATTTCCATTTCCAACCAGATGTCTTGTAAACACAAATTCTAATTCTGCTTCACGTGCTTAATATCTGGGATCTGATTTCTATGGATTCATGCCAGCATAAAACTGGAATAATGCACTATAGAATCAGAATTTAATCAGCCTCCAATTTTTAGGGCCTGATCCAAAGATGACTGAAGTAAGTGGGAATCTTATCATTAATTTCAATGGCTTTGAATGAGGCTCATACTGCCTGAAGATATGATTGAGCCAAATAGCTTTGTATAGATTTTTAAAAAGTTAAGAAATTGATATGAATAAGAATGCCATTTGATCATAACAAAGCTAGACTATCCTTTGTTCTTATTCAGATACGTTTCTTATCCTTCTATAATCTATACTAACTCATTTGCCTCAATAATATCTGGAGGCCAAAAATTCTGTAGGGTTTTATGATACATAAAAACGAGCAGATTTAAATGTGCTGAGGTTTTATTTGGATGCCTCCTTTTATTATAGGACAGGGTAAATAGGAACACAGAGCAGATCTTCTCTATGCTGTGCATTAAATTGCAGGCCTCTTATAACTTCTTACCATTCAGAATGCATAGATTTTAAGGCCATTAAGATGAACTAGATGACCTCTTGCATGACACGTCATAGAATTTCACCACAGTGAGTCCTGCAACTAGCCTAAAAAATTGTGCTTGAAATAGAGAATATATTTTAGAAAGCCTTGGACCATACCCCTTGTTCAGTTGTTCCAGTGGCTAATGACCCTCACTAAAAACAGGAATCTTATTCTCTCCCTTTCTAGAATAAATAGTCTAAATAAATAAACCTAAAGCACATTCTTTAAAATGAAAATCAGACCATTTCTCTTGCTGTCTAAATATGGGGTTTAGTTTTGAACTATACATACCCAAAACTGTATTTACCCACTAACATACACTAATTTTCTAAGGTTCTCAGCACTTATACTCCTCCTTGAGTAAATAGGAGCTGCAGACACTCAGCATAAATAAAAATGACACATCTAACTTTGAGAAGTCATACCCAAGTCCTTTAAATCTTGGGTTTTTTTGTTTTTCTGGTTTTTTGCATGGAAGCCCCCATCCCACTCCTGTAATCATTCCCGCTGCTCATCTCTAGACATTTTCTCTTTATGCTACTATTTGACCTTTGGAAGATGAGGTGGCAAAGAGTGAACTCAGTATTCAGAGTTTGATTTATGCACGTGACGATTGTTCATTGATACATGTGAGCATACATGGTCAGTTTCTGTAATGGTATTATTATATCCTTCTTCTTAATACTGTTATTGGCCTCACATTATTCACTGTCGCTGCACATTGAGGTGAGTCCTTTGCTGAGTCACCCACAGCAATAGCTAGATCTTTCTCCTCCGAATACACAACTTAATTGCAACCTATTTCCTTACAGTTTTCATGACACCTTATATTCTTCCACACTGAGTTTGACCTATCAACACATTTCCTAACACCTAGGCTAAGTCTACACTAAAGGTATGGCACAGTTATGATGCTGTATCCTCCGATAGTGTTATAGTGTAGACTTTTCCTGGGATTCTTCACAAGCCTTCTTAGATGTAACTAACCTAAATAATTGCCTCTCTTTGACAAATTTGCCACATCACTCTACTATGTATATGAAGGCAGAATTTGAATTTGCCATGCCAGGACTCTGCTATCCTGAATAAAAGAATGTTGTGCAACTACACTTGTATTACAGCTTCAAAGTCAACCCAGATCAGCTGTTGTGAAGAGCTAAGGACACCTTTTTGGCATCCTCTTGGAGAGCCCAATTTTTGAGCAGCTTTGGAGACTGTTTCATGTCAGAGTTGACTGTACAAAAATAGTGTTCAAACAATAAGTACCACAAAGTCTATTTAAAAGAAATGAATTAAAGAGAGAGGGAATGCCATTGCCTTTCAAAATGTGACAGATGTAAGAAAGTAAGAAAATGATACATCAACTTATTTACCACCATTTGTCTGGGACAAGGTACATCGGCTGTGAAAAAAGGGACAGCTCCTTAAGATACACAACAGGGATTTACCTACACAGATCAAATTAAATGAGAATAAAAAAAGATCACTGGATGTTGCTACTTCTCTGCAGAAAGCCAACTGAGGGAGTGTTTTGCTCCATCTGGTAGTAAAATAGACAGACCCACAAATAAAGAAATTTACTGTGATCACTTGAGAGAGGTTGGGACACACAGCTCTAAATGTGGAAAGCCTTTCATGACAAAGATGAAATTTAGTTTTTTGCATTCTTATCCCCATTTATTATCTCTTTCCTCTTCCCTTTGGGGGCAATTTCCTTCACCATTTCGGGGTGGGAGGAGGGTGTTTTGAAGACAGTAATATTTCCTGACCTTGTAAGTTTTATCTCTAAGGGTCACCCCAGATTAATATTCACTTTATTATCCAGCTATGTAATTTCAATGTAATTTTTGTTGTAATTGCAGTGTTCAGTGGCATCTCATTTTCCTCTTCTCTAAAATATTCTTGTACAACCCTGTGATATCTTAAATGTTTCCCATCTTTTATTTCATTTTTTCTTCTTCCTTCTCTCGCTGCAGAATAAGAATTGGAGAACATCACATCCCTCCCTAAGACACTTTGCTCATTTTTTTTTCCTTTGATATATTCTGAGTATGGCCTCTCCTTTGTCATATTCAGCGTGCCTTCTTGCAGCAACTTTTAACAATTGTGATTGATTTCCTGGCTTTTCATGTTTTTACAGTGAAAAACTTCTCTGGTTTTCCTGCTGCTACAGTCCTTCACTTTCCATATCTTGAAATCTTTCCTGTGAGCTGACTCAATGATTCTTCATGACCCATGGTTGGAAAAAAAAATTCTGAGTCTTGCTTTCTCCACAATCAAAAATAATCAAATATATGGACAAGGAGTAATTACTCACATCAATATTTTCTATAAGTCCTAGATGTAAATCTGTCCAACATTGTGCCCAAGACAAATACAGCTACTATACACACATTGATAAAAGCTTCTAGCTGTTGCTTTCCATGTTTCACTTCAACTGAAATAAATGCTAAACTCTGTTATCCTTAGTCAGGTCATATGCTACCTTCCTGCACAAAAACTAGGGGACAACAACAAATTAATTCCAAAACTTAGGGGTTCCAATGGAACCAAGGAGTCTATACAATCTCCTCTTACACCAGAATAAATTTGAAAGGGAAAAAGTTGATGTGGCGAATCACAATTTGTTTTTGTTGGTGGCCTTGAAGACATATATTTGAAGAGTCTGTCATTCACAAACAGCAGCTTCTCCATCTTGTGGGGGGGAAACACTGCCCTCTTTCTGTGGTATCATAGCTAGTGGCTTTAGAAATGACTATGCTATTTTGTAATTAATAGCAAGCACTCAGGACGCTGGTCACTAAGGAAAGAGAGCAGAGAGAAGACTCTTATTCACTGCATAACCGCTCTTTTATCATATGGCAAATGATCTCAGGATCAGGCCCATAGTTTGTGCCAGTGTGAATTGCCGTATGGAAAAAGGAAGTGTTTAAGTTGATTTTTTATTATTAAAAAAAAACCCTTTAATAAAAATAAAACTTTATTTAATAGAGGGATTTATCTCATGATGAAATTAAAATCCTGTTTCCGAATCAGTTTGCTGTGGATTTATTTGCATTTTGTGATATTTCACACAAAATAAGATATTGATTTATTTTAACGCAAGATTGAAAAAGGGCAAGAGAAGGGGACAAAGAGAAAAAATTAATAATATAAGATAACCCAACCGTGATATGTGGCTATTTGGAACCGAATAAAATGCCCAGGTGCCATTTCTCCTTCATACAATAGGCTATAACACTCTGAAATTAAATAAAGGTTTAAGTAAAGAATGAAAGGGAAAGTGCCTTTGCCAACCGTACACATATCAACTGAGCAAGCAAAATCTGTTTAATGAAAAAGTATTAGGTCCAGGAGAGATATTTAAAGTTGGTTTTGGTTGACTGAAGAAGAAATGCACAAGAATTGTTTCATTTAAAAATATCAGGCTGGCTCCTCAGCTGGTGGAAATATGCTCAACTCCACTGAAATCTGTAGAGTAGGGTTTATTTGAACCAACTGAGGAATCTCGCCGATAGCACCAAGACTGTAAAGGAAAAAGACAATTAACTGCAGTTGATCATGATATGATTTTACAGATGGGAATGAGATACAAAAGGTGATGTGACTTGCCCAGCATCATACAGGAAGTTTGTGGCAGAACTAGGAAGTGAACCAAGATCTCCCGAATGCCAGTCTAGTGCTTTAACCACAAAAAAACATCCTTTCTCTTGCTCCTTATTTTTCATTCAGTCCTTAACTCAGGCAAACTCCCATTGAAAGCAAGGACTGAGGAAAGAGGGTTTAGGAAAGGAGTAAGGAATGTGCAAGGACCAAATCTGCTTGGTCCAAAAGTCTTTTCCTGATCATATAGAGCATTTGATCAGTGCTAGACAGGCCCCATGCAAACTTCAAAGACGATTCAGTTCAGGTTGGGCTTAAGCTTTGAACAAAGATCAGAGTTGTTTCTTATTTTATTTGAATGATTTGCCAGTCTATAATTGTGACTGACAGACTTGATTCTTCTAATCATCCAGCAGTTCAGTAGAGGTGAAGGATGAGTGACACAAGTGCTTTCCTCACCCTGGCCAGAAATACTACAGGTAATGTGTAGCTTTCAAGTGCTTTATAATCCACACACCACTTTCCAACTACTTTCATCAGATTTGTTAAATTGCTCTGCTTCCAGCATATCAAGGGGACCTGGCAAGAGAAATCTCTTTTCCTGGGGGGAAGGGCAAGAGGATGACTTGTATGTATATCCCTTCAATCCCTCAACACTTGTGCAGGCAATGCTGCCAAGAAACCCAGATTGCTTGTGGATTGGTGGTGTTATTATGAGGAGGAAGGACAAAGTATCTGCTAGGAGTCAAACAGAGAACACTAAACTTTACATCACCACCATGACCTCAATTCTCTTCTAAGCTGAGCCTTCAGCACTGAAAGGATAATATATTCAGTCATTGGGGTTTTCCATTTAAATGGTGTAAAGAAAGCCTATTCCTATGGTAACTAAGAGCAGGAAGGAAAAATCACAGTGTGATCAAGGAACAACCCCCCGCAAATCACTGAGCTCAGTTCTGCCATCCTCACTCACACTCAGTAGTACATTACTTCATCAGTAGTCCCAATGAAACCAGTTAGATGTGTGACACACACTCGCACTCATCATAGTGAATGGAAATTATGATGGTGTGCACAGAGCAACACATATTCTGTAGTAGGGTTACATTCTTCCCTTTATAGTCCTGACTACATTCAAGCTTACATACTTATATTCTCTCTATATAGAATAAACTATATTATAGCTTTTAAAAATACATCATAATATCTAGTTCGTATACAACTATTTTCATCCAGAGATCTCAACGCACTTTACAAAAGAGCTCATGTAATCATTGTGACATCCTGGCACCCCAATATTCACCACTGTCATGTAATTAGGATATGTTTTGTACAAAGTATGCCTTGTGAGATATCATTCTAAAAGTCTTGATCTGCTAGACATTAATATCTTGTTGGATTGTATGTTGTATTGTCGTACGTGAAGTTTGGCTATGTATGTGTTACTGAAACACCCACAAGCTGCCTTTCAGGTACAACAGTAAAAATGTCAAACAATGTTAATGGCTTATTGCGGAAATGCACAGAAGCACAAGGATTACCACAGGAACTGTGTACAATAGAAACCTCTCAGAGAAAGCACTGCACAATGGGAACTGTTTGACCCAGGTCACAGCAAATGAGTTTTCTAGCAAGTGGGAAGAAGATATAAAAGGGGGAGGGGGAGCATTACATCATGGGGATACCTCACTCTCCCTACAACAACACACCTGGAAACACCTGAGGAATAAAGACTGAACTGGGGTGGGAAGTGATAGTCTGAGGCTAAAGTGATTTCTAGCCTGTGTATGAAAACCTGGGAAAGCCAAGCTGCAAAGCCAAGGCAGATTGTGCCTTAAGAATCTGCCAGCCTGTTTATCACTCAGGGTGAGAATTTGCTAATTCATATCCTACCTATCTAGTACGTTAAACTCAGTTTGTGGTTTTGTTTACTAGGTACTATGCTTTGATCTGTTTGCTATCACTTATAATCTATTCTTTTGTAGTTAATAAACTTATTTTATATTTTAATTCAACCAGTGTGTTTGACTAAGGTGTATGGGGAAAATCTCAGCTTGGTTACCACAAGCGTGCATGGTCCTCTTCACATTGAGGGAGAGGCGGACCAAGTGTTAAACCCACATACTGGCCTGATTTGACCAGGGCAGGATGGTTCTGCTCTGGGGTCCGAGGCTGGTGGTTAGAGATCCTGGATGTGACTGCAGCTGGGTGTGTTCCTACCTGTGTGAATGCTGGGGAAAGTGCAAGCTTGGAGGGCTTTGCAACTTGTCACAGCAGCACAGTGTGAGAGGGAGCCCAGTCTGGCAGGTCAGAGGGCTCAATGTGGCAGGTGGCAGTGTTCCAGGTGGCACGCCGGGGGAAACCCATCAGAATCGTCATTCCCATTATATGGATGAGGAAACTGAGGCACAAGAGGTGAAGCAATTTGCACCCAAGGGAACACAGCAAGTTAGTGGCTGAGGTGGGAATAAAATCATGAATCCTTACCCAAGCACTATCCACTGGACCAGTCTGATTCTGCCATCTTTACTCATGATGACTGGTACCTTCCTACTGAGATGCTCATCTGCCAACTCATCAACTCCCATCACATACATATCCAATTGTTGGGAATGTGATGAGAAAAAAACTTGAATGCAAAGAGTGACAATACCTAATTATGATTTGTATCTTTTCCCCTTAGTCTAGAAGGAACCCAGATCTTAAAAAATAATTAGGTGTCATGTACACAGTCACATATAAAAATCGTTCTTGGGGAAAAGAGGACAGAAAATATTTTAAATGACCTGTTGTAATTCCTTAGGTCTGCTTACCTCTGTGACATTCTCCTAGGGCTCCCCACCTATTCCATGAAAGATTCAATGCTCCTATAGCACTGCTCCTAGTTATTAAAGTGAAATTATCCAATCAGGGAACAGAAACGATACTGCATGACATAATGGCACAAACTGAGTACAGAATTTTGAATATCAAATACAGTGTTTAAGGGGCACTTTCACTAGACAATTTGCCAAAAATGCGAGGCTCAGTTATGGTGGTAAAACCTCACTGTCAACATATTTTGAACAACAAATACACAAAAACTAATAGGTTTGTTGACAATTCACAGACAGGAAAAATGCTCAGATCTGACAAATACATTTTGCACAGCTTTAATCATGGTTTCTAACTAGGCCAAGTGCTCTCACAAAGATGTCTTGCTCTGCCATTCTTTTCTGTAGAGAGGGGCAGGAAAGAGTTTTTTCATCCTGTGAGTCTTTTCAAGACTTCATTTTTATTTCCATTCTGAGTCAGGGCAAAAAGTCCACATCTTGAAAATGTTCATGAACTGAAAAATCTATTTAAAATATCAGATCAGGTCAATCACAACATTTCCATCTGAAATTTAAAAAAAAAAGTTTTAATTTTGAACTTTTAAATTTCTTTGCATTTTTTACTATATATTAAGTTTAATTTCTAAATAAAAACTTGTTTAAAACTGAAAAACAGAACTTTTATACTTAGAAAATGTCAAAATGGAACATTTCAACAGTCTTGGAACTTTTTTTCCAAAAAAAGTTTTCAAAGAAGAGGAAATTAGTCAGGATACAGCCTTTCCTGCAAAAAGTTTTAGTTCTCACAACTCTGCATTTTCCAACAAAAAATATTGAATAAAAAAATTCCTGAAAAGTTGTACTTTCAGGAAGCATTTCCCACAAATTAGTGCCCTCTCTGCTCTGCTAAAGGATGTGTTCCCAGTCTCTCAGCAGTGTAGGGAGAAGGAAAGAACAACCACCCTGGGCCTTGCATACAGGAATAGAGAGAGAAAACAAGTATGGGCCTCCTTCAATTCCCTTCTGTAGAGAGGGAGAAGTAAAAGTCTACTTCCACCACTGGCTTTTCCTTCCCCTCTCCACAGTGGAGGGGCAGATGTAGAATAACCTTTATGAAGAGGGTAAAAAGAAAAAATCTTTCAGGAAGGAAACAGAAAGATCTATCTGCAAAGAGATAAAGCCCAAACTTTAATCCTCAGGAATATGATGGACCCCAGAGCTGGTTCCTCCAATCACTAGGAATACATCAGAAAGAACATTCCAGGAATTGGGTCTGAAAGAGCTGGTATGAAGGGGCTCAGTGTGGCTCAATCATCAGATCTCTTAATAAATGATGGAGTTCTCTTACGCTGTACACAGAAATAAGAAGCTGTCTGCTGTTTATCCACACACTGCTGAAAGAAAAACACACTCATGCAGACAGTGTTTGGCACTTAGAAAGAAGAAAATCTAGGTTTTAGGCTAACAAATGAAATGTCATTATTCCAGTTTGGCTGAAGTAGCATTGATAAGGCACTGAGTTCCTGGCACTAATGAGTGAAGTTTTAGATCTTGACTATATTTGCTATTTTCAGCCAGTGGGATCAATAGAACCCCACACCAAACTTTCCATCTGTCTAGAAAAAAAGTATTGCTAGATAATCCAATATCAGATAGATATTTGACTGGAATGTCACCATTTCTTTTCCTGATTTGGTTCAGTTTCAAATTTCACATATTCCTTGTTCTTTACAGTTCTCTAATTTGTATATTAATCTCCAATAGATCCAAATACTTGCATCAAGGCTCCATTGTGGAGTTACAGAAAGAGAACAAGCTTTTAGCATTACTTGGGGGGGACAATGGAAGGGTGAGAAAGTTTGTTTTGTTTATTAAACTCCATAAAAAAAATGTTCTGAGAACATCACATTTGTGAAGCTAAGCAATCAAAAATTCAAATTTTAATGTTTTTACTTCTCTTAATACTAAAGTTAATGATGCAGATGTATCTCTTTCCCTTGAGCACATCCATTATGATACAGTTTTTATATTACAATATCTAAACATTATCACACTTTTTAGTCACTAAGATATTGGTAACATTAGATAAGATTTTTCATCCTTTTAAACTTCTACTAATTGCGTTGACAAAATGGCCCAGTATATCTTTATTGACTTAGACTTCCTGGATAAAATCATGGCTCTGTTGAAGTCAATAGCAAAACTCCCATTGACAATCAATAGGGCTGAGATTTCACCTCTTAAGTTATCATCTGTCTAAAGTATGTATTTTAGTTCTTTCACCAGTAGCTATGTACCATACATTTTCTTTTCCTCATGTGGTAGCCTTCTTAGGTGCAGTTAACAATAAAGCAAACTGAGGTCCTGATCCCAGAGTGAGCTCCATCTGGGCAGATATTGTCATCAGTGAGAGGCTCCACTGTTTACAGGGAGCTCATTAAAAAATCAGAAACCTCTCTGCGAACTTATGTGGGCTAAGTATACAAGGATATGTTCACTATTATTCTCAGAATGCATATGCAAAAGAAGCCACCCTTAACCTTGACATTTTTTGAGTTTTGAATGCTTACTATTCTCCTCATGTTTGTATGGAATTTCCTTTTAGTTTTAATGGGGAAAAAAAGCATTTTTTTAGAAAAGGAAGTTCAGCTGCATTGGAACGTGAAGGTCTGCTGGCTTGCAACCAATAGGCAACAGCTCAAGGAAATTCCATCCTCTGGAGACACCATCAGAACAACCTGCCTCGTGCACTTTATGAGGTCCACAGGCAAGACCCCATCTCCTGCAAACACTGGGACCTGTTTAATTTTAATTTGTTGTGATATGTTATTAGAATAAATAGTTTGTTTATTCATAGACTACAACCAATTTCCCTCACTGTGGCTAAATAAAGCTACCATGGATGTAACAATGAATATAGAGCTCAGTCCTACAGGGTGTGGAGCACTATGGTCCAATCCAAAGTATTTAATCATGTGCTTAACTTTAAGCATGATTAGTCCCATTGAATTGGGACTACTCATGAACTACGTGAATTCAGTGGGACTACTTGTGCTTAAAATTAAGCATGCACTTCAGTGCTTTGCTGGATTGAGCCAGTGAGCTAATGCCTTGCAATTTCTAGTCAATAGGGGGTGCTACATACATTGCATTCAAGGATAAAGAATCCGGTAACGTCGCAGAAATTACATACATTTTTCTTCTATTAATCTTTACATGTACTTGGAATAGTGGGAATGATTTACGAGAGTGTTGCAGGCCATGTTGGAAGGTGTGGTTCTTTATGCAAAATTATTTGATTATTTATGGAAACCTGGAAACAAAACACTTACTTAATTCTACTGTATTGAACATTTTCACACACGGCTGCTCTTAAGAACCTAAACAAGTGGCTCATCCTGGAACAATGGCTTTAATTTACTTCAGAAATGAGACACAGCCGCCCTGGAGGTAACGGGAATACGGGGACTATGCTGTGGGGAGGATTTAGTGTAATTAGTTGTGCTCAATGTACTTTCAATTTCAGTGTGGGGTTCAGCTCTTGTAATACACCTTAAAAAGGTAATGGGCACTAGTTAAACCTCATTCAAGGCTTTTGGAGCTGAAAGAAAACATTTGGCTCAGGTATTCAGGGCCCCCCAGTGTAAATTTACTTCTATCATTAAAAAACCTGTCTCCCTTGATGTGAACCTAATGAAACTACACTTAATTTGTAATTTTGTGTAATTATAGCTCTTGATCAGGCAGATGAATGTGAATTCAGAATCACCCAGTAGGTTCATCATTCCTTGTGTCATCCATTTCTCAATTATCTCTCATGGTTAACTTTGGGAGGTTTATACCTCATCATTTTGCTGCTAATACTGTGAACTTCCACCAGGTCTGTGCCAATGAATTATCCTAAGGAGGCAGATTTGGCATAATCAATGTCATGTGGCTCCTCAAGATACCATCTGAGTTTCTCAAGGTTAGGTGCTGCTGAAGTACTGAACCTTCCAAGTTGTATTAAGATGAGATAGCTAGGGGAAACATTTCCTTTCTATCTAATGGGATTCCTTCCAGCTGCTCTTGGTTTTCCAGACAATGGCTCAGGCATGATATGACTCCAAGTCTCTGATAACTTCTCATCCTCCCTTCCTTCCCCCTGCCTCTCTCTAGCCGTCACCAGTTATGTCTTGGTCTTTGTGATCCATCTCTTATCTATCTAAATATACTACTAGGGAACTAGGGGTGCTGGGAGTGCTGGCTTGAACCCCTGGCTTGAAGTAATAATAACAAACACCAAATATATGGTTTCCATCATCAGCATCCCCACTATAAAAATTGTTCCAGCACCCCTGAAAATATAGGATCTTTTCTTGACTTTATCCATAACTACAGTTTCCAGTTTGTAGTCTGATTTCCAGTACCTCCTCTCCTCTCCCCTCCCTTCCCTTCATCACAGAAATGTTCCAGATCTCTCTCCACTCACTTCTTGCTTTCAGATATTTCTCTCTGTCTTACAATCACAGGAACGGTGTCTCCCCACTCTTTATTTAGCCATTCCTCGTCCTTTACCCACCTATCCTCTGCTCCAGAAAACATAACTTTGGCTTCAATGCATGAAAAGTTCTTTTAAATACAGAGCTGGTCATGGTCTGCAAAATTCAGATCCAGATACTGAACACTGGTTCTGACCCTACCACTTTCCCATACACAAACCATCAATATTATATTTGAAGAACAACAACATTAGAAAGGATAAAAATGAAGTATCCATAAGCAGGTACTCAGTAGGTGTCTCCTATGACACTTGGCTCAGAATCATGGTCCAAAAAGGATCCCTCTGGTTCATCCTTCTGAACACAGTGAGGGCACACAGAAATTTAAAAGTGCTCTACACAGAAGACAAAAGCTACGTATGCAATAAACCCATATTAAAGATAGGGGCCAATTGCATAATTCAGATCCAGATCAAATTTTCATATCTGATCTTTCCTCATCCCCAAAAATTCAGGGTTGGTTGATCTGGATTTTGGCTCAGGCCCATTTGAAAGGGTGGGAAAGGTGAGATTGCTTGCTAGATTGTTTTTACTTTGGTCACTCATCTTGCTTGTGAATGCTCTCGAATTATAGCTCAGAAAAAACTGCCACACCAAGGTGACATATGTGATCGGTGCTGGAAGAAAGAAATCCTTTTACATCAGAATGGGGAGGGTTTCTAATGCAGGACTGTTTTATCATCTACAAACTAAGAAATATCACAGCTGCTGTGCCTGTCACTTAATGTTCATAATTATTTATATGTTACCACTGCACACAGCACCTATTGTATTCGCGTGACAGGGAAAGTATTTTTGCACAATAATTCCTCCTGTGATACACATTGTTACCAAGAGCATTGTTAGTTCTGCAGCATATGCAACAACTGAGCTCCCTTCTTTTCAGTAAATGTTCAATGTATTACTAAAGCTCTATGAATTGTCATTCACTTCGTGTTTCTGTTTCCCGTCATGCTGGCTGCTTGCAAATAGAATTTAAAAAAAAAAAAAAAGTTTAATTAGCATAGTTTTATGAAGCTCCTGAATAAACAGAAAGAAATATAGGAAAAATATACCTACTGTAGAGATATACGTTATACAAGAATACAGCTTGAGAAGGGATTAAATAAATGTCTAGAAGACTCCAGTTGTTATTGACAGCCTCCATCTTATTATGCATATATAGATACAGGCACCTCTCCATCACCTGCTGACTAGTGGTATAGACAACAAGGCTTTCCACTACTTCTTTGATCAATCAAAGACTTATGAAGATTGTGTGAGGTGCCAATAGCCACTGAACTTAGTTATTATGGAAGTTAAAGAAATGAAAAGAACAACAAGGTGAGGTCTGTGCCCAGCAGCTTCAATCAATAAAGCCCTTTATAACCAAGTTCTGTCTCTTTACTGCAAAAGGCAATAGCATTCCCTAATCCCTTTTCTCCTTTCAGTATGTAGTCCCTACATTTTCTTTCAATAAATTAACAAAAACTTGAGATAAGCATAAAAATGGTGTTGAAAATGAGAGCGCAGTTCCTAAGGTGGTAAGAGATGACACATGCACATATTGCCATTTACTAATATGGGCCCTGATCAAAAGTCCATTGAACTCAATGAGAATCTTTCCATTGACCACAATGGGCTTTATATAAGCTTTGTTAATTTTCTCCTCCCCTTTCTAATTTATCATAATCTCCAAGCACTTCCTTTGCAGCCACCCTGAACCAGCTCTTGTGCAGTATTTACTGCTAGTCAATAATTATCTGGCAGACAACTGCCTTCAAAGCAGTGTTCACCTCTGGCAAAAGCAAGGGCCAATTAATTTGGGGATAGACTTGATCTCCAAGGATATTGTTTGCAGTCTGCCAGCTTGTTCTGACACATCAGGAAGCAAGACTCCAGCCAAAGCTTGCCTTTTTTTTAAATGGATCCTGGTGCCATAGTTCTGCTGCGCAAAGGAAGCTTCTGTGGGATGCACTTCAAAAAATTAGTGACTCTCACTCAAATGAGACAAATGAGGCCTAATTCCCTCTCTACTCCTTGATAGAGGTGCAAAAAGCATTGGAACTAGAGCTAATCTATTCTGCTGACTAGCAAACACTGGCAACAGAACTAGAGATCAGCTCAAATTGTAACATTTGCATCTGGATTATGAACACTTGGTGACTGAATCCAAAGATTTTGTTTGACCCATTGTAAAGGAAGGGTTCACTTGCAAAACTCCAATCAGGCTGTGCTGGGTTCTAGGTTTTTTGTTAAAGTCCATCTCTATAAGGAACCCACACCAGAATGGCAGCTGCTATATTTAGGCCAGAACGCTTCATGTATTGCAAACATAATTAGCAGAGATGGCCTTATTAAGAAACAGCACTTGAACTTTACTATGGAACATTCAGATCTAATCCATCCAACCTCCTGAATGGCAGCAGGCAATTTTCTCTCACAGATGCTCCCAAAATCTCCTTCAGTAAACCAGAAAAATACCATTTGAGTTGACACAACTACTCACTCCAGCAAGGAAGCATCCTAACAAAAGTCTTCCAGTAACGGCAATGACTTACATTTAGCACTTTTCATCTCGATAAATAACAAAAGAATTTACAATCTATTCTGTATTATATACAATTCATACACATTCCACTACTTGTCACTGAGCTACAGTCACTCTTTGAAGGCTGAATGTATCGGTTGTTTAACAGCACTAATAATTGCAATACTTTGCTCTTCTGAAGCACCTTTCATCCAAAATCCTTGATGAATATTGCAATGACTAATTAATCCCCACACAACCCTTATGAATCAAACAGATGTCTTTATTCCCATTGTTTGGATGAGTAATATGATGCCAGAGAAATTAAGTGATTTACCCAAAGTCACCCATTGAGAAATAGATCCCATGTTTTCTAGCTCATAGTCCCGTACTCTAACCTCTAAATTATGTTGCCTTTCCAACCACAACAGTAGTTAAGGGCAGGAAATGAAGAAAAATGCCAAATACACTTGAAATGGCATGGGTGAGTTTAAGGAAGGCAAAATACAATTATTCATACTGAAATTTGGTGAGGAAAATGAGATAGGCAATTCTATATCCGTATTACAATTTTTATTTTCTTCAAATGCCTCTTCCAATATAGCAGTAAGGAATAACACAGTGTGCACAAGTAGGCTAAGTAGTTCATAAGCAAGGTTAATTACTGCATTAGTATGTTACCATCGCCTTGTGCACTCATCTGCCCAAGAAATACACCAAAAGCCTACTAATTCATATTTTGGGTGGATTATTGCTATTAGAATAGAGCTACATCATTTTACATTTAATTTAAAAATATAATTAAGGGTCTGGGGCAGATGGCATTAAGGCCACATGATATGAATCCATTCCCTCTTAATATTGTTCATGGTAGTAGGATAAGAGATCATAGCTGGGACAAGGTTATAAACATCTTTCCTCTGCTCTTGTGAATTATTTTAAGTTATGTTTTTCTAATTTTTTCTTAAAATTTTCCTTAAAAGAATGTAAACACCTGTTTCTACTCCACTTCCAACTGCAGTTTGTGGTGCTGTGATCATTCTCAACTCTCTCTTTTGACTAGACCCTCCTGCCTTTTCTCTTTCCATTAAACATTTTAATTTAAAGGTAAATTTTTTCTCTCTTATCCACCAGCTTGTGCTCAGCTTTACTACTCTGCTCTTCTTACATATGTACATCACCCACAGATCTTGACTGGGAGGAAGGAGTCAGCTACCCACCAGGAGGATCAGCAGCACTGCAGAATCTATGCCTTTAAAAAAATAACAATAAAAGATGAAGACTTGATTCTCAGTTAGGCCATCTCCTTGTTAAACTTCCTTTATAATCTTTCTAATCTAGGGCCTAATTTTGGATTGGCTATAGAATTTTTGTTCTTCTATTTTGTTCTGTTACCTGGCTCTTTCCATCCTCAATAGAAAAATCTTCAAGGATTTGGTGCTAGGGAAATATAAAGTATGATTATTGACATCATTGTCATTATTATTATGTACACCAGACGAAATAACTTCTCATCTAGTGGATTGTGCCTCCTAGGAGAGAGGATAAAAGCCCAATGGCATTTGAGCAATACATTGCACTTTACAGAAGATTTTATGAGGGAATATCATTGGAAATGGGGAGATGAGGGATAGGAAAAGAACAGGATGTAACAATGGTGCCATAACATTGACACTTTTTTCCCCATTAAAATAAAATCACAGTTGAATTTCATGCTGGGACCCCAGCTCATTCTGGCAAATAGAACACTTGGTTCAGTTTCTCCTATAGAAAAGGGGAGCTGATCCCAGGCATGGCACTTTATTAAAATGCTGATTTTGACTTTTTGCCTGTGACAGGGCTATCTGTAAGAAAAAGAATAATAAGGCCATGAGGCTTAGCATTTTAACTCCTTTATTCTCTTTCTTTCCCTACATTTTGTTCTTTTCTTTTCTGGCTGGAGTATGACTGGATGATGGTGACCTCAACATGATAAGTGAAAAGGCAAATCCCCTGCACACATCTTTGTTCTCCCACATCACTGTGTAAACTGTGATGGTTCCAGAGATAAATTATAAACTGATCTGTGGGGACTGATGATGTAACGAAGGAACCAGGAAACTGACTGACACTGGGGCTGTCAGATCACAGGAAAAAAACCCAGAGTGGTTTCAAATCCAGTCTATTCTACTGGGTAAAATATCCCAATCCTTCCTCCCTCTTGCTTTGTATACTATTGGTATGAGCTGCTGCAGTGGTGACTAATGAATTTAGAAGGCATCATTAGAACAGTTAAGCAAATTCTCCCATTGCTTCCATCCCCTAAATTATTTAAGCAAGCGATATCGATTTATTTTTTCCAGTCAAATGTGGAGCTGAAAGCAGAACTATGGAAAACAAAAATCCCTGAGGGTCTTTTTCAGAAAGGACTTTATCAATATCAATAGTGGTGCACACTTTTAAGATCATTGTAGTGGGACTTCAGCACAGCATGTCAGCCACAGTTATGTGGCTTAAAGTAGACAACGCTAAGGCTTGTGAACCAGAAGCATCTTTGAAGTTTATAATCTTGGCTGAGCCAATAACTCACTGTGTGACCTTGGGTAAATCAGTTACCTGCTTTCAACTCAGGAATTTAGATGGAAAACTAAGTGAAAAGAATGCCCTTGATGTCAAGCTGTATTGAGCAAACTGACATTCCGTCCTGTGACATCCCTGTATTGATGCGTGCTTATTTAGATACAATGTCACCTAATGTAAGGGGGATAAGGAAGCAAATGACTACATGTGGCAGATGAGAGGTTTGCTAATAAATATGGGGTTACAGTCGCCGTTTAGTTGAAAGAACATTAGTAACAAAGGACTAGTTGGGCAGGGGCTTGGTAACAAATAGAGTGATGCTTTCCAACATTTGTTTTTTCAAAACTTCACAAAAGTTTGAATTCGAGGGTTGGGCAAAGTTTCAAGTTTGTTCTAATATTATCCCCAGCAGTTTGTCCCTGCCAAATATTTATCTTGTATCGGGATGGACAACCACCAGAAATGGGCAAGACTGGCCAGTTCAATATTTCATCCAAAGGACAGAACATTGCACCATGCTGCATCTGACTTAATAATCCCATTACACACACATACCCAATCTGTGAATGCATCATTGCTTCCCTAGAATTTCTCTTCCCTTCTTTGTTTTCTTCTGAATGAAATATAAAGTTTTCTACAGTGATGGATTTCAGTGAGAACATTTGTAAACTCATAGTTTACACCAGCTTCTTGGTGTCTTCTTAAACATTGGCTTACTATACATTTTAGGCTGTGCATCTCAGAACAAGCATATGTATGTGATTTGGCAGTTGCTCAGGTTACAACCATTTGTGGGAAATAGCAGAATAATATGGGCCCATAAAACCTACAGAAAATGTACACTAAATGGCAATGTCTAGCCAAGGGTTGCAGTAACTTCTTCCTGTAAGATAAATCTATTTTTAAGAATATGCATATTTAACACAAATTCTTGGACTTCCCATTTCTCATCAGATTCTGTCTCTGTATCTTGAAGATGAGCTTCAAAGCTTCTTATATTTAAGAAGGAAAACTTACAAATATTCCTAATCTGTAATGGAACTATACCATAGTCTTTAAACATTGTGCATAAATGCTTTGACACCAAGAATACATTTATCCACTCTCTAGCTTGTAAGCACATTGGATTTTCCTTACTTTGGCCTCTTGCTCCTTTTTCATTTCCCAGAACTTTCCATAGCAGAAGATGACCCTAACAGTGGTATTCAGCATGATTATTTTGCCCATAGTTCAGACTGTGATAATTGTGAAGAGCAGTGTGCATAAAGTGCTGCATTGTAACTTCTTCATGTGGATGCTGTGAGTACAAACAAAAAGGTTCCTAGTTTGCATTACTATAGTTCTCTTCAGATAGGACTACATTCATGCAGAGTAGTAACCTTTTAGTTTGTGTCTGCAGCATCCACACAGGGGGGTTACAATGCAAGCCTTTGGTGCACATGGCTGTGTATACTCTCATAGTCCAAACTGTGGGGAAGTATAGACAAGCCTTCAGTGTGAACTGAACTCTAGAATCTATGATGTTGAGGTGAAATATATTGACTCATCCCATGCTGTACCTTACTCCTTGTCTACATGACAAAGTTTCACCAGTTTAGTTGAAGGTGTGATTTTTAAACCAATGTAATTAAATATGTACAAAAGTCTGTGTGCTTGGGATAGAACCCGGGCTCTGGGACCCCACGAGGGGGGAGAAACCCAGAAATTGGACACTCCAGTCTGAGCTAAGATGTCTACACTGCAATTAAACAGCCCCGTAGCCCAAGCCCCACGAGCCTGAGTCTGCTGCTGCAGGCCAGCCACAGGTGTTTAATTGCAGGGTAGACATGCCCATAGAGACCTGTCATATCCCTTTTAGGGATAAGGCAGAACACTGAACTCAGGACTGGTCCTGTAGTGCTTTGCCTAGACAAAGCTCTGGAGCAGTGGGTGCGTTGCCTGCACAAGGAAAACAGAATTGGATGATAAATTGATATTGTTCTGAAAATACAAAAGCCAGTCACAGATCACCTTTTGGTACTCTAAACCCCTGTGATGGGAAAACCAGAGGTTATCAGCTAGGTTAAAAGTACAAACCAGGAAGAAGCACTGACATTAACAGCAAATAGTATGCAGGAAATGTTCTATCTGTGCTTTCCAGCATCCTTCAGACTGCTGCACTTCAGTTGCCAGCTGACAATGATTTTAGCATCAGTGAAAGATTACTTGCATTGTAATGCTCTATTTCATTCTTAAGACAAATGTGTAAAAATCCAAGTCTTCAGGGTAAATATGGCCATACTATAAGCATGTGCTTGCCCATAATAATAGGGACTAAGTTTGCTATATTGTATTTTGTAATCGTCTTTGAATCTGTTTGTTTACCTGCAGGCTGGTAAAAAGATATAGAACAAGACAGCCTTTCAGCATTGAAAGATGGCCAAAGCTAAATAAAGCCATTCAGAATTCAACTTGCACTCTGAATATCCTAGAGGAATTAAGTTGTCTCTGCTGTTATCTATCTTGATTCCCTCACTGCCCATATGTGACTCTTTTGAATAGTGGTTTATAAAATGTTCACCACCCTGGCATAGGCTGGCTAAATCTTCTAAGGATGAGAGAGATGAATGTAGCTTCTCTGATTGCTTGTAACAAAGCAGAGTATTTTGCTGGGTGCTCTGAGCAAGTGAAAGGAAATCAAGGTTTAGCCTGAGGTCTAGTCAGTGAATGAACTGATGCATTCTTTCACTCCAGGAAAGCAGACTGGAAGACCGAGCTTTCTGCAGCATCTTGACGCCTTGGCAATCAGAACATTCATGCTATAGTTGCTGGAGGAGAGACCTAGTGGATCCCTGTTAGCAGGTACCCCCTCTAACCTGTGATATGGTAGATGAAGAACTGGAAATGCAGCTGGGACATACAAGAAAAAATGGTTACATTTCTGACCCTCTTCCCCTTCTCCTCTTTCTAGCGTATATGTGCTCCTGGTTTTGTTTTTCATTACAGCAATATTAATGAAAATGAAATCAATGGAGCTTTTCACATCTGTGGATTGAAAACACAGGGGCTGTCAACACAAAGCAAGTTTTCTTCTTAAATAAAGGAATCTCACACTTGTCATTTTCTCCATTGAATCATAGAATCATAGAATCATAGAATCTCAGGGTTGGAAGGGACCTCAGGAGGTCATCTAGTCCAACCCCCTGCTCAAAGCAGGATCAACCCCAACTAGATCATCCCAGCCAGGGCTTTGTCAAGCCTGACCTTAAAAACCTCTAAGGAAGGAGATTCCACCACCTCCCTAGGTAACCCATTCCAGTGCTTCACCACCCTACTAGTGAAAAAGTTTTTCCTAATATCCAACCTAAACCTCCCCCTCTGCAACTTGAGACCATTACTCCTTGTTCTGTCTTGACAGAATTGTTTGTCTTTACCCAGTGTTCTCTCTAAGGCATTGACTATTAAGAAGAAAATGTCCAGAGCGCTGAACAAGGCACTTGATTTCATGCTTCACAGTGGCATTTTATCCATGGTAATTTACAGCTGTTCCCCATGACAGGTAACTGTCGTATATCTAAAGGTGAGAGTCTTCCTGGGGCTTTGGCTGGATATATGCAAAATACTCTGTTATAATAAACTTTTATAAGTTTGTAACTGTGCAGTAAATCTAAGATCAAACAAAAACTGCCATACATCACTCTATTTTCTCTATAAACCCCGCCATTACATTTTAATGCAACTTCTGTCTCCAAAAAGAAAAAAAAATTATGTGGATCATCTATGTACATTCTTCTCTGTCAACAGAACAAAGGAGAATCTAGGACACAGCCACTGCTCCAAATGGGTTTCATTATACTAATTGACATGTATGCAAAGGAAAAACCTTATGAAAGGTGTTTGATACTGATGTAGTGGAATGGTGCTATGCCATGCAAGCCCAACATGTGTGTTGTGGAAAGTCATAATGGCTCTCTCTTATTTCCAGCTTCAGTAGTTATATAACATATAACACAAAGTCCTTGTCCCAGAAGAACTCGGTCCAGACAGAAATTGCACTGATTTAATTAGTCAGTTTCGAAATCAAGTTAGCTAAATGGGTGCCACCTCATTGGATAGACACACTGAAATCAGATGAGCCTAATTTGTTAGCAGATTGAATTAAGATAAATCGATATAATGCTCTTGCTCAGCACTTTCTAAAAATCAGGCTCTTCAAGGGATCTCAAGTTGGATCCCAAACATTTGGGCACACAGACTCACAAAGCACTTTTGAAAACTCTTGCCTCCCCGCTTTTTTTTAAGTGGTTTGCACATGGGAAGAAATGAATGAAATGGCACTCTAAGTAGGTCTACACTCTTAGGGTTTGTCGCCTGTGCTTGTAGTTTCTCCATCTCCCAGAGAGGAGGTAGCTAACTAGACAGAAGACAGAATACATAGACTAGAATATACTAGACAGAATAATTCTTCTGTTGACCTAGCATTGTCTATTCTGGGCTAGATCTCTTGAGGGTGTGTATGTTGAGATAGAGATGTAGCTATGCCGATGCAAAGTTTTCAGTGTAGCCCAGCCTGTACACCTTGAGAGTTAAACCCAATGATTTGTATTCTACTCTAAAGCAATAGAGTTATTTTTACTAATTCTGGGGTATAGTGATACACTCCAGGACAAATCTTGCTCACTTAATTATTTCTTTAAACCTCCTTTTGACTTAAATGGTAGTTCTGCTGAAGTAGGGCAAGCAGGATTTGGATTTGGATTTGGATTTGGAGGGGAGGGATAGCTCAGTGGTTTGAGCATTAGCCTGCTAAACCCAGGGTTGTGAGTTCAATCCTTGAGGGGGCCATTTGGGGATCTGGGGCAAAAATTGGGGATTGGTCCTGCTTTGAGCAGGGGGTTGGACTAGATGACCTACTAAGGTCCCTTCCAACCCTGATATTCTATGATCTTTGGGAAGAAGAAAATCTCTCTCTTTCTAAACAATTCTGCGAATTTCCACACATCCTGAGAGGAGCAGGAAGCCACATGTTTAGCAATAGCAGGGTGACTGGGGATCCTGCATGACGGGAGAATAATGGTTTTCATAGTCTTACTCTTAAAACATTTTTGTTTGCAGTGTTGTTGCAGCCATGTTGCTCTCCGGATATTAGAGAAACAAGGGGGAGAGGTAATAGCTTTTATTGGACCAACTTCTTACACAGAGCTCAAAAGCCAGTCTCTTCCACCAACAGAAGTTGGTCCAATAAAAGCTATTACCTCATTCATCTTGTCTCTTTAAACATTTTGGCAGTTTGATCTGAATTTAGCTGGGAGGGAAAAAACTAACAAAACACAGTATATCATATATCAGTTGTATTGTCAGTAGTCAAATAAGGCAGGATCAGGCATGCAAAGGGAATGGACACTGCACTGATTTAGACCTGCTCTCTGGCAAGTGAGTCTAGCCATCTTGACATCTGTGAACTCACTAATGTGCTCCACCTCTCCTGAGAGGAAGGAGATACATTTCCCTACCATTTATCACAAGCCGATTATATTAAACATTTAAAGGGGACATTAAAGGGGACACAAGATATTGCACCTACAACAACCAGCTCTTAGAGAACACATTAACAATCCAGATTGCTAAACCCTAAATCTAATAGTTCTAACAGCAGCATCTTAGGGCTTTCTGAACATCATTTGCCTAAGGCCTTGGTGCTGTAGTTCTAGTGTTTTACATTACAGCAAAAGCAGTCAGACAGAAAAAAAGCCAACTGATATTCAGGAGCACTGTATGTGAAAGCACAGCTCCTTAGCACAGTCACTATGTTGTAGGATCTTCCTTAGTTTAGAGGCTAGAAGAGGCTTTTTCTTCTCCCTCTCAACTTGACAGTTAATTAAAAACAAACCTTTCCTTGGTTCCCATTGCATATTTTATGTGATGAACTGGTTCAAAAGAAACTCTTTTTGAATGGTGGGGAGCAGGGGAAGCCCTTATATAAATGATCACATCACTTTATGATTCCTTATTTAATATTGCATAGCTTTTTCCCTCTCTTCACCTCTTGTTTCTGATATTCCATTTTAAAAAGTCTGCTCTGTTTGTTTTGCTAAACTGACATCCTAGCAAATCAACCTGTCCGGTATTGTAGGTGGCAGAGCCTGTACATCCTGCTCTTTGAAACCTAAAGAGAAAAAAAATGTGGACAGAGAAGAAGTCTGACCGAATTAATAGGATTTGTTCCTCAGAGGAATAATTCACAATGGCAGTGACTATGACTCTGGGGGGTGAGGGGGAAGACCATGCTTTAAGGGCAGATTGTTCTGTTAAGTCACAGATCCACATTGCTGAGCAGTCATACCATGCTTGGGTGGGCCCTGGGATTGTATCACGCCTCATGGAGGCACAATCCCTCCTCAACTCATAGTGGATGTGCTCTCACTGCACCACCACTTATTAGGGTACAGGGTGCGGCGGCTGGTGTGAAGGATGGGTGGAGAGAAGGACTGAGGCCTCTATATCCCCGTTATGGTGGCTAGCACTCTAACAGGAGTTGTAGGGGTTGCTATGGTGCCTGCCTGTTTTGCAAGGCCCAGAAAAGTGGGGAAAGATCCCCTGCAACCTTCTCCCTGCTCACTCCCCTGCACAGTGGCCAACTGCAGTGCGGGCCTGGAAAATTATAAAACCTCCAATCATACAGTTATTGCCTAGAAGAGCAGGATGAAAATAATTATTTACAATTAGAGCAGGGGATAACTACCAGTACCCCAGTTGCATAGCCCTTCCTATGTGTCAGTTTCATCAGCTTCACCTGTAATCAGCTCTGGTGTATGGTGCTTCTTAGTCTTCTAATTTGGAGATAAACTGGTGAATACGCATCTCCTTTGGCTGACCGTCGATGGGTGGTTTCCTGTGATGAGAAGGAGTAGATAGGAAATTCATAGGAGTACATAGGGAAAAGGAAGAAACTGAAAATATTGGTGAGGAGGAGGTGGCTCAAGTGGTGATTTCAACTGTGAGGTAAATAGAAATAGCATCTTCATAAATGAATAGATTAAAAAGGCCAGAATGATCACCTAAATATGACCTGCAAAATACAGGACATCAAATGTCACCCAGTGATTCCTGCACTGAGCCCAGTAATATATGACTGAACTAAAGCATCTCTTTAGAAACAAGTCCAGTCTTGCTTTAAAGTCTCCATATGATAGGGGATTACCACATCTCTCAGAAAGCTGCTTCAGCAGTTACTTACCGTCCCTCTTAAAAACGTGCTTCTTAGTATTATGTCAGATGTCACAGCTGAAAGCTATGTAATTCACACTTATTTTTAGGCTGGTTTGTTATAAAATGGAATCAAACTAACTCCTCCCTACCCCCCAAAACAGCATGAACCTCTGCTCCAACACCTTGTAATTGTTTTTATGTTGACAAAATTGAGTAACATTTTTCTTTCTTCTTTATTTAGCATGTTGTTGGAATTATTAATAATATTTGAAATTATTAATATGGGAAACCACCAAACTCTAGTTTAACCATAAATCCCTTTATCAACTCCAAAGGCTAAATGGTATTTTATACAGTTGCTCTACACATGCCTAAGAAAGCCTTAATCATAAGCAATTTACCCTATCCAAACAGTAGGACCCTTTGTCGCTTCTACAGATCCAGACTAACACGGCTACCCCTCTGATACTTGAAAACATTTATAGGCATTTGAGAAAGATATTTACAAACAGGCTAAACCCAGGGGCACTAAGACCCATATTGATCGGCTCTTGCGTGGTCACACAGGTATTACCAATGAATCCTTTGACAGTTTACTTTTTATAGCCTTTAACAAAGAAGTGATGTCATTGCCAATTACTGACTTCAGCTAAAAAACAATCTGAGACAATTCACCTTTATTTCCAGTCTTAATGCAGATAAGATTGACTATCTCCTTTCTTCCCCAAGGTCTTTCCTCCCCATCTCTTCCCTTCTTTCTTGCTTACCAGCAGAACTATGGGAAGGTTTGTGCTTGTTTCTTTTAAAGCAGTTTTTCTTTGTTTTGTTACTACAGCTGTTTATTTTATTAGTTACTTTTTGAACCATACATCTTTCTACACTACAAGTAATAGGTAATTCTCTCGGACTTCCTTTACTTGCTGATTAGGATTTTTTCCTTACTAGCCGCAAACCATAAAGCAAATATGTTGTTGTCTTAACCATACTTATGTGAACTTTAATTCTTCTTTTTAATTTCATAATCATCCTACACACTTACACATCCTACTCTTGTCCTGACTGGACTTGAAATGCAGTAACTGCAAGAAAGATCTCAACTCAAACAGAAGCAACTACTGGAAATCTCACAAGAAATCCCTCTCATTCTCCCAGGGGACCCTGATTCAAAGCCCACTGAGGACTATGACAGTCTTTCCATTCATCTTTGGAACAAACCCAAGATACTCACCCTTGTTTTTAGAACAAAAGATTCAGTCTTTCAGATGCTCATTTGAAACAAAACATGGCTATTAATTTTAGAAGTGGATCCAAGAAGGGGGCATTTCAACTTCAGTTCGCATTAGGTTTCAAGGTTTGTGTTAAGGGCATGACAAAGCTGGAAGGATCTGGAAATGTTTTGGCAAATATTATCTTCTTCTGTCATGGAGAAGAGAGTCACAAAATTCATGACAATCCCTGTTGTTTGTGAAGAATTTATACTCAGCTTGCAGTTTTGCCTTCCCCAAATTTTCACCATAGCCTGTTTTGTTTGTGAACTCACTTTCCATACTGGCAAAAATGGAAGTAAAGCATTAACTCAGAATTAAAAAGCAGGTTTTGCCCCTGAGCACATTGTCCAAAAAAAAATTGAGGCAGAACCACCATTTTGTTTCACTTGATACAGCTCCTGGTTAGAGGAAAGAGATATTTCAGCAGCTTAGGAAGCCTGGATTTTTTCCCCCCTTTCTCTCTCCATACCCATCACTGTGATTCCTGGATTCTAGTGGATACTAATGACTGACAATCTTCCCAGCTGGCATGTGCTATCCCATGAAAAACTTGATTTGACCTTTATAAGCCCTAGACATCAACAATAAAACTTAAATCCTGAAGGCTGTTCTCAAAATGTCCAACTAGAAGGGCTTATTGAAAGGTGGGGTTACAGGAGCATGCGGATCCCAAAGTCATCTGAATATTCCAGTCACATCCATATATGTAACCCATAGTAGGTTTTTTAGCCAGCTGCAACAGAATATAAGTGTCTCACTGTGAAACATAGAAATACAAAGAGGAACCAGATATATTTCCATTGTGTGTTGCATGTATTTTTTTGTGGATTTAATAACTCAGGATCTTCTTAAGCAACATGATGTGAAGACATAACTAGGTTCCAGGTATAACTGCCTCACTGTCATCTCCCTAGGGGGAATGGTTTCTTTTCAGTATACAATCCATCTCCTAGGGTTGCTTTATTGTTATTATGGAGTTTCTCTGATTAATACGTGTAAATAAATTCATCTGGTTTTCTCAGATCATCAGAAACTGCTACTTTGTGACAGAAATTTGCAACTGAGAAAATCCACCTTCAGAATCATTCTCTGTTTGATGTTGTTTATATGTGCTGAAATAATGAAGCACCTGAAGAGATGCTTGTAAGAAAACTGTCACAAATATGTTGCAGCTCTTTGTACAGCAAGTCGCTGGCTCTTATGCACATTTCAAGATTAGGTTGGAAATGTTCACTATAATCCAATGGGGCGAGGGGAGAAGAGCTAGGGTTTTATTGAGTTCTCAGAGAAGGGAGGTTCTGGAAATCTTATCACTGGGAGAATGTCCATCTATCCTTTTATGACAGGTCTGCATGAGTCAGGCCTGCATGAGTCTCATGCTGAGTACCTGAAACCTAACTTGTGTCTCGTTTTACTTTGGATGCTAACTAGATGTGTGCTCTTGAGCATGGCAAGTCCAGTAGTTGATATTTCACTCTTCTTATCCAATGGGCTAAAGTATTTGTTTATACTTAACAGATACGCAGCTGAGGTGCATAGCAATATTACCTGGTCTCTACAAATGTAAATGAAGCAACATCTGCCTCACCGGAAGAACATATAAAGACAGCATCTGGGTTAGTGTCATTATCTGTGACAATTGTCACAGATTAATCAACACATGTAACTTTTTTATAAATTCTACTGTTATACATTTAGCTTGATTATCATTGCACTGATGCGTATACCAAATGTTCTTCTTTTGCCATTCTTCAAAGAATGTGTTTATTATAGCATAGGGCAATCATCAGAAATTAACTGCAAATTATTTATATTCTTATTTGCATGAAATAGGACTGGTAGTGATTCCTTTAGGTATCTATGACCCATTGAAAATATACTTCAATATGATTTTTAAAAATCATAACATGGTTGAAGATGCAAACCTAACATTGCAGTTCTTCAACATATTATCATTTGAACAAATGTCATGAAATGGATGAACTGGTCCACAGTTTTCAAATTCTTGCTATATTTGGGCCCTAGTCCATCTGTTTTAGGCTTGGCTCTGCAAGGATTTTAAAAAGAATGCTAAAGTTGTCCTTCTCCATTTTGAATTGAACTTTGTGGATAACCCTGCTCTGCATATATTAAATGACATATCTGATTTGAAGACAACAACCTACTTGCAAAAATCAGTCTGTTGGTTCTGAAAGAAGATTAAATTAAGGCACTAGACAGGAAATATCCATCAGCAAAGGTCAGAGCTGGCTTTAAGATTTTTGGGAAGAACAAGTTTGATAAGATGAACAGACTTCACTCTAAGACTTAACTGACATTTTTAGATAAAAAGCGTGGTTTTCATGCTAAAATCAGCCTTTTCTGCTAAAACAGCAAGGGTATCCAGCATATTGTCTGGATTCCATCCAACCTCAGGATTAGACAATTTTTCAATGGATGGTTCTACAAATAAGATGGATTCTGGGGAGTACAGGGCCCTCAGACACCACAGAGGTTTTTGTATTATTACAGTTTAACAAATGTTATTATATATTTATTTGGTGCCCATCACATAATATCTGGGCACCTAATAAAGGTTGAGGCACACCAAACACCATGTCTTCCTGTCAGTTAGAAAAAAAGGTTTAATCAATTAGGAAGAATTTGACAACAACTGTCTCTTTCCAGGAGAGGCCGTGAGCAACAGCTAATTGAGTACAAGAACTATCAGCAACATATGAACTGCGTATGTGCAACATGTGAGACTGGAAGGAGAGATAGCAGCTCTTCGATACCATATTAATGATAGGTAGATAAAGACAAAAAGTCTGCCAATAGAAAAATACTATTGTGGTAAAAAAAGTAATCTGTTTGAATGTGTCAAGGAATTTTTTTTTCACATTAAGGGAGTTCTAGGAACTTTTTCTGACAAAAGAGGAGTTATTCTTTTGAAAAATCAATGACAACATAAATGTCATTTTCACATACTATGCACAATACAGTTTTTCAGAGCTCTACAATTTTTAGCAGGCACAATGCCACCTTAACAGATGGGAAAGAGTATAAACATGCCAGAGAAACAGTTTGTGCCTGAAGTTTCAATGCTGGTAGCCAAACCTCATCCCAAAATGTTTAAAAAGCATTCAGTGCAGACCAGCATGGGTGGCTAGAGGGGATATGTCATTCTGGAGCTCTTGGATTCTGGATTCACTTTTAAAATCCCCAATATACTGAATAAAATATATAGTCTGTGCTCTAAATGCAACAGGATTAGTGTTCTGCATGTGAGAAAGAAGGAAAGATATGCAGTATACAGGATTATATGGTACTCTTTACTTGCATGCAAAACTTACAGAGGTCACCAAGAATTATGCATACAGGTGATGGGCACAACTGTATACTTTAATAAGTAAATCTCAGTTCCTGAACAACTCTCCACAGGAAGCACTCTTGGATTTTCTTGGCCATGTGTAGAGGTTGGCTCCGTGACCTTTTGTTGTTCCACATATGCATTTGGCTCAATAGTACCTTACAGAAACAGAACAGGTTAATGGAAGCTCTTCTTCGTGAAAACACAAGACATGTCGACTCAGCACAAATCAAGCTTCAAATCCATCATTGCTTAATTGTTTCCAGTTTGGCCAATAAGAAAACTGTCCCTATTGTCTCTGTGCCTTTGCTCTGAAAGTACACAGCCTGGAATTCCAGATATCACACACCGCTACCAGCTTATTTCTTTCCAATAATGTTCTATATTAAGTACAGTAGTTAAGAGACCCCATACAAATTGTTCATTGGATGTTAAATATTTTTTGTCTTCCCTCTGCTTTCTCCTTTATTTCAGGGCACAGTTTGCTGCCTAGTAAATTACCACATATATGGACTAAATACATCATTAAGTAAGCAGCCTGAGTTGAAAATTGGATGTATTTTTTAAAGTGCTGATGTATGTGTTTTGGAGGTGTTACCTTATATAACAGATGGGAGAAGAAAACAGTCAGACAGCAGCTCCTTTGCTCTACACTTGGCTGCTTTGTTAAATAAGAATAAGCCAATTTAATTAATATTGATTTAACACTGAATGTCCTTGCAAAATATTGCCCTTTGACACTTTTTTCCCCATCAAAGGTGCACAAGCTGCAGAAAGTAAAAATAAAAAAAAATAAATTAAAATCCATTTGCAGCCCTTATAGGCTAATAAATTTAGAAACAATATTTGGGTTTAGGTATCTCATAAGATCGCACCAATTGTCATGTTGGGTGAGGTGCAGCCAATAATTTGCCTTAATGATGGCTTTAAGTGGGAGGGAAACAAGTGGTGGAAGGTTCATGTTAGGATGTTGAAGGAGAAAAAGCCTAGGGTGCACTAATAAAATTAGACTTTTCATGTCAGAGCACTAGTGAACACGAAGATGTAGAAGAAAGACCATAACCAAAGTTCAACTAGCCTAAGGTTCTGTAGGCCAGAGTTAGGTCTCAGTTCAGTTGCATACAACTGTTTTGTTTTTTGTTGACAGCTGAAGAATATTTGCCGTGTACTTTTTTGCTAGTTGATGCATTTCCCCAAAGGAAGAATTCAGCTTCTTCATCTGGCTATTGCTAAAGTCTCAGGACTACATCATTCTTATAGCATTGCTATGTTTTCTCAGCTTTCAGGACTAAGACCATTCCTTCTTTACCTGACATAAATTGGCATAGCTCCAGTGAAGTCAATGGAATTATGTTACTTTATACCAGCTGAGGATTTGGTCCATTGTGCTTAACCCTTTCAGAAGTCTCTCAACTGAAGTAACAAGTTTTGAAATTTGGTGCAGTGCCAATAAATATTTATGGCTCACATGACTGGCATGTCCCAGTTTAGGAGTATCTTCAATAAGGCAGGGTGTGCTGACCTCAGTCCTCTCAGTCCTTTATGATCAAACAATTAGAAATTGAGTAGGCAAGCTTTTGGGCAAACACTTGCCAGTAAACCATAGCAGTTATTTTGGTTTCCTTGTCCTTGCTTGAAAATTATCTGCTTCTCCCAAATATCCTCCAGGTTCTTGTCTACCAGATGTCCAACTAGGGAAAAATGCCAAAAGTTTACGATGTGTCCAAATGGGTGATGGGTCAGTTTTCCTGCTTGTCATTTGAGAGTTGCACAGTGGTAGCAGCCAGTCACTAGGAAATATAAAAGCATGTAGCTGACCATCAAGAATGGATGATATTCTCTCCTTCTCCCTTCATCTCGATGTAGGCCCTATTAAAAGTTCTGATGCTTTAAGTCAAATCACTATAATTTGGTGGGTTAAATAAATATTTTTTCATTTTAAAAAGTGATCTATATAAAGAGGATATCTTCAAATATTTCCAACTCTCCAATTTGAACATAAATCCCATTTCCTTTTAGATAAAGTTAATTATTCTGTGTTATGAGCACTATTAAAGTAAATGGTTTTTAAACAAGTGCTGGGCTTGGCATACAGTCTGTTTGAACTGCCACCTTGTACTGACACCATAACAGTGAATTTATGAAATCACAATCATTTGAGAACAAACTGTAATGTCAAATACAGAATTATGACTGCGCTGTAGGAGCAAGTAGGAGAATGTGGGCTACAAAAGAGAATGGGAATAATCACATATTATTTTCTGTTTGCAAAGAGGTGGGTTTTTAGAAAAATGCTTTTAAAAACAGCTTCAAGAAATCCACAGCCTATAAATTCAGACATCTTACATTTCAAGAAAGCACTATACTAGCATTAATTTGGGTCAAGTTTAAAAAATATGAACCGCAGATCATTAATTTTATAAACAGCCTTCAGGCTTAATGTGCTCTAATTTCATGATTTGGGCCTAGGAAGTTTATTTTTCTAAACATAGATACAACAGCACTGTATTTGAACACAAATTGTGTCATTAATGGTACATGAAATCTTGGTTTGACCAGTAGAAAATAATGCCTTCAGTGTGTCATTTGTGTAATCAGGAACTGAGAAAGCAAGTCTTTCTGTGGAGTGTGAGTAACCATAAATACAGACAGACTTGGGTTAACTATTAAAGAATTAAGAGCAGGGACTTCAAATGATTTAGTTAGAGGTGAGATAAGACTTTGTTATGCAGCATGCCAGTATAGAGGGTTACGTCTCAGAATTTCTACTTGCTCTTGTTTACAGATTTCAGCATTTTCCAGCAGTTCAGTTACATACTGCGGGTACCTGGTGGGCTTGTATTAGGGGTGGCCAGCTCACTGAAGCCAGTGCCTCTATATCTTTACGACTATTGTTACCTGTGCTAGCTAGATTAAAGCTAGCATGGGTATGTCTACCTGCACTACAATCACACCTTGATTTTCAGAAAAGACATATACTTAGGGTGTCACTGCTAAGACAGAGTTAAGGATGTTTGCGTGTCCTTAAATATTAATTTCATTGCTATCAAATGGTTGGGGTTTTCACCTTTAACATATGGAATATGTTTTTAAAACAAAACTAGAATGTTTTTGTAGGGCTTACAACAAATTTCAATCTTAGTTGCAGCGTAAGTAATTTTTTGTCTGAGATAAATATGTTTACAGACCTAGCTTCTTCTCCTTTGCTATAAAATCTGGACCAATAAAGCTATTTGTCCCTCCAATTAGAAATGCTTCAATTCAGATTCCTCTCTTAACCCAATGCCAGATTTCTACTGAATTACCTGTATTAATGTGAGTACTTTATTAGAGAAAATAGGTGTGTTTCTGTGATATTTAACAGGCGAGAAATTGTTTTGTATGAGACAAATAATACCTTATTATGCCCGGTCTATTCATTGTTTAAAATGTATTTTATTGACTTTCAAAAGCTCCGGCTACTCTGCTTGGCCTGGGCTGCGTCCTGCTGCTCGGGCTGCTCCATGCACTGCTGCCCCAAGCCGCTCTCCCCGTGAATTTGCAACAGAAAATCAAGGACTCCCCAGTCGGACATGGAACACTTGTTGCTACTAATCATGGTTGTTGCTGTTGTAAATCCTACCCAGATCCCATGAGGTGAAGTGGCAAAAGGAGGAAACACTTGGAATGCTACACCGCCAAGTTGTGGTAATGAGGCAGAGGAGGGCTTTAAGGATTTACCCATAGAAAACTGTACCACTAATCCCCCCCATAGGAATTTGGCAGTGTCGGTATGTGGTGTATGGATTGGAAGGGGCGGAGGGGTCTCGACCTGGTGGAGAATATCAAATTTATCAGGAAATATTGCATGGTATTCCTTAGGATATGCCATAATGACCTGGAACAACACTTCCTCAATGTAATATATGGCATCATATGCCAGCAATGCCCCCCTGCTATATACATCGGCCAAACTAGACAGTTCCTACGTAAAAGGATAAATGGACACAAATCAGATATTGGGAATGGCAATATACAAGAACCTGTGGAAGAACACTTCAATCTCCCTGGACACACAATAGCAGATTTAAAGGTAGCTGTCCTGCATCAAAAAAACTTCAAGACCAGACTCCAAAGAGAAATTGCTGAGCTACAGTTTATTTGCAGATTTGATACCATCAGCTGAGGATTAAACAAAGACTGTGAATGGCCAGCCAACGACAAAAACAGTTTCTCCTCTCTTGGTGTTCACACCTCCAGATCAGCAGCTTGCAGTGGACCTCATCCTCCCTGATTACATTAACCTTGTTATCTCAAACCTGATTCTTGCCTGCATATTTATACCTGCCTCTGGTAATTTCCACCACATGCATCTGAGGAAGTGAGTCTTCGCACACGAAAGCTTATGCTCCAATATATCTGTTAGTCTAGAAGGTGCTATAGGACTCTTTGTCGCTCTTGCAGATCCAGACTGACACGGCTACCCCTCTGATACCTAATAAAAACATAGTAAGAATTAAAATAACCTGTAGGAAATTTTACTTCCATCATAAAAACAAAACTTGTATATAATGGATATACAATTTAGTTTAATACCGTATGGAAGAATTCCTAAAACATAAAAATAACCTCACATAGGCTCTGCTCAGGACACAGCACAATGACCTCAACCCCCCTCAATCCTTTTGAACCCCCTCAGTCAATTTGAAATTGAGTAGGCAACTTTCATAGGTAAATGCAAAGGAGAGTCCTTAAGTCCTATTGAAATTGATGAGAGTTAAAAACATGTTTAAAGTTAAGCACATGTTAAGTGCTTTCCTGAATAGGGATGTTCTTAAGCACTGGCTTAAGTACTTTCCTAAATTGGGGCCAAAAGTCCTGAGCAAATGCTCATTGAAATCAATGGGACTACACATGTAATTAGGCTTGTAGTCAAGTATGTTGCTAAATCAGAGCCTCAACCACTCTAAACCTAGAACTGCTGGATGTTATATCATTATCAGTATGCATACACTTAATGAGCTTTCTTCTTCTTCTGAGGATGATGATGATTCTTCTACAAATCTTTAGGAATGAGACTTCACTGATCTCATAAATATTTTGAAGGTATTACTAATATTTAACACTGAGTATTCAAAAATGTGACCTAAAACAAAGCAAAAGCAAAATCAAAACAAAGAACCCAATAGCAACAAACAAACCCAGAGTTGAGTCATGATATAAAGATAGGACAGATCGGAGGTTTGGGGGCTGGGGAGTAGGGGAAAACGTTTTACAAGGTAGCAATTTAAATAGTCATTTGAACTAGGGACACTTTGAGGGCTTCTCCCTACCACTACAGCCCTCTATGCCACTGTGTTAGTATACGGGGCTATAAAAGCCCCATGCCTGGCTGGGGGATATGTTCCTCTGGCACAGACACCCTATGGATAAGTAGCCATCTGCAGGACATCTCTCTAGCCTCAGTATAGAAGGGGGCGAGAGACAGGAGAGGAGTAAGTAACCCCTATATAAATGCCACTGAAGTTTATGTGGGTATATTTATCGACCCAATGGTATTGATGAAAGCCAGTTAACATGGTAGCACTGCTACAGATTTTCAATCATGTCACCTGGTTGGTACATTCCATGTAATAGGTAGAGGAAAATTGGACTCATCTTAACAAATGAGGATATCTGTGCCAGTCAACCAGGTATAAATGTGGCACCTTGTGAGCAAAATAGGGTATTGTACTGTATGGGCTTGTTTTTTTCTTGCTTTGGCATTACCCCTTCTAAGGCTATGAACCTGAGGTCTTAAATGAATCACTTTAATAGGCTTAGTAAACTGCAGCTCTAAGGTTAGTTTATGTTTTCTGGAATTCAGAATAATAAATGTTCATTCTGAAAGAGTTCAGCCCTGAACGCCTCACAGCATTGCACAAAATTTTTTTATAAACAGGCTGTAAATGATTTTTATTTTTATTTGGGTATATGGCTACACCCTATTTAGGATTATGTGGTAATAATTCTTCAGTTCCTTTTTTAACCTCACTACTATAACATCTTCATTCATTTGGAGTCTCCCGACTCATCTTTTTTTCTGGAATTATTGTTTTCAGTTGCCAACATGGCAACCCCCTTCTCTGCTGTTGAGAATTCCAACATTAAGAGATCATGACAGGTGAAGAAAGTAGAAAGCAAACAGGGAAGCAACTGTGAGGTGAAATCGGGATTTTTCAAGGGCATTGGACAGCTGACAACCTTCCTTGTTTTTTAACTGTTAAAATTTTGTGTCGTATAGATGGACCCTCACAATATTGTTATATTTGTCTTCTTCCCTTGCAACAGATCACAGCTGCACTCATGGAGCCTGATCATAGAATCATAGAATATCAGGGTTGGAAGGGACCTTAGGAGGTCATCTAGTCCAACCCCCTGCTCAAAGCAGGACCAGTCCCCAATTTTTTGCCCCAGATCCCTAAATGGCCCCCTCAAGGATTGAACTCACAACCCTGGGTTTAGCCAGCCAATGCTCAAACCACTGAGCTATCCCTCCCTTTGATCCTGAGGGGAATCTTTGATACCTAACATTATTTATATAGAGCACTGACATCTTTCCCCTGGTGATGCTCTTTTGTAAATTAATTACAATCAACCACCTCTGAGCCCTCTGTGTTGTGTGTTTGTGTATTGCTATGAATTTTAAAGACACTATTAGATCCCATATCTAGTGAGTTACAATAACGTTTTATGTAATAAGTGTGAACTTCACTCTTTGTGGAGGGCAAGCACCATTTAAGTTCAGTTTAAGTCTTTCTTTGAGTATTTAAGAAGAATATAGATGATGCATAAACCTTCTGCTGGAATTTCTCATTTGGGTGAATTTCACCCACATGTGATGTGTACTACTATTTATGTAAAACAGCTTCCATCTCTCACTGAATTCAGCCCCAGGTAGGTAGTAATATGGGGGGCTTGATGAGCATCATTATTGTGTTTCATAGACTCATAGCTTTTAAATGTAGCGGTCCCACTGAGTGCTCAGTAATGCACCCAGAATCTCATGCCAACACTTGTGCATACAGTTGCCACAGCTGCAAATGTGTATTGGACAATGGCACACACAGTTGGGTATTTCTTGTGTTCAAGTGAATCCCAATGAACAGGTATGTGGAGTCAATGAATATGACTGATGGTGTCATGCTTTTACTAAACTGCATAACAGTAGTGAGCTCTGGCAAAAATGCTGAGGTATTGCTTCTACTGATACAATGAGAATCCAGAACACAAGGTTTCCAGTGGTCCATTGAAAGCTCCATTTATATTACAGCTGCTGAAACCAGAAAACTGGGATCCATTCTACAATTCTGCCCCCACCTTCTCCAGGGATGTGCAACATCCACTGTGTGCTATTGGGTATTTTTGCTCATGTTTTTTTTTTTTCATTTTCATTTATCTTAAATGGCAGCAGCATGGAGATGGGGATGCAGCAGAACTGCTATAGAACGTGTTGCTATAGAACTGATCAAAGCAAGCAGAAATAGGAGGAGGAGGAGTGTAGGTAAAAGGGTGTTGTCCTCCCAAATCCAGTACAGCCCAAGTGGAGGCAAAGAGGAGGAAACCTGCTGTATTGTTTCCTCTCCCACTGTCCCCTTCCCTCCTGCACCAGAATCTAGCACAACATCTGCTATAATTTTCTCTTGTTATCTGCTTTTTGATGACACTGCCCTCTTCTGGCTTCTCAGCATATACATTAAACCAAAGTAAAGTCCCTCAGATTCATTTTTGGATGTGAGATGAAGGGGGCTGTACATTATGTATCAGAAAGTACAAGAGTCAAAGAGAGTTGCAAGTGTTAAGTTACACCAGTTTTGACTCACCTCTGAATTTGGTCCATTAGCTTTATTTGAGTTATTCTGGAATCCGGCTGGTCATAATTAGAACATAATTCCCCCCCCCTCCCACACCTTGTATTCTGCCCTGCTCACCTGCAATACTTTAAAATAGTATATTTAGACCTGCAGTATCAAACTTGCATTTATCAAATTCACCTTCACAAATCTTGTTATGCTTGTGTGCTAGAGAAACAGAGATAAAGAATCACTGTCATCCAGTTAATATCCTAACCTTACGACATACATGACTAGAATGCTGAAACACAGTTCTGCCTTATAGGGCCTTGTCTCTCTATTGCCCTAAGGCCTGATGCTGTGGAAACACTCCCACACCTGGTGTTATGAAATTCTATGGAACTAGACATGGGAGAAGGCCAACACATGTACGTGTTTGCCCTTGAGAGGAATGGTGCGGGTCAAAATCACCAGTAAGCATGCTGTGAATAGCAAATACAAAAGTAGTTCATACATTTAAATAGTCAGAAGCTGAATAATCCACATGCTCCTAATACAGCAGTTTAAAAAAATGGTTAAAAACAAACTAAACCTCCAGAATTTTGGGGCTCTGATCATTCTTAATGTCTAACTACATGTACATAGCATAGTGTTGCAATTGTTGTAATATTGCATTTTATGTAAATATTCTTAATTGAAAGATTTAAATTTAAATTTCTTAAATTAAGAAAGTGTAACTCACAGAAGAGGAGTATGGGTCTCGGGACTGATGGGTCTGCTACACCTGCCAGCATGTGATTAATTTTAAGCACATGATCAGATACCTAAATGACTTGCAGAACAGGAGCCTTAGTCCTTTAGCTCAAGTAGCGGTGGCTCATGCTTTTATCACTAATGGACCAGGGTTTCAGACCCCACTGTTGGCCTAAACAAGGGGTGCTATTTAAATATTATTTCAGAACTATAGAAGCCCCAGATTTGTCAGGTTGCTTATGACCTACAAGCTATGTGGCAACAAACGTACTGTATGCAATTTAAAACAAAATGCAAATGCAAGGGCTCGTCTTTCACATAACTGCACTTTGTAGGGTAGATGTGTAAATAAAACTGGGACAAATGTTTCTTTTGCTCCTGCCAGATAATTTTGCATGTTGCCAGTCATGCTACAATTGTGAGGCAATATGTCATCTGACATGTGCAATAGCCCAATTTTTTGCCAATTTCTTGCCAAGAGAATAACCGTGAAAGTTCTGCTTACCTACTAAAATAATCGCTATATTCATGTCATTTTACAGACATATCAATTGTAGGAAGAAAAATATCTGTTCTATGCAATGTTTCTTAAAAAAATACGGCTATAGGTTGAACTAAACAGTCTTGGAGTTGAGAGCTAAGAAGCTACCTCCAGTTGTTTGATTCCTCCTGTGTTCAAGGAAACAGGACTTCATATACTCTATATACATAAACAGGTTTCCATCAAAGAAAGAACTATCATCAATTTCTCTTTGTAATAGAAACACCTGGAGTACCTTGGATTTTGGCTTACTGTTAAGGGGCTAGAGTATATTTCTTCCATTTCTTAAATGTATTGCACTGAATGTTACAAAATAAACTAATTGAATTGGCTGTTTAATTTAAATCACAGGTTAAGTTAGACATTGTTTCATAACTAGTTTCATGAAAACTAGGTGGTGAATAGGCTCTGTTGATCAGTTTTTACTGTAGTATTTTTATTGTATAGTTTGTTTTATTGATTTTAAAGCAACTACTACCCTAGCAGTTTTAGTTCCTTGCATTTCTTTCTATAACCACGCAAAGAAAATGCAATCATGGGCAACACCATAGCCAATACAAAAACAGCCAAAATTATCAATACTGATGAGCAGAGCTGGTAAAAAAAAAAAGATATATTCCTTTTTTCTTCGATGATGGCATTTTTTCAAAACCAAACACTTTACAAAAGTTTTTCAAAACACACACAAAAAATCAAAAGGTTATTTTTTTCAACCCCTCCCTGTTTTTGGCTTTATTTCATTCTGTCAATTAATGCAATCGAATGTATGATGTGTAGAGTGTTTTTGTTTTTCTTTTACCAATCTATAACTTTGCCAAAGCTGAGAAAGTTTAGAAAAGTTAAAGTGTCAAAAGGAAAAATGAAAAGAAAAAATCCTTAATTTTCATATATCACTTATTTGTGGAGTTGGTCAGAAAATAAGATTCTCCCCTCAGGGAAAATTTTTATGTTTTGACAAAAATATCAAAAGTCAAAAATTGTTCCACAAAAATATTTGTTTTTGAAGAGAAAAACTTGATTTGGAAATGTTGCCATGGTGTCTCATGGGAATTATAGTTCATGTGACCCTTGTCCCCATTCTTCTCTATGGGCTAGGCTCCATCTCCCAAGTGACCCTAAGGTCTCCACTCTTGCTGAACTACCCAACTATGTCATGGAATTCCCTGGCCATTTCCACATTTTAAAAAGAATCCAGTTTTCATCAGAAACTTTTCTTTTCTTTTTTCAAGAAAAGTCAAAATTTTCCAAACAATGGAGACCCTTTTCACAAAAATTGGCATTTAGTCAAAACCCTAATTTTCTGTTATCAAACAGTTTTGACAGTAAATTGTCCACCTGTCCTACCCATTGTCAAAAAAAAAAAAAAAAGGAATAAAGGGTGAGGAAAAAAAACCTTGATTTAAAAAAAAAACACTTAAAAAAAAGAAATTATTCCACTAAAACACTGAAAAATGAAAGTAACCATCTAGAAACTAATTTACAGCTTAATTTTCAAAGCATGTGTGGTCAGCATTTTCTGATAAACAGCCACTTGTAGGAAGTCTTAAATCTGGCAGTCAAACATTGAGGTATCCAAAATCATTGGTCACTTTTGAAAATCATGGTCAGTGTGTTTACTAGTGTGATATTCAGATTCTAATAGTATTCAATGGTAGATGTGTCCAATACACCAGATTTGTAATAGCATGGAATGTGGGAGGGATGGGAGTTATGTTTCTTCTTAACCTAATGTTTATATTTTGTTGATATTCAGAAATGTTAATGCAGCTAACACAACACCAATTATGGTCTCTCCTGCTCTACGCTGTCCTTGCTAAACTGTGTCCAGAATCATGTCAGTTAATTCAATTGTTCACAACTATGTTCAGATGCAGTACAATTTTGGTAGGTAGACGAGATCTATGTGCCCCACTTATGACCTGAAACACAATGGCCCAAAAGCCATTTCCTCAGCTGGAGTAAATCCATGTAGCTCCAATTACCTCAGGGCAGGTACCCTATTTACATTAGCTAAACATATAGCCCTAATTTCAAATTTCAGTTAATCCAGTGTAAAGTGGAGTTACTTTAGTGAAATGTAATTCAGCTCAGAATCTGATCCCTAATTGTACATGGTAAAACATGAAATTGTTTATAGAGCTATAGATAGAACAATAATTAGGAAGTGTTTGAAATTCCAGAGGTCCATGTGTTATTTATTTATTTAATTTATACATTTGATACTTTTGACTAATAAGAAGAGAGATTTGTAACAAGATGCAAAAAAAACCTGGACGTCTTTCAGTAAATGTTATCTTTAGTGTAAACATTTGAACTCTGTAACTTTTCATTCTTCCTGTATTGTCAGTGCAATAAAAATAATGGCCAGGAAGAGATGAATTTCAAAATCCATCCATGTGGCCTGATTCTGCCTTTAGGACCAATGGGACTTCTCCTGAGCCATTTTGTTAATCACCACTGTTCCTTAATTGATGAATAGTTCTGAAGTCCATCTCTTCTCAAATAGCCTAGACATAATCATATTCATCTCATTCGCCACAGCGTCTCTATGTAGATTGCTGCTGCTCAGATCTGATAAGTCTACTACTTGGAGATAGAATTTTTGCGGATGTCAATTTTGCATTATTTTCAACAAAAAATAACATCAGAAGAGGAGCTAGTTGAAATAGCATTCAGTTAATATTCAGTTACTCAGTTTCATGATGTTGTCGTCCCTAATTTAAATGCTTGTCTTCTGTGTTAAGCAGATCTACAACTGACAAAATACCAGATCAAATCCTCAGCAGGTTTAAATGGTCTTAGAGCCCTTTGAGGTCACAATGATTAATAGAAATTCAGAATATGACCCACTATTTTCCTGCTATTCAACCAACTCTGGTTGAACAGAGGCTGAGAAGAGCACTTAGGAGATTTCTTCTACCCTCAGGTTTACTAAGCCATCTCAAATAAATAACTCCCTCCAATACATAACATGGAATGTGAAGAGAGCATGAGTCAGAGCCATGTTGTTTGTGTTTATGGATATGAATTCTATACTATGGGCAACACACAATCAGGTCTAAATACACAGACTCACCATCAAGCCTGAGTAAAAGGCTTTGCTGGGAATCTCTCCAGTGGTACTATAGAGTAGCTATATGAAATTCAGTCCCAGTTCCAGTCCCAGTTCTGAAATAATTTTAATATGGACAATGCCTGTTAGGGGTAGCTCATTTTGCTTCAATTTTCTAATAGCCCAACATTCCTTTACATTTTTGTTGTATAAAACTTGAGGAAATGCTCTGTTTGTAATGTAAAGTCTTAACATGAGAGAAAGTGCTCGTTCAAAGACAATGCTGAAAAGAACCCTCATTGTAAAAGTGTCTTCTTTTGTATTTATACTCACAGAAAGCTATTTCAATCAGATTTCCTACTGACTGTCACCATTTTGCCTACCCTTATATCCCACTCCCAACAAACATAGTTACTTGAGAAATAATGCGCAGATGTAATAATTCTCCGATGGTTATCCGTCATCTCAGAGGCTCTCGTTTCTCCTGCAGTGACAAACCTTTGCATTTCCTGATAACCTAGTGGTGCAGTTTTGTACTAGTATTTTTTTCCTTATGGGCTTGTGAGGTTAGCCAGGAAATGTGTAAGGTGGGTAGGAAGGAGTCTACTGGGCATTTTAACATTTGGCTTGTGAGGTTAGACGAGGACTGTTCACCAGTTCTCTCCAACCAAATACATTCCTTGTTTTAGCCATTGCTTTCTTTGTGCTAGATTACACCTTACTTACATTGAGCAGTGCCTTACAACCCAAGTAGTCCCATTAAAATGGATGGGATTACTAGGTTAGAAAGGTACTATTCAGAATGAGTCAGGGGGGCACAACCTGGCCCTATAGTAGCAGGTTATTACTATTGGAAGAGCAGTTGTCATTCTCTCCAGGCCCATTTGAAAGAGGTAGAATGGAAATTATGTCCCCAGCACACATCTAATCCAGGGATAGATTGCTAGTAGTTTTTTTTCCCCAGAAAATGCTCCAGCTCAAATAAAGCTGATCTATGAGCCTCACAGCTCACAGAGTTTTACAGTGCAGTCAGCAATTTCTCCTCTGTTTTCTTGATAGAGAAGTCATAGATTTAAAAATGAGAGGTTTAACTGAGCAGCATCGGAAGGAATACAAAAAAGATGGTTTTGGTATTCAGGATGTCACGGAAGCACTACCTGGTGTTCTATGGACCTGATCCAAAGACATTTCCTAAACAAGGTATAGAAGGGCAGGAAGTAAAAGCAGCCCCTGTTCTAGCCAAACAACTCTGGGTATCATAATCACCCAACCTGCCACCACAGATGTGTTGTCACTCTTGTCTGTAGGCACATGAATCATGATGACAGTGGCCCTGTATTAATAAACCACCACATTGCCCCCTTCTAATCTTGTCATTACTCAGAGTTAAAATGACTTCAGTTGGGATGAACAGATAGAACTGAAGGCAGAACTTGGTCCAGTGATTTTAGAGAGATACCTCAACCTATTGGCAGATATCCACAAAGCCATATTAAAAAACAGTCACTAATAAAAAATGTATCCATTTTCTCGTAGCTGAAATAGCTTTCCTTTCTAGTGTATAGGGTAATTTAATGGTAGCAGTTTAACTAATAGTGTTAAAACATGAAAAATTTGAACAAACTGGAGCCAGGTAAGAAGGTGTCTTTTAAAGTCATAATAAATCTCAAAGGCTAGGTAAACTGAGTTGGATAAAATAATAATCGACCTGAACCTTTGCTCAGAATTAAAAAGGAACTATTTCTGATGTTTAAATAGATCCGCCTTTAACATCTAGAGATGTGATGTAATATTCCAATTCAGATCACAAGTGAAAATGAATTTGATGGCAATAATCACTGTCTATATCACAAAACTACTTCACCCATGACAACTTCTGTTCAAGAAAGGGTCAGGACTGCAAAAGCAAGGGGGCATTTCAGGTCAAGAGTGAAGTTCATTAGGGAGTGATCTAGGAGTACTTCTGCACTGTTGCTGGGAGAAAGTCTCCCAAGGTGGGCAGACAGACTTGTGCCAGTGGGGCTCACGCTAGCGCACTTAAAAATAGTGACATGGAGCTTCAGAGCCTGAGCGCCTGCACTAGCTGAAGCGCCCACATTGTAATATTTTTTAGCACACTAGCTTGAGCCCCATTAGTGAGAGTCTGTGTACCTGGCCTGGATCACTCCCAGCTCAAGTGTAGACATATCTATTGGGCTAGGAACTAGACTATCAACAGTTGGAGATCATTGATCAAAAGGAAGGGGCCCTGGCAGTCCTGTATGAAAGAAACATGAGCAGCTCCCACCTTCACTGAAGAGCTGAGTTAGGCTTGTATTATTCTGGTTCAAACCTATTCTTGTACATCCCTAGCTCCTGGTTTGGCTGGCTTTTGTTAGTATTACCAACCCTTCACTTTCAAGAGCACTGAGTTCACTCAAAACTTAAAAAAAAAAAAAGTCCTGTAAATATATCTGAGCTATTTCTTCCATCAATATACACTTTTGTTTTTATATTGGTGTCTATGAATCTACTTCAAAGTTGTCATATATTTTTGCTTCTCTATGTAACTTATGCTCTTTCTCTACCACATTCCTCAAACTTATCCAGTCTCTTTCAGCTACCCCAGGAAGCCATTAGATGCCAAGCACAGAGTATATTTTATCTTTACCAGTCTCCCAGAGAAACAGAAATCACAGAATTCACTAAAACTTCAAAAACTTGTATGTACTCTGATGTCCAGCTTTTTATTAGTGGAAACTTAACACATTTTGGGGCCAGGACAAGTCTCCTTGTGACATTCTAAACAAGCAGTGATTTCCTTGACAGAGGTGGGGATCATGGAAGGCATAAAGTCAGAATAGCTGGCTCACTTCCATCTACTTTCCTTCTTTTTCCTGAATATCTCTGCAGACATAGTGGGCATTCCTGGGTGGTGGGGAGTATGGATGGAGTATATCTGGAAGTCATTGTGCTCTGCTGATCCCACCTGTCAGGTGGTCGTTAGGGACCCTCTGTAGCTGACATAACTTAGATCTGCTTTAGGCTGCTCTAAGTTACACCAGGGACCAACTCAGTCCCTAGTCAGAGTGAGAATGTGGGAAACCTTTCCTCACCACTAGCCCCAGTTCTGTAGCAACTGCAAATGCATGAGAATTACTTCACAGATTCATAGATTCTCAGGTGAAAAGGTACCACAGTAATTGTCTAGTGTGCCCTCCTATGTAACACAGACCATACAAATTCCCCAAATAATTCCCAGAGCAGATCTTTTAGAAAAACATCCTGATTTAAAAATTGTCTGTGATGGAGAATCCAGCATCAGCCTTGATAAATTGTTCCAATGGCTAGTTACCCTCACTGTTAAAAATGTACACCTTATTTCCAGTCTGAATTTGTCTAGCTTCATCTTCCAGGCATTGGATCATGTTATACTTTTGTCTGCTAGATTGAAGATCCCATTATTAAATATTTGTTCTTCACCTGGGTATTTATAGGCTCTAATCTAGTCACTTCTTCACCTTCTCTTTGTTAAGCAAAACAGATTGCACTTCTTGAGTCTCTCACTATAAGGCATGTTTTCTAATCCTTTAATCTTTCTCCTGGTTCTTCTCTGAATCCTCTCTAATTTATCAACAGCCTTCTTGAACTGTGAGCACTTGAACCTAAGGACATAATATTCCAGCAGTGATCACACCAGTGCCAAATACAGAAGTAAAATAACCTCTTCTCAATTTTCTACAATTCTTAACTTATGATTCATATTCATGACTATCAACTTCCTCTTTCTCCCATTTGTTATATATTTTACAGCTGCCTTCACTTTCCATCTAAACCACTTTGTTTTTTTAACCAACACAGCCTTCTTCCACAATTGTGGTTTTTTGGGGCATCTAATACGGTGTTTTTAAAATGATTTCCAATTATCATTCACACTTTTCTGATGAAATACTTCCTCCCAGATGATTTTGCTCATAATTAGTTTCAACGTTGTGAAATTGGCCCTACTAAGGCACCAAGTGTATATATTTCTAGTCTGGACTTTATTCTGCTTGCACATTATAAAAATGATCAAGTCATGATCACCTACACCTAGGCTGCCGTTACTTTTAGGTCTCTAATCAGTTCCTCTTTATCTGTTAGGACAAGGTCTAATATTGAATTCCCCCATATGGGCTGCAATGTTTTTGAGTTAGGAAATTGTCATCTATAATATTTAGAAATCCCAAATTATGTTAGTACTGGCAGAATGAGACTCCAGCATGTGTGACTCAAATTGAAGTCTCCCATGATCACACAGTCCCGTTCCCTCCACCCCACACACACATTAAAGATAGGTGATCAAGGAGGTAGTTATCCTGTTCCCTAGTGCAATTTGGTGGTCTGTACCAGACACCAACTAGTACCCCATCTTGCACTTTATCTGTTAGGACATTGATCCACAAGCATTCATGATCATTTTCTTCCAAGTTATCTGTGGCTTGAAAACAGATAATGCCACTGTTGATGTACAGTGTCACTCCCCCTCCCCCTTTGCCCACTAAATCCTGCCTAAATAGGTTATAACCATTGATTTTAAGTTTTGTTAACATTCCAGTTGTGCGAATTATCCCACCAGGTTTCAGTAATACTAGCTAGATTGAATGTATGCTCATAAATGAGCTATTTTAATTTCTCTTGTTTGTTAACCAGCACTAGTTGTTACCTAGCATTAGTATATAAGCAATTTCAACTGACTAGATAAAGTCAAGTACATACCCAGCAAGGGGAAGATCTTCTTCTCTCAGTGCTTCTGAGGCTAATGTTCATCGGTGTCCACAGCTTGGACATAAATTATCATAGAATCATAGAACTGGAAGGGATCTCGAGAGCTCAAGGCAGGACTAAGTATCATCTAGACCATCCCTCATAGGTGTGTGGCCAACCTGCTCTTAAAAATCTCCAATAATGGAGATTCCACAGCCTCCCTAGGCAATTTATTCCCGTGCTTAAAAACTCTGACAGTTAGGAAGTTTTTCCTAATGTCCAATCTAAACCGCTCTTGCTGAAATTTAAGCCCATTGCTTCTTGTCCTATCCTCAGAGGTTAAGAACAACAATTTCCCCCCCCCTCCTCCTTGTAACAACCTAGTATGTACTTGAAAACTGTTAGGTCCCCTCTCAGTCTTCTCTTCTAGAGACTAAACAAACCCAATTTTTTCAATCCTCCCTCATTGGTCATGTTTTCTAAACCTTTAATCATTGTTGTTGCTCTTCTCTGGACTTTCCCCAATTTGTCCACACCTTTCCTGAAATATGGCACCCGGAACTGGACACAATATTCCAGTTGAGGCCTAATCAGCATGGAGTAGAGCGGAAGAATTACTTCTTGAGTCTTGCTTACAATACTCCTGCTAATACATCCCAGAATGATGTTTGCTTTTTTTTGCAACAGCGTTACACTGTTCACTCATATTTAGCTTGTGATCCACTATGACCCCCAGATCCCTTTCCGCAGTACTCCTACCTAGACAGTCATTTCCCATTTTGTATGTGTGCAACTGATTGTTCCTTCTTAATGGAGTATTAGCATTTGACCTTATTGAATTTCATCCTATTTACTTCAGATCTTTTCTCCAGTTTGTCCAGATCATTTTGAATTTTAATCCTATCCTCCAAAGGACTTGCAACCCCTCCCAGCTTGGTACCATCTACAAACTTTATAAGTGTACTCGGTATGCCATTATCTAAATCATTAATGAAGATATTGAACAGAACTGGACCCAGAACTGATCCTTGTGGGACCCCACTCATTATGCCATTTCAGTATGACTGTGAACCACAGATAACACTCTCTGGGAATGATTTTCCAACCAGTTATGCACTCACCTTATAGTAGCTCCATCTAGGTTATATTATCATCCCTTGAAATCTGTAGCTGACTCTGGATACAAAGTGCAGGGCGTGCCAGTGCTCTGTGGGGCCCAGAGTTGCTGTTGGAAGAATCACTGAAGCCACGTTGGGAGCTTTAACTGCTTACATTACCTATGGCAATGTAATTCTCTACTCACTAGACACCTGCCCATCGATGGGACCAAAAGCACAGTGTTAAGGACCACAAACAACAATTTTAATTCCCCAAAGTTGTGTCCTGTGTATTATTAAATAGCTGGGGGCTCCATTTGAGAAGCTGTAATCTTCTTTTGCTCACTGTATGTCTATGCCACTGGCTCTTACTAGATGGAATCAGAACTACCTAAGTGTTTATAACGGGCTTGCTCTCCAGAGGCTGGTCTAAAATGATGAAAAATCTTGCCACTCCCAATGGGTAACAGAGGTTCTCTTTTAGGCCTGTGGTTTTAGAGCTGAAGGTTGTGATTACTATTCTCCATGTTGTATACATGTATACTAGCAGAGAGGTATGGTGCCATGTACCAGTATTACATCCTTTTTCAGATTTAGTAGTCACACACTCTAAAATGCTGAGGTCATACCTTAAGATGGTCTTTTTCATCTAAGAAGATATATTAATAAGCATGGGCAAGGTAGGAAAGATGGCTCAAATGGACCAAATTGACTTAAGTGGGCTTACACCAGGGATGAATTTTGCTCAATCAATCAGTTTTCAGTTTAGTTTTGAAAATAGCTGGAGAATCAATGAGCCCGGGAGATATAGAATGGAATTATTGAAGGCTCTTATAATGGTGAGTGTATGAGAAATGGCAGAAAGGATACTGAGGCTAAACAAGTGGAAGGAGTGAGGTGTGGGGCAGAGACAGACAAGATCCATGATGGGAACATCAAGACCATGTGAACAGGATTTAGATTTTGCATCTTGTCCATAGCATGCACTGAAACAATACAGTGCCCCCTAACATCATGCAACAACATTGGGTTAATAATAATTCAGAGCTAAGTGTGTCAGTTACTTTATTAGCAACAACACTGCTTGCAACATCTTGCGCTTCGCTTGGAGGCCTCCCATCCAAGAACTGACCAGATCTTTTGAGAACTCTGGTAGGGCAGCAGGCACAGCGATTATACATTTTGCTTCCCAGAAGGAGGTCTGTTGATGTGGAGGGTTATTGTAATAAGCAATTATCGTGAAATTCTGCTTCCTCGTTCTACCTGACATTTCCTTGCTGAATTAATCCAGTCACCCTTCAGGTGGAAGGCCTGGCTATGGGGAAAGTTGGATTTATTTGGAAAGGATCCAGTTATCTTTCCAGGAGACACAATAGCACCTCTTCATATCAGCTTGGACAGCGCTGATTTATCTATCCATAAAGAACTAAGTATTAGACAGAGCTGATTTTGTATTAGCTTTCATAATCCTTGAGTAGAAATAGTACAAAGATGGGAGATTAATTGTAGTGAGATGGATAATAGCAAAGCAGGTAGAAAGAGCTGCAAGTGATTGTCAGTGTGTCAAGGGGAGGGGAGAGTTACAGAACACAAAACCCTGTTTAATAGTTGGCCCTGATATAAAAACCTCCAGGTACAGAAATTAAAGTTCATAGGAGAGGCTATTAAAACTGCAAGAAAAGAAGGCTCAGCTGATTCTGTGCAGAAACCTGATAGATTAGTCATGCTCCCATTTCTCATTACGATGCAGTCCTGATTTGAGCAGAGACAACTCGGAGAAAGACAAATTCCAAGTGGGATGTCATTTGATTGTTTAACTGATTACGTTGAGATCCTTAAGAACATTTCCTTTTTGCCTTTCCTTACCTCGGCTTCTCTCCCTTTGTCACAGAAACTGACAGAGGTCTTTACTAACTGGGGAATAAGCAGCTGAATCAAATAAATTCTAATGCAACAAGAAACCTGTTTTCATGCAACTGTCTTTTGTAAAAGATGCGGGGAATCTTCCAGAAGGTCAACCATTTAGATATATGGCAATAGGCCAGATTCTCCTTTACCTGCATTGGTTTTTCACTGGTATACTTGATACGTACTCCTGGTTTACTCCAATGCCAGCGGGAGAAGAATGAGGCCTAATGTTTATTTGTTAGATGTGATTTGCACAATGATTGGTGGAGCATGAAAGGTGATATTGCAACCTTCCCATGGCCTCTGCTCTGTTGCTATGTATAACTGGACTATGTCCTCAGCACTTAAAAAGTCTACACGGGATATTTTGGTGTTTATTTTATCTTGATTATCAGAACTGCAAGGAAGCTAATACCAAAGTATTCACAGCAGCAATTTTACCCATCAGTCTGGTCTCTCAGTAAACAGCTACTAATCAATTTAAAACAAAAGGGGAGGGGGGACCAGGAGCTAGATTATTAATGAGTAATTAAATAGAGATTACAGATCTATTAACCTGCAGTTTGGTCATGGAGATTTAGCTGTCAGATGATGTGGGGGCTGGCTGTTTTAAAGGGTCCTGATGAATGCAGGCTCATGGGAAGCTGTCACAATGATGAAACAAGCTGAGCCTGGGATAATAGATTTATCTATTTCTACCTGGCAGATTATAATAGGATATGGAGTCATCCTGCTGATCAGTGGATATCTGCAGAAAGCTCATCACACAAAGCATGTCGTTAGGACAGAAGGGATACAGTTTTTGAGCTAGACAGAGTCTTAAAGAAGGGGGAAAAGATTGCAGATAGGGGTGAAACTTGCAACAGCTTGACAAGCCATCTGCAAAGGGGAGTCTAAAATAACTGCTGTGCTAATGTTATCTTTTCATGAAGAATTCCTTTGGGAACTGCCTTTAGCTCCCACCTAAAAACACCAGCAATGCTGAGTATTTTTGTTTGAAGGTGGTGGATGTTTGATAAGGGGGATGGACACAATCAGTGCTCCAAAAAGGTCCACAAACACCTCCAATTTAAATGCTAACGCAGCCTGTTCACTTTTCCAATTTGCTTAGAAATAAGTGTAAATAGAACTAGAAATCACTTGGCAGGCTAGAGACAATATCATTAACCACTTGACTGCAATAAAACACAAGGAGACATTATTTGTGACATCTCTTATATACACGTGGGGAACCTTAACCCCTCTTCTGTAAATGGATAGGAACATCATGATCATTTTCTGAATGCGATGACACTCTGACGGGATGCTTCCTATATTATTGTTTATAGTACTTTTGAGCAGAGAGATTTTAGTGCTGGTGTAAGGTGCTGAATTCACAGGATCAGTCACAAAATGTTTCCTACAATAAAACAAAGACAGCCTGGGCAACAGCAGCACAAGCTTTCCCACCCCCAGCTCCCACCCCACACATACACACATGGCCCCATGCAGGTGCTTCAGTCATGGAATGGAGACATCTTCTCTACACAATAAGAAAATTGTTTCTATACCATCAGCATTCAATCAGTTTGTGTGGGGTATTCAATGTGATGTCACTCATCAAGAAATGGACTCTGAATGCCATCTCATTTCACATAGCCCCAGAGGTCAGTATCAATCTGGGCTACCCGGGAAACAGTCACATCATCCAGATCCTATAACCCATCCTGAAATTCCATCCATTCCCCTTGTCACATATATTACACTATTCTGTAATCTTTGGAGAACAGAAAGGACCTATTAAGTACTGGTATCTTCATGGCATAAAAACAGAGAAATTAGATAAAAACATAGATTACACTTTTTGGAAGGTTGCAATGTAACATTATTTCTTAAAATCCAGAACCTTAGCACACAAGAACCAACATAGGAGAGAGAGAGAGAGAGAGAGAGAGAGCAGGCTGATCTCTGATGCAGGCACAACTCACTCCAATATGCTCACTGTAGACTAACTGTTCCAGACCTAGATCACATGCTTCCATGCAGAGCCCCCTAATCTGCAAGCAGGACCAGGAAGCCCCTTAACATTTAAAGTGATAGCTTGTAATTTTAACACAGTTTTTAACACACCATTCTCCTCCCTTGTAATGTCCTTAATTAACAAATAACTCTTTTTAAAAAATCACAAGTTTAACCTTATGGGAGGTTTGTAGTTTCACTATGGTTGGTGGTGACCAGTTAGAGAAAGAGATACCTGAGTTTTGTCCTGCTTAGACAATGCAGGAGCACTCTCACTCTCCTCTTCTTCACTACCATTTTCTGATACCACCTTCTCCTCTTCCTCAAGGCCACCAAAACCTATAACCAGTTTTACTAACTTCAAGGGCCACATCCTGTAACTCTACAGAGTATTTATCTGGTAACAGTTGATCAATAGGCTTCTTCTTTGACTCCCCTTTGGCCTCTACCAAATATGTCACTGGTCCCAATATCTGCTTTACTACACCCTATTCTCTCCTCATCCCTCCCCTATAATTTCTGATGGTCTGTAATAAATGTCATGCTGGGTAGGCAGCTAAGGTCAAAACTCTGCTCAGCAGCCTAGCTGCCACTTGCAATGGAATGTCTGCTTTTGAGCCCAGTGTTTTTACCAGCGGTGTATGATCAGGGAATTTAAAAAAAATAAAATAATAAAAAAATCCCACAAAATATAATTGGCATTTTTCATCCAGTGATCTCCACAATTTTGTTTGGGTTCTCTTGGTGCTACTCTAATACAAACACTTAGAGAACAGTTAAAAACAGAGACTGAAAACAAAACATTTTCAGTTTTTAAAAAACTGGTTTTGCTTGTTAAAAGAGTGATTTTCTGGTTTAAAAATTGAATATTTTGACCCAAATATCTTCTGGGTTTGGACGAATTTTTGATGAGAAACTGGAAAATTTGATCAAAATGAAAATATCCACTTTGGTCAAAAACTAATTTTTATTGAATAAATGTTTTAGTGAAAAAATGTGTACCAGCGCTAATTGTGGCATCATTGTGTTAGGTTCTCTCTATGTATACAAAGACAGAGATAGAGAGTAAAAGACAATCCCATTTCCAACGACCTTAATATCTAAATAGACAAAATGTGGAAGAAAGGAAGTGCTCTAATTTCCATTGTACAGATGGTGAATTGACACCCAAAGAGTCACACAGGAAGTCTGTGTGACATGCCAAAGGTCACACAGGAAGTCTGCTGTAGAACCAGAAATTGAACCTAGATCTCATGAGTCTTAGGCCAATGCCTTAACTACACCTTCCTGTCTAATCCCACAGTACATTTGCTTTTGCTTAGACCAGCCAAGAAAATAAAAAGTGTAACCAATACATTATTTCTTAAGAAATGTGTGAAACTTAATTGAGGTACGTCAGGCAACCGAGATGGGGGATTTTCAGAAGTGGTTAAACAAATTAAGCCCACCACCCCCATTGATTTTTAACTGAGTGAGGCATCTAGCTTGTTTTGACATGTTTAAAAATCTCACCAGGGAAGCACTTCCTCAAAGTCCAAAGAAGGTGAGGTCCTAACATATGAAGCACACTTTTGTTTGCCAAGTGTCCTGTACCATTAGCATGTTAAAATGTAACAAAAGAGGCCTTTGAATTTGGACCTAAGAATTTGTGATTGCAAATGAAATTTGACATGTACACACACAATTGCTATCTTTTGTGGGCAGATTGTGTGTGAGACAGATGCAAAGAAAAGTACAGGACATTAAAAAAAAATTGGCCCCACATCATTCCCTCTGATTTGAGCTCCCCTTTTGAGTCAACTCATAGTCCCTGCCTCTCACTAAGCTTTCAGGATTTGGGAGTACTGCCCAGGCAGAGGATACTCAAACACTATTGGAAGATTTCTCCTGTGATTCTCAACAGCAATCCCTCTGGTTGATTAAAAAGCATTAGTAATTGAATCCAAAGTGTGTCCACGCCTCTGCAGTCACCATCGGCATGGACACTGAGCACTGTGGTGGTAACTAATTACTGGGAGGGAAATATGTATTCAGACAAGTATATGTGCAGATCCGCTAGAGCAGATGACAACTTCCATCCTCTTAACTTGCTATCCAGTTTTCTAGTAAAATCTGACTGGAATCTTTAGCTGACAAACAGCAAACATTTTTAGGAAGATATTATTTTTCCATTTTCCCCATGCTAATAGTAATATTGCGAGCATGAAATGAGATATGTTCCCCTCCCTCCATCCTCCAAGATATTTTTCTATAGTTGGGACTTACCATCCAGATTTCTCTTGACTTCTTTTCAAAGTAAGGAAACAAACAAAAGGCAGTTCTTCAGTATCTTCCCTCACACTAGTTTTTGGGGGGAGGGATAGCTCAGTGGTTTGAGCATTGGCCTGCTAAACCCAGGGTTGTGAGTTCAATCCTTGAGGTGGCCATTTGGGGATCTGGGGCAAAAATTGGGGATTGGTCCTGCTTTGAGCAGGGGGTTGGACTAGATGACCTACTAAGGTCCCTTCCAACCCTGATATTCTATGATTCTATGAAACTTGACTCTGTATGGGCTAATTCTGATACTGAATTTTTGGCGCAGTATTGGGCGGGGGAGGGTGCTATCCTGATAAAGACACCACCTAATGGATGAGACATTAACTGAAGTTTCTCCTGCCTACCTAAATTTCTTTCTTAAAGATCTCATGGCTCTTTTAGGGTCTAATCCAAAGCCCACTGAAGTCAATGGAAAGATCCCAATTGACTTCAATGGGCTTTGGATCAATCAAATCTTTACAAAAGTAATATGGAATGCACTGGGCATTCTGGCCTACATTCCATTTATATTTAAATCAATGTTTCTAATAGTCACGATGTTATATATATATATATACACCAACTGGGCCAGATCCTCAGCTGGTGTAAATCAGGGCAGCTGCATTCTGTTCTTGCAACAGAGCTGTGCCAACGTAAACCAGTTAAAAACCAGACCTGTTGTCTATAGGCTATCTGCTTACATGGTTACTGTCATTGGTTTGTAAAGTGCTTTGGGAAAGTGAGGGCCCGAAAGGAGTTGCATAAAACTTCATTCTAGGCCAGTTAAATTCTCCTTATATTTCACAAATAAATGACTCAATTCCAAATCACTGAACAATAACTTTTGATACCTTGCTTTAGTTGGTTTATATTACTTTATTTGGCATCATATGGGAAAACCTACTGTTGACACATTGTTTTCTCTCCACCGGGTTATCATTAATGCAAATTAATAATATGGATTTTTTTCTTTCAATCTCAGCATAACTCTATAACCTATAATTAGAAATTGTGATAATAAATTCCAACTTCTCTTTCTGACAAATGTAATGAAGTGATGATTAATATTCCACAGGGCTGGATTGGAATATGCTTCAGGGTAATTTAAAATAGTTGTAAGCGAATTGCACGATGTCAGTCAGTCACTGAAACTGACACAGTAACATGACTATGATTAGCAAAGCTGTAAAATAAGTAGTTCATTGCTCGCCACCACTCAAATCCAAGTACTTTGCTCACTGTGTCTTTGCAGAAGTCGGTTGGTTGAGTGTGTCATCTTTTTTTCCTCCTTGTTAATTAGTTTATTTTTATTACTGTTGAAACTCTGCCCACTCATAATTTGCACCTCAGTAAAGAGTGTGTGGGGAGCAAACCTCCTACTGTGCCTTAGCAGATGCTTCCTTCTTCTTGGGCCTAGGTGGGTAAGCATCACTTAACAAAGGGAGTGTAAATGAGCATCATTCTCAGAGAGGTCCAATCTCATGCAGGTGACTGTTTCATAGCCATCATTCATCCCAGGCTGGTAATGGCCAAAAATGGGTTGTTGGCTGCCTATGGGAAATTAATTTGTGATCTTAATTGCTAGTGAACAAATGGCCACAGCAAACTGGTACCTGCTTTAATCCTGGGGAAAAGGACATGTATTGTATTGAGTTGGAGACTGACTACTCATTCCATCCTATAGCTGGTTCTTCTTGAACAAGGCTGAGACATCTTGGCAGGGCAATGCACAGCAACATGTGTTGCTACTGGCTGTACTGTACCTGTTCTGTGAAGGTAGTAATCTCAAGCCAAACCAGAATCTTCCATATTAAGTAAAGCTACTGAATTCAACAAAATTGCTTCAGTGACCTTGTGTCACCTTATTCACCACTGTGTTACTCCAGTTATATAGTGATGTGACTCCATCATAATCCAAGGAGTTACACTGCTGTCACACTGGAGTAAAGCAGTTGGGAATGAAACAGACCATCATGATCTACTTTTGCACTGTGCATTTTTCTCACTTGAGGTTCCAAAACCAGAATAATTATAAGTAACATAATAATAAAACAAAATAAAATAAAATAAAATAATAAATAAATACATACATACATTGAGGCCAAGCCTTTTCCATAACATTAGTTATTCAGCTGCAGATATATCTTTTATAATAAAAATGTATAGTGAATCCACCAGTTCCTACATTTTAGAAGTTTGGAGCTTCACACAACTGTCATTCTCTGTACCTTTACAAATCTAAGTGATTGTTAAAACGAAGGTGTACAAAGCCACTATACTAAACTGCAAAGCCTCAATATCTGTTTCATTAAGATGCGATAGTTTGTTATGCAACTATCAGGGAAGTGATGTGATCTCACGGTGAACAGAGGGCTAGTTGGGCAGATTCCTAGATTCTACAGCTGGCTCCACTACTTGATTTACTGTGTGAACTTTGGGGAGTTATTTATTATTACTATATATTATTGGTATTAACCACAGCACCTAGGAACCCTAGTCAAGGATCAGTAGGCACAATACAAACACAGCATAAAAAGATGATCCCTGCCCCAAACAGCTTGCAATCTAAGTATAAGACAAGACACAGCAGTTGGATATAGGCAGATTGGGGAGTACAAAGAAACCAGGAGACAATATTGGCCGGCATGATAAGCAATAGTATCAGCACACCAGCAGCCTAACCTCTTTGTACCTCCGTATGCCCATTTGTAAAACAGGCAGAATAATATTCTCTACATATAGATAGCTCACATGGGTGTTGTCAGACTTAATTACTTTTCTAAATACTTGAGCTCCTTAGAAGAAAGATGCAGTATAAATGAGTAAAGAATTATAACTCTGGCCTTGCTTGCATGCTGCTTTTATATGTTAGAGCAAATGTGGGCTTGGGGACTTTTCTACTAGCAGAGACAGCATTTACTTTTGCAGATCTATAGCAGCATTAGTAACAGTATATTTACTGTACCCATAAGGATCCCCCAGCTATTTCAACCTCAGTACCATTTCTATGGGTGTGCACAACACAATGGTCAAAACACTCAGTGTCCTTGAACTCCAGAGTTTTGAATGTAGTTGCTCAAGTCCCATCTCACAGGAGAGGTTTGAAACCATGTTGGTTACATCCAGGGTCATCCAAAGATAAATCCATCCAGGTAAACAGTCAGGCAATGGGAGAGCGAATGTGGCAGCTAGGGAAAGCTGACGCCACAGGTACACTGGTAAATTGCACCAACATTCCGTGAATATAAATTTGCAGAGGTCATGACAATCAATATAAACATGACTGGAAATTTACAAGGCTTATTAAACACTATCCTGATGTGTCTCTGTTTCCTTGGTATATCTTAACCTTTTCAAATAGAGGTGTTAGGGGAAATTGTGTGTGTGTGTGTGTGTGTGTGTGTGTGTGTGTGTGTGTGAGAGAGAGAGAGAGAGAGAGAGAGAGTGTGTGTGTGTGAGAGAGAGAGTGTGTGTGTGTGTGTGTGTGTGTGTGTGTGAGAGAGAGAGAGAGAGAGAGAGAGACAGAAAGCGAGCGAGAGAGACAGATGAAGGATGGGCCAATGATAGGGCACTAGCCTGGGACTTGAGAGACCTGGATTAAATTCCTTGCTCTGCCACAGATTTCCTGAGTGACCTTGAGCAAATCACCCTCTCTATGCCTCAGTTTCCCATCTGTAACATGGGTGAAATTGTACTTCCCCTATCACACAAAGGTGTTGTGAGGATAAATCTATTAATAATTATGAGGTGCTCAGATGTTATGGTGTTGGGGGCTAGAAGCAGCGCAAACTTCCTCCACTCTGTCCCAGCCCAACCTGGACCTGGTAGGTCCGCTTCTGAAATTAATGTGATGTGGCACTGAAGAGGAGGCAGACATCGCACTAATCTATAGCTGCTCATTTTTTATCCCAAACTTTGAATGTAACGTTACCTGTCCAAATCCTTGCTTTACTTACAGTCCACCTAGTGGAAATAACAAGGAGTTACTGCATGGGCTCTCCTAAACATTCATTCTGCTTGCTGAATGGAAAACATTAGCATTCTAAACCTTAAGTTCCCAGCCTCAGTAGATACTATTTTTACATCAATATTCTACAGTCATAGTACAAAACACTGCAGTAACATTACTATAAGCTGTAATATATTGGGCCATTATTGTACAATACTGTATTTTTTGTAATAAGGAAAGGAATGACATGGGGAAATAATTAGTCCTGTTAAATGATGTGACACTCATATATGAAACTGCTCTTCATAAACAAACTGCTTCTGTTACTTTCCCTATGGTTGGTGTCTGCAGTGATGTGGAAAGCTCTTGGACCTGGAGAGGTGTCATCAGGTTTAATTTTAGAATGCAGCGCTTGTTAGCTAAGTAAAAAGTGTGCTGCATACGAAAGGCTTAAGTGTCACCAGGGAACATGAAAAAGTACATTGCTGCACAAATGGGGAAAAACAGGGCTAACAGCGCTGTACAATCAAAAGGCTAAACTCAGCAGTGACAACAAAAGGGACAAGTTCATGAAAAAATCATGGGTCTTTTACCATGCAATTCATGGGTTATTTATGCTGAAAAACTGCAGACCTCGGGGTTTTTTCTCTTTTTCTATTGTTTTAGCATAAATTGCATGTTATTGATGTTTAAAATGTAACAGATCTATTTTTTTTCACGTATAGAAAGAATTGCCTCTTCTTTACTTACACATGATGGACAAAGTTGATGGAAAAATGGCTAAGATGGGGTGCAGACATTAAAATGTGACAAAATTACTTTTAAACCACTGGGTGTGTGCCCTTGAGAAAGTTAATGACATAGTCATAATCCCCACGCTGATGGATGTGAATATAAAAATCAGATTGAGGGCCAAATTCTCTCTGTGTTCAAGCCCCTTTATTCCTCCCAGAAAGCAATTACATCTGCCCAGCTGAGAATCCCCCCATCTGGTATAGCTGGCCTGTGATCCACAGACCCCCATCCAACTGTGACATCATGGTACGTGAGGCCAAGAAGAGGCAGGGAGAGAGCATGGCAGGAGTGTGGCGCACAATGGCAATTTCAAACTGAGGTAGGGTCCTTGTGAGATTGTTGTCAGCTGATACAGTAGAAACCACCCCAGGCTGCTCTAATTTATGTTGGGGTCATCCCAGATCAGACCGGAAGAGCTGAGCTGTAACCATTTCCTCTCCCACCCTCACCTATTCTGCACCAAGAAGAATTTGGCATAGAAGGGAGTCTGGGCCATGGGTTTCTGAAAGCTCTTAAGGTTTTATTTCCAAAATTATTCTTAGGGGAGGTGGGGGAGGACACATGGAAGTGAGGTTTAAAATAGTTTGTTGCACTGTAAATGTGTTTAAAAGCAGACAAATAAGCAATAATTCCTTCCTCCCATCTTCTGTCTTGTCTATTTAGATTGTAAGATGTTCATGGCAGGCTTTGGCTCTCTTCCTCTGTGTTTGTACGGCTGCTAGCACCAATAGTACCCTGATGTCGGATGTGGCCTAAAGTCACTACTGTAATGCACATAAATAATAGGTGTAACACTAGCTAAAAGGAGATTGGAAGTGGAATATCCCTCAGCTCAGCCAAAAGTTAGCTTTTGGGACCTCTCTTATTCTTCCATGTAGTATTCTGTGGAAGGATTATCATTTGATGCCCAGTTGATTGTTGTAGCTTAATCATCATTATACCCAGTTCCATAACACACTGAGCTTCTTAAATCGATACGTGCACAGAAATAAAATTCCCTTCTTTCCCAGGACAACATACATTCCGACACACATTCCCTTTGCTATTAAGGCCAGTCAGGCTATCATTGTCTGTAAATGACCCTCCCACAAACCATCATATTTCTTGCTTACAACCAAGTAGATCCCAGATAATGGGGTGAAATTCTCTCCAATGTTGGAAAACATCAAATAAAATCAAAGGACCAAATTGTGGTACTTTTACTCACATTGAGTAATATCTGACATCATTAAAAGTCCCATTGACATCATTTGTCAAGTAAGATATTACCAAACAGAATAGTTTGGAAATTCCTAATTAGAAAAAGTTCTCAGAGCTCAGAGAGAAATTATTTCTAATCTGAGCTGTGAACCCAAATCCCCACTGAATCCTAGAAGCCAAAGGCAATCACATCAGTATCCACAGGAATGGGATTTGGAATGTAAACATTTGAGCCACATAGCAAACACTCACTACAAAGAGTGCTCAATGAATGGGTAGAGGAAGCATTTCTAGGGATAAATCTTCATGCCCATTCAATCCTTTGCTTTTTTGAAATGTCCAGTAACAGTGTCCATGGTGGTTGTCATGGTGATTTTTGCAATATGGACCACTGTTCTCTAGGACTGCAATCAGAAACACACTGAACAGCCATTACACGGTAATGATTTTTGCTTTCTCCTGAGCCGGAGGGAGTTTACTATTGTAACTTAGGGGCACAAAGCCCTGCACCATGTTACCAACACCTCAAGCCCTCTAATTATCCCCACACACTTCTCCGTGAATGAACCACTGAGATAAACTATTTTTATTGACTCATAGGAAGTGATTTTCAGCAGGAGTTTAGGGACTGAGATGTGGTACTCCCTGGAGGAGGGTTGAGGGGCTATAAAGAGATGAAAGGTAGCAAGGACCCTCTGCACAGCAAGCTGTTTCTTTCTGGAACAGATTTTTTAATTATATATATATGCAAAGAGTTCCTCATATTATTGCCTCATTGGAACAAGGCACCCTCCCAAGGTGTGCAAACTTTTGTTTAACAAATATTTGATGGAAAATGCAGTTTTGACAGACCTGAAACTTTTCACAAATTTGATATGAATGGTTTTGGCCATTCATAAAATGGGCAGAAGGTGATGATGGTGATGGTGAGGCCAGTTGTTAGGGCACTCACCTGAGATATGGGAGACCTGGGTTCAAACTGCTGCTTTGGAAAAGACCTAAAATGGACTTTTTCGATTCACCAAAAATTCCCCAAAAATTTCAGATTAAGCTTCACCTGGACCAAATTTATTTTTCAAATTTTTGGAACATCCACTGAACTGAAAAATCAGTTATTTGCCAATCTGTAGCATCCTCTGCCCGTGAATGTATGAGGAGGAGAGAGGTCAAAGGCAGGGCTGGCGAGATGCTTGTCTACAGTATCATTGTCCATAGAAACAAATCCTGCAGTAGTGCTCACTGTGGGAACCCCAAGGCTACTATAAAAGCCATAGGGGTCAGGGAGGCCCAGGAGACATTGCAAAAGTACAGAACCACCCATATAGATCTGGTTTCTACAGATATTCAATGATCTCTGGGTTTAGGTGGCCAAACACTTACCTGCCCTGGGGTGGGTAAATCTTGCCTCTGACAGAACAGCAGAGGGGAGATTTTGTAAGTGAGGACTCTGAGCTCCCAGTCCCTTGGTCAGCATTTTGCACGCATGGGATGATCTTGATCTAAGGATTTAATTTAGACCATATAAATTAGCTAGTGTGTGTTAATTAATAATAACAAGAGCTTATTGAATACCCCCTTCAGATCATTTATTTTCTGTCTGCTAGGCTTAATGCCGAATAAACATGAACAAGAAATGTTAAACTGCATTCTCTTTAAATATTTTGATTTGTGCTTTGCTGTGCAGAAAACTTTTAACAAGGCAGCTGCTAAGATAGTAAAAAATGAAATCAAAAGCGAAGTACTGAGAATAGACTGTTAAATAATGTCTATTTTTTATTTACAACAAATATGAAGGGCTTTCTCAGAGAAGAGGGATTTTTTAAAATCCCTATCCAAGATAAAGTTCAAATAAAATTAAAATCCCTCCTTCATCTGAGGAAAGGGAGCTTGTTTTTTATACAGGAACTCCGTGTTACTCAGGGGAATGAAGAACATAACATCTAGTTCTCCACTTTTCATCCCATGCTCAGCTAGGAGTCAGCACCTGAAAATCAAAACTCTTAAGAATGTATTAATTAGAAGAGCTGGTCAACATTTACCAAATATCTCAATTTGGATGAAAAAATTAATAGAAATTCTACATTTTTACTTCCCAAAATCGGAAAAGTTACAATTAAATATGTGTGAATTTCCTCTTTGCTCCCACCTCCAGTTCCCCATCTCATTTTCTGATTAACTGTAGGGCTGACAAAGTGTTTCCAATGATATTTCAAATGATGATGAATAAAGTAGGAAAAATTAAAATGTAGAAATACTAATAATGTGAATGAAATGTCACACAAGGCATCTCAAAAGTAGGGTGACCAGATGTCCACGTTTTTTTAGGGACAGTCCCAATTTTGGGGTCTTTTTTTAATATAAACTCCTATTACCCCCCACGCCCCTCCCCCCTCGTCCCGATTTTTCACATTTGCAGTCTGGTCACCCTACTGAAAGGAAATGATGTAGCCCTTGTGGAACAGCTTTTTTTTTTTTTTTTCATTAGATGGGATCCGTGTGTTTGTGCATCACTGAAATCCCACTTGTATAATTTGCTGTCTTTCCTTCCTCCCTCTCCGTTGGAATTGAGTGTGATGATGGGAGAGGAAGAGAATTTGATTGCATCACAGAACTATTCATTCATACATGTAACAGTGTAGCAAAATCCAGGCTCTGCACATAAGGTTAAAGTGTCTGTGCACTGGTTTTTATCCAGCAATCTTATCTGATTTTTCAAGAAAAAAATGAACAGACCGATAATGGAAGTATATAGGCTACCTCAGAGATACTGTCATTGAGCTAAGTACAGATTAGCATTGCAGCTCACTTGTCACACAAGCAAGTCATGTTGCAATTTCAACCTGCTCGTGTTTTGATCAGATTGTCGGTTGGCAGCATGTTTTGCCACTGCTGAGAGTCTGCCCAACAAATGTGTTAGGACAAATGTACACAGCAGACTTACAAAATATTATTCTCTCAGAGAAGATAATATGCATTGTTGGGCAACTATTTTTTTGTAGTATCGTCATCCTAAAGGGTCAATGAATAAATTGTATTCCTGGAATTGGGCATCTTTTCATTCTGTGTTTGTACAATGGAGCACATGGTTAATGACTGGTATCTTTAGACTCTACTGCAATACAAATACATACAATAATAAAATAATAATAAATAATAATATTATTATTATTATTATTATTATTATTAATACGTGGTTTCCTTTTTCAGTTAGGCAAGATTTAAAATTTAACTATTCTTGGATATTTCTTATCCATTTGCAAACTCCATTTATAATCCCTTCTGTATTTTCATTGGTTCATTAATCTCCTTTTTCCCCAGTGATGAAAAGAATAGTAATTAAGCCTAGCAGCCTGGCACTTTGAAGCCTATCAGAACAAATGAGTGTGGATGTATGCCATGGAAGGAAAAAATAGCAGGAAGGTAATATAGACTCTTAGAAATGTAGGCCCAGAAGGGACCTTGAGTCCAGCCCCGGGCATTGAGTCAGGACCAAGAATACCTAAGAACATCCCTGGCAGATGTTTGTCCAACCTATTCTTAACCCTCAGTCCCCAATGATGGGGATTCCACAACCTCCCATGGAAGTCTATGTGACAAAGTGGGAATTTTTGATAATATTTTTATTAATCCTATATGTGCCTCAGTTTCCCTCTGCACTTTGCATTATATAAAAACCATTTAAGTCTTCTGTTAATACAGCACAGAAGGCATGAGTTATGGGTGTTAGCTGTCTGGATGGATGGAATGAATAGGGTCATTAAAGAAGTGGCTGAAACTGACCCCGAATCAGCAGTCATCCAGAAAGGCAAAGATGCCCAATTACTAAACCATCAACCCCTAACAGCAGAAAGCCCCGGGAAGAAAGACACGGGGGGAGAGAAAGCGCAAGAGATGGAGTCCTTCACAGTGTGGCTGGTTCATCATGGCCCTGGTTTGACTAGGGTGGACTATGACTTCACTTCTGATTCTCTGAGCTAACCTAAGGACTTTCAGATTATGTATAACAAATGGTTACTGTGTTTTGCAAACACTGCCTGTGTCATTGTAAATACTCACTGAGAGCATTGTGCCCTGAAGGAGCACAGTACAAGCCTCCCACAGGACTCTGGCTTGGCTGGAGTCGCTGCAGGGAACCATAGAGACAGACTGATATAACTGCTGCTAAAGGCTGTGTCTCAGAGTCTTAGAGGCCATGGGCCTGCCCCTGTGGAACTGTGTGGGTCCTTGGGGCCAAACATATTAGAGGGGCCACTCCCAGGACACTGGTTACATATTGGGGCATAGCCAGACCCTGTAACTCCATGACAGCCCGTTCCAGTGCTTAGCTATCTTTATAGCTAGAAAGGTTTTTTCCTAATAGCTAGCCTCAATCTTCCTCACTGCAGATTAAACCAATTACATCTCATCCTACCTTCAGCAGACATGGAGAACAATTAATCACAGTTCTCTTTATAACAGTGGTTAACATTGTTGAAGACTTATCAGGTCTCTCCTCGGTCTTCTTTTCTCAAGACTCAATACACCCATTTTATTTTATTTTTAGCTTTTCCTCGTAGGTTTTCTAAACCATTTATCAGTTTTGCTGCTCTCCTCTGGACACTTCAATTTGTTCACATCTTTTTTAAAGTCTGGTATCCAGAACTGGACATAGCATTTCAGCTGAGGTCTTATCACTGATGAATAGAGGAGAAGAATTACTTCTCATGTCTTGCTTAGAACACTTCTACTAATACATTCTAGAATGATGTTTGCTTTTTTCCCAACAGCATTACATTGACTTATATTAAATTTGTGATCCATTATAACCTCCAGATTCTTTTCAGCAATACTACTTCTTAGTCAGTTATTCCCCATTTTTGTAGTTGTGCATTATAAACAAACTTTTCGCTCTATTATCGAAGGCATCGGTGAAAATATTGACTAGTACCAGACCCAGGACAGACCTTTGCAGGACCACACTAGAAATATCCCCCCAGTTTGACAGAAAACCATTGATAACTACTCTTTGAGTACAGTCTTTCAACCAGTTTTACACCCATCCTATAGTAATTTAATCTAGACCACATTTCCCTAGTTTGCTTATGAGAATGCCCCATGGGACTGTGTGAAAAGCCTTCCTAAAATAAAGATATATTGTATCTATAGCTCCCTCCATCCAATATTTTACTTTCAAACTCTTTAGGAATTGATATGAATATTAAGGAGAAGAAAAAGGTGCAAAGTGATTTTAAAGGCCTTAACAAATTTCCTTTTCAAAGTGATCTCGATTATAGATCTCCCATAAAGTGATCCTCACACGTAATTCATTGGCTCTCTATGTCTGAGATTAAAATGGAACATTCCATTATTCTGTCTGCAGTGGTAATAAAAGCTGGTTCAGATTGAAAAACATTGTCAAGCTGGGCAATTTGTGTGTGTGTATATGTTTGTCCTTTCACTGAAAAATAATCAAAGGAGCAATTCAGTGCTTGAGCCAACTGCAGTAAAGAGAGAGAAAACAGGAGATGATTTGATAGTGTGATGGGTTTGTGTTATAGAAAAGTTACTGACAGAGCCTGGGAAGTTTAGTTCTAAGATTTCTCTCTCAATGTTATCAAATTATTAATATTTACTATTTGTATTGTGGAAATGCCAGAGGTCTTAGCCCTATTGTTAGGGCCCTATGAAATTTACGGCAATGAAAAACGTGCCACTGTGAAATCTGGTCTTTTGTGTGCTTTTACCCTATACTATAGGGATTTCATGGGGGAGACCAAAGTTACTCAAGTTGGGGGTCCTGACCCAAAAGGGAGTTGCAGGGGGTCACAAGGTTATTTTAGAGAGGGTGGTCACGGTATTGCCACCCTTACTTCTGCACTGCCTTCAGAGTTCAGTGGCTGGAGAGCTCTGAAGGCAGCGCCCCCACCAACAGTAGCGCAGAAGTAAGGGTTTCAAGGTAGATGCAAATAATTTGATAGTTCCATAAGCACCGAATGAATTCATGGAACAATCAGTTGCCTATTTTTTGCACAGTGAAAAATATGTGATAGCTACATTAATGTAGAGATAAGGAGGTGTTAGTACCGTTATACAAGGCACTGGTAAGACCTCATTTGGAATACTGTGTGCAGTTCTGGTCTCCCATGTTTAAGAAGGATGAATTCAAACTGGAACAGGTACAAAGAAGGGCCACTAGGATGATCCGAGGAATGGAAAACCTGTCGTATGAAAGGAGACTCAAGGAGCTTGGTTTGTTTACCTTAACCAAAAGAAGGCTGAGGGGAGATATGATTGCTCTCTTTAAATATATCAGAGGGATAAATACCAGGGAGGGAGAGGAATTATTTCAGCTCAGTACCAATGTGGACACAAGAACAAATGGATATAAACTGGCCATCAGGAAGTTTAGACTGGAAATTAGACGAAGGTTTCTAACCATCAGAGGAGTGAAGTTCTGGAACAGCCTTCCAAGGGAAGCAGTGGGGGCAAAAGACCTAACTGGCTTCAAGATTAAGCTAGATACGTTTATGGAGGGGATGGTTTGATGGGATAACATGATCTTAGTCAAAGGTCAATTAATTGCCATCAGTGGTAAATAGGACCAATGGTCAATGATGGGATGTTAGAAGTTACTACAGAGAACTTTTTCCTGGGTGTCTGGCTGGTGAGTCTTGCCCACATGCTCGGGGTTCAGCTGATCGCCATATTTGGGGTCGGGAAGGAATTTTCCTCCAGGGTAGATTGGCAGAGGCCCTGGAGGTTTTTTTGCCTTCCTCTGCAGCATGGGGCACGGGTCACTTACCGGAGGATTCTCTGCATCTTGAAGTCTTTAAACCATGATTTGAGGACTTCAATAGCTGAGACATAGGTGAGAGGATTATTCCAGGAGTGGGTGGGTGAGATTCTGTGGCCTGCATTGTGCAGGAGGTCAGACTAGATGATCATAATGGTCCCTTCTGACCTAAAAGTCTATGAGTCTATGAGTCTATGAGTCTATGTCTCCCAGTCCTGTCAGGTATCTTCTTACCATACAACAGCTAGATGCTGGGGTGGAGATAGGTGACAGTGGCAGCTTACACAATTCCCAAATAAAGGAATTGGGTTGCTCAACAACGTCATTGGCTGGTACACTAGGAACATGATTGTTAGAATTCCAGACCAGAGAGGGTTTGAGCTTATGTCAACCAGTGAAAAATCATACCAATATTGTATTATATAGCTACCCTTCTCCCATTAATGCTAGTGGAGTTTTAATACCTAATGTCATTAAAGAAGTATCTGGAAAACTGACAACTGTGTAGTTTGTTCCTTAAAATGAAGTTTCAGAATACGAATGCATCTCTTTATAAACAAATTAGATCCATAGATGTTAGGGCCAGAAGGCACCATTAGTTCATCTGAACTCCTAGATATTACAAGCCATAGAATTTCATCCAGCTACTCCTGTAGGAGTTGCACTGGTGCTAAAACTGAAGGCAAACCAGGCTCTGATGGCATTTAATCAGATCTCTCCTAGTATGTTGAAGGTGAGATTCAGAATATAATTCAGTGCAGTTACAATAGTATAAGTATTTCAACCTCAGCAGTGCTCAAGGAGAAAATTGACACATTTTATAACAATCCACAGAAGACAATACAATAAGTTTCAAGACAAGACATGTTATTGATGATGGGAAATTTTAGTGCAAAAGTAGGATTGAACTGGAATTCCTGGGCTGGAGCAATAGGTACACGTGGACTAGGTGTGAAAACAAAGAGGAGAAAGGCTACTAAATTTCTGCCTAAGCAACAACCTAATGATAATGAACTTGCTATTTCAACAAAGAAAGCTGCATAGGAAGTGGTTGTGGATATCACCACCTACTTGTGAATTTCAGATAGAAATCAAATATGTTGTTGTACAGATCATTTATGGCTGATATTAGATCGGCTCATAAAGTAATGATAGCATCCATGAGGTTGAGGCCGAAAGCAGTTGAAAAAATGACAAGAACTAAGACCTACGACATGCACAAATTGAAAGAGCATCCCAGCACAAAGGAGGGAGAGCAAATGCCAGAATTCTTAGGAGTAGCAAAGATTTTGATAGAAATCTTGAAAAAGAAAAAAGCACTGGGAAGTGACTGTGACAGCGTACCTCATAAGGCTTTATGGGGGGATGCTTATAAATGTATATAGGATATAACTGGAATATGTTTTATGCTACATGTGCCATGTAACATATCTCTGTAAAAGTTATGATCTACTGAATCTATTCCTCCTGGTTGTATGCATGTATCATTTTTGTAGTTGAAGTTATGAATATTGGTGGTATATTTGCTGGTTTTAAACATAGCCTTTGTAAGAGCATGTGATCATGTCTGGAGAAAGGAATGTGCAGGTTGAGAGCCCAATCAAGAAACTCTTGACAGACAAAAGAATTTGCAGACACCAAACCACATCTGAGCTTGGCCAGGAATGTAGCTGGGCTTGGCTCTTAAGGAACTGAGTGGTGCATGGACATATGACTTGCCCATGTGACCCCAAAACTCCATTTTGGTAGCTGGATGCTACACAGGGAGTGGGGAGGAGTATCCATCAAGGGGACAACGTCTATTTAAACCCTTGGGAGAGCCCTCCATGTTGTCTTCAGCTGGCTAAAGAGAGAGCCTCTCCACCCCCCACTGACACACCTGAAAGAGACTGGAACAAAGACAAGGACAATAGGGGGTGTGAGCGATTGCTGGACCCAGGCTAGGAGGACCAAAGCCTGTAAAAGGAAGTTTACTGGAACTGGTGAGGTTTTTATCTGTATTCAGTTTGATTAGACATAGATTTGCATGCTTTATTTTATTTTAACTAGTAATTCACTTTGTTCTGTCTGTTACTACTTGGAATCACTTAAATACTACTTTCTGTACTTATTAAAATCACTTTTTCCTTATTAAGTCACCTGGAGTACATGTTAGTACCTGGAGTGGGGCAAACAGCTGTGCATACCTCTCTATCTATGAAATAGAGGGTGAACTATTTATGAGTTTACCCTGTATAAGCTTTATACAGGGTAAAACGGATTTATTTAGGGTTTGAACCCCATTGGGAGTTGGGCACCTGGGTGTCAAAGGCAAGAACACTTCCTAAGCTGTTTCCAGGCAGGCCTACAGCTGTTAGGGGTTGTGGTTCAAACCTGGGTCTGGGTTTGCAGCAGGCTAACGGGTCTGGCTCAAAATAAACAGGATTCTGGAGTCCCAAGCTGGAAAAGGCAGGAAAGCGGGGGCAGAAGTAGTCTTGGCACACCAGGTGGCAGCTCCAAGGGGGTTTCTGTGATACCAACCTGTCACAGTGACAACATAACCTCGGAGCTGCTGCAAGAAGTGAGGAACACCTGGTAAGTGATGAACAAGCTATCCAACAAGATTTGCAGACAAGAGCAAGTGCTGAGTGAATGGGGGAAAGCAATAAGAGCACCGATCTATGAAGAAGCAGAGAGAGTGAGTACAGGTATTACAGAAGAATCATCAGCTTATTGAGTGCACCAGGAAAGCATTCACTGAGATGTTGTAGAGGAGAACAAAAAGGCATGTGGAAGAAGAGCTTGCAGAGGAACAGGATGGATTTAGTTCGGACGAAGTACAATAGATCAGTTACTTGTGATAAGACAGATTTCAGAGAAGAACACAACCAAACCTGTTACAAATGTATAGACTTCAAACAGGCTTTTGATAGCATTTGGCAGAAATGACTGACAAGTTATTAGAATGTATGGCATCCACAAAAAATGATCAAGTTGATAGAAAACATCTACAGCAAGTTGATGAGTGTGGTGAGAGTAGGCAAGAAACTGACTGAATGGTTCAGGATGACTGTAGGAGTGGAGCAAGGGTGCATGCTATCACCAGATTTGTTCAACCTGGTACTTGAAGGAACAGTGGCTGTAGCACGGAGAGCTGAAATGAGAGGAGTCATGTTAGGTGGTAGAACAGAGTATAACCTCAGATTCACAGATGATATTGACCTCACATCACAGACCAAGGTGGATTTACACGGAGTAACTGACAAGATAGACAAGGAAAACAGAAAATTCGGATTGAAGATGGAAAAGATAAAAAATGGGGCAATTGGAAGACAAGAGACAGAGGTAACTATCAAAGTTGGAGACAAAGAACTAGAACTAGTGTAAAACCCTTGTGAACCTTGGAGGACTGGTAATGAACAATGGGAATTGTGAATATGACTAGCTGCTGTATTTGAAAAACTCTGCAATGTCTGGATGACTTAAAATATTTAAATAACAATAAAAATCAGTGTATATGGGGATAACTGCCATGCTGAAATTGCTGTACAGGTCAGAATGTTGGAGTGTGAGAAAAAAACGATGAATGAAAGATTTTGACTGCAGAAATGAACTGGATGAGGGGAATACTGAGAATTTCAAGACTGCAGAAAATAAACGAGATAAGAAAATGGCTAGGGCAAGAAACAAAGCTGTTACAGCAAATTCAAGAAAGACAACTGCAATGGTTTGGACACTTCATGAATGGATCTGGAAAGGATGGCGTCATGTTCCAGAGTGCAAGGAACGAGAAATAGAGGAAAACTGAGGATGTGTTGGATAAACACAGTGAAGAATGACATGAAAAAATAACATGAATGAAACCAGGAAGCTTGTATAAGATAGAAAGGGATAGAAAGACTTCTCTTGGCCCCATCATCACTGTTGAACTGATGGAGGGAATCAAGGAAGACGACTCCGGTAATGATCCCAATAACTTGTGTTACATTAAAGCATATCTTCCACAAAGGCGTCCAGTCATGATTTGAAGACTTCAAGAGATGGAGAATCCACCTCCTACTGTGGTAGTTTGCTCCAGTGGTTAATTGCCCTAACTATTAAAAATGTGTGCCTTATTTCTTATTTTAATTAGAAATTAGAATTAGGCTTTAATTAGAATTAGTTAGAATTAAGCTTTAACTTCTAGCCATTGAAACACCAAAACATCATTTTACCACCTCATGGGTGGCAGACAATTTAAAATGCAAATACTATTACTAGCCATTAAGCAAGGCCCCTGCTGAGGGTGAGGGATTCATATACTTAATGCTGATGATGACATTATACAATAATATAGAAACATTTTTCTTGGAAATTCCCTCTTGCAAAAACAGGGTCAATGTATAAAACTCCCAGTCCTGTCAAAGCCACAGTGCAATGTTTATAAAGGGGTTGGTATGCAACATCTTCCTTGTTTGCTCACTTCACTCTCCACTCTTAATTAATATTATTTGTTGAGCAGTTTCATACAAAAATAACAGAAGAAAACACAATCCCTGACTTGTACAATAAAATTTTATAATCTACCACAGACTGATAATACTGCTCAGATTCAAAATACAATGGGCAACCTTGAGGAAGATTCTGTCTTGGAGAATTCCCCGCCCCCCATCTCTTTCTAGATTGGGTCACTCTTTTTTCAGTTGTGCTCCATTTAGCTGGACCTCTTAGCCTACTCCCTCACCTTTGAGTCACTTGCTTTGTTCAAAGCTTGCCTTTTCTCTTTTGCCTGTGACTTTCTGTCTGTGATCGTCTCTGTGAAGATCACTATCTAGAAATGTATTGTATTATAATATATGCTACAGGGAGATTATTCCTCAAAGAAATATCACTTCAGTGATATACAGTACCTGCGCTTCTAGGGAAGAATGCCTTATCTCACCATTAGATTGCATTGCCTACCAAGCCACTATCCCATTGATGCTCTCATGGACTTTTCCCCTCTAAAGCTAGCATCTGCTTCAAGGCTGAGTGTGATACACTTTCATTATTGATTCTGCTTCATTATTGATTCACAGCGTTGCACTCTTACTGTATTCAATGGACTGTGTCTTGCAAAAGGTGTTGAATGGTTAGGGATGAGGAGATCGTATGAGTTAGAGACATCAGGACTGCCTCCTTCCTGAAGCACAGGCTACCTTAAATGACTGTTAGGAATCTTGGTATACCTAGTGGGGAAATGGGTTCAGGAGTGAGTGGTGGTAAACGAACACATAGGTGCTGGCTTAAGACAACTCTAAATGCTCTTTCCACTTCAGGAACTGTGCAAACTTGAGTCCCCTCAAATCAGGGCTATGTTGCGAGGGATCCTAGATTCCCTTTCTATGGATCACACATGCAATTCAGTGATTTGTGTGATATAGACTGAAACTACAGCAGACAACAATTTTGAGTGAATTTCACTCCATTTTTGTATTGTTTGTTTCACCGAGAGGATGATTCATGTGAACTGACACCCAACAAAGGTTTGCACAAGCCCCTGCTACCCAACTCAACTGATTTCCACACAGCTTAAGCAATACCTTTCTTGTAAGCAGGCCAAATAAAAGCTCATTCTAGAAAATCAGGATGTCACCCATAAATATTATAGACTACAGAGTGATCAGGATAACTTTGACTCTGTTCTAATGGAACTTATAGCAATATAGCGTTATGGGAGTATTATGTTTCAGCCAGGTCAGAATGAGATGATCAGTGACTTGATATTTTCCTCTTTAGGAATAACACCCAGTAATTCCCATGGACTTCAAATGACTCTTTACAACCAGATACACTATTCAATTATGGAGTACTTTCTCTGGTAAATTGTTTCCCAGTGATCTATCAGCTATGATGTGCCCTTCAGTGCTCTGAAGCCTCCCAACCTCATTCTGATACCTCCACCTGTAAACAGGGCTGGCTCCAGGCACCAGCAAAGGAAGCAGATGCTTGGGGCGGCATTCCTGGGAAGACACATTTCAAGGGCCTTTTTCTTTTTTTTGGCGCTTCGACAGCTCCGGCCGTGGCTTCTTTTTTTTTTCTGCTTGGAGCAGCAAAAAAGCTAGAGTTGGCCCTGCCTGTAAAGATGAACTCTTGTGGAATGTTGGGACTGGAGAAAGCTTCAGATCAACCATACAGAATTGGGAGAAATAATTCCAAAGGCATGTAACAAATTGAACTTTCAGACCAAATAGAAATTACAAAAGTGACATCCATAGATTACATTTTCCCTACCCCTGAAATATGATTTTTTGTTGAAGTGATTAATGTATAGTAAAAAGGGGATTGCTTCTTACTTGCAATGTTGTCTGGTTTCCAGATAAAATCCAGTGGGCCATTGCTCCCCGTTGTGCATCATCTAATCCTCAGTTTCAACACATTCATCAGTCCTGCACTGACCTTTTTAAAAACCATCTATAGTATTTTCTTTTCAGGCCTACTGAAGATCAGAAAAATTTGCATGTCTACCTCCAAGGGTAGTTTATATGATTAGCTCCTACAAAGTTGTTCTGAACAGACTTTGATATCATCTTGAATCATACCACCATAGGAATTAGGAAACACCACCTTTTGGAAATAATGTAGCCATGTCAGGTAGTCCAAAAATTGGTTGATCCGGTGACAGTCCTTCTGGATGTATTCTTCCTGGCCATTAAAGATGGCAGTATTAGGTATCCGATGAACTCATAGGACATGTATTAAGAAGGGAAGTCAGATTTCCCACTATCCTTTCACCATCTACTAGCTGGGATCATGTTCTGAGAAGACTGGAAAGAGAAAATGTAAGTTCCCGTGGGAAAAAATCCTCTAATAAACCTAGGCACACTGAACAATACTGCTTGTTGGGAGTCAATAGGTGTCCAAGGGTAGAATATGGTGTTTAAACATGGACCATTTTATCAAAACTCCTTAGAGTTCTGACTTTTGTATTGTATTTCCTTCCCATCTCTACAGACTGTGGAAGGGTTTTGTGTGCAAACAGGATCTTTCTCCTTTATAACCATGCCTCTCTTGCAGCCATTCAGTGCTACACTTCAGCATATATGGCACACAATTAGAACTGGGCAAATGGCAAAAAAATGATCCACAAAGTGGTTGGCAGCTTATGAGTTAGAATTTCTCTGACTGTGTTTGCAGGCCATTCTATGCACTTTTCACAAGTGTTCCCATGAACAGAGTGATGAAGAGATGAGTGTTTGCAGAAAGCAAACGTACAGCCCATGGCCAAGATTCAATGAATGACAAAACCATAATTGTGGAGGGGAAAATCCAGACCCCAGGAACTGGCCTGAGTTTCTGGTCAGGACCCTGAGAAAATGGTCAGTAGATGAGAGAAATGCTCTCCCTTAGATTTTGGAAATGATCTACTGAGGCTACTCAGACCCATCACTGAAGTCGCTTACGGGGGAATAGATACACCCTTACCCTGCAGAAGAGAGATGGAAGGATCTTCCCATCCCCAGCACCTCCCTACATGGACTGTGGTTCGACACACCACGTGGGGCATGCATAGTCCCCCTAATGCAGACCAACCAATTGGGCAACAGAAAAGATATTTTATGACTTAGGGCATCCAATCACAATTCTCAGATATAAAATACCAAAGGAATAGTCACAGCAAATAGTTTGAGAGCAGCCAGGGGCTGAAATTTGTTCACAAAAAATATTTAGACAATTGTCATTAGTGAACAAGGCCCCAATGAGTTCTGCATAGGTGCAGGGGTCATCAGCCTAGTGAGGCTCCATGTGGCTCAAGGGTCCAAATTTACAGAGTCAATCACTAGCGCTTCCATGATAATGAGTCATAATGTCACAGACACCAGCATATGGAGACATCACTAAATAGATAAGGCTGGAGACAGATGCTCATTACAAAGGATAGAGCTGCATTTAACCATGGCAGATGGATGAGAAATTAGCAGAGTAGGGCTAGCCCTCTAGTCTTGATTTATTTACATACCTTTTCTTTTGCATGCATGCTGTGTTTGTTCCATAAAAAACTGATATGTTTTCAATAACATAAAGATCATCTGTTTATTCAAACATATCTAGATAATTAATAATGATGGTGTGACAAATTGGGAAATATATACATGGTTTTTTATGAGTATGTTGCATGCCCCTGAGTGTTTGCTTCCGAAGGGTTACTTGCTATGGAGTTAGATCCCAAGGAATTGTTAGAAGAACCAAGCGGGAATTGTAAACAATGGCCTAGATAAGGAACATCCCAGTAAAACACACAAACAGAATAGGGAGGTTTATAGCAGTAAAGAAGCTACTCCTTGGCCCCAACCTTAGTGGCATAGCTGTTTTGCTAAGGTTAAGGAGAGAAAGAGCAAAGAGAACACTAAAATATTAAAGGACCCCAGGCCTAAAAAAGTTAGTGAGTTTCCAGAGTCTGCTCAGGTAGGGTCAGCAAACACTGACAGGCTCGCAACAGGACACATGGAAACAGAGAAAGCACGATGTGAGCAGACAGTCTGTTTCTCCTAGCCAGAGATGGGGGTTAGCTGGGCTGAGGAGAACTTACGAAATCCACCAAGGAAAGATTATGGGGTAAGGAAGACCCATATATATAGGCCTTTACTTGCTTTCCCCCATTTTCTCTGTGTGCCTTGTACCTTTGAGTGGCTAAAAAAAGAATGCTTTCTTTTGAAGAAGCTGTTTTTGAATTACTTCGATGAACTCCCTGTTTACAGGTCCACAGAGGGAAAGGGCTGACTTGTGCCAGACACAGTTGGGGCTGTCTCATTAACATGGTTAGGAAACAGCGGGGCTGCAGCTAGGAGATCCAGTCTCAGAGTGTTCAGACTACTTGGTTCCATCAGAGTGAGGTGCAGGAAGCTAGGCCTGTCACCTAAGAGGAGTACTAACATGAGTCTAAGGTGCAGTTCACCTAGTAACCATGACAAATGGAAAAATAAATACAATTTTTTAAAAAATGTAAGAAATTTTTCAAGATCCCAAAACACTTCATCTACCTGGGATGGGATTTTCACTGGGGTTTAGGGAGTTATGACTCAGGTCTCATGAGTATCCTGCACACATCAGTGAAGTATTTAAGCATCTTCTAGAGCTGGATTTACTCCAACAGAGTTGATGTGGCTGTTGGTGATGTTTTACAGGCTTTACTTCTTAAACTAAAGGTACTGGCTCTGACATTCACGTGCATTGTGTGAGTAAATCATGATATGCTACACTAAACCTTCGTCCCTCACAACTCCCGCATAAAGAATTAGAATCTTCTTACTTATGACTCCCATCCAGCATCCATGGGACGGAGGTGATCACCATACCAGCGATAGCGTTCAAATTAGGAACTCTATAACTAGAGACTCACAAAGTCATTAGCAGATGAAGCTCCACTCAAGGTCCAGGTTAGTCAGCAAATCATTCTATTCCACTTCACTCCTCCTGGCACAAGAGTGCATTGGGGAATCATGCACTCTGAAATAATCTTGTTAATTTCTTTGCCAGATACAGTAATACTAGCCAAGAAAAGGAAGCAGCTCTCTAAAAACTGAGTGCTTTCCCAGAACTGTCTCCCCCTTATGACAATATGATTTCCAGCTCTGCCTAAGAGGCAGAACCCTATATGAGTAATACTGCAATGTATGAGTGTATGACCGTGAGCAGATTGGAAGTGACTAGAGGGCTCTTGGAGTTAGGGTGAAGGAGTTGGGGGCGCATGTAGTGTTCTCATCAATCCTTCTGGTCAAGGATAGGTGTCCTGGCAGAGAGAAAAATATCTGGGTGTGAATGCATGGCTGCGTGGATGGTGTCACGAAGAGGGCTTCAGCTTCCTTGATCATGGGATGGTGTTTTGAGAAGAAGTTAGATGTCTTCAAGTTGGCATGGCCTGACAATATATATCCTAGAGTATCACGGCATCAACAATTATCTTTGAGAACTCGTGGAGGATGGGAGAGATCCCAGATGACTGGAAAAGGGCAAATATAGGCCTAGCTATAAAAAGGGGAATAAGGGTAACCCAGGGAATTATAGACCAGTCAGTTTAATTTCAGTACTGGGAAAGATAACGGAGCAAATAATCAAACAAACAATTTGTAAGCAACTAGAAGATAATAAAGTAATAACTAACAAATGACATGGATTTCTCAAGAACAAATGCTGTCAAACCACCCTAACATTATTCTTTGACAGAGTAACAAGCTCTGTGGATGAGAGGAAGCAGTAGATAGGATATATCTCTACTTTAGTAAGGGTTTTCATACGGTCTCACATGACCTTCTCATAAACAAACTAGAGAAATACAGCCTAAATGAACCTACTATAAGGTGGGTGTACAACTGGTTGGAAAACTATATTCAGAGAGTAGTTATCAATGGCTCATAATCAAATTAGAAGGAGATATCAAGTGAGGGTCACTCAGGAATCTGTCCTGGGTCCAGTTCTATTCAGTATCTTTGTAAATGATTTGGATAATGACAAAGTACACTTATAAAGTTTACAGACAAGAACAAGCTGGGGGAGGAGTTGCGAACACTTTGGAGGACAGGATTAGAATTCAAAATGATCTTGAGAAATTGAAGTAAATAAGATGAAATTCAATAAGTACAAATTCAAAGTACTACACTTAGGGAGGAACAATCAGTTTCACAAATATAAAATGGGAAATGGATGCCTAGGAAGGAGTACTGCAGAAAAGGATCTGGGGCTTATAGTGCATCACAAACTAAATCAGTCAACAAGAGAAGACTGGGGGCGGGGGAGGGCACATGATAACTGTCAACTATGTAAAAGATTGTTTAAAAAAAGGATGATGATAAATTGTTCTCCTTAACCATTGAGGACAGGTCAAGAAGTAATGGATTTAAATTGAAGCAACAGAGTGTTAGGAAGTTTTTCCTGACGTCTAACCTAACTGGAAGGGTAGCTAATCGCTGGAACAAATTTCCTAGGGAGGTTGTGGAATCTCTGTTATTGGAAGTTTTAAAGAAAGGGTTAGACAAACACCTGTCAGAGATGGTCTAAACAATACTGAGTCCTTCCTCAGTTCAGGGGACTGGACTGGATGACTCAATTACAATCTTGTAACCATCATGCACCTTACTTGGTTGGTTTATAAGATTACAGTGCAATTCCTAATGATTTGATGAAAGCAGCAGTCTCTACTAAGGAGTGGCAGAATAGCAGGGCATTTTGTTAGTTAAGTTTGAGGTGTTTTTATAGACCTCAGTGGGAAAAACTTTCTAAAACACTTGTTTGTATTATGCCTGGCTAAAACCAATGTCATTAGTCACTTTACTAAGCACTAAATTCATTTTTTTCTAAAATGAGATTGTAGTTAATGGACAAAATACATATAAATAGTACTCTCTCACACCTTCTTAAGGAGTTTTCAAAAGAATTCCCCCACACACATACCCTGCATTGTATTTTTTAAATGCTGTGTTTTAAAAAAACAACAACCCACAATGGCTTTGTTATAGTTGTATGCTTGAGTTCAGGGTGTAGTGTTAGTCAGAGCTATTTTAGGGCTTTTCAGGCTTAGCAAGTGCCCAAGATGTCATCAGGAAATGAACATCAAAACCACTCAAGTTGCTGAGAGAACGGCCACTTCTTTTAAAAGAAAAGCTTTGGTCTTTTTCTCCTTGATAGCCTCACCCTTATCAAACTGCAGTACCACAACCTGCCTCTGGGAGCGCTGGAAAAGGGGATATTAGAGTACAGACAGAAAATATAATTTGCTCTGTTCAGTTGAACAGTTCTGCTCTTCTCCATGTTTAAATCTATTTCACACTGGCTAGCACTCTGGTTACCCCAATTTGTGACCATTTTTTAAAGGGCCTACTCAAAACAGGATACATTATTTCTTTTCTTTTGGTTTGTGTCCTTTTGAACGTTTAAAGCAGACACACAGAGGTACTTTCCTCTAACATTGAGCAAGAAATGTTATTAAAGTAATGAAAACATATGCAATTCGTATAGTTATTGAGGCTCATTCTCTTTGTGCTTTCTCTGCCTTAAGTCTAGTTTTCCTACCTATAATTTTTTTCTAAAGGATAGTTCACCAAAAAAGTATTTTAAAGCCTAGTTATGAGTGTGTCAAATCTCTAGCATTTGTTCATGTCCTGGCACCTTGTGTAAGAGAAATATTTCTCTCTCTCTTTCTCCCTCTCCACCCCACCCCCGCTGGAAGCTTCCATTGCACAGAATAACCCTGAAGTCTGCCATCACCAGAGCAGGGAATGAGGGATGGTAGACTTCAGCCATTCCTCCATTGTCAGCCCTGTCATTATAATCCAGACCGGGAGTGGGTGAGAATTGAACATGAACATCTCTTTTGCATTAAAGTTCTCTTCGGGATTTCACTGTCTCCATTAGCTTTACTCCCTTTCCAGCTTACCAAGGCAATAGCATAACATTCAATTAGGAAAAAGAACTTACATAATTAACCAGCTTACTGTGGGTGATGTGGATGTTAGTGTAAGTAAAGGCCTTCCCAATAGTAAACTCAGACTGAAGTTTTGTTTTAAAAATAAAACCCTCAGGCTCATCTAGGTCACCACGGGTTTAAACGTGAACGTGTGTGGAGAGTGAGCCATTACCCTCTGACCACTGTTTAGTGGCCTTATAACATGCATGTCCATCCAGGTTCTGTCAGATGGCTGCACATGACAAAGGAATCATCATAACAACTAACACTGTCAGGCTGCCCACATAGCACCTTTGATAGCAGCTTGTGAATGGCAAAGCACTCAGAGTATGTTACCCAAAACGACACAAAAATATCTGCATGCAATTCCTCCACATAAGTAATGGTGGCAGGAATCATAGCACTGGACCACACACCAGCAGTATAACTAGAATACTTACCAGACAGCCCCTGGATATACCCAAGGGCTGCCAATATGGTCATGATATCATGTTGCACACACACTTTGGGTAATGTTGAATACAAATGTTAAGGTCTGACCTGTAGCCAGCTACTTAGGGAACAAGGATGCTGGTGCAGAGATACATTCAAAATTGAAGCATTGGCAGATAATCAGAAAGGTACGTTGGAATTGGGAGAGAAGCAATTGGATATGGCAGCCAAGTTGAGGACACTTTCCCAGTCCAAGTTTGACTAGTTCTCTCTATGAATTGTATTTATAATAAAATACAGAAAAATGCTTAAGACTTAACTGGACCTTGAAACTTTCAAAGTGGGGACTTTAAGGATACCAAAGATAATCAGGCCTAAAGAATGATACGACATTGTAAATCTTTTTCCTGTCCCTTTTTGCACAAGAGCGTGTATTATATATAGCTACATGCATGGATCCCTAAATTAAAAATTGTCTGATTTCCTTCCAGAGAAGGAGAGAGTCCCTGCAATGACTTTCCTCAGGAATGATGGCACTGTCACCCTCCAAGGTGAAGCTCACAGTCGTGCTTCATTAGCAAGAGGGCCAAATATTTGGAACAACAAATTAGATTGCCTTCAGAGTGAAGTGTAAAACTTCCTTCTTTTGTTTAGACAGACACCAACTCAAAAGAAAAAGAAGAAGAAGAGGGAAGGACAAGAGGTAGAGGCAAGAACTAATCAGAGAAGAGGAGGGAGAATGAGGAGATAATTTAGGAACAATACCATGTCATATGAAACAGGAGTCAGACTTGTGACTTCCTTGGGAGAGGGGGGATTGGGGGAGGAGGAAGGAAGAAACAGACCAGGGCTCAGTTGTGATTTAATATAGATTGACTCTCCTGGAAGGCACTCAGACAGTATTATATTGAGTGTCATTATAAGAGCCTGAATAGATACAGTTAAAGACACATGACAGATATATTGCCCGTCAATCACTTTTCTCTTGTCATCAAGTAATCACTCATTTGTAAGGCGAGCCCTTCTGGCACAAGTACGCTTTGGCATACATGGGCATGATCATCTGCATAGGAATTACCATATTTGCACAAATCAAAGCCCCTCCCCAAACATTCATGCAAATGATACCCAGTGGCACCATCATCCATGGAAGAACAAATAAAGCGCTGGGCTCAGTCAGAGTAAAACTCAAATCGAATACATTTGCAAACAATTTCCTTCTTTTATTTGCCCAGTTCCAGACAGGCCCAGCCTAATCCATTATTTCTATCATTTACATCATGAAGGCATCAGTTTCATTCAAGTGCTTACAAATACATTATGAGTTGTGGTTAAATGTAATTATGTAAATGATAGTCAGTTGTTTGCTATATAGAGTAATGTTCCGCTGCTTTGGGGTCCCAACATGAAGTGGTATAAGTTTGAGTTTTGCATCTGTGCCTCTGTATGGTGCTGTCTCTCACTTAAAATTGAAAAAGAAATGGATTTTGCATTTATTGTGTTTTAATACCTGTATTACATAATTGGTTGTCTATTAATAATTAATAGAAAATCTATTTCTATATCACAGTTAGGGTGTAATAAGAGTAATGCATTTCTCTGCTTTGGAACATGTGTTAACTGAAACCCCAGCAGTGTATTTCCTTTATGTTTCTTTTTAAAACAATCACATTTTTTACATTTAAAACCAGCACTGTCATGCCTCTCGTTGGCCCTGTGGAAGATCTTATTTATAGAACAACCTTATGAAACTGGGACTGCTAAGAGGTATGAAGAGTGAAGCTCTATTAAAATGCCAATAGAATAGGTAGCCTGCTTGTACATGGGCCAGCTGCCTCTCATGAGCCCCCTCATGGCTTAAGGGCACAGCAGTCTGTCTCAATTTCCCCTCTTGGACTGTTCAAGACACTCAAGAAACACTTCCATCCTTTCCCATCCCTCCTCAGCTTGTACTTTATTAAATTAACATTCAAATGAAAGTTCAAGTCCACCCAAATAAAAGATTTCTCTTCCTCTTCCCAGGCCTTCCTGCTTCGGGCCTTTCCTGCTTTGGCAGGCCACTTGCAGGCCCTACCTGGCTGGAGTCTCAGTCCTGACTCTCTGAAAGTACTTGCTCGCTCCTAGCAGTCTAGAATCCTGGAATATTTTTTCCTTCATTGCGGCCTCCTGCTGCTCTTCAGGGGGTAATCACCCTGGTCTCTCTCTCCCAGATGTGGCTCATTCGGTAATCAGGGTTGGCTAGCCTCAGTCCTCCAGCCCTTAAGGCTTAGACCTCCACCCTGTCACGGTGCTTTAAAAACAAAACAAAACAAAAACAAACAAACAGAGAGCAATATTATATGCATACTAAACAAAGCTTTATGTGGCTATGGCAACAGGTCTATGCCTATAATATAGTTATCCCAAAGTACATGTATTCAGTTTTCTAAGGGTGTGAATTATACACATCTCTACTTAAATATAGAACATATTACAAGTCACTAATGGGAAATACCATGGCAAATTGAGAAGGATAGAATGTCATGTACACATCATAAGTAAAAGCTCTGAGACTTAGATAGATAACGTACATAAATAATGGCTAGAACTGCTAAAAGATGTGTTCTCCTTCCCAGATTTCAGATGAGATGCCCATCTAGTCTAACATCTTCATGGTCAAACAGAATTTTCCTGCTTTCTAGATTATTACATGTACATTTGGTTTATAAAAAAATCTCTACAAGGTAGGCAACATCAGAGCTATCGTTCACTTTACTATATAATCAGGATGGCAGGCTGACTGAAACAGGAATAAGATGATCTGATTTTGTATTAATAAAAAATACAATACCCAGTACAAAGAAATTGCCTTTTGGGGCTTTCTGGCAGCATATAACTCAGCTACTCTGGCACTCAGATACTATGATGAGAGCCATATAAGTGCATAAAATAAGATGGATTATAAAATATTGTCCCAGTTGGGAAAGTATGTATGAACACCACTGCCATTTACTAGATGGAGCGAGAACTGCTCAACGGTGTGTCATAGGCCTTATACAGCTAACAAAGATTCTTCTTTTGCTCACTTACTAGGGGCCTTTTCTTCTTGAACAAGATAATCTAAACTCTATCCCTACTTGTGCCCTCATGTTCAGAATAGCTCTGATGTGCCGCATAGTGACAATCACATAGATGCCGGTGGCCACTGAAATATACTGTAATAAGGTAGTCTGGATGGTCTAGCTGTTAATACAGGATACTGAGAATCAGGGCTCCTCGTTTCTTTTCCCGATTCTGCCGTTGACTCATTGAACGTCCTTGGGTAAGCCACTTAAGGAGTGATTTTCAAAAGTGCCTGAGTGATATAAGAAGCCAAGTTCCATTTAAAATCACCCTGACCCTCTGCCTCAGTATCCTTCTACAAAATGAGTAAACAGACCTGGCCCTAGGTGCAATGGTACTGTAAGCAATATAGGGTTGGACACTGTCTGCACAATTGTTCCCAACTCCTGTCTAACTCAGCAACCCTGTATGCATCTCCTCCTCCAAAAAGGTATCCCTCTTTCTGCTTGCTTGTGTGCAGTCCCAAAGGGGAGCCAGAATCTCCACAAAGAGAAAAGAGTGGTTCAAGACTGGCTTTTTTTTAGCAAATGACCATCATGGTCCCACTGCTGTTAAGAATCCTTGTTAGACACTGAGCCATAGGCAACAACCTGCAGCCTGTGGCTACCACTGAAAACTGAACATTGCCCACTTACAGTAATTAAATTTGTTATGGCATTAGTGATTTTTTCCATTCTAATTGCAGACAATGTTGGTAAAGGTAAATATCTATTTTTAATGGTGGCCACTGTAGGTAGTCTATTCCTAAAACTGCTCCAGTGGGTATAACAGTACTTTCTTACCTCAGCTGGGGTATTGCGAGACTGAGCTAGTTCATGTTTGTAAAATGGTTGGGTGGGTTCTGATGGAAGATTTTAAAATTACTGTAAAATGAAAATATCTTTTTTTATAGTCTAGAGTTAATGGGTGATGCACTGTACTTTCTTCTCAGAAGGAAACAAAACTCCAAAGTTATTTTGGAAGCTTGAAAAGATTCATCTTCAGTGCAAAGAAATTAGTTGATCGTTGCTTAAATATAATAGTTCTGATTGGCCCAATATCCCACTATTAATCCTTTGAATCAGCAAGTTATACAGAGATCTATAGATACACAAAGTGAAAGTTACATAAAGGCGGTTTATGCTGAATATTCTTTCCTTTATAATTTAACAGGGAACTTCTTAATCCTCATTTAGATCCACTTCCATGTGTAGAATGATAATCAGAAATCAATGCACTCAAAAGCTTTCTTCACCAGGCCCAGATCCATTTCTCACAATACTGCAGTCTCCCAGAGCAGCATCATTTTTTAGGCTAGGTGACACCAACAGCTGAGCTGACCCAATAGGGTGCTCCATGAGTGTAATCAACTAAAATATTCACTGAGTTATTCATTTGTTCTGTGTTGCTTCAGTCACAGTTTTCTCGTGGACTGTATGCACATTCCCAAGACTGGAAACTACTCCTGCAATGTGGAATGCAGGAATTTCATTGGGGAGGGGGGAGCTGGGATGTTGGGGAAAACAGTATTTTTTTTAAACTTCCTTAACTAAAACATTTGTCTTTGTCTTAGATAATTAATTATAAATTGAATAAGTAATTAATTATAATTACATATTTATTTTAATGCAGTGATGGAAAAATGACTTTTTTCATCACATTTTACTTTTGTGAAATTAATTATGTTATTCAAAAATATTTACTTGGCAATATTATTCTTTGCAAGATATTTGTCAAATGCCCAGGCTTATTTTTTAGCTGTTATATAATAAAGTAATTGAGTCATTTTTAAGACATTTGTACCTCCTGTTAATTTGTTTTAAATGTAAAGTTAAAATTAATCCGTTTTCTTCATCAGAGTGAAGCAAAACAATGATAAATGACAAGATAAAACCATGAGGACTGAATGGCTTATAAGACCTATAGTGGGATACAATCTTTTCATTCTTAGGTTGCTGGTTTGGATTCATTTCAAAATTGTACAGTAAAACCTGCCTTAGAGACCACCTCTGAAGAGAGACCACCTGTCATGAGCGACTACTAGCAAAGGCCATGGAACACCACCACTCTCTGATGTGCAAACACCTTTGAATAAAGACTACCTCTTACATGTGACCACTTTTGCTAACTGCCATGAGTGGTCACTCTTGGCAGGTTTTACTGTATTTGTCCATAGGTCATTGGTTCACATCCATTCCAGGTCAGTGAAAGTACAGTAGATATGGTTGTGGGTGGATTGGGTGCAATGATTTAATGGTTTAGTCTTGCTCTAATGAACTAGCATTCACATCACCCAAGGAAGCACCATTGCTGGCTCTACTAGGCAGCCTCATAGAGTCCTAATTATGCAATGGGCGTGGACAACATGCACAGCACAAGGCAAGTTCTGCAGCTGCAGGTCAGACTTCTCCACAGTCTCTTGCCAACATGCCTCAGCCATGATGTGGATGGCAATTCATCTCCAGGCCCATTCAGTCCTCGGGTACTCTGCTGAGAGATCAATTTGTTTCAGTCAAAGGAACATTGTGGTGAGATCTTTGGTTCCTTATGATCCAGGACCCATGGTCAGAATGGTTCCAGCTCAGTAGTGGTTCTGTGGCAGAGCAGCTGGCAGGATAAGTATTCAGCTGATTGCTTCTGGCTGAGTGTCACATCTGGGATCCAAGTTCCCAGGGGTAGAAGACAAGAGCCAGAACAAAGGGCTGGGAGGAAAAGTCTGTCTGGAGCAGGAGGGGTATGCTAAAATGAGGCATCTATCCTTGGAATGTGACAAAGTTTATGGGAAGTCTTAACATTTTGGTGGATCTGGGCTATATAAACTTCAATCTACCGTTCATTCTGCTTGAGATGATAGTTTCTGTAACAGAGATATATGCCCACTGTATCAATTGGAATCAAATTGTCAACACCATTTAAATAGGCTAGCAAGAAGCTGTCCGTTGGTAAATTACATTTGGTCATTAGCAAGTTGACATTGATCTAAACTAGTCATTTAGAGTTGAAAGGCCCCATATCCTATTATTAATTGTATCTGTCTTTCAATTCTCCAAATAGAGCCATTCATGTGCTACTATGAAGATTTCCAATACAGTTACATCCTTTCCTACAGTGCCTATAAAGTTTGGCTTGGTTTCTGTCAACATGTTTGCCATGTCACTTGACAAACTAGTTAACTTCCCCTGGTGGGAGAATGACATTGATATAAGTAAATATTTGTACAGCTACCTGGGTATAAAACAAATGCACAAGTGGAATGAATGCAACATGAATACAGAAAAATCCCTCTTTCCCTCTAAGTCCAGGACTGAGGACAACTGTTGAGAATCTGTGGGGGTGGTTTCCATTAGCATGCACCCCAGACCTGTACTGTGGAAACTTCAGTATGGTGTCTTTCTCAGGCACTTACCTGAAAAAAAGAAAGATTCTACTTTCAAAGGTATTTTTGCAGGTGAGCATCCTTCTCTCAGAGACCATGTATGGGGAAAAGATGGCAAGAGTTTGAAATGTCACAGCAGGAGAGCTCATTATGAGTAAGGACGGTATGAATTGTTGGCCATAAGGACAGACTCAGAGCTTGTCTACAGAAACACTTCGCTAGTGGCAAGCTGGGGTGTAAATCTAACCTGTAAATAGCCCGCAGTGCATTGACTGACTGCGTGGACCTTGCTGCCATGCACTGACTGTTCCCTATTATGCATTGAAATGGGAGTAGCTCAAAATGTACCAGAGAACTGTTTGTGCAAGGCAGTAGGATCCCCATAGGCACTCTCTTCTCCTCGGGTTAGTATGGGATAGATTTATGCCTCAGCTTGCCACAAAATAAGTATTCATGTAAAACAAGCTCCCAGAACCTACAGATCAAAACATATTTTAGCTGCTAGGGGCCTCTCTCTCTTCCTAATGACTCTTCCCCCATCCCTCTCCCTGCTTGAGCACACTACTTACAACATAACCATGCATCTACAGCATTAACCAGGCACTCCCAATGTCTGCTCAACATTTCCATTCTCCTTTTAGCTAACTTTCAAGTCTCCCTGTTGCTGGTGAGATGAGTGTGAGTGAACTGTCACTCAAAATCCCTTCCTCTCCCTCAGTAGCGCAGCCAGGTCCGGAGCACAGGGGGAGCGATGCTATAAAAGGCGCCTCCCCCTGTACTCACCCGGCGGCGCTCCGGGTCTTCGGCGGCACTTCGGCGGCACTTCGGCGGCTCACTCCGGGTCTTTGGTGGTACCCCTTGCCAAAATGCCGCCAAATGTTCTCCCTGAAACCAGTCCTCGAGAGAGTGAACAGAATTCCAACCTCAAAAGGTTCCTGCTGTTCTTATTAAACAGTGTCTTCCACTGGGTTTTAACTGAAAAATAGATGATACTATAATTTTTGGGAGGGGGGTTGGGAGGGATTGGTTTCCATGTCTGTAGACAAATGAGCACGTGTGAGAGGCAAGGGAGGGGGATAAGATGGGTCCTTCAAATGAAAACGGTCTATGGTGAAGCAACTACATTTTCATTTTATCAAGCTATTAATAAATATTCATAAGCCTATTAACTGAAGCCCCATGAGCTAAGACATTTCTGAGTCCTCATATTTCAAGGTTTGTATCTACTCTTCACCCCCTACTTCTTGAATCTATTCCTAATCAAAGTGCCTGCTTTCCCAGACATCACCACTTAGAGAACATTATTACAGCTCAAATAAAATCAGACAAACACTGATAAATGTAGCCAGCTTGTGACTGGGATTTTTTTCTTCTGTAAACAACTATTTTGCCATGCAGTGGCATTGTGCGGATTACAGATGTAAAGGTCTTGCCGTGTTTGTTATTGTACCATGGATTTACATCTGAACGCATAAAAGCTGAAATCATTGCACTCAATTTATACAATAATTTCAGTCTAAATAGAAGGGACTTTAAACCTGAAGAGGCTGCTCTCTGTAGCAACAGCAGACTTTTTATTGTGACAACTGGTGTAGAAAAGATTCTCTCCTTCCAACCAAGGAGTGATTTCTTTGTGAATATGTACATAATAGAGAAGTATTTAGGGGCTGGACAGTACATAGACGGGACTTCCAGGGAATGTTCAAGAGATTAAACAAGCTATATTAGTGAGTAAGCACAGACCTGAGCCAGGGCTCCAGCACTGGGGGCTAAGCTGAAGGTACAATACAAAATGAGGTCCTGACCACTCATGGTTAGAAAAGATAACAGGACTCCTTTGTAAAAATAGGGTGTAAAACAGTCCTAGTGCACACGGGGGCAACATTTGGTTTAACTAAAATTGTCCTTGTGGTTTATTGACTTTCAGTGCACACTGCAAGGTGCATCTGTTGATGAGGAGTGCTGCTCAGGTGGCCTTTAGAGAATATTCAGATTTGGAGGATGGCAGGAGAAGAGTTGTGTGTCCAGTCAGCAGTTTATTTAGAGTATGCCTACAACCTTTGATAGGTGCTCCTTTTAATTTTTTTATAAATCCAAATAAATCAGTGAAATAAAAAAGTTTGAAATAGAGAAGTTCAATAACAGTTGTATAGTTGCTGGCTTCAAATGACTGCTACGTTGCACTCCACCAGTGGTTGGTGTGGGTGAGTATTCCCATTTTACAGATTGTGCTCCTCAATCCTTCATGGATGCACAAAATTAGGGGATTGGGGGGAACACAAGACATTCATAAAATACTATTAAAGGACTTAAAAAAACAGGATATACTATTTAAAAGGACATTTGAATTTCTGGAGAATAGTAATAATAAAAATCAAGTGGACAGTGTTCTTTTAATTGTCAGACCTCTTGATGTGCTGTTGTGACATAATTCATTGCTTTACATCCAAAAAGTACCAAACACATTATATTCCTCAGCCAAGCATTCAGTCAACATTTTTCTTACTACAGGTATCAAGGAACATAATTTTCTATTATTCACCAATTGCTACTACTCACAGATTTAATCATCCTAATGAATTTTCAATAAAATCACTTGTGATATGTTTAGCAAAATTTTAAGTTTTCACCTGTTGCTTTCAGTTTTTGTACATGCACATTCTCATTTGAAAGTCAGGCTACAGTTGGTACTGATTGTGTGAAGATCTTTTTGAAAAGGTCTTAAAAATATTTAAGGGTCTAAAAGAGAAATATGTTCTTGCGTTAAAGGCCTGGGACTGCTAAGGAAAGCAGGCTGGTTTGAGTAAGCTGTGCCTGTACATTCCCAGGAGAACTACTGAGTTCATTTGAATTACAGCTGGTGCTGACTGTGTGCACTGACAGCAGGAGGTTTGCTGCGGGATTGGCTGCCCTCACACTGGATAACATTTTTGTATCTTCCATTTCAGCATTTTTGTACAGGTTATTGTGAGTCTGAGGAATTAACTACTTAGCACAGGAGGAAAATCCTGGGATTTGCAAGCACTGAATGGTATGATGCTTTGTGGCTGAAGTCATGTAAGGGAAAGACATGTTGCATGAGGTATCAGCTTTTTAACACCTTGAGAACAGTGTTATGACCTGGCACTCAACACAGTGTTCAGAAGAATGAAAAGTTTCATGGAAGAGGCATTTGGAGAAACAGTCTGCTGTGGTATGCGGTAACAATGGAACGCATTAGATGGGCTAAAAAATTAGTGCAGAACAGGGCTGTGAGGAAACAGTGTTGCATAGTACATTCCCACAGACCATATGGCCATGTTTAGAGCACACGTATGATGCACATCATCCAGTGACTCCTCAGAAATTCAATAAGTGGGCTTAGCCAGATGAAGGATGGAGAAGCTGTCTGTTGGGGGGGGGGGGGGAGGACAATGAGAAAAAATAGTAAAACACCTGGCTTCCTGCTGGAAAAGCAGGAACTTAGACTCCATGGGGACAGTGCCACCATTAGAAACAGGAAGTCCATAAAAGGTAACCAATCTCCGATAGACCACAAGGGAAGCATGCAGGACAAAACATTGGGTCATGGGCCCAGAAGCCTCATGCAGACAGCCTAAGGGGAGCAATAGACTATAAGACAGGGGTATGTATTTAGAACAATGGACAGAAAAAAAGCTACAATCTGTGATATGATGAAAAGTATACACATCTCCAGGCATAGGCAGTTGCACACATTTTCTGATAGCATTCTTTCCCATGACAGTATGCCACCTCCACATTGCCTCACACAGTTCCAGTCATTTCTCTGTTGCAATTTAGCCATGCCCAAATAGCTTTTTCCAGTCTCCTTGTTTATCTGGTCTTTGGAGGCATGATGCTGTGCTTCTTTGTTGTTCTCTGTTGATCTTAACTGTCTTCCCAGATCTGTTACTTGCATGTTTTTCTCTCCTGGACGGTATGATATGACCATAAAAGAGAAGAGAGGTGGGAGCTGGGTTACTGTTTGCACAATGTTTTTTTTAAAAGAAAGACATGGCAAAGCAGGTGTGATTTTTTTACGCATTCAATTAATGTTATTAACCCTGTGATATCCAAAGAATGACAAAAAATACAATAGAATTGAATAAAGAAGTCCAGTGCCAAGGCTCCAGGAAACACATTTCATGACCTTAAGCAATGAAAGCTGATCACAGCTCCACTAACTCAGTCACAGATATACATAGGAGCAGCCCAGACATTTTCCTTTCAGTACAGGGTCTGACACACACAAAGAATCTAGACCATCAATCTTATTATTCCCCTCCTCCCACCGTCCTCCAGGTCAGGTTCCTGCCCTTCATGCATACATTGTTCCATAAAACAACAGAGACACCCTTTCCTTCTTTGCAGGTTTCAGCATTTTTTCAGGATATTAAGGAAGATAAATAAGGCTAAGAAAACCGAATAAGAGGATTAAAAAAGTAATACTGAATTTCTGATGACAATGGATTTGAAACATCCAGCGTTTGGTGACCAGATGGTACCTGCCCATGTGACCTGCTCTTCAGCTCTACTTAAGCAGGTATGAGGAAAACAGAGAAAAGAAGCTTTTGAGTAGCAATAGATCTGAGTCAACAATTCTCCTTTGAGGGTCTGTTTTTAGCCTCTCTCTGCTTATGAGTAAGTCAAGATATTTCCAAAAGGAAAACCATCAATGAGAGACACATTCTATGCATTTTCCACTTAACTATAGCTTTTGTGAAACATGCCATAATATGATGTGCTAAATTAAAGCTTTTATTTATAATGCACCATCATTGCTGACTCGGGCTGGACCCTGCTTGTTTCCAAAAGCAAACAAGCCTGGTTGTGTTGTGCCTTCAGGGTCTTCAGTGCTCAATTGTCTTTATTTTAAGAGTCATTCTGTACCAGTCAAGCATATACTTCTACTGCTCTCTTTGCAGATGTGAAATCATTTTGTGTTGTACAAGTGTTTTACATCAGAGAACTCTCTGGGTTGGCTGGATTTCAGTTAGCCCCATCCTTCCGTGGTCTCTTAGTCACAGTTACAACTGAATCATCCCTGAAAGCCCGTGTGCACTTAGCCGTCAAGAACTCTGACTTCCACCCACCTAGAGGATTCAAGAAAAGCTGATGTAGCTCTCTAAGGACAAAAATAATACTGTAAGGTGAAAAGAAAGCCCTGTGCTACTGGACTTCCATGCAGCTCCCCAGAACACCAAGGAACATATTAATATAAAACTATTTCATTCACGTTACACTAGACATAAGCGTCTGAGAGAGTGGAAAACACACAAAACTATCTCTTCCCAAACACTTTAACCTTCCAGGAAGGAAATGCAAAATAATTAAGAGTTAATGAAAGATAATTAAGAGTTAACAATGTAAATTGCAATACAAGGAGAAAATAGAAACAGCACAGCACTGTACTCTGTCACTCTGACAGCAACAGGATAGAATTATGATGAAGAAATAATTATGATGTGTAGAATCTGAAAGGAAAAAAAAACATTATTTAATGAACTGAGGAAACTACATGTGAAAGGGAGAAAAAAGACAAGTCAAATATTACATTTATAATGAACTGTACTGGGTACTATTTTCTTCCATTTACTTTACATTGCTTACAGTAGGCAAAATTTACTACAAGCAAGGAAAAATAAAAATGTGAATTTTTATACAAAATAATGTGTGGGATTCAGAGTTCTATGGGTTTATTGACCTTAAAAATCAAGGACCAAATTATCAGCTGATATAAATAGGCACAACTCATTGATTTTGATGCACTCATGCACATTTTTTAGACCACCTGACCATCCAGCCCAGAAATCCACAAAGATCTTTTTTTGCTGTTCCATGCATGCCAAATCACTATTTGGAAGATGTGGGCACTGAAAAGTAACAAAGGGAAGGCTGTTTCATCAATTGCATGAACTTGCAGAGAACACACAGGCCTAGAAAGGGAGAACATTGCATGAGTTCTAATACCCAATGAGTCACTGAATCATTCTTTGATTTCAGGCAAATCATTTGATCTATCTGCACCTAAGTAAACTCAGCTAGTAAAAAATTAGGTAAAAAAAAATTACTGATAATAACCAGCTATTGTATCTGAACTGCTTCAGCTTTCCATGCATAAGTAAATTAACATCCACAATGTCTAATAAAGTATAAACAAAAAGGAAGACAGAAAGAAATGAAAATTGACTGGATTGAAGGCAATCTACCAAAGTATTGATATGAATTGGGGTTGGGCAGGTTGTAAATTACTGATCATTCTGAAGCATCTTGCATAATAATGCAACAGTGCTTACTAGTACTGATGGGAAAAAATAATACAGTTGTTATTATTTTGGGGAGCTGGTAACGGGGTTGATGATGTACAGTTAGAGGATGACATGTGTCCAGGTTTTAATATTGTTTACACTGGTATAAACACAGAGCAGCTCCATGTATTTTAACGGTGTGACAGATACAAAATAAACCTGATTCATAGTTTCCTATTAAATTTTATTCCAGTCCTGCAAACACTTACTCATGTGTTTGAAGTCAATAGGACTACATGCTTAACTTTAAACAAGTGAGTAGTCCCATGAATTCAAATGGTTTAAGGAATCTAATTGCTGAAAGTAGAAAACTTTGATCTGATGCATGCATTAAAATTCAATCAATGGGAGTACCTTGTGCTTAAAATTATGCATGTGCTTAAGTATTCTGTTGGATCAGGACCTTAGTTTATAGGTATATCTGTGCAGAAAAGCAGGTTGGGAGGCTGCTAAAGCACTCTTAGAGCTGGTTAACCTGCTGTTTTGAACCTCATCATTTCTCAGGCATCCTTTGTTTGTTTTATAAACCAGTTGGATTCCCCACAAAGGAGACAGCCAGCTACTCGGACTGCACAACAAGATATCAGCATTGGCATCATTGCTCAGAGCTGGATGCCACTAAAGATTGGAGGCTGGGTTGGCTCAACACCAAAAGAATCCAAGGGAAAACCCTTTCTGCTCTCATTTCTAAAAAAACAAAGATGTCACAGATCCTAGCAAGTGCCCCCTGGGACTGATGGGAGGGCAATCCCAGCTTCTGCTGCTCTGTATTCCCGCCGGGTGCCTTAAGCTTCTGAAGCCTCAGCAGGCTGCAGTAGTGGTTCCTCCCTTGACCTCTGGGCGCTGACTCTCCATCTGCTATCCCTTCTTGGAAATGGGCTCCTCAGCTCACCTGCCCTAGGCCCCCAGTTATTTAAACACAACTCTTCTCCCAGAACTCCACCCCAGAAAGTGGGAAGCTTTTGATTTAGAGTTTAACATAGGGGCACACAGTGTTATAAAGCAATCAACGCACAGACACTTTGCACACACTAAAGCCTTTATACTTTATCATATGTAAACCACACAAAACAGTAACTACAACATGCATGTCACTTTCTCTCTCAGTGCCTCTCACCTTTTCCGTGGGACTCCTTAGAGACCATTAGTGTCTAGGAAAACAGGCAGAGAGGATGTGCCTGGCCTCATTCAGACTGTCACATGGTGAGAGGTCTCTCCCTCATGGAATGGAGAAAATGGTTTCCAAGCAGAACATCTTCTGCCCTTTGTAAAGCCTTCAGCCCCCTGTGACAGCAGCCACTGCCAGCTTCCCCACAGGAACACAAACCTCTGCTAGTTATGTGAGATTTCAAATATAGTCACACAGCTACTGTGTTTTATTAATATCAGTTGACTTTATTTTTGCAGCGGTATTTTTGTAGCAGTGCAGCTACAAAGTGATCTCTTGTAACATCATGAGCTAACCAGAAGCTAATTCATGACTGCTGTACAGCATTGGGATTTCTGCTCCAGTAAACAATCTGTATGAATGACTAGAGCCTCAGGAAAATTAAATGGATAAGAGAGGTGCAATAGAGTGTGAGGGGTTAATGGGAAATCCACATGGCATTTTAAAATGCCAGACAGCAAAAAAGGTGATTGAGTGGGTTAAACCAGAAATAATACATTATCCTGTTTGTTTATGATGGCTGGATACAGTGTTATAGTCCTTAATACAATGATGACCTTGACAAGTCACATCTGTATAGCAAGGCATTCCTTATTGTATCTTCTTGAGATAAGACACCCATCTGTCAGTTCATTGCAGCAGTTGTAGAGGAAAATATGTACCGGGGCTTATTATTTGACATACTGTTCACATAAAGAATTCTTTACTGGAGGGGATTCCCTGGCTGTAGAAAAAACAGAATGCTGCACAATTTAAGAGACACACAGCCCGCTAATGAGCACAATACCCAACTGTGGAGGAACTTGCTCAGAAAAAACCTGCTCTTGGCCAAGAGGAAACCTCAAAAGGCTAAAAAGGAGGAGCAGATGAAGGAGAATTCAAAGTACAGGCATCCATACTGATTTAGGCAGTTGTGAAAGAGACAAACAGGGCTTCCCAGGGACAAAGTAAATGTTAACTTGTGATATGTGTGTCAGCCTGATCTAGGAGAAAGGTCTCATACCTGAACAACAAAAAAAGTATGTAAATTGACTTTCTCAGATATGTAGATAGAAGTGAGAGTTGTTCCTTGAAGTGGATTAGACTGGAAGAATCTAGGTATGAGGAAAGCAGTTCAAAGAAAATAGAAACCATCCCAGATATTCATCAAAATCTCAATGTGAATCTATAAAGTTTAACAGTTTTATTTATTTTTCACTTTCACAGTCCTCTAAACTTCTGAGTTCATCCTCACACCAGAAGCTGAAATGCTAGAAGGGACTGTTCTTGTAGCATCCTTTGTCTTCCCAGAAGGAAGCAGCACTGGACATCTTATAAGAACCCCTGTTTGAGAGATTTCCAGCCAAAGACTGCAGCCTCAAGGAGTTTGGATAGTTCACATGAACATCAGAAATATTGGAAGTGATTATCTAAGCCAAAACTCTGAAGCTCATCCATCACTACTTGTTATGCACAATTTTGTATTCTAAAACACGTTCAGTTCTTTCCTGGTTCTTCAGGCTGTGATGATTAAGTGGATCTTTGGCTGCTAAAGGTTGAGTGCCACTGGTCTAAATAATAGCTAATAATAGAAATGTTATAGAGATGTGTGAGGACCAACTTGCTCAAATTAATTTCACAGCACTTGATTTCTTATGGATGCAACAGCCTCCTTTTCCTTAAAGGAGTGTATGCCTTTAAGTAGAACAATTTGAGTCTACCTATGAGATACTGTAGTCATAAAAACAGCCTTTGAAACAGTGTGTGAGGGTTTGGGGGGACACACGACTTGAATATTAATTTTATTTTATTGTTTTTTAACCAAAAAATACACAGTAGAATAGCTTGAATATTATTTTTGCATCATGTAAGAATTATGATTTTCACTCCTGGATGACAAATGATAATAATAGATTATATAGAGAATCATAGGACTGGAAGGAACCTCAAGAAGTCATTTAGTCCAGTCTCCTTCATTCATGGCAGGATTAAGTATTATCTAGACTATTCCTGACATGTGTTTGTCTAACCTGTGATACTTCACCAATGATGGAGATACCACAACCTCCCTAGGCAATTTGTTCCAGTGCTTAACCACCCTGACAGTTAGGAAGTTTTTCCTAATGTCCAACCTAAATATCCCTTGCAGTAATTTAAGACCATTGCTTCTTGTCCTAGCATAAGAGGTTAAGAAAAAAAAATTTTCTCCCTCCTCTTTGTAACCACGTTTTACATACATATAGATTACATTTTAAAAAAGTGTACCTTTTAGAACAGTAAGCATGAACAAACTACCAAGGGTACTGGTGGATTCTACATCTCTTGAGGTCGTCAAATCAAGATGTGTTGCCCTTATGAGAAGATATGCTTTAGTCAAACAAGATATTGGTCTCAATATAGGAGTTACTGGAAGAAATTCTATGGCCTGTATTATACAGGATGTCAGACTAGAATCTAGATGATTTAATGGTCTTAAATGTATTAATTTTGGGTGCCTTGCTATTGGATGCCCAACTTGAGACATGTTAAGACATGGCTGCATAATATAGAATCAAATGGTGACTAACAGTGGGATCCATTGGAAATCAGTTTTAGAATACAAGAAGAAATAGCTTTAACTATAAACTAAAATCTTTAGTTTATTGCACAACTAATTGAGGGAGAGGTGAACTCTTAACAATTCTTCCAACCTTCCTTCCTCTCTCTTTCCAATCCTCCTCTCCCTTGATCAAAAACTGCCACAATTGAAGACAATTACCAACTCTATTGACTTCAAAATTGGGGCAAGTTTGGATTCCCTATCCACAAAACCTTCCCTCTCTCACAGTCTTTACTACCAAAAGGTTGTATAGACTTTTTCTTTAAAAACTGAAGTTGAGCATCTTAATGAATATGTACTGCTTCAAAATACTAGTTAACCAACTGCAATGCAATATCAAGGGATATGCGTAATAAATCTTATATTATATGATCATATATCATATAGCTGAACGTGCTGCATATGTAACCTAGTTTAAATTATTTGTAATTTATTTTTTTTAATAAAAAAAAAAAAAGATACATAGACTGGCATCTAAAGGGAAACTATATGGCTCTACTTCATAGAATCAGTAAAAGCGGCAACGAGTCCTGTGGCACCTTATAAACTAACTGACATCTATAAGGTGCCACAGGACTCGTTGCCGCTTTTACAGATCCAGACTAACACAGCTACCTCTCTGATTCATAGAATCAGTGAACTTAGACATGGACAGAATCTATGAGGTTATCTGATCCATCTCCCTGGAAGTGCAGGCTCGTTCCCTAGAGTATATTCTTAATGTTTGATCAGGCTACCTTCCCATGCAATAGAGCTTCCAACCTTTCTCTCAACAGACTAATACACCACTCTGTCAAGACTCTCAATGTCAGCTCATTATTTCCAGTAACTAGGTTTGCCAATTTTGGTTGGATGTATTCTTGGAGTTATCACATTACATAATCTTTACATTAAATATTAATCCTTAATTCCTGGAGACTCCAGGACAATCCTGGAGGGTTGGCAACTCCATCAGTAACACTTTTCTTTCACCATAAATACTTCTACATGCTTGGTGTTTATGTTCTTTGAATATCTGTGCGCCTACTGTTGGTGTAAACCACCCTACAACTATAATCATCTTGTATCTAGTTTGAGAGACAGGGACCACTTTAATAGGTTAGAAGTAACAGTTCAGTGTGCACGTGTGACTTATCTGTCATCACAACAAAGTTTGCATTCCCATATCTATCATACTGTCTGTGTGGCAGGAAAATCTGGGTAGTTATCCCATCAGGTCTCATCATGGATCAGAGCAGCCAGAGAACATGCAGCACACAGTACGGAACATAAGGCAATGTACTGTGAGCTCAGGAAAAAAAAAAAAAAAAAGAGCTTGTCAATATACATTGCTGGGGATCCTGCACACACTGCCAAAATCCAGTGTGCTAAATCAATTGCAGGAGTGCAGTGTGCTAGGCCTGTGATAAGGACAAAACACTCTCAAGGACAAAACAATATTTTAAGTAGAGTATTCTTATGGCAGGAGTCACCAGATGCTGCTATTACACAGTCTTTTTCTTAACATCTGAGCAGAGCTCTCTCTGAAGAAATACTGCATTGTTCGTTTTTATGATGGAGATTTTTGTGGGGGACTAGTAAGGAGCAGCAAGACAGTTTGCTCTTTGCCTTCATATCTCTATTTTGGGTCATCTCTTGGAGCAGAATTGCTCACTAGGAAATAAGCACTGGTATTTGGACTGAGATTTCTCAAAGAGGAGTTTGCCTGTGTCCTGTTTGTGATCACCTCTGTTCAAGGACTGATATATAGAGTAAAACAAACAAGTTACACTAAGACATACCCAAGATTCCTCCTCACGGATTTCTCCTTCAGTGAGAAGCCAACATGTAAGGCCCTGAAATTTGATACCACTTGGTAGAAGGGTGACAGTATGTTGTATGAAGACACCTTTCCAGGACACTGCTAACAGGATATAAATGCCATTAAAAATGTACTGTAGATAATCTATCATAATCATCTTTTACACAAGCTAAATATGTAGAAAAGATTATAAAAGCTTCTCTTTCGCCCTATGTTCTGACCTTCTCCATTGCTCGTCTATTAATTCCCTCCAATTTGTCAATATTTTTCTGGCAGTGAGGAACCCACTGATAAATACAATACAACGTGCTTGAACAATAGCTCTCAGGAGGGAGACAATTACTTCTCTACTATACTGCAGCCTTTAATTACATTGGCATTTTTGCTGCCACATCACTTCTCATATCTATTGTGCTGTCCACTATTAACGTCAATAGAATTAACTCACATGTGTAAAATCAAGAACACATATGAGTGTTTGCAGGAATGGACCACCTTTTTTTTTTCAGCAGCAGTTTGCCAGATTTTTCCACTCACTACATGTGTGTGTGTGTTTCATCTCTCTCCCCCCACCCCACACACAACACCAAGGGATTTGCTTGCATTTTCCCCTCATCTGAATCTCATTGTTCTTTTCTGCATATATTTCTAGTCCCCTCAAGCCCCTCTGTATTGTTTCATTGCCCTAACTAGTATTTCCAATGCCTCACGCAATTAAGAATCATTTGCAAATTTCATTAACATACTTGTAAGCTGATGGAACTACAGCTGTAAAATGAAGCCTCTGAGAGGAACAGGCTTTTCTCCCAAGCCTTTATTCTCAGATTTCAGGGTTCACTAGTTGCAGCAACAACAACAAATAATAACTTTCTAATAAACAGGAAAAAAGGAAAGCAAAGTCTAACTCAGACTGCAACTGAGGCCCTCAGCTTATATGGGGGCATTCTCTCTCCTTAGAATCATAGAAATGTAGGGCTGGAAGGGATCTTCAGAAGCCAGCTAATCCAGCCCCCTGCACTGAGACAAGAGGAAGAAGTACTGGCTACAAATAGGGCTGTTTTATAAACTTCCCTGCCTTTCCTTTGAATTGCTGATTGGGCCTTCAGGCCATACCTCTTCTTTAGTTCTTTATTTTCTACACCTGCAGGAGATCAGAAACAGGATTAACACCTTGCCTGCTGATCAGAGAGAGCCTCTGCACCTGCTCTTTGTTACTGTGTCCAAAAAAATAGCAATCAAGTTTGTCTGGCAAGATTTTGTCTTGGTTAAATTACAGTTTTGTATCTCACAGTTCTTTCATGCATTTGGGCACTGATTCTCCAGTGCTTTGGGATTTCTTTGTACTGTTCCTGTGGCAAAAGCAGTGCTAAGACCAGTGGATTTAATAGGTATCATTTGGAAATGTTCCAGGCAAACTGTGTAATGTTTCATTATAACTAGACCTCTTTGGGTCTTTTAGCTCTTCCTGTGTCTACACCCCTCAGAGCCTGGTTCTTTACAGCACCACATGTGAGTTGGTCACTCTTACCCTCCCTTTACCTTTGACTGTAGTTCAAGCCTATTTCTAGAACCAGATGAATAACTGATGTTTTGGTTTGACCAGCAAACTGAAAAATCTGGGAAAGTATTTGCTCTGGTTCTAAACATATTGGAATCTGTCAGCAAATTGGAACATCTTTTTTCCATGACACATGGTTTTTAATCCCCATTCTACAGCAGGGCCTTGAAAGCAAGGTACTCCCCTCCCCTGAAGTGAACAGCCTGGTTAGAGGCTTTTCTGGAACAGGTTGCTCTCTAGCTCTCCTGTTAGTGCTGCTCCACTTTGTATAAATACTTAAATATTCCTTGGGCCAATGAGCAAACTGGTGAAAATGACTCTCTGGCCTGGAGATTAAGGCACTCAGTTGGGAGAGCTAGATTCAAATCCCTCTTCTCAGTCAGTCAGAGAGAAGATTTCCATACCTTCCTCTCTCCTTGACATCGAGCAGCATTAAAACTCCTGTTTCAGAATGTGTGTAGAAAGTTTGAGAGGCAGGTTATGCCCAGTGCCTCTCTCTCCTCTTTTATTTTTTTAATCATGAGACTGAGTCATGGGTACTCAAAGTTAAATAAATCCCAAGAGGCAGCCAGCTTGGTTTATTTTCAGCTCTGGTGGCCCACGTAAAAAGAATATGAATTTTTTGAGATATGGAAATGGGATTTAGTCTTATTATATATAAACAATCCCTCTGACTGAGGGAAAAACATTCATAGCAAAGGGGAATGTTTCCTAAAATACCAAATCCTTCCCCCTGGAGAAGATTACGGCATCACTGGATTCTTTCCCTGTTCACACAATTTATTGCCAGGTTTCTCAGAGAAACAGTATTATAGTTGCCTCTCCTTGACAGCAAGTGTCAGTGTAGTTTATCTTTTGTGTCAAGACAAAATGTTGGAAATAGATTAAGCTGAAGTGCTGCTGTCCCCAAAGGGCTATGACAGGAGAACTCCCCCTTTCCTTGAATTGAGACGTTTGATTAAGGTCTTCAAGAAGAGCATGAGTTGAAAATGCCTCTGTCCTAGGAAGAGGCGTACTATGGCCAAGAGAAAAATCTTCTTAGAAGGAAGGGTGTTTTTATTGGTGCATTTGGAATCGCTGTTGTGTTGGGGGTTTTTTACTCAGTAGTTAGAGCCCTGCGTGAATACAAATGTGGATCCTCATCTGATCTGCATCCGCATCCACCAGGATCAACCCACGATCCGCTAGCCATCTTTTACCTGAGTGGAAACAAGGGTTAAATGATTTGAATATAGGCCCCTCAGTTATGGCAAGACAGAGCACAGTCAAGCTAACTGTGAAGTCTCATAATGCGAGACTTGGGAAAGCAGACTCTGTGTCTGAAGAGGGTGGAAAACAACACAGAGTTAGTGTGACCTGGCCTTGAAGATAATGATGTTGTGAGAACAGAAGTGAGACAGAAGTGAGAAATTAATGGAATGGACAGGACATAATATAAATAAATTGCAGATGTTTTTCATTAATGCATTCCATGAAAGAGTATAAATATTTGTGGCTTATTGTTTGTACTTTGAAGAAACTGAGGCAGAGATGCTCTCTGTCAGCTGTATTACTTCCCTGGCAATTGCTTGAAATAAAGCTGTCTCTGATTTTGTTGCATTCCAACCTGAGAGTGAGGATTTATTTTTCTCCCACACCTGTATCCGCATCCACACCCACAGCAGCAATCTGTCTCACAAGGGCTAGTGATGGGGGGGGAGCAAGTGGATGGGGGGTAGGGTCTTGAAGGGAAGAGGTAGCGTGAGGGTGGGGACTGGGGATGAGGGGCAATGTGGGGGCAAGGTCTCAAGGAGAAGGGGCGGCACGGGGGAGGGGACTGGGGGGAAGGGCATTCCATTGTGTGTTGCTCCCGGGGGGCTTGCGAGCGACGCACATAGCAGCAGCAGCAGTACGTGTTGCATCATGGTGCAGATGCAACACGTACTGGTGCATGGGACAGAGGGGTGGGGTGCCGGGGGCTCACCCGTTCCAATCCACTATCCGCAAAAATGGTCCACGTATATCCGCAAATTTGCAGGGCTCTACCAATAGTGGTCTTTCAGTATTAAAATGATGATATCATGATTTGCTAGCCAAGTATGCTGATATCTAGTAGCAAGGGATAAAGAAGCAACACAATTAAATAGGGCAGATTGACTATAAAACTGTCACATTCCTGTCATTCGGATTGCAGAGGGCTCCTGTAAAAATGCCACTCTGGGATTGTTTTTGCCTATTTCACACTTTTCCAGTCTTGCTTTTTACTACTTATTTGTTTAATTTATGACTCTGTAGAACAAATTCAGATTTTCACTCTACCGATTTTGTATTAGAGATATGGAAATAGAACTGGCTGAAAAAATATAATGATATTTTGTCAAAAAACAGTTTTTTAATTCTTGAAGAAAAAACATGAAACAATTTGTTTAAATTAAAAAAAAATCAAAGAATTCATTCCACTGAGGGCAGAAGGGGCATCCACTTTCACTTTTTTGCTTTCCTCCCATTTTTCCAGTGGAAAAAAATAAAATAGTGAGAGTCATTTTCCCCCGCCAAAATTTTCATTTGGAAATGTTTCATGAAAAATGATGAAATTTTTTGGCTAGCTTGATATAATAAAAGACTATCAGAAAAACATTCCCTTTAACTGACAAGTGTACTAGAAGAGTGACCAAAAAGTTATGTGTATACTGGCTTAGAGTATATTAGAAATGGTTTGTCCATTTTCTACTTTTCTTCAGTTTCTACCCAGTTATGAGATGTTGCTAAACTGATCATTCCATTTTGGTGGGATGTTCAAAACTCCTAAGTGAGTTATGAACAGAAGTCCCAATGACTTTCAACAATACTTGTGTTCCTTAGTCACTTAAGCACTTTTGAAAATCCCACTCATTGCTCATAAGGATTTGTACCTTGTTTGACTTTGACTTGCCTATCTAATTCTTCATGCAAGAGTTTGAAAATATAATGAAGAGCCTAAACACTGTTTCTTACACCAGACTAAAAGCTTTCGAATATCTAAACATTTAAGCTACATAAATGGAGAAGAAGAACAACTTTCTGGTGAAGGCACTGATGTAGTGCTCAGGAAAGAAGACCTGTGTTCAATTCCCCGTTCTTCCATGATCTTGCTGGATGACTGGCCAAGTCACTTCATCTCTCTGTTTCTCGATTCCCTCTCTGTAAAAAGGAGATGAGGATAATACTTCCCTTGTCTGCTTTGTCTAGTTAGATTATAAGGTCCTAGTAACAGGATCGTCTCTTGCTGTATGTGTGTACACCACTTAGCATAGTGGGTCTCTCATCTTGGTAGGGCACTCTAGGTGAATAATACAAATGAATAATAAATAACAATTTCTCACTTTACTATGTGTATCTCTACATCCCACTACACACAGACACACACAATGTTGAAAGATGATAAAGTGAATAGTCAAAACCTTCTGTGCTCAGGGCCACTTACTTTTCTAAGAGATAGCATTTAGGTATATAATTGTATTTCATATTTACTGTACAAAACACCATTATCTCAACTTTGAACTTCTCAAACAGAATGCCTTTTGATATACACCTCAATTCATTTGTAGTGAATGAGGAGGTTGCAGACAGAATAAAAGTGGAAGGAAGGAAAGAAAAAGAATGAAAAAAAGTGAGAGATGCTGTTGAGAATGGCTGGCAGATTTGTGATAGCTTTGTAATTGCACGATGCACTCTCTGAAATATTTACACAATACAGCCAAAACTTTTTAAGCCTTGCTTAGAAAAAAATCCATGTCCTCCCAAGAACAGTCTGGAGTGGGCACTCAGTCAGACACAGAGAGTCTGTCTGCAAACCTATTCGGCAGACAATAAAAGGTGAAATGGCAGCAATCACTGTACTTGAGGAACACTTTGAGCAATTAGCAGGCTTAGCTGTGCACAGAAAAGGCCCCTCACTGCAGGGCTGACAGACACACTGAAACCAAAGCGAAACTAGCTTTTCATAAAAGTTAAAGACCAAGAATAAAGTTGTCATGATTCTCAAACTGAGCTTAGCTGGATTCAGATGCACTGCACAATATCAATCTTTCTCTTTTCTTTTCTTCCTGCCTTTTCTCCCTCTTAAAGAGAGAGAACAGATACAGAAAGCCCTAAATAAGTTACACTCCATCTCTTTCTTCCACTTCACTGTCAATTCTGACTCAGTTGGCTCACTCTCCTTTTTTCTACTGAAATGCTCCTCCACCTCTTTCCAAGTGATAATTTCCCAACTGAGATTAAGTGTCGCCTTATACATGCTCCGTTTTGATAGGACAGTTGAATCACGAAGCTAAAGCAATGTGAAGCCTTAAATCAGCATCCTGTAGTGTGTCCTGTTCTGCTCTTCTTCTTGAGGGTAGACATTTTGTTCTGCATACTGTTAGCACTGAAGCTTATTCCATACAAAGCTATTTCTCACACATGTTGAAGTCTATATGTGCAATTGCCTATTGTGCAGGTTACAGTGTCAGTAACAAAATTTTTAATGTTGGGAAACTATAGCAATATCTGAATGCAAACTTTTGTCACTGAAAATCTACAATACTGATAAGAATTCATACATTTCTCTGGAATTCCAAGATGAAATGTACTACAAATAAATAATAATAATTAATAATGAAAACAAATGCAAATATAAAGAAAAAAAGATGTTGATTTCTAAACCCACCCTCCACAATAGGTATTTATTTTTTGTTATCATTTTATTATGCCCATCAGTATATTTCAGTGCTTTACAATTTGTCACCAAATATACACAATATAGAAATACAATGAAATGTGTATGCAAGGAATGGCATAGCAATTCTATTAAGACTTCAGTTTTACAAACATAGAGCCTAATTCTGCAAAATATACACACATGTGTAACTTACCTCAAGATTCCTATTTAATTCAATGGGGCTACTTTTAGGAGTAAAGTCATTTTCCTAAATGTAGAGAATACAGTAAAAGGAACAATCGATTTTACACCAATGTATTCAGATCAGGATTGCATTTAGTAGTGTCTTGTTATTATTTTTGAAGCCCTGATTCTACACTTTGCACAGGTGTAAATAACTACACCACGGATCTGATTATTTATACGATGGCTCCTTGGCCTCTTTGATGGCTTCTTTGAAGTATATGTAACGCTAAGGCTCCTTTGCACTATAAGAGTAGTATTAAAGGGCCCTAGTATAAATGAGAATCAGGGCCAAGATGCATGGCAGTGGAGAATTAGGTCACATACAAATAAAGTATTGATTCAGACATTTTTGAGTTCTGGGTATGCAAAACTTCTTTCTTTCTTAAACTGAAAAGTTGTATATATTTCTCTCTCTCATAACTCAAACACATTTGAAAGGATCTCTCTATAATTTCTCTAATACATTCACCTATGGAGGAGATCAGAGATAACCAAGATAACAAGGGTCTGCACCCCATTTTTCCCCCCCATAAGGTCATTAAGTTTCATAAGAAGTGAATAAAGTGGTTTATATGGGAATTCCATTTATAACTCTAACTCTGCTTCTCCAGGCATTCTCAACCTGAAGATCATGATCATCCTGCTTTTCCTATCTTGATAAATGGGAGAGGAATCCTGGCTAGATGGGAGGATATCACAGGATGGCCCCAGTGGGGAAATGGGGGTTGCAGCATGGAAAGGATTGAAAATCACTATATTATTGTAATTATTGTAATATTTTGTAGCATAAACATTTTTTGTTGTTTGTTGTACTTATGTCCATGTCACTGGACTGGGAGTAAAAAGATATCTCAGCTAGCAACTCCCTGTGTGACATTAGTTAAGTCACTTCCCTCCTCTGTTTTTTCACCAACTGTTTGGTGAGGATACTGATGCTTACCTGTGTTTGTGATGTTTTGAGATCTATGTATGAAAAATGCCAAAGGAGTGTTAATAACAATAATAAGATCTGGAGAGCCATGTAGGTTGGATTGTACAGGCAACAATGCTAGGACATTTTTAATACTAAATTGCAGTAACATAAAGCAGAGTCTAGACTGAGTAGTGGAGAAGGGATTCTGAAAAGAGTACTGTTGACTGCATAAATAAATACACACACACCCTGAAACAAACTAACCACCACACTACCCATGCAACAGTGTTTTTTTTTTGTTAAATGTTCTGTCTTGCCAAGAGATCATTTATACTGGGGCAAAATTCCCAAGTTTACACAGAATTTACAGTGCTCCTTAAAGAACAATCATAAGTGTGAAAGGAAATGTTTGCTGAATTATTGTGGCTGAATATAGCAAGACAGCACTTACTGTGCAGCTCAATCTCAATTCCTCTTACATATATCACCACACAATCCTCATTTACTGTCCATGGCTTTTAGGGGTACAAGTGGTGAATGATCAAACAGTGACTAACATTATTTATTATTCTGGAGTCCTGTTTTCCATCAAGGCCTGTAATTGCTGTCTGTTTCCTTGACTCTTGAAGATTTTCAACCACCTGTTGGAATTTCTCCTCCGCCCCTGCCAATTTTAATGGACAATATACCTTCAAAAACTCCGCTACCCAAGATTGTTACTATTGATTTATGCTCATTGTACAACAATGGATTTTCAGGACAAAAGAAATGATGGCAGCTCGTCATTGCCCTAGAAGTCAGATACATCTGAATATTACTACTTCTGTCAGAATATTTCTGTCATAAGCTCAGCTGGGCTTGTATGGCAGCATGCCAGTTAAATATCTGATGACTATTAGAGGATTCACTTGTGAGATTTTTTAGGTTTTATAGGCTATTTAATGATTAGCTCTATCTTTGTCCTTGGTAAGTGGCAGTGGCCTTTTTAGCTTCCTCCAAAGTTTCTCATACCCTTGCATGTTTGTGAGGGGACCTAATTCTTCCTGACCTCCTGCAGGTGTTAAAAAATACTTGCTAGGTGTCATAGGTGCCTAGAATGGGTCACAGCTGAGGGTGCCAATCTCAGGTTAGACTATCAGAAAACAGGGCAGACATACCCAAACTGGTGGTATGGTCTATAATTAGATTTAACCAAACCAACAACAAATATGTGCTCCTAGATCACTATACTATCTTAACATGGAGCCACATCCAGTCCCCTTAGACACCCCAGCCTATACTGCCACCCAGACAAACTGGACTTAATGATGAAAGGGTATTAAAACCAAAAATCAACATACATTAGGTTACTTCCAGCCCCAAAGGGCCAGTCACTTACCCCAGATCAAGAGATATTTCAGATCTCACCAAAGTCAGAGCTGAAGCCAATTTCTTTAGTAAACTAAATTAAAGATTTAAGAAAAAGAAATGCAAGTTATTGAGAGGTTAAAGCAGGTAAAATACTTTACAGCGTTCTTTGTTCTTATATTATCCACCCATTTCAATCTCTACCGATTATTGCCTGTCAATATTTTGTGATTCCCATGATATCTAGGCAGGTCAAATATTTGAGTCCTGGTTCATATATTGCTTAATATTGCTAGCATTTTGTGTTTATAAATTAGATGGAGGTGGTAAAATTACTGTATTGATTATCAGCTGTAAACTCAACTATTAAAAGCAATTTATTCAGCATGTTTGGCATCTGGGATTCTGGAAACTGATAACCTCATTAATTTTCTGGATGTCCCTATCAAGGCTCTATATTCAGACAAGGCTGAAAGAGAATTAATTCACAGAAAGACTAAAAATGTCCATATCGATTCAAGTCTTTTGTCAAAATGCTTTGTATTTCCTATGTTCACATTCACTACAGTCATTCCAATCCAGAAGGGTGGGGGGGACTATGGGAGGTCTGATGTCATCATACATATCTGGTACTTCAATGAACTTCACTGAGTTCTATAGGACTTGCTGCAATGGGTTGTCTGGGGTGGGGGAGTTCTGTGTTCTGACAGGATTACTATGGGTGAATGCATATTGCATTAGTCAACATAATCTTGGGGAGTGATTAAAGGGAGAATATTGCAGCCTTTGGACTCTGATCCCTAGATAAGCACTTAAAAGCACAAAAAAGAGGGGGCATCATTCATTCAAAAGCCCTCTTGTAATCAGTTTACAGGAAGTCCATGCATTGCTTGGGAGAGATTGTGGTCAGTAATGGCCCTGAAGTGCTTTTTGGTTTTATAGCATTTCTGAAAAGCTTCAGCGAGGAGGAAAAATTAAACAAAAGTATAAAAATTGAGACTTAGAAAAGGCTTTCAAAGCTCTTAGAAAGGGAACTGTACCACACAGCAAAACATCTAGCACAGGTGGAAATGAATAAGTGTCAGAAGTACAAGCCTTCAAAATGTGCTATGAGAAAGCACACCTTCTATCACCACTGAAAATCGTAAGAGATCTTGTTATGCTTCAGGTGTGAAGAGTACAACATCAGGCACACATAGTTCAAGATCCAGGACATTTGTCATATTTTGTTCCATTTCTGTCTCTTCTACTGTTCTTTTATTTTTTGTCAATTAAATGTAGTGCTGGTTAAAAATGCTAGACTGACAACACTAGAGAATGAACTGAATACAAATAACATATGGGCAGCGGGAATGGATGCTTCAGTGACCGCAGCCAATGTGCCTCATCTCAGATCCGTGAGGAGATGAGAACGTAATTCAGGAATAATCCATACACTAGTGATAATTTAGTCTCCACAGTTCTTTCATGCTCCTTTCCAAGTCCAGCCCTTGGCGTCTACTGAGGCCACCAACAAGGGTGCCAAACATGAAGATGTTGTCTTTCCTGAAATGTGATCTTCTGTTCACTAGGAATTGGTTTGATACCATAAACCACTCTTTCACAGAGTATCAAATAACTTTCAGCTGTCTGCAAATCTCAGCATGGTTAAATTTGAACCATCAAGAAGAAGGTGGAGATCTTCATATGCATTACATATAACATGATTCTTCCACTCCCTCTTTTGCAGTCAGTTTTTTCAAAAATTTGTCCCTACTTTTGTGCCTGCGATCAACTGGGTGTAAATCACACATTCTGGACATCTAATTACACAAGGTGCAGACAGTGGAGAAGCAGGCCCATAACTAATTTATAACAGTCTCTTCATTTATTATCTATTACTATGCTATATATGTAACCATTGGAGAAGGACTGATGTGAGAGTGATAAGATCCAGTTTATAATTCTGGGTTTGGATTATATCTAAAACCCTGACAGTGATTTTGATTTGAACTCAGATTCAACTGTGGAAACAAACTGACAGCTACCTCAAAAGAAGAACCCTTCTTTCAAAAATTTATACATACACATTCACCCAGGTGCATCCTCCATCCCCTACAACAGTCACTAGACATCATCAGTGATGGGAAGCTGCAGGTGTCCACCTCTTCTTCATAAGGGAGAACTGAGGATCCCTAGCGTGGTTCTGGTCCAAACCTGGTTGTGGTCTTTAGGAACCTTTGCTTTGCTGGGGAGTGCTGGAGCACTTTGCACTCTAGCAACTACACCAGCTTCCCGTCTCTGTCTACACACACCCCTGCATTATGGTGCAAGGGAAGGTAGGTGTACTAATCAGTGCTGCTGATTCTATGCCTTTTTTTGTGGCATGCTGTGCTGGGGAGTAATCAGCAACTAATGTAGGGGAAAATTCTGCTTCGTTTGAACAGCTTGAGTGGTGTAAAGAGAGTACAGGGGACCAGAGAATGTTACGTTTTGCATTTCCTGACATTTTGTGATGAATAAGTGCAATCTTAAAGTTGAACTAAAGAACTGATGTATTTGCATGTTTTATATACAGTGAAGAAAGCAGTAAACAGGATATACAGTTAGCCATCTTAAAATTATGGTTTGTCCTGAACAATGAACATTTTAGATAAAAAAAGATAAATGCCATAATAACTACAGTTGCAAACTAAGCACCTTATCCAGTAGTCCTTTGCAGCCAAACTATTACCGAAGCCTCAGTAAATGCACTAAAATAACCTTAATGCTGCCCCATGGCTACACCAAACTTTATTCTTCCTTCCTTCCTATCGGGAAAGAAGGTCTTCAAGTACTGTCTCCCTATTTAGTAATACAGCCATGGAATGAAGTGGGTGAGGAAAGCCTACAGAAGGTGCAGGAGAGGAGATGAAGATCTTTACCAAGGGAAATAAAAATGACACTGGGGGTAGGGCACGGGAAGTGGGAGAATGATGTTGTGGTCTGCAGAGCTTTATGCATAAGAGCTTCATTCTGGTCGTCTGTAGTACACAGTTTTCTATGACTGCACTAGCTGGGAAGGGAGCTGAACCTAAACATATTTTCAACTTTCCAGTCATCATAGATCATAGATCCTTTATGTAGTTTGTGGACTGCAGTCAGTACATTTTCCTTTTGTGTTTTTCTTATTTTCTTTTTTATTCAAGCTTCAGTTTAAGAGCAGTGTTGCAGTCCAGTGGCCATAGCATACCGCTGTAGGCTGAGGAGAGGAATACACACGTGCAAATGTGTCAAACTGAACAGAGACCATGGGGCTGTGGTTGGGATAGCTAGCTGTGATGTAACAAAAACCCTCTGAAGTTCATGCAGTATGGGAGGGGTGGCTGCTTGGTTGAAGGAAGGAATCCTCTTTGATAACCCAATAAGTAACCCAGGTCGGACTTGTGTCAGCTGACCTGGGTTCTCAGGGCTCAAGCTGTAGGGCTGTAAAATTGTGGTGTACACACGGCCCTTGGTTGGCCCTCCCCACTCACTGGGTCCCAGAGCGCAGACTCCAGCCCAAGCCCTAACATCTACATCACAAATTTAGAGTCCTGCGGCCCCAGCCCTGTGAGCCTGAGTCAGCTGACATGGGCCAGCCCTGGCATTTCATTGCAGTGTTGATATACCCTTATATGGAAACATTTAATTAGATGCATGTTGTGTTATTCTGAACAGCAACCTTCTAGAAGCAGAAGAGAGAACATTTCTTCTGTTCATGATAGGACTCCAAAACTGTGTCTGTGCTGAAAGTGCAGCTTGATTTCATGGTTTATTGACGTGAATCTAGTATCCAGTGTGACATTTCAAATAACAGCAACACTATAGTTTTTCCAATACTTTACATTAAGCACATGTGTTTTGCAGTTAATGCAGCTGTCGGTGATACAAGAGCGCAATGGAAACAAAAATCCGTGCTTAATGCACTGAACTTTGACAACATAACAGCAACTAGAAAATAAAATCCTTTCATTTTTCTTCTTCCTTTTGCTTTAAGGATCTGAACGGACTTTGTAGAAATGCTGCAGCAGATTGTGAATGAGGATATATGAGATGAGAAAAGCGTGCCCTTCTGCCCAGAGGACAGAATGAATGAGCAAAAGCAGACAGTGCTGCAATCTTGGGCTGTTTGTTCCCTGCTGAATACTCAGGGACAATCATAGAAGGCTAGGAAGCCTGATACTAAAACAAAATATGCATCAATGTGTTTGTCTGTTGCAAAGCACTAATCATTAGGAGAATGATTCAGTTAGGCAGTCAGGCCTTATCCAAAAACCAATGAAGTCTAAGAGAGTCTTTCCATTGACTTCAGTGAACTTTCGATCAAATATACCATAGTCTAGATTTTTAAAACCCATCCTTCTTTTATGTGCTTATAATAATCTTTTGATGCTGTTTTGCAACTGGAGTTATTTGTATGCTCTTTTGGTGTCATTTAAAAGTCTAGTTGCATAGTACGCAGAGACAATCACTTTAGTATATTTTGAATTTATGTCATGTTTTCTTAAAATCCTACCTCCAAAACTTTCTGGTTAAAGCAGGAGTTAGGTGAACCCTGATCTAATGCTGAAGCAGGATTCATTAGAGTAACATCCATTGAGTGGATTGGCAGGGTCCCAGCCTCAGCTCCCTTTTTGCCTGAGTGAAAGAGGGATGTTCCTGCTTCCCTAATGTGACTGCCTTTAAGCCTGTAGGATGGGGGAAATGGGGGCAGCCACAGAATTCAAGGAATAAATGGTGAAAATACACTGGGGTTTTTGGAGGCCTGTGAGCCACCAGCAGGGTGAAGAGGATAGCCATTGATGGCTAACTTGCCTGCTTCCAGGTGAATCTACAGAGATAGTGATGGAATAGGTGAAATGGATTTTCAGTCCTTGAATTCCCACTCCTTATGCCCTTTTAACTGTCCACTGAATAGCTAGCTCTCCTGTCTCTCACAGGGGCACCTTCATGACACGGGCATTTTTCTCCATGGTGAATGTTTCCAGACAAAGGTACAGTAGCAAGCCAGGAAACAATAGGGCTGGGGTGTGTTGAAGATTCCCATGTAAAGGTAAGCACTCCCTTGGTTTTCAGTTGAAGTATCTTCATGCAACATAAATGATTATTGACTCTGCTAAATAATAAATAAAGTCACATTACCAAATCAGCCTCTCCTTATGCAATAATGAAAACATCTTACTGATCTCCTTGATCATCCATGATTCATTTTCAATGAGAAATGGAAGTGGCAAGAGCCATCTCTTGCAGCCTCTGATACAGAATCCTCTTTTTTTAAAAAAAAATTAACTTGCTATGTATTAAAATGCTCTGGATACAGGTTGACTTGCTTTGTTCAATATTTATTATTGTTTCACCTGCCTTGAAATGGGAATAGCTAAACCTTTGATAAATGAATTCAAAGGCAGTCAAAATTCATTGTTCTTGCTATAATTGCCTTTGTGTCCTCTGCTGGAATTTTATTTGGTAACTTCTGATGACATCGTTCTGGGAATGAAATAGATATGCCTCTTGATTCGTTAGAACATCAATAGCACACACACTTCATTCATCCAGACATTCTTTAATTCACAAATACCCAGTTGTCTTTTCTCACTTCTCAGCAATGATATGAAGTCTACTATTACTAAGAGCCAGATTTTCCTACTCTCCCTCATGTTTTCCTACCCTCCCTACCTTACTCCACATAACGTCACTGGGCCCACTTGTGGAATCAGGTGCTACTCAATAGGACTTAGAATCTGGCACTATGACTTCAATACTAGAGAACATTCATTACTATAGTATGAAGTATCATAAATAATTTAGCACTGAACTACACATACCAAATAAATTATCAGCATGATTATATATTGTGATCAGCTAACCTTTCCATTTTATTATTGTGCTTGTTTGTGTGCTCACTAATTTGCAATATCCAGCCATTTACAATGGGTCTCCCAATTTGCAAGGTTTCCTGAGGACTGTTTCTCTTTTATTCTCTAAAGCACCGCACCAACTTATTGCATTATGTAAATATTAAATAATAACACAATCTCTATCTCATTCAGCAACAAGACACTAAGGGGACTATTTTATCTTTTTGATTTTGTGTAGGTACATGATTATCACAAATTACTGAAAAAAATGAAGGCAATATTCTTCTTTGGACTAATACATACTTTACATGTACTAGTCATACTTTAAAAGGTGTAAAGTTTAAAGATGGACCTTTTGGGTATATAGTTATAATAAAGGATAAAGGCTTGTGCCACTCCCTCTTCTTTCTATTCATGGCAGACACAGGAAAGTTTTTTTAAAATAAAGGGGATGTGTGGAAAAACCCAGCTGATTTAAATATTTTAATATTTTCTTTCACTGAGAGCAGCTAAAAAAACCAAAAAAACCACCCAGATGTAAATATCCCTTTAAATTTCATTCTGAGATCTTCTCTGTCAACATAACATGATGTGATGCAACTGAAAAATGAAACAGGGGCAGCAATAGTTTAAAGTGACTGTTGTTGTTTCCATTATTAAGTCCTGACTAATGGTGCTACAAGGAAATACGACATGACACGACTAAGTGGTGAAATGGATGCAATGAAAATTTAAAGAAAGGCATACACAGAGAAGCACACAACTGCTGCACATTAAGAATCCAAGGCACTTCAGAAACAAACAAAACAACCAGCCAGCCCAAGCCTGCCTTATTTTTCCTGTCTTCTTCCCATCAACTGATTTCTATAGTATTCTTCCCAATCCTGTGCTTCTTTAAAATCAAAGCTAGATGTCTCTTTCCTGAACTATTTTACTTATTTGAAGCCTTTCAGTGAATTTAGCCCTGGCAAAACATAGCTCAGCAAACTAAGGTCCTCTGTTTATCCACAGAATTTGCGATACTGTCAAGCAACACAGCTCAATGTCTTGCCAGTGCGATTACAGGCACAGCCAAAGTGTGTGTGAATACTGGACAGAGGTCCTGGAACTAGGAGTGCTGGGGGTGCAGCAGCACCCCTGGCTTGAAGAGGTTTCCATCATTTACAGGGTTGACAGTTTTGCTCAATGGCTTTCAGCACCCCAACTATACAAATTGTTTCAACGCCACTGACACTGGGTGATAATCAGAACACACTGTTGTGTTATTGCTGACATAATCTACATACAGACATGGGACAGGTTTAGACCCACACTGTGAGAAGAGCTGATCAGAAATATTCTAGCTATAAGTGTTTTTTTTCACCAGAATATGCTGATTTGCCAAAACCAAAACTGTGAGGAGGGGCAATGGTGAGTTTCAATGACTCTCCACTTTTCAAAAAAATGTGAAAAGAAGTTTTGAAAGTGTAAAAAAGTTCAATTTTGACATTTTTGAATGAAAAGTTGTGTTTATCATGTCAAAACAACTTTTCATCATGTTTTAGTTCATTTATATTTTAAAAGGAAAAACATTTTTTAAAAGGTCAAAATCAAAACAAAGTCCTGTGATTGACCCAATACAATTTTGGGGGATTATTGGACTCATTAACATTTTTGCAATTTCAACTCTTCAGTCTGATTTGGCATAGGAAAAATTTCCAAAATCTTGAAAATGTTCACAGGGAGAACAATTTACCACCTGGTTTTGTGGCCACTTGGAGAAGGATGGGCAGCAGCAGGATTATCCCTCTAGCAGTTTCACAGGAGCTATTCATAACAACAGTCCCTGAGCTCCTGGGACTCTGAACAGTTCAGAAATTGCTCATCCCTTGTCCAGGATATTGAAAAGGGGGAGAGGATAATTGTGGCCATGTTGACTCCTCTACATTGGCCCACACCCAGCATGACTAGGGAACCATGGAACAATTGGCTCCACGCAGTTGGAAGGATTAGGTAGTGCTGGCCCCATTGCCACACAAGAAGCAGCAAAAGAGAAAGAGGTATAGAGGTATGGGCAGGCCTATGGCTTTAGAGCCACAATCAGACCCTTAGTAAATTACATGGATATTTGGCGTCAGATCATGCCTGGCCTTTAAATGGGTGTGCATGGGAAGGGAGATTGTAAGGAGCTTTTATCCTCTCCATCCTCATTCTAGAACCACATACAGCTGCAGGCTCTGCACTTGGAAGACTGATCCCTCCATACCCCTCCCCTGTGAGGCAAGGTGCCCCAAAATAAGCATGGAGGAGTTTGAAGGAGGTGCAGGCAGCAGAGTAGAGAAAGGATTTAACCTGCCGAGCAGCAGGTGTCCTGAGATGTATTAAAACTGTGACATCCATGTTGCTTTGGTATGTAGAAGAGTTGAAGACTGTGATGTCCCAACCAACTATGGAATCGTGTGCTTTGGATCCAAATACAACAGTCTGCTAGGAACTGCTCATTCAGTTGGTGCAGAGGTTCTGACATTTACTATAATCTCATTCTGTACAAGTACAACCCATATAAAAATAGACTGAAATGTTATGCTGCCATTGTGATCCTACAACTGTCTAGACTGTGTCATGTACAGGAATTTATGGGAGAGAGAAATTGTTTTCCTGTTTGGCAATTCATTTCAGTATATTCTGCAGCCACTTGATTTTCTCAGTCTAAAATCATTAGTTTATTTTTCACAAGGGAAAATAGAGCCCAAGTGTTGGTCTTTTTGCCCTCAGAAAGATCTCAAGCAAGTTCCCTTCCTTTACTTCAGCTGGCCATGGCAGCTTCCATTTTCTACTCACTCCTAGTGACTTAGTACAATATAGAGAAACCAAATGAAAATATGTTACAACATTACAGGTGCTGCAGATCAGAGCAAGCCACAGAGCAGCTGTGTATTTGATGAATGCCAAAACCAATGCTTCTTTGAATTCCAATCCAGCTTTTCAGATTATCAGGGAGCAATAGTCAAAATGAAACAAAGCTGTTTCCTCTTCGAAACTATCACACTTGGCTGCAACCTGCTCCATCCAGGTCAGTAGTAATAAGTCATTTCACAGTTGGTCTGGAATCCCATTGGATTCACTTGGCGTACACTCATCCTCTTCTGCTGCTACCAGAGCTATTCCCTCTTAACTTTCCTCAGGATGGCAGGAGATCCAAAGTAGGATAGGACAACAGGACTGGAATGCAGGAAAACTGGGTCCATATCCCAGCTCAGCCATAGACTGCCTTTGCAACCTTGGATAGCCACTTAATCTTGTTTTTCAGTTCCTTGCGTGTAAAAATGGGGGTTCTACAATCATATGGGAGCTGTGAAGATAAAATCCATTTGTGATTGTGGGGCTCCCAACTATCATGATGGTAAGGGCTATAAAGAGAGATCTGAGCAAAAAATGAGGGGAAAAACTGAAGGAGCCCTGATTTCATAGTCTTGTCACTGACTTCAGGCCCTCAACTCCCATTCAGGAGGGCTTGTTACCCATTTATTACTAACTAACTCAGCATCAGTTTACTCAGGTTTTCCATGTGTGGTTGACTGGTAGAATGACACAGCAGAGAATGACCATCCCCCTGGCTGTGCACTCAGATTGCAAACACATTCTCTCTCCTTGCCACCCACAAACACAGGACAATGGAGAATGATCTTCATAAATATCCACATATGGAAGGGAAGTGCATACCCCTGAGCCAGTCCTCTTCTCTTCCTTATTTTACACCCTAACCACTGCTTTTCATCTGCTCCCAGATGCAGAGGGGAGAATTTAGCTATAGGGAAACTAGGCAGCTGCCTAGGGCTACAAATTCTGCCTAGGGCGACAAACCTGAGTGCTGCTGTGGCCCATGTTCAGGTTGCAATGTTACTCATTCATATTTGGCCCAGCTGGCAGCCAGTCAAATTGAAGTGAGTGACACTGACCGTGCCCCTCTCCCTTCTACCATAGCCATCAAATCATCAGAAGGCATGTTGCACCATCCCAAACAAGTCCAAGCAACCCCTCTAAGAACCTCTGCTCTGGGGGGTGGTGGTGGTGGCAGGGAGTGGTCCATCGAAGTTTTGCTTAGGATTACATTGTCTTGAGCAATCTCTGTTGAGTCCTAATCCTTAGTAAATCAGAGAAAGTGGTCTCTAATTGTTGGATTTCTTTTATACCTTTTCTTTCCCCCTCTTTATCTTTAATTAATAGAGCTGCTAGAAAAGGGGGAGGGGAGTTCAGGGCCATTTTTTTCTCCCAATTTTTCACCCCCATTTTGGAATTCTTGAATATTTCCAACTAGTTACAGAGCTCATTTAAAAAAAAATACATAAAATAAAATCCTCTTTAAAATGTAGGAAATATGTTCCATTGCTTTAAATGAAATTTCAAACCATTTCTCTTTATCCTCTCCTACCCTTGTCTTATCTACATAGATGGCAAACTCTTTGGGGCAGAGACTGTCTCCTAAGATGTGTTTGTACAGCACCTACCACACTGGAGCTTCACTTTCAGCTGGGGCTTCTAAGTGCTACTGTAATAAATATAATTAATAATAATCATAAACTTTAACAAACTTTTTAATAGTTTTGGTAACCACAGATTCCAGAAGAATATACATTTTACAGGTGAAAAAGGATGATAGTTAAAGTATACAATCTGGTAGACGGAAATTTTTCAGTATGATAGAGCAAAGAACCTGTTTACAGTAGCAAAAAATGTCAACACCATAACAAATCTAGAATCTGCATCAGCTTCTAGGATACATTTTAGAATTTCAGCAGGTACGGCTTTAACTGACATTGACTACTATGTATTCATATATATTTTTTAAAACCAAAAATATAGGAGCATACATAGGTGGATGTGGCATAAATATTTTACCAGCTTGAGTCTGGTATGGCTGCATGGTCATGGCATGAATGGCAAATGCCATATGCAAGTCATACAGGTCTTTATTTAGATTGTAAACTCTTTGCAGCATGGACCATTTTGTGTTCTGTATTTATACAGAGCCTAGCACAGTGGAGTCCTGATCCAGAAGAGAGGTCTTAAGAACTATAGTAATAGAAATAAATAATAATCCCAAAGAAGACTGATGAATCCTTGATAGCACATCACAGTTTCATGTAATCTCTCTATGCCACACATTACAAACGTGTTGAATTGGAGTTGAAAGAAAAGGAAATGAATGGTACTCTATCAAACTCACCTGTGAAATGAGGTCATCCTGAGACTCCAAAATGAGACATCATTCACAGTCGATTGTGTAAATGTTCAGAATATTGTCATGTGTATTTTATGGGATTCATTGGGCTCCTTACATTTGGCTTTACCTTGATGAGTCTGCACTGCTTAGCCTTAGCTCATTCTTGAATGGGAAAAAAAATTAAGTAGTGGTTTTCCCCAAGCACATCCAGTCATGGCATCCAAATGAAATGTCACTCAGAGCAGAGTGTGTAAATCTTCATAATGTGATTCTTCCCCATTCTTCCATGCAGTGAAATAGTTCACAATATTGCTATCTAAACTGTCATCACTGGGCATCTGAGTTAGTGTCCACTGAGTTGAATGGGGCAGTTTGTGTCTCTCAGAGATATTGTTTCAGGCTGCAAATCTAGGCAGATCGGTTTGCATTCAGTTAATGTTTTCAAGGCCTTCCCAAAATGAAAACTGAGATTCAGTTAAACATGTTTGGCAGCCTGGAAGAAGGCTTGCCATACCCCCTTGTAATAGCCCAATTCCAGCCCTGCTTACAGAATAACTGCTTTGAAATGGTTTAGAGTTTAATTTATTATATACTGAGGTCAAGAACCATGGCTTGAACCTGGGTGTCACAAATCCCAGGTGAGTGCTAACCACTGGACTATTAGCTATACTAGACTGGGTCTCTTTTTCAAGAAAAAAAATTGAAAGGTCTTATTTTTTTTCCATTGCTTGAAACAAATTTGAAACCTCAAAATATTTCTCAAAACAGAATTATTGTTTTCCAGGCAACCCTATAACTAATACATCTGAGATCATTACAAACTTAATGCAGACCATTTGTAAACAAAAAAGAGGCTAAGTTAATCAAATATTAAGATTTGTTTTTTTCCCCCAGCCAAACAGCATTTTTCCTTTCAAGACAGAACCTAACTCAAGGATCTACTCATTCATTCAGGAGCCCAGGGAATATTTATTGACTACATCCCTGGATATAGCAAAATGCTCAACCAGCTCTCCCTGAAGTGAGACCCATCAATCTACTCAATCTCATGCCCAGGTGAAAAGTCAACACCCTAAGCCATGTAGGCTGGGAAACAGCTACAGTAAGCACATTTATTATTTAAGGGAAGGACTGGTAAAGTGATGAGTGTGTCCTCCAGCAGGCACTTGGGAGGAAGCAATGTGTTTTACTATCCTCCAGCTCCAAGTCTTTCCTTTACCTCAGCAAATATACTGCTTCATTTCACCAGCACAAGTATGTAATCTGGAAGAGCAATCCACTGAACTAGCTCCTGTTTTGCTGGACTCCTTAAATATTTTATTTTAGTCCCAGACTAAAGCACATGTAATGAACAAAATAAAGCAACCTTGCTGATAGTCTGTTTCATCTTTTTGGCAGAGGAATCGCTGACTCATATCACATAGAAGAGGATAAGGGGAGCTTCCCAAAATGCCTGGCCTTTTTTTTTTTTAAAGGGCCTTCATCAACATGATTTAAAAAAAAAACCATTTCTAAGTTTCTTAACTGGCTCCTTCCTACTGATTTTTATTTTGCAATTCCATTTTTAAGTATTGTTTTATTTTTTGGCAGGGGAATTCAACACCACTTCAGCCTTTCCCCATGTTTTCATTATTTCTTGGGCTGATGCCGGCATCTGGGGAGGAAAGAATGGGGCTCCCAACTTCTGCCCAGGATCCCACTGTTCACTGGTCCCATGCTGGTGTTAAGGGAGGGCTGAAGGTGATTCCTTGGCTGTCCCTAAAGCCTCGCTGGACTCATGCAAAATAAAATCTCAGTAACTCACGAATCCGGTGGTCAGATACTATAGTAATGGGAAGCAGTACAAAACCCTAAGAGAGACAGCCCCATGTAGAGATCTAACAAGTGAAGGGTTTCTCTTCTTTCTCAGGTTTTTCAGACACACGTTGCATCTATCTTGAAAAAAAAAATTCTGGCTTCCTCCTGTTGTATCCTAACACCATGTGGGGTCCTCAGAAAAGAGAAACTCTACCCACAAATTCAGAAGCAGACACAGCTGTGATACTGTCTTTCTGGAAAACACTCTCTGACCTGGGACAGTGCAGGCACAAGAGCACCAGAGTCAGACTTGAGAATGAAGTCACCATCTTATTGCAAGAGTCAGGAAAGGCAATTGTCCATTAACTAAACAGCGAGGATTACTAGACACAAAATGCATGTCTATATTGCAATGTACGCCCAGGGTTAGTGAGACTCGAGTCTGCTGATCTGTGTTAGGGAACCCTGGGCTTGAGTGTCTACATCAGGGGTCGGCAACCTCTGGCACGCGAGCCGGTTGTTGACAGCATGCAGCGGCGGCTCAGCACCCCCCGCCCCACCGCGGGCTCCTGCCACTGTCCTGACACTGGCCCCACCAAGAGCCTGCTGCCAGCCTGGGTGAAGGAACCCAGGCTGGCAGCGGGATGAGACCCTGGCAGGCAGGAGCCCGTGGTGGGACCCCTGTTGACAGGAGCCCACGGGGGAATCCCAGAGTGGCGGAGGGCTGAGTGGCTCAGCCCGCCGCCACTCTGGGATTCCCCCGCGGGCTCCTGCCAGCAGGGGTCCCGCCGCTGGCCCCACCAAGCACCCGCTGCTGGCCTGGGTTCCTTCACCCAGGCTGGCAGTGGGCTGAGTCCCCGGCAGGTAGGAGCCCGTGGCAGGAACCCCAGAGCGGCTTGTTGGTTGAGCTGCTCAGCCTGCCCCACTCTGGGATTCCCCCCCTGCCGGCTCCTGCCAGCAGGGGTCCTGCCGCTGGCCCCACCAAGAGCCTGCTGCCAGCCTGGGTGAAGAAACCCAGGCTGGCAGCGGGCTGAGACCCTGGGTGGCAGGAGCCATTTGCTGGAACCCCAGAGCGGGGGAGGGCTGAGCTCTGGGATTCCAGCTGCTGGCCCCTTGCCAACTGGGGTCCTGCTGCTGGCCCCACTCAGCAACCGCTGCTGGCCTGGGTGAAGGGAAACCCAGGCTGGCAGTGGGCTGAGACCCTGGCTGGCAAGAGCCAGCAGTGGGAACCCCAGAGGTTAAAATGTACCACTGGCACATGAAGCCTTAAATTATAGTGAATAAATTAAGACTCAGCGCACCACTTCTAAAAGGTTGCCGACCCCTGGTCTACATTATATTTTAACCCCAGGTTAAGAATTTTCTGACCCATGCTCAAACCTAGGGCTCTTGCATCCACACAGAAATACATAGACCCACGTCAAAGTAACCATCTCCCAGTCTCCAGTGCTCCTCCCCCAAAATGTGGCCACTCTAGCCCTAGGAACATGGTGCATTGTGGGAAAGCTTTACTGTTCGCCCTGCATGTTACCAGGAAGCAGCTCACTTTGCAAAAGGCTTGACTGGTTCGGTCTCCATGGCAAACCCAGGAGGCTCTCTGATAGCGTGCTTGCAAGTCGGTGATCAGAAGAGAATAGGTTAATACTGACCTGAGCTGCTGCCATTTTCCAGGGTGGGGGTGGGAGGGCTTCCACTTTCAATAGAGTGGATTGCAGATTTTTGGGATAGAGAAGACTAAAAAAGTTGCCCCAGGGAATTTTGGGATACTTCTGGATGACTACCGGGACCTCAGACAAGCGGGGCTGCAGCTATTCTGAAAAGCAATAAGGCCCAGACCCTAGATCCAGGCTTGACTTGAACTTGGACCCTTCAGCCCTGCAAGGTCCTGGGACCAAGCCCTGGGTTAGTGGAATTGCAGTGAAGGTGCAATGGGGGTTAGCCTTGAGTTTGGGCTAAAGCATAGACTTACGCTGCAATGTAGACATACCTCCAGAGCTGTCAAATGCCCAAATACATCAACTAAACAGATTTTTTTCATGTAATCTTTCAGTTATAGTCATCTCAGGTGTTACTTTCAACTATAGCAGATAAATATATTGTAAAGAAGTCACCTGGAAATGTGATTGTGTCCAAATTGATGGTGTCCCTTTAAATGCAATGTACATTTTTGTATACTGTGCACTTTGTGCCCCTTTCTTAAACACTAAAGAGACCAAAAGATCATAGGCTGAAGTTTTGGAAGAGTATTTCAATTGTATACTTCTCCTAAACCTGCTACGTACCTCTCAAATGTTTATAGAATTTCCTACTGAACAGTGCTCCACAGGACTGTAAAAACACTCTCTAATATCCTGTTCTGGGGATATAAATAGAGGACTTCAGTCTCCAGTAATGAAAACATGGAAACTTTAATCAACTAAAATTCACTGGAAGGAAGGAAGGAAGAAATGCATATAAAGAATTAGGCAGTTATTAGCCAATATATTAACCTGTCTTTCAGATGAGGTATAAAGCTCTCATCCTGACCAGTAAAGAACGAGAGCAGGGCTATTCTTGCACTATCCTGGCCAAATTCTATATGAATCCAGTAACTACATTACCTAAATTCCTCTGTTTCTATGTTGTCTTCTTCACTTCTGTGTTTAGAATTGCAGATACCACTCTAATGGCTGTTAGATTTTGCCCTTAAAGGGGCTGCATTGTGTGAAGTGAAATGATATGTATAATATAGAGTGTCATCTCACTGGCACAAGTATAATCACCTGTGCTGGAGTTGCTCCTGAGTTACAGTGAAAGGAGAATCAAGCCCATAATCTGAATGAAAGCCTCTTTCTCTCTCGCTCTTGCTCTTTTAAAATCTCACTTTCTAAAATTTAGTGTCACCTTGCTACTTCTGGTGCAACCCCTCTCCTCAGCATGTTGAACATCATTATACCACAGTCATTATAGTTACTTCTTGAACTAACTTCTGGATTACTTAGATTTCAGATTAAAACAGCCTTTCATTTTATAAGTGCTATAGAACCAACTGTTACAAAAAGCGATAGATGAAGGCGTTGAGAAATTAATTTCACTAAGCCGTGCCCAGTTCTGATATTTGACCTCTTTATTTGAAAGCACCTGAAGTCACCTATTATAACAAGTTTTACTGGACTCTATTACCTCCCTCAGTCTACTTTCTCACCTCTATGATCTGACCCACACTTCCTATACAGTTTATAGCCAGCTATTCTCTCCTTGCACAAATGCCTATTAATAACATTCATGGAGAGGCAGTGACCTCTGCCTTAGGAGTCTTTATGTTCCTCTTCCTTCAGGCCTAAGAAAGAGCACAACAATCATAGTTGCTATAGACAAGAGAGAATATGTCTTACAGCAGTGGTTCTCAAACTTTTGTACTGGTGACCCCTTTCACATAGCAAGCCTCTGAGTGCGACCCCCCTTATACATTAAAAACACTTTTAAATATATTTAACACCATTATAAATGCTGGAGGCAAAGTGGGGTTTGGGGTGGAGGCTGACAGCTTGTGACCCCCCCATGTAATAACCTCACGACCCCCTGAGGGGTCCTGACCCCCAGTTTGAGAACCCCTGTCTTACAGTATGAAGGCACAATGCCTCAAGTATAGCTGCCAGGTAAGAGAAAGACAATATGTTACCACAGAAAGGAACTAGAATTGTGGTTCTTGTCAAAGAAGGGGTGGGGCTCAATCAAAATAAACATGTCAGTGACCCCATCCAGAAAAAATAAAACTGATGTCCCAGAGGCCAGAAAATGTGTAAAGAGTATGAATTACCAAACTGAAGAAAAAAGTCAGAAACCTGAATTTGGTTCAGGATTAGTTCAACATGTCTAAACTCATTTGTTTGTTTTTTATTATTATTATTATTATCACCATCATTCAAATTAGCCTTACCTCAAAAAATAAGTCACTGTGCTAAGAAAAGTCATTGGTCCTTCAGCTTTGATCAGAGAATGTGACATGATAGTATTCCTGTAGAAGTTCAGACAGCTTGTGTTTGCCTCAGTCATCTTTTTCTGTGGTGGTAACATCCTGTGTGATGTTGTTTTGTGTGATGTCCCAAGACTCTGTCATTTCAGATGTTGTAAAATTCTAGAAGCAAGAAAAGAAGCCAGGGGACGTGGGGAGGAAATAAAAGGAAATTTCATTAAATACTAACAGACTTCAGATATCCATTCACTGTTTCCAAATCATTGCAAGCCTTTATGACTTGTTAATAGAGCCATAGCCAGATCACAAAGTGTGTCTACAGCTGGCATTGGAAAGGCACTGATCCCTATAAACTGTAGCTTTAGGTCTTTCACAAATTACATATAATGGAAGGCATTTTTAAAAAAAAATATGGTTGGGTTCTTTATTAATTGTAAATAATCCTGAGGAGGAGGAGAAGAATAAAGTAGGAAAGAAATGTACACGTTACACACAGATATACCAGGAGGAGCAAGAAAAAAATAATTAATAGAAAACAAAGGAAGAAATAACCCAAAATGTTGAAGTTGCTTGAGCCCTTTGTAAATAGGGCTAACACTCCTAAATTGCCATGCCTTTTATATACACTACTCTTTCTAGCATGACTAGGCTGCTGATCCTTTTGATGTGCATCACTCTCTGACTCTAATACCCATTTTCTGTAATAATACCAAGATGACATTTTATGGCTCTCCTTATGGCTAATAACGCCCAGGGCCTGATTTTTAAACTCTTGGGGCTCACAATTGCATACTTAATTTTCATGCACAATTATTGTCATGTGAAACTGTGTGAGCAAATATTATCTTAGACATTTGTGCATGCAATGCACAATTTTGACATGGAATCATGGTAAATCAGTGCACAAATTAGGTGTGCAATTGCCTGAGTGGATTTTTAAGAAATCACACCCACAGTCTTTCCGTGTGTGTGTAGGTAGATCGATCTATTTGAATTTTCAAAAGTAACTAGTGAGTTGGGTTGCCTCAAATTTTGAGTACCCAAATTGAAGCATCTTACAGGTGCTTGATTTTTCAAAAGTGTTGAGTATCTGCAATTCTAAAACTCAGGACCCATAAATATTTATCAGGTTGGGTGCTCACAGATGGAGGTACCCCAAAATGGAGGCACTAGTTACTTTTAAAATAACAGTCACAAGAGTGAAATGCCTCCAAGCTGCATGGTAACTTTTAAAACCCTATGATAGAGGCTCAAATTAAATATATATCTCAAATTTTAAAAAAATTAGAGAGGACCAAAAAATGCCACAATGGTGAAATAACAGAGTGGCAGCCTCTAAAAACTGGAAGTCAAATCCAACTGAGGAAAATAGAAAGGAGCAAGTCAAGTCTAAAAGTATATTTAGGGAAGCCAAAAACGAATTTGAAGAGCAACTAGAAAATGACTCAAAAACCATCAGCAAATATTTTTTTTTAGTACATCAGAAGCAGGAAGTCTGCCAAACAACCAGTAGAACCACTGGACAATTGAAGTGCTAAAGGAGCACTCAAGGAAGACAAGACCATTGCAGAGAAGCTAAATGAATTCTTTGCATCAATCATCACTGCAGATGATGGGAGGGAGATTCCCACACCTGAGTCATTCTTTCTGGGTGACAAATCTGAGGAACTGTCTTAGACTGAGGTGTCAATACAAGATATTTTGGAATAAACTGGTAAATTAAACAGTCATAAAACACCAGAACCAAACAGTATTCACCCACAAGTTCTGAAGGAACTCAGGTTACACACCACAGTTAGTAGTTCTGCAATTTCATATCTATCACTTAAATCAGCCTCTGTATTTGATGGTTGGTGGATAGCTAATGTGATGCCAATTCTTTAAAAAGCTCCAGGGGCAATCCTGACAATTACAGTCAGGTATATGTAACTTCAGTACATGGCAAATTGGTTGAAACTATAGTAAAGAACAGAATTATCAGACACATAGATGAACATAATTTGTTGAGGAAGAGTCAGCACAGCTTTTTTAAGGGGAAATCATGCCTCACCAATCTATTCAAATTCTTTGAGGTCAACAAGCATGTAGACAAGGGTGATCCAGTGGATATAGTGTACTTGGACTTTCAGAAAACCTTTGACAAGCTCCCTCACCAAAGGCTCTTAAGCAAAGTAAGGAGTCATGGGATAAGTGGGAAGATCCGTTCATGGATCAGTAACTGGGTAAAAGCTAGGAAACAAAGGGAAGGAATAAACATTCAGTTTTCTCAGTGGGAGAGATGTAAATAGCAGTGCCCCACAGGGATCTATACAGAAATCATTCATAAATTATCTGGAAAAAGAGGTAAACAATGAGGTGGCAAATGCAGACAATACAAAATTACTCAAGATAGTTAAATCCAAAGCAGAATGAAGAGTTCCAAAGGAATTTCACAGAACTGGGTGAATGGGAAGCAAAATGGCAGATGAAATTCAATGTTGATAAATACAAAGTAATACATATTGGAGAACAATCACAACTATACATACAAAATGATGGGGTCTAAATTAGCTGTTACCACTCAAGAAAAAGATCTTGGAGTAACTGTGGATAGTTCTCTGAAAACATCCACTTAATGTGTGGCAGCAGTCAAAAAAGCTAACAGAATGTTAGGAACCATTAGGAAAGGAATAGATAATAAGACAGCAAATATCATAATGACATAAAATAAATCCATGATATGCCCACACCTTCAATACTGAGTGAAGTTGTGGTCTCAAAAAAGATATATTGGAAATGGAAAAGGTACAGAGAAGGGCAACAAACATTATTAGGAGCATAGAACAGCTTCCATATGAAGAGAGATTAAAATTATGGGGACTGTTCATTTTGGAAAAGATATGACTAAAGGAGTCTAGAACTCATAAATGGTGTGGACAAAAAAAAATAGGAAGTATTATTTACCCCTTCATATAACGTAAGAACCAGGGGTCACCAACTAAATTAACAGTCAGTAGGTTTAAAACAAACAAAAGGAAGAACTTCACATAATGCTCAGTCAACATGTGGGATTCATTACCAGGGGATGTTGTGAAGTCTAAGAGTAAAGTGGGTTCAAAAAAAATTAGATTAACTCATGGAAGATAGGTCCATCAACTGTTATTAGCCAAGATGATAAGGGATACAACCGCATGCTCTAGGTGACCCTAAATCCTGATAGGGATGGATCACTTGATAATTGTCCTATTCTGTTCAGTCCCTTTGAAAAATCTGGCACTGGCCACTGTTGAAAGACAGGATACCGGGCTAGATGAATCATTGGTCTTACTCAGTATGGCCACAGTTTCCTATGTTCTTATGTTATTTTTGAAAATTCAGCTCATATACAACAAGTTTATCTTTCCTCATGAATCCTGAATTTAGATAACATTTTCTGTGCTCAAAATTGCTCAGTATAACCCAGGTGATTCTAACTTTGAGAAATAATATGAATTATGATTGCTACCATTCAGTAATAGTAGTCCATTCATTTCTGTTTGATTTGTGTTCCTAAGAGTTATACTATAGCTGAGGGAAAAGAGCTGAATCATTTTACGAAGGGTATTTTCTGATACTTAATGTATTCATTATGAGTTAACTATGATTATTAAAACAAATTCACTCATTAAAATAAGAGAAAATCTACTTTGCATATTGCAGACAAACTAAGAATAAAGATCCTGATTTGGACGTCACATCATTGTGACTCCATTGTCTTAAATGTAGTTGCTTCTGAGATACATCAGTAGGAGATCAAAATCAGGCCCATAATTCAAAGCACTTCCTATTTCATTCCAAGATAGCCATGGATGCTAAACGTCATAATAATCAGACCAGTTTACTTTACTGGCATTTGCTTCAAGTCTGGTAACCTAGTTCCAATCTTACACTAGCAATTTTGCCAGCCACAAACATTCAAAAATCACGAGTCAGGTTTCCCCAAAATCATGAGATGATTTTTAAGCCAAAGATTTTCATAAATAAATGTTAGGTTCTTTTTACTGGCCTTTTGGTTGTTGAAAATTTAAGGCTCATGTTTTCAAACTGTTCTCTGCAGCTATACAGGCTAGAAACTTGCTTTTGGAGGGGAAAACAATGAAAGCTGAGATTCTAATAAAATCACCTGACTTCTGGTTTTGGGGCTTTAAGAGACGCACCAAACATTGAGAAATTGGTGATAATAACAAGACAGCTACCACCACTATGATCTCACACTTATGAAATTACATTAACTTCATTAGAGTCCACCAGTGTAAGGAAATCAGAATCAGGGTATGTCTATATGTACAGTGCTGCAGTGTCACAGCTGTTCTAATACAGCTGCTCTGATGCAGTGCATCTGGTGAAGACGCTCTATGCCGACGGGAGAGCGCATTCTTGTTTGCATAGAAAACCCACCTCCACGAGAGGTCTATGTTGATGGGAGAAGCTCCCCTGCCAACAGCGCTGTGCAAATGAACACTTATGTTAGTGTAACTTATGTCATTCATAGGAGTGGAATATTCACACCCCTGAGCGACATAAGTTTTGCAAACATGGGCTGTAGTGTAGACATATCGTCAGCTTCTCAGAGTTTTATCTCAATAGTAAAAGAAGTGCAAAGAAAACTTTTACTATATTTAATTCTACATTTCTCCATAACTAGGTCACTCATTTAAATATTTTTGAATGTGATGTTAGATTGGCTACCTCAGTACAGTGATATGAAAAGAATAAATGACAGTATTGATATTTTTATAGCAATACACCAGATTGTCTCATTAAATTCAATCCTGAACAGACAAAACTTAGTGCTCCCTTTTACAAGCCAGGGCTGAGAGTCATTCAACCCCTTTGTTTTCCTTCTGTTCCTTTGCAAACCTGCAAAAATGCAAATAAAAATAGCCCTCTGGTAATCTGAGCGTTAGTGTACTGCCCGGAGACCTTGCTTTAGAATTTGCCAGAATAAAAAGATGTTTCTTGGACTCATCTCAATTCCAATTGTCCACAGTGTATGCCTGTGTCATGCTATCTGGAGTGGCTCATAATTGTGAGTGCCTACCTCATGGCAAACTATCAAAAACAGGGCCAACACCTCAAACTGGTGTTATGTTCTGTAATTAGATTTCACTAACTGCAGTTAGTACATAGTCATGCGCACACAAAGTAACTCCTTGGTTTCTCCTCCAAACTCTTCCTACTGTAACATGTGCTTCTCCCTCCAAATTCCATGCTTCACATACAATAAGATTGCCAGAGGCTAGACTGTGACTTGGACTGCATGCCTGTGCAGGGAATAATCCTGACAACCCTTAAACCTACATAGATTAGTTAGACCTTGGATTCAGGTGCACATGTATAAGCATGCAACATGTCCGCTATTCACCTCCAACAAAACAGACGGGTATGGAGAGCAGGGGAAGAGAGATGGGCAGGGCTTTGGCTTTCTCTACAATGCCCGCGACTGCAGTTGTGTCAGATGGGGAGTAGCATAATTTGCTGCTGGCACAGGCAGCAGTGAGGAAGCAAGGATGAAATTATGCCTCTAAAACACAAAACCTCTGTGGATTATGTTTAGGGCTGGGCTTCAAAGCATAAACTGCTCCTATTAAATGTAGCTCAGTTGTCAATCTCTGAGGAGAATCTCAGTCAAGACTGCAGTAGCAGGGTATTTCACATTAGGATTGAGGTTCAGTGTGAGAGGATTTGAGGAAAGAGATTTTAAGCCCTGAGTTTTTTATTATTAATTATTATTATTATTATCCCAACAAAAAATGTATTGCAACAAAGTTTCTTCTGTATTTCTTTGTTTGTCAAGGGTGGTTTGTGTTTCATCAGAGCTCACCACATGAACCATCAAAAGCCAGCTAAATAATTCACTAATATATCCAGTCTGCAAAAGTCACTGGAAACATTAATGAACGTCACTGTGTTATTTAGAGAGAACTATCTTCCTGCTGCAGGCTTCATTCAGTCCTAAATCCCTCTGGATATTCTTGCCTTACAAAGCAGTAGAAGGCAGGATTCACTATGCTAACTTTATTAGTAATTTATTTTTATTATTATTATTTTATTATTACAATAATGCCTAGGAGCTGTTAGAGAGTGAAAATATTTAGAATCATGTAGAAGTAGTAATGGTCAATCTTGAGCCTGCTGAAGGTCAAAGTGTGATCTGACATTTGATGGGTATTGCTAAATTAACTTTGTGATGCTCGAGGATGGAAAATTTCTGCTAAAACTGCAAGATGTACCCAAACTATAATGCTATGTAAGTTGGTTGCTAAATAACTGATAATAGCGTGTCCCCGCCAGTGGAGCAAGTAGAATTCATTTCTTACTGGTACGCTGCACTCATGGGAGGGACACAAAGGGGGGGGGGCAAGTGACCTCCTCACGTTCTGCTCCTCCTGTGTCTTTCCAGTACGGCGTACCGGCTATACATATCTTACTAGTATGGCGTATAGGACTATACCGCCCTACTTTCACCACTGGTCCCCACCCAGGCCAATGACCACAAGAACAGGGAAGTTGAAGTAAATAGGAAAGTACAGTTGAAGAAAACACCCCCGAGGTTAAGTAGCCAATAGATGGCCTGGTCATCATATATTGTTTATGTATGATTAATAACAATTAATCAATGAAATGGCTAATATTGCATGTATTTCATATTAATTGCAAGATGTATAATTCCTCATGCTGAATTTATTCAGTAAAATACTGAATATGTAATTTAGATATGACTATATATGCTACAGTGTAAGGGGATAGTTGGAGATCATAGGAGCAATCTATCGTTACCCACCTATACACTGGGCGAAGGTAATTGATCATTATATTTTTCTGTATATCTGTCACTGCTTTAATAATAGTTGTTAATCATATAAATAGTTTGGTTCAAATAAGTTTGAATTAATAAACCTGAGTTTCTTGACCCGACTGTGTTAAATTACACCCAACAGAGCCCCAGTCATGGTTCAGGACCCCATTGTGCTAGGCACTGAACAAACAGGAAAAAAAAAGATGTAATAAGAGACAGAAGCTCCCCTTAAAGTAGTATGTACCCAGAATGAACTCATTATAACTGGCAGAGCTATGTGCATCAGAAGTTGAGGTGGATGACATTTACTTTCCTCTAACGAGGGCCATCAGTCCTCTCTCTTTCGCAACCTGAATACTCCACAAAATATTAAATATAAACAAAACCATCCCATTTCTTCCCATGGCCTCAGCCTAGTGCACTTTGATAACCTATGACTTATAAAGCCTTCAATAATGTCAATTACAAATGAAGTACTGATGCAGCCTTAACTACAGCAAGAGTGCTTTAATGTTATCTCTTAGAACATTATGTTCTCTGATAACTTTTATGTTCTTATAGAATGGGCAGGGATCTTGTCTCTAGCCTCTGTTTGCCAGAAGCTGGGAATGGGTGACAGGGGATGGATCACTTGATGATTACCTCTTCTGTTCATTCCCTCTGGGGCACAGGCATTGGGCACTGTTGGAAAACAGGATACTGGACTAGATGGACCTTTGGTCTCACCCAGTATGGCTGTTCTTATGTTCTTATAAAAATAGGTTGGGAGGGGCCATGATGTGCTGAAAGTTTACATTACACTGTGAATATTTTTCTTTTTTCTTGTCCTGTAAGCTATGTTGAGCTTGACTGTACAGCTGTATCAAAAACAAATGTTCCAAAGTAAGAGGGCTGTTTGTCAGTTTCTTGCATTGATCATGCCCTGAGCTGCTGGTGCCTCTGGTAAATGACTGCCAGCTTTAGAGTCGTTAGAGAGCTATGAGGCTCTTAATTTATATTCCAAATCGGTGAGAAAACTGATAAACAGAGGACTATTTTCAAGGATTTAGTCTACCCAGTCTCAAACTCACAAGATCTTCTTTACCCCATGCACGAAGTATTTGTTTCCTTGGAAACCATCATACTATGCCTTGCACATACAAATTTGATTCAGACTACATTTGCAGAACTGGATCCCAAGGGTCTGATGAGAGAAAAATATATGTTTTTATTGGGAACTGAGGATAACTGAATTGAACCAGGAAAAGTCATTAATGTATATATTGCGTGTGTGTGATATTTCTAAATGAGATTTAGTGATAGAGGAGAGGGTGTGAAACTCAATAAAGTTTTCTTTTCTCCCAGTTCATGGATCTTTCATGATCCATTACACTGGAGTTGTGAGTATTGTTTTACTGATAATTTTGGGACACCATAATTACAATACAACAGCATCTGCTTCTTAGGGAGTACCTAATTACTTGGTGTATCAGAATCAGATTATACTCAAATTTGCCTCCATTTCATTCAATTCTTTCTACAAACTGGCATTTTAAAGCCGTATCATTAAAGGGAAGTAACAAAATGTTTTATGCTCTATGAAATGAGCTCTTACATTTAAACCAGGTTCCATCTTCTGCTATAGGACTCATCCTTAAAAAGTCACAGTTTGCTAATAGTTAATACACAGTTATGTCTGAGATACTAGAGTGTTGCTCTATGTTTGAAATAGGAAATTGCATTCTATTCATTGACGAGACTATGAAACAGAAAATTCACATGCTATGCACCTTCTCATATTGTGGGATTCAAAGCAAGAGTTTATGTATTTAATTGATAGCTCATGGCAAGTGGTCGGAATTCTGTTGCACTCTACAGCAGTACACCAGAAAGTCTGTAGCAGCTTCAGACAGTAATCCTTGTGTCACTTAGCATTAAACTTATTTCATTTTATACAATCTATAATTGAGCATTTTCAGTTTTCTGCAGAATTTTGTACTGAAATGCCCAACTATACCATTGAAGTTGTTGGAGGGAAAGCATCAGGAGATAAATTGTGGCAAGAGTTGGAATCTTCCAGTTGCCTTCTCTTTTCTTCCTTCTCTTCCTGCCTCCTCAGTTATTTCACTCTCACTTATCTTGCTTCCTCTACTCACACAAATCTTACAAACAAAACTCTTACATAGCCACTTCACAACTTGATTCCCATAAAAACCAATTGGTTTCATCAGAAAAAGATGGCCTGAAAGTGGTTCTCAATTAACACTGAGGTGGACAAACCTTTGCTCACATGAATTTTTTGAAACACCCTTATCCGCTTACCCCAATTCCAAGTACTGTATGAAAGGCATGTGCCATGAGGTGCTAATATTCCATTTCTAAAGTGCTTGCATGTTTTTGAATAACTTCCCCCTACTACTACTAACCGTATGCATTTCCAATTCCACTAGCAATCAGGCCACTGGATGGTAGATCCTCAAGTCTAAGCAACCAACAAAAAATAATTTACTTATTTCTCAGGTGAAGTTGGAATCATGATCTTCTGAACATCTCATGGTACTTTGTCAGCACTGAGAGCTCAGGGAAGCAAATTTAGCACTATCCAATCTTTGAATATCTTAATCTTTAAAGAAAGGATGTGCAGTAAAAATACTTCAAACTAGTTAGCTGGACCTTGCGTGGGAACAAAGGTTAGAGAAGTAAGATATAGGAAGAACATAAGAACAGCTATACTGGGTCAGACCAATAGTCCATCTAGCGCAGTATCCTGTCTCCCAACAGTGGCCAATGCCAGGTGCTTCGGAGGGAATGAACAGAGGAGGCAATCATTGAATGATCCGTCCCCTGTTTTCCACTCCCAGCTTTTGGCAAATAGAGGCTGCTAGGGACTCCTAGAGCATGATAATTTAAGAGATATTTTCCCCCACATGGACTGTGTGCTCTTAGATAGGTCTGTATTTATTAATAAGGCTCATGCATCACTCAGGGTGCAATATACAGTGCAGAATTTACTGTAGCAGTTACTTTTTTTTATTTTAAAGGTTAATTCAATGCTTACAAAAGATCCTAGACTGATAGAACTAGCAAATGATGTCTTCTATTTATCCATAGTAGAGAAAGTGCCTGAATAGTGAGACAGTATGTTTTCCATTATATCATTTCACTAAAATACTTCAGCCTTGACCTGGAGGGAACCATTCTAAAGGTGAGAGATTAGTTCTGTCTTCACATCCATTTAATACTTAATTTCTGTGATGATACTGCCAGCAAGGATGTAGAGTGGAATAGTGGTTTATGTGATGCAGTTACTTATCCACGAGGAGATGGACTTGTGTCATCAATTGATTCCAGAATTGTCACCAAACAGCTGTCAGATGGAAATGACTTTTGATTGCTCTGAGTAGGTCAAATTCATATCATTGACATAGAGGTAAAAGATTCTTTATCCCATAGATTCCCTGGTCTATCCAGTCTCCTTGCTTTAGCAATCATAAATATTAGCTACACATTTACTTCTTCATTCATTTTAGATATTGCTGACAAAATCAGCTTGCTTAAAATATTAGGGTGGTGGGAAAAGCAGATATGTCAAAGATTTCAAAAATGTAAATTTTGATTTTTAATAAATTTACCACAAATGATAGAGGTAGAGGATTTTTTTTACCTTTCCAAAATTGTTCTTCCAATGTATTCATAAAAATATTATTGTGTATTATTTATATTTCCCCCATGACTGCTTATACCACTTGACAACAAGTAAAATGTACTTTAACACAGCGATTGTCCATAAGATTACTCCATAGAGTTGCTCTGTACAAACACAGTGTACTCCTATATGAAGATGATATCTGATGTACAATATTATTTCTTTTTGCATCCAGGAAAAAATTGTCATATTTATGCGATCTTTCTTTTATGCAGAGTTCTAAGTACATGAACAAAAGCAAACTACTATATTTTGATTCTTAGGGCACGTCTTCAGTACCCGTCGGATTGACGGATAGTGATCAATCTATTGGGGATCGATTTATCGCGTCTCGTCTAGGTGCGATAAATCGATCTCCGAATATGCTCCCCACCGCTGCGAGAGGCGGAAGCGGAGTCGACGGGGGAGCGGCCGCAGTCGACTCACCACCATCCTTACGGCCAGGTAAGTCGAGCTACAATAGGCCGACTTCAGCTACGCTATTCGCATAGCTGAAGTTGCATATCGTAGGTCGACCCCACCCCCTAGTGTAGACCTGGCCTTAGGAAGACATTGAAATCAGAATCCTCCCTGACACCATAATAATTTTCATTATGAAATCAACTGTGGTTGCAATGACAAGATTTTTATTTCAGGTGAGGAATGAGCATGAGCAGATGAAATATTAGGACCTGATCTTGCATCCACTGAACACAGCCTCTACTTGTCCATATTCAAAATTGTATGCTCATACATATGCTCACATTCTGTAGATTCAAACAACCATGTGGACGTTAAAAGTTTTTTTATTGGTTGTATTTTATTTATTTATTTAATGGAGTCTGTGCTTTCTGGTGGTTTACTCTAATAGCAATACCCAACAGAAGATATATTAATGGGGCAGAATGAATATGAAGAGCTGGTCAGAAGATGAGAATGACAAACTCAACCACTGTACTTCTAATTATATATCTTTAAAGAGTATGTAGTGCCCCTCTCCACCTGGTTACCTCCTTTAATGCCAATCCACTTACAGGTTTGATGGACAGGTCTGGCTGTTCTTTTGGCTCCCGCCACCCACTCAGCAGGGTGTATCTTCTTTCTTTTTTTCCCTAATAAATTATTTGGCAGTGCCTCCACCCCGCTCGCTCCTTCCTGGCAGGGTCACCAGGGCAGCTTGGGTGGAAAATTCTAACTACAGAATAATCCCCACCTACTTGCCAGATAATTGGAGACTTCCAAGAAATAACACAAACACATAAAAATATATTCAACACAATAATTATATTAAACAGGAAAAACTTACAACATAACAGAGTAAAACACTATTTTTAGGGTTACCGGTGCCCACACTGAAAATACCTGCTACTTGATGTAGCAAATGTAAAATTAGTGTCCCATCGGTACACGTACTTTCCTGGGGCCCTTGATGACCTATAACCACGAAATTCTTCTCTGCAGTGGGTATCAGGGTGGCTGACTGGGTTCAGTACAGCCCAAAGGATTCACAAGAGGGAGAAAGTGGTAAATCCCTCCACAGGTGTAATATGCAGCAGGTTATAAAATCCTCAAACCCTTACTCCCTGGCTTGAGGACACAGTTCAGGGAGTAGGGGGTCCCCAAAACGAATTACCTGACTGACTAACTAACTAAAAGATGGTGCACTCGCAAACTCCATGAATGATCCTCTGGTTCAAAGATGACTCTGGATTCCTCAGTCACTGAAGAGGGGCTGCTCTCTGCTGGCAGGGATCCTCTTCAGGCAGGAATCAGGCTGCATCTGTCCCAGGATTTCCCCTCACCACAAAAGGGTGCAGGGCTCAAAGTGTAGGTTACCCAACTACACTAACATCCACACTGTAGCCTCCTAGCCCAGCCTCCAGACACACACTCAGCAGGCAGCTGCCCTGGACTAACAGCCAGAGCAGAGCTGACCATGTGGTAACTAGTCTCACAGGGAGCTGGAGGGTGAACTTAGCCTGGCTGGGGAAGTTCCCCAGCAAACTCTACAAACTGAGAATCAGTGGGGAAGGAAAAACCCAGCTAAGGGATCTGCTATCCGGTCCCTAGAGGCCAGTTCTCAGGGGGGACACAGCATGCAGGTCTAGGACTCACCAGCTCCCCACACAGCCAGTCCTGTCCTTTCCCTGGCTGGCTCCAGACTGACCACAAAATGACCTCTCCCCCGTTCTCAACTCCCTGGGAGGGCCTCTCACTCCCTAGTGGTTGCTGGGCAGACTCTGAACCTGCCTTGGCTCCCCCTCCCTACCAGGGACAGTGTGTTTCTCCCTAAGATGCCAGCAGACAGTTCTAATATCCTTAGGGGTTACAAGTAGAAGATAGAAAATATATATTTATAGCTGTGTGTGTGTGTGAAAACAGCTTGTGACTTTGAATATCTCTTCTGGGTCAGAGTTAAGGTTGTTAAGGGAATAAGTAAGGTGAAATATCTGTATTGATGGTAAGTGTATATATGAACTGTTAATGTAATAGAATTAATATGTAAATTACTTTAGCTAGTCACTTCCATAGATTTTAATGCCTAGAGTTGTTTTTAATTTATTTTGTATAAGGGTTAAACTATTTACTGAGCATTCCTAATGTTATGTTATTGAATTTTTTGTGTGTATATTATTCACACACATACACAAAGACTTATTAAGTATATTAATAATATAGGCCCTGATTGTCAGCTGATGTAAATCAGCTCCATTAGTCCATAGGATTTTGCTATCCCAGTGCGAAAAAATTAAACCCATGTGAATGTACCAAGCTTTCAAAACTACCCTAACAATCTATTTCTCTTCCTCTTATTTTTTGTATGGAGGCTGTGAGATGACTGTGTGGAATCACTCTGGCAGGTTGGAAATACTGATGTACAAGGTAAGAAACCCCTGCCTAGAGCACCAAGTAAGTGAGAGAATACCGACAGGGCTGTGAGATCAGTACCCTGTTTGCTGTCTGCAAGGTTCACAGATACACAACATGCAGCTCAGAGAGCAATGACTATTAAGCCCAGTTGTTTCAAGAGAGATAGAGAGCAGAAACTGGAAGTACAAAGTAAAATGAGAGTATATGGTCTTACTGGGATACCGTGGTGGAGAGAGAAAGAGAATGGAGTCTCCTAACAGCAGTGGGGTGAATGTAGCCCTGTGACCTTTATCTTCCCTCTTCCCATTGACTCTCAGGGTCCAGGTTTTTCATAAATAGTTTGGTGAAAAATTCATCCCATTTTTCAACCAGCTCTAGTAATAATTAATAGGTATTAATTGCCCTGCATCATTTTTTCAGTGAGAGATCATGTAAATGCCCTGAGAGGAAGGAAAGCACTATAATAAAAGAAAGGTCTGGAAAACTGGAGGATCTATGATTTTCCTGGGACTGGGTAACCTGGATACCTTTTCATGGCAACAATGACAATCTCCAGTCTACATTTTCCGCCCTACTTGGTCTCTGTGGATTCAAACTACATGGCAAGTTTAGATTTGTTTTGTGACGCTCCCTGGGAAGGAGAAATGTGAGTGGCAGTTTGACTCATCTGTCTCCTCCCAGTGGATTCATAGAGTTTAAGGCCAGATGGAACCATCTGATCATCTACTCTGACCTCCTGTATAACACAGGCCACTGAATTTCATTCAGTTACTCCTGTACTGAGCCTGAATTAGCCATCTAATCAGAATGTAAATAGCGGTGAGGGAAGGAAGAGAAGGCCAAGATGGGGAAATTGGGTGAGCAACAACCTGTGAGGAAAGCAGAAGCATGAGAGTCAGGAAGTTGTGTGAAAAAGTTGCAGTGGCATTGAAGGGCATAGGTGAGCAATCACAGAAGATAGTGGAGTCTCTTTCATGGTATTGTAGTGGCTGGGACTTCACACGAAGAAATTTCCTTTCATGATGCTCTCCAGTGCTAAGTTTGTAGTCACTGTGAAAGCAGCCTCATTTGTCAGAGTTTGGGTCTTTGTGTCCAGCCACTCCTGATCAATTTTGGTTTTTCCATTGCTGAAGGTGTTTAAAAAAACAAACAAACTACCTCCTCTCTGTTCTTGATTTCGTTCTACGGAAGGGAATTCATTTTTTTATTCTCTTTAAAAATCTTTCATGTTTAGATGCTCATATTATTAGGAAATCCACAGTGGGTGACTCAGAAAACATTTTGCCTAGAAAACAGAGAGAGAGAGGGAGGTTGATTGGCTCCAAGAGCAGAAAAAAATATTGCCTGGGAGAAAAATATAGTTCCTGAGATAGTAGTATGTTGCCTAAAGGTGACTGAGGAAGGTACAAAACTGAATGATTTTTTTTTTACCCTACAACTATTTTCTTTCTTTTTTTTTACAAATATTATAGAATTGTCTTATTAAATATTAGGGATACTTCTCTTCAGTTTCCTCCTTTCCCGATGGAAAGAGCAACCTTAGGGAAAGGGTAGCTCCAGGAAGAGACTTCAGGGAAGGGGGACAAACTGCAGGCCCCAAACTCCGAATAGAGCCCCTCCACGTTCATTTCCTTGAAAGTGCTGGTGCTAAAAGTGAGAGACAGATAATGCCAGCCGTCTTTCCTGTTGACAGTGGATGTCCAGTGGAGAACTGCAATGCAGACTATTGCTCCATGAACAAGCATCTGCTTGCTGAGAAAATAAACAGGAATCTACCTTAAGCAAATGGGATTTTAAGAAAACAATCCCAAAGGTTAAAAGAAAGACAGTATTAATAAGAAAGGGAGATACTGTTAATGGACAGTGAGACAGAGACTTATAGATTGATACGGCTATCAATCTATAAGTTACCATGTTACCCAGTCATAGTTATACAGTGTAATAATGAAACCCTATAGTCTAGATTTAGTTCTCTGGTCATTGTATCCATCAGTGTCTTGCTGGATTAAATTTTAATAAAGTCTCATGTCTAAAAAAGAAAAGCCTGAATAATAAAGAAGCAGTGTGAGGGAGATATTTCTTTATCCTTGGATGATATGTAGATTGTCAGAGTGAGAGAATATTGGATGAGGGCTGCCAACCTGAGGGCAACTAGAAGGTGTGCACTCCCCTGTGTGAATAAACGCAGGATTTTTATAGCTGAAATTTTCAAAGCCACCTGTGAGGATTCAAAAGGAAAATGTTCATTAATTTAGGCTGGGATTGTGCCTCTAAATCCTACATGAGGCTTTAGAATTCATAGTGAGGCTTTAGAATTCATAGCCTACCTGTATAAAGAGGGAAAGTCATTTTCCACTGAGAGCAAGCTTGTGGATCATGAATAGAACTGGACAAATCTTTTGGGGTTAAACTTTGTTTTGTTAAAAAAATGCAAATTTGGTCTTGACTGAAACATTTTGCCAATTTGTGTAGAATTCATAGAATTGTTTCAGTCAAAAAAAAATCTGAAAAACTGAAACACTTCATTTTGACTTTGTCTAAATGAAACATTTCAATTTTTTTTTATTTCAAGCAACTTTGTTTAGAAATTTACTTCATTCCATTAAAAAAGTGTTAGAAGGGTAAAAAAAGCCAGAACTAAAATGAAACCTTTTGTTTTCTATTAAAGGAAATGTTTCCTTGACTATTCAGTTCAGCCAGCAAACCAAAAAAATCAGTTATTCGTACAGCTCTGTTCAGGAGCATATATAATTTGACACCTGGTACTCCGAAACTGTAGGGGGCATTGTCTCGCACTGCAAGCTTTAAACTGAAGGCTGTCTTTGAGTCAGTGTTAAATGTATGAAAATTCCATCTCAATGAAGTCAGGAAAAGATTTCCATGGAAACAGAAATTAGGTTGGACAAAGTTATTTTTTTGGTTAGGTACATATTTTCTCTTTGTATTTTTTGCCTTTTGTCCCTCCTTTCTTCTTCAAAGGCTACCATTGAGTTCTTACGGCCAGCAGGTGACCAGCTTAATCTGTGGCTGTTGGCTAACTTAATAGGACTATAGGAACAAAGGAATTTCCACACTGGATCAAACAGACTCGTGGCCCATCTGGACCCCATATCTTGTCTCCAGCAGTGACTGGCACTTGATGCTTCAATTGTGAAATATACATGGATGGGATGGAGGAGGGGGAATCATTTAAATCTTGACCCTACAGGCAATCAGTTTGCACTCTGAAGCATGAGATTTGATTGCCCTCATTATCTTAGTTTGTATAGCTGACAATGTTATTAATAGACATAACATTATCGAGACCTTTTTAAAATCCAGTCGCAGGATTTGTTTCTATGCTCTCCTGTGGCGGTGAATTACAGTATGAATATACAATGTGTTAAAGAGGTTTTTCTGTGTAATACATCTGATTTTATTGCCCTTAATTTAATTAAGTATATCTTTGGTCTTGTGTTATGGACAGAGATGAGTTTGAGCCCCAAAATTCAGATCTTAGGCTTGTTCTACACTACAGAGTGAGGTTGATGTAAGGCAGTTTACACGTATGTCAGTGTACACACTACAGCCTTGCTCCTGCCAATGAAAGTGCCCTACTACACCCACATAATAATTCCACCTCCAGGAGAGGCGTAGGGCATATGTCAGTGTAGTTAGGGTGATGCAGTATCCATATAGACACTGAGTTACTTACATCAGCTGTCTGCTGTCATTCTTGTCAATTTCCTGCTAGAACCATGAAATTGACAAGAAAGCTGCTGGATCAGTGGGGGACTCCAACTAGAGCCCGTTTTTCCCAGGCTCCCCACTCTCAGCCAGGCTGCATCCACCCCGCTCGGAGCCCAGCTGCCCTCCACTCCCAACCCAGTTGCTGCCTGGGCTCTCCCCTCTGAGCTGAGCTGCACCTGCCCATCTCCCCATCCCAGCTGGGCTGTGCCCACCCAGCTCCCCACTCCCTGCTGCCAGCTAAACTGCTGCACAGAGGCTGCTGGCTCCCTGAAGAGAGCCCAGCTGCCCACCCCCAGGCTTTTGGCTCCCCACTGCCAGGAACTTGGCTGCCCCTAAGGGCTCCTGGGGAGAGCTGGGAGCCTCTGGGCAGCCGCTGAGCTCCTCACAGGGAGCAGGGAACCCAGGACTCAGCCTGGCTGGGACCGAGTGGCTGGGCGGGCATAGCCTGGCAGATGCCAAGAGTCTCCCAGGTGCTCAGCCTCCCCCCATCACTACCCCTCTTCAGTCAGTGGAAGCACTCCTAGAGAGGAGGTGCACCACCAACAGAAGGAGGGTAGTGTGGACATGAACCAACTCTTAAAGTTGGGCATTGAGATCTGAGTTTTTTTCATTTGAACCATTATAGAGATAAAAATCATTTACAAATATCGGACCTGAATTAGGGGTTGAATTTTGAAATTCCCAGTCGGGGTGTTCAGATTGGAAATTTCAGTTCAGACCCATCTCTAACAGGGGCAAAAGAGAAGAAATAAATCAATGCATGTGCCTTTAATTCTTCTTTTACAGTCTGAATGAGCACAGATCCTTTTAATCTTTAGTCTCATGATGCACAAATTCCACTCTGCTCTAGGAATCTGCAGGTGGTACTTATCACAGTGCAATTGGCAGTTTTGACTCCAGAGGTACCCAGGGCTAAAAGAGCAGGTAGTGTGGAAGGGCATGATTTAGGTTCCTTGGGAGCACAGTGACTACAGAGAGGCAGGGAGGACTTGACAAACACCTTCCCATACATGAGCCTCAGATTCTGCTAAAAGCAACTGTTCCTGCAGTATTGAAGTTAATTGGAGCATTACTATGGATTTAATGGGAGCAGGATCAGAGCCTTTGTCTCTAACTCAATCACATTAATAGGCACCCAGTTCACACCCAAATAATGGACAAGCATTCTAAACTTTCAAAGGAGAAAAATAATTTAAAAATAAAAGAAATAGATTGAATGCTTCCAGAGAATTGCCCCTTTCACAAATGGGAGCAATGAGTTTTACTGCATGGCTTTATGCCCTAAACATGTCTTTGTGCTGGGTTTCATAGCTCTTCGTAATCACATTTTCCGCCATCTCTGCGTACCGAAAAGGTTACATTTCATCCCTTGCAGCAAATCCTGCTGCTGAGCTCACCCAGAAAGCTTGTACAACTCTCCACATGACCTTCCTTCCGATTCATGTACCAGCAAAGCCAGTCATGTAAAAATTTTACAAATGTCTTCCCCCCACTCTTCCAAAAGCTCCTCACTGTTTGCTGAAGTATCCAAAGGCCTGAGGGAAGTTTTGCTGACAAGCATGATCAAGGGACCTAGAGGGGAAGCAGCTCTTGTGGAACCAATTTTTTCTAGGGTTTGTTGTTTATATCTTTCTCTCTTTTTTCTTTTTCTTTTTTTTCATGCCAATTCTTGGCAAAGACTGTGATGCTAGAGACACAAAGATGGTGAGGTCACATGCACAGTGAAAATGATGAATGAAGAGAAGCCAATTCAAGATTTTAAAATGTGCAGGAATCATGTCTTTGCAAGGTAGGATGGTCGGAAACCCGCTTTTTGTGCCAATCCTGCAAAGAGCTCTCTGCAATCAGAGGGGTTCATCGTCGCAGAGTTCATTGCAGTATGGGGGCCTTTATTGTTTTCTACTGTGATTTTCTTGGGAAGGAAATGCCCGTCAAGGTAGTGACTTCTGTGTGATGCCCTTTATAATATTACCCTTGGGGTTGAACTCATGGACATCAAAAGGGCTTGTTGATTCTGAAATGATTAATGGGGAGAGTGGATTAGGGCTATTGGAGAGGTGGGGGCCAGCTGTTGAAGACCTATGGAGTAATATAATATGGGGAAAACATGTATTATAATAACATATGGTGGGTTTTAAAGATAGAAATATTTGCCTACTCGTGCTCATTCACAACAGAAAAATCCATTGTTCTCTTTCACGTTGCAATTTCTAGAGACTGGGCATTCTCTTTGTGTTTACTTGCACATTCTTTATTAGCTTAAATGCAATAAATAAGGCCATTCTATAATGAGTTTTGCTGTATGCTCAGTAGATGGAATTACTTTTTAATTAAATATTCCATAATTACATTAAGCACAATTCAACATTACTTCTATTACAAGTAATGTCAATGTTTACAATATAGGCATTGTATGTTTTAATCAGTGATACTGTTAATCATCGTAGCTATACACACTCACTCTATAGATAAATATTGTAATATCTTTCAAATCACTTCTACAGTTGTCTTTAAGTGACTGATTGTAGGAATTTTGTCATCGATGTATATCCAAATCTTGATATTTACTCCATATTATTTTGCTTAAGGAATAAAATACTTGTTTTAAGTGTTCACACGATGTTTTTAATTATGTTCAGGTTTGGCTAGATGTCTTCTGCATATAAAGTAAAATCTATAGCTTCTAGAACCAATAAAAAGTTAACGATGCTTAAAATCCTTCAGCTGTTGCTTAGTGTTTCAGCTGTATAGCTAAAGGAAAGCAATTATAGGCTAGTTCTCCTTAGAATAGTGTAGAGTATTGTATTGGTTTAGCATGCATGTGTGTTATGTTGCTCTCTACTGGCTGGCCCATACATAGGCTAAAGCAAAGATTTTCCAACTACCAATTGATTTCAGTGGGAGTTAAGCTTTACAATTTACTATGAAGCCTAAATCAGGAGTTAGGAGCCTAAAGTTAATTTCCTGTTTTTGAAAATCTTCAAAAGAGTGACCAAACTAGTGGAAGCTGCCCAGCTACTAGCGTGATGAGGGAGGTGTAAGAACATATGTAGATTAGAACTGAATTACTACTATCACCAACTAAGAGAACTCTCTTTTAGTACAAGTGGGAAAGGCTTTCTTTTCTGGAGCAAATTCATCAGGTTTCTAATCCCAGCTTCCCAGTAGTGAGTGTTTAATTTATCTGATAAGTCTCTCTGTCATCTGCAGCCCATTATAACATTTCTAAATTATTGATGAGTGGGAGAAGCCTGTTGTATAAATGTTAGAGCTCATACAAATTGCACCTTTTCAGTTAAATCCTGCCTTTGACTGATCATTTTTTTCTTCACAGAGATCCAGACTAGTCTCCTTACTTTATGTCTATCTTAAATTGTGCTTCTATGAAGTCCAGGAAGCAATTGCTACTAACATTCTATCACCTCTGAATGAATTTCGTTGTGTGCAGACGTGTGTGTCAAGAGGTTTCTATGCATGTGTTCTAGTGCACAAGGTTCTGAAAATATAGCGGACTATGTGCCCCTTATGTTTGTTCTTTGCATAACCCCAGATAACTCTGTGACATTACCCAGAATACAATCTGGTTCTGGACTGATAAACAGCTGCATCACCTCAGTTCTCCACCTTTTACACTCATTAGCTGTGTCAGCTACCACCTCTGGTCTGTTCGCGCACAGCCTCTGGCATGTAAGTTACCCCCCAGTTATATGAGTTCTATAGCCAGTCACTCTTGAATTACGCTGTAGAGCAACACCTGCAATTTCCCAGTCCCAGACATGGTTTTTACTGCCCAGCTCTCTACTGGAAAAAATAAACTCATATAAAGTCTGTCATTTTATTAATAGGAATGATATGCACAAATCCAGTTATCCCAAATGGAGTTTCCCAAACACTTTAATCCATACACACTGATTTAGATAAATCAGTAAAACAAGTTTATTAACTACAGAAAAATTTAGTTTAAGAAAGTTTAAGTGACTACAAGTAATGAAGCATAAAAAAATCCAGAATTGGTTACATGAAAAAAAGTGTGTACTAATTGCTTTGGGGAGGAAGGGCGAAATCTACCACTCACCTTTGTAAAATGTGCCTTATTAAAAGCAAGTTACATCCCAATAGCTCAGAGGAAGTAACATGAAGGATTTTGACTCTGGGAACCCTGAGTGGATATGACAGGTCTTTTCATGAGTCACAGAAAGTCCTTGGGTTCTCTCCTCTTCCCACACCTGAACAACAGACAAAATCTGACCCTTAAGGAATACCTAGCTATTCTTCTCAGAAGGCTACTAATTCTAGCTAGGCTTTTCAGAAGGCAGCCTAGTTATGCAGCTATGCTACTGCAGAGTCCTGACAGAATGGGGAAGGAATGCTGGGTAGAGGGACCCCTCTTTAGATTTTTACTTGGGGCCCAGGTGAACATTGTTATGGCACAAACTATTTTCATACATCAACTAAAATAAACATTAACAGCAGCAAAGCTAAACCAGAACACCCTTTGTCTTTTTTCCCTTTGGTCAGTTCCACTGTTACTGAAAGTATAACTAAGGTGCAACACACTTCACACTAGGGTCTATATCTCAGCAGTAAACATCTTTATCTTTGAAACAAAGCTCAGTGCAAAGCTAGTCTGCAAAGGGAAAAATCTTCCTTGAACTCCAAATTGGCAAAAAAAACCCAGAGGTTGCAATGCTTAAAGGTGGTACTGGAAGGAAACCCCTCACTGAAAAGCACAAAGTCTAGTCTTGATTGAAATAGCAATCACAGATACGGCTTTTGCTTTTTTTGTTCTATTGCTCTGTGATTCTTTCACTAAAGATGCAAAAAGGTGGAAATAATGTGGCCATATCCCTCTGACATCCCAGGGTGCAATCCAGATTAGTGTGGGTCTGTGTCACCTCCGGCCTGCAACCTGAGTGCCTCACAATGCTTTGCTGTTGTAGCTCTGAACCTGTGCTCCTCACAAACAGCACACGGGCTACACCAAGAGTATCTGTGGACGGCCACAGCCCTGGTCCAGCAACTCTGATCCCAGCAGATTGTCAGCAAACACCAGCCACACTCCAGCTTTCAGCAGCCTTCATTGCTATTCAGGATGACCCAAACACACTTCCAGTCCAATATTTTCCCCAAAAAACATATTCTGCATGTCCAGCCCTCTTCTGGACAGTCTTGATATATTAGGTCTGTTGCCCCTTTAAGTAGATCAATTATAACAGTCTGCTACTTACATGGAGTTACCCCCACTGTTCACAGCACTGGATTAGTTTTAATTAAAAAATAAAACAAGTTTATTTAACCACAAGGAGATAGGTGTTAAGTGAGTGCAAGTATAAGTCATTAAAGTCAGAAATGGTTACAAGAGAAACAAAGATAAAAGTTTCCTAGTACTAAGCTTAAACTAGACTTGGTTCAAAGCAAAGACCCCCTTACGCGTTTCTATTATCTTTGATGAGCAACTCTCAGGACAAGATCTGCTCCCAAAGTCCAATTGTCTTCTTAGGTGAAAAGGAGAGAGATGGATTGAGAGTGATAACTTGGTTTTTTTGCCCCCCCCCCCATTTAACAGTTCAGTCACTCTTTGAAATGCTTTTTCCTGGGTTATCCCTAGATAAAATTCCTTTCAGCTGTGAGGATGGAGACATTGGGTCTTGTTGTGAAAGAGGTTTCATGCTGTTTGCTAAAATGCAGATTTGCCTTGTCTCCCTTTTGCATTTCAGGGACCTAATTTACTAATTATACGTAGATTGCAGTAAACACACATTCCTTTGTTTAAGACCTTGCCTAGTTCTGCCTAGTTAGGGCTATGTGAGTTTGAACCTGTGACACCAACATCATTCAGGTGGCATTCACAACTTTAAATATACTGTTGTTACACAAATTTTACCATATTACTGACCAGCAAGTTATTTGTTTTCATATGATACCTTCACAAAGCATATATTGTACAAAGATTATTACAATGGTGTGTAGGATGTGAACACAGGACTGCATTTGGTATTAATCCCCCAAATGAAAGGTGTTTGAGATGGCCTTTCTGGAGACTGAAGTTCTTCAAGTGAAGAAAGAAGATATGGCCAAGATCAAAGCTATGGTCTTGGTAGACAGAAAAAAAATATGCCTCGGCTATGAATGGAGCCAGTGCAAGAGGATATGTAGCATATCAAAGAAACAGATCCTGTCAACTGTCTTAAGTGATTGAACTTGCACTCCTGAAATGTTTGGATGATTAGAAGTGTGATGTAAATTCATCTTGTGAGACTTGAGTAACAGGGAAAGACTGGTAGGGATGAAGGTAACTCTAAACCAGACAAGTTAATGGTTAGAAGGAACTCAAGTGGGAAACTTCTGGCAAGTGACTCTACAAGTGTAAGCAATCCTGGGAAGGGAGCCATTTGTATAGACAGCATGGGGACCTCTAGCTGGCAGGAAGGCCATATTTCTGGCTAGAGCCAGGTAAATATGGAAAAATAAAGTTTGGAAAAATTGTGAAAAATTCTAAGTTTTTTTACTTATTTGATTTTTTCCCCACAAAAAACATTTTTTTAAAATGTGAGGTTTAGAAAATATTGGCTTTGTGGTTATTCTTTTTCCTTCCAGTCTCTCCATTACCTTCAACCCTTTATATCTCTGTTCTCCTTCTCCCATTTTGCCACTGTAAAAAGGAAGGTGAAGAAATGGGAAAGGAAGAATAATAAACTGTAAGAACAAAAAACAAAAACAAAAATAACTCAAAAATCAATAAAACTTCTGAAGAAAATAACTCAAATGCAGTACTCAGCTTGCAGCTGGATGGCATTTTCCTTATATATACATTTTTTAAAGTTGTGGGTGTATTCAGTGCTTATGAAATAAAGAGGCTGACAGCACTGAGAGCCATGCAGAGGGCAAGAAAAAAGACAGTTACCTTTTCTGTAACTGGTGTTCTTTGAGGTGTGTTGCTCATGTCCATTCCACAGTAGGTGTGCATGCTCACTCCATGCACTGGTGCTGGAAGGTTTTCCCCTAGCAGTACCCATAGGGGATCGCCCCTAGCGACCCCTGGAGTGATGCCACCATGGTGCAGTATAAGGGGCACTGTGCGCTCCCACAACTCTCAGTTCCTTCTTGCCAGACAACTCCGATTGTGGGGAAGGAGGGCGGGATGTGGAATGCACATGAACAACACATCTCAAAGAACACCAGTTATGGAAAAGGCACGTGTCTTTTCTTCTTCCAGTGATTTCTCATATGCATTCCATAGTAGGTGATTCCCAAGCTATACCTGTTGGAGATGGGTAGGAGTTCACAGACACTTGGGACAGAGCACTGCCCTGCCGAACCTGGCGTCCTCCCTGGCCTAGGAGATGATTGCATAATGCGAGGTGAACATGTGGACCGATGACCATGTTGCAGCCCTACAAATGTCCTGAAGAGGGACGTGAGCTAGAAAGGTGGCCGATGAGGCTTGCACTTTTGTTGAGTGCGCTCTTACAATCGGTGGCAGGGGAACTCCCGCCAGGTCGTAACAAATATGGATACACAAAGTGATCCAGCTGGAGAGCCACTGAGTGGAGATTGGCTGACCCTTTATTCACTCGGCTGTGGCAATAAACAGCTGTGTAGACTTCCTGAACGGTTTTGTTCATTCCAGGTAAAAAGCCTAGCATGTGAAGGTGGCGCTCCTCACTAGACACATGAGGCTTGGGACAGAGCACCAAAAGGAAAATGTCCTGGCTCATGTGATAGGCAGAGACCACCATGGGAAGGAATGAAGGGTGTGGGCGGAGTTGGACCGTATCTGTATGAAAAACCATATACGGGGGCTCAGAGGTCAGGGCCTGGAGCACCGAGACCCTCCTAGCAGACGTGATTGACACAAGAAAGGCTACTTTCCATGAAAGGTGGGACCAGGAGCATGTGGCAAGTGGCTCAAATGCCTGTCAGTCTGGCCAGAACCAAGTTCAGGTCCCACTGTGGGACAGGGGGTCTAACATAAGGAAAGAGGCGATTCGAGCCCTTAAGGAATTGACCAGTCATGGCATGAGAAAATACTGTGTGGCCTTGCACAGGTGGGTGGAAGGCCGATATGGCTGCTAGATGTACTTTGATGGACGAGGGCGCTAGGCTTTGGGCTCGGAGATGAAGGAGGTAATCTAGTATTAGCTGGAGCAGGGCAGCCACTGGTGAGATGCCGCGATCGGCGGCCCATCGGGAGAACTGTGACCATTTTTCCAGGTAAGCCTGACATGTGGAGGGCCTCCTGCTCTCCAGGAGGACCCACTGGATGCCCTCCAAGCAGGTCCTTTCCTCTTGATCTAACCATTGAGCAGCCATGCTGCGAGGTGGAGGGCTGTGAGGTTGGGGTAGAGGAGGCGACCTTAGTCCTGAGAGAGAAGGTCTGGGTGGGTTGGCAGTGGCCACGGGGCGGGGGGGGGGGAATGGAGAGGTTCGTAAGAGTCCCATGCCAGTGTTGTCTGGGCCATGCTGGGGCAATCATGAGGCTGCGAGCCATGTCCGTCTTGATTTTTTCCAGGACCTTACTGATCAACAAAATCGGGGGAAAGACATATAGCAGCTGACGCGATCAGGACAGAAGGAAGGCATCAGAGATCGCACCCTTGCCCATGCCCCTCCTGAAGCAAAACTGGGGGCACTGGCGGTTCTGCCTGGTTGTGAAGAGGTCCACCTGGGGAGTGCCCCACGTTCAGAAGATCATGTGAGCACCTCCGGGTGCAGCGACCATACGTGCTTGGAGGAGAAGTCCTGGCTCAGGTGATCTGCTCAAGAGTTCCAGATGCCCAGTAAGTGGTGGGCTTCCAAGTCGATATTGTGGGCAATGCAGAAATCCCACAGCCGGAGGGCTTCCTGGAAGAGGGCTGTGGAGCGGGCCCCACCTTGCCTGTTGATGTAGAACATCGAGGTTATGTTGTCCGTGAGAACTCTGACTACCCTGCCTATAAGGCACGAGTTAAAGGCCACGCAGACCAGACGGACTGCTCGGAGTTCTTTGACTTTTATGTGCAGGCCTAGTTTCTGTGCGGACAGAGGCCTTGGGTCTTGAGGTCCCCCATATGGGCTCCCCACCCCAAGTCTGATGCCAATTCTATGGTTGGGGAGCGGCTCCTGAACGGGACCCCTTGAAGCATGTTCTCCACCAGGGTGGTCCACCAAAAGAGGGAGGCTAGTATGGGCTCAGGCATAGTGAGGTCTTTGTCCAACCTGTCTCTGGACTGGGAGAATGTTGAGGTTAGCCAGAGCTGAAGGGGCCACATCCTGAGTCTGGCATGGCATACCACGTATGTGCATGCTGCCATGTGACCCAGGAGTTGGAGGCACGCCCTGGCAGTGGTCACGGGAAACCTTGTGATCACCCTGATGAGATCCCTCAAGGTTTAGAACCTGTCCAGTGGGAAGGAAACTCTATCCGATGTTGCGTCGAGGATCGTGCCAATGAACTCTATTCGCTGTACTGGTACCAACATGGATTTGATGCTGTTTACCGACCACCCCAGTGTGGTGCAGGTGGACAGGTTACGTGGTCCTGCACCTGTGACCTGGAGCTTCCTTTGACCAGCCAGTTGTTGAGGTAGGGGAAGATCTGAACCCACCCAACGTCTTGGGTAGGCCGCCACCACGGACATACATTTTGAGAAGACTCTGGGTGCTGTTGGGAGGCCAAACGGGAGGATGGTGAACTGGTAGTGTTCCTGTCCTACCGTGAAGCAGAGGAAACGCCCACGGCCCTCGAAGATGTGAATGTGGAAGTATGTGTCTTGGAGATCGAGGGCAGCGTACTAGTCTCTGGGCTCCGGGGAGGGAATAATGGAGGCCAGGGAAACCATGAGGAACTTGAGTTTTACCATGTACTGGTTTAAGCCTCACAGGTCCAAGAAGGGCCTGAGGCCCCCTTTGACCTTCGGGATAAGGAAATAGCGGGAGTAGTATCCTGTGTACCTGAACTCTGTGGGCACCACCTCCACCGTTCCCAGGTGAAGGAGCTGTGACGGTGTTCCCCATAAAACTTTATGGGGAGATGCTTATAAATGTATATATGTAACTAAAATATGTTTTATGCTACATGTGCCATGTAACATATCTCTGTGAAAGTTATGACCTACTGAATTTACTCCTCCTCACCCCAAGTTCCAAGTTATGAAGATTGGTTTTATATTTGCTGGTTTTGTACATAGCCTTTGTAAGTTGCATTCCAGCCCCGGCCCCAATGTGGATTGGGGTCTGCAACGTCTTTTGTCTGTCAAGTGCTTGCATTTAACAGGCACATTCTTTGATCCAAAGATGATCCCATGCACTTACAAAGGCTATGTATAAAACCAGCAAATATAAAACCAATCTTCATAACTCCAACTACAACAATGATACATGCATTTAAACAGGAGGAGTAAATTCAGAAGGTCATAACTTTCACAGAGATATGTTACATGGCACATGTAGCATAAAACATATTTTAGTTACATATATACATTTATAAGCATCTCCCCATAAAGTTTTATGGGGAACACCGTCACAGAGCCACGACGCCCTGGGCATGGACACGGCACCGCAGAGGCCATGGTTCTTGCTGCCGTGTCTGCTGCGTCCAAGGCTGCCTGAAGGGCTGCTCTGGCAGCAACGGTGCCCTCCTCCACCAGGCCCTTATACTCCTTCCTGTCACGTTCAGGGAGGGAGTCTGTAAACTTTGGCATTGAGCCCCATAGGTTAAAATCATATCTGCCTAGCAGGGCATGGTGGTTTGCCACCCTCAGCTGGAAGCTTGAAGAAGAATAAAGCTTTCTACCAAGCAAGTCCATCCTCCTTGAGTCCTTATTCTTAGGGGTGGGAGCAGGCTGGCCTTGTCGCTCCTTGTGGTTGACTGCCTCAACCACCAGGGAGTTGGGGGAGGGGTGAGTATAGAGATATTTGTGCCCCTTGGCGGGCACAAAATACTCCCACTCTGCCCTCTTAGAGATGGGGGGCAAGGAAGATGGGGTCTGCCACAGGGCAGTGGAGATTTTTGGCACCCCTTCATGGAGAGGGAAGGCCACACTGGCTGGTGCTGTGGCCAAGAGGACATCAAATAAGGAGTCCGAAGGCTCCTCCACCTCTTCAGCTTGTACGTTGAAGCTTGAGGCCCCCTCTTCAGGAGCTCCTCATGGGATTTTGTGTCCTCGTGGGGAACAGGAGGAGGAGGCGCCAGGAGGGCCTCATCTGGGGATGATGAGGACAGAGGCGCGGTGCTTTGTATTCCCACCGGTGCCGCAGTCCCTCGCGTTGGTCCCCTACTGACTGCAGAGCTAGGGGGCGTGCTCCTCTGAACCCCTTCTGGGGGACAGAAAGAGAGGCTGATGGTCTGTCTGAAGCCCCAGCTACCGAGCGAGTCACCTGCAGGGGATACACCGGGGCCCATGAGGTCCACTGATACCAGGGCGCTGGCCAGGGAGCATGGTGCTATTGCACATGCTGCACCACCGTCGGAGTGGGCTGCCCCACCAGACTCGACTGGTCCGCTGACTGCCAGCTCCGAGGGGAGGCTGGGCTGGTGTACGAACGACTGCTCTCCACGGATGGGGGCAAGTAGTGGCGTCATGAACAGTGTTCAGGCCGAGAGCGAGTCCATGTAGGGGAGCGGGAGTATCGTCTGTAACAGCTGCTCGGCGAATGGCTCTGTCGGGTGGAGTGTCCCATGGATGGGGACCGATGCTACGGTGCTCGGAGCCGACTCGGAGTGGTGTAGCGGTGTCGGGGTTAGGGCCGACTCCATCAATATGGCTCAGAGCCGTATATCTCGCTCCTTCTTAGTCCAGGGCTTAAACGATCTGCACATTTTTCAGCGGTCGCCGACGTGGGTTTCCCCAAGATAGCGTAAGCAACTAGTGTGCGGGTCACTTATGGGCATAGGCCGTTTACAAGTGTCGCACGACTTAAAGCCTGGGGCATTTTCATCCCATTTCTCCCAAATTTCATCCCGTTTCTCTTTTTGTTTAATTTTGTTTTGTTTTTTTAAACCAATCCTATCATTGGTTGAAAAATAGAATGAAATTTTCATTTCATTTTGAAATGTTCTGAGCAGCTACAACACAAAGCACAATACATATATGGGCACACACACTTTCTTCCATGGATTTTAGTAACTGCAACACAGAAAGTGTATGACATCAGAACTCGATAATTCCTAGGCCCAGAGACAATCAAGGTTAGGAGGATAACTTTCATCTCTGCAGCTCCATACTCTTGTGGATTTAAACTTGAGTTTTAACATCATTTTTTCAACTTAGTTTTTGTATTTAATTATAGAGTAAGGGCACCCTGTGTTCCAAGAGCAATCATCTTACTGCCATGTTATTCTGAAGCCTGCCTTCATTCAGTATGACACATGCTGGTTATGAAATACGCTACCAAATAGAGTTATAATGAAGTGAGACTGGGGAAAGATTAAATTGGAATCTGAAGTAATGCCAGCTAAGAAAGCCTACCTCCATTTTATTATTACTATTATATTTATTAAACAATTTTTCATTCCTACGGAAGAAAGAAACAAATGAAAGCCTTCCAGTGTGGATATAAAAGGTAGCTTAAGACAGGCATAAAAAATATGTTTACTCATTTACTATTGCTGAACTTTTCATTCAAAATGGAAAAAAATAAAAGCAAACTGAAAGGTTTTCAATGAAGATATAAAAAAGAACAAAACCCACTTAAGAAAAAAAGATAAATGAATGTTCTAGGTCATGCCGCATGAGTTCCTTTATACAAAGGTCTTGCAAATGCTGTATCCATGCAGAACAGCATTAGTGGGTTTTAAGCTTGATAGCAAACCTTGTTTAAAGCTCCACCAATGGCTATGGAAAATTGGGAAATATTTATTTAGAAAAAGAAATAAAAATGTAAGTAGATATGTTTGCTTTGTATTACTCCTTTGTTGTCCATCTGATCTGGCTGCTTTTTTTCCTATCTAAACTCACAATCCTGTTTGGGGCAATGTAATCAAGGTTACCCATGATTTTTCATTGGGGATCATGGACCCTGTGCTGTTTCTGCTTTAGTCTGGGAAGTGGCCACCAAGAATAAAACTGGCTGCCCCTCAGTTTGTTTCAATACCCAAAGCTTCAAGTATTAGAGAGAGGAATTGCCTGATGGAGTTTTTTCCACTTGAGTGAAATGGGAATCAAGTATTTGAGGACTTGAGTCTTTCCTTTTGTGCATGTGTGTTATACATGCATACACACAACCATCGTACATAGGGCCCGATTCTGTGAGGTACTGTTATTACAGTGAGTTGAGGGAACACAGCTCCCCACAGTATTGTACCATCAAGTGGAATATGCACTACTATTATTAAATATGAAAAATGATCTAAAGGATAAAATCCTGGCCCCAGAAGGACCAGGATTTCACCCAGAGACTTTACTAAACATACTGAAATTAAACAATACTCTGTAGTGACAGTGTGTCCTCAAAGAGCTAAGGCTTGGGTATATGACTGAATATTTAAGCAGGAGCCACTACATCTTCTTTAGACAATCAGCTTTCTCAGTTGCAAAATAATAGCCCAAATCGGCATAACAGTGATCACTCTCAGCTCCCATCCTTCTAGTGGAGCCTAGAATTCACAGCACCTCACATGATCTAACATAGGCATTATGATTTCAAATAGAGCATATTTTGTACTTGTTAAGCAAGTGGTGACCTGTGATTTCTGCCTTTCTACTGAACGCTATTCATTTAATTACTAGTTCACCACTCCACCCCAACATAAACCATTTGTCTTTTTTATCTACTTGGTGCATTATGACTGACATGGGGAGTCTCTGTTACATGTCTGTACAGTGTCTAGCACAATGAGGCTCTGATCCTTGATTTGGGATTATTACACACTACAGTAATATAAATAAGTAAGGGTGTTCTAGAATGCTGGAGACTCCAGAATACAAACTGGAGAGCAAAGAGATAATCATTTATAGTCTATATAAATGATTTAATGTTCTACTTTTCTATCTTTTTCCCCCCTTCAGAGAATGGAGGAAAGAAAGAGGAAACAAATCACAGGTATCATGAAGATCCCTAGACCAGGAGTTCTCAACCTTTTTCTTTCTGAGGCCCGTCTCAATATGCTATAAAAACGCCACGGCCCACCTGTGTCATAATAACTAGTTTCCAGAGCTAGCATTAGGGGGTAGCAAGTCTGGGGCAATTGCCTGGGGACTGATGCCACAGGAGCCCCCACAAAGCTACATTGCTCAGGCTTCAGCTTTAACCTCGGGTGGCGGAGCTCAGGGCCTGGGTTTTGCACCCATACGGCAGGGCTTCGGCTTTCTGCCCTGGGCCCTAGTGAGTTCAGTGCTGGCCCTGCTTGGCGGCCACCCTGAACCCCTCCCCCCTCAGGGAGCCTCAGACCCCTCGTTGAGAACCACTTCTCTAGACAGTGATGTCTTTTTTATCCCCTCCTAAAGTATTAATGAATGCTGTAAAAAAGAAATCAAAGTGTTCAACAGTTGAAATCAAAGCTCTGAACATTTCAAAGCTTGATTGCTCTTCCATATATATTTTCAGGGTACTTGGTTCATTGTATTTCAAGATGAAGGCTGTCACTGAAGATGGAATCACTACTTTGGAATAAGTAAATACGTGGAATTTGATTGTTTCACTTTCCAGTTTACATAGGCTTATCTTCTGAGAATTTTTTTGAGGGAGGGGGGAAGAGAGGGGGATGGAAGGAGGTTTGACTTGCTTTTTGTAGAGTTATGTTTTTTCTCTCTCTCCATTTCAAAGCAAATACATAATGCACATCCCATTTCTGAGAAGTCACAACGAAATGTATTAAGAGACAAGCTTTATGGAGTTTCCCTCCATTAATTAGTAGAAAGATTTAAGACGATTAAATGCACTAGGTTGCATTGTGAGGATGAACATTGCTTTCCCCCACAGTTTTGTTGTGTCTGTGTTCATAAACCCATCATTCATTATTAATTATTACAATGTACTATATATCTCGCCATGCTGTTGCTTACCCCCAAAATTTGGCTCGTTAAGCTGAACTTCCAAGAACATTAAATCATGAGAATCAAGCTCATCTTGAGTACCGTAGAGAAAAACAACTAAGCTGTACTATTGCATGAAGTGCCTTGGAAAACAGATTACAGATGCAGAAGCTGCATCACACTAACTACAACTGGTTTAAAGGCCAATTTAGTTAGCCATTGCTAGCGCCTGTGCTGATCAGTTTTAAAACAATATAAATGTGTTACAACAGTTTAGCTTGCAATGCAATGCAAGCTAAACCAATGAGATTGTCCACACAGGGCTTTGTGCCAGTTTAGCTACATTAGTTTTGAAGCACAGCTTTAGTTAATCTGTTGCAACTTTTTGTGTAGACTAAGTCCAAGGAACATTTATATCTGTGGCGCCTGGTTAGAAAAGGTTAAACAGCTTGCAGGCTGAATAATGCAAAGCCCACCTTAAAAGTCATGTTAGAAAGGTATGCAAGTGATAATTAGGGCCATTCTTGCTAAACAGGCTAGAACTTTGAAATGCAAACCTAGATTGCTGGAAGTAATACTAATTATGTGTATGCTACCCGTAAACAGACAGTTCCTGTCCGTCACTATAACTATTGATTCAGAGATCAAGAGGGAATATTAACATTTGGATGAATGTTGGGTAAAATAATAACATTATCTATATGTCCCTTTGAAGTTTGTAATAGACTGCCTAATGGATAAATTGACCTATGTTAATTTGGGTAACTAATTACTTGTGGTGTTTAGAAAGCAAAAGATTACATCAAAAGCCTCTTGTTTAACCAGGACTGCGTGGTCAAGTGGATGCTAGAACATTGTATAAAAAGACCCGTGGGTCCTGATCCTGTTAATCTCAGATCCGCTTAGGTTTCATCGGGGGAAGTTTGAGTCACAAGACTGAGGTCCCAGTTACGCTGGTACACCCTGAATATGATATTTGAACATTGGACTATAACCTATGAACTATTCTAAAATAACACTTTGCAGCTACAAAGTGCACCGTCTCTGCTATGAATCTGAACCTCAATGAACTGAACACGTCTATATGTATATTGATCTTTTAATCATACTCTCTCTCTCTTTTGTTTAAAGATTAGTTTAGTTAATAAGAATTGGATGTATCATGTATTTGGGTAAGATCTGGAATATTCAGTAACCTGGGAGGTAATCCTTTGGGATTGGTAGAGCCTTTCTTTTATATGATGAAATAAGATTTTCAGACATCTTCATCATATTTAATTTAGATACCTAGATGGAGGCCCTGGGCTGGATCACTTTAAGGGAATTGTGTTGTTTGGACTTCTGAGTAACCAGTGAGGTAATAAAGAAGCTGTTTTATGCTGGTTTGGTAAATCTAAGTAGTGGAATATCCACCAGCTTGTTGGGGATTGTCTGTCGTATTCTTTGCAGTTCACCCTAATTGAGTGACCACAGCTGGCTCCCCACTAGGACCCCAGTCACAATATCACATACTGAATTTCATCTGGCTGTGCTCTACAGGTGTTACACCATTTTAGTTACCAATGCACTATTACTCTCTTTCTCCTCTGGTAACACAAGATGTTTGTTTAAGTCCTACAATCAAATCTAGGCATTGCCTTCATTATAGTACAATGTGTGTTCTTGGTAAGATAGTGTGTGATATTCATACAGCTGGTCAAAAGTTTCAACATTTATGTGCAATGCTTCATCAACATTTTGAATTTCAAAAAGAGGGAGAACTTTACAGTAAGAAATAGACTAAAACCACCAGTGCAAGTACTTTTATATAATAGTAATTCATGAATATGAATTTGGTCCTGCTTATTTACTACATACCAAGACCAAATTCAAATCAGTGAACTAACATATTTTTTTAAAAATAGAATAGTGTTCTGCAGTAATAGTCCAAATCACTATGGCTTGTAGTAGTGAGATTGAAATGTTAGGGCTATTACTTTAGAATACTGTAGTATTTTTATAAGGCTAGTGTAGCACTTAAAGGCTTTGTGCCGCATTATCAATTTCCTTAGCTAAAAATTCCCTTTGCTGTCTATTATCAAACTCTGAACCATGCTTGATTTTCCTATTCTGTGTTTCCCCTGTTGGGGCAAAGGATCATCATCCTAATCAGTGAACCTGGATTCTGCTATTCAAAACTCCTTCATAAGACCAGATCTTACTCCATCTGCAGACAAAAAATTTTGGATTATTTATATTACCTTGGATATTCCTGTTGCATTTTGCCTCATCATAATAATCCACACAGTTGTCACCTCAGGGGTGGACAACAGAAATGCACTATCGTACAAATATGGCTCACATTACAAGTAGCGTAGACCAGCTTCCATTGACTTCTGTACTCTCTGTTGGCTGCCATATGACATCCAGGTGAAATTTAAGGTACTGTTCATAATAATCTACAAACCCCTAAATAGTTTGAGCCCAGTTCTTTCAGAGGGCAATTTGATCTCTATGTTACACTACCAAATTTATGCTCTGAAAGAATACTTTAGCTAGATATCCCCAGCGCAGGCCCTCATCTCTGGAATTCAATCATATGAAAAATTGTCTAAGCCTCAACTTGACCACATTCACAAGGATGCAGATTTCTTCTTCATTCCAGCTTTACAGGAATGGCAGGCATTGGATTTCCCTAATATTTATCTGCGGTCTCAGGTCTGTTCAAGCCACTGAATGCATTTAAGATATCACATGGATGGGTGACTGACAAATACTTGTTTCAACAGTAGTAGTAATTTATAAATATAGTATTTTATTAATAAGAACACAAGCAGACACTTTTCCCTGGTCACATAAAATGGCTTGGTAAAGAAAATATCTTCTCTGGTCATGAATTGTCCCTTCTTGCTGTGTATTTTAATCAGTACATGCAAGCACTGCTGTTGGATTGCTTGCTTGCTTCCTTGTTTGGTTGGTTAAAAATGACTGGCAACTGCAAATTGAGTTGTTACCAACTGACATATTAAAGAAATAAAATGAGGAATTCTTACTAATTTCAGTGACTTATATGCCACCGCACAATATAAAAGAAACAATGCAGGAACACTCTATATGAACAGTAGAATTGCTTATCCTTTTTATCCTTTTATCCTTCCAGGACACAGACAATGCAATGAATAAAAAAGGGCCTCTCTGGAAATGGGATATTCATGCATTTGGAATTCCTTAAGCCCTCTATGATCAAATAAGACCATTCACAATTTTGTTGTTGTAAATACAGACAAGTAAAAAACAACACAGGATGTCTATATTCTATTCTAATAAAAAAAGCTGTGAAGTGGGGTGGGAGAAATATTTTGTTCCATAACGAGCAGTTTCCTTTTTGAAACAAAACTCCAGTGCAAGGAATAGTTTTGAGGTTTTATTGTTAAGAAAGGGCTCACCACTCATTATCTTCCCAAGTTTTCATAGAAATGTTAACCCCTCAAAACAGCTGTTTCTGACTTTTACATCATACAGACAAGATTGGGTTCCTGTGAAAATGACAGAAAAAATGGCCAGTCTTAAACAATACAAATTAGCATCTATATAGCACTTTAAATGTGCAATGTACAAACATTAATTAATTGATCCTTGCAACACCCATGTGGTAGTGGGATAAGTATTTCCTCCATATTACAGCTGGGAAAACTGATATGAAGTGACCTGTGCTCAAAACAATACTGGGATTCAGTGGCAGAGCTGGGATTAGAATTTAGGGCTCTCCTGACTCCTGATCATATGCTCATTCTTTCAGATCACGTTGCTAAAGAAAATAAAAGCACCAAAGAAAGATCGAACACATTTGGAGCATAGAGTGGACATCAAGTTCAAAAGAAATACCATCACTTCCACCTTTCCCTGTCCAGTGGACCAGGGCTGTATTTTCAAAAATTGGGAAAGTAAGATTTGAGCACCAAATTTTCTTGGGAACATCTACATTTCCATATCATCATGAAAATTACACTCAATGGTCACTTTTCTGTTTTATTTTTTGTAGGCATATTCATATATTATGTACATAATTTGTCAATCTTTGAAATATTGCCTGCCCTAATTTTCCATTTATGATCAGATTCTGCCTGGGTTTTAGGAGCTTAAGTGACTTGTGTGTTTTTAACATTTTTACCCACAATAAATAATTTGCATTAAGATAGGCCTTTGCATGCAAGGGTCTGAGTTGTAAATATTAATTAAACTTCAGAACCCCTCTGAGGAGATAAAGAAAACCACCTTTTGTTTTAGTAGACTGCAGATTATGTTGATTGGCCTTACACTGATTTTACAGTTTTTTCATTCTTTATGTAGCCAAAAAGTACAACCAGTGCAAAGTTAAAAACCAGCAAGTTTCCAAAGCCTGCTGCTTCTGTGCCACAGAAGAGCAAATTAAAACAGTTTGTGACTGGAAAGTTGTGCTTTGATGGCTTGGGATCTCACTTTACATTCTACCTGATGGGTCTCTGTCAGTATATACAGTACTGTTTTGCCTAATTAGCCCTGATTTTTCTTCTCCAAAATGTATCTAACAAAAACAAAGCTCAAAAGAAATGACTGCTAGTCTCTGGGAATCATGTTTAATTCAGAATAGCTATTATTACTTTGATAAATGGTGAACAGATTTGAAAGTGGGCACATAAAGTCAGGAGGCACAACAAAGGAATAAAGTAAATCTGTTCATACTCTAGCTGCACAGCCACATCTCTGAGTTTTATGACATTCTGAAGGAAAACATTCTCCAGTGATAGCAGCCAATATGAGGGGTGGACTGGAATCCCTGCTTCTCTCACAGAGAGTAAAGATAATTAACACCTCAAATCCTAAGAACACGTCTAACCCTGGAGCTTTGGTATGTTAAAGTGCTCAGCTTCAGTTACTTCACTTGTTCAATGAAAATTATTCTCTCCTGTCTCACAAAAATGCAAGGGCTCAGAATGGGTAGCTATATGAAAGGCACTTGCATCCTACTGTATAATAGATCTGGTTGGAGTTTTCTAATCGAGAAAAATTCCATTGAGATGAAAATGTATTTTAACCAGGAAAATGACAGTTTGCCCTACAGGGAATTTTGAAGTGAACATTTGTGTTTCAAACCAATGTTTTGAGACTTAATGTTGTGGTGTTTCAGTTTTTTAAACCTTTTTTTTTTTCAAAACAAAGTGACATTGTCAATTGATTTGAAACAAAAGCAAGAAAATTCCCATGGGAAAACCAAACTTTTTCAACTGAAAAATTTCAATTGAAGAGTTTTCATTTGAAATTTCTCATGCGAAAAATACCAGTTGTCTGATCAGTTCTAGTATATACCTGCTTTTTTTTCTTTGACAGTTCCTGCTGCGGAGTCAGGCACCATTCATGTATATCTGACTATTTATATGGCCCCTATCACTTTTGTAAAGGAACTTCACAATAAGTAAATGTATCCCTACTTTACAGGGCTGTTGTGAGGAAGTACTGTTCTCCTCAGTTTACTGATGGGAATTTTAGTTTGATTATGGCTAGTGTAAAGCAGCTTCATTGACTTATTTATTATCATTGCAGAAGTGTCTAGGAGTCCCAGTCACAGAGGGGGACTGCCTTGTGCTAATCACTGTACAAACACAGAATAAAAAGATGGTCCTTGCCTCAGAGTTCTTACAGTCTAGGAAAAAAGACTACAGGTGGATGCAGGAAGACAGACAAGGATCACAAGGAAACAGTGAGACAGTGTTCAGCATGATAGACAGTCATCACAGCATACCAGCATACCTAACCATTGTTAAGTTTTTTGTACACTTCATGAAAACATAGAGTTTTAAGGAGGACAATGAGGTTTAAACTCAGACTTTAAGGTCTGAAAGGACCATCATGATAATCTAGTCTGACATCTTGCATATTGCAGGCCACAGAACCTTACTCACCCAGTCCTGTAATAGACCCCTAACCTCTGGCTGAGTTACTGAAGACCACAAATTATGATTTAAAGACTTCAAGTTATAGAGAATCCCCCATTTACACTAGTTTAAACCTGCAAGTGACTCGTGCCCCATGCTGCAGAGGAAGGCAAAAAAAACCCTAAGAGTTTCTGCCAATCTGACCCCGGGGAAAATTGCTTCCTGACCCCAAATATGGTGATCAATTAGCCTGAGCATGTGGGCAAGACCCAGCAGCCAGGCACCTGGGAAAGAACTCTCTGAAGTAACTCAGACCCTCCCTATCTAGTGTCCCACCACCAGCCATTCCAGATATTTGCTGCTAGCAATCGCCGATCGGCTACATGCCATTGTAAGCAGACTCATCAGACCATCCCCTCCATACACATATCAAGCTCAGTCTTGAAGCCAGTTTTGGGCCCCTACTCTCCCCTTGGGAGGCGGTCCCAGAACTTCACTCCTCTGATGGTTAGAAACTTTCATCTAATTTCAAGCCTAAACTTGTTGATGGCCAGTTTATATCCATTTGTTCTTGTGTTCACATTGGTACTGAGCTTAAATAACTCCTCTCACCCCCGGGTATTTATCCTTCTGATGTTTTTATATAGAGCAATCATATCTCCCCATAGCCTTCTTTTGATTAGGTTAACCAAGCCAAGCTCTTTGAGTCTCCTCTAATAAGGTAGATTTTCCGTTCCTCAGATCATCCTAGTAGCCCTTCTCTGTGCCTGTTCCATGTTTAAAAAAGATGAGTTCAAACTGGGAGACCAGAATTGCACACAGTGTTCCAGATGGGGTCTCACCGGTGCCTTGTATAATGGTACTAACACTTCCCTGTTTCTATTGGAAATACCTTGCCTGATGCATCCTAGGACTGCATCAGCCTTTTTCACAGCTGCATCACATTGGTGGCTCATAGTCATCCTGTGATCAACCAATACATCCAGGTCTTTCTCTTCCTCCGTCACTTCCAACTGATATATCCCCAGTTTATAGCCTAATTTAGTCCCTAAGTGTATGCACGATTAAATTTCATTCCCTTTTTCTATTACAGTTTCTATTTCTATTACAGTTTACAAGGTTGTCCAGATTATTTTGTATGATATTCCAGACCTCCTCCATATTGGCAATACCTCCCAACTTTGTCATCTGCAAATTTTATTAGCTCTTTCCCACTTTTTGTGCCATTGTAATAAAAATGTTAAATAAGATAGCTCCCAAGCTCTCTGAGCAACTCCACTAGTAAACTTTTCCAGCCTGACAGTTCATCTTTCAGTATGACCCATTGTAGTCTCCTCTTTAACCATTCCTTATCCACCTTTGAGGTCTCATATTAATTCCTATCTTCTCCAATTTAACTAATAATTTCACATGTGGAACTGTATCAAATCCCTTATTTAAATCCAGGTAGATTAGATCTACTGCATTTCCTGTGTCTAAAAAAATCAGTTACCTTCTCAAAGAAGGAGATCTGGTTGGTCTGGCATGATCTACCTTGAGTAAAATTACATTTTTATTTTATCCCAATTACCATTCACTTCTATGTTCCTAACTATTTTCTCTTTAAAAATTTGTTCCAAGACCTTGTATACAATTGAGATTGAACAAACAGGCCTATAGTTTCCCAGTGAGACACTCTGCACCCCAAAGTGACACTCTGAACCCCATATTCACCATGGTGATAAAATTACGATGTTTTTTGTACAAAGAACTGTATGCCTTGTGAGGTGTTATTTTAAAAGTCTTAATCTGTTGAACATTAATATCCTGTTAAATTGTATGGGCTATCATTGTATAGGAAGTTATGAAGTTTTGCTATGTATGTGCCACTGAAACATGTTGTGAACACCCACAAGCAGCCTTTCAGGTACAACCATAAAAAGGCCAATCAACGTGATGGCCCATTGAGGAGAATACAAAACACCCCAAAGGATGACCCCAGGAACTGTGTACAATGGAATCCTCTCAGAGATATCACGCATCCATTGGAGACTGTTTGACTCATGTCACAGCAAAAGATCTTCCCAGCAAGCTGGAAAGAGATATAAAAGGGGAAAGTGACATCATCAACTGGCCTCACTTCCCCTACAGCACATCAACTGGAAACTCGTTAGGAACAAAGATTGAACTGGGGAAGAGGGGGTCTCAGGCAGGAAAGAAGAAAGCCTGCCTGTGTATGAAAGCTTGGTGGACTGTTTGTTCTATCTAAGAGTGTGAGACACTGCTTGATTCAAATCCTATCCAGTTTAGAGAACTTAGATAGTGTTTTTGTTTTATTTCTTAGGTAATCTACTTTGATCTATGCTATTAGTTATAATCACTTACAATCTATCTTTCTGTAGTTAATACATTTGTTTAATATTTTTTACCTAAAACTGTGTTTTGCTAGAAGTGCCTAGGGAATCTGCTCAGGAACAAAAACTGGTGCATTGTCCACTCCACTTTGAGGGAGGAGTAGGCTGGTAATAAACTTATACTGGTCAGGCTTTTGACCAGGACAAGACAATACAGCTCTGGGGTCCTAGGCTGTGGAGAAGCCTTCATGTAACTGCAGCAGAGTGTATCCCTGCCTGTGTAAAGTTTTGTGTGAGTGCAAGACTGGGAGCGGTCCACAGCTTGTCACAGCAGCACAGTGTGAGATGGAGGCCAGGCTGGTGAGAGAGAGGGCTCAGTGGTACCTGAGTTGCTGGTTGCACCCTGGGGGAAGGCAGCACACCCCTATCACTTTTTTCCTTTTCTTAAAAATAGGAACTATATTAGCAATTCCCCAGTCATAGGGTACGACCCCCAAATTTACAGATTCATTAAAAACAAGACTATCTATCCCTTGTGCATCCCAGATGTGTTGTGGTATAGTTGCTGCAACCTAGTAAACTTTTTACCATAACTCAGGGATTGCCCAACTTTCATACTAGCCTTGCAAGCTATAACAGTCCCAAGATTTGCAAATGAGCCATATAGTTTTCTTTCAAGTCCTACTAGTGGGCAATAAGAGGCTGTACCATCCTTCATGCCTGACACAACCAACAAGCTTAACTCATTTATCAAGGGTAGGGTGTATCCAGAAAGAGAAATTGGAAATTATTTTTTTTTTAATGAAAAACTATTTTTTTAAATTAAAAACGATGAACAGGGTTTTTTTGGAGGCAAAGAATTATGGGAAATAATTTAAGGACATTTAAAAAAGTTGAAAACATGTAAATGGAAAGAAAGGAGGATAACAGACAGGACATGGTGTAATAAGACAGGGCTTCTCCCCAGCTTCCAAAGGACCCACTGCCACACCCACTTTCTTTTATGCAGTTACATTTAGGTTCAAATTCAGGTCAAATCAACAAAAACACATTTTCTCAACTCACCCTAAGCTGCAGCTCCTAGAGTTCCCCCCCCCCCCATTATTTCTCAGGTCCTTTCTGCCTCCCCTCCCAGGGGAGATAGGCAATTCTAGCTCTCCAGGACTCCCTATTTACAGCAAAGTCTCATAGTCCACTTTCTCTGACCCTTCCTGACTCACCCTCACCAGCTGTTCCCCTCTCTAAGCCCAGATGCCCTGTTTTAAAGCTAAACTGGGATCAGCTGACCATCACAGGTGCACTGGCCCTGCTCCCTCTTATAGAGCCAGTCTTACCCAGCGACAAACAGATTATCTGGAAGAAGCATTGTAGATTGAAAGAGTACATACAAAACCATCACCCGTGGTTGTATTTAGCAAGCACTCCAGCCCATTTTGTTGTTCCTGGTCACCCACCCTGGTCATCAGCTAGTGAATGATGCTTTTGAGGTTTAGCTATTGTTTGTAAATCACTATTTAAGAGCTAAATAGAGTGTAGAGGGTTTTGGGTATCTCTCCTTTTAAATTACTTATACCAACTTTTTTGTACATTAAGTCCTTTATTAAACCCCTTTTTACACCACATTGTCCTTCTATTATTATTCAAGGTTTCCCTTCTAATGCTGATTTCTTCCTTTGGCATTTTAAATGTACACTATGTCTTAAAGTGTCCGAATTCTGAGAACACCCACTGTGTCTTTTAGGTTGAAAATACCACAGCATGAAGTTTGGCATTTCTGTTTTCCTGTCAATAATTTCACCCCTTCTTGTGATAATAAATCTGTTTTATCCAGCAAACACTTGCTACCACATTAGAGTTTAGTACAGTGAATGCTGCCATTTCCGGCAAAATACAAAAAGATCCCAATCATTTAACACTAAGTATAAGATTGTCTCCAATGGAACTAGTCATGGCAATAAGCTCATGAGTGGTAGTGTTTGCAAGGTCAGGCCCTTAGTTTGTGTTCGCAGTTCCCTGAGTCTCCCTTTGGTACTTGCTATTGAATTCCTTGTACAACAAAATTTTGTTTGAAATTGTTGGGTGTTTTGGATGTGCCTGAATAAGAGAACTGGAATTTAGGTGGCAGGTGTAATAAAACGGATTCCCTTCTTACTGATACTTCTATTTGTATATGAAAACATGGCAGCTGTTTTCTCAAAGTCCAACCATGCGAAGTATGGCCCCACAGTCCACAGAAAAGAGACTCCTCTGGAAATATTTGTAAGGCTTGAAATGGAAATTAACCAACAAGGCAACACCACATTTAATTGGATTGTAATTATAACATGCCAATTTATATTGTGGGGCTTGTGCAGCCCTATAGCCCTCGTTTAAACCTAGCTCAAGGAGTCAGGGGTAGATAATTGGTTCTGAAACAAAGTTCTCAGTAAGTGGCTGTTCATTTAATATAATAATTTATCTAAAGGGAGCTCCTCTATGTGAGATCTCATAGACTAGAGAGCATCAACAAAGAGTTTGAGTAAGTGAGGGTATTTGTTAATAACAAGGCAGAGATGAGGCTGGTACTGTACTCCATTCTCAGGAGGCTACAGGCACACCAATTGAATTCACTCCATGCCCTCAGACACATTATTTGGGGATTCTAAACACAGGAAGAAATTGTCTAAGAATCCCATTAGAATACACACAGGGACTTCCTCCCCTGAACCATTACAAACTTCATCTAAAACCATCTTCAGTCTACATACACTTTCAATTAGCCGAGAGACAAAGCAAAAGAGTTGAGGCTATAATTAGAGGTAGCTCCGACAGAAGCTCATCTTCCTATGCAAGGTTTAAGTATTTGGTTATGGCAGAATACACATTGGAGAATTGTCTTGACTGCAATGTTAGCCCCACCTCTGCAGTGCATTATCACTTATAATGATAGGGAAAGGACTTTGTGGTGGAGAATGGAGAAATCTCATAATATTCAGAGGCTGGGTTGGCATATATACCCAAGGGATCAGATGCTTATTCAAAGTTTTCTAACTATCCAAATCTTATGGTCTGCAATATAGAGCTTTCCATAAGATCCTGGTATTTCCTGCTTCCAGCTCAGCTGGAAATACCACAAGGGCAGATTTTCTTGGGCTGTAGTGGACATGATTAAAAAATGTACCTTTTACTGCTTTGACTGTTTGTGCTATTTTCAGTAGTCTCTATACATAGGGTGACCATATTTCCTTATGCTGAATACGGGACATCTGTTAAAATTAGTCGTATTCAAGTGAGTTCAATGGCAATCAATCAGAACTATGCAGTACAAACGTTCAAATTAACATCAAGTTTATTGAGCCCCTGTTAAAAAGAAATACTCCATAGTTGGATTCTTTTTATTTACCTTATCTTTAAGCATTGTAGGTTGAAAGAGTACATACAAACCCATCACCGGTTTCACACAGGGAGGGGTGAGACACACACCCCTACATCCCACCCACACACGCATACTCCAGTACACCTCTCTCACACCGGGGGGCGGAAGGGGGAGGTGACCGATCTACCCGACCCTCCCTGCCTGGAGCTCTCTGTCCTCCATGCCTGGCTGGGACCCTGGGATGGACCCACCTCTCCTGGTACCTGGCGCTGCATCTTCCTGAGGCAACACATGGGGTGGAGGCATGCGGGGTCACATGTCCCTCCCCCCATATTCCTGCCAGGATTCACACCAGAATGTGGCCAACAGCAGCCTTTCTGCACTGTGTGGGAGGGAAGAAACAGGAGCTGCTTCCAGCCGCAGGGGAGGAGGACGGGGTGAAGGAATGACCTGGCCCATGTGTTTGTAGAGCTCATCTCTTTCACCCTTCCCCCACTCCTGCCCCCGTGGGTGGAAGCAGCTTGTCCCTTCCTGCCTGCAGAGTGTCGAAAGGCAGCTAACACCTCCAGGCTGCTGCTGGCCACTGACATAACCCAGCTGCCTCTGTCCCCGGGCTACAGCACAGGCAGGAAGGGGTTAAGCCCTAAGAATGCATTGTGCACCAGGGCCCAGGGAACCTGGCTGCAGGGCTTCAACATGGCTCAGCAGGGGAGGGTGCCTAGTGGACCGAGCAGTCCTGCTATCCTAGGAGGCAGGACCCAGGGCAGGGGGATGGATGAAGAAGGTGCCTGGGAAGTTGCTGTGATGCCTGTAGATTTGGGGAAGCTGGAAATCGCTTCCCCAATACACCATTTCAGAGCTTAGCTGAGGGGCAGAGAGGCTTCCCTGTACCAGTGCTGGGCAGGGTTTTGGCACATACAGTGCTCAGCGCCTCCTGGCCAGCGCCCCAGACTGGAGAGTCTTGGAATTTCCCGGAGTGTCAGCCCAGCCAGAGGTACTGGGGGAAGGAAGAAGCCTGCCGGCCAGGCTGTTTGTGAGCTGAGCGCACTGACCAAGGGTGGGTTCTCCACACGGTGCTGGGAGTGGGACACAGGGAGGGGTGAGACACACAGGACTTTAAAAACAGGACGTCTGGTCACCCTATTGTTGGCCAAATAGGGCCCGTTTCCCCCTGGAGCTTACCTAATTACACCAAGGAGGCACGGAGAACAAGAAGACGGGTACCACACCTTTATTTTCGTTCAGCTGAGCGGGTGTTTCTTCCCGACTAATGCCAGAGAGGAGCACACTTTACATGGGTGACATGAGCTCCTTTTATAATCAGTAACAAACAACTTTAGTATACGTCATTATACTAACCTATAGATAACAGGTCACACAGAATACATGATTTTGGGGAGGGGGATACAGGATACATTTATCATTTAGAAGGGAATATGGGGTACATACCTTGACCTTTGGTATTACATATTTTTGAGGATACATGAGAAAACAGCTGCATATACTTCTATGCCAAGCGGACTAATTAATAAATAGCTAACATGATTTAATATGAGACTAGATACATGTCCTGTCCTTGATTCCCAGGTTTCGCTTGTTATTCTAATCCCTAGGCCCCTCTTTGAGCTAAAGCCAGAGAAAGAGAGGAAGATACGGCCTGTGCTTGTTAATTTTTAGGCCTTTTCTATCACTATCTATACAAAAACTGTGGAATCTTCTCAAAGAATGATGGTGTGTAGGAGTAATGTCGAGAGACCCTCAGTTGGGCAGAGCAAGAGACAGAACTAAGGCATTCTTCAGCGAAGGTACAAAAAACAACCTTTCTACAAGTAAAATAAAAAGCCAAAGACTCAGAAAAAGGTCAACACTCCCAGGCTAAGTTCCCAAGGTCATAACCCCCAGCCCTCTCTAGGCCGCTATCAGACCTCTCCTCTCCCGTTCCCTGGGCTTTCAAATATCTTGCAACCTTAACTTAGAGGGGGGGAAATGCAACGAGTGGGTGCCCAGTCTTTTCCTTACCTCAGGGAAACATGGTCAGTTACACACTTGGCTGAAGGCTGAACAGTTTGTAGCCTACATTTTAGATCTAGCCATCAATATTCATCAAAACCTGAAAGATTTAGAAAAAAAATCCCAACAATGTGTTTTTGTTGAAATTCTACATGGGGTGGGAATCCTGACCTGCTCTATTGAATTTCCCTTTCACTCAAAAAGGTCAAAGTGTTCCTCCTTTCTTTCCCATATGTAGTACTCAGCCTTCTGTAACCCACTTCATTCCAAGCCTAAAAGAGAGCTCCTGCTTCTGAGAGGCAGCTAGTCCTTTGAATCCTGCTTCACTAACTGTTCCCCTCCCCACTATTCATTCCAGTGGAAGGGTCTCCTTCCTAGCTTCTGGTTTTACAGGGTTGAGCTGACTGCTGAACCTGAGAGCAGGCTAGCCTATTAACCCCTTCCTGCCCTGTCCCACTGTGCAGTCCATAGATTCCATCATGATCAATTATACCCTGAAACGGAAAGATTTAAGGTTTCTCAGTATATTTTTGTACTTCTGCTTCCAGGCCCAGTCAGAGAGAAGGAAGTACTGAATTGCAGAAATGAAAAATTGTTTAAAAAATGAATAAACCAATTATCCAGCCATTTACTAATCTCAAACAAAAGTTTATTGTAGCTGTGGTTTGAGATCAGCATGAAAGTTTGGGTCAGTTCTTATATATATGAGGAGTATGAGCCAACCCAAGGATACAGAACATGCCTAAAAATGGTAGCATTTTTTAGCTACAGTATGTTATTTCCAGTAGGTCTGCTGAGTAGAGAAAGAAAAGAGACTTTATTATAGGTCACATTTTAATAATAAAAATATTGAATTCATCTGCCTTAAAGCTGTTAATCTCATCATATAAATAGCCATAGTAAATAGATTTACTTCAATTGGTAAGAATGAGTTCTCTGAATATCCTGGAAATAATAGCAACGTACTAATAATAACACAAAGAGCAGAATATACTCTTAAGACTTATAAAGAATTTTTATCTGCCTGGTGGGAATAAAACTGTGATAAATCTGCTGTTGTTTACAAACATGTGATTACCAGTGGAGCTACTGAATGTAGAAACATAGGAATTGCCATATTGGTTCAGATCAGTGGTTCATGTAGTTCAATGGTCAGTACCATCTGCTTCAAAAGAAAGCCAACAGTATGGACTTATGGAATAATCGACCCACAGGGAAAGTTTCAACTTACCCCCCAAGCTAAGGAGTGGTCATATGCAGTGGGTACAAATTCATTTAGAAATAAATACATTCTACACTGTAGGGTATGTATTTCTAAATTAATGAATTTCTAGTAAATGTACTAAATAATTGTTTGGATGTTTCCCTATATTACCTCTGTGAAGGACATTACTATCATATGCCACTGAATGCCTGTGGATTTGAATCCTGAAAGGTGCTTAGCATCTTTTGGGATTAGGGTGACCAGATGTCCCAATTTTATAGGGACAGTCCTGATATTTGGGGCTTTTCCTTATATAGGTGCCTATTATCCCCCACCCCTTGTCCTGATTTTTCACACTTTTTATCTGGTCACCCTATTCGGGACTGGGCCCATAGCAGATCGAATTCAAGCCCCGATTACAATTCATAGAGAAGCTAACTTTCTAGTGATACAACCTTACAAGTCCAGTAGCCTAATGGCCCATTTCTGACCATTCATAATTCAGGTTATTCAAATATTACATTATTTATGAGATTGCACTCTCCAGTTTTAACTGAGAAAGCCCATAAAAAGCAAAGAGGAATAACCCCCAACATAATAGTAGGGCAACCTAATAATTTATGTCCCCCACCTGTAAGCTCCTCTACATGGGCACAGGGATCCAGCCATGTGGATCAGTTTACAGGATCTGGACTAGGTTTGTAACTAATAGAAAATAAAAACTTATTCCTGGAATCTATAGCTTTTGCTCTGGCTTCATTTTCCAATACAGTTCATGCCAGCTTCCTGCCAAGAACAATACACCATCAATGAGTTAACAAAAAGATCAGCAGCTCACAGTCTCTCAGAGACTGAAAACAGCAGAGGAACATGGGATGGATAACAGATATTCCATTACAGAAGAGAGTCACTGTAAGAACCATTTGACCTGTAAAAAAGTACAGGGTGATTATACCACTTATTACAAGAAAGATTAAAAAACAATTTGCCAAACACCTTTTGTCCAAATGCATGTTGAACTAAGAGAGCTAGTGCTCAAAAATAAAACTGGTGCCTTCCAGATGTCAGATGTAGCTATTATCACTTGCTTCAGATGCAAATGGAAAGATGAGAGGTAGCACATGAACTTGTAAGAGCCATGCATCAATCAGCTGTCAGTCCGTAGGAGACCCATGCCCCTTTCGGTGCACTTTTGCATACTGAACACTCCCCATATTGAGCTTGCTGGAGATTCTGAGACTGAAAATACATTATTGATCTAGTTCAATGTACTGAGATATCGGTAACAATAGATTAAATGCCTGAGAAGTGTGGGGATCATGCTGTGACAGTTCTTTTTTGCCTTTGCATACAGAACATATGCTTGGGACAGATGCACATGTTGGCTGATGGCGGTCATGGAATCCTGCAATGCTGTTTCAGTTGCACCACAGAAAGGATAAGATAATTATGCTAACACTTTAAACAGGAGAATTTTAGCAATTTTAATCTTTTAAATTCACTTTCAAATTCAGCCATTACGATTATTTGATATGGTATGTGGTAACAAAACCAACTGGTGTGTTATCGTCGGTGAGAACGCCAAGCAAGCAGGTATTTGTTGTGAAATAACTAAACTTCCTTAAGGTTTGTATTCTCATATTTTAATTTTTGCATGTTCAAACAAGGACAGATTCTGATGCCATGTCCTGCTTGCTTCATGGTGGAAAGCCAGCTTGATCTACTGATTTGGGACTCTTCTGGCATAAAAGCATCTCAGTGTGGCACAGAGCTGATATAAAAGGCATGGCTGGGACATGGGTGGAGCACCTCTGTGCTCTGGCAAGCCCTGACTGTGAAACAGCCCTGTGATGCAACTCTCAATAAGGCCTAGGATCCTTGAAGCCACCTTTCACCAACTCTGGCAGCTGGGCCAAGCAGAACTGGGGCAAAGCTGAGGAACTGGCCCAAAATGAGGCCTTCTGTCAGGTCTACTACATGCTGTACTGCAACAAAGGATGCTTGTGATCAGTTTTAGGATTCTCATTCCTGAGATGTATGTGGGGCTTAGTGTGGCAACGGTGAAATTGTTAGGACCATTGGAGTAAAGCTAGGCAAAAATTTTCATCTGATTTTTTTTTTTAACCAAAAAATGCAGATTCAGGTCAACTGAACCATTTCATGAATTTGTGTCAGTTTCACAGAAAGGCCATTAAATGAGCCAAAGAAAAATAATTTAACCATACCAGTCACTTCTTATATGTACAGTTACTTTGTGTGTATGTCAATACATTGACAGAAATCTATTTTTTAAGACTATATCATAGGCAGGGCCCAGAAAAGGAAAAGTTCAACATTTTCTAAAATTCCCTTATGCTGCTTATTTCTCTTTGATTGAATCAAAGCTTCTGAGGCTACTCATTATCAGGATGTTACTCATTATTTGGCCACTCAAAACTAAGGAATACAGTTTATACAGCCCTGTTGGAATGAGACCATAGGGCATGGAAAAATATGAAAAAATGCCAAAAAATGTATGAGCAAATTAGATGTATGGATACAGTGATGGGTAACAATATAATAACCTGGATAGATACACAGAGAGATCTATAGATTCATCAATTGTAAAGCAATCAAGATCTGCTGATGGACACTCCATTCCACAAGCAGACAAAGAGGCTAAATTAATAAAATAAATTACTGAAAATAATTTACTCAGCTCTCTTCTTCCTTGATTCCGATCTCTTGGATTAACAACAATAATAACATAAGAATGGCCATACTGGGTCAGATCAAAGGTCCATCTAACCCAGTATCCTGACTTTTGACAGTGGCCACTGCCAGGTGCCCCAGAGGGAATGAATAGAACAGGTAATCATCAAGTGATCCATCCCCCTGTTGCCCATTCCCAAACAGAGACTAGGGACACCATCCCTGCTCATCCTGGCTAATAGCCATTGATGGACCTATCCTCCATGATTTTTTCTAATTCTTTTTTGAACCCTGTTATAGTCTTGGCCTTCACAACATCCTCTGGCAAAGAGTTCCACAGGTTGACTGTGTGTTGTGTGAAGAAATACTTCCTTTTGTTTGTTTTAAACCTGCTACCTATTAATTTCATTTGGTGACCCCTAGTTCTTGTTTTATGAGAAGGAGTAAAGAACACTTCCTTATTTACTTTCTCCACACCAGTCGTGATTTTATAGACCTCAATCATATCCCCCTTAGTCATTTCTTTTCCAAGCTGAAAAGTCCAAGTCTTATTAATCTCTCCTCATACGGAAGCCACTCCATATCCCTAATCATTTTTGTTGCCCTTTTCTCAACCTTTTCCAATTCCAATATATCTTTTTTGAGATGGGGTGACCCACATCTGCACACAGTATTCAAGATGTGGGCGTACCATGAATTTATATAGAGGTAATATAATATTATCTGTCTTATTATCTCTCTCTTTTTAATGATTCCCAACATTCTGTTTGCTTTTTTTGACTGCTACTGCACATTGGGTGGATGCTTTCAGAGACCTGTCCACAATGACTCTAAGATCTCTTTCTTGTGTGGTAACAGCTAATTTAGACCCCATCATTTTATATGTATAGTTGAGATTATGTTTATGGGATTGGGATTAGGTTTTTCAATATGCATTACTTTGCATTTATCTGCCATTTTGTTGCCCAGTTACCCATTCTGAAATCTGACAATTTATTCTTACCCTTTATCTTTTAACCAGTTACCAGTCCATGAGAGGACCTTCCCTTTTATCCCATGACAGCTTACTTTGCTTAAGAGCCTTTGGTGAGGGACCTTGTCAAAGGCTGTCTGAGAATCTAAGTACACTATAACCACTGGATCTCCCTTGTTCCTGTACTTGATGACCCCCTCAAAAAATTCTAGTAGGTTGGTGAGGAATGATTTCACTTTACAAAAACCATGTTGACTTTTCCACAACATATTATGTTCATCTATGTGTCTGACAATTTTGTTCTTTACTATAGTTTCAACCAGTTTGCCCAGTACTGAAGTGAGGCTTACCAACCTGTAATTGCCAGGATCACCTCTGGAGCCCTTTTTAACAATTGGCGTCACGTTAACTATCCTCCAGTCATTTGGTACAGAAGTTGATTTAAATGATGGGTTACAGACTACAGTTAGTAGTTCTGCCAGCCCCTGAGTGATGCAAGTTAGAGCAACCTAAGCACTGCCCACACATGTGCTATGTCATCAGGAGATGGTGTCTCACTGACATAGTGGAGAAAAACTTGAATTGACATAGTGGAGTAATTATGCAGATGAGAGAGCTTCTGATAATTACTTAAAGAATCACTTATGTGAATGAAACTCATGTCAGCTGAGAACATAGAAAACATTCTCATTGCCTTTGCTGTTGAGACTTTTGCTATTTTCATGGAGGGAGATTCTGTGTTTGGAAGGTTGTCCATATTCTTTTACTGCTGTGGTTCATTCTGTAGCCTACCACTGCAAGAGACGAGAGCAGCATGGTAGGTTTGGTTCTAAACCTCCCCCTCCCTCCAGTGACTCAGGATTCTGAAGATTTATTAGTATTAAAGTAAGAATCAGATGGGATGATAGTTATAGAAAATACCGGAGAAACTAGGATAAGCAAAATGAGTTACAGAATGCTACTTATGATATATTTAGCTCACAGCCTTCTACCTTAAATAAGATTTCCCTGTTGCTTTCTCCATTAGATGACATAAATCTCCCTCAGCCGAACAGGATTTTACAGACCATTGCTTCAGGGAAATGTCCAGAAGAATTAAACAGAACACAATAGCATGGTAGCTTCGTATCAGAGATTGCTAGAGGCCACAACACTGTACAACTTTAAAGGGGGAGGGGAAATGGGGGCTGAAGACAAGAAAAGGAAGCAGTGAAAAATGAGTGAAGGAAAAGGGTGAGGAGGGAAGGAGACAGTGATTGAGAAGAGAACACAAAAACAAAAAACAAAACCAAACCAAAAAAAGAGCACTAGGAGATAGGAAAGGAGAAAGGAGGTTTGAAGCATTATAGTTACAGCAGTGTCTTAGCTGGGGTCACTGGAGCTAGATTAGATGCTTTGGGAAAACTAACAAGTCCTCAGATTCTTGAAGTCAATGATTTGGTGACCCCTATAGGCTGTTAGGATACTGTGTAGTACATTGAAGACTTCTTTCACATTGGCTTGTGTAATGATGGAGAGAAGTCTTGGGAAAAAGTAAATTCTCTCTTTTCCCAGGTAAGTGAATGTCCCTGGACTTTAGTGGAGTTGATAAAACAGCTCATCCATCTGAAACACGGGTGCCTAATCAGCAGTGATCTAGGAGGAGATGCATCTTCAGAAGATGAGGATAGCCTCTAAGCATTAACAATTCAAGTTTTCCTTCCACTGAAGATGAAACAAGTCATGGGTCCAGGAGGCAAGGTCTTAGTAGGATCAGGTTTCTCGATCTTCTCAGGTAGACAAGTTCACCTGAATTTATGAGTATGATGCTCATTTTTGACTCCCTAAGCTCTGTTTTCAAGAAAGGAGACTTTATTCTTAAGTATCTGTAAATATGATGATGATGTGATCATTTGTAGAGTCTCAGTTATAGAAACTTATATCTCATCCTTCTTAAACTGGAAGTTTCATTTACCACTCTCACAAGGTGAAATTCATCCATGTGCAGAAGGCCAGCACAAGATCTATGCACCACATATGTACATCCTGTTTAAGGGCTGTTTACAAATATGGCAATCTGAAGCAGTGTGATTCTCAGCTGGCCTTCTTAGGGCTCCTGGTTTTAATGCCAGATCTTGGAGCAAAGTCCTTGTGGGACTGAGTAACTAGCTAGTTACATCACGTCCCAAAGGCTGTGATTGTCAGTTTAGTTGAAAACTAGCTAGAGTTTACTTACAAGTTGCAGGATTCAAACACAGGCTGGATGAACTGAGCCAGAGGCATCCTAGCCACTGCACGATATCATGGGATGCCACTTCTCTAGAATATTCTTTTAAGGGTAAAGTCTGTATTTGAAGCTTTCTGTTTCTGCTGCTGGAAAGAAAGAGACACTAGTTCTCACTCCTTGCTTCCTACTGGCCTTGGATACTGTTCTGCTCCATGGGCATATGGTAAAATTCATATTAGGGGGCTTCCAACAATTCCCCTAAAGACTGATGAATACATCTCACTGTAGGAGTTTTCCCTGCTATTCAATATATTCTCTTTCTTAATTCCACTCCTTTCTTCCTAGACATGCTTGTACCTCGCTAAATAAATCCTCTCTCTCCTTGGTGTTTACACCCTCCAGATATGTGTACACTATCACACCATCATCCCTTAGTAATCAATTACCCCTGCTACTGCATACAGATCTTTTAATCTTTCCTTATAAGGCTCTCTCCAAATATATAATCTTTTTTTGTTGTTGCTCTTCTCTGAACTCCATGCAATTTTATTTATTTTTGTGGTAATAAGATGACTGGAACTGAATGAAATATTCCAGATACAGTCATTTCAGGGCTCTAAAGAGAGGGGTTATTACATACCTGCTATATATTGAAAGACATCTGCATATGAAACACCACAGTCCATTGGTCTTTTTTCCTGCCATCCCATTTTACAGATTCAGGTCTGACTACTGTCATTCTCCCCCAGCATTATTGACTTCCAGGCTTGTCTCTCCCATTGAATATCAATGTTCAGATTATTTCTCCCCATATATATTCAGATTTCAAGGTACTGGTGTTTCCTATGGGAATAACAGTTTCTGGTTACCATCTGCTGGCCAGAAAGGAACATATCACATATCAGTACTGTATTTCAGTCCTAAAGAAATCTGTAAAATACAGCTCTCTGGAGATTTTTTTTTCTTAATTTAACAGGTGAATTCAGTGCTTGTGAAAAGTTCTAGCTATACAAATTTGGAAATTAAAAACGAGCTGGATCAAATCCCCAGATCTGAACACCACCCAACTTTTAGTGAAGTTCAAATTGAATCTGTACTACACAGCTGGCCTCATTAATGTACTTGATCAGATACCACGGTGACTGGTGTGGTGTAAACTAAATAGAATAGAATATCTCTATTATGGGCTAAAAAAAATCCTGGATCTAAACACTCCCCACACTTTGGATCAGTTTGGATCTGAACCCAAGCTCTCTGAGTCAGGCATATTGCTACTGGAAAATGAATTTTTCATTCATAGTTACCTGGAGTGTAGCTACCATACTGTTCCATTTATGTGCCGGAGCATTTCTGAGAGGGACTACCTTTATGGGTGACATCAACCTCCATATTCATTCACTGTCTGGCCTCATTGCAGAGAAGGTTCGCAAAGGTGGAATTATAGCTTTTGTGATGTCAGTCCTTATGCACTGGGAACTGGACTAACTAGCCCTTAATTGCCCACTTCATTTTAAGTGGTCTCCTACAGCATGTGTGAAAGTATTTTGCTTAACAATCTGTCCCACTTTGTATTCAGCTTGGTTACTTTCTCCAGATCTGAGGAAGAGGTATGTGAAACTTGAAAGTTTGTGCTGTCCACCAACAGAAATTGGTCCAATACAAGATTTTATCTCACCCACCTTGTCTCTTTAAAATCACATATCTATTTTATAGAGAGCAATGAAAAGCCATCAGGACAGTAACACCATTCAGGCACTGCTTCTCTCAGTTACCTGGAGCTGGAGGAGAAACCATTAACACTTCAGTTTCTTGCTTATGATATTTCTAGTCTTGACTAAGATAGCAACAGACATGGCATGCAGTGCATGCTATGCTTTTTGTTTAAAATGTTCTGCTTATCATGCAGGACATCAGTGATGACTATATGCATGTATAAACTGTGATCAAAGCCAAATAATTGTATGCAGCACTTTTATTTTATCACTGCACTAAAGCCGTTTTCTGATTTAATAAAACCAGTGGTAAATGACCTGGGAGAAAGCAGAGCTGCATTTCCATCAGTGCAGTACATCCATTTTTATGCAATCTCTTTCAAGGTCTTTAGTGAAAACAGCAGCACGCTCATTGATGCAGCTTGTCTCATTGATGCAGCTTGTCTAAGAGCAATAATATGCAATTTTCACATTAGTTAAAGTGTGGTTATTGACATAGACCAAACTGTTTTCCTAGTGACCAATCTATGTATCTGCAATGATAGGAACCTTATTGTTTTTCTCTTCTTTTAAGCTTTGGAACTATGATTCAAGAACAACTTCATGGAGGTGTTGAATAGCCTCTAGGGAAGAATATTTTGCAATCAATAATATATTAGCGGAAGAGCAGTACATGCATGAATGATCTAACTGATGGATATGTTTCCTCCATTTGGGCTCTATTATCTTATTTTAATTTTCTATAGTTCTTGCATCTTAAAGTCTTTTGAGATGAGAATAAGCTACTGATTTTGAAAGAGTCTTTTTTTAACCACATGAGACAACATGAGAGCTGCTCCACATGCTTGCGTTCTTGCAATAGTGCAGGCTGACACACAGGTCTCCAGGCCTGACTCAGCTGCCATGCATGTCTTTGTCTTGACCAAGTCAAAGATGAAGAAGAGGGATGGCATTTCAAAGGAAGTTCAAAAGTGGTAGAAGTAAAGGGTTACATTTTCAGAAGTTATTAGTTACTTTTTTGGGTGCTTCCATATCAGGGACCTTAAATGCAGGACCGGCTCTGGCTTTTTTGCCGCCCCAGGCAAAAAAGACACCAGCCGCCCCTCTCCCCGGGCCGGGCACCAGCGGGGAGAGCGGCATGCCCGTGGCCCTGCTGTCCCGGCCGCGGCGCCGGCAGGGAGGGCGGCATGCCCACGGCCTCACTCCAGGTGCTGGTGGGGAGGGCGGCGGCATGCCCCGCTCTCCGCCGGCCGGAGGAGCGCGGCTGCAGGGAGGGCGGCGGCATGCCCGCCCGCGGCCCCGCTCTCCCCCGGCAGGAGGAGCAGCGGCGGCATGCCCGTGGAGGAAGGCGGCAGCATGCCCCGCTCTCCCCTGGCCGGAGGAGCACCGTGGGAAGGGCAGCACGCCCGCCCACAGTGCAGCCCCCCCGAGGCTTGCTGCCGCAGGCACGCGCTTGCTGCGCTGGTGCCTGGAGCTGCTCCTGCTTAAATGGACATGGTTTTCAAAGTCTTGATGTTGAAAATTTTCTGAATATCTGGCCCCTTAAAAGGTGTCCCAAGTTGAGCACCCAGAAACTGAGGCAACCAAGTCACTTTTGAAAATGTAGGCCAAGAGTGACTGATCTTGGGACTGAAACTCTATGTTGTGTCTATCTATTTTCTGCCTTGATTAAGGATAATAAAATCATTTCTACCAGATAATGCTAGTATAAATAATATTCTATAAAAATTAAGTTCAAGTCAGGTATCTAATCAGTAGGAACACCCAAAAAGAATAGTTTGGTGAGCTAACTTTGCCTTTGCTCAAATAGTTCATAAGTGCATTACTTGAAAGAAAGACTGCACTGGTTCTGTCTTTTCTTTTGTGGCTAGATGACCATCCAAAAAGATTTCTCCTTCAATCGTACTCCTTTTTTCCTCTTTCCACATGACATCTGTTTCATGAGTGGCAGGCAAAGAGATAAAACAAATTTAATGGGATCTTGTAAAGGAGTCCACTGAGGTTTGTCTCCCAGATGGTGGGAGAACCTGACCACACCCAGTCAGAGGTGGATTACCATTTGTGGGGCCCTGGGCCAGATCAAGTGGGAGCTCCTCCCCACCCCTTCCACCTACAGTCCCCCCTCCCCAACCCCTGGTCCTCCTGCTGGGGAAAAGGGTTGGGGCATGGAGGCTTCCCCCGCCCACTTAGTGCTTCTGCTGGTGGGGAGTGGGGTTGAGGTATGGAGGCTTTCCCTGCTCCCCGGCAGGAGCACTGGATGGGTGGGTGGAGCAGGGCAAGCCCCCGAATCCCGATCCTGCTTCCTGGCAGGAGTGTTGGGTGAGCAGAGCGCTGGGGTGCCCATTTTTCCAGGGCCCCCAGAAAGGGATTCCGTTGGCTCAGTATCTAATCTGCCACTGCACCCAGTTACTCGTACTGGGAGGTTCCTGCACAGGGCCTAGTTCCTTACTTATTACCCAGGGCCTTTATCCCTTGCAGGCCTTCTTAAGTCTCACCCTGGGAATTCACTGCAGTCCCTCTATGGTCAGGGTGAAGCTCTTCTGGACTGGAGTTCCTCCTGTGGCTCTAGGAGTCACACCAGGAGTCTCCTGCTTGACAATCGTGCTCCTTCCCACCTCCGATTTGACTGAAGTTTCCTCTCTTTTAAAGACTTCCTGCCTATCATACATGACTGGCAAGGCCAGAGGCCCAGGGCTTGCTCTGTCCTCAGGGCCCCTCTGACACATTCCTCATCAGTGTGTGGTCTATACACCGCATCACCGATCTGTTTAGAGTTTGTTCCAGATTACAAAAGATTTTTTTTTAAATTTGTCTAACATTTTGGAGTCATTTGTATAACACTCACTCAAGAAGGAAAGCACTTATCCAAGCAGACACACTGAAAGTAATGGGACTGCTTGCATGAACAAGTGCTGACCACTGTGAGTATGGGTTGCACAATTAATTAGGCCCTGTGTGGGATATTTTGAAAGGCATGGAAGGGGTAGTTAGGCACCCATCCACTATGGAAAGTCATTGGGTGCTTAATTCCCATTTGTATCTTTGAAAATTTCCCCCTGTATGTTATGTTATTTCAAATATGCTATTGAAGATTCAACATTTGGCATGGACCATTTGGGCTGCATCTTCTTGACCTCTGAAAATATAGAAGTAATCACAAACTAAGAACCCCTAAGCAAAAGTGAGTCAAGAAAGCACCCTGAAATATCTATTCAGAAAGAATTAATACAGAATGTAATTTGTGTGCTAACTCAAAAGATTTTTGGATGTTCCTATTTCCCATTGGATTAGATAGCTGTGCCCTTTTTATTCACTGTATTAAATTTTGATGCATTACATCAAGAATACTCTACTATATAGAGACTACTGAACATCTCAGCATAAAAGATTCTGCAACAGATATAATGCAATCGCCTTCCCATTAATGCTACAATACTAAAACCAGAGTGAAAATAAAACAGAGCAAGAAACCGGTCTCCACATTTCTATGAAAACAGATTACTAAATTAAAATTTAAAAGAGTATAATTTTCCTGTGGGGGAAAAGAGAGATGAAAAAACCCAAAGGACTTGTTTTTCAGTGTCCTGAAATTTAAATTCATCTTACAATCATCTGTATGTATAAGAAATTCAACAGGATTCTTCAATCTGCAGTCAATCTGAAATGATGGTGGCTCCAATAAGTAGACCAATTTTCTCCTAGTAGATGCATTCAGCAAATAATTTGCAATAGTGAATACATTTGAAGAAATCAGAAGGTGTGTGAAGATGATTCATAAACAGAAAAAAAACCAAAACTCTGTCAAGCTACTCTACAGAAAGGATACAGCTGTCAAAGGGCTACATTTATGTTAAGGTACAAAAACTTTGTTGCACGGCAGGTATGGTTTCACAAACACACGAGAACATGGAAATGAAATATTAAGCCTAATAGTACATACCCTCTACTCCTTCACCCACATCTTACCATTACCACAATCTTAGTATGCCACAGACCATGCATCTCAGCCTGACCTTTGCCCCCTCAAAACATCCCTCTACCAAAACTACCCTTTCTCAATAGCTGTGTCTGTTTGCCATAGTGATATGTGGTAGTGGAAGAAGATAGTTTGGTAAAGGGGGCTATGAATGCTGGGACCCTTCAAGGTGCAGAGTTCCGGCTGTAGTATGTAGTCTGAGGTGTGTGGTGGCTGTAGTACTGCTGACATATAAATGTTCAGTTATGACAAATGATGGCTAAAATTATACTCAATTCATTTTTTATTTAAAAGACCTACATGTTACACCAGATCTACTCAGGATACACACCCCTCCAAAGTTTGGTCAGTCAGCAATGAGAGGTTGGACATACAAGTTCAAATTTCAGTCACAATTCAACTTCAAAAACTTCCTATTACAAAAATTATGAAGAGAAACCAAAATGAAGATGACACAGGAAATTCAAAGGCATAAAACTAACACTGTATGAAATTCCATCCCGAGGATACCAACTTTTAGAGAAAAACAAATGTTTATGCCCCATTTCAGAGCACAACTCTAATTAGGGGGTTGCTGTCAGGTGCATCCATAGTGTATGCCTCAATGTAGCCTTATGCGGGCAGCAGAAGCCACACAGAAGATTATGGGGAGCCACAAGCTATAGAAGCTTCAAAGTTTGAATGGATAAACTGTAATAGAGAGAGGCAGTCTCATCCTTTGGTTCCCATGGTATAAACATGGCCGTATATACTTATTCTGTGTCAACCAGGACCTAATTTATACAGCAGAGTGTCTGGATTCTGTAGCCCTGGTGTGGAAGACAAGACATTTTGTAACAGCTTCATTAAATGAGGTATTTAATTAAATATGAAAATACACTCAGGATGGTACCCCTTATGTTTTAGATTGTTTTTATATTAAATTTAATGTATGATGTCCCCACATTTCTGGTGTTTCATATGCAGTAATGTTGTATTTCCAGTGCATGACTGCATTGTAGACGTTATTAGGGGAAGCTGGAGATTTTGGCAGCTGGGTAAGGAACTGTTGGTAAAGTCATACCTGGAGCCTGATCCAGGCTTGTTCTTCAGGGCAGGAACCACCTCTTACTATGACCTTGCCTACCACAAAGAGGCACCAATCTTGGTTGGTTTCTCCAAGCACTAGTTAATACAAATAATAACAATAAATCAAGGGCCAGATTCTTCTGCACTTCCTTATCTTGATCATCTCTTTTACTTGGAGTTTATCTGTACAACACTGCCCACCTGCCCTGCATCATTAGGTAGTCTCTACACTGCACACCCCTGGCGGTGCTATTTAGGGTATTTGTAGCTGCATGCTCAGGGGAAAGGCAGTGGGGAGCTGCCAGAGCCCTTCCCCACTGCCTGCCACGGCCTTTTCCAGAAGGCAGAGCCTTTCCTTGCGAACACTATACTGCTAAAAATAGCAGTAGAGTACATACCTTAAGAGTTCAAGTATGTCTTTACTCACCTGGGCAGTTCCCCCATGTCTACACAGCTATTTATAACCTTGCTAGAGGAACACGTAGTGTATGTACTCTACACACCACCATAAGGAGTGGGCAGTGCAGACATACTCTTAGAGGCCATAGGATGTATAACTCAGGAGTATTCATTGTTACAGTAACTCAGCTTCATGTGGCTGAGTGGGCATGTTTATGAAGAGGAATATATGGAACAAGCTGATCAATGCACCATAGTCTCTGGAAATTCACTGCAATATGATGCAGACAGTGAGCTGTATAGGAATCCCTACAAAAATAAACTATATAAAGACATTTGGATGGAAATTTCATCACGTCACTAGTTCTCTGTTCAGTGGTAATTTCCCCTTTGTTAGTTTCAAACATGGTAGAGGATTTGGTCATAGCACTTGTGAGAATCATGATGTCATGGACAGGGCAGTGACATGGCAATATGGGACATAGCATTTTGATCCACCATGTTTTTCCCATGTACTCCCACAGAACTCCAGACAATGTGAGAAGTCCTGGCCATTCCCACTCTTCTAGTCTATACAGCAGCTACCACATCATTCCAAAGGGGCCTATACAGTGAAATAATGATTCCAAATCAGTTGTAGAGGTGTGAGTGGGTGGGAGCTCCCATTATGCATGGAGTCTGAGTATGTACCATTGAACTGCTCAATCCTGCTCTAGAGCTTGTTAGGAATTTTCCAATAAAAGGTTTCTTTTATCAGAAAATGCCAATTACTAAAACCTGGAAATGTTCACAGGAAAGGAGCAGTTTTGCCAGTTTTCTATTTAAAAAAAAAAAAATAGAAAAAAAGATTTGGACTTGTCTAAATGTTCTGTTTTGACATCTGCAAGAAGTTCAATGTTTGGGTCAAAACAACTTTTAATTTGAAACTCAAGTTAATTTATAGTAATATTTTTTACCATTTTACAGAATGAGAAACCGAGACACCATTTTCAATCTGCCTGATCTGAGATCTTGAATAGTTTTACCACATTTATTAATTGCTTGGCCTTTCACTTTTAGCCAAAGTAAAATCCATAAGCACCTTTAAAGAACTATTTGTAATGAACACTCCAAATTTCTAAGCTTTCCATATTAAAAGTAAATCCACCATCAACAAACTGTAAGAGAATAGTTCTTAAAGTGGTGAATGGTAGGGGATTTGGGCCTCTTAGCTGCTACATCCTGCTGAAAATCTATGCCCCTAAACATTAATATCATTCATTGAAGTAATTCTGCTTTTCCTTTCCACAAAGTTATTCTTTATTCTTTTTTGTGTGGGCAGGGAGGGGCAATGTTTAAATTCATTTAGGAGAAGTAACTAAAAATAAAGCAGCTAAACTTAACTCCAGCACTATCCTTCCACAGAAATATTTTAAATGGATAATATTAGGCTTCTTCCAGAAAGTGACAAGTGTCTGTTTTCATTAAAATCTTCTTATGTTCATCTAATTGACAACCTTTGCGCGATGCTGAGAAACTATACACAGCTTTTGGGTTACCATGGCAACTTAGCTCCCACTGCCTGAGCAATGATGTCCTCAGATCACCAGTAAAGTGACTGAACTTTAGAAGGATAGCAAGATTGCCAGAATTTCAACATCTGAATGCTGTCCTTTTTGTATTTATCAACACTGGGGTTTGTTCTGGTGTGCAGTTTTAAACCATTTGTTTCTTGGTGTTTTATTTTGTTTAAACAAATGGGCTCGTTGAACCACAGTTTTCAAAGTTTAATTTAGTTTGTACTAGTTTTTGTCAGGTTGTTTTCTTCAAACTTAGAGCAAATTGTTAAGAAATCTCCTAATCAGGGCAGGACATAGTGAAATCTTAATGCTTTCCAATCCCAACAGAGGCTTGCCTTCCCAGCTCCAACTGTTTGTGTTCACATAAAACACCTGTGGTAAATTTACCTACTATCCCTTTTAAAGTGCCAATTTTGTTCTGTAAAACCTACCCAAAGGGAGGAATGCAAGGTACAGGAAGGGTCAAGGCTCTTGAATCAAACTGAGGAATAGTTCACAGATTACTGCTTATGGCTTTTGAAATGTGGGCTCCTTTGGCATTTACAAAAATAATTGTCCTTTCCCTCCTTATGTCACCAGCTCCTGGTACTCACTCAGATCTGATATAAAGATAAATCTAGGTCTGATATGGAAATGACAGATGCACATCTGACTATTTGTTCATCATGCTATTTACCCTGAGTAGATTGTTTGGCATAGTGGTAATAGATTTTATCATTTAATTGAATCAGTCACTGTCCATTTACCTTTGAATCGCCCTGATAGGATCAGCAAATACTTCCCAACAATCAGACTCCTTCCAGAAATTAGACGAAACACTAAAATGTAATCTTTGCTCCCTTGCATTCCACAGGTGATCACAAAGAAGGAATTTTCAAGTGCAGATGTTCAATTACTGGGCAGTACAGCCTCAGTTGAAAGCCTGAGATATTTTAAAGGACAAGAAAATATAATTTCTTTAAATCAAAAACTGGTTAAGTTTTACACCATGGCAGCAAGATGAGAGGTATCTCAATGTATGTTCAGCTAAAAATCCAGCTGGGACAGGGGCTCTCAATTGTTTTATGGTTATACAGCATTCAACATAAAGGTTCTTCATCATGAATGGGGTACCTGGGCACTATTGTAACACAAATAAACTGATAGGTAATATTACTGATATAAATACCCTTAGTTCTTCTATGCACAGAGTACAACATTGTTTAGTGATCATAAAATCATGTGGGCTAGAAGGAGGCACCAGTAAAATACCTATTACATCTCATAGATCCTGTAGCATTGATTGAACTACCCCTAAACTGGCCTGATAGCTTATAATATCTCCAGTGATAGAAAGGTGGCTGGCTATGAGCGGTGCCCTTCACAGCCTGATTTAAAACATCCACACCCTAGATATTCACTCTAGCGAGACAGACTCCAACTTCCCTTATGCTGAAGCGGGGTAATGAGCCAAGTGCCCCACTGAGTCAGCAGAATCTAACCTTTACCCAGCAGGATCAACACCTGTTAAGCTGTGGGGTATTGCAAGCAAATACTGCCAACCTGTTACAATGGCAGTTCCATTCCACAGTCTCCTTGGGTAGCTGGTTCCATTTCCTAGCAACCATTAAAAGTAGTAATGCTTTCTCTAATAGATTTAACTGAAATTTCCCCTGCTGTATCTTCACTCTGTCACCTCCTGTTCTTTTCTCCTTGACAAAGGAGAACAACTGATCTCTCTACATCCTTTTGTGATTGTAGATAAGTATAATGTTATCACGTCAATTTTCTTGTCTTTAGACTGAGCATATCCGGGTCTAGCACCCTTTTCTCATAGTTGTACCCTGACTTTGCAATCCTTTAAAAGAAGAAAAAGCAATTGCATTTCTTCTTTTTAAAACTTCTTATTCTGCTGACTTTTTTTTTTTAAGATGGGAGGAGAGTTTATGTCATGTCAGAGGTTTCAATCTATATTGCACAAAACAACAAAAGAACATTGTGGATGATACTCCAAAAATAGCCTAAAGATGGATATTTGCAGTTTTCATTTTGTTATAAGCAGCGAAACAATCCCTGACTAAAATCAATTCCTGGAGAAATGGTGTGCTTTTAAACGTATGTTCTTATAAGCAGTGCCAGCTGTAGTGCTTTGTGCAACCAATCACTGTGTTAATTGAGGTAATGAAAGCATAATTTCCACAGTTAGATAAACTTCTAAGCTATTTAAAGGTAACTTGCACAGGATAGGCTAACTATTTGGACTTGTGCCCTTTTTTTTTTTTTTTTGCTTCTTAATGATATATAAAGGACCGCATTTTGTTTAAAAAATATTTTACTACTTTTTTTTAACCTTAGAAATCTCAGGAATGTCAAGTCTGATCATTTCTGCTTTCTCCAAAATGTTCATTGGTCGGTTACATTTGAATAGCTATTAACAAAAATCAAACAAATAAAACCCCAAAAACTTTGAACTGTCTCACTAAACATCCCTTTTCCTCTCAATTGTACACCTTCCGCAGATTTTCGTCACATTGCTTACTGCACTACTGGAAGGTGCCAAATGCTATGATGATAGCAGCAGTATAAGAAATGATACAGAATAGAAGTTTCTCTCTCTTAGCTCTTTGGATGTCACCTTTGCACAAGTTTATCCAATGATCATAGTGTCTTCCAGCCTAAAAAATCCCTACATTTCTAATATAAATATCACGTTCATTAAAAAAAAATAAACACACACAACCCTTGTGAGGCGATTTTATTCATCACAATACAAATAATAATAATAATAAATAATAATAAAAGAACAAACATTCCCCTCTGCAGGCCATTTTTAAGAATAAGAGCACTGCTCATCTCTCTCAAGGCTGCAGTGAAGCTTCTGGTTCCCGGAGAACAGTTTGTCTATACCACATTACCAGAGCAATACTTGCGATAGAGTGTGTAGTCCTCTATCTTAGAACTTGTCATGTATTCACCTATTTGTTATAACCTCTGAGGAGCCATGCAGTTTTGGACTCCAGCCTCTCCAGGAGTGAGTTATTCCCTTGATGAGGGAGAAATGAATGGACCCAGACACTGAACGCTTTGTCCTACTCAGGTTTTATTTACAGCATGTACAGTTCCTAAAGAATATGGGTTTAAACAGGGATTTTTGACAGCAAAAGCTGAGCACAGTTTACAACTCCCAAAGCTACAGAAAACAGCTATATCTGAGCATAAATCCAGACAGTTTGTCTTAAACTGTTCCAGGACATCGTTGGCCCATTTCTCAGATATAATATGGCCCCTGCTGTGCCACTTTACCAGTGCACATGGGCTATAAAGTCAGTTTACCTGTCTCTCCAGGAATTTTTCCAATTCTTCTGAATGATGTAAAGCTGGCATAGTTGCCCACTGCTGCCTCCTCACATGGGTCTGGGGCAAGGGAAGTGCTCAGCCAGGCCACTCCTGCACATGTCTAGTCCCAGTGGCTGGAATGGTCCCTCGGTGCCATGGGCAACCACGTGCAAGCTAGAGCAGCCCTCCAGGAGCTTGAACATGTAATGGGAGCCAGACTGGCTCTTAGGCTCAGAATGCAGAAAGCACAAAGGTGGCATGAAACCACACTTGCCCCTCCCAGCTCACCCATTCACATGCCAAGTGGAGCTCATCTGGAAGAGAGAATTGAGCCCAGTGTGTTTCCTCCACCCAACACAGTAAACCCATTATTCTGTAACTGTAACTGAAAGTGATTCCTGGTCAGGTGACAGAAATGGCTATTGAAACCCACTGGACGTTAAAGATGTTCCTCAATGAAATATGCATTTCACAAGAAAAGCCAATCTAGATTCTTAAAATAAAAATCACAGGCAAATCATTGTCTGGACAGTATGTGCAAGGCATCCACAGAGAATCATTATCATGTCATAGATTACACTGGTCAGGAAATGAATTGTGAAAATCTTTGGATGCACATATTTGTAGGAGCAGCTGTGGTTGCATTCAGAGAGAGTGTACAGATGGGCTAGTGGCTAAAGAAATGGAATGGGACTTCGGAGTAGAACTAATCAGAAAATGTGGCGGGGGGGGGGCGCGTTGTGAAAAAAATCAACGTTATGTTTTATCTTCCCATTAAAATGGTGACTTTTTGATGAAATAACAGAAACCAAAATATTTTGTGCCCAAAACCTGAAATATTCCCCACGACAATGCTGGGGGGTTGGGCATTAGTTTTGTTTTGTTTTGACACCGTATCAAAGTTAACATGGAAAGGAGACATTTTTTGTGAGTTGTTTTGTTTTTAAACCAGGAAACTCAACTTTCCAATGAAAAACATTTTGACCAGCCTTACTCAGAAGACCTGCATTCAATTCCCAGCTCTGCCTCAGACTTCCTTAGAGACTTTGGACAAGTGGCACATCTGAAAATGGACAGCTCCCAGCTTCAATCTGTCTTGTCTATGTAATCAATGAGATATTCAGACCAGGGGCTATCTCTTACTATTTGTACAGTGCATAGCGCAAAGGAGGATCTAGAGACTACCATAATACATATAATATATTATAATAATTCACACAACATGTGCATTTTTATTCAAAGGTACTTGTGATTTTCCAGAATTATAACCACATTCTTGCCGGGATTAGTTGCCTGTTCCTTAAATGGAATCCATTAGCTAAACATAAACACTCCCTTTTCATAGCATTTTTCTAGTGTGTTCTTGCTACTTGTTATTGTTTAGTTACTTTGTAAGGTAAATAAATCTATATGTGAAAAAATAATTAGCGCACATATATAACAGCAATATTTTTATGTGATACATTGTAAAGCTTTTGTGCATTATTTAGAAACATATTTGTTCAGCTTCTTTGAGGTCAGAAAAAGGCCAAAATAATAGTTTACTGTGGCTGATAGATCAGAGAGATGCAGCTCACATGCTCGACCATCTTTGCTTCATTTCTATGCTGTGATAATGAAATGCTGTTCGTATTTTGACATCAGTTATCATTATGCAGTTGAATCAACTATCTATTAGGTCTTGGTGAAGTCAGAGTGATTTGTCTGTTACCCACATAGCTTGTCTAACCCAAACTTCTATTTCCAGGGCTCTATTAAAGCATCAATACCATAAGCCTGGACCTAGGTTCCAGCTCCTGGAGTCATGTGATGATGTCAGAATAGCAGATTTAATTTAAAATATTAATAATGTTTCTAATCCATATTGCTGCAAAGAAAAGCTTGAAAGTGTGACTGGAATATAACTACTGATGCAGTGATGTCTGCACACAGCCTGAAACAACAGCTCTAAGAGGTGTGAACTGTCCCATTCTGAGCTCCAAACTGGCTGACACCATTCCAGCAAAGGTCTCTGCATGTGAGGACCTTGCTCTCATGGCAGTTCCCCCCACACAAAGGGCATGTTTATGCTTGAGCTGGGGGTGTAATTTGCAGTTTGGGTAGCTGCATGCATGCTAGTACAGTACAAATGGAACTTCAGCCATGGTGGTATGGGCTGAGTGCAAGCATGCCTTGGACCCTAGGTACTTACTAGAGTGGCTAACCCCTCCCGCTGCCCACACCATGACAGCTACCCTTCTATTTTTAGCACACTAACTCTCTATTAGAGCTAGTGTGCATATGTCTAGCTGAGCTGGAAATTACACCATCAGCTGGACTGTAGATGTACCCATAGAGTCCTCTACTCAGATGGATGAGGCCAAGTCCTCCCTTTCTCACCTGCATCCTTCCCTTCCAGACACACTCACTGAAGCCAGGGTTGGTAGTGAAAGGAGGCACCAGCATTCCCAAAAAGGAGTGGTGATGAGATCCTAACCTTCTCAGCCACCACCAGCCCAAAATGCATAGAGGGCCACAGCATGGGGACTGAGACCTAGGAGACCTGTGTGTAGGGCCCTGAATTGCCGTACTCTGTCCTTGTCTGTCCCTTGCTGGAAGAATGGATTCCTAGACCTCCAAGCTCTTTTGCATCAGCTGCTTCTCCCCATGCTCCAAGCATCGTGTACAGAGAACAAAATAGATGTATTTGAATCCAACGTAACTAGAGCTGGGCCTAGACTGCTTGCCGTGGAAGCAATGAAATGGTGAGTAATGATAATTTTCACTTGATTCAGACCAACACTAAAAACTGCAAAAAAATTCTCTCAAGCGTAAAATAAAGCGAACGCCTTAGTACTCCGAAAACTCGTCATAATGGACAAAATGAAATCTGAGAACGATAGAATTTAACTGAAGGGCTGGTGCAATGATCCATGACAGCATGGAAACCATGAGCAGCAGCTAACTGCATGTGTGCAGAATCAGCAACAGAACTCCTGACCTTAACTCTAGAAACACAGAGAGCTAAGAAAAGTGAAACTAGCTCATCCAGCAGAGGGAACCAGCATACACGCAGGGCCTGATATATTTTTTCCTGTGGAGGGCAATATATTAAAGGTCAATATATTACAACAGCACCTCTCTCAGATTCCATTTCTTCACTATTTGAGGTTATATTCAATTCACCATTTGGAATATCAATAGGACAGGATCATTCATTTGAAAGGCCCAAAATGTACGTGGATGCAGGGACATATCACAGCCACGTTTTTAAAAGGCCTTGCCCGAATCTCCCCTTTTGGGCCCACAAATACCTGCTGGTATAAATAATTGCAGACACAGATGATATCACTTAGCTCATTTAGGCCTCAAACTATCTGATTTGCAGGCAACAAAAGTGAGTCTATTTTGGCGCACGGCCTGGAGTTGATAAACTACTGGCCAGACTAACATTAAGCCATTGGCTAGATTAGTGCGAAGCAGCAGAAATTCCTTTCCGTCAGCCTGAATTCCTCTTGGGGCTCAGCAAGCTCCTTTTTGCTGAATTAGCCCAGCAGCAAAGAGTAGCGTGATGGTCCCAACCTCATCTCTCTGCACCCCACTAACATAGCACAGAGCCTATGCTCCCGCATCTGCTGAGTGTGGAATGTGAATGAGTAGGGCCCTACCAAATTCACAGCCATGAAAAACACATCACAAACCATGAAATCTGGTCTCCCCCCGTGAAATCTGGTCTTTTGGGTGCTTTTACCCTATGCTATACAGATTTAAATAGCTGAAATCATGAAATTTATGATTATTTGTATGATTTTATGATTGTTATTGTTTTAAAAATCGTATGGCTGTGAAATTGATCAAAATGGACTGTGAATTTGGTAGAGTCCTATGAATGAGATAGATGCAGGGAGCTCTGCGAGAGACAGAACTGATGGTTGCTGGAGCTGCTAAAGAGCCATGCTGGGATTGGCTCACCCATAATCCACTAGCATGAGTTGTCTCCTTCTTCTACCCTGGCAAGGGGCAGTCAGAGTCTGCTCTCCCAGTCCTTTACATACCAGTGTGGTTCTCAACAGCATCCACTCAGCTGCTCCTGTCCCCAAATAGTTGCATAATCGCCTCACAGGCTCCCTTCCTATTCACGTCCTGGTGTATGAGAGAGAGCCACTGAGAGTCACATGATGCTGCATTTGTTGGAGTGGAAACAGATAAGCTTTCCCCCATCATCCCCAGTGTGACTCTTTAGCAGCACAGCACAGCTCTGCACTTTGCCTGGCACCGCTAACACCCCCCCCCCCCCGCAGCAGCCAGTCACCTCCCCTGCGACAGCTCCCCACCCCCCTACGGTGGCTCCCCCCCCCCACATGGGCCAGCAGCTCAGCCCCCCACCCGCGGCAGCCTCCCCCACCCGCGGCACCTCCCCAGCTCCCAGCTCAGCCGCGGAGCCAGGAAGCGGAAGGCAGCTGCGGCGAGCCGCCCCCCAAATCCTGGTGCCTTAGGCGACCGCCTAGGGTCGCCTAGTGGGCGCGCCAGCCCTGCTTCTCTAACTCTGCAGTTCTAGATGGCTTTTCAAATAACAGCCTTTCTGTGTTGTCCTTGTGATTTCTTTCAACCCTGACTGTATTAAAAATAGCTACAGAGCAATTATGTATCACATAAGAATAAACCTGCCTGCTAGTGCATCTTTCCCTGTCACTTCTAAAATAGCAGCCCTTACTGTTTCTACATTTCACTCATTTTCTGCAAAGATCAACAACTTCTGCAGTAAAAGGATATGGTATAATCAGGAGGTTGTTTGTCTAAAATAGGTATGAATCTTGCAAAAATTATACTTTGTTGATAATCCTGCTACTGTGTTTAGCACCAAGGACACTTACTCTAGGGCATATATAACTCTGTTAATTTCAATGGAATTGCACCTACCAATGCCAGGGATAAATTTTGCTGATAAAGTCAGATTCATAAATAAACTACAGCTTTTTTGATTCAGAGGATACAAAGCAGCTATTAACTCTGGCACAGCCAAACAATTAAATTAGGATAATGGGTGCTTTGTTTATGGAGCAGTGCAGTGCAGCTGGAGTATACTGGGGAATGTGGTTCCAAGTGTCTATAGTAAGTTTTATACTGGTCTGAAGTTCAAAAATGTGATGCTATGTAACTAGAGATAGACTGATGCATGCCTTTGATTTTTCAGCCATTTGTATATTTTGCCATCGTTTTAGTATCCTAGAGATTAGTTTGGGTTTTGAAGAGATGATTCCCCTGACATATCAGAGTGACATTATGATAATCACACACAATAGTATTACTCTAATATTCCCTTCTAGCTTCACTCGAAGTGTCATCAATACCACTGAAATGTTACATAAAAATGTTTTTTCTTTCAAAATCTCAAAGCAATTGTTTTCCAACCCTGAAGTCAAATCTTCTAATAATGATCTCACATTATATTGTTTTTCATCCTGAAAGATTCCAAAATACCATAACAATCAGTTTTGCACTGCCCACTTTGCACTCTTACTGTGATGTAAAGCAGCCCTAATCCACTGCTTTCTAAAAGTGTTTATGTCTTCTCAAACTAAAATTTCAAGTAAACCTCTATGAACATATCCAGTTTTGGTATTTCAGCGTCATCATTCAAAACATACTAAAAATGTCTATGGATGGAACCACAAACAAATAGATAGACCACATCACTACCATCCTTTGTGGAACAACAAATGAAACTGTTGATACGTACAACTTGGACAATAACTAAAGCCAAATAGAGCAGCAAAGAAGGATCATCCAAGAGTTAAGCAGCTGTGTCCCCAAGGCAGTAGCTTGTAGGGGAACTACTGTTCCAAAATATTCATTTAGTGAATAATTGAAAGCAGACTGTGCACTGGTCAATATCTCTGTTGAGCCCCAAAGGTGATGAATCTTTCTCCACAGTCTCCCCAGCAGCTGCAAATCTAATCCATAGCCACCCCAGTGCAGACAGAAAGCCACCAGCACTGCAGCTGCAACAATTCAACCAGTCTTCCTAACTCTACCCCATAATGCAGTGCCTTAAATGTAGGGGCTTCCATCAGCTGGTACAGGTGGATAGCTTGGACAGCAGCATCTCTGTCTGTCTAACTGCACAGATGACTCAAGAAGCTGTTGAACAAACCCAGCAGGGAACGTCTTTAAGTAATTCCTTTAATCACTACAACAAGCCTCAAAACCACAGCTTTCATCTGGTTTTGAAAGCCAAAAGGGATGGAGTCAAAATGGCCTTTGAATGCCAAAGGGGACAACTGGGAAACCTATTCCAGGAAACGAAGAAGTGAAAAGGCTTTAGTGGAATTGAAGTCAGCGGCACTTAGATGAAGGTGATTTGAGAGGAATTATGGCAGCCTGGCCTTATCCCTGAAGCTGGCTCAACGTTAGCAAGATTTTCTTGTGACTTCTGTCAGAGCGATAATTCCAATAACCTCACAGGATGTTGAGATAATAAAGAAAAACAATGTCACAGAAGAACCCTCCTGGGAACTGAACTCAAGATCTTATTTTTGTAATTCCATTATTTGGTGGCTAGTTTTTCAGTACCTTGAAACAATAAAAACTCTTCCATTTATAAATTATACAAGTGGACTAATTTACTGCACACAAGGCCTGTGGGACCCCTGTGTCAGGCTTCTTTTGCTAGGGTAGAGTGGGTTTTATTGTTTTTAAAGGAAACAGTACCAATGGAATATACAGAGTGGTTCAAGAAGATGTACAATTACATTTCCTACCTAGCACATTATGTCTGGAGGTTCATAAGTGCCTTTTAACATTTAGATTTTAATCCCTGCTCTGAGATAGTCTGAAATAAACACACCTACAACAGCAGAACAAGATTTTACTTGTATTGGGAGGGGGGGTGACCTTACGACCTCGAGCTCCTAAGAGGCTGTTGTTGGCATTCTGGCATCCCTACAGGTGATGGAGGCTACATAAGTACCAAGATAAATGGATGAACAGATAGGCACATATATAGAAAATTGACTTCAGTGGATCTACACTGATTTACAACAACACAGGCTCTGGCCCTCTTATCAGATTGCTGGCCTCAAGCTATTATTTTGCAAATCTAACTTGCTATCAGTGAAGTATTTGCAAAGCACCAGGGGGTTGCTCCTTGTTTTTACAGAGATGAAAAAGAAAAGGAAGTCCTGGGATGCCCTAACCTGCCAAATCACAAACATTCCTTCTTAGCTGCACAAGAAAGCATCAATTACTGTAGATCCAAATTACTGTGGCAAACCCTGAATAAAGGTTGTTCTTTAAATAAAAACAAACATGAACCAAAAGGGCATTATTGATCACTGTTATTAACATGGTGGGTCAACATAATTTAAACCTCTCCATTAAGACATAAAGATGTTTTTTCAAGACGGGGCATCCATGCAATTATTGCACTGAGTAGGAGGTAGAAATGTAATTATGTAAACTAACTAAATTAAGAGGATTGCACGGTTCATTATAGTTCATTTTTTTGTCAGCATTTTGGATCACCAGCTGGCATGGAATTTCATTTCCATTAAAATGCATTGATTGCATCTCTTCTGTGAAAACGGATCATTCTGCTCACATGAGTGGCTCAGGCTTCGAGCATTCCTTCTGCCTATCATTGTCATTATAACTCAGGTCTCTAAGCACCTTTTGTCTTCTCTGACTGCAGCCAGCTGGACTCCTATCCCCTGCTGGAAAGAAGTCTTTGAGAAGGCAACACACTATGAGCAAGCAGTTATAGAATCATACATGTTAGAAGGAACCACTCATGATGCATGTTTTGTTCTTATTATTACAGTGGCACTGAGATCAGGGCCCCATTGTGCCAAGCACTATACAAACACATGCCCTGCCCCAAAGAGTTTACAATCTTCATGGACAAAAGAAGGGAAAGAAGGAAGACGTATTATCCCTGTGTTACAGCTGGTGAACTGAAGCACAGAGACACCAAGGCTGGGATTTTTAAAGTCATCTAAGGGAGTTACGCATGCACCGCCCATTGTATTTCAGTCAGATGTAGCACCTAACTCCCACAGGCTCTTTTGAAAATCCCAGCCTAAATGACTGTCCAAAGTCACATGGGAAGTTTGTAACAGAATCAGGTGCTGAACCCATTCTGAGTCACATGCCCATGCCTTAGCCACAAGACCATCCTTCCTCTAATTTACTTCCTCAGGCCACTTCAAAGCAGGAATAAACAAGCCTCTATTGCTGAGTACAAACATTAGGGGCTCACCAACACACCAGGCAATGACCTGCTCCATTAAACTGTTTGGGGTTTTTACTTGGTGTTTGTGTATGATGGTCCCTGCTCTTTTCATATGGTCATTGTCATTTGTTGACTAAAACCCAGATGAAATAATCTCAGGTTGCTCTTTCTGCCCTCTGAACAAGTGTCCTATCTATAACAGGTAAATCATGCTAGAATTCCTGCCAGAATGTTTTCTCCTGTCAAAGAATTGTTTGAGCCCAAAGGCTTTCCAGTACAAAGGCTATTACCCCATAAAATTGGACTTGCATGGCTTTTCTGTATGGTTACACATGTCAATTTCTGACTTAAAAAAATATTCCAAAAGAAGGATGTACGTCTCAGTATTTCTGATTCAAATTGTTAGCATGTGACATTTGATTCTGCAATCCATTATAAATAGAAAAATGTCCAACAAATATAAAGATTGTAAATGGACACATTTAGTCATGAGAACTATCTTAATTATTTTATTTGTTGAACATTAAAAAGAGAGAGAAAGAACCCACTGAAATACAGACACAGAGATGTCTGCAGTGAGAAAAATGACTCCTGGCTCAGAAACTTGCTTAAGTAATATTTTCCCTAAAAACACAGGAAAAGAGACCCAATTCGGGTGCCTGAGTAAAGTGATGGATGTCTATGCTGTGTGAGTTTCGTATGGATGCTCATTTGATTTTTTCATCTTATAGCATTTGAAAAGGTTTTTCTTGACGTAAGCACCTTACTCTATACTTGTGTGTAATAAATGAGCATTCCTGTGTGTGACTAAGCAAAAGGAACCTATGAAAATCTCCCCCTACAGTGTGTAAATTACAGATGAAACATTTTCTTGTTCCCTTCCAAATGTATTAACATACTGGTTTTGCAGATAAATTATGGATCTGAGAGCACTACGTCCTACAGTCCTCAGTATAGCACAAAGACACACAGTGTTCACCTACACATGGGACACATTGGTACAATAACTGGTCAGATATCAGAGGTCTGCCCCAAGTTTGCATGCAACATAGATTATTGTGGTCACTCCCATTTTTAATATGAAGGTATGGCACATCGAAGCTACAGACCCCAATGCACATCCCAACAGAACTTGTGCTCTTTATGGTCTGTATCTTCAGGCTGAGGAAGCTGCATACTAGAACATTAAGGACTACATTTGACCCACAGGCCACAGTTTGGGCACCTATTGTATATTCAAATGTCATTAATAGCACAGGTTAGCCCGAACATATCCCCCCCAACCTCAACCTGTTCAATGCTCGCTAAGGGCCAGATTCTGCCACCTTTACTCAAACTTAACTCTTCTATTTGAACAAATTCTTCTATTTGAAGAATAAGGTACTAATCATCATAAAGATGGCAAAATTAGGCCCTAATGTAACAGTTACTGATACATCTAAAGACTCATCTGGAAAGAGCAGAGGTAACCTAGTTCTCCCTCTAATATAGTAATGCCATCAGTAAAAGCTGGTGATCTCCTTTTGGATTATTTTGTAGATGGCTGTAGAATCTATGCTGTACTTTTTAATTTAATGTTGCTGTATTTCTACTGGCTTTCTGTGCAGCTGCACAGATGTGCTGTAGGGCCTGTAGCATATTCGCTGCACATCTCAGACCATGGCATCATGTCAAATGGACTAAGAAGTTGAACTAGATTGTTTGGTCACATGGCCTGTTGTCTACTGCAGAATCTGACTTCAGTCTGCAGGTTTATTTCACATAACTTCAAAACAGAAGCCACCATAGTGCCATAAGTTGCTATTCTTCCTCTTAGCTACCCACCCACATATGTTTCAAAATAAACCTTTCAATTTTCTTCACGATGAACTTCCACTTATTGATGATTAAATAAATAGTTCAAATTTGATGGGCAAATTACAAAATCATGCAGCTAATGTTAGTGCATTCAAAAAATGCTAAAAAAGCAATAACCTTCCCTCTTGACCTTTGTTTACAGAAGTGCTGACCACCCACAACTCCAGCTGTCATCAATGGGAGGCTCAGGTCCCTAGTGCCTCTGAAAATCTAGCCCATGGTGTATATATCGTATATATATGAACAATTAATAGACCTTGGGTTCATAAAACTCCTGGTTAAATGAAGGTCACTAATAGCTTTTGAATGTAACGCACACAATGGATTCTTCCCTGTTTATAAAATCCTCCCTTTCCCCCCAAAGAAGGTTTGAATATTTTTGAAACATTTCAGGGAAAAAAAAGATGTTGATCTGTGTATATGTGGGGAGCGGCGGGGTGTTTGTTTTGTTCTGTTTTGTGGTGATCAAATCTGATAAAATAAAAACAAAGCAAAATCTTCACCAAAATTGTGAGCCAAACAAAACCTGATTTGTTATTCAAAGAATTTCAGTTACCTACCATTTTGTTCTCTCTTTTTTCCACCCTCGGCATCTCCTTTATTTTGAGCAGGAACAGGAGCCGAATTACCTTAACAAGACACCAGAAAAATCTGTTAATTGAAGGATAGCACATCCAGTTGTAACCTTGAAATACTGGAGACAGATCTCTCGTTAAAGTCAAGAGTCATTCAGTACTTAATAGGATCCCATCAGCGCTTCACATAGACACTGAGTTTGTGAGGTCCTAAATTCCTACTGCTGGCTATTGTCTGGAAGCTGGTCTCTGCTTACAATGTTATCTCAAATATGTCAGGACAATTTGTCCAGTATCTTCCAGTTTCAGATACTACTTACTCTCAAATCCAACCTGGAACCACCACTGCAAAGACCAGGATGATGGGGATCAACAGTTTGTCACTCAGGATTATGCTTATCAGTGCAAATTCAGCTGTCAGCAAACCCACCACCATCCTATGCTCTGCTATCAGATGGGCTACCCGACCTTGTCTATGTCATGAGACTTGTGTGGCATAGATGTAAAGGCCATGGTTTTCGCTTAGGCTCTTAAATCCATATTTCAGCATCTAAATAAGTCATTTGTGAAAGTGTGTGGCACCCAACAGCTCCAATTACGGTCATTGGGAGCTTCTGTAATCTCAGCACTTTTCAAAATCTGACTGTTTAGATGGGTAAATATGAATTTGATTGGCACAGTATTTTTTTTCAATGGATAAACTATTAGTCACATTTCTGCCACAAACTTTCATGTAGCGTTCCTCAGCAAGAATGAGGAGACAGGTACTGCATCAGATTTGAGTCCTAGTCCTGTTTTGACAAATCAGCTTGAACCTGTCCTAATGGGGCTGAATCCATCAAACCTGAACTTTAACTATAGGCTCATAACAGGATTCAACAGTGGGAAAATTGGGTTTCCTGAAACACAAAACTTCTTAAACTGCATAGGTAGGGTGCCCACATTACCCAAAGGGAAAACGGGACGCTGAACTGGGCTGGCATGGGTGGCAGGTATAATAGGCTAGGGGAGGGTTGCAGGGTTTGGCAGCGAAGGTTTTTCTTTATTATGCCCCATTAAAGTTCCAGGGCAGCTGAGGAGGCACAGATGGGCATGGGCCAGAACCTGCATGGAGCATATGAAATGCATCTTCTAACAGACACTTTTCCCCTGGGCGGGTTGGGGCTGAGAAAGGGGAGGCATGGTGCAGCTTCAGCCAGCCCCGGGCTCCTCTGGGTGCAGGGGAGGTGGGGAGGCTCGGGGGGCTTCAGCCAGCCTGAGGCTCCTCCAGCCGAGGTGGGGGGTGCTCCAGGGTGCAGCTGGCCCACAGCTCCTCCAGGAAGGTGTGTGTGGTGGGGCTCGGTCCTTAGGCCAGCCCAGGGCTCCTGCATCCAAGAGGGCTCTCCAGACAGGGGGATGGCGTCTCAGGACACCGGCTGTGGGGAGGGTGCGGGCAGAAGGGGTGGAGCCAGGGGCTCCACCCGACACCCGCGGGGGCTGCCTGAACCGCTCGCCCCAGTCCTCCCCCACCTCTATCTCTCTGCGCATGGGGCTGGTGCATGCCCTGCCCCCTCTACACTCCCCATGTGTGGGGCTGTCCCAAGCCGCTGGCCTGAGCCTTGCCTCTCGTCTGAGCCCTGCGCAGAGCTGGCGTCGCTGCTCCCCCAAATCCTGCCTGCACCTCGTGTGGCTGGTGTTGCTGCTCACCGGAGTCCTGTTCTTTCCTCCACCCCACCCTGCAGGGCTGGCATTTCATGTTCCTCTTCACCCCACTAGGGGTGCATGCAAAAGTGGGCATTTATAGACTCATAGACATTAAGGTCAGAAGGGACCATTGTGATCATCTAGTCTGACCCTGTGCAGAACGCAGGCCACAGAATCTCACCCACCCATTCCTGTAATAAACCCCTAACCTATGTCTGAGCTACTGAAGTCCTCAAATCATGGTTTAAAGACTTCAAGGTGCAGAGAATCCTCCAGCAAGTGACCCGTGCCTCATGCTGCAGAGGAAGGTGAAAAACTCCCAGGGCCTCTGCCAATCTGCCCTGGAGGAAAATTCCTTCTCGACCCCAAATATGGCGATCAGCTAAACCCTGAGCATGTGGGCAAGACTCACCAGCCAGACATCCAGGAAATAATTTTCTATAGTAACTCAGATCCCACCCCATCTAACATCCCATCACAGGCCATTGGGCATATTTACCGCTGATAGTCAAAGATCAATTAATTGCCCATCATACCATCTCCTCCATAAACTTATCAAGCTTAGTCTTGAAGCTAGATATGTCTTTTGCCCCCACTGCTTCCCTTGGAAGGCTGTTCCAGAACTTCACTCCTCTGATGGTTAGACACCTTCATCTAATTTCAAGTCTAAACTTCCTGATGGCCAGTTTATATCCATTTGTTCTTACCAAGGCAAGAGCAAATGGGACAAATACCCACTTTTGCACACACACAAAAAAAAGTCAGGAAGGCTGGGACAGGGCTTAAAAAAGAGACTGAACCAGCCAAAATGAGACTTATGGTCACTCTATGCATAAGCATGTAAACCTATGCCAACAAATTTCTAGTGACCTGGGGTGGGAGATGGGTTGCTAAATTCTTTTAAACAGAACTCTGAAATCAATGTAATCACAGTCACTCATTATTTACTGAATTTTAAACGTGTTCGTTCAGATTTACAGCTTTGCTCTGACTCCACCACCAAAGCATTAATGCCAGGAGAAAGGGCTGTTAATGAACTATTGTGGATTCCTTTCCATTCAGGGGTTGATATGCAGCTATTGGCGACACTGCCAGAGATTGAGTTGTGAGCGCTGGTCCTGTTGTAAAATTCATCATTCTGGCATTCTAGAAAGAATTCTGATTAGGTTCTGTTATCTGATCACTAGTTCCACTGGCAGAGGAGAATGGTCTGTGATTAGGTGATGATGTGCTTGCAGGCATGAAAGGTTCTGTTTCTAACCTTCATTTTCACTTCTGTACATCTGTAGGCAGTTCTGTTCCTTTTTAATTTTCATTTATTTGGGGTGATTCTTTTCCATCACTGTAAACTTCCCTTGAATCTTCTTATCACTTATCACAATTCCAAATGTATCAATATAACTCTTTCAACATGTGAGAAAAATACCAAAGTAGCTTCTACATTTTAACTAGTGGGATTGCTAAAAGAACAGTATCAACATGAATTAAAGTTCACTGTAAAATGATTGGCTGATATTATTTCCCATCAACCAAGAATGAGTTGTTTGTAAGTGTCTTGAAATCAGGATGTAAATTAAAAACATTTTAAAAAGTGCTCTGTTTTCCCCTTTTGTTAATTACCATTATCTCTCTTTCTTTCTCTCTCTTTCCATGAAGTACAGTAAGTTAAAGAGCCAGCTCCTTATTTGGTAAATCATTGTAGCTTCATAGACATTAGTGGATTAGATGACGATCTGGCATCAGATCTAGAACAGAGTGATCCGCCTCTTCCTGGACTGAAAAACAAGACAAAACAAAAAAAAACCTGCACCAGGATATAATGACCAAAGATTCAGGCATTATTTTTTGAGTTGAACATGCAATTCAAAGAAATGCCCCATGTGTTTATTTCACACAGGTGGATACATACATCTCTATGCATGAATACCGGAGCTCTGCATGAATATGTTGTTAATAATATTTTGGAAAGCCATCTGCTGCCCATGCACAGTGTGAGGTTCTCAAACACAAATTTTGCTGTTCTGAGACAAAGTTCTTCAAATATATCAAAGCTACTTGTCCTCTTTGAGGACCAAGTTCATGGTGAGTTTGAAGTTTTAAAAGAATCTATTTCTGAGTTATCTGAGTGCAATATATAGCCCCTGAAGATTTTCCAAAAGGATGGAAAGAATTTTAGGCTTGGATAACTGAAAAATAGCTAAGAACAATGTTAAGAAACTTTGCAAGAAAGAAGTCCTTTGGGTTGGGAAAAAGAATGAAAAAAATCAGGTGAAAAGAGAAGAAAATCCATTGACTATGGTTGGTGCCTTTGAGTTTAATGGGAGTTCCGCAAGATGTGTTTACAGATTGGAATCACTGTGTATTAAGTTACCATGTAACATGGGGTCACCAAAGCATTTAAAAGAAAAGATCTTCAGAGTTTTTTTTTTAAACAAAAAAACATATTTTCCCCTACCCTAGTTCTCAGAAACAGCTAAGCATTTTTGGCTGATATTTTCAAATAAAACTTCCAGTTCAGACAGAAATCCAGCATGGAAGATTTCACCCCAAACAGTTAAAATTTAGAAAAATTATAAGCAACTGAAAAAAAGAGTCTAATAGTGCGAAGTGTTGGGCAACTTTAACTATAGATGCCAGCCACGCCTATAATCATGTTTAGTAACATGCACTTCTGTATATATACACACTGTAAAATGCTTTGTACAGCCAGATTCTCATTTATACTAAGATCCCCATACACCACTCTAGCAGTGTAAAGGAGCCTTAATATGGGTGTAAATATATGGCCTTAGTATAAATGAGATTCAGGCCTTTAATGTTTATATTTCATTAAGCCTAAAAGTTTAGGTTTATTCTAGATCACTGTATTCAGAATTATGCCAACAAGCTGTCTCCACCCCCACCTAAACGACCAAACTACTAGCCCCCTCTACCATGAATGGCAGCCATAACTACCGAAAAGCATCTACTTTCTCTTTTCTGAAATGTACTTTTCCCACTGGAGTCCCTAGAGCATAATGACACCAAATCACTCGCACCTGACAACAAGGAAAGGTCATTCCCCAGTGGAAATAAAAGCCAGTCATTACTGTCAGATATGTCCTCAAAAGTTACAAAGAATTCTCTGAACGGGACCCAAGAGGAGGCAGTGCTGTCCAAGTAAGGGCAGGGGCACTACTTCCCAGTGTGTCTGCAATCCTAAATCTAGTGTGTGTCTGCTGTGTTGCGGTGCAAGTGCAGTACTTCACAATATAACAAGACAAGGTGCTATTATCTGCATGTTCAATCAGATTCACTCAGGGTTTTTGCTATCATTGCACTTTTATAGAATACGCCACTTAATGTAGAGATTAAATATTCAATAACTACATTTGGCCACTGGAAATGGGGGGCTTAGAGTAAAAAAGCTTGTCTATAATGTAATACTTGCACATTTTATCCTTCCCCTTAAGGAGTAGTTTGTCCTATCATAACTCATGGTGAGAAGTGCTTTAGTCTTCAAATAGTAAATATAAGTCTTTACTTACCTATGCTGTCAGTTATGCACCTTTTTGCAGCACTACATTCTTGTAAGCAAATACAGTCTGCTTCTCTATGAACCGTGCCTATAAAATACACAGCTTGTCTATATTACTAAACCAAGTGATTTAATTTTCTATAACCTCAGGAATTAAGTTTCAGTAACCCATAGCAGATTTAGCTCTCTACTGGAGAGGCAGCTCAGCTGACTGTTTATTTAGTGTATTATTACTAGTGTAATTTATTTAGTGTATTATTAGGAATTATTAATTTTCCACTCTTAATAACCACTTCCCTAATATTAACATGAATTCACATTAACAGAATTAACACTACCTGTAAATCTGCAATGTATTTGGCACCAATTAAGTTTTAAGTGCTGATTGCATGTATGGATTTAGTCTGATGGACAATGTCAAAACCAAATCATGCAAAAGATTAGGGATAGATCACACAGATAAACCAGTAAACTGAAATCTCACTTAGCAGCTGCAGAAGTCAACCTGGACTTTGTGTCTCAGTGCTGAAAGGCAAAAAAAGATAGAAGAGAGTTTATGACACTAGCAATTTATAGTGTATTTCTGCAATTCACACATGTGTCTTCATTCCTTACTAGAAAAAAAGAAACAAAACCACCTGTGAAAAATATGGGAAAAATCTGTATTACATTTACCTCTGCTTAGTCGATTATTGTCATGTGGCTGGCTCTATGGAGCACTAAGGGTTAATTTCTGCTGGAGCTCTCCACACATTCATAGGCAAGAACAGTAGCTCACCTGTATTCAAATGGACAATTCAGGTGTTAATTTCTTTGAAGTTTACCTCCACGAAGGCGGTGTGGGGGGAGATCAGGAGTCTCAGAGAGGTGGGAGATTACAGCATGGTGCTATAGACAGGAACTGAGAACAAATGACTTGAGAACTGTTGGAAGGACAGCCCTTAGGCCTTGGCTACACTTGCGAGTTACAGCGCAATAAAGCCTCCCAGAGCGCTGTACCTCACTCACTGTCTACACTGGCAAGGCACGTACAGCGCTGTATCTCCATGGCTACAGCGCTGCTGGTACTCCATGTCCCCGAGAGGAATAACAGCTGTTGCGTAGTGGCTGAGACGCTGTTGTTGTAATGTAGTCGCTGGAGTACACACTGACTGACCTCTGGAAGCTCCCTTTGTTTTGAAATGGCACGTCCGGGTTGGAGTTCAGAGCTCTGTTCTGGGGGCTGCTTATCAAAAAAACAAACACAGCTAGTGTTTGTTTTGAATGAGTGAGAGCCAGGCAGGGGGGCTCTGTTAGGAGTGCCGACAGCAAACGGTAGCTTGAAGAGAGAGGCGGCGGGGGGAGGGGAAGGGTTTGGGGACCGTTTCAGTGATGGTTTCTCTACTCAGCTGTACGAAGGCGGGTTTAACTCACAGTGCTGTACAGCTGCAAGTGTAGCCTTAGCCTCAGACACAGAGGTAGGGTCTGCAAAGAAGCAAACTATAACTTGGTCATAGAATCATAGAATATCAGGGTTGGAAGGGACCTTAGGAGGTCATCTAGTCCAACCCCCTGCTCAAAGCAGGACCAATCCCCAATTTTTGCCCCAGATCTCTAAATGGCCCCCTCAAGGATTGAATTCACAACCCTGGGTTTAGCAGGCCAATGCTCAAACCACTGAGCTATCCCTCCCCCCCCTGAGAGTTAGGGGTACCAGAGCTAAATTGGGCTTATCTAAATTTTGAAGACAATTCTTTGGTAAGACAATGTGTGTAGACCTAATGGGTCTGTCTACTCAGCCAGTGGCAACAAGCCCTGTAGCACGGTCAAGGTCAACAGACTTGGGCTCGTGTTACCATGCTAAAAATAGCTGTGTAGACAGTGCTTTTAAGTTACAATTCAAACTGGAGTTTGGGCTCTGAAGCCTAGGAAGGGGAGTGCGTTTCAGCTGTTCCATACCCCTGAGCTCCAGTCCTAGCCACAATATCTACATAGCTAATTTTAGCACAGTGGCACGAGCTACACAAGCCCTAGTCTACCACCTTGGGCTTGCACGCTTTCTGCCATCAGCTGTCTAGATATACCCTTTATTGTGTTTACCCTTTTCTCTCAGGTTTCTGTGTTCCTATGGATACCTATATGATATTTTATTTTGAAGAGACTGTGCCACTGTTCATACTATTCACAGCTCCCAGAGGGAAGTCCATAGCAGAAACCAAACCCAGTTGAATCTGCTGAGGTAACATGGTTGGTAAGCGGGGTTCTGAAACAGGGAAACCCAGTCTAAAAGTGAAACGTGAAGGAGAAGGGCCTGTCATTTGGATGGCTGCCCACAGAGGGACTGAGAGAGAGGTCAGAAGTACCTTGGAACTGTGATAGCGATGAAGACAGTGACATTTACTTTTATAAATAGAGTCATTAGACCTAGATGAAAAACCAGTATATATATTCTATATATAAAAGGTAGAAATTTCTGTGGATAAATGTGGACATTTAATCACCAAAAAATTCAACCAGTTCTAAAGCTGGTCAAAAAACCCACAAAACACAAAAATCAAAGAAAGCAGAAATTTCAGAAAATGTTGACTAGCTTTATTGGCTATCAGCTATGGAGATAAATCATAATAGAGAAATAGAGAGCTCAATATGTAATGTCAAACAAGTTGTTTCTCAAATATATCCTTTCATTCAGTTGCTTAATTTGCTTCATAGTGGTTGTTTGTGTCACCACTGCCTGCCAGACATCATCAACAGGACATCTCACACTAAAAACATGAGCATTAACTCTTTGATCTGTATTAAGTTGCTTAGATGGCAACTGTAGCAGACTCATGGAGGCCCCAATTCAGCAGTTAAGGATAGGTTAAGCAAGTACTGAAAGTTAAGAATACACTTAATAGCATTTTTAAATTTGGGCTTAACCTATTATATAGACCAGGCCATAGCGGGGAACAAAGATTCACATGGTGGTAATGTGGGTTACTTTTGTGTTAACATTTGCCACATACTATGCACTTAATCTAAGCATGGTTTCACATGGAATTTAACACAAACAATAAATATGAATATTTAGCAAATGTGAGAACATTTGCTTGAATGAACAAGCTGAAGCATTCTTGGTTCCATTCAATTCCTCAATAACAAAAAAACCCAACCAAACGAGAAAGGGTGTCTGAAGCAATCTATGATCCTCAGACTGCAAGAGGATTTAAGACAGTGTAGAGTCCTTAAAATGGATCATCTGTTGTTTAAACCATTATAAAAGATGTAGAGGGAGTCTTGCCCAGGGGAAAGTAGAATGGATTATTCTAGACCATGCTCGATGAACATATGTTTTGCAATACCCCTGTTGCCCTGAGAGCATTCCAGGTGAATGCTCAACCAAGTTAAACCTGCTCATATTTCTCCAAATTTGCCATGGCAAATTCAGAGTTAAAATAATGTTCTTTGGAGGAAAGGATAGCTCAGTGGTTTGAGCATTGGCCTGCTAAACCCAGGGTTGTGAGCTCAATCCTTGAGTGAGCCATTTAGGGATCTGGGGCAAAAATCTGTCAGGGGACAGTACTTGGTTCTGCTAGTGAAGGCAGGGGACTGGACTCAATGACCTTTCGAGGTCCTTCCAGCTCTATGAGATAGGCATATCTCCATTTAAAAAGAGTATTAGCAGGATTTCTGTTTGCAGATCCTGGGAAATAGCTAAAGAACTGCATCAGTCCCATTATTGTCTTCATTGCCAACATCTGCTTTTCCCAAGATTTGTCAATAATTGTGTCCAGTGCTGTTGACTGACTGAAGATACACAAACAAAAAATAGTGTTCTTGGGATATTTCCATGGCCATGACAATAATTTCAAAGTCTGATGATTTCTAATGACAGGTACATAGACTTTAGGCCAGAAATACTGTATTGTTGTACCGATGCCTCTTTTCTAATATGCAATCTAAAGTGAAATTTAACACACTTGTACTGCCCATGTTTTTCACGCTGAATGGAGGAGAGCAGAAATATATACACCCCAAAAGCTCCATTAATGAAACATTAAATAATTCTCATCCTTAAATACTCAGAAATTAGGAAAAAAATAAAAATTAAAGTTCCCACCGCAACGTTAACTCATCCACATTAAACCTTTAATGTCATTTGGAATACTATCTGTGATCCTGAAATAGATGCCTTAAGGTAAGCAATGGTCCAGAGTCTCTGCACTTTTCCGCTGATGTCCACAGACCTGCAACAGTTTTCACCAAGAGAGAATCTAGCTCTTGATCTGTAAAATGTCTGAGAGATCATGCATTCCACAAAATACTTTGTCTAACGAGGAGGGAGAAAACTTGTTCATCTTAGCCTCTGAGGATAGAACAAGAAGCAATGGGCTTAAACTGCAGCAAGGGAGGTTTAGGTTTGACATTAGGAAAAAGTTCCTAACTGTCAGGGTGGTTAAACACTGGAATAAACTGCCCAGGGAGGTTGTGGAATCTCCATCTCTGGAGCTATTTAAGAGTAGGTTAGATAAATGTCTATCAGGGATGGTCTAGAGAGTATTTGGTCCTGCCATGAGGGCAGGGGGCTGGACTCGATGACCTCTCGAGGTCCCTTCCAGCCCTAGAATCTATGAATCTATGAATCATGAAGTTATTTGAATAATGGTTATGAATGCATAATCGAATAAAAGACACTTGGAATGTGAGATCAAGAGTGGAATTTTCAAAAGTGCTCAGTGTTGGCCTAAGTCTACTCCTATTGCAGTTGATATTTTAATAGGCACAGAGTTAGGCCAATGTAGAATGCTTTTTAAATCCCACCCATAATGTTCAAACATGCTTAAAAGTTCCTTGTTGCTTCCAGGAGGCCCTAGATGTGCCAGCGGTAGATCCTATATACAAATAAATGCCTTTCTTTGGAGCAAGGAATTTGTGTTATCTACATTCTGGAAAGCATGCAAATTTATGACATTATATATAACATTAGAAATAATAAAACTGAACACAATTTAATAATATATAAATACAGCTACTTATTCTCAATGCACACAGTTCCTACTATACCATGTGCATGTTCATGACTGACACATGAAAGTGGGTAGCCACAACTACCTGTCCACCCAGGCCATATTTATCACTGGGGTATCTCAGTGCCATACACAAAAAGATGTGGTAAGATCCAATGTACAGCACTGGGTTAAAGACCATACTGTATCTGATTTGAAATTGTGTAGACAAAGCTTATCCAGAGCAGTGTTCATTACATATATTTGAAATATCCCACTCAGCTTATTTCATTAAGAATTTAAGCTTAGCAATGAACACGTTCTTCATTGAGCACTATCTGCATGAATCAGAAGAGGAGGAGCAATGTGGAGGAGACAGAAGATTCAGTCAGATGAGAAGAGATGGCAGAGTGAAGTGGCTAATTATTAATTATTATGATTATTATTGCGTATAGTGCCTAGGGATCAGCTGAATATGGGACTCCAATGTGCTAGGCACTAAAAAACAAAGAGTAAGAGACAGAGCCTGCCCTGATGAGCTTACAATCTAAATAGACAAAAGAAACAAAGGGCAGGGGAAAGGCACAGAACACACATGTAGAGTGAACAGAATGATGGTGACAAATGTCATCTTAAAGCCATTTTTAAATAGATTTCATAGAATATCAGGGTTGGAAGAGACCTTAGGAGGTCATCTAGTTCAACCCCCTGCTCAAAGCAGGACCAATCCCCAATTTTTCACCCATATCCCTAAATGGCCCCCTCAAGGATTGAATTCACAACCCTGGGTTTAGCAGGCCAATGCTCAAACCACTGAGCTATCTCTCCCCCCGAGTTTGTTGGCTTGCTTTGTGTTTAATATTTTGGGTGAGGTTCTGTTGGGAGAAGATTAGCTAAATGGAAAGACCAAGGATAGGAGAGGATATAGAAGGGAGGAGAGGGAGGGGGACAAGGCAAGGGAGGAAGGAGAAGGGTATGAAGGGCAAATAGAGTGAGGATATGCTAAAGACAATGTGAATGAGGGGGTTGGAGCAAATAGCCAATCAGCACCGGGGAGAGAACACCCAGTGTGAAAACTATGGTAAGCAGTCTGATGACATCCTGCTGAGGTTGTTTCTGTGACTGGTCTGCTGGCTCTAGAGTTCCTCTGGCTTGGGGGGCAGGCCTCTCTCTCCCAAGCCATGGGGGAAAATTTCTCTTACCCCATGAGAGGGGCGCCATCTGCACAGTTCTGGGTCCAGGGGGCACTGGTTGGAATGACTGGTCCCAGTTGAGCCCCATCTTCCCCTTTCCCCCCGAATGCTGCAATACCTTTTGAAGAGTTTTCTGTGTACGAGGGAAAGTATCGAAGTAAATGAGCACTGAGATGTAGGCAAAGGTGGTTCTTGAAAGGGAGGGCATGGGGTATGAACTGGATACAGAAACAGACAGGAAGATATTTGCCAGACTATTCACAGAAAATATGAGAAAAGGGGATACAAAGCTAGTTAAAGTGTCCTGTGCATAACCACTGAAAAGCTTATACAAGACATTTTCTACTGCATTCTCCCAGTTTTTATACTAACCAACCCCACTGCTGAGCTTCCCTCTTCACTCCGATGTATTTTTCTGACATCATTAATTCACCTAGAAAATGTGACAGTATTCTAATGTCATGGTCCCAAAAATGTCAGCTGAGGGAGAATTACTGCAGTGTTACAGACTATTGTTGTAAGATACTCTAGAATCTGTTTTATAAGGGAACTGACCAGGGTTTGCTTTTGAGCTCTGAGGAATTCCTTTCAGCAAGGTGCTCTTTAAAACACAGAAACTAGTGTTATAGACCATTTAGATAGTTCATGCTAAATATTGCTGAAAACCACTTAACCAACGCTGTGCATTCTCATGAACCCCTGTCAAACTGATATCATTAAGGCACAGGGATGGATCCCAAGCCCTCGACAGATCAGTATGAGCTGCATCAGTGAAAAACTTGTAGTCCATGCCCAAAGCTAAGTCATTATGTGCTAAAGAAGAAGCTTCTACAATACCATGTTTTTCTTGAACGCCAAACTGTAGTGGGGATATTATACCATTAATGTTTTAATGGTTTAGGAGCCGTCTCTCAACTGTACACAGCAATAAACCTGGAACAACTGGCAATAAAGTGAAAGGCATACAATTGCTTGGATTTTAGGGGGAAGTGGAATTAGTTTTGCACATGTCCAAATTTCTCATATTTTGCCAAGTCTCAGAGACAACCTGGAAAACAAACAAGTTGCTTGTTTATGCCAAAGAAAAAGAAGAGAAAGAAAAGATAGAGAGAATCAGCTTCTCCACAAATACTGTCACCCCCCAAAGCATCAAAATCAAAGTAGAGAATCATGTTGTTTTTGTTACATTGAAGACATGGCCCTACATGCCATTATCAAGGTGACAGATGGTTTGCCCAAGATGCAGACTTAAATACCCTCTTGCCTGGCTAGAGTACATTTGCTTGCACAACACTAAAATCAGGGCCTGATTCTTGTATGATGCTTAGAACTACTTTTGTTATGTGTTCCCATATACAAAGAACAGCCATGTACTTTCAGCCTAAATGCCTGTTATTACTAGGTGAAAGAAAACAACAGGAAAGAACAAATACTGGGTCTGATTTTCCACTGCCCTGCAGTGAATTCATTTACACTTGTGTAAAGAAGGCGTAAAATACTATCATTTTTTATTCAAAACAGTTTTAGATCCATAGATGCAAATGACGACACAAGGTACAGTACAGGTCCAAAATCTCCAGTAGAACAAATTATTTCCTCTGTACAAGCTGCAGCAATTCTAAGAACAAAATGGCTGCTGTCTTTACACATGAGAAGAGTTCTGGAAAATGTAAAGATTCAGTAAAGAGAAAACAAAGACAATGTAAATTCACAGCTTCACATGGAAGCTGTATGAGAAATGTGTTTTTGTCCCCCTCAAAAAAAAAGTGATGAAAAAGGAAAAGTTTGTTTTCATCAACATTTTTCTTCAAAAGTATTCAGGTTGAAAAGAAAACAACATTCAAAATACTGGATTTTTTTGGTTTAAAGTTTTTGGGGTTTTGGCAACTAAAAAACAAAACAATAACAGTTTTCAGATGGGGGAAGAGGGCTCAGTCCCCGACTCCAACACAGTTTCATGGAAATTAAATATTTCCCATAGAAATTTTGATTTTGACAAAAATGTAATTTGTAGTTGAAAAAATATTACAGAATTTTCTTTGATCAGCTCTACACTCACCACAGCAAGGAAGTCAACAGAAGTGAAGGTCACTCAGCACTTCATAGAAGGTGTTCAGCACATACCGTAATCTGGCCCTTGGCTAATGCTTTTTTGAACCATTAATTTCAATATCAGAGCAACTGGAGCGTGCATCGTTTTTTTTTCTCCTTGTAAAATTATTAGCTTTTGTATCCCAATTAAAATGGCAAAATATACACAACAATTTCAAAAGAAAATAATTTCCAAAAGATGTTGTGATATAGATGTAAAATAACATTTATACAGTACAGGGGGCTTAAATGACTGTTCAGGAGACTGATGGAGGTGATTGTCTAATAAAGGTGGAGCAGAACTGTACTCAGTGTACATTTGGGGATATATTGGGCAACTATCATACAACGTCAGGTTGCCTGTAAATAAAAAACAAAACAAAAAAAAAACCTTGACCCTAAAGCAGCAGGACGCACTAAACTATTTATGGAGAGTGTTACCAAAAAAAAAAGACTTTGGTATCTTAAATATAGCCCCATATTGTATATCCAGTTAAAATGGAGAGATTCTGCATGGGAGAATAAATGCTTTTCTATAAGTGAATTAAGCAAAATTGCAACAGTTTTCTTTTTTCATATAGGGCCAAATTGAAATCACCACAGTCCTGCTGATGGTCCTATTGAAATTCTTCAAATCAGCTGGAGATAGGCAACCATGATTAGGCCCTTGTTTTGTGCATATTTTTTCTCTCTCATAGACTAGGGGCTTGAGCCTCTGCTGATTGAAGTTAATGGAAAAATCCTAGCTGCGGCCATTGGATCTGGCCTCATGTGAACAGTGATCTTAGAGCAGGATGAAGAGTACAAATAGGGAAAAGAAATGTCCATGAACATGCAGTCCAATTTTAAGACCAACTCAGCTCAACGTGATTGCAAACGTTTGTATTCATTTTTCTGAGCATTCGTGTGAGCAAGGGCTTTGGCTGCTTGTGTGGCCATCCCAGCGTCTCGCTAGGGGCTTGGGAGGAAGGATGGCAGCAGGTAGGGAAAGAGAGAGGGAAGAAAAGGAAGTGATTTTCCAAAAGAGAAAAACAAAATCAAAGATAAAATTGTTGGATCAGGAGCAGCACCGAGGAGGATTGGGGGCTAGGGTGGGTTCTGCACCACTAGCAGAAAGTTCTCTTGCTCAGATATGTTTTGGTATGTTCAAGGAGCATGGAGCAAGGTGACTGCATTGGGCCCAGATAATAGGATGCAGCAATTATTGCCCAGAGACACACTCCCTATCTTTCTGCAGCACAGGGTCACATGACCCTATCGCCAGATGGTTGCTTTTTGTGTGTGTGTTCATGTGGAAAGGCTGCAAATAATTAGCCCTTCGGGCAACTGGTACTTAGACAGGTGGAAAGCACCAATGAGTGAGGAACAGACTGTCACAAGAGCAGGTGGTAGAAGAGTCCTAGCTGAACTTGATTGCCAAATGGAAGATATTGTGCACAGCTGGGAGCTGCTGTTGCCAAGTGGGGTTGCACACTGGGCTGCAGAGAGCAAGCATCTAATGGGGAAGAATTGGGAAGAGCTGCAGGAGGAACGGCAGGAAGGATGGGGAGAAGGGGAGCTACAGGAGGACTTTTTGCAGATTTTGGAGGACTAGAAGCTTTTGTGTGATCTCAGCAGCAGCAAGAGTTCACCATGCATCTTGAATTTGATGGCATATCTGGTCATCTTGGGAGCTAGGCTTGCTTCTTTTACTGTCCTGACTGCTCCACCTGCTTGTTGGTGTCATTAGGCACCCCCCCGCAGGTAACTCAGGGGGGTGGAAGACCACGAGTGTCGATGAAGCCTCCTTGCTCTGGGCCTTTATGAACCAAACTTCCTCCATGTTGAATTATGTTTGAATTCTACTCGAGCTAGCAGACTGGCAACTAGAATGGAATGTGCAGCTGGGCTGCTATCAGCTAGCTCTCACATCTTAAGCCTGTGTGAAGTAAATGGGAGGTAGGAACGAAGCAGGGGAGTGAGAAGAGATAGCAGTTCACAGAAAGTTACTAATGAAGCAGGCTTATAAGCTGCTTTTTTTAACACTATGACTTCACTGTTTGAATGTAAGCTTACTGTGGGAACAGAGAGAGAGGGAGGAGAGGGGGGGAGAAAAGGAGGAGCTTTGTTCCTGTAAAATATAAAAACAGAAAAACTGCTTTCTGCTGTGTGCATGATTTGAGACTTTTTCTCCTTGCACCGCTTTGAGCTCTCAAATAAACTTTGTTTGCTTCTCACCCTGGTGTATTCATTGGAGCAAAGCACACCGGGCACGAACACCAATTGTCGCTTGCCTTGGGCACTCTGGTGCCGGTAACATGCTGATGGGGTGGATCATTTTTCTGTTACTGCCTTGGTGTGGTATGAATTCAGCCCTGACATAAGCTGGAAGTCCCACTGAAGTGACCTGGACTCCAGTGTGATTTGGATAAGAACATTTCAGTTTCACGGGCTAGATAAAGAAGGTGCATTGTGTATGTTGTCTCATAATAGTGTAGCTCTAGAAGCATGAATCCATATAAAGATTATCTTATTCCAATGAACCTACCCACTTCCAGGTTTGCTATTTAGAAAGAATGTTAATTCAAGTCTAGGTCTGATGCGTGAATGTAGGTAGGTAGTTATTATAATCACTCAGAAGATAGTTGTGATTCAAGACACAGCTCTGCAAACCAACACACCATAGCCCCAATTGTCTCTCGTTTAATATATTTCTTTCAGGTTATAATATGTCCAATTTAACTTCCCAGATAAGAAATAGCACTCCTATCCTAACTGCATTCAGTAACCATGGTAACTACATCCAATGTGCAATGAACTCAAGTTCTGTTCTAAAAGGAGGAGAGTATCAATAAAGTTAAGAATCAAGATGTAAATAATTATAAGGTTAAAAACAAAACAAAAAGCTGAACCAAGACAGAGCGTTGCCAGGATTTTATATATAATACAAGGCAATACATTATGTATTTATATCTGTTATGCATGTATGCAATATCTCCCACTATAGTCTCAGAACACTTTACAGTTTTAAATGCTAAATAAAATAAGCAGCAAGCAAATATTTCTTGAAACTCAAAGACCAGAATAGATTTGTTGTTCCCCCCACCCCTCCACTGGCCCTCATGGTGTATAATTACAAAAAGTTCCAGATCCAATAATTTCTAAATGATATTTGGACAAACAAGATAATAAACAGATGCAAGCCTGGAGGACTTCATAAATCTGATGTTCAAAAGTTATGTGCTCAGTTCCCTGATTTGCAGTTGCCAAGTTGGGAAGTAAGGCAAGATCTGCATAATGGACAAGCAGCAATCCAGCATCCTGCTCTAATAAACCTTTTAGTTATTTCCTGTATGCTGAGCACTTCTGCCATCACATCAAAGTTTCCTTACTGAGTGGAAGCAATGACTTGGTAGAGACATGTTGTTTAGGGGGTCAGCACATTACTATGTTCCCTTTGTACTACAGACTGGAAGTGATGCTCTTGTACACACCTGGTTGTCAGTGATATTGGTTCTGACCTGCAGGTCACTTTTTCTGCCTTCCTCAGACCGAAATGTAGTAGTCCATTACTGTCAAGGCTGAATCCCCACTCTGGCATTCAAGTGCAGAAGGTGGGGGCCCGCAAGGATTTAAAAAATTAATACTTGCCACTCCAGGCTTGTATTACGCTCCCAAGGTTACAGCTTTTCTCTGACCTTGGCTTGGTAAACACAGCCACCACCCAAATGAAAAAAAAACAACCTTTGAACCCAGGAAGGAGCACTTGAGAATGCCTCCCTGTGGGCTACCCTCAAGCCCTTTCACCCGTCCTCCAGGGAAGAGCAGAGAAAAGAAAACAAAGGAAATTAGCTGTTGCCACCAGCTAATTAAGCAACATATGCACAAACCTCTTAGAGACACAAAAATCCAATCCTGTTCTTTTAAAAGGTAACGTTTATTAAAAACAAAAAGAAAGGAAATACATTGGAACCTAGGCTTTTTGCTAGTTCTTAAAATAAACAGTTACAAAAATTAAGCATCAAGATAGCTCTCTTGAAGTTCAGCTTAAAGGTTACAAGCAAAACAAACGCATCGGGGGCTAGCACAAAGGAGATCCACAAAGCAAAATAAAAAATAAACCTAATCACGTCTATTTAAACCTGCTCTGTCCAATAATTTCTTCTAGGTATGGAAAATGAATTTTTATACCGGGTTCAAGCCTTACACAGCATTCCTGCTTATAGCATTGTTGCTCCGTCTCTCCTTCTCCAGAGAACAACAGACAAAGGGAAAGTTTCTTTCCCATTTTAAAAAGTTCTAGCTTTCCCATTGGCTCTTTTGGTCAGATGCCCACTCCTTTTTTTTTACCTTTGGGCTTGTTAACCCTTTACAGGTAAAGCAAGTAGAGAACAGCTACCAAGAGGAATTTTACAGCTAACTGGCTGGCTGGGTGTCCATAAAAGGGAGCTACCTCCCTCTCCCCCCACCCCCACTTCATTTATCACAATTACGTAGTCCAGAATTCTATCTGGGTAACTCTTGGCATGAAAAGGCAAGATGGGACCAAGAGATTTCCCCAAGTTCCCACAATAAAGGAGTGGCTCAGACAGAATTACAAGCCAGGACCTTCCTGTCTTCTAGTAATGTGAGGTAACCAATACGACACCATACATAATCCTAAAGCTTTCAAAATGTTACATGCATTAATTAGCAGTAATACTCTTATTGCCCCATTGGTGTTTATGATGCTTTACAACCATATAAGAAGACAAAAAGTGTTCGTCCTGTGGAAGTTACACAATAAATTACATTCAGTTTATCTTTCCATGTATCTGTTTAAAACAGGTTTCTTTTTATTGTCAGTATGATTGAAAAAAGTTCTGTACTGAAGCTATGAATCAATTAACGTAGTATGGCTGCATTCTAGCCACAAATTAATCTCCCCTCCCTCGTCCCATATTTTAGATTGCTTAGAGTGATGGTTTAAAGAAATAACCAGCAAGCTACCTTCATTCCTTCAGCCAACGTAAGTGTTGGAGGGATATAAAGGGCTGAAGAACAACAAATAAATTATCTTCATTTACATTAATTCCTGTTTGCCTCAGAGTCACAGTGGGCTGTCAAGAAATAGCTTTCTTTGGTATGCAAACTGAACAAATATTGGTCTCTAAGTGACGTTTCCCCCACTGTACACCTCTCAGGACTGCATTCAATGCACTGAAAATATCATTCAGACCTCAGGTTTGGAGAATCTGGGTGATGCATGCAGAGCTGGTAAAAAGCAAAGCCTGGAGCATATTTCATGTTCTTCTCCATGATCTTTCTACACTTCTCCATCAGAAAAATAAAAAATAAAATCCAGCTCTATTTCAGCAGCCCTAGTACCTCTGATTACTGCCAAAAACTTTTCCCCTGTCTGCGGTGAAAATATAAATGACCTTTCCCTTCCTTTCTTTTCCTCTCCCCACAAGCTACAATCAGAACCAGCACCTGCTGTTAGTGAAAGCCAAATAACGTCTCCTTGTCTGCTCCTTCCAAAAACTTCAGAAAACAAGCATGTTTGTTATTTTTAGTTCCTTCAACCCCACTTTCCTGTTTGAGTCAATGCAGTCAATATTCTCCCTTGGAAAAATGAGGACTTTAAAATATATATTTTAAAGGGTATGTATTTACACGAAACAGTTAGCTGTTCATCCATGGAGACCTGAGTTCAAACATAGTTAATGGATGGAATTGAAAACATTTGGAAGTTTTTGTGTGACTAAGCACGCAAAGTTGAGATGTGTATCTGAGCCTCTCATCTCTACATGCTCTATCTCATCTTTGCGTCTGTCTGTGACCTCTGGAAGGCCTCTCCAAGCCCCCACCTCTTCACATCTGATCGCCTTCTCTCTTTCTTTCTGGATCCTCACTTCTTCCCTCCACCCACTATAATTTCTTCCCACCCCTCTCTGTATCTGTCTGCTTTCCTTTACACCTTTTAAGATTCCATTTTGGGACTGAGCTGATGTCTCTGTTGGTGCCCAAGCTGACAATACTGTATTCTCTATGGTTTCCATGTTAGACGTTCCTCACAGGCATGGTTTACCAAATCCATGACAGCTTGTACAATCTGAATGCAGCAGGTCTCATGAAGTGATAGAGGTAATGTGACAAGGTGAGCCACCATCACCAGCTAGCAAAGGGGAAAAAATCCACTTTTGGGGTGATTAACCAATTGCTCCCAGCCTAAGTGGGTGAAGCTAACTAAGGCATATGGGCCTTATAAGATGTTGCGGGAGCTCAGCTGAGATGGAAGACCCAGAAGAGAGTAGGTAGCTCCCCATTCCTGGGAAGTGTCTGGAGAAGGAAGCACTCTTTTTTCTGCAGAGAGAAAACTCACAGGGACATGGATAGGCCCCTGTGAAGGAAGCCTTGCACTAGGGCCTACATGGATAAGGGACATCTCTAGGGGCAGGTGCTAGAGTGCCTGGAGCAGGGAGGTAGTGAGGGAAAATCTGTTAAGACAATAAGTAACAGAAGAGGAACTCTGCAGGAGCAGACTAGGCTTCTGTGGGGGAGGTTCTGGGGGGCCAGTAAGAGCATTTCAGTTGAGCCCGAGAGGGGCAAAAAAATTATGTGGATGTTTAGCTTGGACTGTCTGTCAGACCTTTTGTTACTCTGGAAGGGGACTGAGTGAGAGGCAGGTGGCCAGCAGGAGCTGGTGGAGACAAGAACCTCTTGCAGCATTGTACCCTGACACAAGGGGGTGTTATAAGAAGTGAGAACATTACCCTATGGAAGCAATGCACTGTGCAATACAGTCTAAGAGAAAATGAATGAATAGTAATCCTAAGAGTACATACAAAATAGACTGTGTTGCAAGTCTGATGTCTAGGAACATGATGAGGACTAAGGAGACAAAGGAGAGAATCAGGAGTCCTGAACAAGGAGGAGTCCTGTGGGAGAGCACATCAACCTACTGGAGCTCTAAGGGGAAGAGGAAGCTGCAGGAGAGCATGGTGGACTTAACTGAAGGGAGGATCACATCACATTGGAGCTGAGCATGGAGGATATCCCTTTGTGTCTGGATTTCCCCTTCCCAGCTGGAAAGCACTCAGCTTCCTCCATATCCCCCTGTTCCAATAGCCAAAGGCAAGACTTTTGCAGAGGATGGAATTTGTACAGGGCAATGGTGTGAACTGGGAACAGGTCAAGGAGACTGTTTTGCTGTTCACATTTAAGCCTGTGCTCAACTTTAAGCATGTGAGTAGTCCCACTGAAGTCAATTGGATTACTCAGGTGATTTAAGTTATGCACATCCATAAGTGTATTGCCGGATAAGGACTACAGTCTGCAGTATGCTAAAGATGATTGTATACTGAATATCAGCATAAAGCTCATTCCTTCTAAAAAGTGTTGTACGGGCAGCACTACTGCTATGTACTGCATTAAGTTATCCAGAGAAAGGTTTGTACTTACAAAATAAACCAGTCATACAATGAAAATGATATCACTGGATCAAAACAAACTAGTATTACGATTAAGACACACATTTTCCTAAATGCTCACCCACTGTTCTAAATAACTGCAAAACATACATCCTAGAAAGGGCTGCATTGTGCTAACAAGTTCAACTTTCATCTGACCTCTTCATTTGTTAAAAGATTAACCAATAACTGTAATATTTTGGAAAACTACTCACAAACTAGTCCTAAGGTCAGGGTTCTCTAAACCCACCTTTACCCTCCTAACAGCAGGGTCTTATCATTAAAAAATAAACGGATTAATTATAAAAGACTCTCCTCTTCCTTTGCCCTCCCACTTTCCATTTGCAAAATCACACAGTGATCCTTGGTTACTCAATTGATACATTAAGTAGCTATAGAAATTTGCCAAGTTTTCAATATTTTCTGCTTCCCGTTGGACCAGAAATGCAACAAAATAAGCATCTCATGCTGTATTTCAGCATTTGGTGTAGATAATACTTAGTCCTGCCGTGAGTGCAGGGGACTGGAATAGATGACCTCTCGAGGTCTCTTCCAGTCCTATGATTTTATTGTTGTAAGAGACTGAGGAAATGGAGTGTAGTGGGGTGGTCATCCGCTCCAGTCCTGACAGGGTTAAAGCCAGCCCTAGGAGAGGGGTAGGTGCTGGGAGAAAAGCTAGGCTGATTGGGGAAGCAGCCACAGCTGGACCACTCCCCAATCAGGGTACAGCTGGGCTCTATAAAAGGCTGTGAGCCAGGTGCTCAGGCAGTCCATCTCTGACTGTAGAGAGTGAGTGAGCGAGCGAGCTAGCTGAATAGAGCAGCGCTGGGGAGCTCCCACCTGGAAACCCCCCCAGGCTGCAGGGCCTTGTGTGGGGGCCTAAACAGGTTCTGGGGCTGCAAAGGGGCAGCCCGGGGCTAGGTAGAGGCAGTAGGTCCTACCCCCTTTGCCTATGATAGCTGGCTCTTATACTGCAGTCTGCCCCAGGGAGTGGGGGCTGGTTGATGACTGGCAGTAGCCACTGAGGCAAGATGGGATTAGGGGGTTGGGGGTTCCCTGGGGAGGGGAGACCCAGAGACTATGGGGATACTGCTGGGGCAGAAACCCCAGATAAAGGGGCACCGGGGTCTGGGGGCCAGTAGCGATGGTGGGACACCAGCAGAGGGTGCTCTGAAGCTGGAAAAAAGAGCTAATTCCCAGACAACCAGCAGGAGGCGCCCCTGGGTGAGTCACACGCTGTTACATGGAGACACAAGAAAATCAAATTCGGGCTGAGTTATGGGCAAAGACTAGAGGCGCTTAATGGCTTATTCACTGCAAATAACGGGCTGGATTCTTTTCTCACTTGCTTTGGGCATAATACGGTGAAGTGTGAGAACAGCACCCAGCCCAAAATCATGGAAGAATTCTTCATTGTAGTAGAAGTGATTAGTGCTTTTTCCTCACTCCTCTTCAAATTATCATGTTTAGAAATCCCACATGGCATTGGCAATACATTGCTGCCATCCAGCTAAATTGGGTGACCCAGAACTGAATAATAAAATTTGAGACTCCTATGCAACTCTTTGGGGATAGTTAAGGTAGCAGAGCTCAACATTCAGTATATCCCTGATTGACCTGATGTGCTGTCACAGCAATTTGAATTGATAATAAGTATGAAGTCCAAACAAAACTTGATACCTTAGGAGTACCTGGAAAGTGGTGATCCAGTCAGAACAGCTTAATTCAACACTACCTACACCTCACATTACATTAGTTCCCATTCATTACCTTCTGTTTTGTAGGTCTAATAGTTTGTAAGAAAGTTCACTAGTGAGGAGGGGAGTGCCTTAAAGGCAACCAGTGTGCTGGAACAGTTCTAAAATGGCACCATCAGAAGAGCGTTAGCTGTTCTAATGCAGATTCACAGCATACTTGTGCTTCAGTCTCCCCTTATGGCTAACATCCTGTGCTCCTGTATATCTCAACATCTTGCTTATCCATTTATTATTTTCCTTCTCTTTTTGTTTGTTTATGGATACAATACAGAGCTCAGAAAAAAAGAGGATGTAAGACCTGAAACCATTGTCCTTGAGACCTGAATGAAAAGCAAAGCTAAAGTAAAGCGAACACTCCTTTATGGCCCAAGTCTGCCATCTCTTGTTGAGTGGTACTTTCTTCCAGTAGTCCAATGCATTAATGGTGGCAGAATGAGGCCTCCTAATTTCAAAGTTCATGGGCAGACTGTTCTTCTCTCATTCTTCACAGGTCTTATTATGCCCATTTTTCTTGTGAGTAAAAGCAAGGATAGAAAGAGTTAAGTCAGGCCACCTATAGTAGCTAATGGGAGAATAACTACGGTAAATCAGAAAACCTGTGAAGCTAAGGAATTGTAATGAAGCAATCTTTGGTTAATTCTAAGGACAAGGAAGCACTCCCCCAATGGGACCTGAATTAAAGTTGTTCAAAATCAGAGTTAATAACTGTCACTGGAGAGAGAAGAGAATCACCATTGGCTCTTTTCACTGAATGTTTCTCAAGTTTCCAGACACAGTGGCTGCTAAATGCTTACCATGTCTACAGCTGTGCTTATCCTTCTCTCACTTCCACTTCTTGCTTCAACCCCTGCTCCAGCCGCAGCCTTCCCCTCCATTCTGGTTTATGACTCCTGGCTCTGACTGTTGGCTACCTCCCTGACTCCATCTTACCCTTCAGCTTAGACTTTGATCTCTGATTCTGACCTTTGGCTTGGCCGTGTTGATTCTGACTTTGGCTTCTCCCTTGGACTGGTGCCTGATCCCTGGATCTCTGCTTGTCATTACCTGAACTGTCACCACAACCACCAGGCAAGGTCCCACTCCACTCACTAGGTAGGCCACCAATGCCTCAACAGCTTACATATCCCAAGGGCCTCTTATAAGAATTTTCTCCTAAGTGTCTGAAATCCTGAGAGTTTTTACCCCTTTAAATTGTTTCCTTATGCCAGTCTTTATATGAGTCAGTGATAAGAGTTCTATAAGCCTAACACAGCAGTAAAATAAGCTACTTGAAATTCCTGTTCTAAGTGGAAATTTTATTTCTTTTTATTATATCTGAAAACAGAGAGAGCACACAGAAGAAAAGTTTTGGGATGTGTGTGATGGATTCAGTCTTGTTGAGACAGACACACTAGCCTGCTGCAACACAGACCCAGGGTCTGAACCATGCCCCCAAAGCTGCAGACTTAACTGAAAACAGCTCAGCAAGTACTTCTGTCTCCAGCACTGTGACACTCTGTTCCCAAAGGGATCCAAACCCCAAGTAAATCCATTTTACTCTGTATAAAGCTTATACAGGGTAAACTCATAAATTGTCCGCCCTCTATAACACTGATAGAGAGAGATGCACAGCTGTTTGCTCCCCTAGGTATTAATCATTTACTCTGGATTAATTAATAAACAAAAGTGATTTTATTAAGTATAAAAAGTAGGATTTAAGTGGTTTCAAGTAATAAGAGACAGAACAAAGTAAGTTACCAAGCAAAATAAAAGAAAACACGCAAGTCTAAGCCTAATACATTAAGAAATTGATTCAGGTAATCTCACCCTCAGAGATGTTCCAATAAGCTTCTTTCACAGACTAGACCTTTTCCTAGTCTGGGCCCAATCCTTTCCCCTGGTACAGTCCTTGTTAGCTCCAGATCAGGTAGTAACTTGGGGATTTCCCATGACTGGCAGCTCCCTTTGTTCTGTTCCACCCTCTTTTATAGCTTTGTCACAAGGTGGGAATGCTGTGCCTCTCTTGGTCCCCTCCATCTAAATGGAAAAGCACCAGGTTTAAAATGGATTCCAGTACCAGGTGACATGGCCACATGTCCTATGAGACCCCCAAGCCTCCATTCTTCCCGGCCTGACTCTCAGGAACACAGAAAGGCTGCAAGTAAACAGAGCAATTTACAACCAATTGTCCTAGTCAATGGGGAGCCATCAAGATTCCAAGCCACCATTAATGGCCCACACTTGGCATAATTACAATAGGACTTCAGAGTAATACTTCATATTTCTGGCTTCAGATACAAGAATGATACATTCATACAAATAAGATGAACACACTCCGTAGATCATAAGCTTTGTAATGATATCTTACAAGAGACCTTTTGCATAAAGCATATTCCAGTTACATTATATTCACACTTATAAACATATTTTAAAAAAACATAGGGAGTGCAACGTCACAGGGGGGCCAGTTGTGGTTGCCCCATCTCCAAAAAAGACTATTACATGGTTCAAAAAAGAACTAGATAAATTCATGGAGGATAGGTCCCTCAATGCTTATTAGACAGGATGGGCCAGGATGGTGTCCCTAGCCTCTATTTACCAGAAGCTGGGAATAGGCGACATAGCATGGATCACTTGATGATTATCTGTTCTGTTCATTTCCTCTGGGACACCTGGCATTGGCCACTGTCAGAAGACAGGATACTGGGCAAGATGGACCTTTGATCTGACCCAGTATGGCCATTCTTATATATTCTCAGTTACATCAGTATAGATACCATTGACTTTAATTCATCTTGCAACAGTGAAATTCAAAAACACAATCTGGACCTGGATGTGAAGTCTGGAGGAAACTAAGCTCAAAGTCAAGACCTGACCAAAATTTCAAAATGGGACTCAGTCTCAATAGCTCTCTGTGCAGCACCAACCAATTTTGAGAGAGAAGAGCATGTTGCTGATGCTTCTACCTCTGCTGCTATAAACCCATTACAAAGGCACTGCTCAATAAGAGATCTCCTCCTGATCGGGGCAGATTCTTGGGATCCTAGCCCAGAGTCAGCAAAGGCCTAGACACAGCAAGTGTGTCAAAGACAGAGCAGCAGCCAGCACAGCTGGTAGAGTGGATCGAGGCTGGCTAGGTTTAATTTGGCAGGAAAATTGGGGAAGTGGCAGAGAGACAAAGATCGACTGAGAAAGAGGATGGACCTGAACCTTTGGATAAGTGGGTCTATATCCATAATCCCTGGCAATAGGGATTCAAAACATCTGAAAGATTATTGGCATATGAAAATACAAACAGACAAAAAATCGATGTCTGATGCATTAGAGTTTCTTTTTTTTGTCTAAGTCTACGTGTGATGAAATGGTGAGAACTCTGACATAGCCACTCTCAGTTGCTGTCTAGCAGCATTGTACTCATGGGTGCCATAAATTTCAAACACCATTAAAGAAATGGCCAATGTTCCTTGTTCTAATTTCATTGGCAAAACCATTGTGTTAAATGAATAAGACTCTGGGCACAGGTGAAGAGTCAACAGAATGTGCAGAACATGCAGCAGGTGTTATCAGACAGAACAATCTAATTCCAACTATTATAACTGGTAATGTCCTAGTAGAGCTACATCAGCATACCTATGGAGCCATAGCTGTGCCACTGTAACACCCATAGAGGAGACAAGGCCTTACACACATACATAACTTCACTAACATGAGTAGTCCTATTGAGGTCAATGGTATTACTTGTTTGAATAAAGGTAAACATCCGTGTAAGTCTTTGAAGGATATGGACTTCAGTGAACAAGTTCATTGGGTGGATAAAATACAGGGCTATAAAATCATTAACGATGTGGAGATAGTGAATAAGGAAGTGTTATTTATCCCTTCACATAATGCAAGAATCAGGGCTCACCCAATGAAATTAACAGGCTGCAGATTTGAAATAAACATAAGGAAGTACTTTTTCACATAACGCACAGTCAACCTGTGGAACTCATTGCCATGGGATCTTGTGAGGCCAAAACTATAACTGGGATTAAGAAAGAATTAGATACATTCATGAAAGATAGATCCATGAGTGGCTACCAGCCAGGATGGTCAGGGATTCAACCCCATGCTCCGTGTACCCCTAAACCTCTGACTGCCAGAAGCTGGGTCTGGATGACACGGGATGGATCACTTGATAATTGCCCTGTTATGTTAATTCCTTCTGAAGCATCTGGCATTGGAATACAAGGTACTGGGGTAGATGGACCTTTGGTCAGACCCAGTAGAACCATTCTTATGCATATAAATGATATGTTTTATGTATTTTCTTTTTATCCTCATTTTCTTCCACTTCCATGCTGTTACTGCATTTAATTACATTTGCCCTATAGATTCACAAGCCTGGTGAATTAAAAAGTTCACTCAACTACTTGAGCTGTTCCCAAGCTCATCCAACAAGAATAAGGAGCTAGCGTGTTAGTTGATTGCAGCACCAGTGCCAAATATGCCAGATATCAGACATCAGTGAGAACCGACATAACAGAAGCAGATACTTTTAATGTTATGCAGTTAATCTGCTGTTATTTGATGTCTTATTTCCTTTGAATTAAAGTTGAGATGTGTGTGAGGTGCCATTCCTCAGGAATCGCTCAGCAATCTCTTAGCTGAGCACTTCAGATGTTGTAAATACAGCCATTAATTTCTTAGATAAATAAAATAAGGACATAGCAAAAAGCGGAAATTGGCAGCATTGTGTCAGTTCCATTACTTAGTTGAAGTATCCAGTTACTCTGCTGAGCACGGAACAGAAATTTTGCATCCTAAGCCCTGCAGGTTTAATTTGTAGCCTCTCCCACTGTGCTGGGACTCAGATCTCAAGCTGCCAACAACACTTACAATACAACAAATTCAGGAACAGCAGCAGCCTGAATTGGTTTTCTTTCCCTCGCTGCTGACTTTCTAGGGTATTTCTACAGATTATGTCTTGAATTAAACTGATGGACTCTCACTTTGTTAACATTATTCTTGTTTAAAATCCTGTCTTGTGGTTTACACAGCAGTTACACAAAAGCAAAACCCTGTAACACAAGCTAAACATGTACTTTTGTTCCATTATGCCTGGCTCCTGCAATATTGGTTTCCAGGAACACGCTAAGGATTTCTGATATTTTATTTCCCTTGTTAACAGGACACTAACTTATTTTGTTCCTTTAGTTTCCTTTCTCTTCGTTATTTGCAAGCTTCTATTAGAAGCTGAGGCATTTTATTTTATTTTGTTTTGATTGTATCTATTTGGAAAACATTGATTTCTTCCCCCCACACTCTCTTCTTTGTTTTCCAATGGAGCTGAAATTAACCTGGCTACTTTGGTCTAACAACAGCTTCACTTTATATATAGTATCTTCTCATGCCAAGACCTGTTTATTTGTGCACAAGAATAACTGATGCTGGCAGCAATGCTCTAAGCGTTTTGTTACCATACCTTACAGTTGGAGAGTCCTCAGAGACTATAAACCATTTTGTGGGTCCTACAAAAATAGGAATTTGTGTTTTTTTTAAATATATATATATATATATATATATATTTTTTTTTTTTTTTTTTATTTTCCTGGCCAGAATGAGTGGTGATTGCAAATCCTTTGTTAGGAGGGAAAACAATCTGGGAAAACATCTCTTTTAACATTTTAAAATAACACATTTTCTTTATTTAATGAAGATACAATTACACCACTATGAGCACAACATACAGCAGAAATCACAAACCCAAAGCATTAATTTAAAGCATAAGAGGGTTTCTGTAACAGATTAATGAACAAATCATGTAACAGGAAGTACGATCATTTTTATACCATCCTCAAAAGGATTTTGGAAGAAGGAATATATTCAAGTTGTATCTCTTAAACATATTTACACTAATGACTGGAACACATTGTGAATTACTGAATTCTGCAAATTAGCAAGTAAGTGAAGATATACAATCATTATTTTTTAAAGGCTAATTGATCCCCAAATGTACTTTGTTCATGGCTTTTGAAACTGATGTGTAGTTTTAATTATTCATAATCATGATATATTGGCAAATGTACCAAGGTGCATTTTGTAGGAAAAACGAGTCACATGATCTCACTAGAGCATTGTCTGTGCTTTTGATCCTTTGCTTAACAAAGTGTGGTTGAGGGGGCTCAATCTGTAGTGTCACTGGTCTTCTGAGCGAGTGTCAGAAAATGAAGCTTTCCATTTTCAAAGCGAGGGTGGTGAAACGTGACTGGGGAAGCTCACATGACTTCAGCCTGGGGAATGCCTGTGGTGTAGATGAATACATGACTGCAGCGTCAAGAGCTGTCTTTCAAGCTCCTTTCACCATCACTAAAATTGACTTAGGCCAATATGGTCCCCTTTGTAATAAAAATGTATGGGTAAGGCTATGACCCACATAAGCCTACTACCAAGGACTTATAAACCCTGGCTTGCATTGGAGCAGAGTGGAGAGTCAAGGGAGGCAGAATCCTGCCAAGGTGGGTGTACCCCCTGTTCTACCCCTTCAAGGACTGCAGCTTATTCCCTGTGTCTAGCTATCTCTACTGTGTGCAGAGGAGGAGGAAGGTGGGGCATGGCCTTGACTTCTCTCTCCTGCCTTTGTGAGTGCTCAGAGGGCACAGTTACTGCACTACAGGAAGCACAGGGACTGAACCTGAGCCAGCTGCTGAACAGTGGCAAGGGAGGCTTGATTAGGACACACAAGTGGATGAAAGACAAATGCAGGGATGTAGTTAAGCAGAAAGTTGTGACTTTATTACCTTACCAATGGGGAAGGGTACTATCCTCCCACCCCCTCACATAGCAGGTACTTAATTGAGTCCAATGTGGGGTTACAGGGCACCCATTGTATAACCAAAATCTCAGGGTAGAACTTCTTCAGCTTACCCCTAGGACCCCAGGTCATTTTTGAGTCTTCAGAATCCACAGACCTCAGTCTGCAAAGATGTAAGGTCCCCACTGCTCCTTATGGGAAAAGATCCACCAGTCATATCCCAAGTCTCTGGTGGCAGGGCCTTTTAGGTTTTATCCATTCTGAACACAAGCTGCAAGTTGCAATGACTCTAAACCTTCCTGTATTACTTCCTAACACTTCAGTTGCTATTCCTGCTCCTTTTAACCTAAGCTGTGCTTCCGCAATGCTGTAAGCAAGGTGAAAAAACATCCAGAGCCCTGGCAATTTAGCCCACTGAGAAAAACTTTCTTCATGATCCCCAAAATTGGTCAGACCTACAGCATCCTGAAAACACAGGACTGATGCACTTCAACTAGATGGAGGGAGGGTGGGGCAAAAATAGTAGCAAGATGGCTGCCAGGTGCCTGGGAAGGCTTTAACCTGAGATGACAGAGGCCATGGGAGCCAATCAGCTGCCCTACTTCCCCTTTGGCTGTTCAGTGGCAGACAGAAAAGTCGTTCCCTCAGGCACATTCCCACATGCCCTTTGAGGCACTAGATGGGGCTGGGTTCTAGTACGTCTGAGCACAAGCTCTCTATTCTCCTCCAAGAATTGGCCATCCTCCAGCCAAACCTTGCCCCTCCTTCGTTCCCACCAGTGAGATGGGAAGAGACTTTCTAATGCCCTCTTTTTCTCCTCCTGCCCCCATTTGTGGAGCAGTGGAGTTAAATCTGACCCACAGTGAGCTGTTCAGTATAACACATATATTTCCATCCAACCATAAGGAAAATGTGAGTCATAAGTGACAATGAAGATGGCTAGAAAAAACCCATTGAAGAAATGTGATGTTGTGATGTGGAAGAGGTGGTGCTCAGCACTACTCGATTCATAGCAGCACCATTATTGAGGGGGAAATGGAATATGGAAACGTGCAACCAATTACTCCAAGACCTGTGTAGTACAAGATACAGGTGACGGCTATGCTTAGACATTCACTGAAAAAAATCAGTTTTGCAATATTGATGTATGGATTTCTGCCCCTAACAAGTTAGGGCTGCACAGAGCACTTCCACTGAAGTCCAGAACTAGCAAGCTTAATCCATTTCCCACTGAATTACTAAAAATAGTGTATTCTTCAAATTACTCATGTTTAGGTCAGAATTGTCACTTTTTCCTTAACAGCAAGTGCTGTACCCTATTTTGAAAATGACTATTTTTACTAGCGAAGAAAAAAACCCAACATTATTGGATCCAGTCATCAGAAGCAATTTTAGGCCCATTTCATCGGCCACGACTGTCTCCAATACTTGAAGGAGCAGCAGCATTTGTCTCACTTATAACATGTAAGTATTTAACTGCAATCGCTGTAAGGATTCACAAACTGGCTTTAGAGTTCTTAACAGCATAGAGACTGTACTACCTAAGATTTTTAAATGACTTGCCTAATGCTAGATTTGATCTCTGCCTTGAACACAAATTGGATCACATTGTGCTTAAGTGATTTAGAAATTGGGTTGGTCTGGCTGAGAGTGCTACAATGTATTGAACTGGTTTTGTCTTTGCTTAACTCCTTAACAGCTGGATCGCACTCCAAGTGTTGCTAGATTAAATCAACATTAAGATGTACTAGGGATATTTGGGGGGCTATCCCATACCCTAGAAAATTACAGCTCTCGGGATCCTGTTCAAGACATTCACCATCATTTTTCCCAGACATAAATTCATACTATTAATTCTAGTTACACTGCCAGGTACCACACTTACCAATTCATCTCTTTCTTTTACAGCCTTTAACTATTTGTAATCTAGTATTACTTCCCCTCTTTAGGGCCTGATCCAGAAAGTGTCTTAACACCCTGGCAAGGCATTTAAGCACATATGGCTAGTCCCATTGATTGGTGCCAATGTGGCATAAAATTCAGTGGAATTTCTCACATACTTAAATTTAGACAACCACTGAAGTGCTTTTCTGCATCAGTGCCAGAATGCTTAGTGCCTTGTGGGAGAGAACTTAAGTAAGTTATATATATATTAAACTCTTCTAATCTTCCCTCATCAGTCAGTCCTTCAAGTCCCTTGATCATATTTTGTCTTCTCCCTCTAGTTTGTTAATATCTTTCTGGTAACAGCTGACTGTAATATTCCAGGGCACTTTTACCTTCCCCTGTGTGAGAGTGTTCTCATTAGGCAGCCCCAAACTTCATTGTTTTTTGTGGCGGTCATGAAATCTCAAAATGAGACTTAACTTGGAAATGTGCCAGCTGGCACTCCTAGGGGAAAATAATCTGAATGGGGAAGAAACCTGGGAAGCAATAATACTGAAAGAGATGAAGAGGTGATAGAAGGCAATAAGCTAGATATCAGTTTGCAATTTGATATGGCAGCAGGAAAAAAAAAGGCCAATGTAGTTTGAGGCTAGCATACGCCGAGATGTCTCTTCATATGTATGTCATGTATCTGTCTGAAAGGGGCAATTCATTTTAGAAAGGGAGCAGAAATACCTTGCCTATAGAAGGCTCAGGGAGACAAAGATATTGCTTAGTTTATTCTCAGATTATGTAGCCATTAATTATTAATGCTGCTTTACTTCTGATGAGCTACTTATGCCTTACCACCTTTTGTGTCCCCTCACCACCTCCTTGTTAACATTTCCTCTTTTACAGAGTCCTTTAGGAGTATATATGTCCCCAAATAAAGTTTTAATAAAAGCAATTCAGACAACTATAATAAATATTACAGCTGAGGAAACTGAGGCATGGAAAGATGTACAAGAGACCTGGTAGAATTCTTCACTTCAAATAGGAAGATTAACTCTTTCTACTGATCAAGAATCACTTCCCAACTGACTGAGATCTACAGATATAATCCCTGTTCATAACCATTTGACAGATAGTGCAGACAAACAATTTTAAACCTGTGGATTGTTCAGAAGCTGTTCATTTTGCCTGACTATGCTTTATTCATGTCATGTGATTGGCCCTCTAGATCACATAGCATTGTTTGTGCTCTCTAATTGTACAACTAAAACTTTCTAAATGTTGATTGATTGACTGCGTCATGAGTAACAGTCTTGTTCGGGCACAAATAAACTTTGTTCACCTGCTACTAGAGGAATTAATATGAGCAGCAATTCCCCCAATTTTTATGCAAATAAAAATCTGCTCACATGAATGTTCATAAATAGCAAACACGGTTAAATTGAACAGTATTTGAAATTTGAACTTATGTTCCTGAATGTATAAGGAATAACTGATCAGGCTTCCAGATTGCACAGATTTAGTTATAAAATATCAGGATGTGCAAAAGTTAAGGTTTAGAAAATAAATAGCATGCTACTTTGTTTTCCTGGCTACCTTCATTATATTGCTCATTTTCTAACAGTTTATTAAATGTAGTTAATTTTGTTCAAGCACTGTGAATTCTTTCTTTTTAAAATAATCATGCCTGCTGGTTTTTTCCAAGCTCTTCCAGCATGAGTCAGAAGCTAGTGTGTGCTGCTAACCTACTGTGCCGTCACAGTCTCCAATACACTAGATTTTAAACATCAGTGACAAAAGTCATAACAGAAGGGGATACTTTGATGTAGTGCAGTTAATCTCTTGCTATTTTATGTCTTATTTTTCTTTGAATTATTGTTGTAATGTGTAGAAGACACCATACCCCAGGATTCACTCAGCAATCTCCAAGGACTCTTTCTTAGGTTGAGCGCTTCTAATGTCATAAATACACACACTCATTTCTCAGATAAATAAAATAAAGAGGAATCCTGGGGCAGAGTGAGAATTTGAAGCATCATGTCTGTTTCTTGGCCTAGCAGAACTATTCACTTCTGCTCTGCATTTGGTATAGATCAGAAACTTGCATCACAACCATATTTACCAATTCGTTTGTGATTAGTTCCTTTGACTTTTCCTTAGAAGCTCACATTGGAAATACTGTTAAGGATTTTTTTAGTCTTTTTTTCTATCCTTTGCTACCATTGCCAACGTCATGGCAAGTGTTTATTACTCATATATATGATGTCTGAGTTATGCTGCTGTCATTTCAAGGACTGCTGGTTGTAATGCTGTTTGCTGGACCTCAGTTTCACTGGGAGTAGAACACAAATGTTTGGCTACTGGGAAAAAAAAGAAAAGGGAATAAAACATTTCGGACTGTCTCAAAAGCTTTTGTGTTTTAATCAACAAGGCCCACACAAAATCATGTCAATGGGTTGAATATTTTTCCAACTCTTTTAGATTCATAAAGATTTCACCCTGAAGGATCTGAAAGCCTCACATAGCCTATCTATTTTAGAGAAGGTCCAAATCTACAGTGGTTTTTATTTTGTAAAATCAAAACATGGATGTTTCAAATCAGGATCCCTTGTCCTTCAACACAAACAGAAAGTTTGGGCTGAGTTGGTTTTGGATAAATAATTCCAGTTTGAGTTCATGTGATTCTACAATATAAGAGTTGAAAATATCCCCTTGCTCATGGCAAATAGGAAGTTTTCTTGAGCAAGTCATCAATATCTGCACAACGTAAGCCCTTTTTTTGGCGGGGGGTGAAATCTTTTCTGCATGGAGTTTAAATCAGGCTTTGTAGATTAAATTCAGATGCGGAGCCTGACCCATAGACAAGAGGGAGGTCATAAGGTATAGGGACTACAACTCTCATGAAGCACCACAGCAGCTCAGGAGGACACAGATTACTATTGAACCAAGCTGAAATGAAATGTTTTGAGAAATAAAAAAGAAATGTGGTGATTCAGAAATGCTGAAACTTTTTGTTTCTATTGAAAATGTCGAAAAATTTTGATCTTTCTGAGATGTTTTATTTTACTTTCTTTTCCATGAAAAAATTGCTATTTCAATTTATTGTCTGAAAGTAGGACAAAAACAAATTTCAAAATTGCTGAATTTTGAGTGGGACAGGGCATTCATACACACACACACACAGATCATTTCATCCACTATCAAAATGCAATCTTACTAGGAAGAAATATGGCAACTGTTTGGTGCAATAGTTTAGGACAGAAAATGAATACCATATTTCATGGCAATTGTTAAGGTTATATAACATAACTACCATACTGGCTTTTCACCAAGTTGTTGGGTCTTGCAAAAGGTATCAAGGTATGTTTGAATATCACAATTGAACAGCACCTCAGTTTTACTTTTTATTTAAAAGATGGCACCTCCAGCAACACCTGGGCTTGCTAACATGTTGGGGTATTAATAAAATACTGATTCCTAAAGGATAAAGTCTTCTAGAGGAAGGATGGTCCAGTGCTTAGGGAACTAACCTAGGACTTGGGAGATCTGCATTCAGTTCTCTGCACTGTCACATACTTTGTGTGACCTTGGACAAGCCACTTAGTCTCTGTACGCCTCAGTCCCCCACACTGTAAAATGGAAATAATAGCACTTCTCTACCTCGCACAAAGTTGTTGTGAAAATAATTACATTAAAGATTGTGACGTGTTTTTAGATCTACTGAGGAAAAGCAGTAGATAAGAGCCTATCCTTGAAATTTCACTCATTGACTAGTCATCTTTATTTAAGGACTCAGGGTATGTCTACACAGGCTTGTAGACCCATGCTGGCCCAAAACCCATGGCTGGCCCTGTCAGCTTACTCAGGCTTGTGGGGCTCCAGCTCCAGAGCTGAAAAATCTCTGTTTAGATACTCGGGTGGCATAGACCTTGCGAGGGGCAAGGGTCTCAGGATGGAATCTGAGCTTGAATATCTACAGAGTGATTTTTAGCCCCGCAGCCCGAGTCAGCTGACCCAGGCCAGCTAAGGCTGTGCTGCAGGCCTTTTATCCCCATAGAGACAGGCTAAAGTCTTGGCTTGGGTACGAGGAATCCTTATTAATGCCAGGATTATTCATCAGGGAACGCTAAAGTTATGAAATTGTTGATCAAATTCCAGTTTTCTGCAACTTAAGTTTTACAAAGACTGACATAATTCTAAATATAACTTGTCTTTATGTACGTTGACCTTAGAATCATGGTCAGCAACATATTAATTCAGTCCTTCAAGGCCATTTTCTAACATGATACCATTTATGTCAGGAACACCAGGCAACAGATGAGCCATTTTTGCTTTGAAACTATTCACTCATGAAGATTGATTTTTTTTTTCATTTGCAGATTTGATAAAAAGCAGTGTTTTGCCATTCCAACCAGCAACTAATGGTTCACAGTGAAATGCTCTCTAATAGGTCAACTGTGAATTACCCTGCCTCATATAAATTGTCATTGCTGCAGAGAACCTTCACCAAATTTTCAAAGAAAAATACTTTTTGAGACAAAATGACAGCTTTCTGCCTGCGCAAACTCCTTTCTGTCCTGGAGAAATTTTCTTGGTGAAAATTAAAAATATTCTCTCCCACGCATGCAAGTCTGGCTCTGATGGATTTGCTGGAAGTGAGAGTTTGTTATAAAATCAGTCTTTTACAGAGATCGACAGGCCTAAAACTGACCCATTCATGACAGCTGTCCCAATGCTGAAAGACTAAAACACATTCAGAATTCCAGATACACACTTTATTTATTTATGACAACTGGTCCATGCTGTGGTAAAGGAAAAAAGAAACAACTTTCAAAACCTCATCATATGCATGACTTCCTGTTAGATTCATGGTAAACAAGCAGTGCTGCCTGTCATGACAGAAAACAATATACCCAATGGTACATCTATGCTAAGGCAGACAGAAAAGGAGTTTTAGTTCCATGTTAAAATAATCCATTTTTATTTGTGGGTTAATTTTAAGATTGGAAAATAGCTTTTTATGTTTGTATATTGTGGCCAGATATTCTGCTGAAGGAGTCAATAAAAGAAAAGCAAGTGGTGGTATCCGATATTGGATGAGATCTCCATCTTTGCTGACCTAATCTGTGACACCAGGCACCCCTTCCATCGCTATACAGAGCAGTTGTGCTCAAAAACCTGGTGTTTGGGATCTGTCAATTGTATTATCATTAAATAACAACAATACCTCAATATGTACAGTATTATTTACTGAGGCAAAGTTGTCTAAGACAACACTGGATAGTAACTATATGTATGATGTACGTGCCATAAAGGACATAAGGACTACACCTCTACTCAAGGTCTCCAGACTGTGTGCATTTATCCTCAAAATGACAGTGCTTTTCTGGATCACTGAGCTCAGCATCCGATAACATGTTAGTTCTGGGCTGTTGGAGTGCCCTTCCCAGCTGCTGCTGAGTGGCTCCCTTCCACTTGCACCAACTGCTGAGCTGGTGTCTATGCTGCATAAACCTGTTTCAAACACAGTGGAAGCAGAACAGTTTCAACAGCTGGTGGAAATGTGAGTAAATGGCACTTGTAGCAGCAATGAAGTCTCCTACAGGGCTGATTTGCTAATAAGTCCTTCAAAAAGAACTCTCCTACCATGAAGAAAATGTGCATAATAATAAATATGATCATTACCTCATCATTAGCCAACCAGCATCTGGTGTTTCCCAACATTCTATAACACTTGCGTTTGGCTGATCTCATGCAGCTCTCCAAGGACCTGATCCAAACCCAGTATAGTCAGTAGGAGAACTCACACTATCTTGAATTAGACCCACAGTGCTGGGAATGAGTGCTGCTGAGGAGTCTCTTTTAATGTAAGTGGAATCGCTGGAAATGATCCATTGGGGAAATTGTGACAGTCGGGGTCCAGACACCCCTAGGGGAGAAAAGGTGGGTTGAACCCCAAATGATCTCTTGAATCAGATTGAAAACATTATTGTAGTACAAAAATGTCAAGTAAGGTCTTTTATGAAAGCTTATGTTCTGAACTTGATAGCTGCTATGAGATCTGTATACAGACTGTAAATGTGTGTATATATATTATACATATGAACTGTGCTCATAATTTGTGCTGCAATATTCAGCTCACCTCACAGCAGGGAGGTGGATAGTCGGGCAGGGATGAGCTGGCTCTCCAACCTAATCAGACTTGCTCCAAGCACCTGGCATTGTACAACCCAAGAAAAGACAAATGACGGGCCATTAAAGTTAATGGGAAAATACTGAAACAAGTTGAAACTGAAAAGAAAACCCCAGTCTTGGAAAACTAAGAAAGAAGGGAATTTTCTCTGTGTTGAATATTGTGACAAAGTTCCTCCTCTACCTCGGTGGGTCCTGCACTTATTGGCAGATTCTGCTTGCCTCAGAGATCTTCCCCTCTAGTAGAACCCATAGTCCAGATCAACTCCTCCTGTGACAGGAGTTGGGAGGTTTGGGGGGAACCCGGGCCCGCCCTCTACTCCGGGTTCCAGCCCAGGGCCCTGTGGACTGCAGCTGTTTAGAGTATCTCTTGGAACAACTACACAACAGCTACAACTTCCTGGGCTACTTCCCCATGGACTCCTCCCAACACCTTCTTTATCCTCACCACAGGATCTTCCAGCAGTACGCCTTCTCACTCTCAGCTCCTAGTGCCTCTTGCTCCCAGCTGCTCACATGCAACCTCCTTCCACAGCTCCCGACATGCACCCCTCACTGACTCACTGGGAGGCTTTTAACTAGTTTCAGCCAGCCCCTGATTGGCTGCAGGTGTCTCAATTAACCTCCCTGCCTTCTGGAAAGTTCTTAATTAGCCCCAGGTGTCTTGATTAACCTGGAGCAACTGCCATAAGGTATCAGGGATTTGTTTAGCCTGGGGCTAACATACAGGTGGTTCCTTACCACTTTCCTATAGCCCTCTGGCCTTGCCCCGTCACAATATGTATAGTGACTTCAGAACAAAAACTGCAAACTCTGAAGAGCACTCACAAACTGAGACAGAAAACTGTCCATGAAACACTGGATCCTTTCTATGGCTAGGGGGTATGCTGGGAAACTGCCCAAAGGCAATAGGTAACTTGTATTGAAGAGGGATTTTGTCTAATATGGAAGTGTAAATCTTGAGGGTGCATTGTTACGTTTATTTTCTGTGTGACTTGTATATGTTTGCTCTCCCCTAACTATTTCATCTTTAAATGTGTGATTTTTTTTGCATATTAAATAAACCTTTTGTTGATTATTTATCCCCAAGCAAGTGTGCAAACTATGTGAAGTCTGTGCACCAAAGTAAGCTGGTAGCTGGGCAGGGGAGCTGGTTTCATACCTTCAGGAGTGACAAACTAGAGGCAGGGGGAGGGGAAGCAGAGTGTCTGGTAGTGAATAACTCAGGGAAGATTGATTGGGGGAGACTCAGGACTGGAAAGGCTGTTGGTGTCTGCAAGGAGTAACGAGGCTGGTGGAAGCCAGGGTGAGACCTTGTGCGTGTAGACAAGCTACTGGTGTCATGGACCTGAGCTATAGCAGCACAGCATTAGTGCACCCCAAGGTTACCAGGCAGGCAATGACAGAACCCCGTTCTGGGCAATCCCCAAAATGTCAATCAGAAGTGTACTCCTCTAAGAAAGTAGGGGTGTGTCTGTGCGTACGTCAAATGCTTGATCAAATGCTGCTCTCTGTTACACCCATGCAATCGCAGAGAAATGTAGGGTATATTCAAAAGAATTGGTCACAGACTGTTAACTTGGGGAACTGTATTCCTCCACCGCACAAACACACGATACATGCAACAGGGAATAACTCAAGACAATAGGGGCCAGATCCTCAGTTGGTGTAAACTGCATAGCATCACTGAAGCCAATACATCTCACCATTTATCAATACTGGCCCTGTAGCTATTGGGTCAATGGTGGCCCAACAGCTTTAGACCAAAAATGTTGAAAAGCAGCCACTGATTCTGGATACCTCAATAGTTGGGTGCCCAACTTTAAACACAAAGACTGACTTTAAAGGATGCTGAGAACTGAAGCTTTGGCTTTCTTTCTATTTCTGAAAGGCAGGAGTAACGTTTCTAAAATTAGGCCCCCAGAAATCAAGGCACCCTGCACAGTGGCCAATTTTGAAGATTTTGGCCTTCGCCTTGTGGAGTTTTAGCTGAATTATCTTCTTTAAAGGGGAGGTATTTGAGCACTTAAAGGAAAGAGGATGCAGTCATAACCCCACAGAGCCTTAGGGTGTGTGGGCAAACTCTGCAGACCCTGAGGTCCTTGTGCAATTTTCTAGCCCCCTACATGATACAGCCCAGACTTTTCTACCCTTAGGAGTTGTTATGCCATTGGATCCTCAGCCCTTGCCTGAACAAAGTCCTCCTCTTCATTAAATGAACAGGTGCAAAACAAGCAAAAAGGTGGAATTTAATGTAGCAAGAACAGCGTTAACAGGCAGGCAGTTTAAGTTGCAGGTTTGGAATGCTACAGAATGTCTGCTCCAAACCACCTCCAGACAAATGCGGAATACTTTAGATGTAGTTGGGCTTTGGGGAAAGGGAGGGGAATATGCTACACTGGCTTCATCCAGCCCTTTTGATAGATTCAGATGTATGCTTATTTTCTACCTCCATTCCTCAGAGAAGGAAAAGCACGGGGTGTAAGGCTGGAAAAAAAACCTAAGAGAATGCATGCTTAGTATGCACTCTGAGGGATATATCTTATGGCATAAATGATGCTTCATTCATTTTACGGATGCCCGAACTGCCCAGTTTCTGCTCACAGTTTTCTTACACATGCTATTCACCAAGCAACCCTAATACATGCTGTACAAAATACCCTAGACTGACTGCACAGGTTAGGGGTATGATATATGGATCTATACTCCTGGCAGTTTTTCCACTCCCTCAGCTGCTCACCACTACGGGGTGGAGAAGAGATGAGCTCTGCAAAGACATGCGCTAGGTCATCCCTACCCCACCTCGTCCTCCCCTGTAGCTGGAAGCAGCTCTCATCCTTTCCCTCCCGCACAGTGCCGAAAGGCTTCTGCTGGTCACATTCTGGTGTGAACCCTGGCAGAAATCTGGGGAGAGGGGGCACATGACCCTGCATTCCCCGCCCCCGCCCCCCACAAGTTGCCTCAGGAAGACCTGTCGCCAGATACCAGGAAAGATGGATCCATCCCAGGGGCCCAGCCAGGCATGGAGGGTGGAGAGCGCCATGCAGGGAGGGCTGGGTCGGTCACGCCCCCTCCCCCCGTGCAAAAGAGGTGTATGGGAGTGTGTCTATGTCACCTCTCCCCGTGTGTGGGTCACCCCTCCCCACGTGAACCTTAAAGCCTTAAAGATAAGAAGGTAAATAAAAAGAATCCAACCACGCAGTATTTCTTTTTAACAGGAGTTCAGTCAACTTGATGTTAATTTGAATGTTTGTATTGCATAGTTCTGATTGATTGCCATTGAACTCGCTTGAATATGAGTAATTTTAGTAGGTGTCCCGTATTCAGCATAGGGAAATATGGTCACATACTAATCCACAACTATTGAATCTGGAAAAAATATTTGGAGGAGGGTGGAATTGTGGAGCTTTCGGGCTCAGGAAAGAAATTCCAAGCCAAGGAAGAGGCATGAGAAGAGATGTGGACTCATTTGTTCTGGGAAGAGGGGGAGATGAACAAAGCTTCCTGAGTTAGCAGAAACTAAGGCATTAGTGTGGGACTACAGGCTATGAGAGCTGAGAGATAGACTGGAGCAAAGCTGTACAGAACTTTTAAGGAGACAATCTATTCTATATGTGTTTTTAGCACACAGATCACCAAAGTATCTAGGTTCTATGAGGAGACTGTGAGGAATGAGAAAGAGATCTGAAGCCAGTGCAAGAATGGGGGTTACCTAGTTGGAGCAGTGAGCAAGGAAGATGGTTTTAGCTGCAGAACAGTGGAAAGATTTTAGGGGACTGATGTGAGAACCAAGGAAGTCAAAGAGGAGGAGGTTACAGTCATCAAGGCAAATAACGCAAGCAATTTTGTCTGAGCAGAAAAGAGACAAATTCTGCTCTCAGTGATGCTGGTGTAAATCTGGAGTAACTTGAGTGAAGTCAATTTAGTGAAGCCAGCACTAAACTGAGGGCATAATTTGGCTCAAATACTATAACACTAACATTTAAAAGGACAGCTAACTTTGTGTAAATTGGATAGCCAGCAGCCAAGAACACGCAAAGCTAGGCACTCAATTTGAATTTGTTACAGAGAATAGCAGCTCTTCAAATATAACAGGTTCCCAAATATACTCAAAGCCCCCCAAAAACCTAATTATGCAAGGTTTCTAAATAGTTCATTGTTTTGGGAAAGTGTGCTCTGTGCAATAGTGAAAGAGGCCACAATTATACACACATCCACAAGCATGCAAATTCGTTTTTAGAGGAAAGGAAAAAAACAAAGCTTCTGTGAGTCAGCAGTACGTAAAAGAGAACAGAATTGCACACTCAGCGATGCAGTTGGAAATAACCAATGTATTCAACAGTTTTGTTTTTGTTGCTACCCTTGCAGTTACTTAAATGTCAGAAAATTGTGGGGGGGAAAACCCCAGCATTTCAGCACTCTGATTCAGGCTACAGAACTAAGAACATTACTAGATTGATACAAAATACTGGCAGTGTTCCAAGAAGCAAAATGTTTCCCATGACCAGACCTTATAAACAACATTTGCACAGAGCTGAAATATAAATTCTGTACTTGTGTTCCCTCACACGATTTGAAGTAGAAGGAAGGAGGGGTCATTATGGCTTGAATTAACCCCACAAAAACATATAAAGATTTGGGTCTTATGCTCCCTTGCACAGTCAACTTGATGGTATATAGTTTCCTTGAAAGCAAATGTCAACTGGTCAGCATGTTAGATACAGCATACACGGTTTGCACTCTGCTTCCACTTGTGCTATTCTGCAAACAGCTCTAACAATTCTTCCCTGGATCCAGAATAGTAAAGGTTACTGTACCTGCTAATCCATGATTCACATACTCTACTGCAGCCTCACCACAGTTATCCATGTCTTGCAGCCTGCAGGCTAGATTACTGAAATGCTCTCTAGTTGGGGGTCCCCATTGGGAAGTTCCAGCCAGTGCAAAATACCTCTGGCCAGTTCCTAAGTGAAGCTGAGCACTGCAGGCATGACAAAGTTATGCTCGTGCTCTGCACTGGTTACCCATTTGCTACTAGGGTGACCAGACAGCAAATGTGAAAAATCGGGACAGGGGGTGGGGGGTAATAGGAGCCTATATAAGAAAAAGACCCAAAAATCGGGACTGTCCCTATAAAATCGGGACATCTGGTCACCCTATTTGCTACTGAGATCTGTTGTTTATGTTTCACAAAGGCCAGAATGCTCTGGGATCTGATTACCTGAGCAATTGCCTTTCTCTTATACTCCTTCACAGCACTAAGATTTGCTGGGGAACAGGTGGCAGGAACAGGAGACAAGCACTTTTCAAGCAAACCCTTGGCTGTAGAACTCATTTCATTTAGTAGTTTACCAGAGCCAGAGATTGGAGTGCTTCAGGCCAGTGTAGAATATGTTTGTTCCAGCAGGAGTTCAGCTGAATCTTTTTGTGAAGGCTTTAAATGAAGCCTCTTATATGATAGTGAAGCATATGAGTGAGTATGTGCTTGACTGTGAACCATTGATAACTACTCTGTGAGTATGCTTTTCCAACCAGTTGGGCACCTACCTTATAGTAGGTTCATCTGGGCTATATTTCCCTAGTTTGTTTATGAGAATATCATGTGAGACAATATCAAAAGCCTTACGAAAGCTGAGATACATCACATCTACTGTTTCCCCCGCTCCCTCTCTTCCACAAGGCTTGTTACCCTGTCAAAGAAGGATATTACGTTGGTTTGACATTATTTGTTTTTGACATATCCATGTTGACTGTTACTTATCACCTTATTATAATCCACATACTTACAAATTGATTATTTATTTTGTCCATTATCTTTCTGGGTACTGAAGTTAAGATGATTGGTCTATAATTCCCTGGGCTTTCCTTATTCCCTTTTCATTGTGGACAATACCTACTGTTTCCAGCTACCTATAAGTGCAGAAGTACAGAGAGATAATGGCCCTTCACAGACTTTTTTTTACTGACAGTTCATTACACATCACCCGACCTGCTCCTGATGCCCCCTGGCCCATCTTGGAATTCCTCCTGTTCTGTGGAGAGAGGATGGCAAGAGTGGGATATTCTAGCCCTATGCTATCTGGGGATCCTCCTGCACTAAGGGAATCCTCATCTTCTGGCTTACAACAGCTTTATGTCCTGTTAGTACTGCGGTATTTGAGTGAAAGATACTTTCTTGAAGATTTTTTTATCAGGGCTCGATCATCCTGTGCGGAGAGCATTGCTATTTTAACAGTATGTCTTTTAAAAGCAGAAGGCACTCAGATGCTACCTAGGGTGGTGGGTGCCATACACACGTGTGCACATAAATACATATATCTGAGATGGATTCCTATGTATTTCACTATATGGCTGACTATGCCATCAAGCAAAAAGCAGTAATCATGGCATGTATGATGCACAATGACACTGTGGAGTATATTGGTCTCCATTCTGCTCACTGTCCATTTGTTGGAAACATGAATTTTCTACCCTTAAAAGTTGTTGTTGAGACAATCAGCACCCTAGAAATCAGCACTGAAATGGCATGATTTAGTCAAATTATCCACTGCACATCATCTGCTGAAAAGCAAGCTAGAGACAATAAAGGGAAAATCAGATCTAAGATATGCCTACACTTACATTAACAACACACCAGGTTGTTTGTTGAATGGTGACAAACTGTCAGTTATGGGGAAAATGGAAGATTTTTAAACCTTTGCATTCTGGAACAGACCTCTCCCTTGTACAAGCACAGCCACACAGAGAATGTAGATTGTTGTCACTGGGTGTAGTGGAAACAGTTATGCCTGCTTGGCTGCCCTTTCCATGATCTACTACTCCCCCTACTATTGCTACTACCATTGACAATACAGCAGAGATGTGTCCATATATGTGCAAGTGACTCTGAAGAGTGTGCTGGTGTCATCTGGAAATGACGTAATGGGGGAAGCTCTCCATTTAGGTTCCAGAGCAGCGGTCCACACTTGCTCTTTCCTACATTGTCTCCCCCTCAACTTCCTCCTCCCACCCATACTGACATATACCACGCCTATTACTAGGACGGGGCTTATGCTACCTCGGAACTGAAATAAGTTACACCTGCAGTTGAAGCAGTATCTCTGTGACGGGGGAAGGTTAAAGTTCAGCATGCATGGAGGACAGCGATATGTTAATACATGCCTACGTCCTCTGGCACTTCCTCCTCTAGTGCTGAGATTCCCCAGTGAAACTCACCACTCTTCCTTCCTTCTGGGATCCATGTTGTGCTAACTGCCATACCATTTCAGGCAAATTTAGTCATTTGCTGCCTTGTGCAGGAACAATACATTTGCAGTCTGTATAGACAAGTGGCTCTCCCAGGAAGAGAATCGGATGAACATCAGAACAAACATACCTACTCCAAAAACCAGGCAGATTGCCTTATTTCATGCCAACCAATTCCTCTAAAGGCCAGATTTTAAAAGAGCTCAGTACCCTAAGTACCGATCTTTTGTGCAAATGTAGAAACTTATTTTGGTGCCTAAGTGGCAGCTGGGATTTTCTGAAAATCTGGCTCTAAGTTTCTAATTAGTTGTCTAATCTAGTATGTTGTCTTAAAGCTACCAGTTGTTAATACTGCGGATTTGTAGTAGATCTAGAACTCTGTTGTATTAGTACAATGTGACTTGGTACCAGGGCCGGATTAATGCAGGGGCTTTAATGCAGCCCAGGGCTTCGGGCTAATGGGGGCCCCACAGGCCCGCGGGCCGGATGAGACCCACTGCTTCTTTTCATCTGGCCCACGGCAAGTCTCCACACAGTGGACCGGACACCAATCCCTGAGCCTCAGCACCCCGAGTGCTGGCTCACCGGCATGCCCCTGCGATCCCTAGACGAGGGGCATTCAGGGGCAGGAGAGAGGATGCACACACACGCTCAGCACACTGCCACACACAGTCAGTCACCCAGGGGGATGCAAACACATGCTGTAACTGGACTGGAGCTAAAATCACCCTATTCAAGCTTTCATTCTGATTGGCTTGGACCAGGGGCAGGCCAGGGCCGGGAGCCAATCAAAAACCAAAAAGCTACAAGCTACTGTAAAACCCCTGAAAGCCAAAAAGCTACCCAACATACAATGCACGAGCCAACTCAGCCTAAAACAAGCCCAATTTCTTCTTAGTTTCCGCAGATTTGGCAAGTCTGGGGGATCCTGCCTTAGCCTCACTGCGCCGACGACCAGCAGACGCCCGAGGTAAGCCCAATTGGTGCCTGCATCCCGCACCCCTCCTGCACCCCAACTCCTACCCAAGCCTGGAGCCCCCTTCTGCATGCAAACTCCCTTCCAGAGCCTGCACCTCCACCTGCACCCCAACCCCCTGTCCCAGCCCCCTTCCACATCCAAACTCCCATTGTGTGTTGAAACTGCAATAAAATAAATTAAAAATATGGGAAGGGATAGTTTTGCTTAGTTATTTTATCTTTCTGCTATTTCTTTATTTTTAGTCTAAACCCCAAAACGTTTGGGGGGGGGGGTTGCATTAGTTCAAAAAGCTTATCTCACTATTACCTTTAGCACAGCAGAAACTTTGACTATTTTCTCTTATAATTGTCTTTTTTCCATCAAATTCAATCCTCATTTTTTCTGCATAATTGAACCCCCGACCTTTTTATCACTTGTAATGCACATTTTCCATTACAAATGTTTCCTGTTTTCCTTAACAATAACACAGAGCCGAGGAGTTTCCCAGATGTGTATTGTATTCAGTGCATTAATATTATTATTGAATGCAAACATTTCTAAATGCTACTCTGAGGTGAAAGATAAAATCAGGGTGAGGATTACAGCCCTTGGAACACTGATTATGCAATTCATTGTAAGCTATTCAAAGAACAACTTCCAGCTGAGAACAATTTATCACAGTTCTTCCCCCTACCTCACTCTCTCTCTCTTTCTCCTTAGTCCTTTTTCTTCTCATTTCTTGGGTTCCCCATGTCCTCCCAACCATAGCTGTCCTTATCTCACTCACCCTTCATTTTCTTCTTTTCTCTCCATCTTTTTTCCACCATCTTTCTTCCTACCATCTCCCTTTCCCCCAGGTATGTTCCTTTGTTCCTCCTCACCATCCAGCAAAGTCCACCCTGCTTGTCCCTCCACAGTATGAGAGCTCTCTTCACAGCTGCAGTGCCTCTCTAAACTCCACACTCCAATTACCACCCAGCCTAATAAAAAATTTCACTGTCGACTTGCCCCGTTTTTCATCAAAATATCATTTTGACAGAAAATCTCTGAGCAGCTCTAGTCAGGGGCCTTGGAAAGATTTTGAACCAACCATAGTTTTGTTCTCCTTTGGTCACTGCCACTACATGTGAAGAGGCAGCCAGCAAAGGGGAAGGGATGATGATCTTGCTAATAAGTGTACTAGTAAAATTATGTTGTTCTAGTTTCAAAGGTCAACATTGTTAAATTTTGTGTTGAAAGGAAGGCAGGAAAAAAGGGCCACAAAAATGAATTATGTTTCCGAAAGTATAAGTTTTTCTTGAAGATAGGTAGATATAGATAAGCAAGCTATCTTTCCTGTTTGGCTCAGGTTGTGCATACTTGTTACAACATATGGAATCACCCACCTTCTTCAACTTATTGTTAAAGGAAACAGCTATAACTACAGACAAATATGTAGGCTTCCACACAGATTGAACTCCAGCTTTGTCTCCTTTGTTTATCAGGGACCACACTATGTATGGATTCAGAACTCTATACAGCACACAGAAACAATTAGTGGCTGAATAACATAGTGTAAGTAAATATATCATTATAATATCACCCATATGTATTTTCTCCTCAAGTTATATGATGAGACACAGGTTTGGTCTATGTATAACTGTTTAGATATTGTAGAGAACAGTGAAAAACCTGTATGGGAAGACTTGGACTTGATAACCATGGGACTAGCTTGAACTAAACATTCCTTTTATTTCAATTTTGATTCTGACCTAGAACAATGGGACCTTTGATCTGACTGTCCTGTAGGTGCTCCTGCAATCTAAATGTTAAATAGAAATAATAATAATACTAATAAATGACAATTTCAAGGTTTCTCATCGTTGCTTTGTTGGGATCAGTACAAGTTGTTCTGTGTTTTTCCTGGAGCATGGTAAAGTTAATGAGCTCTGCCAAATACCAATAAAGCCTTTCTAAATACTCTCCCTAAATCCTTCATCACCATTTCTTGGATTTGAGAGTGTGGCTCCTACAAGAGCCCATCATCTTTTAGACTTCACCCAGCTGTAACCCTTGTGTGTCTTGCACTTATAATAACTTTATGTCTTCTTGTGAGCCCTGGCACCCTCCAAATGATTGACATTAAATTCTTCTTTACCTCTTTTTTATTTACATCTCTTCAGGAGGTGTGTTTGGGCAAGGAAGCCTTCACACCTGTAGCTTCCTATCGTTAATCCAGATCACTCTTGAGCCAGTCAGGAAATTAGGAGAATCTGCATGCACTGGGCTATAGTGCTAGCAGATTATTGAACTACTCCCAGGCAGTGCAGTGGCTGGATCTCCTGCAAATATGTAGAGTACTTAAAATTCCAAATGCTTTGTTATCAACAAGAGCTTTTTTTCATTTTCCTTTTTTTTTTCTCCCTGGGCAGTCTGCCTGGCAGTTCTAGTCTCACGTACACACCACAGTCACTCCTGTGAGAGCTAGTGAGAGAGACACAGCTGTGTGGAAAGCAGCTCAGCACAAATTTATATTTTACATCACATCAGGAGAAAAAGAAAAAAGCAGACTCCAGTTAGAGCCATTAATGTTTCATGAAACCTCTCACATCTTCCCTACAACTGACAAGATAAAAAAGAGGCAGTCATTAAAATTCAGATAACAGGATGCCACCTTGGCATTCTCTGTGTTAAAATTCAGAGCAAAACTACTGCTTTGTGGGAATACGAGAACTTCTATATTTTTTCACAGCAGTATCTCAAGAAAGACTTAAAACTCCAGTTACCACAGGATCAGTAATAATTGACTTTGTTGCTCACGTTGTACTGTTTGTTGTCATTGGGGGTGACTTTTTGCATGTCACTGCCACAGGCTCTTATTGCTTAAAAGGGACAGTATGTGAATAAGCTAATTTTCATACAGTTAACTATCTTTTTATTTTGTCTTCACTTACTGTTGTTTATATAGTGATCCCTTGGAGGCTTGAATGAAAATGAAATAACATTATTTGCCAAGTCTTTAGGAGCCATTTGGAAATAATGAATTCTAGATCTGAGGGTCCTGATCCTCATTTACACTGCCACAGCAGCGTAACAGGGTGGGATAAAGTGTAAGTAAGAATCAGACCCTTAGAACAAGACTTGAGACTTTCAATGTTCCAATTCCATTTGGACCAGTGAAAGGAGAAGTTTCTTAGCATTATCCCTTTGGTAGACCTAGAAGCAAACAAACAGGCATTCAATGCCTATTTCACTTCAGTCTTCACTAAAAAAGTTAATTATGACCAGATGCTTAACAAAATTAATATTAACAACAGAGAAGGAACACAAGTCAGAATAGGGAAAGAACAGGCTAAAGAATATTTTGAAAAGTTAGATGTATTCAAGTGGCCTGATGGACAATCTCAGAATGAATAGTGATTATCTTTGAGAAATCATGGAGGATGATTGACCTGTCAGAAGACTGGAGAAGGGCAAACATAGTACTGATCTTTAAAAAGGGGAACAAAGAGGACTCAGGAAATTATACACCAGTAACCGTAACTTTGATACCTGGAAAGATACTGGAACAAAATCTTAAACAATCAGTTTTTAAACCCCTATTATTGAGGATAATGAAGTGATAAGTCATAGCTAACATGGATTTGTCAAGAACAAATCATGTCAAACCAATTTAATTTTCTTCTTTGACAGGTTTACTGGCTTAGTGGAAGAGGGGAAGAAGTAGGAGAGGTTTGTCTTGATTTCAGTAAGACTTTTGACACTATCCCACCTGACAGTTTCATAAGCAAATTAGAGAAATGTGATCTAGGTGACATTATTATAAAGTGGGAGCACAACTGAGGAAAAACTGTTCCCAAAGAGTGGTAATCAATGGTTCATTACCAAACTGGGAGGGGATAACTAGTGGGGGTTCCACAGGGGTCTGAGTCCAGTACTATTCAATATTTTTATGACTTGGATAATGGAGCAAAGAGTATGCTTATAACATTTGCAGATGACACAAGCTGGGATGGGCTGCAAGCACTTTGGAGGACAGGATTAGAACTCAAAAGGACGTTGGAGAATTGGTCTCAAATCAACAAGATGAAATTCAATAAAGTCAAGTGCAAAGTACTCCACTTAGGAAGGCAAAAATCAAAAGCACACATACAAAATGGAGAATCACAGGTTAGTCCATTGTACAGCAGAAAAGGATCTGGTGGTTATAGTCAATTAGAAATTGAATATGAGTCAACTGGGATACAGTTGCAAAAAGGGCTGAAATCAGTCTGGGTGTATTAAAAGGAGTATGGTATGTAAGACACAGAAGGTAATTCATAGAATCATAGAACTGGAGACCTTGAGAGGTCAACTAGTCCAGTCCTCTGCACTCATGGCAGGACTAATTATCTACACCATTCCTAACAGGTGTTTGTCTAACCTGCTCTTAAAAATCTGCAATGATGGAGATTCCACAACCTCCCTAGGCAATTTATTCTAGTGCTTAACCACTCTGATGGTTAGGAAGTCTTTCCTAATGTCCAACCTAAACCTCCCTTGCTGAAATTTAAGTCCATTGCTTCTTGTCCTATTCTCAGAGGTTAAGAAGAACAATTTTTCTTCCTCCTCCTTGTAACAACCTTTTACATACTTGAAAATTGTTGTGTCGCTTCTGTCTTCTCTTTTCCTGACTAAACACACCCAATTATTTCAATCTTCCCTCGTAGGTCATGTTTTCTAGACCTTTAATCATTTTTGTTGCTCTTCTCTGGACTCTCTCCAATTTGTCCACATCCTTCGTGAAATGTGGCACCCAGAACTGGACACAATATTCCAGTTGAGGCCTAATCAGAGCGGAAGAATTACTTCTCATGTCTTGCTTACAGCACTCCTGCTAATACATCCCAGAATGATGTTCACTTTTTTTGCAACAGTGTTATTCTGTTGACTCATATTTAGGTTGTGGTCCACTATGACCCCCAGATCCCTTTCCACAGTATTCCTTCCTAGGTAGCCATTTCTCATTTTGTATGTGTGCAACTGATTGTTCCTTCCTAAATGGAGTACTTTGCATTTGTCCTTATTGAATTTCATCCTATTTACTTCAGATCATTTCTCCAGTTTGCCCAGATTATTTGGAATTTTAATCCTATCCTCCAAAGCACTTGCAAACCCTCCCAGTTTGGTATCTTCTGCAAACGTTATAAGTGTACTCTGTATGCCATTATTTAAATCATTGTTTCTCATTGTTTTAGCCCCATGACTTTACTTCTACTGCAAGCCATATGCTGCATATTTATAACATGAAGCAGAGCTGTCCAAGCAGAATAAGATCCCAAAAAGCCTTTCCACAATTTATGCTTGATTTTTAATAATGAGCATGGAGTCTGCCAGTGGCTCAGGGAGCTGATCAGAATAGATGACAGCCTCCTGCTGCATTAGGTTCAGCTGAGAGTTATTGGATAAATATCTCTGTTCAAACTATTTATCACTGTTGGAAAACATTATGGAGCCTTCCTCACAAACCCTTTCTGTGACCCAGCACTCATTGAACTGAATGGGAAGCTTTTTTGTTCTTGCTGCCTATCTAGAGCTCAACTATTACAAATGTATTTACCACTTTTATGAATTGTGCCGTCTAGTGCTAGGACAGTGCTAGCAGAGGTGGGATTATAAATAGGGCCTCACAGAAACCAGTATATTACTATCCAAGCACTTTATCTCTGATTTAAGGTTCATTGAAGGCTGCAACATTTTCTTTGTACACTCTCCCTCTCTTCAAATATTTAGCAGCATTTTCAATAGCAATCAGGGAAATTTATATTCTGTGAAATTCATTTTTTCCCCAAACTGCACTTGAAAACATTTTCCCTTGTCACTGTAAATGTGTGTCTCTGAATATATGAGAGTAATTCCCAACAAGAAAAAATAATGTTTTTTCTTTAATGTTCTTTGTGTTATGTACTGTGTACTATTAAAATATACCTCTATGGAAAATATAGCTTGATAGGATATTAAATACATTTAAAATATCTGGTCAAACATACCTTATGATCTTTAATCTATACAGAATGCCACTCTTTTAAACCCTAATTATGTCAGATATCTAACTATATACAAGGAAAACAGACTTTTTTTTCTTCGTGGGACTAATATTTCTACGTAATAATCCTTTATTGCTGTTGTTTAAATGTAGAGGCTATTTGAAAATACAAACTGTACACACACATACACAGTGTCACTATTAAAGTCAGTATTTGCCAGCAGACACATAATGATATCTTAGGCCTGGTCCACACTAGGGGCGGGGTCGATCTAAGATACACAACTTCAGCTACGAGAATAGCGTAGCTGAAGTCGACGTATCTTAGATCGAATTAAAAGTACTTACTGCGGGTCCACGCGGCACAGGCTGGCTCCCCCTTCGACTCCGCTTACTCCTCGCGCTGAGCTGGAGTTCCGGAGTCAACAGGGAGTGCTTCTGGGATCGATTTATTGCGTCTACATGAGACGCGATAAATCGATCCCAGAAGATCGATCGCTACCCGCCGAATCGGGCGGGTAGTGTAGACGTACCCTTAGATTACCAGACTTCATCCCTATACGTAGAAGATAACTGTATTAAGTGGGTGGTGTGGTTGACAAACATTGACTGTTTGTGGACTTCTACTGCATATATGTACATACACACACGCTCACTCTGCAGATCCTCCAGATCTCTACTCAAACTCTGTTTTTGTAGGGGCAAATTGTTGAGCTTGTAGTTGTGAACCTACAGCACAGATGTTGGTTGTTAGTGCCCAGCTAGTGGAAAATCAGGTCCCAAATGTCACGTGAAATTATAAACTAGATGTCCACAGACAATAAGCAGGGCTGGCTAGAAAATGGGGTCCAGAAGTAGGCCATCTGTGAAGAACAATTTACTAAGCAGGCAGTTTTATTCAGCATCAGCTTCAGTTTCTAAGTGGTCTAAAAATGCAGTCCTTTAAAGAGTGCATCACAGTAGTTTAATCCCATGCAGGATGGTGGTCAAGATTGTAGTACCTCATGCTTCAGATATGCGATAGGTAGCCAGAATATCTGAGCTACCTGACAGCGTAAGCGCACCTCTTAAGGCACCCAAAGTTTGATGTACTTTATTTAAAATAACACCTGATAAAAGCCAACAGATCTGCTTTTTTTGGTCATGAAATCTCAGGATGGAAAAAAACTTATTTTTTTATCCCATATGTATCATTGTAACAGGAACTCAGGGTTTTTTGATAAACAGATGGAAAGGATGTCTATTTATACTGTTGCTCCTTTAAATGCCTTTGAGTGTAAGCTGTTTTGAAACCTTTAACAGTAATACTTCTCAGTTAATCACAACAGGTGTCCCTGTTCCCGCTATCACAACTCAGCACAAGGAGGGGTTACATCCCCTTTACATACAGTAGCATTGCGAGATGACAATTGTCACAGTGTTGTGCTGAATCAGATCGCAGGCTCTTTTTACACTAACATATCTACATCTATCTATCTGTATTAGATAGTAGGTTCTTCAGAGCACAGACCATTGCATGGAATCCTTGTCTCATTCAAGGCAATGCCAGAACGCCATTGATCTCAACAGAGCCAGGATTTCACCCCATGTTTTTGCTTATGCCCAAGGCAGCACTGTCAGAATTTAACAAATATCTGTATTAATTATGAGCCTTATTAGACATGGCCTAAAGAGTCTATTTTTGTTTTTCAGAACCTAACTGAAAACAGGGTAGTTTGGATCTGAACTCCATGATAGCTGGATGACTTCCACTTTGACCTCATCTTATGTTCCTCATCTATATTATGTGGTTCAATAGACAGATAGTATCTTTGTCTGTTAGCTTTGCATTTGGGCTATATCCTGTCTATGACTGTGTAGCACACAGTTCATGTCATGAGGATATGGTATAAAGCAGAGCTGGTAGGAAAATGGGGTCTTTTTCTTCCATGGAAATCTTTGACTTTTGTCAAACAAACAAAAATAAATTCTTCAAATTTTCAACCAAACAAAATACTTTTGGCTGAAAATTAGTTTTCAGTCAAAAAGTTTTTGACATTTGGTCAAGAACCAAATACTTTTTGGTTTTCAGGATTTGAGTTTTCAAAGAAGAGTCCCAGTTTTCTGTGGATAGCAGGCACTTTCTGCAGAAATTTTAATTTAGTCAAAAACACAATTTTCCATCACAACAGTTTTGATGGAATTTTTCAACCAGCCCTAGCACAAAGGTTCTGTGTGCTCCCCCAATCTTAGGCCAGCTGTGTGCCAGGCCATTTCCCCAACACAATGTAGAGGAACCTTCAGATGCCTGTAAATTATGCCAGCTGCCAACCACCCCAGTGAAAATCAACGGAGCTGTGCCCTCTTTCTCCCATCAATACCCTCTATGCCAGAACAGAATAGGGGAGGAATGATGTACGAGTCTCCATGGCAACTGTATGCCACCAGAGAATGCTCCCCCCGTTTCCCAGTCCTCATAGTGATCCTCTTGTGGTCAAGATTGAGTGCCAAAATCCACTGGTGTTGCTGAACAAATCATATTTACCAGACTGCAGGATCTGGCCTATGTTTTCTAATGCCAGGAGAGGAATGGTTGCGATTAAAAGTCACCACGACTAGATCTACCTCCAAACTGAGTATCAGGGTGAGTTAAATATTTCAGCCGTGGTCCAACTCTTCTTCTGGGTTCAGTTCCTGTTCCACATTGTCTGTCTTTATTCATTTAAGGATTTTTTTGTTACCAAAACCAAAAAATCCACCAAACCCCTTTATGGAAGAAGTGCTTATTGTGGAATCAAAACAGTAACATCCCCATGCAGCCTCAATAATGTGACCAGTCAATTTATCTAGCAAAACATTTTTTCTCTCTTCTCAGTGCCTCCAGAAATCTAAAATGCCTCTTTCATTTTCTGGATACATCACGGCTGACAGGCAGATGGCATAAAGAAAGGTCCAGTCCTAAGAAATATTCATTGGTGCTGATGTTGATGTGAGAAGCGGAAAGCAGTCAACTTAATTTCCATGAGCTAGGTCAAGCCTGGAGGGAGAAGAACTTCTTTGGTTGGGAAAATGAAAAGAAAAAAACCTCCAGAAACATAGAAGGAGTAATATACACACAAGTATTCACACATATACAGAGAGGACTCAGTGTGCTCCAAAGAGTTATAAAAAGATGCATTACATCTAATTAAGAAAAATATTTTTTAGGCTATCTAGAAAAAAAAATCCTTTCCTGACAATTAGCTCAATTCATTGTGAAACAAGTTCCCAATGGAAGATTTATTGCTTGAGCCTTTTCAAATTATAGTGGACAAAAACTGAAAAATACCCTGGATTTACAGATTTTAATTAAAATGTCAAAGGGACCAGTATGATCATCCTGTAAGGGACAGTCCTCCATTGGCAGGAGAATGAGCTCAATGACTGAATAGGCATTTTCTGTCTTGGACTTTTATTATTCTGTGACAGAAAAGAGAAAGGTCTATTAAAAATGTTCCCAAGACCACAGTGGCCATTCATTTTTCCAAGAGCATTGACAATTCTAGCTCCCCCTTTTTAATTTGTATCATCCATTCCTATCCCTCTGTATGCCTAGAAGAGGAGTTTGTAGTGCAGGATCAGAGCACAAAACATTTTTAACACAATGGGCACCTGGGGTGTATGTTACTCCCCTGAAAGTACCAGTAGTTATTTATAAAAGACAGCTTTGGGAAGCTAGTAGTCAACAATGCCATGTCCTGCATATGCCCAATTTGCTGTGACAATATGCTTGCATCTTGACGTGCTGCTGTAAAGCTTGGTGGTTGGAGACTCTTTTTTAACACCAGATTGAACCTGTCTCTCTATATTGGAGAGTCTTACTTGTGTTGTTGCAATAAAGCATCCCTGAATTATGTTTCTTAATAAAGCAGTTAATCAACCTCTGGTCTCTTAAATATTGTGGACCAGATCCTCAGCCCACTAATGTCATTAAAAGGGCTGCTGAGAATTTACCTGGCTCCATAGCAAAAGGGCCATGTCCCAACCAGCCGCAAGTAGAAGGGCATGGACCCAAAACACAATAGGCTCCTCTGATCCCTGGCAAGCAAGCTAGGGGATTTCTAGCTATTGTAAGTTAGACCATCCCTAAAGCTTGCAACGAGGGATGTAGGAATGTTGGTTTGACCCCCTGACTGGGCTCTGAATCAGATAAGGTGTAAAGGTAGCTTAGAGTCAACTTTGCCTTCCCCCATCTGCCCCTTCAGTGTGGCCTGGTACTACTGAGGATGTGCCCTTTGACTCCAAACACAGCAGCATGCTTGTTGGCAACTTCAGCTGAGAAGCAAGGGACTGAATGGGCATGGGGACTGAACTGCCTTCTCACATCTAGAAGTGGTCCCTTCCAGTCAGCATTTAGGGTGGCATGTTAGCCAGGTGGTGTGGGGGGGGAATCTCACACCACCACTGTCCATGATGTCTCTGGCCTGTGAATACACATTGGATTTCTTCCTCTAGGCCTGCTAATCTGGCACCTTTCACCATGGACTTCAAGAAGACAAAAAAGAAGAATCATCCCTGACATTTAAATGCAGAAACTGTCTGTTTACAGTATCTCTGCCGTCAGTGCAGAAGGCTAGATTAAAATTTAGCTAGACAGGTATCAGCACAGTGTGTTTGAAAATAAGGTCTCTAACCACCTATATTTTTAATACATCTATGCATACATTTCCAAATACTGTATATATTTTGCTTCCTATCAGATGAGTTAAACTGCCTCCTGCTTCTCTCCCAGCACCACCTACAGCGCCCACACCATACAAAATCTGCTGGTGTCCAAGAAATATGTAAGCAGTTCAGCGCACCTCTCAATTTAGCTAAAAGCTGCATTTGACCTCTTATGGTTGTGTAACAATACGTGTTTACTTCAGAGGCCCCCTTAATGAACTCTCACAGGTAACCCAGCCATTTGAAAGAGATTCTCTCTTTTTCTCTAGCCCCCGCCAACTGTCAACTCAGAAGTGCAGCCTGTCCGTATATGACTCTCAGTATAGTTCATTCAGACATCTGCATGTTTGGAAAAAGCTACATCGAGACACCAGACTAGCACGAATGAACGCAACTTGAAAAATGCTAACATGACGGGGGTCAGCAGCAGTGCAAGTGAAAGCACAGCTGCCTCAGCAGATCAGCAAAGCATTCGGGTCTGCAAGACCCCCAGGTCACTCCAAAGGAAGGAAAGAAAACAGGAGGGAAAGTGTAGTGTCTTCATTGTTTTTGTGTCAACTGCATTCAGGTTTCATATGCATACCCATCATGTTTATTGTACTGCTATCGTCTTTTCCGAGAGGAACGATAAAACAAAATGTAGTCTCGTAATCTTTCACGAGCCAAAATTAAATGCGCAATGGCTACACCATCCATCCTTTCTAATGAGTTCATTTTAACATTGATGCTATTTTGCTGTATAATGGTCCATCTGCCCTGTTGCATGTGTCTGTCCATAGAATGAATATACGAGAAGAGGAGCAGGCACTTTGAAGTGGTTAACAAAGCTTTCATCAATTCTTCCTGTTGTCTAGAAAGTGATCAGAAAAGCTGATCAACTGCAAGTTGTCCCATAATGCTGTGTATATGGCCAGGGTTAGAGGTGCCCGAAATCGAGCTGGCCTTTGTCTCATTAACAGTTCCAGTTATTAACTACGAGCTGAATGGATTAGCAAGATGATGTCTGTACATGTTCATGAAACGTAAGTAGTGGCCTCTGAACCACATGCTAATGTTCTGTGTCCCGATTCTGGGGCACCACTTCTCCAATCATCTGGGAGATTCTTTTGCATCATACTTAATAACAGCCCCTTAAAATCACTTTTTCTGAAAATTGTACAGCCACCTAATTAGTTTTCTATTCCTCATATCTTATTATGCATGAATATGGTCTCTTCAGAATCTTTCTGGTTGCACCTTCCTTTAATGAAAATTGTGTACTGTCCTTACAATCTACATGAAGGGGAGGAAGGAATGAAAACACGTGATAGCACTTAAACTTTAGTATCATCCTTGAGGAGCTATTGGAGAGCAGTTAAACAGAGTCTTTACAATAGACAGGGCCTTGTGTAGGCTGAAGCATTATGGGCCAAGATGCTTGATTTCTGTGCCATTTTAATCATGAATTCTGCTACATGTTGAAATTTCTGCATTGGCTTCAGATAACTTTGAGAGAACGGTTTTTACTGATTTAAATATGAGAATTAGATCATGCAATCAGTACTTTATTCCATGATTGATTAAATCTGATATTCAGTTCAGCAAAAAAATCTTGATTCTGAAATTTTTAAATGTACACTGACCCTGAATTTTCAGATTTCAAATGCCACAGCATTTTGGACTGATAACTGCAGAAGTTGCTGGAAGGATGCTGGCATTTTTTGGTATCCATGAAGGGCTCAGGATGGAGTTTTGAGTTCTATCAAGTAGATCCAGTTGAGGCTTTTGGTCCTGTGTTGGGGCATATCCCCTCTTTCCCTCCCACTTCTGAGCTGGGGCACTTGATTTTGGGGGGGAACTAGGGACCAAAAAATTAACAGCAACTTGCCACTCCACCCTATTATCTACCACTGCATCCAAGACATGTTCACTTTGAATTTTGAAGGAAGGTTCAGGTCCATTCTTAATCTACATTTCATTTCTAAGGAGGACATCTAGGAGCAACTCTGACATTGATTTCAACTGGAGAAGAAGTGTACCCATGGTCCCACCTCCCCCAATTTAAAGCCTCTGTACATAGGTTTTTGAGCTTGCTGTGGGGCTGCACGTCAGTTCTAATGACCCTTTACATAGCAAACAATTTTCTTACATGACTGTACTCAAACTTCAGGCCTGAATGAGAGGGACCCAAGGAATTGGAAGCTGACATTTGGCGGTGGAAACCATTGTTGCTTTGTGATTAACTTGCTTTAAAACAGGAGATTATACACGAGGTAGTAGTTTAGGAGGTAATTAGGATCAAGCATGTATGCAAGTGGGTGGTAGATTCCCTTTGTCAAAAAAGGGTTGATCACCAGGATCAACTGTGTTCTCAAAACTTTCTTTAATAACAACAACTAGCCCTTATAGAGCACTTTTCATCAATAGATCTCAAAGGACTTTACAAAGAAGGTCAGTATTATTATCCCCAATACACATATTGGGAAACTGAAACACTGAGAGGTGAATTGACTTGCCCCAGGTCACCCAGCAAACAAGTAGGAAGAATAGAAAACCGGTCTTCTGATCCCCGTCTATTCTGTTCACAGCATACAAACAAAGTAGTTAGATCTTCTTCTTCCTTTCATTAATCTCATCAAATGGGGTCTGCTCTATGAGTCATCTCCCTCCAAATGCTCTGTTCTATGAGATATCCTCTATCTCACCACATGTGTCCCACAACTTCTTTGGTCAACTTCTCTGACTTACTCCTTCAGTCTGTTGGATACTCTTACCCACATAGTTGTCAGGATTGCATTTTACATGAACAAACCATATGAGCCTGCACGCCCTCATTTTTTAAATAGATGAAAACATACGATATTTTTTTGAAAGTGTAATACTGCTTTATTTCTTAAAATCCAGAACTTTAACATACAAGAAGCAAAAACAGAGAGAGAGAAAGCAGGCTGCTTCCTAAGGGAGGGAGGCACAACTCACCCCACATCACTGCAGGCTGGCTCTTAGTAGATTGACTGTTGCTAGCTCCAAATCACATACTTCTCTTCAAAAGCCCCTAGACTGCAAGCAGGACTATGAAACTCCCACAAAATTTTAAACGATAGCTTACAATTTCAACACTGTTTTCAACACTACACAGTCTACTAGGCCTCACTGCCTGACCATTTTTGCCATCCAGAAAAAGCAGAGGTCAATCCTACAGATAGCTTTGATTGCCATCAGTGTTCCCTTATGCGAATGCCACAAGTTCTTGGGAAAAGAGTATTCTCTCAGTTTCCCAGGTGCCATCCTATTAATCTCACAGGTTAACAAATGGAAGAATTTGACCCAGAGATTGGTTGTATACATGATAATACTGCTACATCTTTGCCCTATTCCTGCCTCCTATTCTGTTTTGTTCCAGGGGAAGAAACTGACTTTGCTCAGTCATACACAGTTCATAGAGTCTGCAAATGGAAATGGTTCCATGCCAACAAAGAGTGTTCATGTGTTCATTTATTAATAACAAAAATAAACTTGGAAAATTGTTCAAACGCTTTGCTTCCACCTATGCTCTAGTACTTTAGTAATTAGGATATTTACCATGGCAACTCATAGCAAGCTTCAATATAAACAGTATATTCATTGTTCTCAGACACACTCTTATGCAGAGAATGTAAACACTGGTCTTTTCTGTGTTGATTTAAGGACACCTATTTCTTTTTGTCCCTATACAAATAATTCTTTTTACTCTATTTGAGCTATATGTATTTGTTTACTTAAAAGGAAGTTATTTGTTTTTATATAACAGTTTTTCACAACAATTAAACACATTTTTGCAATGAGCAACCTGTATATGATGTTACACTGGTATTGCTGTGTCATAGTAAAAGAACGTGGAACAGATTCAGATTAAGGGCTAGACTGTGATTTAACAATCTATTCTGTGCAAGGGCAGTGTATGGCTGTGATGCCCCCAGAAGAAAAGAAACAGGGAATGAATCATTATTTGGAGAATCACAATTCATTTTGGGTTCCTTCTTGCTCCAGGGGCAAATGATCTAGTACTGGTCTACCTCAGCCAAGCAACAGAGGTGGCCTCTGGAGGAGAAAAATCCAAAATGCCCTGTCAAAAAATATGTACTGTCTTGACAAACTGGTGTGAGACTAACCTATTTAACCCCATATCCCCTTTATCTTTCAGAGGCATGGGATAGCCACATAGAGTCCCCTTGCTTCCACAATGCTTCCAACATTTCTGTCTCCCTTTGGCTTCTTTACAGAATGGCTTCTACAGGAACCCAGCTGTCTGGGACTCCCCAGCCAGCCTTGTCCAACAGACTTCCCCTCAGGATGAGCAGGTCGGGGGGTGGTTCGCACAGCACAGAGGGATCAATCAGTTGCAGAAGTTCCTGCAGACAGAAATATCAAATCTGAGAAGAGGACAGTGCTCATGACACCCTTTCAAAAGATAGTGAAGCTGCAATTCCTGTGTGTGTTTCTGAATTCCTAGGAGCAAATCAGAATTCCTCCTGGAGTTCCTGGTGAAGCATGTCCCTTCTTCATACCCCTATGCTTCAGCAATACCTTGAAGCCACAAATTGACCATGTGTTTATTTTTAATACAGTCCAGTTTGCATTACCATGTGCAAAGATCCCCAAGCATCCTCTTGCTATCATGTTTGATTCTGAGAACTGCAATGAGAAAATGTCTTGATGCTGGTAACATTACAAATCCTGACAGAGAAGAATCCATGCATGTTTTCAGATCTCCACCTTAGACCCAGTCCAGCTCCCATCAAAGTAACCGGCGGGTTTCCACTGTTTTCAATGAGAGACACTGCCCATCTGTTGGACTTATTCCCTGTTTCTGTCCCTGGTCCCTATATTTCCCCTTAGAGATGGGCAATCTTGACAGCCTGTAAAAGCTAAGAGCACTACAAAGTTCCAGTTGCTTATTTGCAAGGCATGCCAGATATGGCTCATCATATACCGATATAGCTAAATGAACAGCAGAACAGGGCTCCTTTTGGACCAAAGTCAGCCCTGTTTTGCAGTTCATTTAGTTCTATCAGTATATTCATTCCAGACATCTTCATTTATGTATACTACTATATTTCATCTCTTAAAGGGAGATTGATCAAGTCCTTCTTGCAAGATTCCTCCAGCCATAGACTCTTAGACCACAATTCCATACCACATCCCTGGCCGTGTGTCCTTCCCTCCTGCATGATGATATGAAAAATTATGAGCAACTACTATAGCAACAATCCATGGTACTGGAAGATGACCACTTTTTCCTTTAAAGGTGATCTTCAAATGAATAAAAAGCAAGCATTTGGGGGTTTGTTTGATTTTGTTAACATCCGTTTAACTGAAATGTTTGATAAAGAGTTGGGAGAAAAGAACTCTTTAAAAGATTCAGTATTCACCCATACCCAATGCTTCAGTGGGGTTTAAATAGGACTATAAACAAAAGACCCTACATCAGCAAAACAAGAGAAGACCTGGCTTGAATTTTCTTGTATTTCTAAGGAAAAACAAGCAGGCAAAAAACTTTCAGAAAGAAAGAAAGATCTGTTTATTCCTGCTTTATATTCTAGAAAAGGAACAATTAAGGCATGACCACATAGCAAGAGACAGCCCTTCCCCAAAGTTCTCACAATATAAACATAAGACACATTAAAACAAGGACACCACATTTTACAGACGGGAAACTAAGGCAGAGAGAGAAGTAAAGTGATTGGCACAACATCACCGAGGACATCGGTGTCTGTCAGAACTTCAAACTGAACCCAGATATCCAACACAGCAAGCTATAAATTCAGTCAGGTTTCATCTTTCCCTTCCCCCACTTACAGGGAAAGAGAGAAAGAGGAAGAAACTACTTGCACTTCCCTTCTGAGACACTTGAGAATTCAGAATCTTCTTACAATGTATGAAAACCTTTCTAGGAACAAGTACATTTGGCTCTCCTGCACTGCCTTGCTTCGCTGAGTTTAAAATGCACTGTAAGCAAGACTACAGATGTTTTCAAGGACACAATCAGACAGTCCATCATCTAGGGGCAGACTAGTCTATATGCTGCCATTCACAGGAAAACTCAGAGGTCTTTGTGTCACTTTTTGTAGGTGTAAAATGAGTATATACATTTATTGAAAAAGGTCAGTTATGCTGAACCCTTTTAGGCAGAATAATTCCAAGGACAGATGTGCTAATGGATTCCCAAAATATAGCTGAATGCTTCAAGTGTATGTTTGTAATACAGGCTGATAGTAAATGGAGGAGAGGTTGGTTTTTTTCATTGAAGACATTTATGCTGGATGTCATGTTGAACTTCCAGTTTTAGATGTTTATTTACCCCTCCACACATACAAATTAGAGATGTCAAAATCAAAAGCCCAGATCCAAACAATCCCAAACTCTGAAAGTTCAGATCACCCTATATGAATCTTAGCTATGCATCTCAGCCTATCTTTTCAAAAGTAAGTGTGTGTGCGTGAGAGAGAGAGCGCTCGCAAGAGAGCTACTGGTCCTCCTCATTTCTGCACATCTTAAAAAGCTGTCTTGATCTGCCATAGAGAACATGAAGTACATTTCATTTAGAAATAACTCTGTTATGCATCATGTATTTTGTGTGTTTCTCTTCCCTTTTCTCTTTAATATTAGAGATATTTGCATGAAAATGAGCTATTTGTTTCTTATGAAATCATCTGTTCTTGTCTACCCCTTACCTAAAATCATAACTAGAGCTGTCAAATAATTTATTAGATCAATTTAGCCCTTTTTCCTGATCATGCATCTTTCATTGGCAGCCAACCATTTTTCAAATGTGTTTGTTATTTGAAAGTATTTGCCAAATTTCTGTCAATAATTATTTGTCTGTGAACAGCTCATTACAATTTTTCAGTATTTCAAATTTGAGCTATGTTTATTGGTTTTGATAAGAGACATAGGTCATATGATACTTTTTATTTTCATCCTGACTGGATGAAAGTAACTCTTAGGGCTCAAAGCCAGGCTTACTGAAACCTCCTGAAAGTTTGCATCCTTTTAGCTTAATCAAACCAAATTATCTGGCAATAAAAAAATTAGTTTTCCACTGCAGGCAGGTGGATATAAATAAGCTGTTGCAGTTTTAGCTCAGAGACTTTGGCTTTTTTTTCCATTTTTCATAGTGAAACAGAAAGGGGAACATATTCCCCAAGCTCCATAGACCTAGAATGGTAATAAAGGACTGAGGTAATAAAGGTAATGGGGTAATAAAGGTAATAAACAATAAAGGACTGAGGTAATAAAGGTAATAAACAACAATCCATAACCAAACTAATAAAGGTAGAACCAAAGCATTCAAGAAGGACTTATACTCTAAGAAGAACAATTCAAAATATATTATAATAATATGCCAATTTGATTATAGTAGACTGAAGTCTTGAAGTTCGCTACAGAAAACAAACACAGCAAATTTCCCTATACTACCATAGAGGGATAACCTATAGATGTGAATGGGTAGTTCATTCCTCGTGACCATTTAATCCTTAACCTCACTGTTGGGACTGCCAACAAGTTCTGCCCATAATGGTAGTTTTTATGATTGGGAGACTTGTCTTTTGTGAACTGGACCAAGGCCATTAAGCAGCTACTGGTAACCACTATTAGTCACTACTGATGAGAGCTCATCAACATTTTTTGGAAAAAGAAATTTCCATGGGAAAATGTGATTTGTCAAAATCAACATTTTCTCATGAGAAAATATCTGTTTTCTGATTGGGAGAATTTAAATTAAAATGTCTTCAACTCAACATTTTGAAATAATTTTTGTTCTGAAATGTTGATCCAAAAAGATATTTTCTGTTTTATAATGTTAATTCCAAAGGGGGAAAATGGAAATGTTTATTTAAATCAAAAGATGGTCATTTCAACATGTCAAATTGTTTCATTTTGATCACAAATATTGATGTTTTCTGTTCTGACATTTCCAATTGAAAATTTTCTTTTTGGTGAAAATTTTCAATATTAGATTTTTCATTCCTATTTGTTATGGAAAATAATGTTGAAATGTTGAAATTTCCTGTGAAAGGAAAATTCTATTTTTAACAGTTTTACAGCTGACCTTTGCTAGGCTTCAACCAATGAACAGCTCCACAGCCCATTACTGATCTCCTTAGCCGATCAATCTCAGCAGATTCAGGGTTTATTGTATGTTTTTCATAATTTCCTTGGTAATCAAACATTTTTTGTGTACAGATGAATGTTCTCTCTCTCTTAACCTATTATCCTGGGCCTTATGGAAGAAGAAGATTTGTTTTAGTCATTCTCACAAATAATTATTACATTAATTAGTTGCCTGGAATGTTTTGATAAGAAAAGCTGAGTTAGCCATAGGGAAGGTCCTGTGCATTCCATGACAGTTGATTTTGATGCAGAATTTTTCTGCAGTCTAAAATCTGCAGGGTTTTTTATTATTATTTTGAAGAAAAAAATCACTTCTAGATTTTATGTTTGTGAAGAAGCCAAGTGTAAACTGATGTTGTCTAGTCTTCAGATAGTCTGAAGGAATAACTCTGGAAGGTGTGAACAGCCCACACACTGTAGTAAATTGTGAGCCATAAAAGTGACATTTAAATAGTACATCTGTTAATTACTGTATTTCAATGCTGATCATTTTAAAAGATACATCCAGAGGCTGCACTTATCCCATATAGTCTAATCAAATCTTGATGCCATTGAAATAAACGCAAAAATTTCCATTGTCGTCAACGGGGCCAAGATTTCACTACAGTAGCCCCAACTCTACCCTACTCAGCTCCCCAAATCTTCATCTTCCCTCCCCGACAACATCTGCAATGCAGTTCAGCACAATCAATATAAAAGCTGTGGCACAGTGCAAAATGAAAATACAGGTCAGTGTAAAAAAATTGTATTTCATATCAAATGAAATAACATACGACCCTGTAAGGATTGTATGTTTTTAAAATTTAATTCAGGAAATGCAACCATAGATTTTGCATGCACATGGGGCCACAGAAATTAGAGGCAGTATTTAGGTCTAGTTTGCTGAGGATTGCCCCTAGTTTTCACAAAATTCAAACCGTGTGTGTGTGTGTGTGTGTGTGTGTGTTTCTTACTGAAGTGAATGGAAACCTCACACATCTATCTGAGGGCAGAATTTAGTCCACAGTATTCAATGTGTGACAGCTCGGTTATTCTCAGGGCAATGGACTAATGGAGAAAGGTTCTTCCTGTGACACATGTAGCCTAAATAACAGAAATGGGAATTCAGAAAGTTACTCACAAAGTCAATTGCTTTTGTTTAAATGGTATTGTCTTTTATGTTTATCCCAGTGTGATAGTCTCTGTTTCATCAACTCCCAGGAAGAGTGAATTTGTTGTTCAGTTATAGTCGGACATATTATATGAACTGTAGTTATACTGTCAAATAGTTAAATAGTTCTAGATACAGGCAGTCTACTCAGAGCAGGAAACAGAAAAAAAATCAGATTAGAGCAGACCCATACAGGTCCACCATGGAAAGAAGTAAAGATTCCAATTCCCAAAACCAATTAAGTGGGAAGTTGTACCATGACTGTCCACAAACCCAGTTTCTGACAGAATTACACAGTAGTCAATTATTTATTTTTATTTTTTTAAATCCATGTCAATCCTGAATCATAGATTATAAAATCTCTTCTCTTCAAAATTACTTTCAGTGCTTGGAAAAAGTGCCAGACTAACAATTTGGAGATGGAAGTCCTCTGCTTTTCCATAGAGCATTGCCTTAAAGTTTTCAGGTTTTATGCCAATAGCAGTCACACACACACACACACAAATCCTGTCTCTTATTTAATGTCCTATTTCTCCCTGTTCCTTCACACACACACTCACATGAGATGCCATAACATTATTTGCTTTTTTGTCTGTAAATCCGGATCCTAAACGGATAGGAAACATTAGGTGGGAAGTGGATGTATCAGGAGATTGTTGATGGGACATATGGGACCTACTTCAGTAATGACCTACATGAGTAGAGAATGCAGATTATCACCATAGTACAGATTTCTGGTAGCCTCTGAAAAATAATTCGGTGGTTTTTGTCTTTTTCCCAATGGGGATACTTTACAAATCTTGTTATGCATATTCTGTTTGGGTACATTTATGCTACACTGTTCTTTGTATATGAAATTAACAGATTTTTCAAAATACTATAATATGTGGTAGCAAGGAAAGTGGATAACCATACAGTGTGGTGCATTTGAAGTTAAGATGACTATGGAATGTAGAAAATGTCTATTTCTTTTATAACAACACCCTTCTGTTGGTTGCAGCAAGGTTGATCCATGAATTACATACAGTTAGTGAGTGGGCAGAACAATGGCATTGCCTGAAAACCATGGTGCAAAGCTTTAAAACTCTCTCTCATCCTTAACACCTTTGTCTACAGACTCTCACATTTATTTTCTCCCAGTAGCTGCTCAGCACCTGTCCCAGCAGGTAGGTAATCTAAGAATACTAACTAGAAGCCAAGTGTTATCTACATACTATTGAAGCCATTGGTAAAATGTTCTTTGAATACAACAATAACAACACCATCTGTCTCACTTATCTCTTTTACATAGCACTTTTATCACTAGAACTCAACATACTTCATAATATTTAATGTATTTATCCTCACAACACCCCTGTGAGGAAAGGAAATGCAGGTATTGTTATTCCCATTTCATAGATGGTGAACTGAGGATGTCTACACTGCAATTAAACATCCATGGCTGGCCTCTGTCAGCTGACTCAGGCTCTCAGGGCTGTTTAATTGCAGTGTAGATGTTTGGGCTTCAGCTGGAGCCCAGGATCTGGGACCCCATGAGGCCTAAGTCTGAATGTTGACACTGTAATTAAACAGCACCAGAGGCCAAGCCGTAGTCAGCTGACTTGGTCCAGTCACAAGTGTTTAATTGCAGTGTAGACATAACCTGGGGCACAGACAGTATGTCTACACCGTAATGTAAGCCCAGAACTCAAGTTAGCAGACCGTAGGTTTGTTACCTTAGGGCTTGAGTGTTTATACTCATTTGTAACCCCAGGTTAGGAACTGTTGAACCCTAGATCTCATCCTGGGGCTCCCAGCATCTATACTGCATTATGCAGGCCCAAGTGCAACCACCCATATCCCAGTCTTCCTACAGCTCTCCCAAAGCGTGGCCGCTCTAGTCCTTTGTTCATGGTGCTGCATAAGCAAACTTGACTGTCCACCAAACTTCACTGCACAGAGGACAAAGAATTTTGGCCCATGGGATTGTACTTTTCACAGACTCCCAGAGAATGAACACAGTGGGGCTCTATCTACACTGCAAAATAATAGGGCTTTAACCCTGGGTCCTGGTTTGACTCCGGCTTGGACCCTCCACCTCCTTGGGGTCCTGGGACACCAGGTCTGAGCCCTGTGTTAGTGCAATTTGTGTGTAAATGCCAACAGAAGGGAGGGTTAGGCTTGAGCCTGAGTTTGAACTCTGAGCTTACACTGCAGTGTAGGCTTACCCAGAGAAACTAAATACCAAGGCCACAATGGAAGTCGAGAATGAAGCAGGAATTACACTGTGGTCTGCCACGTCTTAGGCTAGTGCCCTAACCCTGGACCATCCTTTGAGAACAAACAAACAATTATTCTAGCTAACATAACTCCTCCCTAAAATACTTTTTCTCCTACAAACACCCTAAAAAATTAAAATAGTAGTAGTAAATTCAGTTCCTTATCTCTCCCTTTCTCTGAGCAGTTGTTCATTATAACCCAATATTAGCTTTACTGAACACTGTTTGGCATGGGTAGTCTAGTCTCTCCATCTCAACATAATTTAGAGCTGCTCACTTAGGTGTTTCAAGGGTAATAAATTTCATTTGAATGTCCAAGTTATTCGGGTCCTAGAACAGAATTCTGATGGCTACAGTATTCATTATTGTACATTTATCTATCTAATCTACTTATATAGGTTCTTATATTGAAACCCATCACTGTTATATTTGAGAAAAATGACAACAGCAATCTCTCTCCTTTCCTAGACTCCTTGCAAGAAACGGACCTGGTAATTTGGGGGGGGGGGGGAGGGTTAAACTCGAGGATGATATAGGGTTCTTTTTGTTTTTATATTGAGGTGGTCAGAATATTATTTCCCCATGGAAAATCTTAACAAAACAAAATAATGAAATGTTTGCAACAAAATTTAGATATCTCATCCGAAAACTTTTAAAGTGAAACCCCAAAATGTTTTAGCTGTCAGATTTAGTTTTCTGATGAAAAAACTGGATTTTTTTGAGTAAATCAGAGACTAAAATATTTTTAGTCAAAATTCGAATTTTTCAACAGAAAAAATGTCCTGATGACAAATGCTTGACCAGATGTAGTTGTCTGACATGTGTATGAGAGAGGTTTCTACCATAGGAAAGCTTGGGTGAAGGGGTAGGTTTTCCAGTGGGACAGGTATCTGCATCTCAAAACATATCATTACAGTTGATGAAAATATATTGACAACCTCACAGGAGACCCAGTACTGAGTGTGCCTAGGAAATGGACTACATTCTCATCTTTTAAAGCAGTCTCTTCAGATAAAGGACAAGTGTGGATGCTGAATCAATGTGAAGAAACTTTCACTGCCATACTTATGCTTTACCTGTTGTTCTGTGGATAACTAGAGGATTTCAGTCTCTGTTGCACTCAACCCAGCATTTTTCTAAAGCACAAAATTCACTGAAGGAGGAAAAAAGAAAAAGAAAGAGACAGAGCAATAAAATCAATCCACTCTATAGATGAAAAGGTGGATAAAGCATTCCACCTGTACCTAAGCATTGGTTTGATGTGTTCAGCCTAAAACAAGTATGGTACATATAGAATTTTTATTTGATAGCTGACCTCTAGGGAAGAGCCAAAGGCTAAATCAACAATAAATGCACCTCAGGAGCACCTTTCATGGGAGTCACATGCAGAGGCAAAGGAAATAATATGTTATGCTAGGCCTCAAAACTGTCAGTGAAGTCTCCAGAAAAGGGATGTGGCAAATATCAATGGGGGAAATCACTGGGGGTGGCGGGGGGGAGAAGAGGATGTGCCAAAGCTAAGAGTGAAGGCAATAAAGTAGAGAACATCAAAGCTGAAACATAATCACGAGCTGTCAGGATGGTACTGGCAGCCAAAGAGAAATATTCAGACTGTGTCAGTCTCCTCAGAACGCAGGGGGTTTTCAATGGGATATTATTAAAGCAATCAACATCTTCTGTGTGCAAGCACTGGGGAGATATTTCAGATTAACTTTAGCTCCACTAACAAAACTAAAAACACCTTCTGCTGAAGGAATTTTAACAAAGCAGGGAAGAGTGGGCTTTCAGGGATACTCCTCAATGTTACCTAATGAAGCAGGAGAGGGACAGCCCAATGGAGAAGAAAAAAGAAAATGATGAAGGAAGCAAAGTGATCTGAATAAGTATTTTGATTTTATTTTGCTAAAAATCTCTGGGAAATCCATAATCTGGCTGCTGGTCACTGTAAGCGCGTCGGACTCACCCGGCGGCACCTCATGCTGGTCTCCAGGGAATTAGCTCACCAGCCTCTGGAGCGCCCTCTGCAGACCGGTGATCCGCCTAACCGCTCTGGCCCCATGTGTCCCTCCCAGGACCCGGTGCCCCTTTCTCTGGGGTGCTACCCCCCCTGGCAGTACCCCACAGCCTTAATCCTAGGGTCTTCCCCCTCCCAGGGGAACCCCCACCCACTATCCCCATTTCACCTCAGTGTACAGCTACTGCCAGTCCCCATCTAGTCCCATGCACTGGGGAAGACTGCAGTGTAAGCCACTCATCATAGGCAAAGGGGGTTTGGACCTGCTGCCTCAGCCTACCCGTGGGCTGCCCCTGTACCCAGTTTGGCCTTATGAGGCCTGGGGTTTTCCTAGGCTGGAGCTCCCCAGCTCCTCTGGTCTTTCCCAGCCCTGCTCCACCCAAGGTACCCTGCTCAGCTCCTACAGCCAGGCCCTTCTCTCTCTACAGACAGAGGAAGACTATAAGCGCCTTGCTAGAAGCCCTTTTATAAGAGCCTGCTGTAGCCTGATTGGGGCGTGGCCCAGCTGCAGCTGCTTCCCCAATCAGCCTGCTCCCAGCCTCAGCCCTCTCCCAGGACTGTTTCAAGCCCCTCAGGGCAGGAGCGGGGGTAGTCACCCTGCTACAGTCACATTCACATATTAGTCTGAGTGGTATACATGGCATGGCTACATTCCACATCTGTCTCTCTCTCTCCTTCCCCCCTCAGAAAGATTCTTAATAAAAATGGACTGGGAAACCGAATATCCCCTTTTCTGCTTTATTGCTGTCTTTCTCCTCACCATCTTCATCAATGGGAGCTAGGCAAGGGATTGTGAGGTGGACAGATTTGCCTTTCATGTGGGTTTTTTCTGTCCTATGAACATTGAAACTTGCCTTCTCCACCAGCACTGAGTAATCCATGTCTTTGTATCATTCATCATGTAAATAAAGGATAAGAATTCTAACTCCTGCCCAGCACTAACAGTGTAGTAAATATTATGGTGGCTCTGCTGTGTTAAAGGAATCCCAGGTGCAGGGGGGCTTCTCTACTAGCTATCCAGGTGCAGTGGAGCTTTCCAACTGGAGTAGGGAAGACCCCTAGTTCCCAGCCTTTGTATATTGCTCCGGGATAGCTGGATTGTGGAAGTTTCTATGCAATGCCAAATTCCACTCTATACCAGGACATTCAGGTTAGTTGCTGAAGTTGATTTCACATGCCATACTGTTGCCATGAGCTTATGTTAACCATGTGCATTTTCCATCTGTTCATCCATCCTTTTTATACCGAATCTCTTGCACTATTTTGGCATTCTCTTCCTACAGCCAGCTATTTGGTCCAGGAATAAAAGAGAAAACATGAAATAAAAAGCAGATGCCCAGCATAAGTGTCCCTATTCATCAATAAGAATTTTCCATCAGCACTCATTCCACGGTACCATATGAAGTTTCTTTGTTTGCTTTTTCTTCCAACCACCCACGTCCAGCCAGAGGTCTGATAAATGTATAGGCAGCTGGCCTTCCAGCAAAAGCATTCATAGATTCTGCAATACCCACATGCATGTAGGAAGGGACCATATGATTCTCATGGTTCTTCGCTATGCTGAAGGCACAGGTGAGTCTCCTGTGTTTTTCAAAGCAACCAATGGAGCCTGCACCCTGCTAGCACAGTGTAACAAAGTGCAAGAAGCTGTGGTCATTATCTCAGCTACACTCCTAAACCTTGGCAGCCCAAGAGTAAAAGGGTTGAGGCACTGCCTTAAAATCTAAACTTCTGCACAGCAGCTTTTCATCGCTGAACCACTAAACGAGCCCACTTCACATACTATAAGCTGCTGCAGATACTCAGACATGTCTGAAATTAAGCTAGAAGCAATAGGATAAGAAAATGTATCCTTTCTCATGCCACCTCACACCCATTTTTAGCAACTCTGGAAAGAATACCTCATGTACAGTTAACTGTATCATCAGTTAAGGAATAAGTGCCAGATAGGTGTAAGCACAGGATAGGATAGGATAGGCAATTCTCTATTGACCTAGTCCTGAGTCATTTGTCCTCGGGTTTCAACTAACACTAACTTTACACATTTTACTCATCTGAGCAAGCAACCAATCCCAGTCTAATTAATCCTAGCTATTACACAGTAGGGAAATCACGGGAAGAAGGTTGGAATGAATGTACAGTGAGCCGTAGCTAAAAGCTGTTCCATATTAGAGTGGAGTTAGGCCACTCTTTGAGCACATGACTGATTTCATTGCTTTTGGGGGGGCGGTGTTAAGTATATAATTTAACACCAATTAATGAATGGGTTGTTTGAAATTGTTGTCACTTTTGCATCCCCCTCCTTCCTCCTGCAAGACCCAGTGCTGTGATATCTCTTCCCTTAATTAAGGATTTGAGCTTATTAATGCCAATCTTTGGTTCTCCTCACTATAGAGCCCTAATAACACTATCATCAGACCTTCCAAGCCTTCCATTCAATTGGTAATAACTGGGCAGGAAAGCTGTGTTTAATGTTAGGTTTCCCAACTTTGAGACTCAGAGAATCATAGGACTGGAAGGGACCTCGGGAGGTCATATAGTCCAGTCACCTGCACTCATGGCAGGACTACGTATTATCTAGACAATTCCTGACAAGTGTTTGTCTAACCTGCTCTTAAAAATCTCCAGTGACAGAGATTCCACAACCTCCCTAGGCAATTAATTCCAGTACTTAACTACCCTGACAGGAAGTTTTTCCTAATGTCCACCCTAAACTACCCTTGCTGCAATTTAAACCCATTGCTTCTTGTCCTATCCTCAAAAGAGGTTAACGAGAAAAAATTTTCTCCCTCCTCTCGGTAACAACTTATTATGTACTTCAAAACTGTTATCCTGTCCCCTCCCTCGGTCTTCTCTTCTCCACACTAAACAAACCCAATTTTTTTCAGTCTTCCCTCAGAGGTCATGTTTTCTAGACCTTTAATCATTTTTGTTGCGCTTCTCTGGACTTTCTCCAATTTGTCCACATCTTTCCTGAAATGCAGTGCCCAGAACTGGACACAATACTCCACTTAAGGCCTAATCAGCCCAGAGTTGAGCAGAAGACTTAATTCTTGTTTTTGCTTATAACACTCCAAAACATCCCAGAATGAGGTTTGCTTATTTTGCAACAGTGTTACACTGTTGACTCATATTTGGCTTGTGTTCCACTATGATACCCAGATCCTTTTCTACAGTATTCCTTCTTAGGCAGTCATTTTCCATTTTGTATGTGTGCAACTAAATTGAATACTTTTCATTTGTGCTTATTGAATTTCTTCCTATTTACTTCAGACCGTTTCTCCAATTTGTCCAGGTCATTTTGAATTTTAATCCTCCAAAGCACTTGCATCTCCTCCCAGCTTGGTGATGTCTGCAAACTCTATAAATATACTCTCTATGCCATTATTTAAATGAAGATATTGAACAGAACCGGACCCAGACCTGATCCTGTGAGACCCCACTTAATATGCCTTTCCAGTTTGACTGTGGACTACCAATAACTACTCTCTGGGAACAGTTTTCCAACCAGTTATGCACCCATCTAGGTTGTATTTCCATAGAATATCCCTTTACAGTTACCAAGTCTCAGTTGCAATCTTCTTCTGAAGAAAAGGGTGACCCAGTCATTTAAGTTCCATTTGGAGCGTTATTACTATATGGGCCATAAAGTTATAAGAACATATAATTGGGCAGACACTTGTACTTTTACCAGATGTCTTGGTCCATTTCTAGATTTGATTACATATGGGTATTTCAACTGTAAAATTCAAATGCAACTGATATGAAAGAAGCTACACAACCAAAACAGACTAGTGTATCTGTGTTAATACCTAACAGAAAAAAATGTTCCCATCGCATCTTATGAATATTTAAAAGCATCTGACCTTGGTAATTGGCATCGGGCCCTGATATATAACCTTGTTAGGAGTGCTTACTGAGCAGATCACATGTTATAGGGAATCACACTACACTTAGTCAGATGGTGCTTTAGGAAAGTATTACATGGAAGTGCCCTACAAGTATCTGACAGAAATCAGAGTACATGGCTAAAATTTATATTATACTTTTCAAAGTGCTCAGTATGGGCTTAACTCTGGTCCCAAACAAATCAATGATAAAACACCCCACCCACTCAATATAGAGTTCTGAGGATGTTTCAGATTACATAGCAATGTACCAGAGACTCTTACAGCTGTAATTCATACAGTTGTAATACAAACTAATATTACAAAAAGCAAAGAAAAACACATAGGGGGCACTTATGTGAATAGTGTGAATTGTACTTAATTGATTCCTAATATTTTATAACATCCCTAATTCTCCTTATAATTGTAATATAATTCAAATTGCTTTAGAATAATTTTGTTGGATTATACAAAGGAGCAATAATAATATTTTCTTCTTTTTTCTTCATCTTCAGAAATGCATCATGTCTCAAAGAGTTCTCTCTTTTATGTCTTCTAAGTACTGATCAGTCATATATGTTTAAGCAGCACATTATCTTGATAGGTTGGTTTTTACTCAAATATTAATACATTACATATATGCATTGCAACTTAAATAAAATAATTTTAAAAATAGACCTTGCAAAATACATCAAAACAAAGTCTAAACAATGCTCATCCCAAAGATAATTTTTAATTGCATTCTTACAAGGTAAGCAAGCTGACCTGTTTAAGTAAAACTGATTAACACTCCCCAATTAAGTTAGCAGGTACACAACATACACCACTAAATAATCAACAGTAGACTTAATTTTGTTTCAATGTGTGTTTTGCCTCCTAAAGGAAAAGGAAATACATGGGAAATCTCAATATTTATTACATCTGGGACTTTTTGATGGGTTATTTCATATATTTATTCCTCTAACAAACAACAAATAGAGAGAATGATTGATTGAAATGGCCATCCATTGCAGGCAAAAATGAAATTAGCAGCAACAAAAATCAGTGATTTTGAAAATAAGGATTATGAAGACAATAATTAGATTCTCAGGTAAAAAATGCAGCCAGCAATTTGGGGTGCCTTAGAATCTGGGAACATGTGAATAAGATAGTATATACAAACTTGTCTCCATGTGAAGTAAGACTGCTAGTGTGACAATTCATTAGACCCGGAGTCGGCAACCTTTCAGAAGTGGTGTGCCGAGTCCTCATTTATTAACTCTAATTTAAGGCTTGGCGAGCCAGTAATACATTTTAGCGCTCTGGGGTTCTGGCCACTGGCTCCTGCCAGCCGGGGTCTCAGCCCGCTGCTAGCCTGGGGTTCCCTTCACCCAGGCCAGCAGCAGCGTTGAGTGGGGCCGGCGGTGGGACCCTGGCTGGCAAGGGGTCAGCAGTTGGAACCCCAGAGCTGTGGCATGCTGAGCAGCTCAGCTCACCGCGGCATGCCATCAAAAATTGGCTCGCGTGCCACCTTTGGCACGCATGCCGTAGGTTGCCAACCCCTGCATTAGACCGTTTTACACAGGTCTGAAAGTACTCTGGTAGAAGTTGTATACAATTAAAGGTAAGAAAACAGAGATGCTCTTAAAAGTCTTCATAAAGGAAGCTGCAACAGAGTCCCTTAGAGAAATAAAACAGAGCAGGGTGGGAGCCAAAAGACTGGATCTCACTGTGGAGTAGCATGTCTCAAATAGAATATATTTCAGATCCACTTAACCAGCTGCAAATCGTCTATGAATGTTCACTATACACTTCCCTAGTGTAAAAGCCTTGGCCAATCTTTCATGCATTAATTAGATCAACTAATTCTATCTGGAACATAAACAGTTCAGAAACATGATGTAGCAGACTCTCGGGGACAGGATTATCTACAGGGGAAATAAACAGAGGGAAAAGAAAAATAGCATTGTCTATGTTTATTTAGTTCTTTACATTTTCAACGCCCTTTACAAATGTTAATTGATCCTTATAGCACCCCTCAGAGGAAGGTAAATATTATCCTCAGTTAACAGTTAGGGAAACTGAGGCACAAAAAGGTTTAGGACCAGAATTAGGAATCAAGAGTTTTTGGCTCCCAGCCCTCAATTCAGTAAATTTACGTAAGAACGGACATACTGGGTTAGACTAATGGTCCATCTAGCCCAGTATCCTGTCTCAGACAGTGGCCAGTGTCAGATGTTTCTGGCATTTGGAGGTTTAGGGACACCCAGAGCCCGGGGTTGCCTCCCTGACCATCTTGGCTAATAGCCATTGATAGACTTATCCTTCATGAACTTAGCTAATTCTTTTTTGAACCCAGTTTTTACTTTTGGCCTTCACAACATCTCCAGACAGTGAGATTCACCGGTTGGCTGCACATTTTGGGAAGAAGTACTTCCCTTTGTTTTAAACCTGCTGCCTATTAATTTCATTGGGTGACCCCGAGTTCTTGTGTTATCTGAAGAGGTAAAAAACACTTCCCTATTCATTTCTCCATATCATTCATGATTTTTATAGACCTCTGTCATCTCCCCCCTTACTTGTCTCTTTTTTTAAGCTGAACTGTCCTAATTTTCCTCAGATGGAAGCTCTTCCATCCCCACATTTTTATTGCCCTTCTCCTTGCTGTTGCCCTTTTGTTTCACCTTTTCCAATTCTAATATCTCTTTTTCGCGATTAACAATAACTACACAGGATTCAAGGTGTGGGCGTACCATGGATTTATATAGCAGCATTACGATATTTTCTGTTTTATTATCTATCCCTTTCCTAAAGATTCCCAACATTTTGTTAGCTTTTTTGCCTGCCACTGCACAGTGAGTGGATATTTTCAGAGACCTCTCCACAATGACCCCATGATCTCTTTCTTGAATGGTAACTGCTCATTTAGATCCCATCATTTTGTATGCATAGTTGGGATCATTTTTTTCCAATATGCATTACTTTACACTTAATCAGAACTGAATATCATCTGCGCCCAGTCACATGAGATCCCATTGTAACTTGTCACAGTTTGCTTTGGACTTAACTCTCTTGAGCAACTTTGTATCATCTGGCAATGTTGCCACCTCACTATTCACCTCCTTTTTCAGAACATTTATGATATGTTGAACAGCACAAGTCCCAGTATAGATCCTTGGAGGACCCTGCAATTTACCTCACTCCCTTGTGAAAACTGACCATTTATTCCTACCCTTTGTTTCCTATCTGTGAACCAGTTACTGATCCATGAGAGGACCTTCCTTCTTATTCTATAACTCCTCACTCTTAACAGCTCTTGGTGATGGACCATCTCAAAGCTTGCAGATGAAATGAGCCCACTGTCTCCAAATAGGGTAACCAGATGTCCCGATTTTATAGGGACAATCCCGATTTTTGGGTCTTTTTCTTATATAGGCTCCTATTACCCCCCACCCCCGTCCCGATTTTTCACATTTGCTGTCTGGTCACCCTATCTCCAATAGACAAATTTTAAAAAATGTGGGCCAGATCCTTGGCCCTGCTACATCCTCTTTGGGACAACCCTTTCTTTTGGGTCAGGAGAGATGGTGGGACAAGAGTCAATATTTATTTTTATTTTGTGGGGGGGTAGTCAGTAATGGGTTGGTGGCAAAATATTTCACAGCTGTGACAAACAATGCTAAGACTAACTGTGCTTATGCTCCCTTAGTGAAAAGTATGGACTTATGTCTGCTCCCCGCACAGTGGTGTAAGGGGATGTGTTGTAAACCCTCATTCTAACCCTCTCTCCCCCATCATCACTCATGCATCTTCAACGGGTCAGACACAATATGGCCCTTAAATCATGGGTGTGATGGGTTGGTATCACAGAAACCCCCTTGGGGCTGCCACCTGGTGTGCCAAGACTACTTCTGCCCCTGCTTTCCTGCCTTTTCCAGCTTGAGACTCCAGAATCCTGTCTGTTTTGAGCCAGACCAATTAGCCTGCTGCAAACCCAGACCCAGGTCTGAACCATGTCCACTAACAGCTGTAGGCCTGCCTGGAAGCAGCTTAGGAAGTGTTCTTGCCTTTGACACCCAGGTGCCCAACTCCCAATGGGGTTCAAACCCTGAATAAATACGTTTTACCCTGTATAAAGTATAAATACAGGGTAAACTCATAAATAGTTCGCCCTCTATTTCATAGATAGAGAGGTATGCATAGCTGTTTGCCCCCCTCCAGGTACTAACATGTACTCCAGGTAACTTAATAAGTAAAAAGTGAGTTTAGTAAGTACAGAAAGTAGTATTTAAGTGATTCCAAGTAGACAGAACAAAGTGAATTACTAAGTAAAATAAAATAAAACACGCAAGTCTATATCTAATCACACTGAATACAGATAAAAACCTCACCAGTTCCAGCAAACTTCCTTTTACAGGCTATAGTCCTCCTAGCCTGGGTCCAGCAATCGCTCACACCCCCTATTGTCCTTGTCTTTGTTCCAGTTTCTTTCAGGTGTGTCGGTGGGGGGGTGGAGAGGCTCTCTCTTTAGCCAACTGAAGACAAAATGGAGGGGTCTCCCAGGGGTTTAAATAGACTTTTTCCCCTTGATGGATACTCCTCCCCACTCCATGTGTAGCATCCAGCTACCAAAATGGAGTTTTGGGGTCACATGGGCAAGTCACATGTCCATGCACCACTCAGTTCCTTAAGAGCCAAGCCCAGCTACATTCCTGGCCAGCCTCAGATGTGGATTGGTGTCTGCAACTTCTTTTGTCTGTCAAGAGTTTCTTAATTGGGCTCTCAACCTGCACATTCCTTTCTCCAGACATGATCCCATGCTCTTACAAAGGCTATATATAAAACCAGCAAATATACAACCAATATTCATAACTTCAACTACAAAAGTGATACATGCATACAAGCAGGAGGAATAGATTCAGTAGATCATAACTTTTACAGAGATATGTTACATGGCGCAGGTAGCATAAAACATATTCCAGTTACATCATATATACATTTATAAGCATCTCCCATAAAGTCTTATGGGGGACACCATCACAATGGGAGTTTGACTTTTATTTCCTAATATATACATTCAACTCATTTATTTATTATAACAGGTGAAACTCATGACTCCCTCAATTTGAAGAGGAACAACTGAACTTCCTGAGCCATGAGACTAGGTTTCTAAAGCTTATAAGAAAGATTTGTGGGAACTTTTGAGTATGCTTAAATTTAACACAATCTTGTGGCAATGTTCTGAGGAATTTCCTGGGACAAGACATGGAACACTGAAGCTGTCACCATCACCGCAGAAACCTGTAGTAAATCATCTTTTTTCCCCATTACTGACACTCAGCATAAATTCTAGGAAATGTATCATTTTGGCAATCAAAGACTGAAACCCTGGAACACAGGCAGCACTATCGGTTCCCTGCTGCAGTGTCTCCAATCAATAGAAACAGAATAATCAGAATCAGAAGGAAAGCAGAAGTCACCGTTAGATTGGAGTAAGGAGAACAACCAAACTCCATACTTTCATAGCTGACTATCTGGAGACAATGTATTTTGTCTTCCTTTTATATTGTATCTGGCTGCAAAAAAATCCATAATGGGAAGACTCCAGAGAATAGCTGAGTGTCGATACTGAATCATATGTTCAATAGACATGCCTTTTCCCATAGAGCTGAGCTTCTGAGCTGGGCATCTGTTATAGAATTTTCCTTTCCTGGAGTGTGAACTGCTGACAGAAACTAGTGATTATAGGATGATAACAGTCAGATTTGAATTGCTAGATATGGAAAAAATAGATTTTTGTCCTTATTTCTTGTTCAGATAAGATATTATGTTTCTGTCATCTGACAGAACCTGTATATATCACCTCTGCAATGGCCAAAGGGAGTTGAAGGAGTTGAATGAAAACCCCTCTGCGTAGCTGATAATTCTAGGACCATGTTCTCCCAGGATTTGTATGGGTTTTAATACTGGCTAACATCCCACAGTGGTGGATAAGCGCCGCCACTCATGGATAAGGCTGCGGCAGCAGAAAGTGGTCAAATCTCATTTATGACAAGTTTAGCTGTTATTATCCAGCACAGCCTGAAAAGCACACAACTCAGGTGGAAAGCAGGCATAGTAGGGTGATGGGGAAGTACAATTCTCCATGCTCAATAGCCCTTGCAGGCACAGATCCTATGGAGCTGTGGTTAGAGTTAAAGCTTCCCTCATCAAGCAGAGTTAACACTGATGGGGGGCAGTATGAATTCCTTCCTTGGACAGGAAGTTAAGGGAGATGATATTTACATTTTCCTTTTCCAGACCTGGCCCCTGTTCTGTATACGATTTAGCCCATTTGGGTCCTAGCCAGAGGGTCCATAATAATCTTGGCTATGATGACAAACATTGTATTCTTTTTTTCCCTGGAATCTGTCTTTAAAGTGGAGGAGGAGAAAAGAAAAAGAAGGAGCTGAATTACCATACTGTGTAAGATCTGGCACTCTGACTCTAAGTTGATCTCTCTAGTAGAAGGTAATGCATCAAACATAGCCAATTTGCATTTATTTTTCTGTGTCTCAGTATTAAATGCTGAAAACACTTGTAAAGTGTGTACATCTAGTAATTTAGGCTAGCAAGAAAATCCTAAAGATTCTAGCCCACTGACTAGGTACCACTAAGATAAACCATCTTAGGCCAGTGATACTCAGACTGAGGCTTGCAAGCTGCAAATGACTCTTTAATGAGCCTCCTGTGGCTTGTTGCAGCACATGATATTAAACCACTGTGTGATTTAATGACTAACCAATCTAAGTGATTAACCAGTCAGGATGCTTTTACTATGTTATTAACCAATTGTAGCTGATAAAATAATAATACTTGGTCAGTCATTTTGCTATGAGAATTATATATATATAGTAAATGAAACAATGAATTCACACTACTGTGGTAATATTGATAGCTAATTTGGCTCCTGAACCACTGAGGTCTGAGTATCACTGACCTAGGCTTTACCTTGCCTTCTTCCCTTTTTGCAAAATTAAGTCTGTCTTTATGAGTAGGAAACAAAGTCTGATTTTCTGAGTCTATAGTGAATCCTGTAAATGGTAACGATTTCTGTGGAATCAGGATTGATTTTTTGTTGTTTTGTTTACCCCAAACTCCAAAGACTTCTGTCAGATACAGTCACTTTGTGAGAAGGTGCTGCAGGAATATCTTCTGTGTAGATTAACATTCTGACCTCTAGACTTCTGCTGAAAGTATAAACAGAGTGAATGTCCTTCGTGCTATTGCAAACCCTAAGATCATCACCTTCCATTGATAAAAATTACTTATTCATTTGAACTCAGGGCCGGCTCCAGGCATCAGCAAAACAAGCTGGTGCTTGGAGCGGCACATTTCTAGGGGCGGCATTCTGGCACCGGCCATGCCGCCTCTAGAAATGTGCCCCTGCCGGCCGCCCCAGCTCACCTCCGCTCTGTGCCAGCGAGGCTGCCGCCAGCTTCTCCCCGAGCAGCGGCACGCAAAACAGCTGTTTCGCGCCGCTTCTCCCCCTCCCTCCCAGGCTTAAGAGCTTGGGAGGGAGGAGGAGAAGAGAACTCGAGCGGCCGCGACGCGCGTCTTCCCCTCCCTCCCAGGCATGCCCCGGCGCTCCGGCCGGGGAGAGCGGGGCCAGCCGGCATGCCGCGCTCGCTCCCCGCCGGCCGGGGAGAGCGGGGGCCGTGGGTCGCTCCCCGCCGGCTGGGAGAGCGGGGGCCGTGGGTATGCTGGGCTCACTCCCCGCTGGCTGGGAGAGCGGGGGCCGCGGGCATGCCGCCCGCAATCCCAGTGGGAGAGGCGGGGGGGGGGGGGGGAGGGTTGTTTCAGCGGGCGTGGGCGGTTGGTTTTTTTATTTGGGGGGGCGGCATTTAGGGGGGGGGTTGTGGGTTTTTTTTGCTTGGGGAGGCAAAAACGTTAGAGCCGCCCCTGTTTGAACTGGAACAATTTCTTGTATTCTATGTGAATTTAAATGCTTAGGCGAAGCATTGCTTAAATCTGTTTTTAATGATGGTTCTTTGTAAAAGATTACATTTAAGTCTGTTAATGAATCCATCCTAATGTATTTTACATAAAGGCTCACACTACTTAATCTTTTTAATGCAGATTGCTTGTGCACCCTGATGCATAGTCCTCAATAACTGGATCTTATCACTCAGGGAAGGTCATCTTTGTCACAGGAAAACAGAGTGCACACTGTCTCTTATCTCAGAGCTGGTTGGGGGAAGTTTTTATGGAGGAGTTCCCTGCCCTTGTGAGAAGCTAGAGAAGGAGGTCCTGCCCCCGCCTCTACAGAACATGGAGCTTGGGAAATGAAGAGATCCATTCTTTGGCCTATTAGGCACTGGCTTTAACCCCATGGCCTGGAAAAGAGGTAAAAGATCCACAATCCTCCCCTGAATATATGGTGTGCAGGAAGAATGTTCAGGCTGTTCCATTCTTTATCTTGCTCCTCACAGTGCAGCTGATCTGCTCCATTGAATTCGTATAGAGTGCTTGTGAGGGCATGGCCCTACCTCTTCCCCAACCATTTTTGGCAACTGTGACAGGCTTTTGCAGGAGACTTACAGGAGATTCACTCACCTCCTGCTGGGTGTCACACACTGGGGTGTGCGCAGTGTGACCAAGTGGTCAGAACAGGAGTTTGGCCTAGTAGTTGGAGCAGAATCAGAGGGCAGAACAAGAGGTGTGGTCAAGGGACAAGCCAATGGAGTTGGGAATTCAGAGGAAAGCAGGGACTAGAGCTGGAGTGGGAGCAGGCATGGACTGGAGCAAATGCTGGTACAGGAAGCAGGTCTGATGCAGCTTCAGGTGTGGAACAGGTTGAGCAGCCACTGTGCTCTGTCTTATCCTTTTTGTCACAGCAGCCTCAACATACAAAGCTATGACATCCTCATTCTTCATTCATTTAGCTAAGTCTTTTATATATATATATATATATATATATATATATATATATATATATATATATATAATCTCCTTTCACTAGTATCCTTAAGAATATTCAGAAAGTGCCAAATAATAATAAAAAATACAGCCTATTCCATTTCCCTGACTTCCCTTTAAGGAAAAATCTTTGATTCCAAGACAACTCAATTTTTCATAAAGAAATTTCTTTCCATAGAATATTGCCCACAATGCCCCAGAACATGATCAACAGTTTCTTTGGTTTTGCACACTTTACACAGTCTGTCTTTGTGCCTTATTAATAAATTAACCTATCATTTAAGGAACAATGACTCATTAAAACTCTAAAAAAGATTAGTTCACTTTTTCCATCATAACTGTGGAGTTTAGTATTATCTTTGGTTTTTGAGCATAAATCATTGAACCTTCATCATTTTGTTTCCTTAGTCCATAGTTCTTGCCATTCCTTCGCAAGCTTCTTTGTGATAACTTTTTAATTCTTGTCCACTTAAGGCTATCTTAATATCCACCTTCTCATTTTGTAGAGCATGTTTTGCTGTTTTATCAGCCATCTCATTTCCAGGTATTCCTCTATGCACCAGAATCCATGATATTGTTACACAGATACCTGCTTTCATTATTTCCATAGTTAGGAACAGTATTTCATTTATTACATCATTTCTGCTTTCCAAAGTCACTGTTCTGATTGTGACCATGCCTGACAAGGAATCAGATGAAATTATATCAGTGCCCGGTCACACACCTCTTTTCCAGGTTAGTGCCAATATTATTCCCATTAGTTCAGCTATCAGAATGGTCACATAATTCGATAGCCTTTTTCAGATTTCTGGATTCCAAGACAGATAAGGCTGTTCCCCTCCTACCCATGCTGTCATCTTTTGAGCCGTTTGTATAGATGTGGCAATGCTGGCCCCATTTTTCATAAATAAATTGAAAAATTTCATTTGTCATAATGAAGTGAAAAAGAGTCCTGTGGCACCTTATAGACTAACAGATGTATTGGAGCATAAGCTTTCGTGGGTGAACACCCACTTCGTCAGATGCATACAGTGGAAATGTCCGACGAACTGGGTATTCACCCACGAAAGCTTATGCTCCAATATGTCTGTTAGTCTATAAGGTGCCACAGGACTCTTTGTCGCTTCTACAGATCCAGACTAACACTGCTACCCCTCTGATATTTGTCATAATGTGTGGTGTTTTCCTTCCCGCATATTTTTCATACAGTTCCAAATTTACAAATGGGGAAAGTACCTGCCCAGCTGTAATCTTATTTCCCAAGACTAAAAATGTTTAGTTCTCTCAATTTTTCTATTTTACATAACTTCTTTACTCAGTTTTTGAGCCTGCTACTATGAGGAAGTCTGCGGTAATCCATATAATTTTGTGTACTCTGCTCCCAGCAATACTGTAAATCTGTTGTGTACTCCTATTTCCATCATTCACTTTTACCTTTGCCCAAAAGTTTCATCATTAAGATTGATAGGTGCTTCTCCATGGGCTATTTGCAACACACACACTGGTGTTATCATCTTTGCACCATATGCCAAACACAAAGCTTGTTTCTAAGAATAGTTTTTAAGGCTGAACCAAAAGCTTGGCATCTAAAACTAGGCTATAAGAAAGCCTTCTTATCTGCACCCCTCTTGTTTCCAGCGACACTTCCAAGTAAGTTCATCCTGCTTTTACAGCTTTGTATGATATTATCTCTGTGACCTTTCCAAGTTAATTTATTATCAAACACTACTCCTAGGAACATAAACTTTTGAACTATCTGAATTCTTTCACCATAAAGAAATTAGTCCCAATCGTCCCTAATTTTCTTCCTGGTTAAAAGCATTCCCTTTGTTTTTGCAAGTGAGAATGTAAATCCCCAATCATTTCCCCATTTGGAAATTCTCTGGAGTGTCTCATTTGTCTTTTCTATGACTACTTTATGTCTTTTGTTTTTAATCCATATAGCACAATCGTCTGTGAAAAAGAAAATACCTATTCCCATCTGCACAATTTCTGGGAAGTCATTTATCAAAATGGAAAACAAAGTAGGGCTGATAATACTCCCTTGTGTATTTCCATTTAAAGCTGGTAGATTTTTTGATAGAGCTGTTCCCACTTTGACTAGTATAGTTTTGTCACTTAATAACTATCTTATCCACCAAAACATTCTCCCTTTTATTCCACTTTGGCTAGTTAATACTGGAGGTCTTCTCTCTATAGCATGTCCGATGCTTTTTCAATGTCCAGAAAGACTGTTATAAAGTTTTTAGTCCTTATGCTTTTTTGTACCTCCATTTCTTCTCTCGCTATATGGTCAACTGTGCATCTTCCTTTTCTGAAACCACTTTGTGCCACAAGTTATAACAACATTTTTCTCCAAGTATTACACTAGTCTTACATTTATCATTTTTTCCATGAATTTCCCCACACATTATGTGAGGGCAATAGGTGTAGAACATCAGGTCGTGTACATATCTTGCCTAGTTTTCTAATTGGTAGCACCAATGCTTGTTTCTATTCTATTGGCAGCAGTCTTTTTTCCCATATATCATTATATAACCACAATAGAATCTTTAGACTCCCTTCTGACATGTGTTGAAGCATTTCATTACGTATATTATCTTTACCTGGAGCTGTATTTTTCCTTTTTCTAATAGCTGCAATAAGCTCCTGCATACTAAAATTTTGTTTCACACATCACCAGTATATTCTCTCCTGTCATTTAATAGTCACAGTTATCCTCAATAAACCTCCTTTTTTTCTCCCACAAAACTCATAGTTTTGATTCATATCACTACTGACCTTTTAGAATTCTTTTGCTAAAATGTTTGCCTTTCCTAAATTGGAGACCTCAATTTCATTATTTACAATAAGACCAGGTATACATTTACTTTTACTTCAAATTCCATTCATGCTTGAAGTTGATTACACATTTCTGAAAACTTTGAATCTTTGCTGAATTTCCCAGACATTTCTCCAACTGTCTTTTTTGTCTTTTGGATAATCTTTTGTGCCGCTGTCTTACATTTTTTTATAACTCATTAGGTCTTTACTATTCATTGTGTGTTTTGCTTGCTTGTATGCCTTGTTTCTTTCTTTGCTTGCTAATTTGCAATTTTCATTCCACCAGGGAACCAGATTTCTAAATTGGGGTGTGACTGAGGGTGGGGAGAGGGTGGTAAGAACGACACTCACCTCCTGAGAGCCTCCTAGCAGCTGGGGGTGGTACTGCAATCTTTTTTTCACTCCTGGCATCCCCTGTGGTTTGCCAACCTTGCTAGGCAGGTGTTCAGTGGCTCAGCGCACTGGCCAAGTCACACAGTTAATAATAAATTATTATTGAAAATAATAGTCATATTGAAAAGAGTTCACCAAACTTTCTGCCCTCACTGGAGTCTTCAGCCCCATCTCTGGGCCCTTTAAATCCAGCCCTTTGCTCAGGCTTCTAAAGGAGCCTTGTCCTCTTCTTAGGGCTTAGGCCACTTCACCAGTGGCCAATGGGAGAGCTTGGGCCCACCTACTATTCTGGATTCCAACCCACGGACCCTATAAACAGCAACCATGTACTACTTCTTTTAATTAATTGCTGCTGCCTTCACTGGGCCTCTTCCCACCTGGGCCTTTCCCTAGGGTTAAAGTTATCAGGTCCTCTCTCTCCCAGGTCCAGTAAATGTAGTCAGTCAACCTCCTTTGGCCAGAAAGGAGCACCCTTCCTCAACCCTGCATGACCTGCTCAGGCATGCAGCTCCTTTCATCTGATCCTGCTGGGCTCTGATTGGCTGTTTCCACAAGGCTTTGGCAGGCCTGGGGGACCCACCTTTGCTGCTCCTTTCCTGTGATGGGATGTAGTAGGACCACAGGGCCTCAGCAAGGTGGTCATGAAAGACCAGGTACACCAAATCACATGGGAGAAATTTGATGTTTTGTATATGGCCAGATCAGCTGTTGCTGAGATTCTTTTTATTGCATTGTTGTCACTTATACAGTTTCTGTATAAATATTCATCACATTTCATCTTGAAAAGACCACAACTAGCTTTTGAAAGTTCTAGTTAGGAACTCTTTTTTTGTTTTTGACATTTCCTCTGCCTTAGTACTCGATAAATGTAGAGAAGTGATCACTTCCCAGTCCATCTTCTTTATGAATTTCCTGGATGCAATTCCCAGATCCAAAACAGAAAAGAATCCATTCACTGAATTAAATCTAGTAGGTTCTCCTGTATTCGCTATTACCACGTTATGCATATTAATTGTTCTAAGCATTTACTATTTAGGTCAGTTTTCTTATTTTCCCATAGCTCGTTATGACTATTAAAGTCCCTCAAATTATGAATGACATTTTTAACTAATTGTTCTAGTTCTAAAATAACTATTTGTATATGGAGCATATTCATTATAAATCTTTATATAAGTGATTTTGTTCTGCATGAGAATCTCAATAGCATTATATTCAAAACTTATTTTCTGCACATTCATTTCAATGTAGCTAATTTCCTCTTTTATAAATGTACAGACCCCCCAATTCCTCTGATAGCCTCTTGATCCCTCCAGAGTATAGCATAGCCTGGTAGACTGAACACAAGTTTACTTATTAGCCATGTCCCTTGCACACATATTACATCAGGCTTTTTCATCAGATCAAAAATGGCTCTCTTAAATTCTTGTCCATGCATTATTAAACTATGCACATTCCAGCTAAGGATCGTTAAGACCATGTTATTTAAGCTGTATTAGTGCCTTCATTTAAAATCACATGAGTGCGATCTATTGAGAGATTGCCTGTCTTTAGATATTTTTCTGCCGCTTTTGCTCTGATTTTAATCCTTTTGGTTTTTCCCCATCTGTGAGGTGAAGTTAATTACTTCTATAATGAACACTATAAACATATTTTTCACTACAAGCAGTACACCACCTCCTATTCCTCTCATATTCTCCTCCCTGACCAAAGATACATTCTACAGTCCCTGTACATCTTTTCTCTTACTTATGTATTTTTCATTTTCTATATTTTTTTTTTGCAGTGAGTACCTTTTGGTAACCTCTGCATATGATACTTTTTGAATTATTTTGGGGGGTATTTCTCTAGCTTGTCCTACAACTGCACATCCTTTATATGCTGCACTGTGCTTTTCCGCACAATTGCTACTTTAGGTTCCGTTCCTTCTATGTAGTTCTCATATGAATGATTTCCTCCACAGTTACTGCACCTCATTGTTCCCTTAAAAATGGCTGCCACATGTCCAAACCTATGACAGTTATAGCACCTCACAGGGGGAAGAGGAGGAATATATGGTTTAAATCAAAAAGATTGAGACCCCATTTGGATCCTATCCAGAAGGGTCCCACCTTTAAGTGTTATGCATACAGCCAGAGATGGGTGGTTTATTCCCTCTCTCCTACTAAGTAGCCATATAACAAACAATACTTTATCTTTTTTTGACATCATCCTCAGACAATCCTAGCTGCACTCCATACACAATCTCTCTTGCTTTTATCAGGAATTTAGGCAGTTGACAAGTAACTTTCATTTTCCCCTAAGGTTACAGTTTTAAGCAGTTTTCCAACTTGCTCTTTATGTGTACATTCTCTCCACCCTGTATTCTTTTAGCTCTCTGTATGCCACCAACACTTCACAATATTCATTCCATCATTTTTTGGGAGTGAGGGGGAGTTAACATCTCCTGTTTTCATACTTTCTGTAACCGATTTTACAGTTGTGAAATGTTGATTTTTGTTATCCTGTTTTTGTTTTTCATTTCTATGCATTCCTTCTTCTTCCTGATAGATCTAGTCTTTTTTTCTTTTCTTTTTCCTGATCTGAGACCATTCCTCATCCCCAGCTTCTTCCTCTTCATAGTCCAAGGCAACTTCCTATTCCCCACACCACCACCACTTTGTCAGTTCCAGTGTTCCGCCTCATTTCAACTGGGGGCCAGCTGCAACCCTCCACCCAGCCTGCTCCTACAGCCCAACTCACTGTCTTCAGCCAGACACCAGCACTCAATCTTGGCCCCAGCCCAACCTTCAGCCTGCCAGCCCACCTCCAGCTGCCTCAACCCCAGCATTCACAGCCTCCAAACTCCAGCCCAGCCACTATGCTGTTCTTGCTGCAAGGCACAAATAGTGATCTATTGGCCCTTCTGTCCAGTAAAGGAGCATAGTTAGTTAGTGAGGGCTTATTGAGTCCAGCATAGTTCACTGGGTTACTAGGTGACTGATCCTAGAGTCACCTAAGCTCCTGACACTGGCGACCCACAAAGGGCCAGTCACAAACCAGCCCTTTGTATTATGGGAAAACAGTTTACTGCAAGGAACATGACTCTGAACGTTTTTTCTTAAGTGATAACTAGCCAAGTGAAGTAAACTTTCCTGGCACACCTTAGTCAATTGCAGACTATTCATGAGGTCAAAGCATTCACAACAAAGATATTTTAAACATCGGATTACTTCAGAAAGCTTAGCCTTATCTAAATGAGTTCTGGCCACTCTTTCAGCCAATATATTTCCTCACCTGTTTGCATATTGATTTTTTTCCATCTTTTATTTATTTCAGCTTCCTCAGGGGTGAAAAGAAACAGTCTATTAAGCAGCTAACGGGAAGTTAGGGTCTTGAAAGTGGTTTTACTCTTAAATGGTTATTGTCTCTCTGGCTGAATCATTTCACAAATGCAAATTAAAGGGCTTAGAATGTAGTGACTTGGTTAGCATTCTAATTTGATTAGGGCATTCCATTTTCATATTTTCATTTTCATATGCTTAAATCCCAGCACATATTTAAGCACATGCACATACTGCTGGTGACTGCAGGAGAATATGTTATGTGAGATTACATGTAGGTAATTGGATCATCCACAAGGACTTGTTTTGCCCCTGAATGTGTTTACATTTCTCAATATCCTACCAAAGTCTGGGAGTGTGTATGTCACTTTTGATACTACTGCCGAATCATTCCCAGATGGGTGGCTGGTAGCAGTGGCCTGTGAGGATATGTCTACATTGCAATTCAAAACCCACGGCTGGTTCCTGTGAGGTGGGAGCCTAGGCTCCAGCCGAAGCCCGAACGGCTACACTGCAATTAAACAGCATCGTAGCCTGAACCTTGCAAGCCCGAGTCAGCAGGCATGGGTCAGCCACAGGTGTCTAGTTGCAGTGTAGACATATCCATAATCACACTTGCTCTCTTCTGTGCCTATATCACCTCTGTCATTTCCCCTTTACACCACTGCAGATTCATGTTCACAGAATTTGTCATTTGAATTTTTCTCTCTCCTCCTCTGTATTTGTTTTCTATTCTCTGCCCCATTTTCCAATATTTTCTTTATTTGTTTCAAACCTCCCCTCCTTTCTGCTCATTTTTCACCTTATCCTCTACTGTAAGTGGAACATAAATACAAGTTCAAAATTAAGCAAATAGAAATTGCCAGTCCCCCATCTTAACATTATTTCTGGCCTTAGTAGAAGCAACAGATATCCACAGTCTCACAATAAAGTCTATTCTGGGGAGATTTCAAGCCTCAGCTTTGAAAAATCAATAGGTGTGGATGGTTTGTAAAAGGCTAGGCTAAGTACACAAATTTGTAGAGACATATTCAACCTGCATCTCTGGACCTTATCAGTTTTATGCATCTTTACTTTCCATACATGTTTCTCTGCTTGGATTTCAGTTGTTGTTTTTTTTCCCTCCCTCCTGTTTAGACAGAGACTTGCAAACAAACAAACAGAGAGACCTATAGTAATATGATATTTACTGCAGATAGAGGAATTTCCTCTATCACTTTGGGTCAAGAGAATCATTCTATTATTGTTATTATCCCACTTGGTGGCATCTCAGGCTTTCCTGCGTGGGTTGCTTGGTTTTACTAAATTTCAGATTTGGTCATAGTTTAGCTGGGAATATGTTGGTGATCAGAGAAAGGAGTGATGCTAGGGATATAATTAGAGTAGAAATATCCAGCTATGCCTCTCTGCATCTCACATGTTTACTACCAGCTGCCACACTTGTAGTAGATATATAGTTTCCTGCCTGAGTTAATAATTACCAATGAATTGCCTGGGGTGGTTAACTCCTCACCAGCATCTTTCTTCCGAAGTAGTTCTTTGTTTCAATATTTTTTCCCCTTCTAAATAAGAATGAAGGTTCTGGGTTACACTGGTAAGTAATTTTGTTAGCTTTTCCCCTTGGGAGACATGGATCTGAATTCATGCCATAGCATTTAGTTTAGATCACAATTTTAAAAGGGTTAGATGAGCCCTCACAGTAGCGTAGCCAGGGAGGGAGCAGGGGGAGCAGCCGCTCCCACACTGAGCAAAAGCAGCGCCTTTTTTGTGCTCCGACACCTTTTGCTCCTGCGCTGCAGCCAGAGCAGAGCATTTTTTTTTGCTCCCGGCGCCTTTTTTTAGCTCCGCTCCCCCTGTGCTCTAAACCTGGCTATGCCACTGAGCCCTCATCATAACCTACAACATTTCTCAGTGATACCATTGCATTTCCAGAGTCCTGCCATTGCCACATCATTGTGTTTACTAGTGTGAGACCTATATGGCAAGCACAAGAAATATTTTCTGGGTCCGTTGTGGTATCATGTGTGTGATGATTATAAGAAGCAGGATAAGTGTTACCATTGTACTTAACGTCTTGCCAAGGAGTGTGGAAATTTCCTGAAATGGATTTTACATCATGTAACTATTGCCTTACCACGGCTAACACAAATCTGCCACAGCCTTAATTCAATGACCTTGCAAAGCACATCGATTTTCACAGGGCTTTAAAGTGGTGATTTGTATTCTATTTTTGGGTGGCTGTGTCATTTTGGTCAGGAAAGACTTATGTATCAAGAAGTTTAGTCTAAAGCATTGGAAATATGTAGAAAATTATATAAAAATGTAAAAACCAGAAGGGGTGCATTTTAAACCCACTTGCTAAATGACTACACAATGTGCAGGGCCTGGGAATCAGGCCCAATAACTATAGAAAATGTGTATAGCATTGCATATGCGGTCTCTAAACTAATGTTATACACACTAGGCTAAACATGGGCTTTAACTTTTTTTGTTATAATAATACTAATATGTGATGCATTCAGAAGGCTTTTTCGAATGGATTATAGTAATTTCTGCAAAGCTCGATGATTATTTTAGATTCCCCTTCTCCCAAATACAATAGTCCTTTTTAATTTGAGTACATTGTGAGTCCTTTTTTTTATAACAATGTGCATTTTTGGCAAGGAAAGATTAAAACTACCTGTTTTCTTATTTCTGTGACTGACATTAATCACATATTTAACAGCCATTGGCAGGACTGATATTAATTGTATCTACAGTTTAGCACCATTTTGTGTTGTTTAAAGTAGTGAAAGTGGTTAAGAAGGCTGGGTTGGGGGTCTTTTGTTTAATTTTTTACTTTTCTTCCCACTTGAAGAGTACTTAAAGTCTTAAAGTTATAGCCCAAATGGGATTTTATTATAAAGAAGATTAAATGTAGTATGTCAACTGAAAATTACTTGGGCCTGATATTAATAAAATTAGGGAGTCTATATTCTATGAAAAATATACAAGGCAAATACTAGTAATATTGCATACCACAGCATATCAAACACCAGAGTAGGAGTTTAGTTATAACAGTGGCAATATACATTTAATTGTGATGAACCTCATTTTCAAAGTTGCCTCAATCGAATCCCTAAATGCTGTGCTCTGAAGAGTTCAGATTTGTATATCAGTACTTGCTTATTTAATAAACCAGCTTTCTGCTCTGTGGTGAGACACCTTGACTTTTATTATTATTTATTATTTGTATTACCGTAGGACTTAGGAGTTCTGGTCATGGACCAGGACCCCGTTGTGCTAGATGCTGTAGAAGCACAGAACAAAAAGTCCCTGCCCCAAGAGGTTTACAATCTGTCATTGTTATTTTATTTTTTCAAATACTGCGCAAGAAAAATATTTTAGAGGAGAATCATACCCAGCACCCTCTCTTGCAAGGAACAAGTTTATTCAGGCAGATTCCTTAACTCTTTCTATTGAGATTAGCTAAACAATAAAAATATCTTTTTAACAGTTAGTAACCTTTTCTGAAGCCCTCATAATGCTGTTGTGGGGCCTGTTGAATTTCCCTGTTTCATTGTGATTTTGAAGACTGAATTCCAAAGAATGCAGCATACTGAAACATGTCGTATTAAAAGATAAGGATTTAAGTTGACAAAACCTACTGAAATGCATCCTTTGAGTGAAGGTTTTATTCAATTTAATTCAATTTAAAATAAAGCTATCAAATGAAAACAGACGTGCATATAACATAATAAAAGCTGGCACCACTTACAAAGATTTTTTAAAACATTCAGTTTATAAGAGTGATACTTTTTTTCTGAATTGCATTTCCATCATTCTTTCTAAAAGCAGGGACAGTAGTCCCTGTCCCATGGTATTTTGCAAAAACACCAAAACGGACAACAAAACTTGCTAGTGTACATACCAAATTCAATTTAATTAATTACATTCTGCTTCCCTGGATTTCTCTTGTAGTTTTGTGTATAACCTTCATTCCAGATCCACAGTGCTGCTATGTGCAGTTAAATAACAGCTGTGAGATGGCTGTACTTTAGTCATGGATAAAGTGATTCCTTTATAAACTGTAGGCAATGTTTTTCAGGTCTTCTGAAATGTCTATCTATGTTGATGTATTATCTCCATATAGTGATATATGATCTTTATATGGTGACAATCACTGTAGCATCTAAATCCAAGATATTTTAATATGCCATACAAAAATCTATGTTACTATAATGTTACAGTTGCAAAATGAAACACTCAGAATTGTGAAATGTTAAAGTTAAATTTGCCAGAATAAGATTAACTCTGCCCCTTTGTGTGTATTATAACTGAGTCTTTAATTAACATAATCACTTATTCGTCCCACAGGACTCCATGACCTTCAGTACACAGGTTAGAGCACCTACAGTGAATAAGGCAGCTTTTTGATATATTTTTATTCTCAGCTAATGTTCAGTAAGTGGAACTCTATCTCATTCACTACACCTTTCATTCACTGCTACGACCAAATGTACACCATAGAATATGATCAAAACTAAGCCATAGATTCACAGGTCTCTTCTCTCATTCACTATGTTTTGTTGTCTGAGTCACTGAGCACTACCCAAACAGCATATTGAAAAAGGCAGGGTCTTGCAACAAAAACAGTAAGTCCTCTTGTATTTGAAGATCATATCATAATACAGACACACAAAAGACAGATTTTAAGTTCTGTGGAAAACCATAATGTTGACATTTACTGACTTTTGGGTGCTTTATTTTGTGCCCTTAATGTTTTATTCATTTAGGGGGCTTTTTAATGGAATTTCTTAATTTAAAAAAGAAAAGTGACAAACCACAGAAATTCCACTGGAACTATTTGCTACAAAGTATTAGAACACTGTGCCCAGAAAAAACTCAGTACTCAGAGTGTGAGCCAAAGCCACGTTGAAGCCAATGGAAAGATTCTCGGTGATTTCAATGGAGATCAATGCCTTTCTGAAGTGGAAGTTGAAGAAAGTAATAAGCAACTTTAAAAGAGCCTTTAAAATGGAAATACTTATGCAACCTTCACTCTAGCTGTCACCATGCATTCTGGTATAGTTATGTTTTTAAAAATAGGCTCTGTTTCTTTGATGTTCTAATACCTCTAGAAGAAGTCATACAAATCCACTTGAAACATTACAAGTATTTTGACAACAATGAAGCAGAATGAGCAACAGAAGCAGGTGACATTTAAAAAAAACAATTCTGTTTTCATGCAAATGACTGTGCTAATAAAGAACAACAGGGATAGCAAATGAGAGGAAATAGAATATATAGGCAGAATATATGGCCAGTTTCTAAATATACAGTAATGTATTTGAAAAGGTTCCAAAAGATGCCAGCAGCTCTTTAGGCAGAGCGAACCTATTTGCATTTTTCTAATTCATGCACAGTATTGCTTCACCACAGATGTTTGTCAGTCACACCTTACATGCCCAAAAACAGATACATTGCCCAATTAAACAAAAAACGCATTTAGGGGGCAGCTTGGGGTTCACATCTGGTTACCTAACAGCAGCTCAGCTGGAGCAAAGGTAGGCAGGTTTCTTATTAGGTAAACAGAATCAATCTCCCCAGAAATATTAGGATGGAAAATCTGCAAAATTAATTGCTTTCTTTTTCTAAATGGAAATGACAAGAATTTGTTTTTCAGGCAAGAACTGCGTTTTTGATTTAGCATTAGAAATACAAAGCATTTGAATTTTCAAGGAAAATGCTTATTTAATTGCAGAGCCAATGAAGCAGCTGAAGGGAGGAAGAAAGATGTGAGGATAAAGCTAGGAGAGACAGGTGAAAGTGAGTAAGTTTAAAAATAGTTGTCATCACTACATTTCATGAAGCTAAAAGTAGTAAAATATTTAGTTGGCCAAATTCCAATCAACCACTGCAATTGCAGTGGGAGCTGACAATAACTGCTCTAGTTAAAGATGCAGAACACATTCCTTTATTTATAGAATGCCCTATGTACACTGCACCCACTGTTCTGTGCCAAGGGCCCTTGATTTCTGCACCACCCTGGTGTTGATTTCTGCAGGAGACTGGAATGTATTGGAAAATAAGGGGTTGGGGTTTCTGATATTTCTACTGTTGACTTTTCAGTTTTCTGCCGAATTAAAGACCGGTGTGCAGCCAAAATCAGGGGACTTGATGCAGAATTTAAGATCAGTACGCTGCAAAGTACATGGCATTACACCATCCTCCTCCCTACAAATGTTGGGAGGGAATGGATTTGGGGACTCTTCCTCTCCTTGGCCTCCTGGCCTCTTGAAGGCAAACAGTGGTTGGGGAGCTTTAAATCCCCTCTACATCACAGCTGTATTCTCTCTTAGAGGAGGGAAAGGGGTACCTGGATGAAACCTGACCTTTCCATTTCACTTAGGCTGGGGGTAAGATAACTGCAAAGCTCCTTTTCCTTCTAAGACCAATCCTGGTGGTGTTTCACTCTGCATTATGTTCTGCAGTTTAAGCCTAAGGCATTTAAACACCATGAATTAAAAATCCTTGGATATGCTGAGGCTTAAAACTGACAAAAAGTGCAAAACATTATTCCATAAAATATAATGTTGAGGGCCTATATATTTGGCGTGCTGCTCAAAGTGTATAAGGGGCTTATGCTGCTGTAAGGATTGCTCCAACTGGTATATGTATACAGATATCAAAATCCATATTTACCCTGCAGTAGTAGCAGATACTCGTAGCCCTTTGGCTACAAATGACTTTAAAGTGAGCAGTTTTATAACGGTGATAAACACAACGTGGGCTTGTCTGATTGGTACTTGTTAGTGACAGAACTGTGGCCTCTTATTTTCACCTTTAAAAAGCTTAGGAAATTAAGTGCAAAATCTAAATAAATGAAAAGTTAAGGTTGTAGTTAAGCATTTAATGCAGGCAGTACAGAAAGTATTGAACATGCAACCTTCATCACTCAGAAGCTCATTGACCTAAAACTAATAGTTTTTGTTCTCTCCATAACAAGATTATATAAGTTAGGTCTTCTCAGAAGAGCCCAAGAAGGAACAATTCTCTTCTAATTCTTCTTTCAACTTCCTTCTCCTTCCTACACTCATCTCACCAATGTTGTCTCCATAGCATAATCAGTGTAGAAATCTTTGTCCTGTGGTATTTCTTTTTCTGTTATGCTACAAGCTCTGTATGGAAGGGAAATCTTATTTGTTTACCAAAGGAAGGAGTACCATATTTATTAGTGCGGTTGGGCAAAAATTGTGCTTTGTGCTTCCTTCAGAATAACTCTGAAATGACAACACAGAGGGTTTCCATTAAGTGTGATAATATTTATCAAATCAATTTGTAAATATTGGTTCAGTCAAAACAGCAATGAGATATGATATGTAATTAAGCTCTGTATAGATTTCACTTTCATGGGAGACTAAGAACAGCAAGGCAGAAATGATTTTATTCTATGTTTGTAGAGCTCATTAGAACCATTAATGATTTCAAAAGCCCACGACTCATCAACTGCAAATAAACAACAATAACAATGGCAACAACCCCACTGAAAAAAGTTTGACTTTCTGAATCCCACTAATTTGCTATTTGTACATCAAAGCCTCTAGTAAGGAGCAAGGTAGGTTAAGAGATGCAGGATAGGCATAAAGAAGATTCATACTGCAGGGGAACATTAAAAAAAAGATAACAGGCCAGCTCCTCAGCTGGGAAAATCAGCGTAACTTCATGGAGAGATACAGTTAGGGCCGGCTGAAAACCATTTCATGAAAAATTTCCAGGTTTTGATAGTTCTTTTTCTGCCACATCAGAACAAAATTGAACTTTTTAAAATTTTGGTGAAATAAGAGAAATTCTCTATAACCCAGAGGTCGAGGCACTGGTCAGTGCTGTGGTAGACCAAGGTTTAATACTATGCTCTGTCTCATTTGAGGAGATCTGATCATCTGACATGAAAAACTGTGCTCTACCTTGAACTTAGCTCTCCCACAGGCCAGTGCTGTAATGACCAGATTATAGAGTCTCTCTCATATATATCCTGGACAGGGGGACATTTTTGTTGAAAGTACTATTTTTTATAAAACATTTTGGTTTTGACAAAATGGCATTTTTCAATGGAAAAAAAAATCAGTTGAAATCTTCACCCAGCTATACCTAAAATATCCTGCTATCCTCCATAGCTGTGGGGATTGCATTTCTATTACAATAATAAGAGAGGATCAGAATTCTGATTTTGTTTCATTGGTGTAAATCTTCAGGAACTACATTTATTTATGATTTTGACACCAGAGGAGACTGGAATTTGACACAAAGAAAATACTTCTTTAACCTTTCTGACCACTTTTCTCAGCAAAACCTCCTCTCCCATTTCCTCTCTGGATTGCTTCTCTTTGAACAATCTGAATCTCTTGAGATGGTTACAGACCCATGGTACACTGAAAATCTCTACGTGATTCTCCGTAGGTGGTTATTGACCCATTTCTTGCCTTTCATGTCTAGTACATAAGCCCCAGTATACTAGACACTGTGCTTATACACATACAAAGACATGGGCCCTTCCCCAAACAGCAATGGCTCTATTCAACTTGAGACATTAATTATGCACAAATGTCACTCAGCTCTATATTTCTGTATGCTAACTCTTTCTGATCTCTTGCCCTTCCATCTAGCAGCCTGTCTCAAACCTGACTGCATTCTAACTCCCTATTACCAAATGCTCTGAAGAATAAAACCACTCTTGGGTACAAAGGCCTTCTCACTCCATGTCTCTGACTTTATTAACTAGCGGCCTCATTTTCAGAGTTGAGCAGTCACAGTACCCAATTACATCAATAGGAACTGGAGGTGCTAAGAACAGCTACAAAATCTGATAAATCCTTAATTTTCTTTCCACTGTAAAATACTCTTTTCTTTTCTATTTTTATTATTATCCTTCCATATTTGACTTAATAATACTTGCCTTTCTAATTTAGCCTACAAAACATATACTACTAGCAGAAAGAATTAAGCTCGACTCTAAGATCCCAGGCTGAGTTTGCAGGGCTGGTATACATTACAAGTAAAGGATTTTTCTTTACTTAAACTGAACACATTTGAGGTGGAAATCATGGAGTGAAAAATATGGAGCCCCACACAATGCCGTTTTTAAAGTCACATTTTAATATAGAACCAGACTGTAACTACAGAGAAAACAGAGGCTTCATTGAAACTAACTCCATTAAGCATGAAGGATTTTTATCAGCCGCCTCTCTCACTGCTTCTACCCATTGTTTGAAAGTTGATCTCAACCCATCTCTGACTTCCTGTTGACACTGCACCAAGAGCCTCCCAATGAATGAATCATATTACTGACCGATGAGTTCTTCCCCGCAGGAATGTTTGCTGTGACCCCAAGCACGGGAACTTCTAAACCAAATTAAAAACTGGATTTGTTAGTTTGTGTTTCAAAATGAAAAAAATAATTGGCTTACTCTCTAATATCTCAAACTAGAGGAACATTATTTAAAGTTTCTTCTCTGAAGAGATTACATTTTTCATCTTTTCTGCATTGTCTATCCAAGTTCCACAGATAATAAAGAACCAACCAACCAACCTACTCTCGGCTTAGCCTTCTATAACCTGAGAAGGGAGAAGAGAAAAGAACACATGGATTTTGCTATTACCAATCTATTTTATGGGGAAGGCGCTTGATATTGTGGTGATGGGTGGCAGTACAAAACTCTAAAATAGATAGAAGGCAGGCATTGTATTCTATTCCACAGAAAGCTATCCTCAGATAGTCCCAGAGTTCCTACACAGCAGGAGATAGCAAGGAAAAGCACCAGCTAATAACAACCCTGATTAATAAGTCTTTGTTTCTAGGTTGGGGAGTTGCAGTCTAGCAGAAATAAGGCAACCACACGTTTTACAAACCCAGGATGACATCATATTCATTAGGGTGCAACAGAGCACATTTTTAATTGTTTCTTTCCATTAGTTTTTTTCTTTATTGGCCCAGCTCCCCATTGGTGATAGTTGCTCACAATACCAGCCAGACGGCCAGTGCTGTGAAGATCACTGAGAGAGAGGGATAGAGAAAGGGGAAGAACTAAAAAAGAAGACCAGGAATGTAATTATGTCCTTCTTCTGCCAGATGCTCTGCCAAGTAATAGAAACAAAGCCAGAAGTTAGCACCAGGGTATTCAAGCTTAAATCTCTCTCTCTCCCTCAATCTCCCTCTCTCTCTTTAATGATGCAACCTGGATGCTCTGCACATGAAGCATGGAAAAATTCTGTTAGCGCCTAATAGGTACAAGGGGGAAGTGAGGAAATGTGTAATATACACTGAGGATGAAAAGCAATAAGTACGTAGATGACTCTTTCAACCATTATTTGATTAACCAAAACACATCAGCATCTTTGCACCTGACCATTTTGTCTGCTTTTAGAGAGGCTACAGCCACATGATACCACATTCATATTACAAATGACTATAGCATATTTGGTATATACTGAAGTTATTTGTATAATTATGTCATAAAAATACTATAGTTATTTTATAATGAAAAGGGCTGGTTTAAAGACCAGATAAGATTAACACAACATCTTTAAGTACAACTGTAGCAAAAAAAGCTGTATTTCTGATTGTGAATTTCTATACATCTTAGAACACAAAGGCATAAAAGGCAGAGGAGAAATTAAAGAAGAAGTTAAGTGTTTATTTTCCTATCCATCTTTATACTGATAATCATGAGGATCTTTTCCCAGGATGCTTTTCAGAAGAAATCAGATTTCAGAGTTAAGATCCATCAGAGTACCTAAGGAGGACATTTTGGAGAGACTTGCAATAAAAGCTTGATTCAAATTATATTGTAGTCAATGGAAATATGCCTTTTGATTTCAGTGGGTTTTGGATTAGGCCCTTACAATCTAGGATTTGTGAGTATGCATGTGAGAATTCTGCAGGAAAATAATTTTGGAATAGTAGAGAAATCAGCCAATCTATGCAATAGACATCTTTGAAACTATTACAAATTTTGGAAAAAGCCTATAAATTGATTACTCTTTTATAAACAAAGGAGATCTGGCAATTACAAGACAGTAAGCCCCTCCTTAGCTTCTAGTAAGAAAATAATGCTGGCTAGCATTTAAAAAGTTAATGTTGTAGCTCTTATTACACCTGGAAATAGTGTAGACTCTTTTGTGTCACTGACAGGGCATTGCTAATAAAAAGAGCTTTTAACAAAATGTCAGTTTTTGGTACAATTTTTAAAAACAAATATCTTTTACTGAATTAGGGTGGGCATTCTTATGTTGATCAACTGGAAAATTTTGATCAAAATTAAAGTTTTCCACAAAAGTTTTCATTTTGTTGAAAATTTTGTTTTATGTCAAAAATACTATTTCAATAAAAAAAATTCTACCAGCTCTACTAATAAGACACTTACTACTATTGCAATCACATATGACTCTCTAGACTGCTTCCTCCTCCTTACACTACAAAAAGACATAAAAAGTAAACTAAGATTAAATTGATACAAAACCTAAATAAGCATTTGCAGTTGGATACATCATCCCTGTTCACTTCCTGCCCCAAAATAGGATGCGGTGTGTTAAAACAGTCCCTGTACTTCCATAAGAATGAAGGAGAATTTGGATATCTAACCTCCTCACACACATACACATTCATATATGCTCCCTATCACACATAAAATTTAAGTGGTTCTTTATGTGGGGAATCCTAAACTTTAAGAAGCACAGAGAAGAGAATCAAATGAGAATAGGCCAGTCATACGCGGATTCATCAATTTAGAAAAGTAATTTTGCGATTCATCACATTGAAAAGTAAAATCTGCAAGATGGTAATTAGGCCTGTATAGTTCTAAATGCTGGGTACTGAGGAAGACTAGAGCAGATCTTTAATATAACGGAGATGAAACTGTTATGATGCATGGTTGGAGTCACGAGGATAAACCATTTTCAGAACAAATGAATGAAGGAAGTGTGAAGGTGGTACCAATTATAGAAAATCTGAGGGAATCCAGGCTTATGTGGTTGGGGCATGTGAAAAGTTTATCAGAAAAATATTTAGGAAACTGGGTGTTAAACATAGAAGTGGAGGGTAAGAGAAGGGTTGGAAGACACAAAACTAATGAATGTATGTCATACAAAAGGATTTGATTAGCTGAGGAGTTTTTGAGGAACGGCTTCAAGACAGACTGGAATACAGAAGGACTAGAAAAGACAACCCCATATAGATGGGAACCAATGCTAGAAGAAGATAAAAGGATTAATCAGATTACAGGAACCTATATTTCGGAAAAATATCTGCCCGACAGATACGTTAGATTGTTGTTTTGTCTGTTTGGTGGCCCCTGCTTCTATATCCACTAATAAAGGGATAATGCATGTGTACGTTACAGAGCCTTTAGACATTATATTTTATTTATCTAAGTACTTATATGGCCCTCATCACCAAAGTATCTGTGACTGTCAGTCATTAATAGATTTATTTCCTTCCAACAGCCCTGTGAAGAATTATCCTCATTGTACAGAGGAGGAAATGAGGCACAGGATAGATAGATTAAGAAAATTGTCCACGGTCACACAAGAAGCCTGTGGCTGGACTAAGAACTGAACTTAAATCTCCTGATTCCCAATCCAGTGTTTTATATCCACTAGGCCATCTGTCTTAATTGGCTGGTGTAATGATTCAGTGCAATCAATACAAGCAATGTCTCCCTTTCCACCACAAATTGCAAGCATTTTTTGTGTTTTTATTACACATCCACCAAAGTCTGGAAATGTTCAAATTACCTGCAGCTAGTCAGACACATCTTAAGAAAAAAAATCGTGTTTAAAATTCATCATATTTTGTTCCCTCCTGGCAGAGCTTCAGAGTTGAACTATCGAGGTTCCTATGTTGAAAAAGTAAATGCACTCCACAAAGTATTTTTTAAAAAAAAGAAAAGGGGGGAAAAAGAAAAAAAATCTCCCTTTACATATACTGGGTGGAAAGCAGGTGAAAAGGAGGAATGTTAAAAAATGGGAACAGCACCAAAATATTAAAACACGAGAAAAGCACAAACCCAGTGCACTAGCTGTTAAGGAATACTGGGTACATGATTCTTGCAGCTTTCCCAAATTATCCCCATAAAAGATGAGAGGGAAATGAAAAAAACCCACCCTTCAGTTGTGGTTTTTCTTTGTGATTACAGAGGGCAAGAGAAATATGTATAGGGCAATCCTATAGACTTTCAGAACATAACAGGTGAACTACAGTGCCATACAAAACTATTGCGAAAATACATTTTAAAAATTGTTCAAGATCAATTAAGTAATATCTGTATAAAAACAATTGAAGGGTGGGTTTTTTTTCATTTCCCTGCTCTGATTAAATGTGATTGTGATATTAAAAACAGGTAGAGGGGAAGCATGGAGAGACAGATCCTTGACCTGACCCTGATGCTGACTCTTCATGCCACCATGGCACTGAAAAGAGGATGTGAAACTAGCTCCAGTTATTGCTCGCTGTGGAGCAGCCCCCAGGGCTGTTGCATCTGGGCATAATATAGAACAGCTCAAAGGTGGCTTTAAGGTCAGAATTCAGCAAAACACTTAAACATTTGCCTGATTTTAAGCACATAAAAAGTCCCATGGACATCAATGTCACCTTGGCCCCCCGCCATCTCCTCAGCTGCACCCAGCAGAGTTCTGCTGAAGGTCTGGGCTTGAATCTTGTGCTCATGGCTAGAAGCCCCATCTGCCATTGTGTGTGTATTGTGAGTACTCCCATGGAAGTCAATGAGACTTTTGAGGGTAGATTGATGCTGCAATCGAGCTTTTATCAAGTAGTAAAAAGTGACAATTAATATCATGTTTTAAAATATAGACACAGCATTATCTATTATTGTGAACTCTATGCTTTGTGTGCATCTTCTGTTATGGATTTAGAATCTTAAATAAGTTTTAATTATTACTATTTTGAGTTTTATAGCATCTATAGCATCACAAACGTTACCTCATTAATCCAGACAACTCCTACTTTAGATACATAATGATTACTATTCCCATTTTCTAGGCCAAGAAATTGAGACCCAGAGAGGTTAACTAAATTATTTGCTCCAGACCACACAGCAATTCAGCAGTTCCCAACTCCCAGATCAGTGCTCATACCTTTAGACAACATAAGGAAGCTTGGTCTCACATCACCTCTGACACTTTTGACATCAGATCGTCAGTTAGTGTAAGTCAATGTTGTCCCATTGAAGCTCATGGAGTAATGCCAATTTATGTACTTCAGTTGTCTCACTGAACTCACGAAAGTGTTTGCAAGATTGGAACCCAAGCTCTGTTTGAGGAATAAGTAGATATGCCATTTTCATTAGCCTATAGTTCCCAAAATGGTGAATTTGCATTATATCTAAAAAACCAAACCAACCACCCAGCCTTCTGGCTCATTCTAAAAGCATGGTTTTTTTCAGAACACAAAAAATTATTTGAGAAAATTCAAAAGGAGTACAAAATGGCGCTTAGACTGGATTAGATGCTGAAGTCTGAACCATAGGCCAGACTATGGTTCCATCATTTTGCCCTCCTATTTTACACAGAATTCCAACTGACTTGGCATTAACGGCATTCCCACTGTCGAAATGAACATAGAATATGCAATCAGGATCCACACTTGGAATAAAAGATCTGCCGTGTTGTTGAGACACGACATGTTCCCTGGAATATTTTTTTTCATATTTAACATTTGTTTTTATATTTTCCTCTTATTTTAATGGTTTTTGACCTGAGCTGATGTTACATGTAACTGGAAAAGAATAGTATAAGTGAGTTTCATTCTCTTACTTTCTTCAAATTCTTATAGGGGTTTTAAGTCCAAGTTCCAGCTACTTTTGGCAACAGGTTAAAACAAAACCATTGCAATGGTTTCCTGGACAGATGATATTTAGTGAGATGTTTCAGATGGCAAAGCTATTTCTTGCTGTTGGTGAGTCAGACAGGAGGAAAAATGTTATGAAATTATGAATGTTAGAAGAGGAGCATGAAAAGCATGTTTGTTTTGCCTGGAAGCTGAGAATATAAATATTTTGTATGAATTTAAAAACTTGCCAAACTCAAATTTAAAAAAGGTTAATGAAACCTTGTAAAACTGTCATACGTTTTCTGTATTTTGTGTGCATTTTGCCATGCTATCTCTGAGCAAACACATGCTTCCGCATATACTGACGGAGACATTCAAGTAACGGTAGCTCAAAGCCAGTGCTTTTGAGATCACAGTTGTTTCTGTGATAAGGATTGATGATGCAGCTGCAAAACTCAATATTGAAAACACAAAACAAAGCTGGGGTAGAGATTAGGCGGGCTGGTTATATCGATGGGAGATACTTAAAAGGGATGGATGAAGCAAATCAAAGAAAGTGAGAACCAACCCAAATCTGACTCTTGAACTGAATTTCGAAACCAACCCCCTTGCACCTTTTTCAGTTTTGAGAAATGTGGGTCATTTTCCTTGAACAGCAGCAAAATGCCAGGCAGGAGTCCCAGAAGTCCTGTAGACCACAGCTGGCCTGGTGGCAGTCTTTAAATCTCTTGGGTGAAATCCTGCTGCCATTGTGTTCCATGGTATCAGGATTTCCCCCTCCTCGCTTCCCCCCAAATCTCCTTGCTTCTCTTGTGTCAGCACTGACTCTATAGTCTCAGGTTCCTCAGAGTCCCAAAATTGGAGATAACACAGCAGATAATTAAAAATCTGAACCTACCTAAATATCATCATTGGTAAAGGAACTGGCCTATGGGTGAAGAGAAAACATGGGAAACAGGGGGTGCTGGGAATTAGGAAGAAAATATTGCTTGTGCAAGATGGATGGGAAACAAAGAAGAATGGACTGAAAGCTAATTGTACTGTGAGGAGGAAAGAGTATAGGACTTTCCAAATGTTCGAATTAGATAGGCTAAGTGTCTATGCTTTGGGGCCTGTCTGCTCTAAATCTTTTTATATTTGTCAGTCACGAATATCTGCAGTAATAATATTAATACTTAGCGCTTTATAGCACTTTTCATCTGTAGATGACAAAGCACTTAAGGCTAGAGCTGGGCAAACACTGCCGCAAAAAGTAATATTAATATACAGAAAATCAGTTATTTTGAGTCAAAGGTATTCGTGATCCAGTTTTATTTGCACTTTTAATTTTGTTTACATGTACACAGTTTGTTCATGTGCAACATGTGTTTACACATATAACAGTTACGATCCGCCAGTCAGGAAACAAAAGCAATATCCTAGGATGTTAGTGACCAGTCATGCAGCTCAAATAAAGCCAGCATATAGTGAATTCAGAACAAATAAAATAAAGATTTCATGAACAATTCAAAGGCTGAAATTTGATCACACAAACTGCTCTGCAAACAATGAAAAAACATATAATTAAAAGTCATTCTAGCTTATTCTAGTACTGATAATTTCATGGGTTCAGTCTCTACATGTGAGCTAATATATTAGCCTTTCGACTCAAAAGATGGGGTTCAAATTCCAGTTTATATCATAAACATAAATTACTTAGATAATCTCATTCCAACTCCACACAACTTGGCAGCATTAGATCAAAGAGGCCCTCAGATGATGCATGGCAGCAGTAAAATGCCCTGCCAAAAATGGATGGAAAAAGACATTTTGAAGAATGTCTATCCACACTGTACCTGGCTCAGGCAAACTTTCTAAGTCATTCACTTTTATGCATACTAAAAACTCACTTGCAAATTTTTTTAAATCAACTTATTTTATCACACTTTTTACCACCTATTTTATTATTGAGCCATTTAGAGAGAGGTGGTTTTATTCCCCCCCCCCCCTTCCTGCAATTCCTGTAAAGGAAACCTGCAGTAATCAAGAGTTAAACACTTTGTCCTTTTGGTCCATTTGCCATAACAGGTCTGACTCATGAAATGAGTGCTAAGCAAGAGCCATGGTGTGGATGTGGAATGTAGACTCATTACCCATGCATGAGTTCAGCTAACTGATTGAATAATATGGTTTCTCGGTAACTCTTGATAAGAGCACAAGGGCCATTGCCATAGAGGTGGGCTTAGAAACAGAATTTTCTCTGCTCTGGATTTTACTCAACACAACTGCCAGCTGAGCTGTACATGGACAGTATTTTAATATATTTCATAGTGAGAGCTGGGGGGTGGGGAAAAAAGAGTGAGACAAGCTTTACCCTCATCTCTGTGGCTTTGTGACAAATTACTTCTTAAGAACATGAAGCAAAACAGTGCCTTTTTTTGTTGTTGTTGTAGGTCTGTGTTTTCTTAACTAAACTTCAAAAGGTTGATGAGAAGGTGCTAGAGTGAACTTTAGCTTTGAAAATGTACTTTACTTTATCTTCCCTCAACAGCCATATCCTTCAGAAAAATTAGGTGTCTCTCTCCTCAACACCTTCAAGTGAGCTACCTTAATTCATTTTCCACATGATTACACACTTTCCACTCCAAAAAGAAATTAAATGTTTTAAAATGAATAATAATCAAAGCAAACAAACCCAGAGTTGACACACCCTCTCTTTTCTCCTTCAGTCCCACTAATTTGCGTGATGGTGTTTTGCATTGTCACCTCTATATAGTCTTTTTATGGAGTGTTTTCGAGGGTTACCAGCAGAAGCAGATTTGAAAACAACAGGGTGTGAGTTTGGAAAGCTGCCATGCAATTCGCATACCAGTAAATGCCATGATAGTAACTTCAGTAAAACAAAGTGGATGTGCCATGGTTTCTCAGGGCTGGTCCACACTAAGGGGGGTGTGTTCGATCTAAGATATGCAACCACACCGCAGCAGGCAGGCTCCCCTGTCGACAGCGTTTCCTCCGCTCGCCGAGCTGGAGTTCCGGTGTCGACGGGGAGCGGTTCTGGGATCGATTTATCGCGTCTAGACGAAACGCGATAAATCGATCCCAGAACATCGATCACTACCCGCCAAATTGGGAAGGTAGTGTGGACGTAGCCTCAGTCTCTCTCTCTCAAGCTTGTTTTTGGAGCAGCAAGGCACGGGAGGATGCACTAGGTGTGGCCCAATACGTTAGTTTATTTAGAAGCCACAAACATCATCTATCATATGTATGCTAAATGCTGCATTCTAATGGGATTATCACTTTCCATTCCTTTTCTTTTCTGGTTGATCAGAGGGGAAGGGGGACAAGAAAACTGCGCTCTCATTAGTCCATGGGTGGAGAAGTAAAGCAGAGGCCGTGTCTTCACTGCAAAAATAAGATGTGTTTTAACATCAAAATAGCGATCTCCGTTTAGAAACTAATGGAATCAAGATACAGGTATCTTTCACCTAGAGAATCAAGTCCAACTCTCTACCTCCTAGGAAAGATTGCAGAGGATCTATTTTTGCTACAGTTGCAGCATGCTAGAAGTGAAGGTCCCTCACAAACTTTTGCAATCTGCCCTGCAACAGCAGGTAGTAAATATAGGCCTTGTCACTACTTGTGGGATACAGAGGGATGATCTTTTTCCAGGCACTATCTGCACTCACCTGATATAGTGAAATTCTGCTTACAGCGAGGCTTTCCTGTGAAACATTGCCTCCCATCTAATGGAGAGTAGGAATAGGCCACACAGCCAACCTTAGAGACTCAGAGCAAGAGAGAGAAGTTAGCCACCTTTCCTGGGTGATCTGTCTCCCAGAAGGATAGAACTAAAAGTAGATGGGGCAATAGGATGCCCTCCCCCACCCACAAACATCACCCATTGGCATAGATGTGGGGAAATGGGATCTTTTGTGGGGGGTGGGAAGAGGGGAGCATCGGTGCCGTAAAGAAAGGAGTAGACCTGGTTGAAAAATGCCTGTCAAATTTTCTTTTGACAAAAAAATGTTCCTTTATTTGGGGGGTGAGGGGAGGGGGAATGAAGGAAGTTTTCGTTTTGTTCAAAATGTTATTTTTCAACAAAACATTTCTGTGAAAAAATGTTTGGCTTTGGTTTCAAAAACTAAAATTCTGTGAAAAAAATATGAAAAAACGAACTTTAATTACTCATTTTTTTCCCCTATTACATTTGCTATTTTCTGATCAGCATTTATGCTGGTCTCGGAAGAGTGATGGTATTTAAACAGAATCTGAGACTCTTTTGAGGTCTGCCATGTCTAATTTTTATCTGCTGGGTATGGAGGGTGAGTGTGCGATGAAGGAATGCTCTCCCTTTTCCCTAACAAAATAACATTGCAGAAAAATACCCCCAACAAAACACCTGGAAACTATAGCCACTCAAGATAAGTCCACAAATATAAATCTTAGGTTTAGCCCAGGAATCGGCAACCTTTGGCACACGCTCGCCAGGGTAAGCCCACTGGCGGGCCGGGCCAGTTTGTCTACTTGCCGCATCCACAGGTTCGGCCAATCACGGCTCCCACTGGCCGCCGTTCACCATCTCAGGCCAATGGGGGCTGAGGGAAGCAGCGCAGGCCAAGGGATGTGCTGGCCGCCGCTTCCCGCAGCCCCCATTGGCCTGGAACAGCGAACTGCGGCCAGTGGGAGCCGCGATCGGCCGAAGCTGCGGACGCGGCAAGTAAACAAACCGGCCCGGCCCGCCCCGACAGGGGCTTACCTTGGCAAGCTGCATGCCAAAGGTTGCCGATCCCTGGTTTAGCCAGTTATATACTATAGTTAGATTATAAACTCCTTGGGATATGGACTGTCTTTTTGTTATGTGTTTATATAATGCTTAGTACAATGGAGTCCTGGTCTTTGATTAGGGTCCTTAGGCACTACCATAATACAAATAATACAATATCATCATCATAATACACTTGCAGTGGAATATAATAATTGATGGGCGAAATGGTGGTGCGGATGCTGGGTAATTCCCACTAACATAAAGAAAGTTATATTAGTGCAACTTTTCGGTAGAGACAAATCTTCACTCTCCATTATGAACAGCAAATTAAAAGAGTCCTTCAATACTAACTCCATTGACTTCAACTTGCATTGGATCAGGCCCTTATTGAGAACACAAAGGCATATAGTTTAATGTCTGTACCACTAATATCTTCTGTCAGTAACTCTGCTCCTAAATAAATTAAAAGAATGTTAAAGGAGCAAAGGTAAGTGTTCAGAAAGATAGGAGGAAACCTTAATTCAGTCTCCTTGCATGTATGCAATGTGATCAGTCTTTAATTACATGATCACAGACTATTTTTTCCACATGACCCCTGCCTCATTCTGATCTGAGATGGATGATACTCGGAATGATTCAAGGTTGTACAGTTAATGAAGCTGTTGTTTGCAGGACCCCTGCTTCATTTGCTGCAGAAATTGGAAGGTATGTGGTGAATGACGCAGGGGACTGCAGGAAGAAAAAGAATGGTCTTAAAATAGTTTAATGCCACTCTAGAGAATTAGATTGTATCTGTGCCTCTGCCATCTATGCCATAGAGCTTATGATGCTGGGCAAGTCATTTAAACCCACGTGTTCACAGCTAGCCACTATTTGTGTGTGCCTCATTTTTTGGGTGCCCAATGTGACATCAGGGCCAGAGTTGTAGAAGTGCTGAGCGCTCACAGCTACAACTGAAGTTGACTGGGGATTGTGCTTCGAACATATAAAGTGCTGTAAACACGGTAAGTATTCCGAAAAAAAATCAGACTCTATTCTTTATAGATTCTTATATCACCCTCACCACTGTAGTGTCTAAGTACTAGAGCAGTAACAGACGGGATTAACATTTGTCACATATGCTTTGTTCTCTCCCTCACCCTCTCCGAAGAAGCAGAATTGTGTTTGCAATGAAATGTTTTGTTTTAGTAGGGTTTTGTATTTAAATGTACAAATCATTATGAAATTATGCCAGAGAAGCCAGTGGGCCTCGTGCTTGGAGTGGAAGGTGGTGAGGTTAGTTAGTTAGAGGTCATTAGTTCCCAAGGGAATGTGATTCACAGGCAGGACTGGCACCTGAGAAAATTCTGTCTCCAGGACCCTGTACCATAATTCATTTGAACCATGCAGGTTTTTGTTAATGTAATGGTATTATAGAGTAACAACCTTATTCTGTTTCTATCACATCAATGCGAGCTTTTTACTCTGACCTAACCTTCTCATTTCCCGTGCATCTCTGTCAAATATTCACTAATTCAGGAAAACAGGATAAAAAAGGGTGGGTGACTTAACGGGGAGATTTCTAAAACCACCAATGGGTTTTAGGTATTGAGTTTCAATGGGAGTTGGGCACCTAACTGTCTTTTGTTCCTTTGAAAATATCAGCCTAAAATGCTTAGCATTTTCCATTGTAGTAAAGTCCCATAGCAAGTAGATACAAGCATTAGAGCTAGTTGGAAAGCCCCTGCCAGCTTTCCAGCTAGCTCACCCACCTGCCTGCCTCCAGGGTCCAATCTCCGTGGAAGCTCACCCAATGGGGTGCCATGAATCTGGGAACCTGGAAGTCCTGGGAGCTCCCTGCTCCCAAGCTCCTCCACAGCTCACCTGCTGGCCTGCCGTGGAGCCAGGGCTCTCAGGGTCCATAGGAGCCTTGCAGCCTGGGGAACATATTCTGTTTCAGAATCATTGAAACGGTTCCACTGGGGGAACATTTTGGTGTTTCCAAAATTACATATTATAGAAGGTTTGGGGGGTTTGTCACAATTCAAGAAGCATTTTTTCCTCTCAAAGCCTCAGTTTTTTGGTTTTTTTTGTGGCAGTGAAATTTACTTTCCCAACCAGCACTGACAGGTATGTTTGTTAACCAGCCAATCCAGTCACTCCTTTTCAGTCCATATAGTTTTAAATACAATGTGCAGGCTGACACTGATCTGTAGGATTCCTTCTGCATCAGCAACTAAGTTCACCAGAGGGAGACCATCTTCTTCTTCACCTCCTTTGTTCTGATCAGATAGAGGTGAGCGTCACCTACATTCTTTCACCATTAAATCGTCCCACCAAAAATGGGATGGTCCTGGAGGGCTTTTAGATGTGGGAAGTAAAGTGAAATAAAGATTTATATCATGACTGGATGATTCTGTTACAATGTTATACTACTTCAGCGCTGGTAAATATGAAACCATGTTGTTGTATAAAGCAAAGCGCTAGTGTAACTCCATGACACTGGTCTGAGAAAACGTTTAGACGCTAGTCTGTATAGTTTGATTTACTAGTAGTTTCAGAAAAAAAGTGTATATAACGCATCCAGTTGGCAGTCTCAAGTGCCAGAGTTGCTACTTTAGCGTGGTGGTGGTGATGCTCGGTTGAGCTTTAAAGCTTCAAGCTTTTCACTACAACCCTGAAACTAGCTTTGCCACAGCACTGAAGCATAAGCCTTGATGTTTTGAGACTGCTGACCAGCTGCAGTAAAAAAAAAAAGTAAGTTTATCAGCACAGAAAGTGTTCGCTCTGTGTAATATCAATGGGTGACTTTCCTTTCTTTCAGATTTCTTTGTTGGTATTAAACCAATCTAACCTTTACAATTAATTCTCCACAGTAACTATATATTTAACGGGAGGCTGAGCAGCATTGGCAGGTCAAGAGAGATTATAGAGGGTGAAGGAGGAGGCCAATATGGAAAGGGTCAGAAAACCTAGACCTTTCTAGTGTTACTTGCAAGCACCACATAGTGAAGGGTTCGTTCCATATGTGTTGGTGATCCCCATATACTCTTTGCAACTCACAGCCCAGTCCATGGCCCTCTCATAACTGGGGCAGAAGGAGGTACAACAAAGCCAGGAGGTCCTGAAAATCATAAGACCAGCTCTACTTCATTAATTTGAATTTGGTCCAATTCAAAATTAACAACTCTATCTCTTCTCTCTCTAACTATCACTCTTTAAGTTCTCTCTCTCTCTCCACTTCCCTGCCTTCTGGCACATTTTTAAACTGTAACTGACAGATACAGCAACTTCCTGCAATGTCTTTGGGAGCCCATGTTGTATTAAGGGTATGAATGGTTAATGTGGGCCAGGGACTGTATGCACTGCACAGGGGGAGTGTTACCACAGCTCTTCCAGGAGCTGAAACAGTAAGGAGTGATTAAGGCAAATCACCCAGTTTATAGCACCTCCAGAGAGGTACCACTTCCTGGGGAGGCTCAAATACTCTGGTTCAAGCTGGATTCTCCAGAGAACACCAGACAAAGACAGGACTTTTGGATAACTAGCCTGAGCTTAAACTACATCGGACCTTCATTTTTGCACCGAGCTAAAGATTGATATGAACTTGTAATCACAGGGAAAACCCAGCTGTGAGGTTTGAAGGACTGACACCTACCAGAGCCTTATGTTGGGCTTAGGGATGATCTCTGATATGCTTTTTAGCATGTCGGTTCTTTTATTGTTTTATATGCTTTCTCAGTAACGCTTTCATCTTAAGAACAAAGCTGCTTGCTTAGAAAGATCTGTGTGGTAACTTGTCACTGCTGCCAATACACTGGTGGTAGCCCTCGGAGAGAAAGCGAAGCATAGACGCTGGCCTTTTTAGGCAGACTGGATTGCTCGAAATACCACAGTGTAGGCAGGGAGCTGTGCAGTCTTAAAACCCCTGTTCAGAAGGGAGTGAGACTTGGTTCTCCACGCAGAAGAGATGATGGCTGGGAGCTGGAAAGCTTGAAGTAAATGCCCTTGAGGGACGATGAAGGGGGAAATACAGGTGCAGCTACTCTGAAACTGTGATAGTGAACTTTTCTGCTTCTAAGCTTCCCTCCTTTGCCATCACTTCTCTAGTTTCCTTTGCCCAATTCTATTCTCCAGTAAGTCATAATTCACTTGAGGAACCCTCTGACTTCACTCACGACCTTCTGATTGGCTGACTGGAGTCTCAGATTCCATCTTTCCACTCTCAAGCTATTCTCTCTATTTGCTGAATATTCTGCTGCACTCCAATGGCTCATTCCTATAAAATTAGTGATGAGTGCTACACACTCATCACTCCACAAAGGGGTGGCTTTAGCTTTTGATACAGAGGTCGAAGTTGCATGGGGAAACCTAAAACATCCTAATAGGCACTGTAATGTATCCTCCTTCCTATCATCAGAGTATTTTGTATTGTACCTTTTAGATGCTAACTAAAGGGAATTCTCTAGATAGCAATACATTCTTCTTCTTAGCATATGCACAACATGCTTCAGGCGGCACGTGACCTGGATTAATCACTGAATTGGGTCCGCTGGTTAGCTCATTAGCTCCCCCGGGCTGGGTACTGACGGGGAATGTGGTGTACATGCTGATCCATGCTCCCCAGACACACATTGTAGGGATATCCAGGATGCCCCTCTTATAGGCAATTGACTACTGTGGGAATGTTAGTCTTCTCCAGTTTGTCACTCGGCCTATTTCAATTGTGTTGTCATTCCACTATTTTAAATTTAATCCAATTTATTAATCAAGCTGTGGATGAGGAGAAGCCTGAAGTCAAACTAGCAATTATGAGATTTCACTGAAACAGGTGTAAAGCCTCATCGTTTGTGAAAGCTAAAACCTCTATGCCTTGTCCTGCTATTTCATCATTTTAGCTCTAAGCAAGCAGTCATCACATTTATCATGTGCATAATTATTCTGCATCCCATGCTCTGCTTCAATCCAAATTAGTGCTACAGGTTACAGGCAACAACTTGCTTCAGGTAGCAGTCTTCAGACTTTTATTTATTCATTCATTCTACTAGAGGAGCTTTCCGGGGGCTGAAATTCCAAAAAGGGAAAAGAAAAATGACAATTATCTGCAGAGCCTTCAGCTACCATGAAGCTGTCTGACTGAGTCAAATCTAACAAGACCTGACAACTCCAGGGTTAAGGCCCTAAAGTCCCCTCAGAGCCCTGTGTATCAAAAGGTACAAATATTAGCCTGACTCAAAAGGGGAGAGAGGAAAGGAAAAGAAAGTCAGGTCTTTGGAAAGTCAAGTTGTGACACATTGTCTGGAGATCCCAGGTGTTCAACGTTCTTCCGCTGAACTGCTAATCAAATAAATAAATAAAACTCCAAACACAAGCTGCTAATGTAGAAGCCTGATTCACTTAAAAACAAAAAAATATATATTTTTATGTCTAGCGTTGAGATGTCTAAAAAAAAAAGTGACTCTGTGACAAAAGGCACTTCCCAGTTGTAAATGTCAGAAAGAAAGCAACCTCCCAATGTTAGGAATGCAGTCTTAAGAATGTATGTTTGTTTTGTCATTATTTGGGGGCATTTTTAATTGGAAGGGACACTGTCAAGGCTGGAAGGCCTAAAATTAAATGCACGAGCTTGCTTATGGTTTGCAGGCACCTACGTGCATGTCACGCCATCTCTCTGCTCTCTCCCCGCCCATTATTTTGACCAAGTGGGCAGCTTGAAATATATCAGACGCCTGGTATATTTCATTCTGCCTGCCTGATCACAAGCAAAGAGCCAGAAGAGACAGACAGCACTGAGGAATGAGGGTGACATGTTCCTAACTGTGCCCCCACTGCTGAAACAACCCAGATGACCCTGATTTCACACTGGTGAGTCACCCAAGCAAGGAAGCTGCTAGTGTAATAAAGTTGCTGCATTCATTTTCAATGTAACTATCACAGGGAATTATATAAAGAGAGAGAGAGAACCCATCTTACCTACAGTTTGGGTGATCATCCAAAATATTCTGAGGTGGCCACTCATCCTGAAAGTGCTCTCTGCAGGACTATTTTTCTCTCTCCATAATAACTGTGGCAAAACATCATGCCATGGTGATTTAAGTTAATACCACTTTTGTCTGGTGAATTAGATTGTCCTACAGACAGAGGTGAAAGTAAGCCGGTACACGGTGCTGGACCAGACTGGCTTCCCCGGCGGTGATTTAAAGGGTCTGGGGCTCCAGCCGCTGCGGGGAGCCCCGAGCCCTTTAAATCACCGCCAGAGCTCCGGCAGCGGGGCTCGGCGGCACTATAAAGGGCTCAGGGCTCCCTGCAGCGACCAGAGCCCCTGGCCCTTTAAATCAGCGCCAGAGCCCTGGGACTCCAGCAGCCAGGCTTGGGCAGGGATTTAAAGGGCCCGGTGCTCCTGCCACTGTGGGGAGTCCCGGGCCCTTTAAAGCTCCACTTGAGCTCCGGCAGCAGGACTCGGGTGCTGGGCCGGTGCAAGGAAGTTTTGCGCCCTAAGCAAAACTTCCTTGCACCAGCCCTGCGCCGCCCCCCCCCCCCCGCAGCAGTCAGCTCCACACCCCACCCCCACATCTACCCCAGTGGCAAACCACACCTCCCCACCCGCAGCAGCCTCCCCACCTGCCCGCGGGCCGCGGCGAGGGGGCTGGGCTTGGCTCCCGGCCCCCCCTTGTGGCTGCCTGGGCTGGGCGCGGCTCCCCCCCCTGCGGGCCACAGCAGGGGTGCTGGGCTCGGCTCCCCCCGTGGCCCGTGGCAGGGGTGCTGGGCTCAGCGTGGCCTGTGGTGAGCTCGACTGGGCGCCGCGGCAGGAGTGCTGGGCTCGGCTCCCAGCCCCGTGGGCCACAGCGGGGTCTCTGGGATCAGCTCTTTGCCCCCCCCGCCCCCGCAGGCCTTGGCAGGGGCGCTGGGCTCGGCTCCCCCTGCGGCCCACGGCGGGGGCACTGGGCTCAGCTCCTGGCCCCCCCACGTAGCCTGCGGTGGACTCGGCTGGGCTCCCTGGGCCCTCGGCGGGGGCGCTGGGCTCGGCTCCCTGCCCCCCACCCCTGCAGGCCGTGGCGGGGGCGCTGGGCTCGGTTCCCCCTCGGCTCCCTGCCTGCGGCAGCTCACCTCAGGCTGGCAGCAGGGGCAGCAGCTCCTCTCGGCGGCGTTTAGAATTGCTGCCGGGAGTTGCCGCCCCCCAAATCCCAGCGCCCTAGGCGACCGCCTAGGGTTGCCTAATGGGAGCGCCGGCCCTGGTCAGGTGGTGCTTTAAAGGGGCTCGGGCAGCCGGGCTCTGGAGGTGATTTAAAGGGCCTGTGGCTCCGGCTGCTGCGGGGAGCCCCCGCCCCTTTAAATCATCACCGGAGCTCTGCCGCCGCTACGGGCAGTGGCGGCAGGGCTCCGGTGGTGATTTAAAGGGCCTGGAGCTCCATGGCGGCCAGAGCCATGGGCCCTTTAATTCGCCCCCCGAGCCGCGGGGCTCCCAGCCACCTCTGCAGCTGGTAGCTCCCAGGTGATTTAAAGGCCCTGGGGCTCCCAGTCAGAGGCAGAACCCCAGGGCCTTTAAATCCGCCTCTTCCAGTTGAGGCTACGCCTCCGCTCAGGACTCCGGCGTACCAGTAAGTCCTCTAAGTTACTTTAACCCTTGCCTACAGGACAAATTTCAGAGGTGGAGACCAACCCTATGTCTGGTAGGGTGATTTGACACCTCTCAACTTTGAAGTGTTCCTTGAAAAAAAAAGAGGTCTTTATAACATTAAAATATTACAGTGTGATTGCTTGAAGGTAGATGTATGGCAATGAATGAGTTATTGAGGAATTTATTACAACACTTCTGCATGCCTCCAGGATGAACAAACTTAGTATCATCACAGCCTTAATGAATCCCCTTTCTTGGTCCTCATCCCCCACAATGAAATAATATGGCACCATATTCATTCTAGAATCTTGGGATACCCAACAGTTCAGTTTTTCTAATATTTGTACAGACCTCTTGGGTTTTGGTCCATGAGGATCTGTATCCCTCTCTTTCTGTTTCACCTTGAGTTTCAGGCCCACCGAAACCCCAAGTGAAATTCAGCTGAAACCATTCAATTTTACCGTGTTTTGTGATAAAACATAAATCCAGAAAGTTTTGTTCAAACTAGGCTCAGCTCTGCTACCTTTTCTGATTTCTTTCAACAAGTTTGCGGTGAGTTTAAATGTGTTGCAGGATGTGAAACCAAGCAAGTTTTGGGGAAGTTTTTATTTACTCATGCCAGCACGCCAGGAAAATATGGAAACTTAGCTGCCAACATTGAAACACCACAAGTAAATTTTATTACCCAAATTTCACTTATAATTGTAAATTGAATCACTTTTACAACAGCTGTATTTTTGGACTCCTGACATTCCTTCAGGGAATCTTGGAAAGGTGGCTATGAGATTAACACAGCTTAATGATATTTGAAAGTTTCTCAAAACCTTTATTGAGAGACAAATTCTGCCGGCCTTACACTGAATTGTGCTTTACTCATCAAGAAGTACCACTGATTTCATTGGGACTACTCAAGAAGATCCTACTGTATGTAAACAACAGTGATAATATCTGGCCCTAAATTATCTGGGAAATTATAATGGGGAGCTCTTCAACATAGTCATTTGATTTTGTTCATAAACTCCATCTGGGCATTATTAACCTTTATCTTTTATCAGGAATTGGTTTTCAGTGTTTCATTTTATATGCTGTATTTATATTTACACAGATACTGCGAAATCCCACTGACAACGAGAAACAAAAGAGTCACAATTCTTGCCCACTACATGTATCATCTATTAATTATTTTCTATCACGGGACATTCTAATCCCAAAATATGCCTTTTCAGTAGACAAGAAATCCTAAACAACTTTAATAGCATTTGAACCAGTGAGACTGCAGTATGCAAATGAATTAAAGTCCATTGTATTCAAACTATGGTTGCATATGGATGAATTTTACCATAATTAATCAGATGGGCTCTCAGCTAGCCAGTTATGTTCACAGCCACAAATGTTTGAGACACAATTAGTTGTACATGGTAAAGTGGGTCCAAAAGGCTCTCTTGAAAATGGCTGAATATTTGCCTGTCATTTAAAAAACCCATTGTAATAGACTATTTTCTATTAGAATAGCAACTCTAGTAAATATTTTTTAACCAAAAACTAGAGCTAAGGGGAATTGTATATGTAAAGGTCAAAGTTTATCTTTTATTAGAATTGTGATGTCTCATTAACTATACAGATCATATATCCATAAATTATAACCCAGGAAAATTGTGATTACAGCTATGCACATATTTCATATAATGATATAATTGGAGAGGTTTAATCTCAATCTGTTTTTTCCTGCATCAACTTTGAATTTCCTAAATTTTGATATCTTGGCTGGACTGTGGTCAAAAAAGCTGATGTTGATTTTATTTCTTTCCACAACTGTTTTATCTGACTACTAGATATTCTCTGGCAATTTCCTTTCCAATTTGCATAATTCCAGGCATAGTAAATTCATACTTTTAGCAGGTTTATTCCTTTGCCAGATAATCCTGTCTTTTAAATTGACTTCCTATTGGAGCCTATAAAAACTATAATATCTAATGTTGCTGCTGGGTTAGATGTTGACAGCAACATCTAAGGTATGCAAAAAAGGGGAGGACATTTTTCAGACAAATTGCACTAGTTCTACCTTGGAAATTCACAGTGTAATGAGAGAAAAATAAAACAAACATGCACATGTTTTTCATGCCTCAGTTGTGTTATCCCAGGAGTTTCACTGGAATTTGTATAAACAGGGAAGATTTTGTAAATTAAAGAGATTTTGTTTGTTTCTTTTTGGAAGACTAGAGACTCAAGGAGAGAAGCAGGTAATGTCGGGGGGAGCTGATGCCATATGCTAAATGCCAGTGGTTTCTGGTCTGAGGAAGCATCAGTTACCTGCACCATGTGCAGTAGAATGCCTCATTTATGGCAACAGCATTCTGCGCTTCTCACTGTTTATAATGTATGCAGGACCAAAATGAATAAAAATAGGATTTTAATGGCTGTTACCAAATCTGCAGTCCTTAGTGATCCCGTGTCCTTGAATAAAAATATGATATGATGGTAATTAGAACGGCAATGTAGTAATTACATTCATTCTCACTAAAAGATGCTTGAATGGGACGAAGTGAACTAAAGAGTATTAACACAGAAGGAAGAGATGCAGAGATCCATTCATCTCTCTGTCAGGTAAATGTTCCACATAAAGTTATTTTTATGTAATTTGGATGTGTCCTCATGGGTGCATTAGTGCTTCTCAGTATTTCATGACGGAATTTTATAAATGGATCTTAATGACAAAGCACTGGATGCATGCTTTAATGTAGGATTTTCCAAATGAGGCTTTCTAAGGTAAGACATTTCTCTTTGCTTTGATAATACTAAAGGATCCATTATATTTTCCTTCAGGGACACGCTTAAAAAAAGTTAATTACTCTCAGACATAGGGTAAAAGAGCAAAGCTTAAATTGTGCATATGGGTTTGGTTTAGTCCTTCCTCATGCACCAGCACCATTAACTCTGTCAGCAGTAGCTCTGTATTCCATGTTCCTTCTGCTTGCTCTGCAGTAGATTACATGTAAGAAGTGAATATTTTTATTTTATTTCTCATTATTCAGAGAGAGGTTAGATTTTTAAAGAGACAGATTTCAAATTGTGCACAGCTCACATGTCCTGCATCCTGATAACATTGTACAGTAAAGCTGAAGACAACTGCATTTCCTCAAGGATAATGCTGTCCAGCTTCCTGTCTCTGTCCTCCTTCTTCTCTTCCAGCTTGTACAGTGACACCACCTGTGACTCTGATTTGGCCTTAATTACCCTGTACATAAAAGATAGACTTGAAATATTGTCATGAATATTTGCCTGCCCAGGTTCAAAGTCTACCTATACATCTTTACCATCACAGTGATGGTTCAGGGACAAGTAACATTTTACAAGGCTGCAATAAGAATTAATGTATCTAATCACACATACGTTATAAACTATATTCTAAAAACATTCTAAAAAAGGACAAATGTGGTGCTAAACTGCTTGTCAAATCTTTTTTAATTAATATATTTTTTTAGCACAGTTGTGGCTTTGATCTGGAGCTAGGTCTGACCCAAACACTGACATCCAAACACCCAGGAATTTGGGATATATTTGGAATCTGAGACTTGCTCTAGGCCCAAGTTTCATAAAGGGCCCCTCTCTGTTTAATAGACTGAAACAAACTCCCAACACTTGGGGTGCCTGAAATCCACAGCTAGGTCTGAATTTTGCAGGTCCCCCCCCCCCCCCCCCGCTTTTTAAAAAATCTTTTCAACAAGAATTCTTTACGTTGGTGGTTCCTAGCCTGTGCTCCATGGAGAGCTGGCATATCACATGACACAGGCTTCTCCTCATTTCTTTTCATCTACCCTTACAGGAATGACCCAAGATACCAGTCAAAGCAGTGAGAAAGAGGGAAGACCCAGCCTGGTTGTTTTCAGTAGGGGCCAGTCCTGTGGAGAAAGAGGAATCAGGAGCTGCTCTGAGGAAGTGGAGTCATCAATGGGAACTGACCTGCCAGTCATCAACTGGTTTGTTCCCACCTGGGCACAGATTCAGCTGGTTCACACCAGCTTAGTGTACTGATGCCTTCTTATTCTCTGAAATGTAAGCGTCATCTCAAAAGAAAAAAAAAGACTGGCTATTATGTTGGCTTAGGTAGCTTGAAAATGTGAGCCAAGGTCTTGTCTAAATGTCTGGCACAAACTAAAAGGTATGTAATTCACATTAATGTAGTCCTGAACATAGTCCTGTTAGTTTGTGCCAGCAAGGTCTAGGTGAGGCAGTCAGAGCACAGCACTTTAGAGTGCTCTACAAATCACTCCTTATAGACCAGATTGTGGCACCATGTGGACACCCTCTCCCCCGCAAGTGTAACTGATACAATGGCGTCTGCCTGCCTGTGCAGACTCTGAACCAATAACTCTAAGAGGTGTGAACTGACCATTCATTTCAATTAGGTGATACCCAATGATGCCAACATAGACATTTAAAGCTTGTCAAAGTAGATAAGAAAGGAGTGGGAGTGCCATATTATGAAGATCCACATGTTCTTCTGCGAGTGACAGAGCTCAGCAAGGCATCTAAGCATCCCCCCATCCCATGAAAGCACATTAAGGCACACAAGCCAAGTCAAAGAGCATGTATGATCACATTTTGAATAGCAGTAAAATCTACTTTTAGTGGTGTCTCATGTCGATTGATCTTGGAAGCACTGTTTCCACCCCCACCCCCCACAAGCTGAGTGCTGGTTCTCCAGACAGTGATGAGGTGTTTATTCTCCTAAGGCCACATTTTCAAATGTATCTAGGCCCCTAACTATGCAGATAGGTCCCTAGTGAGATTTGCAAAAGTGCCTAAACAGGATAGGTACTTAATTCCCTGCCTTGGTACTGTTACTCTTTTACTTACCTGAGTGGTTAGCCAAAGTTCGGGGTCCTGTGGGCTAGAGAATTTATTAGGAAGAGAATTTGAGGACCAAGTCAGAAATCTTTGATACAATCTTGTTTATTTGCAAAGAAAAGTCCTGTTTTCCTCAACATGGGAGGAATAAAATAGCAGGAGACAGTTTCTTTGCTCATAGCTCCAAGCCCGTCAACCTGCACACAGCCCAAAAAGTTTTTTTTAGGGTTTTCATAGAATCATAGGACTGGAAGGGACCTCGAGAGGTCATCTAGTCCAGTCCCCTGCACTTATGGCAGGACTAAGTATTATCTAGACAATTAAGTATTATCTAGACCAAGCTTTTATCAGGACCTCACTCCCAGTGCTTGTTCAGGCTGAGTATAGTGCTTCCTTGCAGCTTTCTCGGCCTCTCTGGTCTTTATTCTGTTTCTCTGAGAAACTCACAAACCTTCACAGAACAATAGCCCCTGAAACTCCTCCACTCATGGGCCATTGTTTTCGGCAGTTAAATACACTTGTGTTTAAGGCTGAGGCTGCTATTTAGCTACCTGGTTGAATAAAGGAGCTTACTGGTTTATTACAGCTATGTGATGTAAGCAGAGTCTGAATGAGCTCTCCCCTGACATCTAGTGGTGAGCTGTGGAAAAGGACTTCAGGAGCTGATCTCGTTTGCATGGACACACCCACCCTGCATAGGTGCTCAACATGATGGGATTGCTGGCCCAAATGAGCACTAGTGACTGGTGTTGGATCCCCAGTCTCCTTGTTATTGGGGCAGGAGTAATAAAGGGTTGTTATCCTTGTTGTGAGCTGAGGGCATCAGAACTGTACCTGACATACCCTGATGGAGGGATTCACCCTCAACTGAAATGGCTCTCGCTAGGCAGGGGAAATGGGTTCCAAAGTACAATGATTTGAGAGAGGGTGGGCTCTGTTTGAGGGTCCCAGACACCATTTGACCCTTCCTCTCTCCATGGTATAATAAAAGAGCTAATTTAGACTCAATTGAGAGTCTTGTTACACGCTGCAGAGCTGAAATCACTGAGTATTAGACCTACTTTGGGACAGTGTCTCTATTACAAGAGACTGCCCAGTGTGCACCAGCAGTGAGACCCCCCCCCCCCCCCCGACACACACAACAGCTGAAATCACTGACAGCTGTGTTAAGTGGTGGGCCCTGAAAACATGTTGGTGAGTGGCCCACTGGGAGGCTGGTGGAGAGGCATGGTGAGTGGCCTGCGTATCAGAGACACTGACAAGTACATGGCAAGCAGGGCCGGTGTAAGGAAGTTTCGCGCCCTAGGCAAAACTTCCTTGCACCATCCCTGCGCCCCCGCCCCCCAGCTAGCACCCCCCCCCCGCCCCGATGGCTCCCCACCCACCGCCCGCAGCGCCCCCCCCCAGCTCCTGGCAGCCACGGCCAGCCACCCCCGCCCCGGTTCCCTGCTGCCCCCGTGGCTCCTGGCTCAGCTGCGGAGCCGGGAGGGCAGCAGGCAGCCGCGGCCAGTCACCTCCCAGCTCCCTGCCGCCTCCCGCAGCTCCAGGCTCAGCTGCGGAGCTGGGAGGGCGGCAGGCAGCCATGGCCAGCCACCCCCCCTGGCTCCCTGCTGCCCCCGCAGCTCCAGGCTCAGCCACGGAGCCAGGAGGGTGGCAGGCAGCCATGGCCAGTTGTCCTCCTGGCTCAGCAGCAGAGCGGGGAGGGCCCAGCCAGACACCCACCCCCAGCTCCCGGCGCCCTATGCGACCGCTTAGGGTCACCTAGTGGGCGCGCCGGCCCTGATGTCAAGTGTTCCCATGCCTTCCCAATTTGCTTTACATGGACAGAAATGTTCACCTCATAAGAAGCACAATTGCATGTGCATTGTGGCCAGATCTCCTGCATAGAGGGTGGCCTGATTTTTAAATATCAGACCCTCTGTCTTCAAGCTTCTCAAATGGTTCTATACTGGAGAGTAAAAAAGAAATACCACTATGTGAACAGGATTTGAATATGTCTCTTTAACCATTTTCAAGATTATCAAATTGATACCATGTCCCTTCGTAAATCATTTGACTCATTTTCTTTAGCAAGAATTCTGAACTCTGTACAGGAAATTACATTTCAGCCAGTAGTTTTCTTTTCATTTTTCCTTTTTTTCCTCTCCTTCAGTGTCAACTTCATCTTGCAATTGCAGTAGGATAAGGCAGAATGCAGTGCGCTAGAGTAGGAGAAGTAATATGAAAAGCTGTCCTTCATATTGCTGGGTAGTACACTAACAGTGGAAGGGGTGGAGACTGGCAACCCAAGGAACCCAGGAAGGCAGATGTATTGTCTGCCCCACTGCAGGCACAATCAGCTTCTTCAGTCCATATTCACTCCGGATTGCTGGGCTTATTTCTCTGCTGCTCTCAGATGTTGCATGTTTAATGGTCATGAGGATCATCTCATTGCTTATTTTGAGTGTTTTGCTTTGAATTCAGAGACAAAGCTGTTTTGCCTGGTTAGCAATGTAGATGGTTATGGAAATGCCATTCACCATTGCTCCATGCTTGGTGCTACACTGACATCTTGTGGCCCTTAACCTTGCTGAGTTGGTAAACAAGGCCAGAAAATGTTAAGCAAAGATGCAGTGAAATTAAGATTATGAAAGCAGCATTGATTTTCCTCTAGCTGGAGTTCCTTGCATCTTCCCAAATTCATGCTTTATGTGCCCCACATTGCTAACAAACTTCTGTGCTTAATCACAGACATTTAACAATCATCAAGACAAAAGCAGCAATGAATAAATTGTGAGGATATCCCAGCTCTGTAGCTATTAAATTCCTGGAACAGGAATTATATATTCCTCAACGGAAGAAGAAAGCAAATACCAGAAACACCCAGTGCTTTCACATTCCATTAGCAGGCTATGCTTTTGATTTTGTAAGGCTCAGGGTCAGCAGTGCTGTGAAAGTGTCTCTGAATTACTTATGCTGCTAGCTGATAAATGCACCCGAGCTAAGAGAAAACACAGGCCCAGTGTTACTACCTTTAAATGCTGAGATTTGGGAATTGCAGATTAGAATAGTAGTAAGAACAGTTAATGAAAATCTATTTAATGAACATATCACTAGTACTTGCAGAGCCTGGTAGCCCACAGAGCTGTCTCTTTCACAATGGTGACACACACATAGTTGAAATAAAAGGCACTCCCATCATCCTACAAAGTTTCAGTTGCACATATATCAGTCTCTAAGCACAGCTACTTTATATGCTTGCCAGAACTCCCTTGCATTCTTGCCAGAACTCCCAATTATGCTTATGCCTATTTGGGTTGCTGTACAGAAATAAAAATCTGTTAAAGAGTCTAGTTATTTGCCAGGTGTTTCGCTGATGTACGTTTAACTGTAAGCAAATGTTCCAACAATGCTAAAAGTGAACTGAGTAGCAAAAACATGGGAGGCAAGAATCAGATAGCAAGGTGATGGGCATGGTATCTGAACCTAAATAAGTAGGCAGATAGATACAAACCAAATTGTAAAATGGCCTGGAGATATCAGAGTAGTGGGAGCTGGGGAGCGGGCAGGTATATCTAACTAGCTGCACTTACCATGTTAAAACAAATTTGCTTTTCATCGTCATAAAATAAAAATCAATAAAGAACTGGTTAATAATCAGAAATAAAATTGGTTGTGAATGTGCATGTGGTAGGAGAGTTGATTATCCTCAGTGCACTTCCTTTGGATCAAAAGGTCTGAACCAGGGAACCCAGATACTACTAATTACATGGAATAAGGCCTCTCATTGCATACAAGTTACACAAGGTCACCCTAGCACTTTATAGATTTTAGTTTAGTGCTATTCCAGGAAGGTCTATAAAGAAAGTCAAGCTATGACAGGCCACTTTATTTTGCTTTTCTTCTCATTACTTTAGTGCCCATTATGAGACATAAAAAGAAATGGTTCAAATTAAATTTACATCCCATCTCAAATTTTTGATTCCAAATTGAAAATGCAGAAATCTCAGGCTTGCAGAATGTATCTGTAAGGAACTCATGCAGCCTGTGCAGGGCTTGTAATTGTGCTGGTTTGTACAGAACTTGTGCAGGCCTTGTATAGCTTTCCCCCTATTGGTCATTGCCTACCAGAAGCCGCCCACACTAGCTATATAAGAACCCAGGAAGTGCCAGTCAGCATCTGCTCAACACAGCATCTGCTCCTCACCTAAGAGGTGTGGTGCTCTTGGAATTAAGCCTGATGCTGCTTCAGCCGAACCTGAGTCTGTTGTGAGTGTTATCTTGCTCCATGGCAGTGTGTCTATTGTTCTTTTTCTTGCAACCTATTCCGTGCTAAAGAGCTGTATATAGCCAAGTGACATCCTGTTTCCTAGTCTACAATGTACACCCACCCAGGAATCCCATACCTTTCTTAACGTTTACCCTGTTCATTTAGAAAAAAGATGGTCTTGTGGTTAACAGGTCTGAGACTCAGGAGACAGCAGTTCTGTTCCTGTCCCTACCACAGACTTCTTTTGTAGTTTTGGGCAAGTCATTTAGAACCAAATTCAGCAATCCATTAAAATTAAGCTCATGTATAAATGCTTTGCTGAATCAGAGCCTATAACTCACTTTTTTTTTTAAGCATTGGATTTCAATCCCAGCCTCCCAAATGCAGGAAGAATGGTTATATGCAGGACACAAATGTGAACCTGATTATTCATGTTTCAGAGGGGTAGCCGTGTTAATCTGTATCAGTAAAAAGAACAAGGAGTCCTTGTGGCACCTTAGAGCAGGGATCTCAAACTCAAATCACCACGAGGGCCACATGAGAACTAGTAAATTGGCCCGAGGGCCGCATCACTGAAACCTTTTCATACAATGATACAAAAGTATAGTCAAACATGAAAAAAATGAAGAGTAATAGAGTATTCTATTAAAAGTCAATGTATTAACTTTTTAAAAACTGTAATGCAAAGAGGAGTTTTAATAAAATATAAACACTCAGTAATGTTTGGAGCTTGGCTGCCAGTGGACTCGGCGCCTATGGCGGGCCGCAGGAAATAACATGCGGCCCACGGGCCGCGTGTATGAGACCCCCTACCTAAGAGACTAACAAATTTATTTGGGCATAATCTTTCGTGGGATATAACCTGGGGAAGCGAAGAAACAGATTGACAGAGACAGAAGGGTATCCAGAAGTCACCTACAACAGGACAGGCCCAACAAAGAAAGTAACAGAATACCACTAGCCATCACCAACAGCCCCCAACTAAAACCTCTCCAGCGCATCATCAAGGATCTACAACCTATCCTGAAGGATGATCCCTCACTCTCAGACCTTGGGAGATAGGCCAGTCGTCACTTACAGACAGCCACCCAACCTGAAACAAAATACTCACGAGCAACTACACACCACACAACAGAAACACTAACCCAGGAACCAACCCCTGCAACAAACCCTGTTGCCAATTCTGTCCGCATATCTATTCAAGGGACACCATCATAGGACCCAACCACATCAGCCACACCATCAAGGGCTCATTCACCTGCACATCTACCAATGTGATATGTCATCATGTGCCAGTAATGCCCCTCTGCCATGTACATTGGCCAAACCGAACAGTCTCTATGCAAAATAATAAATGGACAGAAATCAGACATCAAAAACTGTACCTTTAAAAACCCAGTAGGAGAACGCTTCAATCTCCCTGAACACTCAATAGCAGACTTAAAAGTGGCAATTCTTCAACAAAAAAACTTCAAAAAACAGATTTCAACGAGAAACTGCAGAACTGGAATTAATTTGCAAACTTGACACCATCAAATTAGGTCTCAATAAAGACTGGGAGTGGCTGGGTCACTACAAAAAATAATTTTCCCTCTGTTGATACTCACACTTTCTTGTCAACTGTAGAGAATGGGCCACATCCACCCTAACTGAATTGGCCTCGTTAGCACTCACCCTCTCCCCCATTTGGTAAGGCAACTCTCATCTTTTCATGTGCTGTATTTTTATACCCGCTTTCTGTATTTTCCACTCCGTGCATCTGATGAAGTGGGTTATAGCCCACGAAAGCTTATGCCTGAATAAGTGTCTAAAGGTGCCACAAAGACTCCTCATTGCTTTTACTGATTATTCAAGTGTATTTAATATTTCATCAATGCATTCATCCTTTGTGTATGTATGGGAAATCAGTGGAGTTACACCAGGGGTCAATTTGGCTCATTACTATTAAAGTGACAAAATATGACTGCTTTAGAACCATTATTTGAAGGGACCCTTTTCATCCTATTTGGTATCTGATTTCCCTGCCTATGCCCCGAATTTTGAGGGTGTGAATAAAATAAGAACTGGATCTGAATTCTCCCTGATATGGAAATTGCAAAACAAAATCTGAAGAGATATATTTTTGCACCCCTGATTTCACCCACCCCTATTAAAGGAAGTATTTACCATAAACAGGCAATATATTCTACATGCCTGAGCAGATCCAAGATCAGAAATAAAGTCTAAAAATTGCTATCATACAATAAAATAAACAAACAAAAAAGCCCACTTGCTAAGCTAGCTACTACTTTGTGATCATCAAGGGCTCATCTCCTCATCCAGTCAACAAGATAATTGAATAATATGGGTGACAGAACACAGCCCTGCCAAGCTCTTAAGCTGACCTTGAACTCTTCAGTCAGTTCATCATACACACAAACCTCTTGCATTAGTCTCATAGGAATGAGCTCTGAGTTACCAGATTGATTTCAGACCATCTTTCCCAGGGATAACCTACAAAGATTCAATGGGTTGAGTTAAATATTGCATTAAAATTGGCCAAAATGATAACAGTTTGCAGTCAATATTTCTGTCAAGAATCTGCAGTACATTCCTACCTTGGGTGCATATGGACCACTTTAAAATGCAGCAGTATATAATTTCCCAGATTATATTCCTCTCCATGGTTGGCTACAGCATCTTTACATCCTTCTAAAAGTGTAATGGGGTTACATATATGTTCACTTTAAGCCCCCATTTCACTGCCAAAGTGTAGCTGAGAATTCAGGCCAATATCAGTTAGTATTGTTATAATTATTTATTGAATGTAGTCAAATACATGACATTTTCTTGAGCCTCTAGGAGACTACAGTCTAGAGACACATTTGTAGCCAGTTGCTACTATATTACCTTGTGGTGATGAAGAATATTTAGCTGTGGGTCATTCAAGTTTAAAATGAAGGCAGGCTGAAATAAATTGTAATATTCTTTTTGCAACTGGAGCAGAAATGCATCTAAGACACCATCTGCAATGGTTATGTCAAAAAAGCAAAGGACTTAAGTTTCCTTTGGAGGAAATACACCATAGTCATGAGATTTCCGATGCTTTTCAACCTGCTGCTTAGCACCATGTGTTTTATACTATGTGTCAGCTCAGTGCACTTGCAAGCTCTGGTATGATCTGCCAATGTTTGGAACCCTCTAGGGTGCTTGCAGAGAGCACTAACCATGAAAGGAAAAGCCCAGTCATTTGGCTAAGGACAGTAGTCTAAGAGTTCAGAAGGTAACAGGCACTTCTAAGGTACCCACTTAAATATAAAGTTTGTAATTAAACCTGGCATTTCTGAGTAGCCTGCTAGCGCTGGCCATCTCGATAAAAACAAACAAAACAAACAGGACATGCTTTGTGACACTGGTATAGGATCCCAGGATAAGAGACTATTTATCTTCATGCAAAAAATAGACTGAGTAGACATGCATATCAAGGATGGCCTAGAGGTAACAGAACTGAAAAATGTTTGAAACAATAATGGGGTGATGTGGACAAGATCAGGGTTGGACTCTTCTTTTGGCTTCTCCCTCAATAATCTTGCACCCCTCATTTAAACCTGGATATTACAGGAAAACAAAGATATGATTAACTAAACCTAAAAGTTTTAGTGTGAAAGGTAAGGAAGAAATAGACTCATAGAATGGGACACTAATATTAATCACAACACAGTCAGATGAGACAGTCAGACAAACAGGGTGTTTGGGAAAGCTATCCTACCTCTTTTCCTCAAATTGTCTAATGGGGAGTAAGATACCTAGGAGAGTAATACTTCAATCAGTATTAAGCGGCATGGATGTTAAAGTCTTAGAGTGATAAGTCACTTAGTTGTGAAATACTGTTGCCTTATACTGGGTTACATGAATGCCAACTTAGACAAGTTAAAGATATGTGGCTTAGGTGATGTAGACATACAAATTATTGTGTGTTAGACTGGCCCATTCAAAGACATACTAGACAAGTGGAGAACCTGAGGTAGCTGAGACACAATCATAAGATGCAGTTAAAAACAAATAGTAATATTTCACCATTCTATAGTGCTATTCATCCCCAAGGATTGCTGAGTGCTGTGCAAAATATGTCCATGAAAGGGGTTACACAGCCACTTCTGGGATGGGTGTGTGGCAGGCACAGAACTCAAAAGGAGATGACAGTTAGGCAAAGGACACCCCTTAAAACTCTTTTCTTATGGAAAGTGTCATAGGATCTCAGAGCACATAATGCCTCAGGTTTTACGGTATACTTCAAGTACTGAATTTATACACAGTTCCTTTGTCAGATGAAGGATAAGGCAAAGCTGTTGGGATTCAAAGCTGTATTTCCAGGGTGCACAGGTATTTCAAATCAGATACTAATCCATCCCCTACTGCTTTTCCGAATGTCTAAGGAGTGGTGCATTTAAGGCAAGTCAGAATAAATTATTCCAGTGCCCTCTAAGAGGTTTGTCAGAGCACAATTAGGGTACTTTGGCCAGCTTTTGGAACTCTTCTACAGGAAAGGACAAGAGGAGGGCAACGAGAATGTTAGCAGGGATCAGAGCGTTCAGTTACAACCAGTCTAAAAACTAGGAATGTACCTGCTAGATAAAAAAAAGATTGCTAGTGCATTCTGACTGATGTTTGTAACATGTTGTGAGAGCTCTGCCAATAAATCATATTTTGATATGGGATACAATACATTTAGGAAGGAGTTAAGAAAATCTGATTCTTGTCTCTTTAAATGCAGACAGTAAGCTATAGTCTTATTGACACTTCCAGCTAAGACAACAAACATGTAGAAGCAAGGCTTTTAGTACAAAATAAGGAGTAGATAAGTATTCCATGATGCAAAGAAATGGGGTAAGGGAGAAAACTATTGTGTATTTACATCTTCAGAAAGGACCCTATATTGTTAAAATGAAAGAGGAAGGATTTAAAAAAAAAACCCTCAAAGCTATATGTCAGTGAATGGAACTGTGAAATATACAAAAAGACTGTCAGATCCTCCTTGGAGGATACCTCTGTGGAAACGTCTGGAGGCAAATCAAACTCACTTAAGAGGGTCTTAAATTAAGGGAGACAATTGGGTGAAAGACATCAAGACACTTGATGTCAAGAAAAGCTGAAGAAAAGAGATGCAGGCATGGACAAAAAAAAACAAAACATGACTCAGAATTTACATCAATGTAAATACTTTCCTCCACTATTCACTTAGCTTTATCGATGTTGCCAGATTAATCATCAGGGTTGCTTGCCAGATTAAAAATCCTGGCTAGAATTAACTTATCCTTGGTGCACATAAAAGTGTTTCTGACAGGCATAATGCTCCCCCTCCCTCCCTCCAACCTGAATGGATCAGACTGCACCAAAATATCTTTGGGGGAAAAAAATCCCAGGATGGTTACTCCCAGATCCTTCTATGAAATCTTCACCCTTCTCTCACCTCAAAATATACAAGTTTCCTATTGTGCTGTTCATTCATACAACACACTTTGAAAATTTTTAGGAACAAAATCTAAACCCTTCCAGCAAAGAGCAACTTTATAAATTGATTTGCCAAATGATGCTGTCCTCTTCCCTAGTTACATTTATGAGAAAGAGTTTTGGTTTAAGTGTAAAACCAATTCGTAGAAAGCCCTGCCCCTCACCCCTCCTTTCTTTAAACACCTGCAGTGTTTCTCATAGACTAAAGGGGAATGTTTTGTGTCTATCTCTGGTTAAAATATTGGCAGCACAACATTGGCTAAGAGCCCTCTTCAGTCTACAACATTTGCAGGTTCATCCTCACTATTTTTGACTTGTACAAACAATGTAATTCACAGATCCAGGGCCAAATTATTCTGACTGCAACTCCACTGACAACAGTGGAATTACTTGGCATTTGACCCCACAAGCATGAATCGGTATGGTGGCAGTATCAAATCTCATTTTGTCATTCCCTATATTTACACCAACTTAACTGGACTGTCAGTTTTCCCTTGAGAAATATATAGTCAGATAGATATTTGAAACCAGGGTTACCGCCTCGAAAAACAATCAGGCTCACTCCCTGGACCATTGGAGATTAATGTCAATATAATCAGTTTGGCCTTTGCTGCTGCCATCACAAGAGCGCCTTAAGTAGTTCCAGCAGTTCTGCCCACACATCCATAAGCTATTTAATTTTTTGGTTACTCATATGGAAAGGACACCAGTACAATCAGTTCAACATTGCTAATTACTCTGTTGCTTCTGTACACAAAGATCTTTTCCCAAGACATTTGAAGCTGTCTGAGGGCTGAAATGTTGGGTTTATTTGTCTCCCATTCTATGTAACTGAAAGAGACACAGAAGAGACCATGCCCTGGAAAAGACAGTTTAAAATGGCTTCTCTGGGTTTTTTTGAGCTCAGAGGACCTGACCCAGGAGATTTTATTAAACCCTCCAAATATTGCTTCACATTTAATATTACTTAGCACTTTCCTAGAACGTGATATCTTTGAAGCACTGTAGAGATGTGAATCGGTTCACAAAATCATAGAAACTAGAAGAAACTAAAGTTAGAAAAGTCCTGCACTATTCACTCATATAGCCCATCTCCCTCACGATGCAGGATCACTTTCTGTTGTACATTTGCAGTGATTGTTAATTGAGTTTAAATGTCTCAATCGATGGTACTCCCACTATTTCCATTGAGAGGCTATTCCACCACCTATTAGATCTGACAAGAAGTTTTCCTGATAGTTGACATCTCCATTCCAGTCACCCTGTTGAACCCTGTCATATTCATTCCTCTCCCTCTTTGCTGTTTACACCCTTCAAATATTTGCAGAATGTTATCATGTCCCCTTGCAATCACTACTTAGTAAGTCTATGCAGATTTAACTTTTAATCTTCCCTCATACAGTAAGTCAATTCTTCCAGCCCCCTAATCATTTGTCTAACTTCTCTCTGAACTCACTCCAATTTGTCAATTCATTTCTCTGACCTCCCTTCCAATTTTTTTAATTAAACTTCAAAAACCCCTGTGAGGCAGAAATATTTTAGATTTTCTTTTTAATTGACCTGGATCCAATCCAAACTATTGAAAAATGGATGCTCGCTAAGGGGGAAATTCACACCCCCTGGGCAGAGGATGAGCACAAGGCCTAGGCAACATTATTGAGGATACATTTCAATCCTTTAACACGTGTCTTTAAAATAGGGAGTTAATGGTGAACTATAGTGTTTGAGCTAATCTTTTGCATGGGGGTGAATTTCAGCCCAATGAGGTTTAAAGAAGAAGAGGATTTCAGTATTGGTCACCTACAACAACGAATCTGACACAGTCCCCTTCAATTGTTAATGTTACTTTAGCCTACATGAAACTACTGTGGGAGTGAAGGAACTATCATTCCCCTCCCCGTATTTTTTCTGTTTTGTTTATGTCCGTCTCACTATGACTGTAGGTCTAATGTATTCCCAATGTGTCTACATCCCTGGACCTTATATTAGTTCAAAGCATGTAAAACCGCCCTCTTGCTCAAGTACTTCCTTATTCTGGGTATTTTTTGTCTGTTTCTACCTTTTCTGAACACATAGAGAGGGTTTTTTTGGTGGGGGGAGAGAAGGCGGGGAAGAAGGTGGGGGGAGGCTTGAATGAAAGATAATGAACTCATCACACATGCTGGCAGAATGGAGATGAAGCTGCATTGATTTTCATCTCCATTCACATGCTATGCAGGTTTCCTTCCGCCCCGTGAAAGATGTGGGTGTTATTGGCTTATATAAGGTTAATTCATCCCAATTAATCAGACTAATAGTGGGGAACTCTGGTATCATGTCTTTTAATTTACTCTGCAATGGTTCTTCTTGTACAAAGTCCATATCAGGTCCCCCTCCCTCATTTATTTTAGTGGAGCAGTGGAGAGTTTCCTATATGATCTGATCCTGGATATGTCTTGCATTGTCCAAATATTACCAGAACCAACAGCTTTTCTGTGAAAAAGGAGAACTTTTATCCTTCATCCCCATTTTTCTCTTCTCCATCTCGACCTTCTTGACATTATCAGTCTGTAGTAACAATGGGAGGTGTCAGGGGGAGGGTCGGGGAATGTAATACTAGAGAAACAAGTGATGTGGAAGTAGCAGTAAAGGAATCACATTGTGGAAGGTGTCACAGTTCAGGGCAACTGTGCCTGTATTTTCCCTTAGTGGTCTAGCAAGGACACCAGCTCTTAGGCTTCCAACTCCCCAACCACTGACTTTCTTGGGTGGAGACCCTCTTCTCACTCCCTTCTGACCAAGATATTTCCAGGCTGCACAGTTCCCTCCCTTCACTGTGTTATTCCCAGGAGAGATAGGCTGCTCAAGCACTATTGCTTGCTTTCTCTTCAGAGGTGGTTAACAGTGGGACTGCCCACAGTAATAGATACCACACAACTCTTTTTTTAAAATCCAAACCTATTTTATTCTTAAGGCAAAATCATTGCAGAGAAAACATACTACAAGACAACACGAGAACTTACATGCATGCCAATAAGCATCCCAGAGATCACCCCAACCCTAACACAGGCTTAGGCAGGAGCAGTCCTTTAACACCCCGCCCAGCCAGGAATTTCCTTGTGGTTTCAAGTTCACCACAGCTTCAGCTCAGAACAAGCACCCAGTTTCATGGGGCCTCAGTAGGCCCAGTCCTTCTAACTCTTCCCTAAGGATTGGGATCCTTGGTGGCTCAGGGGTCCTGTCTGTTTGCTGGATCAGGAAGAAAACCCCGAGCCTGTTTAAAACCAGGCTATTTATCCAAAAAGCCTTTCTTTATCTGTTCGTAGAATCATAGAATCATAGAATCTCAGGGTTGGAAGGGACCTCAGGAGGACATCTAGTCCAACCCCCTGCTCAAAGCAGGACCAACCCCAACTAGATCATCCCAGCCAGGGCTTTGTCAAGCCTGACCTTATAGAATATCAGGGTTGGAAGGGACCTTAGTAGGTCATCTAGTCCAACCCCCTGCTCAAAGCAGGACCAATCCCCTGTTGATCAATGGAGAACCCAGTTTGAACTATATATGCATACCTCTCCAGGGGCATGGCTTCAAAGGAATTACATTAGCATCCCCCTTCTACTACAGAAGCTATATACAATGCCACAATCAGACATACACAGTTGCATTTTTAACATAATGGACCCCAATTAAACCTAATTCAATAGGTTTTAACTTAATCAATAAAGTTTATCTTAATTCCATCAGGTTGGTCCAGGTATTACAGCATATTATCAATCGGTCATAGAAAGCTAAACATTTAATGGTTTTACCTCAAACATCTCACTTTCTCTGTGAAAACTAGTGCTAGTCAAAACAATTCCACTGAAAACATTTTTTGACAGAAAATGATATTTTTTCCCCTAAAGAAATATGCTCGTGTTATTTGAATTTGTCATGCCAAGCACAGTGTGGCCCTGACCAACCTGGGTTCTGTAGCCATAGGTAATAAAAACACTGAACTATAACCCTGTCCTAAAACTTCCACACTGTGCTGATATTGCAGGTATCACGGATCAAATCTGGCAAAGACATAACTATACAACTCTCCTGATGATCCCCCTCCTGTGCTCTGCTGTTCCTTATACACTCTGTGGAAAGTTGACAATTTATGGAGGGATTGGGTAGATAAACAGGAATGTGGGGGAGGAGCTTGTTGATAAGTCCACTATCTGAGACAGCTGACAAAAATCATGTACTCTGAAGTGTCCCCCCAGCACTACTGAAAAAACAAGGTTAGCAAACATTTGTATATGGGGCACTCCAATATTTCCCTTCAAGGTATTCTGGATTCAAGCAACGGGATGAACATTCAGGGCCACAATGACTACCCTTGTTAGCAGAAGATTTAGAAAGGAAGGACCCTGGTGCCGCACTCTGCAATGGGAAGGAAGAGCAGAAAAAAAGCAAAGGGAGTTCTCTCTCAGGAATCACTTGTGCCAGCTGGAGGACATTCTCTTGACATCAGTCCCAAACTGCTGTAGAAAAAAGAGGGCCACCTTAAATGCTGCCACCAAAACAAGAGGTCAGATTCTAATCTTGGTTCTATTGACATAAATCTGAAGTCTATCCAGATTTATACCAGCCCAAATTAAGTCCAGCCCATGGATTCCAGCATTTATTCTTGTCCAAATGCTTCAGAAACCTACCTTGTATTTGTTCCCTACAGCCACCTAGTAGGATTAAATAGCCTTACAAATTAAACATGAGGTGATCGAACAGCAGCAGCAGATGCTTTTAAGGATGGCAACTGTATCCTCTGTCCTTTCCCAAGCTGGAAAGGTAAGTGAATAGGGGTAACCAATGTTGTTTCCAATTTTCCCATTTTAATTGTTAGGTGCAGGTGGGAGTCACAGAATGCTGTTGACCCTAACTTATAAATCTCTTTCTGTCAAACTGAAGTATCTGGATTTCCACTTTTTCACACACACAAAAGGCCCTCTTCCCTACTGCTTTTGTCCAGGGCTCGTTAACTGATATTAATATGGATCAGCTGTAACACACACAGTCGTCAAATGCACGTAACACAAATGTGAATGCTCAGGAGATCTCCCTAGCTTTGTGATTCTGCTCCTCTTTGATTGGTGGCAGTCTTAAAAGGTTTGGAATGGATTCCAATTTTTTGCCTGTAGCTACAAAAGGAAGACAGATTTAGTATTTCTCCTAGTGAGGTACCTACACAGTAGTTAAGGACTTTGCTCCAAAATTTGTTTTTTTAAAAAGAATTTCTTTGTACGACTGTGTGCTTGCATTTTTATGTAGCTAGTTCAATTTGCTCAGGAGCTAAAAAACAACAACATGGAAGAAATGTCAGGTACATTTTCAAGAACATCAGGAATCTTGGGTAGTTTCACATTCCCTGACCACTCTTTCCTGCTAACTTCTTTGTATTCCTCCATAATGTAAACATTACGGACCCTGTACTGAGCAGTAGCCTGACAAATGGCACTACAAACATAGGGGCATATTCTGATACTCTTACTCATGCTTCCTCCAAACACTTCAAGTAGGCACTACTCCAGGCACTACTCAGAATCTGGCTCACAATTTCTCTAAGGGCTGGTCCACACTGGGGGGGTGTATCAATCTAAGATACGCAACTTCAGCTACATGAATAACGTAGCTGAAGTCGAATATCTTAGATCGATTTTTAAAAGTACTTACCCCGGTCCACACGGCAGCAGGCAGGCTCCCCCGTCGACAGCACTTCCTCCGTTCGCGGAGCTGGAGTTCCAGTGTCGACGGGGAGCGGCTCTGGGATCGATTTATCGCGTCTAGACGAGACACGATAAATTGATCCCAGAACATCGATAGCTACCCGCCGAATCGGGCAGGTAGTGTAGACGTAGCATTGGTATCTAATAACTGCATGGAACAATGTAGCTGTGTTGTTGCAGGTGGTGGTATGGCATACTAGGAAGGCAAGTCGGACTGTAATACTTCGATCAAAATCCAAATTCAGATCCCGCTTCCTGTCCCAGACAAAATTCAGGGGATCCAAGTTTGGGGTTGGATTTGTTTCTAGATCCAATTTGTTTCTAGATTCAGTCTGGCTCTTTAGAGGGGGGAAGGGCTAATGTGTTTACCCTCTGTAGCACCAAGTTTCTCAAAGATAAAAAATGTAAATGCAAACAGTCATTCTGAGGATTCCCAATTAACAGGATTACGCTAAAAGCCTAATGAATGCCCAACTCGTATGGCTGTGCAGTCACGTCCTCCTTTTGTACGTTTAGTCACCCGTCACTAGCTTTTTCCCAGAATAGTACTTGTTAAATCTTCCTTGAGTGACTTCTGGTATATACACAAAAGCTTCTGTGGATTTTTCACTATCCTCTACAACAACAAAAGTCCTTCTCCTCCTCACTCCCATTCCCTCAGGTTTCTGAATAGGCCGTCTCTTAAACCCTACTGTGACTGATCTGCCCTGCAAATCTACAGTTCATTTTGAGCTGCTTCTTCACAATGTCTTTAAAGATCTTAAAATGAGGGTGGAGTTACGTTTTACAGGAGGGATTATATACTGACACATTAGTGATTTCAGGAAGAAAACACTTTCTGTAGAAGTTAAAAAAAAATGCATTCAATCTAGCTAGATGCCACAGTCCTGGCAAACCCCTTCATCAAATCCCATTCACTTTCCTTTCAAGTTTACCTGTCCGCATTCATCTTTTATTTAGGGTTCCTTCAGTGCCCCTAAAAGAGGGAGGGAAAAGTAAGTGATGATGTAAATAGACAAAGTTTTTTTATCTCTTCAAACATATAACTGAAATACATCCACAGTATGCTCACAAAACCCTTTGGTAATGGAAAATGGAGCTAAAAGGATTTATGCATCCTGCCCCTGTTCTGGATAAATCTTAAACCACTTTAAATATTTTCCCCTGGTACACAGCCTCCCCCCAGCAGCCAGTGGTGATAAAGGTTGAGGTAAAAGAAAATAAACAATTGAATTAAGTGTTTCAAGGAATTTTGCAGGATGAATTCTTAAATAGCTGTGTGGTTTCATGTTTACAACTGAATCCGGAGTCTGGCTGATTAACCTCATTGGGTAAACACACTTCCTTTCATGTAAAGTCTGCCTAAGGCCTTGGCTACACTTGCAGATGTACAGCGCTGTGAGTTAAACCTGTCTTCGTACAGCTGAGTAGGGAAAGCACTACAGTCTGTCCACACTGGCAGCTGCCAGCGCACTAAGATGGCTACATCTGAGGCATTTGCAGCTGTATTGGGAGCGGTGCATTATGGGCATTCAAGTGGCTGCAACGTGCTTTTCAAATGGCGGGGGGTGAGGGGGACTTTGACTGGGAGCGTGTTGGGAGAGAGAGTGGGTTTTTGGAATCTCCACAGAGTGTCAGCTCATTATCTCCTAAGTTTACACACCTCCACATCCCCTGCCTCTCTCTCAATCACTGAAAGCAAACAGCAGGGGCTTTGTTTGTTTTTAAAGAGCAGATAAAAGAGAACTTGGGGAAACGGAGCCCCCCCCCCGTCTCTGTCCAAGGCAACTTTGCTGCCGGCATTCCTAACGGAGCCCCCCCCTTCCCCCCTGCCCCCCTCCCCCCCGCCTGCAAACAGTAGCTGTGTTTGTTTTTTTGTAAAGCAACTCAAGAACGGAGCTCTGAACTCCAACCCGGAAGTGCCATTTCAAAACAAAGGGAGCTTCCGGAGGTCAGTAACTGCGGAATTCCTCGGCTACATTGAAGCACCAGCGTTCCACCCACTTCGCAACAGTTGCTATTCCTCTCGGGGAGGTGGAGTACAAGCAGCGCTTTATCTGAGGAGATACAGCGCTGCATGTTCCTTGCGAGTGTAGCCAGTTAGTGAGTTACAGCGCTGCAGGCAGTTTTATTGCGCTGTAACTCGTAAGTGTAGCCAAGGCCAAAGGCAACAATGAAAAGGTCCTTAACCATTTTTGTGCAGTATGGAAATCTTTGTACCTTACCTGAAATTCCCCCCCCCCCCCCCCCAGATTACAGAAAATATACTGCCAAAGAGTTGCGCCCTGTGTACTCTGCAAACTGGACCTCATTTCCTTCACCAGGCCCCTTTGTTCATATGGTGCACCAGTGTGACAGACTGGAAACTCCGCAGCACAGTCACATGGAGATTTTTGCACTGAACGTATGATACAGTCAATGGGGTACATATTGTGATGTTTATTTTGATAATGAATGTAATTTATTACATGCTGCCCCCAGTTTTTCATTGTGCTGCACATATTTGTGTTAGGAATGTAAACTGTATGAGCTCACCTAAAGGACAATGTCAGCACAAGAATATATGGGTATAAACTGGCCATTAATAATTCTGGGCAGGAAATGAGAATAAGGTTTATAACCACCAGAAGGGTGAAGCTCTGGAACAGCCTCCCAATATGAGGCTAACCATCATAGGACCTAATCACATCAGCCACACCATCAGGGGCTCATTCACCTGCATATCTACCAACATGATATATGCCATCATGTGTCAGCAATGCTCCTCTGCCATGTACATTGGCCAAACCGGACAGTCTTTACACAAAAGAATAAATGGAAACAATCAGACGTCAAGAATTGTACTGTTCAAAAACCAGTAGGAGAGCACTTCAATTTCCCTGGACTATCAATAACGGACTTTAAAGTGACCATTCTTCACCAAAATTTTTTTCAAAAACAGACTTCAACGAGAAACTGCAGAACTGGAATTAATTTGCAAACTTGTCACCATTAAATTAGGCCTGCATACAGACTGGGAGTGGCTGAGTCACTACAAAAAATAATTTTCCCTCTGTTGACACTCACACCTTCTTGTCAACTGTTGGGAATGGGCCACATCCACCCTAATTGAATTGGCCTCGTTAGCACTGACCCCCCCCCCCCACTTGGTAAGGCAACTCCCATCTTTTCATGTGCTTTATATTTATACCTGCCTACTGAATTTTTCACTCCATGCATCTGATGAAGTGAGTTTTAGCCCACAAAAGCTTATGTCCAAATAAATTTGTTAGTCTCTAACCACAAGGTGCCACAAGGACTCCTCGTTGTTTTTGTCAATAGGAGTAGTGGTGACAAGAAACCTAGCTGATTTTAAGATGGAGCTTGATTGGTGTATGAATGGCATTATATGACAGGATTGCCTGCAATGGTAGGGGACTTGACTTGATTACCCAGGAGGTCCCTATCAGTCCTATGTTCCTATTGAAGTTGTCCAGCAGGGAATTGAAGAGTTTGGCATCTGGGACATCTGGGCAATTGTGAAGGAATGTTTGGAGTTCTGTGAGTCAATAAGTAGCTGAGTATCAGAGGGGTAGCCGTGTTAGTCTGGATCTGTAGAAGCGACAAAGGGTCCTGTGGCACCTTATAGACTAACAGAGGTATTGACGCATAAGCTTTCGTGGGTGAATACCCACTTCTTCGGATGCAAGCAGTGGAAATGTCCAGAGGCAGATATAAAAGTGCAGGGAAGATTCAGGCTAGAGATAACGAGGTAAGCTTAATCAGGGAGGGTGAGGCCCTCTTCTAGCAGTTGAGGTGTGAACACCAAGGGAAATAAGTAGTTGAGGTTTATGGCTATCACAGTTAGAGGATACCTCTGAGAACAGTGGAGGTGAAGGCTCTGATTAAAAAATGTACTAACCAGAAAAAAAAGAGGCAACAGCAACCTCTCTTTCCCAGCCCTCATGAAAAATGGCTCAGCCACATAAATATAAGTGAAGAGAGACCCACTCCTGGAAATGGTGCCACCTAATTTTTTTCTACTCTTTGAACACACTCCCTAAAGAGAAGCAGCATATTTATCATAGGAATGCAGAGCTGAGTGGTTCTCTTTCTTTGCTAAAGGTGCTTAATTCACCATTAGTCCTTATTGCACTGATCCAATCTGATAATTAGTAGTAGTAGTATAGTTGTAGCATCTGCATGCCCCAGCTCCATTGTGCGAAGCACTGTGCAAACATATGATGCAGAGACAGGCCCTGCATTGAAGGTCTTACAATGTAAGTATATGATGAGAGAATAGGTGGATACAACAAATAGATGGGGTGAGGGGAGAGGAGGGAACACAAGGTAACAATGAAGTGTTATAAGCATATTATATCAGACCTAATCCAGAAAAGCGTGACTTTCTTATCAGTCAATACCCAAGATTCCTCAATGCTCCTTACTTTGTAAAGATTTATATTTAAGCCTGCACAACCCTGTATATCTCTGACTGGCTAATTTTTCTCCTAATGGTGTATTCCATTATAGCTGGTTTGCCGCAGTCTTTTAAAATGTTTTTGAAATGAAAGGTATGCAGGCAATGCTAATGGTGACAACAGACATTAATAAAAGTACATCACATACCGTTGGGCTATGATACAGAAATCATTGTCTTTTTTCATTCAGGTACCAGAACAATTCAACTATACTGTGCTCTCAAGACACAACAAGACACTCCTGTCCCATAAGGGGGTAAAACAATGGCCTCAATTAAATTATGCAAGTGTCAAATGTTGGCTGCCTGGGTGACAGGCCAGCTAATTTTCATTTAAATGCCTTGAAAGTAGATCATCTGGTAGGATGCAGTATCCTCCACTGGGATCTTTCATTCAACCTGTCCTCTCCAAAGGCAAAAACCCAAAGTCTGTGACGGAGTCAGCACTTGTAACTACATCCAATATCCATATACTGGTGTGTATGATTCTGTTGAAAAAAACAAAACCTTTGCCTGTACACTTACAAAATCAAACCAATCCCAGAAGTGCATGATGCAATTACACTGTGAGTCAACAAGCAGCTAAATGGCATAAATCAAGCAGTAAAGTCTATTTTGTTATGGAATGAGTGAACTAAAATTTCACTGTCTCTGGCCAGTTGGCATCCTCCCCACGTTGGTTATGATCAACTAATGCTACCAACGGATAGTTGTGCATAGATTATGTGAAGTGACTTGGTGATCTCAGTCCTGTTCCCAGTGGAAAGATGTCCACGTGACAAAGACCATCAGCACAGCTGACATTAACTGGTTGTGGGTTGTCAGTCTCAGCAGAGAAGCCAATGATTTGAATGAGCATAGAATATTAGAAGTATCCACTTCTTCCAGATCTGGAATGAGGCACATTATCAAGGCTGGGGTGGGGGTGGGGGTGGGGGTGGGGAGGAGATAATCAGGCTCTCTGTTCTGTGTCTCCACGTCTGTCAGTGTGGCACCTCAGTTTTAACAAGCACTAAATTCACTTTAAAAAACCAGAAGCAAAATAAGAAAGAGGAATTTGCAACCTTTGACTGCAAATCCGATTATTACTTGGCAAATGCCACAGGCTGGAGTAGGGAAGAATCTAAACAGTTGATCCAAAGTCTATTGATGTCAATGGAAAACATCCCAGGGGTGTTGAATCAGGCCCTAAATGAGCTGGGTGCTGAGTAGCGTTGGGCAGTATAAAATTGTATGAAAGGGGGGGAAAGCCTAGCAGCCAGGAAACTTGCAAACTGAAGCAAGTTTCATTGCTCTGTTGATGTCAGATTTGAAAAACACTCTGTTACTTTCAACTGAAAGCCATCATCCATTGGTAACTTGCCTGTCACATAGCGGTAACATTAACTGTTCATTTCACATTTCCCCAACTGATCTAAAGAGGAGAAAGAAAAAAACACTGCAAAATTCTTATCCAGGCAAAATATTTAAGGGTCCCAGCTCTTAAATAATAAACAGGTATGTAGATAAAGACAGAATTAAAAATTTAAAGCCCATTAATGTTAATGCTCTACTTTAAAAAAATCTTCTTACAATTAGCATCACCATTGATCATGCCCTTGGTTCAAAATGAAGTTTGATGTTTCTTAAGTCTCCCTCCATCTGTCACCCAGGTAGTGCAAATAATGTGTTTGCTTACTCTCGTACACTGCATATATATACACATATATACACACATATAATGACAGTTCAAATTATATGTTTAGGAACTGAGTCACATTCAGTGATTTGCCCAAGATTAGAAGAAGCCCATGGTTGTGCCAGGTATTGAACCCAGACCTCCTTTTATGCCAGCCTTTCCTTTTATGCTATAAAAGGCTCAGTCCCACACTTCCATGGTGCAGGGTACGTTCTTCATCTGTTGACCTCTGTGAGGATTGAGGTGTTCCAGTACCTTCAAGCTCTGGTCAGTGCCTTGCAGCATCAAGCTTATACAAGCCAAGAGGTCATTTTGATCTGTAAATACCACTTGATTTTGCAGTAACTAATAAATAAAACTGGGTGCAAATACTGAGAGATACAAACAATAATGAAAGCAAAGAACTTAGAAACTTTAAAAAAAAACATGACACCTCCCCCCCATCCTCTGCTAAATAATTTTATCCAGGAACCACAACCACCCCAAGGGGGCTTTGTAGTAGTTTTCACAGCTTTGAGCTGCTGTGTTATTGCTTCTCATCCTTTCCTTCCTCTCGCTCTCATTCTCCATATCACGCATCATCAAATTCACAGAATGTGAGCCATTTAAGGCGTCAAAATTATTGCTGAAGGTGAACAAGAGATGAAAGTCAAGCACCATGCTTGGCTTGCCTTTTGGGATTCTTGACATACTCTGTGCTGCATTTCATCCTACCGAGGTGTCATGCTTAAAACGTTACACAGCCTAGAGAATGGAAGAAACAAAAGAAAGCAGGAACCTTTTGGTATGGCTCTCATTTTCCTATTAGAAAAGTATTTGTAAAAGACTTTTGAGCATGACAGCAGTCACAGCCATATGGGCAACATATAAAGAAGGAATAATGATGAGATGGTAATCCAAAAATCAGTTTGACCCGGGAGCCTATTTCAGAGCTGATGCACATATCTGACATGACTGGAAGGGAAATTCCAGCATCCCAGAAATACCATATCTCTGTGTTAAGAAATCATGAGTTCCTTTTACATTTAATTATTATACTCATTGGCTCCCATGGGGAAGGTGTCTAGTTAATGAGTGCTGCTTCTAAACAAAAAATCAATGGTATCCATATGAATCTGCAATCAATCTATTCCATCAGCCTGAGGTTGCAGCTCTGCTCGTTCAGTTACAAGTGGTTTCCTAGGGTAGGCTCTGATTCATCACCTGCCTAATAAGTACCCACACATTTAAAGCTACACAGATGCCTAATGGATTGGCTGAATCAGAGTGTAAGAGTCCCCTTAGGTTTTTCTCCCAGATGGCGAGAGAACCTGGCCACACCTACTTATCTGCAGTGGGTGGCTCACGTGCAAGCTCCAGTTTCTTACTGCTTGCAAAGGGGCCCTGCCCTTTGTGAGCCTAGTTGAGTTTCTTCTGATGGAGGATCAAAAGGAAAATTAAATGCCCCAGCACACCTGGGAATAAACTTCTTCCTAGGGCCCTTCAAAGGGGGAAAAAGGCCAACGAGTGCAGTGTCTGTGTAGTGGTTTTCAAGGAGTCTCTCTGGCTGGACTACTGAATTGGGCTCACTCTGTCAGGCTGGAGACTCCTGGACAATCCTGGAGGGTTGACAACCCTAGCTTCAGGGTGATCTCTCCCCCTGCTGACTGCAGTTTCCTCCTTTTAAAGGCCACCTCCCTACCATACATGATTAACAGAGCCAGAGGGGTAGGGCTAGCCCTACACATAGGGTCTCTCTGGTATCTATATACCGTCACACAGGGGTTTAGTCAGGAGTATCAGGGTATATAAGCCAGCCATATATTATTCCCCAGATCCTACCTTGGTATCATGGGCTCTTCAATCTAGCCAAAAAAGTATAACATGAACCAATGGCTGGGAGATGAAGATAGACAAATGCAGACTGGAGATAAGATATAATTTTTTAAACATTGAGGGTAATTAACCATTGGAGCAATCTACCAAGGGACATGATGGAGTCTCTGTCACTGGCAATTTTTTGACTGGCTCTTTTTCTAAAAGATATGCTCGAGAGATTATTTTGGGGAAGTTCTGTGGCCTGTGTTACACAGGATGTCAGACTAGATCAGCAGTGTCCAATAGAAATGTGATGCTAGCCACACTGCTAGCCACACTTGTGGTTTTGAATTTTTCTTATTAGCCACATTATAAAAAAGCGACATTATGAAAAAGCCGCATGCATTAGCCACAGTTCAATAGCCTATTAACCACATGTGGCTAGTGGTGAATGTATTGGACACCGCTGGACTAGATGATCATAATGGTGCCTTATGGTCTGGGAATCTATGAATCACAGACATTTTCATTCTGGTTGAGAAACACCAAGACTGAATTTTGTTCAGTTTTAGAGACAAAGAGTCTACTCTCATTATAAAAGAAAGCAGGTTTGAGAATAAATGGGTTTTAAGTTTGTTAGTTACTTTTTCCTGTATTTTTGCTTATTACAAATGGTTGTTCTTGCCTTTAATATATATACTTTCAGACAGTCATAGGAGTAGTTAAACAAGATTTCTAAAGAGACATGCTGGTAATCTGTATATCATTCTAAATGAGTTGAAGCTAGTGGCCTTATATAGACTGTCACAATAAAGGCAATAATTAATAATTATAACTGTTTACAGTTTCAGGAACTAAATTTGAATACTTAAGGGTTATGGATCACTCAGATGAGCACCAGAATTTCAGGACTCTTCTGTGAACCAATCCCAAACTGCAAACACTTGGAAGTTTCTCAGCTGCTTGTTTCATACTTGTGAAGGTCACCTCTATTTCTATCATTTCAATGGCCACTTTAGCTAACTGGCTAATACATCTGATTTCTAAAACAAGTGTTTTCTCTCCTTTGCTCTTCTCCTCTTGTCTGATTGTGCAGCGATGGTTTGCTGCTCTGTTGCACTGCTGTGAATTCCAAGGCAGGAGAATCAGCATCTTGTAAAGCCCCTGCTTACGACTTCACAGTGGGCTAAAGCAGAGGCCAGGTTGTGAGGGACGAGATCTCTCTCCACAGAGGTTCCTAGGCAGGCTGGGTACATTCAGGGGCACAGCCAGCACATCCACTAGTTACCCCCAATGCTGGCTATAAAACCTGTGATGAGTAGGTTCAGCAACTCCACAGTCAACAGTCTAGTGTATAGGCTGCAGTGGCAACAGCAGACCAACTACACTGGTGCTGCAAACTTTTGGTCCGTAAAGATTGTGAGGATAGATTTCATTCATCTCCCTACCCCTTTTTCCTCCCTCCACAGAGGTCCTCCATGCAAAGCCCCTCAGCTTTTGCATGGGTGATGAGAATTTCACAGAAAAACAGTGGAATGGAAAATGCCTGAATGATATAAATTCTCTCTCTTTTTTTCCTCCTTCCTAAGTTTGTCCCAGTGTGAAACACCTTCTTTCATTCTGTGACAGTTACATCTGTCAAGCCTGCTTCATTTTGCATTCCTCAGTGCTGGATGCAAGGTAAGCAGGTGCTACAGATGCTGGTTTGATTAGTGCAATCTGTTGATATTGTTACCTGATATTTCAAAAACAAGAAAGAAAGAAAAGATGGCATGGTGGCAACGCTCCACAAAATAAATTGGTTGAAACATAGTTGTTCTGCTGTGATTGTTTCTGCTTTATGTGCCCATCCAAGATACAGTGGCACTTTCCCAACAGATGGTCTTGGGGTCTTTCTGGTGTCGTGGGATGGGATAGCAGAGCATTTCACAGCCACGTGTTGGGAAGGTGACTGCATGGTTGTCAGGGTTCCCTCCCCACTCTAAACTCTAGGGTAAAGACGTGGGGACCCGCATTCAGAGCCCCTAAACTTATTTTTACCAGCTTAGGTTGAAACCCCCAAGGTACAAAATTCCCTGCACCCTGAGAAATGCTTCTTCCACTGCCACCATCAAGTGTTCTAAACAGGAATCCAGGAAAGGGGACCACTTGAAGTCCCTTCCCCCCCCAAAAAAATATCCTCTCAAGCCCGTACCCCCCTGTCCTGGGAAGCTTGGGGATAATCTCCTAACCAATTGGTTACACAGTGATCTAAAAACCCACCCCTTGGGTTTTTAAAAACCATAGAAAACAGTCAGCTTCTTAAAAGAAGGATTTTATTAAAAACAAAGAAGGTAAAATCATCTCTGTAAAATCCGGATGGTAACTATTTTATAGGGCACTCAGAGAGATTCCCCCCTCTGGACAAAACCTTAAAGTTACAGAAAACAGGAATAACCCTTCCCTCTCCCACAGGGAATGTATCAAGCAAAATAAACAGAATCTACTCGCTATGCTATCTAAACTTACTTTAGAAAAGTGAGTATTGGTGAGGAGGCGGATTTTCTGTAGGTTCTTTCCGTCTTCCAAGATCACTCTGACTCAGACAAAGACACACACACAAAGCCTTCCCCCGCCTCCTAAGATTTGAAAGTATCTTGCCCCCTTATTGGTCAGATGCCAGCCAGGTCAGGTGTCAGTCTGGCTACCTGTATTTCTTAACCCTTTACTGGTAAGAGGATTTTATAGCACTGCATCAGACCCTCTCCCCCTTCCCTTCATTTATGACAATGGTGAAGGAGATACATTCTATCTATGTGGGCTGTGTGCATTACCTGCAGATGAATGGCTAATCTGCGAGGCTTTGATGGTAATTCCATTTATGAGTGATGCATGTGAAAACAGACTAGCAAGGAAGAACTGAGCAGAGGGAAAAATAAGGACTCTGTGGCTACCGCAGTGGGCTGGGATTCAAGAAATATAGTGCTATCTTTTCCTCACCCTTTGTGGCTCTTTTCTATTTAGATTGTAAGTTCTTCCAAGCAGGGCCTGACTCTTATGGTGTGTTTTTTCAGTACTTAGCACAGTGGGACCCCAATCTTGGTTTGGGCGTCTAGACACTATTGTAATATAAATAATAAATTATAAGAATGGTGGGGAGAAGTTTCTAGAAACTTAGTAGGAGTGCTGTTTGTAGACCAGCCAAAGCTCCTTCAATATCTTGTATTTACAAATACAGCAATTGCAAAGACTGGAATAGGAATGTTGGGTAACATAGCCGGATAGCAGAGACATCAGCTTGGGTTGCCTGATCACCATTTGATAACATGCTAACTAAGAGGAGGCATCCACAGAAGTCATCTTAACAGGGAAGAGGACACAATACTAGAGACTCAGGCGGACCTGAGCAGTTTGAGATAGTGAGGAGCGAAAGAGGGTTGGCAATCAAACGCCACAATGGAAGAAGAAACAATTTTTAAATGCTACACAAAACCCTGGAAAGTGCAATTTTTCCAGATTATTGCATCAGACTTGGAGGAGCTTTGGCTCCAGCATCCCATTCTCCTGGCTAGATGAAGAGACAAAAGTCTCTAAGTCTGTAACAAAAGCAACTACTAAAATGCCATCTGTCAGCATGAGGATCGCCATCCTGATTGGAGTTCAAGAGTTTATTTCTTCCTTTTCAATTCTCTTTCCTGACAATGGTATAGTTGTGTTATCACGGCTCGCAGCTGTTAACCATCACTGCCCCAGCTCCTCCAGTTATCTCAAAGAGGCAGTACCAACTGTTCACACTACAGAATGAGTGAGCAATAGTGGTTATGACTAGACAGAAATATGCAGATAGACACCAGGAATAACTGTTAAGCCATCAGACAGGATTCACCCTTTGGGATCTGTTGGTTCAAGTCAGTGGAACAGAGGCTGTGGGCCCTACATTTTTGTAAGGTCATCTTGGAGTAGGGCTGCAGCAGATGATCGGTTCATTGTGGAGCCCAGAGCCAGCCAGCACAAAATGGACGGGACTAGCCTGAGTGTGTGAGGGGCCATGTTGGTCAGCCGAGCGTATGAACTGAGACAGTGAATATTCTAAGCAGACTCCAGAAGTTTCCAGGCTCCCTGCTAGACATTCAATCTTCCACACCCAGATGGAATCTCCACGGGTGTGTATAGGTATCACTGCCCAGTTTCCTTCAAGCAAACCCCCACTCTGGCTTTGCAGCCCCCTCAGGCACAGGGATGTGTAAAATGAGCCCCCATGTCCTATGAATCTGGTCTGCTGTGTTCACCTCTTCCCAAATCCTATAGGTAGTTTAGCCTTCAAGATGCAACTGAACCTTCACAATGCATGCTTAGCATAACACTTCATGGATATTCTCACTGCTTAGCATAACACTTCATGGATATTCAGTCTAAATGCCACCCATCTTATCCTTTAAATAGGAGATGTGGTGTTGCTGTGATGCACAGTGCATAGCAGCAGTAGGCAATGGAATCAGCAGTGAGATCTGACAACAAAACAGAATGTGACCTCAGAATTTCCTCAGAATTGTGCAAAGATCTCTTAGTTATGTGAATATCAGCTGACAATGCTATTTTGCTAGCCTTCTTGAAATCACTTCAAACCTGAATAGTTTACAGCTTGAAGATCCCCAAACCTCTGATAGTAAAACAAAGTATTTGTTCTTTTGTACTTTGTTTGCTAGCATCAGACATAGTTGGCCAGTTTCAGTGCTGATATAAATGGATAAAATGCTGTTGACTTTAATGGAATTTCACCCATTTTCATCCAGAATAAATTTGTGGCAATTTAGGCAGGCCAGCCTCATAGAGCTATGATGATTTCATCTCAGTCCTGAATTGTAGCACTCCCTTGCCTGGCTATTCCAGTCCTCTGCCTCCATACAGCTCTGCTAATGCACCTCCACCATACATCTCTGTTCTTTCACTCCTGTGATTCCCACACAGCTAAGTCAGTGCACTCAAGTCCTGACTTACAGTGCTCGTATCCTTCTAGTCCTGCAGTCTTGAGTCTCCTCAGAGCAAGGGACACTATCAAGTTAAACTGTGTGTTTATTTAGTGTGAACAAATGTCTTCCAGTGACCAGAATGAGACACATTTTATTTTTAAAGGTCCTAAATTCCCACAACTCTCACTGATGTCCGTAGGAGTGGTGAGTGCTCAGCACCTCAGAAAATGAGGGGATAAATTAATTTTCAGCTGTGTCCTACCGATAAACCACTAGGATTCAAACCCAGGTCTCCAGAGCGCCATGGCTAATACACCAGCCCTCCTGCACCAGTGAGTCTCCAGAAGATATTGGCTTTAATATCCAGGGGTGATTTTGTTTAAAGAGGAGGCTGTGTTTCTGTATCACTGCATCAGAAATGAGCCTTCAAATCATGCTTTCCCTGAGCCATGAGGATGGGAAAGCATTTTCTATGCAATCTGCCTAAAATGATATGCTATTTTCCCCCTGCTCTCCCCTCCCCCGATTCTGCATATAGCGCTTGAGTGGGGTCGACAGTTTTATGCATGCAATATGTATTCATTTAAAATACTTTGACCAAATAACAAAGGAAAAATGTTAATTCATAAATAACCTTGGGCTGCGGCAGACCTGGGATGTATGTATAACTTAGAGCTGCACTCAGCAAACCGAAAAATGACAGAGTGCCCCAGGAGTGCAACAAGCCAAAGCACGAGCCATTCAGCTGAGCAAGATGGAGAGTCCTTGCTGTGTTCCCTTTACAGGCTAAGCTGGCTGTGTGAGTTGAAGCAGTCAATGCCTGAGTCAGCAAATCAAAGGTGAAAGAGAGACTTCAGATGTGCACCTGGTTGCCGCTGTGTGTGTGAGCCATTCTATTGCTGGCAGGTTGTGGCTCCAAGTTGGGCCACTGTGGGTGGTAGTTCTGATCTGGACATCCACTTAGCATTTGCTTCCTTGCATGTCTCCAACCAGAAGGCCTGGCAGATACGTTTTGCCCAGTGTGTGAGAGCCAGGCATTTTAGTAGTTCGATTTTTGCCAGATAACCTTCGTTTGCGAAGGTAAATCCCAGAGCTGTGAAGCTGGATTACCTCCAAATTTGCAGCCCAGGGACTTTTGTGAAAAGAGCTGACAATGCAAAAAGCTTCAGCAGAGGTTTTCTCGGAACCCCGGTGACACTTTACTTATGTTTTTATATTCTGACAGAAAGCAGCTTTTATCTCTTTGAACCATTTGATTTTTTTTATTGTTGAATGATTTTTAGTGATGTCACCGCCAGTGGAGAATGATATTAAGAAAATTCTCCTCCACAGTTCTCCTAGTGCACCGCTGTTCTATCTGCAACATCCCCTGCTCTTCTAGTCCTGAACCTCCACACAATTATGCACCTCACTCCCGGCCTGCAGTACCTCCTGCTATTCCATTGTTGATTGTCTTCTTTTCTCAGCAGGCATTGCTAAATTATGCTCCAGTTCTGTGATGCAGACAAATGTTTACTAATGATTAACTTCAGATCACCTACATCATTTTCATTTGTCAGCTAATCCACATTTGAATCCTAATTTGTATTGTTGCAAATGTGATGAAGAAAGCCAGTGGGCCACCTTTCCCTTACCCTCCTCAGATTTAAATTAAGCCCTAATTGTTCTGAGTCTGGCAATCTCAGTAATTAATAGATGACACAAGTATGTTCAGAATTACATATGAAAAAAAGCTGTGTGGAGCATGTGAAGATCATGAACAAACTGAAGAGACCTCAGTTCTGACAATCCCTTTACCTTCTCAAACAAATACCTTTTGCCAGAAAAAATATATTTAATGTAATTACACTAGAATAGAGAAAAAAAATCCCACACCTTTTTATTTCCTTGCAGCTGTAGTCTATACAGGTCCAATTCCCTACAGGTCACAGATTCCCATTAGCAACAATGCAACCCATTATTGTTGAACTTTTGGTACTTTCATCCTGATAACTTTTGAGCAATGTGACTAAGGGTGCAATCAGCTTAGAGCCATTTGCATGCTAATAAGCTGCAAATTTAATGTTCAATAGTCTGAAAAGAATAGGGTATTTAACTCTGTAATTTACTGTACAGTGGACACCATGCCAAGCAAATACAGTTGGGAAAAATGTGAACTTAAAGGGCATTGTATACATTAGTCTCTTCTTCCATTGGTTTGTCTCTCTCCCTCTTCTGGGAAAGGGAAAGTAATCCCTAGTATGTTTATAGCTGAGGTTCACATCTATAAACCACAGTATGTTTTTGTTCATATATTTCTCAGCAGTGGCAATGATCCATCAATGGACCAAGATTCTTTGAGACAGTGCTAGACCTATGTTGTCATTTTCCTTGATGCACCTCACTCATCAAGGTTACGTTCCCCTCCTTGGTAGGTAGATAAATTGAATGACCTGGCTGATGGCAGTGTCATCCCCATTGGTTGTTCGTGGCATCATAAAAGGGCCTCAGGAAATCACAGATCTTACAGTGACCAATCTAATGATGCAAAGGGCAGACTGCTAGAGAAACCTTGCATGGCAGCTTTCCTCTGGTAGAGCCATTCTAGTCTATGGAGTGAGAATCCAGCTGTGGAAATGGATATTCTCAATGGGATTCTTTGAAAACATCGACTTCAGTGCATAATTGGATGAAGTAGTTGGATACCTTTCCGTTCGCAGTGGGAATATTGCCAAGTTTTCCACCATCTTGGAGTAGCTGCTACATCAGCATGTCTGCCATGTGGGAGGGGTAGTGCCCAATGTGTGTGTGTGGAAAATAGCTGCCATGAACCCTCTTCTATATATTTGTCTCTTCCGCTGAAGTCACAAACACCTATCTGCAAAGACAGAACCCAAGGGTTAAAGTTCTGGTCAAAAAGTTCCAGTCAAAAAGTTCCAAGATTTATTTATTATTAGTTTATTATTATTATTAAAATAGGGTGCTAGGCACTTTCCATGGCTTCAAGGGATGATATTTAAAATTCAAATTCTCATTGAGCAAAATGTTAATAAAATTAATATTTGTAAAATTAATCAAACCCCATTAAATATTTGTGTTTGGTTCTGGGTTTGCTCTGCATCTTATCTGATATAGCCCATTCTGCTCACCCCCAGCGATAGGTTAGATTGTGTCTTGGCCTAGCCATCCATGCAAGGAAGTAAGATCACCATGTATACCTCTCTCCAGGTTACCCAGACCTTAGTTCAAGTGTATAGGCATAAATGGAAGTTGTCTGCCCTTTGTCTCTCATAACCAGAGCAAAGAGGTGGAGAAAGGGAATGGGAAATGTGCTGGCCAGTAAAGCCAAGCCAGTGCAGAGGGAGAATTAATTTTCCGCTGGTCTTTACTTGCTGATATGTCCCAACAACATGCCAACCCATACACACGGCTGCACGCAAGAGCAAAATCTGGTCCTATGAATTCCAACATGTTGAAAACTATTATGGATTCTGACAGACACCTCACACAACAGGAAGGAGGACGAAGAACAAGTTTAGGACACTTGGCAAAGCTGTTAACTTCTAAATTCATCACCCCACTCTCTTTCCCATTTGATCACAGTTAATTGAAACCTGCAGTAAACAATACAGTAAGCAAGCAAAATGCTGTTTGCAGTTCATCTTTGACAGACATAAACATTGTAAAATTAGACCAATAGACTGAAACTTTAATTTCACATTCAAACCTCTCTTAAACCAGTCACCTCTTAATGTGCTCTGATGAGTTATTAACACTTTAGAGAAGACCAATCTTGTTTCAATAGCATTGATTTAGCAATAATGGCTTTTTAAAATATTACCTCCTGCCAACCTAACACAACAGAGAATTTGCTTAAGCTGCGGAAAACGGGCCAGCCAATCTTAACTGCTTTGTTATTGGCACAGAATTCATATCATTTGGTGGAATTCTGACATCTTCTGCATTTACTAATTAATAAAGACTTGAGACTGCACTAAAGTACATGCCTCTCTTCAGTTTACATAGCAGCTAATACATGAAGGCAGGATTCCATCCTTTCATTACCGAGTCAATCCAGAGGAAAATAGGTTTGCTGATTGGGTCAAAATATCCCCTAAGAATGTGAGGTGCAGTTTAGATGTTATCGGCATCTCCTTAAAGATATCCTCTTCACTGTTTTTTGTTTGTTTGTTTTAAACAGAAGGATGCCTGCCAGCTTAATGCAATGAGAGAGGGTACAGATAAATGCCCATCCCTTTAAAACGAAAGCCTCCCAGGAAAAGAGGAAGTTGTTGATTTCCCCTTAAAAGGAGAGGAACTCTGCATATTAGATATACTTGTGCCAGAAAGGCAGAAGGCTAAAGAAGTAGATCCAATACTCTCCAAGGCAGAAAGGGTCCTTGTTTGCAGTTTATCAGGGTGAAGGAGGTAAAAATCTCCAGAGATTTAATATTCAGACCAAATATTCACAATAAATATGGTCATGTGCTATAGAAATGTCATATATGTCTGCAGTTATGACAGTTACAGTGAAAAGCAGCACTGGTCTAATATGCCTCTCTCACCACCTTTAGAGAGCACTGCAGAATAGTTTGGCTTTGAGTTGTTCTTATAGAACAGTCCTGAAGATTTTAACAGAAACATTATTACTTTTGGATTTTAAAATGTCCTATAGAATTTAGTGTAGATTATATTCCTGTTACAGGATTCCCTAGAATGGTTCAAAACCATATAGAAAGAATATAATTCTCTGATATCTGCCCCTGGACATTTCCACTGCTTGCATCCGAAGAAGTGGGTATTGACCCACGAAAGCTTATGCTTCAATACCTCTGTTAGTCTATAAGGTGCTACAGGACCCTTTGTCGCTTCTGCAGATCCAGACTAACACGGCTACCCCTCTGATACATAATTCTCTGTGTAATTTTTATGGATATCCCCTATCAGTTCATCCTTATTACTTTGTAGGTATAAGACTTTGACATAAGAGCAGAGAAAATGTAACTTTTGAAGGTTATCAGTTAGTTATATATGGTTACAGGAACCTAAATGATTTGGCCTTTAATACTTTCTCTCTATTTATAAGTTGGCATAACTTGTGCATTAAGGAACTAGAATTTTTTTGGGAGGGGGGTCAAATCAGATGATGCAAGAAACACCTTACGAACGGGGAAAAAAAAGTAAGAATCTTGAAAGAGGACTGCAATCAGTCAAAATCACTAGCTGAATATCTATTTGCATATGAAGTATGAAGCATCCAATTTTTGGAACTCAGGAAAATAACAGAATTCAGGGACTGGAATGTTCTCGACAGAGACATAATGAGGCTGTAAAGGAGAGTCTCTTAAGAAGTTGAAAACCAGAGTAGTATGTGTGGTGTTATGTTCGGAGTTGTCTTTATCAACTTAAGAGTTGATCCTCTCCTTCTAAAACTCAGAGTGGATTTTTCGGAATTGGATGTGTGGCAGTAGAGAAGGCTCTCATGCTATCCAACGAACTGTGCAACTTTAGCAGATTGAAAGCTGGAAAACAGCTGAAAGTAAAAACAAAGTTTGGGTCTGGGTTGCAGCTTTCTTTGTGGATGTTTGATTTATTATTACATGTGTGGTACCATAAAATACTAAACATAGGAGAAATAGTTACAGGATAGAAAACAAGGCTTCAGACTGGTGCCTGACAGCTGGTCAATGAGAGACGAAAAACCTAGAGGACAGAAAGTGCCTGAAGTAGGGAACGCAAAGGAGTAGGTAGGTGCGCCATGGTTGCTGCAAACAAGTGGGATGAAGCACTTGAAGCAGAGAGGGCAGAAAAAGTGTCCTGGGACACAGAATACCCTGGAAGCAGGAAGACAGGGCATGTGACTAGGAGGATAAGGATTATAATGGGGGCAAGGAAGTTAAGTGGACCTGACTGGGAGAATGCCAAAAAGAACATTCTTGGTGAATCAGACCTTATAAAATCAGTGAGCAGCATGCTGGAAGCTTGAGGCCAAGGGGTTCCCCTTTTATGTAAAACAAAGACTCAGCTGCAACCCCATTTTAGAGCATTCAGGGAAGAGAGATGCCCATTAAAAATCCCATTAGATCATTTCAAAACTTCTGCTTCAAGAACGATTAGAGGTGGGTTTTATTTTTTTAGAAAAAAGTTCTGGTGCACTTTACAATTTGAAACTGTTTTAAGACTCCTTCCATCTTCCCATCCCTACTGTACAGTTAGATAAATAGGGCAGGCTGCATTAAAAATGAGCAGATAGATGGAACTTGCTTCGGTGAAGAATGATACGTGACTCTTGCTGCTCCATTGAAATGTTTATAATGCTCACTCATGGTTATGAATAATGCTCTTCCTTATCATCTCTCCCCTAAAGGCATTGAGATGTTAAAATTTAGAGGAGAAGCTCTTACTGGACTTTTTAAAAAAAATTCAGTTTAAAACCTGAAAAGGAAAAAAGGCGGTTAGTGTTCATGCAAATGTGGGGCTGATAACAAAGGTCTGAACCAGCTTAGACAAGAGCTGTGCAAACTTTTCTTCAACACCAACCCACACAGCTCTTCATTTCTGATCTATGGCATTCCAACCATTCTTGTCTAGCCTTCCCAGCCCTTACATTTCTCTGCTAGGACCTGCTCCAAAAGCCACCAAAATCAATGGAAAAACTCCCATTGACTTCACTGCACTTCAGGCACGGTCTCAAGCATTCCATGCTACTGCAGTTATGAGCTTCCCTTGAACATAGACCACTGGGCAGTTGATATCAAACTATCTCATGGTTTTGTGATGTGCACTAATGGGGACTAAACTGAGACTCTCTTCTTTTCACTCGAGACCTAAGCCAGGAGTTCAACTCAGCTCTCTAGAGCAGCCTTGCCAAGGTCTGAGAAAAGCCATGGATCTGATTCAAGCATAAATTATTTCAATTATTTATTTTGCTTAAAAGAATTAGAAAACCACGAGTAAAAGCTAAAGAAACAGTGACTACATCAAGCAGTGGAAACTCCCCTCCCTTGAAAATTCCCTGACAACTGGCACTAATTCACATCATGGTCCACTGTATAATTGTAAAAGAGAGGAACCAAGGGCTGAATAGGTATAGAGAGAGAGTGATTCTTTCAGCTCTGGAAATGCCTGCACAGGGTCAGGGAGGAGGCATTTCAGCGAGCTGGCTAGAGGAAGCATGCCTTGCCTCGGCCTTTGGAAATCATTAGGAGTGCTCACGTGAGTAAGTGTTCATCAGTGCAATCTAGCCTTTTACTCTCTACTCCTGTCAGGCTAGTAACTTTTACCAGCATTAACTCCACCACAAAAGAATTAAAGAAAACCATTAACTAATCTGTCATATTCATAGAGCTAAGCAGATGGATACCTAGCTGCCATGCCCATCAACTAAGCCTGCTGCCAGTGCTGCTATTTCTGTTATATTTGTACCCTTACCAAGCTTTTATAGGGGCAGCTCTCCCAGTCCCTGTTTTCTCAGATGATCTGCAATGCATAGTTCAGAGAAAGAAAGGGAAGAAGTCTCCTCCTCTTTCAAAGGCTCTGGCCAAACCTTTTGTTCCTTTTAGCAAAAGTCTGCATCCCATTAACTGGTAATTACTGAGATCCTACATTAAATAGTTCTGTCTTGTTCAGCCATTGCACTTAACACTAATGAGAAACCTTGGGAGAGGCACAAACACACACAAAACAGTTCTGTATCTTCAAACTTAAATTAATCAGGAAAATTGGCAACATTCTCTGCTACATTCGTTCTTATAAGTGACTCCAGCTCTACTTAGGTCCTAACTTCTAGTGAGAGAGGGAATTGCCTCTTTGTTCTCTGCAAAGCTCTTCAGTGGGCTGATACTTTGCAGCCTTCAGAGACTGAAAAGCCAGGAGGAATGGCTCAGTAGTTCAGTCTGGGAGGGTTTGTGGTGGTGGAGTGACTTTTCCCCCCATTAACTTTCAGCATGAAAATACATACCAACATTCAAGCCTGAAGCCTCACTTTATTATTAGGCATACACAGCTTGGGCTGCTTCTGTATTTCCCTTCTCTAATAAAGCAGTGCAATGCCTTCTGGCTTGCCAGACTTCATGACTTCTGAGGAATTTACACTCCCTTCTCTCCCTGACAGACTCTTTTTGTCCCAGGCAAAGATCATTGCTCAGGCTGCAGAGCTAAAAGACCCCACTTCTTCTCCAGTCACCCTGGCTGTTATCTGCTCCCATAACAATCTAATTAGCATTAATTTGTCATATTCCCCTCTTTATAAGAGGGAAGTAACCACATTCTCTCCATCAAGTGCTAAACATAACAGGACAGGCACTTTGCTGCACCCTCTGTCATGCCATTTGCTGTATCCTGAGTCTCCCCTAAAATATACATTTCTGCACTGCTCAGCACTGTCGCTGGACAAATGAAGTGCTTTGTTTGCACATGTGAGTAATTAGCAGAGACTGGGTCATTAGGCAAGTACTCTTAGTAGGTTCCTTTTCACTGAGTACATGGTTCACTCCTGAGGTAACTAGTCACCTGACAGCAATTAAGCCCAAAGTCAGGCAATCAACCTGGGGTATACAGGCTAATAAAAAAAACCAACCATAACTGCAATGAATTCAAGGGTGTGCAAAAGAGTCAACTGTCTGCTAGAAGAAAGAACCAAACATATTGGAAGTTGTTAATTGGCAGGAGCAGCAGGGAGAGCCCTTTCATACTGTTGCTTATTTTTATATATTTGTTTTCCACTCTCACCCTCAGAGACCATGGTTTGGATCCTCATGTAGATCACATGTACAAGGAAATTTGGTGGATTGTTGCTTGGTGAAACATGTTTGCCTCATACTTTGACATAACTGATTGCCTCGTTCAGGAGAATCTCCAGGCTGAAATAGCAGTGATGCTGCAGGTCAGGAACAATATCTATCTGCAGAGTTGTGCATGGGAAGCTTGCACAGGGCTGCCCGCAGTGTAGTCAACTCTAGCAAGATCTCTCGTTTACCCTCCCAGGAACACTAATGTTTACTCTCAATTTTTTAAATAAGAAAACAAAATAGGTAATAGTCAGACAGAGCTAAAGTTACCCTGTATTCCTGAAAGAAGAAGTCAGAAAATTGTAGTACATGGATATAAAAGAAGCTCAAAATGATATAAAGCCCAACTGTACTCCCATTGAAATCAAAGGATGCTTTACCATTTACTTTTATGGTCCGATCTATGTCTGGGACATCTAAACCCAAATCTCCTGTACAGCCACTTATTCCAACATACTGATATCTAAGGGAGTCTAAGGGCTTATCTACACTTAAAACACCACAGTGGCGCAGTTCCACCACCAGCTTCGGTACCCCGTTTCCCCAAGAGGCTGTAGCTAGGTTGATGGGAGAATTCTCCTGTTGACCTAGCACTAGGTCAACCTACCTAACTCCCAGTATACACTGGGAGTTAGGTAGGTTGAACTGCATCGCTCAGGGGTATGGATTTTTCTACCCCCTGAATGACATAGTTACACCAACCTAATTTCCTAGTGTAGACCAGGCCTAAGTAGACATCAAAAGAGAAGAAGGTAGAAGAAAAAAGGATGAGGAGAAGAGAAAGATACATATATAACTGCACTGGCAGCAGTCAAAACTTCTGCGCCAGCAGGGAAGTGTCTTCACAGCTTTTGGACCCTGTGACACCTCTGGAACATGACATTTAGCTGTTTTGATCTGGGATACCTTTCTCAACCTGGCTGGGGGTGGTGTCAGAGTAGTGGTAGGTGCTGCGGACTGGCTCTGTCTGATAGACACTGATAGCTGTCTGTTCATGCAGACATCTTGACTGGGACTAGAGGGCACAATGTGCATGGAATAAGAATTGCTTTCACAGTCCTGGAAACAATTTTTATTACTGTTTTTATTATGGGTTGACTGAAATGATTCAAGTCAGGAAATTCGTGCTTAAAACAGCAACTTGGCCTTTTGTACCTGGTTATATAGCAAGGGTTTCAGAACAGAGTGGGATGAGACAGATGCAGACTGGATGTGTTTAGAATACAATAGCAAGGTGTTAAAGCAGGTGTAGTGTGTCCTTATTTCTGAGTATGGATGTATTGTGAGAACCTTGTGCTGTAGACTCAGGCTAATTCATTATGAAGAGGGGGCAGAGAATTGTCAGGATGGCAATTCTCTCAAAAATAGTTCTCATTATTTACAGTACTGGTAGCTGAAATCTCTTGCTGTCACATGAGTGTGGCAAAGGGGCCAAGTAATCCACCATCTGTGCATTCTTCCTCATACAACCACTGAAACTGTTGCATACAAATTATCTGTAGAGTAACAGTGGTGACTAGTTAAGTTACCTCAGATTTTACAATGCTCTAGTACTCTGGGCATGGCATAGATATATCCCTTACTGTAGCTGAAACCCCATGCTGCTACAGAGTATAATTCATAAAGTCAAAATGGCTGAGAATTTAAAAACTGGATGATAACAGACCATGAATCCCAGTGATGATTGAACCTGATGATATTCTAAACAAAAAGAGCTTTCAGCCATGCTTATAGCTGTTTCTATCACTTCACACTGACTGTACAGACATACAGTCTGTAGTAACACAGACAGAGTGACAGTCCTGGAATCTTATTATATAGATTATCAACAGCCAAGAATGTGACTTGAACTACCATGCACCGAGGAGTGCTTTCTCAGCAGTGGGCTGGGTAGGAGTGACACATGCAGTGCTGGAGCAGAAATGAAACAGCAAAGCAGCAAGCGGACTGAGCGGAGGAATCTCCTTGTCTGTCTCTGTAATTTCTTATATGGCAACCAACAGCATAGTACGTGAGTCGGCAGCCTTCCACCTGCACAGAAGCCTGAATAATGTTCTAGTAGCAGGACCCCCCGACACTGTGGATCAAAAAAGCCAAAATACAAAAAAAAAAGGGGGAAAGCAAAGGAAATTCTCCCGAGTCTCCAGCAAAAGCTTAGTGTTGGTAGGTCTGCCTGGAAAAAGGCCCAGAAGATGGGAAGTGGTTGTTTTCTTTTGAAGAGCATGCCTCTTGAATATAGGAGAGAATGAGTGTGATATGTAATGTGGGGACCATGAGGGCTATATAAATGATGATAGTTGGCCTACAACAGAAGTAGGAAAGTAACACTGTTTTGGCAGATGAAACTGCGTTGAGCTGTTGCCGTATTCCAAGTTCTATTTCTCAGCGTGCAAATAAATGTTGTGTGTTATTAGATTTTGTTTTGCAGGGTTTGGTGTACAAAGAGCTGTGTGAGCAACAGAACAGAAGAGTTTGCTCTCTGCCTTGGTCTCCGAGTTGCTCCCTGTGAAACAGACATTAGTGTTAAGCAGCGATTGCTGAGAAAGGAATTGCCCTGCATGTTGTTTATGAGCATCTCTGTTTCAGGTCTGATGCATGTGTTTAAATAAAAAAAGTTACTTAGAATATACCCAGACTCTATGTCACTGATTTATCCTCCACTAGGAAGCTGATCTGCAAGACCCCACATATCTGCCACCATTTCTGATGTCACAATGAGATACTGGTGTCAGAAATAGTGGCAACAATGCAGTTGGAGGTAAACCTGACCTTTCAACCAATTCTATAATTTTTATGATAGGAAGAGCCTCCAATCTGTTCATTTCTTTACCCTTTTAAAATAAGTGTAACTTTTTATGGCTGACATATGAAAAATAAAATCAATAGCTGATGTCTATTTAAGGCCCTACTCAGCAGAAGTGGTTTGTGTTCTTGTGCTCCCCATGTTGGATTTGCTGTTGCAGTTTGCTAAGGCAAACACTGTTTTGAGAAAACTGCAGCTGTGATCCATGACAACAGTGATACATGTCAATAAAATAAGATAAACCAGGCATGTCAATTTAAACTTTAGACCTATGTTTGGACACCACAAGAGTATTTGCCAAACAGAAAAAAGATAAAATGAGGGGATGGAAGAAATTTTATGTTTCAAGATCCTATATGCAGGACATAGAAGCTACATCCATTAAATTTGTTCACTTCATTATTTTTGCATTTGCCTTCCGAGTACAACATTCAACACCTTCTCCTGCAGTGTCCAGTTGTCCACATGGGAAGTCTGCTACAATGAAAGGGAAACAAAGCAGCAGTTGGGACCATTCAGGCAGTTCTCATGCAGCTCCAGTTGCCAGGGAGATGCCTTCCACTTTGTATGTCCAAATCAGAACAGCTGTTGCTTTTGGAACCTGACCTGCAGGCAACTAAGACCATGCTGTGGCTTCTGGTGAAAAATATAGGAGGGAAATAAGGAAATAAGGAAAAATAAGGATTTTAAATCATTATAGATGCTAATAAAACTACAAAATAACCCAAACCCCCACCCAGTTACTGGAATACAATTATTACAGAAACACAAGATACATTAAAAAATAAATTAGCTAAAGACATTGTTCTTGGTTAGGGAATAAACATTCAGTACTTTTTTTTTTATGGTAAAGTCCACAGCTCCCTTCAAGAGAAATTAACTTCATGAGAGAAGTGGTGCTGTAGATCTGCAGACTGTGACTGCCAGCTGAGACAAATTCACCCACTTTACCCCATCTGTTACTAGAGAGAGAGCTCCCTTTTGTCAAACTTATTAGACCTTTGATGCACAACCTACAAGAGGTGTGCTCTGCGTCTCTGCTGTGCTTATAGGCCACCACCACATACAACAAATCTAATCATCAGATAGGGGACTTCACCAGTATGTTGTGTGCTCTAGGGTTTGACCTCCCGTTGGTCACATACTGAAGTACTTACAATAGCTAGCTGTGGCTCTCAGGTATTTAGTTATGATATCATTTGGGAAATACTGACTTTAATAACAACTGCTACAGTTGTAGAGGAGTTGACATGGATAGCAGGTGAGGAAAGGGATTCCTGGTTGTAAATGCTTTGAATCCCATTTGAATCAAACTACCAGGACCACTGTTACCAGACCTTTTATTTCCATTTGCTCATAAAAACTGTATCCAAAGACTGTTGAAGTAAATGGGAGACTTCATGTGCAATGGGGATTAGATCAGGCCCAGAGGGAAGAATGGCTAATATAAAGAAGACATCTCTTCCCACAGGGAGTGGTTGAGAATGGTGTTGTGTAAACAGACTAATGAAATTAATGCAAATGACAGCAGTACATGGCTGTCAGTGCTCATCCTTGAACAAAATCATCTAAATTAGACTTGTGAAAGACCTACCTAATCCATCTCCTTCCCAATGCAAGATTGTTCCCTCTTCCTCCAAGTCCTTTAGGATTATATTCAACAGCCTAATGAATGTCATTGTCAGGACAATTTTCTTAGGTTCAGTCTAAATTGTGAGCCTTCATCAATTATCACCTGGAGTAATGGACCATGATGCCCACTGGGAAGATTTTACCATTGTATTCAATTCTTTTCCTTTATATTCTGAAGTGATAGCTTTTTTCCTACAATGGGGAAAATATTGTACATTTGAAATGTAGTGACATATACAACATATCTAATTTAGTAGTCACTCTTGATTTGTGGGAGTAATTTGAAGATGAGAATCCCATCCATATTTACATATAATCATGTAAAATGAGTGATTTTTTTAGCATCTTCTGGTTTTCCATTCTCCATTCAAAAAAGATTAAGCTCCAAAGAAATGTATGCAGTAATTTCATCCAAAGAAATGTATTTTCTGCTTTGTTACATTTCATTTTAGGATTGGTGCTATAATCTGGAAACACCTGTGTGAAGGTTAGAATGAGGTATTGTGCAAGGATACAGCTAGATAAGACAGTTTATTACATATTTATTACTTTTGCCTAAAGATGTTCCTTTGTTACTACATGTAAGGATTCTATTTTTATGAATAGCATCATGTGTAGCAACATCCAGTGGACTTCATTTAACTTTACACGGACAAAGTGCCTATGTGGTTGGTGCAATTTTTTCAGCTATGCACAGAATCTGTTTTACTGGATCCTGGGTGGCTTGAAGTATGTGTACTTGCCTTTCTAATTTATGGAGCTGCAACACTTTGTCAATGACAGGCATTTATAAGGGAGAACAGCAACAAGCTACAGACAAAAGAAGCTGTCTTTCCTCAGCAATTTCAGCTCCATTATTTTCTGTGTTTGTTACCAGAGACCACTCACTTTTCTGGAACATTTAGGCAGAGGTGAAAGTAACTTAAAGGACTTACCGGTACGCCGGAGTCCTGAGCAGGGGCGGGGCCTCGACCGGAAGGGGCGAGGTCTCAACCGGAAGATGCAGGGCCTTTAGAGCTGGTAGAGGCAGCTGGGAGCCCCGGCCCTGTAAATCACCACCAGAGCTACCAGCTGAGGAGGCGGCTGGAAGCCCCAGGGCTCGGGGGCCATTTAAAGGTCCTGGGGCTCTGGCCGCCGCTACAACAGCAAAGCCCCAGGCCCTTTAAATCGCCACCAGAGCCCCCGGGGTAGCAGCGGCAGCCAGGGTCTCCAGTGGTGATTTAAAAGGCCTGGGGCTCCCGGTCGCTGCTACCGCAGTGGAGCCCCGGACCCTTTAAATCGCTGATGGAGCCCCGGGGGCTCCATGCTGCCACCCCCACCCCACGGCTCAGGGCTCTGGCGGAGATTAAAGAGCCCGGGGCTCCACTGCGGTAGCGGTGCCTGGGAGCCCCTGGCCCTAAATCACCAACAGAGCCCCGCTGCCGGAGCCCTGGGGTAGCAGCAGCAGGGCTCCTGCGGTGATTTAAAGGGCCAGGGGCTCCCAGCCGCCACTACCGCAGCAGAGCCCTGGGCCCTTTAAATTATCGCCAGAGCCCCGGGGCTCCTGGCCACCTCTGCTACCCGGGGGCTCCGGCAATGGGGCTCTGGGGGCAATTTAAAGGGCCTGGGGCTCCAGCCGCTGCCGGGAGCCCCAGGCCATTTATATCGCCACCTAGGGAAGCCAGGCCGGTACGGCGCACCAGCTCTTGCCGGTACGCCGTACCGAACCGGACCAGCTTAATTTCACCTCTGCTTTTAAGACAGTGTAACATGTTGCCCCTGTGTAGGTCATTGCTAGTGAGGTTTGAACATGAGAGCTCTAGATTGGAAAGCATGAGTCTCTACTGCCTGAACTAAAAGACCCATCTCTCTCAGCCTAGGCAGGGACAGGCTCATTGATTCTGGTTACTAGAGCGAGCTATCCCTTTTGTCAAATCTACTAGAGTGGGACAGAGCATCACACTTAGTGGGCATGGGGTACAATAGTACAGTGACATCGAGTGGCTGAATGACAAAGTAAATATAATCACCACCCATTCTGTAAAGGCTTCCCCAATATTCCACTGCTCTCTTCCTTTGCCCAGGATGGCTTTCTGTCATCTTGGTCATCACCTTCCCTTAGAACGGTGGTTCTCAACTGTGATCCACAGCTTCTTCAGGGAAAGCCCCTAGCGCGCCGGACTGGTTTGTTGACCTGCCGCGTCTGCAGGTTCGGCCGGTCGTGGCTGCCACTGGCTGCGGTTCGCTGTTCCAGGCCAATGGGGGCTGCAGGACGCGGCGGACAGCACACCCCTCGGCCCGCGCCATGTCCCACAGCCCCCATTGGCCTGGAGCGGCAAACCACGGCCAGTGGGAGCCGCGACCAGCCGAACCTGCAGACGCGGCAGGTCAACAAACTGGCCTGGTGCGCCAGGGGCTTTTCCTGAAGAAGCGGTGGACCACAGCTGAGAACCACTGCCTTAGAAAACACTCCCTACTGAATCCCGTTCTTCCTGCTAGCTCCCTTCTTGACAGCTACACACTTCAGCAGCTTTCCACTCCCTCCGCTGGCTCCATCCCGATGGGCCCACACTCTCTACCCCATGGAAAAAAGTAAAAGTGTCATTTAGGAAAATCCAAAGACCATTTAAACTTGATAACAAGTCACATGAACATACAATTTTGTTATCTGCTAGTTTCCAGGCAATTTACCTTATATTTTTCATTTTTCAGACTAAATCTGAGCCCATCATGATTTTTTTCAAAACTTTTATGAGCCATATTGTGTTTTTTTAGCCCATAACTAAACTGTGAGGAATAGGGTGGAGTTGCTGTGTGACGAATTTGGGCAGACTCAGAACTCCTCCTGGAGCGCTGTGTTATAAGATCGCTGTGTATCTGCATATATGTAAAAAGTAGTTAACAGATAAGGTGTCAGTAGATGTCACTCAAGAATATGGTAGCACCAGGCTTCCTGAGTTTTGCAGGACCAGTGAAACTTGTTATGTAGTACAAATGGATTCAGAAGCTGTTCTTTACATCAGTCCATAACTCTCTGTGAGAATGCAAGCTGAAATATCCGGCGCCCTTTAAAGGTGCAGCATGTGCTGTCTGGTACAGTGGCAATGGGACTGCACTCACGCCACTCTCTTTGTTTCCTAGACTTCTTCTCCACCTGACCCACCATCCCTTGGGGCTGCATTAACAAGGGAAGATATAAAAGGTAGATGCAGGCGGCTTGGAAGACCTAATATGAAGCCAGCAGTGTGATATGCCAGAGTCCTGGAGTCAGCAGCTGAGAGGAGCAATGTAGATAACAAGAAGTTCTTTAGTCTTTAGTCATTTGGGCAGAGTCTTCTCATGGTGTTCTGTGCACACATAGGGGAAGGTTAGGGAAGGAAGAATCTTGTCTGAATGAGGAAGCCGAAATAAGGATAGAGGCATGATTCCTACTACGAAAGAGAGAGAGAGTGGAATAGAAGGGATCCAGTAACACATTTTATAGGAGTAAATAAATCAAAGGGAGAATTGCTGTCTTGCTAGAAATAACCTCATATAGAGGCTTTCCTTGGTTACTTGAAGTCAAAATATACTTCTCACCATTGCTGATGCTATCCTGTCATGATTGCAATTCTGACTCATGAATATGAAGAAGATTTACAGTACATCCCCTGGCAGACCTTCTGAATATTTCTTCACACGCCAATGTCCACCTCGTCCCCTAGTACTTTCTAACCATTTTGTGGAAAGGCTGCTTTTCTGATCTTAGATAAGTGAGGGCATATTGCTGCAATGCTTATGAATCAGCTATTGTGAGTGTGCAGTCTCATAACAGAATTGCCTGTTGAATGATGCTAGAAGGCAGATAAAATGTGTTTCCATTCAAAAAACCAGTTTGGATCCAAAGCCCAAGAAGAGCTTTTTTTTCATTTCCCTCTGCAGAGGTAGCTCATATTGTTCCATGAATGAATGGAGATGTATTTGCTTTTGGGGGCAGGGACTACTTACTTACAATGTATGTGTACAGTGCATAGAACAATGGGGCCCCAATCCTGTTTGGGCTGTTTGGACATTCCATAATACTAATACATTATTAGTAGCAGTAGTGGTAGTAGAATAATAGTGAATTCCAGAGCTATGAAGTTCTAACAATGTATGTTCTTTTGTTTATATTCGGAAATACAGACATAGAACATTTAATTAAAATCAGACTTAGTTTAATAAAGGGTAGATTGTGCATCTACAACTAGCCTCATGCAAGAGACAGTGTATAGCTTTGCCACCATAGAACTATCCCAGGAGAGCAACCGAGCCTCAGAAAGGCTCCATTCTTTCCCCACTTCCCTCTTGCTCCCATAGCAGGAGGGAGGGGTAGTAGTCAGCTACTTGTCCATACCAGCAGTGGATTACTGCACCAACCACAGTGGGTCAACTGTGCTTTGACTTTCTCATTTTGTTTTCTTTCTACTATCAATCATATCATATCATTGTAATATTTCAACATTAGCAAAACAAAACATTTTGATAGGTTTTTTGTTGTTTCTGAATTGAAATATTTCAGAATTTCTCTTCTGTGGGAAAATTTCGTCTTTCTACCCCGATTTCAGATGAAAACAAATTTTGAAGAGGCAGAATTTCTCTTGGGATGGAAATTCTATTTTTCAGACAGTCCTACTTATAACCACTTTCATAACACCTTATGCTGGGTTTTTTCTCCCTTTAAATGAATTCTTCAGAGGTGTTTCCTTTCCCTACAAAAATGAAATCAATTCCTGTGGCTACCACAGTGGCGCTTACAATTAACAAATGCATGTTCATGCAAGGGTGACAAATACAAAAGGTTAGAAAACGGATTTTAATTTCAATCTTCCTATGGATTTGTTACATAAATAACAGAAAGAGAGGAGACACTAAAAATGATGGGGAAATATCTTGACAGATTCCTTTAAAAAAAACCTACTGTATATTTAAATTTCACAATCTTAATTTTAAAGGGTCAAAAGCCAAGAATTTCTACATTAAATATTATACTTCACTGTTTCTGTTTGCCCTCTCAAACTATATTTTTCATGGATTTAAATGTTAAAATGCACTAAAGAGGCCAGTGTTTTCATAGAAACCTTCATTTCCCTTATAAGGTCACTGCTTCAGTGGACTGGAACAACAAAGTGGATTATTAATACTATGTAATCCTGAAGAGGTTAAAGATCTCTTGACCCATGAAGTTCACTGGTTTGTGAATCTGTAATTAGGATATGGCTGATGAATACAGACATGGAGGGGCAGGGGTAGAGGAAGGGACTGTCAAAATAATAACACAAGTAGCGCTTCCTCTGAGCACTACAAATGGCTGCGTTTCTAATGTGATAAAGTTGGAGTCATTGTGATTTACTAAGAAAGAACAGTCCTTGCTTAGATTGCAGTATGAGGATTTCAAAGAAAAGAAGTTGCTTGTAAAGTCCAGCCTCACGCTTGGTGCCAAATACTGGAAGAGAGCCAGACTGTAACTAAGACTCCCAGTACCCTTAGGCAAGACTTTGATTCATCCACTTTCCACCGTGTGCTACCTAGTACTGGTCCACTGGGAGCTGTAATATTCCTTGCTATGCAGAGACATAGTAAAGAAATATACTCTTTCTCCCTCCCCTACCCCAGCCCCTGTTATGAAGAGGTCTTGGATAAGTACCCACCCTACATGTACGCAAGTTGTAGGCTTGCAAAAGTGTGACATCCAAACCTTGCTGTAAAGGAACACATGGTGTTAATAGCATTAGGACTGGCTGAACAAAAAGAATGGGACAAGGAACCACGGTGGGGAAAAGACAAGACTGGGGCAGAGACAGGTTGGAGAGGAAGTGGCAGAAAGTGTCAGGGTGGGCAGAAGCAAGCAGAAGAGTCTGTGCCTACTAAAGGACACTCCCCTTCAGAGCCTGGAGTGGAAATCAAGATTCCAAAGTCTCGCAATTGCTTTGCTGTCAGCAAATATCTGTGAAACTTACTGGCAAAGTGTGTGTCTCATCCACCTCTAGTGTTGATCCACAGAGAGGATGACAACTTACTATTGTTATCAGTTATGCTGTTAACTCAAGTGGCAGAGGTCCATGCAGTGGATCTAAAAATCAATCTAAAGGATATGAACCCTGCTGATCAGATCTGTGGTTGACAATATGGTGTCATATGATGGAGTTTCTGGGTTGTTGGCTTTTTTTTCAGTTTGCTCTTTTAAAAACCTAGGAAGTTATATACAAAATTATGTTAAAAACATTCAGGTTGCAAAATCAAGCACTCAAAAGTTAGGAAATGCCAGAATTAAGGTTGCCTGTCAAAATTAGTATTTGTATGCTAATTAAAGACTGTGCCATAATACAAATACATAAGGAGGGCAAATTAAGGTTGTACACGCCACCTTAATTCTGGCACTTCCTAGCTTTTGAGTACTTGACTTTGCAACCTGAATAATGTTCTTTTAATGTAGTTTTTTGGGTGTAATGTTGTACATAGCTCCATATATTATAGCTTATCTCAGAATAGTTTCCCATAGAAAAGTACTTGAGTTTTAATAGACTTTTAACCCCCCCAAAAAGAAAAATAATATATTAAAAAAGGAAGAGTATATAGATTCCTAGAGGAATTTTAAAACTGAAGGCCAGAGCCTCAGCTGGTGTAAATTTGCCTAGGTCCATTGACCTCATGGAGGACCTGGTCCAGAATCTATAAGGCCTGTACTATACATTTTAATTCTTTAAAGTTATGTTGAAAAGAAATATAGACCCAGATATCAGGGTCACTTTAAAATGATTATAATCTTATTTGGTGTGCCCTCTGGCTTCTAAATATCTATTTTAAATAAGTCACATCTCCTTACCTGACAATTTTTTAATTTAAACATCCTAATTTTGTGTGGCCCACCAAAATAATGTGTACCACTTTCCTAATGCTGACTACGTCCCAGCAAGTAGCTAATACACTGTACTGAGAAGTGGGGACATCCCAGATGGCATCACTGATGCACAGAGTAGGAAGTAAACAGAAGAAGGTTGTCATAACCGTACAGCTAAGGGTAGCCTTATCTGTAAGGGGTTAAGAAGCTCAAATAACCTGGTTGGCACCTGAACAAAAAGACCAATGGGGAAAGAAGATACTTTCAGATCTGGGTGGGGGGGCAGGGCTTTGTTTGTGCTCTTTGTTTGTGTGTTCTCTGGTGAAGCAGAGAAGCACCAGGTCAGAAAACTCCTTCTCCTATAAACCATCCTAAAGTGAGTCTCAATATTGCAAAAAGAGTAAGTAAATAAGGCAGGGCACGTTAGATTACCTATTATTTTCAACTAGTGAATTTTCCCTGTGCTAAGAGGTAGGTTTATCCCTGTTTTTTGTAACTTTAAAGTTTTGGCTAGAGGGGAATCCTCTGTGTTTTGAATCAGATTACCCTGTAAAGTTATCTTCCATCCTGATTTTACAGAGGTGTTTCTTTTACTTATTTTTCTTTATAATAAAGTTCTGGTTTTTTTAAGAATCTGGTTTACCTGTTCGGTTGGTATGTTATTCTCAAGCTTTCCCAGGAAGGGGGTGTAGGGCTTAAGGGGATATTTAAGGGGGAATAGGAATTCAAATTGGTCCTTTCCCTGATTCTTTGTCTAAATCACTTCGTGGTGGCAGCGTACCATCCAAGGACAAAGGATTTGTGCCTTGGGGAAGTTTTTAACCTAAGCTGGTAGAAATAAATGTAGGGGGCTTTCATGCGGGTCCCCACATCTGCACCCTAGAGTTCAGAGTGAGGAGGGAACCTTGACAGAGGTCATGTTGGCTTCTGCTCCATTGGAAACACAGGAGAGAAGGAAAGAAAAAAAAGTTATGATTACTGAACAGAAAATAACAAAAATGGAAGAGAAAGAAACATTATTTTTAATTAGCATCAAAGAGTATGTTACAAAGGAGAGTAAATGTATAGTATTAAAGGCTATTTAAAAGGAGCTAGCAATGTCCTGTTAAACTTTCCAGAGAGGCCTTAAAAAGTTAGTGCAAATAGAAAATAAGATTTATTGTCAATTACAGTGGCTGAAACCTTCTTGCAGTGGGAATGCTATCAACTCCACTGTGGAAGGCATTAACATTTCTTGGAGCAGGGATGCTCACAGATCCTATCACTATGTAAACTGCTCTCGCAGAGGCCTTTAGCCAATAACAGTATCATTCTTAAACTAGTTTGTTTACTGTCCAAGTGGCTATACATTAAAAGTTTAAATCAAACATAATTAAGGTAAAAGAGCAAGAGTGATGTAAGCAGAGCTCTGAACAGACTTGATGGGAAGTTATCTAAAGAGAGATTTTTAACCTGGAAACCTTGAAGGTGTCAGATGTAAACACAAACCTACTTCATTTCATGTGAGTGTCATCACATTTCTTGCCACTTGTCAGCTATCATATATTTGTGCTCATCCAGGATAGAGCTCCCTCGGAGCATGTTTATTTTGGCTGGATGCTGTTTAGCAGGATTAGTTTTAAGAAGAATCAATGCAAGTGGTAGCTTGCTGTCCCGCTTTTGGGGATCTGAACCTCAGATCACAGGTTGGCCAGGTCTCCTATCCCAGCAGTAGGACCAGAAAAGGAGTAACTCTGTGTCAGATATTTTCCTTATGGAAGTTTTGGGCTGTTGGGGGCCCGCAGTTAAAAGTCATAATTTTGAAGGCTGACCAGTATTGCCCCCAAGCACGAGGCAGAATAGTAGCATTAATCACAGGCAATGCTAGTGCATTTCGCCCTCAGCAGCCATGGGGATATTTGCTAAAATTCTAGCAGGCCGGAAATTAGATGGGTTGCCAGCTCTGCTACCTGTCACATGTCAGGAGGAGCCACAGCCATATCAAAGGTGGATGTGTTCTGCAGAAGCATGGCTCTATGAATGCTGACTTCTCAAGCTGGCATTAGTTTTACATGGGTGTCTGCAGGATGGTGGAGATCTGTTGATGCTGTTTCTCAGTCACATGGGAGGCAGGAAGCTGCTCACAGAGAGATATACCTTAATAAACATATTCTTTTTACTACCTAATCTTGGTCTGCCATGTGTGTGTTCCCTGCTGACACAAGGAATAATGTATTCTATCTAAAATCCAGCACATGCAATTGGCATTGTGTTCCCTTCAGCCTGCTTGCCAGGATAGCTGTGGGGCACAATATGAGCGGCTTTAGTGGCAGTGCTCAGAACCTGGGGACAAGGGAATATGGGTAGGAAATCCAGAACCTTTTCAGAAGATATACAGCAGCCCCATTGAAACCTATCATCCACTCCTGGGCAAGAACGTAAGTGCATTATTAAAGAACTATTGTTTTGGCCATTATTCCTTTAACACGGTGTGTGTTTGGGGGACATATTTTAGTGTGAATTGGTGATATCCGTGCTCTTTCCATGGTGTCGGACTGGGATGTCAAAAAGCATGATTATGATACAGAATCGGGCAGAACTCTAACAATGTAATTATACAGGTATAACACCCATATGGACACTCTTATTCCAGAACAAGAGTGCCTTTTTCTGATTTAATAGAAACTTGCTTTGAAAGTGTATAAGCTAAACCAGAAAAAAAACAGTCTTATACTAGTATACTTCTGCTGATAAATTTCCCTATGTAGACAAGCCCTTAGTATTTCTGGTAGAGTAATCTGCTTTTTAGTATAAAAGATTCTCTTTTTACCTACTTTGTCTCAATTTGAGAAGTTACTCACTGGATTATACTAGAAGTACACTCAAGCAAATTGCCAGTTTGCAAGTTATTTGAAAGGGAGTAAACCAAGAGCTGTCAGCCTAATTGCTATTAATTACAGTAGATCTTGACTTTTGTATTATTTTCTTAATTGGAATGCTGTTTAGAAAACAATTAAGCATTAAATGGTGGCAAAGTTATTCATTCTTCTTTATTATTCCTTACTTGTTTTCATTATGTAAAATGTAAAAAAACCTTCACCTCTTTGACCCCGTCCAGTCTCCACTATTAATGAGAGAATAGTTTTAGAATGTGGGACCATTGGGTATCTTGCTGTCTGATATAAATTATATCTGCTATAGCAGTACATTTGAATGTATATATGTATATTACAATGTTTTCGGCTATATACACATACATCCAATGTACTGCTATAGCAAGTACTCTTGCTCTGTATTTAAAATTGTATGTGCTTTAATTTTCACGTTTATATTCAACTCTGGAAGCAGAAACCTAGGGGTAGGTATTCATTACCATGCTAAAAGAAACTGTTCCAAAGGAGTATGTTTACTCCCACCCACAAATGGGAATAGGGCCCCCTTCGAAGGTAATGGTATGGTATGCTGAAGCTGAACCTATGGACTGAAATCTTAAATTTTCATGGGATGGGGAAACTATTTCCCACCCAGCGTTAGTCCCAAACTGTAGTCCCACTTCTGCTACTGAATGGACATAATATTTACAGCATTTTACAAACATCATGTGACAGGAAAAGGTTCCAGGCAACAAAAATCACAGATTACACATTGCTAGAGACTCTAAGCAACACAAAGGAGATATAGTGATGATTAAACAAAGACCTTAAAAAATGCCTCTTTAAAACAGACAGGATGTAGAAAATAAGCAAAGCATTTGTTTTCATTATGCAGAAGAGACAGTGGACACATATCTTCTAGTAATATTTTGAATAATTATTTGAAGCAATTAACAGATTGCAAATAAACAGTGTAAAAAGAAGCTTTATGGGGAAAGATACATTCTTAGGATTTCATTGGCTGCTTGTCTCTTGGCAGAAGAGAGCACTCCAGTTTGTTTAGGTTTCTGTACCGACCGCTGTTCCTTATCACAAACTGAAGCAGTACACTCAGTTCAGAGGATTTAGGAGAGAGAGAGGATCTCCTTCATGCCCCTCTATCCATCTCAGCCACACATGATGGGGAATTATTGAGTTATTTATTGGTCTGTGGATCAGAACTATTTGATGCTAAATAGTTCTTTTCAGCAGATGAGCTGCTTCAGTGCTTGGAGCCCAAGAGCATGGGCAGTACTTCAGAGGAGTTGTTAGTGTACATCAACCAATTTCCTTCTTAGCAGGTGCTGTTCTTTAAAAAAAACACGGGTGGTAGGGAAGGCAATTTATTTCTCATTTACCATCAAATGCACTGGTGCATATGTTTGTTGGATGTACTATTTCATGGTAAGTTGCTCTTCTAATACACTTAAATGGATTATGGTATTTTGAATGTTTTTATTGAAAAAAATGTAGGAAGAAATTCTGTACTCATAGATGCATAGCCAAACTATTTTATTTCCCAGCTCTTGGAAAGGGTACTGGAATACAGATGTGTACCAAGGGTATCCTTAGGCCTGTGCAACTGGCACCTATATGACCACATAGGGCATCCCTCCTTCGGGGGGGGGGGGGAGGGGGGAGGCTGCATGCACATATGTGACACTTCAACCACAGTGCTATTGACCTAGTCACAGGGTGTTGGATGCAGATTCCTTTTAGTCAAAAAACCCACTCAGTCTGTATCTGTGACTCACTATATCACAACATCATACTGTGGTTTTAAGAGTAGACATGGATTTGTGTTCACCTAGAGATACCCCTCTGTCTAAAGGAGAACTCCTATTGGGGTTAAGGAGTGTTATTCATATAAATCACCCATGTATTCAGGGAGAATGGATTCCACTGAAACCCTAATTTTCATTGTTCTTTCTTCATCTTTGTCCTCTCCTTAATCGATTCAAAGCAAACTGTTTCAAAGCTTCTTTTCCTTGTCTGTAAGAAAAGTCTTTTCAGATAGTTTCCCTTTAACCAATGGACATAGGATGGAATAGTATGCGAGATCATCTCTTTACAGGAGACTAAGTGCCCCTCGTCTGTAGCATTTCATTAAGATCTGCTGGTTCATTTAGATCTGCTGGTTTTGCTGAGGCTGTGGTCAGTTAGGTGACCTTAGTCATGGATGGGTGAGTTTCTGGGTAACTGGGAAGACATCAGAATACAATGCAGGGAGAGAATTGGGCATTTCCATTTCTGGTGGTTTTTGCTTATGGTGAGCAACATAATGAGGAATTAAGAAGTTCTCCGTCTTCAGAAAATGGAAGAAGGTTCTAGCTAGGTGTGTCTAGTCAGGGGCTCCTGAAGTTGACAAGGATTGAGATAATCTGTTTAGGAAACTTGAATGTCTACAACATTTGTGCTCTCAATACCATGATATTCATGTTACTGTTTATCTGGGCTTATTCACGTGTCTAACATCACATGGAATTTTCATTGTGTCCAGAAACCAAGACAAATAACCAAGACCTCCAAACATCAGTGCAACAATGTGCTGGCTCATTAGTCTGTTTTCTGAACCAAATTCAGCTGAGGCTTGAAAAATGATCCCAGGTTTTGCACAATAAACTGCTGACAGCATATAAAAAGGGAGCTTGTTCTGTACTGTAGATGAAGAAATATAAACAATTATTCACATTTCAGGCTTAGAGTATTTGCTAAGGTCTTACAAAAGAAAAACAGGAGGTAAAGGGGAAAATGTAATAAAGCTGGACAAAGGGAAAACAAATGTAAAACAAGAGGTTCTTGTTTTATTTCCCTATGTACCACAGTAAAGGCACAAAGGCTGGAATGCCAGTGACATTGTACTGTTTTTGTTCTCTCACTTAGAAGAATGAGAGAATGTGCTTTAAAAATACGCTATAAGTAATTATTTTTCATCTAAAAAAGAGAATGTTGATGAACTAAGTAAGGATCAAAATCTGACATAATTCATATCTGCTATTTTTAAGTAGGATGGGTGCTTCAACTAGAATAACAATTGACCCAAACCTTCATCCAAAACTCATTCTTGGGGGGACGAAAGAAGGGGGAGGGAAGAAAACACTTTTTGAGATTTGAAAAAGGCCTGCTATTTTTTTTCTTCATCCCTTTTCATTATCACTCATATCTGCACTCCCTGATCCTGCCAGACCACATTGTGCCAAAATTCTAGGAAAGATCCTATCATGCTGTGATTTCTAGCCCACTTTTACAGACCCAAGAGGTTTAGATACTTTGCATGCACATCTGGGGTGAATCCTGGCCCTAGTGAAGTCAATGGATGTTTTGCCAGGATTTCACCCTGGAACTTTTGGCTAGTCACATCCTCAGATGGTGTGATTTAACATTTAGTTTAGACCCTTTTAAGGTTTCTCCATCATTACTTAGTATGACAGCACTATTTACAAGGAAACCAGTGGGACTAATTCTGGATTAAGGTATCATTCAGCATGAATAAGGATGTAAGAATCTGGCCATATATATATAATCTGGTGGGAACAGCCCTCTGATTCCAAATATCTACTTTAAAAAAAAAAATCCCCTCGTCCCACTGTCTGCCATTTCATTTTAACAGTGTTAACACTCCCTTATCTCTCATTTTCGTCAGAAAACAATCTCTGTGCCGTCAAGGGGCCTAATCCTAAACCCATTGAATTGAAGACTCACACTGACTTCAATGGGTTATGAATCGGACCCTATATGAAATAACAAATCTATTTTAAGAGCTGCTCTCTGAAATAGTCATAATACTTAGCATGTCAGAAGGTAAAACGAAGACAGAAAGGTTTAGAAAGGAAGTTCCTTTGTGTATACTATTGCACCGAGCGCATCATCAGCATTAAGCACATAATTGGCTGTGCAAAACAAGGTGCTACATTCCCCTTGATGGCATTTCTCTGTTGGTCTGTAATGTGATTTGTTTTGAATGCCACATCTGGTTCATTTCAAAATTTTAGGGAATGTTCTAGGTATCAATGAACAGAACCTATTGATTTTGGTGAAAATCGGAAAACAGAAATAGAGAGCACAGTGCATACCTGGCACATGGTTAGCAGACCCAGCAGCTTCAATCAATTGTCTATATAGATTGACGTATTAGCTGATAGTAGACATTTATACCTTCCAGCATAACAACACTCTCCCCTCAAAATATCCACTCTGCCCATTCTCCCAATAGAGTGTAATACCCTGAATGACTTATCTCCCAGACAGAAAAAAAGAAATAATAATGCTGGTGACAGGGAGATGCACACAGAGCCTCTGGAATGGGGAGAACAGGGGACCCTCATATGGGTGGGGGAGGAGTGAATGGAAGGATACACAAAGACCTAGCATGAGGCAGAAGAGGGAAGAGGGGGAGCACATAACGACCCTGACATGGGAGGAGAGGTGAATGAGGGGGCACACAGAGACCATGCTATGAGAGGGAAGAGAGAAATGGGGGGCACATAGAACCCATGACAGGAGGTGGGAGAATGGGGACCCTGGTATGGGGACAGGGAAAATGGAGGACACACAGAGGCCCTGGCATGTGGCGGGGGGGAGAGAGGAGGTACAGAGAACCTCTGGTATGAGGGAGGGCATGGGGGTGTTGCAGGGAGTCCCTGAAATAGCAGGAAGATGGGAGGGTGGCACCCAGGCAGGTTGGGAGATGGCAGGGATGGAAGAAGACAAGAAGCCCCTGGAGTGTGCTGTGAGTTCGGCCTACAGATGCTATGAAGTATGCATGTTTTTCTTTCAGGATATTTCCACATCACCATCACAATCTATTTTATTCTCATCTAAATCTCCTTGGAGCTTTCTTTTCTTTATCTAATTTCTTTCCAGCTAACCAGGGGGGTCTTTTTCAATGGTCTCCTGATGAGTATTGATTGTTTCTAAGGAGTCTTTTAGCTGGGATAACCTTCACCCATCCTGTCACAACTCTTCCAGCCCCAGGCTCCACAGTTACATTCTCAGTTTCTGGGGGCAGCCGAATTAAGATTTCACCTCCCAGATACTTCTCAGAAGGTCCTTAGCTCTGAAAAGTCATTTACACTTAATAGGTTGGCTAACACACAGCAATTGACCCGACACAAGCAATGAAGTGTATGATCCTCTAGTACATAACATGCGGTGATGCTTCCTGGGGGTACCCAGGGCTTGGAGGTACCTCACTACCACCTGCCCTTAGTGTGAGGAAATCTTGTCTGTACCTGCCGCAGGTCATTTCCTCAACTCCACCAGCCTCTGGCAACACAAGCACTGCCTTCCAGGCCTCCACAGGCCTCCCTCTTTTTTTACAGGTTAACTATAAGCCCTGATGCCCGATTTCTTCGAGCATCCCCAGGAGTGTCCGGCCTCTGATCCACTGGACACTCACAGAATTCCCAGATCCACCACTCCCAAAGGAACAGTACACCCCAGTTTACCAGTGACACTTTAGATCACTGTAGCAGGGTGCTGCTGCAAAGCACCTAATTAGCCCCTGCTCAGCCAGCTCCAATCAAGGGGAATAGATTGGGGCTGGTGGGACAGGCCTGATGCCTGGCCTGGGGATTGGCTCCACCTGTGGGCCTGGACAGCCAGCATGAAGGGAGTCAGCGAGGGGAAAGATCAGTCCTCCTGGCTGCGGGCTGGCTGCTTGGGAAAGAGGGAACAAACCCTGTAAAGCCTTGTCTCTATAACTCAATGTTGGTGGTGGGAGAAGGTGTGTAAATAAAACCACGGGTGCAGCACAACAGGAAGCCTCCCTGCGCTTTATTGGGCTACCCTGCAGTGGCCTGCCGAGAGAGGGGGCAGACGACCTGTTACAATCACAGCACCACTTAACACACAATGCTTAGAAATGTTTATAGTAAAAACAAGAAGTTTATTTAACAAAGAACAGAGATTCAAATGGTTGCAAGTAGAAATGCTGGACATAAACGGTTACACACAAAACAAAATCGTAACATGTTTATTAAGACTAGGCTCTAAAATTCAAGACACGCCCTTGTCAAATAAAGTTTAGCTTTTAGTCTTTCCAGTGGTTTTCAGCCAGACGTGGCTGTGATCCTTTTTTTTCATGAAGCAAACATACTGTCAGCTCGCATTCGCAATGAAGGATGGAGAGTGTGCCTCCGTCCCTACAGTTATTACACTTCAAAAATCCATTGTTTTCACTTGCAAACAGGATTCCCTCCTGCTGGTTTATTTCTTCCTGTAAATTCCCTCTCTTAAACATTTCACAATCCCTTCATTAACATTCAGCTCAGACTGTAAATGGGTGTCCACTGTGAGCCATACAATACTCAATTTACACATAGCCAGACAGATCGATAAGCATCTTCTTGAAATAAATTTGTTTATCGCCTTCTGGTGACTAGTCCCAGTTTGCAGACCTCAAACACATAATTTTCAGTATATGTGCATAACTCCTTACATATTACCCATATGTACATTTCACAATGAGTATGATAACCTGTGTGACACAGGCTTTCAGCAGAGACCTTACATGACACCCTTTGGCAAACTAGTATGTAGATACCAGACCCAGAGGCTCCCCGGAGCTCTTATGCACCTGTCTCCTATTTGGCACCAAGGGGTCCCTTGGTCACACATGCCCAAAGGTCCACAGTGACTTAGCAGCAGACATGGAATGAATTCCATTATCTCAACCCTATGCTCAGTGCCCTCTGTCATCTGATCTCTGCTCTCAACACCAGTGCTGGTTCTCATTACAAAGGGTATCATCTCACCATGACAAAGCACTAGATGAAATGATGCTGTCTCAAAAGCTGCAATAGCATGTTGAGCACTTTTGGCTGGAAACACAAACCAATGTTTAGTAAGTGGAAAAAGACACAACTGAGAGGAAAGAAATGCTATTTGCAAGCTTCTAAAAGGGGGTAACTAACAATGGAGTCCTACTAAACACACTATAAAAATTACTTGATCGTGCCTTCTAAACAGTTAATGTCTGGTGTCTCATCTATGGCAAAATTTATTTGAATTTGAATGTAGGTGTTGGAATGTCTTCAGTATCTGAAGAACTGTCTTCATGATCTATCTACTGTGAAAAGAGCATGCAATGTGCAATGAATTGTTTGGGGATCATTAAGAGACTACAGATGGAGCTTTTCATTTCTAGGTCACCAGTTCAAAGCTGGCTACCATCCTAGTAACCAAAAGTCATTATTAGCTGATACCACTTTGGTGCTATGTGTAGAATGAATTGGGAGGCGTAATCCAGTGCTGAGTGGATAAACATCCACATCATAAAAAACACCATCAGAGGAAAAATCCTATTTGGCAGACTTAGCAAAGAATAGGTCCATCAATGGCTATTAACCAAGATAGTCAGGGATGCAATCCCATGCTCTTGATGTCCCTAGCTTCTGACTGCCAGAAGCTGGGAGTAGATAACATGGGATGGATCATTCAATAATTGCCTTGTTCTGTTCATTCCTTCTGAGGCACCAGGCATTAGTCATTGTTAGAAGACAGGACACTGGGTTAGATGGACCTTTGGTCTGACCCAGTATGGCCATTCTTATGATTGAATAGGCATGGGGAATGAACTATCCACTACCCTCTCACCTAGTAGGCAGTCATGGCTGAGGAACATTTGGTCGGAGAAAGCTTTTACTGGCATTTCCTTAGCTGTACCAGGTAACAAGAGGACTTTAGTCTCCACGGCTATCAATATGACACTAACAGTCTGTGACAGTTCATACAGGTGAGATTTGTTGTGCTACCATCCTGATTCAGAGTGTATAAAGAGGTTTTATTTAATGTCTTCTGCCAGTAGACTTCTTTGTGGTGACTACTGTTCAGAACATTAGTGATTTCTATCACATGTACAATATATCATAAGCATTTTTTTAAGAACATAAGGAATTTTAGTAGAAGGGAAAAGCCAAAACCTTCCTGCCCTTGTTTGATTTATCTTATACCAATTTACTGCTTCGTCACCATATACTTCAGTCCTCCTTCAGAAGCAAATCTTCTGGATTCCTTGGTATACAATGTTGCAGTTGCCAGTACTTGATGACTTATGCCATATCTATTATCTTCTGTGTGAACTAGATATTCCTGAGGTCACTTTTCAGTCCTAGTTTCTTCCATTTTTCTGTTATGTTCCTTAGCTTATGAGTCACTTAGAAGTGTGAACAATTAACATCAACTACAGCAATCCCTTTTCATAAATTCAGATTTGTATTTTTTTAAAGCTAGGCCATCTCACAAATGCTGGTGGTAAGAATGGTTCTGAAATGACGTGGAAGTTAAAACAAGGTAATTGATGAGTGAAACCATTGCATACTTCCTGCAAAAGACTGATTACAAACTGCCTTCTTAGCCTTGAATAGTTGGAGAAATGGTGAACAAATTATTTTTGTTATAATGTGCCAGAGGTGCTTGCCAAGAAAAAAGACTTTTTGTATTGCCATCTCCGCCTCACTCCCTATTTTAATTACTAGAACTTGGCACCTGATCCTGCAGAGAACCATACAAAAGCCACATAGTCTAGTTCTCCCAGACTGAGATAAAGAAGAAAAAGAATTAATTAAAGCCATTTGAAATCTTTTGAGTGAGTTTCCTTACACATCCATTGTTCTTGTTTCTGCACAGCTAGAATAATTGCATATGGTCATAAATTACAAACAACTCCTTGCCTCGACCTCCCAACCATATTCTCTCTCTCTCTTATTCCCCATTATACAAGACAGTTAAGAATAAGATTCCTGAATTATGGGTAAGTCAATCAGGAGACAGAGAGAATGGGTAGCTTCATGTATTTTGCATACAGCACTCTCATTACAGATAACACATTTAGCACATACTGGTTTATACAATCCTGAGGATCAGCGCTACCAGGGTCTGCATACTGTTATTTTAGGCACAAAAGAGCATTGTATTGTTTTCACTTCTCTTTTCACTTTGCCAAAAATGTTAAATCGCCAACCCACACATACAAAGGAGGGTATCGATGGCTTGAAAATGTTTCCAGTAGCTATGGAAACACTGGTACAAGTAACTGAATATATATTGGCCCAGAACTCTTCAGGACTGAGATCCACTTGGCATGCGGTTGGGGGACATTAGAGAGCTAGTTGTGGCCTAGAGGCTAATGTTACTTATACTATCTGGCTGTGATCCCTTTGGGACCATACACCTGCAGAGGATTGCCAGAGTGCACCATGCTCCATCCATAGAACCTCTGCACACCCACAACTATCCCCTGTCCCTGGGCCGGATGGGAGTATTAGTGCAAGGCATAGCTAAACCAGCCCTGTTACAGCAGCCTGACAGCTCCTGTACACTGGAGCAATTCCTTGTGCTGCCCCTTTTTGGCTGGAATGCAAGAGAGAATGTGGCCCATTATATTTACCATTCTTTTGACGCCAGATGGAAAGGCTGGGGAACATTATGGAAGGACAGTAAATGAACTCAAGTGTCTTCAGCTTCAGGGGTGGGGAGAGAAGGGGAAGAAGAAACATCCTTTTCCTGCACAGCTGCTGACCAACAGAAACAGTCCTCTGAGTCGAGCCCTGCAGAATCTCCATGATGAAGCCAAGAAAAACTAGCAGTGTTGTAGAGTTCACTTACAATCCCCAAACTCTACCTAGGGTCATCAGAGGGTTTGCAAAACTTTCATTCAAACTTAGGCTGAGTACCAGGCAAACCTGAGCTGAATTCTGTGTGAACCACCTCCTTCCTTACAACATCCAAAGAGAGGTATGATTTCTACTCAAAACTCAGCAAAGCTCAGCGGCATCATGTAGTTTTAACCCAACGCAATAAAGTTTTGTCCTTCATCAGTTTTGCCCATTCCTAGCTCTTCCATCAGGTCCCTTTCCCACTCTGCACTGAGACTGCAGGGAAACAGCATACAAAAGCAGACGAGGCAGAGAGGGAACGGGAGTCACTAACTTGCCTTCTACCTCACCACAGAGGATTAAGCTCTAAGGTAACTGCCACAGGCCTTTGAACACTGTATGGGACTGTAAACATCAAGGATGAGTTTGTAACACACAAGAGAGACAAAAAGGGACAGTAGACAGCTATAGGCGAGCCACTCCTTTAAATTTCCCTTTGTGCTGGATTCATCATTCCCTGCCTCTATCCCTATTAACTCATGGAAAAAAGGATCAAGCCAGTGGCCTCCCCAGGAATTGAAATGGGGTGTGTGTGTGTGTTTGAATTTACTGCGGGGGAGGTGTCACTAAATTGGCATGTAACTAGTTCACAAAACTGGGGGGGGGGTGTTGGGGAAATTCAGGGGGGGTGTAGGGAAATCACTGAATCAAACAGTAGCAGGCCAGCGTATTGTATGCTCAGATACTATCCCCTGTGCTACAGAAGCAGGTACAGAGTAATGCGGAGTAACACAATGGGCTGCATTAAGATGGCTGCGCTGGGTGTAGAGGTGGGTATATACCCTGTATACCTTTTGTGCAACCTTTTGTGTCATAGGAGCAGCAATTCATTTGCCAGCATCCAAGGTATTCTTTTAATCAGGCCCATTACTGACACGCAGCTAGAGCTCTATGTCTAACTGCACTCACTGTGTTAGTACCCAGTTTGTGTTGAATGGCCTGTCTACTTTAGGAGACTGTAGGCTGACTACAGGCAAGAAATCAGTTAGAATCTGCACCACTTTCATATTGCTAGCTTCTGCTGCAATCCTGCTATTTGGACAGCTTCATGCAGTAATAAATATAGAGCAGGGAACACCAGCACGGGGATTTTTATCAGGCAATGGTAAAGGATGAGGTCTCCATAATCCAGGCTCCTTGTATTTCCCCTTGTGAGCTTTACCTCATGTGCATAGCAGAATGTGTAATCCCGTCAAAAAAAAAGTTTCCCTCCTTCTGTCTCCTTTGCTAATGATACCAAAGAGCTTCCTGATGGAGTCTGTAAATGAATCACTTTTTAGACCTGTCAGGCTTCCATACCCTTTATTAAAAATGATGATGAACTGCAATGTATGGTTACCTGAGCTGAAAGCAAATTGGCTGCATTTGTATGAGAATCCAAGACAGAAGCTGTCTGAGCATTGGCCAGAGTTGTAAATATTGCAAGCATTGTGTGGAGGAGCAATCATTTAGATTCTGCAAAGGAGCGGGTAGAAAAACCAGGACTGGCTAATGCCAACTATTGATTGAATAAATAACTATTCACAAGATGTCCCTGATAAAGTCAATCTCCTCACTCCCTCTTCTTTACTCCACTTGCCTTTCTCCTAAAATAGTGAAGATTTTTTTTTTAATTAATGAAGAATCTGCCTCTGCACTGACTGACTGTTGTTTTCTAAGATATCAATCTAACTCAAACTGCCTCCACAGTGGTTGCACCTTGGAAGCTCTCTTATTGAAAAGACTGCTTCCAATGCTGGAGGGGAGGGGGTCAGATGCCCCTCCACAGCAGCCAAATAACACAGGCTTTGGTATTGGCTCTGACATTTCAGTTCAGTGTTTGCTGGTTGGCTTTGGAAAACCTCATCTTTACTTCCTCTTTTATTTAGTCTTTCATACCTGCATGATTGCACCTTATTTTTTTAAATACTTAATTTTAATATATGGGGTCGATGCCTTCAAAGTGTAGGTGTGTAATTTCACATATGTTCCTGATATGGTTCCTCTCAACTAATTAGCCCCTTAAGGTTGGTCTATGCACCTCCACCTTATCATGTTTCTCTGACTGTATAAATATCTGTCTACTGTATGTTTCATTCCATGCATCCGATGAAGTGGGTACTAACCCACGAAAGCTTATGCTGAAATAAATTTGTTAGTCTCTAAGGTGCTACAAGTTTTTCTTTCTTATTTTCGTTTTGCTGACACAGACTAACACGGCTACTACACCCAAATCCATACTTGTTTCCCTAACTCTTTGCCAGGAGTTATTTTTTTATGCCTACGTTATTCCTCTTCCATTGTTTATTCTATTAAATATTCAGACTATGTAGTGATTGATTCTCCCCTCACTGTATCCATGACTCACATTAGTGAGCTACCATGCTAGGAAAAGGGGGAAGAGTAGCTCATAAAGCCTCTCATACTAGGACAGACCATTTTGAACTAATCATCTGAAAGTACAGTACCAGCCACAATGGGGCTTTGAGCCTGACCGGGACTCTGAGCCTGTTACTACCACAATACAAATAGACTGGGATTTTCAAAAGAGCCTAAGGTAGTTAGGCCCCAGATCTTTAAATATTATAAAGATGCAGATAGACACCAACTAGAATACTCGTAAGTGTCTGGGTGTCATAGTGTCATAGAACTTAAGGCCAGAAGGGACCAATAGATCATCTAGTCTGACTCCTGCATTTCACCAGCCACCACCACCACCCAACAACTAAACCCAAAGTATTACAGCGTACAGGAGACTGAACTATTATGTTCCAAAGAAAGAGAACAGGAGGGGCCAAGGTGCACCAGTGCCTGAGGCCCTTGTGATGACAGGGAAAGATTAAGTGAGAGAGACACAGATAATCCTGGCAAGTGACCCACACTCCATACTACAGAGGAAGGAGAAACCTCCTCAAGTCATTGACAGTCTGACCTGGGGGGAAATTCCTTCCCAACCCCACGTATGACGATAAGTTAGACCTTGAGCATATGAGCAAGAACCAGGCAGCCACAAACCTGAGAGAGAGAATGCTGGGTGGCAATTCAGAGCCCCGGCACTCCCTGTTCAGTGTTGCATCTCCATCCTTCAGGGGCTGTCTGAAGCTTTGAAGCATGAGATTTTAGGAACGTAAGACATAAACCAGAAGGGATCACCCAGGGCTGCTGAGTCCTGCACCCCATCATCACAGACAACCCTATCAGACAATCCCACTCATCAATTTGTCTAGCTCTCTCTTAAAACAAATTAAGTTGTTGGCCCCCACAACCCGTATTGGGAGGCTGTTCCAGAAACTTACTCCTCTGATGGATAGAAACCTTCCAATTTCCAGCCTGAATTTGTTTGTGACCAGTTGATGCCTATTTGTTCTTCTGCCAGCATTGTCCTTTAGCTTCAATAGATCTTCACCCTCCCTGAAGTATTTATAGAGCACAATCATATGCCCTGTCAGCCTTTGCTTTGCTAGGCTAAACAAGCCATGTTCTTCCAGTCTCCTCTCTAACTCCCAATGAGAATATTCAAGTTAAATATTCAAGTCAAATTATCTGCATCTTTAGCTGCCTAGGTGACTACCACTAGCTTTTAAAATCATACGTTTTGGAGTAACTTTTACAGGAGTGGATGGCTCTTTTATCAGGTCACCTTTTGAGGACCACTCAGGACTGAAGAGCAGCCATTCTGACCTATTGTTTTCAATCGTGTTTCATCACTATGCATCTTTCTCATTTGCTATCAACAGAATGTACGCATCTGATATTCTGTTATAGACCTCCTCCAGTCATTGTAACATTCACTTCGAATTAACATTCTGTAACGCAAGAGAGTAGCTGATCATATTTTCCTAATTACTCTTTTCTTTTGTGTTTGTGGTTGATAACAAGCAGCCCTGTGCTGATTGAAATAACCTTTGTAAATTGTACCACAGCATCTGGAAGAAAGCTGTTAGGGGGAGAGGGAAGAAATAGCACATAGTACAACTTGGTTCATTTTTAGATTAGAGGATTTCAAAGTGAAAAAAATCAATACCACACAGCAAGCCCTGGATCCTAGGAGAATGTGTTTTATTATTTGAGGACTTGTGTTTACATCAAGACCCTCAGCGGACTTTTGAAAGAATACTTTAGCTCTCGGCCAGGCTAGGTTGAGCCCAGAGCCAGATTTTCAACACCTGAGGCAAGATAAGCAGAATGCAAAAGGCCAATACAACTGTGTGAGAATCCCCAAGAACCCTAGAAAAAGTCTATTCTGGCTGCTGTTCTGGCAGGAGCAGCCTCTGAAGAAGGCAGAAGGAAGAGAGAGAGAGTTAGGGAAACAGTGTTGTTAAAACTTTGTGATGATCACTAAGGTCTCTCGCTCTCTTCCCATCCCCCCTCCACTTCTACCCAAAATGAATTTCAATGAGTAATGTCAATGAACAACTTAGAAATAATCTTATCTAGCCAAAGTCTTTCAAAATGTTTGATTTGTTCTCAGCACAAAATGTGTGAATATGTCTGAATATCAACCTTTGAGTTACATGTATTTATGTATGAAACAACATATAGATATTGGGCTTCATTGTGACAAGGCCCTCAGTAGCCAGGTGGGGGTGTAAGATATACAAGCCATTCTACTGCACAGATCAGGAGTCAGGAAGGAGGGGAAGGGAAGACTCAACATGAGCACTACCCCCTCCCATGAATAACTGGGTGAGAAGAGATCAGGCATGGGAAAAGGCAGGAAGTAGGTTGAACAATGGCACTAACTCCTCACTTCAGTGCACAGACAGTCAAGTTGGCTGGGTACAAGAAAGGGAGTATGCTATGTTTGGCAATGGGCCAACACAACATACCCCGCCTCATGCAACATACGAGCTCGGGGGAATGGAAGATCCGAGTCACAAAACCTTTATGGAATTCCCACTGTAAAGTGTCAGGGCCAAACTCTCTGTCAGTGCAAATTAACACAGGTCTATTGATTTCAACAGAACTGCACCAATTTCTAACAGCAGAGAATTTGGCCCTCCCTCTTGTCTATAATTATCTAGGACACATATTGGACACACACCAGCATAACTAGACTTACTATAGCAATTATGTTAACTTTCTCTTTTAATTACCAAGATTTAATTACTTTCCCAATGCCATGTGGGCTATCGGTTTCATGCTGTAATTATCCTGTCTTGTAAAAAGTGGATGTATGGAATAAAGTAAAATGCTCTCTGTGCTGATGGCATATATGTAACCTGGAGAAATTGTGCCTTTTTAAGTTAGGTTAAATACCAAACGGCACAACTTTTGACACATGTAAGAGAAAGATTTGTTACTGGAGTTAGTTGAAGAATAGCCACAATTGTTTTTTCAACAAACTTTCTGATATTTTACAATGAAACAGTCAAAAATTTGTTTTCCATTAATTGCTTCATTGTGGTGACAGGGCCGGCGCTACCACTAGGCGAGCCTAGGCGATTGCCTAGGGCGCCAGGATTTGGCGGGACGGCATTTGACGTCCTGCGGCAGCGACGGTTTTTCTTCCTCTGGGAGAAGCTGCCGCCGAAATGCCACCGAGGTCCCCGGTGGCCAAAAAAGCTGCCACCGAAATGCCGCCAGGGACCTTGGCGGCGGCTTCTTTGGCCGCCGAGGTCCCCGGCAGCATTTTGGCGGCAGCTTCTCCCAGAGGCGCCACCTAGGGTGGCGAATAAGCTGGTGCCGCTACTGTGTGGTGAAGCTCTTGTAGTTACAATTTGTCCATATTCTCATTATCTCTCATCTCAATTATTGCAAAATCCTTTCCTCCAGCCTTGACAAATGCAATCTTGTCCCATTCATATACATTCAGAATGCTAATGCAAAGATCTTTCCTAGCTTGTCCCCTTCACCATGTCACCCCTGTGACATTATCCATGGTGCAATCTGGACAGTTGAACAGCTGTGTCCCCTTGGTTCTCCAACTTCTGGTGCCTTTTTACATTTCTTTGCTGTGACAGCAGCCACTCCTACTCACACACAGCCTCCAGCATGTAAATTACCCCAAGCTATACTGCAAGAGTGCGACAGTCTGCCACCCCTGAATTACACTGCAGAGAGACAGCAGCAAATTCCCAGTCCCAGACTTTTCCCCATAAATGTGGGCTGGGAAATTTCACCTGTTCCATTGCCAAGATGTAAATTTCTCGCTCACACCCTTCTTCCTGCCAAAGAATAGATGCTTAAGTAAGTGGTTGTCCATCTGATTATGCAGACACCTGGCTGAGGTGCTGGCTAGCCTTTTGTCTCTGGGGAATTGGTTTGAAGCTGTTTCCCTAGACTTGGAACATGTCTTACACAGTAGAATTTTATAACTTTACCTACAATGTTGCCACACATATTTTACCAGGACAATAAAGTTCAGCAAATTATGAGTTTTCAAATGATACCGCACAAGGCATACTTGGTACAAAATTTATCATAGTCTTATAAAAAGGGTGAACATAAGGGTACAGATTGTCACCTGCCCCTTTTTTGGCATCTCTTCACTGGCTGTCTCTTTTATCTTGTATTAAAGATAGGCTATTTGTTTTCACTTCAAGGCCCTTCATGACCTATCCCCAGGTTCTCCACACTACCCATCATCTCTCATTTAGTACTGAAAAGTTGACTCCTGCCTCCAGTCAGCTTATGATGCCAGACTCTATCACTCATTTGTTAAATTTTCAAACAAGCACCTTCATGCTTTCTCTCACACTGCCCTTCATGCCTGGCAGAAGCACCCTGTAAACATCCACAAAGCTACCTTATTATCCTCCTTCAAATCCCTCCTTAAAACTCTCTTTTGCTCTGAGGCTTACAAAAAACACTTGACAATGATTAGGCTGCTGGTATGCTGAGACCACTAACTATCATGCTGACCAATATTGTCTCATTGTTTCTTGTGCTCATCCTTTTCTCTGTATCCACTTGTCTCTTGTCTTATTCTTAGATTGTAAGCTCTTTGGAGCAGGTAATGTCTTTTCGTTCTGGGTTTGTAAAGTGCCTAGCACAATGGGGTCCTGGTCCATGATGGAGACTCCTTAGAACTACAATAGTAGACATAAATAATAAATACATAAAATAATAATAATAATTAATAAATAACCAGTCAATAAATAGGGAGAGTCATGTTGCATTAAACTTCAGATAACACATAAGTCCCCTCACATATTTACCAAATTAAATGGAGCCTTACTAATCCCCTGATATTCAAGGAATGGGTTTTCTGATGTGGTCTTGCAAGTGCAAAATGTACTTCCCTTACTCCCCAAGTGTTCCCATTGAAATTGTACAGTAAACTGCTAATCAGCATAAGTGAGGAAATCAGAGCCTGGCCCAAAGAAAAGAGAATTTCTATATCAGGTATATTTCTAAATTAAGTAGGGTCTTGCTTGGAGAAGGGATATGTAATTTATAGAGATGGGCAAATGTGGTCCAGCAAAATTTGGGTGTCTGTCTTCATTTGTCCGCTCCAAAAGACTGAGCATTCATAGGTCTGTGGGAATTTTTATTATTACCGAATCTAGTTGTGGACTAAGGTTGTTGATATGACTGGCCAGAAAACAAGAATTCCATTTCACACAAAGATTTGAGGCTCAGGGCTGGTCCACACTGGTGGGGGAGGGGGGGCGGCGTCAAACTAAGATACGCAACTTCAGCTATGTGAATAACATAGCTGAAGTCGAAGTATCTTAGTTCAAACTTAAAAGCACTTACCGCGGGTCCAGACGCAGCAGGCAGTCTCCCCCGTTGACTCCGCTTATTCCTCGCGCGGAGCTGGAGTTCCGGTGTCAACGGGGAGCGCTTCCAGGATCGATTTATCGCATCTAGACGAGACGCGATAAATTGATCCCAGAAGATCGATTGCTACCCGCCGAATCAGGCGGGTAGTATAGACGTACCCTCAGTTTCACACTTACCTGAGATATGGGAGACCCAGGTCCAAGTCTCTGCTTTTTCTGACTCAATGCTGTAACCACTAATAGAGTCAGTCTCTCTCCACCCCAATTAATATTTAATTGTTACCAAGTGGAACAGCTCCAACTGGAGAAGTTGAGAGTGCACACCCACATAATAGCCAATAGCCTGGTGATTAGGGCATTTCCCTTGGATGTGGAAGATCTAGATTGAAGTCCCATTCTGGACCCGAGAAAACTTGTTGAAACTGAAATGTTTCTGGGAAAAGTTTTGTTTCAACAAATCAGTGTTTTCCAACAAAACAAATTTAGTAAAAAAATTTCTGACCACGTCTAGTTGTTGATAATTTATGAAGTATCATTAATAGTGGAAATGCTGGCCCAAAGCTGGTGGCTCAGTTGCTCTTAATTTTAAAATAGGTACTTTCAGGACTGATAGAGAAACACAGTGGCTGAGGATGTTGATTAGTGTTCAAGGGGCAGCTTTGATTACTTCAGCGGGATGACTAATCTTGGTCTACAACATGCAAAAACCACAAGATGCACTCATCAAAAAGCAAAACAAAACACATAATCCTGCTGCTGTTACCTTGTCTTCCTAAGGATTATTCACCTAATTAAAGGCTGCATTATCATGCCCTAACTTCATAAAAATATAACAGAATTTTCATTCATATTTTTTTTGAAAAATTGATGTGCAGCTACTTCAGTTTATACCAGTTGAGGATCTGGCCCTTCGTATTTTATGTTGAAACTTGTTGAATATTAATTGCAAGTTAATGAATTGTTTGGGGGAAATAATAATAAAAATAAATATCCTTTTTCTCTAGGAAAATTCTAAATGACTGCCACCCAATTGACAGTCCAGGAATGAAGCAAGAATGCCTACATCATGGACATGAATTTATTATCCTCTTATCAACACATGTCAGGAAAATCTGGACTTCAGAGGCTTTTTCATCACTGCTTAAAAAAAGGGTTGGTTTTGTTTGTACAGAGATATATTTAATGTGCAATAATAATTTCACTGGAAAATCGTAAGGGCTAGTCTTCACTGCATTATAGCTCAAGGTATAACTCAAATGTTGCCCATACCTGACTCCCATCCATACAAAAATCTGTAGCTTGAGTTAAGTGGTACTTTAAGCTAGAGCTAGCTGGTGCCTGGGGGTGGGTGATGGGGAATGGTGGTCTTGAAAGTGCTGAAAGTCTTTTAAGTGCTGCTGATGCTCTAGTGCTGTGGGAATGCAGCAGCTCAAATTACAACTCATCAGATGCTAATCCAATCATTTTGTGCTCCCAACTAATAACCGTGTAGCTCTTGTTGTTTCACAGTGTGGGTGCTCTCACTGGAGTGGAGTAACTCAAGTATACTAACTCAAGTCAACTGTTGCAGTGAATACCAGCCCTAAGAGCAAACAGGCACGGTAGTATTTACCATGAATTAGCTAGGCAAGGTCATAACTTCACCCTGCCCTTGGTTGACCTCACCTAGTTTACTTCCACTAGTAAATCTAAAGTGTCTCCACTATGTTTTTACGGTCGGAGAGCTAATGCTCATTAGTTATCCCTTGGTAAGAACATGCCTTTTGCTGTCAACGAAGGCAAGTTCCAATACTATTTGAGGGCACTGCTGCTGTCACATGGATGTTCTATCCAGAAAAGTGGCACCCATATATTCTTAAGGCAATAGTCCCAGGGTCTTGTTGAATATATTCAGAATCAAATCATTCCTGTATATGCACTGAGAATACTGCTCATACAATTACTACAAGTACTGGGTACCATCACAATGTGGATTTCTTCAAAGCCCATTGTAAAAAATCTGAGTCCCACTAAAAACAAAAATTGGAAACACTTTGATAGTGGCAGGAAAACAAATCTCTCTCACTGGAATATAGAGTGAATGATATGTTTAAAAGAGAGGATAGTGCATTCATCCAGGGTTTAAAGGGAACGATTGAAACTAAACTCCTATCAGTTAAAGTTGCTGTTCACTAGATAGACACTAAATTTATGTCATCTTCCTGCATCCTCCTTTGCTGGGAGCAGACTAATAACAAATACCTACCATTGAACAACTTCAACCCCTCTCTTAATTTAAGAAACAGCATTGATGTGGTCTAGGGGTATGTTTACTCCAGAAACTTTTACCTGGAGTTAATTGATTGCTAATTTGCTCAGCCTAGGTAAACCTTTCTAAAGGCTAGTGTGGACACTCTGCAAACATTTGTTCCAGGCTCCAATAATAAGTGATTTACTGTAGGCTGATTGCTATCTTGTGATAACTACACTTTGTTAACTTTGTACTATCCCATGTGAAGTCAGATACCGAATGAGGGTTGTATATGTTTGGCTTCAGTACAGATTAATCTAGCTAATAACTTACATTTGTAGCATCAAAGGTAAATCATGGACCAGATGTCCATGGATCTCTAAAACAGGCTTAAGTACATTCACCAACATACACCAGTAATTACAAATAACCTCAGATAGAATAGCTTCATGAAGGTAATCACAACTGGTAGCTACAACATTCACAACTCTCTATCTGAAAACTGTTAGAAATGAATGCCATATAACTGAAAAAAACTCTGTTAAATATCACACTTTGGGTTTCATTTGGGCAATATTCCATTTATTCCCGATGAAAGATTCCATGTTATATCCTTAAGCCATGTTTAATATAGAAGAGCTACCAGCCTAGAGCAAGCAGTAAATTACTATGGCAAAGACCTAACCTAAGACCTAGGTTGGCCTGCTTCTACCAGTTAGTTGCCATTAGCATCCACTTGTAATATGGGGCAGCAGTTAGGTTAACACAGTTGACCGCAAGACAAAAATCATTTTACAATGCCCCTTTGGCACTCACACTTCAGAGTGGTTTTAGATCCAGTTACAATTCTCAGTGCTCCAAAATAACTGATGAATTAGGCTAATGGCATGAGAAACCCCACAGTATCTGTAGCCTGACAGTGCTGTTGATATTCCTTTGGTGCATTTTTTCCCGCTTCACTAATGAAAATAATACAGATGTTGCAATGACCTTGATTCTCTCTCTCAAAAAAAAATATAAAACAGAAAAAACAGGAGCAGTTGTAGTGTCTAGCAGAAGAGCAAGAGCTTGGGATCATTATGTAACTGAATACTAAGGGCCAGATTCTGACCCCTTTTTTACACTGGTGCTCAGTTATCCACACAAGTATTCCCATTGTGGTAATCACTTGCTAATGTAAATAAGCCCTAATTCAGCACATCCTGCAATGCAAATTTGTTTGGCTCAGAAACAAAGCTGGGATCAGTCCATTTCATGCTGCTGAACAATATGCATTATGATCCAATCAAAAATAGAAGTAAAGAGGTGTATTGTATGTATACATAACTCCTCTTTCTTTTCATGATCATCCATGAATCTAAGCTCTGTTAATTAGAAAAAGACTTTAGTTGGTTTTGTAGATCACCTACCACATTTAAGATACATCACTTGGTACTGTTATGAGTTAGATACTATTTCTCAAGTATCAGAGGGGCAGCCGTGTTAGTCTGGATCTGTAGAAGCGACAAAGAGTCCCGTGGCACCTTATAGACTAACAGAGGTATTGGAGCATAAGCTTTCGTGGGTGAATACCCACTTCGTCGGATCACCCACGAAAGCTTATGCGCCAATACATCTGTTAGTCTATAAGGTGCCACAGGACTCTTTGTCAGATCTGCTTCTGCAGATACTATTTGGTGTCTAGGAATGGGCAAATAATGAGAAAAAATATTTGAGAGACTTCTAAATAGAATTTCATTCTAAATATATTTGCACCCTTTGTAATTATATCAACATCTGAGTTTTGTTTATGTCAAAACTGGTTCTCCACTTGTAAGGTAACTCCCTTCTCTTCGTGTGTCGGTATATTTACGCCTGCATTTGTAATTTTCAGGCCATGCATCTGAAGAAGTGGGGTTTTTACCCACGAAAGCTTATGCCCAAATAAATCTGTAAGTCTTTAAGGTGCCACCGGACTCCTCGTTGTTTTTGTAGAATATGAAAGAAGTGTATAAATATGCTGAAAATACCCCCCCCCAAAAAAACTGGCAGAGGGCCCCCTAAACACACACACACCTCTTAAAAAGCACCCACAGGCAAAAACAAAAGTCAGTGCTGATAGATAGAAAGATAGATAGATAGATAGATACCCTACATAAAAGTGAAAAATGCCAGGTCCATAAATGTAAAAATAAATCTCATTGCTTATGTGACTTTTGCAAAAAGTCCTTGTAACAAAAGCAATTCCCAAATGCCAACCATCCTGACTGTTTGATTTCCATCATTCTCTTCCAACGTCCTTACTAACTCAAGTGCCGCATTCCAGGAGACTACCCTGCCTTAGAATAAGCTTTTAGACTCTCCCCTTTAGCCAGGAAGCAATATATTTTGAAGAGATGTGAGCAGATGTGGCATAAGGTTCGAACAGTTGTGTTCAGACAGGGTGTGCTGCACATGTCCCATGTGCCCTGTCTGTATCTTGGAGGATGCTTGGAGGAGAAGAATATAAATGAATCAGGTTATAAAACATGACCTATGAGGAAAGGCTGAAAGAACAGGGTATGTTTAGTCTACAGAAGAGAAGTCTGAGGTGTGGGGAGGGACAGTGAAATAGTCTTCAAGTATGTAAAAGATGGTCATAAAGAGGACAGTGAAAGGGAGATTTAAATTAGCTATTAGGAAAAATGTTCCAACCAAAAGAATAGTTAAGCAGTGGAACAGGTTACCTTGGAAGTTTGTGGCATCCACCATCATTGAAGATTTTTAAGAACAGTTGCGACAAACACCAGTCAGGGATGGTCTAGATATACTTAACCCTGTCTCAGCACTGGGCGCGGAAGGGGCAGAGGAAAGCCAAATGACTTCTTGAGGTTCCTTCCAGCCCTAAATTTGTGAGATTCCATGATATGAAAATCAAAACTCTTTTTTTTTTTGACAAGTCAGAAACAACGGCAGATATGGATAGCCTTGTGGCTTTGGTTTGCTGCTAATAAGAAGCGATCCTCAGACTTGTCACAGACAGTAATATTACAAAATCTGCAAAACTGCTCATGGCCCACTCAGGCAGCTCAGCCTCTATGCGCATTACTTGCCAAATGTGACATTATAGTTGCTCTTGTAACACAAGTTTTCCAGAGCTCCATGTAAATTTTGTCCACACTTCTCTACCCACCTCATATTTTGTCCTATTTCTTTGAGAAATTGCATCAGATTTCTAGCCACGATCTTCCCTTTTTTGAATCCATTACACCTGCTACCATTAATTAGATCTGCTTCTCTAGCCTTCTTTTATCGGTGTTTACCTTGTTTCTAACGTCTCACTTTCAGGTCTGTAGTTAATTAAATCCAGTCTTAAATGCCAATGTGACATTAGCTTCTCTTTAACCCCTGCAGAGCTCCCTTGTGCTTTTGGATACAGTGAGGTAGAAGTCAATGGATTTACACCAAATTATACCAGCTGAGAATCTGGCCAACTATTTCTTACTAAAAGTTCCCTTATCTCTCTTGCAAGCTGTTTCTGGAATGGAGTTGTTTGGCCCCTGTAATTTCTTCAATAACTAATTTCCTTATCCCGTGATATGATCCTACATTCCCTCAGTATGTCCTTTCCTTTCTTGGAAAGGACTTTTTTGTCTCTGGTACCAGTCCCCCATTCAAAATTGCTGACACTGCAGTGTGCACTGAAGGACAGCAGCTCTTCACTGTTAGAGGTGAGGTTAAACCTAGGTCCTTTACAGCCGTCCAGGCAGAAGTAATAGATCCCACAGGACTTTTTGAAAAAGAGGAGTTGAACAACCCTGGTGTCCAAGCCAGCACTGCCCATCTCAGTAAAATGCATGTTGTAATGGCCAGCGCTGTATGCAAGCTGGCATTGACTACATAACTGCTGCTCTAATTGCCTAACCAATCATTGCCCTGATTTAATGAAGTATTCTGGGATATCTTGAGTAGGAAAAGTACTACAGAAATCCCTAGGGTAGTCTAAATTGTAATTACATGACACCTGAAAATGATGCTTTGAAAAGAAGCTCAGTTAAACACATACACTTCTAAAACATGTGTTCTGATTAGCTGATGGACAGGACGTCAGTTCCAGTGCACTTCACCCTAGAAGATGTCAGCTTGTATAAGGGAGCATCTTTGGCACACTTGGCTCTACTCTGAGACCCCAAGCCAGGCCTTAAGATCCTCTGTTTCCTTCATTTTGCAATTGCTTCATAAAAGACCAACTCAATGAACTTCTCACGTAATCGGTAGCGGATTGGTATTGAGACTGAAAGTGGTGAACTTTAGCAACTGCCTGGAAATGGGCCAAAAAAGAGGCAACACCAGCATCAAGAATATCTTGCTAATGCACTGAGATACTGGCACAGAAGCTGAGCTAAACCTGCTCTATTGTTTTATTCATCTTCTACAGCAGATACTGGGGACAGATATAGGAAGTTATGATAATGGCTTTGACAGCTTTTTTTTCTTTGTCTTAAGCAATTAAATTGGAGTTGAAACAAGTAGTAAAAGTTATAATTGAATTATCCAGTGCATACCCTAACAAATCATCTTAAACATTAAGAACGCTGATGCAGAACCAGAAATAAAATGTGTGTGTGTGTGTAGGAAAGCATAGATTCAAAACATAGGTCCTATTCAAATTCAAAAAGGGAGGCTTAACAAAGGTACTTGGGGTGGTTTTCCATATGTAAATGTGGGCTTCTGCTATTTTTAGCTGTATGAAATTTGATGAATTTCTGCTAAATGGAATGATCCAAAATGTACCTTTAAAAATTGTTTGTTGTTCTTTGGTTGGTTTGCAGGGCAGTTATTCTTAGCCTACTTGGCTTTGTCATTCTTGTTCTAGCTTTTAATCCAACATGGTTTTATTGTGTGCAACATTATGTCATTTCACATTGTGTACCTAATGGTAAAATGTCATGCAGGATAACATCATGCCAGCTGAAAGGCAATGAAATCGTATTATAATGATAACACAGTCTTTCTGGCAGACTGTAGAGTTCAGCTCTGATTTAATCCAAAAGGTTCTCCCTCTGGCTTTGACCTGAAACATTCCTTGTTGACCATCCAGTGGACTCAATGAACAGATTGTAGGACAAAGCCAAGGCATTGCTTTGAAAATCTTTGTAGTCCTTGTCCAGGAAGAATATGATTCATGAAGGATGATCCTGTTGTTCCCAGATCTAGAGGACATATATCAGGAAGCAAGTGTCGTCTGTGGCAATAATCATAAAATATAATTATAGTAGCACTTACATTATATTTTCAAAGCACTATACAAGCATTAACTAATCAATCCTCACAGCTTCCGACTGGTGAAGTGAGGGAGGAAAGGTTAGCAAAATTTGGGAGAGAATGAAAATTTATCTCATTGAATCCTATGAAAAATTCACACAAAAATTCACAGTATCTTTGCCACTGATCGACCTCAACAAACCATAGCATTTATGGACCGCTCTTTATTGATCTTAATTCAATCTGACTCACAACAACCCTATGAGATAGGTATTGTCAGTATCATTGTTCCTTTTAAACAGCTGATGAAAACTAAAGCCAAATTAAAATAGGGTCACCCAACAAGTCAGTGGCAGAATCAGATTTAAAACTCAGGCCTCCTGACTCCCTGGCTTGTCTGCTCTACTTGACTGCAGTGCACCTCAGGCAAGTGGCTTAGAGCCCCATTCTCTCTTAAGAAGAAATAATCTGTATGGGGAGAAAATAGTTCATATATATTCACATTATTTTTAGGATTTTTCCATCAGATGTCACATGGTTTGCCTCACCTCCTTCCAATGAGGAAGCCAAGAGGTTTCATATCCTTAACCTACAGTTCTCTTGGGGTACGTCTATACTTACGCGTCCGGTCGAAGGCGCGGGATCGATGTTCTGGGTTCGATTTATCGCGTCTTGTCTAGACGCGATAAATCGAACCAGGAAGTGCTCCGCCGTCGACGCTGGTAATCCAGCTCGACGAACGGAGTAGGCGGAGTCGACGGGGGAGCTTGCGCACCGCGTGTGGACCCTGGGTAAGTGCTTTTTCATTCGAACTAAGATAGTTCGACTTCAGCTACGTTATTCACGTAGCTGAAGTCGCGTATCTTAGTTCGAATTTCGGGGCTAGTGTAGACCAGCCCTTGCAGAAGCAAGCTGCTGTCATTAAACAATGACAATGGTCTATTAAATAATATGCACAATATGATTTATATGTTACTATTCTCTTTCATTATTGCTTTCTGTGCACCCAAAATTATGCTAGGCATCTTAAAACACAAAGTTCTTTCCCAGAAGCGCGTAGAATCTACATTCAACATGATGCAACTAGTGAAGGTTTTAAAAACACAAAAAAGAGGGATGAGGGGAGAGGAGATGATGGACAATCCTAACAATGAATTAATCACATAGAAATTCAGTTGGGGATGTGCAAGTCTTGATAGTTTCATTAATTGATCTTCTCCAGATATATTTCCCTCCCCTTCACTTCTCATAGTCAGAGTTTTTAGAATTTTTTTAAAGGGGAAGGCAATGTGTCCTAGTGGACAGAGCATTGGCAAGCGACTCAGGATATCTGGATTCTATTAGAACATAAGAACAGCCATAGTGGGTCAGACCAATGGTCCATCTAGCCCAATATCCTGTCTCCCAACAGTGGCCAATGCCAGGTGCTACAGAGGGAATGAACAGAACAGGTAATTATCAAGTTGATCCATCCCCTGTCGTCCACTCCCAGCTTCTGGCAAACAGAGGCTAGGCACACTCAGAGCATGGTGTTGCATCCCTGCCCATCCTGGCTAATAGCCATTGATGGACCTGTCCTCCAGAAACTTATCTAGCTCTTTTTAAAATCATTTATAGTTTTTGCCTTCACAACATCCTCTGTCAAAGAATTCCTCAGGTTGACTGTATGCTGCGTGAAGAAATACTTCCTTTTGTTTGTTTTAAACCTGCTGCCTATTAATTTCATTAGGTGACCCGTAGTTCTTGAGTTATATGAAGGAGTAAATAAAATTTCCTTATTCACTTTCTCCACACCAATCAAGATTTTATAGACCTCTATCATATCCTCCCATAGTCATCTTTTTTCCAAGATGAAAAGTCCCAGTCTTTTAAATCTCTCCTCATACAGAAGCTGTTCGATACCCCTAATTGTTTTTATTGTTCTTGTCTGTATCTTTACCAATTCCAATATATCTTTTTTGAGATGGGGCAATCGGATCTCCACTCAGTATTGAAGATGTGGGTGTACCATAAATTTATATAGAGGCATTATTATCTGTCCCTTTCTTAATGGGTCCTAACATTCTGATAGCTTTTTTGACTGCCACTGCACATTGAGTGGATGTTTTCAGAGAAATATCCACAAGGATGCCAAGATCTCCTTCTTGAGTGGTAACAGCTAATTTAGACCCCGTCATGTTGTCTGTATTGTTGGGATTATGTTTTCCAATGTCAATTACTTTGCATTTATCAACACTGAATGTCATCTGCCATTTTGTTGCCCAGTCATTCAGTTCTGAGAGATCCCTTTGTAAGTCTTTGCAGTCTGCTTTGGACTCAGCTCTTTTTAGTAAGTGTTTATTGTCTGCTAAATTTTGCCACCTGCTTACAACTTTTTCCAGATCATTTATGATATGTTGAACAGTATTGGTCCCAGTACAGATCCCTGAGGGACATCACTATTTACCTCTCTCCAGTCTGAAAACTGACCGTTTTTGTTTCCTATCTTTTAACCAGATACTGATTCATTAGTGGAATTTCCCTCTTATCCCATGACTGCTTACTTTGCTTAAGAGCCTTTGGCGAAGGACCTTGTCAAAGGCTTTCAGAAAGTCTAAGTATACTATATCCACTGGATCACCCTTGTCCACATGCTTATTGACCGCTTCAAAGAATCTAATAGATTGGTGAGGCATGATTTCTATTTACAAAAGCTGTTTTGACTCTTTCCCAAGTAATCATGTTCATCTATGTGTCTGATATTCTGTTCTTTACTATTCCCACCTCTGACACTGATCTGCTGGGTGACCTTGGGTAAGTTACTTCATCCCTCTGTGCCTCTATTTCATCTATAAAATGCAGATACCTCCTCCATAATTCACTTTAAGAGCTATGAATGAAAAGTGCTGTACAAGAGTTGGGTATTATTAGAATGGATTTGAATGGGGTGAGGTAGGTGGCTTCACAAACAAGTCTGGAGTCAGTGTTCAAGGAACAGCATTGAAGGGGGCTTCTTTCTGAGAGAAAGTGATGAAGTTGTATTGAGGCTGGCAACATTGGCAGAGCTGTGGGGTGTCGTGGGGAGATGCAAGAGGAGACCAAAGTCAGAAATGTGGGTACAGATTGATAACAGAGGCTGGTGAAGACAAGGACAAGTAATTTGAACTTGAATCACAGCGCAACAGGGAACCAGTGAAATGACATGAAGAAATGGGAAGCAATGACATGGTCAAAGAGACGAGCCACATTTTTTTTTTTTTTTGGTGGCAGCATTTTGTGTGGACTGATGAGGGATGACCCAGATTCTGCTACTTTCACCTAGGCCTTGTCTACCCTGGCATATTGGGGAAGTGTAGCTACATGCCACAGTGAAAACCAGGCTGCATCCACACTCTGGTGTGTAGTTACATGCAGCAGGAAAAAGCTCTGGCAGTGGGACACTTCACTGCTAAAAACAGCAGCGTAAATGTGGAAGACACTGCTTGGGCATTTAGAGAACAGTGTAAGGTCTATACCACAAGGTTCTGGCTTATCTTTACACACCTAACCATCTGCACTGCTCTTTATAGCCATGTGAGAGGGCATGTAGAATATGTCCTCTAGCCGCTACCCTACCATAAGTGTGGACAAAGCCTCAGAGTGATTTGTGCCTTACTCTAGGAGTAGTCAGTCCCATTGATCTCAGTCAGGGTGGCAGAATCTGGCCTAACGTTGAACAGATGCAAATAGAACCTTGAGACCTTTTAGCTCCAGCCCTGTGCTGGGTTCTCCAAACTACCTGGCTTTTGGAGGTCACAACCTCATCTTCTCCCCTCCCCCCGTGCCCCCCTCCGGGAGAATTTCCAATTAGTGCAGGGGTGAACTTTCTACCAAATGTGTCTTTTCAAACACAAAAAAACTCAGGCAGTCAGAACATTGTCAAAACATGTCAACATGTCAAAGAACTGCTCCCATTCACAGAGTTTTCACAGACTGAACAAAGACATTTGGTAGATAATTTTTTTTATAATTAATATTTTGCATAGTTCAACTCACAACCCCCTGTGAGATTGATATCTTTATACACAATTTATTTTATAGATGGGAAAAAAACTCCATCATTAATAAATGAAATAAATAGCTTAATTTTCAGAGCAGCGTCAGCTCTCATTGACTTCAGCTGGACATTTGGCATCACTCAGAACCTTGCATGATCTGGTTCTGTGTGAACAAGTGCTATGAAATACTTCTTTCAGATAGCTTTTCCAATTATCTTCACCCTGACCCACAATATAACTTGCCACTTCAATCCTACTGTGTATCTGTCCTGAGCAAGGACTGCAAGTCAAGCTGTATCAGACTGAGCAATTGTTCAGTAATGTACATAAATGGGAACTGGATTACCACCACCACAAAATTCATTTTTACTTGTAACCAAATGTAGAATTTGATCTCAGGTTTGAAAATAACTGATGCATGAAACCATTTCACGTTTTTGACTTGATGAACTCTCTGTTTTGAGAACCATTGTCTCTTTTGAACAAAATTAGTATAGAATGCTTTTTAAATACTTTAATGTTTTGATAGCTCATACATGATAAAATAGGCAGCATCTCAGAAAAAACACACCCTCTGTTGTCACAATCATCTTGTTTTACTATTGTCCTATTAAAATACTTTCAGTGAGTTTAACTACTATTACATTGTAGTGCCTGACACACAGCTCCTACCTCAGTAGTGCTTAAAATCTCCTGTTCACGTCAAAATGTTTTTACAGCAGCTGACAAAGCTGACAGTGACATGAAGCAAATTAAGAAAGGTGTAAGTGTCAGTCACTAAAAAACCAGTCACTAAAATAATCTGATCCACTGTACCTCTCCCGTACCACACTGTGAAAAATCCACTTAGCCTCTCCAGTACTGCACTATGCAACTCAGTGCATTAGCCTTAGCCTTCAGGCTTGTGCCTGGCACTGAATCTCAGTAATTAAGATGTGTGATACAACCATGCATGTTGTGTGCTACTTCGCATTTATGTACTATATTTGTGCAATAAAGAAACACAGTCTATTGACTGTACCTATACTGTGAGACCCAATGGATTTCCCCCTTACTAAACTGTAGACCTCATTATGTCTCACATGTAGCACAGTATGAAAGGCACAGGGCCTCTCTTTTATCCCATGCAGTATAATTCAGAGGACTTCTGTGTAACCCATTGGCTTAAGACTGCACTGCCTTGTGTAACCCAAATTGATTCTCATATTTTAGTATATTGTAAACCAGTGTGTGAACCCAATGGTCCACTATTATAGATCATGATCCTTTTATTGTAACTTGGAACCTATTGCCTAATACTGAACTTCTGTGTACTCCGTTTTAAATTCTGTCACTCTGGGGTGGAGGGGGGGAATCCATTATGTCTCTAAAGTGTCTGAATCATGTTGATTCAGGTTCCCTTTTGATGGTCTAAACATAGTTCTAGGGGCAGAAGCAGCTGTTAGAAATCTCAGCATCCTCAGATTCAGACCCGTGTCAACATCACCATAAAAACTTCCCAGTATGATCTCATAAAATATTTCCAGGCTGTACCCACTGTTTTCTTGGCAGGATGGTAATGATAGGCTTATTCCTCAATTTCCCCTAAGAATGAATTATTATCATGCTATTTGTCTTTTCCTCCTGCTGGAATCCTCTGCAGCGTCTACAGAATCAAAGTTAAAGACAAGTTGTAATACAGGATAAGACAGATCAGTGTTTATAGAAAAGTACATGTCAGTACACCGTGTTGCCTTTTAAAGGCTGTTCCCTAGATATAAAGTTTGTTTATTGTGGAAGACTTCTCAGTTACTGAATGAATAAACATTACTGACCTGGATGTTCTCTTTTCTTTGCACAACATGGTTTACTATTAACATTCTTAACTACATGCTTACAGAGGCAGTGACAGGGAGATTATATTCTCATAGACTCATAGACTTTAAGGTCAGAAGGGACCATTATGATCATCTAGTCTGACCCCCTGCACAATGTAGGCCACAGAATCTCACCCACCCACTCCTGAAATAATCCTCTCACCTATGTCTCAGCTATTGAAGTCCTCAAATCATGGTTTAAAGACGTCAAGATGCAGAGAATCCTCCAGTAAGCGACCCGTGCCCCATGCTGAAGAGGAAGGCAATAAACCTCCAGGGCCTCTGCCAATCTACCCTGGATGAAAATTCCTTCCCGACCCCAAATATGGCGATCAGATGAACCCTGAGCATATGGGCAAGACTCACCAGCCAGACACCTGGTGATTTATAACCCACACAGTTCGTGATCCATTAGCCAGTTATTACAAATAAGTGATCCATGCTTCCCGAGGGTCTTAAGGGCCTTAGCCTTCAGGCTTGTGTGTGGCACTGAATCTCGGTAATTAAGATGTGTGATACAACCATGCATGTTGTGTGCTACTTCGCATTTATGTACTATATTTGTGCAATAAAGAAACACAATCTATTGACATTATACACGGAATGCCTAGCATGTGCATATGTTTGCTCTCCTAAACTTTGATGCTCTATTAGAGCTTAAACAACTAAGTTCTTTCCCTAGTTAAAATCCACTCATTGTTCTACCTTCTACCATATGTTTAATCCCATTCTATCGGTACAGTGCAGCAGTGAAGCTGAATCATTAGAGAAATCTCAGCAGAAATTACAGCTGCAAAGCTAAAGCATAGCAGTTCCTCCTTTGCCCTCTCTCTCCAATGACAGAACAGACAGACATCTCCATACTGCAGGCTTTGACTCTTCTGGCTAAACCATGCCAACTGTGAAAGTCTTACTGCTCCGGTGCAGTCCTGCTCCCCTCTCTGCCGCTGGCAGCCTCTGTTCACTGCTACCAGTGCAGCACCTATGGGTCTGAAGACAGGGGTGGAGGCAGATATGGAAGTCCAGAGGATGAGAGGGGTGAGGATGGAGCTTAGTTAAAAATCTCATCTGGACAATGACACAGCTCAACACGTAGGGCCTGATTCACCACTTCCTTGCACCTTGGGTGGTTATTTAACATATCTGCAAAGTGAATATAAAGCACCATCTAATCAGCATTCAACAATCACTCACACCACTAGTGGCAGATTTTTACATTTAAAGATGTAAGAGTTTACAGAAGGCACCAGGCAATGGAGAACCAGGGCTAAACTATTTTTGTTTCCTCCTTATTTGGGATGTCAAGATTCTTGGGCAGATCCTCAGCTAGGGTGAGTTACAGCCCCTGTCACAATCTACACACCTGCTGACGAGCTGCCCCTCGGGTTTCTGTGAGTGCAGGCTTGTGAGTATTTACACATCTGTGAAAATTTGTACCTTAGAGAAATTTCCACAAATGTGATAAACAGCAGAGAAGAGCAGCAGATATTTATGTATTCCTGGCTCACTGAGAGGATTTCCTGTGAAATCTGGAAGCACTAAGCACTATCCCAAGGCTGGTTATGCAAATTATTAACTATTATAGTTATTTATTTGTATTACCATAGTGTGCAGGAGCCCTAGTCATGGACCAGAACTCCATTGTACTAGGCATTGCCTTTGAAGCCATAGCCCCTGGGCAATGTTCCCTCTAATTTTTGACAGGCCCTGTGCACAAAAAAATGTCTTCTGTGCAAATTGTTATGTTTCTGTGCAAATTGTTGTGCACGCGGTGTTTCTCTGTGTGCGTGGGGTTTAGGATGTGTGTGCGCGCACACACGTGCACGGCTTAGAGGGAACAGTGCCCCTGGGGAAAGGGGCAGTGACATAGACTAGCAGTCACTCCCTGCCCCAGAGAGCTCACAATCTAAATAGACAAGACAGGCAGAAGGTGGGAGAAGGGCTGGAACACACAAGCAGAATGAACCATGGAATGGATACAAATGTCATGTGAGTGCCACCATTTTGTATTTTGGGTGTGTTTAGTTAGCAGGGGCTGAGCTCAGTGGAAAGAAAAGGGAAGGGAGAGGGGACGTTGAAGGGAAGGGAAGTGAGGGGCACGGGCACAGGACAGGACAGGGTGGGGGGAAAAGGGGCAGGTGTGGAGTGATGCTAAGGTGAAAAGACCTTGAGGGAGAAAGAGGAAGAGGGTTGGCGCAAACAGCCAATCAGCCCACGGCAAAGAAAGTCCAGTCAAAACTGTAGGAAGTTCTCTGAACATCTGAAGGTCCCTACTTTGGCTGCTTCTGCAACTGCTCGTACTGGCTGGAATCTCTGGCTGCTGGCTCCTCTGCAGTATTCCTCCAAGGCCAGGCAGTGAGGAGAGAGGGGAGATGCCACCTGGATCCTAGTGTCTCCAGAGGGTTGGGTTTTTCCCTGCACAGTTCTGGGACTGGGGAGGGGGCGGGGATGTTGTTATCTGTGTTTCCAACACAAACCATGGAAATAAATAGCTTTGGAGCAGTAGTTCCAGGCAATATTATGTAAAAAACTTTGGAAATACCCATCCTGCTTACTGATCCAACAAACTGCCAAGGTATAAATGTGTGACATTGTTCTTTAAAATAAGTACTAAAGAACACAGCAGGCAGAAAGTTGCAAAGGACCTCACCCTTATTTTTTCCCCATGTATATATATTTTTAAACGTAACCTCAACTTCAAAAGTCACTATTTCCATTATTACTTTACAGAAATTAAGCAGATGTTTAGTGTAACATAGGTTAATTCGTGTCATGCCTCCTAACCCCATATCAGTGAGAGTTGATGAGGGGCACAGCGAATGGCCCAAAGTCTGATTTTCCTGATTTTTTTTTCAGGACCACAGAGTGCCCAGTGCTCGGCTATATGTATATTCTTTAAAGGTTGGCAATTTCAGTATGTTCCTATGACGTACATGAGACTTCAGGGACAACCTCCAGTGGGTAATTTAATAACAGAACATTTTTGCTGCCTTTCTCAAAGATGGCCTAGCCCAAGGGACACACTGGCTGCCCTTGGCACTGAAGACCGTGAGCTCAAATCCTCTTGGGCTCTATGTGATTTTTTTTTAATCAACATTTCTTTTAATATCAACTGCTTTTTGTGTCTGTGAGATGAGTATTCATAAAACTCCATTGACTGTTTTGCTAGGGAGCAAAATAATTATATTTGATCAAAAGCATTTTACATGGGCAATGGAAAAGCCATAGGAAGAAACAAAAGAAACAACAAAAGGGTATAACCAGTGTTTATAAATCCAACATAGCAAAAGGTGGGGAATATATCAGCCCTAATTGGGTTCTGTTTAACCTGCCTATTTCAAGTCTTTCCTGATACTCATGTAAATTGATATTACATTTTTTTAAAATGATGTCAGAAGAATGTTAAGGGTTGCACAGTCGAGCACTCAAAAGTTAGGAAATTTCAGCATCATGGTTGCCTGTGCAACCTTAATGCATATGCACAAGAGGGTGGGAGAGTGGTAGGGAGAGGGTGTATTATAGAATCATAGACTCATAGAAGTCGAAGGGACCTTGAGAAGTCATCTAGTCCAGTCCCCTGCATTCAAGACAGGACTAAGTATTATCTAGACCATCGCTGACAGGTGTTCAGACAACCTGCTCTTAAAAATCCCTAATGACGGAGATTCCACAACCTCCCTATGCAATTTATTCCAGTGCTTAACCAGTCTGACAGTTAGAAAGTTTTTCCTAATCTCCAACCTAAACCGCCCTTGCTGTAATTTAAGCCCATTGCTTCTTGTCCTGTCCTCAGAGGTTAAGAAAAACAATTTTTCTCCCTCCTCCTTGTAATAACCTTTTATGTACTTAAAAACTGTTATGTCCCCTCTCAGTCTTCTCTTCTCCAGACTAAACAAACCCAATTTTTTCAATCTTCCTTCATAGGTCATGTTTTGTAGACCTTTAAATCATTTTTGTTGCTCTTCTCTGACTTTCTCCAATTTGTCCACATCTTTCCTAAAATGTGGCTCCCAGAACTGGACACAATATTCCAGTTGAGGCCTAATCAGCGCGTAGTAGAGCAGAATAATTACTTCTCATGTCTTGCTTACAACACTCCTGCTAATACATCCCAGAATGATGTTTGCTTTTTTTGCAACAGTGTTACACCGTTGACTAATATTTAGTTTGTGATCCACTATGACCCCCAGATCCCTTTCTGCAGTACTCCTTCCTAGGCAGTCATTTCCCATTTTGTATGTGTGCAACTGATTGTTCCTTCCTAAGTGGAGAACTTTGCATTTGTCCTTATTGAATTTCATCCTATTTATTTCAGACCATTTCTCCAGTTTGCCCAAATCATTTTGAATTTTAATCTTATCCTCCAAAGCACTTGCAACCCATCCTAGCTTGGTATTGTCCACAAACTTTATAAGTGTACTCTCTATCCCATTATTTAAATCATTGATGAAGATATTGAACAAAACCGGACCCAGAACCTATCCCTGCTGGACCCCACTTGTTATGCCCTTCCAGCATGACTGTGAACCACTGATAACTACTCTCTGGGAACAATTTTCTAACCAGTTATGCACCCACCTTATAATAGCTCCATCTAGGTTGTATTTCCCTAGTTTGTTTATGAGAAGGTCATGCAAGATAGTATCAAAAGCCTTACTAAAGTCAAGATATACCACATCTACCACTTCCCCCCATCCACAAGGCTTGTTATGCTGTCAAAGAAGGCTATCAGGTTGGTTTGACGCGATTTGTTCTTGACAAATCCATGCTGACTGTTACTTGCCACCTCATTATCTTCTAGGTGTTTGCAAATTGATTTCTTAATTATTTGCTCCATTAACTTTCCGGGTACAGTAGTTAAACTGACTGGTCTGTAATTCCCTGGGTTGTCCTTATTTCCCTTTTTATAGATGGGCACTGTATTTGCTTTTTCCAGTCTTCTGGAATGTCTCCCGTCTTCCATGACTTTTCAAAGATAATTGCTAATAGCTCAGATATCTACTCAGTCAGCTCCTTGAGCATTCTAGGATGCATTTCATCCGGACCTGGTGATTTGAAGACATCTAACTTGTCTACATAATTTTTGACTTGTTCTTTCCCTATTTTAGACTCTGATCCGACCTCATTTTCACTGGCATTCACTATGTTAGACGTCCAATCACTACCAAACATCTTGGTGAAAACCAAAACAAATAAGTCATTAAGAACCTCTGCCATTTTCACATTTTCTGTTATTGTCTTTCCCCTCCTCATTATGATAGAGGATATGTCTGCACTGGAACTGGAAAGTATAATTTCCAGCTCAAGTAAACATAGTTAAGTTAGCTCTGATCAAGCTAGCACACAAAAATTAGAAGTGTAGCCACTGCAGTGTGAGAGGTGGGATGGGCTAGCCTGCTCCTCTCCCCCCTCACCTCAAAGTACAATCCCATCTAAAACTCTAGACTACCATGGCTACACTTCTATTTTTAGCACACTAGCCCAATCAGAGCTAGCACAAGTATGTCTATTTAAGCTGAACATCACGTTCTAGCTCCAGCATAGATATACCTGCAGCCTTTGAGCATATGATCACATACTATTTTTTTCCAAAGGACCCCCCGTTTTGTTCAGTTCACGGTTATTAAAGATTCCTTTTAATCTTCATAATTCAGTGTGTGACTCCAGCCCTCAATTATTGCAAAAGGTTTGTCCATGATACTAAAACAAGCCACCTGCCAAATTTCAAGTCCCTGCTGCAAAGGATGGAGGAGCTAGAGAGTCTCAATGAAATGGTTGTCAGGATTTTTTTTAACATGGACAAAATAACCTTTTTTCCTAACCTTGTTCTAGGAAACAGGGGAACTGCTTTTGGCTGAAACTTTAGAAATGGAAATCAGAGTGAGGCATGGAAAACTTCAGCCCAAACAGTTTAAGTTTGGAAAAACTATAATCAACTGAAAACAGGGTCTTATAATGGAAAATGTGAGGCACCCTTAAGTATAGGTGGAACTATCATCTTCACCTTTAAAACAATGCTATGGGCTCACCCATTAGTGATTGAAGACCTAAGATCATTGCTTTATTCTCCCTCAGTAGAAATGGCAAAAGGTTTTGGAAGAGAAGGTCTTGCAGATCATTTCTCATGAATAAAAATATTTCACTCACAGACTAGTCCCTCCTTGAAGTAATGATACAGAATCATCAGTGAGACACAGTTATCCTACCAACATAACTATAGCACAAAATGAAACAAGAACCATTTAGGAGCTTCTGTTATGACACAGTGCAATTTATTTGGATTATAAAACCCCTAATGTAACAATGGGGTAAGACAACTATTTCAGTCTAACTTGTGTAGTAGTAAGGTCCATATAGTTCCTAGATTTGTTTCTCTGGTTCTGATTATATAATATCAATAGTGATGCAATTCCCATTTGCTGGTGTATTATTACAAGAAAAAGCAAAATTGTAATGAATAACTTCAATAAAGAACACCAATCACAGGAGAAAATTATATGACTCACAATGGAAAAAATATCAGATCTTATTGGCAGGGGAAAGCAGAGGTTTGATGCAGAGTAGGTTACTTCATTAGTTCTTCCACTCTCTGTTTAAGATGGGCTTAAAACACAAAAAAAATATGTTTGCTTGTCTCAGTCTTCTACCTAATGAACATCTGGTAATGTTACAAAACCACAACACTATCCAGTCCAGACACCCAGGCCTTCAACTGGGGAGGGCCACAAGTGCATGGTGAGTGGATGCCAAAGATTGCAACAGAAGGGAATGTTATAGGACAGGGGTGAGGTGTGTTGGCAGAATTACATAGCAAAATCTTGTACAATGCCTACCTGCAAGTTTCCCAAAGCCAAATAGTACAAAACTCTCTTTTTGTGTACCATGAAATTCAATAACATTCATCCAATTATTTTTCTAAAAGGAAAGAAGAGATTTCTAGCCGAATAGCTTAGTCAAGAATATCATACTTATATGAGTGAAATGTCTATGGCTTTAGTCAAACTATTTCCACTTCAACGTATGGTTACTAGGGAAACATTCAGTTATTCTTGGTTAGCTCAAATGTATTACTTTTGAATAGTAGAATTAGATTCATATTCATGGATTTTACAGCCAGATAGAACTATTGTAATCATGTAGCTTGAGCTCCTTTCTAACACGCAGTCTGTAGAATTTCACCCAGTAATTCCTTCATCAAGCCTAATAATGTGTGTTTAGACTAGATCATCTCTCTTACAAAGATATCCAGTATCGGTTTAAATGTTCCAAATGATGGAGAATCCCTCACATGTCTTGGAAAGCTGATCCAATGGGTAATGACTCTCACCGTTTAAAATGTGCACCTTATTTCCAGTTTGAAATTGTTTAGCTTCAACTTCAAGCCACTAGATATTGTTATGCCTTTGTCTACTGAATTAAAGAGCCTTATACTATCCATTATCTTCTTGCCATGTAAGTACGTAAAGATCATAATCAATTCACCTCTTAAATATCTTGGTAATAATCTAAATAGACTGAGCTCCTTCTGTTTCTCATTATAAGGCATGTTTTCCGGTTGCCATATCATTCAGGTGCTCTTCTGTTAACCCTCTTCATTTTTCCCCAGTAAAAACCAGTGCATTTTGAAAGTGGGAAAGACTCACTGATATAAAGCAAGCTGGGAGAGAGTATTGTTGGTAGTGAGTGAATGAAACAGAAAAAGAAAGAAAGACACAAGCTGGGGACCCTCATCTGCAATGTTTTTATAATGCCTCATTACTTTTTTACCTTATATCATGCACAAACTTTTGAAGTGTTGACTGGGAACTTTATTGTGAAGAGCTGAGGGTTTTCCTTTTAAATAGAACAAAGTGGAGAATCTGCTTTCTAAATTGCATGAAGACACCATGAAAGCATTTCCTCAATTGCTGTAAGGTAGATGGGAAATGCGTGACCTGTTTTGGTATATAAAACGATCCCTGTAATGGAAAAGTTTTATAAGACACCATATGTGAGTTCATTAGTTATGTATAAAAATCTTATTTTGCTGTTTGCAGTGGTAAAAAACATTTTTTCCCAAGGAAAACAGATTGCAAACTCAGTCTCAATTAATTCCGTTCTGTCAGACATTTGCCCATTTTTGGTTCTTCATTCCAGGTCATGCTGATGCAAAATTCAGATATGCCAACTGTCGTGCATGAGAACTGTCAGAAAGATTATGACTCCAGTGCTGATAAAACTACAACTTTGTCAGAATTGGGAACCAGTGTGTTGAAAAGGAAGCCCCAACTGATGTGCCCACAGGGAGAGGGCTATTGGCAGTATGCTGCATTTGATCCCATTGGCTTTGGGGGTTTTAGACTGTTTTGGCCAGCTCTCAATTTTTTTTTCTTTTTAAAACTCCCTGTTAGCAGCTCCCCATATCTCACAACATGATTTTTCAAAGCTGTTTGATTCTGTAAATCACATAGGTAAAAATCACAGCACAATAAGTCATTTTCTTTTCCACGGTCACTTTGGAGCGGGGGCGGGAGGTTAAGTCTAAGCAAAAACTGAACATTCAAAGACATTGGGGAGATGTTAGTCCTGTTTGTCCCACTCTGCTCCTGATGAGAAATAATTTATTATGCAGAGGATAAACTTGCAATGATCTGAGTACTATTAATTATTTGTCAGGCACTGACAGCAGGCATGGAACTTGTATGTGATACAAACACATGGTCCCTGCCCTAAGGGACTCACCATTTAGTGCAGCTAGATTATAAAGCAATGATCTTGGCGTCTCGTTTAGAATTCAGAGTTAAAATGTACCCTGCTTGCTTTCAAAGTGATGAGAGAGAGAAAAAATAATTGAAATTAGAAATATATTTTCAAAATACAAATATTTAGTTGTAATCATATTTAACTGGTAAAAGTCTCGAGAATTACTAGGGAGGAACCTTCCAAAGATTTAGAGGTTCAGTTTGGAGAAGCATCCAAAAAAAAAATTATCCAAAGAGCTTTGGCTGGAAATCTCCCCAAAAGTGCTCTCTTAAGCTTTCTGTTACTTTTTAGTTTGGGTCAGATCAGAAATACTGCAAGAATAGCCTTCCTTGCTTTATTTCCACTTCTGATCCCATCCCAAACCAGGAAAAGCAGAGAGCACATGAAACAAAAGACAAAAGTTAACCAAGTAGTTTTGCACCTCAGAAATTATTTGGGTTTGGTTTGAGCTTTTGTTTAACATCCAGAATGATTCTTAATTTATCCCAATTAGTTTGTGCCCATTCCTATTAAAAACCCTGTGATGCAACTTTGCAATGGGCTTACTCATGCTCTCATTGCAGACCTGGGCAAAATGACCACTTACTGCAATAGCAGCAAGAACAGGACCTTGCACTGAGTCCAGTTGGCATAAGCCTATTGAAGTCAAAGGAGTTGTACTTGTAGCCCCCAAATTTGATATTCTTACATGTACCCCTGAACTTGACAGCACTGCAGTCAGTCACTTTGTGTGTTCCGCCACTGCCAGCTAAAACCCAAGCATTTACATAGCTAGAAATCTTTTTAGGACCCTAAGAAGGCAAGGCTGTGCAACTGCATGTTTATAGAATGGGAGGTTGGGACAGGGAGTTCAGGTTCCATGAAAATAGAAGAGAAAGTTATTCACTTTGTGCAGTAATGTCAGTTCTTCAAGATGTGTGTCCCTGTGGGTGCTCCAGCCTAGGTGTTCAGATTCTCCTGCGCTCGTAATCAGAGATTTATGGTAGCAGTGCCCAGTTGGATCGCACATGCATGGTCCCTATCTCGCGCCACTTCAGGTGGTTAATTAGCACTGTGCAATCAACCCCCTATTGATTCCTTCTCTACTGCAGAGCCTAGCAATAACTCCAAAGTAGAGGGGAGGAGGGAAGGTAGTAGAGCACCCACAGGGACAAACATCTTGAAGAACCTACAACACTGCACAAGGTGAGTAACTTTCTCTTCTTCTTCGAGTGATGTCCCTGTGAGTACACAACTTCAGAGCAGTGCCTTCCAAAAGGAGGAAGGGACTTTGGAGTTGAAGTCATACAGATGAGAGCACAGTGAGTTCAAACAGGGCATCGGAGGTTGCCTGTTGTTCTAAAGCATAATGTTGAATAAATGTATGGGCTGACACCCAGGTTGCAGTCTTACAGATTTCAGCAATGAGGACATTGTTAAGGAATGCTATACAGGTTGATAAGGCCCTGGTGGAATGCGGTGCGAATCCCTGTAAGGGGTTGTTGACTATGTTGGAAGTAACATAATTTTATGCAATCTGAAATCCATTTGGAGAGCCTCTGTGTAGATATGGCATTCCCTTTCGATCATTCAGTGATTGAGATGAAGAGTTTCTGAGACTTATGGAATGCTTTCATTCTGTCTATGCTGGAAGTGATTGCCCTGTGTACACCCAGGATATGTAGTCTGTATTGTTGTCTATCCTGGTGGGGCTTAGAATAGAATGTCGGAAGGTAGATAGGCTGGTTGAGGTGAAATGATGAGGAGATCTTGGGCAAAAATTTAGGATGTGGTCTCAAAGAAACTTTATCTTTGAAAAAGATGTTGTATCTGCCATGAGAGCGCCCAATTCTCCCACCTCTTCTGGCAGATGTAATTGCCACGAGGAACACTACTTTCATAGAAAGATGTAACAAAGAGCATGTCACCATAGGTTCAAATGGAGGGCCAGTTAGGACTCGGAGGACTAGGTTGAGGTCCCATGGTAGGGTAGGTTTTCTCACTCCAGGGTAGAAATTGCTGAGGCCTCTGAGGAATCTTTTGGTGAATGAGTGGGCAAATATGGATAATTCTACTTTGCTGTGGAATGCTGTGATGGCGGACTGATGCACTCCAATTGAGCTAATGGAAAGGCCTGACTTTTTAAGTTGTAATAAGTAGTCCAATATTAAGGCTAAAGAGGCTAACACGGCTGGAATTCATTTTTGTTGGCACCATGCCTCGACTCGTTTCCATTTGTGGAGGTAGGTGGTGCGGGTAGTTGTTCTGCAACTGTGTAATAACATGTTTTGTACTTCATTGGAACACATTATTTCAGGTCTCTTGAGCCATGGAGTAGCCACACTTTGAGATGGAGTCTTTAGGGATCTGAATGAAGAACATGACCGTGTCCTGAGATAGGAGACGAGGCAGAAGCAGAAGTGTCTGTGGAGCACATAAGGATAGTTTGAGAAGGTAAGGATACCAAGTTTGGTGAGGCCATGTGGGAGCTATTAGAATTATCCTGGAGTTGTCCTGCCTGATCTTGTGGATCACCCGGGCCAAAAGAGGGGTGGAGGGAAACACGTAAAGGAGAGGAGTGTTCAACTTCATGAGAAAGGCATCACCCATAGAGTGGCGATCAAGCCCCACCCTGGAGCAGAATTGTGGCCATTTGGTGTTTTGTGCGGTTGCGAACAGGTCTATTGTTGGGAATCCCCAATGTTTGAAGATGTTCTGGAGCATGTGTGTGTTGAGTTCCCACACATGGTCCTGGGAGAAATTCCAGCTTAATGCATCTGCTCTGGTGTTCTGGCAACCAGGTAGGTGTTGTGCTGTAATGTAGATATTGTATCTGATGCACCATTGCCAGAGTCTCATGGCTCCTACACAGAAGGAGTATGATCGTGCTCCCCCTTGTCTGTTTATATAAAACATGCAAGCCACAATATCTGTGAGGATCTGTATGGTCTTGCTTTCAGTGACTGGTAGGAAGTGGGAGCAAGTGTTGCGAACAGATTTTAGTTCTAAGGGATTTATGTGCAGAAGAGTTTCCACTGGGGACCAGTGGACCTGGATAGAATGCAGATGTAGATGTGCTCCCCAACCCAGAAGTGATGCATCTGTCGTGATGATCATCATTGTGGGAATTTGTGTGAAAGGCACTGCTACGCAGATGTTGTCTGGTTGAGTCCACCAGAGAAGGGACTCCTTTAACTTGTTTGGTACTGTGAGGTGCTTGTTTATATTGTGCCTGTGTGGGACATAAACTGTGTGGAGCCAGGCTTGAAGGCACCTCATATGGTGTTGTGCATGTCTGATAACATATGTTGTGGAAGCCATATGGCCTAATAGTTGTAGGCATGCTCTGGAAGTGACTTGTGGGCTGATTTGTACTGTAGCAATCAGGTTGGTCAATGTGAGGAACCACTGTTGTGGTAGAGAGGCCATCGCCTCAAGAGAGTTGAGAGAGGCTCCAATGAACTCTATTTGCTGCACAGGTGTTATTGTGGACTTTTGTGCATTTATTTGGAGGCCTAATGCCATAAGGAGAGCAAGTGTCTGTTCTGTAGCATCTATCACCACCTGTTGTGTTGGTGCTTTGAGCAGGCAATCATCCAAATATGGGAATATCATAATTCCTTTTCTGCATAGATGTGCAGCCACAACAGCCGGGACCTTCAAAAAAAACTTGAGGGACAGTGGATAGACAAAAGGAAGAACCTTGTCTTGAAAATGATGTAGGCCTATTATGAAATGGAGAAAACACCGGTGTGAAGAATGGATGGTTATATGAAAATACTCATTCTGAAGGTCAAGGGCAGAGAACCAGTCCCCTTTTTTTAACGCTGGGGTTATGGTGGCTAGCATGACCATCTTGAAGTGTTGGATTTTCACGAACTTGTTGATAAGTCAGAAATCGAGAATGGGTCTCCATCCCCGTTTTTTTCTGCATGAGAAAATAACCCGAGTAGAAGCCCTTCCCTCTGTACTTTGGTGGTACCAGTTCTACTGCACCTAGATGTATGAGGTGGTCTACCTCTTGTTGCAGTAGATGTGCGTGAGAGGGGTCCCTGAAGAGGTATGGAAAGGTAAGGTGGGTAGGGAAAGTAGAAGTAAATGGGATGGAGTATCCGACCTTGATTATCTCCAGTACCCATCTGTCTGTTGTGATGGGCTGCCAGACTGGGTAGTAGGCATAAGATGGTCTGAGATGTGATTCAGGGCCTCAGCTAACACATCAAGCTTGCTTTCTGGAAGATGGTTGGTAGCATATGGCAGCTTGTGGTGGAGGCTGTCGTCTCATTGAGGGCATCTGTTTACTGCCCTGAGATTCGTATTGTCTGTTGGGTTGGGTGGATCAAAATTGTTGCGGGTTGTAATATTTACTCTGTCTTCTCTTGTTCCTAGGGGTATAAATACACAGAGATTTCAGAGTTGCCCTTGAGTCTTTGAGAGTGTGTAAAGGCTCATCAGTTTGACCACAAAGAGATTGGGACCGTTGAATGGAAGATCTTCAACCATCGATTGAACCTCTCTGGGAAAGCAAGAGAGATGCAACCAAGAAGCTTTCCTCATGATAATCGCAGTAGCTGCAAACCGTGCTGCCGTGTCTTCGGAGTCGAGGACAGTCTGTCAGGCCATCCTGGAAATCAGTTGTCCCTCAGAGGTGAGGGATCTTAATTGTTCTTTTTTCTCTTCTGGGAGAAATTCAATAAAGTCTGCTAATTTTATGTAATTTGTATGATTGTATTTTAGTAGAGCTTCGTAGTTGGCAATTCTAAGATAGATTGCTGAGGAATAAACCTTGTGGATGAAGAGATCAAGCCATTTCCAATTCTTGCCATAGGGTGTATTTTTGGGGAATTGTTGTGCCTGTGTCAGAGGCTGTTGTAGGGGACTTCTCTCCAGGGGGAGTCCTGGCTTCTCACTCAGATGCTGGCTGGAGAGACTTCTCCATGAGCAGCAGTTTAAGCTGCAAGTGTCTGACTTTCCTGGTCCGGGCTGTCAGTTTGTGACAATGAAGGCACTTTTGAGGCACATGTGCTTCGCCTAAGCAGTGAACACACTGAGTGTGCCCATCTGACACTGGGATCGATAGCCTACAGATGAGGCAGAATTTAAAGCCCGGAGAACCAGGCATGCCCCTGAGGGGAGAATTTCATCCTCCCCTGAGAGGAGAACCAGAAGTAACGGTTCAACAAAAACCTATCTCTGGTCAGGAAACAAATAGGGTTTTGTTTTGTTTCTTTAAATAAATAAACGGGGACCAGGAAATGAAAAGGAGTTAACTATCTATAACAAAACTAGAACTAACTGGGGTATACTAAGCTAACTAAGCTCTGAGGTGCTGCTGAATGCTCCGATTCATAGTCAAGGGAGGTAGAGAAGGAACTGAGGGGAGGGGTTGATCGCACAGTGCTAATTAACCACCTGAAGTGGCGTGAGACAGGGATCGCACATGTGCAATCCAACCAGGCACTGCTACCATAAATATCTGATTATGAGCACAGGGGCGCCCAAACACCTAGAGTGGAACACACACAGAGACATCACTCGAAGAAGGAATGTTTGGAAATACTTGGTTTTAGGTGCCTCTGACATGTAAGCTTTATCGTTGTTATGATTAGAAATGTTTTGCTGATAAAAAAAATAATGAATTGTTATTGGCTGTGGCTAGGGAAATTGTTAGTCTTGCGATCAGCCCATTTCTTTGGCCAACATTGCCTGAAATCTCTCAGTTCTTTACAACAGGGTGGCACCCACCTGTTGCAAGCACCCCCTCTGGCTGATGGATCTCTCAGTGGGTCTTCAGTGACCCAGTCCTCCAGCTGAGCCGCCTACACTGTCCTATCTTCCAGGGTACACTGTCCAAACGGGCCTATCTCAAAACCCTCAGTAATGTCCTGTAGCCCTCCCTGCGCTCCAACATCTCTGTAGCCCTACCAGGGCGCCGGTCCTCAGTCTGACCAACAGGGCCTATCCTAGTACCCTAGCTGGCCAACTTACATGTGAAGGTTTCTGCTCTGAGGTAGATCAGCACCCCTAAGACTTCCTTCTTGGAGGCTCTTTGCCTGCTCTTTAGTCCTATGACCTCAGCTCTCCAGCTGAGTCAGTCTAGGTCAGCCCCCTTGAGGAGGTAACAGTTCCATGGACAGTCCCTTACCTGGGCCAGTCTACACTCCCTTGTTGGGGGGCAGGTAAGACCGGCGCCCACCCACTACTCTGGGTCCCTGCCCAGGGGCCCTCTAAGTAGCAGCCACATGCCACATCCCTTTAACTAACTGTATTCGCTGGGCCACTTCCTTGTAGCCTGTCTTAAGTGAGTCCTGGCAGCCAGCCAGAAGCGATTCCCTCGCTTCCCCAGTCCCTGCCAACAACTACCTGCCCTAGCCCTTGCAGCCAGTCTGGAGCACCTCTTGCTTCCCCAGTCCCTGCTAGCAGACTAATCTATCCAGGCCCTTTCAGCTCCAGCAGTCAGCCATCCAGAAGCACCTCTTGCTCCCCCGGTCCCTGCAAGTAGACTGCACTCACTTTGGCCCTGCAGCTCCTTTTATATGAGCCTTCTGGGCCTTCATCGCCTTGTAGCCTCTTTGACTGGCTGTTTCCCCTGCAGCCACTCTAGCTTGCTTGGATCGCTTGGAGGATCTTTCCACTGCTCCTTTCCTGAATGGGTGTGGCAGGACTCTGAGGCCTCCAGCAGGGGGCCTTTGGGCCTAATTCACACCATCGCAGGACTATTATGAGTTATGTGCTTTGTCTGGAGAAATTGTATAAAAAGTTTAGTTAGAAAATGTGCTTTGGAGCAAGTCTGAGGAAGCTTTCTTTGGGCAAGGTTTTGACACAAAAGTTCCCGAACAGCTAGACAGAAGGAGGTGGCCCCTTGAAGCCTGGCTGTCGATTTCTAGAAACAATCTCTTAACTTTAGGTAAATTAAATGTTTTTCAGATGCTTTGAACCTACTGCGACCACATGTGTGTTTGTATGTGTGTTTAAGATCTAATAATAAGTAGTTTTAAATAAAGGCACTCTTGCTTGTATCAATCATATATCAGATGGAGGAACTGTGTCCTCATTGATTTATTCCTGAGACCACCTGGAGAAAAACAGTAAAGTTACTACTGCTTTGGGTTCTGAAAACCCTGGGTAACATACCTACCAACTATAGTGGGATTGAAGTTGGTTCTACACCTCCTCTAACTTTATCCTTCCATGTCCCTTCCCAGAAGTATACCATACAATATAGTTATCTGTCACATGAGAAAATGCATCTCCCCCCAGATGCAACTGGACCTCAAAATACACGTGGTTAAGTAAGTGCCCCTCAAGGACTCTCATTTTTCACTGTACAGGTAGTTCAGTATATGTGAATGTAAAAATGTCTTTTTTTCATCAGGCTTGCACCAAGTTGGAAGTTGCTGTGTTATTTTTTTCACAGACAACTATAAAAAATAAATAGGGGCAAGAGCACAGAAGAGTCAAAGAAATTAATAAGTTAAGACATGGTAATTTGATACCACATAATTATGACTGGCCTAGCACAAAATAGACATGCTGACAACCTAGAGTGTTGCTAATTGACAATGATGCTGAAAGTGGGAGGCTCCCCCCCTAAAGGGGCTAGACTGCCCCCTTCCCAAGCTGTCTTGGCTGACTGGAGAGGGCAGCTGGACAAGAGCCCTTTTGGTGCAGCAGCTTTCAGCCAGGACCAAACCTGCTGCCTCGCTGGTATTGAAAGTTGGGGAGGGATCAGCAAAACCCCCACAAAGTTGCCACGAATGGAGTGGAGGGACTGGGTAGAAGCCACTTCTAACAAATAGGCATCCTAAGCTGCCACCTATGCAACCACCTCTTCAGACCAGGCCTGAATGTGTCACTCTTGCTGACACTGCACTGAAGAACTATTCCCCCATGTAAGCGGGTCAGACTCACCCCTGTGGCGCCTCCTGCTGGTCTCTCCGGGGAATTAGCTCATCCAGCTCCGGAGCGCCCTCTTCAGGCCAGTGATCCACCTGACCGTTCTGGCCCCCGTGTCCCTCCCAGGACCCGGTGCCCCTTTCTCTGGGGTGCTTTCCCCGGCAGTATCCTCCAGATCTGGGTCTCCCCTCCCTTGGGAGCCCCCAACCCACTATCCCCACCTCGCCTCAGTCGTAGGCTACTGCCAGTCACCAGCTAGCCCCCGTGCCCTGGAGCAGACTGCAGTATAAGCCACTCATCACAGGCAAGATTGGCCTACCCGTGGGCTGCCTCCCGCAACCCCAATACCCAGTTGGCCTAAGCCTAGGCCACAGCCTGGGGTTTTCTCAGGCCGGAGCTCCCCAGCTCCTCTGGCCTTTCCCCAGCCCTGCTCCACTCTAGGTACCTGCTCAGGTCCCTGCAGCCAGGCCCTTCCCTCTCTGAAAGCAGAGATAGACTCTTGCTCTTGGCTCACTGCCCACTTATAAGGGCCATCTGAGCCTCAATTGGGGCATGGCCCCAGCTGAGTCTGCCTTTCCACTCAGCCTGGGACTGCTTGCTCCAGCCACAGCCCTCTCCTGAGCCCGACCCCGAGGTTCCTTGCCAGACTCCAGAGGCTTGCCCTGGAGTTTTTCTGGCCGGGGCTGCACTGGGTCTCTGCAGGGGTCCTGAGTCTTCCCCTGGAGGAAGGAGGACAGGGCCTGGTCTGCCTGCACAGCCAGGTCCATGTCTTCCGCCTCCAGGCCCTGCAGAGGCTCCTTTATGATGCAGGTAGTCCGGCGTGGAGCACGTTGGTGCACACCTTCCTCCATCGCCTCCGAGGGCTCCGATACGACCAGCGGCTCTTTTTTCTCCACCCGAGCGGTCTTCCGCGAGACCTCTCCGAGCTGCCAGTCTTCTACCAGGACCTCCTCCGGACCTGGAAGCTCTTTTCGGCGACCAGGTCCTTTGCGGCCACCGAGGGGGCGGATCTCCTCGCGGAGCAACTGCTACACAACACCAATCTACGTGTGCAGGTGGCGGAGTCTCCCTCAGTGTGCCGGAGGTTGGTCCTGGCAGAAACCACCAGGGTCGGAGACCTCCTAGACTACGGCATGGGGGACTGGGTGGATCCCCATGCGCTTGGACGGCGCATGGGGCTCTCCACTCTTCCGATCCGCCGGCGCGTACTCTGGGAGGTGGAGGCCGCCTTGTCACCCGAGTCTCTCGCCTTCCTGCGGCAAGCCCTGCGAGAGGGCGCTCCCCGCCCGCCCCTCACCCCAGGCCCTCCAGACATTTTTCTTGGGCCCCTGTTCCGCGAGCCCCCCCAGCCTCCCCATACCCATGCTCCGAGCCAGCTGCACACCCTGCAGCCGGTCCAGTTTCGAACCGCGCCCAGGGCCTACTTGTACACGCTCGTGCTTCACACACCAAAGGAGGGTGAGGAGCCCTGGTGGGCCAGCCTGTATTCCACCCTGGTTCCACGGCCCGCCGGGGACATTGGTTGGAGGCTCCTTCATGGAGCCATGAGCACGGGCGTGTACCTGGCGCGGTTCACCCCTATCCCTGAGACCTGCCCCTTCTGCGGCGTGAGGGAGAACCTGGCGCACGCCTACCTCGAGTGCGCCAGGTTGCAGCCCGTATTTCGGCTCCTCCAGAACCTCTTGCTGAGGTTCTGGCTGCACTTTTCCCCGCACTTGTTCCTTTATGCACACCCTGTCCGTGGCCCCATGAAGTCGCGAGACCTCCTCATCAACCTCCTCCTGGCCCTAGCAAAGGTGTCCATCTATAATACCAGGAGGAGGATGCTGGATGATGGGGTGCTCTGCGACTGTGGGGCCTATTTCCACTCCTCCCTCGTGTCACGGATCCGGGCAGAGTTCCACTGGGCAGCGTCCGCTGGCTCCCTCGATAGCTTTGAGGAGCAGTGGGCGCTGTCCGGGGTTCTCTGCTCGGTATCCCCATCCGGTATCCTCGTTTTGAACCTCTGACCCTCACTCCGATCTCTGTTTTTTTAGTTGTCCCCCGTAATCACTTGGTCCCTGGGTCCAGTGGTCCCTCCCACCAGGCTGGGGGTGGGGCCTTTAGAAGTGCGTGGGCTTGCACCCGCCCACCTCCCGGGTATCCAATAGGCACAGCCCTCTCCTGGGCTGTTTTCAAGCCCCTTCAGGCCTGAGCAGGGTAGTCACCCCGCTACACCCCAAAACAATGCAAACCTGCTTTTCCTAAAATGGCAGTGCAATTCTTCAAAATGTAGCTAAGGTGACATTTAATCCCATTTCTGCTCATATCATGGTTTCCATCCTGCTTATTGCAGATGTGCTATTCATAAAAAATGTAAGTTTCCTTTTTTAAGATGCTGTATCATTGCTGATACAGAATCCGAAAGTTTACCACGTCAGATGAAGTTCCTTGGAATAATCTCCTAGGCTACATAAATTGCTTTACATGGATTCCATTTTAAATCTCATTTGATAGTGAATGTTTTAGAGAAAAAATAAGCGCTTTCTGGCTTAATCATAAACCACAACAAGTTAAGTGTGCATAATAAGATTTGTCCTCTTATCCAACATGAATAGCTGGAAAGAATTACTCAGTTATGCACTAGCAGATTGAAAAAGTGGCAATTAAATGGAAAGGAAAAAATTACAGAAAATCATCCATGCTCTCAATTCTCACCAGGTACAATGAAAGTAAAGCCATCAGAGGGCTTTTTGGGGAAACAGCCATCCTGTTTAAGGGAGTCAAGTCTCCATTCAGTGCATATTTGTTGCTCTTTTTTAACATTAATGAACTTTATATTCATAAAGTCTAAATACTGCTCAGAGTTCAGCACATGCAGACTCAAGTTTTCAGAATCTCTTCAATACCCTTTCAGCTGGAGATTTCTCCATAACAGCCTCTGAATCAAATTCAAGAATATTTTATATTAAAGACAACCATTCTTTTGTTGTCTGCATTATTATGAATGGTGGTTCAAGTTAACAACGTGGGCCCAGATCCTCAAAGGTATTTAGGTGCCCCAATCACATGAGAAAAATTAATTTCCAGCAGAATTAAAACTTATTTCTACTGTTCATGCAATGTGATGAGCACCCATGTCAATGGTAGATAAAGGTGCTCAGCATTTGACAGGAGGGCATAGCGGTGCTCTTTGCGGGAGTGGGTCATTAATCACGCACTCGCTTTTTCCCACCAGTCCTTCCACCCAGATGACTGGGTCTAATTCTGCTCCTCTTATTCACAAGCAGAGGGGATTCTTTCTATGTGGATATCCCGTTCCCCTATGCTGAAAGGATGGAGATTCAGTTATCTCCATTACACTGTCACTCACCCTTCCTCTGTACCCCTTGCAGGGACCCAAAGCAAGCATAGAAGCACAGGGTTTGTGTGCAGTGCTTTGGAGAGGACATTGCTCCCCAGTTCACCACTTGTGAGCAATGCAGCCATTTCATATTCATGCCAATAAACTCTTTATGCTGTGCCACATTATCTCTCTCTCCCATATATACCATACTTCACTTATGAATTATCACACACAGTTTGACATATATTTGGCTCAATCCATCACTTCTGCATTGACTTCCTGCCTGTATACCTCACGTCTCCTATGCCTCCTCACTAAAACATTCAATTGCCCTCTGAAGAATATTGGACCAAATAATAGAAACATGAAAACAGGAATTTTAATCCTGCCTTCATTGCAATTCTCAACACAGCCTTAATTATAGAATCACTCCTGACATCTCCATTATGCATATAGATTCATATTATTATTTTTATATTTTTTTGACTGTCTGATCCTCTTCATTCCATTTCTCCCTCACTAAAATTATTGTTTTTTATTCCGAAGTGAAAGTGAAGATTATCCTGTAGAAATATTCCTAGAGTATCTCCAATTAAGGAGTTTCAAAACATTCAGTGTGGTGGCTCTGGGAATTAAGGATATATCATTTCCATTGTTGCTAATGGAAGCTATGTGCCTATTGCCCTTAAATGCTGTTCTGAATATTTTCCTGAAAAATGCTAATGAGATCTTACAAGGTATATGGTTGCGAGAGCTATTCAAAATTTATACAATAAATGTAGCTCTTTTTCTGTTCTTAAATTATCCCTGGAAAATTGTGATGTTTACACACTTGTGTGTGCACATAGAATCCTATGGACTGCTCATGAGCAATTCACGGCAACTAGTGTGTCAAATAATTGCTATTCATTTTGAGCATTTGTTATTTGTAACTCACTATTCATGCTGTGAGATTGATCACTTGTGTCACGTGCTATTGTTTTTGCTCCCTAATTGGATGGTTATACTTCCCCAAACAGGAGAGCTTAACTAAACCCCATTCACTGTCAAGATGGGCACACCCAGTCTGAGCACCTATTTTCACAGTTATTCATGAGAATTTCTCTTGCTGTGAACATTCTCCCAGACCTAACAATCGCTCATATGATTGTGTGTAATGCGTGAAGAAAAGGCCACAAACACAGTTGAAGTGAATTTGCTAGTTTTCCTCCAATTAATGGTTGCCAATACTTGGTTGCAGGAACCACCTAGCTCTATCTGCTACCCAGATTGCCCTCTTGCACCTCACTTAGGAAATCAGCAGAGTAAAATTAAAGTCTTCCTTCTGCTTCAAACAAGACCGAAACGAAGAGTCTAATGCATTTTTTCAGAAGAGTTTTAGAGGGAAGGCAGAACTCTTAGCTTGGCCAATCTGTTTTAGCAGAAGTCAGCCTTTTCAAGAATTAGAAATCCTTGAAAATAAAAAATCTGTTGTTAAAACCGTATGCAACCCTTCACTCTAGAATGGAGATTGAGATGCTCCCAAAGCAGAGATTAAAATAATTTGGAGTGTGAGACAGAGCAGCTCCCCTACCTCAGCTAAAAGCAGATGGGAACTGCCTATCTTCCAAGGGGGCTTGCATAAGTAGTGTTCCCCTACCTCCTTGACTGGTCCAGTAAGAGATCCCTGTCCTGTTTCAATCTAATTAAACTATTGCTCCCAAAGAGATCACACAGTCTTGATTTCAGAGTTTCTGTTGATTCTAACAACTAGTGCCTAGGCTCTAGAATGGAAATGACCACTTCCTGGAGTTCCTTATTCAATGCCAAGGCTTGCTGTGGGACAGAACCTGATATCCACTGCAGGGGAAGCCTGGACTGAGGGTGCCTGGGATACTGAAAACATATTGAGTTGTTTGGCTGTGTTTTTGGTTGAATTGCTTGGGGGAAAAACAGGCCAATTAACCTGACAGGGAGGGAGGCCTGGGGAGCTCTGGACTTGAGAAGAGGCAAAATGAGGGCTTGGGAGGATCTTTTGGCACATGGAAGAAGGCATATTGGTCTGGTCTGTTATCCAATTAATCTGCCTTTGTTCTGCTGCATCGGCACACTGGGGAAAGAGGGCCTTTCCCTCCTGCACAGCAACAGAGCAGGATTCTAACCTAACTTTCAAGGCAGCAGAGGTGTGGCTGGCCAAACTGAAGATACAGCCAATACCTTGTTGACTATCACACGAGCTGCCAAGTACAACAAGCATTGTACTAGCCAAAGGCACAAATTACTCCTTTTCTAAGAAGCAGCAGCGCACACCTCACATTCAGAATGATGGCCTCCACGCCTCCTTTCCCTTCACGCACACACCAGAAGTAGGCCTACTCTAGGAGAATAGTTTCAGTCACTATGTCAGGGCTGGCTCCCTGGCACTCTATTCCCTCCCATGTACCTCCCTCCATGTAGCTGCAGTGGTAAGGGCAGGATGTCACCCGGTGTGCACCTTCTGTGTAATATATTTGTTAGCTGGGTTAATTCATCACTGGTTTTTGGTAGCAGGTGACAGGCCAATCATTATTCATTACGAGTTGGAGGGGGTTCCTAGAAAGCTGTCTTGCTGGGTTATAAGTGTAGGAGTCGGCTAGCTGGGAATAATACATTCTAGAGAGACAGCTTTAAAGGTATTTTTTCAGCTTTATTTAGCACAACTCCAAGCTATGGGGTTTCAATGCATTTCAAATTCACATTGTTCCCTCTTGCATTGCATCTGAGGTTCCCACATGCAGAGCCTGACAGGATTCTGTACACACTCTTCTAGGGCAGAGCCAGCTCTCTCTTACACATACACTGCTTGACTGCACAGTCAGAGGAGGCATTCCAGTTAGTTGAATCCGAGAAGAGGGTCCCTCACATTGATAGGCTGCTGAATGTTTACATCCAAACTTTAACTAACCTGGGCATCTTCTGGGTCAAAAGGCAGCAGCAGTTCTACCCCCCGCAAAAAAAAAATTCCCATGCATAGCTTTTACGTGAACTAAGACCAGTTCTTAGTGGTCAGGTTACATTAAAAATATCACCACCACAGTTAGCACCTTGTCGGTGGCATTAACAGAGAGGCCAAGACTTGAATGCACATGGAGAGCATGCTTCTCTCTTACCCTAAATTGGTCTAAATCAGGAATGGGGAAGAATGGAGGAGAGTTAACACTGCCCTGACATAGGCTCTATGACAGAACAATAGACTTTCACTCTCTAAAGCTGGCGTCTTTCGCCACTACTAAATTTATATTTAAGTTTGTTCAGGTTCATTTTACAAATCTAAGGTGTTACTGTATTAGTGTTAGTAACACAGGTATGGGGATTTGTTTCTTTAAAATATATGGGTCAGATCTTCAACTGGTGTAACTCAACATAGCTCCATAGAAGTCAATGGATATTTATTGAGGTACACCAGCTGAGGATCTGATCCATTATTTTTACCCTGATGATGTCTCCTTTGTTATGTACAAACATAGAGACACTCAAACAAGGATACACATTCCAAATACACCATAGCCCAGGTCAAAAAGTTTGAAGTCAATGGAAAGACTCCAATTGATTTTAGTGAGCTTCGGGGCAGGCCCTAAGTGCCAGGAAAAGCAAAACAACTATCACTCAAAAGAACAAATAAACATCATAAATGAGACAATGTATTATAAAATAACATTTATTATATGTCTAAGGGACCCTTTCAAAAACATGATTCAGCTGGGTAGAAACTAGAATTGTCAGTCTACCATCAAGGGGCAAAAGAAAAAAATCTTCCTTGTTAGGGGCAAATATTTATTTAATATTTTTTTTAAAAGTCCTTGTTCTTGGTAATAGAGCCCCATGTTTGCAAAATATTCATCTGCATGAGCTGAATCACCACAATTGAATTAGAAGTACATATTGATGCCTTTACCCAATTCTTCAGTTTCTCATTATGTATGTGAAAAAAGTGGCTGTAGACCAGAGTGTTTTTTTCAATCAACTAGTACACACTTGTACGGGGAAAGGTGTAGTGTTTTGGAATTAAGAATAGATTCCCTGTTTGGGAAACCCAGTGGTGCATATGATGTACTGCTAAGAGTTCCTGGTAAGACATCACGCTCTGCATCAAGGAAAAGGTAGTGTTCTAATGACCGTGACTAAATCCTGACTACCAAATGATCTCTCATCCTTGAAACACTCTGTGAATCAGAACAGCAATTCAGTAATTACTGTACATTCATTTACACTAAAAGCATTTTCAATAGACCAAAGAGTACTGAAGTAGAAATAGAGATACCTGATATAATGATTTAACCTACATTTACATTGGCCACATAAATCCCATTATGCCTTCCTGTTTTTCAAAAGTAACCCAAGAAATAGAACATCTACAGTACCTTGAATCGTTGAAAACTTTCAACTTACTTTAGGGTTTTTTTCCCTTCCTCCTTTCAAGTAAGACACATTGTGCTTGTGATAGGAAGAAATTACATAAAATCTCCCCCCCACCCCCCTTCTGTCTCTTTCAAGTATTTTTAGATCAAGCCATCAAAGTGCAGAGGAGAAAGACAGATTCAAAACACTATACTTTAACCAAGATCTAATGTGAAAGAGTAGCCAAGTGCCAGTACGTATGACTTCCTCCAAGCAGTAGCTGAGGGCTCCTGACTGAGTTAAACTAGGCCAATGTGAGGGAGCTTCATTTCATTTTATTATCTTTCCTTAGACTTTAATTTATGAACTGGACTTCAGAAAAAAAGGGAAATACAAAGACACTACTGGAACTTGGACATTTATTTAAGTTGATAACATTCAAAAGCACCAATGACAGACAAAATGGGGGGCGGGGGAAAGAGGATTCTTGAAGCACAAAGAAATGTTCAGTCAATCTAGGTCACTAGACTGACTGAACTTTCCTAATGTTACAGATGTGATTACCTATATGTGAGCATGGTCACAATTTTACAGATTCCTTTAAAGTAATGCAAACCGATGATGTTTCAGTCTGAATTTAAAAATATATATATTTTATTTAGACAGTACTAAACTGTGCTCAAGATAACCAAACAGAAGGTGCCTCAGTCGTTCTTTGTATTCTCGAGTCACATGAATGCTATTCTCTTTGTTTTCACATTAGATGTGGTTAAAGCTTATTTATGCATTCCAATCCACATTTTCCCAGCAATAATTAAATCCCTTATTACTGCCTGCCTGGTTCCATAATAGTTTAGTTAGCAGCACTCTTGTTTGGACCAATGAGATATTTCTTTGTGGAATTGGTCTCAATATCTATGCCACTACTAAAGTTAAGAATAACATGTGGTATTGTAGTTGGAACTGGAGAAAGAGAGTCAGGTCTAAGGAGGGACTCTGGTTGGTGTGACACCATAATGCAAGATGGGGCACAAGCTGCTTGCTTTCCAACATGAGAACTTCAACACGTAACACTGGCTACCCAGCATACTTCCCTTCAACTCAGCCTGCTTTCTGCATCTCTTTTACTAATAAAAACACAAAGGGGGTGCTGCTTGTTTAGTATTACTGCTCCTTCAGTTGATGTGCTAAACCACAGTCCCTCCTGCTCATCTCTGGTGCAGGTAAAGACTGTCACTTATAGAAAATGTTAGGGAATAAACCCAGTGTCTTTGGCTAATGTTTCCTTTCTAAGTAAATCAAATTCTAATCTACAAAGCCGTTTGTGAGCTACTGTTGCATATGCAAGCATGGCTATATTGGCCTGCACTGGCAGTGAATTATCTGTATCAAACTCGTTACTTTTTAAAGTGCTGTGTGATACTGTGACAGGTTGATCACAGTGTTAGTGTAGGCAAGGGAATTTGCAACATGGTTTGGAGTCCAAGCACTTGTGAGATGTGGTTTACAGTATGCTGTGAAACTGCAAAATGTCTGGCCCAAAGAGAGGCATATAGTTTTCTGCAGTTGCAAACTAAGGCAATTATCTAAGGTGAAGCTTTCTTCAGCCAGGTCCAAAACCTCAGATATAAAGAAAGGCCAGATTCAGCCATGATGGATGCTGAAAAACACACGAGGAAACACCAGCTTCCTCCATTGTGCTCCCCACTTCCCAGTACAACTTTGAATTCCAATTTTCCCCTTCTTAATGCCCATCCCTTACTATTTTACATTCCTCAGAGAGTTGGGGGCCTGTTGCTTCATTATCATTCCTGCAGGGGACATCTGCCAATCTACCCATTCTATTAACAGTGTACAGGGATAGCTGGTTGTATGAGGAGGGGCTTTATGACCATTTTTGTATGTGATGGATCTCTTGACTCCTGTTACAAATGCATTAGATATAAAAGGTGCTGTGCAAAGCCTTACATTACATTCCAGTCTTTCCGTGTTAGTTACTGAACTGGGTTGTTAATTGCAATTCCTATTTTGGAAACAAATTCCCATCATTTCCCTCTCCCCCTTCTTCTTCATGCTTATCTATCACATAGCCCATATAAATAAACGTCAATGCTAGTGAATCAGAAATCAAGGGCCTTTGAGGTACAATTCCAAACCCAAATATAGTTGTTACAAATGCTGTAATTAATAGCACTGATTCCCACACCCAGGAGATTTTCTGGATCCATTTTCAGTGTCCTTCCTGACTATCTCTTTTCCTTCTTTGTATGTTTGGTTTGCCATGCATTTTATATCTCACCACTGAGATACTGCTTTCTGTACGTTTAACTCAATGAGAGCATATGCTTGTCAGTTAGAATAAAGGTATCATTTTCCTTATCTCCCCATGTGGATATCTCCATGGCTGCTTCACAGATCCCTCCTCCTTGAAGGAAATGTTAACAAAGTCTGTAAATTTGTCTAGAGGAGCATATGTATATAGACTATGCACAGAGACCATATATGCTATATATAGAAATTAAGATGGAAAGTCTATTGTATGTAAATGTATTTGTGCCTATATATCTTTTTGCAGATAAAGAGGCCTAATCTTTTATAACTGTATATGTGCAAATCCTAATAATAGGAATGATAATAATATTAATATTATTGTCCCTGCCAGCAGGTAGGGGATCTTGGGGGACAGTTACTGCACTGGTGGGGTGCAAAATAAACTTTATTAAGAAAATATAAAAACAGGGAAAAATTCAATAGTGAGGGGTATGGGGTTTGTTAAGATAGACAATTGGGGAGGGGTTTCTTTTAGTAAACAGGATAGGGGGTTTCAATAGTGGGGTACAATACAGTGGGGTACAATACAGTTGGTAACCAATTAACACTGAAGTATAAATGTAACAGGTAGCTAACAATTTCTATGTAAAGGGTGTGTCACAGCAGCATATAACCAACTAACAGTTATGGGTAAAATGTGTTAAATAACCAACAACTCTAGGTAAAAATGTGTCACAGTGGTGTAAATGTAAAATGTGAGGTGTGTTAGAGAGAAAAAAGGTAACCAATGGGGTTTTTATGCTAGACTTTAGTAATGCAATTGAGGTTTGGCAGCTATAGGAGGGGGGGTGAGCACGTGGTGGAAGGGATTAAAAGAGAGAGAGAGAGAGAGGCAGTGGTAGAGGAATGAGGTTGGGGGGTTTATACAGAACACAGCAAAATCTTATCTATGACTTACAGAGCACAATACAAACAATTCTTTAAAGCTAACTTAACCACAGCTATGCAAAATGAAATTACAATTTATCTAGACTAAAGACTAAACCTAATGGGTGCACCTTATACTAGGGGTAGTTCCAGAGGGCAGAGTAGTGTGTGCCCAGGATAAAGACCAAGGAGTTAGCTTGGGTCTGCCTGCTGGGGAAAGAAAGTCAGCAGTTAAAACAAGGGAAGTGTGCAAGAGGTTTTTCCTTACCAATCCCCAAAGCAGCAGCAGGAACAGCAGTTTCAGCATCAGAGGATGCAGAGAAGACTTGATTCGCTTACAGTAATCAGGAGATCTCCAGGCACAAATTCGTTGTTCATGGGAGGAGAGTTTAAAATGGGGGTACGCTCAAAAACAAACGAGAGCGGGGAGAGGGACCCCCAAAGACCCCTAGCTGATCAGACCAGGTGGCAAAGCAAGGACCTTCTCCAGGGGTCTGATCAGAAAATGTCTGGTTTTAAAGGCAAACTTAGGCAGTCTCCCGCCAGTAACTCTGATTGGTTCCCCTTAATACGGGGGAGGAGAGAAGGCAGGGAAAACTACAGGTAAGCATAGGCATTCCTGGGCATGTTCCGAGCCACAGGTATGACTCATATGCTCAGCTATGTGGTCACTTTAGGTCTTGCATACCTGGGCAGAGCACCCCTACACTGAGCCGGGTCCGAACAAAGAAGCTAGACAAAGGAGCGAAAAGCCCCCCTCCCAGGCAGAGCAATGGCTCCAGTTAGTCTGCACAAGCCATTTCCATGAGCAGGGCCAGGCTGTGACTTTGGTCAGTTCCATGGCCGTGGGGGGCGGCCACTCAGCACAAACAGAACGGAAGGGGGAAAAAGAATCCAGCAGGGGGACAGCTGTAACAGACAATTATTAATAATTAATATTAAATAGATGATGGAAGTGCATCTTTTGCAAGAGGAAACACTATAATTTCTTATATTCTTTGCTAACTTGGCTTCATTTTCATCTGTAGTTTCAGCTTTTCTTCTTGACACTTGAAAATATTGCATCTCTTCATGGAGATTAAAATTTGACACAAGGAAGAGCAAGGAAAAATCTTGAGCTCAGCTTAAGACCTGTGAGATGGCTATTCATCAAATACCAAACCCTCGAGAATGCTGCAAGTTTCCAGTGGAATACCCACATTTGTGAGTTCATGATTCCATTCCTGTGAATATTCTGTAATATGTGCTTAAAGCTTGCCAATTATGCCAACACTTCCCTTAGTTAACTTACTTGTGAAGAACTAACACAAAAGGGGTATGAACATTGCCCAAGCAAATTCTATGATTATGTTTGAAAACATGTGGAACATTGTGGAAAATACTTTCAGGTATTCACTCAGTTCTGAAGTGAGTATTATTATAGCATTATTGTACAGGTGTATGGATTGAGAAAATGGGGCATAAAAGGAGTTAAATTACTTGCCAATGTCAGACAACAGGTTTGTGGCAGAACCGATATCTTCAAACTCTCCTCAGAACAAGATTATTCGTTCTTTCATGAGACAACACCCTTTGTGTTTTGTGAAATAAAGCAAAATATATCTAAGGTATTCAAGTACACTTCTATAGGACATAAAAATCTTAATTGTGATAGGATTAAATTGTTACTTTACTGATCTGGTGAGGTAGACAGTTCACTGAATTAATCAGGCCCATTTGAGTGATCCTTATCTCATCAGATAAAGACTCATTGTTACTCTTTGATGCAGACAATCTTTATCTGTCAAATAAAGCAATGCCTTATGTTAAAACCTCAGCACTATTAAAAAAATAAAAGGGGTTAATACCATTTTTTCTTTTGGGTGATTAAATGTTTTTATTGTTTTCAGAGGAACACAACTATTCATCATCATTAGGGAGAAGGAGCAGAGGAAGGACAAAGGAAGAGAGAAGCCAGAGAGAAATGCAAGAAGGAGGAACGAGAACAAGAACAGGAATTCATGCAGTACAAAGTAGTAAAGAAGATTTTAATACTAATACATAATGCCATTCATATAGTCATTTTCCGTCCTGGCAAAATGCCAAATTTGTTTTGATCTCCAGTTCTCTAGTTCTGTACTTGTGAAAAGGTTGTTTGTTTGGGTTTTTTTATGTAGGTTTTCTCCAATGCTTCAAAAAAATCTATGTTTCAGGAAAAGGTGGGACATTGTGGAGAAGGGTATTCATTGGCTCTCCATTGAAAGAAGTAGCCAATAGTGCTACTCATCCCAGCATTCCTGAACCTGGTAAAATACATTAATTTTAAATGTATTATTACAGTGGGGCCTAATACAAAACCCATTGGAGACAATGGAAAAACTCCCATTAACTTGAAAGGGCTTTGGATCACAATCCATTATTTGTGAGACGGCATCACAGCCTGGGAAGACAAGTGGTGTCTGTGCCTCATCTGACTTGCACTGACTCACTTGGTGTCCTTGGGCATGTCACATCACATCCCTGTCTCGGTATCTTTATCTGTAAAATGAGACAAATAAAATGCTTGCCCTCCTGCCTCGCAGAAGTGTTGTGAGGAATAATTAGCTGGCCTAAATTGTCCATGGAGCTTTGAGAATTTATGCTAGTTGAGGATCTGAGACAATGTCTTTATAGTGCTTTGAATATGTAAAGTGTTACACAAATACTAAGAAAAAAACCTCCCTCCCCAACCCACCCTAGTAAGGAGACTAACGGTGGTGTACCAGCATCCCAGCTCTTTTATCAGTGACAGACCACCACATTATTATGTGTAGTATTGCAGTCTCTGATATATAAATAACTCAGAACCAGCAGGTTCTCACCCAGTTAAATTGAGGAGATTTGTGCTAGTATATTTCTAGACATGTTCATCCCCTTCTTCCTCTCCCTCCATTTTTGCAACTCTGTCCTCAAATAAACGAGTGTAAAAATTCATTTCTGATGTCTGAATGGGAGTAAACATCCCTGGACACATTAGAGAGAATTAGTCTAGCATCTATGCTTCAAGTGCTGAGCTAACTAGCTATTAAGCAGCCAACTGCCGGATATTTTTTTTTAAAAAGCCCAGCTAATGAATTAATTATAATCCAGCTATGTAACTGAACAATAACTACATATTTTCTGAACAAATGCTAACACCAAAAATTAAGGGAAAAAATCAGTCCTGTAGCAATGGGTTACTTGAAGCAAAATTAGATGTGATGTGCCATTTAATGTGTCTGTAATGGGTATATTTTAAAGGTCCATACTGGTTTTCAGACTGGCCCTGGGCAAGGTGGCTCCAACTTCAAGATGGACATTTGGAAGAAGCGTGAGGACTTCAGGACCCTTGCCTATAAGGTACATTTAGAGCATCAAGTCACTGAGGATTGTAGGTCCTGTAGACACTGGTATTTCCTGAGACTCCTGGGAAAAGACCACCAAATCTATAGAAAACTTTTAGAAACAGCAAAAAAGTATCAAGCCCAATCTGAAAGCATCTATTTTTGGTTGATCCCATGGATAGAGCCGGGGTCGGGGGACATCAAAGTGTATCTACAGCTTTCATTGTAACTACAGTTTTCAAATTCTTGTTGACAGTATTCAGCTAGCTCTGCCTGTGGATCTGAGACAGTGGGAAAATTTATCCAGCTGGCTCCTTCACTGCACCATACCCTCTCCCCAAACTCCCCTTTACTCCACAGGGCTGGATGGGTTTCTATGGGGCACTGGCTAGGCTAGCAGTGGCCTGTGACTTCTCTGACTAGGGGGATTGCTTGCTTATGCAAATATATCCATCTTTATTGTTACCTTGTTCCCCACCCACCTGCCGTCTGTCTGTTTGTCCACCTGTTGTGTCTTGACATAATTCTAGCTGGTGAGGGACTGTCTTTATGTTATTGTTGGGACAGTGGTTGGCACAATGTGGCCTTGATCCCAGATTGTGGCCTCTAACTGTAACTGTAATATAAATTCATAATACTGACTGTTAGGTAGGCACCTGTCACAGGAGAGGAAGAAAGTCCTCACGCCCATGCATGCCCAGGAAAATGTTGCCTCCTTCATTTGTTCATTACTTCTCTCATGATCACAGTGCATTTCACAGGGGGAAGCTGACAGCAGCAGAGAAACTTGCCCTGAATCCAGTGTCTGAGAAAATGTGCTGAAATGTGTGTGTGGGGGGGGGGGGGGGGACGCGCGGGGGGGAGGGTTGGAAAGAGATAATAGAAAGAGGCAGGAAAATCACATAAGGGAGGTCAAACGTTCAGGTAGAAAACAAGAAGAAAAAGCCATTCTTAGTTTTTGCATCAGAGTTTGTTTTCTCCCAGAACATTTGCTGACATTTTTACTGAGTTTTTGAAATAATCTCTCTCTCTCTCTCTCTACTAATTGTCTTAAATTTTAGATATCACACATGCATCAGTTCAGCCAATCTGCTCCAACAGTTCAATTTATTGTACTGGCATTTTTCTCCCTCCTTTGACTTTTACATTTTCTTCAACTCATGGCTGAAGAGAAATTCTGAAAGGGACTGGAAGTTTCAAGGGACTGGTAATAGAATTTCGTGCCTTTCACTTCAAGGACACGGGCTCACATTCCATCCAGATCAGTAGTGACAGGAGACTATTACCTTCAAGCAGCTGCGCCATATCCAATGGGTATTCATTTGGGGATCCAGTCCATTTCCTAGCAAGCAGGTGTTCACATTGCAAACACCACCATCCAAACTTCTACTCTAGTTGACAGTCCCAACTGATGTATTAAGGATTGAATTAACTACCCAGAGGTAGTTCTTTCAAATCAGGGTTAAGGCGCACAATGCAGGGTAATAGAGGCAAGCTTGTACTGCCACTACCAGTGTGATACTCATTCTGTAGCTAACAAAGAGTGCAATCTTAAGGTTATTCATCTAGCACGACATAAAGTTTAGAAAAGTTTTGGTTTATAGCATCCCCATAATGCCAGTTAGACTCCTGTCTGTTCAGGACATTTTGTACGTTTATACACAAAGGTGGGCAAGAGGAGTCTAGGCATCTTTGTCCACCCTCCTTCATCCTCTCTGATATTTTCTGTTTTGCACTGAAAAAGCTGATGGTGCAGGAATAAAAAACATCCCTCTCTGTTCCTGGGAGGGAAGTGCTATCTTCCCTATCACCTCAGCATGTTTTTGCAAGCATTATTATTCTGTGTGGCTTTCTGGCTTTGAGTGACTTACTGGCAATTATTTGCAAATAACTGGGGTTCCCATAATACATTGCCTCCGCAGATCCCTCCTGTAAGAGTCACATGCTTCCTTTTGTAAGCCATGGAACCACTGCCAGCAGCTAAAACAGTTAGGGTAGGGGGAAGGTACATCACCTGACCTTGAGGCATTCTGTAACTAACAGTTTAAAAGCCTCCCCACCACCACCATAACCATCCGTCACTTCCTCTCAACATCTTCTCCACGCCCCGTGCCCCACCTTGCTTCCCAATTATGAGTGCTCTGCTATGGTGGAGACCACAGCAAAAGGCCTGAAACTAGGACACTGCACAACACAGACACATATGACAAAAATGTATAACCTGGGAAGAAACAAAGACATGGGATCCCAGAGAACACCATCAATCTGAATTCAGATTAGAGAATATGGATCACATTGCTGCTGTTTTATCTATTGTATAACCAAAACACTTAGCAGAAACGGAGAACTTGATAACCTAAAGATTGTCCTGTGTATGTGCAATAAGTAATAGTCTAAACACCTGCATGAACACATTGCTCCTACTCCCCCACATACTACACACAAGCCTCATGGCTATTGCAATCTTCAAATATAAGTTTCCTGCACTAAATAATACAAATTCATTTCCCTGGGCGATAAAGGAAAACTCAGAGGCACTGATGCTCTTGTTTGCTAGAATCTTGCCATTGCTGCTGTGGAAAAGTTGCACAATACATTATTTATGAACACCAGCATTTCTTTATGTGTATTTATGTATTCATTTCTGTACAGCTTGTACCCAGAGCAGTAGCACAAAGGAGCAGATGATTAATACTAGTTTATACAGAAGCCCTGTTTACAGGGTATAGGCCAAGTTTGTGGCTACATAACTAAAAAGGAAAAGTACTTTTAAAATGTGGTTTGTAGTTTTCCTTTTTCCTCTCTGGTGTGTGTGGTTTTTGTTTGTTTGTTTGCTTGCATGCTTGCTTTTGTTGTTGTTTCTAAACCGCCTTGTAGGCGCTTACAAAATAAAAGTTCTCTTCCTATAGCTTTTCTTCTTTTCCTTCTTACAAATATTAGTCCTCCACTCACTCCATTCCCAAAAATGTTTTAAATGAAGCAGAAGCCAACATGGCTCCCTTCTGTTTGCTTCTTCTTTATATACTTTTCCCCCACACATTACTCACAATTAGCATGTGGAACTCATTGCCACAAGAGATCATTGAGGCCAAGGGTTTAGCAGAATTCTCCAAGGGATTAAATGTTTATATATAGATAACATGAATATTGAGAGTTATAATAGTTCATACTAATAGAAAAAAAGGATTTCTGAAGGGATTAAGGCTTAAGTCAACCTCTAACTCAGGGGTCTGAAACTCAAATTACCACAAGGGCCGCAAGAGGACTATAGAGCATTGGCCCAGGGGCCGCATCACTGACCCCGCCCCCTCACTGACCCCGCCCCCACTCCACCCCTTCCATTAGGACCCGCCCCTTCTCCACCCCTTCGCCGCCTCCTCCCCTGTGTGCACAGCTTCCCACTGCTCCCCACTCCCTCCCAGAAACTGCGAAGCTCTTCCCATGCAACCCGCGGAGCTCTTCCCTGGGGCCTGCCGGGCTCCCCGCGCCCCACCCCTGCCCCCCCATTAAAAAAAAATTTTTTTTTAACCCCCAGGCAGTTCTCGCCGCCAGAACAACTGTCTGGCGGCGGGAACTGCCTGGGGGTAAAAAAAAATTTTTTTTAAGGGGGTGGGGGTGCAGGGAGCCTGGCGGGCCGCAGGAAAGATCTCCCACCCCTGCTCTAACTATTGGAAGTTAGAAGGAAACTTTTCCTGGGGATAGATTATCCCATAACTGCCTAATGCAGGATTGATTGCATCTTCCCCAGAAGCATATAGTACCTAGCATCTCTTGATGACAGAATACTGGACTACATAAACCACTTGTCTGATCCAGTATGGCAATTCCTATGTTGTTTCTTCTTTAACTGTGGTATCAGCAACAGGAAGGATATTAGTTTAGCATGAGAAATATGTGGCTCGCACACTCTGTCCCATCACCATAGGCAAAGGTCTGAACCATCTGGGAATGTCATTTGAGAGATAACTGCTGCAGCAGACTCAGTGAAGAACCCACATGTTGTATTATAATTGGACCACCAAAATAAGTACTTTAAAAAAAAAAAGCACTGCAGATGAAATCATGAGGTGCATTGGCAGAGCTTGATGGGTCTCCCAACTGGAATAGCAAAGGTGCCACTGGTCAGACCTGAAGTGTCTTTGACAGGACCATAGTCTCTAGGAGTGGGAGAGTAAATCATTCTCCATACCATTTCACACAAATGACCTTTCTCCTAGAACTGCTAATAAGAATACTAGCTTGTGGTGTGGACAGCTGTCTAATAGGAACAGGACTGACAGCATCAATACATTTTATATAAACCACTGAACAGTTACTAGAGTGTTATGAATTTGGCCACCATTGCCCTGGAACAGAGGTCTTTTTCTGTCATGGGCATCACAAATCAATATCTAGATTATTCAGCCAGCATCATCAAGGATAGCAAAGCATTGCAGTCCACCCTGCAACCAACTAATTGTGTGTTCCTCCATCACGCGTCTGACTATCTATATCACTGCCCCACAGTCATACCATGAAGACTGGGCTAAGACAAATTTCTGCATTATGGCAGCCACTCTGACCATTTCAGTCAGCAGCCTAGACTAGGACATGCATCCCAGGTGGCAAACAGATGCGTGTAAATTAGGGCTTCTGAAATTCATCAGCTTGTCTGTTGCTCTATCCCAGAGTGGCTGCCGTTCTGCAAGGACATGGCTGTCAACCCTAATATGCTATTGTTCACCCGAGATTGGTATCAATCCAAGTGAGGTGGACCCTGAGTTGTGAGCTAAATGTCTCATTTGAACAGATTCATGTTCTTAAAATGAATCTGCGCCCGCACTGCTGTTTCACCTGATTACACATCAAAATGAATGAAAGGTATAGATAACCAATGTTTTTGAGATTAAACTAGAAATAGATTTTGGTTTGCTCAAACATTTTGTGGATTTTAGGAAATCTTGATACGCTTGGTCTGAATTTGTGATGTGATCCACAACTGGGTCAATTTCCTGTGGTTTTGGGTTTCATTGAAAATATTTTGTACAGCTGTAGTTATCATCCTGTGCCAAAGTCCTCCATTAATTGCCGTGGAAATGGACCAAAATTCACGGGGGGAATGAGGCTGCAAAGCTTTAACCCAACCGTTGCTGTGATGGAGTTTTTAGATTCCTTAGGGCAGGAATTGTCATTTACAGTATGTTTGTACAGTATCTAGCACAATAAGGCCCTGGCTCCTTTGCCCTGTGCATGGTACCGTAATACAAAAGTGCAATAATAATAGTCATAAACAGTGGCGACTGTGGACCCATGCCCAGCTCTGCTTCTGGCTGTGGTTCCCACATTTTAAAGTGTTGCCTTGTCTGAAAGTTTAGCATTGCAAATCAGTCTTCCAAAGATGAATCCCTTCATGTTAAGGGTCTGCTTCAATAGCAATGATTGAAATGGCTGGATATTAGCTGTGTGTATTGCACAGATATCATCAGAATAATCATCAGCCCCCTCCCACCCCTTTTTTGTTGTTGTTGTTGATAATATTGAAGAGCCTGTAGAACGGCCTGCGTCTCTGGTAGATTTGCATGTGGGGGAATGGCGTCATTTTGTTGTGTGGCTGATGTGTGCAAGATCAAAACTGAATGAAAGCAGTGTGGCTGCAGGGTCTGTACTCAGGGAGGAAGAGGTGAGAAGGATGAGCAAAGATTAGCAGCCCAACCATGTGGCAGGTTCACAGGCAGAAAAGCCCCAGAGCACAATAGGCTGTGCTGTAGCTCACTGAGGAATTGGAATAGGCTCTCTTGGGCCCAGCTGGGCCACTGGACCATGTGATAGTCAACTATGCCCCTGGGTACACATGCAGAGAGGGCTGTAAAGCCTTTTGCTGCAAGAGGCAGAGCACACAGAAGAAGGCTAAATATTCCTCTCGGTTGATTAACTTGAAAATAATGAGCAGCTTCATCTGCTCTAAAACCAAAATGAAATATCTTTACTGAGGCTTAACAAATATTTCAAATATTGTGTTACTGCACTCCTGCTAGTAAGAAGGAAAGAACTTGAAACCTGCACTGGCTTCTGACTGCCCGATTGAAAATTCCAAATGGAGGTTGAATCAGCTTTCTGAAGTTGGGGGAGATACCTGCCAAACGGGAGAGTAGATTGTGTATCTTGCTTTCATTTTTCTGGTTTCTAAAATCCAACATTTAGCTTTTTTTCAAAGTTACTGAATTTACGACAATTCAAAAATGTATTAAAAACTGGCAATTGAATTGGGTTATAATTAATCCCAGTATAATTAGATATTCAGACATAACCAAACAGAGCTACTGAACAACACATTATCCCAGGTAATGTGAAAACCATAGTACCGGATTAATCATCCATGCTTAATCCTCTTTGGTATATGTGGCTACAAAATTATAAAGGCCAATAGATCGTTAAGAAGTGTTGGCCTTATTCCAGTACATTTTGCTTCTTTTAGAATTCATTGATAACCTCTAATTCTGCATTAACGGTATTTCTTAGGTCTATTCCTGCTTGATACAATAAAACTCTTTGACACTCCCAATTTTGGGCCCTTGAAACTGTTCTGCTGCTTGGGCTCCCTTCCTTGCTTTCAGAGGGATAGGTAAAAATGTCTTTTAATTTGTTAGTGGCCCACTTCTCAATTTATATCAAAGGTCTATTCAATCTACTTCAATTTATGCAGGCAACACAAATGATCAAGTCCTCTGAAATACATACATTTCTATTTCCTAATCTCTGGTTTTGAGAGAAATTAGAATTTGGATTTGGGAGTGAAGAGGGATGATTCAGAAGACAGGTTATGTGACAAGAAGTCCTTCACCTCTATAATCTGCTTCACCTCTGTTTCATGGGATAGCATCTTATGTTAGAAAAGGGCAGTCCACTGTCACTATATCAATAGCTGGTTCAAATGACATCATAGAATGAGAGGCAATAAAGGTGAATGAACTTATGCTGATTAACGTCTACAAGCCTCCATCAGTTAACTGGCCAACCTCCGCTCTGCCTACCTTCCATCTATTGTGGCAACTTCAGTTCCTGCCATGTCAATTGGGGACACCATGATAACAAGGCAGACAGATTCTAACGGAGTGGGAACCAGTTGTTTACCTACATCTTCTTTGTGAACCAATGCAAGCACCTAATTTTCACAATAACAGATGGGCAACAGGCTTTTCACCCAACATTACTTTTTCATCTTTTGAGCAACTGCTGCCAATGACCAGAGAATAGAAAGTGCTAATTTGGCTAATTAGTTCAGGCAGCTGCTAAAAAATCAATCCCTAGAGGCTATCACTGATGGTATATCCCTGGACGGTCGTCAGAGGCAATTAAACTCTGCCATGAATTCAAATCTACTGGAAATGAACAGGACACCAGTAAGAAGAGGAATAAACTCATTCAACTGTTGGATCAAACCAGGTGTGATTGATGGAGAGCCATGGTCACAAAGATGGACTTTATTCATGTTAGCCAGAAAGCCTGGCAGATCATCAAAAGATTTTCTGGAGATTCCAACCTTGGTTAAAAGGAGTTTCTAGTCAGTGCAATGCTATCACAGCTCAGCTAGTGGCTAATGGCCATACACAGAACTTGGATAAGTGTTTCAGCTGTGCTGTCAAAATTGAGGTTACAAAGAAGACTCCTAGTGTGGATTCTGATGGCTCCTTTTCAGAGAAAGAGCTGGACCAAGCCATAAATCTTATGGAAATAGGAAAGACTCCAGGCCTGGATTATATCCAGATGGAGTTCCCACTTCACCTAGTCCCAAAAGCTGTCTGCTTTGGTATCTCAGCTGATATTTTCAGGATAACTGCATCCCAAACATATGGTGCAGGGTAAAGTTAGTAGCCATTCCAAAACCAGGAAAACCACTGGAAGATCGCAAGAGCTATCAACCCACCTCTCTCCTCTCTGTCACATACAGTTATGGAGATACGAATTCTGATGCACATCAATAAAGTTATCAAACCACAATTGCCCTTTGTTCAGGCTGGCTTCAGACAAGGATGTTGCAGACTATTCCTTGTAAGCCCATGGTGTGGTTCATCATGGAAAGGATAACAATGTGGAGCTTCACACTTCCCACAAGAAGATCTGCTGCTCCCTGAAGAAAACATCTACATCTGCAGTTCCTACTGACTCGCCAAGACTGACTTTGTAACATCTTTGTGCAGCGGCTGTTCATAGATTCATGTCCCATGCTGCCGGTCTGTGCTGTAAGAAGTGAAATGGTCATATTTAACACTGCTCTAATTACCAGTGCATGAACAAATATTCAAGGAAGGCTAGGTAGTGAGGGAGAAAGACCTTTTTGAACAGCATCCTGTCTCTGCAATGAGAGAAAAAGGAATGTGGGGGGGGGAGCACTAGCAAAGTGCATTGCCTTTTTGTATAACATTCTCTTTTTAAGTGTACTCCAGTGTGAAAGTCTCCTGTTAATATACTATCCAAGAAAAGTGGATGCCAAGAAATTATACAGACTATTTTGGAACATCTAAAAGCTGAAAGTTCTGGGCAGGTAGGGTATCCAAACATGTTTTTATTATTACAGTAGAAAGCACACAATTAAAAACACAACAGTTTCTATTTTATATGAGATAACATTGGAACATATCAATGGATGCAAAAGAAAAACAGAGGTAAGAAATAGGGCAGTTACCATATTGTCATATGATCAGAAAAGCAATTTAAAAACAAGCTTTCCTGCAACAGTCACCAACATATTTAAATGATCCAGTATAGAAAATCTCACTCACTGGGTGCCATCTCTTCAATACAATAGCTATCCTGCACCAATCCTCCAATAAAATCTTATTCACAAACCAAGCCAAATCCTGTAAACATCCCTAATTCCTTCATAAAATGGAGACCATGTAGCCTGATTCCATTCCATTCCATTTATTTTGTTTCACATGATTCACATAACAAGAAGCTATTTTTAAATACTCAAAAGGAAAGAATTCATTTATGATGTAGCACTAAAATCTGATTCTCTTTAGCCACAAGCGTATCCAACCCTGTGCATTCGTCTCATTAAAATCTGGATACAGCTGATCTCTAATATAAAGAGAAAATAATCTGCGAATAGTTTGGGTGAAATTCATCCTAGTACACTATACTAGCACAAGGCCTATATCCACTTAAGCCCGATTTTCTTGGCTTATGTGGAACTTACGTGGAGCATAGTCCTTGTTCTGGCTTTCTGCATAGGACTGGATTTCACCTTTAAAACAATGCGGCAATTGTAAGTAATATCATCCTGGTTTTATTAAAAAGAGAATCCAAAGTCTGAAAGACATACTCAATCACCCTTAAAAATATGAGTAAGTATCCAAGGAAGAGAGGTACTTTTATCCATAATGGCACCAGGTGCAAACAGTCATGACAAAACCTGAATGGGTCAGACAGGAAAGGAATTCCTGGAGGAAGAGTTTTATAATGCATGGTTGCAGCTGGCATCGTTCTGACTCCAGATTTCAAAAGGCCTTACTTTAGAGGTGAAATCACATTCCAGAGACCCATATTGTCCACTTGTGATGTGCACACAGAAGGGGCATTCCTGTTTCCTCTATGACACCTCCCTCCTCCGGACCCCACAGAGGCCACTAAACACATCCGTGGTCTGCGCTGTAGGAATGGATGGAGGCTGAGTGGGCCAGAAGGACAAGTGGGTGGACTATGACTCAAATACACCTTGTTTCCCTTCTCATCCCACCAGCCATAAGCATAAAAGATAGTACAACCTGAGGCTGTATGATACCTTTCGTGGAATTCACTCCTGGAAATCCTGGGAGAAGGCATCGCCAGGGAGCTATAAACTAGTGCTGTGGAATGATTCATCCTAGTCTATGGTCCTTGCTTCTGCTGGATCACTGGAAACCCACCAGATTTGAGATTATACTCAGCAAATTCTTTTTTGGTGGTGGTGTGGGGATGGAGTGGAATTTTTCTCCCCTCTGATGAAATGATGTGGGGTGAGGTGTCCTTGTGGAGATTTCCTTCCCCAGAACCTCTTCTTTTCTCTGTGGTAAGACTTGGCAGGATGCACTTGTCCTTGTTTTGAAGAAATTAGTAGGTTTCATTTTCTCCTGGAGCAATTGTAATTATTAAATTGCCATTTTCCCCCACATTAGCTACAAAAACTGTATTTTTTCCATGCAATCTCTAAACAATAAAAATGTGATTTTGTTCAAGAGAAATTTGCTGTTCCAGATAGTCAAGCTCTCATGTGAAAAGATAGATAAGTCATTTTCCAATAGAAAACCTGCTTATGGAAATTACAAACATTTGTGATAATAGAATTGCACTTCAACAGAAACGCCATGCCCTGGATCTGCTTGGATAATGTATCAGTAACAATTTTTTTTATTTATTACAGATTCTTTGTACATGCCTTAACTCATGCAATTTAAATGAACTCAAGATTCTAACTATATACCTACTCTGTAAAGGGTTGGGATTTCAGTAGTATTCAGCACTGGCCTAACTTTGTTCCCATTGAATACGGACAGCAACGAGCACTTTTGCAAATCCAATTTATAGGAGTTTCAATTTACCTTTTCCTTATGTAATTCATTCAGCTTTAAAGGCACAAGATACAGCAGCTAAAATCTAAGATAGAAACTCCTGGGTGAATCATTCTAGAGACACCTTAGCCTTGGGTAACAAAGATCCCAAATCTATTTAAAGCCATTGTCTGACATTTTTTTTAAAGGAAATTCAAGCTTTTTAGGACAATTAAGCTTCAATATACATTTTCATATTTAAAGTGATAACTATTGTCCCTATATTTGTAATCTGAATTATCAATACATTGGCAATGGCTTAGTTTATCCCCAACCAAATTCTAAAAGGAAGCCAGACGCTTTATCAAACAAATTAGCCTTTTCAAGTGCAATCACAGGGCCATATGCTCCCATGGCTTTCTTGCCAAAAAGTTTATCAGTTGATTATAAAACCTGCCTTCCAATGCTACAGACAAGGCTAAATTCTCCTGCTTGCTATATGCTGTTATCCCAATTTACAACACAAAAAAGGCTCCACAGAAGTTCCACAGAAGATCTTCATGATGCGAAAAAGGGAGTAAGTTATAAAGAAAAAATGGGAGGAGTCAAGAGACTCCATATGATAATGTTGGAAAAGAAGTGTTTCCATGGATCTTTACCCATCCATCATTAGTAATGTATGAGCATGGGAGGGACTTGAAAAAGAAAGCCCTTCATTTGTATACATCGCGGCCACTTACTGCTGTCACTCTCATGTATGAAATACTGACATGCACGCCATATTCCCCAACACAAAATTCGCAGAGCTTGAAAAATATTTGTTTGTAGCCACACCTAGTGCCACTCACCACAACATCTCTCTTGTGAATATGATACATTTGCCCTTTAGCAACTCAGTTTTGTATTCATTTTTACAGGTTCTTTGCCCCTTACCTCAGTTACCATAATGACTACTGTACTAAAACCTACAAAAAATATTTGTAATATAAAGGGCTTGAGAAATCTCTCTCTATTTTTATAACTTTGTGTGTGTGTGTGTGTGTGTGGTTATACACACACACACACACACACACACACACACAGCCAGCTCAAATTATGATATTTACATGGTAATGTGTCATATAAAGTCCTTCAATTGCAAGTAAATTTTGGTCATCTTGAAAGAGAATTGCATGAAGAATCCAACATTCCAGTATCCAAAATGCTCTGAGGCTGTTCAAAGAAGTTAACTGTAAGATCCCATTTTACATGAAAGTCCTGTTATTGGTTTTCTCAGCATAAATGTCTTTCAGACATATGAACAACTGAAAAGGAATAACTCCAGTGATTTCTGGTCCAGAATTGTGTATCCAGTATTGTGTGACAGTTTTAAAAGAGATTTTAAAGAGAATACCAACCACACATTGTTAGTATGTTATTATTTACTGATTGCCAGCACTATGCTTGTCCTGTACACAGTACTGAGAATGACAAAGTTCATTTCCCATCAAAGTCAATGGCAGTCTTTCCACTGACTTCAGTGGGAGTCGGATCTGGGTTTAATGGTCCTTGCCCCATGGAGTTTATAATCTGCACAAAGTCAGTGCACTTCAGAGACGTGTGAAGATACACATTTACAAAGGTACAGATTTCTTTTAATGTATTTTTTTTAATATTCTTTCAATTTTGTAAAGTGCACTGGCATTCCAAAAGCATGCATGATACTTAAGTATCACAATGGAATTAGCACATGGCCAACGGGGATTAGAAGAAACTATACCTTTTTTAAAAAAATGTATAAGGAATCTAATGAGCTGTGTGTGTGTAAATGGGAATGAGGCTAAAGGTATAAACAAGTTTAACGCCATTGACACTGGGTGAATACCTGACCTTTTGTCTCCTTTTAGATTATGATGATTTGTGGGTCATTTTATTTATTATTGTTGGAGGGAGAAATGGGGTATTGTGATTCCCATTTTTAGCTACATCTAGAATGAAATTAACTTCAGTTGGGCTAGGATTTCACCTCCCTATACCTTGGGACTAGGTTAACTTTTCTTCATAAACTATATATAGCAGCATTGTCACAGCTATCCTCCACAAATACCAACTAGAGACCATAATCAGTGAGGTAGTCTCTACATTTTTTTCCTACTATCACCATTATTGTATAACTGTTTAAGGCTAGACAGGTAGTAGCGCCTTTAAATACATATCTGAATTTAATATTGCTGAACTGAGTGGGATAATGCTTACCTCTAAACATGACAGCCTCACAATTATGTTACATTTTCTATAAAATCATAAATATGGAGAAATCCATTTTCAACTGGGATAGAAATCGAGAGGGAAAAAAAACCCTTTCAGAAACACGTAAAAATATCAGAAATAATAACGGCCTGGACATCAGGGTTGGTTTTTTTCCCCCTTTTAAAACAGAATTCTTCTATGGCTGAAGTTCATGCTATTCTCAGAAAGGAGTCTCTCTTTTGAGCAGGAGCCAAGATCCAGTTGATTCTTCCATGCACTCCACCTTGCTATGCCAGTACCACAAAACAAAACTGTCCTTTTAAAGCATTTCCCCAGGGATTGTCATAGTTATACCTTTGGATTTTGGAATGCTGTGCTCTGCCTCTGAAAAGTATGGGATTTTTCAAAGTTCTGTTTTGTTAGGTACGCTGATATCTTTACTTAGAAATGAAAACTACTTCTGAGTAAATTGGCTAATTGTAAAAGAAGTCTGGAAAAAAAAGTTTTAGCTGATAACTTTTGGGGGTGGGGGCGGGGGGGGGGGAGACCAAACTTCACTGTGGCTCTAAACGATATTAAAATAGAGCATTACTTCCTGATGTCAAGATGAATTCTGAAGTATGAGGATGTACCAGTGCCATCAGCTAAATAAACTGAACTACCTTACTAAAGTGTAGCATTTTAATTGAATTAACAAAAGCAGGAGCAAAGCCAAACAGATGCAAAGCTTGAAACAGACATGTGTATTCTAAAGTATCAAAGGCTTTTAAAAAAATAATCCATTCTCTTCAAAAATTATTATTATCCCAGAAGGTCACAAACCAACTGAATATGTTTAGCAGCCCTAGCTCTAATGAAACCAGATTGTGTCTTTCTAATTAATTCTAATATGCTCTAGCTAAACCAGTTTATCAAAGGTATGAACAAAAAGCATCTCTTATCATCTTAGTTTTAATGTGAGGATAATACACTAATTATGCAAAAACCTTGCTTCTCGTCCAGGTTTAGGAATTAAACTAGTCTCAGTTATTTTCTTTGTAGGGGATAAAGTACATGAATGAAGACAATCTGTAAAATTTAGAGCTGCTATCAATTGTTCAAAATGAAAAGCAAGCCTTGGTTAAAGTTCTAACTTTGGCCACAATCAGCTGTGGTTTGTTTAAGAGCAAAGGAATTGCCATGCCAGATTAGACCAATGTTTCCTCTAGTTCAGTATTTTATCTCCAGCTGTTAGCACCAGATATTTCAGAAGAAGAGGCAAGAAACCCTATTATTGACAATTGTGAAATAACCTGCATATTGGTGAAGTGTCTTCGTAATTCCATGCAGTTGGTGGATGGTTTATGCCCAGAAATATGAGTATCCTATGATCCAATAATGTGATTACAGCAACCTTTTGTATCCTATCTAATGTAAGTATGGATGTGCTTATCATTCACATATCCTAGAATTGTATTAATTTCTGTGAAATATCCATATTTTTTTCTAAATGTTTGACATGATTTGGATATCTGTAAGTTACACGGTTGCTGTGAATGGACTGAGTTCTAGCTTAGCTCATTGGGCTTGTGTAAGTCACATGGAGAAACTCACACTGAAGTTTTGTAAAGTCCTGATTGGCTGAGCCTAACCATGTAATCCATCCAGCACATGATTTCATGGAGATCTGATCTAGTTGGACAAATAAGGGGGTGCCCTCTTTTTGTATCTGATTATAGAGGTAGTAGATTAGTACATCATTACCTTCTGCATTTCCCCTGGTTAGTGGGACTGTGTATGGAGATGTGTGGCGGGGGGCAGAGATACAGATAAGAATCACATAATGGACTGTGGAGACAGAGCTGGTAGAAAAATATGTATTTACTTCTGCACTTCCCGTGGTTTATAGGGTCATTATTAGAGGTGTGTATAATATATTCAATGAAAGGCAGAACTATTCAAAATTTGAGTTTTGTCACTTTTTATTATGGACTGAAAAATAGGTCCATTACATAGAAAATGTAATCATTTTATGAATGTTTGCTCAAAACCAGCTCTCTCCCTCATGGACACATTCCAAGAAAAAAGTGACTGAGATATGTTGGATACTGATCCCTGCCATGTGGTAGCATAGAAATCTCTTGTAACCCTGATATCAAGCCCCAGGAAATAAATTCAGTCTCTTACCCGCATTTCTGCATTAAGGCCTTTTCAAAGTAAAATAGCCAATGCATAGGATTCCGATTTTGGAGGAAAAGCAAAATGGTGGAGTCATGAAGACTCCGAAAATGAAATGGTAATTTTTTTCACATGAAATATCCCAGAAAACATCCCCCCTATTTTACATTGCTCAGATATAACTGCTCACATATGTTGTTAGTACTTATATCTTATTTTAGAAATGACATTTCCCAGAGACCAGAGTTCTCTTTTTGTACCAAAGATGAAGCCAATCAAGACTCTGTGTACCTGTCACAGTTCTATACCTTCCTTCTGTAATTCCACCTGTTACTGAGAACTGGTTTGGTATTATTTTATAATTTAGTTTAGATAAAGTTACTATAGCCTAACTTTAGACAGGAAATTTTTGTTTTCCTGAGATCAGAGTTCTGTTGTTGCATAAGCGTTGAGGCACAGTTGAAGCAAACTGATGTTAACTCACATGTATGACTATGAATCAACTGCCCCCCCCCCCCAATAATAAAATTCTAGGGGATAACAGAACCATGAGAAATAAGCAGAATACGTTTATAACAAATAGATCTTTTCAGACAAACTTGACTGCTTTCCTGTTTTTATTAATAGAATGACAAAAATTAGTGGATAAAGGACTCCACAGATTTACTATATGTGGAATCTGGCTAAACATTTGAAACAGTGTCACATGAAATTTTACTCTCAAAATTAATTCACATCAGGCTGGATATGAGCACTGTCATACAGAGTAAATGCTGTCTTGAGGACTACAAACAAAGGATAATGCTAAATGACAATGTTTGAAGGAGACTGCAGGGGTCTTTGTTGGCCCAATATTATTTAATAATTTCATTAATGATCTAAAAGAAGGAGAAAACAGCATGTTAATGAAGTTTTCAGATTAGAGGGATTAGACACATGAGCAGAAAATATCAGTGAGATGCAATTTGGAAAACTACAGGCTAATATCTGCAGCAACATAATCCAAACAATCTGTCCGTATATTTTCAGTGGGAAGTAAAAACCAGGAAACTGGCAATTCTTAGAGAGATACAAGGTTGATAGTGGACAGCAGATTACATTCAAATTTGCATTTTGTTATGTCAACAAAAAAGGCAAATGCAGTTTCAGGTTGGCTACAGATAGAAATCGCATAATGGGCCATGAAGACAGAGCTGGTAGAAAAACACGAATATTTTCACACACACGAAAAGTGGGATTTAATTAAAAATAGAATTTTTGAAGACATTTAAAAAAATGTCTATAGTGATAGATTTTAAGGCCAGGAGGGATCATTTTGGTAATCTAGTCTGACCTCCTGTATAACACAGGCCATAGATGCTCAGGAATCCCTACATCGATCCCATTGTTACCCTAAAAACCCTCAATGCCAACTCTCCCAGGGTTCACTGTTTTGTAACAGCAATTCCTAACAGGCCTGACAAACTCACTCCATCTTGCACACTGTTTTCATGAGATTTATCCATAAATGATGTCTTTGAATTCTCTAGTAAAAGCTTGTGTCATACTGATCCTCATAATCATTGCAAGATGTATGGATGGATGATATTTGAAGAGTTGGGTGTATGTACTGAAAATATGTTTTGAAGTCTGTCACCAACCAAGAGAAAAATAGGTTTCTTTCAGACAGGAGGTAAGATGTATCTCTGTCAAAATGTAAATTGAACATTGTAAGTCAACACAATGGAAGTCCCATTTACATACTGAGTCAACAGGAAAGGAACACTTTGGAGAATGAATCATAGGGGATTGCCCTGTCTCTGAGGGCAGACAAGGAATTTTGGGGAATATATAAGAAAGGCAAAAAGACACCCCTTTATCCTGCAATTGAGGGAATAATCATGCAGTGTGCTTACATCAGAGAAAACAGGATCCCATTCTGTCCTGGTTGGAAGCACATTTGGGTGAGATAGACTTCCTTAGTCAGAACGTTAGCCTGTTAAGTTTAATATTCAAAAGGTGTGTTATTACTTTGTTTTATATGTAACCTTTTTGTTTCCATTATTCTTACTCTCTCTTAAATCTTAGGGTAGGTCTACACTTACCCGTCGCGTCGGAGGCGTCGGATCGATGTTCTGGGTTCGATTTATCGCGTCTTGTCTAGACACGATATATCGAACCAGGAAGTTCTCCCCCGTCGACGGTGGTAATCCTGCTCCACGAATGGAGCAGGCAGAGTCGACGGGGGAGCCTGCGTGCCGCGGTGTGGACCAAGGGTAAGTACTTTTAAGTTCGAAATAAGATACTTCGACTTCAGCTACATTATTCACGTAGCTGAAGTCGCATATCTTATTTCGAATTTCGGGGCTAGTGTAGACCAGCCCTTAATCTTCGATAATAAACTAATGATTGTTTTCACTATACCATAAATATAACTCAGCACTATTGTGTTATACAAGAATTGATCATGCATTGAATCATCCAAGATGATGTGTATACTGCTCCATGTGGAAACAACGAGGAGTCCTTGTAGCACCTTAGACACTAACAAATTTATTTGGGCATAAGCTTTTGTGGGCTATAACCCACTTCATCAGATACATGGACTGGCAAATACAGTAGCATATATATCTACACAATACATGAAAAGATGTATTGGTAAGATGCCTTACCAAGTGGGGGGGTCAATCTAACGAGACAATTCAATTAACAGTAGAATACCAAGGGAGGAAAAATCACTTTTGTAGTGGTAATGAGGGTGGCCCATTTCAAACAGTTGACAAGAAGGTGTGAGTAACAGTAGGGGGAAATTAGTATGGTAAAATTAGGTTTTGTAATGATCTATCCACTCCCAGTCTTTATTCAGGCCTAATCTGATGGTGTCCAGTTTGCAAATTAATTCCAGTTCTGCAATTTCACGTTGGAGTCTGTTTTTGACATTTTTTGTTGTTGAAGAATTGCCACTTTAAAATCTGTTATTGAGTGACCAGAGAGACTGAAGTGTTCTCCTACTGGTTTCTGAATGTTGTAATTCCTGGTGTCAGTTTTGTGTCCATTTATTCTTTTGCGTAGAGACTGTCCGGTTTGGCCAATGTCCATGGCAGAGGGGCATTGCTGGCACATGATAGCATATATCACATTGGTAGATGTGAAGGTGAACGAGCCCCTGATGGTATGGCTGATGTGGTTAGGTCCTATGATGGTGTCCCTTGAATAGATATGTGGACAGAGTTGGCACCGGGGTTTCTTGCAGGGTTTGGTTCCTTGGTTAGTGTTTTTGTTGTGTGGTGTGTAGTTGCTGGTGAGTATTTGCTTCAGGTTGGGGGGCTGTCTGTAAGCAAGGACTGGCCTGTCTCCCAAGGTCTGTGAGAGTAAGGGATCGTCCTTCAGGATAGGTTGTAGATCCATGTGGGACAGTGTACCTGGTATATCTGTGATAATTCAGTGGATAAGCGGCTGACACTACAGAAGAATGCTTCAATGGGGCTTGGGCACTTGGGTATATCTATTGTTAGGGGTTTGCTTAAATCATGGAGAAATCACACATTTTTCATGAAATTTGCTAACACATTCATGAAATTTGCTAACACACCTGCAAAATCTGCTATTTATGCCATGATCAAACCATGAAAAATATGTGATTTCTCCAGAGTGTTTCTCAAACTGGGGGCCCTGACCCATAAAGGCGGGAGGGATAGCTCAGTGGTTTGAGCATTGGCCTGCTAAACCCAGGGTTGTGAGTTCAATCCTTCAGGGGGCCATTTAGGGATCTGGGGCAAAAATCTGTCAGGGGACAGTACTTGGTCCTGCTAGTGAAGGCAGGGGACTGGACTCGATGACCTTTCAAGGTCCTTCCAGTTATATGAGATAGGCAAAAAGGGGTTGCAAGCCTATTGTGTGGGGCGGGGGCTTGTGGTATTGCCACCCCTACTTCTACGCTATTGCTGGAGGTGGTGCTGCCTGAAGTTGGGCACCCAGCCAGCAGCCACTGCTCTCCACTCTGCCTTCAGAGCTGGGTGGCCAGAGACCAGATTTCACAGTCCATGACACGATTTTCACAACCACAAATTTGTTAGACACCAACCTATTGTTAATCTGCAAGGCAAAGTAATGTCTGAAGAGATTGTTTGGGAATCTAACAGACTGGGGGTGTGAGGGAGCTGGCACCTAGTTATGCACAAGCAATTTGCCATCTCACTAGAGGCAGGGAGGGTAACAAGATGACTCACGATCCTGGGCACCCCAAGAACTGTCACAATAATAACTTCTGTTTCAGCAGTAGGACCAGCTATATTCTATGTCCTCTTCTGGTAGACCATACATTTATTATTGCATTCCTTTTCAGGTATCTTGTTACTAGAATGATTGTGAAAATCAGAAAGGGGTAGGAGGAGAGCAACAAAAGTGATCAGGTGCCTGGAGAGATTGGTTTAGAAGAGAAGACTAAAGGATTGCGATAGAATGATTTAAAAAGAGAGAGAGACATAGTAGCTTATAAATATATGAAGGGAGTAAGTGCTAAAGAGGGAGGTGAATTATTTAGGATAGTATGAAGAGTTATAACCAGGACTAATGGGATGAAATTAAGAAAGGGAAAATTTAAATTTGAGTCTCAAGAAAAAAAAACATTAAACAGTAAGGCCTTTTAGGCTATAAAGATCCTCCCAAGTGAAGCTGTGGACACTTCACTGCTTGGAGTACTTAAAACAAGATGACAAAAAATTAGCGAATGTATAAAAAGGGACAGTTGTGCATGGGCAAGGAAATGGACTGGGTATTTTCATAGATTTTCCCATCAGTCACTGAATTCTAATAAAGAATGAGAAATCGATTTGGTCATCTGATAGCAACCCCTTAATACAAGGAAAGTATCTTTGTCAACATTACTCTGTCTAATGAGATATCTTAGGTCTTTATCCCTTTAAAACACATACCAGACTGGATAACTCTATAGAGCAAGCAAGACAACATATCAGATGGAATTTGGTGCTGATTATTATTTTAAAAAAGATAACAAAGAAAAATAATTGTTATAAATAACTTCAGCTGCTCAATACCAGCATAAGGATGTTCTGGGATAAAACAAAAAAATGTTCTGAAATATATATAACATACAACATTTGAATAAAAAGGAATGGTATCCGAATTTTTTTCCAGCACACTTTGACAAAGTCTAATTATAGCTCCCATTCACTGCCTGCTCTTTTCTCCATCTATTATAACATGACCCACAAAACAGTCAGTGGCGGGGACTTGATGGTGACCAGAAACAATAATCCCTCAAACAGATTTAGTGTAGAGGTTTCAAATAAACGATAAACCAATGTGACGATGAGCTCAAAAGTGAATTAATTTATCTCCCTCATCCAAGGTATGCTGTCGACATGAAGGTGGTTAAAATAAGAAAGTTATATCAAGTAAACTTAGAACTAAACCTGCCACTCAACAAGTCTGCTAGGTTTTGTGGTTCAGATCAAAGAAAACTATGCTCAGCTTTTCAAAGAAAAGAAGAAAAAACCTATGTCAAGCTGACTCGTATCTCTGTGCTCAGACAAGGTTATATTTATACCTGGTTAATTGGCACAGGTGCCACTCATTAAACTGGTCCAATGTAGTGGCATCCAGTAGATACTTTGATTCAGCTTACCTATACCCTTTCAGGTCAGCAGGCAAGACTAAATTATGCATCAGATGAGTTTGTAAACTATGCTTGAATGTTGTAATATTTTTACCACATTAAATACCATTCATTATAATTCAATCATTTGGGATTTTAGAAATTCCTGTTTTTAAACAACACAATCAAAATCCTTTATATAATACACATAAAATTAAATAATTTACCCTTAAATACTCCCCTCTAATTACAATAGATTTGCATCAAATCTCCAACAAGCTTTAATTATGCCTTTCATAATTTGTCTGATGTTAAAAAGTAATGATGAAAACAGAGCAATGATCAGCTACAGGAAACATTGTAGTAGAATAGAACTAGATTTTTAATTGTATTTAGGTAGCTAAAGCTGCAGATAGGCACCTAGTGAGATTTTCTAAGGCATTTAAGCATGGGAGTTAGGTGCCTATGTGCTTTTAAAGATCCCAGAAGGTGCCTGTCTTCATCTTTAGCTGCCTGAATATCTTTAAAAAGTTGACCCATTGGATATTATTACAGTAAACCAACAGCAATCAGCTAAAAGCCAATCTTCAATAGCAACAAAATTGAATTAATTTGTAATCTAATATTGGCGTGTTTCTAGGGTTTAAAATATGGCATATAGTAGTTGAATTCTGCACATTATGCATAATCTTCTGCAATAGGGAATGTTATATTTGGAAGGGGAGGGGAGAATCCAACCATATATAGAGAGCTAAATTAATATCGCCTTCAACATTTACATTTTCAGAACCATCAAACCTCCTTTTCAATTCCTGTGTTATCATTCAGATATGCAAATAATTTAATATGATTAATACTATTAAGAGCTTAATCCAGCAAAACACTAAAGCACGTGCTTAATTTTAAGCACATGAATAACCCCACTAATTTCAACAAGACTGCTTATGTACTTAAAACTTAACACATGCATAAAATTTTAAACAAAATATTAACAAAGGCACCAGTTGAACTCAATGAGACTACTCATGTGTTTGAAGTTAAGCATGCATGCAAGTCTTTGATGAATTGAGGCAAAAGTTAACAAAACTTAATGTCATTGAACACAACGATATTCCCTTGATAACATATTTAATCACACCTGGAAAATTGCTGAGTCATTAACTCTAAATATATGGCTAATAATTTATCCTCCCATTGGCTTCTGTAGGACTTTAAATCACTGCCACAGGAATGAATTTAGTGTAAAATAATTCAAATGATAAATAAATTATGCTTTATTTACAACAAAAAATGAATGCAGTCTGGCATTTAATGGTGTCTCTAAGCCCCTTAACATTTCATGAAATAGATGAAAGCACAAGTGAAAATTCTAGTTTAAACAACCCCACTCTGCCATTTTACTGACGGAAAACTTGTGAAATGGTTTCAGTCCCTCCTTAATGCTCAGATCTCCTTTGTACATCATAAAGACGCAAAAAGTGCATGGAGCCAATTGATTGTATAAAACTCTTTGCAGGTCACCTTTACATTTCAATGTTTCTTGTAACTCTTATTCCAAAGACTTAACTAGCAAATCTATATTTCCCTTTCATAGATTCACAACTTCATTTTTCTATCTCTTGCAACTTATTTTAATAGTCTTTTCGTTCTATCATCTGGAACTCTATGTGCCAAATTCTGCTCTCAAAGTAAATTCTTCTTCACTGAATCAGTATTCACTCAACTCCTATTCACTGTTATTCAACTGAAGCAGATTGTTATTCTGATTGGTTACTCTGGGCTCAATTACTCTGGAAAGCATAATGAGAAGTTTCATAGGCAGAAGATCCCCGGACATGTTCAAAGCCAGCAAAGAGCAGACTGTGAATGAGCTGACATACACATATAGAAACATCATTTTGAGGTTAAGAAACAAACAGTAACAGGTATTAGACCATAGCTCTGTTTTAATCAATATTTTGCCCTAAAGAAGATAATTTATATGCAGTGCTTTTTCTTAAGGGCAATGTGATATTTGTATATTCATTGTTATGATTTCACCCAACAAGAAAATCTCAAAAGAGAAACTGACTTACAACCCAAGAACCTGGAGTAGATAGACAGGCTATAACTGGATGGTCAGTACGTGCATCATTTTGACTTGACTTACACTAGGAAAACTCTTCAGCAATTGCTTCTTATTTACATTGATGTAAGAACAGATTTAAGCCCAAGGAGACTGGCGGCAAAAACTAAACAGAACAACCATAACTCTGAAGTTTCCAGAATAATGTAGCTCTTTTGACTGCAGTGCATGATTTGAGTAGGAGGTTTGATTTTTAAGCGTCTACATTGAAAACCTGGATAGAAAATCTTAGGAGGCTATAATAAAATACTGGTTCATTTGGCTTACTCGAAAGGACCAAACAGGCCAGTACATACTTGTAATTCCTTTGGATTTAACAGAAAATATTGCCTCATTGTGAAAGTCCTTCTGAAGTACTATGTGTATGGAGAAAAATCCCAAGACATTACTGATAGCATCTGAGAATATAGAAAAGTCTAAAGTTTCCTGGAAATTTAGGCAGCCCCAGAGGTACTCAGCCTTTTGATCTTCTAGGAGTCATCTCAAAACAGTGTCTTTTAGTAGCCTTTTTATCTACCCACATGTTGTGGTTAGAACAGTAAAGTACTGAATTTTCTTTGTTTTAATCAGAATTACACTTGTAAGATTTTCTAAAAATTATTTTCCACTGCACCGCAGAACAAAAACATTCACACTTTAAGCATGCTGCTGTGTATTGAGTCTCATTGAGATAAAAACTCACGGCTCACAGTCCTTTTTTCATTGACTTCACTTGTCAGTTAGGTGCTATGCATGCTTGGCAAAACAACTGGAGAAAAACTGTTGTTTAGAGCAGACGCAGTCCATCACTCTCTGACAAAGACTCATACACTTTAAGGCCAGAAGTGACCCTCATGATTATAGTCTGATCATCTGCACATTGCAGGCCACAGAAGCTCACCCACCACAACCTTTGGCTGAGTAAATGAAGTCCTCAAAACTTGATTTAAAACTTCCAGTTAGAAGAAAATCCACCATTTACTCTAAGGGCTTGTCTTCACTACCCGCCGGATCGGCGGGTAGCAATCAATCTATCAGGGATCGATTTTTCGCGTCTCGTTTAGACGTGATTAATTGATCCCCGAAAGCACTCCCCGTCGGCTCTGGAAATCCACCTCATCGAAAGGCGGAAGCGGAGTCGACGTGGGAGCGGCAGCGATCGACTCACGGCCGTTCTCATGGCCAGGTAAGTCGATTACGATACACCAACTTCAGCTATGTTATTCACGTAGCTGAAGCTGCGTATCGTAGATCGACCCCCGCCCCCCCCCCCCAGTGTAGCCCTAGGCTAAGTCAAACCAGCAAATGACCCGTGCCCATGCTGTAGAGGAAGGTGAAAATCTACCAGAGTCTCTGCCGATCTGATCTGGGGGGAAAATTCTTCCTGACCTCAAATATGGTGATTAGTTAGACCTTGAGCATTTGGGCAAGATCCACTAGCCAGAGCCTGGTAAAGAATTTTTTGTAGTAAATCAGATCCCTCCCCATCAAGTGTCCTATCTCCAGCCACTGGAAATTTTTGGTGACAGGTTTCAGAGTGGTAGCCATGTTAGTCTGTATCCACAAAAAGAATGAGGAATACTTGTGGCACCTTAGAGACTAACAGATTTATTTGGGCATAAGCTTTCGTGGGCTAAAACCACTTCATCAGATGCATGGAGTGGAACATACAGTAGGAAGATGTGTGTGTATATATATATATATATATATATATATATATATATATATGTGTATATATATATATATATATATATATGTATATATATACACACTGTATATATATGTATATATATATATATATATATATATTTGTGTATATATATATATATATATATATATATATACACACACATCTTCCTACTGTATGTTCCACTCCATGCATCTGATGAAGTGGTTTTAGCCCACGAAAGCTTATGCCCAAATAAATTTGTTAGTCTCTAAGGTGCCACAAGTATTCCTCATTCTTTTTGTGGATACAGACTAACATGGCTACCACTCTGAAACCTGTCACCAAAAATTTCCAGTGGCTGGAGATAGGACACTTGATGGGGAGGGCTCTGATTTACTACAAAAAATTCTTTACCAGGCTCTGGCTAGTGGATCTTGCCCAAAGGTGGGCTACCACACACCACACAACAAAAACACTAACCCAGGAACCTATCCTTGCAACTAAGCCCGTTGCCAACTCTGTCCACATATCTATTCAAGTGACACCATCGTAGGACCTAATCACATCAGCCATGCCATCAGGGGCTCGTTCACCTGCACATCTATCAATGTGATATATGCCATCATGTGCCAGCAATGCCCCTCTGCCATGTACATTGACCAAACCAGACAGTCTCTACACAAAAGAATAAATGGACACAAATCTGACATCAGGAATCATAACATTCAAAAACCAGTTGGAGAATATTTCAATCTCTTCAACAAAAAACCTTCAAAAACAGACTCCAACGAGAAACTGCAGAACTGGAATTAATTTGCAAACTGAATCCATTAAATTAGGCTTGAATAAAGACTGGTAGTGGCAGGGTCATTACACAAACTGAAAACTATTTCCCCATGCTAAGTTTTCCCCTACTGTTACTCACACCTTCTTGTCAACTGTTTGTAATGGGCCATCCTGATTATCACTAGAAAAGTTTTTTTTCCTCCTGCTGACAATAGCCCACCTTAATTGATTAGTCTCTTAGAGTTGGTATGGCAACCCCCATCTTTTCATGTTCTCTGTGTGTGTGTATATATATCTATCTATATCTATATCTATATATATCTATATCTTCGTATTGTATGTTCCAGTCTATGCTATGCATCTGATGAAGTGGGCTTTAGTCCATGAAAGCTTATGCCCAAATAAATGTGTTAGTCTCTAAGGTGCCACAAATACTCCTCGTTCTTTTTTTGGAACTATTTGCTAACGACAGTCATGGATGGGCCATTGTAGGCAACCTCATTATTCCAAAACCTCCATCAATTTATCAAGCTCTATCTTGAAACAAATTAGGTTTTTTCCTCACTTCACTCCTCTGATGGTTACAAACCTTTATCTAATTTCAAGCCTAAAATTCTTGGTGGCCAATTCATATCCATTTGTTCTAGTGCCAACGTTGGCCCTTTACTTAAATAACTCCTCTCCCTCCTTGGTGTTTATGACTCTGATGTATTTATAGAGAGCAATCATATCTCTGCTCATCATTCATTTTGTTAGCTCCTCAAGTCTCCTCTCATAGGGTAGGTTCTCCATTCCTCTGATCATCCTAGTAGACTTTTTCTGCACCTGTTACAGTTTGAATTCATCTTTCTTAAACATGGGAGACCACAACTGCACACAATATTCCAGATGAGGTCTCACCAGTGCCTTGTACAATGATAACAGCACTTCCTTATCTCTGCTACAATACCTTGCCTGATGCATCCTGGGACTGCATCATATTTGTGGCTCATAGTTATTGTATAATGGACCAATACACCCAGGTATTTCTCCTCCTCTATCATTTTTAACTGATATGTCCCCATCTTATAGCAAAAATGCTTGTTGTTAGTCCCTACGTGCATGACCTATCACTTTGTACTATTAAATTTTGTTCCATTTCTCATACTTCTTTTTTCAAGGTTATCTAAATCTTCTTCCATGATATTCCTGTCCTCCTACGGACTGGTAATACCTTCCAACTTTGTGTCATCCACAAATTTTATTAGCACACTACCACTTTTTGTGCCAAGTTCATTAACAAAATTATTAAATAAAAGTTATCGCAAGACCAACACTTGAGAAACTCCATTAGTAACCTCATTCCAGCCTGACAGTTCACCTTTCAGCACAACCCATTATAGTGTTCCCTTTAACTAGTTCCTTACCCATCTTTTGATTCTCATATTAATCTCATCTTCCCCAATTTAACTAATAATTCCCATGTGGACATCATTTGTGGGGCAGCAACACAGATTTTGTTAAACTAACTTCCCCTCTTTCTCCTTCAGATTAGGCTACAGGCAGAGGTGACGCATGGGCGGAGGCACACGGGGTCATGTGCCCCCCTCCCAAAAAAAACCAACCTTTAAATTTTGCCCTCCCTCATCAATAGTTACAGGTCATCTCTGGTTACAGGACATTTCCATGTCTGGAAAAAAATAGAATTGTGACACAACAGCCTCATTCGTTTAGCCTCTTTAATATTCATTCTCCTATTTGTAGTAGATCTTGCCTTTAAGAAACCTGGGAAGGGCCCATATCAGTCAGTGCAACAAATCGCCTGAATTTAGATGTCTTGCATATGTACCCATACTTGCTAGGTGTGGCACTCTGTCCCCCTCTAGTGGCAGCTAGACCAGCTAGAGATTGAGGAGTCTGCTACAGCCTTCGCTAAGGGAGATGTGTCTTTAAACTCATGCATTAAGCTCCAAAGGTCCCAAGTTTGATCCCAGCCGACAACCACCAGCATCTGTTGGCATTACACATGCAGAGTGGTTTCTTATTAAGCTGCAGTGGAGATCTGTTTTTTGGAATCTCTTGGGTCTTCTCTCTGTGGGCTTGTCTAGGCAAGGATAAAAAGTGTATTTTTAAATCATGTTAGCTGGTAATTGTGAAACCTTGAGGGGAGCTGATGATACCTAGAGGGTACGTCTCTACCAACTAACATGTTAAAGTACAACTTACCCTGTGTAAATTACAGTTTTAAAATGTGTTGCTTACAACAATTTAGGTTTACACCTTTTATCCTAGCCTGGAAAAGCCCTTTGTCAGCCTCCTCCATATCCAATACCAAATCAGGGATATTACATTGTCCTTGCTTTTTACAAACACAGCTATTTCCCCCTTTCTTTGCCTTAATTTTCCAACAAATAGTAGAAAAAGGCATCGTGGGCATGTACTTTCCATCGATGACCTAATGATTTTTTCCTTGAGAACATTATAGTGGCTAAGAAAGGATGAGGTACTGCACTGTGCTCCACTAGACTGTTATAGCACTGAACTGAAGCTGTGTTACATCAGTGTAAGGCTGCATGCAGAGATCTGCCACACTGTAGACCATCACTTTATAATATGTCACTTAACACACAAAGTGTATACAAGATGATCCAGCACCACCAAACATACTATACCAGCCACACCTACTGATTCTGATAATGTATCCTGTAACAAACAAAACAAGGAAGGTATGTCATGACAGCCAATATAGCAGGAAATGAAAAAGCTGGCAGGAGATTCCGTATCATGGAAGGAAAATTAGCCATCTGTTCAAAGGCAGCTGATAATTATTTTGGAAACCTTCAAATACAGAATTTAAAGGCAGCTATGGGTAAAATTCACACTATCTTCATGAGAAGAGGTAGGGGATCAGAGAAAACAAGAAGCAATACCAGCATAGCGCTAGCCAGTGGTTACTACTTTCACACAGAGAGTGTCTCACTTGTAACAATGAACCTAATCTTTCCCTGATCCACACTCAAAAACACCCTGCATCCTGATTTGGCGCTTCCAACAGAGAAGAAGGTACAGCCACTTTTAAGCCATCCTCCTTTTCTCCCCTTTCCAAGAACTTGCAGAGAGCCATCCAAGGGCTCCAGGGCCAGTGTGCTACCTACGTACTATGGGGTGTCCATACAAAAGTGCATTCCCATCCTTTTATGTCATTTGTTACATGCCTGATTGACATTTATTATATGGCATGAGAACTAATATAAGTAATATCTTTTAAGAATTAAAAATAAAGCTGCTAATGGGAAAGGTGGCACTGGTGACATGGTGGATATATGTGCACTCATCTTAGCTCTAGAAATCAGAGTTCAAACAGTTTGATAAAGACCAGTGGCTGTAACATTGATATCCTGTTGACATGAATGATGACTTTAAATGAATGGAAGGTTAGGTTTTCTTATAAATGGGATGTTTCTATAGATCCTGACAGAGCCTCCCAAATGGTTCTTCTCTAAGATGAGATTTATGAGTGTACTTTTGGAACTACTGGTTTATTGTTGCCTTTTTGTCTTGGGCTGTGACCTCATTGGATTTCACAAGTGAAAGGGAGTTTCAGTCTGGTCACTGACTGAATGGGGACCTTCTAAGACAATCTTATGTGCTACAGGAAAGGATGCTGGTGATTCAGTAGGCAGGGGCGGCTCTCACCATTTTGCCGCCCCAAGCAGTTGCCGCGGCCCCGCCCCCGACGCAGGCAGACGTAGCTGGGCCCCGCCCCTGACGCCTGGCAGACGTAGCGGGGGCCCCGCCCCTGATGCCTGCTTGCGTCGGGGGCGAGGCCCCGCTACATCTGCTTGCGTCAGGGGCGGGGCCCTGCCCCCGACGCAGGCAGTCCCAGTCCCTGGCGGCAAGGGAAGAGCGGTGGACCTGCTGCCCCATTGCCGCTGCGGCAGGCGATAATGGGGCGGCAGTCCAAGTCCCGCAGTGGCAATTTGGTGGCGGGAAGAGCGGAACCGCTGCCAAATTGCCACTGCGGGACTCAGACTGCCACCCCATTCTCGATGCCGCCCCAAGCACCAGCTTGGAAAGCTGGTTCCTGGAGCCGGCCCTGTCAGTAGGTGGACTCCCCTTTGAGTCAGTACTGAGCCAAAGATAGTAGGATATGGAGGTGCTGCCTTTTGGATGAGATATGAGAATCAACCAGCTGTGATCATAAAGGCTCCTATGGCATTTTTATTAAGCACAGTGGAGTTAACCCTGATGTTCTAGCCAAACTTTAGTCTGGGAATTTACATTCTGCCTAACTAAATTCCCCATTCAGTTCTGGTAACAGTCCTCATTTCTTATCCTGCCTATTGTGTAGCATTGCAGTGTGCTATTAAGCAGCTATTGTATTCCACCTAAGGGGGTGAATAAAATGATCTAGGTATACACTTTAAAGGCCAGATTGTGACTAACCACTACATGAGTGCATAGGGTTGCGGGGAGGGTAAAAGGAACCTCCTTGTTTTGCACCCCACAAAAGAGTCATGCACATGACTCAGAGCCTCAAAGGTATTTAAGTGCCCACTTCCCAAAGATTTTAATGGGAGTTAGGTGCCTAAATATCTTTGAGAATCTGGGCCAATGTAGCTAGGGTGTAGAGGTACTGCTAAATATACCCGTGAGTGACAGCTACTTGGAAAGGCCAGGGAGTCTCTGGAGCAGTGCGATGGTAATCTGGCGCAGGGTGAAGTACATCCAATAATTCCTCCAAGGGTAGCAGAACTACTGCTCCAGCATGAGCTGCCTGTGAGAAACTGGGAGAAATTTTCCTTGACTCTGCCAGCAGTTGCAGAAGAGGAATTCTGGCTGGAGACTCTAATGGAATGAGGCCTCTCTAATACACCTGTAAAAGGCAAAATCTAGCCCTCTGTTTGCGAAGTGATTGGGAATCTTTAAATCTGAAAGGATTAGTGCTGGAATACATTATTATTTTATATTGACTCAGCTATTACATTTCACTTGCAATATATTTAAAGCATAGCTTTCTGTGATAAGACTGTGCCATACCAAGAGTGGTGTACTGTTTATTGCTATAGACCTATTGCAATTATTTCTATTTGGACACCATCTCAAAAAAGATAGATAGGAATTGGAAAAGGTTCAGAAAAGGGCAACAAAAACAATTAGGGGTATAGAATGGCTTCCGTATGAGGAGAGATTAATAAGACTGGGACTTTTCAGCTTGGAAAAGAGGAGACTAAGGGGGATATGATAGAGGTCTATAAAATCATGAGTGGTATCGAGAAAGTAAATACGGAAGTGTTATTTACTCCTTCTCAATAACAAGGTGCCACCAAATGAAATTAATAGGTAGCAAGTTTAAAAGAAACACAAGAAAGTCTTTTTTCACACAACACACTGTCAACCTCTGGAATTCCTTGCCAGAGGGTGTTCTCATAAACTTTAAGGTCAGAAGGGACCATTATGATCATCTAGTCTGACCTCCTGCACAATGCAAGCCACAGAATCTCACCCACCCACTCCTGGAATAATCCTCTCACCTATGTCTCAGCTATTGAAGTCCTCAAATCATTATTTAAAGACTTCAAGATGCAGAGAATCCTCCAGCAAGTGACCTGTGCCCGATGCTGCAAAGGAAGGCGAAAAACCTCCAGGGCCTGTGCCAATCTACCCCGGAGAAAAATTCCTTCCCGACCCCAAATATGGCGATCAGCTGAACCCTGAGCATGTGGGCAAGACTCACCAGCCAAACACCCAGGAAAAAGTTCTCAGTAGTAACTTCTAACATCCCATCACCGGCCATTGGGCCTATTTACCACTGATAGTCAATGGTCAATTAACTGCCAAGATCATGTTATCCCATCAAACCATCCACAATACTATAACAGGGTTCAAAAAGGAGCTAGATAGATTCATGGAAGATAGGTCCATCAATGGCTACTAGCAAGGATGGGCAGGAATGGTGTACCTAGCCTCTGTTTGCCAGAAGCTGGGATTGGGTGACAGGGCATGGATCACTCTACAATAACCCATCTGTTCATTCCCTTTAGGGCACCTGCCATTGGCCACTGTCAGAGGACAGGATACTGGGCTTGATGGACCTTTGGTCTGACCTAGTATGTCCGTTCTTGTGTTCTTATGACACAAATAGAACCAGGTTTGGTGGTCATGTATCCCACTGCCTCCTGGCTATTAGTCCACATTACAAAACAACCAGGGAATCTGGCCAAATTCAGCTTGGTGAATTACCACATTATAAATCCTCACATAACAATAACCACATTCACCTCTTTCCCCACTCCCATGCTCAAGTCAGTATTAGTGGGTGAAGTCATCCATATACAGAACACTTCATATATAGGACCATATCCTCAGCTTGTGTAAACTGGCATAGCTCAGTGGAACTACACTGATTTACACCAGCTGAAGATCTGGCTGATAGTCTGCAAAGTGATTAAAGCTTTGGATCCTTTAGGATAAAGGTACTTTATACAGAAAGTATAACATATAATACACACACAGAAAAACAGCAAAATAAATGCTGAGCACAGGATGTGCATCATTGATTGCGCTCTAATCACTCTTCAAGTTGGCTTGTTTTAATATTTATAGAGATAGGCTCTTGCCCACAATGGACATTTCTGACCACCAGTGTTAATGAACTAAACAGCAGCAAGAAGTCAGTAAGGTTGTACTTACTCTTTTGTGACTCCATCTGTCCTGATAGTAAATAAAAAATTAAAATGATGTCTGGTCAGGGGGAAGTGCCCTGCATCATTTATCATTTGATTGCAAGCCATTAGTATAATATAAATTGACCCAAGCCCACTAATCTTTTTTTAATAAGCCTCATTATTTTTTGTAAAGAAACATTTTTTTTTAGTGTTGTTCTTTTCAGTGCTTCTGCATCCCATCTTCAGAGAATGCCTGGAAAGAAGTCTTTATCCCAGGGAAACAGATGGCGAAAAAAAACCCAAGTGAATCACTAGTGATTAGGTCAGTGTCATGGGCTGCTTGCTGCCAAGGTTAGATGGCATGACTTCTGCTTCCCTGGATCTCAGCAACGTGGTGAAGGCAATGATGCCTGTGTTAAGATGAAAGTGGGGAAATGTGATAAGATGAGATGGGGGGGGGGCTATTATAGAGGAGAGCTAATCATTACCTCTTGCCCAGCATTGCTTAAAGCACCACACTAAATAGAAATTATAGAGATTACGACCAGAAGGGACCACCAGATCATCCAGTCCGACCTCCTGTATATCACTGATCACCAACACACCGGCACCTGCACACTAAACCCAACAGCCAAAATGAGACCAAAGTACTGCAGCCCACAGGAGACTAAACTATGTATGTGCCATAGGCAGAGAACAGGAAGAACCAAGGCACATCAGCAACCAAGGCCCCTGCAGTGGCAGGGACTTGACTAACTGAGATGTACTCAGATGATAACGGCAAGTGATTCGCACCCCATAGTGCCAAAGAAGGTCACTGCCAATCTGATCTGGGAGAAAATTCCTTTCTAACTCCACATATGGTGATCAGTTAGACACTGAGCATATGAGCAAGAACCAGCCTGCCAAGCATCACTTGTACTTGAGGACTGGAAAATAATACTAGAGTGAAGTAGCTACATGCAAAAGCTTCCTCGTGCATCAATCAAGAATTAATAGGAACAGGAGCATGCAAAATACAGACACAATTCCTGCTTGGCTGGGGAAGTGCACCCCCTGCTGTGTGCCAGTGGGGCCAGCAGGAGTCCTTGTACCTTTCTGCCTGGTTTGACTGTTGCCAGGGAGAGTGAAGACAAGACAACTATAGTATGGGACATACTTCTGTTATTTTAAACTAGACTCCTCTCTTTGTGGTCATTGAGTTTCCTTTCACCCAGGAAAGCCTCTGTTGCTTTATTTCTTTCCACCTCCCTCCCTTGAACTAATTTATAGCTTTGCAGTAGCAATATTGTAGTTAACATTGAAATGGCACTTCCATTCTAACCTTTATTTTATTCCTTTCATTTGGGTTCATTACTTCAGTTACCATAAAAATGTCCTTTCTAGCAATCCTTCACCTCCTCTTCCCTGGCAAAAAATATTTGTCATTCCCCAAGGACATTATAAACACTAGACAGCTGATCCTGGGCTCTCTCTTTCAGAGCCTGTGGATTTGTCTTCGATGACAGTTACTGGAGGTAAAAATCCACAGGCTAGTTCAATAAAGTCTGTTTAGAAGAGAATCAGAGTTTCCAAAGATTTTTAAAGAATGTATATCTGCCCTTTATATTTAGATAGAGGGAGAAAGAACCAGGCTTTATCTTCCTTTCCCTGACTGTACTGTACTTCTCTGCTTTTATTTTTAGATTTCTAAGACCCTCCCCCCCCTCCCCAAGGGATCTGACTGCAAACTTACGAAGAGATATTACATTAAAAATCACATAGTCAGCACGTAGTCTTGTGTTTTACTTTTTGTGTAAGCTACTCCCAGACCAATTGGATGGCATCAGTCAACAAATAATTAGGGTACAAAGGAAAGCAAAATAAACACTATAAAGGTCCATGAGTTCCCTGCATCTTCATTCTCCTATTTGGTTAGATAAAGAGAGAGAAAGGGTCAAGAGGTGAAGTTCACTGAGCTTTGGTTCCTCAAAGCATACACCCCTTCCACAGATAGTGTTACCAAGAGAGTACATTGAAATTATTCACACAAAAAAGGTTGTTCTCTGAAAGATGGCCTTTTCCCAAAACTTCTCATGAAAACAGGTCACCTTTATCGAACTTATCTATTTTTAATGAAATTTTCCATGATATTATAAAATTTTGCCAGTCATTCTTGACGTATTTTTAAATCATCAAAAATGCATTGACCATAACCTACATTTTCTTACTGATCTAGATTTTCAGTAAGTAAAACATTCCACAATTCCAAAAATTATGTTGGTAATAATATGCGTTAAAAACTCTTTTAAAAATAGCATGGAAAAATTTCACCCCCCAAAATGGGGAAAGGGTCCATTTCAAACCCTACAAAATAAGAACTTTGAAATTTCAGTGTTTTTCACTATTGTTTTAAAAAAATAAATAAACAAAATATCAGCTATCTCTAGCCATTATTAGTGGGCTGATTCATTTTAAATGTCATGGCAGAAATAAGATTTGAAAAAAAGAGCATGGAAGGTTATTGGCTAGCCCTGATGGTGTGTGCCATTTGCTCCATCTATGGCACCATGAATCAAAACATTAAGTACTAGGAAAATTAATCCTTTCAGAATTCTGCATATCTGCTTCTGGAAGAATTCTGGTGCTGGGAAAATGCCAACGGGCAGCCTCTTTTCAAATGCAGACTGCCTGTGGCTAGGGAGAAGGCCTGTTACAAGCATCTTACTATATAATCATCTTTTATGGAGATTATGAAACTTCCTCCAATGCACATGGTTAGTGGCCATTGTCAGTGATAGGATATGTGATTAGGCAGACGATTGGTAATTTGAAGCAGTTGAAAAAAATAGAAATATTACTAGAGCTTTATGGCAGGGATTAGCTTGAACCTGCTCTTTCAGGGGACAGAGGAAAAAACACAACAAATTATATTGATTACTTCTGCCCACTCCTTCTCTTTCATTTATCTTCATTTATAACAATTTAGAATGTCATTGTTATTAGGTGTGTAATTGGATTCTTCTGAGGAAAAGAGGTCAGATAGAAGGATTTTTAAATTTGCTGACTGTTACATTGGTTCAGTGAGTGCTGTGCATAATGGTCATAGTATATAAAAATCAATAAATAATTACAACATAATGGAACTGCTTCTTAATGGCTTAAATTATTGATTCTGTTTTGTAATCTGAACTGATGTCTTTGGGGCAGTTTTTTTCTGTTGTTCCACCTGGGCTTTTGAAGGGCGAAAGGTGAAATGAATAAGATGTCCTGGTCTGGGAAGTGTCTGCTCAAACAAACCACTGATGGAGTTAGCAACCACAGAGCTCCTGACCTTTTGCTCACTCCATTACAGGGGAGGTAACCAGTGGCTTCGCCAGATTAAAAGGATTTACAGTATTTTCACTGTGAATGGGCACAAATAAGCAATGATTATCAAGTTATTACCAGGTCCATCGTCTTTTGACCATAAGGATGGAAACGGGGCACTAAACTTTGCATTCCTCTCTGAACTGCCGAAACATCCTTTCAATTGGGATTTAATTAAAAATGGAGTTCTCACAGTAGAGAGTTCCCATAAGTTAAGTTGAGGGAACTGACATAAGAGCATGGTTTGGTTTATGGTGGTAAGGGGTGAAGGTTTTTACATCTAAATCTGAATAAGTAATATTTAACTCCAAAATAAATCAATAGGACGTTGAAACCTTTTAGCCAATATAGAGAGAGATTCTGTGCTGCATCTACTGAGAGACATAGAGAGGAGGTGCTGCCCAGGGGAAGGCATCTGCCTAACTTACTGGGGATGCCTAGGGATTGGTCTGCAGCCCAAATACCTCACAGTGTAAAGCTTCTTGAGCGTGCTCTCTGCCACCCCCAATTCCACCTCTAGAATGTCCTCTGTGCTGGGGATACAAGCGGAAGATCTCCTGCACTGGGACAATTCTCCCTGTACCCATAGCAGCCCCTTTACACTCCTGGAGTAGCTTATAGGGGCTGTAGAAGGAACCCCCCAGAACTAGCCCCATAAATTCCATGATAGAGTGAGCAGACCACGATGCTGTAAACAGACCAAATTTGTTGTCCCGTAGTAAAATTTAGCTAGAACTTTCCCCCTGTTTGTTGGACACCTGATAATTTCATGATTTTAATGTCTAGGTCTCACTGTCCCATCTGCTTTCAACAGAAGCATGTAACAGCATGATACCAAAGCAAAGGTGGAGGGGAGAAAATAACCAGATTGTTGTTTCTTTCCTAAATGCTGGGATGGCTGCCAGGCGTTGGTGCTATCTGCATTGAGTAATGCAGCTCAGTAAATAGTTTTATTTAGTTATCAAATGCAAATGACCTGAAAGCAACATTTATAGCTGAAACTCAGTGCTGCCATATGGGAGCTCTAGGTTCCAAAACAGCCTCAAGGCCCTTATTCCCTGAGTGGAGACCTTAAGAGTGTGGGCTCACTGCCCAGTGAAGACATGAAGATCTAGTTAAAGGTTTTAATTTATAACTGCTGCAGGGGAGGGGGAATGAATATAATCAAAAAGGGGAAGGGAAGGGGAGGGTGTCCAGAATTATGGATGAGTGAAAAGCCTAGTGTCATCTGATGCCTGGAACCCCTCTTTAGAGATTTTTTCTTCAAGGTTAATAAGAGAAAAAGAAACGTACATTAAATTGCCTAGGGAGGTTGTATAATCTCCATCACTGGAGATTTTTAAGAGCAGGTTAGACAAACGCCTTTCAGGGATGGTCTAGTCTAGATAATACTTAGTCCTGCCATGAGTGCAGGGGACTGGACTAGATGACCCCTTGAGGTCCCTTCCAGTTCTATGATTCTATGATTATGGGCCAAATTCACTTAAGCCCCCAGGCAGTCCCATGCACATTATACTTCAGCATCAGATGTGGCATTGCAACAACCTACCTATTGGGGAGCTGGGGGACTTTCATTACCCCTGGGGAAGTACATGGATCCTAGTGTTTATCTTCCTCTGCCACCACCAATAACCCATCTGTCCAAGAGAGTCTGACTGGGACTTGGACAGCTTCATTGAGCTTTACATAGAACATTTTCATTGGTCTTTACAGCTGAAAAAATAAAATTTCAGAGGTGTTATGGGACTAATCTAGGAAAAAACGTGTGTTTGGCTTGGGTAGTAAACAATCATGTTGACAATGAAATGGTAGTGTCATTCTGTGTTTACATCTACCCTTCATATGCAGGACCAAAAGGCTTGGCCTGCCACCCTCTGGCTCACATGCCAGGGGTTTCCAAGCTCTTCCTTCCAGTACGTGTAAAGAAGGCCAGGGAGTTATTGTACAGAGAGCAATCTAGGACACTGGTGGGCCTCCAGCTCTGAAGTCAGAGGGAGGAAATGATCATGCCACTACTGTTTTGTTCCTGCAGGCTGCAGAGGGATATCTGGGTGACCCAAATAGAGAACTGCTGCAAGAACTCACAAAACAGCATTTACTGGAAAGATGCACTTACTTCAATTTAACCAGACAACCCTTTTTGATCCATTTATCAAAGCTCTTGCAGTTCTCATTTAAAGACCCAGGCAAAATAATAATAAATACTGAGGAAAGGATATTCATCTGTATCCAGAGCATTTCAATAAATAAAAAATAAGTTTGAAATAAATCAGTTTAGCCCCACTGCTATTTGCCAATGCCTGTTTCTAATGGCAGTCGTGTCCCTATTACCCTTCTTTCAAAAACCAAACACATTCAAGCAATTGAATGTCTTTGTCAGCTCATTCAATATGTCCCTGTCTGCTGATTATTTAGTCTCATTGCTTCATGACATTGGAATTCCTGATTTTGCCCAAACCCCTGAAGTATATATGTAGGCAACAAAGTAAGCAATAATTCTCCTTGCTTTTAGTATTGTGCATACCCACTGGCTTGCAATGCTCCTAGCTCCCCATTGAAAGAAGCAGCGTAACAATATTATAATGAATGCCAACTCATTATTCAAATATTGCAGATAATTTCCCCATCATTTTCATGTTCCTATGGCAGCATGCTGCAATCTTTCTCCTCCTACATAAGATTCTGTAAAACAAGAAAAGATTACTGTAATCCTTTTCTTCCCATGTCACACAAGTGCTGTAATCATCTTGCTATGTCAGATGCAAATTTCTATCCATAAATGTCAAGTCTGACTTCACAAAAGTTGCAGTAAACGGCAATGTATTTGTGTAGGTTTTTTATCAGAGCAAATACACTGATAGGCGATTGATAGGTCGTAATTCAATCTCTGGGTTTCTTCTGGCATTTATAAACAATTCAGGAGTGTTCTCCCTTTTCATTAAGCCTTTGATTGAGTTATGTCCTGGTGTACAATTGCCTGATATGCACATGTCTGTATACAATGAATTTAAGGGCATACATACATGCATTAGAATACTGTCAGCGCTCCTCTTAACCATACAATGGGTAAATATCTAAGCTAAAGGGAGGAGTGGCAACTTCCCCAGTGCCATGCTGACTTCTGGGAGTGGGACCGATTTGTGGAAAATCCTCTGCTTGGGATGATAGAGACCAAGCTCATACCTTAGAGAGACTCCACTACAGAGAAATATTGATTATGGCCTCAGAAAAGACTTGATTCTCTCTAATGCTAAGGCTGCATCACTCTAGCACTGTAAAGAGGCTTTACAGTGTGTGTGTGTGTGTATACATGCCATTTAATTTAAGGCTCCTTTACAGTGCCAGAGTGCAGCAACGGGGCTTTAGTAGAAATGGAAATCCAGTTCTCTGAAGCACATGGTGAGAAGAAAGCTGTCACAGTGACAGCTGCCTCAAGGGGAAACTTCCAAATGACAAAGTGGGTAATAAGCCCCTCTTTGATATGCCTAGAACGTGAAAAGGCAATTGCACTTTGAATTGTGCAATTAAACCTATTTAGTCTCAGAAATAATGGTTAGCAGAAGAGGGGTCACAGAGTAGGGGCTTGATTTTCAAAGGCACAAATGGCAGTTAGGTGCCTAACTGCCACAGAAAATCAATAGGTACGAAGCATCCCATCGCTGGAGGCATCTCCTCTAGGTTCAGATCCTGGGGAAATTGCACTGCAGCTGCCTGTATTCTCTCTATGGGTCATTAGAGAAGTTTAATCCCTGGACCTTTCTCTACTGTTGTATGTAGTTGTATTAAATTTGATTGAACCAAAATTGTTCTCTAAGGAATATTTCAATAGAAATCAAACCCTGGCTTATATGTTTCTTTTCTATGAAACATCATAAGAATAATCCCAGTGTGATCTTTTGGAAACCCAGGTGACCTTTTCACTACCATATTAAACTGTCTGAGAGGCAGGCTGCCTGGGGAAGAGAAATTCTCAATTTCATGCTATCAGGTGAATGAAATGGCACCTTGAGGATAGCTTCCAAAGCAAGGTGTAAAAAACTGAAAGTGTGCTGGGGCAGGAGCCAAGGTCTTTGGCCGTAATAAAATCATAAGGAACCTCAACATCTTGTTAATTTCTATAGTTTCAATCCAACCCTTATATTTCCCGATGTCCATGGGTACTGACAATGCAGCAGACTTAGCTGCATAGTGGACAGTATATAGGACACTCGGGATAAATACTTATTAAAAAAAAAGGAATCAATTTGTGAGTAGCTGACAAAATAAGGAAGCATTGTTTGTAAAGCATGGATCATTCCAGACTAAACTGATCACATTTCCATGACAAAACAACAATGTATAGGGTGGAGAATGGGACTGGGATAGATATATGATCTCTGGATTCCAGCAAAGCCTTTGATATAATACCTCACAGAAAGCTTGTTGACTGACAGTGTGGAGATGTACTGTCTGGCTAATAATGCTGTCCAGGGGGATAATTGGCATATTGAATTAAATTGCTGTTATCTGTGAGAGTGGGGCCTGGAAGGTTTCTGAAACAGGACCAGTGCGGAGAAGAGCAACTAAATCTACAGACAATACAAACCTAATAATTTATACAATTGATGTTAATTCATGGGAAATTAGAGAGGAATCTAGGTTGACATCCTGGCCCCACTGAAGTCAGTGAATGTTTTGCTGTTGTCTTCGGTGGAGCCAGGATTTCACCTCTGGAATTCGGTTGGAACAAAGTGAAAGGTATCCCTTTTTTTGGTATCAAAACACAATCACAACCAACGTACATTCCCACAGAAAAAGTACATCTTAGCCATGGCAGGTGCAAATTCTCCCTAAGGGCCAGATTGACCTCAGTAAGACAACTCATGTAAGTAACTTCTCATCAGTGTTAGCAAGTAGGTCACAATCTAGTCCACTGTTAGCAGTCATGGTATGCAAGTCACTGAAACCAATATAGCTCTGTCATTTTTTCTGTAATGCAAACTGAGGGCCATTTACATTGGACAGTCTCAATTCTGCTAATTCCTTTAAATTGACCTCAGTGTCGGCAAACAGCTTTTTCTGGGGTTGGCCCAAGACTATGGAATGAACTCCCACAGGAACTAAGGACCATTACAAACCTCACCACATTCCACTGTGACTTTGCCTTTTCTAACATAATCATACAGCAGTGTGTGTGTGTGTGTATGTATATGTGTAAATTCACTCTAGTACACATACATCTGCCCCTGGGAACAGGGTGAGAGAACAAACAAGTGACAGATATAAAACATTTTGCTAAACATACAATTGGAAGGGGCTCAGCTACTGCAGTGATGAGTGTGGCATAAAAAGCTACATACAACAGAAAAATAACTTGATCTTCACTGACCTGGAGTCTTGTCTGGTTTCTAGTTTCCTTTGTTTTAATGAAGCTCCTGTACTTTTCATTATTTTCAGGCTTTCATAACATTCTAAAAAAATTCCCTTTGTGAAATAGATTGATAGACTTTAAGGCCAGAAGGGCCTTAAATGATCATCTAGTCTGACCTCCTGCACGTTGAAGGCTACAGAACTTCATCCACCCACTCCTGCAATAGACCCCTAACCTTTGGCTGAGTTACTGAAGTTCTCAAATCATGATTTAAAAACTTCAAGTTACAGAAAATCCAGCATTTATACTAGTTTAAACCTGCAAGTGACCCAAACCCCATGCTGCACTGGAAAGCAAAACAAAAAACAAAAACAAATAAAACCAGGGTCTCTACCAACCTGATGTGGGGGGAAATTCCTTCCCAACTCCAAATATGGTGATCAGTTGGACCCTGAGGATTTTTGCAAGACCCAACAACTGGACACCTGGGAAAGACTTCTCTGTAGTAACTCATAGCCCTCTGCATATAGTGTCCCATCACTGACCATTGAGGATATTGCTGCTAGCAGTCGTAGATCAGTTACATGACATTGTAGGCAGTCTCATCACACCATCCCTAGTATACACTAACGCTTTAAGGGGATGTAAATTACACTAGTCAAGTTATGTAAATTATGCAATTTAAGTCAACGTAAATTACATTGACTTAAAGTGGTGCCTACACCACAATATGTTGACAGGAGATGCTCTCCCATTAACATAACTTCTGCTTTTCATTGAAGTGGATTAATTAAGTCAACGGGAGAGCGCTCTCCTGTCGACTTATCTTGTCTTCACCAGACCCACTAAATCAATGCTGCTGCATCAATCGCAGCTGCATCAATCGCAGCAGTGCCAATTTAGCACATAGTGTAGACAAGGCCTCAGTCTTGAAGCCAGTTAGGTTTTTTGCCACCACTGCTCTCTTTGGAAGGCTGTTCCAGAACTTCCCTCCTCTGATAGTTAGAAACCTTAATCTAATTTCAAGCCTAAACTTGATGGCCAGTTTATATCCATTTGTTCTAGTGTCAACATTAGTGCTTAACTTAAATAACTCCTCTCCCTCCCTGGCATTTGTCTCTCTGATGTAATTATAGAGACTAATCATATCTCCCTTCAGCTTTCATTTGCTTAGGCTAAACAAGACAAGCTCTTTGAGTCTCCTCTCCAAAGATAGGTGTTCCATTCCTCTGATCATCCTAGTAACCCTTCTCTGCACCTGTTCAAATTTGAATTAATCTTTCTTAAACATGGGAAACCAGAATTGCACACAGTATTCCAGATGATGTCTCTCTTTATACAATGCTACTAACATTTCCATATTTCTACTGGAAATACCTTGCCTGATGCATTCTAGGACTACATTAGCCTTTTTACAGATGTATCACATTAGTGGCTCATAGTTATTCTATGATTGACCGATATACCCAGCTATTTTTCCTCTTCTGTCATTTTCAACTGATATGTCCCCAGTTTATAGCAAAATCTCTTGATGTTAGTCCTTACGTGCATGACCTTGCACTTTTCACTTCTCCTTTCTTCCTGACACAAGGAAGAAAGGAGAACAGTAGAATACAGAGCCTGGACTTCAGAAAAGCAGACTTTGACTCCCTCAGGGAACTGATGGGCAAGGTCCCCTGGGAGAATAACATGAGGGGGAAAGGAGTCGAGGAAAGCTGGCTGTATTTTAAAGAAACCTTATTGAGGTTGCAGGAACAAACCATCCCGATGTGTAGAAAGAAAAGTAAATATGGCAGGCGACCAGCTTGGCTTAACAGTGAAATCCTTGCTCGTCTTAAACACAAAAAAGCAGCTTACAAGAAGTGGAAGATTGGACAAATGACCAGGGAGGAGTATAAAAATATTGTTCAGGCATGCAGGAGTGAAATTAGGAAGGCCAAATCACACTTGGAGTTGCAGCTAGCTGGAGATGTTAGGAGTAACAAGAAGGGTTTCTTCAGGTATGTTAGCAACAAGAAGAAAGTCAAGGAACGTGTGGGCCCCTTGCTGAATGAGGGAGGGAACCTTGTGACAGAGGATGTGGAGAAAGCTAGTGTACTCAATGCTTTTTTTGCCTCTGTCTTCACAGACAAGGGCAGCTCCCAGATGGCTGCACTCCGCAGCACGGTATGGGGAGGAGGTGACCAGCCCTCTGTGGAGAAAGAAGTAGTTCGGGACTATTTAGAAAAGCTGGACGAACACAAGTCCATGGGGCCGGATGCACTGCATCCGAGGGTACTAATGGAGTTGGCCGATGTGATTACAGAGCCATTGGCCATTATCTTTGACAAATCATGGCAATCGGGGAGGTCCCGGATGACTGGAAAAAAGCTAATGTAGTGCCCATCTTTAAAAAAGGGAAGAAGGAAGATCCGGGGAACTACAGGCCAGTCAGTCTCACCTCAATCCCTGGAAAAATCATGGAACAGGTCCTCAAGGAATCAATTTTGAACCACTTAAAGGAGGGGAAAGTGATCAGGAACAGTCAGCATGGATTCACCAAGGGCAAGTCATGCCTGACTAACCTAATTGCCTTCTATGATGAGATAACTGGCTCTGTGGATGAGGGGAAAGCAGTGGATGTGCTATTTCTTGACTTTAGCAAAGCTTTTGATACAGTCTCGCACAGCGTTCTTGCCAGCAAGTTAAAGAAGTATGGGCTGGATGAATGGACGGTAAGGTGGATAGAAAACTGGCTGGATGGTCGTGCTCAACGGGTAGTGATCAATGGCTCCATGTCTAGTTGGCAGCCGGTATCAAGTGGAGTGCCCCAAGGGTCGGTGCTGGGGCCGGTTTTGTTCAATATCTTCATCAACGACCTGGAGGATGGTGTGGACTGCACCCTTAGCAAGTTTGCAGATGACACTAAACTGGGAGGAGTGGTTGATACGCTGGAGGGTAGGGATAGGATACAGAGGGACCTAGACAAATTAGAGGATTGGGCCAAAAGAAATCTGATGAGGTTCAACAAGGACAAGTGCAGAGTCCTGCACTTAGGACGGAAGAATCCCATGCACTGCTACAGACTAGGGACCGAATGGCTGGGCAGCAGTTCTGCAGAAAAGGACCTAGGGGTTACAGTGGACGAAAAGCTGAATATGAGTCAACAGTGTGCCCTTGTTGCCAAGAAGGCTAACGGCATTTTGGGCTGTATAAGTAGGGGCATTTCCAGCAGATCGAGGGACGTGATTATTCCCCTCTATTCGGCACTGGTGAGGCCTCATTTGGAGTACTGTGTCCAGTTTTGGGCCCCACACTACAAGAAGGATGTGGATAAATTGGAAAGAGTCCAACGGAGGGCAACAAAAATGATTAGGGGGCTGGAGCACATGACTTATGAGGAGAGGCTGAGGGAACTGAGATTGTTTAGCCTGCAGAAGAGAAGAGTGAGGGGGGATTTGATAGCTGCTTTCAACTACCTAAAAGGGGGTTCCAAAGAGGATGGATCTAGACTGTTCTCAGTGGTAGAAGATGACAGAACAAGGAGTAATGGTCTCAAGTTGCAGAGGGGGAGGTTTAGGTTGGATATTAGGAAAAACTTTTTCACTAGTAGGGTGGTGAAGCACTGGAATGGGTTACCTAGGGAGGTGGTGGAATCTCCTTCCTTAGAGGTTTTTAAGGTCAGGCTTGACAAAGCCCTGGCTGGGATGATCTAGTTGGGGTTGGTCCTGCTTTGAGCAGGGGGTTGGACTAGATGACCTCCTGAGGTCCCTTCCAACCATGAGATTCTATGATTCTATGATTCTATGAATTTCATCCAATTTTCTATTACTCCAGTTTTCAAGGTTGTCCAGATCTTCCTGTATGATATTCCAATCCTCCTCCGTATTGGCAATAACTCCCAACTTTGTTAGCATACTCCCACTTTGAGCCACGGTCATTAATAAAAATGTTAAATAAAATTGGTTCCAAGACCAATCCCTGAGCTCTTTTAGTAACCTCCCTTCACCCTGACAGTTCACCTTTCAGTATGACCCATTGTAGTCTCCCCTTAACGAGTTCCTTATCCACCTTTGAATTCTCACATTAATCCCCATCTTCTCCAATTTAACTAATAATTTTCCATGTGGAATTGTATCATATCCCTTGCTGAAATCCAGGTAGATTAGAGCTACTCTATTTCCTTTGTCTAAAAAATCAGTTACCTTTTCAAAGAAAGAGATCAGGTTGGTCTGACACAATCTACCTTTGTAAAACCATTTTGTATTTTATCCCAATTACCGTCTATCTTTATGTCCTTAACCACTTTCTCTTTCAAAATGTGTTCCAAGACAATTGAGGTCAAACTAACAGGTCCATAGTTTCCCATACCATGTTTTTCCCTTTCTTAAAAATAGGTACTACATTAAAAATTCTCCAGTCATAGGGGTATGACCCCCGAATTTATGGATTAATTAATAATCCTTGCAATTGGCGGATTACCATTTTGCCATGGGCCAGAACAAGTGGAGGCCCTTCCCCACCCCTTCCGCCTGCAATCCCCCCACTTCCCACCATCCCACTCCTGCTGGGTAAATGGGGTTGGGTGCGGGGGCTTCCCCCATTCCACCCACCCAGCGCTCCTGCCAGGGAGCAGGGTTGAGGCGTCGGGGCTTCCCCCTGCCTGCCCGGCACTTCTGCTGGAGAGCAGGGTCAAGGTGCAGGGCCTTCCCCCTCAGGAGCACTGGGTGGGTGGAGTGGGGAAAGCCCTTGCGCCCCAACCCGGCTCCCTGACAGGAGCGCCAGGCAGGATGGACGGGGCACAGAGGCACCCATTTTTATGGGGGCTCCCATTTGGCCATAGTCCCTGGGCATGGGCCCCATTGTCCAAGTGGCTAATCTGCCATGGGCTTGCAATTTCATGTGCCAATTTCTTTAATATTCTTGGATGGAGATTATCTGGGGCCCCCAATTTAGTCCCACTAAACTGTTTGAGTTTTACTTCCCCCTCAGATGTGGTAATTTCTACTTCCGTATCCTCATTTCCATTAGCCACCCTGCCACTACCCCTAAGCACCTCATTACCCTTATTAAAAATTGAGGCAAAGTATTTGTTTAGGTGTTGGGCCATGCCTAGATTATCTTTAATCTCTACCCCATCCTGAGTGCTGAGTGGTCCCACTTCTTCTTTCCTTGTTTTCTTTTTATTTATATGGCTGTAGAACCATTTACTATTGGTTTTAATTCCCTTTGCAAGGTCCGTCAGGCTTTTGACAGTTCTCACTTTATCCCTACAGTTTCCAACCTCCAAGTGGTAGCTTTCCTTGCTGATCCATCCCATCTTCCACACCTCGTAGGCTTTCTGCTTGCTTTTAACCACCTGTTTGAGATACTTGCTTATCCAAGTAGGTCTGCCACCCTTCCCTATGAATTTTCCCCCCTTACTTGGGATGCAGGCTTTAGATACTTTAAGTCAAAGTTATAGAAACTAATTCCAAGTCTCTTCCATATTCAGATCCTTGAGTTCTTCAGCCCAGTTCACTTCCCTAACTAATTTCCTTATTTTTTTAAGTTTGCCCTTTTGAAATCAAGAGTCCTAGTTGCAGACCTATTTTTGTTTATCCTTACAGTTAGCTTAAACTGAATTAGCTCATGATTACTCAAATCAAGGTTGTCCCCTACAACCAGTTCTATCATCTCCTCACTACACACCAATACAAATCTAAAGTGGCATCATTTCTTGTTACTTTGATAACTATTTGTTGAAGAAATCTGTCAGGTATCATATCCAGCAAAATCTGGGCCTTATTATTATTAGTAGCACTTGTTCTCCAATCTATATCTGGGAAATGAAAGTCTCCCATAATCACACAATTCCCTGTAGTATTTATTTCATTAAAAACTTTAAAGAGGTCTCTATCCATATCCAAATTGGATCCTGGGGGTCGGTAGCATACCCAAGCACTATCCCCGGGAGCGTTTGGTAGCTTTCTTCCCCAAAGTGATTTTGACCCAAACAGACTCTGTTTTGTCCATCCCATCACTTCTAATTTCTTTCTGGTCTACCGCATCATTAATATACAATGCTACTCATCCACCTTTACCTTTATTTCTGTCTTTCCTGAACAGCACATACTCTTCAATAGCTGTACTCCAGCCATGACTACTATTCCACCCTGTTTCTGTTATCCCTATAATATCTGGTTTCACTTGACACACCAGTAGTTCTAGTTCTTCCATTTTGTTACCCTGGCTCTTTGCATTGGCGTACAAACATCTTAGTTGTTACTGCTTGGCTTCACACAGATTCCTTTCCCACTTAGGTACAGTCATTCTATTGCCAGTATCGCTACCTGACTGTTAGCATCATTGGTATTGGTGCTATCTTTCCTCTTAATGTTCATTCACACTGCTGTTCCTTTCTCCATTGTTGTAGTCTCTCTTTCTTGATTTTCCTCCCGGTCAATATTAGTATCAGGCATGGGGATTACATGAGCATCTCCTAGCCATCTCCCCCTGATTCCTAATGTAAAGCTCTTTCAATCAGTTGTGCCACTCTCAATCCAGCAAGTCCATTTCCCTCCATACTCAGGTGGAGTCTATCCCATGAGAACAGTCCTCTGTCTGTGAATGCCTCCAAGTGGTCTCACATCCCAAAGTCCTCCTCATAGCACCACTGCCTGAGCCATCTGTTGATCATCATCTTGTCTCTCCTTTGTTCTCCTCCTCAAAGGACAGGTAGAATCACCCTGAATATCACCTGAGCCTCCATTTGTTTAAGCATCTTCAGCAGCCTGGTGTAAGGCGGGGGCGGACTCACCCCTGCAGCGCCTCCTGCTGGTTGTAAGGGAATTAGCTCGTCCAGCCTCCGGAGCGCTCTCTGCAGGCTGGTGATCCGCCTGACCACTCTGGCCCAGTGTCCCTCCCAGGACCTGGTGCCCCTTTCTCTTGGGTGCTGCCCCCTGGCAGTACCCCACAGCCTTAATCCTAGGTTCTCCCCCTCCCCAGGGGAACCCCCACCCACTATCCCCACTTCACCTCAGTCATAGGCTACTGCCAGTCACCAGCTAGCCCCCGTGCCCTGGGGCAGACTGCAGTATCAGCCACTCATCACTGGCAAAGGGGATTTGGACCTGCTGACTCTGCCTACCTGTGGGCTGCCACAGCCTGGGGTTTTCTCAGGCCAGAGCTCCCTAGCTCCTCTGGCCTTTCCCCAGCCCTGCTCCACTCTAGGTACCTGCTCAGGTCCCTGCAGCCAGGCCCTTCTCTCTCTAAAGGCAGAGAGAGACTCTTTTCTCTTGGCTCACTGCACTCTTATAAAGGCCAGCTAAGCCTTAATTGGGGTGTGGCCCCATCTGAGGTCACCCACCTCCCGGGTTTACAATAGGTACAGCCCTCTCCTGGGCTGCTTCAAGCCCCTCAGGGCCTGAGCGGGGTGCCACCCCGCTACACCTGGCATAGTCTCCATTGATGTGTTCTAGAAAGAATCCAGAAGCATCATTTGCTCCCATGTGAAGGACAATCAGTGGACTCTTTCCCATTAGGATCCTCTTCAGCCTCAGGTCTTCATCCATTATCTTATCTTCCAGCAGACAGCACACCCTTCTATTCTCTGGATTAGCTCTGGTAACAATCCTGTCCTTTCTTCTGAGTAGGGAGTCACCAATACGTAGACCTGCCTCTTCCTGTTGTTGGTGTGATTCTCCAGCTTTCTTCCTGTTCTTTCTGGCTGCAAGTCCGCTTGTCTTTTGTTCTCACTTTCAATCTTCTGAGAGTCATCCTCTGTCCTCCAGGGGCTCTGAACTCTGGCTATCTTCATTGACTCTTCCCCTTTTCTTGTAGGACTTGCTGGTCTTCTCTACTCTCTTGCCCTCCCACCTTCTGTTACTGCCTGATGCACCCCTTCTTCATTTTCCAACTCAGCAAACCTGTTCCTGAGCTCTATTTCTCCTTCAATAGCTGGTCTTTTCCTCTGCCTGGTTCCCATAGTAACATGCTTCCACTGGCCACTTTCCTCACCCACCAGTCTACCTTCAAAATTCTCCAGTCCAGCTTGCATCTGTGAGTCTTGAGTTTTCCCTTCACCCTCCTCTCGCCGTCTCTCCATCATCTGCTTGAATCCCCTTCAAAACTCTGCCATAATGTTTCATGCTTCTTCTCAGGTCAAGGATACATTTATTTAGGAAGTTTGTTATGACTCTGTTTAGTTGATTTTGACATAATTGGGGAAAAGAGAATGTTGCTCATAATCCAAACATTATTCCATAAGCTTGGACTGATTCTCCATTCCCCACACCTTGTGTAGTCATTTACACCAGTGTAAATCAAAATGGGAGCACTTCACACACAATTTGCACTGGTGAAAATGGCTAAATGAGGTGCAGGAAAATGAAGAATTGGGCCACTCTGCTGTTCTTTGGGGAAAAATGGAATCAACTTTTATTCAGTGAGAAGGGACGTCTTTGAGATGTTTAGCAAAATGAAATAATTCTGTTACATATGGACCAAATTATCTGCTGGCCTAACTCCACTGACTTCAATGGAATTGTGACAGCAGAAATATTGGCCCCCAATGTGCAACTTTGTCTACTAATTTCTTAAGAACATATAGAGGTGTTATGCTGCAGGGTGTATATATCTGAGCACTACATATTTCAAATGCTGTATAAGCCAGTTAAACATAGTCTAGTTGGGAGACCTGGTCAAAATATGCCAACTGTCTTTGAGCCCGCCCCTCAGAGGGAGAGGCGATGACCTGGAAGTAGAAAGGCGGGCCTTCAGAACTAACTTGAGAACCAGCTGCTGGGGAGGCCGGACGCAGCCAGCCTAGCCCGCGACTGGGAAAACCCCAGAGCCCCGGGCGCACGCCAAGACTGGCCAGACCTGCCTTGCGCCCGCTCTCCGGAGGAGGTGCCGGGCCTGTCGCTTGCCCACTACCCCAAGAAACCCATGGTGTTGGACCCCCCGGAGGGCACCACAATCACCCAGGTACCCGAAGGTGGGGAGTCTGTAAGTAGCCCGGGGGCAGCCGACCCTAGTCTGGCTGTAACTCTGCCATAATCTATATCAGTGTGTTGTGGCCAGGATCCCCACTGACACAGCGGCAGGTCCTCTGCCGCTGCTAGGACCCCGGGCCGGGTGCAGTGAAGGGGTGGGCCTGCGTCCCCCCCCTGCCACCCAACTTGTGGGTGGCAGTCTCCCCCTCTTCTAGGCCCTTGGAGGCCTGAGCTTATTCACATGTGCTGGGTTGCTCAGTCCCTGCCTGAGGGCCTGAGCTACTGACTTCGTTGCCCTGCCCTGATCTAGGGCCTGGGCCTATTTCTATGTACAGCTGTTGCTCAGCCCCTGCCTGAGGGCCTGAGTACCTGCCTCCCTGTTGCCCCGCCCTGACCTAGGGCCCGGGCTGACGGGGCTTGTTTCAGTTGCCGCAAAGGCCACCAAGAGAGAGAGACACTCCTGCGGCCAGACTAATTTCCCCAAATATCACCTGTGGGTAGTGAGCCGGTGCGGCTCCCTGCCGCGCCGGAGTGGGTCGAGCCCCGGCTAGCCCCTTTACACATGGGTTTTGTTTATTTGTTTGCTTTTTTGTCAAAATATCAAAAATGAAACTCCAAAATAATGTAGGTTTTTGAAAACCAAATAGTTTTCAAAAACTGAAGGGGAAAAAAAGCAGTTTTGTTGTTGTTGGAAAATTTTGACTAAGCTGAAAAATTGTTGTTTGGTTGCAAAGCTATTTTTTGTCAGTTGAAAAAATGTTGACCAGCTCTTATTGGGACTACTTTGTCTGGCTCGGCTGTATTAACCTTGATTGTTTCTGACATCCCCTTCCACCCCATTAATCCTCCTATTACATTCAAATGTGTGTTATCATTTAAGTTGTGTGTTCTTGTAACAAGGCAATTACCCGATGAGCTCCCCCCTTGTGCCCAGAATGGCTCTGCCGCACCCTGCCTCTGTTTCCCTTTAATAGGACCCCTTAATAATTCCACACAGTCTGTCTCATCCAATCACAACCCTTCTTTTTTGTTTTTATTTATTTTTATGATTTTATTAACACAAAGTTCTGAAAAGAAACACCAAAATACCCTCTTCCACCCTGCCTTCAGCTTGGCACAGCCCCTCATTCCTGAGGAACTGTTCCTTCCTGCTCTCTGAGCCCCTGGAGAAGATGCAGGGCCAGACTTGCCTTTTTTTCGCATTCTCTCCAAAAGGAAAAGAAAACTTCCCACTGGGTTTCTTACCCAGGCCTAACTCCCTTCCTGAGGATTACTGCAATCGACACTCTCTCCTGGCAGTTTCACTCTGCGGTTCTGCTGCTGCCAGTGCGCCTCATAGACTTTCAGGCCAGGAGGCCTGTAGATGTATAATCTCACTATATTAAGTTCCACTAATAAAACAAAGTGTGCAGTATGCAGTACTGTTCTGTAAATAAAGAACACTTGCTCTTTCCTTGAAGAAAGGGAAAATGCTTGATATTTTTGATTTAGACTGTTCTACACCTAAAAGTTGGATTGACCTAGCTATGTCGCTCAGGGCTCTGAAAAATTTATACTCCTGAGATATGCAGTTGATCCAATCTAAGCCTCGGTACAGACACTGCTAGGTCAATGGAAGATTTTTTCTATTGACCTAGCTATTGCCTTTCTTGGGGGAAGATTAACTACAGTGATGGAAAAAACCCTTCCTCTGCTGTAGCGAGTGCCTATTCTATGGCGCTACAGTGGCACAGCTATGACAATGCAGCTACACTGTCGTGTAGACAAAATCTTAGTCGCACAACTGCTATTTCATGAGTGTATATCATGCATATTAAGGGCACTCAAAGAATTAGCACGGACTAAAAATGAGCATAGATCACACTGCAAGCTGCATTCATAAACATGTTAATGTGGAAGGTGTGAGCTGCAGAAAGCAAACAAATCGAAACAGATGAACTGAGATCTCAGCAGCATCCAGTCTCATTCATCATGGCTTGTTAACATAATGGAAAATGGACTCCCTCTCCTGGTGGATCAAGGTGTGACAGGGGAGGAAAATGACAAAGTGCAAAGCTCTTAAAAACCCCATGTTTGTGCTTGTTGTTTTCATCCAAATCAAAAAGGAAAATGGCATTAGGAAAACTGCAGTCTTATGTCTGTCTCATCTCATAAGAAACAGTGGTATTTGAAATGGCACTTACTTCTGTTGCCGTCCCTTGAGTTTCTATAGGAGTAGTTATAGAGCTGATTGGAGTAGTTATAGAGTTGTATCCTCATTTATACCAATATGTCCAAAATTCCATCTATAAAACCATTGGTAAGCTTCAATGGGGGAATTTCTACCCATGTCAGCCTTCCAATTACCTCCAATATAGGATGCATCACTGATGTGGTAATGCAACATTCTCCCTTCCCAATCATTTTAGATGAAGACATGAGCACAATTTGGGATTCTGCTTCCTGATAAAGACATAGTCCTGGTTACCCTAACATTGCCTTTGAGACAGAAACAAATTCTTTGCTCTCAGAGTAATATCAAAGAACATAAGCTGAATAAATGAAACAACAAACATTCATTCAGGGAAGCTCTTTCCAAGCCTTTCTTTTGTCTGAAAGAGAAAGAAGACATATTCCCTAGAAATACCCTGGACTAAATGCTAAGGGGAAGATTCTCCCATCCATACTCATGGTAAGGAGTACTTTTTTCAGGAGTAGATTGAACTCAATGGAACACTCATGGATTCAAGTACTACTCAACATGAATCTGGCCCTGAACATTTAGGTTGGGTGTCTGAAGCTAGGCAGCTTTCCTTCTGATCAGCCAATAGCATATCAACAGCAGTGAGTATTTCAGTTTTCAATTTTTAAAAAAGTATTTTTTTCCAAACAGCTCTATCTTTCTCTTATTTCCATGCACAGGCAGCGTAGTACCAGAAACAATCCAACCCTTAAACTGTTGGTTGTTTCTTTTTATTTATCTCTGGCTGTCCTGGTTTGGACAAGCTTGCAAACAGAAACAACAAAATAGGAGCTGGTCAATAAATTGCCAATAGAAATGTTTCTGTGGCAAAGTACGTTGTTCTCCCCAGAAGACTCAGTTCCTCTTAGCCTAGAGAGACAGGCTGAGGCCAGGGCAAACCCTTACTGGCAGCACAGGGTCTGGCAATGCCTTCCCCTGGTCAGTCCTTTCAGTTTTGTTTTCCTTTCCCCTCTGGGGAGGAAATGCAATCCTCCTCCCAGAAAGGCTTCTGTGTTCTACAGGCAGCTTCCCTACCCCTCACACAACTCTCCTCGCCCCCCCCCCCCCCCCCCATTCCCACAGGGGAGGGTTTTAAAAGGTGTCCAGCAGCTACAGACAGCTGGACCTAATTAGCTCCTTAGCAACCCCTTTCCCAGCTGCACCTTATTTCCCCATAGTTATCTCCCCTCCGTGGTCAGGGAGAGGCCTTTTAACCCCCTGCGACTAGTTACTACCTCCCCCTTGGTAGCTGTTTGTCCTGGGTTTGCCAGTTTCCCATCAAAAAATGTAGTTGAATTAAAAACAAAACGGGTTGAATGTTTAAGTTTCCTGTGAGGAAAAAATTAATATATTTAAATTTGACAAATTGAAATGTTTCCATTCATTTTGTTTAGACTTTTATATTATATCAAAATATTAATTGTAATAGTTGGCAGAGTAAAGCGAGGTCTTACGCTCAGCTCAATGATATTTGTCTGTCTGTAATGAAATAACTATTGAATGCTACATCTGATCATTTCCAAAATTTCAGGGAAAGTTCTAAGAATCAAAAGGAAAAAACCTATTAATTTTGGTGAAATTTGGAAAACCAGGAGGGGGAAATGGGGAATTTCCAGCATCTGGTTAGCAGATCCAGCAGTTCAGCCACCTCTATAATTGTCCATAGATCAAAGAATAGGTTGAGAGCAGCCGTTAGCACACTGCAGAATAACATCACCCCTCTTTCTCAGCTCTGTTTATCCTCTGAATATAGTTTAAAATGTTGAAACCCTGAAATACTTATCTACCAGACAAAAAGAAGACGGTAGAGGGAAGGGGGAATGGGACACGACATTAGAGGTATGGGGGAACTGGGGTATAAACAGAGTCCTTGGAATGGCGGAAGGTGGTGGGGAATGGGAGACTGGGATTGACAGAAAGGGGAAATAGGGAGCATACAAAACTTCTTGCATGGGGGAAACAAAGAGCACACCGAAGCCATGACAATGGGGGAGAGAATGGAGGATTCTGGTATGGGAGAGAAGGGAGCATTGGAAGGTATGTGAGGAGAAAAGGGGAAGGGGAGAAAAGGGGAAAACCAGAATGCCTGGCATGGGGCATGGGGGGGGGGCATTTCACAGACTCCCTGAAGTAGAGGAGCATGGGAGGATGGCACACGGGGTTTTGGGGAGAAATGAAGGAGTGTGCAATGCACTTAGCCTACAGAAGAGACAAAGTGTTCAAACCTCTCTCTCAATATATAATATAGTTAATAATTGAGTATCTAAACAAAATGTTTTGAAACTATCAAAAATGGAACATTTCATTGGTCCCTAATAGAATTTTTTTCTGAATTTTTGTTTCACAGGAAAATTTGAAGTTTCAGCTTTTCATTGCAATTCAAATTGTTTTTTAAATGTCAAAATCTCCTGTAGAATGGAAATTTTGGTTCCCAACCAAGTGAAATAAAAATATTGTCGTTTGCTGTAGCACTTCCAATTCAACCAGAACCAGGAATTACCAGCAATCTTGTCTATAAGCCTCTGACTGCACAAGCTTTGAATGTGCATCCATTTGAGATTCTGCCTTCATTAGCTGTGCTAAACTTCTCTCCTCTGGAAGCTGCATTTTGCAAATTTACAAGGTATCTTGGGGATTAGCTAGTAAATGCCCGTACAGCGCTTTGAACAGGTAACACATGATAAGTCTTCTTCTTTTTCCACCTTTGCCTTGTTCCATTGGCCAGGCACAATGGTACACAGAGCATGCATGATTGGCACAAATTTTACAAACCAGCTGGCCAGGCCTGACATTCTTGGTCTACCATAGGAGGTTTTCTCCTTCTAGGTGGACTGCCTGCTATGCCTGAAAATCCCTACCTCCCAATAAAGGCACAGAGGGGGGAAGTAACTTGCCCACGGTCACCCAGCAAGTCAGTGGCAGAGCCAGGAATAGAATCTAAGGGCTAGTCTACACTTACCAGCTCTGTCGGATGCGTCGGATCGATCTTCTGGGTTCGATTTATCGCGTCTTGTCTAGACGCGATAAATCGAACCAGGAAGTGCTCCCCCGTCGACGCTGGTAATCCTGCTCCACAAACGGAGCAGGCAGAGTCGACAGGGGAGCCTGCGCGCTGCGGTGTGGACCAGGGGTAAGTACTTTGAAGTTCGAAATAAGATACTTTGACTTCAGCTACGTTATTTACGTAGCTGAAGTCGCGTATCTTACTTCGAACGTCGGGGCTAGTGTAGACCAGCCCTTAATCTCCTGAATCCCTGTCCTGTACCCTCTCCTTTATACCATGTTGCCTCCCTTATATAAATGCTAAGTATTATTATTAATCAATATCAGGCCAGATCATCACTAGCTTCAATGAAGCTGTATCAATTTACACATGCTGAGCATCTGGCCCACTATTGTGATTCTCAGCTGAACTTGGATTGATAAAGTTTTAGTTTAGTGCTGACTTTTTTAGGTGTTAGTTTACCAGAAAATCACATTTGTTCCCACCCACATGGCTATTACCCTGTTTTGCTAGATTGTTCTAGGCAAGTGCACACTTTATCATTGTGACAGTAATCTAGCTACGAGAGAGTTGTTGCAAACAAGAACGGAGACCCACTTGCTGTGTTGTGTGGGTTACAGCATGTAGTAATGTATCTTTTCTTTGCTGAAAACACAGTGATTAGATAGCACTCATTTAAGGTATTTGAATTAGAGATGCATGTACCACATCAAAAGTAATCAAAGGCAGTTTAGGAAATGAAGTTGACAGAGAGAGGAGCACTTCCCAAAGAAACATTTCATTTGCATCTAATGGAGCTATTTTAAGTTAATTTTGACATTACATTATGATAACAACACTTGTTGACATTTAAAGTGTGTAAGAGACAAGATTTGCTCTGTAATGAATTCAACTTTTTTTTGTAAGCAATAAATATATAAATAAATTCCATTGGTGGAAAAAAACCACCTTTGCCTTTTGTTGTACACAAGCTACATCTGAAATCTAAGCTAATTTGCCACAGGGCACATCCTTCAGGAGCAGGAGAAACTCATGGGATGCAGCATTTGGAAAGATAGCTCTGCAAAGCTACTGATACATTCAGGGCCGGCTCCAGGCACCAGCTTGCCAAGCTGGTGCTTGGGGCGGCAGGTGAGAAGGGGGCGGCAGTCCGAGTCCCGCGGCGGCAATTCGGCGGCAGGTCCGCTCTTCCCGCCGCCGAATTGCCGCCGCGGGACTCGGACTGCCGCCCCAGTCTCGCCTGCCGTGGCGGCAAAGGGGCGGCAGGTCCGCCGCTGTCCCCTTGCCACTCCGGAATGGGACTGCCTGCGTCCGCCCCCAACGCAGGCAGACGTGGCGGGGCCCCGCCCCCCGACGCAGGCATCGGGGGCGGGGCCCCACTACGTCTGCCTGCGTCGGGGGCAGGGCGCCGCCACCCCTGCTTGGGGCGGCAGAATTGTAAGAGCCGCCCCTGGATACATTGAAACAGAAGAATTTAGATGAGGACGATAACCACAGGCCAGCTAATTCATCCCCTGCCTGCTGACTGGGCAGCTGCTCTACATCTTAGTAGTTATCTCCAGAAATATTAATATATGCCAATATTTGTATATACCATATACCTACGGGCCAGAAAATCACAACCACTTACAGAAAGCTGGGGTGCAGAAAGACACCACACCAGGAGCAGTCTTTGGAGACCTTCCTTTAGAGAACAGGGGCTGGGAGAATGACTCCAGGAGCACTGTGTAAGAGACACAGGAGAAGCTGCTGCTAAACATAACAGAAAGTTGTTTTTGCCTTCACAAGTGCTGGCCATGGGCTGCCAGTGCAGAAAGAAGGTTGGGTCACAGTCCCACTCTACCCTCTCATTGGCAGGACTAACAGTCTCCTGCTTTGCATTCAGGTAGTGCAAGTTGCAGGATTCTAGCTGAGTATTGCACTGGAGCATGGGCTGCATTCTCTCATCCCCTTGCAATCTTGTGCAAAGCAGCTAAAACCTAATGTGTGCAAGGTTAACACACATAGAGATAAATGTTTTTCAGGCAAACACCTCCCCACTGCTGAGTGCATCCCTGCTGCACCCAACAAAGTCTTAGAAGTGGAAACCTGAGTGATGCACCCAATATTGTGAATGACGCTGCAGATAAAGCAAGCATTTTTTTTTAAATGCATGAACAGTACGTCTTCCTAGCAGTTCCAGGGGGGATGAGTGGTTTTGAGATTAAGCAAAGTGCCTGCTACTGTAGGGTACGTGGGAAAAGATCACCTACTTTAGGTCACAAGAGAAAAATAATGTTGTAGTCTCCTCTAAATCCTTCTTTTGTGGACAACCGTAAGTGACCTCATTATTTGACCTGGTTAGAAATCTCTGTTCATGTGAGAGGAGCTTTGGCAAAGCTTGGCAGGGGTGGGGGGAGCGTGAACATTGCTTGGCTGCACTATGCCTGAATCAAGCCAGTACGTGATATCAGTTCATCACTTTCATAAGAATTAATATAACGATACATTTTAAAAAAAAATACACCATGAAGTTTCATATTTGGCTATGCAGTGTTCCATACTGTAAATTGGCAGGATGTATAAGAATATGTCTGTGTGTTCCCAGTGGCAACCAGGTGTCCCCCCACCATGTTTACAGATCACTTAACAGGCTGCCAAACACATTAGCAAATTTCTAATTATTTATAATTTCCTTCCAGGGGATATTTAGCCATTTAATTGGCATAACAAAAGCAAGTGAACTGTCATTTACCATGCTTATCAAATGTCAGTTAGTACTTTGTGGTAATTGATATCCAATTAACACACTAATGCATGTTTTTTGATACCAATTAAACGTCTAAACAGTTATTTCAGTTTTATTACACTAATAAAACGGTAATTGTGTGTTCATTGTTTCTGTAATTTTTAAGATAATGCCATGTGGATTATATCTAGCTCTCTTACACTTGTGAAAGCTCAATATACCCTGATAGACATAAATATTTAATAACTGCTTTAATACAGCTAAACAAATCACTTATATAATCATCACTTTAAATGACAAACAAGATGTGTTTGTTTAAAAATATTACATGTGCACTTCAGAGGAAAAGAGTGAAATGTATAAGACAAAGCTGATTTGTGGATAAGTTTGATTAGCGTTGTTTCTTTCCCACATATATTTCTTCATCTTTATTGTAAAATATAATTGCCAACTGCTTTTATATAGTGCCTTTCACAGCACATTGCGCTGGGGCTCAAAGACTCTAGGTTAAATTCCCATCTCTTTACAGGCTTTCCATATAACCTAGGGAAACTTCCCATTGGAGTAGGACATCTAAATACCTGTGAAGAGCTTTAGAGTTTTAGTCACTCTGACCCAGATGCACAAAGATATTTAGGCTTCTAACCTCCATTGAAATCAATTAAAGGTCTGAGCCTAAATACCTTTGTCAAGCTGGGTCTCTGTGCCTTTGTTCTCCATCTGTAACATGAAGATAATAGTCCTTCCTTCTCCCACCCTTTGACTATCTTATCATTTAGACTGTAATATCATGAGGGCAGGAACTGTCTGATGTTCAGTATTATTATTACTCTGTGTACATACAGCATCTTGCAAAATGGGTTTTTAATATCAGTTCAGACCTCCTGATATGACCACAGTACAAATTAATAACAATACAATAGATTCTGGTTTTAAGGTGTTCCAAAGTACTCTGATGAGCTAAACTATATGATCAAAAATTTCAAAAGCAGCCAATAATTTTGGGTGACCAACTTGAGAAACCTAGGATCTGATTTCCAAAGGTGTTGGAGGGAACTGTGTGTGTTCAGTGCCTTTGAAAACAAGTGTCTCATAGAAAGTGCCAGACTAACAGATGTTTCAAATATAAAGAGGCAGAAAGGAGGTTTACTGTTTACTGACACCCTGCCGTCCTGTTCCCAACTCTGCTGCCTTAAGAGTCAATTTGTTTGGAGTGATTTTAAGGCCAGCTCAAGTACCCATAACAGAATTATATTAAGACAAGCTAATATGTGTGGTAAGCTAAACTGGGCTCAAATAAACTATTTAAATGTGGAGCTATTCAAAAAAATGGCAACCTCTCCTTCCTCCTCCCCAAATGACATTTCATTGAAATCTAATTTTTTTCAGAAACATATTGGTTTTGATGAAAATTTTATTAGGCATGTTTCTCAGGTGCAGGACGGAGTTTCTGAAGACAGACAGAGAGAGAGCCCAGAATAGCCAGTAGCTGAGTGGTTAGGGTTCTCTCCTGGGATGTATGCCAGATTTTGAGCAGAGACATCAATCTGTCTCCCCCACAGCCCAGGCAAGTGTCTAAACCACCTGACTATTTTGGGGTGGCTGTCTTGTCCTAACCACCTGGGTATTCTGGGATCTCTCTCTAGTTTTGTCATGAAAAATGTTGGAAGGTCTTGATTTTGTTCCAAATTTGAAAACAAATATCAAAACCTCAATATTTTTCACAAATCAAAATTGTTTTCTGGTCAGCCCTTTTAAAATGTGGCCTTTCCCCAATAAAATAATCCAATTTCTGTGACTGAATATCAATAGTGAGAAAAACAGACAGTACTTGGGACAGAGAATTAAGATCAAGATTGCCACCAAATCATCCTAGACTCCTGTTTGCTTTATCTGTTACCTGACTGTCCTCAGCAGGGTATTGGAATAATAGCATGCCTAATTATGGATCACAGGAGAGATATTTCCACAGACCATGAGAGTACAACAGGAAGGAAACCAAGTATTGATCACATTTTTGTGGCAAGTACGGTTACCCAATGTAAGAATAAGGCATTGGTTATCTTGCTCATTTTCTTGATGAACCGTTCGTAAATTTAATTCAAAATGTTGCCTGGATTCGAGGGGCTTATAAACACAAGAAAAATATCCAACCTACTGCACACCCCACTCATTGGAAAAGAGTCCATTCAGATGACTGCTTGTGGGTTCTTTGGGAAGATTTGTTGATGCTTTGCATTTAAGGACTCACACTTAAGGCCAGAAGGGGCCATCATGATCATCTAGTCTGACCTCCTGCATATTGCAGACAACAGAACCTCACTCCTGTAATAGACCTAGAACCTCTGGTTGAGTTACTGAAGTCCTCAAATCATGATTTAAAGACTTAAAATTACAGAGAATCCACCATTTACACTAGTTTAAACCTGTGAATGTCCCATGCTGCAGAGGAAAGCAAAAAACCACATGGGTCGCTGCCAATCTGACCCAGGAGAAACTTCCTTCCTGATCCCAAATAATGGGTCAGCTGGATCTTGATTAAATGCTCAGGCTCCAACAGCCATACACAGGAAAGCATTCTCTGTTGTAACTCACAGCCTTCCCCATATAGTGTCCCATCATGGGCTTTTGGGGATATATACTACTAGCAGTCGCAGATTGCTCTATACCATTGTAGGCAGTCTCATCATATCATCCACTCCATAAACTTTTCAAGCTCAGTCTTGAAATAAGTTAGGTTTTTTGACCCTACTTCTCCCTTTGGAAGGCTGTTCCAGAACTTCACTCCTCTGATGTTTAAAAAACTTCATCTAATTTCAAGCCTAAACTTCTTGATGGCCAGGTTATATTCATTTGTTCTAGTGCCAACATTGGTGCTTAGCTTAAATAACTCCTCTCCCTCCCTGGTATTTATCGCCTTATCTCCTTTCAGCCTTTCTTTGGTTAGGCTAAACAAGCCAAGCTCTTTGAGTCTCCTCTCCTAAAATAGGTTTTCCATTCCTCTGATCATCCTAGTAACCCTTCTCTGCACCTGTTCAAGTTTGAATTCATCTTTCGTAAACATGAGAGACCAAAATTGCACATAGTATTCCAGATGAGATCTCACCCGTGCCTTGTACAAAGCTACAAATAATTCCATATTTCTACTTGAAATATCTCGCCTGATGCATCTTAGGATCACATTAGCCATTTTCATGTTTGCATCCCATTGGTAGCTCATTGCCATCCTGTGATCAACCAATACAATACATCCTGATCTTTCTCTACCTCTGTTGCTTCCAACTGGTAAGTCCCCCGTTTATAACAAAAATTCTTGTTCTTAGTCCCCAAGTTCATGACCTTTTACTTTTCACTTCTAAATTTCATCTCATTTCTATTACTCCAATTTTAAAGGTCATCTAGATCTTCCTGTATAGTAGTCCTGTCCTCCTCCGTATTGGCAATACATCCCAACTTTGTGTCATCTGCAATTTTTTGCCCTTTCTTAAAAATAGGTACTATATTAGCAATCCTCCAGTCATAGGATATGATGCCCGAGTTTATGGATTAATTAAATCTTTGCTATTGGGTTGGGAATTTCATGTGCTGGTTCCTTTAATATTTTTGGATGGAGATTATCCAGGCCCCCCCACTTTGGTCTCATTAAGATGCTTGCGTTTTACTTCCTTGAGTTTTTTGGATGTGGTAATTTCTACTTCCATATTCTCATTTTCATTAGCCATCCTGCCACTACCCATACGTTCCTCATTACCCTTATTAAAAATTGAGCTAAAGTATTTGTTTCGATGCTGGACATCTCCTGGAACAATGAGAGATACTGACCATGAAGCAACCTGAGCTGCACATAGAGGGAGGACGATGAAAGGAGGCATCAGAGGAAAAGGAAACACAGATTCAGTGAAGGTCAGGGGGTTGCATTACAAAACTAACTATTGCACTGAAGGAAAAAGAAAGGTTAACTATATATTCACAAAATGTATTTTCACTACTTTATGTAGCAATAAAATAATTCCATATCAGAGGCTTGCTCCATAGAATCGACTTTTCTTTATATTGCGAAGTATGAATGAAGCTGTCCTCTAAAAGAAACCCCTTCTCTGATGGAAACTCTGTTTGTTCATCTCCTTTTCCATTCTTGGTCTTTAATAGCATTGGAGTAGCTGCAGGATAAATTGCTATTTTAGCAGAGTGCTGTCATTAGGGTCCTTGACTTAATCCAATGGGCTATTAGTAGGTGATTGATGGGCCTCTTACTTGAAACCAGAGAAAAGAAGAGAGAAACAAATGATTCATCATCTCTCCAAGTGGCCACTGATAACCTCAGAAATACAGTTATAAAAACACTGTAGCCATTGAGTCAACAGCTACTACTTCTGCCTGACTGGATAGTCCAATGGAAGGTTTTATAGTGAAGGGTATTGCAAGAGAGCTGAGGAGCGAGGTACCTGAGTGCAGGGAACTTGAAGCCAGGCATAGGTAGGCTTGCTAAATGAACTAACCAGAGATGCATGGTGCTGGGAGGAAGCCACAAGCAGCTGGTTCCTTATTAGAGAATTGAAACAGTCATTTGGAGGAACTGATTCTGGGAAGTCATCTCTGAGCAGGACAGCTGCAAGCGGAACCCCAGATGGGTCACTCCCTAAGAAATCATAAAAAAGGCACAGGACTAGATGAAGGAACACTTTTGCTCACCCAGGTTCTGAGGTAAGAGCCATGCCTTGAGACTGATATTTGGAGCTCTGCGTCCTATTTTTAGTTATTGTCTGAATAAACCCATATCCCTATAAGGGTGATGATTGGAGAATGGGCAATCACTTATTTTCCTCGAGGACTGCCAAATGATCTCTAAGCACTGTGCAACGATCATTACGCTCTCAAATTACAATGACATCTAGCCACTTCTGCTACACAATTGTGTTTTTAAAAAGGGAAACAGTAAATTATCCCATAGAAACTACACAGCAAATTTAGATGGACAAAAATGTAGTTGTCTGTATTGGAATCTAGACTTGATATAAGGGTTAACATCAAGCTTATAAATGGGTATAAAATCTTTAATGGCCATGAACAGTCGGGAGGACCACAGCCAGAATTTTAGAATAAATTCATTTTGACAACATTCACACTCTACAAACATGTGTGATTAGTGAACATATGTAATCCCTTTCCTCAAATGTGTCATCAAGTTTTTCTAGCACAAAAGCTGGCAGAAAGCATATTTTAAATTCACACATTGAAACTCTCACATTTTAAATCTGCTTTCCACCAGCATTCAAACTAGAAACCTAATTATTTATTAGAGTTACATTCATCCAGAGAACAGAAACAAAACCTTGTGACATATATGATAATCATGGGGAATAGACAAGGCTCAGAGTTCAAAGAGAAAACTAATGAAATAAAATTCATGAATGAATTAATTCATGACATCCTAGTCTATTCATAGATGATCTTTGGGGGCATGATTTGTCAATGTAATTATTCACAATGAATTGTTCAATGGGGTGTAATCACGAATCTGTTTGTGCCTTACTGAGAAATGGCATGTGCGGCAGCACAGAACCTTCTAGAACTAATGGTTCAGTACTGACTCAGAAGAAAATACTGCAGGTCTGAATCAAAGCCCATTGAAATCAGGGGGAATCTTGACTTCAGTGGGCTTTGGATCAGGCCTATACTGAGTCTTAAGGGAACAGAGTTTCTCCTACCTTCTAGGACTTCTCAGTTAGTGGTGGTCGATTATATGACACAGACATGCACACACACACACAGATACACACATGTAAGCAGAGTCTGAAAGAGCTCTCCTCTGACTGGTGAGCTGTGGAAAAGAACTTCAGAAGCTTGCATGGCCACACCCACCTTGCTCAGCATGATGGAGTTGCTTGCCCAAATGATAACTTGTGGCTGGTGTTGGATCTCCTTGTTATTGGGACAAGAGTAATAAAGGGTTATTATCCTTGTTGTGTGAATCGAGGGCAGCAGAATTGTACCTGGCATACCCCGATGGAGGGACTCACCCTCAACTTAACGGCACTCGCTAGGCAGGGGACATGGGTTCCAAAGCCCAATGAGTTGAGAAAGGGTGGGGACAGGAATTTGTACCTGGTCGTGTGGGCCCTGTTTAAGAGTCCCAAACACCATTTGACCCCTCCTCTCCCCCATGGTATAATAAAAGAACTAATTTAGATTCAACTGAGAGTGTTGTTACATGCTGCAAAGCTGAAATTGCTGATACCTAGGTGTAAGTATTAGACCTACTTTTGGACAGTGTCTCTGTTGCAAGAGACTGCCCAGTGTGCACCAGCAGTGAGGTTCCCCCTCTAATAGCTGAAGTCACTGAGAACTATGTTAAGTAGTGGGCCCTGAAGACATTTTGGCAAGTGGCCATCAGGGAGGCTGGTGGAGAGACATGTTGGGCGGCCAGCATGTCCATGTCTGGCTGGCAGGCCAGAACAGAGGCCCGCAGAGAGGTGCAGCAATCGGCCGGTGGGGTGGCAAGTGAGTGCCTGAGCAGTGGAGCATGTAAGGTGCATCCTTGCCTCCCCGCTTCCACTAAGGGTGAGAGGTGAACTCTGCGGATGGACCTCTGAACTCTAGTGCTGCACTGGCCAAGGACGGCAACTGTGAGTGGGGTGCAGAGAAGGGATGGGCACGTTAAAGGGACTTTTGGGTAGCTGGCCTTGAATCTGAGGGGAAAGGGACACTGCCCAACTTACTTGGGGGTGGGTCTTTTGCTCATGGTTCATGCTCATGAACCCTAGTTACAGTGTTTTCCCAAATTAATGTTAACTTACTGCCCTCCTTTTATTAAAAGTTTTTGCTACCTTCAGTCTCTGTGCTTACAAGAGGGGAAGTATTGCCTCTTAGAGGTGCCCACGGGGTGGTGTGTAATTGTCCCAGATCACTGGGTGAGAGCTCAAGATAGTTTTTTGTTTTATTGGTGAAAAGGAATCCCTAGATACTGAACCTGACCCTTGTTGCTGCTGGCTCCACCTGGCAGAAGGGTTACACACAGAAAATGGCAATTAAATAATTAGCACACAAAAAATAGAAACCAAAACTTTTTTTTCCAACTAAAGTTAGTTTTCAGTCTTTGGTATTAGTTTTAAAAGAAAAGTTGTTCAATACTAAACTAGTTTTGGGTTTGTTTTTTTCATTTAAAAAAATTGTGGGAAATTTTGATTTTTTTTTCAAATTTTCCAACAAAATAATAATTGGCATTTTTTTTCAACTAGAGTTGTGTGAATAAATGATTTTTGGTTTGCTGGCCAAACCAGAGAAAACTTTGGCGGGGGGATCATTTTGAGCTGAACAAAACATTTTGTATGATTTTTAAACATTTTTAAAAAATGAATTTAAATAACATTTTAAAAAGTCATTTTGAATGAAAAATTAAAATAGATTTTTTTCTGGTGAAACAATTTGGTGAATTTGATAGAAACCCACAGAATGTTTCACTCAGCACAAATCTGCATTTCTCAGAGGAAAAAAAGTTGCGTCCAAGACTTTTCACTCAGCTCTAGTTTCAGTGTTTCTATGTCTGATGCTCCAGTTCCAGGGGATGTAGGAGATCTAGACAGTCAGAGCTCCACTTCATCTATAAGCAACCTGAGGATGGTGGACTGGCAGGAAAGAGGAGAAAGAAGCTATAGTGTAGGCAGAGTAATCCAGAATGAGGAAGAAAGTAAGCCTCTCCTTCCTGAACTACTACTTCCCTGGTTCCTAGAGGCAGCCCACTGTGTTGCAGGCTGGTTATTATTTGCCTTGTTTTGGGACGTTTCGGCTACACTCCTCTGACCACCCTTTGGCTGTAGAACATTCCAGTTAAAACAATCTTGATGCAGCATTTAGGTTTTACTGTTATGCTAGACAGGAAGCAGGCAAGCAAGCAAGACTTAAACCATCACTGCAAAACATTTATTTAATGACACTGTAACCTTAATTCACTTTGTCTATGCCCACAACCCCTTCTGTATTGGTTGTATGCAAAACATTTATGTGCCTGAGTTGCACTGACACAATGTTCATGGAAAGCAAAATTTGAAGTCACATGCAGGAGTATATGAAAAAAATATTTTTAAATCCACATCTGAGGTTTTGCACTGGAAGTACTTACGTAAGAAACAATATCACATAGCTATCTGCCCAGTCACAATTTACCAATACAATTAGAATAGAGAATTTAGAGATTTTTTTGCATCAATCCATAGAGTTGTGATTTTGGGGGTTGGTCAAGGGAAAAAGGGAAAGTCCTGAATAATTTGAACAAATACATTTGAGGAGATTGCAAACTTCTGGAAAATATTCAGCAGGCAGATGATGAGGCTAAATTTGTTGGATAAATTATTCATTGTGAAATATTCACTCAGTTCTATTACTGACTCAAATGGAATTACTGAATCTTGAAAGAGGATGACTAAGAGGTAACCCCTGTCTAAGCTCCACCATAGCTTATCCACAGTATACCTATAAACACTTCATGAACAGTATAAGGTTGTAGTAATTTAGGATGTTATTACATACAGTCTCATAGCTGGTTTATATAATCTAACTGGAATCACCCAGGATTGTCAACTTCCTATTTTCTGGCTACCTTAGTTTACCCAGGAAAGTCAGTGGTAAGTCTAGGTTTTGTTGGCAATGAAGTGTGTACAGGGATAAAACTCTTGTGATTTTGTTTTGTACACTACACCATTAAATTTAAACACATCTGCCACCTACATGGGATCTGTCAATTTGTGAGGTAGAAATAATGCAGTATGTTACACAGGAGACACACACTGTGATGTTGCATGAAGACTAATTTTATTCTTTTGTCTTTTGCTTCCCCTCTTTTTAATCTAAAATCAGTTATTCCAGCTGAAAGAATAAGGTTCCTCTATGTGTGTGGAAAAATGTAATGGCTGGATTACAGAAATTATACCAGATTCTGAAAATTTCCTAAAGGAGAAGATTAGGAGGAGAACCACAGAAAATCTGCCCATTCCACTTAAAATTTATAGTATTTTTTGGTGTGTATAACATGAAAAAAGAAAGAATAGTTCTCTCGGGATGGGTCACAGAGAAAACAGGTGTAATAGGAATCTACTGGGAAGAACTACTTATAATGTAATATTTTGCTTAGAATACATGAAAAGTTCAATTCAATTGAATTCCAATTCCCAGCACAGTGACCTCTGCTTATATAGAGCAGCTAAAATATGAGCTCTGGCGGTGAAAGCTTCCCTTATTGTGCCCAACTGTGACTCTCAGTGCTTGATCTCAAGGGACTACCTTACGCAGTGAGTGAGTAATTAATTTTTCATAGCCATTCAAGCCACGGCCTCTCAACTGAGACATCCAGTTGTGATGGTTACATAGCCACGAGCAACTAGACTAAGATTAATCATTCAGATCACTGAACATGCATCAAATTATATGACTTTCACTCACTACTGAAATGAATCATATTTCAACCAATAATTTAAGGTGAAAGACTCATGTATTTTATTGTCAATCCCATGAGTTATCCACTCCAAGGCATAACTTTTCTCAAATGAGAAAACTGAAGGATTTTGCTTGAGATGAAAAACAAAACACTTTAAAATCTGTCTACCTGCATTTCCTTAGTAACACGCTAATTAATTACTGGCTTTCCCACTCAAAACTGCTGTGTGAGTTGTTTGAAGCAATAAAAAAAGTGTTTTAAGTGGATTTAATATGCATTGTAATGAAATAAGAGATCAGCATTTGACAGTGTGAGAGATTTTTTTTTTTTAATAACCCAGATTTGCAGGTTTTGGAGAGTCCTGACTGCCGATTGCTTTGCAGGGCTAATGGCAAATGGATAGATCATGAAAACACCACTTCTATATATTGTAAAAGTAAGTAATAATCAGAGATTAAAGTCCTACAAGCTATTGTCTGTAATCAAGGAGACTACGCTACCACAATTCACTTTCATTTTATAATAATGTACTAGAGTGCATTGCATCTCACATGTACCTGTAGATGATGTAAAAGTACCGTAGTTTTTAAAACATGCACGCAAACTGCACAAACTTCATCCAAGACCAAATCTCTCCCTTCCCCGCAATAACCTCACCTTAATATTAAGCTCCCGTGGACACACCATTTTCCTCTATTTTGTATTTGCTCAGTGAATTTGGTGCATGAGAAAAGGACTGGATTGATGGTCCTGGAAAATGAAGTCCTTTTTTAAAACACAACAGATACAGTATGATCGATGGCTATTCCTCATCTGCTCTGCCATCCCTCATCCCTGACCTGAGGGATGAGGATTGAGAGTGCAGTTCCTTTCCCATGTCTAGTCATTGCTTTGCTTTTTAGTAGAAACATCCCAAAGTAGTATCAACAAGTGAAAATATGGTGCTAGTTTTCTGGAGGTGGCATCTATCCAAGAAGGAATGAACTGAGACCTACTAACTAGTTCATTTCATATAGGCTATTGAACAGCTGTCAAATGGTAAAAAGATTTGTCAATATTGACCTGCCAGAATTTGAACCAGTGCTCTGTTTTTTCCGATTTCCATTCTTGTCCAAGTCCCTCGTCCAGGAAAGCACTTAAGCACAGGTTTAATTTTAAGCTTGTGATGAGTCCCAAGAAAGTCAATGGGACTCCTCACGTGCTTAAATTTAAGTACTTGCTTAACTTCTTTAATGCATCAGACCTGACTCTTCAATTGTAAGCATTTTGCTGCTCTTTCACAACTGCATTGCATTTCCTTGGGGGGCCTTAATCCACTCTACTCCGTCCTTCCATGAGCATGTCTTTGGTTTAAATTGTTTTTCATATTATTGTGAAGAATCAAATTTTCCTCCCTCAAACTCACAGACAGACACTCTCTAGCAGTGGAAAGCCCATGTGGTGAAATAAATAAAATATGAGCCAGGGCACATGTTAAATGCCAAGAATCTCAACCATTCTCTGCATTCCTAAGACTCTGGATTGGACAAACTTGTCCACAACATGGCACAGTCCTTTACAGTGAAAAAGCAGACATGATGTCTGAGGAAATATCTTTTATTGGACCAACTGCTGTTGGTGAGAGAGACAAGCTTTTGAGCTTACACAGAGCTCTTAAGGAAGACCTGGAAGAAAAGCTCTGTGTAAGATTAAAAGCTTGTCTCTCTCACTAACAGAAATTGGTCCAATAAAAGATAGTATCTCACCCACCTTGTCTCTCTAATATCCTGGGACTAACATGGCTACAACACTACATATAACAATACTGTTGCAGACTTTGTTGCCCATTGCTTCTTGAGTGTAGTTCGCCATGATTTCTAAATGGCTTTTTTTGTTTACAGGAGAGTGTTGGAGGAAGTGATTCGGAACATAGGCGCTGACTTTGTGGATGCGCCGGGGCTGGCGCACCCACGGGGAAAAATTGGTGGGTGCTCTTCACTCACCAGCAGCTCCCCGCCCCCGCTCACCTCCACCTCTTCCCCTGAGCGCACCTTCCCCGCTTCTCCTCCCAGGGCTTTCTGCTGCAAAAGAGCTGCTTCATGGCATAACAAGCTGTGGGAGGGAGGGGGGAGGAGCGGGAACACAGCATGATCAGGGGAAGAGGCGGGGCTGGGGATTTGGGGAAGGAGTCCAATGGGGCAGGGAGGGGGAAGAGTTGGGGCGGGAACTTTGGGGAAGGGGTAGGGCGGGGGTGGAGTCAGGGCAGGGCCGGGGGGGGACACGAGCACCCACCGGCGCCAGAAGAAGTTGGTGCCTATGATCCAGTATCCCACCAGTTGCACCTCTCTTTAATTTTCCTTTATTCCCTCTGGTTAAGGAAGAGCTGGATGCAGTTGCATCAAACACTCCTCTGATTGCTGACTAGAAAGGGTGTTGAAAGATGGCATAAACAGTTCATAGCCCCTGTCAGCCCTGAGAGTGAGCATCTGAATCAACTTTTTTATTTATGTATTATTAAAACTCTCTATTCAGCAGTGGTTAGTAAGAGTTTTATACCTAACCATCAATCATCTTAACTATTTTATTCTGCTTGTAAACATCTGATTTACAGCAGTGAAAACAGTATCCTTTATTTCTGTGTGCCTGAGTAATATAGTGGCCATAAAGAGGGTATACATGTGTCAGCATATTGTAATACAATGGCATTTCTACCACTATAGCAAATGTTATTAATTATTATTACCTTTTCAGCAATGCAACATGACAAGCTCGTATATTTTTTGTTATATCCATGTCTATTTTATTTTAATTTTATTTTTTAGTATTAGAGCATCCCTCAGGTGGTCATTTTAAGACACATGGTTGAAGGTTAAGGTGAAGTTCCATAGTTGCCTGGAAATATATTGTCCAAGTATCTTATCATTAGACTATTATGACACAAAACCTTTACATAAAAAATTGGAAAGTAGGCAGTTCCATACTGTATATTCAGGGATTTACAGGTGTCATAGGTACAATGTCAATAATGAGAACCAATCAGAAAGCTCCAATTGCATCCAAGATTCCAAAGCTAATTTTCTAATTCTGATTAATTTCTCCCATTTCGTCTCTGAGCTTTCTGTTTCTGCTCTTTTAAATCTTGGTATTTTTTGTTCTTGGTGATATAAATCAGTTGACTACTTCTGTGAACTGTCCACCTCAAATGGAAAGAAGTATCTGCAATATTAAATTTCCTTTTGGACATCAGATCCTCTCTCATATCCTTTACAGTGACATATTCTAAGAGAACAAAATGTCAAGGTTCATATCTCCAATATCAACTTATTCACAAATGAAATTAGTGTTAGCCAAAAATGCTGTTTACTGAAATGACCCGGTAGACCACAGTTTGAAAACAACACATTGCTAATGAAATTATTCTTGCCTTTGAAAAACGGATACAGATAATTTCTAGTAACTTCATTGCTAATGTTTCCCACTCTCAGATCCCACTTTCATGCTGCCCACTTCCTATTTGTCAAGCACATTGCAATCTTCCTTAGTCAAAATACCCTTCTGCCTACATTGATCTCTTCATCATACCTTTGAACTTCTTCTTGCCTGAGCTGTTGTTCCATCTATTATATTAATCAGTTAGGTACATGTGTTGAACTACACATCTGGGAGTAATTCCAGTGATTTCAATGAGACTACTCATGTGCAAAATTAAATACATGTGCAAGTGTTTGCCAGATTGGGGCCTTGGAAGTTTTACTGAGCAGGGCTCTTGCTTTATGGATGTGCAAAAAAGGTATCATTACATTTATACAGCAATATGCTTAATAACTAATTTCTCATGTTTTCAGCCAGCAAGACCAAAAACCAGATGATTTTGAAATGAAGGCATTGAACTGGGGTCCAGGAGATCTGCATTCAACTCCCAGCTCTTCCATAGACTTGTGTGACCTTGGGGAAGTCATTTAAGCTACATCTACACTTACATAGGCATGTAGAGTACAGGCACTACATGTGTAGCTACGCACCGCAGTGAAAAGGTCTGGCATGGGGAGACAGCGGGGAAAAGGAAAGATGGGGGAAGCGCACTGCTTGGGCATGTAGAGAGCCATGTAGGGTGTATAGCCTGGGGGTTCAGGCATGTAGGACACTACATGCCTAAGCCATGTCCCACATAGGCACCGACTCCGTGGATGCTCCAGCCCTGGAGCACCCACGGAAAAAAATAAATCTCACCAACAGACAATATTACCTTGTCTCTCTAATACCCTGGGACCAGCACAGCAACAACAATATTGCAAATGACATTTTATTTACTTTTTTTTAGAAAAGAACTCCGTAGAGCCCATGGTGAGGCTATAAATTCCAAAACTCACTTTATTTGGGTGATTCTGTGTTGGGTCTTGGTTGTGCCTTGGGCTATTCACCCACACAGCAGAATATGGTGGGGGAGATGAAGATGGAATAAGGGGAATCTTGAATCACACAGGGGTAAGGAGCTGCACATGCATACCCCACTTACTCCTTGAATGGAGCAGGTGGGAAGGAAAGCACAGTCTTGGCTCTGCCTCCACTGACCATTGCAAGTGAGCCTGTATGGAAGGGGTGATAATAATGAGGGAATTGTGGCCCCTGAATTACAAGAGATGCACCTAGGATGGAGAGGCCATACACCATCCCTCACAATGGGTTGGGTCCTTAGGACACAATCCAGACCAATGTGTTATGTGAAAAGTAATGGGGAAGCATGGCATGAATAGCACACAGTTTGTCTATTCAACTCTCCACTGCCAAAGCATAATTTCACCTTGGATTCCCAGAGCCTGCAATCCTGATCTTCCTTCCCTCCCTCCCATATGCAGTTTGATGAAAGGTCATTGGCTGTGTCATTTGCTGGAGAGGCAGGCTAGGCTGAGCATGTGCCTCTCTCATTTCTCCAAAAGCAGCAGACAAGCATTTGATCCTTAACAAGAACATCTTGCTTGAATCTCATTTAAAAATCAACAGCCATGAGGGAGAAGAGCAGCATCAAACAGATCCTGTGACAAACCTTGATTTCTTAAAGAGCATGAAGGTGTTCTTGATGTGCATGGAATTGTGTTCACCTTCCTATGCATGACAGGCATCAAGACTATGATATGACTGTGACAGTGGACTCAGCAGAGCTGAATATAAGATAAGGCTCGAATGAGAGAGGGTAGACTTTGGATGTGTCAAGCTTCAAGAGCTAGACTATTAGTCCTGATGCCTGAGCTGAATTCAAACTCAGATACTTAGGCCTTGTCTACACTTCAAGGGAAATTCGATTTAAGCTATGCAATTTGAGTTATGTGAATAGTGTACTTACCATGGGATCCTCACTATGCAACATCGATGGGAGACTCTCTCCCGTTGACTCCCCCTACTCTTCTCGATCCGGTGGAGTACAGGAGTTGACAGGAGAGTGATTTGCGGTCGATTTAGCGGGTCCTCGATCCCCTGCTAAGTATAGACAAGCCCTATCTCTGTGCTCACCTAAATTCCTCCTGCTTTTTCAGTTGAGTAAGTCCCTCCTCAGTTGTAGTCATGCAAAATGCTTATTGTGCTGCCAAGTCAGAGCTCGATGAATTTCAGTGGTGGGTGAAGTGATTCCTCTAGGTCATACAATCGATATTCACTTTCAAATTGTTTTGGACAAAAAGTGCTCTATACAGTATATGCACTCACCATACATCTCACCAGAAGAAGAACTATCCCAACCCCCAAACCTGCTTCTCGGTAAAGTTTATACTCATTTTAGTAGTTAATCATGATGAACTTCCCCAGCAGTACATTTGAGCCAATCTACACATAAGCACAGTAAAGGCAAATTAAAATTTAGTAGTAGGACTGCTGAATCAAAGTAGTTACTACAATCAAAGTCAAGGATATAATCAAAGCCCTTGAAAAAAGAATTCCTAACTGAATGTTTGGTACTCTTTACAAATGTGTGTTAACATTACTATTTGATAAAACAACAAAAGAATTGGCAAAATACATTCATTTGAAAGGCAATTGAGGACAGATGGCCCCGTGGGGAAAGCACCAGACTAGGATTCAGATGATTAAGGTTCAGCTCCTAGCTCTGCCTCAGTCTTCTTGTGCGACCTCGCACAAGTCACTTGATTTCTCTGGGCCTAAGTTCCCCATCTGCACTATGGGGAAAACAATACATCTCTGCCTCATAGGGGTGTTGTGAAGATACAGCTATTAATGACTGAGAGTCACTCAGATACCATAATAATAAAGGCCAGACAAGTAAATAGACAGACCATTACATCAATATTCTTCTGAAACTGTGAAACCAGCAACCATGTTGTTTTCCTCTGTGTTTTAGTACAGTATCTACCACAATAGGGCCCTATTCCTGATTGGGGTCTGTGTGCTACTATAACATATTAAATAACAATCCTCCATATTCAGATTCTGCTCTATACAATATTGCCCATAGTGAGAAAACCAGAAAAAAAAATCCTGTGGAGATAGACTGGTTCAACAAAGAATGAATACCACAATCTGTCTACTGTTACTAGGCGGTATGTCAAGGGATGGAAATCTAACACTGCATATAGTGAGGCCTTTCACATAAAGAACTGGTGTTATTAATAAAAATGATGTATGTTTAGTGCCAATAGCTAGTCTGTGTGTGCGCTGTGTAGACCACAGAAATAAAGATAGTCCTTACCCTGAAGATCTTATCTATTGCCTTTCATTTTTTGCTTTGCCCCCTTTGAATCACTGAGCTATATAAAAAAAAATTTAATTGACTTCATTGTGTGTTTTGTTGGATTATGGAGGATTCTATGCTATTCTAATGTCCACAGCTTCTTTGGAACACTCTCTCAGCTTCTGTCTTTACTTTGTCCAGACAGAGTTTTCGCCACAGAACATTCATGTTTTGCCCTTTAAATTCATCTTAGGCCTTGGCTACACTCACGAGTTACAGCGCAATAAAACTGCCTGCAGCGCTGCAACTCACTAACTGGCTACACTCGCAAGGCACGTGCAGCGCTGCATCTCCTCAGGTACAGCGCTGCATGTACTCCACCTCTCCGAGAAGAATAACGTTTGTTGCGCTGCTGCTGGTGCGCTGCGGCTACAGTGTGGCCACCCAATGCGCTGTTATTGGCCTCCAGAAGTATTCGGAAGTATCCCACAACGCCTGTTCTAGCCACTCTGGTCATCAATTAGCACTCTACTGCCCTGGCCTCAGGTGACCAACCGCCACTCCGAACCTTTAAATTCCTTTGGAATTTTAAATATCCCCTTCCTGTTTGCTCAGCCAGGCGTGGAGTGCTCTCAGCGCATCTTTCCAGGTAACCATGCCTCCACGTGCGAGACGAGCCCCAGTATGGAGCAATGGCGAGCTGCAGGACCTCATCGCTGTTTGGGGGGAGGAAGCTGTCCAGTCCCAGCTGCGATCCAGCCGGAGGAATTTCGATACTTTTGGCCAGATATCAAGGGCCATGATTGAAAGGGGCCATGACCGGGACGCAATACAGTGCAGGATAAAAGTAAAGGAGCTGCGGAGTGCGTACCGCAAAGCCCGCAAGGCAAACAAGCGCTCGGGTGCTCCCCCCAAAACCTGCCGATTCTACAAAGAGCTGGATGCAATACTTGGGGTTGACCCCACTACTCTTCCGAGCACCACCGTGGACACGGGAGAGCGGGAGGGAGAGGAGGGAGAGAAGGAGGAGGAGGAGGAGGGGGTTGAAGAAAACAGAAGCGAGGGTTCTGTGGCTGGGGGAGACACCCCTGACTCCCTGGGTGCATGCAGCCAGGAGCTCTTCTAGAGCCAGGAGGAAGAGAGCCAGTCGCAGCAGCCGGTACGCGCTGGGGGAGAAAGAGAAGAACAGTTTTGCGGTAAGCAGCTTTTATTTTCGGGAATGAGTTTTTTCGGTGTGTGGTCCTTGGGCGAGGAGGGTTTGGGCTGCATGCATGCCTAGATGCTGAAGAGCGCATTGATGTGGTCTATCACATCGAAGAAATCGGCCACTGTAATCTCTTCAAAAGTCTCAGCCAGGACGTGGGCAATGTGCTTGCGCAGGTTCATTGGGAGAGCCGCCGTGGTCCTTGTCCCAGTCAGGGTAACGTGTCCGCGCCACTGTGCTGCGAGGGGCGGGGGGACCATTGCTGCACACAGGCAAGCTGCACACAGGCAAGCTGGGCCAGGGCGGAAGCCGCATTGCAGTAGAAGACCCTCCCTTGCTTCCCCGGACACCCTCAGCAGCGAGATATCTTCCAGGATGAACTCCTGTGGAAAATGTGGGGATAGTGTTCAGTGTAGGTTCCCCCTGCAGCTGTTGGCTCTCCCCAAGGCACAGAAACCCGTCGGACAGTACATCCGTGAAACAATCAGTCCCCCTTTTCCCTGTGTTTACTCACCATTTTGGGGCTCCCGTGGGTTCTGTGCGCTCTGTTTGGGATGGGAAAATTGTGCTGTTTTGGAGACTGTGTGTGCCCTCCTTAAGTGTGGGGGAATCATTGCTCTGTCTGGCATAAAACAATGATGCCTCTGTTAAATGTTGCATTTTGCCTTCCAGATGCAACCTTGAGATCTCCGCCATCCTTCTTATCACCGGCTGAGAGACTACAAAGGCTCAGGAAGAGGCCCAGAAGAACGAAAGAAGACATGCTGCAGGAAGTTATGAAACAGTCTCTTAAAGAGAATCAAAAGGCTCGGGAGTGGAGGGAGAGTGAAAGCAGACTCCGCCAGGAAAACGCAGCGCAGCGGCGGCAAAGCATGCAGCTCCGGCACGAAAGCACAAAGGAGCTGATTAGCATCATGGCGCGCCAAGCGGACTCTATCCAGGCGCTCGTCGCCATGCAGGCGGAGCAGTACCGCACCCGACCCCCCTGCAGCCAGTGTCCCAAAACACTTGTGCCCCCATGTCACCACCTGCCCACTTCACCCAACATACTGGTTCTTATCGCCCACAGCAGATGCCCCCAACACCTGTAGCTTCACCAGACAGCCCTGGAAACTATGACCCTTACCCACTGCACTCAACTCCCATCCCGAATTATAGACATCCTGAGGTCCAGCACTCACTGCACAGCACTCCAGACAGGAAGCCCGAGTATGAAAGCAGGACATACCATACCCTGTGATTGAACCCTTCCCCACACCACCCACCACCCCCTTGCCCTTTCTGTCTCACAAGCAGTTGTGTTTCTTTTTAATACATGTATTTTCTCTGTAATAAACGGATTCTTTAGATGTGCAAACAATCTTTATTATTGCATAAGGAAAAAAGATACCTTAGCCCAGGAAAGAAACAGGCAACACAAGTGAGCTGAGCAAACACAAATCAGCTTAGCAAAGACAGATAACTGATAACATTGGAACCACTTTACTTCAGGGTCGTGCAGGGCAGCACACATTACTGGTGGTTGTCAGCCTCAAATTTCTCCCTCAAGGCATCCCTAATCCTTGCAGCCCCACGCTGGGCCCCTCTAATAGCCCTGCTCTCTGGCTGTGCAAATTCAGCCTCCAGGTGTTGAACCTCTGAGGTCCATGCCTGAGTGAACATTTCACCCTTCCCTTCACAAATATCATGGAGAGTACAGCAAGCGGATATAACCGCGGGGATGCTGTGTTCGGCCAAGTCCAGCTTCCCATATAGAGATCGCCAGCGGCCCTTCAAACGGCCAAAAGCACACTCCACAGTCATTCGGCACCGGCTCAGCCTGTAGTTGAACCGTTCCTTGCTGGTGTCAAGGCTCCCTGTGTAGGGTTTCATGAGCCACGGCTTTAAAGGGTAAGCGGGGTCTCCAAGGATCACAGTGGGCATTTCAATTTCCCCTACCGTGATCTTCCGGTCTGGGAAAAAAGTCCCGGACTGCATCTTCCGGAACACGGCAGTGTTCCGAAAGATGCGTGCATCATGCACCTTTCCGGGCCAGCCTGCGTTGATGTCAATGAAATGCCCACGGTGATCCACAAGCGCCTGGAGAACCATGGAGAAATACCCCTTCCGATTAATGTACTCGGATGCTAGGTGGGGTGGTGCCAGAATAGGAATATGCGTCCCATCTATAGCCCCTCCGCAGTTAGGGAAACCCATTTGTTCAAAGCCAGCCACAATGTCCTGCACGTTACCCGGAGTCACGGTTCTTCTGAGCAGGATGCGATTAATGGCCTTGCAAACTTGCATCAGCACGATCCCAACGGTCGACTTTCCCACTCCAAAATGGTTCGCTACTGATCGATAGCAGTCCGGAGTTGCGAGCTTCCAGATTGCAATAGCCACCCGCTTCTCCACCGTCAGGGCAGCTCTCAATCTCGTGTCCTTGCGCCGCAGGGTGGGGGCGAGCTCCTCACACAGTCCCATGAAAGTAGCTTTTCTCATTCGAAAGTTCTGCACCCACTGCTCATCATCCCAGACTTGCATGACAATGTGATCCCACCACTCTGTGCTGGTTTCCCGAGCCCAAAAGCGGCGTTCCACGGTGCATAGCATGTCCGTGAATGCCACAAGCAAGTTAGTGTCGTACGCGTTTTGCGTGACAATTTCATCGTCATCGCCGGACTCCTCGCTGTCACTGTGGATCTTAAGGAACAGCTCGACTGCCAAACGTGACGTGCTGGCGAGACTCGTCAGTATTTTGCTCACCAGGTCGGGATCCATTTTCCCGCTGACCGAAACGGAGCACAGATCACGCTACAAAGAAACCGTTGAAAGATGGCGCAAATTGTGGCCGGAAACACAGGAATTGCTGGGATGCAAAGCGATGCGTCACGGGGCATTGGGACAGGACCCAGAATGCACCATACCCCACGCCCCCTTCCCACAACCCACGGCGCCAGAATTGGAAGAGGTGTTCTGTGGGATACCCGCCCAGAATGCACCTCTCCCAAAACCGCTGCAAGTGCCGCAAATGTAGCCACGTCAGTGGTAGTTACTGTGCTGGCGGCTGCCAGTGTGGACAGGCTGCAGCGCATTCCCTACTCAGCTGTACGAACACGGGTTTAACTAACAGCACTGTACATCTGCAAGTGTAGCCAAGGCCTCAGTTTGGTCATACATAGCATGGTTTCTTTTTCCTCAGAAATGCTATATTAAAAAAAAAAATCACATTTAGCTCTTTCCTTCTGTTTTAGCTGCATGACTAAGACCTAGGAATATGAGAATTTTATTCTCATTACATTATGTCTTTTTGTCTGTCAACTTTCAGTCTCCTATACCAGGCACACGGTAGTTAGCATGAAGGGGCCTCCATATTTATTTTCTCAGATTTTTCTCCACACTTATTTTATAATAAAATAAAATAAAAATCCCCAGAAAGTGATTCTATTGTTGATAATCCTCGGCAGCCGAAGAAGTGTTGCTGATCAACCCCACCTCTCTCCTCTAAGCCTGTAGAGAACTCCGGACTCCGATAGTCTTTGCTCACACTTGTTTCTCAGCAGCCTCCATTTTTTCCTTCCAGTTTTAAACACAAACTCTCCTCATTTAAAAGAACAATATCTAAAGTTTTAGCTTCCTCTTCAAGGAAAAATGCCTATCAGGTTTTTTTCCCCATTTAATATTGTTACAGGTCAAGTACCAAATTATCCTGTTTGCCTTTCTAAAATGTGTGGTAATGAATTTGGTAGTAGAAGCAGATATTTGTGCTGGCCTCGTAGGGCTGTAAAGCTGCAGCTTAAAAAAATGTAGCATTCTTTGTTTTTCTTTGAGACATTTTGGGACCATGGGGTATTGGCCTCTTGTTTTCCCCAGCTAGGCAGTCCAAATGGAGTGTTAAAAAACTCCACATTTATGCAAGGGTCCCAAACAGAAGCACTGTTTGGAAATATATAGCTGAATCTAGTTGACTCAGGCCCCAGGTGAGGAAAGCACTTGCTTTGTGAATCTGGGCCTCAGTAACATTATGAAGGCAGGACTCAAAAGTTCCAGGAGTTACTGGTGTAACTTTAAACAACCCCCTGAAGGCATAAATGGTGAGGAATAGCTGGGGAAAATGCCATTCTGGCTTGAAGCTTTATACTAAGCTGGCTGGCTAGTTCAGCAGTAAAACCTACACGCTATTTATTTTTTGCTCAGGATCACCTTGCTTAAAAGCGGAATTGAGAACAGTTTGATTCTAATTTCTGTTTCTCAGCCCAGGGCTACACTAGGGGAGGGGGGTCGATCTACGATACGTAGCTTCAGCTACGTGAATAACGTAGCTGAAGTCGGCATATCGCAATCGGCTTACCTGACCATGAGGACAGCGGCGAGTCGATCGCTGCCGCTCCCCCGTCGACTCCGCTTCCGCCGCTCGATGACGTGGATTTCCGGAGCCGACGGGGAGCGCGATCAGGGATCGATTAATCGCATCTTAACGAGACGCGAAAAATTGATCCCCGATAGATCGATTGCTACCCGCCGATCTGGCGGGTAGTGAAGACAAGCCCTTAGAGGAGGTTCTCTCACGGCTTTTAGAACATTTGTGATTTTGTTCTGCTTTCTCTGCTCTTTCCATTCTGTGCTAGCACAATGTAACAAGTGAGTGCCTAACCAACTAGAGCACCAAAATCAGCATTCTTCATGGGTCCCCAGTGCTAACACTCCGGCATGAAACCGGATGATTTAAGTTGAATATGATGAACTCAAACTAACACTAAACCTTTCACTGAGGAAAATGGATACAAGCCGTCATGCATCACAAGTCTATTTAAATGCAGATTCGGGTGTTTTCTGCTCTTGACTATCCATAAGCTTTAAAAAGGACTCTCTGGGAAGCAAATACTTTTTCCAAGTATCACCCACGCTAATTTTTTATTCTGCTTAAAAGGAATCACTCTAAACTGGAGATAAAATACAGTATCTTAATTTTTAGAAGGTGTAGAGGAAAAATAAACAAGCTCCTACCAATTAAACAGCTGGTGAGTGGCAAGCCTGGGAGGGAGGAAAAGCAGATTGGCGGCAGCACCTCGAGTCGGGACGGGGAGGTGAGCTGGGGCCGGGGGCGGGGAGCTGTCGGAGGGTGCTCTGCACCCACCAATTTCTCCCTGTGGGTGCTCCAGCCCCGGAGCACCCACGGTGTCGGCGCCTATGGCTGTGTAACATAACACCACATTATAGACCATCAAAGGTCTGTGAGTGGGCGCCTGTGAGGGTTCCTTGTACCCTCCCGCTGAGTTAAGTGAAAGAGATAATGGACTTTTCTCCCACGCATCATGGAACACTTGGGGAAGGGTGATTCTGTGCCAGGTGATGCTGGCTGTCTGCCTACCAGGGTCTGCAGAGGGACTCTACCCTCCTGCTTCTGTTCCTGCAGTTCAACCAGACACATCAACATGTCTGATTGATCCCTCATAATCCGAAGCAAAATCTCATCCTGCGCTGCACATTCGTGCTCGTGGGAAGCTTTTCTGCTCTCCACGTCCATGTCTAACTTCTCAGACAGTGAAATCCTCCAGGCTCTTAGCTCTGTGTCAGCTGTCCAAGAGGCGTTCATTAACTCAGTGAACATGTCCTCCCGTGTTCTCTTTCTCCTCCTTCTAATCAGTGAAAGTCTGCTTTCAGATGTTGATGACATGCCAAAGGACACATTTCCAGCTGTCAGTCATGGGGAAAAAAAGGGACCATTGTACATGCATAAAATGTTTCCATAGCAAAGCCATTTTCATACAAAAACCACCCAAAAACCTTATTACACTAGGTGCAAGCCATAACATAATCCAAATCTGTAACCTTCACTGTACCGTTCTGCTGTTCCAGGCATGGTGAGTAGCGCCTCGCTCCCCCCGCCCCCGAGTCATGGGTGACCGTACTTTTAATTAAGTTTATGGCAGGCTCATGTCAAGAGCAGAGGTAGCTAGTGTGATACAGCATGGCCAGAAGGCAGCAGGAGAGTGATCTAGGATGAGGAGAATCCTTATTCCCTGTAGATTAATTAAAAGCACCTGAAACCAATTAGAGCACCTGAAGCCAGTCACCTGATAAAATCCCCCTGCTTCAATCAGCCAGAGGAGGAGTTGGAGCAGAGTGAGGAGGAGCTGGAGCAGTTTGGAGGAGTTGAATCAGAGTGGTTTGGTGGTGGAACAAAGAGCAGTTTGGAGGACAGCGGAGGAGAGTTTTGAGAAGTGCTGCGGCGGGCTAAGACGACCAAGATCCTAGGTAAAGGGACACCTGGCTTGTGCAGAGGAAGGCAGGAAGCCCCACAAGCTGAAGGTCAGGAGAGGGAAGTAGCCCAGGGGAAAGAATCACTGGTACAAGTGGTTCACCTGCTATCATAGGACCCCTGGGCTGGGACCCGGAGTAGAGGGCGGGCCTGGGTCCCTCCCTCTCCACTCTCCTTCCCTGGGATACTAGTAGGATAGCTATTACCCCAGTTCAGGGGCAAGAAATGGCACCCTGAACCTCCCTCGCCCCCCCCCCCCCCCACGAAGAGAAAGTGCAGGACCCATCATAGTAGTGCCGGCAATTTGCCACACTAGTCAAACAATTGTTCCTCCCCATAGAACCACAGGAAGCTGCTCACAAACAGGGGAGGGGAACGTTTTAACTCCCAAATTGCGGAATCTCACATGTGGGGCCCCAGTCCCCTATCAGCCACAAACTACTTGATGACCCAGGCCGAGCACAGCAAAGGCACATTAGCAGCTGCATTGTTTGGCTATCCAGAATGGGGGGGGAGGGTGTCTACATGCTCTTTTTTTTTGTTTTTTGTAAGAGCATTTTTAATGAGAACTTCCCCCATTTCCCCTAGGCAACCCTATGTGATATCAGTCTCCTGAGGGTAACAGAAGTAGAAAGGAAGGAGATGCTGCAAGCGTCTGGGTATAGACCAGGTCCTTATGCTGCTCTGCTGTGTACCACAATGATGCCAGCAGAATTAATTCAGGAGTTGCATGGGAAAGTGTCCTACCATGGTAGAAGAAATAAGACTGCTCTGCCCAGAAACCTTCTGCAAAGGATTGCAGATTACCTCCATGAAAATTTCATAGAGATACCCACAGAGGACTCCTGGGCTATTTCAGTTCACATAAACAGTATTTTCCGGGAGCCTCCCTCTGCGTAGCTGGAGTGGCCTCTTGTAAGCAGAGAACCACAGCACCTCACTTTTTCTTCACAGTAAACATGTAATACCACCGGATGTGTGTGCCTGCTAAAGTTTAATTGGACTTTGATTGTAACTGTACACTCACCAGAGGTGCCTTCCCCGGCATCACAGTCAGCCACCATGATGTCCTGCGACCCATAGGGCTCCAGCGTTAAAAATATTTCCTGTCTCTTGGGGAGAATGGATCCACCGCTCGCCTGTCTCCCATTCTCTTCATCATCATCCATCATATCGTCCTCCCTGTTGTGCCTACACTTACACACCTGTGAGGTGTTAACATTGCTTGTGGGGGTACTTGTAGGGTCACCCCCGAGAATCGCATGCAGCTAGTTGTAGAACCAGCATGCGTGGGGTTCAGCACCAGAACGACTGTTCGCCTCCCTTGTTTTCTGGTACACTTGACAAAGTTTTTATTTTCACACAGCACTGCTGTGTCTCCCTCGTGTAGCCCTTCTCTCCCATTCCATGAGCAATCTTTGCATAGATGTTAGCGTTTCTTCTGCTGGATTGAAGCTCTGCCTGCACAGACTCTTCTCCCCACACAGCGATGAGATCCACCACCTCTGCAGACCAGGCTGGGGCGCATTTGGGGTGTGTGGTCTCCATGATGAGCTGTGCTCAAACTGGCACACACCCAATGCTGATCAAACAGGAAACGAGAAATCAAAAATTCCCAGGGCTTTAGCAGTGGAGGGGCTGTTTCCTGTGTACCTGGCTGCAGTGCAGCAGAGTTCAGAATGATCACCAGAGCAGTCACAGATGAGCATTGTGGGACACCATTTGGAGGCCAATAAAGTCAAATTACACAGTGCTGTGTCTACACTACCTCATAGTCGACACATGAAAATTGAATTAAGCACTGTGCTTTTCGCAGAGGTTAATTACAGAAGACAATATTAGAGGCGACTTAGGTCGGCTTAAAGGACCCGGTAGAGTAGACACATACATTAACAGGTTGACTTAAGGTGGCTTCCTTCAAACTAACTCTGTAGTGTAGACCAGGCCTAAGAAAAAGTGATTTTATTCTGTTTTTAAATAGGGTGTTTCTGTAAAAGTAATTGCAAGCCCCATTCTATAAATGCTGGGGTCTCTCCTAGAAATTTTGCTGTGTGTGTGTGTGACAAAGAGAAAGGACATAATTCTTTCTCTCTCTCACACACACACACACACACTCTCTCTCTCTCTCTTAGGCCATGGCTACACTTACAGATGTAGAGTACTGGGAGTTAAACCAGCCTTCGGAGACCGCAGCAGGGAAAATGCTGCAGTGTGTTTACACTGTCAGATTCAAGCGCTCTTGCAATGCCACAGAGAGCAGTGCATTGTGGTAGCTATCCCAGTGTTCAAGTGGCTGCAACATACTTTTCAAATGTGTGTGTGGAGTGTGACAGGGAGTGTGTTGTGTGTATATGGGGGGAGAGAGAGTGGGGTTTTGGGGTGCTTAGAGTGTGTCAGCATGCTGTCTTGTAAGTTCAGACAGCAGCAGACACCCACCACACACACACACACACACACACTCACACCAGCAGTAAAATTCCACAGTAATGGTTGCTTTGTCCTGGAGCAGATAAGTATGCTGGCTGTCAGAAACAGAGCTTTGAAAGGGGATATCCGCATTCCTACAGCCGAGTTCAAAACAATGACAAGAGTGGCCACTTGACAGCAGGGGATTATGGGACGTTTCCGGAGGCCGATCACAGTGCAGTAATGCAACACCTCGTTCACACTGACACCCGGGCATTTCAGCCAAGGCGCAGCAAGCTTTATGCTTCTCGTGGACATGAATTACCAGAAGTGCTCCAACTGCAGAGTCCGGGCACTCTAAGTGCCTTGCCAGTGGGGACGGGACGGGTCGGGAGTTAGGGCGCCTGGGGCTGCTTTAATGCGCTCTAACTTGGAAGTGTAGCCAAGCCTTTAGAAAATTTCAGTCTCATTTCTAGGGTTGATTATGTGAAAATCTTCCAAGATATGCTGAAATTCATCCCTGCGCAGCCTAAATCCCACTTAAACCCCTAGTTAAAGAAAGTCAGACAGACTTACATGGTGCATTGTGCTTTGTTTGCACAACAGTGAATTTCATCCTAAAGCTGCATCTAAACCAGTCTCTCTTTCCTTAAAATTTTCCATTGTTGTTACCTCCAAATGCAGCTTCAATGGTGGCAACAGTGGTTACATTACTAGTACAGACTTGCATTTTAACCATCTGGCCAATTCAGGTCTGAGGGAAAAGGTGATTAAAACACCTAGGGTTTTCACTGGCTTGTCTGCAGTAGCATTCTCACCATTATGCTCATTGGGTGAGCTGCATTGGTGATATTACAATAGTGGAAAACTTTAAGAAGGAGTTCAGTGTAAAGAAGGTCTAGGAGAACTAAATGCCACCAAAACTCAATTTTATTGCTAGTATGTTCCTCAACCCCATTAAAATGATCATATCTTCCCGTGACACTAAACGAACCAAGGATGTTGAAATACAAAGTAAAGATTTTCTTTATATCCACATGCAAAAACCCCAAAACAAAACATGCACTATAATTTTACACAACCTTTTACTTGTTAAAAAATACCCATGAAAATCAAGGTCTTTCTCATGTCAGTCTGAATTTTCAAAATGGACCCATTTTTCAAAATATTGAAAAATGTTGCAGCATTTATTGAGGTTGGTTGACAAAAATAATACAATATTGCAATGAATGACAGAGATAACAGAGAACCATCTTTCCCAGAGATGGTTCAGAAATTTACTGCCCCCATTACCTTTTCTGGCCTTAATCCAGGAAACCATCCCCTACTCAAAAAGAGTGCTTAAGTAATTTTCTGAATTGGGACCTCTGTTAGGCTGGTGAAAAATTTAAGCTACATTTCCACAAGAAGAAACCACACTCTGCTATTGGAGATATTCCTATTGCCAGAAGTATGAGCTGGGGCCAGGTCTCTCTCTTCAGGATCCCTTTTATCCTTCCAAATGGGCAATGAAGACACGGCGGTGAGTAGATCTAAGTACATTGACTTCAGTTACATTATTCATGAAGAAAAGTTGCGTAACTTAGATCGACACTCCCCCCCCCCCCCCTTAGTGTAGCCCAGTTTATTATAAACACAAGTTTATTAGCATGTGTTATCTGAGGGTGGGGCTCAAAATAGTCCTGCTTAGGGCCCCGAACGGGCTAGCACCACCACTGACCCCAGAAGTCAGCCGCTATCTATTTCCAGTCCAGCTTTCCTCTTAGTTTTGCACATGCTCTCCAAAATTTTTCAACTAGCTCTTTAGTCTTAAAGAAACTGACAATTGTTTTAGCTCCTAGTATCTAAACTACTGATCAGAAGTCCCCAAGAACAAACTGCATCCAACTCAAGATCCAACTGATCACCAGTACATCAGATCTCAGGAATAGCTAGTCTCACTGCTATATACTGCAACACAATGATGTTTTCTTTCTGGTTTTACGCCCATTTTCACTGTGTTGCTCCTCCCCCCAATCTATCCCTTGACCTGGCTCTCCTATATCAATTCTAGTCTCCTAGGCCACTACTTTCCTTCCCCGCCCCCTCAGTCCCTCCTCATAGTCAAGCGAAGGCAGGATCCATGTACATATCTACAGAGTGAGTGTTTTTATCTTACCTTAAAAGGCTATTCATCAAGGAGGTCTTTCTTCCCTTGTAAATACTGCTGCTGCACTTTCTGCTTCTGTGGTGCAACAGTCAGGTCTGCAGAAACTTGGACAAACTCCATCCCTGTTTCTTTCTATAATGTTTTTGTCCTCCTCTTCCCAGGAAATTCTTGCTGTATGATGAAAGATAATAGACTGTGTCCACTCCCTCTGATTCCCCTTTCATTTCTCCTTCTTTCCCATGCTACTTGCCTTCTTCTGTGCCATATGTTCAACTCCATGAGGTGAAAATAGAGACAAAGAAGCCAAAGCAATGCCAGGATGGGAAAGAGGCTTGAGCATTCAGTACCCCTTCTCTCCATGTCCCTGCTGACCTCCTATCACCTCCTCTTCCCTCCTTCAACAATTCCCATCCATTCTCCAATTCCAGGGGCCTCACAAGAAAAACTACCACCCTCCTTTGCACTGCTATCCAAGAAAACTCCAAGGGTAACCCTCACAAGCCTCTCCAAATTCCTCTTTCATTTCTGTAACAGGGCACTAGGCCTTGAGGCCCATGCTCACATCCCAGTTCACACGTTAAAGCCCTTGGACTCTTTAAAAATTGATCTAGTCTCCTGCTCCTAGTCACATGCCTTCCAGGAAATTGCATATGAGGAAGGTGCTCAGACAGGCAAGACCCAGACAATGGAAAGATCTACACATCCATCAGGCAGAAGGCCTGAGATGGGGGACAGCTTCAGGAAGAAGGAGCCAACTGGGGTCGGGGGGGAGGAAGACGAAGCTTAGGAGGTCTGACACACCCCAGAAGAAAGATTGTAAGGATTGTGAAACTCTGGAGCAAGGGCTAGATAAGACCATGAGGGGCACTGAGACTGCTTAGGTTACTTTGTTTTGTTTTGAATGTTGGTTTCTAATTTAGGAAAGAAAAGCCCTGAGCAAACAAACTGAAACACTGCAGTTGTTTGGAGCACAATTTCACCTCCCCAGCTGGTGAATCAGTCAAATGGGCCTGGACCACTATCAATCTACACCAAGGTTTTCAAAAGAGAGACACCTCTTTTGCTTTGCATAGGAGGCGGCATTGTTACCATCAGCTTCTTATGGCAAGTGACTGGGCTATGTAAAGAGATAGAAACTTTGTGCTTTCTTCCCATAAGTTGCCAGGCCTACACAAAGTCGAAGAAATGAGCTTGGCAGCTGCTCCCAGCTGAACCACTACTATAGGGCAATAACTTGACCACAGAACACTGTGAACACAAAGCTGCTCATTAATTCACTGCTTCCAAGCCTGCATATGCTCAGACATCACTTCCTCCATAGCCCTTGGATTCAGGCCCTTTAGAAGAGCAGTGGGGGAAGTATACATTGGCTCTTCTCCTCCCAGGCTTCAAGGTTAATAATATAGCACCTTTCACCAGTGTTAAATTCACCTAAGAAAAGGGTTGGGTGTAAAGGAAACTCCCAAGAGGGTTACTTAGATTATAATCTCCTTGGGGCAGGGAGTCTCTTTTTGTTCCCTATTTGTACAGAGCCTAGCGCAATGGAGTTCCAGTCTATAACTGGGGTCCCTAAGCATTATTTCAATACACAAAAGTACTCTGCTACCAGTAAGCAGGAATGTTTCATGTATAAAATTCCTCATGATATTGCCAAGTCTGTCAAGTCTCATTTTTTGCTACCTTTTTTGTTAAATTTCCAGCTCCTGAAGTCATGTTATTTCATGAGCATCTCAACTTTAATTAAAAATAAAGTTTCTAGCCCTCATGGTTCTGGAAAAATTCTCCAAAATGTGCCTGAGTGAACCCTAAGCACTGAACAACAACAAAAAAGCAATAAAAAGAACACAAAGTTGTTTTTTTTTAAATCTCATGATTGTTAAGCCAATATCATGATTTAGGGAGGCAGGGGGCTGATTGAAGATGTTTGAACTCCTGGTACGGCAATACTGCATGTCCACCATGTGTTTACTCTAACATGTATGTCAATGGAACATGGCTGGCTAGGGTACATCCAGACCTATTTAATAGACTTAGTCCTGATTGCTTGTGGACTGGCAATTTCAAGGTCATTTTCAAGTGAAGTACTATATTTCCTCCCTTTATTACAAGCTGATGGAGTACTTCATCTGCAAAATTCTGAATTACAATTACTTTACTAATGGGGAATGCTTCAGTTAAAAGCACCATTTACCCCTCATAGGCAGGGAGAATATTACAAATGAGCAGTTTCAGAAAGAGTTTAGCAAGGTAGGTACTGTACTACAGTTTGGGAGCTTGTTTTCCTCTCTGAGGGTATGTCTTTACTAGCAACGTTAAAGCACTGCCACGTCAGTGCATTAATGTGGCTGTGTAGTCGCGGCACCAGCGCTGGGAGAGTAAAAAAAAACCCACCCCCACAAGGGGAGTAACTCCCAGCACGGGGAGTGCGGCTTCCAGCGCTGGTGAACTGTCCACACTGGCACTGAAACTTGCAGCACTCAGGAGGGTGTTTTTTCACACTCCTGAGCAAGAAAGTTGCAGCGCTGTCAATTGCCAGTGTAGGCTAAGGCTACACTTGCAGCTGTACAGTGCTGTGAGTTAAACCCACCTTCATACAGCTGAGTAGGGAAAGCGCTGCAGTCTGTCAACACTGGCAGCTGCCAGCACACTGTCGTGGCCACATTTGAGGCATTTGCAGCTGTATTGGGAGCAGTGCATTATGGGCAGCTATCCCAGCATTCAAGTGGCTGCAATGTGCTTTTCAAATGGGTGGGGGGTGTGAGGTGGAGTGTGACAGGGAGCATGTGGGGAGAGAGAGCGTGGGTTTTTGGGGTACCCACAGACTGTCAGCTCAATATTTCCTACGTTTACACACTCCCTCTCACTCACTGAAAGCAAACAGCAGCGGCTTTTTTTTTTTAGAGCAGATAAGCAGCCGCTCGCTGAAACGGACCCCAACCCTTCCCCCTTTCCCCCGCCGCCTCTCTCTTCAAGCAAACATTTGCTGCCAGCACTCCCCTGCTTGCCTCTCACTCATTCAAAGCAAACAGTAGCTGTGTTTGGTTTTTTTGATAAGCAGCCCCCGAAACGGAGCTCTGAACTCCAACCCAGAAGTGCCGTTTCAAAACAAAGGGAGCTTCCGGAGGTCAGTCACTGCGTACTCCCCCAACTACATTGCAGCAGCAGCGTCTCAGCCACTACACAACAGCTGTTATTCCTCTCGGGGACATGGAGTACCAGCAGCGCTGTAGCCACGGAGATACAGTTCTGTACGTGCCTTGCCAGTGTAGACAGAGAGTGAGGTACAGCGCTCTGGGAGGCTTTATTGCGCTGTAACTCGCAAGTGTAGCCAAGGCCATAGACAAGGCCTGAGTCTAATGAGTTAGTAACAACCTGTGTTTCTCAGGTTTCATCAAATGAATTTGATTTCTATTAGAGCAAACATCAGTTTGCTCGTATCTCGCTTTCATTCTATTTCATTAGCCATAATACATTTTCAGAAACTTCACATACAAAAACAAATCTAGCTCGATGGAAGTAGTTACTGTGCTAGTATCTACGATTAAAACTACCAGTGTTTTCATCCAGAGCAGCTCGTAGTAGGCATATATAGGCTAGATTGCCAGCTGGTGTAAATCAGCACAACTCCCTTGATTTTAGTGAAGCTATGCTAATTTACACAAGTTAAGGAGGTACCAATGAATGTAGCTGAACAAACAATTCCATAGTAAATTGTGGGTGAACTTCCAAAAATCTGGAGATTTGATGAAGCTAATCCCTACCACCAAAGTTGAGATGCTTATCCAAATTCTCAAGAGTTGTTCTAATATTAAAATCACCTGTGCAATCCAGAGAAATGCATTTTAAGTGAAAACAATTTAACAGCCCTTTCAGTTATATGCACCATTCGCATCCTAGGGTTTTCATCTTCAAGATGAAGAATCCAACCAGGTTCCAGCTCCCTGAATTCTAATAGACAACTCCAAAACAGCCCTAGCTAGGCTTCAGTGAAGGGGAGTAGACATCCATTATTCGGAGCCCACAGCAGAAGAAAGCGGGGCTCATCCTGGCTGGGTGCATTGTAACTTAAGTTATACTGTAGTTGCAAAACACCTCAGGAATGGAGGTTGTTCATAACTCTGAACAAAACATTATTGTTCTTTCAAAAGTTTAGAACTGAATGTTGACTTAATACAGCCTTAAACTTTACTATGCAGAAGAAAAATGCTGCTTTTAACCTTTTAATTTAAAGGAGACAAGCACAGAAAGTTTCCTTAGCTTGTCAAAATCTTTTTTTTAAGCTTTCCCTTTATTTTTTTAGTAGTTTACATTTAACATCCTACTGTGCTGTATTTGCCTTTTTTTTGGGGGGGGGGGGGGGGGGGGTCTCTGTCACTGCCTGATTGTATACTTCCTGTTCCAAATGAGGTGTGTGGTTGACTGGTCAGTTTGTAACTCTGGTGTTCAGAACTCTGAGGCTCTACTGTAAGAACAGTTGAAATCCTGCACTGAAAATGTTGACCCCTCTGAATTATCCAAGCTTTCTAGATTATAGGGACCTGTCAGGCTCTAGGCAGTCAAGCCTGGTGTTTGGAGCCATCCATAGAGGACTGGGCAAAGGGCAGCATTGAAACTGGGCTCCAGGGATAGAACTGAGCTCAGGAGTCCAGAGACAAGCCAAATCAGGGTCAATGGATGCAGGCCAAAGGTCAAAGCCACACTGGAGTCAGTCCAGGGGCTTGGGGGTCAGAGAGCTGGAGCAGATCTGGAACACCGCTGGAGCAAGGTCAGAGAAGCGCATGGACCAGGATAAAGTGGGCCGAAGCCTAGGGAGTCTATAACACTACAAGGCAGCAGGAGGGTTCCCGGCTGACTAATACCGTTTCACAGACAACTCACTTGCAGCTCTAACAGGGTCAGTGAAATACCTGTGCCTGGGTGTCATCTGACCCAGGCCTGGGATAGGCTGCTGCAGCATGCCAGAGTGATGAATCACTGCAAGCAATGTTGGAGGGGTAAGTCCTGGCAGCTGAGCAGAGTAGAGCTGGTCTGGTTTAAGGGATCGCTCAGTGGGAGAGAAAAGCAGCAGGGATTAATTTCTCATCCATGAACTCTTTCCCCTGTTCCCAAGTTTAAATGAGGGAAAACAATCCATAGTCAAGCTCTGTTTTGAATAGGAATAGGGGAAAGGGTTAATTGCAATGCAGATATATTTTGCCACTGCCTGCTAGTCTAGCTGAATTTTGTGTTTATCTCAGAGCTGGTAGCATGTGACTACAAGCGCAATTCAGGACTAGGATTTGAGGGATGGCCCTGAAACTCCTCTATGACAAACACATGGGACTTTAAGGAGATGCCCAGATGATAATGGAGGACAAACACTGTTCAACAAGATCCTCAAATTAGTGGTTCGTTCTTAGAGCCCTAGCTGAGGACCTATAAGGGAGCAACGCCTCAATCTTTACCTACCCCATCAGCCACAGTCTCCCACCTCCACTACACAGAGAGCTAGCAGAGGAGGAAAAACTAATCCTAGGTGTTCCAGATTCTTTGCCAGTTCTACACTGACTCATCATAATGGTTAGCATTAACGATGAGCAAGCAAGCAGTTACTAGGAACCTCTTTTGAAAGCCTTGCTTCCCCTGCAAGCTCTGTGATCTTTAGCAAATTGCTTAACTTTGCCCATATGTTAAAGATAACCTCGCCAGTGGTGCTTTCTGATAGTTACAGCCTACTCCAGGACACTTAGAAATATAACATATGAGCTTTTGACTGACTAAACTCCAGCAATGGTAATAATACTTAACACTTTTATACAGGACATTTTTCTATCTTCAAAGCTTTTTACATACATAAACTAATCAAAGAGAGTCCCTGCACCATTCTGTGGCCTGCATGGCTGCCTCATAGCTCTCTTTGTTAGGCATTTCTTTTCTGTGATCAAATTTGCTTAAGAGATAGAAGGAGATAATTTACACACAGGAGGACAGAGTCCTACTGCAGTGCCCTAGATTAGTTCACTGGGGGAAGGGGATGCAAGCAATGATGGGAAAGCTGGTCCTAATAAATGTAAATTCCTACACTGAGGGAATGTAACAGGGTCTCCCCAATCAGATACTGTCTCTGCCTTAGTTTCTCCAGTTGGCCAGCCATGCCAACAAAACTTCCACTAGTATCAGCATTTCCCTCCCCTTTTCCAAGTGTTGCTTTATGTAACAAACACAGTTCAACACAAAATAAGACTGGCCCTGCCAGCTAGCCCTTCCTAAGGACTCCACCTCAGAGATTTTGGCTGCTATCTACCCAGCAGGTATCCCTAACTAGCTTTCACCTAGTCAACTCCTAGAGACCCACTGTCTCCCACAGAGTGAGCTGTTAGTTGGTCTTTATCACCTCCTGAGAGCAGCGACTTAGTTTCAGGTGAGGCAAAAGGGAGCTCCCTTAAAGGGGTGACCCAACCCAGTAACATTTGACCAATTAAACAGCAGACATGAAGAGGCTAAGGGGAGGGTGAAGGACATCATCAAGTACCTGCTCCCATTATATTAAAGCTAGTTGACTTTCAATCTCTCCTCTCAGTGTTATCCTAATATTTCTTTTCCATGTAACTAACCATTATAGTTGCCACAGTGATGCATGGGGATCATCTGAGAGAATCCTTTTAAGGATCTTTCTTAAGAAAATATCCACATAACAAAATATATTGAGAACTACAGTGCTAGGTAATGGCTGCACAGCTGCTCAGGAATAGGCTAAGAAAGCTGGATGGTCCAAGTTGAAAATGAATCCTCACTGACCAGAAGAAATCTTAGACTATAGCAAATTCCTCTGTTCTTATTGCTTTCTTTAAAAAAAATAATTTTACATGTTTACTCAATTAATATAGTGAGTCATGTGTTTACTTGTCTTAGAATGTGTCTCTTTATTCTGCATTCTGCTAATTCCTTAATATGTTGTTAATCTAGGTTGGCTATTTTTCAATCACTGTCCCCTGTGTAGGTTGTTAAAAGCCACCTGCCTAAAACCCATTACCACACCTGGCTGGGTAAACTGACAGAGAAAAGATTTGGAAATGGGTCCTAAACCTTTGTGGAGGAGACAGAAAGGAGATCAAAGAGTGTAATTATAGTCTCTGGTGACAGCAGAAGACAAGACAGTGCTGAAAAGAAACCTCTTATGACAAAAGCTGCACTAGAACTGTCTGTAAAAGAAAAACTTGAGGCGGTACATTTTCCGCACGTTTTCATTCACTGCAATGGGAGTCATGCAGATAGTGAACTCTATGCAGTATATTAAATGCATAACTCCCACTGCTAACACAAGTTACTTGGCTGTGAAAGGGGAAATAGGCAGGATGAATCAAATGTGCAGTTTGTGTTATTACTCACAGAAAAAGTAAGCTGGGTACCACTGCAAAACTATACTCATTGCAGATGCTAGTTATTCCTTAAAGTAATAGATCAGGAGTTGCCAGATGTGGCCCAGTGAGTTCTGACAAGTGGCTCAGAGTTTCCATTTTGATCTGAACAGCCTGATTTATTTTCATTAGGAACACCATTCTCCTATACACATGTATATAAGTATACGTGCCTTTCTGGAAGCTATGCTTTAGTCAGACACGTTATTGGACTCACTGCAGGGGTAACTAGGTGAAATTTGATGGCCTCTGTTATGCAAGAGGTCAGACTAGATGATCATAATGGTCCCATCTAGCTTTAAAAATGTATAAACATGTGTGCAGAAGTGTATCTGTGTCCATGTGTCCCTGCTGAGGGTGTGTAGAACAGAGCAGTGCAGCATGCCCACCTTCTCAACAATCCCAGGGAACCCATTCATAGGGTGGGGAAAGGGAAGGGCAGGATCCCGGCAGATCTATGCCAGGTTTTCACCCTTCCAAATACATAGAGGAAGCCAGTGCCAGTTACTACAGATGGATATTGTGCTATTCTCTTCTTCATGCTGGGGAATCCTAATGAGGAGGCTCCTTCATGGACATGGGAGCCAGGGGGCCCTGGCACAGAGGGGAGACAGCCTCTGACAGATCCCATGGGATCCATGCAGACTTGGGGATATGTCAGAATCCCCAGAGTCTTCCACAGCGTAGCAAACCCTAATTGAAGAATTATGAAGAAAATCTCCCAGCTCAAACTCTCCCAGTTTCGACACTCCGTTTATGAGAGAACTGGGCCATAGATGCGGTTTTCTGGCCCCTGGCAAATTGCTATTAAGACCCTTATTTGGAAAAGTGTGAATATACTTTATTGGACCACAAAGGCTCCCAGCATGAAAAATAGATACTGTACTTCTTTTAGGAGAAGAGCACATTCAACTGCTGCCAGTTTTCTGAGTCATATTCACCAAGGTCTCCATCAAAAAACTTCCCGTACAATCCTAAATCTAAATAGAGTATGAGATCACCACCATGTTTGTTGACTGTTGCTTCTCCAGTTATAGAAGATTTCTATTGAGACTTTCCTCTGTTCAGCATGAGACCATTCCAGCAACCTCTTTTTTTTAAAATGGTTATTCTAACAGACAGTGGTTTTGACATCTAACAAACTCCCTTCTTTCTCCTCAACTTTTAATAGACGGTTGGCTCCCCTCCTCCCCCAGTTTAGATAATAATTCGACTGTATTCATTTCAATGGATCCTAATTACTCAGAGAACATTTCATGAGAATATTATGATTTAAATCTCTTCCAAGGAAAATATCAGGTCACCTATATGATTGCATCCACACTCATTATTCACAAAGACCAGGGAACACAGGTACTGGGGAGTGCCTGATACTAAACAAAACTATTCGTCAGCTGCCAGATTAAGATTCCATTTTTAATTGTTATTTTAACCATGCATTAAAAGAAGACCAATCAACATAAAAAAGAAACATTTAAAATCAAGATATTTCTTCTGAAGATATTTATGGACTTCATCCTAAAGTCCACTGAGGCCAGTGGGTTTTGCTATTGACATTGATGGGAGCTGGACTGTGCCCTATATCAATGTTACATCTGCATACTGAAGAAAATTAAATTAAAACAATTGAGGGAAACTAGTTCAGTTTTTACTATTCACAGCTAGAACTATTTGAAACCCACAATCACAAGGGTAACTTAGCACACAAACAATGGGCAAAAGTAGTGACACGATATCTCATTGTAAAAAGAACAGGATTACTTGTGGCACCTTAGAGACTATCAAATTTATTTCAGCATAAATTTTCGTGGGTTAGAACCCACTTCATCAGACGCATGGAATGGAACATACAGTAAGCAGATACTTATACATTCAGAGAAACATGAAAAGGTGGAAGTACCTATACCAACTTTAAGAGGCTAATTAATTACGAGGAACTATATCAGCAGGGGGGGAAAAATATCACTTCAAAATCGGAATCAGAACTGCTCAATGGTGTGTGAATGTGATAGATTCTCTACTGCTATCCGCTGACAGAGATTTTTTTTTCTTAAACTCAAGTAGACGCCCTCAGACACTGATGTTAAGTGAGGCATAAAAACCTAGAAAGATTGGCTGATAGATCCTCCTACTCCAAAAATCAGACTCCTATGCCCAGTGCTACCTGAAAGTTCCAATTTGCAATGCATAGTAACAATGATGAAGTCAAGGTGACCAGAAACTACCATCAGCCGTACTGAAAACATTAAAAATAGAGTGGGTAAAAAAATAATAATGATGGAACGTTTCTCCATTGGAATATGCAGTTTCACTGAAATCAAAACATTTCACAGGACTATGTCTATTTCAATGAAAAAAAGTCCAAAATGATTTGTTTCAACTTTCTCCTTTCATTTTGATGTCAAAATGTTCTGTTTACATTTTCTTATTTAGATTTTGATATTATACTAATTTTAATATTATGTTTCAACATTATCCAAAAAATGGTTTGATGTTTTATAAACAAAGTGTTTCAATGTTTCTAAATATTTTTCCAGAATTTCCTTCCCACAAGAAATTTTGAAATACCTTTTGTTCCAATTTGGAATGAAAATAAATTTCTAAATATGTCCGAATTTCCCACAGAAAGAAAATTCAATTTTCCAACCAGTTAAAAGACAATTGTGCTGATCCAATATAGATTCTCTAAATTTTACTGCCATTATTTATAGGGAAACTATTTATTACTGTTCAAAGCAGTGTGAAACTTGGCAGTTTTAGTTGCCAGGGATACAGAAACATTTATCTGTCTTTCAGTTCAGATAAGTCCACATCCCTTCAGTTTCACTTTGAGTTTCAGGTTCAAACAAATCCCAACACTGAAAGTAAAAATGCAGCCAAAATGTCCAGGTTTTGCTAAGTTTTGTCACTCAAAATCATATATCCACCCAAACTTGGTCCTGGCTTTCTCTGTATATGATCCAGTTTCACAAAAAAAGGTTCCTAATTTGCCTCTTGGCAAAACTACCCGGAGTCTACGCTAAGGATTTTTTTGGGGGAAAAAATCAAACTGGTTCTAAAAATAGTTTCACAAGGTTCAGCAGTCAGAACTGTTTTCATAATTGCTTTAGTTAAACCTGCTTTCAGAATTGTCTTCAATCTTGCCTGCACAGCAGCTCCAAATGCACTAGATTAAGTTTTAAGGCATATTTATCCAGCCAGTCTTGGGTTCATTATGAATATTTCCATGGCTCTTCTAACTACACACACACACACACACACACATGCACACACCGGGGCCTTTATTTTCATCTGATCCTTTTTTGACTTATTTCCATTATATGATTATAATATCTTGCTTCTGGCATCACACCTAGTTGCTGTGAAGATATCTGAGGTATCACAAAAAGACATTCCAGTGGGAAACAAGCAGGTGGACATTAGTAAAACAAGAATCCTTCTTTCCATGCACCTGTACCCCCTAATAAACAATGTAATTTGGGGCCATCTGACATTGGGGAGGAAAACCTAACACATAAAATGTGTGCTCAGAGCCTGTTTACAGCTTCACTTGAAGATCACAAAGTAGCCGATTCAAATATTATCCAGGCAATGCCTGCCCTGTGGACCCTCCATTGCTAGTAAAAAAAGCAGAGAAAAGCAGCTGCAAGTAATGCACAGGGAAAATTGTTTCAAAGTTTCCATGAGGTGTTAGCAGCAATTTAAATACATTAGATGTTTTCTCCAGTTTCTTTTCTGTTTTTAGCCTTAATTTTTCTTCATGCTTCATAACATCCTACTACTATTTGAATTAGAGGACAGCTCATTCATACATCATTCCCCCATGGGCGTATAATTTTAGCTGCAAGTAAAGTGCAGAAAACGTAGCGTTTCAAATCAGCAGTAACAGGAGAGTTTGCAAAATTTCATTTTTAGAAGATTTCTCTAGTAAGAAAACAGTCCTAATTTGTTTCCACTTGAGCCTTTCACCCTTTTCTGAAATTAGAGCATATTGGAAAAATTAGTGATGCTTGGAGCTCTGAAAACGAATAGTAACTGTTTTTGACTCATCATTAAGGCTCTCACACCCACCATTCAGGCAGCAATATTATATACTTCAAAAGACACAGCAGACATTTCACTGGTGCTATTAGAAACTAACCACCAAGGTCATTGTTGGTTGTTACCTATAGAATTTCTTTTCCTAATTACAATTGCAAATGCACAAAGCTAGATGTTCAGCTTCTTATATTCAGCAATGTAAAAGCAAATCCAAACCAGCCAATGGTTGAGATAACACAAGTCCTGTTTGGGGGCCTGAGGCAGAATCTGATCATATATTTATTAAAAGCAAATATATTTAGGGGGGGGATTTCATTTTCCCAGGGAAGCTCGAATCCAGTGACCCATTTTTTCCAGTGGCAGTTCTGCTTTTAATGCAATTTTTCTAGCCTGTCTGAGGGAAGAAAAAGAATGTGATATGATAGTGTGATGCATGGCACATTGTTAAAGTCATCAAAGGAGATCCTCTGGCACTCTGCATCTTGAGTAGTCATGCGCACCAGTGCAAAGTGGGTGTGAAGCACTCCTCTTTCGGAATGGCAGCATTTTACACCCAATTTGCACTGGTGTGAATAACTGCACAAGGTGTGAGGCAATAAAGAATCTGACCCACGTATGGAATAAAATTCTTACGTTTTAAATCATAACACGTAAGTACCACTTACTTCCCTCAAACCTCCTGTGCCGATTCCATTGAAGTCAATGACATTTTCTACACACTCTCAAAGGGGGAGGGGGGCTGATATCTCATGGGAAAGCTGTGAAAAAGATCTTATTTAGGCCACTCAGTCTGAATTATCATTTGCTTTATGAATCTCTCTGCTCTTAACTGCAGATATTTGCATGAGAGAAGAAACTTTGTATCATCTCCTCTTGCTTATTTCCCACCTGAATCCTGTTTATGACAGCTTAATCATTTCCACAGCAACCAGGATCATGACATCAAGTGGAGGATAATCCGCAAGAGAAGATGCTGTCTCTGGAAACAACAATCCTGTTTTCAGGTACATAAATATGCTTCAAAACAACAAAGGGAGAGTAGTTTATTTTTATTTTTTGCAGTGTTTGTAGCCATGTGGACCCAGGATATCAGAGAGACAAGTTAGGTAATATTGTTTATTTGATCAACATTTGTTGGTGCAAAACACAATCTTTCAAGCTTCATGGAGTTCTTCTCAGAGTCTGGGGAAGGTAACCAGAGTTTTCAAGCTAAATTCAGGATGGGACAGATTATTACGCATAAGGGGTTCACACATGCTGTAGGAGACCACTTAAATGAAGTGCATGTGTGAACCCCTTATGCGTAACAATCTGTCCCACCTTGTCTTTAGTTTGAACACAGGTTACTTTCCCCAGATCTGAGGAAAACGCTCTGAAGCTCGAAAGCTTGTCTCTTCCATTAACAAAAGTTAGTCCAATAAAAGTTATGGCTTCACCTACCTTGTCTCTCTTTATTTCTCTTTCATTCTGTGTCTGCTGCTTTTTAACAGTTTAAAAGGATGTTATGAGTACAAACCAGAATTTGAGATTGATAAAACCCACAGTGGAAAAGGGTGGGACTAATTTATGTGAAATCCCCAATATAATACACAGTCCCTATTTTAATGCATGACTCTGAATTCTGTTGCTATCTGAGCACATGGTTCAGCTGTTGCTGACCTTGGACTAAAGCAGAGCTGAACAATCTAAGGCCTTGTCTTCACTCGGTAAAACTCTAGTGCAGACTGTGCACATAGTTTTAACACATTAGTTACCACATGTTAGGCAATATGTGGTGTCTCACACACACACACATACGAGAAAAATCCACTATCTCCAAGTGCACTAGAAATACCTGGGTGCTTGCATTTATACCACAAGCATCACGACTTGGTTCCTCTTTGAACAATGTTGCTGCCAACAGATACCAATCTGTTTCTGCGTTGACAGCATCTTTCCGGGCAAAGCGTTGGAGCAAAGGTGGTACTCCTGGAATATGAGTCAGCACTGGACAATCAGTGTATATGCTTCTGCAGGAATATCACAAGAGGCCAGAACCATTGCATCACCAACTATTCTGTCAAAAGGGGAAAGAAAATAACTGTACGATTGCATGACTCCAAATGCCACTGATCTGCGAAAATGCCTGGATTTTTCCAACTCTCTCAGATGAGTCTCTGCTGATCACTTACTTCATAGCATCAGTGCTGCAGGTGATGAAATCACTCTGAAAACTAATACCTGGGACAGGAATAAACTAAATAAAACTGCCAGCAGAATAGATTATTGACCACTTTGCCTCTGTGTTTGAAAATAAATGCTGCAGAGGGATGGGAAATACTCCCACTCCCTCTCCAAGTAAATAAATCTGATGCAGCCAGCAGCTTTTAAACTTTAGAATCTGTGGCCCTCAAGTGTATATTCATGGTAATGCGAGTTTAAAATATATATCTGTGCAGCGTCTGCTCTAATTCTGCAGGAGATAGAACCTGGAGATGAAAAGCTTGAATGTAGTACAGGAGGCTGTGCTGCATAGGGGAAGCTGCTGGTTTAGAGAATGTAGTGATAGTAAAAGAAAGTCTTTGAAAGGTGCAAACTCCTGTAACAGCCAAGCCAGAGCAATAATCAGGCTAAAATAAATCCTTTACATACATTTCTTGAGGGTGAGTAGCAGCCAGGCTATTTTAAAGGACCATCTTATTGTTAAGGTCAATAGTAAGACAGCTCAAATAGTAGAGTTGCTGGCACAATGCCTTCAGACCAGAATGGCTGTGGATTTCAATCCCATGGTAAAACATGGCCTGGCACCCTGTGCTAATGCTTGCACTGAAGGAGAGGTGCTGCTCCTCTTTCAGATCAAATATTAAATCGAACCCTCCAGCTTTTGGCTCCTGGCCAAATGGGAATTAAAGGTTACACAGTATGTGTTAAACAAAGCAAGGCAGTACAGCTGAATCGAAGGCCAGGTTGCTATGCTAGAAAGCCAGGCCACAATGAATATGCTTTCTTCCTCTAGTCCAGTGTACTTTCCCACCTTTTCAAAACCTCAGTTAGCCTCACCCTACCACATAGCCCTGGTGTTGCCAACTCTCCTGATTTTATTGAGAGTCTCACGATATTTGCTGGTGTTCTTAAGTCATTCTGTGAGAATCCCAGGCTTCATTAAGAAAAGTGTAAGATTCTAGTCCTCGTGGCCAGGGAGAAAAGTTTGAAAATGTCACTAGAGTGCATCTTAGAGTGGAAACCAGAAATTGCAAATAAAAAGAACCCCATAGTATTTTTTTTAATTTCATAATTTTTAAGCCAATCTCATTATTATTTGGGGCTTGATAGACGGATTGAGGCTGGCAATATTTTCCCCCCACTGAGCTCTTCAAAGGCTTGGTAAATGGCTGCCATTTTGCCTGGCATTGTGACCAGCCATACACAAATTCAGGCCATTTATCAAACAGGCTGCAGTGCATGCATCCCAAATACCCTGGGCCTATCTTTCTGTGAAATACAGAAAGACCCGGCATCTTGGTCAACCATCTTACTCTTGATAAAAGAAGTTCTCATGTCCGAGTCTGGGTGAGAGTGCATAATGGCTAGACAATTTACCTCCACAGTAACTGTGCTGCCAATATCTAAAGCTTTACAGTATAAAGAGAGAAACCTGGAAATACCCGGAGTATGAAAAGAGCTCTGTAAAGCAAGATTTTAGTATATTGTTGAAACAGACACACAGGTCTTACAGGTATCATTTTTCTACAATACAACGTGTATTGTATTCTGTGCTGATTCTGCTCCTATGCTCAAAGGGGAAACTGTTCACTCCTGGCAAAGAGAGTTTTTCTGAGTGTCTAACAAATGGGACTTTAAGCTCCGTTATGAGGGTTTTAGCAACAACAACAAAATATCCAAGTTGCTTTATCAACAAGCCTCAAAAGTATTGGTTCCCTTGTTTGTACACAAGCTTCAGGCAAACAATTTGAACTTCTTATGCAAAACCAATTATTCTGTAACTAAAGAAAGGGTGTGATGTCCAGCAAAATTTCCCAATTACTATTACCCTTGTCATCACATCACTCCCCGTGTATTCATGTCCCCCTTAAATTTCCAAGAATCAAGTTAATTAGCCATATTGAACCAAGACCCCTGACCTGTGTAAACAGCTGTGGCAAATATAAAGCATTCTCACTCCGTAATCAATGTTGCTTCTATGCCACACACGATGGGTCTAGCTCATTAAGGTAGAGACTGTGCTTCCCAGAATAGGAGCCTATTTTTGAATGCAGTAGTAAAGAGGTTGATGTGACTTTTGCTGAAAAGAGTGGTTTGCCAAAAGGCTTTTTATCATCTGTATCCATGCCCTTAAACAGAAGTAAAATTTGACATTTTTCACAGATTTATTGGAAGTCCTATAAAATGCACTGCCCAGACATGCCAAATATGTGTCATGTCAAATATATCTCAAAAATTATTAAATTGGCCAATTTTTGAGACATTTATTTTAAGCATGTCTCCATCATTTCCCCTGAAAAAGTTGCAATCGTTTCCCTTTTGCCTGTGCAAAATCCTCATTTGCACACAGAAAACTTCAGAATCAATCTGCAAATTTTGTAGGTGCAGTCAAAAGGCCTGCTTAAAATTTGGACCTCCAAGTGTATGATGTGCTGGGCTGACACTAGACTCATAGATTTTAAGGTCAGAAGGGACCATTATGATTATCTAGTCCGACCTCCTGCACAATGCAGGCCACAGAATCTCACCCACCCATTCCTGTAATAAACATCTGAGCTACTGAAGTCCTCAAATCATGGCACTCTTGTTACCAGTTTCAGCAGAGGCCAAAACCTGCATAGGCATGGAGAAATAATTACTTTCTTTACTCTGCTGTGTTAGGGGACTCAGGGGCCATGTTGGGAGGCAGTGGGAGGGAAGCATGCATTGCCACTGCCCATGCTGCCACATGCATGGGCAGTAGAGTTCAGTTCTAACACTGTCTGTCTAGTGTTGTTTCTCACATCTTTGAGAAGGAGAAAAAAAGACAATCTCCATGAAAGGGACACAGAGAGGCCAACATACTCCACCCCAATATCAATACATAGGGTGAGCAGATGTCCCGATTTTATAGGGACAGTCCTGATTTTGGGGTCTTTTTCTTATATAGGCTCCAATTACCTCCCCACCCTCTGTCCTGATTTTTCACATTTGCTGTCTGGTCACCCCATCAATACAGGATGCAGAATTGGAATCAGGAACTTTTCAGTGGCATAAATGGGGAGGCATGGTCTAGTGATTAATGCACAGAACTGCAAGTTAGGAGATACTGGTTTTATTCTGATCTCTGTCACACTTGGGCAATTCACTGAACCGATCTAGGTTTCTATGTCCACAGTGTAAAAAAAGGATATAGAAAAAATTTACCTACCTCACAGGGGTGTTGTGAAGTTTAATTAATTACAGTTTGTAAAACACTTTAAAATATTCAGATGAAAAGCACTGTAAAAGTGCAAAGTATTCTTATAACTATACTATATACATGTTATTAAAAAGAAAGAGGCAGAGCAAAAGGGGACAGGTCTACAGATATCATTAAAAACAACTGCATTATAAAGAAATGTCATACAACCATAGTGTATCATATAGTCACCTTTTATCCATTGTCAATATGAGAATCGAGGACCCATACCACATTTCCACTCGCCCTGTTATGGAGAAGTAAGTCATGTGTATAAGCATTGCCTGAATGAACTGCTAATGAACAACAGACAAAAGCCAGCATCTATCAAGACACAATGTATTTATATAAAATAAATGGCTCCATGTAATAAACAACTGAGTCCACCGGAAAAATATTGTATAAGTATTTATTGCATATACTGGGCCAAATCTTCAGTTGATGCAGATCAGCAATCGACTCCACTGGAGCTATACCAGTTTATAGCAGCTGAGGATCTGGCTTGCTAGCCCATTGAAAAAAAAATGTCATTCTGTTTCTGGAGGCCATTTTCTCCAGATAAGGTATGGGGGGAGTGGATCCACACATCCCCACCCACTGCAGGATCGCAAATAGAAATAACATGTTTTCGTTCTTAAATGGAAAGCGCCACTAAATGAAAGATGTTTGACTTTAATTATCATTTGAGTTATTGTGAGTAGACTTTTCTCTAAGGTCCCAAGAAAGTCTAGAAGAAAATGTCTCCCATCTGCTCACCCTGCTTCTCTTTTGCCATTTGACTTCTACATTTTCACTGTGGGACAACTTTCAGAGTAAGCGTATTGGAAATGAAGATGTTATTAAAACCAGATACTCTCAAACTTACTTACTTCAGAGTGGAATATTTGAGTGCCAGATCAAGGTTTTATCAGTTGAGTTAGTGTGGAGTGAGTGTGACATCTTGTAGCCAAATCCTGTCTCTGTACTATGTGGGAATGAGGGGCATACTACATGCTCCCTTTACTTGTATATCCACACACTGAGTCAGCTTGACTGATCCTGAGGGTCAAGGGGATATGGAAAAGGTTGGTCTACCTAGAGAGGATGAAGTGAAGTAGGAGATCATACAAACATGAATCTTATTCTCAGCTATATAGAGGGAAAGTATTATTACTATATTGTTACCATGAAAAGAGCAAGATTCAAAGTGTAGAGGCCTAAAGATACCACTGGAAACAACTTTAAAGAAGACTGGCCTCTAAATATTTATTCTCTATGTTCACAGGAGTAGAAGAAGGATATTAGTTGGATTGCACAAAAGGTACCAATTGGTTTAAATAGGGTAACATGACTTGCACATGGATTAAGCAGATGCTGTGAAAAAGCAAGCTCCATGAGTTGTAGATACCATAGTAACATAGAAACCTCTTTTTTCCAATGTTGGACTTCCCTTCTATGGAATGCAGGGCAGGATGGCTGGGTCACTGTAAAAAGGGTAATTGTGCTCTTTTCCCCTCTTCTCCCATAGAAAGGCCATCACATAGTGCTACTCAATTAGCCTCTCTAGAATTGCTGCATCATTCATGGAGCTTCATTGAACCCTTTCAGAGAGTGCTGCTTCTGGGAATAATGTAAAGCAACCTGAAACTATGGCAGTTGCCAGTGCAGTTTGATTGTCACAAGAGAGAAAATGCCCTTCTTATCCTGAAGACCCTTACAATGCCCCAGCGTTCATATAATAAGCACAGATTTTTCAAAACCAATGGTCTCTTTCTCAAAGCCTCTACCTAGGAGAGCTGTGTTACACAGAATACTAGTACCCTGGATTCCAATGTCTCTACACCTGCTGTACTTCTGCCTTCCGATTCATAGATTCCAAGGCCAGAAGGAACCATTGTGATCATCTAGTCTGATCGCCTGTATAACACAGGCCAGAGAACATCCCCCAAAATAATTCCTAGAACAGATCTTTTAGAAAAAATATCCAGTTTTGATTTTAAAATGGTCAGTGATGGAGAATCCACCAATGTACCGTTGGAACAATGGTAAATTGTTCCAACGATCAATTACTCTCGCCATTAAAAATGTATGCCTTATTTCCAGTCTGAATTTTCCAGCCTCATCTTACAGCCATTGGATCATGTTATACCTGTCTCTGCTGAAGAGTTCATTATTGCATATATGATCCCCATGTAGCTATTTATACAGTAATCAAGTTACCCCTCAATCTTTTCTTTGTTCAGCTAAATAGACTCAGGGAGTTCAGTCTATCACTATAAGGCATGTTTTCTAATCCTTTTATCATTCTCATGGCTCTTCTCTGAACCGTCTCTAATTTATCAACATCCTTTTCGGATTGTGGGCACCAGAACTGGACACAGTATTCCAGCAGCGGTCGAACCAGTGACAAATACAGAGGTAAAAAAAACCTCTCTGCTCCCACTCCAACTTCCCTGTTTATGCATCTAATGATTGCACTAGATCTTTGGGCCACAGCATCACACTGAGAGCTCATGTTCGCTGATTATTCACCATGGCAATATCTCTATACCTAGTGCACTGCTACCTTCCAACGAAACAGAAATACTATTATAGAATGCAAAAAATATATATATCAAAAAGAAAATCACAAGCTCACATTCATGAAGAAATATTAGGAGACTCCAGTGCTACAGGAAAATGACAGCTGGGTTTCAAATCTGGCCTTATCTGTAATATGAATTTGTACAAAGCACAGATTGTAACAGTAGTTGCTTTAGTTCCTTATCACTGTACTTGTCTTTAGCATTGATTTCAAAGTCCATGAGAAGTACAGTGGGACTCAATTATAGTGGAGTGAACATTCACTATAAGTGAAGTGAATCTTCACTATAAGCAGAGTTCATTTTAAGCATATTCTATGGTATTTTATTTAAAATATATGATTAAAATGAACTACATTTTCATCAGCAATAGCAAGTATTTCCTCCAGACCTACCCATTAACAGATGTCACTTGTCCCCACACTTGTAGTAGATACAGTGAATAATGCAGAATCAGGGAAGGGCCCAAGGATATGAACCATATGAAATTTCTTTTTAATCCTTTTTTTAAAATCTCCTCCTATGTCTTTAGGACTGAGTGATTCAAGTATTAATATTCCCAGGGAAGTTTGCAGCCAAGCTGAAATACATGTCTGAATCTTACTGGCTTGCAAGTTGATGCTGCCTGCCCTTTTTAAATGCCAACAGCCAAGTTTTGCTCCTGGAAATACATCTGCAATTCCCATTGATTTCAATGAGAGTGGTGTATACACATCCACAGGAATCATTTGGCCCTTTATCACTGTGACCAAGAAAGCAAAACAAACCTAGATTTCTACAACCCAGACTTTGGAGCCCAGAGTGAAGACACTGATATTATAGGATTGCCTCTGACATTATGACAGAGAAATATGCAGTGAATAAGTAACAATAATCCATGTGAGAGTCAGAGCAGAGGCATTTTAAATGCATGAATTTCCTGAACCCCAAGAAATGTCTGCCACATTCTACCATTTGCACAGCTACGTCTGTGCTTACATTCACTTTACATAACACTAAGTGCAGCACATGGAGCCCTGACATCTGTGCAGAGATTCCTCAGTCTACTTCCTACAAATTTCTGTCCATTGGAATCAGCTTGCAACTATTCTAGAGCCAAGATAAGCAACAGTCAAGGGAGCACAAAGGTTGGTAAAGAGGGTTTTTTTATGTGATCACAGGATTCTTTTCCTTAATACGATGCCAGGACCATCCATAAAAATGAGCATTGTTTTACACTGGGGCCTCCTCTAGATTCTCTGAGAAAAGACAGTTTTGAATTCTGGGTGGGAAAATGCAAGGTTCTAGGTTTAGCTGCAGATAATGGGGAACTCTAAATCCTCAGTGGCGATGTTTTCCATATGTTGTGGCAGTGCACTGCAATGTTACAATGTATACCTGGCCACTTCATGATGTTAGTCTTGGAGAGCGCTCTCCAAAGACAGAATACAGGTCAGGCCTGCCACATGGGGAGGCAGCCTGATTTTTCTTCGCCTTTGCCTACTGCTGTAAGGATGAGCTCCTGATTTGATTAAATCTTCCTGGCTTGCTGCATCTCTATGTGGCTGGTCCTCTTCTGCCACCTGCACACGCCTCTGGTTTGGCACTGCAGCAGAAAGTTGCCGAATAAGTTGCCACAATCCCATTGCAGCATGGCGTCACCACATTGCTGATGCTGAGACGTGTGAGCCTATTGGACTTGACCCCTTGAAATTCAGTTTTAGTTTGACAAATTTAAATAGGACAAATTTGAGTGCTGTGGTAAGATTTTCCCAAACTGTTCACGTAAGTCCTGCATTTAAACCTGAGCAGCTTTCAACAAGATTGAATAGTCAGTCCCTTTCATTTATTTTCTTGCAATAAGATACATTCTCTTTTTGATGGTGCTTTGTAGTACATCAGTGACATTTGTTTTAGGTTCATCTCATCTGCATTGGCTGCAGAATTACATGGGAAATTTGGAATTAACTGTTTCAAGCCTTGTTCTTTCTAATAGCATGTGCAAACTGTGTCCCCTGATAACTAGATGCAAACTCCAATTTTCTGACAGCTCCCCCCTTTAACTGAAGTGGAGGAGCCTGGAGTCTGGCTGAGGTTATTCAGTCTGCTAGATTTAGTGCATACTGGCAGAGGGTTTCCTCCTAATTTTTTATTCAGTACTGAAAGTGCTTCTAAAAATGATCAGTTAGTTCCTCAGATGGTATAAAATGATATCGCTCCAGTGAAATCAATAAACTGATTTACATCAGCTGAGGATGTGGCCTGATACGCCTCATTAAAATTTCTTAGGTTATGGACAACTCGATTTTGAAACTGAGCTGTGATACCCAACCCTACCTTCCCCTACATGCCTCCCCCTCCCACTTCCCCCCAACATGCACACAATTGCAGGACTTACTGATATTGTAGATATTCCAAATGAGCAAGCACTTCCTCTTTCAGTATCATTTCTGGAAGCATCAGTTAATCAAGATGTACAGTAGCAGTTTCAGAAAACTAGCATTACCCTAGGCTCTAATGTCATTCAATGAATAGGCAATACTTCTAGAAATGCAAACATTCAAGACTATGGTGCCTATTGACTAGGAGATAGGCTGAGTGGCAAAATCTTCACATTAGCCAAGAGCGGTACAAAAGATGAAATCCTGCATTCCTTCCCTCCACCCATGCATACGCCTTGAATAATAGAGCCTATAACAACTACAAATTCTACTTGATTCATTCAATGTATCTGGAGGAACATGCATTCATTTTCATTTCCAGATAAGTATCAGATATAGAGATCTTTAATATTTAGTTGAAAACTAAAATACATATGTTCTGATGATAGCAGGGGAATTTCTGATCCAGTACACATGAACATGAGGAATGAAGCCACTTTATTTCCTCCTACACTGATAAAATAAATTGAGAAATAAAACTGAGAACAGAAGAATAAGTTTAACAGATTCATCATCTATGGAATCTCCTGACTCCTTGCTGACTGACCTTTACTGCAAATCAAGGACCACCACTGTGTGAATATCACCTATTACAGAGATTTTTGGCTTCGGAAAATCTGAAACATGAAGTTAGAAGAGACGAGAATGTTTGTCATGATGTGTAGGAGGTAAATGAAGTTCCTGAAGACTCGTCAGGTACTGAGTTTATTAAAATAACACCTTTCACTTTTCTGCTGTAATACAGAATGGATACTACATCACTCAGTATTGGCAATTTTCCATATGAGATCATAACCCACGCTACAAAAAAACACCTTATCATATACTTCCCAAAACAAATATCTATATTTGTGTACACACACTATATTTAAACTTTAACAATTACATGTCTTAAAACAGAGCAAGTGAAGATGGGGGCAGGAATGTTCTGTTGCAATGAAAAATGAGTAACTTATTAATTTCATTTCTCATAATAGTCTTTTCCACCAGTCCTCCCTATCAGACTTCTTTGTCTCCTGACTATGTAGGAGGTAGCAGTATGTCAAGATTTTCAAAAGTCTCTAGAGCTAGCTCAATTTTTTTGGGTGCCCACATCAAAACACTTTAAAGGAGGCTGGTTTTCAGAGGATGGGTGCTCAGAATTTTCTTAAAATCAGGCCCCTTTAAGGTGTCTCATGTTTCTCAATTAAAAAAAATAAGAGGTGCCCATGGTTTCCAGTCAGTTCTAAAAAATTTGGCCCCAGACTTTCTATGAGTGAATCAGAGCCCAGAAGATAATTTTCAGAGCTGCACCTGCTTCTATCACTGCTGTGATTCTATTCATAGTGATTGAGGAAAATAGCACAAACTAATGACAAGCTATTTCTCCGGCAGCAAGTATACAAGCAGCCACATTTCTCCCCAACTTCTTTATGAACCTGACTCATCTTAGTTGGGAGGCTTTCCTTTGTCTTCAGTGGAAGTTGGATGTGGCCCAAAGGCTCTAATATTAATGGAGCCTGTTTTATGGAACTGCCTTTTCATTGGGGATGAATGTATTTCTTGGAGTATCAGTTTCTGTGAACTTCATTTACTTCTTTTTGGGTGGGTGGGGGGAGTTCACGACTATCTTTAATTCATGTACATTTTTGCCTCCTGTAATTTAAACCCAAGTTTTTTCCCCTCGAGGGTGATTTTAATTAAAAAATACTTTCTAGCTAAAAGGAAGCCTGCACTATGTTCTAGGAACAGAGATACCCTGTAACCCTAAGCTGACACAAGTGGGTGGCTTGTGTGCAGTATCTCCATTGTACTATTTCTTTCACTATAATGTTTCTCTCTCCTCCTTTTTGTTCCTTTCCCCCCCCCCCACCCACAGGCTGCATTTGTTTTTTGCTCTGCCCATGCTCAGCTCAAATTTTCATGTTCTTTCTCCGTCTAATATTATTTCTCTCTTCCCTTCTATGCTCTATTATTTCCCCATAGACCTTCCTAAGCAAAATGAGAGCCCATCACATGTGATTCAAACTTTCAAACCCATGATGTTCATATGGGCTCAGAATTAGGCAAAAACCACTTTGACCATCCCTATTTGCAGCAGGATCGCTCCTGCATATCTCCATCGAAGGTGTAAGCACAGATATACCCTGACAAGACAAAATGACTCGTCACCTTCTTTTCTACTTTCCTGCCTCCACATGCATGACATCGGAGTGGAATCAGAAGAATACACTGCAGTGCTATTGTCATTACCTAGACTGGTCCTGGACTGATGCCCACAATAGTGTGGCACTGGCGGAGAACATTGGGAATGCAACGGCCTCCTGAGGAATAAAGGCAGTTCACTAATACTCCCTGAATATGCTTGTTGTTATTCTCCTTTTACTACCATGAAAGTCTGAACTGCAAACATTTACATACTGTTTGTGCTGCAGCCTGTGATGCCTGATCAAGCCTGTCTCAGAATCCCCGGGCTGTTTTGATTACTAGCTGATCAGAGGAAGGCAAAGGGCAGAATGGGTGAGCTGTCCGCCAGCAGCCAGCAGATAACAGGAATACAAATTCCATTTTTTCTCCCTTTAAAACAAAAATAATGTTTCCCTTTCCCTTTTCATTCAGGGAGACAGTCATTTGATTCCATGTGTGGCATGCCAACAGTTTGTATAAATTAATATATGCTGCTGGAGCTACCATTTACAGTATGAACATTTTCCTGTTGAAGGGTATAGGGTTAAAGAGGCTTGACACTCTCACATATGTATTCACTGCTGGCATGGACTGAACTATTCTAACTCATTCCAGTTTATCTCACAGAGTTCGCATCACAGCAGTGGGATTTTTACAAAATTATTTTAACTATTTTTTTTGTGTTGGTGAAAGGTGTTTGGCTGACAGTCCACAGAACTACCCCACCAATCTGCCTCAATCCTGGCCTGGAGAGACTCTGCTCCCAAGGTCAGAGGCTCTGCCACATGCACCATGCTTATTGATACCTTAGGCCTCTCTGCTGAGATTGCTAACAAGGCCAACTTGTGTGCTGGTTTTACAGCCTATGCAGGCTGTTGAAGTCCATCGGGTTGCCTGGGTCAAGTCAGGGGAAAATGTGCCCCACGGCTGCTAATTACTTAGTGCCAATTATGGTTTCTCTGTTGGTGGTGATTGTTTAGGGGTTTTTTTAAGATGAGAAAAATTCCCTTTTACCCGGTCAGGATTCCCCAAATTTGGTATCTCCATAAAGTGGCCTTTGGCCATCATATGACCCTGTGCACCAGCAAGTGCTACTTAGTGCAGCTGCTATGGCATTAGCTTCAATCCCACTGGCTGTATTATGGCCCTTCCCACTAGTTCCAGCAGGCTATATGCCCCTCATCAGCACTAAACACGAGCTATGACTGCCTTACCCACACTCATCTCTCATTCTGTAGTGCATGAGCATCAAGCGATTCCCAAACTAATACAGGGTTATCCACCATAAATCCCTTCTAAGAGACAGGCCAGAAAAGGAATGTTTCACCTCTAGTGGAGATTTCGATCCATTCAATACTTCAGACAGAGTTAAGGCTAAAATGAGTTGAGTTGTCTCTCTGTTTCTCTCTTCCTAGATGTTTCTTGGCCTTAAACAAACACTGATCACTTCACTTACAGAAGAAAATCATCCATATAAATAAAACATCTTTCAGTTTTTAAAATGAGTTTCATGCTAGACTAGTGCCCCAGGAGACTGGATTCCTCTTTTTATTCACAGAACAGGTACAGGAGAGGCAGCAGCAGTAATGCAAACTTCCTTTCACCGTATCATCAGTGCGCCCCAACCATGACCTGGAAAGTGCACTTTAGGGAGGATTCAACTTCCATGCTCATTTAACTATTAGTAAGTCTCTGGTAGGACTAACAATAAAGAATTCATTTGAGACAATGACTTCTGTGTGCTAGGCATCTGTCTGCCCGGAGCTGGACTGGACTGAGAACTCATTGCACCAAAAAGGACATGAGATAGTCTCCTGGTCATTAGCAATGACAGCAAACTTGCAACTTAGGAGCGAAAGGTTCTATATCCCATCAGTCCCCTGAGCCACCCAATCAAAAGTTTCATCAGTAACAGAACCCATGGGATGGACTATGTAGAGATATATGGGGAGTCTGATTCACACAAGGACTATCAGCATGCTAACATGTGACAGGGCTTTCTCTTGTTACAGGATGTACCACAGACACAGTGCTGACATTTTCAATATATCTTTTAGGAAGGACAGAACTGTAGATCTGTATTGCAGTTGGGAAAAAGGGATAAAAAAATAACATTGTATTGCCTTATTTCAGCAGGAAAGAAAGAGAGAAAATGTCTTCCTACCAAACTCAGCACATCAAAGAACTAGCAATTGATTAGCTAGGATAATGGAATTGGCTTCTAATGTCCCCAATTTATCACTCACTGTAGGTCTACACCAGACCTGTCACTAGCAGAGATGGAAGTGATTGATCTGTGACTTTCTTGGCACTACAAAAGGTAGCATATGCAGATGAGGATGTTATTGAAGAAAGGCTACCTGAAATCATGCAGCTACTGAGAAACAATCAACCACTGACTACTTGGAACGAGTTGGCTGCTTGAGAAAGATTATGAGGAATTTGGGAGTGGGGTGTTTGCATGCATGGGTGCATGAATGGAGGGGAAGGAGATACACTAGTCAAAATATAGCCTCAGCGGTCTCTTCTGATTGAGGTCAGCTGATGTTTTTCATCATCATTTGGAAAAGCTTTCAAGGACATAAAACATGTCTTTCAGTGTCTTTGCCACTGGCTTGTTTAGAACTGACCCTAAAAATAAGCAGATTAATTTTGTTGGTATTGTTTGAAAAAACAGACTATTTTCTGGTTCAGAGAGATCCCTCCAAGCCCCTGCTCCCTAACCACACACACAGAGCAGAGGGGAAAGGGTTGTTTTTTTGATATCCTTATCTGACCCCTCAGAAGTCCCAGCTTGATCCTCCCTTACCTGTGTTTATGACCTTTAGCCTTCCAACAAGAACACTACTGGACTCCCTATAAAACCCAGAGTATATTCTGTCACCAGAAGAGTGCGAATTTCATAAATATATATTGTGTGTGAATATATTCATAAAAACTTTTTAACTGAAAAAAGAAAGGAAACCATATAAAGTAAAACAGAACAATATGTTTCCTGTTACCATTTAAAAGAATAAAGCAGATAGTTCCAAATTAAACCCCTCCAAGAAGATTTCTTTTAAATATACAGTAAGAATAATAATAGGGTGATACAATTATTTCAAACATTTTTTCCTTGTTTTGTTTTGTTTTTCTTTTCAGTAGCTGTGAATAATTCCCTGCCCTGAAATTATTCTGCAGGTTAGTAATATCTGTGACCTTTAACATAAACAACCACAGCACTTTCTAGACATTTCTTGAAGTGCTACCTAAAGTGAATTTAACACGATTGTGACTTCCCTCCCTACCCACCCACCCCATCCCTATCCCTATCCCCATCCCTTTTTGCAGTTTACAGAAGCACCTTTTGTCATATCCACTCAAGAAATGGTATTCAGGGAGCTATATTTTATGAAAATAGTGAGTAGTATGGTGGTGGAGAAACAGCTACATACTCTGATCTTCTCATGCATACTCAGAGAACAAAAGGGGCTGATAGTTTATCTGGATTATTTCATTATACAAGGGGAAAAGATCTAATTAAATCCGAGCCATCACTGGGCTCTTCCTCTGGAGTTTGCTGCTGCTTTTATTTTTAAGCGTGGCCAAAAAAAACCAAATTGTGATCAAACAGATGTCAAGCCTATTCTCCATCTCTGTGATCAAACGCACACACATACCAAGAGCATTTTCCAATTATTTTTGGGTTCGTTCAATCAAAGCAGTTAATAGGATGGATTATAGTTGCTAGGTCGCACAGCTTTGCTGTAACATTCTCCATGATGGAAACAAACATCCTCCTGAAGCAAAGCAGATGGACAAAGGGGGCAGCAGATACATCAGTTGCATAGGATAAAGGGCTTCAAAAAGTGGAAGCTTGGAACTATTGTCCTATAAGTCCCACCCACGGGATAATTTTCAGTGATTGTGTCACCAGACTCAGGAGTCAGGGGAGTTTTCAACTGAATTTGAGGAGGGTTAGTTTTGTTTTTTAATGGATTAAATGAACTATCATGACTAGGCACCAATCACCCAGCTGAGCAACTGACGATGATATATCCTTTTCAGAAGACCACTGCAAGTCAATGATGGGTTGTCAGTAGAGTTGGTTGAGAATTATATATATATAATTATCAGAAATGCCAATTCATCAAAAAAAGAAACTGTTTGTGGGAAAGGATCAGTTTTGACAAATTTCTCATTGAAAAAATTTTGGAAAAAGGTTTTGAAATTGTCAAGGTGTCCCATTTCAATAATTTCAAAAAGAAAATATTTGTTTTCTTAGTTTGAAACAAGTTTTCATTTTGAAACTTAAGCTAAAAATAGTGTTTAAAAGGTCAAAATCAAAATGAAACATTTCAAAAAATGTTGAAATGAAACATTTCAAATGACCCAAACCAAGTTTTCTTTTGGATTGTCAGTTCACAAACATTTTCAAGATGTCAACTGTATGTCCCAATTCAGGATGGGAAAAAAAGATTTCCAGGATGGGAAAACCATTTACCACCCAGGTCTAGTTGTCAAACTACATTCCTAGATGTTACTACTTCAAGTTAAATTGGAAGCAGGGGATAGGACAGAACAAGGTGGTAAGCAGTGCTGGGATACAAAGCTAGTCACTCAGGGATCAGCCTGAAAAATCTACCAAAGCTTGTGGTGGATCCTCATCACTGATAATTTTTAAATCAAAGACTGGATGTTTTTCTAAAAGATCTGCTCTAGGAATTATTTTGCAGAAGTTCTCTGGCCTGTTTTATAGAGGCAGTCAGACTAGATGATCACAATGGTCTCTTCTGAACTTGGAATTTATGAACCAGTGAAAAAGAACCATTGAATAAACACAACATTATTGATTTTCTTGGGGTTTGTGAGAGAGTATTCAGAGGGGTGGATGGTCTAGTGGTTAGTGCACCCAAATTCTGACACCTTGCCTCTCTGTCAGGGTTGTCACTGTTCCTGACCTTAAGCCAGGAATCTTTGGCTCTCCACCTGGCCCTTAGGAAGTCCCAGCCCAGGGCCCTGTGGGAAGCAACACTGGCAGGGTCCTCCCTGCAACATGTCCTAGTCTGCTGACTTGGGGTACTTTCTATCTATATGTCCCTTCAGTTTGGGGCATGGCTCCTATAATCCAAACAGTAAATCACTTAACAAAAAGAGTCCCACAGAGTATAGCCCTGCGAGTTCTCAAAGGGGAGGTAGTTGGAAATGACACTGTCTGGGGGCCTTGCTTGTTCTGTAGTCCTCTCTCAGGCTCATGCTTGAGAAGGATTCCTTTCTCCTGCAGCCTGCCCACCACCCTTTGCCTGGGATTCTGAGGTCATTTTAACCCACTCCTCCAGTCGGAGCATTCTTGGCAGGCCCAGTATTGCCTTTTAACCCTTTTGGGCCCAGAGTGGAGTTTGTACACCCTTAACTGCATCCATCTCACTCAACTACCTTACTTGCCACATGTCCTCAGGCTATTTTTATTTCTAAACATCTTCACGGCATGGCCCAGAAGTCTCTGTTACACTCCTTTCGTCCAGGCTAAGTATGCGTTAAATCCATTAAATCATACAGGCTACTGGGTATGACTCTTAAACATCTTCCTTCAAAACTGCTTGTCATTTGAAAACTGGGTTTTCAACTAAACAAAAAAGTTTCCATGGAAAGTATCTCCTTTCCACAGAAAATGTTGAGTTTTCATTAAAATGTCGACTTTAAGGGGAAAAAATCTTCAGCTCTAAAATCATTTTGGAGCTGAAGATTTTCAGATTTTGTTTGTTTGAAGTCAACATTTCCCATGGAAAATTTAGACAAAAGTTACTTTTTGTTTTGTTTTCACTGAATTTTTTGTGGAAAGAAAACCCATTTTCTGACTAGCTCTACTTTTGGGTCTTCTCTGTCAGACATGGTCTATAATGAATTGCTTGTCTGATGGGAAATTCCCAGAAACACGGGTTATTTGACCAACTGGGCCAGAAAGAGACCTGCTGGGTCTTGTGATGAATGCCTTTTTGGTGGTAGGTCAGTCTTGGCCGGAATGTCATGAAACAAGGGGGGACATTTTTGGTTAGAAGAGGACTGTTGAGTTTTTAGGGAATGGTCTAGTCACTCTGAAACACATATTGGGACCATGACTTCTGGTGAGTTTGCACAGTGCCTGGTACAATGATGTCCTGTTCCTGAATTGGTCTTTTTGGTGTTTCCATAGTACAAATAATAAACTCTCTGTTCTCCTCTAACTCTAGCTCTGCTCCTTTCTATTTCCCACCACTCTATGCCATCTCTACTTTTCACCTCCAGATCACTGTTTTGAATCCAGACCAGGTGAGTAGCTGTTACCATCAGACGCCTGTTTGGTCATCTCACATCATACTAGCCATCAGAAACAGCAATTTTTCTCTTAAGTCTCAGCGGAAGGAGAAGGTCAGAATAACTCTGGAGATTATAGGAGTTAGTCCTTCCTTGGGGGTTAGGACTGGGGATCTCTGGAGGATAGGTGTGGGGATGCTCACACAGATGAAATCAGAGTGATATTTATTCTGGGGAGAAATGTATCAGCCTGATACATTCATGAGAATTAATATACTTAAATTGCTTTTTAAAAATTAAGGTTTGTTTTGCTGTATTCAATATGTTCTTGTCTTTTGCCTAACAGACCCATCTGGCTTCGCATCCTGCACCACCTGTGCATTTCTTTATATATTGAAGAGTTCTGTGCTAAATATTCTTCACTTTAAAAAGAAAGCAACAGAGCATTAAGGGTGTGTTGAGCCAAAGGGAATGGGGGTCGGATACACTCAATGAAGCCACAACAGGTGCATAAGTATAACCGGTTTTATTGCCAAAGTAAAATAAGCTTCCCAGCCATCACGTGTTACTAAATACATGCTTTCCAGCAACCAAGCAAGAATCAAATCTTATGTCCCTTCTGCTACGGACAGTCCTGGACCCTCCAGCCTTGTCCTTGAGGGCTCGTAGCAGGCGCTACTCCAGTGTGGGGAATTCCTGGGCACCCACAAGGCCAGGGTCCACAGGTGAGACTGTTCATCTAAAGCAATTCGCATAGCCATTTTTTTATCATCATCTCTTTCTAAGGTGGGTGGAGGTGTGTGTACATCCACAAGCAGGCTCTGGCAGGAAACACTACTGTTTTGTATTCCCAAACTTAACCCTTTCAGGCCCGCCCAGAGCCGGTACAAGGAAGTTTCGCGCCCTACGTGAAACTTCCGTGCACTGGCCCTGCGCCGCCCCCCACCTGCAACGCCGTCCCCCCCCCACCAGCCAGCTCCCCCGCCCCCAGAAGCTCAGCCCGCCCCCCTCCCCACCTCCCGGCTGAGCGTGGGGCAGGGGGATGGCTCCCCCGGCAGCCTCCCGGCTCCATGGTCAGCCGCTGAGCGTGGAGCGAGGAGGCAGCCGTGGGGAGGCAAGGGGCGGCTCGCCGCGGCTGACTCCTGCCTCCCCGCTCAGCAGCAGGCAGCCACGGTGAGCCGCCCCTTGTCTCCCCGCTCAGCAGCTCAGCCGCTGAGTGGGGAGGCAGTGGGCAGCCACAGCAAGCTGCTTCTTGTCTCCCCGCTCAGCAGGGAGCCAGCGGGCAGCCGCGGTGAGCCGCCCCTTGCTTCCCAGCTCCTCGCTCAGCGGCTGAGCGGGGAGCCGGGAGGCAGCCGCCCGCCGCCCCCCAAATCTTGGCACCCTAGGCGACCGCCTAGCGTTGCCTAGTGCAAGTGCCGGCCCTGGGCCTGCCATATCTCTTTTCTTGTTTATCTAGTTGAGTGGCTGCAAGCCAGCCTGGCCGGTCAAAGCCCCGAACCATTCTGTAACAACAGGCCAAGGTAACTTGCGGTCAGCACCAACAGGGTGCTGGGTTGTTTCTTTTTTATATTTTGTTTTTTTTGTGTGTTTTTTTGCTTTTTGATTTTTTTAAATATGTAATTGTATTTACATTTTTCTTCCTGACAATTCTGGGCTTTCATAAAAGAGACAGGATGTGCTGGACACAGTTCAGAAATGCATAGCTGTACATGGGTAGCATTTAGAGAGGAGCAAATGCAGCCACAAGGAGGCATTTTCACTTTGTCCAGGCTCTAAACAACCAGAACAGGAGACTGCCTGGGGCAGCTAAATGATTTGACACTGTTGTATGAGTGACTGGGAAATAGGACAAACAGGCATTTCCCACTTTGCCTACTTATTTCATTTATGGATTTTTCTATGATGCTCATCACTGTAGTGTCTGAGCACCTCACAACACCCTTGAGAAGTAGCAAAGTGTTATCTCCATTTTACAGATGGGGAATTGGGGCATGGAGCAATTAAAGTGACTTTCAGATGATCAAACTGGAATATTATGGCAGAAATAGGAACCTAGATCTCCTGAGATTCAAGCCAGTGTCTTAACCATAAGACAGCAAAAACCCCTTAGTGACGGTGCTGTTTATAGATTGTTCTTACTTCTCTCTTCCTCTGCTAAATTCTCTCATTTGAAATGTCTGTCAAGGCTACTAGGACAATTCTATTTTAGATCTTAGACCTAGCTCCTGAATGCAAGAACAGGGGGAAAGTTAATACGTGCTCCTAATGTCACCTCTAAAACATATTAGAGCTGTACACACGAGCTTTACCACATCATTTAAGCTCCTTGAGGCAGGGATTGTATCCAACCTTGCTGCTTGTACAGTGCCTCCCACAGCTGGGCTCTGACTGGGGCCTCTGGAGGCTCTCATGATATAAATATTAAATAATTATCCCTATCACTCTATCACAGCAGGGCCAACAGTAGAAAATGTATCTATTAACTCATTTGCTAAATTTGACATGATTTGATCTGACCATATTCATATTGTTTTTGTTCACTTTTCTATGCACATTCAGCAGCCCAATTTTCCCCTCAAGAATATCTCTGCAGGGTTATTTATTTGTGTGGATACAGATTTTAATGCCAAAAAAAAAAAGTATGCACACCAGCAACACTTTTTCAACCACAGTCACCCTATTACTTGGTGGAAATGGAACAGAGAAAATGTAAAGTCTGCTAGGCGGCCAATGAATCTGGCTTATATCTTTCTCTCCCTCTCAATCAGGAAGGATTCCAGCTATTTTAAAATCTGGGGCCCACTAATATACCTAAATACAATGCTTCTGTTTGTATAAAAGAATATAGGAGAGATTCAGTATCTCGGGACTTCTTCAGGTACCATTTCTATTTATTAATATATGACCAATCAGGGAACAGGAACCATACCATGTGATGCATATGACCAGAGAGACCAAATTCCACAAATCAAGTAAACTCAAGTCATGCTAACTAAAAAGAATTTACAAAACAATCCATATGCCCAAACTAACCATCTATTAAACAACTGTGCAGAGTCAGTTGAGACAATGCTGCCAGACCTGCCACTGAGGCCTTCAGGGACAGGATTAAATGTTCATGTGATCTTTACTGCTTGTGCTCCAGTGCCTATAGTGATGAGTAAAAGCTGCTTTGAGCTGATAGGGCTCTGCAATGATAACTCAAGTCAGCTAGTAGAATCAGGATGTCTCCTGTGGCTGGGGAACAGCACAGATTCCTTCCTTCTTCTGCTTACAAAGAAGCCTCCATTTACTGACTGCCCCCTCCCCTCAAACCACATCACTTGTGCAAGCATTCCCTATAGCCTCCACCTCCTGTAACCAGCTGAAATGGCAGGGCAGTTTGGGGTAAGTGACAAGAAGAAGGCCACATAACACTGAGTTATTGGCTTTGTACTGTGGTGTGGAAGGTTTATCAAATAGTTCAGGGGAGTGGGATTGAGTTGTTTGGGTGAGGGAGGGCAGTCTACTCCAACTGGCCCTGTAATTATGAACAGGATTAATTAGGGCAGCAGCAAATTGCATGCCATGGATCTCAAATGTAGGCGGTAAGGATGAAGTTAGCCAGTAGGTATTGAAAGTGGCTTGCTTAACTGAGATTTTCCTGTGCTTCTGCAGAATTTAGTCAAAACAACCTAATCATTCCATTTGTTATAATTAATCATTATAGTTCTAAAGTACCCTCATTTTGTCATTTTGTATTTTAGGTTATTCTTAACCCTTTCCCATTTACTGGTCCATTATGAATAAAACACAGTTGGGTTTTTGGCTGCTTTGCATTATCTAATCCTTCGTCGTTTCAAGTTTTGTAACACAAAATATATGTTAAAATCTAATTAGAGAGGCAAATGAATCATGAAAAAAATGTAATGGTATAAAACAAATTTGAAAGATCAAACAATTTCCAATTTACATTTACATTGTATAATCTAACAGAGCTCATCTTGCCAAATAGCACCATTAGCATTTAAATTTCAGAAGAAAACCATATGCAGTTAAGGGATATCGATTATTACCCTCTACTGGAAGGAAAAATTAAAACCAAGAAAGGTGTGACAGTTCTGGTCGAGATATGTGTGGGCTCACCTTAACTATGACTAAAGGACTAGGAAAGTCATCTCTGCATAGCAGGAAATATTGCTTCTTTGTAACAGTCCTTCAGAGTTAACCAAATGACATCTATAGAATTCTCTACAGCTCTGAAGTGTTCTCCCAGATTCACAAAGGCAAGCTAGACAAGCCAGTTTCAGTACTGGTTCTGGAAGACCATGGAAGCCTTCTGTGATCAGAGTACAAGGGACAAGTTATTTCATAAGGGAAGGGCGAAGAAAAGGACAGGCAGAAAGCAAGAGGAAGGGAAGACAGTGCAAAGGGGGAAAACAGAAAAGATGATACAAAAAATAGGTAAAAAATGGAAAAGAAAATATGAGGACTTACAGTCTATAGAGGAAATTAAAGGGATTGTGATAACTGCATTTTCATTTTAGTGAACTTAATTATGTCAGTATTTTGCTTAATATAACTCACAAAAGTAGGCAGCTATCTGCATCATTGAAAAAGTGATGTTTCATATTTATGACATTTTCCCTATATTTTGAAAAACGAAAATAAGAAAAAAAAACTTGTAGCACCTTAGAGACTAACAAATTTATTTCAGCATAAGCTTTTGTGGGTTAATACCCACTTCATCGGATGCATGGAATGAAATACACAGTAGACAGATATTTATACAGTCAGAGAAACATGATAAGGTTGAGGTGCATAGACCAACCTTAAGAGGCTAATTAGTTGAGAGGAACCATAACAGCAGGGGAAGAAAAACCTTTGAAGTGATAAACAAGATGGTCACACAGGTGTGAATGAGGATCGTTAACTTAAGGGAAATAGATTCAATTAACGTAATGGCCGAGCCATTCCAAATCTCTATTTAATCCGGAGGCAACGCAATCTAGTTTGCATATCAATTCGAGTTCAATAGTTTCTCTTTGAAGTCTGCAAAGAGAAACTATTGAACTCGAATTGATATGCAAACTAGATTGCATTGCCTCCGGATTAAATAGAGATTTGGAATGGCTCGGCCATTACGTTAATTGAATCTATTTCCCTTAAGTTAACGATCCTCATTCACACCTGTGTGACCATCTTGTTTATCACTTCAAAGGTTTTTCTTCCCCTGCTGTTATGGTTCCTCTCAACTAATTAGCCTCTTAAGGTTGGTCTATGCACCTCGACCTTATCATGTTTCTCTGACTGTATAAATATCTGTCTACTGTGTATTTCATTCCATGCATCCGATGAAGTGGGTATTAACCCACGAAAGCTTATGCTGAAATAAATTTGTTAGTCTCTAAGGTGCTACAAGTTTTTCTTTCTTATTTTCGTTTTGCTGACACAGACTAACACGGCTACTACACTTAAACCTATATTTTGAGACATTGCTTGGTTATACTAGTAAAAGGTATGGTCTATCCTCACCTTATTCAAATTATTTATGTTCTAAATAATACACAGTGAAAACAACTGAAGACTTTCTTAAAAGACCTTGAAAATAAAGCAACCTTGAGATGTCAAAAGCAACCATGAAATGGCAAAAACAGTTACTGAATAAGTGGGATTCTTATGCTGTTTATGAGGGGGGAAATGGCATAAAGGTTGCAAATTCAGCAAGGTACCTAATCAGACCTCAGTGGGAAATGTTTTTCTCATCCTGCAAAATATTTCTGAGATTTTCCCCCATCCCAAATCAGTATGAAAAGTGGAAATCTCAAAGAAAAATAAAAATTGCCAACCGAGAGTTCAAAAATATCATTATGGGTCAACCAAAATGTTTTTAGTTTAGATCATTTCAAAATGATCATTTCAACTTTAACTTTTTTTACTATCTTAACTTTCCAAATAAAAAGTTGTTTTAAAAATTCATTTTGAATTTTTCATTTTAAAAATGTCAAAATGGGACATTTCAACAATTTCAAAAGGTTATGTTTATTTTTGAAATGGAAAATTCACTGAAACTAGCTCTTTCCCCATGAGAAATGTTGGGTTTGTGGAATCATTTTCTGTCAAAAATTGTTTGATTGAAAAATTCCTAATCAACCCTATACTTAAGCAAATGCCTATATAGAAGAATCTGAGTAGTCTCATTGATCTAGTGGGACTAAGCTCATGCTTAAATTCAAACACATGGTTAAACACCTTGATAAAGCAAAGCTTTATGGAGTAAAGAAAATACTGACTTTAACAAGTCAACTTGTAGAAAGAGTACAATATGAGAACATCAGGGTTGATGCGAGAGAATATGGAAAATAATATAGGGATAATACTGAGTCAAAATGCTATCAGCTCAGTTCTTTCACACCTTACCTACGCCGAATAGAATATATTACTACACAAGTAACTCCCATTAAATTCAGTGGAGGCTACTATTGCAGTTAAATATTACTCAGCATAAGGATGGATGCTAGAATGTAGTAAAAAATTATAAGCAGTGAAAATGTATAACAGGTGCTATCTTGGGTCTGAAAATAGTGACAAACTGAAGCACTGTCATGCTTAGCTCAGCTCAAGGGAATGCCTGTGCTCAGCGGTTTGAGCATTGGCCTGCTAAACCCAGGGTTGTGAGTTCAATCCTTGAGGGGGCCCCTTAGGGATCTGGGGCAAAAATCTGTCAGGGGACAGTACTTGGTCCTGCTAGTGAAGGGACTGGACTCGATGACCTTTCAAGGTCCTTCCAGTTCTAGGAGATTGGCATATCTCCATTTTTTTATTTTATTTATTTAGTGTGCTAATTATTGTGAAAAATTCAGACAGAGAACTGCTAAAGGGATGTACCCAAAGATTGGGCTGCTGAAGGTAAGATGGCCAACAAAGCAACATAATCTATTTATTTTGTCTAGTTAAGCCAAAAAAGTCCCCCTCCTCAAGACATCACATCTCTCATTCAAACCTCATGCAGGATGAGGTGGATTTCATTATGCTGACCTTGCAAAAAGAAGAAGAGAAAGACATCAAGAATAACCACTTTCAAATAAAAAGAAAGAAGCTATAAATAAAGGAGATGGAGTTATTTATGCACAGAACACTGTACAGATATCCTGCAGGATAGTAAGTAAGCTCATGGGAATACATTAAACCTTAATTCACCAAACAGCCCAGAGGCAATGTCCCCAGCAGCTGACTGAGCTGGAACATGTGGACAGTGAATGCATGATTCATGGGTGGATGCTGAAGACTTGGCTGCAGGATACTGTAGGCATCACAGATGATATTTTCATGCTCATGGTGCTGTAATGTTTATTCCCGCCCTTTAAGACTTTTCTTCGTTATGGAAGTGGGATTGTAGATAGTATATATCAAGGCCTGTTATTACCTTGAAAACATATTGCTATGTTATCTTCATGGCTTCTAGGTCAAATGTTTTTAGAAAAGATTTAATTGACTCTGTTACCATCACCTGCATTTTCTAAAGTGATCCAGTGGACAGTAAAGATTACACAGATATGTTCTTAAGAAATTGGAGTTTAGGTAGTCTAAGAAAGTGGATTGTTCTTTCATCTCTGGTGACTTGGATTCAAATCTTAAAGTAACATTTATCTACATCATACAATCTGTACACAACTTGGCATGATGGCCAGTCTAATACACACAAAAATGATCCATTGCCAGAATGAGACAGAGATGGTGGGGAGGATAGCTCAGGGGTTTGAGCGTTGGCCTGCTAACCCCAGGGTTGTGAGTTCAATCCTTGAGGGGGCCATTTAGGGATCTGGGGCAAAAATTGGGGATTTGTCCTGCTTTGAGCAGGAGGTTGGACTAGATGACCTCCTAAGGTCCCTTCCAACCCTGATATTCTATGAGTTCTATGTATTTGGAAAGCTGTGTGGAGGCTCAAGATTTGAACAGCAAGATGTATCAGGAGATTGAGCTGTATTGGCAAAGGGGGGGGGGAGAACGCGAGGGAAATCAATAGAAAAGCAAAGGATGCTGCACATCAGGAATTGTGTATTAGAATTAGCAGAACTGTGAAGGCCAAACTGCGTCCGACTATCAGCACTTGTGTTGTGTATGTAGTATTGAGTTTCAAAGAGTAACTGTCTACAAAGCCTTTAAATAATAGAAAAAAATATTAAGAATATTTTGATTGCATCTGGAACTATTCTTATCTCCCTATTAAGATCCCATAAGTTTAAGATGGCCTTCTCACAACACAAGTGCTGAATACTTTGTTCATCCATCATGCCCAATGGGTATTTGGAGTCTATATCCCATTTGTCCCAGTCATTCTACTCCATTTCTTCCTCAGCATGACTGATGAAGCTAACCAATATGATGAAGCATGTATGACAGAAAAGGCTCACGCCCTTAGAGAGAGGTTATTATCTGTCTGTTTCTCCTTTGCTTTCTTTAATTTCTCAATAACGATCCTGAGCTGGAGTGCAACTCAGTGTATTTTCTTTTCTCTCTGTCTCTCTCTTCTCTGCCCTCTTCACCTACTCTTTCCTTCAAATAGTTTTTCTCTCCATTGTGGAATCCTGAGAGAGAACTAAAATTGTTTGAACCAGAATAATTGGCAAGTAAAGTGATTGAACTGAAGGATCAAACTTTTGCAACATTGCCTCTGTTTGTGGAGATACAGCCTTGCCTACCAATTATATAAGTGCACATTTTGGAGCCATTTACAAATAATTTATATTCTCAAAATGTAATTTGCACATGCACAAATCAAGTACAAATATAATTTGCTTCTCCAAATTCTGTCACTTACACACAGGTTAAATGCTCAAAAATTGCACATGCCAAGTTGAATGTGTACATATGGAAGCCTCCTTGAAATTTAATTGTAAAGTGCAAGTAGATTCTCACATTTGACTTCCACAAAAGGACTGCATTTCTACAATTCATTTTATTCAAGACAGCAAGCATACAGAGTTACTGTGCAGTATGCTTATTTCTTACCATGTGCCTCCATGTATGCCTGCATGTGTCTGAATTTGAGTATGGGTTTCCATGTGTATGTATATACATAAATGTATCCATGTATGCATTCGTCTGTGGATTTATGAGTTTAGATGTCTGTATATGAGTAAGGTTTGGGATGGCATATGCGCAAAAAGATGTAAGAATATGTAATATGGCGATGCATGTGGGGATGTATGTATGTTTACATGATTCTTCAATTAATTCCACTCCCACAGATCCTAAATATTTTGCACATAAAACTCTAGTCACTGTGCATCTCTTTAGTGGCATGTTGGGAACAGCCCAGAGCTCAAAGAGTTAGAGTGCTTCCACCACCACAGCCATGCTTTGCCGCTCTGTTGTTTCTTCCAAGTGGCATGCTGTTCCACCACTGTGCATAGGGAGCACCTGGCTACAGCAACCTCCCATAGGCTAGATATGCAGCTGAACTACTTAACATAGTCAGCCAGACAGATGTTCCTCATGTCTGTCCCCATCTCCCCATACCCAGGCCTGTGTAGCTTCTCCTGCTCATCTGGTCACATCATTAAAATGATGTTGCCAAAAGTCCTGCCCTTATGTCCTCATAACCTGATTTGTAAATTTGCCTTTGAATATTTATATCCTGTTCAATATAAGTGTGCATGTCTGTAAGTCCGACAGTAACACTTGAATTTCTGCATTGTACAAGGAGAGAAATAAACTGTATAGAACAAAAGTTCAGAAGGAAAACAACAGACCAGATCTTCAGTTGGTGTAAATCAGGGTAGGTCCATTGACTTCAATGAAGACTTCTAGATTTTGTTTTCATTTTCTAGATTTTGTTTTATTTTTCTAATAGGAAATATGTACGTTTATCACCTAAATTTGGCATATTTCAACCTGTGCTGTTATCAAATAAATACTGGAACAAACGAGGAAGTTACTTACCTTGTGCAGTAACAATGGTTCTTCGAGATGTGTGTCTCTATGGGTGCACCCCTGCACCTCTAATCGGAGATTTTTGGTAGCAGTGTCCGTTGAGCCTGCGCATGTGCTTTCCCTCCCCCATGGTCTGCCTCGAGGCTATCTAGCATTGTGCGGGCAAACCCCTCTCACTTCCTTCTCTACCACAGAGCCCTATAGAGAACTCCAAAGCAGAGAGGAAGAGGGCGGGTTGTGGAGCACCCATACGGATATTCATCTCAGAGAACCATAGTTACTGCACAAGGTGAGTAACTTCCTCTTCTTCTTCGAGTAGTATCCCTATGGGTGCTCCACTGTAGGTGACTCCTGAGCAGTACCTACCACTGGAGGCTGAGACTTCAGAGTGGAGTCTGTTACTACAGAGAGTACTGTGGAGTTGAAAATGGCATCGGGGGCCAAACTTCAGTGATCGCATAATATTCTGCGAAAGTGTGGGCTGAGGCCCAAGTCATTGCTCTACAGATTACTGAGATAGGGATATCTTTAAGAAATGTGACCGAGATAGAAATTGACATCGTGGAGTGTGTATGGACTCTGGATGGAAAAGGGTTGCACCCTTGATAACAGCAATTAATGCAACCAGAGATCCATTTGGATAGTCTTTGAGCTGATATCACAAAGCTTTTGGATCTTTCTATGGATGAAAGGAAGAGTTTAGGGGATTTCCTAAAGTCCTTAATCCTGTCCAAGTAGAATGTTAGCATCCTTCTAACACCTAGCATATGCAGAATCGTCTCCCTGTTGTCACAATGTGGTTTGGGGGGAAAAACATGGAGATGGATCTGTTGATTCATATGGAAAGTGCAGAAAAAGAAGGGAGAAACTTGGGATATGGCTTTAGAGTTACTTTGTCTTTAAAAAAAGCTGTGAATGGTGGATGTGCCATCAGGGCCGCTATTTCTCCTATGTGCCTAGCTGAGGTGATGGCAATTAGAAATTCTGTCTTCATGGACAAGTGTAAGAGAGAGCAAGTTGCCATGGACTCAAAGGGAGGTCTAGTCAAAGCCCTGAGAACTAGGCTAATGGCCCAGGCTGGAGCGGGTGGTGTCACATGCGGGAAGAGATTCCCAATGCCCTTAAGGAATCTACATGTTAGTGGGTAAGCAAACACCAAGTATCTGTCTACCTGGCAGTGGAAAGCAGTTTTCACCATGAGATGTACCTTAAGGGAGCTGAGCGAGAGTTTTGACCTCTTGAGGTCTAAAATGTAGCGCAAAATCATAGGGAGGGAAGATGAGGTCAGGTCTATGTGTTTAGAATTACAACAAACTTGGAATCATTTCCATTTTGTAGGTAAATATTGTGGCAGAGCTCCGACCCTGTCCCGATGGGTCCCGTGCTTCTAGGCGGTTTATACTAGCCTCAGAGGCTCACTGCAATCCTCCACATAGACCTTCTCTCTCTAGGACCAGGGTTACAGTCTACTGAGCCCTTTTCATCATAAGCCAGCACAAGGTTGGTGAGAGAACTCCCACAGTCTCTGTTGTTCCTATGAGCTTATCTCAGAACAGATTAGCTTCCTGTCCTGATAGGGGCCTGTCTTCCCCTCCCAGGAGGTATTTCTGTAGTGACAGGTTGGGGGGAACCCGGGCCCGCCCTCTACTCCGGGTTCCGGCCCAGGGACCCTAGTGGTAGCAGCTGTTGGCAGCTGACCTTTCACTGCCAGAGTTGCTATGTTTCCCTGGGCCACTTCCCCACAGCTCTCCTGCTTCTCACTTCTTCACCCTTACCTTAGGGCTCCCTTACTGATGGCGCAAGCGTGTCCTCATTTACTCAGTCCTTCAGTAGCAACAGCACTTCCTCTCCTCTGGCTCCCTGGCTCTCCACAGCCTGACTGGAGTGAGCCCTTTTATATGCTCAGAAGAGCCTTAATTAGAGTCAGGTGTTCACATCACCTTAATGGCCTCACCTGACTCTTTACAGGTTAATTAGAGTCAGGTGTCCTCATTAGCCTGGAGCAGTCCCTGCTCTGGTCAGTCAGGGAACAGAAAACTGGTAATCCAGTGGCCAGTATATCTGCATGCTGCTACTTTGTTGTACCCAACTGGCCTGGGTCTGTCACAATATGTTGAGTGGTCAACTTTTGGCTGTGTAGCAACACATATTTCAGCTCGTCAGAGCATTCTGCCTCTAACCCTTGGAACTAAGAAGGAGCCAAGCCTGGAGGTGAAGGACCCGCAGGTTTGGGTGAAGGATACGTCTATTGTATTGAGAGAGCAGGTGAGGAATGGGCTGAAGAGGAACAGGAGGGCATATTGTCATCTCTGTAAGGTAAGGGAGCCAGACTTGTCATGGCCAGGAGGGGCAATCAGTATAACTCTCGCTTTATCTCGTTGAATTTTCAACAGGACCTTGGATAGGAGAGGAAACTGGGAAAAGGCATACAAGAGGGGCCCGTCCCATGGGAGGATGAGGGTGTCTCCCAGTGAATGTTTCCCCAGGCCATCCCTGGAGCAATAACGAGGATGTTTCTTGTTCCCCTAGGCATAACAAATAATATTTTCTGATGAAGTAGGTTCTCTGAGAAGGGTCCCTGAAGGGGGATGGGAAGGAGGGTTGGAATGGGGGAAGGACATTAATTGAATGGTGTAATTCTTTGAAATTATCTCCAGGACACATCTGTCAGAGGTGATATTCTCCCAACTGCTGTGAAGTAGGGCCCGGTGACTTCTGAAGGGGCGTGACAGGTGTGTAGGAGGCAGGTGATGTTGCAAGGTATAATTGTTCAGGCCCTCTACCTACCTGTCAAAATTGCTTAGAAAAGGCGTTTTGAGAGGTCACGGACTGGGGTGCAGACTTCTTCCATTTTTGAGCCCTGGTCCTCTTACACCGTGGCTCAAAACAGCACTGAGATGGTGGTTATTGAGGATATTGTGACCTGTGCTGTGACTGAGAGGTATATCTTCTCATCTGTCCTGCAGTGTAGATTCCTAGGGAATGTAATGTGGTCTGGGAATCTTTCAGGATGTGGAGAGAAGAATCTGTCGTCTCCGTGAAGGGTTTGGGCCCTTCAAACTGGAAATCTTCTGTAGCTCTTTGGGCAATCCAGAATGGTATATCCAAGAAGTCCACCTCGGTACCACAAAGGAGTCTCCATGGTACTTTGTCAGTACTAAACCAAAACGATAAATGATATGAGCAATTATTTGTGCTTTTCATTCAAGAGCTCAAAGTTTTTCACAGATATGGCTATTTCCATTCAGAAAATGCTAAGTGACTTGTTCAAGATCACACAGAGAAACAGTGGCAGAGCTGGGATTAGAACACAGGTCTGAATCCCAGTCCCATGCCCAATTCACTGGAACTCAAAGGCAAGATCAGAATTTCAGTTGTACCTTATTTTGCATCCAAAATTTCTACAGTCTGAAACCATGGGGGGAAAAAGGGACAGAATGGGAGAGGGGTGGACCATGACAGGAGAAAGAATGAAATGGAAAGGATCAGTGTTGCCTTCTGATCTTGTGGTGGCAGCCATCAATCTTAAAAGATGATGGTGTAACTGCACCAGAGCAGTTCAGCTACTGTATGGCATGCCGCAGCATCATGAGTGGTTAAAATGTACAATTCCAGTGACTTTTCTTGCCACAGATAATGCAGACATAAGATGCAGGGTCAAAGGATTAAGCCAGCGCACTTTAGTGCTCGAGGACTGGTGCACTTTCCTCTTCACCCTTTGCTTTCTTGTTTCTCAGCCACTGTGACCTGTTGCTGGCTCCATCTTCTCAGCTTGCAGTATCAATGCTGAAAATTTTAAAGTCTCTCTTGCAAATGTCCTTGAATCTTCAGCCCAGTGACCTTGAAGCTTCTGCAAGTTCTCCATATGGAAGATCCTTTGGAATGCATCCATCGTCCATCCAAAACAGAAGACCACACCAGTGCAGACATGTTTGAGAATAATGATTAGACATGGCAATTTTGTTCTCTCACGTATTTTGGTATCAGGAACTTTAGTTTCTCACCTTCTATTTAGAATATGGTGAAGACGGAGGGTGTGAAACATGTTTAGCATTCACTCACATCTGCTGTAGGTAGTCCAAGTCTCGCCACCATACAGCAGCATGCTCAAAATGCACCTCTGGTAGACCCATATTTTGGTATTCAATGTCAGTTTCCTGTTATCCCACGCATACTTGGTTAGTTGGCCAAATGTGGTAACTGCCTTTCCAATGTGAGAATTAAACTCGTCATCTAGAGATAAATTATCCCGTACAGTTGATCCTAGATAGCAGAACCTGTGAACAACTTGCAGCATGGCCTTAGCTAGTGAAACCACTGGTGCAGTCAACCCAGCTTGTCCCATAATTATTGCCTTCTTTGGACTGATAATTAGTCCAAATTCAACCCAAGCTAGTGCAAAGCTGCTGAAACACCTCTTCACTGTGTGCAACAAGCACTGTGTCATCAGTGAAAAGAAGTTCTCTTATTATCTTAGTTTTACTTTTCTTCTTGCTCTTAGGCGTGCAATGTTGAAGAGTTTTTCACCTGATCTTATATGGAGATGTACACCCCCTGGTGCTAGATGAGAAAGTACGATGAAGAACCATAGAAAAGAATGCACTGAAGAGTGTTGCAGCCAAAACACATCCCTGTGTGGCACCACTGTGGGTTTCAAAGTTGTCACATTGATCACCATCATACTGGACTGTAGCCATCATAGTGCCATCATGGACGGATGGAATCAGTCTGGAGACTATTGGGGTTGGGGGCAACCAAATCTCTCTAGCAATTGAAAAAGCCCTTTCTGTAGGCAAGTCGAAAGCCTTTGTAAGATCTATGAAGGCCACATAGAAAGGTCTTTCTTGTTCTTGATTTTTGTCTTGCAGGTCCCTTAGTGCCAAGACAATATCGATAGTAGATCTACCAGCACAGACTCTCTAGATATACGCGTTCAGCAAGAACATGCAGTCTTTCGAGAATGACCCATGCCTTGCAAGCAACACTAAGGAGAGAAATTCCTCTGAAGCTGTTGTAGTCACTCTGATCTCCTTTGTTTTTATACAGCATTATGATGTTATATCCTTCATGTCTGTACCCCTCTTTCCCTCGAGCAGGCAAGCAAAACACTGTGTAGAGGTTTAAGCACAATCTGTCCTCCTTGTTTCTGTACTTCAGCTGGATGTACACTTCCAGAAGTCTTTCCTGGTCCTAGGAAGGAGATTACCTTTTCATACTTATTTATAGATGTTTCTATACCAAGCTCTTCAGTGGTCTGGAACGAAGCAGTGAAAGAAATCACATTTAGTGCTGCTTCAGCAACAGTGTTTACACATCAGTAGGTTTTGTGATAGTGCTGCACCCAGCATTACATCTGTTTGCTCATCGGTGATATCATCTCCATTAAGAGATTTGAGTGCGGCAGTCAGTCTTCTTGGCTGATTGACCATTGCTTTCTTGAATTTGCCATATATCTCTCTTAGACCTCCATTCTCAAAGAGGTTTGTAACTTCTCACACAGATCAAGCCAGCGTGATTGAGCATATTGCTCTATTCTTTTTTGCAGTGGTCTCTTGGCCACTCTGGGGTTAGCACATGTCTCAGAAGAGGAATTTATGTTCTGGTGGAGATTGAGCCACACACCAGGTAGTAGCTTGCTAACAACACTGTTGAGTTGCTGATAAAACAAGTCCTCCTCTTAAAAAGTGGAGGAAAGTGTTGGAGCATATGTACTAATGATACTGCCAAATCAACCTGTGATGGATATTCTTAATGATATGATACGATACATTCTGATATTGCAATGGGACATCTTCCCATGGACTCTACTGATATTTTGACGGCAAAACCCACCCCATGTTTACAACAGTCTTGTTTGCTTTTCCAGTGCTAGAAGAATGTATAATAGATCTCAAGTGGAGAAAGCTGTGTCCGCTAGTCTGGTTCCAGAGAGAGCAGCTACGTTAATATCAAGCTTCTCCACCTCTCAGTCAATGATGACCTTCTTAGAGTCATTGATGTTTTGTAGATCATTTGACAGAGCAGCGTACATTTGTCCTCACATTCTAACAAGCAAGTTTGAAGACAGTGGACCATTGTACCCGAACCTTCATCACACATGCCTAGGCAGAAAACAAAGAAGCAGAGGCTTGCCTTAGAACCAAAGCCCTTTCTCCACCTCCCCAGAAGTACTGACTGGGTGCAAAGGCTTGGAAGGCCAAGACATTTGGAAGCCAGCAAAGCTACAGAAGATGCTTGAAGAGTTGAATTGTAGTGCAACTGCCTGACACTTTCGCTGGAGTGGACTTACTTCAGGGTTTTCTCCCCTAGACTTTGCTCAACCAAGAATTAGCTGCAAGGCAGCACTGCCAAATGGAATTACTCCTTTGTGTAAATTGGCTTTCATTCCAATGGGTATATGGCATACCCTACACTACTCAGTGATGGGATTCCCAGCTTAGTCTCTGAGCCCCTGACCCGGGACAGCTTGTACTGTGTTACGTGGTCTCAGCAGCATACCATACATGCCTGACCTGACTAAACATCATGTATATCCTCCTGTCAATTGAAAGGCAACAAAGCAAAATCCAAACTTCTTGGCAACAGTTCTCTAGGTTCACCAGTAAGCATTAGAGCAGCAAAGGACGTATTCTAACTTCTGCTAACAAACAGGTCTGTTTCTTTCTCACACTCTAGTCTTTACACCTTATTTCATGCTGCTCCTCCTGCTTGCAATTGCCTCCCAATTCATATCAGTCCAGGAAAAAAAAAGGAAACACTATTAGGGAGAACAAAAGAAACAAAAACAACTACTACTTATGCTAATAACAGATAAGGAATGGAAAATTAGAACAGAATGAGACATGCTATGTACTAGTAATGATATTGACTAATGTTCTGTTTGAACCTTATGAGGGGTGGGCAATCTCAAAGCATTTGTTTATAAAATTACCAAGATAACACCTCCAACACAAGTTATTGCTATTTCACATTCCCAGTCTATGAGAAGGTCCATAAAAAGACTGTGAAAAGTATGCAAATTGTACTTCCTTTATTATGATATCTCTAGCCAAACAGCTGCTTGGACCATCAGAAGACATGATCTTCCCATGTCTATTTGAGCATTGTGAATTATTTAGTAACATTATTTTAAAAGGAACTTGTACATAGATGTGTCCTGATGTATCTTTCTTTTTTGTGAAATTTAATAATTGTAGCAGGGAAGCTTATTTTATATTTGATAAATCATTACCCAAGGAATTTTATATACATTGTGCTTCAGATCTCTATAATGAGAGTGTTAATCCTTTAAATGCCCCCCCCACACACACACACACACTCCCTAACAGTTCTGAAAAGCTTAATGAATTCACATTTATCAGATAAATCTGCAAGACTTACTATTGCATTTTGGATCCAATTTTCCCAGTAGAAAGTTTGACCTTTAATCTGCCTTGCTAAATTACTCCAAATGTACACTCTTGCATGCTGCTTTGAATTTACCTTTGTTTTTCAGAAGACTTCATTCCATGTTTTCTTTCTGTGAGTTATTACGGAATTAGTGGCATTTTCTGGGTTTCAGAAGAAAATCCTCAGGCAATTTAATTCCCTTTGTAATTTCTGGCAGAGATAAAAATGGCCTGCTTATCAATTTTGTATATTTGAATGACCTGTTCTCCAGTATGCTTGAGAAAAGATTGTGCTGTTCCTGTTGGATATCTGCATTTCCTCCCAGCTCACCCCTTTCTCAGAGTCACCCACAAGTCAAAATAAGATTGTGCTTCTTCCAGGGATCAGTACACTTGTGCGTGATTGCAATGGAAGCAACTGTATATAGTGGGGGTTAATTGCTTAGGTGCTGCTTTTCAGTGGACTAAGACTTCATATGCCAAATAGAATTGTTTCAGCTATTTGATCTGCACGGCTAGTTTCAAAGACATATCCGGCCTCCCATCCTATTCATGCAAGCAGGACTCTTGATGATTGCAGAAGACAAAAGGATGTACTTGCATGATAGTTTCTAGGGGCCAGATTAATCAATGGAGTTATGCTGATTACACCAGCCAAGGATCTGGCCCAATATCCTTAGGAACTAGACCCTTGTTCCTGAGGGAGAGGTGGGCATCTGTGTTTCTAAATCACTACTTTCCAAAGCATAAGACCGTACAGCACATAGCTATATACTGGAAAAGGCACAGCTTTTTTTCCCATGAAGAGCTTATTTTATTTAATGATACATATCCATAACAATACTACTTGAAGACCTTTGCCCTTCCCCAGTTGGAAGTATAGACCTCCATCAGACACGGATTCCAAGAGGTGATTATCAAGCATGCAAGGTGCAGCCAGGCAATGTGATATTTACGCACAGACAGCATGCCGTGGGCCACATTTAATTTCTCTGCTGTAGATAAACAGTCTTCCCTTGTGAACCTGTCTCCTCTGCGAAGTGCCGCTGAGCACTGTCCAAGCACAGTATGTAAATTATAGAGCTCTGCAGGAGAAATGGAGCACAGCCTGTCAGAACATCATTCAAGCCACTCAGGTCACCTTTCGCTAGGACATCTTAATCACAGCAATTTGAGAGATCGGCAGAGCCCGGATGAATGGCAGTTATGAGATTTATATAAACTTTTTTTAATTCTGCAGTGATCAATACATTTTTTTTTAAGGAGGGGGAGACCAGTTGTGGGGAGGGAGGATTCTCGGTGGTGAGAATAAAAGACATGACAAAGAACTGTCTTCTCCTAATTACCAAAGCAATGGGGAGGCTAGGGAGGGGAGAATTCTTTCACATGTTTTCCCCCATCATTTTCTTTGTTTTACTCCTCTCTTGAGCTTTTTCCTTTTTCTTTTACTTAAACGTCAGTCAGGCAAGTTGTCCTTTCAGTGGATGGTGAATCAATCTGTAGTACTGCCTGGACAAGCCCCTTGCTGTGTCTCCAGAGAAACAAAGGCCAGGCAGCCAGCATCCCAGTGTTCCAATAACAAAGCAATTCTCTATTTCAATTTTCATCCTGCAGTAAAAACCAAACGTTTTCACCAGAAAAAGAATCAGCAGCAGAAAACAGATGACGAATCTCCTTCACTTTTGTTTGACGGTATTAAGTAGGCTTGTGGTTCCCAGTTATGGCAGTTGTGATTTCATGTTTCCCCCAGCAACAGCCAGAATTTTCTCAACTTCTTGTTCATAATTTTGTTTTGAAGCATTTCATGAAGAATCCAGCCAACTACCATTTCAAGCCCTGATCCTGCAATTTGATCCATGTGAGTGGACCCTTATGCTGACGCCAAGTCCCATTTAAATCAATGGGGCTCTAAATGGATACAAAGCCACAGATTGTAAGATTGTAGCCATATTTTGTATAGTCTCTTTCAAACACGCTGTATAGCAAAATGTTTTATAGAATTACTTGCTTGCAGAGATACATGATTGAGAAATGAGAGAAGTTAAGAGGGACAGATCACTGTGGGGCAAAACACCCTCAATATTTTGGACCTGAATGATATTCAGATGATACCAGATACCTATTAATCAAATGGTCTTCAGAAATATTTGGATTTAATAATGGATTTAGTTGGGCTAAAATAAGAGTGAAGGTGGGTGGGAGATGGGGGCAGTGGCAGCATCATAGAGCAAACAGAAAGGAGAAAATATACTCTTTTTACTTTTAATTTAGCTACAAGTATGCTGACAAAATGGCTAAGTCACACAGGGTGTATGACAGACACTAGCAGTACTTTACACACATCAGTCAATCATGGCTGATTAATTTGTCAGTGTATTTTTCCTAAGACAGAGACTGCAGTTAATAAATGACTACACAAGGTTAAAGACTGTGGAGAATCAGGCAGACTATCCAGAAAACTGGAAATGGCTGAGTTTGATGTAAATGGAGACTTCCATTCTGATAAAAATGAAGGAATCTTTGATTCTTATATATATATCACCTTGAACTTGAGGCATTTTTCTCCTTGCTCTGGTCAGAATTAATATACGGAGCTGTCGCGAGGTTGCTGGAGCCCCCATAAGGTGAGTCCAGACCAAGGCAACCCATGATGAGACAATTTAAGAGCAATGAGCCCCATCAAGGTAGATTGAATAATGAGTACTTGGGTCTGATAAAAGTCCATCAGGATTCAGCTGTAGGGAGGTGCTCACAGAGAAAGAATCTCTCCTAAGTGAGCAGTGCTCCCAGAAACTCCAAGCCCCAATGAGTTGGGCTGTGGAACTCCTGAGTCCAACAGGAGAGAGTTTATTTCACATTTATTTGTGTTTATTAATGTAAAAGCCTAACAGGGGGATTTTGTCTTATGCCTTTTTGGACTGTGGGGAGTTCTTAAGAGGTCTTGAAAGAATGGAAACTGAGGCAGGGAACATCTGCAGTGCCACACTAGGGCAGGAGGGGGCATTATAAGGGGCACACACGCTGTGACATGAATATGAGCAGTAGCGTAAGAAAGTTTTAGGTCTTCACATGTTAAGGGTATATTATAACTGCTGAATGGTAAATAATACCAACTGATTTGGTAATTTTACTAAGGATAAACTATTATGTGCCAAATTTTCAAAGGTTCCTGAACCTAGCCTCCATTTGTACACATTCAGCCTTTTGGACAGAAGCATTTACACACATACAGTGAAATCCTTGCACCACTGAAGTCAATGACAAAACTCCCACCAACTTCAATGGGACAGATTTCACCCACACTTGTTAATACTAGGATCTGTACATAGCACATACAAAGAGCATGTGCAACTCTTGACCACGCTGGAGACCAGGTTAAGGATCCTTTGAAAATTTGGCACTGCATAGTAGATGCATAGCTACTATGTAGCAGTTAATCCTCCAAAAATGGTTTGATGACGGTGTTGGAATGTTATTTAACTTATAACTACTCTCATATTAACGCTAAATTAGATTGCTGATCTAAGGAGTCATATATTATGCTGCCATGAAGATTTACATTTACAAGTTGCTGTCCTAATGTCTTTTTAATGAAAGAAAGGACTTTGAGAATCTGCAGATAAAGTGCAGTACTGTGGCTTTCTATTAGCCAGCTTAAAATAGCTAGCATGAGTCCATCCCAGAACTAACCTTTACCTACATATACTAGCTTGTCCCCACTCTTGGACATAGATCAGCTTGTAACAACCCGTGTTTATGCCAGTTTGTGCTAATTTATGCTTCTAACAGTTTAGCCTGTATTTATACCATGTTATTATCTGTACTAGTCTATGCTTTCACCGGACTGTATTTGTACCAAGAGCATGTTCTATCTGTACAAGCATGTATTTGCCAACACTCAGATCATCCAGCAATCAGTGGAGAAATACAGTTTACCATGGAACATGTGAGATGGATTAGCATATAGACCAAATGTAGTGACCCTGGGCCTTTCCTCATTTCTGAGGATTCTTCCTAGTGGCTGGAAAACATTAATACTAAAATGATCCAAACTTTCCCCGAGTTTGGAGGTGCAGAACCAGGGTTTGGTCTGGGTCCCAATCACCGGTTCTTATTATGTAATAAGTCACATGAAACCAAAGAGATGTAACAATCTATGACATATTTATTTTCATACTCCCACTGGCATGGATTAGGGACCTGATCTTGCAAGTGCTCTACATGTAGAACTCCCATTGAAGCCAGTGGGATTTGTCTATGCAGAATGCTTGCACGATCAAATTCTAGCTGGATACTGTAGATAGATACAACACTGTGCCAATTTTGGATACGCAACATGTGTTTTATTTGTACTTTGTGTCCTCTATTTGTATAGGAAATGGAAGCTTCCTTCTTCTCTTGTCCTCTATGTGGGCTAAAAAGTTCCTTGCTTGACTATCACAGTTCATTTGTGTGTGGGAGGGCTGAGGTGGTGGCGGGCAGAGTAGGGAAAACAACTTCCCTCTCACATATCCTGCAAGGTTATTCAAATAAGATCAGCAGAACAGCAAGGAGCATCTTGCAAATATGTATGCCGTTAAAAACAGGTTTCATTATGCAAACTGCTTCTGACTCAGTGCCATTTCCCTTTGATAACTTCACTGCCATTTGAAAAATTATATACATTGCCCTGTAAAAATAATGGGAAATATTATACATTTTATACAATAAACACGGAAAACAAAAGCCTTTCAGAAAAGAACCACTACTTTCCAAGCCAGGAACATAATTGAAGGATCTTTATCATTCTATCCTGTAGTGTTTGCAGCTGTGAGAAGCATAACCTAGATAATAAAGATGTGATGTTACAGAAACCTGCTGATAGAAGAGCAACTCCTGTGACAGTTAATTTATTCCATGTAGCTCAATCATTATTCCTTCTCTCCTCTGCTGGAAGATTTATTAACCATAATATCACTGTCTGTCAATTAGAACCAACTTGTTAATGATATCTGGGCATGCTGAACATTTCATGTGGCCAAAAGTGACCTGGTCTGTTTATAAATTTCATTTTGGGGCCTGGATTCAAAAGAGACACTAAGCTAGCAGCAATTTCTCCGATCTGCCCAGTGTCACCTCTCTCTTATAACCTGCATACATTTCCCTTTAATGTTATGCTCAGTTGTATAACAGCTGCAGTTCCGCACAAAGCTGATGTATGGCCAACAAGTTCTGTGTTGCTCCATGTGTGATATTTCTCACCATTGATAGACACTCATCATTCCAACATCCCACCCCCACCCCCTCACAAACAGGGATGCTAGAACAATTTTTATAGTAGGGGTGCTGAAAGCCATTGAACCAAACTGTAAACCCTGTATATCATGGAAACCACTTCAAGCCAGGGGGTGCGGCAGCATCCCCGGTTCCAGCACCTATGCCCACAAAGCAATTGAAGCAGGTGCCCAGGGTGAGAGCACATGTTGAGAGCTCAGTGATTATCTTTCACAAACAAGAAATGTCTCCCATCAAGCTGTACAGAACTTAGCAGCTATGCTCTCCCTCCCCACACGCCAGCAAAACAATTTCACTTTAATATTCCCCTGATTGTGTTTGGTGATTTGTTTATTTTTGATCCCACCATCAGCTTCTCTATTACAAGGGCTGCCTCACTGTTACAGTCTCATCTTAGTAGCACAGCAACCCTCCAGCCCAGGGTGTGGAGTTAGTTAGTATTTCAGACTTGCACCTGCTCCTCGCAGCATCTCTTCCCACTGTCTCTGTTCTTGTGGGCAAACAGGGAATTGAAAGAGAGATGATTCCTGCTCTGTGAAGTGATGTGAGAACACTCTAAGGCATAGTTCCTTTCAGTGCTTTGTTAAGCTGGGGAGGGTGGGACACCTCTTTCAGAGGCATTCCACTGTCCTGAATACCAGGATTACTAAATTCAGCTGCTTCTGCACATGCAGGGGGAAAGAGAACAATTGCAAGAAAATTTGACGTGTTTTCTTTTTAAAATGTTTTGGTTTCTACTCCCCTTTACAGCAGCCCCATTGAAGGAAAGAAACTGGAATCTACTTCCTGAGCAGAATACCCTCCCCTCCATCATATGCACACACTGGCCCACGCCTACAGTAATACCTGTATGTCAGGGCTCTGGGGAAGCTAATATTAGGGAGGATTCCCTCAGAGATTGCCCCACATCCTCCCATAGAGAGAGGTATAGCTTCCCCCAGAGGGTAAAAGATCACAGGGGCTGTTCCCAGTGCAGTGGCTCTGCATTAGTTCCAGTCTCTAGTGCATCCCCCACCCCTCTGGCTCTATGACATCATGGTTTCATTGGAGCCACGTTACAAGGGACTCCCCCTGACTGCACCTGCCCCCAAGCAGGGATTCTGTGGTAAAAATACAGCCTCAGATGCTCTGGTGAGTTAGAGGGGACACAATGTGGATTCGATCCCTCCCCATGAGCCCTGTTCCTAGCACACTGAGCCTCCATCCCCTACCCCAGCTTGGACCATGGACCCACACAGAATCCTATACCTGATCTGGAATGGGGACGTGATAGTGCCCAACCCCCCTGAGGAAGCTCTACATGGATTGGGGGGAAAGGAGCAGAAGAGAGATTGTCAACAATATCACTTGGTGCAGCATCTGGTTATGGGGGGAGGGATGTGGGGAGCATTGGCCTGCTAAACCCAGGGTTGTGAGTTCAATCCTTGAGGGGGCCATTTATGGATCTGGGGCAAAAATTGGGGATTGGTCCTGCTTTGAGCAGGGGGTTGGACTAGATGACCTCCTAAGGTCCCTTCCAACCCTGAGATTCTATGATTCTATGATTTCTTGGACATGTCTCAACAAGATACTGAGCTAGGCTAAGCTTGCTTAGTTTGTAAGAGCTGAAGGTGGTATAGCTGCAGGTGAGGTGGTAGAAAGATAAAGCATTCATGATCTGATGGATCAGAGCAGTGTCTATGTCTTGGGTAAACAGATTAATTGTTTAAAAGTATAAATGCACATACAAAAAGCCAGGGCTTCAGGTTCTATAAATCAACATAGCTCCATTAACTTCAATGGAAGTAAACAGATTTACATCAAGATGGCCCCACATTTTTATTGAATTTATTCTCACCTACTGAGCCCTTCTAAATTGGTATTCTGATCATACAAGGTGTAAGCTGAACTGCACAATTCAGGACTCGGTTAAATGTTCCAAAACTATAACAAAAATAAACATTTTTAATTTGTTTAGCAGAGACTATAAATCGGGACTATAGTGCAAGAGCAGACCTCTTTACAGGGGAAGTTTGTACAATGCTTTCATGCATCACAGTGAGCTCTAGCTTGTTCTACTATTCATGAACATGAAGTTACCATGCAAATCACATGTATCCAGCATACATATATTGAAATACCTCTGTTTTGTTTATAGAAAACACAATGTCACAGAGAAAAGTTGGGTGGTTCAGAAATAGATATGCCAGTTCAGTGGCAAATTCTATTGCACCCAGCTGTTTACCTGGTACCCTGCCATGTATCCTTCTGGCCAGATTCTTCAGTGGGCACTTTGACACTATGACCGTCCTATGATCAATACCAATTCTAACGTGGTTTTCCTCTGGATGTCAGTAGGGGCAGTATGGCTTATGTTTCAGCATGAGGGCTTGGCAGAGGGAGGACTCAGCTGTAAGCAGTGCAAGAGCACCTGCTGTTGTTAGTGTTGCCGCAGGCAACAGCAGCCGAGCAAGCAAAAAAAGAGAAACAACAGGCAAACATAAAAAGATCGAACTGAAGCTTGAAAATAAACTAAACGTGGGGGATGGGGAGGAGAGTGAGTTTGTTTTAGGAATGCATATTTGCTTTATGATGGGTATAGAAGATCTAGCAAATGACAAGTTACTCAAAGGTACCGAGGACAATTACAATGCTTCAGCTCTGTTTCCAGGTATTCAATGTTTGTAGTGGACTTTTCCATACTGGCAAGACTGTAGCAACAAAAAGCTCTGTCAGCTTGAAGACGCCATTAAAGAAAACATGTGGTTAGGAAATCTTCAAGGTCAGGGAGGTGGCAGACTTAGGCCCTGATGTAGAAAACACTTATGCACTTGCTTACAGTTTAGCACTTGAGTAGTCTCACTGACTTCTATAGGTTTATTCACATGCTTAAAGTTAAGCACATATTTGAGTTTGTAGGATCAGGGCTTTAATCAGTTCCCACCTGGTGGCAGAAGAAAGGAGTAAGGGGTAGCATAGGTGCCGACTTTAGCTAGCGCCGGTGGGTGCTCGCGCCCCCGGCCCCACCCCAACTCCACCCCCAGGCCCTCCCCCATTTCAGCCCTTCCCCAAATCCCCACCCCCACCTCCTCCCCCATGGGCTTGCAAGCCTGGGAGGGAGGGGGAGAAGCAGCCAAGCACCCACCGGCAGCTCCCCGCCCCCACCCCCCCGCACCCAGCTAACCTCCGCCTCCCCAGGCACCACGGCAGCCAAGCTGCTTTTCCTGAGCTCACAGGCTTGCCACGCTCCAGCTGATCGGAGGCAGCAAGTCTGGGAGGGAGGGGGGGAAAAGTGCAGCGGCGGTGCCTCAGGGGAGGGGTATGGGAAGGAGGTGGCGACGGGGGAGGGCTGGCAGGGAGCTACCGGAGGGTGCTCTGACTTTTCCCCGTGGGTGATCCAGCCCCGGAGCACCCACGGAGTCAGCGCCTATGAGGGGTAGTGTAATATGAACCTGTAAAAACCGAGATAGTAACAAATATTCATTTGCACAAAAGCAAAACAGTTTTAGCTCATCTCATATTTTCCAGGAGACTAGAAGACAGCTTCCACAGGTGGAGAAAAAACAGGCTGATTTTGCTCTGAAAGTGGAAACATTTCACTGTTAAAAAGAGATTGTCCACCCAAGGCAAATTCATGAGTATTCAAAAAAAAAAAAAAAAATTTCCCCAGCACTGGAATTTTTTTGCCAAGAAAAACCAAGTAGCAGAAAGAGCCAAGTTCTACCCTGGATCAATTCCACAAGCACTTGTCAACATATCAGGTTTACATACATGAGTACTTGCAAAGACAAAATGTGACAGTGTTGAATACAACTTTCTTCAGATGTTATTGCTGTTGGCTTTCCTTTTGCTGCTCTAGCTCCTGTTCCCTGCTCAACTGAGGAGCTGGAGGGGTCTCGTGTGAGCCCCTTGTTAACAGAGCAGGCCTCAAGATCTATGAAAGAGGGGCTCTGCTTTTATTTAAACACAAGTTTCTACCCCTTTTCTTTGCAAAGTTAGCCTGGAAAAGATAAACTCTCATAAACTGGTTGCTAGGAACAAGCAGCCGGGTTCCATTTTTACAGCAAGAGAATCGAAGTGTTAAAAAGCCAGTACACACACACGCGCGCACACACACACACAAAATAAGAGTTACCTACTGTGATGGGTTGGGTCGCGGAAACCACCTTTGGACTGCCACCTGATGTGCTGAGACTACCTCTAAGCCCATTTTCCCTGGCAGCTTGGGGCTTCAGTATCTCACCTTGTTGAGCCAGACACACTAGCCTGCTACAAACACAGGCCCAGATCCCCCAAAAGCTGCAGGCTTAACTGAAAACAGCTCAAGAAGTGGTCCTGTCTACAACACCCAGATACACATTTCCCAATGGAGTCCAAACCCCAAATAAAGCTGTTTTACTCTGTATAAAGCTTATACAGGGTAAACTCAAATTGTTCACCCGCTATAACACTGAGAGATATGCACAGCTGTTTGCTCACCCAGGAATTAATTACTTGCTCTGAGTTAATAAGTAAAAAGTGATTTTATTAAATATAAAAAATAGGATTTAAGTGGTTCCAAGTAATAAGGGACAGAACAAAGTAAGTTACCAAGCAAAATAAAATAAAACATGCAAGTCTAAGCCTAATACAGTAGGAAACTAAATGCAGGTAAATCTCATCCTCAAAGATGTTCCAATAAGCTTCTTTGACAGACTAGACTCTTTCCTAGTCTGGGTCCAGCAATCACTCACACCCCCATAGTTACTGACCTTTGTTCCAGTTTCTTTCAGGCATCAATTTGGAGTGGAGAGGTTATCTTTTGAGACAGGTGAAGATAAAATGGAGGGGCTTTCAGGGCCTTTTATATCCTCTCTCTTGTGCAACATCACAGCCCCAACATGGTCTCTAGCCACCTGGGCAAGTCTCATGTCTATGAACGATTCAGCTTTTTGCAGGCTGATGCCATTGTTTACATGTTCGTTTGAACATTCCCAGGAAAGCTCAGATGTGGATTGGCATCTCCCAAGGTCCGTTGTTAGCTAAATACTCCCAATTACTTGAATAACCCCTTCACCCTATGTTGACCAAATCTGCTTTATGTGCTTCCTACAGCAAACACTTTAAATACAAGCACAGAGCCAATGCTCATAACTTCAGATATAAAAATGATACATGCATACGAATAGGATGAATACATTCAGTAGAACATAACCTTTGCAAAGAGATGTTACATGGCATATCTAGCATAAACATATTCCAGTTATGTCATATTTACACTCATAAGCATATTTCTATAAAGCATTATGGGGTGCAACGTCACACCTACCCCATCCCAAAAATCTTAGTTCAGCCATGTGCATTGGGATGTGGTAATAGAGGGAGTGAATTAGCTACCTTGGGAAGACAGGGAACAAAAAATGGTGTGACAGGTCTACCCAAAAGTACTAAGGCCAACTCCACCTGTTAAAGTATTCAGACCCTTTTGTGATTGGGAAGAACCAGCTGCTGCTTAGTCAGGCTAGATTGTGCCTCAGATAGTTTTCACAGATACCCTATGAAATCACAAAGCCAGACCACTGCAGCCTCTCTCAGCTGTTATGGGTATAAAGTGGGACACAGGTCTCCTAAGTAGCCTGGGATTTCAAGTTGATCATGAGAGCCTTGAACAGCATCTAAAGGTAAACAGTAAGTCTGTGCAGAGACTTGACCACAGGTGCCCTACTCAAGAGTTTGTCAGCTGCATTCATCAGGACCAGCTGAAGTTTCCAGGTGGCTTTGAAGTCTAGCCATAAAAACATATTATGTTGGTCTAGTCTGGAAGTTTCAGAAGCACAGATGACCATCAAGATGTCATCCAATGAAATTAATAGGCAACAGGTTTAAAACAGACAAAAGATAGTATTTCTTCACATAACTCACAGTCAACCTGTGGAACTCCTTGCCAGAGGATGTTGTGAAGGCCAACACTATAACAGGTTTCAAAAAAGAACTAGATAAGTTCATGTAGGATAGGTCCATCAATGGCTATTAGCCAGGATGGGCAGGGATGGTGTCCCTAGCCTCTTTTTGCAAGAAGCTGGGAATGAGCAACAGGAAATGGATCACTTGATGATTGCCTGTTCTGTTCATTCCCTCTGGGGCACCTGGCATTGGCCATTGTCGGAAGACAGGATACTGGGCTAGACTGACCTTTGGTTTGACCCAGTATGGATGTTCTTATGTTCTTATCTCTGCAATAGACATGAACAGTCACAGCCAGTTAGCCCCTTTTATCATTAGGCTATGGGCCACTACTTCTTTAACAAATATTTTTGGATCCATCCTGCTCCTATGAATATAGAAGCAAAGACAGACCCAACAATAATGTAGAAACCATTATATGGTGTGTGTGGGTGGGGACATTATGACACCTCCTCTAATTCCATCTACTTGACCACACTACACTGAGACAAACTTTAAGTGAAGCATATTGGAGAACTGATATTTTCATAGTTATATATGTTATGTGGTTCTTAATTTGTATAGTTTGATTACCTTGTTTATATTGCCATGTATACTCATTTAAACTCCTGGTTTACACAACATCTACTGATTAGTAAATTAGACACTTGTAATCATTGCTAAATCAGTATAAATCACTGGCGTACATACACAATGTAAACTTCATTTTCAACGCAGCATAATCTACCCCAGTAGATTTTGAAGAAATATATGAAAACAACCATTCATTCATAAATGTCAGATATTTGTTCACAATAAACTGCATCCATTTCTCATCTCAAAAAGATTTTATCCTAAGAAAACAATTTCTCTGACATCACAACAATCCAGTAAAAATTATGGATAGATAATATAATAAACCCATTAGCAATCAGAACTCTTACATAGAGTTCTTACTCTTACAGACAGACGTTGGCCTAATTTACCACTACATTACTCCAGTTTTATGTCTTTGCAAGTCCATTGAAATGGAGTGGTGAATCAAGGCGAGATGCTTTCATTAGTTACTTGGATACCAAATATGAAAAATAAGTGCAACATTTGTTCATTATTATATGATGCTTTTTTTGATAAATATAATACACAGATAGGTATTGTTACATCTGAAGAAGGGGAGGGGGTTAGCCCATGAAAGCTTATGCCCAAATAAATCTGTTAGTCTTTAAGGTGCCATGGAACTCCTAGATGATTTTTTTAGGTAGATACTAAGTTTTTAGTAACCTTTTCAGCTTGATTGTTATAGCTTGATAGCCCTCTCAAGCCTGGACTAGGGATACCAAACCTCCAGGATTGGCCTAGAGGCTCCCAGAAGCGGCATTGATCTCCCAATGACTACTGAAAGCAATCCAGAAGATTTTAATAGGACATTTTAAGAAAATGACTGTCATGTTGGTGAAAAAAATCTCCCGGAATAGCTTCAGTCAGAGTTGTCAACCCTAGCCTAGAAACAGTGTTGCAAGGGAATTAATCTCACATATCCCTCAGGCAGCAACTTCCTAGGCTGAGATTACTAGTCCCTGTCAGTGTCTTCTCCCAACTCCCTCTTTGGGACTTCTGTGGCGCTCAGCCCTCCAGCCAAACCATGTAACCCTTGTAGGGTACAAGTTAATGTACAAACAAAAGCATCTTTGCCCCTCCTGGGTTTCTCTCGGTTTTCCTCAATCTTTTCAGATTGATGACTCCCTAGGTTTTTCCTTCAAGAAGTCCAAATACCACATATAGATAGATAAATAGATAGATTGATAGTGAGCGAGCGTGCGTGCGTGCGCACTCCCAGTGTGTGCCTCAACCCAACTTCTTTGGGCTTTTCCCAAAGGAGAACTCCCCTTGTTCCTCCTTCCAGGATCTTCCTTTTTGTGCTAAGTTCCCAGCTCTATTTAAATAGTTCTTGCCCTGCTTCAACACCACAGGTGGCATCAGTCTTTATAATTAAGCCCTATTACATCCAGCTGCGATCACTAACTGGCCCTTATGTTGCCAGCTAATCAGTGAGACTGAGTCCTAGGCAAGGGCTAACCCCAGCTTGCCTCAAATGGCCAGCCAGCCCATTTCACTTTGATAGAGGGATTTTCTGTGAGAAACATTCCCAACTCATTATAGGAGTTGAAGGTGCTTAGATCATCACAGGGTGTGCTCAGTGCCGTTCACTGTCTAGAGCAAGTTGAAAATAATTCTCACAGAAAGACCAGTCACTAAAATTGAATGACACCACACACCAGAACAGTGAAATACAAGATGAAAGTATATCAGAACAGAACAAACTCTCACTGGCGTGCATGCGTGTGTGTGTGTGTGTGTGTGTAGAAACAAAAGAAATTAAAAAAACAACTTAACTCTTTCCATATGGATCCCATGCACCACAGTATTATTAACTTATAACATCCCAGTACTAAGAGAGAGACCTGAAAAAACCCAACATCTCTTCACCTCTCCACACACATACATAATCCCCACAGATGTCAATGGAAGTTGTGTCCATTGAAGAAGGGAAGAGACTTCTTAGGGCTTGTCTACACTGTGCCGCAATGCAACAGACTATTGGGGTGTGAATTGCAGAGCTCACCAAAGTGTTGAGATCTAACTGCTCCATTCACACTGCTGGCATGAACTAAAAGGTACTATAGTTCATGTTAATATAGTCCTCTTTCAAACAGGACTATGTTAACAAACTAGGTCCCTTTTAGGACTAGGTACACAAACTAGGACACCAGCAGTGTCCACAAGGGTCAATTAGATTGCAACACTTTCATTCATTCTGCAATTCATCCCCCACCCCCAGGGCCGGTGCAAGGATATTTTGCGCCCTAGGCGAAACGTCCACCTTGCACCACCCCTCTCCCTCCCCCCCGCCCAGAGCATTGCTTATTATAAACTTTCAAAAATGAATATTGCATAATGTGGCATTGTTCATTAGAATTAATACACGTTAGGCTTGAACATTTATTAATTTCCTTATTTAGTCTACATATTTAATGAAAATAAATGGCCTTGGGTCTTCTGCAAGTGGCTAGAGTCCCTCCTGCCCCCACCCCCATGGATCTGGAAAGGGCTGTTTTGGGGATCAGAGCACAGAGCTGGGAGTCGGGATCTGGCTTCTATTCTCCACCCTGGCACCAACTCACTGGATGACTTCAGGCAAGTTACTTCCCTGTTCTGGGCTTCTGCTCCCCCCAGCCCTAAGATGTGAAATGGTTCCTTGCTCCTGGGCTGGAAAGTGCAATGCAGGCGGGAGGGGGGTGTCTGAAGGCCTGTCTTCCCCACAGGTGTGAGGCGAGGAAAGAGTTCCAGCCTCCGTCATGTCCATCCTGGTTGCTTTACTCTCCCCCACGCCAATTGCTGCTGAAGCCCCTTACTCAGAGAGCCTGATTTTCAGAGATGCTGAGCAGATGCTGAGCACCTGCAGTTCCCCCGATGTCTGTTGGACATCCCAGACTGCACACCAGGGGGATCTAGTCACATAGAGTGTTGGGGTTCTTAGGGATTGGCTTGTTTTGGCCTTGTTTTGAAATGGGATTAGCTTGATTTGTGGCTTATTGTGAAAGTCGGGGTGCTTATTTATCACGTGAACATTGGCAACTGTCTAGTGGCTGTGGTTTTAAAAAAACAAACAGACACCACACTATATTCCAGTTCAAATAGGAATTATTTGGGGGACGTTCTCTGGCCTGTGGTATACAAGGGGGTCAGAGGAGATGATCACAATGGTCCCTTCTGGCCCGGGGGAACCTATGAGTAAGGAGGAGGCTGAGAATGCCCACAGCTCGCAGGGTCTCTAAACATTCCCAGGCTTTGAGTACTTCGCCCTCCCAGGGGACCCAGGGGCAAGGAGGGCCTCCCAGGGAGCAAGTGAGGATCTCCCTGGGGATCAGGGCCGGCTCCCCGCATTGGCACAGTGCCACCGAGGGGGTCGGTGTTTGGAAGTGGCACCTGTGCCAGCCCTTTCCCCTCCGTCGCGCTGCGGGGTTTAGTTTCACTTTCCCTCGCCCCAGGAGGTGGCTGTGCCTGGCCCCAGGCACGGCGCGTTGGAGGGTGAACATCACTTGAGCTCAGAACCGTGTCCTGCCTCCCCCAAGGGCTCCGTTCCTGGGCCCTGCTGGTCGCTGCGCCCGGCCGGCTGTCTCCTCCTTTCTCTGCCGCAGGCTCCCACTGACCGTCCTGCGTGGTGCCCCTCGCTGTGGGGGCGGGTTTGTTATGGAGGCCTCGCTCCCTGCCCTGCCCTGCTCAGCTGATTCCCATGACGCCGGACACCGCTTTTTGGTGCCCCCAAATCTTGGTGCCCCAGGCAGCCGCTTAGTTCGCCTAGTGGTTACACCGGCCCTGCCCACCCCCCAAGTCCACATTGCAGCGCAGTATAGACATAGCCTTATTTTCCAATAATATTTTCCTTTCACAATGGCCGTATTGTACCTTCTTTAATGCCTTAGTCAGGGGGAGGAGAGAGTTGGGGGGGGGGGGGCGCGGGGGAAGGTCCTAAATTTGACCTGACAATCCAGAGTATCTCATTTGCTTGTTAGTAGGATATTTCCCCATGACAAGCTTGGGCAAATCAAGTATAAGAAAAGATATTTCACTTTAATTCCTCACATGAATTACTCACAGTTGGAAGTATTTCCTCTACAGAGTCCACCAAGATTTCAGTTCCAAAGTACACATAATGCAGGACTCAAATTTAGCCTCAAGGTTTTTCTCCTCAATGGTTATTATAATAGTTTTTTAAGAAACTTCTCCTGAAATTAACTCTGCTTCATGTAGAAAAAGAAATCTCAGACATTTAATATTACAAAGACTTGCTAACCTGGAAGATGCCTTTGTTTCCTGATAAACGTGGCCATTTTCCCTTCCTTTCAGAAACTTTCAGAAACTAAAAGGAGACTAGGTCATGTTCAATTATGTATGTTATTTTCACAGATTGTCTTCCTAGCAGGAGGTATCTTCTTGTTTTTAAAATAAATTCATAACAACTTCAGTTGTGGCCACCTACAGACCAGATTTCATGCAAAATCAACAGGCGCTATTTGAAAGAAAGAAAGAAAGAAAGAAAGAAAGAAGGGAAGCTGTGAAGAGAAACAAATGAATAACCAACTGTAAGATGTGAAGATCAAAAGGTGCTGGTAAGGTCACAAGGCAAACTGAAGAAAACTTTTTGAGTAGAATATGTGATGCTTGCACGATGGCGTTATTTGTAAATAAATTATACTTTAAAAGGAGTCAACCTACTGTTCAGATACTACAGTTAGGGTTTTTTTTTAATATTATGAGGACTATGAAAGAAAAATACTAGAGAAAAAAAAGAAATGCTCTTACATTCCAGAAAGGGGACACAGATATTACTCTTCCACACAGAAAAAAAAGAATGTTATTATATTTTTGAAAATGTAATTCAATATAGTGCACATGAATATGAAACATTCAAGCCAAACACACTGTGGCTAGCACTGTGTGCAAATGGAGGCCTCCATCCTGCAAGTTAAAGCATTCTGCAGCTTGGCTCATGTTCTCAGAGCAATGAGGCTTTGCTTACACAGAACAACCTTCTGGACTTGGGCCTTACATACACAACTCTGCAATGCACCTCATTCCAAAACTGTAAAGACTAATCCCAATTCCCTTTAAGAGCACTGGCAATGCATTTCACTCATATCTAGGAAATTCTGTTCACTTTCACTCATGGATCTCTCTTGAGCAGAGACTTGAATTTAGTTTTATATTTTATATATGCATATAAAATATACCTTACAGCTTCCCTGTTTAATTCAGGGTGTTTTCTCAGATCTGAATACACCGATTGCAACCACCACAACTAGAAATGTCAAAAACTAGAAACAAAGTCAAGATGAAATTTTATTTCACGCTGTCTTGCCAGATAATGTCTCTTAAATCACTGGATGGGATTATTGCCTTGTACCTCACAGTAGCCTGTCCATTATTCACTTTTATCCTCTAATAATGAACACCACACAATACAAGCGCTGGCTCCCTGTAAGTAAATGTTTGCCTGGTATGAGACAGCTCAAAACTTCTCCCCTCCCCAGATCTTTAAATTCAGTGAACCTCAAAGGGAACAAGCAGGAAGATAACAAGAGTATTCTGCACATTGGCTGTCATTGCCACCCAGTTTGAATGTGGTGATCAAACATGTTAAGACAAGTGCAGACTTCACCGAACTGGGGGAAATCAAGAGATAAAAGGTTTTCTGATAAACAGAAAGGCAAAGCTGTATCACAAGTAAAATTGTTTGGGGTTGGAAGGTTTTTAGTGGGTTTTTTTTTAGTTTGATTTGATTTTTTTAAAACTAGCTAACAGCACTACCTACATTGCCAGTCTGAATATTTATAGGAAAACCCCTTCTTTCAAGTCTTTTATGATATGTCAGTTCAAGAATTTTCAGACCTGAAACCTGATTTACAGGTAATTTGGCATGTCAGGAACCCCTCTAAACTCAGGCCTTTTGAATCACTTGGAAAGAAGAGATAGTGATGGCTTTATTTTCTGTTTATCACTTAAATAAAGGATTAAAAAGAAACAGAGAGATATAACCAATATGAAATGCAACATACAATGTGATGATAGAAAGAAAACTATTAACAGGCAAACAAACAGAATGGCAGTTCAATCCATGAGGAGCCACACCAAAGGTAGTAACAAGGATAGTGAAGGAGGAGGATGAAGTCACTGGCTTTTATAACATTAGTTTATTTTGAGATGTGAGCAATGTAGCTTCTCTATTTGTCAAATAAAAAATGTCAAGATTGGCTTTACTTTTAGGGTCAAATTTGATGGGCATAGGACAAGATATGTTGAACATTTGTTCGGAGATATATATACACTGTGATTTATATATCCACGCAATATGTTTTAGGTTATTGAGGCCTGGTATGAATGACAATGCTTGACATGAATACATGTGCTGCAAGTTAGTAGCCAAAGCAAGAAGTTAAGGTCAAGGATTATTAGAACTATTTGTATAAAAACAATCCTATGTGCCGAGAAAAATACGGAAAATCAGCAGAAAAGGAAACAACACCAGATGGACTGATAAAAAAATCATATAAGAATTGGAGGAAATAGCATGTCTTGGATCATGGCAGCCTGCCCAGGATTCTCTCTTTGGAATTGTGTGGGTAGGAGGCCTAGTAAACAAAGGCAACGTACCAATGATGTGGCAGAATGGACTATAAATGGTTGCCTATGATTTTTGCAAATTGGAGTTGTTTATTGATCCAGAGTCCCATGTGGATATAGATGTGGTTTTCGCCGACTCCCCACATCTTATGATCGGAATGAATCTCAACTAGCCATCAGGACCATTCTGACCTTTAGACTCTGGTATAGTATGTTTGGGGTGTGAATGTGGAGTGAGTAAGGGTTTTTTCTGTAACCAATAAAGAGCATTTAGAGTATTATATGCCAGCACTGTGTCCGGTATCTGCCTGCTCCCTATCCCGTAGGAAGACCTCTATTGCGGGTCTAACACATTCTCACTGAAAATAAAAGACAACTGATTTTAATTCCTGGAGTTGACAATGCTGCATTTATATATCAGTCCCATTCTTATAATCATTTTTGTATTGTTCCATGGTACATATCCCTGTTTTGTGAGTTGTATGTGACAGCATTAAACATGGCCTCAGATAAGTGGTTTCCTGTTGGGCTATCTACTTTTTTGGAAATGAATAATAAACAGTTAATAGAACACAGTTAACGACTCACACAAACAGTGCCTAACTCCTTAAGACCTTCATAATGTAAAGGCTTGAATTTGCATGGTGCTAAGCACTGTATGAAAATCTGATCATTAATTATCTATATTATGGTAGTGCCTAAAAGCCTCAATTAAGGTTGGCATATGATTGTGCTAGGTGCCGTACAAACACACATTAAGGGCCAGTTCCTGTCCTGAAGAATTTACAGTCTCAACCTACAAGATAGGCAAAGAATAGAAGTGTTATTATCCCCACTTTACAGACTGGGAGCTCAGGCATAGGGGCAGTGATTCAGGAAATCTGTAAGCTCATGCTTAAGCACTTTCCTGACTCTAGGCCAGAAAGTCTAAATGACTTGCCCAAGATCACACAAGAAGTCTGTGGCAGATATAGGAGCTGAACCAATGTCATTTCAGTTGCTTAGCCACAAGAGCATCCTTCCTCTCTTATATACACATCATATAAACCACCAAGACCATCACCTCAAATCTAAAACCCAAATAGAAGGGAAAAAATGAATTGATTAACATTGTTTCTCCTAAACAAATACACTTGGAATTCAAAGTATCTAATACCATCAACTTGAAAGTGGTGGAGGGATCTGGAGATGAAATCAGTAGCATCATGTTTGGAAGGGGAACTATGATCTTCTATATCAGGTATGCAAATTAGTCTGCCTGGGGCTGAACTTATGTTCTACCTGAAGCTGTTTTGCCTGGAAAAATCAATGTGTTTTAGAAAGCACTTTGTAAGCCTTGCATAAAACCAACTTCTCTCCCGGATTGATTCTCCCTGAAAGATTTCATCAACTTACAAGGAGCTAGGTTGTAGCTTCATTTCCCCTAAGGATTCAGCTATGTGTAAAGCAAGAAAATGAGTCTAAACAAGAAAACATGGAGTCACGTTAAAGTATCTTTACTGTACAGGCTGTTTTATTAGGAGCAGCCATTGCAAACTACAAGTGTCAATTAGGTACATGTTCCACTAGGAAATGACAATTGCACATTATTTCTAACTTCTGCATGCTCTGTTATTAACAAATCTAGGCTTAGGAGGGGAAGCACACCCTCTTAGTTACGTGCCCTCCTGGCTGCAGCCCAGATATTTTACAGGTAACATTTCCCCCTACTTGACTGTAACCCTTCAAATGAGTCAAAGAGCCAGAAAGACTATACTTAAGTGTCTGTCTGCATCCTCATGTAGCACAAACCCTGGGACCTCAGTTTTAAAAGTGATTAGTGATTTCGGGTGCCTCAATTTTAGTGTCCAACAAAAGCCATTGCAAAAGGGCCTGATCTAAAAATGGTGGGCACTCAGTACTTCTGAAAATCTTGCTCATTTCTAAACTGAACGACCTCTTAGAGGAGGACACACTGCAAATTCAAACAGGTTCAGTGAATGCTACGAAGCCAACAGTAATATCAATAGTGGGCAAAATTCTTATCTCCAGGATTTTCATTCTTCTCTACAAATTTTACCATATCTAAATATGGCTAAATTGGTATGGGGAGTGCACAGTCTTACCAGCTAGTGATGACAGGATTGAAAGAGGATTTCCAGCCCTAGCAACGTTGGTTTGGGATATGAGGCTCCCTGTTTCCAGTTCTACAAACGCCAGATTGTTAAAAGGCTTTAAGCCAGTGAATAGCAAGAATTACAAGAATAGCAAATCAGTCCACATAGAGTCCTTGTTTATGAATAGGGTTGTCAGTTGTGGTTGGACGTATTCCTGGAGGTTTCATCCCATGACATAATCTTTATTAAAGATTTACCTTTAATTCCTGGAGACTCCAGGACAATCCTGGAGGGCTGGCAACCCTATTTATGCAAAATGGGCAAGGGATTGACTCTGATGAAAGTGGACAGATATAATTAAAAGACCAAATTCTGGCCTCAGTTACAACTATATCTGCTGTTGCCATATGAATTAGTCTCATTCATTTGTTACCACCAGTTCCTCTTGAGCTACTTCTAGCCAGAGACTTTATGGGTGTATTAGTTCTCATAGACTAAGTTCACAAGGGACCATCATGATCAGTTGAAATTAGAAATGACATATGGAAATAAAAGAGGTTTTAGTAACAAATGGTGTCATTCCAGTGTATTTAATGAAGACACAAAGCATTACTGTACCTGGTGTCAGAATAATTGGAATCCATTGCCATCTACACTACAGTGAATATCTCTGGCTCTTCTGCGTTTGGAATGGACAGGGAATCTGACAGGCTCTTAGAATAATGAAAACCATTTGGACAACTTTTGGAGCTAATACACTCCAGTCCCTACAGAGCAAATTTTGAAAAAGAATAGTGTAGCTATTTACTGCTAAGAATTGGTTAAATGAGCAGAGCCATTTACAGTGAGAAATATATCAGTGAGGATACTAAGGTACTGAAAACTTATTTTTAAAAAAGTATCAAACATATGTTATGCCTAAAGCAAACCAAGGGTTCCCTCCCTCACTTCCTGTATACAAATTCCATGAAAAAAAATGATAAGAATCTCTGAAACATTTAACTGGATTAAAGCTGTTGAAGATTTTGGCTATGCAGAAAGTGATGAAGTGGTGAGGGACTATATATAGTCACTGATACAAATTCAGAGTTAGACGAAAAGTTCTGAGCACAGGAGCTATGGTTCCCCTAACAAAAGCCATAGATACAGCTAGATCTAATGACCTGACGAAAGCACAGTAGATAACAATGGCTGGCAGAAAACAATCAAATGCATATGTATTCAATGGAGGGGAAGTAGATAGGTGTAGAGGGACACAGGCTGATGAAACCACACAGAAAAAAAAGTAGAAAATTTGCATATTGAGAAATACATAAAATGTTCAGATTCAATACAGAGCAGGAATGAGAAGCTGTGTGGTGGAGAGGGCACTAAACTGGGTGTTTGTACAGCACCTAGCACAATGAAGATCTGCTTTCAGTTCGGTGCTTGTGTTAATATAAATAATAATAATACACATTAATGTAGGAATTTTCCTTGCAAAATGTTGCCACAGGATAAAATACAATAAAAGGAATAATTACAAGACCATATAGATTCCACACAAAAAAGCCAAGCTTATTGTTGTTCATTAGGTAGCAACAGAAAAGGCTTCTGATCACAAGAAATATTTCATTTATGCAGCCAGCATTCTTTATAGATTTTGCTTGGTTAAAACCCTACAATGATTGCGAGTTGCCTGTTCGAGAGACCAGCTTTCTCCCTCTACCATATTGCTGCGGTTGTGGTCAGCAGAGGAGTTGGAGTATAAAAGATAGAGAATGGATGATGAGACGTCCATGAGGGACATTCAGATTTGGAATGTATTCCCCCCCTTTGATCCAAAATAGCCTGTAACAGTTAATCATCAGGCCCATCACTTTACCCAGGCTTTTGGGGCATAGTATGAGCTGCTATCTGTTGGTGGTGCTCGATTTTGATTCAATTCATGGTAAATTATTTCTTGGTTTGGGGATGAGGTGAGCTGCTAGCTTTCTTTTTTTTTTAATGGAGATATGCCAATCTCCTAGAACTGGAAGGACCTTGAAAGGTCATCAAGTTTCTTTTCTTTTCTTCTTTTTCTTTCACTCATATCATTATACCTGTAATTATGTCAAAGATGCCTGGAGCCCAGAATCAGTGGCATAGCCAGGTTCTAACACCAGGGGGAGCGAACACATAAAAAAGGCGCCACCCCGACTCTCAGCCCGCTCCCAGCCTGGGTGAAAGAACCCAGGCCAGCAGCGGGCTGAGAGACCCCAGCTGGCAGGAGCCCGCGGGGGGAATCCCAGAGCGGGACGGGCTGAGCAGCAGCTCAGCCAGCCGCCGCTCTAGGATTCCCCCCGCGGGCTCCTGCCAGCCAGAGTCTCTCAGCCCGCTGCCAGCCTGGGTGAAAGAACCCAGGCCAGCAGCGGGCTCTTGGTGGGGCCAGCAGCGGGACCCCAGCGTTCTTTTGTTGGCCCTGCGTTATTTTGTGGCTCCACCTCCATCCACTCCGTCTCCACCCTTTCAAAAATTAAAAAGGTGCCACTTTTGGAAAATGTGCTCAGAGGGAGCGGCCGCTCCCCCTGCTCCCCCACTATCTACGCTACTGCCCAGAATGTGCCTTTTATACTATGCATAGCTTTAACCATGCAAGGAGCCACACTGATTTCAATGGGACTACACTAGTCCTGAAAATTATGTATGTGCTTTAGCACTGTGATAGATTAGAGCTAAAGAAAGTTACCAGTTGTTCTCTGTGATTGCCTCAAAAGACATCCATTGTGTGTTAGTTTTAAGCTTAGGTTTGGAGTCTCAGTGAGCAGATGGAAATAAACGTACTTCCCATTAACAAATTTTGTCCTATTAGTGCACTTAGACAAGATGCAAAGCAGTACAACAATTCAAAGGTACTCACCATATGCTATGTACAATCTACAAAAGTTGACATTTTTCAGCACTACTAGTTCAAATATGTTACTTAAAAAAATAAATAAAGTTGGAAACATTAGAAAGCCCAGGCTAAGCAGGAGCTATAACTTTTCTTTTTACAAAACAATTGCCAACAGTTTAGTAATTTTTACTTAACAGAAGGAACAAAACAAGCATTTAGCTAATTTCATATATATTTTGTGCTCAAATTAAAATCAGCCTTGTTTTTTTAGAATACCACGCCTCCTCCTCTGCCTTGCTATTAAGGCAGTAGTTATTTTCTACTTAAGCAAGCATACAAGGAAGGAGCATATGGCCTATTTTGCTATGATGAAAACCATGCAATTATGGCAAAGAATTCCCAGGAGAAATCTGAAGAAGCAACACCACAAAGCTTTTCCTTGAGTGCCAATCACACCTCCCCCCTCCTCTCACTCCATTGCTCATGTGCAGAATTTGTTATTTCATCAAAACTCCAGTAAAAAAAAGGACTTTGTCAGCTCTTGAAGACTATGTGGGATAAGGAAGGAAAACAACACACATACATATTCAGTTTAACACATCCTGCCTGCTCTGCTGTGAGGCAGACAGACATTTAAGCAGTTATTCGAGGCAAGCAACACACTGTGTGGTTCTGATTATTCCTGAGCTGCAAACATTGCACGCAGCTAAAACATTATCTTTCCTTTAAAAATCCTCTAGGGGGTTGTAAAGCCTGCAGAAACCATGGCAATCTCAATTACAATGCATTGTCTCTGCCTTGCAGGCCTGCAGGACTCATTAGCAAGTTTTCAGCTTACCTTCTTGTGTCTGTACAGTAGGTATAAGTAACTTTATATTGTTAGTAACGTTCTCTAGAAGTTTGAAGCTAATGCAGCTTTTCCTATGGATTCTGCTCACTTGGCAAACATTGATTTTTCTTTGGTGTGGTTCTGTTGTGCTGCAGAAGCCAATACATCTCCTTTTCACTGAATTCCTTCTTTGTGCCCCAGATCCATTGATGGGCTTGTGGTCAAACTTTGCAAATATAGTTACTGGGAGTGACTATAGGAGGCATAGCAAGGAGAGCTAAAATGGTTTGAGGGACAAATCCAACGAGTTATAATGGGAAGCGGCACCTCCACCACTAGACCGCTCACCTGTGGAGTTCCACAAGGATTAATTCTCTCTCTGGTCCTTTTCAACATCTGCCTGGGACCATTAGGTGAACTGGTTAGATGACATGGATTCAAATGCCAGCAATATGCAGATGACGTGGCTCTACCTATTCTTCACCACATATAATCACTGCCATCAAAATGTCCCAGTGCTTGGATGAGATCAGATCATGGATGAAGAACAGCTGGCTGAAGCTGAACCTGAGCAAAACAGAGGTGATGCTAGTGGGAAGAGGAAAATATTTTGAGGCGTATAGCCATGGCACAGATTCCTTTGACTGAAGTTCACTTCCAGTCGGTCAACTCAGTCCATAATCTAGGAGAACTCTTGGACTCTTTGCTGATGCTGAGCTCTCACATAGCAATAGCCATGAGTAATGTTTTCTATCATCTCTGGTTGGCTAGGAGACTCCACTCTAGACAGTGGATGAAGACCTGGCCTCAGTTATTCATGCCTTTATCACCTTTTGTCTGGATTACAACAATGCAATGTACCTGGGCATGAAACCTTAATCACTTTAGAAAACGTAATTAGTACAAAACACTGCAGCGCATCTCCTCAGTAACCATAAGCACATCAAACATGTGCTCCACTCTCTACAATTGTTTTCCATAGACTTTTGAATCAAGTTCTACATCTCAGTCCTTATCATCTGCACTCAGGATACCTAAAAGACAATGTAAAGCTCTGGGACAAAGACTAGGATTGACAACTTTACTCCTGTGGCACAAGAGAGCTCTCAACAATAAGCGTAAAATTAATCTGTGCTGGAGACAGAACTTCCTTGAATAAACTCTCCCAAGAGCTAGGGACTTCACAAACCTCACCACTTTCCACTCCAAGTGCAAGGCACACTTCTTTGGCCTTGCATTCTCTAATATAAATACATAGCATGAAGTATACTTATTTGAAAAGAAAAAAAAATACACCCTAGCCAAAAATGACACTCCACACCACACACTTCTCCCTCTGGGGAGGATGAGGGAGCAAAGAACAGGTGACTGATGTGCAGGCACATTGCTTAATGCACTTTTGGGGGTGCTCAGATACTATGGTGATGAGCATGGTATAAAAATACAGAGAGAATAGAACATAAAATAGAATAGAACTGAGAAAGTGTTTCTTATCTCACCGCACAGAAATGACAACTTTGAAAAAAAAAGTATATATTTCTTGGTGGAAAAGGGACTATATTTTTCTTTCAATATATATTTAAGGCCTGATTATTTGACCTGTTCCTGCAATCCCTGGCATTGTGGAGGAAATGGTAGGTTGGCAGGAGTAGAGGCAAAACATGGCCAAAGTATGCCACATATGGCCCCTTGTGGGTCATGAACAGTTAATATAGTTTGGAGCAGTCCCTGGGATGATCTAATCTATCCTATGTCCAGCACAGAACCAACCCCAAAATCAGGGACTCACAAAAGCCCCCTTTTATCCACTCTTCAGATGTGGATGCGGAGTACAACTAGGGTTGCCAACCCTCCAGGATTGGCCTGGAGTCTCCAGGAATTAAAGATTAATCTTTAATTAAAGATTATGTCCTGTGATGAAGTCTCCAGGAATACATCCAACCAAAATTAGCAACCTTAAGTACAACTGAGAATCTTCTCTTAGAATCCAAATGACTTTTTCTCCAGTTTTAAAGCAGAGTAGTTCAAATTAAGACTGTACTTGACACCATCTTTTTGGATGAAAATATAAAAAGTTATGCTAACTAGAGAGGAGATAAAGACTGAAGTATGAACTCCCTCAAATTCTACTGCACTGTTTCTCTTATGCCACTGTCACACCCTGGTATTTTCTTCTATGGTTTTCACCTACAGCAACAAAACAGACTTATTCCAGAATCACTGTGGTCCCAGAGGACTTGATTCTGCTAGCAGCATAAATCAGAAGTGACTCCATTTAAGTCAATGTTACACTGAAATAAAACTGCTGCAAAGTGAGAACAAAATCAGGACCCAGGAGCAGCAAAAAGAAAGTGAACAATAAGTCTGGGCTTTTAAAAATAGTTATTTTCTTCTATCAATGATGCCTTAAAATGATTTGAATGGAGAGCAGCACCCTACCAGAGCGAATAGTGTTCTGCCACCATTTATGAACTGCTTATAGGAACCAGTTATTTGAACTGAGCAGCTCAGGAAAATTCTCATGATATACTACTAAATGCCAAAATACAGTCTGCGCATACGAAAATCTAGTCACTGTGCTTCCACCTCTCACAAAAGATAAGAAAACGATTGTATAAATCTAGTTACCTCTCAAAAGATTCCAGGCCTAATACTATAGTCACTCCCAATGAAAAATCCCTTTGAAGTCTGTGGAGCAGCTGCAGAATTTGACTCCAAAGGTTCTAGAAACAACAGCCAAAAACCAATACTGGTGTTTTACTTCAACAGAGCTTCAGATTTGAAGGATGGGAGTTTCAAAAGTGCTCAGCTTTGACCCTTGTTGTCTGCAATAGGAACAGCGCTGGTCCAATACTAAATTCTTTTGAACGTTCCACCTTAAATGCATAGTTTGAGTAGATAACCACACGAACTACACTTCAATATAACTGCGATCATTTTTTCACCCTGTTTGCAAAGAAACAGGTGAAAACCCAATTAAAGCTGTGATTTCTCTCAATATGAAAGACCTTTAATTATATGACTTAAGCAGCTAACATGAAGAGTGCAAGTATGATTTATGATCAATGAAATACTAAAGTAATGCAGCTTGTGATACACTGGCTTTTCCATTAGGAGGCAAATCCTGCTCAGTTTACTCACTTGAGCATCCAGTAGGATTCCTTGTGTAAAACTAGCAGGATTTGGTTATATCTGTGCATCCCAAAGTATTTGAGTTTTCATCTGTCGCTGTTGCTAGAAATAATTTCATTTCATACTTCAGAGTTTCACCCAACCTGCCCGTACATTGAGATACTTTAAGTGTGGATCTGAATATATGTTCCATTACTTATTGTCCTTTTTAATTCCAGGAACACATTTTTCAGAAATATATTACCGCTTCACCCATGTCTCTAGCTGCTCTTAATACTTCCACCTCTGAATTGACAGGCTTTATGGAGGAAGGCTTTTTGTAACATCAAAGAATTGCTGACTTTACATCACTAATGACATGTTTGGGAATGAAATTAAATAAGTGTGTGTGTGTGTGGGAGGGGGGGTCTCTATTAATTTTTTTTTCCAGAAATCATTATAAAAACTGCCTTTAAAGAACAGAAGAAGATAAAACAAATTACAGAGTAGAGAACTATAGTCATCGTTGTTTTCTGTATTATGTAAAATATACAGGAGCTGAAATGAAATCTTGTCTCCATCTCAGCAGAGACCCTGAACATTCTGTTAGTGCACCAGCACATCTTGTCTATGTGTAAAACATGAAATGTGTCTGAAACTAATAATTTAAATTTAAAATGGCATTCATGAGCAGTTCAGCAAGCTTCTTATCCAACTTGGCTAACTTTAAATACACAGTCCCACTGAAGTCAAGTCAAGCAGGTGCTAACATAGATTGGATGAACCAGGGCCCTATTGCTCGTGGCAGCCATTTTGCTAAATGTGACATGGTTTATGCAGACACTTTTGTAGTGTCTGCATAAACCCCCGACCAAGGCCATATTCGAACACTCTGCATATGGATGCCCCCCTCTCCATGCAGAAAGGGAGTCAACAGCATCTATGAGAATTCGCCATTGCCCTGGACTCTACAGAGTGCCCTCTACATGTCTGACAAACCACAAAGAGGGAGCTGGCAGGGAGTGGATGAGCCAGGCCCAGCGTCAGGTCCAACAGGACACTTATCATCAGTCCTGCAGCATTTGCCCGTTAGTGCATTTGTGCTACAGCCTGCGGCAGTGCTACCTACTCCTTTCCCTTCACATTGGAGAACCCAGGTCAGTCTTCAGGCTGGGCACATGCAGCCAGACTTGTGAAAGAATTTAGTAGAACTGGTTGACAATTTTCCAACAGAACAGTTTTCTGTGGGAAAATACTGATTCCACAAACTCGAAACATTTCATCAGAATGTATCAATATTGTCAACATTTATAACAGGAAATTATTGAAACATTTTGTTTCAATAAAGTCAAAATGTTTCTTTTGACTTTATCATTTCAATTTGTATATTATATGTAGTAGTCTAAACTTTTCAACTCCCATTGGAATTAGGTACCTATGTTCTATTTAAAATCCCACTAGGTGCCTATCTGCACCATTAGGCTCCAAAATACCTTTAGAAATCTGGCCCTTGGACTCTGTTTGGGTTGCCTGTGTCATCAGGAGTCCTTGGGGCTGGACCTTTACTTTATTTCATCCCCAGTGAACAAACAGAGAGGAAACTCTGGGAGGAGCCCTTCATTGCATTTTCTGAGACTATAACACCCTGAATTATTAGAGTTTATGTATATATTTTGCATAGCAATGTACACTTTAAGATGCATTTTTAGTCATCTTGTTGATTTGCTTTGGAATAACTACATAGCAAAACCCATGCAACTGCATTGAGTTTAGTTTGTATTTTAAATAATCTAAATGTTAGTCTTCTCCTCCCCTCTTTTTAAATTTAAGAAAAAATGCTCTTGGTTATTTCAAACTTGGAATATAGGACAACACCATCACTTATATTTGTATATAATTAATTTAAAATGAAAGAATAGTTGGTGAAATGTCAATACAATAGAAATGAAAACTACTTAGAATTTGCACAGGATAGGTATGTACAGACATTGGATTTTTGTTTTTGTTATTTTATTCTATTTTACTTTGAATTGTGTGAAACTAATCACATAGTGATACTTGGGCTAATTCCAAACACCCCTACCCCCCCCCCCAAAAAAAAAAACAACAAAGAAATCAATGTACATTTATAACTGAAAGTGTAAACATTTTACAAATTAAGATTTATGAATTTTATAAGAAATGAAAAGAAACGTATTAAAGACGAATATTACTTGTGTGTCTGTTCTTTGAATAAGCACATGATTGATATATACAAATTGTTTTTAAATACAGACTTCATATCCTATGGATGTTTTTGACATTTCTCATTTTGAAAAATTAGTTCAGGAAATTGTGAAGAATGAGTTAGAAGGGGGAAAAAACAGTTCTTTGTAAAATAATTGCTGCCTATTGACAAAGACCACCAAAGACACCACAGACAAAGGCACTATTTAATCTGACAAATCACATCAGACTATGGATTCACCCCTCCCTCCCAAAAGCCCTCTTACTTAGGCTTAGTTCAGTCCACTGGATGGAAGCTGGAAGATAGCCCTCCATTGGTACTGCTCCAGCCTATAATGGCTGCAGCCCTCTTGTGCTACTTGTGTAGGGGAAGGTGTAGCTTAGGGCCACTGCAATCACAAAGAACATTACCCTCTCTGTGGCCCACACCTAACCCTACCCGCCACACTGGTGTGTTTGTGGCCAGCACCGAGACACCATCCATGGTCCAGAGGAGGTGTGGAAACCCCCAGGTGTCTGCTTTGCTTTCATGCAGCCCCACCACAGGTCTTAAATAGGGCCCTACCAAATTCATGGCTATGAAAAACACACCATGGACCATGAAATCTAATCTCTTCTGGGAAATCTGGCTATTGTAGCAGAAGACCAGATTTCACAGAGATGGGCGGCTGGAGAGCGGCGATTGCTGGCCAGGAGCCCAGCTCTGAAGGGAAAAAGTGAAGGTGGAATGGTATGGGAAGGGGTCATCACTTTTTAAGGGGTGGGGGCAGGGCCAGCCTTACAGGTGGGCGACTGCTCAGGGCCCCATGGTCAGGAGAGTGCCTTGGTCACCCCCACACACAGTCAGCCCAAGGCCCCTTTAACTCTCAAGCACTTTAATCCCAAGCTGCTAGTTCCGGATGGGCTGGGGAGGGACAGGATTTCCTCCTCTCCTGCACGGGCCATTCCCGGAGGCTGGGTCAGACCCACCTCTGGGAACCTCCCCCGGCCGCAGGAAGCTCTGTGGCTGCTGGCTGGGAGCCCACCTCTGAAGTCAGTGCCGCTGCCAGCAGCAGAGCAGAAGTGAGGGTGGCATGGTATGGAATTGCCACCCCTACTTCAGTGCTGCTGCCTTCAGAGCTGGGTGGCCAGAGGTCAGCTGCTAGCCAGGTGCGCCCAGCTCTAAAGGTAACAGTGCAGAATAAGGGTAGAAATACTGCAACACCCCCTGTACAATAGTCTTGTAACCCTCCACCCCACTGTGACAAATTTATATTACCAATTTGCCTGGGGCTTTAGGTGATCAGGCTGAGTCTGCAGGATCTTTAGGGAAGGAGATGAAGGAGCACATGAAGTGTCTACGTTTAAAGCTTTATTAACCAAATAACAGCGGTGAGTGCTGGGTGCACCCCATGTCTTCAAGGAACGTTCCCTCCAGCCTTACACCATATTTTGGCTTGGGCCTTATTAGCAGCTTGAACTAGGGAGAGCCTTTGAAGGTATTTTTTTTATAATTATAATTATTTAGATAATGTTATGTGCAATATGGGGAGTGGGCTAACTTTTTATATTTTTGTTTTTAGAACTTCTTGGTGTGCGATTTTAACAATTTTTTAATTAAAAGGTTTGCATTTATTTGTATTGATAAGTACTAAACAGTGATCTTTTTGCTTTAGCAAGTGTATTAAAACTTCAGTGTTTTTTGATATTACTTAAAACATTTTGTGTTTTAAGGTGGACAAAGCAAGTATTTGCATTTTAGTACATTCTATAGTTATAGCAGTATGGTTTCTTTTTCTTTTTTTTTGGTATTAGGCTGTTTTGTAACTGGGATAGACAGCTTCATTTATTTTTAATTATTTTTAGGTTTATAGTATTTATGATTTTTGTTTTAAAATTAATATTTTTAATATGGTGTTTGTTACGTGAGGATGTTTTTTGCAGGGTTTTTTAAATATATAACAGTGCTAGCAACAAGACAAACAACACAAGACAAAACATAGAACACAAAACAATTTTTATTGTGACGGTAGATTCATGGTATTTTGGGCTGTTTTTTAGCTAGTATTAGCTTTTTTTGATTTTTTGAAAGACAAAAGGAACATGTTTTTACTTTTTTTGGGGTGGCAGATTGTTGTTTAAAATATTTTTTGTTATAAATACTTGTGCTGATTGCAGGCAAAACAGAGGAATTACCCCCATATTTTCCTGTGTTTGTTTTATAGGCAGGCTAGGTTTCAATGGCTTTTACTTTTTAAAGGCTTAAGGGAAATTATTCTATTGTTTAGTTATTACATTTATGAGGTGGTATACTTTAGTTTTTCTTTTTTATACAGCAGACTAGGTTTATAATGTTTTTGTTGTTGTTGTACTAAGCTTTAAACGTATTTATAAATAATAACTAAGAAGCATTATTACTATATGACTTTACAAGATTTTTTAAAAAATTATATATCATAGAATATCAGGGTTGGAAGGGACCTTAGTAGGTCATCTAGTCCAACCCCCTGCTCAAAGCAGGACAAATCCCCAATTTTTGCCCGAGATCCCCAAATGGCCCCCTCAAGGATTGAACTCACAACCCTGGGTTTAGCATGCCAATGCTCAAACCACTGAGCTATCCCTCCCTCCCATACTATATATTGTTACAGGGGTATTTATTAACATTGAATTTATTTTAACATTTAATAATAATAATATTAGCATTACATTTATTAAAGGTATTTTGTTATACTATTCTTTTTATTTAGACAATTTGTTTGTTGACTAGGTATGTTTTTTATTTGCAGCTTTTTTCTGCTGGCAGGTTTTGGTTTTTTTTTTAAAGTTAGGTAATTTGCATAAATACAGATGCTTTTTGGCTTGCTTTTGGATTTAAAGCTATTAGCAGCTTAGAGACTTTGTTTTAAAAGGGACACAATTAACTTTTACCAGAGTTTGAATTACTTTTTATTTTTAATTTTTGTTTTTAAAATATACAGAAATTTGAAAAAAAAAATCCCACAACCTATTGTGGCTCCCTTTGGAGCCCTAATACAATTTTAATTAAGTAGCATGGTATGTTTTTGCATTTTTTTTATAATATATATTGCACATGTTTTGGGGAAAATAGACATTTTTATATAGTTTAATTTTTATAATATTTGTTATATTAATTTTTACATAGGTGTAATTATTATTTTTTGTCTTTACAGAGTTTTTATGTACTTTTATTAAAGTGACCATTTGATTACACAGAGCCATTTTAAGGCTCAGTGTTTCTAATATTGTTTTTTTTTTCTTTTATGTATTTTACTTTTGCTGTTGCTTTAGGGGGCACTATTTTCTATTATAGTTTTTATTTGTTATTTTGTTATAAAAAATAATTAACTAACTTAACAAAAAGAATTTAGATTTTTTTTTAAAATTGTATTTTGATTGTTTTGCTGCAGCCACAACTTTGGTCTTTATTTAAAAACATTTTAAATTTTGTAAAGCATTGAGTTACTTTTTAAGGGCTAAGTGCTAAATTTCAAAGCCAAACAACACTAATTTTTTGAGTCTGGCAGAAAGGTCTGTCAGTTTTGCAACTTTGAATTAAAAAGAGTCAAATAGATTTTTAGTGGCATTATTAAAAAACAAAACCAATTGGTTTTTATAATTTTATATATTTACATATATAGATATATACACTTTATTTAATATTTTTTCATTGCTTTAATTTTTACACAGCTGTACATAGATTACATTTATATACCTTTGGGGGTAATTAGGTTTTAATAGAAACCTTTTATTTTATTTTTTTAAAATTATAAAGTTTAACTGCTTAATTTTTTTTTAGCCTTTTCAGAGTTAACATTTTTTTTAAAAAAATTACTTGTTTATTTTTTTAAAATGACACTAATTAACTTACCCAGGTCACCCGGGGGGGGGGGCAATTTGTATTGTGACAACACACACACACACACACACACACACACACAGGCTCATTTTGGTCAGGATCCCCATGGTTACAACACTCTGAAATTTCAGATTTAAATATCTGAAAATGTGAAATTTACTATTTTTAAAATCCTATGACCATGAAATTGACCAAAATGGACCGTGAATTTGGTAGAGCTCTAGTCTTAAGTGGTACAAAGGGGCTTACCCCAGCCCTCCACATGAAGGATGAATAAAAAGTTTGCAATCAATTGTAACACATTAACTCGGACATTACTCCCCAGAAAGGAATAGGGTATAATACTGTGAAGCAGTTCAGGCAAAGCCCAGAAGCCACCTAAAGCCAGCTTGGGCTTGGTTTCTTCCCAAACCCATAAGAGTCAGCCTAAATTCATGCACAAATAAAGGGTAGCATCAGGAAGGCCAGGAACTTGGAGAACAGAGGGCAAAAACCATGATATCTGAATTTGGGGACCTAAACAGTAAACTCCGTAAATGAAATTAACATCTGAATCTAACCAATGAGCTATTCATCCTTTGGAGATTTGAGGGTTCTCCTCTCCCAATGTCAGTCACTTGGGAACAGTGCCATAGGGAGCTGACCTTGCTATAAGCTATTGGCAAGATTTCCATGGAAGTGAAAGCTATTGTTACTTCCTGAAGCTGCTTCATGTTAACAGACAGTGAGACGCTTTACTGCAGCAATTCCTCTGCAGCTAGTTGCTGAAGCCCAAACCCAAAGGAGAATTCAGTGTTTTCCTTCTTGTTAGTTTTGACAAAGGAATTCCCAGATAAGCACTGCACTTTGTATCTCCCTTCACAATAATATGAAGTGGATATCCATGATTAGAGAGTCTTGTTTTTCAAATTCTTTCCAGCTGTCCAGTCACAGCTCTATTGGCAGAATAAGGGATGGTTTTGCTCCCATTTACCTACAGGAACACAGGCAGGCTTTGTTCTCATATACAGATAAATGTATCCACAAGAAGATAGCCATAACTCTGTACTGGAATCAACCATTTTGTCGCATCTCTCCCCACGGTTAAAAAAATAAAACCCTAGGTTCATGAATCTCTCTTTGATCCCTCTCTTTTTAAAAAACAAACAAACAAACAAAAACCTTGACTAGATAATTATATATTACACATATCTGTTGTCTATTTCACTGGGTGCATTCTAAATTATGTATAATGTGCGCACACAGGAAGCAGAAATTCAATTGGCACAGAACCCAAACCAGCTTACATTTTTCTTATAGGAACTGGCAGGCAGGAAATTCTGTTCAGAATTTGAAGATCATCTCTGAATTCAGGTGCTTCTTTGAACTTTTTCATTAATATCCAAACCCTCTGAGCCACCACAACCTCCTCTTTCATCTGCCCTGAACAAATCCTTCCTTCCCACTCTTCTATTCTAGTCTAACCTGCTGGAGGTATTTCTAAGCTACTAATCCGTGGTTTCATGCTACCTAGGAAAACCTCTTGCAACAGCAGCAATGCATTTTTCATGAGCTAACCCATCCCGCACCCTCTTTTCTGGCACGTCTTCTTGGCTGGGTTGCTTAGACAGTTCATTCTCCTTTACTCCTGTAATTAAGCATCCTGTTGTCTGACCCAATCCTCCCATACCTGTTAGTGTGGGAGATGACAAGTAGCTAATCACTCCTAACAGATTCGATTGGTGTCAGGTAGCCAAGTCTTCAATCCATCACTATTGTGCCCCTAATAGCTAAAAACTTTCACTGACCATGAGGAAATCATCATAATGGAAATAATGACATCACAGCAGAATTGGAATATAGCCCTTGTGCTGTCAGAAGTGAAAGAATTACAGGGAGTGCAGTGGTAAAATAGTTTGTCCTCTGTGCTACATGAAAAGGTGTCAGCCAAAAGTCAGATTGAAAAGCAGCTAAAATATAGGTGCCCTTGTTTTCCTGGTGTTAGCAATACCAGGAACTAGTTATTTCAGCCAAAGAAATGACCTTTAGAACTATCATGTAATTAATTAGAACAGGGAAGGAGCCTGCCAGAACATAATTAAATTTAAAATTAAAATGCTGTTATTTTAGTCGGGGGTTCTCAACCTCTCTCTTTCTGAGGCCCCCCTCCGACATGCTATAAAAACCTCTATGGCCCACCTGTGTCACAACAACTGTTTTTCTGCATATAAAAGCAAGGGCCGGCATTAGGGGGTAGCAAGCAGGGCAACTGCCTGAGGCCCCATGCCACAGGCCCGGCAAAGCAACATTGCATAGGATTTGGCTTCAGCCCCAAGTAGTGGGTTTCTACCCTAAGTCCCAGTGAGTCTAATGCTGGCCCTGCTCGGTGGACCCCCTGAAACTGGCTCACAGCACTCCAGGGGGCCCTGGACCCTTGGTTGAGAACCACTGATTTTAGTTATGGAGTAGAACAGGAGCTATATGATACTTGTGAGGAAGGGAGAACTACTGGAGAAGTAAATGGATGGGTCTTTGGTAATGGTACAAAGTTAAGCATTGCAAGGAATAGGCTGTCAGAACTAATGAGCAGACTGGAAGTTTAGGGCTCCATCCAGCAAAACCCTTGGGCACATGCTTAAGTCCCAATGTACTCAATCAGAGCCTTCGAACAAAATTACTGTCTGATGAGCATCAGAGTGTAGGATGCACCTTGAAAACACATTCTCCTAACTCCATGCCTGGCATATATCTTTTCCAAAGAGTGCTATCTGAAAGTGGTCCCATGGTTGCTTTTTTGACCAGGGTGGGGGATGGAAAGGAAAAGAGGTGATTAAAAATCTGATGTAAAGGAAATGCATGAGAGAGACAGCAGAGAGAGACGGGGTATACACCAGGGGCGCCGACTTCGTGGGTGCTCCGGTGCTGGAGCACCCACGGAGAAAAACTGGTGGGTGCTCCGCACCCACCGGCAACTCCCCGCCCGCCCCGGACCCGCGGCAAACTTACCGGGCACCGGGAGATGTTGCGGGGCCCCGCCCCCGATGCTGGGCAACGTTGCGTCGGCATCGGGGGCGGGGCCCGGCGTCAGGGCCCGACGCCGGGTGACAGCACCCACAAGCGGGGCCGGAAGTCAGCCGGAAGTCAGCCCCTGTGGTATACACTGAATGAAAGAAAATGACAGTCTTCTGGGTCAGGATATGCTGTCCTTCTAGAATATCAGTGAGGCATGGATGTAACAATACTTCTCATTTCAGACTTCAGGGAAACTAACCCAATTAAAAGAAGGTGGGGGGAAGCAGAATAGAATTTAGACATTGTTTCAGTCACTGGATAAGCAATTTTGCTTATTTCTATTCCTTCCTTTGCATCAAACATAACATTCAGATACATGCTGCATTCCTTCTAAATAATAGCAGAACAACAGTTGCATGGTACTGAGCAGAGCTGGGTGAGTAGTGCAAGAGTTCTACAAATATTCATTTGAATTTTAAGCAAATTCATATTAGTCATGTTTACACTCATTTTGTGTTTTTCCTCAGTAATGATAGTAAATATGTTTGTTAACCGAAACAGCCACAGACACAGCAAATTTGAAGCCAATATGGAGAATATTCACAGAAAGCAAATTTTGAGTTTGTATTCACATCAGAAAAACTAACTATAAGAGCTCTGTTCATCCAGCCAGAGAACACAAACTATTAGATTTGTGGATTCAATCAGAATAGCTTGAATCTCAAACACTTGCATTCAATTGCTCATGAACTGAATAAACTGGCAGTTCTTAAAAGATGTAATATTAGAAGCTCAACATCAAGCTATTCCGACACAGAGGGAAGATAAGAAGAGCCACAGGAGGCCAATGTGGCTGCATAAGGAGCTTCTTAGCTATCTAACAGACCAAAAGGGCTACATACAGGAAATGGAAGGAGGGGCATGTCACCCAGGAAGTATACATGGGAATAGTGCAAAGCGTATGGCCAAAATCAGAAAAGCCAAGGCAAAGAATGAGTTACAGCTGTCAAACAAAAAAAGAAAGATCAAGGATGGTCAGACAAAAAAAGAAAGGTCTGCTGCTCAGTAGAGAAGGTGAGCTGGTAATGGAAGATGATAAGAAGGCAGAGCTGCTCAATGCTTACTTCTCACAAAAAATAATATGTGACCGGATGACTAGTGAAGTTACCATAGACAATGAAAGGGAAGGAATGCAGATTGGGATAAGTAAGGAACACATCAGAGATCTTCTGACCAGTTTGAATGAATTGAAGAAAGCGGGGCGGGATGCTGTTCACCCCAGGGTACTGAAGGAATTAGCTAAACAAATCTCAGAGCCACTGGCAATAATATTTACAAACTCATGGATGACAGGAGATGTCCCGGAAGACTGGAGAAGGGTTAACGTTGTGCCAATCTTTAAATGGGGGGAAAAGGAGGAGTCAGGAAACTATAGACCAATCAGCTTGACTTCAGTACAGGGGACACTATTAGAGCAATGTATAAAACATTCAATTTGCAAATATCTGGAGGATGAGGAGGTAATCACTAGCAGCCAGCATGGATTTACCAAGAAAAAAATCATGCCAAACCAGCTTGATTTCCTTCTTTGACCGGGTAACTGATTTGGTGGATGGGGGAATGCGGTGGACATAATATACCTGGACTTCAGCAAGGCTTTTGACACAGTCCCACATGACATTCTGATAAATAAACTGGAGAAATGCAGGCTCAATAGAACTACCATTAAGTGGATACATAATTGGTTAAACATCTGCAAACAAAGCATAGTTATTAAAGGAATGATGTTTGGAGGGAGGTCTCAAGTGGGGTTCCCCAGGTATTTGTTCTAGGTCCAGTGTTGTTTAACATCTTTATTAATGACCTAGCTGTAGGTATAGACAGCATACTGATCAAGGTTGCAGATGACTCAAACCTAGGAGTGGTTGCCAATACTTTAGAGCTAAAATTCAGAGCAATCTTGATAAATTGGAGAACTGGGCTATTGAGAATAAAATGAAATTCAACAAAGACAAATGTAAGATGCTACACTTAGGGGAAAAAAAACCAAATGAGCAAATACAGAATGGGGGGGATAACTGGCTTGGCATCAGCACTCCCAAGAAGGATCTGGGAGTTGTGGCGGATCACCATCTCAACATGAGACAGCAATGCAATGCTGTTGCAAAAAAAAGCAAATGTAATTGTAAGTTACAGTAAGAGAAGCATAGCATGCAAGTCATGGGAAGTGACAGTAATGCTCTACTCGGTGCTGGTTAGGCCTCAGCTGGAGTACTGTGTCCAATTTTGGTCACCAATGTATAGAAAGGATGTTGGGCAACTGGAAAGGCAAGCAACAAAAGCGAGCGACAAAGATAAATCAAAGGGATGGGATGCAAGCCATATGAGCAAAGGCTGAAGGAACTAGGTATGTTTCGTTTGGAAAAGAGAAGATTGGGGGGGGGGCAGGGTATAACAGTGGTCTTCAGATACTTGAAAGGCTGCTATAAAAATATGGCAAAAAATTGTTCTCTTTTGCCACTGAGGGCAGGACAAGAGGCAATGGGTTCAAACTACAGCATAGCAGATTTAGATTAAATCTCAGGAAAAACTTCCCAACTGTAAGAACAGGAGACAATGGAACAGACTGCCTAGAGAGGTTGTGGAAGCTTCTTCACTGGAGGTTTTCAAAAGGATGCTGGATAGACATCTGTTCTGGATGGTTTAGATACAAAAAATCCTGCAGCTTGGCAGGGAGTTAGACTACATGACCCTTGCAGTCCCCTCCTAACCCTATGATTCTATGAACAAGCTACACACCAATAATTATTTCCAGAAATAATTAGGTGAATAATTATGAAATGATTCAAAAAAATCATGGAAACAGTCAGCATTTGTCATATAAACAACTTGTTACAGACTATTTGTCTAACTCTAGTGCTGAGCGTGCTGTATTTGGAGGAGTGGGGACTAAAAACAGGGATTGGCATTTAAATAGAGAAATAATGTGTGCAGCTGCTAGAAAGCCCTTCACAAGACCCCACAATGGGGAGAGCCAAACAAGAAGCACTTTGCACTTAGCCTCTTTAGTTTAGTGTTGTTGTTGGAAAGTGTCCAGTGTCTTTGTACACAAATGTATCTTGCATTTAATTAATGTGAAACTTCACCAATTGTTTGTATGCCTGACACACTTTAAAACCCAGGAGAAGAGAAATAAATTCATTTCATACCTGTCAACCTCTCCCCAGTTCTCACAAAAAGTAAGAAAACAAATATGCCCAGCATTACAGAGCTTTGTTGATGTCTCCTTAATGCTTTCTGTGCAGGTGTACTTTCCACCGTGGTAACTATCTCTACCTCTGTTTTAAAGAGTAGACATAATTCCTTCAGTTAAACTAACACCATTGTCAGAAGAGCTGAATGGAATTTGGGAGTTGGAAGGGGCACATAGAACTTGACTAGCCAGACTCTGTTCAAGGCTGTTCGGTCACCGCCTTTAAAACAGGCCCCGGCACCAAGGTTTTCCCAACCAGAAATATCACATTCTAGTTTTCATGTCCAGCAAGAGATACCAAGAATATCCTAAGAGCATCTAAACCCCCAAACCATTGTGAGGACTGTCAGCTAAGGCAGACTCCCATATTCTAGCTAATATTGCCCTCTTTCCACAGGAACGGATCAGTGCCTAAAGCAGGAGTCTCAAACTCAAATGACCATGAGGGCCACATGAGGACTACTACATTGGCCCAAGGGCCGCATCACTGACACGCACACTCTCTGCCGCCACCCCTACTCCACCCCTTCCATGAGGCCCCGCCCCTGCCCCCATTCCAACCCCTTCCCCGAAATCCACACCCCAACTCTGGCCCCTCCCTGCCCCCAGGGGGTGCAGGAGGGGTGTGGGTTGCAGCAGGGGGCTCAGGGCAGGGAGTTGGGGTGCAGGAGGGGCTCGGGGTGTGGCAGGAGGTTCAGCTGCAGGAGGGATTCAGGGGCGGGCTCCGGCCCAGCGCACACCAGGGGCAGGGCAGGCTTCCTGCCTGCCTGCCTGCCTGCCCTGCCCCCGCGCCACTCCGGGAAGGAACCTGGGGGAGGGTAGTAGCGGCGCCAGGGTTTTTGCCGCCCTAGGCGGCAGCGCTCGGCGCTTCGGCGGCAGCTCCTGTGAAGCTGCATTCTCGGCGGCGTTTTGGTGGCCGCTTTTCTTGAAGCCGAATCGCCACCAGGGAGTTGCCGCCGAAATGCCACCCCCCAAATCCTGTCACCTAGTGGAAGCGCTGGCCCTGGGGGAGTGGGGGCACAGGGGTCTTTGTGTTGCCCTGGCCCTTCCTCCAGGTACCTCCCCCGAAGCTTCCATTGGCCGCGGTTCCCCATTCCTGGCCAATGGGAGCTGCAGAGGGTGGTGCCTTGAGGCGAAGGCAACGTGCGGAGGCCTGTGCCCCCTTCCCTTCCCTCCCCACCACCAGGTTCCTGCCTCTTCCCCCAGTGCACGCCGGGCCGGAGCCGCTGTAGGTAAACGCTGGGGAGGAGGGCGCAGAAAATAACCCTGAGGGCTGCAGAAAATAACCCCGCGGGCAGCGTGTTTGAGACCCCGGCCTAAAGCATATTAAGACCATAGCCCTTAGGGCACATCCTTCTTATAGGGCAGGGGTAGGCAAACTTTTTGGCCCGAGGGCCACATCAGGGAATAGAAATTGTATGGTGGGCCATGAATGCTCACAAAATTGGGGTGGGGGTGCGGGAGGGGGTGTGGGCTCTGGGGTGGGGCTGGAGATGAGGATTTTGTGGTGCAGGAGGGTGCTCTGGGCTGAGATCGAGGGGTTTGGAAGGTGGGAGGGGGATCAAGGCTGGGGCAGGGGTGCGGGAAGGAGTGCAGGTTTCGGCTAGGGGTGCGGGTTCTAGGGTGGGGCTGAGATGAGAGGTTTGGGGTGCAGGAGGGTGCTCCAGGCTGGGATCGAGGAGTTTGGAGAGCGGGAGTGGGATCAGGGCTGGGGCAGGGGCTTGGGGAGAGGCTCAGGGATGCAGGCTCCGAGCAGCGCTTACCTCTGTGCGCTTACCGTGATGCAGCTCATGGGCCAGCTTAAAACGGCTCACGGGCCGGATCCGGTCCATGGGCCCAGGTTTACCCACCCCTGTTATAGGGCCTTGCCTTGAAATTGAAATTAATCCATGAGGGACCTGATCTAGTAGGCAGCCTCTGAGCTTACTGTATTGGGCCCCATTCATGACTTGCAGCTGCCAAACACCTATCTTTCCCAGATTGTGAATGGGGCGTAGGTGGGAGATAGACAGAGAGTGAGGATGCAGTGCAGTGTAAAGGCAGAAAGGTAGGTGCCGAGTGAGTTTAGGTGCCTACAGGGTTAGGCAGCAGCCGAACAACAGTTTTGTGGATGCAAGTGGTGCCTAAAAACAGGACTTAGACTATCTAAGTATCTTTGTGGATCCCACCTTATAAGACTATCACCAAAAGTTGGGCTGCATGTATGAACAACAGACATGATGTGGCATTGCAATTATTCCTGAAAATAAACTCCCTTTTCTATTTTCAGTTGCTCTTAAAAATAGAGATCAAAGCAGCTATATAATGGATTTTCTTTAAAGTGTCGCAAACAGGCACCTAGCTGGGAGGATGGTTTTGTCCTCATTTGGAGGTATGTTGCCTGCTTGTTTCTCCAGTACAGGGGCCACAATTACGGTTCAAAGTAGACTACCGTATCTTAGAGAATAAATGGTATCTGTCTTGGTTTTAATTATCTGCATCTGACATTTTAGTGGCTGATGTTCAAAGAAATCTGTGTATATCTCCCCAAGATATCTCATATCTCAGAGGATAGTTGTGGTATCAGTACAAATACTACAGAGCCATGAGCTGTCTTGATTAATGATTTGAGCTGTGTAAGGTCCTCAAATGTTTCGAGCCTGTGTGAGAAGTTGCTGCACAGAAATGCTTCATATCCTGGCTATGTGGCTTTTCTTTCACTCCCCAGCTATTCACTGGGGACTGGATGTAATTTCACCTCCATGCTAAACAGGATGCATGTAACATGGTGCATCAACACCACCACCTAAGGTAAAAAGCCATTCTGCAAAGCATCGTAGTCATAGGTGCAAAAAACAGACTTCTGCTCCTTTCTAACTATCCCATCCATTATGTCAGCTTGTGCTCCTCCATCAAGAAAACACACAATTGTATATCTTCCACATTGGATTACCTTGGTTCTGCTTATATTCTGGCTACATTCTGATGCAATACATTCTGATGCAATCTTCATGGGAGTTCTTTCATTCTTTTTTTCCTGTATTTATTTCCTACAATCCCTATTTTATGTAAAAAAAACCAACTTTTTTGTACTAATGTATAACAGGCCAGGTTCCCAATTGGTGTAAATCAGTGTAGCTCCACTGCAAAAAGAAGAAAAATAGAGATATCAACAATATAGCAAGTGTCTGGGCTCTGCCAATCCCGACAAGAAAAAGTCCCCTCAGTAAACATAGTAATAAATTGACGTGCTGACTAAGGATCCTGAATCCTTAGAGATCCTTGATCCTTTCAGAATGTGTAAGGCACTCGAATCCCCAATGATGCCTAGTATTGACAGATAGACAGATAATACCAATAACAGCACAACTAGAGGTGGTAATGCACAGTATGTATGGACACTAGAAGACAAAAGCTTTCACTTAGTCAGTCAACCCATTGCTTTAAACAGAGCCTCCAAAATCGCACAGTTTAACAGATATGCACTTCCATCCAGCTCAGCATCATCTATACCTGGTTTCTCAGCTCCTTTAAACCATACATTTCCTTCCCCTCTTAGCATGCCTGGAAACCCACAGTTTATTTTAAGCTCAGTGATATTCAGTGGGCCAGCAGCCCTCCAGGGTGGTGCTCAGTGAATATTTCAGGTCCTTGTACCCTTGAGACATCCAACTGACACATCAGCAATACTCAAAAAAAGAAAGAAAAAGAGAGGAGTTAGATTTGTACATGTTTGTATTGGTTATCATCATCTCTGAAACCGATTTAGTATATTAGAATATTGAAGAACAAGAGTCCCTTAGGCCAAGTTTGCACAATATAGCTCTGTTTCTAGGAGACAGCATGTCACACATAGGTCCAGACTAAGTAATTTCTTCTGGAGCTTTAAGGGATGAGTGGAGGGGAGGAGGGCAAAAAACTTTCAGAGTTATCTAATGGAGAGAAAGAGAGAAATGCTGCTTCTTCCTCTATTTTGACATTTTCTTGTCATGAAATATCATCAACAGATGCTTTATTAGGTGGTAGCCTCCCAGCAACAACCTCTGCTTTTGGGGGGAATACAGGCAATTTGCTCCAGAAAATATTTTGGGACAGAAGGGAATATATTGTGGGAGATTTAAATTATCCCCATATCTTTAATCTTAATCCGCAAGGCAATGGAGGGTCTGGTATTTATTTATAGCTGGGGCTGGTGTTAGCTGCTGTAAGCAGGGTAATTGAAACAGTATTTCAGCCTGTCTCTGCCACTGATTTGTGTAATGGGTTGCTGTTAGCCATGGCATAATCACAACACTAAGTGGAAAATAAAAAATAACAAATGCATTAAACATATGTTTTTATGTTGTGTTTTATGATCACGTCTTCTTTTTTATTGCATTTCCAAATTCTGTTGTTGCTGCCTCTCTCAGATCAATTTTCTCACCCGGCAGCAGTTTGCTATTTTGCTACTCAGAGAAAGCTGATCTGCTTTCTCTCACTTTCTGGATTAATAGAGCTTTCAGCCTAGTAGCATCTACATTTTCAAGATTTAGGGCTGTGACCCCTTTTTAAGGGTGCCAAAGGAAAGGATCAGATCATGCAAATCTTTAATAACAAATATTTTTATTTCCCAAAAGTGGGTTTTCATGTTCCTTTCCTATCTGTTTGTGCACATAAATGACCAAGATGCTTGCAGAATATAGGGTTGGTTCTTATCTACACTGAGGCTCCCTTACACCGCTTTGGCAGTGTAAATTGTCCTTAAAGTGGGGGCAAATTACACTGGAAATTTGTGTGCAGGGGCTTTAGCATCAAAGAGAATCAGGGCCTACGTATTTTTCAGTCATTATTTCATTTGTGCAAGATGGTATTAACACATATTTCTTTTGCCAGCTCACAATGGCTTTGGTTGAGAGATCCAGGGTAGTTCCCAAAGGGAGAGATGGGACAACCTACAGAGTCTTGTGCCTATGTCAAATACTACATCAAAGGGTCGGAGACTGGAGCAGTGAGTTAATTAGTATTGTTATTACAGTACTCACAATCCCCAATTAAGTCTCGGAGTTCCATTGTGCAGACACATAACAAAGAAGACTGACTCTGCCTCAGTACAATCCACATAATAAAACAGGATACAACAGACAAAAACAGACAAAATGGGTGGGGCTGAGCTTGGACAATGAGGTAATAAAGTGAGCAGAGTTTAGCAGAGAAATAGAATTAGAATAGAATAGAAATAGAATTCATGGAAGACAAGATATCCACAAGAGTATCTGAAATCTAGTTAAAGAACTTTAGCTTGAGACTTCAGGATATAATCAACCCATTTGTCTAGCTTTAGAAAACAGGTTGAATAACAGGGTACATCTACACGGCAAAAGCTGTGCACAAACTAGCCTACCCAACTACTTGAACCCAATGAGCATGGTTATGAATAGCAGTGAAGACAGAGCAGCATGGGTAGTACAAGTCATTGCCTTCCCCGACTTTAGAGTTCAATTTCTTTCTCTCTAAGGCTAACAGCATTCATGGCCCAGCTGTTGTAAATAAAAACAGATTTCATGGGCAAATTGCCAAAGACAGACAGAAGAGTTTGAAATTAAAGTTGGGTAGGCAGGTCCCAATCCTGCGAATGCTGATTTCAATAGGAATTGAGGGTGTTCAGCACCTCACAAACTCTGGCTCTTCATGGGTCACCACATAAGGGCACCTTTAGGCAGGTGCCAGTTGTCATGGGGTGTATATATGCGCTTCCAATGCAAGGCTTGAGGAATGTATATCCCAGCCTCAAAGATATGTACCCTAGCTCCTTAGCACATCTTTAGGCACAACCTCTTTCTCAAAGCAGGGGTTTTTAAGTAGTTGGGTGTCAGATTAGCATTTGGTCACTGGATCACCTCAGACTATAACCTAGAAAGTAGAAACTTGATTTTAATCCATTTTAGCTCTCACTTTTTTGTAGCCCTGTGATGGAGTGCAGGGAGTTAACAGGTGAGCCTGCACTCTGATACCAATTAGTTCCCTCAGGAGAAAGCTAATTGGAGTTACCTGTCTAATCAGGTGGGAGGGGGTTGGGTGAACTAAAGAGTCAGTTAGCCCATTGGCTCAAGACAGATATTAAAGGCACAGGAAGGAAGTACAAGAGAGAGGAGCAGGGCTAGCTGAGATCTCCAGGAAAGGAGACCTCTTCTCCTCTTGGGCCCTGAGAGAAGGACTGAGAATATAAGCAACAGTGTAAATAGCACTGCCACATGGAACTCTAACGGTGTTGGTGGAAGGAACTTAAGTAAACAGCACGGTGTCGATATCCAACCAGTGAAGTCTAAGCAGGTTGATGTAGTGCAAGAAGGCAGGAGTAGACTACTCCCGCTACAAGCCCCAAAACATGCATGGATATTAAGCAATATTCTCTTTAAGAACCTCTGTTCACATACATGGTCATTATGGCCCTAATGATTCTCTCAGAACACATTTGAAGAAAGGAACAAATATTCATAAATAACTTATTAGGACTCATTTCAACCAGTTATTTTTGTAATGTCACCTGCTGCAAGATATTGAGAGAGGTTCTGTAAGAAACCTAACTGAACCACCAAGTATTAGATTTATATATATTTACACTGTGTGTAATTCCTACTGCACTACTAGACGTAGTGCATCAAAGACACATGCTGATCATTCACTAAACAAATTATCCATCTTCCCGTCACCTCACCCCTTACCTCACACACACATCTAGAAATCTTACAGTAGGCAAAAATGACTCCGCTTTATCTGCCAAGAAGTGAAACTAGGTACCTCGGAGGAAAAGAAACAACCCTGATAGAATGAATCACTCACTGACACAATTCATCAAAAGGGACAAGTGTGCATCAAAACAGAGAGGACAATGACAATAATTTTATAACCTTATTAACAGTGAAGTATCATTTTTCTCTCACATGATTTGGTAGTTGCAGTTTAACACCAGTCCATATGCCACCCTCTCAAAATAAAAAGAATAGAAAAGAGAAAAGGATTTTGGTTGCTATAGGGAAAATATCATGGTTGCACTGTCCCAGTGAGATAAGGTCACTTGCATGCTTGGAAAGATTACACAGAAGGGAAGAAATCATAGTAAGAGAATCCCCTGATTTATGAGTGGCTAGAGATCCACTGAGAGAACCTAATCATGGATAACTGCTGTGCAGAAACTGAAAGGCATCCATTTAACTTTTGGACTGCCACTGCTGCACAACTTACAAAAGCTTCCATGTGAAGCCTTTAAATCATAGCAGTTAGAGTTGGAAAATACCTGGTATATTATCATGAAGTCCATCCCTCTGAAAGTGTCAGAGCAAGAGTCCCTAGATAGATGATGTGTCAGTTATGTCTATTAAATCTTTAAAAATATCTAAAATAAACATATTGACAAATATTAAACTGAGATCATGCTTGATCCTCACCCAAAGGCTGATTTTTCACCTAAGCAGCCAGTATCAATTTTTTTTTTGTCACTTAGAATCTCATTTCTGATGCCATGGATTCAAATTATTAGGGTGAGTGACCTCTTATTAACAATGAAGAGAACTTCTGGGAAAGGAAGGCTATACTTTCACATATAGATAAGAATAGATGAAGGCTGCCTAAGGCATTTGTTATCTAATGGCAAATATACTGTATACAGCCCTCAGGGAGATTTTAATGCTATTTTTTTCTTTTTAAAAATATTAAGTGTGTATGGCAGCTAAGTGCTGGTAGAGTTAAAAACCCAGGAGGCTAGAAATAAAGTTATCCAAGAACTATAGTCTTAAAGCCACTGACACGGCTACCAGTGCAGAAGGGAAGAATTCAAAATCATGTTGTCCTCAGCCCACACTGTACCTTCCCATGGATAAATCAGTGGGCAGGGCTCTGAAGGAGGAAGTCTCTGTGAAGGTCCCTGGCAGAGGTTTTCCCACGCAGGCCCAGATTCAGCAAGTCCATCCCTATTCAACAAATCATTTCAGTACATGCTTAACTTTAGGCACATGATTAAATCCCAGGATTTAAACATATGCTGAAATGTTTTGCTGAACTGGGGCCATCAGGGTAGGAGTGCTCCCCCAAACTGGTCTAGTCCCAGATGATTATGGAAGGGTACGGCCAACTATATAGACGACCTGTGCTCTGGTACCCATTGGCTCCTTGGCCATGGTTTATCCCTGGAATCCCTATGAAGCCATCTGGAAAAGATCATAGAGCTAAGAGCTAAGGTTCATTCAGTTCTCAGCTCATGTTTGCTCACAATGTTGAACTGGATTTTATGTGGGGAACAAAACACAATTATTGTTTATTAGTTTGCCTTACATTCATGCCAAAGGGGCACCAATGAAAGATCAATACCCTATTGCATATGGCACTGTTCCAACAGATAGTGAGAGGCAGCCCCGACCCAAACAACTCACACCCATGGTTATGGTAAGTCACAATAGATGAATAAAATATACAAATAGGGGAGCGGAGGACAAGGTAATAGTAAAACAAGCAAGTTATTGTATAATCTGCAGAGGTCTCATCTGAGAAATAAGACCAATGAAACTCCTGTTTCATTGTGAAGGTTTAGACAACTCTGGTGTACAACACATATATAACACAACTGTATCTCAAATGAGGTTTGGAGGTTTATTTATTGTTAGACACAATAAGGCCACAATTCAGCAAAATGCAAATAGCTTAAGTGCTTTGCTGAATAAGGGCAGTCTTCAAAATATGCTGAAAGTTAAACACGTTCCTAAATTCTTTGCTGAATCAGGATTTAAGGGCTGCATTGGCTTTACTATGTTTTTGTTGGCTCGAGGAATGATATTAGGGGAGAATGGCTTAGCTGAAGTCAGGTTGGTATTCGCAATTACAGTAACCAAGTTTACAAAGCTGTTAATTTGGGGGCCCGAGAAAACCCCAAAAAGATGACAAACTAGGCCAACTTTGTATCTGCTCTTCAATCGCTGCACAGAAAACAGAAAGAGACAGAGGGAAACCATTGTTTTGCTTGGCAACACAGGCATGGTGTCCTCAGCTTCACTCAGATAGGATTATCTCACATTCGGAAATTAATACACGCAGAAAACAGTGGCTTATCATGATTCCTCGAATAGGATGAGCCCAGGCGCATAAACTGCATAATTTGGGAAGAACAGTTAAAAACTCACAAAACTAAGATAACGTTTGTTCCTCATCATGGGAGGTGAGTATTGATGAATTTCCCTGTACCATTTTCCTGCTGCCTCCTCTCTCATGTTGCTTGCCCTGAGGTAAACTATATCATTTGAAAATAATGCCAGTTGGAATTCTATTACCATAATAAAGGCCTTTGAGTTACTTTATGATTTTATACAGTTGAGACTTTTAGTAAGTAAAATAAATCAAAACTGATAACTCTAATTTGCACTGCAGAATTTTTTTAATCAGATTATTTTGGGGTTTGTTTGTTTGTTTAAAGGGGCAGTGATTGGAATTACCTTGTTTAAAGTGGAAACAGTACTGTACTTGCTACAGTGTGCAAATGGCTCAGTGTTGTTCTAGTGCTTTCTTCCTCTGGCAGATTAAGCCAGCTAACATCAAATCCTTTTTTATTACAGAAATTAGGTAAAGAGGTGGGATTTCATTCAGGCTCCTTTTTATATGCATCCCACAAGGATGTCTAAGCACATCAAGTGAAAATGTTCTTGAAATATTTTGATAATAGAAGGGAAATGGATTTCATACTCTGCGTATCCCAGAATGAATTACACTGTCAGACCCTAGTAGTGCAGTAACTGTATTATGTGAGATAGGATGTTTTTGTGCTTAAGGCACTGGACCAGGAAATCTGGGTTCAATTCCCAGTTCTATCACATGTCTGGCCTTTAGCAAATGACTTAATCTCTCTGTGTCTCAGTACCCTGTATCTGTATCATGCCATTAACATTTCCTTTGTCTGTTTAGTTTGTAATTTCTTCATGGCCAGGACTGTTTCTCACTAAGGGTATGTCTATACTTACCCGTCGCGTCGGAGGCGCGGGATCGATGTTCTGGGTTCGATTTATCGCGTCTTGTCAAGACGCGATAAATCGAACCAGGAAGTGCTCCGTCGTCGACGCTGGTAATCCAGCTCGACGAGTGGAGTAGGCAGAGTCGACGGGGGAGCCTGCGCGCCGCGTCTGGACCACAGGTAAGTTCGAACTAAGGTACTTCGACTTCAGCTACGTTATTAACGTAGCTGAAGTTGCGTATCTTAGTTCGATAGGGGGGGTTAGTGTAGACCTAGCCTAAGTGTCTGTACAGTGCCTAACACAATGGAACCCCAACCCCAGCTAGGGACTTTAGGTGCTACTGTAATACAAGTAATATATACTAATACATAGAAACTAATGGGTTGTTCTTCTAGTCTTTGTGTAAAGTGCTGTGGGTTATTAATTTTCATAGGAAGCAAGGAAATGGAACCTTGGTTAAATATATCATCACAAGGTCAGATTGTTGTACTTTAAAAAAAAACCCTCTTATAATATGCTGATTTACATATAGACATTAGTTGAAGGGCATGTACAATCTGAATAGAAAAGGGCATTGTTGGCTCCAGAACATATGAAACAAGGATCCTTGGTCCTGGAAGGAATGCAGAGAATGCTGACAGATTATTTAACTTCGATGTCTGAGAGAGTACCAGTTCTACAGCCCGGTTTTCTTACAAAGTCAGCTGATTCCAGAAATGACTGCAAGAACCAGATTTACAGGAGAGTGTGGCTTCTCGGCTCTATTGCCCAGATCAAGTGAATTTTATATCTGTGCAAAACTGAATCGCAAAGCCTCTTGGATTGAGCTTTGCCTTTCAGTTCTGATGACGTCAACCATAGAATCATAGAAGATTAAGGTTGGAAGAGATCTCACTAGGTCATCTAGTCCAACCCCCTTCTCAAAGCAGGACCAACACCAACTAAATCATCCCAGCCAGGGCTTTGTCAAGCCAGGCCTTAAAAACTTCTAAGGATGGAGATTCCACCACCTCCCTCGGTGACCCATTCCAGTGCTTCACCACCCTCCTAGTGAAATAGTGTTTCCTAATATCCAACCTAGACCTCCCCCACTACAACTTGAGACCATTGCTACTTGTTCTCTCATCTACCACCACTGAGAACAGCCGAGCTCCATCCTCTTAGGAACCCCCCTTCAGGTAGTTGAAGGCTGCTATCGAATCCCCCCTCACTCTTCTCTTCTGCAGACTAAACAAGCCCAGTCCCCTCAGCCTCTCCTCGTAAGTCATGTGCCCCAGCCCCCTGATCATTTTCGTTGCCCTCCACTGGACTCTCTCCAATTTGTCCACATCCCTTCTGTAGTGGGGGGACCAAAACTGGACACAATACTCCAGTTGTGGTCTCACCAGTGCCGAATAGAGGGGAATAATCACTTCCCTCGATCTGCTGGTAATGCTGGCAATGCTCCTACTAATGCAGCCCAATATGCTGTTGGCCTTCTTGGCAACAAGGGCACACTGCTGACTCATATCCAGCTTCTTGTCCTCTGTAATCCCCAGGTCCTTTTCTGCAGAACTGCCACTTAGCCAGTCAGTCCCCAGCCTGTAGCGGTGCATGGGATTCTTCCATCCTAAGTGCAGGTCTCTGCACTTGTCCTTGTTGAACCTCATCAGATTTCTGTTGGCCCAATCCTCCAATTTCTCTAGGTCACTCAGATAAGCATGGTGGCATTTTAGTGATCACATGCCATTGTTTTTCACACAGTTGGCCCTATAGACAACTTCACTGACTAAGCTGAACGAGCAAAGGTTTTAAAAAACGGGGTGGTCTTCCTGGAGATTTCTGGGGATAATTGAGGCTGGAGGTTTCTTTTTGGTATGTCTACATTTGTTGGATTCAGACCTGTAATTGAACATGCAGGGATTGGTTTTGTTTTGTTCCCTGATGTGCTGACATAGCCCAGGAGCCTGATCCAAATGGAAACACTGCCATTGAATCCAATGGACTTTGGATCAGATGTTTACTATTTAACCTTTTACAGGGTAGATGGACCTATCTTTGGTATTCAAACAATGGACTGCCTGAGCTTCCTGCCCCTTCAACAGCTGCACGGTCCCTTCCACCCAAGCTAACAGACTTGAGAACTGGACAGGCTGGCGTGGAACTCCCTTATGAAAAAAACAATGGCTAGTGCATCCCTTACTCTAGTGTACAACAGTGTCAGGATATGGCACTTTGTATAAGTCTGTCAAACATTTACAGGCACCATCATCCCCCCGAAACAACAACAGAACAGAGAAGAGCTGGGAAAAACAACCTGGATTTTTTTGGACTGATTGTTTAAATGTTGAAATGGATAATGTTATCCAGGAAGGACTCGGAGGGAAGCAGTAGAACCCACTATCCCCCTCCATCTTCCATCCCTATCTCCTGAAACAATGGCATCACTATTCAGTAATTATTTACAGAGCACTGTGATGACTGCACATAGCACTGTGTGGTCGGTAAAATGTGCCAAACCAGCAAAGGCCCTGGATCTTCAGTGACTCTCTTCACACATGTGCATATTCTGATCCCCACTACTGACCACTTGCAGGCACACTACGAGGGGCCTAGTCACTCATAGGAGGGTCCCAGTCACTGCCCACCACTTTTGACAGTGACAGAATCACAGGCTGCTGTGTAAAATATTTTCCTTCTGTGTCCAATACCCATGCTGCAGGGCTATACAGAATACAATTCTGTTAAAAATAATTGAATGACAAAGGCTTCTATTCTGGTGAATCTGATGGGAAGACAAGGAAATGTGGGAGTAGTTCATGATACTATTGCACTGCTTAGGAAGCATTAAGTATTTTCAGGTTGAGTGAACCAATTACTTATCCATTCATGATAGTCAGCTCATAAATTAGCATCGCTACTCCTGTCAGTGTTAAGGGAGGTGCAGAGCTCACAAGGGGTCACTTAGTTCCCTTGCAAAATCAGTACTCACTCAGCTCCCGCTTACAATGGCTAAAATAATTATGCAAATGGCTTGTAGAAGGAATTAAATCAATACTCTTCTGTGATATGGGTGGGTGTTTCCAGATACACATGGCTAACTAGCTCCTGAATTGCAGGATTAATGAAGATACAGGTAAGAGTCAAAGAGGAATCAGGAGCAGAAGCCTCGATTTTACAAGCTGCTGAGCTGAACTCAGTGTAAACATGTGAGCACCGTAGATAAGGAAAATAGCCCTTACAAGTGTAACAGCTTATTGGCCTCTCCCACTCCTCCACTCTTCATCCTCCCCACCCCTGCAATGGCTTGGTATGAATTACTCTGAGATTAATCATCACCTCTCTGTGGTTCAGCTTTGCCTCTCTACTGGCTGACAGGGAAGAGCTTCTTTTCTGTTTAATTACATAATCCAATTCCTGGATTCTTAGTCCCAAAATATAAACAAACCAGGGAAACACTCACTCTTTCATATTACAGACACACTTATATCTAGTAATATATGGTATTGTAAATCTATAAAAAGAAAAGATAGTCTTAGTAGTAAAAGCACTAGACAGACTCCAGAAAATCTGGATTTAATTCCTGGTTCTGTCACAGACTCCCTGCATGACCTTATATAAATCACTCCATTTCTGTGCCTCAGTTCTCCATCTCTAAAGTGGGAACAATTATAGTTCTTTTCTCTCACCTTTTGTCTGTCTTGTCTATTTAGATTGCAAGCACTTCAGGTCAGGGACTGTTTCTCTCACTACATGTTACACAGTGCCTATCACAATGGGGCTCCTGATCTCATCTGGGGCCTGTAGAGGCTCACATAATAAAATCAACAAGCTAGAGACAGAAACTTTTAATGAAAACTATTATTAAACCTTACATACTAGAATATCAGAAACAGATATAAGACTAAAATCAAACTCAGACACACAGTAAAATTGGTACTTCTCAAATACAGAATTTAAATAAACTAGGCCTTATTAGCTACATTCCTTACCTCCCCCTGAGGAAAAAAAAAAGCTTTGCAGCCCAATACGAAAATGTAATTCCAATCTGAAATTCTTACTTTGGTTTAAAACAAAAGTTCTCAGAAGTAGCAAGTGAAAAACATTTCTGTGTAGATAATGAGTTTCAAGGTGAGTACCCTACCCCTGGCACTTTTCAATTAAGAGTGCAGAACTCGGGTGTCTGGAGAATAATATCACTGACAGTATTGCTCTGATATATTTTTATAGGATGTGTAAGAATTGCCCTGAGGGCTCTAGTTTCTTCAATCCACCACCCTCCCCTCTCTTCATCAGAAGGCTCCTGATAATTGCTCACTTCCCCACAATACTTCGACCTCTCTCATCCCTTCCAACTTCTTCCTATTTAAAGAAGAAGAAAAATTTATTTTATGGCTGCTATCTTCCCCACTCCAGCATAGTTTGGCCGGCAAGGGGGTGTCACATGCGAATGTGCTGTTTGAATGTCTCTTGGAAAAGCTCCAATTGTCAACAAGTACTGGAGTAAGGGAATAGCATAAAGCACTTTGCTGGTGATAGTGGTGAGCAGATACGGGGTTGCATACCAATTAGTTTTATTTTAAGCCATAAGTACGCTGAATCATAGGGCAGGTAGACAATAATTACATAAATGCACAAATGTACACACTTTATTTGAGGGTGAAGACTGAAATCACCGAAGAGCCACATATGCTGGGAATTTCATATGGTCATTGCCAACACCAAGGCTGATCAAGAGGATGTTTAAGTCTTCAACTGAATGTAGAGTGAAAGAGAATGCAGCCTTAATAGCTCTTCCTCTTTCTACAAGGCTGCTCCTTCTGAGTTAAAAGAACGCCCCGGGAGGTTATGCTCATGTATTGACAGGGAAAGGTTCCACAGGATATCCCAGTACTTTATAACTCCAGAATCACACATTCACCCTGTTTCTCTCTATTCTACCTGCCTTCCCCGACAAATAAATAAAACCCACAAGCTCTTCAAATTAGTTTCAGGATCTTGTCACATGAACGGGTGAGTTCTAGGTTGTAGATAATGCTGTGACCATTGCCAGCTGTGCTATAATTATTAACATTAAAAATAATTATTATTATTATTATTAACAGCTACAAACATGCACGAAGAAGCACATGATCACTGAGAAAAGAGTGAGCAAAGCCCCAAGAAACAATTTATTTCTTGGCTGGGCCAGATTGATTGTTTTAAGGGTTAATTTGTAATTAATACATAACTCCTGCAAAACCTCCATCATTTAAACACAGGGAGAATGCAGAATAGGGCTAAGTAAAATTTTCACCAAAACTTTTTTTAGTCAAATAATACAGATTTGGCAACATCAAAACATCTCATGAGTGAGTGTATGTTGGTTTCACCAAATTGTGCTGAAGGAATAAATTCTTTGCATTTTGAAATACCCTTCAAATTTATTTTTAAAAAGTTTTAAAGTGCTTGAAATTGAAACAAAACATTCATTTAACCTTTTTTTATTATTTTATTTTTTGGTTTGCTGAAAATTTCAAAAACTTTTCATTTCAGCTCAATTTTTTTAAATTTTTCTGCACTGCCACCAAATGGAAAAGTCAGTTATTTGCCCACCTTTAATGCTGAATCCATCCAGTGATCAGTTTTAAGGATACTAAGCAGTTAGACTGGTGTTCAGAATACAAGGCAGATCTGCCCAGGATGAAATTAGGGTTACATACCCCACTGTACCTGTATGACAGGACATGAGCTTCTGTCCCTATTTCATATATTATATTCTATAACTGAGAGAAACAAGTTATGTTTCAGGGAGGAAACTCCACTGAGAGAAAATGGAGCCAGAGCTATCACCTTCCCCATCCTCCAATGAGGAGGCCATTATCATACAACAGTGCAGCCACTAATATCCACACTTGACTCCTCCGACGACACTCACCAGACCTGTGTGAAATGGTGTTGAGGGGGACGGAGAGAGCCATTTCCCAGCATATAATAATGAATCCTCAGACAAAAGCTTGATAAAAGGTGGTGCAGGGGTGGAAAGGGGGCACACGCACTAACTCTCTCTCTCTAGACAGCATGGGATACTGAGAGCTGGGATCACAGAGGGGATTTGCTTTTGAGAGAATGTAAGCTGTTTTCTGTAACTGATGCTCAGAGCGCCTTATCTAGGTTACCTTTGACTAAGCATAAATGTAGATCTATTGCGAGGTAGGAACACATAGTTTGTTTTAAACACTTTTATCTTTCCTTTTTAATAACTCTTGTTTTATTGAAAGACCTGTAAGTTTCACCCAGACTTGTCTCTGGGAGAAAAGTATTCAGGCCACCTCATAGAGAGGGACCTCTATGAGGTAAGGGTAAAGGATTCTGAAATCAAGTCATCCTTTCTCCTCAGTCAAAAGGAGATGGACAATAACACCCAGTCCCATGAAGTGAGTTGCAAAAGGTGAAAGTGAGTAATTCATAAGGGGAGGCATTGAGAGACCAAAGAGATTGAAAAGTAGAGGTGGCCTGTAACAGTGGTGACAACTCCACCAGTTGGCTGAATTTCTCCAGTTGGCTGCACAAGAGCTGGCACAGTACAGTAGTGAGAAACATTAATATCTTCCTTCTTGGGTTTAATATGCTATTCTAAGGCTTAAAGTAGAAATTAACGTCTGGGTTTTGATTTATTGTTTGGTTCATCTGAATTCACTCCCTGTTCTCAGTCACATTCTGATCCTATTACTCAAAATTCCTTGAAGGAAGAGGGGAGATCTTTCCAGTGCCTCCATCACCATTGGTGTGGGTGCCTTACCATCCTTGGCATTCTACCTCACACACCCCTTGCTCTATTTTCTCCCTCCCTCTGGTATTTTAGAGATTAAAGCTATAAGTGCTTAATTAAACCAAAGCTATTAACAAGATTACAATCAAAGTTAAGGTTGTTGAGCAACAGTTGCCACATGCCCCTTGGGATAAAAGTATTACAGATATAGGTCAGTGAGGAGACCTTTTGCTGTCATATTTTCATCTGCCCAAGTGGTACACACATATGGTGTTAGTAATTACGTCGATCAGAAGACAGCTCTGCCTCCTACAGCAGTACTGTAATGTCAGTAGCACTTCACCTGCCTAAAGTGCAGTGCTGCTATGAAAAGTATATGCAGAAATGGCTCTGCCTTATTTAGTAGAGCTTGTTCCCATGTATATTCAAGTCAGATCTGCTCACTTTAGTGACAAAAATAATCCTTTCATACATTTAAACATAATCCTGTTAATGCTTTTAGTTGTTTGCAGAGCCAGCACAGCTAGAGGTGGGTGAACAGGAACCTACCCTGGCTCATGCATTATCTAGCTAACTGTTAACTAACTCGTTAACTAACTTCCACCTGTAGGGCCAAATTCTGGTCTCAGTTACACTTGCATAAACCCATTCTCTATAACAAGGTTGCCCAAGTGTAACTGAGACCAGAATTTGGCCTGTAGAATGTTAACTACACACAATAGGTCAGCATGAATTTATCTTCCATCTCATAACCCAGGTTCACTTTGCAGGGTTGACAGCTAGAAAATTCATATTTGTACTTGATTCCAGTCATCGTATTTAGTGTTCAAGTCTCTGAAGGCCAAATTTTCAAAAGCATGTTCTCACTAAGGTCCATGATCACTTTTGTGCATGTCAGTTTGTACACTGGCAGTGCCCTTCTGTGGGTGCACAAGGCAAGGATTTGCACACTAAATCTGAGGGTATACTGAAGTGTGTCCCTGCTTTAGCACATGCACTTTAGGAAACTAGCAATAAATATGGACCCCATAATCCCATCTGTCAGTGATTTTTCAGAGTAGAACTACATTTCATGCTTCCAGGAGCAGTGTCATGATGGGGTAACATCCAGAAGCTGTCACATAAACATCATGACTTGTGCCAGAAAAGGAACACTTGCCATGAACAGCACTGACAGAGGTTGGGACCAATGCCCCACTGCCTGCCAGATTTGATCCAATAATTCGAAGAGGAAATTTTCTGTGTCCCATTTACAGCTTCTTTGATCTATCCACTCACCGTTTGAGTTTTTTCCCCATCCTTCCTCTGAGCTTTCCCCAATTACTTTAGCCAGCTTCTGGGAACTCTCTTATTATAGTTTTGCTTGGGTTGTGAAAGCTATAGTTGCAAACTAGTTTCCATTACAACCCCCCCTTTCCCCTTGATCATAACTTTAGAAAAACATATCCTATTCAAATGAAAGGTTTTATGTTTTGTCTCTTCCCAAAGGTGAGTATTTTATTATATTTGAAGAAACCCCATTAAGCCATTTTTGATACATGTGTAAAAATAATACTTTTCCTCCCATAAAAAATTGCTAAATCTGGTTAAGATAAGGACTCTCCGACCCTCATTCAACCCCATGGCAATTTAATTAATTAGCAGCGAGAAAAAAAAAAAGAAAGAGCGAGAGAAAGAGAGAGATCACCAGGGGTGAGGGCTAGACAGAATGTTGGCAATTATCTTTCAGGGTCCCCAGTAGAAATGTGTCTGTGAGCAAAGAACAATATCAGCACATTCAGCCTGACCTCCATTTTGAGACTATAGTGCAGAAATAGTTGTGCTTCCCAGGGAGTTTCAGACAATTGAGCCTCCCCGTATGAAATTGTCTTGGCTCCCAATACCCGTTTCCAAATTTCCCACAAGCCACTGCTTCAGGCTGTTCACTGTGGTAAAGGTATCCAGAGAGCAGCGGACCTGCAGTGGTTGCTAGAGAGCTGAATGTGGACGTGGAGCAGAATGACAGCTGAAGAAAGATGGCTGACATGGATGTATTGCATTATTGCTATTTGTTCAGTGAAATCATACTGATTTCAATAAGTGACAATACTGTTTTTTAATGGAGTTGACCTTTGCAGAAGCACTGATCTCTTTCACCTCCTTATAACTAAGAGAGCTACAGAACATTTTAACAATGCAATTTTTACTTGTAAATTGACTAGCAACTAAAGTTTTGCAGATCCACTAGTAACATGCTGATGTTTACTTAGCAGGGTCCATTTCTAGTGCAATGACAGACACCCTTAAATTAGACTTCTATTTTCCTTAGATGCCTTTCATAATCCAGTTTATTAGCACTTGCCTACCTTGAGTCAGGATGGCAAACATTATATTGTGTTTGTCCTTTTCTGAAACAAACATGTGGTCCATAAACAAAAAACTATCTAGCTGCAAAAAATGGAGAGAGACAAATGATAATCGTGTGGATCAGCAGCAGCTCAGAATGTAAACTCAAGATTCTATGACTTGGAATCAACAACCATTCTGTGACTATTAGAGCTTCATAGTCATCATCTATCCTCTACACCATTTTCCCATGGACTTCATGGTTTTCAGCAAAGGTCAGAACTCATGTCCTTCCCTAAAAACATAGCTCTAACCATTTAAGCTAAACAAGATTCTCCATCAGCTATAGCAGTATTGGGGTTTTACATCTTCGGCATGCTAAAGCTACCAGAGTGTGGTACACAACACACACACTAGAGCAAATATGGTATTCAAGAAGCAGGGAGAAGCACATACTTATCAGCTAATACATTACTTGACCTGGAGTAAAAAAGAGAAATTAAAAACTACCCCAACCTGGGATAAAAGACCTGAAAATATAAGAACATTAGGTTGTGATTACTATCCGATATTTGCTCAGTTAACCCACAGATTGTCATTAAAGCTGTACAAAACTTTTGTAATGAAACCCAAATCAGGCAAAGCTCGGCTGCTAGGCTGCACAGACCCAATTGCAAGGGCTGCTCTACTGCCTCTGGCCCCTAGGCCGCACAGCCCTGGTCAAGAGGGCAGGCAGACTGACTTTGGCTGTTAGGCCACATTATTCTGAGGCCCAAAGGGGTTGCGCAGACTTCCCCATGGGCCTATAACGACATGGGCTCCATCCCAAAAGTGGACGGGGCGTGCATAACCCACGACAGCCATCATTTTCTCTTGAATATGTACTTCCTATCAAATTAAACTTTTTTGCGGATACATTAAAAAGCTGGTCAGGTAGTTTCTGCTCAACTATGTATATCTAAATCACCTACTGGTGCTTGGAACTTACCTCCAAGTATAATTGGAATGGGGTTGGGGTATGGCATTGCAGACTCTGGAATTTACTTTTCTTCTTAGTTCAAAAGAACCTGGATTTGTTGACTTTCAGTCATACTACAAGGCTAATCTTTTGCGAAGGCTTTTCCAAGAGCGATGGGATGAGGGATTTGGGAGGTTGATCGAAGGTAAGCTCTTTGAGGGCAGAGTTTATCTCTTACCATGTAAATGTACAGTAACTAGCACAATGGGGCCCTGATCTTGGTTAGGAACTCTCATCCAAGTTAGATATAACTAGGAGGAGGCAATTAAATGTAATTGTTGTATGGCAGATTAGACAGTGACTGCAATTTACTTGAAAGATACTGTTTGAAATGTTACATTTCTGTATAAGTGCCTAGAGCTAAGATCTAAAGATTAAAAAACCCCAAACAAACTTCTTTTTTCCATTGCAGAGAGAGAAATCGGAGAGGATAACTCTGGATTGCCGTATTTAGCATCAGACTAATAGGGGTCAGCTAACACTATGGCAACACTTCATTACAGGTAATGAAGAAATCAATGTATTATATATTGTAAGCTCTTGGACCCGTCTTTTTTCTGTGTGTGTCCAGCACAGTGGGGCATGACTACAATAGAAATAATTAAAAAATAAAAATAGAGAGGTACAGTAGTCCATTGAAATGGATTGGAACTATGAGCAGATTTCCACTATGACCTTCCCACTGTTTGCAAATGGTTCCGGTGAACTGGTGTTAGCAACACCGGGAGCCCTAGTGAAAATGGGCCACCAGCTGTCAATATAGTGATCAGTGCTCTGTTGACTAGACTTCAACCAAGCTAGGTTATGTGACACAGAGTTGAAAATGGTATCTGCACGCAATGGGCTGTCTAAACTGGAGCTTCCCTCGCTGCTAACTGTGGTTCAGCTGAACTGGTGCTAGCAACACAGATCTTTTTTCAAATATTTCCATGCTGTAGAAAATGCTTATAATTATATTTGGACAGAAAACAGACTCTCTGTCCCATGGGAAATTCTGACTTTTCAAAATTTGTGCAGAATCCGAACACAAAATCAAAATCTTGACCTTTTCACAAAATGGAAATTCTGAAAAACGTGAAGTTGGAAATATTAAAATGACCATGTTAAAATGTTTTGTTTTGATAAATGAGGCACTATGTGACTATATTAACATTAATATTTCATAATAAAATGTAATAAAAGTCAAAATAAAACAAGTACGTCTGAACAAATGACTCAATTTCTGTTTCTAATTGTTCTGAAGATTTTCCATTTAAAAAAAAAAAAACTTTGTGGAAATTCCCATGAAATGTTCCCATGAAACATTTTGATTTTGACAAAACAGCATTTTCAATGGAAAACTGTCATCTAATTTTTTTCAATCAGCTCTACTTACAACAAAGTTAATTATAAGTGGGTTATATCATGTTGCTATTGCTAGAAAACCTTTGCAAACTGTTGGACAAAACTTGCTGCCAAAATTTCCCTTGACATCTATGGGAGGGAGTTCTGCTTCAGAGTGCAGGATTTTTAAGCCTTATAGGTTCACTCTTTTTTTTGTTGTTGTTTTTTTTTGTTTAGAAAAAGGGAAAAAAATCTTTATTGGTATACATTTTGCAGAGCTAGTTACAGAAAAGGCCTTCGGTGAATTGGTTGAAGAAATCATAGGGACATGTAATGGTTGTACTCATATGAAAATGGCATCAGCCATGAGCATGCTAGCCTCCCTGCATAACAATACATAGAGATTTTCGGTGGGTCGGCAGTCTGAACTCATTCCTCAGACCTTCGGGGTGTGGCCAGGGGAGAAGACTTCTTATCAACTGAGAGAGAGAGCATGGAAAGGAGAACTGCAGGTGATCCCCCAATTCCAGAAAGGGGGCAAGTAGACGTGTAAAGACATGTAAAAGCAGTGCTACACCTTGATAGGAGAGCAGATCCCCTTAGAATGTGAGTGCTTGCACACTAGGCATTTTGCAGAGCCGTGTGGCAGACACTAGCCACGCTGGAGAGATGGCAAGAGTCAGTAGCCTGCTTTTGCTATTTGCAGTATTCAGCTATTATCAGGTTCCAATCCCCAGTCAATTTTGTTTCTTCCCCCACCCCTCACACATAATTTAACTTGTAAGACTTGAGAGAAGATGAATTGGTTCTCAATAACAGTGAAGTCCAGAGATGCTTTAAGACCCTTTCCCCAACTCTGCAGCGGGTACAGCAGCACCAAGGGCGGATCACCTCTTCTTGAAGCCATACTTCTTGCGCTCGTAAAAGAGATCTGTCTTGGAACTGCCCAGGTTGACTATCTTAGGGCAGCCATCCCTATCCTTCTCCTGGACGGTGCACTCCTTGCAGTAATAGGCATCAGAGACTCCTGGACCTCCGCAGATTACACAGCGCCCTTGGTACGAGCCATAATTACACTCATCACATATGCGCACAAGTGTGCAGGGTCGCACATATGAGTCACAGATCACGCATTTACCATCACATTTTTCACACAGTCTTCCAATAGCCACTCCCGCCTGCTTGCGGCAGAAGATCAGGTCCGGATGATGTTTGGCCATTTCTCGTCACCGCGCGAGTCGCGTCGCGTGGTCTTTGTAGGGACGTGGTTGCTATTTGTTAGTCATTTGCTGAGACAGACAAAGTGACCTTTGGTAAATTTCTTGCAGTAAAATGACTTGCCTTTGCTTTGTAAATTTCTAAAGCAATTCTTTTCAGTCATGATGTAATCCAATATCAAGTAGAACATTTCAGGATATATTCAGTTACAGAGGTTGTACTCAATCATTTTTTGGGGGGAGGGGTGGGTCAGGGGGGCTAACAGCTACCCACTTAGATAGCATTGAGTACAGCCCAGATCAGAGGAGTACAATCAAAACTTTGTTGGCAAACCAAAAAATGTTATAGTCCCTTTTTCAGTTAGTTCTGCATGGCTGGTTGGGATCTTCTGTTTCCTCAAGCTGATAAATAATAGGGCAATTTGTCATTTCAGTCTTCTAAAAAGTATTTCATCCAAATCATACTGGTTAAGGCATAAAATGGTGACAAGCTTGTAGAGGCTCTGTAGTGTGCAGAAGAATTTGTGAATCCTCCATAAGAAAGGAGAGTTCATGCTGAATATACAATGCCCCGTTTGACAGGAAATCCATGATTCCACTGAGAAAGCGGGTATTAAATTAGCAAAGACAGCGCACGCCTATAAAACTGCAGTTCAGCAGTTGACTAAAGCACCTGATTAATCTGGCATAAGTGGACTGAAGTTATCTCCTGGGAAGCCTCCATTGCTGTAAGGGAACAAGAGAGCGATCTACAGGAGCACTTCCTGCGACTGCTTAATGAGCGAACCAAAGTAATAAGGTAGCCCCATCCATCTGGGATCTGCCTGCTCTCAATGCTGATGTCCAAATGAGCACGGTGTGAGCAAAGAATACTGAAAACCATTAGGCAGCTCCTGAATGTTATTTTTCAAGGAACCGGGAGCCAGTGGGGGTCAGTAAGGACTGCAGCGACGGGGCTCTGGCTGCATATATGCAATACAATTCAAACAAGAACAAAACTTTTGTGATCTTAAGTTAAGGCTGCTATTAATGCAGTCATTATAAATCAGGAAAATCATCAGTTAAGCCCATAATATCCATGTTGGCTTCAGTTCATATACGATACCACCCAGACATCATAATAGGCTGACAGACACTGCAGCTGCACAACAAACTCCCTTGCACTTCCAGCGTGTGCCCACCCACAATGGATGCACCCAGTTCCTGGGAATTATGCTCAAATTAATGCTGACCTCTGTATGACAGAGATAGCTTGTTACCAGACTTACTTCATTCCAAACATTTATGAGGTGTTATAACCATCTGAAGAAATCTGAGCTCAGAGCTGGTGGAAAGATGGTCCTATGGCTGAGGCTCTGGACTGGATCTTAGGAGATCTGGAATCAGTTCTTGGCTTTGTCACTGGCACTGACTTCCTGTGTGACCTTGGGCAGGTCAGTCAGTGCTAGACTGTGCAAACCTTAGTAGTATTGGTGAACACTTACCCAAATACTTCTGTTGAAGTCAGTACACATGGAGGTGCTCATTCACGTAAGGATCCGACAATGTAGCCCTTCATCCTTCTGTGCCTCAGTGCCTCGTCTGTTAAAAGGGGACAATAACTAGAGCTGGCCAGGAGTTTCTCAGTGAAACATTCTTTGTCAGAAAATGCTGATTTGTTGAGATCAAAACTTTTCTAGGATCAGATTTGGAAAAAAAATTGAAACAAGTTTCTACAAATGTCCAAATGAGACATTTCAAAATGTTCTGAACAAAATATTCCTTTGTTCTATTCAATTATTATGAAATGTAAGTTAATTTATAGTAAAAATATTTCAAAAAGATCAAAATCAAACTGAAACTTCAAAATTATTGAAACAAAGTGTTAACTGACCCAATCAGAATATTTAAATTTTATTTTATTTTTGGTTTGCAACAATTTTTGAGATTGACTATGTCCTGATTTGGGGTAGGAAATTTTTTCAAAATCTTAACAAATCTCATAGGATGGGAAAACTGTTTCCTGCCCAGCTCTAAGAGTTATATTTCCTTTCTCCCTCCCTTTGTTTTTTTTCTATTCTGTCTGTAAGCTGTTCAGGACAAGGGTTGTTTCTTACCATATGTACGTACAGGATCTAGCACAATGGGGCCTCCGTCTCAGTTGGGGTCTCTAAATGACATTGCAATATAAATAAAAGTTGTCTGAGTATGAGCAAGAAGTAGCAGGAATTGTGATGGGCGTCACTGGGCTTTTAGGAATTCAGATGAAGGGAGCATAAGGACAGCACTGGAAAATATAGCCCAAGTGTGCAGGAAAACCTTGCCCCATGCTTGGCTGATCCTAGCCAGTGCCATTAGCCCTTTGCTTTTATTCATGAGCCTGAACAATCCACATACTAGGTTGCCGACACTTTGAAGGGGGAAGAGGAAACCAAAGTATTTGTGTTTTAAAAACAAAATAATTGTTTAAATCTAACAAAAATAATGTGTTTTCAAACTGTGTGTGTGTGTGTGTGTGTGTGTGTGTGTGTGTGAGAGAGAGAGAGAGAGAGAGAGAGAGAGAGAGAGAGAGAGAGAGAGAGAGAGGTGTGTGTGTGTCTTCAAAAGGACTTTTGGAGTCCTCGGGGACCAGTGTCTCATAACAATGCTTCCTGACCTCTAACATCCTGCCTGGCACACTGCAATACAATCCCCTGGGGCTTTTGTGCCAGTCAAGCCAAAGATTTCCAAGCTGCTTCTCCATGAATTTAATTATTAGATCCCCAGTTCCCAGAGGAAAGTCTGATGGATGCTAAGGTTGGATCTCTGACCTGAACTGTGATTCACCCTGCACTGATGACATCTCTAAGGAAAACTTTCAGCAAAGCAAGTCTCTTTTGCTACAACAATACCCTAAACTTCAACTTCCTTCTCCTCACTCAATGCTCAATAATAGCAATGTATTAGAGTTTAGGTAGGAGAGAGGGGAAAGACAACAACTTAGCCAAACAGGGCACATACGGGGCCAGATCCTGCCTCCCGTTCTGCCTGCCTGTGCTATTCTGGTGGTTTAACAGACCAGTTAGAGGATCCCCTTGCATAAAGGAATCCCAAGGTGGTGCTGAGCTCATGTAACCCATCCCAAACCACCACCTTCCCACACAGGGTGTACTGTGAGTATGGTCACGGACAAGGTTGCATGATCAGAGCACTTCTGTGCTCCAGCAATCCTCAGTTTAACAGAATGGCCCATTGGATGCTGTAACTTGGACCAGGGGCCAAATCAGATCCAAGCCAGCACCAGCATCAAGGGACGTTCAACGATTAAATGTATAAAACTACCCATGTCCTCCCACCCATCCCCAATCTGCATCAACTGTGCCACATGAAGCTGCTGCTGAGGATTCAGCTTATTACAGCACCTCCTTATGAGCATTATTCACAGATAACAGGCACCTTTCCCCTCTGAAAGCTTAGCACTTTGGATGCACTTGAAATTAATCATAGTTCAAGTTCCACCCATGTTCACAAACTGGTAAAGCTCCCATGAAATTTTGTTTCTGCAAACTCTTTTTCATTACAGCTGGAGACAAGCTTTCTGTGCTCTGAGTGGGTCTCCCATGAACATGGTGAGTCTTCCATGCACAGGTGCATGTAAACATCAATCTGTGTTGGCTGGGAAAAGGTCAAGGAGAATAAATCATATAGCAAGTTTTCTGCATCCTTAATTGGGCAGGCCTATGTGAATACAAGGGGCAGCAGAAGCTATGAGTGAGAGAAAGGATCTAAGAGGGGGAAAAACCAAATAGAAATATGAGCAAGAAAAACACTTCATCATAACCTTTGTTTTGGTCTAATTTTAGCAGGCAAAAGTTTAGTCTATCATGTTACTATTCTTGTTCAACTAGGAGATGGAATTAAATCACCTGGAATATCATTTAGCCTTGTTATATCATAGATGCTAGTGTTATAGTTTATCATGGAAAAGTCTCCTGACTCCATAACTTGACTCAGACAATGACATGAGGTCCTGCACCGTCCGCACTCCCTGAGCTCAGAGTCTCTCTCTGCCTAGCCATTGCTGTGGCTGCACAACAGGTGTCCACATTGTCAAGACAATGAAAAGATGACACCAACACTGCTTCCACCCCCATACTGCACTTCCAACACCTCAAGAATGTGTGTGTAAATGTACACACGGGTGTACTTCCTCACAATCATGCTCTATATATTTCCTGGGATCATGGGTTTATAGCATTGACTGCAGGTGAGATATTAAACATCTTACAGCAAAAGGGGCCCAGATTGGACTCCACTGTTAACCAGCAGGAAGAAAATAATTGTATCTCCAGGCAATCCCCTGCCACACTCCTCCTGCCACTTCCCCTCCCCCACATCCTTTCCTCCACATTTACCTTTAAGTGTCTGTGTGTTTGAATATTTTGTTTTAATTTCCTCTCTCCTTGCTCAAAAAATGTCTCTTCTCTGGCTCCAACTTAGAAATCACAATGTTACTTTCCAATATGGCCACTGTTCCTGTGATAAATGAAGGCGAGGGGGTGGGCCTTTTATGGACACCCAGCAAGCCAGCAGCTCTAAAATCCCTCTTAGTAGCTGTTCTCTAATTGCTCTACCTGTAAAGGGTTAAGAAGACTCACTGCTGTGCATAGGTAAAAGGAAGTGAGTGGGCAGCTGGCCAAAAGAGCCAATGGGAAGGCTAGAACTTCTTAAAATTGAAACAAGATTCCCCTTTTGTCTGTCTGTTGTCACTCTCCCGGAGAGAAGGGACAGAGCAGTTATGCTGTGAGAAGCTTGGGCCAGGTATGAAAAAATCATCAGTATCATACCTAGAAACTACTAATTTAAAACCTGAGATATGTAAGTAGATCAGGAAATGTCTAGGAAGATGTGATTAGATTTATTCCTTTTCTTTATGGCTTGTGGATTCCTCAGTGCTAACCGCAGGTGCTTTTTGTTTTGCTTGTACATTTTAAGCTGGACCACAAGAAAGCTATTCTTGATGCTTAATCCTTGTAGTTGTTTTTGTTAAAATCTAGCAAATGCCTAAATTCCCAGATGTATTTTCTTTTTTTTTTAATTAATAAAATTTACCTTTTTAAAGAACAGAATTGGATTTTTGAGTCTTAAGAGGTTTGGGTGCATGTTGTTTAATTAGCTGGTGGCAACAGTTGATTTCTTTTTTTTTCTTTCTCAACTCTTCCGGGGGTAAAAGGGCTTGAGGGTACCCCACAGGAAGGAATTCCCAAGTGCGCCTTCCTGGGCTCTCAAAGGGGTTCTGCACTTGGGTGGTGGCACCATCTACCCATCTAAGGTCAGAGAGAAGCTGTAACCTTGGAAGTTTAATACAAGCCTGGAGTGACCAGTATTAATTTTTAGGATCCTTGTGGGCCCCCACCTTCTGCACTCGAAGTGCCAGAGTGGGGAATCAGCCTTGACAGCTCCCAATTCAGGTTCCAGAGAACCAAAGAACTCATGCAAACTGAACAAAGCTGTTCAACCTGAGCCTTGGCTACAGTCTCATACTGGGTTTCAAACAAGAGGCAATCTTTCCACCCCAATTTCAGGGCATGCAAACATCCTACATTATAACGGTATTAAGGCAGCATGGTTAAGCATTCAAAAGTCAGGAAATGGCAAAAGTAAGGTTGCATGTGCAATGTTATCTCTGTATCTTATGTGTGCATATATATTTAATTACAAAATTACAAGTATTTTTTCAGCTGATACAATTGGCTTTTTCTATGAAATTTCCTAGATTTCTCTTTTAAACAAAAAGTAGGTGGAAAGGCTTTAAAAAACACCCAGGAGAATATCACTCTCCAAGCCTTCGAAGCTGTGCAAAAACTTGCCAATAGCAGGTATAAATTCCATAATGTGGGACTATTTGGCTAAACCCTACCAGAACATCCTGCCTCTCATACCTTTGGAAGTCTGCAGGAGGGAGTTCCTCTGGTGCACACCTCAGGAACTGTACAGTTGGGGGCAGGACTTCATTAAGCTGCATTAGAGAAGGGCTCTCCTTAAAACCAGAGCCGAGCCAGAAGTAACCACATTGTGTGGGAAACTGCAAAGTTACTCAACAAAGGCTGCTACAGGACACTGGATGGAGTAGTCTATGTGGACTATCTACAGGGAAGTCAGAGCATCAGTGGATCCCATGGCCCTGACTTCTCATTGGCTCACCCATGCCCTATATCCATTCTGTCTGCCTGTAGACATCTTATTTCCCTCTCCTCCCCCATCCCCCTATATTTGAGTTATTCCGATGCATAAAGTTAACAGAAATAAAATGTTAGATCATGTGAATCTGTCTCTTTAGAGAGAAAAAAAGCAGGAGTGAAAAAGTGCAGATAAAGTTGTCATCTTACCATGGGCCCTTCTCAAAGCTATTGATTTTCTGTCATAACGTTCTGCTAAAATCACAGCATGTCCTCCAGGGTGATTGAGATGCATCTGGGTGTATGTACCCATCCCCACACTCCCCCTGCTTTCTCCCTGTTATCACATTATCCTCACATGCCAATTCTCAGCATCTCTCTGGCTACCAGAGTCTGAGACACGAGTTTCTTTTATAAAAAGAAAGAAGTAGGGCAATAGTTTCCAAAGAAGCTTAAACGAAACCTGTCATAAATCGATTTTTGGTCATAATATCTTTTTCCTTCCATCACAATTCATTCTCTCTCTCTCTCTCTCTGGAATTGTAAAACAGTGTTAGAGGAGAAACATGCTAAAACTCTAATTAATATTTATTGCTCTTTGCAAAATATGCACCAGTTATCAAGGATTGTTTTACACTTTTTTTTAAATCAAGTCAGCACCTAGGACATCCAGCCTCTGTTGTGTATGCCCACACAGTCACTCAGGGCTGATTGCCTGTTTCAGTCACCAGCTGTTTTCCAAGTTTCACACCCTTGACATACTTTATATCCATGGAAACAATGCACAAACAGTTCCCATTGTCAAGAGAGACACCTTGCTGAGTCAAAAGGGCTCTCTCTATTTTTAGAGGAAGATACTTTCCATCGCAGGTGTGCAAGTGACACAATGATTATAGCAATTGATTACCTGCAAATTTCATGGTATTTATAATTAGCAGTGCTTTATAAGGTGGATCATTCTGAGTGTAATTACCATGTAGTAGTAGTTTATAGCTGTATGAGTAAAGCTTTACTTCACTGAGCATAAACTGGATTAAAATATTAACAAAAGGTAACCTATTCCATACTGCAAGACCACTGAGTCATAGAGGAAGGATTGGGTATCAGTTGTTTGAATAATAATCAATACAAAAAATAAACAAAAAACACTGATGTTTTCCATGGAAATTCTGGCCAAACTAACCATAGCTGAAACTTGGGACATTTTCTTCTGCTTTGAAAAACATTGTAAGGAAATGTCTGATTTGTACATATATATGGCCTATTTATTTTTTACCTTAAAAGTCCTAACTTTTTTTTACCTAACTTTTGAGTAAATAAAAAAAAAACATAAAAAATAAAACTAGGTTTGCAGGGAAGGAAACTGACCGAACAGCCACCGAGATGTCTCACTTGCAGGATTACCAAACTCATCAACATCCTGCTCTTCCACTTAATAGACAACACAGTATTCACGGGCATGTGTGCTCTTGAAGAATCTGAAGAAACAGAGTCCCTGCATTTTCTGAGGTGCACACACATCCTTTCCATCTTGCCTCACAATTCTAGATGGTGTTAATATTTTACTTGAGAAGAATGACACATTTCAGTAGTTCAGTCCACTCAATTGCTTCTTTCCTACCACCTTTTGTATGATGATTCATATAACAGTGTCCGGTAAATCACTAGACACTAATCAATTTGCAGTATTGATCAGTAGCTCTCATACTTGCTACAATTAGCATGAGAAACACCCACTGTGAAAATATAAAAATAAGATGAGCTAGCCACTTTTATATAGAACCATATGCCTTCCATACTGCATGCTGTCAACACACCCCACATATTCGCTCTCTCTCGCTCGCTTACTCTTTCATTGAAAAGACAAAGGAACCAGTCCCTTAGACTTTGGGGGCACATCCTGACTTGAGAATTTGATCAGCAATGCTACTGGGAACCTGTGGTAAGAAGTTTACCTTGAACCAAGTCTTGTTAGTTAAGTTTAGTTACTATAAGGCATTTCATCTTTATTTCTTGTTACCATTTCTGACTTTAATGCCTTATACTTCTATTAACTACAAAGAGAGAAATTTTAAGTGAAGCAAACTTGTTTTATTCTTTAATCAACACTAATCTAGTGTTGTGTTTAAACAAAAAAGTGTGGGTAACTCCATTTAAGGTTGTAAACTGTTGTACATTGACCTTTACAGAGGCAATAGACCTCCAATACCTGAACTATTCCAGAGAGAGCTGGACAGTACAGCACACACATTTTTGGGAGGAAATCCAGGACTAGAAGTGTGTTGGGGTAACCCTCCAAGTGATAACCAAGGCTGGTGGAAATCAGTGTGTGACTGCAGTGTGCTGGCACGCTGCAGCTATACTCAGACATGCATGCTGCCTGGCTGTTCATGAGGGCCCAGGTTGCGAGTTACAGCAGCAAAGCATTATAAGGCATCCAAAGTTGCAAAGCAGGTGGTGACACAACCCCTCACTGGTCTGGCTTGCACCCCCAAATGTCATAGTGGTAAAGCCAGAGAAGCTTGTACATTGCTCAAGAAAACCATCTGTGAGGAAAAACAGTTTAGAAGCTGAATGAGCACAAAATAAGAAACTTACAAGACTAGGTTGCTAGAGCAAATGTTTTTTTAAACTTCTTCACTTTTGGTCACTTCATCTTGCAACCTTAATAATTCATTAACATAAGCTTTTGCATGTGTTTTGTAACATAATGGGATAACTTCACACTAGATGCATAAAGCCAGTAGCCAGCAGACTGTTTGTTATATGTTTGTACACTGCGTAGTTCAATGACATTCTAGCCTCTCAGCACTACCACGACACTACCACTTACAAGTAGTAGGGAATCAAAGTGATGCTGTAGACATTTGTGGAAAAATGTAGCAATTAGTAAGTCAGAAGGAGTTGGACTATAAAGCAGACTATGAGGATCCAATATTCCTGTGTGACACCAACAGAGCAAAGAAAGGAAATCCACAAAAATAAATACTTGCACTGCCTCCCACCTATCACGCTTTCTGCTGTTTGAGCTAAACAGAACAGGCTTAAGTGTTTGGATGGAAGACTATAATAGAAAACCCAGGCACTCGGGGAAATATCATAGATGATTCATATAACACTCTTCTCTTTGGGTTAGTATAGAACCAAGCTTCTACATGGTGCTAGGGGAGCTATGTTGTTGGAGGTGCCTTCTTTCAAATGATCTATATATAAAACTATGGTCTTGGCCACTTGCACTTAAATAGCCACTGACACCTTTTTATAGCTATGCACCTGAATTCCACATCAGTTTATACATTCTAGGATTTTCCCTGTAGTTTTAATTGGATATACTGTTTTCAAATTCCTGTCCTAAACAATCTTTTAGCATTGCTGGTGAAAAGGGTACCAAATTTTACCCCAAAGGTGGCTGCATTTTAAGAGTGGGTGAAGTGATTCCTGTGTGTAGGACCAAATTTTGCTCTGTGTTGCACTAAAGGGGGGAAAGGACATAGGAAATATCTCTCTCTCTCTCTCACACACACACACACACGGAAAAGAGCAACATGTTGTGGAACTGGCAGATGAGCTGGGAAGTGTGTTATGTCCAGTGGCGGATTTAGAGTTATTGGGGCCCTGTGCTCAGCTTCATTTTTGGGGCCCCTCCTTGGGATCCAGCCAAGAAAAAGAACAATCTCCCTTATCTCTCCCCCACCCCTATTTTTCATTCTTTTTTTCTTCATCCTCCTTCTATAAGTAATAGGAAGAAAATAAAAATAAAGTGAGGTACCGTGATTGTTTTTGTGGTCTAACTTATTTTTCAACAGATGACTTGAAAATTGCTGAGGGTCGTGACAGACCACTTAATGATCTTTCCAAATGTTGTTTGTACCATTAGCTAACTATTGTAAAGCGCTTTGGATAAAAGCGCTTTATACAAAAAATTTAAAAAAACGCGGGGGTGTGGGGTCTGGCTAGGACATAGGGTGTGGGAGGGGGCTGGGGGTGCAGGGTCTGGGAGGAAGTTAGGGTGCAGGAGCAGGCTGGGGATTGGGGTGCAGGGTCTGGCCAGGAGTTAAGAGGCAGAAGAGGCAGGGTTGGGGCAGGAGGTTGGAGTGTGGAGTGCTTACCTGGGGCTAGGGGTGCAGCTGAGAATGTGGGGGAGGTGCAGGAGCTCCTGTCTGGTGCTCAGGGTAGGGGTGGGGCTGTGGGGGGTGCAGGAGTCAGGGAGGGCAGGGGGCTGTGTGTGTGTGAGGGGGTGTAGGAGTCAGGGCTGGGGGCTGTGTGGGTGGGCTGGGGTCGTGGGGGTGTTCCTAACCCCATCTCAGAGGCTCACGGCAGGGGGCTGGAGGGGTATGTGCAGGGTCCCCGCCTTTGCTCCACTCTGCCCCGATTCCACCCGCTTCCCCAAGGCCCTGCCCCCGCCTCTTCTCCACCTCATCCCCTGAGCACACTGCGACCCTGCTCCTCCCGCTCCTTCCCGGAGTGACTTGAGCACCGGCAAACGGTTGTTTGGTGGCGGGGGAAGCGCGGGGAGGGAAGGGAGGGGCAGGAATGTGGCACGCTTGGGGGACGAGGCGGGGGAGGGGGGAGCTTGGCTGCCGGTGGGAGCGGAGCCTGCAGCAGGAGCACCAAGAGCCAGCAGGATGAAGCTTCTGCCCACGCAGCTGCCCGGCCCTGGGGCTTCCTGTCGTTGGGGGGCCCCATGCCAGGGCAATGTGTGTTTTACTGTAAATCCGACTCTGGTATGTCTCCAAGGGGACATGCCCAGTGAGTTAGGCAGGGGTCCCCAGATCACTCATGTGTGATGCCCATCAATGGTAAGCACTAGGAAAGTGAGCTCTGCAGCAAGTCCCTCCCCTCCCCATCTCATCCCTGCCATGCTGGGAGGATTCCTGTAGCAGAGGATGCTATAGACAGAGTTGCAACAGCCAGTGCGGGTTTTAGCACATGGTTTGTAAATTGTTTTGCAAGGATTATTAGGCACTTTGAGATCCTTCAGGGAAAAATAGGTGCTAGTGAGTCATCATTAATGCCAGTTCCTAATATAACTATATAAGTTATTATATAGTATGTATAAAAATAAGGTTAATAAAATGTAGAGATTTTCAGTATGAAGATGGGAGATATTTGATGGTTTCCAGTATAACATGTTTTTCTGATGAGGTCAGGGCCCTAAGAAAACATTGTACAAGGACACACACAAAGATGTGCCGTGAAATTTTAGAAACATGTCCTGACTTTTTAAGCAAGAATAATAATATTGTCATTTATATAGCTCTGAATGTAGAAAAATCCCAGGGCACTTTGCAAAGCATGTCTATGGAATATGCCCACTGATTATTAAACATATCACTGAAGATACTGGTACAGTTGCATTATGCATTTACCCTTCATTCTTATTTATGTGCGGTCACTGACAGAGCTGGTAGTACTGATAGAGTCCACCCAACCAGGGCTAATAAATGTATCAGGCAATATTGTTGCATCCAGCAAACAAATAACTCCAGCAGTCAGTGTAAGTTCCTGAGGCTAGCTGGCACTTTCTTTGACTGCTGCAGGAGTCAATTCACTCTGCCCACGCCCTGGCCTAGTCTCATTGGCTGCTATGTTTGTGTTTCCATCCTTTCTCCAGTCCCATTGGCAGCCAAAGAGTTCCCTTGATGGACCGATATTAGTCAGCTGGGTCTGTAGAATGCCATTAATATACCCAGCGACCCATGGCTGATCTGATCATTAAAAAACAAACACATGCCGCGGGGCAGTAGGCAGACAGATGCCCACCTGGTGTAAACCAGTGTAGTTCTATTGATTTCAGTGGCACTATGACAATTTACACCATCTGAGCTTCCAAGCCAAGCAGTTGAAAAAAGCAGCATGAAGTTAAAAGGAAAATGTGGTATCTGTCCACACTGAGAAATAGCTTTGTAAAACAAAGCCTTCTCTTGTCTTCTTAATGACATAGCAAAACTGTAGATAAAGAGAACACTGAAGCATCAATTCTAATCTTGTCAAGCTCCCCAACAACCCTGAAAGCAGGTAATTATGGATCTTTAAAATGCAAAGACCAACAGACTAACTCTCTAAAAAAAGAGCAATTGCCATATCCCTAGTGGCTAGATTAATCCCTTCATGCCTCACCTGATTACCTTTACTTAAGCTGAACCTTTATTGAGTTCTTAATATTAATATGAGAACGTTTTTCACATGGAAACAAGATATGGACAGTGGTTGATGACTTCACTCCTGTGGCACAATGGAACTCTCATCACTAAGAACAAAGTTCACCTATGCAGAGGACAGAACTTTCTCCAGGAGTGATCTGAGACTCCCCCCAGGAACTAAGCACCGTCACAAACCTCACTGCTTTCTGCTCCAAGTGCAAGGCACATTTCTTTGACCTTGCCTTTTCTAACAGAAACACAGAGCAATAGATATAGTTTTTAAAGAAAGAAAGAAAAAAGAGACACACCAAGCCAAAACAAAACACTCCATTGCACACACTTCTCCCTCTGGGGAGAGGATGACAGAACAAACAACATATTTATGTCACATGGCTTAATGCACTACTGGAAGGCGCTCAGATACTACAGTGATGAGCATGGTATAAATACCTATATAAAAAAGAACTGAACTGCATATATAATGTAGCATACACAATGGCTAATGGAATTCTGCAGATCATATAACCTCTCATTGCTTAAGCAGTGGAAAAAGTACAGCAACAAGCAGTTTATGGATTATAATAGTGTTCTCAAAGAGAGTCTGAGCATAGGATAGGAGGAACGAGGAAATCTTAATACTTGAAAAACTATCTATAATCCTCATGAGAATCCAGAATTGATATATAGGTGACTGCTAAAAACAATACAAAATGTATCATCTCAGCAATTTTCAGTCTAAATCCCCTATTGTGTCTATAGTCAACTAACAAAGAGATCTTGAACAGGCATCTATCATCCAGTAGATACAGGGTACAGCTTTTGGTGAGTTTCTGCTTCCATGGGGCATCATGATACTAGCAGTTTCCTCTTCTAGGTGTTGGCCAGAAAGCACAGCAATGAGGAGGTCTGGGCTCTATGTTTCGCAGAGCCCTATGGGAATTAACAACTGCCTGGAACATATTTAACTCCCTCCTCACCTATCACCAGGCAGTTCTCACAAGTCTGTACCTGTGCCACCTCCTGCCTGCCTGCCTGCAGTTCTATCCTAGTAACCTTTCAACTCTCAACTGTTCGAGGCTCTGCCTCCAGGTCTCACGTATGTGGACTGGGATGCCAGGAATGGAGCCAAAGTTCAACTTTCCACAATGGCAGTGGTGGAGTTAGGGAATTCAGGTGTGATTTACAAGAGTACTTAAGTGACTTAGGAACATAAGTCTCATTGACAGTCAATGGGATCTTGGGTGCTTTTTCATTCTTCATTCACAGCCATTGGGACTACAGATAGGTAATTGGGCATAGTGTTCTAGCTGGTGGTCTGGGGTGTGGCCTGCCAAAGCAGGGCTCTGTGCAGCTGCATAGTTGCCTAGGCCTGAGTTTTATATTTCCCTAAATTCACTATACCTGAGCAATAAGCTGTCTCAGAAAATAGGCTACCAACAGTAAAGACAGTTGTCCACCATGAAAACCAATGGCCACTCATCTACTGGGGCAGAAAATGATTTGACTGGTGGTCTAGACAGGGCGAAATTGTTTCCAACACTAGTGAAAGAAAGAATGCTTTCTGTAAGAGAGACTGACAATTGGCTGGCCTGGATTACAACAGCAGCCACAGTTCATGTGTACAGTTTTGCACCACAATGGTAGAAGGGAACGATGCACCCAACTGAGCAGTATTTAGTATCTATTTTGTAACATTAAAAGCCACAGGCAAGCCCCCTTTCATATTCTTTTCTCTGGGGCAAATAAATAATCAAAGTCTCTGAAGCCTGTATACTCCAGATATCCCTGAGACAAAGCCAGAAGCCAAAGATAGTCAATTACTGTTGAAAGACTGTAGGAGAGATCCCCAGTTGGTGCAAATGGATGTACTCTAGCCCCCCTTTACGCCAGGCAAGCATCTGGCCCTATATATTTTTGCTCTGAAATCTTATTTGATTTACATCAATCATCTTTTGGAAACTTGAATTGTGCATGGTAGTTTAAAAAGTCAGCCATAGTAATTACTAAGGCTTTAGCTATTTGTTGTTTAGATTCATAGATTTTAAGGCCAGAAGCTACCATCATGATCATCTAGTCAGACCTCCTGCCATCGCAGGCCACACATCCTCCCCGACCCACTCCTGCAATAGGCCCATAACCTCTGGCTGAGTTACTGAAATCCTCAAATCATGATAAAGACTTCAAGTTACAGAGAATCCACCATTTAGTAGGTTACTCTTTCAGTTATTCAGTGCCATTTTCTGTTACACTGTAAAGAATATTAGTGCAATTTAAGGGACTTACAAAGATTCAATGATACTGTCTGGAATGGTAGAATCCCCAAACTGCACCGAGATTACATTTGTAATCTGTTTGAGACAGACTAAACTCTTCTTACCTGGATGACAATCTGAAGCTACACAGTATTTACTGGCTAGTTAAACACCACTTTTCTTTTCCATATAAATACAGATCCTTATAAAGCTGGATATGTTATATATCAGCTATGATTTCTATGCACCCGCTCTTTCGATGTGCCTATTACTGTTACTTAGATTGTGGAAATAATCCCATTCCTAGTAACCCTGTGAAACAACATTTGTTTAAACAGTTACAATTTGGGAGTGAACCTGCCATGCAGAGCCCAACACACATGGAGAAATTCAAAGTCAATGCTATTGTGAATTCCCAGCCTTGGTACTTATGTGGCTACAGCACGTAAAATGTACTTTATAACAACATTTAATTTGATATAGTATCCTTCGTGAAGGGCATTACAAATTGCTTCAGACAGAGTGAATCACTCATAGCTAAAGTAACAAGGGAAGGTTCTGAAAGAAAACTCATTTGAAAGGGAAAGTAATGCAGATTTTAGGACTGGAAGTTTTAATGGTAATGCACACTACAGAGTAATAGCATTTAGAAAAAAAATTACATTAATGATACTATCTTTCCAATAGGGACAGTCATAGAGAAAGAGATTTCTGTTAAGTTTTTGCTTCCTCACTCTGATGGTGAAATTCACCCATATACAAAGGTTCAGAACAAAACTTATATACTTGTTAAGACCCACATTAGCCCTATATTGAGAATTTAAGTGGTGGTTGAATTAGAGCTCGTTAAATATTGTAAAAACACACCTTTCTGTGAGCATTTTGTCAAATGAGGAACTGGATTTTTATTTGACGTGTTAGTAGCCACTATAGCATTCACCATCTGTGACTATTCATATATAACAAGGGTTTCATTCATGTCAAAGTCCATGTAAAGAGAGTTTCAGATCCAGAGATTCATAAAATCAAGAAATAAAATTTGTTTTGTAATCAGACAAAATTCATTTGGGGAGGAAGTGGAATACGTTTATAAAGGTTAGCCCAGGGCTACACTAGGGGAGGGGGTCGATCTACAATACGCAGCTTCAGCTACGTGAATAACGTAGCTGAAGTCGGCGTATCGTAATCGACTTACCTGGCCATGAGGACGGCGGCGAGTCGATCGCTGCTGCTCCCCCGTCGACTCTGCTTCCACCTTTCGATGAGGTGGATTTCCGGAGCTGACGGGGAGCGCTTTCGGGGATCGATTAATCGCGTCTAAACGAGATGCGAAAAATCGATCCCCGAAAGATCGATTGCTACCCGCCGATCCGGCGGGTAGTGAAGACAAGCCCTTATGTCCAACTGCACAACAGAAATAATGTCATGTGAATTAGGGGCCAGACTTTCAACAGAGCTTGGGACCAGATTTTCACACACACACACATATATATGCACCTCACAAGTGGGGTCAGATTTTCAAAGACCTGAGCTCCCATTTAGGCACCTCAGCAAATTTTCAAAAATCCTCAGCACCCACTGTGCCAAACTCCTTTGAAGATCCGGCCCATTATTTTGATGCCTAAGTGGGAGCTGAGCTCTTTTGAAATCTAGCATCATTTATAGTTGCTGAAATCTTTAAAAATCTAGGCCTAGCTGACCAGTAAATGCTAAATATCAAATAATCTACTGAACATCTGCAATGAAACATGCACAAAAATCCAGAGCTTGCTAAAATTATACAGAAAATAAATTCAAATACCAAACATATTTTAAAAGGTTGATTTTTTTCTGGACAATCTGTAAATAGAAAAGAGACTAAATTCGTTTAAAAATTGTTTGTTACAGATACCGGCTCTACATGTATGGTACCTGATTGCATAAACCTTGGTGTTAAATCAGAAGACTTAAGTCTCCCAAATTTTTCTAAATACTAATAAATTTAGGGTAAGATTTGAAAAGCGAAATTGACTGGATGGAAAAAGGAGGGAAAGATTTTTTCTGGACAGATAAGGAAGTACAAGTGAAAAAGCAACTCCTAACTACAGAGCCAGCGAAGTGCCGACATTGAAGAAACAGATAGGAGTGTATTTGGGAATGTAGTTTGAGAAGCAGGATGAAGTAGTTCATCAAAACCAGGAGGACAATTCTGAACTGGGTTCTGAAGGAAGCTGCTTAAGGAGACAGGAGCTACATTCAAACATACAACAGATCTTTCCAAGTGCCCCTTTTTTGCATTTTAGACATTTTTAGTCACTTTTAATACTTGCTGAGAAGAGAAAGAGTTCAGAACACTTTCAAAAATTCAAACTGTTTTTAGAGTTTAGCGCACAAAGACAGGTTGGGATCATAGAATATCAGGGTTGGAAGGGACCTTAGGAGGTCATCTAGTCCAACCCACTGCTCAAAGCAGGACCAACCCCAATATTTGCCCCAGATCCCTAAATGGCCCCCTCAAGGATTGAACTCACAACCCTGGGTTTATGCAGGCCACTGCTCAAACCACTGAGCTATCCCTCCCCCCATGGGATGGCACTAATATACTCCTCAGGAACATCTGGAGCTGTCCAACATACAGCATGAAAGCTCTCTGAGCAGTGGATGTGTCGCAGTTCAGGGCAACTGACTCTGCGTTCCCCCTTGTGGTCCAGCAAGGGTACCCCCCTTAGGCTTCTGACTCCCAGCTGTCACCGCTCTTGGGCGGAGACCCACGCCTCTCTCCCTGACCAGAGTTTCTACAGGCTGCACAGTTCCCTGCCTACACTGTGAATTCCCCCATCAAGACAGATTGTCTAAATAAGTCTCCTTTGCTTTCTCTTCTGAAACAGTACACTGCATAATTGCCCACAGTTAAGTTACCACACAGCTCTTTTTAAATAAGCACATTTATTCTTAAGCTAAAAACATTACAAACATATTAAAACAATAAAAGAACCTATACAAAGGCTAATAAGCTTGCCAGAGCTCACCACTCCCCCTCCCCATTCACAAGAGCTCTGGGCAATGTCAGTCCTTCCAACACTTCCCTAAGAATTCGGTCCCCCCGCCTGCTTGGACAGAAGGTCCTGTCTATTTGCCAGATCAGAAAGAAGCCCTAGAGTCAGTTTAAACCCAGGCTCTTTACCCAAAAGTCCTTTCTTTGTCCGTCAATCTCTGGAGTATTCACTTTGAACTAGTACAGGTGAACCTCACCAGGTGGTAGTACCTCTCAGGAGGTGTTACAACCTGAGTAAATTTGCCTAATCATGCCCCACTGTTCTCAGTTCAGGAGGGTTTGTGGTTACCCTCCCCTGTGGATTTATATGCAATCCCTGGCCTATAATGATACATACACTTAATACAGTATAATATCTCCAAGATATTGCAAGAAATTGCCATGTCTGTCACAGTCTGCCATGCTCTGTTTTGAGAGAGGCTTCCAGACCCCAGAGAAAGAGATACAACGGGACTGTTTATCTCAACCGATTCATGTAAAAAGAAGATACATGAATAACACAATCAGCACTCAACAAATGATGCTGTTAATTTGTTAATGTCATCCACCGACCTGACTCTCTGTGATAGATGCAAGAGAGTTAGTCAACTGCTAATACATTCCAAAATGTTTCAGCTACTAAAATGTCATTTCAAAATGACAACGGAAGAATAGGTTGTTTCCTCTCCCCCTCCCCCCACTAATACAGAGTAAGTCTCGTAGTACTTGAAAGATGTTTTCTGCAAGTTTAAGTTGCTAAGCAGCTCCTTCCCTTGCTGCAGAAGCAATGCTAACATAATCAGGATATTTGTTTCGTTAGCGCAAACATCACCACTCCCATGAGGCTCTTCTGCATTCATCCAACTGTAGTTTCCATCTTCACCTAGAGTTATTCTATTGTTCCAGCTACTGTTATGCTACAGTGAGAGAAAGGGCATAGGCATTAGTACCATGCCGTCATCTAAAATGACATGGTAGCATAGATACAAGTGACTGCTCTTCACTAGCACTCACACCATTGCTGCTGCTCCAGTAGTAGTTTAACAGTGGGAGAACTGAAGAAAGATGCCAGGTTAGTCAAGCCCAGAAGGGGCAATGCTCACTACAGAAATTTCAGTATGCAGGAGGTAATTTGTCATAGCTTGGCTGCCATCATCCTCACTGTGACAGGTTGGAACTCAGAGGACTTCAGCAGCAATTTGTTTTGCTTGAACTGAAGAATACCAGATAGAGTAAATAAAACTGACCCCTCCACTGCCCAGAGTGGTCTGCCATGGGTTCATAGCAGTGCCATTGTGCAAGCATATTTCTGGTTATTATACTTGACTTTCCATCCAACATCAAATTTCCCTTCTATTAAGCAGGAATAATGAAAGTTAAAAGTGTGTGTGTGTGTGTGTGTGTGTGTGTGTGTGTATGTGAGAGAGAGAGAGAGATTTTTAGTGTTAAAAATGCTGACTATTCATATCCTCCAAGATATGAATAGTCAGGGCTTCCACCAAATGTGCACTATTTTAAGATAGAAGCATAACCCTGATATAACAGCAGTTAATGGTAGAGTTGCACCAAGGGCAAGAATACATAAAAAGCAATAAGTGAGTATTCAGAAATATATTTCATTATTTTAAACATTTGCATCATCTATATTTACACTACAACCAGAACCGTTGGCATCTGTGTACCTCCTATTGTATGTGCCCCATTCTATTTGTAACTTAGGACACCTCCAGCAAATTCCTGAGCCAGTGAGAAAGGGTAGGAAGAAAAGATGGAGAGGGCACTGGACTGGGATTCAGGAGAGCTGGGCTCAGTTCCCAGCTCAGCCACAGATTTCCTGTGTGGTCTTGGGCAAGTCACTTTCTACCATCCCTTGATCTCCCATCTACACAATGGCATTGTAGTTCCCTACCTCAGAGAGGCACTGTGAGGATAACATTAATTAGCAATTGTTTAGAGAGCTGATACTACCATGAGGAGGACCATATAAATATATACAATTCATGTACTGGATCCCACTATCCCACTTTAAATATTGAGTTCCAGAACTCCCTCATTTCCCCCAACAAAATGGTCTCCTGGGGAATAGCTGGATGGAAGGGAGACTATCAAATAATTAAATGGATAGTGCTATAGCAACGCTATGAACTGACAGCATTACATGCCAGCATCTGCCAAAAGCTTCAGATCCATAAACTGAGACTGATATTAAAAAAAAGAATCTCAAGAATACTTCACAGAATTCACAGTAGTTAGAGGTAGCTTGAATGGTTTCCCTGGTTATACAGACACCTGCAAAAGACCTGATTTCACAGCTAATCTGTGAATAACCTGATCACCATTTGCTCTGTGAGCAGCACATCACGTTGGAAAGCTTTTCCCAGCTGGAAACAACCCTCTGTCTTTGCAGTTTTTCAATGGGATGAATTTGACTTTCCAAAGTTTTGCATTTTTAAAATTTAACCCAATACAATAGAGAGAAATACTGTCACAGGCTACAGAATCCTTCACACACATTGGACTGTAGTTGTAGGGACCTAGAAAGTACTTAACCAAGGGCTAGAGAGGGAGATTTAAAATTGTTTTACTGAAACACACTGCAAAATTCAGAATAAAAAAACTAAGCAATGTTAAAATTTTCACAATACGGCTTCTATTTGTGTCCAATCACCCTTCATGCAGACCCTGAAATGGTGACATCAGCTAGTATAACTGTAGGAGCACTTCATTAATCGTACGTCTTACCGCCAGTCTTCTTCACTCCCTTCCACAGAACATGCCAAATAACGTAAGTGTATATGGTCCAAAGAAGAGGTCCAGTGGTGGCCATCCCAGCCACAATCCATGCTTTGAAACTGAGGGGCACATCCCAGAGGAGCTGTCAGTTTTAACATGCACAAAACCCTAGAAAGTTAGTCAAATATGGTGGGTATTTCCCCAAGCTTATATAACATAGTCTCATGGGAGGAGGCTAGTGTGCTTAGAATAAAATATTGCTCCCCTTAAGAGATTTCTTTGAATCATTGTTAGCTTTGTTGTCAAACAAGGGAGACAGTGGAGAACATGCTGTATTTGCAATCAAAGTCAAAAGGAGACTAAATAATTGATCTTGTACCCATAGTAGGCAGCTGGATAGTATTTCTGAAGGATGCTGAATGAAGCCAAAAATCAAAAGATGTATATTTATGTTTTGCAATCAACAGCAGCCAAAAACATAAAATTCTGAAAGCCATAACAGGCTTGAAGTGTGAGATGTAAAGGCAAGGAGGGGCATTAACAAGGAGAAAGGTCCAGGTGTGAATGTGTGCAAGGAGGGGGGCAGTAAGAGCTAGAGTAGTTTCAGGGAGATTGTTACCCTTTGTAGAGCAAGTGATGGGACAGAAATGGAAAAGCTTTCATGAATCCGTTTTGCAGAAAGGGAAGTTAAGGTGAGCACCCTACCGCTGTGGACAGCTAGAAAACTCAAGGAACAATTTACCCTGGTTGGCCTTTCAGATACTGGAGCAAAGAAAACAGGAGGGAATCAGGAAGTATAACTGAACTTTTAACTTATATATAAGTGATATGACCAAAATGATATGCTGCAAATTAATTTATGCTGACAACCTGGCATTAATGACACAAGCTGTAACACTCAAGGAAGTGGAAGACACCATTAATGCTAAAAAGATGGAAAATTACTTTAGCTACTGGCAGCTCTGACCCAATCTATCAAAAACAGTCTCATCAGCTTTCCATCTCAGCAATTCTGAAGCTAAGAGGATGCTGAATATAAACTTCTGTGGCAAGGCAATCACCCACACTTCTGACCCCTGCTACCTAGGGATCACTCTCGATCGCAGCCTTACCTATCAATATCACCTGAAACAGGTACATCATAAAATGAAGAGTTTCATCAATATCATCCAAAAGTTAGCAGGTTCTAACAAGGGTTGTGATGATCGAATGCTATGAATGGCAAAGCTGTATTTAGTTTATTCCACAGCTGAGTAGTGCACACATGTTTGGGGAAGAAGCTTGCGCATAATCCTTGTCAATACCCAGATAAATGCGCCTACGAGACTTGTAACAGGCACCCTGAAGCTGACCCCACTGTCTTGGCTTCCAGTCCTCACAAACGTCCTTCCTTCAACCATCCAGCAAGAGATGGCTACCTTGCGCAAGTACAAGAAAGCTCTCGCTAACCCAAATCTCCTACTCTGTTGTTCTCCAACGTTGCATTCACCAGAAATCCTGCTGGCCATTCTGGTTGGCTGGAGAAGCTCTGCTGTCATCCAACTTCAACCCAGAAGGCACCTGACAGATACAATGGACAGGCTCTGATGTAAACAACATGCTCCTTATAGATGATCCCACCATAGAACTGCCCGGGTTTTTTTCTCTGCTGAAGACACTGGACAACCATCAACCATATTAGGATGTTACATGGAAGATGAAAGTGCCTGATGCACAAATGAAGAATCAAGAATTCACCCCAGTGCAAATGTGCAAACCTCCAAACCATCAAACATATTGTGAACAAACACCTCATTTCCAGGAGGCATAGCAAAAATGCACTCTACATCTCCTGAAGCCCTCAAATGGATTTCAAATCTTTCTATTAAACTTATGTTGCTATTTCCATACGAAAGAAGAATGAGAAGTCTTTTGTATATTAGTAACCCTTGTCCCTATTCCATGCACCAAATTCATCTGATTTTCAAAGATCGAAAAATGTAAATGACTATCATCAGCAGAGTTCCACCATGTATTAATTTGGTCTAAGAGGTTTGTGAATCTTATCTCCTCCCATTAGTAACCAATTACAAGTATTGAATTACCCTTTAATCCAATGGTTTTCTATTTTTAGTCATGAGGAAATCCCAAAAAGGTAAAGGTTTAGTTTGATTTAAGGACCAAAAGTTCTGATGTTTAATCAAAATTAGCCAATCTTCGAGGGTGTGCAAAACTGTGATTGGTAATTTCACAAGAACAAGCTCATATGAGAGAGTCAGTACTTCCTGCTGGGAAGTACAGCAATTTCCTGTCAAAACTCTTTTTCAAAAGAAAATTAGGTTTTCAACTAAACAAAACTTTTCATGGAGAGTGTCTGTTTTCCTTGAATTTTTTTTATTTTGGGCAAAAACACCAAAATCCTTTTAGCTGAAAATCAATTTGTTTTCACTTTTTGGCCAAATGTTTTTGATTGCCAAAAATCAAACACTTCCAGTTTTCAGGGTTTTGATGAAAACACAAAGCTTTCTGAGATAAAAGAATGAGATAAAAACTGGAAAACAGAGACACACAATTTTGGAAGAGGCCCAGCAGCTGCAGTAAGGTAACACGCTCGCTAGTTCATATGTTACTGGCACAAATTAAGCCTGAGACAAATGTAGACAGGTAAAGGGCAGAACTTCTGGATGCAAGTCCACCAGCAATACATTAGGTGACAAACTATGGGGCTAGAAATGAATAAATTATAACATCATCATCATCAGTGACTGTATGCATGTAGGTGACAGTCTACTAAATTAATATTTACTTTTTGCTAGGGGGGAGTTGATTACCCACACAAATGTTTACACATTATCTGGACAAACTTTTTAAATTACAGTTTTTCTTTTTAATTACATTAAATTACAGTTTTTTCTTTTTAAATTACAGTTATCACGACTATTACTGATGCTAGTTAAGGAGCTAATTAATTTTTCACAGTACAAGGTCCTTCCTGATACAGGGAGGCAGGTGGTATTATGAGTAGTGGGTTACTTGCTGTGATTAATGGTTTGGCTGAGGTTGGATAAACACTCAGAAATTCACGTTTATCTGGAGATTATCCAAACATTTTTGGTTAAGATATCAGACTTGGAATGCCACAGGAAGTAGCTGTCTCACACCATATTCAGAACCTCCTGGATTTAGGTTAGAAAACCCCAAGAATAGTTTGTTTTTGTTGTATGTTTTCCACTTCCAAACTCATAGAAAACCAAATTATTCAGAGGCCTGAAAGTACATTTTTTTCTAAAGGCTATTCTCATTTTTTAATCCTCAAAAGGAATTCAAGTTTAGTCCAAGTACTGGACAAAGGTTCACGTTGGTATTGATTCATAGGAACATAATAATTGCCATACCGGATCAGACCTGTACTCCATCTAGTCCAGGATCTTGTCTCACACAGAGACTAGTACCTAATACTTCAGGTTGCCTAATAGAAGTTGCAAGAAACCCTATAGTGCGCAATTATGAGATAACTGTCTCATAAGGGAAATTCCTAATCCCTGTCAGTTAAGAGATTGGTTTTTGACCAGAAGCACGAGGGGTTATAGCCCCTCAGTATAATAATAATGCTGTCTAACGTAACTGTATACATTCTCATTATCCATAGAAATGTCTAATCATTCTCTATTTTAATCCTATTACGTGTTCTTAAGCCTCAGTGAGTTCCACTGGTTAATTGTATGTTGTGTATAAAAGATTCTATTTACTCATCCCAAATTAATACTCTGGAATTTAAATACTGCTTTAGGTCACAGGTAAACTGAATTTAGCAAATTTGAGGTGTTTAAATTTTTGTTGCATCCAAAAAGTATGTTCTTATGCTGCCCCGTTTAAGACAGCTTGCAAAGCCTGATTTTCAGAAAATGCTGAGCAGCCATCCTCCAAAAAACAGGCACCCAAATATTGAGACATCCAAAATTACTAGTCAGAGATGTCTTTGTCTAATAGTTGAATAGCATATACGATGCAGGCCAGGCCTGAAATGCATCAGCAAAGCTCTAGGGGAAAGTCTACCTGTACTGCATCTCTTAAGTACCAAACTGACTTTTTTTAATAAATGGAATTCCTGTTGCCATATTCAAAAAGAAAAAAAATACCTTTAATAATATAGTTGGTGCTGAAGACGACAAATATTAGGTAATAAAAACATGTCTGCACATTTCTAACTAGCAGAATATTTCTGGAAATTAGTTTCAGCAGTAGTCAGGAACCTTATTATATAAAAGGGCTAAAGCAACTCCTTGCTCCATTGTTGTTATGCAAGATTTTAAACAAAATGAAGGTATGTTCTGTTATTTCACACTTCCACAGTCTCCTTGCCACACTAGGATCCAACGTTGCTATTGAAATGTTGGCAGAGGCACAGTTTTAAGATGGAATGATTCACAAGTAATGCAACACATTGGAATTGCAGATGAAAGACCTTGAAATGCTTAAATGCTGGAAACATTTATGCAGGTTGTATATGAGGACTTCCAGCCATTGCCTGATTTATTCTTCTTTGCCAACCAGGAAAGTCCTTTGAAATGAAATGTAGACTCTAAAAGAATTGCTACCATGTCATCTAGCAATATAATGTCTGGGAGTGAGAGTAGAATGCTATTTTTATTCTCTCTCTCCCCTAGAAATAAATAAATACAGATTGTTTTGCTTATGCAGTCTCTGGCTTCATTAGAATTTTAGTACTTGGAATTTTGACTCAGGTTTGCTGATGAAAGACTACCACCACTTTTACTGAATTATAAAGTGCTGCCTGTGACAGATATGGCAATTTCCTGCAATAGCCTTGAAAAATCTTATAGTATTAAGTTTATGTATTATTGTGGGCCAGGATTGCATGTAACCTCTCCAGTGGGGAGAGAAGATATGAGGTCTGGAAGTCTAAAGGACGATACTAAAAATATGCCAAACAAGAATGGACTTTGGGGACAATGGGTATGAAGGGGATTTCCTGGGGAATACCTAGGGAGAGATTAATGAAAATTCTCCACTTCTGATTATTCAAAAACCCAGCCTTTTGAAACTACACCATGAGGAATGGGTCATAGTCTGCTGATTACTTGTTCCCATGGACTAGAGATCACCTGCCCAAGCAGTGTAAAGAAATGGCTTAACTGCCCAGCCAGGGTTCTGGTTCTGAATCTGAGACAGCTATGAACTTGTAACCACAGTTGTGGGTTTCAAAGGACTGACACCCACCAGAGCCATAGAGTTGGAAGTGACCTATGATGAGCTTTTTAGCATGTGTGCATGTTCTTTTATTGTTTTATTGTTTTCTTTGTAATGCTTTTGTCTGTTACAGCTGTCCCCCTGCTGCATTCCCTTTTCCTCTCTCCTTTCTGTTGGTACCGGGTGTGGCCGCCTCTCCCGGCCATTGTGCTAACTAAAGTCATAGCCCTATTCATAGGAATGGCTTGTACAGACTGACTGGAGCCATTGCTCTGCCTAGGGAGGGGGCTTCTTGCTTTTTGGTTCCTTTGTTCAGGCCCGGGCTCGGTGTAGGAGGCGCTGTCCAGGTTTGCAAGACCTAAAGTGGCCACATAGCTGAGCATATGAGTCATACCTGTGGCTCAGAACATGCCCAGGCATGCCTATGCTTACCTGTAGTTTTCCCTGCCTTCTCTCCTCCCCTGTATCCAGAGAAGTCAATCAAAAGTACTGTTGGGAAACTGCCTAAGTTTGCCTTTAAAACCAGACATTTTCTGATCAGACCCCTGGAGAAGGTCCTTGCTCTGCCACCTGGTCTGGTCAGCTAGGGGTCTTTGGGGGTCCCTCTCCCTGCTCTCGTTTGTTTTTGAGCGTACCCCCGTTTTAAACTCCCCTCCCACGAACAACGAATTTGTGCCTGGAGATCTCCTGATTATTGTAAGCGAATCGAGTCTTCTCTCCATCCTCCGATGCTACTGCCGTTCCTGTCTCTGTGCTTGCTGCTATCTTGGGGATTGGTAAGAAAAAACCTCTTGCACACTCCCCTTGTTTTAACTGCTGGCTTTCTTTTCCCAGCAGGCAGACCCAAGCTAACTCCTTGGTCTGTATCTGTAATCTGTTTTTAGCTCCACAGCAGCACCTTTGCTGCTAGAAATAAAACTGCTGCAGTCACCACTAGTTAACCCCCCCCCCCTTGGAGCTGTATCCTGGGCACACACCACTCTGCCCTCTGGAACTACCCCTAGTATAAGGTGCACCGTTAGTTTTAGTCTAGATAAATTGTAATTTCATTTTGCATAGCTGTGGTTAAGTTAGCTTCTCTGTAAGTAAGTTGTTGCATTGTGTTCTGTTACTTGCTAACTTGTGTAATCTTGGTTAAGATAGATCATAGATAAGATTTTGCTGTGTTCTGTATAAACCCCCCAACCTCATTTCTCTCTCTCTCTCTTTTAATCCCTTCCACCACGTGCTCAACCACCCCCACCCCCCTCCTATAGCTGCCTAACCTCAATTGTCTAGCATAAAAACCCCATTGGTTACCTTTTTCTCTCTAACACACATTTTACATTTACACCACTGTGACCCATTTTTACCTAGAGTTGTTGGTTATTTAACACATTTTACCCATAACTGTTAGTTGGTTATATGCTGCTGTGACACACCCTTTACATAGAAATTGTTAGCTACCTGTTACATTTATACTTCACTGTTAATTGGTTACCAACTGTATTGTACCCCAGTGTATTGTACCCCACTATTGAAACCCCCTATCCTGTTTACTAAAAGAAACCCCTCCCCAATTGTCTACCTTAACAAACCCCATACCCCTCACTATTGAATTTTTCCCTGTTTTTATATTTTCTTAATAGAGTTTATTTTGCACCCCGCCAGTGCAGCAATTGTCCCCCAAGATCCCCTACCTGCTGGCAGGGCCAGCTTTCACCTTAAAAATAAATGTGGGTGCTTAGAAACAGCTGTGTGCACAGGAGCCGACTTCCGGCGGCGCCTGTGGGTGCCATCGCCCAGCGTCATGCCGGGCCCCGCCCCCGACGCCGGGTGACGTTGCGTGGCCCCACCCCCGACGCCGGGTGACATTGCGTGGCCCCGCCCCCGACGCCGGGTGACGTTGCAGGGCCCCAACCCCCGACGCCGGGTGACATCACGGGGCCCCGCCCCTGACGCCGACGCAACGTCGCCCGGCATCGGGGGCGGGGCCCAGCAACATCGCCCGGTGCTGCAGTGAGCTAGGTGTGAGCCCCGGGGCTGGCGGGGAGCTGGGCGTGGGCCACGGGGCAGGCGGGGAGCTGCCCGTGGGTGCTGAGCACCCACCAATTTTTCCCCGTGGGTGCTCCAGCCCCAGAGCACCCACGGAGTCGGTGCCTATGGCTGTGTGGTAACTTATAACTGCCTGCAATACATTGGTCAGAGCCTCTGGAGGGAAAAGCAAAAAGTGTAGTACCTGACCTTTTCGTCAGTTTGGCTTGCTGGGGATATCACAGCATAGGCAGGGAACTGTGCAGCCTTAATGATTCCCCGGTCAGGAGGTCAGAGCTCCGCCCAGCAAAGGTGATGTCTGGAAGCCAGAAGCCTAAAAGTGGATGCCCTTAGTGGACCATGGAAGGGGAACACAGGGTCAGTTGCCCTGAAACTCTGCCACTGCTGACCACACCAAATTAAAATACGGCTAGTCTCTCAAAGGTGACTGTAAAAAACAACAGCAGCATGCTTATTATCCCCCAGTGCCTTTCAGAACAAGTTTGCTCAGTTCACAAGTAAAAAGATGATTTTCCTAACTGCCAGCCCTGAAAACTCAAGTTGTGTTGAGTCAAACTGCGTTCTTTCAGACTTATGCATCAACAACAGCAACAAATATTAGGGAGTAGAGTTAACAGTTCTGCTAATGATATGCAAGGCAGAATAGAAGCCAACTCACTCTTTCAGAGCTGTGCTGACTCTGCAATGCTCACAGGAGTAAAAAGTGGTAAAAAATTATTTTTGTCACTAAAATAATCAGATATGATTTTGAATACACAGAAACATTGGCCCGATCTGGAAGAAAATGCTATTTTATTTTATTTTATTTTTAGTCACCTTTCTGACTTTATCTGCAATTTATACTCGGGTAGTTATTAGCAGTAAAGAAGATAGAGGCCCTTTTCTTGAAATGATATTTATTATGGAAGGCAGTGTTAACATAGGCAGTTATTCATACACCTTGATTGAGACATGAGGCTCATTACATTATTTTTGTTGTTAAAATAAAACGAATTAAAAATGGGTGCACGGAGCCAGGATCAGCCTCAACTCTGCCCACTGTAAGTGACTGCCTGGGATCCTGCACTTCTGAAAGCACCTGCCCAGATCTGGCAACTCATAGGCTAGCCAAATCAGCAAATTCTCCCTAAGGACACTGGACCAGAGGGTAGGGCATCGTCGTCATAGCAAATCCCAAAGGCATGTCACCCCCTTGTAGATAGAGCACCACCCTGATCGTTCTCTAGCTAGATTCTTAAGGTAGTCTGGGTTGATAATCATCACTAATGATCTTACTGCACCACTGAAGCTTTTGGCACCCAAGTGACCACCAGCCATGTAGTGGCATTCTTCGTAAACATGCCTTTGAATTCATTAGGGCAGCTAGTCACCATCTAGTCTCTTCCTCTTTTTTGACAGATGGGAGCAAAAAGAAAAGCAATTCACAGTCCTACCCTCCAGCCTTCAAACCAGACTCCTTGTCTATCACAAAACAGGTCCTACATGAATATGAATAAAACTGTAAAGTTAAAAGCACTGGTCTGACTTCACTATAAAATGCTGTCACCGATCCTGTGAGTCCTGTTGTTTCAGATTTTTAGTAGACACCGTTGTCAAGATTGAAAATTTCTAAAAGTTCTCATCATTTTGTACCTAATTTACTGGCGGGAACTGGTGACCCTTTTATAGCATATTGCTTATCTAATCTTTTTCCTTGTTGTGTTCTTGCATTGGGAGAAGGGCTGCCTGCTATGACTTGGAGAGAAATTTTAGAACACCACGATGCTGAGTGGAAATGAAAAATGCAGGTGTAATTTATCTGGGAATAATATAATGCATTAAGGAGACAAATATGACAATATTTATTCTACTTTCTTCCTTGCAACATTAGATTACACTGGCTCTGTGATTATATTCCATTAGAAACATGCATTAGTATTCCCTCTCTCTGGCCATATAACAGTCCAATTATTAGTACATCCACAGAGGGTGACCAGATGTCCCTATTTTATAGAGACAGTCCCGATTTTGGGGTCTTTTTCTTATATAGGCTCCTATTACCCCCCACCCCCTGTCCCAATTTTTCATACTTGCTGTCTGGTCACCCTACATTCACACGAAGAACTGTGTCCAGTTTTTGGTGCCAGAGTGTAAAAATACATTGAGAAACTGCAGGAAATTCAGAGAAAGGTAAGTAAAATGGAGGAGGACTTGAAAAAATTCTCATACCAGTATGAGCCAAGACTGAGAGAATTACACAAGTATGATTTAGGGGGAAAGGAGACTAAGAATTGACATGAGAAATGTATCTAAATAGCTTACAATGTTTTCCTGTAGGAATAGTTAGATAAGAAGATAGTCTTCCAAAGCCAATTATAAAAGCTCTGTCACTGGAGATATTCCAAGATAGAGTAAAGCCCTTGTGAATATTCAGTAAAGATGCTCTTGCATATTGCACAGGGTGGACTGCCAGATCTTTTCCACCTTAATAACTGTGACTACTGTAACTTAAAAAGCTTGAACTGTGATCCTTATGCATAACTATGCCTCTGTTAAAAATGAAAATTTAATTCACAAGAAATGAATCATCAGTTCTGAGCAAACAGATGTTCTCCCAATACTTGAGTTTTCACCATCTTAACCCTGTCCCTTTATGAATTATGAAGATATGCCTTGTATTTGGCACCACTTCAGGACCATAAGTACAACTCAGAGCACAAAGCTGAGCAGAAGCAGAAATATACTTTAGCAATACCTTTGTATTCCCAGGCAATTAACAAACAGAAGATCCTTGGACCCACTTGAAACTAATGCAAAAATAAAATTTTATTACATGAAACTTTTCATACTTTTATATCCCAAAGCAGACTAAAAAGCAATTTGCATAAAATATACTCTAAAAAGAACTTGTGAAAGGGACCAGATTGACAGCACTAGAGTCTGAAGTTCTCTATCAGTAGAATAGATTCATGAGCAAAGGGAGAGGAAATTTGCTTGCATGGTTACATCTCTAGTGCACCTCATCCATTCCTGACAGGAAGAGACCAGCTCAAGTGTTGAAAGGGTAGGATTAGTTCCAGCACTCACCCAAACCTTCCCATCTCTGTTTAAAGTGCCAAGAGGAGTGTAAGTATACACCAGTTGCAATGTGGGTTCCTGTTAATTGGGAATTAGATGGAAACCATCATTTAATTTCACAAAGGCTGCTCTTTTGGTCACTACTAGCCTGGGATGAATTCAAAGCAATGGCCATTTTCAGTCTTTAGTCTTACAATGTAACAAACTAGTAGTACACTGTGTGATGTAACCCCCACAACTTCTGGATGTGATGTTCTAGTGGCACCAAGACCACTTAGAGAGAGAGATAAAATGAGCCTGCTTTACAGCTTTAGCTAACAGTCAGCTGGCTTTTAGCTCACGGAGTAAAGGCTCATATGCACTAAGCTCCAGAGGTCCAAGTTTTGATGCCAGCTCCTGCTAGGGTGACCAGACGTCCCGATTTTATCGGGACCGTCCCGATAAAATCGGGACCGTCCCGATTTTTGAGCATGTGTCCCACGTCCCGACCGATGGTCGGTCGGGACGCCTTTTGTCCCGATTTTCAGTTTTTGTTTTTTTGCTCCACAGCTTCCGGTGGAGGCTCTTCCGTTTCCGGCGGCCCCGGAGAGAAGCCCCAGAGAGAAGCACTCGGGAGTGCCCAGAGGATTCCGGAGGCAGAGGGTTTTGGTTTTTTTTGCTCAACAACTTTGAGCCTCTTCCGTTTTTGTTTTTTTTTTGGTGAGAAGTCCCGATTTTCGGGTCTTCTCATCTGGTCACCCTAGCTCATGCTAAGATTGCAGGCATTAGCTAAGGAATGACAAACTCATAGCTGGAGACGAGACTAATTCACATGTATGTTAGTTTTACTCAAAATAGGTATTAGTTTTTTAAGAATGTATTTAGTGTTTAGACTCTATGAAATGCTTGTAAGATGCTGCATGCATTAATCTCACTTGTAATGTGAGATTCCATGCTATAAGAAAATATGTAAGTTTTACTATATAACTTTGAAGTTTGCTCTGAACTTGTGCACCCAGGCATAGGAATCTCACACACACACACACACACAAGAATGGCCATACTGGGTCAGACCAAAGGTCCCAGTGGCGCATGCGCGCGCACACACGCACATACGCACCCATTCAGGACTATCAAAATTTAAGTTGGTCATTATAAGACAAAAGCTTTGTTAATTGCCCCATCCACCCACAGAGAAGTACATGCAGAAGGCCTCGGCCCACCGCTTGGAATGCTTGAAAAGGGAAATAAAAATAGTTGATGTGAAGATTTGTGATCTCTTTGGTGTTTGAACTCTCACAGGACCAGAGAAACTAAACTGAAGCCAAAGATCCCCAGGGGTTACCTCCTGGGTCTGTCCTGAAAGACACTTTGAATTGACAGATCAGTACACCTCCATCACTCTTAGATGATAACTCATTTGTATGTTTAAGTGTAGTAGCCGTGTTAGTCTGTGTCAGCAAAACGAAAATAAGAAAGAAAAACTTGTAGCACCTTAGAGACTAACACATTTATTTCAGCATAAGCTTTCGTGGGTTAATACCCACTTCATCGGATGCATGGAATGAAACACACTGCAGACAGATATTTATACAGTCAGAGAAACATAAGGTCCAGGTGTATAGACCAATCTTAAGAGGCTAATTAGTTGAGAGGAAACATGACAGCAGGGGAAGAAAAAGCTTTTGAAGTGATAAACAAGATGGTCACACAGGTGTGAATGAGGATCGTTAACTTAAGGGAAATAGATTCAATTAACATAATGGCCGAGCCATTCCAAATCTCGATTTAATCCGGAGGCAACGCAATCTAGTTTGCATATCAATTCGAGTTCAATAGTTTCTCTTTGAAGTCTGCTTTTGGAGTTAATCTGTCGCAACACTGCTATCCTCAAATCTGTCACTGAGTGATCAGGGAGGTTGAAGTGTTCACCTACTGGTTTTTGAATGTTATGATTCCTGATGTCAGATTTATGTCCATTTATTCTTTTGCGTAGAGACTGTCCGGTTTGGCCAATGTACATGGCAGAGGGGCATTGCTGGCACATGATGGCATATATCACATTGGTAGATGTGCAGGTGAATGAGCCCCTGATGGCGTGGCGGATGTGATTAGGCCCTGTGATGGTATCACTTGAATCGATATGTTGACAGAGTTGGCATCGGGCTTTGTTGCAAGGATAGGTTCCTGGGTTGGTGTTTTTGTTGTATGGTGTGTGGTTGCTGGTGAGTATTTGCTTCAGGTTGGGGGGCTGTCTGTAAGCAAGGATTGGTCTGTCCCCCAAGATCTGTGAGAGTGAGGGATCATCTTTTAGGATAGGTTGTAGATCTTTGATGATGCGCTGGAGAGGTTTTAGTTGGGGGCTAAAGGTGACGGCTAGTGGTGTTCTGTTATTTTCTTTTTTGGGCCTGTCTTGTAGTAGGTGACTCCTGGGTACTCTTTTGGCCCTGTCGATCTGTTTTTTCACTTCAGCAGGTGGGTATTGTAGTTGTAAGAATGCTTGATAGAGATCTTGTAGGTGTTTGTCTCTGTCTGAGGGATTGGAGCAAATGCGGTTTTATCTTAGAGCTTGGCTGTAAACAATGGATCGTGTGGTGTGTCCAGGATGGAAGCTGGAAGCATGTAGGTAAGTATAGCGGTCAGTAGGTTTCCAGTATAGGGTGGTGTTAATGTGACCATCACTTATTAGCACAGTGGTGTCTAGGAAATGGACCGCTTGTGTGGACTGGTCTAGGCTGAGGTTGATGGTGGGATGGAAATTGTTGAAATCATGGTGGAATTCCTCAAGGGCTTCTTTTCCATGGGTCCAAATGATGAAGATATCATCAATGTAGCGCAAGTAGAGTAGGGGTGTTAGGCGACGAGAGCTGAGGAAGCGTTGTTCTAAGTCAGCCATAAAAATGTATGTATATGTTTGCTTGCTTTAACCTGTAAATAAATCGCTCATTTCTTTTTCCTAGTTAATAAACCTTTATATAGTTTATTAAGGGATTGGCTACAGGGATTGTCTCTGGTGTAAAATCTTCAGTACCAATGGGTCTAGGGACTGGTCTCTTGGGACTGGAAGCCACTTGAATATGGTGTGATTTTTGGTGTAAGTGACCATTTATCACTAAATCCAATCTGCCTGGGTGGCAAGATAGACTAGAGCGTCTAAGGGGTCTGTGACTCCATAGGGAGACTGTTATCGTGATCCTGGAGTTCACATTTGTTAGTGCCTTGGTGAAATCTTGTTATAGAGCATACCGCTAGTTTGGAGTGTCTGCCCTGTTTTTGACTGTCTGCCCTGAGGCAGGCAATCCTGGTCATGAACCACTCTAGGTAGGGTGACTCATTGACAAGATAGAGAAATGCAACAGGCCTTATGGACACAGAAATAGCTCATATACCGCTTTGGACATCAGAAGCTCCTCGTTCAATAAAAGCATGCCTGACTTTAAGTACTCCATTGGTATTTACTACATTTATACAGTAAGCAGTAATCATGAAGAATATGTTGTTGCTTAATCTGAAATAATAGTCACATAAATATATGTATTTTGTATGGACATGTTTAAATGCACAGAGACAGGGTGTTTGCTTGCACTTATAACGTGTGTTCCCCTGCCCCTCCATGAACTTTTAGCTAACGACTTGGCCCAGAGAAGAGTAGCTCACTTAACAGCACACACTGACACTAGATGGTTTGATTGCAAACTTTAATGGAAGGTACCAATTTAAAGTCTGCTTTATTTATTTCATTGCACCACAGTAGTCAGGAAGGAATGTAATCTCACACATCTGAAAGTAGACTCTCTCCTTCTCTATTAATACTGTCAATGATCTAAACACCCAAGAGTTTATTCCAGCAAGAGTTACTATCCTCACCATTGGCCAAAGAAAAGGCAAATTAATGTATTTCTGAATAATCTTGAAGGCACGATGTAAAATATGCAATGAGGAGCTTCCAGTTAGATTAATTTAGCACAGGTCCTACTGCCTAAGCCAACAGAAGGTTCACATTTGTAGAGCCTCTGTCTTTGAACCATAAGGATCCCCATCACAGTTTCAGTTGCAATGATGTGCTGCATACACAAACAGAACCCAGCCACCCGTGAGAAGACTCTGGTAATGGATTAACTTTTGTCTTTCTTCTGGATACTTCTTCATGAAACACAACATGAGATAGCAAGTATGGTGAATGCTACAATTGCATTCCCCTTCTCTCAGAGGCTGTCACTTTGGTGATGCTGTGAGCGCCAGATGACCCATGATACCTGATTTGTCTTTAAATACATAGTCTCTATAACTAAAATTTCAAGGGTAAATATTTTAATGAAAAAGAAACACCACAAATAGCAATGTTGTCAGTAATTTTCTTCCTTACAGTGATGGGGTCCTATGAATCTGGTCCAGAATGAGGCAGAAAAGGGAAAGCCTCATTTCATCTGAAAGCACTTTCAGCAATTGTTATATTTTTATAGGCTGGATTTATTCTGCCCAATTTATACCTGTTTTCCTCCAGTTCCAGTAACAGTCCAGTTTATCCAAAGCAAAAGTAAAAAACAAAACCACTCCCAAACAACATACTATAGATTGTTCATCAAAATAAAAGATTAAAGAGAAGAAGAGAGTTAAGGAAGAAGCAACACAGGGGGACTGGATGATTCAAAGGATTGATAACAAGCAATAGAACCTTTAGTTAAAAAGTCTCTTACGACAATACTAACTGCAAATAGTTGGCTGAGTGGCTAAGACAGAAAAAATCATATTGCCTCTATATAAATCCATGGTATGCCCACACCTTGAATACTACATGCAGATGTGGTCACCCCATCTCAAAAAAGATATATTGGAATTGGAAAAGGTTCAGAAAAGGGCAACAAAAATGATCAGGGGTATAGAACGGCTTCCGTATGAGAGAGATTAATAAGACTGGGACTTTTCAGCTTGGAAAAGAGGCGACTAAGGGGGGATATGATAGAGGTCTATAAAATCATGAGTGGTATAGAGAAAGTAAATAAGGAAGTGTTATTTACTCCTTCTCATAATACAAGAACAAGGGGCCACCAAATGAAATTAATAGATATCAGGTTTAAAACAAACACAAGAAAGTATTTTTTCATGCAACGCACTGTCAACCTCTGGAACTCCTTGCCAGAGGGTGTTGTGAAGGCCAATACTTATAACAGGGTTCAAAAGGGAGCTAGATAGATTCATGGGAAATAGGTCCATCAGTGGCTATTAGCCAGGATGGGCAGGGATGGTGTCCCTAGCTTCTGTTTGCCAGAAGCTGGGATCGGGTGGCAGGCAGAGGTGAAAGTAAGCCGGTCCGATCCGGGTAGCGGCGGCTAGGCTCTGGCGGGGATTTAAAGGGCCCAGGGCTCCGGCCGCTGCGGGGAGCCCTGGGCCCTTTAAATCCCCACCAGAGCCCGGCTACCAGAGCCCCGGGGCTCTGGCAACCGGACTCCAGCAGGGATTTAAAATGCACGGAGCTCTGCGACAGCCGGAGCCCCGGGCCCTTTAATTCACCCTGGGGCTCCCAGCTGCCTCTGCAGCTGGAAGCTCTGGGGTGATTTAAAGGCCCTGGGACTCCCAGCCAGAGCCCCGGGACCTTTAAATCGCCTCTTCCGGTTGAGGCCATGCCTCTTCTGGTTGAGGCCACGCCCCCACCCAGCATACCGGTAAGTCCTGTAAGTTACTTTAACCCCTGGTGACAGGGCATGGATCACTTGAAGATAACCTGTCTGTTCATTACCTTTGGGGCATCTGCCATTGGCCACTGTCAGAGGACAGGATACTGGGCTTGATGGACCTTTGGTCTGACCCAGTATGGCCGTTCTTATGTTCTTATGAGTGAAGAGAAGTTTCACTCAACTTAACATTTCTCTCACTGTCCTCCATTCTCTCCCTAGCCTCCACCACAGGTCCCATGTGACCCCCATCTCCCCCCATATACCTGGGGCTGTATGTGCCATCCCTTTACCCCACGCTTTTTCTCCTATGCCAGGTTTCCCTATTGAGCCCCTCATGCCATGGACTCTGTGTCTTGCCCCCATTCTGCCCTTTACCCCCAACACCCATATGTTTTTTCCCTTTCTCCTTTCTTCTTTCCTTTCTCTTTCAGGGTGTCAACAGGCAGAACACTACTGATTTTGGTGAAAATTGGAAAAATTCAAAGGCAACAATGGGAGATGCAATAAGGAACATCTGGTTAGCAGACCAAGCTGTTTCAACCACCTCTGTAATTCTCTATAGATGATTCAAGGGTCCATAATGATAAATCACCACCACTAGCAGGTAGATGCAGCTTACCTGCTGAAAAATACTGGACAATATATTATCACAGGCACACATGCCTCATGGGATTTCTCACACAGAGGATACTATAGGAACCCTGAAATGGAACACATGAAAAAGAGAGGCACTACATTGTGAAATGATGTTAATAGGAGGAAATGAACCAGTGCAGACGTCATCGTCATATCTTCCTGATATTGCCAACTCTTTTAATTTTATCATGATTCTCACAAATTTTTCATGTTTTCCTTAAAGCTGTTGGAATCATGCTATTACATGAGAATCTCAGCTCTTATTAAAGGCTCTAGTCGTCATGGTTGCAGAGAAAAGCTTGAAAACATGGAGCAAATGCACCCTAAAGGCTCAAAAGCCAGAAGGCAAAGAAAAAGAACCCAACATTTTAAAAATACCTCATGATTTTTAAGCCAACCTCATGATTTTGGGGAACCGGACTAGTGATTTTTGAAGTTTGAACTATCTTGCTCATACTGGAAGGAAAATATAACAGAGGGCTCCACTTTAGCTGGAGCCAGTGTTATGTTCCCTAATGTAAATATTGCAACCAGCCATTACAACTAGAGCTAGTCTGGACCATTATTCCATCAGAAAACACCAATTCTTCTTGTGGAACATCCTGCTGCCTAAATCTTGGCAGAGAACCTGGAATGGTTCACTTTATTGCATAATCCACTTTAAAGTTGGAGTCAATCTGCCAAACCATAAATCTTTTTACCTTCCAGAAGTTACACACCGAAGAAAAGGTAGTAGCTCACACTATCTGGCACAGCCACTTAATGGCTGTCTTTAAGGAAACTAGACTATTGGCTGCAGTTCCCAGCCAACATAGTTCCTTCTGTTCTGTGACACAGCAATTTCCAGAAAGTCTTTTGGCACTATGGACAAGGAGACCTTTAACAACTTCAGCGTGTCATGTTAAGGTTACTCTCTAAAACAAATGGAGAGGGGGAGGGAGCATGTGTATGTCCGTGTTCTGGTAACTGAAGTTCTTTCTAATGGATCCAAGAGTGCTACTCGTAGAAGGAGCGACTAAAAGCCTCCAGTATCCACTCAGTTGTACTTTACTAAGGGTCACACACAACACTCTTTCGAATTCATAATGTTAATGGAGTTTCTTAGGAATGAGACAAGAGAAAGCAGCTCTCAACCTTCTCCCTATTTCCTCATTGAGCACGAATCTTGTTATATAAACCTCTAAGGACAGAACTACAAGTGGCAGCAGTTTTGAACTAACAGTCTGAAAAGACAATATTAAAAGTGGTCTCTAACTGGATGTGAGACAAGTTTCTGCTGGCAAAACATCACAGACAAGAGGATCAGAGGAGGAGTGTAGTGAGGTACACACTGGGCCCCTCTGGTTTCGGCCCCTATGGCCCTCTCCAACCAGTCAGGAACACCTCAGCTTGATGCAACACCAGTGTTTTATATTTACAGTGGTTTTCCCACCACCACTTTCCACCTATGTACAGGTTTTGCAGCCAACTTTGCCAAGTGCAGGCCTGGCCAGCAACAGACCAGAAGGCTTCCACCGCCCTCAGTGCCAGGTCTTTCTCTTCCTCCCTTCTCTCTGGCTTCCTCACAGCCTTTATAGCCCTGGCTAATGAAGCTGGCAGGTGCTGCCCATTACCAGGCAGACAAAGGGCTATCCAGCCAGCCCCAATCCATTCCCCTGGATTGGGGCTGATTAAGTGCATCTCACTCACTCTATCACACACCTTCTCCCTTAAGCAACCTCTAGGTTTGGCCTAGCCCGGCCTCTTCTCCCTCTACCAGGGGGGTTACTCCAGGGGAGTCCCTCACCTCCCACTGGGTGATCTCTGGGATCATCCTTGTGGGGTTCATTCATCCCCAACCCACACAATGTACACTGGGTAGGGAGTGGTCGGCCCCACAAGTCTGCTGCACCCATAGGTCTTCACTCCAGTCACAGCCTCGGGTTTGTTCCCTCAGCTGCTCCCCCTTTTTCCCTGGCAGGGGATCAGGGTTAGTCCGGCCTTCCTCCAGGACACCCAGGACCTTGGTTCTGGTACCCTGCCCAGGGGGGTCCATAAGAATGGCCATACTGGGTCAGACCAAGGGTCCATCTAACGTGGTATCCTGTCTTCCGACAGTGGCCAATGCCAGGTGCCCCAGAGGGAATAAACAGAACAGATAATAATCAAGTGATCCATCCCCTGTCACCCATTCCCACCTTCTGGCAAACAGAGTCTAAGGATACCATCCCTGCCCATCCTGCCTAACAGCCATTGATGGACCTATCCTCCATGAATTTATCTAGTTCTTTTTTGAACCCTGTTATAGTCTGGGCCTCCTTATCTGGGGGTTCTGTTTTGGGTTACTCCCTGGGTCCCTCCCACTCTACTCCTCGGGTCTCCTTACCTGGGGGTTCTATTCTGAGGCACTCCTTTGGGCCCTCCCCCTCTGCTCCTTTTCCTTCCCTATTTGGGCTCTGTGGTGTAGGGTTTTTTCCTTGTTTTCCCTGGGGATCTTGGTCCTCCCCCTGACCAGTGTAGGGGGTTCTTCTCCCTTCTTCAGGGTCACTCCCCTTTTCCTTCTGGTGGGTCTCCTCCGACTGTCTCCTTTCCCTTTTGGGAGGGGGTCCCAGTCTGTCCCCAGCACCACTGGGTACGGTAACCCCTCCACTACCCCAACCCATTTCCAGGCAAATCTGCCCTTTGCTTCCAGGGGCACCTGGGCCATGGGGCCGTGCTTCCAATCTCCATGGATGCACTCTAGCTTTTTCCTCACTCTGGGGATAAGCCAATGTGGCTTTACCAGCCCCCTCTGGATGAGCGAGCAGTCCAAGGCCGTGTCCACCAGGCCCCTCTAGGGCTTCCTTCCCACTCGCACTGGAATGGTGGCTAGTCCTCACCCATTCCCCTGCCCCCCAATGTTAGTCCAGCCACAAAACTCAGCTAGGCTGCATTCCATCTCCGGGTAGTCCCCCTTTTTATGTCCTGGCCACTCACACTTCCAGTACACGAGCTGTCCAGGGAGACTGGGGACTCCCCTGGTTTCCTCCTTCTTCCTCTCTGGGCCCTTCCCGGGGGAGGGTTTCTTGGGGAGTTTTCCCCACTCTAGGGCTCAGCAGGTCCAACCCGCCTTTCGGTGGAAGTCAGGCTCCATGTACTCCTCCGTTAACTTAACAGCGGCCTCCACGGTGCCCAGCTGGTGTCATCTGACCCAGACTCGCATGTTCCCTGGGAGGCCCTGTAAAAACTGCTTGAGGATCACCTGGTCTGTGATTTCCCCGACCGTTTGGGTATCCAGCCAATACGTGGCCCAGTCTGTCAGTTTCTGGGCCAAGGCTTGGGGCCACAAACCCTCCCGTTCACTGGGCCGACCGAAACTTCTGCCTGTATTTCTCCACCGACAGCCCTACACAGTCTAGGATGGCCAGCTTCACCACCTCATAGTCTTTGGCCTGGTCGTTTCTCAGCATCATATAGGCGGCTTGACCCTCGCTGGCCAGATACGGAGCCAGTTGTAGGGCCCAGGTTGCCCTATCCGATCCAGCGCCTGTGGCTACCCATTCAAAGGTACAAAGGAAGGCATCCGGGTCATTGGCAGGGCCCATCTTACACAGGCCTAACACCATCACATGGGTGCCCTCACCTCCCAGGGGACTCACCAGACTTTGTAGGAGCAGCTGCTACACATTGGCCTGCTCCTTTATAAAGTCCTGGAGAGTTTTCTGTTGCTCTGCCTGCCAGGCGAGTAAGGCCTGCCTCTCTAGCTGGTGGGATTGCTGGAAGGCTTGCAGTGCTTTCTGCATCTCCTCCTGTTGCTTTGCTAGCCACTGCAGGGCTCCTTCCATCTCCAGTATGATCCAAGTTATTGTTATGTGAGCTGTATAAACATGACACAGATGTGAACTGCATGGGAACATAGATTTATATGGTGAACTTTCTTTGACCTTTAACATTCTAAAGTTAATCCATGTTGCCCAGTGTTCTGACCCCATCCTGCCTGATCTTCAAATCCTTTCACTGGCTTCCCCTAGTCTTCCATATCAAATATAAGCTCCTTGTCTTTATCCTTCAGCGCCCTACCCACCTTAGCTCCTACCCACTTCTACCTTCCTATCTCTTTTTGTTCTTTCCAAGTCATGTAGCTAACAATCACTCTTCTCACCCCCTTGTCTCCAAAGTCAGGGAAGTGCTTTGAGATTGGAAGTACAGCAGTTACTGGGAGCTGATGAGAAATTTTGTATTTTGGGGGATCCCAAGCAGGGTCACAGTACCCATACCACACAGAAAAAACTTTTCACAAGGGGAAAGGGAATAGAGGAATCTGTATACTTATGCTCTCGCTCTCTCTCTCTCTCTCACTCACACACAGCCACACCCACACACCCCACACTGTACACTGCCATTACCTGATGCTGTCACTTCTGAGAAAATGATTTTAAATGACTTTGGTTACCCTTCTGACCACATGGGGGAGGGGGTGTAACAACAGCCAATAAGGAAACCAAAGACAACTCCATATGATCCATCTCCAAACACCAGCTTGAAATGCAAATAAAAGAATATTCATATCCATGTGAATAATTTTTTGCAGTTTTCCTAATAGCAAAGTTTTTCCTTAGAGATCTCAATTTTTTTAATGATTTGTTTCCATTTTGCAACATTTTTTCCAGCTTTAAAAATGTGCACGTTTGTAAACAAAAATTGTTTGCAAAACTTGTACCCAACTCTAAATTCAAGTTGGACAGCATTTGAACAAGAAATGTGCAACTGTTTTTCCACAAACAAATAGGCTACATGTATTCTGACTGTATAGAATTCTGAGACAATTCTAGCAAGGTAGGCTGCATTAATTCTATATTGAACGTAAATACTAAAATCAGACAAAGCCATCAGAAAAGTCCAATTTTCCCACCATTTTTGGTGGACCCCATACTTCTCCCTAAGATAATACACAGTACAAACTAATTTATATCCTTGGTTTCTGTCACCAGCCCCAGCAACTTATTCCTTATGTATATTCTGTACAAAATAGTTTGAACCAAGTTTTCTATTTTCTTCAAGTTTCTCATTTTTATATAACCCCTAGTTTTTTTATCCTATACCATTGTTTATTATTATCTATCCTGCAGTAGCACCTAGAGGCCTCAGCTTCATTGTGCTACTCACTAGACAATCCAGTGTCCCTGCCTCAAGGAGCTTACAGCTGCTTGCTGTCTAAGATGAGACAGCAAGCAGATACACCAAACCGAGGGCGTTCGGGAGAATGCAAGTTAACAGTCAGATGATTATGAACAGCTTGATAAGCCACAGTCACAGCACACCAACAGCCTAATCATGTCAAATTTTTGCAGGCATCACAGCAAAGGTGAGTTAGGAAGGGATTTGAAGCAGGACAATATCAGCACAAACAATTCCTTGCTATTAACTTTTCCAAGTACTTTGCTAATTGTGACCGCTTGTTTAAGTTCACCTTCAAGTCTCCTCCCACCTTCCTTGATTTTTCCTCCTAATCTAGACTCTTGAGACATGGTATCAGTGCATAGAACTCTGTCCAAAGTAATTCCATCCATGATGTGGTATGGTGCTCAAACCACTGTCTGGATGATTCCCAGGTCCCTCTCTTCCCTTCTCACAATAGAAGTAATATCTTGAAGAATCAGAGGCACAGTGTGTAGATGTCTCATCTCATTTCAGCCAGTCACCTGCAGGGGTCAGTAAGGGGTTCCTAACCCACTCCTCGATTCTGGGAAGAGGGAGGAAATCTCCTTCCTCTGAAGCATTAGGGATGGCTATTACTGGAGATGAGGCATTGGACAGGGATGGCCACATCTCTGAGATACTACCTAGTATTCTCTCTCAGGTGCTTGGCAGGCTGGTTCTTGCTCACTTGCTCGGGGTCTACCTGATCCCCATACATGGATTCGGGAAGGAATTTTCCCCAGGTCAGTTTGGCAATGATCTTGGGGTGAGGGTGTGTGTGACGTTGTACCCCATAAGGCTTTATGGAAATATGCTTATAAATGTATATATGACATAACTGGAATATGTTTTTATGTTACATATGCCATGTAACATATCTCTGTAAAGGTTATGATCTACTGAATCGATTCCTCCTATTTGTATGCATATATCATTTTCATGTTCGAAGTTATGAATATTGGCTGTGTACTTGCTTGATATCTAAGTAGCCTTAGTAAAGCATTTGGTCAGCTTCTTGAGAAAGGAATGTGCAAGTTAAGTGCCCAGTCAAGAAGCACTTAACGTACAATGGATCTTGGAAGGCTCCAATCCTCATAAGAAGTCTACTTGAGGACATTCAAGGCAGCATGTGAACCATGGCTGCTACCTGTAAGTTCTGAGTCATATGTGGACATGTGACTTGCCCATGTGACTCCAAAACTCCATCTTGGAGTTTGCATAGGAGAGGGGAGGGGGTCTCCACCCACAAGAGAAAGTCTATTTAAATCCCTGAGAGACCCTCTATTTTTGTCTTCAGCTGGCTCAAGATATAGCCTCTCCACCCCCACAGATATCTGAAAGAAATTGGAACAAAGGACAGTAACTACAGGGGGTGTGAGTGATTGCTGGACCCAGACTAGAAGGAGACTAGTCTGTAAAAGGAAGCTTATTGGAATATCTCTGAGGGTGAGATTTTATCTGTATTCAGTCTTCTTACGGAATGATGCATGGGCTTGCATGTTTTATTTTATTTGCTTGGTAATTCACTGTGTTCTGTCTGCTATTACTTGGAACCATTTAAATCCTACTTTCTGTATTTAATAAAATCACTTTTTACTTATTAATTAACCCAGAGTATGTATTAGTACTGGGGGTGGGGGGCAAACAGCTGTGCATATCTCTTTATCAGTGTTATAGAGGGCCAACAATCTATGAGTTTACCCTGTATAAGCTTTATATAGGGTAAAACAGATGTATTTGGGGTTTGGATCCCATTGGGAGTTGGGCATCTGAGTGTTAAAGACAGGAACACTTCTTAAGCTGCTTTCAATTAAGCCTACAGCTGTTAGGGGACGTGGTTGAGACCTGAGTCTGGGTTTGCAGCAGGCTAGCAGGTCTGGCTCAAACCAGGCAGGGCTCTGTGTTGTGTATTTGGTTGTCGTGGTAACAGCACCTTGTTGTTGCTATGGCAACTGAGTTAGATTATTAGGGGATAGCCCAGCCAGTTTTGGCTGGTTTGGTCAGTTCAGTGTGTGAAGAATAAAGCACTGCTTCCGTGGCTCTCAGCTCTCTGTCTCAAATGATTTCTTCCTAAGCCTGCTTCCCCTAGGATACAAAAGAGTGGCGACGAGGATGGGATCCCTGTGCTGCCCCAGCAACAGAAGGAAGAAGTAGTCAAGGTAAAAAGAGAAAAGAAAAAAAACCTACCAAAATCTTTTAGCTGTTGGAAGGGGGTGAGAACTGGTTTGTTTTCACTGACTGTGAAACCTGAAACTAAAACCATGGCTACACTTACAGGGCCACTGGAACCTTTTGAGGAGAATATAGTGCAATGGCATGTGTATACTGAGCATTTTGAGCTTTTTGTGATTGCAAATGACATTACAGAAGAGAAGAAGGTGCCAGTATTCTTAAGTGTTGTGGGGGCTAAGACCTACTCCCTGCTACGCAGCTTACTACACCCTGTTAAGCCTGAGACCAAATCTTACAGTGACATTGTGGAAATCCTGGGGTTCCATTTTTCCCCAAAACCACTGGTAATTGCTGAAAGATATAGGTTCCACAGACCAAAAAGAAGATGAAACAGTTGTACAATTTGTAGCAACTTTAAAAAGGCTAGCAGAACACTGTGAATGTAAGGAGATGTTAAATGATGCCCTGTGTGACAGGTTAGTGTGTGGCCTATACAGTGAAGCTATGTGGAAGCGCCAATGACAGAGGCTCAGCTTACCTTACAGAAGGCTGTTGATATTGCAGTCTTCATGGAACTGGCTACAAAGGATGCGCAATACATCGGTGCATCCCCTAGGGTGCATAAGGTGTCGCAAGAACCTACTCACAAAACTGTGCAGAGTCAGGAATGTTACTGCTGTGGTAAGCCGGGTCACCAGACATCAGAATACTGGTGTAAGGACCTGGTGTGTTGACACTGTGGCAAAAAGGGATGCATTGAGTGTTCCTGTAAACAAAATAAAAAGAGGCCTGTGGTCTGGCCGACCAAAAAAGGAAACCTGCATACCCTAGAGCAGACCCAGGATGACCAAGGTGACACCTCATCACAAGAAGAAGTGCCACTGCACGTTTTGTCTTTGGCAGTGGGCTCACATGGATACTGGGTAACCCCGTTGTTGGATGGCAAACCTATATGCATGGAACTGGACACCGGTGCAGCCGTCTTGCTGGTCTCCGAGACTGTGTATAACGAAAAGCTACAGCATCTTCCGCTTAAGGCAACAAAAATTGTTCTGAAGATGTATACGGGAGAAGCTGTGCCCATATTGGGCACTATTGATGTTAAGGTGGAGCTCAATGGACAGGCTGCTAAATTGCCACTGTTTGTGGTGATAGGTAATTACCCAGCCTTTATGGGTCGGTCTTGGCTTGGGAAGATTCAGCTGAACTGGGCAGAAGTCTCTATAATGCAGTCCACTACTGCAGAGTACTATCCAAAAACAACGGGGACTCTTTAGTCATTTCGGTTTGCCAGAACAACTTGTGAGTGACAATGGACCGCAGTTCGTCTCTCAGGAGTTTTGAAATTTTATGAAGGCAAATGGGATACACCACATCACTTCAGCACCATATCATCCATCCACCAACGGATTAGCTGAAAGATTTGTGCAGACAATGAAACAAGCTTTGAAATCAGCAAGGGGACAACACTCCATTCAAAAGCGTCTGGACACCTTCTTACTGTCCTACAGAAACAAACCTCATGCTACGACCAAGGCATCCCCGGACTTTCTAATGATGGGACAACAGCTGCGCACTTGCTTTGATCTGCTGAAACCTTTTGAACCCAGACAAATTGTGCAACGTCAGCGGCAATATCAAGTCATCAGACGTGCACCCAGAGCAAAGGACAGAACCTGTAGCTCGGGACAGCCAGTTTTGGCTCGGAATTATACTTCTGGAGCTAAATGGGTCCCTGCCGTGATCATCGCTCAAACAGGACCTGTTTCCTACACAGTCCGGACTGCAGAGAATCTCACCTGGCGACGTCATGTAGATCAGCTGTTGCCAGGTCATGCCAGTCCTCAGGACACATCTTCAGTTAAGTTGTCTGACTTCACCTCTTCTGGTGAGACACCGAATCAAGAATCACCTGTTCCTGACTGTTCTCCTCCATTACTGCCAGCAGCTGAGATACCTCCTTGCCCCGAACAAGCTGATACCACCTCCTCACCCGTTCGCACTACGACCCCTTAGCCCATTGTTAGGGCTGCGCCCACGGTACTTCCGGGTGCAACAACACCAGGAGTTCGCCGCAATCCACCTTGAGACAGAAGACTTCCTCAATGGCTGGATCTTTAGCTAGGGCAAACCCACGGTTATGGGGCACAATAATCCCTGGATTTTAGCCGGGAATGGAGGCAGTCCCTCCTTCTCTAGTTTAGTGTTTGTTTTATTTAGGGAATGTTCTTATTAAGGGGGGAGGAATATGTTGTGTATTTGGTTGTCATGGTAATAGCACCTTGTTGTTGCTATGGCAACTGAGTTAGATTATTAGGGGATAGCCCAGCCAATTTTGGCTGGTTTGGTCAGTTCAGTGTGTGATGAATAAAGCGCTGCTTCCATGGCTCTCAGCTCTCTGTCTCAAATGATTTCTTGCTAAACCTGCTGCCCCTAGGATACAACACTCTGGAGTGCCACGCTGACAGGGCAGGAAAGCAGGGGCAGAAGTAGTGTTGGCACATCAGTTAGCAGTTCCCAAGTGGGCTTCAGTGATCCAACCCATCACAGTGGGTTGCCTTCTTCTGCAGCGTGTGGGTGCAGGTCACTTGCTAGGATTATCGGGGCATATCTCACAATCATTACAGTGGTAGGAGCTTGGGTACTCATGCACCTCAGTCCCTCCTAGTCTCTGTCTGTGGCACATAGTCTTATCTCCTGTGAGCTGTGAAAGTTTGGTCTAATTTCAGTTGTTGAGTTTAGTATGTGGGTGCTGGGTGGTGTTGATGACTTGTTATATACAGGTGGTCAGGCTAGAGCAGGGGTGGGCAAACTTTTTGGCCCGAGGGCCACATCTGGGTATGGAAATTGTATGGCGGCCCATGAATGCTCACAAAATTGGGGGTTGGAGTGCAGGGGGGTGAGGGCTCCGGCTGGGGATGAGGGCTCTGGGGTGGGGCTGGGTATGCAGGCGGGTGCTCTGGACTGGGACCGAGGGGTTCGGAGAGCGGGAGGGGGATCAGGGCTTGGGCAGGGGTCTGGAGCATGGGAGGGTGGGAGGGGTGCAGGCTCTGGGGGGCGCTTACCTCAAGCAGCTCCCAGAAGCAGCGGCATGTCCCCTCTCCAGCTCCTACATGGAGGCTTGGCCAGGCGGCTCTGCGCGCTGCCCCATCCACAGGCCCCATCTCTGCAGCTCCCATTGGCTGTGGTTCTTGGCCAATGGGAGCTGCAGGGGCAGTGCTTGGGGCGGGGGCTACATGCAGAGCCCCCTAGCTTCCCTTATGCATAAGAGCTGGAGAAGGGACATGCTGCTGCAAGCCCCCAACCCCGCTCCCCGGTGGAAGCTTGAGGGCCGAATTAAAATGTCTGGAGGGCCGGATGTGGCCCCCAGGCCGTAGTTTGCCCACCCTTGGAATAGATGGATGAGGCACATGATAGATAAATCACTCAGTAGAGTGGCTTCCCCAACATCAGACTGAACTCAAACACAACAGCTCATGATTTTTGTCAGAGTTCAGCAAATCCTGCTTAATTGTCTTGCTGTTGCTTAGTGAGCTCCCTCTGCGGTGGGATCATTGGGGATAGGTAGAGGGAGGAAAGTTAGAACCTCACGTGTAGAAGCTGTACTCAGTTCTGATATTTATAGCAACCTGTAAAGTCCACACATGACTGAGTAGATGTACCTGTCACAAACTATAAAAGCTGGTTCTGGTCCATGTTTGTAATGCACTGTGGGTATTTCCTATTAAGCTAGTAAAGTGGATTAATACTGGGAAGAGAACTGAAAGCCATTCTTTTGGCTGCTGCTCAGATATGATCTGGCTCAGTTCCAGGACAAGATGGCAATCCTGGTGGCATAGCATATCTCCTACCTACATGCAAATCTTCCACCCAAAGTCCCACTCATCCTCTTCCCCAACCTTCACTGCCTGCAACCTTGCCAGCTGGTGTTGGCTCTGTATGGTGTTAGGATTAGTCCTCATTGGGGGCAAAGGGCAGTTTTATCAGTGACGACTACATTTATAGGACCAGATCCAAAGTCAAGTGATGTAAATGAAAGGCCTTTTATTCACTTCAGTGGGTTATGGATTAGGCCCATAGTCCTAAAACCAGTTTCAGCTGCTATCATGGTGGAGTGGCCCAGCAGTTTCAATGTAGGGCCTGCTGACAGCTCTTTCCCCTTATTGCCTTTCTGTGGTCAGCTGAGAGAGAACTCCTTGAGATAACAGAAGAGGTCTGTAGTTTGATTGGCTGGGCATAATGTGGCCAGCTAGCCAAAAACATAGGTCATTTGCCTTATAGGTTAGAAGGCTTAGATCATGCCAAGCATCCTGGGCCTGCTGCTGCTGTGACAGCAGCTCTGATGATGTTGCCTTTTTTCCCTCTCTCCCTTTTATCACATTCTAAAAAAGGTACTGAGACTCTTAATTAGTGTCACCAAACCCATGCAAATTAGCTGAAAGCAGCTTTTCTGTCACTGATCACTGCATCAAGACGTGCTATTAGGCCTGACGTTTCCTTCGTTGCTGCATTCCTTTGATTAATGCAGCCACACAATTATTTTTTTGAAAGTGTTGCATAAAGCACTCCTATGACAGGAATTGATTTATACATGTAAGACAGAGATTAAGAAGGGGAGGTGGATTTACAGCAAGGAAAAAGAAACCTAATGAGATTCATAACTGCAGTCTGAGGCCACCCTCAAACAGGTTGTGCAACTGAAACAGTTTATCATTGGCTGTGGTAATGGGGATGATCCATCAAAAGGCAGGTATAGGTCAGCAATACTTTCACTCTATTCGGGGTGCCTGTTAAAATTCCTTAAAGGACAGCAGCCATGTTTTATTTCTGAAATATTTGGAGACCAAGCTCACTCATTCTCATCTACTTATGAGACATGCCCAGTGGAAGACACTGACCTATATGATATAGATCTGTGGTGATTAGCCCATTTAGGGCATGTATGAAATGACAGACCACAAACACAAGTTTAATAATTTATCCTAATCCACTTGTATATATAAATGTACAACCTACACAGACAGGTGCAGAACTAAATGCACACTGGCAGGAAATACAATGCAGTCAGGCTCACACAAACAGATTTTGTTCACCATGTGCTCCCCAGTCTGTCACAAGAGGAGTCAGACCTATTGGTCGGAAGAGGAGCTGGGAGTCAGGCCGAGTCAGATACCGGGAGGCCAGAGGGCAAACCAAGAGTCAGGCATCAGGAGGCAGGCAGGGTCAGGTTACCAGGAGATCAGGGTCAGGCACCAGATTATAGACCGTAATCAAAGAGCAAAGCCAAGTACAAACCAGGGTCAGAAGCTGGAGTCTAGGGTCTATCGTGAGCAGGGTCTACATTGGAGACATGCAGTCTGCAGTTTTCCTCAGCAAGCTTCCAATCATGGCTTCCTGGTTTAAGTATTGGAACCAGCCAACCAGTGGTCTGTAAGGGGCCACCACTCAGGTTCTGCTGGGCTGTACTTCCTACTGAGCCCAGCCCCACAGGGTCCTTGTGTGGGAGCCCAGTCTAAGCCATCAGGGACGATGCAGTGGCAGCAGCAGCACAGAACCCCTATGGTCCCAGGGTCCAGCCCTACAGGGTTTTTACATTCTCTCTCTCCCAGGTCCTTTTCCGTGCTGCTGTTCTATTCCTTTTGCAAAGCTTCCTCTCTCATGCCTCTGCTCTGCTCACTCTCCCACTCCGGCAGCCAGCATAACAGCTGGTTAGTGGGAGAGTGCTTTATTACCTGATGGATGCCCCTGTATTTGCAATAGTTGAATGTGCTCAGCAGAAACAGCCACCAACCCAACCTTTACCCATCCCTCTGACCCAAACTAAACCCAGTATTTACAAGTGTCCTCATGGCTTTGCACAGACACAGACTTTATTGGAACACATTCTTCAGGGGCTGTATGCTCAGATCCCATTTTATTCTATCACGCTCTGTGGGGCATGGAGGATAAATGGGGAAGGAGGACAACTACCTTATCCAGCACTGTGTGTTTTATTATATCAACAGAGTCCTTTTCTGTAAAGTTTAAGTCTTTTTTTTAGTGTTTGCATGACTCCAGTTCAGCATGAAAGGTGAAGAAAGCCTTCTTCCTTGTTTGAACCCCTTGAAGAATCTCAAGGCTCTCTTATGTGAGGCTGCCAACACATATTCAAAGGATTTTAAAGAAATAAAATCCTTCACCAGAGTTTTAAACTGAATTATTGAAAATACGTAGCTATTTTTTATTTATCTTCTTGTCAGCTGATCCAAGCTCGCTCAAGCTGTCTGCCACCCAACATCGGCCCCTTGGGCCAGCTTCCATAAAGCAAAACAATATCTAGCCTTCAGCCTACCCTTTGCTCAATATTCGTTTATATGGACCGCAGATCCCCCGGTCCGCGCCGCTTCCCGCAGCCCCCATTGGCCGGGGACGGCGAACCGCGGCCAGCGGGAGCCGCGATCGGCCGAACCGGCGGACACGGCAAGTAAACAAACCGGCCCAACCCCCCCAGGAGGCTTACCCTGGCGAGCCGCGTGCTGAAGGTTGCTGATGCCTGGTATAGCTCATCAATACAAACCAGAAAATGGTGTACAAATAATGTGTGTTTAATTAGGGCAAAATAAATAAGAAAATAAAAACACAGTCTCACAGAGCTGTATCTCCTAGCACAATGACACCACTGACAGTTTTGCCCAGATCTCACTGCAAGAGAGACGTTCTCCCATTTTCCAAGGTTATCTCAGGCTCAAGTAGCACCCAGAGAAAAAAAGGCTTATTGGACTGGGTCCTCGGCTATTGTAAAATCAACATAGCTTCACTAAAGTCAATGGAGCTGTGCCGATTTGACACCAGCTGAGGATTTTGTCCTGTTATAATTTGAGTTACCAGTAAAAACTAAACCCCATGGGAAAAAAGATAAGTTTTACATTATACAACACTGTGATACAGCATGGCCAGAAGGCAGCAAGAGAGTGATCTAGGATGAGGAGAACCCTTATTCCCTGTAGATTAATTAAAAGCACCTGAAACCAATTAGAGCACCTGAAGCCAGTCACCTGATAAAATCCCCCTGCTTCTATCAGCCAGAGGAGGAGTTGGAGCAGAGTGAGAAGGAGTTGGAGCAGTTTGGAGGAGTTAAAGGAGAGTGATTTGGTGGTGGAGCAGAGAGTAGTTTGGAGGAGTGAAGCAGAGTGGATTGGTGGTGGAACAAAGAGCAGTTTGGAGGAAAGCGGAGGAGAGTTTTGAGAAGTGCTGCGGTGGGCTAAGAAGACCAAGATCCTAGGTAAAGGGACACCTGGCTTGTGCAGAGGGAAGGCAGGAAGCCCCACAAGCTGAAGGTCAGGAGAGGGAAGTAGCCCAGGGGAAAGAATCACTGGTACAAGTGGTTCACCTGCTATCATAGGGCCCCTGGGCTGGGACCCAGAGTAGAGGGCGGGCCCGGGTCCCTCTCTCTCCACTCCCCTTCCCTGGGATACTAGTAGGATAGCTGTTACCCCAGTTCAGGGGCAAGAAATGGCACCCTGAAACCCCCCACAAGAAGAGAAAGTGCGGGACCCATCATAGTAGTGCCGGCAATTTGCCACAAACACATTTGGCTTTATTTGGATCAAGATGGAAATCACACTCTCTGTGGTTTATAATGAAGCATTAGCCTTTCAGACCAAAACATTAAACCTCTCTCTTTGTTAGCGAAGAACAAAATCCATGAAGTTTTCACGGATGTTTGTTGCTTTTAAGATGCAATAGGCAAGTAAAATGTAACCCATGTATTTTCCATAGGCATTTCCATGTCTAAAAAGAGCTCTGGTTAGGAGTTGATGTAAAGAGTCTCTCAAAAGAAGCAACTGGCAGTGCACAGCAACAAACCAATTGTATTGGTCCTACAAAACAAATAAACAATGTTGCATATTCTTGAGCACTATTGGCATTTTTAACAACTATTTATATATATTCAGACATAGAGCACTCTCATAACAGTTCTTGCAAGGACATGTATTTCTACCAGTATTGACTATCTCTCCCCAGAGAAATGCTCAATATGATCCAGACCCTTTAGAATTTGGCATTTTGAGTGTTGCATGGAACAAAAAGCACCAGACCTTTGGAGAGCAAGCAATTTAAATGCAATGGACCAGAAAATGATGGGCCACCAGAATAAAATGGGCCTCTAGAGATGTCCCATCTTGTTGAAGCTAAGTCATGCAATATTTTGAGTTGAGGCTCTCTTACAAGATTTCAACTATCTTCTTGCTTTAACTGACCGAATATATTTTGTCTCTTCTAGTTCCATTTTTAGGAAGACACAGATATACAGAATGGTGAAAAAAAATCAGCTGATCTTTTTTAAAGTTCAAACATACTTTAGGTTTAGATCGGATCATAACTATGTGACCTTAAAGTCTTTTCTGGGTGGCTGTCATTAACACTTATGGCTTTCTGCTAACAGCTCCACACACTTTCCTGGGGTGCCTGGCTGCCATGTTCAATCTAACTAATTAAGGCCAAAATTCTGCTTTTGCATGTGAAAATACAGTTCGCATTGACATTCATTGGACCTCATTTTGCACAGCCAAGTCTGGAATGTGGCCTTTAGTGGACTGCCTGTTTTTGTTGGTTTGGCTCATGCGCTGTTCATTGTAACAGGGCTGCTATAGTTAACACAGAGGCTAAAAGGACCACATCGTCATGATGCAACATCGCCACATGCTGAAAATTCACAATGCTGACTCCACAATGTAGCATCAGTTTGACACCTAGGAATACAGACAGGGATACAGAGAACTCACAAATAATGTATTTGATCATTTAACTATATGCGTTCCCCAAGTTGTTTCTGTTCTGCAACCTGGTCTTGTAGGACAGACATTAGAAAAGTTGTCAGGGTTGACAACTATTGTTCTTCAATAGCTAGGCTGACTAGGTTGTGAAGATGACTGCATTTTCTTCATTAACTGCTAATAACCTAGAGAGATTAGTTAGTATATAGGGACAGGTATAGCAGAAATAATTAAAACAGAAGGGCCTCATGCTGCTGGTAGTATAACACCACACTGAGGTGGTTAGAGAAAAATGTTTCACGGATTCATCATCAACGTGTATAGTGGGGAAGGGGAAAGAAATCATTGCAAGATAGAAGGATAAATTATCACAAAGTTGGGAATACCATGTACAGAAGAAAAAAATCAGTCCTGACAGAGAAGCCTTTATTCCAGCTTGTTTAATGTACTTTACATCTACAGCAGTATTTGTTCAAGGTATTTTTAAATAGCTGTATTGTCAACAGCAGATCCTAAATTAGAACTAGAAATTGGTTGGCTCTTTTATCACTATCTTTTGCATTATTGGTCTGCCCCTCTACGTTGCTCTAGTGCAGAGCTTTCCAAACTGTGTGTCGCGACACGTTAGTGTGTCGGCGGCAGTGTGTAGGTGTGTCGTGGGGCGGCAGGCGTGCTCCGCTCCCGGGCGTGCTCCGCTCCCCGGCCAGGGGAGCGGGGCGGCAGGCGTCCTCCGCTCCCCGGCCGGGGCAGTGGGACGGCAGGCATCCTCCGCTCCCTGGCCGGGGCAGTGGGACGGCAGGCATCCTCCGCTCCCTGGCCGGGGCAGCAGGCATCCTCCGCTCCCCAGCCGGGGCAGTGGGGCGGCAGGCATGCTCTGCTCCCCGGCAGGGGGAGCGGGGCAGCAGGCGTTCCGCGCTCCCCTCCGGCAGGGGGAGCGAGGCGGCAGGCATGCCGCCGTCCCCTCCGGCGTTTTGGCGGGGCAGCGTTGTTGGGTGGGGGGGTGTTTCGGCCGGCGTTGGGGGGGGCGGCACTTGGGGGTGGGGTTGTTTTTTTTTTTGCTTGGGGCGGCCGGCCCTGGGTACTGCGCATGCGCAGTATGTGTAATCTGGGCGGAATTGATTCCGCATCACTTCCGGTGTGTCGCGAAATGATGCATGTCTAAAAAGTGTGTCACCAACATGAAAAGTTTGGAAAGCTCTGCTCTAGTCTCTGTTTTCTTCCGAGGCCAGCAAGAGGAGCCTGACCACTGTCCATCACGCTGAAAGAAGAAAACTGAACTATTTGAAAGCTAAACACTTTTTCGCTGCTTGATTTGGGCACTGTTTGGCACCTTTTCTGAGGCACCCCAGTCTTATGATAAATCTGGCCTTTCTTGTCTGAAGACACAGAGATGTTCATAGTCTTTTCTTCACGTACATCTGCCCTATAGAGCAAAACATTTTGCTGCATTAAAAATAAATCATAAAACCAAACTAATGGAAGAGCCCTTCCTTCAAATAACACTTTGACAGCCATAATGTCAGTATATAAATGAAACTGCATTTCCTTTGCAACAGGAACCTGCAGGCGATTCAGTGTGAGCATTATCAGGGGAGAAGAATTTACTACTGCTTTGCAAACATTATCCAATGAATCAGAAACCAGGCACAAAATGAAAGAACACACTCTTTCTCACTATAAATAAATGATTTGGGGGCCTGATTCATTAATTTTGAACACTTGGGGTTGCAGTAGTGTTCAACGGTGGGATTGCCTGGCCACCACTGTTCAAATCTTAACTTCAAATTTATTCTGACTTTGATTCAAGTGCCATGTTTGAGAACTTGCAAAGCCACTGCATGTTAACAATGACAAGGCTGCTTGCTGCCCATATAATTTCACAAGGTGGAAGAGTATTTCAGATATTAGACAACAGGCCCTTGTCCCCCAACCCCCATCTTTCCTTCCTAACTGTAAATGACAAAGGGCAAGGCAGAAGAAGACTACTGACGGGGATTATGTCAGTCCAGAAAGGTAAAAGCTTTTCCATGTTCATCCATCCTCACTATTCTCACTGAATATTTTTCATCCCTCCAAATGGTCTTTTCCCCTTGTACAATCATGGATACGGCACACACACCTAAGCCCCCCAGGAAGAAACATGCACACTTCATAATTCAACTGACCTCTCCCACTGTTGATGTCACTGAAGTTCAAGTAACCAAGGTCATGCCAAATTCTACTGTCCAGTGCTACCCTCATGAGTGGTCCAACAGGAGAGGAAACATTTTGTGGCCACTGGATATACCAGAGTCTGCCAAAAGATATGTACATCTCCTGACCACACCCACTCCATAGCTCTCATTGACTACTTTGGGGGTGCTGCTCTGAGCCCCCTTATAGAGTTGTGTTGCACTGACACAGAAAGTGGACTGTCTGCCAGTTGAGACATCCAGGATTTGCACTTGTTTTCAGCAGAGTGGATTAAATCTAGTCCCCGACATACAAGTTGTTCTGAATATCTACAACTATCTGAAATTTACTTATTTTCCTCCTTTCATTTCTTCATGAGATTTACATGAAGATGGAATCTTTCTCTTAAGAAATGGGAAGAACGTCTGTTCTGTTTATTTTACACTTTAAGACCATAAGAGCCTGGTTGGGTTTTTTTGGAATTCCAATGTAGCAATGAATACATCATCATAAACAGAAGCTTATGACTTAAAGGAGTGGGGGAGGAGAAACAGTAAATAAGCTAAATATATGAACTTCTAAGCAAAGATATTAAATTTATGCAATACAGAACAAAGGAAGAGAAAAACAGAAGAAATCTCTATCCCTTAGCGGCAGAACTGCTTCTAGAAAACAATACTTCGGAAGATTCACCATGAGATGTCAGTTGCTTTTTAAGATTCAAGTGCATTTTCCAAAGTATTATTGATAACTAAGGATTCAAACAAAGGCCTGTATTTACATTATTTAATCATACAATACAAATGATCCTATGAAATGAAAAAGAATCCTCACTTGAAAATGACATCAAAAATGGAGTAAAATCTCCAATCAAGTTCATTCTATGAACCACCGATGCAGTCAGGCACAAGATATATCTGATCTACAAACAGAATGTTGTTTATCCAGTGGGATTACAAGTCTTGAAAAAAACAGATGTAGCTGGAAGAGTCTCCTAGCTCTCAGCCCACCGTCTATACTCCAGCCCACTGGAGTCTCAGCTCCAAAATAAGTTTCTACTAATATTTAGTTTGGTTTGAAGAGGCAGAAAGATTTCATGCAAGAAACCCTAATCCAATATCTTCAGAATTCAATGTACTTCACTCAAGAGCTTTATAGAGTATCTGGATGTAGAGGGTGAAATAAACTTGTACCATTGTAAGTCCAGTGTATTAAGAGCAGCTCCCTTTCAACACTCTCTATTTATTAAGTGTATTGCTTTCATTTTAACAAGGACAACTGCTGTCTCTGCACACACAATCCTGAACTCTACGGTGACCAGAATCTGGGGTATATGTAGTCACATCATCACACAGATCTGTAGAGGATGGATAAACAAACTCTAGTCGTATTACTGTTTCTTAACATGACTTAATGCCCAAATTTAGGAACCACTCATTCTCTCTCGCTAACAGATTTGTTCTGAAAAATAAAAGCCAAATGGGGATGTGCAGTTTCCAGTGCAGGTAGTGATTTAGAATAAATAAGTAACAAAAACTGAGAGAGTATCCCTGTATTTGCATCCGGCAATCTGAACCACGCAGACAGAAGTTTCCGATATTTCTGGAAGTTTCGGATATTTCTGGAAGTTTCTGCCAAGTTTCTGATATTTTGGAGGGAGTGGTCTGTTTATGGGCTTCTTGCTCCACAATGTGATATTAAGATAAAAACATTGTGATCCACTTCTTTTGTAACTGTATTAGGTGTGATAATTCTCAGTAAGTTTTGGTTTAAAGCATTTTTATAATTCAGCCTAACAACATTTCGTAACTGGTCAACAGGTCTAGATTCTCTTAGATTAGGTTTGGTAAAATTTCTTATGACTCTGCAATACTTTCCATGGTAATTGCATATTTTCCAGTTCCAGGAAGGAAAACATATTATTATATACACTTCTATAAAGTTCACTGTGGGAGCATTTCCATGGACTTTTGATCAGAGTCTATAACAGCGATGGACACATTTTCCTATTGCACTCAGGAATCCCTGTCTGTCTAGAAGCCTTTCCAATCATCATTTCAATATTATTCTTGAATTCTTTCCAAGTTGGGATTGGTGGTACAAGCTAATGCACTAGCCAATGCAAAGCTTTCACCTTTCAATCACACATTTACTTAAAAGAAAAATAAGTGGTTGGTCACATCTCACATTTTTCCAAATGGATATTTATTCAGCATCAAAAAGAAATACACTGGAGATTTCAGCACAAGTGGCAGGCCAGACCTAGAACTAGGGTGACCAGATGTCCTGTTTTTAAAGGGACAGTCCCATTTTGGGGACTTTTTCTTATATAGGCGCCTATTACCCCCCACCCATCCCTTTTTTTCCACAGTTGAAATCTGTTCACCCTACCTAGAACAGCAATTAGTTCTGCATGGAAGGACTAGGGTACATGGGCACAGCTATGTGGAAGCCTATGACTAGCACACCATGCCTGATATAGGCCAGAATTTAGGTACCCTGGAAGAGCTGTGTGTTCGAGAAGCTTACCCAGCAGCTGCCCACACTAATAGCCTAGCCCTAGCCAGCACTACCTCACTTTCCTAAGCACTAATTTCACCCACACATTTTTCAAAAGGAGGGAAAAACGAGTGTCGTATCGGCATAATGCAGAAGAGGCTCAGACTAAGAAATCCAATACAGCATTGAAAGAAGAGTTATTATCAAAGATCATAGCAGTATAACGAGACACACTTCAGAAATGAATCCTGACACTGTTCATCCCAGGCCCCTAAATTATTTTAAGTATCCATTGGATTGGGAATAGGATGTACCTCCTAAAGCACAAAGGATTAATTGCTGTGTGCTGCTATTACTTAAAATAACTCCAGTAGAAAAGCCAGCTGTGATGACCCATAGTGCAATTTACTTTTAAGTAGTCTAAGCACATTATCTATAGAAACCATTACAATTTTAATGTTCCTGGCAAACAAAGAAATAATTACCCTTGCAGTTGGAAGTGTTGATGTGCACCAGAATGAGATACAAATGGAAAGTATCCAGTTCAACATTTCTACTTCCAACAAGAAACTCTCTTAACATGTGGCCAGCCTTGCTGATGAAATTAGTCAATGACTCTCTTTTTTATTCTTTGGTTAAAGACTACTGTTTATTTATTTATATATATTTTAAAAGTACCAGTGGTAGGAAAGCTGCTTTTCAATACACGTTAAAGTGCAAATAATATGAGACATCAGAAGGGAAGAAAAAGAAAAACTAAAGAAAAATTAAGTTAAATTGAGTGACTTTTTTGCGAGGTAGCCTTATCCATTACTGTGATATCTAGGAAAGCATCTGAGGGTAGGTCTACACTACCCGCCCTAATCGGTGAGTAGAGATCGATCTTCTGTGATCGATTTATTGCATCTCATCTGGATGCGATAAATCGATCCCAGAAGCGCTCCCTGTCGACTCCGGAACTCCTGCTCGGCGAGAGGAGGAAGCGCTGTCGACGGGGGAGCCTGCCTGCGCCGCGTGGACCCGCAGTAAGTAATATTTATTTCGATCTAGGAAACGTCGACTTCAGCTACGCTATTCTCGTAGCTGAAGTTGCGTATCCTAGATCGATCCCCACCCCAGTGTAGACCAGCCCTAAGCATATACTTAATGTTAAGCGTGTGTTTAAGTCCCATTGACCAAAGCAAAATGGTCAATAAATATGTTATGCTATTTTGCACTGATGTAAATGACCGCAAAAAGTGAAGGGCAATGAAGAAAACAGTTCTGTGAGTTCCAGTTTTATTCTCTTGCTCCCCAGGCCTAAAGGGGCCATATGCAACAAATGAGTGCTCAGCCTTTCATCTTTTAGCAGCCTCCAGCCAATCGAAGAATTTACACTGATTAACTCAGGAAGGAATCATGTTCTTGCTTCCTCACTAAGCAAATGGAATACAATATGAGGCTACCGACTTTTCATCACTTAATCACTCTGCTGTCACTGAGAGGAATCAGACCATTTATTACTATCACTAATGAATCTTTCAGCCAATGACCAGCCAGAAATTACCTTCCATGCTGAAGATCAAGAACCAGCATACTGTCATTGGTGGTAAGACAATCGTAGCTGAATAATTAAGCAGGTGTGAAAAAAAAACACCTGATCTTTGTGACCACTAAAATCAATGACATACTTTCAGTAAATCTCACTAGGAGCAGAATCAGACCTGAAATGAGGAAAGTTAATGGAATTAAATACATTTACATTTCAGGCTGCCAGCAGACAGACAGAGAAAATATAAATAAATACAAAGGAAGCAAAATGTCTTGACTTCCTCACTGCCCCCCAAAAGTCCCAATTTATCATAGGACAGAGGAGAAAAAACAAAACAAAAAACAAAAAAAGAAAACTATGAACAGCCATTTAAAGAGAGCAGCTTGTACAATTTCTCATGCCAGCTGCTTTTCTGGAGAATCACCAAATGAATAAGTATGCAAACAATAGAAAAAGCTGAATCCAGTGAATTTTCTCCTTTCCCCAAATTCTTCTGAGAGCCCATAAGCCCTCCTGTTTTGCTGGCCAGCCTGGCAAATGCTATCTTTAGCAGAGCTGTGATTACTATTTCATAAATTCAAGCTCAGAATTAAAACCTGAGCAGGTAATTTCTCATATCTATCCCATGAGGGAGAGGGAGTTTTGGTCACATGTAGAAACACTCTCTTTGTGAAAGCTTAACTAATCTAAAATACAATAAACTGTATTATTTCCCAGTGCCTATTCCTCTGCCAGCCATCCGGTTGGATTGTTCATCCTTTTTATATTAGCACACCAAGGGGAAAAATGTTTAATTATACAAGGACAGAGACCACTTTCACACAATCATTTCCCACAAGAAAAGGAAATTATTCCTATTCTTGCTGATGCTACATTTCCCAAGCACACTGCTCCTTTGCACAAAAGCCTCGTTTTTAATATATAATAATTACTCACTTTGGATCCTTCTTGCTTTGAAATCAGAGGGAGTTTTACCATTGACTTCAATAGCAATAGGTCTTTTAGACCCAGTCCCACTAGATTATCATCAGGTCAGACCCATAATGTCCGTGCCACTGGTCTCACTCTTGCTGACTTGCTCATGAGGGCTGGGCTGCCAGTACAATTATACAAGAAAATGTAATAGAATAAATCATTAAAGCATTTCTTTGGGGAAGAACAGAAAGAGGACTAATAGTAATCACATAGCTCTTTCAAATGAAATGTAAAGAAAAAAAGGTAGATTATGTTGTCTCTTCCGATCGCTTGCAATCCATTTCTGCATAACACATGCATATTAGTCTTGGTAAGCCTCTCATTCTTAAGTGATATAGGAACAAACAGAATATCTGAACGTTTAAAGGATCTCTTTATTGCCATAGAAACTGAATCAACACTTAGGAATCAATTCTCAGGCAAACACATTGTATGTACCTATCAACCAGAGATATTTACAAAATATCTGCAGGCGAGATGGTCACAAAGACAGCCTTGGGCCTAATTATACAAAGACTAGAGACCTGCATAGACACCACTGGTGTATTCCTGTAGCACTTTTGATATGGCATAAACATACACTCACTCCCAACAGTGGCCATCATGCTGGCAAGTTCCATAGGAACTAAAATTCGGCTTTCCTAGGCTTGTTATTTTAGTGAATGGAGTCAAAATTGACTATTTTTCAGTGGGTGGAACTGGTTCTTGTACATACATTTCTACAGTGAACATGTGGTTTCTACCACATAATCAATGGGCTTTTGTTCAATGGGACTTGCTCATGAGCCTATTGATATCTGGCGATTCCAGGAACTTTTCTGTGGCATTATCCCCTGCTGACCCAATGCCCCCTCATTATCACAACAGCACCTCAATAGTTAATTTCATTTTTCTCTTATCTTCATCCAGACTTGAAGACAGGTATCTTAACTCATTAAGAACACCACAAATCAGCATTTCCCCAAACAACACAGTTCAGCTGAGTCCAAATTTGGTAAAGTCAATACCGATTTTGTTTGAAGATACAGCAGAAAAAAATAATACAGAATAAATATTTCAAACAGATAATCTCTTAAGTGTCCCATTTAATTGCTACCAAATATTTAAGGCAAACAAGCCAGATTTTAGGAACTATCAGCTACAAAGCAGAATCCAAAGGACCCATTCTAACTTTTGTTAAGCCTGCCTCCTTCCAGAGCTACCTAGAGGGCTCACAAACCCATGCCCTCAGAGAATGGAACGTCCATCTTTTCACAGGAACTGGGTCTGCTATAGCCCAATTTTGCCTTGAAGATTCTGCTAATATGCAAAGGAGAACATCTGAGGTCCTGATATAATAGTGCTATTTCCTTTGATAACACTGTTCCCCCCTCAGCTTATTCTTTTCTGAGCATCCATTTCAACCTTTAAAAAGGCGTTACTCATATAGATACATGCTGAATGTATGATTTTAACCACTCCAATTGTCAGATTCACAAAAGCTGTTACAGGGAATGGTTTTCTAAAACCTCTTCACAGATATCTTACAGCAAATGTACCATACTACAAACTTTACCTGACAGCATTGGTCTGATCTGAGTGCTTAAGACTATGATTTCATCACTATGGCCCTGATTCAGCAAAGCACTTAAGCATGTGTATAACTTGCAGCACTGAGTAGTCCCATTGACTTCAATGGCACTTCATATGTGCTTGTGCTTAAAGTTATTCAGATGCTTTGCTGAACTGAGTCCTATGCCTATTTTTACTCTTTTCTCCTCCTCAGTAACAGCCATTCCTACATTAATATTCAAACAGACTAGGTAGATTACTGGTACCATGCCTGGAAGTACTCCACTCTACGTAACATGGCTTGCATTTGATATGATTAAAATCAGTGTAATCAAAAGTCTGTTGAAAAGATGTGCTATAACTCTAAAGTTGTGGGCTTGATACAGAAATTATTGGTCTGTGTTATGCAGTAGGTCAGACTAGAATTCAGGGGTCGGCAACCTTTCAGAAGCGGTGTGCCAAGTCTTCATTTATTCATTCTAATTTAAGGTTTCACGTGCCAGTAATACATTTTAACGTTTTTGGAAGGTCTCTTTCTATAAGTCTTTACTATATAAATTAACTATTGTTGTATGTAAAGTAAATAAGATTTTTTAAATGTTTAAGAAGCTTCACTTAAAATTAAATTAAAATGCAGAGCCCCCCGGACCGGGGGCCAGGACCCAGGTAGTGCGAGTGCCACTGACTGCTCTACAGCCAAAATGCTTCCGAAATAAATGTAGTCAAACTTTACTAATTCTGGGTCACTGAGAACGAAAATGACGCTTAACGCTGTTGATTGGCTCATTTTCAAGACATGCTATTGGGTCAGTATATACGACCCTTGACTTGGGAATGGCGGAGGATAAGTGAGTTATAAAGGGAAGGGATCTCAATTTAAACCAGAAATGACTAAAATACATCTTTGACTGGATCTATGAATAAATCTATGACTGGGTTTGGACAGGACTTGCTTTTTAGGCGAAACAATGAATGATGCAATCTGAAGCTGGTATTGTGTCATACATGATATGAATTGCATCATGTTATTCCTAGAAGTCATGGATGATGCAATTATAACGAAGCTTACATCACTCTGCTGAACAAATTGCCCTATATCAGCTCTAGAAATCATACAGCGTCGTGCTCTCTTATTTGTCTGTGTTTGATTTTGCAAAGGGACACATTTCTGTTTAGCCAAAGTGAGCAGAGATGCCTCGTACTTGTGTGAACAGTGCAGATAACTTCTGCTATGTTTGTGGTGAAGTGACTTTTGCATCACAAAAGTGCAGTATAACCACTATGGTTAAGAAAGCCTATCACCTTTATTTTGGCTGCAAAACTGGAGATCAGGACAAGAGGTGAGCCCCACACATATGCTGCAACACTTGTGCAACAAATCTTCACCAGTGGTTGAACAGGAAAAGGAAATCTATGCCTTTTGCAGTGCCAATGATTTGGAGAGAGCCAACAGATCATACCAGCAATTGTTACTTCTGCATGGTGCCTCCAGTTGGGAAAGGTGTGTCAAAGAAGAAAAAGTGGACTGCGCATTATCCAAACATTCCATCAGCTATACGCCCAGTACCCCGCGGAGAAGGACTGCCAGTTCCTGATGCACCAGAATCATTCTCACTTGAGTCAGACGAGGAAGAGGAAGAGGATGAAACTTGTGGTCCTGAACCATCAATGTCACAGGACCCACATTTTCTCCCATCCTCCTCCTCTGAACCACACCTCATAACACAAGGTGAACTGAATGACCTTGTCAGGGATTTGGAACTACCCAAGAGTAAGGCAGAGCTTTTGGGCTCCAGACTACAGCAGTGGAATCTCCTGGCAGGTGATGTTAGGGTTTCCATGTTCCGTGACCGTCAAAAGGATCTTGTCCCATTCTTCTTCATGGAAGGTGATCTTGTAAGCCCGCAACAACATCGATGGTTTGATGGCAGCCCTCAACATCGTTCACGATCCAGATGAGTGGAGACTGTTCATTGATTCATCGAAGACGAGTCTTAAAGCTGTTTTACTGCATAATGGCAATGTTTTGCCATCAATTCCACTTGGTCATGCAGTCCATATGAAGGAAACCTATGACAACATGAAACAACTTTTGAGGTGCATAAACTATGACCAACATCAGTGGCAGCTTTGTGGCGATTTGAAGGTTGTTGCTCTCTTGCTTGGTTTGCAGACTGGATACACAAAGTACTGCTGTTTTCTCTGTGAATGGGATAGTCGTGCAAGAGATTCCCACTACATCAAGAAAGATTGGCCACTCTGACAGTCATTGGAGCCTGGGAGGAAAAGTGTTCAGCATCCACCACTTGTTGAATCAAGGAAGATTTTGTTAACACCCTTACACATCAAGCTGGGTCTGATGAAGAACTTTGTCAAGGCCATTGACAAAACACAAACAGCTTTCAAGTACCTCCGTGGAAAACTTCCAAGCTTAAGTGAAGCTAAGATAAAGGAAGGTGTCTTTGTTGGTCCTCAGATTCGTGAACTTCTTCGAGATGATGCATTTGACCATGCACTGCGTGGCAAGGAAAAAAAGGCATGGAAAGCCTTCCAGTTAGTGGCAATCAATTTTCTCGGAAACAACAAGGCAGACAACTACAGGTTGTTGGTGGAAAACCTCCTCAAGGCATACAAAAGCCTTGGTTGCAACATGTCACTAAAGATAAATTTTTTGCACTCTCATCTAGATTTTTTTCCACCGAACTGCATAACAGTGAGCGATGAGCACGACGAGCGATTTCACCAGGACATTGCAACAATGGAGAAACGCTATCAGGGCAAATGGAGCCCATCAATGCTTGCAGACTATTTCTGGACAGTGACAAGAGATGCTCCATTTAATGAATACAAGAGACAAGCCAAGAAGCGCCGAGTAGACACTGAATAGGACTAAACTATGGACATAATAGTTTTTTGCCTTTTGTTTCATAATAAATTGTATTTATATAACCCCTTTGCTGATTTTTAAAGTGTTACATAAACAGGACAGGTGAAATAGTATCATGTAAAGCAACCATAAACACCTGAAAAGACCTAGGTTTACAATTTATGATTAAAACTCTACTGTCTACACAATATACATAGACATAAAATGTAAAAACTTAAATATCTTAGAAACAGTAGCCAATCAGTTGTTTTAATTGTCATATTTGAATTCAGCACATCAAAATACATACTAAATAGCACATTTTATCTCTGAAGCAGACGACTTCTCAAAAATTGTAGACCAGTGAAATCAGCTCACGTGCCGCCTTTGGCACCCATGCCATAGGTTGCCTACCCCTGGACTAGATGATCATAATGGTCCCTTCTGGCCTTAAAAATCTATAAATCTCCAAAAAATAATAGGAAAAGAGAAACTAAGTTAATCACTGATTCCAGTTTTAAAAACATCCTTGGTTAAGACAGCCATGGTGTTATGCAGTTATAACCTTCAGTAAACTAGAACAGACAAAACCTGTTAGAATGCAGGGGAAAGGAGGCGGGGTATGTTTTTTAAATATGCAAAATTAGCTAAGAAAAAGCAAGGCATCCTGAGTTTCCACAGTTAATTAACAAAGTAAGAGTGCAGAAGACGCTGCTAGATTTTGTAAAGTAAAAGAAACTAGCAAATGATGCAAAACTGAATACAAACCCAGAAAGCTTTCTGAGTGCTATAATACTCATTTAAGAGAAAGACAAAATCTCCTCAAGCACTCCTATATCACTGCCGTCAGAGGTAACACTTTGACCATTCCCATAGACTACACTAGTTCTTTAATTGGTGTTTCAGATGACTGTACCCCTGATAGGCTGGGCTTTGTAAACTTTTAATGATCTTTTCCTTCAATTGGACTGTTGATCACACTGCACTGACAGCAATCAGACACTACTGGAGTCTATGTATTTTGGGCGGCTCAGATTGAACTTGCACATGTTAAGATGGTACTGTGACGGTGTACCCCATAAGGCTTTCTGGGGAGATGGCTTATAAATGTATATATGATATAAGTGGAATGTGTTTTATGCTACGTGTGCCATGTAGCATATCTCTGTAAAAGTTATGATCTACTAAATCTATTCCTCCTGTTTGTATGCATGTATCATTTTTGTAGTTGAAGTTATGAATAGGGTTGTATTTCTTGAGAAAGGAATGTGCACGTTAAGTGCCCAATCAAGAAACACTTAACAGACAATAGATCTTGCAGACACCAATCCGCATATGAGCTTTGCCAGGAATGTGGCTTGGCTGGTAAGGAACTGAGTTGTGCATGGACATGTGACTTGCCCATGTGACCCCAAAACTCCATTTTGTAACTGGATGATACACAGGGAGAGGAAGGGGTGTCCACCCAGAGGAGAAAGTCTATTTAAACCCGTGCGAGACCCCTCCATTTTGTCTTCAGCTGGCTAAAGAGAGAGCCTCTCCACCCACCCACCCTCAAGGATATACCTGAAAGAAACTGGAACAAAAGGACAATAACAAGGGGGTGTGAGTGATTGCTGGACCCAGGCTAGGAGGACCATAGCCTGTAAAAGGAAGTTTACTGGAACTGGTGAGGTTTTTATCTGTATTCAGTGTGATTAGACACAGACTTGCGTGTTTTATTTTATTTTACTTGGTAATTCACTTTGTTCTGTCTGTTACTACTTGGAACCACTTAAATCCTACTTTCTGTACTTATTAAAATAACTTTTTACTTATTAATTAACCTGGAGTACGTGTTAGTACCTGGAGGGGGGCAGACAGCTGTGCATATCTCTCTATCTGTGATATAGAGGGTGAACTATTTATGAGTTTACCCCGTATAAGCTTTATACAGGGTAAAACGAATTTATTCAGGGTTTGAACCCCATTAGGAGTTGGGCACGTAGGTGTCAAAGGCAAGAACACTTCCTAAGCTGCTTCCAGGCAAGCCTACAGCTGTTAGGGGACATGCTTCAGACCCGGGTCTGGGTTTGCAGCAGGCTAGCGGGTCTGGCTCAAACCAGACAGGATTCTGGAGTCCCAAGCTGGAAAAGGCAGGAAAGCGGGGGCAGGAGTAATCTTGGCACACCAGGTGGCAGCTCCAAGGGGGTTTCTGTGATACCAACCCATCACAGGTACCTCCTTAAACCATCTGTGCAATTGCACAGCAATTATTATTCTCAAGATCCCTGGTAGGTCTTATCACCTCTGTTCAGCAGATGATGAAATGGCACTTTACCATATGTACTGAACATTATATGCATTACCTGCATTTTGATTCCGTTTTAGAATTTACTGTGTGAATTAATAAAAACCATTCTTTGCAATAATTAACTCACTCATTATCTGTTTGCTATCACAGCATTTTCTGTTTGGCTCCCATTATCTGTTCCCTGAGCACTAAGCCATAACACAGCCATAATCCTTCAGAGAATCTTCAAGCAATAGGTCACAACTTATGCTCACCTTTGTTTATTGTAAATGTGAATTCTCAGTCAGTGCTGGAAAATATAACTCCCCACATCCCCCCTCTTTTCTTTTTTCTTCTAAATCTGATCTTGTTAATATGCTATCTGAAAAAAGAATGCTTTCATGGTAAGCCACTTCCCCTGCAAAGAATGTTTCTGTTTTCTCCTGATAGTGTTTGAACAGTTCTGCTCCAATGTATGCACTTATCTTCCTATTGCATGTAATTGTGCGTGTTTATCTGTGTGTTTAATGCATGTGTAATGATGGCAATTACCTAGCCTGTTGAAGTTATCATTGGGATTTTAGGTCAGTGGCTTTCCTTTCCTCTGAACGAGTTATTTCAAACCCACTCTAGAGACAGCTAGCCATGCATATAGCATATTTTAACCATGAAGCAAGGCCAGGAACTTGGCACAAAAGTACTGGCAAGATAGAGCCAGAAATTCGAGGCCAAGCTGGGGTTACACCTCATTGTGAGGGGCCAATCTATATCCTCTGGACACTTAGTAGTATGAATCCCTCCATTCACTGACTATCGCTCCAGTTATAAGCAGCTACACAGAGTTATATTTGCCTGTATAATCTTCCTCTGACCTTCACTGTCTGTTCAATTTCCTTAGCTTTGTTATTAGTGGGAAGTGGAGAACTAGGGATAGTTATATTCTTTATTTCTCTATATGTAAATAACCTGATGCATTCATCTGAACACAAACAAAATGTTCAGATACTAATGGAATGGGATAGTCTGTCCCTTAGGGATAGCGGAGCTTGGGAGTCAGCTCATCCCCATCCTGTGGCTTGGCCCTTTAAGAGTTTGGGAGGTCTGATATAGGTAGGGACGTAGGAAATAGGAGGCATTGGTAGACAGGAAGCAGTCCCAGGAATAAGTAGTGTTTGGGAGGACAACTGGCTACTGTTTCTTTAAGGGCCCCATCACAAGACAGGGAAGGCTGATCCTCAGGTCCCACTAGCTTTAAGAGAACAGAGTGCACCATCACAACTCTAATCCCAGTCTACTCTCCTTATCCAGAAGGAGGATGGCTGCCACATGGAGCTTTGAGACAGGAGGACACAAAGGAAGGGAAACTGAGGCATGGAGGAGTGAGTAAAGGATTTGCAAGGTTCCTACAGGGATGTAGAGGACCTCCACTGAGCAGGCATAAATTTACCCCATTCACAAGATACTTAAGAACACCATAAGAGGGGCTGGACATGAATGACATACTAAGCCATTGATCCACCAACAGAATATCAGAGAAGAGTGAAACTGAATTCATGCCATGCACAGGAGTCTAACGTTGGATTATAAATAGGGTAAAAATACAATTTGGATCTTACACCCACTCAGTAATACAGATATTAGCATTCAGTTTCCTTGCATGAGAGTGTTTAGGAGAGTAGAGACCAAGGGGATTTGTTCCAACTTAAGTCAAGAACCTAAGTATCACTTTTAACCATGCCTTTTCCATGGCAGGACAGGATTTGACATCAGTAGCGTAGCTAAGGGGGGAGCGGGGCAGCGGCCGTTCCCCCACTGAGCACAAGTGGCACCTTTTTAATTTTTACTCACTCGGCGGCGCTCCAGGTCTTCGGTGGTACTTGGGTGGCGGGTCCTTCACTCACTCCGGGTCTATGGCGGCACTTCGGCAGTGGGTCCTTGACTCGCTCTGGGTCTTCGGCAGCACTGCAGCGGCGGGTCCTTCAGTGCTGCCGAAGACCCGGAGCACCGCCGAGTGAGTACAAGCGGGTGGTGCCTTCTTTTATGTCCGCTCCCCCTGTTCTCTCCACCTGGCTATGCCACTGTTTGACATGAGACAAAAGTGGGCTTTTCCCAGTCATGCTATTAGCTCATGTTCACTCTTATTTATTCTGTGTCCTAGCACAGGCCACTGCAGGAGAAAATATTTTGAGTGCTGGAAAGGACCATGTGATCAGAAAGCCACTGCAATTTAGAAATCAAAGTTAATAGACAAGATAGCCGGTAGGACTGACAGAGTAATCCTCATCTCTCAAGGACTTTGTATCATCTACCCAGCCCTCCATCAAAGCAACAAATAGACAGAATGGCCTTGTTCAGAGTGACAGTTCTGACTGGGCTCCTCTCTCCCCACTTCCCTGCCAGGTGTGAATGGGCAGGGGTGAGCAGAGCTGCTGGGAAGAAGCCCTCCCCAAAGCAGCAGGAAGCTTAGTAAAATAGTGATGACAGGAGTAAGAGGAGTGTCATCCCTTTTTACAAATATAATTACTCTTTACCACACTAACCAAGTGTCCATGTCCTGGCTGGGATGATTTAGTTGGGGTTGGGTCCTGTTTTGAGCAGCAGATTGGACTAGATGACCTCCTGAGGTATCTTTCAACCCTCATCTTCTATGAGTCTTTTCTCCACTATAGGATAAATACTTAATTTCCAGTTAAGAAAAACAGAGGGTCAGTTTGCACACACAAAAGTCCAGCCGGAACTAGTGGGGATGGAGCAGAACAATGCTACTGTGATGGGTTCCACCAGGGATGTCACCTGGAACTGGAGTACCACTGAGCCCCCCCGACCCACTAGCCTGGGTTCCCTTTACACTGTACGGCTGTGACCAGCATGCCAAACCCTCTCCCAGGCTCCAGCACACGTATAGGTAAGGACACACCCAGCTGCAGTACATACAGACTGCTGTGATCAGCTCTGCATGGGGAGGCTACAGCTAAGGAACTGCCCAGCTGCTCCAGTGCACCCCCCCTCTGGAGTGTAAACCCAAAATTATACCGTCTTGCGCTGCACAGAGATCTGTACAGTGAAGCTCATGCAATTTTCCCCCTCCATCGATGTGGAGAGGAAAGATACAACAGTTTTTTGCCCCAAGTTATGACTCCCACACACTGGTTGGTGATAAAGCAAAAACAAATTTATTAACTACAAAAGATAGATTGTAAGTGATTATAAGGGATAGCAAACAGATCAAAGCAGATTATCTAGCAAACAAACAAAACATGCAAACTAAGCTTAATATGCTAAAGAGATTGGATATGAGTAGCAAATTCTCACCCTAAATGATGATTCAAGTAGGTTGCAAAATTCTTAAGGGGCCAGCTGCACTTGCTTACAGTTTAAAAATCCCAGGCGTTCTTTTCACAGGCTAAAAATCCCTTCAGCCTGGGTTCAGCACTTCCCCCCAATTCAGTCTTTGTTCTGTTCTTCAGGCGTTTTCAGGAGTCTTCTTTAGGCGGAGAGTCAGTGAAGAACCACAATGATGTCACTCCCATCTTAAATACCTTTTGCATATGGTGGGAACCTTTTGTCTCCAAGCTTTGTTCCCACACCAGTTAGTAGAAAAACACTGGTATTCCAAGATGGAGTCCAGTACCAGGTGACCTAGTCACATGACCCTGTAGGATCCTAGCAGCCATGAGTCAGAGGCTGTTTACAGCATCCTCAGGAAGGCCTCCCGGTGGGAGATTAGCCTCTTCTAAGGCCTGTTTTCTCCTAATGGCCCATCAACCTGAATGGGCCTTTCCCAGCCAGCCCTGTAGGCTGAGTGCATTCTGCTTAGTGGGCATTCCCCACTTGGGCTGGATAATCTTATCCACTAGCTGGATAATCATATCCAGTAAATCATAACCTTTCCAATGATCTCACATGACCTATCTTGCTATCTCTATGAAGAATATGGGGTACAGTGTCACAGCTACCAAGATGTGGGCAAAAATTGCATTGCAGGGGTTGTTTCCTGTAACCATATCCGAATGGTTGCAAAAGGAAGATTTTATCTTAATTAGCTCTTCCTTTCATAAGTCTATCCTTTTATTCAGTTCAGATGCCAGTTACTATTCTTACTTATAATTTGTATTACAGTATTGCTTGGAGGGCCCAGCTAAAACTGGATATTTCTAACTCAGCCATTTTAGAAAGGTATGTGACAGGCTTCTAGGAAGAATAGGCTTTACTGAAAAAGAGAAAATTAATAATAAAGAATGTCCTGCCCCGTCCGGACCAAATACAACAGAGCTCCCCTGAGCCAAGTCCAAAGCAAAGGTCGTCAGTGTGGCTCAATGCAGGAACATCTCCATGCTGTTGCATCTCCTCTCAGCTCCAGCTATCTAACTAAAGGACCATCTTCTCTGAACATTGTTCCCAGTCTCCTCTCCAACAACTTCCCCAGACCACCCTTCTCACAATGTGAAGGGGGCAATAATTCATCATAGCTGACCTAGTTCTTCTACCCTGCAAATCCTTGCACTTCTAGCAGGCAGCTATGGTTTCTCTTGTAGTCCTGCCAACCTCTCAGTAGGTCCATACACCCCATCACAATGCCCTTATGGAGGTAGCCTACTTTCTTCCATTTGTAACTGCTGGACTATTTCCTTTTAAATCACTGCTATAGAGAAAAAACAGTATTAGTGCAGTAATGAGCTGAGGTTTGTTTTATTAAAATTATCTCAAAGACTGGCAGTTTACAGTGACGATACATAGAGCCCAACAGTTCCATCCATTTGTAACCAAGGGCCTCATTTGACCAGATTACCTTCATTTAGCAGTTCAGTAGCCTGGACACTCTGGGCCACTATAAACTTTTTTAAAAATTGAGTTTCAAGTCACTACAGCTAAAATATTTCCCTCCTTTTTTGAAGAGCATGTTAAGACATAGGTTTGTAAAATTTCAGTCTGTTGCCTTGTTCCGCTCTGTCAATATGATACAATATAATTATACACACTAATATATGTTCATATTGTATATGAATGTTTGGAGTGAGGGATGTTGGGAGAATGACTTAAAAACTCCTGCTGTGACCAAGAGGGCAGCTTCTGCATGGGGTGATCTGCAATGGGAGTCTGAACTACAGCGTGCTCCAGCCCCACAGAGACCAGCGTCCACAGTAATAGAAATCTGACCCAGTGTCGGCTACCAAAAGCCAGCCAAGACCTCCGCAGGACTCCACACCAGGGAGCCAGAGAGTCTGATAGGACAGTGAGGAGAAGACTCTGCACCACAAAGGGGCTAAGACATAGTAAGGGGATCCTTTGGGTTTAAGCAGGCCAACATTCACAGTGCTGCAGCACTCATTTCAGGACTCAACCTCAGGATGCCATCTGCTTAGGAATGTGCCCCAGAGGGTCTTGGGGGTTGGGAAGAGTTGTGAGTGTTGGAAGGTGGGGAATTAGTTGATTTGTTAATGTTGAGTATTTATTAGTTAACCCTAACCCTTTCCTTCCCCAGATCTTATTTTCCTGCTCCCCATCAAATTTCCCTTTGTTATACTGTTATTTTTGGATGTGTCACTCTATTACAGTTTTTGTTGATGTACTTTACTGTTTATGAGGTACTAGGTTTTATATTCCTTGCCTGTTAGTAGCATTATTTGTTTTCCCAAAGGACAGCACTTGTGTCTCGGACACACCGAGGAGTCACCAGGCATCAGAAAAAGAAGCCCGGACCCAACCAACCCCAACCCACGTGAGGAGAGTGAAGCCACTCCAAGACGAAGTTTGAGCCAGACCATGTGGGAGGAGTTACATATACACACATTTATTTGTATGTACATACACATACAACACCATCTGGAATAAGCAAATGAATATTTCTATGAATACTTAATGTTTTTCTAAACTATACACTCTAGGAATTATTTTTGAGAAGTCCTCTGGCCTCCATTATACAGGAGGTCAGACTACATGATCACAATGGTCCTTTCCAGCCTTGGAATCTATGAATACCTACTATTGATCCTCATGCTTAGCAGTGTTGCTTGTCAACCCTTTCACTAAAAGAATCTCCATTTACCCCTATGCATCCCATTCAGGTAATTACAGGGATCTGGCGTATTGAGTATCTGGTTAACCATTTTACAACATATTCCAAAAAGTGTAGCGGCTCCAAATGCAAGAGAAATTGATTATCACACACTCACTCCTACATAGGTAGACTCCCCAGAACCTATCTTCAACACACCCAAGAGCTACAATAATGAACTTCTGAGGAAAAAATGAAGAGACATCCATTATGAATTTCCTTCCAAAAACAGAGAAAGCAGATATGACAACCAATTTCCTTTGTCAGCTGAAACTATGCCTGTTCCCTAAAAGCTTACAAGAAAACAAAATTCCCCACTCCAATAGGGACACTCAAATATTTTTGGATACCAGTTGCCTAGTGTTCCATGCTACAATCCTATTAATGGACTATAGATAAACAGAATGCTCCACCTCTTACTTTTATCCAAAACATAAGTTTCTGGGTGGCTTTACTCCGAGCAGGCAATCCCAGTGAGAATCAAAAGATGCTGACTGGAATGAGGAGAAGACTATACCAGCCCAATCTTGGTATCCTGAACTAGTAGTTCTGCTCTAAAAAGAAACCCAGTTCTATTTACCACACATATACATTGGTCAGTATACAACCCAAAACTGGAAAATAGTAGCCATATTATATGGTCACCCTATTCAGCCATTCAAATCTAGGACAAAGTTAACCACAGCATCTGGTCACTCTAGTTAGGGCTCTAGGAAAGCCAAGGTCTAAGGTGGACATACAGGCCGCCATTGCTGCTGACCAATCAGGTTAAAGTCTACTGTGAACCAATTATATTACATTTTATAGTGACTTGGTCCAGAGTGTGCTCTCATGGGCCTTTCTGAGACCACAGATGAGAGAGAGAGATGTACAATGGTTACTAACTCTGAGGAAAGTGACACTGCGCTAATAATTTTTGCAATTCAAATGCAATGGCAGGATAAATCTGCTGAAAGGGAAAGTTATTCTACTCAGTGCTGATAAGGGCTCAGTGATTTAAACTCTCATGAGAAGGCCAACTGCTGAGCTTTGAATTTCCCATTTGGAAATAAGTTGGGGAAGCCAAGAGTTACAATCCTCCTGAAATGTGTTTTAAAAAAATACTACAAATTCAGTTTTATTAGTTATGATGAAATAATGTTTACAACTTTTTTTCCTGATCTGATACTACTTGACTGTTTTTTGGCTTTATGATTTCTTTCATCATGTTTATCTCTTGCCTGAAAAGCAATTACAGCCAGTCTAAAAACACTGCCTGTCTTGCAGCCTAATATTTATAGCATTTATATCCTAACATTTTATCCCAACAACTATTGAACTATCTTTTTACCCTTCGCTTGACTGTGCTGCACTGGGAATAATGGGGATCCCAGAAGCCCTATATATGCTGTGATAAACCCAAATACCTGCATACTTCTTATTTGTTATGGATTTTATTTCATATCCCATGTGTCACCTACAATGATTTGTACATTTCTTATTTTGTGATTTGAAAAGGAAGGCTGCATAAAGTCAATTCGCTGAAAATTATTTATCCTTTTCTCTGGATAATTTCACTGTAATGGGGCTGACATCTGCTCTGCATACTGATGCTGCATACATGGAGAACTGGTTTCAATGCAAATAAGTGAGTAGCAGCTTCACAAGTGAATGGGAATATAAATCCTCGGGTACAAGCAAGGCACACTACATGCTCCAAGATCCATGTCACAGAATTATAAGCATTGGTGATGCCTTCCAGAGGCGCTTTATTTTTGCTGCATACAATATAGTCAAGATAAAGGTAGCAAGATAGTTCAATAGTTGTGGGAAAAAGTGTTAGGATTCTTGACCTTATGTGTCATGACATCACCACTTATCAGCATCATTCATAGACAGACTAACTGTCCAATTCACACCAATGGGCATGGGAAATGAATGAGATCTGATTTTCTCATTTGATAATATTTACACACTTCTGCTAGCTTCTAGAGTTGGGGACTTAGAAATAACCCAGGATTACATTCTACTGTATATATGCAACTTTGAGTTACAAAATTAAAACCTCAAATCTGAGCTGCCATAACAGCAAGGTAGGAAAATGCTGACAATATGAACTGTCCACAGAGACGTTGTGGCCAACACATTACAAGATAAAAACGTAAGTGACAGGATGTCACCATGAAATATCCCCAAAGCACTTTGCACAGCTCAAGAGCTGCATATGTTTTATGAAGTTCAGTTTTCACTCCCAGCTCACAAATTGCAACCCTTTGTTTGCAAAACTGCTGCCACTTCAGGGAATCTACGTAAAACGAGCTGTTCTGAATAAACCATCCTGGCAGTCTCTCTCTCTTTTTTTTTTTTTGGTATTAATCTTTCCTTAACATTTTAGGCACAATTCTTTGACAACCAGACTTTTTGTTTAGTGATAAAGGGAGTTACCTTAGAAGACTGCTAGATGGTGCTAAAGCATATTCATATGTGATGATATGCCAATAGGTTTGCTTGGATTACAGTCCTCTTGTGACTGGTTAGAGATTTCTGGAGTCTGTTGATGGAGTTCTTGCTCTGTCGCTAGTAGCCATACATATCAGCAAACATCTTCAGAAACAGTTGAACCCTAATGGTCTGGTTTCTATATAGTTTAGGACATAATTGTATACACAATTATGGCAATTGCTCATGTGAATATAGCAAGTTTGAATAAATGAAAGTGCAAATTGAAGTTCGTACACTATTGTTCTCAATGCATACAGTAGCTGTGCAATTGAACACATTTCACGTATGCAATTGCATGCATCACTATATTAAAAAAACAGACCTTACTAATAACAAAGCTTTGGGTTTTTACCCCCATTGATAAAAAATAAAATAAGGGTGAGGAAAAATATACAAAATAAACTGCATGTAAAGAGAAAGTTTTACACAATTGTTTCCCAGACTTCCTCAGCCTTTAGTCCCTACTGTGTATGTTTGTATTACCAAACTAAGGAATTGCACCGGCTTTTAAAAAAACAAACATATATTGTTTCACTATATGCAAGTTGCTCGTTTATAAAAATAAAATGTTGTGAAAAAGAAATGGCATGATGTGTAGAGGGAACCCCATCCACCCACCCACCCAAACAACAAACAGCTGAGAGTTGCTTGGGATGAGCTCTATCCCTATCCTAATGGGGTTTAGAAAGTTGGTTGTAAAAAAATGGTACTAGCCTTATTTGATTTTTTACACTAAGGGGTAAACATGTGGACAGAGAGGGAAAAGAACACACAGAGAGGATTTAGCTCAGCTTTAATTACTGCTAATCTGCAAAGACCTTCACATCGGAAATATCACGCTGGCATTTTCCTGTTTACCTGCGGCAAACCAAGCTCTTTAATATTTAATCTTTGTAAGTACTTGCCCTTTGAAATCCCTGCTTTCCCTCACCTGCTTACCTTCTCCCCCCCAGTCCGTTCTACAGAGACATCTCCCACCCATGTCCCGGCCTGATCCGCTTCACAACCATGAAGGAGCTCTCATGATAACTCCCTTTCCCTCATTAACCTTGCTTTCCTGCAGGGTTCCACACTGCGGCCAATAATCTTTCAGAGGATGAGGACAAATTAGGACTCCCTTGAGAACTTAAAAGCCTCAGCATAATTGGCTGGAAAAGTTGCTGAGACGCTCTCAACTGGTTGCAGAGAGAGAATCAGGGACAGCCTTGTGCACAGCAGATTCACAAGTCACTTGGATTTGCTCAACAAAAACGGTTAACTGTCATTTAACACTAAAGGAACCCCAAAGAGCTTTAGAGATCAAAACAGGCTGACCATTTTAGAAGTCTGCATGCAAGTCATCTCAATAGTTCTGGAACTGCTTTGATTCCAGATAAAGGCAAAGTTAGCCCCACCCAGATTTAATAAGCAGATTTAATTAGATGGCAGGTGTTTACTACTAAATTGGAACTATGTTTACCGTTTTGGTTATTCCCAGACATCTATAGCCAATAAGATCACAACAATTTACATACATTTCAGATGAGCCCATTTATACACAATTCTAGGCCTCATCATCTCAAATTAGTGGATTACAATTGTGTGCAAAGCAGATATATGAGCAAATGGGAAACAAACCTGAATCTACTCAGCGACCACTGCTATGCCTGTCCGACCCTATGTATCTCACTATGTAGTCACCATCATTTCCCCCCTTCTGTCTTCTGACTGTTATGCCCATGTAGGATTAGTTCTGGGTCACATAAATACTAGGAACAGTATTGTTCATGCTCATATCATGGTTGGGGGGGCGGGAAGTTCTTAATGCCCCATTCCCAGATCATACCTAGTCATGACAGTTTTCAGTGGAAACAGAACTATAATAGTGATTCTGGTCAGCAGGCTCCAGAAACAAATCTCTGTTCCATATCTCCCCTTCCCCAAGGTGAAGCACCAATGATACCTGAAAAACAAAATTATTTCTTCTGCAGTCAGGTACAAAGAGAAGAGATATTCATTTGAACCAAATATCTTCAGGAAAATAGATGCTGAATAAATGGAACCTCAGGTGATTGCCTTCACTTTCCTTACTGCAGTTTATTTCTGTAAATAATACATAGAAACATAATCAATATACTTTTATTGTGGGAGCACTGTGTACTGCAGATGGCTCAAATGGAGCTTTTGCCTGGGGGAAGAGAGTCTACGATCTCAATCTCTAAGTGTCTGATTCGGAGGCACAGATACATTCATGTGGGTTTCTGAGGCTGGCACAGAGAAGCGAGAACACCAGCCAGCAAGACGTTTTAGAAAAGACGCGGGACTTTTGAACCCAAAAGAGAATCTGGCTGCTCTACTGCAATATTTTTTTTCTTATTTCAGACATTTGTCAGCATTTGCAGGAGAATAGACACATCCACGGAGGAGATGAAGGGGATATGTCTCCCAAACTGCTTTGTTGATGGGTCCCCCCACCTCTCCTCCTTGAATATGGACTATGGCTACACTATGAGAGAGGGGGTTTGATTCCCACCTCATATACACATACTTGGACAAGCTCAATGAGAGCTACTGCAAGTGTAAATCCTAGTGTGACTGCAGCATGGGCAGAAGAATCATGGGCTTGTGCTGAGTACAAGCCCATCTGAACCCTGTGGCTACATACTTGGCACAACAAAACTGTGCACTGCGAGTGATTTGGATAATGAACTGAAAGCCCTTTCAAGATACATTTCAACAGGATCAACTCCAAAGGCTGTTCTGGAATATATGTGCACAAATAAGATGATCACCCTCTTTCCAAATGCTTTTGTTGCTCTGCACCTACTTCTAACACTTCCTGTAACAGTTGCCAGTGGAGAACGCAGCTTCTCCAAGCTGAAGTTAATAAAAAAACATCTATGCTCCACAATGACACAAGAGAGGCTGGTTGGCCTTGCAACCATCCCAATAGAGCAAGGGCTGGCCCAGACTGTGGACCTTCAGGAAGCAGTTCAAATCTTTGCAACCAAGAAGCACGGAAAGCACCACTTTGATTATTCAAACAGATAAAAATGCCAGTGTTTACTATGCAGACAAGAAAAGTTACATTTGCCGTTCAGGCGTTTGAAAGTTAAGTGTTACTTAAAATGTTTGAACAAGGCATTTTAAGTTGTTAGTTCTCCTTTATTGGGGTAGGTAGCAGAGCAGTACCATGAGAGGAGTAGAACAGGAAGAAGGCAGAATTGAGACCTTTCAAAGTTTTGGCCCAAGCGAGGGGACATGGGGGGTCATTTGAGCTCCCCGCCTTAGGTGCCAAAATGTTGTGGGCTGGCCCTGCTATCACAGCTCCTACTACTATTTATACTGGCAATAGTTATCAGCTATGTTGTTGGAAAAGGGTTAACTGCTTAGACACGACCAATCCATCCTGTCTGTAACATGTAATGTGTTTACCTGACCACATGAACATCATCAGCACTCATGCAGGGGCACGGCTGCACACAACCAGTAACGTGTCCTACCATACTGGGAGTCAAGAGACTGTGTTCTGTTCCTGGCTTTGCTATTACTGACATGCTGTATGATCTTGGGCAAGTCACAGCTGCCCCATCTGTACAATTGGGATAATGATACATAGCTTCTTTTGTAAAGTGTTTTAAGACCTACAGATAGAAGTGACATAAGACTTAATTATTTTTATGATATTAGCAATGGATCAATTTTCGAGTGTAACTAGGGACAGACATTTCAGCTTGACATACATTTTTTTAAAATGTAGAACTGTCAATAACATTTTAGTGGAGATTTATTTTAACAGCACAAGACACCTGATAATTTGGCATGCAATACTTCGTAGTCAGAAGAGGTCTAATCCTAGGCCTGGTCTACACTAGGACTTTATGTTGAATTTAGCAGCGTTAACTCAATTTAACCCTGCACCTGTCCACATTACGAAGCTATTTATTTCGACATAAATGGCTCTTTAATTCGATTTCTGTACTCCTCCCCGACGAGGGGAGTAGCGCTAAATTCGACATGGCCATGTCAAATTCGTGTTACTGTGGACGGAATTCGACGCTAATAGCTCCGGGAGCTATCCCACAGTGCACCACTCAGTGGATGCTCTGGACAGCAATCCGAGCTCGGATGCTCTGACCAGCCACTCAGGAAAAGCCCCGGGAAAATTTGAATTCCTTTTCCTGTCTGGCCATTTTGAATCTCATTTTCTCTTTGGATATCGTGGCGAGCACAGCAGCACTGGCAACGATGCAGAGCTCTGCAGCCGTGGTGACCATGACATCGCAGAATAGGAAGAGAGCACCAGCTTGGACTGATCGGGAAGTCTTGGACCTGATCGCTGTGTGGGGCGATGAGTCCGTGCTTTCGGAGCTGCGATCCAAAAGACGGAATGCGAAAATTTATGAGAAGATTTCCAAGGCAATGGCGGAGAGAGGATACGTCCGGGATGCAACGCAGTGCCGCGTGAAAATCAAGGAGCTGCGACAGGCATACCAAAAAACCAAAGAGTCCAATGGACGCTCCGGATCGCAGCCACACACATGCCGTTTTTACGAGGCACTGCATGCTATGCTCGGTGGTGCTGCCACCACTACACCACCAGTGTCCGTGGACTCTGACAACGGGGTCTTATCTACGGCCACGTCGTCTGACATTTTCGTAGACGGTGAAGAGGAGGAAGGAGAGGAGGAGGACGAGGCAGTCAACAGCGCTTTAAACGCTGATTTCCCCGACAGCCAGGATCTGTTCATCACCCTCACTGAGCTCCCCTACGAACCCTCCCAAAGCAGCAGCCCAGACCAGGACCCAGGCGAAGGATCGTCAGGTCGGTGTTTTAAATATTTATTTTGAATAGAATAGGCATTACTTTCTTATCAATGTGTTTTTATTGCTTGCTTTGCAATAGGCGCTTCAGTTTTCAATCTTTTCAAAGGCAACTACTCGAATAGTCTGTCAATATGTATGGGGATAGAGGAGAAATCCCCATCGGAGATCTCCGCGAAACTCTCCTGTAGGTACAGTGAAAGCTTTTGCATCAGGTTCCCAGGGAGAGCAGCCTTACTGTCTCCTCCATGGTAGGATACTTTTCCGCGCCATGCAAGCTGCAGGTACTCTGGTATCATTGCCTTGCATAGCATGGCGGCATACGGCCCCGGGGTTTGCTTGCATTCACGCAGCATGCGGTCTTTCTCTGTCTCCGAAATCCTCATCAGAGTGATATCAGTCATGGTGCCCTGGTTTGAATGGGTGTTTATGTTAGTATAGTGACTCCTTGATTTTTCCTTTAAAAAACGACAACCGGCGTTTGGCAGACATGGGGGGGGTGGGGTGGTAGCAGTGAGGCTAACCGCAGAAACTTTGCGGTGCGCCGGCAGGGAGAGTTCCCTGAACCGGCCACGCGGAGGGGGAGGGGAGGCTAGGCGAGCCGTTAACACACAGGCGTGTGCAGGCAGGGAGAGCTCCCTGGACCGGCCACGCGGAGAGGGTGGGGAAGGTAGGCGAGCTGTTAAAACACAGCTGGTCGCGGGCAGGGAGAGTTCCCGGTACCGGCCCAGCGGAGGGGGTGGGGAGGGAAGGAGAGCCGTTAGCACACAGCCGTGCGCGGGCAGCCAGATTTCCATGGACCGGCCACACGGAGGGGGTGGGGAGCGTATCTGAGCCGTTACAGCACAGCGGAGCGCAGGCAGGCAGAGTTCTCTGGAACGGCCACGCGGAGGGGGTGGGGAGCGTATCTGAGCCGTTACAGCACAGCGGAGGCAGGCACAGTTCCCGGGAAAGGCCACGCGGAGGGGGTGGGGAAGGTAGGCGAGCAGTTAAACCACGGCGGGACGCGGGCTGGGACAGTTCCCGGTACCGGCACCGCAGAGTGGGTGGGGGGGGGGAAACGTGTGTGCGAGCCCTTGTAGCTGAGCGGTTTTGCCGGCATCAGGAACTGGCCACCGCCAGGAGCTGTGCTTGAAACATGGGAGTACCGCACTGCTGTGAAGTTAGGTCACAGCAGTCCAAAGGCACTGGCTTACCATGGTCTCCAGGGAGCAGTTTTGCAGTGTCCAGGTCCGCTTGGGTGATCTGAACACCAGGACCCCTGGCAGTTAATATAAATACATAATATTCGACCTTGTACTGAGTGCACATGTGATAGATAGTATGCATGGTCTTGTTCACAGGGAAAGAGTGTAGGCATTGTTCGGGAAAATATATCTTTCTGAGGTAGTCACTCCCTTTCTCCCATCCCACAGCTGCGAGTGTCTCCCTCCCTACCCGTGGATCGCCCTCCCAGAGGCTTGCGCAGATCAGGCGGCGCAAAAAAAAAACCCGGGACGACATGTTTTCGGAACTGATGGTCTGTTCCCGAAATGATGCTGCACAGCGGAGAGAGGACGTCTCTAGGTCCGAGCGAGCAGTCAGCGAACGGGAGCAGAGGGCTGAAGCTCACGAGGACAGGTGGCGGTTGGAAGACCAGCAGACGACTCAAACGCTGCTTGGACTAATGCGGGAGCAAACTGACAGGCTCCGCCGCCTTGTTGACATTCTGCAGGAACGGAGGATGGAGGAAAGGGCATCTCTGTATGTTCTTTCCAACCGCCCTCCCGTGCTACAAAGTCCAATTTCCCCCTCACCCAAAGCCAGTAGAACAAGGGGAGGCAGGGGCCGAGGAAAAAAATCACTCCACCCCTGCGTACTGCTCCAGTAGCAGAAGGCTCTCCTTTCCAAAAATATAGATGGGACCTTGACTTCCCTCCAAACGCACCCCACCCCAGCCGCCGTCCAAGTGTCATCCTAAAATTTTGCTCTCCTTAATAAAAAATTGTGTTCTGAACAGTCCTGAGTCCTTCACTGTCTTTCAAAGGGCTGTTGTATTGTTGGGGGAGGGGAGGGGTGCTTTGTGATTTGAGACGATAGTCGCAGATAACAGGGTGGGAACAGGGGAAAAGGTTCATCAGAAAGTCACACTCACATTGCATTCACTAGGCACAGTTGCCATTCTAGGAGGGGGTTTTCCTATTCCCTAGGGCGGGTGGGGGGCTGTCACTTTCAGGTGGTGGAGGGTGGCTGCAGATCGTTGGCGGCAGGCAATAGCCTGCATGACAGATCCATGCAGCAGGGGATCAGTGGCCGCAATCCCCTGCAAAGAAGTCACACAGGCCCCCCCTCACAGACTTCCGAACAGGAGTGGTTGCAGGCTCCGTTGAAACAAGCAGTACACTATTGCGGACTGCTCAGGGAGCAGGAGCCTGTCATTCCCCGAGTTGGGAAGCGCCCTTTCCATCACTCCACCCGCCCCCCAACCGCGGTATTTGTCCCAGTCTCAGCACTTTACCGAGAAATCATTAATGAAGAAGACGGTTTTCATAAACAATGTTTCCTTTATTATACTTTTAAACCGGGGACTGAAGGGGGGGAAAGGGTGCTGGTAATTGTAGAGGATAGACAACGGTCACCGGGTAAAGAAACGGGGGCTGGTTCACCTTCACTTTTAACAAGCGAAACAGTCACTGGTTGCCCTGCTCGCTCTGGAATCTAGCTGTCAGAGCTTCCCGGATGCGCAGCGCGTCCCGCTGTGATCTTCTAATCGCCCTGGTGTCCGGCTGTGCGTAATCAGCAGCCAGGCGACTGGCCTCAGCCTCCCACCCTACCATAAACGTCTCCCCCTTGCTCTCGCAGAGATTGTGGAGCACACAGCAAGCTGCGATCACAATGGGGATATTTGTTTGGCTGAGATCGGAGTGAGTAAGTAAGCTTCGCCATCTCCCTTTCAGACGGCCAAAGGCACACTCCACCACCATCCTGCACTTGCTCAGCCGGTAGTTGAAGAGCTCCTTTTCACTGTCCAGGGCGCCCGTGTATGGCTTCATGAGCCAGGGCATTAGCGGGTAGGCTGGGTCCCTGAGGATCACTGTAGGCATCTCCACATCCCCAACAGTTATTTTGCAGTCCGGGAAGAAAATACCTTCCTGCAGCCGTCTGAACAGACCAGAGTTCCTGAACACACGAGCGTCATGAACCTTGCCCGGCCATCCAACGTTGATGTTTGTAAAACGTCCTTTATGGTCCACTAGTGCTTGCAGCACCATAGAAAAATAGCCCTTCTGGTTAATGTACTGGCTGCCCTGGTGGGCCGGTCCAAGGATGGGGATGTGTGTCCCATCAATAGCCCCGCCGCAGTTTGGAAATCCCATAGCAGAAAAGCCATCTATGATCACCTGCACATCTCCAAGGGTCACTACCTTTGAGAGCAGCAGGTCAACGATTGCATGGGCTACCTGCATCACAGCAACCCCCACGGTAGACTTGCCCACTCCAAATTGATTCGCGACTGACCTGTAGCTGTCTGGCATTGCAAGCTTCCAGAGGGCTATAGCCACTCGCTTCTGGATAGTCAGGGCAGCTCGCATCCGGGTGTCCTGGCGCTTCAGGGCAGGGGACAGCAACTCACAAAGTTCCAGGAAAGTGCCCTTACGCATACGAAAGTTTCTCAGCCACTGGGATTCATCCCAGACCTGCAGCACTATGCGGTCCCACCAGTCAGTGCTTGTTTCCCTTGCCCAGAATCGCCGTTCCACAGGATCAACGTGACCCATTGCCACCATGATGTCTAGGGGCCGGGGTCCCGTGCTTTGCGAGAGGTCTGTGCCCCTCTCAGAGTTCATGTCCTCACGGAGCTTCCGTTGCCTCCTCGCCAGATTTATCTGCATCTGCCTCTGGAAAAGGTGGACGATAAGGCGCGAGGTGTTGACAACGGACAGAACAGCAGCGATAATCGCGGAGGGCTCCATGCTTGCTGTCCTGTGGTGTCTGCGCTGTCAATCACCAGAAAAGGGTGCGATGTAATTTCCCGCCAGCGCTTTCACGTAGGGAGGGCGGGAGTGTGGGTCGAATGACGACAGGTTCCCAAAACCACCCGCGACACATTTTTGGCCCCAGAAGGCACTGGGGGCTAGACCCAGAATTCCAATGGGCAGCGGGGACTGCGGGAACTGTGGGATAGCTACCCATAGTGCACCGCTTGCATTGTCGACGCTTGCCCCGTTAGTGTGGACTCACAAACTCGAATTATTGTCCTTGGTGTGGATTCGCACGATCGACTTTGTAAAATCGATTTCACAAGTTCGGTTTAAGATAAATCGAACTATTCCCGTAGTGTAGACATACCCCTAGACTAGCATGGGGTATTACAGGTTATGAACGAGGTTCGTAAACAAAGATGTGACATGGCCATAGGCCACAATAAATATTTTAAACATAATTTGTCATTATCTTTTTCCATTTATGAACTTGAAACTTATATCGGGTATCTTGTAGAGTGGACACACTCTATTTAGTTAAGACTGATCAAGGAATCAAAAGGCCTTCTATACGTTTGCCTTCAGAAACCTGTGGTACTTCTCTGCCTGGCCTGATGAGAGGATATTTCTGGGATTACCTGCTGCATTGCATGTGTGCCAGCAAAAGGGTGCCACCTGCATTTCTTTCTCAGCAAATCCTGACACTGACCTCAGGGAGCACCATTGCTAACCATAGGTGCTGCCAAGTAGGGTGCTGTGGGTGCTGTTGCACCCCCTGGCTTGAAGTGGATTCCATTACATATAGGGTTTAGTTCAATGGCTCTCAGGATCCCCACTATAATTGTCCCAGCACTCCTGCTGCTAATGTGGCCATGGTAAAGGTCAGATGGAATGCATTCTACCTTTCTAGGGAGAGGTGAGTTCTTGCAATGGCAGCCTCAAGATTTAAAGGGGGAGGATAATGGAATACAGCTCCCCCTTGTGGTAGTATGAGGGGGGCACTGTGAAATCCCATCTACCTCCTTTCTCCTACTGAAAGACCTGTCCCCCCCGTTACTAGTTCCCACTCTTCTCTGGAGTGCAGAGAAGGAGAGCCGAGGAGGCAAGCTTTCTCTCTCTCCTGTGGGGAGGGGAGACCCCCTGCCACAGGATTCTCCAGCCTGAATACTGTATAGAAAAAACAAAAAGGCCCTGTGAGTTCCCTATCACTTCCTGGCACACTACATTGGGGTGTGGGTGGAGAGGGTGGTTAGGAGTGCACTTCTGTACGGCCAGGCATACAAAGGTGTTTGTAGGAAGCAATGGCCCTGCTTAGGAACATGGACTCCTTTCAGATATATGTATTCTTCTGTACACATTCCTTTGTCCCTGTGCTATCACATAATGTAATGCAATGTCACATCATAACATGACCTCAAACTCACAACAGCATACAGCCATCAGAATTGGTGAGCTATTGCTTGAGTATTGGTACATGTTAGCTATTGCATGAGTTTATGTGAGCTACTGGACAAAACAAGAGAACAGAGGGGAGAGAAAAAACCTGTGAACTCCATCCAGTCTAAAGATATTCTAGCACAGGTGAAAGTTCTGTAATGGAGAGCCCTCTCTTTTGAATACCTAGGAAGCACCACACACCAAATAAATGAAAAAGAAAATTAATTTTGAAACCCCCTACAACTTGACAATGCATTTGATTCAAACCAGTTTCTAGTAGATTAGCTACTAAAAAGGGCAAAGCCCTGGCTGACCCTTTACAGGCTTCCCATATCACAGCAGACTCTCACCATCTGCAACATTTATAGATAATTCACCCACTTTGGGACATGAAGAGAGTGTGTCCAGAGAAAATGTATTTGACACTGTGTGACTACATGATCACGGTCTGTAGTTCTCTCATACCCTTAGGTAAAAATGTCTGTAGTTTCTACAGCTGCTCCAAGCAAGCTCCTGGCTAGATCATTACAGCAGATTAACGTGCCATAGCCAAAATTTGAACTACTGGGAACATATATAACATACCTATTTTTATGGCAGCATAATAAGATTTCACTGTATTGCATTTGACTAAATCTCCATGCTAATGAAGCTCGTGTTCTATGGAGAGATACAGTTTCAGTAATTTTGACAGCGGAAGGAGAATCTCCCCCAAAATCAATGCAAGGATGGAACATTTGTTTAATAAAGATATTTCCAGCTAAACATAAAATATTTAGTAACAGATTTTGTGCAAGTGTCTTTTTTTCCCAGCTTCACTTCCTTTTTATCCTTCCTGGGCAGAGAAGTAAAATAACAACAACATTGCAAAGTTTGGAAAACTCTGGAATAAATAAATGGTAATGCTTAGCCAAGCCCACCAAACCTAGCTTTGTGTTGGATGGAATCAAAGGAAAAGCCATCTTTGCTTGACCTTCATAGGCAATAAAGGAGGAGGTGGAATCTTACGAGAGTTAGACAGCCAAACAAAGAAGACAGGAGAGATGATTGTGCTCCCCCCACAGCTCATGCTTTCAGCAGTGTCAGCAGCATGACACAATTAAGTTTCTGTCACTTTGTGACACAGATTAGCTGGTTCCACTGTGAAATCACAGATGACATCCACCCCATGAAAGCTTCTGGCTTGATTCCTAGAACTGCTTTATCACCATAATCTGGAGGTATCTATCTATGCTACTTATTCAGCCCTCATTGCTGTTGTGTCCAAGTGCTCTGCACTGATGTGTCAAAAGCAAAATCTTCCTGCATTTACACTTCATTTTATACAGCAGCACTTCAAGAGAGAGAACTTTCTGCAGGAGTAGATCTTCAGGAGAATGACTAGAGCTGCTCAAAGGTCTAGAGAGAGTGTTACTTGGTCACACAATGACTATCCTAGACAGACAAGAGGGAAGTGCCAATACTGATTGATCTGTGTGCTGCATTTCAAAGGTGGGTAGTATCATACCTAGATATCATTCATAGGCGCCGACTCTGTGGGTGCTCCGGGGCTGGAGCACCCACGGGGAAAAATTGGTGGGTGCTCAGCACCCACCGGCAGCTCCCCGCCAGCCCCAGGGCCTGCGCCCAGCTCCCCGCCAGCCCCGGGGCCCGCGCCCAGCTCACCTCACCGCTGGGAGACGTTCCGGGGCTCCACCCCCGACACCAGGCGACATTGCGTCGGCGTCGGGGGTGGGGCCCACGGAACGTCACCCGGCGTTGGGGGCGGGGCCCCGCCACATTGCCCGGCGTCGGGGGCGGGGCCCGGTGTCAGCCCCCACCGGCACCGCCGGAAGTTGGCGCCTGTGATATCATTGGTAAAGTTCATTATGATCCTTTGAGATGGTATTACGATACAGGAATGTAAGTTAGTAGTAGTAATAAAGGGGTTGGAGGAAATTGGGGGATCGCAGAGAACTCTTCCACCCCAAGAGAGAATTTCCAATCACATACAGTTCTGTAATGGAGGAAATTCTGTCCAGGAGCACTTCTTCAAGTGGTTAGTGTGATGCTGGCAAAACAGGTGCCAGTTCATGCCAAAGTCCCCATGTCTCAACTGAACACTGACAATCAGTCAGGCTCAGCTATGTGTTAATACCTTTACAATAGGAATTTGAATAATACAAATATGTTTAGTGTTTAGACTTTATTGAATGCTTATCAGTTGCTGCATGTGTAACGCGCACACCTTCTGGGTGTGGTGTTTTGTCCAACCTAGTGGCTCCAAGACCACTTACAGAGGGAGCTTAATGAGTCTGATTAACAGCCATGTGGCTTTTAGCTCATGCAGTAGAGACTCATGCCCTAGGCTCCAGAGGTCCTCGGTTCGATCCCGCCCACCGATGACCGATGTCTGTCGGTGTTACACATGAATTAATCTAACTTATAACGAAGGCTAAGATTTTGTCATGGTTATTTTTAGTAAATGGACAGGTCATGGGCAATAAACAAAAATTCACGGAAGCTGCAACCAGTCTGTGACTTTTGATGCTGCAACTCCATGATTTTCCCGACCACCATGGTGGCTGGGAGCTGCGGGGTTCTCCCTCTGCCCATGGCAGCTGGAAGCTGCATGCCCCCCCCCTCTGCCTACCGTGGCTAGGAGCTGTAGGGTGACCATATTTCCCAAAGAGAAAATGGGACACCCCCAGCCACTCACCCAAGGATTTCCCTCCTTCCTCCCTCATGTGAGGCCGTTGTCCATCATTGGAACCCTAAGGAGGGCCCCCTCAGGAGTCTGTCACCTGTGACTGGGACCTTGCAGGGGGTCCCCTGAGGACACTGTTGCCTGTTACTGCTGTTGCCTGTTGCCGGAACCCTGCTGGAGCCCCGCTGGCTGCCAGCTGCAGTCCCGCAGCCCCTGGGGCTGAAGCAGAAAATGTCACAGAGGTCTCTGGAAGTCACAGATTCCGTGACTTCCATGCCCCCATGACATAAACATTGCCTTCCTTACAATATGAGTCCCAGATAGGATCACCAGATAGGAGAGAGACATTAACTATTGCAAAGTGCTGATCTCCCACAGAAGGTGTTATGTCCTCCCCAACATGAAAGGTCCATCAACACTACTGTGGGATGGTAAAGAGGACAAAAGACATTGATTGTTCTGCCCTTTCCCCCATGAAGATGAGTCATGCAAGTGGACTCCTCCCATGAGCCAAACTTGCGTTGTATCAGTATCAGTCAAGCGAGGTACTAACGACTTCAACAGGTCTTTATTTTTAAAGTGGAAACCTCTTCACCAAGCTGCTGCTGCACCCTCTGTAGCTCTCCCAGACTCTCAACTCCTCCCTCCCTCCGTCCTGTTTCCCGTCCTTTCAGACTCCCAACAGCCAGTGCTCCCAGTTCTAATAATTCCAAGCAACATCTAAACACCACAGCTTGCAGTTCAGAGCACACGATAGAAGGGGGATAAAAACCCCAAACAGAAGGAACTGATAATCTCTATGCTGCTTGGACTCTTAGGAGCAAGGTTTTAGGAATAAGCAAGAGATCCCCAGCTGCTTAGCCTGGGTTAGCCCTAAGGAACATCTAGAGCTTGCTTATTATAGAAGCTTCTATTGCCTTTTGAAATTTAAGATTGTAACTCATTTGTATATATATTTTATCTTCTTTAACCTTGTAAATAACTCATTTATTTTTCCCATTTAATAAATCTTTATATAGTTTATTATAGGATTGGCTACAAGCATCTTTCCTGGGATATCTATGGTGCAATTGACCCGGGGTAAGTGACTGGTCCTTTGGGACTGGGAGTAACCTGAATATTGATGTAAGGGACCCTCTGTCACAAAGGTATGCTCACTCTGGGTAGCAAGATAGACCCCTTGGGTACTCTGCTCTGTCTGTGATTCCATGTTTAGGCTGTTATAGTGTCTGAGGAGTTTACACTTGCTAATTAGTTGGTGAAATCTAATAATAGAATTCCCAACCAATTTGGGGGTTGTGCCCTGCTTCTTAACAGTCTGCCCGGAGGTTGGTATTCATACTCCTCAGTAACCCCAGGCAATGTTACAGTTAGACAGTGCTGTTCAAATAGAGTTGCACAAAATATATACAGTATTATATATGCAGAGATGAGTTAGAGCTGCAAAGCTAGGACCTGGATCTAGGGGCTGAGGACCTCGAAAGTAGTTTCCTTAAGACTTGTGACATGCTGAGCTTATAGTGATGCAGATCAGACTGGGCTTTCCTGCTATGTAAGATTCAGATCTAGGACTGAACAGCATCTGAGACAGTTAATATCTATTCACATATTTCTGAGTACATCAGTTTCTCTTACCTAGTTTAGACCCAATCTCTTTCAGGAGAAAAGGATTTGTTTTCTGTTTTCTCCTGTATATGGGATAAACACACACAAATGGTTTACCAGTTGTACAATGGAAATTTCAGGGCATCAGCCACCAAAAGAGAGTACAGTCAATCACAGCGGAACTAAAACAGAAAATGACAACGCTAATCCAGCTCTGGGAAATCATATAAACAGTGTGTGTAATGGCACAAGTTTAATCTCTTTTCATTAAAGAGTCAGACCTGGGATTTCATGTTCTCTGTCTCATGGCCAACTGAATTTGATTACTACACTGTACTTGGAGTTTCAGTTTTGCTTCATATCTATTAATAGAGTTCCAATATATACTGCACCATTTTCTCCTATCATCTTCCTTCCCCAGATCCCTTCCTCTTATTTTTTGATGAATCCATTTATAATAAGACTGATAAAAACCTGTTAACTACCGCTGAGAGTACCTGGGACTTTCACTAATGCCGCATAGCATTTGCGAAAGAAGGAATTTGCTTCTGTGGAAATGATCAAAATTGATTCTACATTGGTAGTGCACACACCTCCAAAGCAAAAATATAAGAAAACATGTTCTGTTAAAAAAAAAAAACTGCCATTGCCAGATTGCTTTTTCTCCCTGTTCATTCATTCTTCTTGCCAAATACACAAGAGCTGAAGGGGGTGGGGAGGATGATGGTTTCAAAATTTGAAAATTACATTCAAAAATACCGGACAGTGTTACTGATCAAAAGACATATCAAGAGCAGAATATCTCCTATTAACACTGCAGACACTGTGACCTACTTATCTTAACATCAACAAATTGTAGAGGGTTTTATCTTATTTTTCCCTACAAGGAAACAACCTGGTCAGTTTGTGGAGGGAAGTACTTTTTGGAAGTCTACTGGCTGTAACTAGTGGAGTTGTGGATATAGACCGTGATCTAGCAAAGCACTCAAGCATTTGTATAACTAAGGTCATGATCCCAGTGAAGGCAGAATTTTGGATCAAGGCCTTTGTAGGTTTTTCCCTTTCAGTCAACAATGACATCCATCATCTGAACAGCACATCCTTAGGAGACATCTTAAACTAATGTGACCTTAAGTAGGTGTCCTAAACTCAAGAAACTGAGGCACATTGAATCTGAGCCATCCTTATCTGAACATGCTCAATGTTCCAACAAGCCTTAAAAGTGCTGTGAGAACCCACTTAGGTCCAGATTTTTAAAGGTGTTCAGGTGTTGCTGCACTCAGCCTTGCAACACCTAACTGATTGAAAAGTCTACAGTTGATTTTCAGAAACGATTTAGGCACTTGGGAGTCTACATCTCATCAACTGTCAATGCTGAGTGCAGCAATGCCAAAATACCTTTAAAAATCTGGGCCTTAACAGGAAGCTTATATACACCCTTCAGGTCATTTAACTTTCTGTATCTACAGCACCCTATTTGTGATACAGTTTGAGGAAGGAATCACAACTATGTTCACAGGTATCCTTTCACTCTGGACATTATCTCCTACAGGTCTCTAAGGTGTTTGTCAGAGATTATCACTAGTGAATCACATAGAAAACCCAGTTTCAGTTGTCTTAAATGAGAACCGATTTTATTGAGAAATTATCAGAACACATAGAAGAAATCATGAAAAGAAAGGATGAGTCAACTATACACTTGCATAGATAGGTCCTACAAAAAGCTGTAGTAAGCAACCCACAGTTTCAGCTAAGGTTTTTGTTTAAAATACGTGAAAATCTTACATAGCAGGAAAGCCCAGTCTGATCCAGAAAATGCGGCTTATCTTCAAGATCAGCATGTCACAAGTCCAAAGGAAATAGGTCCTCAGTCCCTGTCCTGTGCCCTTGCTTGGCTTTTAAGGTAATGCCAAACAGTGTCTTGTTGGGTGTTCCCAATCATGCAAAGACATTTCAAAACTTTTCATCACCCACCAAAACCAGTTTTTTTCAGATTCCTGGTTGATTTCTCCCACCTACCTCTCCAAACCACTATGGGTCTTATGCACAACCATTGTGCTATACACGGCCATCAGCTATATGTGTCGCTTTCAGATGAGACTGTGTAAAAACATATTAAGTTTAGCTGACCCTGGCAGGCTAGGAGGAAACAAATGTGTTTTTTCTCTCATTTGTAGCTGTAAAATGGCTATGCAAGAAGGAAGATAAGATTTTAAGCTAAAATTGGCACATCTCACCATATTAGATTAAGTCAAAGAACGACGCTCACCATTTTACAAAAAAATTATCTTAATGCCTGAGTGCATCTGTACATGTTCATGGTTAGTTCATATCGATGGTGTCACATGAAAGATTCCAAAATAAAAGCAACATTTGGTTCTTAACTTTAGATACTCTTCTACACACACCCATCCTCTCCTTTCATGAGAAATACTAGAGAACACATCAATACATGAATTAATTTTACAGTAAACATGGGGGAGTTAGGGAAATCTTTTTCATCTGCCTAATCTTTGAAGAGGGATGGACCTACACACCGGGGAACACTTTAAATAGCAAACAGTTACACAAAAAAAGTAATTCTATCAAGTCTGCAATTCCCCTTGCTGTTACTACGGTGATTTGTGTTTGAACAGCTAGATTTCTCCTTCACATCTCAGCTTCTCCTTCTGTTGGGTCCTGCAGGGAAATCCTACTCCTGTCTTTAGGACATTAGGGCGCTCCGCTCTGCAAAATACTGCATTGTCAAATATTCAGCACGACAGTCTCACTTGCAAGAAGTAAGAAGAGAAGATAAACAAGCGTGTTCTCCTTCACAGTGTAAAGACCACTACCTTTGATAGCCCACTGGGAAATGCCCTCTCCTCCTATCAGCACTCATACAATCACAAGTCACTTAACCTTGGCTGCCTCAGGCAATTGCCTACTGGCATGTGTCAGGTTGCCCCTGTTAATATAATTTTAAAAAGCAGCATGTGAAATTATTTACATTGTTATGATGACTTTAATCCCAGGATCTCAATGTGCTTTACAAATATTAATTTATGAAAAACATGTGAAAGGTAATTGGTTATTGTATGGGGAGATGTCAGCAAACCAGTAAAGTGCCTGAAACCACTATGGCTTTTTGCTAAAAGCAGCTAAGTCAGCAGGCTGTAAATTGGCAAATTGACCAAGGCAGGAGGGAAGGGGGTTTTGGGTGCCACAGAAAGGGCAGCTTGACCCCCAGTCCTTCCTAATAAGAATTGTGTTGAAGTTGCTGATACATGCATTTTAGAAGAGGAGGATGTGCCCCAGGAATGTCTATTGTGGCCTCAAGGCTGCAAACTCTGGAAAAACAAACCTGGTTAATCAATAATCAGAAGGAACCTCTTGCTTGACCATTGAAACTGCTTACTTAACAAGTTTTCTTTAAGGGACATGTCATTCTATTACTAACGTATTAAAAAGGGGGAAAAGTTTGAGGTAGTTGGACTCTTTTTGGACTCTCCCTCCGGATACATCTTGCAGTCCCCACCACCAGACGGAAGATTTGGCCACCGGAAGCCTGCCCCTGTCACTCAAGACCCACACTCAGCTTCGGTAATTATCAAGGGTTGGGGGTGTTTTACTAACCTGTTGCGGACGTGTGTAAGTGCTTGAGACTAAGTAAAGTTTAGCTTTAAGTGAAAGCACTCTTGTGTTGTCCTGTTTGTGCCAGCCCTCTATCAGTCGGACGGCCATGTCTCCCCTGATTTATTTCCTGACACCTCCTCGCACAGAGTAAAAGTTACCAAGAGCTTTGGGTTGAAAGAACCCCGGGTAACAGTTATATATGTTTAAATATGATACATTTTAAAGTTCTTCCCAGCAGGAAAGTCCCCCACTTTAAAATACAGGCACCTCAAAGTCAGGGGAAACTAAGGAACTAATAGGCCTCAGATAATGTACTAGCAGACTTTAGAACAGGTTTCTCTTGTCTTTATAGATCTTACTTACTAAGCTTCACTTAAAGCAGGGGGAACAGGTATGAGATTGTAATTTCATGCAAGCTTGCAAAGTCGAGTGTCCTTATAAAAAGAGCAATTATATACACACTTTAAGCACCAAGCAGCACAATAATTAAATGAGTAATTACCTTTCCACTTTTAAGCTTTCATGCAATTAAACTTAATTAAACATTCTCTATACTTCACTAATCTTACACAAACAGAGGAAGGTAAGGAGGGTGTGGTGAGAAAAGGAAAGGGCATTTGGTAGAAGGTTTAACCTATTATCCCAGCTATAATGAAAGATGAGTGAGTGGGTAGCCAGAGGATGGATCCTTGTATAATTGTCCTGTCTCTAGCAAGGTGATAACTTGGATTGAGCAGCAAGACAGTCAAGAGAATGAAAAAATACAATGCAACGTTCTTCATACACAGCATCCTAAAATGCCTTCCAGAAAGACAGGTAATTATAGGCCTATAGAGGACAGGCAAATTATGGCAGATTTGAGGACAGGAAGTGAATCAGTGGCTTGGAGGAAGTGAAGGAAAGAACTCAATTTTTTTTTAAAGGGCAATGTAAACAATCATAATCAGAAACGTAATGCTCAGCTCCTGTTTTCACACTGGAGAGTCAAGGACAAAGATTAGAGATGGGGAGCTGCCTGACAAGGAAGTAGACAGAAAGAATGTCAGAAAGAATGTGAACAAGCTTCAGCTGTGAGTGATCTCCAAAATCAAGGATGCATTTCCCCTGCAGGCTTTTATCATAGCCTCTGGGTTCATGTGCTTCATTTTTAATTGCTATAAAATCAACTTTAAAAAAAATCCTCAAAAATAATGGTGAAGCTCAGTCCCCAGTTTTCTTCAAGCAAAGGCCGGAGTAAACAGATAAAAGTCTTAAACATGACCTGAAGGTCAGCAAATTCAAGCTTTGTTGAACCAAAGGGCAAGCAGGTTTCCAGAACTATTCCTTCCCCCACGTCCCCCAATCTACACACAGACACTACCTTGCTTCCCACTCTGGACCGTTCAAATCATAAGACTGATACAAAAGCTCCCCCAGCTGATTTTGGTAGAAAGGTATATGGGAAAAGAGACTCAGGCTCTGAAACCTGATGAAAGGAGAGGGTCTTGGCAAGTGGGGAGGGTCTCAGAGCCCAGAGTCCAGCCCAAGCGCCTACTCTGCTATTCTTAGCCCCACAGTGCGAGCCTCACTCAGTTGACTAGGGCTCTGAGACTTGATGCCATGTGTTTTTTTGCTGTGCAGAGGTACTCAAAACCACCCTTCCCCATTCCCAGTTCCTGCATCCACATCACAATGGATCTAAAGCCTATCATTTAGATTACCAGAGGTGAATGCAATATGGGTTGTACATATATAACTACAGTGGTAGGGCAACAGTAGAACACTGGAAAGGAAATGCTATTTTTGAAGAATGTAATGTGTCATTTTAAAACATTTGAAAAATACTGAATACTTATTACTAGAGCAAGATGAAGAAAGGGGGAGGGAAATGCCCTCCCCCCTTTTTTTCACCCTGCTGTAATCTTAAGTCTCAAAGCATGAATGAAGAGTGCATTAATATTTAAAGCTGTGAATTTTTTTCGGAAATTCTAAAATTTTGAAATGTATAAATCCAAAAAGTTTGGATCAGCTGTATAGCTGGTGAAAGTGTTTTAGTTGAGGAAATTTGGGAAGCGTCAGAAATTTTGCTGCTCTTTCCTCTCAAAATTCTAAATTTAGTAAAAATTCAAAATCTGAAAATTTTTGATCCACTCTTCTGAAGTAATTCAGGCCACAAGTGAGATATGTTCTGTGTCAAAGCCATCAAACTCAACGAATGACACCAGAATGACAACGAATGACACAGCACACAATCACTACACCATGGGGCACAATTCATCGAGCTCTAGGCTCAAGAGAGGCAGAAATACTATAGTAGAAGGCAATGCAGGTCAGGATGGAAGTGCATTGGCAGAACAAGGAAGCATCAGTAAGTGTTATGCGGACAATACCTACCTCCAATCAGTGCTCTCAGCACCTCATTTTCATAAGAACTAAACAAACCATCCAAGTTCCCAAATAAATAGAAATTACTTGAAAACAAAAACCACTTCTGAATGCTGTCAGCAATCAAAACACAGACTATTGAAGCAATTGGTGATGAGAGACAAGCTTTTGTTCAGGCAATCCACAGACTCTTGCTCTATACATTTGTTTCAGTGACAGCATAATTCACGTTTCCGCCTTCATCCATGCAGAAAAATATAAAATGTCTCAGAAAAGATTTAATGTTTAAGCATTTAAGAAAAGCCTGCTATGATGATTGTGAGTGTTTATAGGCAAATGAGAATGATCAATCAGGGAACCCTCCTCCATGGCCGCTATCCGTTCAATCCTCTATGTAATCAAGACTGGAGAGCCCAGTACGAGCTCTAGTAGGGCCATTTCTTTAACTTCCTGGCAATCCATTTGATTTAGAAGCTGGGGACCTTGGTTCTAGTCCTAACAGCTACAAACAGAAAGAAATCTTTAGAAGCCTTGGGCTTTAGCTATTAACCCAAGTTTACGAGCTCCAGCGGGTTCTGTATTTTAGAACTTGGACATTGTATCATTTTGCTAATGGACTGTTAGCCACCAATACTCTCACCAGCTGGCAATGGTGTGCGATTTATGGTTTTAACTGGGAATCGGTAACAGGAATAGGGTTAAAATGATGGTTTGTCTTGCAATCTGCATGCCAGTTGAGTCCTCACACCAAAAGCTGCACACACACAAGGACAACTCCCACAGCACAGCAGTCGGATGCACCAGGAAGGTTATGTCTACACTGTAATTAGACACCTGCAGCTGGCCTGTGCCTGATAACTCGGGCTAAGGGGCTATTTAATTGCAGTATAGATGTTCAGGTTCAGGCTGCAGCTCAAGCTCTGGGACGCTACCACCTTGCAGGGTCCTAGAGCCCAGCCTCCAGCCAAAGCCCAAACATCTACACTTTAATCAAACATCCTCTTAGCCCAAGCCCCATGACCTGGAACAGGCCAGCCAGGGGTGTCTAACTGCAGTGTAGACATATCTAAGAGGCCCTTTTTCAATATATAGATATTTAAAGACTTGATTATTTTATTTCCAAGTTTTGTCAGATTGGAAATATTGAATATTTTAACCTCTTCCATTCTGATGGGACTGACTTGCATCCAGGACAGCAGCAATCATAGGGCCTGCCCACTCCATGAATATACATTGCTGATAAACCCAATTCAGAGATGGACAATAAAGATGGTTAAGGAGCAGAGGGGCTGATTTGCTACAGGAGGAAGGACTGAAAGAACTCTGTAAAGCTTCGAGCAATGTTAGGAGGCTGCTAGAGGGGCCATGCACCTGCACTGCAATTTGCAAAGGAGCCCCATACTCTGTGCCTTATGCTTGTAGCACAGCATCCTGGCCAGAAACCCAGCTAGTGTGAGCCACTTTCCACTAATGATCAAAGACATCAAAGTGCAAAGTGTTGTTATTATTATTACAGGTCAGATTCATTAACTAACTCTTATAAAAGAATAACAAAGATATTTGTTCATAAGTAACACGTTTATTTCCTGTACGTAGTATAGATCTTTTACTTTAATTGTTCACTTTATGTGCTAATTGGGTCCTTATCAACAGGCTTTAAAAGATTCCTCTGTAATTATAAGTGTCTCTTATAGATTGATGTTACACACAGACCTCTTCATTTCTCAGGTGGTTCAAAGATTATTAGCGTCAGCCTCATGCTTTACAGTAGACTTGAGGTACTTATATATCTGATTAAATTGTGCTCATTGGTGACCCCACATTCATCACACACTTCTCCATGGTATGTTATCCAAGCAAAATCCTTTTTTTTTCTGCTGCATCCCTATACACATCAATGTAGAAATAGGCTGCACATACAAAGTAGTTAGGCTAGCCAAGATGTTTATAGGAAGCATAGGACTTGATCCTGCTCTCACCAGGTGCTATAGTTGTTTTCTTGGAAGAGGTGGTAAAACAGAAGCACCTTTCATTAAAGTTAGTGTGTATCTGAATCTAACTATTGTCAGCTGGGCAGTGCATCGCAAGAATATGTTAAACATTTCTCCAAATGCTCAGGAAACACTAGCACATAATTAGTTGGGATAACACACAAACACAGGTATATTTCAAAACAAAACTGCAATCATGGGCCTTTTAGAAAGAACCACTTTCAATGGGCCCTATTCTGTTCCCTCTGAAGTGATTGGGAGTTTTGCCACTGACCTCAGTGAGAGCAAGCTCTATGATTACTATAAAAAGCTTGGACAGTGATTACTTTGGGTTCATACTTGTAGGCCAGTTCTATAAAGAAATACATCCAATATGAACACTAGATACTGTAAATCTACTCCCCCCCTTCTTTTTCACACAGAAAGCTTATGTTGATGAACCTAGGCTCACCCTCTGCTCTGGCTTCTGGCCCAGGGACCCTGTATTAAGCAGCTAGGACTGCTCCTTAGATGTGCTGTTGTTTCCCTGGCTCACTTTCTAACTCTGAACTCCTTGTACTGCTTCCATGCAGCCTGGGCTTAATACAGCCTCTCCTCTGGGTCCCAAGCGTCTGGCTTCTCCCTAGGTCCTCCCAGCTCCTCCTTTCTCTGCTGGACCACCAACCCATCAGAACTGTCTCTCTGTGCCCCCTTATCAGGCCCTACCACAGGAATTAATTCCATCCCTATGGCTTTCTGCAATCAACCTCCCCAGACCCTTCCCAGAGAACTCCCTACCTCCTCTTCCGGGTTTCTCTGTCTTGGGTACCTCTTCTTTGCCCTCCCCCATAGCTTTCACTTCCTTCTTTTATGAAGGCCCAGCTATGTCTAATAACAAATCAAGGCTGCCATATCATCCAGGTGTGGCAAGGTGGGCCAAGTAAGCTCTCAGACTCCTGTTAACACTTTGTTTCCCTGTGTAAGGTAGACACTCCGTTACACACCTCTATACAATACAACTGTGTCCAGACCAAAGGGGTTTGAACCATTTTAGCTAAAACAGTTTTGCTACCAATTTAGTTAAGTTGGTACAAAAAGTGTGTGTGGACAAACCCTTGGAGTCCACCTTGCCAATGTCTAGCTTCTGCTATGATGGTGACAACACTACAGATATCCTCAGATATAATTATTAGCTGAAGAAAAGGATACTAATATATTATCTCTATTCTCCTGAGAAATCACATTGACTTCACCACAGTTAAATTAAATAAGGGGAACTTCAAGGAATATACAAATGCATGAGTATGCACTTTCCAAAATGGACTCCTTGCCACATTAACACATACAAGAGCAGGGTAATCAATAGCCTTTCCAACTCTGCTAGGTGATTGTATATAAGCTGTTAGCACGAGCTTTGTTACTTCAATAATAAATAAGTACTCTAAAACAAAACAAAAAAAATCCCTACTCAGCTCAGAGGTGATGTCTTGGCAACCAATACACTGTGAATGACCTCTGAGGCTTGTAGGATATTAGAAGTGGTCAATCAAGGCCCACTGCCCTTTTTTGTTTAATAACAACAGATCTCCACACAACCTGCACTTTATTAATAAGTATTCACCAACACCGTTACCTCCACTCCACTCCACTCCCTGCTCTTGCCCCAAAAGGCAGGAAATGAAACCCGATCTACTGAGAATCGCTTTCACTACAGAGCTTCATTTATGAGGCAATTTTTTAAATGTCACCTCTCCGCCATCTTCCCAGATCCTATTTGATAAGATCAGAGGACAGGGAAGATGGGGTGATCTCCCAAAACTGCAGTACCACTCAGAGAATTGTTAATGTAGCCCAGATTGGGGAGTGGAAGCTGCATAATTCCACATTTTTCCAAGGAACTTGGTCAAGTGGAAGTTTCCAGAAGTGTGTTCTCCTGAGTAAGCCCCCCAAAAGCCTGGATGTGCCATGGAGAATGGACATACTACCAGCTTGGTAAACTGTTTCAATTATTCAGATACTGAGGGGAGTGTGGGTGTGTAAATCATCTGGGTGGGACCAGAATGCAGAATTTATTGGGCTTTGTGTCTTGTCTTTAAGCACACAGCAAAGTAAGGGGTTCACCATCTCTTCTGAACAGTCAACCAAAGCTCTGAAACATTCCAACAACCATCCTCCCGCCAGACAGCAATAATCCCCTTCTCTCCATAGCACCATCTTCTAGAGAGGGGGGAGGTGAGTGTTTAAAATAGCATTATCAGTAGGAGATCTCCATCCTGGTGGCACAAAGGCCTGTGCCTGTCAGGTGTAACCTACAATGGAAATTTATCCATTAAACTTACAGTCAAAATACCAGACAACGATTGTGAAAATTGTTTCATGGTAAGTGAAGTCACAGAACACGAACTTAACACATTAAAGCAGTCTATATGTCACCAAAGTGCTTTTCTACATACCCCTATTGTGCAATAACATATTACAACACTGATGATCTCCCACTGCCAGACACACACACAGCTGATGTACCAAATCCTTGGGTCCTACCTCCTCTTGGCTTGCCGGGGCTGGGAAGAATTACCGAGCTACTGTCATCTTTGACTCATAGTCTCACTAATGCAGCAGCAGCTAATATTGTAATAGACATTCCCTGGGACTGGAAGAGTGCCAGTTCCATCCATATCTCTAGCCACCCAAGTATGCAACCAAAGGCAAATTATTACATGCTGTACTCCTCCTCTCAGCAGGGCTGTATAATGGAGTCAAAAGGGTCAGAAGAATAAGAATAGGCAACTTGTAAGGAAAGTAAATTGATATTGCTGATTATTCAGAGCACTTGTGTGATTAATTCTTGAACTGATGCCCTGATCTCCTTACTCAATTGGATGCTCAATTCTAGTCAGTTCTGAATCTTCCCCCACCCACTTCATGGGAGACTCATAAACCAGGAGTTATTACTGAAAAGAGATGTGGCAGGTCTTGTATTCAATGCATGTGTTGCTCTTAAGGGGGATTATTTGAGGGCAATGGAAACAGAAGCCTTGTGTGTCAATCTGATATACTTTAGCCTTAGTCAGGCATCTTGTTATGAAACACCGCATGTTCTCTATGCAGTGCATACCCACAATTCAAATACTGCAATATGTCAGCCTTCAGCTGACACAACAGATACAACAAACCATTCGCTTTTCTCTCTAAGAAATGTGGCTTCAGGACAAATGGGCTTAAAACCTACTATTTCCTATCTGCTTTCTTGCCACTCATTAACAAATCCTTCCTTATAATTTGAAAAAGATGGTGATGAGCTTGTAGTGCTCTACACTCCAGTAAGCAAGGGTCATGATGGAGTCAAGAGACTTGAGTTTTATTCCAAGCTCTGCTACTAACTTTCCATGTGACCTTGGACATCACTTCATCTCTGTTCTTCTCCATTTCTTTATCTACGAAATGAGCATAATTATATACTTGCCTTAATTAAATTGTTTGAAATCTAGGACTATGAAGGGCTCCAAATATATTATTAATTATTTTAGGACTCATTTCTAATATAAGTCACTTGTGAAATACAATGTTAAGTGATACCTAAAGTCAGACAGCACTGAATCCAGCTGGGCATAGAAATCCAACGATAGATCAGTGGGCGTCTTTCACAGGTGGGAAGTGTTTGCAGTGTCCATGTGATGCTGAGCCAGCAAGGATTAAGCAATCTGCAGGCTGGTTGAACTAAAAAAAAACCAAACAAAACCCCCACTCTTTTAAGGACACATTAGAAAAGTATTGAAATAGTAAACAGGGTTATTCCTTGTAGATAGTTAGCAAAGATCTGACAAACAGACTAGAGCTCTTGAAATGTAAGCTTGTATTGTCAGAGAATCAGAAGTAAATACTAATTGTATTTGTCTGTGTTTACCTATATTTTATTAGAAGTTCAACAGTGTGATCGAATTAGCTTATAGATGCTAAATTTCATTTCCTGTCTGTAAATGTTTCATTACTATATTCTATTGATCAGAAATCAAAAGGGCACATTAACATTTAGATGAAACTTGTGGTGTAATAATATCATTGTCTTTATTTCTCTTTGAAGTTTGTAGTAAACTACCTATGAACCATGTGAATCAATCAATGCAACTAGTTATTGGTGTATGCCTAGGAAATAGAGATCTACTTCAAAGCAACAATGTATATTACCTATTCTTCATCTAAGGAATCCCTGCCAAGAGGTTTATCAGCTAAACTTCAACTACACAGGGACTTTATAATCCCAAAGGGACTATATCCTTACGGCCTCAGATCTGCTTAAACTTTGTCAGAGGAAGTTCAAGTCATAAAACTGTAGTCTCCAGGTCTACCATAGATCTTCCATGAGAATTTTCAGGGATAAATTTAAACAAACTTTACACATGGACTGCCTAATGGACTATAACGTATTGTACTGATTCTGGAAGGACTTTTACAAATCAGCAGTCTCACCATCTCTGCTATGAAACAGACCTAAGAACTGGATTCATATCTGTATGTGTAATGATAATTTAACCATAGTAACTCTTTCTTTAAAAAAAATAAATCTTAGATTCAGTTAATAAGAACTGGCAGTAAACATGTATTTGGGTAAGATCTTAAATATTCATTGACCTGGTGGTTACCGTGCCAGATCTCTTGAGATTGGTAGAACTTTATACAGGTATATGATCAATAAGGTTTTAAATAACCTTCACTATATAGACTTGGCTGTCTGGGTGGGAGCCAAAGGCTAAATTGCTTAAAGGGAACTGTATTTTGGGCTTCTTAGTAACCAATAAGGTATTATAGAAAGGTGTTTTGTCACTGGCTTGGTAAATCTAATTATACGAATAAATCATCAGTTTTGGAAATCTGCTGCTCTATTCTTTGACGTTTGCCCTGATTGAGCATTCTCACTATAGCCCCTCCAGCGACCATCATCACAGTTTGCAACTTGAATCAAATTGCCATACCAGACCTAACCATTAATGCATTAAGCCCAATATTCTGACTCAGATACTGGCCAACACTGGATTCTTTAGAGAAATATGTACAGTGTCATAGACAGGAAGGACTATTTCCCTGTTGCCTTTGGCAAACAATTTACTCTCTGAAGAATGACTTGATTGACTTTAGCTAATAAGTACATTCTGTGCAGATTCTGTTAATTACCTGACAGAGCTGTGGAAAGAATCCTCTGAAACAGATACTGTACAATACTGCTATAGTTCACTTATATTCTAAACAAGATTGCAAGACCCAACACATCACAAAGCAACACATTTTGGCAAGTTAAACTGGTCACTGAATGAAACCGAAACTTTACTTGCTGGTATATGTAACTCAAAATACACACATTTCTCTAGAAAGCCAAAGAGACAGGAATCTTAAAGGAGGCATTCCAATCAGGAAATTTGAGAAGATCTTATTTTTAAAATACTCCCTTAATTAAAGCATTCAGAGCTATGAAGGACCGGTGAAATCATCTATGTTATTTGCATTCCTCACACAAAAACATAATGGGCCAAATTCTGACCTTGTGCATTCAGGTGCAACTACACTGTACATTCATGTTATCCCAGCTTACAGTAGGTCTGAGTTTGGCCATTTGCTACAAACCAGCATAGCCTCCTCTCTAAAGAGATTATTCCTCTAACATGAGCAGAGTCTCTGCCATTCATCCTGGAAGTCATTTTCTGGCAGAAATCTGACCAGGTCACACAGAAGTTAGCTAAGGTCTTAGCTTTTTATATAGTTGGAAATTCTAATTGAACACAAGTGTACATACTGAAAGATTTTATGGGGGGGAAAAAGAGAGAACAAGGAATTATCCACCTGGACTCCCCCAGTGTCCCCAGCCATTACAATGGAAAAGAAACAAATTTAACTAGCCACTAGAGAGCTAGTGGCATGATGGTGAAAGTCAGAGGAGATTTTAGTATTGGTAGAAAAGCAGACTTGTGGGGGAAGAACAATCCTGTTCACTTAGGTGGGGTTCAAGTTAATCCACCCATGACAGAAAAGGAAAAGAAAAAGATCAGAGGAGAGGGGAAATGTGACAGGGCATTAATTACTATTAACTGCCCATGCTACTGATAAAGCCATGGACTCTGATTTACATCTTGCTTGAGCTTAAGTCACCACTGGCTGTTAGGGTATGAAGTTAAATATATAGTATCCTGCATACAAAGAGCATGCATGTCTGTGGCCTAAAGTTAGAAAAAACTATTAAAGACCATAACCAGAGCACACACTATAAAAAGCCACTGGCATTGCTAGGAATGGCTGAGAGCTGAACATGAAAACCATCGCAGAAATTAGATTAATAGACACTGGAAATTGGTTTATGTAGTGCTAAATGCCATGCCAAACTGTCCCAGACATTGTAATCATTAAGCAACTGCAGCATCATGTCTGCATACCGCTTTGTCCTGTACCACTCTAACAACTTGATAGAGAAAATCAAGCAGCTAATTGTGCAGCAAATTCTAGCTGGAAAATTCTAGCTGCCCCTGTTAAAAAACACTGTCCTCTACAGGTGTTCACAAAGTGTCCAGTGTAGGCACTTGTACAAAATAAGGCTCAAACTGAGATTACCAAAAGAGGACTCATCTTCCAATCAGACTGGCCACTGTTGCTTGCATGGCTGGACTTTGTGTTTTAATTATATTTCTCATTGTTATGTTTATTTCAATGTTTCCTTTCTCCTTCCCTGAGAGACTACTTGTACATCCTTGAGCCCTGCCATGATGCAAAACCCACAGGAAGAGTTGGGCCTTTCAACAGTTTTGATCATATGACTAGGGATCATCCTCATCTCCTCTGGTGTTGAAAACCTTCTAGGCTCCTCGCTTCATCCTTGTCCTTGACAGCTGCATTGTTCCCATAGGTGCAAGAAGGGTAAGATCAGCATCCTGGCTATCTTCTCAAAATGATTGCCCTCTTCCAATTATCATCACTTCTGCCCTGTCCAAATTTGAGTTTAAACTGCTCTTCCCTCTATACATTTATCAGTTTAAGGCACATGCAGCACCTTTGGCTGCTTCTGCTGCTCCCTTATAGAGTTGGGCAGGGATGTTTGCATATTGGTAGTATTGGAGTTTGGGGTACCTTGCTTCTTTTCAAGGAAGTTTCCTATTTGCTGAACAGGAGAAGGCAGGTTGGAGCCCTTGTGGGTTTCAAGAAAGAGGAACCGTTGCCTATTACAATTCTCCGTGTTTTGAGAAGAATATAGGGAAGCGACTCTCATGCTGTTCCACAGAGGGGAGTATCTGTGAAGGGTCAGAGAAGGTGCTAATAGCCTGTTTGAGAGGAGTGGCACTATCAAAATCACTCCTAATTTAGAACAAGGTTTAAACTTAGTTTTAGGGATGGAAAATGATTTGGGTTGGTCCTTATCCTACCTGAACTACTACACTAATCTTGAATTTATTCCATTATATATTGATTAGGTGCTTTACTTAAAAGAGCTTCATTGCTTTCCTGTGCATGGGAAACTGTATGGCTCTGTGCCTTGAATAGATAAGTGAAACCAGCCTCACCTAGGGCCAAATAAAGCACACAGAAAATGTATTATGTGCCATGAAAACTCAGCACCTATTAGGTGTTTGGTAAAAACTAGTTAAGCATGCAAGTATAGTGTATAGTTTTATAATGTCAGTGCGATGCCAGGCAACGGTCTGTCTTTGGCTTCCTAGCCTTGCCAAAGTCCAGCTCTATAGAAGCTGAACTCCATCACTCCCCTTTCAAATACAGCTTTGCTGAGCAGCTCTTTCACCTCAGTACAAACTCATATGCAGGGATAACATTAAAAGCAATAGAAACATGTTGAATTTGGAGGGGGGAAAATAAAGCAATTGATGCATAAGGTGACTGGAAAATGGGATGAAACTAGAGGGCGGTTAAATTAATTCATAATATATTTTTTAAATAGAAGACACATTCTCAACTGCTGTAAAATTAATATTGAATGTAAAACGTTAAGACCCTTTTAATTAACATATTTGTTGTAGTCGTTTAATTAAAATGTCATTGCATTCAAAGCAATGGAAGTGAAACTGGGATGCCGGCTATAATTAATTCCTCAATTGTTTTATGGTGTAGTATTTTATGGTACTGACCCAGATAAAACACTTGTTTAAAAGAGGGGATTATAGTTTATCAGAAGAGGTGGGGATAAAATATGGGGAGGCCATGGCTGGAAAATCCTCTCACATTTAGGGCATTCATGGAGATATTGGGACAAATCAACTGAACCTCTGATAATCTGAGGGGAAATCCTGCAGGGTTTCTAAGGGAAATGCATAAGGTAGAGTCATCCTCTCATTTCTACATATGCAGAGAGGGAACAATGTGTTTTAAATGTGGACTCTCTCTCCCTGTGGGTGCAGAGCAATCACTCTGAGAGGCTCTTCTACATAATGTACCTAGTTAGTTAATTATGGTGAGCAGGCAAACAAGGGTCGATGGCCTGAGAAAGTGCCTTTAATCAAAAACGGAGACAAGTCCAGGATCTGTTGGCCCAGAACCTTATTCTGCAATTGCTGTGGCTGTGCCTACACTGAGCTTTTCCTGAAAAATCTCTTACCTTTGCAGTACCACTGCTGCAACTCTACTGATTGCATAACACTTTCGCTCCAGCATTACTACCATCATCGGAACAGCAACTACACTACAATAGCAAAACAGTTTAAGAAAAAAGGCTCAGTGGAGACAAGGCACATGTGACCAATACAATGCCAAAGTTTGACCCTGCTCTGAGCTGAGATAATCCTAGAGGAACACACACCTGGAAATTAACTTGCCCTGACATGTTAAGTTTGTCAAGGGAAGGATTTCGCTGTATGGCTCCCATTGCACAGTCAGCAGGAACTGAGAGGTTAAAGCCTCTGTAAAAGGCTTTGAAAGCGAACTACTAATGTTCTTGTGTCTCTGTCCAAACAGAGCTATAAATAGTGTGCGTGGGGGAACATCAGCAAAGATTGGCTCTTCCAGACAGCAGCTCAATGCTGGCTACTCTGTACCTCAAAGCAGCACGCTGGAACCCCCATATTCACCACGGTCATATAATGATATGTTGTGAGGTATCGTTTTAAATGTCTCGTTCTGTTGAACATTAATATCCTGTTGGATTGTATATGCTGTCGTTGTATGTGAAGTTATGAGGTTTTGCTGTGTGTGTGTTACTGAAATATGTTGTGAGGTTGGGAATACCCACAATCAGTCTTTCAGGTACAACCAGGAAGTAGCCAGATCCGCTGAAGGCCCATTAAAGGGAATCCACTCCCAACGGCCATCCCCAAAGACTTCTCAAAGAGAATATGTAGACAATGGAGACTGCTTGACCAACGAGGATTGCCTGATCCCCACATCAGAAGATCTTTCTAGCAAACTGGAAGAAACTATAAAAGAGGACAAATGACATCATGACTTGGCTTCACTCCCCCTACAACTCAACACCTGAAAACACATCTGAAAGAAAAAGACTTTAAACTGGGGAGAGTAGTCCCAGGCTGGAAAAGAGTCACAGCCTGGTGTTGAGGAACTTTACCAACTGTCAGGGTCAGATACTGCTTGATTCAAATCCTGTTTAGTTTATAGAACTCAGATTGCAAGTTTATTTTTGTTTCTTAAGTAACCAACTTTGATCTCTACACTTGCTACTTATAATCACTTAAAATATATCTTTCTATAGTTAATAAAACTGTTTTATATTTTACCTAAAACAGTGTATTTTGGCTGAAGTGCTTGGGAAATCTCAGCTCAGTTTACAAAGACTAGTGTGCGTCCTCTCCACGTCGAGGGAGGGGCGGACTGGGTAATGAACTTACACTCGTCAGGCTTCTGACCACCACAAGATGGTACAGCTCTGGGTTAGCAAGACTAGGAGCAGGGGCAGAATTGGCTGGAACCTCTCTATTGTTGGTTCATGAGTGGCTGGGGTGAGTATTCATGTAAATCAGTTGGGTGTGTCCCTGCCTGTGGATGTCTATGTAAAGTGCTACACCTGTTAGAGGTTTGTGGCTTTGCAACAACATCACAGAGTGAGAGGGATACTCCAGGTTGGTGGGACAGAGGGCTCAGAAGTCTCACAGTTCAGGTTGCACCCCAGGAACCCTGTCACAGATAATTTGGAGTCTCTTCTCTTCCTGCTTGGCTAAAGCAATTCGTTCCAAAGTGGACATAAAAAAAGGCTTCCCAGACCCAGATAAAAAGTCACTGATCCCTCCAAAGTCTTTGTCCCCTTTGCCTTCCAGGGCTGCTGATCAAAGACTGACTGATTTGTTCTTTTCAACTTGTCACCTATTATACCATGCATTTCTTCACTTGTTCTCTCTGTGAAACTGCCAGTACAGCTGCCAAGACAGGGTGTATCCTCAGAATGTTACTATAACCTAATGTAGACAAAAGCTAAGCAATTCGTATCTTGGCCTGGATCTTGTGTTCCTTCTGTACAAGGTCAGCTAGAAGCACAGAGGATTTTTTTAACTTTCAATATTCCTGAATTCCAGAAAGGTGACATCTCATTTGAACAAGCTTATCTCAGAAATTTGAGCATTCAGACACTTCTTGTGATGTCTGTGTTCTAACTTCTGCTTTCTTGGATTCTCTCCGCTCTCCCTTTATCCAGATCAGCTGGATAAAAAATCCTCTTTTTTTTCCCCTTTAAACTCCTGCTTCAGGACCTTAATCATCTGGATGGCCTTGCTTTTGAAAGTTAAGTTGGAAGAAATGAAACAGAGAATAGTCAAGTTCACGGTCTTCTGCGTGGGTCACAATATGATCATAACCATGTATGCTGTGCAGTACTCGGTTCTGTGACTGCCCGTTACTTGCATAAATGTCAAAGGAGTGGAAGAGAGCTGCATTAGTGACTCCACAGGCTGTATTAACACTATGATCTAGTGCGCTGCATTTATAGACCCTTACGGGTGTTGGGACTTGTTTTGCTTCCTGATTTATTTTATAAAGGGAGTAGTGTAACCAGAGTGTGATATAGAAAGAAAGCCAATTCTGAGTAAATCACAACATAGCAGTCCCAGGAGAGACTGTCCTACAGGTGACTAAAGGCAAGGGACTGTAGTGAATGATGTAATAGAAGGAAATGCTACATTCTCATCAATGCTTATACTGGTCTCAGTAGGAGGGTCTCCTCTTGGAGCCCTCTTGGTCCTGTCACCACCCTCATTCATCCCTTCATAAGCATACAGAGAAAATTATAATTTGTACGCAAGCATGTAGGCAGACTCATCACATCCTGTTGTAATAGCTTAGGCACAGTGTATTTGATGGTAGCTAGCAAAGTTTCCCCCACAACCACCTCTTCATCCAACCTTTCGTTAATGCACTACTAAGTAAATAGCAATGAATCTAGCTAACAGCACCCACTATTGTTAGTGATTGTATGGTGTTTGATTGGTTTCAGAGGTAGTGCTAGTGGGACTATTCCTGAAGGGCCCCTCTTCAGAGGTGAAGTCCCCTTATTTTTGCGCATGCACATCCTCAGCTGCCTACTTCTTGCAGGAACTCCCTATGTGATCATTTGCTTCCAAGGCTTTGTGGGCTTGCATTTTCCCACCCAGACCAGGAAGTCAAGCTGCAGTGAGACTTTCCAAGTAGACAGCAGAGCAGTTGGTGAATTCAATTTCTCCCAATTGTTAGTGCAGACAGGACTGCAAACAAAGAATCAGGATGGGATTCTGGTTGGCAGGTGAAACTTGCATGTGGGGCCACTGGAAAAGTGTGGCCCTATTTATTCACTTAGGTATATGGACACTGCTAAAGGCATATCTACCGTCAAAGAAGAGATGGGCTATTAGCCACAAAGTTCACAACAAAATAAGGTGCAAACCTTCCCAAACTTCATGAATGTTTGGATGCATGGTTTTATTCTAGGCCCATCTATACTTTGAAGATTGCAAACAAGTTGCAGGAAGTTTGGAGAAAAGGGAAACAGTATCAAAGTTCACATAGCTAGATATACTTCCAGCAAAATCAGTTTCTCAGAATCACAACCAGTATCAACAAGTGGGGGAATTCACAACTTGGAGTTATTTTATGAGCTAATGCAGCTGGGCAATAAGAGACCAAAAAAAAGGAAAACCACACACACTCCCTTATCCTTATTTCTAATATTCAGGCCATGACTGCAGTTTTTCAAAGGCTTATAATATAGCCACCCCTGCCAAATTTCAAGTCCTTGCTCCAAAGCATAGGGGCATTTGACCTTCTCACAGAAAAGTCACCAGAAGTTAACATAGGAAAAACTACATATTTTCCCTAGCCTTATTCTCAGAAACAGCAGAACTGTTTTGCAGATTTGGGGGTGGGGGGATGGGGGGAGAGAAGAGAACCACCTTGTGAGACAGCCTGCTCAGGTTCCCAGAACTGTGAGCCACTGTGTGTACACGCACACACACAGGCAGAAAGTGTCTCCCTTCCTTCTCCATTGCTGGCCGATACACAAGATGACAGCATACTATTTTTCTACCTTTAACTTGAGTGGCAGAGGTCTGCGCAGTGGACTTAAAGGTTCCAACCCTGTTGATAAAGCATGTGGGTATCAATATGCCTCCACATGATGGATTTTGCCCCTCCTATTTGCTTTAAAAAATACACACAAACTTTTGTTCAAGGAATTTTATTAAGGTTGCAGTCAAGCACTCAAACATTAGGAAATGCCAGAATTAAGGATGCTCCTGCAAAAGAAAAATCCAAGTTTTACTCCTGTGAGATAGTAAGAGTATCAGAATCAAAAATCCCCCCAACCCCTCATAGGAGTATCGAATGAAGATTTAGACACTGAAGAGTTTGTGAAAGGAAAAATTGCATGCTCTGCAGTGTGAATCTTACTGCAGAATGGAGATGAAATTGACAGGATTCAAGATTTTTTGACCCTCCCTCATTATTATGAGGCCTTTTACATGAACACCGAGTGGAAACAGCTTGGCTGCTCCCCTCTCCCCCAACCAGATTAATTAGCAGGGTCACTTCAGCTGTGATCCATGTTTGCCCTGCCCTGAAAGGTGGTGAGAGCTGCCAGCTCTTGCAAAATTGTGTTCATTAAAGAAGCCATTCTCTGACAGCTCTGCTTATCCTACTGCACTTAATCCATAAAATAAAAAAAATATACAATTTAAAATGTGCATGCCTAGGGGGCGAGAACTCTCATTTGCCCCTTCTCACGTCCAAGCAAGAGGAAGTGAGACAGCTGATTGACTACATCTGTTGAGGTGGACAAACACACACCCCAGTTCTAGAAAAGCAAGGACAATCTCAACTATCACTCTACCATTGTGTAAGGGGACTGTTGTCCCCTTACTAAAACTCAGTGGGGTGTTTTGGTTGGCTAGCTCCCAGTACCAAAAGAAAGGGAAAGGGTCAATGGGAAATCTAGACCTTGAGACTGACAGCCCCCAGGAATGATGGGGAGAGACCAATGCTCCACATCAGCCTGATTGATAGGGCCGGCAGGCTAATCAGGGAGTCAGGAGGCTGTGGGGGGGGTCCCATCTTCTGTGTGTGAGCTGGAATTGCCTGGGTCAGAGAGTGGGGCCAAGCTACGGAGAAAGCAGGGGCCCAAGCTGCAGGGCCGGCTCCAGAGACCAGTAAAGGAAGCAGGTCCTTGGGGCGGCACATCTGAAGGGGCGGCATTCTGGCCATTCCTGGGCAGCACATTTCAAGGGCCAGTTTTTTTCTTTTCTGCTTCGGCAGCTCCAGCCTCAGCTTTTTTTTTTTTTTTTTTTTTGGAGCCGCTTGGGACAGCAAGCCCACAGTAGCCCACAGAGCAGACCTGTGCTGGGAGGAGAGCTGCAGCAACCAGAGCCAGAGAGGCCAGAGAAGCAGCCCAGGGAGCTGGAGGCAGAGTGGAGCTGGAACTGAGGCTGATGCAGTCCGGAGCCGGGTGCGGTGAGCAGCTGGGGAGAGCGAGGGGGACACTGGGAAGCGGGCACAGCACAGGAAGATGCCCCCAGCCAAGACACCTTGCAGCCCAGAATTGCAGGGGATTGTAGCCCTGATGGGGCGGCGGCAACCTTGGGAAAAAGGGTCCTGCCACCTACAGCCTGTGGGTGTGTGGCCACCGCCAGGGCAAGTGTCCGATCTGCAGCATCCCTGCAGCACAGCCAGGACCTGAGAAGGAGGCCTGGGACGTGAGAGGAAGAGACTGAACTTCCCTTACATTCCAGAGACACTGGTTGTAATGTCCCCGTGCCACAGAGTGGGGTTATTTTCCATTAATCTTTCCCCGGCTTACAATTGCTCAAATTCTCTTAATTTTTCCCTTCCCACAAAACTATAGGTACAATTCCCAAAGCACTGAAGTGATTTGGGAGCATTATCCCATTGACTTTCAGGGAGATTTAAGACAAGGGGCTTATGTCACCTACGTACCTTTAAAAAAAATTACCCTATATTCCCTACACACACTATGTATATAGAGATCTAAATGGTTTTTCAAGGAGACAGCAAAAGGTATCTCCCTGCCTCCTGTACAGCTGCAAACTATGGAAGTTTAGAGCTTTTCAAAGTAAGGTTGGTATATTTTCATAATGGAAAGTGTTAAGCCCTATAATGAGGCAGCCTATTATCACTCCCATAATACCAACACACACTTAAAAAAACCCAGTAATTTTCAGAGTATATTTAAATCGCTAAAATGCCTACTACTCCTAAAATGGGAACAACCACCTTTAATTGTGCTTAATTGTTTAGTATTAAAATTCTCATACCATACACCTGCTTAATCAAAAATAGATACTCTATTTGCATGCTTTTTGTATTGGGACAATAGCAAGCTATTAACAAAATACATAGCGATTAGCTAATACAAAGCATAAATTCCCACCTGCCAAGGTCCAAATCAGGAATGCAGCATGTGACAAAGACCCAAAATGAGGGGCACACAATTATTCACATTGAAAATTAAACTGATATGGGATTGCTTCCTTCAGCGAAAATAACTTTGTTTTTCTTGGTAAATAATGTTCAGCTATTAGTGAGGGGACACCAAACTTGTGTTGAATGTAGGAAACTTTGGAACTAAAAGTTGTTATTCCTTATTATGAAAGGTACGATGCCAAGGGGTTACTTACCAAAGGAACATTAGTTCCATGAACACATCTCCTCTGTAGATCCCCACAATGAGATCATATGCCTTGCCACACAGCCATAATCACCCATTTCAAAGCAGCTAGCTGTTGGGAGCATGTGCAATCCTCTCTCGCTTCCAGCATTATAGAACTAAGCATATAAAAGCTCACCCACATCATATCCTCTATAACAGGGGTTCTCAACCTTTTTCTTTCTGAGCCCCCCTCTCCCAACATGCTGTAAAAACTCCATGGCCCACCTGTGCCACATTAACTGGTTTTCTGCATATAAAAGCCAGGACCGGCATCAGGGGTAGCAAGCAAGGCAATGGCCGGTTCCCTATGCCACAGGGGCCCTCACAAAGCTACATTGCTCAGACTTAAGCTTGGGTAGCAGGACTCAGGGCCCTGGGCTTCAGCCCCATGCAGTGGGGCTTCAACTTTCTACTCAGACTCACTGGGGCCCAAATGCTGGCCCTGCTCGTGGCCCCAGGGGGCCCCAGACCCTGGGTTGAGAACCACTGCTCTAGAACTCAAAGCATAACCTTTAAATCTGCTAAGGAGGAGGAGAAGGAGGAGGACCAGATCAGCATGTACCTGAGATGGTAATGCATTTGGAAACCAGAAAGTATTTTGTCAAGCACTCGTTTCCTCCTTCATGACATGCTACTGCAGATTTCCACTGTGTGAGACTAGCTCGCAGAACTATTCTCAGTACAAGGGGTGAAGAGCACTATTAATTGAAAATTGATGGAAACAATGCTCTCCCGAATGGAATAGCCAATCTGATTTGGAGTCACATTGAGATAATACTTGGTAAATGTATAAAATTAGCTCCAGGGAGGAACTCCATGAGGCCCTGCAGACCTCAAATTGGAACATGATAAATAGGAGTGTAGCCATACCTGCTACACTCCTAAGCAAGGACCTTAAATCTAGCTGAAAAAAGGAGCTTCAATGAGCATAGCGACACTATGAATTTTGAATCTGACCCATTTAGAGCTACTCTACAGCAAAATGAACAAACCCTTAAGTTTTCACCAAAAGCCACTCAGTCTTGAGGATTTCTTAGAAAGCTTTCTGTTTGCCTTGCTTATTTCAGCTGAGCATCTCCTTAACATTCCTAACCATTATATCTCGGATTTATTTATATTAGATCTTTATTAGAAACTCTTTAAGTTCAGATCTTACCATAAAGCACAGTGTGCCCAGTTGGAAAACGTGCAGCAACTTCACATCTCACATTGTTGTCCCCAACCGGGTTCTCAACAGAATTAAATACTGACTAAAATCCATTAACCTGGCCTCCCAATCAGGCTGAGACAGGAAGGGGGAAGATAACTGGGCATTGGTTGTCAAGGAGGAATTTATTTTTGCAGCCCAGCTTCATGGCTGAACTTACATCAGCTAATTTTAAAAGTAAAAAAAATTGCTGCTATGATATAGTTTTAAAAAGCAATAATCCCCTCCTCATCGTTAATTTCAGCACAGTTAAGATTTGGTACATGAAGCTATGCTTCAGGCTTACTTTATTAATAATAATGACCAATATCTCAGGGCCATTACATTTATCAGACCCAAATAGGTTTCTGAAGCAGAAACCTCAATTGGTAACTCAAATTCTTTGCACTCATGCCACTTAAAGATGCTTAGGGAAAAAATGAGATAGTGGAAGAAACATGGTCTGCATTATTGGTGTTCATTCATTTCACCACCGGGATTGTTGCAAATGATATATATTTGGATTTTAGTAAAGCATTGGATAGTGTGTCTTATGAAAACAATTGAAAATTGATTCAAATCAGTTTGGATATGAACACTGACATATAGACTGAAAACTGGTTGAAGGACTGTACACATCCAGCTTTACCACTCCCTCATTCCAGGGAGGGACAGTAGGCTACCTATCTCTATAGCCCTAACACACACCCCCCTTCTTCCAGGCAGAGACTAGACTTTCCCAGCAGCCCCCTCTGCTTTATTTCCTGGCATTATAAACACAGGCGCCGACTTTCTGTGGCGCCGGAGGGAGCTCATGCCCGACGCTGGGGGACGTTGCGGGGCCCCGCCCCCCCGACGCCGGGGGACGTTGCGGGGCCCCGCCCCCCCGACGCCACGTCACCCAGCGTCGGGGGCGGGGCCCCGCAACGTCTCCCGGTGCTAAGGTAAGATGGCGGCGGGCCCCGGGGTTGGCGGGGAGCTGGCCGCGGGTCCCGGGGATGGCGTGGAGCTGCCGGTGGGTGCAGAGCACCCACCAATTTTTCCCCATGGGTGCTCCAGCCCCGGAGCACCCACGAAGTCCGCGCCTATGATTATAAATCCAGCCCAGCCCATTCTTCCTCAGCTGGGCTCCCTCACTCGGGCCTACTTAATCAACAGCTGTGGCCTGTTGGGTTAATTAGCCCCCTTCTCACATTCAGGGCAAGTGTGGGGTAAACACCCCATCAGAGACTGTCTTTTGTTGTGTCTGTACAGCACTTAGCACAATGGGGTCCTAGTCCATGACTGGGGCTCATAGGCACTACTGTAATACAAATAATAATTAAAGTGGAGGATAATGGCCTTAGTAATAGGACATATCAAAATACTGAAGTGAATGATAGTATCTAGTAGGGGTATCACAGGAATCTCTGAGGACCATCTTTATTTAAAAATACTTTCAGGAATGATCTGAAAGAGATATTGACAACACACATCTTGAGAGACTTTATAGAGAGACTTAAAATGGGAGATGTTGGAAAACACGAGTGAGGTCAGAAACAGAAAGTGTCATATTCAACCTGGTAAAATGCGATAAATGAAGGATTTTTTTGGGGGGTGGGGGAGGAGGAGAGGAAGGTAAGCTCCCTTTTGTGGACACCCAGCCAGCCAGCAGCTATAAAATTCCTCTTAGTAGCTGTTCTCCAAGAGCTCTCCTGGCCAGGTGCCTACTCACTTCTTTTAACCCTTTACAGGTAGAGCAATGGGAAGGCTAGAACTTTTTAAAATTGAAAAAAGACCCCTTTTTGTCTGTTCTCCCAGGACAGGGCAGAACTATTCTGTAAGAAGCTTAGGGCCAGGTATGAAAAAAATCAGGATCATACCTAGAAGCTACTCATTTAAAACCCCAGATATGTAGATCAGGAAATATCTAGGAATTCACAATTAGGTTTATCCCTTTTATTTATTTAATGTGTGTAGACTCATCTCTGCTAACCCCAGGTGCTTTTGTTTTGCTTGTAACCTTTAAACTGGACCTCAAGAAACTATCCTTGATGCTGAATCTTTGTAGTTGCTCTTTTTAGGCCATTGCTAGATTTAAGGTCCCAGATCTATATTCTTCCTTTTGTTTTTTAAAAATTACCTTTTTTTAAGAACAGAATTGGATTTTTGTCCCCTAAGAAGTTTGGGCACGTGTTTAATTAACTGGTGGCAACAGCTGATTTCCTTTTTTCCCCTCTTTCTCAGCTCTTCTCCGGGGAAGGGGAAGAGGGCTTGAGGGTACCCCATAGGAAGCAATTCCCAAGTGTGCCTTCCTAGGTTCTTAGAGGGGTTTTGCACTTGAGTGGTGGCAGCATTTACCAATCCCAGGTCAGAGAAAAGATGTAATCTTGGGAGTTTAATACAAGCCTGGAGTAACAAGTATTCCTTTCTAGAGTCCTTGCGGGCCCTCACCTTCTGCACTCGAAGTGCCAGAGTGGGGAAATCAGCCTTGACAAATGTAGACAAATGCTGGGGAAAAAGAGAATCCAAAACAAAAACATTCAGTAGAAGAGAGAAATTCAGGAAAGTGAAAATTAGTGCCGGTTAGGATTTTCCCATCAAAATGATTTTGATAGAAAATGTAATTTCCACAAAATCCAAAGTTTTCCACATGTTCAAATGAACGGAAATGTTTTTGACTCAGTTTGACGTTGAATTGTATCTGCCTATGGTGCTGTGGTGCAGTTCAGGCCTCATGCCCGCCTTTTCTCCTATAGTCTGGGCTTCTTGGCTTGACTATCTCCCATGATGCACTGCTGTCTCTGCTCTGACCAGGCTGCCTGATGCACCATAGAAATCACATGACTGTGGGTGCATCACAGTAAATGTATAGCAACCAGGAAGCTTGGCCTATAATGATGAATGGTGCAGGAGGCATCCAAACTGCAACTCCTGTGATTCACTGAGGGATTATAGGCAGATGAAACTTTAGTTTAGTGCTGAGCTGACTCAAAATGAAATATTTTGATTTAGGCATGTCAAAGTTGCTTTGATTAAAAAATGAACAAAAAATATTTCAGCGTTTCCAAATCAAAATTTCCCAGAACTTCTTGCTCTGGGAAAATTTCAGTATTTTTGACCTTCTATCCCAGTTTGGGACACAAATAAAATGTTGAAATACCAGAATTTCCTACAGGATGGGAATTCTGATTTCTGCCCTGCCATACTAGTAGTGACAAAATATAACGGTGACAGAGCAGTAGACATAAGTTTACTTATGGCCAGCAAAAATGGCCAGTGTGATTCTGACCTCTGATAGGCAGTAGCATGTCATCACGCAGAGACCTGGGCTAGCATCTCTCCATATGACTAATGAGCTTGCCTCTGAAACAATGCCCAGGTCTGACTGCCTCATTACTAGAAAGGAGTAAATAACTGGAAAGAGTTCAGAGAAAGGGAACAAAAAATGATTAGGGATAGAGAGACCGATTTACAAAGAAGAATCAAGACCTTGATTTTGCAAATGCCTCAGTAGGATAACTCAAGCGAGCACAGTTATACATATGCATAAGAGTTTTCAGGATCAGGGCCTATGAGACCAAAATATGTAATATGTTTAAGCTACAACTAAAAGGGCATGTGATAAATATATACAAATGTTATCAGGGAAGGAGGAAAATTTAGCGTGAGACAAGGGTGTATAACTAGGAGTAAGGGGATGAAATGAAGAACCCTTTGCATGGGACATTTTAGACCTGAACAAAGCACCAGAATTAAAGTAAGTTGGAAAAAAATTGACAAATGAAATGTCAACCAAAAATGAAAACGTTTGCCCATCTTCCAGACTTCATGGAGTTGGTTGTAAATTTTCCAATAAAAGTTACCTTAAAAATCCCCCACTTTCCAATCAGCTCTAACCAAAATTATATTCTAGGGGCTGATCCTGCACTGGCAGGAGGATCAACTAGATGACCTAGTAGTTCCAGTGTGGGGGCCAGGGGAAAGCAGATATAGAGAGGGGAAAAGAACAGCAGGGAGCAGAGAGGGAGACAGGCAAGACCAAGGTCATAGGTGCTGGATAGGAACAGAAGGAGAGATGGGATAAGAATCAGGGAAGGAACTGGATAGGAACAGAAGGTGAAGTAGGGGTGGATAGATGCAGATCAGAAAGGGACAGGAGCTAGGGCATGGGAGTAGGTGTTGGGGTGGGGATGAGACAGGTAAGAGCAGAGGGAACAGGAGATGGGAGAAGAGGCAGGAGTTATGGTTAGGGAGGTGGATAGAAGCTGAGGGGTGGGGGGAACAGAGCTGAGGAGGTCAGATAGGAGCAGAGGGGCTAGAAAAACTGGGGCACAACAGCAGCAGGTTCTATAACCACTAGGACCCCTCTCCCTTACAGAACCTTCAGCTGAGGGTAAAATTCTTGAATCATTACATCACTGCTGTGAAACTCACTGACCAAGTATGAGTGTGTCATCCTAATAGGAATCTTTCTAAGGCCTTCAAACACGTATTAGACTAGGCCCTAAGCAACCATTCCTACAATCTGATCCATGCATGCAGAGCCCACGTGGCCTGCCTGCATGGCCCCTCACTGAAATCAATAGGGCTGTTTCTGCATAGATTAGATTGCAGTGTCAAAGCCTTAATAATAGACAGCTAGCAGTGGAGGCTAAGGGGTTCCTAAATGAGCAGATCCTAGCAAGTGGACTGCTCTTATAATTAAACAGTAATGAAATATTTCTGAGCTACTAACTAAATAAAATGGAAATGCTAGTAACAAATTCCTTAGGGCAAGACAGCCTTCCTCAGATGCTATGAATATGTAATTTCATTACAGAAAACACCAAAAGAACATTATGGCTTTAGTTTATTTTTGTTTAATTAAAACTGACTCAGCTGTGAGGACAAATGGCAGCAACCCAACCTTGGGAAGGTCAGGTCATGGCCAGGGAGAAAGGGGTAAGTATAATATTATTTGAAATTTTATAATAAAAATGAACATAGCAGAGGTACTAGGCTGGCTGGGTGAATGGGCATTTCTGAAACACATCTACAGACAGCCCTTAGGAACATGGCTCCTTCCACATGGGAAGGATCCACGTCTCAAGAGTGTCATTTCCTGCCTTGGGGAGAAAGATATTATTTTTAGTTTGCAGCACCTTCTTCTAGTAATAAAGAGATGTTCTCATATGGAGCGTGTGTGTCTGTCATTATTCTGGGGACTCTGCATGGCTGTGCTTATCCACCAATAAGGATACTATAAGGACTTAGAAAAATAAACATCTTTTCCTTTTTTTAAAAGAAAAAAGATGAATAAGTGGAATGCTATTCTCCCGGATTTCTAAACTCTGACAACCTGCAAAAGATTAACAAAAGCACATGTGTAAATTCTATAATCAGCACAATGCCCTGTCCCTCACCCCTTAGCAGGCCTGTAGAAGAGACCCATCTCCTATACAACTTAGGAGCAGCTCATCATTTATGGTGCACCATAAAGGGGTTCTTACAACCATCACAAAGCCATTTGCATCTTTCAAATTCTGCAAGAGTCAAATCCACATGCACTTACAAAGTGTACATCTTTGGTGCTTTTCAACTATGCAGCTGCTTTAGTCATTTCTGCGTACACATCACAGCATTTCTTAGCTGTAAACCTTATGAGTTTAGCTTTAAAATCCTGTGCAAAGTGCATAGGACATGTGAGTTTCAAAGTGGTTATAATGATCAGCTCAAACGAGAACATTTTCAGAGGGGGCCACCAATGTGTCAAATTTCAACTGTCCACCCACTGTGCACTTCCACCACAGAGTTGTTTTTGAAAAGTGGTTCCCTTTCCCAGAAGAGCACTGTGACGCTTGAAAACGTGTCCCTTCTATCAACAGAACTTGATCCAATAAAAGATATTACCTCACCTAACTTAGCTGTCTCATATCTTGGGACCAACGCAGCTACATGATTACTGAAAAAATAATTTTTTTTAAAAAAGTGTGACTTTAAGTAATGGGGAAATATTATCCCCACCACACGAGACATTTTCAGAAGTGATTGGACTGATTTTGCTTAACCTTTCTAAAAAGGAAAAAAAATAACCACCCAAATCATCGTACAGCAGAAACAAGTGTACAAAATTGCAGCCTAAAAGGCAGGTACAGTATTTCAGAAAGCTATGAACAGCTGAGAAAAGAGGATTAGAATGGAAATGCCCATGGACTTTAAACTAGAGTGGTTCCTACTATTCCCCCTATAAAATCTGTCCTTTACTATAAATGAATTCTAGATAGAGTTGATTTTTGTGGAGACAGTCCTGTCAGTTGGATGGGGTTTGTGCAAATACATCCTAGAAATGAATGATAAATAGAAGGTTCCTTACCAGTAACCAGAGCTCTTGTGGGGTCAAGGCAGCTTCACCGTGAGCTTCCAGAACCTTCTGGTGAGCAATGTCTATTAGGTTCACTCACCACTCCCTCCCCCAGAGGGTTCCAAGGGCATACAAAAGGAAGTGGCCTCCTGCCATCCTTCAGTGTCTTCTACCTACTGACAGTGCAGTGAACCTGGATTGTATGTATTGTCCTCGGTGATTGCCTCACTGGTTCTCTTGCTTTCAGCTCTTTGGAGGCTATTTGTGTTTCTAGAGTGTAGTTCATCAGCTTTTCTTAAGTAGGTACACCATGGGAGATCAGCTGGACCTGCAAATGCTGCAGGGATGGCTCTCCCTTACTGAAAGGGGAGGCTCTTCAGCACCAATGTTCCCTCTAATTTTTGACAGGCCATGTGTGCAAAAAATGTCTTCTATACAAATTGTTTTGCTTCTGTGCAAATTTTTGTGCGCGCAGTGTTTCACCATGTACAGGGGTTTAGAATCTGTGTGCGCGCGCACACCTTATAGGGAATAGTGTTCAGCACCAGTAGATTAAAGCTGGCACTGGGCAAGTCTTTAGTTTTCCTGCATCACACTTAGCATCATTATAGGAACCATATGCTGACTGCAACAGTGAAATTACTTCATACTACCCTTGTTATAAAACTATCTCCTTCAGACAGAGTTGTTTGGTGCCTCACTGGAGATACTAGCTCCAGTCTGACAGACTCATCCCCTTTCAGCACTGTCCCCGTGTCCACTCACTGGGAGTAGCACCTCCTGTTGGCCATCCTGGGGATTTTAGCTCTGCCAGCTTGCACTCTCCCTCCAGCATTGTCTTCTGTTTTGTCTTGCTCTGCTCAATCCCAGGTCCACAACTTCCACTTCATGATTTGGCCCTCTGGCCAGATCACTAAAGTCCTCCCATTCCAGGGAATTCACAGTCTTTACTAAGCTGCTATCTGGCTGGCACCTCCAATGCCCTGGCTACTCCCCTGTGGTTAGTAGGGGGAACCCAGGCCTACCTTTTACACTGGGTTCCAGTCCAGGGACGCTATGACAAACAGCTACAATCCCTGTACAGTCGTACCTCCTACTGCTGTTTCCCTGGGCTTCTTCCTACATAACCAGCTTCCTGCCTCCCTCTCTGGGTTTGCCAGCCTCCAACTTCCTCCACTCTATGAGTGACTACAGCTTTTTTCCCCGCCAGCCTTTTCCAGGAGCAGCAGTCCCACTACCTACAGCCAGCTACCTATCTTTATATAGAACCTGCATGTTCCTGCACAGGTGAACTCTCCTTAATTAGTTGCTTGCAGCCTAAATCTCTCCTGCTTGCAGCCTAATTAGCTGATTGGGCCCACGTGGCCTAATTCAGCTTTTGCAGGGCCAATGTCTGGATTCCACCTAATCTAAGGTTGCTAGGTGTCTGGTTTTTGACCAGAAAGTCTGGTAGAAAAGGCAACCTGGCAGTATCTGGTCAGAACTGCTGATCAAGCAGTAAAAGTCCAGGTACTGAAGTAACTGAAATCAGCCTTCCTGTTGAGAGAGCGAGAGAAAAAGAGGGGGAAAAAGCAGCAGTTGCTGCCTGGAGTTGCTGCTCAGCTGCTGTTGGAGAGAACTGGCTTCTGGACCCACTGCTCTAGCCTCCGGCAGAGAGGTAGATATTGTCACCACTTGGGGGAGGGGGGGAGGAATCTTGTCTGCCCACCCTTTCTCCTGCTCAGCTTGTGCCCCAATTGCCTCTGCCCCATTGTGCCTGCTCTGCAGGTATCAGGTGTGTGCGGGGAGGGCCTCGGGGGAAGATGTGGTGCAAAGGCAGGGCCTTAGTGGGAAGGCTGGGACAGGCAGGGGTGTCTAGTTTTCAGCAATTAAAAGTTGGCAGCCCTAACCGCATCATATGCAGGAAAACCCACCTCTCCCCTTTACTGTGCCCACTCATTGCAGATAAATTCATGATGCATTTTTAAAAGTGTATTTATAGAATGCCTTGGAAATTTGCTTTTCACATCCTCAACAGCATTAAATAACCTTAATTCATAGAAACATGACTGATTAAATAGCTGTTAGAAATGCAGTTAGAAGTCTATCAAGGCCTCTTAAATGACTCAAATCGCAGCAAACACTTCTCCCATGATATTAAGCTAGCCACTAGCACTGTTTCACTCTTTCCCAAAAGTTTCTGTAAAGATGTGTACTATTTCTTCAAATGTGTAAGCAGAAGCCAGGCAGGACATGGAGAAAATTCTTGTCAGAAACTCTAAAATGAAATAGACAGCGAATAGCTTTAGGGAGAATACTCTTTTCTTACTGTAACAGACTTCCTTGTTTAGAGTTGGAAGACAGCAGCTTGGGGTGATAAAAAATCAGTCAAATACTATTATACCATGTCCAAGCACCATTGCCCCATGAGCTCTAAGTACTGAAAACTCAGCTGCACCTGAGTCCTTTAAAATTTGCAAGCATCATCTTGCATCCATCCTGCTGATTCACATTAACACAAACCTAACAAATAGACAGACTCTCTTTGCTACCTCCTGGAAAGTGTAACTGGATAGTTTGGAAAACAGGTTATTTGGGTCTGTCAACATTCAAGCGAAGAGCAGAAGCCAACGCCGAGCAAGGCCTTCCCTATCTTTTCCACCTGTTATTAACATGAATTGTCTCTTCTTCAGGAATTTTAGGGATATGCTATTTCCTGTGACTGTGAAGCATTGCCCAGCGAATGCATGATTGCAGCAGACTCTTCTGTATCCCCACTGGCTGCAGTCAGGCTCCAAAAAGTGCAATGAGGGATTATTCACATTTTATTGGACTCAATTAAAGAGAAACCGGGAAGATAAGATCCTTTGATCAAAGCGGCAGCGTTGAAGAGATTAGAAAAGTAACAAAATACTTTCTGACAGTGTTTGTGCTGTTTGTCTGAGAAATAACGCAAAGCCTAAAGCAGAGAAAAATTAATTACCATCCCTTTGGTGGAAAGGAAGCTGACGATATGGCTTCAGATATCAAGGACACGTCTCTAAGGAATAGGCTCAAGACTGAACAGTGATTTCCATGGTTCCACTGGTAAAAGGTTAATTCAGTGTCAATGTAACCAGTGCTGATGAAAGAATAGTGCCAGCCAGAGTGGTTATGATGAAAAAGCAAACTCAGTGATGTTCACAATATTCAAGTGTCACCATGTAAGGGGAGGGGGGCAGAGTAATATACCAGTAACCAACAAATGATAAAATGCAGTCTGGGACTGACATGCGAGCCCCGGGGAGCTGACGCAGAGACCAGGAGCTGCTGGGGAGGACATGGGAGGGAAGGAGCTGAGTTACCTAATTTATCTCAAAATACCTTTAAAAAGAGAGAAAAATCAAAACATTTTCAATTAACAAGACCTAGCTGAATACCAAAAAAGTGATTGATTACAAATAAAAAGCTGCAAACACAGGTGGCTGGAGAGGTGTTCTGGTGCTGCAAAACAGCTCAGATTTTAATCTAGTTGCTTAAAAAAACAATCCATGGAAAAAGAAAACAAATAAACCAAAAATACTCTACTGTTTTGTCCGTGCAGTCACAGCATGTCAAGCTATGAGACTAGCTTCACAAGCTACGTAAGAGCAAGCCGGATCAGTACTGTACGCAAATGGGAGACCACAAGGAAAAGCTAGATGCTGCAGGAAGTGGTGTCAGTGAGTCAGTAGATGGCACTCTGTATCATAACCTGCAATGCTTTGGCACCATGCTAGCGGGGGGTTGTGCAACTAGCAAGTCACTTTTATTTTTTTTGCAGAAGCCTATAACCATGGGCATTAAAATATCATGGTTGTTTTTTTCTTTGGGGAAATCCCCCCTCCCCCAGAGTAGAGGTGTCAACCTCAATGTACTGCCAAAATTTCAACCTGGTTAATTACATTCTGCTCAAACTAATTTCCCCCACCATTTCAACTATAGAGGGTTTCTGTCACAATCTGCCCTCTTGTCTGCTCTGTTAATAGCTATCATGCATCTTCCCATTTCAATAAGGGTTAAAGTGATTCTGCTGTATATCTGTAGACCATAAAAATACCGTGGGACCCTTCTGGAAAAAAGCGCTGCTGCTGCTCTGGGTGCTTAAACTGCTCTACTAATGCAACTCATTTCTTGTCTGCAGTATCTTTAGGGGGGTCAGAAATTTTCAGAATTGCTTTGTACTTCTCTCATCCTAAAAAGATATATCACATGCATCAACAATATCTTTTATTGCCGTATCACTGAAGGACCAGGTCTTAAAAAAATAGCCTCCATTAGTAAAAATAAAATTCCCAGATTTGGATCACTTTTTTTATAAAATACAGTGTTCTTCAGTAATGGTTCAAAATGCAGTCATCTTAATACCATTGCTCCAGTCTTACTGTACAAGAGTACTTCTGTAGAACACTGTACTATATTTTTAGATTTTTTTTTTTAATCAACTGATTCAGCAGATTTTCAGGAATGAGAGACAAGAAATAATGGTCTGAGTAGGCCCTACATCATACCTACCTTTTATGTAGTGCTTTTCGCCTTCAGATCTCAAAGAGCTTTACAATGGTGGTCAAAGCCAGATGTATCCCATCAAATTATAAAAATGTTATGCCTGATTAAACTAACGGTCCAATGTTACTGGAATATTTAAAGGAAAGTTTTCAAAAATGGTTACACATTGTGGACCTAGGGTGACCAGATGGGAAGACCCGAAAATTGGGACTTCCCACAAAAAAAAAAAACGGCTCAACCAAACTTGTTGAGCAAAAAAAAAAACCGCTCAAGCAAACTTGTTAAGAAAAAAAATCAAAAAACTGCTCAAGCAAACTTGTTGAGCAAAAAAAAAGCCTCTGCATCAGGAAGACGGAAAATCGGGACAAAAGGCGTCCCGACCAGCCATCGGTCGGGACGCGGGACAAATGGTCTGAAATCGGGACGGTCCCGATTTTATCGGGACGTCTGGTCACCCTATGTGGACCTGATCCAAAGCCCCCTGAAGTCAATGGGAGTCTCTGTTGATTTCAATGTGCCTTGGATCATTACCTCTATAAAAGAATTAGGCCCAATATTTCCTCCCAGAAACAATCCGTGAAATAAATGACTAAAACAATAAAGGGCCTAGGTCTAATAAATCAGCCTAATTTAATTCACTGAGAAATTGTTTGCTTATGTCTATTGTAATTCAATGCAGTAACATATATTTCATAATTTTATCTGATATTAATTCATGTTGGCACTTGTGCTAATTTTAATTTGAGCTGTAGAAATGTTAGACTCTAGAAAAAAATACTGTTGCAATGGGCCTTCTATTACTGTAGAAAAATAAATGATTCATAGAATTCAGTATTGTCACTGAGTTTATTCTACATTAAAATATTCTCATCAAAATTCAATTCATATTGAATTGCAGGCAAGTATCAACACTTATGAACATCTTTGCAAAGTTATTTCCTATGCAGCAAGATCAAAATTCGTCCTACAGCAGGCTCAGTGGACTATTGCAATAACCTTATGGCTCTGAAGCGCAGAGTTCAAGTTCTGATGGAGGTCAACCAGGAATATTAAATCTGATGAACTTGTATACTAGTGCACTTTGCAAAACTGCACATCATTTTACTTACAATAAAATTAATGCCTACATTTTTGAGAAGTAACAGGAGATTGCGGATGCCTTAAAGTTTGGGTGCCCAACTAGCAGATGTTTGAGAGAGAGGAATTCTCTGGAAATAAGACCCCTTTAAAAGGTATCACATTGGGTATCCAAAATCAGTAATCGCTGCTGAAAATTTGGGCCCATCAGTTAGGCCCATTGGCAGGGGGATGGGGAGAGGTTGGGGGGGGGGGGCGGGGGAGGGAAAGGAGAATATGTAGTGAAGTCTTAAAAAAAAATGTTTAAATGACTTCTTCGAAGTTTTTTGAAGTGATAAAATGCAATATTATTGGGCTCTGATAAAGACAACCCATTACACTGATGAGGAGGGTTTCAGAATATTTGAGTGCACTGAATAGAACAGTGGAAGATTTCTATAGGAGTCTTCCCACCAGTGAGAGAGGCCCAGCTCATACAAGTCTTATAAGCTTGAGAGACATATATTCTCTACACATTAGTCTCTATCCCAATTTCCCTTGCTGATTTCCAACCCAATAGGGATTAGTTACCGATGAATGATAAATGCAACTAGCTGAAACAACACAGGCTACTTCAGAAGGGGATCTCAGAGGACAGAAATGGAATAGTTACTAGTTCATTAATTCACAAGCTTTACTTGAGGTTATCAATCTCCCTGCCCCCCGTCCTCCAAAAAAAAAAAAAAAAGGCAGGTACTTTCAGCTGAATAATGTTGGTTGAGTTAATTTGCTGCTGCTCATTGTCAAATGTGTAAAAAATCAGCATAGAGTTAAGTGCTTAATGTGTATTGCCTGTCACACCAGACAGTACAGGGGTGCTGTGTTGTGTGTATGTTAGTCAAAGACTCTGTCCCTGTCCTATGTGCTGGAAGCTGTTTTGACATATGCAGAAATTGCACTTTTAGATTTCACAGACTTTCTGCAGCTTGCGTCGCACTGCCCTCTGCTGCATGTTTAAGCAAGGATCCAAGCCAGCAGTCCTTAAAATGAGTGGAGGAAGGGCAGGGACAGAGATCTGTAGTATTTGACCTGGATCAAACATAGGTTCTTATTTGACCTAACCCAAAAGAGGGTGAGGAGGTGACTGGAGATATTTTTCCCTGAGAGTTCCCAGACAGAGCATTTAGTTTTGTTTGCTGTTACACAGATGCTCTACATGGATTTATAAAACATGCTATTTTTTCCTACAGCTTTGTTGATTAAATTGTTTCTCATGGGCCATGCAACTCTGCAGTTCGGTTCACGGTACTGTTAACACTGAGTTTCTGAGATGTGTTTTTTACTGTTGCTCTTACAGGCTGCTCCAAAGAAATCCATAGGTACCATTCACATTGGTGACCTTCTTACCCTCCTAAGCTTTCTGGACTGAGTAATTAGTTGCTAAACTGCTTACGTAGGTTCAGGATAAGGTCTGGAAAACATGTTGTAAATATATAACATCTATATGTCGTGGCTCTCTGACAATAGTAAAGTGCATTACAAGACTGTAGCCTGTACTCTCCTTTGTCTCTTTTGCGCAAAAAAAAATTATATATAAAATCACAGAGAACTGTAAATTACAAAACAATAAATCTGTCAGAGAATGAGATGACAAAATGAACCATGTCAGCAAAGCTCGAGCGATGAAGTGAAAGCATCAGAATACAGGTAGCAATTAATGTAACAGTCACACACAGAGGCAAGCATTCACCGAGGCTTTTGAAGTAAGAAGCTGAAGAGCTGTCGATAATGCACAGGTGTATTATTAGTGAAAAGTTTGTGTATCATTAAGTATCTCCTATGTAGTAATACCAAATACAAATGTCTCATAAGCATAAGGTTAGAAAATCAGACTTTCTAGAAACACAAGTTCAGATCCTGACGTCAGGTTGGCCTTGGACTGTCTTGTAACTACATGTGTGTACAGTATCTGGCACAAAGGGTGTTGATCCTTGATTGGGGCCCATGGGCATTACTGTAATATGGAATTCTATTATTACTTGTATTGACTACTATTTGTGGATCTTGGGGAGACTTTATGAAAGGAGGTTTAGATTTTCAAAGCTAACTTGTGTAATTTGGATGCAGTTTCCATTAATTTTAATAAGACTTGTGTGTCCACGTTACCCTAAATGGCTTTGAAAATCTCAGTATAGGCAAATATTAAAGATCCCCTAGCACCTTTTATAAATTAGAGAGTAGGTGATTACTCCAGTGGGTCACTGGCCACTTATTTTCCCTCCCACTACAGATGAGCATGGAGCAGGTTGCTCACCTCAATGCTGCCCTTTGCCCCAGAAGTGACTGCATTTCTAAAGCAATTTCTGTATGCGTATTACTTACAAAGCACTTTGGGATCTTTCAGAAAGACAGGGATACATTAGTAGCGCTATATGTTATCCTCCATATATAGCACAAGGTAACATACTCTGACGCACTCTCCCTTTAGGGATAACATTGTTTGGGTCACTGGAGAATTTGCCTACCTTCACTGCATTTAATTTATGACACAGCAAGGAATATTTTCTCCCATTTATGTTTGGGGGATTCTTGCTGCTATGGACCCTAGTAAGATATAAATTCATTGGCACTGGTGGTGGAGAAACAGCCCACAAAATCTGTGAAATCTGTCTAGCAAGCAGTTACTTCCTGAAAGGATGTTGTTTTGCTCTTTTTAAAAACTTCAGTTTTGTATGTTGCTCAGGCTGTTGCTAGCTTTTAGTAGGTAAACAGACTGCAAAGAAAAGGCAGGGTAATTATGATTCTTAAGAAAAGAAGGGTCATAGCATTGAATTAAAGCCATTTTACACTATGGGCCACTTGTTTTGCCAGTTTCCCTTACAGCACGCTGCCAATTCACCTCATGTCTGAGTTTCAACTATCTTGCTCTCCCAATCCTGGATCTCTTCAGAGGGTGCCAGTCATTCTAAATTATCTGATGAGAAACATCCACTAAACCAAGACCACCACGCTCTGTTTCTTTTGGTGACTATTTGAACTGAAGCAGCTAGACCGCCAAAGCATTACATTAGCCCAAAGAAGCCTCAGTTTATGCGTGAAAAGTTTAAAAATCGGGTGTGTTCACAATCCTGGTTTTTCATTTTTATAACTAAATTGCTTATAGTTGAGAGGAAACAAAGGTAAGTGCCATACAGCCAGCCTAAGTATATGCTGTTGAGAAAGGAGGATTTCTGAGATGGGGACAGTTCAAACTAAGGAGGAACATAGTTGCCCTTTTGGAAATAAATTTCTCTCTAATATATGGACAGGACTAGTTTCTCTTACTAAATATTTATCACTTGAGCTGAGAATAGATGTCATCTGTAATGACAGCTGATCCAAGATCTGTGAAATGCCAACATAGATCATTTGTTGTTTTTACCTGTGAATGTTTATTGCTGACACATTGATAGCATCAAGAGTGACAAGAGAAGTTTGTAAAGGAATAGTCTGGAGGTTAGAAATTGATGTAGTGGGTGTGTTAAAAGTCAACCCGTATCCTAACTACTCATCTGAATAACAGGCACCGAAAACACACAATCTCTTCAGGCCTGTTCTTTTGAGTATGTTTGTACCTTTTTGTGTTTGTGAAAAATGTTAAGGTAAACTTGTAATTTGCCAGCATGCTTTTTATTGTACAAGAGAAAATTGTTTTTCAATACGACTTATGCATGGGCAATTTGGTTGGTTTTAGACAAGTCTTTTTTTGGTCTTAAAACAATGACTAATTTGCATACTGGTTCTCTCTCCATTGCAAAATCCTAAACCCACTCCTGCTTCAGGCACTTGTTACTGATACTACAATCCTAGAGGCCTGCATTATTGAAAACCTAGTTTTTCAATGGAAAAAAGCCTAGTTCTATCCCTTTTTGCACTTGTTCTTGCATTGTAGAAGCTTGGATGTTCAATTTGGCTCAACAGTAGCATCAGTCATGTAGGTGATAGTTTCCACCTACCTTCATGAAGTGAGGATCCATCTGCCTTTGCATAAAAATGGTATCAGAGGTTTTCCACTTATTATTCTACATATTGAGAGTTTGCTCAAGACCCAGAAAAAAATGCAGTATTTCCATTATACCTCTAATGTTTCCAAGACTGACATGATTTTATAGTCCAGACTAATTTTATTTCCACTTGAAAAGGGTTTAGATTAAAATTCATTAGTTACTGGGATTTAATAATATTTTCAGGGTGATATATAAAACATCTGGAAATTATTCTGAATATAATCCCATTGCTGCTTAGTACATTCACCTTTTGGGAAAGGACCACTCCATGTGCCGGCTTTAGGTTATGGCATTACAACACACAAGTAAACCAACACAGTGCCTGGAATAAGGAGGCTACTGCCCCAATGCCAAACATGTCTTTATTCAAGAAAGGGTGATTATTTAAAATCCCTATCCTTCAACAACCGATGGTAAAATTCCAAGAGGACTGACTCTGCTTTTCATTTCAATTTACATATCTCTAGCCATTGTATGGGACTGCTGCTAGGGAAAGTGGCCATTGTGTGGGGCTACCAATAGAGGATAGCTCCTTGGACTATTGCTACTAGGCTACTGCCACCAGAGCTTCTGGCCCCTTGACACTCTCAGTGAATGGAGTTGGTGTTCCAGATGTTCTGCTCACTTTGGTGTGCAATCTTCACACCAGTACTGGTACAAGACTGTGTGTTGGTTCATGGTTTTCACTGTATTTCTATAAAACTTCATGGTGCAGCAGCGATGTATTCTTGCCTCGGCACGAGTGTGTCAAGCCATAAGGGCTTGCTGTTCCACATGTCAGAATCAAGGTTGGTCAACAGGTGTTACTAAGACTACGCCAATGACACTGCTTTGCTTATGGAGAAGTCAGATCATTTCATCCCTGCCCTCCAATGTCTCCAAGACTCTACTCACGCTATGGGTTTGAATGTCACATGGCAGTTGACCTAGGTCACACTAAATGGGATGTTCTTCAACAAAAAAGTCTTGCCACCTTCCTGCATGAAGTCTGTCTTTGTTATGTATGCAAAAACATGTTTGTGCTGAGACAAAGTTCAGGATCTATCAGACCTATGTACTACCTGCATTGCTACATAGATCAGAAACCTGGGCCTTCTTACCGGCAGACTTGGATTACTAAAGGCACTCCATATGCACTTTCAGCACCAAATTCTGAGCATAAAGTGGTTTGACAGAGATTTGGCATTTCTTCAATCACTCATTATATTCAGAACTGACGTTACATGCTCTTCGATCATGTTGCTAGGATGGACAAACACACTTCAGCACATAATGCTCTCAAACTTTCCATCAATGCACGAAAGGGTGCTCTGACCCTATCTGTTGCCAGCCACAGGGCCACCCCCAGAGATTCACAGGATTGAGCTAGATCTGCAGACGTCACTACAATAAACGATTAAAAAGTCTAAATCAAAATTAAACATGTCAGCCCAAAATAAAATGTACAGTTTTCCTTGGGAGAATTTTGCAATTTGTTTGATTTAGAACAAAGACAGTTTTAAAATCTCAAAGTCTTTAAAAGCTGAGCTTCCATCCTCTGCAACGTTTGGCTTTATAGGGCCAAATTCTTTAGAGAGCCAAGTAAGGTGCCCCAGGAAGGGGGGTAGGAGGTAAACCCTGCGAAGGGGCAATAGAGGTGCAGAGATTGAGCCCTATGCAGGGGCAGTCTGAGAGGCTGGCCCATGTTCCAGCCAGACTCTCCTTTCTTGCCAGGGGCAGGGAGGAAGAAGAACCAGCCCTCTTCCAGGGAGCGATTACTCCAGAGAACTCCCCCTTAGTGCAGCCACTGGGGATGTACAGTGGGTAAATGAAGGAGAGTGGGACTGAGGCTGGGGGGGGGCATTTTAGGGAGTTCTACATCCTCTTATACCTAGAGTGAACATTCAAACCAGACTGTGGCCTATATATGTATAAAATTTAAAAAACCTAATTCCATTCTGGTAACAGCACCACAGAAACAGATGGGGGGAAGAAAGCAATTTCCAGTAAGTACTTTATCTTTCAGAAGGTTAGGTTAGCATTACATACTTGAATAGTTAACACTTTAACTTGAGCTGCAAATTATTTAGGTTCATTATTTGTTGATCCTATTCAAGATCCAATTCTCAGTCCAATTATAGCTGATAATTTTCATAATCTCATGAATGAAATATGAATCTGATTCATTTTGTGCAGACTTCACTCTTAAGTGCTAATCTTTACTGTGGTTTAACTGTATCTAAACATGCCCTTAAGAGAGAAAAAAATTCCTTTAGAGAGAAAATGTCAAGTATGTTAATTCTGGGTTGGAGAATGAGGATTTCTGACCGTTTTAAATATGTGTTCTCCTTCCCCCCCCCCCTCCCAGCAATTTTATGCCCCACCACAATATCTTCATTCGGCTCCAAGTAGAACAGATGGGGCTTTCCCCCTGAAATTTATGACTGCCACAAGAACTTCCTTTTATTTGGAGTGGACAGAGGCAAGGGGAAAGAAGCAGGGGGATTTATCCTTGCAAGTGTCATGAATACCACTCCCATCCCATCCCTGCTCACGATCCAAACTCTGACCTGGACACTAACAGAGTACAAATTTAGTTTTGTTTACCCCCACCCCAGTGAGCAGTTTTTCTCCCCACTTTTTGTAATTTTGGTTAGAAACTCAACATTTGCCATTGTTGTTTCCTTTTTCATGTCCCCCCAAAAATACTATTCATAAGTTATTGGGCTCAATACAGGAGTAAATGAATGACGTTCTATAGCCTGTGTTATATAGGGGGTCGGACTAAAAGATATAATGATTACTTCTGGCCTTCAAATTGAGGAAATAAATAACCCAAGTAGAATCAGGGCAGCAGAGATCTGAAGAGAAGGCTATGTAGCACAGTGCTACATAGACAACAATTAACTTGTGTAATATTGCTGGATGGGTTTGTAAACTGATTATAGTTAGAGTTGGTAGGGAAATTTCCAGTGAAAAATGCAGTTTCCATGAAATCCCACAAATATCTCAATTTTTAAATTATTTTTCATTAGGAAAATCTAAACCAAATATTTCACTTACGGTCAGCTCAACCTGAATCAGAATATTTTGTTTTGTTAAACGGAGCAAAAGCCTTTTGTTTTGAATCGGCTCAACAAAACATTAAACTGCATTTCCCCATCAGTGCATTGTTTTATGGGAGTTGCATTTCAGGACTACATGCTCTCCTCTGGGTCAAGTTCCCGGGAGGACTACATCTTTGATAATGGAATGTGGGTTTCCCTCTGACGAAGCTCTGAATGGCCGTCCAGCTCTATTGGGAGCCTGGCACATAAGGGAGAATAGGCACATCAGGCTTCTGAACTACATTCTACACCAAAATAGGAGAATGCAGTTTTATGTTGAAATGAAATTACTCAAACCAAAGCATTTTGGGTCAAATGAAACATCAACTTCAGGAATGTCTAAATATTTTGTTCTCACACTTCCTAACTTTTTTTTTTTTTTTAATTTTTGTTAAGTGAAAAATTTTGAAATTTGTTTTTTTTATCCTGATTTGGGACAAAAATGTTAAAGTCTGAACTTCCCAGGGAATTGAAATTTTGAATTTTCCTCAGCTTTAAGAGTTCTGAAGGAACTCAAATGTGAAATTGTGGAACTAACAACTAGGGTTTGTAACCTGTCCTTTAAATCGGCTTCTGTACCCAATGACTGGAAGATAGCTAATGTAACGCCAATATATATAAAAAGTACTCTAGAGGTGATGCCGGCAATTACAGACCAGTAAGTCTAACATCCATACCGGGCAAATTAGTTGAAACAATAGTAAAGAATAAAATTGTCAAGCACATAGAAGAACATAAATTGTTGGGCAAAAGTTAACATGGTTTCTGTAAAGAGAAGTCATGTCTTACTAATCTTTTAGAGTTCTTTGAAGGGGTCAACAAACATGTGGACAAGGGAGATCCAGTGGCCATAGTGTACTTAGATTTCCAGAAAGCCTTTGACAAGATCCCTCACCAAAGGCTCTTACGTAAATTAAGTCGCCGTGGATAAGAGGGAAGATTCTTTCATGGATTGAGAACTGGTTAGAAGACAGGGAACAAAGGGTAAGAATAAATGGTAAATTTTCAGAATGGAGAGGGGTAACTAGTGGTGTTCCCCAAAGGTCAGTCCTAGGACCAATCCTATTCAACTTATTCATAAATGATTTGGAAGAAGGGATAAACAGTGAAGTGGCAAAGTTTGCAGATGATACGAAACTGCTCAAGACAGTTAAGACCAAAGCAGACTGTGAAGAACTTCAAAAAGATCTCACAAAACTAAGTGATTAGGCAACAAAATGGCAAATGAAATTTAATGTGGATAAATGTAAAGTAATGCACATTGGAAAAAATAACCCTAACTATACATACAATATGATGGGGGCTAATTTAGCTACAACTAATCAGGAAAAAGATCTTGGAGTCATCGTGGATAGTTCTCTAAAGACGTCCATGCAGTGTGCAGTGGCAGTCAAAAAAGCAAACAGGATGTTAGGAATCATTTAAAAAGGGATAGCGAATAAGACGGAGAATCTTATTGCCCTTATACAAATCCATGATGCGCCCACATTTTGAATACCGTGTACAAATGTGGTCGCCTTTTCTCAAAAAGGATATACTGACATTAGAAGAGATTCAGAGAAGGGCAACTAAAATGATTAGGGGTTTGGAATGGGTCCCATATGAGGAGAGATTAAAGAGGCTAGGACTTTTTAGCTTGGAAAAGAGGAGACTAAGGGGGGATATGATAGAGGTATATAAAATTATGAGTGGTGTGGAGGAAGTGAATAAGCAAAAGTTATTTACTTGTTCCCATAATAGAAGAACTAGGGGCCACCCAATGAAATTAGTGGGCAGCAGGTTTTAAACAAATAAAAGGAAGTTCTTCACACAGCGCACAGTGAACCTGTGGAACTCCTTGCCTGAGGAGGCTGTGAAGGCTAGAACTATAACAGGGCTTAAAAGAGAACTGGATAAATTCATGGAGATTAAAGTTCATTAATGGTGATTAACTAGGATGGGTAAGGAATGGTGTCCTTAGCCACTGTTTGTCAGAAGGGGGTGATGGATGGCAGGAGAGAAATCACTTGATCATTACCTGTTAGGTCCATTCACTCTGGGGTACCTGGCATTGGCCAGTGTCAGTGGACAGGATACTGGGCTGGATGGACCTTTGGTCTGACCCAGTACGGCTGTTCTTATGTTCTTTAATGATTACATACTGCCAATCCTATGTAAACAATTTTAAAGAAATTTCTGCAACAGTACATCATTTTTAAAATAGATACTTACCATTTTCCTCAAGGTCCTATGTGGGAGACATTTGTTTATAAAATTTAGATTGTGTGTGATAGGTTAAAATTACAATAAGGGACACTATTTACTGTTGGATCCTATGTTTGTATATAGAAACAAAGTGTGCATTTACACCAAACATCCACAAATATCAGGAGAACTGAACGGTACAAGAGCAAAGGCTGAATACTTTCAGACACTGAGAAAATGTGGGTAACTAGTGCTTTATGCCCTAATTTAGGAAACCACTTAAGCATGTGCTAAAGTTCCCCTGAAACTTTATGCACTTAAGTACTTTCCTGAATAGGAACAACAGTATTATTACTTTTAATGGTCTTTTGGAAGCAAACTACAAAATCCTTCCTCTAGATAAGAAATCTTTAAAATTTTGGATAGATTTCATCTGAAAGTTTATTAAAAAGTCTACTGCAGTGTCTCACTTTAAATCAGTCATTAGCACTTATGACCTGTGTTCCAGTAGCGTAGCCAATGGGGGAGTGGCTGCTCCCCCACTGAGCAGAGGTGGCGCCTTTTTTGTGCTCCGATGCCTTCCCTGCGCTGCAGCCGGAGCGGAGCATTTTTTTTGCTCCCGGCGCCTTTTTTTGCTTCCAACGCTTTTAGCTCCGCTCCCCCTGTGCTCTAAACCTGGCTACGCCACTGCTCTGTTCCCTCTAAGCTGCGCGGTTGGGCAGCCACCTAGGAGAGATTCAAGTACCACTCAGTTGGTTAACAGAGCACGCACATCCAGCAGTGTGTGTTCAGGTGCCCCTCCCCACACTGCTTTGCAGCCACATTGCTCCTGCATCTACTCCCAGGACCCTCCTGCTGGCTGGGCAGAGTGGGGGGTGCTGATGTCAGGGTGTCCCCCTCCCCCAACCCCTGTAATCCATCTCTGCAGAGCAGGGGAGAGGGGAAAGCCCAGCTCAGGACTCAGAGCTGCAGCGGTCTCAACGACTTGAGCCTCTGAGCGGTGCCTTTCTTAAAGAGCGCACAGTCCGAGACTTCCCCAGCAGTCAGCTCACAGTCTCTCTCTCTCTCTCTCTCACACACACACACACCCCCTCCCTCCTGCCCATGTACCCTATCTCTGCACAGCTGGGGAGGGGAGACAGGGCTCAGAACAGGAGAGCTTTCAATGAGTGCCTTAAAGAGAGTGCTCGCGATCTTAAACTTCCTCAGCAGCCAACACATGTGCGCACAAACACACACAGTGTCTCTGGGTCGCGCACATATCTTCTACCACATACTTGTATTATTGTTGCTTCTTGGTACTTCCTGCAAAGCAATGCACACATTCTCTGTAATTTTATTCTTTCAAAGTGTGTTATTTTAGCATTTTGACAGGTCTATGCATTTCATAATTTTCTCTTACACTTTAATTTAATTCTTTGAGTAATGAGTTCTAAAATGCCTAACATGTCCTAGCTGGAGTAATTATCCCTATGGTAACTTTAAAAATATATATATATTATAGCTAGGTTATTTTGTTTCTGCTGGTGGCGCACATCTGCACATAAAATGTATTCCATACATGGATGGAAAAAATTAGAGGGAACATTGCTCGTGACTATCTTAGTAGTCAGTTCCTTTCTGCTTTTTTTAATTTTCTTTCTCTGCAAGCCATTTCACACCTCTTTGCCACTTTAGTTTTATTGATATTCTTTTCTTCAAGTTTCATCCACTGAAACTGGTGAGATGTTAAATGAACCAGATATTATCTCCTGCTATAAAACTGTTTAGACTGCTGAAAAAGTGAAGAAACAAATGTATTACTGGGATGTTACAAGTTGAAAGTAGTTCCAACTTTTGAATTTGTCTTTAAAAAGACTTCTCAGAATGCCATGTATGCACACATACATGAATATGCACTGTATACACAGACTTATAGGCATACACAACTTAGGTTAATCAGTGTCAGGGACAATTTTGTTGTCCACAATCTTTTTATATTAAAAGAGAATTCCATAGGAAAACCCTTTATGCATTTCTCACCACTTCCCCCCATCTTGAGCTACAGTCAAAACAAAGCACTTTTTAAATTCACTATATCAAATTATCCCATTCTGCTTCTCATCTAGATTAATACCAGATTCTATCACCATTTAAAATTTAGCTTTCCCTTTTCTCTAGTTTTCAGATTTCCTTACTTTGAACATCACGGAGGAAGAAAATTCCAAATGTCTTAGCTATAAAAGGATGACTTGTTTGAGGGAGACAAATCCATTAGTAACACAAAGCTCTAGAAGCACAATTGTGGAGATTAAGCAACAGCACAGCTTCCTTTCTTCACCCTTGTAACTTTTCACAGGGAAGATTTACAGTGGAACAAAGGAAAGAGGGAAAGTGAATGTTGAGAGAATTGGATACTTAGAATTATTAATTTTATTTGTATTTACTAGCGCAACACAAAGGAAAATCTTTACATACAGATTTTTAACTCAACTTTACAAGCAAATTCTAATATACAGTATTTTCTCTGAATTGGTTTTAAAAAATAAAACTGAGAAAACCAACACTGTAGATATTAAGGAAATGTTTGTAGCTAATACTCAATTTAAGACTTTAAATACCAACACTGGAGTTAACATTGTTTTTATTGTGGTGCTTTAAGTAGGCAGTGAGCAGCTTTACCACAACAATGATTGAAGTACTCTTGAATGTCCTTGATGGCATGGTTGTAGATTATAAAACTCATGCCTACCAACATGATCATCTATTAAAATCAACTCTCCTGAGTACCAGCCACTATGATGAGATGAAAAAGAATAGCTATGGAAGCCCAATTCAAGAGTGGATTTCCATTTTAATGGTATGAGAATGTCCATATTAAGAGTATTATGTACTGTGCAAAAACTGAAACTTCCCCCACCCTACACGCGCAATAAACCAGTATATGGATGTCTTATGGTATTGACATGCAAACAACAAAATAAACCACTCAAATGGTATTCAAGTCTTCTAGCTTCTTTACGATAAGTCAGCAGTTAAGACTAAAAATGGATGGGCTTTTACTGATCTATGAGGCAGTCTAGTTGAACCTCCTTGCAGTCTGATTTTGAACTCTAGAACCATTTTTATATGAACTGTGTGAAAAGATTTTCAGTGGATTGGGGGGACTTTCAGTGGCTATGGTAAATGATTACTTTCACCAACCCCCTGGGTTAGTGTTACATATGGTTCTTCATTAACATCTCCACAATATACTCTAGGAACACTATTCTCCAAGGGCTAAATATTAGTCCCATGAAAATTTTGCCATTGACTTCAAATGGGATTAAGGAAGTATCAGCTGCGGGGAGAGGTAGGGGAGTCTTGAGTTGCACTGATAACATTCCATGATTTAAAAAAAAATCAATACACAATGAACTTGCTACAGTCTATGGATATTCTTACATGCTAGAGTGTACATTAGTTCTGTTAGGTGATATAAAGATATCTTGGAAACAGCAACACTTGCAGGAAAATTAGGTTCAAACAAAAAAGCCACACAACAGGAGGCATTTAGATTATTTTAGGCACAACTCCAAGCAATACAGCTCATTTAAAGTGCAATTTATTTTTTCTTCTCCTTTTGTGTTTTCACTTGTTAAAATATGCAATTTGTTTTTTTCTTCTTTATACACATATACTGAACAGTAGTTTAATACTTTGAGTACTGCACAAAAGAATGTCTGAGACCTGAAACAGATGAAAAAGTCAGCAATAACCAATTTTAGAAACCTAAAAAAAGTTCAGATACAGCTAACCCTTTATTTTATTCATTTAGAATAATCTACACCAGTACAGATGAAACATCTCCATCTTTAAATAAGGTAGTTTCTTCCATTTCAGACTTTAAGAGTTCCATACAGGAACAGCATTCTTTTCCTTTCACTGGAGTGAGACTTCAGTTTCACCTCATTACCTCTCTTCCAGCTGTTCATCAACTAACAAGCTTTACCTCATACTCTGGACTTTCTGTACGTACATTGCAACCATCCTGGTAAAGTCATGATAGTAGCAGAAATATGTACTTGTGTTTAGGTGAATGTTTAGCAGAGTTTCAACTCAACACAACTACAATTTAGATTAGTATCATGGTCTCGTATATATAGCAACTTTGCTACCCATGGCTCCATTTCTTATTTATTAGTCTGTTAGGATAAAACAGGAAGAGTGTGTGTGTGTGAACATTTGATCTTAAAAACCATTTTGTATTTGTATGAAAACCCTGATGGGCTCTTTTCTTTGCAACTTAAAATCAGTAAAGGTGCAGATTAGTAAAATAAATAAATCGATTTTTTTTCTCTTTAAAAGTAAATCAGATTGGTGGAAACTTTTTTTGGGGCGGAGGGAGTAAAAGAACCCACTCTGAAATCTCTCTACACCAACAGCATTCCTTTAAATGAAAATAGTCTCTCCTTAGACAAATTGTATAAAATTAAAAATAAAATCACCTTCCCTTTAAGGAAAGACAGCTTTCAAAATTTCCATAAAAATCTATACAGACCTGAAAATGAACCAAGAACCTGACCATTTCATCAGCAGTTTTCAAACTCTGGAGAAACACAGTCGACTGTCAGGAGTTAATTTTACAAATATATATAAAATCAGTTTTATTTACTCCTCAAATATTAAGGCCTACTCTGCTTCTAGACAGCAAAACAGGATACTCAGGGCCTTTCTAGAAGGAAAAAAACTTAATCATTATAACGGTAGTCTTGTGCTTAGACTTATTTTGATCAATTTATATAATAGCTACTGCAATATTAATGCTAAGTAGATTTTTTTTATATGAACAAAAACCATGGTTCGGTTTTATTTCAGAACTGTATAACGATGTGAAATGAACAAATTAAACTAAGTGTACTTATGGATTTCTTTCACCTCACTGCTGATTAAAAGAGAACAATGTGAGCATTTTGCTTGCATTGTTCATGTGCCATCTATTCAAAAGTTTAGGTCACTTGTTATTTTTTTCACTGGGAATAGCCATTCTGGGCTTAAGAAGGGCCAAAGTTTATTATTGAAGGTTCCTGTGGATGTATGTATACATACACAATATATTCCCTGGAAAAGTGTACCGTAATACATCTTCCTTCAGCAAAGACCTAGAACACAGTGTTACTGTATCTTGTTTCTCTGTTTTATTACACACTAGAAAGTAAGTTTTTGAAAATATTAATTCTGACAGTGTTCTGCTACTTAAGTGTCAGGTACATATACACTGAAGAAAACAAAATGCTACCATTTTGTGGGATACAAGGGTAAATTTTTGGAACACTTTGCTGGATATGCACTTACTCAATCCATAGCGTGTGCATTTACAAACTTTATGCTCCCACGGCTGCCACCTGACATACAAATATTTGAAGACCTCCTTCAGAGAGAATACCTACCCAGGGAGAGCAGAAATATCTTTCCTTATTTTATTTCCCCACCAAGTTCCTTCCCAGGAAAAAAAAGAAAAGTACCCTTCTCTGAAATACTCAAGAGTACCAGCTCTGGTTATGACATCATAGGATTGCTCAAAGCAAAGCTGTGGGTTTTAGTATAAAGTAGTTTAAAAAAAAAGTTTTATTATATAAAATAAATTTCAAATCCCTACATATCCGCCCAAGTTTTGTGCAAACATTCCAAGTCAGATACTTTAGTCTTCCAATAGTAAACAGGAAGTCAATAAATACAAAAACAGTACAATAAAGTTAAAAGTTCCTGATTAAAATGTATGTTAAACTCTCACCATAGGTGTCATGGACCCCGTGTCCCCAAGGCTCATTATGCACCATCTCAAAAGCACCTGCATTAGCAGGTTTTTGCACAAGTATCCTTAGCACTCTGTTTCAAAAATTTACCCAATGTCTATTAAACACAAAAGCCATACTACAATTTCACTACAGTGCATGGATGGATTGATATTTCTGTGCAATAAGAGCCATTTCACCCTGTGAGATCTGCTTGCCATCCGTGAATGGTGAAGATGAGCTCAAAAGCAAATAGAGCAACATTCTGATACCTGTAGGAAAACAAAACCTAGATTAAAACAACATTAAATACATGTCACTAGAGTCATGAGAATTTTGATAAATATGAAGATTTTGCATAGGCCTCTGGAACAGTCAAATTATGGCCAGGAAAAGATATGATAATAGATTAGGTCTCTATATTATTTTCTACTGCTATAAACCTAACTAGTAGTCAGGACCGAAAGATTAGATTGAATAGTGATTTCCCTGTCCGATAGTCCACATTAATAAAAACAAGAAATGATTTCTGCAAGCAACCTGCCCTCCTCAAATGCCTAGTGAAGCACCCTGGAAAAGTGTTTAGTGGTCACAACAGGCTTCCACATTTGTTAAGTATTAAGAGAGACAGAAGGGTAATGTAATCAAGTTGCTAATGCAGGCCACTGGTATAGTTAAGTATAAACCATTATGCCCTCTTAAGAGAAGCTGCACAGTTTTTGATAGCATCAACTTCCAAACAGGTCAGATTGGAATAGGCAAATATTAATGACAGATTCCACTTTAATATTCATTCAGGATTTGGATAACAAAGCCATAACTAAAGCAGTCAATATGTGGCAAGCAACTGATGTACGATTCATTCCAATGAGACATGCATATGGATGTCATGTTTTTAATGTGTCTTTGGTTTAGGGAGGCGAGAATGCCAATGAGAGGCCAAACTATCCCCAGAACGCAAACCAATATTCTGATTTTGCACATTTTCCTTTCTTTGTGCCAGTGGCCTTGGAATATTAGTCTTGGAATGGGAGTTCTGAGGTTCTGGAGATTTAAGCATTGGGCTGCTTATTTGTTTAGATTTAACAAAGGAAATAGTTGGTGGGCGAAGTTTAGAAATTCTCTGGCTCGGTTTACTCTTTAGGTGTATCTGACTAGATGTTGGTTGTAGCTGGGTTGCACTACTTGGTGGTGGTAGCTCAGCCTTGGAAGCAGTGGAGCAGTTTGGGGATGATGCAGTATTGGCTACTGTAGGAGGCACTAAAGCATTCTGGTTTGGGGGCTCTGAAGCTCTTAAAGTCTTTGGCTGAGAAGCCTGGCTTGAGGATGGAGATTGACTTTTCACAGCTAACTTAGTCTGCACATCTCTAGCATCCATTTGGGTAGGTGTCTGAAAAGAAGGAAGAGACGGTAGTGTACTATCTTCATTACTAGCCAGCTCTCCAGGTTCTTTAGCACTCTTTTTAACCTTCAAATTCTCCTCAAAAGGTTCATTCTCATTCAGGTCCTTTATATTTAAACGTTTACTCAGTAAAATGTTGAACCCATTCAGGCTATTTGTGTGAGAGCCATTTGCAGCATTTTGATTGTGATGATAATCGTTTTCATGCAGGCCTTGTTTAGGGTATTCACTGTGGGCCTCGATATGTGGTGTTTTTATTAATTTTCCCTGGGCGAGGTCTGTGGAACTGGGAAGGCTGCTGGAAGGCTGTAGTACTTGAGGCTGTTAAAAAGAAAATACATTAACATATTAGACTAGGGAAATGTATATAGTTAACATTTTAAACTCAAGATGTGCTGAACTGGTGCTTGACGCTTACATATTCAGTTTTTGTGTTAAGAAGTTAACTTTGTCAAAACAGGACCCTTGGGATACATACAAGTGTGATTGGTAAATTATGCACAAAAAAATTATGCCAGCACTAAAATATAAATCTCAAAACAAAATGAAAGACAAGGAGAGAAACGTATTGATTGGTTTAAAGCAAAGAATATGAAAAAGATTTTGTCAACTAACAATTATATGTTTTGTTCTTTAATTGTATTGCACTGCAGTAACAGAGCCATGTCTGAGTACTGGTAAATTCAGATGAAAGTGCCTTTAATAGCTAATAAAATTTGTTAGATTACATCTATTTTATCTTCTGCCCAATGCACATTCCAATTAGCTATCCCAAGCCTTTCATCAATTTTAAAGATTTTTATGAGTAGGTAAGGACTTTACTGGACAAATGTGTGTTTGACGTGCATTCTAAAGACACCACTTCTAAAGATTTAATTTTCTTGGCAAGCTGAGGACAGAAGACTTGATATAAAGCTTGTCCTAATTAGGTTATTGACTAGATTTATATAGCTGTTTCATCCTAAAGGCCATTCAAATGAACTGATGGAGATACACCACGTAATATCTTTTTTTAAATGTATTGCATTCATCACCAGATAAGCATGGTTTAATGAAGACTCTACATTTTATCTGAAGGGAGATTCTAGTATTATAAACAAAAGAATTGCCAGTACCTCTTCTGGGTCATTTCTATTTTTCCTTTGCTCTTCCCTGTAAAAAGACTTCAAAGATTAATGTGGCATTTTGCTTTATAAACTAAACTCTTCTGTACGGAAATCAACAAAAACCTCAACCACCTTGAGTTTGTACACTGATTTTAAAAGAATTGCTCAAGATTCTGTAATTCATAGCATTTTTTTCCCCAACAAAATCTACCATACTGCACTTTAGCTATTAAAATTCAACATCTGATTTGGATACATTTTCTATTTTTTCTTTTTAAAAGATGAACTACAGTCAAATCTCATTTTGAAGCTGGCTTAAGCAGAGAAGCAGAAAATCATTCTTCTAAAACACACTTGTTTCTATCTCATTCTATGTACATAACATGTAGTAATAGTGTCATGCACTATTACAATAAATCAATAAAGCAGGAGCAACATTTCTCATTAGGCTACTTTGACAGAATTTTTTCACCATTATTACACTGAAGAAGAATATTTGGGTTTTTTTGCCTTTATTTTTAAAACTTGTCAAACCAAGTAAACACATTGCAAAGAGCAGTTCAGATTGCTACCCAGATTAATAAACACCTCAGCTTTCATCAGCTTTCTGACATGTACCTGGTAGGCTCACTCTTCAATGGGGTACAGAGTACCTCCACTATAGTTGTCCATAAAGAGCAAATTTAAGGAAAAATAGATCAGGATAATTTACTAATCTAATTCTGATTTACTGGAGATTTTTCCTTTGGATTCACCAACTCCGCCTTTAGCCAAGGGCAAGCTAGAGATTGGACCAGTGACAACAATGACTGACAAAGAGATAAGTGCAGACACATTGAACACAGTGAAAACTGGTGCTTTTATAAAGAAGAAAAGTGTGATAAATTGGAGAGAGATGAACAGTGTCAAAACATTACTTTCATACTAAATTATTTTTCCCTCCTCTGATTAATATCACCAAACTTCAGAGGAGTGTGGTAAACTTAAACGTTTTCTTTCCTATCAAGCAATTCTACTGCAGATACAAAAAGAATGTTTCATAAGCTATTAGCAATTTTTAAATACACAAATTAAAGCTTAAAGAATAAATCCTGGCAAATCTGTCAATTTTTCAATCTTAATGTAACAGATATGGATAGTACCTGTACCTTAAACTAAAACCTGTTATTCCAGAGAAGACTTGCACAACAAAGAGGGGATGATGTTAGCCCAAATAATTCACTGTTTTGAGAACCCATTTATAAATTCTAAAAAACTGTTGAGAAAATTCTTGAGCACAGACACAAGTAGTCAAAATAGAACCATTCACAATGCATGTGTGCTGAATAAAGAACCAAAATACTTGAACAAAATTAAGATTTTCTAATCCAATTTAGAAAAAAAACAAAAATGAAGATTATTTTTGTATGGCACAAAGTACTTTGTCAATGTCTATCATCCACAAACAGCTGTTCAAATGTTTTCCCAATTTTTAGTAATAAAGGAAATAATAACCAAATATATATTATGTATGAACATTAAATTACATACGTAGCTATGTGCTAAACTACCCAAAAAATAATTAATAGTCAAGTGTTAATCAAAAAGTGTAGTCTATGAAATGTAACAGTGAAAGGGACAACCTTCATCCCCCACTTAAACTTACATTCTTACAATGTGTGTAAGTATATCTGAAATACTAGTTAGAAACTGACCTTTTATTTATGCTGTATCTGGGCTGCCATTTTATAAAATATCACAAAAATATTGCTTAAATTGACTAATGGCGTGGTAAGCACTTGCATTTGGTATTACAGAAATTGCAGGGAAGATATTAGCCAAATGCATAAAGACATACATACCTCCTAAGACATCTTTCATAACCAGAAGATGCAACAGTTGACCCAAAAGTGGAAAGCAGCATTAGATCTTCTCAGCAAACTATGTATTTTATGACATAGCTTTAGCACAGATGGCTTTGACATCTTCCAGTAAATTTCCAAGTACTAAAAATTTGGCCCTCTGTTTAAAATGAATCACAAGGAGCCTAACACTGATCTCGTGAATATGATTTCAGTGGTTACATCTGATTTATACCACTGGAAGATCAGAATAAGACTGAAATCAGCAATAAATAGTTCATCACAGAAGGGGAGATTACTTACCTGTAGCTGGAGATTCTTCGAGATATGTGGTCCCTATCTGTATTCCACTGAGGGTTATGCACCTGGAGCCAGAGCTTTTCAAAGTAGTAGTGTCTGTCGATCTGGGCATACACCCTTGCATTGCCTTGTGGTTTCACCTGAGGTGATAAAGGGTGGGGTGGACTACCAGCATCTCCAGTTCCTTCTCCACTGCAGGCCTACCAGATCCGCAGCACAGAAGGAGGGGGAGTCTGGAATACAGATAGGGACCACACATCTCAAAGAACCTTCAGTTAAAGGTCAGTAAGCTTTCATTCTTCAAGTGATGGTCCCTATTGTATTCCACTGGGTGTGATTAACAAGCAATACCAACTAGGAGAAGGGTGTGAGGAACATGACAGAACTGTAGAACGGAGAACTGCTGTGCCAAATGAGGCGTCCGTTGCAGAATCATGCACTAGAGCATAATGAGAAAAAAAGTCTGTACTGAACTCCACGTGGCTGCCTTACGAATGTCCACAATTGGCACATCAGAGTGTGACAGTAATTGATGCCTGCACTCTTGTAGAATGGGCCTGTATCCCATCTGGTGGGGAGAGTCCTGATAGTTGATAGGAGCGTAACGCACCCGAAAACCCACTTTGAGATTCTCTGGATGGAGATGGCCTGCCTAAGTCTCTCTGCTATGGCCACAGGTAGCCTATGAGACATCCAGAAGGGCTTCATCCGCTGTAGGTAAAAGGCCAGGGCCCTACAGCCACTGAGGAAGTGAAGCTGATGTTCCTTATTTGAGGCATGTGGTTTGGGAAAGGAGGTTGGCAAATGTATGGGTTGATTGAGGTAGAAGCAGGAAACCACTTTTGGTAGAAATGTGAGATGCAACCACAGCAAAACTTTATCCTTATAAAACATGGTGAAAGAGGGGGTTTGCCATCACAGCTCCCGGTTCACCAGCCCTCCTTGCAGACTAGGAAAGCGACCTTTATGGAAAGAAGAGAAAGGGAGCAGGAGGCTAGGGGTTCAAAGGGAGAGTTCATTAATGAATAAGGACTAGGTTGAGGTCCCTCTGTGGAGCAATAGGCTGGATTGGGAAGCTTTTACATACCAGGCCCTTCCAGACCAGGAAGTTAAAGGGCAAGTTAAAACTGAATGACCCTCCACCAGAGGGTGGAAAGCTCTAATAACCACTGCATGCACCCTGCTAGAGTTGAGAGCAAGTCCCGACGCCTTCAGATAGAGGAAATAGTCCAAGAGCATTGGGATGCCAATAGCCCTGTGGACAATACCTTTCTGTTGGGCAGGAGATGAAGTGTGCTCACTTAGCTCAGTAGGATCATCTTGTGTAGTCCTTCCTGCTATTGGAGAGGACCTCACGTATGGAGAGGACCTGCCAATGAACATTCTTGTGCCAGCGAAGGTGTCCATCCAAAAAAACAGGTGAAGCATCTGTAGATTGGGGGGGTCTGAGTCTGTCGTCGTATTGTGTGAGCAGTTCCAGAACGTTAGGAGCAGGAGTGGAGGATGTTCTGATATGCAAAGAAGCAGAGGAAACCAGAGCTGGAAAGGCCAGAATGGAGGGATCAAGATGATCGTCACCCTCTCCCTCAGAGTTTGTGAAGGATTTGTAGCATGAGTGGTCGAGCAGGGAAGGCATAGTTCACCTGGTTCAACCAGTTGATGACCAGCGCGTCAACAGTACTGAATGCATTTGATGTTGGTGTGAGATTCAAAGAGGTTCCTGACTGAAGTCCCCCATTGACTAAAAATGTCCACGATGACAGTGTCATGCAGTTCCCATTCATGGTCGGTTGCAAAGTTCCCGCTGAGAGCATCGGCAATCAGCTTCTGGGTCCCTGGTAGGTAAGCCGCTGACAAGACGATACAGTGTGCAACGCGCCATTTCCAGAGGTGCACTATTTCTGCGCACAGCACTGGGGACCTTGTGCCTCTTTGCTTGTTTATGTAGTAGTGTTATACAACATGACGAGAGTGGATGGATGGTAAAAATGTGTGGCATGCCTTGCATACTGCCCGAAGTTCCAGGATGCTGATGTGCATCCTGGTTTCTCGAGCGGTTCAAGTTCTTTGCATCATGCGTTCTCCCATGTGTACTCCCCAGTACATTGAGTGAGGCGTCTGTTATGACTGACTGTCACGCTCGGTGAGGATGGAATGAAGGGCATTCCGGAGCAGACTTGGAGAGGGAGGCTACCTCTGGAGGGATGGTGAGAACGATGTCCATGGGTTGATGCATGGGGGAGTAGGCTCCTTGCAGCCATACTTGTAGACAGCGAATGCGCAGGTGAGCAAAGGCCATGACATATGTGCATGCGGCCATGTGGCAGAGGAGGGAAAGGCAAGTTCTGGCTGAGACAGAGGGGTTGGATGTCACTGAAGTGATCAGGTCCAGTAGACTTTGGAACCTGTCTTTCGGCAGGTAAGTGCACGTGGAGGCCACATCGATGCATGCTCCAATAAACTCCAGGGGTCATGTAGGGTGAAAAGTAGATTGATGTTCAAACTCACCCCTAGAGCTAGGATGTCGTCGATTCCCCAACTTCCTTTCTGGATCATGCTGCCAGTAGCCAGTCATTCAGGTAAGGGAAGACAAGGACTCCTTGCCATTGGAGGTGAGCCGCTATCATGAACAAATCTTTTGTGAAGCCTCGTGGACCAGTGGTGAGTCCGAACAGGAGAGCCCTTTATTGGAAGTGTCACAGACTCACCGTGAATAGTAGGAACCATCTGTGGGTTGAGTGGATGTTGATGTGGAAGTAAGCGTCCTCTGTATCGAGAGCTGTAAAACAATGGCCATGAGTGTGACCCCGTGGAACTTTAGTTTGCGAATGCAACGGTTGATGTGTTGGAGATCCAAGATAGATCTCCATCCTCCTTTTTTCTTGGGTACCAGGAAATATCTGGAATAGAACCCTGTGCCCTGAAGGCTGTAGGGACTGGTTCCAGTGCTCCTCTCTGCAGGAGGGAGTCCATCTCAAGGGTAAGAATATTGTCGTGAGTGTGATCCCTGAAACAGGCTTGGGGCAGTAGCCATGGAGAAAGTAGCATTGTAAACTCGATCATATAGCTGTGTTGAATAACAACCAGGACCCACTTGTCCGTTATCGCACTCCATGTTGGTAGAAAGAGTGAGAGACAGCCCCCAAAGGCAGTGGTTGGCAAAAGTGTTGTGATGCAAAGTGTCTGACGGCTCTGTAGAGCAGTGTTCTCAATCTGCGGCCCATGGGCCACTTACCGCCCAATCAGCACACAGCTGTGGTCCACGTGTCATCCTCAGGGCCATGCGGGTAGTATTGGATACAGTCCACAATGATAAATAGATTGAGAACCACTGCTCTAGATGCACTCAGAAATATCGCTTATGCAAAGACTGGGTGTGCTGCATGGAGAGCTGCACCAGCGGACGAGACCTGTGGACCTTTGGGCACCTCTATGGAGGCTTGTTGGTGGCAGAAATGGGGCATTTTATAGCATGTAGGCAGCAAGCAGTAACATTTTCATTTTGATGCTGGCGTATATATACCTAGGTGGCTGGCATATATATGCCTGTGGTGTGGCTCTAGAGAGTCTCTCAGGGACTGTAAGGAATCAGTCATCTTCTAGTTGAAGAGGTCCCCTTCAAAAGGGAGGTCCCTCAATTGTGCTCTGTACCTTTCTAGGGAAGCCTGAGGTATGTAGCCAGGATTCTCTCCTCATGTCTATTCCAGTCACCATTGTACGTGAAGACATGTTCACGGAATCAACTGCAGTCTGAAGTATAGGCCTGGAGACCAACTTGCCCTCCTCCAAAATAGCCTAGAAATGAGCATGATCCTATTGAGATAGTTTATCTGTAAAATCTGCCATCTGCCCATAGTTCAAAAAGTCATATTTGGCCATCAGTGCCAGGTAGTTCAAGATACAGAACTGGAAGCTGACTGAGGTAAAGACCTTTTCACCATAAAGTATAGCCTCTTGCCCTCCTTGTCAGAGAGGGTGGAGCATGGATGCTGTTGCCTGGCCTGCTCCACCAAGGAATTAGGCAGAGGGTGGGAGAACAGAAACTCAGACCCCTTTTCTGCCCCCTTTGAGGTGGGGGTGCACTTGTCCATGGTGTGCTATTTGGAGAATGGCGTTGTTGATCGGTAAGGCCACTGTGGGCGGTTCCAATGCATGCAAGATGTCTAGTAGTTGGTCCAGATTGTCCTGCACCTCCTCCAGCAGGATCTGAAGAGCATTAGCTGTTCTCCTGAGCAGCTCCTGAAATTGACAGTTGTCCAGGGAAGTGGACGACGTTGATGACAGCCACATCTGGGGACGATCTGATCTGGGCTGACCGGCATATCATGCAGCCCCAGTTCCGAACATCTACTCAATGAAGGATGGGGTGGTGAGACAGGGGGTTCCTCCCGGGTTGGGCAAGATGGTTCTGAAGGCGAATATGGTTCTGAAGTCTACAAGTTCCAATATGGCCAACCTAGTTGGTCCTGCTGTTGCTGCAGCGATGCCCATGAAGCCAGGTACCGGTGGCTCCTGTGCTGAGGCAAAGGAGGGTACTATCATGGTGCTATCGGAACTCTCTGATAAGCATGCCTTCAGAATGGAAGCACCGGACCATGAGTAGTGTCCGAAACCTCAGACTCAGAGGAACCAGAGTCCTGTACAAATGGGGGTGCCAACAGGACCGATGGAACAGAATGTGCTATGGGAACAAGACCAGAGGGCGGCAGATCTGATGTAGGGGAGAAGGCCCTCTTAGCAGGTGAATAGACTGGAACTTGTGGAGACCTCATCTGATCTAGGGCAAACAGCTCATGAGGACCAGGAGCACATTAGATTCTCCACAGAGGGAACTGGGGCAGGTAAAGGGGCCTGCCTCATTACCGACAATTTATGCTGCACCGGTGGAGCTGATGCAGGAGAGATGCACAATTCAGGAACCAGGACTGTTAGATCTAGCAAGCAATGTAACTACTTTGCGCTCTTGTGAGCCTTGGAATATGCCACTTCTTCATGGCCAGAACTGGTGGACGGTGCAGCCTCTTTCTTGGATCTGGAGGAAGACTTACTGACATGCTTATGCGCATGTTTCCGTGTTTCATGGCTAGGCCCCAGCGTGGGGTCCATAACGCTGGTCCCGTCGGATCCAGACTGGAACTCCGTGGTAGGAGGTGCACTCCTGGATTGCGCAGGCCAACGCACGGGGGAGGGGAGTTCACTGGCCAGGATCCAACTGCCATCTCATGGTGACCTCCAGGAGGTGCGTAGGACCCTGCCTTCCTGGGTATGGGCAAGGAAGGAGAGGCAGATACTGCACCTGGACACGATGTGAGCTTCCCCCAAGCAGTACAGACAGTATTGGTGCTCGTTGCTGAACAAAAACAAGCGGGGCAGGAAGCGCAGACATTGAATCCCGGCATCTTCAGCATAATCCAATACCCAGACACTGGGGGAGGACAAGAGGGTTGGCGGGACACCGACAACGTGGCATCCCAAAGTCCTTAGGCCTGCAAAAATTACTACGAACACAAACTACTACAAACTCAGTAAAATCTGAACTATATACAAGAATAAAAACAGTTTTTCAGAAAAGTTTGGAGAGCAGAAGCTCTGACTCAGACCTTGCGGTGGTGAGAAGAAACTGAAGACACAGTCGGTCCACCACGCCCTTTAGCACTTCGGGCGAAACCACAAGGCAATGCAAGGGTGCATGCATGGACCAACGGCCTTTACTACTCCAGGTGCATGCACGTAATCCTCAATGGAATACAATAGGGATTATCATTCAAAGAAGGACGACGACTTCATTGAGAATTTTCAGTCAGGGAAAATTCAAACATATGAATACAAGTGTGTGTGTGTGTGTGTGTGTGTGTGTGTGTGTGTACTTTAAAAAGTTAATATATATCCAGTACCACAAATAGTAATGCTTAACTTTTCTCAGCAGATTGATTTATCTAGTTAAAAAGTGAGCATCACATTTAATCTTTTAATAGAGGTACTTGTAGTGCAATGACCAGTTAGGCCAGAGGAAAGGAAAGAGATACCAGTTTGAATTAACGTTAGGGTAATTGAAAGTGAGGCTATGGGGCAGCCAAAATATTTACACATCACTTTGTAAACTATCTGGCTCCCACAGCAACTACACTTTTCCAGTCCAGAATTGCTTCTTTTGTGGTAAATTAAAGAGTATACACCTTAGGCTTCATCCAAAATTCAGCAACCATTGTAAACAACAGGTGATGGGTTCTATTTATGCATTTATTTTACTGGTACCTGATGGAATTATAACTGGATGTCACCTACTCAGATCAAAGTGTGTTAACATTCAAGATAGCGTGTAAGAAAACAATTTATATATAAAAGGTGGGGGATGACTACTTTTGAAAGGAGTTAAGTAATGTTCACAACGTTAGTCAGTGTAAACCTATATTTTCTATAATTGCATTTTGTTCCTTTGTAGTACATTCATTTTCCCCCTCTGTTTATATGAAATTAGTAATAGACTGTGATTAAGCGATTAGCTATGAGAAGTCTAGTGCCAGTCTCCCAATGAAATATGAACCAAAAACCCCCCCAATGTCCTGGCCATTAGCAGTAATAGTGTTTTACTACATTGACCACATTCAGAAGCTTTTCATTGCTCTGTATGATCGCAAATACTGGATGGAATCTATTTCAGGTAGTGATTTATCATGACCAAGGAAAGAGGATTATATTAATAGGCTTTATATTTGTTTGATGTACAGAGTGGCCAAGTGCATAGATATTTCATTATTACATTCATAGGAGCCTAAAATATTGTAGTAAAGTTACCATGTAACTGAAGAAAGTCAGTCCTCAAAACTTCAAGTACAATATGTAATAAGATTTGTGCACACATTCCACTTATAACAAAGAAAGTGAAAGACTTATTTCTGTAATGGCAAGCGTGTCTAAAATTTTGCACCCATCAGTGCATTGTTAGGTGCACCAATTACAAATGTTTAAATGCAATCCCTGCCACAGTAGCAGAAACATATAAAGCACAATTACTCTTAACTCTTCCAGAAGAAATCTGGGTGGTATCACAGCCAGAAAGAAATATTAAATTTATTCAATGAAAAGGATCTCCACTAAAACGTTTGTATTAACTGAGTCACAATGATATTCCAGCACTGAGACAATTTGCAAATAAGCTTAGTGTCATTTATGAAAACAAAATATTTAAGACAATGTGGGCACAAAAAAGACAGAAATAAAGCACCATTATTTTAAGGTTCATTGTGCTAATAATCTTATTATATTTAAAAAAGACATAGCTGCATCTCTGATCTCAATTCTAGATAGAATGTTTTTATGGAACAAATAAGGCAGCGTTTTTCTCATTAATATTTTGAAGTTGGGGAAATGGTGCAATAAATAACTTGACTGCATGCATGGCTTTGATAGGCATGCATCATGCTGGGAGCAAAAACAATAGTAGAGATGTGCGAGGAGGAGATGGGAAGAAATCTGAAGTTGTACTGTACCACGCTTTATCACAGAAGTAATGGACTAACTTCTCAACTCCTTGCCAATGGCATAATGGGAAAGCAGAGACAAGAAAAAAGACAAGGACAATGATGTCAGAGGACCAAGACGCAACAATGAGCACTTGCCATGACTGAATTGTAACTTCTTTCCCCTTCATTTGCATGTCCCCAGCTTCCAACAAAGATAGTAGTGTGGTTTAAGAGACTGTTCTACATATAATACCTATAGTAAGACATTTACCAACAAAGGTCCTTACTCCTTGAACTTTAGGGTTTTAATGCATTTAACCTTTTATGGTGATAAAGTACTGACAGTATTTAATGTAATTTGTTATAGTGAATGTGCATGCTCATAAATTTATACATACACATGCACATCACACACACAGTGATTAAGTACATCATGTGATAAACTGCAGACCCATACGATAAACTCTATTTATCATGTGATTTTGACTGTTACTTTTACTGCCTATTAATCTATCTTCCCTGGGCCTCCCTTGCAACATTCGACTCCTTTGAACAGATTTAACCAACCCCTACTTTATTTTGGTTATCTAAAATCAAAATTGCCACAAAAATGTTTCTGCCCAAATTCTTAATTTCCTTCCTTCCTGTTATCCTGGGCCAGATGGGAAATATATTCTCGTGGGAGGGCAAATATCCAATATTTTGCAACCTTTCATGTGAAGAAATCATTTTACACCATCAGAAAGTGGTCATTTCCTGTTTCCCAGTGTGACAGCTCCTGCTTCTACCCATGGAAAGAACCACAATATCAGATCTTAAAATCAGTATATTTTTATGTCTGGAAAATGTTTAGAGTTTGTTTTTTTAATTAGCTATGTTGTATACCATAGTACTCAAGGCTACAAGGGAGCCTCACTTTACAGACATATATAAAACACTATTTCTTTAAACCTTACCAGAAAAATATTAGAAATCTGTCAGATGTGTAGCATATGCAGAATACTTAATAGTATGATGTAACGAAGGTTGCTTCGAACTCGTTTGGGATGGTTTCTGTAAATTCCATTGTTTCTTCACCTGTGAGCAATAATGCCACCCCAATGCATAGCAATACAACTACCACGTCACAGCATGTATTTTGTGTATCTGGGCAGATGTGTGCATGCACATATAAAGGGTTTGATTAAATCTTTGTTTGTAAATATGTTATGAACAAGTATAATATTTTAAATGTGTCCAGATCTCTTCCTCTTCAAGTTTGATACTTTTCTTAAAAAATACCTATACCACCACATTTTCCCTTAAAATTCATGTTTTAAAAAGTTAACTTCACAATACTGAAATCAAGGTATAAACAGCACACACCCAAATGCACTGTAGTAAATGCACAGAATATTTACAATATTTAAATCATTCCCTCACGACACCAAGCAGATAGCATCCATGGTTTGCCAGTTTTCTGAAGCAATCTTATTTTGCTAAGGGTAGGTCTATACGCGTCCGGTCAGAGGCGCGCGATCGATGTTCTGGGTTCGATTTATCGCGTCTTGTCAAGACGCGATAAATCGAACCAGGAAGTGCTCCGTCGTCGACGCTGGTAATCCAGCTCGACGAACGGAGTAGGCGGAGTCGACGGGGGAGCCTGCGCGCCACGTGTGGACCCCGGGTAAGTGCTTTTTCATTCGAACTAAGGTACTTCGACTTCAGCTACGTTATTCACGTAGCTGAAGTTGCGTACCTTAGTTCGACAGGGGGGGGGTAGTGTAGACCTGGGCTAAGAGTATCAGCTTGTGTAGCTTTCAGAACTGCAAAGCATCCTAAATAGCCAATGAGGATTAATACTTTTAACCTGGCAAAATTTTTTACTGTTTCTTGTGGAACATCTCATGAGGTTAGGTGTGCGTTTGTTTTTAAAAAGTATGAAAAACCGCCCAACCTTATGACAAAACACTATTGAAATAATTTATAATCAAAATGCACACAACAGCTTATTCTTGTTGATGGTATAAAGCCAGCATTTTGTAGCTTTCTTTTACCTACAATTCATACAGAGTCTAGAAAAAACTGACAAGTGTCTAGTAACTAAAGATGTCCTGAGAACTTGTGCCCTGTGTCAGTACAATGTTATCTGTGTAACCAACCCCCACACAAAAAAACTCTGGCTTTTCAGTTAAGTGTGCTCCTGTCGCAATGATTACTTAAACCAGTTGTCTACAGAAATTACTACAATATGCCTGGGTTTCAAAATGCTTTGTTAATTATTACTCTGTTTTAATCTGAAAAACTAAATCTCCACTGTTTCTGCCACTAATGGTATGCTTCTATGTAGTTCCCAAATTTTGATACAATATTTTTAAACTGGATTGGGGCGAGTTCACATAAACCACCCCACAGTAGTGGCAACTGATTGTATATCATTACGAAGAGGAAAAAAACTGTAGGGAACATGCAAGATTTGAGCACTCATGACACACAGTATTGGGAGCTATAGGAATATAATAAGATATCCAATTTTGTTCATGGAAATGGCATATAAACAAATCATCTTTTATTGGACAAATGATTACACAGTCTAAAATGCTAAATTCTATCAGAGGACATGGAAATGATATTCAGAGTTAATGATTCTGAAATATTTACATTCACTTTAGTGTTAACTTTCAGTAAAACTCAAAACATACACCCAACAATATGTTCACTAACATTGTGCAATATTAAGGATGGTACATTTGACAAGTTAAGTACTAAAGTCTGTTAGCTTGATTGTTAGCGCTAACCATCTGGTTGGATTGTAAACATAATTGGATTGTAAGATTTTTTGTAGCAGAATCTTATTTGTTCTGTAAAGTAGCAACACACTGGAACTGTGTAAATAACAGACTATTTCATAGCTTTATATATCTTGATAGTCTAAATTATATGCATCTGCAAACAGACTGCTGTCATTATCAGAGGGTAAATAGTGAAGTTCTGATGGTTGGTAAAATTTTGCAACATCCACAACTGGCAGTAGATTGCAGAGGATATTTCTAAGTTATCCTCCAGAATAAACAGTTACTAAAAGAAATTGTTTGAAGAGAACTATGGGAATCAGATATCTCCAAACAGAAATATAGCTGAGTTAAACCAAGCATACATCATGTTCCCACACAATTTCCCCACAATTAATGCAATAACACAGTGAAATTAACTGCAATCTAGGCTCTATCTACTGGTGACACCAGGCCCCATACCCGCCTTGTACTACTACTTTTGGAATTACACCCTAGCAGATGCTATTTTCTGGAAATAACATTACTGTGCTACCAATACTGATTAGATAGGGCTACAAATGTTATTCCTGGTAATGTAGTCTTCTGGAGGGAATGCTTTCAAAAATTATGCCAGAGAGCACTGGTTTGGCAAGTGTGCTGTCAAAAATTGTATGCTTTAAGATGTACACAAAAACATGATTATTTAATATCTCCACGCTTCTAGTTCCGGTATATACCTTCCTGATCAAGCCTAAGAGTAAGACTTGCAGCAACAAAGCCAGGAGCACCCACACAATTATAGAAAACAGATTTATCCTTCCGAATAATATGCCTATTACATTTCATCCTAATTAGTCTATTACTGACTTTCATCTGTTGTCTTTGCAGAAAGCAAGCAGCAATGTATTCACATGTAATGATAGAGCATGTAGCCTAAGATCAAAGCACATACAAAATTGATTCTTTTAGGGCAGCTTTATACAGCATTACTTTTTTTTTTTTTTTTTTTTTTTTAAACCGTGCTAATGTTAAAGGAGAAAAGATATGGGGCAGAATTGCACAGAGAACAGGTAATGGAATACAGAGCTTTTCATCACCAGTTAAGTGATCAGTGTGAGTAGCTGATAGTCTTAGTCCAGTTCCTAATGCATGAGTGCCTGGCACTTCAGAAGTCACCATTCACATAACTTGACTTCCTTGTTGGTATGCTCAGAAGCACTCTGAACTGAATACATGGAGTCTGATCTGTCCCCTCACTCCTACAAGTGATCCTTGCAGACTCTGGCTGACACATTGGTGGGGCAGTACACGAATCGTGCACTGCTACTGCTTGTGCTATACCTGTGGATAGAACACTTCAGTCTACTGCCATTAGCAAACTTGACACCTTTTGTGAACACTAAATTACACAAGAAAAATATGAGAAAACAAGTCTGACTAGCACCTAGAGACAATCTGTTATGAAGAACTTAACCTTTATTTATGCTGAATTGTTTAGATGAGTATTTTCACAAAAGTGTCAAAATAGTATTTTGCATTTCTTTAAAATATGGTAAATGTCATGAGATTTTCCTTGTGAACTTTTTTTTACAATTATTTCAGTAGATGTTTAATTTAGATTTAATAGTTTTCCATGATGTAGTTTACTTTTAAGTTTCACAGAATTTTAAACATTAGTTTGCTTTAATAACTATATATATTTTTTCTGTATTTCGGATCCAAACACTCTTGAGTATAGCTGAGCATCAGCAAACTCACTGTAATTTACAAATTACAGTAAATTTGTATGAATAAAGTGTAATCTTTAGTAATTAGTTATATTTCTTTTGCCATATCTAGAAGATCATTCAAAATACTGAAGCTCAAAATAAGACTTACCATTTTTCTATTATCTATGTAAGCACATGGTTGAAAATCAGCAGTTTTGTTTTTTGTATTCCAGATTCAAGGCAATAGAACAATTTTAGTTCGTACTTTAGCTCAAGCAGTAGCTAGCACAAATGCAACATTAGTAAATCATGCATGGTTTGGAACAGCCATTCACAGCCCGTCAGATGTCTTTTCACAACAAATATTTTAGACATAGAAATATTAGTTTCAAAAAAGCCATCCTAAAAAATTATAAAAAGCCCTCTCTCTTGGGTTGCAGTGAGAATGACACTATTTTTCTCACCAAGATTTTAATAAGGTACACATTGCATATATGTATACATCTGAGAATAGACACATGCAGAGTTTGAGTGAAAGACCACACACAAACAGGACAGTGTGATACAACCATAGAAAGGAAGGGAAATACAGGAAGCAAGATATATGTTAGACAAGATTGGAAAGAAGGGCTTATTCAGGTTGGTCTTAAGAACAAATATAGCAAATCAGCTTTGCATAACTGCTATAAAGCTTTAACTTGTAGCTGCTAGTGACTGCAGGAAGCACTTAGGTTAGGCCACAGACTGTTGTATATGCCTGTAAATTTCTGCTGGGAAAGGAGGACACTACATGATCAACAGTGCGTGCAAAGGGAAAGTTTCTACTGGAACACAGTGAGGGAAATGAGTGAGAGGTACAGACTCACTCTGTCTGCGGTGCGGTGGAACAGTCCGAGGGATGCCCTGGAATGAGCCCTGCCAGGGAGAGAAGGAGGGAGCAGAATACCCACCCTGTGCAGAAAGAGAGGGGGAAAAGGTATAATAAAAAAAAAAGAGAACAGGGGAAAATAAGACACCAAAACGCCACACTGGTCCTTTTTCTAATAAATACAATATTATTGCCATTTACAATTCTTCTCTTTTGCTAATCTTAACACCACAAATTACTAAAATCATTAGCAAACCTAGACAAGTTATGTTTCCCTCATTAGACTAGGCAGATCCCTTATTTTCCCCCTGTATGACAGCATATCAGTGATTCCATGGTTTAGAAAAATCTCTATTTAAAATATACATATTGGCATACCTTTTGCATAACATAGTTTTAGGTGTTAATTTTTTATGCTGAAAATAGCCCCAACTCAGACAAGACAAGGAAAGAATAGTTTTTTCCATGTACAATTTATAGACAAAAGGTTCTATTTCAAAGCACCTCGATGTAAGTCAGAATAAGCCTGTTTAACCATTTTATTTTTATTGTAAAGACATATGAGCTTTAGCTTGCAAAAAATGTACTAATGGAGAGAAGTTTTTCCGACAAGCTTAACTGTGGGCTTTAGTCCGCATCCTTCAGATCTGGGTATGAACAGTCACTGAATGCGAAAAGGCATGAGTGAAGTTTGCCAGTGTCTTTATGCCTTGCTGTAGGTAGCCTGAACCTTCCATTACTTGATCATAATGACACAAAATAATATATAATGCTATCTTTAAATGCTCTCTGAAAATGCAAGATTTGTCCTGCCATATCCCTAGATGGTTATTTATTTGGTATACATCAATGACACTTACAGCTGCATTTCAATACAAGTTCTTTGTGGACCTAGATGATATGCTGCTGACCGTCTCCTATGTCAAACTTTTTTTTTTTTATCCAGCCCAGCATTTTCTCCATCATCTCACCTTTAAAAGAAATCCATCCAAACTGGAATTTCTCTCTCTCAAGTCATGAAATAATCCAGGCTTCCTACCTCAACCCACAATCCAAGGTAATTTTCCATCAACTATGTCTAAAATTAAAACTTAAAACGTTTGCTTTCACTGATTGTGTAGTATGGAGACATTAGTGTTAAGACTGAGAAGACTCACCACTATGAATAGACAATGGATACAAGATTATGAAACTGGAGATAAAATTTGTATACCAGAAAGAAAAGTGATTTTCAGAATTTCTCAAGGCACAGATGATTTTTCCCCCCCTCAAAATCTCTCCAATTTTTGAACTGTTGCAGTACTAAGCTTCCCTTCCAAGATATTTTTACAAAAGTACTCTTCTTTATTTAGTCCAGGGATAGTCTAATTATGAAGATGATGATCGAAGGGTCAAGAAACATTTTGACAATCTCATTAATTTCACTTATTGCTATTCAAATTTCATCATAAGGTCAAAAAGCTGCAGGTTGAAAAGTATTGTGATATCATCACGTGTCGTTGATCAATATTTAGAATTTGCCAACAGCACCACCTTTAGGATCTGTTGACAGACTGTAGAAGATTATTTTTCAAGAGGTGCTGCTTGAGTATTCAGAAACTGATGAGATAAAAATATCTAAGAACTGATCCTATCAGAAACACTTTTTAACCTACAAGGCCATAGCTAGACACACTGAGTATGTAAACATTTATGGAGCTCTCCATCAGTGGTCATTAAGGCCCATGCAGGCTTTGGCCAAGGAGTAGACTGTTATATGATGGCAAATTCTGCTTGCAGGAGGTCCAGCAATGTTATCAGCACAATTTAGACCATATCCACTGATGTCGGAATGAGAAAAATATTCCCATAAACAAGGTACAATGAGTGACAGAACATTTTTTGAAATGTTAAGACACATGGTGTTCAACAGCTGCATGCAAAAGAAAAGAACATTTTCTACAATCAGTAGGAAAAAGGCCATCTAAATACACAGTTCAGAGCTCACCCTACCTGCTTCAGGTAGGTAGGCCCATGAAACAAATTTTCAGACTCCTGTTCACAGTTGCTATAATCTTAACACTGTCAGGTTCTTTGATTTTGGCGAAGGAAGGTGAGATGTTTCTTTCAAGTTACTTCCAAATTTAACTAACTCATTTAATATAAATAGTGGGGAAGATTCTGGAGCCCCAATTTCTCCAGGAGAAATTAAGCTTAGCTGTTTGTATTTGGTTTGATGTGTGGTTAACAGATTTAAAAGTGAACTGAACCTCTGTAAGAATTTTTCTACGGCACGGTGATTTTTAGCACTTATGTTATACTTTATAAAATGAATTTCTTAATAATTTTGAAGGGCAGGTAATTATGATTAATCCCTATTTTACAAATGGAAAAACTAAGGAAGAAAGGTTAAATGATTTGACTAAGGCATAATAGTCGGAGTTACAGCTAGTCTATTTTAGATCTGGACCTCTACTATAAAGATTTCCTGTTTTGAGTTATTTACCTACACATTTTTGGTCAACTGCTGGAAGTGGTTATTTAAAGCATCTTCTTAGTGTGCCAAACAGGATACTAATCTTGCTCTGGGAAAGAGCCCACTGGGTGGTGTTATGCTAAAAGGTTTATTTTGGGGTAAAACGTGCTTAATCTCATGAGACGGGACAGTCTACTAACTCCAAATGTCACAACATTTATTTTAGTGTAAGTAAATATATCTTGCTGTTTTCTAATGTAGTTTTAATGGGTTTATGCATTGTACTGTATACACCAATCGTCCAATTTTAAATAAAGATGGAAAATAGAAAATAAGATATTTTAAGGGGACATTGTCAAGATAGAAGTTGTGAAGTAAGTATTTCCATATCTAATGGGAGGGGAATTTTGCTTGTTAACAATAGCGTTTACAACTAAGATGTTTCAGCGGACAACTACTTAGCCATACTATCTACATAATGATTCACTTGAGGGTGGAAAACAACAACAAAAACAAAGAACATCTGCTGAGAAGACAATGCCTCAGGCAGCATAAAACAGGGAGCAGAAAAGATCACAAAAGCTGCTGATAAACATTTCTATTTGGATTACAGCAGATTTTGCAAAATAACAATTTAGACAGCCTGGCAGTGCCCAATTAAATATGGAAAAAAGTCACATACAGGCTGAGAATCCGTGTCCCAGGGTTTAGCCCAAGCAGGATTATCTCATTATAAACTTCTTAAAACAAGCAGGCCACACTGAAAAAGAAAAATGGAAACATCACTTACCTTAACTTCTCTAAAGGTGTTTTATGGATTTATCTGGATCACAGAGCCTTTTTATGAGACTGGTGGAACTTAAGTTACTGTAGTTCAAGGTTTCAAGGCAGTCATAGCAGATAGAGTGTAAACCAAGTACCCTATGGGCTGTCATGTGCCTCTCCCTGCTGAGTAAAATGCTGCTCGCCAAACGCCCCAGGTAAGTTCATTGATTGCATGGGAGCAGAAACATCCAGAAAGAAAAGGCAATTCAACGTAATCATCGTAAGATAAAAGATAAGCCTCAGAAAAAAGTGAAAGGTGTGAAACAAAGTAACCTACACATTCTGAGGTAAGGGAGTGGGCCAGTGAGAATCCTCCCCAAAGATGCTGCCAGCTTCATCCCCTACTTTTCACGAGAGCTTGGTCTTGAACACTTATGAGACAGGGTAAACTGTAAGGGATTTGCCACATCCTCACAAGTCCAAAACAGGGTAAGGCAACACTCCTGAATGGCAATTCTTGGGCCATATAATTCTCAATCATGCCCCTTGTACACTTCTGGACCAATATTAACTGAAAGTCAGCTGTTTTTGACAAAGAGCTAGGGAAAGTTAGGATCCTCTCCTGCAGAGTCACTACTGTGACTCTTCCACATGAACATGCACTTGGTGTCTGCAGAGTCCCGGAGCTCATGCTCATTCGAATTATAGTCACCACCCTGATGCTTAGCCTTTCCTCACTCAAGGGGTTGGAATAGCTGATGGGCTAGGGATGGCGACCAGAGCTTCTTAAGGAAGCTTTATGCAGCATGGATACTTGCTGCATCGGAGCCCCTGTAGCAAGAGGTGTCGGTGTAAAGGTGTCAAGGGCAGAACTTCCTGCACAGGAGTGCCAAGTCTCAGTAATGAGCCTCAGCCTCGGAGCAAAAAAAGTACTTGAGTGCTCCAAGAGAACATACACCTGCTAATACATGGTGAGAAAAATACTTAGGAACTTCTATTGTGTGGTAATCTCACAAAGGACCAGGAGTTATTGATTCTAATTTTCAAGGATATAGCAATATACATATCCCCATCTGTTTCAAGCACATGAATACAGGAGGGGAAATACAGATGTACCAATATGAGGCTGCCTGGAATCAGGGCCTTCAAGAATGTCAGGGAGCAGCTGACCCCTTATGTGTCTCCTAACTCAGTGAATTGCACAGAGTCCCCACCTCCTATAATAACCACCAGTGCCAAACATCCAGGAGCACCTGTTTGGTGGAGATGCAGGATGCTTCGGGGGGAAGCATCTCTTCTTAGCTTAGCAAGGAGGCAGAACCTGCACCGATACAGGTAGCACTGGCACTACATCATGGTGCTGGGTGGCCTTTAGCTTTGAGAGTTTATCCTTCAAAGCACTCCAGGCTGGCCTTGGATTAAGTTACAATGGACTCCATGAGTTGCCTAAGGAGGGCTTGAAGGACTCTCCACATTTCAGAAGTGCTGGGGACGCCATCTGCACATGTATTGGGCACTCCTGCACATTGCAATCGAGTCAGAGGCAGACACGCAACATACACGATTCTGTTCTAAACATTGTTCTGATTCACAAACAAGATTTGAAGCTGCTGAGTAGTCATCAATCTTCTTTGGACACCATAACTAATAAAAGTATAAGGAAGTGATGCAACAAGGGAAATGCCAGACAACCAGAGAAACCTATGTTGACCATAAAGATTAGCACTGAATTAAGACATATGCTGAGCTACAAAACAGAACTTCAGTGCCAAAGCAGCACAGCAAGTACCAATACACTCAGCTTTAAGGCTACCTTAAATTATACCAAAGCGCCCTCCCACCCAAAAAAAAGATCCAGATGCCAAACCAAACAGCAGGCACCAAGATATTGCAGAGGTATGCTGAGACAACTAATTCAAAGACTTCAGGAGATGTAGAAATCTGAACCAGACCTGACTAGAAGGCAAGGTTGGAACAGATAAATGATAGGATACCTCAGCTAGGATCTAGAGGAGAATTGGAGCAATAGCCAATGTTGTGCTTGTTCCTGTCAAGACTTTATTTGCCAACATGAATCAACAACGAACTGATGGAAAAGTTTAGAAGTGTGAATGTATTCTTAGCAGAGGGTGGCACATGACTGCAAGCTGGGGAAGTAGCTTCCATTTTTCCCCATCTACTGCTTCAGAATAGAAAATAAATACTTGAGAGCTAAAAGAGTTCCTTCCATCAGTCTTATGCCAAGGAGCTGAGACCCAGGAGTGATAATCGTGCACAGATTGTAACATTAGCAAATTAAATTTTTCTGTTTCTTAGGAAGTACTTACAACTGTCCTCGTAAATACAAGTCAAACAATTTGTCATCAGCAGATTATAAAAATGACTTAAAGAATAGGCTTTAAAAATTCTCTGTTTAATATTATAGACAGTAAGCCCACAGTGTCTTGAATCAATGCATGCAATGGTTAGAGACCAATAAATGTAATCAAAGTATTTCTAGCAAGTTTGAACTTTCATAAGTCAAATGTTGAACACTTTTTAAAAAAGATAAACTGTAAAATTAATTTTTATATTTGTTCTCAGGGACTGAATACCTATTGCTACTTTCAACAGAAATTCCTAAAAGTGGCAATTCTTCAACAAAAAAACTTCAAAAACAGACTCCAATGAGAAACTGCTGAACTGGAATTAATTTGCAAACTGAATACAATTAAATTAGGCTTGAATAAAGACTGGGAGTGCCTGGGTCATTACACAAACTGAAATCTATTTCCCCATGCTAAGTTTTCCCCTACTGTTACTCTCACCTTCTTGTCAACTGTTTGAAATGGGCCATCCTGATTATCACTACAAAAGTTTTTTTTTCCTCCTGCTGATAATAGCTCACCTTAATTGATTAGTTTCTTAGAGTTGGTATGGCAACCCCGATCTTTTCATGTTGTGTGTATACACACACACACACACACACACACACCTATATCTATATAATAAAATCTTCCTACTGTATGTTCCACTCTATGCATCTGATGAAGTGGACTTTAGCCCACAAATGTATGCCCAAATACATTTGTTAGTCTCTAAGGTACCACAAGTACTCCTCGTTCTTTTTTCAACAGAAAGTTACCTTTCCCTGGCTCCCAAGCACAAAGTTCATTATAAACCAACCTTGCAAAATTCTACTTGCCCACTTCCCTAAGGCATGTAAAATATTAGGGTTTTTTTATTATAGTTGTAAACTAAATGGTAGGTAAGGAGATTTCATACCTCCAGTGGTGACCTCACATGACAGTTTTTTGAAGTTATGAACTATCCTGAAATTATGCCAGGGCAGGGAGCAGCATCTTCAATAACCGGAGCAAACTACATTAAAGTTATTGGCCATTACCCCAATCACAGTTTTTAATTGTGGTAGCTGATATCAAATATAAAAGTCTTCAAACATACACAAGACTAAAAATATAACTTTCCTTTGTTGTGCCTACATGCTCAGAGGTTCGTAACAGCCAGTGATCTTACATTATATATCACATCTGCTGCAATATCTAGGTATGTGGCAGCAATTTGAAGACAGCAGAAGCCTCACTTCCAACATATTTCTAGCTTGTGCATTGACATCAAGTCCTTAATATTAAACATAACTTCCTATGAATTCGTTTATCTCGGAGTTTTGTTTTACTGCTTAATGATAGTTTAAAAAAAGATAAAGATTAATGGAATAAGTGGATAAGATACAGTGACTCCTTATGGAGCTATCATGATCTACTGCATCAGTGAATATGTGGAAGGCTTTATTCTATGGATTATCGATATAATACAGATAGCAATGGTTCTCTCTAAGCAATTATGGTCTATTGCGCCAATGGGGGCCTACATTCATAATATAATATGAATGTACCCTATATACCATGAATGCAAAGTATGTGTAATAAAAACCATGAAATTGACCAGGCAGGCACACTAACTACTTTTTAAATAGTGATGTCCCAGTCCTCAACTATGTTAAAAGAAAAATTTATTCCATGTCTCTACGTCTTATGTATGAGTTAGAGGTGAAAAGAATAAATCTAAAACTACAAAGCTTGAAATTGTTTGTGTACTTGGCTTAGAAAACAGAAGAACTACATTTGCTTTCGGAAAGTGTCTTTTAGTAGAAATCTTGAGTGAATAAGCCCAGCACAAACAGGTATGACCCCTAACATGCTAATGAAACAGATATGCTATAGTGAAATGGCCATGGTAATGGCCACCACTTCTTTACAAAAACAAAACAAACCCCCCCCCCCCCAAAGTGGAAGGATGGAATGCACTGAAGTTATAAACCATCTTAAATTAACCCTAAAAATGTAGTTACTGAAGACAATGTAAAACAAAGTTATTTAACAAGGAACTGCTAAATTAGAATTCTGTTATACTTTAAAACAGGGAGCTGCAGCATCACCACCACTGCTAGAATAGCTTATTCTTTTAATTTATCCCTTTTATTATTTTATTCTGACACCTACACTTTGAGATCCTCTACACTAATTAAGTGTTTGATATTTAAATTCTATTTCCTAAAATATTGCTAGGGACTGTGGTTATGATTTCAGATGAATACCTACTCTATAGGAGTTGCTGTAGTACATGACTATCGGAGATGCCAGGATTTATAAATCACTAATACAATTCTAAAAGTCAATGTACACTGACAGAAGGAGCTCTCTGACCTTCGTATTTAACAACATTAAGGATCTGAGAATTAAAATGTCTAGGGGAATTATGCTTGTGCTACAGGATATTCAAATTTCACTCTGTTCTGCAAAATATAGTCCATTTGAGTAAATAGTCACAACATTTCACAATTAATACGAGATTTAGCAGTACTGAATTTGAATTCCAGGAAGCAAGCACCATGCATTTAAGGCTACTATTTCAGGCTGAATATGAAAGATAATAAAGCAAAAGAAGTTATTAAAAAACTATACTGTTTTGTGGTGAGAAAAGATATTTGATTATGGTCTCTAATGCCATTTCTTGTATTGTATTCCTCCATCATGGAAATACAGCTTATAGTCTCTCTTTCTTTTTGCAAGTGGTATTTTATATAATTTGGTTCCGGTTCAATTGTGATTTCATGCCAATACTTCTATATTGATAATTCTACTAAGCCATGCAAGAGAGTACACAAACATATTCATATTAACAGAGAGACTATAAAATTGCGGTCACTGTGAAATCAACCTAAAAAAGTTTTGCATGCACATCTTCCATTGTAGCTTGATACAGTCACTGTTTAGCAAATCATTCCAATGCAATAAAACAAAAGCTTTAAAAATGTGGTTTTTCTACTTGGGTTACAATATGACGGGAAGAGGAAATGGATTGAGAACATTTATTTTGAACTGACTTATCTAAAATGAGAGGTCAAAAAAACAAATTAAATTTCAATGAAATAGTGCCTTAGTGCTTACTGTGGCCGTGTCTATTTGTACAGCTTATCTGTCTCCTACTTGGCTCAAAGGACAAACATAGAAAGTAAAGAACATTTTATTGCTAAGCTAAGCTAGGCCTACATAGAGTCCCCAAAACCTAAATTTATAAACCAACTTTGTTAGGAATTAGAATTTGAGTCACAAAAACAAGAAAATTACAGGTAAAGTGGAAAATACATGTGAATGGTGCACAAGGACCATAAGCTGATTTTCACAATAACCAAATGGTGCTTAACTCCCCTAGGCTCCCTTGAGCTATACAGGATAGTGTAACAAGGTATTCATCAACCAGAGGATATCAAATTACCTAGTTTTGGACTGATAAGTAGGCTATCAACATATGTAGACAAATTTAGTACAAAAAGTATTTAGTATTAGTAAAATCAGTTTTTTTCCTGCATCACCTTTTCATTCGTTATATACATAAGAAAATTAAACTAAAAGGCAAAATTTGTTCAGTGTTTTCCAATTACAAACCAAAAGCCAAAAGGTGCTGTGCTATTGCTAGTTAATATTTTAACAGAGTGGCACCCCTAATGTGGCCCAGGAACCATGAATCATCTGTGAAACTTTTTCTGGTGACCATCCATCTCACCATGGACCACAAGGTACTTGATCTCTTCACTTCCAATTGCTGTAATTAAGGCTGTGATTCTGCCACGGAAGACACGGATCCTGTGACTTTCTGTGACCTCCGTGACTTCTGCAGCAGCCTGTGCAGCTGGCTGTGAGGCACCTGAGCAGCTGGCCCCAGGGCCAGCCACATCGGCCCATTAGTGCCAAGATCTAGTCACATCTTTCTTCACGCCCTCTTTGACAACACAGAGTTCCACTTGGCTAATATCTTTCAGTTTTAAAGGGCCTTTCCTTCAGAAGGAAAAGTCATTCATAGGAACCACTTCACCCACAACTGAAATGCAAAATTCTCCATGACAGACTGTAGCATGTATCCTATGTAGTGCTGTTGTGTGTTGTTAAGCAATACATCAAGACAAAGTGAAGAACCCCATCAACTGAAATTACAGAGAATATAGATAGACAGAATGTAATTACTCAAACTGGAATTTGGCCAGGACACCAAGGTTAACACCTCTCTTATAAGAAGTACCTTAGTCAGCCCTATAATCATTGTGCCAATTTCTGTCTCATTATAGAGAAAGACAGGAAGTGTTATCAAAACGTATAATTGTGTACATCAGAAGGATACCATTTTGGAGGGGGAAATCACATTTCTGTCTAAAAGTTTTATACTCAGTAGTTACAAGTAACAGCAAGATTACAAACACTGAAAGTTAGCAAGAAAACTTTTTCTGGTTTACTTTGAATAGTCGTTTTCATTTTTTCCCTTGGTCAGTTTTTCCTCTTCCTGTTAAGATCCTTATAAATATCAAGAGGGGAGCTCAAACTTATACTATTTTTTATTATTTTATGTAGCGAGAGAATATATATTTTTAAAAATAGGACATCCTATTTAATTCATATTTTATTAAAACTGGAATTTTAAAAAAGTTTCCAAGAAGTTCAAGTTGACAGCCTATCTTTAAAACACAAGAGTATTACACAACATTTCTCTTGGCTCTGGGCTCACTCCTCAGATCCTTAACATTAATATTACCTTTAGCGTTTAATTTAGGCAATAGGTGAAAATTAGACTTTAAATGCAGTTCTAGGCCAAGCAGTTAATTGTGGAGAGGTTGTTTTAAAGGAGAAACCATTGCATTTCGCCCTAATATGCACTCATTCATATTGACTAAGGATATATACAGTGTCTGAACCAACTCTGACACTATTTCACTGGATTTGTCTGTGCTATTAAAGTCTCAATGTTCCTACTAAACATGCATCAAATCAAACAAAAAAGTATACATAACTCATTTTTATTTGTTTTTCAAAATCATTAGATTATAGATTCTTTACCTGCAAGATCATAATAAAGATGATTTGTAGGACCTTTAAAAATGGTTACTTTCTATAGGAGTGGAGCTCTGTGAAATGATTGTCAATATGGATCCCCACTCTTGGAATAAATGAGCTTCTGGTGCAAGAGCTTGGATCCTTCTAGATAACAGTGTCCACTGGACCATTCACCCTCTCCCCTCGGTCCAAATTTTCAAGGAGCATAGTCCCAACTGCTCCTGCAGTTTCTTCCACTGATTCAGAAATTTTCATAGGAGATACCCTGAAGTAGCATGGAATTGTTGATCCCTATAGGTGATCAACTCAAACAGTCACATAGCAAGTAACTTTCTTTTCTTTTTTTGTGAATTACTTATACGGTTCCCCCTTTTTTTGGAGACTAACAAGAAGTTATGAACTGCCAAGAGGAAGGTCTGAAAAGTATTAATTAAAAGTTACTGCAAGATTGCTCCGAGGAAATATCACGGAGCTACCCTTTCAGAAACTTACTTATCACAGTGTGAATGAAGACTGCCCATCTACGCACCAGACGGTGGAAAGCAGACATGGCACCCAAGTAGAGCCTGACAAAACTCAGACATTTTGACTGTTCCAAGTGGAGTAGCCTGTTCAAAATGACTACAATAGGATCAAGAAATCCAGTATACTAGGAAGTGCTACATGTGGTTCCAACTTTCTGAGAGTTAGAGAACCAAAAGTGCTGAGCTCAAGCCAGAGCTAGCAACAGCATCTTGCTCTCAATCTGCCTGAATTACCAATATCTTTTGGGAGCACCAGAATTGGCGAGAACATGTAGGTAAACTTTTGATCCCAGTCCAAGAAATAATCATCTGTCAGTGACACTGGGCTGAACCCACACTAGATTACACCCAGAAATATCTAGCACTGATTGGCAGCAAAGCAACCCAACTAGGGTTTTCCCTCTTGCAGAACAAAATGCATGATCAAGGCCTTAAGGGACCATTCATGGTGCTAATTTTACTTTCAACTTGAGAGCTTTGCTAAGACATGGCTTTTCTTTGTCACATGAAGAGTCAGCAGAGTGATGTATGGCAGTTGCTTCAATTAAAAAAAACAAGAACTTCCTGAGTGAGCTAGCAAGATTGGGCACCATCATAATGACTGGGGTAACTATCATCAAGGTGCTGTCTTGACAACTTTAGATCAAATCAGAGGGAAAATAGCCCTGCAAGACAGAAACTAATCCTATAGAGTCCACAATCCTGAATAATTGGATTGTCTCTGTGAGGACCTCAGACCAATCCTGAGGCCTCACTGTGAACATTACTTCAGATAGGAAAATAAGTGAGAAGGGAACTACTTCTAAGGGATAGTCATCCTTCATCTGCCACAGCTGAAAATCTCAAAGTAACCTGAGAAAGCACAGTTATAGAAAGGAACAACCATCGGGACTATAAATCGCTAACTTTGATCATCTCTGTGAGGACATGCTAAGGTGCCCATGCTATCACGATGGGCACAGTACACCTTCTTTAACCAACACTGCATAGGACTCAGGCATACTCTGAAAAATGGTGTCACAGAGGCGCATGAAGCCACAAGGCCCTACGACAGTAGGAAGAATCCCACATACTCAAGTCTGTGATATTAGAATATGTGGTCTCCTGGCTGCGATGGCAACTGTGTTCTGTAAAGGAGTGGATTTCATCCTGACCAAAGGAGCGAAGAGATCAGGAGATTCATAGGTGGCCTGAGAATTTTTGATTTTTCCTATTGTGTCAAATAAATGCCTCAAACATGGACATTTATAATGGAAATTATGTCACTGCAAGAAGCGCAAGGTTTGAAGCCCGCCTCTTAGCTACTTTATCCATACCAATGACCACAGACAACGAAAACACACATACGATAAAAATAATCAACCTAACAAAACTGAAACATGGAAAAATGAAGCCATACAAGAGGGCTGGACTCCAACCTAAATACAGACTAGACATTTCCAAAAAACAAGTTCCCAAAGGGACAGAAATATGACACACCCAGTAAGCGGAACATCAAGGATATTGATACTTCAAGTAGTGAAGAAGTCAAAAGGAAGTGAAGGGTGGTTAGAGGTAACACACTCTTTTCTATCCTCAGTACTTAAAGCAAGGAAGAAGAGGGATGGTGAACGTAGCCCCAGACACTGCTTGCTAGAGGCTTCTCAGCTTGCACACTTGTGTTGCTTGGGTCCCAGAAATGGGAATCTAAATTGGCAATTCTCAGAATTGGAAACTTTTTTTTTTTTGTAATCTTGCATCAAATTCTCCCAACATGTAAAAGTGATTCATGTCTAAGCTGTATACATTGGTGTCAGAATGAAAGCTGAGTAATTGTTATTGAACCATTTAAGAAAATTACCAAAACTATCTAGAGCAGTGATTGACAACCCTGTCCTTGGGTCATTTGCTGTCAGCTCTCACTGCTAGCTGGTCACATAGTGCTGCTCACTCATTTTTGGGTGTTAAGATGGCAGAATACTACATTAAGTACACTCCTAAAGTTATTGGTATAGCTGCCCCCAAAATATAATGCAGTTGGAAATGTGAGAGAAGGTTCATCCATGCAATTGCACATGGGAGGGAAAATTATCTCTCTATTACCATAACCTCCACCGTTTAAATATTTAAAAACCCATGATGGTAAACTCTCTAGTGGAATAAATGAGAAAGAAGGCAACTTCTGTTACATTCATGAATTAAGTTCAGGTCAATACATTGCTACTTTTTGTCAGGACAAGTGAGCACAGAGACCCTGAAATTTATCACAAAGAAACTCGATCAAATGAGAGTACCTTGTACTATAAACATTCTGTTTTTAAAAGTGTTTTAATGTGTGATCAGAGATACAGCCTTAGTCCAACAGAATCAAATTGTGATTAAAATTAAAAAGAGAGACAGATTTTCTATTATTGCCTCATTTTATTTATTCATTAGTAAACACATGCTCTAAAATAAGGCCCAAATAAGGAAAAAGAAAAAATATGATTGGAGACTGAACTCTTAAAAGAATGTCAAATACCTGCTGTAGAATTACAAGGATAAAAAAATGCAATAAGCAGTCTTACACAGCGTGGACAATCTTTAGAGCAGACCAGTCACATGGTGGAGTGATATAAAAGAAGAATGAATCAGAGAATGAAACACACAAAATCTTACTTGAGAGAGAGAGAATGGTAAGTGTTACTCACAGAACTTCTCCTGCAGGAGGTTTGTGTGAATTTGTCAGCATATGTGAACATCGTCCCTTTAGGTTTTTGGCCATCTTTGTGACAGTTACACCTAGTGGCCTTAGCCCCCCATCAAAGAAAAGAAAACAATGAATGTATTACACATTTTTTTCAATGAAACACAATGTGAATGATATTTTGGTAATAAGACTCAAGTTTAATGTTCAACCATTATGTGGTATATTGCCAAGTGGTGTAATGATTTTAGCTGGGGAACTTGTATTTAAAGTCCTACACAATTGAATGTTTTCCCAAAGAATGCTTATAAATAATTCAGAATTGATGTTCAGGTTTTAGGTGGGGGAAATGCGTTATGGTCACTTAAATTTCTAAAGGCCTGTCTACACAGGGGAGTTAGTACAGAGTAAGCTAGGGTGTGACTTTAAAGTGCACTAACTATTCTGCATTAACACGCTGTGTGGACAGTTTTATAGCACACTGAAAGTACCTTTGTGTGGTATAGCTTAGTACAAGCTTCTACTAGCTCAGTTGCTACTGTATTACGCTAAACTGCACAAAGGTACTTTTATAGTCTACATGGAGCGTTAGTGTGGAATAGTTAGTGCACTTTAAAATTCACACCCTAGCTTACTCCGCACTAACTTCCCATGAAGATAAGCCCTACATTACCATATTCAGTGCATCTTCAAATTATAATAATCACAAGATCTATTCTTCTTTAGAATACAGTTCCCTTCTACATACCAAAGGTTGTCAGTTGCTGTAACAACTAGGTATACAACTCAGCAAGAAGGTAAATATAATTTGAAGGTCTACCAACTGTAGGTCAGACTGATTTTTTTAAAATTGTATTCATTTGTTTCTTCGTTATAGTATTACCTAGAATTCTATGATTTAAAGTGAAAAAATAAAAATAAAAACCTAACTTTTCATTTCCCTTTCAGAGAAAGAAAGTGAATGCAAGCCACTGAAACTGGCCAGGCCAGTTTCAATGTGTATATGTACACACATATATTTTTAAACAGAGATGGAGATAGTATCCATGTGAAAAATTGCAGAGCCATACGATAAATCAATACATCATGCACCTTTGACCACTTCCTTTTCCCTCAGCCCACCAAGCTCTCCCTTTGGGACTTAGTCTAACATTATAAACCTGTGAAAGTCTTTAAACAGCCATTAATTTCTTGCCTCCCTCCAATTAACCTGCTATAGAATTATTTCTTCCTTCTCTTCAAAAGGAGAATCTTTCTCCAAAATGACATGTTCTTAATATCTCATCTTCAAGGACAAGGCTGGTGACAAGTTTAAGATCAAATAACTTGAAATCCTTAGTGTCTAGAAATGGGAGCTTTATACCATCTGAAAATAAAGTATTTCTGTGTAGCCCTTTGATGTTTCATGATATCAAACCTCAAAATTGTAATAACTATATATTCAGAAATGCTACAGTATTTGTTAGGTTTCTATAATGTTATTAGTCATTTTTCTCCCGTAGAGGCCTGAAGTTTTGTTCTTATTGTAACTAAGGGGCCTGACATTTCAGGGGAAGGAATAAGACGAATAGTCCTGATACAATGTTAAAAGCCTCCCACATTTCTACAGACGTTCCTCTGAATATATGGAACATACAGAATATGTGATAGTGTAGTATGAATTTCATCAGTACTTGCTTGGAAAAACTCATACTTTACATATATAACAATATGAAATACATGATGGTGTGGTAAACACACACACGCTCCTTATTTTAAGTTTATCTCAACAGGGAATTGCATTTATATGATAGTTAAAAATATAAAGGATGTTATTCTCTATTAAATTCTATAGGGTTCTATAAAAAACATCTCTTAAAAAAAAAACTTTGTTTCCCCATATTAAATTGTTAATCTTTTTTTCATAAGGGAGTGTTAGGTGGATCAGTGCCTAGCTAGATTCGCGCCCCCCCTCCCCCTCCTGCCCCCGGGGAAGGGATACTAAAAATCTTCCACTGGTTGACAAGACGAATGCGTATACACCTCCACCCACTCATGATAGAAAAAATAAAGCCAGATTACAAAGCTTTCTGCTGTGCAATTTGTACCAAAAACTATGAAGCCCTAAATAAACTTTTAATATGACATCCAGTGCCAACCTTAACACATCCATGATCTGAGCTATCACTGTTAGTGAGAATTAATTTTTACTTACAAAAACAAAAGCTGAAAGTGGTGATTAATACAGCATCTCCATCATTATACTCAGTCAAGGCAAGTGTTTTGATTGTGTGAGCATGGAGGATTTCAAGAGTGAACAGAGGTTCACTCACTTTTTACTCACATCACAGAAGTCTCTTCAAAAAAAAAGTTCTCAATAAGCCAAGCTTCCATCCTCTCTTGAAAGTCTTCCCACCCCCCTATTAAAGTATAGCTGCACCGGTGAAAAATGTCAAATCAATCAGTCTCACCAGGGGATCAAATAGCAGGTTATTTACCTAATTATTTAAGCAAATAGCATCCAAACTTACAGGGATCCCCCCTCGCCGCCCAACAACCAGGGCTGTGTAGAACAAGATCATTTGCTATAATCTCACAATCTGTGCTGCAGTGACAGACAAGGCAAAATCCAGAATTCGCCCAGGACAGCAGTAAAAGAAAAAAATGGATGTACTGAACTTTTACTAGGGAGTTGGTTTTTTTTTTTTTTTAAATCATGAACAAGGCTATATTTACTGCCTATTTAGGAGCCATTAACCGCACTGATGGCCTAAGATTAAAAATTAGTGGTTGTCTTAATATGCACTTTAATAAATCTATGTGAGGAAAGAACATAATTTTTCATTTTACTGTTACACCTGTTCATTGCTTTAAAAAAAGGCTCGGAGAACAGTTAGCTATATTCACTTTCTGTAAGTTCAATCATGCATATAACAAATACGCTTGTTCGTTTAATGAGGCACTTTTCAATTCCAATATTAGTTGGAAAATCATTTAACAATTACTTGGCCAATCATTCTAAAAATTTTCTTTATTTAAGATGGGTGTGTTATTAATCAGGATTATCATCTATTACCATCCTGTTTATCCTCCATCCTGCACCAAAGTCATAAATAATAAATAAGGATACATTTTAGTTACTGGTATTTTTAGTAAAAGTAATGGACAGGTCACAGGTCGTAAACAAAAAATCATGGGCCCGTGACCTGTCCATAACTTTTATTAAAAATACCCGCCCTGACGAAAATTTGGGCAGAGGGACGCAGATGCTCGGGGGGGGGGGGGGGGGGGGCGCAGTCCGGGGGTGCTGTGAGTTCTGGGGGCAGTGGTCTGGGACCCTGGCTGGTGCTGGGGGAGGTGGGAGCCAGGCTGCAGTGCGTGGCTTGGGACCCCCGCTGGTGCTGGGGTGGGTTGGCAGGGGCTTCCTACCCTGCTCCGCGTCCCTGCAGATCCTAGGTGGCATAGGCAGGGGCCAGGTCAGAGGCTCCAATGCTCCCGCAACAAGCGCCAGCTGCAGCAGCTCCCATTGGCCCGGAACCACAGCTAATGGAAGCTGCTGGGGCAGGGGCTGCTGGGGTGGGGCCGGTGGGAGCAGGCAGCGCAGAGACCTCCTGCCCCTCCGCTGCCTAGGAGCTGCAGGGGGGCCATGCCAGTGGGAGCAGGGGAGTCCCCCACACCGAGGTAAGCGCCATCCCACACTCCCCAACCCCCTGCCCCTAGCCCCCTCCCATACCCAGCTCGGGCAGCCCCTGAGCCAGGATCAGCCGCTGCAGAATCACAGAGGTCACGGAAAGTCATTGAATCTGTTACTTCCGTGGCCTCCATGACAAACTCGCAGCCTTAATAATAAACATCTTTGTGATCCTGAAAGTATAAACATCAAAGTCAAAAATCTAGCCCACTTAAAAGTCTTCAGGAGAATTACTATACAAATATATGTTCTGCAATGCATACATATCTATTATTAAAAATGTTTTAATTAGCAAAATGTATAGTTATACTTACAAGTTGGTGCTCTAATCGTTTGATTGTTTCATCTTTTTTCTTCAGATCTTCTTTAAGCTGCCTGATCTCATTTAGCAGATCTTCAGTCTGACATATGAAGTAATAGAAAAATAGGCAACATTAAGTTTTCTACAGGGGGCTAGACAACACTATCTAATTTAACATCTCCCCAGGATATAGTAAATCAAATGCTGCTGAAGCATCAGCAGGAAAATATGCATTAATCATGATAAATTCCTCCTAAAATATGTTAGGCTCTACTTTCATCTCATTGTCCACATGCTGACATGGGCTACATGTATATAAGCTGAACGTACAGCTAAAAACCGTGGGGAAACTTGGCTTAACTGAACATCTTCATGCCAAGATACAGGGTTGAGCAAACCCACTGTCTACTGTTAAATTTTTAATGTACACTAGTTCCAATAAAACTCCTTTTTAAGCTCCTTTTTATTCACGTCTTTATGATCTTTTAAAATTACAGAAGATATTCAGAAAAAAATCATCACTGAGAATTACTGCATATTTATAACCCTGTTTATCTAACAATAAGTAGCAATACTATACATTTGTGTGAATTGCAATTTGAAAATTGTCACATGAAAGTAGACTAATAGAATAGAATGAAAATAACAAAATAAATCGCATTTTATAAAAAATTTGCAAACAAGGGTAACTATTTCTTGCACTCTACAGAAAGCTCTTTTGAGCTGAATTTTAACTTGAATCAAACAGGAGACGCAAGACTTACAGAGAAAAATGTTTATGCAAAGATTTCAAGGATTTTTAACCTTGACAGCTATGAAATTATTTTGAGGTTTTTTTTAACATTTTCTCCTTTCCATGTTATTTTTAAGTATTTATCAGTGAATTAATCATTGTTCAGCTACACAAGGCATTGTGGGGGCATATTTTCAGTTAACATTTGCATATGATTTCAGTTTAGTAAAGACTGCTTTTATCTGATGCGTTAGGATGAAATACTTAGGGTACGTCTATACTTACGCGTCCGGTCAGAGGCGCGGGATCGATGTTCTGGGTTCGATTTATCGCGTCTTGTCTAGACGCGATAAATCGAACCAGGAAGTGCTCCGCCGTCGACGCTGGTAATCCAGCTCGATGAACGGAGTAGGCGGAGTCGACGGGGGAGCCTGCACGCCGCATGTGGACCCCGGGTAAGTGCTTTTTCATTCGAACTAAGATAGTTCGACTTCAGCTACGTTATTCACGTAGCTGAAGTCGCGTATCTTAGTTCGAATTTCGGGGCTAGTGTAGACCAGCCCTTAGACTCAAAGATATCTTATGGTAATGCAAACCACACGCAGCTACCCATTAAAGAAGATTATTTAAAAGTCACAAGAACTGAATGTCAATTAAACCTGATTTGGTTTTGAAAACAGAAGGCAATACTTCCTTTTTCTAGGAATGATTCATGTTTCAAGACTACATTTCTGAAAGACCCTGCGATAGTACAAGCAGCATAACTAGCTCAAAATAGGACCACAGTACAAACAGCAGAAATACAATTACATTGCGCAGAGTGCCTGAAACATAAGTATTTTAGGTCCCAGTCTTGCTGTTGGCTTGCGTAGGTGTCTCCTTGCATCCATGCTGATACCTACTGACTTAAATGGAACTCCACAAAGGAGCAAGAGTCCATTTGTGCAGAGCCAGCTACAGGACTAGTTTCTAAAATGCAGGTCCTTTCCAGTACATAGCCAAATCTAAGAAATAGTCCTTGAATTATATTTGTTTCATATTTCTGGTCCATTTCTTTTTTAAATCCTATACTATCAGTTTCTTGAGCTGCAGCCTGTAGACACTGGTGGATCTTATATCAATTTTAAGTGAAACATATACTCAAATACTACAGTGATGGATAACAGTATAAACGATTTTTTATAAAGCAGCACCCAAAACCCATACCAGATCTATTTTGGGCCACTCACCTTTGTCAGTGTTCCCTTTAAATATCTATTGCAATCAACTCACATCCTTGATTTTATTGTGTTTTCAAAGTTCTTCCTGCAGAAACACCTGCACTAATAACTGGAAGACCCCACTGCAAGTTCTAGAACTTCGCAAATTGGTGGATAAGTGAACAAAAAACAATTGTAAACATAACAAAATTCATTGATAAATACTTTAATTACACTGTGATCATACTTCAAAATAAAATAGTGTTCTATTTTACAGAAGTAATGAAAGCCTATCAATGAGACTACAATTTAGCACTCATTAAAATGCTTGTGGAGAAGTGGAGAGAAAGCCATATTTGGGGAAGATCCTCTGGTGGTGTAAATTGTCATAGGTTATGCTAAACTGTCAATGTTATGCTATTCTGCAATACAATCAATGCCAATTTACCTTATATATAGGCTCAACATCCTGTGGTTCTGGGCTTGATGGTATTGAGAGTGGGATGTCCTGAAGAGACACATTCTCATCATTCTGCCAGAGAAAAGGAAAGGAATGAAGGCCCATTCAGTTTGTTTGCTGAATACCTAGTTCCCAAAGTCAGTTTCAGACACCAAAGTATAAAAACTGTGAGCCTTGCTATTGTATTAAGAGAGTTGAGATTAACTTAATACCATTTAGGAAGTCTGCAATGAATAAGAATCAAGAGCTACATTTCAAAACTAAAACAAGCTTAATAATAATAATAAAAAAAACAAACAGGGAAACTCCTAACATGCTTTTTTAGATCACATTTTCATGACATTCTTCCTTTCTCTTCCATTTGCATTGCATTTTCACTATTCTTACAAAGCAAAATAAATTGCAATTATGCAGTTCTGGAACAAAATGTATTTTTAATGCTGTAACACTGTACTTATATTTACTATTGTACTGTTTAGCTGGTACCATCTCTTCACTTACAATCTGTGCCTTATAGAAGAATGGTCTGTCAAAACATCTCTAATAACAACAGTGAACCACATACATATGTTATAACTCAGAACAAGAAACCTGGTCCCCAATGGTTCCAAATACCTGTTTAGAAAAATAATTAGTGAGAGGGACACAAGGGAGTGGTAGACCAAAGGGCCCTGAACTAGTGTACCTTGTTATTGAAAACCAGGGTACATTTGCAATGTTTCACTTTTCAGAATCCCATGCATCTGTTTCCATTTAAGAGTTGCAATAATTAGGAAAAAATATAACATGTCTGACCAATACTACAATGTGACTAACACCTAAGTTACACTAAAATAGTTCTTACCTCAACTAGGGATTATTTCTTAAACTCAAAACTATTTTTTCTTGTTAATAGGTTGACTAATACAGAATGAATCCACAACTATCAAACCCTTTTTTTTTAAATCAGCCCAATATGGTGCAGAGTGAAAGAGCACATTTTATTTTTAGCACTGCATTCTGAAATTAAGCACAGCCAGTACAACTACATCCTGAAAAGATGACAAAAGATAATTGCATGACTGCTTCCTGAAGCATTTAAACAGCCAAACAGCTGATAATGTGAAATGCTCTGTACCAGTGATATTCAGTCTTGAAAAGCCAATTATGTCAAATAATAAATCAGACAAAATCATTGGAGAGAGAGGCCCATGTCACGTTAACACATTTGTATTACGTTTCATATGTTGCCTCAAATCACTACACACCACAACACAAACATTGCAATGCAACACACTATTTTAAGGTTCAAGGCTTCACTCCTGCTCCCATGCTATGGAGAAAAGGGGTTCTCTTTCTGCCTAGCTCATTAGAGTCTGAAAAGAAAGGGGATTATTTGTGGTTGCTATCCCAGTCACTTGGAAGGATGAAGAGTGATCCTGTTTGTTTCTCGATATTTGCTCAGTGATCTCCACATGCCTCAGAGGGTAGCATTTGGAGAACTCATATGATCTGCATTTCCTTCAATCTGCTTGTAACCAGGCAAAACAACGTTCTAGTCACACTACTAGATTCCATGAGTGCAAATGTACCTCTATTAGCCACAGACTGATTAAAAAAAACCTAATGGATCCTACTAAAATAATTACCATGGATACATGTGTTTTGCCCCCTAATCCATGTGAATTACTTCCCATAGAATTTTGCTATTAAATTACACAGAGCACTTGCCACTGAATAAAGAGAGGTCTTCAGATGCTTTTTATAAAAATTAGCAAAAAAGTTATACGGAAGAAATTACAATGTAGTTTGAACTGGTTAAGTATTTTTATGAGATTCCTCTTTACATGTTTGCTTCTCCATTTGCCAGTATCCACTGGCAGCAGCAGCCATACATCAGGTTATGCCTTTCCCAATAGTTATATGCACTTAGGAGAAAGGGTACACACAGAAACAGGTATCAGTTTATGCATGGGAAATGAAGACTATTATAGCAAATTCAACATACAAACTTAAAATTAGATTAATGTCCATACATTTTAAAAGAGACTGTCAAAGGGGCCTCGAATAATTCTTGTCACCCACAGATGCAGACAACTAATGAGGAATTCTAGTTAAAACTGACTTCATTACGAAGGGAATTAACGTGCATAGGATATGTCACATCAGCAACAATAAGTTTGTGTGTGTTATAGTAGTTTTTTAAGCCCTACCATACACTTTTATATTTTCAGAATCAAAGCAAGATGCAAGTTCATTTTCATTGCCCTTCCCATGATTAGGTGAATCACTTCCAATGCTTACAGTACACAGGTCTAACAATATATGTCCATTGGAACCTCAGCACCCTATTCTGCACAATATTAATGACTACAAATACAGCTATTTTAGAAGGAGTTCAGCGTTTTCCTGCTTTCCTCTTTCTTTTCAGCTGTATAGCCAACGTGAAAAGTTTAGCACCAGAAGAAGCACCATTTTCCCTATGTAAAGAAAGAGAGCTTCAAATGGGATTAGCAAGAATAACTACAACTAGCTATTAAGTTATACTACATTTTGACTGGTTAGATATAATATGTAGTCACGTGTCATCTTCTGGGAAATTTGAATAACTGAATATAAACCTTTATTTTCAGAAATGTAATAATGCATAAAATAAAGCTGTTCTCTTATGCTGTCATATAACATTGGACCTAAGTTTAGTAAGTCAACCACCAACATATATCAAACAGCAACACGCATACATATATACATATATTAGTTCTTTATTCAATTGACATTTTGTAAATAACTGGAATATTTTATTGCTTATCTAGGAATATCAAAAGGTTAAATGTATATTTTTACAATAGATGTGTGTAAATATAATTGGGCTAGTCACATTTGTGCCTAATGTAGCAACTCAATAAAACACGTATTTGCAATAAGGACAGCTTCAGTACAATTTGCTGTAAATCCAAAGAAACTGGAAAGTGCTAGCATAAAAACAAATACTTTCCAAATATGCCTAATTTGAATTTTACATAATAAAAACCAAATCAGCAGCAACACAAGACAATTTTACCTAATTTCCTTAATTGAAAGTTGATTCTGGAAAGTGGTGCTGTTAGAGAGAATAGAAAATTAATCCAATACTATTTGTAACTATTTTCTAATTAATTTAAAATCTGTGATAAACAGTTTATAAGTCTCCAATTCCAGTAGTCCTATTATGATTACTTCTGACATTTATTGAAGTTTAGACAAGGAAACACACTAATTGTGCTTCTGTTCTACACATTAGAATGCCTCACATTTAATTAGCCACGTAGAAAGCTGAAAACTGAACCTATAATACAGAACTGTTTCTACACAGCCTACAAATGACACTGATTACATTGACATCTCTGTTTTGACAAAAAAATGATTGTTGCTGCTTTATATCCACATCCTTCTGTTTAAGGATTGTCCTTTTCTGTTGGCTATGACTACCTGTAATCAGAGACCAGTAATCCGAGTTTTCCATACATATTTTCAATTTAATTATTTTTGTTGGAATTTTTCTTTTCCAATTTGTTTGAAGCCCTGACTCAACAAGGTACTTAAGCATCTGGCTAACTTTTAGGAGCCCCGTTGTAGTCAACTGGACTAGTCACGTGCTTAAAGTTAGGTATGTATTAAAGTACCTTGCTGAATCAGAGCTGAAATCAGAAGTGGTCCCGAGTAAGTTATGACACTTGGAAAAGTATCTACACATCTTATTTGTAGCGATAAAATCATAATACATATGCTCTCCCCCTCCATCTTCCTGCTGGAAAAACTAAACACAGTTAAAAGACAAAAGGCTGCCCCCCACTCACTCCTCTGGAGTAATTGCTACATTTTTGAAGAGCAACATCCATAATTTCATAAATAACTTTTACCTCTTTAAGTGCAATGTGTTTATTTTGTAGAACAATACAAGTTTGGTGGCAACAGAGTAAGACTCAAAAGGCACAGTTCTTTTACAGTGCCCTGGGATTAAATCTAAGCAGTCAGTTCTCATCAGTTTAAATTAAGAATTGAGCTGACTTCAACTTTGCAATCACAATGGCTATTACTTAGAGTGCACTTGAATTTATTCATGACATTTTTATTTCAGTTTTAAAGTGGAATATGAAGCAGTGAGTCTATAACCCACAAAGAAAGTTAACAAAAATGCAGATTTCTTTGGAATGAAATTAAGGGTCACATTACATCAACTGATTTTATTGTTTTAGAATGGCCTTAATGAATATTATGGGTTTAATTTTAAATGCTATACACCTAGATATAATACTTAACAGACCTTTGTTTCAGAAATTTAAATTTTATCTAAGGCAACTTATGTCACTCTAAATTATTTAATGTACTATTATAGTATATTTGATACATATACATACATATATACATATATATATACACACACACACATATATGTGTGAGATATTTTTTATTTATATATATATATATATATATATATATATATATATATATATATATATATATATATATATATATATATATATATATATATATATATATATATATATATATATAAATAAATAAAATATTGAAGTGCTCATTTTAAATTTTCAAGCCTGCATCGTGTAATTCTCACATCTATACTTTAGGGTGGGAAAAAGTATTTAATATAAAATATCGATGGTTAATAACAGAGTACTTTACTTGCTTCTAATTCTGATTTCCCCTAAGATACCAGAAAAACCCCATTTGACTAAAATTGTGAGGGTCACATCCCTGAACAGGCACCGAGACTATAATTTTTTTAGAAAGAGAAGGTGGGTGAGGTAATATCTTTTATTGGACCAACTTCTGTTGGTGAGACACACAAGCTTTCCCCATTTTATATTGAAAATATTACAGTTCAATTTACTTGACACATGTCAGTGTGCCTCTGCGGTTTCATTTAGTTTGATACTTGATATATAATTTTTTACTTTTTTTCATATGCGTCTACACTGAGAAACAATACATTTAGTAAGAGAGAAAAAGTACTTTAAAACATTTACACTGTTATTCCATTCCTCTCAAAAAGGAAAAGAAGAGTAAAATCTCTAAAAGACCAGGAGAGTTAAAAGACAGATGTCATACTCCTAATAATAAGCCATCATAAATTAATAGATCTCAGAGTCTGTACCGATTATTACCTCAGTCAGGTAAACTAATCATTACACCTTGGGGATTCTCTGCAAATATCTGATTATACCAATTAAAATACAGTATTGAGATTTGCAGTTTGTACAGAGATTGAAAATGTTTGTCAGTTCCTGCTCTTGAGTGAGGCTAAGCTTTTGAAGCTTTCAGCAGAGAAAGGCAAATGTACGGCTAAGGTTAAATCTAACTACGATAATTTGCATTAGTATTTCATATATAGTTTCACTTGGACCATTTGCCCATTTTCTCTTTGCAGCCTACAAAACAAGAGGAGATCTATGCATTAAGGTTCCAATTCAGCAAATCAATGGGACTAGTCACATGCTTAAAGTTAGGCACATGCTTAAGTATCTTGATGAATCAGAACCTCAGACTGCTAAAGAATGATGATGCTATTTGGTATCACCAGTTAAAATCAAGAATTCTTTGGAAAGGATACCATACCTAAATACATTACTGTTCCTCTAACCTTTGCAATTTACCCATCACAGAAGTCTTGTACTCCACTAAAATAAATAAATAAAATATACTGGTCCAATGTTTCCTCTAATTTTTGACAGGCAAATGTGCGCAAAAAAATGTTTGTACAAACTGGGCTTCTGTACAAATTTCTGTGCGCGCGGTGTTTCACCGTGTGTGAGGGGTTTGGAATCTGTGTGCACGCACACATGCGCACAGCTTAGAGGGAACAGTGCTGGTGACTTCAGTTTAAGTTTTTTATTTATTTTTTACTAAAATTTCACCTCACTTGTTGATAGAAATAATAATGGTTGAGTTCATATTGATGTCACTGTAAACTTACACTTTATTTGGTTGTTATCTCAAATCTCAATTTCCTCTTCTTTAGTGTGACGTATTTAGTTATTTATACATACAGTGCACTCCATTTATAAAAATCAACTGCATATAGTCATTAAAACCACTGGGACAAAATCATTCCTATACTAACTAAAATACTCCACTTGTAAGAATCTACCGGGATGGATGTGATTCTTATAAAAGGAGCGCATTGTATTTTTAAATAAAAAGAATGGGGCCAATTAAATCAAGCTAAAAAAAAAAGTCTCATCTCTGACTAGTATGAGTTCTGTTCAAGATCACACTGTGAAAATGAATTAAGGTTAACTGCATTTTGTTAGGATGAGTCACCACCAATGAGATTCCCTAACCCAAATAACTACCTCATCCATTAACACTTTAAAAGCTAAGAGTAAAAACAAACCAACAAAACCCACATCTATATGTTTTTCACAACACCAAATCTCAAGTAGAACTGAATAAAGATACTTACATTGTTTATATATAAAACTTGCATGAAAAATGTTTCTTAATGTATTTGAGAATAAAATATTTTAAAACAATTGTTTTGATCTATTGGCTCCTTTGTTATTAATGCTGTCTGTACTGTGATCTTTCATGCATATTAATCAGTGAATGAAACTAAAAAAATGTAGGATCTGAGTTTCAATTACTGATTTCCATAGTGCTATTTTCTAACAAATTCTGAAGTATCCTATAGCTTTAAAAACTAACATCAAGAATACCTCTCCTTACCCAATTGACTAGTTTAACTAAAACTATATACAGTAGGCTTATCTAGAGAGCCAGCCCCTGAGGATCTGTGAAGCCTGTGATGTTCCCTGTTTATCTTGAGGGCCAAAAATATTAGGGTTAAACTCAGTTTTCCTTGTGAAAACAGCCTTGAAAATAAGTCAACCATTGGAGTTGATGGTTTGCATCATTTTTCATTAGCACTAGACTATCTACTTCGAGGTCCATTAAAAACAACTACCATTCCCTTAATTTGAGAGGAACCCAGACAAATTCACAATTGTGAGGACAGTGTTGCTCAGGTTTGCTGCTGAAAGCTATGAGCTTGCTGCAAGCTCCTTTTCAGCAGGCCACTTGCAGCCAATCAGCACCAGTGTCTGGCTACAAAGAAGGGCAGCTTGATAACAAGTAATCCAAGACCATTTTACTTTTGTACACATAGCACAAGGAATGTAGCCATTCTAATTCTGGCTCTGCAGCTTTAATCCAATCACCTTTAATCCAATCCAAACCTTTCTTAGGGCATGTCTACACTTAACCTCCAGAGCAATCGATCCAGCTGGGGTCAATATATCACGTCTAGTGAAGATGTGATAAATCGACCACCGAGTGCTCTCCCGTTGACTCACCGGTACTCCACCAGAGCGAGAGGTGCAGGCGGAGTCAACTCGGGAGCATCAGCAGTCGACTTACCACAGTAAGTAGATCTAAGTACATCGACTTCAGCTACATTATTCACGTAGCTGAAGTTGTGTAACTTAAATCGATCCCCCTCCCCCCGCACAGTGTAGACCAGGCCTTAGTTTCCTTCATCCATAAAATGGGGATAATTACTTACCTCCAAGGGGTGTTATGATTAATTATTTGCTACATGTTTTCCCAATTAGTTACGGTTGTTCTACCGTTCTGCCAATTAGTTAACATATACAAAGTACTACAAAATCCTCCGGTGGGTGGGGGCTTATAGCTCCCAGTTCTCTTGTTTATTTGAACAATTATCCCTTGATCAACGGGGCCCTCGGACCCCAGTTTGAGAAACGCTGGTGTAGATGATGGATAGACATCATTTATGTTGGAACAGAAGAAAACAACGGCCCATTCAAAAATGCTGAAGCTAGCCTTTTTTTGTTTGTTTGTTTTTTTGAGGGGGGGTGGGGTGGGAGAAAAGTCTCTTGCCAGAGTCTGCAGGAGAGACAAAAAGAGCGGTTACAAGTACAGCAATCCTTAACTACATTCACCCCAATCTTGAAATAAAATTTATCTTTCGACAATAAACATGTGTCAGTTAAAAAACAACAACCAAGACTCAGAACAGAAAGAATGATCATCTTTGCCAGAATTGAGCAACATCACAAAGGAGCTTTGGGCATCTCATGAACAGGGAAAAAAAGAGCAACATTTCTGCATTGGAACAAGAGCCTTTCGTACTCCTCCTGTTGTGGAGGATATGGTAGCTTCACAGGACATGCCTGGTCTCCCCTATGGATCCTCACCAACCCCCATTCTATTTTTCAGTGCATAATTTGTAGAGATCAGTTTCCATTTCATACTGTCATTGCTTCAAATATTTAAGGCTCTCATCATGCGGTGAAGAGGAATCAACATATGGAACAAAAAAACCTCCAGAGAGAAATAGAGTTCAGTTAATTTTGATCTTCCGAGATGTTTGAATCGCACACTAACTACAGCAAAACATTCTAGACTAGAAATGCAGATTGACACAAACACTAAACCTTTGTGCTTCTATCACTGACTTGTAAATCAACAGCAGGCTCCTACTTTGCAGTCTTCCCAACTTCTCAATTGAATAATTTATCTAAAAGATTCCTTTTTCTCTGAAGAAATTTTTCAAAGACACACAAATCATGACTATGCTGTCATTTCAATCCAAAATACCACCCAACTTTTCTTCTGCTCTGATCTGTCATCCTGCTTTAAAACTGCCATACCACTTACTTGTGAAAAAAATAGATTGTGAAAAAAATAAACATGAATATTTTCATAAGATAAGAGATTTAATAAGGAAGTGTTATAAACAGTTAGTATTACAAGCATAAGTTCAAAAAAGTCGTTGGAAAATATGAAGAGCAGCAAGGACTCCCATATAAGTGAAAATATAGAAGTCGTATCTAAGGAAAGCACATTTTGTGGGCTCACGATATGGATAACAGGCATACATCTTACTAAAGATAGGGCTGAATTAAGAAAATAAAGGGGCCTAGGACATCTCTGCATGTGGGTCTCTCTTTGACCTGTCACTGTGATGGGCTCAAGTCCCCCTTACCAATTCCATCCTTTGTCCAGATGGCCTATACTGAATTCTTTGCATGTTTTCCAGTGAAGCTGAAAAAGACAACTCTTTTGGTAAGTCAGAATTTCATTTTACACAGTGCAGTGTTATCCCCCATTGTTCAATCAGCATCTGTGAGGTCACCGACTAACTCACACTGGCTGAAATGCTGTGGGGTAACTAGTACTGGTATCCCAGAAAAGTGACTTTAAGAACTTCTTGTTGAAATGAGGATTTTAAAAATTGAAAGTTTTGAATCCAGAGGTGTATCCCTAGCAGAGTACACCAATGTTTCTTTATGGAATTTTATAACTAATACACTTAAACTTGTTTTAAAATAAGGATATTTGGCTAGACCACAATTGGTTGTTAGAGAAGAAACTGAGGCATTAAATTAATACAATACAATACTATATTCAAGATGAAATTAGCTGCTGCTACTAGTCTGTTATGATCTAATGTATATACATAGGTGTGATGGTGTGTGCTTCCCACACTTGCCCCGAAGGGGTTAACGTAGGCCAGATGGGCCAATTAACGTGTTAGGCTGCAAACAGGAGGACATGTAGGCTGAGAGGAAAGCCCTAATCCAGGGGAGCTCCCCTTTGCAGGAACAAGAAGGGCTTCTAGAAGACCAGGGAGCAGGTCATAGAAAGGGGCTACAGGGAAAAGGGCTGTAGTCACTTTCCCTGGGACCAGGGAGAGAGAGGGATTTGGACCCAAATGGAGGAGTTTGTCTAGCAGATCCCGAGGAAGGGGATTTAGTAGAAGGGTGGAGAATACGAGTCTGGGATAGGCAAGCAGGACGTAGCTGAGAGGAGCAGCAGGAAGGTTTGTGGTTGCCTAGACCTTTGCTTCTGGAGACGGGGCCCTGGACTGGAACTCAAGAGTAGAGGGCAGACCTGGATTCCCCTACCAGCCACTGAGTGAGTGGCACAATCTGGGCAGTGAATTTGGAGGCTGTCTGAGACCATGTGATCTCGCCACTGAGAAAGTGGCCTAGCCATGGCTGCGGACTTAAGGACTGCCTGGGACTGTGAAGAAGACATGAAGGGAAGGGAAAGACTCTTTCCCTGGAAGGGAAAGACTCTTGTGACTTGGCCAGAGAGCTGAGCCACAAAGGTGAAGCACTGCAGCTCCTGAAAACCAAGCGAGGGCTGCAGACCAAGAGTATGAGACGAGGGGCCAAGAAACCGCAAAAAGAAGGTGTCAGGCTAAAAGAGCTAATCCCAAAACACAGCCAGGAGGAGGCGCTCCAGCATAAAATAGAGGTCCCTGTGAAAATAGGACATACCTTTTTCTTCTTTTGGGAGTACGGGCAGGTTTTTCAGACCATACTTTCATTTCAGAAGTAATAATGGATTTAAAAATCTTTGTCCCAGTGATTTGAAGTTGTTAAAAAAAAAAACAGAAAAAACTCCATATTTAGTGTCTTACATTTTCTGTGTGTCAAAACGTGTGCAAAGTTCTCTATGAATTTAGTACCTCAGTTAAATTTAAGTGAGCAAAACTTAGCAGGTCAAACTGCATTGCTGAATTTAGCCAACTTACAAAAATATTGGTCTGATCTAGTATGGCAATTTCTGTGGTCCCTCTAGTCCAGTATTCTGTTTCTGACAGTAGGCAATACCAGATCTTTTGTAGGAAGGTGCAAGCAAACCCAGAATTGACAGTTATGGAATAACTTGCTCATACTGCATGTTTTTCCTATACCCCGCTGGCTAGTGATTTCCTTGTGCTCCGAACAGAGCATGACTGATTATATCCCTAATTTATTTTAATAGCCTGCCTGTATGTTCTCATTATCAATATAAAATGTTTAATTCTTTTTAATACTCTATTGTGACTGCAACAATAACTTGTAGCAATGAGTTCCACAGGTCAAGAGAATAGTACTTTTCTTAATAGCTTCTTATGAGGGACTGTGTCAGAGGCTTTGAAAGTCCAGACATATTAAAATAGTACATTGTTTTACCCACTGTTTAGTTAACATTTAAAACAATTCCAGTACCATGAGAGGCACAATTTACTTTTACAGAAATTGTGCTGGTTTGTTTCTACCATATTGTGTTCATCTAGTTTGAATTCTATCATTTTATAATTCTATTTTTAATTGTTTTAACCAATTTTCCTTTTATTGAGATAAGGTTCACTAGACTGCAATTCCCAAAATCAATCCAGCAGCTTTGTAAAATTAGGTATTTGCCATCCTCCAGCGCTCTTGTACAGTAGAATAACTTTTTTTTTAAAAAAAGATTACCTATTGATATACAGCCATTTCATTTTGAAGTTCCTTCAGAACCCTTGTGTGCAGCAATGTTTACTTATTGCTCTTTGCTTTATCAATTTGCTTCCTTTTTTGACACTTTAATCTGACAATACCTCAACTTTATTACTTGAAAAGAGTAATATGGAGGCAGTGCTCTTCCCACCTGTGATGAAGACTGATGAAAAAAATCATTTAGTTTCTCTACAGTGTTCTATCTTCCTTATTTGCTCCCTTTGCTCTCCAGTAGTCCAACAACCCCACTGATTCTCTCAAAAGACTTCCTACTTCTGACATACTTAATTTCACTCTCCCCGACCCCTTTGGCTATTTGCTTTTCATATTCTGTTTTAGCCATGTTAGTTTCCATTTTCCATTTCACCTGCCATAGTTTATGGTCCTTCCTATTGGTTGAACTTCAACTGGATTTCCATTTTCTGTTTGGTTCCAACTATGTTTTGAACCTTACCATTTAACCACAGCGTTCCCCCTTTCCCCTACTACTATTTTAGTTTAAGAGTATACCTTAACTTTTGTCAGAATTATGGGATTCTTAAGCAGCTGAGACTAAACATCTTAAAGTCAGATGTGACTAAACTTAAAGTCTTTTTAACTGGCTTCATTTCCTAAAATTTAGTATTTTCAGTCTAGTTTTAAATATAATCCCTCCTGTGAATATACTGAATATTATGCTAATTATTCTCTACTGCACATGCTCCACAAATACAAGAGAAGATAATGAAGACAAGCCATTGTAGTAATGCTCACTGCATAACTTGTTTTTCCACAGAAAACTCATTTCAGATAGTTTATGAATACCAACATTCGTATTTAGCAATATTGTATTTTCTGTTGCTTGATTTCTGATGATTTTCTCAGACAGAGAACCAATCTAAAAAAAAAAGGGGGGTGGGAGGGCTAATGCATAGGAATTGAATGGTTTTTGGTTTGGTGGGGTTTTTTCAGAATTCTGCAGGGGACCAGCTAATCTAATAGAGAACACAGATTACTTACCGAACAATGCTTCCTTAATCAGGTTTAGGTTTAAGTAAAATCATAGAATGATAGTAAGAAAAGTTTCAAGTACAATATATTCTCAAAGAAAGTTTAACACTTGTTCGTGTTACTAGTATCTAAAGGTGAGCAGAAAGCAAGTGGCAGTTCTGTTTATTTCAGCAATAGGTGGTGAAGGTCAAGTTGTCAGGAACAAATAGGAAGGCATTCAACACCAACACTATAAAATAAAAATTTTTAGTTACCCCCAAAAAGACTGGGACAACAGCTCCCACTCTATCTAAAATCCTAGTATACCCTAAAGCAGGGGTCTCAAACTCAAATTACCACGAGGGCCGCATGAGGACTAGTGCATTGGCCCAAGGGCCGCATCACTGACCCCGCCCCCTCGCTGCCCCTGGCCCCACCCCCACTCTACCCCTTCCATTAGGCCCCGCCCCTTCTCCGCCTCCTCCCCTGTGCACACGGTTTCCCACTCCTCCCCACTCCCTCCCAGAAACCGCAAAGCTCTTCCCTGCGGCCCACGGAGCTCCCCACACCCCACCCCCACCGCCCCATTTAAAAAAAAAATCTTTTTTTTTTTTTAAACCCCCAGGCAGTTCCCGCCGCCAGAACAACTGTCTGGCGGTGGGAACTGCCTGGGGGGGTTTAAAAATAAATAAATACATACATAAAAATTTAAAGGGGGGGGGGCGCGGGGAGCCCAGCGGTCCGCAGGGAAGAGCTCCGCCCTGTGTGTTGGAGACCCCTCCCCTAAAGTCACAACTAGCAAATCCCAAGTTAACCAACATTTCACATAAATCTTCCTTAATATATTACAGTTTTTCAAAGTTTTGACAACCCAAAATATAATAAATTGATCCAGAAGGGGTTTGCAGATGCTACAGCTTCACTTTTTTGTTGGAGTGTTTCAAAGAAGTGTACACCAGGTTTTTTCCAACAAGGCTACATGCCAACAAGGAACTGAACTGAGGCCATAAATTCACTTCACAACTGCCAAAGAACAATTAGGCTACATCTACATTATACACCTTACAGCATATCCTGTGTAGCCACTCTATGCCAACAAGAGAGAGCTCTCCCGTCGGCATAATGAAACCACCCCCAACGAGCGGCTGTAGCGATGTCAGCAGGAAAGCACTGTCCACTCCGGTGCTTCTGTCGGTGCAACTTATGTTGGTTAGGGGGTGTTTTTTTCACACCCCTGACCAACAGAAGTTTTACCCACAAAAGCGCTAGTGTAGACATAGCCTTAAACTATTGATTCCTACCTACCAGTGCTAAATCTGAAGCAATGCTTTTAGAGGTAAATGTTTCTGTATCCCATTAGCAATCTCTTGAAAATCCAGGCATCATTAGAACTATTTTAAAAGCTTTTAAGAGTCAAGGAATGCAACATTTTAGACAGCATATCACATTTTCTTAACTCCTTCACAAATTTACATGTGTGTGTATTTCAATTTTATATTTGAATAACCGATTAGCCTTTGGTATAGCAGTGTATGTGAAACAATTAGTGGAGCCGATCCTACAAACCCAGGTTTAGAGTGATAATTAAATGTGATCAGCTGTAGTCACGCAAAACCATGTTGGAGGTTATTACTCCGACAGTAAAGTAGACTTCCCACGAATGATGGGAAATAACTTTCAAAAGAGGGGTGTTACCCTAGTCTAGAGTCAAATATACTGTTGTTGAATTGCTATGCAATATGCAAACCTAGCCAGGGAGGGGCAACTAAGCAAATCATCTCCTATAAACTGAGTCATAGCAAAAACGAAAACTATAGCCTTGTTCACAATTCACACAGCTTAGTCCATAGAGAACAGAAAGCTTTGTAGTTTTTTTATATGGCTTTGAAGAGCCTAGAGTTGAGAGAGATTTAATTCAAAAGTATATATCCCTGAACGATTGCCACACTACTCACAAGGTATAAGGAGGATACTTAAAAAGGGCAAAAATTTTCACATGCCCCTAAGTGACTTAGGACCCTAAATCACAGTGAAAGCCAATGGGCACTTTTGCAAATTTTGCGCAAGAATCCATTTTGAGAGGACTCGGACACTACTTAGATCTGTAGACACAGTCATATCTGACAGGTTAGTTAATTTTAGACATAGGTAAAGCTAAGACAAATTTTCAAATATTAAAACTAAACGGAAAAGTTAAGTGACAGTATTTAGACTAATAAAGTGATATTTTCCCACATTTCAGAAAAGTTTCTGGCAGATCTCCTAGCTCTGCTAATCTGTTCACAAGATCTGTTCCTAAAACTTTGCCGAATAGTTAATGGGAGCTGGAGTAGGATGAGAAATGTGGGCCTGGGAGGTACAGCAGCCAGTCAAGGGAGCTGTTGGAGGTGGTGGGCAATGTTAGTGCAAGGGTTCTAGTATGACATGCCGCAATCCTTTGTTTGCGTAGCTGTTTTAAGACACTAGTTCAATAGTACATCAGGGTGAGAGAGTTAGTTCAGAGTGAGGAGGGAAGTAATAGAAAAATGTTGTTGCTAATGGTATAAATAAAACTTCTGTTTACTCTTGGGTCTGAAACTAGGTTATATAGGACAGTAAAATCTAAAATTTTCTGACAAAGTCAACTACAAATGTGAGTCTTCAACAGCTTCCTTTACACTGAATTTTAAAATCTAATTGGAACATTGTGAATGTGTGATACAGTAGTTCAAATAGTTCTTTATAAATCAAATGATTATTTAAATGAAATAATCTTACCAAAATCTTCTGCTGCAACTTTTAACATCCAATTGGGGGACGCACACACACAATTCATTTTTAGAGCTGATGCAATACTACTTCAAGGTACACGGAGTTTAACCTTCATGATACTGAAATCTTTACTTTGGCAAGAGTATATCATCTAGATTTCTATGCTCAATTTTAAAATGGTGTTGATGCTAAAGTATTACATGCGACTAACTAGTTGTGAATTTGCATACCTATGTTCTGTAGTAACTCAGCAGAAGGTCATATTGTTATGGATCAGATAAAAAGCCTTAATTCCCAGTTTTCCAACCTATTGTTTGACAGGCTTCAAACCTTACCATCTGCTCTTACCATTCAACCTGTCCCTTTTACACCAAGGGGTAAATTGAGCTCATGTAAATGTTTTAATATGGCTAAATGGGAATGCATACATCTAGGAACAAAGAATGTAGGCCATACCTTCAGGGGACTCTATCTTGGGACTCTGAAAAAGATTTGGGGGTCATGGTGGATAATTAACTGAACATGAGCTCTCAGTGTGATGCTGTGGCCAAAAGAGCTAATGTGATCCTGAGATGCATAAACAGTGGAATCTCAAGTAGGAGTAGAGAGGTTGTTTTACCTCTACGTTTGGCACTGGTGTGACCACTCTTAGAATACTGTGTTCAGTTCTACTGTCCACAATTCAAGAAGGATGTTGATAAATTATAGACAGTTCAGAGAAGAGCCACAAGAAGGATTAAAAGATTAGAAAACATGCCTTATAGTGATAGATTCAAAGAGCTCAATCTATTTAGCTTAACAAAGAAGGCTGACTACAAGTATCTACATGGGGAACAAATATTTAATAATGAGCCTAACAGAGAAAGGTATAACATGATCAAATAGGTGGAAGTTGAAGCTAGAGAAATCAGACTGGAAGTAAGAGGTACTGGTGACAGTAATTAACCATTGGAACAATTTACCAAGGGTCATGGGAGATTCTCCATCACTGATAATTTTTAAATCAAGACTGGGATGTTCTAAAATATATACTTGAGGAATTATTTTGAAGAAGTTCTATGTCCTACTATCCAGCAGGTCATACTAGATTATCACAATGGTCCCTTCTGGCCTTGGAATCTATGAAAGCCTCATTTTCTGGTTTCCTTGATTTCACCTAATTCCTTCCCCTCTCCTTTATCCTTCATTGCACTGCTTCTAGCCTATTTTCCACTGCATTCCATCATGCTTTGTTTCCACTTGAATACAACTTTCCTTTCTAATTATGGTCCTATTTCCCTTCTCTTCTTTAGTGCCAAAATCCTGCAGCATGCTATTCGTTCTCATTGCCTTTACTTCCTCTTCCAATTCTCTTCTTCATCCATCCCCAAATTGGATTCCATCCTCCAATAACATTGACCTCAGTGAAATCAGTCAAGGACTCCAAGGACTGCATCTAAGGGACGCTTCTCTATCCTCATCTTCTATATCTCCCTACTGCTTTAGATATGGATCACCATCTTTTCCTGGCTTCCATGACCCTCTGCTTTATTGGTCCTCCCACTCCATGGACCATTGCTTCATCAGATCCATTATGCATCAAATTCACTTATCTTCCCTGCATTTGTTGGTGTCCATTAAAGCTTCCACACTCTCTCCCCTTTACTCACACCTAATTTTCTTCTACTGTTTCAACTACCACCTCTGTGTTAAAGAATCTTCAAGTCTCTCTCTGCTTAATCTCATCTCTAGATGCCTCTCAGACATTGTCTTGGATATTCAGCTGCTTCTGACACCTGACCCGACCTCTCCAAAGCAAAACATTCATGTTTTTGCCTATTCCCTCTTTTTTGCCTCCCATTTTTTTCTCCATTATTGACTCCCATCCTGTCTCCTAGGCTCGCAATCTTGGTGAAATTTACAACATCTCTCCTAGTAAAGTCTGTAACCTGCTCCTGTCTGACTTCACGGTCTCACTTATATGCTCTTAAGTCTGTCCAAAATTAAAAGTGATATTGCCACTGTTAATAAAGAGGGTTTAAGTACAAATCAACATTTAAATATATGTATGCATAACAGGCGCACACACAAACGTCTGCTTCCTTTCTTATTGTTACTACCTGACAAGAGATATAAATTAGTAATAGGCATTTGCATTTTCGGTGTGGGCCTGTCCCATGCCTAGTTGCAATCAATAAGCAATCCAATAGTTATTCTGCATTTCAAATTTACTAAAACTAAGAGTTGAGGTACTCGCTCCTTGCAGGAGGGAACCTGTAATGTGGTACTGGATAACTATTACTGAATTTCCCATAAAAACGGTACACTTGAAACTATTTTTTTATTAAAACGGCAATCTCCTGATGATGACTTCCAAACTTTCCATTTGCCTTTCACAAAGCAATGCATTAGGTTAATTGAAGGTCTCTCCTGAATTAGCGACAAAGGGTCCTGTGGCACCTTATAGACTAACAGAGGTATTGGAGCATAAGCATTCGTGGGTGAATACCCACTTCGTCGGATGCAAGCATTTTCCACTGCTTGCATCCGACGAAGTGGGTATTCACCCACGAAAGCTTATGCTCCAATACCTCTGTTAGTCTATAAGGTGCCACAGGACCCTTTGTCGCTTCTACAGATCCAGACTAACACGGCTACCCCTCTGATTCTCCTGAATTAGTGACATGTAAATATAAATCCATTTCTTTTCTACTAATTTTGGCACATTCTGACTTGAAGAATTTTAAAAGTTAAAGTACCCAAGTTCTTTGGAGTTTAACAATGTTTGGCAAATTTAGCTAGGTGCTAAAGTAAAAGTCTTAAGAGGAAACTTGTTCCCCTCCAAATTCACCTGAATTTCTCTTTCCTGTCTAATTTTTAAGAGAGTATCATTGAAACTGAAGATTCATGCTTTTGCAGAATCATCTTTAGCTTATTAACTCTGCCATTTATTTGTCAAGCTTTGTAGACACATGAAAGAAGCCTCTTAAGAAGTTTTAAGCAACTCATCTTTTTTCATGTACTAAAGAACAGACCAAATTTTAGCACTGCATGTGAACTGATAATTAACCAGCGGTCGATAAGCACATTGTGCTGACATATGGATAAGGTGAAAAGCAAGCAGGCAAGTGAGTTCTTAAGAATTTTACCCTGGGCAAAAAGCTGAATTCTTTGATGTGCATTTGACAAAAGCATTGAGGAGGAAGATTTTACTGTTTGCTGCCATCTTGGACTTCATCATTATGTAAGGAGATCTGTCTTACCTTCACTGAACCCCATGCTTTGTTTGAATTCACAAAAATGAGAAGATCACTTATTTACCAATTTTCCTTCAATAAAAAAACAACCCAACAGGATAGCTGTGTCTACTTTTGTGGAAATGACTAGACAGGGCTCCTAACTGGGACACTTTTACAGTACTTGGAAGGTATAAGTTCAAGTATAAATTAATGAGAACAAATTCTTAAATATTGCTATCATTCGTTATATAATAAAAGAGAAACCGTGGCATATTAAAACAGACATCTTCTCTCTCTCTTTTCTTCTCTTTATAATACACTAACCTGGTGCAGTAATCTTTTCAGTTTTAGTAACTGAGTTTTTACAGCTGTGCAATCTTGAACCATATGCCGAAGGGTCATTTCATCAAGCATCACTGTGTTCTCCCGTAAGCCCACCAACTGTCTAGGAGTCTGGTAGATGTTTGGTGCTCCATAGCCTTCAAAGTGACCAATAGGAGGTTCTAAGTGACTGGAGCCCCTGAAAGAAATATTTTAGATAAAATCAAGAGCAGTTTTAATCTAGAGCTAAAATCTGTGAGCTCTGTTTTTTAATGAGGTGTGCGTGCGTGTGTGTGTATACATTATTATTAATGCTGCAAGCAATTTTTAAAATTGCAGAGTACTAAAGGGCATAGGCTACATTTATTTAAACTGCCGAGTAGAGAAAAACATTTCACAAAACAAAGCCAGTGTTATCCCGATATAAAATTCTGCACGTTATTACACATCTACAAGAAGTGTCCCACAAACTAATTAAGTTCCCGGTAATCCAGGATCAGTTCACACCTACATCATCGTACAAGCAACATCTATACAAGTTGGCTTGCAAAAAATGCCACACTATTTACTTCTTAATAAAATAGAAACACTTTCCCATGTCACACGACAGCTACTGGAACAATAAAACCAGCAAAGCATTTTTCCTTGAGCATATATGCTGAAATTGACGGTGCATTTATAATATTGTTTAAACACACAGAACCTAGTCCCAGACTAGGGTAAAATATTTGCATCTAAATTACAACCGCCTGGCAAAGATATGAGTTTAAAGAAGGGAATATTAGAGCAGCACCAGTATAAGTGTCATCTTCTCTCAAAATCATGGGCACACCACTTCTCTAAAAATGCTATAACCTCTCCTTCAGCAGAAGAAACCACACATCATAATACATTAATTTCTAACAACTCCCTCAGAAGAGGTGCAACACAGTTCTTACCTGCTCAGGTCATTTTTACCATGTGGAAAGTGGCCTGCATGGCCAAAGTGACAGTGGTCTTGTGCACTCCAACGCTGCGGTGTTCTCTTCCAGAATCCATCCTGCTGCTGTCGCGTATTTCTGTCTTGTCTATCATAACGATTCATATTTTCACACTCCACTACACAGATGTTTAAAAAAATTATGTACATAACATATTCTAAAGGAATTCGCTACACACAAAAATACAAGTATGTGTTAATCAGATATTACTAAGAGAGGCACAAGTACGATCTGAAACATGAATTCTTCTTCAAACTGATCATAAAAGCGAGCTAAAATGAACACACAAGAATCAGAATGGTCATGAGACCACCTGTAATGGCCTCACTTTTTATCTCCACAATCCTTATTGCAATAACTTCAGAAGTTATACTGTTTAAATAAAAATAAAAAGTGATCAGAACCTGCTGCAGAATCTACAAAATGTAAAACTTAAGATTTAAAACAATTTTTAGAAGACCAATTTGATATTAGAAAATGTTTTTTTTATCTTTTTACTATCAGTATCATTAGCCTTTTAAGACTTAGGAACAATACACAAAATATAGGAAGACAATATTTTAGAAAGAGACAATGTTCTGAAATGAAGAACAATTTTTCATTTTAAAAAATATCCCAAACTGGCTGTAGCTTAATTTTTTTTAGCTGTAGAAAGAATCCCAAAGATTTTTTTAAAAAACTTTTAAAAACATTAAACATCTTCAGATTTAAACAGCTTTTGTTCACAAACAGTTTGAGAAGACTGAATTTGGCAACAGCTTGTAAACCACTAGAAACAAAGCCAAAACTCAACTACAATCCCTGCAGTTTGACGCAGCAAAAAAGTTAAAGTTATGAACTACGGTTCTGCTGCTAGACTTCCCTGTCACTTACCCGAAGAGTTTTTCCTCACATTGTCAGCCTGTCTCTAGAAGAGGAACTTTACACAACAGAACATTGTGTTACTCAGCTGCCTACTCAGACATAGTTGTACGTAAGACATTGATAAACAGGCCTTCCTTCCTGCTTCGTTCCCAGCCTGCGTGCTGTTGGGAAGCAAGCCCAGTTTTACCCTGTGATTTAAAACTACCATCCTCACTCACTGCGTACATACTTGTTGAGCTAGAACTGTTTCTATATATAGTATCTGAGCACCATCCCAGACTTCAGAATGGAACAAAGTTTCAGTATGCCTATGAAGTATTCTGAGGGTGTTGGTATTAGTTAAATTATGCATAATCCTAAACTGACTGTAGGCAGAAAAGTGGATTTAAGGCTCAAAGTAATCCTAAATTAAGATATTGTTGTAATAATTCATCGTACCTATGCTCAAATTTATCAGCTTTTATAATCAAAATAATCAAGATATGAGGGGAAAATATTTTAAAAAGTGAACAGTTACATAAAACAAACTATAGTAAACAATTAATTTAAAAAGCTGCCTCCTATAGCTCATTATATAGGAGTACATTACAAAGTATAAACAAATACATTGATAAGTAATTTCATTATGATTCAGCTTTGCAAACAAAATTGCGACTCCACATAGGGTTGCCAACTTTTTAATCGCACCCTTGCCCCACCCCCTGCCCCTGTTCATTCCATCCCCCCGTCACTCATGCTCCCCCATCCTCATTCACTTTCACTGGGCTGGGACAGAGGGTTGGGATGTGGGAGGGGATGAGAGCTCCAGCTGGGGGTGCGGGCTCTGGGGTGAGGACTCAAATGAGGGGTTCAGGGTGCAGGAGGGGGCTCCAGGCTGGGACAGGGGATTGGGGTGTGGGAGGAGATGAGAGCTCTAGCTGAAGGTGTGGGCTCTGGGCTGAGGACTCAAATGAGGGATTTGGGGTGCAGGAGGGGGCTCCAGGCTGGACCCTAGGGGTTCAGAGTGCAGGAGGTGGTCAGGGCTGGGGGGCGGGGTTGGGGTGAGGGAGGTGGTGAGGGCTCCGGCTGGGGTGTGGGCTGGGGCAGAGGGGGAGGGCTCCAACTGGGGCCAGGGATGAGGGATTTGGGATGCAAGAGGGGGCACAGGGTGCAAGCTTTGGGAGGGAGTTTGGGTGCAGGAGGGGGTTTAGGGCTGGGGCTGGGACATGCACCATAAATGCTGCCAAGACTGACTGAGCTCTGGCTGAGTACACCATGAGTCGGTCAGAAAGTGTTGCCCCTTTGGCAGTGTAACAGAGTATAATACAGTCTGTGAACCATTTTGAGAGCCTTTTGGTGGTGACTGGATGATCCCCCAAATGTTCTGCATACGAGACAAAGAGCTTGGATGAAATTCAAAAGGACTTTGTCCTATCCAAGTAAAAAGCTCAATAGACATATAGGGTGTGGAGTCTTTCACTTATCCATATATGAATCTGGTTCTGGAAGAACACTAGCAGACAGACTGATTCAGGTGAAAGTCAGAAATAATTTTCTCAAGGAACTTGGGGTGTGGTCTCAGCTGCACTTGGTCCTTGTGGAAAACAGTGTACAATGGCTCAGTGACCAATGTATTCAGCTCACCTATCCTCCCAGCAAAGGGGACGGCTGCCAGGAAAGCTACCTTCACTGACAGGTGTAAAACAAGCTCAAAGGGAGGGTCCATAAGTACAGACAACAAGATGTACCTAAGGACTAACCCTGACTCCTGTAGGTTCAGAAGATAATCCAGGATTATTTGAATTTTTGTCTGAGTAGGGGACATACCATGGGAAGCTCGCCAGATGAAAGAAATATTTCCACTTACTCAGGTAAGTAGCTCTTATGGATGGTTTCCTGTTACTAAAGAGCACATTCCAGACTGCAGCTGAGCCTCCTTTGTATTCAACCATGGAGGAGCCATGCCAGGAAGTGCACCACATGGTTATGCGACAGCAGGTCTCTGTTTACTGGTCACAGCAGGAGTTCTTGAGGTGTTAGTTTGCAGACATCTTAATACCACATCCTTATAGCCCAAGCCTGGCCAAGATAGATCATAAAGCCATGATCTTCCTTGAGCTTGAGGACCACCCTGGCTGGTATGCATACAGGAGCACTTTGCTCCAAGAAAGGTGTCTGATATTCATCCCAGGCTGTGATCCGGCCTAGAGCATAAACAGGAACACTTCCTATTCTGACGAGTCACAAACAAGTCCATGGACAGAAAGCCCCCTATGTGAAACAACCAGGCTAAAATGTTCGTACTGAGGGACCATTCATGGTCCAGACTGAATGATCTACTCAGACAATCTGCCATGGTGTTTTGAACTCCGAGCAGGTGATATGCTTTGAGAGGGACCAAGTTCCATAGCTTGACTAACTTTTTGCAGTCTGATCAGACTCTTCCTTGTTTGTTCACATAAAAACTGCAACAGTTATTGGTAAGCACATGGACAGTCTTGCCTTGAATGTGAGGGAGAAAGTGCTAGAACACCCAGAAAACTGCACGTAATCCTGGGACATTTATGTGCAATTTGGCCTCATGTGTAGTCCACAAACTTTGAGCTCAAAAGTTGCTGAGATGCATTCACCACCCCACAGCTCAAGCAACTGTTACCAGAATCATGGGAGGGAGGGGAAGAAAGAAAGGGACTTCCCTGCACAAGTTGTCTCTGACCGGGTGGATGAGCCAAGACAACTGCACCCTGTCCGGGATTTGCACTGGCTTAGCTAAGTGATGAATTTGAGCACAATAGAGTGACAAAGAGCCATGTTTGTAAGAGGTGCAACCTATCATGAGGAATGACATGTTCATACTGTCATGTGCCTTAAGAGCCTCAGACAGTTCCTCACAGTGGTCTGAGGGTGATCCTTCAGGGACTCCCAGAGGTCCCGTATAGCATGCAATCTGGCAAATGGCAAGAAAACGTTTGGCAGAGATTGAATCAGGTACACCTGTAACTCCTGATGGCATTCTGCACCAAAAAATTAAAAATTCTGCGCATATTTTAAAATTATGCAAAATTATGCACATTTTATTTATCTGGATGCACAGGGGTTTCTAGGTACAACGTTAATGGGACTCTGCAGGAGGGTCCAGGTGAAGGTGGTTGGTGCTCAGCAGGGGGCTCTGAGTGGTGGTGCGGAGATAGAGCACAGCATGGAGATCTGGGGGGCTCAGTGGATGGGTCCAGATGCTGTGGGAGTGGGGTTCAGTGTAGTTGGGACCCAGGTGCAGCTGGTTGGGGGTCAGTAGGGTGGGAGTGCGGGTGGCTCGTCGGGGTGGTCCAGGTGCAGAGGGAGTGAGGCTCGTTAGGCAGATTCTGGGTACGGGGGTGAGGCTCGGTGGGAGGGTCTGGGTGTGAGGGGGTCTGGATGCATGGGGGTTGGGCAGATGGGGGAGCAGCTCCCTGTAAAGGGATCCCTCCCGCTGCAGCTGAAGTGTGATGGGTACAGGAAGTGCTGCGGGGTGGGGGGGGGGTGTTTGCAGAGCTTCCTACAGCCAGGGGAGAAATCTGGGGGTGAGTCTGACCCGGCCCCAGATGCTGTGCAGGGGAAGAGGAAGTGCAGTCCTCCCCAGCCCAGCCAGGACTATCAGCAGAGCCCGGCATAGGGTAGGAGCTCCAGCCATGGCTTCCCCAGTCCCGCCCCCACCCCACAGTGATTTACCTATCTGCTGGCTGCCCTGGGCACCCGAAACATACTGCTGGGGAGAGTCACATGACCACTTTTGTGGCTTCTCTTTGCTTCCCCATCAGAAAGTAATTTTTCTGCAGGGGAACAAAGAAATCTGCGGGGGACAAATTCTGCACATGCGCAGTGGCACAGAATTCCCCGAGGAGTAATCTGTGTGAGCCAGTATTGGGAACAGCAAGCAAAAGGGTCCGCTCTACCATTTGTTACAGACCCGCCTAGTACTTGAAGAATACACTTTTCCCCTCATGACAAAAATTCAGCTTTTTTTCTTTTCCCACTTTTGAGCAATTCTAGCACAAAAATCTGGGGTTACAAGTTGAAATTTGGCAGGGCAATAATTCTCACTGATAAGCATCTTTCATTTTAATGTTCTTTGAAAACTGGATTTGATGGTTATGAGGCTATGAAAATTGCTCTTTGTACTGTCACAGTAATTTTTTTTAAAAAGTGATCTGCCAGCTGCATGCATTTGTGGTTAACTAAGCTGTACAGTGAATATACACATCCCCAGCAAACACTGATATGTACATTCAAAAAAACTTTTCACCTCAAGCATAACATTTTCAGCTGCAATAAGGTACACACTCAATGAGGCAGAAGCTTCTCCTTCACTGAGTTGAGGAGCACAGTCAATGAGGCAGAGCTCTGCAGAAGTCCTTGTCTTACTGAATGTTTACTTTCACATGACGGCATTGCAGTCATGTCTAGCCAATATTTCTATTTATTTATTTTAAAAATGTTAAGTGGTATTGGCCATCCCATTTAAAGCTGAATTGCCCTCCCAGCCCTGTCCCACAAGATACACACCTCCATAATGCCCGGGCATCTGCTGTCCAATGTCAGCCCTCTGTTAATTAAAAGGGCTGGTTTTGGTCAATTCCAGCACCCCAAAGACTTCGTCTAGACTAGGATTTAAGGGTGTGATGTTACATCACCTTCTCTAACTCAATCAGTACATTCTAAAACTCTAATCAAGACAAACTATACATTAGAACATACTAAGCTAGTCAAGTTAAATATGAGATCTTTAAAAGCTTTGTTTATATAAAGCAATTACAGCTAGCAATCAGCCATAAAGAGCAGTGCTGGGTGGAAGAATGCTTTATCTTACTCTGCCCCTGCAAATATTTCTCTTACCCTTGTAAGCAGCTGGCTGTACAGGCAATGTCAAGTTTAAATGTGTTTTCTATGTGTCTGTTGGTCCAGGGTTCTTTGCATTGTGTCAGGTTGCCTGGGTACCATCTGGACTTTAATACCATTGCACAGGTCATGTTGTGCAGGCAAGAACTTAATATATACATGTGCCTGGATATCACATTTTGATTTTTCATTTGTTTTTTCAGTGGGATCAGAAATTTGGGAAGTTTGTCCAGCCAGGAGTTGGAATGGAGATAGAATAATATGGAGAGAAGAGAAGGGTGGCTGGGTCTCCTGACCTAACAAAGGTTAGAAAATGAAGTAAAACCAATTCCTGAAACTAGAAAACAATCCAGCTTATGTGCAGAAAGGAACTAGAATTGCATTATCTCACCACAATCCCCCCACAACCCCTGGCAGAATAGGGGCTACCATCTTTCCTAAGTCACTCCCAATAGGAACAATAGAAGGTAGTGGCCATTTCAAAATATAGCATCTTAACTTAGGATTCCTGTGATCTGAGTCTCATTCAAAACAGAATATGGAAACTATGTTTAAGATGGCAGTTGTTCATGAAATTCTCTCCAGAGAAATGTTATTTGTCAGCTGAAGGAGAATCTTTCAATTGTAAAGAAAAATGGCAAAAACTGATCACTGATCCTAAAATGTTTCTTCAAATATAGCCAACACATGAGATTCCAGTGAGTTAAAAGAAACTAAATGGAAAGTTTCAATTCACTGTTATTCTGTTAAGAAAATTAGGACAAAAATTGGTCTGACACCGGACGCTAATTTTCTCAAAGGAGCTATTTAAAAAAAAAATTAACTCAAAATAATAACTAATTTAGTTGTAAATTCCCACAAAATTCATTCTGTAAGTGCCATAGTTTTGGGGAAGATATAATTCTTTATACATAGCAAAGTAGTTAAAACTCAAGTACAAAACTCTTCTCAACCTAAATGGAAGAATGACTGACCCTTCCAGTCATTCTTATAGGACAAGGTGAGTGATGTAATATCTTTTATTGGACCAACTTCTGTTCTGCACATTTCCATAACAGATATACAACACTGGGTTGAGTTGTGCATCTGGAGTATTAGGTTAGGTTGTTAGACTACATTCAACCAAGGCTTAAGTACTTCACTAACCATTGTCACAAGGTGTGTCCTCAGGTAGGTCCACATCAAGCATGAGATCATCATCTTCGAGATCACATGAATCAAGATTATTCAAGATATCCTACAAGAAAAAGATGAATGAGGGAAAAGAACTGTGTGCATAAACAATGTTCTCACTTACATGATAGTTACCTTACTGCCTTGCCATAAAGTGGCATATTTTTATTTTACAATATACTTACACTGTGTTTGTGTTCAAGACAACAACACGTTGCCTCTTTCACCAGTTGCAAGATCAGTCAATGCTACCCAGTGTAATTGCTTTACAGTAAGGCTACTAATTATCGCATCTCTGGCAGCCTAATACAGTAACAATGCCTCAGTAAACAGTTAAAATCTAACTAATGCATATTTTCCACCTGGTGTCTGGAGGTTTCTCCAAAGGTGTGTCTGTTCATTGGCTTAATACTTTTCAATAAGATTTGTCCAGTTAGATTTTTTTAAACCTTTGTGCACGTCATTTGCTCACTTTAACTAGAAAATCCTAGTTTGTAAAGAGTTAACTCCCTGAATTTTTATTAATAAAGTTAAACAGTACAAAACATGCCACTTTTCCCATAATGATCAAAAGAATGAAAAAAGTCTTGCATGACTTCATAACAATATTCAATTAAAAAGTAGGTAAAAATAATCAGTGAAAACAAAACTAGCACAACCTTACTTCAAGTATCACATTTATCTGTCCCAGCCTCAGTACAGCACAAGTGGCAAAGGGACAGCTCTAAATTATAAACTAGTCAACTAAAAAGTTTCAGTAAAAGTGTAATTTTGCAAGAAGTTGCACCATGGGTGACTCAAAACTCCTTTCCCACTGCCGAAACAGGAGGTTCATTGGCAACAGAAACTTAAGTGAGTGATGGACCTGCACATGCAAGCAATTAAGGAAATTATCTGCAAACACTTGGAAGGTAGTAAGGTGATAGGGAATAGCTAGCATAGATTTGTAAAGAACAAATCATGTCAAACCAATCTGATAGCTTTCGTTGATAGGATAACGAGTCTTGTGGATAAGGGAGAAGCGGTGGATGTGGTATACCTAGACTTTAGTAAGGCATTTGATACCATCTCGCATGATATTCTTATCAATAAACTAGGGAAATACAACTTAGATGGGGCTACTATAAGGTGGGTGCACAACTGGCTGGATAACCGTAATCAGAGAGTAGTTATTAATGGTTCCCAATCCTGCTGGAAAGGTATAACGAGTGGGGTTCCGCAAGGGTCTGTTTTGGGACCGGCTCTGTTCAATATCTTCATCAACGACTTGGATATTGGCATAGAAAGTACGCGTATTAAGTTTGCAGATGATACGAAACTGGGAGGGATTGCAACTGCTTTGGAGGATAGGGTCATAATTCAAAATGATCCGGACAAATTGGAGAAATGGTCAGAGGTAAACAGGATGAAGTTTAATAAGGACAAATGCAAAGTGCTCCACTTAGGTAGGAACAATCAGTTTCACACGTACAGAATGGGAGGAGACTGTCTAGGAAGGAGTACGGCAGAAAGGGATCTAGGGGTTATAGTGGACCACAAGCTAAATATGAGTCAACAGTGTGATGCTGTTGCAAAAAAAGCAAACATGATTCTGGGCTGCATTAACAGGTGTGTTGTGAGCAAGACACGAGAAGTCATTCTTCCGCTCTACTCTGCGCTGGTTAGGCCTCAACTGGAGTATTGTGTCCAGTTCTAGGCACCGCATTTCAAGAAAGATGTGGAGAAATGGGAGAGGGTCCAGAGAAGAGCAACAAGAATGATTAAGGGTCTAGAGAACATGACCTATGAAGGAAGGCTGAAGGAATTCGGTTTGTTTAATTTGGAAAAGAGAAGACTGAGAGGGGACATGATAGCAGTCTTCAGGTATCTAAAAGGGTGTCATAAGGAGGAGGGAGAAAACTTGTTCATCTTAGCATCTGAGAATAGAACAAGAAGCAATGGGCTTAAACTGCAGCAAGGGAGGTTTAGGTTGGACATTAGGAAAAAGTTCCTAACTGTCAGGGTGGTTAAACACTGGAATAAACTGCCCAGGGAGGTTGTGAAATCTCTATCTCTGGAGATATTTAAGAGTAGGTTAGATAAATGTCTATCAGGGATGGTCTAGACAGTATTTGGTCCTGCCATGAGGGCAGGGGGCTGGACTCGATGACCTCTCGAGGTCCCTTCCAGCCCTAGAATCTATGGCAAGCAGTTCTACTCTTCCCTTCCATAACCCACAATCTGTGACAAGATTACAGAAAGATCAACAATTAACACTCAAATACTACATGCTGATGCACATATTAAACTACGAAACCAATACTAATATAGAGATTTATATTTACAGGGTGAAAATTCAACAATAGTACCCAGAGTAACAAATACCCTAAACCAGTGGTGGGCAACCTGTGGCCCATCAGGGTAAGCCGCTGGCAGGCTGCCACACCGTTTGTTTACATTTTCACGGCTGCCCCCAGCGACTGTGGTTCACCGTCCCTGGCCAATAGGAGCTGCGGGAAGCGGCGTGGGCCTGGCCGCTGCTTCCCGCAGCTCCCATTGGCCAGAAACAGCAAACTGCGGCCACTGAGAGCTGCAAATGTAAACAAACGGACTGGCGGCCCGCCAGAGACTTGCCCTGACAGGCCAAAGGTTGCCCACCACCGCCCTAAACCATCCCTTCTGTCACTGATGCAAACATCCAAAGAGTGAACCAGTGGCAGGTAACACTCTGTACCGTGCCTTGAATGAGAAGGTGGGAAAGTTGTGTTAAAAAAAAAGCTTCAGAGGTGCAGAGCAGGGACAAGAGGCAGAACTCCTGTCCTGTGTCTGCTACACCTCTCAAGGGGCTATGTGGCCAGTCAAGGCCTACCCACCCAGGCATCTTATCAAGGAGCAGCAGTCAGTGACATCACTGCCATAATACTATCCCTTCCCGCAGGCAGATTCCAGTCCCCCTGAACCACCCAGCCAATCATGTTGATCTGCTACAGCAAGCAATGCTGGACTTTAAACACTGAGCTGAATTGCAGACTACAGCTTCAAGTGATATTTTGTGTGGTGATCACTTTTTTATTTTAAACCTAAAAGGTGAACGGAAGTTTTATTTTGCGGATTCTGTTATTTGATCTCATTACTTTAAGGACCATGACATATGGGATTGACATGGTAAAAATCTTTATCGTTTGATGGATTTGGCTTTTGAATCTTCTCCTGTGCCAACCCCAACATTTTACATTGGTTTGCTATGCTTTTAATCTATGCTTCTCTCTTTAGATCAGAGTGGCAGGGTGTGGCATCTTTAAATCCCTGTGTTCTATTTTGTTACTCAAGGAACCTACTAAGGTTTAGCAAAAAACAAGATGTGGACTTTTAAAGAGAAGGGAAGCAGATATGAACAAGTTTATTGTTGTTAATCCTGTTGTAGTTTGGAATGCCAATAAGTGAACACCTACACTCCTTTAATGTTGTCGGTCAATCATCAGAAGGTGAAAGTCCCAAATTTTCACTGACAATTTGAGGTTTCTAAAAGGTTTGTTTTGATCAACAAAATCTAAAACAAACATTTATCGGCACCCATACATAGTTCTCTCCTATCTGTCCACAAGAGGATCTCTAAAGAAGTGGGACAAACTGATTTAATAAAGGTTTCCAACACTCATTTTCCATTTCTGTGTTTCTGCATATGCATGAAGAGTCTTCGTGCCCAAGAGCACCATTTTGAAGTCTGATTCCTGATTCTGCTGTTCAGAATATCTCCAAGATAGTTTCTTTATTGAATGGCTTTTCTTCCTGGAACCTTGGCATAAAACTTTGGCAACAGCACACATTGTTAATACAGTCCATATGAGCACCTTTCAGTATTTCTGCAAATTCGGTTTTTTGTTTGTGAGGCAGATTCAATTTGGTGCTGAATACATATTTTATGCAGCTCCTTCATCAATGTTTTATCCACTGCAAAGTGAGTGTGAATGCACATGTACATTTTCAGGAAAATGTACTAATTACACTTCTAGATTTACTGCTTTTCTGTGGCAGACGGTAACAAGCATAAGACTACTTACACTACAGTAAGTGATACTGAATGGCCATCCATAAAGTTAAATACCTCCTGAAGGTAATGGGTGAAACAAACATCTTTGACATTCTAGAGCAATGTCCTACAACGCACGTATTAATATGTTGTGTTTCTGAATGATTGGGTGTAAGCTATGAAGCCTACATGATGCACATCAGTGTTACTATGTATCTGAATTTTTAATTGGCTGTCAGAAGGGTTTTAACATCTTGAGTAGACACACCTATTTACAGACATTAAGAGATGTTTATCGGACTTCCAGCAGGTTGTTCAAAAAATATTGTAATAACTTCATGCCAGAGACTTCAAACCTGTCTAATAATTGTATCATTTTAACAACTATCTATGACTACTTTCATTATTTTCCCCTCTTATTCTCTTGACAATCACTTTAGTGTTCATGAAAGTAAAGGGCTATTAATATTGGCTTGAGACAACTATAAAGACGTCCCCAACATAGATCTTTAATACAGCTAAATAGTGATTTGCAAAACATATGCAGTATACTATTCTCATTAGCACGCATTTTTACTCTTCTTAAAACCACCAACTATACCGGATAAAAGCAAGAATGAGACCTTTTTGTAAAAGTAAACTACATGAGTTGCAACTTGCCCAGAATTTAGCAACCGTAGCAACTTACCCAATGCATACACTATAGCAAAACCCAGCCAGAGACTGCCTGGTAGGACCAGAACAGCCAAAGCAGAGACTGCTGACTAGTGCCAAAATATGCCAGAAATCTACATACAATTCACAAAAACATCCAAAACCCTATGATCACTATTTTATAACACAACACTAGTTCACCAATATATACAGGCTAGCATATATATCATATTTCTGTCTCAATCTCTCTCACACATACACACAAGTAGTTATATAGCCTAAATTGGCCTGTATCTTTACTATAAACCTTTTCACTTATGCTAAGTATCCCATAACTCCTTGCATTAGCTGAAGTAAGCTTTGGCTTAAGAAAATAGTAAATCTGTCAGGACCAGGACATATGATTATTTTACCAGAACAACAGGTAGGGAGTTTCTCACAGAACACTTGAATGCTAGTATCCAAACCGAAAATAAGAAAAGGAACAGAACAAGTTAAGGAATTGGAACTAATGGATGGGTTGGATATTAATGACATGTAAAGAGATGTAAAAAGAACAGGAGTACTTGTGGCACCTTAGAGACTAACAAATTTATTTCAGCATAAGCTTTCGTAGGCTATAGCCCACTTCATTGGATGCATAGAATGGAACACACAGAAGTAAGATGTATATATGACGAAATAAATTTGTTAGTCTCTAAGGTGCCACAAGTACTCCTGTTCTTTTTATGGATACAGACTAACACGGCTGCTATTCTGAAACCTGTAAAAAGATGTGTAACTTAGAAAATCATCCTATAAAATACTACCAACTGAAATGTGTAACTTTGGGAGCATACCTTCGGCATAAGGTAAATGTAACAATGGTGCAGGAGACCACTTCCCAGAGACTGGTATCATATAAAACCTTTTTCCTGTACTATATTATTGGTGGCTTACAGCAATAAACCTGACTGATATTGGCCATTTGGTCTCTTGAATATATTTTATAACAAACTAAAGTGTGGTCAAGCAACTCACTACATAATTTATCAAACACTAGTAATGCAAATAACTAATCAATAATTTTAAGGCTACCATTTAAGGATTAGCCGTAAACAATTTATTAGCTTCCCTGAAATCTGCAAGTTTTTAAATTTTATTTTAAGTTTTTGCCCTGCAAGCACGACAAAGCTGGTCTGGAAGTCACTGAAAGCTTCTTTCACTACAGCAGTGGTTATCTACCTTTTCCATGTCATAACCCCACTTTAGGGGATAAAAATATTCTGAGATCCCCTCTCCATCTAGCCATAAAGAAAGGAAGCATGTTCACAAACACCAAATTGAGAATCCATGCTCTCTATGAATGAGAGTCGCATCTCCTAGCAATTATGCACTCATTACATGCTTTCTTCTGTTCCAGTTACTACTATTGACATAATTTCCTACGCGCTTTCTATTCTAATACGCCAATCATCATGGTATCTAGTGCTGTACTTCTGTGAACAAATCTGTAAACAGATGGCACTGAGGTGTGAAAAGTGACAATTTGAATCCCAATTGACTTCATGTAGATTCAACAATATTGGACACCTTTTTCTTTCTTAAAACATGATATGTTTTTGGTGACAAAGAAATTGAGCCTGTATTAAATTCAGCAACAGTCTGGTTATCAGATAAAGCATGCATGGACTGACTATTCACATCAGTATGATCATAGCGTACACAATTCAGCGAACTGAATACTGTTTTGCTACATCAGCTTAGTTGTAGGATATTACATATTGTGGTGCAATACAATATAGTTGAGATAAAACATATCTTAGCAGGAAGATATCGGATTTAAAATTCTTAGTGTCTTAATTCCTAAGAAGGTATACCACTATTAGAAATCTTGCTCTTCAGAATTTATTCCTAGCCAGTATCTAGCTAGTCATGGTTTTATTTTTGTACATCAACTTACTGGAAGCTGTACTTTGAATTGGATTTTACATAAATGGCACCCCAAACAAAATACTACTATTGCATCATAATGCATTAATGTAATTACTACATCTGTTTTTATTGCGAGTTTTCTGAAAATTCCTTCTGAAATGAAACTAAGCTGCCGCTTGCTTCCGTGGTTAATGATACCAATGCACAGTATACTAAATAGGCTCCAGTATAAATTGAACCTTTACATAAGGCTTGGCCATCAACTTTTCCACTTCTCGGTACCATTAACTTTATATTATTTGCATTGGAAACTATAAAATACTGTGGCCAAGATTTTAAAATATGTTTTTTTTCAATTTGTTGGGTACAAACCATAAAGGACACAGAGCTATTATGTAATAATTTAATAAAAGTGTTTAGGACATAGTTATTAGGATGTTTACTGCAGGACTATATGGAGTTAATTTAACAGAGCTGTAGGGAAACAAGCAGGAAGGCAAAACAAAGGCTCCAGATAAAACACCTTCAGGTAAACACTTGAGGAAAAGGCGAAAGTAGGGGTGTTGCTAAAAGACAATGCCTTAGTTAGTAACTGCTAAGATCTACTTTCTTGGCTCCAGCCAGATAAAAGCTCATTTTACCATCACTGAACAGATCGAAAGGACTATAAAAAAGTTTAAAAGACAGTTTCTGTGGAGAGGCAGCACTGGTTTGGGAGTTGTTTGCAGGGGAACAAACTGACACCCGCTTTCGGGTGTCAGTTTGATCACTTTATTTACCACTGGTCACTACCCAAACACAGCTGGATCTGCTGGGGAAGGCACTGTAGCCCAGGACCAGTTTAAGAGGGGTAGAATCGCATGATTCTCCCCCAGGAGAGCACAAGGCATGAGGCCTAACACCAGTGAGGGTGCACTAGAGAAGGAGCCAGAGGTGCAGTTAGCCTTGTAACCATGAAACTAATCATGTTTGAACATCAGGCCACCTATATAGGTCTAATATGGTCTTAGAAACCTAACGTTAAGCATTCATTTTTGAAAATCTTAGCCTGCATGTATTACAACTTGCACAAGCTTTCATGCTAAAAATAGCAGCAATGCATTTTTTCAGCATAAGTGACCATGGTTGACAAAAGGAGATTGTATTCAAGTAGTCATGGGTTTAAGATGAATGCGGTGATTCAAAATTTAGAGTTTTAATAGAGGAGTCGGAGTCGGCAGTGTTTCCAGGGAGGCTTTTAACCTTGGAATGTTGTGAAAATTTGTTTGCTTTTGTCCATTATCTGCTAATGCTTTCAACATGGCATATATGTAAAGCAGAAGTTTAATAAACCAACTTTTTTTTATTTGAAAAGAGGAAACTTTCCCCCCCTCAAATGTAAAGCCCCCCAAAACATTCAAAGAATTTCCTTTAAGCAGCAGTATTCATCCCATGCTATATGTAACAACTTCTAGCAGTATAGCAAGTAGCACTCAATTATTTCTAAAATGGTTTCAATATTAAAGACCTTATTGATTAACTAGATAAGAAGAGAGAAGTCAGACCAAATATTTTGACTGTCTTCTTCAGACAAAAAAGCACATATCTATTCGTTACTTTTCATATACACCTCACCAATTTTCTTAAATATCCTGCTGGTTATTATTCAGAAAAGAAACCATTTTTGAAGCAATTATATTCACATTGTATGTGAGAATGCTAGATCTTTAGAAAGATAGAAAATTGCCTTATGATAGCTTCTATTTATTGAGCACAGTTGAGAATAGCCAGATAACTTTTTGGAAGTCATCACACTAACTGGGATATTTAGCTTCAGACTTGGCATTATATTTATGGAAATTTCAGCTGTAAATCCTGATTTGCATATCCATACAGGTCTTTAACAATGCAGAGGATTTGAGTGTCAACTAGTAATGAAAACTGTAAAACCAACACATAAAAAATTCTATTAGATTAAAGGTTGAGGTTGTGAGACAATGCTTTGTAGCAGCTTGTCTTCCTCTCAAATTGAAGAAAACCCTAGGCAGGGCCTTTCTTCTTTTCTAAAGATCCTGTTTTATTGGTTGCCTAATTTTTTGTGTGATCTCTACAACTAAAACCTTTTGCTCTCATTTCTTGATATATGTGCTAATCTTTTTCAAGTACAAGATTAATTGATCAAAATGTGAAGCAATATCACATCACTTAAAAGAAGCAATCCTTTTGCATTTGGGCATCTACACCATTTGCTAACTTTCCTAACTTCCCTTCTTCCCTATAGTACGGGGGAAGTAAATCCAACCTAAACATTATCACTTTACCTCCACCAATTACAGTACCATAAGTTTAGGGAGGCAACTAAGAGTATAGTATAAACTGAAAAAAATTAACTTCAGTGTTTGAAAATTCCCAACACTAAAAAGAACTAGAATATCTAACAATTCTTTAATGAAATGGAAGTAGCTCCTCCACAGTTCAAGTTGAATGACCTTCCACTTGAATACCCTATATTAGCATCCCTATTAACCATGGCTTGGGAAAACTCATTTGGGCCCAAAAAAATGCCAGATTTCTTCTGAAGCCAAAGGAAAATGTTTCCATGACCTTTGAAGGTAATTCAAATTATGTTTGAATTACTTATCATTAAAAAGTTATCCGGCTTTGTTGTGGATATATGTCTAACATTTCTCTTCTGCTTGCTCTAAAAGGTATCCCTTTGATTCTTCCATAAGATGCAGTCTTTTAGAACACTTCACACCTCAGTTATACTCTAAGAAAGACTGTAATTAAGAAAAAGTTATTGATTTTTGCTGTTGGGTTAGTGGGCTGAATATTGCTTCGATCTGTATTAATAATTTTGTACTTTTGACTTCAAGTGGAAGCAGGATTTAATACTATATGCATGAGTGAGCATATCATCCTCTATTGTCGGGTTGTAATTTCACAGGAATACAAGGATAAGGGTCCTTTTCTATAGCGTATAGCTAATGGAAATCTTCCTTTAGTGCTCAAATGGCAGATATCTGGATTTTGGAGCTTTAGGGCATGGGTTCTAGACGTGCATTGACACGGATGCAACAGAAAGATGACCAATATTTATGTCCAAAACTTGGCTCTATGCTGTCTCATCAGTATTTTCCTGTTATGCATACTATACATGATGCATGATTTTTTTTTAAGTCATGAGATACCAGTAAATCATGTCTTTAATAAGAACTATTCATATTGTATTGCTGGAATGTTTGGAAGTGTGTGATATGTACACTTCCTGTGGACAAATAATGGCCAAAGATTTTCAAAAGAGCGTGTTTGTTGAAAAGTCAGACATACTTTTTAAAAGTACATCAGGAACAATTATTCATGCTTATTTATGAAAATTTGACTTGCAATGAGAAGAGCAAACTTTAGTCTGTTTTTCTGTTTAAAAAAAACAGAAAATATACCCTTAAATTGTAAAACAGTCTTGCATCCCCTGACAATGCTGAATGGAAACAAAATAATTTACTGTGTACTAGCAAGGGAAGTTTGTGCATCCTGTATGCTTGCAGTCAGACCACTGCAAAATTTAGAGCAGTCTGACTCAATCCTTTACCGCCTTCTCAGATGCAATTTTAAAATCAGTATTTCCTCTGTAAACAGAGCAGCCTGCCAGAACTACACAAAGATATCCCAGGTGCTTGATGTGGACACAGCAGTGAAATGACAGACCCGTGCATGGAATTAAGCTGCAGGCAGCATCTTTTATTAACAGGGGAGGGGCACTACCTGCCCATTACCCACACTCGCCTATACCAGATATTTAACTGGTTACAGCATGGCGGTTACAGGGTTCATTACAATACAACCCATAACTTGGAGGAGGCTCGCCTCAGCCTACTCCCCCTGCCCCCCAGGACTCAGCTCTCTGAGTCTTAACACCCTCCCTCTGCTAGGGGGACAGAGGGTACAGAAGGGTGGGGACCTTGGCTTGCAAGGGCCATAAGGTTGGACCTTAGCCTGTAAATGCCACAAGGTCTCACCCAACCCATGAGCCCAAGGTCCAGGTTTTTAACGTCTGAGAATCTTTCAATTTTATCCTTTTACCCAAACTGGAAAATGACTGCAAGTTGTGATGAAACAACAACTCACGCCAACTACCTCAGTTCAGAACTAAGTGCATCCCTACTTAATATGGCTTGGCCCATGGGTGAAAAAAATTCCTTCCTGATGCCCAAAAAAGGTGATCAGCTAGACCTGCATCATTTGTCAGGCCAGATTTCCATTCCTAGTTCAGGGTGAGTAGGGTGGGGCTGCTGGAATGGAGCCAAGAGACACTACACACAGCCCCTGCTCCAGGTTAAATCCTGGAACCTGGGGAATGCTGTCCAATCAGCAACCATTCCTCCCATCTGGCCAACAGGTGCCAGAGACTCTCAATGAGGAGGAGCTACCTTGTGTCCATCAGCATGTGCCTCCCTCCCTCGCTGCTGAGACTGTCCCCTTTTACTGCCGGCCCCATCAAGATCCCCTTTCCGTTTAGGCAGGCAGGTGGCATTTTACACAGAGAGCATCAAATGAAGTTTAAATACTGAGATATATGAAAGCACCTTTTCCTATGATGGAACAGACAGCTGCAAAAACATGGATGCGTTACCGCATATCACCAGATTCTAAAGTAGTACATAGTGGGTATGTTATCAATAAAAATATGCACAAATTAGGCTACTTTTACATTTCAATTTGAATTTAAGCATTTCCCTTTGATTTGTCACACACTCCCAATATTGGCACAAAGTTATTTTAGCAAACAATCAGGAGGGTCAATCTAACCTTAAAAATTTCTAAAGAAAGAATGTCTGAATTATAGTATCAACTGTAATTAAAAGATGTTCATGCTATTTAAAATATTCCTAGCTGAAATTCAGTTAATTTTAAAACAGTAGCTAATATCTTAGCATTAACTTAATTTTCTATACTTGTCTGCTCTTGCTCAAAATGATTTAGAGTAGACGACAGCGAAGCTTCTACAGTACTCATATACACTGCTTACGGAGTGGAAAGAAACTTACATACAGCAGTACAGATGTGCAGAGCTTAGTCTCTGAAGCCTTTCATTAATCCTTAGCATTATCTCTAATATTTAAGGGAAAAGATTGTTTAAAAAAAGGACAAGATTACAAATCTGCAAGTAGTATTGCATATTACATTTGAGTTTGAAAGTAGAACATTACTATTTTAACACTCATTACTTTGTCTAGATTAGCTTCCACATTGACCAACTGTGTATCTCAAAAACAAAAACAACAAAAAATCATGGTTTTGAGACAGCTGCATAACGTTATTGCAATACTGGATATTTGGTTCTGTGACTAAGATTCTCCCCTACCCACAAGGCTTCGGATAAGCAGTAGACGTGGTATATCTTAACTTTAGTAAAGCTTTTGATACTGTCTCGCATGACCTTCCTATAAACAAACTAGGGAAATGCAACCTAGATGGAGCTACTATAAGGTGGGTGCATAACTGGTTGGAAAACTATTCCTAGAGAGTAATCATCAGTGGTTCCCAGTCATGCTGGAAGGGTATAATGAGTCCGGTCCCGCAGGAATCAGTTCTGGGTCCAGTTTTGTTCAATATCTTCATCAGTGATTTAGATAATGGCATAGGGAGTACACTTATACAATTTGCAGATGATACCAAGCTTGGAGGGTTTGCAAGTTTGGAGGATAGGATTAGAATTCAAAATGATCTGGACAAACTGGAGAAATGATCTGAAGTAAACAGGATGAAATTATAATAAGGACAATAAGGACAAATGCAAAGTACTCCACTTAGGAAGGAACAATCAGTTGCACGCATACAAAATGGGAAATGACTGCCTAGGAAGGAGTACTTCAAAAAAGAGATCTGGGGGTCATACAGGACCACAAGTTAAATGAATCAACAATGTAATACTATTGCAAAAAAGGTGAGCATCATTCTGGGATGTATTATCAGGACTGTTGTAAGCAAGACACGTGAAGTAACTCTTCCGCTCTACTCAGTGTTGATTAGGCCTCAACTGGAGTATTGTGTGCAGTATTGTGTGGGCACCACATTTCAGGAAAGAGGTGGACAAATTGGAGAAAGTCCAGAGAAGAGCAACAAAAACGATTAAAGGTCTAGAAAACAACCTATGAAGTTGAAATAATAGTATTGTTTAGTCTGGGAAAGAAAAGAGAGAGGGGACATAACAGTCTTCAAGTACATAAAAGGTTGTTACAAGGAGGAGGGAGAAGAATTGTTCTTTTTAACTTCTGAGGATAGGACAATAAGCAATGGGCTTAAATTGAAGCAAGGGGAGGCTTAGGTGGTGTCATGGTGGTTAAGCACTGGAATAAATTGCCTAGGGAGGTTGTCTAACCTGTTCTTAAAAATCTCCAAACACCTGTCAGGGATGGTCATAATACTTAATCCTGCCATGAGTGCAGGGAACTGAACTAGATGACCTCTCGAGGTCCCTTCCAGTTCTGTGAATCTATGAAACACCTATGAATATTACTTTGACCACTATAGTTTTCCACTTAATATATCCTATTAAAATTATACCCTGTTGTGTTATGTCAATATGCTTGTCCTAGCATGCACAAACTGATTTGTTAAGGAGGAATTCCGCTGCGTTAAAATGCAAGAAAGCTTCAAAATAGATTCAGATACTATCTACCCTCAGTCCTTCCTGCCAATCGTTGCAGTTTTGAATCATATCTTCTCTTTTCTTTTTTTTTTTTAAATCTCCCTTTGGCTGTGAAGCATCCATATAAATAGAGAAAATGAACATAAACAGGGGAAAGTGTGAAACTTTATATATAGAAAGTGCTGCTAAATGAACAAAATAAAGTGAAAATTATAAAGATCTTTTCCCCTAACATTATGCTGAAGTTTAAAGTATTATCTGAAACAACAGTAAGTAAAATATTTTCAGACACAAGAGTGATTTTGAAATTGGCGTTAATACAGTTTAGAACCACTAAGCCACTGCATCTAGGCAATTTAACTGAGATATAGAAAGCTTTCATTTACTGAATACTCTTCATTGCCAAACATGATGCGGTAATAAATATGAAGGCAAACGAGCAAGATTATTTATACTACACATTTTCAAAGTTGCTTGCTTAAAGATTTAGCACAGTAGTAATTACAGGTATACTTTGCTGAATTACAATAAGTTATTCTATTTAGTATTTTAATTTCATAATGCAAACAAATTAAGATGTCAGGATATAAGAATTTGTTATTTTTGGCTTCGCATTCAGCTGTTCTTACAATGAAATATCATACTCTTTGTGATGACAATGTATTATTATAGGTGATGCCGGTAATGACACACAGTGAAGCCACCTAACATTTTCCATGATAAGATCCAGTTTTTTTAAGTTGCTTACATCTTTAGCATAGTTCACCCATTCAGGCTAAAAAGAAAAATATGTTAGATGTCTGTCTCAAGATGAATTGTGGGGGGAATTTTTCAGCAAAAAATGGTTCAGCCATTTCCAAGAAAGCTGTGGAAAAATAAGTTTTTGTCTGTCTAAAAAAGTTTCTACAAGATTTATTCTGAGAAGCTTTAGTACCTATATCAATTCCTCCACCTTGTGACTGGGAAATTTGGAAATAAAACATTCTAGACGACCTCATCTTTAGAATCAATCCTGGAGATGCTTATTTGGCAATCAAAGGCCTCTTTTTCAACAGTCTCAATCAAATTCCCTATTGAATTCTAAAGCAACTATCATTTTATTTGGACTTTACAAGCCTTAATAGCTTGGCTGTTCCTCTAGCCTCATTCTCATACAGAGACCAGTAAAGTATAATTTAGAGATTGTCGTTTATGCATAGTAAGAACAGATGGGTATTTTCGTTGCTGTGGCTATTCCTGGAAATAGAGTTGAAAGTCAAAGAGTAGTTAAAGACAGACAAGCTTTTATAACACCTTTGAATAAACTACTCATTTGCAAAAAACTCAAAAGTTTGTTCAATAGGTATAAAAACACTGTGAATCCACTTTGAGAAGATTCCAAGAACAAAAGTAAATTGAGTGTAGGACACCTCACAGCCATTAGTTTTACAGCTTGCTCACAGTAAAACAATTCTAACCCAGAAATCTCTAGTCCAGTGAGTCTCAACGGTTTTTTTTTCTCAACTCTTGCTGGTGGCCGCACAGACAATTTTTCCTAAAGGACTTAACTTTAGGAAAAACAAATAAATATGCATATATACATGTCGAAATCATTGTAATTTATTTATGATGGGGTTTTTTCAGACTCAGTAATAAAAATAATGTACAGTGGTCTGTATTCTTTACTGGACCTAAACAGAATAGAAACACAAATAAGGCGCTTTGCATGTTATTGTTTTTTTATTGTTGTTTCTTTTGCTTTTTTGGTTGCTTAAAAAAAAACTTAACTTGCTAGATAGTAAGTCTGCTGCAGTGAAAAGTGATATTTGTATGTTTGTTAACAATCACTTTTCATAGCGGACTTACTCAGCCCCAGCAAGCCCTGGGAGAAATTAAGCCCTGGATGGGGAGATGGGCAGGGAGGCCATAAGGCCCAGGGACAATGGCGTGGATGGTGAGCCTGGGACCAGAGCCTGGAACCAGAGCTTGCTACCGCATGTATGTAGCCCGAAGCCCTGCAACCGAAGCCTGCCCTCCACCCCCAGAAAAGTGGGGAATTCACCAGCTGCCTGCACCTCCAGCTTTTATGTCTCCAGAGGGGGGCAGGGCCCAATCCCCGCTGGTGGCCCTGGGAGAGGGCCCACTGCTTCCCCCCTCCCAAATCACAGCCCAGGAGGCTATAGCTGCAAGAAAAGCCCCTGGTGGCTGCATGCAGCCACGTTGGCCACATTTGAGAAACACTGTTCCAACAGCACCCATTTTGACTAAGAGAAAGTGAGCTAAAATTGTATTCAAGTCCTATTAGATATTGAAATTTAAACTTCAAACAAAATGGTGAAATTATTGTGATATAGCTCTTTAGATCATCACCATGGCAGAATGAACACATCTTATTTAGCAGTTTAAGATAAAAACAAGTTGAAAAAAATCAGTAGTGAAAAATATTTTTCTCCTAACATTATGATGCATGGTCTTCAAAGTACAGTTTCTGAAAGTGCTGACAATCCAGAAAGGCAATAGTCCAGAAATTTAGAAATTGTTGAAAGTCCACTTTCAAAGAACTTTAGTTTGAACAGTTCAGAAAAATGACAAATGATTGGCCAATCATTACCTGTATTCCTTTTTTTGATTATTGAAGAAGTTGGTATTTAAATGAAAGCTTTGCCTCTGGTTTAACATAGCAATGAAGTCATAATCCCATGTTTATCAGTCTGTTGCTATGGGAATGTATACATCAGATTCAGCACAATGACTTCACATCACATCATCAAATAGGAAGAAAAGAGTCATTGCAAAGCAACCTATTGATTTAGGGGATTAGTAATAGGAGAGGAAACCATTTCCAGTTCCATGGCTCAGCCAGCCAAGGAGAGTAACTATCTATCTGTTTGATGATCTATGTGAAATGAGTTGGTAGTTTCAATCCAGTTCCTTGTGGAGTCGTCCAAATCACAGACTATCACAACTGCAGAGACAGTCTTGTTGGCAGTTTCAGAAAAGAGATCAATCACTGAATGGACATGACACTTGGATCTCCCTCTCGCCCCTAAAGGAAACTCCTCCAAATGAGGGCAGATCAATGAGTGAGATGACAATGGTGCATTTTCAGTACCATTGTCTGTGCTATCTTTGAGATTCCAGGACCTTACTCTCCAGAACTGTCTTTCCAACATTTTTCCACGACAAATAGGCCAGCACCTTTTGTGAGCAACACATACTTAAGTTAATCATGAATATTTTGATAATTGGTTAACACAACAAGGAAAGCTATGACAAAGTGAAAGGTAAGACAAATATAATCAAATATATTTGAAAGTTATTCAGTAGGAAAGTGCTCCTTCCGTCTTGTTACTTTCAAAGTTAAGTAGAATTCCATAACAAAATATCAAGGGGGCAGTTTAGCAATCCAGTGGAAATGCAATGCACTGCTGCTATTCAGGGGATTGAAGTTCCAGACTGCTGAAGTCTGAAATACCCAGGCCAGATGGACAGAGCCCTAAACACACCATACTCAGCTCCTAGTATTTCATGGGTGAAGGTGGCAGCAGAAAAGGCAGGACAGAGAGTGGGAAGGTTGTAAGAAAACTGAAAAGGAGTAGTACTGATTCATTCTCTAGGGAACAAGATAAAAAATGGAACAGGTTTCAATATTAAGTGTCAATATATTAAAAATTTGTAAACAGCAACCTGGGGAAAAATAGATCCACTACCTCTATGGTACATGTACAGAGTCCCCTCTAAAGGAGGAATTTAGCCCACATAGGTTTTTCTGTCTACTGAGAAGGAAGGATCAAAGATAGAACAGTGAAAGGCTTACAGTGCATATGACCAAGGCCCCAATCCTGCAGACATGGAGACCTGGGCACATGTAGAGTTCTATTGACTTCAAGGAGACCTAGTACAGGATTGGGGTCCCAAAACAATATTTGAGTAAACTCTAATCTATAGTGTGTGAATCACCACATAAAATCATCACAAATAAAAACAGATATATAGCTATTGTTGCCATTAACAAGACTGTAAAAAGGAGTTTTAATTCTATGCTTAAGATTAAAAATCAAGAGATTTAAGAACACTTATGATTTCAGATCTCAAACGTGTTTGGAAAGTTCCATTTGTAAAACTGCCGGTGGAAAGAGAAAAGAGATTAGGATTTTTCTAATGTTAAGTGAACAAGTAAATTCTCCCCTTCCATGTTAGGTCAAAATAGCAGACTTCACTTGCATGCTTTGTTATATTCACAGCAGCCGAAAATTTCACCTAGTGTTGCACTTCATGGTCGTAGACAACTTGGGTTGAAACTTTTTCTCAGTCTACTCTTCTGCCAAGGGAGACTGTTTCTTGGCATAAGACTTGTCTATTACTGATGGTCAAGAGGATGCCTCACTGCCCACTTTAGCAATGGCAGAGAAATTTTCTTTAGGTTGGAAATGGTACATGTTATTTCTTCAGTAGCTCATAGGATTTCATGATGGATTACGTTTATTTTTCTTGCATTAAATTTTTTCTTTGGTGAAGCCTTTTTTGGGTGATTTGGTGAAGCCACAGTTTGGGTGATTTGTTGTTTTGTAAGGCTGTTTGCTGTAAAGTGAAATATGCAGGAATTATTAGCCTGCTTGACAGGAGTACTAAAAGTTTTTCTAAGAGCTCATTTCTCATTTGCTTTTGGCTGAAGGAGCACTTTAAAGCTTTTCTCTGATTACATTGTCACTAAATACAGAACTATATCTGAATATTTTCTCCATTGAAGCAACTCGCAGGGCAGTGTTAGTGTCAATAATACTCAGCCAATATGGCAGCAATGCAATCAAAACATACAAGAATACATAAAGTAATAAACTTTCTTGCATTTTTTCATATTTATCATAATATTGCTTTGGTACCTTTTATAGGATAGCTGCAGAAGTGACCGGCATGTTTTATCTTTGCAATACTGTGATTAGCAGAAGCATTTTTGTGATTTTGAACATATGACAATACCACCAGAATTGTGGATCGGCATGCTTTGGTGTGGCGTTTTTTATAAGACCAAAATATACCTAACCAATACATTTTGTGGCATACTTTCAAAGTTATTCACTCTCTTTGGTAGTCTCCACTGCTTTATTTCATATTCTGCTGGATGAAGGCAGAGATCAATTCCAGTGGATTAGTATACTTTTTTTTTTGGTGGGGGAGAGGAGGGAGAAAAAATACCTATGTACATTTTAGTACATAGATATATTTAATATTTCTCAAAATGTGGCTAACACAGTAGATCTTTTCCTAACAAAATTATATACACTGCATTTCTAGTCTAAAATCCATACTCAAGGAATTTATATCTTTGCAACTTAATTCTAACATGTTTTGAAGGTGGACTATATCATTATGAAATATTAACTAATTTCACATAACATTTTACATATAAAACTGGAGAGGAGACTAGGGCTAATATGTCCCTTCAGCTGTGCTAGGCACTGAAAACAAGGAGCTTCAATGCAAACCACTAAGCTATCCCTCCCCCTTGGGGGGAGGGAAAGCTCAGTGGTTTGAGCATTGGCCTGCTAAACCCAGGGTTGTGAGTTCAATCCTTGAGGGGGCCATTTAGGGATCGGGGGCAAAAACTGGGGATTGGTCCTGCTTTGAGCAGGGGGTTGGACTAGATGACCTCCTAAGGTCCCTTCCAACCCTGATATTCTATGATTCTAATACATAGTTTGAGAAGGACCATGTCAGGATCTCGGGGGGAAGAGGTAGATGAAGTGGTAAGTGAGGAAAATTTTAGAGGCTACATGTTATATAGATGTGAGGGGTGCAATGTGAGATTTTGAGGCCAGAGAGAAAGTGATTGGTTCTCTAAAGGAAAGATGATCAGAAAAATGAATCAGTGTTATAGCAGTTGAGATAGAAAGGAAGAGTCAAATTTTGAAGATACAGAAGAAACACTAGCAGGATTTGATAACAGACTGGATGTGGACAGCAGGAAAGGGAGGAGAATCTAATACAACCACAGGAAGGTGAACCTGAAGAATGGTAGAATTCTTGACATTCATACCAAAGAGACTGGAGGAAGAAAATCAGTTTTTTTCACCGTTTCATAAAAGAGTTTGAGTGAGCAACTGGGCATCCAGAAAAAAAGAAAGTGACAGATATTCCCTCGTGCAAGACTGAAAAGAGGAAGAGAAGTCGTTGTAGAAACAGTACTGTAAATAAAGCAACAAGTGCTGTTGAAGTCACCCAGCATCAGGGAATATAGTATCAAGGAAGGAACAAAAGATGGAGCCCTAAGGAACACCAATAAAGTGCAGAAGATAGGAACAGAGTTAATACAGTATATCACAAGTCACACTGGATATAATTAAACCACACATCACTAGTATTTCATATAAGGAGACAGTTGTCATGGCAACAAATGCAACAAGGCTTTCATGTTCAATACCAGACAGACATTTTATTTTTAATGATCAGAAGCAAGTCTCTTAAAATCTCTTTTATTCTGGAAAACATTTTTAAAAGCCATAGTGTTCTTCCTGGGTGTATGGTATGCAGACAGAAAATTATGATTTTATTAGGTTAAGCTATTACTTTTGTAACACATGTAGTCAGCTATGCTTAGTGGTTTTTATAAAATGGTTTACTGTTAGTTATGTATTTTGACATATGGTAAACAAAACACACACAAAAAGGAGAGAAACAACAGCATTAGGGAAAAATACCAGAAAAATCAGCAGCAATCCTGTTGAGTCAAGCCTTCACCAATTTTTAGGTTACAGCTGCCTCTGCTAATGTGCAATTCAAGTTCACTCTTACAGCAATAGTGTTCTTTTACTGCCATCTAGCCTCCGTTGATGAAGTTACAAAATAGCTGCATAAAAAACTGACCATCACCATAGGGAATTCAAGTAAAATTTTAAACACTTCTTTGTGAAGTACACAAATCTCACTGTTAACCTGTTAACATTTTTAATGTACAACTTAATTAGAACCACAGCCCCTAGCAGAATCACGTCCTGGTACATAATTAGGGCTTCCAGATACCATGGTAATACAAATGTTATGCCTAAATAAATCGGTGGAAAATAAAAATTCTGATCAACGTTATAAGACTTTTTCCAAAAGAAAAGTGAGTTTTTTACTCCAGAGGAAAAACCAGCCCTATGTTTGCATTTTAGCTATAAATAATGCAATATTATAAATTAACCAGTAATAAATAAGCAATTTTCTTTGATACCCTTAACCAGAGAGAGCACCCACAATATGGATGATAAACTCTCTTCTACTGTCTACCAGATTGGCAGCTGGATGAGAATTGGCTACCCAATGTTCAACCTGGAGGGAAACTGCAGCAGACGGAGGTAAAAAGCTGGATAAACTGGCAGAATTTTTATCATCGGCCTAGAGTTAAGCAGTTTGCCCACATTGTGTTACACAAATTAACCACTCTAGGTAGCAGCAGGAGGTATGGCTTTCTCCTAAAATGCAGTTGGCATGAGGCTGTAATCTTTTCTTCTGGAGAAGGACCTTGCCAAATTTTGAAAGACACTTAAATAGATGAAGCACTGAAAATAAACTTTGGTAATTGCAGAGCTCACCTACACTATAACCATCACTAAATCAGTGAACCAGTGAACAAACAGTTATAACTTGAGGAAAGAACTGAACCGTGTCCACAAAACCAAGCAAAAAACCTCGAGGAGATTCACTGGTCTACAATTTTTGAGAAGTCGTCTGCTTCAGAGATAAAATGTGCTATTTAGTATGTATTTTGATGTGCTGAATTCAAATATGACAATTAAAACAACTGATTGGCTACTGTTTCTAAGATATTTAAGTTTTTACATTTTATGTCTATGTATATTGTGTAGATAGTAGAGTTTTCATCATAAATTGTAAACCTAGGTCTTTTCATGTGTTTATGGTTGCTTTACATGATACTATTTCACCTGTCCTGTTTATGTAACACTTTAAAAATCAGCAAAGGGTTATATGAATAAAATTTATTATGAAACAAAAGGCAAAAAACTATTATGTGCATATTTTAGTCCTATTTAGTGTCTACTCGGCGCTTCTTGGCTTGTCTTTTGTATTCATTAAATGGAGCATCTCTTGTCACTGTCCAGCAATAGTCTGCAAGCACTGATGGGCTCCATTTGCCCTGACAGCGTTTCTCCATTGTTGCAATGTCCTGGTGAAATCGCTTGCCGTGCTCGTTGCTCACTGCTCTGCAGTTCGGTGGAAAAAAATCTAGATGAGAGTGCAAAACATGTATCTTTAGTGACATGTCGCAACCATGGCTTTTGTATGCCTTGAGGAGGTTTTCCACCAACAACCTGTAGTTGTCTGCCTTCTTGTTTCCGAGAAAATTTATTGCCACTAACTGGAAGGCTTTCCATGACTTTTTTTTCCTTGCCATGCAGTGCATGGTCAAATGCATCATCTCGAAGAAGTTCACGAATCTGAGGACCAACAAAGACACCTTCCTTTATCTTAGCTTCACTTAACCTTGGAAATTTTCCACGGAGGTGCTTGAAAGCTGCTTGTGTTTTCTTAATGGTCTTGACAAAGTTCTTCATCAGACCCAGCTTGATGTGTAAGGGTGTTAACAAAATCTTCCTTGATTCAACAAGTGGTGGATGCTGAACACTTTTCCTCCCAGGCTCCAATGACTGTCGGAGTGACCAATCTTCCTTGATGTAGTGGGAATCTCTTGCACGACTATCCCATTCGCAGAGAAAACAGCAGTACTTTGTGTATCCAGTCTGCAGACCAAGCAAGAGAGCAACAACCTTCAAATCGCCACAAAGCTGCCACTGATGTTGGTCATAGTTTATGCACCTCAAAAGTTGTTTCATGTTGTCATAGGTTTCCTTCATATGGACTGCATGACCAACTGGAATTGATGGCAAAACATTGCCATTATGCAGTAAAACAGCTTTAAGACTCGTCTTCGATGAATCAATGAACAGTCTCCACTCATCTGGATCGTGAACGATGTTGAGGGCTGCCATCACACCATCGATGTTGTTGCGGGCTACAAGATCACCTTCCATGAAGAAGAATGGGACAAGATCCTTTTGACGGTCACGGAACATGGAAACCCTAACATCACCTGCCAGGAGATTCCACTGCTGTAGTCTGGAGCCCAAAAGCTCTGCCTTACTCTTGGGTAGTTCCAAATCCCTGACAAGGTCATTCGGTTCACCTTGTGTTATGAGGTGTGGTTCAGAGGAGGAGGATGGGAGAAAATGTGGGTCCTGTGACATTGATGGTTCAGGACCAGAAGTTTCATCCTCTTCCTCGTCTGACTCAAGTGAGAATGATTCTGGTGCACCAGGAACCGGCAGTCCTTCTCCGCGGGGTACTGGGCGTATAGCTGATGGAATGTTTGGATAATGCACAGTCCACTTTTTCTTCTTTGACACACCTTTCCCAACTGGAGGCACCATGCAGAAGTAACAATTGCTGGTATGATCTGTTGGCTCTCTCCAAAGCATTGGCACTGCAAAAGGCATAGATTTCCTTTTCCTGTTCAACCACTGGCGAAGATTTGTTGCACAAGTGTTGCAGCATATGTGTGGGACTCACCTCTTGTCCTGATCTCCAATTTTGCAGCCAAAATAAAGGTGATAGGCTCTCTTAACCATTGTGATTATACTGCGCTTTTGTGATGCAAAAGTCACTTCACCACAAACATAGCAGAAGTTATCTGCACTGTTCACACAAGTACGAGGCATCTCTGCTCACTTTGGCTAATCAGAAATGTGTCCCTTTGCAAAATCAAACACTGACAAATAAGAGAGCACGACACTATGATTTCTAGAGCTGATATAGGGCAATTTGTTCAGCAGAGTGATGTAAGCTTCGTTATGACTGCATCATCCATGACTTCTAGGAATAACATGATGCAATTCATATCATGTATGACGCAATACCAGCTTCAGATTGCATCATTCATTGTTTTGCCTAAAAAGCAAGTACTGTCCAAACCCAGTCATAGATTTATTCATAGATCCAGTCAAAGATGTATTTTAGTCATTTCTGGTTTAAATTGAGATCCCTTCCCTTTATAACTCACTTATCCTCCGCCATTCCCAAGTCAAGGGTCATATATACTGACCCAATAGCATGTCTTGAAAACTAGAGCCAATCAACAATTTTAAGCATCATTTTCGTTCTCAGTGACCCAGAATTAGTAAAGTTTGACTACATTTATTTCAGAAGCATTTTGGCTGTAGAGCAGTGTTACCAAGTGTGACAGACCCAGACAAGTGGGGTACAGAAGTCTGATAGAAGGTAAATATACTGGCCATTGGATGAATAGTTTTCTGTTCCCTGAGTGACCGGAGCAGGGGCTGCACTAGAACAAGCAGGAACTTTCTGGAACCAATTTAAGGCAGGCAGGCTAATTAGGACACCTGGAGCCAATTAAGAAGAACCTGATAGACTCAATTAAGACAGGCAGGCTAATCAGGGCACCTGGGTTTAAAAAGGAGCTCACTTGAGTTTGTGGGGTGACGGGTGAGGAGCTGGGAGCAAGAGGCACACAAGACATTGAGAGGGAGAAGAGTTGAAGGACTGAGGAGTACAAGCATCAGCAGACCATCAGGAGGAAGGTCCTGCAGTAAGCGTAAAGAAGGTGTTGGGAGGAGGCTGTGGGGAAGTAGCCCAGGGAGTTGTAGCTGTCACGCAGCTGTTACAGGAAACCCTATAGACAACTGCAATCCACAGGGCCCTGGGCTGGAACCCGGAGTAAAGGGCGGGCCCGGGTTCCCCCCAAACCTCCCAACGCCTGATCAGACACAGGAGGAATTTTACTGTGGGTTCTACCAGAGGGGAAGATCTCTGAGGCGATCAAAATCCGCCAATAAGTGCAGGACTCACCAAGGTAGAGGAGGAACTTTGTCACACAAGGCACTGGTTAGGTCCTGTTCATGCTACAAATTTTTACCATATTGAAACACAGCCCTGTGACTCAGTTAATCTTAAAATAACGTTAAATCTATTTGTATTCAGCTTCCTCAATACAATATTGTGCCCAGTTCTTACACAAACTGTCTTGCAGTTTTAATCTGCTCAATACACTTTTTCCAAATAAAACCAAGTAAATCAATTTCTCCTGGATTGAAATTTTTAAATAATATGACTTAGTCCAACCTTGCACTGCAAAAGCTGCTACCACTATAGAAAATTTCCTATCACTATATAGTTTAAGGCAGCGTTTGCCAAACTGTGTTCCGTTGAACACTGGTGTTCTGCACAATGTGAATAGGTGTTCCATGAAAGAATTGTAATAAAAAAAGGGTCTTTAAATTTGATGTACTACTTTATATGCGCTTTCCAGTTAGAAATTGTTAGTTCAAGTTATTTTAAATGTGTATTTTTGCTTTGTTTTATAAAATAAAATATATTTGAGCATAAATAATGCAATTTTTTATTTGAAAACCAAACGACTACAAATAATATTATACGTGTTCCGTAATAGGCTAAAAAGTGTTCCATGGCCAAAAAAGTTTGGGAAACGCTGGTTTAAGGGATGTTGATATAATTACTTGCAGAGTCAAATATACTCAGTCACTATGTTTATATTAAGGATAAAATGAGAGCTGCAGTTATCTTTATATACTGTTACTGAATTTGAAATGCAAAGAACACCCAAAGGAAAATGTTGCTCCCTTGTGATAGTTATGTACATTAAAGGCATTGAACAAATGATGTGGTGATATGCTAATAGAGCTTTGGCCACATTGGTTGATTCCCTGTCACTGAGGGAGAAAACCTGGCTCTATTGAAGTCAATGGGAGTTTTGCCATTGACTTCAATAGGGCTAGGATTTCACTCTTGAGTGTTCACAAAAACCTAATCAAATTAAAATGCATTAAATTTTTAGAGCTGAAGGTACAGAGGAAAACAAAATGGAGGCTAACTTTATCAATCATCAAGAGCACACAAATGAGTATTACAAAAAGTAAAGATTTATAAAACACTGTTCGGCAGAAGTACACACACACTTGTAAAATACTTACAAAACACTAGAAAGTCACATTACGCTGTAATTTTGTGAACTTGTCAACACACACATAGTTGAAAGGAACACTGACTGACAATCTGAAGTTTTTTTTAAACTGACTGATTTTCCGTTTTCTGATAGAAGACCTTAATTGTAAGTCCTGATATATTTTACATATTTCAAAAAGGATAACAGATTTGCTTGCTCCCTCGTTGATGTTTGGAAGGGCCTTTTGTACAAGCCAGAGAGCAACAACCAAACATACTAGCACCCGCCTCTCCACCCTTTTCTCTGTGTACACTCCTTCCTGTTCTCTTCAGTTTCAATTTACCTGCTACCTTTACTAGTACATACTCTGTGCAGAGTCTGAGGAAGGTCATGGATCATCTGTAAAATATTAAAATCATCAATACGGACGACCATGTATGAAATTAAAGATTTTTTTAAAAATCTGTTCTAGAAATTTTAGAGGGCACTCGTAACAGTACAAAGAAAATTTTCAACTAGAAATTTTTAATTTTAGAAGTTCATGCTACAAACCTCACTTACAACCCTTTGAAATAAAAGGAAATACTAATTAATGTTTGTGCTAGTTTAAGACCTCACTTGACAGCACCACTTCAGCTATTTTCTCCCCTACTTTGTGACTTTAAGAAGTGACTAATGGAAGGAAGACTGGAACTGATTAAGCAGAGTTGCCATGCTAGTCTTTTTCACATCAACTTGAATAGTAAAGATTTACTCTGTCAGTTCTAATTCAAGCTACTGCATCAGATGCATAAGCTTTCCCACTGCAAAGGAAAAAAGGTTATTTGCCAAAATAACTTGTTCACCGAACATCATGCTTCATGGAACACAACTACAAGAGTCTTGTACCTAGTCATATAGCCATACAACCTCTTAATGCAGTATTTGATAATTAAGGATGTGCAGGACTTATGTGATGTATATGTTGCTGTGAAAGATATAAATACCACCTCATATAATCATCCTTTAGTTTCTTGTATGCCAGGTTACAAACACCACTCAAATTTGGCTCAGCCACCCCTCTGTCACTGTCCTATGCCCTCCTGCCCCACCTTGTTCAATTCACATCCCATTTCAAAAGTATTTGGAAACACATCCACGTCATCCCCTTCCCTAAAGCAAGGAAATAATTTGGACCTCATATACCTTTCCCAGTAGGTGGCACAGGCTCCCAATTATTTCCTCGCTTCAGGGAAGGGGATGAAGCAGATGTGTTTCCAAATGCTTCTGAAATGGGACAAGAATTGAACAAGGTTGGGCAGGAGGACATGGTACAGTATCTGGCTTCATCTCTCAGATTAGGGTTTTGCTGGTGCAATCTCTCCATATTGATCTGATATTGATACACCTTCTCCCTTTCCTCTGGCTGTTTGTCCCTCTCTCTTTAGAAGTTATAGGACTGATGTATAGGGGAAGTTCTCATGAGCCCCATCTTACCCCTGTCACACAGAAATCTTTGGCTATGAACTTGATACCTGGTCCTCCCGCTTCCATCTCCCATCCAGTTTTTAGGGCATGCATGTGGACATCTTTGCTAAACACTTTCCTTTTATTATTTCAGCATACTTTATAGATATAGAAGGCAGACATATTGTAACTAACAGGTGCTTGAAAGGTAAACCTCTCACCTTAGGCAATGTATATGTTCCAAATCAAGGGCAAGCTTCTTTTTTAAAAAAACATTTTTTTTTAGGGATTTAGGAAACTTGAGAGAAGGGGACATTATTCTACTGGGGGATTTTAATAAAGTGCTTAATCCCACTTTCCATTGACCAAATGTACAGAGAGAACATTTGGAAGGAGCAAGTGCAAATCTGTTGCATCACTTAGAAAATAAGGAACCAGTGGATGTCTGGCGGGAAATGAATCCAGATGTCAGGGACTATACATATTATTCTGCTACTCATGGATCTTATCCCAGGATTAATAGGATTTTTGTTTCTAGGACTTTGGCTAATTTCATCAAAAAAGCTAGTCTGGGATTTATGCCCCTACATATATTAGATTAAGAGACTGGGATTCAGTAGAAAAACAAAAGGTCTGGCATTTGAATAGTGCTTGTTTGTATGACTTCCTCAGAATTTAAGAGCTGGAAGAAGCTTTTTCAAAAATATACAGAAGAACATGATAGGAAGGGATCAATAAGTGTTCTCAGGGATGCTGGAAAGGTAGTGATGAGGGGGATCCTTACAAACAAAACATCACACCCCAAAAAGATAAAAGCTTTTGAAGAAGAGCATTTGGTTAAAATCCTTGTTTTGGAAGGTAGACAAATCTACTGGAGAGTTAAGGAAATAACTGAAATAAGAGGAAAGATTTCTCAGGCTGTTCCCAACATATTAAACACTTAGATACATTAAAAAATATTATAAAAAGAGCAATAAAGCTTTAGGCTTTTAGCCAAAGAGTTAAGAGAAACAGGATAAATCAACCATATTTCTGATTAGAAACAAAAAAGGAAGATTTACTAATTGGCAAACAGATCTGAAACATTTGCTAACTTTTTCCATACTTTCTACAACTCAGAACTTCTAAATCCTGAACTATATAAGGTAGCCTCAATAAAGTGGAGTGTCCTCAAAGTTATTTTTGTTTCAGTGCATTCCTATTAGTGTCCTTGACATGACATCAAAAAGATGGCATGATACACTATTAAAATATATATGGAACATAAAAGACAAAGGGGTTGTTTAAAAGTTCTATGTTAGCCTACAGAGTGAATGGACTGGCTTTCCCTAATTTGGCTTATTATGTATCCCAATTAAAAGATGTAATATACTGGGTTAACAGACCATCCAAATACTGGGTAAAACTCAAAGAAGACTGAAGCCACCAAATATAGCTATTCATAGTAATTGTTGGGTTAAAAAGAAACTTATGACACCAAAAATAAAATCACCATTCATCCATACCACATTAGCAGCTTTAGACAAATATTTTTACATTCCTGTTACCAAGGCCCTCTCCCTTAGCTACTTTCATTAATAAATTAGGTATGTATCCCTAAGCAATAGCAAAATGACAGTTTGTTGAGGGTAAGAGCTGAGATGACAATTTGGACAGCTATTCCTGGGTCCTGATCTGAAGTCATACCAAGCAGTTTGTAATAAGGTATACAATATAAGGATCCCATATTATCAGTATTTACAAGTCAAACTTTTATTGCGAAATCTGGGTATGAGGTGGCTCTATTTAGACCTTTAACCACATTTGAGGAGTTGACCCAAGAGCAAGTTGAAACAAGAGATTTATTTTTTAAGATACATACCATTTTGACTGAAAAAGATGTTGATTATAAGACACCCAAATGAAAAGATGGGAGAGGGATTTGGACAAAAATGGATCAGATGAATGGGTTTCTATGTCGGAAAGAGTGAGTGTGACACATCACCTCCATATTGGTGCACATAACAAAATCCATGTGGTGGGTATTGGGACGAGGGGTTCGGAGTGTGGGAGGGAGTTCAGGGCCGGGGCAGAGGATTGGGGTACAGGCATGTGAGGGTTCCAGCTGGGGTTGCGCACTCTGGGATGAGAGGATCAGGGCTGGGGCAGAGAGTTGGGTGCAGGGGGTGAGGGCTCTGGCTGGGGGTGTGGGCTTTGGGTTGGTGATCGGGATAAAGGGTTTGGGGTGCAGAAGGGTGCTAAGGGGCTATGGTGAGGAGAGAGGACTCCCCCCACAGCTCTCTCCGCCCATAGCAATTTAGCAGACAAAGGTATAACAAGATCCAATTGCTGGAAGTTGAAGCTAGACAAATTCAGTCTAGAAATAAGGCACCGCTTAAAAAAAACAAAAAACAAAAACTGTAATGGTTACCAATCACTGCATAAAACTTACCAATTCTCCATCACTGGCAACTTCTAAATCAAGAATGATTTTTTCCCCCTAAAATAAATGCTCTAGTTCAAGCACAGCTATTGGACTTGAACCAGGAATCTACATAGGGAAGTCCTGTGGTCTGTTTTACAAAGCAGGTCAGTCTCGACTGTCACAATGGTCCCTTCTGGCCTTCAAGTCTGAATCTCAACAATTAATCCTTTCAGAACTGGGAGGAATGCTGTGCAAATCTTACAAACAGCCCTTGGATCTAGGACATTTATATGTAATCTGGCTTCCTGTGAAGTCCAGAGGCTTCAGGTTTGACTATTGTCTACGAGGGCTGCCAGCCCTACACTGGAGGCATCCACCAGCAGTCTTTGTTGACAACAGAGGAGGGAAGGGTTCTTGCTTGCATACTATGAGGATCTTTCAACAATTTAATGACAGGACTATCCCCATTTCACAGATGGGCAATCAAGGCATAGAATAAGTGACGACTGCTCAAGATCACATATTGAACCTGCATCTCTTAAATCACAGGCTAGTATCCTAACCATAGATTACTGCAACTTAGTTGAGTATGAAGTGCTGCAGAGAATCTAGTGGAACAGTTTCTGATCCTACTTGTAAGTGCTCAGCTCCCCCCTCCTCTGATCACTGACTAAAAGACATGTCAGGGTCTCTCCGGTTAAACTACGATCTGCTGCTGATAGGGAGGGTAAAGAGATGGGGCCTATCAATCCTTACACCAACTGCTGAGCTGAGGATTCTCTTACTCCAGTCTAGAAATGGTCCTGAGTACAGAAAAGGATTGGAGGATGAGGAAAGATTCAGATGACTTCTTCCTCTAACTCATCTTGCTGCTATCTTATGCTCTCCAGCTCCTAACTTTAAGTATGTCTTGCTTACTCTCGAGACAAAAACCTTGAGAAAATGTTTTTAAACCTAGATGTCACCCTATAAGTGAAAAATTGGGATTTTTTTCTTCGAAGATCATTAACCTCTCTGTTAAAATATTTTTCTTAAATAGGTCATGGCCCCAGCTACTTCAGGACCATAGCCTTTACTTTCTGTTATAGAACAAAGGCCTGGCCTCTCATGAGATCAGAAGTGATGATTTACTAAGTAAACAAAGATTAACTAAATTTCTGTTCTCATAGGGTGATCAACCCCTTTTAAAAACAGTTCCCATCGCTCAGAGCACCTCATATATAGTGGTTGAAAATAGTCATCAGATGGTAATTCCATGAAAGAATGGCAATGTATACATTAACTTGCATATAAACTAATACCTCAAACCTAATCCAAAAGGAAATATCCCCACAAGAATACTGACCTATAAAAATTGAGGTTTAAGTGTGCGCGCGCACACACACACACACACACACACAGTATTACAGAGTCACCAGCACGGAAACATTGGTAACAGCCCAAAGAGCTTACCTCCTGACCTAAGCAGATGAAGGAAACCTCCCCACTGCCCCCTCCCCCCCAAAAAACCCAGTAGCAGTATTGAATGCTGAGAAACTCTGCATTCCCAGAGATCACATCTCTCCTGATGCCCAGCTACTATCCTAGCATGCAGAAATGTAAGCTAGGATTTCTAAATGCTATGCTAGTTAACAGGGAGGCTGGAGAAGGAGGGCTAGAGAGGCTGGGAACACAAAGTGGTTCTGCATGGTTTTGGGGAGGGGTTGCATGTGCACATGCATCTCTTTTTCACCTGTTCAGCAACTAGTAAAACTCCAGCGTAACAGGCCTCCCACTTCCTGTATAGTCCCTCATGCCCAGAGTTCCTTTTGCAGCAGCCTCCCTCTGTTTTCCCTCTTCAGGACCCCTTATAATAAAGGCTATGGTAAGTCCTACCACCCTCCACTTTAGGCTGGTTTAATACCTCCAAACTGTTCCAAACAGTTCCACCAATAAGGTACATACTTATTTTTGACTCTTCGGTCATCCACAGGGAGTTCCTCCCCTGCCACAGCCTGCTCTTCACAGGGTCACTTCTCATAGCTGTCTCTCCCAGGAGTTTAGCCTTCTGGTCCTAGCCTCCTTTTCTTGCCAGTATTTCACCTGTTCTGAGGGAGAAGGCAGTCTACATACCACCTTCTTTCACAGAGCTCTCAAGTGGCTGGAAAAAAGGATAGCCCTGCCCCACGCTACACTGCAAGGCTCCTGATCCTGGGCATCCTGGGGTTTCCCCTACCCCAACTCCCAATTCCCCAGGGCCTTTTCCTCTCTTCCACTACAAGACCATTTCCTTGTTCATACCAGTTCCCTAGAACATGGTCTTCTGGCCCGCTCTCCTCTTAAAGGGCCAGTATACCCCATTAATTGCAGCCCTTTTGTCATATGAAAGGACTTCACTAATATCATGCCTATGAAACATTAGTTCTGTAGTCCCTTTAAACAGGACAGGTTCAGTAAAGAGGATACATTCTCCTTTTGATTTCCGTATATAAGAGCACATATGATAAGTGTCTTGTCATAGCATTCCATGAAGTGAACCATCCAAATGTAAGTCACCAAAACCTCTCTATAAACAAATATAAACCAAACACTTGGTCAACTGTTCTCATAATGAATGTATATGGTGCAGTTTCATTTCAAACATTGAGTTCTTCATATTAAGCCATAATTTTAATGTATATAATTTACTTGAAAGTATTAGCTGCAATAGAAAAACGTAAGTGGAAAGGGAGGCCCTAGACAATTTTCTTTTTCTGCTTTGGATATTAAAAGTAAACATTTTAAAACTACATACATTTGACCAAATAACACCATGTTACTTGATTCTTGCCTGCAGTTCGATGTACCTCTCTCCCTCTTCCCCGTGGTTTAAATTAAGCTAGGATATAGAAAAATTCAGATTGAACACAAATTGTACAGAATATGCAAGTGTTACACTAAACAGCCCTTATTTAGATTTATGACAGTATCAATTTGAAATGTCAAACTAAAAATTGAGAGAGTTTGCTTCCCAGAAGGATCTTACAGCATAAGTGAAATACTTTAAAAAGCTAAGACAAGCTAATTGATACTAAATGATTTGTAAGTAATTAAGTTACAGTAATGGAAACGTATAGAGTATTATGGCTAAGTAACCTTTCACAATATCATTCATTTTAGGAAGTTACTCTTTTAAAAAAAAAAAAATGTTGAGGGGAAAAGTTTAAAGCAAAGAGTAACTTTCTTCAACATCATATTTCAGCCTGATTATTTAAACTTTTTAAAAGGTGGGTAATGTTTAACCTGAAAAAGGGCTTCTTGCATCTAATAGATGCTAATACAGAAGCTCCCTTTCCAGCAGAGATTTTAGTCACTGAGGAAATCTAAATATCAGAAGATTCCAGAAATACCCTTAACCTGAACCAGTACAAGATCTTCAACTTGAATTTACTCCTCTTGGGCTCCTTTGCACTGGAAAATGGTATTTTATTAAAAAACCCACAATATTAAACACAACTTAGCACTCAGTGTAGATAAAAACTGGCATTTAATATTGTGTCTACTGCTCCTGGTTGACAATCAGCTGACAACGTTAAACATGGTCCTTATCTACAAACATGTTAACATTTTCTCACACAATGTCATCTTCCAGCGGGGAGAAACCAGGCAGGGATGTTTTGAGAAACCTTTTAACACTAACAACCATGATGTTTTTGTTTAAGTAGAAGAGGTCAGGGAGAATGTCCATTTAGGTTGTGTATTTCAGGCTATGTTAATTCAATGAATATTTTTAAAAAAGAGTTTCCAAATCAAACATGTAAAGAATTAGCAATTTGTGTATGTATTATACAAGACTAAACTTATTTGGGGGGGGGGGGGGATATTGACAGTTCAGGCCAAGGTTATATTTCAAAGGAGGAGATAATGAGAGGTTTTGTTTACTGTGCTCCTATGAAATTACATGATTTCACCCTCAATAGCTATTACAAAGGTCACTGTGGAATCTACCAGACAGTTAACCCTCAGTTGCATGTGAATACCGTATTCTTACTGGGGAGAAGCTAATTCTTGGCAGCTGATACCTGAATAAGCATTATAAGCAAATCTGCAATAAAATATGTTATCAGGAAAAACGGGGATACAATTAACCTGTTAGAGTAATAAGCACCCAGGCATACCTTTGTGTGCTTAGTTCTATAAATTGGAAATCTTGTCTTGTCCAGTTTACAGAGACATAATAGTTTAGAACCACATTTAAGGCTTTTACATCTATTTTTGTAATCAGACCCTTTAAAAATTTCTGATTTCTTTTTTTAATTACAAGCCAGATTTTTATTACAGTTACTTCTCCAGTGACATTGGGATCAGGGGGGCCTTTAATTATAGGCATATCTTGGTCCCTATTTCCAAGCCTGCTGGTGACAGGACATACGTGAAGGCCCACAACAGGCAAGAACCTTAACTCATACCCCGCAGTTCTTTTAATAGTCAACACATTAGGCAGGATCCCATCTCCCATCAAAACAGCAACTGAGGGGTATTGAAGTCAATGCAAAATACCTTATGTTAGCATGTTGTACAGTTCAACGTGTGATATTACACAGTTCTTAATACTGTCTGTGATATTCCCACCAGAACTGGCCTTCGAGGCATCAATTTTCTCTCACTGAAATAAAGTGAATTAAAAATAGGGACAGCCTCAGCACATTGGTGCTATCTGAGCAGTGGGGATCAGCAGCTGTTGAAAGTAAAAGATGGTAAAAACCACGTAGTTGTTTTAAAGAGGGATTTGTTGAAAAATCCATGTAATCCATTGAACTAAACATGTAAATGGTCCATGTGGGATGATTTTTAGTCTAAATGTGACTTTGGGGAAAAATCTATGTACAACTTATGAATTATGGTGGATGTTATGAAATTACAAAATTGTGGTATCACAGAAAATCTCTACATGGATGTGCAATCCCCCATTTTCTGACATTGGCTGTAGCACATCTCTGCCAGACCAGGGACAACAGTCAGTTATTCAGCTATTCAGGTAGCAAAACCTTGAGCTAGCTAGTTGGCTGAAATTGGAAGAAACTAGTCCCTCCAATTTCTCTGCAGGGAGGGAGTGGAAAATCTTCAGCAGTAGAAGAAAAACCAGGTGGGAACATATAAACTCAAGGAACTCAGCCATACAGGAAGGCTTAGAATAGAGAGAGGGGCATGCTTTCATAGTGAGGGTGTCCTGTTTAACTGCAAGGCCAGCCGAGGTCAGAGAAATCAACCCGACCAAGAGAGGTTCCATGATTCTGAAGAAAAGCTGCATGAGGAGGATCCCAGAGGACTTTGTCCAAGCCCAAAAACCCCTCTCCAGAGTGGTGAAAAAACTGAGGCAGAGAAATGCATATAGATGTACTTATTTTGTTTAGATCTGTCTCTCTCTCATGCTAAGCACGAGGGCACACCCCGCCCACCCTCCACCCCAGGCCCTCCGGACCTTTTCATCGGGCCCCTGCCCCGGGGACCCAATGGCCCCCCCGTCCCTTCTCCATGAGCCGGCTGTACACCTTGCAGCCAGTCCGCTTTCAAACCGCGCCACGGAAGCATCTCTACACGCTCGTGCTCCATACCCTTCATTTCCTCGCCCTCGTGTCCCGCCCCGTCACAAAGTGGCGGGACCTTCTACCACCTCTAGAGGGTGAGGAGCCCCAGTGGGCCAGCCTCTATTCCACCCTGATACCGAGGCCCACCGGGGATGTCAGCTGGCGACTCCTTCATGGGGCCGTGAGCACGGGCGTGTATTTGGCACGGTTTACCCGTCCCAGATACCTGCCCCTTCTGTGGTGTGAGGGAGATCCTCGTGCACGTTTACCTGGAGTGCGCCAGGTTGCAGTCCCTATTCCGGCTCCTCACCAATATTTTGTTAAGATTTTGGCTGCACTTTTCCCCTCACCTCCTTCTCTATGCACTCCCTATCCGTGGCCCCACAAAGTCACGGGACCTCCTGGTCAATCTCCTCCTGGCCCTGGCTAAATTGGCCATCTATAAAACCAGGGAGAGGAGGTTGGCCGATGGAGGCTCCGGTGCCTGTGGGGCCTGTTTCCGATCCCTTGTCCGTTCACGCATCCAAGCAGAGTTCCTCTGGGCGGCGTCCACTGGATCCCTTGACGCCTTTGAGGAGCAGTGGGTGCTGTCCGGGGTTCTCTGCTCGGTGTCCCCGTCAGGCTCCCTTCTTTTAACCCTGTGACTGCACCCCTGACCCTGTTATTTCATTAGTTGTCCCCCGGACTCATTTGGATTCCAGGTCCTGTGGATCCTACCCTTAAGCTGGGGGGGGTCCTTTAGCAGTGGGCGGGTTTCCGCCCGCCCACTTCCCGGAACCCAATAGGTAAGTTAAGAGTAATGATGTTTAGAATCCTGCATGAAGTAACTCTGTCTGCCTTCATTATTGCATGCCCCTGAATGCTAAACTGCAAGCCCAGAGTACCCACACAGCTGGAATTATGGGAAAGGATGTGCTTAAACTATAGAAAGGCTGAGGGATATTGGTCAATATTGGTCCCAGGAATTAGGCAACTGGACTGCCAGGTCTGAGCAGGAAATCTTGACATAGGATCCCCATGCCGAGAGTGAGAGACCCCAGCCAGAAGCTGTGTCTGGACTCTGTTCACACTCAGGAGGCTTAAAGAGCACACAGCCTGGTAAGCATCCAGCCAGTAAGGGAACTGTGTGATACAAAGGATTTAATTTGTGTAAATCATATATTAGTGTTAGCATTTCAGTATCATGAACTATAGTGTGGAAACAGAAGAGGAATTTAGCTTATAAAAATGTAATTTATCCTCAGATACTCTGCATTTGGTTAGCAAGTTATCCAAGGAGATCGAAGACTTTATGAACATTCATATTAGTCTGCCAGACAATTTTAGGAAACCTCACACTGCTTCTTGTAACATTAAAGTATTACAACATTTCTCCGATCTCACATAAAATGGAGAGCCTATACTAGCGACAAGCAGCACATCTGTCACATTCTAGAGAACTAATGCCAGTGTAATCTGAATGTTCTCCTCCCAAGAATTAAGAACACCTGATGGTCAGTCATGACATTTTATTCCCACATGGTGCACACTGTTTAAACTTGGATTTTTCATCTGCCTCTGTCATGACAAAGATCAGCAGAACTGAGAAGGGTTTCAAAGTCCTGCAATGGCATCGACAACCACCAGCTTGGAACCACAGAAGTGCATATCTAGGAGCTCTAAATGCACTTATTCCTTTTTTAAAAAAGAACTAGCGCAAAATTAACTAAGGGAACAAAGAGAAGATGGAAGAACAATACTGCAATTATCTTAACACCTGCTGCATATAAACAAGGAAACCAAAAGTGGTTGTGTCACAAACATACACAGCCTTGCACTTAACATCCTGATCCAGACAAAGGCAAACACACAGACAGCCCCTAAAATCACTGCTTTGTGGATGGCTCACATACATTCTCAATCAAGAGCACAGTTCTGCAAAACAACATAAAACAAGATTTTTCTTCAAATGATCATGGTTACTTCTGCATTTTCAAGCTAAATATAATTAGTGGTTTATCCTGAAGTAATAGAGATAAAATGTAGTGCTGTATACAGTAACTGAAACCACAGCTGGCAAACAATGACCACTAAAAGGAAATTCAAGATGCATTGAGAGTTACAACTTCCCCCACAAATTCTAAGAACATGGCTGAAAATGTCTATGCACTGCAAGAATAAAAGCAGCATTATTGCTATTTCCCCCCTTTAAAGTTGAAACTTCAAAGTACATTAAGCACTAAAATTGTGATAAAGAACTAATTTTAAAAAGAGGTCAAACTCAGAAATAAAGAATATGTAAAATGACGTATCTAAATTCAGTGATGAACCCTGTTCAGGGGTTCTATTGAACGAATACTTGAGGGTTCAAAACTTGAGGGTTCAAAATTTTCTGTTCAAAACTGTGTACAACTCCCAACTTGGCAATGATCCAAGTTACATGTATACATCAAGAGAATAGCCAAACAGATCAGAGACGTAGGGAAGCAGAATTCTTCACTTCAGACAATATCTACTAGATTATCTCAAGTTTCTCATAAAATGTAAATAATAAATAAGTATATTCAATATTTACTACATCAAGATGTATAGCGCACAAGATGTAGTATCAGGATACCATTTACTTGTTTAACAGCTCACACACAACTAAGATTTTTGAAGAGACACTACTTCACTCAGGACATCTTTTGGTCTTATAATATTTTTTGATAAATTTTTAACATTAACGTCTACACAAAATTTTAATATATATAGATATATATATACACACATACATACATACATACACACACACACGATTGTGCAATGCACCACAGGAAATTAGCACCTGTTTAAGAGAGCCCAAAAACATTACACAATAGGTTAAAGACACATAGTGAACAACATCATAGGTAACTGAAACCTTTCAGCAGAATTTAGCTAGGACCACAGTGTCGCATCCCATAAGATGTTATCTTCCACTTGCACAGTGGTCCACAGAACCGAGTAGAGCACTGACTATGCAGAATCACCAGCTAGTTATCACTGACACCACTTCAACACACAAGTCTTCCCTGGATGACTCCCATCCCAGCACTGATCAAGACTGATCCTGCTCACCTTTTGAAGTATGACTAAGTCAGTCAAAGACTTAGTCATACTTCAAAAGGTAAGCAGGATCAGTCTTGAGGAGCTAGAGTTGCGGTCTCCAAAACAGGTGTCTTATGATCTAGAAAACTTGCTGACAGTGAGATGAAATATAGGTTCAAAGGGGATTTATTTAACAGATTGCAGGCCAGAGGAACCTGTTATTCCTGTTCCCAAGATCAAGCTCTACCTCAGGCTGAAGGGGCTGAGATCAACTACTCATCCTCTACGCTCCTAGGCTGACAGGAAATATTGAACATGCCAATTTGAGGAAAATAAGCCCGTTGTTGTTCCTTTAGTACGACATTGGAAGAGGAAGGTGGTACTCTAACCAAGCTCAGTCCACAATATCAGGAGTAAGTAAATGTTAAATATTTCACCACTAATTACTTTTTAAAATGCACACATTAGCTATAATACACTACCATTTATCTACATTCAAGTTCTATTAACTAACATAGTGCTATATGAAGGATACACTGTGGATTTGGATAGCTAGGATTTTCAGATAAAGGGAATTCAGATAACTGGAGTTAAAGGTTATTCTTACTGAAGATCCTTTGTCATTAGGTGGGCTCAGAATTTCTAGATTAGGATATATATTACAAAGATATAAACTAAGGAGTAACGAGGAAACGTAAAAAATTCTGTGAAAATTAACACTTTTTGCAATATATTAAGCTAACAAAAATTTCAAAGAGCTGTAAGAACATATACATACTATGCTGTTCATTTCTGAAGACTCATAACTTCCACATGGATGGACACTCCCAATGGGTTCCAACCCTTCTTCGTCCCACATGTATGTTCCATCAGAACTATCAGATGGAGAAAGTTCAAAAGAGGAACCAGCTCTGTAGTCCATGTCTGGAGAAATCAAGTTGTTCCCAATAGTATGCTTTGCGCTTTCATTCTTGTCATCTACTGCTTAAATAAAAACAAAAAACAGTAAATAATCCAAATAATTTAGATTAAAATTAGCACTTATGTTCTGTGTTATTAGCATGTAAAAGGATCTGAAAGGAAGTTGTGGCAATGGATATTAAAACAAACATTCTCTAAAAGTCATCAATGTTAAGCTTAGGAAAAGACAACACAACTTTTCCTCCTCCAGTATCAGGATGTTATAAACTCAATATACCCACAAGTACCTTCTACCAACCTCCAATTTTTTTCCTCTTCCAGTCCTGTAACAATTCTAACAGTGAAAAGTATTTCTTAAAAAGAACAAGTGACTTAAAAAATTGTGAATTACTCAAGTATGCTGAGCCCAGACAGATTTCAACTGGCAGAATAGTAATACCTCTCAAGAAAAAGGAAAACTTTTGCAATGAAATGCCCATTAATTAGTGGGAGAATGTAGGATATTAAAAAACTCAATAACTGTGCCAAACCATTTCTCCTTATGCAAAAGAACTTAAAAACGAAAGTTGTTTTCCAAGAGCTAGAGCAACCTTCCTCTACAAAAAAAACACTTTACTGACATTGATTATATTAGTCTAAGGGCTGGTCTACACTAACCCCCCAATTCGAACTGAGATACGCAACTTCAGCTACGTGAATAACGTAGCTGAAGTCGAACTATCTTAGTTCGAATGAAAACGTACTTACCCGGGGTCCACACGCGGCGCGCAGGCTCCCCCGTCGACTCCGCCTACTCCGTTCGTCGAGCTGGATTACCAGCGTCGACGGGGGAGCACTTCCTGGTTCGATTTATCGCGTCTAGACAAGGCGCGATAAATCGAACCCAGAACATCGATCCGACACCGGTCGCGTCCGAGGCAAGTGTAGACCTACCCTAAGTTACGTATCTACTATACATTTCTAGTAACAATGCTATGATTGAACAGACATAGTAAACCCATGTTTACAGGCATTTAAATGTGGCTGAGTTATTTTTTTCTGAACCTTTCTTAAATAGCAAGGTTCAGAAATAAATTAGTTGTCAATCGTGATTTTTTTTAAGAAGTTATTTTAACATGATCTCTCCCTTTTTTCTTACTGTTTGCAGGAACCTTGCATTCTGGCAGGTTCACACATCAGCAAGGTACAGGGCTTCTGCTGCAGAGAAAACATCTTGCTGATAATTTTTCAAAGACCAGCAGCCCAAAGAGACCCATGGGGGAGCAGAGAGAAAAAGGAGTAACATGTACCCCACCAAGAGTTTGGTAAAAAAGGAGAGAAACATCACTCCCTCTCATCCCAAAAGAGAGATGTTAGGAAGCTGGGGATGGGAAAAGAGACACGTATACAACAGACCACTACAAGGGAGTTCAGAGCCTGTTTTAGCTATACTAGCCCTGAGCTGTGCTCGATGTTCCTCCCACAGCCATCTGTGGAGAACCTGAAGGACCATTTGTTCTCCCCTCCAAGTAGCCTTTAAACTTCCCCCAGGAATGGGAGAGGAAACTGGGCTTGTGTCCCCCTCAATCAGTAGCTCCTCTGAGTGGGGCATTCACCCACCCCAACCTCAAAAGACCTGAGAAACTGAAATTGTCATGAATGTATTCCTCAGTGTGAACCAGTGCCTCTGATTTAAACAAGTTTGTTTTAGAAATCATGTTCTATGGTTTTCTAATGGCATAGATTCTCTCTTTTGCTTGTGTGCATAAAAGCATTTGTACAAATCTACCTGGGGGAAGGGGCATGCCACCTCCATGGTATGTTGATTTCCCCTGGCAGATGCCATCAGGTAGGACACCTTCCCCCTTCTGTAGGTGCTATATACATCTAAGTTACTGTTATGTGAAAAGGGACTGGGGATCTCTTTTGGAGATTGGGGATTTATAAAAGCATGTACAATGTGGTGGAGTTGTTTGCCACTGGAGCCATAACTTAAAATTCTTAACGTGTAAATTCCTAAACATAACACAATACAAAGTTATCCTTAGGAATTTGATGTTATGGCTCCCATGGCAAATAGCTCTGCCATAAATTTATAAGCATATATAGCCATAGGTGCTAGAACTAGGGGTGCTGCTACATCCCCTATCTTAAAGTGGTTTCCCTCATATACATGGTTTACAGTTTGGTTCAATGGCTCTCAGCACCCCCACTATACAAATTGTTCCAGCACCCCTGTGTATAGCATATTTATCTGTTAAAAGTGCTCTGACGATGTTTAGGCTATTATATTAGACACCTGTTTAGAACCCACAGTTCTAAGAAAGAGGGTAGAACAGGACAAAGCAGTAAATGATTCTCAATCTCACCTGGTGCGCCTGGTGTAGACAGGCAGGGCCCCAAGGTGTTTCTGGGGCAGGCCCAGGCCTTTTACTGTGTCAGGGTCAGGTGCAACCTCACCCCTGAGTCTGTGTCCCGGGAGAGGAGGGAACAGAAGCTGCAGGGTGATCTCCCACCTTCGTATAGCTAGTGACCTGTGCTCCCTATTGCCATGCTAGAGCCTCTGCATTTATTTATAAATAAAACTTGCAGAATTTTGCATAATTTTAAAATATTGTGCGCACAATTTAAAATTATTTGGCGCAGAATTTTTAATTTTGGCACAGAACGCCCTCAGGAGTAACAAGATAAAGTTAAAAAAATAGAGTACAACAAAATATTTACCAGAAACATCTATATCTGGCCACTCATCGGTGTTACAATGAGGCCTTTCACCTTCCTTGAGAGAAGTGACTGGATGTACTGGTGTTGCACCTCCCTGCGATAACTCCTCAATAGGGACGACTTCTTGCTTCACTTGTATTGTTCTGTTTGATTCTTCTAGATCTATAAAGTCATCGCTAAAGTCTTCACTCAGGTCATTCTTCTCAGAAGAGGACAAGGAAGATATGGATATTTCATCCACATCATCATTCATGCATATGACTTTAGAGCCATGCTTCCCCAGACTGTCATGAAGGGCTTCACCACATTCTGTTCGACTGTCATTTTCTATGTCTTTTTTCTCAATGGCTCCATTGACATTTACCGTAATCTCAGAGACCTCCACTATGCACATATCAGCACTTGTATTTTTGCTGTCATCCAAAATGATCTTTCCAGTAAACTGCTGTCTGGTAGGTTTCAGTAAAGAAGGACGACCCATTCCATACCCCAAAGAGGGTGATACCCTGGATCCATTTGAGAGCGATGGCTTCTTTAAACCAGAGGTTGATATAGCAGTGTATGGCCTGGTAAATCCATATCTTAAAGGTTCATTTCCACTGGGTACATCCAACTGTCCAGCATTTCTTGACAACAAGAAATTAGAGGTCAGAGTTGACCTCTGAGATGCTCTTATAGCCAGGTGCTGTTTTTGATAAGGCCTTGTAAGATCTACAGCTTTATTAAAGGAATGTGATCTGGTTAAGGATGCAGTGGGTAGGAAAGAATTCTGAATGGAATGTGAAAAACTTTGTGATCTAACCATTTTTTCACAATCATTGTCTGTGGATTGTGCCAAACTCTCTCCTGAACTGGTCCTGGTGGCACTGGAGTTAATTCTACGCCTCTGCAAATCTACAGATGACCTATTTCCATAAAACCCATTTAAATGTGATTTTGGAGCACTGAGTCCAGAATACGAAGTCCTGCCAAATAACGTACCTTTGGTGAATTTCGCTGAACTAGACAGTCCAGGCAAAGACTTTTGGTTTAATTCTTCTGTGGAGGACACAAACATGTTGATTTGCTTTGCTGTTTTTGATGCTACTGAAGAGGTGCTCTTCAAACCCACCCTGAGCACATCTTTACTAAATCCTCCTTGAGCGGGAGAAAACGTCTCAGAATCAGCTAGTTTTTCATTGGAATTCTGAGCAGAGTTAGACTCACCACCACTTTGATCACCAAGTTGATATTTATTTGATTTTTGCCAGCTAAAAGCAAAGGAAGACATACGAACAGTATCATTGTGCTTGCTGCAATTTTTGCCACTGCTGCTATGAGAATTCCCTGACAAGGGAACAGCTGTCCTATTTGGCATTGGCTGTAGGGTGCTCCCTAAAGATTTTGTTCCATACTTCGGTAACTTGGAAACCAAGGATGTCCTGATATGATTTTTTTCTTCCATGAGCTATTAGGTTCATTGGTCCTTGAAAGTTTCTTGAATCTGTGGAAATGAAAAAGAAGAAAATATTACATTTGAATTAAACAACTCAGGAGAACAGAATACAGCTAAAAATTATAAATGATCATGTGACACATGAATGACTAATTATACCAGAAAAATACAGTTTTTACCTATACATATTTCATGAGTTTCTAGAGATGTTCTAACCACCCTTAGCTCAATTGTGCAACATATAGCAAACAAAATGTTTCAACTACAACTGGAAACAGTTTGCTAATGGTAGCCATCTTACTAAAAGGGTGGGATCATTTGCAGTATTGGCAACATCAAGTGTTAAAACTCAGTGCCAGGCCACACAAAAAAACATGACTCGTTTAAAAATAAGTGTTGCATGTTCTTAATTTGCCCTCTGGTTTCTAAGCCTTTAAGATACACTTATTTTAACTTTTCAAGCTTTTCTCTGCATGAAGGCAGGCTAAAAACGTATTTTAAAATGAAAGTTGAATTTCTCATTCAATCACTTGATTTCATCATCTGGAGCTTTATGAAAAAACAACTTAAAATATCACAAGACTCATGATTAAGTCACACGAACTGGCAACACTGACTTGTGAGAACTGCAGTATAGATTCTGATAGGAATTCGTTTTCAAAATCTTCCTTCTTCCTCACCCACCAGCCCCAGCTCTCTGGTAGACTCCAGCCTGCACAGAAAACTACTGTGCTCTCCAACTCGAAGTTAAATACCCTTGACTCTTCCTTGATCCACCTAGCCTCTGAACTTCTATCTGAATTAACACAAACACAAGCCATTTGTACCCCACTGGTACATCACTGCATGGCTTCCCTCTTAATAACCTCTTACAGTATATAGGGCCTACAGATAGTTGTCCACTCAAGAAGCTGAACAAAAGGTCCTTATGGTGTTCAGTAACAAGAACTCCTAGCACCTCATTCAGTATTTCAGAGCTTTGAGCAGCATGAGCAGTCACCCAAAATTGCAGCACTTGTAATATCACAAATGATAGCAACCCTATACACACTTGGCTAAAGGGTAATGAATAAAACTAAGTGAAAGACAAAGTTTAAAATTGTGAATATGTTTACGGCAAAATTGCACCAGAATTGAGGACAAGAGAGTCAAAGAGAAAGGACAATATTCTGAAGTACAGGTATTGAGCTCACCAAGCCGACCAACAAATTATTTTAATTCTGTAGTATACCCTATCTTTCGGGACTTTTTGATTGCTATGTACATCGGCCAAACAGGACAGTCCTTACGCAAAAGGAGAAATGGACACAAATCAGATATTAGGAATGACAATATACAAAAACCTGTAGGAGAACACTTCAATCTCCCTGGACACACAACAGCAGATTTAGAGGTAGCCATCCTGCAGCAAAAAAACTTCAGGACCAGACTTCAAAGAGAAACTGCTGAGCTTCAGTTCATTTGCAAATTTGACACCATCAGCTCAGGATTAAACAAAAGACAGTGAATGGCTAGCCAACTACAAAAGCAGTTTCTCCTCCCTTGGTGTTCACACCTCAACTGCTAGAAGAGGGCCTCACCCTCCCTGATTGAACTAACCTCGCTATCTCTAGCCTAACTCTTCCCTGCATATTTAAACCTGCCCCTGGACATTTCCACTGCATGCATCTGAAGAAGTGGGTATTCACCCACGAAAGCTTATGCTCCAATACGTCTGTTAGTCTATAAGGTGCCACAGGACTCTGTCGCTTCTACAGATCCAGACTAACACAGCTACCTCTCTGATATTTGGTAAGTAATGCTTGTATACTGTGACTTTGTAAATGATAGCAGATGGCATATGCTATGCATTGCAAATGCCACCTGTTATATAGAATTTTTTGTCATGTTAGTAGTTTTGGAGAGATCCCTGAAAATTCTTTGGCTATTGATATCTGATATTACTTATTTTTTATTCAGGAGATGTGTAACTTTTTTTAATAGTATTCCACAGGGTTTAACATTAAGATTGGCTGAGTGTGATATTAATACTTGTGGATGAGTTGCCTGCAAAGTCAAAAACTAAGACTTGTGCGCATTCTTGCTTTCTCATTATGCATAAGATTTTATTTATTATTTTTTAAACGAACAGAAGGCAGGTTCCCCAAACCCTCCTTTAATATTACAAATTCAGTTCTATGACCTCATTAGAAATTCTGTTCTAGAGCATGGCCAAACCATGACAAGATGCTGAAATTTGAGAAAGAGAGGAAAAATATTTAGTACACTTAAAATGTTTAATAGCTATTTAAATGTATTTAATACCAATGTCCAATGAAAATTTAGAAGCTTCTGTTCGTTAAAAATTCAACAACCTCTGCCTACTCAGCTAAGCAGGATTCATAATATACATCAGATCAAAGGCAAGTCCCTCACCCACAAATGCCTTCAGCAAAAGCAGGAAAGTCCAGAGTTAACATCCTTGATATTTCTAAGGTTAAAAGCGAAGATTTTTTTTATATTTTTGGAGAGAAGAAATTACAGGCTTCCTTTATTCATGATAAGGAAGCAGAACTGAAACAACCACCCATATATTTTAAGAATCATTTGCAAATCACCTGTAAGACTGACTGTTTTCCATTCTACAGAATAACTGGACTCCTCTTCGTCAACTCCTTACCCATCTGCAGTTCAAAACCAAAATAAGTTCTTTTCAGCTTCAGTTTCTCATACACTTTGTGCTAGACATTCTTCCCTTCTCCCTCCCAGGCAATTTTAACAATATGGGACATAGGGAAAATGTGTTAAACAGTCAAAAATACCTAGACATTTCTTCAATCCTTTTAACCCCATTTTACCTATAAAACAGCTTGTTTGTATGACTTTGTGACTCAGGGTATATCTATACAGCTGGTGCCCGGGCTCTAGGACCCTGGGGTGGGAAGGTGCCAGAGTCCAGACTCTATGACTCTGTGGGGTGGGAGGCTCCCAGAGTTCAGGCTCCAGCCTGAGCCTGAAAGCAATGACAGTCTCGTAGACTGAACCCCTCAAGCCCAAGTCAGCTGGCACAGGCTAGCCACAGGTTTGGGATTTTTTTTTGCTATGTAGACATACCCACAGACACCCCTTAGCAAAGGGTGCTCTGGTCCTTGCAAACATTCATCTCAGACCTGACAAACTCACTGCACCAAACACATCTTACAAGTTAGTTTTCCATAATGAGTATCATGCAAAGGTATCTTCAGAAAGCTCATAATTTGTCAAGGATCAGTCATTGCATATGTGCACTACATTTAAGGAATAATGTATTTATACTGAAAAATATGTTTTATGGTCTGGAGTAGAAATTGGTCACCAGGAGATAATGTGTCTGAATGATGGCTCATTCAAGTCACCCCACCCTAGTCAGCTAGTGAGGTAATGTAAGATTCTATGGTCTACCCTTGCCACATCCCAGGTCAATCAATGAAAAACCATGAGAAACAACAACAATCAAAACCTCACCTCTTAAATATAGAAGAGAAACTCTACAACAAGGCAAAAGGTTCATCCGGCCTGTGAACAGACATTAAAAACTGTTTTCAATATAACAGTGTAAAGAAAGTATCAGAGGGGTAAAGAAAGGCAACCTGAATCCATTCACTGAGGGAAACCCCTGACAGAAGGGAATGCTCTCATGAACATTTGTGTCCTAGCTATTGATAAACCAGGCAGCTTCTAAATAGACTGAAGGAGGGGGAAAATCTACTTTATTATTAGATAAAGTTAACTATTGATATATGTAGAGACAAATTCACCCTTTATGATTTTGTTTTGTTTTGTAACCACATGTTTCCACCACTCTCTGTTTCCTACTTAAATCTTTATTCTTTCATATAATGAAACAAAAGAAGGTTTATTTAAGGGCTTACAAGTGCTGTGTGGTTTACAGGAGCAGTGGTTTAAGGTAAAACTAGTAAATTTGGGTACGCTGCACCTTTGGGTGCAGAGGATCTGGAAATTCTGTGAGTAGCCAGTGTCAGGGGATGGACATCCCAGGGGAATGATCAAAGAGATTTGGGGATTCAGGCGCATCTATTGTTAAACTGCCTGGAGAAGGAAGGGCTGGCATATGCCCAGAGGAGAATGCTTGACTGGATCAAGGGCTGACAGGTGTCAAGAAGCTGACACCCAGCTACCACAAAAGAGACTCCCTCTCATTGGAGGCAGGGAGTAACAGGGTGACTCTCAGTCCCGAGAACCATCACAGACTTGACGTTACGTTGGTTTAAAAGATTGTGACAAGATGTAAATGAAGGGAACAGGAACATTACAACAATGAAAAGCTTATTTAAAGTTACGTATTAACAAATTGAGACCATCGCAATGACATGTCAAAGTCTGGGATACACATCACCTTCATCTTGTACTTACAGAATAGATGGGCAGGTAGACAGGATTACCATTATAAAACTGTCCAAATTAGCATTACAAACAATAAATAATAGATATGGAATACTAATGTTCAGAGTAGGTGTCCTGTTACTGTTTCTGCTGCCTCCATCATGGAAATGAAGGAAAAAACAAACAGGCAAATTAATCTCCAGCCATGTCATTTACTGTAGTTTCCAGTTACCGTGTCCCAGATAACAAAATGTAGGTCACATTAAAAGTAAATCAATTCTGTATTTTAATGTACTGAAGCTTTAAAGTGTCTTACTGTACATACTATGCATTCATTAAGAATCAGGGAAAAGGCTAACAAGTTCATTTTTGTAAGTGATATTTTAAGTGACACAGTATTTTTAATACTTCATAAACAAAAGGGTCCCTGGTTCAGCAGCTGTGCATAAGCTTAATCAGCAATTCAATAATCATCCTAAAGATGCTTTCAGAGTATATAGATTTTTTTTTTAAATGCAGGGGGGCAGGAAATCTGGAGGTAATGGCAGCAATATGCAAGGAACAGGTCAGAATTGACCATGGACTTTTGGTCTTTGTAACAAACAGGTTATGAAAAGATTATCTCAGGTTATTGCTGGAACAAGTTATCGGGTGAAAGGGGAATAGCACATCCTTCTTTTGACTCTTCCCATTTAGGATTGATACAGCAGCATTATGTTCTCAGAGCCAGATTGCTTTTTATATATGCATAAAAAATTGATAGCCATAAATAATTTAACTGTATAAGACTAGGGAATTTGGGTATGACAGTGCATCCAACAAGCCTCCTTTCCAACACAGGATTACAAATGATGCATTCAAGAAGTGAATGGGATTGAAATTCTCAGCAGAAGTCAGGATATAAAGTAGTAATATGTTTCACAGCTAACAGAAAGAAAAAAAGCCTGTACAAAACAGTTTTGGAGTTCACTGTGCAGCACAAACACATGAAGATAGTAATTTGAGACTGAACCACATGAACTTTGTACATTCATCTCTGACTCTCCTCTGCTAGATAAAGAAATAGCAGTGCCTAGTCTCATTAAAGATAAACATTTATTGAAGACTGGTTATGTTTGCTTCAATTTTTTTTTTACATTTTTAAAAAAATCAAGGAAACATTCAGAATAGTGTTTCTGTTCACTTATTTTAACTGTTGTTGATTTCCAGAATGCAACATATTTTGGTATCAGCAAATGGAGCCCAGGTTTAAAAACATCAAAGTTGAGAAATAATATATTTATTAGTAGGTAACACAACCAAGAGTCTGGAAATGTTAAATAGGAAAAATATGTACAAGAGTCAGCATGAATCCTACTCTACAAGAAAGGTGAGTGCATGAGTGAGAATATTAAAATTTCATACCTTAAAAAAGAACGAGGAGAAATATCATGTTATTTCTTTTCCTTGAGATCTACTATTAATACATTCCTACTCTTCAAGATTTTGGGGAAGTTCCTAACAATAAGCTCTACAAGGATCACAATAAAATAACTATTGAGCACAGGTTTCTAACAACCAAATAATGGACTGAATCAGTGTTCATATTGCTAGAAGCTAGTCCATGAAAGGCCAACTTGTTATGAAGGTATCACACCAGCCTTAAAGTATGTTTGTGAAGAACAACTATAATAGAAGTAGAGCTATTGAGCTTTTAATGTGTATTCGGTGCCATCTGAGAGATTAAGCAAGCTTATAAATGTACTGCTGTATTCCTGTTCATGCTGCAATGCCTGAGAGAATTCCATCACTACTTTGTATCACCAAAATTGTTTTCTAAATTCCAGTCAGTTATACTTCTACAAGCCCATTGAAGTCAACAATATTGCTCAGGAATCACTGATAGCCACGTTCAGCCACCAAAATCTGTATTAATGATGGACATGCACAAAACAAGATCAGCTTGCTTCAAAAATCCAGGTTATGTATGCAAAGAGGACAGTTAGAAATTACATTTTAATTGAAAAGTGGGCACACTGATAAGGCTCTAATGAGATTGATCGTGGATCTCAAAGTGTTTTAAGATCCATAGTCATCTTTCAGTCTAGAACTACTTTTTAACCAAGTCGTAAAATGAGAGAGTCTGGTCTCAGTGAGAGCATTAACTAAAAACCTAAAAATGGTACTTGATGCATGAATCCACATAATACTTTAATTAAACTTCAGATTACTCCTATGTTACTATATTTTGAGCAGGTAAGCAACCTAATGACTATGGTAGGTAAGCATAACACCTTGTTATTATGGAAGAACTCTGAAAGAGAATCAGACATATCTAAATAGACAAAGTTAGGATGTTCCTACAGATGAAGCCTGTTCTAGATGAGGATTCTAGGATCAGTCAATAGTTGGGCTTCATTAAGATTCAATAAGCTAACTGAACATTATTCTCAGTGCAGTAGCGTACAGATGTGCGAATACAACCATGTGTCATGAGACATAAGGCAATGAATGCTAATCCAAGAAATTTAATCACTGAATGCGCCAGGTATAAGGATAGCAATAACTTTTGGCATGACAGTCCATTGAAAATGGATATCAAACCTGAAATTAACAAGTATGGGGTTAGAATAAATTCCCTGCACATGCAGGAAACTGAGCATTAACTTCTGTGATCAAAGTTGATCACTAGGAATGATGGACAAGTAAGCCAAGGGAGGATCTGTGGAGTTCCTTCACAATGTGAGACCAACACATACACTCGCTAATAAACGCCTTGCATGGGCTGGCTATGTACAGGTAAGCTTTGTTCCATATTTATGCAAGTAAAGGGAAATCTTGTACAACCATAGCCAGCCTTACTTTACCAAAATCACACCCCAAGAATTAAGTCCTCACCAGCAGATCTGACTTAAAACAGAATCATCCCAAGAGACAAATAGGTTTATGTAATCTGAAGTATCATCAGGGTGGTCATACATGAATACATCAGGGTGATCTGCTGCCAAAGATCACACTTCCAGAATTAATTTCATGTCACAAAGATATTAGGCAAAGTATGACTGCCAAGACAAGTCTCCATTTTGCATTTCTAACACAGAAGAACTGTGAGAATACAAATATTGCTGTGACCAGTCAATCTGTCATGTCTTTATATAAAATGTACACATCCTCCATTTTGGGAGACTGGCAAAGTTGAGTTACTCCACACAGATAGCAGAGACCTCTACAAGTCTTAACTGGTTGTACACAATAGGAAAATATAAAAGTGTATAACTTCCCACTGGACAAGTGGACAAAATTTCTTAGGAAGGAAAGACCGGGAAGAGAGCCGAAAGTGACATAAGTTTAAAGTGTTTCTGTGCTCACTGAGAGAGCAGGAAATTTGCAGACCAGCAGAGGCAGAATTAAACTATGTTCTCACAAAAGAAGGGGGTGAAACCAAGTATTTCTCCTGACTCACAAGTGTGGTCCTCCCTTCTAGCCTGCCATAGCAGAGAAAAAATGTGTGGAATGGGAATACTGTGTGTGAACAAGAAATAACCAATATTTTCTTGTATTTCCTTGTATTTTATTTTGAGTATAATCAACTCATTTACAAAGTTTGTTAAAAGGCATGCAACAAGATAAGCAGGAACACAGGCAGTGCATATATTATCCACACTGCAAGCTTCATAAGGTTAGCCATTCCTTTTTGATAATTTTCCAAGCATCTTAATGGCTAACTGTATTAACCTTAAATATTCAGTGCCCTTTACTTCACTTTTCCACATATTCTATTTCCTTTCATATATTCACATTTTCACCTTAAGCTTTTCATCACTATAATAGAACAGTGGATTAAAATTAAAGGAAGATGCTAAAGATAACAAGTTTAATTCAAGATGTTTAATTGAACATTGTCATATTAAAAAGTAGACTTGGCAACAAGTAATTGACACTGCCAACTCACATTACACAAGATTCATGAGAAAGAAATCACTGTACTCTAGTATCAGGCACATTTTCTGTTAATTAACTATAAGAAACTTGTCAGCATCAATTCCCACTCAGAAACCATGTGTTGATTTGTCTTACAAAATGATATAAACAAAAAATTCAGACTTCCTTCATGGTGGTAAATTAAAAGAAAAACATTGAAGAGGATTCAGGATATTCCACCATTGCAGAAAGGTATAGCCCAATAAAAATATCAGAAAGTACGAGTACAGTAACTTTGATAGCTCCAGACAACACTAGACTTCACATTATTACAAAAAGAGTCTGTCCTGCTTTGGCTACTGAATTTAAAAAAAAAAATTAATAGCTCAGCAGTGATATGCATATTGATTCACCAGATGCTTGGAATACCAATGACACTGAAAGTACCCAGAGGTTTGTAATTTGTATCCAGTATCTGGACTTACTTTCCAAATTAAGTTTGAGCAACAGATGTCCACTTTAAGCATAAGAATATAGTTACTAAGAGACAAATATTGACATACAATAAAATAAGGTTAACTATTAGCCAGTAAGTATCCTATGTCCTATGAAGACATATACAGCAGAACTTCAGAGTTATGAACACACCAGTCAACCACAACCCTCATTTGGAGCCAAACGTACACAATCAGGCAGCAACAAAGACCCAAAAACAAAAAAACAAAAACAGTACAGTACTATGTTAAACTACTAAAAAAAATAAAGGGAAAGCAGCATTTTTCTTCTGCATAGTACAGTTTCAAAGCTGTATTAAGTCAATGTTCAGTTGTAAACTTTTGAAAGAACAACCATAACGTTTTGTTCAGAGTTACAAACATTTTAGAGTTAGGAACAACCTCCATTCCCCAAGTGTTTGTAACTCTGAGGTTCTCCTGTATGTGGTTGATACATACTGTGCAACATCACACAGTCATGCCAGATTACATGATGCTGTGATAACCTTCAAGGCACAGATCAATACTTATGCTGAAATAAATTTGTTAGTCTCTAAGGTGCCACAAGTAATGCTGTTCCATATACTTAGTCTTATTGTAGGATCCATCTCCTGCTTGCTACACTGGTTTTAACAAAAATTTCTCTTAAATGTTCATCATATTTAATCTCTCAGATTAAGTAACAAGGTAAAAGAGTTCCTTAATAGCAGGAACTCAAAAAAAAAGTAGTATTCACAAGATTATTTCAAATACACACTCATATAGCTCTATTTGTGTACATATTACATTTGAACCATATTTACAACTAGATTTTTCCCTAAATATATATAGATTTTTGTCCTCTGATCCACGATGCGCAAAAAAAAAAAAAAAAAAGTATCTACTTCAACCTCAATACGCAAAATTGCAATAGAAAAACAAAAGACATGTTTCATGTTCAACCTACTTTGGAAATTAGCAGTAGTATATAAATTGAAAAAGGTTACTATTAAATAGGGTGACCAGACAGCAAGTGTGAAAAATCGGGACAGGGGGTGGGCGGTAATAGGAGCCTATATAAGAAAAAGATCCAAAAATCAGGACTGTCCCTATAAAATTGGGACATCTGGTCACCCTACTATTAAACATAGTTCAAAACATACAGATTTCTATGCCTGTAAAAATCAACCTTTTTCACTTCCAACACCTGTCCCACAAAAGGAGGAAAGTTGAAGTAAACTAGTTGAATAGGAACTACTCTCCCAAACTTGGCTTCTAGATCTGGTACCCAGTCAAGAGGGCAACCAATAAAAAGGATCAACTGAGGTTGAAGCGATTTACATCTCCCCATGAAGGAATTATTATGAGACATGTGGCTAAAACTGTTTTGATTTGGCCCTCTAGAACTGCAACAGCCACAACGTTATAAGTCTGTGCGCACTGTCTAATCTATTTAGATCTCTGTGCAGGGATAATACCTTCCATATGTCAAACAATTAAGACATTTTAACATATTGACAGTCTAGATGTTGAGAGCACTTCCCTAGCCAAGACAATATAACCTCACTTCTGCATGCAATTATCAGTTTATAGAAGAACAAAAGTCAATTTATAGCCTGGCTGAGGAGGAAAAATCTTAGTTAAAAGTTTGTGTCAGCAAGTAATCACTTTATCCTTATGAAACACAGATATTATGGAACAGTAGCATTGTGGCAATACAATATAAAATTCTTAGCAAGGGTAACAAAAAAGGATTAGACCTATTGTTACTGATTATAAGGAAACATAGCACAGCCAGGCATCTATTATCTGGGTAAAGACCGGAGAATCTCAAAAGCAAAAGATCCTGAACAGAAACACAGGCCAAAAACAAAGAAAAGCCATTTAAAATAATTTATGTACATAAATGGATGATTTCAATACCAATCAAATTGTCAAAAATATTAGTAACTCAGATCTCTATATAAGGAGTAACATTCATTGTTGGAAGAGGACAGCATATAGATAAAGCAGCTTTTAAGATGATAAACTAGACCCATCGGGACTTGCTGTTTAAACCCAGGTAAGCATTGGTGGGACAATTTAGTCTTTGCTCAGCAAAATTCCTGTTACTCCAAAAGGATTTTTGCCAAAGCACTACCAATATATAATGGAGTACAGCAGTATATTTGCTAGGTTTACAGATGCAGATCTCAGAAGAATATTCAGAGAATAGTTTTTTTATGCCTGATGAATTTCAGTTTGCATTACTAAATCCTGAACCCTCACAAAAACAGAAACTTGCTAGTTGTTAAAACTTAATTAATAACAAGGTAAAGTAATACTGGCTAGTAAATTTAAACTTTGGAGAAATGGCATTCAGCACTTGCATTGTAGGATTCAGAAATGGATCTACATTATAAGGTGCATTCCAAACTTCAGCCCAGTTGTGGCTCAGTAAACATCATAAAGATACAGAAAACTATTCAACTGATTTGCAGCCAAAGTCACAACATTTTGTCCTTACATAAAGAAACTTCCTGAAATCTTTAAATCCAGTGTAGCATTGCACTGCATGGAACTAAGAAAATATTCACCAACCACCAAAAGTTTTGGAAGCATACATTTCAAACTAATGACAATCACAAGACACATTCTCACCTAACACTTTGGTCAACCTTATGGTGGTTAGGTGGTTTGAGGGGAGCAGCCAGAGATAATGGTACAGGTAATATCAGTCCCTTTGAATGGAGGGGATATCTCCAACATTTAATTAGCAATTTACGAGTGACTTCAAACCTCCAGCAACTGTTCAAGTTCATATTACAGCAGTATCCCATTCAGCTTTTAACTACCTGTGTCTGACTAGGAAGTTGCAACGTTTCCTTTCAGATGTAATCCATGCCACCATTATACATGATCTTGTTCCCTCAAGATTAGACTATTGTAATATGCTCTCCATGGGGCTACATCTTAAAATCATTCTGAGACTGAAGCTGAGGCACAATGCAGCAGCTCACTTAGGGTAGGTCTACACTTACCCGCTGCATCGGAGGCGTCCAATCGATCTTCTGGGTTCGATTTATCGCGTCTTGTCTAGACGCGATAAATCGAACCAGGAAGTGCTCCCCGTCGACGCCGGTAATCCTGCTCCACGAACGGAGCAGGCAGAGTCGACGGGGGAGCCTGCGCGCCGCCGTGTGGACCAGCGGTAAGTACTTTTAAGTTCGAAATAAGATACTTCGACTTCAGCTACGTTATTCACATATTTTTTCATTTTTGACTATACGTTTGTATCATTGTATGAAAAGGTTTCAGTGTTGCAGCCCTCAGGCCAATTTACTAGTTTTCATGTGGCCCTCGTGGTGATTTGAGTTTGAGATCCCTGACTTAAAGCGATATTCCAGCCTGAACTCCTACTATGGGTATAGTTTCTGTATTGTTTCTCAGCAAAGCAATATTTAAACACAAAAGCATGCAAACTATTGTGACACATTTCACATAATGGTATGACAATCCCTACAGTAACTCAACTAGCACCTCTGTCATCCAGTTTAGCTCAAAGTCACTGAAGTTTAACATCAGGCCACATAAAATAGGATAGCTCTCCAACCCATGAAAAGTTCCATTCTCCCCACCAAACCTTAACTATTTCATTTAATTTGTTTAAATACAGATGTATTTCAAAATAAAAAAGAGTAAGGATAGAATGAGCACTGAATGTTTCCAACAGGTCATATAACCAACCACTGAATATAAAGTTGTATAGAAAATATGGCAGCACAGAAGCTCATAAAAAGTAGGCCAATATTTTCAAAGACAAGAGCCCAAAGTTAAGCTTCTAAACCCATATTTAGACATCTATGTGGCCAGATTTTCTGGAGTGCTGAGAACCCAACAGCTCCCACTGACCTCACTGATCTATGGGGAGTGTCCAAATATAGCTTTAGGAGCCTAACTTTAGGCTATCATTGAAAATGTTGAGCAGTTTTCTCTTCATAAAATATTATTGTGGGAACTCACTTACATGTTCATGTCTCATACCTGTAAAAGAAGTTTGCCTTTCATGTGCTTTGCGTGCATTACACATAAAAACCTACTACACTTCAATGTCAACCATTCTTAGCTCTAATCCATCTTCCTCACTACCTCAATCAATTGTGAATGGGAAAGGAGAAAAAAGGATACCCTAGATTGCTTTTAACACACACACACACACACACACACACACACACACACACACACACACACAGTGGCCTTTAATTTCATGTTGCATTTGGTCATAGAAGTATCACATTGTAGTATTTTCCAAAGATATCCTATTCCTCTAAATGGGAACATTTGTTCCTAACTCTTACAATTAATGAGGTCCTCTAAATACAAGAGGGTTGAAAAAGATGACTTCAGTCATTTAATGACTGGCTGCTGAAAATGAAGCCACAAAAAACAAACATCCTCTTCACAGACCCACAGCTGAAATGTAACAAGATACGATTCTTTCACAGACAAGCTATGTGTAACTTTAACCAATGTTGGCAAAAATTACACCAGGTGTTAGCCATCAAATTACTTTTAAAAAAATAAGATTAAGTTGTAATGCAAATTTTACTTTAAGGAGAATCAGATATACCAAACTGTTTTATTTTCTATACCAATTATTTCCAGATACTATATACAGAAGAGGGGCTTTCATACATGAACATTTTAGATGCTTTTCATGTTTTAATGACAGATTTACCAAAGTTTATACAAGAAATTGATCCCTCATTCTGTTTTCTCACACATTATACTCTCCTCATATTCAGCCTTGTCTACATTAGTCTTTCCTTTAAAAGTTATCCACCACTAGTGGCTGTATAAGGAATTCTAGTCCTGGCAAGGCAGCCTGTCAGAGTTTTCACCAACACACCATGCAGACCTGACAAGAGTTAAATAAGTGTAGCCAAAATACCAGTGGCCTATCTATACTAGTGCTCCCTCTTTAGCCACCACTGATGGAACTATGTTTAAGGTAGCAACAGTGAAAAATGTTAAGAAGGTGGTGCAGTATAGACAGCCTTTGACACTACTGTGAAATCATGTTTGATTTGTGGAATCAATTTCCATGACAAATGTGATATTTTAAATATAGGATTATTACTTTGTGTGGGATCTAAGACAGGAGAACTTTATTAAATAAGTATCTTTAGTAAGAGACTACACCCAAGGATACTACTGAAATTATTTTGTGTAAGTATTCTGGAGGGTATTCTTGTTTGCTTTTGTTTAAAGAAAGTATTCAGGGTCTCTGTTTAGAGTGTGTATGGGTCAGTTAGGAGGGCTAGTAAAAAAGGATGGGAGGCAGTGTTTTCAGTGTGCTAATAATATCTAACTGTATCTCTACCTCATCCAACTCAGACAATGCAGTTCAGCACTTCAGCTATGGTCTAGTTGAGATTGTGGCATACATGAGAGTGAGCTGGCTGAAGCAATGATGGTGGGTTGGGGAAAGCAGGGAAGAGGAGAGAGTGGAGGGAACATCAGTCCCTTTGACTGAAGAAGTATCTCTGTCATTAGTTACTAGGGTTTAGTCTAGGAGTTATTCCAGATCCCAGCTGCTGCCCAGCAATCATGCCTAGGTAGGAGGTTAAGACCTTTCCATTCAGACGTGGACCCTGACACAGTTATCCATGCCTTTGTTATCTCCAAACAAGACTACTGACATGCACTTAACATGAGGCTATATCTTAAAACCATTCACAGTCTGAAGATGGTGCAAAACCCAGCAGCTCACTTACTGAGCAGGGCATCTCATTGGGAGCATCACACAAGTGCTCTAGGAGCTGCAATGGCTGCTCACTGGTCTTCCGATGGAAGTTTTCGTTATGACCTATAGAAACCCAAATAGCCTGCGACCTACCTACCTGAGGGCTTGCATCTTTTCTCTCTCTCTCTTCCCCCCCCCCTTCCCCCCTCTATGGTCAACAGAGATGCTCAAGCTGTTATGAAAGACAGGAGGTCGCCAGCAGGACATGCTCTGTAAAGGCTCCAGGACACTGGAACTCGTACTGCCCTTGGTCCAAAATAACTTGAATTTGGGGACCTTCCGGGCATACTGCAAAAGACATCTGTTTGACTGGGTTTTTGGAGAGGGTGTAAGGTATGCTTCCCAAAACCATGAAGGGGTGGGAAAAGATTTTGTAGGCTGGCTGAATTCCCCTTTTTGAAATGATTATTTTAATGCTGCTGGGGTTTTATTGTAGTATTAATTAATTGTGTGCCAGGGTGCCCAGAGTGCTTTGTATAGGCATCTTTCTATTATTTAAATTAAATAAATTATGCATTTTAGCCTCCTAACTACAGAAAGCACCACTAGTTATTTGATCTCCTTAACATCCCTTTTGGCAAGAAGTCACCCAATGTAAACCTAACATGGATACCTTTCTCTTGTTAAAAAGACAACCCTGTTGATTACACTTCATATTGACAGTATCACAGTAGAATATGCAATATATTTATCCACTGAATAAAATTAAGGTTATCATTTCCAGGGATATGAACTCTAACCACCTTATGCAAACAAGATTTTTTTATTATCTAGACATGATTTTTTGCAAGATGCTTCTAGGTCTACAGAAGCTCTGCTACCTCTTCACTGTCAGTGGCAAATTCCAAGTATCTTAATTTTAAAAGGATAGAGTCAGATTTGAAAGTACTAGGCCCCATTCTTGGAAACACTTACACATGTGTGTAGTTCCATTACACTTAGTGGGACTATTCATGAGCATAAACTTACTCAAGCATGATTTGGCCAAATTGAGGTTGTTTTGGGAGGAGAAAACATGGTAACTACATTACTAACGCCTTAGATAAATATTTAGAGGGTTTTTTTAAAAAAAAATCAAGGTTTAATAAAGACTAAAATATTTCCATTAGTTTTTCATTTGTATTTACAAAACAATACCCTACAATGATTGCAGCCAGAACACTGGGAACCTAATAATCAAACTGACTATGAACAAAATAAAACTGACTAACCAATTTTCATTATCCACTCTGACAGAGCAAAGGATGAAAAAGAGCATAATAATGTTTTTAAGTTCTTTACATTAATAATTACCAGACAGATCCATATTTAGGTGCCTAACTTTAGGCACTCACTTTTGCAATATTTAGCCAATGTTTAAAATATATCAATTCTACCTTCACAGAATCCATTTCATTATGTATGCTGTTTGTTTACATTTTGAATTTCTTTCCATTTCAAGAGAGTTTATTAGTTTCATTTTTGTTTATAAAAGTAACTTTTTGGTTCCCAAACATTATCATAATGCTGAACTTTGGAATGGCAAGTACTAGAGAAGAATGTTTTTTAAAACTCTTTCTTTCTATTGGAATTTACAAACATTTCCTGGTTTGTATTGGGTTTTGATTTTATAAAAATGCACCAGAATAAAAGCTTACATTTTGCACCAGAATTAGTAGCAGTAGCATTTTACCACTGTATTTAAAAAAAAAAAAAAAACATCTGGCCTAGACTCCAGGCACACACACAACATGAAAATATGTGATAAGCACTTAAGCACCAATACAACAAGCTGACCCATGCAAGTGGACCTCTATGATTGCATGGAGATCCACTGGCTTCAACAGTAGTCTAGTCTTCCTATAAAAACACGCTTGAGGCCAATTTAAACAATAAACCATACGTCAAATGCACTCTTTTCAACCCCTGACAAATTGAAGCTGGTGAATTAGCCACTGAGTTCAGCTTTTGTTTTCAAAAAATAAACAAAACCTTTACAAAATAAACTAATTGCAGATTCAAAGACTAAGTTTCACTCCCTTTTCTATGATGAGCAACCTTCTAATATTCTATTTGCCCACTGACAGGTTTTTGGTTTTTTATACCCATTATAGATAATGAGTAAAATGTTTTTAGTTCTCTCATTATGGGAAGAGATGAGAAAATGTTGTTTGTTAAGTGTTAAATAAAATACATTTTACATAGTCATGTAGGTAAGCGGTTACCTCAAGTACTGGCCCATGTATCTCCCATGATGTTTTAGTCTCCCCCTCCTTACCTTATGTCTGTGCTAGACACTAGTATGCTGCTATAGCATTGTTCCCATTCAGTTCTGCAATCTTTGGCCTGGTCTACACTACAGAGTTAGGTCAACATAAGGCAGCTTACAGCGACCTAACTATGTCAGTGTCTACACTAAAATGGTGCTCCCACCGATGTAAGCCGCCCACTACATCGACCTAATAACTCCACCTCTGCAAAAGGTGTAGCACTTAGGCCGATGTAGTTAGGGTGACAGTGTAGACACTGCATTACTCACATCACTTGCTGGCAGCCCAGAGCCCTGCCACCAACTCCTGGTGAGGAATTGGGGGGGCTGAAGGAGAACCCAAGCCCAGCCACCACCCAGGCAGGGCTCTCCTCCCACCCTCATCCCTCACTGGGAGGCAGCTGAGCTCTCCTTCTTCCCTCCTCCCCGCGAGGCTGCAGCAGGTCTCCAGGCTATCAGACCAGCAGCAGGGCTCCTGGTGAGAGTGCCCCCCACTGCCCACCCTAAGGCTGACAGCCTGAGCTATGAGGGCAGCACAGGGCTCAATTTCACAGCAGGGAGCCTACCCACAGTGAAACTGACATTCTTGTCAGTTTCACAGCTGCTATTACTGCAAGCAGGAATCAGAGAGGAAATGGGAAATAGCAGCAGCTGTGAAACTGACAGGAATGTTAATTTCACTGGGGGTAGGTTCCCTGCTGCAAAATTGAGCCCTGTGCTGGGCTCACAGCTGGGGCTGTCATTGCTCCACTTCAGTCAGTGTTGATTTAATTACCGCAGACAACCACTGATTTAATTACTGCAGATGCTGACGGTCAACCTAATTTTGAAGTGTAGACAAGCCCTCAGTTTGAAGACAGAGCTTGAGCTGCTCCAAGTCAAGGTTAGGGCTTGATGTTGCCTAAATTCATTGGCATATTAAAGTACATTTGATTGAATATGATGTTACAGGAGGCAATGGGTGACACAGGCAAGGTCTTACCCTGGTTAATGTAATGTGAACTTATTTCTTTCCAAAACCCATTTTCCTGCTATTGTTACAAACAATCCCAAGAGTAAAACTGAAAGACAGAGAAAAAGATTATGTATTATTCCAGCTTGTTTACTTCAGGCATGCGCATTTCTCATGTTAGACCCCCCAACCCTACAAAGTGTTCCTCGCACAGACTCACACTTTGCACAGATTCTTTTCCTTCAGCAGGGCCTTAACTAGCGGTTTCCCCTGTTGCTTCTGTGGGTGTTACTCAGCAACAGGAAAAAGTCATGTTTAAAATAGAGAAGAGGTGATTGCGGCGGTGTACCACTCAAGACTCATCCTCTTGCTACAGTTGCCTCCAAAGGATGCCCCACACAGGCATGGCGACCCTGGTGTAGAGCCCTGCAGCCCGCAACGGCCACACCTGTGGCACGGGTGGCACAGTAGTGAACCCTGCGAAGCCATCAGCTGCTGCAAGTGACATTCACACAAGATGAAAGGTTATGGCTGCGCCCTGTTATTAGCGTATCATGCAGGGGGAGCCTTCCTCTCCCCGGGCGGCTCATGTTTTTCATGACACATCCCCCTGGCCTAGGAGCCTGGTGATGCTGCAGCATCCTCTGCACAGCCAGCAAATCACCGCCAAGCCCCAGCCCACCCAGGCACCACGCGATGGGCTAGCTGCAGCTACAGCAGGACGCCCGGCCAAGGGTGGGGAAGGGACCTCCAGCCCCGCAGGGGAGGGGTCCAGCCCGCCGGTACTCCCGGCCTAGGGGAGAGAGAGGGGGGGTCCTGCTGCACTCTACCCCCGCCGCCGCCGCACTCACCGCAGGGATGGGGGGGGTCTCTGAGGTCTCCTCCTGCGGGGCGCGGGCTCTGCGTCTCGGATGAATGCCGGCCCCCGGCAGCTAAGGGGTGGGAGGGGCAGGGCTCCGTGCACTGCCGGACAGCGTCCTTCGCGCTCTGGCCCCTCCCCCCGCCCCGGAGCACACGCCCCGGAAATCAGTCCGGGCTCCGACGCCGGGGCTGACAGCTGACAATGAGGTAAGCGCCCGCTACAGCGCACGCGCAGCCGCGGCCGGAAGCAGCATGCGCGCGCCCGTCCTGCTCCGTCCTCCCTCGCCCCGCCAGCGCGCGCCCCGCTGCCTCCCCTGTTCCATGTCTCTCAACGGCTTTTCCCGCCCGGCCCGACGCGAGCCTGCGCTGGGAGAAGGAGTGTGTGGCCAGGCCAGGCCGCCCCGCGGGGGCTGGGGCTGTCTGCATTCGACACACCCGGCCCCAGCATACGGGTGGTTCGGGGGGGTGGCGGTGCTGAAGACCCTCCCCAGCTCCCGCGCCGGGCCACCCTGCCTGGCGTCCTCCGGGTGCGGGGTGAGGCGGCCCAGTGTGTAGGTGTGGGGGGCTTGTGAGAGACTCTGCTCTCAACCGCCTCTCCGCACAGGTACCTGGTGCAAGCAGGGCCGGGCCAAGCTTTCTGCGTGTATGGGCAAATGTTCGTCCCCCTCTTTCCCACTTGCCCAAGAGAGCAGGGTATGTGGATAGGGCCACCGGACAGCAAGTGTGAAAAATCGGGACAGGGGGCGGGGGGGTAATAGGAGCCTATATAAGAAAAAGACCCGTTAAACAGGAGTCGGGACTGTCCCTATAAAATCGGGACATCTGGTCACCCTGTATGTGGAGGTTATGGGAGGGGGTGTGAAATTCACAGCTCCAGATGGCTTCCCATATGTTGTCATGCTGGGGTTTGGGGGAGGTCTAGGACCAGAGTATCTGATGTGATGGTTGGCTGGGGACCAAAAGAGTACTTCACCTATCGAATTGGACTGGTAGTCACTAAGCAAATCTCTGCAGGGCAGCACTGTGGGGAATAGGATTTTTAATCCCTGTGTAGCTCCCCAATATCTAGCCAAGGGAGTCAGGCTTTTTTCTTTAGTTATTAAGTCAAGTGAAGTTATTTTATAAACAATGGTGTGCTGCTTTATACAGCACAGAGATTTCTCCCAGCATGTGAAACATTATTTATTTCAACTTCTGAAATGCACCCGAAAGGCAATTTCTGACCTAAATTGATGGAAATATTACCATAGAACTAGCATATTAAATGAGGAACATCATAACTCAGCAACACTATTATGAACATTTATAGTGAGAGTACCAGCAATAATTGAAAACAGGATGTTTTAGGCTGCTCTTATTTTTAATTAGCTCCCTTTCTGTAATAACATTTTAAAATATGACCATATGTCGTCTTCATAGTTTTTGTGAAATGAAGTGAGGAAGAGTGAGATTAATCTATGATTCATCATAAAAGCATTGAAATAGATTATTGGTGTAACTGCATGGCCACCATTGAATTTACCCTAGAGCATCAGTTATTAAATGGGGAGATATCTGTAATTTTCCCCCTTTTTTCGCAGCAAGCTTAATTTATTATGTTGTACCATTAGGTTTTGTATAGCAGAAATTTTGAAAATAAATGTTTCTGTATTTTCTTTGTACAACATTAACCTTATATATAAATTTCTTTTGGAACAAGAAGTGTCTATTCAATTTAAATAATCTTTTTCTGGGACCGCTAATAAACTCATATGTAACAACACGTTTCAAGTGTTTGGGGCTAAATTGTGGAACCCTTTCTCAGGCTGTTGAGCACTTACTTATGTCAGTAATCCCTTTGACTCCAATGGGTGAGTAAGGGCTATATAATCTGGGCCTTGCTGTCTAGTTATTCTTAAATGGCTACAAGGTCTATGACAATAATCCAAATTTGTGAGAGGAACAGTCTGAAAGGAAAGAGGGAACAGCAAAAAACAAGGAAGGAAAAGGCCCATTGCTTCCTGCAGCTCCCATTGGCTGGGAACAGCAAACCGCGGCCACTAGGAGCTGTGCAGGGCTATGCCTGTGGATGGTCAATGTAAACACAATGTCTCACGGCCAGCCAGTGGATTACCCTGATGGGCCGTGTACTGAAGGTTGCTGACCCCAAGTTATGTAGTAACATCAACTTCTACTGCACAGCCACCACAAGCTCCTCTACAGCACTTGTGCATGAGACAACTATATGGTACAAAAGAATGTTTGGCATAGTCACTGCTATAAATAGCCAAGGAACACCCACTGTACATGCCATGTTCCTATCTCTAGAAAACATAATTTATAGTGCACAATTTAAGCATAAATTATTTCTGCTGCAGGGAGTGGTATATCATACACATTCAGTTAGCAGGAGGCCTGCCACTAGCCGCAAAGAAGAAAACAACTGTGCTTTGAAAGCCTTGGAGGGAATATACATGGGACAAAGGTCCATGGCAAATGGCGCTAGTAGTGACAGATCTATCTTCTGTGGAAGTGGTAGCCACATTTCCTGGGCATTCCACTGTCCTGCCATTCCCACTTCCATCAGGATCTGGATGGACCAGTGTGTAACAAACCAAGATTCTTGATTATTGCAGATTGTACCTTCTCTTCTGTGCATACAAAGGAGGGGGGAGATTATTTCGAGATTGTCTAGAATGCTAATCTAGTCATACTCAAGGCAAAGGTCCATGCATTTAATAAGTATTTGAGAAGCAATCCAGCTGCTCGTAAAAATGCAGTTCTTGAGCATTAGAGAAGCAGTAGTGTCTGTTTAGACATTAGCATGTATTAACCACTTCCTAAAATGTGCAGGGGTTAAATGATTTAAATGAGGAGCTGTCTATGACCGGGGGGTAAGAAATTTCTTCTTTAAATAATTTGGCTTATATATATGCTCAGGAAGTGGCTAGTAAATGCTTTGTATGACAAGTCTGCATGCTGCGTCAGGACAAAGAGCAGACACATGAAGTAGTTTACTATTGTTATGGCATAAGGCAAGGCTACATGTTATACCCACTGTTCTTCTCCACTGTTGTAGACGTGATTAGAAGAGTGATGGCTGTTGCCAAGGACATTGATTTTTTTTTTGGCAAGAGATAAACTGCAAGACTGAGACTTTGTAGATGATATAGTCAAACTGAATTTGGATGGAATGAAAAGCATAAAAGCAGAAGCTGCTAAAATGAAACTTTGTATCAGTACACAGAAGACCAAGACTGTGGAGATGAGAGAGAATGCTATCGACACTGGAGGATGCGTGATGGGTGGAGAAGAGTACACAAGAGTTGATGACTTTGAATTTTAAAGTGTAAATAAAAATCTGTTATTTCAGTTTAACTAATGTAATAAAATTATTTTATTCTATATAATTAATAGACTCATTCTAGGTCATATCAGGTAAACATTTTTTATGTTTATCTGGGGCTGTCGATTAATTGCAGTTAACTCACTCGATTAACAAAAAAAATTAATCACAGTTTTAATCGTACTGTTAAACAAGAGACTACCAATTGAAAATTATATATTTTGGATTTTTTCTACATTTTCATGTATATATTATATTCTGTGTTGTAATTGAAATCAAAGTGCATATTATTTTTATTTAAAGTATTTGCACTGTAAAAATGATAAACAGAAGAAACCATATTTTTCAATTCACCTCATACAAGTACTGTAGCGCAATATCTTTGTCCTGAAAGTGCAACTTACAAATGTAGATTTTTTTTTGTTACATAACTGCACTCAAAAACAAAACAATGTAAAACTTCAGAGCCTACAAGTCCACTCAGTCCTACTTCTTGTTCAGCCAATCGCTAAGACAAACAACGTTGTTAACGTTTACAGAGATAATGCCACCCTCTTCTTATTTACAATGTCACCAGAAAGTGAGAACAGGCATTTGCATGGCACTTTTGTAGCCAGCATTGCAAGATATTTACGTGTAAGATATGCTAGATGTTGGAGTGACTGGGCCAGACTACTTTGGGAGAAGCAACTCTGGTGCCTAACTCTTGTATGGTCCTGCTGGGCTGTGGCAGGAGTCTCTTATAAAGCTCCCTGTGGGCTGCTCCTCCAGGTGAGGCAGGCTAGCCTAGCTCAGGTTAGGCTGCAGAGTAAAAAGCAGCTCTAGCCCTTCATATGCAATGAATAGATGTCTTGCTGAAAAACTGCTGTCAAAGTACATATGGTCCAGTTGCAATAAAAGGGTTAAATACCTGCTGTGCTATGAAGAGAGAAAAGTTGCACTGTCACAGAGATAAACAAGGAAATATTAGTTCTTACAACTTGGCGCCTACTTTTGATTCATAGGGTTAAGAAATCATTACTTAGGGCTGGTCCACACTATGGGGGGGGGGGGGGGGAATCGATCTAAGATACGCAACTTCAGCTACGTGAATAACGTAGCTGAAGTCGAATATCTTAGATCGATTTTTAAAAGTACTTACCCCGGTCCACATGGCAGCAGGCAGGCTCCCCCGTCGACAGCGTTTCCTCCGCTCGCGGAGCTAGAGTTCCGGTGTCGACGGGGAGCGGTGATGAGACACGATAAATTGATCCCAGAACATCGATCACTACCCGCCGAATCAGGTGGGTAGTGTAGACTAGCCCTGAGTCATTTGGCACTTTTCTAGAAAACAACTGCTCAAAAGATTCAGTTACTGATCTATGCAGACTTCTATTGTTGAAGGTGTTTTCTCTGAATGAAATAACTTACTATAGGTGGCAGCAAGTTTTTAAAAGATTAAACTATTTTAGACATGCATGCAATACATAATATTGAGTATGTATCATATGATGGTTAGATACTGAAGTGAAGTCTGGTGCTCAGTGACAAGTTCCAAACTGTATAACTGCTGTTCATTTTATAGGCTGAAAATATGGCTTCCAAACACGCATTGGAAAATCAATTAGAAATAGCTAGCAGACTAAAAATAACTCGCAATGATATGAATTAAGCCACTGCTCTTCATTCTCACTATGTTCTATTCTATATAGATTTTTATACCGCATTCAACTGGAGACAGGAAGGTTAAGAGAAGGCATGACTTCTCAGTGCACAGTTTACTGAGAGATACAGCGAAAGAGGACACCACAAAAGCTATTTAATTGATAGCGGGAGAAGTTATGGAGAAATCTCTTTACAGAGTGGGTAATTGATGTGCAGAAATTACTGAAAGGCAGCAATAAAAGCCACAATCATGAATGTATTGCAAGTAGTATTAGATAAGCACTTAGATGGAAAACAGTAAAAGATACAAACTCATGATAGAGGGGTGGATGCACCTATATGGATTGTTTGGCTTTCTTCCATCCCTAAATATTACTTTAGACTGTGTATTTGATTTAAAGCTATTTTGAACCACAGATTATTTTAATTCCCTTCATTTTTACACAGTATTTTGATAAAAGTCACTATGCTCCTCTTTCAAGAACAGTGTGATATTCTGGTAGACTTGACTGTGTACACAGTAGAAAATGGAAGGAGGAATATTTCAGAGTGAATATCAGTTAATAATCTAGTGACAGCTGCTGAGTTTGAGCATGTTATCTATGTGCCAAAGGGCAGTTGGTGGGAAAGGGGAATGCATTCCTGAATTTTTTATTTATTAAGTGAGAACAATGCTGCCTGGAATAAGGTTTAAAAAATAATGCTTTTACAGTGACATCTGTTATGTATAACTATGGTATGTAACTCCTATTAAGACTCCAGGTTGGCTGCTGTTTGAGTGACAGTGTCTTACATGCCAGCGCATTGATGATCAGTTGTTTCACACTCATCACAAAATGTTTTTTAAAACCTCTCACTGTCAGAGTCAGAATTGCTTGATCATAATTAGCTCAAGCCTCACTGACGTGTCTCGAGGGCAAACGTTCCTGTGGCTTTTCCATTTTAAAAGAGACACCTTATTAGTCATGTGAAAATCTTCAAAGAAAACAACCCATATTAATGTGAAAATTCAGCAACAGAGAATCTCCTCTTAGTGCAGCAGAAACACATCACAGGAAGGTAACTAGCTAACAAAGGAAGAAGCTTCCATGGCAACTTTCTTTGAAGGATAGAACCCATAAACATGGTCTGCCCCTCTCCACATGATTATATGGGATTAAAGTAACATATTTCAATACCACTAAAATAATACAGTGTAGTAATAATAATAATACAGATACAGGTGGTGTAACAGAAACATAAGTAATGGTACAGGCAAACAATAATGAAGATCAGTTTTTTCTGGAGTTATGTTTTACATAAAATTAAATCCTTCACCTTCTTTCCATGGGCTTATTTAATATCTTTAGTATTCTACTTGCATAGTAAAAGGGCTGCTGGGCTACATGTTCTGCTTTTGAAGAGAAGAGTCATGAGTCTGAGGAAGCAGTATGAGAAATAACAGGACAAAAATATCAGTACATTTTTAAATCTTCCAGATTCTTCCAGATTCAATAGAACTAGAAATGACACAAGATGGGGAAAAGCAGAGCAGGAAGGGATACAATAGGAGAAGAAATGTCAAAGTAATAGGAACAACAAAATACAGGGAGGGAGAAAGAGACATAGATTCAAGGATGAGACAGATTGATAGCAAAACAGGCAGAGTAGCAGTAAATGAAAGTCATTTACTAAGGGTAGGTCTACACTTACCGGCTGGATCGGAGGCGTCGGATCGATGTTCTGGGTTCGATTTATCGCGTCTTCTCTAGACGCGATAAATCGAACCAGGAAGTGCTCCCCCGTCGACGCTGGTAATCCAGCTCGATGAACGGAGTAGGCGGAGTCGACGGGGGAGCCTGCGCGCCGCGTGTGGACCCCGGGTAAGTACGTTTTCATTCGAACTAAGATAGTTCGACTTCAGCTACGTTATTCACGTAGCTGAAGTTGCGTATCTTAGTTCAAATTGGGGGGTTAGTGTAGACCAGCCCTAATAGTCTATGTATTCAAATAAGTGCAAATTAACACATGCTCCTGTGAAAATTGTATTCAAATTGTACCTTAGGCTTCCTTTGGGAACCATTGTGGGCAGGTCTGACACTCACATAGAGCCATGCTTGCACTTGCTTTATTAACAACAAGAGGGAGAATCAGTACTCAAAGTAGCATCCTGTAAATAGCTAAATATATAGGAACACCATTGGGGGAACTCTATTACTTGAGAACATAAGAACATACTTCTTCCAATAGTACACCTGATATCCATTACAAACTGTTGGCTAAATACTAGGGCTGTCAATCGTGAATAATCACACTTTTAAACAATAGAATGCCATTTATTTTAAATATTTTTGGATGTTTTCTACAAAGAATTTATTTCAATTACAACACAGAATACAAACTATACAGTGCTCACTTGATATTATTTTTTATTACAAATATTTGCACTATAAAAAACAAAAGAAAATAGTATTTTTCAATTCACTTAATACAAGTACTGTTGTGCAATCTCTTTATCAGGAAAGGTGAATTTACAAATGTAGAATTATGTACAAAAGATAACTGAATTCAAAAATAAAACAATGTAAAACTTTAGGGCCTACAAGTCCACTCAGTCCTATTTCTTGTTCAGCCAATCTCTCAGACAAACAAGTTTGACGACATTTGCAGGAAATAATGCTGCCTTTTTCTTGTTCACAATGTCACCTGAAAGTGAGAACAGGCATTCACATAGCACTGTTGCAGCCGGCACTGCACAATATTTACATGCCAGATGCACTAAAGATTCATTTGTCCCTTCATGCTTCATCCACCATTCCAGAGGACGTGTCCATGCTGATGACAAGTGCTGCTCAATAACAATCCAAATCAATGCAGACTAACGTATGTTCATTTTCATAATCTGAGTCAGATGCCACCAGCAGAAGGTTGATTTTCTTTTTTGGTGGTTTGGGTTCTGTAGTTTCTGCATTGGAGTGTTGCTCTTTTAAGACTTCTGAAAGCATGCACCACACCTCATCCCTCTCAGATTTTGGAAGGTACTTCAGATTCTTAAATCTTGGGTCAAGTGCTGTAGCTATCTTTAGAAATCTCACATTGGTACCTTCTTTGCATTTTGTCAAATCTTTAGTGAAAGTGTTCTTAAAATGAATAATGTGCTGAGTCATCATCCGAGACTTCTATATTATGAAATATATGGCAGAATGCGGGTAAAACAGAGCCAGAGACATACAATTCTCCCCCAAGGAGTTCAGTCACAAATTTAATTAACACATAATTTTTTAACGAGCGTCATCAGCATGAAAAAATGTCCTCTGGAATGGTGGCTGAAGCATTAAGGGGCATATGAATATTTGGCATATCTGGCATGTAAATACCTTGCAATGCTGGCTAGAAAAGTCCCATGCGAATGCCTGTTCTCACTTTCTGGTGACATTGTAAATAAGAGCAGCATTATCTCCCATAAATGTAAACAAACTTGTTTGTCTTAGTGATTGGCTGAACAGGGAGTAGGACTGAGTGGAATTGTAGGCTCTAAAATTTTGCATTGTTTTCTTTCTGAGTGCAGTTACGTAACAAAAAAAAATCTACATTTTTAAGTTGCATTTTCACAATAAAGACATTGCACTACAGTACTTGTATTAGGTGAACTGAAAAATACTATTTCTTTTGTTTATCATTTTTACAGTGCAAATATTTGTAATAACAATAATAATATAAAGTGAGCACTGTACACTTTGTATTCTGTGTTGTAATTGAAATCAACATATTTGAAAATGTAGAAAAACATCCAAAAATATTTAATAAATTTCAATTGGCATTCTATTGTTTAACAGTGCGATTAAAACTGCGATTAATCGCGATTAATTTTTTTAGTTAATCGCGTGAATTAACTGCAATTAATCAACAGCCCTACTAAATACATATTTTGAATATTTAGTGCACAAAAGAAAATGTAGATATTTATGAGATAGACAATAATCGGCAACAGGTCTGTCTTGAAACAATGTCATCTTTATTAGTTCATGGATCATGGAATAAATAGATGCTGTTTTAGTCTACAGGATCATTCTGTGAGGTGTGCACGCAAAATGAAATGTCTGTGTGCTAGGGAAAAAAAACATCTTTGAAAATTTTAGATGAAAGAACCGTCAGTGGGCAATTTTAATACCTCAGTGTTTCAGGTATTTTATTTATCTATTTTTCAAAATGTTAAAACCAAGATCGGTACTCGTGATGCTCATTATGTCCTACTCTTGCAGTTACACGCTATAGATTCAATATTGGTTCATGATGACATCTTTATTTGTATGCAATTTAAAAGAATGTTTATAAGTATATTCTACCATATACTTAGGATAGAGATAGGGGATTGATCACTCTCATAAAGCCTTGGCTTAAGTATAATGAATATACACCACTACTGCTTCAAGTGATTTGGTCTTAAGAATACAATTTAAACTTTAGGACATTGGTGAAACAAAGATTGGAAAACTTTGTCAAATTAACACTGAGATTTTACCTGAATTTGTGTCTCCTAACTCTAAGTTCAAAATATATATCACTGACACACAAACTATGCTGCTAATTGTAATAAAAGTATAACATGGAGGAATGATGATAACAGATTGAACTTTTTCCTGGTCCCAGTTCCTTAACATGAAACAGGATTACAAAATGTTAAATTACATTACCAGGTTCAGTGTCGTGTCCACTGATTCCAGTATCTACTGGACTAATTCCAATAAAATGTATTATGCTGAGATATATAATTGTATATCTTCCTTCACTAGATGAATGGGCTGATATTTTACTAAGCCATTGGCTTATGAGAAGTGACATTATAAGAGAATAAACTAAGAAGAGGTTTTCACAGAGTTGGTGTCTTTTATGATGATTTCTGAAACTCATTGCAGATAATCTACTTGACTTGATCTATAGCCTAATTCCCACACCTTGAGCAAGGTGTTTTTTTCTTTTCTTTTTTTTTAAATAATCTGGCCTATCAAATTTAACTGATAGCAGTTTAACTGTTAGGTTACTTTAGTTTACCAGAAATAGTTGTCATGATAGATTTACAATGATTACTTTGTGCTGCTGTATCATACCACAATCCTCCAAAGAGAACCATAACAGGCAGACCCTCACACTCATACAGAGGTCTACTAAAGTCAGTTGGGCCCTGCATGGGCAGATCTCTGCACCCCTAGAGAACTCCAATAGCTTATTTTGGCTCCACATGGGCACATAGTTGTTTTTGCAAGATCAGGGCCTCAGTTTGTGTAATAATTACACTGTTAATATATTTGTGTTTATAAGCTTGTTAGTCCTTTATAGACAACATAGGATTGGTTTTTTTTCAAATTGGTTACTATAAACTATGTAGCTTCATTGTGGCCCGTCCACCAATTAACATGAATGTATAAATTATACAGTGAACCAACCATTTGTTACAGTACATTTAAAAATATTATTTAATCAGTAGATTAATCTTCCATTATGTGTCCCCGCTCCTCCCCTTAGGTCCAATGGGCCTTGGTTCTTAGTGCTCAGTGCATCCACCTAATGGCCAGGTACATAAATCAGTAACAAACCCTATGACCTCTTGGATATTACACTTCACTGGTATAGTAAATCAAGCACCAACATAAAGATAAACAGCATTTTGTTGCTGGAAGGGATATGTGGTAAATTAAAAGAAAGGAAAGGGAACAGACAAAGGCATTAAGAAAGTTAAATAAATGAGGCCCCAGCCAATCCCACAACAACTAAAAGCCCACAAATTAAATCAATAGAATGAGGAAAAAAACCTTACCCTAACCTAAGATCTCCCTACAACTTTATCTCATGATGTGACTGGATCTTGATGTGAATGTCTGGTAGCCCTTGCTCAGAGTTCAACAGCTCCCCGCCTTTCAACTGCATGGAGTCCCAAGCAGCCTCAAGCCCTTTCTATTCCTGGCACCTGACGCAGGGGTGGGGGATGCCTACCTGGCTAAGGTGGCTTTTAGTCCTCAAGGGTGCCGCAGCATCTTGAGGTTCAGCCTCTTTGTTGTGAAGCTAGAGATTCTGGGTTTGTCTCAGGCCCTCTGACAGGGAGAGTCAAAACGTCCATCTCCCCTTCTATTGCACAGAGCCACTCTGAGAGAGCTTCTCCTCTAGCTCCTCTAAACTGACTCCCTGCAGTAAGCTTTCTCCATGATTACACAGTCCCTGCCAGGCTCAGCTCACAAGGCCCAGCCACTTGCAGGATCTCCAGGGCCTGCTATTGGTTACCCAGGCATGCCAATCAGGCTCTGACCCTATTCCCAGGGGCTGGTGTGTATCCCTCAAACACAGGAGAGACAGGTAGTATCAGTTTCACTTCCAGTCTCTGTGGGGGTTGCTTCTCTAAAGCCCCCAAACTATCAAAGGGGGCGGCTACACTAAAATCTAAACGGGCTAATATGCTTCTTTATTGTCACATTTAGCTTTCTTTAACAGATTTTTTACTGCCTAAAATACTTTGTTGGACACCTCGTTAATCTGTGGGTATTTGGCAATAAAGTGACCTATCCAAACAAATTCCTGACACTTTACATACGGTAGCTGAGGTACATTTTCAATTATCAGATCCAGATCCTTTGGCATTTCATGCATTACATATTATATTTTGATATAGATAATCACCATTTCCCATGCTTGTGTTTGCTGGATTTAGCGCAGAAACCAATTAACAATATATAGGTTTGTCAAATTCAAATCCCCTCTTACCCCAGATACGAAGAAGAGATGATTTCGGCTTATTGGAAGAAATTACCCATACCAAAAGAATTGAAATCTTCCTCTGTATTCAGTAATAAACTGCAAACCAAACAGGGAACTTATAGCTGAGAGCAGCTGAGAACAGATCAAAGGATCAGAGCCAAGGATCAGAAAACAAATGCCATAGCCAGTGGGTGAACTGGAGGCATGATCAGGAAGCAAATCTGGGGGTCAGAGCCAAGGATCAGAAGCTGAATGCCATAGCCAGTGGTAAGTCAGAAACATGGTTGGGAAGCAGAGCCAGGGATGTCAAGTATGGGGAAGGAAAGAACTGAAATGGACATAAGAGAAGACTGCTCAGGAGCAAGCAGGCATGGGTTGGATGGGAGCAAGAACAGAAGCAGGATGAAGCACAGCTGTGACATGGATAGTATTGTGCCACCAGCAAACCCTGGTCACTGCTGGGTCCAAACAGTAACTTAGCTCTGCCCTCCCCCGCACCAATCAGTGACTGCAGTCAATCAGGCAGCCCCTGCCAAGATCAGCTGTGCTGAGTGTGTGGCTAGGAGACTGATTCTACTGCAGCTGGCTTCCTGACAGCACCACTTGCCACCCCACCCTACCCCAAGGACACCTTCTTGGGACCTTAGGGCCTGTTTTTTCTGGGTTCTGGTGAAAAGCGTATATGAGCTCTGGAGTATGGAATGTTCCTTCTGGTTCCCAAGACTGTTCTTCCAGGCTGTAACACTTCCAGTCCATCAGGTAGTAAAGATGACCTTGGATTCACTTAAAATCAGGATTCCTCAGACTTCGTATTTTCCACAGGAGGGGGCAGGGGAGCCGGAGTGATCCCAAAAGGGATTTTCCATGTAGGCATTCAGGAGGGACACATGAAAAACTATATGGCCCTTCAGGGATTCAGACAGCTGGATTTGGAATGCTACTGGGTTGACTTGCTCAGCAATCTCTAATGGACCAAAAATTGGTGAACTAATTTGGCAGATTGATGGGAGGATTTGAGATGTTTATCAGACAGCCAGACCTTAATGTCAATGAAAATTGGCAATCTTAGTCAGCATGGCATTAATATGTTTCCTTGGCAGCTTCCAGATGCTCCATAAGTTTCTGGTGAGCTTGGTGAAGGAGGGTAATGAGGTCTGTCACAGCAAGAACTTGGAGCCTGCAGGTGCAGCCAAATGGAGACAAGGGTGGAAACTAATTGGCATACAATGGGCAGTGTGGGATGGAGGTGTGGGTGGACTTGGTTACAGGGACCTGCATTCTGTGAAAGTATGGCCCTGGTTGCAAAATTTGTGGCATCTGCTTCCAATGTAAAAGGTCTGGTAGCATCTGGATGCACATCTGAAGGGAAAGCTTTCTTTAGCTGATCGAAGCCAGTTTGTGTCTCCACCAACCAGACAAGGCAAACCCATTTTTGAAGGAGCACAGTTATCAGTGCTACCAGCTGGGAGAATCCTTTAATGAAGCTCTGATAAAAATGGGCAAATCCGAGAAACCACTCAACCCCTTTACATCTTTTGGGTGCTCCACTCAGTGATGGCAGATGCTTTCTGTGGGTCCATTATTAAGAAATGATATACCTAAGGAATTCAACAGTGTCCTTATTGAATTCACATTTCTCTGGTTTGGCATAAAGGTGATTCTGGAAGAGTCTGTCAAGGATAAGGTGAACATGTTGCTCATATAGCTTCTGATTTTCAAAGAAGAAAAGAATAGAATCTAAATAAATAACAGATCAGTCCAGCATGTCCTGGAAAATGTCATTCATAAATGCTGAAATATAACTGGGGCATTACATAGCCCAAATGGTATAATTAAATACTCAAAATGCCTGTATCGAAGGGAACACTATTTTCCACTCACCACCTTCTCTGGTATGAACCAGCTTGTAAGCTCCACGAAGATCCAGTTTAGAAGAAAAACAGCTGAGCAAAGTCTTTCAAAAAGTTCATTAATAAGTGGAAAAGGGTAGCGATTTCAAACTGACAATCTATTCAGAGCTCAGTAATCAACACAGGAGTGAATGGAGCCATCTTTATTTGCCACAAGAAAGCTCGGAGTCCCTGCCAGAGAGGTAGAAGGATTAATAAACCCCTTTTGTAAAGTCTCACTCTGGGAATACCTCCATATCTGGAATTCCAGTTCGGAGAGGGAGTAAATAAGGCTGAAGGAAATGTCAACCCTGGGCTGCAGGTTGATGGGATAAGTCTCAAAACTGTGATGAGTGGACTCATATAAACCTCTATGTGGATCAACCATGAGAGACTTTGTAAGTGTAGATTACATAAATTGTCATGATCATACAGCTAAGGGTAGCCTAGAATCCCTCCTTACCTGTAAGAGGTTAAGAAGCTCAAACAACCTGGGGGGTGAGGGACACTTGACTAAAAGGACCAATGGGGAACAAAGATACTTGCAAAATCTTGTGGGGGTGGGGAGGCTTTGTGTGTGTTCTCTTGGGAAGCAGAGAAGCATCAGGTCAGAAAACTCCTTCTCCTATCAACCATCCTAAAAGTCTCTCATATTACAAAAATTGTGAGTAAAAGCCAGGCAAGGCTTATTCAATTATCTTTTGTTTTTGCTTGTGAATTTTCCCTGTGCTAAGAGGGAGGTTTACTCCTGTTTTTTGTAACTTTACAGTTTTGCCTAGAGGGGAATCCTCTGTATTTTGAATCTGATTACCCTGTAAAGTTATTTTCCATCCTGATTTTACAGAGATGATTTTTACTTTAAAAAAAAAATAAAATCCTTCTTTTAAGAACTTGACTGATTTTTCCATTGTCCTAAGACCCAGGGGTTTGGGTCTTTGATCACTTTGTAACCAATTGGTCAGGATATTATTCTCAAGCCTCCCTGGGAAAGGGGGTGTAAGGGCTTGGGGGGGGGATATTTTGAGGGAAGAGGAACTCCAAGTGGTCCTTTCCCTGATTCTATGTTAAATCACTTGGTGGTGGCAGCATACCATCCAAGGACAAAGGATTTGTGCCTTGGGGAAGTTTTAACCTAAGCTGGTAGGAATAAGCTTAGGGGGCTTTCATGCGGGTCCCCACATCTGTACCCTAGAGTTCAGAGTGGGGAGGGAACCCTGACATAAATAATGGTAAAAGCAGAACTGTATCTGTTACCTGGGGTTCTTTCAATCCAAAGCTCTTGGTAACTTTTACTCTGTGCGAGGTGGTGTTAGGAAATAAATCAGAGGAGACATGGCCGTCCAACCAATAGAGGGCTGGCACAAACAGGACAACACATGAGTGCTTTCACTTAAAGCTCAACTTTAGTGAGTCTCAAGCACGTACACACATCCACAGCAGGTTAGTAAAACACCCCCAACCCTCGATAATTACCAAAGCTGAGTGTGGCTCTCGAGTGGCACAGCGGCAGCCCATCTGCTGATGGGGAACACAAGATGCATCCAGAGAGAGAGTCCCACCACCTCCAACTTTCCCCCCTTATTTTATACAATGACATGTCCCTTAAAGAAAACTTGATACAAGCAGTATCAATGGTCCAGCAAGAGGTTTTCTTCTGATTATTGATTAACCAGGTGTGAATTTTTCCAGAGTTTGCAGCCTTGAGACCCTGTGAGACACATTCCTGAGGGCACATCCTGCTCTTCTAAGATGCATGTATCAACTACTTCAACACAGTTCTTATCAGGAAGGACGCAGGGTCAAGCTGCCCTTTCTGTGGCACCCAAAACCCCCTCCCCTCCTGCCTTGGTCAAGCTGAGGCTGCGACATGGCCAATTAACAGCCTGCTGACTTGGCTGCTTTTAGCAATAAGCCATAGTGGTTTCAGGCACTTTACTGGTTTGCTGACATCTCCCCATACAGATCTAGGTTTTGTGGGTCCTTAATGATCTCCCCACCTACCTCCCCCTAGCTTGTTTCTGATCTCCCTCCTGCCTTCTTGTAACCCCAGGTCTATAGCAGGATGTAGTTGTTTTACACACACAAATAAACACCTATTTATGGGAGACCAAAGCCTTTAGTGATCACACACACTCTTCTCATGTGGACAGGGAAGCCAGTAAGAGAAACTGAAGCACAATTTTCCAGTTGAGGGAAGGCCAGTTAGATAATTCTGCCTCTTCTATGGCTCTCTGGAGCTGAAATTAGACAGGATAGGGTGGAGCATCCAGATGATGGTTTGGATAGATTCATAGATTCCAAGGCCAGAAGGCACCACTGTGGTCATCTAGCTTGACCTCCTGTATAACACAAGCCATAGAACTTCCCCAAAATAATTCCCAGAGCAAATATTTAGAAAAACATCCACTATTGTTTCAAAAACTGTCAGTGATGGACAATCCACCACGACCCTTGATAAATTGTGCCAGTAGTTAAGTATTCTTATTGTTAAATTATAGAGGGTAAAAGTGTGGTGTGGGGCACTTGGGAAAGCAAAAGCCTTTGTGGCTATATAGGTTAGAGAGGCTCAATATCGCCATTGATTATAAGTCAATGACACATGCAGCAATGTTCTGTTAGGTTATTCCTGGATATTTAAGCTTATAAGAATCATCCTGTAGGTGAGTGGAAATATTTCTAGATTGCCAGGTAGCATGTTATTACCATTCAGATACAACAATAATGAGCATGGTATAAATACCAAAATCATCCATTTATCCACAATCCAGGTACAGCCTAAGAAACAGGAGTGCAAACTCCCCTAAGTTGCCCTGACAATATACTTCTACTCTGATACGAAGGAATCCTCTTTAAGTGAAAGGAAAGTTCAGTGGCCATGTGGTCTTTTGATGGAAACTGCCAACATTGTACTTGGATGCCACAGTAGCAGGCATTTAGAAATACAGGCAGAAATACTGATGGGTGTTAAGAGTTTGGTGGTCTTAGTCCAGTTCCTAGTGGTCAAGTGTCCACATCAAAAAACTGCTTTACCCCTAGGAACTAGACTAAGACCAGCAAATGCATAGACCTCTTACTAGCTATCAGACTATAATGTTTGTCAGACACAAAACATCTTCCAACTTAAGATTTGACCCAATAGGTAACCCAGAATTAAATCTCTCTATGTCCCTTTACTCATCCTCTGAGACACGGAGCCTATTATCCATTATCTTTTTTTGCTAAAAAATGTGTCATCATTTTCTTGCAAATGTTACAAATGCAAAAAACTAATAATTTGGATCTATATGTTGCTGTTCTTTCCCCACAGTCAGACTGCATGAAACAAGCTCTAAAAGTTAATCTGTTTATCTAATAAACACAAAGTACCAAAACAGATTAGTCAGCATGGCTTTTGTATTTGCTCTACAATATAAACTTTTGAAGAGAAATAAATACCAAACAGAAGAAATTTCCACATCACAATGAGATCTTATAGAGAAGCCATTTTATTCTGGTTAATGTAGAATACTGTATTTTACTGGTTTGCCTTTACAGGGAAGAAATATGTTAGACATCTTCTATCTACAGAGACATTTTTGTCCTCCTTGGGGGAAAAAAACATAGGAAAAAGAAATAAGTTGTCAAGAGCCCACAGGTCTGGCCCTGATTTCTTTGTAGTCTCTATTTAAGGAAATTATCTAGATAGCTCTCATATTTCTATGCTCATTTTTTATTATTACTGCCCTTGCCTTAAAGAATGAACTGCAAGGACTCAAAGAATGAATTGGAAGTCTGCCTGTATTGTCAACTAATTCTCCTAGCCTCTGCTATTGTGCTTTTTAGAAATTTTCCTCAGCAATACTACCCAGTGAATCACAACACATACCACAATGACTCCTAGAACAATAATGCAATGACAGAGACTATTTCTCCCCCTTTCTTACAGTGAAAGAACAATATTCTAAAACAGATTACTGACACTTTCTTTATGATTGCCAATAGGATCGGTGCTTAATGGCAAGTCTAAAAGTGTGCACCTCTGGCTGGGAGGATATGATTTGTGGATGTCCTCCTCTGAAGGGTTAATCTTTTTCTCATTTTAAATTTTATTTCAAACTAATATAATTACACATTCAAATTATTTTGCCCTGCAGACCTGTAACAACATTTAAGCAGGAAAAGTATTATTGTGCTGTATTCACTTTGACAAACATCTCACCTCTAGGTGTTCCTGGTACAGCAGTCATTTCCATATAAATGTCACTGGTGTATTCATCTCCTATATGCAGCATATCGAGTCACTCTTCCTGTTCACATTATGTACTAATTAAAAATGTAACATGCATTATGACAGGTTGAGTTCAAAATCTTTGAAGGACAGGTTTGTATATTTCCAAATCAGCTGATCTTTTGTGCCCCCAAATGTGGCATGTTCTTATTCTCCTAAATTACCCTCCACAGGCTGATCAGTTCATAAACTAAATGGACGACTGCAGTGAAAAGCAGACATTTTAATAGCTGAGTAGCGTAGAAATGGAGTTGTGCCAAGGAACACAATGTTAAAGCAAGCAGCATAAAATGAAAAATTAAGATACTGGCACTGAGATCTATTGGTAAGAATGAGGGTCAGTAAAGGACATTGCAATCATCTAAAAGATATTTTTACACTAGATTGAATTTAGGACAGCCAGAGTAGCCTTTCTTCTGAGAAGTGGCCTAGAGTGCTGGGAACTGAAGTGAGCCTCAACATAAACATAAAAGACTCGGTTGGTTGTCTTGGCTGCTACAGCTTTTGTTCTTGGCCAAATATCAATTTAACACATCCCTCTTTATTGCACAACTGTTACAGTTGGATGTGACTGCACTATCCGTATTCCATTGGCCTCAGATCAGTTCCGGAATTTAGTCTGTTGGTAATCAATGTTCATTTGGAGAATTTTTGTTTTGTTTTGTTGTGGGTTGTTTCTTGTTTTTTAATAGTCTTAGCAGTTCCTTAAATATGGCATCTGGCTGAAACAGATGCAGCATGACATCAGCAAGCCAGGAAAAAGCATTCACCCGAAACTATCTTCATAACTGCTGCATTTATGAACAGTATTACTAACACGCATTCCATACAAAAATAAGTTGAGACAGTATAAGATAACATAGTTAAGCACCCAAAAGTTAGAAGAGGCCAAAGTTCTGCTTGCATATGGCCCCTGAGTACAGTATATAAATTATGATGCAGTCTTTAATTACTCAATCATATGCTGTTTCTCAAATAATACCATGCAGTTTTTGCTACTGCCTTGTATATTAACCATAAGTATATTCTGTAATAAGAGAAAGTTACTCATCCTGTGCAGTAACTGAGGTTCTTCAAGATGGATGTCCTTGTGGGCAGTAGAGTAGCCGGGGGGGAGCAGCTGCTCCCCCACTGAGCAGAAGTGGCGCCTCTTTTGTGCTCCGACGCCTTTTACTCCTGCGCTGCAGCCGGAGCGGAGCAATTTTTTTTGCTCCCGGTGCCCTTTTTGCTCCCGACGCTTTTTGCTCCCGGCGCCTTTTTTTAGCTCCGTTCCCCCTGTGCTCTAAACCTAGCTACGCCACTGCCTGTGGGTGCTCCACTTCAGGTAAACGTGCGTTCCTGCACCTTTGATCAGAGAATTTCAGCAGCAGTGCTCATCTGGGTCATGCATGCGCTCTCCCCATCTCGCGCCACTGCTGGCAACTATCTAGCATGCACGACCAGACCAACCTCAGTTCCTTCTCAGCTGTAGAGTCCGGAAATTGAACTCCGAAATCGAGGGGGGAGAGTGAGTAATGGACCATCCACAAGGACACTAGATCTAGACTGTTCTCAGTGGTAGAAGATGACAGAACAAGGAGTAATGGTCTCAAGTTGCAGAGGGGGAGGTTTAGGTTGGATATTAGGAAAAACGTTTTCACTAGTAGGGTGGTGAAGCACTGGAATGGGTTACCTAGGGAAGTGGTGGAATCTCCTTCCTTAGAGGTTTTTAAGGTCAGGCTTGACAAAGCCCTGGCTGGGATGATTTAGTTGGGGTTGGTCCTGCTTTGAGCAGGAGGTTGGACTAGATGACCTCCTGAGGTCCCTTCCAACCCTGAGATTCTATGATTCTATGACACCCATTTTGAAGAACCTCAGTTACTGCACAGGGTGAATAACCTTCTCTTTTTCTTCCAGGAGTGTCCCTGTGGATGCTCCACTTCAGATGACTGTCAAGCAATGCTCCTTATTGGATGGAAGGGACTTGGAGTTTCACGAGTAAGTGATGATAACATTGTAAGAATTTGCAGTGTGTCCAATCTTGAACCCTAGTCGATTGCGTAATGTTTTGTGAACGTGTGTGTGGATGCCTAAGTGGCTGCTCTACATATGTCCATGATTGGACATTAGGAAGGCTACTGAAGTTGATAGGGATCTGGTAGAGTTAGTTCAAATCCCCAATTGAGGTTGCAGATCCTTCTGTTGGTAGCAGAAGTGGATGCACCTGGAAATCCATTTCTCTGTTTGGAAATAGCAGAACCCTTAGATCATTCTGCAGTGGAAATAAAAAGCCTCGACATCTAGAGAATCTAGTACTGAGTCCTGTGTACTCAAGATTTAGGGAAGAACAAGGGAAGAAGGATTGGTTGGCCTAGGTGGAAGGAAGAAGGTACTTTCAGTAGAAATTTTGGGTCGGCTCTTAGGGTGACCTTGTCCTTGCAAAAGATGATGTAAGGTTGGTGTGCCATTAGGGCCCCTAGCTCGCCCACTCAGCGGGCTTATGTGATAGCTGCTAAGAACACCACCTTCATTGATAGATATGTCAGAGAGCACATTGCTAAGGTTTCGAATGGGGGCCCAGTGAGGCAACACAGTACTAAGTTCACGTCCCAAGGAGGGGTAGAGATGCATACTTCAGGGTAAACGTTTCTGATACCCTAAGGAAACGTTTGGTGATTAGATGGGCAAATATCGATGTCCCATCAACCTTGTGGTGGAAGGTGGTAATAGCCACAAGATGTACGTTGATTGAGCTAAGGGATAGTCCAGATGTCTTTAGCCCCAATATTTATTCCAATACCATGGGTAATGGGGCGGAAATGTCTCTCGTCTGTTTATTTTGACTGCATATGTTGAATCTCTTCCATTTATGCAGATAAGTATTATGCATGGTTGCCCTTCTGTTGTTTAGTAATATGTTCTTCACCTCTGAGCAGGTTAGTTTGTCATGATGGAACCATGTAGGAGACATGCTCTCAGGTGAAACGTCTCCAGGTTCAAGTGATAGACCTATCTAGCATCCTGTAATGAAAGGTTCCGCAGAAGTGGAAGAGTGCACATTGTGTATACCGCCATCTGTAACAGATATGAGTACCAAGTTTGTCTGGGTCATGTGGGGGCCACCAAGATCACTTTGGCTTTGTCAGTTCATATTTTGTGTATAACCCTCAAAAGCAAGGGATTAGGGGAAACATGTATAGCAGAGGTGAATCCCATTTGAGAAGGAAGGCATCTCCCAGGGATTGGGGCCCCAGCACTGCTCTTGAACAGAATTGCAAGTGTTTGCAGTTCTGGGATGTCACAAATAGGTCAATGGATGGGTGACCCCACTGTTTCAATATGTTCTGTACGACCATGTTGTTTAGTTCCCATTCATGATCCTGAGAAAATTCTCTACTCAGAGTATCCACTGTAGTGTTTTGACAACCTGGGAAGTACGATATGCTGACATTATGCTGGGTACACCAATTCAATAGTTTCATGGCTTCAGTGCATAGGGAGTGTGATCTTGCCCCTCCTGCTAGTTTATATAAAACATGCAGACAATGTTGTCCGTCATTACCCTTCTAGTCTCGTTCCTGCTCAAAATTGCAAAGTGGCCGATGAGTAGGCATTGCAGCCAAAAAGATCTAATCGTTTCTACTCCTTTTCATATGGGGTAGATTAAATTGGTGTTGTCTACTGTGATGATTGATGGGATCAACAACCAATGAGTTTCTTGTGGAGTGAGAATATAAAAAGTCTATCCCTGTTGAGGGGACATAATACTTTTTATCTGCTCTCTTGCAAGTGGGTGGTGTTATTGCCGAGATCTCCCATATGGTTTTGGCTGGTTGTTTATCAGAAGTACTATTTTTGACGATGATGAAGTTTGTAGAATGTCCAGTAATTTATGTTAGAACTCTGGGACCTTCTCTACAGGGATCTGTAGGGAATCTGCGATTCTTCTTGAAGAGCTCCTGGAAATGTTTGAAGTCGTCAGCAGCTGTGGGTTGTGGAGGCGTTAAAGCCTCGTCTGGGGAAGAGGAGGAAATGTTGGCTGATGGTGTCATTTCGTGGATATCGTTGTCTAGAAGGGGTATGTTGGCCAGTATCGGATGCCAGGCACAGAGACTTCTCCATAAGTATAAGTTTGAGATGCAGGTCTCTGTACTTCCTGGCATGAGCCTTTAAGTTGCTGCAGTAAGAGCACTTTTGTGGGATATGTGTCTCTCCTAAGCACTGGACACATTGAGAGTGTCCATCCGATCCCAGGATCAGCTCCCGGCAGGAAAGGCAGCACTTGAAGCCCGGTGAACCGGGCATGGCTCCAATTATTGAAGTTCATCCCTCAGGGTGAACATGAACTATTCTATGGGGTAGGAAAATATATGGGATTTTTAAACAAAAAAATTAATGGGTAAAGAAAAGGATAAGTAAATCTAACTAGTACACTAAGTCTACTCTAAAAAAACTATTCTAAGCACTAAATAGAGCTATCGGTTTTCACACTGTGTGAGCTCTGTATCAGGCCGAGGATGGTTGAGAAGGAACTGGGGGGATCTGGTCACGTGTGCTAGAGAGGTGCCACCAATGGCATGAGACAGGGATCACACATGCGCAACCCAGACAAGCACTGCTGTTGAAATTCTCCAATCAAAGATGCAGGGACACACATTCATCTGAAGTGGAACACCCACAGAGACACTTCTCGAAGTTTTCATTCTCTTTCACTGATTTCATTCTGATCCAATGTCTCTTTATAGACTCTGACTTTTTAATATACATTCTTTTCTCTTCCAGTGATGTATCTGAATGGTTTCTCAGCATTCATGTAATTTCTTTTCTACCAGCAGTACAGCTTGCCTTAAAAGCAATTTATAGGTGGAGGCAATTAAGTAGTAAGCAACCAGTTGCAAATTTAGGTTGCCTATATATTCAAGCAAGTTTCTACTATTACTCTATATTGTATACTTAACATTTATAATGTTGTGTACGTATGGTTTACTGTGTACTTTACATGTAAGTTTATTTCATGGACTCTGTGTGGCATACAGATCGTGGAAATCATCCACAAATATTACATCCACCACGATCTCTCCACCACTGAGAGGACAGCTATACAGTCTCTGAAATCCAGCCACCAGATAGCAATACACTAGCAGACAAAGGGGGTACCACCATAGTCCTTAATCATGATAACTGTCATAGCCAGGACAAGGGTGGTCAGACCTAGTGGTCAGAACAGGAGTAGGGAGTCATGCTAAGTCAGGTACTGAAGGTCAGAGTCCGAGACAGGCCAGAGGGCAAACCAAGAATCAGGTATCAGGAGACAAACAGGGTCAGGCTCAAAGTTACAGAAAGCCCTCGAAGAGCAAAGTAAAAGACAAACCAGGGTCAAAAGCCAGAGTCTAGGGTCTATCATGAGCATGGTCTAAAGCAGATGCAGGCAGGCAGTCTGTGTTTGTGTTCAGACAGTTTCCCATCATGGCTTCCTGGTTTAAGTGCTGGTACCAGACAATGAGTAGGCTGCAAGGGGCCACCCCTTCAGGTACATCCTGCTGATCCCAGACTCACAGCATCCTTCCATAGGAGCCTAGCCTAACCATCCAGTGGCAATACGGAGGCATTAGTAGCCCAGAATCCCCATGGTCCTAGGTTCCAGCCCTGCAGGTTCTTATGATAATTACCTCAGTCAGGACAACAGACAACTCTCTGACATCATCTACTACAAAGAACTCCAAGAAGACCCTACCCTGCAAATCACACAGAAATTTAAAGATACTGTAAAATCCTTCCCTGGAAACTCTACAACCTCATCCCCTATGGATGCACCCCAGAGACTTTCTACATGCTTCCTAAGATACACAAACAAGGAAACCCAAGCAGACCCATCATATCTGGCCACAGCTCTCTTTCTGAAGGAATATCAAGACTCATAGATAGAAACTATCTTGAAACCCCTCACCACATAAAGAGCCAGCTTCCTCCAGAAACTATGCAACATTAACAGCCTCCCCCAGAAAAAACATGGATGTCACCTCCCTATACACCAATATTCCTCACTATGAAGGCACCACTGCCTTCCTCAAATACCTGCAAGATAATGTAAAATGCTTGGAAATCCACCCTAAGCACATTCCCAAACTCATCCGTGTCATCCTCATCCACAACAACTTCATATTAAACAACAAACACTTTGCCCAAACCATGTGTATTAGGATGGCTCCATAGTATGCCAACCTCTTCATGGACCACCTCGAAGAAGAATTTCTAGAAAAATGCACCATGAAACCAACAATATACTTGAGATACATTGATTATATTTTAATCTTCTGGACAGATGACCTAAACTCCCTCATAAATTTCCACCACAACTTCAGCAACCACCACTCATCTATCAACCTTTCTCTAGAACACTCACACACCAACATCAACTTCCTGGGTGCCATGATCAGCTTCAGCAATGGCACAGTGACTATATACAAAAAATCCATGGCTCACCACAGATCAAGCAACCACTCCAGACACACCAAGTAAACAGTTATTTACAGCCAGGCACTCAGATACCACACAATTTTCTCTGAAGAGTAAATCAGGGATTCACATTTTAATATGCTTAAAGCTGCCTTCACTAAACAAGGACACTCCACCAGAGAAGTAGATTGCATCATGGAATGGGCTGCCCAGATATCCTGGGAGAACCTGCTTCAATACAGAAAAAAACCACCATACACATTGACCACACACCCCTAGTTGTCACCTGCCACCCCACCCTGGAACCCCTTTGGGGTATCGTCAAACAACCATAACCCATAGTTGATGGGAACCACATCATGAAAGAAATCTTTCCCAACTGCCCTATTCTAGCCTTCAGATAGCCCCTCCACCTTGCCAAGCTCATCATAAGATGCAAACTCCCCACAGACCAGGACTCAAAGCGGCATCAGACCCTTCCAGAACAACAGATGCAAAACCTGCAGACATACTTTCACAAATCAAGATCCCTCACAACATATCTTTCAAGATTCATAGGTCCTACACATGCCTATCACAACATGTGGTGTACCTTATCCACTGAATCAAATGCCCCAACAATAACTATGTGAGTGAAACTATACAATCACTACATATTAGAATGAACTCACACAGAAAAATGGTAAAAGACAAAAAAAACTATCACCATAGGCGCACACTTTTCACAAAGCATTCATTCCATGTCTGACCTCTCAGTCCGCATTTTCAAAGGAAACCTGCACAACACTTTCAAAAGATGAGCATGGAAACTTAAATTTATAACTTTGCTAGACACCAAAAACCATGGACCTAATGAAGACACCGGTTTTATGGCTCATTACAACAATTTGTAACTCATCCTACTACCTAGTAACTCTTAATTGCCCACTTCATTTTAAGTGGTCTCCTATAATGTGTGTGAAACCCTTATGCTTAACAACCTAACCCTCAACTGATAACTTCATTTTAAGTGGTCTTCCACAGCATGTATGAACCCACTATGCTTAACAATCTGTCCCAACATGTATTTAGCTTAAACATGCTACTTACCTTCCCCAGACTTGAAGAAGAGGTATGTGAAGCTCGAAAGCTTGTCCCTTCCACCAACAGAAGTTGATCCAATAAAAGATATTACCTCACGTACCTTCTCTCTCTCATACAGCATACTAGACATGTATGTATCTAAGGCTGCAGAAAAGATGGCATGGTGTTCTGTTATCTGAGATATAGTATCTGATCATATAATTTTAGACTATATTAACAGGAGTAAAGGGTTGGAATGATACAAGGATCCCTGCCTCCACTTGCCCACTGTAGCTCTTGTGCAAGGGCCAGGGACATTAGCAGCCTGTGTGCACTTTGGGTAGCATAGGACCTGCTGCATTCTTGCACCCCAGTGTGATTCAAGTCACCGGAAAGAAGCATGGTAGGGTGGAGGCAGGACCACAGCTCCTCTCCTTCCCTGCACTAGCCTTCAGAGGTAGCTGAACCTGTAGAAGGAAGGACATGGTACAATATGAGCTGGGGGAGAGACTATGCTCCTTTGGGTTTCCCTTAGGATGGTCGGACCCTTTACCAGTCTCTAACAAGAACTGTGACTAGATACTACAATATAGCCCTTAACATTCTCTTTTTTGATTGGTTTGGACTATGACTTTCCTAACCTCCAGGTGGTTCCTGGAGAATGCAGCTGCATCACCCTCCAGGTGTTGGAAACTCTGCTGGTTTGAGAACAATTGGCAATAGTATAGGCAATTTTCATAGTCTGGAACTATTTAGTTAACACCAAAAGATAGTAAAAAGAAAAGACTGCGTCTTGAACATCTGATGAAGTCTGCAGAGGATCTGGCATGAAAAATGCTAGCTTAAGCTGTCTCTGTACAAGTTTGATTATGAGTGTACTATAGCAATCATGTCAAATGGATTCTTTAAAACACATTTTGGTAACCTTGTTCAGGGCATCCCAAACAAAAGATAAGTTATCCGAAGTCTCTAAAATACATAACCAAATATATATGTCTTATAAAGACTGAACAACTGCATTCATATAGATTGCTCAGGCTCCATCCATATTGAAGCTAATTGAGTGTGACAATCCACACACACAGTTTATAGCTGTCAGAGCCTAGGTCCGTTTTTTTTCAGAAAATTGAATCACATTTGCATTATCTTCATACAGAGTCACACAAACAGGCTGAGTAAAAGGAAAAAGTTAAAATCTGGCACAGTAAAAATCAGTTTAGATCTGTCACTTGTGCATTATTCCTCTGTCTTGGCCCCCTTGTTCAGGGCTGACACAAGTATAGGTATTAAGTTCAATTTTAAGCAGCATTATTAAAATGACCTGGGAAGTGGGACAGCTGGCAGCTTAATATAATTCTAACATATCGTAGGAGTCTAATCTTCAATACCTTATCCTGGACACTGCCTCTCTCTGATCCGCACCAACACCCTTTCTCCCAGCCCCCTCTCAGCAGCTCATCCTTTCTCCCAGCCCCTAAGGAGGAGGAAGTACCTCTTGTGTATCTGAGACCATAGGAGTAACAGCAAAATCCAGTGGCCTAAGTACAAGACTGGCAGCCACAGACACCTGAGTCTAACACAGCAACTGCATGAGCCATGCTACCAGAGGGATGAGGCCCACACAGCAACATGGAGGAGCAGACGATACTTATCAGGGCCCCCAGAACTGCAAGACTGATCCGCATGCTCTTTATAATTTTAAAGACTATAAAATACCTTTTCAAACTAGGATTCTTTAATATAAAATCATCCACCATAGCTACTACCAGTTTGGAAGTGCTACAGTAGAAGTAGCACCACAAGAGTTGGTTTTCTTACTCCTTAGTTCCTATTAGGGTTAGATGACATGGTGTTTAAAACACAGGAGGCTAGCCAGAACCTTGTCTATGTTAGCACCTCCTGCTGTTGTTACCACCAGTATAGCTGCACTGGTGATGGCGGGGGTACAAAATTTTAGGGGAAAATTCTAGCATAGACACAGCTGAAGAAGATGAAGTTCCCATCGTGCTCTGAGTAGAGAATGCAACCTAAGCTTTCTCCCCAAGCTTCATTATTCATAAAATTTCCCTTCAGGAAATTTCTGTCCCAGCCCCTAATTCCCTCTGCATCACAGAGACATTTCAACCCTCTAATGTGCTGTTTGTAATTACTGATGATTTAGGATTTTTTCTTTGGGGTTCTAGCAGATTAGGCTGCCTCAACAGAGGACATGTCCATTCTTATGCAGTCTTAGAAAATGCACCATGTTACAAGGTCCTGGCCACTGCCTCCTAAGATAGCCTACTCATCTCCTCCTCCACGTCCTGGGGTAATAACTAGAAATATGTATAGTTTCCCTCTTCCACAAAATGGAATGATCAGATGCTTTGGGAAGATTCCGATGAAATCCACCAAAAGAGAGCCTGCTGGGATAAGAGACAAAGAATACAAGGTATCAGAATGAAAATTTCAGCCATTTCCATTGTAATATATTGATCATATTGTGTCTGAGCTAAATTGCAGTTCATTATATTCCTTATCTTGAAGCTTTAATCAATCTAAGGACTCTCTGACCCAGTCTTTTCTAAAAATTAAAACCTCAGTAGACCTTTTTTGTGGTTGTTTATTCAGACTTGGCTTTTAAAACAGCACAAACTGGATTAAATTCTTAAATCCCGTGGTTAATAACAAACATTTTTTGTCTTGTTGCATATTCTCTGAATTTGTTCAGGACACGTGTTCTAACAAAGTGTCCTCCCCACACTCCACTAGATAATATGATTCCTATTGGTGTTCCCTTTTGCCATGGTGTTAGTTAAAAGGGCACTGTCATTTCGCATAAATCAATGGTGGGCAACCTGTGGCCCATCAGAGTAATCTGCTGGCGGGCCACCAGACAGTTTGTTTACATTTGCACGGGTGCCTGCAGTTCCCAGTAGCTGTGGTTTGCTGTTTCCGGCCAATGGCAGCTGCAGGAAGAGGCGACCAGCACGTCCCTGTGGCTTGCGCCACTTCCCGCAGCTCCCATTGGCCAGGAACAGCGAACCGCGGCCACTAGGACAGGGCTGGCTCCAGGCACCAGCCAACCAAGCACGTGCTTGGGGCGGCACCTTGCAAGGGGTGGCGCTTGGGGTTTTTTTTTTTCCCTTCGGCGGCGATGCGGAGGACGGGGGGGTTGTTTTGGCGGGGCGGCGCGGGGAGAGGGCGGTCATTTCGGTGGGGCGGCGCGGGGCTCTGGGGACGGGGGGTTGTTTCAGCAGGGCAGTGCGGACTCAGGGGAGGGGGTGTTGTGTCAGTGGGGCGGCGCTCGTTTTTTTTTTCCTGGGTGGGGGGCGGCGCTCGGTGTGTATGGTTTTTTGGTTTTTTTTGTGCTTGGGGCGGCAAAAAGGTTAGAGCCGGCCCTGCACTGGGAGCTGCAGGCGGCCGTGCAAATGTAAACAAACTGTCTGGTGGACCACTAGTGGATTACCCTGATGGGCCATGTGTGGCCTGCAGGCCACAGGTTGCCCATCACTGGCGTAGATCCAAAATTAAGATGTAAATAAGAAAAACACAAAGGGTAAAGTTTTCAAAAGCACCCAGGTGACACAAGAGTCTAAGTCCCATTGACTTTGAATGAGTTGTAGGCTCCTGAGTGCCTATGCCACTTTTGAAAAGGGAACATAAACTCTTAAGTCAGTTGGGCTCTTTTAAAAAATGTCCCAACCTAATTTTAATAGAAATTTTTTCATACATTAAAAAATAGTGTTTGATTGAGATATAACCAGTATTCTGCAGTTTACAACTGAGACTTCGCAACATTGTGCCAATACATAAGAAACTGAAAGTGAAACTGACTAGGGACAGAGATGATATTCATTTGTCTATTTTCCTCCTCCAAGAAGAGTGCAATGCAAAAAAGCAAGCAGCATAAAAAGTTGGAAAATAATCACATTATTAACGATCATTCAGTAAACATCTAAGGCATTATTAGTAATGAAAGAGGCTTTTTTAAAAAATAGAAGATTAACCTACAAGTATGTCTTCATATTAAAAGCAAAGAAATGGTTTTAATGTCATCCATCTATCCAGACGTTCATACTGTACTATCATGCTTAAAAGCTGATGTGCTCAAAATTACTGTTGCTCCTGCATGTGACTGACAAAGCCCTGAGGAACCTTCAGTTTTCCACACTTTGCATCCACAATCCTAGTCATAGAGTTTAAGGCCAGAAGGACCACTAGATCATCCAGTCTGACATCCTGTATATCACAGGCCTCCAACACCACACAGCACCCGCACACTAAACCCAACATCTGAAATGAGACCCAAGTACTACAGCCCACAGGCAGAGAAAATGAGGGACCAAGGTGGACCTGGGCCTGAGGATCCTGAAATGGCAGGGAAATGATTAAGTGAGTGTGACAGTTGGTACCCTTATGGATCATCCTTTTTACAAGACTGTGATACATTTTGTACAAAGTATGCCTTGTGAAGTATCATTTAAAAACTCATAATCTGCTGAATATTATTATCCTGGTAAAGCATTTATGGCAACATTGTATGTAAAGTTATAAAATTCTACTATATAAGAAACGTTCCCAGTCTGGGGAAACAGTTTCAGACCAGTTCCCCAGAGACAAAAGGCTAGCCAGCACCTCAGGCAGATGTCCGCATAATCAAATGGACTATCACCTGATTAAGCAGCCATTCTTTGGCAGGAAGAAGGACGTGAATGAGATATTTACATTTTGGGAATGGAACAGCTGTGGATTCCCATGTAAACAGACTGGCTGTCACCTGAACCTCAGCTGGAGATAATTTTCAAAGAAAAAGTGAGCTATAAGAAAGGAGGACAGAGGTCTTAAAATATTCCTCCTTTCTCTCTATCCAAAGCAACCACAATGCCTAAAGAACAAAGAAACAATTTTGAACTGAGGGGTGGGAGTGATCCTGTCTGAAAGGAGTTCAGCCAGAAAGACTGCTAAAGCTTTGCATTCACTTAGCTTGATAAATTAGTTATTAGTTTGCATTTTACCTTTTATTTCTTTGTAACCAATTTTGATTGTTATCCCTCATTGCTTGTAATCACTTAAAATATTTTTGTAGTTAATGAACTTATTTTATCTAAACCAGTGTGTTTGGGGACTTCATTTGAGATAACAGGGTTTGTGTATCTCATTTTCTATTAATGAAATGGTGGCCTTTCTATGAGCCTATATTGTCCAGAAGGAAAGAGTTGGGAAGTACAAGATGTACATTTCTGGGGACAAGTCTGGGATTGGGAATTTTCTGGTATCACTCGGCAATGTAATTCATGGATAGCTAGCTAAGCATTTTTGCAGTATAATTGGGAGTAATTTACATGCTAAAGACTATGTGTGAGCAGGCCAGGAGTGTAAAAGCAGTGTAAAAGGCATCCCAGGTTGGAGAGTTGAAGGGAGACAACTGTTCAGTAGTCCTGATTAAATCTTGGATAATGTCACAGTGAAATATACCCTGATAATCCTGGCAAGTGGCTTGTACCCATATGGTGCACAGGAAGGCAAACACACCCAAGGTCTCTGTCCTGGGGGGGAAAATTCCTTCCTAACCCCATATATGGCAATCAGGTCAACCCTGAGAATGCAAGCAAGAACCAGCTAGCCAAGCACCTGAGAGGGAGAATTTTTGGTGCCACTTCAGAGACCTTGCCTTCCCCATCTGATATCCCATCTCTAGCCATCCTTAATGCTTCAGAAGAAGGTGATTTTTTTTAAAAAAAAAAAGCAGTCCCGGAACACATTGGGGGTGGAGGAGTGAATTCCTTCCTAACCCTTGCATGACCTTTAGGAAGATAAGACAAAAACCAGAAGTTAACCACAGCACAGGGGCTGACTTCTGGCCCCGCCCGTGGGTGCTGTCACCCGGCGTCGGGGGCGGGGCCCCGCCCGACGCCAGGCCCCGCCCCCGACGCCGGGCGACATAGCGGGGCCCCGCCCCCTACGCCGACGCAACGTTGCCCAGTGTCGGGGGCGGGGCCCCGCAACATCTCCTGGTGCCCGGTAAGTTTGCCGCGGGTCCGGGGCGGGCGGGGAGTTGCCGGTGGGTGCAGAGCACCCACCAATTTTTCTCCGTGGGTGCTCCAGCTTCGGAGCACCCATGGAGTCGGCGCCCCTGAACCACAGGGCTGTTGAGTCCTGCCTCCTCCCATCACAGGAAATCCTGTCATACAATTGCACTTACAAATTTGTCCAGTTCTCTTAAAACTAACTAAGTCATTTAGCTGCACAACTCCTAGTGGGAGACTGTTTCAGGACCTTGCCCATCACATTTCCAGCCTGAATTTGTTCATGGCCACATATCCATATGTGCTTGTGCCAGCATTGTCCTTCATCTTAAATAACTCTTCAATCTTCCTGATATTTACCCCCTTGTGATGGGATGGTCACCCCACACAGGATTGGAAGGGGTTAAGATAGGCAGGCCAATTAACTCCATAGGGTGCACCTGGAGGAGGAGCCAAGGAGCAGGGAACTAATTGAAAACAGGCTCAGTTGTGCAGGAAAAGGCAGGGGCCCGTATAAAGCCAGCTAGTAAGTAACAGATAAGGACCCCTGTGGAAAATTGCATCAAAGCAGGTAGCAATTACTTCCTGGTAAGAGGGATTTTTGAGCTGGCACACACAGAGAGAAAAGGGTAATAATTAGGCATAGTAGGAAGTAGTCCAGGGAAGAATCAATGAGGGTTGAGAGAGGAAAGCCCACAACTGCTGAGCTTAGGGTCCCTGGACTAGAACCTGAAGTAGAGGGCAGGTCCGGGTTCCCTGACCAGCCACTGATGGAGTAACATGGAAGACTGCCTAGAACTGTTAAGGAGAAAGGACTTTCCTTACCCAGAAGGGGGGGAAACACTGAGTGATCTAGCCAGAGGGCTGAGTTATGAAGAGGACACTGCAGTTCCTAGGCCTGAGAGAGGAGCTGCAAACCAGAGAGAGAGACAGAGTGATTGTGTCTAAACAGGTGTACAGGGGCATTCACCTCAAGAGCTAAGTCCCAGAGTGACCAGGAGGAGACACCTGACCAGGGGTGAGTGGTGTGCCCCACAACACCCCAAATGTGTTTATAGAAAGCAATCATATCCCCTCTCAGCCTTATTTTTTCTAGACTAAACAAACTCTGCCAGTGTCCTCTCCTAAGATAGGTCCTCCATTCTCCTGATCATCCTAGAAGCTCTTCTCTTCACCTGTTCCAGTTTAAATTAATCTTTCCTAAAGTCCTGTGTCATGGCCACCATTCTTCTAGCCAAAGAAAACTGGTGTGGGCTCCTTTTGGAGCTCATCAATATTGTTATTTCATCAATTTGAGGGGTTCCTATTAAATGTACTCTCACTGTCTAGTAGCTTAGAAACCGAATTCAGTTGTACTAAACAGCTCTAGGTGCTAAGCAGCTGAGCCACCCTTAAAGAACTGTTTTTTACTTCTGCTGGTGTTTTGATGGACTACAATTGGTTGAATTATCTGTAGAGGTGGAGTAAATCAGTTAAGAAAAAATTGGGCATATTACAGACATGGGGTTGATCTGGTAGATGAACCTAAACTTCTGTACTTTTGGGTTTGGCAGAACTGACATCTCCACAGGATGACATTTGCTTGGCAAAGTCATCGTATTGTGAAGCCAGTCAAGGAGCCAATCACCAGAGAGCATGTAGCAAGAGAAACCAGCTGAGTTGGGAAGCAGCTAACAGAGAAAAGTCATGTATTTTAGGGTTGTAGCTACACTATAGAAATGTGCGATTGTGACCTACACCACAACTGTGTATCACTACTAGCCATCTGACTTCTGATGCACAGAGTGCACCATGTTGACATTTATCATTATTTTCAGGAGTTATAGGGCCTGTGAATTGTTGCATCTATCCCACAATGCCTTGAACAGCTTCCTTTGATCATATGCATGATCTGTATAGTTTATAACACAAATATGAACAAACTATCTTGTTTTTTCCAAAGGATGTTTTCAAGTGCTTCTGTCCTGCATAAGGGGAAGGACCTATATATACCATTATATTTGCTGATGTCAAGGGGTAGAATCAGCCCCAAGCCAGTGCTGGACTGACTTTGGGTTCATTACAGTGAACACCATCATGCAGGAGAGAATTTACTCTATTCAGTAACTTCTATGGTTTGAAATATGGTGTCCTTGAGTTTTTGATAGTTACTTCTGCCATATAAAACAAAAGCAACAAAGTGACTTTAATTGTGAATCTCAAGATATTTGTGTTTTCTTAAAGCCCGAGCTCCTGGATTCATGTGAGAATCCCAGCTTCCATTTAATATAAGACGTTTCTAGAACTCACGCTTTTGAAGAAAAGCTTGAAAATGTGATCTTAGTGCACCCATAAGACTCCGAACGCAGGAGGCAAATAAAACCAATCCAAAATGTATTCTTTATATATCAGGATCTTTAAACCAGTCCCATCATTTTGGGGGCTTGACTTGTGACTTTTGAATGCTTGGGATTGGCAATACTGCAATAATACTTAGTAGGCATGCAACAACAATTGCAACACCCAATGTTTCCATTACAGACAGGTCCTGACAGTTCATGGAGAAGAACAGCAATCATTCTATTGTGCAGCCAACCTACCTTATCTTGGGTTGGGTTCCTAGCATGAAATCAGCCTCACTGATGGCCCCTGCCCCAAGAAGTTTACAATCTAAGCAAGCTCCTTGGGCAGGAACGGTCTTTTTGTTCTGTGTTTGCATGGCACTTAGCCCAATACTAGGTCCTGGTCCATGAATAGGGCTCCTAAATGCTATGGTAATACAAATAATAATGAAATGTTAATTGGGGGAGGGGTTACTATGGATTTCAACAGGGCTAGGGTTTCACCCCAGAAGTGTAAGCCACTAAAGTTGCTGTTGTAATCTCATGACATACACTCCATGTTTGGCTCTTGATTAACATTTTAGCTGTCAGTAGAACACTAAACAGAACTTTCTTGTGCTCTCCTCCACCCTCCCTCTGTTGTTTCATGGCCTACATGTAGGTCTGGTATTTTTCCCTTGCAACTGAATTGGTGATGCTGCATTCTAACAATAATAGTGTTTTAGAGATGAGGCCTCCAGCCATGATATGAAAAAATGTATTATGCATGAAACACATGTAATAAAGGTTAAAGTAAAACCAAGGCAGATGAGGGTTGAACAATCAAAAAAAAAATCCTCCCTCTTAAATCTATACACTCCAGTAACACCTGCTGTTGAGGAACTAAAAACAAATCTGTCAGGGGACAGTACTTGGTCCTCCTAGTGAAGGCAGGGGACTGGACTCGGTGACCTTTCAAGGTCCTTCCAGTTCTAGGAGATTGGCATATCTCCATTTATCTTATCTTATCTACCTAGTCAAGTAACTTGTTTCAATTCAGTGTATAGTCAAGGGCCTGTACCTTCAATGCAAAGACCTCCTCCAGGCAAGGGTTCCTGGTGTGTGACTCTGTTTGTGAAGTTCCCTGCAGCTAAAAAAATCCTTTAGCCTGATCAGAAGCCCTCACAGACTAAAGTCTTCCTTGCTGTTTCACTCAGCTGGCAAGCTATTTAGTAGCCCCTTCTGATTTATAAAAAACAACAGAAACTTTCCATCACCCTCCCTCCCACTTCCAATTTCAGTGTAGTCAGGATGTAGAAAATTGCCACACAGCATGAATACACAAGGTTAATGGCAAAACTTGTCATTCCCAATATGTCCAAATTCATCCAGAGGATAGAGTTCATGATCAAAGAGCAAATGTTTGTTAGGAAGAAAGGGCACTATAGGGAAACAAATCATTTGCTTTTTACATGGCTGATTGATTATGTACTCCCACAATGGTTATTGTGGAGGATTGAAATAAAACACTAAACTAGATATCCCCCCCCATAAACTAATCTATACTTGTATTTTCTGTGTCAGTCCAGCTACATACATTCTTCCTGAAAACAGAGCTAGAGTGTAGCAGTGTAAATGTCCTGTGCTAATTCAATGCAAGGGATGCCATGATGATCTCGGAAAGAATGTTGGTTCTTCATTGATGGAGGACAACGAAACCATTTTAAGTTATATTAACACAAAGTATTTTATTTCAGCCAACACTAGCCTTAAGAGGGCCTTGTATAAAACAACTCAGTCAATTCTCAGTAGCTCAGAGGCCGTTTTTTTACTATTCTGGTGATATAAAGGATATAGCAGAGCTCCCTTCACATAATGCTGTTGGAGTAGCCCTTGACATGCTCCTCTACTGAGGATTCAGAGGCTTGCAAGGGAAGCGATATGATCACAGGAGACCATGAGAAACTGAGCAGAAGTTAAACTGCTTTAACTTACACCAGAAGCTAGGCAGGCTCCTCAACAGCCCAAGTATTCAGGAAGTGGAAAAGATCATTTAAAATGCCCCAAAGTCCCACTTCTTTGCTCAGTGAAGGCACAGAGGAATTCCCTCCTTTTATTAATACAGTTCTTCCTAGCTTGGGTGGTAATATAGATATCCTAATTTTAAAAAAATACATATTGTGCTTATATTACCAAGACACGTCCAATCACCACTGTGAGCACTCTAGTTACATGTTCTTCCCCTGCCCTCTCTCTGAATGAAAACCAGGTCCCTATAACTTCAATAGAACCAATCTTTCACCCTGGTTTTAGATGAGAACTCATCAGAGCACAAACCATGCTTTCCTTTCTGCTTGGAAGCTGCCTATTGGATTTGTTGTGACATTGCACCAGTTTCAGAATAGTATATTTTAAAAAACCTGTTTCATTTTAAAGCTTAAATATATCTAGTGGAGAGTTTATTAGGAATTTTCCTCACGTGTGTCTCGCTTCCCTCACTTGTATGAAAGGATAGACAGCTGCTTGGTATGAAAGTCTGCATTCAGTTTCAACCACATTATTGTCTAAATTTGCTGTGATTACAGAATGTCTGCACTGCAAATTCAGCAAGATGACATGGGGATGATATTAGTAACTTCCATCTGCCCTCATCTATATAGAACTGTCTACCTCTCATCTACCCTTGTCTGCCACTTTTAACTCTCTAACTGGCTGAGGAGCTGTTCATTGTCACGAGCTCTGTCTGATTATCCTGATGGTTTTGGTCGGAATTTTGCCACAGCATGTCAGGTTTCATAAAGAAGTGGAGCAGATGACATCGTCAGGCAAGTTCTTCTCCCTCTGATGATGTTATGAACAATGAATCTGGCAGAGACTATTGCCTCTTAAAACACTGCTCACAGGCATGACTGGAACCAGTCACACACCATGTACGCTACAACATAGTTTGTTTCCTAGGGCTAAAATGTCTTATTACAAAAAACAGATGCTTTCAGCAGGACTCTATACACACTTGTATATGTATACTTTGAGAGAATATATCTGAAATTTTCAAAGCTGCTTAGGGAATTTAGATGCTCAGGCGACACTGGAAAACTCTGCCTATAACTATAGTGTCGGGAGGGGACTAGATTAGCCAGTGTGTGCATCAATTTCCATTTGCTATCTATATCACTGCTCAGAGGGCCTTTGTTAGATATATTTCACTAATTATATATTAGGATCCTTGACTCCTTCAGCAGCTAGAATCACATTGCACTTTTATTCTCTAAGGAATAAAGGATTGTGTTGGGGTTGAGGCACAGGACTGGGATTTGAGTTCTGACCTTTCTTTGCTACAAAATGTCTTCGTGATCTTGGGTAAGTTTCTCTGACTCAAACTTTCAAATGTCTTACAGCTTGAGATGTCCTACTTCAGACACCTGGGGCTTGATTTTCAGAGGTGATAAGCACCTATAGCAACACCTGAACTCCATGGCAGCTGTGAGTGTTTGGCACCTCTGAAATCAAATCTAAGGTGTGTCAAACTGGGCATCCAAAAATGGAGGTATTCAAAATCAGAGGTAGCTCTAGAAAATGTGGGGCCTTAGTCTCTGTGCCTCAGTGTCTCCTTCTGTAAAACAGTTGTATCTCAGAGGTTTTGTGAGGTGCTCAGACACCAGTTATGAGCACCACAGAAGTGCCTACAAATAAAAATGAATTATATTGTAATTGTTTATTTTATTCTTTAAAAGAATGAAAAAAATCAGAGACTAACGTAGGATTGAAACCAATGAGGAACCTTGCTGCTGCCCCACCAGAGTGTCAGCCCTCCCTGTCAGCAAGAAGAGCTGTAAAGCTTGTGGAGTGTCAGCAAAAAGCTTTTTGGGGTTATTTCTGTGATTTTAAACATCTCTCTTCCCCAGCTTTCTGATCTTAGGATCAAGCTGCAGTAGGCAAGACCAGTTCAGTTTAATATTTTCCCCCACCGGCAGGGTCTGCACAAAAAGGTCTGCACAATCTGACCCAGGGTTTCTTGTTCTCTTCTGAAAGACATGGAGAGGATAAGAACTGGGAGGGTAGGCAATTCCCCCCCCGGACTGATGGCAATCTGGCCCTAAGTACTGTGTTTTGTTTGGGTTTTTACTATTTAACTGACAGCAGATTAAGCAAAATAGGTTCAAGTTTGATCATTTTTTCTAGCTTCTTGACCCTCCAAAGTAGAATTTACAATTCTTAAAAATGTGCCTTACCTTATTTGGTAACTAGGGGTTTGGGGTTTTTAAATTTAATTTACATTAAGCTTAAAAGTCAGACTTCTCAATGTATATTTTTTCCAGTGCTAAGCTTTAGAAATGGAACATTAAATCCATGAAAAAAATGTTAAACCCAGATGCTCTGATTATCTCTAACATTTTGACAGACAATCACATATTTTAATAAAAGCAATTTAAATAGACTGAGTGGGACCTAAGAGAGCTAATATAAGATTTAATGCTCTTTAATATTTGGTTACATTTTCTCAGGAACCTGTGGGACTGATCTTGTGAATACCTAACTACACTTCTTCATGTACCTGATTTTACATCCTCTCACACTTTGACATAGAAATCTCCAGGGTACTTTATTTCTTGTTTAAAAGATTAGTAGAACCAGAGTACCAATAATTCTCTATCCTCTGAAAGCTGCAAAAGTGCTAAGCATGGAGATTAATACAGCTGTAAATACCTTGTTTTCTTAATCTATCATATTCCCTTTTAATTATTCATACAGTTCTTGCATGCATTCTGCAATTCCGGACCTGTGATATTTGATACATCTACCATTCACCTACCATTGCTGCCAAATTATGCTCTAAAACCTAACCTTTCATTTTAATGAAGAATATATTTCTAGCCTTCATGGTTGCAAAGTTCACTTTGAAAATGTGAACAAAAATAATAAAAAAATATACATATAACATAAAACTAATTTCATATCAGAATAAATAAAACAGAACACTAAAGAGAATGTATTATTTATTCTGATATTTAATTCATGGAAGACCTCCATTTAAAAAAATAAATAAATGAAGCTGATGCAGAATCTCCAATCTGCTTCCCTGGAGTGTCACTGTAGCTGGGGACTTTGCAGCAGAATTTCCTTCCAGGTTGCAGGGCAATATATGGAGCCTTTTATAATATATGGTACATCATGCCTTACAGTATATGTTATTTCCTTGCATCCAAGTAGAAACAAAAAATGCAGGCCTACTGGCTTCCCGTGTTCACACTCTTAATGCTTCAGATACTTTACTCAAGTAAGTGAAAACCTCATTCTAAAATATTAATCAAGTGTTTACATGGTTCTTTGAGCCAGATAGTCCCTGGTCTGTCAGGTGCATACAATGAAGGGCACAAGCAGCCTATGGCACCCTTCCTTCCCTGCACAAGAGGTAGGATCAATCATATAATAGTCTTTGCTTTCAGAAGCAGGGCCGGCTCCAGGCACCAGCCTACCAAGCACGTGCTTGGGGCGGCACCTTCGGGGAGCGGCACTCAGGTGTGTTTTTTTGGTTTTTTTTAAACATACTGCAGCGGGTTGTTGGGGTGGGCTGCGGGCAGACATGCCACCCTCCCCCCGGCGCTCCGGCCAGCCGGGAGAGCGGGGCCGAGGCCAGGCTTGCCGCCCGCCCCTGGGTGCTCCGGCCGGCCGGGAGAGCGGGGCGGCGGCCTCCGGTGCTGGCGGGGGGGCAGATTGTTGCGGTGCAACACTGGCGGGGGGGTGTTTCCATGGGCACTGGGGGGCGGTGTTGTTTTTTTTGTTTCGGTGGGGCGGCGCTTGGGTTTTTGTTTTCTTTTTTGCTTGGGGTGGCAGAAAAGTTAGAGCCGGCCCTGTTCAGAAGAATGTAATGATTTCTTTCTCCATGCACCTTCTGGGCTAGAATCCATTCCAAAGGAGACAGGGAAAGGGCACGAAGGGGGCAGAACCCCTCTGCACAGGCTCACATATCACGAGGAGCTAGCTGAGGAGTGACGAAGCCTGTGCCCTCCCCCTGGAATAGTGTGACAATGCAGACTGATGCTTTAATTGCACAATCAGACACTCTATGGGTCAGACATGGGTGGAGGGATCTCAAATAGAGATGGTGGTACGGCATCAGATCTCATAGGGTGAAGTTGCTGTTAAAATCAGAATGCTATTTTTCTGGTATCTTTTTTTTTAAAAAAATATGCGCTAAAAGAAATACAATCTGATAGGTACATTGTTTAATGTGCAATCTTTGCTAAAGATGTGCAAGGCTAAATGTGCAATCTTTGACTCATAATTACCATTTATACTCGATCATAAGCCAGTTCATTTATAAGCCGACCTCCTCCCCCTCACCAAGATGGATAGGTAAAAATAGCAAAAAGTGTACGACCCTTTCATAAGCTGACCCTATATTTCAGGGGTCGGCAAACTTTGGCTCCTGGGCCATCAGGATAAGCTGATGAGACGGTTTGTTTACCTTGAGTGTCCGCAGGCACGGAGGTAAACCTAAATAAACAAAGTGTCTCCGCCCGCCAGCTGCTTACTCTCATGGGCCAGGACAGCAACTGGTGGGGAAATTTTCGGGGAGGGGGAAGAAGCTGGGAGTCAGGAGTAACCCCTGTGACCACCCCCACATGACCCCACCCCTATCCCGAGACCCCCACACTCTCCCGATCTTATCCCTTCCCACCTTAGCTGGGGCGGGCCAGGGGAGGATGTCTCTGGCCTGGCTGGAGCTGCTCTGGCAGGCTGGGTGGCGCGACCACAGCCTGCTCCGGCGGGCTTGGCAGGCGGCAAGGCTGCAGCGTGCTCCGGCAGGTGGGGCCAGGTGGCGTGGCCACAGCCTGCCAACTGCGGGGCTGCAGCTGCTTCGGAGGCTGGAAGGGAGAGCAGCGTGGCCAGATGCGGAGAGACTCTGGCCCCGCCTCTTCCCTCTGGCTCTGCTGGCTGTGCTGCTCTCCTTGCCCCCTCTGTTGGGGGAGGGGCTGTGTCCCAGCTCTCCCTCTCTCTATACCCGTTCATAAGCCGACCCCCTTTTCTTTTGCTTCCCTTTTTTACTAAAAAAATTTGGCTTATGAACAAGTATATACGGTAATACATATTTATGATGCTTAATTGCTTTGAAGTAATCCATATAGCATCCTGAGTGCTGTGGCAGGAGTGGAAAATGTGGGTGAGTGCTTTATTTATTATTATTAAATTTCAATATGCAGGAGAAGTTAAAATATTGAATCAGCAAGCTCTGTTTCATTTGATTCCTAGGGGGTTTTTTACCTCTAGCTTAATATTTATCCCAGTTTTCTGCTCCCTATGCTGTGAATTGCACATACCCCAAAGTGAAGTTGAGCTGAATTTGAAGGTCGCACGGACATTAGCAAAGCTTTTGATACAGTCTCGCACAGTGTTCTTGCCAGCAAGTTAAAGAAGTATGGGCAGGATGAATGGACGGTAAGGTGGATAGAAAACTGGCTGGATGGTCGTGCTCAACGGGTAGTGATCAATGGCTCCATGTCTAGTTGGCAGCCGGTATCAAGTGGAGTGCCCCAAGGGTCGGTGCTGGGGCCGGTTTTGTTCAATATCTTCATCAACGACCTGGAGGATGGTGTGGACTGCACCCTTAGCAAGTTTGCAGATGACACTAAACTGGGAGGAGTGGTTGATACGCTGGAGGGTAGGGATAGGATACAGAGGGACCTAGACAAATTAGAGGATTGGGCCAAAAGAAATCTGATGAGGTTCAACAAGGACAAGTGCAGAGTCCTGCACTTAGGACGGAAGAATCCCATGCACTGCTACAGACTAGGGACCGAATGGCTGGGCAGCAGTTCTGCAGAAAAGGACCTAGGGGTTACAGTGGACGAAAAGCTGAATATGAGTCAACAGTGTGCCCTTGTTGCCAAGAAGGCTAACGGCATTTTGGGCTGTATAAGTAGGGGCATTTCCAGCAGATCGAGGGACGTGATTATTCCCCTCTATTCGGCACTGGTGAGGCCTCATTTGGAGTACTGTGTCCAGTTTTGGGCCCCACACTACAAAAAGGATGTGGATAAATTGGAAAGAGTCCAACGGAGGGCAACAAAAATGATTAGGGGGCTGGAGCACATGACTTATGAGGAGAGGCTGAGGGAACTGGGATTGTTTAGCCTGCAGAAGAGAAGAGTGAGGGGGGATTTGATAGCTGCTTTCAACTACCTAAAAGGGGGTTCCAAAGAGGATGGATCTAGACTGTTCTCAGTGGTAGAAGATGACAGAACAAGGAGTAATGGTCTCAAGTTGCAGAGGGGGAGGTTTAGGTTGGATATTAGGAAAAACTTTTTCACTAGTAGGGTGGTGAAGCACTGGAATGGGTTACCTAGGGAGGTGGTGGAATCTCCTTCCTTAGACGTTTTTAAGGTCAGGCTTGACAAAGCCCTGGCTGGGATGATCTAGTTGGGGTTGGTCCTGCTTTGAGCAGGGGGTTGGACTAGATGACCTCCTGAGGTCCCTTCCAACCCTGAGATTCTATGATTCTATGATCTGTTACCCTGAAAAAAAGGATTGGGGCATTGCTAGCATAACCTGCCATAACCCCCTTAATTTATCCCTCTTGAGGTATGGAGTTCCGGGGCAGTTTAGGAAACACACTATAGGACACAGATATAACCTTCTGATAAAATGATTGGCACAGGCAGTATTCTTTTCCAGAAGTCTTTTTATTAATGTAACTAAATCCCTACTACAGTATAATCTAAAAGTAAAAATCAGACAAATCCATTATTGCAAGTTAAAGAGCAGTTCTTACTTTGTACTTTAAAGTTCACATAGGAAAATTGCAATTAATAAACATTGTCACACACACTTATACATCATACTGTACTACTACCGTGCTATACTGTAATCGAATAGCAAGCTTACTTCGTCTGTTGGTTATTTGTATCGCGGCCATAGATGTTATGGGTGTTGAGGCTTTCTTCAGCAGTGTGCTCAGGATTCTAAACCATCACTCTCTCCTCTAAACTCTTAACTGTTGTCACTCCCTTCTTCCAGTAGCTCTTCTGTCTTCTCCGTCAGCCTTCCGATCTCTCTCTCAACTATCTCATTTGCCTGCCTTAGATACTATTCTATTGGTAGGGAGACCATGCTCCAGATCTGACCCTTAGCCTCATGTTACCTTTAGCCTATTTTTGCTCTGTGCAGGCCCAGCAGTTTGTAACCTTCAGTAACCTTTAGCTTTCTACTCTGTAACCTTTAGTGACACTGTAGTAAGGCATCTGCCCCACTCCTGAAGAACAGGGGTTAAAAGCAGTCCTGGAGAGGGCTGAGGCTGTGAAAGGCTGATTGGGGAAGCAGCCACAGCTGGCCCTGTAAAAGGGCTGTGAACCAGGAGCTGAAGGAGTCTCACTCTAGCCCTGGGAGCAATGTACCTGAAGCAGAGCAGTGCTGGGGAAAAGAGCAAGAGGAGCTGAGGAGCTCCAGCCTGGCAACTCCCCAGGCTGCAGGCCTTGTTGAAGGCCTATGGAGGTACTGGAACTGTAGAGGGATAGCCTGGGATAGGCAAAGGCAGCAGGTCCTAACCCCTTGCCAATGATGAGTGGCCATTACAGACTGCAGTCTGTCCCAGTGAGCAGGGGCTAGATGATGACTGGCAGTAGCCACTGAGGCAAGGTGGATTTAGAGGGTTGGGGGTCCGCTGGGAGGGGAGACCCAGAGTGTGGGGGTACTGCTGGGGCAGAACCCCAAGGAAAAGAGCACTGGGGTCCGGGAGGGACACGGGGCCTGAGGCAGGTGAGACATCTGCCGGCAGAGGGTGCTCCGAAGGCTGGAAAGAGCTAATTCCCAAGACGACCAGCAGGAGGCTCCGCACCGGTGAGTCCTCTCTTTGCTACAGACCGATAGCTTCTGCTATGTGACCCTTACTAAACTTTAGGCCCATAGTAACCTTTAGTTGTTTACCATTTTAACTTTCTATTGGGCATGCTCACCCCAAAGATACTTTGTGGCCATATCTCATTCTACTTGTAGTAATCATGTGTTCCATAGCATCCATTTAATATACAGCCTGCAATTTTTCAGTGGTGAAATGACTCGTGCTTATTTGAAAATGGAAGCTAGGGATTGAAAAGGGAGTTTATGAATTTTTTCCAGTATCATACCATGGTCCAATCCAGACTAATGAGCAGCTGTCACACCTGCTTTACAGCCTTGGTGCCTTACAGTGCTATGCTGAAGGAGTTCCCACTTGGCTGCTCACAAACAGCCTTCCAGCATGCAAGCCACACCCGAGTGTTTGTGTGTAACTGCAGCCTGCCAGCCTTACTTGGATTACACTCTGGCTCTCGCTAGCCTTGGTTATACTTCAGGGTGACCCCAACACACTTCCAGACTTAGATGTCCCCCCAGAAATGTATGTCCTGTACTGCACAGCCCTCTCCTGGACAATACAAGTTTATGTAAAGTCTGTTATTTCTTTAATAGAAACAATATGTACAACTTGCCACCCCAAATGTCATTTCCCAGACATTTCAATTTAAACACACTGGATTAGATAAAACAATAGAACACGTTTATTGACTACAAAGAGGATTTCAGTGATTTCAAGTAATGAGGTATAAAAGACTGAAATGGTTGCAAGAAAAATAAACATAAAAAAATACTGGTGCCTAACTTATCAAACTGTGTTAAATTCAAGCAAGGTTCTCTCTCCATATGCTTTTAGTAATCTTACTGTCCAAACTTCTTAGGTCAGGACCCCTTGTCCCAGAATCCAGTGAATGCTTCCTTTTGTCATTTCAGGTATCATGTATGTGATGGGGAGGGAGATGACTCTGTTTATTGCTTAAATATAAATTAAGCAAAGCTCACATGCCTTTAAGACAGACATGTTCCAGTTATGTTCTGAAGTTCCGCCACCAGAACAGCTGTCTGGCGGCTTCGCGGTTTCTGGGAGGGAGGGGGGAGGAGCGGGAAGTGCACACACAGGGAAGGAGGGGGGAGAAGAGGCGGGCCGCTGGGCTCCCCCCGCCGCCCCTCCCAGTTACGTCCTATGGCCGCCAACTCCCCTCCCCCCGCTCCCGCCCCCAGTTACGTGCTGTGGCTGGCAACAGCCTTCATCCCCGCCCCCAGTTACGTTCTGTGGCCGCTAAGATCCCCGTTCCCTCCGCGCTGCTCCAAGGTTCTATTTTTACCCCCAGGCAGTTCCCGCCGCTAGAACAGCTGTCTGGTGGCTTCGTGGTTTCTGGGAGGGAGCGGGGAGGAGCGGGGAGCCGCGCACTCAGGGGAGGAGGCGGAGAAGGGGCGGGGCCTAATGGAAGGGGTGGGGCGGGGCAGCGAGGGGGCGGGGTCAGTGATGCGGCCCTCGGGCCAGTGCACTAGTCCTCATGCGGCCCTCATGGTAATTTGAGTTTGAGACCCCTGGTGTAGGGTGTGGACAGAGGGGTACATTCTGTTACACATCCCAAAGTATATACACTACAGTGCTCAGATGCACACTCGAGCCATCTCTGCTTATTAAAATGGACTGGCACTGAATTCATAAAATCCTGCCAGTTTCCATTAACATATAGTGGTTAAATCCACACTATGGTAGGAATCCGAGAATAAAGAGTCCTGTTTGCCAGACTCTTCTTTCACAGTAAAATAGTGAAAAGCAGGAGTATCTCCATAGAAGTCAGTGGAGTTGATGCTTTCTCACAGATGAAAGTGAGAGGAGAATTAGGTCCCTTGAAGTCTAATGGTACTCAATAAATAATAGTGACTTTTTTTTCTATTTCCAGGGCATGATTTCTCCATAAGTCTGTAACTGTTAGCAGTTTAGTGCCAGTTTTAGATACTGGGATCAGAGGCATACTGCAGTTTTGTGGGGCCCTGGTCCAGACCAACTGGGGGTCCCCTCCATACCCCTTCCATCTGCAGTCACTCCCTGCCCCACCCCCTCTGGCACTCCTGCCAGGGGGCGGGGTCAGGACATGGGGGCTTGCCCGGCAGGAGCGCCGGGTGGGCAGAGCGGGGCAAGCCTCCATGCTCTGACCCTGCTCCCCGGCAGGAGTGCTCGGTGGGTTGAGTGGGCCAGGGCACGGGGGCACCCGATTAGCTGAGCCCCTGCGCATGGGCCCTGTTGGCCAAGTGGCTAATCTGCCACTGACTGAGATATGTACTGTATGTGACTGGAAATTTTCTGGCCTATCACCCAGTGTGGATCACCAGTGAAATGCACCTCATTTTGGATTCTACAAATGGAAACATCTTCCCTTTCATTGTTGACAACTGAGAAAACATGAGCATAATTTTTCCTCAGAGCAAATACACTACATTACTTTCCTATACCTCCACTGCAACCCTGATTGAATTTCCATAGTTACTCCAACAGTGAGGTATAAAATGTGTCTAACCCCATGAAAAATGCTAGAGGAAGAGCATCCAAGTTTGAATCAGGTATTAGTTTTTCCACTTAAACAGTTTCAGAACCAAACATGTTTGCAAAATCAATACTCTGATGAAATACATTAATATACATCCAAATTAAGCAAGGTTTCTCTAGGTGAACAGTGAATGCCACTAGCAAGCTAAGAATGTTGTAGTGATATCACCTAATCGCTCTTCAAACTCTTAACTCCCTTTGCATCTTACCTCCTTTACATATACCACAACACAATCTCTAATTTGTTACTGTAGGGTTACATAAGAGGTCATGTCAAGGATTATTTAAAGAGAAAAATTAATATTGAAGTGTTTGTTCAGGGGGGATAACAAAGAATAACATGGACTTTACAAATAGACATAAGAAATAATATAAAACACAGATCACATTTAGGGCCTTATTCCAACATTGAGATTATCTAATGTTTCTATACTACTTCCAGCATGTCAGCACTAGCTACCACTACTATTTACCTGCAGTAGCAGGATGTTTCTGTAACCAAGAGTTTCCTGCCGTTTCACACTACTCCACGTGACTTATGCCTTTCTCATATCTTCTACCTCTTTCCTGCTTTTATTGTCTCTGCTTTCAGCTCCATCAATTTAGCCATGTCTAAAGGGACACTGTGTACATGTGGTATCATGTTGAACTATTGCAATGTTTTTAATAAGAACTAATTTGATCACACTCAACAAACGCAAGCACATTCACTCACATCTTTGTGGTAAAATCTGAAGTGAGGGTGAAACATAACAGTCTTGAGGACGCACCATCTAACACTTCTCTTTTGTTTGGATGGAAGAAGCAGATGGCTTTTGAACTCTACTGCTACAGTACTACCCGAATGATGAATTATTACATCTGCAGTATTGAGTGGTGTCAGATCAATTACATTCCTTAATTCACCTTGACAAATAAGTATTTGAGTACATGTCATTATCCACTTCTAGAGCACCAGTAACCTATTGAACTTCAATGAATGAGCTCTGTCTGCACTGCAGTACAGACATCCATCCCCATTCTTGCTCAGACTCAGAAGAACTTTTTATGAAATACGGTCTAGGAATCTGGAGTACAATCATACATTCAAATGCCATTTATTTCAATTGAAACTGATCAATTATTTTAAGATACACTGTGGCTTTCCACAGCACTTCCTTATTAGTTTGTGTGAGCATCTTATATGTTGGCTCCTATTAGCACCGTCAGTTATATTTAGAGGCAAATTTACCACACAATACAAAACCAGGGCCACAGAATTCCTTGCCCTGTGTGGTGCAGTGTGCTATCCCAAAATCTCTGTTAAAGAATAATAAGGAGGTGACATATAAATAACAGGTTCAACTCCTACCAACATCTATCAACTGGGAGAGTTAGAAATCTGTGTGCCTCCTGCCCATGTTGCATTGAAATAAAGGATAGAGAGACTATAACCTTAAACAGAGAGAAGATTTATTACGGGATAGTTACAACTGGGGGAGGGAGGAGATGTACTAAAGGGATCACTACAAATACCCAGGAATAGATTCCAGCAAGGGGCATAAAGCCCAGACCCTTAAACTGTCCCTTGGTTAAACTATTAAGTGCCCAAAAATCAATTACTGTCTCTTCTTCACTGCAGATGAAGGTTACCAGCAACAGATGGACTGTGTCAGAGTCTCAGGAACATCGGAGGATGTGGCTCTCTACCGCCGAAGCAGAAGATCAACAGATATCCAGGCTGATGATGAAGTCTTCACTGGATCCTTTGATGCAATACAGGAATCAAGTATCAGGTAAGTGTTAAAGTCCTAGGCAGGTGTTAGTGGCCAAAGTCTTAAACTGATACCTGCGCAAAGAAACTGGACGTGGCTGCCTCGCTGGTGGACAGCCCCTGCGTCATCGCTGACAGTTCCTTATATGCTCTCTGTGACGTGAATTCCTGAGGCACACTTCAGCAGACACTGCCGCCAACTGGTTCCAGCCAGCTCGCAGTCCCTCAAGTTCTGGCGGGAAACAGAGTTTTGGTGGGAAAATGCCGTGAAGAAAGGATACCAAGATGGAATTCAAACCTTTCCTACCACTTGCACTATTTTGAATTTTAGACTCCATTTTGAATTGCAGCAACATTATTATAATACATAACAAGTATAACCATGCACCAATATAACCATACACCAATATCACCAAGTGGGTAGCGATTTGGGGGAGAAACCTGAGTAGGTAGAGCAGCTCCACTCTATTCTCTACAGGTCCCCTGAAATTGTAAGAGTTCTTCTCTGGGACTGAGGCAATGCAGCAGTGGGCACAGGGCTGTTAGTGGGACAGAAATTAAGCTAAGGCATGGTCTCTTGACGTACAACCTCCTCTTGGGTCCAGGTTTGCTTCCCAATGGATAGGTGTCCAGGATTTATAAATGAGTTTAGACTCCTCTAATGCCCCCACCAAGCATTCCTCTGAGGGTAATGTTAATGAAGCTTTTGGTTGGGTAGCCATGTTGCCATGAGAGAGACTGCCATGAGAGAGGCAGCTATGAAGATACCTGGGGGTTTTGCCCTTGACACTTTGAGTCCATGTGAATACCAGGACACCCAAATATCACATGGTTTGTGTATGATAGCTCCCATCTGGAAGGAAACCGCAGGTAGAACAAGAGAGAAGTGGATTACCCCTGGAAACAATTCAGGACCTGGCAGATATTTAAATTTAGAATTCAGAATTTAAGCATGGATTCTGGTTCATTCTGCCCTGGACAGGAGTGTTTTATGGGAACAAGTGGGAAACAGGAGTTTCCTGTCATCATATTATTGTTTCTAAAAGCAAACTTCACAGGAGTACAGATAAGAGGGTAACACATTTCACAGGGTATTTTAAATTGTCATTTTGTCTGACTATTCTTCCCGCACAACTTATTCTCAGCTTTATGTTAAGTAATTCACTGTTAATTTAATAAAGTGATGTGCACACAACAATTAGCAAATCAAAGCTAAATTGTTAAATACAAGTATAGTTAATTACACACAGGCTCACGCTTACCATGCAAAGAACTAGATTTGTGAATTTGAATCACAGGTTGTCCACTTACCCTCATCATTTTTGATCCATGGAATTTAACCCAGAACAATTTTTGACACTGTTTTTGTTTGTTTGTTCTGCCTTTAAAAGCACTTTTCAGCTGTTTAATGTAATTGCCGTGTACTACTAGAGAATCCTCTTACATGGCACAGACCCCAATGGAGAGATAAGTATACCAGTTAAGACTTAGATCAACCCTTCCTGTGGGAGGAGGCTTGAGTTTTCCCCAATTGCACTGGGGAATGAACAAAAGGTTCTTCTTCATACCCTGCAGACTCCTAACGTCCTCATGGGACATCCATGAGGCTGCACTGGGATCTTCTGTACCCCTATCCTGGCTTCCTTGAAATCTTCTTAATGGGGTGGTTCCCTAATGTGGATGAGGCTTCCCTCACAAACCACTCCCAGATGCATCTTGAGGTTGGAGTAAACACTTCAGCAAATTTATTATTATTGGCTTGGGGGAAACAATGGGCATTCCCACAGTTCCTCAGCCTCCTACCCTCTCCTGGCTCATGTAGGTCCTTGGTCAGCATGGTGCTGCCTCTGAAACATTCAGGTGAGGCAGGGATAGTGCTGAGAAGCTGACATGACCAGTACCATGTGGCCTGAGGCACATAGCCCCAGGGCCAGATCATGGCCTAGCTGAACTGACTCAGGAATATACTGTGCTTCTATAGATTCACTGACTTTTAAATAGTAGAAGTATAAAAATAGGATTATAAACGTATTACCATCTGGTACAACCTAAGCTAAAGCAAGATCAGATCAGGCACAAATCCCATATTAAGGTGCTGCACATCTGTAACATCCTCCATCTGAGGATCTCCAAGTGCTTTTGCAAAAGTAATCAATATTAAGCTTCAGAACTCTCTCTAAAGTAGAGAAGTGTGACTGGGCCAGATCCTCCACGGCAGTCAAGGAATTTCATGCACAGATGAGGAGGTTGTGGGCAAAAGTGGCTGTAAGCTACCTTTGATCCTGGGGTCTCTGTATGCTAGACTGATCCCCACCTGGCTGCTAATGTATCCAAAGGTCTTTATAGTAGCTAGAGTGCACTGGAGTATAGGGAAGCCATGGCCAATTGTCCTTTCCCCCAGCCACAGACCCTGCAGCTGACATGCAGAAGGGAGTGGCACAGGAACTGTTATAGGGTTTATGTGCCACCTGAGGATTCCCCTGAGGCCAATTAAGCTAGTCTTTGGGCAGCCCAGGATCTAGCCTATTTTACCAATGGAAAAACAGAGACAAGTAAAGGGCCAGATTTTTGGAGGTGCTGAGCATCAACCATCTCCAGTGACTTGCTCAAAGTCATGATGTTACAGTTTAAAGCATTACATTATTGGGGATCAGATCCATCACTGGTGGAACTCAATTGACTTCAGGGACAATTTAGCACCTAGAAAGTGAAGCTAAAATAAGTTGCATCTGTTCAGCAGCCATAATAGAGCAAAGAAGCAACTTGAGCTGAAAAAAAGATTTGCACACTGGGGAAATTTAGCCTAGCAAACACCAGTTCACACCTGTTGACTTGTGAATAGGCTTGCAGAGTCCATGAAATGTATTGTAATGAATTTGTTCCCTGGAAATGTGCCCAATTAAATGAGCATGCTTTTTACCAGGTGGCAGATTAAATGGATTCAAGTAGACAAACCAGTTTGCTGTGGCTGTTAATATGCTCATTACAGAGGCAGGAAAAATAACTAGATGATTTTTTAAACAAACTGGAGCAGTGCTTAAAGAGTACCACTAGCTGAATAGATATACATCCTTGTCCCTAAACACTCAATGAGAAATTACATTTGCCTTTTTTCCAAGGATCTCCCATTCCCCATGTTTTATCGAATAAAGAACAGTTGTCCTATAATTTAAAAAATATACTTCCTTTCGCTCGTTGGATGACCTGGGTTTTAGGATTTTAACGGTAAAGAAAAAGGATTCCACATCTCCGGATGAGCTATTATGGAATGTCACATTTATATAAAACTTGGTCCACCACATAAAGCAATGAAGAAACTCTGCCTCAGGTCCACTGGGGAAGATTCCTCTTCTCTTGACCCTCTTCCCTCACCATGTTCCTCAGCACCCAGCCCAATCCTCTGTACTGGGGGTCGAATTTGCCCTTTAAATCACATCTCTGAAGTTGGATTAGAATGTGGCAGTAGTTGGAAGAGAGCACTGATTAAGCTGAGAAGTTCTTTTGGTTCTAAGAGACATTCATTTGCACTTTACATGCATCTTAAAGTTGAAGACAGAAGGAAGAGGACTGCTATTGTTAAGGGTACATTAGTTAGATCTTAATTTAAAAGTAGGGGGACATGTATTCATAAGTGTCCTCTACATTTGAGTGCCTAACTTGGGACATCTTAGATGTTTCACACTGAACACCTACAATTAGAAGCTTTTTTAGATAAGTTGGAAAAAGATTTGGGCAAGTCTTTTGATCATGTTGTTGTTGTCAAACACTGTCATGAAAGAAAGCCTTGTTAAATTTCCAACCTTAGACCCTTGTGTCTGGTTCAGCAAGAGCAAGGAGCCTGATTCATGATTGCCCAATGGACCACTCATTATGCTTCAACAACATAAAAGAGCCATAAAGATAGCAGAAGGACCTGGGATTCCCTGCTAGCATAGGGGAGTTTCTTACCTGATGCTGGAATTCCTCTATGCCAACCCCCATCCCAGGACCCCACATAGGGAATGCACCAGGGGTAAGTTGGTAGAAGGGATGTAGCCTCAGCATACGACACTCTGACCATTCCAGGTTGTCACATGACTCAAAGAGTACCATGTGTAGCCCAAAATCTAAGCCTGCTCTAATTTACATCCCTGATGGCCCCAGAATATGAGCTATCAAAGGTGGTTTAAAGACAAAGATGGAAAATTGGGGTCTAGGACTAGCAGCCTCAGTATCTGGGCACAGAATTCCTTATACTCCTCAGCAGTAATGTCTATGACTGACTAGGAAATTTTCTTAATGAGGCTCAAAAGAAATCCTGTTTGGTTTTATTTTAATTTTGGCTAGCTGTTGCCCTATGACTCAGTGGAGAGGTTGTAAAACTAGGGCACCCTCAGGACTTCAGTGGGGTAATGGAAAAAGTAGAGCTGTTAGCAATCCAGATATCTGTACCAGATATTGTAGATTGCAGAATTTCAGTGTTTGCTGAAACTCCCCATGCAATTAGCAGGTGTCGATCCTGCTCTGAAGGGTTATGTGGATTGCTGATATACTAAGGCAGGTGCTTCATTACCTCATCAGAATAGAAGGGAGGTAGGAGTGGCCCTATGGAGAGGGAATCTAGGGTGTGGGCTGAACAATTTCTCTGGAGGACCCAGAGGCACTGCCAAGGCTGATAAGAAGGTTTGAGCTGATCTGTATTCAGTTCTCTTGTTAATAAAGCAAGATCTTAGGAAGGAGATATGTTTGGACTTTACATATTGTGTTTACTAACATTTATTTTCTGAGAGGCCCCATCAACACTGGACTGTGAATAAAGTTTGGACACTTCTTACACTGAGTTTAAGCAGGGTTTCAAATAAACTGGTTTTGAGTATGGTTTGGCCAGCCAGGTTCTGTCAAGCCAAAATGGGTTAGATCTAAAGATGGACAAATAAAGTTTGATTTTAAAGCCCACTGCAGTCAGTGAAAAACTCCTACTGACCTCAGTGGGATTTTGGATCATCAGGAGGTGGGACAAAGAATTCTATCAATCCTTCTTTAAATTCAAAATATATTTTAATTAGTATGATCATAACACTTCCTATAAAGATTCCAGAGGTTGAGCTTAATCAGTATGCAAATACAAAAATCATATTTTAAATATGAATGCTCAAATGTTCACTGAAGGAGGGTTGTGTACTCTATATTTGATTGCAATAGTTGAAGTTCCCGCTATATTAGTTGGCTAAAGAAGCCACCCAATGTGTGGGTGTGGGTGTGGGGGGGGAGGGGGCGTGTCAGAGAAATCAGTTCAACCAACTGTTGAGCTTTTCATGTGGAAAAAGTGCCATGAATAATTTTCAATAACTAATACATTCAAGAATTGTATTAGCTTGCAAATATTTTATGAACAGAAAAGGGTGGTTAATTAGCTCCATTACAGAAGTTGTGAAATATACACTCAGCTCTAATTGGAACCATGTTTTGAAACTATATTCTAGTGCACAGTTTCAGAATGAGTTGGCCATCTTCACAGTAGCTGCCAAAACCATGTTGGAAGGCAGGTTAGCTAAAAATGAGTTAAAACCAAGGCAGTTTCCAATACAAGCATAATGCTTTAAAACATAGATAAGTCCTGTCTATGCTACAAACAGAATAGTGCTTTAATTATCTCACAGAATATCTGTGCTATGATTTGGTCTCTTTAGGACAGTTGAATATGAAGTGGACATGGAAGCTTAAGCGCTCCAAATTCCACTCATAGTGAAGGGAGCTTTGTGGATGGGTAGAGTCACCACCTTTAGACTGTTCTAGTGAAAGAATAAATGCAATACACAGAAAATTAAAATTATGTTTATAAGAAATAACTAAGAAGCAAATAGAAAATTAAATACAAGCCCCTTTAGTATTTAGAATGGTAATGTAACTATTAAGTGATTTGCTGATAGAATCAATCTGTTACAATACTCAGATTGAGGAATAGCAAGGATTTTCCTTGAGGAAAGCAAGGATATACTCCAACTCCCCTCCCCCGACCCTTACTCCCTTTTGTCAAACTGGCAGTAGTGAGAAGTGTCTCTCCAGAAGGCCCACATCTATGCCTAACTGAAGCATCTTGCTATCAATTGCCCCTCTGGCTGCTCATTTGTGACATTCATCCTATATGTTGCAGTTCTCTTCTGCCGCTAGAAACCTTATTGTGCCACCTGGTGGTTTTACTTCTATAAATATGGCAGACTAATTATCAGTAATAAACTCCCCAATATTTCCTCCATGTTTGGGGAGGGAAAAGGAAAGACTATTGATTGAGTTTTTTACCTAACAGAAGCCTGTTTATAGAATGTGATCTCTAGAGTGGGAAAACTGAAAAGGGGTCAGTTCTGGGGAAATAGAGCTTTCTAGGTGTGACGTTCTGTACCTCGGGGGAATACCCTGCACCCCCATGTTCATCCTTATAATATGATTGTGTGGTATCCAAAGCAAAGTTTGTCATGTTGGGTGTCTTCGGAAGGCTCATGATGCACTGAGCATTGTCATTATAGTAATGTTATAGTCATGTTATAGATTGTAATTTCATGTATATAGTTAAGGCTGAAAATGTGTCCTCATGGCTTAAAACAAGCCCAGGCAAAACTCTCCAGGAACAGAGGGGCAGTTCACACCTCATCAGGGTATGTGTGGCACAAACCCAGCCCAGCCTCACAGGAACAAAGGTCACTTGCCTAGGCAGCAACAAAGGATCTTTTGGAATCTCAAGTGAGTCACCCCCTTCCCTTGGTCAGTCAGGGACTATGATGAGGTAATGTTCACCTGACCCTGAAGGGATGGGGGGGAAGCCAAGAGGGAAGAAATAACATGATAAAAGGGAGAGATGTTTGCCATGCTCTTCCTCTCTCTTCCACCTTCATCTACAGACGTCACCACCAAGTGACTGACGCACTGATCAAAGGGGAGAGCCTGGCTGAAGGGCAACCAGCCAGCCTGTGCTGAGAAGCATCTAAGTTTGTAAGGGCACTGAAAGTGTTAAGATCAACTTAGAATGCATTTTGCTTTTATTTCATTTGACCAAATGTGACTTGTTGTGCTTTGACTTATAATCACTTAAAATCTATTTTTTTAGTTAATAAATTTGTTTGTTTATTCTACCTGAAGCAGTGCATTTGGTTTGAAGCGTGTCACAGACTCCCCTTAGGATAACAAGCCTGGTACATATCAATTTCTTTGTTAAATGTATGTACTCATATAAGCTTTCAGCGTTCAGCGGGCATAACTGGACACTGCAAGAAGGAGGTTCCAAGGATTGTGTCTGGGACAGGAGATATTGACTAGTGTCATTCGGTTGCACAGTCCAAGCAGCTTACATGCCAGAGGCTGTGTGTGAACAGCCCATGAGTGGGGGTTGTCACAGTAGAGCAGGGTAAGGCTGGCTCCCAGAGTCAAGGATTGGCGTGACCTAGCAGATCACCGGCCGAGATAGCACCAGGGGAATGTCACACTAGGTTACTGCCATGGTAACAACATTATGCTTGAGTTCCTTATGATAACAATAAGCTATGAAACAGAATATGTTGGCTGTACATCAAAGGTAGCTGAAAGATCTCTACTGTAGCTGAATTCTGTAAAAGCTGAGAAGATGTATTTAACTATGATTAAAACTCAAAAGAAGATATTAATAACACCATACAACTTTATTCCATTGGGTTAACAGATAAAACCCTTAGAGGGAATGTAGTGGGGTGGCTGCCCCAATCCGATAGGGAGGGTTTAAAAGCAGCCAAGCTAGACTGATAGGGGAAAGCAGCCACAGCTGTGACCAGCTCAATCAGGGCCCAGATGGCCCTTATAAGAGGGCTGTGGTCCAGGAGCCGGAGGAGTCTCACTCTAGCCTTGGAGTGGGAGGGGCTAGCTGCTTGAGAGAAAGGTACTTGAAGCGGAGCAGTGCTGAGGAAGGGCAAAGGGAGCTGGGGAGCTCCAGCTTGGTAAACCCGCAGACTGCAGGCCTTGTTTAAGGCCAAAAGGTACTGGGGCTGCAGAGGGGCAGCCTGAGGATAGGCAAAGGCAGCAGGTCCAAACCCCCTTGCCAGTGATGAGTGGTTTACAGACTGCAGTCTGCCCCAGGGAGTGGGGGCTAGATGAGGACTGGCAGTAGCCACTGTGGCAAGCTGGGTATAGAGGGTTGGGAGTTCCCCTGGGAGGGGAGATGCAGACTGTGGAGTACTGCTGGGGGTGGGTACCGGGGTCTGGGAGGGACATGGGGGCCCAAAGGCAGGTGAGCCACCGGCCCGCAGAGTGTGCGCTGAGCTGGAATCAAGCTAATTCCCAGATGACCAGCAGGAGGCGCCGCACCAGTGAGTCTCGCATCATTACAGGGAACATTCAACTGAAGGATGTATCCAGGAAAACACACTCTGACAGAGGAAAAATGGGCAACTGAGCTGGATACAACATCATGACATAACTACAGGGTCAGTGTTAAGGTTGCCTACAATGGCTCTTAAATGGTTTTTTTGTACTACTGAAATGTTAGTTAAGCCACAGAGGTAGTGGCTATGTCAATCTCTCATCACCTTCACCATTCCTCATCAGCACTCTTCTGTAGTTTTTAAATGAGCTTTTAACAATTCTTCCCTGTCTTCTCTGAGCAAGAAACAGAACTGTAGTATGTAACTAAACTATATGCCATCTTCACATCATATTACTGAGTGTGGACTGAAAAGACACCAGCAAGTAGTTTGACAAAATTTGCCCCAATCTTTGAATAATCATGCAGAGAACATCCTTTACATTATACATTTCTAAATATTTCTACTATATCTGGGTACAGTTTATTTGATGAAAAATGTAGTTTGTCAACCCCAAACTATTCACAAATTTGGTGCATGTAGTGTTGGCTATTTATAAAATGGCTAGAATTGGAGGGGCTGACAGTGGTGGTGCTGCTTAGGGCACTGAACGGAGAGCTTGTCTTCACTACTGAAGTAAGTCAACCTAAGTTATGCTACTCCAGTTACGTGACTAACGTAGCTGGAGTTGGTGTAGTTTACATCGACTTACCCCGGTGTCTTCATTGCGCTCTGTCGACGGGATATGCTCTCCGGTCGACTTCCCTTACTCTTCTCAGAGAGCTGGAATACCGGGGTTGACTGGCGATTGCTCTGCTGTCAATTTAATGGGTCTTCAGTAGACCCACTAAATCGGTCCCTGCTGCATCGATTGCAGCAGTGTTGATCTCCTCGTAGTGGAGACCAGCCCTGAGATGTGGAGACCCACATCTTGCTGTGAAATGGACCCTTTAGATTCACCAAAAGTTATGAAAACTTTCAGATTTGGTTTGATCCAAACTGATTTTTTTTTAAGTGTTTGGAACTGCCACTGAACCACAAAATCATTTATTTGCCCAGCTCTACTCCTAGGTCTTATATCCCTGAAAGTCATAATTCTTTTTGTATGGCAACATAAATCATCTCTGCCATCATTGCAACTCATTTTGATTTCACAAATAGCATTACAAATTCAGGTGGGGAATAAGCTGAAGGAGCAGATGAGCTTAGAAGAAGCCAAGAGAAATATCCATAGTCACACTGTCACTGATCAGTCCATCAGCCCTCACAGAGAGAGCGCCAAGCACAACATATCAGATGTGTTCTAGCCAGTCCTCCAACTACCCGCTGACCAAGCTGTCAGTAGCACCGGACACCCGATTGACATAGCGCATAGCAGCCTAGAACTGCTGAGCGATCTACCAACCACAGCCTCCCAAGCAGCTGGGATTACAGGCACGCGCCACCACACCAGGCCATAGCCATAATAATAAAGACAATTACTGGGAAGAGAAATAGAAAACTATATTACAGACACCATTTTTCTAAACAAAACAGTTTTCAAAGTTGAAGCGAAGTACATAAAATAAAACACTGATTTTTAATTAACGTGGATTGTAGTAGATGTTATGTTCCAGTGTGAAGTTGCTTGTCTAGATTCTGTGAAATACAGAATTTAAAAACATTCTTTCATAGAGTAATTATTTCACTTCATATGTTTAAGTATAATTCTCATAGTTACTTACGTCCTTCTTTTCCATAGGGGTGTGTGTGTGTGTGTGTGTGTTGCAACTGTGTTTCTCTTAGACAGATACATTGACATATTGATTTAATTAAATCCCCTGCCTTCATTTACAGATTTTGAGTTTATAATCACTAAACACATTTCAAACAATCGATGTGATGCTTGATAGCAACTCCATATATCCGGGAGTAAATCTAATCCAGTTAGTCACTCATGGGGATGGGCGGGGGGAAGCTTCAGGTTACTTTTGACATAAATAACTTGGCATCAGTATCTGAAAAGGCTCATTACAATTCAGTCTTGAAGTAGGAGTTTGCACGATATACAATTTTCACCTTCTGCAGAAGGTCGAACAGAAAGTTTTCATTCAGGGTATGCTCTGGTGATGTTTGCAATAATGCAAAATCTTTTAATGTTTTACCTAAAATGTACCAACTGGGATTAGAATTTTCAAAGGCGTCTATTGAAGTTAGATGCCCAACTCTCATTGAAAGACAATAGGATTTGGGTATCTCAACTCCCTGAGGTCACTTTGCCATCTCTTTTGACATCTGAGACTGGTATTTTCAAAGAGTTTACCTATAAAGGTGGGAGATGCTACCCCAATTCCTCCATTACTCACTTCCAAAGAGTTTTAATTTAAAGCATAAAATGTGAAGCAATGTAGTGTATTTTAGAGGCGCATATTAGTAATTACCCCTAAGGTATGATAGAAATATGGATGATAACTAAACACATTGCGAACAAATGCAGAAAATACTTTTCCCTGGAGAGCCTTCATTTTTCATAATGTAAGTAATTCTGTTAAAATGGCAGTTCTTCAGATGGATGTCAATTACTATTCCCTGATGCCATGCTAGAATATGTCTACATTTGAATTTTTAGTCACGTTTTATCTTGTTTTAATTAACACAGTGGTAAATTCTAATGGAAACAAGACACACATCTATGCATCTAGTCACATTTAACCCTAGGCTGCAATAACAAATGTTTGGGTCATGCCTAATTTTTAGTTGTTAGTTAACACATGTGAAAACTTAAACAAATAATTCAAGACCAGACCCTTCATTGGTGTAAATAAATGTAACTCTCAAGTGTGGATAGACCTTTGCCCACCTCCTCTTGGTAGGAGACCTAGGACCAGAGGAGTTCTCTCAGTCCCTGGAAAGGTGATGGCTACTGGTGAGGAGACTGACTGTCGTTAGACACTGCAGATCCACTGACTTACACTATAATAAACAGAACATCTATATTGTGGATACCTACATTGGATATGTTGAGTCAGATTCAGATCCCATTTAACATAATGTAAATCTGGATTAACACTGTTGACTTCAATGGCATTACCCAGGAGTCATACTGGTCTAGATGAGATAAGACTCTAGTCCACAAGGTTTAATGATGGCAGGCCCAATGAAAGAAGTAAATATGGAGATTCTGAAATAAAGAGAGTAAAACTTATCCCAGAGTTGATGTAATATCCATCATCTGTCTGATACAGGAGAATTGGATAATAGGCTATCTCATGCTATAGAGCCACTAAACTTTCTGCCACCATACTCAGTGAACCGGTAGGTAAGGTCCCACAGGAAAAAAAATCCTAACGGATAAAGGAGGTCAGTTTCTCAAGAAGACAATATTAAAGGAACAACTCCAAACTATCCTGATAAAAGGAAAGATTGAAAAAATAGTAAGAGGCCAATATGGCTCCATCAGGAGCTTTTTAATGACCTGAAAATAAAAAGGAATGCTACAAAAAATGGAAACATGGACGAATTGGTGAGGAGTAAAAAGAATAGCACAAGCACTTAGGACAAAATCAGAAAGACTAAGGGTAGGTCTACACTACCCGCCCAATTCGGCAGGTAGAGATCGATCTTCTGGGATCGATTTATCGCGTCTCATCTAGATGCAATAAATCGATCCAAGAAGTGCTCCCCATCGACTCTGGAACTCCTGCTCGGCGAGAGGAGGAAGCGCAGTCGACGGGGGAGCGAGCCTGTGCCGCGTGGACCCGAAGTAAGTAAAATTTCTTTCGATCTAGGAAATGTCAACTTCAGCTACTCTATTCTCGTAGCTGAAGTTGCGTATCCTAGATCGATCCCCCGCCCCAGTGTAGACCAGCCCTTAGGCACAAAATGAGTTACATCTAGAAAGAGACATAAAAGGAAATAAGGAGATTCTTTAAACACATTAGGAACAAGGGAAAGATGAAAGCAAGTGTAGATCCTCTGTTTAGCAGGGAAGGGGAGCTAATAACTTCTGACAACAAAAGGCTAAGGTGTATTCAAGTCGGCAGGGCCTGGTGAAATTCATTCTGAGGTACTTATGGAACTAGCTGAAGCAATCTCAGAACCGTTAGCAATTATCTTTGAGATAATGGGTGAGGTCCCAGAGGACTGTCGAAGGATAAACATAGTGCCTATCTTTAAAAAAGGGGAATATAAAGAGAAGCCAGAAAACTATAGACCAATCAGCCTAACCTGGATATCTAGAAAGATACTGGAACAAATTTTTAATCAATTTGTAAGCGCCTAGAGGATAATAGCGTTATAAGAGAGCCAAAGTGAATTTGTCAAGAACGAATCGTGCCAAACCAACCTAATTTCCTTCTTTGACAGGGTCACTGACCTAGTGAATTGTGGAGAAGCAGTTAGATATAACATATTATCTGTATTGTAGGAAGGCTTTTGACACAGTCTCATGTGACATTTTCATAAGCAAACTAGTCCAATGAGATTTAGATGAAGTCACTAACATGTGGGTGCACAACCAGTTGAAAGACTATAGTCAATGAGTAGTTATCAGTGGTTTTATGTCAATTTGGGAGGGCTTACCTAGTAGGGTCTTGCAGGGATCAATCCTGGGTCCAATACTAATGAATATTTTCATTCATGACTTGGGTAATGGAGTAGAGAATATGCTTATAAAATTTGGGGATGATACCAAGCTGGGAGGGCTTGCAAGCATTTTGGAGGACAGGATTAGAATTCAAAACAACCTTGACAAATTAGAGAATTGGTCTGAATTCAACCAGATGAATTCAATAAAGACAAGAGCAAAGTACCTCACTTAGGAAGGAAAAATCAAATGCATAGCTATAAAATAGGGAATAACTGGCTAGGTGGTAGCACTGATTAAAAAGATCTAAGGGTTATAGTGGCTCACAAATTGCATATGAGTCAGCAACATGATACAATTGAACAAAAGGCTAATATTATTCTGGGGTGTGTGAACAGGAATGTCATATGTAAGACACAAGAGGTAATTGTCCTGCTGTACTCAGCACTGGGGAGGCCTCAGCTGGGGTTCTGTGTTCAATTCTAGGAGCCAGGATTTAGGAAAGATATGGACAAATTGGAGAGAGCCCAGAGGAGAGCAACAAACATGATACAAGATTTAGAAAACCTAGCCTATGAGACTGCATTAAAAACACAGAGCATGTTTAGTCTTGAGAAAAGAAGACCAAGGGAGGACCTGACAACAGTGTTCAAATGTATTAAGGGCTGTTATAAAGAGGATTGTGATTAATTGTTCCCCCTGTCCACTGAAGGCAAGACAAGAGGTAATTGGCTTAATCTGCAGCAAGGGAGATTTAGATTAGACATTAGGGGAAAACTTTCCAGCTATAAAGGCAGTTAAATTCTGAAATAGGTTTTTAAGGGAGGTTGTGGAATATCCCCATCATTGGATGTTTTTAAGAACAGGTTGGACAAATGCCTGTCAGGGATGGTCTAAATTTACTTGATCTTGTCTCAGTGCAGGGGAATGGACTTGATAGCCTCTTGAACTCCCTTTCAGCCCTACATTTCTGTGATTCTATAATTTTATATCACAGTAACAGCAATTGATATTAGTCCCCTTTACAGATGTTTCAGATGAGTTTTATTATTGGAAGAGGGAGTAAGGGAATATAGGAGTCCCAAGAACGAAGAAGGGGGATGGACTGTAGCTCACACAAAAGTCTGGGACTCTGGAGGGCAAAAGCAACACTCAGTAACTTCCCACCAATAAGGAGCAGAACAATGAAATGAAAAGAATAGTTTAGGAAATTACAATAAGCAGAAAAACACATGTCAAAGTGCTGTTAAACAATGATGTTCATTTAAGTTCCTGTGGCTGACATGAGGAAATTCCCAAATGCCTTTTCAGACTTCTAAGAAATCTATTGAGATTTCTACAACTTTCACATTTTTATAATAGGTGGGAAATGGAATGTAATAAAGAGCTTTTTGGGGGCATATACACCACATTGCTTAAGTCATTTCCCTCTCATTTGGGGCAGCAATAGGCAGACACACATTTTTTATAACAGCAGGAATAAGAGCCATCTGGGATTAACACGGGATTTCAAGTGAGAAGTTATGGTCCTGTTTATGCAGAGACTAAGAGTTTTTCTTTCCCTTACAATATCTTGAAGGGTATCCTATTGTGATTTCCATCTGTTTTCCACAGAAACTTAATGGTGTATTTCTGATTTGATTTTATTATCTTAAAAGTTATCTTCAATTGGATTTTTTTTTTAACTTGAAGTTTTGTTTACTGCTAAGGACTCTATCTTGAAAGATGTTGAACTCCTGCAATTCTCACTGAAGTCAAAAGGAGTTGTGGAGGCTTGTCAGCTGTTAAGAATGGTGCTAGCCCTCTCAGGGCTAGATCTTCTGAGGATGTCAACACACTTTTACAAGTATAATTAACTCTCCAACACTCTCTGTGAGAGGAATTAATAGACCCAGAGCATAGATGAGTAAACTAGCGGAGAGGTTAAATAATACAAGTGAGGTGAGAGAGACCAGGTGGGTGAGGTTATACCTCTTTCTAGACCAACTTCTCTTGGTGAAAGAGACACAAACTTTTCAAGCTCCACAGGGCTCTACTTCAGCTCTGTGGCGCTTGAAAGCTTGTCTTTTTCACCAACAGAAGTTGATCCAGTAAAAGATATTACCTCAGACATCGTCTTACTAGTATCCTGGGACCAAAGCTGCAAACAAGGGAGATGGTGATTTAGGACATGTCTACGCTAGGAGTGCTTGGTCAGTACAGCTATACCAGTATATACTGATGAAGCACTCCTAGGGTGGACAGGGGCGCCGACTCTGTGGGTGCTCCGGTGCTGGAGCACCCACGGAGAAAAATTGGTGGGTGCTCCGCACCCACCGGCAACTCCCCGCCCGCCCCGGACCCGCGGCAAACTTACCGGGCACCGGGAGATGTGGCGGGGCCCCGCCCCCGACGCTGGGCAATGTTGCGTCGGCGTTGGGGGCGGGGCCCCGCAACATCGCCCGGCGTCGCGGGGCGGGGCCGGAAGTCAGCCCCTGTGAGGGTGGATGCAGCTTATTTTGGCAAAAATGTGCTTTTACCAGTATAGCTTATCCCAGCCTCCCCTGCTCCTCCTAGAGTGAAATAAACTATTCCAGAAAAAGCACAGTTGTGCCAGTGTAATGGTCTACTCTAGGGGCTTTTGCTGGCACAGCTATGTTGATCAGAGATTACACCCCTGATTGAGATAGCTATGCCAGCAAAAGTTTGTAGTGTATACCAGGCTTTAGATGAAAGGTTACAGAGGTCCTGATTCAGCAGTGTGCTGAAGCATGAGTCTAACTTTGAGCATGTAAATTGTTCCAATAAAGTCAGGGGAACTACTCATATGCTCAGTCTAAGCCACATACTTGTACATTGTTCAATCAGGGCCACAATTAGGAATGATGCTAATTTATTTGTATTATCATAGTGCTTAAGAGTCACACATGTGCTGGGTATGTGCGTGCAAACAGAACAAAAAGACAGCCCCTTTACCACAGAGCTTATGATCTAAGTAAGTGACTGAGCTGAAAGTAGAACCCAAGAATCCTGACACACAGCTCCTTGCTATAACTATTATAAGAGAGCACCTAAAAATGTGCAATTAAAAAGAGCAATCTCTTTTAGATTCTGCAAAGTCCCACCATCTCTCTCTCTTCTGCTGCAGCACCCAATATGCATCATTCTATCACACCACCATCATTCACACCTCTGATAGAAAACATCATTGACTCATGAAGCTAGCCCATAGGAATCAGGGAAATAACAGGGAGTTGTTGGCATATGGCACAATTTTCATTTTTTTCTTCTTGAAATATTTTATACCCCAAAACATATGAACTAATATTTTAAGACACTTTCAAAATTGCAACATGTAGTAAAAACTTTCCACTTACTAGAGGCACTGTGGATTGGCTGCTTGATTCAAGGGATGATTTTACTAGCAGTGATGTCACAGAACAATGCATCATGGGATGACACCACGAAATAGGGTGCTTGACTCTATGGAATCTAAAGAATTTTTACAGTATCTTATCACTCATAGACTCATAGACTTTTAGGTCAGAAGGGACCATTATGATCATCTAGTCTGACCTCCTGCACAATGCAGGCCACAGAATCTCACCCACCCACTCCTGGAATAATCCTCTCACCTATGTCTCAGCTATTGAAGTCCTCAAATCATGGTTTAAAGACTTCAAGATGCAGAGAATCCTCCGGTAAGTGACCCGTGCCCCATGCTGCAGAGGAAGGCAAAAAAAAAAAAAAAAAAACAAACCTCCAGGGCCTCTGCCAATCTACCCTGGAGGAAAATTCCTTCCTGACCCCAAATATGGCGATCAGCTGAACCCCGAGCATGTGGGCAAGACTCACCAGCCAGACACCCAGGAAAAAGTTCTCTGTAGTAACTTCTAACATCCCATCATTGACCATTGGTCCTATTTACCACTGATGGCAATTAATTGACCTTTGACTAAGATCATGTTATCCCATCAAACCATCCCCTCCATAAACGTATCTAGCTTAATCTTGAAGCCAGTTAGGTCTTTTGCCCCCACTGCTTCCCTTGGAAGGCTGTTCCAGAACTTCACTCCTCTGATGGTTAGAAACCTTCGTCTAATTTCCAGTCTAAACTTCCTGATGGCCAGTTTATATCCATTTGTTCTTGTGTCCACATTGGTACTGAGCTGAAATAATTCCTCTCCCTCCCTGGTATTTATCCCTCTGATATATTTAAAGAGAGCAATCATATCTCCCCTCAGCCTTCTTTTGGTTAAGGTAAACAAACCAAGCTCCTTGAGTCTCCTTTCATATGACAGGTTTTCCATTCCTCGGATCATCCTAGTGGCCCTTCTTTGTACCTGTTCCAGTTTGAATTCATCCTTCTTAAACATGGGAGACCAGAACTGCACACAGTATTCCAAATGAGGTCTTACCAGTGCCTTGTATAACGGTACTAACACCTCCTTATCTCTACTAGAAATACCTCGCCTAATGCATCCCAAGACCGCATTAGCGTTTTTCACGGCCACATCACATTGGCGACTCATAGTCATCCTGTGATCAACCAGGACTCCGAGGTCCTTCTCCTCTTCCGTTACTTCCAACTGATGCGTCCCCAGCTTATAACTAAAATTCTTGTTATTAATCCCTAAATGCATAACCTTACACTTCTCACTATTAAATTTCATCCTATTACTATTACTCCAGTTTACAAGGTCATCCAGATCTTCCTGTAGGATATCCCGATCCTTTTCTGAATTGGCAATACCTCCCAACTTCGTGTCATCTGCGAACTTTATTAGCACACTCCCACTCTTGGTGCCGAGGTCAGTAATAAACAGATTAAATAAAATTGGTCCCAAAACTGAACCTTGAGGAACTCCACTAGTAACCTCCCTCCAATCTGACAGTTCACCTTTCAGTATGATTAATCCTCAAGGGTCTAAAAAGCACATTAAAATGTCTATATGCCTGGATTTGAATAACCAAATCTAGAAATAGAAAATGTCTATTGGGTTATTTCACTGACAGTGCTAGCAAGGGTATCCAGCATATACTGCAGCAGTCCGTACAATCATGGATTTTATTGCAGGTCATTTAAAATAAATACAGTTCAAATAGAAATTTAAGATATAAAGACTACAGAAATCTTGGCTTATGTTTAATATCAGGTAGCAGCAATGGGTCTTGATGGAAAGTAAATAAAAAATGTATAGTCTTCCCCCCCCCCACCCCCAGTCTTTGACTGCCTTCATGGCTGAAATGTATTTCAGCACAGCTCCAGATCGCTGCAGATTTGTAGTTCTGCTTTTCTTTTTTTACTTTAAGTGTTTGCCTTTTGTATATAAATTATTGGAGAGATTAAGAGGCTATGTGTGCATTTAACTGAGTTAATGGCCCAGGCTAATTTAACTCTCTCCCCCCATGGAAACTAAAATATGCTCAGGCAGACCTGAGAGATCAGACTGAAATAGCTCCACAAAGGCGGTCTTTGTGCATGCCCGGTGTGCAGCCACTTACATCACACGTGTTCTGGCCAGCTGGCTGAATTTGTTTTCATTCTAAATCTGAATGGTCAGGGTTATTTTTTTCCCTAGTAATCTGCTGCTCATTTGACAGCCTCCAGACTAGGCTAGAAAAAGGGGAAGGTTTTTCAGGCTAGGAGCTTAATCCAGACAACTTCATTCAGTTATATTCTCTTTCACTTTTCTGGGTTCCCTTTCCGGGGTAAAACCTTTAATGGAGGCAGAGATCAAATCTCTTTTTGCCTCCTATCCACATACAATAAAAGACCCAGGGATAATTGTTGCCTAGTAACCTGAGATGGATCACATGTTAAGTGCTAATCACATGAAAGTCTTTGGGCTCAGAAATGTGCATAGTTGACAGTTCAGAACTGTCAGTCTGTAAATGGACAGTTGGATCACAGCATATCAGACACTGCACAGACAGGTAATATAACACTAGAAAGGCATCCGAGACCCTCCTGAATGTGAAAGCCAGACTGGATGAGTGCTGCAGCGAGTTTGATTATTTTTTCATTAGACAGCTATGACACTGCGTACCTAAAGCAGCACCCTGGAACCACCATATTCACCACTGTCAGATACTTTGTGTAAAAAATATCATAATTATGCCTCTTGTGAGGTATCATTTTAAAAGCCTTGATCTGTTGAACATTAATATCCTGTTGGATTGTATGTGCTATCGTTGTATGTGAAATTATGAAGCATTGCTATATGTGTTACTGAAATATGTTCTGAGGTTGGGAGATGCCTATAGCCGACCTTTCGACTGCAATAAAGGACCAGTCAGCAGGGCCGGTGCTCCCACTAGGCGACCCTAGGCGGTTGCCTAGGGCACCAGGATTTGGGGGGTGGCTAAGCGTGGAGCTGAGAGCCGGGGGGAGCGTCTGGCCGCAGCTGCCTCCCGGCTCCGCGGCTGAGCTGGGAGCGCAGCAGAGCCAGGAGCCAGGGGGGCGGCTGGCCACGGCTGAGCCGAGAGCAGTGGGGGGGGGGTGGCTTGCCGCGGCCACCTCCTGGCTCTGCAGCTGAGCCGGGAGCCGGGGGGGATGGTTGGCCGAGGCCATCTTCCCACCTCTGCGGCTGATCCGGGAGCCAGGGGGGCGGCTGGCCGCAGCTGCCTCCCAGCTCCGTGGTTGAGCCAGGAGCTGGGGGGCGCTGTGGGTGGGGGAGAGGCAGCCGCTGTCCACAGGCGGGGGCCCGAGGGCAGCATTAGCTGGGGGGGGGGGGTGCAGGGCTGGTGCAAGGAAGTTTCGCTTAGGGTGCGAAACTTCCTTGCACCGGCCGGGTGACCAGATGTCCCGATTTTATAGGGACAGTCCCGATTTTGGGGTGTTTTTCTTATATAGGCTCCTATTAACGCCCCACCCCCGTCCCGATTTTTCACACTTGCTGTCTGGTCACCCTACCACTACCAGTCAGACATGTGCTGATGGCCCATTAAAGGGAATCCACTCTCCCAGTGGCCACTCCAGAGACTTCTTAAAGACAATACCTATGCAATGGGGACTGCCTGATCCCCATGTCACAGCAAAGATTTTTCTAAGGAGCTGGAAGAAAATATAAAAGATGGGAAGTGACATCATCACTTGGCCTCTCCCCCACCCCACCTCAACACCTGAAATCATGTCTGGAAGAATACTTTGAATATTGGGGAAGGGTGGTGCCAATATTGAAGAATACTGAAGAATATCAGAAAACCTTGAACTGGGGAAGGGGGGGTCCCAAGTTGAAAAAGGGAATCCAGTCTGTGTATTGAGGAACTATAACTTACTTGTACCATCTACCAGGGTGAGCCACTGCTTAATTCAAATCCTGCTTAGTTTGTAGAACTTGGACTGCATGTTTACTTTTTATTTTCTTAAGATAACTAACTCTGACCTTTATGCCTGCCACTTAAAATCTGCAGTTAATAAACCTATTATATATTTTACTTAAAACAGTGTGTTTTGGTTGAAATGCTCAGGAACTCTCAGCTCGGCTTACAAAGGCTAGTGTGTGTTCACTCCACACTGAGGGAGTGGTGAACTAATGAACTTGCACTGCCCAGGGGAGCCTTGAGCAGTGTAAGATGGTACCATGCTGGGGGGAAATGGCTGTATCTGGCAGGAATGGGTTACAGCCTCTCTATTGGTGGTTCATAAGTGACTGGGAAATCATTCATGTAACTCAGTTGGGTGTGTCCCTGCCTGTGGATGTCTGTGGAAGTGCAGTGCCTGTCAGAGATTTGTAGCTTGACATCAACATCACAGTGTTAGAGGCAGCCCAGCCTGGTGGGCTCAGCAGTCCCACAGTCCAGGTTGTACCCTGGGGGCCCTGTCACAACAGCTTGCTAGGGCTGTGTGTGAACAATTTGGTGAATAAATCCAAATGTGCAACTACATTCTACTAATTCAACTATGCAAATCCCACTGGAGGCAGTGGAAATTTCCTTTACTTGAGGGCAGAATGTGGCTGTTGGTCTATATAAAGGAATAAAAATTTTCTCAGCAGGAAAAAGCCTATTGCACAGTGCTTAGCAAGTTGGATGGAAAAATAGCTGAGTGTGGTCCACAGCCACTGGAATGACATTTATAGCTAAAATGCTGTCTCTGAGCAGTGATGTTATAGTATGGTATAGAAGCCACTTCTATTCTGAAGAATTGTTTTCAACCTTTTATAACTTTCTCAAACTGTCTAATGGTCTGAAATAGCTCAGGCTTGATCTCAGCCAGAAATGCATTTTCATACTGTAGAAGGATTCTAAATAATGGGCATAACTATTTTTGAATTATGTGAGTGTGAATAAAACTGCTTCTATATCACAGAATTTGGTCAGACTAGTATCCTTCCTATGTCTGGGAGAACTTGTTTTGTTCTAACAGTAGACCAAATCCTGGCCATAATCAACTGTAGCTTAGATCCTGCTCAAAAGTGTTTAGCCAGCTGGGCTGTGTCCCAACAGACACCTAAGGTGATCTTATTGAGGAACCCTCCTGTCAGGAGTAAACCAGAGAAATGCAATGTGGCTTTCTAACACTGCCACTGATAACCTAAGATTCTCCTGGATAGCACTGCTCATTCTACCCATCTTCTCTCCCTTGTGCATATGCATTACAATATGGTCTTATGTAATCACATATTAGTTCTCCAATGGCAGTGTATAATATTATGACAGGAGTCACTACATTGAATTGTTACATGCAGTTTTGCACTTTGTTTTCACAGTAAGAGAGAGAATGTACAATGTCTAAAGAAATGCTGCATTGTTGTGAGATCTGTGATGTATATTCCTTTGGGGAGTTTGTTCTCTGCCTTAAACTCACTAAGTTAATGTGGGGGCAGAGTTGCTTCCTGGGAAATGGACATTTGATACTGGGTCTGAGATTTCTGAAAGAGGCATTACCTGTATGCCATTTGTGACCACCTCTGTTCAAGGACTGGTATATAGTGTGTCAATAAAACAAATTACACTAAGAAAATATCTAGACTTAGTGTCACTAGCTTATCCTTCAAAGGAAACCAACCTGAAATGCTCCCATATCTGCGATCACTTGGCAGAGAGTGAAAATATAGCAATTTGTTTACATCTTAAATGAACCCATTCATAGGGATAGCACCTAAATTAGACAGTGGGGCCCAGAATCTGTGCTGCCCTTAACAGGTAGGGGAAGTACAAATATAGCTTTAAATCATCTTTGCACTTCCCAAATTCTGGGCTGATCTGGTGGCCAGCCCCCAGAATGAGCTGGAGAAATCTCAGAGATTACTGTGATCTACACCTGCATTGCATAGCTGTCCTGCAGCCCAGAATAGTTAGTGCAAAGTTCTCCAGCCACTCCTTCTTCTACCCTTGATTATTTTACTCCCCAATACCCACCCGAAGTGGGAGCTGTGGTGGTAGGATGAGGGATGCAGTGTAAGGCCATATGTGTCAGCTTTACATTGCTCCTGTACTGGAGGAATTCCCCAGAGTCTGTTATAACTTCTTTATGCTCATGCATGGCAAATAGGGACAACAGTCTGGCCCTGACCCCCACCCCCTGAAGTTATTTAGAGAATGCTAGGATTCAAATATATATCATAGGTCTGAAGTGTGAAATTATCTCTATAATGGTCTGAACCAGAACACACACTAATGCAACTGGAGTTGGGGTTTTCCAGTCAGTCTCTCTATATAATCATATGTAACATATGGATATTGTTTTCATAGTGATAGCGAAATATGTTCACAGGTTTTGACTTATTCTGTATCATAATTTCTCTTGTCAATAATGACTTATGGTTTTTAGCCATTATGGGCCTGATCAGGTGTCCTTTAAAGTCCATGGAAGATTGCCATTGACTTCAACAGGTATTGGTACAGGCCCCATCTTAGACCAAATCATGGGTCCTATGAAGCCAATGGGAATTTTGCCCCTGAATTCGGTGAATCAAGATTTAGCCTTGGATTCCTTCATAGGTATCGTTCTTTTCTTCTAGATAACATTTCTTCCTTGTATGTGTACACAAATAACATTTTATTATTGTACTTATTCCTCTGAAGATTTTTTTACATAAGTCATAGACCTTTTAGAGCTGAATTATCAGTATAAAATTTACCCTGTATTTAATATAAAGCCTTTGTATGTGAATTTAAATGAATTCTACAATTGCTGTGTGAGCGTTCATTACATTTTATTACTGCTGTTGAAATGTTATCTTTACAAAGGACTGGACATTCTTCTCTGGAAAGATATTTAAACTATTCCTTTAATTGTAGGTACAATTACAGTGTTACTGGAATTATTGGGTACATGTTACTCAATTTAAATGTTATCATATTTTTCTAGCATCATATCTAAAATTGAAGTGAACACTGACTTTTTTTCTCATAAGCTCATGTAGAAATTGCATTGTTTCCAGGTAGTGGGTAGCTAATTGTATTGATTTGTAGTTCTACTGTGCAAATAGACATATCTACAATAAAATGAGCTAATGAACTTCAGCTGATATGCACTACTTCACTTATTTCTCATTATTAGTTAAATGTGAAACATTACATGTGACAGCCTATAATTTTTATTTATACCCCGCATGCAGTTTAATTATCCTGCTGTGTTTTCTAGATAATTAAAGGGATCTTTTTTTCCTTTTGGCCTTCTGGGCACCTGCAGTGTTATACAGTGCTACATCATGCTATACAAGTGTATCCAAGACTATAGAAAAATGCTATAGTTTGGCGGAGATGGGGCCTGTGCTCTCAATTAAAGAGCAGAAAGAGACTTGGACAAACATGGCCTTAAAGCCTTTGTGCTCTCCATATTCTGGGAAAGTCAAGATCCTGCCCAGCACCTAATGTAAGTTAGAGCAATCTTGGGCTCTTGTAACTTACACTGGGGCCTTGAAGCAGACAGCAGCTTCAGTGCAGGGTGCTCTAGACCCTTGTCTTTCTTCTCCGCCTCCCCCCCCCCCCCCCCCCCGCCCAACCAGAAATTCAGAGCAAGGTTAATGCCTTACACTAGCATTATACCAAAGGGGAGCCCCACTCCCCTGCTATTTTCTGGGGCTATTTCTTCCCCTTTATACTGTCACACTGATGTAAAGAAATCATAATTACAGTGATATCCAGGCCCAGAGTTTATAATGGCTGGCAGGAGGGAAGTTAACCCTCTCCCCAAGAAAAGGAAAGATCACAGCTTCTTCAGTATAGGCTTTCAGGGACCAGGAAGATGAAAAGCTGGCTTCAGCTGGAGAGTTATTTCATCCTGCCAGGCCAGACACTGTAAAAGGTTCTCTACAGCTTTTCTGTGTGTTAGCCAGTGTTAGGGATCAGGTCTCTCTTGTTGGGGTGGGGGATTGGCTAAATCCTTGAATAATGGATGCCCATGGTCATCCTCTTGTTGATTTTTGTTGTTGTTTAGAGTTAGACAAAGGAAAGTTCCTATTCAAGCTCTTAACTCAGGCTGGTAGCTGTGAATGTACTTTTTATTTTCTCATGTATATTTGGCTGCTTTCCCAGGCTCTAGAAAACCTGGGTAATTGAGTGTGCAGGTCACTTGACCTGTCACAATCCTTCTGAGAAGCCAGGAGCAATTTGGACTCTAGCAGCAAGTTATTTTCTTGGAAGAGAAAGGAGCAGATATTTAGTTATAATTAACATATACAGTGGTTCCTGTTATTGCTTTGCACAGGACTAGATATTTACAGCAGCAAAACTTGAAACTTAATGAACTGCAGAAGGTGGTGGTCCTCAAACCTTCAGCCAGCAATTTCCCCGTTCCAGCTGTTGCATGACTGTTAGGGGCATGTCGAGCCCAAGCCTAAGTAGAAGTGTTCGCACTTCTGGAATGAACTTGGTCCTGCGTGTTTTAACACCTCTGCAAATACGTTAAACCCTTTAGGAGTAACAATTGTCACATTTCCTACTTTCTTATGCTAAGCCCCTGACCATTAAACTAAACCATTATTGCCCTGGAAGGTCTGCAATAGCTTCTCACCTTTTCTGTGGAGGGAGAAATCAAAGAATTTCTCACTATTCAGTATTTTAAGTTAAGCGTTTTCCTATATGTTGCTGGATGGCGGCCTGAACTAACAGAATCAAGTCTGCCTCTGATGCTAGTTTGGTGATCAATCAAACTATTACAAAAATGTAACAAACTCTGCAACAGAACCTCCCCCTCACCCCCGAGTTCTTTCACAACCACCCCTCCAAATTGAGTCATTATGTGGGTACATGCTAGTGATATACATTTAATTGTTTTTTGTTTTTGCTTTATAGTTCAGCCCTTTAGAGAAGTTTCTTAAGTCCATTAGGCCATGTGTAGACTATAGAAGCCCAGTGTACCTTTAGCAAATATTAGAAGGTCTGTCAAATCTTTGACACATTATAAAATCCATGGGAGACCATTCTGATGTTCCTAATTTGGCAGTGGCTAATAGGATAACTTCCAAATTATGCAGCCTGTTGCAGTGAAGGGATATCAGGATCAAGAGGTACTGAGATGAAACTAGCTATTTTTATTACACTAGCATCTAGTGGTCCCATCGAACAAAACTCATAGTAGGAAACCGATCCTGCCATAATTGCTTACTATCTAAAAAGACAATACATACATGGGATGGAAAATGGCCTGCCCAGAGTCACACAGCAGAGATGGGAATAGAACTCATGTATCCTGACTCCCAGTTCAATGCTTTTATACATATACTTTCCATACTGAAAGCTTCTTTTTTCACTGTTCTATGACAACTAATTGTGGGCTTAGGATTGTGTCTAAAGAGGGATGGGCTCTGGCCTGAGTTTACTGAAGCAATCAAAAGCATACCACAGAAATCTTTAAAACAATTATTAGGCACACAACAAATGAAAACCAAAACCAGAAAAATTAAAATATTCACACTTCAAAAGTTAAAAGGATGATGCGTTCTAGAACTGTTTCCCTTTCCTTCCTTTACATTAAGCAAAGTCTTTCAGAGGAAAATATATTGACTAAAATATCTTTTGATGAACAGACTGTACGTGAGATACAGCCTGACAAAACACTGAGATTTTTTTCAAATGTAACTTACACCTAATCATTTAGTTCCCTTATCACATAAATTACTACTTCACTTTTCCCCATATTTGGTCCAAATATTTTCCGTAGTCCACAGATCCTGCATGCAAAATTTGCAGCCCGAAGTGCTGATTTTGTATATTTGGTGGGGGTGAGGGAGACAAAAATGGGTTTATAATGAAAAGCTGACTACAAACTTTATGGTGGAGAGGCTGCCATCTCTCCATAACAAACTAAGCCATTAAATTTTAAAACCATACACTGGAATAGAAAATACTATTGCACATAGGAGTAAGGAAACTAAATTAATAGTTGCTGAGAGAGAGATTTGAATTTTCTGATTTTGTGCAATTAAATCTCAACCTTAATGTAACAATAACACATTTCTGTAATTATGTATAAGAGCCTTTTCCAAGATCAGGAATTTGGGGTAAGAAAAGGGAAATATGCATTTTTTTGGAATTTCCTACTGATAATTGCTTAATGAATGATATTTTGGAGCATTTACATTTTGTAATGCTGCACTCTAACTCTGTTGTACACACAATAAAACTGCTATTTTAGCACAACAGGGATTGATCAGATATCCATATTAAACTATTTAAACACTCCTGACTAGCTGTTGAAGAGCAATGTGATTTTCCCGTTGCTACAAATAATCACTAAATGAATTTTTCAGATTACCAAACATAGAAAAATATGTCCAGGTCCACACTAGCAAATAGCATTTAAGGCTACTCAGTGGGTTATGCTTGTTCAGTTACTCGAACATGTTCTGCAAGGGGGAAATAATTTAACAAGCAAACAAAACCTAAACTGTTCAATTGTAGTTGTTGATACACTGTTGGATACTTCTGTAGTTGTTTGTTTACACCATGTGATGCTTTCAACCTAAGCATTCCCATTCATGAGCACTCAAGAAAAATGAACTGAGTTCCAAACATTGACTGGTTGCCCGAAAGTTTTTGTTTGTGTTTGCAGAAGTGTTTGTTTGAAATCTGAGGCCAGAGAGTTGCCCCACACCCTGTATAACCCTTTAGCACACAGGCAATAAGCAAGATACAAAACAAGGGCTCTTCTGAAACAGCTGGTACTGAAATCTCAAGGGCTTTGTAATAGGATAGTAAGCTTTTCAGCCCTACGTCAGTGGTTCAAATCCAGTGAAAGTGATTGAAAGTCATTGCCAGATGGCCAGTGACCTATGAAATGAATTTGTGTTCTGAGTCTAGTTTTTAGTGAACAAGTAGCCACATCACAAAATCAACTAATTTAACGGGCAAGCACTGGCATTGTTGTTGGTCATATGAGGGTGTTCAAGAACTGAATGGGAACAGAAAAAGAACTACAGAAGGCCCTGATCTTTCAAGTGGTTCCTTTCCTAGAGCCCCAGTGAAGTCACACTCTAAAGATCTGCCTTGATGCACCCAGTTGCTGTATCAAGGTGTAAGTTCTCATATCAGAGACACTTTGGTGGGAGAAGTGGGAAATCTGTACTACCCATGTTGCACCTGTTGGGTGGATGAACTGAGGATTTAGGTTTCCAGGGCTGTCTACATTCAGTTAACTGAAAATAAACTAGGAATAAAGAGGGGATTGCGCAATATCCTAGGAAGAGATGGGTAAACAGTGTAAAAAAAAAAAAAAGTATCTGTGACCCACACTTTTGGTCACATTGGGAGATTTCCAGAAAAAAGTCTAAAGTGCAGACCACTAATCTGTCCCATTGCCCGTAGGCAGTTGTCCAGACTTGGGCACCAGAAACTACAGAATACTTATCCTCTATCAACAGACTTTGATTCTAACCACAAAGGGTGTGGAGTAAGAATAGCCAGAAGCCACTCCCTAACGAAAGTATATAGCTAGAAACAAACTTTCTGGCGTTTTACCAAGCACTACATTGATGCTGGTATTTGGTATTTAGTTTCTTGCTTCCAGAGTGCTGTAAAATGAGTATATTCCCCCTGTAATTGTGTTATACTGTATGTGAGAGGAAAACTGCACAGGTGTTAAATGAATGACATCTATATACATAGCTTTGTTGCCTTCTCCCTAAACATACAGTGAATGCCCATTAATTTTCTATATTGTTGCACGAGAGGCTGATTTTTCACTAGCCTTGTTAAAATCCTGAACCATCAATAAAGTTAATCATTTATTGAGAACAAAATTTACAGTTTAATAAAACTGCATTTGTACTAAGAGCCATGAAGCCAGCCAGGATATCACTGCTAGAATATTAAAGGGATACTTACTGGTATATTTTCGTAGCATTACATGGAATTATAACCATGCTTCTCTCATTGAATTTTTTTTTAAAGGGAGTCATGTCTCAAACCGTATGTAATGCTCTGAAAATAAAGGAGTGAAAAGAATCTACCTAGCTTTCTCAGCTCAGCATTGTGAACATTGAAAGAGGCAAGGCGCATTCGTCAGCCTGAATACACTGAGGAATATATTGGAAAGTGTTGCTAATTCCAACATAAAAAAGTGTCACGAAAATGAATTAAGATGGTCAATAGACCATTAATTTACAAAGACATTGTTAGGGAGTTGTACGGCAATTATTGGGAAAAAGTTTTAAAGTGAAGAATTGAGAACAAAGCAATACAAAAAGGATAAATGCTAATCTGGAAATACCCAACTAAGAAACCAACACTAAGTGGGCACTTCTGGCCCAGGGATCTGTTGGTGCCAGCTGGCAGAGGACACAGGTGGGACATAAAGTTTTACTAGGATCCCCTGGATCTATATATGCATAATAATTCACTAAAGGGCAGCATGTGAGGTAGCCCACTGGACATCATCATCCCTGCTCAATGTATGTATAGATAATATTTAAGGAGTTATGTATCCATACCGAAAATTACGTTCTTAAGGCAGTTAACCTCAGACAGGTTCCTTTCAAGCAGAAAGTAATAAACCAGGGGTGGGCAAACTTTTTGGCCGGAGGGCTGCATCGGGTTTTGGAAATTGTATGGAGGGCCGGTTAGGGGAGAGGGTCGTGGCCTAGCCCTCCTCCTATCCGCCCCCCTCCTCATTCCCTGACGACCCCCCGGGACTCCTGCCCCATCCACACACCGCCGCTCCCTGTCTCCTGCCGCGCCATCCAACCCCTCCTTTCATTCCTTACTGCCCCCCTGGGGCCCCTACCCCATCCAACCACCCCTTCTCCCTGTCCCCTGACTGCCCCCGGAACCTCTGCCCCTGACTGCCCCATCCAACCCTCCCTCTCTCTCCTGACTGCCCCCCCCCGGGACCCCCGCCCCATCCATCCCCTCGCTCCCTGTCCCCTGACCACCACCCCGAACTCCCCTGCCCTCTATCCAACCCCCCCTGCTCCCTGCCCCCTTACCGCGCTGCCTGGAGCATGGGTGGCTGGCGGTGCTACAGCCGTGCCGCCCAGCTGGAGCCGGGCCACACCGCTACCATCACGCAGCACAGAGCACCGGGTCAAGCCGGGCTCTGCAGCTGTGCTGCCCCAGGAGCTCCCAGCCCCCCACCTAGAGCATTGTGCCGGCGAGGTGGCATGCTGAGGCTGAGCGGGAGGGGGAAACAGCAGGGGAGGGGCCGGGAGCTAGCCTCCCGGGCCGGACAGGAGGGTCCCACTGGCTGGATGTGGCCGCAGGCCGTAGTTTGCCCACCTCTGTAATAAACCCTTATCTCTCTGTCTGTCATGTGTGTCTAGGGCATTGTATGTCTCAAATGGATGCCTGTTTGCATGCTGAGCCAAATGCTAATTGAGAGATTGTGAAATCTTCCAGAAACAAAACGTACAGAAAGAAATAATAGTGGGAGGGAATCCTGTTTGAGTAAAGACAATGGATTATTGGGATATGGGTGGGGGACAGAGATACCCCCTGCATCTTTCATCAAAGAGGCAGGCCAGCAGCATGACTTGTCTCATGAATGAAAGGTCACAGCCAAGCCTTGCTGTAAAATGCTAGAAGGACTTTGGGTGAGCATTTCTCTGTAAGACATGACAGTATCTAGTTAAGTAAGTCTAGGTTCTATCAGTGTTATGACTATTTTATATGTAACCATTTATTTCCAATACTCCTACTGGCTATCACTCAAATCTCTATACATTGTTAAATAAACTTTTACTTGTTTTCACTATAAACATATCTGAGTGCTGTGTGTTAAGTGGAGTGGTGATCTGAGTCGAAACTGGTAAGCTGGGGTGCTTTTGCTTCTTTAGGAGCAATGAATCCGTGAGTTCGGAGAGTGTTGAGTGGATCAGGGGCTGAATGCTCCAGGGAGACTTGGAAGACTCAAGGATTGGTTTGTGCATATTGATATCTGTAAAGAGAGAGTGGGGCCTGTGTAAGCCTAGAGGGAAGTGATTGTGTTGCTCATGGCTGGTGGAGCTGGGGAGCTGACCTATGGTGGGCACAGGCAAGGCTTCTTCATGCTAAGGGCAAGTGCTAGCAAGGTGCCTTACAGCCCTGGGTACCCCTGGGAAGTGTCACAGTGCTTCACCATCCTTTCAATACACAACAGAATAATGCTATTCAATAACGTCTGTGCCATCTAACATTAAACATTACCCGCCAGTGTAATGGTCTGATCCTACAATCACACACATGCTTAAGTTCAAGGGCATGATAGTCCCATTAAAGCCCAAGGGGTTACCCACGTGATTAAAGTTAAGCACTGAATTGTGTTTTCAGGATGGGGGGCTTTGCAACATAAAATCACTAACAAATGTGCTGTCAAATTTTTACATTTACTCTATTCATTATCCCCTCCCTTCTCAAGTGTCTGCTGCCCTGCTCAAACTGATGTCAGATCCTGTGAGTTGGTGCAAGACAGTGTGAGAGAGAATGTGGAGCTAAATTATGCTCTGTCTTACAGCTCATATTCAACCCCGTTGAAACTGATGAGAGTTTCAGTCATGTGAGTGAAGGCATAATTAGGGCCATGAGTCTCATAAAAATACTGTAAATTGTCCTACTCTGATTTAAATGGATTCCTACTGTCATTTCATAACACAGATATAATTTAAGACATGTATGCACTCTCTCTGTGTGTATATATTATCAAATACATGGCACATGTGGTTCACACTATTGTTAAAACTTAGTTCCAGCTTCCATGGTTGTCACATTCTGGGTTGCAATCCAGGCCAGTGAGAGGCTGTGTCACCGTCTGCCCTGTAACCCTGGGTGCTTCACATTGCTTTCCTCTTGTAGCTCCCAACCTGGGCTGCTCACAAACAGCCTAACAGCATCCGGGTCACACCCTGAGGGTCTGTGTATAGCTACAATCCTGGCCCAGCAGCCTATCAGCAACATGCCAGTCTCACTCTGGCTTCCATCAGCCTTGGTTACTATTTGCAGGGTGACCCCAAGCCACTGCTAATCCTAATTATTCCCCAAAATGTGTTCTGCACTGTCCAGCCCTCTCCTTGGCAGTTCAGATATCAGAGGTCTGTCGCCCCTGTAATGGGTCAGTATTCAACAGTTTGCAATTTCAGTTTACACACAACAGTGGATTAGTTTTTTATTAAAAAATAAAACAAGTTTATTTAACCACAGCAAGACTTTGAGTTATTAAAGTTAGAAATGGTTACAAGAGAAATAAAGATGATATGCTTTCTAGTAGCTTAAACTTAACAAACGGATTAAGTGACTTGCCCAGTGTCACGCACAATAAGCCAATGGCAGAAAAGGACATTAGGAATTTCTGCCTCCAATTGTGTTGATTTCACTAGACCCACTACCCCTTCCATACGTGGCCTTTCATTCCTCAGGCTGCCATACAATATCCATACGATATAACAAGGTCGGCAACCTTTCAGAAGTGGTGTGCCGAGTCTTCATTTATTCACTCTAATTTAAGGTTTCGCATGCCAGTAAAACATTTTAATGTTTTTAGAAGGTCTCTTTTTATAAGTCTATAATATATAACTAAACTATTGTTGTATGTCAAGTAAATAAAGTTTTGAAAATGTTTAAGATGCTTCATTTACAATTAAATTAAAATGCAGAGCCCCCCAGATCGGTGGCTAAGACCTGGGCAGTGTGAGTGCCGCTGAAAATCAGCTCGCGTGCAGCACGTTGCCTACCCCTGCGATATAACCTATGAGTCCCGTTATGATGACGTTGATTATTATTATGTGTTCACTTTATTTGAAGGGCTCCAGAAAAAGAGAGTAACAAAAATACAAAGCGAAATAAAAATAGAAGCCAGATTATCCAGAACATGTGGAGTAATTTGGATGGAAGCAGCTATTTGTTTTTCACTTTCTGTGGTACTATGTATCTTTCCATCCTTCTTACTGTTACTGAGTTTCTCATACACAGGTATGAACAGGCCAACAGAAAGAGAACAAAGCTAGGAAAAAAGCCACATTCATAGGGGGCACAAAATGCAATATTTAGAGGAGATCAGGCATTACTGCACATTACACAGTAATGCAGGGGACCTAATCAAGTGGTCAGACTACAGCCTCTGGCTTATCTCTGAGCAGGAGCCAGTCAAGTTCACTAATGGTCGCACCTTGCATTATAGACCACAAAAATTTTGAAATAAGCCCCATTTCTGATCTCAGATAAACTGACAGATACTGATGTTTCCAGATGGACAGTGGTGCGTGCCCATATAGCAGAATTCAGAGTAACTGCCCAGGCTGTAGCCAGAGAATTAGTCCAAGTGTTCAGTCAAGTTGGACTCCAAATTTCATTATATAGAGGGCTCCTAAATAGCAAACTAAATGTAACTGCACCTTTCTCACAGTAAAAGATATTCTATACCAGCTTCTGGTTTGGTGTCCTGGTTTTGGAGACTGACCTTGGAGCAGTGCTGTCTAGGCTTTTCGGCGTTATTGAGTACATAGAACTGGATCTTCAGCTGCTGTATATTGGTATAACTCCATTGAAGTCAAGGGAGCTACAGTAATTTATACCAACTGAAGGTTTAGCCCCCAGTATTATACCTCCTCCCACAAGAAACCAAATATTATGCAACTGACAAGGACCATCTAGTAATCTGATAGTCCATGCCACCCCTCAGGTACTGCCTTTTATGGAAAACCTTTTGTCTTCATTTCAGCTCATGCTCTGATATGTTGGCTTTATATAATGAAGGATTCCTGGATGGCTCAGTAATGTCTGGCCTTGCCGCCTTATGCCTTCCAGGTGCTTACCAGTTGCAGGCCAACCCCTTCAATGCTGATTCTCTCTCTCTCTCTCACACACACACACACCCACACCCACCCCCCTTGCCTGGGTGAGATCTCTGACAAGGAAAGGAAGCACCAATGGGGAATAGGTGGTTCACATCTTTCAGGACCCAAAAGGTTGCCCTTATGGTCCTGGTATCCCCATTACACTTCCCCTACTGTAGGGGAGCAATGTCTCCCAGAGAGGTGTGATACTCTAGGACTCACCGCAGTTTGCTTGGGAGCTCAAGGAAAGGAGGCAAGAAAGCTGCATCTAATTTTCAAAAGGAAATATAAAGGAGGAGAGGTTCCCTGACTGTGACAGGTGTGACTCCTCTCTGGATGCTGGTGTGAGAGCTTGTCAGCCTGAGACACACCAGCTTTCAGAAAGAGAAGATTTTATTCTTTGGCCTAAATTAACTGTAATGCAAGTCTGCGCTCTTGCTCTCTCTAGCAGGGTTGTCAGGCAGGCCATGGGACGGGGAGGCTATTTAACTCTGAATTGCTTTGATTTTCCTCTCCCTTTTCTCATAAACAGTGCTTCCATTTAGCTATTGCTGGGAGTAAGGCTGCTATGGGGACTCTCCCTGAGGTCCATTCTCACAGACAAGAAACAAATTTCTGATCTGAGCCCTCAGTCGAAGGCTGGGGGCAGATGGGAGCCCCTGCTCCAAAGGTGCTGCAAAGATGCTGTCTGCAATCATGGCAAGCAAGAAAAGGCCGATGACCACCAAAGGTCAGGGCCAGTGCAACCACTAGGCGAACTAGGCGGCCGCCTAGGGCACCAAGTGGTTGGGGGTGCCAAAAAGCATGCTCAGGGGAGGAGGTGGAGTGGAGGTGAGCTGGGGCAGGGAGGCGCAGGGAAAGCCGCCCGCAGCAAGTAACGGGGGGGGGGGGGGCGCAGGGGAACCACTCCACGCCCCAGCTCACCTCCGCTCTGCCTCCTCCCTTGAGCACGCTGCCCCTGCTCTAATTCTCCTCCCCTCCCAGGCTTGCCGCGCCAAACAGCTGATTGGCGCCACAAGCCTGGGAGGCGGGAGAAGTGGAGTGGTGCCGGCATGCTCAGTGGAGGAGGTGGAGCGGAGGTGAGCAGGGGTGCAGAGCTGCCGCGGGGGGGGGGGGGTGCGCCGCAGGGTGGGGAGGGGGGACGCAAGGTGGAAGTTTCGCCTAGGGCGCAAAATGTCCTTGCACCGGCCCTGCCAAAGGTTACACCTTGGAAGGGCAGTGTGGGGAAGCACTTCACATTGATGCTACCCACACTGTACCAAGTATGGGGCTGGAGCCTTCAGAGCTAGTGGTCAGGGACCTGTCACCAACCTCAAGCTAATTTTGAAAATAAGAAATTGAAAATGCTACATGTGAGGTGGTATTTCTGCCTGTGACTATGATCAGTAAGATTGCTAATTTATGCAAACGCACCCATCCTTTCTGTTACCTTGTCCCCACTATCATCCTTTTTTTCTGTTTATCTACTATGGTGTGAGGTCACCATCCTAGACTGTGAGCTCTGAGGTAGGAGCTCTCTTTGCTTTACTTGTTTGGACAATGACTAGCATAATGAGGGCCCTGTGCTCTTGCAACATAACTTAAATAAGAATAATGAAGATAGAGGAAGGGCAGTGTGTGCTGTTTACCCAAAGCCTGGCAAATGGTCTGTTTGAAAAGAGGAAGAACACAGGTAGTCCAACTCCTCCCCAAAAGCTGGATAGACAACATCTGGCAGTGAAAGGAGATTATAATGAATGTGACATAACAGAGAGCAAAGCACCAGAGGGACATTTGACCTAAGAGGATAAAAACTGTGGGTAAAGCATCAGTATTAATCTCAGTGGATAAACATGTTATATAGGTGTTTTCATATTGCATCACGTCTAGCTTAGACATAAACATTCTGAAAAGTTGATTCAGTTCTATTATGTGTATTTTATTATGATTTACAATGAAATTACTTTATGAATGTTTGGGGCTTTAATTGTGCTAAAAGCCATATGTTAAAATGATTAGACTTTATTCATTTCTACAAAGAATGCAAATAAAACCATCAGTGTCCTGATGTATTATATATCCCATGTTACTAACTGATCACTGAATAAAAACATTTACATGATTAAATAGTAAATTTTAATTCCATCAACAGTTTTAATTGTAAACCACAAAGCCAATTTGCAGAGTAAGGCAATTCAGAAGTAACGGTATTTCCAGAAATTCTATTTCTCTTATTATATGCATTTCAGTTAGCAGAAATGTAGCTTTTACCTTAAGCTTTTAGGACAATCTGATAAACAACAGAGTGACACCACCACCCAAAATGTTAACCTTTCATTGAGTACCCTCTGCTGGCCAAAGCAAGAACAGCAGTTGGAGACAGGCAAGCAACAACCTACAATAGTTAAAACACAAGCACAGTTACGGTCATGCTGAAAAAAAAGGCAATGAGCACAGGGAAAGGTGACCTAATCTGAAATGGAGAAACCCAATGTGAAGTAAATGCAGTATGACATATCCTCCAAACTTAAGCAAATTTTAAAAGCGCAAGAGGTGTGGGTTTTGGTACTAGCTGCTATGAAAGGTGATATGGCTTGTTCAGGTGACATAGGAAATCATGATGGCAAAAGCCTTTGAGTATCTTGTCCTTCAGATTAGGTAACCTTTTTTTTCTTCAAGTAGTTATGTCCAGGAATCCTACAAGCCTAAACTGGCTTTTTTTCCCCTCACCAGCTTCTCACACTTTTTTTTTTTAAACTAGGAACTGACTGGCAAAATAAAACATCTCTAAATGAGATTAGGAGCATGCTTCTGTTACAGTAATTATTCAAGGAGATTTTTTTCCAAGAATCATGCTCTCACTCTCTAAGTTTAAAAATGTATCCTAGTCACTCGCTGAGCAGGAAATAAGCATCTTTGAACTCTCCCGTGGTCTCTGTGAATCACTTGTGAAGCAGTATCACCCTATTGACTGTGCAGCTGGCCATGCTAAACTTTGCACAGTATCCTGCTTCACTAGGTCAATAGTTCATTGCTGTGAGATCTCTAAAGGCAAGACTTATTGCTGGGACCACCTTAAATGAGCTTCACTGGGGAGATGCTATATTATTTACCTGATAAGGATTCCATCATGGAATCAGTCTTGGCTGCAGCTGAGTTCAGAATGCACATGTGGCCAGCAGATGTTGGGTGGGAGAGACCTTGTTAACTCACTAAATCTGCTCTTGTGTCTGGCCACCTGTTGAAAGAAACAATTGCACCATTTCCAAGATGACTAATGAACAAAACCAATAGTTTCCCTTTCTTTCCATGCCCACAGTCATCAGTGTTTAAACGTGCCGCAGGAAAGAGACTAGATCAGTTTTGCAGGGAGCTGAGAGTAGCACATTTGTCAGGCTTAGTTCCTGATAAGCTCAGTCTTTCTACATAACCTTATTGATTGGCTCCAATAGCTAATATTACAGAAGATTTTTCCCTGTACTTGAAAACAAGATGTTTCATTCACACATTAGTTAAAGGTGATGACACACTGTTAGACTCAATCTGAGAGCTGTCCTCTTGCATTTTCTCACCCATTCCAGAGGTGCACTGCAAGCTCAGGAAGTGCATGAAACCTGCTGGAGCTTGGTGTCAATTAGGGGAAGAGGATGGAGTGAATGTCCCAAAAATGTATGTGTCCACAGACCTGCCCAATGATAGGATCTGGAATGAAATCTAATATTTAGTGTGAAAACCTCTGTTTGTGTCATAATGTTAGAGTTATTTTTTGGTCATAATGTGATGCCAAGAGTAAGATGTTCAATATTCAGCAAGTTATTGTTATATGTAACCTTAATACAAGGTAACCCTCCATCCTTTACAGAGAGAGTTAATCATGAGTGAAAGGGAAAAAGAAGGGCTTTAAGGGAAGATACAAAGAAGAGAAATGAGCAATTTTCCTTGTTTACATTGCAGCTATTACTAAGGGCATGTCTACACTACAACATTAAATTGACTTGTGTTGTCGTACAGCCACTGCAGGAATTAAAGTGGTGTTTCACATCCACACTATACTCCTTCTGTCGGTGGTGCACATCCTCACCAGGAGCGCTTCCACTGACTTAACTGTGTGGGACATTGTGCGACACTGACAGCTGGAGCCCTGCTGCCCCAGGGCTTGGGCTGTCAGCCCCATACAGGCTCACAGCTTCACAGCTGGAGCCACCCCCCATACCCAAGGACTCCAGCTGTGAGTCCTGCATGGGGCTGACAGCCAACAGACAATGTAAGTAACACTGTGTCTACGCAGACACTGCATCACCCTACCTACATAGAATCATAGAATGTTAGGGTTGGACAAGACCTCAGGAGATCATCTAGTCCAATCCCCTGCTCAAAGCAGGACCAACCCCAACTAAATCAACCCAGGCAAGGCTTTGTCAAGCCGGGCCTTAAAAACCTCTAAGGATGGAGATTCCACCACCTTCCTAGATAACCCATTCCAGTGCTTCACCACCCTCCTAGTGAAATAGTGTTTCCTAATATCCAACCTAGACCTCCCCCACTGCAACTTGAGACCATAGCTTCTTGTTCTATCGTCTGCCACCACTGAGAACAGCCTAGCTCCATCCTCTTTGGAACCCCGCTTCAGGTAGTTGAAGGCTTCTATCGAATCCCCCTTCACTCTTCTCTTCTGCAGACTAAATAACCCCAGTTCCCTCAGCCTCTCCTCATACGTCATGTTCCGCAGCCCCCTAATCATTTTCATTGCCCTCCGCTGGACTCTCTCCAATTTGTCCACATCCCTTCTGTAGTGGGGGGACCAAAACTGGACACAATACTCCAGGTGTGGCCTCACCAGTGCCGAATAGAGGGGAATAATCACTTCCCTCGATCTGCTGGCAATGCTCCTATTAATACAGCCCAATATGCCATTGTCCTTCTTGGCAACGAGGGCACACTGCTGACTCATTTCCAGCTTCTCATCCATTGTAATCCAGGTTCTTTTCTGCAGAACTGCTGCTTAGCTTGTCGGTCCCCAGCCTGTAGCAGTTCATGGGATTCTTCCTTTCTAAATGCAGGACTCTACACTTGTCCTTGTTGAACCTCATCAGATTTCTTTTGGTCCAATACTCCAATTTGTCTAGGTCACTCTGGACCCTATCCCTACCCTCCAGCGTATCTACCTCTCCCCGCAGTTTAGTGTCATCTGCAAACTTGCCGAGGGTGCAATTAATCCCATCATCCAGATCATTGATAAAGATGTTGAACAAAACCGGCCCCAGGACCGACCCCTGGGGCACTCTGCTTGATACTGGCTGCCAACTAGACATCGAGCCGTTGATCACTACAGCTCTTGTGCAGGTGGAGTTAAATCAATGTAGTGGGCGACTTATATCGGTGCGGGCTACATTTTAGTGTAGAAACTTAGAGTTAGGTCAATGTAGGATGCCTTTCATTGACCTAACTCTGTAGTGTAGACTAGGCCTAAATTAGGGGACCTGGTTACAGCACGATTGTTGCTTGACACAATTACAGCATAGTTAAAAGTTGTTATGTAGATGGGATCTAACCATGGCCTGTTAAGTGGGTTAAAATTTCAGGGGGGTTGGTTAAGCCCCACCTACACTACAGTTTTAAACTGTTTTGTAAATAGGGCACAGGACAACTATGTTGTAAACAGGTCACCTAATCAAGTAATTGCTATAGAACAGTGGTTCTCAACCAGGGGACCGGGGCCCCCTGGGGGGCCGTGAGCAGTTTTCAAGGTGTCTGCCAAGTAGGGCTGGCATTAGACTTGCTGGGGCCAGGGTAGAAAGCCAAAGTCCCACTACATGGGGCTGAAGCCCAGGGCCCTGAGCCCCGCCACCCAGGGCTGAAGTTGAAGCCTAGCCCCTTAGCTTCGCAGGGGCCTTGGCAATTGCCCAGCTTGCTACCCTATAATGCTTTCCCTGGCTTTTATATGCAGAAGAAGAGGTTTGTTTGTTTGTTTTTTAAATGGAGATATGCCAATCTCCTAGAACTGGAACGACCTTGAAAGGTCATCGAGTCCAGTCCCCTGCCTTCATTAGCAGGACCAAGTACTTTCCCCTGACAGATTTTTGCCCCAGATCCCTAAATGGCCCCCTCAAGGATTGAACTCACAACCCTGGGTTTAGCAGGCCAGTGCTCAAACCACTGAGCTATCCCTCCCCCAAAGTTGTTGTGGCATAGGTGGGCTGTGGAGTTTTTGTAGCAGGTTGCCAGGTGGCCTCAGAAAGAAGTTGAGACCCCCTGCTGTAGAGTAAATAGAGCCAGTGATTTAGTAGGAGTTAGATTAATTGGACAACACTACAGAAAGAGTGATCCCACACACACACCCCTCAACCAACTGTGAAAAATGACAAGACAAAAACCAGACAGCAGGAGAGGAATGAGGTGCCAAGAGAGCAGGCTGATGTGAGGTCAGGGATCTAGATCAAAACAGTACAATGGAGTTCTGAAAATGAAGAGGGCAATTTCTGATCGAATTCTGAGGTGGATAGGAAGCAGATGAAAGATGATGGAGAAAGTGGCCCTGTTGTCTAGAGCTGCTACACTATGAACTTACTGAATTTTTGAGAGTAGGACATTAGACCATACGAGAGGATTAAAACAACCCAGGCAACTGATTGTGGTGACTATTTATGTAAGCACAGTCAGCATCAAGGTAAGGACAAAGCCTAGCAATGTAATGAAGGTAGTGACAGACAGGACAAAGAAGATGTGGGAGAAGGGAGTCTGATAAATGAGAGAAGGGGATGGGATAGCAGTTTTGGGTGTGACAAGGAAAGAGTCCCCGGAGATAAATCAATGGGGAAGAACAGTTGTATACAAGCAAATAGTAGAGAGGCTGGAGTGGATCCACTTGCCAACATTTTCAAACTTCCATATTTAGCTATCTGCATAGATGGCCTGTTTTTTTCAGAGGTGTTGAACAAATCCTGCTCCCAGATAGTATAAATCAATGTGAAAAAATCAAGCCACTCATTCAGATGACTAAATATAGATTTAGGTGTCTGACTTTAAGTACCCAAGTTAAAACACTTCTGAAATGGTTCATATATCAGGCAAGATCAGTGATGGCTTTAATGGTGAAAAGAGGCGGGTCAGGGATGTGAGTTGCAGGTGAATTAAGGAAGAAGGAGGATCCAGGGCTCAAAAAAGCAACAGTATCTTTTTGCTCTTCAGAAGGAAGAAGGTAGCCAAATATAGCATTCAGTGGAGGAAGCTATGCCAGGAGATGTCTCTGTTGGGTAGAGCAGGGAAATGATAATGCTGACTGAGTTCTTGTTGATGACAAATGGGAAACTGGAGGTTTGTTTCCACCATGAAGGGAGGTTCAACATCAGAAAGACTGGGACAAACATATGTTCCCTATTGGTCTGGTCAGGTTATCCACATCTCTCTGGAAACTCCCAGTATCTTCAGTGACAGGCAGAGCCGGCTCTAGGTTTTTTGCTGCCCCAAGCAAAAAAATGTTTGGCTGCCCCCTGCGCTTTTTTGTTAGCTTTTCCACATGCAGAGGAGCAGGGCAGCCAGGAGCAGCTCCCCCCTGGGGGGGGTGGCCCTGCCACGGGAGAGTGGGGCCGGGACCCCGCTCCCTGCTCAGCCGGCTCCTTATCCCAGCTGCGGCGGGGCAGGGCAACCAGGGGCGGCTCCCCCCTGGAGGGGCTGGCCTCTGCCGCGGGAGAGTGGCGCTGCAGTGACCCCGCTCCCTGCTTAGCCGGGGCCAGGCAGCATTACCAGCTCCCTGGGGGGGCGGCTGCTGCCCGCGGGGGAGCGGCGGAGCCCCGCTCAGCTGGCTCCCTGTCCCAGCTGCGGCGGGGCAGGGCAGCCAGGGACAGCTCCCCCTGGGCGGGGGTGGCTGCTGCCATGGGAGAGCGGCGCCACGGGATGCCGCTCCACGCTCAGCTGGCTCCCTGCCCCACCGCAGCCGGGGCAGGGCATCCAGGGGCAGCTCCCTCCTGGGGCAGGTGGCCGCTGCCGCGGGAGAGCGGTGCGACCCCGCTCAGCCAGCTTGCTGCCCTGGCTGCGGCTCCCCCCGGGCGGGGGGTGACCGCTGCCGCGGGAGAGGAGTGCCACGGGACGCCACTTCCCGCTCTGCCGGCTCCCTGCTCTGGCTGCGGCGGGGCAGGGCGCCGCATTACTGGCTCCCCAGGGGGGGCGGCTGCTGCCTGTGCCACCCCTAATAGTTTGCCGCCCCAAGCACCAGCTTGTTCTGCTGGTGCCTGGAGCCGCCCCTGGTGACAGGGCTCACTAGATACACTGCTGAACTCAGTCAAACAGGCTCTTCAACAGCTGGGCCTGCTACTTACCACCAGGAGTAAGGACTTTTGCCAGGAATTGCCCCAAGGGTTGAGCTCATGGAGCAGAGGGCACCGAGCACAAGCAGCAACTAACACACCTTTGAGGTTTGTCAATCAACATAGAAGATACTTCACGGTGTAGGGTGATAGGCAGGTCTTACCACAGTCTCTGCCTGCTACACAAAGAGGACTGCCGCAAGAAATGCAGAATGGGGCTAGCCCACCTTGGGCCCTGAAAAGGTAGCATCATATCTTTTGTTCCACTGTTCTTATTTTTGTTCCTCTGGTAGAGTTCAGGGAGTTAAGAGATGAGCTTGCACTCTGACACCAGTGAGTTCTGGGGAAAGCTGACTGGGGTAATTGAAGTTAATCATCTAATTAGGTGGGGCATCTGGGTGAGCTAAAGGGCCAATTAGCTCAAAACGGACAAGAAGAGCACAGGAAGGAATGAGGGGAAAAGAGGAACAGGGCTAGCTGAGCCCAATGTTAGAGCTCTCAGAGATGGGAGACTTCTGCTTCCCTCAAGCCCTGGGGAGAGGGCTGAGAGCATAGGGGACACCATAAGCAACATTGCTGCATGGGACTGTAAGGATGTTAGTGGAGGGAACATAAATACATGGTGCAGTGGATACACAGCCACTGGAGTCAAAGTGGTTTCTGTGGGGCTAGGAGGTAGAAGCAGAGTGTGCCTTGCTACAGCCCCTATGGAAAACCTCCTCACACATAGCTAGCTGACCCCCTGTGCCAAGGGAAATTTTATTTAAAGGAGCTTTTCAACTTTGTATTGTACTTAGGGACATAAGACTCCAAGTGAAAGACTACACTTATTTACTCTTTACATTTTAAACAGTGGGTTGGGTGGGGAAAGGAGGGTTCCAAAATACTGGTAGTTGTAACAGCATACAAGGTAGCCCATAATGCTGTCTACAGAGAAATAGCCCAGACCATGGTTGATGGAGACTTGTAGTTTCCAATGCTGCAGTTCCCAGTCTTCTTTCCCAAGGCTGCATCAATCACACAAGAGATGGGGCAAATTATTAATCAGATGGGACCACCTTGAAGAATTTCCAGAAGTAATAAGATTTTTTTTTAAATACCTTAAATATGTCCAAAATAGAAATATGCTGGTTGGCAATTTTGTAATGTGTTTCCAATGTTCCTGGTTCATATCGTCAGCCTGATTTTATAGAATCTAACACATATTTTCTTCCCTACTAATGATGTGTTTGTTCTATGGGAAGCACTGTCCTAAAGACAATTTGCTCAGAAGAGGAGATAGGGAAACTGGCCCATCACCTTCTGGACTGGTTTCTTCATCTCAGGGACATAAAAGTGTGACACCCAGAAACTGAATACCACAATCCAGACTCTGCATGAGGAGAGAGGGCCCCTGGCAAAGGTTAAACTAAGAAAGCCACACTGATCTTCCCCTCCCCACCGCCCTGGCCATTCGATCTATTCTCTTTACTAGCCAGCGTGGCCATTTATAAATTTTCCAGCTCCAAAGTCACACCTGTGCAGTCCTTTGGGGCATTTAATTCAAAGCAAAACAAAAAGCAATTATAAAAACAGGAGATCAGGGAGAGAGCACATTTTTCCTAACCATTATCCATATGATTAAAAGCCACCTGTTTCAACAGCAAGCTTACCGTGAACACAAGTCCCACAGGGCATTTCCAGCCTATTCATTCCCAGTGTGTAAAGTCACTTACAACATACCTCTCAAGCTACTTTAACCCAAATGTAGGAGATTTGGGTCAAATCTCACAGTTGGAGACCACTGACTTACATGATACTATTTTCAGTATTGTTTTCTACTCTATGCATTCTAAAAGTGTGTAGACTTTTTTTGACCACCACTGCACATGGACCAGAGGTCTTCATTGGGCTGTCTATAATGACACTTGTGACACCCATATCTTTTCCCTCAGTGGTTGTAGTTAGTATAGATACCCTTCAATCTGTCTCAGTAGTTCCAACGTGCATTACTTAGCATTTGTCAATACTAAATGCCACTGTTCTGCTCAATCTTAAATCCCCCTGAAGTTCCTCCCAGTCTCCTCTTGTCTTACTTAGCCTAAATAATTTTATCATCTGCATGTTTTAGAATTCCTTTTCACCCCCTTTCTAGCCCTGATGTATCCATATATTAAATAACATAGGTCCTAGAATGTAATCTTGAGGCACCCCTCCTTCCACTCTGAAAATTAACCTTTCATTCCTATTCTTTGCTTTCTGTCTTTTAGCTATTTTAACTGACAGTGCTTTATTTCTTACCTCTGGACTACTTGGTTTCCTTAATAGCCTCTTGTGAAGGACTTTATCAAAAGATTTTTAACAATTCCAAATAAATTATTTCATCCAGTTCTCCTTTACCCACAATTTTGCTGACACTCTTGAAGAACCCTAGTCGACTAGAGAGGCATATTTTTCCTTTGCAGATGCCATGTTTATTTTCTCCTATCTCATCAAGTTCTTTTAGGGGGTTTATAATTATGTTCAACTATTGTTTCAAATAATTTATTGGGTACTGACGTGAGAGTGGCTGCTCTGTAAATCTTTAGCTCACCCCAGCACCCTTTTTAAAGATAGGCACAATGTATGTCACCCTCCATTATAATAGCTGAATGATAGGTGGCATAATTTTCTCACTCACTTCATTCTCCCGTCTCTGGGTTTGTTGCAATGGAGATTCCACCTCTCTGACCATAATAGGAATGGTAAACCTGACCAACGAGAGCTTAAAAAGCTTTGTTATCTGCACCTGGAACATTGTGCTCCAACATTCTTTTGGTTAGTCATGAAGTGAAACCCCCTTCTCCCCTCCAGTTAAGTAATAGCAACACCATTTTCCTTAAAGTTGGGTGAGGAGAAAGAGTTCTGCTTCCTTTTCCAGATGTGTCTCTCTTTTCTCACACCTATGTACAATTTAATGCAGCTTACTTCCAAGCACACCGCCCAGAGCCAGGCCGAGAACACTGGGGTTGAAGGGGTGCCCAAACCAGACAAAGTCTTTGGAGAACTGCCAGATCCTTCTCTGCGGGGAAAAATAGGCACAGATTCAGATTAGGAAATAGCTAGTCAATAGGCTTACCGTGAACACAAGTTCACCCCTCAACTACCTATCGTGGGCCCCAAAAACTGGCTCTGACATAAGCTGCCCCGGTTTCCTGCAGTGCATTGACGTACAGGAAAACACACAACCTGGTTGCTAATTGAGTATGGCAGCAACACGCAGAAGCTTAAAGGCTATGGGCCTGTTTCTCATCTCACTATACTGCTTTTACATTTCCACCAGCTTAACTCCATTGACCTCAGTGGAGTTACTCCTGATATACACTGGTGTGAGTGTGAACGGAATCAGGCCATACATGGTTGGGGTACATTGGTTAAGGGAATTCTGAAATAAAGCAGGATGCGTGGTGAGCTCATCTGCAAGCTAATATGCCCAGACATCTCTTCTAGCTCACCTCTGTTCAAAGCAGTGCCAATATACAAGCTGTAGCAACAGGCGGAAAGGACTGAATGACAGTTTATGTGTCCTGTGTTATTTATCCAGCGCTTTGCAGATACAATCTATTAAAATTCAACCTGACAACTTCACTGATTTGGCTAGTATAAGAATGAATATACCATAGCAGTGAAAGTTTGGTACTCTACAACTTGACTACTCATAGTTCTTACTACTACTGTACATAAATACTATATAATTTTATTAGCTATACAGAATTTATAAGCAATTCACATAATCTAATGTCATAACATCAAAAAGATAAGTATTCCCACTTGGCAGTTCAAGAAGCTAAGTTTATCAATGTAACTATTTATATGGTCCCCGTCACTACAGTATCTGAGTGCCTCACAAACATTAATTAATTTACCTTCATGACATCCCTGTGATGTATGTTGTTGTTCCTGTTCAACAGGTGAGGAAATGAGGCACAGAGAGGTTAAGTAACTTGCCAAAGTTCACTCAGGAAGTCTGTGGCAGAGAACTGAACTAAACTCTCCAGAGCTCCATGCCAAACTTAACTACAAGTTTCAGTCCAGCCTTGACCAAAAGACCCTCATTCTTTTTACTCTATGCCACAGAAGACAACAGGGACAGAGCCAGGGGGTTACAATCAGGAATTATATTCAAACCAATAGATCAGAATTCTTGTCATTGTCATAGCATGGACAACAACCTAAGACAGATATTATCTCATGGACCCCACTCAGCCCATTCCAGATCATGCAGACCAACTTTCTTCCTCTTTGTGATCACACAGCATCCCTGTGGCAACTGCTTACATGGGAAAGTAAGATGGAGATTTTTTTTTAAAAGTACATTTTAGATTCTTTATCTTTGCCTTTTGCATTTCAAGACTTCATGGTGCACTCAGGCCATGTTTACAAGCTTCTCTCTTCTAGAAACATTTTTATAAAATGAAAGCTGAGATTCTCACATCATCACTTGACTCCAGGAGTTGAGGCGTGAAATAAAACACCAAATATTGTGAAACTCATGGTAAAATTGCAAGAGTTAGCAATACTGATGTCTTTCCTTTAAAAATCTCACACCTTGACATTTACCCCAAATTGTGTTACAAAATACATGGCAATCAGAAGCGCCTGCAATCACTCAAGAAACCCATCCTAATTTTTTTCAATCTAATTTTTAATCTGGTAAATCCTGTGACACAGATGGAATCATGAAGGTTATGGGGTCATCTGTCTGGTAAGATCTCTCAGAAACCTGGCATGAGGAGTTTGTGTAAGTAGCAAATCCCTAAAACATTCTGTTAGTATGGGAATGAAATACATAACCCACACAGGAGAAACATGCACATACTTGCGCTGGTTTTTCTTCCAGAATAAAATGTATATATTTGATAATTTTATAATTAGCACATCACAAAAACAGCTGGTTCACTGTCTACATGAAACCAACAGCTAACATTAATCCCAACCCAGTGACCCTCAGACACCAGTCAATCTTACCATCAGCAAATAGACAAAAAGAAAAAGGACATTTTAGTAACAGTTCACGCAGGGGGTTATTAAAATGGTCAACGATACCTTTAATCACCTGCAGTGCCCTCCACCTTGTCTCACTTTTGGTTACAAGAATTGTTACCAGTTACATCTCTGTAATAGATCTGACTTTGCAAGTCATCCCTGAATGTTTGTAATCAATACTGCATTTGTTTAGCAAATCAGTTCACCACAAAGTTTAAATGCAGACAGGAAGAGTGTGCCCTTCTTAATATAAAAATAAATAAATAAATCTTTTCAATTCCAGCAGCTTTGCATTTCCAGCAGATTATCTTTTTTTAAAAAAAAAGATTCTCTAAAATACAGCTGAAATTGTTAGGCTAGAGAGATATTACAGAATGTGGAACCATGCAAGGGGATTAACTCCTAATATCATCCTGCTGAACAGAGTGAGCTCAACTGGGTTTAACCTGCTGAATTGGTTACATTTGTAGAATGGAGCCAAAGTGAAAGAAGAAATCAAAGCTAAAGTGCGGGTGATTTTTATTCTGCTGGGAGTCATAAATGTAAGAAGAGGATGATGACTTTCCCTGATTCACCTCTGGGGGAGCACAACTCCTGTTGAGGCATGTTTACCCCTTCACTACTTCTATGTTCCCATTAAAGCTGGGTGAATAATTCGTAAGGGATAATTTGACAAAATTTGCCCTTTCCTGCTCACAAATTGTCCATGAACAGACTGTCATTTTCTCCAATGTATTGTTGTTCAGATTTAGGAGCGAAAGTCTGAATCACAGAGTTTGCAAGTAAGAGGTTAGCAAGGCATGGTGTGTAGGTGCCTTGGCCCAAGGGAGCATGGCAGAGGCATCATGCCTCACAGACCACAATCCCTAGTTGGGCTAAGGGTGGGGGAGTAATTTGTGGCACCCCTTTAAAAAAGGCACCATTCTTTCCTGTCCACCTTCCACGGCAGCCATGTGGAGAATGGAGTCATGGCTCTGCCCCTTCCCACTCACTTGCACCTCAGTTGCTCCTGTGTGGCCCCTTGTCTTCCCCTAGCTGCCAGAGCTGAGAACCCTTACAGGGCCGTGCAATGGACAGGGGGGTCCTTACTCCCCTGTGTAGCCACGTAAGGGCCAAGCACAGTCAAACCCTAGTCATTTCTGTGAACAGTTCTTGGGCTGCAGCGTAATCCCAAGAGCGACACAGTTAGTGGGGTAGATGCAGCCAACTGAAAGTGCAAGTGGGGTGAGAGAGCATGTGAGCCTGTGGGGCTGCACATTAATTTCTCAGAAAATGAGGAACTAGACTCCATGAGAGAGAAACAAGGTCTAAGCTGCTGCCTCCACCAACTTGTCTTTTCCCTGCCTCAGACACTTTCAGTGCTTCCCCTGCCTGAACTACCCACTCATCTGCCTTCACTGGTGTCCGCCCACCCACCCCAGGAACTCAGTAGGTGCCTGCATTGCTGCCTCTGTCTCAGCTACCTACCATCTGCCTGCCGGGCGGCTGCTGCCTCAATCATCTCTCAATACTAAGATGCAGCTGAATACAATTTTCTTTGTAAAAGCTGTAATTAAACAAGCGTGTCAAAATGAAACCTAAAAAACGGGGACAGCAGGGCTCGGGTACTGGAGGAGCAAACTGTGTGTGAGATGGGGGTGGGGAAGTGAGAGGACGTTGGTGGTAAAAAGCCGGAATAGTGCAGGCCATTGACATTTTACCCTGGGCCTTGTGTACCCTGACTGGGGCCTTGTCTTTGTACCATCCCTTAAACCTCAGAGTTACGAACACCAAAGTTACGAACTGACAGGTCAATCACACACCTCCTTTGGAACGAGAAGTACGCAATCAGGCAGCAGCAGAAACAAAAAAGCCAGCACAGTACCATACAGTACTGTGTTAAATATAAACTGCTAAAAAAATAAAGGGATAGTTTGAAAAACAATTTGACAAAGTAAGGAAACTGTTCCTATGCTTGTTTCATTTAAATTAAGACGGTTAAAAGCAGCATTTTTCTTCTGCATGGTAAAGTTTCATAGCTGTATTAAGTCAATGTTCAGTTGTAAACTTTTGAAAGAACAACCATAACATTTTATTCAGAATTACGAACATTTCAGAGTTGCGAACAACCTCCATTCCCAAGGTGTTCCTAACTCTGAGGTTCTCCTGTATCTGATCCTGCTCTATGATTTTGTCAAGTGTCATCATCTCAACAGCTTCAGGCCTGGGAGGTACACAGATGGGAGGCCCCAAGGAAAACTCAAGCGTGGAGCAGGAAGTAGTGTTGCAGTGTTTCTGTGAATCATTAAAGAGTTTCTGGGTTTCCCCTTAGAGGTGGCTGCACTTTGGCGCTGAGTGAAGGGATTTATAGAGACAGAGTTTGTGAAGTGCTTAGCTGTCCTTCCTGCTGAAAATAACTAGGGCCCAGAGCTACCAAGGTATTTAGGCTCCTAACTTGAAATCAATAGAAGTTAGGAACCTAAATACCCTTGTGGATCTGGGCCTATATAACTGTAATTTACTATTGTTCCAGTCAAACGGAGCTAGGTACAGCTCCGTCTGGAATCCTTCAGTGCCTCTCCATGCCTGGGTGGGAGCACACTGACTGAGGCACTCCCTTTTCTTAAGTATCCTGCATTTCTTCTTGCCCAGACAGCCCGGGCAAAGATCAGACTAGAACTCTGATTCTCTATATCAGCAGTGTGTTGTTATTTAACCTCTGGGAACTAGACTTAATTGACTAGACTGATCCAGCACCCTTCTTGAGTACACCTAGTATGTTTAACTAAAGGACTAATGAAGACTTTGGGGGATAGGGAATAGAATATTGAAGTTAAAAGGGGACTCGTTTTCAGAATAAGGTGAAGGTTTAGTGCATATTACTACATATAGTGGTGACAAGTCAGCTAGCTCTCAAGCACTGCAGGAAGATAATTGGGAATCTTTTTTTTTTTTCCTTTTAAAAGCTAGTTTCAGGAAAATTGGTGGCACTTGTGCAGACAAATGCTGAGAATGGGGAGGGTCATCAGAAGGACAAACTGTATTGTAATGAAGGTGAAATAAATGGCTAATGTAGACACAGAGCATGAAAAATTAGGATTTGGGCTATATATAATAAAACAATCCCTCAACCTATCTGCTCACCTTTGCCAGAAAGAAGGGATATCTGCTATGAGAAACAAATGTGTTAGTCTCTAAGGTGCTACAAGTTTTTCTTTCTTATTTTCGTTTTGCTGACACAGACTAACATGGCTACTACACTGAAACCTATTTTTTTTAATGTTCTCTTTGTCAACGTATCTTTCTTCATTTCACATACATCTTTGCAATTACTTCCCTACTGCCCCATCCAAATCGGAAAAGCTCCCAGTCAGAATTCATACAGCCACCCCTCCTCCTCTTGAAAGTCTCTCTTTAAAACTCACTTTGGCTGTAATGCTTCTGAGGGGCTATGAATTTCACGGACGTGAAATGTATGTGAAAATAGCTGATTGTTTGTATTACTCCATCCTCCCCTGTCTCTTTGTTTGTCTCATTCACCTGTTATCTTGTCTTGAAAAAAAACAACCCCTGAGAGCAGCAAGTTTCAGCGCTGTAAAGCATCAGTGTAGACAGTGCACCAGCGCTGGGAGCCGCGCTCCCAGTGCTGGTAGCTATACCCCTCATGGAGGTGGGTTTTTTAGCGCGCTGGGAGAGCTGTCTCCCAGCGCTCTGCCGTGACTACACAAGTCACGTTAAAGCGCTGCTGCGGCAGTGTGTTATAACATTGCCAGTGTAGACTAGCCCGTAGACTGTAAGCTTTGTGTGAAAAAGACAGCCATTAATAGATGTATGTACAACAACCAGCTCAACGTGCCTGAAGTCTCTAGGTGCTATCATAATGTTAATGATGATAATAATTCAGTTTCCTCAATCTGTAGCTTTTGCGTTAACTATCAAATGTTGCAATTGCAAAGGGCAGAGGAACAAGAGTGATACACTTTATACTGTGGTAATAGAGTGACCAGACAGCAAATGTGAAAAATTGGGACAGGAGGTGGGGGGTAATAGGAGCCTATATAAGAAAAAGACCCAAAAATCGGGACTGTCCCTATAAAATCGGGACATCTGGTCACCCTATATGGTAACTAAAATGTATCTCTTGCATTCCAGGAAAGCTTCCCAATTTCCAAATCACCCAAGCCTTAAACAAAACACAGAGTGTTGTCAAAAAGTGCTTATCAACTTGATAGAGTTTTGTTCCTCAGGCCTCATGGAACGGCAAACACAAGACGACAAGCATACCATCTAGTGAGGAGAAAGTAGAAATCACAGAATTATTTTCTTGAGTAGAGCTAAAATAGTATTTAACAAGTAATTGATTTGACTAAAATTTAGCCTGTTCTTCTGCATGTAGAGTACTTATGACCAGATCACAGTGTCCTTAAAAATATTTGTTTTTTAAATGTATTAAGCACATGTTTTGGAGAGTTTTAAAAATATTATGGCTTGATCACAGAGTTTTCAATAATAATTCAGTTTTTACTGATAAGACTGAATTGCTTAGTTGTGAATGATCAATTACATCACATGGTGTTTTTGTTCCCTAACTGGATGATTGTGCAAGTATATTTTGCATGAATATGCTCAATTTGAAATTCAGTTTCAGCAAATACTCACGTGTGGCTGTGACATTTCCTTTTTTGGATGTTTCTGCCAGTAAAGGGGAGTAGTCAAATGTAGAAGAAGTGCAAGCTGCGCTGGAAGTGGTCGGGGTAGGGGACAGTCTCAGCTAAAAAGTCTAGCCCATGTTCAAAAACATTGCTTTGCAGTACTTCTCTGGCTCTTTACAATTCCACGTGCTTGGCAGGATGAATTGCTCTAGTAGCTGTAAAACAGACATCACTTTCTTGTGGGACAGGAGGAATTTCACAGGGTTATGATTGTGCACCAATTACTCTCAATTAGCTATTAAAAAAGAGATTCCAAGAATGTGTCATATCAGCCTGATGGGGATAAGCAGCAGAGAGAGTCACTACCATCCTTGACCATGGTATTCACAATGGTCAAGGATGCAGCCCCATGCTCTGGGTATCCCTAAACCTCCCACTGCCAGAAGCTGGGACTGGACAACAAGGAATGGTTCACGTGATAATTGCCCTGTTTTGTCCATTCCTTCTGAAGCATCTGGCACTGGCCACTGTTGGAGACAGGATACTGGGCTAGATGGACCTTTAGTCTGACCCAGTATGGCCGTTCTTATATTCTAATGGATATGATCTTCAATCCCCTCTCATTTTGGCAGCCTGCAACCTTAATTTAGGAGCCAGAACTATGGGTCCTTAATTCCAATCACAAAGTGCTTCACAGTAGTGAAGATAGTTAAAACAAAGAAACTAATCTTTCACATTTTAAATGTAAAAATCTCTTAAGGACCAGGCACAGTTAGTTATTGGCCACCTTATCAAGTAACAGTAATATGAATTACCTTATGGGTGCCATTGTTTGTTGAAGGAGTTAATGCATATTTACTGCAAAATGCCATTCAGTATGTTGTGGTAACTTAGTAAGTGCTGTGGATCAATATTTAACTGCTTTAACCTCCTCTGTCCAAGGCAATGTGTCTCACCATAGGATCCGCTGCTTACTGATGATATACTGATGTCAATGGGAGCTGGGTGTATAAATCTGAGGGCAAAATTTGGTGCTAAGCCTGGTAGGAAATAGTAGTTTGAAGTCATTGTCCCAAATCACTTCTCTCCCATCAGTTATTTACTTCCGTTGCTACCTTCCTAAACGCACATTACTTAAGGGGGAAAAAAGTTGGTTGCCATCACATCAGATCATGGTGTAATGATTGTTGTGTCTGCCAAGCAATAGATGCTACAGCAAACACAACCATTTAGCAGAATTCCCTCCCTCGTGGCTTGATTCATCACGTGAATTTCATACATGCTGCTGAAGACAGAGTTACCCAGGACTCTTATTTTATTAATTTATGTTACTCTAGTCCTTGCATAGGAGCCCCAGTCATAGACCGGGACTCCACTGTACTAACACAGAACAAAAAGACATTCTCTGCCTCAAAGAACTAATGATTTGCAGGTATGAACTGCAAAAGGTGATTCAAAATGCAAAATCCGTATGCAAAGTTTGTCTCAGGGGACAATTGTCTTTTGCATACCTTACGGTGATGGCACAGTGGCTCAAGATTCTAATGCAACTACAGCAGTGAAAGTCAGAGCAGAATTCATGTTTCTCTTGGCTTGTCAAGAGAACTCCGCCCATAACCGCTCTTCTGTCTCTACTCAAAAATCAAAATGGGATCCAGCAGAGTCTGTCAGGAAGACGGCAACCAGTAATGAGAGAAGGTTACTTCCTGGGAGCACCGCCAACTAAGTGTCACTTGTGCCATTCAAACAAGTCACAAACTTGAGTCTGCCCCAACATCCCAGTTTCATCAGCTGACCAGCATCTATTGATCTCAAAAGTTCTGAGGTCCAGAGCTTCATCTCTTGCAGTAAGTACTCACACTGTCTGAGGCTCTGGACTGGCTAGTGAAGAGGTTTATCTCAGTAGAATGTTAGTCTCCTTTATGAAATCTTCACTAGCGACATTCTCACAGTAAAGTGCAACACCTGCATATCATTCCTTAATATATGCATTAAAAACTGCAAAAAAATAATTAAAATCACTCACCGGACTACCACATGTGCCCTTATCAGTCACCCTCAGTGGTATCTGTTTAATTTACAGCAGAAAGTTACTGCACATGTTAGAATGGTTAGCTGCCCTTGTTGAGTAAAAATAATGAGTTTTTGTATGTAAATACCTCATTCTGGATTAGGTCAATCTATCTGCTCTCTTCCCCTGTTACATTTGTGAAGGAGCTGATACATACTTTGTAAAGTTCTCCAAGGTCCATGGGTGAAAAGTGATTATAGAACCATTCTGGTTTTGGAGTGAGGAACAGAGGAAAGGAAGCCATTTATGGGAAGTGTCATGTCAGCACACTATTCAGTCAGCCAAGGAAAGAGCTTAGTAATGTACTGGCCCAGGTTGTCTGTGCTGTTGACCAGTAAGAAACTACTGTTATAAATGAAAGAAAGGGGTAGGGTGGAGGTGAATAAGATTTATGTGAGGAAGTTTAAACGGTTACTATACTTTCATCATAGTCAGACTGGTTCTGTTCCTATTTTAATAACCAGTGAAAGCTCTACAAAATACCACCCTCCATAGGCGACTTAGGAGACTACTCCAAAGTCACCCTCAATGCACTGAATACAATCCTCTATAGAAAGCCACCTGCCTAAAGCAATCAGACCTTCCCACTTCTTTGAGTGGTCACTAGCCACAGGTTTCATCATAGCATCTACTCTCAGGAACAGAACAGAACATCCACAAGATCACATTTTTGGCTTATCAGTCTCAAAAGTATCACCTATAATGCTGGTGCATTTAGAAGTGCTCTTAGAATCTAATCAACTATGAAGGAACCTAAAAAGGACATGAAGATCCTTCAGTTTGCCCATTTTACATGCCTAAGTGATGCATCTAAATGTGACATTTAGATCTCCAGATAAGGCACCCACATTTGAAAACTGAGCCCAGGAAGCCCAGTTCTCAAATACGTGCACCTATGCTACAGTACCCAGCTGTGCATTTGGCACATAGGTGCCAAAAACAAGTCCAAAATGAGGGAGGGAGCCATGCTGTTCCACAGACTACCTAAACACACCCTTTGGTTTGCCATGATTTAAAGAGTCATCTGTAGAGTTAGTACAAACGTCATATTCATTTTTAATTAAAGGAGGCATTTCCTTCTGCTGCTTTCATTTTTTAAATCATAGCTCCCAGCACTAAATGAGTTACCCAGGGCAGCACTTTAGTTTGCTTCATAACAATACCCAGAAGAGTATAATCAGATCAAACCGTCCCATGTCATGAGAGTTCATCCTATTAATGTTGTGCGTATATGAAAGCATTCTGCTGAGAACTAACTAAAGCCTCATTTACTGGGATGTCATTAAAGAGAGAATCATCACTGAGAGGCAAATCAAATCATCTTCTTTTTACTCTTTGGAGATCAGTGCAGACTGAGTCATGAAACATGCTTCAGATTTTGAATGTTGCATTAATTCCATCTATCTCTGGATGGTACTAAATCCTCGTCACAATTGTACAGAGTGATATCAGAACCTGTTCTAGAAACAGCTTAGGTATATTTTGATAAGGAAGAACAAACAAGGTAGTTTATTTTTAATGCTCTGGGAGCAGGAGGGAGTTTTGTGAAGAGACTCTTTGCAACAGTAGCCATTTACAATTCTTTGTACAGCGACCTTACTCGCACAAGAGTAAAATTCATGTTACTTCACTGAAATCAAAGGAGTTACACTGATATAATACCAGTGTGACATCCTTAGTGTTTGCCACTCTCCTGTACTGTGCAGTTACTCGTTAATTTTCAGTATATTTTGCCTTTGTTTTAGAGTGATTGTAATCAATAGAGTTTGACACAGCCATGAGTACTAATACAGAAGTGTGTCAATGATATTTGTGAACACTTCAGCTAATTACAGGGGTGCTCCCTTTGCAGAGATCTAGCCCAGGGTCCGTCCAGGTCCCTGACTAACGCTGGCAGCTGGAGCTGTCAATAGTGGTCTAAGTGAACTATTCAATGATAGTTCTACCTCTCGGTATGATAGTGACTAGAAGTGTAATGACTGGGTATCAGCAACGTAGCTTGGAACCATATTGATAGAGAGATAATATCAAAAGGTACTGAACTAACTTACTGCCTTCTCCTTATCTCCTGGAGCAATGTAATTGTTCTCTACCCTCTAAAAAAAATTAAGTAAAAGCAGTGCTAGTGAAAGTTATTGATTGGCAGCCTGGGAGACTGATATCCTGTGTTTATCCACAGGACAGATACAGCACAGACAGTGCCAAGTCAAATGCAATGACAACAGGTACAACAAGACAGTGACAAGCTTCCCTCCCACATCCCTGCTGATCTGCCTTAGTTCTGTCACGGAGGAGTTGCCTGCAGGGCTGAACAGGCAATTTAATTTCCACGCTCCTTCAGGCTGCAGCCACTCAATTCATTTTCGATTTGATGAGACTTTATTGGCATCACAAGCTCTACAACTGTTGCCAAAGTATAAAAAAGTGACTGACCTCTGGTATCTGTGAGAAATAAGTAAGGCCCATACACTGTGGGACGACATGTTGTTTGGAGTGTGAGCTTTCGTGTGCATTGGTCATTATTGTCCATGCTGATCCTGAGGCAGGTTGCCTTATAGCACGATGCAATTCTATAAAATTCCCAGCAAGGGTACCAAATTTGGTCACAGCTACTGTGATTACAGATACCTCCCCCCTGGAAACTGGAGTGAGACTCCTTCACAGACGCAGCAGTACAGACATCAGCTACTAACCACTCTCAGCCATCATCAACCTTAATGAGATTCAGACAAATGACCTAGAGGTCAAAAGCTCAGTATCCTATTACCAGTATCCGCAAATGCTCTCAGGTCCAAGAAAGTGAGATTCTCTTTAATCTAACCACTCAAACAGCAGCTACACATTCTGTTGTCTCTAGAGAATCACCGTACTGACAACTTGTGAGTAGGGGAGCAACTTAGACAACTTCCTATCAAGCCATCCAATGGGTCACACAACTGATTCCTGGTCGCAGGGCTTTTTGCAAACTAACTCAAATTTTATTATTAACTCTTCAGAGTACTGCTAAAACTGTTTGCAGTTTGAAGACGTGGTTAAATTTCATTTACAAGCAGATCCTTTAAATGATGCACTAGTTCAATACAATTGCAGTCTGATGCCTCTACCTTGGGATTTGCAACACTTTTACAAATTCCATCCTTAGGGGAAAATTATTTTATCACAATACAATCTTCACAGCATTGTGATATAACAAATGGAAGGGTGTTAAGAAACCCAGATACTGTTGTTAGATATTTTGGATATGGATGGGCACCAAACTGAACTTCAGTCCAGATCTCTATCCACATCCAGAATATTATTTTGACAGCAAAAAGTCGCCTCACCCCTTGTTCAGATAGATTCCCACTTTCACTGGGACCTTTTCAGTTCTGATGACATCTGCTGGCCTGGGACTTCTCCAGAGTCAGAGGGATGAGCAAGGTGTTTGGGAGTACCACTGGCCTGAATTCAAGAGTGTCAAACCTAAGACACCTGCTCCCCCGGCCCACACACATATACATGTGTATATTAAAGGTCGGGGCTTATGGGTAGTCTATTTATTAGGAGTCAGAATCTTGGAATTAGAAGGTGAGGGTCTGATTTGTGATCAGTGGATTAAAGGAATTCAAGATTCTGGTGGAAGTCAGGAGAATGGAAGAACAGAGTCCCCTTTTTACAGCGGTATCTGACTTTCTCCAGATGGCAAGTTTACTTCACTGTGAGTCTGTAATGAGACTAGATGGATGGTGCTCGGGCAAAACATACTTGATCCCTATAAACTGTGGGATGCATAAAGCCTGCCAGCCAGATTATTTTATACAGTACTGATAACTGAGGGATGTTTGCGGAGCCTGTTCCATAGCAAGATCCCTCCTCCCAAATGTTTCTTTCCCATCTAGCTGGGATCTAGCCACAACCCATTCCCTCCTCTCTTCCCCCCCCCCCCCCCGCCCCGCACCCCCGCTCATGTTCCATTCAGCAATATGGAAAGGGCAAGGTTGTCACATGCCCCCATCCTTTCCTAGAGGAGAACCCCTGGCTTAAATCTCTTAGAAGCCACACAATCAAACAGTTGCATTTCTCCTGCTTAACACATGAAATCACCTGAAAGATGATCCTCCATATTTGCTGTCCCTCTGTTCCATTCCCTAAAGAGACGGAAGGTCCCTTTTAAGCAGGTGACTATACCTACTGCTCCAGTCACCACTTCTCATTCCTGTCTAAACAGGAGAATCCCTTCCTTCAGCAGGTTTTAACCCTCTGCCCAAGAGAGCCACCTCAAGGCTTCTGGTTACACATACACACACACACACACCATGGGGAATATTCTCCTTGCAAGTGCTCAGGGGATAAAAGCCACAAGACTCAAGAATGGAGCTTATGCCCCTTCTGTGATTTCTCGCTGTTTAATTCAAAGTTATGTGTTACGTCATTTCTCAGAAATGACAGAATAGGGGTTGCAACCCCATTAAAAGAAGGGAATATTATCTCGTTTTATTGATTTTATGTTTTGTTTTTTAATTAAAATCACTACTCAGACTGGCTAAAATCCCGACTCGGACTGGCTTCCTGCCTCCTTTTCGTTTAGATAGATATTTGCTCTTCAGTTTCTGCAAGCTTGGGTGAGTGTGTGGGTGGCGAGGTTGTGTCTGACAAAGGGAATCCTTCTTAATAAAGGTTGCCTTTATGCTGATACCTAGAATGGCAATGCAAAAGGGTTATCAGTTATGCTGCCAGATATAGCTGAAGCCCTCAGACATCACTGCAGCTAATAACTCTGTTGTTTCTCCTCTCTGTCCATGAGAGTGAGGTGAGATGACTTCACTGTGAATGTCTATATTGCTAGCCCACCCACAGGCCTGTACTTTGCTGTGTGTTGTGAAGGAGGACTAGGTGAGAGGAGGGCACAGGGAGCCTCTTCCCCCTAGTATGTATAGACACAGTGGGTTATACAGGAATACGGCCTAGCGAGCTCTTTAGTGCTAGGCTGGAGCAGCAGTTATGAGTGAACCCCCGCCATCACCACCACCACCACCACCACCTTCCTGAAAGCCCCTGACATGTCCCTCCCCCACCCTATTTCAGAGGTGCTTGTGCAGGAAGCTGCTGAAAATGTCCCTACACAAGAGGAATTCTCCACCAGCTACCTCTCGCTGACTGTTTGAAGGCCACTCTGCACCGCCTACGCTTGTGTTTCTGTGGTGCAAAGTGGCCTCCGTGAACAGGAGATTGCAGGCCAATGAATCTGATTCTTCCCTGCCTTGAACATTGTTTACACTCACACACAGGGAGTGCAAACTGGGTGTAAAATCTTCCCATTCTGATTAGGAGTGGAGGGAGAAAATGTGTGTAGTATCTATTTACTGGTACTATTCCAGCAGTATATATTGAGTACTATGACAGTATATACAATGAAAGGTGGCATATTACCAGAACTGGACTAAGACTATAATGGACCCAGGTCTACTAGACATGACCTTCTCTCCCCTCACTACATATTTTGTTCCCTCTAGAACAGCTAGACATATATAGCATCACACATGATGGTTGCACATGAACAGCCTGACTCCCAGCTGTTATCTACCCTTCCCCTTAAGTCATGTCATGGTATGATTTAAGGGGTAAATAGAGTCACCACTGACCAATTGTGGATCACCTTCTGCCTAAATCTAGCACTTGAAGCAGTGTTTCAGGGCCCTCTGTGACTGCAGAACCCAGATCCCAAAGATCACGGTTTAATCTGCCTCTGCAGAATACACTGTACAACACAGTAGAACTAAAAAGATGCTACGCCACATCTGATACAGGTATCTGCTATTCTAAGTAGAAAAACAGTGGTAATCTCAGATACCTCCATGTGCTAGTTGTTGGCAAATGTTGCCTTTTAAGGGTGACTTCTGTACCTCTTACTCTGTTTCCCCCAAATACATAAAACAGTGTGCTGAGCTGGGATGATCAGCTGGTGTCTCGCTTAGCATATTTGGCCATCCTTATATAGTCAGAATCTTGCCTGCACTTTAGGTAGCTCATATCACATTGCAAGTTCTTTCTCAGATGCACAGTTAAGCTATCTGAACATGCACAGATGTTTTCATGGCCATAGAGAGCATAAAGGAAACAAGCCTGTGTGCACAGTGTGTGTCTGAGATTCATGCATGATGCTTCCTGCACAGGCAAATGTCATCTTGAAACTGGTTTTCATGTGCAAAAATCAGGTTCTATGGATGGCACACACAATTCATCATTTCCCTTTTTCGTTCTTACATATAATAAAGTCTTCAAAATCATCACAACCTGATCATGGCAGCAAGAAAGTATCTTGCAATCTTAAAAGTCTACTATTAAATGTTCTGTGTGTATTAATTGATGAAGATCCAAAAGGAGGAGGAGGGGAGGAGAAAGAATGGGTACTTTGCAGCCCATGATGCACTGAAATTTCAAGAAAAACTTACAGGATTCAGCCTGCCCAGGGGCAGAGGCTTGTACCAGGAAACAAGTGTCTAGACAGCTTTATGAGGGGTCATTAGCACATATGTGTTTCATATATAAAGTATGCATTTCATTATTTAATGTATACATTCTAGTATCTAATATTTTTAGTATGGCTGAGACTTCTAATATCATTTCTCCATGTCGTACATTAATATGCATCACATATTGTAACATAGACATTTAATGCTGAAATGCATAAAAGCAGTTAGTAATTTACATGTGCAGAAATTCATATATCACAATATGCTGCATAGTATATGTGTATAGCATAGTATATGACACATTTTGGCATCTGGAGCCACATTCATGCCCACTGTACACGTGTTTCAGAATTTGATACTTATTAATGTGGGGAAATCATATTGGTAGCTTCAGCCATGCTAAGAATGTTAGATGTTATACTCATATTATACTTAGAATTAAAAGTTTTATTGCTATTATTGGTTCCTGGTGGTTATTTAACCATCTTATATCTCTGGCATCTATATAGTTAAACTTATGTAGTCATTTACATACATTAATTAATGTTCACAGCTGCATGTGAGGCAGAAAAGTGAGCATCACTGTTTTATCCTCGTTTTATAAACAGGGAAAACCAAGGCACAGAGAGGCTATATGACTTGCCCAGGGCCATGCACTGAGTCAGTGGCAGAGACTGAATTAAAAGTCAGGAATTCTTGACTCCCAGGCCTATGCTCAGTCCACTAAACTACAGATCCTTGTTATTCCATTTCTGAGATATGTTTATGGTCTGATCCAAAGCACATTCAAATCAATGGAAAGACTCCCACTGATTTCAACAAACTTTGCATCAGGCCCATAGTGATCAGAGATGAAATGTAAAGGCAACTGGAACAGGAATGTATGAAGAGAACAGGAAGTTGGGATAATAAGAAACTGGGTTGACGGAAAGTATGTTTGGGCCTGATCTATTCCTGTGTCTCAGTCTGCTTTATTTTTTGGTCTGATAATGCTAGTAACAAGGCTTCAGAATCTATCAGCCCTATTTTGATGTGTCCTGACTCTTCCCAGGGTGCACACACAGGGCACTCCTAAGCACACTCATAGTTCAGAGAAATAAAAAGTCATGCTTTGTTCCAGTGATGTTCGGTTTGTTGGTGGTGTCATAGGACTTCCCTTGAGTGCTAGATGTTTGTGCTGTTTGCTTACTTGAGTACTGAACTGATTGTATGTGTAAAGAGGATTAATGAACCATTAAAAACTATCAGAACCCCTTAGATCTTTGTTCCAAGCAACAGATTTACAAAGTTTGCACCCAGAACATGTATGTATGAACAGGAGCATTGAACTGAGTTCTCAACAGCCCTTCATACAAACTCTTACCATGTGGGTTTCCTTGTGAGGTGAGTCTATTTCCTTGGTTGTTGATGACCTCCCACCTATCACTATAATATACCCACTCTCCTGATCATACTCACTCTCCCTGAATGCAAGGCAGTGCTGCATTAGATGAGTCCCTAGTATGCCTGCAGGAGTGGAAAAACCTGAAAAATCATAATATTAAAAAGAAAGGCACTTTCTCCACTTCACCCCACAGCTATGCTTTCTTCTCCTTCTTGGTAGGAGGTCTGCAACCATGGTAGCCCATTTTGTACATTCTCTGCTAATCTCTTTGAGGCTGAATAGCTCTTTTGAACCACCCCAGATCAAATCCACATCTTCTACCTATTATCTTCTTTATCTGCCCCATGTTCTTTTGCCATCAAATTTCCCTTCTGGTGCCCATAAAGCTGCTTTGCTCGCTGAACCTTTTAGAGACTTTGCCTTCACTGGGAAATGAAATAGTGTTTGAACTCAATTTTTAACAACCAAGTTAGCTGACCTGATGGTCAGTGTAGACAGATTCAACACCATGTCAGCTACTCACATAGGTGATGGTTTGTGGGCAACTAGCTGAGCTGACGCTGAATGTGACTTGTCCTTGCCTGCACTGACCAATCAATATAGTATTTCCTCACTCGATTGTTAAAAATCAAGGTTAAACACAAGTCACCTAGTGAAAAAAGACCCCAGGGTGCATCTAGAGAAAAGCTGATGGTCTTTCTTTTTAAAACACTGACTTTAAGGGCCACATTTTCATAAGAGGCCGCTGAAGAACCGTGAAGTTCTTGCATGTGCAATTTTCATGCAGAAGCTTGAAATCATACTTCTGTAATACACCGTAGCCACGTCTCCCTCCAGTGGCTGGCCCACATCAAATAAAAAAGCCTGCCTGGTTCATGGTGGAGTTACTCCTTTAGCTGAAGTTCATCCACAGCAGCCTATGCAATCAAGTTGTGTGGTGACTCGGCCTGGCTCCTTCACAGTGCTGTGGTTTAACAGCCTCAATATAGCCCTCAGTCTTCAGACACTATTCTTAGCACCATAGGCGCCGACTTTTGTCGGCGCCGCTGGGTGCTCCCCTCGCCCCCCTCCCCACTCCACCCGGCCCCGCCCCTTCCCCAAATCCCCGCCTCCTCCCCCCGGGAAAAATTGGTGGGTGCTGAGCACCCACCGGCAGCTCCTCGCCAGCCCCCCGCCATGCTGCTCACCTCCTCCTGGGCTTGCTTCCCCAGGCAGGCACCCCGGCAGCAGCTTTTTTGCCACTCGCAGGACCCTCCCTCCGGCTCCATTCATCATGACCACTTAAACCACTAACCTTTTAACATAGCTGTTAATGTTAATTCTTGAACTTGGCTTTCTTGTATGAGTGTATCAAGACTGGCATGCTAGAATATGCAGGTATATTTAATTTAATTTAGGTCTTATAACAAAAATATTACTAGGGAAGGGGATGTTTTTTCTTTGAATTTATTTCTATGAAAATATGCTGTGTATTCTCTGAACAACTCCTTGGAGGGAAATCCATCCCCTCTCCGGATCCCTCCCCAACACACACACACTTTCTTTCAGCACCTTTGTCTGAGCCAGGATGTTTATCAGATGCTTTCACTCCCTAAAATAAATAAGTCAGGTGCATACTGCAGAAGAAAACCATTTTAAATCAATTAACAGCCATCTCCTGCTGACAGCAATGCAATCATCCTACAACTGAGACCTAGGCACACAGCAGAGGAGATTATAACCAGATTAACTCCTTTAGAGATTTACTGTTGCTTGCCTGACACTAGACATAGGAGCAATTTTGGTTCAAAAGGTATTTGCTCAGTGTGTACATTCATCAGCATTTGATTTGCCAGTACTTATTTGTTAAAATCTACAGTTTCATGATTCCTTTATTCTCCCCCTGCTCCCGCAGAAAGGAAAATGATCAGCATTAAGTTAGAAGTTTCAATTTGGGTCACCATATGTCAGACAAAGTCATCCCATGGGGCAGAGAAACACATATTTACATTTTCTTGGCCTTATTAGCTCTGGATTGTGAAAGCTAATGAAATGGATAAGAGGTTAATGAACGTTGCTGTGACCAAGAAAAACAGATAAACCAACATTGTAAAAATAAAAAATACCCCTGCATAGCAGAGCACTGGGCTTAGGAGCACAGGGCCTGCAAATAAGGCTGCGTGGCTGTTATCCCTTCCCCCAGTTTCTGACCACATGGCTTGTTATTCTGCTCATTCCCTATGCTCCTCAAATATCAAATTCTAGCTATTTCCCTCTTCTCCTCAGCAGTGGCTGGTAGATAGTGAGTGCTCTTGTGCTGCCGTACCATCTGGAACAGCATCCCTGTTGCTCTGTGCCTAATTGCATTTGAAGAGAATCAGGGCATCTATCTCAGAAAAAGCCGTCTCTTGACCCTGGTTTATGATTCTTCCTAACTCTCTGTCTGTTGAAATAATTAAATCCTACCCATGAGGCTCACAATTCTGCTCATTTATCCTCCTGCATTTATACTTTTTAACGGTCACCCTCTGTTTATTCCATGTCCCACCACATCTTCAAATGACACACGTGTTCTATGCCTGATTTGCACTGTATTCCCATGTGCAGAACAGTCTAAACTGCTGGGCAGGGATTGTGATACTTTTATATAAACAATGACATTAATTCAATGGGTGGGGGGAGGAAAGCTACATTAATGCAGCATTAAGGTTGCTTGGTGGTATGCCAACTCCTTGCAGAACATTAAGTTAAGCAACACTCAAACTTCTGAAAACCAGAAAATACAGAGGGAAAGTTGGTCATGCAGTTGTACATATCATGTCCCGCAATTTGCATACCATGGCAAATCAGCCTGCACTCAGCAATCCCCATGCCATGGAGTACTTCTTGATCTCCCTCAAACTTCTGCAAACTCATGGTCCAGGAATCACCCAGAATCCATATGTTGTCAATCCTGACAGCACACATAATAGGCAGCAGGTTTAAAACAAACACAAGAAAGTATTTTTTCACACAACGTACAGTCCACCTGTGGAACTCTTTGCCAGAGGATGTTGTGAAGGCCAAGACTCTAACAGGGTTCAAAAAATAACTAGGTAAGTTAATGGAGGATAGGTCCATCAATGGCTATTAGCCAGGATTGGCAGAGATGGTGACCCTAGCCTCCGTTTGCCAGAAGCTGAGAATGGGAGATGGGATGGATCACTTTATGATTACAGTACGTGTATTTGTTCTGTTCATTCCCTCTGAAAAACGTGGCATTGACCACTGTCGGAAGGCAGGATACTAGGGTAGATGGACCATTGGTCTGCCCCAGTATGGCCATTCTTATGTTCTTATATCTTTTCCCTCAGCAGATGAGGTACTTGCGCTGTGAATTCCAAACTTCTGTGCTCTGTATCTTTGGAAACACCACGTTAATCTGGCCCAAGATCAGGAAGGAGCCACTTTTTCCCCCTGCCCCAGGAACTAGTCAAATAATGAAATATAGGTTTTCTCAAACAACCTATCCAAGCCTTGCCTACCACTCATTGCCTAGCTCCTTTGCAACCTCAACTAATCTCTCTGTCCCAGTCCCAGTCTCCCTGCCTTCTTCCCCACAAAATTGTCGGTTTCCCTTCCTCATCTGAGCCCTCAGCCTCTCTTCCCTCCCCTACCACCCATTCTTATTTACCCCCTCCCCATAAATACCATCCCCTCACGGCAGCCCCAAAGCCCCAGTCCCCTCTTGCTCTTCGCTCTATTATCCTTCCCCGCCTAAATACCTTAATTACATTCCCCCAAAATAAAACTGCCACCCATGATTCACAAACTGTAGACAACCTCCACCTACTCAGTCCAAAATTCCTTTTGTCTTCAGTGGGGGTTTGTCATTAACTTATCCTTAGTTATGTTAATGGGATGGTGAGTTCAAAGCCCTTAAGGATGAGTTCACAGTCATCAAACTCAATGGGCTGAGTGAGTCATCCAGTGATGAGTACCTCTCAGTTTAACTGTACAAGGCAGCAGAAGAAAACTGGCTTTTGACCGGGCCTATAACTTGGGAACCTCTTGGTCAAATGATCCCAAATTCAAATCACTTACTCTAGCCTGCACACCAAATTTCAGAGCAATCCAATTAAACATTCAGATTTTAGAGCACTTATAATAGTCAAGCTTTAAAGCATAAAAAATGACGGGAATGTTTTCTGCTTTGGCGCATGTACAATGTAAAATGGTACATCTTTTTAAAATATTGTTCTCAGGTTGGTTCCCCCAAAGTTTTAGTGGTTGCCAGGCACTAACTTGGGTAAAACTTGACAGACTATAGTCAGACTATTTGAGCAGCATCACATCAATAGTTTGATCTGTATCTCTGGTGGGGTGACCAGACAGTAAGTGTGAAAAATCAGGACAGGAAGTTGAGGGGTGGGGTTAATAGGCGCCTATATAAGACAAAGCCCAAATATCAGGACTGTCCCTATAAAATCGGGACATGTGGTCACCCTAATCTTTGGGCAAAAAAACCTCACCTAGAAATGTTTTAATGGCTATTTTGGGGGGCTTATATCTCTGGAATTCCTGACCCAAATGACTCCCCATTTGCGTTACTAATCCTACCCTGCACTATTGTGAGGTGCACCAAATTTCAAAGAAGAAATAAAATTAACTATGTTGATTTTACCGAACTTAGAAAGATCAACCTTTAGGCAGATATCTTAATGAAACCCTCACTCTGGCAGCGCTGGCATACCACTATCATAAAAAATATTGTTAGTGTTTCCATAGCAAATCCTTCCATTTAATGGTTTATTGGGGAAAATGTATTGGGTTTAATGGAGAAAATTCTCTCTAGTCTACGTTTTAAAGTACAGACTTTCATCATGGGAAGGATCGTTTCTGATAAAAAACCAACGGTTTCTTTTCTTCCTGTGTGTGAAGTTAGTGCTCATGTAAGGTGCTGGCTTTACTAGAAGGTGAAGTCCATTGATCCACAGAGCAGACAACAGCATAGGAGGCAGCAGTAGCCATCTGTTCAACCAACCCAGTGAAGGATGACCTCCAGGGGTTAGAATTTTTCTCAGTTATTGTTGACCCCGCTGAGACTTCCAACCAGAATGTCAATTAGGGTTAATTGTATTATGATGAGAACATTGGGACCTGGACTGAGGTCACCAATTCTTTTCAGAGAGGCCATCAAATGGCATCTATTTTCAGTCACTGCTTAAATGGGCTGGATTCAAACAGGCAACCTAGAGGTGAAGAATTCTGTATCCCTTTACCCTGAGTCAGGCTATCCCCCACAACTGACCTGTTGTCTTTTAACTTTTAGGTTATACAAGTTTCAGACAGACTGTCTCGAAAAGTGAGATGATAGGAAACAGGAGAGGAAAATAAGATCCTACTATTAACATGTTCATAAAGCACTTAGGCAACTAAAGAGCTATGTAAGTGCTAAGTATTTTTACTGGGCCAAATCCTGATGTCTTTGCTTAGTCAGACCAAACTCTCAGGGAAGTGGAAGTTGAGTTAGGGCTTTAGGATTGGGCCTATTGATATGACTATTGGTGCTATATTCTAAGTAATTATGATATCTTTAGTCCACCCTTCATAAGCTGGAACTAGAGGAAGAAATAGAAACCATACTGTTTACTGGCCAGTTTTGTTTTTGTTTTCAAACCCTCTTTACAAGCTGCCTTCTGCAACTAGTGTCTAAAAACCAGTTTGCTGCATCCTCTGATGCAGGCTGCAGCTGCCTTCTCCTTGTGACTGCATGTGGCAGAATAGCCTGATGAATTGCATGTTGGCACGAACTAAATGGTTCCTAGTTCACATTAACATAGTCCTTTTCAACAGGATTACATTAACGCAAACTAGGAACTTTTTAATTCGCGTCCACAGCATCTACATGGGGGAGTTACAGCACAGCACTTTGGTGCACACTGCTATTCAAACCCCCGGAGTCTGAACTGTGGGGCAGTTCACCTTAATATTTTATCAGAGGATCCACAGCAATTTGCAAACATGCAGCCAAAGTTCACAACAATTTTATTATTTACACAATAGTACCTACAGGCCCCCAGCTGAGATTAGAGCCCCATTATCTTCAGTCCTGTACATTAACATAATAAAACAGTCCCTGACCAAAAGAACTTGCATTCTAAATAGACAAGACAAACCAAGAGTAGCAGGGGAAGCAGTGCCATCGAGTAGTGACTTGCAAACAGTCACACAGGAGATTGGCAGCTGCGTTGAGAAGAGAACCCAATTCTCCTGACCCCCTCTCTAGCACCCTATCCACTAGATCAGGGGTTTCTCAACCTTTTTCTTTCTGAGCTCTCTCCCCCCACCCATGCTATAAAAACTCCACGGCTCACCTGTGTCAAAATAATGGGTTTTCTGCATATAAAAGCCAGGGCCAGCATTAGGACGTAGCAAGCAGGGTGTTGCCTGAGGCCCCACGCCACAGGAGCCCCCAAAAGCTACATTGCTCATGCTTCGGGTTCAGCCTCGGCTAGCAGGGCTCTCGGCCCAGGCTTCAACCCCATGCAGCAGGACTTTGGCTTTCTGCCCTGGGCCCCAGTGAGTTTAATGCTTGCTCTGCCTGGCATCCCTCCTGAAACCTGCTCACAGCCCTGTAGGGGCCCTCAGACCCCTGGTTGAGAACCACTGAACTAGATCACACTACCTCATGTGAGTTAGGTTTATGGTTGGTGAACTCTACCCACCAGTGATATCAGGGAAATACAAATAAAAAAGAAAAAAGTAAAATTCTGTGCAAATCTGAACTGACACTCAGACTCCAGCAAGTTGCCAAGATGCTGCCAAGATGTCATTTCCACTGCTTGCATCCGACGAAGTGGGTATTCACCCACGAAAGCTTATGCTTCAATATCTCTGTTAGTCTATAAGGTGCTACAGGACCCTTTGTCGCTTCTACAGATCCAGACTAACACGGCTACCCCTCTGATACTTGAGATGCTGACAGTGTGCCACAATATTCAACAACTTCTCATTTTAATTGTCGCTCCTCATATTGTACAGATACCAATGAAAATAGTGCATAACCTCAGCCAAAAACTGATATATATGTCTACATGGGAGAAAGAGTATAGAAGCAAGAAAGGAATTCAGCTGAGCCTCACAAAACACAAAGCTGGAGTTTTTAACAATCTCCCTTCTTTTGCTCTTCTGAGGAGGAGATTTTGACCCAAAAGCTTCTTGCCATCACCAGAATCAAAAATAGATTCTTGGCCCTGCTAGGGAACAGTGCAAAGTGGCATAAAGTCAGTTTAAGAGGCTACTTGGGGATTCTGCTTGTGTAAAGGGAAACCCAGAGTGGCATAGAGCCAATGCAGTGACCCACACCATTCATCTCCAAACCCCTGAGGTAAGGGGCATGGCCAGGGAGAAAGGGTATGGCTCTGCACTCCAGTTATCCTTGGCTATTGGAACAGTACTTGGGGCCGTAGGCAACTGAATGCAATTTCCAGCAGCCTTTAAAACAAACATCTAGGTTGGACTCTCCAAAGTGTCCTCTAGAAAAAAGACTTTAACACTAGTTGAAGATTCACTTTGATGCGAAGTACCCAGTCAAAAATCACCTGACTGCATTTTGCCAGCCTATTATTCCGCCTATAGGATGGTTGGTGTGCAGTGGTGCGGGCAGCCAGACTGTCACACACTGAGTGGCCTCAGAGACTTGCCCATGCTGCCGCAGTCAAATTCTGATTGGCCTCCCCCATGTTCTGTTTGTGTGCTGATAGGAAACGCTAACTGAGTGTAAATGTCCCATTTCACACTAATCTGAAGAGGAGATTCAGCTCAAACCGCTGCTGACCAAATCATAAAAATAAATGAGAGTGCTGTAAGGGATAAATCTTGAATGTCAGGTGACACCAGAGTTAATCTAATATCAGAAATGGGGTTTAAGGCAGATTGAGTTCAGCACGCATGCATCTGGGTCAGCAAGGGGAAAACACTGAGTGAGATTTGATGTGATTTTGCTGTTGTACTTTCTTTGTGTATATTTCTATCCGACTTTATGTAAATCCCTTCCCAGTAAACACTCTACAGAGGGGAAAGCTCCCAGCATCCTGTACAGGAGCGGGTGTGAGTTGCCCCCACAACACTATCACCCTCACCCTATTCCAAAATAGGACTCTCTAGAAGTTCTCCTTGATGTCTGGGATTTGCATGTGGAAAGGGAGCTCGCCGGGATGGAACAATGGACTAGTGCAAAGTGTATTATACACACACATACACGCACATACAGAAAGCATCAGTAAATCCATTAGAGCTAATGCATATTGGGGCGTCATTAATTTTCCACAGTCAGTCTTCATGCCACAGAACCTTCATGGGGTAGCTTAATAAAGCAATGGTGGGGGCAAATGGAAATGAACCACACTGCCAGGGAGCCAGAGATGAGGGTATGAGGCACTGGGGCTGAGTCAGGATCATGTACCCTCCACTCAGATGGCTCTGTAATTCTGGTGGGTACCCTGAGCTCTGCAGAGTTTGGATGCAAACAACTGCCTGTTTTTTGGGTGAACATCTCTCTGTCCTGCCTCCCCTCCATCCCATAACCTCTCCAATGGAATCATATGAGAAAAATACACCAAGGGGACCTTCTCAGGCATTTCCTCCACCCCACCAAACTGAGAGTTACTACTGCTGAAAACAGGTTTGAAATGTAAACATAAATATTGTGTCAGATACAAGGTGGAAGCAGAGAGAGTTGTCCCATTTCATCATAAAATGACATGGAGCAGCATGAAGAGTCAGTGTTCAAATTCATAATTGATAGATTGTGTAAATAGCCTGTATGTGAACTCCACTCCAGTGACACATTTCTCCTTCCCCTGTGAAAAAATAACAACTCTATAAAATAACTTGTACATTTAGAACAATTTAGTTTAAAAAAAGAAACAACAGTGCAAATCTCCTAGAGACCCCAGTAAACTATCTGGTTCCAATTCCTGTTGTTAATCACCGATGTTGGGTGTGCAGTTATGCCATGGTAAAGATTTTCCATCTTCCTCTGAAGTTTCTGGTATAGATCAATGTCAGAGATAAGATAAAGCACGAGACAGATAATTCATCTGTCCTGCTACAGCAATTCCTGCTCTCTCTAGCCTGCCATACTGCTTAGTACTATGGATTGTTTAGGGCTACAGTATGTTAACTGGACTGTCAGTGGTAGGAGGCTGAGCTCAACAGCCCTGGGGCTCAGTTCGGGTCTATTTCTTAGGTTCCTAAAATCTCATGCTTCGGCATTTCTGCTGCCCATCAGCAGGGGTCAGGAAGGAATTTTTTCCTCCCCAGTGTATTCTGGGAGGTTTTTTCAATCTCATTCCTACAAAGCATCATGGATTGTCATGGCTAGAGATGAGACATTGGACGGGGAGATCCCAGTGCCACTGAACATTCTTTCTCTTTCTTTCAGGTGCTTGGCTGGCAAGTTCTTGTTCACATGCTCAGGGTGCAGGTCACTGCTATGTCTCAGTCATTTCCCTGCCACGGCATGGGAATCAGGATGTGGTGCACCTGGTCCCTCCTATATTCTGCCTGTGGCACATAACAGTTTAATCTCCGGAGGGCTGTAATGCTTGGTCTAATTTCGGTTGTTGGGTTTAGTGTGTGAGAGCTGGGTGATGGTGGCCTGTGATATCAGGAGGCTCTAGATGACTAGGCGGTCCCTTCTGGTCTTAAACACTGCGGCTTAATGACCGGAGCTTGGTGAAGCTGCAGAATTAAGCAAGCACTTCTCTATGTGGGCAACCCTCCCTTTTGCCCCCACCAAAACACTTGAAGCAAAACTCTTATGCTGGGGCTCTTGTGGTGGGGGCAGGGACAGAGCTAGCCATGTCAGCTCTGTGCCTGCTGGGGAGACCTCCTCTATGAGGGGTATTCCCCAGGAGGACCTTATTGCTATATTGTGGCCCCTTGGCACAGCCACTGGGCAGGGATGACTTCAGCCTCCCAAGAGTTGTATAAAGAACAATATTTAAGATATCAATATTAGAAATGATCTACTGCTGACTGCAGGCTTTGCTGCTGGAGCAGCTGCAGGGCTAAGCCAGAGTAGGGTTACTATGTCTGAAATGCAAAAAAACCTCCCCCCCACACACACACCTGGCAAGCCCACCCCAACCACAAGGCAACTCCGCAACCCCCCCTTCAACAGCGACGTATAGTATCTAGAGCAGAGGTGGGCAAACTACAGCCTGCAGGCCACATCTGGCCCGCGGGACCTTCCTGACCGGCCAGGGAGGCTAGGCCCCAGCCCCTCCCCCGCTGTTTCCCCCTTCCCTGCAGCCTCAGCACGCCGCCCCGCTGGTGCAATGCTCTAGGTGGGGGGCTGGGAGCTCCTAGGGCAGCCCAGCTGCAGAGCCCGGCTTGACCCAGTGCTCTGTGCTGCGTGGTGGCGGCGGCATGGCCCGGCTCCAGCCGGGTGGCGCAGCTGTAGTGCCACCAGCCACCTGTGCTCCAGGCAGCGCGGTAAGGGGGCAGAGAGAAGGGGGCGTTGGATAGAGAGCAGGGGAATATCGGGTGGTGGTCAGGGGGTGAGGATTCCGGGGGCAGTCAGGGGACAGGGAGTGGGGAGGTGGCTGGGGCAGGGATCCGGGGGGGCGGGGATCAGGAATGAGAGGAGGGGTTGGATGGGGCAGCAGGGGGCAGTCAGGGGCAGGGGTTCCAGGGGCGGTCAGGGGACAGGGAGCGGGGTGTGTGTGGATGGGGCAGGAATTCTGGGGGGGGACAGATAGGAGGTGGGGGCCGGGCCATGACCCCCTCCCCTAACTGACCCTCCATACAATTTCCAAAACCCTATGCAGCCCTCAGGCCAAAAGGTTTGCCCGCCCCTGATCTAGAGACAACACATATCGATTGATAACATTGCACGTCTCCTTACCCTCGTGGGACTCAAACCCTCTCTCTCACACACACGGGTTGCACTTGCATGTTGGTGGGCAGACAGCTGCTGTATTTTCACCAGTTATGATCTGTTATCAATTAAACAGCAGAAGTGGGAATACTGCAGCATCTTTAGCTGGACACCGAAACTTGTAACATTAGCTATCCCAGTGTAGTGTGATAATAATGCAAATCTTTAGACCCACATACAAAAATACTGGCAGATTAAATTATATTTCTGACAACCGGCAAATCCATAAAAAAACTGGCCAAGTGGTAACCCCAAGCCAGAGGTGGGGAGCATGGACTGGGGTAGATGTGCCAGGGCAGGAGGTCAAGAAGGGGCTCAGGAGGAGCAGCCCACAGAGAGGGGGAAAGTAGCCTGGGTGCACATGGGGGTCGTATGGAGCTGTGTTTTCTGGAACCAGAAAGAGGGGGCTTGGAGAGAAGCAGGAGGAGGGGCACACGGAGGTGGGCAGGACATTGGTGGGGAAAGAAGCACTGTTGTGCAAGGGGGAGAGCAGTGTAGAAGCTGGGATGGGAGGTGAAGAGGAGGAATGAAGGCGGTGCAGAAGACTGGGTGGGGTGGAGTCTGATGGGTGAGCTGGGGGAGGGAACAGAGGGTGTATGGAAGGGAACATGGAGTGGAGGGCCTGGAAGGGAGCAATGCACAGGGAACATGGAAGTGGGAGCAGGAAACAGGAGGTATGCCAAGGAACAAGGTAGGGCATCTGGAAGTGAGTGAGAGGTATGGAAGGACCACAACAGGCTGCAGGCATGGGGAAAGGGGGACAGGGGAGATATGTCAGATACAGAAGTGGAGTGTAGGGGATCAGGGAAGGTGTAAGGGAAAGTTGGAGTCTTTAGCCTCTTTAAACAGTGGTGGATTAGCCACTGGGCCGACGGGGCCCGTGCCCAGGGACCCCAGCCAATTGGGGGGCCCCAGAAACATGAGCACCCCGTGCCCCGACCCTGCTCCTCAGCAGACGTGCTGGGCTGTGGGGGAAGCCCCAGTGCCCAGACCCCAGCTGTGGCCCAGGACTGGAGGAGCTCTAGGCCATGGCCTGAGTGCTGGGGGAGCTCTCACTCCCGCTGTGGTTCTGGGGGTGGGACAGAGCTTCTCCAGTCTTCAGGCTGCAGTAGGGGGACAGATGGGGCGGGCCGTGGGTGAAACAGGGCAGGGCCGCAGAGGGGAAGGGGCAGACAGGGTGGGGCCATGGGCGGGGCCGCAGGCAGAAGGGGTGGCAAGTGCCCCCCCCCCACTTGCTCTGACCCAGGGCCTAACAAAACCTTAATCCACCTTTGTCTTTAACAAATCTAATTGCTTAAAATCTCTAGACATAAAACTAGAAGGACCTTGTATTTGGCTGGCCGTGTTTGCCTGGAACCCCCGCACCCTGCTAGCCATAGGCACTGACTTTAGTTGGCGCCAGTGGGTGCTCGCGCCTCCGGCACCGCCCCAACTCTACCCCCGGCCCTGCCCCCATTCCACCCCTTCCCCAAATCCCTGCCCCCGCATACCCCAGGCACGCTGAATTTCCCCTCCACCCCCGCCCCCCACAGGCTTGCAAGCCTGGGAGAGACCAGGGAGAAGCAGCAGAGCACCCACCGGCAGCTCCCTGCCGGCCCCCCCACGCCGAACTCACCTCCACCTCCGCCTCCTGAGGCACCGCCGCTGCTCCGCTTTTCCTCCCTCCCAGACTTGCCGCGCACCAGCTGTTCAGTGCGCGGCAAGCCTGGGAGGGAGGGGGGAAAGCAGAGAGGTGGCGCCTTGGGGGAGGGGGAGGAGGCGGAGGCGAGCTGGGCACCTGGGGGCCAGTGGGGAGCTGCCTTTTCCCTATGGGTGCCCTTTAAAACAGCCCCGGAGCACCCACGGAGTCGGCGCCTATGCTGCTATCAGGTGTTACTGTTACTGTTGATCCTTCTGGAGGAAGGTATGTGGGGTCTGCTACTCACTGAGGAAGCAGGTGGTTTGGTGCCCCCCAGGGATTTAAGGGCAGTGAGAATGGCACTCTAGAGAAGTTCAGGGTGTGTGCTCAGTAGTTCAGATAGATGAACAGGCCCTAGGAGTAGAGAAGCGCTGGAGAAGGCTTGAGCTAAGCTTTATGTCATAGTCATTTGTCTGTTAATAGAAAGCTCAGGAAGGGAGTGCATGGGCTTGGTTTTAGAGCAGTTTGGGAAGGGCATCTGCACTGTGTGATTAAGGCTTTCCACATGAATAAAGGCACCCTCTTCTCCACTTCTGTTCCGTTCCACTATCCATTACCTCAAGATCCCTGTGGACCATATACACAAAACCAGTTCAAACCTTCAAGCTCACTCAAAAAACTGGAAAATCCCTTAAATGAAAATCTTTGCCAAAGTGACCAATTACTAGGCTGCTTGGAAAGGGATTTTCTTGAGTAGGAAATGGGATTTTATCACTCCTAGTAATTTGTTTTTTAATGTATACTTTTTGCAAATGTGAAGGCCAGAGTTGAAGTTGGGTGTGTGATGGAAGTAGAGAACTGATGGGGTCCTTTAATTGTTCATTTTCACATGTAATGTTTGAAGGGTATCTTGTAACTGTAGAATTATCTTAAAAGAAAGCACAATATTTTTGGTGGTTGTTTGACTTTATTGAAGCACATTTTTAAACTACATTTTTGTTTAGGAATAAAGTAAACACAGACTACTTTCCTTATTTTGTGTGTGTGTGTGTGTGTGTTGTTTTCTTGCTTCTATATTGTTTAATCACTTCTCTCACAGTACATAGTTTGCAATGACAATTTATGACAAAACTGCCAGGTTTTATTAAATGTAAGAAAACTTATTCATTAAATTCCTACAATCAAACATTAAAATGTATACTATTCCTGTGGGGACAGGAGAAGGGGAGAAAGTAATAACATAATCTCCGTTGCATATAAAATATTCATAGCTGAGCAAAGTGTCTGAACCCTAATGCTTAAAAATACAGGGCTGGGCAGTAAATGTGATTGGATTTCCTATAATCTAATCATTTTGCTCCATATGTGGCCCCCAATCTGTTTAGGATTGTTAAAATTCCTGGGTATTGTACTGCTGTCCCTGGAGAATGCTGGGAAGAATTACAGACAGCGCCTGGAACAGATGGGATGCCAATGATTCAAAGCCAGCAAAGACTAAAAAAGAGGACAGTTGTTAACTCCTTCTCTGCCAGCTGTATTGGAAGGTTTGGGACAGACAAACTGATACAAAACATCCTGAATATCAAATGATATTTAAATTTTAGGGCTCTTCAGAGCCAACAGCTACTGTCAGTGAAGATAAATGGTGGAAATATTGGCTATATTCAAATTATCACAGCTCTATGAAGAAAGATGCTTTCCACAAAGTCTGAACACGAGTTTAAATGTCTCATGGAAACACACACAAGGAAAATCTTTCTCCTTCAGAATGGAGGTGCTGTAAAAATGTTTTCAGACTAATGCAAAACAAGGGAATCTCCCTGCCAATGAATGAGATTTGGCAGCCCTGTACTTGAATCAATTGAAATAGTCTCCTTGCTCAGTGTTGCCTGCTGCTTTTCAACTTGTTGTTAAAAAGAAGCTCATATCAGCATTTGAGAACCTCTGCCATATAAACTACATGGACATTTCTCTTTAATTGTGTTTTATGGTGGATTAGTTCTATTTATGTTAGTTTAATCCTGAGACATGTATGACAGCAACACGCTAGCTAAAAACAAAATATAGGATTACCCTATTAAAATGACACAGATTATGAGCAAAGTTGTCTCCTTCTCTTTTTGTAACCTTTTCAATTGAAGTTCCATGGAATTGTTAAGATGAAAAACATCCATCACTTTTGCACATACACACAAAATAAAGGTTTTGTTGCTTTTGTTGGCTCAGGCAGGAGTTTTATGTATGTTTCTAAGGCATGATTTAACAGAAGTTAACCTAAAATACTAAGCACCCCAGGGTGGGAGAGAGGAAGGGAAATGAATATAGTAGCCTGGGTCCTTCAATATGTTTTTCTCTTTAATTCATGAAGAAGCTGCTAGTATCATAGTGGAGGACTTGAATTCTGGCTGGGGACTTGGCACGTTCTTCTGTTGCACTGATTTTACCTTTGTTGAGGAACAAAGTCTGTCATAAATAATAAGGAATTTTCCTATAAAATCTGATACAGCGAGCCCGAGAAGTAATCTCCCAGCTTCTGCAAACTCCAAACCGTGATCAGTAACCCCTTTTTTCCTCCCCGTATCTCCCTGTGTGTGTACAATACTCTTCAAAGCTGAGTTTAGTTACCTAAGTTAACAGGTCATACCTGAGCAGAAAAAAAAAATCATTCTAAAATATAAAAACAAAGATGTATTCTTCAGAAATGAAGCTGCTGAAAGGAAAAATCATCACCTGTATTTTTAACAGATAGTGTAGTCAGAGCCACATACTGCTACAGACAACTTTACACACAGCATAGGTATACCCTGGAGTAGGCACATTGGAGCCAGAACATGAAAAAGCAATGGGTTCTGCTCCAACAAAGCTAATAGGGGATGCCAGGACAACAGAACAGTCTACACTTCAAAAAATCTAACAAACGGACACACCCTATAAGAAAAAAATAGTATTGGAAAGTCTAGCTTGTTCCCTCTTTTCTACTTGCAGCTCCCTATACCTATGGCATTTAATTCCTCTGATTTGCAACAGGCTTGGCTTGCCCTTATTGGACAATCCTCAGAGTGCCAGGGTTTGACAAAACATAAAAGAAATAGGAACAACCGTCCCAGTCATTAGGACCATACACTCCAAGTCCGACACGTGAGGGCTTTTTAAGCATCAGAATTTTGTTCACACTTCCTTGTCACAGCCTCACAGGGAGATATGATACTTGCTTGAGCCCTAGTGGGAATCTAAAAAGATCTGGTTTCTGAACAGGAATATTAATCATGTGTGTTAACTACCCAAGGACATATTAATTCATGTAGCTGGCAGATACTGATTCCAACCACTTAACAGGTGGGAATTCTAAAGAGGTGCCCTCCTTCTATGTTCATTTAAACAAGTTGGAAGTCATATTTCTTGCCAGAAACAAAATATGGTAGCTTGCCAGATATGAAAATATCAGGTGTATTAGATTGTACAATGCCACAACCAGTCAGGCACAGAATTAACCCAACAAAGTTAGTGTAGCAAAAACATGAAAACATTTCCCTCTCCCTCCATTGCAATCTGACCTAGGCAATATACAGCAGGAGTTTTTGGAAGGGAGAATGACCAACTGAGGGGATCAGTAACGTAGCACTGAACTTTCCTCCTTTAGATCTTTAACCACAGGTAGGTAGCCACTCTAGAGCATTATCATCAGATGGCTGTTTGCAGATCCATGTGAACTGGGTTAGGAAGGTCTGTGTCAGGTAGCCACATAAAAAGCACCACCATGTTTTGCACCTTTGTTAGCAGTCATCCAGAAGGGGAATACGCGAACCCTTAGGGCCAGCCTCCCACACTGGTTTAAATCAGCATAGCTCCATTTTGCTGATTTGCGCCATTGCCAGTTCACACCAGTGGAGGATCTGGCCCTTAGATTCCCAATCACTTAATGTGCATATAACATGGATACCTTGCTACGAAAACCAAAAATAATGGATTCTATACTTTACTCCCCCTCTGTTAAGTGTTGTGTCAGGCTCCCTTGGCTTTGCTCTTGGAACTGGGGAGTTCTAAAGAAGCACAGTAATCTGTGTGTGCCCCTTCCAGCCCAATTGAGATAATTATGTAGTTTATTAGAATTATTATACTACAACTAGCTATAGCACTTTGCACCCAAGGATGAAAGTAGTTTACAGATGTAAATAAAGACTCACAACACACCTGCCAGGCATTAACTGAAAAGCCAGATTTATTTTTTTCCCAAAAACATTTTTAATGTGGTGACAGATTTTCACAGACTATAATTCTCAGTGCTGAGTGGGAAGGGGACCGAAGGACTTGCCTATACTTGGATAATTACCTAGGGTATCAGCTTGTCTATTAAAGTGGCATAACCATCTGTCATCCAGGATGTGGGTTACAAGATGGGAGCATTGTTCCTCCAGATATTCATAGGACCAAACTGTGGGCCCCTGGTGTTTTTATGTCTTCCCATAGTCTGTGCCTCCACATAAACATTCACACCCACTCAAAGACTCCCATTGACTTCACTAGTAGGCCTATGTCAATAGCTGTGAAATGGTCTGAGAGGGTAATTGTAGTGGGCCCACTCCATTAATGACACATATGTCAAACACACCTTCCTTGCTTTTGTATCTTCTGTGGACATTGAATTGACTTAATCAACATGTCTGTCCTTTGGGCCACTGGCCTCTACTCTGTGCTGCTCCTACTTCAGGCTAGGGCGCATCTCCTTACAAGTCTATTTAGACACTTCTGCCCATGAATCTCTACAGCTCTCAGGGAAAAGGCCCCCCTGATTCCATTGTTGTAACTGATACTCTCCCAATGTCCTATTATCATACATTTTTTGCACATGTTCCGACTATCCAGGCAAACCTCATCTACCTGGGTTCTCCCTCGTGACACCTACCACATTTCAGGAAATGTCATTTTCTTTAGAGGCCTTTTCTTTCTTTCTTGTGCCTCTTTTTCACCATGGAAACATTTAATTGGTTACTAGTTACAAAATGCTTTCTTGGCTTCCTCGTGAGGTGTCTTGCAATTTTATTAACTCAGAGGGCTGTTCCTATTGCATTGCCTGTTCTGGAGTTAGCACAGACATTAACCGTGATTTTTGTGAAAGCTCCTTGTTTAAAATGATCTCCCATGTGTTCTTCCTTACTGATAGCAAAGTCACAATACGCCGCTTGTTCATATAGTGCCACACTTTCTCTGCATCCCTTTGGTAAAAGCAAGGCCATTCATGGATTCTTTGGGGAAAGAAATGTTCATTAAACATGTTAAGAACAATACCATAGTTATAGCTTATTGGCTTCCACCATGAAGGCAAACAATTTATACATATTTTTGGCTTTGCTCCCTATTGCATAAATGAATGAGCTGACTTGTATTTTGCCGATTTCTGTGTTAAGCTTCTTTGTTATGCAGAAGCTAGTAAAGTGCTCTCTCCATGTTGGCCACTCTGTGGGTTTAGCAATCTCAGAGTCTTGCAGCGGGTTGAATGTTGGCCTTTTCTTGACTTCTTATTTATGTTGGCTCAAAATGAATCAGCTTCTGACACCATGTCATGTGACAGTGGTAAAGAATAACAGTAAGAGTCACTTCCTGCAGACATTGAACAAGGGGCTTTAACTTTAGAATAAGGAAAACTGTATTCTCCCTAAAACTTCTCTTTCCCTCTGCTTTATTATATAGCTCCATCCTAAAACCTCACCCAGCTTCCTACTGCATGACTTCCTTCACGGATTTTAAGAAACAGTACATATATCCTCACAAAAGAGAGCAACATGCAATCCCCTCAACGTCTGCTGACAGATGCCAACAAGTGCAAGCAGCCAGGGGACATGACCATGCCTCTGGCCTCATGCAGATGGACCATGCCTGTTTGGAACCATGGAGTGTCACTGGGCGTGATATCTAGCCCCAACGGCAAAAGCAATTTTTTTGTGTCCTGTGTGAATTTTTTCCCCTGCACCTTTTCTCCCCTGGTATCCCAGCCACAGTTAGCTCATAGACTTCTAGAGTTTCTTTCCTATACAGCTTCAGGAATCCAAGAAAGCGGCACAGCTCTGCCCAGAATTGTTCTTTCCAGACTGGTTTTAAAAATTTCAGAGCGGTCCCTTCCTCATAACTTTTCTCGCTTCCTTTTGTGTGTGAATTGGCACCCTTTGAGTCATAAAAAATACAGAAATTCAATACATCTGAAAGAATATGGAACTTCTCCAGCGCTGGGGATATTGCAGGTCTAAGAAACTGCACATCCCACCTCCAATTTCAAGGGATGCATTCAATTCGAATGAGATTGTGAATATGAATTGATGGGAATACTCAAGGGGCAGTTTAGAAGGATCACAGAGCCATTAATACTACACTATAAGTTTCATGCAGAGATAGCTCTGTCCCATAGCTGGTTAATACTGTGGAATAAAAGGAGTTAAATGTGTTCGCACTCTCTTTCTCACCCCCTCCTCCTCTCCATGCATTTCTGTCAAAGACCCAATCTCTGGCCAGCCACCGATGGGATTAGGCTGCTCTAACAGTCTGGCTGACACCTTATGCAAAGAATAAGGTCTCACTGTCTGAGGGAGAATACATGCATACACTTTTTTCCCCAGAAGACATTTGAGAAATGAAACAACAACTTAGACTTTGAAGATTTCAAAATTACACAGGTTACAAAAAAACACAAAAACCCTCCCCTTTTGAAAGACTGCAGGCATTTTAGTTAATGTCTATTTGGGAGCCATATGGAAAAATCAGTTCTGTCCTGTTAAACTGGTTTCACAGTTTTGGTTTTCATCTATCTACAGAGATCTGAAAAGTATATGTTGTTTTGTTTTATTTTGCTTCTGCAAATAAGAGAGTGGTCTGAGGAGCATCTGTCTATAAACACAACAGGTAAGAGCAGTTGTTTTTGTTTTGTTTGTTTTTCTGAAAGGTGTCTCCAAGAATCTGAGTATGTTATCTGTGTAATCAAGAGAAATCAGCCTTTAGAATGATGTTCTATTAAGGATAAGCTGATTATGTATGGTGTTTATTTGTTTTGTTTGTTTTTCTTTCCTAGACAAAAAACAACAACTGCAGACACTATGTGAATGTTGTTTGCAAAATGCCATTTAAACATCAGTAAGAGTAAAAACTCTGAAGTGCTGGGCAATTTGGATACCTTATTAAAAGGTAAAGAAAAATACTTTCAGAGTTTAATTTTGAGCTAATAAACTATAGTTAGAACAAAAGAATGGCAAAAGTGACAGAGAAACATTACCATCAAAGGAAAAGCTTTATTGTAAAGGGAGTTACGCAAGTAATCAAGAGGAAGAATAATCTCCTCAACGCTTGCTAGACTTATTAGCATAGTTTTATATTTTATTCGTTGAGTGTTTTAAATGTTACCAACACATTTTCAAAGTGGAATGGAAGGGGATATTCTAACACTATTAAGATGTTAAATAGGATGTTCTGTAGTATCATAGCCTGTGAGACATACTAGTTATTTTGGAAATCACCAATGAAAACAAGTTTTCCACATGATAATCTGCAAATAGATTCAGAACTATACTTAAATGTACAGGACCAAGATGGAAATATTAAAACTCTGCTCCATTTATAAATATTAGTGTTTGTTAATGAGCAGTAGCTCAGCTAAGCTGTAGACTTTTTGACTTTCTCAGTTCTTCTTAACACAGGCTACAAAAGGAAAGTGCCAGTCACAAAAACTTTACAGATTATAAATTATGGATTCATCATGTCACAGATTATTTTTCTTGAATACACTCTTCTTTTACTGGCTGATAATCACATTTGCTGATGTCGTTACTCCTTCCTATTGCTTATAAGTTGCAAGAGGTTGTCTTTTTTCAAAAAGAGATACTGCTCACAGAGCACCCCCTGCCTACCAATGCACTGCCCTGCATTTCACATCAGTTTTGAAGAGACTTGTCCTTTGCCCCTTCTCTCAGGTCCAGCACTTCTCTCTCTCTCTCCTTAGATTAATGTGAGGCAGATGAAAGAATACTATGAGGATAATGAGCAATTTAACACAATAATACACTGCAAGAAGTTCCAGAACTTACTTGACCCTTTTATTTGGGTAGCTCTGTACAACGTAGGTGTGGTGTCCCATTTTTAACAGCATCTGCATTTTCACAGACCCCTTGCTGGAACTGCCTAAGCCTCAGACACGCCTTGTCTACATTCCCTGCAGATAATAAAGTGCCTCAGCAAAGGGGAAAATATGACATTTTAAAAGTCTGAATCAGAGGGACATGGGCAAACTAGCATTAGTTTAAAGCTGAGAGACTGCAGAGATCAACTGGAAACATCCTCAAATACACCTGCTGAAGAAGAATGCTGGAAGGAAGAAGATATAAAGTGCTGGAATTTCAGAACTATTTGTCCAATCATTGCATTATAATACAGGCTTCCTCTAAATAAAAGACACAAAGAATTTAAAATCTACTAAATCCCAACACAATGTCTCTCAGCTGGGGTCTACCACCTTCTTCTCCATATACTCTTTTCCCTTTTATATCATTTGTTTTCTGTGCACACACCGGTAATCCTGATGAATTTACAATCAGTATGAAATAAAAATAGAATTACAAAAAACACGAGTGGCAGCAGCATTAGGAATACAATAGAGTAGCACTAATTTGTGACTGGGACACTCCTTGCAAATTACGGAATCTGTTAAATTACCAAGTGAACTAATGTAATAAATAAGCCAGGATAAGGTATCTTCAAATGTATTTTGTCCATTCATTTGTCAGCTGTTTTTAGCGTTATTGATAATTCTCTTCTTCATATTATACTCATGCAATATATACACTGTATTATATATATATTTGGTAATATGAGACCTCACTATAGCTTCTGCTTTTTAATGTTTGCTGAGAGCTGGGGCGAGACAGAGACATTTCTCTGTGAGTATAAATGATTTAGCAAAGTGCAGATTAGCAGCATTCTGCAGTACCCTGATTTTTTACCATTTCTGACAATAATGATTATTGGCAAAGCACAATGAGAGGTACACGAAACGAGAGGTGTTTGTTGTTGTTTGTTTGTTTTGATTTTGTTTTGTTTTCCCCAATAGTAACAATCTCTATATACTTTTATTGCCCCATCTTGTAGTGCTGAAGATGTTCAGATTCTGGATTTACCTGCCTTTCCATCTTCTCGTGGCCATCTGTTTGTGTCATTCTATAAAGGTGCCCACCAGTTCCCAACACAGCTTCAAAAGTGATCGCTTCAACTGTAATCATTCCCTGATTCTTGCAGATGGTAAGGAAACCACAGTCCACCTGCTGAAGGATATATCTAAAAGGTAGGAGCAAATCATTCAATTCAAATTTGCACATGTTCTCTTTCATTTCCTGCCCTATGGCACATGCAGACTTGCTACTGCTAGTATCAAGGAAATAATTGCTGTACACTCCCCACCTGGCAGTGCTACCTTTAGTACCCTGAGCCAAGCAATGCAATATTGCGGTCCCTTGAAAGTATCTTCTAATATCTCCCATCCAGCCTTCTCTTTCTTTTTTTTGCCTTCTTAGTTGAAAAACTTAACTAGAATCTGGAGTGATTGTTCAAGATAGATTTCAGCTATGTATATTCATTGTAAGATTTGTCCCTATTTGGTTATCTGGCAGACCTCTTCATTGATTCAATTACTGCTGAGTTTAGGTTAGGTTCCAAAAGGGAATAGCTATTGCTGCATATCCAGGTGAGATCTTAATCAGTTGACCCTCAAAACTGTAGGAGCACCAAGGCCTCAGGCCAAAGTCAGTTGCAAATATTTTTCCTCAATAAGTTAACTACTCAAATCATTACAATAAGTGTATACTTTAAAACTGAAAATCAGCTTTCAGATGTACTGCTTAGTTGTGTATTTGGTGAGCAGTACTAAAGCTTGCATAGATCCAAAGGATTTTTAATATGGAAATTCCATTGAAGGTTAACCTGGATTTCCCAAAATGCCTGTGAATTTTGTATGTGGTCAAATCAGTGTGTGTGTGTGTGTGTGTGTGTGTGTGTGTGTGTGTGTATTTTACATGTGTGTGTGTGTGTGTGTGTGTGTATATATATATATATATATATATACACACACACACACACACACACATATACATATATGTATGTGTGTGCATATGTATGTGTGTGTATATATATATATATACACACTCACACACACATATACATATATGTATGTGTGTGTGTATATATATATATGTATATGCCTAGATATTAAAGTGTCTGGTACCCTATATCTACCTCATATAGATATCCTGGAAGAGATGCCCTTTAACAAGATTCAGCCAAAATACTCTTTGGACACTAACCAACATTATTAGTGTCAATAGATCTGATATACATTCCTGCAGAATGGTCAAAGAGCAGAGGGTGAGCCAGATAGCTCAGTCCTGATGGGCACTGTGCAGAAAGAAAACAGGACACTGCACATGTGGTTATATAACAAAATTATGACTACAAGAATGAAGCTAAGAATTCTCCTTGTTAAAGGGACGTAGACATTGAAATCTAAGAGAAAGAGGGGTTTATAGCATTTGGTTTAACAGGAGCATATCAATTTCCAAATTAATTTTTTTTTAACTTGGTCCAGCTAGAATAAAGGCTTGAAGTATGCACTTAATTATAAGCACTGAAAGCCTCACAAGAACCTTATAGTTTTCCAAAGCTCAAACATAAAACCAGAAAATTTAGAGCCCAGGTTTAAATTAAAAGAAGCCGAAACATTTGAAAAATATGGAAATACTCAGTGGTCACCCAAACAACTTTAATTCTGGCCCAGTAGCAATACCCCCAAAATACGTAAACTCTCTGAGGTGACCGTATGTGTCCATAACATCTCACCAATGAGTACAAAATAGAATTACTTATATTTTATTGTACTGTGATCTAACAGAGTCCACCTGTCTTTATGGCCACACTCAGTCCACTGAGAGACTGAGCAGACAAAGAGCAAAGGAGTAAAGCTGGAGATCAGGCTTTACTGGAATCAGTCAGGAACCGATGTCACTTTGTACCAGTGATACACAGTGGCCCAAATTTTCAAAGTAAATATGTTAAACTGAACTATTGTTAGATTAGGCTAAGGATGTCAGGGAGGACTCAGTATGCTAGCAGAGTGGCAAATACATTTGTGGTGCTACTCAAGTGCATTTCCACCAGTAGGCAAAGACTCATTGGGCAAAAAGTAAGAGTTAAGAAATTGAATCTCTGTATAATCATCACTTTTGGGGTATTGCGTAGGAGATACTTTCCATATGCATGGGAGGCATTCATTGCCTATATACATTTTGTATCAAGTAGCTTTCATGGATGTCTTCAAGTTGTGTATAAGTCTGCAGATGAGCAGAATAGGCTCATTGCAACTAGAGAGTCTAGTAGCATGTTGGGATGGAGAGCTGAGGAGTAACATCCTCACACTGCCAATCAAGAACAAGGAGAACTAGGTATGAAATGGATCCTCTTAATCTCAGACCGTTGGAAGACAGAGTGATGCTCACATACTATATTATTCTTACAGAACCCATTGTTGGTTGCTCCAAGCAAGAAACCTGAGTATCAGATTTTGGTAAAACACATGCTTATTTCCCCAGTGTTAGCCTGGGAATGGAGCTCTAATAGAAGTCACTTTCCTAATTCCATTATACCATAGTATTTACTTGTCCCATAGAGCAGTGGAATACATCTACCCAGTAATGAATGGACAATATTCAAGAAAACCTTTGTGGATTAGAAAGAAACCCAGTATGAATTTTTTTTACATAAGAAAATTTAGAGCACTCTCTCTAGGCTATTGCTTTAATGTACCTAATAGTAGAATCGTCGTTATTACCTACAGTGGAATGTAGTTTTTAGATCTTCAGTCTGAATGGCTAATTACATTACCTGCTGGGATTCTGCAGTATGACTGTGTTTATTAATGCCTTCAGTACATTTTTATCCACATTTTCAGGTACTGTTTCATTCTGGAGGAAGACAGAGCCCCTGCTCCTTTCACGGTAACCGTGACACCCTGTGATGTTCCCATTGAATGGAGTATAATGGTATATAAGGCATCAACAAATTTCCTTGGAAAAGCAGCAAATGGTAAGAGCTAAATGGAAGGAACCTTAAATCTGTCTAATCAGTGCAGGAGGGAAAGTAGCCCATTCATAAAAAGTGCCACCAACCTAGGAAATCTCACTACCAACACCAACGGCCTGGGAAAACTTGAAGTTAGAGTTCCAAATCTCTCTTCCTGTGGACTTGCCTGTGGGTTTGGAAAAATACAACCCAAAACTCCATGGGTGAAATCCTGGCCCTATTGGAATTAATGGTATTTTTGCCATTGACTTCAGTAGAGTCCTTCAAGATAAAATTCAGTTTCTGCCGCATTCTCTTCTCAGGGTGGTGTAAGGAAAGGACAAGTTTATGGCCACAGACAAGGGTTCTGGCCCTTGTTCCCTCCACTATAGCCATGGGCTCGTATTCTTTCGGAAGTGTAAGAGAAGCTGAGGTGGGGAGTTAACAGTGCAATGAGCCTTGTTAACCTGGAATCTCACCTGGATATCTGCCAGGCTGCCAGGGGAGCATGGAAAATGGAGTGGCTACTCTCCAGTTCCACTATTAACAACTAGAACCCACCCCAAAACCCAAGGGACCCTAACTACACAATGTTCATATGGATAGTGTTCCATAAGATCACCAGGGAGGGAGGGCAGTGCACTTGACAGAGTTGTCTCACACCCTTCTTTGTGTCTCAGACTGCTTGGGCTGGTATTTCCTCTTTTCTGCTCTTTGTGACAATGTGCAGCAGAGGGAAGAATTTGGGTCATATTCTAGTTCCCTGGGAATACAATATACAAGGGCAATAGGCACAGAATAATCTGGAGCTATGTTTCCCTCGAGTTAAAAGAAAACGTAATTCTCTTTTATAATTTCCAGAATCATTTCACAGGTTTAAAAAAATAACATTTTTTAATTATTAAAAAAGCTAGACGCTGCCAGAAATAAGATGTTAATTAGCACTTGGCTAGGAGATGCACTTGGCTAGTTAGCTCAGTGGGCATTCCTTCAAAGCCTCTGGCTTTTTTTGTTCATACAAGGCAGGGAAAGGGCACAAAATCAGACTAAAGGAAACTCATTCTGCACAAAATGTCAGTGTCCTAAAGTAAAGTACAGGAAGAAACACTGACAGAAAGTGGAATATTGCAATGACATCTGGGACTATATAGGTCAAAATATTTGCAATTGGGAGTTTAATTATGGTCTATTTGAAAAAATTAATTCTCTCTTGCAATATTAAAAGAATAGCCACTAAAGCATAAAATGCTAGTTGCAAGAGGAATTTCTCTGGCATATGAATAATAAAACTGAGAAGCTAAGTGATGAATTGTTGTGGGCATGAAAAGAAAAACAATTGGGTTTGCTTCTGATGAGTCTGCTTTTCATGTGCAGGTAATTATGACACTCTTGAAGCCACAAAATCTCAGAAGATTCCAAAGTTGGTGTCCATGATATTTAACTATAAAGGAAATTCCGTGGAGACTTATATGGGTATGTCTTCCTATTCTGCTTTCTATATGCTGGAGTTCCTATCAATTGAACGAGACACACACATTACTGTATACTTAACAACCAACACAACATCTGGGCATCTGTATCCAGAACTCCCAATAGATCCACGCATAGATGTTATTGGTATTGGCCATGCAACTGTGACTCTGGCTTGGAAACACAGCCCATCAGTCTTGCAGCACAAAGAAAACATCCAGTATTGTCTTCTAGTCAACGAAAAACACAACTACAAGAGTTTATGTGCAGCTGAGACAGCTATCAGATCTTCAGGTATGAAATCGCCACCAGTGCTAGCTCTTTCTCTCTTTCCATATCTTCTAGACCATCAACAGGTAATGATATTGTCCAATAGTGAATTAAGTATCATCAACAGGGTTAGTAATGGGGAAGTGAGGCAGATATGCATGGGCACTAAGAATACTTATACAGTGCCCAACCTTAGATCCAGCACTCAATATTACTTTGATGTTTTTGTAGTCAACCTTCTCACTAATGCAAGTGCTGCCTACACTGGAACATTTGCAAGAACTCTTGAGGAACCTGAGCCTAAAGTTATTGAGCTGAAGGATGGGAAGGTAATTCATCTAATCCTGGATGGGAAAAAGCAGAAATTCTACAGCTTGCAGTACCAGGCTAGACACAAGACGATCCAATTCACCTTTCAATCCTGTAGTGGCCAAGTATGGGTTCAGATAGCAAGGAATGGTAAAGTACTGGCCTCAGAAAACATTGCAGGCTTCAGACATTTCTCACTGAAGGGAAAGCTGCTGGACACGTATTTGGTGCAGCTAAGGTCTATGGACCATACTAATTCTTCTGTGAAAGTTCAAGTATCCTCTCACTTCCACAAGCCTTTCTTCCCACTTCTTCCAGAAAGCTTAAAAATCAAGTCCTTCAGCAAACTGAGGACCTGCAATTCAGTCACCATTGCCTGGCTAGGAACACAAGAGCAGAGCAAGTACTGTGTGTACAAGAAAAGGATCAAAGAGGATCAAGTTTGGATGGCGGTAAGGAGTGCAGACAGGTGCTCAGGGCCCAAATCCAGACACAAGTCTGAGAAAGTGCTGTGCAAATATTTCTATGATATAAATCTACGGCGAGCAGTCACCACACAGACCATCAAGGGATTGGAAGCAGGGACTCTCTACCTGTTTGATGTTTATCTAACTGGACCTTCTGGGATCCCAGTCAAATATCACAGTAAAGTTGTGAAGACCAGGAAAAAATGTTGAGGGCTTTCCAATAAACGTTTTCTGGTAGATAAATAAGGAGCAAAATGAAAAACATGCACAATAAACACCAGTGCTCTGTGCAGTTCAAAATATATTGGGGCATAACATACAATTATTAAAGCTGCAAAATTTGTGGGGAAAGAATCTTTTCAACTGTCTAGAAAATTAGGCTCACTCTGGCATCTTTTTTCCAATATAAGCTTCTCTCTCAATTGTCTCACACTGACAGCAAAAACATGACTAAAACAAATAGAGACACTTGGAAACAATGGATTCACCCCGTGACATGCAAGAAATCAGTCTGGAGTGAACTGAACTAAAACTGACCTGAAATCAAATTCACGGTGTGAAATATCTTTCAAGCAGTATTGACCCTGTTACTTTAAAACCCAACCATTTTTGCACACCTCAGGGACTGTCAATGAGGGACTGAGCGATACCACCAGACTGACTGTTTCTGACAGATTGACCTATCCCTGCCAGTTGAGAGATTTGCTTGTGATGGACAATGGACGGTGTTTGAATACAGTTTGCTGGCTCTGCCCATATAGAGAAAGACCGGAGTAGGGAAGCCCGAGGAGAAGGAAGATAGTTCTGATCCAAACTATTCATTGCTACTCTTGCTTTGGTTTATGTATTTTATACATACAAATACATTGAATAGACAAGGGTGCATCATCTTTGGAGCTTCAGAAATAAAGTATTTCTTGCAGCAAGACAGGGAGAGCTGAGAACATTATCAATAATCCTTCCTCCTCCCCGCAGAGAGATTCACGCATGCTAAACCCCCCCACATCTCACTGCATGTATTATTTTACTCTTACAGTGGGATACACGGATCCCCACCCCATATTTCTGACCCTGGCAAACACCAGCACTATGCAGAACTGCATGGGGATCAGTTCCCCACAAGATCACGTTCCGATTGCCCCTCCCACCGTGCCCACACACCCACAATCCTACGCAGGCACCTCAATGTGATAGGCTAATTCCTTCCTTCCGTCCAGCCCCGGCACAGCCAATTTCAAAGAATGTGTTGCTTTTTTTAAAATGTGATTTTCCTATTGAGTAGCATGAAGTAGTATGTCTGTAGTAAAACCTGACAGGCACAGGTGTTTTTATTGTCTCTGATTCTCTGTTTTAAATTTTGGAAAAGGCAAATATGAGGAATATTTTGAACAAAAAAATCCCTCCAGAAAAAAAAATCTTCATAAACAATTATGCTCAGTCTCATCCACCTGCAGAAGAGATTTTTGAACACAGATTTTTGGCAGATCTGGATTTCATATATAAAGTAATGTGAAACATTAACAGACCCAGAGATATTTCTGAAGAAAATTGATCTGCTTTATTTGTTTTACTCCAGAATTACACAAAGCAAGGTGTAAGTATGTAATTCTACTCCACATGTATTTATTGTGCAGTGTGCACGCTAGAACTTCCTTTACATTATTGGAGCATCAAGGTTTCAACTTATTGTTAATTATTATTATTCATATGTTAACAGTGCTCAGAGGTGCCAGTCAGCACTGGGGTCCCACTGTGCTAAGTGCTGTACAAACATGTAGGGCATGTCTATACCTAAGGCTAAATTGGTGCTGCTGCAATTGATGCAGAGGTGTCTATGTAGCGGGTCTGGTGAAGACCCACTAAGTCGATAGTAGAGTGCTTTCCCGTCAACTTCTGTACTCTAGCTCTCCGAGAAGCGTAAGGGAAGTCAGTGGGAGAGCGTCTCCCATCGACACAGTGCGGTGTAGACACCACTGTAAGTCAACCTATGTTACATAGACTTGAGTTACATAACTTACGTAACTGAAGTAGCGTAACTTAGGTTGACTTACAGCTGTAGTGTAGACCAGCCCATAGTATGAAACAGTCGCAGCTCTGAGGAGTTAATGTAGTTTAAGAAAAGACACAAGAGTAGGCAAGAGGCACTTGCCCAACAGCTTCCTTGTGGTTCCTGAATATAAATGCCAATGCCAGCCCCACTGCCTGCTGCAAGAAGGGGGCGAGTCCCTGGCACCTACACTCCTAAACATGGTGCAGGAGAACATCTAGGGATTCTGAGCAACACAGAACTTTAGGCGCCACAGACCATGGGGTATGTCTACACTGCAATTAAACACCACAGCTAACCCGCGTCAGCTGACTCGACCTCACAGAGCAGGGGCTGTGGGGCTGTAACCCTGCAGTGCAGCCAATCGGGCTCAGGTGGCAGCCCAAGCTCTGGGACCCAGCAAGTGGAGACAGTCCCAGTGCCTGGGCTCCAGCCTCAGCCTGAACATCTACACCACAATTTGACAGTCCTGCAGCCCATGACCAGCAAAGCAGAGTCAGCTGGCATGGGCCAGCCATGCATGTTTAATTGCAGACATACCTCTGAAGGCCTGTAGCCCCCACCTGCGCTCATCAAGAACTCTTCAGGTAATTGTCTAAGGAACTAGAGGCACAGCATTCTCTCTGGCAGGCCTTCATGTCTAAAATTTGCTCCCACCAAAAAAGAGCCTGAACCCAAACCTGGCCATGTTTAGAACATGATGCAAGACTCATTCTTTTGTCCACCAACTGTACACTTTGAAATCCCAATGTTTTGCTCTGTCTCTTGAAAGTCCCAATGGTGTGTAATTTATCTGCTCATTTTATCTGGGTTATGTTAAGCATGTAAAGTACACTAAGGTGCTATGGAGATGGATGCCCTATAAATGATTGCAATAACAACCTAAGAAGAGGAGAATACGATGATCTATCCAGTTGTTTATAACACACTCTTAATGTGCTGACCTTGAGCTAACAAAACTTCCATTGAGATCTCTGTGTTTACAAGCTAGATCCAGGGCAGTATCATAGGTGCTGAAACAATTTTTACAGGGGGTGGGGTGCTAAAAGCCATTGAACAAAACTGTAACCTCTGTATAGGATGGAAACCATTTCAAACCAAGGGGTGCTGCTGCACCCCCACCAGCCCTAGTTCCAACACCTATGGCAATATATGGTTCATAAATAATGTCACAAAACTTCACTTATAATAGGTGCACTTAAAAGTCATTCAATTTCCATCTCACTGTTGATGCTATATAAAACCATTAGCAATATAGACGTTAGATGTGGCAGAAATGTTCTTCGCTGTCATTCTTTTCAGTGCTATTCCCCTTTTATGAAGCCCAGCAGGTAGCAGACCTTGAAAACCTTGACCACATGCCCTCCCTGCTTCCCTCCCCTCCTCCCCCCAGCTACATTTGGCTCTATCTCCTCTTGCTCTCTTTCTAAAGGAGATCAACTACTTTGGCCCACCCCATCTCAAACTGCAGTCAGTGCTTTCCATCTTCTAACAGTCTACTAACCTGTGCTAAGTAGGGAAAGTACTGAAACAAGGCATGGAGGGTTAAAGTTAGTCCTGTGGGGCCTTGAGGAAGCTACTCAGGCCTGTGTATTTTGTCCTTTCAAATGATTTAAGCTAAGCCCTCTGTGGCTTTGCTATGCCAAAAAGTTTCTCAAAGTATCCTGTGGTGGGCTTTTCCCTTATGCTGCCAGCTGCCACAACCTGGATCCTAAGGAAGATGGAATATCCAAGCCTGAATCAATAATATCCCTTCCCAGAATGGCTTGTTGCATATTCTCTGTTGCAAGAACACCACTATGACGATGGAGGGCTGGGATGGAGATACAGATGATCAGAGAGGGTGGGTAATACTGAGATACAGGCTTTGCATGTATTTCAGCAAAGCCTCCCAAAATGGCTTTCAGCTTTTCCCATGAGCACTTGGTTCTGACAATCACCACTTGAACCCTGAAGGTGACAAAGCAAACAGTGGGAGATAGAAACAGCAAAATAAAGGGGCAGAGGTTACAATTCAGTGATGGGTGGTGACTACAAATAGCAATAATCTAATTAAATGGTCGTGTTGTAGAGTTCAGTGACTACAAAGGGACCAAATTAAAGCTTTCATTCAGATTTAATGTATTTCTTGCTGGCACCACCAAGCTGCATAAATGAAATCCTCGAGCATATCAAGGATGTACGTTTTCCTTCTGACTCATCACAATCAGCCCACGCTGGCAAAACCATTTCTTTAAGCAGAAGAACTTCATAAGCATCAGGTTTTACACCTAGTCTCATGAAAGAGCTCAGCCTCATGGGCAGATCTGGAAGAATGTGACTTTTATTGTTTTTCTAATTTTACAGTTGATATTGATTTTTGTTTCTAAGGGTTTTTTTTATTTTATTTTCAGTGGTTTTAATTTTTACAGATGCAGGAAATTAAGGGGGAGTAGGATTAGGGCAATACTGACAGAGGGCCTCTACGGGGCTCCCTGCATGGCCAAGGAGCCCAGACACCCCCAAGCACAAGTTGTGGGGGAGGCTGCGGTCCTGGCAGGGCAGATCAGAGATCTTTGGTCAGGGCCGTGAGGAGGATGAGTCCCTGTCTGTGGGAAAGGCCACCCCCTGCCTGGGGACAGCTTCCTCACTCCCAGCTGGTGAGGGAGAGAGCGGGTCCCTGCCATCCGTGTTGGAGAGGGCTCCCTGTGCTACTACAGGGCCAGCAACACCCGATCCCTGCAGGCACGAGGTGTAGGGGGGAGGCTGCACTGGCAGCGACTGTTACCGATGGATACTTTTTTTCATGTATTTCAGTATTTCAGTGTGCAGATGAAACTGACCTTTACCAACATCTATCAATTTACATTGAATCCTGCCAAGCCTACTCAGGGATAGGACTCATAGTCAGCATGGTAACATCATACCATGGCAGTTAGTGGGCCCCCACCCTCCCAGCCCCTGTGATATTCCATTCATATTGATATGATATGAACGCTGATATTGACAGCACCAGTGTGAAGTGCATGCATGTGTCTCAGCCGGAGTTGGGCAAGCTGCACAGTGCCAGCACCAGGTCCCAAGTGAGAGGACAGCGCGAATGCACAGCAAGGCGATGCACCAAGCACAGGTTAACATACATCACTGCAATGGAAACTGCAGGGAACTACACTTGCAGGCTGAAAAATCCACAGCTGGACTGTCTAGAGGCAGCAGCGGTTTGAACAGGGCGTCCTTCCCAGATTCTCACCACAGCTTTAGGTCAGATGTAGCATAACACAGGGAAATGCCGTTTCAGTGGCCTTGGTCTGGCTGGAACACTAGGGAATTAATACACTATTGGACAAGTACAAAGAGCAATAGTGGTATGAAAAACTCTTTCACCACATAATAAGGATGGTGTGGGTCAGTTCTTGCTGATTTGCTTATTCCACAGGAAGGAGAGATTTTTTTTAAACAAGGCTGTGATGTTATTGACACGAACTGTGACTGTATAGATCATTGTTGCAACCAAGGTCCTATAGTTGCGACAAATCTTGTACAAAGGGGGTCAAGTGAGGTGTCAATGAAAAGGTTGTAATTTGCTGGTTATAATTATGCTGTCTGTATGTGTATATCATTTTTGTATTTGAAGTTATGAGTATTGGCTATGTACTTGTACCTCAATGTGTTTGATTCTAAGTAATATCAGTGAAGCATTCTTGAGAAAGGACTATGCTGAGTAAGTGCCCAATCAAGAAACACTTCACTGACAAAGGACCATGGGAGACTCCAATCCACATTGGAGGAGCCTTCCTGGGAAAGTTCAAGGTAGCATGTGAGCAATGGCTGCCGCCTGCAAACTGAGTCATGCATGGACATGTGACTTGCTCATGTGACTCCAAACTCCATCTTGCTGCTGTAATTTTCCACAGTAAGAACAAAGGGGTCCTTCCACATGGCAGAGGATATAAAAGGCCCTGGAAACCCCTCCATTTTGTCTTCAATCCTGCTTCTGATCTCTGGAGGAACTGTGCTTAAAACTGAAGTCCTGCACAAAGGATTGAACAACCCATCCAAGTTGGGATGTTTGTACTCTAGAGACTTGATTGGTTTAAATCAGCACTAATCCCAACAAGCCTGAACATAGAACTTTGCAATTGTTGTATGTATTTGATTCCATTTAACCAGTTTTAACTCTCATCTATTTTTCTTTCTTTTGATGAATAAACCTTTAAATTTTAGATTCTAAAGGATTGGCAACAGTGTGATTTGTGGGTGAGATCTAATTTGTATATTCACCTAGGTCTGGGGCTTGGTCCTTTGGGATCGGGAGAACCTTTTTTCTTTTACTGTGGTATTGGTTTTCATAACCATTCATCCCCATAAGGAGTGGCACTGGTGGTGATACTGGGAAACTGGAGTGTCTGAGGGAATTGTTTGTATGACTTCTGGTTAGCCAGTGGGGTAAAACCGAAGTCCTCTCTGTTTGGCTGGCTTGATGTACCTTAGTAGTGAAAGACCCCCAGCCAGGGCTGGCTCCAGGCACCAGCAAAGGAAGCAGGTGCTTGGGGTGGCACATGTGAAGGGGCGGCATTCCGGCCGTTCCTAGGGCGGCACATTTCAAGGGCCTTTTTTTTTTTGCTTTGGCGGCAGCTCCAGCCACATTTTTTTTTTTTGGCCACTTGGGGCGGAAAAAAAGCTAGAGCTGGTCCTGCCCCCAGCCTTGGGCTGTGACTGCCCTGCTCTACGCAATTTGTCCTGAATTAATACTCTCAGCAGTGTCCCACCAAAGGCCTCTTTGTTACAGAGGCTGATAAGAATTCTAGGAGGTCTGTGAATAAAAATGTGTGGCCAAACATGGCTGCTCTACCATAGACAACAAGATGAAGCGTGTCTGCACAGGAGAGCTAATATCTTTCATGGGATAAGCAGACCATGATCACTTCCTACTGCTCATTAAAAATCGCAAGGAATGGAATCAGAGCAGCATTTCTCAAACTTTTCAGGTTGGAAACCCCTTATCTGAAGCCAAACATTCCCATAACCTCCTTTCATTTACTATAGAAGTTAGAGTAAAAAATGTATCAATGATGATAATAAGTCTGTGTAATGTGTGTGTGTGTGTGTGTGTGTGTGTGTGTGTGTGTTTTGAGAGATTGACAGAGAATACTTGTCCTTAACAGATGAGGGTATGCAGGGAATGGGGGAGCAAGATTTTCTTTGTTTTAGATTGCAATAATATTTCAAAGCCTTACAACCCCGCACACTCCACTTGCCTTTTATGACCATTCCACCCATGGAGGAACATTGAATTGGACCAACAAACAACACTCCCTCCCCACCCCCTCCCTCCCCGAAGAATACTGAAGAATGATTCATGAGATTACTGTGAGAACTCATTTGCAAATGAATTAAATTAGCTACATTTTAAAGCAACCATTGTTCAATAAAATCAGTAATAAATATTATTAAAATCATAGGTTTGGAACACTGAATGGAGAAAGAACAGGGTAAGTATTTGATAATTTGTGTAACTGTCACTAATGGTTCCCAGACTTGAAGAAGATCACGATGTGGCTCGAAAGCTTGTCTTTTTCACCAACAGAAGTTGGTCCAGTAAAAGATATTACCTCCAAAACCTTGTCTCTAATATCCTGGGAGCGACATAGCTACAACTGCACCGCATACAACTAATGGTTACACTCATATAATGGTTCATGTTGTTAAAAATGTCATGCACTGATATGATTTTATTTATTTTTTTACTTACAAATAATGAAGAGACAGAAAACAATGGCTGTATTGGCCAGTGGCCGGTGCAGGGGGCCAGATGAGGCTCCCTGATCCCCAGCCCTGTTAGTAGGTAGAGCAGCAAGGGTTTAGCTTCCACTTTGGGGAGCATGGAGGCTACACCACAGGGAGTAGGTGTAGTGGAGCTCAGATCCTTCACATCCCCTGCCATCCCCACACCCTCTTCTTTGGGTTACACTACAGGAAGAGGACAACTGACACTGGAGGAAGCTATGCTGCTCTGCTAGCTCTTTGCTGGCAGATTCCCCCTGAACAAGGGAGTTTCCGGGGGGAATCACTGGTTTACATAGTACGAAATGAATTTAGCACTCTAAATAATCTGGCCCACAATCCCGATAAGGAATAGAGCACAAAAGAAAACTGCCCATAGCATGCCTTGCTGTGATGGGGTGTATGAACCCAAACTGGCCAGGAAGGAGCTGACGAGCTGCAGTCACCCAGTCAGCCCCATCCTGCTGCACTTGCGCTAGGTGTCAGGCCTGGAAGGAGCAGTTAGAGGCTGGCTAGGAAGGGGAGTGAGTGTTAGGCAGAAGTCCCCCCCCTGCCCACATTAGCACTGCCATATCATCAGCCCCCTCTCCCCCATCTCTGGCCCCAGGCTAAGGAGACGTGTACAAAAGTATTTCCTCACATTAGAGAAAAGACGTGTCCAAAGATATTTCCTCACTTTAGAGCCTAGGTAGCGACCACAGAACCGGTTTGAGCTGGCTTTCAAATATTAGGCAAACCTGGTCACTTAGGCATAACCCCTGAAAAATTTCATTGCCTGCTTAAAAAGATAAATACTACTGTGTGAAATCAATAAAGTTGCCGTACGCCCCCAAAGCTATAAGCCTAAGGGGCGTGCGGGCCCTTTGATCAAAGTTACAGGTGTGCTGTTTTACTTGGCCTCTGACAGCTTGAAGTTCAAACCCAACTCCGCCCTACCTGGGGTGCAAGGTAAGTAGGACAAGCTGATTTTTTACCCAACATGAGCATGCGTGAGAAGCCTGGCCTTGGCCAGGAGCTGAGTGAAGATTGTGGGCTATCACAGCTGCCCTGTGGGAGGGTGGGCCTGATAGGCTATTGATGTGATTTGTTACCAGGTACCTGTGGGTGGGTGTTAAGGCAAGCTGCTGCAGCTGGTGTCCACCTGAAAGGTAGGAGGCATGATAGCTGTGTAGTGGGGTGGAAGGTTCTTCTGGTTTGTATTTATGTTGGCCTTTGACATGGAGGCTCTGCAGCTCTGGATGGGGGTTGGACTTTCTCTGTGCCTTGGCTGGAGGATTAAGCCATATCTGCAAATGAAGTGTGCTGAGGTTTCTGGGGAACCTGAGGGAAGAGTCTAGTGAATCTGAGGCAGAGCTGCTGCAGTGCTGTGCCTTGCCCTGAGGGGTGTGTGCTGGGATGGCAGTTCTAAGACACCAGATCCAAAGGCCCTTTAAGCCAGTGGTTGTTGTCCTATTAACTTCAGTGAGCTTTGTACCCAGCTCTCTAGCAGGCTGGGAGAAGGGCAATAATTGCTGTGACATGCCCTGCTGTACCTTATTGCTTTATGAAACTGAATGATGTGTCAAATAAGGAGTAAAGTTTGGACCCATTCATAGAACGGGAAGGGACCTTGAGAGGTCATCTAGTCCAGTCCCCTGAATAATAGAATATCATTGACCAGAAGGCTCCTACTTGTGCAGTGCCTAGAGTTCGAATGTGATCTTGTATTTTAATTTTTAAAGGGGTGGGGTGTCTGTGTTAAAGAACTGCATAATAATTTAATATTGGACCTAAGAGGACTCTGCTGTTATGGTAATTTTTGCTGCTGGACATAGACAAATGGTTGCCTTAATGACTAATATTGCAGTTGCAAATAGAAAAGGGTGCATGGAATCAGTCTCAGACTATCAAAGTCACATTTTCAGTTTTTGACACTTAAATTCAAAGCATCTGGGGAGAATGGAAAAATACTTTTCTATCATCAGATGTCAAGTTTTCTGCATTCTTAATACCCAGGTAAACTATGAGAAGCAGTTTCAGAATAGTTCCAAGCTCACACAACTATCATCATCTAGCTTGTTAGTTTATTCATTGATCTTAAATTATGGCTACTATATGCAGTGCATTAGAGTTGCTAGGTAACAAGGTGAAAGGCATGCTGGGAACATGTTTGGTGTGGGTTTTGTCTTGTTTAGCTTTTTTCCTTTTATTTTATTTCTAATATTGGAGACATTTGATATTGTAAAAAAACAACAACCCTAAATTGATATAGACATTGCTTAGAAAGCATATTAGTTGTAACCCTGCCAGGGTGGACATTGTGGCATGGGTGGCTACTCAGGCTGCAATGTAGACGTACGTACTCATTGTGGTTGGCACTGTACAGACATGAAGTCAATGACAGTCCCTGCCCAAGCAATCTTACAACCTAAAAGACAATGGGCACATGAGACAAACAAATGAACCAGAGTCAGGAGTGGGGATAACAAAAATAATAAGACGTGACTAACATACAGCACAACCATCATAGAAATTAGAGCTAGAAAAGACCTGTTAAGTTATTCAGCCTCTCTGTACCAGTTAGGATTTTCCCCTTTCATTTCCACCATTGGCACCTTCTATTCCTTATTGCCAAAGAGTTCAATTGTTTAGAATGCTGAAAAAAGAGAATTCTATGGGAAACATTAACGATGGAATATTAACCGTCACTTATTTCCTGTCTCTTTAATATACAGTTTACTACAAAACTACAACACAGTAATGCACATTGGAAAACATAATCTCAACTATACATATAAAATGATGGGGTCTAAATTAGCTGTTACCACTCAAGAAAGAGATCTTAGAGTAATTGTGGATAGTTCTCTGAAAACATCTACTCAATATGCAGCGGCAGTAAAAAAAGCGAACAGAATGTTAGGAATCATTAAGAAAGGGATAGATAATAAGACAGAAAATATCATGTTGCCTCTATATAAATCCATGGTATGCCCCCATCTTAAATACTACGTGCAGACGTGGTCGCCCCATCTTTAAAAAAAAAAAACATATTGGAATTGGAAAAGGTTCGGAAAAGGGCAACAAAAATTATTAGGGGTATGGAACAGCTGCCATATGAGGAGAGATTAATAAGACTGGGACTTTTCAGCTTGGAAAAGAGACGTCTAAGGGGGGATATGATAAAGGTCTATAAAATCATGACTGGTGTGGAGAAAGTAAATAAGGAAGTGTTATTTACGCCTTCTCATAACACGAGAACTAGGGGTCACCAAATGAAATTAATAGACAGCAGGTTTAAAACAAACAAAAGGAAGTATTTTTTCACACAACGCACAGTCAACCCATGGAACTCCTTGCCAGAGGATTTTGTGAAGGCCAACACTATAACAGGGCTAAAAAAAGAATTAGATACATTCATGAAGGATAGGTCCATCAATGGCTATTAGCCAGGAAGGGCATGGATGGTGTCCCTAGCCTCTGTTTGCCAGAAGCTGGGAATGAGCGACGACAAAAAATGGATCACTTGATGATTACCTGTTCTATTCATTCCCTCTAGGGCACCTGGTATTGGCCACTGTCGGAAGACAGGATACTGGGCTAGACGGTCCTTTGGTCTCAACCAGTATGGCCTTTCTTATGTTCACAGATTTGTAAAGCCATAGATTTTAAGGTAAAACATGCACATTATATCAATCATCTACTCTGACCTCCTGCATGACAGACCATAGAATTTCACCCATAATTTAGCTCAGTAATTGTGGTTGAACTAGAGCATATATTTTTAGAAAGATACAGTCCTGATCTACAGTTTAAGTGATGGAGAATTTACCACATCCCTTTGCAAACCTCCTCAATAGTTAATTACTCTGACTGTTAAAAATGTGCATCTTATTCCAGTTTGATCTCTGCTGATTTTGACTGCTAGCAAGTGTTTTTCATTATGCCTTTGACTAACTTAAAGACCCCATAACACATTCTCTATGTGCAGGTACTTAGACCATGATCAATGTTGTTAATGAACTTAACTCTGATTTTTTTCAACATTTATTTTTCTGTTAACACACATGTTCTTGCCAGGACTTTAACACTCCAGCCTCTCTTATATGTAACTCTAGCCTCATCTAGTATGGTGTCTGGGGAAAAAGAGAATTTTAAATGTTATAACATTGTAACACAATAACTGATACTAATTGCAGATATCTTCTAGCACAAGGCAAAATAGACAAAGCCGTGGTTATGCTGGTTAACATTTATGCGTCGTTGTGCAATGATGGAATCACTATTCAGCTGTCTAGGAGGGTGGCTTTACATATCTGTCCCTAATCATTTACAAGTGGAAATTTTATTAGTGTATGTCAAAGACAGAAATGCTGAAAATAAATCTGGTGAAAACAATTGTTCAAAATGTGTTTTTTACAAATATGGCTTTCTTGTGAAAACTAAAGTTTCTAAAGGTAACGTGTGTCTCGTATCCAAAAAAAGTGGTCACTTTTTTTGATAAAAGCAAAAACTCTTGAAAATGTAATTTTTTGTCTACTGTTTTCTCAGCAACACAAACATTTCCCTATCAGCTCTGACTGTAAAGCCACAATAACTACGCAAACAGCCAAATACTGTCATGGGCTCTGTAAACAAATTGAATTAATTGATGTTTACAAAACTGAATATTCAGTTCAATATCGCACCAACAAAAGTTTAATTTTGCATATCTTTTGGAATGAAGATGAAAGAAAATATAAACTTATTATGATACTGGTATTTCTTATTATGCACATGATGAATTGATAGCTTAACATACAGCTGTTATACAGAAATGAGTGTGTGGGGATTATTATAAACAAAATATCTGATATATAATGTGTCAGCTATCAGGGAATAATATAAATAGTATATGGGATGCAGCTAATGTTACCTTTAAAAGGCAAATGAGTGTGTCATGTCTGCCCTCCCCCTTTGCACATCTTCCCCCACCCCACATTCCCCCCAAAATAGGAAGGAGAACGTCAAGAATCAAAACAAAAGATATTGGACCAATTTCTATGCTAGTGTAAACCTGTGGAGCTCCATTTATTCCAGCAGAGAATTTGTCTCACTGGACCTGCCACTACAGCATATTAAACCGGGATATCACTGTGCTGCCACCATGCTGATGGCCACCCGAGGGCAGTGTCGTACTATACCAAGGGGGAAAAAATAGATATTTGCTCATGCTTATCAGAAGCAAATACTTCAGCAAGTTTAACAAGCCAAACACCTTGCTGATGAGATTATTGAGGTAGTATGCACAGAAATTAAAAATCAGAAAATGCTCTCAAGCATTCCAAGAGTATTTAGTTCTTTATACATCTAAAATTAAAGGACATGATTATGGACAGACAATGAACAACCCAATGAACATCGACTAATTCCTGGAAGAATTTTAGCTCTACAGCCTGCTGTCGAGCAGTTTAAGACCCCCAAAGACCTCAATCACTGCAGAAGAGAACCAAGCTGTACGAAAGCCCTTGCAGCCAAAGGCAGCAGGAAACTTGAGGATGTAGTCGCAGAGTTTCAGTTTTGACATACTCTGTACAATAGGTTATTACCACAGGCTCTGCTTGGGAATTATGTAGCTTGTCCGCTACCTTTCTTGCCCCTAAGGCAGGTGCCCTCATATGAAATGTTTGTCTCACATCACAGCTTAATGTGACATAGTAGTAAACTGTGATGAGCTCCCGGGCGTACAATCTGGAACTGAGTTACCGCTGTCACTGTGCTCCCTTAACTCTCCGGCCTGGGATGTCTCTCACAATGGTTTGCTAGTGACACGCAGCAAAACCCTTCAAGCGTTAGCACTCAGTACAACAGCAGGTGGAGCCCCACACCCAGCTAAATTGTATGAATAATTCCTGAGCCACTCATGAATCACACAGAGAAAGGCACCAGTCAGATCTCCTCCGCCTTGCACCCCAGAGCTGTACCGTCTTACCCTGGTCAGAAGCCTGAGCAGTGTACATTTATTACCCAGTCCACCCCCACTCAATATGGAGAGGACGTACACTAGCCTTTGTAAACTGAGCTAAGATTTCCCAAGCACTTCAACCAAAACACAGTTTTAAGTACAATATAAAACAGGTTTAACTACAGAAAGGTAGATTTTAAGTGATAGGCATAAAAAGTCACAGATAGTTACCAAAGAAAATAAAAGGTAAACACACAGTCTAAATCTTAAATCACATTACACTAGGCAGTATTTGGATCAAGCAGGTTCTCATCCCACTGGATGTTAAATTCTTAATACACAGACTTCCCTTTTTAAGGCTGGGACCAGTCTCCTCAGTTGAAGTCTTTGTCTTCCCAGCATTCTAGTTGTTTCCAGGATAGGTGGGAGAGGAGAAAGACCAAGGTACAATGTCACTGTCCCTTATTTTATACCCTTTGTTCATGTGCCTGGAAAATACTAGCTCAGACATGTCCTTAGATCAAGGCATATAAACCCCCAGGCTTCAGAATATAATCCAACCATTATATTATACTAAATGTAATTTAGGGATTGTGTATGTAATGGCACAGTGCAGACAACAGGGGTATGAAATGTAGATCAAACTAACATGTTGCATTTTAACTGACCCCATGTAGACCCTACTAGTGCAAACTAAAATGTACCTTGTCTGTGTTTATGTAGTCCTGGACCTTTTAGTTTGTGCCAGCAGGCTTCACATGGGGCAGTGAGAGAGCAATACATTCACTTGCTCTACCATTCACACCCCGATGGTCCACACTCTGCTGCTGTGTAGACAATCCCGTAGACTCTCTGGAAAGTTTCTTTACTTAGCAATACAGAGGGGCTATGGTGTAGATAAAAATCAGGCCCTCTGTTTTCTATAATGCCCAGATTTAGCTTTAACCAAAATCACATGAACCAGGATCCAATTCTATATGATGTATAAACATGAAACAGGATTAAATCCTGTAGGGTCTCGACACCAAATGGAAAGTAATTGATTCCCCTCCCCCGCACTGTGTGTGTGTGTGTGTGTGTGTGTGTGGTGTGTGTTCGTTCTGCAACTTTTTTCTAAAAACTTGAGTCTCAAAAAAGTCCTTAAAAATAGTCTCTACAAACTCAAAAGGATTGCATTAGTAGCCAGAAACAGTCTTCAAAGTATCCCAGATCATTCTCAAATAGCTTGAGAACTGTCTTACTTTTGAAAACATTTTTATCCCCCAGAGCTCCAAAAATTATCCCAAATCTGAAATGGCCTCAAACACTTCCCAGAAAGGGCCAGAAAACACCCCAAACTTATACCAGGGAGGCTTGTAACTGGCCCCTCACAGTGACTTCTAGATACATCAGAAAGAAACAAAACAGTCCTAGCATGGCTCTCAAAATGCACAGTAATAAGACCAGAATCTGTGAAGTTGGCACAAGTGACTTGCACTAGTGAGTCCTTTATAGCACAGGAGAGTGTTCTCCAAGGGTAGCTTTAATTCCCACAGGGGTTCTAATGCTGACCTGCTGTAGGGACACACTGTTGCAGGGCGTTCCTGCACACCATGGGCCTTTTCCAGGCACTGTCACCCACTTGGAGCCAGGCTGGCCTTCCCTTGTTCTTTTGCCCTCCCCAGCAGAGAGGAGGCTGTGGCTGCTTTCTGCCCCCACAACTTGTGCTGGTGGCTGTCTGTACCACCGGGACTCTCTGCCAGAGCATAAGCCAGCCAAGTTCCTAGTGTTCACTTAGCCTGTGACATATACAAATAGCCAGTAAGAGTTCTTGGGATTCCTCATTCATTCTCTTCTGAAGCAAACTCAGAAAATTGCCAGCCATACACCACGGTGACAAACCACTATGCTGTGAGATGTGGCATTTCAGTATAACTAACTGATTAGCAATATATCAAAATGATACCAGAGGCATGCAGCAAATAAAAGGTGAAGCTTTTTTTATTTTCTGAAAAGTGAATGTTGAAATCAGCTTGGCAACAAGCAACCTGGTACTAAACAGCACAACTGGGCTGATGCCATCACTGAGGGAAAAATGCCCAGCTTAAAGATAGAAATTGTCAGCCTGTGTACTGCCTCCATCCTTCCTGCGGAGACCTGACAAGTTCAATGTTTTTGCTTTTAAAATAAGTTAAATGCATCCCACTGTTTCTATTTGCAGAGAACAGAGCTAACCGGTAGTTGAGGCTATAGCTAAGGATCAGATGCGCTTTCCATTATTACCCACCTTTTTCAGTGACATAATCTACTCAAACTCTCCAGCCACTCCTAAACCCAAAGTTGAATTATTTTGAAAGTTTGAATACAATTATTTAATCAATGTTTGAGTCGCGTGCAGGAAAAATGTCTCTTCTGAAATATCCAAACAGAAAGTTTTACTCACACAAGTCAAATGGCTGAAGTGAGAAACTTCAAGCTTGATGTGTTTTACAGGCTCCATAGAAAAACTAAGAAGAATCCAGTGGTTCTGTATTGCTGCAAATTCTGCATATTTAAAAGAAACATTTTCATATACAAATAAAATTATGATATTGGGATGTGGTAAGAAAGTTTACATTAGCATTAATTTGCAGATGATCTGCATAGCTCACTACTGGTTATACAGCCATCACAAATTCATGCTGATAAAACATTTACACCAAACCATATATTTGTAGGTAAAGAAGAATGATCCAGTAGTTTGGGCACTAGCCTGTGATTTGGGAGACCAAGGTTCAATTCCCTGAACTGCTGCCGATTTCCTGTGTGACCTTGGGCAATTTATATAGTCTTTCTTTGCCGGTTTCACATCTGGAAAAATGGGGCTAATAGTGCTTGCCCGGAGTGGTGTGAAGATAAATAAGTATAAAGCCACATACAGTATGAGCCATCTCTGTTAACATTTTGTTATTTGTATTACTCTACTGCCCAAATTGTGTAAATAGACCTACAGATATAAGGCAAGACAGTCCTTGCCCTGAACAGTATATGGGTTAATGTCTGAATCTGCAAGCATTTATGCATATAAGTTATATTATGCACATGTACAAATCCCGTTGAACTCACTGGGACATCACAGGAACAGCTGGCCTGAGGAGGGATTTGAAGGAGTGCCATAAAGGCCAGTTCAGGAAGGGAACTCCATGCATAGAGGATGGCAATGAGAAAAGCACACAGAAGGCTGTGAGAGGAGCAGACAAACAGGGAATTCAGGCTTGCATTGTTTCAGGGGGAAAGGGTGGGCAGCAAGAGAATATACGATGATGTTGCTAATTCTTGTGATTTTATTACAAGATTCATGATCTCTGGGGTGAAAATAACTTGGTTGAAGTCAGTGGGTGTTTTGTCTCTGACTCCAGCGGAACCAGGATTCCACCCTTGATGTTTCTTAAAGACTTGCCTCCTTCAATCATATCATTATGTGAGTCTAATCGTTTATTTCATGGCTGTGAGAAAAAGCTTTAAAACATCAATGCCAACGGCTCACAAACAAAAGGGTAACCAACAAACGTATTGTTTTTAAGTCAGTCTCATGATTTTTGAACACTTGGAGTTGGCAGTGCTGCAATAATGGATAACTAGTGAGGAGCAGAGATGTGAAGGGTCTTGACGGTCAGGACAAAGTCTGAATATAGTGAAGATTTGGAAGTTTCTGAGAAGCTGCATGTGTGGTAAGAAGTTCTGGTGGGGAGCATTCTCTCTGTTTCTTGAATACAGTAGGATCCAACTAAAGTAATCTGGAAGGCTTACGTTTTGTAACAGAGACCGTGTGTCCAGGGCATGGCCAGCGTTAATCATAAGCAACACAAGAGAGTGTTTGAGGCTATGCCTTTAGGACAGTGGTTCTCAACCAAAGGTCCGAAGCCCCCTGGGGGGCCATGAGCAGGTTTCAGGGGGGCTGCTAAGCAGGGCCAGCATTAGACGCACTGGGGCCCAGAGTAGAAAGCTGAAGCCCCACCGCATGGGGCTGAAGTCCAGGGCCCCGAGTCCCGCTACCCAGGGCTACCCAACCTTAAGTCTGAGCAATGTAGCTTTGTGGGGGCCCCTGTGGCATGGGAACCCGGCCATTGCCCTGCTTGCTACCCCTGATGCCGGTCCTGGCTTTTATATGCAGAAAACCAGTTATTGTGGCACATGTGGGCCGTGGAGCTTTTACAGCATACTGGGAGGGGGTGGGGTGGGAGGACCTCAGACAGAATAAGGTTGAGAACCCCTGCCTTAGGAGACATCTCAGAAACAAAAGCCCGACTTCTTCCTTCCTCTGCAGACCAGACACCGGGACCATAAGGGGAAAATTAACAAAATTTCATTTTTTTCCCTTCTGCCCCAAAAAATCATAAGGTTCAGAAAGCAGATCCAATGTATAGGGCCAAATCCTCTACTGTTGTAAAGTGGTACAGCAACAATAAGGGCCAACTTTCCAAGAGAGTTTGGGGGCCAGTTGTTCAAATGCTCAGAAGTCACAAGTTGTCCAGATTTTTATAGTGTTTGTAGCCACCACTTTCCATACGGCCAGATTTTCAAATGTGTCCTTTAGTCAACAGAGCTGCACTAGTTCTCACCTACAGATAATTTGGCCCACTACATCTTCCATTCTACCTATACCTATGCGGCCAAAGAAAAGTCAATTATATGACCTACTTCTACATGAACTAGCTATTTTGCCCATTTTGTTTGTGTGTACTAATGCTCAGCAGATTCCAGTACAAAACCATCAGTGGCAAAACTCTTTTTTAACACATATTAAAGATATTTATTTATCTGAATACAAAACACAATCATTTCTAACCACATAGTACCCTTGCTTTATAGATGCCGACAACATGCGTAAAGTTTTACACGTGTAAAGTGTAACTCTAAACTAGAAAACTGTGGCCTAGTCCTAGAACACTCATATAAGTAGTCCTTATTCACATCAGTAATCTTGTGCCCATGGGACTTCATGTGAGGAAGGACTGTGAGAATAACTCTAGAATTGAATGAAGTGTCTATGCAATAAATCTACCTCACAAAAAGTGGATGTAGTGAAAATTCAACAACTGTTTAGATCAAGTAGCTCTGTGGTCAAATAACGGACTAACATAGCTGATGGTTAAATTAGACCTTTAACATAATTTCAACACTTTTTTTTTTAAATGTAGAGTCATTGGCAACAAACCTAATATTTCAACTATTTGGATAAAGCCTTTCCTCACCTCTAAGGCAGTGCCTTTTATTTGCCAGGACTCAAACTCTAATTTAAACAAGGTATTCAGAAAATGTTTGATAGCAGAACTGATCAATCAAAACATACTGAACATTCTTTGCTAACGGACTGGGAAATAATTCATCTTTTAAAATAGCTCTTTTGTAATATCCCTAGGTTGCCCCCTTCCTCGCACTTGTTTCAAATGGGGCTGAAGAATTAAATCTATTTTTGTTTTATAGAGATCTAAGTAACATGGTTGCCTACCCTTCTATTCCATTTAATATATTTGAGTAGAAAATTGGATTTTGTTTCATCATAAAAAGTGTATGAGCAACCATCATTTTCAAAGGATGCTGTACAGTAATTCAAGTCCAATGCTTACTTTTTAAAAATAGTTTTACAAGGTCTGACAACATATTTTTATGAACTAAGAAAACCCCAGACAAACAAATTGTGTTTTAAACATGGCCGTATGTGCTAATGTATGACAACCAACCAATGAAATGGCAAACACTTGTGTAGTTTCATTGCTGCAGCTGAGTGACTTTACAAAATGTAAATAAACTCCATTAAAAAGTGCCATGTCTCAGCTTCCTTCCTCTCACACAGCAAGGTGAGACCCACGTGCAGCTGCCACCCTGGAAGGACTGTGTGATCAAGTCTCCTGAGAGCTACCACTACCATTGTTAGGGAAAAGGTTTGGTTCTGGGCCAAGGTCCGGAGCCATCTCAGGGGAAGGATCTTTTTGGTTTTTGAGGGACTCGCCAAACACTTGCATGTTTTCTGCCTCTGCTGTGCCTTATGTCTGTTCCTCTCTCACACCCTTTCAAGTGCTCCCATCAGCAGCGGGAATGTGGAGTCCCTTCACCCACTTAGTCTGAGCAGACAGCATGGTGGAAAGGAGTGGGTATATTTCTCTTTCCCATAAGCAGAGATCCAGATAGCAGAGGAGGCTCAATCTCTCTGTCCCAGACCTTCTTTGGTGAATACTGCCCCTCCCACAACTGGAGCAGCCTCTGCCTGCATTCAGGAAGTATGGCCAGGGTCTGCAAATTGCTGAGCTATCATCGGAAATATAAGTGACTCTAGCCACAAAATTCAGATCTGGATCTGTATTTTCAACCCCCAGTATCTTAAGGGTGGCTGGATATGGAGTTTTGGTGTTAGCCTATTATAAAGTGTGACAAAGTTCCTCCTCTACCTTGGTGAGTCCTGCGCTTATTGGCAGATTTTGATCACCTCAGAGATCTTCCCCTCTGGTAGAACCCACAGTCAAATTCCTCCTGTGTCTGATCAGGAGTTGGGAGGTTTGGGGGGAACCCGGGCCCGCCCTCTACTCTGGGTTCCAGCCCAGGGCCCTGTGGATTGCAGTTGTCTATAGGGTTTCCTGTAACAGCTGCGTGACAGCTACAACTCCCTGGGCTACTTCCCCACGGCCTCCTCCCAACACCTTCTTTATGCTTACTGCAGGACCTTCCTCCTGATGGTCTGCTGATGCTTGTACTCCTCAGTCCTTCAACTCTTCTCCCTCTCAACGCCTTGTGTGCCTCTTGCTCCTAGCTCCTCACCCACCACCCCACAAACTAAAGTGAGCTCCTTTTTAAACCCAGGTGCCCTGATTAGCCTGCCTCTCTTAACTGATTCTAGCAGGTTCTTCTTAATTGGCTCCAGGTGTCCTAATTAGCCTGCCTGCCTTAAATTGGTTCCAGAAAGTTCCTGCTTGTTCTAGTGCAGCCTCTGCTCTGGTCACTCAGGGAACAGAAAACTATTAATCCAATGGCCAGTATATTTGCCTTCGATGAGATTTCTGTATCCCACTTGTCTGGGTCTGTCACAAAAGATAGCGTCCACTTGCAAAATTCAGATTGGGTTTCAGGTTCTGATCTGGTGTTTTGGTTCTGATCTGGAAAGAAGTTTAGGATTTACTGTATTTTTTCTTTATCAATGTAAAATGTTTTGACTGGAAGCAGTTTGAGGCAGGAACCATCTCTTTGTTGTGTGTACAATGCTTAGCACCAATTCTGACTGACTAGGTCCTACTATAATAAATTTGATGGGTATCACAATTTTTGATCCCTGCATTTTAAAGTATCTGGACAATTTCACCACTTGAGGGCACCAAAGAATACTATAATATGCAACAGTGAAGGCCTTATAGAATTCAAGAGAATTGGAGACTAGAATAGTCTTAAGTCAGATGTAGGCTTTAAATAAACTCAATTGTGATCTATGCTGTACATGTGAACTCTAATTGCCTACTTACCAAATTTTAGATCTACAAAGCTCAGCGTCTGTAATATCAAAATCCATGATTTCGCTATTAGCAAGGTTTCTATTCTTAATCAAATATGAAAAAAATCACTTATATTTTGTTATATAGTTTAAGTTTAAATAAGATTAATTGCTTTGTAGTGTTTTGTTTGCATTGCTGAAAAAGAAAGTTATCTCTGCCTCAGCCATTCCAAATGTACTTTAATAAAAACAAGACTTTTCAATATTCCCTGTGCATGTGGTACATTTCCAACCAGGTCTATGAATAATTTACCAGCTAACGACCTCTTTTCTGTTTATGAAATTATACTCTTAAGAATAGTAAAGTGGGACATAAGCAGTAGCCATATGTTTCTTCTCCAATTCCAGTTAGACAAATGACCTGAAATTGCTGTTGCAAGAACTTCTAAAACATATGGCTAAGTACAGGGAATTTGTTAACTTTTTGTATTGGATCCAAAATTATCAACAAAAGATGGCATACCAACCCAATTACTCCTGATAAATTCCAGTCAAGACTGATTCCAAGTAACCATAGTTGTGTGGGTGTATGTGGTTTTAAATAACAGGAATCACTGAAAATGTAGTGTAAATAAAAAATGTAGACCATTTACATATCACATCCAGACAAATATGTCCCAGTGTGCTGAATGTGCTTTCAACAGGAAGTAAGAATTTTTAGGCATTCTACCAACTTTGATTTCAAGCCATCATAAACTACTGGAGGTACGTTTACTTTCCAGCATTACAGAAAACTTCTGCAACAGCTTATTTGTTTCATTTGTCAGAATAGAACAAATAATACTCATTTCTTATATAAAATGATAAAAATGCATCAAATCATTTTCAATTACATTTTTGAAAATGATTAATTACAGATGTCTTTGATGCAACATCCTCGTAGTTCTGGATAAATATGAGGCTATAATTAACAGTTTGAACACTGGTACACTATGCATGTTAATGTATCCAGTATTTAAGAACATTTGACCTAATCCTGTGCTCTTACTTGCAGAAAGAGTTGGACCCCAAACCCCGCAGAGACATGAATGTGTTTCTACAGAGAGTTTCAGCCAAAGTATCTCTAAGTATTTCCTTAACAGTGAGTGATGGAAAAATAATGATATAGTGGTAGCAATACTATTCCAGAATTCATGGAACTGGTGGGGGGTAGGGGAGGGAAGGAAATGCCTGAGAAATACATTGTTAAAAATCTTCATTTCTACTTCATATTCAGACCAACAAAGTTAGTCCTCTTAAGACTCTATATAAACAGAGCCAAAGATCATACTCCCCTACATTATGTCAGTGTGTCAGACTGGGTCAATGTGTAGTATATTTTGTAATAAGGATTTTTCTTTTCTAAAGAACTGTTAGTTATTTTAATAGAACATAGTCTCCCCCAAATGGAGCATAAATATTTATATCTCTTGATATTGCACTTATTCTCAAAGTCAGTGTGTTGAAAAAGCCTCTGATTAATACTCTTGTATTTAGATTCCATCTGCTGCAAATGTTGTAAATTCCTGGGCTTGTGAGAGATTAAACCACACCAAATAACACATGCACAAGCCAACTACCGAGCTGCATGCCCTTTGAAAAGGCAGTCCTGCAGTCATTTCTCAAGCATAATTCCCTTTGGGTCAAAATATTCAGTCTTTAGTGGAGCAAAACTCCGTTACTATATTAGAGACCTCAGAATTGTATTCAGTGGGAGTTTTCCCTGAGTACTGACTGTAGGAATACACCCTTAAGAAGGTTGTGCTCAGTGAGGTAGGCCCAAACCAGCTATTATGAGGTGGGTGACAACAAGCCCCCCCAAGCCCCTGGAGCTCTTGTTCCTTGGTATTCCCTACTAGTGAACTCATATACCAAGGACCTGTTCTAGCTCTCAGTGAAATCAATGGAAGCCTTAACTGAATGGAAAAGATTGATTGAATCCTTAACAAAGAGCAGGTGTTAAGCACAACAGACCAAAACAGAGTTTAGCAGTTCAACTAAAATCCCTTCTCCCAATTGCTTAACTTTCAGTTTCATGACTCTTGTGAGCTCACAATTTCCCTAGCTCTCCATTTACAACCATGTCTTTAAAAGGGCAGACAAGACCTGAATTTCTACTGTAAAAAAACCCCAAGCTTTTAATAAACAAAATCCTCTTACGCCTTCTCTATATATCATAAAGAAGGAAAAAAGGGGGACACCAACCCCATTCTTTTGTAGCTTTGCAGATTACCTTTAAACACCACATGCAGATTTATCAAGGTAAAGGTTGTTCTGATGTCTGTATCTGTAGTGATTGAATCTGGCTGAATGGGGAAATGGGAAATAGTCATAATGATGCATTTCTCCTAAACATAAGATTAAAAACTAAACGAAAGTGTTTTTCCTTATCAGAACAAACAGTGATGTATTTCAACATACACAGGAATTTCCAATATTAACCTACCTGTAAACCAAGGGAAACATTTTCTCATAGCTCAGGAATCACTGCCATGGCAGCTCATTTATAAGACAAAGGAATGTTGCTTGTTGAAACTTAACCCTTAATAATAACCATGGAGGGGTCAGATGGAGAAGGTTGTTCAACAGCGCTATTGTTTTGTCAGTTCCCCAGTTCATACTTATATGGTTTGTTTTCATTAGGATATTAATGGCAACTAATAGCATGATACTGTTTCCAAACCAACCAATAAACTAATGCTTTAGCTTTTCCTTGCCATCCTTCCCCTCACCTTCTTTCTACTAAGCCGCAATAAAATATTGAAAAAGTGTTTGTTTCTATTTCTATTTATATACACAGAAAAAAATGACCTAAGGCACCTTTGCTATGAATTAAAATAACCAGTTAATCCAAATAAAGCCAGCAGCAACTGTTCCCAACAAACAGTGATCCATTACATTAATTTAGATGGAATATTAGGGCCAAAAGAGTCAACGGTGTTAATATAACCCAGTCACTGTCCAATATTAATCAGTTTCAAACAAAGATTCAAGGTTTGGTATATAGAAACCTCAGCCTGCTTTAGTATACCTGGCAAACATGCCACTAAACATCCTTTATTAAAACCCTTTGTTAAAAATACACAAAAGAAGAAAAGACAGTTAAAGCCTCAGAAATATGAAGTGTCTTTCATTTTAGCAACATGCCTTGTTCCCTTTCCATTTAGCTGGAGGGAGTTTTTAAAAGGAAAAAAACCACGTGTGACAATCTCTTAGATGGTATTAAAGATGACAATAAGGCCAGGTCTACACTAGGGGCGGGGGTCGATGTAAGGTACGCCACTTCAGCTACGTGAATAATATAGCTGAAGTCGATATACCTCGCTCGACTTACCGCGCTGTTAGGACACCGCAATGTTGACTGCTGCCGCTCCCCCGTCGACTCCACTTCCGCCTCTCACTGGGGTGGATTACTGGAGTTGAAAGGAGAGTGATCGGGCATCGATTTATCACATCTACACTAGATGCGAAAAATCGATCCCCGAAAGATCCATCGCTACCTGCCAAATCAGTGGGTAGTGTAGACCAGCCCTAAGTGTCCTTTTGGGGGAAAAAAGAAGTTAGTTAAGATGGTCTGGAGCTGTCATTGTTGTTGGTGTTGTTATAATCCCATTTTGGTTCCTAGAAGATAAATACATGCAAAAAGGGGAGAGAAAAGAACAGCAAAGACAGAAAATACAAGCTTCTGGCTCTGGTCATAGAATCAGACTTTAAGGCCAAAACGGATCACCAGAAGGGATCATCTAGACTAACCTCCTGTGTATCACAGGCCACCAACCTCATCCACACACTAAACCCAACAACTGAAATTAGACCAAAGTATCACAGCCTACAGGAGTTTAGAATGTTTTATGCCACAGGCAGAGTATAGGAGGTACCAAGGTGTACCAATACCTGAGGACCCTGCAGTCCCCAGGCACTACCACTCTGACCCGTGGGAAAATTCTTTCTGAACCTCTGCTTACTGACATTAGCTCCTGCTCATGTCAGTAAGAACCAGCCAGCCAGGTACCTGAGAGAATGCTCAGAGCCTTGGCCTTCCCTGCCCAATATTCCATCTCCAGCAATGGCAATCCATGATGCTTTGGAGGAAGGAGTTCAAATAAAACCTTCCAGAATACACTGAGGGGTGTGGAATATCCCTTCCAGGCCCCCTGCCGGTGCCCCGCTGAAAGCCTGAAGCATGGTCCTTTAGGAACATCCTCCCATCACAAGCAATCTTATCATACAATTGAATTCATAAATTTGTCCAGCTCTCTCTTAAAACCGATTAAGTTTTTTTTCCCCACAACTCCTATTGGGAGGCTGTTCCAGAACCTAACCCCTCTGGTGGTTAGAAATCTTCTTCTAATTTGCGGCCTGAATTTCTGTGTAGCCAGTTTATATCAATTTGTTCTTGTGCCAACATTGTCCTTTAGCTTAAATAGCTCTTCACTTTCCCTGGTATTTCCCCCTCTTTTTTACAGCCACATGACATTGGTGACTCATAGTCATCTTGTTATCAACCCACACAGTCAGGCCTCTCTCCTGTGTTACTTCCAGCTGATGAACCTCCAACTTTCAACAAAAATTCTTATAATTAGATCCTAAGTACAAGACTTCGTATTATTGAATTTCATCCCATTTCTGCCACTCCAGCCTTCAAAGTCATCCAGATGTTCTTGCTGTTGACTCTCACTTGCAACCTCACTGCTGGAAAAACACAGGCACAGCATACAGTCTCATCAGCCACTCTGAGACCTTGCAAACTTGCATCAGACTGTTTAGGGCATTACTTTTAGCTGTCTCTTTCTGGTCACAGGCTTACAGCAGTGTTACAAAATATGCAATCATGATTGGCTAAGCCAGACTCTTGTTAGACAGAAGAAAAAAGGAGAGAGAAAGGAAAGAGAAGAAATAAGATAGGGAAGGAAAAGGATACACTGGGTAGAATGGAGGGGGAGACAAAGTTTCACATCCCAGGTAATGTTTGGGAATCAGCCATAGCCAGTAAAGGTAGTGGTGTCATCTGTGTCCCTCCCGCTGGCCCTGACTGGTCAGGACATCTATGAGGATCTGTATGACAGGCCCAGGGTCTCGGGATTTGCAGGAGGTGGCAGCCATGATGGTGAAACTTGCTCTAATTTTTCTACCAAAGGCTTTCTTTAAGGACCCCAAAATAGAGTGATGGATCGAATTGCCCAACCCCTCACTATTTTGTCCACTAATAGGTCTCATACTGTTCGTGTTTACCAGGCATAATCTTAACACAAACCTTGTTTTCTGTCTGAACTAATTCAGTCTTCTCTCTCTTCTGTGTACCTTTTCCCCATAACATTTGTCATTATAGGTCATCATTGACCTGCTGGGTGACCTTGGGCAAGTTATTTCCCTTCTCTGCCTCAGTTTCCTCACATGTAAAATAGAGATAATAATGATGATCTCCTCTGTTAAGTGCTTTGAAATCTACTGATGAAGAGCACTATATATAACAACTAGATAGTCTCCTTATGAACATGTTTTGGCACAAAGTTGTTTGAAAAAAAAACAGTAAGAGGCCCCCCAAAAGTCACCGTCTCTGAACAGAGTAAAAGAGGCTGTTAGAGACAAAAAGACATCCTTTAAAAATTGGAAGTCAAATCCTACTGAGGGAAAATAGAACAGAGCATAAACTCTGGCAAGTCAAGAGTAAAAGCATAATTAGGCAGGTCATAACAGAACTTGAAGAACTAGCAAAAGACACAAAAACTAACAGCAATTTTTTCAAAGTATATCGGAAGCAGGAAGCCTGCCAAACACTCATTGGGGCTACTGGATGATTGAGGTGCTGAAGGAGCACTCAAGGAAGAGCAGACCATTGAGGAAAAGCTAACTGAATTCTTCACTACAAAAAACATAAGGGAGCTTTCTTCACTAGAGCCATTATTTTTAGGTGACGAATCTGAAGAACTGTCCAAGATTGAGGTGTCAATGGAGAAGGTTTTGAAACAAATTGATAAACAGTAATTAATCACCAGGACCAGATGGCATTCACCCAAGAGTTCTGAAGGAACTCCTAATATTAAATTGCAGAACTATTAATGTGGTATCATAGAATCGTAAGACTGGAAGGGACCTTGAGAGCAGTAGCGTAGCCAGGCGGGGAGCAGGGGGAGCGGCCGCTCCCCCCTTGAGCGGAAGCGGCACCTTTTTTTTAGCAGCACTAAAAAAAGGCGCCGCTTCTTTTTAAGCGCCACTTCTTGCACTCACCCAGCGGCGCTCCGGGTCTTCAGCGGCATTTTGGAGGCGGGTACCACCAAAGACCCAGAGTGAGCCGCCGAAATGCCGCCGAAGACCCGGAGCGCTGCCGGGTGAGTACAGGGGGAGGCGCCTTTTTATAGCGCCGCTCCCCCTGCGCTCCGGACCTGGCTGCGCTACTGCTTGAGAGGTCTTCTAGTTCAGTCCCCTGCACTCAAGGCAGGACTAAGTACGATCTAGACCATCCCTGACAGGTGTTTGTCTAACCTGCTCTTAAAAATCTCCAATGATGGAGATTCCCCAACCTACCTAGGCAATTTATTCCAGTGCTTAACTACTCTGACAGTTAGGAAGTTTTTCCTAATGTCCAACCTAAGCTGCCCATGCTGCAATTTAAACCCATTGCTTCTTGTTAACTTCTGAGGAAAAGACGAGAATAATTTTTCTCCCTTCTCCTTGTAACAACCTTTTATGTATCTGAAAACTGTTATCCTGTCTCCTCTTAGTCTTCTCTTCTCCAGACTAAACAAATCCAATTTTTTCAATCTTCCTTCAAAGGTCATGTTTCCCAGACCTTTAATCATTTTTGTTGCTCTTCTCTGGACTTTCTCCAATTTGTCCACATCTTTCCTGAAACGTGGCACCCAGAACTGGACACAATACTCCATGCCTCACCAATCTATTAAAATTCTTTGAAGGGGTCAACAAATATGGACATGGATATAATGTACCTGGACTTTCAGAAAGCCTTTGACAAGGTCTCTCACCAAAGGTTCTTAAGCAAAGTAAGGAGTCATGGGATAAATGGAAAGGTCCTCTCATGGGTCAGTAACTGGTTAAAAAATAGGAAACAAAGAGTAGGAATAAATGGTCAGTTTTCATAGTGGAGAGAGGGAAATAGCGGGGTCCCTCAAGGATCTGTACTGGGACCTGTGCTGTTAATATATTCATAAATTATCTGGAAAAGGGGGTGAACAATGAGGTGGCAAAGTCTGTAGATGATACAAAATTATTCAAAATAGTTAAGACCAAAGATGACTGCAAAGAGTTACAAAGGGATCTCACAGAACTGGATGACTGCGCAGAAAAATGGCAGATGAAATTCAATGTTGACAAGTGCAAAGTAATGCACATTGGAAACCATAATCTCAACTATACATACAAAATGATGGGGTCTAAATTAGCTGTTACCACTTAAGAAAGAGATCTTGGAGTTTTCTGAAAACATCTGCTCAATGTGCAGTGGCAGTCAAAAAGCTAACTATGTTAGGAACCATTGGGAAAGGGATAGATAAAGTCAGAAAATATAATGCCACTATATAAATCCATGGTATAGCCACACTTTGAATACTGCATGCAGTTTTGATGGCCCAAGATATACAACCATCTCTACCAGCTAAGATTGGCTCCACGTTCAGAATCAGTACAGTAACTTGATGCACTGCCAGATTAGTTGTTCATTTTGCATCGTCATATCTGCACATTTCCCCTTATGTAAGCTCGGACCTCCTCAGGGTTAGCATTACCCCATGCCTTTCTAGCCTGTTGCATCTCTAGCACTGCTTATTTCCTGTGAAACATGTAGGAAATGTGTAAATTAGACACTAATCTAATCTAAAACACTTTTTTTTGTATACCAACCTTTATTTTGTACATTTGCTGTGCCTTAGAAGAATAAAGCTTCCTAGATCAACCTTCTTAAATCACTCTCATCTTGTTGATCTTTGCCTTAAATACATTTAACACAATTGTGTGTGTGTGAGAGAGGGAGATGGTTACAAGAGGACCCTAAATGAAAGGCATTGGGACAGATTCATCCATCATCTAATCTGAATGGAATCAATGATGCACCCCCAGAATGAATTTGGCCCACTGAGTTCAAATGTTACATTTGTACAGTAAATTGAAAGATATGTGTATTTGAAATACAAAGGTAAAATCAGATAAAATGTCCTTAGTCTATTTATTATAAAGTGCATAACTAATTTTCTTAGACCAGAATAAGTAAAACTCCCACTTACTGTTTAAGTTAATAATTAAAAGACCTTTCCCAAAGGTTAACTGAGTCCAGTTAGTTATTCATCTTAATTTAAAAATCGATGTACTAGGGATAAAAAGATATGGGAATTTAACTATTTCCTCATTCATCCATATATAGCATGACATTATATCTACAGACAGTAGCATGATGAACCAAGACACGAAAAGTAAAATATCACCAAACTTTCATGGCTGTATGAAAAAAAAAAGTATAACTGGGCTTCATACCATTAGCCATCCAACCCTATCAGTACCTCCTCACTTTTTTATCATGTAGTTTTCTATGGAAGGCATATCTATACAACTCATACAAATCAGACGAATAATACAGTTTTCCAAAACCCTGCGGCACTGCTCCAAAGGAAAGCAGCAGCCTTAGATATGTCTAGATGCCAAGGCACAAGCCGGGTTGCTTTCACTGTCTTTTACCTCCTGTAAGGTCAAAGATGTGTTGTCAATGAGTGTGTCAGCCAATAACTGCTCCCACACAACTCTCAGGTACCCAGATTAGAGCAGTGTCAATACAGTCGTTAGCAATCTTGATCAAAGATAAAATCTTGGGAAGAGAGAGGTTTTGGGAGAAGTGACAGGGAAATAAGGTGCCTTTTTCCCATTGGCTTTGAATAGGAGTTGAGTGCCCAACTCCCCTTTGCTCTTTTGAAAATCTCCCTTGAACATATATACCTACACCAGTGGTTCTCAAACGTTTTTTTTTTTCCAGACCACTTGAAAATTGATGGGAGTCTCAGAGGACCACTTAATGATCTTTCCAAATGTTGTTTGTACCGTTAGCTAACTATTGTAAAGTGCTTTGGATAAAAGCACTATATACAAAAAAAACCCCTTAATAATTAAGGGTTTTTTTGTTCTACAAATAAAAGCACACAACTCATAGTTTAATGTCAGTAGTTTTACTTTTCTAATGCGATGGATGTGCCCTCTCTCCTCTGCCGTGGCAGCCCCCGAGCTGGGGAAAGTAGGCCCTTTCTCTGGCCACTGCAGCCCTGCACATCCCAAATTCCCCCCACCCCCTCTTCTCACCCCACTGCCCCCTCCCACTTACTGCCTATTCCCCCCAAGGCCACCACCTCACCTAACATATGCATCTTCTCCAGGGTCCAGACACCTAATTAGTGGAGCCACGCCTGCATGGCTCCACTAATTAAGTGGGTGGCCCTTCATTCTCTCATGTGCAGCCACCCAGGCACGCACCTTAGAGGGAACTATCCGCGGACCACCTGAATGGAGCTCACAGACCGCTGGTGGTCCGCAGACCACAGTTTGAGAACCTCAGACCTAGACAAATACTTCAGAAAGTATCACTAAACATCCACGAAATTTAAAATCATGATGTATTGCAAGAATATCTAACTTGTCTCCAATTCAGCATTATGGAAAAACATCTCTGGTCTCTTTCCTTGTCTGAAAAATGCTCAGCAAAAAAATAGGATACTTCAGAAAGTGTGTTTCTGATGTCAGGCTTTACAAAAGATGACTATTTCCTTGAGGTCAGGTCTACATGATATTATATGAAGCACCAGACCTACACTTCTGTTAACTATGTTTCTTTATGCTACAAACATGCATAGACATTAGGTAATATTCTCTGGAAGTATTTGTTTCTTCTAGTCTATGCCAACTCTTCATTTCCTTCTCTTTGCTATTTAACTCACATCAATATGTTGGCCCTTTCTGATGCAGATTTTCCCACCAATAACTTTGCTGTTGTACTTCACTTTTTATCCATGTCCATTTGCCAGTTCTTTGTAGGACTAATGTCTCTAAAGAGCAGTTTTATCCAAGATAATACATTATTGCACCATAATGTATTGAGATGTAGGAAAACAATGACATATTATGATTGCTACACAGTCTGTAAAGGACTAATTCCTTATCTTGGTGTTGTTTGTATTAGAAAGGATAGCTGGGAAAAAATTGATCCACCGCTTCATATTGTTAAAATCGATACAATTCCCTATTAAACACCACCTCTATCTATATCCCCCAACTTTCTCTCTCTCTCTCTCTCTCTCTTTTTTTTTGTGTTTTGCACTTTAATAGTAACTTTTCTTTTACCATTTGGGATAAGGATCAAGTCCTGACAACTTTGTGGAGGTGACAAGATATTTGAAATATTTATGTATTCAGATTTAAAATAATAGATGCCCATCATAATTAATGATACAATAAAATCGCAGCAGCATTTAAGTAATCGTTTCAACAGAAACTCCTTTCCAACCCTTGATCACTGTGGGAAGCATATCCTCAACCCGCTCCATAGAGCCTATCAAACAGACATCCTTGCAATGTGCCTGGAAGGCCATCAAGTTCCAACTATTTCAGAGCAAAGATAGGACCAGAGGCTAAAATAGGGGAAGAACAAGTTAAAAATTACTTGGACAAGTTGGATGTCTTCAAGTTCCAGAGTCTTCACAAAGATTGCCCCTCTCTGGTCTAATGAGGGGTTCTAGCTCAGGCAGCCCTGGAGCTGTGGTAGGAAGGGAGATTTGCCTGAAGGTAATGCTACTGATTCAGAAGCTGAATCATTATTAAATTCCATTGTTAATGACTCTGAATAAATGCTAAATAACTGTTGTACCTAATACGATCTCTTTTTCAAATGGATTCTATGCCTAGGTGCAATATTTTACATTATAATATAAATCTGTGTTAGCTATATGTTTAACTTTACTGCTTTTGTTTTGTTTATTAATACCTCAGAACAAAGTTCGTAGGCCTTTGCAAAGGAAGCTGGGTCAGAGTCATATGGATTTTTTCTCTTCTCTTGTCAATAAATATGTATTAATTGATATTAAGTGTGATTTTTTTAAAAAATGTACAACAGATACACAACACTTAAGCACTTGAAATCCTCAGTATAGCACCAGGTAGAATTCATGGAAGAGACTTTCAAAGACACAACTGGGAGAAAGGCACCTAATGGATAAGCTGGACACCATGTGTCACAATACTAATCATTGTCAAAAAACAGGCAAAGAATACTTGTGACTGCGAGATCTTTGGGGCAAATTCTGCTATCTTATATGTGTGCAAACCCATTCACTTCAATGGGACTGCATGGACATAACTGAGAGCAACATTTGTCCCTCCAAAACTATCAAAGTTCTTGGCCATTTGCAGTCCATAACCTGATGATAACAATATTGCAGGCTCGTGTCAGGAATGTAATTCAGTCATTTTCAGTGCTTCCTGTCTCTGTCTCTGAGGACTAGTAACCTTTGCTTTAACAGTATGGCTACATTATCCTAGTTTTTCTTGCCATTACTAGGCTGTTTTTCTTTCTTTTGAGCACTATGAGTCATTTCCTTAAGTTTTTGCTGTTTTGGCTGCAGCATTTTAGGATAGCAGGTAACTGCCAATGATCCTCTTCTCCACTTTGGTTTTAATTCTTTCGGGTACTAGAACCATTTTTTGTATCCTGTTATATCCAAGGGAATTCATATAATAAACACACGGGGCCAAATCATCAACTGACGTAAATCATCCTAGCTCCACTGATAGCATAACTTTGTTGATTTTAATGAAGTTTATACTAGCTGAGGGTCACGTTTGATCAGAGTACTGTACAAACAAAGTCTTTGCTGACTACTAGGGCTGTTTTCCTTGGCTTTAAAAAATAAAAACAAGGTTGCATGACTAAACTGTAAGGAAGAAATGTTAAATATTGTTTCCTTGAGATGCATTTTGACTGCTCAATGATCCTTTGAGCTTCTTTTACATCTCCCTCCTGAATACAGATGGTTTCCTGAATCAGGGACTACAAAATGGATTTCCATTACTGTTGTTATACTGTTGTTATACTGATCCACAAGGAGAGGAAGCAAGACTTGAACACTGAATACATTGCAAACTAATTTTTACACACAACTTTAAGGAAAAGGAAAAATTCTTGGTTCACTTTTGAAAAAAAAATCATTACAATTGACTGGTTCTACTCATCAATACTTGGTGTGCTCACTAGATACCACTTCATAATGAATCTGGGGATTTCCAATTATCTTTAAGAGAATACTATTGTACAGACCCTGATCACTCAGAAAAAGACATAGAATTTACCAAACAAAATTCCCAAACGTATAACTTTCTGCTTAGTGGAACTCCACATTATGGCAAAGATGAATATGACCCATTGAATAGTATCTCATTAGCACAGATTTTGCTTAAGCATAAACCTTATGATTTGCATAAAAATGATATACTTTGCCTATTTCTTAGCAAACATAACAGCAGACTGTGGTAGTGAGATCTCACATTACCCACAATATAATTTTTGCAAAAAGTACATTTTAGTTGAATATTCTGAAATAATTTCAAGTAATTAATACTAAACTGCAGTTGCCAAAATAAATTAACCAAGTGTAGCTTCTAATACATTTCCCTTTGTAAAATTGCTTATTTATTTATTAAGTTAACAAATTCAATAAGTTGCACAGAGTTTCCCAATTACTGGTATCAGCATATATCAAAATTACTAAAGATAGTTAAGACCTAGGCAGACTGCGAACAGCTACAAAAGGATCTCTCAAAACTGGGTTGCCCAGTCTCTCAAGACTGGGCAACAAAATGGCAGATGAAATTTAATGTTGATAAATGCGAAGTAATGCACATTGGAAAGCATAATCCCAACTATACATATAAAATGATGGGGTCTAAATTAGTTGTTACCACTCGAGAAAGAGATCTTAGAGTCATTGTGGATTGTTCTCTGAAAACATCCACACAATGTGCAGCGGCAGTCAAAAAAGCGAATAGAATGCTGGGAATAATTAAGAAAGGGATAGATAATAGGACAGAAAATATCATGTTGCCTCTATATAAACCCATGGTACACCCACATCTTGAATACTGTGTGCAGATGTGGTCGCCCCATCTCAAAAAAGATATATTGGAATTGGAAAAGGTTCAGAAAAGAGCAACAAAAATGATTTGGGGTATGGAATGGCTTCTGTATGAGGAGAGCTTAATAAGAAAGGGACTTTTCAGCTTGGAAAAGAAATGGCTAAGGGGAGATATGATTGAGGTCTATAAAATCATGACTGGTGTGGAGAAAGTAGATAAGGAAGTGTTGTTCACTACTTCTCATAACACAAGAACTAGGGGTCACCAAATGAAATTAATAGGCAGCAGGTTTAAAATAAATAAAAGGAAGTATTTCTTCACACAGCGACAGTAAACCTATGAAACTCCTTGCCAGAGGATGTTGTGGAGGCCAAGACCATAACAGGGTTCAAAAAAGAACTAGATAAATTCATGGAGGATAGGTCCATCAATGGCTATTAGCCAGGAAGGGCAGGAATGGTGTCTCTAGCCTCTGTTTGCCGGAAGCTGGGAATGAGCGACAGGAGATGGATCACTTGATGATTACCTGTTCTGTTCATTCCCTCTGGGGCACCTGGCATTGGCCACTGTTGGAAGACAGGATTCTGGCTAGTTGGACCTTTGGTCTGACCCAGTAGGTCCATTCTTGTGTTCTTATGTTCTTATCGCAATCACAAATACTACGTGCAGGTCATACAAACACCCATAGCAGCATTTATAAAGCCTGTTGGAAATACAGCTCATCTCTGGGGGGAACCCCACAAAATGCCAAATAAGCTAAGCAGCACTGTACGAACAGTAGAGCTTGTGCTCAACCTTTCAAGACTACCGTACCTCTTTCAGGAGTCTGATTTGTCAAACCCCAACATACATTAATAGATTAGGTGTCTTACTGATCAATTTTAATACAATGACAGGTATAATGTGCTATGTCATACCTCAAAATAGGCTTTGAATGTTGTACACCTGTGTATGGTATATAGCAATGGTTCTCAACCTTTCCAGACTACTGTACCTCTTTTTGGAGTCTAATTTGTCTTGCGTTACCCCCATGTTTCATCTCACTTAAAAACTACTTGCTTACAAAATCAGACATAAAAATACAAAAGAATCACAGTCCACTATTACTGAAAAATTGCTTACTTTCTAATTTTTACCATATAATTATCAAATAAATCAATGGAATATAAATATTGTACTTACATTTCAGTGTGTAGTATATAGAGCAGTATAAACAAGTCACTGTCTGTATGAAATTTTAGTTTGTACTGACTTCGCTAGTGCTTTTTATATAGCTTGTTGTAACATGAGGCAAATATCTAGATGAGTTATTGTACCCCCTGCAAGACCTCTAAGTACCCCCAGAGATACGTGTACCCCTAGTTGAGAACCACTGCCCTAAAGCAATGGTGTCTGATCTCTTTTGCTTGGCAGCCAAACATGTTTCTTCAAACAGGTCAAGAGGACACAATCAATACCTCGGAGCAGACACTCTGTCCTGTTCCACTCCCTTTTCTCCAATCAGAAGATGTAAAAGGAAACTACCTGAAAGGCCCCTGTGGGGATTCCCCTGACATCAGAGTCCCCAGAGGGTCTAGAGTTGATACAGGCAGCTTCTAAGCTTCCCTTCCCACAGCACAAGGAGTGTGCCAGAGGTGGGAAGTAGCTAGAAAGTGCTGAATTCCAGCTGGCACCAGCTTGAGCATGGTCCCAGGTTACTGTAATTTGGGATAGGGAGAGAATCAGGGAGCTGCAAGTTGATGTTGTTTCTCAGCTTCTCCTTTCCCCCACCCCCTTGCCCGGGTTGCCCTGTGTAACCATGTGTGGAAGAGAATCCATCCTTTGCTAGGTACTCCCCTAGGCTCTGACAGAGATATTTGAACTCCTACACTCACATTAGAGGTGAGGCTTCCAGGGAAGGTTGTGGGAAAAGCAATACCTCCTACCTCTTCCCTTTAGCAATAGGAAATCACAAGACATGATTCAGAGAACACACATCCAGTTTATAAACAAATACACATCTTCTTCCAAACAGTTACCCTCAAATTCACAGTTTAGACTGGCCTCTGGGCCACAGATTGGGCAAACCTACCTTAAGTGGTTTGGTACCTGGTGACCTAAAAGATCATCCCCTGGACATTACTGTCTCAGATGAGCTGAGCAGTTGAAAAAGGGAGGAGGCCACCAGGAGGACATTCTCCATGAGAGGGACTGGGGTCTGGAATTTACTCCCTTGTGGTTTACCAGAGTCTGGGTTTGTTCACATTCAGAACACATGGAAAGGCCCATCTTTTCTCCCGGGAATTTGAGGGCTGGGTGGGTTTTACAACTGTTTGGGACGGCTTTTATTTGCTGGTATCTTAGGTAGGCATAGAAGAGCATTCCCTTATATTGGGCCAGACTGTGATCCCCTAGACACTGAAATGAATGGCAGCTATCTGTGGAGTGAGGTGAGTAAAGGTACCACAGTCCAGCCCATTTTCACCTGTTATTTTTGCAGAGCCTGTATGGGTGTTAATTTGTTTTAAAAATCCAAATAAATAAATACAATAAGGCAGGCCAAAGAGCCATAACATATATCTACAACCAGCAGCAACAATAAAATCTCACCTAAAATAACCAAAACCCAGCATTAATTTCCTCCCATAAAATATTCATATATCATTTTTAATTCAATATTCCCCCTTTTCTTTTTCCATCCCCTATCTCAGAACCCTGAGGCTATTTTCTGGTTGTAGTCCTCCTACGATTGTCTGAAGCATCCTGGGTTTGTAGAGTGTGGAAATGGCAGGCATAGATAGCCCTTGCAAATGCTGCAAGTGCCTGATGCACCTGGCTGAGTCACATGCAGACTGGGTTGGCTGCTACCTGGTGAACCCTTTGCACCCTACCTGACTCCTGACAGCATGACACGGACTTGACCCCTACATGTAATCTGAGCGGGTCTTCAACCATAATCTCAGGCTAGGAGGTTCTCCTCTTCATGCCATAAATGGCCAAATCAAAGTGAACAGGAGACTAGGTTTAGCAGGGAGAGGGGAAGGAAAAAGGAAAGGAGGGGAGCACAATTGTTCCCCCTTCTGTGTGCAGCCAGTATTTAGCTTCACAGTGCAGCTGCTGCCATGAGACGGGCCATAAATCCACTATTTAGTGGTTCTCACTGCCCTGCTAATGCTTACTCAGGCCTAGTACTGGACCCAAACACTCTCTAGCAATGATCCCCTATGGATCCATATTTTGGGGCTCCATGAGATTCAGATCATACTCAGGATTCATGGATTCTGCTTAATTTTTCCTTCATGGTAGCCATTTCACCCCCATTTGTGTATCATGCAGTAGACTTTCTATATAGGTTAGGTCAGATTAAAGCTATGTCAAAAGTCCTTTTTATTTATCTATATAGCTATGTTTTTCTGAGATTTGTAGCGATTATGTATATAAGTGGTAAGGAAAAGAGACTAGAATGAAAAAAGGGAGGAAAGAATGTAGGAAAATAGGAGCAATATGCCAAAATGAGAAAGATCCTGTTATTCTTTTCTTTGATCAAGCTACTAGCCACACAAAAATGGCCAGCATAAGTTATGTGCCAAAGTCAACTTCAACTGATGTTCTCTCTCGCCATCAGATCCAATATCTGCCAACTTCCTCCCATTCTCCCCAGTTGTATCCACATATAATATTGTTTTAACCATTAAGAATGTGGTTTTCTACTTAGATTAAGTTCTCTGTGTAACTCACATTTTATCCCTCTGTTGAAATATATGGGAGAAATAGAATATTTTTATACAGTACATGACACTATGCTGTATATATAATCAGTACAAATTGTAATAACCAAAACTGGGTGGGTTTTTGTTTTTTTGCCAATTTATGTGGACTTAAATAAAGAAGGAAAGGGTCTTCTTTTTATTTTCAGTAGAAAACCACATCATGAAGGGGGCTTATTTCCAATTTAAAGGAAATGGTTAGGAACTAAATTGGATAAATCATTTTCAAAAAGTCCCATAATCTCTTTTATTGTTTACATGGCTGATGAAAAAAATACTGCTATACAATACGCTGTGTGATATATACGGTAGTCAGATATGTGGAAAAGTAGGCGCCCTCCTTGGCTCTAGTTGAGAGATTTGAGAAAATGCAAGGATGGTGAACTCCTACATTGAGAATCTAGGACTATACATTTCACCAGCTCATGGATGAATTCCGTGGAGCAGGGGCAAACAGGGTAAAAATACCCTAAGCCAGCTTTCAGAGGTGCTAAGCAACCGTAACTGCCATTCACTTCAAGAGGAATTACAGACACATTTCACTCTGAAAATCAGGCCCATATTGCCTACCTGTACATCTAGCATATCCCAGCCTCTATAGTAGCTAAAAATGTAGACTACTTTGGCTGCTGATGACCTGGGATGGAATGTCAGAGTCCTTTCAACTTCAAGCCGATTTGATGTGAGCACTGACCTCTTCCCCATGTGTGGCACAGAGTTGGATTTGGGTAACATTAGAACTACACTGGATCACTTCCCTTTATTTATACTAATTTGTAAAATATGCCTTATGCCTCTTTTTATCTCTCTGAATGCATACAAAAAACTGAATACAACCATGAAATATACGACTCTTAACCATGAAGGAAAATTATATTTCCCTCTCCAATGAATATCCTTTCAAACTATCCTACAAGCAAATTCTTGGTAAGAGATATGGGCATCACACTGTGTCCTGATGGGTTTCATTTGCTGTCAAATCACTGGGACTCAAGTGCTAGAGTTGATGGCTCACCATTAAGAATGTTTTGCTACCTGGATGTTTAATAAATGTCAAATTTTAAGTGCTCCAAAAGACATACTGCCAGGATGGTGCCTGGGAAACAAGTAGTGTCCCAAGCAGCCAGAATCCAACCCATATGAGGCTTCATAAATCAAAGTCAACACCTTGAATCACACCTGGAGGCAACTAGAACACCGGTGCAGCTCCTGAAGAAGCGACTTTCCACATTTATTACAGCTAACAGTGGATAACAGCTGAGCAATCCTTTTCTAAATCAGTTGTAACTTCTGATCTGGCTTCAAGACTATTGTAAAGTGCATTACAATAATCCAATTTAGAAGTCACAAAGGTCTGGACTGCAATGATGAGGTCCGGAACTGAAAGGAAGGATCGCAAACTTTGCAGAGTTCAAAATAAAATATGGTGCACTTTGGCATTGACAGCACTTCAGATTCCAGCAAGAGATAGGGGTCAAGAACAGCCCCTAAACTGTACACTCCTTGAGAAAAGGCAAACCACCATTAACTGAAGTGGAACTATCCCTGCCAAAAGCTCAAAATCTTTCTCCCGATGTCCCAGTAACGATCATCTTTCAGTTCACTTTTATGTCAGTCTAAATTTCGGCCTCGCAGTGATGTAAGCACAGGCACTGCACTATCCAGATATGATGGCAATGACTTCAGCTGTGTTTCATCTGCATACTGAAGACACTATAGACCCAATTGCCTCACTATCTCCATTAATGCCTCCTCATACTTGTAGCAAAACAGAGGTTTGAGGAACCCCATACCAGAGATACCTAAGAGCAGTTATGAATTACTGTTAGCATTATTATTAGACAAGCCTTCAGACAGGATGCAACAAGGGCATAAATGCCCAGAACCACACTGTGGGATGCTTCAGATAAGAAAGAAAGGGACCACTCTAGAACAGTATTAGTGTCCTCTTGACCATCCAAGGACTAAAATCAAGAGATCAAAACTTTACACTCGGTGGTTTCAAAAGTTACTGTCAGATCTTAAAGCCTCAGCATCTACAACTGATCATTGCCAATCACCATAGTGATGATCTCCCATCATATCATAGAATCATAGATGTTACAGACAGAAAAGTATTTTAAGTCATCCATTCTATCCTCCTGCTGGCATATAATGAATTGAGTCCACAATACACATTGTGGAAAGGCAGATACATCAGCTGAAGACTTGTCAACATGGGAAATGTTTCCAGTTATACTAGTATAATTATACCAATATAGTTAAATCTCTGTAGTTATACCAGTATAACTCCCTGCATGGACACTTTTATTCTGGAATACGAATGGCTTTTCCCAGTTTTGTTTAAACTGCTTCCAAAAAGACATAAACTAAATCACAGTTTACTTTATACTGTTATAACTTTTCCATGTAGACAAGTCCTGAGTATATTTATTGTATAGCTTTTTTCCTTGATCTAGATGGCAATCAGTTATGCCTTGAAGTTTGAGGATTGATAACCCTTATTTTTTTAAATCCTAACTAGTGTTACCACAGATACATTCTTTTTCATATAAATGCATATTATTTTACTGAACCTTGATAAGCTATTTGCTTAAAGGGACATGTAGAATTTAAAAATCCTGGGCCAGTTTCTTAGGTGGAGTTATGCTAATTTGCATCACCTGCTGCATCCCCATGTGTTGTAAACAAACACTTTTCTTAACCTATATTACTACAAGTTAGAGTATCAAAAGTGAAAGGCATTTAAAAATTTAGTTTATGTCCCACTACTAATGCTTTTTATTTCCTTTTTGCGCTTCTCTCAGTTTCACAATGAAAAATCAGTGAAGTCAATTTCAGGGTGTTTGTTTGTTTGTTACACCTTCTGCATTATTTGGGTTTTCAAAACTGCAAATGTAACGTAGGAACATTTTTTATGGAGCTTAGGTTTTGAAAGTTTAGACTGGGGGCCAATTTTAAAGTGACATCCCTTTAATTATGTTATTACTTAATTTTTGTATTTTGGAGCAGATTAATTGAGATCAGGTAGTTGACCTTTTCACTATTCATAATTTTATATCATCTTATTATATCTGCTCTTTTTGTTCTCTTTCCTAAAAGTCATATAAGCCCTGATCCTACAAACATTTAAATGTGTGCTTATTGTTTGAGAAAACTATGGCCCCAATCCTGCAATCACTGTATTGACATATAGTCCCCACACCCTGTGCTTCTAATCCTATTCACTGACTTCTCTGGGGATGTCCTATTTCTGCTTGCCCCTATGATAAGGCATCTTGGCAGGTGGGGATATAGATCCCCTCTTTCCTAATAATGGGGTATCTCCACTTTTGCTGGGATCCTCCTGCCCCTCCTCCTCAGATTAAAATCCCTCTGCCCCCCTGCCATGGGTAGCTCCCTCCAGGATGAGGATCCCTATACCCTTCTGATGGGGGTATCTCCCCACTGAGATGGGAATCACCCATACTCTCATTATGGGGTCTCTTCCCTCCCCAATAGGAATCCCTCTATGTCCATTGTTGAGTGTCTCCCTTAAGGTAAGGATCCCCATGATGGAGTGCAACCAGGGTTGGGGATTTATCTGCATTATGAGGGGGTGTCTTCCCTCGGGTTAGGGTGTTCCCCTACCCCATGATGAAGTGTCTTCCCCTAGTGGGAGGCTCACTCTACTCTCCATGGTAGACTACCCACTCCAAGAGAATGGGGATCCCTCTGCCTCATGATGGGGTGTGTCTCCCATGCAGGATAAGGATACCCATACTCTAATGATGGGGTTCTCCCTCTGGGATGGTGATCCCCCCGACCGGTGTCTCCCACTCCATTTTCCATGGGGATCCTCCACCCCATGAAGAAGTGCCCCCAGGATAAGGATCTCTCTGCCCCACCGATGGGGTGTCTTCCCCGGGGTTGGGGGATCCCCTGCTTCCATCATAGCGTGTTCCTCCCGCCCCCATGGTGATGGGGTCTCTCTGGGACGGGGATCTCCTGCCCCCCGGTGATGGGGTGACCGCGCTCCCAGGAGGGGCTGGGGATCCCAGTGGCCAGTGCTGGGTGCCCCTTACCGCGATCCCGGCCCCGCGCCGCCAGGCTCACTCCACACCCATGCCGGGGCGGGGGGGTCTCCCTCCCCCGGGATCCCCTGCCCCCTCCCCCGGCCCGGGGATATCCCCTGCCCCTCCCGGCGGGCCGCGGGCTGCCCAATAGAGGCGGAGATGCTGTGCGGGCTGCGGGCGGGGTGGGGGCGCCGCAGAGCCGCGGCCGGCCCGGGGACTGGCGCACTCGGCGGGGAGCCGGAGGCAGAGGCGGGCGCAGGCAGCGGCGCCGGGGCCGGGACTCTGGCAGGCAGCGGCTGGGATGAGGCGGGGGGGCGGCTGTGGGGGCAGATAGCGTCCCGCGGGGAAGCGGCCGAGTGGGGCTCGGAGCAGAGGCGGGGGCCGCCCGGCAGCGCCATGGCGGCGCAGTGCGACCCGCTGAGCGGCTACCTGCCGCAGCCGCTCTCCGACCCGGGCTCCAACAGCGAGCGGAGCGCCGACTCCCCGCTGCCCGGCTCCGAGGAGGACTCGGCCGGCCTGCGGCCCCTGCGCAGCCCCGAGTGGGGCGAGGAGCGATTCCGGGTGGACAGGAAGAAACTGGAGGCCATGCTGCAAGGTGAGCGGGGGGCGCGGGGGAGCCCCTGGGCCGGGGCCGCGGCGGCGGGAGGGGAGCGCTGTCTGCCGCTGCTGGGCTAGCGGGGGCTGGCGTTGGGGAAGCCGCGTCCCCGCAGTGGGCTCCAGCGGGTCCCCCTGGCGCGAGGCGGCTGCTCTCTCCCGGTCCCCTGGCAGGGGGTGCCCAGCCGCTGTCCCGGGGCCTGCCCCTCTTGCTGGGAAGGGCTAACTCCAGCTGTGGACTGGCCTCTGCCTCCGCGGGACCCCCCAGGAGCCGGGACACTCGCTGTTTGACCCCGGGGTGGGGTGGGGGGCGTAGCTGGGATGTTCCAGTGTCTGCGCTTCTCCTCAAAGCGGCCCCTAAGAGACAGCGCTAGGAACGGTCCCCAGAGAGACCGCTTGAAAAATCCTGGCTCTGAAACTTACTCCCCACCCCCTCCCCGTTCCTGTTCCCTAGCACTTCCCATCCCAGATGTGGATAAACTCGCTGCTGTCTGCAGATGTCAGGGCTTGCAAACCGAGCTCCTCTTGGGGTGGGAAGGGATTCTTTCATAAAGCGGTGGAGACTGAGTTCTAGTGTTTTTTTTTTCCATGGGACCCTCTTGCAAAATTCATCTTAAATTACCCTCAGTTCGTAAAAATCTCACTTGCTATTAATACAGGTGTCAAATTCTGCCCCTAACAACATCACTTCGTAGCTCTGTGATTTCACCAGCAGCATCCTAACTATAAACGCTATTAGCATTACTGGTATTGAAATAAAGCCTTGCTCTACGGTGAAAACTGTAAAAGAGGTTGTAATAGGTTTTAAGGTAATCATGAATGTCGTGGGCTGCTGGAAATACTTTAAAAAAACAAAACCAAGCTTTCAGCTCATCTAAAGCATTTCAGATTTTTCAGGAATACAACAATGTTTTGCTACTTAGCAAAGTGAGCTTTCATAAAATGAAAGGTTTCAGAATTGCAAGCAAACATTCCATTTCTGGAGTTTTTTGAATATGAGAGGCCTTTAAATAATGACTATATTCTAATTTGATCTAGATATTTTTCTAATATTTTTTCTGTTTTAGGAGTATTGCAGTGTAGTTTTTTGAACTGAATATTATCCATAACATATCGCTAAAATAATACACCTAATAGTGTAGTGCTCTTAAGGCAAATGATTTAGAGGTTATTTTAAGTGAAAAAATTTTAGTAACTTATTAGATACACATGAGTAGTAATGTTTGATAATGTTTGTGTTAGGGTTAAGATTTGTTATACATTTGTCTGTATTATTTGTTGTGATGAAATCTCTTGCATTTTGTTCCGCTGTGTTCTGAATTATGTCACTCTCTGTGAAAGTTAAGTAAATAGGTTTTGAAAAAATATTAACATATAAATAGAAAATATTGATTTAAAGATGGATGTAACACCATGTGGGGTATCCTTTACAGCTGTGTAATTTATTTAGCTTTTCTAATACCTTTTGCTCTATTCCAGTGAGAATGGAGCTGAGTTGCAAACTGTTAACTTAAAATTTCAGGGAGGATAAAACATATTTGAATTGAATGAGAGCGATTATGGAACTTTTAAAAAGTGTCATTTTATTTTCTTAAATGTTTAGTTTAGCATGCATTTAGCATGGTCTGTACAAGCCACATAATTTTATGGCCACTTATAATTGTGTGATGTATAAATACTGTATACTTTTTCTTTTTCAACTCTTAAGGCTGCATTTTTCAAAAATCATAACAGGGGACTGATAGCTCTTCATCATTTATGTATTATTTCACGAATGAAAATATTTGCTTTTACGCATGAGAGCAGTCATTCTAAATCTGTAAACATAGTGCTTTTTATTACCTTCTGAATTACTTGAAAGTGCACTGAGTAACTTAAAGCAACGTTAGAAAATGTTATCATTGACAACAGGAAAACAAAATGGAAGAAAAAAATCTGGTCCCATAATTCATATTCCCTGAATATGATAGTTTACAATCAGTATATTGGAATTTTGTAATTTAAAATAATTAATTAAAGTTGGAAAAATGGTAGAGATTGAGGATGAGATAAGGAAGAAATGAATTCCAAGTAAATGGACTATTTTTGGGGATATGTTTTGGGGAAAACATTTTATTTTAGCTATAGTTATGCCAGTAGTGAACCAAGTCCTAAAAATAAAAGGTGTGGGTTTTTTTGTTTTTGCTTTTTAAAGAATCTGTCAGCTAAAATTGTTCAGTTAATTTCCTGAAAATGTTTTACTCATCATGACCATCACAAAACTTCTGTTTAAATTCTTTAAGACCAGTGGTGGTCCGAAGGGAGTGGTGGGGGGGAGGAAAGAGGATGCTGGATGAAATAACTAGGTAAACTGGATTGTCTGCCCAAAAACTGTGGTATGACTTGCTGATTATAATGTTTGGAATTCGTTTCAAATGAGATTCCCTCTCCTGGGGGTAGGTTAATCTTTAACCAGTTAATATTTTGTTACTAGTAGAGAAATCTCATTATGTAATAAAGAGTGCAGAGAAGCATACAGTTTTTGTTATAACTAACTGAATTAATTCTAAACTTGTGCTCATCAAAGATGTCTTAAAATTAAAATTTTAAATTGAACATAGACACTCAAAAGAGGAGCTATTTGTGAAGAAAGGTCACAAGTTAAAAGTGCTATAGGAAAATTGAAGGTTTTCTTCACTTTTTCTCCACCAGTAAAATAAACTTCCATTACCTCATCCCACAGCCTGTGTCTTTCTACTGCCTGAGGTGGTAAGGGTGGGAGGGTAAAATAAACAGAATCCAGACTGACTATATAGGTGTGTCATCCAGTGGTTAATGAATATGTATAACTTAAGAGAAAAAATCGTGATGTTGTATGTTGTTTCAGCTAGGATGCATGTGCCATAGATTGTTTAAATTGTATCCCCCACTCAGCAGTATATTGAACAATAGCATATTGAATTCACAGTAACAAAAACATTTTCAATGTAAAAACTCTGACTTCCATCATATTGAATTAATTTTTGTAAATTGGTATTGTTGCAGGAAAAAATAGATGACTTAGGAAATGGAATAAAGAGACAAGCGTAATAAATTAGTCTTTTTCCATCAGAGATGAAAGATTGGTAAAATTAAATTTGTTGGAAAAATTCAGAAAAGATGCTATGGAATAAAGTTACATCTTAAATTGATAGTTTATACTCACAGCACTTCCACCGAAGTATCTCAAAATGCTTTACAAACATGAACAAAATCTCTTGACCCTGCTGCATGCTGCTATGCTCCTTTTATAGATGGTTAAGTTAAACACAGACAGTGAGTGAGTTTGCCAAAGTGCCCCAGCAAGTCAACGGTAGAGCTGGGAATAATACCTAGAAATCTATGTTCACATGACTATGATCCAGCTTCTAAACAATATTGACCCCCCCCCTTTTTTTGTGTGTATTGGAGATGACCATCCAGTGAAAGTATAAACTTTGACTTACCAGGGTTCCTACTGGTCTTTGGAACAGAACTACTCTAATGCCTTAGAAATACACCAATAGGAACATATTAAATAGCGCATATGGTCAGATTTCCTTTTTGTTATGTCCAGTGTTATTGCTTGGTACTCCTAATGACGATATAATATACATTTAGTGAAACTCTGTTTTCTATACATACTTTACTATATACTCTATAAAGCATGGTGTACAGATTGTTTTATGTTGAACATTTTTCATTGTAGATCTGTGAACAAATCTCATTAGACAATTTTTGCAGAAAGGAAGCAGGAGTCAAACAGTATATCAATGATTCAGTAGTGACATATTGGAAGAAAATCTTTTATAATACATTTGATGTTGCTGTTGTAAACTAAATCTTAGTGAACACTCAATGAAATTAATATTTTGGAATGATTTTCTTAATTATTTTTGTGTGTCTATCACCATAACAGCTGTGCACTACAAAAGATTCAATTTGCAGAAAGTTGTCCAAAAAGTGTAGTCTGACTAAGGCAGCAGCTATGAATAGATCTACAGACCAGATGGCCTTAATATTAAACAAACAAATAAATAAAAACAAAACTCAAACAGATAAACCCCAACATACATTAATAGATTAGGTATAATGTGCTTTCTATGTCATACCTCAATATAGGTTTTGAATGTTGTACACCCGTGTATGGTATATAGCAATGGGCTCTCAACCTTTCCAGACTACTGTACCTCTTTTGGGAGTCTAATTTGTCTTGTGTTACCCTGAAGTTTCATCTCACTTAAAAACTACTTGCTTACAAAATCAGACATAAAAATACAAAAGCGTCACGGCCTACTATTACTGAAAAATTGCCTATGTTCTCATTTTTACCATATAATTATAAAAAATCAATAGGAATATAATATTGTACTTACATTTCAGTGTATAGTATCTAGAGCAGTATAAACAAGTCATTGTATGAAATTTTAGTTTGTACTGACTTCGCTAGTGCTTTTTATATAGCCTGTTGTAAAATGAGACAAATATCTAGATGAGTTATTGAACCCCTGCAAGACCTCCAAGTACCCCCAGGGGTACACATACCCCTGGTTGAGAACCATTGGTATATAGTATATATATATCTTGTATATTTATGATGTGTCTGACACTGTAGTATTACAGTAGTAAAAATTAACATTTTTAGAGAAGTATAGTAGGAAAATTCTGTAGATATCATAATGTTACTTATTTTTCCCTATCCTCTCTTGCAATGTGGGAAAATATTAGAATGTGTCTCTGTCAAGACATCCCATTTACTGCCTTCTTTAAAAAGCAAAACACAAACAAAAAACAAACAAGCAAGCAAAAATATCTAAACACACCAAAACCTAGACCCCTTCATGTTTAAGTTCTCACATTTGTGCCACAGTCCTACTTGACGGGACTCCTTTTTGATCCAATAGATACTCACTTTTTAATATGCTCATTGTTGTCAACAGTGTTGTTGTTGAAACAGTTCAGAAGTACTTTACATCTGGATAGGTCACTGTTAGGTGCATTGCCTTGTACTCATCTAGGGAAAAGGCAGAATACTGTAGTTTTGAACCCTGAAGCCCCTAGAAATTTGCCATTGGTCACCCCCTGGGTTTGCTTGCAATAGAACACTGTAGTGAGGTAGAATGTGAATTGAGGTAGTTGAGGTTCTTTGAGTTGGTCCCCATGGCCAGTTAATATAATGTTGAACATGACTTGCCCCTGTCTATGCTGATGAATCCCCAAGATTGTGGTCGATCTTGATTAATTTTCAAAAAGGCAATCCTTATTTGACTGTGTACAGACTTTGTAAAAAGTAATTGATAAGGCATTATTGACTAATTTTTAGGCATTGATGATAACATTTCATTCAGAATTAATATGAAATGTCTATAAAAATCATTCAAATAATTGTTGGTAATTTTGCATAGCTTTTTTTTTTTTTTCATCCTCCTCCCTCTTTCCAAACTCCCAATGGGCACAGTTTTTCTTCTTAGATTCTTTCATCTGATTAATTATCCTCTGGCTGATTGGCAGACTGTTTGTTGCCTGCAAAAATGAATGCTCACAAACTGGGAATACCTTTCTCCAGAGTAAATATCAGTCCTTTCTGACGGGGGTAAGGCAAAAACTTTAATAGTGATGTAGCTCTAATATTTCCAACAGTTCATCTTAATAAAGTTGCTTCTAAATTAGAGTCTAATGATCATATTTCTTTTGCATTTTGAATCAATACTTTTACTGAAAATAAAATGCCTGAGACTACTTTGTTCAGAATTTATGCTGGTGGATGATTGTGTCTAATATACTTCAGCAATAATTCAAACAAGGCCTGGTTATTCTATATTTGATCATTTACATATTTGTTTTCTATTCTCAAATTATCTTTCATGCAAAGCTTTCAGGAATTGGATAAAGAAAATACATTCTTTTCAGTAATTATACAAACAGGTATGAAAGTTTTCTTCTCATACTACTGACATTCCTATAACAGAGTCTATTTTGCTGCCAGGGTAATACTGAATTCTCTGTTAATACCTTTTCGCTTTACCATTTTGATTTCATTTATTTTGCCTATGATACTTTAGGTTTGGCTGTCTGAAATATTGAAAGTCCTAGAGAACGAAGACTAGGACTACAAAAATCCTAGAAAGATGTGTTGATGCTCAGCCCTTATGCTTTAATACAGTGCTTCTCAAACTTTTTTTTTTCACGGACCACTTGAAAATTGCTGAGGGTCTCGGTGGACCACTTAATGATCTTTCCAAATGTTGTCTGTACTGTTAGCTAACTATTGTAAAGCGCTTTGGATAAAAGTGTTATATAAAAAAAACCCTTAATAATAAACTTTTTTTGTTCTACAAATAAAAGCGCACAACTCATATTTTAATATCAGTAGTCTTACCTTTCTAATGCGATGGATGTGCCCTCTCTCCCCCACTGCAGCAGCAGCCCCCAAGCTGGGGCTGGGAAGGAAGGGAATCTCTACCCTGCCACAGCAGCCGCAGGGCTGAGGCTGGGAAGGAGGGCCATCTCTCCCTGGCAGCCGCAGTCCTGGAGCTGGGGAAAGTCACCTCTTTCTCTGGCTGCTGCAGCCCTGCACATCTCAAATTCCCTCCAACCCCCTTTTCTCACCCCACTGCTCTCTCCCACTACCCCCTATTCCTCCCAAGGCCACCACCTCACCTTACATGTGCGTCTTCACTGGGGTTCAAACACCTGATTAGTGGAGCCACACCTGCGCGGATCACCTTAATGGAGCTCGCGGACCACTGGTGGTCCACGGACCACGGTTTGAGAACCTCTGCTTTAATACAGTCATGGTTTACAGCAGAAGAGTACTCATCTAAGACCCGAGTTTAGTAGTTTTTGTGCTAGGTAGGTGCTTTGTTGCACAATCAAATTCAACTAGTGGATGCCTGATTTTATAGGTCATTATAGTCCTTGTAGAGCTGGTAAATTGTATAGTATCTATAAATGTATATTGTAAAAGCTGGATTTAAATTGTGCAAGCTTCCTTTTTAGTATTTTTCATTTGGAAATGAACTGTTTTAATCTAAGGGGGAAAGATGCTTCAGTGATTGGCAAAGATAGAAAGTTATCACATAAACCAATGAGAATCTTAAGAAAAATGTATAGTAATGATAGCTATCAGCTACCTAGAATATGCCGTATAAAGAAACATTTTTGCCATCCTTTGATATAAAGAATGGTGTACTGTGTTGGTAATTTCAGTCATGGGCAGTTAGAATTCGACTGACTTAATGTTCTGACATTTGAAATGCCAAGTGTTGCTGGCAGGGGTGCAGAGCAGAAGATTCAATCTTCCCTGTAATAGTCTTTGCTAGCGAGAACCTCACACTGACTCATTAAGAAGAATAAAATTCAAGATACTATCTCTCTTTGTAGAGGCTTAAAAAGTTCTTCTACTAAAACCTCTCACTCTTGTAGTTTTTACTTTCCATTGCATAAAAAGTATTCTGGGTAAAGACATAGTAGTGTGGTAAGTGGAACCTTTCTGATAGCATTTTCTTTTGGTGTTAACATACATATAACCAAAAAGGTTTTAGATATTTTTCTAGCTTTTAACTCCCAAATGTGCTGACTAGACTTATAACCAAAAAGGTTTTAGATATTTTTCTAGCTTTTAACTCCCAAATGTGCTGACTAGACTTTATATATATATATATATATATATATGAAATTATTTTTGGTGACTTGTAGTTTAAAAATGTTCTTGCATTCCGTTAACAATTGTAATAATATCACTTTCTCAAGTTTCTGTGTTTTTTAAGTAGTACAACAGGCTATCATGGTTTGGCATGAACTGCTGAGTTAAGTATTGCTGGCTTGCACATTCCTTTTGGTTATATTATAATCTTTACCTCCATTGGAAAATATGCCCTGTTTTGAGTACTTATTTCAGGACGTTTGGCTTTGTGCCTGTCTGCTGTTTAGCAATGAAACATACTTGTTTCTTATTTTCAGATCTTTGTGTAGTAGAATTATTTGTGAAGTTCTTCTTAACAATAGTGAAACATCCACTTTAACTGCTTGACAATAGAAAATAGTGATGGGCAAAGCTCTAAATATCATATCTCAGATATTTTAATTTATTAAAAATAGTTTCTAGTTCTAAATATGTGAGTCATAATTAATATACTGTCTAAAGTCTGAGCTTCCCATTCAGTTAATTGCTGTAGAATCAGGAACTGTGTTTGTGATTAAATTTGCAAACTTAAAAGATGGTTTCTTTGAGACCTAGCCTTCCTTTCGAAAATTCCCACCTCTTGTGTGTAAGCCATGGAGTTATGAACATTTGTAGTGGACAAAACTACTTAATTGTGTTGAAATAGCTGAATGGGGAGATGTAAATGTATAAGTTTCATAGAATGGAATGAACTAGAATGTAGTAATTACTTTGACTTTGATCCCTACTGTACAATTATTTTAGTGGGATAATGAACTTCTACAAGCAGTGTGACATTTGGATCAGTGCCCTTGCAGGCCCGGGACTGAAAGTCCATTGAAATCAGCAGCAATCTTTACATTGACTTCAATGGGTTTTGGATCAGGCCCGTAAACACTTGGCTAGTTTCTTGAAGTCTGAAATATATTATATAAAAGTAGCAGTCCTTCCATGGTAGGTCTGATATTAATGCCCAGGTGTTCATTTTTCTAGTTTAGATTAACATGACCATTTTACATGGGGTTAGTAAGATGACCAGATACCGTGCTGCATTGATTTGCATAACTGATTTATGTGAAGTGGGTCTGATTTACCAATGATCTTGTTTTCATTTGGAAAGAATGTCAGTATAGAATTCCCCCACCCCCCAATAATGTGTTCTAAAAACCTTCTGTTTAGGTTTTATGTTGAGGCTTTGTTGGACATGCAGGAGGTATTTTTTGGTAAAGGCAAAAAGTAAGTAATCAACAGCATTACCTTCTTTTATTTTAAATGTAACATGCTTATTCACTTGGCAATGGAGTATAGTGAAACTTCAGCCTTAGACACCACTTTTCAACTTAAAAAAACACGGGAATCTCTAAAAAGTGACTGTCATCACAGCTCTAGATCACCTGCTTGCTGATGTGATCTTAATAGTTTCCTGAATGCACAGGGAAGTGGCCATGGTGGTAGCAGTAGTGCTGTGACTGTCCCCTTTTTCATCCTTGCTGTGAAGGATCTGAGTATTCAGCCAGCATTGTGGTGCCAGATTGGCCAATAATGCTTACGTTAGGGTTGTCAACTTTTTAAAATAATCCTGGTGTGTGTGTCCGTGTGTATGTAGAAAGAGTCAGGCTTAGTGAGTGGGTCTCAAGGGAATACATATATGTCTTTCTCTTAGTCAGAGTGGGAGGCTGGAGGTGGGTGAGCGGGATTGGATGTTGTTTACCTTAGAGTATGCAAGTGAGGAATGGGATGTTGGGCTGGAAAAGAGAATCAGGTGCTACTGTAATACAAATAAAAAGTTGAATGTATGATTACTGAAAAAATGATTAGATTTGGTTAAAGATCTTTCTTTTGAAAAATAACCACTCAGTTGTGGATAGTAGGTTTGCATGCAAGATTCTCATACTTTTAAGAGAAAACCTGCTGTTCATTTAAGCAGATACCAAGCCTCAATTCCTCTCTTAGCTTTTTGCCTGCTGGGAACATGTGTAGATGTAAGCTAACAAAGAGCCTTCCATTTTCCATTTGCTAAGCTTTTTTACAGATCAGGCCTTGGAGTTTTCATGAAATCTCATTTCACTTTTCCATTAAGAGGCTATGGTAGAATGTCTATAAGAATTGTGTTCTATGAAAAGTACGTAGTAATCAGTATGCTTTAAAGGTCATTTATCAGTATGGCCCTACCAAATTCATGGCCATGAAAAACGCGTCATGGACCATGAAAGCTCGTCTCCCCCTGTGAAGTCTGGTCTTTTGTGTGCTTTTACCCTATATGATACAGATTTAATGGGGGAGAGCAGTGTTTCTTGAATTGGGGGTCCTGACCCAAAAGGGAATTGTAGGGGGCGTCGCAAGGTTATTTTAGGGGGGGGTCATGATATTGCCATCCTTACTGCTGTGCTGCTTTCAGAGCTGGGCATCTGAAGAGCGGCAGCTGTTGGCCGGGCGCCCAGCTCTGAAGGCAGCACCCCGCCAGCAGCAGTGCAGAAGTAATAGTGGCAATACCATACCATGCCAGCCTGCCTTCTGCGCTGCTGCCTTCAGAGCTAGGCGGCTGGAGAGTGGTGGCTGCTGACTGAGGGCCCAGCTCTGCAGGCAACAGCACAGAACTAAGGGTGGCAATACTATGCATGCCACCCTTACTTCTGTGCTGCTGCTGGTGGCAGCTCTGCCTTCAGAGCTGGGCTCCCGGCCAGCAGCCGCCGCTCTCCAGTTGCCCAGCTCAGAAGGCAGAGCCGCCACCAGCAGCAGCGTAGAAGTAAGGGTAGCAGTGCCGCAACACCCCCTATGGTAACCTTGTGACCCCAGCCCTACAACGCCTTTTTGGGTCAGGACCCCTACGGTTACAACACTGTAAAATTTCAGATTTAAATAGCTGAAATCACAAAATTTATGATTTTTTAAAATCCTATGACCACGAAATTGACCAAAATGGACCGCAAATTTGGTAGGGCCCTATTCATCAGATTACAATGTGTAGATATTGAAGGCTCTGTTTCTAGTTCGGTTGATTTTTTTAACAGCATTTTTCATCACAAATAGATTTTGTGTGTGTGTGTGCTTCTTAGAAATTTTTTTGAAGTTAGTGGGTATCTGTTGATTTTTCCTTCATGACTATTATAAAGTTGTGGGTTTTTTTTATTTATTCTAAGTGCCAAAATGGAGTGGAGCTTGTTAAAAATAACTTCTTTGCTTTTTTAAAAATGATAGTGAAATGACTGGACTGATGGTATTAGGAAAAGTTCTTTTCCATTTTAAAAACATTTAAGTAAGAATTAATTTGAGTAAACATGTAAGCAAAACAGCTAATTCTTTTACCATGCCTTAATTCCCCTATATAAAAATTTGATCTGTGGAATATTAAGTGCCTAGCTGAACTATCTGCTCTTCATAGCAACAAGGTGACTGGCAAAAGACAACAAAATGTACCCTTTTATGCTGATTAATGTTGCAGATTCTCTGTGCTGCCTGCTTGGCCCAGCACTGGATTCAGCTGGCTGAATTTTATCCTTGGAAGGAAATGATGATTTTTGCTTTTTGTAAGGAGTGCTTTAATTAACACTTGAAAAACTAGGATTGTTTAAACATTTCATCTGAGATTAAAGGTGATTCTAGTACCTCTGGAATTTAGAAGTGTTCCAGATAGATCTGTCCTGAATTAGACAGCATTTGAGTAATTAAGTAGTTACAGAGCACGAAATGAAATCAGTAAATAGAACTGGTTCTGAAACTCCTCTTTTGGTTTAAAATACCCTGTTTAGATGGACTGTAACAGAGTCCAGTAAAATCTTTCAGAAATAATGAAACTGTCAAAGATCTAGGTTGGGCTACTTAATTTTTTGTCACGTTAGCTTTCTATTGTATACAGATTTAGGGTTTATTTTTATTGTATACTATATCAGTAGTGAAGTTTAAGATTGTTACTCCAAAGTTAATATTGATACATATTTCCATAGTTTATTTAAAAAAAGACTTAATTGTCATATTCTTCTTCATAATTTAGAGTTGTGTTGCTTCAATATTGCTAAATATTTACTTTATTTTTTTTATTGTATTAACCAAGTGTCTTTAGGATTATCTGTTGTGAACCACAGCTGATGGCATAATCCCCACTCCCTAATAACATTATGTGAATGGGAAGCTTTGATTATATCTGTTTTTACAGGCTGTATTCTGTTTACAGTGTGTATGTATATATTTATGTGGCAATTGAACATAGGAAATTTTGAAAGTTAAGGCCAACTGTCTGAAGAAATGTAAAAAATGAAATCCTTAGTTTCAAAATAAAACGTATATATTAGGTCAATTAAGTGGTGCATTGAAGCATTTTAATGTTATGAAAAGCTTTAGTAGACTGAGATGTATTCTGAAGATACTGCACCTGACCTGTACACTAAGGTAATTGAGATGCTTGATGGAGCATAAACTGGGACTCTGCAAAACTGTTTGCAAAATAGATGTTATAAGCCATTTCAGATCTACAGTGTGCATAGAATATTTGCGTTCTAATACAAAACTATAATAAATAAATTAAAATTAATGGTTTTACAAAAACCAAGTCTTCTGAGAGAGTGCATACGTCCTCGTTTTGGCTGCTGTTCCCCCACCCTTCCACACCATTGAACTTTGTGAACTTTCAGGAAAACCATGTGAGTGCTCCTTTCTGACGCCAAATGAATGCTTAATTTGTGCCAGGGCTCAGCCCTTGCACCTTTAGCTTGGCAGTTCATAGCCCTGGCACCTTGGGGCTTGCTGCATCAGTTTTGAATGTAAAAATTTTTCTTGAGCCCGACACCTCATTGCTTGAGTCCCAACGCCTCTTTCATTACAAATTAAGCACTGTTCCAAATGTTTGGAAAGCTGAGGTTATAATAAAGCAATGTGGCTGCAACGCCTTCTGTTCCTTCCAGCCAGTTTAAAACATGTAAACATTATTTATATTAATTATGTCCTAGGACAATGAAAACTTGTTCATATTTCATCTATGAAGGTGACAGTTTTAATGTTATGGGGTGTAGCGTGGTCTAGTGATTATAATATTGGATGCTAATCAATTCAATTAGATGCTTGTCTAAAAAATCTGCTCTAGGCATTAGTTTGGGGAAGTTCTGTGGCCTGTGTTATATAGGAGGTCAGGCTAGATTATCACAGTGGTCCCTTCTCACCTTGGAATCTATGAATGAACAAACTGGAAATCAAGTTGAGTTACTTTTCCAACTTGCTGTAAAATCTTGGATGAAAAATGCTCTCTAAGGATAAAATATTTGTTTTGGTTAAATATTCTGTGTGTATGTATGTAATTAGTGCTGTTTAAAGTGTCTGGATATAGGAATTTTGGATATAGAGCAAACTTTTGTAAACACGTTTATGTGGCAGAGAGAATCCCAATAAATAGCTTTTCTGGTAAACTGTAAATACGATACATGTGGGTACACTTTTTTTCTTAGAAAAAAATTCTTTAGCAGTATATGTAAATAACAGATAAGAGAAAAATCTGTTCTTAATCAGGTCCATGCGCAGAAGTATTGAGCAAACTTTACAAAATCCTTAGGTCTTTGAACAAACCTTTGAAATATGAATATACACATGCAGAACTTTTTTGGCCTCTTTATTGTGAACACTGAAATATAACAACTATAGAGCCTATTGTGTGTGTGTGTCTATATATCTGGGTAACTGAAATTTTGGAATGTCATAAACAGTTTAACATATGAACATGGGTTTATTTCTAGGTCCCTTAGCAACAGCCAGCAAATGCTTTTTTTTGGACTAAGTTGTTGTTTTTTTAATTAAATATACTTTGGTGACATCCCTAGATAATTGAACGATTTCTTGGCAGAAATGGGAAGTTATTCCAGTGTTTGAAACATAAGGGATCATTTAAGTTTAAAACTATGAAAAGTGAGGTCAGCTTATTGTAAATGTTTAAATATAATCAGAATACTTTATTAAACAATACTTTTAACATACCTTTACAATTATTCTCTGGTCTTGAAAATGTGTCGAAGCACTTAAAGCCATACATCTGTCCTGTCAAATATTATAGTGAGTATTGCTTTATTGTGAGAGATTTAACACCAGAAAGATCCACATAAAGTGGCGATGGCAGTTCAAGTACACCTATTCGATGAGTTCCCCTTTGGAGATGTGTTTTAAATATTGGTGTATACCCAAGGTGAAGCTTATTCTAATTGACCTTGTCTACACTAAAAAAATGAACTGTGCTAAAATTGTTCCTCTCAGTTGATGCATGTCCATTTGGGTCCACACACAAGCATGGCAGAATGTGAACTCTTTCGAGCCTGGTCTTTTCATTTTTATTTTGTGTGTGCAGAGCATAGCACAATAGGGTCCAGATCAACAGTCTGGGCCTTCTGGTACTACTGTATTAGAAATAACAATTTGTTTGAGGAGAAGCTGAGTAATGTGTCTAAAAAAATGTAGACAAGTGAGACATTTTGAGTTGACAGAATAACCGTTTTGTTAGCAGAACAACCATACAAAAACAGAAACGCCACACAAATATAAACTCTTGCTAAACTTTAAAACATAATTGGAAGCTGCTTTTCCTGTAAAGTGGTTAGACTTGGCTCTACTTTCCGGCCAAGCTTGTGTATCCAGTGGAGAGTTCCTGAGATTTATGCTTAGACACTCCTCTTTTCATAGGGTTACACATAGTCAGCTTCCTGCTTATGACTCAGTGGCTACCTTTTTTTCAGAATGCTCCTCCTTTCTTATTAAACAGGGCACTTCTGGCCGTTAGTACTGTCTCTGATGTGATTAGACCTCTTAACTGTTTCCTTGACGAGACCTAATCTTGGTGAAGAGAGATGATAGGCTTTCCTTGAAGGAGTTGTTTTTTAAGGGGGGTGGTGGGGAGTTCTTCTTTTCTCCTTCCTTTCACAGAGACTTCTTGCTTTCCCTGATCCAAAAAATGGATGAGGGTTTGTCCCACAAATAAAATATATATACGTGGGGTGAGGGTTTGGCTCTTGTAAGAGAATTCTCTTCCTAGTGAAAGGGGTAGGGGAACTGGTCATGTTGGAGGTCAGGTGAGGGATGGGAGAAGTAATTGGCTACTTTCAGAAGGGGTAAAGAAAAGATCTGCATAGTATCCTGAAGCTTGTTCCTGTTGTGACTAAGGAAGGTCTACAGTACAGCTTGGTTGATGCTCTGAGATTGATCCACCGGCGGTTGATTTAGTGGGTCTAGTAAAGACCCGCCAAATCGACTGCAGATCACTCTCCAGTTGACTCCTGTACTCTACCCCCGACAAGAAGTGTAAGGTAAGTCGACGGAAATTTTCTCCCGTCGACCCCCCGGGGTGTAGACCGTAACTCGAGCTACGGTACGTCGACTGCAGCAATGTAGCTGGAGTTGCATAGCGTAGGTCAACTTACTGCAATAGTGTAGACATAGCCAGAGAGCCAGGAGGACCTTCCGCTGAGTATGCGGTTGTATGAGGACATGAACCTTTCTAGTCACATCCCCAGTGTGTAAAGTAGTGGAGCCCTAATATTCTGCTGCTTGTATGCAAAATGAGCCATCTGAGAAATGGTTCCTTTCTGCCTTCTTCCTGTTCCTGAAATAAACTTCAGGAGGCTCTTGACTTCTGTACAAAGTGAGGGGCTGTGTGTTCCACGCTATTCTGCCCTGTGAGGGAAATGTCCTGAGTCACAGGTCTGCCAATTCACCATGTTTGTAAATGGGTGGCATCTGCATCCTCCCATGAGCATCCTTTGATTTCTCACACTGGCAGGGTAGGCAGGGAGGGGGGTGGGAAATGTAACACGGTAAACACTACACTAGGCTAACGCAGCAGAACTTCTTCCTCTTCTGTATCGACGACTAGGAATTCTAGAGATGGGAGAGCTGCCTTTTCTCCCAGCCTCTAGTCCTCTTTCTCAGCACAGGTCAGAGAGTTTAGGAACAGAGAGAGAGAAGACTAAGGTTTTGGAACTGGAGAGGAAAGACTGAAAGAGAGGTCAAGAGGTAAGAGCAAGAGAACAGACCCATGGGTAAACTGAGTAGGGGTACCCAGCCTGGAGGCTGAACATAATATTTCAGAAAGGAGCCCCAACCAGGATTTTGGGGCTGATTCGTGGTTCTCTTTCATTCCTTTTGCACCATTTAGGGGAGTAAAGGGGCAAAAACCACTGGCAAGTCTCCAGTGGGTGTAGAACTGGCATAGCTGCTCCTATGTCTCCTTCCCCACAGCCCGAATGCAGGGGGTGGGGACTTGGCTGGAGCACATTGCATTCCAGCCATCCCTAGCTGGCATACAATCTCAGTCAGGGGTCTCAGACTCCCAACCCATGGGCCATCCTCGGCCCACGAACCTCCCCAATGTGGCCCGCGGGGCTCCAGCACTTTTGGGGCTGGGTCTCTCCCTTGGCCCCACCTATCGCCCCTGGGCCTCCGCCCCCAAGGGGCCCTGGCAGCAGAACTGAGTGGCATCTGCTTGCTTGCTCCAGTGGCTGCTGGCTCTGGGGCGGGGCTGTGCCTCTGAGCGCTGCTCCCACAGCCAATGGGAAGCTGCGGGGGCAGTGCATGGGGGCAGCAGCGGGCAGAGGCCCCTCCCCCCCCCGGCCCGCCCTGCCTGGGAGCCCCAGGTAAGCGCCGCACCCCCCCTCCTCCCCACATACCCCCTCCTGCCCCCTAACTCCCTCCCAGAGCCTGCACCCACTCCCCGCACCCACCCAGCCCCCAAGCTCCCTCCCAGAGCCTGCACCCGCTCCCTCCTCCCTCCTGGAGCCTGCACCCCTGCCCCCTTCTCCTGCACCCCTGCCCCAGCCCAGAGCCTGCACCCAGCACCCAAACTCTCTCCCAGAGCCTTAGGCAGGTCAGGGGCGGAGTTTTTGGGGGCGGGTTCTGGGCGGCATGAGTGACATTATTGGCCCGCTAGGAGGATTTGAGGACTGGCACTGACCCTAAGGTAAATTGAGTTTGAGACACCAGCTATATGTGGTAATTATCAGCCAGTGACCTTGGGCTCAGACAGAGAATCAGAGACCTGTAACTGGATGTTGGATCCTCTCCTTTTTCCCTCCTGAGCTGCCCTGGGTGGCTGTGTGGGGGAGAAGCGCCATGTGTCATCCTTTGCTAAGCATTGAGCTAGGCTCAGGTAAAACTAGCTGAATTCCTATTCTATTCTCTGTGGGGCTCTCACAGTCTGCCAAGGAAGCAGGTGTGGAGCAGCCAGAATTACTTTTTGCTCTCCCCTCTCATGCAGCAGGTGGCCAGTGGGGAGCTGTTGAGTGGAGGTAGCAGGGACCCTCGCTGATTAGAACTGATGTAGGGAAGCAGTGGGAGGGCAGCTGAGGCGGGGGTGCTCCTGTCTCCCTCCCATAGTGATGGAGCTGATGTGGACACTTCAGGTCCTGGCTCCAGTAATACATTCCCAATTCCTAATCCAATGCAAATTTTCTTTTTAAAACATCTGCCCTGGAGATCTGCAGTTTACAGCCCCTCAGCCACGGATTGCACATGCCTGATTTACATCTTTGCAACTGCTAACGTTTGGCTTGGAAATGCTTTTCTGCAAGGCTTGGAGAGAATCAGCACATATGAAAACCAACAGAAGAGGGTAACAAAAAATAGACCCTTTATTTGCATCTTTTGGAGAATTCCATAACGTTTCAATCTGAGGACATAGTTTAAGCACAGCTATTTTAGCTCCTGTGAAAGTGGGAGTGAATATCCAACATAATATATGGCATTGTTGCCATCCTAACCTTACCATTAAAAGGCAGGGCTGTGAGAATTCATCTGCTTGTGCACTGAAAGCTATTTTGATAATAGGAAGACTGTTGGAAGGGGAATTGATAGACTCTGCTTAAAAGTACATCTGATCTTAGCAATAATAATAATATAGTAATAATACCAAACTCTAGTGCTTTTAGTCAGTTGATCTCATAGCACTTCACAAAGGTCAGTATTATTATCCCCCTGTAGCAGTGCGGGACTCACCCAGCGGTGCCTCCTGCTGCTTGTCCAGGGAATTAGCAGTTTCCAGCCCGGAGCGCCCTCTGCTCACAGGGGCTGACTTCCGGCCCCGCCCGTGGGTGCTGTCACCCGGCGTCGGGGGCGGGCCCCCGCCCGACACCGGGCCCCGCCCCCGACGCCGGGTGACGTTGCGGGGCCCCGCCCCCGACACCACGTTGCCCAGCATCAGGGGCGGGGCCCCGCAACATCTCCCGGTGCCCGGTAAGTTTGCCGCGGGTCCGGGGCGGGCGGGGAGTTGCCGGTAGGTGCGGAGCACCCACCAATTTTTCTCCGTGGGTGCTCCAGCACCGGAGCACCCACGGAGTCGGCGCCTGTGCCTCTGCTGGTCGCTGTCCCGCTCGTTGTTGGCCCCCGTGTCTCTCCCGGACCCCGGTGCCCTTTGGGGTGCTGCCCCCTGGCAGTACCCCCTCAATCTGGGTCTCCCTTCCCAGGGGAACCCCCACCCTCTATCCCCACCTTGCCTCAGTCTATGGGCTACTGCCAGTCATCATCAAGCCCCTGTTCCCTGGGGCAGACTGCAGTCTGTAATAGCCAGTCATCATAGGCAAGGGAGGTTTGGATCTGCTGGCTTTCCCTGCCACACAGTGCTTCGGTGGGCCTTGGACAGGCCCTGCAGCCTGGGGAGTTGCTGGCCTGGAGCTCCCCAGCTCTTCTGGCCTTCCCCAGCCTTGCTTCACTCCCGGCACCCTTTGTTCCCAGGCAGCTAGAGCCTTCTCCCTCAGAAGCTAGAGGGAGATTCCTTCCAGCTTCTGGCTTCACTGGCCTTTGTGGGGCCAGCTATAGTTTGATTGGGGCACGGCCCAGCTGTGGCTACTTCCCCAATCAGCTGTCCCCAGCCACAGCCCTTCCTGGGCTGCTTTTAACCCCTTCAGGTCTGAGCGGGGTAATCACCCCACTACACCCCCTTTTAATGTAAGTTCATTTTAGTACATTTTCATTTTAATAACCAAAGGCTCCCTGGTTAACTTTTTGACATGCTAGATCATCTAAACTTATACTGTATCAAGAGTTTATAGACCATTAGCTAAAGCTAAAATAAAACATGTTAGTAATTAGAGCCTTCATACTAGCATAAGCTTTCATTAAAGTTGAATGAAAACTTTCATTGTAACATCCCATTTTCAAATGCAGTTAGCATGTGAAAGAATTCTCCTTTGGTCTGAATCTCTTTGTGATAGGACTTAGTCCAGAACTTTGGGGGGAAATCTCTTCAAACTTTTTGTAGTTATGACTGAGTTAAAGGATACTAAGTACAGTATAACTGACTGTATCATGCCTTGAAGCTCCATCTTTGTAACTCCCCCAATATCTTTATGGCTACTCCTGTACAGTACCCAAAACACAGGCCCACTTAATGGAGTTTCTGCGTTATGGAGTGCTTGGCTTAAATTTTTCTGCTAGCTATCTGCTTAACCCCAAAATACTGTACATTAAAAACTGTAAAATCTACCCAGAAGGGGGATTTCTGGCCATTAAAACAGAACAGAAAACTGTGTTCACCCATCCACATCACATCTATGCAACAAATCAGGAGGCTTAACCCCAAGAACTCAACATCCAGAGTTTAATAAGCAGTTGTGTCTGTACTTTGCATTATTCTTATCCTTCCCCAATATCATAGTGGAGAAGGAAGAGATGCTCTTAGAACGCTATCTCAGAAAATAGCTCTGAATTAGATCACATCTAATACAAGGTCCTCCAAAGATTCTAAGAGCTAGTTCTTGTGGAACAAGTATCTTTTGTGTCTAGGAAGTGGTATACCTATTCTCATCGTAGTATGCGTATAATAAAAGTACTAGCTTATCTTTAAAAAAATGCTTAAGTATTGGCGTTTCTGGTTGCCTCTGACTCCCATGCTAGTCAATGTATAGTTTTCTACACCCTGGAATATTTTCCTCTCCAAATATTGTATGTGCTTAAAACAACATTCTGTAACTGAACACCTTTGAAGCATAAGCTTTAGAAACAGACATTTGTGGTGTAAGATGACAAAATTGTATCAAGACTATCATAGGGGATTCCTTAGAACAGCAACTTCAATTGTAGGCTCTTTGATTCAATTTGTCTACACAGAATTTCATGGATATGTTCAGTTTTTATTTACACACATAGTCTACTCTTTTTCAGTTACAGTTTGCACCACAAGAATCTATAGTTCATGTTATGTGGGACATGTTGAAGTCTATCAAGCTGAAATTGAAATGGAAGGTTAGGAACCTTTTCTGAACAGCTTATTTTCACTTCAGTGCTTTGTATAGCCTTGCTTTGGATGGCTACAAGTAAAGATGGTCAGAATGTGTTTAGTTTATTTTTGTTACGTTAATACTTTGCTGAGTAAATGTTGTCACCATGACATCAGAACCATTTTTAAAGGTTCAGTCAGAACTTGTTAGTGTGTTCCACTTCTGAATTCGTAGCAGATCTTTTGACCCGCCTTTGTGAATACTGAACAACTTTTTGCCGCCTCTGCTAAGATTGCTACTGTTCTGAAATTTTGCATGCTGTGAGCTGGAGCTTTATGGTCTTCTGGTCTTGTGAGATTCTTGGAGCATGTAGGATTTGAAGACAGTGACTGATACAGCAAAGGTAGCTGGACCTGTTCAGAACCAATGATCAGAGATGGCGTTTGGGCCCTGTGAAGCTAGCAGTCAAGAGGACCACTCCCAATTTGTGGGACAACCCTAGATTTAACATAACTGTGAGGCCTACTGGTATCTGAGGGCATTAATTATCATTAGGCTAGCCGTTGCCTGTGTTAGACAAATCTAACAGAGGACTGATCAATTTCCATTGGCTGGCCCTCTTCTTTCTCCTGACCTTGAGTGTGGGAATGAAATTATAAGGTTGAGGTGGGGGGGGATTAGAAAGAATTTGTGCACAACAACAGTGGAGGAGAGGAACTTAGATTGTAAGAAGAAGAGTTTGAGAGGGTAGGGTCCTCTTACAAAGGATACTAGAATCCTAAAGCTGGCCCAGCTTGTGATGACCTTGGTTATGGGGGACTTGGTGGAAGTCTGAGAGGAAGTGTCAGGGAGATTTTTTTTAATTATAAAAATTGAATAATGACACCCATCTTGGATGTTCTGGTTGGCTAGTTGTGCTGAGAATGGAGTTAATACTGTTGCAGAGCTAATTTAGCCTTTCACACTATATGACCCAGAAGTTTTATGTCTGGGTGGGGTGGTGGTGAAGAATTCCCCTCTATGGATTTCAGACTAACAAGAATAGTAGTACAAAATGGCAATGTAATTTGAAAAGAAGGGTAGCATAAAGATGCAGTGTATCTACTTTTCCTGAAATAAGCCACATCCTTTTTAGTGATTTTTTTTTTTATACTACTGCTTTTTATTTTTGTAAAGGGAACAAACATGAAATGATGAAACAGGAAGGTTTGATAGAGAGTGAAAATAAAAGGCAAATCCCTTGAGTATTTGTTTCTCACATCTGGGTATGAAGTTCACAGAAAAAAACTTAAAAATGCAGTAACAAAGCCAACAACTAAATAATATTGAGGGAGACAGTAACCAAACCCAAACAAATAAGAATGGATATGAATATAATGTCAAATTCAAACTATAAAATAGAGTTTCTCACTGTCTGTGGCCAGTAATGATCCCATGATTCTTCCCCCTCAAAAATGTGGACATTCTAACTACATACACTTTACCTTTGTTATTGATTTGGATATGGTACCTTTTCTTTTTGTCCAAAGATATTTAATGATGCTATATATGGTTGAATAATTGCTGTGTTCCAGTGTGGAGCTGACTATGTTCAGTAATGGATGAAGTAATGCCTGCATTTAGCCCTCTATCCAGCACACATGTAAATACTACTCCTGGGGGAATTCTGAGCCACTGCACATGCACATAATTTATGTCCTCCACAGATTTCTTTGCTTCCCCCCAGAAAAATGATTTTCTGACAGGGAATCAAAGGGAAGCCACAAGAGCGGTTATGTGACCCTCCCCAGCAGTATGTTTCAGGTGCCCAGGGCAGCCGACAGACAGGTAAATCACTGTGGGGCAGGATTGGGACTGGGGAAGACCCGGCTGTTGGCTCCTACCCTACTCTGGGCTCAGCTGCTAGTCCCAGCTGGACTGGGGAGGATTGGACTTCCTCTTCCTCTGCAATGCATCCGGGGCAATGTCACACCTACCCCCAGATTTCTCCCCTGGCTGTCGAAAGCTCTGTCTTCCCCTCTCCTTCCCTGCACTTCCTGAACCCATCACTCCTCAGCTGAAGCGGGAGGGATCACTGTACAGGGAGCTGCCCCTCCATCCACCCAACCCTCATACCCAGACCCTCCCACCAAGCCTCACCCCCTCGCACCCAGAACCCCCCTGATGAGCCCCACTCTCTCTGCACTTGGACCACCCCGACAAGCCACCTACACTTTGATCTCCAGCCTATTGAGTCCCAACCAGTTGCACCTGGATCCCCACCCCATCGAACCCCACTCCCCCAGCATGTGGACCCCCCCCTGCTGAGTCCCCCACACTAAGACCCCCCTGCTGAGCTCTATCCCTCCACACCCATACCTCCCCCCCCCCCCCCCGCTGAGTTCCAACCACCCACCTGGAGCCTCTTCAGAGTCCCATTACCGTTGCACCCAGAACCCTCCAACAAGCCCCTGTGCATCCAGATCCCCCACTGAGCTGCCCGCACCCAGATTGACCCCCACAAAACCCTCTCAACCCACACCTGGATCCCTCCACACTAAACTCCTCTACACTTGGATCCTGCCTTGCTGAGCCTGCCTGCCCATACCTGGTACACCTGGCGTGGAGGGGCAGGGCCCTGCGATGTTTCTGGGGCAGGCCTGGTCCTTGCACTGTGTCATGGTTGGGTGCAGCCTCATCGCTGAGTCCATGTCCTGGCAGGGAGAGGAGGACTGCATAGTGATCTTCCACCTCTGTGCAGCCAGTAGCCTGTGCTCCCCAATGTCATGCTGGAGCCTCCACATTTATTTGACAAATAAAATTTGCAGAATTTTGCAGAATTTTAAAATATTGTGCACTGACTTTTTATTATTTCGGTGCAGAATGCCCTCCAGAGTAAAATAGTGCCTTTTCATTCGTTGGGGCTGTTCATGTGCCCCAACGAATGTGAGTAAAGTTACTTATAGATGTTTTTCAGGCTTGGGTCCATAGTTTGTAAAACACTTTTAGATTAAAATCTCTACACACACGATGTTCTATGTGTGTTGTCTATCATGCATGTAATACAGATATGGTTAATTAGTAACAGTTAACTAACCTTGCTGACACTTTTGTTTCAGTGAGGCATAAATCCAGTTGTACTGCTTTCAAGAAATTTTCAGAAGTAGAAGTTGCACTGTAAATAAGCAGCGTTATATTTTAAAATATTTTATCATGTTACAGGTTGTGGTCTATCATAACTCCTAATGATAGAAATTTCTGAACATACGTTATAGGAGCATGAAATGGGAGAACCCAGCAATGGTGTATTTGATGCTACAGCAAGCTTGTACATAATAATCCTCTCATACATTCTTTTATGAAAGGGCAGTTATAAAGGTTCAAAATACAAAATGGAGCACCCACACAAAGTTTTAAACTGTTCAAGAGTTACACATGTGCACAATTCCAGCTAGTTAGAGTTGGAAACTTAGGCCCTTACTCTGCAAGGAGCTCTGAATTAGCACAAGGGTGTATTAATGGGGAGAGCTCCATGCAGGACATGGGGGTCTTACCCCATATGGTGCATGCATGGTGATTTTATATGTATGCAAAAAAGCACATAGATATTTAAAAAATTTTAATCTGTAGTATTGTAGGCTATTGTATTGCTCATATTTGAAGCTTGGTTGTAATTAAGCAACTCAAAAACTACTGTAAATATTGTCTAATATTAGATTTGGTTCTGTTTCTGGGGTTTTCTATGTACTAAATATCAATACGGTAATTCTGAATAGCTATAAAATAGGTTACATATTTGATATGTTCCTGCAGCAAAAGCACATAATTTATAAACAAAAAGCTAAAAATCAGAAGTGTCTCCTTTTGTGTATCATACACACTTCCAGCTGAAGATTTTTTTTTGAGGTAGTGTGACTGACTTCAGTTAACCTTTTAAAGAGAGAGAACTTCCAGAAATGATCATTTTTCATTTTAAAAGCTGATTTGAGCCAGTGAAATATTTTCAATAAGTACTGCACCCTTAGGATGTTTACAGAAACTTGCACGTTATTTTCCAGATACTCTCATTGCCCCTTCAGTCTCCTCTTCTCTTGTTTTGTGAGTGATCACAGATGAGGCAACTCTGCCAAGCAGATTCTGTATTATTCTTAAATTAGTGAAGATGCAGTTGATCAACAGTTTGTAACTGTAATGAACTATTGTGTGTCATTTTTTCTGTTGTTTACCTGCATTTTTTTGTGATTTTTGTTTTCAGAGGTGATGTGGTGTGGACATTAGGCATTTTAAACTCCTGCACCAATGTGATCTGCCTTTTAAGGTGACACAGGAATAGAAGAGAAACGGTCATTCTGATTCTTGCATTGTCTCAATGTTAGCAGAGCTAGTCTCTCACAATGCTGCAGTTTTCGGCCTTGTACCTGAACAACACCTCATTCTTTGGAGCTGGACATACTGGTTTCCAAGACCAGATATGAACATAAGAATGGTCACACTTGATCAGACCCGTTGTCCGTCTCATCAAGCATCCTGTCTCTGACAGTGGCCAGTACCAAGTACTTCAGAGGAAGGAGCTACAGTAATCCTGTAGTTGGCAAATGTGGGATAATCTCTCCCCAGATGAAGTTTTATCCTCATAGCTAATAGCAAGTGGTTTAAGTCCTGAAGCATGAAGATGCCTTCCAAAATTTTTGTCGTTATGGTAACTTTCAAACCTGGGTTCTTTTCTCTCCTTGAACTTGAGGTATTGTCTGCCTAGATGGGTATGTCCTTACAATGGTTTTGGGAAATTAGATTCACTTTTCAAAGACTGATGACATAGATCAAATAGGTGTTCTCGACTAGTAATTTCCTTGCCCATTTTCAGAGAATGTTGTTGATTCTTGTGTACCTGGTCAATGAAGACATGATTTCTAGCTGTTGGTAGTCAACTGATGCCAAGCTTTTTCTGCTGGAATGGCCTTCTGTTTTTGCAACCTTCTGGAAAACAGTTTATTGTGAATATTTTCTTCCTTCTTTCCCCAAAGATATGTGGTCTTGCTCTCTGTAAGTTACTTTATAATGGTAGTATCTCCTCCTTGATTATATATAAATGTATATTTTAAAATGACCATGGCAGAAATCTTAAGAGCTGGCAGTGAGTCAATCAGAGTTACAATTAACTAAAACAGCTCTGACCATGTATGTGAAATTAACTGATTTCTCTGAGGAATGTAAATTGGGAGCAACGTTGTATGGGAAACTCCACGGTGGTAAAAATAAGTTTTTGACTTGTCATTGGACCACTGACATTCCTTCCAAATTAATATACTTTCTATGTCTCTTAGAGAAAGCAGGCTTTTTTGACAGTGGCATTGTGCAGGCATGAAACATATGGAGGATATTTATCAGGGCATGATATTTTGCAGGAAACTTAACATATACTGCATGTTAGGTCACATGTTTTATACTGTCTAAAGTTCTGACACATGATTTAAAATTTATTTTTATAATTGATCATTAGCTTTTCCATTGGAGTGCCTTCTTGTGATGCATTAATATTAATTAATAATTAATTATTTCTATCTTTAAGTAGCATTAGTACTGTATAACCTAGGGGTAGGCAACCTATGGCATGGGTGCGAGCTGATTTTCAATGGCACTCACACTACCTGGGTTCTTGCCACCAGTCTGGGGGGCTCTGCATTTTAATTTAATTTTAAGTTAAGCTTCTTAAACATTTTAAAAACCTTATTTACTTTACATACAACAATAGTTTAGTTATATATTAAAGACGTATAGAAAGAGACCTTCTAAAAACGTTAAAATGTATTACTGGCACGCGAAACCTTTAATTAGGGTGCATAAATGAAGACTTGGCACACCACTTCTGAAAGGTTGCCAACCCCTGGTATAACCCTTGATGGCCTGCAAACCTTACACTGAGTAGTATGTCACTTTGCAAGTGTTCTGTTGATATCAATGAGCCCACTTGAGGAGTAAGGTAATACTCATCATGAGTAAGGGTGGCAGACTGATCCTTAATGACTTTAGCTGGAGTTTTCTGCTTTAGCACACTGTTTTTGTTTTATTGTGTCTTTAAATATACCTTTAGCAGACAGCTTTATAGATTTTTGTCTATAGCGGGAAATGTTATAAAACATGTCAGAACATGTTTTTAACATAAGACATGACAGTCCTTGTCTACACTGCATGTTTAACATGTCCGCTAGTCATCATTAATTCTAGGATCCACTCTGTCATTCACATTATCATTGACCAGCTGACATGTTAAACATAAACATCTTTGTCTGAGGAATGATGTCGTGTTTAAAATTGGTGATATAAATTCATGCTCTAATGTGATAAAATTTTCTAATCTGGACAAGCTCTTAATATAGCTTGGAGTTTGATTCATTTTCTTAATTATCCTGAGTTCATGTTTTAGTACAGTATAAACACTGAAAAAAGCAATCAAGATACTCAATGTTGCCAAAACATGTAGGAAAAATACATCTTCTACTGAACACCTTTAAAAGATTCTCTGAGCTGCTAATAATAATTTGGTACCATATTTGTTTGACAGTAAAGCAAATTTATTTTTAAACCAAAACTATATTAAATCATCCACATTAACTTTACATCTTGCTGTTCAATGTTTTTGTGTGAAGAAATATAATGTTCCTTGACTTAGAGCTCCCACACAGGAACTGGGGGCAGAAGAAAGCCAAAAATTAATTCCTTGCTTTTTTATCATTTGTTTTTCCAGATTTTGGCAGAAACCAAACATTCTTTGTTTTAGTTTTTCACTTCCCTTCACTTGACGTTTTATATCCCTTAAGTTTACAATGCTCATTCTAGCTTATTTGGTATGAACTGAGTGTTTTTGATATTGTAGCAGCATTTTTAGAGGGTTTTTTCCCCCCCCTGAAGCTTAAAAATGAAAATAAGGAGCTTGGATATAAAAATGTTTAACACTAAGGCAGCAAGATAAATCAACCAATAAATCAATATTAAGATTGATTAGCTTCAAAACTATGCCTTCTTGTTTACTCACAATTATTAGTTAAAGGAAGTAGTGAATTTTCATTAAGGTTTGCTGTCCTGGTTTGCATCACAACTTTGTATAAACAGTATTTTACAATATTTTTGACTTAATTGTTTTCATGTATGAAACAATTTATTTGATAGACGAATCTCTGCGGTTCTGCATTCAACAAAGTTTACTATGTTTGTTGAGGAGAAAGGGAAGTAGGACAGTTGGGAAGAAGGAGACACTGTTATGACATGGACTTGCCCGTATAACTATATTATAAGGTTGTTATGGCCCTGGTCTTTATAGGCAAGAAAACAGTTAACTTGACCCGATTAGAGTCTAGAATATGGAATATTATATCCAACTAACGCAAATTTAAAATTATAGAATGAAAGTTGTCATTAAATAATCAGATGTCAGCTCTAGATTTAAATATTTCTGGAATGTGATAGAATCTTTAGTGTAATAAAACTATAACCTGTATGCTTGTGTTGTAATAATTTTAAGTTCATAAAACATTATAAGTAGTCAAGCTTTTGAAAAAAACTGAGGTAATACAATAATTACTTCAGTTTTTTAAAAAAGCTTGACTACTTACAATGTTTTATGAACTTAAAATTATTACAACACAAGCATATAGGTTATAGTTTTATTACACTAAAGATTCTATCACATTCCAGAAGTATTTAAATCTAGAGCTGACCTCAATATTTAATGACAACTTTCATTCTATAATTCTAAATTTGCGTTAGTTGGATATAAATCACACACAAGGCTTTATTCTCAAATTTTGCTATACATTTTAAGAAATAAAATGCTTAACATGGTTGATTTGTACCTAGCGTAATAATATAACAGAATAATTAGCAGTCTGAGCACTGGTGACTCTCTTTAGACCTACAAATTTAGGATTAGAGGTTTCTTCGGGTGATTATCCCTGTCGAGCAATCTTCAGAAACCAATTAATAGACAAAGAATCAAATTAATTTGAATGTCCATATACCAAACCTTCTAGCCCTCCCTGGGGATCAGCTTTGTATAAACATTGTTACATTCTCTTACACCTCCCCCCCCCCCCCATACCTCAATAACTTGAGCTACAAGATATGCATCCAAATTGCAAAAAATACTGTACTTGTGTATAAACTCCTCTATTATGTATGTGACATCTGGGGTGTATCATGCTACCTCTTTCCGATCGTTGTCTTTGAAATACATTGTATGCTTGTACAATCCTAAATAATTCCCCTTCTTGTGGTATTGACACCTTCAAGAATTGGTTGGTAGATGTAGCTTCACTTTCTTAATCATCATGTAGCAAAGCAAAATAAGACACTAGACATACGTTTGTGACTTTTGTCCTTCAATACTTTCTTTGTTCACTGTCCAATATATATGTTAAAGAAATGATCAGGTTCTATATGCTTTCCAGTATATGAGTAAAGAAGACACTAGGAAAACTGGGTTGGAGAGCACAGACAATGTAAGAACCATGGCTCTGCAAAACACTGCTCCCCTGCCTTCAATTCCACAGAACCTCCTGTGCCACAAGTTAGCCTTTTATGCAATTATCAGAGCAGGAGTTAATGGTGCTCCATGAAGTACTAACTCCAGTTCCACTACTTCACCTAGCTCTTTCTGGAGGTGAAGTGGGGATGGGTGGGAAGGGATTTGTCTGCACGGAGAGGCCAAAGGTAGCATGGCTCTAGAGGAAGCTCTGTTGCTGTGGGAGGGGAAGGAGACAGCACGCTGCACTACGGTATGCTTTCCCTACAGATCACAAAGTTTGAAGGCTTTGGCCTCCCAAATTCTTTTTCCTAGAGGGTAATAATAAAAGGAAATTCTTTGAAGTAAAACCTATGAAGTTTCCTGGATTTTGTGTGTGTGTGTTGGGAGGACGGGGGGAATATGGTGCAGGTTCCTATAATCTATTTGCATCCAGTGTTTTCCCTTTTTAAAAAATATTCCTCGAAGACTTACAACAATATAAACTTACAGTGTGGGCATATTTGATAAAGTCTACATTATTGCCCCTGTACAACCTGAGCAGCTAGTCGAAATTTTGAGCCCTGAGAATGGTTTAGTTCAAACTAGAATTTGATGACATTTAGTGTTTTCTTTGGTGCAATCTTGTTTATTTACAAGCAATGTACAAAGTCCTGTGCCTCTAAATACAGAAGAAACCAAGAACAAAAGTAGCAATTTCTTAGCTTACAGCCCCCAAACCTCTTTAGCCAACACCAGACCCAGAAGCTCGCTCTCATTTTCTTCAGGGTCACGCTGTGCTTACAGGTTCCTGCTTGGCTTTCTTCCCTTTCCCTCTCTCTCTTTTCTTGTTTGTTCTCTGTTTCTGTGATTTCTCTCTTCCCACACGGATCTAGTCATCCAGAAGCCCCCAGGGCAGGTTCTCACACACCTTTCATCTTTGGTGGGGGTTTATGCTTACATTTAGGTTAACTGACGATTGAGTTCACACCTGTCAATCTGAGTGGGATTTTAAACTCAACCCAGAATAAAGTTGCACCCAACTAATAATCATATGAAGAAACTTCACTCCATATGAACATGGTAGATGGAGAACTTTAAATAAAAATACTTAAGGTTTCAATTGGGTGGAGAGTCTTTTCATTCATTCTGCCCTGAGGATAAAGTTTTATCATTTTTGCTGTTAATGGAATTATTAGAAGATTTCCATTTGGCTGATAATTTTAAATACATTTTAGACAGGTCCTGTGGGCACAAACGTGGCTTTTGAAGCTAGTCTTAAGACAGGCCCCTTTTGAACTGGCCAGCTGCACCGTATTTGAAACCTGTTTAGAGAGAATTGTGTTGAAATAGAATTCATACTTGTTTTCAAACATGATTCAAATCCCAATGGTAGACAGAGTCTTAGTGTCTTACATTCTGGAAAAGTCATGTAGCAGATGGACATGAAATCAGATTGTTTTTGGCTGTCGAAAGTTTACCCTCTACTGCCTCTTAGCCAGCTGTCTGCTTCCTTAAACACAGCCTTACGAAAAATTCATTCTTGTTTTGATAGCTAGAGGAATGTGCTAGAGGTATGTCTAATTCTTCATATATTTAGTATTTCTATCAGGTTTTTTGTCTTGATATTTTTCTAATTGGAAGGACTGTTTGGTTCTTTCAAGTTTCAGTCCTTGAAGAATTTTTTAAAATTTTAGAATTTTAAATTCTACCTCAGTACAAAAGTAAACATTTGAGGCCAAATGGCTTTTTTGAGTCAAGAAGGATTAGGAGCCAAGACTTAAATAGTTCCCTCTCATAAAATGTCAAGAGTGTAATTGAATCACTTATGCAACTACTCTTTCTGTGTTTTGCTTGTTGGTTGTAATGGCAGTCCAACAAGATGACTTGTCACTCAAATACCCATCAAGATGCAAGGTGGGTTTCTTGGAGACATCCACATCTTTCCTATATGCAATAAAGTGGATGTGCCATTTTGTTACTGTTGAGTTCTTTGGGCTTCTGTATGGGGCAAAGAGTTTACATTTCTAAGTACAATTTGTCACTTCCCCTATAATGACCATCCTGGATTGGTAAACAAGACAAATATGGAAAAAGGCAGTTACCATTACTGATAAATTACTGATCTCTTCTAATAACTGCCAACCCAGTTGTAAATTTATAGAAATGTCTATGACTCGCATAGGCCATTGGCACCCAGCTACTATGCTGATGGGCACATACCTAAAGGGTTGTCTACACATGAAAGCTAATCCAAAACAAGATAGGGTGTAAATTTAAAGCAGAATAACTATCCTGATTAATTTATTTATGGATGCGCTTATTCCGGAATAGAGTGCCTTATTCCAAATTCTTAATCCTGAATTAGAGTGCCTTATTCTGAATCAGTTTAATTCCAGTAGAAAAACTTCCATTCATGGAGTTAATCAGTAATAGCTCTTCTGGAATAATTCCCTGTGTAGAGAATCCCTAAAACAGACCATATGGAAAGAAGCATTTTTTTTTGAAGCATTAAAGCTGTTTTTATAATCCAGTTTGCAGTAGTACTCACTCTTTCAGATTTTCATGGAATATTCATTTATCTGTCACTCTAGACCCTGGTCTACACTACGAGTTTAGGTCGAATTTAGCAGCGTTAGAGCGATTTAAGCCTTTACCTATCCACACGATGAAACCATTTTTGTCAACGTAAAGGGCTCTTAAAATCGATTGCTGTACTCCTCCACGATGAGGGGATTTGCGCTGAAATGGACATCGCGGGGTCGAATTTGGGGTAGTGTGAACACATTTCAACAGTATTGGCCTCCGGGAGCTATCCCAAAGTGCTCCATTGTGACCGCTCTGGACAGCATTTTCAACTCAGATGCACTAGTCGGGTACACAGGGAAACCCCTGGGAGCTTTTGAATTTCATTTCCTGTTTGACCAGTGTGGCGAGCTCATCAGCAGAGGTGAACACGCAGTCCCAGAATCGCAAAAGAGCTCCAGCATGGACCGAATGGGAGATACTGGATCTGATCGCTGTATCAGGAGACGAATCAGTGCTATCAGAACTCCATTGCAAAAGATGCAATGTCAATATATATGCCAAAATCTCCAAGGGCAAATGCGAGGTGTTTATTTACAATGCTCACAACTGCAGCGATGATCTGAGTGGACTCCTATTTGCAGAGTTTGGCGCATGCGTGGGCACTCCAGGAAAAAAGCGCAAAATGATTGGCTGCCATTGCTTTCACGGAGGGAGAGAGAAAGAAAGGTAGGGAGGGAGGGGCGACTGACAAGATTTACCCAAAACCACCCGCGACAAATGTTTTGCCCCATCAGGCATTGAGAGCTCACCCCAGAATAACAATGGGCAGCGGGGACTGCGGGAACTGTGGGATAGCTACCCAAAGTGCACCACTCCGACCGTCGACACTAGACACAGTACTGTGGATGCACTCCACCGACTTAATGCGCTTAGTGAGGATGCATGCATTCGACTTTATTCAATCTGTTCCCAAAAATAGACTTCTAAAAAATCGACCTAATTTCATACAAGTTTGCCTTATTTTTGTGCGGATAAATGGAGAGAAGCTTAAACTTTCCTAATAATGCTTTTTATTTGTACAAATGAAAATGTTTCAGTAGTCTACTACAGGTCATGATTTGATGATTGATTCTGCTAGCTAGTTTATTTGAAGTATTTTGAGAACTAAGTTTTGAATAATAACTCTTTGAATTAGAAAAAGAATTTGTGCAGAACAAGATACTGTGTTTTTTCAGTAGTTGCTGTCGAAGGGTGGTATAAATGCACAAAACATGTAAATGTTCCTTGAAGATTCACATGACATTCACAGAGATATGCTGGTACCATGAGACTTTGTTGTGCTTGCGTCAGTAGAGAAGGATGACCAAGGCCTCTTATGGACAAGACTTTCATAATAAAAATAATAAAAGACAACCTATTAAGAATCCGATGCTGAACTTTTGCAAGTAGAACTTGTCTGCAGTATAGTAAGGGCATATCTACACTTACCTCCGGAGTGATCTATCCAGCGGGGGGGTCGATTTATCACGTCTAGTGAAGACGCGATAAATCGACTGCTGAGCACTCTCGTCGACTCGTCAAGCGAGAAGCACCGGCGGAGTCGATGGGGGAGCGTCAGCAGTTGGTCTACCGCAGTGAAGACACCGTGGTAAGTAGATCTAAGTATGTCGACTTCAGCTACATTATTCACGTAGCTGAAGTTGCGTAACTTAGATCGAACCCTCCACCCCAGTGTAGACCAGGCTGTAGTATTCTGTGTTTCTGTTTTCAATTTAGAATATATGCATATCTTGATAAGGTAGCTAGAAAGGGAAACTTAGCCTTCTCCCTCAATCCAGTATTGTAAGTGACTTTCTAGCATTGAGTGAAAAGAGGTATGGAATTTCTGAAACAGTAATGATTGAATTTAAGAGGTAAGATTAATGGAGCTGTTTCACTCAACCTTCACTTTAACTTTTAAGATTTGGAACATTTTTGATAGAAGATAGATTGAAAAAACTATCCTCAGCAGTTGTATATTGTTTTGCACGTTAAATGTCAGGATGCAACACTGGAGTGAAAATACTAGCAATACACTTTAAAGGTTAACACTGTGTGTATTTCTCTGTATGGTCCTCTGACCTTAAAAAACGGACACTTAGCATGTGGTCACTACTAAATTTTGCCATTACAATTTAAACAATGCAAACTTTATTTTGCAATAAATCATACCTAGAAATCCTAACTATACAACTTGGCCTCTTACTTTAATGTTTATAAAAGAAAAACAAAGTTGTTAGTGGTTCTATTTAATTCTGAATCAAGGAGCTATACCCTTTTTTAAAGTATGGGAGCTGGTAATAAGGAAATATGGATGTAGATTTTGAAAATATCTACGTATAAACAGCTGTGACAATATAACTCCTTCACCGTTACCAGAATGCTCTATGTTTCTGATGTGCTTTGATCTTCTTATCTAAACAATGACTTCATTTCCTCAGTCTCTTGAAAGCAGGAAGATCTTGATAACCATGAATAAACTTTAAAAAGTAGCTAGATAATGTTATGATTTTGTAGTAATATGTGGTTTGAATAATTATTTGGATTACTTGTTTACAATATATGTGGTAATGGCTGGGGAATTAACACTGATTTCAGTTGCAGTGTGCTACATCGCTAAATTGATGATACCTTGGACATCAATATTACAAAAGTTCTGTATTAAAAATGAGGTGGACCAAGTAACAATGTACTTTGGCACAGCACCTTTTCAAGTACTACTTTGATGCTCCCCCATTCCATTCTTTATACAATTGTTTTATAGTTTCTATGTTTGCATGAAATTGGTTCAGGCATTTGAACTCAGTCCGCTTCACAAAACATCCTTTTGTATTCAGAACTAAAATTTTGTGAATTCTTTACTGATTTAGCTGATTTTTGTTCAAACCTGGCTAGATTCTGTAAAGCTCAGTGAGATCCAGGAATTAGCCAATTTGGAACAAAATACTTCCTATATTTTGAAAATCACGAACATTACAAATTAAGAAGTTTTACGCCGTTCCATTTGTCAGCTTATACCTTGAAGTGTAAGAATTTGTATAATCCCTTCCATTTTTTAACTTACGATAATGTAACTGTGGATGTTTTCATTATCCTTATGCATGTCCTTAGTTCAGTGGGACTACTCATACTCAACTTCAGCCTTGTAAGTATTTGCAGGAGTGAGGTCTTTAATGTTTACTTTTTTGTTGTTGTAAATTTTACTCAACACTTGGCCTCTGATATCTTGTAGCAGTGAGTTTCACAGTTTGGGCTTGTCTGCTCTGCCCTGCAGTTTAGACTAGGGTGTGTGTGAATAGCAGTGTGCCAAACATGGAGGAGTTTCGGTGCAGCACTTTGGTATACATTGCTATTCACACCCCTGTAGTCTGAATTGTTGGGCAGTGTAGACATAGCCCTAGTTATGTTTTGTATAAAAGACCTACTTTAGTCAGTTTAAAATCTTTTGGCTTTCAATTTAATGACCATTTCCTCATTCTTCTTTAATAAGAGGATGTATTGGAGCACCCCATTTACTTTCTCTGTCACTTATTATTTTGCATATCTGCTAGAGGGGTCTTTGTTTCAGTAAGAATTTCAGTTGTCTAATGCACTATACATGCAATCTAGACTGAGTGTTGCACTCTCCTCAGAAACTAAAATTCCAGTTCATTAATTTATTAAAGAATATGGTACAAATGCATGATCAGACACCTCAGCAGCTACAGATTTTGGGAATACCACATAAGTACATCAAAATGGGAAAAGATATGCTTAACATTTAGAGCATTAATCAAAAGAGATGGGGGGTATGTGTATATATATTTAAAGTTTGTATATTTGTGTGAGTATATTTAGAATTACCTTGTATATGGAAAATTATAGTAGATATAGAACATTGAAACTGCACAAATAGTAGAAAATAGACTGTAAGGAATCCTGTATTTGAAGGGGGACGGAGACTAGATGACCAAAAATGTTCTTTTTAATCTGTAATTTCTGTGGTTCACCATGTATTTGAACAATCTCTAGGAAAGATAATATATCAGAGGTGATCCTTCTGTTTTCAATCCAGATGATTAAGGCTAAATATGAGGTCACTGTCTAAAGTTCTCAAGTTAAAAATTTGACATCTAAACTACTCATACATTCCCTCCTACTAAGTCTCTGGGGGAACCTATATGCCTGCCAAAATGAGTTGCAAACAGTGTTAATGCTCCATCTTTTCAGAGGGGAGGCTCTAATCTGGAAAACGTAGGCTGTGGGGTTTTGTTTTGGGGTGTGTGAGAGAGAAATTAATATGTTGCATAAGCAAGTACTTTCTGGATTGCTTGAACAGTAGGGGACTTGTCAGTGTGACTCCCCTGATGACTTATCAAAGAGCAGTATGAATATATCTAACTCCATAACCCCAACAAGCTCTCTCTGTGTTTGTGTTTTTGTTTTGTGTTTTTGCTCCCATTTTATTTGGGATTTTAAGATTGCAGCCCTGGTTTTTGGGGGGCATACTCTTTTTAAAAAAATCCCCCCCCTCCTATATCAAGGTGTACGTAAAATCAGCAAGACTTTTTGTCAGTTTGACGATTGTTCATTCTGACAGTGTCTCAATGTTGAGACCGAAAAAGTTTTCTTTGTAACATAAAACATGTAAACTGCAGAGAAACAGACAAACTGGTTGCTGTGTAACACATTGTCTTTGACCTAAACTTGGCTCCTGTCCTTTAACTTCACATCTGTGAATGACTCATCACAAGCAGGGCTATCTGAGAAGAAGAGTGTGTTTTTATTTGAAGCTGTAGAGTTTTTGTTTAATTTTTATTAGAGCCTTGTTACATTTTCTCATATGAATGTACCATACAATATCTATTGGTATGCTTATACAAGAAAAAGAGTGGTTAGACATTGGAAGAGGGTTGAACACTAAACAAATGGAAAGAATGCCCTCAGTCCTCATTCTATTGCAAGTAGAGCTTTGGTGTGTTTGCCAGTTATCAAAGTCAAAATTCTTTCTCTCCTCACTCTCATCCTCTCTGTTTTGAACACTTATGAATAGGGCCCTATCAAATTCGCGGCCACAAAAAACGTACCCTGTACTGTGAAATCGGGTCTCTTGTGAGCTTTTACCCTATACTATACAGATTTCACAGGGGAGACCAGCGTTTCTCAAATTGGGGGGTCCTGACCCAAAAGGGAGTTGCAGGGGGAGGGGTCGCAAGGTTATTTTAAGGGTGTCTCAGTATTTCTACCCTCACTTCTGCACTGTCTTCAGAACTGGAGAGCAGTGGCTATTGGCCAGGCGCCCAGCCAGCAGCAATGCAGAAGGGTGGAAATACCGCACCGCAGCACTACTGCTGGTGATGGCTCTGCCTTCAGGACTGGGCTCCCAGCCATTGGCTGCCGCTCTCCGGCCACCCAGTTCTGATGGCAGTGTCGCCTCCAGCAGCAGTGCGGAAGTAAGGGTAGCAGTACTGCAATCCCCCCCTATAATAACCTCGCATCCTCCCCCCCCAAAAAAACCTCCTTTTGGAGTCAGGACCCCAACAATTACAACACTGCAAAATTTCAGATTTAAATATCTGAAATCATGAAATTTAAAAATCCTATGACTGTGAAATTGACCGAAATGGACCGTGAATGCGCCCTGCTTATGAAATAATACATGTTCCCTTGTATCTAGCAAAGTCTTCCTTCATTGTGCTATGGGACACAGAGCTATTACAATGGTACTTCAGCCTGCTTGCAGCTTGGGGGCAGAACCAAACCTCTTGCCTCTTGAAGTTCCCTTCAGTTTTATCTGCCTCCAGAGGCTCTACCAGACCTCCCTGTTGCAGAGCTTTTCTGAGGAAAACTCCAAACATTTTAGTTCAGATTTCTAACATTGTGGCTCAATAATTCATCTGTTTGATTCCAAGCTGTGTCCCAGGTATGTATATTTGCTTTTTGTGGAGATTGTACCCTCAGCTTTGCTTTGCTTTCTGAGGCACTTGCGGTAACTAGTGTCCCCTGCAAGTTTCACAGGGAGAGCTACATCAAGAAAAGCCAGGGGTAAAAGGGAAGGATCTGTCTCTTCTACCTTTCCCCCTCATTGAGTGCCTTGTTAAGGAGCTCAGCCTGCTCTCTTTCCATTCTGGCCTAGGTTGCTTCTGCCCATCTCCTGTGGGAAGAAGAGAAGTCAGGCAGGATCAGAAAGGCCAGCTCTGCTGGGCAAAATGCATGTACAGTCTGAGCAGCCTACTCCAGGTGGCTTGCTCTGGCCTCTCTCCCTATGCAGGAAAGGAAGCAGGCAGGGTTAGAAAAACTGATTGCAGGAGCAAATGGCTCCTTCTCTCCCATGTGCCAGTTGGAAGATATCACCTAACTTTCTAGATCTTGCACCAGCAGCCACTCTGACTGCAGAGCACAGCTGCCTCCTCCTCCTCAGCTTCTCCTCAGGACAGTGGACACAGCATTGATGCTGCCAATATAAGAGAGTGCAATTGGGCATTCAGGCCTACTACTCTCCCCTGCTATCACCTCAATAACAGCTTGCTGTGGATTTCCCCTACTGATATTCCAGGCTGGGGCCTCCAGGGAAAACTCAGACCCATGTGGTCCAGGGGAATCCCATGCAGAAGAGGAGTCGATCTTCTTGTGAGTCCAGAGACTCAGAATGGGCACCTATGGGAGAGGGGAGACAATAAACCCAGTCTCTTTGAAATCAGGAAGATTGCTAGCCACTTGTGGTTTTTTGGGGGACAATCTTTGAGCCCAGTTTCACTCCCTTTCCAAAGCAGGATTATAGGGATTAACTCCCCAAAGAAGACAAACTACAAAGTCACAATTTGAATTGAATTCATCATCAGAAGGGTCTTGGCCCTGAAAGCATGGCTCAAGAAGGTAGGCAGCAGCATTATGCGATCACTTGATTATTTTCCTTGATATTATTTTTGTCTATTATCATTTTCTCTTCAGTGTTTGTAAGCGGTCTGTGTTCAGTATTCTCACAAATGTTTCTTAACGTTCAGGAATTTGTTCTTGTCATTGGACAATGTAGAAATATTATTTTCCATATTCGGAGTGGTCTGAGCTAAAGGTTCAAGCAGTAAAATTAATTTTTAGTTTCTCAGCCAAAAGACGACATCATCAAGAATGTCAGTGCTGATTACTCGGGGGGCAACATCTAGCCACCTTGGCTTCAACAACAGCTGATTGAAGAGTGTTCTTGCATATTTGAATAACTGAGACATTGAATAGGGGCTGTCTATACATTATGTAATGCATGTTTGAGTGGGTGGGATCTTAATTTTGTGTGTTTGTGTTAGAAGAGGGTGAGTGGACCTTGAAAATCATAAAAACATCTTATGATTTAAGGATGGCCTCATGTAAGATACTCAATGAGAGTGCTTTACTAAATGGTGCGGAAAAATCGCTACTGGTACTTGACAATGTGTTTTTTTTTTCATCTTTGACATGATGAGAAGGATATCAGATCTTCAGCATAACTCATGAAATTGATTGTATGGGCAGCATATCCATAACACAGGTGTGGGTGCTAATATGTTAACAAAGCTCAAGCAGGTTTCATATTAGCCGTGTTGGTGAGTCAAAACTAAAATAACCTGTGGTGGGACCCACCTGTTTGTTTGTAATTTTAAACCACTCAGCAATATATTGGGCTGTGTGGTGATGCTCAGTTGTACATTGAAATGAATAAAACACTGTTTGTGGGGTTGTTTCCATGAAGCGTCTGACACCCTCATTGTGCATGTTGCTCCATCCATCAGGCACTAGAGGCACATGAGGCGCTTCTGCAATAAGAACACCAGTTCTTTTTCACATTGTCTGCTTTTGAAAGCCATTTCTAACTTGGTACTTTGTAAACTGGACACAGCATATGAAAAACTTCTAGCATATAAGGATTTTTGACTACATGAAATGTATTGCTGGCATAAATACCGCTAGCAAATGTATAGTTACATTTATTTTCCTTACTATGGGACATTCTATCTCAAAACCTCTTAATACCAATTTGAGGTACATGTGAAGACTTTCCAGAAGAGCAGAAGTTTTCAATGCTGAAACGGATGGAGTAGCAAAATCCTTATTAGAAGATAAAGAAAGGGAATTAGCTTCGTTTTCATTGTCACTCATCAAAAGACTCCATGCTTCATGATGCTGCTGTTGAAGATGAGTAGGAAAATACACAGAAAAAAAGAAGTTTCTGGCTATTTGACTGCAGCAATCTGTATTTGACAGTAGCTGGACACATCACAAGAATTCAACAAGTATTTCTCCATTCTGTCTATATGTGTCACATCTGCAGAAGAATGGAACTTGCACTTAGCTTTAACAGTTTTTCCATATTTTTGTATTAAAAAAATTCCATACAAATATTTTGGCTTTCCCTGACTCTGCATCATTACGGTTATTAATGACTCACTACTTCTGCAATGCTCTTTCAGTATGAAGGATCTTGTATTTCAATCTACTGATAGCAATTCAGTGCTGTTTCTGATGGTCATTGTTCCATAAATGTTCAGACAATCAAAATGGTTTGGGGGCATGTTGTCCCCCTCCTTCCTAGGAAGGACCTTTTATAGACTCCCAGATCACATGGAAGGGGTGGAGGGCTGGTAGCCCCTCCTCCCTGAAGTGCAAACAATTGATTCATAAGTAGCTTGAAGAGGAAGAAAAGAGCAGGAAGTAAAGGGCCTCTACAAAGAGGTCACCCTCTCCCTCATTAGTATAGAATTTTTGAAGTCATCAGCAAGATTTGGCTGGGGATGCGTGTGTGTGTGTGTGGTTATGAAGGGGACTCTTGTTGAGAGGGAAGAAGCTGGGGGGAGGGGAGTATTTATGTGGGCATGTAATGTAGGTTGTTAGCTTTGTTAAGGATGGGGGAGGTGTTAAGGGGATCTAATAGCTGTGATACTTTTGCTGTTAGGGGAGAGGCTTAGTGGCTGTGCATCTTTTCTCTTTGTGTTGGGGAGGAGGATTAATGACTGCACCCTCCTTTTCCTCCCTGGTTGCCTTCTGAGTTACTATGTGTCTTTGACTCACCCGTTTATATTGTCAGCTCTTGGGGGAAGAGACCATGTCTTTTAACTTGTTTAATTTGTTGTTTAAGCTGCCATGTATGTTGATGGCCTGGTATACGAAGAAATGTATGTATAAAGTTTGTCCTAGGTGATTACAGCTGATCAAGATGCTCGGCTTTCAGTTATTTTACCTTTTTCCCAGCAGGTGGCATTAACATGCAGTAAAGTGAGTGATCAAGACATTTAAGTAGACTTGCTAGCAGATGGCACTATGATGGAATTGAAAAGGTAGGCCGCTGCCTACAGCAGAACATGCGTGCTTGAATATTGGACAACATTTGACCAGGGTCAAATAAGAAGTGGTCAAACTACCAGCTTTCCAAGCCTAAAGTGTACAGTGGGACTCCTTATCTTGGAGCCACTAGGCACCACTGGCAGCCTCTTACACTGTCTTGGTAGAGGTGGAACTTTAAAAAATCTTAGATTATAGCTGACCAGAGGACAACATTTTACAGCAGCTCTGGAGGTTTCAAATTTTATATTTGCTTTGCATTGAAATGAAAACAAAACTTTTTAAATGTTTTTTATGAAAATGGAATTATGTCAAAATGTCTATTTTCAGACTAAATTCTGAGCTTTTTGACTTACTGCTGTTACTAGTTCAGTTTCAGATTCCACTGTTTGCAGGTCTTCTTTAATCAAGTCCAATTGTTTGTTCATTTAATTGAAATAATTGGTATAGAAGGTTTAGCCTCCGAGAGGTTCGTTTTTTGTCAGAGAAATACAATTGGTTTAATTTCAGAGCTTTCTTTTTATTGTGTGTATTTTATGAGATATTTTATTTTATGAGCTATATAATCTGTGAATAAAGATTCTTCAAAGGCCTGGAAAATAGTACAATTAGAAACTAAAACCACAGGCCATTATTTTCAAACCTGAGTGCCTGAAATTACTCACTTATACCCATATTTAGGCACATAATAAAATGGAGCGCGGAAAAGACATTATAATTAGGGCTGTCAATTACTCGCCGTTAACTAATGCGATTAAAAAAAATTAATCGCGATTAATCTCAGTTTTATTCGCACTGCTAAACAATAGAATGCCAATTGAAATTTATTAAATATTTTGGTTGTTTTTCTACATTTTTATATATATATTTTCTATATATATATAGAGAGAGAGAGAGTATTCTGTGTTGTAATTGAAATCAAAGTGTATATTTCTGGTTACAAATATTTGCACTTTAAAAATGATAAACAAAAGAAATAGTATTTTTCAATTCACATCATACAAGTACTACAGTGCAATCTTTGTCGTGAAAGTGCAACTTACAAATGTAGATTTTTTTGTTACGTAACTGTGCTCAAAAACAAAATAATGTAAAACTTCAGAGCCTACAAGTCCACTCAGTCCTACTTCTTATTCAGCCAATCACTAAGACAAACAAGTTTGTTTACATTTACAGGAGATAATGCTGCCTTCTTGTTTACAGTGTCACCTGAGAGTGAGAACAGGCATTTGCATAGCACTTTTGTAGCTGATGTTGCAAGGTATTTACATTGCAGATATGCAAAACATTCGTATGCCCCTTCATGCTTTGGCCACCATTCAAGAGTTCATGCTGATGACACTCATTAAATTAATTAAATTTGTGACCGAACTCCTTGAGGAGAATTGCATGTCCCCTGCTCTGTTTTACCTGCATTCTTCCATATATTTCATGTTATAGCAGTCTCGGATGATTGTGCTGTTTATTTTAAGAATACTTTCACTGCAGATTTGACAAAACACAAAGAAGGTACCAATGTGAGATTTCTAAAGATAACTACGGCACTCGACCCAAGAATCTGAAGTGCCTTCCAAAATCTGAGAGGGACAAGGTGTGGAGCATGCTTTCAGAAGTCTTTAAAAGAGCAACACTACAGAACCCAAACCACCAAAAAAGAAAATCAACCTCCTGCTGGTGGCATCTGACTCAGATAATGAAAATGAATATGCGTCGGTCCGCACTGCTTTGGATTGTTATGAAGCAGAACTTGTCATCAGTATAGACGCATGTCCCCTGAAACGGAGGTTGAAGTAGGAGGGGACATATGAATCTTTAGCGCATCTGGCACACAAATATCTTGCAACACCGGCTACAACAGTGCCACAAGAACTCCTATTCTCACTTTCAGGTGACATTGTAAACAAACTTGTTTGTCTGAGCAATTGGCTGAAAAAGGAGTGGGACTTGCAGGCTATACAATTTTCCATTGTTCTATTTTTGAAAGCAGGTTTTTTTTTTTACATAATTCTACATTTGTACATTCAACTTTCCTGATAAAGAAATTGCACTACAGTACTTGTATTAGGAGAATTGAAAAATACTATTTCTTTTGTTTTTTTACAGTGCAAATACTTGTAATAAAAATAAATATAAAGTGAGCACCGTACACTTTGTATTCTGTGTTGTAATTGAAATCAACATATTTGAAAATGTAAAAATCAAAAATAGTTAAATAAATAGTATTTTATTATTATTTAACAGAGTGATTAATCACAATTTTTTTAATCGCTTGGCAGTCCTAATTATAATCCAATCAATAAACTTAAACACGGACCCTACAGACAGAGTGAAAGAATTAACCACAGATAAATAGGCAGTCATTAATATTTCAGGGGAAGACCGTAACGATCTCATAATAAAAAATAACAGTTAGTTGTCAAGTGTCTTGGTTGTTTTTGAAATATTCCCCTTCCCCTCCCACAGATTCTAGGAAGGAAGCCTAATTGTATAGAAGTCACTAGAACACATTTTTTTTTTTTTATAAACTTTGTGATGGTAAACACATTCCAGATCTTTTAGGCAAAGTTATTTTGTGTGAGGGATTTTATAAAGCATCTCAGGGCTATCAAAAGATGAGAAATAAACTTGTGGTTATTCCGAAATGTAGCCATCCTTTCTTTTTTGACATTTCTTTCCTCCTTTTATAGAAAGTACCAGTCAATGGTCCAAGGGTTTACTTGTTCCAATTACTTTCAAAAACTGATTCCAAGATACATAATCCAAATATGGCTGCCTTTGGACATCATCAAATGTGGAGATGAGGTACAATGGGCACAAACAAAAAGCTCATCGTGGTTCTAGCATTATTCTCCATTTTAAGATTAAAGAATATCGCTGGAACCAGGAATACTGGTTGGAATGAATTTAAGTGTCTCCTAGACATTCTCCAGCAATCCCAGAACTACAGTTAAACATATACCTATTTGAGAGGTGTTGAGATATATTGAAATGTCACCTCGTAGTGATTTTTATAAGAGGCACATACAGAGAAAGGTAGTAGCTCCCTGCCAATTTGGGCCCACTACTCAGAAGAGATTTCTTTTCCTTCAAGTTTTTCCCATTTTATTATTCACATTTACCTACCATATCACTTTTATGAGTTCTGTGTAAAATAAGAAATTGAACTTTTGGAGCATGAAAATTGGGATATTACTTTTTCCACTTCTGTGAGAGGTTTCTTGAAATCTTATGCATTATAAGTGTTAAGATCATAGGCCAAAATTTTCTAGCTTGGATACTGAGCACCTGCAACTTTTAGTTGAGCACCACAGCTCTCATTGACTTAACATATGAAAACTAGACTGCTTTGATCTAAGTGTTTAAATTTATGCTCCCAAGTTTTAAAATAAGCGACAAAGAGTCCTGTGGCACCTTATAGACTAACAGACATATTGGAGCATAAGCTTTCGTGGGTGAATACCCACTTCGTCTGATGCATGCAGTGGAAATGTCCAGAGGCAGGTATAAATATGCAGGCAAGAGTCAGGCTAGAGTTAACGAGGTTAGTTCAATCAGGGAGGATGAGGCCCTCTTGTAGCAGTTGAGGTGTGAACACCAAGGGAGGAGAAACTGCTTTTGTAGTTGGCTAGCCATTCATAGTCTTTGTTTCATCCTGAGCTGATGGTGTCAAATTTGCAAATGAACTGAAGCTCAGCAGTTTCTCTTTGAAGTCTGTTCGTGAAGTTTTTTTGCTGCAGGATGGCTACCTTTAAATAAATCTGCTATCGTGTGTCCAGGGAGACTGAAGTGTTCTCCTACAGGTTTTTGTATATTGCCATTCCTAATATCTGATTTGTGTCCATTTATTCTTTTGCGTAAGGACTGTCCAGTTTGGCCGATGTACATAGCAGAGGGGCATTGTTGGCACATGATAGCATATATTACATTGGTGGATGTGCAGGTGAATGAACCGTGATGGTTTGGCTGATTTGGTTAGGTCCGTCCTGTGATGGTGTCCCTGGTGTAGGTATGTGAGAAGAGTTGGCATCGAGGTTTGGTGCATGGATTGGTTCCTGAGTTAGAAACTCACTGTATCCACTGTAAAAAAAGGAGTACATCCTGTGGCATTTAAAAAGTCGGAAATATGTAGTTTTTGCATCATGAGATTCTTGCTTGGTATGTCTGAGTCCATGGGAATAGAAAAGAAATAACTAGTAGTATCTCTTTAAATAAAAATCCTTATATGGTTAATGTAAAGTCCCAAACCATGTGCTCTTGATTGATTTTGATACTTAGACCACCTCCACATGTGTAGTGTGCAGTCACAACATTTGCAGCTGCAGCATGTTCCGTAAGTGCAGTTATTTATGAATGGCGTAACATTTTAAAATCACATTAATCAGTTGATACACCTTTATTTGATGTGATGATTACTCTTTAATGAGCTGTTAAGCTAAATTTTCAGTGGACTTGGCAAGGAGAACAACATGATTTGTCATGGAGATACAGTAGACACACTAATTTGGCAGTGAGAAGTTCATACACATCCCTTGTACATGTTTGCTTGTATACAACTGTAAACAATTTATTAAAATGTGCACCTTATTGTTATATATGTATGTTGTTCCCATTACCAGGTAAGGATTGGGAAATCAAATTAAATTTGGAAATATTAGAGAACGTCAGCAAAATGAATCAAAAACAAATTAATGTTGCTAAGGAGAGACAAGGCATAAAATGTGTACTGTCATAATCAAGAACTATGTTGGTACTGACAGTCCACAGGCTCTTTCACACAGTAGTGTCTTTCTTGTGTCTTAAATTAGAAAAGGCAGACTTAAACTTAGGGTACGTCTATACTTACCCGCCGCGTCGGAGGAGTCCAATCGATCTTCTGGGTTCGATTTATCGCGTCTTGTCTAGACGCAATAAATCGAACCAGGAAGTGCTTCCCCGTCGACGCCGGTAATCCTTCTCCACGAACGGAGCAGGCGGAGTCGACGGGGAAGCCTGCGATCCGCCGTGTGGATCAGCGGTGAGTACTTTGAAGTTCGAAATAAGATACTTCGACTTCAGCTACGTTATTCACGTAGCTGAAGTCGCGTATCTTAGTTCGAACCTGGGGGGTAGTGTGGACCAGCCCTTAGTGAGAGTTCTCAAGGGACTAAATGAAAATTTTAGGCCAAATTGTTCTTTGCAAGAATGTCTGAACAAATCCCCCCCGAAAATGCAGTTACCCAGATAAATGAGCCTACGTATATCAGCTAGATGCCATCTGATTAGGCATGCTAAAAATCCTACCTTACTTTCCAGGGAATACAAAACCACTGCAAAATTTGAGTAGTCAGAATTCCTCATACAGGGAAACCAACCTTTCAGCAATGTAAAGTGAGATTTGATAACTTCCCAATGCTAGGCCCTGTGCAGCCAACCCTGTGCAGGGTTGGCCAAGATATCATTTTACAGTCTAGGTGCCACTTTCCTACAGAAATAGTCACCAGCACATTGGTGTCTTGTAGCTTACCTTTATAACTCTTACGTAAATAATCACTTGATTCCAGTAGCCGGGGTTTAAACAAAAGCCTTTTGAGTCTATAGGAATAGAAAATAAATAACTAGTAGTAAATCTTCTTAAATAAAAATCCTTATAAGATTGATATGAAGTCCCAAACCATGTGCTACTGATCGATTTCAATACTTAAGCCACCTCCTCATGTGTAGTGTGCATCTGCAACACAGGACAGCACTACTCACATATTAAAAAAGGAGGCCTTTCAATGGCCCAAGACCCTTACTGTTTCACAAGAATTTGGTTTAGCTTTCCCTTTAGGTGTTCTTTGGATTTTTTGTGGTTAAGCTAATTTCCAGTAACCTCCAAGACCATCCCCATCAGTGAGCAATTCATTCCTTCTCCAGACCTTACCCGTACGCATCTCTCTGTCAGACTTAAGCACATCTGGCTCTCATTTCCGATTTAATCACACAAGCTCTTAGAATATCACTTAGTGGTAAAGACAGTTTAGACTCTAGAAATTAGTACATTTAATTTATTTTTAAAAAATCCCAACAACTTTTTTTTCCCTTTTTTTAAAAGGAATTAATTACAATAATTTACATATCTCAACTTTTATACAAAGGTTTGGAGGTTTTGACTGAAAACGATTTATGCCTTAGTATAGCTTGATTGTCCTTCTGTCCGTGTATGTGTTGTAAGATTTGTAACAACTTTGCCTAAACTTACAAAAACCCTCTTGAAGCACTTTCGCAGTAACCTGTCAACACACATGGAAATGCAGTAACTATCTTCACAGTGAATTATGAATGTGTGTTGATGTATAGACGTAAATGTTTCTGGAGTCCTTCAGCTGAAATCAGTTTTAAGGAAATATAAATCGGCAATAATGTTAGTCCAAATATAATGCAAAGTAGATAGATTTGGGTGTGGTCATTCTAAAACTATTCTCCATTGAATATAGATCTTTCTTCCCGATTTGTCTCTTGTTTATCTTAAGATGAGTTCCACTTAAAGGACATAAACAACAACAACAAAAAGGGATTAAAAGGAAGAGGGAGGGAAGCAGCAACAAGTCTATTGCTCATAGCCTGGAGTGTCTGGTATGGTGCTTGTGGCTCCAGTTGAAACAGTTCCCATCCATCCAATTCTTCATTCACAGCTCAAAGTGTTCAGATGAAGAGCAGTTCGTTTGTCTGAAAAATGTTTCTGATATCACTCACCTGAGCCTCCCAACTACTGCTCTTCCTAATTTACAAAAAAAAATTACACAAACTCAAGCTCCTTCCACTGGGTCCCAAAACCTATTATGCTTCAACCTTAAATACTATGTAGATATGTGAATCTTTGAGAAACTTCCTAATTGGAATGAAACTTAACACTGTAGAAAGATATAGCCTCTGGAGAGACTTTAATACATGGGTGAGGTGAAGACATTTACATGATCACACTGATGGGAAAGGAAGTTTAAAATAGCTTTTGAATGTTGGATAGATTGATAACTGCAGATTTGAGAGCCTAAGACTGTCTACACTATGCAGCTTTTAGCGACACAACTATGTCGCTACACCCATGCTGCTAAAAGGCACACAGTGTAGCTGCTGTTTGTCGGCAGCAGAGAGCTCTCTTGACGACAAAAAACTTCCACCCCCAAGAGCGGCGTTAGCATTCTTACCAGGAAAGCGCTCCTGTCGACAAAGCGCTTGTCGTTTCGCACCAGCGCTTGTTGTTTCAGGGTGGTGTGTGCTTTTTTAAACACCTGTGAATGACAAAAGTTTTGTTTTTCACTTGCCAGTGTAGACAAAACCTAAAAGATTGGAGAAGAGATTACAGTATTCCATGTCAGAGAGAACTAATGTTTTGTAAGAGGTAAGGGCAGATTTTAGAAATTTATCAGGAAACAGCAAGAATTAGTGAGGGCATAAGGGAGAAGAGAGGAGTAAACAGTAACTCTGAGGTTGTAAGCCTGAGTAATACAAAGGATAGTGGAAATCTCAAGTGTAAAGAAGAAAGATTTTGTACCTATGGATTTTTCCCATATTCCGTAAGGTTCGTGTGTGACAGGTTTGGTCACAGAAACTCCCTCAAAACTGTCACTGGATGTGCTGGGATAACACTGAGAGCAAACCCCCCTGCCAGAAAAGACTTCCTTCCACTCTTGTCTTGCTGAGTTAGACACTCCAGTCAGCTACAACACAAACCACGAAGTTGGGTCATGCCCACCTGCAGTGCACAGAAACTAAGGTTCACTTAGCCCAGAGGCTTCTCAGTTAACAGGGACTTCCCCAGCACCCAGTATTCAGTCTTTCTAGGAGCCTAAACCCCCAAATAAATCTGTTTTGCTCTGTATAAAGCTTATACAGGGTAAACTCATAAATTGTCCGCCCTCTATTAGAGAGAGATGCACAGCTGTTTGCTCCCCCAGATATTAATTACTTTGGGTTAATTGATAAGCGAAAGTGATTTTATTAAGTATAAAAAGTAGGATTTAAGTGGTTCCAAATAATAACAGACAGAACAAAGTAAGTTACCAAGCAAAATAAAACAAAACATGCAAGTCTAAGCCTAATACACTAGGAAACTGATTACAGGTAAATCTTATCCTCAGAGATGTTCCAATAAGCTTCTTTCACAGACTAGACTCCTTTCTAGTCTGGGCCCAATCCTTTTCAGACCAGCATTGTGGTTTATGGCCTGGGTCCAGCAATCACTCACACCCCCGTAGTTCCAGTCCTTTGTTCCAGTTTCTTTCAGGCATCTCTTTGGGGTGGAGAGGCCATCTCTTGAGCCAGCTGAAGACAAAATGGAGACGTTTCCAGGGCTTTTTATATTCTCTCTCTTGTGGGCGGAAACCCCTTTGTTCTTCTGTGCAAAATCACAGCAACAAGATGGAGTTTGTAGCTACCTGGGCAAGTCACATGTCCATGAATGATTCAGCTTTTTGCAAGCCAACGCCATTGTTTACATGTTAGTTTGAATGTTCCCAGGAAACCTCGGATGTGGATTGGCATCTCCCAAAGTCCATTGTCATTTAAGTGTTTCTTGATTAGGCACTTGCTCAGAATAGTCCTTTCTCAAGAAGCTGACCAAATGCTTCACTGATGCTACTTAGAATTAAATACATTGAGATACAAGTACATAGCCAATATTCATAACTTCAAATACAAAAATGATACACACATATAGACAGCATAATCATAATCAGCAAATTACCATCTTCCCATAGACACCTTACTTGACCTCCTTTGTACAAGATTTGGTGCAACTATTGGACCTTGATTGCAACAGTGATTTATATGATCACAGTTCATGTCAATAACATCACACCGTGTTTCCCCACAGTAGTGGTGAGGTATATGTCTTCAATATTCCATTAAAATGATGGTGCTCCTTGTGAAATTTCAGATCCTTTTTACATATCACATAGGATCTTTTCAGATACATTTTAGCACGTCATTCAGCTTCTCTTGCGAATTGATCCAGCCAACCGGACTTCCATTGAGAAGAAAGTTGCATGATCTCATACCTCTTTTACCCACACTTGAATTTTGTTAGTGTGCATAGGGAAACTGTCCGTTGGAGTAGGCATAATCTTATTTAGCCAGAACCTCTCCAGACATTGAATCTGCAAAGGGCGTTCCAGCTAGAAATTTCCTTCAGAAGTGATCCATCACAGATAATTGAAATCCTTCAGCATACCTGAATGACTATGTAGGAGAAGGGGAGAGAGCTGAAATAGTTTAATAACATAACTTTAATTGCCTTACACACATTTGGGATAAGCTACCCAAATCTTCATGCCTGATATATTCACTTGCCTCTTCCTAATGTATACTTTTTAATACCCTCATAAATGGTTTATTACCTTTGCTACATTAGATAGGGGCATGTTTCTTTAGTATGATTGCTTAAAGATGCTACCGTAGGAGGGCCTTTTGTAATCAAGGTTTTGCTACATGGGGAAATTGGAAGCCGAGTCATTGTTCCGGAATAGAGTCACTTTTATTCCAGAATGGTTTCCACAAAGGGAGTTATTTTGGTATAGCTGTGCCTGGATAATTATTACATAGCTAGTTTGACATAACTATAGGTAGAGCCCATCCCGTGTTTTTCACAAATGAGAAATAATACAAAATAAAAAGACATCAAATGAAACACTGTCCCTGCAACGGCAGCTCCTGTGGCTCCTGTCTTTCGGGGTTAGGTCCCTGCTCCAGGCATTGTGACTTGGCACAAGGGGTCATAGTGCCACTCACTCAAATTTGGCTTGGCCGCCCCTCCGTCATGACAGGAGGGCATCCAGGCCAAACCTGGGAGTGGCACTGCGATTCTGTGTGCTGAGGTGCAATGCCCAGCCCGGGAAACCGGGTCCAGCTCTGCAGGACATGAGCTGCTGCTGTGAGGTGAGTGTAGGATGACCTTTCTCTGTAATCTCCCCACCTCCCAGGGCCTTCATCCCCCTCGGAGGCAGAAGAAAATAAAATTAGCACAAAATTCCATAAAAACAAAGGAGAGAATTATTATTTTTTACGGAAGAAGAATTTCAAGGGATTCTAACTATACTGGTCTATTTCCCCATGCAGACATGCCCTGAGTGTTATACACATAGTCTGCGCTGTCAGGAAATAAAGCATTCACTTCCTTACCTTCACCTGGTGTCCCTAATCTCTAGCCACACTGCACCTCAGATCACCCAGGACCCCAGGTCCATAGCCTCAAGAATGAGTTATTCCTCTATAGGCTCTTTAAAGGAGAGAAGGCACCCCCAACCCCACAGCCTGTTTTCTGTAATTTGGCTGTAAATATGTGCTCTAGGCTGAAATTTGGCAGAAAGCTTCTTTGCTAGAGATTGATTTGTTTTACAAAATGAGAAAAATGGTAGAATATATTTAAATAGTACGAGTGGTGTCTGTTGACGTATTGATTCTGGATGGATTTTACAATTATGCAACTCTAAAATAATTGACTTTTTAAAATATTCTGACAAGGCAATAGTCTGTAATATGAGTTTACTGTATTGGTTATTTTTGGTCATGGTGGTTGATTGTAGCTGCCAAATTATGAAGTCTTGAAAGAGATCAAAGGTAATTCAGTGTGAAAAAGTGGAAATTTTGTTTATAAATGAGTTTCTCTCTGTGTTTGTGAAGCAAACACTGTTAGGATTGTATTGGCCCTTGTCTCTTGTTTTTCCTCCTGTTGCTCCAAATCCACTTTCAGCATTGCTTTGGTGATTTCTCCCATGCTGTGTTCTAGTCTCCTGGGAAATCTGTCATTGGTCTCTTCTCTTTTCCCTCCCCTTTTATCCGTTTGTGACAGCTGAATCCATGCACACTAATCATCTCTATGCTAATGATTCTTGCCTCTGACTTGTCACACCTGACTGTGTCCATTACCTCATCTCTGTCTCCTGTATGTCATCCTATATTACTTACTGCCAGCTCAAGCTCCTTATTTGTCCTCTCAACATTTTCAAGTACTGTGGATTGCTCATCGGGCCCACTTTAATTCCCCCTCTTTTCCCCCTGAGTTGAAGCTGTTAAGACTTACTACTACTTCTGACACCATACAATGAAAGTTAAGCTTGTCTGGGCTCTGGTCACTTCCAGCCTATATTACTGCAGTTTTCTTCTGTTCTCTTAGTCTTCACATTATTTCTTTACAGACTCTAAAAAATGTAGCAGCTAAAATTATTTTCCTCACCTGTCAATCTGAGTATGTCTCTTCTCTTTGGATAGATCTTCCTCTTTCCTGCCTACCATTGTCAAGTTTAAATTTCTCTTTCTTGCCTTCAAGGTTGTACACATCACTACCTACCCTGCATCTTAGATCTTGTTTCTTGTCATATCCATTCTTCTTGATGTTTCTGTCAACAGCGCAAGCTTCACTGAGCCCTTGCTTTCCTTTTCCCAGTCATGTTTTTGCTTCATTTTGTTATGTAACTTCCCAGTTTTACTGCACCAAGTCCTCCTCCCTTTCCTTAGTATTTATTTTAGACATTTTTTGTCCATAAGACCCACAGACACTAACCCACAACAATCAAGTACATTATTGTAGATGAGAAGAGTGAGATTATGTATTTTTTAAAAAAATTAACAGATTCCATTTGCTTTACCTGTTTTGATCTTTCTGGTTGTGAGCTCCTCATGGCAGAAGACTGTCTTTTTATTGGTGTTGTGTGCAGTGGCACTTAAGAGAAAGTGAGCTATATGTTTCCCTCTAGCCATTTATTTATTTAAACTAAATGTAATAATGTATTACACCATTGTGAGTTTTGGCTCTGGTGGCTGCAGTTTCAAGCTCAACAGAGTGAAAGTCACCTCTGCTACTTGCTTCAGATTTAGTCTCTAAGACCAAGGATAGTGACCACACAGACATTTACAAGTACAAGGTCTAGTTTGCTTTATCAATTTTATTAAAGTTACAATTAAGGTTATGATTACCAAAGCATATAGAAATCCTTAGAGACTTATGCACAAGTTACAAATATAGTCATACTTACATCCTTAACGATGTTCTTAAGGTTTGATGGATGCCTTGCCAATTGATCATCAGTAGAGGGATAGTTCCTGCTGGAGTTTTCCCATAGGGAACTCATTTTACCTAATCTGGGAGCCCTCTTTTATCTTGTGATTTTGACTACACCTAACACTGCGCGCATGTGCATTGTTAGAAAAAATGTAATTACCCGGTATCTTGTAGTCAAAATGACTCTTAAAGTTTAATTTTTTGCATTATGATCCCTTGATACACCTTTTCCTATAATCTTGTAGCATAGGGTCATTCTTTGGCCACTTACTTATGTCAAGTCTTTCTTAAGCCTGTGGCCTACTATGGCTAAACTGACATTTTATAGGCCTCAACATGTAGGCCTGATGCTTTAGCCCTACTTAGATACCGAATGCAAATTTATCCCTTCTGACTACTGATCAATCTGATACTTCTATAATCCTACCATTTAAATCTATTTATCTTATAGTGATTATATATGACATCACATATGAGTTAATTATAACATCACATAGCACACAACAAGTGAGTTATAAAAATGAAATAATTGGCTACACCCTATGTTTTAAGAAGATGGTACTATAATAGTTACCAGAATACTGAGTTATGTCTTTCACTCTGTCCTTCATGTTGTGATGCAAAAAGAGCACTGTGAAGGATTTTTCTGTGCTTTTAATTTTCCGAGCTTCTTTTAAAATGCTCTTAATTCTAATATGCTGATTTTCTTGGTTTTGTTATTGATTCCCGGATTGTCACTCGGTGTATCGCTCTGAAGCCTAGAATGTCGGAGTCAGTGTGAAGCGATGGAAACAGCTACAAGAATCCGATGAAGTGGGTATTAACCCACGAAAGCTTATGCTGAAATAAATTTGTTAGTCTCTAAGGTGCTACAAGTTTTTTTTCTTTCTTATTTTCGTTTTGCTGACACAGACTAACACGGCTACTACACTTAAAAGCTACAAGAATGGTTGAGAGCTCTTTTTTGTTTAGAATATCACCAGATTCAATCATCACTGGGTTTCACAGTCTCCTACCCTGCAATTTAAATTCCTAGCCATTTTGAATTTATGAATTATACCCATGTGGTGTACAACTGCAGTAGTGCATGTATTTGTGCCATGCCAAACAGTCCTAGACAATTGTGAGAGCTGAACTAATTTAGCCAATCACACCCTTACTCTGCACCTAATTTCAGTGGTTGTATGAGGGTTACTGCACAGGTGGTGAATTAGTTGGCGAATTGCCATAGCTCTTCAAAAGCATCCACACAACAACACAACTAGCACACACAATAGTGAAACAGAGACCTAGCCCCTGATAGCAGCACACCAGCACATCTCCCAGCACAATCCCCGCCTCCCCCCCAGAAACCAATCAACATAACGTATGCAACAACCAGCATATACAATACTCCAAATATAGAATCATAGAATATCAGGGTTGGAAGGGACCTTAGGAGGTCATCTAATCCAACCCCCTGCTCAAAGCAGGACCAATCCCCTATTTTTGCCCCAGATCCCTAAATGGCCCTCTCCAGGATTGAACTCACAACCCTGGATTTAGCAGGCCAATGCTCAAACCACTGAGCTATCCCTAGCCTCACTCCACACCACAGACCCCTAATTTGCAATCTGTGCAAATCCACACAACCCATCACACCAGTACACAGCATAATCCCAAACATCATTCTAAAGCTTAAAACATCAGTTGAGTCAGTCTGAAGCAATTGAAGCAGCTAGAAACCTGACTGAGATGTGTGGGGGTTTTTATTTGTTTTTTTAAAGAATATCACCAGGTTAAATTATTATTTGGATTTGTGGCCTGTTACCATCTAATTTTTAAGTTCTCAGCCATTTTTGGCTTTTTCACACACATGACTTTATACTGGTGCGACAGCATGGGCTTTCAGCTTCTCATTCTTTAATGAAATTTTCATATTTATTCTCTTTATTATGAGTTAGCAAGTCTAGGGTTTTTTTTATGGTGGTTTACCTGGGAATGAGCTTGAACTCACAGGAACAGAATGAAAAAATCATAAATAGTACACAAACTACTGCATCTGCCTGTGCTAAAATAAGATATATTTGGGTGATGCAAGCATTTATCAGTTTTATTTCTAAGACTGTTTTATAGAGTAGTGTGTCGGGATCATTGAAAGTAATCTAGAAAGGTAGAGTAGTGTCAAGATTGAAAATCATCTGAAGTCTGTCTGTTAGTTGCTTTAGCTGTTTTAAGTATTAGTAACCCAGTGTTTCTGGAACAAGTTTACTTGTTTACAATGCTTGCTATGCACATTTAATTCCAAAAATCTGTCATCATATATCAAGAAGCTTTAAATAAAGCCCCAGTCAATAAACTTCCAGGGTGCTGGGAGTCCCTATTACAATACTGTAGTGAAAAAACACTGTATTCTGAATCTGTTGGGGTTTTAATAATGTTAGCTAAATAAGTCTCTAAAAAGTTATAGCACATCTGGCCATCTTTTATGAATAATTTCTTAATGTTTTGCATATCAGATTATTTCTGATATAAGAAAATACAATGCAACCCACCCAAATATGTTTTAATAGTCTTGTTATTGCCCCCTTTCTGAGCAAGCTAAAACTACTCCAGTTGTCCTTAGTTGACTCTTCTACAAGAGCAAGAAAGTACACATGTAAAATATGAAGTTCTGGCTCTTTAAAGATTTCCTTGACCTGTTAATACAACATAATACTTTTATTTTTCTTTAGTGCATAAGAAGTTCAGGTTTAGTCCTCTGGTCTCAGAATATGTACAACATGGGATTTAAGTGTCTCATTTTAGGCACCTACTTTAGAAAACTTAGGCTTCACAAAATTTAACACCAATTTCATACCCTAAAGATCTACCATGCATTAAAAAGACAATATTTAACATAATCAGTGGATTACTTTTTGAATTAATACATCACTGCAACTCCACCAAATAATCCTTAGTATGTATCACCTGTCTCCTAGTATACACCATCTTTTAATAAAATTAAGGAATGGCTTATTTTGAATGTTAGAGGGGAAGCCAACCCAAGAAAGTCTTGCTTTGTCATTCCATTTGCTCGAGTGGCCAAGTGTTCTGCTTTGGATATTCATTGTTACATTATTCTAGTACTTTGGTTTAATGTTGAAGAGGTTTTCAAAGTGCGTTGCATGTTATATTTGGTTTCTTGTGTTAATTGCACACACAGCCTTTTGTCTCTAAGTCTCTGGTTTTATTTCAGCCCAGGTGCCTAATAAAAAGTTGCTACCATCTGGTATCTGTTTTGTGAAATATGCCTGGGTTTTTCTTTTTCTTATGGATGAGTGTACACATCACAAAAACCACCACATAGTTGGCACCATTCTTGCAGTTTTAGAAGAAAAGTCAGGGATCTTGAGGAGTGTGACAGTATGGCTGTAGCATGGGAATTGTGTATTGCAGATTCATTTCATTCAGTGAGGAAAGGAAGGGTAGAAATAAGTCAGAAGTCCATTACATATCTATTTATTCCCTATTTATTTCAAACCCCATAAAATTGATTAGTTTGTCTTGATGTGTAGATAGCATCCAGTTAGATTATTACCACTTCTATGGATAACAGTTTTGTTGAAGAGTTCTGTCTTAATTTGAGCTTCTTGCTTCCATGTGGTATAGATAAGCTATAATCATATAATTTGTATTCTCATAAGAGTGCTATGAATATTGAGGGGGAGGGATAGCTCAGTGGTTTGAGCATTGGCCTGCTAAACCCAGGGTTGTGAGTTCAATCCTTGAGGGGGCCATTTAGGGATCTGGGGCAAAAATTGGGGATTGGCTCGTGCCCCGCCCCAACTCTGCCCCTTCCCCAAATCCCTGCCCCCGCCTCCTCCCCCTGGCGCGCTGCATCCCCACCCCCCTTGGCTTGCAAGCGGGGAGGGAATGCAGCGGGGCTGGGGGCACGAGCACCCCCGGCAGCTCCCCACCAGCCCCAGCTCACCTCAGGCTCTGCCTCTCAGAGGCTCAGGGGGAGCCAGAAGCAAAGCGTCAGCCTGCCGCTTTTCATGGCTTCCTCTCTAACTGGTCGGGGGAGGGAGGGAGGGGTATGGAGAAGAGGCGGAGCCAGGCCCTCCGCTTCTTCTCCATACCCCTCCCTCCCCCGCCCGACCAGCTAGAGAGGGAGCCATGAAAAGCGGCAGGCTGCCGCTTTGCTTCTGGCTCCCCCTGAGCCTCCGAGAGGCAGAGAGGTGAGCTGGGCACGGCGGGAGGGCTGGCGGGGAGTTGCCGGGGGCTGCTCGCGCTCCTGCCCCAGCCCCGGGCACGCTGTATTCTCCTCCCCCCCGGCTTGGAAGCTGGGGAGGGGGGTGGAGGAAGCAGGAGAGCACCCACAGGGCCCGGCAGCTCCCTGACAGCCCCGCCCCTGCGCCCAGCTCACCTCACCTTCTCCAGGTGCCGGCTGCCTGAACAGAGAAAAAGCCGCTCTGGCTGCCGCGGCGCCTGGGGAAGGCGAGGTGAGTTGGGCGCGGGGCTGGCGGGGAGCTGCCGGTGGGTGCTCAGCACCCACCAATTTTTCCCCGTGGGTGCTCCAGCCCCGGAGCACCCACAGAGTCGGCGCCTGTAATTGGTCCTGCTTTGAGCAGGGGGTTGGACTAGAAGACCTCCTAAGGTCCCTTCCAACCCTGATATTCTATGATTCTTTTATGATGCATAAAAAGGAAAAATATTCAAATGAAATTGAACTCTTGGTTACTGGTAAATTCAAAAGTTTTACTATCAATGAATGTTACATTAAGTGGTATGGGCTGGGAATTCCAACTCCTGATATCCAAGGGTTAAAAATGATGAAGACATGAGCTGCTGCATGAAATAGACCGAAAATCTTTCGTAACTCTACATTTAAACAAAACTAAAATTTAATCTGTGTATCTTGGGTTTTATTCCTTTAAAACATGTCCTATAATGTAACAGAAAACTCTTCAGAATTAAAATAACATTTAAAGTAGACATTCAAATTCATTTTTCCATATGATATAGGGAGAATTTACAATTGTGTTTTTTCAAGATTCAGTAATTAAATAGACAAAACCCTGTAGTTCATGTCTACCATAATAGTTAACACCTGGTTCAACTTCTTGCTGTTTTTATTGGACAGAACATTTATGATTCTGTATTTCTTGAAAAGGGAAAATATGATATAAAATATTGCATAGTATAGGGAAATTATAATAAACATAAAATATGAAATGCTTACTATGCACATTTAAATAGTCATGTTTCAGTAGTTTGGTAATTATTACTGGCATTTTGTGTTATATGAAAACTGCTTTTGTTAGGGATAATAGATTACTTTATACTGGAATATAAATTATTTATATTCCGTCTTCTAATTGCAAAAAATTAACACTAATATTTGTAGGTTAAATAATTTCTCAATCAAAAGTAGCTCACTGCATGGAAGCGTTCATGTTTATTATTAAAAACATGGGTGTTCACGTAGTTACAACATAAGGCTAGGTTAGGCCAGTGTGTTACTACTGACCTGGTAAAATTTTTGATTCTAGATAGAGTAGTATGTTGTCATTGGAGTTGCAGAAAGATAGAACTGTTTTCCTTTTCCACAGGAATAATGTTCATGATGACTAGCCCGACCCCAACAGGGAAACTCATGGCTCTCAAGGCTTGTTCTTGTTTCCTTGGCTTAAGTCTTCTACAGTAACTCACTCTTTGGATTCCTGGGTCTGAAATTCAGGAATATTCTGAATGAAAGTGGGGTTGACAGTGTTTTTGATTGACGTTAGAAAGTGTTTACTGGGGGAAGAACATTTGTGGGAAGTAAATTCTAAAGCATTTTTAGCGACAAGGTGGGTGAGATATCTTTTACTGAACCAACTTCTGTTGGTGGAAAGTACAATCGTTCAAGCTACATAGAGCTCTTCTTCAGGTCTGGCAAAGGAAATCAGAGTGGCTGAGCTAAATATAAGTTGGGAGAGATTGTTAAATATAACCGCTAATGCATGTTGTAGGAGGCCACTTGAAAAGAAGTGAGTAGTGAGAGATTAACAATGCAGTATTTAAAGTTGAATTTTATTTCTCAAAAGTCAGAACATATAAGGGTTACAATTATTTTAGAATTTGGGTAGGTTAGAAAAAGAGGGTAAGGTTAGGTTGCAGTGAGCTAGCTACTTTTCCCCTATAGACACTAATTAATGCTTATTTGACCATAAGTATCACTTGGATAAAACAATTACAGTTAAGGTTTCAAAAAGTTTCCATTTTACTAGCTTGTTTTAAGAAATTTGTATCTTTCTGGAATACTGTCCTTGCTTGCTTCCTTGTAAGGGTGGGAGGCTCTTTTGAGAGAGAGAGAGTGGGTTTGAACAAAATCATTTTGTGATTTGTGTAAGTGAACTCTAGTAGCTTTACAGAGTTCATAAACCCTCCAGCGAAGTTTGTAATATCTGTAAGTTGGATAGGGTCAGGGTTTTTTTCTTTCCTTTTCCTTTCTCGTAAAATCCTCCCTTTCCACTAAACCAAACAAGGAACCTCTAGGAAATTAAATAGAAAAGTAAAGTAACATCATCTGTAGGGAAGGAAAGGTTAGTACTTCAAGAAAGTAATCAGACATGGGATATCAAATATGGATAAGAAATTATCATAACATCCTGTCTCAGCTAGTCCTTGTGACTCTGCACCCTGATCATCTTCAGGCATTTTGTTCTCTTCTATCTGTAAGAATAGTTTCAACCATTCAAGCTCTGTCTTTGAACTATTGAGTTAGAATAATGTTTTGAGCCACAGTTGTGCATATATTCTATGTGTGATAACACAGCTGGAGAATCATGACCAGATCTCCTGATACATAGCAAGCTATTTAACAGAAAAAAATTAAAATGTTGTTTTATATATGTGATATACACTTGGGGTGCCCGAACTGTAAGCCACTGTGTTACCCTTCTGCCTCAGCAAGAAAGCTTTGCTGGAGCTTTTACTGCCACATCAGTCTGTTTGCCTCACCAGCAAACTCCTCGAGACTCTCTGTCAGTCTAAACCTTGCCTTGTATGTAACATTCAGTGAACCCCACTTCTCCAGAGAAGTTTTTGCAGTGTCCAGCCCTTTTTCACTGATCACTCACAGAAATTACCAAGTCTGCTGCCTCCAAAGAGACTGCACACACCAGCCTGTCAGTTTAACTGAGGGCCCATGTTTTACTTTAATACACAGCCCTGAGATGGTTTATAGTAAAACTAGGCACAAGGTTATTAATGAAGAACATGGATTTAAATGATACTAAGCAAGAGAAAAAGAGATGGGTATGGTTGCAAACAACAAATCACATGCTTTCTAGAGTCTAAAATTAAATTTTAACAGGCTATATTTTTTGGCTTAGCAGCTTTCTTACTTACATTGAGCTATCAGCATCTCCAGCTCCTCAGGCAGGAGGATCTACCATTCACAGAATCAGAGGGTGCTGATCTCTGGGTTCCCTCAGTGATGGATAACACAGGAGTCCCCTTTCTTCCATTTTTTAGCCCAGAAAACTTTTGAAATGTATTCTTTGAAAAGTTAACCCAGACAAATTCCTCTTTCATGCTCTTGTTCTTCTGGGTGCAGGTATCAATCCCCTTCATCCTCTGCTCAACTTGTTTCTGGATTGGCTTGATCCCTTTGTTTGCCTAAGATGCAAATGTGCTTTCATTGTCCTTTGCTTGAAATTAAGTCGTGATGTTTTCTCATCTGCTGTTAGCTTGATCCCTGCAGAAAGGGAGATCCACATTCCTTTGTCAAATAGTTTGTTTATCAACTACTTCCACAGTATGCTTTAAGAACATATATTTCCAGCACTCATACCCAACTTTTTACCTGCAACCCATACGTACGTTGCACAATGATATTCATGACCTGCGTGTCACCAGTTTACCTATGATACCTTGCAAGACACCCTTTGCCAGTTGGCATAAAGAGGCTCTTACGGTCACGATATATCACCTTCCAAACATACTGTATTATAAATAAATGTATGTGTTGCATACTGGTGGGGGTATTAAAATACATAGACAAATGTTGTAACACTTTAATAAACTCAACAATACCTTGCAAAGACTGAGAAGACACGGGAGTCATCCATTTCTCCTTCAAAAAATGTCATGCAATCTTCAGGTTCTTCCTCCCTCTGGCTGTCAAGATATTGTACAATGAGCTGTGGTTGAAGATCTTATGCGAAGGATCACACCTCTACAATACCACACTCATTCTTAATTTTGCACTCTGTATCAGCACGAGTATTTCTAATGTGCCTAATGCTTTTAGTACTAGGTGCTGATGTTAGTTAGGTGTGTTAAAATAAATTGAGAAACTTTTCATATCCTTAATCACAAATGAAAATGGAATAGATTTCAATAGAATTCAGTTTGTTAGTCTGGGGGAAGTAGTGAGGCTTAATTCTCTTGTTATTTTGAGACCTGTGACCTGAATTTTTAAAGACTTGTGTCTGGTTTATATCTGCAGGGCGGTGTCCTTCTCAACTTGAGATGATGAAAGAAATATATATAATACAATATGTAATAATTTTGTAGATTGGGTTCTCTGTCGTGTAGTGGGAGAGTGTTCTCTGAATACTGAAGAGAGAGATGAAAAATGTATCTTCCATAGTAGAAGGGCAGGCTGTGGGAGTATTGGATCTCCATTCTCTATGTGAACAGTACTCACACGAAAAGCAGCATGATCATTTAGTTTTTACTGTAACATTGTAATGAAGTTTAAGGAGCATGTAGTTCCAGTGGGAATTCCATCTTAACTAAGTGTTTATGTCTGGGAATAATTAACTTTGTTCTGGAATATCCAGTGTGTTTTAAGTTGTGTGTGTGAAGTTGTAGCATAAATAAGTCATAAATATATAAAAACCTTTTATATAGCTGTACCTTGAAATCTGTTAGTGTTAAATACAAATACGTAATTACATTTTTTACCTTGGAAATGCACCGTATAAGTATAGCTGTTTCATCATTTATTCACAGCACACATACCATCAATTATGCATGGGATTCAAAAAGGCTTCTGGTATTTGTGGTGATACATTGACAATTAAATGAGCCAGGAAGTACCAAGAGGATTACATAAAGGATAAAAAATATTTAAGATAAAAGCTTTTTAAAGTTAGCATTTAAAAATAGTTGATTTAAAACCAGTTAGTAGTATTGTTGAACGTGTTTCAGGGTTTAACTTCATGGTCACCGTTGCTTTGCAGTTCACTACTAATCTTGACCTGTAAATCCTGTCTTTTTCTGGTCCTAGAGTTCTTTTGAGCAGAGATGACCAATGAATCGATCACTGTTGTTTGCATGATATGAATAAATGATTAGACTGAGGCTACAAAATAAATCTTGACTTCTAAATTAAGAGCCTGAACCCATTCTTATTAGTTTCAATAGGAACTAAATACAACCCTCTGCCAGAACTTGAATCTCAGGCCATGTCTACAGTACAGCCTGGATCGATGATTTGAGATCGATCCACCGGTGGTCCATTTAGTGGGTCTAGTGAAGACCCACCAAATCGACAGCAGATCGCTCTCCCATCAACTCCTGTACTCTACCCCCAATGAGAAGAGTAAGGTAAGTCGATGGGAGAGTTTCTTTTGTCGACTCCCCATGGTGTAGACCCCATTGTAACTCAACCTAAGGTACGTTGACTCCAGCTACGTTATTCACGTAGCTGGAGTTGCATAGCATAGGTCGACTTACCGCAATAGTGTAGACATAGCCTAAGTTTCCAGAGACAATGGACTGCATGAACTCTTTGTTCTAGATACTAGTCCCTCTTTATGAAAGCTATTTGCATACTAAATAAGAAAAATTAGTAGTTGATCGATGATTGGTTATGATTTCACAATAGTGCAAAACATTAAAGTGAAATAAATGTGTGTGAGAATTTACATTTCCGTATTACTCCACTCAAATAGTATTAAAAGTTTGCTGCTGTACAACTATTTTAGATTTCTTAGATTTATTTTGTTAACAAATGTCATTTTATTCACAGCTGCTGCTGAGGGCAAAGGCAAAAGTGGGGAAGATTTTTTTCAGAAGGTAAGAAACCTCTTTGTTACAATCCTTCGTTTGATAAGTACAGTAGTTCAGTACATCATTGTGGGAAGAATTATACTTCAAATTATGGTGAAATTGATATTTAGTTTACAGCTCTCTTTAATGAATATTCTGATGCAACTTCCGCAATATTCCTTAATTTCCTAACCATGGTGATTATTAGCACATTTTTTTATTGTTACCATAGTTTTTTAATAGAATGTATATTTGATATCATATGTATAGCATATATTAGATTTAATCTCAGTTTATTACATGGTATGTATCACAAAGTAAACAGTATAGTAAGTTTGATTGTAAATACATTCTTTCAGAGCCCATTGTTAGACAGATGTACATAAGTAGTGAGGGGAAGATGAAATTACATGAAGGCCAACAAATAGCTGCAGTACAGACGGCATTGTTTTTCAAGTTGTCTTGAGGAACAGAATTCTCAATTTTTTTTTATCTTCTTCAATTGAGTTACATCACCCTGAGAGAAAAGTACCTAAGTAACTGAACATTATCACCCCTTTCCCCCCAAATATGCTGTAGAATGTATATTCTCAGATAGTCACGAGGAGTCCAATTCTGGAAGTAATATTTTTCTTTCTTAAATCTTTCAAAACGTTCTTGAATTCCAAAACTTTCTATGTCTTTATAGTTCATTTTTATCAGCTGACTTGTTTTTGGGAAGCTTCTGTTTCCCATGAAATTAGAGAAACTTTCCAGAGGATGAGACAGCGTGATCTAGAGGTGTGAAACTGGCCTTTGTATTTCATGGGTGAGGACAGGAGAAGATCATCCGCTTTCCTTTCAGTGTCAACAATCTTTAGAGTTGGGTGAATTCGGTCATGTCTTGAACTGGCAGCATGACCCCTGAGTGACAATCATGTGAGATACCTTCAAAGAAACAAAATTACAGATAAATATTTTCCCTTGTTACTGTCAGTCTCAGTTCAGCTCTTGGAGTGTCACGAACAAAAGGCATAACTGAACATCCATGAAATGGCAATACTTATTCTGAATATTCAAAGGATGAAATCTTGGCCCATCTGAGGCCAGTAGGAGTTTTGCCACTGACTTCTTCAGTGGGGCCAGGATTTGTTAGACCTTTGAGATGCCTTGGGTTTCTGTACTATTGCCTGAAACAGCGATAGTCCATCTAAGTACTGAACAAATAGGTGACTGGAGACCTGCATAACAGACTTTTTTATTTATTGTCACTTGAATAGGTGTGTGTTTGATCATTTGTATCAACATGTCCTCTCCAGCTAATCCAGATTTAAATGATTCTATCCAGATTTAACATACTATACATTATTACCATAATCTATTTTATAATTCTAAATTATAATTAGATGATGATGTGTGAAGTCTAACATGTAAAAACAAACAAACAAATAAACCCTTAAATTGCATTAGTAGTGTTAGACTAGTATAATGCTTCATTGCAGTTTCAAACATTGACAAAACTTGGAACTTAGATTCTAGGATGATTAAGAACAGGTTTCCTTATAAGATACGTTGAGCATCTCTAAGAAGGAAATTTGCATGTCTCACAGTGAGGGCGTGTGGTTAGACAGTTGCAGAGACACCATAGAAGATTAAAAAAATTGTCTGACAGCATTTGAACCACAAAGAGAAGAAAAATTGGTAGCGAATGAATGTTAAAGTGAGTTATACAAATACTTTTTTAAGACCAGTTGTAAATAGTTCTATGAATGTTATTTTAATTGGGGTCTATATGTCCTGATGCTTTTAGGTTTAGTTTGCTGTGTACTCTGTCTGTATTGTAGAGTAGTGTCAAACAGTCTGACATGGAAATTGCTTGGAGCTTGTTTAGTCCATTATGTTTTTTATACAACCAGTTGATATATAAATATTCTATGATTTCTTGGTTCTACCCAATTAATAAATGTACCAGAATTTGAAGCTCTTGCTGAGAAGTTAATGCTAGATTCAAGAAATGGGTTTATTTGTTTTAGGAGTGAAAATTAATGGACAGCAACAAAAGATTAATAGTGGCCTGATCTTTTATTTACAAATTCCATGCATACACAAGCTGTGATCAGAAATGGGTTTTAACTTTCATATTAGTACAATCCAGACTTATCCTCTCATGCCTACTTTTTATTCATAGATTGGAAGATGAAAACAAGCTTTCCTGTCTTTTTTACTACTAGTTGCTTCCTTAACTTTGTATGAACCAGCTTGAATGAATAGTCATTGAACTGAACTAGTTAAATAAACCAAAATAAAGAAAATAACCTCCCTGCACATGCAGAAAAGACTACTGCTCTCAAAAGCTGTTTTAGCACTTCAACAATCTTTGGTTCCAGGGAGAGATGACCCATGCCTGCTGATAGTTGGGGGCAGAGGAACAGAATGAGGGCAGCCAGCTTCAGCAGTGTTACTGGACATACTCAGTCCATGTGAGCATGCTCAGTAAAAGCCAAGGGGCATGTGACCCCGTAAGCCCCCTCTTCTTCCCACGCATCACCTCTGGTTCCAGTCATTTCCAACATTTTGGTGGTTTGACGCTCTGTATAATTTCAACAGCAAACATGTACTGCTTAATATTGCTCTTTTAATTTAATTTAAATTATTTTAATATATTATAGTAAATTTAGGCCTCAGTATAGCTTGTCACCATTTACATTTTAATTTTAAATAGATTAATTTTTAAATATAAACTTGTATTTAATTTATATTAAAAATCTGTTTTTATTAAATACAATTACAGGTCTCTCCCGTCTTACGCGCATTTAACATGCGCGATTTCAGCTTTGCGCGGTCGGCAAAGCTAGAAGAAAAACGGAACCGGAAGCGGAAGTGGAACCGGAAACGATTCCGCTCGCCATTCAAGTCAATGGCGTTTCAGTACACGCGGTTTCCGCTTTACGCGCTCAGCGCAAAACGGAACCCCCGCATAAGACGCGAGAGACCTGTATCAATTTTTATCCACACTGAGCAGTAGCTTCTGCAGAATCTCTTTGCAGTGTGCTGATTGATTCCACAAAGTTGCTATCTAGAATTCATTTCTTACCTTTACAAAAGTATTCTTTTGATTCAGGATCAGATTGGATTTTCCATGCATGGGAACAGTACATTTGTTCACCTTTCAATTATTAGTAATCCCTCCAGACCTCCTTGTCATTGCTAGCTAGTTTCTTTTGTGGGAGTCTGTAAAGACAGTATCATAAAGGTGAAGAGAGGTTACTTACTGAAATTCTGTTCTCTACTTGTATTATTACCTTTATGGCTACCTATTGACGTGATCTTTTGCCCTGGAGATGTAAAGGCTGTGTCAGGGTTATAAAGGATCCAAGGGACAGTTGGCGAATAAGGACATCTATTCATGTTGTTTTAGAATGCTGGAATGGAGGGCCTCACCCTGCTCCCACAATGGCTGCTTTGAAATCATTCCATGATAGGGCATGTGATCTTAGTATGGATATGTGAAGTCAATACATTTGGAGAAAGCAAGTTACTTCAGTAACTCTTTTGCCCCCCCCCCCCCTTCAGTATATTCCATTTGCAGATATATATTTTGTTTTATTTGAATGGCACATTTTCCATGAGAGACAAGGTGGATGAAGTAATATCTTTTTTTGGACCAACTTCTGTTGGTCAGAGAGTTGTAAGACAGTGACTTGAGGAAGAGCTTTGTGTAATATCAAAAGCTTATGTCTCTCAGCAACAGAAGTTGGTCCAGTAAAAGATATTACCTCACTCAGCTTGTCTCTTCAATATCTTGGGACCAACACAGCTACAACACCACATTTTCCATGTTCTGTTTGTTCCTCTTTGTGATAGAAGTAGAAAGAATTTGTAAGGAATGTTTTCCTTTAGATGTGGAAGAATGGGATGTAAATTGAGTAAAGATTCCTTGGGGATAAGTACAGTTTGAGCTATATAACTTCCTTTTGAAATTCTGTAGCAATTTGTTTAAAAATATACACACAGTTTGCTTAGTGATTTGAAGTGCATATTTTGCCAGAAAGAACAGATTTTCATGATTGTCACTGAAATAGTATAAATTACACTCTGAGACGGTTTTAAGGATTAACGGGTTCTGTAACCTTAGGGCTGTTCAGCTATGGTTCAATTCCCTGACACCAGTAGCTTGCCCACAAGCACAAAGTCTCATCTTGGCACCAGCCTAGTTTCTCCTAGCAAGGTGACACCAACAGCCCTTCCTGTCCAGCCTCCTCCCCGAGCTCTGTAGTACCAGATACTTGGACTGTCTGTCTCCCTCTGTTTCGTCAACCCTGAAGGAGTGAAATCTGCCCTCCAGCTTACTTTGGTGCACACACTTCACATAGTTTACACACCAGAGACCAGCGTGGGGTAAAAATAAACAAAGTTTATTGAACAGAAAAACCACACGTTCAGAGATGAAATAGTAATGGAAAGCAAACATACACAAGTGACACAGAAAATAAACATGAAGAAGCAATGTCAGGCTTTACACTTTCATATTAGATGAAATTGCTTTTTTAATAAAAGTTTAACCTATTGCCTTTGAACAGTTTAATTGCGTACCCCCAAATAGGGTGACTAGATGACCCGTTTTTAAAGGGACAGTCCTGAATGTAAGCCCTCCTGCAGGTGTCCCAACTTTTTCTTAAAAATGGGCAAATTATCCTGTATTTTCTGTCTGCCCCTCCCCCGCATCAGTACTGGTGGGTCCTGCTGCTGGCCAGATCCCTGCTCGCCAGTCACCCGCCCACCAGCGGTGAGTGGGAGGGTCCAGTGGCTTACGATGGGGGTGGGTGTGCAAGGCTGCTGGCAGGGCAAAGCTGCAGCGCGTGGGGCTGGCTGCTCCCCCACCTGGTCCGTCAGCTCAGCCCCTGCTGCATGCCAGGTCTTGGCCAGCAGGGCCTTGCCCCCTGTCTCGTTTCTGGCCGATGCTGGCTGCGTGCTGCAGCAGCTGGCGAGTGTGGACAGGGGCCAGGCAGTGGCCAGTTACGTGTCGCCTCTGCTGCCCACCCATTGGCCCCTTTTGTGCTCCCCCTCTTGCTGTCCTCTCCCTGCTTTGCCCCATTACCCCTCTCAGCCCTGCTGTTCCTCCATAGCCCCCCTGGTGGGGTGTGTCCCGCTCCCATCACTGTGCGGAGACCCAGCCCATGGTCAGTGCGCTTAGCTCACCAACAGCTTGGCCGGCAGGCTCCTTCCTTCCTCCACTGCCTCTGGCTGGGCTGACACCCCGGGAAAGCCCAAGTCCCTCGGGCCTGGTGTGCGGGCCAGGAGGAGCCAAACCCTGCACGTGTCAAAGTCCCGCATAGTGCTGGCACAGGGAAGCCTCTCTGCCCCTCAGCTTAGCTCTGGAGTGGCGGTGGGCTGGGGAGAACGATTTCCAGCCTGTTCGCGTCCTGACCCTGCAGGCTCCACAGCAGCCCCCCAAGCAGGGGCTAGACACACTCTTCACCCCTCCCCCCGGGTCCTGTCCGCAGGGAGCGTGGGGCTGCTCCGTCCCCTAGGCACCCTCTGCTACTGAGCCACCTCTCTCCCCTGGTTTGCTGAAGCCCCTGCAGCAGGGTGGGTTTGATTTAAATCAAATTGATTGATTTAAATCATGATTTAAATCACTAGTCAGGAAGACTCGATTTAATCATGGTTTTCTACATAAAAGTGCATTCTTGTTGGTTGTTATAACCTTAATACATATTTTTCACAACTCAGAGAGAGATGTAGGTTTCATTTTTAGAAGGTACACACTATACATTTTTAAACAGTGATTTATTTTGAAAACTTTTCAGGTTAGTTTTACAGCTATATCAGAAAATGAATGATTGTTTGGTTATTTCATTTAACCAATGAATGTTAAATGAACATTTAACAGGGGCTCAGTCACCTTGATGTTAATTTGAACGTTTGTACTGCATATTTCTGATTGATTGACGTTGAACTTGCTTGAATATGAGTAATTTTACCAGGTGTCCCATATTCAGCACAGAGAAATATGGTCACCCTACCCCCAAATTTGGTGGTGATTTAGTGTTCATGGACAGCCTCCCACATCGAGACTGTTCCATGCATCCGATGAAGTGGGTATTAACCCACGAAAGCTTATGCTGAAATAAATTTGTTAGTCTCTAAGGTGCTACAAGTTTTTCTTTCTTATTTTCGTTTTCCTCACTATCTGGATCCACACTTTCTGTCCTAAGCCTGTTTTTAAAAGGCATTTTCCTTTTTTCTCTGTCCATGATGACTCATGACTATTTAGAGTGGGGAAATTCCCTCTTGGTTTGATAGCTGGATGTCTTAATCTCTCCCCATTAACTCTAATGGCCCATCATTGTCTTTTCCTGGGCTGGACAATGGATAGTTACTTTGAGGTGATTTCCTGGGAACACCTGGTTTAGGAAGTGCCCATCTCTGCTGTGAGGTGTAGTTGGGTTATGAGCAGTTTTCTGTATACATACATAGGTTCATAACTACAGTTTGCATACATATCTCATAAATACCGTCAAGTACAGAACATTAAAAGCTTACATAAAAGACCTTACTTGGCATACTTTTCTAGTACAATAATACAATATGCAATCAGTTGGTTCACCTGCTCATTTTTGGGGTTTTAACCTTCTGCTCTCCCCGTGCAGTGTCTGGACCCTGATTGTCACATTGTCTTCAAGTTTCACTTCAAAATATTAGCATATATGAAGGACAATTATGTGTCAGCAATGAATATTATTCCTTGAGTAACCTACCTCTCTTTATTTTAAGCTCCGCAAACAAAGCTAAGCTGCAGTAATGCACACTTCATCTTACACTTCATTAAGTTTACAGCACTACTTTTTTCCACACTTTTGTTTTTGCTTGTACGAAATAGCTTGCGGCCTCTGAAGCCATGCATAGAATATTTCCTGTGTGTGGGGCTGATTGGATTACACATGTGACTTTTGTATTTGGATACTTTCCATATGGTAGTCACAGTATTAAAATAAATAAATACAGCATGCCTACGTGTACTGTAATAGTAATGAACATCATGATGATTGTACAGTAGTCAGTGTCTTTGGATATTATGTTTGATTTGTTTCTAAGACATTACCAAGATTGTTAATCTAGTAGGAAGTGAGTCCTGATTTATTTCTGTGTGTAGATATTATGTAGGATCTGCGTTTAAGGATATTAATAAATCACCCTATAAAATGTGAGTATTTTGTTGTTCATATAGCAGGATGAGACTACTTTGATATTCTTATTCAGTCTACCTTCTGTGGCTTATAGGAAAGCTTAACTAAAAAAAATTACACATTTTGTGTGTTTACTTGCACACAATACTGTATCTAATCAAAACACATGGAAACTATCTTCAGAGTTAGCTTTTTGGGTTTTTTTTACAATTCTTTGGGCAGTTGTTCATGGTTTACTCACTGTCTGTCCAGTTTCCTTTAATTAGTCTTAACATTTTTCCTTTCTCTCTTGACATCAATAAAGCCAAATTTGTGGAGGGATATGTAAAGTATCTCATGTGTACTTCAGGCTATATGGGTCGAGAAGGAAAGTGATCAGTGGCATTTCAACATGTTTCAATACAAAGGCTTCAGGATACTTTCTGAGAATTACTTAATATAAATTTAAAGCTGTAATATGTAATGCATTTTTTAAAATGTCTTTAATAAGAATTTTCTCAGAGGGAATATTGGCATAGGCCTTGGTAAGAGTGGAGGAGGGAAGTGCCTGCCTTTGCAGCTTAGAGTAGTAATGTTAGGATCAGATGGGTATATCATGTGTACAATACAATGCAACTTTGTTTTTACAGTGTTTTTACAGTGTTTTTCCATGTAAACTGTACTCTCCAAAACACAGATAAGAAGAGTGGGAAGGGGAGAGAAGGTGAGGTAATAAGCAAGGGAGAAAGATATTTTCAGCTGAGTGCTGAAATGACTGAGACAATGAGGGAGAGACACAGGAAGGCTGCTGCAGATGTCAGGAGCTTCAGCTATGGAGGATTGCATGTAGGGGAAGAGAAGAGGTCAGTGCTGGAGGGAGTGAGACACCATTGATTTTTTGCAGATGGCCCAACAAACAGCTAATGGATTGTTGCTTGGAGGTTTTAGTTAAACCCATACCAAACATCTTTTCTATAGCTGGCCGGGTTTTAGGAAACCCATGAGTTCTTGTGACAGGGCTCAACAGCATGGGTGGTGGGTATCCTAGGGGGTGGGCTGATGTTTGGGCCGTCTGGGGCTTGGGGCAACTGGCCAACAGCCTGAGGCAGCTGGGGCGGGACGGCCGGCAGCGTGAGACTTGGGCTGGGATTTGGGGCAGCTGGGGCAGGGCTCCTCCGGCTGCAGTGGGGGGCTCGGAGCTCCGGTGAGGGGCAGAAGGGGCGGGGCCTTGGGTGGAAGGGACGGGGCTGGGGGCTAGCCGCCACGAACGGGGAACTCATGTGATGCCCATGCTCAACAGGCAGGGATTGAAGTGAGTCAGTTTAAGATGTTATGTTATATAATCTGTGCCCTGATGGGCCCATCATTTTCTGCAGAATTTATTCTTTCAATTTAACTGAAGTTTCTAATGTGGTTATGAGGGTAATCTATCAAACGTGAGCTGGTTCAGCACTGACCTCCTCCATCTTCCTACTGAAATAGTAGCTCTTAGAAGTGTGTGAACTGCACCATTCAACTGTAACTTGAAGGTTTAATGCTGGGGCTTAATTAAGACCATTTAAAAATCACCATGGATTATTTCACTGTTGAGCAATTTAGCAGAAATATCATAGTACTGGTAATGGACCTTGTGTTTGTAGAATAAGCTACCATTCTCTCTCCACCATCGTGCACTCGGCTACAAAAAGCAAGCTAAGTTGCCATCCACTACCATGTTACTAGGGGGAATGTTACAGGCTGTATTTAAGTTCCATTTCCTCTTATCCTTAATTACATACAAGAAGATGTAAAATAAACAGAATCTTTGTACATTACAGTTATTAATTTTTCTGTAAATAAGCCACTTATAAAAACAATGTGTTCTGGTATATTAGTGATATTTGTTGTTGTGGCCATGCAGATAACTTTGTTGGAAAACGTTTGGGATGATACTCCAGATGCCTTTCATTGAGCTTTGTTCTGTACTATGTCTGCAGGCAGTTAAAACTGCAAAATAAACAAGTCAATCAGTCCATTAATCCTCTGTTCCTTTATGTTCAAGAACTTCTGAAAAATTCTGTTTGTGACTGACATTTGCTGAGCTTTTTCCATCAAAACATTGCTTTATAAGAAAACAAGCAAAGAACACATTTTCAATCATTTTCAAGTTACCATAGTGTTAGCAATAATTCTTAAACTGCGTAGTTTGAATAGACCTTGTTTAAAAGCATTCAACGTTGATAATGATGTGAAGAGAGCTAGATACATGATGGATGTGATTGGAGTAAAGTAACAGATTTCGCCCATGATCTGAGCTCCCTTTTGCTGCAACTACTACAAGGCGTGTTGATGTGCAGCTCAATGACAACCATGAAGTCCTGGGCACAAAATGGTTGGTGTTTCACTATATACTTCTCATGTAAATGATGTTTATGGAACTTGGCATACACAGTATTACGTATTTATTCCACACCATGAGTCTGATCCAGATGCCACTGAAGTCAATGGGAGTCTATGTATTGTTGACTTCAGTGGCCTCTGGATTAGGCCTTATAAACATGAATGGTACTTGTCAGAAAAAGTCCAGTCTTTGTTTCAACAAGCTTATTATTTATGTAGCACTAGAGATATGCAAGACACTTCACATACAGTGAAGAAGGTGATGTTTCTCATCTCTGAAGAGCTTACAATCCAAAATGAGAACATACAGACAGGAGTTGGTTTTGTGGGGGCAAAGCAATAGAGCAAGTGGAGACAGGGTAGTATTTAGTGAAACTGTTGACATCTAGTGACTTTTTTTTCTTTGAGTTCCAGGCAGACCATCAAATGTTTCAGGATCCCACATGCTCCTCACTGCAAGAGTCCAACTTGCATATGGTGTTACAGACATTCAAAAATATTGTGTCTCTGTATGTAGCAGTGGGTCAAATTATCTTGGGGTAGTATGACTGTTTCATTCCATCCTGGTTCAAGGCAAGTGTGTTCTGTACGGCTTGTTTTTTCTTTCTGGGTTCATCATCCATTATAATTGCGAAAGAAAGATGCTTAATCCATTTTCTTGTGCCAGATATTTACTTCACAATTACTGGAAAATTTGAAATCCCATCTGAGTAATAAAACAGCTAACTCAGCTTTTTAAAGTTTTTACCCATTTAATTGTCCTATTGGTATTCTGCATGATGTTGCTGGTTTGTATGCATTATATTTAGATGCTGTATTCAAAACCATAGAGAAAAATCTGCTTATAGTGGCCTAGACCTTGGGATGCCAAGGTGTGTTTTTTTTCCTTTGCTGTTCACACTTATCACAGTAGAGTGTTAATGAAACTAAAGAAAAATTCTTCAGTGTTTTTACATTATTTGTGATTTTCTTTTTCTGAAACTACCCAGACCCAGGCAAAAAGCTGTTGTTGGCAAAGGTTGCACTCATAATTTTGAGAATACTGCAAAGTGGTTGCTTAAGACAGGATATTGTCCATTGGTGGTATTTTTTAGTGTTTTTGTGAATATAATATATAACAATATAATAAAAAGGACATCAGAGGGCTTACCTCATGACTTTTTCTTCTAGAAGCAGTATTTTCCAAAAAGTTTTTCTATAAACCAGTTTGTAATCAAATGTTGGAAAAACAGTAGCAGTTTAACAGAAAACGTAGTGATTGAAATGTTACTTGAGTGAATAGTAAATAAGTATACCTAATCGCATATTTCATCACATTGTCCCTAGCTCAGTGCGTTTTTCATAAACAGTAATTTAGGGCAAAAATATTATTTTATGTGTGTTGCCTTTGGTAATTATGTACAGAGGGCAGTAGCAAAAGTATTATGGAACAGTGGCATAGCCAGGTTCTAACACCAGGGGGAGCGAACACTTTAAAAAAAGGCGTCACCCTGACTCTCAGCCCGCTCCCAGCCTGGGTGAAAGAACCCAGGCCAGCAGTGGGCTGAGACACCCTGGCTGGCAGGAGCCTGCGGGGGGAATCCCAGAGCGGGGTGGGCTGAGCAGCTACTCAGCCAGCCGCCGCTCTAGGATTCCCCCCGCAGGCTCCTGCCAGCCAGGGTCTCTCAGCCCACTGCCAGCCTGGGTGAAAGAACCCAGGCCAGCAGCGGGCTCTTGGTGAGGACAGCGGTGGGACCCCAGGTGGGCGCCACTTTTGAAAAATGTGCTCAGGGGGAGTGGCCGCTCCCCCTGCACCTCCCCAGGTCGCTACTGTTATGGAAGCTGTCTGACACACTCTTTAATTAACACTGTAAAAGAGAGTGCTGTAACTTTCCAAGTATCGGGGTAGCCGTGTTAGTCTGTATCCACAAAAACAACAAGTAGCTAAAAAAAACTCCAGAAACAGACTTCAAAGAGAAACTGCAGAACTAAAATTCATTTGCAAATTTAACACCATTAATTTGGGCCTGAATAGGGACTGGGAGTGGCTGGCTCACTACAAAAGCTGCTTTGCCTCTCCTGGAATTGACACCTTCTCATCAGTTATTGGGGGTGGACTACTCTGATCGAATTGGCCCTATCAACACTGGTTCTCCACTTGTGAGGTAACTCCCTTCTCTTCATGTGTCAGTATATTTATGCCTGTATCTGTAATTTTCACTCCATGCATCTGAAAAAGTGGGTTTTTTACCCACGAAAGCTCATGCCCAAATACATCTGTTAGTCTTTGAGGTGCCACCGGACTCCTTGTTGTTTTTGTAACTTTTGAAAACATTGGTCTCTGGGGCTGATTTTCTCTTTTGGAGATGACTCTTTAAATAAGTGTGGGCAAATTCTCTTTATCTCTTCTTGAGTTATGTTAAGATGGAAAAATGCAGTTACCATGTGCATATGCAAATACACTTTTTTGATATGTATGTGTATAAATATATTAACTGCAGTATATTATGCTGTCTGTATACACACAGTAGATCAACCTCAAAGTTGACCTTTTTTGCTTTTAGGGTAGCTTATAAAAATGTCTGAAGCTTCACAAACTAAAAACCAACAGTTTCATTAAGCTTAAATTATTTTATGCTGTACTTGCTTTTTTTTGTTTTTGTTTTTGTTTCTGCTGCTGCCTGATTGTGTACTTCCAGTTCCAAATGAGGTGTGTGGTTGACCGGTCAGTTAGTAAGTCTGGTGTTTGTAACTCTGAGGTTCTACTGTATTCGTATACAAATTCCTCACAATCCAATAATTTCATAGTTCCATGCAGTTAAAGGCCAGAAGGGACCATTAGGTTATCTAGTCTGCCCTGTATATACAGGCCACTTAATTTCATCCTGATACCCTTATATTGAGCCCAAAGACTTTAGTTAGACTAAAACATTGCAGCCCTCAGAAGACTGAATTCAGTGCCACAGGCTGAGGGCAAGAGAGACCAAGGTGTTATTAACTCCTTAAGCCCCTGCAGTGGCAAGGAATTGATTAGGGGAGATGTGTCCTGGTGATTCCAGCCAGTGAACCACACTCCTTGCTACAGAGGAATTCACAATACCCCAAAGGCCCGTGCAATTCTGTCCTGGGGGAGAATTTCTTCTTGACCTAATTGGAGGTTAGTATGACCCTGAGCATGTGAACAAGACACACCAACCAGGCATCAAGAAAGCGGATTCTCTGTAATTCTGTCTCCAACTGTTGCCAGTCTCTGATGCTTCAGAGAAAGGGGGTGAAGGGAAAGCATTCTAGACAACATTAAGAAAATTGTGCCTCAGGGCAAAAATTCCATGCATCTTTCTGACTCCTGCGGGCTGAAGTCCTTAAGCATGAGGTTTGATTATAGTCATTATCTTAATTCAGAGCTGCTACTGTTATGAACATGTTGAGGACAGTGCAGGCAATCTTGTTCTCCCCATGGCCCATGAAGGAAAGGAATGAAGGATTCATAGTTTGGTATGTGTCACAATTAAGTATAACTTGGGAAATAAGACCTCAGCCCTGCAAGACATGCATTCAAACAAGCCCTTGCACCTGAATGAAACCCTATCTTCATTAGTGCCCTATATGGGGTGCAGGAGTCTTCCTGCACAGCCATTTGCAGAATTGGGGGGCTAAATCTTTTCTCTTGTGTCTAAGGTTTTGTAGAGTATCTCAAGAGTTTTCATAGAACTTCAAGTGAACTTCAAGCTAATCCAGTGGAGCCTGAATAAAGATTGGACAATATTTATCTAAGATGATTTCCTGGATTATGTTGGGGTGTGTAGGTGGGATCTGGGAAAAGCTGGATCTTCGTCATAAAGTTAACTCTTTCTGTGGGTCATTGTTTTAAAAAAATTATCAGAGGATCATTGGATCCATACTTTTATATTTTATAGTATAACACTTAGCTTGTGTTTTGTCACTCTGCCTTTTCACCATTTGGGAGATTGTAGGTTTCTTCTACACAATAGCATTAATTTGTAAATTTGGCTCAGCTTTGTAAAGTTTGGGGATGCTTTGGGACCGCTTAGTATAACTGGTGCTTAGACCTCTGAATTTCCTTTCCCTAGAGAGACAAAATAATATTTAAAATGTGAAGGCAAACACTTTATGCTGCAGATAAAACACCTCTAATCCAGGTTTATAATGTAACTGTAAAATGGTGATTTGATTATAGCCACAATAACATCACATTTCCTATATCAAATGGAGGTATTCAGCACTTTCACTGATTAAAAGTGGCTTTCTTCTGTTTTAGGAGTTGCAGATCATGTTTTTCCTCTGGTGAGGGTCATGGAGAGATGGTGTGTGTAAAAGATAAAATAACAGAGCTTTGCTCTTTAGAATTAACTTGTTTGTGTTCTCTGCAGAATAAATATAATACACATTGCCCCCAAATGACTTGCTGAAGTGTGTAGAATTATCACAGTAAAACTAAATGGGCATTTGGTTGCTTGTGAAAGTAATCTTCCTTGTAAAGTTATTAAAAGCACCTTTTAAGCAAAGAAAAATATAAAACAATGATATTCAGGTTGTAAGACGAGCTGTGCAAAACATTACTAAAGAAACTCAAGCCAACTTATGTTTGAGATGGGGATTCATTTATTGACCCTAAAACTCAGGCCGGCTTTACAAAAAGAACACGGATATGGGCTGAGTTCTGGACTGAGTTTCACTGGCTCCTCTGTAATTCTTACATTTATATTTCCCCACCAGATCTCAGAAAATTTGTTCTCATATCACTGATGTGTTCTGGGGCTGGCTTCTCAAACACCAGGTCTCTTCAGGTGGCACTGAGTGGTCGTCCCTTCTTCCCACGTACTATATTTAAAGTGGCTGCTGCCCTATCTCCAATGTAGGTAAAAAGGTTTTGGGGTGAGTTGAAGATCCTCTTCCCCTGATACTTTAACAGTGAGGAGAGGACACTTCTGCTCGTATTACCCATGCCTGACTGTACTGAGCCTTGAGCAGCTATGTCCCATGACGATCTTGGTTTGTAGCTAGGGAACTCATGCTTTTTGGAATGTTTGTCCTGTGCTTTTTAGGGTGGTGGATGACAGTGGGAACAGGAGTTCTTGTGCTTTCTGCTTTACAATAGGAGCAGGTTATTCCCCCTTGCAGACTTTCCTTCATTTTGGATGGAGCCTTAGCTACTACGGGTGGATGTCCATCCTCAAAACTAAATATGTGGAGGGTAGGTTACTAAAGACCCCCTGAGAAAGGTAGGAAAATGTGTGGTTCTATATTTTTGATGACGGTCTAATTTGGAGCAAAAACCATGAAGGAGGCCTGATAGTGTCTGGTTTGCTGGAGGTATTTGTACTTCCTCAGACTTGTGAATAAGTTGGAAAAGTCAGCTGGTTATGTCGAGTGAACTCTGCTCTTTTCAATAACTATCCACTGAGATTCAAAACCAGACATACAAATGTAATTTACCATAACCCCTTGACTCCTTAATGAAACCAAGAATAAGCAGTCTGGTAGTGCTTTTCCCTCTCCATCCGCTGCAACTCAATGCAGTGAATTTCATGTTTTTCTTCATTATACACTGTATTCCTCTGCATGTTCAAAGCAATGTTAAGTGTAGGTCAAAGAAGATTAAAATGAAATCAAATTATAATAAAAATGGATTTCCAATTACTTTTATGGCTTGCAAGGTTAATTTAAGAGTTCCAAATTTTGCAAGGATCTGAAAATATTATGTTTACATTTTATAGTAGCTTAAATCTCTAGTTTTATTTCTCTATTCTATCCCTCTGCCCCTTATTCTGTTAAATTTTAAATTTAGGAATGGGGTGATATAGTATGAACATACGTTTTAGATTTGGAATTTCCAGAAACCCATTTTCCCCACCTCCAATCCATCCAAAATTCCTCTGAAAAATAATTTCTTACCTAGCACTGTGACTGTATTCAGCCTGCCCTACAGTCTCTCCATTGCCTCTCCTGTCTCTAGCCTAAAACGCAAGCTTCCAATTTTGTCCTTTAAGATTCGTCCACAACTTGACTCACTCCTGGTTCTCTGCCTTTCTTTCCTTTTATTCCCCTCTTTTCCCAAGATCTTTCTTCAAACTGATCTGTCTTGTTTGCCCGTTCTGCATCCTTCCCCATGTTAGTCTAATATTTCCTTCTTTATCTTCCACCATAACATCTCCCAATCCTCCTTACATCCTTTCTCAAAACCTACTACCTTTAATTTAGAAGATGGAAACCGAGGAGGGAGCCTAGCCTGCAACATGGCCAGCTAACATGGCTTCAAGCATGTTTGTTTCCATCTTGCCAGGGCTTTTCAGTCATATTAAGCTGATGGCAGTAACATGATAGACAAACAAAAAACCCTTTCACCCATGAAGACAAGACTTACCCGTACCGCTCTGGAAAGAAAGGTTTGGTGGTCTTCAAGGGTATGTCTATAAGACAATTAAGCACCTGCAGCTGGCCCGTGCCAGCTGACTCAGGCTCATGGGGTTCGGGATAAGAGGCTGTTTTAATTGAGGGGCAGATGTTCAGGCTTGTTTGTTGGAGCCTGGACTCTAGGACCCTCCCCTCTCACAGGGTTTTAGAGCTCCAGCCCAAGCCCGAATGTCTATGTTGTCATTAAACAGCCCCTGAGCCTCAGCCTAGTCAGCGGGCACTGGCCTGCTGCGGGTTTTTAATTGCAGTATAGACATATCTCAAAATAAAATACAGGTTAAATCAGTTTAGCTCATTTGGGCTAAACGTTTTTATACAGCAGTGTAAAGACATAACATTGCAGCCAAGTCTTGAGGGCTTTAAGGGAAAATAATTGAATTATTTTTAATTATTGATTTTTAGAGATGTGAAATATGCAGATACCATAGGAGAGGTACTGTAGTTATACACAGATATGTATAAAGAGAGAATACAAAAATGCATTGTATTCACAAAGCGTTTAATTTATATGTAGACCCATGTATTGGGATGTAAGGAAGACAAATGGGTTCATTTTAACAGTAGAGAGGGATACAATGTGTACAAGAATAAAGCAAGGTGGTTGATAGCTTACTATAAACATGAAAAGTTACTTTACAATCAAAAGCATATTGGCAAGTTGGCAGACAACTGAATATATAAATGTCTTTTCAAAATCGCCAGTAGTTGCTAGGTGAACTAAACAAATATTTCTTCACTGAAATAACGTAACCTTTAGTAACTGCTTTCTTAGTTTAAATTTTATGATTCTGGCATGAAATCAGATCAGCTCTAGTGTTTGAACTGAATGCTTAATATATTGTTGGATAAAATAGTTTAATAAGCAGAATTTGTGTTCTATGCTACGTATTTTTATTTTGTCACTAATGGATTGTTAAAAACTGAAACACAACTAAAAGCAAAACCCAAATCCCTCATCTTTAAAGGTGATTAAGACTAAGTGCTATAAAATCCACAGGCAGTTGAATGCCCTAACATTTTATTTAGATGCTACACCAAATTCTTAATTTGCATGATTTACCTTTTGATTCTTTGTGACCTCCTGTCAACATTCTACAATAGACAGCTGATGATATCAATCAATGCTGGTGTGAAGGGTCTGCCTATGTGAAAACAGTTAAGTCAAATTTGGCTGATCTCTTAAGATTTTTTTTTAATAGTGTGCAAACAACACTACGTGCACTCAGTATTGAATAAAATTTAATTGACTGTCAGGTTGGAGTGATTGTAGTCATCATTTAAATCACTTGGGTATTTTTATCATTGATTTTAAATCTGGCTGAGGTTTTGTAAAATGACTTTTTGCAATGTGTGATATTGTAACTTTAGATTATAAATGTATGATTAACTAAATTATAAACGTTGCTTTTTTAAAAAATTACCACTCCAGATAAAGTATCTTATTAGAATTTCACAAAATTGTTATAGGCAAAAAACCAACCAAACAACAACAAAAAAAAAACACCCCACCACATGGCATTTCAAAATAGGGTCTTTAATTTTCAAACAATTAAATAGGCTTGCAACTTTACTCAGATGAATAGCCCTGTTGGGCATTTTTTGCAGCATAAGGAAAGCATGAGTATTTTTTTTAGATATTTCTATGATGTCATCTTGAAACAAATTTCTTCAGTGTTAACAATGAAAAGTTATTTAAATTTTCAATACTTTAATGGATTCATGTGAATTTTTTGTGCACATAGGTCAAAGTTTTATGAGTTCCTAAGTCCATATTTAGGCACCTATGATTAATATTGTTAAAAGTACCACAGTGATTTAGGATCACAAGTCACATTGACTTCAAACTACAAATTCTGATGAAGTATTGCCTGGAGAAAGCATTTCAGCTTTCTTTTGTTTATTTCACTATGTTGGAAGGTGGTGTTGGTTGCCAATATATTGTGGGCTATTTTGTGGCTATACTACAATAAGGGCAAGGCCATGTCTACACTACAAAATTGTCGACCTAACTTACGTCCGCGTGCAGCCACTGCAGTTATTAAATCGTTTGTGTGTGCACATTTGGCTCCTTGTGTTGGCAGTGTGCAACCTAACTAGGAGTGCTTGAATTGATTGTATTGTCAGTATGAGGCATTGTGGGACAACTCCTGAAAGCCACTAACAATCGACGTAAGCAACATCGTGTTGGTGCTGACATTGCGCCGACCTAGTTTAATCAACTGTGACTCTACGCCGCTCGAGGAGGTTGTATTTCTAAATCTGCATAGCACGGCACTTATGTTGGGGGGAGTCAAATTTAAGTGAAGAGATTTCTGCAGCTAGGTCGAGACGATGCAGGTTACATCGACCTAACCCTGTAGAGTAGACCAGGCCTAAGGAAGTTAATGAGGACCTGATCTTACCTTTTTCACTACAGGTGAGCATTTGAGATGTGAAACTTTGTGCTAATCGGTCATGCTACAGCCATCACAGACATTGAAATAGTATTGTATCACTTTGAAGTAGTATTATATCACCTGAGCTGCGGCGGTTGCCAGGAATGTCCACCCTGCATCCATTTCTATTTGATGTTGCTTTTGAACCACAGGTTATGACCATCCTCACATGAGTGGCATAAAAACTGATCAGCACGGATATAAAGTATGATATGCAGGTCATGTTTTGTTTCATTCTCCTACTGTTTTTTCTGAGATTTAATCTAAATCTGCTGTGCTGTAGTTTGAACCCAATGCCTCTTGTTCTGTCCTCTGTGGCATGAAAACACCTTTTCTCCATTTTTATGGGAGCCTTTCAAGTATTTGAAGACTATCCTGTCCCCCCTTAATCTCCTCTTTTCCAAACTAAATATACCCAGATTCTTCAGTCTTTGTTCCTATGGCTTGTGTGCTGTACCTTGGATCATCTTTGTTGCTCATCTCTGGAGCCTTTCCAGTTTCTCTACATCCTTAGTGTACATTGTTGATCAAAATTGGACACAGTGCTCCAGCAGAGGCCTAACCAGCACTTACTAGGAATGCTTTGTTCATAGCAAGTTTTAAATGCACCTTTTGAAAGGAAAAAAAGATTAACTAATGAATCTTTGGAGGTTTAACATGTATACAGAGAATTACAAATGTTAATAGTAAGAACCTTTGTTTTATTATACATATTGTGCCAAACTATCTAAATAAAGCAGATTATTTGGTTGTATTTCTTCACCTACAAATGTTAATATGCAACTGTTTGATGACAGTGTTTCAGACTTGCATACAAAGACTTAATGTTTAGGATAACAGTAAAATAATTCTTCCAGTAAAACTATGTGTTTATGAAAAAGCATAGCTGCCTAGTTTTTAAAGGCCTTAACCATGTCACTTATTTCTCTTGCCATGCTATTTTGCTATTACTGGACTTTATTCCTGGCTCTGCTGCTGATTTGCTATGTAATCTTATGCAAACCTCTTAACTTTCTGTGTCTTAATAATTATATCAGTTGTACAAAGGGGTACGTTGTTGCAATTATTGTGAAGCACTTCAATGAAAAACTCCATGTAAATGGTGGTATTATGAGCAGATACGGACTTTATGAAAGTAAAAACGGATTACCCCGAGAATAAATGTTGACTGTGCTAAAAAAAGGATAATATTTATTTGAAAACACCGCTGTTGGGAAGATACATGGGGGCCTCTTACCCACTTTGAAATGTCTCCTCTCTTCCTCCTCAAACCTGAAAAAGGCATTCTCTTTGAGCCATGCTTCCATTGACAAGACCAGCAATTACATGGTGTGCAGATGCCAGTGTCCTTCCAGGAAGGGCCAGACAAAAAAATCTTGATCAGTTAAACATGTAGACAATATATGTATGGCTATATGCCCTGCAAATGTTTTAATAAAAAAAAAATCTTTCCGTTAAGGCCATAAATTTCAACAGATTGATACATTTATATTTTTCTTTTAAAATAACATTGTAAAGAGAAGATGAATTTGAGGAGTGGGGAAACCACTACAGTATTTATTTCAGAGCCATGGAGCAGATATCTGGCAATCAGAAAGCACAGACTTGGATATTCTATCATAGGCTCATCAGGGATGAAGCTAGCTGCTTCCACTCAGGTTGCATTATATGGTTAAAATTGTTTCAGATCTTAAAGTTAGGACAGAGAGAGTGACAGAAACAGTGATTCATCATACAACTGGCTTTGATCAGTCTTGACGCAGGATTTTTCTCTTGTGTGTTGTTTGGCCTAATGATTTGAGGGTTTTTTAAAAAAAAATCTTTATTATTGAATTTTCCATAGTTAAAATAGATATAATTGAAAGCATGAGAATTTTAGAGAAGATACATTTTCTCTGAATCCTTAGTATCAGGAAATGGTGCAAGCCTATAATTGACAAAGGCATATTGAGCAACACATAATACTGAATCAGTGGACAAAGGATGAATGGAGATTAGGTTTGGCTACTGGAAACTCAGTAAAATACAGTTGGACTACTACACAAACCCCTATACTTTTTTTCTCTTTCTGATCTGAACTTTTATACAGTCAATGTCCCAAGTAAGGGTATGCCAAAATAAGTGATTGCCTTTCTTCAAACAACTGTGTATGGGATGTCTAGCTTGGTATGGTCTTACCTGCCTAAACTTAAAAAACTGTGGGTTGTCCACAAGAGTCATAATGGGAATATTTTAGTGTCGAGTGATGAATCATGTTTAGTAATCTTATTCAGACCCTGAACTTGTATCTAATATAATTTATGTGTGAAGTAGATGTATATAATCATCTACGCCTACTCCACATGTGTGGGAGATTCTCTGTTGTTGAGCAGCCATCCTCTCCTTTTGCCACTCTTTTGCATTTTCCTTTCTTTATAGAGATTTCAAAGATGCTAATCACCACTTAAGTGTTTGAGTCAATGTTAAGAGGACAGTAGTAATTCAGGGAGAGACCAGGTTAACTGAAAGAAAACAGTGGAAGTTATATAGAAAATATGTAGCAAATCAAATACTGTAATTCCAGTGAAACTACAATGTACTATTCTGATGGCTTTGTAGATTTTCAATTCCGTCTTTTGCTTGTTTAGTAATCTATTTTATTTTACTGTTTTTCTAGATACTAAAACGTTTTTTGTTTTACGGATAAGATTTTAAAAAGTATTTAGTGTTTGAGAACCACATTTCTTGGACTCCCAACTTAATATCTTTAAGGGGTTTGAGTTTTAGGTGTATCAAGATGACTAGTCACTTTTGTACATCTTGGCCTACAACTTTTTATTTCATCATTAAGTGCTGTCTAAATGTCTACCAAGAATTTATTTAAATGTTCTGAATTCTGTTTATTGCAAGTAGAATTATAGGGCTATTAAGTAAAACTTCTTCTATTCTTTCTCAAAGTACTAGTACTCTGTTATCCATCTGAACAAATCTGTGTTCCTTTGTTTTCGGAGCAGAAGAGAATTCTTTGACAGAAGATTTAAAGGCTCATCAGATTAGTTACATTTTCTAACTTTTTGTGATTAATTCAGCTTTCTTAGCTTTTTTACTGATTCTGCTCACAGGAATGGAGTACAGTGTGGGAAACCCTCATACTTGCAAAGAAATCAAGTGCTCTGTGACTATGGTTTGCACTGGTGTCAATCAAGTTTAGGAACCAAATATAATAGTTATTCTTCAATGAGAAATGCAGTGAGTTACTTTCAATATATTTTTGGACCATCAACCTTGAGTTTTCTTTTAAGTAGTGGATGCTTTGCAGTAGCAATTGAGTAGAGTGGAGTCTTCAATGGTGGATTCTGCTTGTCAATGTCCTATAATTGCCAACCTTTAAGAGAAAATGATCCTGGGACAATTCTGAGGAAGCTGTCGTGCAGAGGCCTCCTTTGGGATGATGGGAAGGATGAGCAATTCTTAGGGTTCAAATTTAGGAACATAGGAATTTCCATAAGAGACCTGTGGTCCTCCTTATCCAGTAACCTGTCTTTGACAGTAGCCACCACCTGATACTTCAAAGGCAATGTGCAACAAACTTTGAAGTGGGCAGTTATGGAATAACCTGCCCATAACAAAAATTTCTTTCTAACCCCATTCCAATGCTGGCTTATATTCTGAAGCATGAGGGTTTATATCTGTTTCAAACTTCTAGGGTAGGGTTTTTTTTCATTCCTACTACTGTAACTCTAGATGTTTTTGTTAGCCTCATAAATGCAAAATACTGTTTTGAATCCTGCTGAGTTCCTGGTCTCAGTGACATATTGTTGCAATAACTTCCAAGGGCTGTCTGCTGTGGCTTTTTTTGTTTTTGTGTTTTTTTTAAAAACCCTCCTTTTATCAGTTTTAAGTTTGTGGCCTTTCAATTTCATGAAATGTTCCCTTGTTTCTTATGTTAGCAGTAAGGATAAGTTTTTGTCGTGCAGATCACGGATTCTGTGACTTTCAGAAACTTCCCTGGCAACCTGGGGTGGTGGGGGCCCCACAGCTCTTAGCTGCCAGGGGTGTCGTCACAGAATCCAAGCTCTCTCTGCTCCATTTGGTCCCTGGGAGTTATCCCCTTTCAGTATGACAGCCCTCCCCAATGGTTGCTCTAGCTCTTTGGGGTTATGCCCTTTGGCTCCTCCACCTTCTGGGACTGCACCTCTGAGCCTGCAGCACACCTGTCTCTCTCCATAAGGCCACTCAGGGAGTCCACTTGCTCTGGACCCCCAGGACCTCAACACCCAGAGGGAGCAATGCAACCCCTGACTCTCAGCCAGTGTAAAACAGAAGGGCTTATTGTACGTTTGAATACAGCATAGGAAGTTCTCAGTGCCTCAAGCATAGAAAGTCTCGGCACCCTCCACCTGGGTCTGTCCAGCAAAGCATCCAGGTGGACTCAGGTCTCTTTGTCCCCAGTCCAGAGGCATCCTCCTTCCAGCCGACCAGGTTTTCTGTTGTGTGTTCTATCCCCTGGTGAAGCCCCATCCAATCAATCAATTCTTCCTCTGACAAACAGAGGATAGAGACACATTCCTTACCCATCCTGGCTAATAGCCATTAATGGACTTAACCTCCATGAATTTATCTAGTTCTCTTTTAAACCCTGTTACAGACCTAGCCTTTACAACCTCCTCAGGCAAGGAGTTCCATAGGTTGACTGTGTGCTGTGTGAAGAACTTCCTTTTATTTGTGTTTAAACCTGCTGCCCATTAATTTCATTTGGTGGCCCCTAGTTCTTATATTATTGGAACAAGTAAATAACTTTTCCTTATTCACTTTCTCCACACCACTTATGATTTTATATACCTCTATCATATCCCCCCTTAGTCTCCTCTTTTCCAAGCTAAAAAGTCCTAGCCTCTTTAATCTCTCCTCATATGGGACCCATTCCAACCCCCTAATCATTTTAGTTGCCCTTCTCTGAAGCTTTTCTAATGTCAGTATATCTTTTTTGAGATGAGGAGACCACATCTGTACGCAGTATTCAAGATGTGGGCATACCATGGATTTATATAAGGGCAATAAGATATTCTCCATCTCATTCTTTATCCCTTTTAAAATGATTCCTAACATCCTGTTTGCTTTTTTGACTGCCGCCACACACTGCGTGAGAACTATCCACGATGACTCCAAGATCTCTTTCCTGATTAGTTGTAACTAAATTAGCCCCCATCATATTGTATGTATAGTTGGGTTTTTTTTCCAGTGCGCATTACTTTACATTTATCCACATTAAATTTCATTTGCCATTTTGTTGCCCAATCTCTTAGTTTTGTGAGATCTTTTTGAAGTTCTTCGCAGTCTGCTTTGGTCTTAACTATCTTGAGCAGTTAGTATCGTCTGCAAACTTTGCAACCTCACTGTTTACCCCTTTCTCCAGATCATTTATGAATAAGTTGAATAGGATTGGTCGTACGACTGACCCTTGGGGAACACCACTAGTTATCCCTCTCCATTCTGAAAATTGATAGAATTCAGTTAAAAAAAATTAAAGCAAATAGTCATAAAATATGTAATGTTCATAATTTGTTTTTATGCAGCCTCAGTCTGACTCTCCAGATTTCAAGAACTAAGTTGTACTAAAGTAGGTGACTGGTGTATGTGTTTGAAGTTTACTTTTGATTACAGGATGATTACATCAAGAAATGTAACTTAAATTCTTTTAAAGCTGATTGTTAGGAGTAACAAAAGAAACTAATGAAAACAGGAAGTTTTTTAGGTAGTAAAAATAGTTTACAAGACTAAACTAATTGTGAAACTGAATGAGTGTATTGCTGCAAAAATCAAGGAAGAGATACAACTGTGCAATAAAGAAGCATGTTCTTATTTCTTTTTTCCATATTGCACATGGTTTCCAAATTTATGTAGCGGATTATTTGATAAGTGATTGTAACATTTACAGTAAAATTTACTAATCTAAGTTGGATGGTAGTCTATAAAATGAGAAATCCCTGTAATATCTTCTCTGAGATATGGACTCATAGAACATGCTTAATTTATATGCACCCAGAAGGGCTGTCTTTGTAAACTGATGGTATTCTGTTTCGCCTAATGTTCTCTAATCACAACAAAGACTTTATGAGAAGGTAGGGTAACTGTTTCTCATGTTAAGGGTGAGAGGAAATAAATATCACATTAGCCTAGATATTGTACAATGTAGTAAAAATATAGGCTTGCATTCTCAAAAGGGCTTAAAAGAGTTAGGTGACCAACTCCTATTCGCTTTGTCTTTCAAAATTGACTCCCTTAGACTCTTTTGAAAATCCCAAGTGTCTCTTTCCTGTACCCCCAAATGTGAACACCTTTTAGATTACAGGGTTTAAATTTCATTTTGGTCTGACATAAAGATATACAAGGTTTTCCTCCTAATATTGTTCCAAACACAGGATTCCAAATGTTTATTGAGAGGACAAGGGAATAGTACTGTGTAGCTTTTATTCCAATGAGTTTTTTTCTCCCACTGGCAGCCACTTGTATAGCTGATCTTTCTCTTTAGCATCCCACCCTCCTTGTTTTAGTGTCTTTTTTTACTCTTTCCTCCCAGCTAATCATATATAGTGAAAACAAGAATAAACTTATCATCAAAGAGAGATTCAAGAGATAGTGAGTAACAATATTGGAAACAAATGGTTACATATATAATAAAATCATAACAGGCTTGCTAGAGACTAAATTTAACTAACAGGTTATCCTCTGGTCTAAAGAAGTTTCTCACCCAAAGTAGTTTCCAGTGTTTTCGAGCAAGCCTGGTTGAGATCCCACGTTCATGAAGCAAATCCGATGTCCATTGACTTCCTAAGTGAGGGGTGCTCATGTTGTCGTTGCCTCCCAAATATAATGGAAGAAACTTTTGAAAACCTCTTCTCCCTCCCCCTCCCACGTGTTTTTCTTCCTGTTAGATTCTCTCTGAACTTTTTTTTGTAATCTTTCATTTGCTTTCAGTTCAGACCATTGATAGAACCATTGTGAATGAGAACACTCAATTTACATGTAAACAGATAGATGGATAAACGTCCTGTGTCTGACAGAAAACCTGTTTTTGGTGGTGACCAACCTCCCGATACAGATTTAAAAAACATACACTGACTCCTTACATACATTTAACAATGATATTGGATGACCGATGTGATGCCAGCTTTTGTTTGAGACCTCACATAACATTCTTAGGTGAACCAGAATGTACATGCCAGATTCAGGAAATTCCTGTAACCATTATACACCCCCCCTTGCCAGTTGGAATTAAGAGGTTGTAACGATGCTGGTTCTGGCGGGACCCAACTGAGAGTGCCATTTCAGGACAAATTGCTTTAAGCAGGGCAGTTACAGCCCAAGGCTGGGGTTTTTCCACCTCTAAGGCAAACCAAACCAATCAGACAGAGAAGACTTTGGTTTTACCCCACTGGCTAACCACACGTCATCCCAAGCAATTCCCTTAGACGCTCCAGTTTCCCAGTCTCACCATCAGTGCCACTTGTTATGGGAACAAATGGTCATGAAAACCAATGCCCCAGTAAAAGAAAAAAGGTCCTCCCGATCCCAAAGGACCAAGCCCCAGAGCCAGGTCAATATACAAATCAGATCTTACCCACAAATCACACTGTTGCCAATCCTTTAGAATCTAAAGGTTTATTCATAAAAGGAAAAAGATATAGATGAGAGCTAGAATTGGTTAAAAGGAATCAATTATATACAGTAATGGCAAAGTTCTTGGTTCAGGCTTGTAGCAGAGATGGAATAAACTGCAAGTTCAAATCAAGTCTCTAGAATACATCCACAGCTGGGATGGGTCCTTCAGTCCTTTGTTCAGAGCTTCTATTTGTAGCAAAGTCCCTCCAGAGATAAGAAGCAGGAAAGAAGACAAGATGGAGGAGTTGCAGCAGTCTTTTATAGCCTTTCATCATGTGGCCTCTCTTTGTTTGTTCCAAAGACAAGCATTGGGGCACATGGCAAGAAACAACCTTAGAGTTCGGTCCATAGGCATGTTTCTGCATACCTTGCTGAGTCACAGGCGTGTCTGCCTTCTCTCAATGGGGCCATTGTATCGCTGATGGTTCTTAATGGACCATCAAGCAGGCCTGGCAGAGTTGATAGCTTGTCTGGGGTCCCAGAAGCACAGCCCAAGTTTGAAATACAGACAGTATAGAGCCAATATTCATAACTTCAACTACAAAACTGATACATACATATAAATGGCATAATCATAACCAGCCAAGCATAACCTGGTCTTACACACCTCATTTGACCCCCTTTATATAAAGATTTGGTGCCACTACAGGACCTTGGTTGCAACAATGTTCTATACAGTCTCAGTTATTGTCAATAACGTCACAGGTTCACAGTAGTCATGGGCTCCAGTTTTCTGAAACAACCCACCTAAGGGACTGAAAAATGAATTTGTTAAGAAAATGTTCTGATTTTTCTTGTTGTGATGAGTAAAGTTCTCCTTCCTCCCTGCCCCCCAGAAGCACGGGGCTTGGCCATCACTGTCTGTATGGAGGCCTTTTGCCTCTACATTGACTCCTAGCTAAGCAACTTTAACATTGTCTGCAGTGGAGCTGTGCTGTCAAAGGCTCCCATGATGGTCACTGCTCGCCGAGCCCTCCGTTGGTAGACAGGGACGTTGAACAGAACTCATATAGTTAGTGTTGATTTGCCTTTGAAGAGAATGTGGCAGAATGTGGTTGGCCTTTCTAGGCTCTCTTCAGCTTCAGAGCCTGAATTTTATCATCTATCTGGAGAATGACTTCCACTCACTCGGGAGGGGTGGGAAGAGCATAGCATAATACTATTGTTTCCCCTTCTGTACTTGAGTAGACTTGCCTATGTTTTTAAAGGGTCTACTAGTTTATTTTTTTTAAACTTGTATGTTCTTTGGTAGTTCCAAAAGTGATGACCACTTCAAATAATGAGTGAGATTTCAAACAACTAAAATTTCAAACTGCCATGTGCTCCAGTCTTTCCTTTGTGGAGTGAAATGCATACAAATGAAGTCAATGTGAGTGAGAGTTTTGGTTGATCTGTAACTCAGATATCTTACCAGTGGATTTCTTCACATCTGGAATGGAGTCTGCTCAGAAATATGTATATATTCCTGATAGAATTTCATTCTGTTGGAAATGTCTTCCTCCAGCTGAATTTTATTATCCCATAGTTGCTGAAACACATACAAAGTGTATTACAGTGAGTCCTGGTTGGCATGTTCACTTTTTCCACATAGTGTGCTAATCTAGAAATTCCGACTGTAGAGAAATTTCATTATTGATTTGGGCAGCAGAGAGCATACATTTAGGAATTCTTAAATTAGTGTGTCTGTCCTGGATGTTGCTACTATACGGGACCAATGAATGTTGGAATGTTTTCTGGTTCTCTTAATATATTAGTTTTCCTTTTCGAAGTAGTCTGGTTATTTATTTTGGGAATTTAATTTTATATATATATATATATATATATATATATATATATATATATATATATAATATATTTTCATTCATTGTGGATAGTGCCAAGATTGATTAAATTGTACTGTTTGGCTTTTTTTTTCCCCAATTGCTGATTGGAATTTTTTCTTGTCAAAATGTTTAGCTCACTAAATAAGTACTTTTGAATACTTCTTTATAAAAAAGAATTTTTAACCACTTACTGTAAAATTGTAAAAATATTGCTATTAGTATAATTGAAAAGGAAGCCATTAAAACCATATGAAATATTACATATTATTAAATTGTAAGGCATGAGAGCACAATAGCAAATCACTTACTGAACAATACATAGCCTAATCCTCTACTGAAGTAAATTGATGTAGCTTCTTTTAAGTGAGTGCAATCACATCAGATGAGGATGTGGCCCACGGAATTGGAATTTGTTTACATGATAACTTGTATTTTTTTGTTAATGTTGAGAGTGTGAACATTTTATAGGCACGTTGCATGCTACATCAGCTGACTTCAGAAAAATAGGAATTCTAGCACTTTGAAAGGATGCATGAGCTGCTAAATCCAATAAGCAAAAGATTTTTTGGACTTTAAACTGTTCCAGGGATAACATTTCTTCTTCAAATTTAAAATAACTAAGGAATAGTGAAACATAAACTTAGGCAACATATTCTGAATGCAAGCAGAAGTAATTTAATCTGTAAGCATTCAAAATGAGCCTGTTAAAATGTAAAAATATTTTTATACTTGAATGAAGAAAATAGATTTTTTCATATAGTTTTAAAGCCAAGAACTTGTCTCTATGGGCCTGATCAAACTCCCACTGAAGTCAGGGGGGTCATTCCCTTGACTCCAACGGCAGATGGATGAGGCCACTGAAGTGTGACTTCCTTGGTTCCTACTTCCAACCTTTTAGGCTGTTTTGAATCACGAGAAATCAACCTCCTGTCCTCACACACACAAACCCCCCTCAAAAACCCCTTCTCATTAACTATACTTTTCAAATTTATTTACTAGGGCATGTGTACAAAAAGATGAATATGATCTCACCAAAAAAGGAACACTAGAAGATACAGAATGATGGGGGGAAGGTTGCATTTTAAATTCACCTTTTTTTTTTTTTCCTTTTAACAGATTATGGAAGAAACTAACACACAGATTGCTTGGCCATCCAAGCTGAAGATTGGAGCAAAGTCAAAAAAAGGTATATTTGCTTGTTTTACTTTCCTATTTTAAAAAGATTGAGATTTTTTGTATGAAAGTCAACACTGAAGTAACAGCATTTAATTTAATCACAGATGAGGTTATTTCTTATAATATTAGACCCTAAAGCAGACCTGCACAACATACGGCCCGCGGGCCAAGGGTCTCTGTGCGGCCCTCACCGCTTTACGAGTTGTGCAGGCCTGCCTTAAAGCTTTGTTTGAGCTTCTTTTATTTTTCTTGGATACGTGTTGATTCTCTATTCATTTGAATTGTCTTGTAAGCTTTAGAAGTTTAGCTGACGTGTAGCAATTTATTTTAAATTACAAAGTAGTCTAGAATTCTAAATGTATTTGAAGCTTTTGACTGGCTGTCAATGTAATCATGGCTATGTCTACAAATTTATATAAAATTGTAAAGTCCAAATTAAGACAATATAAGCAGTGTGATTTTTTTATTTATTTATGGAACTGGACACTGGTTGTATTTATGATCGGTAGTTCAAGGAATAAAACTGCTGTCGGAATGAGTGAGTGTGTGTGTCACCTGATTTCCTATTGAAGCAATACTTGAATTAAAACTCTGTCACAGCGCTGAGGGTATTTTGTTTGACATTGGTGCACGGATGAAAGTAAACATGAGAAAGCAAAGATGCATTGTCCATAAATCTATTCAAAATATAAGGGAAATATTTGTCAAAAGGGAAGAATATTGATAGATGGACTTTTTCAGTGTTGCAAACAATTAGTTAAACGTAAAATAACCACAAAAAGAAGTTGATGGTGGCAAAGTAGAAGATATCAGAAAATGCAAACTTCTTAAAATCTCTGATAAATGGTAGACTCTTAAACTTTCATTTCATAAACCAAAATGGTCATATTCCCATAACCTTTTAAACAGAGGAAGAACTCATGAGAGGACAAAAAGGTCTGTTCGTAAAGGTGCAGGCTCTATTTTTTAACGAGCCAGAGAGACCCAGCCTAAGAGAGTTTTTCCCCCTCTCCCATATGCTGCATGTAGACAGAAAGCACATCTACGTGTTTAGAAATGCATACCACTTGAGGAAAGAATAGCTAGATGGAAAACATAAGGGAAAAATGTATTTGGTTGTAATCAGACAGGTGAGGATCACATAGGTAGGAAATGCTTACAATCAGTGGTAAAAAGCAAAGTCTCCATGAAGACCTGTTCTCCACCTGGATCCTGCTATAGCCTGAGGTGTAAATGAGAAGGGGGAGAGGGAGTTCCATGCGTTCTTACAACAGAATTTTAAAAAAAATAAAGGGAAAGCGGTACGTGTAATACTGTTTGGATTTTAATAAAATATTTGATATTGGGTCATATCTTATGAAGTTTTGCATGCAAAATTAATTCAAATCTGCCTGGATATTCACGCTGTTATGTGGAAATCAGGCTGAAAGCCACGAACAAAGGGTAGAGCAATAGCAATGTATTGAGTTCTGGGTTGTGTTTGGGGTTGTCATGGTTACCAAGCTAACTGCACTGCTCTTGGGGTGGAGCCCTACAGGTGTTATGGATCAGGCCCTTTAGCTGTCTGGGTGGAATTTTGCAATTCACCCATTTTCAAACTAGGACCTGGGTACAGTCTCCTGGCTGCCAACTGTGACAATTCAGTAATTGTAATGGGCTGGACCCTGCAAGCGTTTCTTTTCGGGAGCCTGTAATAGCATACGTTTGCAGTAAGACAGAAGCAGTTTCTTCAAAACAAAGCCTGATTTATTTTGCCCATCAGATAGGTTCACAGTGCTTTCAGAAGTTGATTTTAAAATAAGCACACATGCTTCCTTACCCAAGCGTAACCTCTCAGTCCACAGACATCTCAGGAATATCGGGCTTATTCTCCATCTCTGAGTTGGGAGGAACATCCTAAAATGCTTCAGCCTTGTCCCTGTCTCTGAATGTTTGACTGTCAGCCTTTTCACTCACACATCCTGGCCAGCAACTCTCAGCTTACCCCAAATTCTCCTTTTTCTAAGGCCTGTGAGCTTTTTGAGTTCCTTTTCATCCCAGGCTTAGTAAAGAGCAAAACGTCCTTGCCGCCTTGATGCGAGCCAGGTAGGTATATTCTCTCACCAGTTGATGGCCCAGTTACCTTAACTCCTTTGAAGCTGGGTACCTGAAAGGCTGTCATATCTGTGTCATTGCACCTTTCCTGCATGGCTGCTCAACAACCCCTTTACAGCTTTGATTTAGCTCTGTGCGTTCATATAGGTTAATATCACACAATCAAACAGGGAAACAGTCACAGATAATAGCCATAGGAAATAATACAGACATTTTCCCAGTTCATCACCTGGGGAACAGTGCTAAGTGTAGGTGACTTGAACATCTTCATTAATGAACTAGGAGAAGAAATAAGTGAATTAATGAAGTTTGCTTATGACATTAAATTAGAAGAAGTAAGGGTGAATGCCAGTGAGGGAAGAGAAATACAAAGGGTCATAGATATTAGAAACATGAGCAGAAAATAACAATGAAATCTTGCTTGGAAAAATGCAGATGAATACAACTGAGGAAATATAGTCCAAAGCACGCACACATAATGAGAATGAGAAACTTGGAAAATCTTAATGCCAAAAGAAACTTAGGGTGGTGGTGGATTGCAAATGAGACATTTCTGCAATGTGATACACCATTAAAAATGGTCAGTGTGGTTTTTGGGCGACGGTGTGAGCAGCATCAGGGCTAAAGACTTGTATCCTCTGATCAGTCATTGTATACGTGGGAGGTTGTGTACATACACACAAGATAATACATTACAACAGTATATACGGAAAGAACCTATCCCTAGGATTCCTAAATTTTAGACAGGATGGCCCACTTTTTAATAGTCCACGCTGTTTCCCATCCCATTTACATTTGAATAAATTGCCCATTTGCAACCAGAGCAATTGTTTATATGGAAAAATAATACTGGCAAAGTGTTTGTTTGATGTATCTTGACTTCATTTCATAAAATTTAGCAACTGGAACTGAGAAGGAGAGTCAGCACAGTGTAACCAGCCAACTGTCTGTGAACAGACTCAATGTTCTGAGACCTGACTGTAACCCATCTTCTTGACGGGGAAATGAGTATCTAATTAGCAGTCACATTGTTTGTGAGGAACAGGAGTAAGGTTTATAGAAAAGAATTGTTAATCCACAGACTGACAGGCAGAAAACTTTTAGTGTTTTGAATGGAGATAAATGTGGTGCAGGGTATCTTATGTTCTAAATCCTGGGACAATATTTCACCATCACCAAATTAGTAACTTTTACTAGTAAAGATGGCCTGAAATTTTGGTAGGCTAGTACTTGGTAGATGTATTTTGTGGCCCTTTGTTATTGATCTAAAAAAAAACCTATAATCAGGAAAACATCCTAATTCCTTATTGTATGTTCATATATTGTGCGCTTTTCAATCTATCATGAAAACAATGTATGGTTTACTACAGTATTTTCTCACTAATGTTGTATCATCTGGCTTTTATGATTGGCAGTTATTAATGCTATTCCAGGAATGACTGGTTGCATATTGTCTTGTTAATATATTAGACATGAGCATTAAAACTTGCAATGCAAAGTGTACATAATAGCATTGTGGTTCAGTAGATAGGGCATGGCAGTGAGAGTCAGGAGACCCAGCTATATTTTCTGGCACTGCAGATAAGTTGTGGTGTGGGATAAACCAATGCACAAAGGTTAAGTGACCTGAAAAAGGGTAAGCCACTTAAGCTCTTTCTTCTTAGGCTGTGAAATGATGATAAAGCTATGAGACCCATGGTCAGAAAGTGCTATGTATGAGATGAATATCACTAAGGATGGTAATTTAATAATACATGATAGCAAACTTGATATATACCTCCCTAAATAGTTGATTCACAGAATATTTTACTTTTGGACCTTCCATCTGTTTAGAATGTAAGGAATTTGCCTATTGAGGATTCTATTTTTAGCAATTTTGTTAAAATATCCTGTATGACTTCACAAAAGCCAGAATTCACAAGTTAATTACTGACTCTCAACTGTTCTATAAAGATCAAAACAGAGGAATTTCCTGCTCTAACAAGTAACACATGCTTTAGTGTGTGTTATTATGAAGAGGAGCTGAGGATAAAACATTTTGAAATACATGTTTGTTTATTTTCAAAACAAATATAAATTTTCCAAACACTAAAATAAGTTTTGAAGGAAACCATGTGTTCAGATTTTGTCAGTTAGAAGTAGTTATTTGCACATTTTTGGAAGAGAATGAGAAATGAGTGACAGACATTAGTAATGATAGGATGCTGCATAGTCCCTCACTACTAGGGAATATAATGGGCAGAATTTTTTCTTGTATATTCATATGCTTTATTTGCACATTTTTTGGGATAGTGAACAATAGAGATAGATAAACAACCTTCAAGAATACATCAGATTCTAAGTCAAGGAAGCTAAAAATGTGCTCTTGTGCTTAAGACCAAATTACATTTCTTGAAGCAGGTATTTCACAGGTTTCAGGTCTTTATTAATTGGGTGATTAAAGATCTGTGACGGTATTACTGCTTTCCCTGCCTTCGTTAATGCGGTGGTATTCTGTAGAGGTGCACTTTTTAAATTTTTTTTATTTTAAGAAGTCCATTCTTGGATTCAGCAGTGCCACTCAGGCTGGGACCCTAAATCCTGAGTGGTAATAACTTAATGTATATGCATAATATGGGATTTCCCCCATGCTCCTCACACTTCTCTTTACTTTTTCATTCCCCTAATTCTTTTGTGCCTTTCTTTGTATCTGAACAAATCCTGCACTCATAAAGAAACAGTAATGTGATTGGTGGGTGGTTGTTTTTTTGGTTTGTTTTTTTTAAGTCTAAGCACTCATGGGACAATTTAATCATTCCAAGTTTCTTGACTTTTTCAAGACTGGCAATTTCACCCCAGTTTTGTGGTCCTTTGTGACACAGGAACATCAAAGCTTCTTTTCTGAGTGCCACTTCTGCGAGAGCCTTGAAAAAGAGTACATGCAGCAGGGCTTGGGTATCTAAAGCTCTGACCTGGTCAGACTAGTCAATCAGCAGAGAGAGATGAGGGTGGAGGAAGATGCCCCTTACTAAGGAGTCAAGGGGCAGGTAACAATGAGCCAGTGGGAAAAAGTGATGAGAGAAAGCATGGGAGCATGGGGAGAGTCAGGGTGCAGGGAGGGCTCTGGGTACTTCTCACTCCCCTAACTGCTATGCCAGCTCATCAGTTACTCTCTCCCATTGACCATATTACTGCCAGCTCCCTCTCTCCATTCTTACCCTGCCCCCAGCTTATCCCGCTGCCCAGAGCTCTTGCTGATCACCAAAGACCCTACTTCCAGTTCAGCCTTCTAACCTTGCTTCCCTACCCTAGTGGTTACTTAAGAGAGGAAAGTGGATTTCTATACCTACTGTTCAGCAGGGAGACCAGCCTGCATTTTTGTGTTTACATTGTGTGAATATAAACTTTCAAAGTTGAAGATCACTCCCAAGTTGAGGCAAGAACTTCCCCTAATGGCCCCAAAAGATTATTTAATTATATGCCACAATTATTAAGCTAATACCATGATTTTTCCCCGAGGTATCACTCATGATTTTGAATGGTTGGAGTTGGCACTCTTACTGAGGTACACACAAGCTTCCATTAATGTTAGTTGTGGTCCATTAATAATAGTTAGTAGTTAGTCCATTAATGTTAATGCCTGTGTGTTAGCAGCAGAATATAGACTTTTTCAGTTTTTCCACTTATTTATGGCCATTTAAATTCCTTTGTTCAAAATCCATTAAGTGGGCAAATTGTGATTTTAGTTGGATTCTTGTAATTCAAGCACAGTACCATTTCATCTGTGCTGCCAAATTTGCAAGAGAATTTGAAATTCTGTAAAGTGTTCTTCTCCTCATTGAGACTCATAATTAAGGGCACACTTCCATAATTTCAAAATAATGAAAAAGTAATTTTATACATCCTTAAGAATGCTTTGTGAATGTAATTATGAAGAGTGATATGAGCTGTTGATTTATATTCTAGGATAAGATTTTTCAAAAGCACCCATATCCTATTTTCAAAAGTGACTGAGGCACTTTGGAGCCTAAGTTCCATTGACTTTCAATGAGACATGGGCTTCTAAGTGCCCAAATCACTTTTGAAGATGAGACTTAGGTATTGTCTGCATGGTATGGGTATGAATTTACAGTGCACCGCTTCTCCATGCAGTCCCAGAGTGCAGCTTTAGCTCACAACTATTTGAAAGCGTTGTACATTAAGCTGCACTCTAGGATTTTTAGCATGCTGTAGCAGTGTTCATGGGATATGTTGCTGTGTGGCAGACTGGTGTGGTATAAATTCAAACCTGGCTTGCCACTCAGGAACTAGCCATATAGATGAACCCTCAGGCTCCTAAATCACTGAAGTGGGTTTGAAAATGTTACTCCTAGTCTTCTTTTCTCCCTTATTTGGTGAATATTTTCTTACCATTTCTCCCCCTCTTCTCCTGCACTTTTCTTCCACACAGTGGTGGTGTTTGTTCCCTGGGGGCTCCTGTACGGGGTGTGCGAGGTCATGCTGTGCGGAGGATGCTGTTTTTAGTGCCGAGCAGGATGGAGTAGCTGATGCTTGGCAGGCTGGATCTGGCTTTCAAGGAAGCCCTCGCTGCCTCAGGGCCCCCTGCGATTGCATGGGTTGCAGGTGAGGTGCCCAACAGCACCACTGCTTCCACAGATCTCAGTCTCTAGTTTTTCTTTATTTTTAGATTATGCACACATTCATCTTTCTCCTGTTTACCTTGCCATGTCTTCTTTTCTCGTCCTGTATCTGCCTTCTCACCGCCTCTTGTTTCATTCTTCCCTCCATCCTTTAATTTGAGATTTTCACCATTTTGCCAAAGCTTTTATGCTGCCATTTGTTAAAAAAATAAATTTAAAAATGTTTCTGGCCCTCTTTCTGTGTCTTATTTATTTCCCCTACCTGTTCTCATTTCTGCGTATTTTCCCACTTGTTTTCTCTACTGAAGACTTCACTCTCTAGAATGAATTAGTCTTGAGTGTCCCAAACTCCACACTTTCATTAGCATTCTAAGCAGGGAGACAAAGTACTAAATACATCTTGTGATTGAACTTCCCTCCAAGCACAAGTGTAGTTCAGGAAAGCTTGCCCTATTACAGCTTGAGCCGTGTATGTTTTTATTGGACAAACAAGTAATTTGTCAACCTGGTCACAGTTGTCAATCCAGCAGTTAATAAAAATTCATGTAAAAAGAAGTAAAGTAAAACAAAACAAAAATACCCTCTCTTCTCACCACCACCACCAGTGCTATTCTCTTTTCCGAAGAGGAAAAGAATTAGGGAAGACTGATATGACCCTATATCCAATGTACTTAAAGAACTGCTGCTGCCATGTTTCTGTGAAGAAAGGGGCAGGCCTTGGGTAGTTATTTGTGGAGGGATATAGTCAAATGTAATGTGGGTTTCTACACTAAGAATGTTAGAAGGTTTCCGCAAACTTGTGTACTCTAGTGAAGCAGTTCTCAATCTTTCTCTTTTTGAGCCCCACCGAACATATATAAAAACTCCATGGCCCAGGTGGGCCACAACTGTTTTTCTGCATATAAAAGCAAGGGCCACCGTTAAGGGGTAGCAAGTAGGGTAATTGCCTGGGCCCCCACACCACAGGTGGCCCCACAAAGCTAATTTGCTCCAGGCTTCAACATCAGCCCAAGTGGTCATGCTCAGGGGCCCGGGCTGCAGTCCTGCACGGTGGGGCTTCAGCTTTCTTCTCTGGGCCATAGCGAGTCTAACACCAGGCATGCCTGGAGTACAGTACCACCTGAAACCTGCTCAGCCCTGGTTGAGAACCATTGCCCTAGTGCACAGGCAGAGGAGATGTCAGGAAAGAAGCACCCACAAGAAGTATCAGAGGGGTAGCCGTGTTAGTCTGGATCTGTAGAAGCGACAAAGAGTCCTGTGGCACCTTACAGACTAACAGACATATTGGATCATAAGCTTTCGTGGGTGAATACCCACTTCATCGGGCATGCATCCGATGAAGTGAATATTCACCCACGAAAGCTTATGCTCCAATATGTCTGTTAGTCTGTAAGGTGCCACAGGACTCTTTGTCGCTTCCGCAAGAAGTAGTATGTCTGATGAAGTAAAGTATTGGAGGAGTGCATGAGGAGGAAGAGAGAAGACCTAAAATACAATTGCATCCATGGTATAAGTGAGGGCAATGAATCACTGTGGGTTAGCAATGCTGGCATTCCTATCCCTGCAGTTGTTTGAGTTTTAGTAGATTTTTTTTTCTTCATTCAGGACCTAAATCTTAGATACTGTAGAGAGAACTCTTAGACAGCTGACTAGCCTGATGATTTCATTCTGTGGTTATATTGATTGAAGATCACATAGGGAAGACCCATGGTCATTTTGTTACTGACTTGGTTTTGATCTGTTAAGAGGCATAGTAGCAACTCTAGCCAAGTTAAGAATAATACCACTGCCATTATTAGCTGTATAGAACAGGACTTGATTGGTAATTGCCCTGACAATAGCAAGTATAGACATTTTCTTTTTCTTGGTTATGCACAGAACATATCAATTCAACATCATTTATGCCCTGATCCCCCAAAAAAGTCAGGTGAGCAGGCCTTGGCCTTTCAAGGAAAAATTCATATTAAAATGCAGGAAAGTACTTTCATCATTGAAGAAGCAATACACTGTAAAATTAAAGTCTGATTTGCATGAAACTTGATAAGTTAGAATTTAGAATGAATGTAGGGAATAGTTTGTTTGAATTCTGTGACCCTTAAATTCAAATATTGAACGAGGGTTTGTCATCTGAGTTATTCCAAAGAGATTATTTTATACAAATGCAAACATCTGAATGCATATGAGTGAATTGACCATTTGCTGTTTTGATATAGTTTTCAAATATAGCTGAACTCTAATGTAATGTAGTTCAGAAAAGTTTTCTTAGGTATTTGTTCCTAATAAGTACTTAATTTTTTAAATCACTGTATGTAAAAAGAGAGACTGTAAACAACAAGAAATTTTCAATGATATCAAAACTGGTGATTTTTAATGTTTGTGCTAATATTCTGTTTGTAATGAAGTTTCATATATAAAAGCCTGGCTTCCATAACAGCAGTTCAGCATGATAATTTAGCCAGTTTTTAAATGTCACATGTGCAAACACCTCATAACTTACGTATTCCACTAAAGGATTACATCATTTCTTAAAAGAAAGAAATGCATCCCTTCTCATTATGCAATATAGGATTTTTTAGTGAGTAACTGGAGTGAATCTCAACTTCCCTCAGAGGAAAAATGAGATTACCCTTCTTAAATAATAATTTATCAGCATAACACTTGGCAGAAAGCTATTAACCGCATAGCAAACATGCTTTTTTGTTCAGTTATATTGTGGATACATTGAGTTTGTTTTGTATTTTGCGCACCTCATTTTAAAAATAAAATCAGTGAAAATGGAAGAGCAATTTAATTTTATAATTCCAAGTGCAGTTTCTGTAGTAACTGTGGCACTGATTTCATACCAAATGTATGCTATTTATGTGTAAAAAGTCTTCCTTTTTTCAAATTTTTAAGCAATGTGGTCTATGAAAATCAAGCTGGCCCTTTTTCTTCTCATTGTCGTAAACAAGGGTACTGCAGGCCAAATCAAGCCCTCACTTACTGCTCTGTAACTGTTTTGATTATGCCCTCTGTGACACCTCTACAACCTCAAGGCCTTTAGTGGGGTTGTATAGATGTGACTGAATGGAAGTTAGGCAGGAGTGTTGAGCACAGTACTACCACGTTAGGCTGAAAGATAAGGGGTGCCTGTAGGAGGAGGGAAAAATCCTTTTGCTGTGTTTCAAGGGTTGTCCCATATGTTCCTCTTGTCCTCTCTCCGCATTACTGCAGTACTTGATCCTGCCTTTGCCCATACCATGCTAGTTGCAGTGGACTTCTACTCCTACTTTTCTCTTCCCACACGTCTGCTGGACCAAAGAGTGCTGCTGCTGCCATGGAGGAGCCATATGAAGCTTCCTTGGATATCATAGCAGGGATGAGGGTTATTCATGTTTAACAGAGAGCTGATCCTAATTCTGCCCCCATCCAACCTCCCTTTAAAAAAGATGACTGTATTGGGCTGCTCTTTACCCTCATTCTTTTTGAAAGAAAGTAAAGGCTGGAAAGGCTGCCACACTGCAGCAACATGTTCCTTTTTATAAAATGCTGGTAGTTTTGATTCAGAACTGACTCGGAAAAGAGCCAACAACTGAATCACCAAGTCTACTTTCTGCTGCACCTACGTGTTCCTTGGTTCCTCTTTCAAAGTACGGACCAGCCAAACGCTGCTGAGATCTCACAGGTTCACAACAAAAGATGTCTGGCTATAGTTCTATTTTTAAAAAAATTGATAAACAGGACTGTGAGGTGGCAACAGACGGGTAGGAAAGTTTTGCCACAATGAGAAATGTCTCTAGGGAATATTTAAGTAGTTTGTGACCCTAATATTATACAAACATCTGTGTCAAGTTTGTAGCGCCACAGATCTCTTGGCATCAGTGAGATTTACTGTTTATAATAAGAATGATTCTGATAAATACAAATCACAGAGACAAGAACAGAACTTTTTTCAGTGGTCATTGGGAAAACTTTTATTTACAAAGAAGGTACCTCAGTACTCAATGGTTAATTTTAAAAGTTACATACCTAACTTGATCAGATCACTAGGCCATTTATTGCTTTAAAGAGAAGGCAAATGGGCTCAGTTTGCTGTTCCTCCCCCTCCGCTCCCCAATAATTTTCTGTTTCACATCCTTGGAGATTCTCATCTGTTGGGGAAACCCAGTTACAACACAATAGTTGCCTGGCAATTAAACATGATTTGATCCCCCTTTGTATAGGGGACTGAATTAAATTTCAGTCATGTGAGGGCACTATCATTTTACAGCTGGGAGCCCCAATGTGGTGGTGTTTTGAAGAGTACAATAGTAGAAAAGATGCAAGAAAATATACTAAAATTGAAGATTATTTTCCAATTAAATACTCTGTTGTATTATGTAATTGGAAGCTGGATGAAAATATTCGTGGAACAACTTCCCAATTTTTATGCTGTTCTAAGATTAAAATTTTACTATTTTTTTCAGAAAGGGGGTGAAAAGGAGTTAGCATGGTCTATTTATAGCTAAACTTAACACTGATTATTTGCAGATCACTTCATCATGCATTGTACAGAACATACAATATGCAGTGCATTTATACTGTTTTTGACTAGCAGCTGTGAATAAATAATGTATTTTAAATAGAGATGTCTGTCTCCTGTGAAACTCTGAAACGTGGGTCTACAGTGCTTCTCAAATTTCATTTTTTCTATATAAATTACTTCTGCTTCCTGGTTTTCCTACAATGTTCCATTTTCTATGGCACTGGAATAGGTGGTTTCAGAGGTGCATAGCATCCACAAATACTTCTGTCGTTAATGGGAGTTACAGACATTCAGCAACTTGAAAATCAGGCAACATGTTTAGTTCCTCTACTTTAAACACCCAAGTTTGAAAATTGTGAACTGTATTTTCAGTTACTGGGTGTCCAAGGGACCTGTGATTTAAAATTTATAATGATGTTGTTTTTAAACGTGACATCTGGCTGGATTGGCTAATAGAGCTATGTGTGCATCACATTAGTCTAAGCATTTGAACTGACTTCAAGACTGTTGTTAGGCCAGCAGGCACTGAGAGCGTTGCAGAGCTGATGCTGGCAGTTTGAGGGAGGAGATGAGAGTGCAGTGTATGTTGCTCTTCTTGAGGGGTGACATGGCAACCTTGGTAGGAAAGCCTGTTTAATGTCTGACCTTTTGAACACACACACCTTCTCAACCAAATTCTTCCATAACATTCCACTTATCCTGAGAGCAGACAGTAATATAGGCACAATTATAAAATTACAATTTTGATTAAAATCCTGCTTTCTGATATGACAATAGCCATGCCATTACCCTTGGTATGGCATCATGAGTGAGAATTAATTTTGTTTATTTAACCTCATCATAAATATCCATAAGAACTGACTGACAGCTAGCCAAAATGAAGAATTTCTGAAAAAATAAATCTTTATTGGAAAAGTCCTCAAATTACTACCATCGAATGTTTTACCTTTCCTTGGGCTTCAGACATGTATGATACACCCCCTTTTTCTTCTGATATCCCATACCTTGATTGTTCCTCTCATCCCCTTGCTCTTTCTTTTTTGCACCTCTGAGGAATTGTTAGCCTCCACTTCTTTTGGGACATACCTCAGGTCATGGGTGACCTGAATTTTATTCTAATTTAAATTAAGAGCTAAACTGGGAGTAATAGTTTGTAGTTGGTTTCACACTACTATCTTTAGTGAGGCAGTCTTCAATCGTGACCATACCAGACGTCACAAAAAATGTGGTTTTCTCCTCTTTTTGTTTCTAGGGAAAGTGTTTGTTTTAATCTTATTATATTTTCATATTCTTTACTTTTTACAGAAACAACACTTAAATTATATTCTTAGTTATATTCATAATTAATGGCTTATTGGTATTATCTTAGCACCTAGTTACGGACCAGTATCTCATTGTGCTAGGCATTATACAAACAAAACAAGAACAGTTGCTGCTCCAAAGAGCTTTCAAGTCAAGTATAAAACAAGAGACAGCAGATGCACATAGACAGAAGGGGAGTACAAAGCAGCAATGAGACAAGATTAGTGAACATGACAGGCTGTATAGTATAAGTCAGAGCATTCCTTTCTATATTTGTCATGTGCACAATTTTTTTGCAGTTATTACCAAAAATTTTGGGGGGAGTTACTGTGACGTTCCCCTCTGGGGTTGTCTGGACCAGTGATTTGCTAGGCCACTCCAATTCTTGACTCTGGGAGCCAGCCTTACCCTGCTCTGCTGTGAGAACCCCCACTCCTGGGCTGTTCACCCACACCCTCTGGCATGTAAGCTGCTCCCAGCTACTTGCAAGCGAATGACACTAGCCAATATCTCCGCTCCTACACACAACGCTAGAAACCTCCGTCTTGCAGTGTCCTGTTATGTCTGCTGGACACTGCAAGCTTGTATGAGTTTGTCAATTTAACAAAGAAATTGATATGTACCAGGCTTGTTGTCCCAAGGGGAGCCTCAGACACACTTCAAATCAAACGCACTGCTTCAACAAACAAATTTATTAACTATAAAGATAGAGTTTAAGTGATTATAAGTCAAAGCATAACAAGTCAGATCTGGTCAAATTAAATAAAAGCAAAACACATTTTAAGCTGATCTTAACACTTTCAATGTCCTTAAAACTTAGATGCTTCTCACCACAGGCTGGCTGGTTACTTTTCAGTCCGGCTCTCCCCTTTGATCAGCGTTTGTCGCTTGGTGGTCTGTTGATGTAGGTGGAAGAGAGAGAGCATGGCAAAATGTCTCTCCCTTTTATCATATCTTTCTTTCCTCTTGGCTTTTCCCCCCGTCCCTCTTCAGAGTTAGGTGAGCATTACCTCATTACAGTCCCAAACTGCCCAAAGAAAGGGGATGACTCCCTCGAGGTTCTAACAGATTCTTTTGTTGCTGCCTCAGCCAGTGTCCATTGCTCCCGTGAGGCTGGGCTGGGTTTGTCCCATCCATGTCCTGATGAGGTGTGAACTGCCTCTCTGTTCTTGGAGAGTTTTTGCATGGGCTTGCTTTAAGCCATGAGGATACATTTTCAGCCTCATAACTATATACATGAAATTATAACCTGTAACCTTACTATAACCTTACTGTAACAGTTACTATAACATCACTATAACACCCATGCTCAGTGCATTTTGAGCCTTCCGAAGACACCCAACATGACAAACTTTTCATTGGATACCACACAATCATTTTATAAAAATGAACACGGGGGTGTAGGGTATTCCCCTGAGGTACAGAGTGTCACAGTTACTTAATTGTTTTTTCTTTTGTACTATTATAAAACTGGCATTCCAGAAAATGACTAGATCTTTTTAGCTAATGTGGTGCTGTATTGTAGCAGTGAATAGAATGTGTTGTCCTAACCTTGAGTATGAAGCCAATAGCTATGTGTGAAGAGTAGATAAGCAATGTAGAAGCATTGTTATTATGCATATTTTGTCTTCATAGTGAATATAGCTACAACCTAGAAAGGAAAAAAGGTGTGTGACAATGGAAATATATACCATTGTCATTTATTTTCTGTGTTCTAACCTTTCAACACACACACACACACACACACACACACACAGGTTAAAAATGTTCTTTCTCAGATTACCTATGGTACCATTAAGATTTAAGGTTATTACAACTTAAATATTGTTTAAAATCCTATTACTTTTCACTGTATATATATATTACACTTTAGAATTTTTTTTCAGCTTGGGGAATAGAAATTGGCAAGTAGGTTTTCACCTTTCATTTTGGGATTTTTATGCTCTGCTACACTGCCATGGTTTCTGACTTACAAGTAATGGAAAATCATTATTTAAAATGTAAACAATTATTTTAATGTAAGGAGTATTTCTGGAAACATTTAAATTTGTCTTAAATATTGTGAAAGTTTGTTTATACAAAGCCTAAAATTGAGGCCACATTTGATATGATAGACGTCTTTTGATTAATACTATAATGTGAGATTAGTAAGAGGTGTTCCCTGGTCTAATGTAGAAGAAGTGGCTATTAATAGTTCCAAAGTATTTCTGGAACTCTGACAGGGCACACCGTGTGCCAGGCCCAGGGGTCCCCATTGGAGGCCTCACGGTCCTGCCAGACCTTGTCCCAGAAAGGAGCAGTAGAGAAGTCCTCCAAGTGGTCTAAAGTGGCTGTGGGGGTAAGGTTGCCAGGTGTCTGGTTTTCGACTGGAACGTCCGGTCGAAAAGGGGTCCTGGTGGTTCTGGTCAGCACTGCTGATCAGGCCGTTAAAAGTCTGATTGGCGGGGCTGACATGCTCCCTACCTGGCTTCACGCGGCTCCCGGAAGCGACGACATGTCCCTGTGGTTCCAAAGCACAGGGGCAGTCATGGGGGTCCTGCCTGCTGCCCTCGCCCCATGCGCTGACTCCACAGTTCCCATTGGCTGAGAACTGCAGCCAATAGGAGCTGCAAGGGACAGCACCTGTGCGCGGAGGCAGCACGCACTGTGAAAAGCCGCCTGGCTGCCCCTATGCTTAGGAGCCAAGGGACATGTCGCTGCTTCCAAAGAGCCCCCCGAGGTAAGTGCCACCTCTCATCTCCTCCCGCACCCAAAGTCCCTCCCTGTCAAGGCTGATTCCCTACTCTGGCACTTCGAGTGCAGAAGGTGAGGGCCAGCAAGGACTCTAAAAATTAATACTTGCTACTCCAAGCTTGTAATAAACTCCCAAGGTTACAGCTTTTCTCTGATCTTGGATTGGTAGATGCTGCCACTACCCAAGCGTAGAACCCCTTTGAGAGCCCAGGATGGCTCACTTGGGAATTCCTTCCTGTGGGGTACCTTCAAGCCCTCCCCTCATCTCCCAGGGGAAGAGCTGAGAAAGGAAAAAAAAAGAAATCAGCTGTTGCCACCAGTTAATTTAAAAAAAAATGCGCACAAACCTTTTAAGACACAAAAATCCAATTCTGTTCTTTAAAAAGGTAAATGTTATTAAAAAAGAAAGGAAAGAAAATACATCGGGGAACTCAGCTATTGCTTGATTTTAAAGGATTAAGCACCAAGAATAGCTTTCTTGAGCTCCATCTTAAAGGTTACAAGCAAAATAAAAGCACTGGGGTTAGCACAGAGGAATTCACAAGCCATAAAGAAATAAAAGGGATAAACCCAATTTCATCTTCCTAGACATTTCCTAATCTACTTACATATCTGGGGTTTTAAATGAGTAGTTTCTTGGTATGATACTGATGATTTTTTCATACCTGGGCCAAGCTTTTCACAGCATAGCTCTCCCCTGTGCGTCTCTCCCCGGCAGAACAACAACAGACAGACAAAAGGTGAGTCGTTTTTCAATTTTAAAAAGTTCTAGCCTTCCCATTGGCTCTTTTGGCCGGATGCCCACTCACTTCCTTTTACCTATGCATAACAGTGAGACTTTTTTAAACCTTTACAGGTAGAGCAATTAGAGAACAGCTACTAAGAGGGATTTTATAGCTACTGGCTGGCTGGGTGCCCACAAAAGGGAGCTACCCTGTCCCAGCCCTGAGCCCTCTCCCACACCCAAAGTCCCTCCTGGAGCCTGCAACGCTGCCCCAGCCCAGAGCCCCCTCCCACACTCTGAATCCCTCATTTCTGGTTCCACCCCAAGCCCATTCCCCAATTGGATCGCTCACACCCTCTTGCACTCCAACCCATTCCCACAGCCTGGTAAAAATGAGTGACAAAGGGAGGGGGAGATGGACTGAGTGGAGGGCAGGGCCTTGGAGAACAGGTGAGACAGGGCTGTGCCTCGGAGAAGTGGTGGGGCAAGGGTGCTCGGTTTTTTGCAATTAGAAAGTTGGCAACCCTATGTGGTGGGAGCAGCCAATCAGGGCCCACGAGGGTCTCTCAAAAGGAGCTGCAGAGCTAGAGACAGTCAGTTGCTAGTAGGAATCGGGGGAGCAAGAGAGAGCTAGTTAAAGGGGATGCAGCGGCTGCTATTCATAGGGTCCCTGGGCTGGGACCCCGAGTAGTGGACAGGCCTGGGTATCCCCTTCCCCCATTAGCCCCTGGGGAAGTGGTCTGAATATTGAACTGGGATACATCCCTGGAAGGGGAACTGACCTGTTAAGTGACCCAGCTGGAGAGCTGGGGCCAGAAAGGGTGAAGAGTCTCCACGGAGGAAGCTCTGGGGACACCGCCTCATATCAGGGTCAAGGAACTATTTGAAGGCTAACCCAGAAGGGGTTATGGGAGTCTCTAGAGACTGACTCTCTGGGGAGGCTGCAGAGATACCAACGGAGGGGTACTGGGATAGGCCCCCTGCTAGACTGTATTGCCCTTAAGGGTTCTGTTTGTTTCACACGGACTGTATGTGGCTTGGCTGGCGGGCTGAGGTGTTGAAAACTTGCCTGAGAAACCACGACGGAGGTTATAGAAACACTTAATTATTTGATAGCAATTCTGTAAATGGAATTTTTTTATTTATGTTGATTTCTCAATAGCATGAGCACTAGTGATAACATGGTTACCATGTTAGAAATTTGCTAATTACACTTCCATGCAGGAACCAGTTTGATAAGAGATTCCGAAGAACGGGATTCTCTGGATCAGGGAAGATTAGCACATCACAAAAGCAATACACTTGATCTATGGAGCAAGACGTGAGCTGTGCAACAATTAATTCAGTGTAGGATACAGACGTTTCCATCATCATTTATAGGGCTGTCAAGTATATTTAAAAAAAAAAATCCAAGTGAGAGAACGGAAAATGTTCAATAGGCAGCCCCCTCTCTCTTATACCAAGTGGGGGTCCTGATCAAGTGCCTCCATGGATTTCATCTGTGGAATTGTGTTAGTGGGGAGAGGCAGTTTCTGAAGGTCCCAGGCAATTTAGGAGTTTGTAGGTCAATACTAACATCTTAAACTCCACTCAGCCATGGCCAGCCAGTACAGATCACTGTACACTAGTTGAATATGTTTAGAACATAAGAACGGCCATACTGGGTCAGACCGATGGCCCATCTAGACCAGTATCCTGTCTTCCAAGTGTGGCCAATGCCAGGTGCTTCAGAGGGAATGAACAGAACTAGGTAATCAAGTGATCAATCCCCGGTTGCCCATTCCCAGCTTCTGGCAAACAGAAGCTAGGGACACTTCAGAGCACGGTTTTGCATCCCTTCCCATCCTGGCTAATAGCCATTGATGGACCTATCCTCCATGAACTTACCTAGTTCTTTTTTGAACCCTGTTATAGTCTTGGCCTTCACAATCTCTTCTGTCAGAGTTCCACAGGTCGACTGTGCATTTTGTGAAGAAATACTTCCTTTTGTTTGTTTTAAACCTGTTGCCTATTAATTTCATTTGGTGACCCCCTAGTTCTTGTGTTATGAGAGAGTAAATAACAGTTCCTTATTTACTTTCGCCACACCAGGCTAGATACTCTGCTTAACATATATGTTGCCAGTGGTTTAGTTTTTAAAAGACTTAAGGTGCAGCCTCAACTGCATGGTGTTAAATCTTGAAGTGATAAAAGCATTAACTGTTGCAAAAAGAAAAGGCCACAACCTCCTAGCCAGATGTAGATGAAAAGAGCCATCTTTCACAGTACAGAAAGATGTCCATCCAGCAATATACTTCTGTACGAGGTCTTTTATGTAATTTTGGCATCTGTAATTTGCTTAACTTATGAATGCCAGGCAGACATCTAGTCTGCCTCTGAAGATTAGATGATGATATTGTAGAGCAAGAATACTAGAATTTCAATTTGACACCAAGGAAGGAGCCTATATGGAAGCATTCCAGACACTCTAGCGATGTGGACACTGCCTATCAAAATCTCTGCAGTGTCCTTGGAAATCTGAAGAATGCTGAAGTTAGGATATTTGGCACATCATGTCCATTTACATAGCAAGACGTATATGACTGTGGCATAACACAAAAGATTTACCTATTGATTGATTAACTTGTTAAGGATAACAAATTGACTTGTTTGGCCGAAATGCTATAATCCTTTCTAACTGCCAGTTTATGTAAAAAAAAAAAGAAAAGAAAAAAGTACTGGATCAGTGTTTAATTAGTCTGGTATTGCCAGCCTCAAGCATTCAAAAATCATGACTCAGGCCCCCCAAAATCATGAGACTGGATTAATGAGATTTTTAAAACAGTATTTTTGAGCTTTTTATTTGTCTTCTGGGATGTGCACTTTTAGGATTCATACCTTCAACCATGAGGTCTAGAAATTAACTTTTGTACTGAAAGCTGAGATTCTTCTGAATTCATGTAGCAAAAGGTCTAGGGCTTTAAGAAGAACACCATATGCTGCAAGACTTGTGATTCTCAGCAGTGCTGGACTACATAGCCATGCACGCTAAAAGACTTGTGCTTTCTAGTTGTAATACATCATCAGGTGTATTTTGAGTTAAGATAGGGGTAATATGAACATTCCTGAACTGCATTTTGCAGTCTTTTTGTAGTTTTTTTTCGTTTGTTTTAGTATGTGTGTGAGAGAGATGCAAGCTATTGTTACAGAGAACACACCTCTAGAGCCCTGCATGGTTACAAAATGTGTGTCCACATCTGGTCTGCAAAAATGGTCAGAGGATATCCGCATCTGCAGATATAAAGCAGATATCCACAGATTTGCATGATTCTAGATACAAAATTTGCATCTGCATCCAGTCCACAAAAATCATCCACAGATATCTATCTGTAGATAGACACTTTTGAAAATGTTGGCAAGTGTCTTTAGAATATCATCCATTCATTTGGACTGGAAGTTAACTGAATATAGAACTGCTTTGCCAACTTCATTCACTTTGTATTTTGCCACATGACTTCAACCTTTACAATCACATAACCTGTTGCAACATATAAATCTCTAGTTAAAGACAATATAGTAACTGTATGTGTGTGTGTGTGTGGGGGGGGGGGGGACGGACTCTGGTACTGTTTAATACTAGGAAGCCTTAAATGCCTTGCAAAAGTGTGTTATATATTTTGCGCTTTTTCGTTAGCAAAATATATAAATGATCAAGTTTTAATCTTCGGTGCTGTTTCATGGTAGATTTTGGGTAAGGCTGAATGGAGCTCTGACTCAAACCACCAAAGTTTAAAGTTTGTTCCTATAAAAGACCAAGATTTTTTTATACATATGACTGTCAGCTGATCAGTGAATAATATCACTGAAAAATACGTTTTCTAAGTCCTAGATACCAATTTTTTCTTATCTTTGGATATTTATAAGTGGTGATTAAATCCAGAGTAGGTTTATCATTTATTCCACCACTGGGTTTGAAAAGCTTTATGCTTTAAAGTAACAACAAACATCAACAGTCCAGTCTGAGTGTAAGAGAAAACTAACTGGTCTTTTGTGCTGGTTCCACTTAGGGCTGGTCCACACTAGGGAGGGGGGGGATCGATCTAAGATACGCAACTTCAGCTACGTGAATAACGTAGCTGAAGTCGAATATCTTAGATCGATTTCAAAAGTACTTACCGCTGGTCCACACCGCAGCAGGCAGGCTCCCCCGTCGACTCCGCTTACTCCTCGCGCGGAGCTGGAGTTCCGGAGTCGACGGGGAGCAGCTCTGGGATCGATTTATCGCGTCTAGACGAGACTCGATAAATCGATCCCAGAACATTGATTGCTACCCGCCGAATCGGGCGGGTAATGTGGATGTAGCCTTAGTGTATGTAGCAGGTCGTGGAACAAGAGAGACTATTGAGAATTTTTGAAAAACTATTTTACTGATCTCTTTTTGAATATAAAAGCCTTTTTGGTTAAAAGCATGGGACAAGAAATGCATAAATGAAGTCTCTTATTAAATCAATTGTTGTTTATCTTTTATTTTTATAATCTATTTGCACAAGCTGATATGTTTTGTATACTTTTTTTAATTTTTAGCACAGGTAGCTACTAAGCTTTTATTATGAAGGAAGGTGTTTATCTTGTAGAATCAAAATCAGGAAATGTGGGACATATAGCTCACTAAATTTAGATTAAAATAGCCAGATCTTAAATTCAAAATCCAACTGAGATTGGAGTATTGTAATCACCTACAGCTGAGCCAGTAGGTGATTTTATATTGTCCATGATATTTCTACAGTGTTGACGAGGGGTGTGTGTGTGTATGTGTGTGTATGTGTGTGTATGATATGAGTGAAGCTTGCAAGAAATGCACTGACTAAAACATTCAAGGTTTTTTAAAATTACTAATTTAAGTTTATAAATATGGAGGCTTGTTTGTGTAATCTCATCCTACCTTCCCTGTCCCCCATTTTTTATCTCCCTTGTCTTGTTGAATCATCTCTACATTGTAGATCAATTTCTTCTGGGACAGGAAGATATTCTTAGTTACTATTATGTGAAACATCCAACAAGCTGTTGTATCCAGTACAAATATTTAATCGTTGCTTAGCTGGCGGTGATAGCCATGTGATAAACTGCATTTACAATTCACCTTTGACTTGCACTCTGCTTACTAACCTTTATTCTAACCTCCCAAGTTGCAATTAAAAAAAAAAAAAATCAACTCAGGTAAAAAAAGTTTCCTCTCCACATGTGGAATTTGACCCCAAAATTACATTGACCTGATGCTAGGATGAGCAATATTCAGTCCTTCACTAGTCTGGTGTGCACTTCAGTATCTCATGATCCGTCAGAATTAGGAAACAGGAGCTTGGTACCATAAGAAAGGACAGCACCCCTGCTTTATGATGGGGTACACAGTACTTGTATCTAAGCCCTTGAACGTCCTTAATTTTTGTACTTTGCAGTTAATATTTGCATTCAGGAAATACATATTTTAGGTAATTTTTAACTGTTATTTGTGTTTATAATTTTATTTTTAATTTGTCTTTTCATGGGGTTAGATCAGTTGGTCATAAGTAACTAATACACTAGCTTTACAGATAGAAGGTTACAAAACTAGTCAAAATGAAAATTTTAAGAAGATGCAGATATTTCTAACATTTTTGGATAATGTAGCATGTTCAAAACACCCAAAGGAATAATATGGCATAATTTTTTTCTCTTTCTGAGTTTGGGATAGCAGAATTATTCTTGCATTACTCAAACAGTACCAGTAAAACTTTCAACTACACTACACCATTATAGATTCATAGATTCTAGGGCTGGAAGGGACCTCGAGAGGTCATCGAGTCCAGCCCCCTGCCCTCATGGCAGGACCAATTACTGTCTAGACCATCCCTGATAGACATTTATCTAACCTACTCTTAAATATCTCCAGAGATGCAGATTCCACAACCTCCCTGGGCAGTTTATTCCAGTGTTTAACCACCCTGACAGTTAGGAACTTTTTCCTAATGTCCAACCTAAACCTCCCTTGCTGCAGTTTAAGCCCATTGCTTCTTGTTCTATCCTCAGATGCTAAGATGAACAAGTTTTCTCCCTCCTCCTTATGACACCCTTTTAGATACCTGAAGACCGCTATCATGTCCCCTCTCAGTCTTCTCTTTTCCAAACTAAACAAACCGAATTCCTTCAGCCTTCCTTCATAGGTCATGTTCTCTAGACCCTTAATCATTCTTGTTGCTTTTCTCTGGACCCTCTCCAATTTCTCCACATCTTTCTTGAAATGCGGTGCCCAGAACTGGACACAATACTCCAGTTGAGGCCTAACCAGCGCAGAGTAGAGCAGAAGAATGACTTCTCGTGTCTTGCTCACAACACACCTGTTAATGCAGCCCAGAATCATGTTTGCTTTTTTTGCAACAGCATCACACTGTTGACTCATATTTAGCTTGTGGTCCACTATAACCCCTAGATCCCTTTCTGCCGTACTCCTTCCTAGACAGTCTCCTCCCATTCTCTATGTGTGAAACTGATTGTTCCTACCTAAGTGGAGCACTTTGCATTTGTCCTTATTAAACTTCATCCTGTTTACCTCTGACCATTTCTCCAATTTGTCCAGATCATTTTGAATTATGACCCTATCCTCCAAAGCAGTTGCAATCCCTCCCAGTTTGGTATCATCTGCAAACTTAATAAGCGTACTTTCTATGCCAATATCCAAGTCGTTGATGGAGATATTGAACAGAGCCGGTCCCAAAACAGACCCTTGCGGAACCCCACTCCTTATACCTTTCCAGCAGGATTGGGAACCATTAATAACTACTCTCTGAGTACGGTTATCCAGCCAGTTGCGCACCCACCTTATAGTAGCCCCATTATGTTTTTATTTGACACACTTCTTACAGAAAAAAGTGTTTTAGAAATGTTTTAGTTGTATTTTTTTTTTTATCGCTAGTGTTTCATTTCAGATTCCTGAAACTTCTCCAGGATGGAATATTGATCACCCTGCATCTCAATAATTTACTTTTTTGGTAAAGGAAAATCCCAAATTTGGAAAACCAGGAGGAAGGTCGTTATACTTAAAAAACAAACAAACAAACAACCTACAAGGTGTTTGAAGCTTCTCAAAAGTTTGCATTGTTGCACGTAGTTCTGGCAGAGAGGAATAAGGTGGGTGGTGAAAGGTATTCAGAAGTGTATGATAATGGTATGATAAATAATTGCATTTATCTTCATCCTGTCTTGGGTTTGTATGTAATCAGCTACCTGGCATTTTCCCTGGGGTGGATTTAGAGCCAGTTTACCCAGCTCCTAGGATAAGGGGTATGGCTAGGATGAAGGGGGCATTGTCAGACAGCTTGTGTAGTTGCTGTTTAGGATCCTGGCCCCTTTGGGCCGTAGACATTGAGTGTACTATCCTCGAATGCGGGAGAGGGGATTCCTATGCAGAAATGCTGCCAAGATTGGCTTCTTTGTGGCTCCCTGTTTCAGCTGGGCTCATTGCTTATTGAGTACAGGCGAGGGACTGGATATTATGTCTTTTACTCTGATTTCAGTGTTTTCCCAGCTAATCTTATAACAATTGAATGACTTGCTGGATGTGAACACAAGATAGTCTTAGCACTATGTAGATTTTTCAGCTTTTTTAAATCTGGTGGTTTTGTGTAATTTTCACTCTGGTTGAGGTGGCTGCACTCCTTTTAGCTCTTCTAGATGTCTGTAAAGAATAAAAAAAGATTTATTCTGTTATGCACATGTGCATCTTCTTTGGGATGGAAAATCACATAATTTCATTATCTTAAATTTTGCAAGACATGGCATTCCAATACAGTTTTGTCGCTATGCAAGACCACAGGATGGCAAATTGTCTAACAGAATATTTATACATTACATAGTCTCAAAGGTGCTTTAAAGTATTTGATATTGCACAATGAATTAACTTTTATGACGACAAAACAATGAGTTATGAATCAGGTTGCCATGTCTAAAGAAGAAACCATGGTCCAAGTCAACTCTTGCCTTGACTTCTACATTCTGGTAAGGGAATTATGCATGAAACTCTTCACACTCTACTTTGATTGTTTGACTGATTACTATAGGTGGGGCTGGAAGCATGTGCTACAATTAAAGTAACCTGAGGTATTCTATTTTAAAATCCGAATTTCAGTTTCTTAGAACTTTGCCAAACTTTAACCATTTGGGCTGAAATTTTCTATGCTGGGAGTCTATCTCAGGCTGAATTTGTTTTGGGAAAATTTAGTCATAATGGTTCAGCTGTTTCCTAAGGGTACGTCTATACTTACCCGCTACTTCGGCGGCGAGTAATCGATCTTCTGAGATCGATTTATCGCATCTAGACAAGACGCGATAAATCGATCCTGGAAGTGCGCAACGTCGACAGCGGTACTCCTGCTCGCCGTGAGGAGTAAGTGCTGTCGACGGGGGAGCCTGCCCCGCCGCGTGTGGACCTGTGGTAAGTGCTTTGAGGATCGAACTAAGATACTTCGACTTCAGCTGAAGTTGCGTATCTTAGTTCGACACGGGGGGTTAGTGTAGACCAGCCCTAAGACAAGGTTAAGGAAAAATACATTTTGCTGATTTATGTAAAAAATAAATCTGAGACTTTCTTTGAGATGTGTTCGCACTTAAGGTTGCCAATTTTGGTTAGATTTCATCACATGACATAATCTTTAATTAAAGATTAATATTTAATTCCTGGATACTCCTGGCCAATCCTGAAGGGTTGGCAACCCTACACTCCATGCTTTGGAGTAGAGGCTTGACATTTGGCCTTAATGTCAGAGATGTGCCTCTTCTTGTTCTTGTGAAAATCCATCCAAATTTGGCGAAAGTATAGTGAAAAATCACAGTTCACGCTTGCTCGGGAGAGACCAAACAGTTAAAATCTCAGAAGATTCAGTTGTCACTGGGCATAATCAATCACCTCACAACTTGTGCGACCTTAGTTCTTCCCTTAATTTTTTCCAGAGAGCCCCTACCTCATTCTGTGTACAGAATGTATGGTGCTCAATTAATGTGCAGCTGTATGGTATTTTTTTCCTCATTGTTCAATGTGTTGTCCTATGTCTTATTTACTGCACACTATTCAAACCCAGGTACAAGGCTAGAATTATTAATTTCCTCCTGGGCTTTTCTGTGGCACTCGTCACTAGAATATCTGTTTTTCACAAATATTAATTTATCTAAACCTCTGTGATGTAGGGGGTGGCTTCATCCCCATTTTAGGGACGTGGAGATGAAGCACAGGGAGATTGTGAAAAATATCGTTTTTGGTGCTCAGTTTGAGATTTCTCTGACCTATTTTTCAGAGTACTTAGCATTATATAGCACTGTTGATTTTCAGAGTATAACTCCCATTTAATTCAATTGTGTGTACTCAGCACTTCTGCAAATCAGGCCCCGGACCAAGAAAATGAGGAACACACAATTAATGACCACCTGTGGAAAGGTTTGTTTTAAGGGACTTACTTTGCATCATATAAGAACTCCATGACCGAGGCAGGGATAGAATCCAATTCTCAAGAACATCATTTAGCAGTCTTAACCATGAGATCGTCCTTTCTCTTCCTGCAGTTTTGCCCCTGCTTCATTCATTTCCTGCTTCTGCAACAAATTACACCACAGCCTCCTTTTCTATATGATTCTGATTCTTCCACAGGGCAGGTCCTTCTTGTGCACTAAATGAGGCAAAAGTCCCGTGCAGAAAATGTACTTAAAGACTATATCACAATATACATACACTGGGGGCCAAATTAATGTTGCACAGGCAAGCTTAATTCTGGATTTTCCTAACTTCTGAGTACTTGACATTGCACCCCAGTGTTCTTTTAGTATAGTTTTTTTGTGTCTTATAAACTATATACTCTAATTTAACTTTTCAGAATTGTAAGCAAATAGTGTTTGTGTGAGAACTGATAAAACTAGAGATGGAAGTCCTCTATCTGCTGAACAGATTAATTCAAGCATCATTTTCAGCTTCTTCACATCACCCCAATAAGATATCTTATCTTTTCTGCAAGGCCCATCTTTATGGGGTAAGAAAGTTGTCAGTCTCCACACTCATTCAGTCCTTTTGAATGAGGCTGCCATTAAGGATTCCAATTAGTATTCATTTGAGTGTTGTTTTAGGGCAGTAGGCATCTGTCTGCTATAACAGAGCCCACCAACTAATTACACATAAGCCTGCAAACAGCTCTTGTAGGGTACTTTTAAACTAACTCCACATGTTCCTCCAGTCGCTATGTGAAATTGGATCACAGAACGTTAAAAATGAGACAACTTCATATGAGATTGGTATGTCCCATGATTTTTTATTTCCATACATCTAAGATCTTATTCCACAATTTATTAACACTAACATTTTTGTGCTCCAGTTGTACAATTTCCAAACATACCTAAAGGGAAGGACGTTGTTAACTACTTTTACCATAAGTGAAATAAAACAAGGAGTCAGCAGCTGTGAACACAGTCTAAACTGCAGGGTTGTGGTCTTATCTCTCTTGCTTCACTGCATACTTAACGTGTGTCTCTTAGTCTCCATGGCTACCTGCTAGGCAGCTGAATCCTCTAGCTTGGCATGCCCTGGTGTCAGAACTCACTAATGGAAGGGGAATTCAAGACTACTGGTTTATTGAGGCCTGTGTTCTTTTGTCAGCAGAATTTTTTAAAGCTGTTTAGTTTTGGTTCCCAAGGTATAAAGTGTAGATCTGACTTTATAGCAGTTCAGCAAGGGTTTTTAAAATCCTGGCATTTAAATGGTTTTTCCTTATTGGTCCCCATGACAACAGCACTGTTGCTGTAGGTATTCTGTGTCAGTTTTGCTGTGGATTATGCATGAAGCAAAATTCCTTTACAGCTCTCTTTTGGATCCCCACTTAACAAAAACCAAAAAGAGGATTCATTCTGATTTTAGGGTGTCTTACAGTCTGATAATTTTATATTTAATTATAACTAGAATTATGTAAACATTACACTTTTTATTAAATTGGTAATATTTTTATGTGTATACTAATAGTCGAGAACAGGCACAGCCTATGGGGTCTCTTGAAAGAATCTAAGACCACATGAAGAAAAAAAATCTTGCCAGTTCAGCATAAAACCAAAAGCTCAGAAGAGGTGGTGCAGAATTCTGTGGGTTTCTTAAAACAATTGTTTTTGTTCTTTAGTGTGTAAATTCAACGTACATTTTTAAGTGTTGGGTTTTCTTTACTGGTTCTATTTGTAACTTTTTGGGTTTCCACACTGGTAAAAAGGTAACAAATTAAAAAAGCCAACTATTTCCAAAAACGTCAATCACTGGGTGGTAAATGCCTGTATCTAATGGCTTTTTGAAACATTCACTTTATAAGATGTGCATTGGTTTGGGACTTTATCCTGCAAGGTGCTGAGCACTCTGCTCCTAATCCAGCAAAGCACTTAAGCACATTGTTTAACTTGAAGCAAGTCTATATTCCATTGATATAAATGGGACTTAGTATTCACATGCTTAAAGTTAAACTTGTGCTTAAGTATTTTTCTTTATTTGTTGTAGTGGTTGTCTTTTTAGATTGTGACAAGGGACCATCTTCTCTAGAGCTGTTTGGAACAATTCTGAGAACTTTTTTTTGTCAATTTTCTGATTTGTTAAAATCAAAATGTTTTGCATGAATGGTTTGTCCCCGGTTTCCTGCCAGCTCGCTGCTCAGCTCCTCAGCAGCCTGCTGAGCCAGGAGCCTCGGAGGTTGGGAGTCAACATTCCCAGGGCTTGTGGCCTCCCTTCAACCTACCAGGCTCCCTGGCTGCACGCCATGGAGTCAGGGACGCTGGAAGTCCTGGTAGCTATGGACTGCACGTGACATAGTTCTTGTCCGTTTCAATGCTGCTCACCTCTGAATAGCAATGGTAAAACTGATCATCATTTTATTGTCAAGTTAACAAGAGTCTGGTCAGTTTCACCACTGCTGTGCAGTGGTGGGCAGCGGTGAAAATGACAAGAATTATGTCAAGTTCAGTGTTCCGCTTCCAAGGTCCCAGCTGTATTGCGACTTACCTGGTGGGCTGCCGGGGATCCCAGAGAGCATTTTTCAGTTTGGAAACGCTATGTTTTGATTTTTCTGAAATGAAATATTGTGGAATTTCAGTTCCACAAAAATGTTCAAGTTTGTATATTATCTAGTTTTGAGACGAAAATATTTCTGAAAACTCTGGAAATTTTCCAGGAACTAAAATTAGGTTTCTTGGCCAGCTCTGGTTTCCAGACTTGTTTGCACAATGCCCAGCACAATGGGCTGCTGATCCTTGTTGTAGCCTTTAAGCACTACCAGAATAAAAATAATAAATAAGTGCTTTGCTGGATTTAGAGCTTGAGTACTCGGCACCTTCTAGGTTGGCAGACATTGGTACTGTATTTTTGTTCTACGGTTAACAATTTTTGTTTGGTGTAAATCTAAATCACAGTACTATCAAATTTAATAGATTTTTTTTTTTAGTGGATATATGAGTTAGAAATTTGAGGTTAAGTGGTTACTGTCATCTGAGCTTTATTGGTCCTTTATTGTTGCAGATGCTTCCGTATACAGAACAAATTTTTGCTTAGTTTGTCACATGGCCAATCATTTTTCAGGTTAATTCAACTATGGACATATGACCCCTGCAATGAATGCAGTACATAGCTTGTCAGAAATTGTATTATAATATATTTTGTGTTTTACACTTGGTCACATCTTGAACACGTAACATAAGTCGCAAACTTCATTTTATCTACTGTAATTTTTGAAGAAAAATGAATTAAAATATCTCACTAGCTTTATGCTTTTTAACAGAAATACTTGTTAATTTATAAATTAATATGGAGTGAGTTGGCCTAATAAAATTAGGAAGCAGCAATTAAGTTTTATGTATTACCATGTGTGGGCAATGTCCTGTTTTCATACTGTCCATTTTCACACTGAATATATTTGAGTACATTTCCACATGTCCAGATCAAAGAAGGTAAGGTGAGGTTTGAACTCTCAACCTGAATTTTGAAGTTCAGAAACTCTGCCACAAATCTAATCATGTTTTTCATGTGAACATTTGTTTTAAAACTGTAATTTCATGCAAAGTCAAATGCATGAGTGTTCACAGAAAGTACATTTTAAATAAGCTAGTGTTTGAGTCATACTGCTGGTCATCTGCTTCGTTAATGACTATAGTTAGTGATGACAAATTTCGAGGTTAGTAAATATAATATGCTTGTTATATTTTGTGTTGGAAGGGACACTGCTTGACACAGCATGAGGACAGAGGTCCCACAATAGGTTGCTAGAGCTATAGTAGAGATTTGGTTAAACAAGCCAGACAAATATTGCATCACATTCTTCACAACTAAGACAAAGTGCACGTGCTTGTGAATCTAAAAAGACAATATTTAACTTCTGCACTACATGGCCCATAAATGAAAAAGTCTATAGTATTCTAAAATTCTGTACTCCTGCTTTTCTACTATCACCGTCAAAATATCTGCCTCCCACAGAGAGACTCAATGCCTCAGTGATTTCCTCCAATTTTTCTATTGATTATAGGGATTAAACTAATCTAATAGGGAACAGAAGCAATACCATGTGACTTGTGATCTATGGCAGCTAATTAAAACAGATCCTATTTCAATTGTAGAGTAAAATATTCATAACAAAGTGTTTGGAATTGGAGTACAATTAAAATATGTAAAATAGTTAAAATATGTAAAATTTGAGTAATTCAACAAAAAACAGTTGAGGGAATCATGCTGTAGTGTTCTGTGAGAAGAATAAAGCTAAATTCATGGAATTACTCATTGAGAAATATTCTGATTTTTAGTCCCTAGCCTAAATGGGTGCTGTGTAAATAACAAAAATGATAACTTTGCCCAGTTATAGAACAGAAACCCTGAAATTCTCACTATCTGTCAACCAGAGGCAAGAGATCAGCATATAAGCCAGTATCAATAGAAATAGACACTTCAGTGATTTGCGTCTGGAAAATCTGATTTTAATCAAATGATCCTCTGAACAAAGCAATAAAAATAAAGGGGAGTCTACCATGTAAATTACCATACACTGACTAGATTTTCAGAAGCAAAATTATCTGAAGTCTTGATGAGTGCATACTAAATTGATATGAACTGCACTGGAGTCTTGCTCTCTCTTGTGGGATGAACTTTTCCTGTAAAACAAGCCACAAAAGAGAACTGAATCCACAGGGCCAAGGAACACAAAAAAACATGATCACAAGCAGGTTCTGGGTGCAAGGAAATGATGATTTATTGTTTTATGGTAAATGTAGTTAGTAATTCTGACACAACCCGCATTCAGTCTGTGTGACTGCTTTTCAAACTGCTGAGGTAGTATGCTTTTGCCAGTAAGGAAACTGACTGACTAGCTTTTGCAACCTGAATAAACCCATGCATAATCAGTGGGAGTATCTGATGGGAAAATCAGGCCTGCGGGATGATACATTCCTTATATGCACATGATCAGGTGGTAATGGGAGGAGACTTGTTGGAGTGAAATAAAGGGAACACACATTGAGAGGTGCTGGGGAATTCTGAGGCTGATAGGAGGAAAGAGACTACAGAAGAGAGGAAAAAGTGATTCAGCAGTGAAGCACAGGAAAAGCAAGAGAGGAGAGAGTGAATGGAAAGTAGATGCTGCTTTTGAGAGATGAGGAAAGCTAAGCAAAAATAATAGAATTAAGCAGGCATAGAATGTGGGAAGACATGGTATTGAGATAAACAGAAAATAAGTAGGAGATGTTATGAGAGGGAAAAGGATAGGGAGCTGATTAAGACAGACAATATGTTTTATGAAGTGGAGAGAGAAAGAAGATTGTAAGCACCGACAAGCTGCCCCAGGATGACTGGGATTGAATATTGAAAACATCCTGGCCTATTTGGTAAATGGGATCAGGCACGATTTTAAGATATGCTATGTAATGAATCACCAAGGGAAAAAAAACTACTGCACATCTGTGAAACAGTAAATTTTCAACGATTTATACCATTTTTTCTAGCCCTTTTCAATCAGATTTGTTTTTAAAAACGTCATTAAACATGCACTTCCTCTTTTCACTTCCTCAAAGACCTGATTTTAGTGGCTACTATCTCCAGAGGTGTTAAAAATATAACACGTCTTGTATCATATCAGTTTTTATAATCCAACCTTCTCCGACTAGCGCCCTATGGGTGCTCCACTTCAGGTGCGCATGAACCTCTTGAGCCCTTGACTGGAGATGTGGTTTTTTTTTCCTCTAGGAGTGCCTGGTTGGCCCAACCATGCATTCTGTGCCTCCTCAGGCCAGACACCATGGCTGTATAGGGATGCACGAGCGAATTGCCCTCAGTTCCCTGTCTGCCTTTGCCTGAAATGGAGCTCTAGCATGCCCACCTCGGCAATTTTGTATTCTTCTTATAGTTAGTGTAGTTAGTTGTAGTTATAGTTAGTTGTGAGCTCTAGTAGTGATAGGATAGGTTTTTGTTTTTTCTTCTCACTTTCTCCCTGGGGAGTCACACATCTGCCTAGTCCTCAAGTCAAAGGCTTGGAAGAACAGGGAGATTAAGCTCAGACTGTTAATGATGGAGCGCTTGATTGACTAGTGTCTGAGTCAGGTCAGGAGCCTCCCCCTGCCATATATCTGACTCTGGGCAGATTCAGGACTCCTTAAACCGTGTCACAGGCTTCCCCTAAGAAGAGGAGGTCGTTGGAGACTTCTAAAAGGGCTCTCAAAAAGAGGAGTATGGACTCTCATCTGAAGGAGGTTGCTCTGAAAAAGCCTGCCACCCCTGCAAGATCTTTGGTCTCCAAAGCCTTGACCTCTTGGCTTAGTACTGTTTGAGTTGAAGGACTCCACCTCCAGTACCAGCGGAGCTGGAAAGCTCAAGGGAGAGACGTGGCTCCAGCAGAGCTTCGGTACTCTCTACCAGGGACAAGGAGGGCACACGTAAGCACCCTGGTCTGGTACTGTCCAGCTCAGTCCCTCTGTCGGCAGCTACCCATTCGGCAACCTCAGTACCAAGCAAGCAACGGCGCTAGATTACATTGATGCCTCTGTCAGTATGCCTGCCATCTATGGTACTGTCAGCTTCAGTTACCGCTTTGGTAGCGATGGTCCCTACTCAGTACCGCAAGAGTTAAAATACATGAGGGACCAGTCCATAACAGATGAGCTGTAATCCCCACTCTTCATGGGTATCGAGCATCTTTTGGTACTGAAACCTGTTTTTAAGGCTGCTCCTGTCCCCTGATACTCCAGGACTCTCCACTTATTTCCGTATGGGCTCCCCCAATGGCTACACTGGTATCCTTGAGCTGCTTACCAACAGCAACACTCCAGGCTACTGGTACTGTCTCAAAGGGAGAATAGGGGTATTCAGTCCTTTCCTCTCCAGCCAGCTCCCTGCCTCCCTCTCCTCCCCGCTCACAAGAGGAGATGTTTGAGGAACAGGAAGCCAGGGAAGATGAAGATGCCACCCCCAAACACCCATTTCATCCTCGTTTCTAGATGAAGCAGTTATGTCTCCATCACCTTCCATTGCCGACGATTTGGGGCAATTTTACGATCTTATAAAGAAAGGGTAGCTGCTTCTTCGAGATATGTCCCTGTGGGTGCTCCACTTCAGGTCAAGGTGCGTCCCGGTGCCTTTGATCTGAGATTTCTACAGCAGTACCCTTACGGGCTGCCCACGCGCTGTGCCTGCCTCACGAGCTGCCAGTGTTTGAATAGCACATGCACGGCCTGGGCTCCTCAGTTCCTTCTCTACCATCCCTGGCTAGAGACGGAGTTCAGCAGTCCTCTCAGATTTACTCCTAGATAGTTCTGTTTCTCAGTTTAATGTAGATAGTTTAGTCATAGAGTTACTGTTTAAGAAAAATAGTTTAGTTTTTTAGAGTTATTTAAAAACGAAAACAAACCTCGGCTATGGACATGTCCGGCTCCCCCGGCTTCAAGAGACGTGCCTCCTGCAACGAGGCCATCCCTATCTCGTAAGGTCATTCAGTGTGTACGCTGTTTGGGGGAGTCTCGTGTATGCCAAAATGCATCCACTGTAATAAGCTTAAAGCGCGAACCCACAAGGACGGAGCTCAGACTGAAACTGCTCATCTTAGAAAACTCCCTCAGACCCTCGTCTGACCCTGGCCAGCAAAGCTCTTTAAAACCCTCAAGGGAGAAAGGTAAAACAAAGAAACGGCCAGCTTCCTCCCCCTCAGGGGCCGCTCCTCAGCAAAGAAGTCTCAAATGACGTCCACCTCCCAAGTGCCTGCTGCTCCATGGCTCAGCACGTTTAACTCTGCAGGCACCTCAGGCACCCACTGTCAGTCAGCTGCTCAGCTTCCTGGTACCGACGCTCAGGGCTTTCAGCTGCCCGCCTCATACAGCTCTCCCTCGGCAGCCTTTGACAGCAAGGTGCCGAGAGTTGTCACGGTGCGGAGAGCACAAGCAGAGATCAGGGCACCACCATTTGATCTTGCAGAGCCGCTTTCTCACCCACCGCAGCCAACGCTCCTGGCACCGAGCCGCCTCATGTTGCCTGCCTGCCCAACAGTGCCCACATCTGGGGCACCTACTCCTGCGGCACAGTATGCACCCCCCAGTGCAACCTTCGGTGCATCAGCAGCTGCCTCTGCAGACTCTGCCTGCACCAACAGCAGCGGCACCAGCTCCACTTCAGTTAGCCCTTACTCCTCTCCTGCCTTATCATTCAGCACCTGGAGTCACTGCACTGCCTCAGTTTTTACATCCAGGGGACTTGAGTGTCACATACCCCCCAATCTCCGCTACTCGGCACTGATCTATCACCGGGACCTTCAGCACCCTATCTGCAGTACTCCCCTACCGCTTCAAGCCTCTCAAGTGGAGAAGAGGAGGAGAAAGAGGATAACTACATGTTTTCCTCACCATATTCCTCCCAGGTTCGCTTACCTACAAGTGGGAGATGCACTATACCGTGCTCCTCCTATCCTAGTGGCTACCCACACTGATATGGCAACCCCTGGATGGGCACACCTACTCCCTTTCCTGGGTAATGGCCACATTGGGGTCCATGGAACTACACCATGGCACAATCGAGCGTTCACCGTGTCGCCCGTAGAAAAGCTGTCAGGCGCGCCGATGCTTTCTTACACGGATAGGCAGATAAGACCTGAAGTAGCTGCTCCACCTGCACAGGACATCGCTCCCCATCCTAAAGCGGTAGCACCACATGAGGCCACAGTGCCCCCACCACCTCCCACTACTGATGAGCTCATTCACTTTCAGGAATTATTTAAGGGTAGCCAATGAACTCGAGATTACCCTGGAGGAGGTACCAGAAACCCACCATGAACTCACCGACATATTACAAGCTACCACCTCATCCAAAATAGCCCTACCAATTAATGGGGCCATCATGGAACCAGTTAAAATTATCTTGCAGACCCCGGCGACAATAACCCCCACTAGCAAGAGACTGAAGCACAAATATTTTGTTCCTTCGAAGGGTTCAGAGTTTCTATTTACTCATCCATCACCTAATTCGCTAGTGGTCAAGGCGGCCAACCAAAAAAATAAGCACCAGCCTTTCTGATTTACCCCGTCTAACAAGGAGAACAAGAGACTGGACTCCTTTGGGCGCGAAGTGTATTCATCTTCCACTTTTCAATTTCGAGTAGCGAATTATGCAGCGCTCTTAGCAAAATATGACCACAAAAATTATGCTAAAGTAATGCAATTTATTGATGTGTCAGAAGACAAATGACAACCATTCAAAGCGGTGGTGTCTGAGGGCCAATTGATCTCCTGCACAGCTTTTCAAGCTGCTCTCAATGTTGTGGATGCAGCCGCCAGATCCACGGCCATCGTCATGTGGCGTGCCTCATGGTTTACTACTTATTCGTTTCCCAAAGAGATACAGAGCACTGTCGAGGATCTTCCCTTCAATGAGGACAAGCTCTTTGCTTCTACAACCAATGTGATCCTCCATTCCATGAAAGAATTATGTGCCACACTCAGATCTTTAGGCATCCAGCCACCTGCCCCAGAAAAGAGGCAGTACAGATATCAGCCATACCAACAGCCAACATACCAGGCTTTTGCACAAAATCAACATTTCAGACAGTATGATATACAGCAACAACAACGCCATAGACCCAGAACCCAACGACATTGCCCTCCACAAATGATGGCGACCCACTCTCCTGCCTCAAACAAACAAATCTGACTCCTTGGTCAAGGGTATAGAAAACCTCCCACCCTCTTCAGCGTCCATTTCAACTGTCCTTTTCTTTGGACACCGTCTGCGCCTGTTCCTTGCCCATTGGAAAGCCATCACTACAGACAGAGGGGTCCTGGAAATTATCAGATTGGGTTATGCCATCCCCTTCCTCTCCGTACCCCCCACTCACCCTCCCACCCCGTCTCTCTTCAGGGACCCCTCTCACGAACAGTTGCTCCGTGAAGAGGTACTACACCTCATACAACTAGGAGCGATAGAGCGGGTACCAGTTCAACACAGAGGGAAAGTGTTTTACTCCCACTACTTCTTGACAGAAAAGAAAAATGGCAGATGGCACCCTATCCTCGACCTTCAATGTCTAAACAAGTTCGTCAAACAGAAATTTCAGATTGTTACTCTACCAACGATAATTCCGACGCTGGAGCAGGGAGATTGGTTTTCAACCCTCGACCTCCAAGATGCACATTTCCACTATCCACCCTGCCCATCGACGTTTTCTCAAATTTGCCGTAGGAATGGAACACTACCAATACACTGCCCCACGTGTCTTCTCCAAAGTTCTAGCAGTCGTAATAGCACATCTCAGGAAAAAAAAGGGGTCCTCATTTTTCCTTACCTGGACAATTGTTTCCTCAAGTCCCCCACTCACTTGGAAGCGATCCGAGCAACTTCTGCAACTGTGCACTGCTTCCACACCCTGGTCTGCAAATAAACAGAAACAAATTTACCTTACGACCTACCCCACAAATCGACTTCATCGGGGCCCACTTTGATTCCACCACAGGTCTTGCCTCTCTTCCCCAGTACAGATTCCACACAGTGGGTACCCTAATTACCCAGATACGTGCCAGCTTACAGTCCAAGATTCCCTGCAGCTGTTAGGGCACATGGCTGCTTCCACATGTGTGGTCACAAATGCCCGCCTGTACATGCGATGCCTTCAGGGATGGCTAGCCATGGTATACAAACCAAATATCCACAGATTAAACAAATTGCTAACTATGCCTCCAAAAGTCAAGAACTCGCTCCACTGGTGGACCTCTTCCAACCTTCCCTTCCAACAAGAACCCCCTGCACTGACCATCACTACAGATGCATCCCTCACAGGATGGGGAGCGCACATGGGTCACCTCACCACTCAGGGCGTCTGGTCCTCTATGGAAACCAAGCTTCATATAAATCTACTAGAGCTCCGAGCCGTACGCAATGCATGCCTCCATTTCCTTTCCATTATCCAAAACCGCAGAATTTGGGTCATGACAGACAACATCGCAATCATGTTCTATGTAAACAGACGGGGGGAGCCCGGTCCCACTCCCTCTGCACAGAGGCGGTAAAACTATGGAATTGGTGCCTTCAACACAATATCCCTGTCTCCGCCTCATACCTGCCCGGTTCTCAGAAGACCACCGCAGACAAGCTCAGTTGATCCTTCCCCATACAGCATGAGTGGGAACATGACAACGCCATCCTATCCACCATTTTCCAGACCTGGGGTTATCCCCAACTAGATCTATTTGCCACGGCAATAAACAAAAAATGCCTGACATTCTGCTCCAGAGCCTGCCTGAGGAAACACTCTCGAGGAGATGCCTTTATGCTCCCATGGACTGACACTCTTATGTATGTGTTTCCACCAATACCTCTGTTGAACAGAGTAATACAGAAGATAAGAACAGACAGATCCAACATAATTCTAATAGCCCCATCGTGGTTCAGCCAACCATGGTATCCCTTCCTCATGCGGATGTCAGTCAAGCCACCGATTCCCCTTCCCTCCCTCAGCAACCTTCTATCACAACACAGGGGCCAGCTATTTCACCCCGACGTACAGCGACTCCACCTGAGGGCCTAGCTAATCAATAGTTCTCTAATGAGGAGTTAGCATGTTCTGAACAAGTGCGGACAGTCCTCCTACACAGCAGGACACACACCACGCGCACTACTTACCTACATAAATGGAAGAGGTTCACATCTTGGTGTATGGCCAAACAGAGCTCCCCGGTTTCCGCCCCACTCCCACTGATACTGGATTACCTGCTAGACCTTAAAACATCAGGTCTCTCCGCGAGTTCCCTCAAGGTCCACCTCATGGCAATCACCATATTTCACCATAAGATCGACAACACTGTGGTCTTTGCCCATCCAGTAACCAAAAGGTTCCTGAAGGGCATCCAAACATTATATCCAGACGTAAAACCTCCTGCTGCGCCCTGGGACTTCCACCTAGTCCTCAGAGCCATGATGGATAAACCCTTTGAGCGAATGGCTACCTGCTCCCTTCTCCACCTATCCATGAAGACCGCCTTCCTGATAGCAATCACGCCTGCCAGACAAGTAGGAGAAATGGGAGCACTCATGGCGGAACCTCGGTATACCACATTCTTCCGAGATAAGATCACACTCCGAACACACCTGACGTTCCTGCCTAAGATGCACTCTTCCTTTCACCTCAATGAGCCAATACACCTACCAACATTTTTCCCAAAACCCCACGCTAATGCTTTTGAAACAGCACTGCACACTCTTGATGTGCGCAGAGCACTGCCCTTTTACCTGGATAGAACAAAACCGTTTAGGAGAACTCCCAAACTTTCCGTCTCTACCACTCAGCAATCACAGGGAAAAGCTATCTCTACCCAGAGACTCTCCAAATGGATTGCAGACCGCATACGTCTGTTACCAACTGAAGCACATACAACACCTTACATCAATTAGGACACACTCTACTAGAGCTGTCTCCACTTCCATGGCCTTTTTCCAGAATGTCCCGCTTTCTGACATATGCAAGGCAGCTACCTGGGCATCGAAACTTACCTTTGCCAATCATTATGCTCCCATGCACATGACAGCATCCGACACCAGGATGGGTAGAGCTGTCTTGTCAACAACCTTCTTACCTGATCCGAAGTCCCCACCATCCTAAGGGATACTGCTTTTCAGTTACCTGAAGTGGAGCACCCACAGGGACATCTCTCTCTCGAAGAGGAGGTTACTCACCCTGTGCAGTAACTGATGTTCTTAGAAATGAGTGTCCCTGTGGGTGCTCCACTACCCGCCCTCCTCCCCTCTACTTCGGAATCTGGAACGCACTCCGTTGTAGAGGAGGAACTGAGGAGCCTGGGCCGTGCACGTGCTATTCAAACACTGACAGCTTGAGAGGCAGGCACAGCGCATGCGCAGCCCATAGGGGTACTGCTGTAGAAATCTCCGATCAAAGTTGCTGGGACGCACCTTGACCTGAAGTGGAGCACAGCACAGGGTGAGTAACCTCCTTTTACACTCTCCAAATAACACTCAGAGAGGTCAGGGATTCACAGCACAAGCTGTTGGATATCCTACAGTCAGCATCATTCTCCAGAGTGGTGTTACACATCAATGAGATGCTCCCGGATCCCACTAAAACTGTGTTGCAAACACCTACTGCTATTCCACCAACATGTGTAAAAGGGCAGATAAAAACTATTTTATGTTCTCCCTCAGAACTCTGATTCTTCTTCTCTTATTCTCCACCTACTCCTTAGTAGTTAATGCCATAAAAAAGTAGGGCAGGCAACACTTCTCTAGGTCTACTCCACATGAGAAGGACCAAAAGAGAGTGGATCTATTTGGACAGAAGTCCTATTTATCAGCACCCCTCCAATTTCAGAAATTTGAATAGATTAACAGCCTTTATTGAACACCTGTCAGAGGAACACAGGGAGCAATTCCAGTCCATTTCAGAGGGCCAGTTCTTGGCCAGGATTCCTCTTAGAGCATCCTTGGATGCTGTGAACACTGCGGTAATTATGTGCAGGGCATCATGGCTCTGGCTCTTGGACTCCTTAGAGACATGCAGAATGGTGTTAAGAACCCCGCCTTCAATGATTGTAGGCTTTTCTTGGAGACCACAGATGAGTCCTTGCATACGTGGAAGGACTCTAAAGCTGCTTTACATTCCCTGGGCATACAGTCACCTGCAAATAAGAGATGGTTCAGTAGGTCACAAACGGCTCAGAGATTGCATCCTGCTCAGTTCTCTGGATTCCATAGATCCACCAACTTGCCCAGGAAAAGACACGTTTTAGAGAAAGATGGCTACCCACCCTCCACAATTTTCTCCATCCGGTCGAGGGTTCGAATCCTCCCATATCTCTGGTTTTACAGCTACACCCATTTCCCACCACCCTCCCTTTGCAGGCTGCCTGGAGACAGATCATGACAGACAAGTGTCATAGAGGTCATAATATCAGGCTATATCAGGGGCGGGCAAACTTTTTGGCCTGAGGGCCACATCGGGGTTGCAAAACTGTATGGAGGGCTGGGTAGGGAAGGCTGTGCCTCCCCAAACAGCCTGGCCCCTGCCCCCCTCAGAACTCTCAACCCATCCAACCCCCCCTGCTCCTTGTCCCTGACCGCCCCCTTACGGGACAACCGCCCTCCAGGACTCCACCCCCTCTCCAAACCCCCCTGCTCCTCGTCCTCTGACCACCCCACCACATCTAACCACCCCCTGCTCCCTGTCCCTTGACTGCCCCCCAGAACCCTCTGCCACTTATCCAACCCCCTTGCTCCCCGCCCCCTTACCATGCCTCTCAGAGTGGCAGGAGCTCACAGCCAGGCTGCCATGCTCCCCGGAAGGAGCAGAGGGCCAGAGCACTGGCGGTGCAGTGAGCTGAAGCTGTGGGGGATGGCAGACAGCAGGGGAGGTGCCGTGGGCTAGCCTCCCCGACCGGGAGCTCAAGGGCCAGGCAGGACGGTCCCACGGGCCGTAGTTTGCCCACCTCTGGACTATATCATCCATGTTATGTCACTCCCTTCAACTCTCCTTCCTGGTCCTTCTTCAGGGACACCTCTCACGAGCTTGTATTAAGAGGGGAGGTGAATTCTCTCCTCCAGTTAGGAGCAATTGAGCCAGTCCCTCCATCACACAGAGGCAAGGGGTTTACTCTGTTATCTTATACCAAAGGAGGATGGAGGCCAATCTTAGATCTAAGACTTCTAAACAAGTTTGTAAAGTCTCATCAGTTCAGGATGGAGACTGGCAGCTATAATTCCTTCACTGGAGAAGAGGGATTGGTTTTCGGCCCTTGACCTACAAGATGTCTATTTCCATATAATGATACACCCTTTGCACAGTAAATATCTACAATTCACTGTAGACCAGGATCGTTTCCAATACAAAGTGCTTTCCTTCCATCTCTCCTCTGCCCCAAGGGTGTTCTCCAAGGTCCTGATGATAGTGACTACCTACTCCGACAGAAGGCGATCCAGGTCTTTCCATACCTCAATGACTGGCCACTCAAGCGCCATTCTGATGAAGAAATGCTTTCTTCCATTGAGATGGACCTTTTTTTGTGTCAAGAGTTGGGTCTTCAGCTAAATGTAAGGAAATCCATGTTAATCCCCATAAAGAAGATACAGTTTATAGGGACTTATTTGGACTCATCGACAGAGTCTACCTTCACGTAGACAGGTTCATAACCTTGTGAGGTTTGGTATGGACAATTCAGGAGAATCTTCGGACCACTAATAGGAACTGTCTTCAACACCTGGGACACATAGCAGCTTGCACTTTGTGACCGATCACCCAAGGCTATACCTCCGCTGTTTTCAAAGTTGGCTCAGAACAACATATTCTCCAGTCACACACCTTGGAGAGACAGGTGACGTTTCCTCTACAAACGAAGAACTCCCTGGATTAGTGGAAACATCAATAAACATCTGCGTGGGTGTAGTCTTCTCTTGCCCAACTCCATCACTAATTGTAACAACAGACACATTGCTGTTGGAATGGGGGAGTTCGTCTCAATGCTGTCATGACTCAGGGCAGATGTGCAACTCAGAAAATCAATCTCCACATCAATCTGTTGAAGCTCAGGGTTATCAGAAATGCCTGGTTCTATTTCCTACCTCTCATTGGGCAAATCAGTTAGGGTCATGACAGACAGTGTGCCCTGCATGTACTATATCAACAATCAGGGAAGAGCAAGATCCCCCTCTCTGTGCACAAAAGCCATGAAGCTATGGAACTGGTGCATAGCTCATCAGATCCAAATTTCAGTGGTCTACCTCCCAGGCACCCAGAACACCACAGACAATATTCTCAGGAGACAGTTCAAAGAAATATGAATGGGAGCTACATTCATCATGTCCTCCACAGCATATTCTAAAGATGGGAATCTTCTTCTCCACCTCCAGGAACAAGTGCCCTCTTTTTTGGGCCATCCCTCTTTGGGGTCGCCTTTCTTCTTCCAGGAAGAAGGGTCTTCTTTGTGTTTCTTCCACAAAAGGGTGGAAGGTGATGAACAAAATCAGACAGGACAGGGCCAGGGTTATCCCCCCTTTACAGTTTTCTTTAAGGATAACATTTCTTTATGCCTACATTAGGTAAATTCTTACCTAATGTTCTCTGAGTTCCACTTGAACCAATCTATTCATCTATCAGTGTTTTTTTCAAGAGCCACGCAACTCTCTGCAGGAAACCTGTTTTCATATCCTGAATGTTAGAAGGTCTCTGGCCTTCTACTGGGATAGGACCAATCAATTTCAAAGGTCACCAAGGCTGTACATCTCTTTTGCAGATAGATCCAGGGTATCCATGTGTTCTGCAAAGAGACTATCGAGCTGGGTATCTGGATGTATTGTCACTTGTTATGAAACAGTAGGCATTAATCGTCCTCTGAGTGTGATGGCACATTCTGCCAGGTCACAAGCAACATTCACAGCATTGCTTAAGAATGTACCTGTCTCTGATGTATGTAGGACCACTATATGGGTTTCAGCACATACATTTTTGAAGCACTACACATTAATCCATTCTATCAGATCCAATGTGTCTCTGGATACTGCAGCACTATCTTCAGTTCTGGACCCAGTTTCTGAAGCTCTCTCCTCTCTTTGGATAAACTTTTCGGAAGTCATCTGAAGTGGAGCACTCGTAGGAACACTACTTAAAGAAGGATGAAAGGTTATTCACCTTGTGCAGGAACTGCAGTTCCTATAGATGTGTTCCCCTTATGGTGAACCACTATCTGTGCTTCGTTCCCCTCTGCTTCAGACTGTTCTCTGTGGAGACCTTTGGCTGGAGAAGGAATTGAGGGTGGTTTGCCCACACATCCCTCTATATCCTCAATGTCCAACATGAGGAGGCATAGGGCGCATGCTCTGGCTAAACGGGCACTGCTAGGGGAAAAATCTCAGCTCAAAAGGTGCATGTGCACCTGAAGTGGCGCACCCATAGGGGGACATATCTCGAAAAACTGCAGTTACTGCACAAGGTGAATAACCTCTTCTTTCTATCCATTCTGTGCACGCAGTGCATGCTGTCAGTTGCAGAATTGTAAAAGCAGACTTAACTATTGAGAAATATGGATGTGGCCACTTCACAAAGAGATATAAACTTTTAAAATGTAATTTATTCATACTGAAAAACTCTGCTCAGAAGCAGCATCTGCTGTTCAGTTAACACTTGCTTTTTGCCCAGATTTTGAGTAAGGTTGAATGAGGCCCAGGAAAGTCAAGTTACTTAGCATAATCAAAAATGACTGACCTAGATTCGAAGTTGGAAACCAGGATCTTCACTTTCTTTTGTTTATTCTGACCAGTAGATGATATGAGCTCCCGTAAAAGACATTAGGCTGAATATTTGAACTTCAAAATGCTTAGGTTTCAGAAAGCCTTTCTTCTGACATGATACCTACAGCTAATTTACATTGGTGAAAGAAACTACATGCGTAACTTCCAAGTACAGCACTGCTCCTGTCATCTAAAGCATTGGCTTTAGAAAGTAACAGAAGCTGTTTCAGATGTAGTCAAGTTGCCTTAATCATGAAATATTAGAAACTGTTTTTGAAACAGTAGATCAAAGAATGGAGTCTATACAGGAGATCAAAGCATCCTCCCTGGTTTGCCTTCCTTTAGTCTTGAAGATAGGTTTCCTCAGTTTACAGGAGCTAAGACCAAACAGTGTAGGTAAGAAAAATTATAGCTGAAAATGGCATAATACTTCCAGAAAACAGCTACATATTCCTTCTCAGGCTAGGTCTACACTACCCCCCCCTATCGAACTAAGGTACGCAACTTCAGCTACGTGAATAAAGTAGCTGAAGTCGAAGTACCTTAGTTCGAATGAAAAAGCACTTACCCGGGATCCACACGCGGCGCGCAGGCTCCCCCGTCGACTCCGCCTACTCCGTTCGTCGAGCTGGATTACCAGCGTCGACGACGGAGCACTTCCTGGTTCGATTTATCGCGTCTTGACAAGACGCGATAAATCGAACCCAGAACATCGATCGCGCGCCTCCGATGGGACGCGTAAGTATAGACATTCAGTCAGGGACTGCATTACTGGCATAATGGGTTGTGGCTCCCAACCAGGGTAATGTTGGCACTTCCACAAACCACTGTGGTATACTATTGGAAGAGCAAAGTACAATATGTGTGTTGACGGGCCGTCTATCAACAGAAGGAATTATCCTACAGATAAGTTATGGCAGACTGGGAAGCCCAATCACTGAAACAATATTTTTCTTCATGTGATGTGTGACGTCATGGCATTAAGTCCATTTATCTTAAAGGGAGCTGTAGGGAGAAAAGTCTATCTCTGGGTGTTGTGATGTCTTGAGGTAAGATACCATGACCCTCTTTTTAAAATTAAATTTCAAAAATTATCATAACTTTTGAAATTCAGTTTTATTCTAATTACAGCAAGATTTTCCATGACCATGTTTAGGAAGCAGAATGAATGCTAGAATAGCAATTTTAACAATTCTGCTGAGAAATTGGTGGTTGCCTACATTGGTTCCCAATCTTTCAGCTTGTTGTGCCGACCCCTGAATTTACTAGGAGCCTTGAAGACCCTTTATCACTGTTTTTAACTTGTATTTAACCAGTATTTGCCTTCAGTTTTTACTTTTGCAAATGATTTTACATAACAGCTGAGTTAGACGTTTGTTTTCTTGGACATATTAGAACATAGCGCTCTGCGCACTGAGAGCTTGTCTACATACAAGTTACTGAACAGCAATCCAGGGTATAAATCGACAGTGCCCCAGCTTGCCTCTCAGTAGTGTCCCATGTGGTCACTGCTACAGTGAAATGAAAAGTCCCGAGTATGGCATCATGTACTGCACTTCGAACCAGTAGTACACTAAGCTGCAGTCAGGGACTTTCAATGTGCTATAGCAATGATCACACGTGTTTCTGCTTGGCAAACTGGTGCACTATAGATTTATCTCAAGGATTGCCATGTAATAAATAGTTTGTTTTTGTTTAAGGGTGAAAGATAGGAAACATAGGTATGCTAAGAATAAAGAGGAAATTATAACTGAGTTCCACTTTCAGTGATTACCTAAAAATAAATTGAGAAATATCCATCAAATGAAATTTCTTGTAACCCAGTAGAATAGAGATTGGGGAAAAGGGAAATAAATTATAAATATATGTACAGGGACAGAGGGAGAACAAGAGCACTTGTGCTCTGGAAGAGAGAACAATCTTCTTGATCTTTCCCAATAAGACTTTTTTGGGCTCATTTCAGAGAAGAGCAACAAATTAGATTTTAAAAAGTAAGTCCAAAAGGTATTTTAGGAAGGGTTAAAAAGTAACATGAGTTGTAGGGTAAGAATAGCAACATGTTAATTAAGCATTTAAGCGAAAAACAGAATAGGTAATTCCAGTGGATGAAGTTATGAATAGGTTAAGAAAAGTTAAAAGTAAGAGGGCAAAAGGGGGATAACAGTAGGTTTGAAGAAAGATGATACGTCTGCTCAGCTGAAGTGTTGTTAAAAAAATACTTTAGTGTCTGCACTGGTGGTTTAAATAGGATATCAGTAAAGGGACCAAATTGTCAAGTGATCAGTCTCTGCAATTAACCCTTCAGTCGCCAACTCTGCAAGAATCCCAGACCGTTCTTGGATAACTTCTGCTGACATGGCCTAACTATCACAAGTACAGCTGCTGTTGACTTCAATGGGAGCTGCAAGTGCTCAACACCTTTGGATGATTAGACTCCTAAATAGAAGTGTCCTTAAGTTATTCAGCCATGTTTGAAACTGTTGGCCTTAGTGTTCTGTTGCCATCTGCTGGCTGGGAGTAACAATGACACAAGTGTCTGGACTGCCATAGAAGACGTCAAAGAGAAAATTAACAGGTTGGAAATCCTTTAATAGATCCTGTTTTTATTTCTTTATCCCCCCCCCCCCCCATTCTCAAACAGCTAAAACCATATCTATCTGTACTACTTCACAGTTCTACTGTCAGCTAGCTGACATGCTCAGATATTTGTAAGCAAGTGATAAGAATTTTACTCAGACTGTGTGTGCCTTGTCCTGGTTCTGCCAGGTTCCCCACTACAGTAAAGCAATGCCCACACATCCTTGTTCACTCTCCTACAGAGCACATGTGCAACTGCCTTTGTGAGTCAGGAGCACTTTGAGCAGCTGTTCAGCAGTATTCCCATTGACTGCTTGCTGCCTTGCAAGGAAAAGAGGTGCAGGAGCAGAGAGAGATGGAGATTTTGACGGTTCCACTGGGTGCTTCTCTGCTGTGCTGTGGGTGCAAAAGGAAGCTTGCAGAGTGGATGAGGATAGGTGTATTCCACTAAGCTAAAGTAGGGCCAATATATGTGTTTGGCTTCATAGGCGCCGACTTCCCCTCTTTTCTGTGGGTGCTCAATCCCCCTTCTGCCCCTGGCCCTGCCCCCACTCCACCCCTTCCATGAGGCCCCACCTCTTCCCTGCCCCCATTCCAACTCCTTCCCTAAGTCCCCGTCCCGTCCCCGTCTCTTCCCCACCTCCTCCCCTGAGCACGTCATGTTCCCACTCATTTCCCCCCCCATCATCCCCGGAGCATGCTAACGTTGCCAAACCGCTGTTTGGCGGCGGTCAGGCAGGAAACGCTGGGAGGTAGGCAGAGGAGCGGGGATGTGGCACGCTCAGGGCGGCAGAGGGGACTTGGCTGCTGGTGGGTGCAGAGCACCCACTAATTTTTCCCCGTGGGTGCTCCAGCCCCGGAGCAGCCCCGGAGTTGGCGCCTATGGTTGGCTTCCCGTCCCACACAGTCACCTAGTACATCACTGGAGAGGAGGAAGAAAGTGTAGAATCAACACACTGTCCTCATCCTAGAAAAGACCCTGCAATGCATATTATGAATTTGCTGAGCCAAGGAGTGGGGAGCCATTCATAGACTTATTTTGGAGAGAACTGTAGTACCAAATTGTTGAGGAGGGGCGGAACTGTGCAGGATTATTTGTTTGAGAGGATTTAGAGGAGGCATAGGGTTAACTGACTGAATGGGGATGGACAGAGGCACAGGCTCAATGGCTAAGAGGGAGACAGATGGTTTGAGGTGGCTGCGGATGTAGCGAATGCAGACTTTGAAAATATATATATGAAAGTTAGAGTCTCAAGGGGAAAAGAGAGAGCAAGGGAGAAAGATTAGAGAGAGAACAGAATATGGGGAGGGTGGGCGCAGTAATGAAGAAAGGGGATTAAAAAGTGGCGATTGGGGCATGACTCTTCATGTTTTGCACATTGTGTAGTCATTCTGCCAACAGTGAGTGAATGGAGAATTCTGATTTAGAATCATTTTACTCTTACATTGCACTTACTGGACTCAGGTGCAAATGACTGCACAAGGTGCTCTGTAGTGGAGTCAAACTCAGAGTAAACAGAACAGGGGACAGTAAACAAAGAGCAGAAGAAAGTAAGCAAGAGGAAATACAAAATTTAACATGTGTGATGTGAGGAAAGAGCTGGGAAAGAGAGCCGAGAATAAGAACTTGGAGAATCTGGGTATGGAAATGAGTGAAATGAAAAGGAGACAGAAAATTAGGGAGGAAAAGATTGAGAGAAGTAATGTAGGAAGGGAAGTCATTTGCAGGAAAACAGAAGTTATGCAGACAATGCAGGGGAGTTGCATAACCGGCAAAATAAAAAGGGACACTAATTTTTTTTAAGTTATGTAGCAGCGAGTGGTGGAGAAATATAAAATACATTATTTGTGTTTGGTATATCTTTGCAGGGAATGAAAGTGGGGCAGGTGGGAGACATGGAGGGGTGGTGTTTTGTTCATACAAAGCGTATAAAATAACTCACATGGTTATATGTTTTTTCTGTCTGATAGGCAATATGCAAATATGTTTGTAGCGTTTGCACCAGGTTCAGTGTTTTAAAAGAACACCATATCTAGAAATCTAGTCAGTCTCACAAAGTGAATTCAACGTAGAATTTCCCTCAGAGTACCCATGCCCCTGAGTCTGCTTCCCAGTGTTGTGTGTTTTACAGTCACCGGTTCCTATTTTTAAATGGTTTTCTTCAATATCTTTTACTGTATGCTTTTTCTCCCTTTTACTGTGTGAAAGAGCCACACACAGGGGAAATAGACCCGACAATCTTGGGGAAACAGTGGAACTGCAACATTTGAGAGAAAATAGAGATTTTGTTCTCTCCATTTTACGGTTACAGTGATTTAGGAGTTACTTATCTCAAGAAAAAATGGTGGGCTTTTGGCTTAAATATTTAGTGGCAAGTCTTTACATTTAACTTCAGAAGATTTTTTACTTCTAAGTATTAGTATAGAACTTAAAAGAAGAAAGCCTAGTTATGTTTTATTCTCTTAGCATCTCTTTAGTAAAGCAGAAAAGTCTTTTTAAAGTGGATGTGTTCCTGTCTGAAGGAAGTCCAAAATCTTCTACAGTTTATTATATTTTACTCATAATTTGCCAAAGGTTGACAACTTCTGCAGTGTACATGCCCCAAACTGCAGGGAGCAAAAAGAATATCTCATCTCTGTCTGGAGTGGGTGGTCCCTCACGTCAGAGCTGAGGCATAATGCTGGAAAAATTCTACTGTGGTGTGTGTGCATGAGGCTGGGTTTTGGGGATAAACAAAAATTCTGTCCCTCTACTTTAACTTTAATTATCATTGCTCCAAATATTCACTTTCCATTTCACTTTAAAAAAATAAGTTTTGATATGACCTACAAACTGCTAGTTATTTTCTATCTTGACTTCTGTTTTCTGTAATAGCAGTTTGAAAACCCTAAATATTTTCCTTGAAGCCTCACTAAGGCCATCACTACTTAGTCAGTCTAGTGCAGATCAAAATTTAAAGCAAGTCTCCCGCTGACATCATGTTTATTGTTTGGAATACCAGATGAATTACAGTACGTACTGCAGCCTTTGTATTATAAGCTACATCTGCTTTTTGTTAAGTATCTCTCTAAATAAGAAATTATCAGAGCAGTGTTTCTTAGTCTGCAAAATAGCCTAATATATTTTAAAAATTAAACAGCAGTTGTGTTACTATCACAAGCTTTTGTTGCTTTGTTTTTTGGAAGAGTTGCCCCAGGCATAGGTGACCTCCTCTCTATTTTGCAAAGTAGAAATGAAAAGAAATGAACAACAGGAAAGACGAGCCCAAGATATGAGACTTGGCCCCTCCAATCCATGCTGATTTACTTCCGTCCTGAGCAGACGTGAATCCATCCACAAAATGTATTTGTGCTAGGAGCGGGCAGCAACATATGTTAAATGAATCTTCAGTGGGCCTGCTGCCTGAGCCTCTACATAAGTGACTCTTGGCCGGTATTTGAAAGGACAGCATTTAATTCCCTTACACTTAAGGGTGCAGTGAGAAGGAGACAATTAAGCGACTACTTTCAGAAATAAGCAGTCCTTTTTCTTCTGATTGGTTTCATTCACTCCTTGCATCTTGTCTCTTGTTAGACTGTAAACTGTGTTACAAGGGCCTGTTTGTGTACACCTGGCACCATGGGCCCTGATTTTTCTGTAATACATTATGATTATTTGTAAGTAATCAGGAAAGATGTAGTTATAAGAAAATAATGTACAGCAGTGACCTGTAGAGACGAACTCCAGGGAAATAATGCGAATGAACCAAGTTATAGTTAAGAAGGTGGCAGAGAAGCCAAAATGTTTGAGAATGTATACGAGCAATAGCTGATCATTGCTCTATTTTAAGCAGGAAAGGGGGACTGGAAAGCTTTCCTTGTATTCTGTGGGGCAGAGCTAACTTCGCTTTTGAAAGAATAGCATTGAATTATTAGTTTACTCTCAGGTCAGGAGAGATTGGGGGCGGGGGAATCTGGGGAGAGCTGAAATGCAAACTTCGTCTTTCTATAACAGAAATGAACGAGGGGCTTAACACCCAAAGAGAGTTTGGCAGTAAAAGTAGTAGAAACTAAAACTTTGAGTGATGCACAGACACGGTTGTGGTTAAGGTACTTGGGAAATAGGGTCCCATGAAAGAGGCATGAAGGATGGCTGCAACTGGGCCAAGTCCAGGCTGGGCTCAGCTGTCCTGTGTTAATTCTGTTAGCAATTGGGGCTTTCAGCAGCTGCCTGATCTCTTACTGTACAGTTGTAAGCACATGCTTTCCTCACACTGGCTTAGGACTTGTCTACACTGGCACTTTACAGCACTGCAACTTTCTTGCTCAGGGGTGTGAAAAAACACCCACCTGAGCACAGCAAGTTTCAGTGCTGTAAAGCGCCAGTGTAGACAGTGCACCAGCGCTACGCCCCTCGTGGAGCTCTCTCCCAGCACTACGCTGCGACTACACAAGCCACATTAAAGCGCTGCTGTGGCAGCGCTTTAATGTTGCCAGTGTAGACTAGCTCTAAGTCTCTCACCATCTGCAGTTGGATTCTTCCACATACACATCCAGGAATTGGTCTTACCCATTCCCCCCATTAAAGCTCTCTTGAACTGAAGACATTTCTGCACTGCAAATGCTACAGCAGCACGGCTGCAGCTACATCGCTGTTGTATAGATACTTACTACAGTGACGGAAGGGGTTTTCCATTGTGCTAGTAAATCCACCTCTTTGAGAGGCAGTAGCTTGATAGACGGAACCGCAGTGCACTGGCCATGACATTTTTAAGTAGGTAGACCTAAGTTTTAGGTGAAGACCAGACTTAATTCTGAGACTATCAAGCCCACACTACAGCAATTTAAGAAAATGGTCTTGCTGAAACTGATTCACAGTAACCAATCAGCTTATCTGAGATGAGCTAAATTATAAAATGTGCTGTTCCAGAAGTGCAAAGGGGGGAGGGGGGAAGAGTGCTGGTGGTTGAAATAATTCATTTTGAGAAGGACACTTATGTCAGGTTAACCTGTCTACATTTAATGTGTCTCGTGGACAGGATTCACATTTAGAAGACAATCGTTTGCTGTGGTACTTGAGGCTCTGGCTCCAACTGAATTCAGAACTATTCATGTTGATGATTATGCAAATAATCACTTGACTCTGCTCCAAGCCCTTGCAAGCGCAGCTCAGAGCACAAATGCAGTGTAATGAAAATAAGCACATTGTGCATTAGAGAGACTAATAGTGAAACCCCAAAAATGTAAAGTTCAAGGTGGAAATAATGTTCTAGTGGCTAGGCTATGGGGCGGGAGAGGAGACATGATTTCTCTCCTGATGAGCCTTAGGCTAGGTCTACACTAACCCCCCCTGTCGAACTAAGATACGCAACTTCAGCTACGTTAATAACGTAGCTGAAGTCGAAGTACCTTAGTTCGAACTTACCTTTGGTCCAGACGCGGCGCGCAGGCTCCCCCGTCGACTCCGCCTACTCCGCTCGTCGAGCTGGATTACCAGCCTCGACGGCGGAGCACTTCCTGGTTCGATTTATCGCGTCTTGACAAGACGCGATAAATCGAACCCAGAACATCGATCCCGCGCCTCCGACGCGAGAGGTAAGTATAGACGTACCCACAGATTCTGCATGACCTTGGGCAAATCACTTCATCTACCCTGTGCTTCTGTTAATGGGGATGATGATAATCTGCTACTGAGCATCTTACATTAATTAATAGTGATGCTGAGGCCATATAAAAAACTACATAGACTGGACAATACAGCACTTAAGGCGCCTAATTCCTCCCCTACACAAACTCTCCAAACTTCGAGGTGCACACAAATGCCTTCTAAGCTTTCACAGCAGTACCAGGACCGATTGTAGTTCTGAGACTCCTGAGTTTAAATTTTAAAATGTCCAAAGTTAAGTTATGGGAATTACTGCCAAAGAGAGACCATCAACTTGAAATCTAGTCGGTCTCAATAAATATGTTTAAAGCATTTTCAGGTACCATACATGCTGTGGTCCCCTTCCAAATTTTGTGATTTTTTTTTTTTACACCTGCATTTCCTTTTCAAAATATATGCTATTAACCATGGCTCTCAAAGTCCCAGCCCGCGGGCCATCTGCTGCCCGGGGAGGAGAGACGCAGGCAGACACGCTGCCAGCAACGTCTGATGCAGGCGCCGCCCCCCACAGCTCCCATTGGCCGGGGGAGAGGGACAGAGTTACCATCATTAGTTGCCGGGCAGAATCAGCCATGGAGGCAGCATCACTTTTTCCCACAATGAATATAAACAAGTCAAAATACCAAACACAACTATCTGATGCACACCTTGCTGCAATCCTGAAGTTTTCAACTGCTCAGTCACTGAGGCCAAACATCAACACACTGACAGAACTGAAGCGTTGCCAGGTGACTGGCAAACACTAAAAACTCTCTGGCAGGCGAAGAATTGTATAAAGTTGTATGACAGTTTTATTATTTCTAAGAAATTCAAAATAAAAAGTACAATATAAATGTTTTCTTTTCTGAACACCATCTTCAGTGACATTATTGGCCAACTGGGAGGATTTGAGGACTGGCATTGTCCCTAAGGTAAATTGAGTTTGAGACCCCTGCTATTAACCGTGCAAAGTAAGCAAACTGAAACAATAGAGAAATGTTTTCCACTTTTATTATAGTAATTTAAGGTATTGCTTATAACAATAGTAAATAAACCACTTTAAGACAGAAGCATAATTTTTAAGTTTTTGTCTTCTAAAGATATTTTCCTATATTTTCCTCTGTGTAAATTGTAGTTTCTTGACCTTCTGAACTAACAGTAGTTTAAAAACCATCTATAACTGGTAATATTTTGAAATGCTCCATGTAGTTCAAAACACATTTTTCTAAGTTGATTCTCCAAAACCAGAAGTAAAGATGATGGAAAAAACATGGCATCCTGCAACCAGATTTGGTCATCATAACCCTTGCTGAGCTCTGGCCAGTGGATAAACGTGTAGGTAACCAGAGAGCTGGCATGTTAATGTGCTGTACTTGTAGTATGTACAGGGAGCAGAATTGCTATTGAGAGAATCCTGATGAAGGCAGACCTGGAGATAAATATCTGCTATACAGTAAGACCAAGGAAACTATGTTCTCTTTTCTTTTACCAAGGAATTATTGTATTGTTATAGTTTTTAAATTCTCCTACATGGCTGCAGCAGCCCATAGGTTTCTCTTAGTTCCATATTATTGTAGTACTCCTCAGTGCCATCGTATTCTCATACAACACAATATGCAGAATCAGCGGACAAGCAAAAGTTGTAAGAGGTTTTTAAAATTTGCAAGTTACATTAAGCTTTGATACCCCCAGTGAATGCTGTTGACCCACTCTTGATGTTTTTTTGTTTTTTTTAACCGAAGGTGCAGATGGTCACAGCAAAAATTCTGGCTGAATATAAACAGACAAGATGCAAGGGCTGTAAAATTCAGGATGGAAGGAAATCACTGTGTAATTAATGAACAGAGATGGAGATGATTTATCTAACTTTAGGCAAAAGTTCAGGAAATATAGGAGTAGGTAATTGAGTACTGATACAGCTGAGTGAAACAAAAACATCTAAATCATATATTGTCACTGCCAAATACAAGGTCCAAAAAGTTTTAAATTATACATTATATAGTATATGCTGGCCAACAATGTAGCCCAACGAAAAGCTTTAATGGTTTTTTTTGTTTGTTTTTATGCGGCGTATAAAGGGAAGAAAGAGTAGAGTATAGAATTTTTGGTCTTAAATTTAAATTCTGCTCTCCAAAATATATATATCTTCTGAAATCAGTTGACTTTGACATGGTGATGTCAAATCTGCATATTGGTATGCTGAAGCAAATCCTAAAAGCATAAGTAAATTTAGCATGTGCGTATGTATAATAGATGCACATATATACACTTTATTCCTAGTTTTGTTCTTTATTCATGTTAAAGTTTGACATAATACTTATTAGACTGAAATTGCAGTACTTGGCCAAATCTACAAGTATACTTGGGAAACTATTTTAATGTATCAAAATCACTTACCAAGTCAATTGCCATATATACTGTACATGCACACATGCTTTACTTACATATATTCTTCAAAAAAAATTGTCGGGTTGAAAATGCATTTCCTATTGGTAAAACACACGGGCAAAGCCAGGAGTGAGAGTATATTACAGGAGAGCACCCTTCTTGGAGCAAAATGTGAGACACTTGGGAGTTCAATGATAATCCCTTCTCTCTGGCAGGGATTGGGACAGACTCAGCAGCGAAGACTTCCCCTACCTTAGTAGGTGACCTTCTGAGCCTCCCACCAGGCTACTCACCTGTACCTTGCTGGGGTCCTCCATTTTTGGTATTGGCCTTGCCTAAATAACTATTGAAAGAAACATACTGTATATGTGTGTGTATCTATTGTCAAACATTTAAGGACTATTTTTCTGCAGGGCTGAGGTCCAGAACTTTTCATGGATATAACCCTATATAGTAGGCAGTATTACACATACCTAGCAAGTCATATTTGATGGGGATAAGCAGACAGTTATGAAATTTAAGTGAGATTATAATTTTTTTAAATTATTTAATGAAAAAATAGCCCTATGGCTATTAATGGTAGACACTATATATGTAGTGCAAAAAGCATGGTACTGATGAACACAACTGATAATGAACTATATACACATGGAAAAACAGCTTATGAGTGCATGTACTAAAAATGGAAATTAATTTCAGTAATTTTATCTCTTAGCTGCTTTACTATACAGTATTATCTTTTAAACTCTACATTGTGTAGTCTCTGTAAATTGTTAATTTCTTCTCACTACATCAGTCAAAGTATACTGATGGCCAAGTATCTCTTCTGCATTAACGTATTCCAGGCGAAAACCTACTTGAAAGGAATGTTAAGGTTGCAAAGCAAAATAAGTAAAACTTTATGGACCTTATTTCAGCCCCGTCAAGCTGGGGTTAGAAGCCAGAGTGAGATCTTCACTCCCCTCGAACCTGCCAGGCAGAACTGTGAACTGTAGCTCTGATCTGGGCTTCCTTCACTCTCCTTGCAAGGGAAAACAAAGGGAGAATGAGGTCAGAGTTTCTGTTCTTCAGCTGAACTGTCCAACAGACTCTGCAGGGCAAAACTTACTGAGCAGTGTACCCAGCTAACCAGGTATTCAGGCATGCACTTTACTGGGACCCCGATACACAACGTTTGCACTTCATATTAAAAGAAGGTAGGACTCCTTCAGTGCTCTGCTTCCTAGTATATGTCATTGCTCATAGAGGGGAATGAGGCAGAATCCACTGAATTTTCCTAAACTGTGCTCACGTATGCAACCAATATAACACTGGCAAACCATTCAGAATATAATTAAAAAATCAGTGTGCATGTGCAGGTTTCCTTTGAATAGCTTTTCTGGCCTTCAAGAATCATGAACAAGGCTCCCCAAGGCTTTGTCTGGACAAGGCTTTAAAGTCACATTCTATCTAGGAGTTTGGTAAAGGAAAGTGTCGTCTGCTCCAAGTTGGTCAAATTAAAGTTAGGCTCCAGTTAACAAACACGTTAGCTAAAACACCTTTAAATTCTAGTCCAGACATCTAGATGGGCTATCTTCTTGCCAGATTTCAAGTTTCTGCCTCCAACCATGAGGGGCTACACCTATTCAATAAGCAGATTGTAAAATGCTTTTTATGCTGGGAAAATGTACATTTCCCTTCCACTCCTTTTATTCTCAAAAACGCCTCCTTAAATACGTACTTATGCATAAACTTCACTTCTGGGCTGAGAACAGAACAGTCAAATTTCAGCCCAAGTGATTAAACATTATAAACAACTGAACATGACCTACAAAAAAGAAAATGCTTGTGCAACCTTAATTGTAGTTGTTGCAACACTCTCTGCCAATAACCAGTTCCAGATGCTTGAGACTTGGTATCAAGTATTAGCCATCTCCTGTACGCCAGAAAATGTATTTGTGAAATATGTGGAAAATATAAACTGAGTTGAATTTAGTTCTTTTTATTACATTGTAGATTATTTTTGTGATGGTGCTATCCTCTCAATCATAGGAACATAGTTTATTTCCACATCTCTCGGTCTGTTGGGCTAGTCTGGAAGGCAGTTCTCTTATTCAACTTTTTAATTTTGAGGAAACAGGTTATTCTGTTTTTTCTCAAGGCTGATATTACAGCTTGGCCTCTCTCTAGTAGAGGTGGAGGAGACAGTCAGCAGCCTCGGACATAAAAGGTAATACTGCTCCGTGAAGCAGCAAATACACGACAGTAATTATTTATTTTAGTTTTTTATTTCTTTGTATCAAAGTGACTATTCAAAAACTTTAGACACTTTTTTAACTTTAGAATACATAATTCATATAGAATTCTTAAAATAGCAACCCCAAGATAAAGCAACCTACATAACAAAACAAACCCAGGCATTCAATTTTTTTTAATTGCCTTTTTATGTGGAACCCATACCAATCATCTGTGGTGTAATTGGTTTCTGCTAGGTTCAGAAGCAAAAGATTGAGTCAATTCCTGAACACGTGTTCCCTGTATTGAAGCATGTTTGTTTTTTTTCTTCCAGACAATAATCCAAACAGTCTTCCAAAAAGACTGGTATTATATTACTGATTATTGGTTTTGGCTCATCTGCTGTTAGCAGTTATACCACCATAACTGTGGTACATCCGTTGCTTCTATATGTCTGATAACATTCTACGTGAACCAGGAGTTCAGAGGCAAAGAATGTAGGCGTTCCACGCACAAGGATCCATGGCGCTAGGCCTTGGTGAGGATCCCCTTAACACTTTCATATTTTGAATAGCCAAGGCTTCTTTATTAGGGCTGCCATAGGGGTAAATACTCTGGGCATGCTAGGGAAGCTCAGCTAACACTAGCTCACTGCCCCTAAGAGCAGTCCAGTACAATGTCTAAGGATAACCATGCCTCATGGGGCCCCTCGGGCCCCTAAAGCCTGTCCATGCTTTGCTGCTGTTCTGCTGTTCATACATGCAGTTGTCCCACATCTCCTGCTTGCTGCCTTGTATCTTTCTGCTGCTGCTTGACCCTGGCAGCAAGAGGCAACAAGCTGCTTCTTGACCCAGCTCTTGAGCTGCCTGCTACTCAGCTTACTGCTTGCACAAAGCCTTTGGATCTCTGCTGAGTCTCCTGACTTCAGGGGGTTGCATCCTTTTCCTGTACTCTTGGCATTTATCAAGCCTTCTACTTGCTAGATGTTGAAGTGGTTGTTAATGCAGTGCGTTATGCTGACTAGGTTATTTCCCTTCAGCTCATTTGAGTTGGGATAGGTATCCGTAATGAGCCAAGAGGTTTATTACAGTACAATATTACACAGAAGCAGGAGCACATGTTATAACTTTCCTTGCCCTAAAGATGGCAAAAATAGCTTAAAAATGGGGGCTTGCCTCGTTTTCTCACTGGACTTTTGAGGAAGTCTCTTTTTTAAAAGATGATACTCTAGCACATTATAGCAGAGAAAATCAAGTCTGAACTTTTCTTGTTTACATAGAATCATAGAGTAGAAGGGACCAGAAGGGTCATGTAGTCTAATCCCTGCCAAGATGCAGGATTGCCTTCTGCTCTATGTCCCAATCACTTAGATTTTTTTTTTAAATTTAGTGATAAGTAACATTGCAATTGTCATGATCATAGTCCTTACACATAAGGGGACATAATCAAGGCTTCTTTTTATTGAAAAACACACTATAATACTGGTATTTAGATGTATGCTGTATTAGGTATGTGAGGTAATATAGTTTATTGAACCAATTTCTGTTGGTGAGAGATGCAAGCTTTTGAGCTTACACAGAGCTCTTCTTCAGGTCTGGAAAATGTACTCAGAGAGTGTCTACACAGCAGAGAAAAACACATGTTGGCCTGTGCCAGCTGACGCGGGCTTGCAGGGCTCAGGCTATGGGGCATTTCGTTTCCCTCCAAGGTGGAAGGGTCCCAGAGCTTGGGCTCCAGCCCAAGCCCAGAACTTTACACAGCAATGAAACAGTCCTGCAGCCGCTGAGTCAGCTGGCACTGGCCAGCTGCGGGTTTTTCTTTGCTGTGTAGACATCCCAGAGTGTCATAGCTAAATACAAGGTGGAGCAGATTGTTTAGTGTAAGTAGTTAACACATGTTTCAAGGTGAAGAGGAATCCCCGCTTATAGGGGGGAAAGGAAAGGGGAAAAAAGATGGGGGGGTTAGTGGGTATTCAGTCCATGATTTTTAGTATCTAGCAGAGTAATAAATGTAAGCTCCCACCCAGGCTCGTCTTTTGAAGATGTTGCAGATGAAGACTCAGATCCGATATAGAGTGATTTCTTTCGTAGTAGTTTTAGCTTTTACCATTTTTTCTGAGTGAGTTCAAAGAACAGCGTAGTGATTCTCATTTCACCCATATAGTTATTACTGGGGGCATTTAGGTATAGTGCATATTGTGATAGGCCTGGATCTTGAAAGGTATGTTGTCGGGGGTGTTGATCATTGTAGCAGCGGAGATGTCTCTACAGGTTTTGCGGGGTCTGGTGCCTCTTTGACTTAGTGTGGCCTGGTCTACAGGGAGCTTGCTTCTGATGATGAGTTTGGAGAGGCTAGGGGGTTGTTTAAAAGCCAGATGACGGGGTTCTGGAAAGATACTTTTTCAGGATGTGTTTCCCATTGAGTATGGGTTGTAATTGTTTGAGAATACTCCATGCGAGTTCCAGTGTTGGGTGCAAGGTGATAACTAGAGATGTTCAGTCAAAGGGGGTTTTACTTCTGTATTGAAACAGGTTCTCTTGGGTTATTTGGGTGGTCTGTTGCATGTTGTGATTTACTTCTCTGGTGGAGTGTCCTTCTTTGGTGAAGGCGGTTTTAAGTGAGTTAAGGTAAGTATCGTGGACTTTCTCCCCGGAGCATATTCTGTGGTATCTAAGGGTATGTCTACACTACAATTAAAAACCCACAGCTGGTCCATGCCAGCTGACTTGAGCTTCTGGGGCTCAGACAAGGGGGTTGTTTAATTGTGGTGTAGACGTTCCGGCTCAGGCTGCAGCCCAAGATCTGGGTCCCTCCTATCTCACAGGGTCATAGAGCATGGGCCCTGGCCCAAGCCCGAATGTCTTCACCTCAATTAAACAACCCCTTAGCTCCAGCCACACGAGGCTGAGTCAGCTGGCATGGGCCAGCTGTGGGTTTTTAATTGCAGTGTAGACATACTCTGAGTGCCTGACTGTAGATACCATGTTTCTAGAACAAGTTATCTAGATCCTCATTTATCCAGCGGTACAGAAGATAGTACATCTTCTGCCTGTCAAAACATTTTTTTTGTTGTTTAACCAATGAATAATAAATATGTGCTTAACGGGATTCAGATATTGGAGATGAAACAAAAACCACTGACGATACTTTGCTGTGAGGATCTATTTTCATATGTTAATGATTGAATTTTATAGCCTTTTCTACTTGACTAGATCTAGAATAGAATTTTGCTTGCAGCTTTTTTTTATTTAAGATTGTGCTACTTAAGGAAATTGCTTTTTTTGTGCTACATAGGTAAAAGCAGGCTCCAAAAAATTACTAGCCAACTTTTTTTTTTAACAGATAATTCAAGGATGATAAAATTGGAAAAGCAGAACTCCAGGAAGGGAAAATAAAACTTTGAAAAATATCTCTCCCAAGCCCAGTGGAAGTCTATTAGAGCAAAGAAAATTGGTATATGTTTTTTAAAATAAAACCAAAAAATTGTCATTCTGTAGCGTTAATTACCAAACTGCCTAATGAACACCCAAGAATCTCCACTTTAATTTTTTTTCATGTTCTGTCTGGTTTTGTTACAGCTTAATTTGTATTGGTTTCAGTATTCTCTGCTTCATGATTTCTCCCAAAGCCTTTTTTTTGTGCACTAGCACAGGGTTAATTGAAAATAAGAAAGAAAAACTTGTAGCACCTTAGAGACTAACAAATTTATTTCAGCATAAGCTTTCGTGGGTTAGTACCCACTTCATCGGATGCATGGAATGAAAATATACTTCAGACAGATATTTATACAGTCAGAGAAACATGATGGTCCAGGTGTATAGACCAATCTTAAGAGGCTAATTAGTTGAGAGGAAACATGACAGCAGGGGAAGAAAAAGCTTTTGAAGTGATAAACAAGATGGTCACACAGGTGTGAATGAGGATCGTTAAGGGAAATAGATTCAATTAACATAATGGCCGAGCCATTCCAAATCTCGATTTAATCCGGAGGCAACGCAATCTAGTTTGCATATCAATTCGAGTTCAATAGTTTCTCTTTGAAGTCTGCTTTTGGAGTTAATCTGTCGCAACACTGCTGTCCTCAAATCTGTCATTGAGTGATCAGGGAGGTTGAAGTGTTCACCTACTGGTTTTTGAATGTTATGATTCCTGATGTCAGATTTATGTCCATTTATTCTTTTGCGTAGAGACTGTCCGGTTTGGCCAATGTACATGGCAGAGGGGCATTGCTGGCACATGATGGCATATATCACATTGGTAGATGTGCAGGTGAATGAGCCCCTGATGGCGTGGCGGATGTGATTAGGCCCTGTGATGGTATCACTTGAATCGATATGTTGACAGAGTTGGCATCGGGCTTTGTTGCAAGGATAGGTTCCTGGGTTGGTGTTTTTGTTGTATGGTGTGTGGTTGCTGGTGAGTAATTGCTTCAGGTTGGGGGGCTGTCTGTAAGCAAGGATTGGTCTGTCCCCCAAGATCTGTGAGAGTGAGGGATCATCTTTTAGGATAGATCTTTGATGATGCGCTGGAGAGGTTTTAGTTGGGGGCTAAAGGTGACGGCTAGTGGTGTTCTGTTATTTTCTTTTTGGGGCCTGTCTTGTAGTAGGTGACTCCTGGGTACTCTTTTGGCCCTGTCGATCTGTTTTTTCACTTCAGCAGGTGGGTATTGTAGTTGTAAGAATGCTTGATAGAGATCTTGTAGGTGTTTGTCTCTGTCTGAGGGATTGGAGCAAATGCGGTTGTATCTTAGAGCTTGGCTGTAAACAATGGATCGTGTGGTGTGTCCAGGATGGAAGCTGGAAGCATGTAGGTAAGTATAGCGGTCAGTAGGTTTCCGGTATAGGGTGGTGTTAATGTGACCATCACTTATTAGCACAGTGGTGTCTAGGAAATGGACCGCTTGTGTGGACTGGTCTAGGCTGAGGTTGATGGTGGGATGGAAATTGTTGAAATCATGGTGGAATTAATTGTAATTCCACCATGATTAACAGGGTTAATTAACAGGGTTAATTGTAATCATTCAGTCAGCAAAGCTCAGCTCTATTGGTCATGTCTTGCAGTGTAGAAACACTGGAATGCAGTTAGCTGGAGTAACAAGACAGTAGGAAGCATAGCAACAGAGTCGGAAGCATAAAGGTTCAAACTAAATGCCCTTGGGATAGATAATGGGAGCAGCTATGAAGAAGATTGGGTCTCAGTCACTTAGATCAGGGGTGGCCAACCTGTGGCTCCGGAGCCACATGCAGCTCTTCAGAGGTTAATATGTGGCTCCTTGCAGAGGCGCCAACTCTGGGGCTGGAGGTACAGGCGCCAACTTTCCAATGTGCTACAGGCTGTTCACTGCTCAACCCCTGGCTCTTCCCCAGGCCCTGGCCCCACTCCACTCCTTTTCCCAAGGCACCGCCCCTTCCCCTGAGTCTGCTGTGCCCTTGCTCCTCCTTCCCCCCAGCCTCCTGCACACCACAAAACAGCTGATTGCGGAGGGCGGGAGGTGCAGGGATAGAGGGTTAGGGGCTGTTTGGCAGTGCTGCTGGCGGGTGGGAGACACTGGGCGGGGGGTTGCTGACAGGGGGCTGCTGACGTTATTGTGGCTCTTTGGCAATGTACATTGGTAAATTCTGGCTCCTTCTCAGGCTCAGGTTGGCCACCCCTGACCTAGATTCATGCCATAGGAGGTGCCGTAACTTTCACTGATTTTTTTTTATTTTTAAACAAGATACAGCTACACTGATTTTTTGCAAATGCAAACATAACATTTAAAATTAAAATAATTTGCAGGCTTAAAACACAAAATCTCGAGTTCAAAAAAATAATCCACCAAGAAAACGGCTATAATGGAAAATGACAACCATAATGAGCTGCAAAAGGGACATTCTCCATTACTTAAAATGCTGTTTTTAAAAACATGTTTTCTATTAAATTTATCCCATAGCAATGTTATCTTTTTTCACATTTTCTCTTTCCTGCATTGTGGTCCTATGTTTTGTGCTTTGAGGTGTATGGTGACAACTGACCCTTAAGTAAAGAATCGGTAATTCATTGTTCCCATACTTGGATAACAAGACATGACACGGTTTGTATTGTGCTAAGATATCACTTTGGGTGGTTTGTCAGGCGTAAGGCTAAGGAGTGGGAGTATTTCAGCATGGCATATGCCCTCAAGGGTCTTAATGTAATTATAAAGTATCCCCATCAATATTATTTGTGGAAAAATATTGTAATAAATAATTTGAGCTTTTTAAACATTATGCTAAAAACGGTTCTGAATTGAAAATTATATAAACTAAAGAAATTGAAATTAAAAATCTAACCCTTTAATGATTGCAATTAATTTATTCTTCTTTCTTCTTTTCAGGTTTTCTCCTTCTCCACCTTGGCCGCCTTCTTCTCCCTTCAAATCTGGCCATTTTGACTGTCTTTTTATATTACTTTCCTTTGTCTTAGGTTCTGTTAACTATTTCTTGTCTTACCTCTGCCTGTGTTTTAAGAGAAGTCTTTTCAACTTCATTTTCCTTGTCACTGGATCCAGAAATCCAGTCATCAATAGTTTTCTCTCCAAAAATACTAAAATATACAGGTAATCAGTTTAAGCTTGCTTAATATTTCTGGCTGTTTTTTGGAGTTCTAAACTTTTCTCTTATTTGTTGCTGTGCCATGATATTTCCATGCCTATTGACAGGTCTGAACGTAGGATTTAATAATATTTTATAATAAAATTATTGCTCTTTTTACAAGGGCTGATTATGCAGTTATTGTTTTCAGTCATGTGATCACATTAAACAGCCACATTACTTAGTGTGCTCTTTGGATAGTCATTAAAACAAAAAAATCTAACATGACTTCTACGATGAAAGTTTTGACAAACACCAAATCATTTTTTGACAACTGGCTATCCCACATCTAAATGCCACAATGCATTTCGTCCAGTATTTAGCAATTTCTCCTGTTGTTCTAGTCAGTCTCCTTTGCAAAAACCCGAATGATATTCTGATCAGTTTATAGTGTAATGGGGGAAATAGACTTCAGTGGGTGCAGGATTGTTGTAATGCAATGTTTTCCAGAGTTTAATGTTCTTGGGGTGTTTAAATGACTAAGCAAGGAAATCCTTTATGGAGGGGTTGCACCTACATTGTTTTCCATGAAATGCTGGCAGAAGCAAACTGAAAAGGATTTATTTTTCCTTCCCAACTTCATGTTATGCTCCCTGCAGGAGCAGCACAAATATTCTTCTAAGGATGTTCTGTCGGGAGAGACAAGAAAGAGACAAAGCAGGGAGATAGCAAAGACATGAGGGGAGAGAGAGAGTAGGATGCAGCCCTTCAAAATTTAATTTTTCTTATCCACTCAGTCACCTGCTTGGAGCTTAGAGTTCTTCACGTAGAACATTTCATAATGTTCAGTCACAATAAATGGACCTTTTTCTATCAGAATGCGGTGAGCCTTATTTTTAATTTAACTGTGTAACTTGAAAAATTGTAATCACATTCATCTAGATATTTGCAAATCCTCCATCACCATAGATTGAGTGCTTCACAGACATTAATGAATTTTTCCTCACAAGACCCCTGAGGTCGGCCTGCATTTTTCTATTGGGGGGGAGCAAAAGGGGGATTAAACAGATTGTGATCTAAGACACCATACAATTAAGCAATTTGCCTGAGGTCACACAAGAAATGTGTCAGAGGCAGATCCCCCGAGTCAGATTTCAGTGTCTTAACCACAAGACCAGCCTTCTTTTCTAAGATTTTATATTGTATATTCTGTTTCAAAAATTCAGGGCCTTATTATCATTTACACTAAGGCCACTTTACAGTGCCAGAGTGGGATAAAGGAGCTTTAGTGTAAATGAGAATAAGTCCTTAGCTTGAATAACAGAACTGTTTTAAAAATAGAAAAAAATGTGCTGTAGTGTTTGGGAAAAGTAGAACACTGACACAGAAAGGTTCTGAGGCTCCTGTTTCTCAGCTTGGGAAGACACCAGACTAATTTGGGGATTGGCGTAGTGAGGAGAAGAGAGAAAATGAAGGCTTCTTGTCCCACATCTCTCGTTAGTGGTATTCCACATTGCAGATATTAACATAGGAATTAGTGAATCAGACCAGTAGCGCATAGACTCAGATATCAGGCCCAACAATAGTGTCCAGTCCCAAAAGTTTTAGAGGAATGGTCAATAAATCCCATAATTAATAAGTATGGACTAAGCTGCCCAAAAGAGATGCTTTTTCCTAACTCCTATCAGTTAGTTGGTGGCCTTTGCTGTAAGTCATGAGTGTTCTTTACACTCTATATACATTTTATGTAACCATGGATGTTCTCATCCACATAAATGTCTAATCCTGTTGAGAACCACTGTTAAGCACTTGGCACCAATCAGTCGTGTCTTGTGGCAATGAGATCCGGGGGATAACTATGTATTGTAGTCGGTCTTTTTTTTTTTTTTTTAAACTTTTAAAGATTTTTCTTTTGAAATGTCTTGCCTTTCAATTTCATTGATGATCCTTTTTTCTTATATTTATATTTTCTTATATTATTTGTATCCCATTTCTGGTATTCTCTTATGAGATGGGATGATTCTGTGGGATAGAGACATCCATCTTCTTGTGTTTGTACAGTGCCTAACACAGAACAACTTCAGTCCTGACTGTGGCCTTTGGGTGCTACTGCAATATAAACATTTAAATAATAACTGAATGTAGCTTTCCTGGTGAGGGCATACCTTCCATTTACATAATGGTGTGTGTTTTCAGTATGATTTTGTTCTTCATACTCCTTAATATATTGTTTGTTTTGGACCACTGTTGATCACTGAGCAGATGTTTTCATTGGAAAGATGTTTTTGTCCTCTAGAATGCCTGAGTGTTTCTTCCTAAATGTGTATAGGTAGTTGAAATTGTATGTAAACAATGAAAACTACTTTGAATTTCCCAATACTGAATTTCATCTGCCATTTGCAGCCCAATTGTCTAGCTTTTCAGGATCTTCTGGAGTTCCTCCAAGTCTAGTATAGTCATCCCTAAGCTACGTGTTATTTTTAAAGCATTCAGTGTTTCGTCTCTAAACAAATGATACATAGTCGCTGCTCTGAGGAGCTTGCGATCTAAATGTAAATCTGTGTTAGAAACTTCAGTCAGTTAGGGATGTGATTATTTGTGATGTTTCTGTATTGGCAAAAGCTGTGGTTTGCCGACATAAAAATGCTTTTGCTGGAATAGCTTATTCACTTGCTGAACTGGCATAAGATATACTGCCCAGAGCACTTTTTTTGAGAATGTAATCTGCATCTGTATGAGAAGGGTTTGCTGGTATAGCTATACCTGTGTAGCTACACCAGTGCAAAGCTTTCTGGTGTAGACCTGGCCTAAGATAGGACACAAGAAGGGGAGAGCACAAAGGTTACAAACAAGCTTAGGGAGTTAAGTCTGTCATGTGTGAGCCTTTAATATTAGCAAGAGAGATTTTAGTTTAATTAAATTAATTTTAAAAGTATTTTTTTAAAGGGAGAATATAGATGAGGTAAGAAGGGTGATGGAGGAGGAGTAATGTCAAAGCAGGAAAGGATGCAAGGAAACAGGAGATATATGGGGAAAAGGAGGAACATTGTGGATGGAGAAGATAACAGGAGGCAGAGTGGTGCAAGACAGATATGAGGGTTCAGATTAGGTCATTACCTTGTTGTTAATGGATACTAGAGTCCTGGAAGGTCCATTACTCTGTTGAAAGCATATAGATTCTGGTATCTGTAGAGCAGGAGAAACAATGAGATTTTTTGCTGGTACTGCACCCCCGAGGGAGCTGAGGGCTTTGGAGTGCTGCCCTGAAAGAACCTTTGTAGAAGGTGGCTGGTGGTGATAGGTTCTGCTGGAACTGATTGCCCTTCAGCTGGAGGGATGTGGGATGTGCATGCAGACTATTCTGTTTATATATTGAAACTTAGTCTTAGGGGTGCAGCGTTTTGTGTTCTTTTGTTGGAATGGGCTCTTGTTGGGGCTGAATTGGGGAGAGGATTGGTGAGCAGGAGTCTAGGGATTATGGGAATGAGCAAAGAAAGAAGTAAACCGAGGAAGTCAGAGGTAGAAGGGGATGAGGAGGAAGAACAAGCAAAATAGATAGTATTAATGTATTGGACAATTAAAGGATTTTTAGTGGTCGGAGAGGTGGGAAACAGAAACCCCATGTCAAATGGAGCAAATGAAAAAAACAGTACCCAAAGTGCAAGTTTCAGAGCTGAGTAAATGTGTCAGGAGGCTGCAATGGTCTACAAATGGGATAAAGGGCAGCAGGAAGGCCCTGACTAGTACCTTATGCCTTGGCTGTGGCTGTTGCTGACTGCTTGAGGAAAAGAGAAGGGGCTAGGGCTTTCCAAACTCCACCTGCTTGAAGTAGATTAAGGGGAGATGGAGGTAGCTGGGGCCAGTTCCCAGCACTGGTCTCTGAGTCCTGAGGGAGCCTGGGGCAGGTGGAATGCCTTGACTTGCCTTCTGCACTCAGTAGCGTAGCTAGGGGGAGAGCAGGGGGAGCGGCCGCTCCCCCGGAGGACATTTTCCAAAAATGGCGCCTTTTTAATTTTTGAAAGGGTGGAGACGAGTGGACGGAGGTGGAGCGACAAAATAACGCAGGGGTCCCGCCGCTGGCCCCACCAAGAGCCCGCTGCTGGCCTGGGTGAAAGAACCCAGACTGGCAGCAGGCTAAGAGACCCCGGCTGGCAGGAGCCTGTGCGGGGGAATCCTAGAGCGGCAGCTGGCTGAGCCGCTCAGCCCGCTCCGCTCTGGGATTTCCCCCTGTGGGCTCCTGCCAGCCGGGGTCCCGCCGCTGACACCACCAAGAGCCCGCTGCTGACCTGAGTTCTTTCACCCAGGCTGGGAGCGGGCTGAGAGACCCGGGCTGGCAGGAGCCTGCGGGGGGGATCCCAGAGCGGGGCGGGCTGAGTGGCTCAGCCAGCCGCCGCTCTGGGATTGCCCCTGTGGGCTCCTGCCAGCAGGGGTCTCGCTGATGGCCTGGGTTCTTTCACCCAGGTTGGGTCGGGTGGCGCCTTTTTTATGTGTTTGCTCCCCCTGGTGTTAGAACCTGGCTACGCCACTGTCTGCACTCTTGGCTGTACTTGTGTAGCACTGTAAATTGTGTCCACTTTGCTATCCTCTCTGTTCCATGCTCATTAATGAACAATCTGTGGGCAAACCCTTACAAAATTGTTCCCAAGATGCCCCAGTGCAGCCACCAATGGCAGTGGCTCATAAATACAAGGCTGCAGGGCCAGGCAGAAGAGTGCTAGCTCAGACTTCACATTCTCCTGGACTCAGCTCAACTACAAGAGCACATGAAACCCGCATCCCCATCGAGCTGCAAGGGGGGGGGTGAGGGAGAGAATGGTGGGTGGGGGCAACAGCAACCCACTTCAAACAGGAAATGCAACAAACTGAAGAAGTTTGGGAAGCACTAACTGAGGTGAGCCTTACATTCGTGTTACTGTAGCTTCCTACATTTGACCCTCACTGAATAATATATACAGTTCTGTTACTCATAAACCCCCCGTTCTTCAGGAGGGAAAACTGCGGCTGACATTAGATTAACCCTTTAAGTTCTTCTGACAGAAAAATAGCCCCCACTAAAATAGTTCATATTGAAAGCCATGTTTTACTTTATTTTGGGAAGGGTGGAAGTATTACTACAATTATCTAACACTTCATAAGAAAAATCTTTCCCAGCTTTGTAATATTTATCTTATGTTTAAAGAGTTAGAACTCCTATCTCCATGCAGCTGGTAAGCTTTTCTCATAAAAGCATCAAGTGTTTGAACCATAACACTGGGTTGCTTAACTCCAATGTGGGTAAAAGCTTTATACTCAAAAACATTCAACATAGTCTCTAAACTGAGATCCTTTTCAATAAGAATGTAGGATGCCCACAACTGGTGTCCCTTGTGATAGATATTCTTTTGAGTAATTGTGACACACTGTACCTCAAAGTAGCACCCCGTAGCCCCCATATCCATCTATCTTTCTGTAGTAATAAATGTTTTATATTTTACCTAAAAGTGTGTTTTGGTTGTAGTGCTTGGGAAATCTCAACTCAGTTTACAAGACTGGTGCATGTCCTTTCTGCATTGAGAGAGGGGTGGACTGGGTAATAAACGTACACTGATAAAGCTTCTGATGAGGGCAAGATGGTACAGCTCTGGGGTGCAAGGCTGGGGAGCTGGGGGGAATTGGCTGGTGCCTTTCTCTGTGAGATTCATGAGTGGCTCTGGGAGGATTCATGCAATCTAGCTGGGTGTGGTGCTCCAGGTGCTGTTGTGCTGAGTGATAACAGTGCTTGGAGGGGCTTGCTGCTTGTCACTAGCGAAGCATTGTGAGAGACAGCCCAGGCTGGAGCATTAAGGGGGCGCAGCAGTACTCCAGTTCCAGGTTGTACCCTGCGGATCCCGTCACAATCATATCTTCCTGTAGGGCACCAATCCATTTCTCAGGACACACCAGCGTCATTGGTATAACCCTAATCCAGCTTTGCATAAGTGCTTTCGTAGATCAGGACCTGTTGAATCTACAGATACCCAATGAAAGCTTTATTATGCCTGTGCACATTGTATACCATTACTAATATACTAATTCCATCTATTGTACATTTATGCCTGACAGAAGAGTTACTCTGTTTGTATGTGTATCTATATCTATATATCTATATAATTCAGAGCTTTATCCAATGAATTAAGATTTTTTCTAAGGGCAAGATTTTTTTATATATACATTTAAATCTGGGTTTTATAGCCATTGGATTAATGAAGGAATCACAATTAGTGAATTATTGTATGAAAATGGGTTTATATTCAGCAGTCGGTATCTGACGTAATTTCTACAACAAATGGGCATCTCTTGTCATCTGTAATTGCTGGACAATCTTATATTTGTAGTGCCAAAAAGTAACAACTCCTTTGGAACAAGGATTTTAAAGGAATTGGCTCCTAGTTGATGGCAGCAGTTGCCAAAGCATTTAGAAAGGCAGAGCAACTGAATTTGTAATTAATGCTTCGTATAAAGTGTGTAGTAAACCATGCTTTCATTGGTAACAATTTGAAGGCTACAGTTTGTGTGTGTGTGTGTGTGTGTTAATCATTTAACACATCTGTTATCATATGTTATTTTTTGTTCAGGAAGAAAATGCTGCTTTTTCACTCCCATCCAGTGATAGAGCAGTTCTGAAAGCAGTCCCAATGGGTAAACCATCCAGTTCTGGGAGTTTTCTATAAAATGTGCACAGCCACATAGAAGAATGAAATTGAGGGTGAAATCCTGACTCCATTGAAGTCATTTGGAATATTTGTCCACTAGACTGACAGTTACCTTAACATATTCAAAAAAGTTACTTTTCTGTTGGGGATATAATTTTAATCCATATTTTTAAAACAGCCCCTGTAGCTAGTATATATAATGTGATTGGATTTGTAGTTTGGTTGTGTTTTTTACATGGTTGGTATGGCAATGATATTGTAGCAAACCTCTGCTGTGCATTTTAATATTTGGATATAGGAATTTAATTATATTATGGTGAAAGTGGCAAAGAGATGGTACTCTTAGACATGTTACTGTTATATCTGAGAGTGTCTATACTTAAACCACTACAGTTGCAGCTCTTTGGTGCAGACATTGCTGACGACAATGGGAGGGATTCTCCCATTGACGCAGTTATTCTATGTCTCTGAGAGGCAGTAGCTAGGCTGATGGAAGAATTCTTCCATCAACCTAGCACTGTCTACACTCGGGGTTAGGTTGTCGTAGCTATGCGTCTCAGGAGTGTGGATTGTATGCTGTGAAGTGACTGTGCAAGAACAGTATCAGAGGGGCAGCTGTGTTAGTCTGGATCTGTAGAAGCGACAAAGAGTCCTGTGGCACCTTATAGACTAACAGACGTATTGGAGCATAAACTTTCATGGGTAAATACCCACTTCGTCGGATACATGCAGTGGAAATATCCAGAGGCAGGTATAAATATACAGGCAAGAGTCAGGCTAGAGATAAGGAGGTTAGTTCAATCAGGGAGGATGAGACCCTCTTCTAGCAGCTGAGGTGTGAACACCAAGGGAGGAGATTCTCTACCCTGATCTCTAGCCTGACTCTTGGTGGGCCGTATGTTGTGCAGGCCTGGATTAGAACAAACTACGAAGGGAATTTATGGATTCTCCATTTCTTGTTGTCTTCAAATCAAGACTGGATGTCTTTCTGAAAGATATCCAGTAGCCAATACAAGTTGCTGGGCTCAATACAGGAGTAATTGGGTGAAATTTAATTACCTGTGATATGCAGGGGGCTAGACTAGATGAAGATCTAATGATCTTCTCTGTTCTGAGTTTAAACTCTCGGAATCTATGAATGAATCCCTGAGCAGTACCTGGATAATTCAGTTTGCCTCTTTTCAGTATTCAGTGATTCAATGTTACAGAGCAGATACTGGTTTTCACAAACTTCTTCGTTTCAGTACCTGTGCAACTCTCTCAGGAATGATAATTACAAGAATTAGAATTACAGCAGTCAGGTGCAAGACATTCCCATAAATTGCCCTTCCCTGATGGAGAGAGGGCTGAGTCTGAAAGGGTAAATTCTATACACTAGCAACATATGCACATTTTTAATCACATTGTATTGTCATTGTGGGAAAATCTTGTAAAGGAGATTAAGACTGTAATCTTGACAGATTTTATAGACTGAAAATGATATTGAATTTCAAAATCTCTATTGGTGGTTTAGTTGGGTTTTCTTGTTTGTTGGAAGAAAATTGAATACATACTGTAAAATACTTTGTTTTTATTCTTTTTAGGGTACAAAAATAAAGGCTGAAAGTATAATAAACTTGAGAAATTTGAGTCTGAGAACACCAAGAAAATCTAAAAAGCCAAAGGAAATGAAAAATGGAGATTTTTTCCCCCAAAATCTATTCTCACCTAATTTTTCACTTGTTAGTAAACAGAGACAGGCAGACACAGTACCATCAGTTGAACAGTACTAGCTCATTTGGGGGAAAGAGGTGGGTTTTAGAAGGTTTCAGGAGATACCAAGATGGTGGCCTCAGGTACCTTCTGTCATTGGTCAGCAGTGTGTTGAAAGATATTGTTAAAAAATCATTTATCCACTTTTCAGTAAAATACAAGTATCTTTTTATGTCATCTCTAAACAGATACGTGTAGTATTCATAATGTGCTGGGATCTCTGCTTCTAATAATCATTGCTTGTGGCTGCTTTTTCAACTATTTTGAGCTAAAATATATTTGAACCACTTGGGTTATGCCAAACGTAAAACAAGAGGGAAAAAAAATAAAGAAAAATGCCCTTTAAAAAAATTGTAGAGATTCTCAGTACCACGGTTGTGGAAAGTCTGGAACAGCAGGATTTCAGAACTTCTGTAAATGCCATGAGTGCACACCACATTTTTGTGACTGTTTTCCATAAAAAAAACAAAACTATGCCTGTTTAAGTCTAATTAGAACTCAAAATGTAGCATTTTTGTGATTTCTCTGCAATTTGGCAGCAAATTCTCTGTGCCTCCAGCGTTCCTTTCTCCTCAGTTGAACTTTTTCAAAACTTGTTGAAATAAAACCTGCTCGCTCTTGTTTTGGAACATAACAGTATTCAAGCATTTGCAAATTGTCTCTCTTGATTTGTAAACCTTTTGTACGCGGTTGAAAATAAAGGATCTTATGATTGACTGTTTTATATTTCTGGTGCTAGAAGAAAGGCAGGTTTATTCTGTTGGTGTATCTGTTTTTCCCCTTCCATTGAAAATTTGAATGCCAATACACATTACAGAATGTTGGATGGCATTTGTTAAACTGCAGTACCAGGTGTAATCACATTAGTATGCATTGTGCAACAGTGGATTTAGAAGTTCCTTGAGCAAGTGCAGATTCCACTATGGGGGAAAAGGCCAGACTACACTGTGAACAGGCATACAGTCTCATTTTTAGTAGAAAAGAAACAAGACCGGATCCAAACTACAAAAGCCAGATCTAACACTTGGAAATTCAGGGTTGCTTGGTTTGGGCCCATTTCTGTCTGGGAATATTGGATTATGGTAGTTCATGTTTCCAGACACCAGATGGTGCTGCTCTTCTACTTAAGGTGTCATTTTCGGTTAATGGACACTGGAGTTAGTTCCAAGTCCTGTTTAACTTCCATGAGCCAGATTCTTCAGTAACCATTTTGACTGATTAAGAATTTCAGAATTTAACCTCCTGGTTTTTTTTGTCATTGCACAGTGCTTGATAACTCATTGGGGATGCATCATCTTCTCATATTTCATTGATACTTAAAAACTCTTATGGTCAATACCTACGTTTTTTACATCCAGTACTTTAGGTCTGATTAGGCAAAAACTTCAGTAAGGTGATACTCAGTATTGAATGCCTCCTAAATGTATAAAATATATTTTGTTCATGCATGAGTTGTTACTAATGGCTCAAGGGAAGGAGTTTTTTATGTCCATTCCAGTGCTTTGCGATTAAGTGTAATGACTAACAACAACAGTATAGAGATCAAATAACTACGTTAATTGCATAATTAAGAGTTGGTAAGCATCCACAGATTAGGTTCTGTGTGGAAGAAGCATAAACTGGTATATCAAAAAACAATGTGACATCAAATGGTTATGAGTTGCCCATTGCTAATACTCAACAAGAGAAGTCTTTGGTACAGTTTTGTTACATGTCTACACTGCAGTAGATTGCTTTGTAATATCACAGTAGTAATGTGTAATCTTGCATTTTTTTAAACAGTTTCTTGCTACGATATTACGGAGCACAATAAAACACATGGGAAGAGTGAATGAATTGATTATTAACATGCTGCAGTAATTTAGCCAATTCCAAAAGAGTTTTGTACTCTAGTTCACCTCTAAACTTTAACGTATCTAAAGTAGCTGTTTCTTTTTAAAAGGAACAACAAAAAGCTTTTTTTAAATTTAAAAGTAGGTTATTTGTTTAATGCTTGATAGTGAAAGAGTAAGTATTTTGATACTTTTCCCCATGTCACTTGTTAATTGATCTTTATTTCTCTTTATTTAGATCCTCATATTAAAGTCTCTGGAAAAAAAGAAAATGTTAAAGAAGCTAAGGAGAAGATCATGTCTGTCTTGGACACAAAAGTAAGAAGAAAATTAGTTTAAAAGTTGAGTCCTGGGCCAAAATCCTATGTGCAGGCCCCTATTTCCATGCCATAGTGATGCTGAATTCTGCAGCAACTTAGAGTAAAATAAAAAGCAGACACTTTTATTAAAATTTTACATTAAAATGAATAATATGATTAATAAAGTCCCCCAGGGGTCATGGTGTTGATACTGAATTAAATACACTTCTGTTTGAAACTGTTCTTCAGTTTTGTGCAGACTTAAGAAGATGACACTGTTTCTGGTTCCGTTCCATTCACATTTAGGGGGAGATTTTCCTTATCATATTGGCTAAAAACTTGAACTGAGTTTTCTCTTTTTAAAAAATGCAGTCAAACTCCACTGCAAATAGTGGATTGTGTGGCCAATTCTGTAGTACAGAATTGTGGAAAGCATGGTGTGTGTTCCTAATTTTATGATATTTCAGAAATGAAATGAGTGTCAAAAATTTGACTATAATGGGGCTTACTAAATATATGGCTGGGGGAGTGTTTTATGTTCACAGATCAAGTGTTTGACAAAATTATAAATTGACAAGTCATTCTGTCTGCACTCATATGTTATGGTGATCTAAGCATTATATATGTAAATGCTTAGGTGTAGGACAAACGCTAATATAACAGAAAAACAAACTGAGAACTAAAAGGTTACTTCGACAGTGGAATTGACATTAAAAATGCAAGGTAATGCTCAAAAGAAAAAGCAAAACTAATCTCACTGAGTCCAAAAAGAAGAGTCAGTTTTAGTCAGGCTCAAAATCCACAGATTCAGCAAGACAGTTTGTACTACTTTATCTAAATCCCCTCTTTCTTCCTTATCCTCAGTGCTGCTGCTACTGTTTCAAGCCTAGTAGTGGGACATAGGCTGTTGAGTTAAGCATTGACCTCAAACTGATTGTGAACTTTCCATTTCGTAGGGTAATTTTTAATTTTATGGAGATAATCTTATCCACAAATCTTTTCAAAGACTTTTCTGTACTGAAACATGCTGTAAGGCTTAAGATTCCATGATGGTCCAGGAGATAGATAGATCCACTGGTATTTGGGGACTTATATTTATGAAGGCCCAGGTCTGTGACCACAAGTATACTGGAGAGTATTGTGTATCCTGTTTAAAATTACAAGTCCAATGGAGATCATTATCTTACCCTCTGGCAATTTTTTAAAGCAAGTCCAAACAAGCTTATGAAAGCTAAATATAAAGGCTGGAATAGAGTTGGAAAATTTCCTTATATTGTACCTATTAGAATTGGCACTCATTTGGACTCATGTTGACTTTTAAGTGGGTCACCTTCTTCTTGAGTCTCAACACCAATGGCATGAAGCAAATATGAAGACGTACTTGGGAGACATGAGGGTTCAAAGCATGAGGTGATCTCACTATTTGAACACTTTTTATTTTTGTCTGTCATAACTCTCAAATGACTTGTCTCAGAAACTCCATTTTTAGTGTAGTTTGTTGGTCTTATCAGCACCTGGTGCCTTGATTAGTTTTGGGTGAGGCCTTGTGTTGAAATTATTTCAATTATTAAAAGTGGGTTCCATGAGATATGGGCTCCAGTGTTTAACTGTGTATGGTCATGATGGGAGACGAGCAGGGAACCATATGCCAAGGTAAGGAGAAAGATCCACTTGAGCTAGGCAAAGTGTGGTATGGAAGGCCAGGGGCTGGTGGGAGTATGAGAAATACATACACATAGTAGCTTGAGAAAGACTGCTCATCTAGAGACCACTTCAAATCCATTAACTCAGCTCACACACATTCATTCTTCCATATAGCAGGGAAGCAGGAGGTGGGGACCCACCTGGGAGACAAGGAGTTCCCCATTTTGCCTGGGGAGGGAGAAGTAAGTGTGTGTGTGTAAGTTACAATTTCCAACTAGTTGCATCAGAAATAGCTGTTCTGATATTTTGAGCAAAAAAGAAGTTGGGAAATACTCCCTTTGAGAATTGGCCAATAAGAGCGTGTCTAGCTGTTTCACATAGGTAATTTGTTAGCACATACCACCTTTCTAACACAGTATAGTGCATATGAGTTTGTGGCAAAGGATTGATTTTAGTTCGCTTAACAGCTAGTAGGCTTTAAACTGCTGTAGAATGAACCTTGTACTCCTCAGAATTCCCCCTACCTCTGGTTTATCTTCCTCTTTTATGCTCTCCAGGCCAAATGGATAGCCCTGATCCCCCCCAATATGTATGTTTTACAGTGGTCCAGCTGCACAGAAAGTGTCAGAAAGCAATTCTTGTTTTAAACACTTAAAAACCATGAATTTATTATTGTGTTGTATTCTATTTTTAAAATGTTAGGTTTATGTATGAGGCCAGCTATTTCTTAAATCTCCCCTCCCACCACCAGACTTGCACTGTTCTAATTATGGGCCTCTCCTGTGCAGTGGCAATCATTTCTTTCTAGCTGTATGGTGACCTAGAGATCACCAAACTGAGGTCTTCAGAGGTAAAACATTATTTCATTAAACCACGTTGCTTACTAGAGAATGAGACCTCTCTTTGCGTTTAGATTTAAAAACATTATTTGCATCAAACTACTTTATGCATTATTTTAAATGGCAGAATGATAGACTCAACCAAAAAAGAACCATATAATGAGAATTCTGAAATCTGAAAGCTAAATCTTAATTTAAGAGAATTAAAACACTATTTTTCTAACTCTTAATCTGGATGTTTGAAAACTAAAAAGTACATTTTACCTTGAGTAAACTGTGACACGCATCAATACTTCTGTTGATGTTTCTTAGTCTAGTGCAACTCTCATCCACCTTTCTTTAAAAATGTTTTTCCATTTGTGAAACAGGTTGTATAGGAACCTAATGTATTTGGGTCCACACTGATTTCTTTATCAGAAAGAAAATATTCATATTTTAGCAATTAAATATAAAGTTCCAGTATTAAACAAATCTTAATTCAATGGACAGTAAGCCATTTTTAAAATATTTTGGTGACCTAACTGTTTATAATATAGTTTTGTAAATGTAATTTACTGCAAAATATTGATGTTAAGCTATTCCACACTGAAGAATCCAATAATAAATAGATGTTTTCCCTCTAGAGTAATCGAGTCACTCTGAAGATGGACGTTTCACATACAGAACATTCTCATGTGATTGGCAAAGGCGGCAATAACATTAAAAAAGTGATGGAAGAAACCGGATGTCACATCCATTTTCCAGACTCAAATAGGAATAACCAAGCAGAAAAGAGCAACCAAGTAAGTATTTAATTTTATTTATATTTTACAATATATATTCCTAGAGAATTGTTATGGTGGTGCCTGCAGTCACACAATCTGCTGGAGACGCAGCTTCAGACTATCATGGACAGGTATGAAGGTAGCAGAAGAACAATGAGAAGCAACTGTGGCTACAGTGAGTCATTCTCTGGGAGAGTAGGTCTACATCAAGGATCACTATTCGTGTTTGTAATTAGAATGGACGCCTTGATGTAGGAGATTAGGAGAGAGGCTCCAGAAAGCCTGCTTCTTGCTGATAGCATGTTGTCCCATGAAGATAGCACACCGGAAAGGGGTTTAGAAGGAGGCCCCTGGAGGGCTGCATTAGAAGAAAATGGCTTACAAATCAGCCAACAAAAGACAATATGTGATGCTTCATTGAGAGGGACACTGAGAAACCAGTAAAATTAGGTGGTATAGAGTTAATCTGTTCAACAATTTAGATGCCACAGTTCATTGTTGAGCCATGATGGGAATGTGCATGCAGAGGTTAGGAGCTTGTAACAGGGCATAGATTCTTCCCTGTCCTTGATCACCACAGAAACCATTCAGACTCTCTTCTTTTGTGCCCTCTTTGTATGATTTATTCAGGTCCTCTCCAGCAACTCCTGTACAGTGCAATACAACAGATCTAATACTTATGACCCGATTTTCTTCAGCCCCTGTTTATCAGGGTCCTGGGAGGAAAAGAGGTCTCCCTCCCTGCCCCCTACTTCCCAACACTTCTTTCCTGCCTCTTGTCAAGCTAGTCATCTGATGAGCCAATTAGTTCCTTAACTCATCCAGCCTCCCTATCTGATTAACTAATTCCTCCCTATTTCCTCAGTCAACCGTAACCAGGGGAACTAATTGAGGCCACAGTGATCAGAGTGCTGACCCATTTGTTAGGCTTCAGTGCTCTGTGACAAAGCCACATGAAGAGTGTGTGTTGTAAATGGAGGGAATAGACAGGAATTTTCTGCAATAAGAGTATGCCAAATAAACTAAAGGCCAAAGTATATAAGATCGTGATTAGGCCCACTATGACATTTGAGTCAGAATGCTAGCCAATAAGGAAGAGAGAAGAACAACTTCTTCCACTGCCAAAATGAATGTTCAGATGGATTCCGGGTAAGACAAGAGCTGATAGTACAAGCTATGATACAGGAAGCCCTCATCATGGGAAAGCAGAGGGAGCATCTACTTAGATGGCTGGATCATGTGAGGTGACAAGATAAGGGGTAAGTTGACCAGAAAGTACAATAGCTAGTAGCCACAGTACAAAGACCATGGGAAAGACCTAGAAAAGGGTGGTTTGGGATGATGAAGAAGGTCGATCTCAGCTTGGAAGATGCACTTGACAAGAATGCTTGGAAATTGTGACAGGGTGCTGATTAGAAAGACTGAAGCATCAGCCCCCTGCCATACCAGCCCCATTTAGGTGAATAAAGTGGAGCTGGCTGGAAAGAACCTGCCCTAATTGGGGAATGAGGGCCAGCTGCCAGCCCCATTAGCTCAGAGTTATATAAGAGTCTGGGAAGAAGGAAGCTGGGATGGAGGAGAGTGAGGGAGTGCAGACTGGGAGAAAGCCCTTCCCTCCTGGGTTCAGACACAAGGAACCCAGAGCTGTATAAGCTGTATAGTGAGAAGGTGGTAGGAGCACAAACTTGTAAATAAAAGCACCAGTGGTTTCAGAACCCAAGGCTCTATAAGTGACTTCATCTGAGCCCAGCAAAGGAAGGAGCTAGAAGGGCAGCCGTGCTCTGTTACAGAGATGAAGAACAAGAGTCACTGACTCTGATTGAGGGGACAAGGCAAAGTAGTAGATGATCATGATGGTCCCATTCTGGCCTTAAAGTCTGAGTATATATGCTTATTAATATAAGCTGTTTATTCCATTTTTAAGGTATTATATAATTATTTTTGGTTTAATTATTTTTTGCCTGGCTTGTATACATTGATGGTTATGAAAATTAAGTCTTCATATCTAAATCATGTGTGGAAATCAATGGATTATTCTAGGTAGACTAAAAGAAAATCTGTTTTTGCAAAAGGTTCTCCTTTATGAATAGACAGGGACAATTAGTGATGTGTTTATCAAATTCTTTCAAATATTCAGAGGACAATCATTCACTATAAGGAAGTGGTAGAGAAGCAGGGCATCTGGATCACTGATTTTTATTTATTTTTAACATTTCTGAGTGTTTTTGGCATGTTACAAATTATTTAGAAACTAAAGTTTGTAGATGTCTAACAAAAATGAAAGCATCTGATGAAAGCAGTTCAACTTTATAATGTTTATTAGAGTGAAGGTTGATTGTTGAATTATAATAACAAATAACAAAAAGAATCTTGCTGTTCTACAATACCAAATTTAAAGGAAATTTTTACTTTTCAGTTTGTCATTATAGCATACTAATAATTTATTCAGGCTTTTTTTAAGTGGCATGTTCAATAAAACTCCCAGTGGCAACTTAGGATGTCATTTTAAAAAAGTATATTGTTATATGTTCAATATAAACCTTAAGGACTAATATACTCTTGCAGAACAATAATTGCAGGGTTCGTTCTAAATGGCTATGTTGAATTTTGATTATAGTTTCTTCCAGTATTCAAAATTTTCAGCATGTTGTAAGAGTTTGTAGCATAAAAATCAATAATACAAAAGTAACCCTTTACTGGAGGAATTTAGTTTTCAGCTACTGTTTTAAAAAATGCCTACACCAACAGAAGTACAATACATATCAAAAATAACAAATATTTGGGGATTTTTCAAATACTTTATATGAAAACTTGGTACTATGTTGTCTGTGTTCTCACTTTTTCAGGTGTCTATTGCAGGACAGCCAGCTGGAGTGGAGTCTGCCAGAGTTAGAATACGGGTAAATGTGCATTTCCGTAACTCACATCTCAAAGACACTGAAGATGGAAGAAGTTGGGGGATAGGAGTGGGAAATGATAGTTAAGTTCTGAGTATTCTCGGATTGACAGGCTCTGTGTTGTGGTCCCTATGCAGATCATATCATAAAACCCAAAATTGCAAGAAAATAATGTCAGCAATATTTACAATTAACATTCATTCATTTGTTTAATCTTTTTAATTAGCAGATTTAAAATAATACAAAATAAGAATAAAGGGCATATGAGTTGTGTGTACACATGTTACAAATATATTAAGAATGTTAGGTTTCAGTGTAGTAGCCGTGTTAGTCTGTGTCAGCAAAATGAAAATAAGAAAGAAAAACTTGTAGCACCTTAGAGACTAACAAATTTATTTCAGCATAAGCTTTCGTGGGTTAGTACCCACTTCATCGGATGCATGGAATGAAACATACAGTAGACAGATATTTATACAGTCAGAGAAACATGATAACACCTCCACCTTATCATGTTTCTCTGACTGTATAAATATCTGTCTACTGTATGTTTCATTCCATGCATCCGATGAAGTGGGTACTAACCCACGAAAGCTTATGCTGAAATAAATTTGTTAGTCTCTAAGGTGCTACAAGTTTTTCTTTCTTATTTTTGTTTTGCTGACACAGACTAACACGGCTACTACACTGAAACCTTTAGATTTTATATGTATCTCACACAACTGTATTTTGAACCATATGACACATTATAAACATTTTAATGTTCTATACTTAGACATATATTAAGGCTGTATATTTGATGGCTATGATGGTTGTGACAGAAACCATGACTTATAGGACTTTTCCATAAAAAGTCATTGTTTTTCTAACCCCAGCCATCCCACTATGGAGCAAGATCCCTGCATGAATTTTCACAAATGTTGCTCAATATATGGTATGTAAGTATAGAAGAGTGTGGGAATGCCATGGTTTTTTGTTTGTTTTTTCTGACGTAGCTTTTTTGCAATTTTTCTAACAATGTATGACATTCACACTTTTTCCCCAACAAGGTAATGAATTTTTTCCATTTGTTTGTGATAGAAAACAACTTGCCTTGGATGATGTCAACAAACTGAAGATTCTATAAAGAAAGCTCAGGGAGACTGTAGATATTCTAAATGTTATCGCTGTGGATTGACAGAAAATTCTGAATTTTTATTAAAATTGTGGTAGGCTGAGTAAATGTGATTGTGCTTCGAATACATGCTGTGTTTTTTTTTTTCTCAATCTCGCTCTAGGAGCTGCTTCCTTTGGTACTTATGTTTGAATTACCCATAGCTGGAATTCTTCAACCCATCCCAGATCCTAATTCTCCCACGATTCAGCATATATCACAGACTTATAACATTTCAGTTTCCTTTAAACAACGTTCTCGAGTGTACGGTGCTACTGTCATTGTCAGAGGGTCACAGAATAATACTAGTGCTGTGAAGGTAATACATTTAACGAAAGTTATTCCAGATATCCTAAAAGTGTAAAAATGTAGTTGTTTAAATGGTGTCTTGTTGTAATACCTTGGTTGATCAGGAAGGCATTTATTGTTATAGCTTTTAACAATTTGGTCGTACTGATCTTAAATGTTTTAGGGTGTTGGGTTTTTTATAAAATAGGATTTGTGTGTTGTAACAAAGTTCCTCCTCTACCTCGGTGGGTCCTGCGCTTATTGGCGGATTTTTGTTTGCCTCAGAGATCTTCCCCTCTGGTAGAACCCACAGTCCAGATCAGCTCCTCCTGTGACAGGAGTTGGGAGGTTTGGGGGGAACCCGGGCCCGCCCTCTACTCCAGGTTCCAGCCCAGGGCCCTGTGGACTGCAGCTGTTTAGAGTGCCTCCTGGAACAACTACACAACAGCTACAACTCCCTGGGCTACTTCCCCATGGACTCCTCCCAACACCTTCTTTATCCTCACCACAGGATCTTCCAGCAGTCGCCTTCTTACTCTCTCAGCTCCTAGTGCCTCTTGCTCCCAGCTCCTCGCACGCAACCTCCTTCCACAGCTCCTGACATGCGCCCTTCACTGACTCACTGGGAGGCTTTTGACTAGTTTCAGCCAGCCCCTGATTGGCTGCAGGTGTCTCAATCAACCTCCCTGCCTTCTGGAAAGTTCTTAATTGGCCCCAGGTGTCTTAATTGACCTGGAGCAGCTTCCATTTACTTATTCTGGTACCATGGATTTGTTTAGCCTGGGGCTACTATCTCTATCTCCCACTCCTTTCCTATAGCCATCTGGCGAGGAGGGAAGTAGAGGGCTGTAGTTCCTGCTGCTGCTGCTAGGCCCTGGGCCCTCCCAGCTGCTGGTTTCTGCTGCTGCTCCAGCTACTCTTCTGGCTGGGCCAGACACCCCTCCCACTACTCTACTCTTTGGTTGCTGGCTGCCTGGCAGCTGAACCCCCCCACCCCCACCCCAACACCTTGGTCGCTGCTGCTACTGCTGCTGCAGCAGCCCCTTGAGGGGGGAGGGGGCCTGCTGGCCCTCTCCCCACAGGAGGAGTGTGAGAGACCCCTGCTCCAGCCACTGCTGTGACCACCACCACCACCATTTGTGAGGGGTCCTGCCTGGCCACTGGACCACCACCTGGAGTTGCTGGAGCTGCTGCTGCTGCCGCCGTATTTGCTGCCAGGAAGCTGCTGGAACCCAGAGGAGGAAGACCCGGAAGACCGTCGACTGCTGAAGGAGCGTGCAGTGTTTCTGCAGACCACCATGGAGGGGGCCTCCAAAAACTGAGTATTTTTTCGAACTGTGCTCTAGTGGTGGGGGTATTGACTGTGTTTGTAGGGACACAGTGGGTGTGGCGTAGCGCCTGCCCCCTGGTTCATCTGTGCCCCCCCCCACAACCCCCACCACCACCGCTGCCCCCTCCACCACCTCTGCTGGCTGCTCACCATCCACCCTGGTTTCTGCCTCTGGACTCAGCTGCTGGTTTGGCTTGCCGAGCCCGTTTCCACCTTTTGGGCCTGCAGCAGCAGCCAGCCCAACATTGACTTTGTACAAGCGCACGTGGGTGCACGTGGCTCCCCCCGACCATTCCCCCTGGACTGACCCTCTCCTCCCAGCAGCACACCCCTTGCTTTGCCCCTTGCTACCTGCCCCTTGCAGCTGTTTGCCCCCCCCTCCCTTTTTTTGTCCCAGCCCCTTGCCAGCTTCGGTTTAGTTGCCTGCCCCGAACTTTTTCCCTCTACAGCCTTTGTTTGTTAGCCCCACCCCAGCCCTGAAGCTAGCCCCTCGATTTTCTGCCCCATTTCCAGCCTGATTGTCCCCCCACCCCTGCAGCTCCGTTTGCCCTGATTGACCCCCGCCTTCGTGCACCCATGCCCCATCCCATGCGCTTGTGCCACTCCCCTATTTGAGTTTCCCCTTGATTCACTGCACCCCCATGCTGATATGTTCCCCTCCTTAGTGTAGATAGAGGAGCCGGAATTCCTACCTTGAGTTGGTGACTGATCCCCCACGAATCCTTGATAACCCTCCCCAAATCCAGCTCCCCCTCCAATGCCCTCCTCCCCTGCCTGCAGTCTAGCGGGGAGGAGTGGTCGACCCACTTCCCCTTCCCCTCCCCTTCCTTTCTCAGGTGTTTTCCCTTCCCCTCCTGCTCATCATGGCAGGCGACATGGAGAGGGGAGCCCCTCCAGATGGCACGGCCGCCCCTCCTCCGCCTGTTCCCCCGTCACCCTCCCTAGCCTCCACCTCGACTGCCGCTGCCGAACCACCTGCTCTCGCCCCCGCTGGGGCACCGGCAGCGGCGGACACTGAAGAGACCTCCGCTGCTGCCATGTCCCTCGCCCCCCCTGATTCTGGGGGAGCCCCCCCCAGCCAGCAGGAAGGGCCAGGGTAAAAAGAAGGGTAAGGGCCCCGCGCTGAAGGCCAGGCCCTCCATGGCAGAGGCTGGCACTACTGCTGCGGCCCCGCCACCGGCCGCGGCATCCTTCCCTGCTGTTCCCTCCACCAGCTCTGCGGGGGTTCCGCCCCCGGGCCCCAGAGCGTATGCCCAGGTGGCAGCAACCCCCCACCTGCCACAACATCACCTAACCCGCCCACCGCCTCAGCTACCATCTATAGTGGCCGGGGCCCCTTTCCCACCTTGACCAGGAGGCATGGCGTCCGTTGCCTCCTGGTACCCGCCTCGCCCCACGTAGAAACCTATATGTGGGCGTTGGCGAGGGTGGTGGGGCCCACGGCCTTCGTAGCGGCCTCCAAAATGTACAGGAAGGTAGTCTTCTTCCTAGCATCGGAGGCCGCGGCCCAAGAGGCGGTGGATAAGGGCCTGGCGGTGGGGGGCGTGTTCGTCCCACTAGAACCGCTGGAGGACTTGGGCGTCCGCCTAGTCCTCACTTCCGTTCCTCCCTTCCTCCCCAATGCCGCCCTGTTACCTGCCCTCTCTGCCCTGGGGAGACCCATCTCTGTAGTCAGCCCTCTCCCACTGGGCTGCAAAGACCCCGCCCTTTGTCACATCCTTTCTTTCCTCCGGCAGGTGCAGCTTCAAATGCCGCCAGCGGCATGTGACGGGGAGGCGCTCGAGGGGTCCTTTATGGTCCCCTATCAAGAGGCCCATTACCGGGTGTACTATTCTACAGGGGAGGCCCGGTGCTACCTCTGCCGGGCGATGGGGCACGTCCGGAGGGACTGTCCCTTGGCCCGGCAAGGAGGAGCATCCGAGCCCCCCGAGCCCCGGCAGGACGTCGGCCCCGTCATCGCTGGCGCCCCTGAATGCCCGGTGCCCAGAGCCGCCCCTCCTCCTTCCCAGTCCACCGCTGCTCCCGCTCGGGCCCTGGGAGTACCTCCCGCAGTGCACCTAGACGAGCGGGAGAGGCCCGTTGCAAACAGTCTGACGAGGCCTGTGGAGGAGAGTGAGGCAGGGATACCGCCGGGTGTGGGAGAGGGCCCGCCCCAGGGAGACCTTTCTCTCCCTTATGCTGCCCCACCACTACCTCCTCGAGTCCCTAAGAGATCCTGCCCCCCGACCCGACCCCTGCTAGCCAACCCCCAGATGTTGCCATGGAGGGCTGGGCCTTAGTACAGGTGAAGCGGGGCAAGCGGAAAGCTCGAGCCCCGCTCCTTTCCACCGATGCAGAAGCCCCCCGGAAGACCAGGAAGGGGGGCCCCGATACCGAGCCTCCCGCTTTGCCCCAGAGTGGCTTTTGTCCACCAGTACCGGCTGGGGAAGACGTGGCAGCACCGGAAGGTATTACCACTCCTCCCTCGGAAACCCCCGATAGAGCCCCTTCTGCCCCTTTCCCAATTGTCGACCCTGCGGGCTCCAACCCAAGTATCGCTTCGGGTGCCGGCGGTGAGAACCCCGGGGTGGCAGAAGAAGGAGATCAGGGCCCTGGGTCTGACCCCAATCACCCACGGGGAGGACGACCCTTTACCAGCGAGCCTCGATCTCAACGACCTCACCCCGATGCCCCTTTCCCCCCTCTCCCCATGCTCCCTCCCCCTGACCACCGGTTCTGCTCCCACCTCCGAGGATCCCCTGGGCTCTTCCACCTGCCCGGTCGCAAGTGGCACCCCGCTGACGGCCGCCAAGCCTCCTGAAGCGACGGCCGGTGCCCTGCGGCCGGGACCCGAATCCCAGGAGGTACCCCTCGTTGGGGTGGGACAACAGATCTCCTTCCCAGGCGGGGACCCTGCAAATATCTGTCCACCTCCCGATGCCATCACCCTAGAGCCCGGCATCGTGGGGTGTCCCCTTCCCAATTCCCAGATCCCTGAGCCACACCAAGAGGGCCACCTCCCAGTGGCCCAGCTCGTGTGGCTCAAGATCCTGGATCCGTTCCTCAACCTAGTCCTGCCCATGACCCCCTGCCTGTCCCTACTTCTGACCCCCGCCCGGCCCCCATGCCTGATCCCTGCCCCGCCCCTGATACCGTCCCAATCTCCTCCACCTCCGACGATGACATTGCCGCCCCTGGGGCTGTCTCTCTCCCCTTTTCGGGGGATGACCCCCAGGGAGCGGCTCCAGTATTTCCTCGTCCCGTCCCACCGGGGGCTGCTCTTTTCCCTCCGCCGCCTCCCCTCTCTAAGCCGAATTTCGGAGTGGACCCTAAGGCACCGGCCCAGCAGGAGCTGTGTCGAGGGTCCGCCCCTTGCCTGTCCGTTTCAGTGGGCCACGGGGCTGTGCCAGGGGCCCCTTCTTTAGATAGCCGGGAGCCAGTAACCCCGGCCCCCCATACGCTGCGAGAGGAGCTGCGGGAGTTTCTGGAGGACGTCCGGGGCTCCCGCAACAAAGTACAGCTAGCTAGCGATGGGGGGATTTCCACCAAATCCTCCGGGCTGCGAGGGCCCTCATGGAGGAGGGTAAAAGGACTGGGAAGCAGGCTGCGGCGGCCTACCAACAGGTCTGCCTTTTCCGTGACTCACTACTCACCTACGGGGTGGGTCACGGATTGTTACGCGGCTCGACGGGGGCTGTGAGCGACCCTGCCGGCAAGGATCCCCCCCGGCCCTCCTCATGGCACCCATCCACTTTGTAACATTGAACACCCGGGGCTGTAGGATGGGTCTCCGCAGGAGCCAGGTGCTCTCCTTCCTTCGTGAGAGGGGGTACTCTGTAGTATTCTTGCAGGAGACCCATACGGATCCAGCCGCCGAAGACAGCTGGCGGCTGGAATTGGGGGACAGAGTCTACTTCAGCCATCTCTCTGTTCGCCAGGCTGGAGTGACGACCCTGTTCTCCCCCGACCTACGGCCTGAGGTGCTGGGGGTTGCCGAGGTTGTGCCGGGCCACCTGGTGCACGTACGGGTCCGTATGGAGGGGCTCATGGTCAATCTCGTCAACGTCTATGCCCCGACATCGGACCCGGAACAGCTTCGTTTCTATCAGCAGGTCTCCACCTTCCTCGGCACCTTGGATCCTCGCGAGTGCCTGGTCCTGGGCGGGGACTTTAATAACACCCTTGAGAAACGGGACTGCTTGAGAATCGAGCAGTGCCCGGCCGCCGCGGACGTCCTCAGGGAGATTGTCGAATATCACTCCCTGGTGGACGTCTGGCGCGACCACCACCCGGACGACATCTCGACCTTCACCTTTGTCCGGGTGAAGGCCCATCAGTCGCGCCACTCCCGGTTGGACCGCATCTATTTATCGCGTTTTCACCTTTCGCGGGCCCACTCCTCCAGCATCCGGCCGGCCCCGTTCTCTGATCATCATCTCGCTGCAGTGACGGCCTCTTTCTGCGCGGAGAGGCCGGCGCCGGCCTATTGGCATTTTAATAACAGTTTGCTGGAGGATGTGGGCTTCGTGGCGTCCTTCTGGGAATTCTGGCTGGCCTGGCGAGGGCAGCGGCGCGCCTTTCACTCGGTGCGGCGATAGCGGGATCTAGGGAAGGTGCGCGCCCGGCTCTTCTGCCGTGACTACACCTGGGGCGCCAGCCGACGGAGGGATGCGACGATAGAGCAGTTGGAACGGGAGGTCTTAGAGCTGGAGAGGCGTCTGGCCGCCAGCCCTGAGGATCCATCCCTCTGTGGGGCGTGCCGGGAGAAGCGGGAGGAGCTCCGGGAACTCGAAGATCATCGGGCCCGGGGCACCTTCGTTCGATCCCGCATCCGTCTCCTTCGGGAGATGGATCGTGGCTCCCGCTTCTTCTACGCCCTGCAGAAAAAGATGGGGGCTAAGAAACACGTCACCTGCCTCCTCGCAGAAGATGGCACCCCCCTCACGGATCCAGCGGAGATGTACGGGAGGGCCAGGGCCTGGGCCTTCTACGCGAGCCTTTTCTCCCTGGATCCGACCGATCCTAACGCTTGCAGAGTGCTCTGGGACGAACTCCCTACGGTCAGCACGGGCGACCGAGACCGGCTAGAGCTGCCTCTCACTCTGGCCGAGTTCTCGGAAGCCCTCCGTCACATGCCAACTAATAAATCTCCGGGACTGGACGGGCTGACTGTGGAGTTCTACCGCGTGTTCTGGGACGTCCTCGGCCAAGACCGTGTCACCGTCTGGGCCGAGTCCTTGCAGGACGGGGTCCTCCCTCTTTCGTGCAGGCGAGCTGTGCTCGCCTTATTGCCGAAGAAGGGGGACCTCCGCGATTTACGGAATTGGCGTCCCGTCTCACGCCTCAGCCCGGACTATAAAGTCATAGCAAAGGCCATCTCGCTGCAGCTGGGGTCCGTGCTGGCAGACGTGGTCCACCCAGACCAGACCTACACCGTCCCGGGCCGCACCATCCTCGACAACCTGTGTCTGGTCCGGGATCTCTTGGAGCTTGGGTGTAGGGATGGTCTGTTGTTCACCCTCCTGTCTCTGGATCAGGAGAAGGCGTTCGACAGGGTGGATCACGGGTACCTCCTGAGCACTCTGCGAGCGTTTGGCTTCAGGCCCCAGTTTGTGGGTTTTCTCCAGGTGCTGTACGCCTCCACAGAGTGTCTGGTCAGGCTCAACTGGACCCTGACCGAGCCGGTCAGCTTCGGGTGAGGAGTACGGCAGGGGTGCCCCCTCTTGGGCCAGCTGTACGCTCTGGCGATCGAGCCCTTCCTCTGTCTCCTCCGCAGAAAGTTGACGGGGTTGGTGCTCCGAGAGCCGGAGCTGCGGCTGGTCCTGTCGGCATACGCCGACGATGTGCTCCTCGTGGTCCAGGACCCGGGTGACTTGGTGCGGGTGGAGGCTTGCCAGGCGATCTACTCGGCAGCCTCCTCTGCCTGAGTCAACTGGGTCAAGAGCTCTGGCCTGGTGGTAGGGGACGGGTGGCAGGCGAGCTCCCTCCCACCCGCGCTTCATGCCATCAGGTGGAGCGCGGGTCCGCTGCTCTATCTCAGCATTTACCATTTCTGCCACGCATCCGTCCCCGCCGGAGAACTGGCAAGGTTTAGAGGGCAGGGTGACGGAGCGGATCTGGAGATGGACAGGACTACGGTGCCTCTCCTTTCAAGGGAGGGCACTGGTAATCAATCAATTAGTCCTGTCCATGCTCTGGTACCGGCTCAACACCCTGGTTCCGGCCCCGGGTTTCCTGGCCAACCTCCGGACGTCGATTCTGGAGTTCTTTTGGTCAGGACTGCACTGGGTCTCTGCAGGGGTTCTCCATCTTCCTCTGGAGGAGGGTAGGCAGGGCCTGAAGTGTCCACACACTCAGGTCCATGTCTTCCATCTCCAGGCCCTGCAGAGGCTCCTTTATGGAGCAGGTAGTCCGGCGTGGAGCGTATTGGCACACGTCTTCCTACGCCGCTTCCGAGGGCTCCGATACAACTGGCAGCTCCTTTATCTCCATCCGAGAGGTCTTCCGCGAGACCTCTCCGGGCTGCCGGTCTTCTACCAGGACCTCCTCCGGACCTGGAAGCTATTCTCAGCGACCAGGTCCGTGGCGGCCACCGAGGGGGCAGATCTCCTTGCGGAGCCCCTGCTACACAACCCCCAGCTCCGTGTGCAGGTGGCGGAGTCCCCCTCGGTGCGCCAGAGGTTGTTCCTGGCAGAAGTCACTAGGGTCGGCGACCTCCTGGACTACGACCGGGGAGACTGGCTGGATCCCCTGACGCTCGCTCAGCGCATGGGGCTCTCCAGACCTCATACTCCCCGGCGCGTACTTCAACTCGGGTTTACCTCGACCGGGTCCTGCGAGAGGGTACGCCCCGCCCTCCCTTCACCCCAAGCCCTCTGGACCTTTTTATTGGGCCCCTGCCCCATGGACCCAACCGGGTCCCCTGTCCCTTCACCGCGAGCCGGCTGCACGAACCGCGCCGAGGAAACATCTATACACGCTCGTGCTCCACACCCTTCATCTCCTCACCCTCACGTCCCGCCCCAATCCGAAATGGCAGGACCTCCTGCCACCTCTAGAGGGTGAGAAGCCCCGGTGGACCAGCCTTTACTCCTCCTTAGTCCCAAGGCCTGCCGGGGATGTCAGTTGGCGGCTCCTTCACGGAGCCGTGAGCACGGGCGTGTACTTGGCGCGGTTCACCCCTATCCCCGACACCTGCCCCTTTTGCGGCGTGAGGGAGACCCTGGCGCACATTTATCTGGAGTGCGCCAGGCTGCAGCCCCTGTTCCGGCTCCTCTTAGACATTTTGTTGAGGTTTTGGTTGCACGTTTCCCCTCACTTTTTTATTTATGCACTTCCAATCCACGGCCCCACAAAGTCGCGGGACCTCCTGGTCAACCTCCTCCTGGCCCTAGCTAAACTGGCCATCTACAAAACCAGGGTGAGGAGATTGGCCGATGGAGGCTCCTGTGACTGTGGGGCCTATTTTCGATCCTTTGTTCGTTCACGCATCCGGGCAGAGTTCCTCTGGGCAGCGTCCACTGGCTCCCTTGACGTCTTTGAGGAGCAGTGGGCGCTGTCCGGGGTTCTCTGCTCAGTGTCCCCATCTGGTTCACTTCGTTTGACCCTTTGACCGCACTCCCGTTCCTGTTTTTTCATTTTTTGTCCCCCGGAATCACTTGGTATCCAGGTCCTGTGGATCCCTCCCCTTAGGCTGGAGGGGGGGATCCTTTAGCAGTGGGCGGGCTTCATCCGCCCACTTTCTGGATCCCAATAGGACTACTTTCCTATAGCCATCTGGCCTTGCCCCGTCACAGTATGTACAGAAAAACATTTTCAGTTTGAAACCTAATTGTATATGTTTATTTCAGTTTAAATTTTAAATATATCAGAGACTTTACTCAGGCTTTAGGCACTCTGAGAAATGGTTAATATCGCAAACCAAAATTAAAAACAGCTATACCAGAGCAGTGGCCAATCTCACCTACCACCAAAAACAGCAAGTAAGCAAAACATTTAAACCAATGAACAAACCAAATCCTAACCCCCTCATACCTGAGTCCTCCCCAAATGCCTGGTTAAATAGGTGGACTTGCAATACACCCTAAAGGCCAACAAATTTGGGCTATTTCAGACAAAGGGGGAAACAATGATTTCAAGAGTCATGGGAGGGGCCAATCACTCGGGACAAGTTGCTAACAGACTTTTAAGCTAAAAGCAAGGGAGCGCCAGCTTGAGTCCTTCTGTCGATGACCGCTGTGGCAGTATGGTACAGAGAGAGAAGATGGTGTCAAGTAGGTAGGTCTCAAGTCAATCAGGGCTTCATAGACCAAAACAAGGGTCAAATCTTGCAATTAGATTTGTTCAGATGTACCCCTATTGACTTCAGAGTGACTGCATGTGGGCACAGGTTCCACCTGTGTGGAACGAGGGGCAGGACTGAGACCAAGACATTAAAGGCCAGATTTTTCAAGGTATTTAGGTGCCTAAAGATCCAGATAGGTACCCAATGGGATTTTCCAAAGCACCTAACTTCCTTTGAGTTCAATGGAGTTCAGATGCAGTTCAAGATAAGTTAGGTACAGTCTAACTCTTTCTGAATTACAGATTAACTTGATTTTAAACAAAATTGTATATTGCCTTTTTTTTTTTTTACTTTAGTAAATCCTATATATGTTGCTGCTTACTTATTCTGGAATGTGAAATGTGTGGTGTCTAAAGCAAACGTAATCTGATGACATTTTAATTTTGTATCCACCACTGTGCAGTTTTGGTTGTTTCTCTCTAATGTATTTTCTCCTATTTGTCTGTAGGAAGGAACAGCCATGCTCCTGGAACACCTGGCTGGTAGTCTGGCCTCTGCAATCCCTGTGAGCACGCAGCTAGATATTGCAGCACAGCATCATCTCTTTATGATGGGTCGAAATGGCAGTAACATCAAACATATCATGCAGAGAACTGGTGCTCAGATCCACTTCCCTGACCCCAGTAACCCACAAAAGAAATCCACTGTCTACCTCCAGGGCACTATTGAGTCAGTCTGTCTTGCCAGACAATATCTCATGGTAAATATTTCAGTGACATCTGTATGAAAAATGTCAAATAACTAAAAGAAAATACCACCAGTTCTTGTGTATTTATCATCCAAATGCAAATGACTTTCTGTATTGGAGCAGAAGAAATAATATTTATTTACATGACAGAATACTGATTGAGATGAGCACGCTTATTCTGACAGTATGTCTTATAAAATAGTTTCTACGAACTGTAGTTGTCATATAACACATCTATTGATTGAATCAGATATAAACTGTCATGATGCTTTGCTAATATGAATGACATAATTAAAATTGGTTGTGGTGGTGATGTTACTGATTAGAAGGCAGAAATTGAGATAAGTAGTTCTTTTCTCCCATTAATGTCCAACCACCTTTTTTTCCATCTCGTGGGCAGCTTTTCTGGAGCCAATGAGAGAGGTTGCTTAGCATATGTCTGGACCAAATGATCTTTTTTTAGGGCAGGTTTCCTTGGAAGTACAGATGATCAGATACGTTGGAGACACTTGCTTACATCCTAGCAGGTTCTAGATTCTTTAGTTTTGTCGGCTACATTAGCAGCAGAACTGTCAGAAATTTTCCAGTGAAACATAGTTTCTTTGGAAAATGCCAATTTGCTGGATCAAAACATTTTGTTCTGAATCCATTACACACCAAGAAACAGACAGGCTTCTATTGCAGCTCTGGGGGATGGCAAGCTCCCGACACTGAGGCATGGAGCCTACCATCCCCTGTAGCCAGGAGTCTGCAGGTGGCGAGCTTTCTACTCCACAGCAGGTGCCATGGTTACTGCCAGGACTCTTGGGGCTGCTAAGGTCCATGCTCTATAGCAGCATCCTTAGGAGAGCCCTGTCTGGAGCTGGAACTCTGTCTGGAGGAGGGAGCCTAGCAACCCTGAGAACCCAATCAGGCTCACTGTTATGGAGACAGGAATGTTAATTTCCTATTGTGTTTCAGGAACACCATATTTCAGTGTTCTTTAAACAAAATTATTGGGGATCTCAGTTTCACCGAGAAAGTTGCTCCCCCCATCCCCAAATCAGAACAAAAGCAGTATTGTGAATAACAATATCCCTTGCAAACCAAATCTCCCTGAGCTTTGGCCAGTTCTAATTAGCACTACTATTTCTTTAACAAAGCTAACCATATTGGGGGAATATTTGTTTTGTTTTTACAGGTTTTGCAGGTATTATCTTAATGAGCCTCTTGTGCGGGCTGACTGTGGCCTGTAGGTGGTCTTGTAATACTAAGAACAACAGTATTAGTCTAATAACAGTGACAATTGGAGTTTAGGACTGATATAGAACTCTGATACAGTGACACAAGGGGGTTTCAAGTAATTAATAGACATTAGGTGAAGGTGTTTAGTAACTAATCATTATTTCTGCAAGTGGCATATTTGTGTTTCACCTCACTGAGAATAAAATGAGTTAGGTTTTTTAAAATGAAATAACTGATTCAACTAGCCACATCATCACAATCTCTTTAGCCACTTTTTGCTTAATGTTTTCAAGTTTTACAGTTAGTTACAGCTATCACTAGTGAGTTTGTTTTAAGGCTTGAATGCTAAGCTCTTCATAGTAAACGTAATCTTTAGTATAGTGTTCTTTATCTTTACGTTAGTAATAGTTTCTGAGTTTAATAGAGGCATCTACGAGAGGTATGGGGTATGATCTAGAGATGTGACTGCCAAGACTGTGCATTATGATTGGAGTTTTTGTATCTCATGTGACAAAAAATAACCATATGATCAAGACTAACATACAGAAAACATAGGAATTTCACTTGTAGATGTAACCTCTTTGCGCTAGATAAATATATACAAAACATGAATACAAATCAAAAATGAAGTCTGTATTATAGAGACATAAGTATTGCAAGCCCTTATATTGCCAACTTCTAAAACCCCATGTCTGTACTGTTTTGAGCTATTCTCCCTTCCTTTACTACCCCAACATACATACTCCATCTGCACTGGAAGAGAGAATGTCTAGAGAGAGCATGTGTATATGTGTACATGGTTATCTATATTACAAATAATATAATCTAATAGTGTATTGATTCCTGAATAGACATCCTTATAAATATTGAGAGACAGCTATTCTATGTATATCATCAGTGAGCTTCAAAGTATGCTACTCTCATTGTCATTCAAGCTGGAGAAGATAGGGAAGACAGTCGTGCCCCAAAACATAAATAAGAATAACATATAAATATTCAAATACCCTTTGCTGCATGGAGGAAAGGAAGATCAGAAACTATTGAAAGGTTTTTAGAATATTGCAAAATTCAACTTTTGGGTGGTAAAACACCAGTAATTTCAGTGATGCTCAGAGCTACAGGAAGTCTATAGCCCTTAAGAAATATACTGACCTAAACTGAGGAACAAATTGAGATTTAGTTTGTCCAACTTGGCATTGTTCCATATGTTTTGAAATATTTACTTATGTTTCCAATTTTGTAGCTATAACATGTTTTTAAAAGCAAGCGTTACAAAAAATGAATGGACATTCAACTGGCTGGATGGTCATGCTCAACGGGTAGTGATCAATGGCTCCATGTCTAGTTGGCAGCCGGTATCAAGTGGAGTGCCCCAAGGGTCGGTGCTGGGGCCGGTTTTGTTCAATATCTTCATCAACAATCTGGAGGATGGTGTGGACTGCACCCTTAGCAAGTTTGCAGATGACACTAAACTGGGAGGAGTGGTTGATTCGCTGGAGGGTAGGGACAGGATACAGAGGGACCTAGACAAATTAGAGGATTGGGCCAAAAGAAATTTGATGAGGTTCAACAAGGACAAGTGCAGAGTCCTGCACTTAGGACGGAAGAATCCCATGCACTGCTACAGACTAGGGACCGAATGGCTGGGCAGCAGTTCTGCAGAAAAGGACCTAGGGGTTACAGTGGACGAAAAGCTGAATATGAGTCAACAGTGTGCCCTTGTTGCCAAGAAGGCTAACGGCATTTTGGGTTGTATAAGTAGGGGCATTTCCAGCAGATCGAGGGACATGATTATTCCCCTCTATTCGGCACTTGTGAGGCCTCATTTGGAGTACTGTGTCCAGTTTTGGGCCCCACACTACAAAAAGGATGTGGATAAATTGGAAAGAGTCCAACGGAGAGCAACAAAAATGATTAGGGGGCTGGAGCACATGACTTATGAGGAGAGGCTGAGGGAACTGGGATTGTTTAGCCTGCAGAAGAGAAGAGTGAGGGGGGATTTGATAGCTGCTTTCAACTACCTAAAAGGGGGTTCCAAAGAGGATGGATCTAGACTGTTCTCAGTGGTAGAAGATGACAGAACAAGGAGTAATGGTCTCAAGTTGCAGAGGGGGAGGTTTAGGTTGGATATTAGGAAAAACTTTTTCACTAGTAGGGTGGTGAAGCACTGGAATGGGTTACCTAGGGAGGTGGTGGAATCTCCTTCCTTAGAGGTTTTTAAGGTCAGGCTTGACAAAGCCCTGGCTGGGATGATCTAGTTGGGGTTGGTCCTGCTTTGAGCAGGGGGTTGGACTAGATGACCTCCTGAGGTCCCTTCCAACCCTGAGATTATATGATTCTATGCTAGAGTCCCTATATTTGCTAGGTGATATGACAACACTGAACATATTTTTAAAAGGAGAAACTAGCTAAATATATGTACGCGTATATGTGTGTATGTGTGTGTGTGTATATGTGTGTGTATGTGTGTATGTATGTGTATGTATGTATATATGTATATATATATATGATTAAAAATTAGGAGCAAGCGATCTTTACTAACTTAAAAGTTTTTAACTACTTTATTTAACCTGGTCAGCTGCATGGCATAAATAGCTGCATTCATTCCTTGGATCTTCTAAAATAAATTTCAGCACAGTGTTTTTTGGCTCCATTCAGTGGACTCAAATTTCTATATTTTTGAGACTTCTGTGGTACCAGAAGCTGTCTAGCTATAGTCAGATTTATTATTGGCTACTTCCATCTTTCCTGGAAGCAGGCCAAATAGGTGCTGATGTTGTCTCTGAGCTAGACAATGAAACTATCTCATGATTTTTGTAATAATAGATTTGATGGGAAAATATACAACAGTGTGAACTGTTTTCCCATGTAGCCATTTCTCTGAGCGTAACAATTTCTATAAGCAAACTTTACAGAGCTCCCTAAAATCAACAAAGACAAAATAGGTAGCCTATGCAAGCTTCCTGTGAACTACTGAAGTCCTAGTCAGTGCATGACATTGTAACACTAGTGAAAGAGATCAAACTTTGAGAGAGGTCTTGTGATATGCTATTCCGAAAGCCTCAAGAGATCAATATGCTCAACCCTTTGAGATAGGCGATATATATGTTTCTTTTAGGCTGTAAAGATTGGATAGACTACACGGTAATATTGATAACTTTTAAAAGCAATTCACCACACGCAAAATGAAATTGAGAAACTAATATTGTGGATGTAAACTAATTATTTATATTGATTCCCATATGTGTCAAATGTACTAATGTGACACAAACATGTCAAACAAGATTTTAATGCAACATATATTACATTCATTTTTATAAGATGCATACGTTTTGTGTATTAAAAGTTAATTTGCATTATTCTTAAATGTAAATGTTAATATAAACCTGACATTAACACAAGTTTTACATAAGTTTACTCACTGAAAAGGCCATGATTTATATTAATATATAAGTTGCAGGCACCCTTAAATTTTGACTTGGAAAACCTTCCACATGTGTGCTAATCAGAGAACTACATCACTTTGCCACTAGCTTATACATTTTGATCTTTATGCACCTCTAGTGCCCAAATATGGCTAAGATAATGTCCATATGAGAAAGTGGTAAATGGCAAACCATAAAAGGAAAACAAGTGTATATTGTGACTCAAAATAAGAACTTATTGCTATCCTGAGTTGAGAGAGTTGTGTTGTTTTTTTTTAAAGAAGTCAACAGTTAAAAGCTCAGCATGTTGTCTTCTGGGGGTTTTGTTTGGTTTTTCCTATTCATCTGTCTTTTCCTCAGTATTTCAGTATTTAGTATCACCAATCAGTAGATCAAGAAACTTAATTTCAATGACTGAATAAAAGTTTTATTTATGATCCACTTGCTCATAAAATTAGAGTATTAATTTATTTTTCATACTGAAAAGTTAGTTTTGTTTCTTTAATCTCCCTCAAAGAACACTCTCTGGGCCATGAAAAAAACCTGCTTCTTTTTTGGGCGGAGGGAGTGGAAGCCTCCCCATTTAGCATTGGTTTCTTTCTGGTTGGGCATATTTGCTTTTTCCTTTTTTCCAATACCATCCCCCAGGTGTTCTAAACATAACAAAACTACAGTCAAGCCACCAAATCATGTTACATGCTTATTAAAACATACTTCCAGATTGTAAATTTTGGGCTGTTTTGTTTTCTTGACCTTTAGTTGAATTTGTTTATTCAAATGCTTATTGAATAATTACATTTTTGGCTTTACAAAAGCTCTTGGAAAATCCAAGTATGACAAGTGCTCAACCCTTTTCTTACCACAATAAAATGGGTTGTAGTGGGGATTATAGATTTGAATGTGTTATTTTCAAAGACTGATTACTCACGACTATAGCTTCTTCAGCCAAGATGACTTTCTGAAGTCAACCTGTTTTTCATAGTCTTCCCAAAGCTGATCCCCTAAAATAGTGTAGTTTTCTTTTTGCTTAAGCTTGAATTGGTTTTATGGACTAACCTGTAACTTTTGACCATCTTGGCATTATTATTTTTGAAGCACTCTTATCTGTTTTACATTTCTCCCAATATCCCTTTTGAACTTCGGTGAACTTGAAGAGTATTTTCTTTTATACGTTCCGTTAGTTATCTGAATATAGTCTTTTTTTAAAAAATTAAACGTATGCCAGGTTTTTTTTTAAAAATGGGTGCCTAAAGTCAGGGCTGCAAAGTCCATATTCAAGCACCTATGTGAGTAGTCAGATGTTTCAAAGTGCCGGGCACCTACCAGCTACCAAAATATTATTTTCATAAATGAAGTGCTAGGTTTTAGAGAAATGAAGGGAATGGAGTATAAGTAATTTGGAAGTGGGAAGTGCAAAGGTAGTAAAGCAAAAGAGTCAAATATGACAAAATACTATGGCCAAGATTTTCAGAAAGTGCTCTCCATATTTATATGCCTAAATAAATGGCTTGGCTTCCCGCCTCTGCCTTCACTTTCTGCTCTAAACTGCTGAGTATTGTAGTTTTACTCTGTTGAACTGCTGCTTTTTTCCTGGTTCCATTGCTTGGTGGATAAAGTGATTCTTGTATAGTCTATGGAGACTTTGAAACCCTTTGGAAAGAAAATATAAATGTGAGGTTATGCAGAACTGATATTGTTGGGGTGAAGAATCATGTTTTATTTCCTTTTTTGCACAGTATGCAGCACGCCTTTGCTACTCTCTACATGATGATAATTGTTTTCTCGTACCAGTGTTGTCATATTTTAAAACCTCTTGAATTTCAAAAGTGTTGCAGCTTAATCTCTGAAAATACAGATTTAGCTATTTAGAGGTGAGGCAAAGGAAAATTTTATTAAAGATTTTACAATCCAGAGGGATTTTCTTTTTCACAATTATAAATTCTTTTTTCCTCTCACCCCAAATATGATTTTAAGTTTATGACCAAATAATGATACTGCTAACTATTCTCTTGACAGTAGTTTGTGGCAATTAGACAGTACATAATTACAAAAGTCAATCCTTCCAACATCCTTAATTTTGGGTAGTGAATGTGTATAACCCATGAGTTAAATCTTTGTTCACTACGAGGTGAGATTCTTACTCAACAAACCATCGTAACCTCAAACTATCAAGCTCTCTGAGTGTTAGTGTTGTGGGAGGTAATACTGATCTTGTAAAATTTCATTCTCACTATTTCAGTCAGATCTGCTAGCATCTTGAGCTACACAGGACAGGAAATTTTGACTGTCGTGTTTTAGCCAATGTTGTATTTGGTACAAGGATACTTGATAATTTGGATTTAACTTTCCAGGGTTGCCTTCCTCTTGTGCTGATGTTTGATATGAAGGAAGAAATTGAAATAGAACCACAGATTATAACTCAACTAATGGAACAATTAGATGTCTTCATCAGCATTAAACCAAAGCCAAAACAACCAAGCAAGGTTGGTGAAAACCTAACATATGTTTGCAAACTCTGAGATAAGTTCTCGGTCCACAAAACCCCCATAACGTTATATGAAATACTGAACATTTCATTCCTGGATATTGCATTTAAAAGAGCCATTCACTGTTTTGTCTTGTCTTCACTTTGGTACTTCACTAGTGACACGACCAAATTCTGTCCTGTTCAAGGAGGAGCCACACTTTGATTTCAGTGAAGCTGTACACAGTAAGAGCAGAATTTGGCTCATTAGCTTTAAGCTGAGAAGTAGTTTCCAATCAAAATGCCTTTTTTCAATGAATTATAAACATGACAAAAAATGTCTTCAGGTTGAATGTCCCATACTACACTAGCTCTGTTCTACAGCAGTTTTTTTGTATTAAATATTTGACAAAATGTGGATCATCTGATTTGTTTAAGTGACTGATCCTGCAAACCCTTAGTAGAAGATAATGGAAGTAGTCACAAGTAAAACTGCTCTTGAGTTGTTTTACAGGATCAAATCTTGGCTACCCTCTATAGAGCTTGGACGCTTACAGTAGCTGTTACAAAGAACCATTCCATCATCATAGTCAGGCCTTAATTATCCTTCCTAACTTTATTAGCTTCATTTAATTAAAAAAATGAACAATATTCCTGGGACAGACTGTTTTCACTTTAAAAGGTGAACAAAAACATTAAGAAAAATGTTCTAACCTTGCCACAAGCTGCTGAATGTCTGAATAATCACTAATGGATATTGTGTTTCTGCTATTTTATGTTGTGCTCTGACTTTACTGGTGGTATGTCTACACTGTTTGTAGACTATACTCGCATAATTGTTCTGGCATAGCCCCATAGTGTAGAAGCAGCCAGCACTGACAGAGAAGGGGTTTATCTATTGGTATAGGAACAGCCACCTCCCCAAACAAAGTTAGCTATGTCAACAGGAGCCCTCTTCCATTGACATACTGGCACCTACACTGGGGGTTATATCGACATAGCTACGTCGGTCACTGATGTGGTTTTTCATATCTCTGACCAGCATAGCTCTGCTGACACAACTTTTCAGTGTAGACCAAGCCTGTGGCTCTGAAGCACTATTGTAAGATTTGTGTTTTCATGAATTTATATTATACCTTCATATCAATGTTCATTTCTTTTTTTGCAGTCTGTGATTGTAAAAAGTGTCGAACGAAATGCCTTAAATATGTATGAGGCAAGGAAACGTCTCCTGGGACTTGAAAGTAATGGAGTCACCATAGCAGCAAATCCATCTACAATCTCATGCCCTGTTGGCCTCTCATGTCCTGGTTTGGACATCTTGCCCTCAGCAGGGTTAGGACTCACTGGACTTGGTATATACTTTACTCTTGCTTTATAATGTTTGAAACACAGTTCACACATATTGTGTGAAGTACAGGACCAGCTATACTTCTGAATTATGAGTAGCATTAGGTGTTAGGAAATTCAAGGCCCACCCCGACATTTCAGGAGTATTTGTCATTACAGAACATCCTCCAATATTTTATTAATGGGTAGTGGGAATGATTTCAGAGTATCCTCTGAAAGATGGAGACGTTTAGACATTTGAAAACTAAACTCTTTATACATTAATTTGAATGCGTAAAGGGGGGTCCGGTAATGCATGAGAGAGAGAGATTATAAGTCTAGTGTGGCACCCCATTTATGGCTTTCAGAGAAACCCTTATCCAAATGAACCCCCTTACTCCTGGGGGTATTATTTGACTTGTCAAATAGAAACTTAAGTGGTGAACAGGGAAAAGACTCCTTGACTACATATAGGTACTTTGCCTTTTAACATTACTTAAAGGTTAGCCTTAGGTAGCAGTAATGTTTGTTTCTGACTGTAGTAACTAAATATTGAATGACACTTTCTTCAGCGAGAAGGTGGATGAGGTAATATCTTTTATGTTACCAACTTCTCTTGGTCCAATACAAGATATTATCTCACCCACCGTATGTCTCTAATATCCTGGGATTGACATAGCTACAACACTGCAAACAACTATTTCTTCACTCATCTGTTATTGGCACTTGTCTGTCAGTATAAAACCTAAGCTCGGAGTGTTTATATTTTCTATCTCTTTCTAGAAGAGAATCATTGTGCCATAAATAATCCAGGAAGGAATTAGCATTTTGTGTTTAAAAGCTATAACTGCTTGATCTTTGGTCACCAAAAATATGTATACGCTTATGTATAGATGTATTAAGTTTTTTCCACTGTACTTGGGTTCTTAAACCTTCTCCATGCATGACCATCACTGACAGGAAAGGGGTCCAACAAGCCATATTTTCTTTTGACTTGCAATCCTTTATGGTTGCATCCCAGAATCCATGCTTGTGTCTTGGAGTCTTGGCTTGTACCATCTGTTTACATTTTGATACCATGCTCCTCATCCATGATAGCAGCATTTTACAAATTTACAAAATGTGAGGAGTTTTGTGGATAAGTTGTGGATGTTGGGTGAGGTGGGTTCGTAGGGGTGATGAGGTTTGCTGATGGAGGGAGGCATCATGGTATTGCCGCGTGAGGATATGCTGCTTCCTCTCTCCTTCCCCCTTCACACTTGCACCACCCTGTGCTCCGAGGAAGGCACAGCTTAAAGAAAGTGAAGAGCTGGCTGAGAGGAGGGTGTAAAGTAGCTGTTGCCTCCTCATCACCCTTAAGCAATGCTTCCCAGAAACAGTGGAGAGACATGAAAGAGAAGAGTGAAAAGCTGCTTTTGGTGGCTGTATGAGCAGCAGCAGCAGGCAGAGGCACTTAAGTACTGTAGTGGTGGGAGCCAAATTGATAGGAGCACAGATTTACCTTCCTTTTGTTTAGATTACTCCTGCAGGTCTTAGCAGCCACTGGTTTTTGGTGATTCCCTTGCCCCATTTGCACATGCACACTTCAAAAATCCCTGATCTAATTTGTGTGTATGCTCTCTTAGCAGAAAGAGCACTGTAATTTTTTTTAAGTATTTTGAAAATCAATATCAACACTTAATATAACCTTTTTTAAATGTTCTTTACAATTCCTATATAACCAGATGCATAATGGATAAATTGTTTTGACAGGTCTCTTAGGTCCTACTGCCTTATCTGTCAACACTTCTACTGCCCCAAACTCTCTCTTGAATGCCCTTAATAGCTCTGTTAGTCCTCTACAGAGCCCAAGTTCCAGCACACCCAGCCCTACGTTATGGGCAACATCTCTTGCCAACACAAATGCCACAGGTCAGTAGAAGTTAAATAGAAATTAAATTAGTTCTTAATTTGTCACTAGAAAGAAAACCGAAAAAGACAGACCCATTCATTCTTTAAAGTCTCATAGAAGGAAAGAATTCTTCAGTGTGTATTCTTGTAAATGCATAAATATCCAAATATGAAGAGTTTTAAACTAACATAATTGTGTTTTTATAATGTCACATGCAGCTTTGTAGTTTTTTTTTAAATGGGAAAAATGTGTTATCCAAAGTGTTGGATAGTGCATTAAGTAATTGGGTTTGAATGGTCATTTTCGACATAATTGTAATTCAGAGGTTTTATATAAAATTCAGCTTTTATTCAGCCTGATGTACTCAACTTGTCAGTGAACCAGAATATGACTTCATTTTTGTTACAGGTTTTTCTGCTATACCACATCTGATGATACCATCTACTGCCCAAGCCGCTTTAACTAGTATTCTACTATCTGGAGTGCCTAATTATAGTCAGAACACTCCATCTCCCCCCCCTGGCTTGACTCCCGTTGACATTCATGTCAATGGCATGCAATCTGAGAACAAAAAGGTTTCAACTTCTTTAAACGGTCATGTAAAGGTAAGTGGCATGATGTTCAATCTGGACAAGATGATCTCGGTTAGCAATGAGCTTCCTCGGAAAAACTCTAGAAAAAACGAATTGCTTTCATATGTTGTGACTCTTTAAGATCATTTATTTCAAATTGTAATAAAAATGTTCATGTAACTTAAAAAACATTAAGCCAAATTATCCCACCTAGATCCAAATAAGAATCTTCTGCCTGGCAAGAAAAGGGGGTCAGAAACCAAGATTTATTTAAACATGTTCTTGTAATAATTTCAGACATCAAATATCAAGTATGCTGCACTATCTGCCTCATCACTAGGAGAAAATGTGTTGAGCACAAACCACAGTGATTCATCAAGGCAGACAAATAGTCATAGCACTTCAGAACAAGTGACCACCAAGTCAAATACAGCGGAAGGTAAATTTTGGCATTTGACCTGTGTTCTTCTGGTTGGGAATGGTATTAGTTTGACAGTGTTTGTGTAGTTTACAGACAAATTGTGAAAGGTAAGTTTAATTTTTGTCAGCATTTTATTCTCAGCCACATTGGAGGAAAGTGTGCCCCCCCCCTTAACTACATGTTGTCCAATGGATTACGTATTGTCTGCACATAATAGTTGCACCACTTTAACTATACTGGTAGTTAAAGCTAGTGTGGATGCAGCTAGACCGGTATAAATTGGCTTACACCATATATAGTTAATTCCCATGTGGGAAGGGGAATAAGCTATATCGGTATAAGCATATTTGTAGTAGTAGAACTGCATCCATGGAAAGATATAACTATAGCAGTTAAAAACTCACCCCCTTAACCTATACAGTTCTACCGTTACTAAAACTGTTGTGTAGACTAGGCCTAACGGACATTGAATCATGGAACTTTTTTTGTGTGAGGGTCTGGTGAAACCTCATTTGAAATGCTGTGTACAATTCTGGTCAAGCCTGTTGAAGAAGGATAAGTTCAGATTGGAACACATGCAGGGCTACTGAGGTGATCGGGGAATGAAGAGCCTACTTTAAGAGAGGAGAATAAAAGAGCTTGTCTTGTTTAGCCTAGCAAAACAAAGGTTGACAAGGGATATGACTTCCCTTTCAAATACATCAAGGGGGCAAACATTAGGAAGGGAGAACAGCTATTTAAGCTAATGGAAAATATTGTTACAAGAACAAATATGTATAAATTAGCCATAAATAAATTTAGGCTGGAAATTAAAAGGTTTCTAACAATCAGTGGAGTGAGGTTCTGGAACAGAATTTCAATAGTAGTAGCGGGGTGAACCTAACTAGTGTTAAGATGGAGTTTGATAAATTCATGACAAGGATTATAGGGCAGGGCTACTTGTGATAGTGGTGGGGGACAGAGACTGGACTTGATGACCCAAGAGATCCTGGCCAGTCTGATGTTCCTGTTTCAATGATTTAATTAATTAATTTAGTTCTTTAGCTCTTACAAATTAATATAGTAACGTTCCATTTTTTAAAAAAAATCCACTTTTAAAAAAAAGCTATTAAACAAGATTGTGGGGACAGGCTACATTTCTCCCTAGTAAATACTGATGTCACGCAAAGCTAGTCTGTTCTCTTTTGTTAGGTTCATGGTCATCCTAATAATGACTTGACTTAAAATGTATATACACGAGTAAATACTAAAAAAATTTGAATAGTGAGAATTTAAACCCAAGATATTTGTGTGGTGTTCATTGCAAAAGCAATACTAGTTTCCAATGGAGAAATTTTCAACTTGACATTTGGGCTAAGATTTTAAATAGTAACTGGTGATTTTTGGGTACCTCAATTTTTGATTGTCCAGCTCAAAGTACCTTAAAAGCTTCCTGATTTTTAGAAAGTGGTGAGTATCCAGCTTCTGAAAATCATTCCTCTTAAGGTGTTTCAGACTGGTCCCAGAAACTGAAGTCATCCAAAATCACTAGTGACTTTCAACCTTAGGTTATACATTTTGACATTATTTACTGTGATGTGGCTAAAATCCCACATAACTTGAAAAGATATCCCTTAGTTTTATAGTACACATACTACATCCTTAAATGCTAGCCCTTTATATGCTTTTACATGTGAAATAGTTTTAATTCTGTGCAAATTATTGCTACTGATTTTCTAAATATACTGTACAGCAATTGTATTTGTATACAAAAGGGATTTATTTTACAGCTCCTTTTTCTTGGTTTTGTAGGCTGCAATGATGCTTTTGTGGAAGTGGGCATGCCAAGAAGTCCATCACATTCAGCAAATGCCAGTGATCTGAAGCAAATGATGAGTTCTTCCAAACAGTCCTGTACTAAGAGGCAAACTGTAGAATTACTGCAAGGAACCAAAAACTCTCACTTACAGTATGTTACATTCATGAGTATAGAATTATAGAATTTAGAGATGGACTATAATATTTAGCGTGTTCCTTGGGGGTGAGATGGGTGGTTCAATCATTGATGAATATTGGAGAATTGGTTTAAATCAGACTAATTTTTGAACCATATTTAATTTAATAAACTACTGTTTCTTCTATAACGGTCCCTTTAAGTTGTTAATATTGTAAACATTTTTGACCCTAAGAATTCCTCCTTCTCCATCTGCCTACCAGAAGTCCTTGCTTTCTCCAAGACTGGCTTCTCTGAGGAGCTTTTGGTACATATAGCTCTAATATTTTGTGTTTTTTGTAATACCAATTGATTTTCATAGCTGACTTTAATTTGCTGTGACAAATACAGTGCTTGAGATTTGTTTTCTTAGTGAAAAATAATCCTCTGGAAATACTGTTACATTTTCAAAGCCTGAATAAAGACAAAGTTTAAAAACAGAAAATTAGCAATGGAAAAAACCTCTTGAATAATTTTTCCAATGCAGGAATATTCCTTAGTATCCGTATACTGTTTAGTGTTTTCTCCAGTGTATTTTTAAATTGCTTAAATGGGTTTTCCACCACTTCTGTTTAGAAACTAGTCATAATAGCCTTCACTGTTAGGAAATAATTAGGGCTGCCGATTAATTGCAGTTAACTCACGCGATTGACTCAAAAAAATTTATCGCGATTAATCGCACTGTTAAACAATAGAATACCAATTGAAATTTATTACATATTTTGGATGTTTTTCTGCTTTTCAAATGATATTGATTTCAATTACAACACAGAATATAAAGTGTACAGTGCTCATTTTATATTATTTCTGATTACAAATATTTGCATTGTAAAAAATGTGTGGCCCGCCGGAGCAGGCTGCAGTCGCGCCACCCAGCCTGCCAGAGCAGCTCCAGCCAGGCCAGAGACATCCTCCCCTGGCCCACTCCAGCTAAGGTGGGACGGGATGGGATGGGGAGAGTGTGGGGGTCCCGGGCTAGGGGTGAGGTCATGTGGGGGGGGGTGTCACAGGGGTTACTCCCCTGTCCCCCAGCTTCTTCCCCCTCCTCAAAATTTCCCCACCACTTGCTGTCCCAGCCCGCCAGGGTAAGCAGCTGGCGGGCCGAGACACTTTGTTTACTTAAGTTTACCTCCGTGCCTGCGGACGCTTGAGGTAAACAAACCATCGCGGTCCACCGGTGGCTTATCCTGATGGCCCGGAAGCCAAAGTTTGCCGACTCCTGAATTATAGGGTCGGCTTATGAATGGGTCATAAAAATTTTCCATTTTTACTTATCCGTCTTGGTGGGGTCCGCTTATAAACGAACCGGCTTATGATCGAGTATATATGGTAATTTTTTAAATCGCTTGACAGCCCTAGAAATAATTCCTTCATTCAGCCTAAATTTTAATGTGCTCACTTAGTTTATTTTGATTTATAACAATGATAGTTGTCTCCACCCAGTAGTCTTAGTATATATATCTCATTCTAGTTCCACAGCTTTGGAACTTCCTAGGCAATTCCTGCTGATCAAATTAAAATATCTGGGCTTATTAATTTTAAATATATTTTTTTTTTTAGTATTCAGAATTCAGGCAGTCTGTCTGGGGTACTTTCCTTATTAAGTATTCTTTAGAAATCTAAAGTACAATTGCTTTTCTGTTCCTCAAAGTAAGCGGAAGACTATAGCTGAAGTTTGTAGAGAAAAGTTGATACCAGATGCTTTTGTAAGTAAATGGGACTGAAGTTATAAAGAGTTGCCTTGCTTCTGATCACAATTCACTTTATTTACCATAAGGTGCAAGGCATTTCAGTTTTCTGGGGAGAAGGGGGAACTTGGAGCATTTCTAAGGCTTCACTTGAAACTCTTTTTTTCGGCAATTCAAGGGATTTCACGTTCAATTTCGATTCTACTGAGAGTAAACTAGATCCATAAAAATATCTGAATTGGAGAAAAAATGAAATCTTCTGGGGAAGGTATTAATGAAATCCCAGAAAAACATGTAGCTGTGGAAAATAAAGAAGGGAGCGTGAAGACACATTATCTTTAGTTAACATAGCAGCACGTGTGTCTGAAAAGAAAAGTTGACGCCTTAGAAAATGTTTCTTAAAAATGTAATGTTTCTGTACCGGTTTTTCTTCAGATTTACTACCAACTTCCTAGAGAGAGTAGTTCATTTATTCGTTGCACTGAATGTTCATTGTTTAAAACAAAGAGTAGTGATTTGAAACCATTACAAATAATTCTGAAGAATAACTGCCTTTACTTTTCCAGCACCACAGAGAGATTGCTTTCTGATACTGAGCTGAGTGCTTCTGAAAGTCCCGTTGCTGATAAAAAAGCTCCTGGTAGTGAACGAGCAGCAGAGAGGGCAGCAGCTGCCCAACAGAATTCTGAAAGAGTGCGCCTTGCTCCACAGTCGTCATATGTAAATATGCAGGTACTTATTGATACATCCAAATCTAGTGCATTGTTAGCATTTATAAATGTCCAATGCAAATGATATGAAGTGGCTGGCTACATGACTTTGTCAATATTTGGATTGTAGACAAAAGTATCGAACAGTGTTAACCCCTTCAATTTCCTCCCACAACATGGTGCATTTTCAAACTGGTAATGTAAAGCATAAATATCAGCTTACATCTAATGTTAAATAAAGACAAATTAAACTGTATCTAGGAATATGAGAAAGCTGTGCAACTTCTGCACTATCTTTCTTCTCTCCAACTCTTCTCTCAGTTCTTTTAGGCTGAATCCTGTTACCAGTTGATTATAAGAGGCATTGCCTGATAATATCAAAAAACAATATGTGTATAAAATGTTTTTTTAGACTTTTTTGTGAGGTTTCTAGTCTTTTTTTGGCTGTATGTGGATTTTAGATATTTTGATGGAGAGAATTATGCAGCCTTCTTAAGTAGGCAATCGAATACATTTGTGAATTTTATAGAACTTTCCTATCTAATTGGATTTATCCAATCACATTCTTGTATATGCACTCCAAAGAAAGTATTAGAGAGCAACAAAATCTGCTATTCAAACAAAAAAAATCTCCTGAATATTCTTCTCAAAATTCTGAAGAAAGAAAAGAATAAATGTAATACAAATATAAGCAGAGAATAAACTTAATTTAATAGAAATATAGGTCTGGAAGAGACATGAAGAGATCATCTAGTACATAACCCTTGCTGAGTAGGAATTAAGTATATGTAGACCATCTCTACAGATGCTTGTCTAACCCGTTCTTAAAAACTTCCAGTTACAGGGATTGTACAACCTCCCAAGATAATCTGTTCCAATAATTAACTTTCTTGATGGTTAGAAAGTTTTTCCTAATATCTGAGATAAATCTCTCTTGTTTGCTGTGTGTGTGTGTGTTCGCAAGTAAAAGTGTTACAGCATTGAGGAGAACTTTAATTGAAGTTTAATTCATAGAATGTTCATAGAAATGCTACTTGAGACCTTTCATAAGACATGTCAATATGCATGCGTTTCTTTACGTCTGTTAGAAGTCCTGCCTGTGGTTTAGGGTTTGTCTACACAGGGTCATTCACCAACAGAGCTATATTGGTATAATTACACTAGCATAACTATAACAGTATAACTCCCTGTGTGGACACTCTTATTCCAGAATAACACTGCCTTTTTCCGGTTTAGTTTATTTCACTTTGAAAGTGGTATAAGGCAAAATGGAAAAAAGCTCTCTTATACCAGAATAAGTGTGTCCACACAGGGGTTATACTGGCCTAAAGTTAGCAGTATAGTCATACCAGTATAGTTCTGCTGGTAAATTTCTCTCAATAGATGAGCCCTTTACATAGGCCTCTGTGGCAAATAGATAGTCAATCACTGGTTGAGATTCAAAGCGTTCACCTTTACCATGACCAAAATTCTAGTCTTCCAAGGGGAAAAAATATCTTTGGATCATTCCAAAGCCCTGCACAACATCAGATATCCCTTATACTAATCAGACTCTGCAAAATAATGCCTTTTTGTAATGCATATTTGCATTGTAATGCCTTTTTGTAATGCATATTTCTGTGAACAGATTTACTGATCTGTAATGAAAGAACAAGTGCAATTTACTAAAGAATTAACATCCAAAAATTATATACATTTTTATTACTCTCATTATAATGAGCAGTATGACATGTTTTCCTGTATTACATCAGGATATTTTTCTGAATAAGAGAATTTAAAATGAAGATGGAAAAGAATCTAATCTGCAAAGGGTATAGTCCAGAGTACTGTGTGCAGAAAAATACTACTTAGTGTAGCTGTTTAATTATCTGTTTTCCTATTATAATTATGACTTGTTTCCTCTAGAGTTTTAAATACTTCGTCAACAGACAATTCAGAAAAAAAGGTCTCAAGTAATGCCTTGTAAAAACATTGCCTGTGCAGACTTCACATACTGCTCCAACTTTACTCACATGAAAGTGGGAGAGAATAATTTACAGTACTAATTAGCTAGTTTTAAATGAATGTTTTATGTATGTCAGGCTTTCATTGGACTACTGTTACATTGTTGTGCAGTGCTTAACATTCTTCCTAGATGAATTCATGGACCGTGATCAAAACCTTTGTTTTTAGAAAGAGCTATGTACTGGAATGACATTTAGTTAGAGCAGCAATTAAGACATTTTCTGTCTCTTTAATTTTTAGGCATTTGACTATGAACAGAAGAAGCTATTAGCAACCAAAGGTATGTGAAGAAACAGTGACTTCTAACATGCGTCTGTTTGTCAGTACACTGGTCAAAGAATTTTTCCAAGGTTCAATTTTGCAGGTTTTATGTTTTTAGCTAAAATGAAAAGTTGATAAGTACAATGAACTCAATGTATTTCTGTCAAATGTATTTTGGGGATATTTTTATATCAGTTTATAGAATATTATTAGTACAAATTCAGAAGTTACATAGTAGTTATATTAGTAGTAGTATATAAACTGCTAGTAACACTGTAGATCTGAAACTTTCTGGTACTTGTAATAACCTTGGGGATGAATTAATATCAGACTAATTTTAACAAGCACATTGCACTCATTTGCCTCTTTTGGAAAATGGTTGCTTTTTTCTTTAAACGTCATGGACCTGATTCTCTTCACTTCCTTCTGCACAGTGTTTACTACTCTCTAGCTTCAATGGACTTACTCCTGTCTTACAGTGGTTTAAGACAGGGTAGGAATCAGGCCCTGTTGGGGATCTGAGATGCTGAGAATGTACTGTTCTGTGGGTTAATGTGATCTATTTGTGTCCAGAATGTCAGTATTTGGCCTGAAAGATGCATTTATCTGTCAGTGCATGGAGCTTGATACTTATAAATGTCTTTTTCTTTGTACTTTTTAAGCTATGTTAAAGAAACCTGTTGTAACAGAAGTGAGAACTCCAACAAATACATGGAGTGGCCTAGGATTCTCCAAATCTATGCCTGCAGAAACAATCAAGGAACTAAGAAGAGCTAACCATGTATCATACAAGCCGTCTATGACAACTACGTATGAAGTATGTAAAATTACAGAACATTTTAAATATGTTTTCAGTAAATTGCATAGGCATTTCTTAAACTTGAATGTTTATATGTTTGTAAAAAGATGAGATTCTTAACAGCATTAGTGCTTGAAGATGCTGCATAATCTCTTCCAGCAAAAAGCTCCGTGTATCTGGGCATACTGAGAATATCAAATCCATCCATAGAATAATGGGAATTCCATTGTTAATCTTCAGGTTTTTAAAAAAAATCTGTTCCCAACAATTGCCCTTGTGGAACAAATTAAGAACAACACAGGAGTGGGATGATTTGGTTCAATGCATCAGTAAAGGGAAACAGTATTCTTACACCACTCATTGAAATCTAGCCTAGGTTGGTTGCTATGTTTCATGAGGAAAAAAAAACATCGCTTTAGTATGAAAGTAAACTATAATATAGCTTGCTGCGGGTCAGTGCGTTTGTGAGTACTGGGGGTGCAGTTCACATTCCCTTTTGTGTACACAGTTGCTGCACTGGGATTCACTCCTGTGCAAGGAGAGTGGCACCTCATCCCTTAGGGACTCTGCTGGGAAAGAGCAGCTGTAAACTTCACAGAGGGCTTACTCGAAGGCCTAAAGTCAGAGGCTGCACAGAGAAGGCCCTGTCATCTGCTTAAACTCCATTATTTGTAGTAATTCTGACATTGTTTTGCATTGCATTATGCTGTTGTAACCCTGTCCAGCCCTACCAAAGCCTACCTCTTCTTTATTTCCACCCTCATTCAGGTTGTCTAAATTCTAGGTAGGTGGGCTCTTTGGTCAGGGACCTTGACTGACCTGGGAGGCACCTTCCCATACTTCTTTAAGTGCAGTACATATATTAAACCACAATAAAGGTGTGGCATGGAGCTTCCCTTTTGGCATGCATAAAGTTAACATATGTCTTTCAGATACATGTGGTAGGTTTGCAGTATTGAATGTGTAAGCCAGAAACACAGAAGCAGAAAAAATGTAAAGCAAAACTCAATGCCAATTTTCTGATAAAATATACTGCTAACATTACTTCTCAGCTATCAGACTGATTTGTCTTTGTATATTTGTTAAGCTGTTCCCCATTTTCTCAAAACCGTTATACGCTCACTGTTTCTACAAGTTTATTAGCAGAGACATTATTCCAGAAGAAAAAGGTTTTGTGCCTTAGTCACTTGGAGTCTGACCAGGCACAAACCACATCCTCAGCTCTTTCTACTGCTAAACTCTTATTTTTACAATGACTCCAGTTCCCAGTTTGGTATGTGCTGTTATGCAAACATCTGGGGAAAATAAAAATCCTACATCTCTTGTAATATATTCCCTGTTTTCCTTTGGCAGATTTCAAGACTTTGTTATTCATATCAGAAAGCACTGCTGGTCACTTTACTCCTTACATTTTCATTCTTGATGTGGCCCAGAAGGGATATGCTGAAGAACTGTTTTTCAGTAAATAGAAATTGTCTTGATATCCAGTGCTAACATTTGGGAAGTCCATTTGCAAACTAAGCTCACTGGGCACATTTGTTTCTCCCTGTGATATTTTACTTTGTGTTTTATTTCCCTGCATTGCTAGCTCACATTTTATTGTATCACAACTTGTAATCACCACCTTGGTCAGACATATTGTAGATTTATTTTCTTTTAAAACAGACTTGGATTCTGTCCCTTCTTTCACTCCATATTCACCACACTGTCCACCAACCTAATTTGTCCACCTGGAAAATAGTTCTACTTTTCTTTCCAGTGATGGCAGTTATCCTCTGTCATTTTAAATATATCGGGGAACAGCTCTATTAAACTCCCATGATCCTTTGTGTTGTTTGTTAGAAAGGGTTGGTGAAGCTGATGGGAATAAGCAAAATAGTACTAGTTTGGAAGGCTTACAGGAGTGAGACTGCACAATAGTAAAACATCATTCCTGTCACTTCTACTCTTTGCTTTGGTCTTGTTCTCATCTACAGTTCCAATTAACTCATTCACTCATCACACTCTTTAATGTCTGAGAAGCTCTATAAAATATAAACTCAAGAGAGAAGGTCTCATCTGGAGCTTTGTGGAAATGTATCCTTTTCCCCAGTCAGGCTTCACCCCATGCATAGTTCATGTATACTGTGGCTGCTGTAAAACAAAACAAACACAAAAAAGTCAACCTTTACTAGCCCGTATCCCATTCAATTCCAGACAATCAAATTTCATGTATAGACTGTAATTGGTACTGAGGTAATCTGGGCTACTTGTATGTTACTTTTAGAGATGCTAGGTAGATAGCTGTGTGAGAGGAAGAGACCATAGAAAAAATTTTGTGACAAAAGGTTAAGAATATAGAGCATTTTGATATGAAGCTAGTGGGTTTTTAAAAAGTAACTTCTGCTTAAACTTATTACAAAAACAGCAGTTCTGTCTAAAATGCATAAATTGTAACAATTAGTTGGTTCATATTTAACTCCAGGCAGCATATTTAAAATTGTTGAAAAGTTGTCGTGTTTAACTAGGCTGCTTCAGAGAAACGAACTGTCAATGTAATACTTCTATCTCTGCAGTAATTTTCCTTGTGGTCTCTTGCAGGGTTCATCAATGTCTCTTTCACGTTCCAGCAGTCGGGAACATTTGGGAAGTGGTAGTGAATCTGATAACTGGAGAGATCGTAATGGTATCGGTCCCTCAGCTCACAGTGAATTTGTCTCGTCAATTGGCAGCCCCAAGCGGAAACAAAACAAATCAAGTAAGTAATATCTAGTCAATGCATTTCATCAGGGAATACAATCGACTTGGGAAATTAAATTTTGATTTAATCCTGGGGTCCTGAATTTATTAAAACAATGTTAAGTATTTACCTTAAGGAATTGAAAATACTTAATTATGTTAAAGATTTTTTCTGTTTGAAAAAGTACAAAGTAAATTAAAAACTGTATAATACCACATAAAATGTAAAAAACAAAAAACAAAACAAAAAAAACAATTCAAATGTAAAACGTTTAAGGTAAATAATATAGTATAGCCTTTTTTTTTTTTAAAGAGCCCTGCTATCTTAGGGTCTTTTCTGTGAAAGTTTCTGTGAAAACAGAGTTTATAAGAGCTCATCCTTGGATGCTCATGATTCTGCTGTGTTATCCAGATACTTAAAAATACTAGCTGAATGTGATGGAGGCTTCCTGACGAAAGTTATGACTTCTTCCAGCTGCCATCCTTTGATAATTTTAAGGCATAATTATATTGATTTTTAAGTTGGGCCGCCAAGACATTTGGCAGGGCCTGGCAGATTACCTTGGCCTCCTCTTTCCTTGGATCCAGCCTGCAAATCTTACAAAGATTTTTTTTTTTTTTTTTTTACAGATTTTAAATCAGTTTTCTATGAAAATTGTTTTACACCCAAATGCAGTTTGCAACTAGTCTCAGTCTTCTATGAATATATTGATCTTATTTTTTTGCTGGGAGGGAGGAAGGGGTGGAGCAAGAAAGTGAAGAACGGGAGATTTTGATTTATCATGAGTTTCATTACTGTTGGGGGGATTGAGGGAATGAGGACAGAAATATTCTGCTGTTCTTTGTTTTAATTATTTTTGTATTATGGTTTTCTTTAATCAGTGCTGTGACGGGGCAAGGCCAGAGGGCTATAGGAAAGTGGTAAGGAACCAGTATGTTAGCCCCAGGCTAAACAAATCCCTGATACCTTATGGCAGTTGCTCCAGGTTAATCAAGACACCTGGGGCCAATTAAGAACTTTCCAGAAGGCAGGGAGGTTGATTGAGACACCTGCAGCCAATCAGGGGCTGGCTGAAACTAGTCAAAAGCCTCCCAGTGAGTCAGTGAGGCGCGCATGTCAGGAGCTGTGGAAGGAGGTTGCGTGCGAGGAGCTGGGAGCAAGAGGCACCTGGAGCTGAGAGTAAGAGGGCGTACTGCTGGAAGATCCTGTGGTGAGGATAAAGAAGGTGTTGGGAGGAGTCCATGGGGAAGTAGCCCAGGGAGTTGTAGCTGTCGTGCAGTTGTTCCAGGAGGCACTCTACACAGCTGCAATCCACAGGGCCCTGGGCTGGAACCCGGAGTAGAGGGCGGGCCCGGGTTCCCCCCAAAACTCCCAACTCCTGATCAGACACAGGAGGAGTTAACCTGGACTGTGGATTCTACTAGAGGGGAAGATCTCTGAGGCAAGCAGAATCCGCCAATAAGCGCAGGACCCACTGAGGTAGAGGAGGAACTTTGTCACAGTGCTAAAAGGCCTAAATCCCAGGTTTATTCAATAATACATTCAGTAAGAATTGCACATTTTTAGAGAAAATAGTTTAACTTGAAAAAGGAAATGTTGTTGCTCTTTCCTAGCATTTTTAATCGTTCACATGGTACTAATGCAGTGATGATTTACTGCATATGGTATTTCTACGGTGAACATAATAAAAATTAGCTTAATAGCTTATCTTTAGTATCAAGCTCACCTAGGGTCTAGAAGTCAGTTGTTTACACAGGGAGGTCCTAGTACAATCAAAATGATAAAATAAATGCATTTTAATCCTTTCTTAAACTTTTATAAGACAGTAGCCTTTAAGTCTAAAAGCTGCTCAGTCCATAGAAGTAGTAGCTTCTTCCCCACACTTGGCTGATAAGCCTTTTATGGTCAATAGGTGATGAAAAAGGTACAATAAATGTGTATACTGGATTGTGCTGTTTGAGATCTACAAACTTGAAATGTAATTTTAATTCTTCACTTTTACTAATAGAATTTAAGAATTTTGACACATTGTACAAATCTTCTTCAAAAACTTGGGCCCATCTAGTAAAATTATCTAAGGTTCCAACTTACCTTTTCTAAAATACATTCACAGTTCAGTAGATAAGAGAACAAAGAATCACTGAGCACTAAAACGTTCTACTTTTTATAGCTAGGTAAGTCCTCAGGAGACAGCACCCAGTCTATCTGAGGGAGTCATTTCATCTCACTCTCCTCCCTCTGACATCAGCCCTGGGGGCAGGGCCTATGGACTCGGGAGATAACAGCTCCGTGAAATTAATGGCATATAAAAATAACTGGTAATGCAAGGGGGTGTGATTGCACACTTTGTCTATGAGCTATACTGCTACGTACTAGGGTGTGCATCATGTGGCCCAAGCTCCTTTATTACAGGCAACACTGGTACTAATGGACCTTGTTTTTAATTGTTTATAACTTTGCCACATTTAAATTGTTCAGGCTGAAATTTTCCATGCCAGGTGTCTGCCTCAGGAGCTGTGGGAAGTGAGACACTAAAAGAGGCAGGAGCATAGGGGATGAATAGAGGCAGGAGCCAAGTTTGTGCGGCGGAGGGGATAGAAGCTGTAAGTGGAGACAGGATAGTGGGGGCCATGGACAGGAGCCGGGTGTGGAAGTAGCAGTAGGTAAGGAAGTGAGAGCAGAAGAGAACCAGGAAGGTACTGCAGGGCCTGGGCAGAAGGATCTATAATTATTAACATATTCCCTACAGAACTTACAATTGAACACAGGATTCTTGAGTCTCCTCATTCCTCTGCTATCTAGCAAATAGCTGTGAAAGCCACTGTTAATCTGTCTCATTGCCCTCTAATAGGAGGCCCACATACTACTGCTTCCTGTTACACAGCATAGTCCTCTGCCACTTGAGCTGATAAGAGTATCTCCCTGTTCATGACCCATATGGGGGTCAATATAGTTCCACGTGATGGAATTTTTATAACACATTATGTTCAGAATGCAACACCAATCAACTTTAGTTGCAGTTGCAAGTGCTCCGCATATCTGCAAATCAGATCTCAGGTGTCTCAAATTGGATAGCCAGAAAATGAGAGACACAAAGTGGCAATGTAAAAATTCTGGTTTACAGGACTTGCTCAATTTTCTGCATGTGGCCATTTTGTCTTTCTCATTTTCTGGGTATCCAGTTGGAGACACTTGGGGCTCTGATTTGCAAAAGTGCTGAGCACTCACAGCAGCAGCTAAAGTTGATAAGAGCTGTGTTTTGAGCATTTAAAGTACTGTAAATTGTGCTGAAAAATCAGGCATTAGGCTTCTCAAATTGGGCACGCAAAATTAGTTGACACTTGGGGTCTTCATCGCCTGTTTCTTGTGTGTAAAATGAGGATAATATAACCACCTCATCTCACGAGGTAATGTCTGTAAAGCACTAAGATGCTATGATGAAACCATCATAGAAATGCCCAGGTAGAAATTAATAATTCCGCATTCAGTGCAGGATTTGGAGCATGTGCAGTAAATAACTGCACACCATTGGACCACATGCTGAATAATGAGGGCAAAAAGAAATATTGAAAAGCTGACCATTCTGTGCACTGAATGAGGCAGGGGTAGAAAAAATGGCATATTAACATGGAAAGACTGTATCATAATTCATGTACACAAAGGGGACCAAAATTAAGTTTGTACTACTGTAATTGTGGTATTTACTAAGTTTTGAGTGCTTGACTTTGCAATCTTCATGGATTTTTAACATAGTTTTGGGGGATGTGATATTTATTCAGGTAATCCAAATATTCCCCAAACTACTATTTTAACTAACAAACAAACAAGGTGGAGTAGTTGCTAGATCACATGGCTATCTTTAGCAGCAGAAACCACAGGATTCCATCCCCAACCAAACCTAAAGGAGCTGCCTACATTTGTATGGGGGGCTGTGGAGGCAAGGAGGAGGCATGTGTGCAGTTGTCTTTTCCAGCATTGGATAGACTGGGGCAGGGGGGCGGGAAATAGAGACCTGATTCTCTCTCCGCCTTTATGTATATTAAGCTCTGAGCCCCATCCCCATTAAAGTTAATTAAGGTGTAGCCTGTGCTTTAAAATACATTCCTGTGTCCTTTTCATTCTCCTACATGCCCTAATCAATCATAACAAAGTATATTCTGAAAATAGCCACCAGAGTTTCATTAACAAAAAGTTCATTTGAAATTCAGCTGGTTTCTACAGATAGCTGTTCTATTAAACAACTGAATGGAATATTCCACTAAACAATAGAATTTGAGGTAATTTGGCGATTAAAACATGTAATTAAAACATGCTGTTTCAAGTGATTGAAATGTCAAGTGTACATCCTTTTTGCCTTTCAGCTGAACATTATCTCAGCAGCAGTAATTACATGGATTGCATTTCCTCGCTGACAGGAAGCAATGGCTGTAACCTGAACAGTTTGTTTAAGGGGTCTGATCTGCCTGAGCTGTTCAGTAAACTCGGTTTGGGCAAATACACTGATGTATTCCAACAACAAGAGGTCAGTCTTTTAAAGAGGCATCTTAGTTTTTGTTGTGTATTTTGCAATCCTTTGTGTATCTCCTGAGTGAAATCACTATCTCTCCTAGCTGCAGTATTTTCACTGACAATTCTATCAAAACTGTTCAGTCCTTGAATTTAGAAATGACCGTTCTCAATCCATAGTAGACCTAACTAAACAGGTTTCCACTAAATTATCTTGACATTTTAATAACATATTAAGCATAGTGTTTGTTAATAAGGATATTTGTGCACACACCAGGTGTGTTGTGAAAGGCCTTGTCCTTGAATTCACTTAAAGGGAGCACTCACCAACTGTCTGCTATTACACGTTCTGTTGTGGTTTATTGCTGTTAATATTAATAATTATGTTTGAAATAAACTTTCCTTCCATAGAGATCGATGACTGGATCTGAGATTCCCATTTACATTTACAGTAATTTGGGAAAATAGACTCTTATATGTGAAATTAAGTATCATTAATCAACATAATCTTACATGCTTCTGTAAAAATTATGCCTTTACTTTTTAGTCTCTTTATTTGTCTTACAGAGTCAAGGGTTGCTACATATGACATTTCTGATGCCTTTTTCCATTTTTCCTCATTTTTCTGCCATTTTAATTTTAGCCAACTATCATTGATTGGAATTGGGTAATGTTGGTGGTATAGGCATAATAAAATGAGTTTATAGAATAAATGTTAAAAAAAAAAAGTTAAAGGAAATGTTGTTTTTAGAGGCTACCAGCACCACATTTATGGCTAATAGTTTGTGGGGAGTAATTCTCAATACAGGAAGAAAATGGTTGCCTATAGTTTGTGGGTTTGTGTGTTGTGTGAATTACCTATTTTAATTTGCTTTGTTTTTGTTCATAGATTGACCTTCAGACCTTCCTTACTCTCACAGATCAAGATTTGAAAGAGCTAGGAATTACTACTTTTGGTGCCAGACGGAAAATGCTGCTTGCAATCTCAGGTGAATAAAAAGCATATACATGATTATAAATGTCATGATTTAAAAATATACTGTACTAAAAATATACTTTATTTTTTCCCTTGGTCAGTTGAATTGTTTTGGTTTGAATAGTCATTAGAGCAGCTTAAAGGAACTGTATCGGACAGAGAATCTGACCCACAGAGAGCACATCTTACCAGCCACTCCTCATAATAAAAAGGCAGTTTTGAAATTTTGAGACACTGTATGGACTATATAGCTTCCACACATCAAATGGGATTCCAGCTACATAGTGCTGTATTGTTTAATACTATTTTACTATTTAAATACTATTACTATTGTACTATTAAAATTAGAGCTGGGCAGAGAAAGGCAATTCCATTTTGCAAAGGAGTTCACAGATAATTTTCAAAATTCCCTGCAAAAGGGAATAGAGCTTGGGGACACTGACTCCAAGACAGTCCATCTGGCACACTGTCCTGAATCTGGGGATCCTGGGAACTCTGCCTACCAAGCAACAGTAAGATTGAGAGCCAAGACTTCCATGCTCTCATCTCCCGATCAGCTAACCAGGCTGGCTGCTGAGGAGTGAGCTGGTAGGTAAAGAGGCAGGTCTGTGATGGAAACTTGCCTGAAAGGCCTGTCCTAATGTCAGCTGAGTTGGACAATGTGTGCAAAACATTTCCATTTCAATAAATGGACAAATTCTGGTGAAAAAATGGTTTGTTGGATTTTTTCCCAACCAGCTGTAATTAAAATGTCTTGTATCTTACTACTATAAAGGAAACTCAAAGTACCACTTTTGAAGATACACAATAGGATAGCAATGACCAACTTGAACTCGTTCAAGGGACTGGAATGGCATAAGATTTCATTTAATATATTGCATAGAATTATGTTTGAGATTCCTGTTTTCCTTGGCAGTGAATCTTTTTACATCCAAGATCATAAGTTTTCTTCTGATATTTTGTGGAGCATGACAGATTTTTTTAAAAAATGTGCTGATGTCATTCATGAATGCATTTCAAATTATGCCTTAAAGAGGGTAAATGAATAATGTATTCAGATGAACAGTAGAACTCATCAAAAGTCTGTCTGAATCACTGGCAGCAAAGATTATATCCGTAATAGAGAAAATTGTTCACTATAACATGGGACTGGAAAAAATGCTTTGTATGAGTGATGACTCTACTGAGAAGTTTATACATAGATCTGAATAATGGACCCTACACCCATGTTTTATTAGAGGTGGCAGGTCCTTATTATAAAAACATTACTGATGTGTTAAAAAATAACCAATGTGCTCTGGGGAAATAATTTTTTCCAACTTCAGTTATTTATAGTTAGTATACATCATGCTCTGTCACATCAGATTATATAATGTGCAAAATGCTGCTCAGTATGTGATGTGCACATAATGCATTCCTTTTTGTGAAGAATTTGCAGGCTTTGAACAGGATTTTTTTTTTAAGCACTCTAGCTGGGATCATTTCATCATTTTTAGGATGGTTTTGCCTTTTTGTTTAGAATTTGTGTACAAATGATTTTGGCAAAATATTGTCTCTTGAGGCATTATGCTTAATCCTAGAAACCCCGCAAATAAGAGGATTAATTTCAAATTTAACATGCCTGGAAATAAATATGGCCCTTCTCTGCATCAAAGCACTAGCGTGGCACCATCATTGAATTCAGAATTGCAGCAAATTATGACAATTATTACCCTGTGTTTAGCCTGAACAATAATTATTGATAGAATTTCACGGCATTTTTTGTGTCCTGACCAAATACCAACTTGGGTAATGTCTGCTTCTCTAAACTCCCTTTGCAGTTTTCAGTTGGAGCTATGGTTCCCCACTTCTAATGTAATAATGAAATTACATTATTTAGAGTAGTTTTGCTCTTGAATCAGCTCCCAATATTAAAATCCAAATCTGCTGTTTTCCATCTAGAACTGAATAAAAACCGAAGAAAGCTATTTGATCCATCAAATGTACGTGCCTCATTCCTGGAAGGTGGAGCTAGTGGAAGACTGCCACGTCAGTATCACTCAGACATTGCTAGTGTCAGTGGTCGCTGGTAGCACTAAATTGTGGCTCACAAAGTGAATTGTAAAGATGGACTTGCCAATCCTGTGGACAGCTTTCACTGCACACCACCCTCTGCACTTTGGGAGTTTGGGTATCAAGGACCAAAGCATTTTGTCTGCACAAGTACTTGTGCCAAAAAAAAAAAAAAAAAAAAAAGCGAGAGAGCGAGAGAGAAAAGACACTTGTCTGTCATTTTTCAGAACACCAAATGTGGATTATGTTTTACTCTTGTAGATTGGACAGCATTTGCAATAATGATAATAATATAGGGTTCTTTGTTTAGTATTTTATTACCTATAACTATAATGTATGCACTGAATTTTTACTTTGTTGAATGAAGGAAAAATGAAGAGCTGGGATGCCAGAGAGCATAACTTTTGGTTTTATCAAGATGGAATTTTCTGGTACTGCTTAAAATAATTATTGAGGTCTTTCTGCACTTTACATGTTCTGTTTTCTTATCCTGTGGGAATTATTTTTCTCTTTCATTTCCATATAAAATATTGTATTGGCACTAATCAAATTTTGTCAGGTGATCCTGCAGTAGTCAAATCTCCTCACTATAATGGTACTAGGAATCAGTTTTATGTAGATTTTTTTTCTATGAATATGAGGAAATGTTCCAAAATCAAACCACTTGCAAGTGGACCAGTCCTATTATCTCTTTACCACGCAGCCTAGATCTGCTTACAATGAAACTAGTTCACTGTAACAGATACAATGAAAGACCAAAATGGACCTTGCAATATTAACCCTTTGCAGTCGTCATATTTAACTGCTGCCTGTAATGCTAAAACTGATTTTAATGGTTCTTTCAAAGCAAAGGGCTATTTTTAGTATACTGCCACTAACGGACATTTATTTATATAAAACTTTTCTTTTTAGATTCTATACACCTATAATATGCATCAGTTTAAACTGAGATCTACTAAAGATTTATGGTAGAAAATGAAAGGCATGAATCAAACTAGAGCCCTGGGCCACCAGTTTGATTAAACAGACAACTAATCTAATTTGACAAGACAGCACTGCTGCCATTTATTATGTGAAGCATATTACTTACATGACTATGCATGCAGCAATTAAGCAACATTCATGAAATAGCTGTAATAGCATCTCTTTTGTTTAATTTAGATTTGTGATTGTCAGCTATGGAAGTGTTTAAAACTCCAAGGTGAACTATTTCTGGAAGAAGTTATATTCAACAAAGTGTCCGTGTTATAAATGGCTAGAGCTAACTATTGCATTCTCATACTGTGAAAGTCCAAAAAATCTGGCAATACTATTTCTGTGTCTTTTCAGATGTCTTGTTATGGATTGATGAAGGGTTCTCGTATAAAGAAGGAAATCATAAAGTGCCTCTTTTTCTGCAATGAAATATGAAGTTTCCAAACATTAATTTGTTGAAAAGCATTCCCCTAGGAAATAGTGTCTTACTTGTACTGTAATGTATTATTTATGTTCAGTGTACAAGCCTTTTAAGATGGACATAAACCACTGTCAAGTGCTCTTAACAGAAGGCATTAGAATAACCATTTACAGTAGTTGGTTTTTATGCAAAAATGGGGTGAGAAATAGTTTTGACACTTTCTGTGTATACATCTTCTAAGGTGAGAAAAAAAATTAGTTTGAGAAATTTGCACACAAAGGGAATTTTTAAGAGGTAATTGCTTTGAGGACTTAGCTGATGAAGCAGTAATAAAATGACCTGTTGCAATTAGCAAAAATTAACTGCTCAGTGTGGGGTTCCATCATATCCACTTAATGGTGTATAGTGGAATAACTTTCACTGCAAATAAAATAGCAGCTAACTCTTTCAGTGTTTAATATTGCAGGACAATGCAGTTTGCAAGCACAGAACTGTAAGCAGCAAAGTTGTGGCCAAAGTCTATGAACATATTGGATACTTGTGTGTATAATTCAGTCATGCTCAACTTTATCAAACAACTATGGAAGCTTAAAGCACTGATCCTGGAAATAATTGCTCTTCTGCTTATTTTTATACTTGTGAGTAGTTCCATTGACATGAGACTTCTTACTTGTTTAAAGTTGAGCACTTGTGGGCTTGCAAGACCTAGGTTTGAAAATCAAGTCTTATATGAACTTGTGTGTTTTAGTTTTACATAATATTTTAAAAGTAGATTAAATCTTTAGCAAATCCACTTAGACATTTGCCTACTTAAACACTTTACTTCAGCAAAAACTCCGCATGTCACATTCTTTTATTTTTTTCATACGTAACATGCAGTTTGACAGTATTATATCTGAAAGCTGAAATGCTTACGATATTAAGTCGATGTGGTCTTTTGCTGAGCAGTGCTTATATCATCTATTACCAAAGTGAAGAATTTCCCAGTAATAACATTATTTTCAGTAGGGCTGCACACAAAAAACACACACTGGAAAACATTTTTCTCACTTCTTTTAATTCCATGAAGGGAATATGACAATGCAATATACAGTGTTGTCAGTGTTGTATTATGCACAAAATATTTGACTTGCTAGATTAAAATGTTAGTTTTAAATCTGTGCCTTATAGTGACCAGTTATCTGTAAATATAGAGCAGATACAGATTGTATTTTTGTGGGTTGTCCTTTTAGTGATTTTTTTAAATGAAAGGTGGAATTAAAAATATTAAAAATGGGAATTTTTTCAAAACTAATCAATTGTTACATGGAAAAAAAATAAATGTATGTAACCCCCTGGTATTCTGTTTGGTAAGTTAAATAGTTTTTATTTAGACCCAGGTCCAGATATGGTTGCATGTTAATGAAACACCAAAACTATTCTCCTCATATTGAAACATGCATTTCTTTTCTGTATTTTCCCACCATGTTAGCCATTACTGATTGTTCCAGAATTCGTTTTATATCATAAATGGTGTTTGTCTCTGGCTTTTAATTCTGAATTCTTTTGAGGACAGTAGTGACTAAACAGGTTGTAGTGTGAACTGATTTGGGTTATCTCAAGTCCAGTTCTTAATAAGTTGTAATGGCTTACTCTTAGCTTACGAGAGCTAGGTTTTAGTTTAGTTTACTTATTTCAGTCACCAACAATTTTAGATCTAGTCACCAGGACTGTTCATTTGTTTCTGCATTATGGCCTTTGTAGTATCCCTGACAATGAAGAAGAGACAGGACTCAGCTGTAGTAAGCAGCAGGTATTCTTTATTTGGGATGCTAGACACAACCATTGTAGCTCTCTCTAGCTTGCAGACTGAGGAATATAGCCTTGGTCTGCAGTGTGTTAGTACACAGGGTGCATCTAAGCCCTGGCTCAGATTTGACAAGCATGGAACAGATTACTGACTACACTGTGATCCTAACTAGGGTTGCTCTTGTCTTTTGAATTGTTTAATTATATTAAGAGAAATTAGCCATGAGGCACATACTAACAGCATTATTATAATATGTAATATATGTTTTAATCACCTATGTATCAATCCCAATGACACCCTCTGCAGAATGCACAGGCCTCGGTGCCCAGACATGATGCAACCCTACTGTGGGTTGCTAGTAGTACAGAATCTTCTGCACACCTTACACATCAGAGTTAATTTAATCTTCTATTCCTCATCTAATTTCTTTGAATCCTTGACCCCAGATATGGTTTTAGTACAGTAAAGTCAACACCGTTCAGATATTGTATTCATACCCCTCAGTGGTACTTTCTAAAATAGGTGTAAGAGGTTACATATATTTGTGTGTAGAGATACATAAATTGTGTGTATATGTGCATATATATATATATGCTTAATGTTCTCAATGAGTAAAACTTTTGAAAAGGTGCCTACATAATAGAACTTGGGATTCCCTTGGGGAGGTGCTTCCAGTGCTCTCTGCTCAAGAAATAACCTAGGACACGGGCCATAATATATTAAATATGTAAAAGCTTCCTTCTGTGATGAACATTTTTATCATCAGTTTCTACAATGTAAATACAAAACAGTTGTTATGAAAAATCTGTATGAATTCCTTATTGGATCTATTTCAAAACTAGCTCATGCACAAGATGCTGTGAACATCTATAAATATGTTCTTTCAGCTTTCTGACTTTCTCCATGGTGAAGCTGGGAGAATTTGGACAAAAGTTGGACAGCCCTTGGAAAATTCGGATAGCCCCTTGAAAATTTTCAAAAGGGGGGGTTCTCTTGGAATGCTTCGAACTCCAAAAATGTGGAATGAATTTATTCCATACTGTTCAGATAGTCAAATCCATACCCCACGAGTGAATGGTATAAATTCAGTGATGAACATTTTTGTCTTCATCGAAAACGAAAGTGGTGGTTAGAGCCGTTTAACTTCAAAACTCAGTTCAGTCTTAACCATGCTGCTGCTCCTCAACACAGATAAAGCTCATTTGGTTTTTTAATGTTTTTTAAATTGTTTGTTCAACAGAAGACGGGTTCTCTCTCAAAAAACGATTGCATTAGAAATACCAGTCAGTACGATGTAGTTAAAGAAAAAAATCTTGCCATTGCAGAAATTATGCAAGTTATGTCTTGTCAATGAGGTGGCAAAATTTGCAGATACAAAACTACTCAAGGTAGTTAAGTCCAAAGCAAATTGTGAAGAGTTACAAAGGTAGCTTAGAAAACTGGGTGACTGGACAACAAAATGGCAGATGAAATTTAATGTTGATAAATGCAAAGTAATGCACATTGGAAAACATCCCAACTCTACATCTGAAAGGATGGGGTCTAAATTAGTTACCACCACTCAAGAAAGAGATCTTGGAGTCATTGTGGATAGTTCTCTGAAAACATCCACTCAATGTGCAGCGGCAGTCAAAAACGCTATCAGAATGTTGGGAATCATTAAGAAAGGGATATATCGAGGTGGGCAAATGTTTTGGCCTGAGGGCCACATCTGGATGGGGGAATTGTATGCAGGGCCATGAATATAGGGCAGGGGCCTGGGGTGCGTGAGGGTGCAGGAAGGGGCCCAGGGCAGGGGGTTGGGGCACAGGACGGGTGCGGGGTGTACAAGGGGGCTCAGGGAAGGGAGTTGGGATGCAGCAGGGGGCTCTGGGCAGGGTTTTGGAGTGCAGCAGGGGGCTCGCAGCAAGAGGCTGGGGCACAGGAGGGTGCGGGGTGTACAAGGAGGCTCAGGGTTGGGGTGTGGGGTGCAGCCCGGCGCCGCTTACCTGGAGCGGCTCCAGGGTGGCAGTGGGGCTAAGAGAGGCTCCCTGCCTGCCCTGGCCCCGCTCCGCACTGCTCCTGGAAGCAGCCGGCACCTCATTCCTGCGGCCCCTGGGGGGACGGGAGGGGCGGGGTAGAGGGCTCCGCATGCTGCCCTCCCCTGTGGGTACCTCCCCCGAAGGTCCCATTCACCGCGGTTCCCTGTTCCTGGCTAATGGGAGCTGTGGGGGGCGGTGCCTGGAGGTGAGTGCAGCGCACGGAGCCCTCTTCCCCATCCCCAGGGGCCGCAGGGACGTGGTGCTGGCCACTTCCAGCAGCGGCGCGTGCCCCTCGGCGACACGGGCGTGGCAATCCCACGAGTCGGATCCAGCCTGCAGGCCATAGTTTGCCCACCCCTGGGATAGATAAGACGACAAAGTATCATAATGCCTCTATGTAAATCCATGGTATGCCCACATCTTGAATACTGCATGCGGATCTGGTCACCCCAATCTCAAAAAAGATATATTGGAATTGGAAAAGGTACAGAAAAGGGCAACAAAAATGATTATCTTCCATATGACGAGAGATTAATAAGGCTGGGACTTTTAATCATGGAAAAGAGATGACTAAGGGGGAATATTATAGAGGTCTATAAAATCATGACTGGTGTGCAGAAAGTGATTAAGGAAGTGTTATTTATTCCTTCACATAACACAAGAACTAGGGGTCACCCAATGAAATTAATAGGCAGCACGTTTAAAACAAACAGAAGGAAGTATTACTTCACACAATGCACAGTCAACCTGTGGAACTCTTTGCCAGAGGATGTTGTGAAGGCCATGATTATAACAGGGTTGAAAAAGAATTAGATATATTAATGGAGGATGGGTCCATCAATGGCTATTAGCCAGGATGGGCAGGGATGCAAAACCATGCTCTGAAGTGTCCCTAGCCTCTGATTGCCAGAATGGGCAATGGGATGGATCACTTGATGTTGATTCCCTCTGAAGCACCTGGCATTGGCCACTGTGCAGAGACAGGACACTGGGTTTAGATGGACCATTGATCTGACCAAGTTTGACCATTCTTATGTTTTCTTAGGTATGCACCTATTGACATAGTGCTATTGTATTTTTAAGGTACAAAATTTTCACCCATCATTCATGGATTTAATAATTAGGTGTAAGTGGTCACAGTAATCCTGCATTGATGCACAATAAATGTGTTTATATAAGGGGAAGTGAATTATCTAATGGCTTGTCTTCATGGAGACACTCTGGAAAATTAATCCAAATTAACTAAATGTGTGAATTTAAAGTGAATTCAAAATTAAAGTGAATTTAATTCAAGTTAGCCAATTAAGATTAAATCAAATTAAGGCCACTTCACTTCTGAATGAGTGTCCCCCACATGGGTTTACTGCAGTTAAACTTACTCACTTTAAAATCACACCTTTAGATAATTTGGATTAATTTTCTTGAGTGTCCATGTATAGGCAAAACTTTAATTTCTTTAGATGTACTTTAGACAGATCTTTCACTCGTGCATTTTGGATTAAATCTTTTCCCCTCTGAAGTTTTTGGGAGTTTTGCCATAGACTTCAGTAGGACCAGGATTTGTCCCATAATGTACTTTTCATCTAATATATTTTCTTGCCAATCTTGTAGCCACTAAATTCTGAACAGCTGTATAGATGCTTAGTGTACCATGTGCACAAGGACCTCAAACTCTATACATTTCATTTATTTATGCTTTTCTGCAATTGGACAATATAATTGTAAGGTTTTGTGCCTAACTTTTATTTTATGTATGGTGCCTCTGATAATTGGCGCATGTGTAGTCGGGTTTTTTTACAAGCAGAAAATTTATTTGCAATCAAGATGGCGGACTATAGAGTGTTATGGCAGGAAAATTTTGTACAACAAATTAATTTTGCAAAGCCCTGAAGAAATTCCCACTGCAGCTTTCACCACTGCAAGGTTAATCCATGCCATTTCCATTTGATATTCTCTTTTATGAGGGGTTTTTAATGTAGCTATTTGAATTTGCTTAGCGCTGAAACTATTTTTATTCTTTATTGTAGCACTTTGTTAATAATGAAATCATGCTCCAGTACCAATACAAAAGAGAATAAATAATTTTATAGTAGCAACACAACCCACAACCAGCCTGTCACTTGGATCCAAAGGCAATGAGAGGAAGTTTACGGCTTCAAGGATACACAGAAAGACAGTTTTGCTAGTGTGGATCAAATATAAGAACACTATTAAATTGCTGCAACTAAGCTTCAAAAGCTGCTAGAGAAGATAAGATTATCCAAATAATCAGAGACTTGAAGCTAAGTAAAACACTGCAGATAGTGTCCAGTGCGGGTAAGGGATTTTTTAAGCAGCTGTTTTCTGAGGTAACCATGAGCATGAGACCTGGGAGGTTTCTGGCATTGACTCTGCTGGTTTGCCGAGCAGGGCAAGTCCTAAGTTTAGCCCAGGCTGAGGCACCCCTTGTCTGTATCCTCTTTCATCCTCGCAGGGGGAGGGTGGTTGCATTCAGTTGGATCCCGGAGGCCAGATTTATGGGTTTAGGATAAGGGCAGCCAACCTCCTTTCCCATTCCTAGTTTGACTTGAGGCTGGTTTTCCCTGCAAAAGACTCATAATGCCTAGCAGTTTTGGAGAGGGGAGTTGCTGCCATCGCTTGATATAAAGTGGCAGCCTGCGGTTTATATCCATCCTCTTCAGTGTTTCATTCTCCTGTACAATGAAGAAGAGATCAGTTATAGCATAGGACTCCGTATGTCAGTTTATCCAGTTACCTTCCAACTTTACATTAAAATAAAAAAACTTCTCTAACCAGGGCTTACACGTGAGCAGTCTGGTGTAGAAAAAGTTTGAGAGCTTGGTTGTGAGAATCAGATGAATAATAGAAACAGTTTTAAAACCTCAACTAAGCAGTCACTATCTACTGAGGTCCTTCATCACTAGTATCTGAACATCTCCCAGGCATTAATGGATTTTATCCTCACAACAACCCTCTGAGATCGGGAAATACTATTATACCCATTTTATAGATTGGGATCTGAAGGACAGTATAGATTATGACTTGCCTGAGGTCACACAGGAAATCCATGTCTCAGCCAGTCCCAGGCCAGTGTTCTAGTCATTAGTCCTTCCTGTCTGTCATCTCTTCATAATATACACTAAGACTGTGTATTGCTGTTAGCTCCTGGGTTGTGTCCTGTGTGCCTCTGTTCTGTCAGCTTGGGAGAGCAGCTGGGAAACTCCAGCTACTAATTCCCAGAGGATCAGTGGAGAATCCTCATCTCGGGAATGTGCTTCCTCAATTAGACTTAGGAAGAACTGCTTTTTCTCTCTCTCTCACTTTTTGTGTTTGGGATGTGTTGCAGGATCTATTTATTTGCTGAAGCTTTTTCTGAATATGTGGTGAGCGCTAGGGGTTTGGGATTTTTTTTCATGTGGGGAGTTCTGCTTTTAAGTTTACTTTTTGTTCTTGTTTTTAATATTGTAAATGATCCCAGAGGATGTCAATGAAAGCATATATTAAAAATCTAAATAAAAAAGTAGGACAGTCATTTGTCACATTTGTTTCCACTGTGATATGCCAATCATAAGAGGATACAACTGTTCTTAATTAGAAGAGATTTTTCCTCCCCCTTTGAAGAAGAAAAAGTATTGAAAAGGCAGACTCTAAAGTTAGAAAGTAAGCTTCACTTGCTGTTCTTATTTCCTGATAGTTCATTTTATTATTGGCTAGTTAATAAATGTTTACCATCAGCAGCAAACATACAATAATGGGGAAGAAATAAATCATAGCTTTCAGGCAAATAGAGCTTTCAAAAAAGATGTGCCCAGAGCAAATGTAATATCCTATTAATAAGCAGCTTGGAGTCCTTCTGGGCCTGTGAATCCAACTTAAAAGCAAATTTTTAGCTGGCCTTACTTCATTTGTTCTGATTTTGTGAAGTGATTTGGAAAGGGGTTGCTACTATAAAAGGTATATATACAATCATTGTATTACATTTTTCACATCCTTTACAATTACTTAGAGAAAATGTTTTGAAAACTCCATGGAATTACTGAAATTCCACTTAAAGAAATACAGAGTGAATATGTCTGTACCTAGGATTTGAGTCATTGTGGGCCGTAGCCATTAAAAAACAAAAAGAAATATCCCCAAATCTTCAATACTAAATAGAGTCAAAGTAGAGAAGAGTTACCCTCAACAGCAAATTTTGAACTGAAAAGTGTTGCTTGTGACAATGTAGTAGAATATTAAATGTTAGTTAAAAATCATTCCTATGTCAACAGTTTTCCCACTGTACTCAAGTCTGTAAGAATGGAACTATTCACTCTGCAGAGACATACATAACAATCCCAGATGTTGTTTAAGCAAAACATCAAGAAAGATAAATAGCTTGTGATGGAAATTACCCAGTTTCTGCCAAGAACTGTTGAAACTTCATGGAAACTAACAGACAAAAAAGGCAGAACATAATAAAGAAGCAGTTATATAAAAGCTGAAAACTTGCTGTTTGTAACAATACATGATGAATGTTGAGGAAAACACTGTTCCCATTAATGTAATAATCCAAGAAACATATGAATTAATAAGGATTATTATTAGACTATTATAAAAGGCATAAAATTAGTGACCTGTGAAAGAGGAAAGGTTTGGAGGGGGCTGCAACTTCACGTTTTGGTGGGCTAACGGAAAATGCTAAAATGGAAACTAGCTAGGAAAATGGAAGCTGACACATGCATGGACAGTGTAGAACCTACAGGGAAAGGGGAGTTTACTACTTATTACCTGAGAGCTAATTGCTGTATTTACTGTTAAACAGTAGCGATATTTTAGCAACTAAGTATTACATAGGAAATTGTACAGATGTCGAAAAATCTCTCAGGGGGTATAATTGGCGAGAGCAGAAACAAGACTAATTTTAATTATATTCTGCTTAACCTCCATATGAATACTAAAACCTACCACAAATAGCACATGAATGTAAGAAAACAAAATAAGATGGAAACAGGGCAAGTAAAAGTGTGAGAACAGTAAATTGTGACTGCCTTGAATATTCTTTCTACCTCTATCTGATAATACATTTTAGGATGTCAACAGTAAAGTCACATTTACCTCTGTACGGTAATGACAAAGTAGCTCCTGACACTGTCCAGTTAGGACCCCTATTCTGACATATAACTTGGATGCAATATTGTACCCTGGAAATGAAAGTTCAGCGCTACAAAAGCTGATTTTTCAAGTCTTGTAAAGTAATTTCTGTTCCAACATCCAGAACATACTGACCAAACTCACAACTTAGAGTAAATGTTATGAGGTTACTGACTGTTAAACTTTGTTTGGGGGCTGGAGGGAGATGGGTTGCCACATATTCACCTTGTTTGGGCCAGTAGATATCTTCACATACAAATCATTTCTGATGTTCCTACAGTATCTGTTTCCAGCAGAACAGCAACAAGTTGCCAACTAAGTAGAACCTCAAGATATCTGCCGTGTATACAGGCTGCTCTTGTATATTGTCTCTAGCAAAGAGTTACATTCTATCTTTACTGAAACTGGTTGCAGACTCTCCAATGTTGAATCAGCCCTTTTCTTCCATCATATGTACATCCTGCCTCTAATCTTTGAATGTTAAGGACACAGCTGTCATCGCAACCACACACAGCTTCATGAACTTTTTGCTTGTACAAACGCAATGTTGCCTACTTTTTGTTTGAAGTGATTAACGAGGACAATGTCAAAAACAGTTAGCAACATGGATGAAAACTTTCTAGGATGCTTTTTTTTAATGTGATTAAAAATAATGACTGTAGATGAAATAATGCTTCTGGCAATACTAGTCATCTTGGCTGCTGGTGTTGTCTGCTCACCTCTCGTGGATTTTGGCTCTCCCATTATTGGCTCCGACTTTCTGCTTTCTCTTGGTGAGCAGTCAAGTTTCAGACAGACACTGGTGGGAAATTTTAGAGCCCTTTAAATATTCAAATCAAGATTAAGAAAGCAGAGATTAGTGTCAAGGTGCCTGATGCATGACTTGGAGCACTCCAAAAGTATCAGCAACCAAGGTACCGATGCTGATGGTAGCTGGTTGCCAGGGTGCCAAATGAAAACCATGTCTGTGTAAGTGCAACATAAACAATGCCCCCTCTGGTTGTAAGTACATTTCTGGTAGGTGTCGTTTTCTTTAAGTATCCAGTTATTCTTAGCTGAAAGTTCGTTAATGAGAGGGCATGTTAAGAAGGTATTAGTATGTTTATTTTGTCATAATAAGTAGTATCTGTCCTTTGCTCTAGGTACCCCTTGATCCAATTTAAAAATAAAGTTATGTAGACAGACTCCTGCAAGGAGACCCCCCCCCTTTGACCAACAATCATTTATTCATAGTGAGCATAATTGCTAATGGCTGACCACCGGTTTTTGGACATAAGGGGTTTATGCTTACTATGAATAAAGTCTTTGCAGTGAGGTGTAAAGAAAATTAGTAACAACGTGGTTGCCAATAAACAGGGTTTGTAAACTGTTACCATGTTACCAGAAATTCCCCAGTTTTTCCTGTAGTTTTAATGGGAAGCAATTGTGGTATCTTACATAGCAGTGTGTAATGATTGTTGTTAAACAATCCCTTTTTAATGCCAACTACTGAAATGCAAAGGTATCTTCCTTGCTTGCTTCCTGAATGGCTGCAATGTTTATACGGAGGCATAATTCTGAAGACTACTATAACCATCTTTGCATTTGTGCACTTCCATAGTAACCGGCCACTATCCTCTGGAACTGCTGCAGTTCACCACACTCCAGAGCTGCTGAAGTGAGAGAAAGGAACAATGAGAACAAGATCATTTGATAATCTAATTCATAGTATAATTTTCTGCTATGTAAGCATGCCAGAGGAAGAAAGAGAGAGGGTGTCTCTGGCTTGAACAGTATTGCAAATCAAATTACATTTTAGAAATCAAATTTATGATGTATTACAACAATCTGTAACCCTCTACCCACCCACCCCCCCGCCCCCCGCGCGCACACACGCTTTTATTACCTATGGCTGCAGAAGTGTTAACTGGCAACTTCATCTTGAATAGTCTCTTAAATATGTGTTAGCTACTTATGCTAAATAATCTGTTCCACCTTGTATTTAGCTATGATGCTCTGAATGCCTTTCCCAGACCTGAAGAAGAGCCCTGTGTAGCTCAAAAGCTTGTCTCTCCTACCAACAGAAGTTGGTCCAATAAAAGATACTGTCTCACCCAGCTTGTCTCACACTATTCTAATAGTGGTCTTGCCAATGCATACAGAGGCAAGATCACTTCTTTACTTCTGCTTGATATTCTTCCTTTCGTACATTCAAGGATCTTATTAGCCTTTTTTTGCACTGCACTGAGAGCTCATGTTGAGGGGTTCAATATGATGAACCCATGAGTTGTTTTCTGAGTCATTGCTGTCCAAGACAGTGTCTCCCACCCTGTAGTTATAGCCTGCATTCTTTGTTCCCAGGTGTATTATCTTGAATTAGATTGTATTAAAAACACCGTTTGTTAGATGGTGACCACTTTGCCAGACGATTCAAATCACTTTGTAACAATAACCTCTCCTCCTTATTGACTACTCTATAAATATTTGTACCATCTGCAAACTTTACCAGCAGTGATTTTATATTATCTAGATTGTTGATTTTATAACCCTCATGATGTTTAATCATTACATTATGAATCCTTAAGCTTGAAGACATGTTGTCTTTTGATCTGGTCTGAAAGCCCTTTTACGGGTGCATTTTTACATTACAAAGTTTGAGATACAGTATGAAACTTTAATTCAATACCATATAAAAATGCCTTCTCCTTTAGGAAGTTAGGCAGAAGTAGAGTATTGAGATTATTTTTTTAAGACTGGACAAGTTGTTTTAACTGAATATTTTATGTACACTAGATAGTGTACTGTATATAGTTGCAACCCATAACAAAAAATAATCCATGCTCATTGTTTCTTCTTGGCGATTTTTTGATTGGGTCTAAGATTTTCTGAAGTTCCCAAGAGGTGGCAGGAGCCAAATGAAGTCTTCGACAGCGACAGGGAGGCTGTTTTCCTGTAAATGTTATAATTTTTTCCATAGCTCTGCACTACCGGAGTTGCATAAAAGAGTCAAAGAGGTGAAAAGTTTTCTCAGTTGACCTCTTTTATAGCTATTCACCAGCGCAATTTTTCTGTAACTGGATTCTGTAGTGAAACGGATGGCCCATCTGCTTGCTAGTAAAGTGTGTTTAGAAACATATTTTGATTTATAGTGACCCCCCCAAGCCAAAGTTAATAGTGGCAAAGTTACTGTAATTGTGTGTTCTTCTTTTGAAGCTTTTCTTTATCACTGGCTATTTTTAAATCCAGATTAGATTTCAAACGGGAATTAATTCAGGGAAGTTTTATGGCCTATGCAGAAAGGCACACTAAGTGACCACAGTGGTGCTTTCTGGCCTTATAATCTATTAATATACTTTTTAATAAGGAAATCTTCTAGCACATTTCTTTCATCTCTCTAATTACATTGAATATTCTACAGTATAATGATCCAAATAAAAAAGCAGGATAGCACAAAGATTAAAATGAAGAGTTGGTGAAAAAACAAGTGGAAGAAGGTCAATGTTTGAGTACTGCAAGAGCTACCATGATCTCTCTCATACAGAGCCAGCGCAAACATCACAATACTTTGCTTTCACCATTAGTGGTAGGTGTAATGACCAATCAGTCGGTGTCAGAGTCAGCATATACTATATATCTCAGAATCTCTTGACCAAGTGAAAAAGGGAAAGAATTGAGAGTCTCTCTATCTCTGTGGTATGTCTGTACAGCAGCTGGGTGGCTGCTTCCCAGCACAGGTAGACAGACAGGCTAGCTCTGATTAAGTTAGCGCACTAAAAATAGCAGTGTGATCACAATAGAATGGGTGGTGGCTTGGGCTTGCCACCAGATTACAAGCCTGCCTGATCCCCTAGGTATGTACTCAAGCAGCTAGCCCGAGCTGCCACTTGTGCTGCCAAGGCCACGCTGCTGTTTTTAGAGTGCCAGCAAGCAGAGCTAGAATATGTCTCCCAGATGCTGTGTAGAAGTACCTTTTGGGAGCCCAAAGCACGTTTTATGAAATGTCATCAAGTCAGTGACTTCAGGAGGTAGAGAACTTTTCATGACGGCTACATCAATTTTGTGTCACTTATAAAGAACTGGGGTGAAATCCCAACCCCAATAAAGTCAAAGGGGAAACTCTAGACTGCAGTGGCCAGAATTTCCCCCCTGGTATTTAATAAAGAAGCACTCCTAAATGTTTCCTATCCCTGATAGGGTTATAGTTAATGAGCGAAACCTACGTGTGGCATAAAAACCTCCATCTGAAGATCTCGACACACTTTACCAACATTAATTTAGCCTCACGATAACCCCTCAGGTAGGCAGTTCCCCAGTTTTACAGGTGAGGATTTGAGGCCATGAGATTTAGTAGCTTGTTCTAAAATCTGCACTTAGGTATTTTCAGGAGATGGGTGAGGTGGCCCACTCTATTAGGGGCATGTCCTCTGCTGGTGCGAATTGTCATAGCTTCATTGAAGTCTGTGGACTTCAGTATGTATCAGTCTGGATATGCATCTGCCTCGGTAGCTCTTCCCAAATCCCAATGGTAGCATTGGCAAATTCTAATGAAATAGCTGTGTATTTTGGAATGAGAATATCTCAGTCATTGTCTACATTCTAAAGAAGACATTTTATTTACTGCTAGATTCCATTTTGTGTGTGTGTGTGTGTGCGTGTGCGCGAGCTGGATTTGGGGAGTTAGACTATGTGTACCAGTCCCTAACACTGAGCATACATTGAGAAACACATTTATTAATATTCTTCTTCTTCTTTATTTGTGATGTTGTAATGCTTAGGAGCCCCAGTCATGGAGCAGAACTCCTGTGCTAGGAACTGTACAAACACAAAATGAAAAAACAGTCCCTGCCCCAAAGAGCTTACAGTCTGAGTGTTAGACAAGAGATAACAGATGGATATAGACAGATGGGGAAGTATGAGGAAACAATATTGCCTAAAGAGACCAGTCAGACTCAGGGTGGGGGAAGCAGAGTGAACAGTGCTATGGCAGCAAACTTCATGTTAGTTCCATGATGTGGTTTTTTTCAATGGGTTTACTTATGAGGGGATCAAGTAAATGGAAGGAAAGGGAAGAAGGACTTGAGAAGATGGATGAGGGAAGATGTGACACGGCACAAATACTACAGTGATACGTGTGGTATAAAAACCTATACAGAATAGAATAGGTGTGGAGTGAAGCTGCAGTGAAGAAGCACTGAGGGAGAGGGTGGGAGAAGGAGGAGGGTTGGAGCAAACAGTCAATCAGCGTATGACACAGAGTCTCTGGTGGGCTGCTCTCTGCAGTTTTTACCAAAGGCCACATGGTGAAAGGGAAGTGAGACAGCATGTGGATTGTGGATTCTGGGCCCACGGGGACCTGGGGGAAGGGGATGGGGACCCCAGCTGGGCCATATTTTACCCTGTCACCTCAAGTGCAACAGTCCCTGCTTTGGCTGCTTCTGGTCTTACTGGCTGTATTCTCTGACATGGGAGAGCAGATTTTTTTTTTAACCTTTCGCTGTTCCCACTACAATGCTGTTAGTCTTAATAGATAATCCCGGACATGGGGGGGGTGTGTGTGTGTGGGTGTGTGTGTGGGTGTGTGTGTGTGTGTGTGTGTGTATATATATATATTCTATAGAACTTTCTGCAAATTCTGCCCCTTGCCACAGAATTATGCTCTAGAATCTAAACTCTCATTTAAAAAAGAAAAAAACATTGTTTTTAGCCTTCATGGCTGTGAAGTCAACGTTAAAAATGCAGACTGAGTGTAAATGGAGCACTATTTCCTCAATGTCTGCAGATAGCCTGAAACAATAATCTCAAGAGAGTGTGAACTGACCCTTTCACCTCAAATGGGTGTTAACTCAAAATCCTAAAGATGACTCATATATATATTTTTGTTCATGATTTTCTAGATTTGAAGGTCAAAAGGATACTCTAGTCCAGGGGAGGGCAAACTTTTTGGCCTGAGGGCCACATCAGAACTGTATGGAGGGCCGGGTAGGGAAGGCTGTGCCTCCCCAAACAGCCTGGCCTCCGCCCCCTTCCACTTCCTGCCACCTGACTGCCCCCTTCAGAACCTCCCACCCATCCAACCCCCCCTGCTCCTTGTCTCCTGACTTCCCCCTCCTGGGACCCCCTGCACCAAACCGCCCCCCCCACCCGGGGCCCCATCCCCTATCCAACCCTCCCTGTCCCCTGACTTCCCCGACCTCAATCCACACCCCGGGACAGGCCCCCCAGGACTCCCACGCTTATCCAACCCTCCCTGTTCCCGTCTCCTGACCCCCCCCCCCCAGAACGTCCACCCAATCCAACCACCCCCTGCTCCCTGTCCCCTGACTGCCCCCCAGGACCCTCTGCCCCTTATCCAACCCCCCCGGCTCCCTTACCATGCCACTCAAAGCAGCATGTCTGGCAGCCGCGTGGCCCAGCTGAAGCCAGACATGCTGGTGCGCTGACTCACAGAAGCGCGCAGCCCTGCCGCCCAGAGTGCTGCCCACGTGGCGGCGTGGCTGCAGAGGAGGGGAGCAGCAGGGGAGGGGCCAGGGTCTAGCTTCCCTAGCTGGGAGCTCAGGGGCCGGACAGGACGGTCCCACGGGCTGTAGTTTGCCCACCTTCTCTAGTCTGACCTCCTGCATAACACAGGCCATGGGACTTCCCTGAATCGATTTCTGCTTCAAATCCTACAGTTGTGATTAAACTACAACATTTCTTTAGAAAAACATCCAATCTTGATTTTAAAATTTGCAGTGATGAAGAATCTACCACACTCCTGGTAAGTTGTTCCCATGGTTAATTATCCTCACTGTTAAAATGTGCACTGGGTTTCTAGTCTGAGTTTGTCTAGCTTTAACTGCCAGCCATTGGATTTTGTTACACCTTTGTCTGCTAGATTGAAGAGCTCCCGGTTATCAAATTTCTGTTCCTCATATGAGTATTTATAGACTGTGATTGTCACTCCTTAACCTTCTCTTAGAAAAGCTAAATTGATTGAGGTCCTTTAGACTTCCACGATAAGGCAGGTTTTCTAATCCTTTCATCATTCTCGTGGCTCTTCTCTGAACCCTCTCCAATTTATCAACATCCTTCTTGAACTGTGGACACCAGAACTGGATGCAGTAGCAGTACTAGTGCCAAATACAGACATAATATAACCGTCCTACTCCTATTTGAGATCCCTCTGTTTATACATCCAAGGACCACGTTAACCCTTTTGGCCACAGCATTGAACTGTGAGTTCCTGTCCAGCTGATTATCCCCTATGATCTCCAAGTCTTTTTCACATGACTGATGCCCAGGATAGAGTTCCTCATTTCATTGCTGATTATTTTAGAAACATCCAACCAGTCTGTTTATCCCACTATTTAAAATTATTACATCCTCTCTCCGGCCCATACACAGTTTCAGTACTTATTTAATTGGTACAAAAATTATATGTAGACAAGCCCTAAATTCCAAAAGCCCCCACTCTGCCCCCTAGCCACCTGCTAATCCTCTAATTTCCCTGACAATATCTACAATGCATGTGTGACTGAATTCTCAATACAAAAATCTGTGGCCTACTGAAAACTCAAAGGGAGCAGAATATAAAAGTTTTAATAGCAAAATAAAGAACACTGGAGTTTATGCACTGACTGTATTCTTATATGGATTTTAAAAACTTTATGTAAATTAAGCTGCTGCAGAATTTCTCTTCTAACTCACCTCGGTGCTGCAGAAAGCAGGAAGATTGCCGCAGAGTTTAAATTCAGTTTACTGTGGCTGGTAGTATGACAGTAAAAATGGCTGGAGTTTACTTAGTTCTAGACTTGTGTTTGATAGTGAAGGTTTTGCTGGGGGAAAAAACCCCATTTCAGCACAATAGGGCTTTTAAAATAATGTAATTGTTCTGTTGTTACAGTGCTCTGAATTTTTAAAAAAAGATTTAGGTTTTGTCCGTAACTCAAAGAGAGAGTTAAAAGCCCATTTGCAGGAGACCTGTGCTTACCACAAAACCACTTGTATGTTACTGTCTTTTCATGAGCAGTACATTGGTGAACAGATGCGATGAAACCATATAATAATTATTCTACTTTGTATTACTGTCAGGGCTGGGAGCCCTAGTCATGGACCAGGAGCCAATCGTGCTAGGCGCTGTGCAAACACAGACCAAACGGATAATCCATGCCCAGAGAGCTTACAGTCTAACTGTGCAGACAGGTTTGGGGTCACAGGTGTCCATATTGGGCCACAACTAGGATGCTAATAATGAGGTTTTTCCTGCTAATATAATTAATTGAGAACATAGCATGTTATTGTGAACTTTATTTAGAAACAAACAGCAACACTATCCTATTCCAGGGCTAGGTTTGTCAACTGTGTTTAAAAGTACATGACTCTAACACAAGTATTCGCAAAACGGGGGGAGGTGGAAATGAAATCCCTCCATTCCAACGTATGGTTCTGGATTCTGCACAAACTGAGAAAGTGAATGCTTCGTGCACATGTGGTGTAACAGTTCCGTATGTTTTTAAAGTTCAGAAGCATTCTACACTGATGAGGTACTGTGATATAATCAGAGCTCAGCTCTGGAGAAGAAATCGGGCATTATTCACATGCATCATGCAAATCAATAGTAAAAGCGGTCACAAGTAATCTTTATTTCCCAATCTTTGATTATTTTGCTACATTTTTTGTGCAAACAACAGCAAACATTTACATTTTAAAAATAATAATTTTAAACATCTGATAGAAGGATTGCCGTATGTTTAAAGTCACCAGTACTAGTGCGAGACATAGAGTTAGAGGCAATAGCAGAGGGCAGAGAGTTTCCAGCAACAGGGCTGGAGCTAGGCAGAGCTTTCTCAGCTCCCCTACTGTGGCAGCAGATGGAAAGGTTGGCAAGAAGGGAAGATAGTGCTTTGATAGTATGCAGTACTTCAGAGGGCTGGCTGCATTGGATGAGTTGCTGATTAGCTACATTGAGGTAAGTGCATTAACTAGGGAAGAGAGGAAGAACAACAAACACTGTCAGGATGAGGGGAATGCCAGAGATGTGCCAAAGTGGCCACAAAAATGTAACCAAACAGTTAATGGTGTTTTGAGGGTTTTCCCTGCTTTTGACCCTCTGTAACTTTTTCCCAGGCCAGAACATCAGAATCATGGGTTTCCATTAACTGAATAAACAAAAAAACGTGCATTTCAGCTTTCTGTAAACTTCTGCAAAACGTGTTGAAGTTTCAGAACTTTGCTGTGTCTTGAGGCTCTGACAAATTGAACGTAAAAGAAATAGTGGAGTGTATCTCTCAGGGAATTACTTATTCATTGCATTTAACATTAATTGTCTGAGCCTCCTGCTGATGGCATTATACTGTAATTTGAGTAGTAAGGGAAGTCAGTATTAAAGAGAGAGAACCCATTTCCCATTTCTGTTTCAGAGAGCTGTCAAAACCAGGAGAAATATTTTGTGAAACATTTCAAAATATCTAACTTTTCAATTTTGCAGCATTGTTTTGTTTTGTAAAACATCTATATTGTCAACTGAAATTTTATCAACATTGCTGCATTGCCATCTCTCATGATTTTATCAATAGTCATAACATTTAGTGTTTTTTAAAGCCTGAGCTCCTGAAATCAGGTGATTCATGACAGTCTCAAGGTAAGAGTAAGTTTATAGCCCACATAGTTGAGGAGAAAAGCTTTAGAACATGATCCCTAAAGGGTTAAAATAAGAAGTCAAATAAAAAGACCCATACTCTATTGTTTTAAGTCAGGGCTGCCAAGTGATTAAAAAATTAATTGTGATTAATCACGCTGTTAAACAATAATAGAATACCATTTATTTAAATATTTTTGGATGTTTTCTACATTTTCAAATATATTGATTTAAATTACAACACAGAATACAAAGTGTACAGTGTTGTATTATTTTTGATTACAAGTATTTGCACTGTAAAAAACAAAAGAAATAATAGTTTTCAATTCAATCTCTTTCATGAAAGTTCATGAATTTACAAATGTAGAATTATGTACAAAAAATCCCTACATTAAAAATAAAACACTGTAAAACTTTAGAGCCTACAAGTCCAATCAGTTCTACTTCTTGTTCAGCCAATCGCTCAAACAAGTTTGTTGACATTTGCAGGATATAATGCTGTCTGCTTCTTGTTTACAATGTCACCTGAAAGTGAGAACAGGCCTTTGCATGGCACTGTTGTAGCCGGTGTCACAAGATATTTACATGCCAGATGTGCTAAAGATTCATATGTCCCTTGATGCTTCAACCACCATTCCAGAGGACATGCTTCCATGCTGATGATGGGTTCTGCTCGATAATGATCCAAAGCAGTGCAGATCGACACATGTTCATTTTCATAATCTGAGTCAGATGCCACCAGCAGAAGGTTGATTTTTTTTTCTGGTGGTTTGGGTTCTGTAGTTTCCGCATCAGAGTGTTGCTCTTTTAAGACTTCTGAAAACATGCTCCACACCTTATTCCTCTCAAATTTTGGAAGGCACTTCACATTCTCAAATCTTGGGTCGAGTGCTGTAGCTATCTTTAGAAATTTCACATTGGTATCTTCTTTGCATTTTGTCAAATCTGCAGTGAAAGTGTTCTTAAAATGAACAACATGTGCTGAGTCATCATCTGAGACTGCTATAACATGAAATATATGGCAGAATGTGGATAAAGCAGAGCAGGAGACATACAATGCTCAACCAAGGAGTTCAATCACAAATGTAATACGTTTTTTTTAACGAGCGTCATCAGCATGGAAGCGTGTCCCCTGGAACGATGGCTGAAGCATGAAGAGGCATATTAATCTTTAGTGCATCTGGCACGTAAATATCTTGTGACACCAACTACAACTGTGCCATTCTATCACCTGTTCTCACTTTCAGGTGACGTTGTAATTAAGAAGTGGTTGGTGTTATCTCCCGTAAATGTAAACAAACTTGTGTCTCAACAATTGGCTAAGAGAACAGGAAGTAGGACTGATTGGACTTGTAGGCTCTAAAGTTTTACATTGTTTTGTTTTTGAGTGCAGTTATATAACAAAAATACCCCTACATTTGAAAGTTGCACTTTCATGATAAAGAGATTGCACTATAGTACTTGTATGAGGTGAATTGAAAAATACTATTTCTTTTGTTTATCATTTTTACAGTGCAAATATTTGTAATAAAAAATAATATAAAGTGAGCACTGTACATTTTGTATTCTGTGTTGTAATTGAAATCGATATATTTGAGAGTGTAGAAAAACATCCAAAAATATTTAATACATTTCAATTGGTATTCTATTGTTTAACAGTGCGATTAATCACGATTAATTTTTTAAGTTAATTGCATGAGTTAACTGCGATTAATCGGCAGCCCTATTTTAAATATTTCACTATAGTGGAGGGCCTTGACTCATGATTTTGAATTTTGAGGGGTTGTCAATACTGCTAACACAAAAGTCTATCTGAATATTAACACTGCCCTGTTTGAAAAGACACCATGGAAGATTTGCTGCTGTCCACTTCTAAAGCTTTATCAGTTTGGAAAGGTATTTTCAAGTTTCCGTTTGAAATAGAAAATAAAGTTTTTAAAGGGATTGTAGGAATGGCATATGTGAAGGAGCAGTTCCAAGATGGTGTGCTAGTATTTCACAGCTTCTGTGGTATGGAGTCAAATGGGAGGTGTGACGGATTGGTATCACAGAAACCCCCTTGGGTCTGCCACCTGATGTGCCAAGACTACTTCTGCCCCTGCTTTCCTGCCTTTTCCAGCTTGGGACTCCAGAATCCTGTCTGGTTTGAGCCAGACCCGCTAGCCTGCTGCAAACCCAGACCCAGGTCTGAACCACGTCCCCTAACAGCTGTAGGCTTGCCGGGAAGCAGCTTAGGAAGTGTTCTTGCCTTTGACACCCAGGTGCCCAACTCCCAATGGGGTTCAAACCCTGAATAAATCCGTTTTACCCTGTATAAATCTTATACAGGGTAAACTCATAAACTGTTCGCCCTCTATATCACAGATAGAGAGATATGCACAGCTGTTTGCCCCCCTCCAGATACTAACACGTACTCCAGGTTAATTAATAAGTAAAAAGTTATTTTAATAAGTACAGAAAGTAAGATTTAAGTGGTTCTAAGTGGTAACAGACAGAACAAAGTGAATTACCAAGTAAAATAAAATAAAACAGGCAAGTCTATGTCTAATCACACTGAATACAGATAAAAACCTCACGAGTTCCAGTAAACTTCCTTTTACAGGCTATGGTCCACCTAGCCTGGGTCCAGCAATCACTCACCACCCCTATAGCTATTGTCCTTTGTTCCAGTTTCTTTCAGGTATATCTTTGGGGGGGTGGAGAGGATCTCCTTTTAGCCAGCTGACGACAACATGGAGGGGTCTCCCAGGGGTTTAAATAGACTTTCTCCTCTGGGTGGACACCCCTCCCTCTCCCTGTGTAGCATCCAGTTACAAAATGGAGTTTTGGGGTCACATGGGCAAGTCACATGTCCATGTACAACTCAGTTCTTTACCAGCCAAGCCACATTCCTGGCAAAGCTCAGATGTGGATTGGTGTCTGCAAGTTCTATTGTCTGTTAAGTGTTTCTTGATTGGGCACTTAACCTGCACATTCCTTTCTCAAGAAATACAACCAATATTCATAACTTCAACTACAAAAATGATACATGCATACAAACAGGAGGAATAGATTCAGTAGATCATAACTTTTACAGAGATATGTTACATGGCACATGTAGCATAAAACACATTCCAGTTATATCATATATACATTTATAAACATCTCCCCATAAAGCCTTATGGGGTACACCGTCACAGGAGATATGTGTCCATCACATCTTTAAAGTAGTACCAAGGGTTAAAAAACTTCTAATGTCTGTAAAGTATCATAGAATCATAGAATCTCAGGGTTGGAAGGGACCTTAGGAGGTCATCTAGTCCAACCCCCTGCTCAAAGCAGGACCAATCCCCAATTTTTGCCCCAGATCCCTAAATGGCCCCCTCAAGGATTGAACTCACAACCCTGGGTTTAGCAGGCCAATGCTCAAACCACTGAGCTATCCCTCTCCACTATAGTAGTGCTATAGGTGTCAAATTTGGGTCATACGAACAATGAAAAGCTCCCTATAAATGTCACTGTTTTAATAATTAAAGAGACAGATTTATCCTACTTCATCAAACTGTCATAGTGGAAGCTGCTTTGTGTCAGTTATTAGCACAATATACTTGCATCTGAATTAAGTCACATCTGAGGATGGTGAGCTGTGAATTGTATTTTGAAATCCCTCACTGAGCTGTGAGATGACAATTCTGCCCAGAGGCATCCATCTGGAATCTTAGAAAACCATGAACCAGATGTATTTCATAAGAGTCTGGAAACATGCCACATAATAACTTTACAAAACACAATTCTGGCTGAACTAATACCTTTCATTAGGTCAATATAAAAATGGTAGATATTTAGCAATTCAAAGCTTCTCTTTAAAAGATACCATTAAAAAAAACCACACACACACATTTTAAAGGCCTGTCTCTTCCTTACAAGTATGGTTTAAGAAAATTGCCTACTGCTTATTGAATCTTATATCTTTCTTGAATTTCTCTGATAATTAAGTGGAGAAATACTTTTAATGTTACCATACTATTTTAAAAAGTGGGTGTCTTACAGAACAGAAAATTAGATGCAAGTTAAACATATTTATGGTGAATATGTATAATTGATAAATAATTCTTTCTGTATATGGTTCATATATTATAGTGAATTATTTCTATTTTCCTCATCTGGATCATGTGATTTTTACCATTTCAGAAAGGGATGTAGAAGGGTACAGGTGGATTTAGGATAACCAGTGTCTTGTAGTTTATTTCTGTGGATGACATTGCAATACTGTAAAGTGCTGAATCGTTAGCCCGAAGGAGCTCTTCTGAGAAATGGTAGATATTTTTGGTCTCACCATTGTCCTCGTGGGTACACCTGCTTATTGCCAATTCTCTCTATGGTACCATGAAAGCAAAATACAGTGCTGGATACTGAAGATTTAGTGTAAACTCCTGTTGCTCCTGCTGCTTCTTGTACTAAGCTTTAAGGATGATTAAGGGAACTAACATCCTGACATCAGCTTATTTTTTTAAAAATAGTATAGTCTCTCTTTATTTAGTGTTGTTTTTTTTCTGAAAATACAGTGGACTGCTTTGGCTGTAAATCTAGGGTTTTAGTAAGGGTTTTCACTGTATGCTGCTGCTACTTTTTATTGGAAGTAGCAGAGAGGCTTGTAAGTTCATTGATGTGAAGAGGAGGATCCTCCTGAAAATAAATCAGGTGTAGCCTTTGTGATTCCAGGACTCTAGGGGAGGAGGAAATTTCTTGTGACCACAATACTCAGATAGTTTCCAGATGATTGTTACACAGAGTTGCCATCTCTCACAATTTTATCAACAGTCTTATGGTATTTAGTGTTTTTCTTACAGCCCTGTCCCCTGGAGTTAAGTAATTACATGAGAATCTCAGCTTTTTTCTTTTAAAGCAAGTTTCTATCCCTGGTGGCTGTGAATAAACATTTGAATACACGACACAGTGCACCCTAGAGGATCAAAATGCAGAAGGCAAAAGAAAAGAACCCAACATTTATTATGCTTTTTTTTTTTAATTTCATGAATTTAAAATCAGTCGCACGAGTTTTGAGGCCTGACTTGTGATTTTTGAATGCTTAGGGTTGGCATTACTGCACGGGTTCTCAAACTCCACTGCACCACGGCGACCCACGTCTGACAACAAAAATTACTATACGACCCCAGAAGTGGGGACCGAAGCTTGAGCCTGCCTGAGCCTGACTACCCTGGGTAGGGAGGCCAAAGTCCAAGGGCTTCAGCCCCAGGCAGGGGACCTGTAACCTGAGCCCCACCCCGCAGTGCTGAAGCCCTCGGGCTTCAGATTCAGCCCCAGGCGGTGGGGCTCAGGCTTCAGGCTGGGCCCCAGAAAGTCTAAGCCAGCCCTGCCATTCATTAAAATGGGGTTGAAGGAACGAAAACGGACACTGTGTAGAATCAAGCACGTGGGTTTATTACGCTCAGCGCTGGCGGAGTGTCACTTAGCTCGTGGCTTAGAGACACTGTCAATCATTTAATTACAGCAGGTTATATTGAATTTTACCATGGGCGGAGGGAAGAAATCAGGGGCAGTTTTGAGCCCCGGATAGGCTCAGCTAACAAGACAAGATAACACAGAAGCCAATGGTCAAGAGGTTACATCATGTCTCCGCCCATAGTTTCAGGTTAACATATGATTAGTAAACAGGTGTTTTCCTTTAAACAATCTATATAACGATTTAAGTGTGTTAGTTAATTATAAAAATATGTAGATATGTTGAATCCTGGTTTAGGATCCATATGAATGGAGCAGCTTCCTTGATTGTTCATTCGGTATATATATATATATATCTGGAAATAGAAAAAGAGATCATTAAAAGACATGTGGCATAAAGTTATAAAGCTGCTTTGTGTTTGAGAACCAGACACTGACATCTGTGGGGGTAGTGGTAAGAAGAACCTCATGATCATGTGCCTGGCCTTGGACTATCTAAGACCCTGGATTCTCGTGTGAGGAAAACATCATTATCTTCTCTTGAAGAGAAGTGCCCCTACGTTTTCAAAGGCTGGGGCTCACAGCTACGTGGTCTATTTGCAGTTGAAGATAAACACCCCAATTATTTGCTTGCACCTGGGTTTCTGCTAATCATCCTAAAGAAAAACAAGGTTACCTCATATTTGTCCAGTTCACATGTCTGAGCCTCAGTCTTTGACCAGACTCTGGACTTTGGGCCTGTCTGATTATTAATTTCTGGCCCTTCAGGGTCATGACTCACAGTTTGAGAACCGCTGCTGTAGAGAACTGGGAATGTAATGGCAATATAACATTAGGTCAAAGACTTGTGTATCAAAGCAAGTGACGGCACAGTTGTAATAGAACTGCTGCCTGAATCCACCAATCATTATGGGCTAGATCCACAAAGGGACTTCGGCATTGCAACACTTAGCATTACAACACCTAACTTCTAGGCACCTTGTCACCCAGTGGAATCCCACAGCCGTGGGTTTGGCACCTAGGGTCCTTATACCGTGCATGAGGAGAGTTAGGCACCCAAGAATTGGATTCACAGAAATCAGCATACTGAGCAGGGGGCTACCTAAGCTAGCCAATAAGAAATGCTGAGGAGAGGGTGTGGCCTAAACCCTGCCCCTCCAGAGGACCTAAGTGCTTAAGTCTTTCCCAGAGGGAGGCACCTACCTCTGCTTGGGATTCTCAGACACGAAAACCTCTCCTGCAATTAGGCACCGGAAGAATTTTTTTGGTAAGAAACAGTAGTGGGCAGGGAGTAGGTGCCCCCTTATAATTTTCAGCCCGTTGGTTAGAGCACTTCCCTGGGATGTGAGAGCGCTAGCGTCAATTCTCCCCTTGGCTTGATCAGGCGAAGGGATTGGAACTTGGGTCTCCTATCTCCCCGGTGAGTGCCCTAACCACTAGGACATTGGGTATTGTGCACGAGGGCTCTCTCAATCTATCCTGCTGAAGCTGTTCCAGTGTGTATCAATATTCAAGTAGTCCCTGGAGGCGGTGGACTGGAACCTAGATCACCCACCTCCCAGGTGAGTGTACTACCCACTGGGCTCTAGAGAAGTTTTCACACTCGGTCTTTGGTCTAATGAATATTTAAGAATCAGTGGAACAGCTTCAACAGCAGGGCTCTGCCCTAGAATACCCTGCAGTCCAGTGTCTAGGGTACTTGCCTCAGAGGAAGGGAGACCCAATTTCAAATTCCTTCTCCACATTAGGCAGAGGGGAAGTGGAACTGAACTCAGGTCCCCTGCATCCTAGGGCAGTGTACTAACCACTGGTCTGAAAAAGTCAGAAGGGTGGGGGTACCACCACGTTCTCCCCACAGCTGATTTACGTGGGGTTAGGCATGCTCAGAGCAGACAAGATAGGCTGGGAATACCTAGTTTAAGGATCTTGCTGTGTCGTAGGCATGAGACAGGCATCTAGACTGCGGTATTGTGCACTCACTTGCGCACACTTAGGTGTCTAGTAGACTTTTGTTTTCTACAGAGTTAAGTGGTAGCTGAGTGGGGTTTTTGAGAAACTCAGTGGTGCTTAAATGTTGGATTTAGGGGCCTAAGGCATCCAGATGCCATTAGGAATCTCTGTCCTTTTGTGGATGTGGTCCTATGGCCCTGTCTACTAAACACTGGCCAGGAAAGTGATGCGACAACGTCACTACTTAAATCATGCTTAAACACAAGTGCTGCCAGTTTCCCTTGTCAGGAAGGCCTCACCTTGCTATCAACTTGTATATAAAATAGTTCATATCTAGCAAAAGGAGGGCTGAGGGTTATCAACTCTGACTCCTAGTCCTGCCCTAAACACAGTTTGCAAAGTCTTTTTCTTTTGTGTGCTTAACCTGGCATAGAGAGTGTCTCCCTTGAAACCACTCCCCCTTGGCAAGGTATCCAATCAGAACCAATGTCCAACTGGAGTCGCCCCATCTGGGATTCCTTGGCCAGACAAAGGGATTGCTCACTCCCAGCCACCATGTCTTTAAAACAAAACACAGCAATATGGCGACGAAGTAGTACCCCACCCAACTACTAGGGTTGTTGCAGCAGTTCTAGCTAAGCCTCTCAGACCCCAATGTTAATCTCCTCCCGCCCCCGTGTGGAGCTATTAGCTTACTTGCTCCATGCATCAGAAGAAGTGGGTTTTTTATCCACGAAAGCTTATGCCCAAATAAATATGTTAGTCGTTAAGGTGCCACCGGACTCCTCGTTGTGTTTGTGGATACAGACTAACACGCTACCCCTCTGATACTTAATTTCTTTAACATCTTTTACTACATAAATGAATTCTGAGTACAATTCTGACTGACAGAGTTAGTGTTACCTTTTTAATTTTTACAATCTGCACCAAGGATACATGTAAGCAAGTTGTATTGTCTGACTGGAATATTAAAGACAGGCCCAGTACATCCTCTGTCCCTGTTCATTTGAAAAATGATAGGGACACTTCACTCTTCAGAACTGGAACTTGGGCAAAATTCTTCTGAAGAAGAGCAGTTGTTTAGGTTAAATTATTAAACTCTGAACATTTAAAATATAAAATCTGAAGAGTTTCCTATTCTCCTCCCATGGGGTGATTACAGCTGTCCGAAGCAGGATGAAGTCAACAGAAGAAAGCTTTTGTCTTCCTGTATCTGTATGCTGTCTAGCTGTAGTAATTTCACAAGAATAGGAATGTGTTGTGAGTCTTATGGCTCCTATTACATTAGGAATCCTCCCACAGCATGGGCCTTTCCAAATATCCCTCCTGAGTTAATGGAATGCGAGCCTTTCAGCTGATTCCTTGTGGCCTTCAGAAATGGGCTGCAATCACATGGCCTGAGTGGTGGTACTAATTATTTCTACTTCTCTAAAGGAGACAGAATTAAAAAATAACAATGAGCTAGTTATCTTCTGGAAGGAACTCTCTTCCATGCTAAAGCATGTGACAGGATAGCTTTTAAGAGGCAGCATTTTTAATAAATAGAAAGTGAATACAGGCAAAAGAGTACAAACCTTTTGGGAGGTAGATGAAATATTCCCATCTTTTTGACCCGATTCTTTCACACAGACCGTGAAAGGTCCAATTAAGAAAAGACATACCAGAAAAGATTAAAAAGCAAACAAACCCATAAACGGAGGGGAAAAAAGTATTCAGCCTTTTCCTGAGGGCTTTAATAACCCTAAATATGGTTTTAAAGCATTTCACATTCACACACTGGCACAAGTGCATTATGATCATGGCCAGTTTCCCTCCCACACATGTGCAGTCTCAAAGGTAATAGGGCTCTGAATGCTGGACAGTTAATGCATTGTAGGAAAATCTGTTGGAGACGGTTGCTCTTTGTTGTGAGGTGCTTGTAGTTCAGGGCATCATTTCAGAAAAATTCTTGGGGGGAGGGCAAAGTTGTGTCAGTGCCCCTGCTTCCGCCTCCCTGCTGAGACTGGCTGCTCGTGTGTGTGTTGGGCAGGGGGGTGGCGGGTAGGGAGCAAAGGTTAGTGGACCTGCCCCATCCTGGAGGTTGGCAGGGAGGTGGCAAGCTGGTCCTATTCCAGGAACAGGGTGGGAGAGGGGGGTCACAGCTTACCAATGGCTGACCGAGGCAGGGAGTGGGGCCCAGCTCTCTCTGCGCATAGCTGTGGCCCAGATGCAGCTGCTTCTGCATTCTGGCTGGCTGGTGGGGAGATGGAGGTGGTGACGACAACGTGGCACTTAGGAGCCCCACCCCACCCCACCCCACCCCACAGCAGCCTCCACCAGCCCAGGGGAGATAAGGCAGCACCAGCTGGTGAAGCTCTATGAAAGGTCGGGGGCAAACTAAGGTGGAAGGGGGAAGGCTGGGCTTTGTTCCCACCCCACCTCATGTAGCCCTGTGGTAGTTTATTAATATTTAACACACTGTCATGAAAAGTACATTTAATAGACAACCTTCTGGCTGCCTCTTCTGTTGGCTTTTGTTATTGGCTGGGATTTGGCAATTCTTCATCAAAGCTGAATTTCTCTTTTCTGTTGCCATTTCTGTGGTGGGGATGGGAAAGTCTCGTACAGCGCAAGGGGATGGCGGTCAACTCTGGACCTTGCTGCATGGCATTCTTTCCATTATAACATGATCTCAAGAGGAGCTCTGGGAGAATGGAGTGCAATTTGTTCCTCTGTAGCTGGTTGCAGTTAAAGAAATGCTGTCAGCTCAGAAATTGCATTTTTTTAAAAATTATTGCGTGGTTTTAGGCTGGGGTTTTATTCAGGTTTGCAGCATTTTTCCTTATGCAAATTTTCATGCCGATAAAAGGTTTTGAAGCCCACACAGCCTAGTACTTGCTGCTCATATGCAGAGCTCCACCAGGCACATGCAGTATAGAATCCATGTACATTCTGTACTGTCATGGTGTTGGTTCTTTCTCCTCTCCCCCTGAGAGTCCACTGCTTCAAGGAGGCTGATTCCTCCCTCCTCCAGGACAGAACCCCCCAACCCACCTGAAGACAGGGAGCAGTTGTTCAGAGAGGGGGAGGTCTCAGCCTGCCCCAAAGGGCTCCCCATAGCAAATGGCTCTTGGGAGGGTGGCTCCTTCCACTGCCACCCCACATAAGGGCAGAATTGCAGTGCAAGAGGGTGGGTCCATGGTGTGTGTGTGTGCACACCTTGGGTCCTAGATTGCATTCATTCAGCTGTGGTCTGGGACTTGGGCCCACGCCAGCTACCCTGCTGGTATCTGGGCTACATAATGCAGCAGAGAATCTAAACCATCCTGAGCCTCCACCCCTAAAAAAAAAAAAGTATTGATAATATGATTTTTAAAATGAAATAAAAAGGGAGAAGAGGGTGTGAAACATCACACAGTACACACTGGATTTTTCTACATAGAACTGTAGTTACCAAATCCTTTCAATGAGACAGATTTGGAGATTAGCACTCACAGCAGTGGAGTAAGCATATAATATATTGGCTACATGTGCATATGTAACCCACTGGTGAGTCTGAGTGCTTCTCTGTCCACTCTTTCTAATCTATAGGCCATGATTCCTTTACAGACACCAGCTATGGAGCTTTAGCTCAAGCAGGTCCTTAGTTTAATCTCTGATGTGTCAGCCAAGATGCAGACTGTCTATTATATATAGCTGATATAATTTCTTGATTTCACTGTAATGATGGCTATTTTTATAATTTAAAATGTAAGCCCCTGAAATACATACATCAAAAGAAATTAGAATAGCCCAGTGAAATTCTCCAATAACATACCGACCACATAGAACTCTCTCAAAAAGTATATACCATATAGATTACAAAGTAGAGATGTTTTTTAATACGCTGACCTTGCTCAGTCATAAATCTCCAAGAAACAGGACTGCAGTACTTCAAACTTTTCAAAGTTGTTTAATTGATATGATTTCCTCACCCCCCCCCCGCGTATATTTTCCAGGGGTCTCTGAGGTCTGAACAGTATTCACTTTGGTTAATTTTGTTTACTGATTTACAATTTCTACCAGTGTTTTGGCATTCCTCCTTGCTTCAAGTGTAAATTTAACCCTGGTGGAATTCCAATGAAGTTAACATTTATAACCATGTGGATTTCCACCAGAGATGAATTTGTCCTCATCTGTGTGTTTTTGTTTTTTTGAATGTTTGGAATGTTTTGCAAACCTTTAGTAGGAGCATTTTTGGATCCAGGATAGGCTCCATGCAGACTGTTACTCAGTTACTAACTCCTTGCTGCCCAAAGGGACGACCTTAGAGCATTCCTGATATATAAAATCACCACTTGCCCTTCTTCAATACCGTGGGGGAAATAACTAGCAACTGCAGACTCCTAACACCTAAAATGATTAATAATATTATAAATATGTTTTATTAAATGTTGGAAATGTCACCACGTTAGCTCCAGGGGTGGCTCTGGAGAGGATACCGTGCCTTTAAATGGAATGGAATGCACGTTGGAAGCTGAGTTTAGAGACAGGAAAAGGAAGGAAGAGCTGAGCTCAGAAGAAGCAAGCGTGTGGCTGCAAAGGCACTCTTAGACCTGCCCAGAAATAGTCAAAGGAATCTTTGAGGAAACTCTTATAAGGGTGATACCCCTGAAGACACACACACACAGGGTGAGTAGCCAAAAGCAGAGAAGGAGGGGCAGGGCGAGAAATGTTTTGTACTGCCCCACCCCACCAACCTGGGGAGGAGGAAAAGACCTTCTCAGTGTTTCAGAATAAATAAGTCACTTTGGGTCAAGGAGAAAAATAAAGCTGTTCCATGGACAGTAGAGCTTGCCCATTAACTTCAGTGTACTTTCATACAGTGTACTGTACTTGCTAAGTATTATTCTCCAAGCTTCTTTGCAAAAGCTAGAAGAAATTTGCTCTCATGATATTGGCTTCCTAGTTGTGCAGAAAGGAGCCCTAGTGACATACTTGCAGGGCTGCTTGATATCCAACCACCCTGAGCACTGTCAGCTTCTTGACCCTGAGCCACAAAACCATTTCTGTTCCAAGATAAAACCTGCATGATATAATGGTAGGTAAGAGAGGCTGAATCCTGTCTCTCCTACGCCTTAATAGCAAATCTTTCTAAAGTCATCTCAAGCATGGGCGGCGGGTATCATTGACTGGAGAGGCTGTGCCTCTCAAAAGCCAGGCGTGGCCACACCCATGCTCTGCTCCCAGACCCCTGCTTCCTGCTCAGCACGACTCCACTCTCCCTGTGGGGTGGCCCTGGCTCAGGCTGCTGCGCCAACCGCCCTCCCAGAGCTCCGGGGTTGGGGGTAGCTAGCCTAGCCGGCTGTGGAAGAGGGTGCTCTGGCCCTCGGCAGAGGGTGTGGAAAGGGTGGAGCCTTGGGCGGAAGGGGCGGGGCTGGGTGCTAGCCTCCCCCAGCCGGTGGTTCACATGCCTCCCATGATCTCAAGGTGTTTCTGTGGTTAAGGAACAAACTAAAATGTCAGTTTGAGGAGAATATTGTTCGGGTGATAACCTTTCCACATAAATGTAAATGATCCCAGCATTCCACGGCTGTTGTTGTGGCAGACAAAATAGAGTCCCAATTTAATTTAACATAACTCTTTATAATATTAGGTACTTTCATAACTTACTATCTCTGGTAGTTGCCTGTTTAATGTCCCGGTCAGTATAATAGGAATTATTGTGCCCAGAAGAGATATGCGGGCTCTCAGAGTTGACTCCATTTACTCTGTATGACAGTTAATTGGTCTGACAAAATTTCTAATATAAGGCCTGGTTCTTAGAAGTGCTACGCATTTGCAAGTTACCTTGAAACCAAAGGGATTTGTAGGTGCTCAGCATTTCTCAGGATGAAGGAAATCAGGGCTTTGCTTAATACAAGACAATGACTTTATACTCTCTCCCTGCTTGATACCCTGTCATGCTGTCCAGTTACAATTTCTGGTGGCTCCAATGCTATATTAATCAGCAGTGAAGATAACTGATAGTTTAATAGGGCTCCATTGGGATTTTCCTGTACAGGGCTGCAGTACTAGGGCTGTGGCTGGCATTGCTTTTATTTAACATCCAAATGGTTGGATTAGAAATTGTGCAATTTTTTTGATTCAGCCTTTTTCTAAAATATAAAACAGGAGAACTGGGCTGCAGTGCAGGGGCAGCACTTTTCAGAGCCATGTGTGTCTGCTTAAAGATGGACAAAAAGGCAGGCTTACAATCACTAAAGGGGCCACTAAAGCTGTGCAACATCTGACTCAACTGTTTAGATGCTTGATCAAAACAAACGACCTTACACACCACAAAGGAAAGAGCAGATGTAGTGGGACTGAAATGGCAGGCACGAAAGAAAAGTCATACATCTCGTATGGGTGATCTGTGCGATGTGGCAGTGATCACTCACACCTTCCGCCTTCTGACGTGCCCAGACGCCATGGTGAGGAACATCGCAGAAAGTGCCATGCGGGATGTCATCAAGGAGTGAATCACCAGGAGCCCCTCCAACCAAGATGTCGCCACCTACCTGAGCGGCTCTCAGAAGGCAAATTTGGAAGAGACAGGGGAGACTTTGCTTTGCTCTGGACTCGTGCCCACACTGCTACACGATGACTGGAGAAGCGTATCGGCTGCCACTGGATGTGGTGTGAGGAACGCCCGGAGCTGGGAGTCCTGGTACCACAGGTGAAGAACACAGACCATACAATCCTCACTCCACCATCCCCGAAGCGCCAGCCAACTGCAACCGGACATCATCATCACCAACGAGGACCGGAAGAAGATCATCATGGTGGATGTCACAGTGCCTTTTGAGAACAGGACCCCAGCCCCCCATGATGTCCGAGCTCGAAAGGTGGAGAAATACGTCCCTCTGGCCGACATCTTGAGAGCTAGGGGTTACCAGGTTCAGACACACGCACTAATCATCGGAGCATTGGACCCCAGTAACAAGCAAGTGTTGCAGGAATGCGGAATCAGTCAATGCTATGCTCATCTGATGTGGCAACTCATGGTGTCGGACGCCATTAGATGGTGGAGGGACATCTACATAGAACACATCACTGGACATTGGCAATACCAGGAGGGCAGAGCTGGAGAGTGGATATGAAACACAGTAAGGAAAGTAACCGAAAGACTTCCCTGATAGATTATATTTCCTAAATGGATAACCTACCCTAATTCTTAATTACTGAGGGACAATCTCCATTCATTGATATATTTTGCTTTCCACAACCAAATCTCTGTACAACTTTTCATGAGTGATGTACCCGAATACATGGATGCTAATATCTAAACTGTATTCTTAAATTTATTCACCTAAATTTGGGTTATTGCTGATTAAGTACTCTATGTATCATATGACTTTTAAAAACAAAGTCTGTATTTGTGGATAATCTAAGCACTATACCCAGATGTACAGACACCCTTTTCTCAACCTATGTATTACATAATATTTTTACATTAGCTTTAATAAAAATTTTAACTTTAAAAATATTCAAAACCTTGGGCACTATTAGCATTGTCTAGAGCCATGCATGGTACAAGCCAGTGACTCTCAACCTTTCCAGACAACTGTACCCCTTTCAGGAGTCTGATTTGTCTTGCATACCTCCAAGTTTCACCTCACGTAAAAACTACTTGCTTAGAAAATCAGACATAAAAATACAAATGTGTCACAGCACACTGATACTGAAAAATTGCTTACGTTCTCACTTTTACCATATAATTATAAACTCAATCAACTGGAATATAAATATTGTACTTGCATTTCAGTGTGTGGTATTGTGATACAGCATGGCCAGAAGGCAGCAGGAGAGTGATCTAGGATGAGTAGAAGCCTTATTCCCTGTAGATTAATTAAAAGCACCTGAAACCAATTAGAGCACCTGAAACCAGTCACCTGATAAAATCCCCCTGCTTCAATCAGCCGGAGGAGGAGTTGGAGCAGAGTGAGGAGGAGTTGGAGCAGTTTGGAGGAGTTGAATCAGAGTGGTTTGGTGGTGGAGCAGAGAGCAGATTGGAGGAGTTGAATCAGAGTGGTTTGGTGGTGGAACAAAGAGCAGTTTGGAGGAAAGTGGAGGAGAGTTTTGAGAAGTGCTGCGGTGGGCTAAGAAGACCAAGATTCTAGGTAAAGGGACACCTGGCTTGTGCAGAGGAAGGCAGGAACCCACAAGCTGAAGGTCAGGAGAGGGAAGTAGCCCAGGGGAAAGAATCACTGGTACAAGTGGTTCACCTGCTATCATAGGGCCCCTGGGCTGGGACCCGGAGTAGAGGGCGGGCCTGGGTCCCTCCCTCTCCACTCCCCTTCCCTGGGATACTAGTAGGATAGCTGTTACCCCAGTTCAGGGGCAAGAAATGGCACCCTGAAACCCCCCCACAAGAAGAGAAAGTGCGGGACCCATCATAGTAGTGCCGGCAATTTGCCACAGTATATAGAGTGTATGGTATATATATAGAGAGAATAGAACATAAGGACATAAGAGCGGCCATACTGGGTTCGACCAAAGGTCCATCTAACCCAGTATCCTGTTTTCTGATAGTGACCAATGCCAGGTGCTTTAGAGGGAATGAACAGAACAGGTAATCATCAAGTGTATAAATAAGTCATTGCCTGTATGAAATTTTAGTTTGTACTGACTTTGCTAGTCCTTTTATGTAGCCTGTTGTAAAACTAGACAAATATCTAGATGAGTTGATGTACCCCCTGGAAGACCTCTGCGAACCCCTAGGGGTATGCATATCCATGGTTTGAGAACCACTGGTATAAGCCACATAGCACTGCCAGCAGACCTCAATCCTGAACTGCATCCACACTTATTGCATACCAAACTGTGTGCTGATTTTGTGCTATGTGCCAGTAGAGAGGACGAGACCACTTAACTAACTTTCACTGGTGACCTCTATAGAATTTGAACCCAGATATAATTGAGCATACACCATGAAATCTTACATTTATCCACATAAAATCAAGGTGCAAAAGGCTGAACTTGGTAGTGTTGGTTCAGTGACCAGAAACATCAGTAATAAAACACAACTGCTCTGACTTTCAAAAGTGCTGAGCACCTGGGTTGAAGGTCTAGTGCTTTAGGGACTGGATTGAGACTCAGGAGATATAGCTTCCATTCCTGGCTGTATGCCATATGTGACCTTCGGCAAGCCATAGGCCTCAGTTCTTCCTCTGTAAAACATTAGTTTTCTTCCACTCTTTGGTCTATTTAGGCTGAAAGCACAAAATGTTTTTAGGCCTGGTCTACACTGGGGGTGGGGTGGGGGTGAGAGGGAGAGGATCAATCTAAGTTACGCAACTTCAGCTACGTGAATAACATAGCTGAAGTCAACGTACTTAGCTCTACTCACCGCGGTGTCTTCACTGCGATGGGTCGACTACTGATGCTCCCCCATCGACTCCGCCTGCGCCTCTCGCTCCAGTGGAGTACAGGAGTCGATGGGAGAGTGCTTGGGGGTCGATTTATTGCGTCTAGACTAGATGCGATAAATCGACCCCCACTGGATCGATTGCTGCCCGCCGATCCGGCAGATAGTATAGACATACCCTTGCTATATGTTTATACAGAGCCCTAGCATATCAGTGCCTTGATCTGGGCTGGAGACCTCTGGAGGCTACTGTAATAATAATAATAATAGTGCTAGTAGATTTTTTTTGAATAGTAAATGGCTTTTTTAAACAAATGAAAATCTGGGTGACATTCTACTTCATGTTCTCTGCTAGATCTAGATTAGAGATAGGTCTGCACTGCAAAGTACTGGTCCAGATTTGGATCCAAATTTTCCCCAAAGATTAGATGTAGGTTTTTGGTTTGGCTCCTCATAGGCATAGGGGCTAGCTTCAGTGTATGGATCTGGATCTCAGCTTCTCCAAGATTTAGGAGTATTCAAATCTGTTCAAATCAGGCCACTCCTGGATGGAGTTCCCTGTCAGCTACAGCCCTGGGTTGCACTTTTGTCTGTGCCCACTTCCTTTGAACTGCTGTGTGATTCTAAGAAGTCTGAATGGTAGCATCATTTGATCTTATGTACTGTGGCAAGGAGACCCAGTGGGAAGGATAGGGTTTTGTTTTCATGACTAACTGGAACAACTGCTGCATACTTCATTATGTCTTCTAGTAAGGATACCATATTTCCAGACCCTCAATTAGCTGTTAAGTTAACCTGGCCGACTCTTTCCTCACTGTCCTTAGGGTGTGTATTTGGCACTAGTTTAATCTTTCTAGGTGCTCCAAATTGCTGCATAACTAATAATTTCAGAATTGTTTTATCTAGAATCAAAATTCTCAACAGAGGCAATTTTCTCTGGACACACGTTGAGCTGTAACTTAACACATAGCTGTCCAGTAGCTTGGGGCTTGTAAAAATTCTCTGGAGTTCTTAAAATCACATTGTAAAATATGGCCACTTCCAGCATTTACAATTTGAGCAAAAGAAAAACAGGGACTATGCAAGCGTTAGTAACTTTTCCCAGCAATAGTCAAATGCACTATACGCTTTCTTCTTACACATGAATCAGAAAGGTCCAGATTCATATGAAAATAGAATAAAAGGCAAATTAGTTCACTAAATACAATAGAACATACACATCACAAAGTCCTAGTTATTTTTAAATATTCCCCAAATATCACTTACCAAAGTCTATGTTCTTAACCTCAGTGATAGTTCTCTTAAAGGTAAATTAAGGCACCAATCCTGCACTGAAATGGATGAGATTAATGATGTGACTAAAGGCTTCGAGACTGGGCTGCCCTGTTTTTCTCCCAGAAAAGAACCTGCTCTCAGTTCATTTGCTGAGAAGTAAAAACACACCACACATTTTCAAAGAGTTGGTGCTTAACAATTTCCAGCAGGTGCTTAACAATTTCCATCTGCTTGTCTCTACAAAAGTAGACACGTTTTCAGAGACTTAACTATCCCCTTTTTTTATAGCACAAAAAATAAATAAAATTGCTTGCTCATACAGTTGTAGATTATCATCACTCCACTATGACCATTTTTGCTGTAAAGTAATCCATTCTGTAGCTGATAAATCTTATTTATAAAGAGAATTCCAAGATCTGTGTGGAAAATTCCTCCCTTATCAAATCACCTCTCATTTCTAGGTATCTGCTCTAACAGCAATTTAATCAGTTAGTACATGTACTGATAACAACGGACTCAATAAACCATTGTGATAGGAAATGTCAACAGCACATTAGGTAATCTTTGTTTACAAGATTATTTTGAAATAACAGGTGTTTCAGAGTCATGACTCAATTTGGTTTAAATAGCCAACTTTTTAAATTGGCAAGTGGGTACAAATTATATGATGACTAATAAATCTATAAAAGCAGTAAGAAAATAGAAAACAAACTCCTAATGCTGTACAATTTCTGATCACTCAGCAAAGCTTAATGCTCATTAGAATACACACAGTTTTCTATGAATATAGGCCCTGGTCTGTAGACTTACACATGAGCTTAACTTTACATACTAAAATGCTCACACACAAGTCTTTGCAAGATTGGGACCATAGTTATCATCCTATTTTCTCGTAATGTTAAATTGCATAGTTTTCTCTTTTGCTTTTGGGGCTGAAATAAGTTTTGCAAGTGATGTATGTCTACATCCTTAGACATGGAATTGCTGTTAGTACGTGCCCATGTTTTGTAATGTTTCTACACTAATTACTTTGAATCCTGTTAATGTTTGTAATCCCTGAGTTTGCATGCACTTTGTAGTTAAGTTTACATATACTGTTTTTAGTGTTTGCATTAGTCATTTGTAACCATACTTTGGAGTAGAGATGAACCCAAACAAAAACCCTGAGTCCAAACACCCTCAAACTTTGGTTTGTCCAAAATCTAAATGAGAATTCATCTGCCTTTCACCCTCTCTAAACTGTAATAGAGTGGTTGTGAACTTTCACAGTTGATTTTGTCTGTGGAGGAGCAGCTCTTAGAAGCAGCATAGCCAAAATGTTCACACTTGGTTAACCAAGGTTAAACACCTAACCCAATCTTTAGGCAGCTATATTAGTGGAGTGATTGACTGTCAGAGGTGTTGATCATCTGCAGCTCCTATTAAGTCACTGGGAGCTGTGGGTGCTCAACATCTCTGAAAATCAGGCCACATTTATCTAGGTGTCTAACCTTAGCTACCCAAGTTTGAAAGTTCTGGTTCTTCTTCGAGTGATTGCTCATGTGCATTCTAATAGGTGTGTGTGTGCACACCGCATGCACGATCGTTGGAAGGTTTTTCCCCTAGAAGTACCTGTTGGGTTGGCTATGGAGCCGCCTGGAGTGGCGCCTTCACGATGGTGTATACAGGTCCATGACGACCTACCGACTGCTCAGTTCCTTCTTACTGCCAGCGATGGTCATTGGAGCAGCTCAGTCTCTTGCATTCGCAAGTGCCTACCAAGTGGTTCCCTTTTCTTAGTTGTAAATAGTTTCATAGAGTTGTAGTTACAGTAGTTTGTAGTTTCATAGTTGGCTAAGCTTACTTTGGGGGGTCCCCCCTCCTAGTTTTCCCCAGACACCGGGGCATGCCTCGGTCGCAGGGGTTTAAGGCGTGCGAGAGGTGTGTGAAACCTATGCCCAGAGGCGATCCGCATGGTGCTTGTCTTAAGTGCCTAGGAGAAGGTCATCAGACAGACAAGTGCTCAGTTGCAGGAGCTTTAGACTCAGGATTAAGAGGGAATGGGACTATCGTTGGAAGCTCCTCCTAATGGAGTCAGCCCTCTGCCCTCAGCTGGTTCTGGAAATGGCACCGGCAGCATCGATGCACAGCACTCTGGCCTCGGTGCAGGATACCAGGAGAAAGGACTCCTCCAAGGAGCATTAGCGACAAAGGGTCCTGTGGCACCTTATAGACTAACAGAGGTATTGAAGCATAAGCTTTCGTAGGTCAATACCCACTTCTTCGGATGCAAGAATTGGCTTGCATCCGAAGAAGTGGGTATTGACCCACGAAAGCTTATGCTCAATACCTCTGTTAGTCTATAAGGTGCCACAGGACCCTTTGTCACTTCTGCAGATCCAGACTAACACGGCTACCCCTCTGATCCAAGGAGCATTGGTACCACTCCACAGCTGGTAAACCCAATTCGAGCAGGCGCACCTGCTCATAGTCGCATAAGAAGGCGGCGGCAGACAGGGGTTGTTCCCCCGTCAAGAAGCCATAAGGGGATTCCAGCGGGGTGCGTCCCACATCGAGACACCCGCGGCCTGGCCCTCAGGACCTGGCACCATTGACCTTGGCCCCGACCGGAAGTCTATTGGGTCCGGTGCTGGTGGACTTCCCGACTCGGGAGAAATTGGAGGAAGAACTTGATCTCTCCTCCCCTCCACACCAGATACCTTTAAGGCAGCGTGGGACCATATTGCCATGACAGCACAGTCCCCCACCTTGCAGACGCGAACACCGGCACCGATCCAGACAGCTCAAGTTATGGCACCATCAGTGGCATGGACGATGGTACCGTCTGCAGCATCTATGGCGGCACAGCATGTGGCACCGTCTCCGGCACCTTTCGCGGTGCTGCCCGGGGCAAGCCCATGATATTATGGCAATGTTCCCCATTGCCCCTGTACTGCTCCCTGGCACCGACGGGCTCTGCCCACCCCCATGGTCAGGCTCAGAGTACTACTTTTCCGAATTGGAGGCTGAATCTTCTGTCTCCTGACGCAGCTGGTAACTCTCACGGCAGCTCAGAGTTGTGGACTCATCGCCACTGATGGCATCCTGGCCATTCCAGTGTCAGGGCCGCGTACAGTGGCCCTTTTGGACTCCTTGGGCCTATCATGAGGCTCAGGGATAGAGCTGCAGGGCCGCATTGGTGGCAGCCACACCCCGTGCTCCCCCCTCAGTTTCATGCCACACCCCCAGGGCTCCGGAGGACCCCCCATGGGACAAGGATCCTGGGCCTTCACACCCGGGTGCAGCATCTGAGCCAGCACCACCAGTGGTACTGGAGCCACCTCCAGTTACGGGGTGGACCAAAGCACCCGACCCAGCCTCTAGGGAGCCAGAAGGTCAGGAAGATCTGGTCCCATGGGCCTTCTCCTCCTCCTCATCGGACGAGGCGGTGGTGGGCACCACCACCAACCTCCCAGAGATGGACACCAGGGCACACCAGGACCTTCTTAGGAGGGTGGCCCAAAACCTAAACCTCCAGGTGGAGGAGGTCACAGAGGAGTCTGACCCGATGGTGGACATTCTTGACCTGGAGGGTCCATCTAAGGTGGCCTTGCCCCTGATAAGAACTATCCAGAACATCACTAAGGTGCTCTGGCTGACCCCGGCCTCGATACCACCCACCGCTAGAGGGGTGGAGAGGAGGTACTTTGTGCCGCAGAAGGGGTATGAAAACCTATTCACCCACCCCCAACTGGAGACTCTAAAGTGATTGATGTGGCGATCATAAGGAGTGGCAGGGACAGACGGGTCCCGCTCCAAAGTCACGGCGTGCTAAGAAGCTGGACCTTTTCGGCTGAAAGGTCTGCTCGACCGGGGGCTCCAGCTTTGAGTTGCCAACCAGCAAGTGGTACTCAGCCACTATGCTTTCAACTCCTGGAGCACACTGGCAAAGTTTCAAGAGTTGCTCCCAGCTGACTCACGCCAGGAGTTTAATGCGCTTCTAGAGGAGGGCGGGGTGGTGTCAAGAACCTCCCTCCCGGCTGCGTTAGACTTGGCAGACTCGGTGGTTCGGACTATGGCCGCCGCCATTACAATGAGATGTAGCACGAGGCTGCAGGTGTCGGGGATACTGGCGGAGGTCCAGAACACCATTCAGGACCTGCCCTTTCACTGTTCGGGCTTGTTTGCCAAAAATATGGACTCCCACTTTCACAGTCTTAAGGACTCGCAGGCAACCCTGAAGTCTTTGAGGGTCCACACTCCCGCACCCTGAAGAGAGCCATTCAAGCCTCAGCCTCCTTCCCACTTCTACTCCGGGCCCCTGAGGCGGGACTCCTCCTGGAGACGGGGCACAAATAATAGGAGGCACCCATTGCAGTCCTCCTCAGGCCAAGGCCAGGTTTCTTCCAAACAGCTCCTTGGCTTTAAGCCTAACTTTTGAAGGTGCACCTGAGGACGGAGCACTGGTACCGAGCTCGGATCCTTACCCTCCCACCCTCTTTGTGAATCGACTGTCCCACTTCTACCATGCTTGGTCCCAGATTATGTCAGATCACTGCGTTCTGAGCATGGTGGAGGTGGGATATTCTATCCAATTCTGTTCCCTCTCACCCCCCACCCTTTCCTCTCCCTCTTCAGGGACCTTTCTCACGAACAACTCCTTCTGCAGGAGATGCAATTGCTCCTCACTCTAGGGGCGATAGAGGAGGTTCCTCAGGAGTTCAGGGGAAAGGGGTTCTACTCCCGCTATTTCCTCATTCTCAAGGCCAAGGGTGGGCTCTGGCCTATCCTGGGTCTGTGAGACCTCAACACATTCATAAAGAAAGCGAAGTTTTGTATGGTCTCCCTGGCCTCCATCATTCCTTTGGGACTGGTACGCTGCCCTTGACTTGAAAGATGTGTACCTTCATATCTCCATTATCCTGCCCACAGACAGTTTTTTCGCTTTGTAGTCAGGGGCCAGCACTAACAGTTCAGGGTGCTCCTGTTTGGACTCTTTGTGGCCCCCCAGGTATTCACTAAGTGTATGGCAGTCGTGGCAGACTTCCTTCGCAAACGTCAGGTGCACGTTTTCCCGTACCTGGACGACTGGCTCATCAAGGCCAAGTCACAAGCACAGGCTGCGGAGCATGTGTCTTTGGCTCATGCCACCTTCCTCAGGCTGGGCCTCATACTGAAGGTGCCCAAATCCACACTAACCCCGACACAGAGAATAGAATTCATAGGGGCTCTCTTGGACTCCACGCAAGCCAGGGCGTTCTTGCCTGAGCTGCGCTTCCAAGACCTCAAGGACACCATCAAGAACCTCCGCCGGTTCCCCACAACAATAGCCAGAAATTGCATGAAACTGCTGGGGCATAGGGCGGCTTGCACATACATGGTCCAGCATGCCAGATTGCGTCTTCGGCCCCTGTAGGCGTGGTTGGCGCAGGTGTACAGGCTCAGCAGGGACCCACTGAACAGAATACTTACCTTCCCCCCTCACATTCTCGAGTCTCTCCACTGATGGCTACAGCCACAAGTGGTCTGTGCGGGAGTACCCTTTGCCAAACCACAACCTATGCTCTTGCTGGTCATGGACGCCTTGGCGAGGGAGTGCACCTGGGCCATATCAGAACCCAAGGTCTATGGTCCCAGGAAGAACTATCGCTGCATATCAATATCAGGGAGCTGAGGGTGGTGTGTCTGGCATGCCAAGCGTTCCAGGTGTCGGTGCTGACGGACAACACCACAGTGATGTTCTATATAAACAAACAGGGTGGTGCTTGCTCTTCTCCCCTGTGCCAGGAAGTCCTCGGGCTGTGGGACTTTTACATCGTCCACTCGATACACTTAGAGGCATCGCACCTTCCAGGAGCACAAAACGAGCTAGCCGATCGCCTCAGCCACTCGTTCCAAGGTCACAAATGGTCCCTCAGGGTGGACATCACTCTCTCAATTTTCCAGAGACATGGCTTTCCCCACATAGACCTGTTCATGACGCAGAGCAACAGGAAGTGACAGCGGTTCTGCTCCTTTCTGAACCACAGCCCAGGCTCCATCGTGGATGATTTTCATCTTCCATTGATGAGTTACCTGCTGTATGCGTTTCCGCCCTTCCCTCTAATACACAAAGTCCTCCTCAAGGCACGCTGGTACTGGGCTTCCTTGATCCTCATAGCAACAGCGTGGCCCTGCCCGCACTGGTTCACCACGCTGTTGAACCTATCAGTGGACAGACCAGTAGCCTTCCCGTGCACTCAGCCCTCATCACACAGGACCACGGCCGTCTGAAACACCTGAACCTGGAGTCCCTCCACCTCACGGCATGGAAACTCCATGGTTGGACTCGCTAGAGCTCCAGTGTTCGGACTCAATTAGGGAAGTTCTGCTGAAAAATAGGAAACCCTCCACATGTGCCATGTACCTGGCGAAGTGGAAGCAGTTTTCCATCTGGTCTCTGCAGAAGGGCAGCCCTTCGCAGCAAGCATCAATTCCTCTTGTTTTGGACTACCTACTGTACCGGAAGCAGCAAGGGTTGGCAATATCGTCTATCAAAGTGCACCTGGCCACCATTTCAGCCTTCCACCTGGGGCAGCAGGTAGGTCAGTCTTCGGGAATCCCATGGTGGGCTGGTTTCTCAAGGGCTTGGACAGGCTTTATCTCCAGGTGCAGCAATCCGTCCCCCAGTGGGACCTCAACCTGGTCCTGTCTGTTGCGGGACGGTCACCCCGCTCCGGCTCAGAAAGGGTTCAAAGCCAGCCCTTGGAGAGGGCTGGGGCTGAGACCCAATAAGAAAAGGCTGGGAGGCAGCCAATCAGGGCCAGGCTGGGCCCTATAAAAGGGCTGTGAGCCAGGAGCTGGGTCAGTCTCTCTCTCGTTTTAGAGAGAGATGGACCTAGCTGCTCGAAGGAGCAAAGGGTACCGTGGACAGAGCAGTGTTGGGGAAGGGGCATGCTGAGCTGGGGAGCTCAGGCCTGGTGACCTCCCAGGCTGAGGCCTGACAGGAAGGCCTAGAGAGGTAGTGGACTGTAGGGAAAGGCAGCAGGTCCAAACTCCCCTTGCCAATGATGAGTGGCCATTACACTGCAGTCTGCCCCAGTGAACAGGGACTAGATGATTGGCAGTAGCCACTGAGGTGACGTGGGCTTAGAGGGTTGGGGGTTCCCCTGGGAGGGGAGACCCAGAGAGTAGGGGTCCTGTTGGGGCAGAACCCCAGGATAAGGGGCACCGGGGTCCAGGAGGGATACGGGGGCCTGAGGCAGGTGAGCCACCGGCAGAAGGAGGCGCGCCGTACACTGGAGAGCTAATTCCCAAGTTGACCAGCAGGAGGCACTGTACTGGTGAGTCTTCAGCTTCGTTACACTGTCCATGCTCATGAGGCCTCCTTTCGCGCCCACAACGACCTGCCCTCTGTCCTACCTTTCCTGGAAGGTGGCCTTTCTGGTGGCCAGAAGGGTCTTCGAGCTCAGAGAACTGACTCTCGAGCCCCTCTATACCATCTTTTATAAAGACAAGGTGCAACTACACCCTCACCCCACGTTTCTACCAAAGGTAGTCTCCCAGTTTTATGTGAACCAGGACATATTTTTACTTGTGTTCTTCCCTAAGCCACATGCCAATAACAGAGAGTGAATGCTCCATTCCCTGGACATCAGGCATGCCCTAGCCTTCTACATTGAGCGCAAAAAGCCGTCTCATAAGTCACAACAGCTCTTTATTGCAATTGTAGAAAGAATGAAGGGGCTTCCCATCTCATCCCAGCGCATTTCATTGTGGATCATGTCCTTCATCAGAATGTGTTATGATCCTAATTAAGATCCCAGCCCCTCTGCTGATGGCGCACTCCACAAGAGCGCATGTAGGGATATTAAAGAAGGTACTGATTTCCCCAAGTGAAAATAACCCCCCATAACTTGTCTAAAATCCAACAGCTTCACCAAATAAAAAGATCTCTTGGATCCCTTGTTACAAGCTACTGTCTGTGTAAACCATTGATTGTATCTGTTCTCAGAAAGATACTGTATTGCTATGAGAAACTTGCAAACAAGTTATTTGACTTTGTTCTTTATGCATGCTTTGTACCTAGAAACAGCATAGAAAGACCCCCACCCTCTTTGATTAAAGAGCAGGGAGTCTCAAAGAAATTAGTACACACCCCGAAAGTGTTGAAGACAGTATGTCTGCTGATGAATGCTTGGCGTACATGAATGAATGAGCAGGGAAGTACCAGCCTAGGAATTCAGTGACCATCGGCTGAAGGCGGCATCAAGTGGGAACGACCAGACAACCCCTCCTCCCCTCTGGAGGATAAACTGGGATCTCCAAGGATGGGAAAAACAAGATAGCATCTGACAGCACGGAGCCATCAGGAATGTGCCATCTAACAGCATGATGAAGCAATTCCCATAGACTGACATAGGAATAAATCCCTATGAGAATGGCCTCTAAAAACTGAGGACTTTGAGTCTCTGGTTCTGCTGCCAACCTCCAAGAGCATCAGATGAATCTGACAAGGACTCGGCTCCACCCTCATGCCCAGGTTACCTGGCCAGTAACTTGGCATGAGCAACTTTTAGGCTGGTAACTATGACATCTATGCAAAACCTGTGTGTATGAATGAATGTGAATCTGAATGAAATGTTATAGCTATAACTGACTGCTCACTATGATTCTTTTTGTATTCACAATAAATGTGACATTTTGTCTTATCCCCTTTAAAAAGATCCTACTGGTTTTTATTTTATTTGTATAACACTCAGGCTTCGTCTGCAGCATTCCTTGTGCTGGTCCCTATTCAGGACATATGCAAGGCAGCAACGTGGTCTTCCATCCACACCTTCATGTCGCACTATGCCATCACCCAACAGGGGAAGGATGCAGCCTTTGGCAGGGCAGTGCTGCATTCAGCAACCAGGTGAACTCCGACCCCTCCTCTTGGGAAACTGCTTGGGAGTCACCTATTGGAATGCACATGAGCAATCACTCGAAGAAGAAAAAACAGTTCCCTACCTCTCGTAACTGTTGTTCTTCAAGATGAGTTGCTCGTGTCCATTCCAAATCCCGCCCGCCTCCCCTCTGTCTGAGTGTTCCGTCAAAAAGGAACTGATCAGGCGGCACGTCGGCAGGGACCTATATACACAGCTATGGAGGCGCCACTCCAGGGGGCTCCACAGCCAACCGCTAGGGGGAAAAGCTTCCGACAATCGTGCATGCGGCGCACTCCCACACACCTATTGGAATGGACATGAGCAACACATCTCAAAGAACAACAGTTATGACAGGTAGGTAACTGTTTTTTATTTAGGGACACTGAAAGTCTGTGGTAGTCTCATTTTTATCAGTTTGCCTCTTCCTTTCTGGCAAACGCTGTTATCACAAGCTCCTTGTGTCTTTCCAAGCTGTGCTCTAGAATGCATTTGGTCCAAAAGCAGCCCCATGTAGTCACAACACTTAGCTCCATTGTTATTTCAGTCACAAGGCAGCACAGGGATGTAGGGAGCATGGATGAGGGTGCGGGCAGATTTCTCTCTTTAAGACTATAATTTCAGTCATTCTTCATCAGACTGCGTCTCCAGCCTCACCACCAGCCTCATTAACAGCTGTTGCCCATAGAGCTGCACCCTCTGCCCTTTCCCATTATTGTCCCCACAACATTTCCTTTTGTTATGCCCTACAGGCAGCTGAGAAATTGGAGCTTCAAAGCAGCAATTGGGATCATTGTCCTTCAAAAGTACGGTTTCTCCCCAACCACATGGCCATCTGTTGCCATTGCCACTCACCAGCCATTATTTAGATTTGTGCTGTCTGAATCACAACTGCGCTCTCTTCAGACCTTGTAAACTACCAGCTATTTTGAAATGGAAGAGGATTAATCCCTCCTGTCTCATCTCCTATACAAGGCTGGTGGACTTGTGGAGTTAGTTAATTTACTCTGATTTAGAAGACGAGCATGGACCCAAACTCTTCAGAGTAGGATCTCAGTTTTTAAGAATTGCTCCTTCACTGATCTTCTGGTGCTTTTGAGGTCTCTCCATCACAGATTCACTGCCACATGGATACATAGTAGATTGCTCATATCTCAGCTGAAATTTCAAACTAGCAGCTGCTGTAGCGTGCTCCTTTGTGTTGTAAAGGCATTGAGTGTTTTCAGTCTAGCTCAGATATGAAAATTCAACTGCAGATCATGTATCAAATTACAAAGTGGTACCTACAGAAGTGTGGGTAGACTGAGTAATTTGCTACTAATTATGGTTTGTACTGTGTCTGGTGAAAAAAGATAATTGCTTAAATGTAGCCATCTTAACCCATGTCTCATGTATTCCTAGACATCAGATTTGTCGACTTGCCCACGTTGACAGTGTCACAGGTTTTGAGGAATGAAGCTTCCTTCCAGAACAGGGTGAAATCTGCATTTCATTGGCAATCTTTCTGCTGATTTTCAGAGAACAAGACAGCTTTTTGTAAGCATGTTTTTAATCACAGTTTAAATACACAAGCCTGTCCGATGGTCAGTAGCTTGAATTTACTTGCAACTGTTATCATCTGCTAGCTGTGAAAAGCAAACAAAACTTTAAGCTACTTAAGGAATGGGATATAAAATAATACTAGAAAAGCTTATGCTGTTACATAAATGGATGGTGTGGTCGTGGCTAGAATATTGCGTTCAGTTCTGAGCACCTTATTGAGAGGGATGAGTGTCTTGTGATTAAGGTGCTAGCTTTGGATGCTGGAGATCTGGGTTCAGTTCTTGATTCTGCTACAGTGTTCCTGTGTGACCTTTGCCAAGTCATTTAGTCCTAGATTCACAAAGGAACTTAGGTGTGGTGATTCTGAGTGTTACCACATGTAATTTTTAGGTGCCAAGAAAACTGGAGTTAGATGCCTATGTCCCTAGCCAATGAATGGAGGGAGACAGGTGCCTCGGAATGGGATTCACAAAAGTCAGTCTCCTAGGTGGCTGCTAGCCAATGGGAGATGCCAAGCCAAGGCTACAGGGAGGCACCTCCCTCTATTTGGGATTCTCAGCTGTTAACCCTCTCTTAGGCCAGGTCTACACTAGGACTTTATGTCGAATTTATCAGCGTTAACTCGATTTAATCCCTCACCCGTCCACACTAGGAAGCAGTTTATTTCAACATTAAGGGCTCTTTGAATCGATTTCGGTACTCCACCCTGACGAGGGGAGTAGCGCCAAAATCGAAATGGGCATGTCGAATGCGAGGTACTGTGGACGGAATTCGACGCTAATAGCTCCGGGAGCTATCCCACAGTGCACCACTCGGTGGACGCTCAGGGCAGTATTGTGTACTCGGATGCTCTGACCTGCCACTCAGAGAAATCCCCGCGAAAATTTGAATACTTTTTCCTCTGTGGCCATTTTGAATCACATTGCCTCTTTGGACATAGTGGCGAGCTCAGCAGCACTGGCAATGATGCAGAGCTCTACAGCGGTGGTTTCGATGCCATCACTGAATAGAAAGAGGGCTCCAACATGGAGTGATCGTGAGGTTTTGGATCTCATCGCTGTGTGGGGCGATGAATCCATCCTAGCCGAGCTCCGTTCAAAAAGACGGAATGCAAAAATTTACGAGAAGATTTCACAGGCTATGACGGAGAGAGGGTACAGCCGGGATGCTACGCAGTGCCGCGTCAAAATCAAGGAGCTACGTCAGGCGTACCAAAAGACCAAAGAGTCCAACGGACGCTCCGGCTCAGCGCCTCAGACTTGCCGTTTTTACGAGGCACTGCACGCCATGCTCGGTGGTGCGGCAACAACTACCCCACCAGTGTCCGTGGACACCGATGATGGGGTCCATTCTACGGACACATCGGAGGAGGTTTTCGCTGACGGCGAAGAAGAGGAAGGAGGGCAGGGGGACGAGGCAATCGAAAGCGGTCACCCTGGAGATTTCCCCGACAGCCAGGAACTATTCCTGACCCTGACTGCGCTGCCCTTCGAACACTCCCAAGGCAGCATTCCTGATCAGGAATCAGGAGAGGGATCATCAGGTCAGTGTTTTAGACATTTATTTTCAATACAATACTTATGGTGTGTTAACGCTCTGTAACTGTGGCTTCATTGGCCTTATGCGCTTCACCTTGGAGTCGCTTTCCCGTGCAACTATTCGAAAAGTCTGTCAATATGTATGGGGATAGAGGTGTAATCACCAGCAGAGATCTCAGAGAAGCTGTCTTGAAGGTACAGCGATAGCTTGTCTAGCACGTTCACTGGGAGAGCTGCCTTATTGTCTCCTCCATGGTAGGATACTTTCCCGCGCCATGCGAGCAGCAGGTACTCTGGTATCATTGCCTTGCATAGCATGGCAGCATACGGCCCCGGGGTTTGCTTGCATTGACTCAGCATGCACATTTTCTCTGTCTCCGTAATCCTCATCAGAGTGATATCAGTCATGGGGTCCTGGTTCGAATGAGTAGTATAATTAGTATACTGCATGCTTCCTTTTCCCCTTACAGACAGACACCCGGCAGTTTACGTTACCGCGTGGTGGTAGGGGCTCGGGAGCAAAACCAGTAGTGCATATCGGTGCGCGGGAAGTGACAGTCCCGGGGACCGGCAACGCTAAACCGGGGATAGGATAGGCGAGCCGTTCATGCTGAGCGGTTCGCGGGCATTTTACATTGCCTAGAGCGGCCACGCGGAGGGGGGGGAGGGTAGGCGAGCTGTTCACGCAGAGCGGTTCGCGGCCATTTTTGGGTCCCTGGAGCGGCCACGCTGAGGGGGGGGAAGGGTAGGCGAGCCGCTCACGCTGAGCGGTTCGCGGGCATTTTTGGTTCCCTGGAGCGGCCACGCTGAGGGGGGGGAAGGGTAGGCGAGCTGTTCACGCAGAGCGGTTCGCGGCCATTTTTGGGTCCCTGGAGCGGCCACGCTGAGGGGGGGGAAGGGTAGGCGAGCCGCTCACGCTGAGCGGTTCGCGCGCATTTTTGGTTCCCTGCAGCGGCAACGCGGACGGGGTGGGGGGGGTTTAGGACAGCCGCCGTAGATTACCGGTTTGGCCAGCAGCAGCTACTGACCGCCGCCAGGAACACTGAGGGAGACATGGGATTAGAGCAGTGCTGTGAAGCAATCTCACAGCAGTCGTAAGTAAGCAGCTTACCATGGTTTTCAGAGAGGTGATTTTCTGTGTACGGAAAGGCCTCTGGGATCCGTATACCGGGACCCTAGGCACTCACTCAGCCTTAAGGCATATTATTTGACCTTGTAGTACGTGTACATGTGATAGGCACTGTCTTTGGTCCTATTCACGGTGAAAGAGTATGGTCATTGTTCTTGAAAAAGTATCTGTCTGAGGAATTCACTCCCTTTCATTTATCCCACAGCTGTGAGTGTCTCCCACCCAACCCGTGCTTCTCCCACCCATGGCCTAGTCCAGATAAGGCGGCGCAAAAAGAGAACCAGGGACGACATGTTCTCGGAATTAGTGATGCTGTCACAGAGGGAGGCGGCACAGCGCAGAGAGGACTTCGCACGGTACGAGCGAGCAGCCAGGGAACGGGAGCAGAGGGCTGAAGCGCGCGAGGACAGGTGGCGGCAGGAGGATCAGCAGGCGACCCAAACAATGCTGGGAATCATGAGGGAGCAAACAGACACGCTCCGGCGCCTAGTGGATATTCTCCAGGACAGGAGACATGAGGAAAGAGCGCCTCTGTATGTTCTTTCAAGCCGCCCTCCCCCGCCACCAAGTCCAGTGGCTTCCTCCCCAAAAGTCACTAGGACAAGGGGAGCCAGGGTGCGTGGAAATACTCAATCCACCCCTGCAGACCGCTGCAACAGCAGAAGGCTGTCATTCCCAAAACCATAGACTTTTCCCTCCTCTCCATCCAGCAGCACCACTGAGCACCTCCCTTCCCAGGTTCCATGTGAAGTTACTGTTTTGTTGAATAAATCTTGTTTTTTGGTTCACCAATGTTTCCCTGAGTGTTTTAAACGGGACAGTTTGTATCTCTGGGTAGTGGTTAACATGGTTTTTAAGTGCAGAGAATGGGAGCACAAACGAGGGTGCAGACAGGTTAACTGCTGAAGTGACAAGCACAGTACACATTGCATGCATTAAGCACACCTTTCCTTCGTTGTGCTGGTTTGTACGTTCTAAACGTGGGGTTGGGGGTTGGGTGGTGCACTGTATGTTTGGGGAGGGTGGTCGCTGATCTTTTGCGGCTGACAGTAGCCTGCTGGATAGATCAATGCACTGTGTGATCCGTTGGCGATACTCAATACGTACAAGGCACATAGACACCACCACACACACATGGGATTAGAAGAGGTTGATGGTCCCTTTAAGCAAGCGGAACACCTCTTGGCACTGCGCTTTGGGCAGGATCAACAGCTTCCCCTTTGATGGGAAGTGTCCCCCAACCAAACCTCCCCCCAACCGCCGTATGCCTACACGGTGATAATCATTACCCAAGAAGAAGTACAGGAACACGTTCAAACAAAAAAATTTTTCCTTTACTGTGACTTTACAGCGTTTATCCAAGGAGGGGGAAGGCGGTTGGTAATGGGAGGATGGGCAACGGGACATGTGTAAAGGGACAGGGGTAGGTCCAGTATCTGTTTACGGAAGTGTAGCAGTCAATGGTTAACCCGCTCTGTCTGGAAGCGAGCTTTCAAAGCTTCACGGATGCGGACCGCCTCCCGCTGTGATCTTCGAATGGCTCTGGTGTCTGGCTGAGCGTAATCTGCTGCTAGTCGATTTGCCTCAACCTCCCAGCCCTGCATAAATGTCTCCCCCTTGATCTCACACAGATTGTGGAGCACACAGCACGCCGCAATCACAATGGGGATATTTTTAGGGCTGAGGTCGGAGCGAGTAAGTAAGCTTCGCCATCTTGCCTTGAGACGGCCAAAGGCACACTCCACCACCATTCTGCACTTGCTCAGGCGGTAATTAAAGAGTTCCTTTTCAGTGTCCAGGGCTCCCGTGTATGGCTTCATGAGCCATGGCATTAGCGGGTAGGCAGGGTCCCCCAGGATCACTGTTGGCATCTCCACCTCCCCAACAGTGATTTTGTGATCGGGGAAATAAACCCCCTGTTGCAGGCGTTTAAACAGACCAGAGTTTTTGAAAACACGAGCATCATGAACCTTTCCTGGCCACCCAACATTGATGTTTGTAAAACGTCCTTTGTGGTCCACTAGTGCTTGCAGAACCATAGAAAAATAGCCCTTCCGGTTAATATACTGGCCGCCCTGGTGCTCCGGTCCCAGGATAGGGATGTGTGTCCCATCTATGGCCCCACCGCAGTTTGGGAATCCCATTGCAGCGAAGCCATCTATGATCGCCTGCACGTCTCCCAGGGTCACTACTTTGTGGAGCAGCAGGTCAACGATTGCACGAGCTACCTGCATCACAGCAACCCCCACGGTAGACTTGCCCACTCCAAATTGGTTCGCTACTGACCGGTAGCTGTCAGGGGTTGCAAGCTTCCAGAGGGCTATGGCCACTCGCTTCTGGATAGTGAGGGCAGCTCGCATCCGGGTGTCCTGGCGCTTCAGGGCAGGGGACAGCAACTCACAAAGTTCCATAAAAGTGCACTTACGCATCCGAAAGTTTCGCAGCCACTGGGACTCATCCCATACCTGCATCACTATGCGGTCCCACCAGTCAGTGCTTGTTTCCCTTGCCCAGCATCGCCGTTCCACGGGATCAACATGACCCATTGCCACCATGATCTCTAGGGTCCGGGGTCCAGCGCTTTGCAAGAGATCAATGCCCCTTTCAAAGTTTAAGTACTCCCGGAGATTACGTTGTCTCCTCTCCCGATTTCTCTGCAACAGAGTCTGGAAAAGGTGCGCTATAAGGCGCGAGTTGTTGGCTACGGACAGAACATCTGCGATAATCGCGGAGGGCTCCATGCTCACTGTCCAGTGGCGTCCGAGCTATCAGCCACAGGAAAAGGGCGCGAATTCATTCCCCGCCGGCGCTTTCACGTAGGGAAGGCGGAAGTGTGGGTCGAGTGACGAAATGTACGTATACCGACCCTTGACACAATTTCGTTCCCACAAGGCACTGGGGGCTGCACCCAGAATTCCAGTGGGCAGGCGGGACTGCGGGAACTGTGGGATAGCTACCCACAGTGCACCGCTTGCAATGTCGACGCTTGCCCCCCTACTGTGGACTCGGACATTCGAATAAACATCCCTGGTGTGGATTCGAACAATCGACATTGAAATATCGGGTTCACAAGTTCGGTTTCACAGAAATCGAACTAGTACCGTAGTGTAGACATACCCTTAGTGTTAGGTGCCTCTGCCATTTTAACAAGAAGCTTGGGGGGAGGAGTACCATCTCCCTCATAACTTGTAACCCAGTGATTGGGGTTCTCACTTGAGATGTGTTAGAACCCCCCCAGTTCAAGTCCCCCACCCACCTCAGAGGAGAATGGATTTGAACTGGGAACTGCCTCCTCTCAGGTCACTTCCCTCACCACTGGGCTATAGGATATTCTGATGTGGGTGGGGGGTAGGAGCTCTACCACCTTTCCCTTGAAGCTGTATCACTGTGGATACATTTTTTTAAAAAAGTAATTGGAACCAGGGATGCTGGAACAACTTTTATAGCAGAGGTGCTGAGAGCCATTGAACTGAACTGAAAACCCTGTATATAATGGAAACCACTTCAAGCTAGGGGATGCGGTAGCACCCCTTGTTCCAGCATCTGTGATTGAAACAGGATGACTGGGTCTTCTACCTCCCAGGTGGAAAGTCAGTGTTCTATCCACCAGACCACAAAGTCCTTCTCATGCTCTCTCTCTGGCCCAATAATTATTTTATTATTTGTCTAAACTGTAACAGCTTCCACAGGACAGATTGAGAGAGCCCCACACGTCCGAATATCCTATAGCTCAGTGGTTAGTGCCTTCATGCTGCTGATGCTTTTTGTAAGCTCCCCTACGTCGGGGCCTGATTCTGGGATTTAGGTTCCTAAAGCTGCAGTTGGGCACCTAAGTCCTTTTGTGAATCTAACTCTTAAACTCTCGCATCTCCACATGGGGCTAATAGTACTTCCTTTCTCCCAAATCTTATCTGTGTTCTCTAGTTATATTGTAAGCTCTTGCAGGCAAAAACTGCCTCTTATGAAGTGTTTGTGCAGTCCTATTACAATGCAGCTCCAATATCAGAGAGGGCCTCTAGATGCTACTATAACGCAAATAATAATAGCTTTGTAAACTGTGGTTTTTGGGGGGGCAGGGTGGAATATTTGCTGTATTTCCACTAGGGATGGAATGGATGAGGACAGGCAGAGGATTATTTTATTCTGTGTTTTTCATTATATATTTGAGAGCACAATATGCCTCTCCCTCTCCACCATGAACCCTAAAACATAGTACAATGTCAACTTTACATGGCAGATTTTCCTTCCTGTATTATGTTGTATGTATTGAGGTTTCTAATTAAAAACAGTAAATAGAGAGTGAAAATGAAATTCTTGCTAGCATGTAACTTGTGCACCCTCTTTTACCAAAAAAAAAAAAAAAAAAAGTTTCCGGGATTTTTTAAATTTTTGCATTGAGTTTTCATAGACAATGGAGTGCTTCTCATGGACCTGATCCTACATTCCTGTGTATTAACCAGGATGCAGTGTTTCTAGACCCAGGGAAAAGCAGTTTACCAAGCACTTATTTCCCATAAGAAGGGGAATTTATTTCTCTATGCCTGAATGTAGCCCATTAGAAAGATGTAAAAATGTCTTGAACGTTTGTAATAATTCTGGTCAGACAGTATTTAGGACCTTACATTGAGACAAATTAAAATGCATTGGGTGGAATTTACCTAATCCACATTGCTAAGCCCTTAGCCAAGGGTGTTTGCATATTGCAAAGGGCTTTGCACAGTCTCTGCACTAAGGTGAGTCTCACCCATTAAACCGAAAGAGTGTGAATATTTTTAAAGCAATATTTGCTCATCACATAAAAGGAAAGGTGCTTTCAGCCCGGGCTTCTTGGTGAAGGGCCCCTTTCCTTGGCAATATTCTACTCTCAACCCTAAAACAGTCTAAATCTGTTGACCTTCCAGGCATGCTCACCAACAGAAGTGGTCCATTAAAAGGCATTACCTCATGCACCTTGTCTCCTTAGTAAGCCCATCTGTTTGACAGGCATTGCTGGCGGGCTAAGGCAGTTGAGAGTGGGAGGTTTGCCTGGTGAGATTGGAGAGTCTCCAGAGTCATTCAGAGATCCCAAGGCTAGAAGGGACCATTGGGAGCATCCACTCTGACCTCCTGTATAACACAGGCCTGAGAAATTTCCCTAAATATTTCCTACAGCAGATCTTTTAGAAAAACATCCAGTTTTGACGATCGCACTGGCCTACTGACTGATAACTAGATGAGGTGCACTGTGGTGGAAAGAAGTGGTGGTGCTGCTGCTCTGGGGGATTAAAATGTTGTAATTCATATAGTAGTGTTGGTTTAAATGAACATCAAGAGCCATCCCAGAGTTTGACAGGTGCCTTTTGGTGTAGGGTTTCTGTTAGTCTGAAATCCAAGAGTAAGATTATATAAAGCTCCTACGTGAGTGAAGGAGTACAAAGCCTATGGAAATACTTTTGAAAATTCTACCTCAGATAAATACATTTGTTACATATTTCTCGAGGCAAACTAGTTCCGATGAAATATGAGCTGATTTGAGCATTTGCCAATGCTCAATGAACCAGGTTAAAAAATAATAACAGTTTTCATTTCTCTGTGAATCCTGATTTTCATCAGGGTAAGAAGCAAAGTGCCAAACTGTTGAAAACAAATTTCTTCTTGAGATACTTCTACCACGATCAGATCTAGGAGGCAATGCAAATCTCACAAAGGAACATGTTCTTGTGAAGTTTCCAGCCTATTTCTGGTTAAGTTCAGCAGCCAAATGGAACCTCCAGACCTTGAGGATTTGTCTGTAGCTAAATCCTCCCATCTGTTCTCAAATTACATCCCTTTTGAGCTGTCATCAATGGTTTTTGAAAGGCAGAAGAATACTGGCAATTCAGCTATTTATTGTGCAGGTTGCTGAGAGACACACAAAGTCAAACTCATAAATCAGTCTGCTCTTTGGAGATAGATGCCTGTACCAGAGAACAAATTAGGTCTTGTGTGGATGAACCATATTTTGTGTAAAGAGGCAGCAATATGTCCGTAGTACTTGGATTACTTTGCTGCAGAATTGCATCATGCACATGTGTGTAGTTTGCCATCTACTAACACACCATGGTCGTCTTTGGTGTTGTCTTTTTCAAAGCCTTTCCCTATGGTTGTATATTCACAATTAGGCTTTGTATTTCTCAAATATATTAATTTAATACATATAAATATGTGTAAAGTGAATAAATATCACCTTATTACTTCTAGCACCTCTAGGTGCCTTTGTATTTTTCATAACCTCTCAGGCATTTAGCATTACCTCTAGTTTAGTGTAATTGTGAATGGAATGTGCTCTCTACTTATTTTTTCAGGTAATTTACATAATTTAAAATAGGATCCAAACTCACTCTTTGGGGACTCTATTAGATGCTTATCCCTATCCATGTAGACTCTTATTTATAATTATGCTTTTTTATGGCCTTCTTTGTATCCATTTAATTGCATTTCAGTCAAAGTCAACATAATTAATGGTTTCCCTTAGGATATCTTCCAGCACTATATCAGATTCCTTACAGAAATCCATAAAACATGACATTCTGTCCAATCCATTTGTTTTTGTTTTCTACTTTTGCCCTTGTGTTTAAAAATGCAATCGTTTTCTATACAGTCAGGTGCTTGTCTGGCAACATTTATCTTTAATATGAACTTATGGTGTTTGATTCTGTGTTTGCATTTCATGCTTTATGTAGTGGAGAAGCTATTTCCTTGCCCTGCCACCTGTTGAAAGTCCGTGTTTGACTCAAAGTTTTGGGAATTTTACTCTTCAAGGAAGATGCTTCCAAAATTTCTAAGCATCTCCCTGTGGGTAGGCAGGGAAATACCTGAGCAGGACGTGTTTATATAAGATTCCACCCCACCCCCTCTATAACTATTTGTTTGACTATTTTACAATGGTTGTACATTAAACATCTCAAAAAGGAACTGCCTTAAATATCCTTTTTAGTAATTGGAACTGCAGCAATCACCAGTATTGCTGTCATCTTTTGTTAATTTTTTATCTGCATGTTACCAGAATCTCTGGGGATCTGATCCTGCTTCCTTTTAAATCCATGGGAATTTTGCCATTGACTTCATTGGGAGTAGGATTGGAGCCTAATGCTTACTTGGCCTGAGCCCTTTCATAATTTTATCAGATGAAAAAATCAATTTAAATTGGTTTTTCATTAAGATTACAAATTACTGGCATTAACTATACAGTCATCCTTGCTGATGGCCAATGGGTCTGTTTTCCCTGGACATTTCTTATAAAAATAATCCCACTCACCTTTACCACACTTAGTAAGTGATATTTCATTATGCTACTGTGTAGCTCCTGGACATTAATCTCTTACCTAGCAGCCTAAATTTGGCCTCCAGAATATCTCTTACCTTTCCCCATGTCACTAGTACCTACATGTACCACAACATCTGGCTTCTCTCAAGCACATGTTCATCCTTATAGCACATACTAGTTCCTTTTTTCCCCTTCCATTTTCATTATTTTGGTTTTCTCCTATATTGTTTTTTCGATGTATGCTGTTACTTCCTTCTTTTTCTCTTTTCTGTCTGGCCCCATTTGAATCTGAGCAGCCAAGAAAGTAATTTTCGGAAGAGGAGAAAGTATTGCTCAGGTCTAAAAGGGGGTGAAAACGAGGCAAGTATTTCTGGGCAGGCAACTCAAGATTTCACCAATCATAACAGCATGTGGGGGGAGGGATAGCTCAGTGGCTTGAGCATTGGCCTGCTAAACCCAGGGTTGTGAGTTCAATCCCTGAGGGGCCCATTTAGGGATATGGGGCAAAAATTGGGGATTGGTCCTGCTTTGAGCAGGGGGTTGGACTAGATGACCTTCTAAGGTCCCTTCCAACCCTGATATTCTATGGTGCAAGCAATGTCTAATCAGTGATTAAACTAGAGAGACATTGTCAAGTTGTTTTTCCCCAAGATGTGCTAGGAAAATAGGAATTGCTAATCTGAACCAGATTTGTGCACCCACTATTCCAGTAGTCTGTCAGAGAGAGTAGAGACACCAAATGCTCCAGAGGAAGATGCAAGAATGTGTGTAACAGACAATTATGATGCACTTTCAAATCCTTACAGCATATTCTAATTGTGAAAGTTCTGCTTGTCCCTCATAACTTTGGAGAGTCTTTTACTCCGTCAGTGATTTTTTTTTAAAGAGAGAGACTGTTTTAGAGTCATAGAGTCATAGACTTTAAGGTCAGAAGGGACCATTATGATCATCTAGTCTGACCTCCTGCACAATGCAGGCCACAGAATCTCACCCACCCACTCCTGTAATAAACCCCTAACCTATGTCTGAGCTATTGAAATCCTCACAACATGGTTTAAAGACTTCAAGGTGCAGAGAATCCTCCAGCAAGTGACCCGTGCCCCACGCTGCAGAGGAAGGTGAAAACCCCCCAGGGCCTCTGCCAATCTGCCCGGGAGGAAAATTCCTTCCCGACCCCAAATATGGCAATCAGCTAAACCCTAAGCATGTGAGCAAGACTCACCAGACAACACACCCAGGAAAGAATTCTCTGTAGTAACTCAGATCCCACCCCATCTAACATCCCATCACAGGCCATTGGGCAGATTTATCGCTAATAGTCAAAGATCAATTAATTGCCAAAATTGGGCTATCCCATCATATCATCCCCTCCATAATCTTATCAAGCTTAGTCTTGAAGCCAGATATGTTTTTGCCCCCACTGCTCCCCTTGGAAGGCTGTTCTAGAACTTCACTCCTCTGATGGTTGGAAACCTTTGTCTAATTTCAAGTCTAAACTTCCTGATGGCCAGTTTATATCCATTTGTTCATGTGTCCACATTGGTACTAAGCTTAAATAATTCCTCTCCCTCCCTGGTATTCATCCCTCTGATATATTTATAGAGAACAATCATATCTCCCCTCAGCCTTCTTTTAGTTAGGCTAAACAAGCCAAGCTCTTTGAGTCTCCTTTCATAAGACAGGTTTTCCATTCCTCGGATCATCCTAGTAGCCCTTCTCTGTACCTGTTCCAGTTTGAATTCATCCTTCTTAAACATGGGAGACCAGAACTGCACACAGTATTCCAGATGAGGTCTCACAAGTGCCTTGTAGAATGGTACTAACACCTCCTAATCTCTACTGGAAATACCTCACCTAATGCATCCCAAGACCGCATTAGCTTTTTTCACGGCCATATCACATTGACGGCTCATAGTCATCCTGTGATCAACCAATACTCCGAGGTCCTTCTCCTCCTCTGTTACTTCCAACTGATGCATCTTCAGCTTATAACTAAAATTCTTGTTATTCATCCCTAAATGCATGACTTTTCACTATTAAATTTAATCGTATTACCATTACTCCAGTTTACAAGGTCATCCAGATCTTCCTGCATGATATCCCAGTCCTTCTCTGTATTGGCAATACCTCCCAGTTTTGTGTCATCCACAAACTTTATTGGCACACTCCCACTTTTTGTGCCGAGGTCAGTAATAAAAAGATTAAATAAGATTGGTCCCAAAACTGATCCCTGAGGAACTCCACTAGTAACCTCCCTTCAGCCTGACAGTTCACCTTTCAGTATGACCCATTGTAGTCTCCCCTTTAACCAGTTCCTTATCCACCTTTCAGTTTTCATATTTATCCCATCTTTTCCAATTTAACTAATAATTCCCCATGTGGAACAGTATCAAATGCCTTACTGAAATTGAGGTAAATTAGATCCACTGCGTTTCCTTTGTCTACAAAATTTGTTACCTTCTCAAAGAAGGAGATCAGGTTGGTTTGGCATGACCTACCTTTTGTAAAACTATGTTGTATTTTATCCTAATTACCATTGACCTCAATGTCCTTAACTACTTTCTCCTTCAAAAATTTTTCCAAGACCTTGCATACTACAGATGTCAAACTCACAGGCCTGTAGTTACTCGGATCACTTTTTTTTCCTTTCTTAAAAATAGGAACTATGTTAGCAATTTTCCAGTCATGCGATACAACCCCTGAGTTTACAGATTCATTAAAAATTCTTGCTGATGGGCTTGCAATTTCATGTGCTAGTTCCTTTAATATTCTTGGATGAAGATTATCTGGGCCCCCCGATTTACTCCCATTAAGCTGTTTGAGTTTGGCTTCTGCCTCGGATGGGGTAATATCTACCTCCATATCCTCATTCCCATTTGTCATCCTACCATTATCCCTAAGTGCCTCATTAGCCTCATTAAAGACTGAGGCAAAGTATTTGTTTAGATATTGGGCCATGCCTAGATTATTCTTAACCTCCACTCCATCCTCAATGTTTAGCGGTCCCACTTCTTCTTTCTTTGTTTTCTTCTTATTTACATGGCTATAGAACCTTTTACTATTGTTTTTAATTCCCTTTTCAAGGTCCGACTCTACATGGCTTTTAGCCTTTCTCACTTTATCCCTACATGTTCTGACCTCAATAAGGTAGCTTTCCTTGCTAATCCCTCCCATCTTCCACTTCTTTCTATAGGAGTTTTAAAAATATTTTCTCTCCTGTGCTTATTCTACTAGTTTGCATAATCCACACATGAGGTATACGGTAGGCAGCACACTCTATTTCTAGTACTTGCCACAGCATCATCCAATTCTTAGAAAACCTCATGGCATTTTAATCAGTGAACTGTGGCAAATGTCTTTCTCTTGGCAAGTTGAAAGTTATTTGTGAATGTGGACTGCTCAGTAAGGCCCCAATTCTGTAATGTGCTACATGGGAGTGGAGTTCTGGGGCTATGCAGAATATTGTGGGAACAGGGCCTTAATCAGAACATGCTGGGATGGCTGGGTAGCTCTGGCATTTAATTCCTGGTTCTTCTTCCGCTTCTATTTGCTCCGCTCTCTCTAGATATTCCTAGGTTTGAATGCAGTTGGAGAATTATATTACAAAGATGCTAAATAAGAATGGCAAAACCAGTTTCATAAAGCTTTAATTTCTTGAGGATTAAATCTGTAAGCGCTTTAGCTGAAAGCTTGACTGCATGATGTTTACCCTTCAGTCTGTATTCAATACTTTTAAAAGGAGCTTTTGGTTGAAAAATATTATTTAAAGCCTTTTGTGACTTCCAAACCTGTTTTCTGTAACCCTTGATAATTGCAATGCCTTGCGCTGAGCATGTTTAAAGTATGTTAGGTGATCAACCACCACAGAGGATACAGTAGATGAACACTAGCTTAAGCCCAGTGGCATGAGCATTCAATAGGCAAAGTGTGGCAAATCCTCCTTTTTTAGTCATCACGTTCCAATGATGAAAATTTACTCTATTTGCATACAAGCTGAGTAATTGACATTTACCATCTTTTGTCCATCTGCCTCACCTGTGCATGTACACACGCCCACATGAATACAATGAAGAGCTGCACTGTGGAATTATTCTTGGAATAGCTCACTCCTGAGTGTGTTTCTTCTGCAGATAATGTCCCAGCACCAGCCAGCCAGTGTTTCTGAGAAATTCTGCTACCCCCTAGCTATGGAAAGACCACAGGTGGCAGAATGTTTTCTCTTGTGCAACTGTTTGCATGAACTGTATCCACAGTTTCTGTCAATCTATTGAGCCCATTTAGATGAAGGGTATGTCTGCATGTAATACGCTTTGCTTATTATTTTGTAATGATGTTAAGGGTACAGTAAAATGTGTATGGTTTTTCTTCTTGCTGCTGATTATGCTATCCATTCAACAGGTTTGGTTGCCTATGCTTATGCTGAAATAAATGTGTTAGTCTCTAAGGTGCCACAAGTACTCCTGTTCTTTTTACGGATTTAGACTAACACGGCTGCTACTCTGAAACCTATAAGCTTTAGTTAATCGCTGGTGTAACTCCATTGACACCAGAGTTGCATTTAGCCATATGTACTCAAGGGACCAATGTTCCAAAACCCTCAGCCTCACTTTTCATTAATGCCTTGCTGATAATATATGCAGCTAGCTGAAAGGAAAAAAAGTCTCCCCTTGTTTCATTTGAAGAAATTAGTTAAGATTAATGAGATTATTCCTCTGTCATGGAAAGTGTAATAAATGAACATCAAAAGACTGGATTTATCATTCTGATGATGAACAAATTATTAAAGTCAATTTCAGGATTTTTTTATCGCAGTAAGACTTCCTGGCTACAAATTTTAACACTGTGGAAACACCATAGGCAACAGATTTGTCATGTCACTGACAAGTAAAAAGTATGGTGAAAGAGGATTTTTTTATTTGCCTTTTTTAAGTCCTTTTCCTCAGAATGTCTGGTAATTTTATTAATGCATTTAGTAAAGAAGCTGGTAGCATTTCAGAAGCCAGCTTTTCTTGGTTATATTTGAAATCAAACCAGATTTCAAAATTTAGGTTACATAAACAACAGAACTGTATTTATGTATTAATTCCTTATTAGTTAGTCCCAATTCACAATAAAAAGAACAAGGAGTACTTGTGGTACCTTATAGACCACAGGGGTAGGCAACCTATGGCACGTGTGCCAAAGGCGGCACGCAAGCTGATTTTCAGCGGCACTCACACTGCCTGGGTCCTGGCCACTGGTCTGGGGGGCTCTGCATTTTAATTTAATTTTTATTTAAATTTAATTTTAAATGAAGCTTCTTAAACCTTTTATTTACTTTACATACAGCAATAGTTTAGTTATATATTATAGACTTATAATATACGAGACCTTCTAAAAACATTAAAATGTATGACTGGCATGTTAAACCTTAAATTAGAGTGAATAAATGAAGACTCAGCACACCACTTCTGAAAGGTTGCCGACCCCTGTTATAGACTAACACATTTATTTCTTTGTTGGGCCTGTCCTGTACTAGGTGACTTCTGGGTACTCTTCTGGCTCTGTCAATCTGTTTCTTCACTTCAGCAGGTGGGTATTGTAGTTTTAAGAATGCTTGATAGAGATCTTGTAGGTGTTTGTCTCTGTCTGAGGGACTGGAGCAAATGCGGTTGTATCTTAGAGCTTGGCTGTAGACCATGGATCATGTGATCAGTAGTGTAGCCAGCGGGGAGCAGGGGGAGCGGCTGCTCCCCCCACTGAGCAGAAGTGGCGCCTTTTTTGTGCTCAGACACCTTTTTCTCCTACGCTGCAGCCAGAGCGGAGCATTTTTTTTGCTCCCGGCGCCTTTTTTTGCTCCCGACGCTTTTTGCTCCCGGCGCCATTTTTTAGCTCCGCTCCCCCTGTGCTCTAAACCTGGCTATGCCACTGTGTGTGATGTGGTTTGGATGAAAGCTGGAGACATGTAGGTAAATATATAGTGGTCAGTAGGTTTCAAATATAGGGTGGTGTTTATGTGACCATCGCTTATTAGCACTGTAGTGTCCAGGAAGTGGATCTCTTGTATGGACTGTGATATATGCCATCATGTGCCAGCAATGCCCCTCTGCCATGTACATTGGCCAAACCGGGCAGTCTCTACACAAAAGAATAAATGGACACAAATCAGACATCAAGAATTATAACATTCAAAAACCAGTCGGAGAACACTTCAACCTTCCTGGACACTCAATTACAGACCTAAAAGTCACAATTCTTCAACAAAAAACCTTCAAAAACAGACTCCAATGAGAAACTGCAGAACTGGAATTAAATTGCAAACTGGACACCATTAAATTGGGCTTGAATAAAGACTGGGAGTGGATGGGTCATTACACGAACTAAAACTATTTCCCCATGCTAATTTTCCCCTCTACTGTTACTCTCACCTTCTTGTCAACTGTTTGAAATGGGCCATCGTGATTATCACTACAAAAGTTCCCCCCCCCTCCCTGCTGATGATAGCCCGCCTTAATTGATTTGTCTTGTTAGAGTTGGTAAGGCAACCCCCATCTTTTCATGTTCTGTGTGTGTGTGTGTATATATATATATATATATAATCTGCCTACTGTATTTTCCACTCCATGCATCTGATGAAGTGGGTTTTAGCCCATGAAAACTTATGCCCAAATAAATTTGTTAGTCTCTAAGGTGCCACAAGTACTCCTCGTTCTTTTTGCTGATACAGACTAACACAGCTACCATTTTGAAGCCAATTCACAATGTAGTTTAAACTATGCAAGCAACAATTGTTTAAAAATAATAGTACAATTTTAACATGAAGTTCATACCTAACATGGGTAAGTATTTTATCTGAGAATCAGGCTAGTCAAACTGGGCTATAGACAACTCCCTCTAGGTTTTAGTTCAATTGCTATAAGAAAATAATGTACTGTCCTCTTTATAACAGCATCCTATTATAGTGACCTGGGGGAGTCCTCCATTGCTTGAGTGAGACCTGTTTAATAAGGGGTTCAAAATTCACTTTCTCTCCTATTCTTTCCTCTAAAGGTAGGGATAATAAGGGTTAACATAATGGACTTTTAAAAATACTGATGTCTAAACTAAGAAAATAACAAAAGGACCAAACGTAAACAGGATCAAGTACAAACAATTTATCTTTCCCATCAAAAGGCTACCTCCTCCATCATGTGATCCCATTGGGCTCCTCTCCATCCCTGCTCCAGATTAAAGGACAGTGAAAGAGATCTTTAATATATAAGGTCTTATTTCACTCTCTCTGATGTGTCAAGACCTCCCACAGAAGGGTGGAACCTCTTTCAGGCCACAGGCCAGGGATCTACAATCCCTAGCATGCCTTGCAAAAAATGACGGACTCTCAGCTTCTCCTTGTTCCTAAGCTTTCCATATAAAAAGGAGCTCTTGCATTGCTCTTTTTCCCCTGGCTGTTTTGCGGGCATCCTGGAAGAAGGAGTGGAGTCTGAAAGTCCCCTAGGACCTGCAAGCACACTTTGCATATTCTGATTACCCCATCCATCTAATCAGAACAGGCTGATAAGTAAGCACAGCATGTTGGTGTGGGTGTTTTGAATGGACACTGTTTTACAGTCGTCTCGCTCTCACCAGTCAGAGAAACACTGCGATGACTGCGCTGATAAATAACCAAGTTTGTACAAAGTTAAATTTAATTTATATTCTGGCACTGTGAAATTTCACCAGTTTCAAGCTGCAAGCCCAGTTTTGGAAAATGTTGCTTGTGATGTTGGTAAAAATTGAGTAAAGAAAGGAATTTTTTAGTTGTGGCTAGTGGAGTGCTGAAGAGTAGATCCTTGGAAGAAAAGTTAATGCTAAGTGAGCTGTATTTTAAGAAGGAAGCCAGCAGGAGTGACTCCAGAAGCAAAGCCAGCACCAAACAAAATGTCCTGGCAAGTCTAATAAATGTTTTAAAATGCAGAGGACAAGCATTTAAAAAGAAATAAAAAGTTGGCCAGGGTACAGCAAGACCCTCCCCTGCCATCCCACACATGAGTGGGATAGATTCAAACCCTGTGCTCCTCTGAGGCATTTCCTCAAGCAACCTTACTCTCTGTTTTGTCACTAGTTCTCAGATTGTGTGCTCTTCACAGTGTTTCTCTCTCTACACTAGTTGCAGTAGCAGATTAAATTGATTTAAATCCAAGGGTTTGGTTTGCCCCCTCAGTGGTTTTACATCAATATAATTCTATTGGTTTAATGGAAGCTGTTCCTGATTTAGCAAAAGGGAGACCGAGGGTAGGTTTACACTACCGCTTATGTCGATCTAATTTATGTTGCTGAGGAATGTGAAAAAGACACTGCCCAGAGAAAGGCTAGTTACAGTGACCTAAGTGCTAAGTGGCACTATGTCAGCGGGAGAGCGTCTCAAGACGCCATAGTCTCCGACTCTCACAGAGATGAGTAATTATGCTGATGGGAGAGTGCTCTCTCGTTGACATTGAGTGTGTTCACCAGATGCACTACAGTGGCACAGGATGTAGCACTTCTAGGGTAGACCTGCCCTCAGGTGCAAAAATCACCCGCTCTAAGCCCTTCAAAGATAAGGATTACAGTGGATTTACATGTGCATCCTGTTGCTAATGCAAAGATTAGTGAAGGAATGCACGGACCATAGCAGCCAAAAAGAAGAGTGTGTGCATGGAGAGGAGACAGGATAAGAGCGAGAGTCAACATAGGGCAAGAGAGTTTATTTCTTGAACCAGAGTCTCCCCAACCTTCTCCCGACCTGTGCTGTCTCCCATCCCCACAAAAAATGTCCACCCCAGTACCTGCATGATATCTCACTGGGTTAGGACCTCCAGGTGCAGCAGTGGAGAGTTTAACTCTTCTTTTCTTAGGGTATGTCTGCATTGGAGCTGGGAGTTGTAATTTCCAGCTTCCGTAGACTTACCCGGGCTAGCTCTGATCAAGCTAGTGTGCTAAAATAGAAGTATGGCTGGGGCAGCACAAGCGATGGGAGGGGCTAGCCTCCTCAAATATGTACCTAGGGTCTTGGACAAGATTGTACTTGGGACAGTTGCACCTTCCAGCTGCAGTGTAGACCAGTCTTGAGTGTACACACTCTTCAGGGCAAGGACTGTCTTCCTCTGTGTTTGGAAAGTGCTTAACACAATTAGGATGTTAACACCACATAAGTAATATATTTATTTAGGGGACTAGACAGCCCCTCCCATTTCAACCTCCTACCAATACTATCTTTGATTTGTTTTACCTGCTTGAAAGAAGAGACCTAACCCCTATCTGTCTGGCGCCACCCCTGCAAGTTGGTCCTATTTGTGTTTTGTTAAGTTTTGGGTAAGCTAAAGCAATTGTGAGAACTTTTCAGTTATTTTTTCATTATTGCCATTGGCTTGCTTTGAAACCATTTTAAATGCAACCATGTTGGCTTGTGCTCTATTAGAAGCAGAGGGGAAAGGAATTAGTGTTTGCCAAATGTAAAAGGATAAAACTGGTATAATGATACTTTCCAATAATGCTGCAAAACTACCACAGTCAATAACTGTGGTAACAATCTCCTTCTTGTTGTGCAAGCTCCAGCATAGACTTTCTTGTGCTCCTCATCTTGATATCACTGTTCTGAGGGACACTCATCTTCACAACCATTAAGAAATGTTTCTTCTTCTCAAGATTCTAAGAAGACATGCAAAAATGAAACTATAGGAAACAAAAAGGGGTTCTGGACCAATATGACATTGCAGTAGGATAGTTCCATTTGTCAATGGATGCTAAATCTGTGCTTACTGTACTGCCAATAACTCTCTACCATGCTGTCTTTCTTTTTGGCAGAGTTGCTTAGGTTACTTACCAGCCATTAGCATCAGTATCTGTTAGTCACTTAAAGTTTTGCTTTGGGCTGTCTATGAAACCAAACCTTGGAGAACATCGAAATGGAGCCTTTCAACTCTAGGTCAGTGGTTTGAATTTGGCCCTCATTGCTCATGACTGTAAGTCATTACCATCTGAGGACTGTGTGACAGCTTATGAGTTGGAATTCCCAGTCTTGTCTGTAGTAGAAAAGTGTGCCTTCCACAAACACCACCACCGCATTTGGCACAAACGGGTGTCCCTATTAGCAGTCTAAACTAAAAACTGAATGGACAAAGAGACTGAATTATTCTTTCATCTTAGAAGTGGTCCCTCCAGACATGGGTACAAGGATATTACAGAAGGGTTTGAGGAAGCTTTCAGTGATGCTGTCTATGCTGTTTATGTGACATGGGTAAAGTGGTTCTGAGCTTCAGGGCTGACGGTTGCATGTCACTTAACATTCTGAAAAAAAGAAACACTCTTGAGATTGGCAAGCAATGGCATCCCTGAAGTTTCAGAAATGCATGGTGATTTTCATGTAGTGCTTTCTGGAGAAGTCTATCTTAATCTGTTTAGATGGCTAGAACTAATATAGAAAAAGGCAGGAGGTAAACTCTGATGCCTTCAGCCTTTGAAATCTGGAAAATTCAAGGGCCTCAGTACAGCCAAATATCAATCTCATGAGGACAATAACCAATATCGCTCCTCTTAAACCTGTTTAATTCTCATTCATTAAGGTGAATAGTTTATTATCAAGAAAATAGGACAGTACAGAATCAGGTAAAATCTAAAAGCTCTGCATGCTTTCTATTTAAAAAGCTCCCTTTTCCTCTAGCACTTCCTAGACCAGTATGACAGATGAATGTCACTTTTGGCTGAACTCAGTATATCCATCAGGCACAGATGTTCTCTGGGTTCTTAATGGTGTAAATGTCATCTTTTTTTCTTGTTTCTTTAGCAGGTACCCAGTTACTTTAAGTGAATATATTACGACATATCAATTGGAGCTCATCTGTAAAGGAATGGGGGAATCTGATAAACCTGTGGCAGAAGGCTGAAGGAATGGGAAAATTAGAGAAAAGTCAAATAGCCAGAGGTTGAGATTTTCAGGGGATTCAGCCATACCACTTGGATTGAAATTAACTCGATCTGTGTGGCTAAATCTTTGAGTTGGTTTTGAAAATATCCACCAAAATGTTTATTGGCAGAAAAAGAAGCTCTGCCTTGAGTGATGCAACTGACAGCTGTTTTAGCAATCCCTGATTGGCGCCTTGATCCTATATAAGGCCATGGTGCATACCAGGAAATGTCCAGGCAACAATGTGGATCCCTCGCTAGCTGCCATGATCACCTTGTTTCTCTGCCTCTCAACTCTTGATATTGACCTCAGCTTCCGACTTGGATCCTGACTCCCAGTTGACCCCCAGAACTCCAGAACTGACCCTGAGACCTGGTATTGACCCTCAGTCCGATTTCTGACTCTGGCTCTGATCCTTGGCTTAACTCCTGACTGACTCAGACTCTGGCTTTGACCCTCATGTTGACTCTTGACTCAGACATCAGCTCTGACCCCTGGCTTTGGTTCCTTGCTCCGAAGCTCCTGCCACTACCTCTGTCCAGAATCCTGACAGTTTGCCTGGACCGTTCCATAAGCTGTGGAGAAAGGTATGGCCCCAAGCAGTGATCCTGGGAGCTGACATCCCAGGTCCTGACCTCATGTCAATCTTCCATGTAGCCCCCCCAGACAGGGGGTGAAGTAAGAATCAGTGGAACTTGAACCCCCTGGAGAGTTACTAGGTAACCCACAGCTTTACACTGCCACCTGGTGGCAACTGTAACTTAGCTGCTGCCTGCAACTCACACTTTTCAGGGGTTGCATGCCATAGGAAGTTCCACCTCAAGTGATCTGAATCAGACAGTGGTTTTAGTGATCCCTAATTAGCTCCTTGATCCCAGATAAGCTCATGGGGCTTACCAGGAAGTGTCCAGGCAACAATATGGATTCTTAGCTAGCTGCCATGACCACTCTGCTTCTTGAACTCCTGGTATTGACCTCAGCTCTGACTTGGATCCTGAATCCTGATGGACCCCCAGAACCTTAACTCCTGATATTGACCCTTGGCCCAATTCCTGACTGTCTCTGGTTCTGACTTTCAGCTTGATATCTGACTCTGACTCCGGCTTTGCCTTCAGGCTGACTCTTTGTCACGAAGCGTGGGGGAGTCAGGACCCTGCACCCCTCTTTCCTTTGATTCACCGTGATTCTCAGGCAGCCAGTAGCACAGAAGGTTTATTAAGGACAACAGGAACACAGTCCAAACAGAGCTTGTAAGTACAAACAGGACCCCTCAGTCGGGCCCTTCTGGGGGGTAGGGAGCTTAGACCCCAGCCTTGGGGCTCCCTGTGTTTCACCCCACAGCTCCAAACTGAAACCAACCAGACAAACCCTCCAGCAGGCTCTCTTCCCCTCCCCCTGGGGCTCCTCCTCTAGCCTTTGTCCATTCTCTCAGCCAAAGGTGTCACCTCTCCCAACCCCCCTCCTGGCTCATGTTACAGCCTCAGGTAAAGTCTCCCATCCCCAATGCAGCAGGTCCCAGTGAACCTCCTCCGCAACCCTCCCAGGTCAAATCCACCTCGCTCCCTACTCCATCACACTCTTGACTCAGACACCAGCTCTAACCCTGGCTTCAGTTCCTGGCTCCCTGAAGGCTCTCCTGCTTGCCTACCTTTGCCCAGGGTCCTGACACTTAAGGAAGGGCTCAAAATTAAAGACAGGCTTTGCTGAATAGGGATGGTTATTGTTCACATGCTTAAAGTTAAGCACTTGTTTGAGTGCTTTGCTGGACTGGGGCTTATGTTACCAGCTCTCTGAATGCCAGACAGCCCAGGATTTTCCATAGCTGAAGCCTAGTGTTCTGTTTCCCTTGGATATGAATGGTCTCCTTTTGTTTTGCTTCTGTTATTTGATGTTTATACAATTTAAAATTTGATTTTTTTTACATCATTTGCTTCCCATGCTTGAAGTTCACTACCACATCCTTGCACTCCCCAAGTCCCCACTCTCCACCGCCTCCAATAATAATAAAACCTGAAAAGGCTCATTATTTTCTCTTTACAGCTACAACAAAATGGATGTAGATTTAGCTGTGCTGTTCCCCTCAGATACCTGGCAGATCTCCCTCCCTCTGTCTCCAAGTTCTCCTTGTGAAGAATGAGCACAGCTGATCACATGGATAATGCTTAGTTCATCAGAGTAAGTGTCAGCCAATGGATTTTTTCTTTGGTCTTCAGTTCTCCACCACCAATTTTTGCATTCTTTAAGTGCAAAGCAGTTACGGAACCACAGTTTGCTTCCCCCTCCCCCCCCATATGGCAAAACAGAATAGAATTTCATAAGGGGACTTGTCCATGTTAGAATTTATCAACAAAATATTTTGCACAGCTCTAGATGAGGCACCACAGTATTTCCTCACCTATGTCCAGTTTGAACCCAAGACTGCTGTGAAGGAAAGACGGATGCTTCATTAACTTAATGATAACTTTTTCTGTAATCCTTGAATAACTTTTGCATGACAAGATCCTGATAGCTAACTTCAGAGTTTTCATTGTCATCTGATGTAAACAAAACTTTATCATTTAAAACCTAATCTGATTGTAAAGGAGTTCTTCATTCCCTGAGATGCTACAGATACAAGTTACTCATGAAGAGACCAGACAGCATATACATAGTGTGCAGTATAGATAAGCATATGGCATGTGTACCTTTAAAAGAAGAAAATATTTATAGTTCTTTTTATGTTAAAAAAAGTTGATGTTTAAAACTGAACATGACCCATCTTTTCATACTCCATATGCTAGATACACATGTAGCGCCCTGTTTGACCTCCCCATTGCACTGCACAGCATGATGAAGAATAGGGAAAGGGTTTCCCTTTCCCTATGGAAAATTCACAAAGCAAACATTAGAAACTACTCCAGTCCAATTCATATTTGGAAGAATGTGGAGCGGGGAGTTTATGAATTGTAATGGGCCAAACACAAATATCTCCATGCCTATTCTTTTCAAAAGGGAAAAGGAAAAAAATCGAAATTTCATGCGCAATAGGCTAATAAACTTTTTGGCTGCTGGACTAATTTTTTCAATAAGCAAGGAATTCTGTTGTACTATACATGATATTAAATCCCCTTGGCCCCAACTATCTTCCTTGCAAATTTCCCAGGATATCAATTTCAAAACACGTGAGTGTAATCAGCATAAGTGAAAAACAAAAAAGGGTGCATTGTATGTTTAAGGTTTTGAATATACAGGAATGGCTAATCTCAAAATATAAAATAAATTGGAGATGGTAAGAACTGAATCCAGAAGACATGAAGCCTATGGGTTGTAGTGACTACTTATTTTTCTGTCTGCATCTTTACCTTCCTGCTGTGGCTACTTCTTGTCAGGTTTCTTCACCTCATAACAAAAAGCACTAACCTGTTCCCAGAGTATTTTGTTCTAAGTGGCATGTTGAAGCACTGGGAATGTTTATTGGCAGATGATGTGTGTGGTCCCTTTAATATAACAATGTATCAAGCCCATGAATGAGCAAAAGCAAAACTAGATTAAGGTGTAGACACTAAAGGCTCAAGCCTAGGGCCACAGCTCTTGGAGTCATACCATGAGGGAGAATCCCAGCTTTCACTTTAAAACACAGTAAGTTTCTAGCCTTCATCGTTGTAAAGAAAAGTTTGAAAATGTTTCCTAAGTGTAACCAGTGCAGTGATACCTACTTGAGTCTGCAGACAACCTGAAACAAGAGCTCCGAGAGGTCTGAATAATTACCTATGATCTCAGGGAGATGTGATAACTCCTTCTGTTCTCGGGAGTTCTACTAGAGCAGCCCAGCAGAGAAATCTGGTGTGTGGCAGGAGAAGAATGAAGCAAGCCAGTCCCACCCACCCAAGCAGATTTACCCTAGTTGCTGGGTTAAGTGTGCCCCCCACTGCTGCAATTCCTGCTCCTCCATAGGGGATGAGCAGCGAGAAGGAGCCTTGTTGCTACCCTTGTTGCACTCAAGCAAAGAGGTTCCTCTGGAAGAGATGAGAGCCCCATGCTACTCCCACTCCCCGTGGAACTGGGTGATATCTCAGGGGCAGGGAGATGGAGGTGGAGCCATGAGATGACCCTGTGCTGTGGTGTGCCTAGGGCTTGGATTGCCATAATCTGGCCCTGACCAAAAGGATTGCTGCTGTGAAGACCCTACTTGCATCAAAGTTAATGCAGCTATAATCCGCTCCATCAAAAGGATGTTGTTCATTTTCTTTAAATATGTTGCTTCACTCACAATGGCTGTCATATTTTCAACCCAGTAACAGAAAATTTAACACTGAGAAACAATTTCCTTTGTTGATTAGTACAGCCACTCCTGGTGCCTTAAGTAATGGTTTGTCAACGTCACCATTAAAATTCCTGAGTTTTAGATGACAAGTATCTTGATTGTTTCACGCTCAGCAGGCATTAGAGGCTGGCATTCAATTCTGCACCAGCTAAGATGGATACTCGTTTGTCCAGCGCTCCGTTAGGAGTGTGCAGATTACTGGGAAATAGTTGGGACCATCTCTTAGCATTGCATTTCCTTACAGATAAGACAGAAGTCAGCCTTGCATTTTCACCTGTATTCTCCTGCTGAGTGAGTTGTAATCAAACAGAGGGCCAGATTCTCAGCTAGTGTGAATTGACATAGCTCCAAGTAAATCAACTGAGTGAAATCAATGTATTTCAATGACGCTACACCGCTTCACACTGGCTGAAAATCTGGCCCATTAGCTGTACAAGAAAATATTCAATATGCTTGGAGACTGCAGTATTACCATAGTGGGCCACTAGATGGGACACTTGCATTAGATTCTCTGGGAGTGTAAATTGTTGAAGGGCGGTGCTTTTGATGGTAATGAAGCACATCTATGTGCAAGAAATGCATTATGACTCGGATCTTTTTACACCACTCTAACTGAGATCTCACAGTTCCCTTGCAAGGATTCAGGCACTGCAAAGCACAGCAGCAGTGGCTGGTGTGCTTGTTGAGTAGGTGTTTTGAGAAATCTTCCTCAGCATCTTTTATGTATGCACTGCTTCTGAATGGTGGTTCTTCCGAGAAGGAAGATATGGCACCGGGAAGTCTGCTGTCAGTCTCAGGCATACCACATTCCCAGTGCAGCAATTGGGGAATAAGGGTGTGATTGCTGATCTGTGAATGTGCAGGTCTCTTGGGAGTAGCTACAGTCATGTTTTTTTTAAAGAACATATTGGCTCTTAAAATGGAAAGAGGATGTAAATATTTAAATATATGCCAAAAAGTGAAATGGTCAAGCCCTACAACTGTTCATGCATGTAAAAGCTCATCTTTGCTCCAACAGATTCCAGGCCATACACAGAAGGGAATTCATAGTCTGGACTTTCTCCTCCTTTGCTCACCACCATTTTGCTACTGCTAAGCCATTAGCTATTTTGATGATACAGTATTTCTGTAATGATTGGCAAAGCTGAAAGTATGTAGTAAATCCCAGTCTAGCAAGGGAAGTTAAATAAAATCAAGAAGATATTGCAGATGGAGGCTGCTGATGAAAACAGAAGAAAGTCAGACCAGCCTAGGGATCAAGTAAGCTAATGTTATTGCCAGGAGAATATTCCTAAAGATGAGTGTTGAAATGTTGATAGCAAAGATCTTTAGGTATCAGTTCTTAACTGCCAATTCAACTTAATTTAAAGTCAAAGTTTCACAGAAAGGAGGCATCAAACCCCACTTTATTATAGAGCAACAATAGGATTAAGCAGGGCAAATTTACAAAATCTCCAAAGCTATAAATGTGAGATGAATTGGATGACTTGATGGTACTGGTTAAAGATGCAGATGAATTACCAGTGCTGTGCAGACCATGGGAAAAGCAGCTGCTGCTGCTGCAGTGTGCTGAGTGTATCCTGACTTGCTGAAAGATAGCTCAGCAATAGGAATTTATGAAGGACTTTCTCTTTACTGTACCTTATATAGAATAGACATGTGACCCATTAACATGCATGATTTTTTTCAGACTAATACTACTGTGAAGTACATGATATAGATCCTTAAAAGCAGTTTTTCACACCTTTTAGGTTGTGTCTGAATAGAGCTGTTGTACCACTTTATACCAATATAGTTAACACAGTACCATCCCCTTAATGTGAGCATAGTTTTACTTGTATAACTGCTTAGACTAGTATAGCCAGTCCTGTATGGAAAGAGGAACAAGCTATATTAAATGCAAGGCACCTTTATACTGGTATAACTGCATCCACATTAAGGATTATGCCAATATAACGATTTCAGTTTGGCACCCCTAACTGTAATAGATATATTGGTACAAAATCTGTATGTAGCGCATTCTTTGTACAGTCAACAGAGCAGAGTTCAGTTTCTCATTCAGTTACCGTAATTGATACATGCTTTTATAAAAGTTCAGCTACTCAGTATCAATGACAGCTAAGAAAAGGGCAATAGGAATATGTTAAATGTGTTCCTATGCCTTATGAGTATCAGTAGCCACTCTAGATACCCTGGCCACAAAATCAAGACAAGTTTCATCCATATTAAAAATTACCATCTAACGATTGGCATATACTTAATTTCAGAAACAAAACTATACATTTTTATTACTGCAAATGTCTCATAGAGGGAAGCCGATTCTGAAGGATGGAGGTTGGGAAGTCAAAGGCGTTAGAAAAAGAAAATATCCATAAGCAACAATGAGTATCTGTGACTCCTTGTCTGATTTCTGCTCATCGCTGAAGAGGGCAATTTATGTGTATTCAGACTTTCCACTACGACTACACACATCTTAATGTCTTTTATTGTTTGAGTAAATCATCTCAGAGTCCTTTAATCCCTTTCCTTAGGCTAAGCAGTGTCTGCATACCATACTATTCCAAGCTTGCTGAATCAAAGATACTAGGAGTTTTTTCCCTTAATTCATAGCAACATCACTTCATAATATAAACCTTATGTTTATGGCAAGGTCTCATTGAGATATGAAAGAAAGTAGATCAGATGTGCCAGAATGCTAGAAATAGTCCTGGAATAGACACAACTGCCCAGGATGTAGACAAGAACAGGTAAGTATCCCTGTGTCCAAGGACACATCTTGTGACCACTTAATACCTCAAAAGAAAGAAAAATATATATGCCTCAGTCTTGTGTAGTGCTTTTTATCCCTAGATCTAAGAGCTTCACAAAGGAGATAAGTATGGTTATTCCCATTTTAAATCTGGAGAAACTGAGGCACACGGAGGAGAAGCAACTTGCTCGAAGTCTCCCTGCAGATCAGTGCAGAGCCAATGCAGAACCAGCTCTTCTGAGTCCAACTTAACTGAGTTCCTATCCACGGGAACACATTGCCTCTTATACAGGGTGTGACGGGATGCACTTAGCCCGCACTGGATGGAAAAGGGTTATCTCCTCATTTTGGGCTGAGGAAGCCATGCCTCCAAGTCCCTACTGGGCATGCACCAAGTGCAGTACATGTCACTAAAAAGGAGCAGCCCAGCTCACTCCAAGCTGACCACCGGAGAGGAAGGACATTTTCTTGCAGGCTCCCGCCTCAGAGCAGTGGTAGCCACTGAGGGAAGAGTAAGCCAGAGGCGCTGAGACCCCGGCAGATGCCCTGATATCTGCAGACACCCAAGGGACTTTGGAGCCACCAGGACCAGCCCAGGAAGAGGAACCCGGGAACCCTGAAGTCACTCAGGCCACAGATGCAGGAGTGACAGTTGGAAATAGCCCAGGAGAGGGACTAGTCATAGACCCAAGCATAGTCGGTGTCTTGTGGTTGGATCCCCTCTGACTCAGTGGTAAAATCACTTGCTGCCTCCAGGGCCCTGGGCTGGGACCCGTGGAGTAGGGAGGGCCCAGGTCCCCCACCCCAGCTATTAACCCCCTCCCCCCCGCCCGGGTGGTGGCCTACCGGTTTTCAGGCCATCAGGCCATGCCACCCTGTAAATCAGGGTATCTCTATTGACTCTGGCCACTGGACCTTGCTGCCCGGTGAACCCGGGGTATCCTTATTGACTCTGGCCTCTAGGCTTTACAGTCCTGCAGAAAAGGGTCACTTGGTTGATGTTAGCCCTTAGGCTTCACTGCCTAGAGACAGAGGGCGGCTTGAAGGATGGGGTGCACTTACCCCACTGGACACGGTCCCCATATCCCGTCACATGGGAAGAACCTTATCAATTGAACTGGAACTCATCTTTGAGGGGAAAGGGATAGGAAGTCCACTCTAGAACATCTGTCCTAATTGTATGGTCAGAAAATCTGTAGATAATGTAGTTAATATTCTTCAGCAGAACTATTATCCATTGTTATTTCTGACTAGAACGCCCAAGATTTAATGTGAGCTGTCCTTCACTTCCTGAGCCGAAGATAAGAATTCATAATGGACACCATGGTCAATAATTGGGCAGTAGTGTCTTCAGTGACAAGGGAAGACAATCGCTTACCATGGTATGTGCCTTTCCCTGAGCTAGCACCGTTGTGGCTCAGTTGGGATTTCCCAGTCAATCTTCACTTGCCCCTACAAAGCAAATTTTCTTACCATTAAATAAGATGCCCTGAGACTTCAAACTCAGAGTTGCACGACAAGCTCTTTCTGCATTCTTACCCATATGGACAAGGTAGATTAATTTGATGATATGCCTTGGATGATGGACACCCCTTTTATATAGGAATTAGATGAGGATTCTCATATAGTATATAATGGAATTTATTTTCAGAGAGCCTATCTCAAAATTAAATTCAAACATCTACAAGTGAAAAAACAAAGTGAAATCCAGGAACTCAAATGTAGTCACATACTTGGATATTCCCTAGATTCTTAAATGTACTAGAATGGATATTGTTATGGATGTCGTTGATACCAGTGCTCTCAATTCTGTATTGATAAAATATCAGATAACTCAGCTCAATCAGTTTATTAAGCATAGATAAATTGGCACAATACAGAAAGGGTTAATACTTTACCCAATCTGGAGAACAGGCTTGCTGTTTATATTTTTACTCTGTTCCAAAATCTTGAACTAAATTTTGCCCATATTTATACCCCACTTGTTTACAACAGAGAGAAGATTTCACAGATTTTACTATGTTACCACAAGCCTGTCATTGCTTTTCTTATCTTGTTTTCTGCATATTTTGAAAGACATCTCTACTAATTGTACCAATTATCCCTAGAAGATAACCAACTGTGCCTAACACACCATTTATATTTGGCATTGCTTCTGACGGGTTCTGCATACACAAACAACAAAGGTTACATACAGTTTACCGGCTAGTAAGTTTTCACAATAAAGCTTAGTGTGAGTACAGAGCATTATGGGAAATACAGTTCATAGTTATACAGCTTAGCATGAATGCAAAACATTCTGAGTAACTTATCATATTGGCTAACAATATTAAAGAGTAAAGGCTGGTTCCTTGTATCTGCTTTGAGTACTTTGTGCTGCTCCACTGGCACAAAGCAACCATCATACCAGCTTTGTGTACGGGCAATCGTAGATGGTGCAGAGCCAGTTCAGTGGCCCTCTGCCTTCTCCTCCTCCTGGCTGCAAAAAGAGTGCCTTGAGGTCTTAGGCAGTGCAAGTTATTTGTGAGATCGAGATCTTAGTGTATTGCAGATATGGAGTGCTGCTCCCATCCTACAGGAGTGTTTATATTTATCACCCATGTGTATGGCCTGGTGGTGGCTAGACCTGGTTTTGTAGAGACCGTGTGGGAGAAAAATAAAGTAAATGTCTAAGGGTACGTCTATACTTACCCGTCGCGTCGGAGGCACGGGATCGATGTTCTGGGTTCGATTTATCGCGTCTTGTCTAGACGTGATAAATCGAACCAGGAAGTGCTCCCCCGTCAACGCCGGTAATCCTGCTCTGCGAACGGAGCAGGCGGAGTCGACGGGGGAGCCTGCGCGCCGCGTCTGGACCACAGGTAAGTTCGAACTAAGGTACTTCGACTTCAGCTACGTTATTAACGTAGCTGAAGTTGCGTATCTTAGTTCGACAGGGGGGGTTAGTGTAGACCTAGCCTAAGAGCGACAGCTTCCTTAGTCCCCCAAGGGCTTTCTGAAATTCTGTGTTTGAATGCTCATTTTTAATGGGATAATGTCTACTTAAAATCTCACCTTGTTTGGAAATGTTTCCGCACTGCTCTTACAAGATTGCTATGGCTGAAAGAGAGTCATGAAAAATAATTACCTCTTTTGTTTGTTTAGTTTGTGCATTTGGCAGCACTTTGCCAACAGTCAGTTTCACTGTTTCCCTTGCATGGTCAAGCAGTCGAGTTCCCCTGTTATTTTTGTGGGGAAGGGGAGCTTGTGGGGCAAAAAAAGGTTAGGAAAATGTTATTGTAACATGACAAATTATGGGCAGATTTACAACCTGATAACTACCTGAAAAATGAAAGTGACCAGATTTTGAGTTGATGGTAGTGTTCTTTTAAGGCCCAAGGTATGTTTGATCCAGAATTGTAAATATTTAGTTTCTCACAAACTCCCCATAGGTCAGGAAACCTGATATTTTCACTGGGTTTATGGTCCCACTGTTGCTTTGAAGAAACTTCTTGTTGCTATTAATAAGTTAGACAAAGAACATTTCCCATTTGATTTAGAGAATAACATCTGATTCCTATCTTTGCTTTCAATCTTCTTGACTTCTAACAATAGAACAATTTGCATAGTCAATTAAAACAGATTTGCTTCTTCAGCCTTTAACATGCAATTAGAACTCCAATCGACCACCTAGCCTTTACCTTCTGATGTTATTAGCTAGTATCTGTTAATTATTGAGGTTTGAGAAAGTATGCCCTGAAATGAATTGGTACTACGTTTGAACCATCGTTGAGCCCTGTGACAGAGTGCTAGGAACCTTGAGCTGACCCAGTACTCTGGTCACTAAGGTACTAGCTGTTTCCCCCATGGAGTGGATTCAATTGGGGAATGGATGCTCAATGACTTAATTAGGCAGGTGGTTCAACACTTGGAGGCTGAATTTGAACAGCTAGAGAGCAGGGCTATTAGAACGGCAAGGATTAGGGATGCCTTGAAGGAGCAATTTGAGGCTGAAAGCCACCAGTGATGTTTGGTGGCCTGTACGGGAGTGAAGAGCGGTGGTTCCAATGTTAGTAGGAATCTGTGTTTGCCACACTGAGTTGGGGTGACTGTTGTTTTCCTGGGCTAAGGTATCTTTTACTTAATGCAATAATAAAGAATGTTTTCAAAGCCAAAAAATCCATTCATTTAAAAGAAAAATCCTTTATTGAAAAGAAACACAACTGCTTGGGAAACAGGACAAGAGGGTGGTGTGAGGAACGGTTCAATCACATATTTGCATATGTCAATCACATATTTGTCAATCACATATTTGCATATGCATCATCACACTCTGCCTTCTTGTCTGGAGTGCTGTGCAATGAGTGCTGCACTTCAGGCTGGCTAAAATGCATGCTGATGAGGGTTGAGTGCAGTGGGTAAGTGTTGTAGTTTGCAGGGCTGGGTGGTGAAGCTACAGATGTTGGAGAGAGCTGGTGGCGATAAGAACCTGGATGTGAAGGTAAGTGGGTTGGAGGTGACATGGGGGCACAAAGAAAAGTTTTGGGACAAGGGCTGCAGGGGGGTGGGCGTGGTAGCGCTCTGCCTGCATGTTTATGAGTGCCTGTATCGAGTCCGCTTGGCACTCCATAATGCTTACCAGCCGCTCCGTGCTTTGGTGCCGGCGATCCGCATTCTGCTGGCGATCCACATTCTGCTGGCGGACCCTCTTTTCACTCTCCCGCTGCTCCTGCACTTTTTGATTTTCATTACGGGACTGCTTCATTACTTCATGCAGCATGTCCTCTTTGCTTCACCGTGGCCTCTTCCTAATTCTTTGGAGTCTTTCGGCCGGTGATAACATGGACGTCTGAGATCTCAAGTTTGCATCTGTAAAGGCAAAATGCAACACTTAACAGAGGCAGCATTGTTCACACCAGACACAGCAATGATTCACCCGTACTTAAGGGCAAGCACAGTCTACACAATAGCATAATTTGCCTGTCCCAAAGCGAGTGCACATAACCCACAGGAGCCCCGAAATGGTAAGTAAGCACAGGGACAAGGGGGACTGATTGTTTCATGGCCGTACTGTCCTCTGGGTTTCTGTGCCTTGCGGAGAGCTAACAGCTGCAGGGGGGCCCCTATACTGAACACTGTCCCCACATTTTCCACAGGAGTTTGTCCTGGAAGATATCTCTCTGCTGAGGGTGACCTGAGAAGCAAGGGGGAGGGTCTTCTACTACAAAGCAGCTTCCGCCCTGGCCCATATGCAGCTTGCCTGTGTGCAGCAATGGTTCCCCTGCCCCCCACAACACAGTGGCGTGGACATGTTAGTCTTACTGGGACAAGGAGCACAGTAGCTCTCCCAAGGAACCTGAAGCGCATTGCCCAGCTTCTGCATGAGACCTTTGAAGAGATCACTGAGGCCGATTACCGCGATGTGAGAGAGCACATCAATGCCCTATTCCGCATCTAGGCATGCATGCAGCCCTAACCCTCCTCACCCCAAGAGCCCGCACCGAACAACTTCCTTCCCAAAATAAAATCTGCTTACCATGTACCAACTCTGGCGTTTGTCCTTCCCCAAGCACCGGCCGCTGCGACTGGCTACCTTCCTCCTGGCTTGAGAACAGCTCCTGGCTGCAGGCATCTAGGGATGCCGGGCTGTCCCCCTCCTCCTCAGCAGCCTCGCTCCCGCTTTCCTCCTTCTCCTCCTCCTCCTGCTGCCTTGTTGAACTGGCCTCTGAAGTGTCCATGGTGGTCCTTGAAGTGGAGGTGGGGTCACCCCCAAGTATTGCATCCAGCACTTTGTAGAAACGGCAGGTTGCGGGGGCAGCACCGGAGCGGCGGTTTGCCTCATAGGCTTTGTGGTAGGCATTCCGCAGCTCCTTCACTTTAACCCTGCACTGCTGTGCGTCCCGGTCATGGCCCTTTTCCATCATGTCCCTTGATATCTGCCCGAAGGTATCGTAATTCCTATGGCTGGAGCGCAGCTGGGACTGGACAGCTTCCTCCCTCCAAACATGGATGAGGTCCAGCACCTCATCATTACTCCATACTGGGGATCGCCTGGCGTGTGGAGGCATGGTCACCTGGAAAGATTTGCTGAGAGCACTGCACGCCTTGCTGAGCAAACAGGAAGGGGAATTTCAAAATTCCCAGAGAATTTAAGGGGGGGTCTGAGGGTTGGTCACCTCAGGGCAGGGCAGTAGATTTCAAAGTGATGACCAGAGTGGCTAGAACAGGCATTGTGGGACACTTCTGGAGGCCGATCAGAACGTATTAACAGACCAGGGTGGCCACACTGGCGCTGCGGTGCTCCAGCCAGGGCGCAGCAAACGTTATGCCTCTTGTCAAGGTGGATTACCAGGAGCGCTCCAGCCGCGGAGTCCAGGCGCACTACGTGCCTTGCCAGTGTGGACGCGTTGTGAGTTAGGGCGCCCGGGGCTGCTTTAATGCGCTCTAACTCGCAAGTGTAGCCAAACCCTATGTTACCAACATCATAATCCAATTAGCCAACCAAAGGGGCAAAGTTAGGATCAAACAGGCAGTGGAAATTGGTTGGGGGTGATAATGAAAGATCAGTTATTACATGGCATTAGGGAACTGAGGCAGACATTCAAGTGTGGTTCTGCCCCAAAATGTGTCTGGATAAAAATCAGGAACCAGGTGAGTAAATGACCAATCTTAGACTCTTTTTTAAATGGTAATTTTGCTATGAATTTTTGGACACTTGGATGACTCTCTCCTTTTTAATCCCAACTATTGGTAAAAGACCTTCCCATGCAGAGTCCTACATCATGAGAGGGAGTGAAGCCAGTTGGGGCAGCTGCTAAAAAAAAACACGTGGCAGCTGGAGGTGGGACAGAGGGGCCATCCTCCTTCAGGCTAAGAAGAGAGAGGGGTGTGAGAAACACCTCTGTTTCCCCTTAGAAAAAATGCTCTGTGGCAGGGAAGGGCAGGGGGAACTTAATAGAAGAGACATGTTTGCTCCGCTCCCTAATCGAGTAGGTGGTTGGTGGGTTGGGGAGAACTTCTGACACACACCGCAACATGGAAGAATTGCCCAGCAGGACAGTTACCGAACGTACTCCTGGGGACTAAACTACTGTCTGCCAAGCCTCAAGGTGCCTCCACGTATTCCTCTCCTGGGCGCCCTTTTCCATGCTGTTCAGCGGGAGGGAAGATGGGGTGGTACCTTCCCCTCCTTTTTCCCTCCTTGCCCCTGGGCTAGTAAGAATAAAAAGTGAACCCATGCTGTAACTGTGCGTTTTCAGGCTTTTTGTGGTGGACGGCGTGAGGCTGTTTATAGAATTGTGTGATAGGGAGGTTTGCAGATGTCTGGGTGGTAGCTGGAGTAACTTTTAATACCCTTCCAGCCATAACTATCTTTATAGTTTTGTGTATGGAAATAGCACAGTGCAGCTACACAAGAGCAGTTTAACATTGTGCACTTAATGGTACCCACTCCCAAATAAAAAGAGAGCCTTTTTCTATTGGGCCCTTATTTTGCTGGCTGTCTCCAATAAGATGTCTGTACAGCAAATGGCTAAATGAGAATACAGAAATCCCAGCTGGGGGGTTACGTAAGCCTTCTGCTTCCAAACCTGGAGCTCGGATAAAGAATTATTACATCTCTACTGTTGTGCCTTTATGGGCAGACCCCAGACAAATGCCCACTTGTTCCTGACATAAAATGTCCCAAGTGTCATAAGCCCGAATTGAAACAGTTGGCATTTTTGGCTTGCCTTTCAGTTACATCAGTAACACACACAGCTGCAGGCTGAATAGGGACATTCTATAATTTAGCTGATATGTAAGTGGTAGTGGATGGCACAGAAACCAATCCAGGAAACCTGTCAAAGTTTCAGTGAATCACATCCAAAGCCTTCCAGAAATTGCCACCCTATGTACGTCATCACTCTCAAACTGCCAGTTTTGGAGTGTGGGGGAACAACATGGGACAATGACCCTGTAAACAAGTGAAGTTCCTGCTCTGCTCTGAAGAGGATATACAAACTCTTTATCAGGGCTGGCTTTAGGAAGTGCGGGGTCCGATTCGAAGAAGGACCCTCCGCCAAAATTCCGCCAAAGACAGCGGCAGCGATTGAACTGCCGCCGAAGTGCCGCCGACACGGACGTTGAGGGGCCCTCTTAGGCGCAATGCCTGGTTCGGGGGAATCAGCCTAAAGCTGGCCCTGCTCTTTATGTAATCCAGATTCCCCTCTCCTTTGGCCTTACAGGGAACTTAAATACCAATAACATAACATTACACTTCAGCTTAAGATTTTAGCCCATGATTGGCTGTTCCTAGGATTGCCCTGCAGGTTCTCCTGTATCCCAGAGTCTATTTCCCTCTGCCGCAGAGACAGGGGCGGTGCGAGCTTTTTTGCCGCCCTAGGCGGCGGCGGCGGGAGAGGCTGCTGCCGAAATGCTGCCGAAATCCCCGGTGGCCGAAGAAGCTGCCGCCGAAGCGCCACCAGTATCCTCGGCGGCACTTTGGCGGCAGCTTCTTTGGCCGCCGGGGATTTCGGCAGCCGCCGAGGGACCTGAAACGCGCCCCCCCCCCGCCCCCCCCGCCAAATCCTGGCGTCCTAGGCGACTGCCTACGGTCGCCTAATGGTAGCGCCGGCCCTGCACAGAGAGACACTTGGATTCCCTTCTATCCAGGTTGGAGCTAACAATGCGCAGCAGCCGCAGTCAGCAGTAATTGCTCTCCCTCTATAAGCTATTTCCTAGCCCATCTGAGAAACTGTAAAAATTTCTCAGGGGTTAAACTTCAGCTGGAAGCTGAACTGCAAAAACTTTCCCCAGCTCACTATCATTTCCTACTGCGAGGACAGGGGGCTGCGGCTGTTTCTTTGCACAGAAAAAGGAGAGTATTAACTTGCTCTCTACCAACTGCAGGATGAGGTCTAGACACAATGTTGCATCCATCAACTAAAATTTAAACGGTACTGCAGCACCTCCTTCACTGTGACACCACTAGCTGTCATCAGCACTTTTCTGAAGCGTACACTATACAGATTTCCATAATACTGCCACATAGTAGAGAGTCATCTTCTCACATGTAGTGCTCCCCCATCATCTATTGCTTATTCAGTCTTGGCACTGTGCCTCTGTTCTGTTGTGCTGCACTGACTGCACTCTGAAAGTCACAAGGATCTCATTCATTCCAGCACTGCAGAGGAGAAGGCTGGTGCTCTCTGGTTTATCTGCATTGTATTACTACTGTGACAGGACATTTAATTCACTACTGCAGAGCTGTACTTGAGAGTCTGTTATTTAGAGATCACAGTGCAAGATACCCCGGCACAGGTCTCTGAAAACAGAAGAAGGGATCTCTGGAGTGGGTGCTCTTTTGAGAAACAATATTGCTGAGGGGGAGGAAGGGAGATTGCAAGAGGCAGGAGGTGAGAATGAAACAGGAAAGCTGAGCATCAGTCACAAGTTCTGACTTCAATCCTTTAGTATGTGACCCCCAAGTCCCTTGTGATTTCAAATAATCCAGTTGGCAACATTTTAAAGCTAAAAAATGACAGTATGAACTAAGCTTAAAATTGCTGGTAGTTACTGAACTGCCAATCTATTTTTTAATAACATGGTCTGCTCACTACACTATCTCTTCAGTCTGTTTTGTAACAACCAACCGTAAACAGCATAAATAATTTACTGCATGGGTTACTACAGTAAAAGTGCTATTCATTAGAAAAATTAAGGGATAATGTCATGGTAGAAGAGTACAGTAGGCAGTATGCAATAAACAGCTTATATGGATGACTAAATGTCAGAGCATAGTGAGGGCATTTAATGACCACAAAAGCTGCTTAGTCTGAGTATAAAAAACAACATGAGAAAATATTTTGTTTTGGCTCACGAGGATTTGAAAGTTCCATGCTGCTGCTGACCTCTTGGTCTTTCCATTGATGTCACTGGGGAGATGTGGATTAGGGAAATAACTGCTGGAGGGAGAGTTTTAAAAGTGAATGATGTATTTTACTATGTGTTAGCATATGTGGCGAGGTCAGATCAGACTTTCTGTCCCTCATGGGCCTTGGCTAGTTTCTCCTGGCAAAACATGAGCCCTGTTAGCCTTTCCCTAAAGGCCAACATCTACTCCACCACTGATTTTCCCCTCAGCAGAGGCCTTCCCCTGCCACTCAGCCCTCTCATTAGGTCCTCCTTCCAGAGAACAGTTCTAACAGGAAAACCTCGAGAATACTTGGGGAACTTCCCTGTAGGCAAACAGCAGATAAGGTAAGTACTCATCTCAGTCATATGGGTGCTGATCTGCACAAGTTTTCAGAATAATTTTAAGTGTCCCATTAAACCTTTCCACCAGCCCATTGGTTTATGAATGATGCAGAGGCCCAGAAGAGTGCAGCCCCACATTACTCCCACAAGCCCTGGTGAAGTATGGACATGAAATTGGCTCTATGGTCCACGAGGCCCTTGCTGGGGAAGCCCACCCTGCTAAAAATTGTCAGAAGAGCATCAGCAGCCATGTCATTTTCTATGGAGGATGGAGTTATAACAGCATGTTAGTGGGTGGCATAGTATATCACCACCAATATATACAGTATTTCTTTTTTGTCACCTTGATACAGCATCCCACTGTATCCATGGCCACTCTCTCTAAAGGTTCCTCTATTATAGGTAGCAGCATCGTGGCTGCTTTACACTGAACTTGGACTTTTCCTGCCCTCTGGCAGGAATCACATTGTGCCGTAATTTTTAACTGTCTTAAAACTTCAGGTCAGTAAAAATTCTGCAACAGCCTGCGTTTCATGGGCTGGTTGCCCAAATGTCATGAGAAAGGGATCTTATGTGCCAGGTTCAATCACAAGTACCTTCTGGGGCACCACCCGATTGTTTCCTAATACCCCAAGTCTCAATCTTTCCTAGGGGGAATCCATTCTGTATAAAGGAGGCCTTTTATCCCACAGAAATCTCTCCATGCATTCTTCAGTAAGAGGATTTTCAGAGCTGGGGCGGGCCGCAGTAGCCCTCAGCTTCTCTGAGGAAGGATTGGCCTGTAGCTTTGTTTGGGACTCAGCTGCTGGGGCAGGGTAGTGTAGCCTGCTCCTCCCCACTGGATTCTGCCTCTCACCTTTTGGCTGGAGGCAGTAGATCACTGTCTTACATTCTGTCCACATGCTCTCCTTCATCTGACCAGGGTGACGTTCTCTGGCTCCCTGTATGAACCAATGATCTGTGGGTGAGTTCAAAGTATAAACGTTCATATCCACCAGTCATGCCCTTCCTGCAACCTCAGTGTAGAAAGATCAGTGTTTCATGGGGTGGGCTGGATCAGAGAGCCAGTCAAAATCAATAGTCCGAGATTGCAGCCTTGATAGCTATCAGTGAGGTCCTTCAACAAGGTGGCAAAGAGCTTTCCGTGCCAGGGCAACATAACAGACTTCACAATTTGATAGTCATATTCCATTCCATCACAAGAGGTACAGCAATATTTATGGTACGGAGACTTCTTTTGTCTGTGCCTCCCGTATTGCAAAATCACTGCAGAGTAGTTAGTGCAAGTCTCGTGATATTTGGTGTTTTTCTTAAAGCCCCAGCTCCAAGAGTCTTGTGAATACATGAGGACTTGAAGCCTGGTCTAGACACAGTTTTTTGTACTGATATGACTTTGTTGATTAGGGCTATAATTTTATATTGATATAGTTATATCAGTACAATGCCTAGTGTGGGCACAATTATACTGCTAAAAAGTGCTTCTACTAGTGTAGCTTAGTATCCTTCCTGTACAAGAATAACCAACCTATACTGAATAACTTTAGTACAACTTTTTTGTGTAGACAAGAACTCAGTTTTCATTTTTTTTAAAGGAAGTTCTAGCTTATGTGCTTGCAGAGAAAAACTTGCAAATGTTCCCCTTAAAGGTTCAAAAACAGAGTGAATAAAAGAACCCAAAATATATTCTTTATGAAATCTCATGATTTTTGGTGGCCCGGATCATGATTTTTGATTGTTTAGGATTGGCAATGCTGGAATTAGATTTTGGAGTCCTCACTAATATTACGTGACTGAAGCCCGGAAATACAGAGTAGTCTTTTGCTAGCAAATCCTGTATATCACACAATTCCCCCATTGCTTCACTTCACACATCAGCGGAGAAGCAAAGTGAAGTTGACAAGGTATCCAGTCTTTCGAGCAGGCATGATACGTCAGAGATTGGAGTTTGTCAACTTCAACAGAGTAGAGAAAAAAAAAGTGCTGATGTACTGCAGCAATCCACTTTGAGCACTATGCTTTCAGTTTCCCATTTGGTGAAATGTATAGGTACATTGCCTTGCCTGACAGGAACGGTGAACCATAGGGATTTCCTAAGGAGAAACTTTCACATGCAGAGTGTGAAGTTTCTCACTTTTCTTTTAGCTGTAGTGGCATTTCTCAATTCCACTAATGACATTACTAACCTGATATAAACTCCTAGAGGAAAAGGCAAGCTGCTGTGAAATACTTGCAGCCTTGCTTACTGGAGTTCAAAAAAATTGCAGTTTTCTTAAAACAATAATTATCTGAAAGGTAATATCAGTTGGTAGTTTGCACATTGGTGCTCTTTTTGTGGTTACTATTTTGTTACAGTATTAGGGTATTTCAAGAAAGCCTGTCCGACATACTAGCTGTTAGACCAGGGAGAAACAGGAAGGTGGAAATGAATCTCCAAAAAGGAGGGCGTACTTGGCTAGTAATCTTAATTAAATGTAATTGTTACAAATATACAGGCGTTTGCAGGAAGTGGTAAAAGTGGAACAATATGAAGTATATTAAAGATAATGGTTTACATCAAGCAGTGCTAAATGTTGTTGGTAGTTACTGGGACATGGATCAGTAGCGCAGCCAAGTCCGGAGCGCAGGGGGAGCGGCGCTATAAAAAGGCACCTCCCCCTGTACTCACCCGGCGGCGCTCCGGGTCTTCGGCGGCACTTCGGCAGCTCACTCCGGGTCTTCGGTGGTATCCGCCGCCGAAATGCCGCCGAAGACCCGGAGCACCGCCGGGTGAGTGAAAGAAGCGGCGCCTTTTTTTAGTGCTGCTAAAAAAAGGCGCCGCTTCTGCCGCTCCCCCCCCCGGCTACACTACTGACATGGATACTTGGAATAGAGAAGTGATATTAAAGTACCTACAGGGGTTCTCAAACTGGGGGTCAGGACCCCTCAGGGTTATTACATGGGGGGTCTTGAGCTGTCAGCCTCCACCCTAAACCTTGCTTTGCCTCCAGCATTTATAATGGTGTTAAATATATTACAAAGTGTTTTTAATTTATAAAGGGGGTCACACTGAGAGGCTTGCTCTGTGAAAGGGGTCACCAGTACAAAAGTTTGGCTGAAGTTTCTGGGACTCTTAGGGTATGTCCACACTTCAGTTAGACACCCAAGACTGACTCACAGGGCTCGGGCGAAGGGGCTGTTCAGTTGCAGTGTAAACCTTCAGGCTTGGGCTGCAGCCTGAGCTCTGGGACCCTCCCAGTTGCAGGGTCCTAGAGCCTAAGCACCAGCCGAGGCTCGCAAGTCTACACCGCAATGAAACAGCCCATTAGCCTGAGCCCCGCGAGCCCGAGTCAGCTGGGATGGGCCAACGGCGGGTGTCTGATTAAGTTAGACATGTCTTTACAGGGTTTGGGCCCATCACACCCACTGCCTGTTGGATGCAGTGCTCAGGGGAGACTGTAGGGGAGAGGTTTGAGCTATGTCACCCTACTGTTACTTCTTTAGAAGCAGGGGAGAGTTTTGTTGGTATATCTAAAACATTGATTTGGGAATTGGATTAGAGGTGTTGACCCACAAATAGGTTCTAGAAGGACATTAGAAGAACAAGTCTGAATTGTTTAGGTGGTAAAGGGTTCTTTAGCAGTGGTGGTTGTTTCTACAGCACAGAACTAAGATTTCTTTTAGACACTACAGACATGGTTAGTCAGAATGTTTGCTGGAGGGGAGTTTCCTGGGGATGACTGATATCTGTGTAATCAATCAGTGTAGCAAAAGGAATAGTTCTCTGGTGTGGTATCAGCTGACAGAAACAGGCAGAGCAGCAGCAAATCTTTGTTTAACGTTTGCTTTATTTTATTCTTTTAAGGTTCCCTCTTTCCATTCAATGTCCTGCTTCAGTGTACTGTGAGGCCTTATTAAGTCAAACCATTCCTGGGTTAAGGTCACTAGAGAATTGGGATCATAGTAGAATCCCTTAGGATGGCATATATCAGATGATCCTTCATGCCTGGACATTACCAATGAGTTGACCATAGTCACTGTTGTGAGCTCCTTAACCTTGTCACTAATTTCAGACACACTGGAAAGTTCAGAATTTATTCATTTTACAGATATTTTAAAACAAAAATTCTGTTCTTGATATAGTATTTCTGTCATCTTCAAAGCTCTGACCCTTATCTTTGTGAAGGCTTGAGGTAAAATCCTATCCATACTGAAGTCAATGGGAATTTTGCCATTGACTTCAATGGGGCCAGGATTTCACCTTTATTACTTCTGAGATATTCCTGGTTTTACCATGGGAAGCTGTGTACATTTTGCTTTGTTTTACAGATTCAGTTTGTAGATAAAACATGCCTCCCATTAAACTCTTCTTCCTTGTGGAGCATCCAACTGCACAAGAAAAAAATGTCATTTTATCTTTTAAAAATGTTTTAAAGAGGAGATTCAAGGCTATAGAAGTTTCACAGACACCCATAACATAAGGACCCTTTTCTGCAGGGATAGGCAACATGTGATGTCTGATTTAATTACCTGGAGGCTAAAAATGGCATGAATCTCAATCTAGATTTTTCTGTTTATAGTTTGGAATAGATGGCAAGATGTTCTGAAGGAATAAGAGCTATAAAAGGAAAGTAGACTGAATGATTCAAGGCAAAGATAGTGCTCACTACACAGGAATCTTTTAAAATAAAAGAACCTTTGTTATCTGTAAATGAACTGTGTTCAGCCACTCCCGTCCCTCACATCTTTCTTTCCTCGATAGGATTTAATATTTCTGTTATTTTTATGGGAATTACAGTAGATATCAATGAGAGTTTCTTAACTTTTCCGGAAATTTTGTCTGAGAGATTCACTAATGCACATGTTTGTATAAAATATTCACCCTGTGGATCTGAAGAATTTTAAACATGCCTAGTTTGCTTTTCTTTCACATGTAGCAACTTTCCAATCTTGGGATGATCCTAAGTACGTGTATTTTATTTATTTTGATGGGAATATGGTGCCTAGCGGAAACTTTAGGCACAGCTATGTATTTTAAACTATACACAATTGATTTAAAAAAATAGAAAACTAGCTTGTCCCTAACAACCCCCTAATGACAACAGAAACAATAAACTAGCTAACTATCAACTCCCCTCTCTCCTTGTCCTCACCAAAGGCCTTGCATGCCATGAAGGTCAAGGAATTCAAGCTATCCAGTCTGCAGTGTCAAGAAAAGCAGTAAATTCAACATCAAGAAACCTTCATAGTTAATATCCTTCTGCTAGCTCCCTCTTTTTATAATTACAGTTATTATTCATTTGTATTACAGTAGCACCAAGAGCGGAGATCAGGGCCCCGTTGTGCTAGCCACTGTACAAACACATAGAAAGGGAAAGTCCCTGCCCTAAAGAACTTAAAGACTAAATAGACAAGACAGATATAAAGGTTGGAGGTGAAACAGAGGCACAGAGAAAAAGAACAGGAGTACGTGTGGCACCTTAGAGACTAACACCTTTTACTTATACAGGGTCACACAGCAGGTCAGCAGCAGACCCAGGAATTAGAACTTCATGTCTCTTGGGTTCCAGTCTGGCATGCTCTGTCCAGTAGACCATGCCGTCTCTTGAAACTGAGGGACTCATAACTCAAGCAGCAATGCTAATCACAGCAGTGGCAGTATCACTCTGAGAGAGTGGTGGTCACAATAGATAACTTGAAAGTGACCCAGTCGGTTTCCCTTTGGTTATTATTGTGCAAATACAGTAGTGCCTGAAGATTGTATACTACAGTATAGGCTTGCTGTTACAATAGATTTAAATCAGTTTTATGGTTTCCTTTTTTATTTTGAGAAATGCTGGTTTTGTTTTATTGATTTCCAATATATTATTAAAAATAGTTGTTAAAGCCATATGCTTCATGCAGCAATGAAATTTGTTACATTGAGTAGCCATTTGCTGGAGACCTGGTGCAGTACTGTGAGGATATGTTCTCCAGGACAGTGATAACTTCTTTGCTCCCAACCCCCATGCCTTACATGCTTGATCACTGTAAGCAGCATTAACAATAGTAGCTGTTTTCTCAGCTGGTGAAAAGGAAGGAAAACAGAAAAAAAGGTTCATCAGGTGAATATGGTAGCCGTGGAATAATTCAGTGTTAATAACACACTTCCCATGTATCTGAGAGGGCTTGTCGTTAAAAACATACCAAAAAAAGCCCTTTCATGCAGAATTAATGTCACTAGTCAGAGACCAGAGAGCAAGTAGAACTATTTGATGGATTCCCATATGCACCCACACTGGAATATGTGTACCTCCAGAGAGTTTTTTCGAAATCAATCTGCACCTTGCTACTGTTAACCATCGTAAGCAACACCCATAAATATGTTATAAATGGGCCCCTACCAAATTCACGGTCCATTTTGGTCAAGTTCATGGTCATAGGATTTTAAAAATCGTAAATTTCATGATTTCAGCTATTTAAATCTGAAATTTCATGGTGTTGTAATTGGAGGGGTCCTGACCCAAAAAAGAGTTGTGTTTTTTTTTGCAAGGTTATTGTAGGGGGAGGGGTTGCGGCACTGCTACTGTTACTTCTGTGCTGCTACTGGTCGTGGTGCTGGGCACCTGGAGAGCAGAGTCTGCTGGCCGGGAGCCCAGCTCTGAAGGCAGAGCCCCTGCCAGCAGCAGTTCAGAAGTAAGGATGGCATGGTATGGTATTGCCACCCTTACTTCTGCACTGCTGCCTGCAGACCTGAGCCCTCAGTCAGCAGCTGCCACTCTCCAGCCACCCAGCTCAGTACAGAAGTAAGGGTGGCATGGTATGGTATTGCCATCCTTACTTCTGTATTGCTGCTGGTGGGGAGCTGCCTTCAGAGCTGGGCACCCATCTGACAGCCGCAGCTCTCCAGCCACCCAGCTCTGAAGGCAGCTCAGAAGTAAGGATGGCAATACCGCAATCCCCCTAAAATAACCTTGTGACCCCTCCTGTAACTTCTTTTTGTGTCAGGACCACAGTTTGAGAAATGCTGGTCTTCCCCATGAAATCTGTGTAATATAGGGTAAAAGCGCACAAAAGACCAGATTTCACTGTCTGTGATGTGTTTTTCATGGCCGTGAATTTGATAGGGCCCTAGTTATAGATATGTTTAGAAGTAAGATTGGTGTGATGCTGAGGTTACAGCATGGATTGTTTCTGCTATATGAACCATATGCAATGCCTAGACAATATGTTGTATTAAGATGCTATTGAGTCTGCAAAGATGCATCAGTTTTTTCTGCTGAATACCTGGTATGGAATGGCATCACTGTAAAACCAAAAGCCAGTCAAGAATGGACCAATCACTGGAAAGCTAGGAAATATAGTTAGGACTAGATTTATTATAAACAAACTATGAACATTGGAAAATTCCAAATTTGGAAATTCAGAGATAATGGTCCATAAACTGCCTCTTCTCTGACCCATAATGTGGATTCTTCAGGTGAAATATATTGGAACTTTTGCTAAATAGTTTTCAAATATTTGTCAACTCCACTTTGTCCTCTCTGTAAGGTTATGCTTTTCTGACATGCCAGTGAATTTAATAAACAACCAGGCCCTTAACCGTTTTAGAGGTTTTTTTAAAATGTATATTTGCGAGTAGCATATTGAATTTATAGCCTCTGCTGGAGATGGGCTATTCATATAAACTTTATAACAAGGATTTCTATGGGACATATGGAGTTGGCATCAGAATTCACTTGGAGCCTCTCTCTCCTATATCAGATCTTCCTTCTCCTTCCTCCATCAGAGCACAAATAGTTATGAAAATATGTCTTCAGGCACAGCTTGATTTGGTTTGGCTCAGCTCTAAACTTTAAAAACTCTGTCCAGCTGTTCATCTCCCTGGGAAGAGTTTAATTCCATTCCACTGAGGGCCATAGTATTCTTTGTTAGGCCACCTACCTAGGTTATGTTTGTCTTCTCTCTCTCTCTTGGTTTTATACAATTGCCCATCACTTTGGTATTTGAGTGCCTTCCACATACAATTAATACTAGCAGTGAAGTCCCTAGTGGACTTCATGGAGTTGTGGTTGAGACCTTAATGTTGATGCAGGAATGATATTCATACAATTATTGTAACTTTGTTTTAATATTAGGTCATTACCAACTTGTTTGCTGAAGATTTACTAACTATTAAGATACAGCTACAAGTATGCTACAGTCATGATGCTTTAAAATTATAATACCTGTGTATGTTTTTGTTAGTTATGTTATAAAATGTTGAGGCTGGTTAAAGAAATTGCAGAAGGTTTTGCTTTCAATCACCCAAAGATATACCAAATGTCAGGAGGACAGCCCTCCTTAGCCATAAAACTAGGTTTATTACCCCTAATAGTGTCTGACCTCCCTCTCGTGTAAGTACCAGTTTGGTAATCCTTATCTTAAGAAAACAAACCATGAAAAACATTAATCTTCTAGGAAAAGATCTGATTGTGAAAAGGAATTTATGGTTGTGTTAGCGGAGCAATAAATCTAGTGTAAAGTGGGCTTTTTCACTCTTCCAAGAAAATCTAAGTAAACCCACACAAAGAATTCTAGAAATATCTTTGTTGAAATAAAAGTTATAATTATTCTGAAAACTTCATTCAGAAGAGCCACTAGGAAGTGTAGTTAATAATACTTTAAACCATTATTTCTTAAATGTTGAAAGGGCAAATAATTTTGAATGGCATATTTGCAAGTATTTTAACTAAACGCAAAATGCCTAATATAATTACTATATAAATTGTAAAATGCTTGATGTATCAACCTGGAATTTAATGATCTTGATAAACTAACTACTAATGTAAAAAGCCATTTAAATATAAATATTCATATTAATGGAGAATTAATTAATTACTGGTAGTGCTCAAGCAACTCCTTTACCCAACCGAGGAAGACCGACCCAAGGAAAACATCCCCAAGACTTCAGCATGGATTGGTAAATGGAAGTTAACTAAACCACTGCCAAGGGATTAGAATTAAAACACTTATAATGCTGTTATTGGGATATGGAAATGATGTTGTAACTTAAGATACTAACAGTTTCTCCTATTAATCACCAAATGGTTAGCCCACATGCTCCTGGAGAGGAGCTAGACACTGGTAAACAGAGAAATAGTGGGATTTAATTGGATTTAAGAGTCTTAATATTTGTAATTGGCCTGTCTCAAAACAGCTTCTTACATGGCTTCTTTAAAGTAACTGATTTAAATATTTTCTTTGATTTAATGGAATTTAGTTAAGATTGCTTAGCCCCCTTCCCCAATTATCACCTGTCAGGTTATCATTGATAAACCAAACAGGGCCCACCTGCCCTTAAACAAATTCTTTTGCCCAGTTATAAACAGTTTGTGTGTTTATGAGATACTAAGATGGGCTAACAATAAATTTAGGAAACCATATAATTTGGTTTTAACTCACCAAACGAAGTACGCCAACAGTGGTCCACTCGCCGAAGTGTAATCTTTGTTAAAAGCTCTCCACAGAGGCTGTAACAGAAGTAACCAGTTTATCATCTGTGTACTGTCATTTGTGTTGTTTTGTTTAAAGTTTGCTTTTCTTTAATAATAAAATAGCGATGGTTCATAATTGTGGTTATTTTGCTTGGTTTGAATCATGGTGTCCCCTAAGGTATGTAAAAAGAACCCCAATTAATAAAATAGTGGGAGTCACTTCCTCTGAGATGGTCTCATAAATAACCTGTATCAATAATTACATCTTTTATTTTTGGTTTTCCCTAGTTTGGCAGTAAGAGAAACAAGCAAGAACAGCCGGTCTACCATTTCTTGTTTCTCTGGACTAAATATTTTTAGTAATTTTAAAAATAAAATTACTTGGCATCCAACAATTTAAAGTTACCCCTACAGAATCTGTGATACTTCTCCCCCCGTTTTTGTTGTTGTGAAAACTATGCGTAGGGTTGGGAAATTATTTGTTTTGTTTTGTATCAGTTTTTATTAATTTCATCACTTTTTTAGTAGGTGTTTAGGAGTAAAAGGGACTGTCAGTGTTGTGAGTATCATTCTTATGTTTGAAAGACTTTTTCAAAGAGGAAGGTTTTTCTAAAGATGGTCAGACTCTCTGGATTTTCCTGATCCCCTCTGGAAATTCATTCCATAGTTGGATTCCCTCGACTGGGAATGCTTTATCACCAGCTCTCACATGCATTGTACTGGGCTTAGTGATGTGCATTGTCCCAAATAGGGTGACCAGATGGCTCGATTTTATAGGGACAGTCCCGATTTTGGGGTCTTTTTCTTATACAGGCTCCTATTACTCCCGCCCCCCCGGTCCCGATTTTTCACACTTGCTTTCTGGTCACCCTAGTCCCAGAGGAGCTCAGTTGTCACAGTGGTTCATAGATTGAAAGTCAGTCTTTGATGTAATGGAGCTTGATTCATTACTTGTTTTGAAAATTAGTTCCCAGGCCTTAAACTGGCATCATAAACTGACTAGGAGACAATGGAGGGGCTTGAGCATGGGCTTAATGAGCTCATGGTGGCCTAAACCAAGGAGAAGGTGGACAGAGTTTGAACATCTCTTCACATTCAGCTTCAGACACGATGAACTATAGTACTCCAGCCTGGAGGTAACAAATTGTCATCCCATCACGTTACTATAGGTTAATATCTGTAGTTGTCCTGTTTCCCATAGAACACATCCATGATGATTAATTAAGATTTTAGAAGCTATCCTTAGTGCTTTCTAATGGGAGAATGATTTCTGGTTAATGTATATTGGGCGTGAAAGGGCATGCAGAATTCACTTTGTAACATATGACCTCTTGTATATTTTTGCTTACATAATCCATGGAATACTGTACGTCCTTGATTATAAACTGAAATTTCACAAGATGTCCTCAGTGCTTATCCATAATCCTCCTTATGGCAGCAGATTATACAAATGACAAGTTATTTGAAAGATGTGCAGCCAAGTCTGATGGGGATGACCAAGTGGTAGCCTTGCTTCTCTCAAAGACATTCTGAGCTTCCAAAACAAGACAAGGTTCCATCCAGTACAATAACAAACAGAATGCCTTTGATTTTAAGAGGATGCAGGTCTCTTTTTTTGATAACTCTTAACATGCTGTTTTCTTTATTACTGGTCTGTTTAAATCTAGCCTCAGCTGAGGGTTCTAAGACCCTCATGACAAAACTTTGAGACTACACTTATCCCTAATTAGGACTGACATTTTGTGTCTAACTGACTTTGAACCAGCTGTGTTGATGTGCAGGACTTGGGGTGGGATCCTCATTCCTGCTTTAGCCGCATCACAGCCGTAAAAAAGCTGGAGTGACATAAAGAGGCTCTAACAGCCCTAGTTCAAGGCTGGGGAGGATTCCCCCAGCAGAATCACTGTGGTAAAGCTGCCTTTGGAGAACTATCTCATGAGACCTGGGGTGTGTGGGGGCATTTTGGGGTGGGGGACCAGCAACTGCTGCAGAGATTCTGATTCATCCTGGGGAGGATGCCATGATTTAGGATTCTCTGGGTTCTCTAAATTACACCAGGGGCCACTGAAGCCTCTGAAGCAGCTCATGGTGATTTAAGTCCACCTTTGCCTCAACCCCAACCTCCACAATAGTGGCTGCAAGTTCCTACGTCACTTATACAGAATAAATAGAATCATGATGTCACCTACTGGGGAAATCTGTTTTTCTAAACACGGTGTTAAAACTATACATAGGAAACGTTTTCTCCTGGCCTCGAAGTTTCTCTACTCTGAAATGGCATGTTTGGCTTTCAATTGCTAATTGTTGTTATTACCATATCACATAGAAGCCATAGTCATGGACCAAGACCCCATTAGGTCCTTCCCCTGCATCTCAGTGGAAGAAGATCGGAGCTCTAGAGACCTGATCCAACTCACATTGTAGCTAATGGCACCATTTCTATCCATTTCAATGGAAGCTGGATTGAACACTAAATTGGAAAGGAATTAATTAAAGACCCACTCACTGGTATGTAGCCTACATGATCTCATTGGACACCTGGAAAACATTGAACATACATAACTGATTTACAGTGTTCTGTGATGCATAGTAGAAGGTGAGCACAGGCCCCTTAAATATTTGGAGATAGATACTTGTAAGGTGGTGTAGTCTTCTGTCACCATATGTATAGTCCAACTTGAAAAGTTTAGATACTTGAGGACAACAATTGCTAATCCTCCTTGTACCTGAGATTTAAATACAACAGACACAATCCCAAAGGACATACTTAAATGATTTCACAAAAAGTGAGATAAATGTAGGCTGATAACTAAAAATAAAATGAGTTTCAACTTAAAAAGAAAAGAAATAAAGCCAGTTGTTATGTCTGCACACTAATTCATACACCTTATATAAACACTTGACATAATGATCTTCCATTGGTATAGTGACTTTTATCCCAGTTCCTTGTACATAGAAATTGCTTTGCCCTGCCCACCATTGAAATGCAGTTTCCTCTGGGATAAAACATGTCTGTTAAACAACAAACAGAAAGCTACCTACAAGAGGAAGTGAAGAATACATCATCCATTTGAAACTCCAGGGGACTTTTAGGAAGGCAAAATGGAATGACTCGTATTGAAATTTGACCAGGAAATTGAGGGTTAGCACTCCTGTTTCTACAGAAAGCGCCAGAGGAGAATTCTTATTCATGAGTAGTGTGCACCTTGTCTTAAACAGTGCATCACCAGCGTACAGGGCTTCCTAATGTCAACAAGCATTGGCTCAAATGCTGATTCAGAGCAACACCTATTATAAACCCTCATCCCCACACTACACAACATGCCCTATATCTACCATTATGCTATCACATCAGTGTTTTAAGTGTTTAGCCTGACTTTGAAAAATATTATGGGGGAAAGTTCTGTTGTTGTTCTGTCCTGTTTAGGTTCTTATCTGAGGCCTGCTATCACTATGGTATCTGCACACCATAAGCATTAAGCACCCCGACTAGCGTCTGTCACATCTCATTTTTTCTTCTCTTCCTCTGCTTGAGGTGGGGAGATAGAACATGGATTCTTTGTTCATGTGTGATGTGCTCTGAGGTTATGTGAGTGAAGGCAGCTGGGAGGAGTGTATTGTATACATGGAATGGAAACTGGTGAGGTTTGAAGTAGTTCTTGCCTCCTGTGATAGTTTGTTCTGCCTGCCCTTGCAAAGCTCTGTCTCCCTCACAAATTAGCTTTACTCTTGCTGTAGCAGTGTTGTCCAAGGCACTGATCCTGGAACTTTAGGCAACATTTTAGCTATCTGGGGGCAGGTCATTATTACATAAATAAATGATCCAATTTAACACCCATACAGTAGCTGCACATATTACTGTATATCAACATCTCCGTAAATTATAGAGTAATACTCTTTACTCATAGGACAAATATCACAATGTACCTGTAAAGAATATTAACAGTTTGTACATCTAAACTACACCTTCTCTGTTCATCCTTGTAGCCATAAAGTCTAGCACCAGGACAGAAGTAGTGTATCTATGGCTTTGAGGATAAGCCTTAGTATGATCGATGTGTTGCAACTTAACTTCCAGCCTCATAATGAGAAAACGCAATGAACTCTGGAATAAAACCAACCCTCCGTAGGTGCTCTAAAGAGCTGGTGGCGAGGAGCATCTCTTCAGTTTCTGCCCTCTAGTTTCACTAAAAATAATGAATTTTAGAGTAGATGCTGACCTACATATTTGGAGAGGCTGTGCCTGTAACCATTTTTGGGAGGTGAGCGGTGGGAGGAGAGTAGTGGGAGGAGAGAAGTTTTATACTTGTTAGCTATTTACTGTCCAATCCCATTAAATCCATGCATTAAAATTCAGAGGCCTTTGAATGAATGGATTAATTCACTGTTATTTTATCACTTTCCTTCTGCACCCTGCAGCTGTGCAGTCTAAAGTTATCTTGTTTTCTCATTTATAAGTGTTGTAAAGGAAGCTCCCTGGAGATGATGCAGTGTACTGAACATGAAAGCCTTTACTGAACTGAATTGCTGGGAACAATCACAATAACAGCTCTTTAAAGCTGCAGTATGGGCAAAACTACAAGGGAAAGAAACATTAGTCTCAGATATTTTCCTTTTGCCTTTTCGGCTACGCATCTATATGAAATTCCTAAAAGGATACAGTGCAACATTGTGCATGTATTGAACTTGTGCATTTTTATTGCTGGATTATCATGAATTGGGCATTCTGGCAGAGAAGTCTAAGGCAAAAGAGAGAAAGCTGGTAGTATGAGGACTTTGGATTTGTGGGGTTTTTATTTTATTTTTAAATACAACATATCTCATCTTGGTTCTTTGGAATTAGAACTCATCTAACTAAGCAAAGCAGAATTTAGGAGCCTCTTCCAGGACCTTCCACTTGTGCTCAGATCTCTAGGTGGGTTCTGGTAACACATACTCCCTGTTAATTAATGTTCGCTTATATTTCCAGCCTAGGAGAGAATTTTCAAAAGCGCTCTGTGATTTTTGGGTGCCTCATTTGGGTGCCCTGCTTGGAAAACCTTGGTTTGATTTTCAGGAGATCTGAGTAGCCACAATTCTAATCAAAGTCCACGTACTCAAGCTGCCTGTCCTCAGCACTACTGTAAAACAGGCACTCACAATCGTCCTAGCTAAGGCCACTTTTGAAAATGTTGGCCTTAGTACAGAGTTTAGTCCATGGTTGCAGAATAACAAATGAAAGCTCATGCAGTGCAGCCTACCAGCAGGATGATTTAATTAATCTTATCAGTTTTCTTTTGAGTGCCAGATAAATTAGAGAGGACTTGTTATCCTGAAGAGCTAAGACTGAACGTGACCTGGGCAGAGTCAGAAGAAGTGGAGAAGTTCAGCAGAGATGACTGAGGGGAGTGCAATGCAACACCTTGCCATGAGGGGGCACTCTGATCACTGAGTCACTTGTCTACAGTCCCTCTAAGCCCTGTATGGACTACGATAAACTAACTAACCCTCTCCCATGTGGACTCGTACTATTTTAAAACTATGGGAAGGATTCTCCTCTGAACCACAGCACCTGCTGCTGTGGTGGAAAGTCCCCTAGCAGACTTGGATAAAATTTCCCCACTGTAGGCACTGCGGAGAGCTGTAAGCCCCTTCACAAGCCTTGGCACAGAGGGCACGCTGGGGGTGGTGCAAGGAATGCAAGGGGTGTGTAAGTGGTGGGAGGGGGCAGGGCTGCAGGGCAAATGGCTAAAGCCATTCTGGGCAGCCCCAGGTTGTTCTCCAGACAGAGCTGCAGTATTTCAGGGTATTTGTTCACTGTGTGTTCTTAACTTGGGATAGCTAACAGGGGAGCTAATAGCAATGAAGACTCACCACCTCAGCTTTTAACTTGGGTTAGCAGCGTAAGTTCAAACCTAGGTTTCCCTTTAGGCTTTAACTTGTGCTGCTAATCAGTTAAAAAACCCAGTTGCTATGTCTTCACTACCATTTTAACCCAATTTGATTAACACAAGTTAGCTAATCTGAGGGCAAGTGTACACTACAAAATGAAGTCAACCTAAATTATGTCGACATACAGTCACTGCAGTAATTAAATCACTTTTGCATGTTGCACTACCCTCCTTGTGTCAGTGTTGCACGTCCTCACCAGGAGGACTTGCGCCGATTTAACTGTCAGTGGGGCATTGTGGGACAGCTTCTGAAAGGCAGCAACTGTCAATGTGAGCAATGCAGTGTCTACAGTGACACTGCATTGACGTAACTACATTGACCTAAGCACTATGTCTCTCACAGAGGTGGAGTTATTAAGTCAGTAATGGATGAGTTACATCGGTGGGAGCTACATTTTAATGTAGATGCTTACAGAGTTAAGTCGATGTAAGCAGCCTTATGTCAACCAAACTCTGTAATGTAGACCAGGCCTTAGTTAAGCACACACCTATTTTTGCAGTGTAGACTTATCCTTAGCGCAGCTCTCTGGGCTGCCTAAATTGTACTGGGGCTGTTTTTGGCCCCCCCAACCAGCCCAGAACCCCAAGGATACAAAGATGACTTGAAGTTGTCTCTGTGTGCTGGGTCTTCTGGGGGTGCAGCACACAATCCTACCTGGTGACTTGGATTGTTCTATTGCCGCAATATAATTGATTTGAAACCAATTTTGGAAGCACTTCCTTTTTAGTTACTTGCAAAAAATATTTTATTCTGGAACACAGATGGGTGTGGTACGTAACATCTCCTGCCTTTATGTAGTAACCTGCTCAACAATCAGAGCGGAAAATATGGCTCTGTAAGGATAGCAGAACTTATGGGACAGCAGGAGTCCACAGGCAACAGCCATAATGTAGTAAGGAATATATCCTACAAGTTAGTCTTTCTTCTGTCCCTTATTTCTCTTTACCAGTGCTGCTTGATAGGCTGACCAGTCTTATTACTGTCGACGCGATTAAATATGTAAAATCGTATTCCCCACCATTACGTAATTTTCACTAATGTAGTTCTTCCAGTAGTTTGCTACAGTATTTGGTTTAGCCACAAGTTTCTCTTTTCAAGGCATGCCTGTACATTCATAAATTTGGGATAGCATCTTTCCATATCACACTCCTTTCCTAATTTAACACACACACACTTGCCTTCTAGGGCAAGATTTTCAAAAAGTGCTCAGCACCCATAATTGGGGCCAATTTTTAAAATAGCTTCAGCTCCCATTTAAGCATCTAAATGTAGCAGTCAGATTTTCAAAAAGTGCTCAGCACCAGAAGCTCCCATTGAAGTTCCAAGTGGGAGCTGAATCGTTTTGAAAATCCAGCCACTTATTAGGTGCCTAAATAGGAGTGAGGTGCTGAACTCGTCTGAAAATCTGAACTCTGGCAATGTGGACAGTATCAATGCTTTCTAGTCATGAAGGCAAGGAAAATCCCCACTTCTTCATGGACCAACTTCAAATTGTGCAAGTCTCTCTTTGGTGGGAGTTTGAGGTGTGTATGTGTCTGTGTATTTATATTGGCATGTTTGTGTATTTTTTCAAGGCAGGAGAAACTTCTTCTTCCTGTCTTGGGTTATCAAATTTCTTTCCTCTAGCTTTTTTCAGTTTGAGCCCAAGATTAAGGATAATTTTTCCTCCCTCCTGTTTTGCTTCAGAAACTTTTTCCTAATCTGACAGCTTCTCCTCACTGCTTCCACCTGGGTCATTCTGAGTGCATGATCATAGACTCAGGATTGGAAGGGACCTCGAGAGGAAGTGCTAACAAACTGCAAATCCTTCTTAGAACAGGAAAAAGAGAAACAATCCCAGGAGGGTCTATTATATTTCCAAGGGCAAACTCCAGGCACAATATAGTTATTCTTTTTTCCATTCTGTGTTTTTAATTTTCTGTTTGAAGCAGATGTTACAGCAGGGAAATGGTAACATGTAAGGGTAGCTGAAGAGATCCCGATGGCAACATTCTTAGATAAACTGTTAGATTTCTTAAAATTCTCCCCCTATCTGTATGTGTTTAGCCAACTACACACAGAGATAGTTTCCTGTTTGTACATGGAAATATTTTACAGCCCTCATTCCATAGCTGGGTTGGTATACAATAGCCAGGCATCCATATGTGGAAAGCAAACTGCTATTAAAATGGTGAATTCTTATCAGATACACTCTTTCATCTAGATCCCCAATGAGCAAATAAGGTCACTAGCACATACTGAAGCTAAAACTAACTGGGATATAACCTAAAGCCATTTAAAATAGAGTTCATTTATGAATCGCAAAAAGATAGATCTGAAAGGTGGATAATCAAAGCAATTCACCATAGAGGTGGATTGATGTGTTCCCACACTGGCCATTGAATGGGCTGAAGTACAGGTATGGCAGGCTGCATAGATCTCATATTTAGCAAGCAGAAGGCATGATGCATCACTCTGTTGCTGAAATTTTGTGCTGGAATTACACCAGCAAAAAACTAGAGTAATGCAGTGGTGAAACATATCATATGCATCGTTTTCAGCATCTCACTAATTCACCAGTATCAGTTCCAGAAAAAGGTGCCTTTATTTGATTTGAATAATGCAATATGATTAGAACAGTGCATTCAGCATAACTCATTCAGTGACTCTGAGGCCATTTGAATAATCATAGCAGGTAAGTCTGCATGAGCACCATGTGATCCCTTGTGATAGTGTTCTCTTTCCACATTTCTGGTTATAAAGACAAACTTATTCTGTTTTTGTGAATTCGGTTGTAGTAGAAGTCTTTCTCTCCCTTAATATAGAGAGCATTCTTTTCTGTCAAAGGGTTTCTAAACATTTCTCTACAGAGGACTCCAAATTGCAAGTCCCCTTAGTGCAGAGATTCAGCGGAGGAAAGATCTACTAGATGGTAGCTGTCTTTGTCTGAAATGACAGCATATTGTTTTCAGGATATGCCATATAGTACCCAGAGAATGAAAAATTCTCTTCCCCATCAATCCTAGGCAGGATTGAAAAGATGGTTATTTGCCACTGTACATACTGTTTTTTCCTTTTTAAAAATCTATGGTATTGCCAATTATCTGAAGAACAGTAATAGTTCTGTCACAGTTACAGGGCTAGCTGCACCTGTGACCCCTGCTGTCTCTGGGTGCACCCCCACGGGTCTCAGGCTTCATGTCTTCATCTTTCTCAGGAATCCCACTGTTAGACCAGCTCTTGAGCAAAAGCACCCGGTGTATCGACCACGCTTACCCTGCAGGTCCAGCTGGGTTCAGTACCTGCGGTTGTTCCCTTTGGGAGCCTATTACCGGTGGTATGGTATATGGAGTGACCAGAAAGCCTTCTTAAAACAAAGTAATGTTTAATCTTAGGAGCAAAGCATAACATAAGAGAAAAGGGCTTTTAAAACAACAACAGTTCTACAAGCATGTCTGTCTTACCTGGAGTGTAACCGTGTTTCTGATGGGGAGACCCCAGTAGGTCTTATTTCTCATGTTTCATACCAACCTCTGGATCTTAGTTCACCTAAGCTCTCTGTCCTTCTCTCATAGAGGGACTGCCTTTAAATCCAGCCAAAGTTCTTGCTTTCTCAGCTCACATGCTTGAACTTGCTTCCCAAACCAGTTTGATGAGCTCCCTATTGGGTCAAGCCACAGCAACATTGAAGAAAATGCCTCTTGCATTGTCTCTCAAGTGTTTGCTGCTAAGTGTATATCGGGAAACCTCTACCTTCCTGAGTGCATTTCCTGACAATCGTGCTATTGAATCAATTCAATATTTTATAAAGTAAACATCAAATAACCTAGTCAAGATACAGCATTCATAAATTATTACAGACAAATTCAAATCCATCACATGTATATATTTAGTTTACTATTTTATGTTACATTGTTGCTCAGATCACAGGTGCAAACTTCCGATGGCGCCGGTGGGGGCTGATGCCGGGCCCCGCCCCCGACACCGGGCGACGTTGCGGGGCCCCGCCCCCGACGCAACGTCACCTGGTGTTGGGGGCGGGACCCCGGAACTTCTCCCGGTGCTGCGGTGAGCTAGGCGTGGGCCCCGGGGCTGGCGGGGAGCTGGGCACGGGCCACGGGGCTGGCGGGGAGCTGCGCACCAACCAATTTTTCCCCATGGGTGCTCCAGCCCTGGAGCACCCACGGAGTCGGCGCCTATGGCTCAGATATATATAAGCACATTTTAAATAGTAAGAATGAAGTAATTGCAAAAGTGAAGTATTTGTAAACTTCTGTAATGAGTAACGTTTTGATTTGCAAGAGTAGATCAATAAATTAGTTTAAGCAAACTTTTGATTGTTTATATTTTTTTGAAAAGTACAAAACAGAACACATACAATAAATTGAAGACTTAGTATAAGAATCATTACTATTCTAATCTATTACTTTCTGCTTGTAGTGTCAGCTCTTTCTTTTAGACTTTATTTTGAAACAGGAAGTAATAAGAGCTGTGTGTACTAATCATCAGGGCTGGCTCTAGCTTTTTTGCTGCCCCAAGCACCAAGCCACCGAAGCAAAAAAAAAATAAAAACAAACCGGGGCTGGAGCTGCCAAAGCAAAAAAAACCCCAAACCACCCATGAAATGTGCTGCCCAAAGAATGGCCGGAATGCCGCTCCTTCAGATGTGCTACTCCAAGCACCTACTTCCTTTGCTGGTGCCTGGAGCCAGCCCCGCTAATCATGTATATAATTCAGGGGTGGCCAACGTGTGGCTCTTTGTATAGGCACCAACTCCGGGGCTGGAGCTACAGGCGCCAACTTTCCAATGTGTCGGGGGGTTCTCACTGCTCAACCTCTGCCACAGGCCCTGCCCCCACTCCACCCCTTTCCACCCCCTCCCGAGCCTGCTGGGCCCTCGCTCCTCCCGCCTTCCCCCCAGAGCCTCCTGCACGCCATGAAACAGCTGCTCGGGAGGTGCAGGGAGGAAGAGGCGCTGATCAGTGGGACTGCCAGTTGGTGGGAGGCCCTGGGAGCGGGGGCAGGGGGAGCTGATGTGGGGCTGCTGACATATCACTGTGGCTCTTTCGCAATGTACATTGGTAAATTTTGGCTCCTTCTCAGGCTCAGGCTGACCACACCTGATATCATAGGCGCCGACTGCATGGGTGCTCCGGGGCTGGAGCACCCACCGGGAAAAATTAGTGGGTGCTGAGCACCCACTGGCACCAGACAAGAGTTTAAGGGGCTTTTGGGGGCCCGGGGCCCCCATCAGCTATTCAGCAGGGCTGCGGGGGGGCCGTGATGAGCAGTTTCTTTGAGACCAGGAGCCGGGAGCTGCCCGCCAATCAGCTGTTACCTCCTGCTGTGCAGCTCCAGGCTCTGAGTCATAGACTGTCTTGCTGCGTTAAAACCAGCTCTTTCCAGCTTTGCTGGTCTTCTGCTGTTTTTTTGGCCACCAGCCAATGAGGGGGAACTCTGCTCCTGGGGGAGGGGCTGTTGACGCCCCCCCCCCCCCCCCCGGCGCCACTTTTTCTCTTCGCAGAGGCACTTTCTTATCAGCAAGAAGCTGCTTTTCTTTGCAGTTCTAAATGTTGCTCCAGCCTCAGAGTCTCACCCAGTAGTACCAGCAGCAGCAACAGATAAGTGTATTTAAAAGGGGGTCTTGTTTGGGGTGATGGTGGCTGGGGGCACATCTGTTTTATATGTGAAATTCCATGTACTCTGGCAAACGCAACCAGGCACCATGGCGGGTGGGGTGGGGGGGGACTTAGGCTATCAGGGGAAACCTTGAATCCCATGCACATCCCTTGGGCTGGGATGTGCATGGAATAGTCTCCCAAGGGCAGGCTGAACTATCTCCTCTGAGCAGGCACCTCTGTTTTATATGGTTTATATGTGAAATTCCATGTACTCTGGCAAACACAACCAGGCACCATGTGGGGGGGTGAGGGAAACTGAGGCTATCAGGGGAAACCTTCCTAGCAGTGCAATCTCTGCCTTGGGGTTTGGATGGAAGTCTCCCAAGGGAAGGGCTAGTGATCATGTTGGGAGGACAGGGATGGCTGAATCCCAGGGTTGAGTAATTCTATGGTGATGGTCATTGAATTGCTAATTGTTATTCACTTGCAGCACAATGGCTGGTTATGGTTGTTAAACATTCACCCAGCCATTTGGTCAAGTGCCTGCCTTGTTTTTTCTGGGGAGTTGTCTTCTGGGCTACTCCCAAATTTGCAGCATATTTCATTAATACCACACCGCACAATCTCATCACTTTATACACTTTAATGATATACATATTTCAACAGAACAGTGGGTTTCAGCAAATCATAATCTTCCCCATGATACCTTACATTGCATGCTTTATGTGAAATATAAAGAATATATACAAATGATGAATATGGGGCTTACGGAGCACAGCATGCCGCTCCCCCGAGGTATAGAGCAATGGCTCTCAAACGTTTGTACTGGTGACCCCTTTCACATAGAAAGCCTCTGAGTGTGACCCCCCCCCTTATAAATTAAAAACATTTTAAATATATTTAACACCATTATAAATGCTGGAGGCAAAGCAGGGTTTGGGGTGGAGGTTGACAGCTCATGACCTGGGGTTATAATAACCTTGTGACCCCCTGAGGGGTCCTGACACCCAGTTTGAGAACCCCTGGTAGAGAGTGTCACACCTAGAAACACCAAGGTTTAGGGCTTTTAAAAGGAGACTGGACAAAACACGCAGTAAGGATCAGCCCTGCATTGGCAGGGAGATGGACTGTGCCAGTTTGATCACAGAGGGCTTTTCCCCCTGTAACTTCTATAATTCCATCCCACTCTCCTAGGAGTACAAAGTCTGGTACTAAAGACCTGGATCCCATATTGCCTTGCACTGGGATTGGGAATTAGTGCCCTGACATGCAATTCCTCCTATTGGGCCAGTGTAGATCCTGCTGTTAGTACAGCTATTTGCAGGTGCCCTTGTGTTTAGCTGGACCCTGAGTGTATCCCCACTAAATTGAGAGCTACACTGACACACTGCTGTGTGGATCCCAGTGTGCTTGTACTGTGAATTTTTGGCATGCGCACGTGGCTATATTCATCTCATTGTGCTGGTAGTGCTACTTCCTTGGTGTGATGATGACATTATGCTAAGATGAATCCTGAAAAAAGTGCCCTGATGTGATGGTGGTCACTCTGTGCTGTTCATGTGAATCCTGCAGTTTTCTTTGCTGTGGTGTTGTAGCCCTGTTGTTCCCAGGAAATTAGAGAAAAAAGGTGAGTGAGGTAATAACTTTTATTGGAGCAACTTTTGTTGGTGTGAGAGAGAGAGAGAGAGAGACAAGCTTTTGAGCTTTCACAGAGCTCTTCTTCCTGAAGAAGAGTTCTGTGAAAGCTCAAAAGCTTGTCTCTGTCTCTCTCTCTCTCTCTCACCAACAAAAGTTGCTCCAATAAAAGTTATTACCTCACTCACCTTTTTTCTCTAATGTGAATCCTGTCATTATGGCCATCTTGGGTGCATCCTAATATACAGAGAGCATGAATCTTGACCACTAGAGGTGGAGTGTAAATCTTGATGCTAGTAGCCTGCTGTTTAGATCTTACTCCGCTCTGAGCCTGGGAGTTTTAATTTTGGCATGGGTACACATGCCAATCCATTAAGGCAGTGGAGTTTGGGAAAAAGTGGAACGCAGGGCCATCCTTATGGGTGGGTACTTACAGGAGGGTGCTGTGGTCAAGAGGGAAGGAGTGGGGTGGGCCTGGGGTGCGAGACTGTGGAAGGGACTAAAATTCTTTGTGTTTTTCCATTTGTTCGTATTATAATTTATAGGGCCAGGTTGAAAAATGGAAAAATTTGTGGTGAAAATCAACAGTGGGAAACCTTCAGGAACCCAAAGTACTTCAGCAAATACAGTTGAATCTGCTGCAACAGTGGACGATCAGACTGCTGAATCGACTACCAGTAGTTTTGATACCAAACAAAACACAATAGAAAAACGAGGCAAAGGGAGAGCTTTTCAAGAGAGCTGGGGAGCGCTGTATAAATGGATAAACTATAGTCGTGCAAAGGATCATGTTTTCTGTGATGTATGTTGCAAAGCAGCTACAGCTGGACATCCTCTCCCATCAACAAGTAGAGACAAAGAATCGATAGCCACTTTTGTGACTAACGGGTTTTGCTCTTGGAACAAAGCATTAGAAAGGTTTTCATCCCATGAAAAGTCTTCTGTACACCGAGCTGCTTCTCAGAGTATATCTGCATTCGAAAAAGGAGAACATGTAGGTAGTCTTATGTTGGCAGGCAAAGAATGTGATATGCAGCATGCAAGGATTTCATTGCTGAAAATTATAACTTTGTTGCAGTTTTTAGCAGCACAGCGATTGGCCTTTCGTGGACATACGGATGAAAATTTGAATTTTGTTAAACTGCTTCGTTTGCGTTCTGAGGATGTACCCGAGCTTAAGAGATGGTTACAGTGAACGTCTTATAAATGGATGTCTCATGAAGTCATCAACGAAATACTAACCCTGATGGCAAATGATGTGCTGCGAAAGCTATGCACATTTGTACAAGAGAGTCTTTACTATGCACTTATAATTGATGAAACAGCAGACAGTTCCGTTAAAGAGCAAGTATCCATCTCTTTCAGGATTGTTAAAGATGATTTTTCTGTTGAAGAGCTTTTTTTTGGATTTTACGAGACACCTCTGACCAATGCTAATACACTCTTTTCTATAGTGAAGGATGTACTGCTCCGGTTCAATTTTGACATTAGAAATTGTCGAGGTCAGTGTTATGATGGGGCCTCGAATGTCAGTGGTGTACTGTCTGGTGTGCAAGCTAGGGTCAAGCATGAAGAACCAAGAGCTGTGTATGTACACTGTATGGCACACTCATCAAACCTGGTTGTGTAAGACGTGATGCAACAAATACAGCCTGTTTGGAACTTCTTATCCCTAATGCGTGAGTTGATTGGTTTTATCAGAAGCTCTCCAAAAAGGCTGGCCAGCTTTGAGACATTACAAGAAATGGAAGCTCCCGCTGCTCAACGTCTTCGCCCTTTCTGCCCCACAAGGTGGTGTCTACGTGCTACATCCCTGAGATCGGTGGCTTCGAACTACGGTACGCTGATAACATTTTTGGAGGAAATTGATAGCACAAATTCCTCTGATACTGGAGCAAAAGCACATGGATTTGTTACTCAACTTCGTAAGTTTGAGACATTTTTCATCCTGCACCTGGTTCTACTTATTCTTGAGCGAGTAGAATTGGTTAATACAAGTCTACAAAGGGCCAGCCTGCATTTTCAGGAAGCGCAGAGAATGAGTTTTTCTCTAAATGAGACAATTCAGCAATTGAGAAACAATGGTTTTGAGGATCTGTGGAAAGAGACGTCTGCAGAGGCTGAACAGCTGGATCTTGAGGAGCCCTGCCTGCCTCGCGTATGGAAAGTATCGACGCGAATTGATGGAGGAAGCAGTGCCCATGTTTTTGATACACCTATGGATGTGCATCGAAAATTATTCTACCAGGTTTTCTATCATGTCACAAGGAGTCTTGATTTAAGATTTGAGTCTGATGTTCAAAATCATTTGACACAAATGGAACAATTTGTAACTGGCAGTGAGATGATTAAGGTTGAACAAGTAACAGACTTTTATGCAGATGACTTAGATAAGCAGAGATTGAAACTACACCGTGACATGTTCTTGGACATCGCTTTACAGAAAAATAGAGTCTTCAGTGTTGAGGATGTTGTGTCATTTTTAAAAACCAAAGGGAATGAACATTTGCGCACTGTGCTTCCAGAGTACAGCAAATTTATAATAATCCTTCTTACTGTGCCTATATCATCCTGCACTGCAGAACACTCATTCTCCAGCCTCAGAAGAGTTAAAAATTATCTCCGGACATCAATGGGACAGATGCGACCGAATAATGTAGCTGTCCTTAACGTGCATCAAGACCATACCAGTGAACTAAATATAAATAAGACTGCTGACAGTTTCATCCAGATAGCTACAGTGAGACGTAATGTCTTTAAACTGGGATGTTAGTGAAAACAGCTTGTGTGTGACGGTGTCCCCATAAAACTTTATGGGGAGATGCTTATAAATGTATATATGTTATAACTAGAATATGTTTTGTGCTACATGTGCCATGTAACATCTCTGTAAAAGTTATGATCTACTGAATCTATTCCTCCTGTTTGTATGCATGTAGCATTGTTGTAGTTGAAGTTATGAATATTGGTTGTATATTTTCTGGTTTTATACATAGCCTTTGTAAGAGCATGGGATCATGGCTGGAGAAAAGAATGTGCAAGTTAAGTGCAGGCACTTAGCAGACAAAAGAAGTGGCAGACCCCAATCCACATCTGAGCTTGGCCAGGAATGCGGTTGGGCTAGTAACTGGAGTTGTGCATGGACATGTGACTTGCCCATGTGACCCCCAAACTCCATCTTGTAACTGAATACTACACAGGGAGGGGGAGGAGTATCCATCCATGGGAGAAAGTCTATTTAAATCCCTGGGAGACCCCTCCATCTTGTCTTCAGCTGGCTTAAGAGTGAGCCTCTCCACTCCCCACCGACACACCTGAAAGAGTCTGGAACAAAAGACAAGGACAATAGGGGGTGTGAGCGATTGCTGGACCCAGGCTAGGCAGACCATAGCTTGTAAAACATAGACTTGCGTGTTTTATTTTATTTTACTTAGTAATTCACTTTGTTCTGTCTGTTACTACTTGGAATCATTTAAATCCTACTTTCTGTACTTATTAAAATCACTTCTTACTTATTAAGTTACCTGGAGTACGTGTTAGTACCTGGAGGGGGCAAACAGCTATGCATATCTTTCCATCTTTGAAATAGAGGGCGAACTATTTATGAGTTTACCTTGTATAAGCTTTATACAGGGTAAAACGGATTTATTCTGAGTTTGAGCCCCATTGGGAGTTGGGCACCTGGGTGTCAAAGGCAAGGGCACTTCCTGAGCTGCTTCCAGGCAGGCCTACAGCTGTTAGTGGACGTGGTTCAGACCTGGGTCTGGGTTTGCAGCGGATCTGGCTCAAAACAGACAGGATTCTGGAGTCCCAAGCTGGAAAAGGCAGGAAAGCAGGGGCAGAAGTAGCCTTGGCACACCAGGTGGCAGCTCCAAGGGGGTTTCTGTGATACCAACCCGTCACAGTGATTATGTAATTATGTTGTTCTTTACTATTTTAATGATTAAATTGTTAAGATACCAATGATAGTCACAATAATTGATAAAACATTTATAATAATAATGTTATGTGAAAGATATATCAAAACCAAATGTAACATATCCATTTTGATTTTCAAATGCAGTGTAACTTTTTATGTCAAGTTATTTCTGCATGAGAGGTGAGTTTTAGCTGATCCAATGGTACAGCAAATGTTTGGTTCCATTTGCTAGGTATTATGTATTTTGCTGTTAACAGAGATCAATAATAATGCGTAGATGTTCACTGGAAGAGTTGCTTCATTTCCCAGTCTCCAGCATACATATTTTTGGAGAAGGGATATATCTATGTATTCAGGATTATGATAAACATTTGCATATATTTCTCCTATGTTTTTATAGTTTGTGGCAAGAAAATATGATTGGGCAGAATAGATGCTGATTGGAAGCATCCTCACATTTACTATGATTAGCTAAACCAGCTTTATATAAATGGTCTAGAATTAGGCCCAAACGCTTATACTAACTGGAGCATAACAGAATATTCAGCTTTGTGATTTCAGTGGAGCTTACTAAAAAGATAAGTTGCCAGCATACAATAGCTTTTGAAATGTGGTTAGAAAATTTTTCAGTATTTAAAGAGATTGTGCTAGATAGCTTAGCACACGATTGTAGTTTTTGATACCTGATCTCTATGCATGATGCTTTTGTTTTTCTGCTTAATGTTTTAAAATAGTGTTGGAGGTATGCAAATTGAGATGTTAACTTCAGTGTCAAACAGCTGCAGAGATTCTAAATGTGAATTAGCTGGCTCACAATAATTTGTCAACACACTCATGTACAGTCTCTAATTCCCATCTGAAGAACCCCTTTGTGTAACAACATAATAACTAGTGGTCAGATGATTTCTGACTCCCTCAGTCTCATGAGTATATGAATAGGGCATAATGAAAGTTGGGAAGAGACAGGGAGTGATGTGTACTGGATTATGATAATAAAGATTGTTACAGATTTATTATGGGATAGTTTTTTCTATCTACCACTGCTTCTACAACACATTGGTAGGGGAAAACAACTATGAACAGAATTATCAGAGAACATTGTGATCTGAATGCATATTTATTCTAGATAAATTAACATAAGCACGCTTTATATGGCATTAGCAAAGTGGCAGGGAAAATAAAGTAATTCTTTGTCTCTCAACCAAATCCTCATTTTGAAAAGAACATTTTTAATCAAGGATGTTTGGAAATGACAAATTAGTGCTGATGATGGGAGGAGGTAGGTTTTTTTTCACTGCTCATCTTTGCAGTTTCAGAAAAAAGAAGAGTGCCATCTAAATAGAAAGCTCATGAGAGATGATAAGAAATGTAAACAGACTTAGTGTCTGTAGTTCTGATATACTGTTATTTTAATAATCTATGAGAGGCACTTATCTTCCCTGAAATGACATTTGCTCTTTTGCTTAAGGACAACAACAAGATTGGATAGTCAAGGCACTGAGGAGGTATAAGATAAAACTTGCATCCAGTAGTAAACTGAATGGACCTAATTGCTCTCAATCCTCCCGTATCAAAGTAAAACAATGCTTGATCTTGTAGTCCATTACCTAGCAAAATTCCAGCTGAATACCCCAAAGTCAAATGTGCTTTGCCCGCAGAGGGACTGCAGGTTGGGTCTCTAAAAAGAACCTTTACCACAGCGGTGGTCAACCTGAGCCTGAAAAGGAGCCAGAATTTACCAATGTACATTGCCAAAGAGCCACAGTAAATATGTCAGCAGCCCCACATTAGCTCCCCTCTTCCCTGATCCCAGGGCCTCCCACCCACTGGCAGTCCTGCCTATCAGCATCTCTCCCTCCACACCCTCCCAATCAACTGTTTCGTGGTGTGCAGGAGGCTCTGGGGGGAAGGAGGGAGGAGCGAGGGCACGGCAGGCTCAGGAGGGGGCGGGAAGGAGTGGAGATGGGGCAGGGCCTCTGGCAGACCCAGGGGTTGAGCAGTGAGCACCCCCCAACATATTGGAAAGTTGGCGCCTGTAGCTCCAGCCCCGGAGTTGGGGCCTATACAAGGAGCCGCATATTAACTTCTGAAGAGCTGCATGTGGCTCCAGAGCCACAGGTTACCTACCCCTTCTTTACCATATGGCGAAAACCATTTGGTCCTTCACACAAAGCCTCATTCTCCCTTTGTCATGGATTTCCATCCCCCACCTCCTAAATGTTATGAAATTAAAATCGCTGCAGAGGAGATGTACGTGGAAAAGAAAGTCACACACTGGGTTTTTTTATAGTTGTGTAACTATATTAACTGTGCAGTGATTTTGCAGAAGCTTGTCTCTCCTCAGAAGTTGGTCCAATAAAATATATTACTTCCCTCACCTTGTCTCAGTGATTTTGAAAACATACCCATAAGCTCTCCTCCCATTATTTTCCATTTTGGATCATCACATAGTGCATTTTATGTAACTATATAGAAGTCAACTCTGGGATCCTGCCAGTTCTATTCTTCTAAAAAGTCTGTGCTACACACCCAAAATATGGTGCACATACTTCATATGCTACCTAAAGCCAAGATAGTGCATGCTAATGGGTATCAGTGGGAGGAACTAGGCAAAATATAACAAAGAAAAAAAGCTGTTCTTTTGAAAACTTTATCTTAACTTTGCAAATAGATTTCTTAAGGTTTTCTTATGGCTTAATCCAAAGCCCCTTGGAGTCAATGGAAAGACTGTTAAGACTGTGACTAGAAATGGGCAAACGATTCATAGTTAGCAATCTGCTAGACAAATTTTCCCCTTTTCTCTGTTTGTGAATTATCTGTGAACTGGTGATTTTAAATTTTAATTATTTTCAATTGTTTGCTGAGCACATTCATGCAAGCATATACTATCCCAGACCTGCACAACATGCAGCCCGTGGGGGAGTAGAGCTCAACAACTTTGGTGGGTTTTTTTTTTTTTTTGCTCAACAACTTTTGGGGCGGGAGAAGAGTTTCGGCCCTCGGCTGTTTTCTTCGGAGTAATATGGCCCTCACCACTTTACGAGTTGTGCAGGCCTGTACTATCCTATTAGATGTTTGTGGATTATTTGTTTTGACTTTTTCTTCGACTGTTTATGCTAGGGGGTTAGTCAGTTAAGTCATATGGTATTATTTCTGATTCCCGATTGGATAACTGAAACTCGTATTGTAAGAGGAATCAGGAATTTAGGCTCCAATTCAGAAAGGTATTTAACCATGTGTGTTACTTTAAGCACATGAGTGATCTCTTTGATTTCGTATTACTGATGTGTTTAAGATTACACATAAATAAGTACCTTGCTGACTCTCAGGGCTTTAATCCCCATACCAACAAAAAAAAAGTTTGAATGTAAACATGTTTTAAAACTTAATTAATTTGACTGAAACCCCTTAAAAATCTGTCCCCAAAGACTGTTTGTAACTATTATTGTTTCTGGAATGTGAGGTGTTTTAAGGAATACCTTCCTTTTTCTTTGTTTCGGTGTTCTTGCATCCTCCAGTACAACCAGCGCAATGTTACTTGTGAACAGAGGCAGATCAGAAAGAGCTGGGATAGAAGGTAGGACAAGTTAGTAAATGGTTTAAAAGAAGAAACAAAGCCGTTCCAGAGTAGTCCTTGACAGTGTTAGAAAAGAAAAGGGCTCAGAACAGGCTTTTAAGCAACAAAGCCAAATACACTAATGCTAGTTACAGGCCGTAAGAGAAGCAGTGGAAGCAATTCTGAGAATGCCCTAAGTATCAGGTGAAATTTCAAAATGACTGTTTCCAGTTTCATATCAGATATAAGGGAGACCTGTTAGTCCTTGATAGGCTGCAGTTTCATAGTTAGCTAGGCTTAGGTTGTTGCAGTCTGAGGTACGGTGACCAGATGAGAAGACCCAAAAATCGGGACTTCCCGCCCGAAGTTGTTGAGCAAAAAAACAAAACAAAACGGAAGAAGACCGGAAATCAGGACAAAAGGCATCCCGACCCGTCGGGATGCGGGACAAAAGATGAAAAATCGGGACGGTCCCGATTTTATTGGGACATCTGGTCCCCTAGTCTGAGGTCCCCAGTTCTGCACGTGTGTGTAGTCTCATTGGAGTCAATAGGACTACCCAGCTAAGCAAAGTTATACATTTGGTTAAGTCTTTTAAGATCAGGACCTACTACTACTACTTTATGCATTGCACAGAATTCTCTGGACTTATAATTGAAAGAAGGACACATTTAGTTTTGTTTCTGATGTATAATGTGTGAGCTATCATCTTTATTTAAGCTCTTAATGCTATATCATCGTTTTGCAATCTGGGAAGTTTTAAAAGCTCCCTTCATTCTATTACATTTTTTAAATTATAGCTTCTGACATAACTTTCTAAATTAAACTTGATTTTCAGCATTTCTTATTAAGTTATTTCAAGTTTTTTAAAAATCCAAATTTTCATAATTTACTACCAGGGAAATTAGCAGAATCAGTATATTTTAGCCACCAACTAGAAATTGCTTAATATATTTGAAAAGGTGTGTATTCAGAGGAAACCTCTCAAATTATTATTATCACAGTTGCCAAGGATCACACTAATAATTACATTTCTTTTGTCATCAAAGTTGTCTTTGTAATTTAGCTGCACATTTACAGATTACTTTTTTGTACAGTATAACTAAAGGAAAATACACAGTAAATTAGACCGTGATGTGTTTAGAACAGAGATTGTGTGTTTCCATGTGCTTTACCTAAAACAATAGGGCCCCGTCTTTACTGGTGCCTCTGAACACTCCCACAGTACAAATAAATAGTAATGGGATAATATAAGTGACAGTCAAAATCACATGAAATGTGAATAGTTTCCTTCTTATTTACGAATTGTATGTAAAGTATTAGAGCTATATGAAGCATTTGTAGTGTACAGTTTTTCCAAAGAATTCAGTCTTTTTTTTCTGTTCATGAATGATCAGCAAACAGATCTTGATTTTTATGAATGTATTGTAGTTGCTCTGTCTACATTTTACCTGAACTTATTTCGGCCTATGATCCCCACTAATGGACCAGGATCCCATTGTGCTAGGCACTGTTGAAAAGTGTTCCCTGCCCCAAAGACTTTACAATTTAAGCCATCCTGGTGGTGCCTGGCATCTGTATGGCCCTGAAATGTGACTTTTGGGTAGATCCATTTCTCCTTCCACTGCTGTATCATTCACTCTGTGTGCAATAAAGGCCACTGCAGATAGAACAATGCTTAATTAACTCAAGGAGAAACTGACCTCTCAAAATGTTCCCCCAATCTCTAGACAAATTGCTGAAACTGAGTTTGTATCAATTAGAAAAAGAGGTTGAGGTAACATGTTAGCTAACAGCCTAACAATGACCTTTTCCCTAGTGCAGATGGAGGTTAAACCTTTTACTTTAATTTAGCTCTGAAGGTCACCTTAGCACATGAACCAGGCTTTAGGATAAGAACCAGTCCAGTGCCTAGCAAACCCAAGAAGTATCCAAGTGTCACAAAGGTGGCTTGAAACGACCTTTGCCCCTCTCTTTCTCAACTGCACTGAGTACTCATAAATGAATTGTTTATGACTAATAGCTCATCTAGCCCTAGTCAGGAGCATGTATTTCCAGAACAGTGGATTTAAAGAGAGGCTGTGCACTTGTAATGTTAAAGAGTCCAGTTTAAGGTCTTAACCAGATATAACTCAATAGTTTTGTTAAAACACATACAGTAATCAGAATTAAATCTGTAGAAAGCAGGGACTCCGTGCCCTTGTGTTTCTGAAATGTGTCAAATTTCTCATGAGACGCAAGAGGAAGGATTCCCCCTCACCTTAAATCTACTGATTTCAGCTGGTATATTGGCACGTGTTTCTGTTTCTTGTACTGAAGCTACAGATGCATACTGTTTGGTTAATGTGTTAGGCAAACAATTGGCCTGGAAGTCTATTCCATTATTTCTATAGAAGTGAGCTATACAACTTTTCTGTTGTAATCCTCCAGTTGTTGTTATGCAATGTTAACTTTGTAAATGTTCTTAGGAATAAGACAAAATGATCTGAACATCTAAATATAATGAATGAATATAGATCACTTTTGTCAATGAAACAACCAAATAATGCCATTTCTTAGGGTAGGTCTACACTTACCCGCTGCATCGGAGGCGTCCAATCGATCTTCTGGGTTCGATTTATCACGTCTTGTCTAGACGTGGTAAATCGAACCAGGAAGTGCTCCCCGTCGATGCTGGTAATCCTGCTCCACGAACGGAGCAGGCGGAGTCGACGGGGGAGCCTGCGCGCCGCCGTGTGGACCAGCGGTAAGTACTTTTAAGTTCGAAATAAGATACTTCGACTTCAGCTACGTTATTCACGTAGCTGAAGTCGCATATCTTACTTCGAACTTGGGGGGTAGTGTGGACCAGCCCTTAGTATCTAGATGTTGAATCGATTTAGAAGGTGAGGTAATAAATGCTAGTCTACACTTACCCGCTTCATCGGAGGCGTCGGATCGATCTTCTGGGTTCAATTCATCGCGTCTTGTCTAGACGCGATAAATCGAACCAGGAAGTGCTCCCCCGTCGACGCCGGTAATCCTGCTCTGCGAACGGAGCAGGCGGAGTCGACGGGGGAGTCTGCGCGCCACTGTGTGGACCAGGGGTAAGTACTTTTACGTTCAAAATAAGATACTTCGACTTCAGCTACGTTATTCACGTAGCTGAAGTTGCGTATCTTACTTCGAACTTGGGGGCTAGTGTAGACACATTTAACACCAGACCTTAGAAAGAATAATGTAGTCAGAATTATAATGGTAAGAAATTACAATGTATTAATAGAAAACAGAAATTGCAACTGTAAACAAAAAAGAAACGGAATATTAACACCTTTTACCTAGGATAGTTCTAACACCATTTCCTGATCAGAATAATTACAACTTTTCTGTAAGCTTCACATATAGAAGTCAGTAAATAAAACACTATACATTACATTAGAGTTACTAACGTTTGACAAATTAAGGCCTTGATCCAGCAAACACTCCATACACAGGTGTAACTTTTCTCATTTGAGAAATCCCATGGCTTCAATGATACAGCTCAGAAATAAAGTTACACCTGGCCATAAGTGTTTGCAGAATCATGATTTAATACTAGGATTCAATGTTTCCACCATGCTGCGGAATGGAGCATTTCACGATTTGTCCTAGTTCATTTCTGTGGTCCACAGAATATTTTTTTAAGGTCCTTTTCTCCCTTCCCTTCAAAATGGCTATCACACAAATCAAGTCATTTGACAGATTATGTGAGGTTGGGAAAAAAAAAAAACAATCAGGCAGTGTCACAGAAACCAGCAGCACTTATTAATGGTGTTCCTCAGATACACTGTTATTGGGAAAATTGAAGAGTCCCTACAGGTTTTTTAATTGATTTTTTCCCCTTATTTTTCCCCATTTTTCTGCTAATGTTATTTTCAGGGGTGGCTCCAGCTTCTTCCTGATGTGGGAGCTGAGGTGGGCTAGACAGAAAATTGTGTGTGTGGTGAGGTGGGGGGTGGGAGGGGCTGTGCTATACATCTTGTGGGCACACATTTATATTTTTAACAATATGCACTTAAACGTGTGTTTTATCTATGTTATCCTCAAAAGGGGAATAATAATATATACAGACAGATCAGTTTTAAACTTAATGTCTGGCTTATTAGTACAACATTTATTCACAGAAAATTAACGGGGTTGGGGGAAAACGAAGCCAAGAAATAAATAAACTAATAATACTAACAATAACAAAAATAAACAAATGTAAACTTCTGGAAAAAATACTGGTTAAATAATATTAATAGCTAATTATTTTAAATTGGAGACTGTACTGTATTATATTTTAAAATTAGCCATTTGCACATGGCACACTAGAATATTTGGAAGAGTTGGAGACTCAGAGCCATTATACAACTCTCATTGTGGTCAGTCTGGAGCACCTCAGTACTAGAGAGAGTTAACTGAGCACAGTGCTGTAGGAGGCATTACCTGGATACCTTCCCTCTGTCCTTTGTCCTTAGCAGTAGCTGGAGGAGGCAGTGGCAGAAAGGGGGATGGATGCTGTGGCTACGCGGCTCCTGAGCCCAAGCCAGTTTGCAAACCTAAGCTAGGGTTGCCAACTTTCTAATCGCACAAAACCGAATGCCCCTGCCCCAAGGCCCTGCCCCTGCTCCGAGGCCCCACTACCACTCACTCCATTGCCACCCCCCCTCCTTCAGTCACTCACTCTCCCCCACCCTCACTCACTGTCACTGGGTTGGGGTAAGCGGTTTGGGGTGTAGGAGGGGGTGAGGGCTCTGGTTGGGGATGCGGGCTCTGGGGTGGTGCCAGAATTGAGGGGTTCAGGGTGTGGGAGGGGGGTCTGGACTGGGGCAGGGTGTTGGGGTCAGAGCTCTGACTGGGGGTGTGGGCTCTGGGGTGGGGCCAGGGACAAGGAGTTTGGGGTGCAGGAGGGGGCTGGGGTAGGGGGTTGGGGTGTGGGTTCTGGGACGGAGTTAAGATGTGGGAAAGGGTTCCATCCTGGGGGTTGGGATGGGGGTGCGGGCTCCAACTGCACGGTGATTACCTCAGGTGGCTTCCTGCCTGCCCTAAAGCTGTGCAGCTCCTAGAAGCGGCTGGCATGTCCAGCTCCTAGGTGCAGTAGCCAGGAGGCTCTGCACGCTGCCTGTGTCTGTAGGCACCACCCCTGCAGCTCCCATTGGCCATGGTTCCTGGCCAATGGAAGCTGCGGAGCCAGTGCTGGGGATAGGGGCAGCGTGTGGAGCTTCCCTGATTGTCCCTCCTCCTAGGGGCTGCAGGGACATGCCAGCTGCTTCCAGGAGCCACGCAGAGCCAAGGCAGAGAGCCTGCCTTAGCCCTGCTGCACCGCTGACAGGACTTTTAATGGCCTAGTCAGCACTGCAAGCAGGGGCATCATTGCAGATTTTGGTTGGGGGTGGAGGAGGCAACTTTCACTGTGATTCTAGGGGCTACTTGGGCACCTGAAAACTCTAGGGTTTTTTTATTTTTTTATTTTTTGCAGCTAATTTAGAAATTAGCTGACTGGAGCATTATATCTAATTCCTTTATAAAGAAAGAAAAAAATACGCAAACACCAATTAAAGCCACATTTTATATTTATATGTAAATTCAGAACAATCAGGAGATAATACAGCAAGATATTCCCAATTCCAAACCTTGAGATATCAGTTTTAGAGCCTTAACACAGATATCAGAAACACAAGTTTGATACTTTGGCCAGGTCTACACTAGGACTTTATGTCGAATTTAGCAGCGTTAACTCGATTTAATCCCTCACCCGTCCACATTAGGAAGCAATTTATTTCGACATAAAGGGCTCTTTGAATCGATTTCTGTACTCCACCCTGACGAAGGGAGTAGCGCCAAATTCGAAATGGCCATGTCGAAAGCCAGATACTGTGGACGGAATTCGACGGTAATAGCTCCGGGAGCTATCCCACAGTGCACCACTGAGTGGACGCTCAGGGCAGTAATCTGTACTCGGATGCTCTGACCTGCCACTCAGAGAAATCCCCGGGAAAATTTGAATCCCTTTTCCTGTGTGGCCATTTTGAATCCCATTTCCTCTTTGGACATCGTGGCGAGCTCAGCAGCACTGGCAACGATGAAGAGCTCTACAGCAGTGGTTTCCATGCCATCGCAGAATAGAAAGAGGGCTCCAACATGGAGTGATCGTGAAGTTTTGGATCTGATCGCTGTGTGGGGAGATGAAGCAATCCTAGCCGAGCTCCGTTCCAAAAGACGGAATGCAAAGATTTACGAAAAAATATCCCAGGCTATGACGGAGAGAGGATACAGCCGGGATGCTACGCAGTGCCGCGTTAAAATCAAGGAGCTGTGGCAGGCATACCAAAAGACCAAGGAGTCCAACGGACGCTCCGGGTCGCAGCCACACACTTGCCGATTTTACGAGGCACTGCATGCCATGCTCGGTGGTGCTGCAACAACTACCCCACCAGTGTCCGTGGACTCCGACGACGGGGTCTTATCTACGGCCACGTCGGAGGAGGTTTTCGCGGACGGCGAAGAAGAGGAAGGAGGGGAGGAGGACGAGGCACTAGACAGCGGTCTCACTTCTGATTTCCCAGACAGCCAGGAACTTTTCCTCACCCTGACTGAGCTGCCCTACGAACACTCCCAAGGCAGCATTCCTGACCAGGAATCAGGCGAAGGATCATCAGGTCAGTGTGTTAGACATTTATTTGCAATACAATAGGTATGGTGTGTTAGCGCTGTGTAACTGTGCCTTAATTGGCCTTATGCGCTTCAGCTTGGAGTCGCTTTCCCGGGCAACTATTCAAAAAGTCTGTCAATATGTATGGGGATAGAGGTGTAATCCCCATCTGAGAGCTCCGCGAAGCTCTCCTTGAGGTACAGTGAGAGCTTGCTTAGCACGTTCACTGGGCGAGCGGCCTTATTGTCTCCTCCATGGTAGGATACTTTCCCGCGCCATGCAAGCTGCAGGTACTCTGGTATCATTGCCTTGCATAGCATGGCAGCATACAGCCCCGGGGTTTGCTGGCAATGACGCAGCATGCAGTATTTCTCTGTCTCGGTAATCCTCATCAGAGTGATATCAGTCATGGGGTCCTGGTTTGAATGAGTGGTATAATTAGTATAGTGAATGCTTCCTTTTCCCTTTACAGAAAGACACCTGGCTGTTTCCATTAATGCGTGGTGGTAGGGAGTCGGGAGCCAAACCATTAGTACTTAGCGGTGCGCGGGCAGGGACAGTTCTGGGGACTGGCCACGCGAGGCCGGGGAAAGGGTACGCGAGCCGTTCCGACACAGCGGATCGCCGGCAATCTTGGTTCCCGGGAGCGCACACGGGAAGGGGGGGTGGGGTGAGGGGTAGGCCAGCCGTTCAAACACAGCGGTTCACGGGCGATCTTGGTTCCCGGGAGCTGCCATGCGAAGGGAGGGGGGGAAGGGTAGGCGAGCCGTTCATACCGAACGGTTCGTGGGCATTTCGGGTTCCATGGAGCGACCACGCGGAGGGGGGGGAAGGGTAGGCGAGCCGTTCATGCTGAGCGGTTCGCGGGCATTTTCGGTTCCATGGACCGACCACGCAGAGGGTGGGGAAGGGTAGGCGAGCCGTTCCTGATGAGCGGTTCGCGGGCATTTTGGGTTCCATGGACCGACCACGCGGAGGGGGGGGAAGGGTAGGCGAGCCGTTCATGCTGAGCGGTTCGCGGGCATTTTCGGTTCCATGGAGCGACCACGCGGAGGGGGGGGAAGGGTAGGCGAGCCGTTCCTGATGATCGGTTCGCGGCCACTTTAGAGTCCCGGGAGCAACCACGCGGAGTGGGGGGGGGGTTAGGAAAGCAGCTGTATATTAGCGGTATGGCCAGCAGCAGTTCCTGCCCGCCGCCAGGAACAGTGAGTGAGACATGGGAGTAGAGCACTGCTGTGAAGCAATCTCTCAGCAGTCCTAACTCATCACCTTACCATGGTCTTCAGAGAGGTGATTTTCACTGTTCGGCAAGGCTTCTGGGATCCGTATACCGGGACCCCAGACACTCAGCATTAAGGCATAATATTTGACCTTGTAGTACGTTTACATGTGATAGCCACGGTGTTTGGTCCTATTCACGGTGAAAGAGTATGGGCATTGTTCTGGAAAAAGTATCTTTCTGAGGAATTCACTCCCTTTCCCTCATCCCGCAGCTGCGAGTGTCTCCCGCCCTACCCGTGTTTCTCCCTCCCATGGGCTACTACAGATAAGGCGGCGCAAGAAGAGAACCCGGGACGACATGTTCTCGGAACTGATTATGTTGTCCCGAAGGGAGGCGGCACAGCGGAGAGAGGACGTCTCACGGTCCGAGCGAGCAGCCAGGGAACGGGAGCAGAGGGCTGAAGCACGCGAGGACAGGTGGCGGCAGGAAGATCAGCAGGCGACCCAAACAATGCTGGGACTAATGAGGGAGCAAACAGACATGCTCCGGCGCCTGGTGGATGTTCTCCAGGACAGGAGACAGGAGGAAAGAGCCCCTCTATATGTTCTGTCCAACCGCCCACCCCCGCCACCAAGTCCAGTGGTTTACTCACCCAAAGTCACTAGGACGAGGGGAGGCAGGGTCCGTGGAAATATTCACTCCACCCCTGCAGACTGCTCCAGTAGCAGAAGGCTCTCATTCCCCAAACCATAGATTGTTCCTTCCCATCCCTCCAGCCGCACCCCTCAACACCCCCCTTCCCAGGTTCCATGTTACAGAACAGCTCTGTTTAATAAAACTGGTTTTTTTGGTTCATTGATGTTTCCCTGAGTATCTTGAACGGGACCGTTTGTGTTTCGGGTTATTTGTTAACGGGGTTCGTTAGTGCAGAGGACTTGTGCACAACCCAGGGTACAGACAGGGTAAGAGATCAACTGAAACGCACAGTAACACTTGCATGCAGTAAGCACACTTGTCATTCTGTGTGTGGGTTTTCAGGTTCTCTACGTGGGGTTGGTGGTTGGGTGATTCGCTGTCTGGTGGAGGAGGGTGGCCGCTGATCTTTAGAGGCTGCCAATAGCCTGCATGATAGAGCAATGCACACACACCTGCGATTAGGAGAGGTTAATGGATCCCTTTAAACAAGCAGTCCAGCACTTAGGACTGCTCTGGGAGCAGGAGCATGTCATTCCCCAAGCTTTTAAGCGTACTTTCCCACACTCCACCCGCTCCCCAACCGCGGTATGCGTCCACGCTTAAAACCGTAACAGAGAAACCAGTACCGGAGATGGCCCAAGTAGAAAAATGTTTCCTTTATTGTTCCTTTAAAGCGTTGAGCGAAGGAGGGGGAAGGGGGTTGGTAAAGGGAGAGGATGGGCAACGGAATCTTTGTAAAGATACAGGGGAAGGTTCAGTATCTGTTTAAGGAAGTGTAACAGTCACTGGTTACCCTGCTCTGTCTGGAAGCGAGCTTTCAAAGCTTCCCGGATGAGCAGCGCGTCCCGCTGTGATCTTCTAATCGCCCTGGTGTCCGGCTGAGCGTAATCTGCTGCCAGGCGATTTGCCTCAACCTCCCAGCCCAGCATAAACGTCTCCCCCTTGATCTCACAGAGATTGTGGAGCACACAGCACACTGCAATCACAATGGGGATATTTTTAGGGCTGAGGTCGGAGCGAGTCAGTAAGCTTCGCCATCTGCCTTTGAGACGGCCAAAGGCACACTCCACCACCATTCTACACTTGCTCAGGCGGTAATTGAAGAGCTCCTTTTCACTGTCCAGGGCTCCCGTGTATGGCTTCATGAGCCATGGCATTAGCGGGTAGGCAGGGTCCCCTAGGATCACTGTTGGCATCTCCACATCCCCAACAGTGATTTTGCGGTCCGGGAAATAAACCCCCTGTTGCAGCCGTCTAAACAGACCAGTTTTTGAAGACTCGAGCATCATGAACCTTGCCTGGGCACCCCACATTGATGTTCGTAAAACGTCCTTTGTGGTCCACTAATGCTTGCAGTACCATAGAAAAATAGCCCTTTCGGTTAATGTACTGGCTGCCCTGGTGCTCCGGTCCCAGGATAGGGATGTGTGTCCCATCTATGGCCCCACCGCAGTTTGGGAATCCCATCGCAGCGAAGCCATCTATGACTGCCTGCACGTCTCCAAGGGTCACTACTTTGGGGAGCAGCAGGTCAACGATTGCATGGGCTACCTGCATCACAGCAACCCCCACGGTAGACTTGCCCACTCCAAATTGGTTCGCTACTGACCGGTAGCTGTCAGGGGTTGCAAGCTTCCACAGGGCTATGGCCACTCGCTTCTGGATACTCAGGGCTGCTCGCATCCGGGTGTCCTGGCGCTTCAGGGCAGGGGACAGCAACTCACAAAGTTCAATGAAAGTGCCCTTACGCATCCGAAAGTTTCGCAGCCACTGGGACTCATCCCAGACCTGCAGCACTATGCGGTCCCACCAGTCAGTGCTTGTTTCCCTTGCCCAGAATCGCCGTTCCACAGGATCAACGTGACCCATTGCCACCATGATGTCTAGGGGCTGGGGTCCAGCGCTTTGCGAGAGGTCCATGCCCCTCTCAGAGTTCAAGTACTCCCGGAGCTTCCGTTGCCTCCTCTCCCGATTTCTCTGCATCTGAGTCTGGAAAAGGTGCGCTATAAGGCGCGAGGTGTTGGCTACGGACAGAACATCTGCGATAATCGCGGAGGACTCCATGCTCGCTGTCCTGTGGCGTCCGAGCTATCAGCCACAGGAAAAGGGCGCGAATTCATTGCCCACCGGCGCTTTCACGTAGGGAAGGCGGAAGTGTGGGTCGAGTGACGAAATTTACGTATAATGACTCTTGACACAATTTCAGTCCCACAAGGCACTGGGGGCTACACCCAGAATTCCAGTGGGCAGCGGGGACTGCGGGAACTGTGGGATAGCTACCCACAGTGCACCGCTTGCAATGTCGACGCTTGCCCCCTTACTGTGGACTCGGAAATTCGAATTAAGATCCCTGATGTGGATTCGAACAATCGACCTGGCAATATCGGGTTACCAAGTTCGGTTTAACAAAAATCGAACTAGTCTCGTAGTGTAGACATACCCTTTGTATGCTATCTTTAGTAGAGATAAATAAAATCTGCTTACTTTCTCTTACAGACACATTCTGTATTACTGCTATTATCTACTCAATTGTTATTTTACAGATATAATTGAAAATACAATTTGAAAATAAGTACAGTGTCTAAAGTTATGTGTTTAGCTAATATTTGTGGGTGGCGGGGTTTGAACCTGGCACTGCTAAGGTGAGTATTAGCTAAATTTACATTCTAGAAGGATACTATTATTTGATTGTATCACTATAAATAATGAATGACAAAGCACAATGTGGTAGTAAAAGTAATAATGATAATTACTCCATCCAGGACAGGTTAGGCATTTTAGAATTCACTACTCAAAGAATTAAATTTAAGCATAAGAGAGAAATAAAATGATGAAATGCACAGATCAGCCAAAAAACTAATATAACAGTACTGTAATCCTTAACAAATTTAGATACACAAAAATTTTCTGTAATTTTATTCTATTGAGCATTTCGACAGGAAATACCAAGAAGTAACAACAACTACAATAATAATACAAGTGTGTCTAAGAGAGTATGTGTTGGGGGAGTGTATGAGGGAGAATGTGTTTGCCTGGGGAGTCACTCTGGGGAGTCAGAGGGCTGTAATCAGCTCCCGCACCATGAAATACAGCCCCTACCGGTGCCTCTTGGCGCCTGCCCGAGCCTTGCAGTTTGAGGGGCAATGCCACTGTGAAGCGCTGGTCCTCCTCCACTCCTGCCCGAGCCTTGTAGTTTGAGGGGACAACACTGCCCCCCTGCCTCCAAACTGCACCCATGTTAAAACGTGGCAGGCATGGCCTCCTGTCCCTCCTGGCCTCCTGTCTCCCCTGAAAGGTTCCAGCGTATTGGTCAGCACGCTGTCTCTTTAAGCCGAGCACTCGGGAGCCTGAACGCTTTTTCAGTACAGCAGCACCTACAGCTCCCACTCCTCAGCCAGCGGCACCAGCAGAGACAAGCTCCCTGTCCCCCATCCCAAGCTCAGTAGAGACCCACTTGGGAATGGCCACCTCTAGCATCAGGAAAGCTCCCCCCCAGTGCCCTGCCAGCCATAGATCAACTTCCCAAAGGAGGGGAGACTGCTGTGGAGTCAGGAGGTGGGTGGCCAGAGAGTGCCAGCTGCTGTCTGGGCGCCCAGCTCTGGGAAGGGTGGCTATGCGGGGTGGGGAGGCCTAAGGCACCTTTTGGGATGGCTATAGCCCCCGCAAGTTCCCCCAGAACTGCCCCTGGTTATTTTTGTACTAGCTTTTCATATTTGTTTGATAAATTTGTAAATGAAAGTCACTGACTTTTGGAGAAAGGAATATGGAAACTGTCCTCAGAATTTTTCAGTCACTGAATTCAGTAGCGCCTGCCAGAGAACTAGGCCTTACAGTGCCACAGAATTCTGTGAGCTCTGATTGCTGCTAATAGTTTTCCATTATTGTTGAATAATTTTGCATTTTGAGAAAATGTGCAGAGTTCCTCCAACCTTTTGTTTGTCTCCTTAATAGTCAGCTTGAGAGGCTATAATTGCCAGGGAATTATGATGGAAATTGCAGAATATTTTGAGTCTTGTAATTTGAAGTTTGCATCCATCACTGCAGAATAATTGCTTCTCCAAAGACTAGCCCTTTTGCCTACAAGTACGGTGTCTTTATCCAGCCTCTGACTCCCAAAGGCATCTTGGCTTTGATGCAGACATTGCATAATTCAAGACTTTTTTTTTAAAAGTACCTTTATAATAAAGGTCCGGTGTGGCTTTGGTTGGAAACTTCATGGAAACTTGTGTCTTCAGTACATCCTCAAGCCGTCCTCAGTCACTCAGCAGTCTCTGCTATCAGGGTACCTTTGGAGCTTTGGTGTCAAACTAAAGCTACCCTCTGTAGCAGAAACTTTAAAGGAAAGGCACCACATAACATCAGTGTTACATGCCCAGAGCTGTAAACCACTGTGTTACTTCTCTGCCTCAGCAAGAGCGAGCTTTGCTGGAGATTAGGCTGTGTGCCCTCTGCCACACCAGTCTCTCTTCCTCACCAGCAATCTCCCCAGGCATGGGCGGCAGGTATTGTAGGCAGGGTAGGCTGTGCCTTCCCAAACAGCCTAGCGTGGCCCTGCCCACACTCCGTTCCCAGGGCAGGCCCCCTCCTGCAGTTCCCAGCACTCTGCCTTGGCTGGCCCAGGCTGGCTAGGGCTGTCTGGCCTGCCTGCCGCAGGGAGTCAGGGAAGCTGGGGCCGCGCCGCCCGGGGTCCAGGAGTGCTGCTGCACAGCGTACTGGCTGTGCCACCTGAAGCACTGGGGCCCTCCGCCTGGTCCACCGGGGCTGGGGCCTTGCCCCTTGGTTGCTCTAGGCTCCTGCGGGGGGAGGAGGGCAAAATGGGGGGCAGATAGGGAGGGGCAGGGCCTTGGGCACAAGGGGAAGGCCCGGGGCTACCCTCCCCCAATGGCTGGGTCACCGGCTGCCCATGTCCCCAGCACACTATCAGTCTTAACTTTGCCTAGCAGGTAACAATCAGTGAACTCCAACCCCTGAACTTCTCAGAGATGTGTCTCTGAAATTAACGTTTACCCAAGCGCATTCACAGAAGATATTAAGTTCGCTGCTCTTTTAGAGTCAGTACATTAGAGCTTATTAACTTAATTGAGGTAAAGACATCCTTCCCTTCAAATACAGCACTGAGTTCATTCATAGTAAAAATAAAACAAGTTGATTAACCAATGGACATAGATTACTTTATTCCAAGTAGAAGGAATAAAGTCAGAGAAATGGTTACAAAGAAATAAAAGTAAAAATATACTTTCTAATGGCCAAGACATAACTTATCAAGCTACAGTCTTTGTTCAAGGTAGTTTCCTCCCATTCTTCCTTTTCCAGTCATAGCTAGCTAACTCTTAGCCAGGATCACACAGAGTCCAAGGTGCTGGTGTTCCTTATCTCCTCAAGTGACGGATAATCCAAAGTCTTTCTGTGTGTCTTTATATCTCAGAGTTTGCCTTGGTTTGCAGGGTCAGATTTATGCCCTGGGGTTTAGTCTCCTGTCTCCTCTGGGAGACCTACTCCATCTTGGTTAAGGTATACCTGGGTGTGCTCCCATGTGATGTAATGTACAATGTAAATGTACTCTAGTGCAATTTCCAAAACTAATGAATAGTTCACTGAATTTGACCACACCTGGTTTGAGATGTTAACTTCTTTCCTTTGTGTGGAGAAAACCTGTTTATTAACTCCCCCAGACGTGGCTGTGTAGCTGGGTGATTACCCTGCTCTGGCCCTGAAGGGGTTAAAAGCAGCCCTGGAGAGGGTTGAGGCTTTGACAGGCTGATTGGGGGAAGCAGCCACAGCTGTGGCCAGCTCAATCAGGGCCCAGCTGGCCCTTATAAGAGGGCTGTGGGCCAGCAGCTAGAGAGAGACTCTCTAGCTGTAGAGAGAGAGGGCCTAGCTGCCTGAGACCAAGGTACCTAAGGTAGAGCAGGGCTGGGGGGAAGGCAAGAGGAGCTCCAGCCTGGTAAACCCCAGGCTGTGGGCCTTGTTAAAGGCCCAAGAAGGTACTACTGGAGCAATGCTGGGGAATAGGGCAAGAGGAGCTGGGGAGTTCCAGCCTGGCAACTCCCTAGGCTGCAGGCCTTGTGCAGGGCCTAAAATGCAAAGGTTGCAGCCTGGGGTTAGGTAGAGGCAGCTGGTCCAAACCCCCCTTGCCAATGATGAATGGCCATTTCAGACTGTAGTCTGCCCCAGTGAACCGGGGAAAGATGTTGACTGGCAGTAGCCAGTGATACATGGTGGGATTGGGGAGTTGGGGGTTCCCCTGGGAGGGGAGACCCAGAGTGGGGGTACTGCAGGGCGCAGAGCCTCAAGGAAAAGGGGCACTGGGGTCCAGGAGGGACACAAGGGCCAGCGGCAGGCAAGATACCAGCCTGCAGAGGATGCTCCGTGCTGGAAAAAGAGCTAATTCCCAGATGACCAGCAGAAGGTGCAGTGCTGGTGAGTCTTTGCTTTGCTGCAGGCTGGTTCAAACATGTTTTAGTCACAGACTTTAAAGCATAATATCAGCGAGTATCCATAATTCCACATTATCACATACATTTCACAATAATGTTATTGACCAGTGTGTAATGAGTTTTCAAATAATGCCTTGCAAGGCATGTATTGTACGAATACTATTGCTGTCATATGCAGGGTGTGGACACAGAGGTGCATAGGGTCACAACCAGATTTAGAGAATTTAACTCTGCATCCCTCTGAGAAACAGAATGAAAATAGCTAATGATGAATCATGGTGGGTGATGGCTACTCCTGATGCTATTTTATATGGTTATTTTGGCATGATAATGCATTGGATGAATGATTCTGATCAGATAATACTTTTGTGTTTGCTGAACTTGTTAATTGTCCTATTTTAATTCTTGTTACGTGCCTAGAGAAATGGAGACAGATATTGTATAAATTGAATTTTTTTAAAATGCTCCTGGTTTGTGGGAATTGGAAAATCCAAAACTGAAGTGAGTTGCCACTGACTTTCTCTGGTTGCCTATTATCTCTAGCTGTAAATGGAAATAACACTATTTACATACTTTTAATACTCCTGTGAAATATGTATTTTAGAGTATTTAGAAAATATTCGTTAAGTGATTTGAATATGAAATGTGCTGAGTTATTAAGGTCCGCTTCTATTAAATGTATTTCAACTTGTATCCAAGGTATTGGAATGAGTTTTGGTAACCACCACAGCATTGCAGATGCACACTTATTTTTTAAAGTAGCACAAGTACTGGGCCATTTTAAAGCCACTTCCTGTCCTGGACTCTTTAGAAGAACTTTTACCGGGAGTAGTTGAAGAGAACTATTGAAGGCCTGGAAGAAAAAGCTTACTCACATGAAAAAAAAATGCTAACATTTAGCAAAATGGCTTACAGTTCTTCTTAGTGTTTTTTTTAAATGAATAGTCTTATGTGTAAAGTATTTAATTTTTTATGATAATGAATGCATGAGAAAATGGCTTACCATGAAAATAAAGTTGTATCGAGTTAAATTACCTACAAACATTGATTTATAGAGCATATTTAAGAAAGTGTTCTGGATGAATTGCTGGACTGGGATTTAGGAGATCTGGATTTAATACCTCACTCTGCCACAGATTTCCTGTGTGACCTTGGCAAGTCACTTAGACTCTTTGAGGCAAAGTCTATAATCTGACAGACAAAGATAGGGAGAAAGGAAATTCTTATTAACCTCAGTTTCTCATATGAAAAAAGTGTATCACTTATAGTGTCTGCATAGCACCTTACAAAGTGGCTTAGAGGAGGTGCTGGGAAAGGGACTATCTGCTCATTTGCTCTTGGGGGGGGAGTAAGCAGGTGCACAGGGCCCACTCACTTCTGCACATCATCCTACTCTAGTGTAAAGAAGGTTTTGACTTGCGTGTGTGTCTAGCTCAAGGAGTAGCATCTTTCTCTTGCTATACTTTGAGATAGTTTTAGCACAGTATCCATTTTGTTTAGTATATGCCCAAATTTCACAGATAATTTATGGAGTAAGTAATTGTAGAAGCCTGTTGCTATTTCAGTATGCACAGGCTACAGGTATTCTAATGGTAATTCATCTTATTAAACAGCAACTTTTAATGGTTTTCACTATGTGATTGTGCACTAGTAGTGTTCGCAAAATTTCTTCTGACATGCTTGCAGGTTTAGTATTGCTGGATTTAATGAAAACTGAACCTGTCTCCGTCAGAAGCCATTAGAGACCTAAGAGTTGTGCAAAAACATAAAATGTCAATAAAATAAACTTGGCAACATCATTAATATTCATTTCAATATACAAAACCAACTTTACTGACTGGAACTGAACCAGAAATTCTGAAATTTCCAAACAGCTGTATTTTCCTTAGTGGGTTTCTTATTTGGACCTGGTAGCGCATGGTACACACACATACTTTACAATGCATAGCTGGGGCTACTATTTCAATAATGTTGAAACATTCTGGGCCAGATTATCCTCTTATTTACACTAGTATAAATTAGGAGCAGCTCCACTGAATTCAGTGGAATTAAACCAATGTAAGAGGAAAATCAGTCCCACTGTATGCACAGTGCCCTATTTAAGACCACACATTGATACAGTGGGAAGCCACACAAGTTGGCCTAAATTCTGTATGTGGATGTATACAGGTCCTGTGGAAGTCAATGTGAGCTACATCAAAATGGCAGATATTAAGTACCTTAGTTGAGTAGATACTAATAATCTTAATTGTCTAAGTGTGTGGTATCCTGTACATAACAAAAATGTGCTTTAGAAAAATTAGAAATTGGATTAATCTGCTGTTAATGAGCAGGTTAGTCACCCTTACTCCTGTTGTGTAGCACCTCACTCCATTAGTGGCCCCATTGACTTCAGTGGGATGATTTGAGGAGTAAGGAGCATGAGTAAAAGCTGTCAAGATCTGGTCCCTAGTCCCCAGTTGGTCATCCTTCCTAATACTGAGGAGTACTTTTTTATGCAAGTAAACCCATTGATTTGATTGAAACTGCTCAGATGAGCCAGCGTAGCAGAAACTGGTCAATCCTCATTCAGTTCAATAAAAATGATACATTAAAAATGTATTGTCTATCAGATGTAAAGCAAAGTCATCATAATAATTTACACCTATAAAATGCCTCTCATTCAAGGTGCTCTACAAACCCTAATTAAGACTTGCTGCTCCCCTTTGCAGTAAGGAAGTCTTATCCCCCTGTTACAGAAGCTAAACTGAAGCACAGAGTGCTTGTTGTGCCCAGTGTCAGACAAGCCGTGGCAACGCACAGCATAGAACATAGAAATCCTTAAAATCTCAATCTGCTGATGTAACCACTAAGCACAAGGAGTCCCTGCTAAATCACTACCTGATTTCTAATGATATGAGAAATTTTGTCTCTTATTCAATTGTCGAGCTCTTGGCATGCTCTTAAGGTAGGAGGACCACAAATAATAATTATAAATCCAAATATGTAGTGGAAATATTTACTGGGCTGATCTATTCTTGATCTCACAGAAAAGCACCCTTTCCAATTACACTGCTCTACAATTTTTGAGGAGAAGTCTGCTTCAGAGATAAAATGTGCTATTTAGTATGTATTTTGATGTGCTGAATTCAAATATGACAATTAAATATCTTAGAAACAGTAGCCAGTTGTTTTAAGTTTTTACATTTTATGTCTATGTATATTGTGTAGATGGAGTTTTAATCATAAATTGTAAACCTAGGTCTTTTCATGTGTTTATGGTTGCTTTACATGATACTATTTCACCTGTCCTGTTTATGTAACACTTTAAAAATCAGCAAGGGGTTCTATAAATACAATTTATTATGAAACAAAAGGCAAAAAACTATAATGTACATAGTTTAGTCCTATTCAGTGTCTACTTGGCACTGCTTGTCTTGTCTCTTGTATTCATTAAATGGAGCATCTCTTGTCACTGTCCAGCAATAGTCTGCAAGCATTGATGGGCTCCATTTGCCCTGATAACGTTTCTCCATTGTTGCAATGTCCTGGTGAAATCGCTCGCTGCTCCGCAGTTTGGTGGGAAAAAATCTAGATGAGAGTGCAAAAAATGTATCTTTAGTGACATGTTGCAACCAAGGCTTTTGTATGCCTTGAGGAGGTTTTCCACCAACAACCTGTAGTTGTCTGCCTTGTTGTTTCCGAGAAAATTGATTGCCACTAACTGGAAGGCTTTCCATGCCTTTTTTTCCTTGCCACGCAGTGCATGGTAAAATGGATCATCTCGAAGAAGTTCACGAATCTCAGGACCAACAAAGACACCTTCCTTTATCTTAGCTTCACTTAACCTTGGAAATTTTCCACGGAGGTACTTGAAAGCTGCTTGTGTTTTGTCAATGGCCTTGACAAAGTTCTTCATCAGACCCAGCTTGATGTGTAAGGGTGGTAACAAAATCTTCCTTGATTCAACAAGTGATGGATGCTGAACACTTTTCCTCCCAGGCTCCAATGACTGTCGGAGTTGCCAATCTTTCTTGATGTAGTGGGAATCTCTTGCACGACTATCCCATTCGCAGAGAAAACAGCAGTACGTTGTGTATCCAGTCTGCAGACCAAGCAAGAGAGCAACAACCTTCAAATCGCCACAAAGTTGCCACTGATGTTGGTCATAGTTTATGCACCTCAAAAGTTGTTTCATGTTGTCATAGGTTTCCTTCATATGGACTGCATGACCAAGTGGAATTGATGGCAAAACATTGCCATTATGCAGTAAAACAGCATTGATTCATCGAAGACGAGTCTTAAAGAACAGTCTCCACTCATCTGGATCATGAACAATGTTGAGGGCTGCCATCATACCATCGATGTTGTTGCAGGCTACAAGATCACCTTCCACAAAGAAGAACGGGACAAGATCCTTTTGACGGTCACGGAACATGGAAACCCTACCATCACCTGCCAGGAGATTCCGCTGCTGTAGTCTGGAGCCCAAAAGCTCTGCCTTACTCTTGGGTAGTTCCAAATCCCTGACAAGGTCATTCAGTTCACCTTGTGTTATGAGGTGTGGTTCAGAGGAGGAGGATGGGAGAAAATGTGGGTCCTGTGACATTGATGGTTCAGGACCAGAAGTTTCATCCTCTTCCTCGTCTGACTCAAGTGAGAATGATTCTGGTGCATCAGGAACCGGCAGTCCTTCTCCGTGGGGTACTGGGCGTATAGCTGATGGAATAATGCACAGTCCACTTTTTCTTCTTTGACACACCTTTCCCAACTGGAGGCACCATGCAGAAGTAACAATTGCTGGTATGCTCTGTTGGCTCTCTCCAAATCATTGGCACTGCAAAAGGCATAGATTTCCTTTTCCTGTTCAACCACTGGCGAAGATTTATTGCACAAGAGTTGCAGCATATGTGTGGGGCCCACCTCTTGTCCTGATCTCCAATTTTGCAGCCAAAATAAAGGTGATAGGCTTTCTTAACCATAGTGGTTATACTGCGCCTTTGTGATGCAAACGTCACTTCACCACAAACATAGCAGAAGTTATCTGCACTGTTCACACAAGTACGAGGCATCTCTGCTCACTTTGGCTAAACAGAAATGTGTCCCTTTGCAAAATCAAACACTGACAAATAAGAGAGCACGACACTGTATGATTTCTAGAGCTGATATAGGGCAATTTGTTCAGTAGAGTGATGTAAGCTTCATTATGATTGCATCATCCATGACGTCTAGGAATACCATGATGCAATTCATATCATGTATGACGCAATACCAGCTTCAGATTGCATCATTCATTGTTTTGCCTAAAAAGCAAGTACTGTCCAAACCCAGTCATAGATTTATTCATAGATCCAGTCAAAGATGTATTTTAGTCATTTCTGGTTTAAATTGAGGTCCCTTCCCTTTATAACTCACTTATCCTCCGCCATTCCCAAGTCAAGGATCGTATATACTGACCCAATAGCATGTTTTGAAAACTAGAGCTAATCAACAATTTTAAGCATCATTTTTGTTCACAGTGACCTAGAATTAGGACTGTTTGACTACATTTATTTCAGAAGCATTTTGGCTGTAGAGCAGTGTTATTGTATAGGGATCTGAGTGGCAATCTGAGGTTTCTGTGAGGTGCTGTGAGGAGATTTTGATAGTCAGACATAGTGTAGCCAAGCTTCACCTTTAGAAGCCAAGCCAGTCTTTCATGTAATAGGCTCATTTCAAATAAGGGACATTGCTGGCAAATTCTAGTCTGTCACTGGACAGAACATAGATCTATTTATAGAATGCTCTTCTAAAAGCAAACTAATCAATATAGCATGTTTGTTTTTCAGTGACGGTACAGTAGCAACAGTAAGCAAGGCAGGAATACTATCCCACAGCTAGTTTTATATTCTTTATGGGACCATATGCTCTATACATGTAGTAGCCTATTAATCTTCTACCCTATGATGTCCTTTATGGAAACAGAGATACATTATTTATTGTAAAGGGGATATGATACTTATCCACAGTAGCATTTAGTAATGTAGCCACAGTAAATTCCCATGGTCATGACATGATTTATTCATGTTCATGCAATGCAAGAAGCCTGTCACATGGCTAGATTTCCATCAGTCATGAGTCTGTGTGCACTACAGAAGGTTGCTGTGTATTCTGTACTATATGGTAACCTCTGTGGAAATGGAACAGTAAATTATTTAACTTGCAGGTAATCTGACACTAAATGCTAAAGTGGGTAAATCATGTAGCTACAGTGAATTCACATGATCATGACATGGCGTTCATTAACCATTTATTCGGCCCTGCTTATATGGAGCCTGCCTCCGTTCTAGCAGAGAGACTCTGGCAGTGGAACTTGTGCAATTCTGTTGTACGAGGAAGAAGATGCTATGCTATGCCTGTCTGCACAGTGTGGAGCCCAGCTCCATGGGAGCTCCAGCCGCAGCTGCAAATTGGGGGACATTAAGGAGTGGAGAAAACCACCCTTTAGGTTGAAGCAAGTTTCATGGAGTGGTTCTTAAGTTCTCACAGTCTACAGCCTGGGGTGTATTGAGGAAGTAATTCTATCTACCCTTCCCCCCGTCCCCTGTACAATTCTTCTGGCTGGGTGCAAGGAGAGAATTTCCCTCGTTCTATTCTGCATAGAACAATGCTTACTTGGTACATATAAATATTAATGATATTTTCAGAAATTATAATCAGTTGTTAATTTTCCCACAGTGCTGGCTATCTTCTGAAGAACTGGCACAGGACAGCCATGTCAGATCTGTAACACATGCAGAATTACCAGCATACCAACTGGACTTCCCCAGATTCACCAGAAAGGGGATGTGGAGTGGAATATAAGAAACGAGCTGTTAGTGAGTTCAGTATTCTAGTGTATCTAAAATGTGCCCTGTCTTTTTATCTTGCTGTAATTCAGGGCCAGATCTTGCCACTGTTGCCCATGCTGAGCAGAACCCACTCCAGGGGTATCCCCTGGCTTCAGTGAGGTGGCTTGCAGAGTAAGGGTGGCCGATTCTGGCCCTGTAATGGATTATTTTTAAACAGTTGTATATTATAGCCTATCTACAATGTGCTCCATCCACTTAGTGTAGTGTACCATAGTGATTGTAATACAATATGATGACAGCCCTAAATTAGTATAGGTTTTAATAAAAAATATTTGATCTATACAAAATGTTAATGACTTAGACACACACACACACACACGTTAATTAGTAACAAAAACTAATCAAACAGTCCACAACAAAAAATGTATTCAGGGAAACATAGGTGCTGAAACATTTTTTATAGAGGGGATACTGAAAATCATTGAACAAAACTATATACCCTGTATATGATGGGAACCACTTCAAACTGCCACATCCCTCATTCCAGCACCTATGTAGGGAAACATAGTCCTTTTTCCTGTTTGTGAATGTCCACAGACTGATTTTTTTTTTTACACATTTATTTTCTATTCAGAATTGTTCAATGAATATTCTGGGTGAACAAATGTCAGCGTATAGACTGTTCCTGGACTGTCTACAGCACATGTAAATCCAAGTGTTCCAATATTTGAGCTGTGTGATTGGTCACTTAAATCTCATGTAATTATTTCTGTTCCCTGATTGGATGGCCTGACCTTTATAAAATACATTATGCTTCCACCCAAAATGAATTTTTATTTTATGATTGAGTCTTCGCTCTGGGCATGAAACTCTTACTACGAGCATTCATACAGCCAGAACTTTGCTTGTATGAATATCTGTAAATGCTGAATAAGAATGGGTGCAGGCATGGGCCCAGGTACTTAGGAACTGCCATCCTCAGTGTTGCAATACCCAAGTGTCATTTTCAAAAGGCACTTAGAAGCCTAAATCTCTTTTGGCTGTCTATGGGATTTTGGTTCCTAAGTGTTTAATTCCCTTTTTGAAATTAGACTTAGGCTTCTAACCTAGTTAGGCATTGCGATGCTGAGTGCAGCAGTGCCAAAATACCTTTTAAAAAACTGGACCATGGTCAAAGTTATGTTTTGTCAAACTGAAGCTGGAGAAATGTTTTGTGAATAACTAACTTCCCTCACTGCTCACCCAGCTACTCTATTTTGTATAGGTTCTTTTACCAACCACATCATGATAGTGCCTGCATGCCTTCCAGTCGAACATAAAATGATGACAAACATTTGTCACATAACGAAAATAAGAAAGTCTCTAAGGTGCTACAAGTTTTTCTAACAAATTTATTTCAGCATAAGCTTTTGTGGGTTAGTACCCACTTCATCGGATGCATGGAATGAAACACACTGCAGACAGACATTTATACAGTCAGAGAAACATGATACGGTCCAGGTGTATAGACCAATCTTAAGAGGCTAATTAGTTGAGAGGAAACATGACAGCAGGGGAAGAAAAAGCTTTTGAAGTGATAAACAAGATGGTCACACAGGTGTGAATGAGGATCGTTTAAGTTAACGATCCTCATTCACACCTGTGTGACCATCTTGTTTATCACTTCAAAAGCTTTTTCTTCCCCTGCTGTCATGTTTCCTCTCAACTAATTAGCCTCTTAAGATTGGTCTATACACCTGGACCGTATCATGTTTCTCTGACTGTATAAATGTCTGTCTGCAGTGTGTTTCATTCCATGCATCCGATGAAGTGGGTACTAACCCACGAAAGCTTATGCTGAAATAAATTTGTTAGTCTCTAAGGTGCTACAAGTTTTTCTTTCTTATTTTTGTTTTGCTGACACAGACTAACACGGCTACTACACTTAAACCTAAATTTGTCACATAGTTCTCTCTTTCGTCCTCTCTCTAGCAGGAGAACTGTATGTGTTGTTTAATGTGGCTTTTGTCTATTAAATGCACATACTGTTCTGAGTTGGCTAGAGAAGTCAGGTTGAAGTGTTTCTTACACTTGGAGCAGAAGGTGTTGAGGTTTGTGATGGTCCTTAGTTCCTGTGGGAGTTTGTTCCAGTCTTGGGCTGGCACCCAGGAAAGGTCTGTCTCCTAATCAGACAAGTTTTACTCTTATTGTAGAGACTTTCACTGTTCCTGACAAGTGGAGTTGTTGACCATAGTCTTTATCATGGAGCTTTAGGTCATATTTTAAGTGTTTTGTGCCCATGCCATTAAATGCTTTGAAGATAAGGATCAAAACTTTGAACTAACGTACTTGATAGTGCCAAATGTGGAGGACAGGTTTACTGTGCATCCAGTAGCCTGTGTTGTTAAGGAGATGTGCCATTTTTGACTATGATCAATAAGAAACAAAAGCACATAGAATTTCTGCTATGTACCCCTACTTTCTCATGCGCAATGCTCAAGTAAAAAGATTTTGCACAGGGTTGTTCTGCAGGGGTTCCTTCCCCACAAAGTGCTCCATAGTTGCAACTGTAGCTAGGAGCTCCATGGCTCTGGCCTCATCTATAAAATGGTCCCTTCCACTTTAGAGCAGATGTAGACCCTGTATATCAGTGTTTTGCAGCACATGAGGATCTGCAGGCTTGGATCAGTTGTTTGCATCTCTGCCTCTTCCTTGCTCAACACAAACACATTTGTTTTCTGCTCTTCTGTGACCCTTACTTAGCCATAGATTTGTGTCTATGTGCTTATAATGAGACTGAAGTTTGAGAGGCTTGAATATATGTGAAATACAATAGATAAGGAGTTCAAAAAAGAATCAAATGCCAGTTCTGTTGGTGTTTTTAGTAGACTCGGGTGAATCTCAACTACTGAGATCTATGCATGATCTTTGAATTGTTTTGGGCTGGTTGTGAGGAGAAGGGAGGGCTTGAAAGTTAGATTTTTTTTCAAAGGCACAGAGAAAGGATAAGTGCTTAACTCCAACTCCCATTGAAAGCCAATGGTGGATAGGTACCAACCTGCCATTTGTGCCTTTTGAAAAATCTCCCCAAGTTCTGAAATCTCCACTAGTGTTTAGATCTGAAATAGTTAAAAGTAAATTAATGTCTCATGTTAGGCTTTTTGTACAAATGTAGTTTCAAAGATACATTTTTATATTTCACTCCTCAATACTAAAATATATCCTGCCTTTAAGAAATGAATAGTACAAAGAACCCTGACCGAGTCTGTCAATCATTAAAAAAGTCCTTCGTCATGAACTGTGTTTTTGTGAAGACTGAGTGACATCCATGCATGCCATATTTAACAGAGTTTGCAGAAGTGAAATTAAAGAATGCCAGAGTAAACTGGAATTTACTGCATGAACAAAAAGCATTAGCAAATTAAAAAATGATTTTTTAAAATGTTATCACAAATACAATATGCCAGTTGCTGTCTGACTTGACTGAGTACCAATTTCCAGCATACAAAGAAATTATAATAAAGGTTTCAAAATACATTTTCATCAAGTAAAGATCCTTGATCTCCAAATAAAAGGCAAGATTGTCCCTCTGACTTTAACCAGGACTCCAGCAGCTTTTGTTTTTCTAAGTTAAGCCATTTAGGTGTTGAGGATGTATTGAGGTACTTAAACAGCTAAGTGACTACAAAGATGACCCAAAAATATATAAACATAATGATTGAAGAATCACAATGGAAACCTAATATACTGTAAATTTGTTGGTATTCATTAAAATTGTTCCACACCAACAAAGTGACAATGCATCCCTTTTTAGCTGCTATGTTATCTCCATCTTGATAAAGGTAAGACAATTGCAACTCCCATGACGAGAGACTATGTTCTTCACATTCAGAGCTAAATTCACATTCAGAGCTTGAATGCTACAAGATAGGAGTGGAATACTGCAAACATTTCACCTGAGAACTCCTTGGCAAGTCTCAATCTTCACAAACGACACATCCTGGGGAGTTAGACCAATTAATGGCCGTGCTAGGGTGTCCTTAACTTTAATGAATCTTTGATAACTGCCTGTTCCAACAAAGATCTCATTAAAGTTGTGCACAGATTTGGAGCATGGGGTGGGGGGGCATGGCTGCATTCACTTTTCTTACTTAGCGTTGTGCTTCACAGGCTATTGGCAGACCATGTGCCACCGAGAGTATTGTTTCTGAGGAGTGGTTACTTCTTTACAGTAGCTTTTATACTGTAATCATTCAAGTGGGACTAGAAAGCTGGAACTGCTACTTCCATATGCTATACAGATAAAACAAAGATTTAGAAAATAAAGCCATCAAAGCACAACATTCCTGCATCACTGTTGCTTTATGGAGACCAAAGTTGAGCACTAGATATTGGGAGAGAAGTAGTAGATGGGGTAGGGCAATCACCAAGAATAACCAAAAGCAATACAAAAGATTTTTTTTCAATATCTAGGTTGCACTGTTCTTTTCCTTCTTCCGTCTTTATTTATTTGTATTAAGAGATTTGGGCCTGATTTTGCTCGGTTTTGTAAAAATACATAGTAATAGACAATGCTAGCCATAATGAGTTTATAATCTAAAGACACATCAAGGGTAGAGAAAGGGAGGTAGTAGTAGTAGTAGTCTCAGTTTATAAATTGAGAACTGAGACCCAGAAATTATGTAAATTAGCCTAGGTAATGCAGGATGTCTGTAGCAGGGTTAGGAACTGAAGCTAGATCTCCTGAGTGCCTTAATCATAAAGCCACTCTTCCTAAGACTAATATTTCCTCAAAATGGAGGCATCTTATTCTTGGGACTGAAAGGTCTGTTTTGGTGGTGCATTGAAATCATCTTAAATTAAAGGTTGATGTTCTCTAGGGAAAATCAGACATGGTAAATTTGTACATTGTGAGTTCAAAAGCCTTTACTGTGTATTATGTCTGTGTGTGTTGCATTTTCTATTGTATCTATAGAGTAATATTTTAGAATGGTATCTTGGGGTGTCTGTCAGGTACCAATTTTGAAACATGGAGTTCATTATTATGTGTCATGGCTGATACCTCTGGGGATTGTGGGAGGAAAGCATGCAGTCTCTGCTAATGGTGATACTTCAGACAGCATAAGCCAAGGGGGTGGTGGATATTCAAAGCCCTTATTGTTAAGTTTGGCATCTCCTAATTGAAGGCATCTAGTTCAGTTTGAAGCGCATAGGTGAAATATACCACAGCCAGAATTTACAACGGGATCTGTGATGGGGGTGTGTGCCCTACACTGGCCCTGAAGGAGTTAATGAAGGCCAGATGGGCCAATTAACCTATTAGATTGAAGGTTGAGAGGAAAACCCTAATTAGGGGAAGCTCACCTGTGCTGGAGCAGGCAGGGCTTCTATAAGGGAAGTGCATTTGGTTCTAGCAAACCCAGAGAGGGGGAAAGCCAGGAAGGGCTCAGGAAAAGGTAGTAAGGTCTAGAAGGGAACAAACCTTCGCTGCTGGCTAGAGGATCCCTGAGCCAGAGCTTGGAGTAGAGGGCAGGCCTGGGTTCCCTTACTAGCCACTGAGGGAGTGGCACTACAAGGCAGTTAATGGCCAACTGCCTAGGACTGCTGGCAGTAAAAAAGACTTTGATACCGAGAAAGGAGAAAATGCATATAGGGACCTGGCTGGAGGTCTGAGTTGCAAAGAGGCGGCAGCAGCTCAGGGAACAAGAGAGGGGCTGCAGACCCAGAGAGTGAGACAGAGCGATAGTGTGCAATTGCAGGCAGGGGTGTTGACCTGGTGAGCTATTCCCCAGAAAGGCCAGGAGGAGGTGCCATTCTAGCAGTGAGCGGAGCCCTCCATCACAGGATCTTCAGAATAATACAGGGTAAGTTTCTGTTCTAGAATTTAACTGTGTGTAGGTCATTCAGTGGGGCAGAGTGAGTTTTCTATTACCTGAAGTATACATGAAGTTATAAAAAAAAAATTGTGCTGTTTATTAAATATTGCTAATTAAAGCACAGCAACTTTATCCCAATTACTGATCACAGCATCTACACAAAGAAAAGAGAACCGAATATGAAGTGCTGGTGTTGGCTCCTACAGTCACGATGGAGCCATTATTTTAACAGAAGAATTAGGTTTGGCAACACTGAATTTGTGAAGGTAGGCTGGGGAATTCATCTTCTCCGGCACTTGCCCTTTACAGCATTTTCCTCTTCAGAGCCGTAGATTCTCTTTCATTTCTCTGCAATATGTCTGACATGTCTATTGTGCCTTTTGCTGTTCTAATTGCTGCTTTCCAGCTAAAATGCAGATACACATATTTGTCAACCTACTGTGCTAAGAGTCCATTAGAAGTAGCTTTCTATGAAATACATGAATAGAAAGCTTGATTTACTTGAGAAAGCACATAGCTGTTGGCTGAATGCTGTTTCTTCATTATCACTGTCAGGTTATAGGCCTGATAATGCGTTTTCTGATCTCATCTCTTATGCATGTGTTTTTGTTTGTGTGAGTTTTGAGTAATATTTTAATTTTCACATGCCTTTCTTTGGTAGCAGAATGTATATCTTGCATACACCCTCATGAATCTTGCATCAGGTGTCAATACTTTTATCAGGATTCTTAATGAATTCAGCAGTTGTGCCATCACAACCAATCACCCTTTCTATCATGTTCACTCATGGCATTTTCGATCTCGCTCAGATGCTGGTTCCTGCATGCGGCAGCTAAAGTAACATTTCTTTATCTACCCTCCTTTCATGTTTTTGGTATACAGGTTCTACTTTTTCTTGGTTTCTTCTTTTTATATTGCCAAATCCAGCAATGTTCCCATGGCTGGGCGTGATTGTGCCCATTCTTCTCTTGAAGCCTTCCTGACATCTCTCATTTTACTGAGTGTCCCATGATTACTTGCATTTTGCAGTTCATGTTTCTTGTATTGCTCATCTTTATCATATCTCTCCATGCTTTGCATGTGCCAGCGCACTGCTAAATAATCATTTCCAACTGCCTCATTTAAGGTGCCTTTTCAGTCTGAGCTCTTGTACTTTTTTTGCAGTGTCAAATAAACCCTATTCAAACAGCAGCATTTTGGGTGCTTTGTTCAACTTACCATCCTGCCGTGCAACAAACTGCTCACCAATTTTCACTGTGCACTTCCTTGCCACTATGTGCAGTGTATTTCTGGGAGGCTGAGGTGAAGTGCATATGCAGCAAGCCTGGAATTTTGAAAATAATTGGCTAGTGACTTGCTATCAGCCCCTGATGGTGCATAGCAGCTGGGGATGCCAGATTTTTTTTTTTCCTGCAGAATGTGTAATAGTTTGAATTCCTAGGGAGCTGATCTTGAGAACAAAGAATGTATTTTCTCTTGCTGAGATGTTGAAATGGAGTGCTTTCAGGGAACAGCAGATGCTCAAAGGAGAATTCAGGGAGTTATATAATTATGCATTGACCTTTTCCAATCAATGTCATGCCATTAGATTCTGATAAAAATGCTCCTCCTTTCTTTAGTGCCAAAGACCCTGCAATTGGCATTACATCATGCTGTGGAAAAGTATCAATAAGCCCCTATAGGCAGCTATAGGAATCCTTAGGGTTGTTATGTGCACCATCCTGTTGAGTTTTAAGCTATTTTTAATATCAATGTCTTATTTATCAGGGCCTTAATGTTCAGGGTTCCGATAAGCCTTTAAAGTGTGGATCCTTATCCAGACCTATAGAGGCCTCAAGCACCCCCACCCTCGGACCACTTCCTGTCCTCAACAGGCTCCCCTCACCTGCATCTGCTTTGTGGGGACCTGTTGCCTCCTTTCTCAAATGTTCTGGGAAAGAAGCACATTTGTTTCCCCACCCTGGTGTCTTCAGTGGGGAATTTCCTCTCCCTCTCCATTAGGGGGCCTTCAGACTTTCCCTCCCATTTGTCTGTTTCCTGGTGGTCAGGAGGGTGTTTGACCCCCTTATCTTCCCCCCACACACACACACAGTGTCATGCCCCCTAGTATGTCCCTAGATTCCCCATTCCACCACAGCATGCACCCATCCTTCCTTTTTCCTCCTCTGCCTTGTGACTGTGATCATGGGGTGAATGGAGAATTCGGCCAACCCTTCCCCATATATGTAACATGACTTACTGCAGGGACTGTGACCAGGCAGTCTGGGCCACGATGGGACAGCTGACAAGTGTGTAAAGCTTTTTGCTAGTGGATCTTATTTTTCTAAGATTCCTGGACAATTAATCTGAGTAACCTGCTTCCTTCAACCCTTGTTTTCCTTTAACTTTTCTGTGCTACATTTAGTGAATGGACATCTGTTCAATTTCCAGATTACACCTTTGAAGATGGTTATTCTCTCCTGTAGTACTTGTTATAATTGCAAAGTACAGCTATTCAGCTGGTCTGTATTTCAATAGGGTCCTCTATGGCTTTGGTGTTTCAACTGAGAGAATTAACTTTTCAAAATGCTTTTTACTGCATTCAAATGAGAGTTTTTATGATCCGTGCAGTTTTGTTGAACTATTTGTTAGATTCAGTCACTCATAAAGACTATTGCAATGTGTTGTACCTAGCTATGATGTCGTAACGGAGAAATTAACTGGAATGCAAGGAGTCTGGCACTATGCAAACATTGTGACAGTTGTGGACAGACCATACGCACTCCCTGTATGGAGTGGGACTACCTACGAGTTCTACAAAAGCCAGGGTAGAGAGGGGTGAGGTGCCACTGAATCCGGTACTACTGAATCATAAAAATGTAGGGCTGGAGGGGATTTTGAGAGGTCCACTAGTCCATCCCCCGCGCTGAGGTGGGACCAAGTAAACCTAGACCATCCCTGACAGGTATTTGTCTAACCTGCTCTTAAATGTCTCTAATGATGTGAATTCTACAACCTATCCTGGGATGTCTCTAACTATAGTTAAGAACTGGAATAAAGTTTTCCTACTATCTAACCTAAATCTCTCTTGCTGCAGATTAAGCCAATTACCGCTTGTCCTATCTTCAGTGGATTCTTTTTATAAGAGTCAACATATTTGAAGACTGTTTCTTTTCTCAAGACTAAACATGCCCAATTTTAAACTTTCCTCACAGGTCAGGTTTTCTAAACCGTTATTTTTGTAGCTCTCCTCTGGACTCTTTCCAGTGTATCCACACCTTGCCTAAAGTGTGGCATCCAGAACTGGACCTTGTACTCTAGCTGAGGCCTTACCACTGTTGAATAGAGTTGGGCAATTACCTCCCATGGCTTTTAGATGACACTCCTGTTAATACAGCCCAGAATTATATTAGCCTTTTTTGCAACTGCATCACATTGTTGGCTTGTATTCAATTTATGATCCACTATAACTCTAGATTCTTTTCAGCAGCACTACCACCTAGCCTTATTTCCCGTTTTATAGTTGTATATTTGACTTTTCTTTCCTAAGTGTAGCACTTTGCACTTGTCGTTATTGAATTTGACCTTGTTGATTTCAGGTTAATTCTCCAATTTTCAAGGTTGCTTTGAATTCTAATCCTGTTCAAAGCGCTTGTCCTCTCCCAGCTTGGTGTCATCTGCAAATTTTATAGGCATAATTTCCACTCTATTTTCCGTGTTATTAATGAAAATATTTAGTAAGAGACCCAGGACTGACCCCTATGGGGCCCACTTGATAAGGCCTCTCAGTCTGACAATAAATCACTGAAATACACACCCCGTTAGGTGGGGAACCCCATCGTAGAGGTTGCTGGTGGGGCTAACAATTTAATGTGAATTGTGGTAGGTACTTTTATGTGGACACCTGTCCCTGAGGAACTAGGCTGAAGCAAGTCATTTCATTTAAGCCACCTGCAGTGTATAGGAATTGGGCAGTATCCCTCTAGGTAGTTTTTCAATGTTTCAGAAGCCACCAGAATCTTGCTGGAGCAGCTGTGTACATAAGTGTATATAGTTGTGTAAACCATTATATGGGCCTCACTGAGACTGTATAGTTCCTTCATATTGCATATGGCATGTAAAGAGCAAAATACACAACACTAACAGACATCAGACACTAGCAACCTTTAATAACTCCAACATGGGCTGGATTCACACCAGCAGTGTTGAATTGAAAGGCTCCATATTGTTACCTCAAATCATCTAGTTCCTTATGAAATGCATGTTCACTGAAGCACACATTTAGATTAGGGCTGGGTAGCATTGGCAATCATATCTAAATGCAATCCATAAAAGGCTTTTGTTTCCGTTCAGAAAAATGAGCTCCTCTTATATAAAGCAGACATGCAATAATTTGCCAACTATTCATCCAATCCAAATTTACAGCCAAAATCTGCTCCCCACCCAAGCCCTACAATTCCCATTTAATCAAAGTGAGTTGCATGCACATATCTAAGGGCAGAAATTGGCATGGAGAATGGGTCTGGTCCATCCATGAAATATTCAGACTGTTTAATTGAAAGAATCCCTCTGATGGGTGGAAGGTTATCCAGTTTTTAAAATGTAGCATTGGATTGGACGTTTAAATGACTGGAAATGAGTATACATGTTTGAGGTTTGATAGTTTTATTAGCAAAAAGTTACAGTATAACTAATGGAAAATAGTTCATTAGCATATGAAAATATATGTAAAGTTAATTATGACTGATATAGAGCTTGTGGGGATTATTTGGCAAAGCAAATGTATAAAGACTCTCAAGGATCTCTACAGAGATGAATGTTATAACTGTAACCAAAATGATATTTAATTTGATGTATAAACATTGTGCTCCTCTAAGAAACAAACAGTATGATTGTGAATATGACTAAAGTCAAAATCAACCTCCACCAGGGCAAATATTTACTAAGGATTAAAGTCAAAATTTCAGCTGCATGGAGGCCAAAATAAACAAAATCCAAAAACTAGGTATAGTCTAATTGCATCAGGAACAATAGTTTGAAGCAAAAATGATCCAATCAATCTACTGTATAAAATCCCAGAAGGTGTAATAGCGCCAAGGATTTATGCTTGGAGGGACAACCTGTTTTCAAAACACTAAATAATGTGAAACACTTGAAAAACATCACAACACTTAAAATCAAGAGGTGTTGGATGGGGAATTTGCACTTTGGAGGCATGGGCAGAAAATCCACAATTATCACTATGAGCCTGATGCATTTGTAGTATTATAGCAACTAGAAACCAAACAAAACAGCTATAGTTGTGTGCAGGGGTGCAGAGAACCAACACTTATAAGCATTAGATGCCAATGATATGCAAGCCAGTCTTAAGATAAAAGATACGAAGAAAGGTAGCGTTTTATTGCTCTTCTCACATACAATCTTCTTGAATTTTCTTAAACTAAGGGCATGGCTACACTTGCGAGTTAGAGCACATTAAAGCAGCCCCGTGCACTCTAACTCATGACGTGTCCCCACTGGCAGGGCACAGAGCGCTTTGACTCCGTGGCTAGAGCACTCCTGGTACTCCACCTTGGTGAGTGGATTAATGTTTGATGCGCGCCCCCCCCCCCACACTGAAGCACCGTGGTGCCAGTGTGGACACCCTGGTCTGTTAATGCGTTCTGATCAGCCTCCGGAAGTGTCCGACAATGCCTGTTCTAGCCACTCTGATCATCACGTTGAACTCTACTGTCCCTGCCCTCAGGTGACCCAGTTCTCTGGGAATTTTGAAAATCCCCTTCCTGTTTGCTCAGCCAGGCGTGGAGTACTCTCAGTGAATCTTTACAGGTGACCATGCCTCCACACACCAGGTGATCCCTAGTGTGGAGCAATGGCGAGTTGCTGGACCTCATCAGTGTTTTGTGGGGAAGAAGCTGTCCAGTCCCAGCTGTGCTCCAGCCGTAGGAATTACGATAACTTTGGGCAGATATCAACGGGCATGATGGAAATAGGCCATAAACGGGACACACTGCAGTGCAGGATAAAAGTGAAGGAGCTGCGGAATGCCTACCCCAAAGCCCAGAAGGCAAACAGCCGCTCCGGCGGTGCCCCCACAAACTGCCATTTCTACGAAGATCTGGACATGATACTTGAGGGCGACCCCACCTCCACTCTGAGGACCACCATGGACACTTCAGAGGCCAGTTCAACAAGGCAGCAGGAGAAGGAAAGCAGGGGTGAGGGTGCTGAGGAGGATGACAAAGACCCTCCACCCCCCAGCATCCCTAGATGAATGCAGCCAGGAGCTGCTGTCAAGCCAGGAGGAAGGTAGTCAGTTGCGGTGGCCGGTGCTTGGGGAAGGACAAGCATCAGAGGAGGTGCCCGGTAAGCAGCTTTTATTATAGGAAGGAAGTTATTGGGTGCGGGCTCTTGGGGCGAGGAGGGTTAGGGCTGCATGCATGCCTAGATGCGGAAAGGGCGTTGATGTGCTCTCACATCGCGGTAATCGGCCTCCGTGATCTCCTCAAAGGTTTCATCCAGAACTTGGGCAATGCGCTTGTGCAGGTTTGTTGGGAGAGCCACTGTGGTCCTTCTCCCATTCAGGCTAACGTGTCCGCACCACTGTGCAGTGAGGGGCAGGGGCACCATTGCTGCACACAGGTAAGCTGCATATGGGCCAGGGTGGAAGCCGCATTGTAGTAGAAGACCCTCCCCCTTGCTTCCCAGGTCACCCTCAGCAGCGAGATCTCCCAGGACGAACTCTTGTGGAAAATGTGGGGATAGTGTTCAGTATAGGGGCCCCCTGCAGCTGTTGGCTCTCCCCAAGGCACAGAAACCCAGAGGCCAGTACGGCCATGAAACAATCAGTCCCCCTTGTCCCTGTGCTTACTCACCGTTTTGGGGCTTCCGTGAGTTATGTGCACTCGCTTTGGGACAGGCAAATTATGCTATTGTGTAGACTGTGCTTGCCCTTAAGTATGGGGGAATCATTGCTCTGTCTGGTGTGAACAATGCTGCCTCTGTTAAGTGTTGCATTTTGCATTTATAGATGCAACCTTGAGATCTCAGCCGTCCATGTTAACACCGGTCGAAAGACTCCAAAGAAGGTTAGGGAGGCCATGTACAAGCAAAGAAGACATGCTGCATAAAGTAATGCAGCAGTCCCTTAACGAGAATCTAAAAGCGCAGGAGTGGAGAGGGAGTGAAAGGAGGATCTGGCAGCAGAATGCAGAGCACTGGCACAAAAGCACAGAGCTCCGGTAGTAAAGCACAGATTGGCTGATAAGCATCATGGAGCGCCAAGTGGACTCGATCCAGCCGCTCGTAGCCATGCAGGCAGAGCACTACGACGCCCGCCCCCCCTGCAGCCCTTGTCCTAAAACTCACTCTCGTGCCCCCATGTCACCTCCAACCCACTTTCCCCAACATCCTGGTTCTTATCGCCACCAGCTGCCTCCAACACCTGTAGCTTCACCACCGAGCCCTGCAAACTACAACCTTTACCCACTGCATTCAACCCCCATCACCATGCATTATAGCCATCCTGAAGTGCAGCACTCATTGCACAGCACTCCAGACAGGAAGGCTGAGTGTGATAACAGGATATGTGCAAATCTGTGATTGTACCATTCCCCAATCCACCCCCTTCCCTCATCCCACACAGCACAGATGTCATGCCCTTTCTGTTTCCCAAGCAGTTGTTTCTTTTCAAAGCCCCAAAATCCATTTATTGAAAAAATTCTTTATTATTGCATGAAGTAAGATACCTTAGCCCAGGAAAGCAACAGGCACTGCAAGTCAGTGTAGCAAACACAGATTCCTACTCACATTGGAACCACTGCACTTCACTCCCGTGCAGGTCACCAAATATTACTGGTGGCTTTCAGCCTCAAATTGCTCCCTGAAGGCATCCCTAATCCTTGCAGCTGCACGCTGGGCCCCTCTAATAGCCCTGCTCTCTGGCTGTTCAAATTCAGCCTCCAGGTGTTGAACCTCCAAGTTCCCCCCCCTTCCCTTCATAAATGTGAGGGAGGGTACAGCACACGGATATAACCGCAGGGATGCTGTCATGGACCAGGTCCAGCTTCCCAAACCGTGCCAATGGCCCTTTAAGCGGTCAAAAGCATATTCCACAGTCATTCTGCACCGGCTCAGCCTGTGGTTGAATTGCTCCTTGCTGCTGTCAGGGCTCCCTGTGCAGGGTTTCATGAGCCAAGGCATTAAAGTGTAAGCGGGGTCTCCAGGGATCACAATGGGTCTTTTGACTTCCCCTACGGTGATCTTGTGGTCTGGGGGGGGAAAAGATCCCGGCTTGCAGCTTCCTGAACAGGCCAGTGTTCCGAAAGATGTGTGCGTCATGGACCTTTCTGGGCCAGTCTGCGTTAATGTCATTGAAACGCCCACAGTGATCCACAAGCGCCTGGAGAACCATAGAGAAATACCCCTTCCGATTAATGTACTCTGAGGCTAGGTGGGCTGGTGCCAGAATTGGAATATGCGTCCCATCTATCGCCCCTCCGTAGTTAGGGAAACCCATTTGTGTAAAGCCAGCCACAATGTCATGCATGTTACCCAGAATCACGGTTCTTCTGAGCAGGATGCGATTAATGGCCCTGCAAACTTCCATCAACATGATTCCAGCAGTCGACTTTCCCACTCCAAACTGCTTAGCGACTGATCAGTAGCTGTATGGAGTTGCCAGCTTCCAGATTGCAATAGCCATCCACTTCTCCACCATCAGGGCAGCTCTTATTCTCGTGTCCTTGTGCCGCAGGGTTGGGGCGAGCTCATCACACAGTCCCATGAATGTGGCTTTTCTCATCCGAAAGTTCTGCAGCCACTGCTCGTCATCCCAGACTTGCATGATGATGTGATCCCACCACTCAGTGCTTGTTTTCTGAGCCCAAAAGTGGCGTTCCACTGTGGTGCGCATGTCCATGAATGCCACAAGCAATCTTGTGTCGTTACTCAAGTCGATATCATCGTCCGAGTCCTCACTGTCAGTTTGGATCTTAAGGAGTAACTCAACTGCCAAACGTGACGTGCTGGCAAGACTTGTTAACATATTCCTCAGCAGTTCGGGCTCCATTCCCACAGACCGAAAGGGAAGACCGAGCACGCAGTACCAAAAAAATTGAAAGATGGCACCAAATGTGGACTGAAGCACAGGGATTGCTGGGATGCAAACTGATGCATCACGGGGCATTGGGACAGGACCCAGAATGCACCCGCACCCTCTGCTCCCTTCCCAGAAGGCACAGCGCCAGAATGGGGAGATGGTGCTCTGTGGGATAGCTGCCCATAATGCACTGCTCCCAATGCCGCTGCAAGTGCCGCAAATGTGGCCATGCCAGGGTGCTTGCAGCTGTCAGTGTGGACAGACTGCAGCGCTTTCCCTACTGCACTCTCCGAAGACTGGTTTAACTCAAAGCGCTCTACATCTGCAAGTGTAGCCATGCCCTAATAACTCTGAATGCAACCTGTGGAGATGAATCAGTGCTATGTAACTATAACAGTATGAATACCCTAACAGGAAAGCAGTAAAAGGGATTTTCTTAGCAAACCTGGTTGAACCAAAAAAAACCTTAATATTTGAGAAGTGACGTTTGAATCTTTTTTTTCTTTTAAATCTTCCTTGTAGCCCTATAATTGTAAGCAGGAAAAACTGCTAAATAGAGTTAAGCATTCTGGTGAAAGAAACACTTGTGAACGTACCTGGCTACCAGCCAAATGCTGGAGTCTAATGCACTGTCACATGTGCCATGTTAATGCTCTTAAACGCAACCTGGACAAGTCTTATTAGTGATGTTTTTGACCTCTGCATGAATTAGACTGGAGAGTCCTTACTGTTCTGCAGATCTAAAAAAAAAAAAAAAAGTTACAATTTGTTTGAAAAAAGAACTGTCAATAATAGTGCATAATTTCTTCTGACGTAGTTATTCAGTCAGCACCCAAATCCCTCAGTCGTTTCTCTTTATATTCAGAAATCCCTAGGCTTATAATCCACTTGGCAACAAAAATGTAGTTGACTAATTACTTTGAAGTGCAGTTGGAAATAAAGTGCTGTTGCTGGTTGATTAAAAGATGATGCCAGGTGGCTATTGTCTGTGACTCCAGAGAGAACCATCGATAAAAAACATCCCTTTCGGAGGGTGTTGGCTACTACATGTTTCATTTCTGATCTACAAACTATATATAAAGTACATATTTTTTTTCATTCGTTGTAGTAAGAAAAATAATAGCGGGCCAACTTCATGTATGGATAACAAGCTGACTCTGGCCAGACAGCGAATCAGATTATGGGCTGTGCTTTCATGAAGGCAGGGGGAAGAAAAGGCCACAAGGCATGCACAGCCTGCCCAAGAGCCAGCCACTATTGCAGTCGGTTCCTGAAGCCCAGTCCCTCTCCGAGCACCTCGTGGGACATGAATGCTCAACAGCACTGCCCCTAACATAGGCCATTGCCACAATCTGGCTTGGTGTACACAGGCTCACAAATTCACCTTCCTCTGCAGTAGGGGGCATGGGTCACTTGCAAGTTTAAAGTAGTGTAAATGGTGGATTCTCTGTAACTTGAAGTCTCTAAATCATGATTTGAGAACTTCAGTAACTCAACCAGAGGTTAGGAGTCTATTACAGGAGTAGGTGGGTGAGGTTCTGTGGCAATGTGCAGACTATATGATCATCAGGGGCAGCTCTAACAATTTTGCTGCCCCAAGCAGGGGCGGTGGCCCCACCCCCAATGCAGGCAGGCGTAGCAGGGTCACGCCCCCGATGCCTGCTTGCACCGGGGGCGGGGCCCCGCTACGTGTGCCTGCATTGGGGGCGGGGCCCCGCCCCCGACACAAGTAGTCCCAGTCCGCGGCGGCAAGGGAAGAGTGGCGGACCTGCCGCCCCATTGCTGCTGCGGAAGGCGAGAATGGGGCGGCAGTCTGAGTCCCGCGGCAGCATTTCGGCAGCGGGAAGAGCGGACCTGCCACCGAATTGCCGCCGCGGGACTCGGACTGCCCCCCCCCATTCTCGATGCCTCCCAAAGCACCAGCTTGGAAAGCTGGTGCCTGGAGCTGGCCTTGATGATCATGATACTCCCTTCTAACATTAGTCTATTGGAGTACTATGAGACAAAAAGTTAGATTGTGTGGCTGGCATATGTTGATGTAATTTCTGGTCATCTGGCTCCTGCATATTTTGGAGCGCATAATTTAGAAAAGAAGGAACCTTCCAGACAACAAGCAGATGAAGCACTTGAGAGTAAAATTAGTGTCATGTGCACATGAAAAATTAGAGATAATAGGCCAGGGCCATAGGTGTTAAATATCCACATACCTCTGTTGGGTCAGTGGAACTACACTGACTTAAAACATCTGATAATATGCTTCATTGGGAGGAAAAACTGGCTTAAAAACAACTGAAGACAAGAGTTGGCTGCGAAGATGTAAAGAAAGGAGGAATAAGGAAATTGGGTGATGTCAACAGAACATAAAAAGCAAGAGGAGCGGATGCTATTCAAGTAGATCGGACTTCCCTAAATAGATTAGAACTCCTATTTATGAGATTAAATATCAACATTTAAATGAAACTAGCATTTCCTCCCCACTCATCAGAGGTGTTGAATTTTAAACTAAGTTAGGGCTTAATCCAGCTCACACTGAAGTCCACAAACTCCCATTGACTTCAGGAGGAGTTGGATTGGGCCCTGGACCCTTGATGTGTTTGAATTATAGCTTTAATATTAATTACTGTCTCCTTTAAAGGTGGATGGTGGGAAGCAGCCTGATATTTGACTAACCTTTCCTCTGGCCAATCAGTTTGAATGTGAGGAATGGGTACAGGAAAAATGGTGGTAATGGGGAACAAGCAAGGTTCAATGCAGTGGTAAATATGAAGCAGTAATTTGCGCATGACATTCTCAGAAGGATTCAGTGTAGCTGTAGCATGGTGGTTCCAGGATGTTAGAGATACAAGGTGGGTGAGTTTATACAGAGCTTCAGGTCTGGGAAAGGTACTCAAAGCATGACAGACAGCTTGTCTCTCCCCAGCAGAAGTTCGTTCAATAAAATATATTACCTCCTCTTCAGAAGGAAGCATACAGCAAGGTGGCAAAGCCTGCAGATGACTCACGCAGTTAACTAGGCTACCCATGGTGATAGGTTTAAATATAATTCCTAACAAACAGTTTCAGAAAACCCAAACAAGGCAAGGCAGCTGGACAACATAGTCGCAGATGTTATGTAGACAACTGCAATGTAATGCATATTGGAAGGAACAATTTGAACTTCTCATCTACGTTAATGAATTCTAAATGAAATGTAATTCAGGAAAAAGCTGGTGCATTATTGTGAACAACTCAATTAAAGTATCTGCTCAACATTCAACAGTAGACAGAGAAGCAAATGATTGATTATTTATTTGTGCAACAAGGCCTCAAGACCCTAACTGAAATCAAGGGTAGGCAAGTGGTAGGTACTGTGCAAATATATAGCAAGAGACAATCCCTGCCCCGATGAGCTTATAGTCTAAATACAGCAAAGCATCAAAGGGTGGGATGGGAAATAGATGTGGAGAAGTGAAGAAACTTTCCTAAGGTCACTCGGGAGTAGAGCAGAGAAAGAAACCAGGTCTCCTAAAGCCCAATCCAGTGTTCTAGCCACTAAACAACACTGTCTCTCAAGATTTTATATTTCAAAAGGGAAATATACCTATTTTTCTGATCCAGTATGTGCTCCTGGAAAATGTGGACATGAAGCAGTAGTGGCTAGAAGTGGAATAGAAGAACGTCAGGAAATATAGGATGGGCATTATAAGACCTCAATTTGTTGGAGTCTGACTGTATATCACTCTTTATGTTCTCAGTGTTATTACTCAACAATTTGGGATGGAAAATATTGTGACTGTGTCCCCATAAGACTTTAGGGGGAGATGCTTATGAATGTATATATGGGGGGGTGTGTGTGTGTATATACTGGTGAGGTTTTTATCTGTATACAGTGTGATTAGACATAGACTTGCATGTTTTATTTTATTTTACTTAGTAATTCACTTTGTTGTTTTTCCAGCCACCACACTTAAAACTCACTTAAAATCACTACCAGTATCTCAAAGCAATCAGCTGTGTATAGATCCTGCCGACTACGCCACTGTGATGGGTTGGTATCACAGAAACCCCCTTGGAGCTGCCACCTGGTGTGCCAAGACTACTTCTGCCCCTGCTTCCCTGCCTTTTCCAGCTTGAGACTCCAGAATCCTGTCTGTTTTGTGCCAGACCCGCTGGTCTGCTGCAAACCTATACCCAGGTCTGAACCACGTCCGCTAACAGCTGTAGGCCTGCCTGGAAGCAGCTCAGGAAGTGCTCTTGCCTTTGACACCCAGGTGCCCAACTCCCAATGGGGTTCAAACCCTGAATAAATCCATTTTACCCTGTATAAAGCTTATAGAGGGTAAACTCATAAATAGTTCGCCCTCTATTTCACAGAAAGATATGCACAGCTGTTTGCCCCCTCCAGGTACTAACACATACTCCAGGTAACTTAATAAGTAAAAAGTGATTTTAATAAGTACAGAAAGTAGGATTTAAGTGATTCCAAGTAGTAACAGACAGAACACAGTGAATTACTAAGTAAAATAAAATAAAACACGCAAGTCTGTCTAATCACACTGAATACAGATAAAAACCTCATCAGTTCAGCAAACTTCCCTTTACAGGCTATAGTCCTCCTAGCCTGGGTCCAGCAATTGCTCACACCCCCTATTGTCTTTTTCCAGTCTCTTTCAGGTGTGTCCTTGGGGGGTGGAGAGTCACTCTCTCTTTAGCCAGCTCAAGACAGGGTGGAGGGGTCTCCCGGGGGTTTAAATAAACTTTCTCCCCTGGATGGATGCTCCTCCCCACTCCCTCTGTAGCATCATGTTACCCTGGAGTTTTGGGATCACATAGGCATGTCACATGTCCATGCACAAGTCAGCACAACCAGTCCCGTGACATTCCTGGCCAAGCTCAGATGTGGATTGGTGTCTGCAACTTCTTTTTGTCTGTTAAGCACTTCTTGATTGGGCTCTTTACCTGCACATTCCTTTCTCAAGACATGATCCCAGGCTCTTACAAAGGCTATGTATAAAACCAGCAAATATACAACCAATGTTCATAACTTCAACTACAACAATGATACATGCATACAAACAGGAGGAATAGATTCAGTAGATCATAACTTTTACAGAGATATGTTACATGGCATATGTAGCATAAAACATATTCCAGTTACATCATATATACATTCATAAGCATCTCCCCATAACGTCTTATGGGGACATCATCACAAATATATTAAAACATAGCACACAGACAATTAGCAAATAATTGTAAAAACAATTGAGATGTTCTTCTACCCTTCACCCAAGTATGTGATATGCTGAATTGCAGACACTGGGACAGACTTCTTTTTATTTCAATAGTTACACCAGGGTTGAATTTATCACAGTATATTGTGCAGCAGATTTGCTACACCACCAAACACTTACCAGTGATAGTCTTGCCTGCATTTCTTGATGACAATAATATAAAGCCATTAGAAGGTGCTGTTGAAGATCTCAAACTTTAATTATAAGTGAAGCATTTTTGGAGGACAAGCTTTAATGTCTTTTTACAATGGTGATAAAAGGAAAATCAAGCCTGAACAGAGTCATTGCTGATCAGTGTAAAGACGTTTATCTGGAATGTATAGTCATTTGGGAATAATGAGCGAGAGAGAAAGCAGGTAGCAAAAGTTGCAAAAAAGTTACTCATCCATTCGTGAAATCTCTGTGGTTAGCATCATTCTAGGTCATTGTAGTCATCTGCTCTAATATTGGTTCTAAATATCCTCATCTAATTTAAGAGCCACTGCATCTATTTAAAATAACTGCAGATTTGTCCATTTTCTGGGTGTTTTTAAGTTGAAATTCTGTATTAAAATAGATAAGCTGATGCAGATAAAGTAGCCAAAGCTGGCCATTTGATACAGGTGTTACTTTTTAATATTCATGTGTATATAGTTGTTGTATTTGGGGGCATAGAAGTATCAAGCCACAGGTATTTCATACTTTTAAACCTCTTTACCAATCGTCTCTCAGCTAGTTAGTTTAAAGGCAGAGATAGGAAACCTGAGCCAAGGGTAGGGTCTGGCTTCATTCTAAACTAACACAAACCAAATCACTCGAGCTGATAATGCACAATGAATATTAAACCACACGACGTGATATATAGTATTGTTGTGACTGCCTAGAAAATGTGAGACTGCTGACATTGGCTGCATGGTGATAGCTTGAAGCTGGCTCCTTCGCTACAGCAAGGCCTATCTGTGACAGGGTAGGGGTAACCCTATCTGATGTGGGGAGAGTGTGCTCTATCCCCCGTAGGGGTGGGGTGTAAGTACCCTGCGTTTGTCTCTGTGGCCAAAGTCAATATACTCGCCCCTTTTAACAGGGAAACTAGGCCTAGTGGCCAAAGTGCACAGATTTACCCCTGTCAGCAAGGCAGTAAGGCCCAGTTGCCAAAGTCAATAGCTTTGCCCCTGTTAGCTGGGCAGTAGGGCCTAGTGGTCACAGTCAACTTTCACCCCAGTCATTAGGGCAGCAAAGCGCTACTGTCCAAAACCCCTGGCTCTGTCCCTGTTAGCAGGGCAATAAGGCCTAGTGGTCTCAGTCATGGAGTGGGGGCACCATGCACAACAATGGGGGCGGAGAGGTGTGGCAGCCCAGGCCCAGCAGCCTGAGCCCTCCCTCTCCACCAGGCACCAGCATAGTGCCCAAGAGTGCTTGCCACTGAGTCAGCAGGGGGGTCCAACCGAAACACTGACTCAGTGGCCCGGTTAGTGAACTGGAACTTTATCTAATTCTCCTGGGCTGCTTCCTACCGTGGTTACCACTGTTGCAGTCTGGGCATCTCTGCTGTCTCCGGTCTGTGCTGTCCCCAGAGACTCCAGAATCTGTGGGGCCTCCGTGGATGCCCTGGTGTCTGCCTGGGTTGCACCATCTCCAGCTCCCATGGTCTCAGGCTTTGGCTGATCCTCAGCTGGAGCCTGCAGCATGCATCCTTCCTCTCTGGAGATCAGCCCACTGAACTGAGCTACTTCCTCTTATACTAGTGCATTTGGAGTATGCCCAGTAGAGTTGAGGGGGTGTGGCTTCCTCAGCCCACAATGTAGGGTTAACACTTACTTACCTGTCCAGTGTGGGGTGAGTGTGCCTCACCACATTAGCTCCTAGCCATAAATCACAATGCAAGGTCAGTTTCATTGTCCCCATTTTACAGATGGGGAAACTGAGGCACCGAGCTATACATTGATTTGGCCAAGGTCACTCAGCACATCAGTGAGCGAGCCATGAATAGAACCCAGGTTTCCTGAGTCTAGGGGTGAAAGTAAGTCTAGCGACTTACCGGTACGGGGCTGGGCTGAGGGCCACCTCTGGTCCCCAGAAGGGGTGGGGCTGATGGGGGGTCAGAGCCAGCCCCAGCCTGCCCTGTAGGGGTAAGTGCACCCCCTCCCCCTCCTTCTCGCCCCCCCCACTGGGGTAGCATTGGCAGCTGGGGGCTCCAGGGGCTATTTAAAGGGCCCAGGGCTCCCCTGCTTCTACCACCCTGGGCCCTTTAAATAGCGCCCGGAGCCCTGGGGTAGTGGCAGCAGGGCTCCGGAGGCTATTTAAAGGGCTGGGTCAGTAGAAGCAGCGGGAGCCCTGGGCCCTTTAAATAACTCCCGGAGCCCTGCTGCTACCCCAGGGCTCCAGCAGTGGGGCTCTGGTGGCAATTTAAAGGGCCTGGGGCTCCAGCCACTGCTGGGAGCCCCAGGCCCTTTAAACTGCCGCCTGGGGAAGCCGGGCCACCCCGGAATGGTGCACCGGGGTGGGGAACTCAGCCTTCATTTAATTATACAGCTTGAATCCTTTAACAAGTTATTGTTTAGCTTCCCCGTGCATCACTGCGCCATTTACAGACTTTGTGTTGACTGCCAGCCAGATACTCAAACACATCTTGGCTTGTGTACACTCCTATTTTCCACTGATTACTTAAGAGTCAAACAAACATATTGACCACCCAACTTGAAAGTTTTGAGTAGTATTCCTTTAAAAAATAACATTACAAGCACTTTATGTAAACCTCAGAATTCTCTAACAACATTTTTTAAAACCACAATTTGTAAAATGTCTTGACTTCATTCATTCTGTACCAACATCCGTTTTCATCAGTCACACTGTTCCATATAATGTGAAAAATGTAACAGGGCACTGAAGAGATTTTAAATAGGTAGCTCAGAGGGTTGATAAGGGGCTACAGCTATTTGCACTTTTAAGGCATTTTTTGGAATTCATTCAGGGTGGATAGGGGCAGAAAGTGTTCATGTTCTATGTAAAATGAAATGGTGGTCATGCTGAAGAGGTGGTCATGCCGACTTCCACAAGAGTAAGACTGGCAGTAGATCCTACTGACCTCTGTAATACATGTATAATGATAAATGTTTTAGAGAAGCTTGTAGATCGATCCCAATCCACTTCTTAGTAATTTGCCATCCCAGTTGGTACTGAATCACCCTCCTAATCATAAAGGTGGTGCTTTTAGATGAGAGATGAGGCAGTCTAGAGAAGATTCTAATCCCTCCGGATAGAAGATGCTATATAAATACCAGAGATTAATATAGGTGAATTCAGATCTTCCTGCCTTGTGGGTCCTGTTCTGCTCTCTCTAATGTCAATGAGAGTTTTGTTAATGGGAGGCTTTTATTCATGAAGTGGATATAGCTCTCAAGTAAATACAACCATCAAAGTAACATTGCTGCATTCATTGCTGGACCTACATTAAAGAATACTGCAACTGTTTAGTTTTTTACTTGATCTGTCCTGAAATCATCTTTGCTTGACATTGGCAAATCATAATAACTGAAACCTCAGCATGTTAACAGCCTCCGTGGGGTCACCTTCTTTTTCCTAATCTTTGTTTTAAACATGGAATTCAATATGGAACGATTCCTTTTGGACTCACGGTCACGTTACCCATGGTACAATCTGGAACTGTTAGCTTTGTCTCCTCAATTCTCCAACCTAGGGTTCCTTTTACACTGCTTTGCTGTGAGAACCACCATTTCTGGTCTTCCCACACACAGTCTCCAGCATTTAAATTACTCCCGGATAAATTGTATGAGTGCTATGGCCAGCCATGCTTGAATTACATGGCAGAGCAACACCAACACATTTCCAGTCCCAGACTTTCCCCCAGCAATGTGCATCTTGTACTACCCAGACTTCTCTTGGACAACACAAGCTCACGTAAAGTCTATCTGTGACAGGTTTCCCCTGGGATGCCACTGAACCCCCCCAGACCCAGCAGCCTGGGCTGCTTTTTACACTGTACTGCTGTGACAAGCTCTCTCCAGGCTCCAGACTGCACTTTCACCGGCACCCATACAGGCAGGGACACACCCAGCCACAGTTGCATGCAGAGACTGTGATCAGCCCTGTCTGGGAAGGCTCCAGCTATGGAACTTCCCAGCTACTCAGGCACGCACCCACTCTGGAGTGTAAACTCAAAATTATACCGTCTTGTGCTGGACAGGGCATAAGCTCATGAAATTCGTCCCCTCCCTCAATGTGGAGAGGAATACACAACCGCTTTCTGCCATGAGTGATGACTCCCCCACATTGGCCTTAAACAAAGCAAAAACAAGTTTATTAATGATACAATCAGGCTGCAGATTCTTAAGGGGCAAGCTGCACTTGCTTATAGCTTAGAATCCCCAGGTGTTCCATTCACAGGTTAAAAATCCCTTTAGCTTGGGTCCATCACTTCCCCCAGTTCAGTCTTTGTTCCTCAGGTGTTTCCAGGAGTCTCTTTGGGTGGGGAGTCAGTGAAGAACCAACATGCTGTTACTCCCCTGCCTTATATAGCTTTTGTGTAGGGCGGGAACCCTTTGTTTCAAAGCTTGGTTCCCACGCCAGTCAGTGGAAAAATACTGATATCCCAAGATAGAGTCCAGCATCGGGTGACCTGGTCACATATCCCTGTAGTGTCACAGCAGCCATTACTCGGAGGCTGTTTGTAGCGTTCTCAGAAAGGCTCCACAGGTGGAAGATAAGCTTCTTCTAAGGCCTGTTGTTTTCTCTAATGGCCCTTTAACCTGAATGGGCCCTTCCCAGCCAGCCATCTAGACTGAGAGCCTTTTGCCTAGTGGGTGTTCCCGAGGTGTAAACACAGATACATAGTCAATATTCCTAACTTCAGATACAAATATTATACATGCATATAAATAGGAAAATCATATTCAGCAAATCATAACCTTTTCAATGATATCTCACATGACCTATGTTGTATAAAATACATCATAAGTGTCATAATCATATCCTAATATCACTGAAGAATATGAGGTGCAGTGTCATCATGTCATTTTATTAATATAAAATAGTATGCACAAAGACTTATCTCAAATGGAGTTTCCCAAGCATTTCAATCCAAGCACACTGGTTTAAATAAAAACAAGTTTATTAACTACAGTAAGAAAGATTGTAAGTGGTTACAAGTAATGAGGCATAAAAGTCAGAATTGGTTACAAGAAAACAAGTAAAATTCAACTAATACCTAAATTTACAAGCTAAGTGGATTCAAAGCAAAAGTCTCTCTCATCACATATTTTTAGCAGTCTTACTGGCTGAATTTTTCAATCCAGATTCCCTCCCCCCGTCCAATTATGCTTCCTTTATTCTTCAAGTGTTGTCACTGTCATGAGTAGAGGGGGGGGGGAGAACTTGGGGTATCTGAACCCCATTATTATACTTTTCCTTGTCTTTGAGAATCATATTCAGTTGTGGGGACAAGAACCTCTAGCTGTTGCTTTGCCGAGACATACATTTCTTGCTCTCACCCTTTTTCCTGCCAAAGAATGGCCACTTAGCCAGGTGATGGTTCATTTGATATCAGTGGCACCTGGCAGAGGCATCAGTTTGCCTTTTGTCTCTAAGGAACTGGTGTGTGGCTGCTTCCCTAGATTTGGAATATGTCTTAGGGTAGGTCCACACTACCCGCCCGATTCGGCGGGTAGAGATCGATCTTCTGGGATCGATTTATCGCGTCTCATCTGGATCCCCCGTCGACTGCGGAACTCCTGCTCGTCGAGAGGCGGAAGCACTGTCGACGGGGGAGCCTGCCTGCGCCGTGTGGACCCACAGTAAGTAAACTTAGTTCGATCTAGGAAATGTCGACTTCAGCTACGCTATTCTCGTAGCTGAAGTTGCGTTTCCTAGATCGATCCCCTGCCCCAGTGTGGACCAGCCCTTAGTAACATACAGTAGAGTTTTATAACTTTACATATACAATGTTGCCACACACATTTTACCGGGACAATAATGATCAGCAAATTGAGTTTTCAAATGATACTTTTTGTACAAATTATGCAGATTTGTACAGTTACAGACCGTTACAGACTGTCAATCACCTTCTGTGACTTTCCTTAAATAGTTGGGTTTTTTTACTAACAGCTTTCATCCCTTTCCTTTTTTTCAGCTGTGATTGTGTCCTTTCTTTTTTTGTCATGTCACTCTAACAGTACAAAGTTTTTCCTCACTGATTTCATTAGTTTGTGTTTAAAATGTTACCAAGTCCTAAATAACTATTCAGTGGTGAATAGAAAATCTGTTATTCTAGATCATGTGTTATATTGCCCTCTTTATGACTTGGGAGTACATACCGTTGTTTTGCTCAGTCAGGCACTCTTTCCCTAAAATGATTTTAGCAGCCTGCATTTTGTGTGCATGCGAGCAGACATGTGCTGTTTTTCTGTGTAAGTGTCTGTTTTGCCAGGCTGCTCTCCTCTCCCTTCCCTGCTGGAACTCTTAATTGTTGAACTTTTGAACTACTGAAGCAAACAGAATCTTATGAGCGTACAAAAAGGAAACGAGCATTTGTGCTGCATTTTTTTAAAAAAGTGCTACAGCTTTGCTATAGTTGTCTAGGGAAACAAAACCAACAGAGAAACACTGTCCTGGTTGGATAAAGAGCTGATGGCAAAAAAAAAGAGCCTTTTCTCTCAAGCTTCTACTCTCTTCCTCGTTGTCTCAGTTATGCATGACTTTGTATATAAGTTTCTTGTCTGTTGCCAGTATTTTTTCTATTTTATTTTGCCAGGTATTCCATTAAAAGACTGACCCTCAGGATATAGAGCTTAAACCATTGCCTAAACTAACTGTTATAAGATTCTGATGATCTAGCCCATTTCTGATGAGTCACTCATGCTACAAAGTCTATAATAGTCTGTATGAAACTGAAAGGTAGCAGGCTGAATTAGGCTTTTGGAGTTTGTTGGGGAAAAGCGACAAAATATTTAATTTGTACAGTAATGTTTGTTCTTTGTCCAAGCCTGAAAATAGGCAGATTTCCTAAAACGATTGGTTATTTGCTGACTACTTATTATTTATTATTTGTACTAAAATATATTTTAAATATAATATGTCCTTTTATTATATATGTCAGCCATAACCTCCATAAAATTCGGTCAGACTGATAGTCTGACCTCAGAATGCTATGCTACTAGAATGCAGCAGACAGGAAAAATTAAATCAAATCTTAGTCCAAGCTCATCCTATTATTAGGCCCTACCAAATTCACAGCCATGAAAAACACATCTCGGACCGTGAAATCTGGTCTCCCCTGTGAAATCTGGTCTGTTGTGTGCTTTTACCCTATGCTATACAAATTGGGGGTCCTGACCCAAAAGGGAGTTGGGGGGAGGGAAGTCACCGTATTGCTTCTACGCTGCCTTCAGCCAGAGAGCGGCGGCTCTTGGCTACGTGCCCAGTTCTGAAGGCACCGCCCCACCAGCAGCAGCACAGAAGTAATGGTGGCAATACCATACCATGCCACCCTTACTTCCACACTGCTGCCTTCAGAGCGGGGCGGCCGGAGAGTGGTGGCTGCTGACTGAGGGCCCAGCTCTGCAGGCAGCAACGCAGAAGTAAGGGTGGCAATAACATACCATGCCATTCTTACTCCTGTGCTGCTGCTGGCGGCTGCAAGTGTAGCCTTAGCCTTAGGTCGATGGAAGAATTCTTCTGTTGACGTAATAACCAGTTCTCATGGAGGTGTATTACCTACAGTGATGGGAGAACCCCTCCTGTTGCTGTAGTAAGTGTCTGCACTGTCCCTGAAACACTACAGCAGCATAGATTCAGTAAGGTATTTAAGCACTTGCCTAAGGCCTGGTCTTCACTAGGAAATTAGGGCGGTATAACTATGTTGCTTGGGTGTGAAAAATCCACACCCCTGAACAACGTAGTTAAACTGACCCTACCCGCAGTGTAGACAGCACTGTCAACAGGAGAATTCTAATTCCAGTGTCAGCTGTTCCACTTTCAGCAGTGTCAACAGGAGTATTCCAGCTATTGCCTCTTGGGGATGTGGAGTACCTATGATGAAGGGAGAATCCCTCCTGTTGGAATAGGTAATGTCTTGACTGAAGCTCTACAGCTGTGCCACTGCTGTGTTTTTAAGTGTAGACAAGCTCTAACTTGAATCATGTAGCTCAGTCAATGGGACTACTTGTGTAGTTGAAGTTAGGCCCATGCTTAATGCTTTGCCGAATCAAGGCCTGAGGACCCAATCCAGTGCCCTATAAGGTGGATAGATCTTTCGTTGATTTAAATGGGCACTTAGGAACTTCTATTGGTTGCCAGTTCAGGTTAAATGATAAAAATTTGCCAAAATGTGTGTGTTTGTTTTTTATCTTCATTGTTCTGTTTCTGTGGGACCCCTACACCACCCATTGTTAAAAATCTAAACTGAATTCATCCTGTAGAGTTAATAATTAGTTTAAATTAGCTAATAGCCAGTGAAAATCAACAGGCCCCATTCTCTGCTGGCACAACTCCATTATGCATTAACTTTTTCATTTTTACATGATTTTTAAATACCTAGAGATGCTGCATCATGACTGCATCCTATAAAGGGCCATGCTGCTAAACCCATAAAAGCAAGGACATTTGGATTTAATGTTTTTGCTGGGGCATTAACTTGCCTCATTATGTGTAAATGAGAACTTTCACATTGGTGCAAACTTGAAAAGAACACGTACAAAAATAAATGTGTACTTGACAAGTATTTTTCTTTGTTGCCTAATTTATCCTCCCCTTATTACCCAGCTCCTTCACTGACTGATAGCTGGACTCACTGATTCACTGCTTCAGGAAACAGATTACAAAGAAGAAAAAGAAATGTGCCAAAATTTGACACACATCAATAAATCATATCGTCCTTTAAACATAATGAAGGAAAAGACTCCCATTGATCTTGGCTGACAGGGATTAGAAATGCATGGTATGTTCCCTTGAAAACGGCAAATGAGCTGTTGATGAGAGAGTTATGGACTGCAGATATTGTATGTGTAGCCTACCCTGTAGTGTATAACAAAATTAATGAGTCAGACACATGATATGTAGGATCCTATGGGATTTCACAAATTTCTATAGAATTGTGTCAGTGAAAAACTGAGTTTAGAGTGCAAGTTTCAAAAAGCACGTTTGACACACTCCATTTGCAGGAAACAAATAGCCAAAACATAAATGGTAGTTGGAAGACTTACATGAGCAGATGGAATACTATGGTGACTTTGCATTTCAACTGAGTGGGTTTTTGTTGTTTGTTGTTTTTTAATGAAAACATGCTAAATCTGCTGTAATCTGATTTAGGTCACTGACATTCCCATAGAGGAAGTAAAATTGATCTAAAATAACAGCAACCTCGACCTTCCTGTAATAGTCAGAATTTTTTTTTTAAACGTAAATATTTCCCCTGGCTCAGTACCCATTTCAGTGGAACTAATTTTCAAAGGTGCTGAGACGTGCAGCTCTGATTGGTTTTCGGAGCTCAGGACATCCATCCTTTCTTCCTTAAAACTTTGTGGTATCTGAAAATCAGACCACAAATTAATAGTCGGAGCGCAAGCTGTTCAAGTAAGGTTAACTAGTCTAGTTCAAAACCAGGCTATCTGTCAGCATTTCATGACTGGCAGATAATATCCATGTGTCGCTGGTATGTTTTCTGTATCTTCCTTTGCAGCACATTAATATTTCCTTTTCATTTGTGACTACTTGCTTGGATTGAGCATAGGAAATGCTCAGTTTTTCTTGGTTTGGAATACAACCAACATGTCTCACTTTATCAGCATAAGTTTATTGACACTGAGTTTTATTTTGCCTTTGACTGCAGACCTCTATTTGATTATCTTCCCATGGTTTTTGCAAGATGAAATATTCAGAAATGATTTTAAAATGATGACTGTGGAACAGACAGAAGATCATTGCCAGCTACAGGAAGAAGCTTTCTGGCACTGGTGATTAGACAGCTGTGGCTGCAGTAGAAAGTACAAATTCTCTTTTGGGGGGCTGAGTGCTTTGCTCAACAGTGCAAGTCTGCTGTTTGATGTGTCATGAACAGCATCAACATGCCCACTTGGATTTCCTTCACAAAATGGTGAAGTTCTATTTAAGATGGAGAGAAAACTCTAAGAAACACTTTTAGAGAGTAAAAGAATACCAGATGAGGACAGAGGGGGCAGTGGGGATGGGAGACAGTGGCTCCCTGGTATCATCCTCCTAATGCATTCTCCTCTTAACAGTGTGATTACACATGGGAATTAATGGTGTGCCGAGCACCATAACTGCACCTGGGGATATATAGAGAGATGAGTAAGACTGTGACCAAGGACAGAAAGGGCCGTTTTTGTAGCACCGCAGAAAGGCAGTGGACCGTGTCCTATTCTCCTCTAGTACCCCCTTGCTTAGGTCAGGGCTTCTCAACCTTTTTGAGTCTCCCCCCGCCCCCCGACATGCTATAAAACTTCAAGGCCCACCTGTGTCACAATAGCAGGTTTTCTGCATATAAAAGCCAGGGCCAGTGTAAAGGGGTAGCAAGCAAGGCAGTTGCATGGGGCCCCACGCCACAATGGGCACTGCATAGCTAAATTGCTCAGGCTTCTACTTCAGCCCCAGGTGGCGGGACTCAGGGCCCCGGGCTTCAGCTCCATGCGGCAGAGCTTTGGCTTTCTGCCCTGGGCTCCAGCGAGTCTAGCACTGGTCCTGCTTGGAGGGCACAGGCGCCGACTTTCTCTGGCGCCGGTGGGAGCTCACGCCCAGCGTCGGGGGCGGGGCCCCGCTCCCGACGCCGGGCCCCGCCCCCGACGCCTGGTGACGTTGCGGGGCCCCGCCCCCGATGCCGGGCCCCGCCCCCGATGCCGGGCCCCGCCCCCGACGCCGGGTGACGTTGCGGGGCCCCGCCCCCGACGCCGGGTGACATTGCGGGGCCCCACCCCCAATGCTGACGCAACGTCATCCAGCGTCGGGGGCGGGGCCCCGCAACATCTCCCGGTGCTAAGGTAAGATGGCGGCGGGCCCCGGGGTTGGCGGGGAGCTGGCGGTGGGTGCAGAGCACCCACCAATTTTTCCCCGTGGGTGCTCCAGCCCCGGAGCACCCACGAAGTCGGCACCTATGTTGGAGGGCCCCCTGAAACCTGATCGTGGCCCCCCAGGGAGCCCTGGATACCTGGTTGAGAACCATTGGCTTAGGTTGCTGCTGCCTTTCCTCACGTATCCCAGGGACCCTAAGGATATGTCTATACTGCAATAAAAAATCCCCAGCAGAGAGTCTCAGTCCAGGTCAATTTAAGTGGCCAGTCACGCATTCCAGGAATACTGGCCATTCCAGTACTTCTGGGAATAGTGTGGGCCCAACCCTGCTGGTTTGATCCAGTCCCTACCGGTGTGACCTTGCATGCATGGTGCGTTTTGAGATCACACCATGGGGTGGGGGTGGAGGGCTGCAATTTTGAAGAGCTCACCACTCTGCCTCAGCTGGAGTGACATACACTGGTAGTGATGGAGCGGCACACTGTCCATTTTGGCAGGGGTCCTCCACCTTTTTCTTTGTGAGCCCCCCCCCCCCCCCCAACATGCTATAAAAACTCCATGGCAAGGGTGACCAGATAGCAACTGTGAAAAAACAGGGCAGGGTGTGGGGGGTAATAGGTGCCTATATAAGAAAAAGTCCCCCAAAATGGGGCTGTCCCTATAAAAATGGGACATGTGGTCACCCTAGCCATAGCCCACCTGTGTCACAATAACTGGTTTTCTGCATATAAAAGCCAGGGCCGGCATTAGGGGGTAGCAAGCAGGGCGTTGCCTGGGGGCCCATGCCACAGGAGGCCTCACAAAGCTACATTGCTCAGGCTTCGGCTTCAGCCTCAGCTGGCGGGGCTCAGGGCCCAGGCTTCAACCCCATGTTGCAGGGCTTTGGCTTTCTGCCCTGGGCCCCAGTGAGTCTAATGCTGGCCCTGCCTGGCATCCCTCCTGAAACCTGCTAGGGGGCCTCGGACCCCTGGTTGAGAACCACTGCGTTATGGTGTTCCCCGTCTGATACCAGACAAAACTATGTCCAGATTTATCTCAGTACCAGAAGGGGGAGAGACATTACAATAGCAGGACTGACCAGTTTAAAACTGGACAAATGGCCTGCCTAGGTCAAATGACTTAGGCAGTGGGGCTAAAAATAGCACTATAGACATTTTGGGCTTGGACTGAGCCTGGACTCTGAGACTCTCCCCTCCCAGGTCCAGCCCAAGCCTGAACGTCTACACTGCTATTTTTAAGTCCTGTAGCCCTAGCCCCACAAGCCCTAATCTGTTGACATGGGCTCTGAGATTCGCTGATGCGGGTCTTTTATTGCAGTGTAGACTTACTTACCCTCAGAGGCTGGAGGCCATACCTCCTGACTTGCCATGGCTTCCCAAAGACGAGCTTCCTTTAGGAATTAATGTGAACGAAACTCTGTGAGATGAGGCTTGAAAGTGAAACAAGGGGAAACTGTCTCCCTCCCCCCAGTTTTTATCATAGGGGAATGATATAGTGCTCTGTTGTCAGTCCAGAAGCCAGCACAAATATCTGCTCTTTACAAGACAAAACCTCACTTAACAAAAGGTGCAAATTTGAATGCTGCATTTGCCACAGAGTATCTTCTTTCAGTGCTCCCTGATGTCTTACAGCAGTGGCAAAGAATCACATAAAGAGTTTTTCTTTTAATGCTGAACAAGGAATTTTATTAAAATAAAGGAAACACTTCTCCTGTCTCTCTGCTTCACTGGAGAACTGTCACTTAGAACATTTCCCAGCCTGCTCCTCTCTGGCTTCCAGCTACAGCTTTAAAGAAATAGTACCAATATCATCACATTTGGCATCTCTAGATCTGCTGAGGGTCCCAAGGCAGATGCCACCCTGTTGTGGATTACTGTGCCTGCGGGTGGCAGCACCTCAGGGCAGGGGTCCGCTGTTCTTTGGTACACTCAGTGCTTAATGTGTAATGAAAGAGGTGCTGGGGCTCAAGAAATTTTTTTTTTTTACTTTCATACGTGATGTGACAACTGGGCAGTACTACAGATACATGGACTCCCCCTTAGCCCATGTTCATCCATGCTGAGAACTTACTAATACCATAGATATTTGACCAAACCATAGCACTATGAAAAGCATGTACCTAATGCTCTTCTCTTGGAAGTTGTTCATGTATAGTTAGGACATAGATACTACATCCCGTTTTTATGCTCATGTAGATTCTGAATGAGGCTCTAATTCAAATGTAATGCTATATTTATTACTACTGGACATGTGGCCACATTTTATAAAAGTGTTTTTGATAATTAAATTAATGGAATCATAAAAGAGAAGATTGTTTCATGACACAACAGTCTCTATCTTGTAGGGTGATGGATTGCTTTCCAACTATGTAAGATTATTGATCTATATTTGGAGAGAACACACTCGCTTAAGTGTCTTGTTATTGCATTATTACCCATCCATCCATCCCTGCCTGTAGTCCAGGTGGACTACTCGTGTTGTTCTCATCACATCTTTTTCTATAAGTTCTCTCTGATTTTGTTTAAGCGATATCTTATGATTTTCAAATTATTCTCTGAGAAAGGTAGGCAACTTGGTAGACCAAAGTTAGAAAGAAGAGGAATTGAAAAAGCAATAGGCCTCTTTTCCTTTAATCAGTGTGGATTATCTGTGCTGTGTATCTGAATAGCAGGTACTGTAAAAGCTTCGGTTTCTTTAATGTAGTTCTCTGTGTCTATAAATTAAAATTCATTTTAAACTGATTATGAACATTGGCTGCCCACAAAAGATTAGGAATCCTTAAGGAGCATTTAGCCAAACTCAAATCTTGTATACAATTAAAATCCTCCTGCAATTAGATCTAGGCTTTGAAATTCAGATAGATTAAGACAAAAGCTCCTTAAACCGATTACAACTAGTGAGATATTTTATTGTATGTAAATGGTGTGTACGCTCAAAGGCACACACATACACATACGGGGAGAACATGATGACATGCTTCAATGTAATGGTTTGATTGGAATGAGTGTGAGAAGTCCTCTTTCTCACTCACTTGTCGTGAAGGGAGTTCATTTGGGAGATGCTTCCTAATGCCAATAAAATCTTTATAAAGCCCAGCGCCACTGTATATTCCATGTATGTTAAAAAATATTTTATGAATGTTTTAGAGAGTTTAAAAATAACTGTATTTGGACTATATTGTGTATCCTTCCACATGCAATAGCCTTCTGCCTTAGTTGCTAAGGTTGGGAAATAAAAGGAGTCTGAGAGGTAGGTGCCCAAATGCCACTGAAATTCTGTTGGGTGCCTAATTCCCTTAGGCCCCTTTGAAAATCCCTGCCCAAAAGTCTAAATACAGGAAGCCCAGAGGAAGATGTAAAAATATTTAAAATTACCAAAAAAGCTTGATAAACCTTAAAATGATATGATTTTAAAGTCCTGTATCTCAAGACTCTCCCCTTTCTCATGGTATTAAACACCCATTTCTAGCCCTGAAGTGCAGCGAGATATTGTGCTTTAAAGTTGTAATATTTTTATGTATAGAAAAGCTATTACTGGCCCAAGATTGAATACAGCCTGTGCTGAGCTTTGGGGTAGGGTAACTTTATGAGAGAAGCTCTACATTTAGAGAAAAAGGAGGGCAGAAATGTCAGCTGTCTGAAGCTACTCACTGGTATGAAATTTTAGAATAAGTCCCTGGGCAAATGGGACAGTTGCTGGAAAACAGGTGATGTGCTCAAAGGTGCATAATAAATACATTTATCATATAATACTACTGTTTAGCACATGGTTCCACAGTTTCTTTCACCAATATCATCTCCAACAACACCCCCACAAAAGTTAGGGAGCAGAAAGGAACTTGGCCTTAAAAATAACTGTGATACAGAAGAACACTACCATGGAAACCTTCCCTGCACTCCTATAAGCATAGTAAGCAACCACCCTGGTTGGAGACACTCCTCATGATGTATCCCTCAATACCTCTGAGGTAAAGTCTGTTATACAGACTGGAATTCCGAGGTTGTGTTCACATAGGAACCACAGTGTAGACACAGATGTCACTAAGGAATGTCTTTTCCTGGACAAATGGCTTGATTTTCTTTTTCTGTACCAATATTCAGTTGTACATTGCAGTCAATATTTGCATGGAACTTGTTTCTTTGAACAAACTGAGTGTCCATCTCCTATCACTCCCAAGTTTATATCAAAATCTACTTTGAATTTAGAACACAAGAATGGCCATTCAGGGTCAATCCAGTGGTCCATCTAGCCCAGTATCCTGTCTTCCACCAGGGCTGGTGCCAGATGCTTGAGATGGAATGAACAGAACAGGGAAATTATAGAGAGACCCATCCCCTGTTGTCCACTCCCAACTTCTGTCAGTCAGAGGTTTAGGGACACCCAGCGCATGGGGATGATTGGAGATTGATTGTGGGGAGTAAGACTTCTCTTTAGAGAGAGAAGAATGAAATAATGGGTTTTTTCTTGGTTAGGACTGAACTCACAGAGAAAAATTATAAAATAAAAAAACACCCTCTCACCTGTGGGGGAACACTTTTCACAAAGTGATCGTTCTATATCTGACCATTCAGTCCTCATCCTCAAAGGAAACCTGCATAACACCTTCAAACGATGAGCCAGGGAGCTTAAATTCTTAACTTTACTAGATACTAAATATCATGAACTGAATAGAGACACTGGATTTATAGTTTATTACAATTCCTTTGCCCCCTGTGACCGGAGAAGTGTTAACTGGCCACTTCATCTTGAAGGGTCCCTTGAAATGTGTTAAATATGTATGTTAAACAATCTGTTTCACCTTGTATTTAGCTATGATTTTTGAGTACATTTCACAGTCCTGAAGAAGAGCTCTGTGTAAGCTCAAAAGATTGTCTCTCTGACTGACAGAAGTTGGCCCAGTAAAACGGTGGCGCTCTACCTTTACAGACTACTGTACCTTTCAGGGGTCTGATTTGTCTTGTGTACCCCCAAGTTTCACCTCACTTAAAAACGACTTGCCTACAAAATCAGACATAAAAATACAAAAGTGTCACAGCACACTGTTACTGAAATTTTTTACCATATAATTATAAACTAAATCAATTGGAGTATAAATATTGTACTTACATTTCAGTGTATAGTATATGGAGTTGATGTAACCTCTGAAAGGACCTGTGAGTACTCCCAGGAGTACATGTAACCCTGGTTGAGAACCATTGCAATAAAAGATATTGCCTCATCCCTTTCGTCTCAGTGGAAGGCGAAGACATTTTGGGGTAAGTTTCCCCCCTGTGTTTTTATACTTATAGGTTTTAGTGACTAGTTCAAAAGAAAATTATTGGTTTTCTCTGATGGGGCATGCACAAGGGGGGAGAGGGGCAAGCAGAGACACAGCCCCCCATCCGCCAATAATTGGCACGGGCACAGAACTCCTTCAGTCCCAGGACTGCCATGGGGCCGTGGCGGGGGTACAAAATGTGCCTCTGCAAAAGTGGTCAAATTTAAATTCCTGCACAAGTCCATGATAAAAAAAGTAGACTTTTATATACTGTAATCTTATTCCTAAGCAAAATACAATGTACATTAGTTGGCTTGAAGTATGTAAGTTGACTGTGCATTGGGCCAATTCCCAGCATTTGTTTTAGTTTCCTTGCAATAGCTACATAAATGTGATGATAAACTTTTTGGAGATTTCCTTGGTAGCCTGGGTTTGTCATTGTATTACATACCATATTTTATTGTACTTGGCTTTACACTGATTGCACAAGTTGTTGGAGGGAGAGAACGTTGGGTTTCTCTGGGTTTTTTTTTTTTTTTTTCTAGCTGGTGCAAATAGTGGAACCCAGGCAGGAATTGCTGACTTCGTGTTTAATATTTAAAATACTGAAAAGCTCAAATAATTTTTGGATGAGGTCTTCTATCTTCTGCTTTCTTTTCCTCATTGTTAATAGGAAACCCTTTGTCCTGTTTCCTAAAGTGAAGAAATCTACACTTCATTAAGCTTGCAATTGCTTAGAACTCTGAAGCGTAAATTGATTAGGAAATACTTCACAATGGCCCTCAAAAAGCAAGCCTTTAAATGGTGTTTTTAAAAACTATTCTTGCACTTTCTAGTGCTTTTTATAGTGTCTAAACATGCTTTGTACACTATTCTTTGACTCTGCTGGGCTCCTGGAGAGGAATGAATTAGAATATTGTGAATGCCTTATGTAATATATTTAGAGAACTTTTTTGTTTGTATCTTTGTCTGAACCTCTTGGACTGAATTAATTAATGGCAACATACAAAGGCCAAGCTGAAATCCTAGTTGACTTAACACTGGAGCTCAGTTTGTATTCTACATCAAGGAAATGTTTGGAAAGAAGAGCACCATTATCATAAAGATTTATGCAGACAGTTCTGTTCCTTACAGCAGTATATCTTTACGACAGGAGTTAGGTTTTAAGGTTTGAGTAACTGAAACGGAAATGCAGTCTTTGAGAGAACATTGTTAATGCATTATTACAAATTGAATGCTGGGAGGTGGGGGAAAGAAATCTGAAAAGTTTGACTTGTCCCTAACCCATGGCAACTTCATGGAGTGAGTAACTAAAGCAAATAAGAAGCTGTCCTTTTCTTAAAAGCTGCCACAGGTTGTAGATTGCCTGGCTATGCCAAAAGAATGACAGGAGACATTAAATATGGGTTTAATCAGGCCACAACTTTATTATTAGATAGATATCTGGGACTAACCTGGCAGATAAAATGTGCAGTGCAGGTGCAAAATTTATGTTCCTCCAGCAGATCCACTGCCAGGACCCTCCAATTCCAGCCAATTGTGGGGAGGGGAAGGGTGGGGACTTCCACCAGCTTCCCCCTTTTCATCCAGGTCTCTCCAGCAATTCCCTTGCCAGGACCTTACCAATTCCAGCCAATTGTGGGGGGGGGGGGGGGGAGAGATTCCACCAGCTCTCCCTCCCCCTTTTCATCCAGGTCCCTCCAGCAATTCCCTTGCTGGGACCTTACTGACCACCACCCCTCGTAGGAGGGGTTAAGGTGGACTATAATGATGGGAGGGTTGGCTCCCTGCTGTACCAATCATAGGAGTCCCCAACTGCCCCCAGCTTGCTCATTTACCAAGCACCTCTCCTTAATTCCTTTTTCAAGCCATTTTTCCATTCTCTTATGCCTTAATATATGGAATACCTGCACTGAACATCCACCACAAGGAGGCACAAGCCATTAATAATAAATGAAGATATGCCAATCTTCTAGAACTGGAAGGACCTTGAAAGGTCATCGAGTCCAGTCCCCTGCCTTCACTAGCAAGACCAAGTACTGTCTCCTGACAGATTTTTTTTTTGTGTGCCCCAGATCCCTAAATGGCCCCCTCAAGGATTGAACTCACAACCCTGGGTTTAGCAGGCCAATGCTCAAACCACTGAGCTATCCCTCCCCCCACACCCAGCTGGGTTCCCAGACATCTCCCTATGCCCTTTTTTATATCAGCCAAAACTATGGCAGCACCGGCATCTGATAGGTGCATCCCATCCTCCCGAAATAACTCCGTTGCCCCATAGAATATGCCAGAATGTGAAATTACTGTCCCCCGCAAGGGCAACAAGAATTTAGCTACTTTCCTGTTTACATACTTCCTGGTTTTGTCCACCCTGGCGGGGTTCATGGCTCTCCGCCAGACCCTGCGCTGAAGCATATTCAACCAGACAAGGTTAACGCCCAGAAAAATTGCCAGGATCTGCATCAGGTTCCTCCTAGTTCGAAGCATTAACTCCACCCCTTTAAGTGTTCCCAGATCATTTTCTCCCAGGTGTATCACCAATATATCCGGTGGCCGCTGACGCGCCCGCACAGCATACAACAGTGGTATCAGTTGATCCCATAACGTGCCCCTCCGTGCGTGCCAGCTGAGTAATGCTTCACCACCGAATCCCAGCTGGGAGCCCTCTGGCAATCTGGATGCGTGCCTATGCCTCCAAAACACAATACTGTGCCGGCAGATCCACACCTGCTGTCCTGTATCTGAAATGAGAACACAACCAATTAATGTTGATTTTCCACCTGCAGTCTTGCATATGTTTGCGCTGCCAGTGTCCGATTGCCTGAATAGCCTCTGCTTCCATACCTACCTGCGCTGCTGTCGTAGCCGCCCTATTCTGAATGAGTGGGAACCAAATTCATGGGCTGGTGGCCCCAACCTTGTTAGCCCCCGTCTTAACATGGTAATCAATTGATATACCACAAGGGGACTCCCGTCTCCATGTACAAAAAGGGGGCCTTCTCCCTTCCACTGTATTACCATGTAGGCCCTCAATGCCCGAACAGGGCAGACCCCAGGCTTGCCACCCTCCAATAGGGTAATGAATGCACCCCGGCTGACTTTGATCAGTCTTTCACCTTCACAAGTGTAATATCACTGCATGCTTGTGCCAGCTTATGTCATGAAATTGCAAAGCCTTTCCTGTAAAATCCCTGATGGACCCAGGCACTAGCTCACTGATCCTGAAAGCACCAAAAAATGCTATTAAGAATGCTGCCCTGAACAGGGACACCTCCCGTGCGCTATTACATATGACACCGAGGATGTGAAGGAGGTCCCTGAGCGTGGAAACCCTGATGGGATGACGGGAATCCTCCCTGGGTCCACTGCTATATGACCATCCTGCCAAAAACCTTTGAACTAAGAAACCCCTGCAAGGATCTGGGTAGCCACTTAGCCTACTGACACATGTAATGGCCGAAAGGCAATTCAAAATTGTGGCGGATGCCCATTGACGGGTTGCCAGTGACAGCATGTACCGCAGCACCTGTTCCTCTGTAATGGGTCACATTGCTGACTGGCCTTCCTGCTCCTGAAACTGTATGAATTCATTACAACTTTTCTCATAGCTATGCCATGTACGTGGTGCCACTGATCTCTGGACCACACTGACAACTGTCCTACGCCAAGGTTCCCTACCATGAACAGCATTTGTCTGGGTTCGTGGGTGGCGATCCCTGCCCCAGGCGTCTACCGTTGCTCCTGAAATCACCTGAACGGGATGGCCTGGATCTGCGTGACCTGTTCGGCTTTGTACAGCATGTAGTGCTGTAGAAACAACCTCATACACAATACCTTTAACTACTCGCATCAGCTCAATGCTAACTGCCACTAGATCAGTTGGGTGAGCGAGAGCTGCACCGGAGCCCCCACTTCCCCAAGCCCGATAGGCTGTCTGTGACAATCCAATGCACTCAGGTGAGCAAATGCTGCACCTGGTGCCCCCATTTCCACAAGCCTGATAGGCTGGCTTTGATACGCCAGTGCACTATCCCTGGCTCCCCCAGCCACTTGCAGTATGGACTCTTCCCCTGGCTTGCTGTGGGGCCAACCAACTGCACTGGGTCTGCCCTGTGTGTGATTTGATTGCTTTCTGGGTTCCTGTGGTAACGAAACTAATTGGGGGGGGCGGTGATGCAAATTCCCCCCCATCCCGTTGTGTTCTGGCTACAGCAGGGAAAAACTGCATCATGATTCCCTGAACATTCATGTATCCTGCAACTTCTATGGGAGGGGCCCACTGCCCCCCTACTTTTCCTTCCTGTACCTATACCCCCTGTAAAGAACTCTACTTCCCTTTGTGAATCTGTTCTCCTATTGCTACCCTGCTCCACTGGTGCCAGAGGAAAAGGAGAATTAAGCCTTCCCTTTTGTGCACCCCTTCTTTTCCCCTTTTTGTGTTCCCCTGGAGCCATGCTGAGACTGCTTACCAGCTTTTGCCTCTTCTACCTCCTTGACTTAAACAGGGAATGGCTTGTAGCCCCCTGTGCACTTCCTATTTCCCAGTGCAGCCAAACCACTGCTTTCCCAGAGAGTGGGAGGTTTCTCCCACTGTATGGGCTATATGCGGTTCCTGCCTTTCCCTACCTGACACTGTGTGGCTCTATGTGGGAGTGAATTGAGCACTATTTTGCCCCTTCCCTGATGCCTCACATGGGGTTTCTGCTGCCCCTTGCCACCGTGTCCTAACTGAACCCTGTTTATATGGCCTGAACTGGGGAAGGGGCTGCTTCCCCATTGCTGTTCCTGTTCACCGGCTGGACTGAGTGCCTGCTCTCCCCACCCCACTGCTGTGTTCCAAACTGCTGCCTGCTTTTATGCCCTGCAGTGGGGAAAGGTGTTGTTTCCCCACCCCATGCCCCGCTGATCGACTGGACTGCTTCCACGTGGGGGGTTCTATGGAGCAGGGAACCTATGCCCACTCCCCCCTGCCACAGTGTGCAATTGCTGCCTGTTTTTATGTCCTGAACCCCTCCCCGCTATCCTCACAACCCTGGGTTTAGCATGCCAATGCTCAAACCACTGAGCTATCCCTCTTCCTATCCCTGCTCACTGTTTGACTGCACATGGTCCTGCAGCAAGCCATGCACTGGAGTCTGCAGCCCAGCCTGTTCCGAATGAATGAGAGGAATGGCCAGGCCTATGCTGACCTTTTTAAACCCCTCATTGCTAGATGGTGAGTCATCCGTCATGCTGACTGCTCTTCCAGCAGTTTTACGTCTCCCCTCCTCCCCCAAGCCAGAAAGCATTGCCCTCTTCTCCCGGCCAGACAGACAAACCCCTGCCTGCTTAAAGTGCAAGGAGGTGATTTGTGCAGGGCCATAAGGCTATAAGTCAACGTTTCAAAGAGGTCTCAACTTAGACTATACATTTGTACTTGCAATTTTTACAAGTATAATCATTTGTGGGGCAAAAACAATAGTTTTGAGGGGAGAGATCCACAGCTGGTGTAAATGTTTATGGCTTTATTGAAGCTAATGGAGTTATAACAATTTATACTAGCGGCGGACCTACCCTGAAATGTTTGACTGAGCACTCTTATGATCAGGATGTTAGAAATTGGAATCCTCTTATTTGGCCCACAAGTGTAAGTGTATTCACGAAACTGCTGGTGCATATGGCCCATCACCTGGATCGATCGGACTTCAGCTGTCGTTAAGACTGCGCCGATCACAACACATCTGCCATTCTTCTCGCACTCTTGCCTTTCTTCTCCACGTTTGTCCGAAACGTTTAACGATGTCATCTTCCCATCTTCTTGGAGGCCGACCAGGGGGTCTTTTCTGTTCTCGCGGGTACCACTCAGCAATGATTGCGGTCCACCTGTTATCCGTGAGCCATGCTGTGTGGCCCGCCCATCACATCTTGTTATGTCTGCTTTCCACGACAATATCTTTCACACCGCTGCGTTCTCTGATGATTTCATTTGGTATACGATCCAGAAGGGAGATTCCCAACATAGCTCGTTCCATTGCCCTTTCAGCTACCAGCAGCCGTTGCTCTTCTCTCTTCGTCAGTGCCCACGTTTCACTGCCATACAGCATGGTTGGCAGCACTGCTGAATTGAAAACATTTTTACGTGTGGTCTTGTCAATGTTTCCTTTGAGGATGTCCTTGATGGAATTAAACGCACACCATCCTGCCCGAATCCTTCGCGAGAGTTCATCGTTCAGGTATTGGCGCATATTAACTTCTTGGCCCAAATATATGTACTGTTCCACTTCTTCGATGTCTTCTCCTGTTAACGTTATTCGGGCTTTTCGTAAGACGTCTGATCGCATATATTTCGTTTTGCAGCGGTTCATTTTCAGGCCGACCTGACTACTTTTCTTGTCGAGTCTTCGTAGCATGCTCTGCAGTTGGTTGGTGCTTTCGGCAATTAGTACAATGTCGTCTGCAAATCTGAGATGAGATAATCTCTCTCCGTTTATGTTGACACCACTCCTCCAATTGATCTTGTTCATAACCATTTCGAGGCAGGCGGTGAATAGTTTTGGTGAAATTGTATCTCCTTGCTTTACGCCTTTCTCGATTGGGATGCGGAGGGGAGTTTCAAGGAGAGTAATGTCTGTTATACATCCAGTATTTGCTTCCTTCAACAAACTAATGTACTGCGTGTTAATGCCCTGCTCTGCGAGCGCCTTTAATATTGCATTAAACTCAACGCTATCGAAGGCCTTTTCATAGTCGACAAAAGCAATGCACAGCGGGAGTTTGTATTCCCTCGCTCTTTCTAGGAGCTGGCTAAGGGTAAATATATGGTCGATTGTACTGAAATTTCTTCAAAATCCTGCCTGCTCTCTCGGCTGTTGTTCATCCAGACTCTGTGAAAGTCGATTCGTTATCACCTTTGTGAAGAGCTTGTAGATGTGAGAGAGCAGGCATATAGGGCGGTAGTTCTTAAGATTTTCTCAATCACCCTTCTTGTGCAGCAAGATGGTATTCGACTCCTTCCAGCTTGATGGTATTTTTCCTTCAAGATATTGACTGAATCTTAAAGCGAGGGCCTTCCAAAGTTTTTCACCTCCTGCATAAATCATTTCTGACGTTATTCCATCTTTGCCTGGAGCTTTTCCCTTCTTCATCTGGTGTAGTGCGCTTCGGACTTCGCTGACGATTATTGGGGGGACGCGTTCTTCTGACTCTTCGTGGGTTGGGAGGGGGACGTTGATTCTTGATTTGAACAGTTCTGTATAGAAGTCCTTGCAGACCTCCTCCATCCCTGCTCTGTCGATTACTGTCTCTCCATCCTTGTTCTTCAATGCTGTTACGCTCAATCTATACTGCGTCAATTCCCGCTTGCATGTCCTGAGGCTCTTGCGTGATTCAGCTGTTTTAAGGAGCTTTTCTTTCCGGAAATTCTCGAAGTCATCCTTCAGTTTTCGCCATATAAGCTTGCACAGAATGGAGTACTCGAGGTTGTTATCTGAGCTCCTTTTCATGTTTCTCCGCTTCTCCAACAAGCTTTTCATTTCAATCGAGATTCTTCCCTTCACCTTCTTCAGCTTTTTAATTTCAGCTGCTTTTATGCAACATCTCAACTTGTCAGCAAAGATACTATAGTCCTCATCACACTTTTCCATCTGGCTCCAGTCAAACCCAGAAATCGCTTTTTTCAGCTTTGCTTCATCGAATGTCTTCGGCTGCTGTTTCCTGTTTGCCATCTGTAACGCCTTCTTTTCCACCGCTTCGTCGAAAATCAACTTCGCTCTAAGCAGGCGATGGTCACTGCCGGTGTTGAATGGCTGCACCACTGAGACGTCTTGAACGATGCGCCTTTTATTGACTAAAATATAGTCGATTTCATTCTTACTCTTTGCGTTTGGTGCGATCCATGTCCACCTTCTTGAGATCTTCTTTTTGTACCAGGTGTTTGCCACGTACAGTTCTTTCATTTCTGCCATCGCTACCAGCCTCTCTCCTCTTTCATTCCTTTCGCCGCTGCCGTATCTCCCTATGAACTTTTCGCCAGCTTTCCCTCGCCCGACCTTGGCGTTGAAATCTCCCATCGTGACAGTGTAAGTGGACTTTTGCGCGAGAGCTCTTTCAAGCTCTCGGTAGAATTCTTCCACTTCTTCGTCCTCACTTGCACTTGTGGGAGCATAGGCCTGGATGACCTTGAGGGTAGCTTTTGACTCCATCTGAAGATGCAGCACACCAATACGTGATGATGTTAGCTGGCATATGACATGACTTTCGAAGACCAATCTTTATTGACGATAAATCCAATTCCTCCAACATTTCTAGCGCCATCTCCCTTTCCGAGCCTCACAGCACTTCCATCCTTCCAGTTGACTTCCAACTCCTTCTTTCATCGGGTTTCGCAGACACCGAGATTATCGCATTTTATCCTTTTCTTCTCCTCCATCAGATGGTTCAAAGTTTCCTCCTTTGCCAGTGACCTACAATTGTAAGTACACACAGCGAGGGTTGTTCTTTTCCATGTTGGCCTAGCACCTGACATTTTTAGCAACCTCTTGTCGCTCAATTTCCGCTCCACCACCGTAGAACATCCGTTTACTCGTGTTGTTTTAGCCGTTAACTTCAAGCCATCCCACTGGCTAGGTGGGCAGGCATGCGTACCTCCTCAAGCTTAGCTAGCCTTCAACCTCTAAGGAGAAGGAAAAGTGCTCTTTCCTCTGAGAGAGCAACCCTCCTCCCTGGATTGGATAGTCCGACACCTTTGTAGCATGGTAAAACCTACCAGGGCATACGCCCCACTACCATAGCTGTCAGATGGCCAGGGTCACCGCTGCACCAGGTTAAGGCGCTGAGGTAGGATTTTGCAGCAGCATATGGCCCATAGTATATTTAATCCCATGTTTCGCTCCATTTTGCACCAAGGAGAGGAAAGAAATGGCACTTGCTCCAGAAAGTTGCGCTAAATCTAGGGTGGATTGATGTAAATCAAAGACATTTTAATCACCAATTTTAATTATGATTTAAATCAGCAAGCAGGACCTTTGATTTAAATAAATGGTTTGCATTCGTACTTTTTAGGAAATTAACTAAAGCAAGGTTTATTCTCACTGGATGAGATACATTAAAACATGGTGATTTGCAGTTAAATATAGCCTTTACGATACTTTTTTTCTAACCAGGAGGATACACTAGATCTATACACATTTAAGCAATTATACAGCACAACCTATATTTCTTCAGATTCTTAATGTTTACCTTTTTAATGTCAGAAAATGGTGAATGATGCATTTCTTATTTAGTGGGGCCCAGATTTAAAAAAAGATTTAGGCATTGCTATGCTGTGCATCACAATGCCTAACTGATCAAGGAGCCCAAATGTCATTTTCTAAAGGAATTTAGTTACTTAGAAGTCTAAATTCTAAAGTCGATGGACTGTTTAGACTCTTAAGTGCCTACATTTCTTTTTGAAAATGAGATTCTGACTCTTAAATCACATAGGTGTTGCTTTGCTGAGCACAAGCAATGCCTAAATAACTTTAAAAATCTGCCCCTAGATGATTAATGTTTTACTTCTGATTGTCTATTTGAATGGAAATTCAATTAAAATGCACAAAAACACCATTTTAAATTTTTTATTACATAAAACTACCTTAAATGTGTTGGATACATAAGAAAAAAAAAAAGTTTACCAAAACATGTTTTATCTTTAAAATTGATTTGTTAAACAAAGCAATTATCTGTAGTTAATTGAAATGATTCTGGTCACCACATCCTTTAGAATTTTAGAACTAGCAGATCTCATCCACTCACATCGAGTTTTTATTACTAGATTGGAAAAGGAAAACAATTTTTTCTGATTTTTCAACTTCCAATTGGTTTCTTAACTTGGAATAATTAGTTGAATATACTGAAATAAAGATATTTACCTGCACCTGCAGCAGATGCTACCACTGTCAAAAGCTGGCTTAGCACTTCAACAAACTCTGGTTTCAGATGACTTCCACCAGTTCAGTAATATGTGACTTTCTTTAAAATGTGACAGCAAAGACGTACTGCTTACTATTTTCTTGAATTTAATTTAAATTATTTGACTAGAACATCATAAATTTAGGCCTTAAAATAACTTGTCAATTTCAAATTTAATTTTAAATGTTTTTAAATAAACCTGTATTTAATTTAATTTTAAAAAATCAATTTTTAATTAAAAAAAACACACTGATTTTTATCCATCCTGATTGAATTGCAGAATGTGTGAGTGCCATGTACAACATGTAAATGACATATATACTCATGTAAGGCCTTCAACGTGGACAATGCAGTTGTGATTTTGTGAGATATGTCAGGCCAGAAGTGGAATAAGCCAAAGTTTCCCTCTAAAACTAGTGGATTTTCTCCAGTGAGTGCCATGGAAGCAACATTAATTTCTGCTCTATGATCTGTGAGCCCCATTGGAAGTGTGATGGAGAAACCAATGGCAGTGCGGTCACAGAGCCAGGCAGTAGAAAGGAAGGCCAAGGAAGGTTTTTAGTCCATGCAGTTAAGAGTAGGAAAAATTCAAAACTGTGAAGAGCTTCCTGACCAGTCCAGAGATCTTCAAGTTTGGTGATGGCTATCCCTTGTATTCCTTCCGATTGCCTGGGCCTGATTCTCCACTTCCTTGCACCTTGCATAGTCACTTAATGCTGTGTAAGGGGAGTACACTGTGTTGATGGCTACACCAGGTGCAAGGCAGTAGAGTATTAGTCCTTTTGTGTGGATGAGACTTTGTTTTTATCCTTTCCGTGCTAACACTCGTCCTTCCGGCTAAGAGGAGATTGACATTAGTGGTTTCTGAGCCATGGGAACATTAGATGTAATTTTCCCTTTAGGAACATTTGTATAGAAGAGGATTGTTTGGCCTTTTATATTGATTTAAAATAGAAACATTCTCACTATTGCAAGGTTAAAAATTAAGGGATATAATTCAAAAATTAGGAAACAATAGTAAATAGCGACCTCAGTCTAAATTTAGGACAGCCCTAAACCTCTGACTGCCGGAAGGTAGGAGGGGAAGACCGTGGTAGATCACTCCAGCTGCCTTGTTCTGTATACTTCCACTGAAGGTCTGGTATGGGCGACTCTCAGACAAGATACTGGGCTAGATGGACCATTGATCTGACCCACTATGGCTGTTCTTATGTTCCTGTTATCTCTCAAAGAGAGTAATTAACATATGGAATAAATTAAACAATGTATTTTTGCTTTCAAGAGAAATGTACAGTAGATGTGTTTCTGGAGGAGGAAACAGTGTATGATGAATACGCAGAAAGATGAGGTTATAATCAGCCAATTGAGAATAGGTATATTGGACCATATGGCTATTTTCTGTTCTAAAAATGTTTCATGATCTTATGTGGAAGAATGTTGTGTAAAATACTATGATCTACTTGTGCAAATTCACCATATAGGGTGAAAATCTATCACAATGGTCTGACATGTTTATGCATGTACAGTAAAAACAGTGAAACATGCACTGTCAAAAACCACATCCAGGTAACCTTATATGGAAGTGCAACTTACAAGTTGAATGGGCAGTTACATAGCCCAAAGCCACTATGATAATTGAGGGTTCTGTATTGACAAATGCTTGTCTCACTAAAGCCAAGGTCTCAGTGCATGACCCTCTTCTTGGGTCTGTCAGGGGAAAGGACATACAGATGCCATGAAATCTAGGTGACAAAAGAGAACAAAATATAGGAAGCCAGAAGGCATTGTTCTCATTTGTCACTGAAAAGAAATAGGTATCCAGAATGTTCTGCATGAAGAACAATCCTGTGAGCCTTCTGACTGGAACTTCTGTAGCTTTAATCTATTTGTGAAGGTTCCTGGGGAATAAAATTCCTTTGTATGGCTAGAAACCTTCAAACCATGTAGCATACACAAATCTGTCTCTGATTCACATATGTGAAACTCAGAAAAATCACACTAATTGTGCTAACCTCTGTCTAGGCGATTGTTCAATGCCAGTAAGAGATGGTTTTTAAATGTCTCAAGACCTTGATGTACAAGTATGCTTTTCCCCTGGCAACGTAACCCCTGAAGCATTATAGCTCTAGCTTCAGGGGATGCAACTGCTGCTCTGGCATCATCAATCTGCTCAGATAGCAGGTGAGGAAACAGTATTTGGCCCCTGAGGGAGAGGGGAAGACTCTGAATTGCTCTCTAGTGAGCCCTTCTAAACGAATGAAGGAGCAACAGTAATTGGGTCTGGAGAGAATTAAGTCCATTCCTCTTCTCTGGAGGAAATGTGTTTTGGTAGGACCCCTCTTTTAAGAGAGTGGAAAGGGGAAGAAATTGCATAACCTCAGGTGATTTTGCTCACTGCCAAAAAAAGCTCCCCCCAAAAGGCACCTGCAAGTCTTGTGCTCAGAGTTTGGAAAGTGTTAAAAAGTGTGCAATGCAAGACTGACTTTCCAATAATGGATTTTTGCAAGTAAAAATAAAATGTGCAATGGTTACAGCTGAAGGGCTGTGTTTTCAAAGGGGCTTGTGCCCTGACCAGACACCTCCATTTAAGCATGCAAACGATAGTGCACTGCACTACTGCAGCGCACGTAACCCGCTTACTTCCCTGGTTGTAGTGGTCAATTACATGGTGAATTGTATGAATGGGGGTAGGCTCTGAAGGCATCATTACTATATTGTGTACAGTACTGATCATTAAAAAGCAGGACTGGTTCCCCTGGGATGTTTTTACTTTAATTATGTTGACTTTAATAAAACCCAACCACTTATGTTCAACAGAATCATTTACCATGTGTCTTTTTCAGTTCCCTCTTTTCCCCTCCTTTTTTCTTTTCTTCTATATATTTTCTTATTTGTTTTCTAAAACCTATTTAGAATTTGCTATTTACTTTCTTTGCTCTTTGTATCATCTGCTTTCTATTATCTTTTTCTCCTGTGACTATCAACCTTTTCTCCTTAGTTTTTCATTTCTATAACACTTTCCAACACTTTTATGTATTCAGTGATTTTACGTTAGCTCTTTTAATTTGCATTCCCCCATGTATTTATTTTTAATTCCTTTGCCTGAATTTTTTTTCTCCCCCTTCTCTTCCTCTTTTCTCTGGTCCCTTCCTTTTTCTCCCAGCTTATCCCTCCCCACAATGTTGGGGCAAGGACATGCGCCATTGAGATACTAAGCTCCCTCCACTCCCATTGACTTCAGTGGCAATGGAGTGTGCTCAGTCCCTTGTAGCATCAAGAACCAAGTTAGAAAATGTGTCCCAAACACACGAAATCCAATAGTATCTCCTTTTCTGGGCCTAAAGGACTTCCATGGTCCTACAGAAGCTAAAGAATAAAGACAAGGAGAATTGCTGGCTCATTGAAATTGGCATGCCCCATCCTCTTTAACACTGGATGGCCATGGATTTCCTCCAGAATTATAGCAAAAGCCCTGGACAAGTCAGTGCTTACATTCCTGCAGTACAGTGTGTGCAGTGACATGGGAGTCAGTTGGGCATGTGCCAAAGTGTCATAACAAAGGCCAACAAATAATTTTTATGTCATGAGAAAATCATGACAGCTGGAAAGTGTGCAGTTTGGGTACAGAGAGACCTCCTCCTCCACCCACAGCCCACCATGATTGGTAGTAGGGAGACTGTGAGGCCCTCTGCAGAGGAGAAAGACATCAGAAGCACAAAGTTCTGTGAAGAGTCAGGGGTGCACATTGTCCTAATAATGAAAATCCCAGACCCAGATCTGCCTAGTTTTTTGCTGGAAACAATGGCTTTTCAGTCTGTTTTCTGTCCCTGCCCCCCAACGCAGGTCTGGCTTATGGCTAGTTGCCAAGATGGGTGGACCTGGTGATTTTCCTTCTCAGCCAGTCAGGCTGCATTCCTGGCTTCAGCAACTCTCCTGTTCTCTAAGCCCAGGGAGGAGCCCAGGACTAGTTGACTTGAGCGCCGTCAGCAGGGGAAAGAAAAAGGGAGGGAGAAATGCTCACCAACACCAGCAAGCAGAGCAACTGCAGCTGCTAAGCAAAGAGGCCAGCCAGAGTATTAGGTATGCGGTGAAGGGGAGGAGGGAAAACTGAAGGGAGGAAAGGAAAGGGAGGCTAGGGAAATTGGAAACTGAGGGACGAGAAGGGGAAGATGAATGAATAGACCAGGGGAACCACAATGAGAGAGTTGGAACAAGGGGACTGATGGATAGTAGGCAAAATCAAATTGATGGGGGAAGATAACAACTAATGGATGGAGGAGGAGTGGGGAAAGAACTGATAGTGGGAAGGGGTGGATTGATGTATTTGTGGAGGGATGTGGAGAGTGACAACTTCAGAACTTTAAAATTTGCATATGCAATTTTATGTGCATTTTTCTTAGGCTTTTTCCTCTGTCAATGTAGGCAGGTTTTGTCTGGGAAAATCTCAAGTTAATTTATAATAAAATTGCACACCTCTCCCACATCTCCATCCATGCTCAAAGTAATAGAAATAGGTTGGAAACTTTCCTAAAAGCAACATTCAAAGGCAAGTGTTTTCTTTAAATCAACAGGAGAGAGATTTGCTGCATAACAGTTCAAGTTTCCCATCTGTTCGTAGATATATGGCTGTTTCTGTGGAATAAGTAAGTTTTACTGATTGTTTTAAAATTATTTGTTTATTTAATTGTATGCGTATGTATAATTGCGAGGGAGAGACTGAGATGGTGCCTTCTTCTGGATGGCAGGCCAGACCTGCTCTCAAATATGTGTCATAAACCCAAACACTGCTATGACTCAATAATATTTCTTATTTGTATAACTGACACCAAACCCCAGGAGTTAAACTCTAGGGAACTCCAGATGCTCAAGAACAAGTGGTTTTTCTAACTGGGCCTTGTATTGTACTGGTTAGTGTGTACGTAAAACTGTGTGCACTACTGGACAGAATGTCAGACCTACTCATGTGACCCTTAACTTGAGAGGTAGACGCTTGTATTTTGGAATTTAAGAATATAAATCTTACGCCTCCTTATAACTGTAAAGTTCTTGGTGACCATTGAAGCAAAATAAAGATTAAATAGTACTCCTGAAGTAGTACTTGCATTCAGTGATATTATTACCTCAAAAACATTTTATTTTTATTTTCTGTATGTCTAATTCACATATTTACTGCAATAACAAACATCTTAATCTGATATAGGTCAGTGTGTGTGCATATGCCGTTTGTTTTTGTATTTAAATTCATATTGGAATGCTATATATGTATGATATTATGTCCTTATTTTGATAGTGTTTACTATTTGAGAAAGTGATTGGCCTCAAACTTTTAAAAATATAATATATACAAGGTACTTTGTGTTTCAGATCTTATTTTACTGCATTTGTTCAGCCATGTTGTTTCCAGAATTCATTTTGGTGCTTGGAATTCATGTCTGAGGCTTCTTGAACCAATAAAATGATATTTTAAGGCCGTGTTCTGGAGTTCCAATATGCACAAAGCTTTTAATGAAATGAGAGTTCTGAACATGGAATGGCTAAATACGAAGGCCCTAAACCACCATATAGTCATATAATTGAGTAATCTGAAAAAGAAAAACATTCGGGGTCCATAATTGTGTGTATATTTAAAATGTCTAATAAAGCCTTCACCATAATATTTTAGATATTGTGAGTGATAAGTGAGTCAAAATCTTCGTAACTAGGGGAACCATAGGAATGGTTTCTGACTTTTTTAACACTACCTAAACAGGTTTATTTGACAGAATTCGAATGTTTTATGAATAGCTGACTGTAAACATGCTTTTGTTCATACGTAACATTTCCCTATCTTTAATAGAAACCAACTGGCTCACGTGTTTGGGACAGTCTCATTTTCCAGAGCAATATTTTTGAAGCCTGGGGTTGTGACCCAAATGTGGGTTGAGAATCTGTTGTCCTGGCCTCAGTTTTCTACGGACCAACCATTTTGTTTTCAGTGGGAGAAAATGTTTCTCTCCTTTATATTTGTGATGATAACATTCCAATGTAAATAGCTGCATTAATTAGCCTATTAATTAGCTGTAACTGTATCTCACTAGGGAATATGCAAGTCATCAAATTTTCAATAAGAATGTATAAATTACAGGTTTAGAAATTTTAAGTGTGAAATTATCACATTTGTATGAATATAAATACCTACTTTGTCCATAATATAGCATAGGCATTTTTTAGTTTTGTGAGGTTTCTTTTACTGAAGCAATATTAAGATTTCTGTCATAAGTTCACAAAAGGAGTTGCAGATATGAAGCCATGGAAGAAAGAAATTGAATAGTTTAGTAGTCACAGAAATAAAATTTTGGTGGCAGGTGGAATAAAATTGGGAGCCCTTGCTCTGGTGGTTAGCCTAACAAGTAGATAAGCAATGTTACTACTTAGTATTAATGGAAATTCCTTTTCATTTCACTAAATAGTAGCCCGTATTTATGCAACTGGAGGTTTGAATTCAACCTCTTGACTCATGTTTGTAGTTTAGCTGGTGCTGATGATTAGCTGTGGCTTAATGGTGAATTTCAGTACATTTTTGTCTTAACTTTTTTCTGTGTTAAACATTCAAATTCCATGCTTCTTGTGCATAGGGAAATCAAGGTGCACAATTAGTGGGTAGCACAGTAAGAGAGTTCACTTTTTGTATTTTTCTAAGTCGGGACTTTTTCATATACACTGATGATTAGGCTTAATGGGATTCAATTTTATTTTTATATATATATAATTTTGATATTGATTATTTTAAAGCATTTTTTCAAATTTTATCCCATTTAATTTTCACAGCTGTGGAAAAAGATGGGTTTTCAATTTTTGCCTGAGTTATATTAATTTCAATTTTCAAAATTGTGGGGAATTATGGGGATGTGTCAGACAATGGGGGGGGGGTGTCAGACAATTATTTAATGACACTAGATTCTGAGATTAAAAATATTAAACCTTTATAACCATTACAAAACAAATTGTCAACATCACAAGTCAAAATGTACCAAGTAAATATCCTTAAGCACTAATAAGTTCTCAAACAGCATTTTTCTAACATTGCCTATCTGTAAACGTTGATTGTCATCGATGAAAATATGTTTTCATTGTTTCTTATATGTGTGGTGAAATTGATGTTTACCAACATTTACCAATAAAAATCTAAGCCTTCCAACCCCCACTGACAATAAATATCTACTATTGCATCATCTTAATATTTGCAGTGCGGCCATTTTCCATAAAACAAAATGGACCCAAGGATTAAGCAAGCTCTATTCTGTACATTTTGCACTCAAGCCCTGTGAATGTCACAATTTGCTGCTGTCTGTGCATCTTGTCAAAGACTTTTCTATTCCCTGAACAAGATCCCTTTAAAATATGAATAGTGCTTGGCCCTCCAAAACGACGACGATGAAGTTGTTCGGGATGTTATAGATTCTCATGATAACACATTGAACTTATGAGAGCGCACTTGCCACTGGGTAACCACCAGTAGCCTGATATAGAGTTGGGTGAGCATCAAGTAGAAACGTGAGAGGTAGCATTATCAGAAGAAAACTCTTTGTGGGAAGGAATGATAGTGTGTGGGAGTAGATAGGGTAGCAGGGCTTAATTTGTGCCAGGGCTGAGCCCCAGCACCTCTAGGCTAGGCAATTCATAGCCCTGGTACTTCTGAGCTTGCTGCATCAGTTATGAAGGTTTTAAAAAAGAGCTTGAGCCCCAGAACCTCTTTCATTACAAATTCAGCACTGGAGGATAGTCACAGAAATAGGGAAGGGTGTCTGAAGAGGATGGAGGAGGAAGTATCTTAGACAGACAGACATAGTTCTCAAAGAGAGAACTTGATCAGAACAGATTGCTCCTGGTCCAAAACATGTTACCTAAGGACCCCTCTCTAGGAGAGCTCATTGCAAGAAGTAGTTTTAGAAACACATTCTAATTGCATTCTTTGTAATTTTCTATCTAGGAAATTGTATTGGATAACTTTGTAAGTTGTGAAAAGTACCAGATTTGTGTGGAATTGATAACTTCTGAAGGTTGCCCACTCATATAATCAGTTACTGTGACTATTTATGTGGTTCTTACTTTTACTGTCTAGTGTTCTTTAAAAAGAAAATGTACTAAGCAACTTTAGAGCTCAATTTCAAAGAAAAAAATACATACAAACTAAATATAATATTAACAAAACATTGTCAAATGAATTTGACAGCACAGACACGTTTTCTCTTGGGGCTTGAATCATCTGAGAAAAACCACCATAGCGAGCATTACACCATTTTGCTGTAAATATTTTGTGCATGAATTATCTTTTGCTGTGTGCTAGATTTTGAGGAAAAAAAACTTTAAAAACTCATATGAATGTCTATTGCCATTTGTGTGGCATTCACATAAAATCCTGCTATCGGCACAATGAAATACTGAGCTTGGTTCTCCAAAAGGCTAGCCAGACTTAGAAAATGGACTGAGATTTATCAAGTCAAATGTTAGCAGCTACCATATTGCTGTATTCCCACATTAACACTAATATTGGCAAAATCTGCCATACCAGCTGTCCACAGATACACTCTAGTGGCACCTTTGTTGTTCCTTACATCTGCAATTATCATTCTAATCCAGTTAACCCTCAAGTACTGTTACTTTTATGTCTTTGGTTTATTTAACAGAAGTGAGCTGGTTTTCTTAATAAGAAAAAGATAAAAAGTATGGTTAAAATAGAAAAATCAAGTAAGTCAGGATTTTCAGATTTTAAACAAGCATGAAGTGGTCTCTAAAAATATTCCCATCAAATATGATGAGCACAAACATTGGGGTAGTGTAGAGAGGTTAGCCTGGGCTCGTCTCTCTTTGGGGTGGCGGGGAACCGCACCGCCTCACTAAACTCGGGAAGATGTCTTGTGAGGAATTAATTCAGCCGTGGGAGTCTTCCTCAGCGGCCTTTGTGAGAGCAGAAACAAACACAGTTAAGCCCAGGCCCTAGGTCAGGGCGGGGCAAGGGTGAGTCAGGCGCTCAGGCCCTCAAGCAGGGGCTGAGTAACAACAGCAGTATATAAACATTAGGCCCAGACCCTAGGTTCCAAGGGCCTGGGTGAGGGGGAGACTGCTACCCGTGAGTTGGGTGGCAGGGGGGACGCAGGCCCACCCACTCCACTGCGTCCCAGCCCGGGGTCCTAGCAGCAGCAGAAGAACCGCTGCTGCATCAGTGGGGGTCCTGGCCGCAAGACACTGACATGGGTTCTGGCAGTGCTGCAGCCAGACTAGGGTCGGCTGCCCCTGGGCTACTTCCAGACTCCCCCTCTTATGGTACCTGGGTCAGGGTGGTGTCCTCAGGGGGGTCCAGCACCATGGGTTCCTCAGGATAGCTGGCAAGGGGCAGGCTTGGTAACTCCTCTGGATAGCTGGCATGGGGCAGGTTGGGCCAGTCCTCGGGTTACCGCAGGCTGCTGGGGTTTCCCAATCGCGAGCTAGGCCGGAGGCATCTGGCCTCTCTGGCGGCTGCTCTCTCAGTGAGCTCTGTGGTCGGGCCTTTATACTTCCGGGGCAACATCTGATTCTCTGGGGGGCGGGCTCAGAGCTCCCTGGCTCCACCCACTCTTGTGTCCAGAGGAACTTGTCTCACTATAGGTAGTTTAATCTTAATTAAAATATCCAGTCATAGTAAATTGAGTCTCTCCCCTTGCTTATATTTTTCCTAAAAATTGTTCTTTCACTAACTAGTTTGTAGGATTGGGGTAATTTACCAGAGTGACTATTGGTGTGATGGCAAGATGGATCTATTAGACCCTTTTTATTTCTAAAGGCTTTTTATGGTTCTCATCACTCTAGTCTCTGAACACCTCACAACATTAATGGAGTTATGCTTGCTATACTGTGAGATAGGGAATTACTACTAAAATTATGGGCAACTGATGCAGAGTTTAATTAAGGGCTTGATCCCGCACTGTTGAAGTCGATGGGAGTTTTGCCTTTGACTATAGCAGGAGCAGAATCAAGCCCTAAGTGACTTGCTTAAGACAACAGGCCAAGCAGGGAAAGAACTCAAAACTCTAGAGTCCCAGTGCAGGGCCTTAACCACAAGGACATCTTGGAAATTCCTGGTTTCTTGTTAGCATTTTTCCCTCTTTGCTTGTAGTGGATTCTTTGCTTTGTTGCACATGTACAACTGCATTGGGGGGTGGGGGGAATGTCTGTCTTTAGTTACATCCATGCAATCCCATATCTGCACATATACTCTTTGCAGAAACCCAGTCTTGAGGGTACACTTTGGACCAATCTGGAAACTTAAGCTGGTGCAGAATGCAGCAACCTCCCTGTGAAATCGTGCTTCTCAATGACAGCACATATCACTTGTGCTCCAAGATCTGCTTCAGTTTGTGGATTGAATTTAAGATGTTGGGTGTGATCTATAAAGATCAAAATGGCTTAGGACCAACTTGAGAGACCACCTCTCTCTTCAGGCCATACTACCACACTGAAATCAGCAGTCACTGAAGCTGCATTCCCCTGGATGGGAAAGTGAGAGTGTTTTCTGTCTATGGTAGCCTCTCAACTCTGAAACTAGCTTCCTCCTGGGTCCAAAATGGCCTAAGTCTGTTGAACATCTGTGACACAGATGCTCATTGGTGGTTCACTACTGTCAGCAACTCTTGTCAGGGCTGGCCTACTCACTACATCTAACACGTTGTCACAATATATTCTGAAAAGGTGGCCTGTAATATGTCATTGGAAAACTAATAATCCATACATCATAATACAGTAACTCCTCACTTAAAGTTGTCCCTTCTAACGTCATTTGCAGGCTGTCAATTGCTGGCAGTTCAGCTGTCCCTTCCCTCACTGCCATGTGCTGCTCCCCGAGACTCCTGCCTGCTTGCGGTGTGGGGGGGAGGGGAAGAAGAGGGGGGCTAATGTCCCTCTGCTCCTGCATCTCGCTTACCCCATCTTCCATAGAGCAGAGGGGACATATGAGGGAGGGAGCTGCTGCTTTAGGCAGAAGCTGTAGCTGCGGGGCTTGCTGGTCTAATTAACAAGGCAGTGTACTTCTAACCCCACTCTTGATACTTAAAAGAGAAATGCGCATCTCTATCTCTGAAACACATCTGTCTCTGTCTACCCTCCCTCCTTTCCTGCTGGCTTGTAGAGTGTGAGAGTTAACCCTTGAGGGCTCAGCCAACTGCTAGTTCATTTAGCAGTAAGGCTTTCCCTGGGAAATATCCCACCCCCTGACTCCTCCTCCTCAACCAAGCTTCACTATCCTCAGCGCTGTGTACCAGTGTTCAATTGTTTGTTTAAAACTTATTGTGTGTGTGTATGTATATATATGTGTATATCGTCTTTTGTCTGGTGAAAAAAATTTCCCTGGAACCTAACCACCTCATTTACATTAATTTTTATGGGGAAATTGGATTAGTTTAACATCATTTCGCTTAAAGTTGCATTTTTCAGGAACATAACTACGTTAAGTGAGGAGTTACTGTATTCTTGCATGACATATGTACAGTCAGCCCACAAAGGATTATACAGAGGTGCTGGAATTATGACTAAAATGTGTTTTAAAACACGCATGTCAAGGAGAGTAGATAAACAATTTTTTTCCAGACAGAGGAATGTGTTTCCGCCTGCTTGAAGGTGTGACTAAAGAAAATCACAATTACATGCCAAGCAAACAAAGCCATCAGGTCAGCAAGTAGGGAGAAAGTGATAACTTAACAATCTCAGTGGGGAATGAAGACTGCAGCCCCAGGAATCCTTCTCTCATCTTGAAGTAGGGTCGATGAACTTTGAGAGAGAATTTTCAAAGGTTCACTGGACTATAAAGAGAGACGCAGAGAGCTGCTGAGTTCTCCTTCACCTGAGGAGACAAGGAAACCCAGAGCCTTAAACTCTGTGGGGATCCTGACTAAAGGTCTACTCAGCCATTGCTGTAAAAGCAGTGGCGTAGCCAGGTTTAGAGCACAAGGGGAGCGGAGCTAAAAAAAAAAGGCGCCGGGAGCAAAAAGCGTCGGGAGGAAAAAAAGGCGCCGGGAGCAAAAAAAATGCTCTGCTCTGGCTGCAGCATAGGAGCAAAAGGCGTCGGGAGCAAAAAAAGGTGCCGGGAGCAAAAAAAAAAAGCTCCGCTCTGGCTGCGGCGTAGGAGCAAAAGGCGTCGGAGCACAAAAAAGGCGCCGCTTCTGCTCAGTGGGGGAGCGGCCATTCCCCCTGCCCCCACCTGGCTACGCTACTGTGCAAAAGGAAGATTGGTGAGGAAACCACCTTGAACAAAGACAGTAGCTTGTTAAATTTGGTCTTAGCCATTAGAAAACCATTTTTACTTTTGTTTGTAACCTTTTCTGTCTTTATCCCTTATACTTGAACTCACTAATATTTTGGTTAAATAAACTTGTTTTACTTTTCATCTAAACAAGCCAAGTACTTTGAGTGAATAGAAGTGATGGTTTAATTCCAGTCAAGGTAGCAGATCTTTTTCAGCAGTACTACCACCTAGCCAGTTGTTCCCCATTTTGTAGTTGTGTATTTGATTTTTCCTTCCTAAGTGAAGTATTTTGCACTTATCTTTATTGAATTTCATCTTGTTATTACAGACCAATTCTCCAATTTGTCAAGGTCCTTTTGAATTTTGATCCTGTCCTCCAATGTGTTTGCAACCTCTCCCAGCTTGGTGTCTGTCACGGAGTATAGGGGAGTCCGGCCCTGCACCCCTCTTCCCCGGATTCACTGGGAGTCTCAGCCAGCCAGTAGAACAGAAGGTTTATTAGAGATGCCAGGAACACAGTCCAACCAGAGCTTGTCAGTACATCCAGGACCCCTCAGTCAGGTCCTTCTGGGGGGCAGGGAGCTTAGACCCCAGCCTGGGGCTCCCTGCATTTCGCCCCACAGCTCCAAATGGGGCAGGGAGGCCAGACCCTGTCTGCCTCTCTCCCCTCTTCTCCGGCCCAGCCAGCTCCAAACTGAAACTCTCCAGCCCCTCCTCCCCCTTTGTCTGCTTCCCGGGCCAGGAGGTCACCTGATCCCTTTGTTCCCACACCTTCAGCTCATACCTTTGCTGGGGGAAGGGCCGGGCCATCTGTTGCCAGGAGACAGAGCCATTCTCTGTGTCCAGGCCTCTGCCTTCTAGGGCTTTGTAACAATCATGCACCGTTGTCCCACCACCTAGATACTCAAGCCCTGCATAGGGGAAACCGAGGCACCCACACAGTACTCAGGGAAACCTTAACAACAGTCCTAGTTCGTCACAGTGTCATCTGCAGATTTTACAAGCATATTCTCCGCTCCATAATCCAAGTCATTCATGAAAATATTGAACCCAGGACTGATGCCTGAGGGACCCCACTAGATACACCCTCCCAGTTTGACAGCGAACCCTTGATAACTATTCCTTTTGAGTACAGTCTTTCAACTAGTTGTGCACCCACCTTATAGTACTTTTCCTCTAGACCACATTTCCCAAATTTGCTTACAAGAATGTCATATGGGCCAAATTCTTCTGAGTTTCAACTGTGTAAATCAACTGAAGTCAACTGACTTACTCCAGGTTAACACTCTAGTAAGACAGAGCAGAATTTGGCCCCGTGTATCCCTCCTCCATTTTTTTCAAATATATACTCTCTTACTTTTTATTGCATTTTATGTACATCTTCCCAGAAATCATTTATCAAGTTTTACATTCTGTTAAATGAACAAAAAGGTAAAAGAAACAACCTCCACCAAACAATGAAGGGCGAGAGACTATGATTCACTGGTGTAGAAGGAAAAGCAAGAGATTAAAAAAGCAGAAAAAAGCTATTAATTCAGCATCCAGCAAAGCAGCATCTTTGATTCTTAACAAGGTAATAACGTCTACAGGGGTATATATTGAGGAGTACCAAACAAAATCAGCCATCCAGTGACCGCCAAATGATATTGCTCTACAGATGGTGCCTTCAATACAAATAGCTCAACACATTCAAATATTCGTATTGGAGGCAATGAATCATCTAGCAAACAGAACCATGATAAATAAGAGCTCCCATTCATATAAATTCAGTTATTTCCTCAACCAAGCTGCATTTTCAGCCAAAGGAAATATTTGGATAACAATGTCATGCTGCTAGAAGGAAGGGTGTGGGTAACGCAACAATATTGCCAATTGTCAGCATAGGTCATGAAATAATTGAGTTTCAGAATTCAGTGCCTCAATGCAATTTTTCAGATCTGAAGTATTACCACTCTGTGTAAGCTTTCTAAGGATGTTGGCACCTTGGGCTTAAGTACCTCAATGTCACAAAGAATAAAGATATCTGGACAGCCAACTTATTGCTCATAAAGGAAAACAATTCAGCAAGTGGAAATGGAACACTGAAGTGATATTCTCAGTAAGCATAGTATGGTTTGAGTAATTTTTAATATGAAAGTTTTCTTTGAGCATAAAGCCATCTCACTAACGTTGTTCATGTCCCTTCATTTCTCCTGTTCAATGTAAAATTTGAGAAGAAATGTTTGAAAGTCTAGAGATTTTCTAAACGACATCTATTTGTCAGCAACATAAACAAAAAACGTTGTGTTAGGAATAAGATTAGAATAGACATTCCTATGCCATGGGTTACTCTTTCGTAAGCTCTGACTTAGGCCTTGGCTACACTTGCACGTTATACTGCAATAAAGCCTCCCAGAGTACTCTACCTCATTCCCCATCCACACTGGCAAGGCACGTAGAGCGCTCTGACACCCTGGCTGGAGCTCTCCTGGTACTCCACCTCCACGAGAGGGATAACGGCAGTTGCATATTGGCTGAGATGCGCCAGGGTCAGTGTGAACAAGGAGTTAAGTTACTGCGCTCTGATTGACCTCTGGAAACGTCCCATAATCCTCTTAAGCCAAGTGGTCACTCTTTCCTTTGTTGTGAAATCATTGCATGAATGTGGAAGTGCCTTTTCGAAGCTCCGTTTCAGACAGCGGCTGCTTATCTGATCCGACAAACATTTACTCTTTGCTTTGCGTGAGTGAGAGGCAGGAGGGCTCGGGGAGGCTGAACTTACAAGACAGCATACTGACACACTCTCAGCACTCCAAAACCCACTCTCTCTCCCCCCACATACACACAACACACTCCACCTCATCCCACTCATTTGAAAAGCATGTTGCAGCCACTCGAACGCCCGCTCCCAATGCCGCTGCAAGTACTGCAAATGTGGCCATGCCAGCGCGCTTGCAGCTGTCAGCGTGGACAGACTGGAGCGCTTTCCCTAGTGTGCTCTCCGAAGGTTGTTTTAACCTTATAGCACTCTACAGCTGCAAGTGTAACCATACCCTTACTCTTTTTAAATAAATCATGTTGAATTCACTTGCACTTTTTACGCATGGCACCATGGAACCTCATGAGCATGTTTGCTCTGCACTCTGTGTTCTTATTAGACATGTGAGGGCAAATAGGAAACTCCCAATAGTATTGTGTGAGTCAATAGTAGTAATGTTAATTTGATTGGTCACTATCATAGACTGTGTGATGACATTGGATAATCAGTACAATGGCAAATGTGCCAAACCAGCATTATATATTTCTTAATTGACTGATTCTGCTTTGGTCATCAGTACAGTTCATAGTTAATTTTTTTATCTGCGAGATAAGAACAAGGAGAAATTTCAAGAGGTTTATCCATTTTTATACTCTTTCCCCTTAATTTCTTCTTTCTCTCTGGCCATTCTCCAAATCTTTTAGCTTCAGAGCTAATCTGAGAGGACAAAGAGCATATTTGTAGAATTATGATATGTGGATTTGGAGTAACTTTTAAATGTAGCTGAGTTTGGGACTTCTATTCTCCTTGATCCTTGCCTTGACCTTACACAAATTAAATGAAATCTTCCAGAGTTTTAAATTTTCATTAAAAATGAATACAAACAGAAAAGCATAGACAAGTTTGTTACAATTTGAAAGCGCACACGTGTACGTTTTTTCAATTGAGCAACCAATAAAATCAGTCATGAAACACATCTCAGAATTCTTCTAATAGTCCTTCAGTCTATAATTCAGGAAGGCACAGGACAGGGGTGAAATTTCCCAATTTATTCTTTCCTTTGGGAATCTTCTGTCTTAACCTGCTCATTATTCAGAGAATAATTTGCATAATGCCTTTTGTTTCTGCAAACATTCTTGCCAGCAAAGTCACTAGAATGTATATGAAGAGCAAATACAAAATGGGGCCTGAACACAGCTGAAGTTAATTCACAAAGCTTGAACAAAAATCAGTTGAATTTTTGTTGCAGTGTTTGCTCACCTCTATTAAAGCCTGATCCAAAATCCATTGAAGTCAATGGAAACACTCCTAGTACTAGCAGTCATCTTAAACTGACTTTTGCAAACAAGGTTAAAAGTCCAGCTTTATGCCTAGTAATAACAGTCGTCATGAGGAAGATTCCTTTATGGTTCTGATTCATGCTACATGTCTGAAGCTTACAAAATATTAAGATCATTGTTTTTCTTCTGAATCTTCCTCCTGGAAAAACAACTCTCCTCCAATCACTATCTGCCATCCCTATCCCTGAATACTGCTTAATCTCTGAGCTGTTCAGCAGCTACACATGTACTGGCTTGTTGCCAGATTATCTGCACACCAGCCAGCCGTTGCCTATAGTGACAAAAGGGAGTGGAAGGAAAGATAAGGGAAAAAAGGAATTGAGTGGGAAAGTGATAAATATGGAAGAGAAGGGAGAAAAGGTTTCTCGTCATTTTCCCTTTGTTCCTCTAATCCCTTCCCTGATAGTCTCTTCATTCCATTTTTCCATTTCACTTATTTCATGTTCTCCTCTTCCTCCTCCCCTCCACTAAGATGTTTGACTTATTTTGAAGTCCCCCACTCTGCCCTCATTTTCCCTTTGAGCCTGAATGAGGGTGAATAAGCAGTCCTGGATGCAATGCTGCTTCTTGGTAGCAGACAGAAGCTGGCAGTACAAGATGCTGATTCAGCGCATGGGAAGACCTATGGATTTAGTACTATGGCATAACTTTATCACCAGCATGCTAAGGAACTGTCAGTGTGTGCCATTAGGGTTGAGCTGGAGGGACATTTCTCATTAATCCTCCTCCCACCTGAATCCAATCCTAAAACAACCCTTTTCAATTTCCAGCATGCAGATTTTTTTTTAAATTAGGGTGTACATTATAATTTCCTATGAATCAGATTTGGTTAACTAAAAAACAGGCTGTGAATTATCTCTGTCTGTATTAAAGGATTCTGTGGCAAGATACAATCCTTTTTTAATTGCATCTCTTGATATATAGGTAAGGAGATGGGTCATTTTAATTTTATTTATGGATTTATTAGCTTTGGATGCACAGCAGAGAGGACGTTGGGAAAGGCAATATCCAAGCTGTATTGAGGCATTGATCCCTCGTTTTGCAGTTCAGACTTTGCACTTTACACATGCCTTTTCCTTGTTATATAATGTGAGATTACATAATGGAAAACTGTAATTTACATAATCATTAACCATGTTATACCGTAGCTACAACTGGTGAATCGTTATCAAATGCCTGGAGTTAGAAAGGGTGCATGTACGTGCTGGAAACGGATTGTTTGCTCGTGATTCATGAGTAACGTTGAGGATAAATGGTAGATTTTTGTCAAATGTCTTCAAACATCTCTGAAAATAGAATCAAATGAGACAGGCAATTCCTTAAATAGTTAGTATATTACATCTAAACTGCATAACCACTTGCAATCTATTTTTTGTTATTGCCTCAGTTGGGGCCTGTTTCTGCATTCTTGTGGTAAGAAATGATCACTTCCATGAGTGCTGCATTGAAATCAGTGAATGTATGTGCTGTTCATTGAGTGAGGATTGTAGGGTTTGGCCATTGTGACATTAACACTTGTGTTTCATTGTAGCCTACATTGTGACTTGCCTCTGTGAGAGGCATTAGAGTCTGTGTACAATTGAGGAACTAAGTTCTCTGACTAGCAGGGCTGGCTCCAGGCACCAGCTTTCCAAGCTGGTGCTTGGGGCGGCATCGAGAATGGGGCGGCAGTCCGAGTCCCGCGGCGGCAATTCGGCGGCAGGTCCACTCTTCCTGCCGCCAAATTGCCACCGCGGGACTTGGACTGCCTCCCCATTCTCGCCTGCCACGGCGGCAATGGGGTGGCAGGTCCGCCGCTTCCCTTGCCGCTGCGGACTGGGACTGCCTGCATCGGGGGCGGGGCCCCACTCCTGACGCAGGCAGACGTAGTGGGGCCCTGCCCCTGATGCAAGCAGATATAGCGGGGCCCCGCCCCTGATGCAAGCAGATATAGCGGGGCCCCGCCCCTGATGCAAGCAGGTGTTGGGGGTGGGGCCGCGGCAACTGCTTGGAGCGGCAAAATGGTGAGAGCCACTCCTGCTGACTAGGGCAACATTTTCCCTGAAAGTGGAAATAGTTTCTCCCTGATGTTCCTCCCTGTTTCCCCAGGTGATGCAGTGGTGAGTGAGAGAGAACAAAGAAACTCAAGGGGAGAGCAGAGTCCTTTTTTTTAAGGTACCAAGAGAGGCAGAGCTCAGAGGGAGCTCACTGCAGCCTCCCTCTTTTTCAGCTGTTGTTCTCTGCTGTGGGAGGGAAGAAAAGAGGCAGCACAGCCTCTGAAAGGTTCCAGAGTACAAAGTGTCTTCTGTGTCTTGAACCTGACCCACAGTTCTTGCTAGCCTATTGAAAAAGAAGAACTCACCGCTCTGACTCTGAACACTGTTTTGACTGCTGTTTCTAGTAGAAGACAACTACCTGCTATGGTTCAAGGGTCAAGTATTGACCCAAATGTGGCTCTTCCTGCATGTGCACAGGAAAGGGTGACAGGATAGAGAGCCTCTGAATTTGTACAGGACTCAGACAGAGTGTTAGTGCTCCTTGCGTATAAGGAGGGGCTGGCTAGCACCACTTGTAACACACTAAGCCTCAAACAGTGTCCACCTGAGTTGGAATCATAGTCAGTGCCTTGAATCCACATTGCTAGTCACCTGCTGGTGTCTGACACCAGCCAGAAGGTGTAGAGAAAGGGGATGACTGGTTATACCCTTTTAAAAAAAAGTAAGCACTGTGAGATCACACTTGCCCCAGCTTCCATGCACCCCTAGAGCATTTTGTCTGTATCTCTGCTTAATAAGCCAAAAGCGACAAGTGGCTTCTACTTAGCCATCTCACTTCTGCAGGCCCCTCCCCACATAGTGCAGCTACTCTGCTTACAGCTGTGATTAGTGCGCACAGGTTCCCCCTGCCCACCCCAAATGTCTTTCTCGGACCTCCTGGAGGTGCAGTATTTAGTGAAGTTGTGATGATACTGAAATACAAGACTATACCGCAGAGGTCATCATAGTTGTTGATGGGATCTATTTTATTTTGTTAAAGAGATTTCTCTTTGAGAATTGTATTATATTTGTCAAAAAATATGCATTAGTAAATGTGGTGATAGCTCCCAGCCCTGGAGTGGCAGAAGAGGGTCTGCATAACCTCCCCCTACCCCATCTCCCACTCTGATTCTGTGAAAAAGACTTCTCTGAGACAGATGGCTGTGGGACACCATCTAACGGTCCATTCTCTGTGTGTACTCTCTCCCCACTTCCCTCAACCACTACACAAATAGGGATTATGTTACATAATGCTATGCCATAATAATCTTTTGAAAACCAGAATGATGGGCTGCATTGGTTATTACCTGATCTTATAAAACATGTTTTATCTATCTAAGAAGTAATCTTTTCACTTAAAGGCAATGGTGTAATGGAAATTTTGTGACATGGGGTTTTTGTTTGTTTGTTTGTGTTTAATTTTGCTAGCTCTTGCTCATTCTCCTTGAGAAGCTGGGGCATGAGATCAGGTATAAAGTTGAAAGAGCTAAATGACTTCATAGTGTATCACCATTTCAAGATGAATAAGCATTCAGGAAGACAGCCTGAGGCAAGGGGGAATTGATGTGATATTTGAAAAGCTTGGCTTTATAGTTCATAGGAAAATCTCTCTGCGGGAGCATGCCCAGTGCTGACAGTTTTGCCATAGGGTTCCGATAGATCAAGTAGTATGAGAACTCTGCAGCTGGTAAAAGTGGGAAAAATACAAAACCACAATTTTTATAATGATTGAATGTGGATATGTCATTGCAGCAAGACTTCCAGGGTCTGTGGAGCTAGGACATAGTACAAAGGCTTAAGGAGAAGGCTGTCTGCTCAGAAAGCCTGACTGTTTCAATTACCAGTGCTGACCTAGCCAATCCTACAAATCCAGAGGGGAAAAAAAATCACTTCATGAAACTCCATGGGAATAGGCCTAATAAGGTACCCTTTCCTGAGGCAAATCTCCTGCTGAAGTCACTAAGTTTTTTGTGTGACTAGGGAGCGCAGAGTTGGACCTAAAGAGTAAGGGAAAAGTCCAAATGTTGTCTGAAATGGTGACCTCGGATTTAATCACAGTCACAACCACAATACAGTTGTCCATAATTTGTTTTCAATGGGGGTTTTCTACTGAGTTGCATTCACAGCTCTGTGGAAAACTTGCATAATACTTCCTTCTAGATGTACTATGTTCCTAATTTTAAGGAGCACTGAGAACCTCGAGCCCTATTATAACTTAACCCCGCCACCAGCTCTCATCTTTTCGTTGGTCCTGTTAGCATCTCCCTAGGTGTTTACCTGCTGCTTTTGCCCATAACTTGTTTACAGAGATGAAAGTTGAGGGGTGAAAGATTAGGCTCCAGAACCTCTCTAGCCTCCTGTACCTCTCTTGTTTGAGGATGCAGGGTGTCTTTTTTGTCTTGAGGATGCACTGAGAAAACCTTCTCCCCCACAACAGCAGATTTATGAATAACAAGGTTTACTGAAAACAGAAAATGGAGTAAAAACAAAAAAATAGTTGACGTAGCATACCTGGATTTACACTTCACTTTAAACTAAACTAGGCAAGTCAGTTTTAGTTGATGGAAAAGAAATGCAAATGCTTGTGCATTCCAAAAATCAATGTGTGATTCTGGCCCCAGTGTTGGACTTCTAGCAGTCCCTAAAGAGAGGTCCTCCTCTGTTACAAAGTTCAGAGCTCTCTCTTTTTTTCTCCTGTCCTTCCCTTACTCTGGGTCTCTTTCCTTTCCAGACAGCAGTCATCCATCTAGAGCAGCCATGGTCATTCTCCAAACAGATTTTCCCCTATTACCTACCGTACCGTCAAGGTTTTTCATTTTCTTCTTTGTCTATTCACTACCTAAAAGATGATCCCTTGAGTTACAGTGGCTTTTAATACCTGCCTTTCACATGCATATTGACCCTCTTTAGCAACTGCATTTCTGAGATTTGCCCATCAAGTAAAATGGTTTCTCATGGGCCATACAATGTGTTCATTTGAGGAAGGTAGTTTCATCTGTTTGGGTGGAGCTTTTCTTAAGATGAATCTCTTCTTTGGGCATGTCTACACTACAGACGTTTGCTAACGCAGTTAGTACATCATTTGTGCATACTTGGCTCCTTGCATCAGCACTGCATGTATCACCAGGTGTTTTTGTTGCACAGTGCGTGCACCATGGGTAGGTATCCCAGTGTGCAATTCATCACCATCCAGAACACTGTCTTTTGGGAAGTTTTTTGGCAATGCATGGTGGGGAAGAATTGAATCATTCAGGGGTGACTGGGACTCCGGGGTCACGTTCCCATCATGCATCATATTCACCCCATAATGCTATCTCCATCCCATAAATTTTTGCACCTATTTTGAAAATCCTAAGAAGCCATGTGTGACTTGTTGCTGTCTGCCACCTCTGACAGAAACATGGAAGTTTCACAGCTCTACATTATTGTCAAAAACATTGTGGGCAAGAATGCAATGATCCTCTGGTATCTGTAGCGTCGTAAGCAGAGCCACTGGAAACATGACAGTTTCCTGGAGTCTGATTGCTGGGGACATAGTTCAAGATTGTTGGTGGCATTCTTTGAGCAGTTGCAAATGGTTGAGTGCCATTTGTGGGCCTGAAAAATGAACACTGACTGGTGAGATTGCATTGTAATGCAGGCTTCGAATGACGAGCAGTGGCTGCAAAACTGTCGTATGCGCTAGGTCACATTCATGGATGTGTGTGCAGCGCTCGCCCCAGACTTCCAGTACAGACACACTAGAATAAGAGTTGCACTGACAGTGGAGAAGCAAGTGGTGATCACGCTGTGGACTTGCAGTGCCAGATTGCTATTGGTCAGCAGGAAATAATTTTGGAGTTGGAAAATCCAACTGTGAGGGACATGATGGATTTGCAGCAATGTGGGTCCCAAACTGCAGTGGAGTGATAGATGGCACGCATGTCCCTATTTTGGCACCAGACTGCCTTACCACAGAGTACATCAACAGAAAAGGCTATTTTTAAGGTTATGCAAGTGCTGGTGGATCTCTGGGGACATTTCACCAACAGTATTGTCTGGTCAGGGAAGGTGCATGACACTGGCATCTTTAAGAGCACAGGACTGTTCAGAAATCTACAAGCAGGGATTTTTTTCCCCAACAGGCAGATTACCAGTGGTGGTGGTGGTGAAATGCCAATAGTGATCCTGAGGGACCCAGCCTGCTTGGTGCAACAGCACCAAGGAAAGATTCAATTACTGGTGCTGTTGCAATAGGCTGGTATACGGTATCATGAGCCAGGGGAGTACGGGGTAGGCTCAGCAGATGCAGGATGACAGTTGAATATGCTTTTGGGAGGCTGAAGGGATGCTGGCATGTTTACCACAAGCTTGGATCCCAGTGAGAAAATTATCCAAATGGTTATAGCTGTCTGCTGTGTACTGCATAACACCTGTGAAGCAAAGGGGGAAAAGTTGCCACCAGGCTGGAGGTGGAGCGGCTGTCTGCTGAGTTTGAACATCAGATACAAGGGCTATCAGAAGAGCTTAATGTGGACCTATGCAGCTCAGAGAGGCTTTGAAAGAGGACATTAACAGCTAGCCCCAGCAATACATTGTGGTGTACTATATGCTTTATTGAGCTCTGCAGTTAGAGGGCCTGTTAGGAACCGAGTGATGCTTGGTGCACATCTAAGAATGTAACTGTGCCAGTGAATCTATTAATGTGCAGGGAGGTGCTGAAATTGAGTTCTCCATGGACTTCAAAGGGAAGCAAGTCCAGAATTGTTGAACCTAGGTCCACAAAAACAGCTATTGAGAATAGGGTAATGGCCTTTAACACTGGCATCATTTTCCACAGGGTGAGGGTGATTTTAGCTGGTATCTCACTCCTGAGGGTAACAAAGTCACAGAGAGCACAGCTGTTGTTGGCATCCCAAAGTCATTCTGGCCCATATACTGCTAGCTTGTGTACTGCAATGGTGCCTGCTGAAGTTATCACCAACTGGTGTGGGAAAGTGTCTTACCACAGAGGAAGAAATAAGGCTGCCATCCCTAGGAGCCTTCAGGAGAGGATTGCAGAGTGCCTCCTTGGAAGTTTCATCAAGATCTCACTTTGTTCATAAACAAACTGCTCTGCCCATCTCCCCCCTCACTCATTTCCTACCCCCACCCCCTGGCCTAACTCTATAGGGGAATGAAAAGCTGATAACTTTACCTCTCTTTACTCGTACTAGAAGAGGTAGTGGTACAACAAATTCATGAAATGTCTATAGCTGTGTCCTGCTAAGTTGGAGGTGGTGTTGTTGTAATGGGAAATACATTTATACACTTACCTGAAGCTCCTTCCCCTGCATCAGGCTCATCCATGCTCAGCTGCCAGGACTGACTAGATTGTGGAGTCTCAAATGGGTCCTGACTTGTAGCATAGCTGGACCCCTCAGTCACATGTCCCCCCTCATCATCCTCTTCCTCACTGTTCATGTCAGGGGTCTGTGACTCCGAGTCCTCAAAAGTAGCCACAGTGGTCTTGCAGGGTGATGGAGCCTCCATCAAATATGGCAAGCAGCTCATTGTAAAAGTGACAGGTCTGCAGCTCAGCATCGGATCAACCGTTGGCTTCCCTGGCCTTCTGATATGCCTGCCTCAGTTCCTTCTCTTTCACAGAGCACTGCTGCTGATCCCTGTCATACCCCTTCTTCTGCATCCTACATACAATTTGCTTGTCAATGTCCACATTTCTATGGCTGGTCCATAGCTGTGCTTGCACAGCCTTTTCTTCCCACATGCCCAGGAGATCCAATATCTCCTGTCTACTTCAGAGCGTGTGTGTGGTCTGGTGGGCAGTTGTTCACAACAATGGAGAGCTGGTAGGTGTGCTCGCCAAACTGGGCAATCAGGAAAAGGAATTGCAAAAATTTTCAGGACTTTGCAGAGGAAGGGAGAGGGGCTTCCAGTCTCCATGACCAATGGGCAGTGAAATTCACAATTGTGACCAGAGTGGTCAGTGTTGGGCATTGTGGGACAGCTGCTGGAGGACTGTCAAGATCGACATAACAATGTTGACATTCGTGCTGCATTGACCTCAATACATGGATCAACACTGCTTGGGAGGTGGTTACTATATCGGTGTAATGGAAAGCTTACATTGGTGGGAGACAAATTTAAGTGTAAACACATGCACAACTAAGTTGATGCAAAGCGGCTTACATTGACCTAACTTTGTAGTGTAGATCAGGCCGCCCTGATGCTCCTTGGTTTTCAGATATTTTTATTGGCTGATATTTAATCATACTCAAATTCTTTCAAAGGAAAAATAAATGCATGCAATATGTTCTGTAATACTGTCTATGAACAAAACTCTAGCAATGTGTCATCATTCTCAGGAGATAGCTCATTAGTTGAATGTAAACAGCCTGCACATCCTCCTCCTCTGTTTTTATTCCCAGCATCTACTATAAATGCCATATAAATTGCGTCTTTTACATTATTTATTACATTGACATCTTCATTTGTGTAAGTTTTCATAACAGATTTAATTTGACTGAATTGGTCTGTATCTGTTTATTTATTTCTGATTATATAGTAGTTGCCAATTTTTAGCTTTTTCATGATCTTGCCAGTTCCCTGTGGGTCAATTGTTCTGCTCATAAATAAATAACTCCTGCACTGGTTCTTTTTTCACTGCTTGCTCATGTCGATTCCATTCTAGGTGTGCGTGCATCCACATGCGCGGTTGTTGGAGATTTTTGCCTTAACGGTATCCATAGGGCCAGTGCTGGTATATCAGGTGCCGCCGGCCCTATGCCCTCTCAGTTCTTTCTTACCGCCCATGGTAGTTAGAGCACTTTTCCTTGCTTAGCAAGGGCTAGCAGTTTTCATCTTTGGTCTTCGTGCCTTAGGGTCTTGTGTATATAATTAATTCTTTAGTAGTAGGTGTTAAGTGGTTCCATGGTCAGGAGTGCTGATGTATGGCTTCCTGACAGTGCTGTTGATTCACAGGGTCCTTGTGAAAGTCAAGCAAGACAGAGCAAAGATTATCCTGGTAGCCCTCGCATGGCCTCGCCAGCACTGGTTTGGCATGTTGCTGAGTCTTTCGGCAGCTGCCCCGCTACAGCTGCTTCTTCGGCCGGATCTGCTGTCCCAGAACTACGGCAGTCTGTTGCACCTGAACCTGGTGGCACTGCACTTGATGGTCTGGCTACTGCATGGCTAAGCGCGAACAAATGAACATGCTCGACCCCATGTTCAGCAGGTCTTTCTGGGCAGCAGGAAACTCTACACCAGGGTGACCTACCTGGCGAAGTGAGAGAGGTTCGTGTTGGGCCTTGGAGTGGTGTATTCAGGCCTCGGAGGCCTAGCTGCAGGACATCCTGGATTATTTGCTGCACCTCAAGCTCCAAAACTTGTCCCTCTCTTCGACCAAGGTCCACCTGGCCGCCATTTTGGTGTTCCATCCTCCTTACCAAGGCAGTTCTATCTTCACCCTCCATATGATGGCACGGTTTTTGAAGGGTCTGGAGCGTCTCTATCTGCACGTCCAAAACCCAGTTTCCCTCCCCCCCCCCCCCCCGGACCTGAATCTTGTGCTGTCAAGGCCCATGGGATCTCCCTTTGAACCTTTGGCTTCCTGCTCTCTCCTGCTTCTTTCATTGAATGTTTCGTTCCTGGTCATGATAACATTGGCCTGCAGGATGTCCAATATCAGGGCACTCACCTCGGAGCTTCCCTATACGGTCTTCTACAAGGACAAGGTCCAGCTGTGCCCACACCCAGCGTTTCTGCCTTAGGTCATTTCCCAGTTTCATACTGACCAAGACACATACTTAACAGTCTTCTTTCCAAAGCCTCATGCGTCAGATGAGGAATGTGGACTACACACCCTGGACATCCGGAGGGCACTGGCCTTCTACATAGATGGAAGGAAGCCGTTTCGTAAGTCAACGCAGTTGTTCATTGCAGTGGCAGACAGGATGAAAGGTCGCCCAGTGTCTGCTCAGAGGATCTCGTCCTGGATCACGGCCTGTATTCGCTACTGCTATGAGCTGGTGAAGGCGCCTCTGCCGGCGATTGTGATGGTACACTCGACTAGGGTACAGGCATTATTGGCAGCCTTCCTCGCACAGGTACCGATCCAAGAGATCTGTCGGGCCACTACCTGGTCATCCATCTACACGTTCGCTTCTCATTATGCACTGACCCAGCAAGATCGAGACGACACTGGCTTTGTCAGAGCAGTGCTGAAAGACTGTGAACTATGACCCCAGCTTGATACTGCTTGTGAGTCACCTAGAATGGAATTGGCATGAGAAAACACTCAAAGGAGCAAAAACAATTACCAACCTTTTCGTAACTGTTGTTCTTTGAGATGTGTTGCTCATGTCCATTCCATTACCCACCCTCTGTCGGAGTTGTCGGCAAGAAGGAACCAAGAGGGCGTAGGGCCAGCGGCACCTGATATACTAACACATGAGCATGGCACTCAAGGGGGCACCACAGCCGGCCCTATGGATACCGCTAAAGCAAAAATTTCCGATGACCGTGCACATGGGCACACGTACACCTAGTATGGAATGGACATGAGCAACACAGCTCGAAGAACAACAGTTATGAAAAGGTGGGTAACTGTTTTTATGGAAATCTAGTCTCATCATAATTTTTAAGGTTTTGTCATTTACCTCTTTAGCATAATCAATGTATAGCAAATTGAGGAATATACCATTGCATTTCTGAATGTTGACCAAATTATTACATTTCATGACTATCTAGATAATGTATCTGTTTCTTAGATGATTATGTGTACTTCCTTCCCATAAAAAGAATATCATCCCAATGAACAGCAAAACTCTGAATGTTGCAGAACCATGTTTTAGGGTACAGAGAACCCCCACTTATCAAGAGTTGCATTTGTGTTCTGGTGATGATACAAGGTAGAGAATTTCAAAAACAGAGTCTAATTGCTGTCTTTAAATCAGAGGAAAATACAAAATGTAAATTGCATGTTAGAATAGAAAGAAAAAGTACAAATATTAGCAAAGCAATTGCTCTGAGAATGAAATGATGGCTTAATACACTGACAGGTTCTTTAACCATATGTAGGAAACTTGAAATTTCCTTTTTGGCACTTAATTCAAAATGTAGATGCCTCTTTGCTGCACAGGGAATCCAAATCATGATAAACACGGGGTATGACTCTGCCTACGGCAACCAAAAGGAAGGTAGCTCACCCCTTGCAGAAATGAGTTATTCCCAGTACTGAATTATTACCAAGTTAGGGGGTGGTTTTGTCATATGGGGCCAGATGTCCACTACATAGTATCCTGTTCTTTACTATAATTTCACCCAATTTGCCTGGTACTGAAATTAGGTTTTCCGGTCTGTAATTGCTGGGATCACCTCTGGAGCCTTTTTAAAAAAATTGGTGTCATGTTAGCTATCCTCTGTTAGCTATCCTCCAGTCATCTGGTACAGTAGCTGATATGGCCTTATCATCTTTGAATGCTCCTTTAGCACTTCAATCGTTTAGTGGCCCCACTGATTGCTTAGCAGGCTTCCTCCTTCTGATGTACTTAATTTTTTTGCTGTTAATTTTTGAGTCTTTGGCTAGTTGCTCTTCAAATTCTTTTTTGGCCTGCCTAATTATACTTTTAGGCAGTATAATTGCCTAAACTTGACTTGCCAGAGTTTATGCTCCTTTCTGTTTTCAACAATAGGATTTAACTTCAAATTAAATCAGAGGTTAAATGCCTCTGAAAATTGTTAATTAAAATTATTATAAATTAATGGTTGGTTTACTGTCTGGTCCTAACCTTTCCCTATCTAATCAGTTGCCTACATGTGTATGGGTGGTAGGATTGCCATACACTTCCATCATAAAAAAGCACCTATTATAGCACCTGAGGTACAGTACAGATAGCATCTTCTGTTTTCTGATTCTATTTTATTTCCTAATGAAATTGTAATCATGGATCTCATCATGAGCTAATCATAGATCACGAAGGAGCTTTGAATACATGATCGTGAGTTAGCTGAAATCAGTTGATTAAGACCTAGTTAGGAACAAATAGTTGCACAGTATGTCTAATGGTTAGAGCAGAGGAGTCGGAGTCAGGAGGTCTGGGTTCAATCCCTTGCTCTGAAGGCTGTGTCGACATTGAGTTTTCTCTTACCATTTCACTACTACCTGATCAGCTGCCCTCATGGTAGCATTGGTGGTAGTTGTAGTGTGGACAAGGTATCACCGTTTTTACCACTGTTTCATCTAACCCTGCTAAGAGCAAATCTAGATGGCATGATTACAACAATGCTGTAACAACGCTGGCAGCCAACAGCACTTTGTCTACACTGGAGTGCCCACTTGTTGTGATCATTGGAGCTGCACTAGTGTTAATGCAATGGTGGGAGAGATTAAGAAAAAGTAGAATGTAGGCAAGGCCACAGTGTGATCTCAGATAAAGCACTTAACCTCTCTGTGCTTCAATTTATCCGTCATTAAAATGGGGATAATAATTCCTATCTCCCTTACAGGTGTCTTGTAAAGTGCTTTGGAATCTTCAAATGATATAATCATAGGACAGGAAAGGACCTCGAGAGGTCATCTAGTCCAGTCCCCTGCACTCATGACAGGGATAAGTATTATCGGGACCAATGAAAGGGATTACATAAGTACAGTATTATAAAAGAAACTTGGTGCACAGAATTATTAATGGCAGACTAGAACTTTTAAAAATATCTTTGTGGAAGGAGGAAAAGAGGGGAAGGAAAGGTTCTAGAAGGTACTACAAGGGAAACTCAGCAGGAATTTACTATGCTTCAGTGAAAATGAGGAAAATTGAAGATAATTGACCAGTATGGGCTATTCACAAAAATAACCATAAAAATGAATCGCAATAGAAAAGAAAAACTGGAGAGAGCAAAATAGGCTTTTATATGGCAGGAGTTGGGTCCTGAAAGAAAAAAACAAGGGTAGCAAGATGATGATATTTTCTATGGGGGCATTAAGGTGATACATATTAAGTATCTTTGTAACTCCTAAGGGGACAATGCAACAAAATGTTGTTTAACCAAAAAAAACTTTATTTGAAAACTTGGTAATAAGGAGATAAAATTTGGAGCCAGGTCATATTCTTACTAAAGTGAATTTTGCCATTGACTTTAATTTGCCATTGCCATTTTGCCATTGACTTTAATGAGAGCAGGATTAGACCCTTGAATAATGACTTGGTTAAGAAATACATGATGTAATTGTGAATTTCTGGAAAATAGGAAGTCAGAATTACTTAATTAAAAATAAGCACTTGAACAGGCCCTTGTGAAGTGCACCCTAGAGTATCTATAGAATTTTCTAAACAGCTAGTAATTATTTTTTAAAAATCAGAGAATTGGAGAGGCATCAGGGGACTGGCAGAGTGTGAGCATATCACAGGTCTTTAAAAATGGAATAAAGAGTAAATCTGGAAACCACTGTCCTATGAGCATAACTTCCAGGCTGAAAGAAATGGAGTAACTATTTGAAGAAAAAAAAGTACTTGCATAGAGGTGAATAGCATCATGGGACCAGATATAATAGAATAAATCAAGTTAGACAAACTAGATAGCCTTTTTGGTAGTTCTTTTTCATAGACAAAGCTAGAAGATGTACAGAATATAGAGTTACATTTGGACTTCAGTGAGGCATTTGGTACAGTGCTACAGGATAGCCGAAGGGAAATAATCAATCCAGTTGGCCTGGGCAGAAATACGATTCAATGGATCGACAGTGAGTAATTATAAATAAGGCTACGTTTATGTCACGGAGGTCATGGAAGTCACAGAATCCGTAACTTCCAGAGACCGCCATGCAGGACCATCCGTAGGGGGGTGCGGGGCCTGGGACATAAGCGTTGAGTTTCTAATCTGATGGGGGGGTGCTCCCCCCCAGCTCTGCCTAGGTCCTGGCCCCGCCCCCACCTCTTCCTGCCCCCACCCCACCTCTTCCCTGCCCAGTTCCACCCCCTCTCCTGAGCACGCTGCACCCTCGCTCCTCTCCCCTCCCCCCACACCTCCAGCGCCTCCTGACACAGTGAAACATCTGATCTGTGGTAGATGCTGAGAGGGAGGAGGAGGCGCTGATCAGCGGGGCCCGCCAGCAGGCAAGAGGTGCTGAGGGGGTGCAGAGGTTGTGGTAGGGGGTCTTCTCCTCGCCCCTCCTCTTGCCTCACCTCCCCACCTGCCTCCTGGTGGGTCCCCCAAAGCGCGGGGCCCAGAGCGGTCTCCCCATACCCAAGGGATGGCTCTGCCTCCCTGACAAAAAAAAAAATTCTCTGCTTCAGCCCCAGGGGCTGCAGCACTCTGGAGCTGACAGCCAGTGGGGCCCTGGCTGGGTTCCAGTGACAGGCGACAGCAGGCCCCCTGCAAAATTCCAGCAACAGGTGACAGACTTCTGAGGGGGCCCTTACGAAGGTTCCAGCGACAGGTGACAGCCTCTCACGAGGGAAGGGGGATGCGTCAGGCAAGCGGCTGGGGTGTCCCATTTTCTCTTTGGGAAATATGGTCACCCTGCAGCTGCCATGGGCGGATGGGGAACTCCACAGCTCCTGGCCACCATGGAGCCACAACAGCAAAAGTCACAGACAGGTCACAGCTTCCATGAATTTTTGTTTATTACCCGTGACCTATCTATGACTTTTACTAAAAATAACCATGCCAAAATCTTAGCCTTAATTATAAATGGTAGTCCACAATAACCGAGGATAAGCTGTCAGTGGGGTCCTACAAAGATCGATGTATGGTCCTATTTTCTTCAACATCTTCATAAACTATCTGTAGGGTAATGAACTAATTAAATTTGCAATTGACACTAAACTAGGAAGAGTGATAAACAATACAGGGAATATAGAAAAATTATAAAAGGATCTAGAGGTTCTCTAAATATCTAGGATTAATAAAATTAGCTTTAACTTGTGTAAAAGCAAAATAATAAATTTGAGGAATGAGATTTTTAAACAGCAACACAATCTCTTGAGGACTCTGTGTTCATAAGCCAATAAATAGATTACATGGAAATACAAGTATAGGATTTTTGTCTGTGACTGATCTCCTCTTCCTCCAAAGTTTGTTCATGTTTTATAATGGAAAACTGTCCTTCACATCAAAAATTTAAAATGTCAAAAGAAAAGAAGTATATTTAAGTGGCATGAATAAACTGGTAATTAATTTGGCACCTTCCTGTATATCTGAGGTGAGCAGAATGGGTACAGTTTTCTTTTAATTGCTTACAGTGCGCACACTGGGATGGAAATTGGATATCCAGATTACAGAATAGGGGTTCAGTATTTTGTGTCAGGTGTTGTGTATGTCAGTTGAATAAGAGGGCCAGATTAAGTCATACATACTATATAGGTTTGTGACTAGACCCTCTCCCCTAGCCTGAAGCAACACTTCAAGATGTGTGCATCTCAATGGAGAGTTAACTACACATAGGAGTTGAAAGCCCTGCCAACAACCACTTCAGCAGAGGACTCTGTATGTGACCAGCCCACCTACCCAAGTAGGTACACTCTGTCTGCTGGGCTAAGTACTGGGGGGTGCGGGGGCTGCTGTCACCTCTGAGGGAGGGAGATGGAACTCTAGTGCTGCACATCAGGGGAAAGGGTCCCCCACTGCCATTCCTGGAGGAAGAAGGGGGACCCATGCCTATTTGAGTGGAAATAGGTGCTTCTTGCCATTCCAAGCAAGAGAGTAAAAAACATAGGGAGCCTCATGTCATGGCATGTCTAGAGCCTGGGAGTGCCTAGTGTTCATGCTGTTTTGACTGTGGTGTGAAAACAAGACTGTCTCATGCCATAAATTAATTGTACCCAGGCACAGCTTATATTAAGAGGTCTCAAATTTTCTTCTTGTAATGCCATCACCTGTCAAAGTCTCTGGCTTTTACCCTAATCTCAAAGTATTTTGAGATTACATCCCCCACAATCCTTTGGAATGCTATCCCATAAACCACATTGGTAAATGTAACTGCTGCTAAAGATGAAGAATGACTATAAGATAGCAAATATTTATTTCCAGCTAAATAAAATATAATATTTGATTAATATCTCTCTTAGGGTCAGTCCTATATGCAGGATCCTACCCTTTGATGCTTTCCACATTTCTGTGCTTATTTTTTTTTATCCTGCTGAAACAGAAATACCACTCTAAACAGAAAACAAATATAAAATCTCTTTCTTCCACTCCCCTGCAAGCCATCGATGTAGCTTCTCTGCAGTCTCTGCTTCCACAGCCCACTGTGTAATAAATAGATGCCTCTCTTACTTGGGGGCAGGGAAGACCTGGAAACGTGGGGTCATGCCATTGCCTGGAAAGGGATATTTTTTTTAAACTGTAAATGAAACCTGCAAATATGAAAAGGAATTATTTTCTAAATTACAAAAATGCTGTTGCCTCACAGAGCTCTCTGTCCCACTCAGTCTCTGAGTCCACTGAACTCACAGTGGTGTCAACTCTCATGATTTTGTCATGGGTCTCTTGATTATGATTGTTTTCCTTGAAGCCCCAGCTCCTGGAGTCAAGTGGGGGTGTGATGATTTCAGCCTTCATTCTTGAAGAAAAAATAAGTTTCTAGCCCTCATGGCTGTGGAGAACTCTTCAAAATGTGACCCCAGTGTGCCCTAAAGTTTCAAAAAGGAGAAGGTAAATAAAAAGAACAACAAATCTACTATTATTTTTACACAATTACATGATTTTAAAGCCAATCTCATGATTTTTGGTGAGCCTGACTCATGATTTTTGAACATTTGAGGTTGGCAATACTGGTAGTGGTAACCTAGCATATGAAAAGCAGAACATAGTAATGAGGAGGAAGGGGTACACAATCCCATTTCCCCCATGCTTCCTAATCCTTGGATGGGACTGGCTTTTCTGCTAGCAAGCATGTCTGTTGGGGGCATGTGCCCAGATAACAGGAGGGCAGTGTGAATTTCTCTTTTAACTGGAAACCCTACAGGAACATCATTGTGACCCACCTTGAAAGTCATGGCCCCCAGGCTATGAAACAGCAGTGATGATGATTTACCATAGCCAGAAAAAGTGTGTGACATGTCTCACGTTTCCCTGATATACATGACACGTGCTACAAAATGCTGCCTCCACTACTGCATAAAGTTCCAGTGCATAACAGGTACGCTCCCTTGTTCAGCTATATAAATCAATGTTTGGAAATATCCTATTAATCTGTTGCTGAAAATGCTAAAAGCTAGCTAGATTGATGTTGTGGCAAAATCACTGCAAGCTCTTGCAGTCCTAGATTCACAACGCTGTACTGTCTCTAATATTGTACTGCCACTGTCAGCCGTTCCCTTATGTAATGTTGACCCATATTTGTGATATGTGACATTTTTGCTAAACACTGTCTGGGATAATCTGTCATAGAACAAACTTTCTGCTTATATGCTGAGACTTTGTCTTCTTTGACAAACATAAATGTGCTTGAGTGTTACTCCTTATTAGGAAGACAACCACAGCACAGTACTTTCTCAGGTAAGAGAAATATTAAGGAAAGTGCTGTGTGCTTTAAGACACTTTGGGGCAAATTATTCCCTGATGTGATTCCATTAAAGTCACTGGAATGGCCCTGGGGATGAAACTGTCCCCTGGATTTAAAAAAATGCTTTGATGCCCCCTCCTTTTATGGGGCTGACTATTGGCTGTACACTGGCATATATTTTTGAAGTGCCCTCAAAATGCTGCCACAGCCAGATCAAGAGAGTGTGCTCCATGGTTCTGAATAGCAGAGCTGTGGTAGGTTTGGCTGCCCTAATAGTGCACTGAGGTCCACCAGTATTTGTGGCTTAACCATTCTTTTCTTCAAAAAGGCATAATAGTTTTGGTATAAAAACGGATATAAACTGGAGGCTGTTTGCTAAAAGGCAGCTGAGAGGCTAATGGCCTTGGGGGAATTGGAACACACCCAAGGCTGACTGTCCATCTTTTCTCAAAAGTTTTCCTTGGGTAACAGAAAAGGGGGCGGGGAGAGAAGGAAGAAAAGAGCTGTGTGGGAAGGGTAATGAGGTGAGGGAAAATAGGAATTCTCCAGATATTCAAGAACAGGATATACTTCAAATTAACTGTAAATTGTAATACTGTGTTTGGGAACTAGGTAATATGATTGTGGGGGCTGTATAAATGTCTTTCATCACTGTAGAAATGAATTAATAGAGGAGGCGAGATTGAGAGACTAAAAAGCATCAACTTCAAGGAGTGAAAGGAGTTCTTCAGGGTGGTGCAGGATGGAAATATCTGGAGCAATTATATGAAACTGAAGTAAGTAAAACTCAGCCTTGACATCAGGAGAGTTTTGTGCAATATGAACAGTTGCAATAGCATGGAGCAGGAGTGGCCAACTTGCGGCTCCAGAGCCACATGTGGCTCTTCAGAAGTTAATATGCGGCTGGTAGGCACCGACTCTAGGGCTGGAGCTACAGGCGCCAACTTTCCAGTGTGCTGGGGGGTGCTCACTGCTCAACCCCTGGCTCTGCCACAGGCCCTGCCCCCACTCCACCCCTTCCTGCCCCCTCCCCTGAGCCTGCCATGCCCTCGCTCCTCCTTCTCCCCGCCCAGAGTCTCCTTCATGCCACAAAACAGTTGATTGGGAGGTGCAGGAAGGGAGAGGGAGGTGCTGTGAGCGGGGGGGGGGGGGGGGGGGATTGATGGGGGACTGCTGACATATTACTGTGGTTCTTTGGCAATGTACATTGGTAAATTCTGGCTCCTTCTCAGGCTCTGGTTGGCCACCCCTGGCATGGAGCAATGTTCCCTCTATTTTGTTTGTGTATGTGGAATAAATGCCTGCCAGAGCTGAAATTAATAACCAATGAGAGCAGTCTTTCAAGAGTCCCATTCCTTCCCTCTCTTACTCTACCCTCACCCTCATTCAGTCTATATATGCACTTTTCCCTTCTCCTTCTCTATTGACTCATGCTGTCCCTCCACATTCATTTCATATTTTATATTCAATATTGCTTCCCTTCCACTGCTCACTCCCCATTTCACTCTTTTTCCCCTCACACTCGCTCCCTCCTGTCGCTGCTGAATCCCACACATCCCTCACTTTTGGTTTGGGGAAGAAAAAGAGAAGGAGAGAGACAGAAAGAGAGAGGAGGAGTGGGAGGGAGGGATAGGAGCAGGAGAGCACTGCAGAACCTTTTCCCCACATCCTGCATTGGGAGTACCAGATCCCACCATGGGAAGGGCGGACCCAGCTCACAGCACCACTGAAAGTGCTTTTTGAGGAGGGAGCCCCAGAACCACAGCCCCTAAACATGTGGGTCTTGGAAGCAGCTGGGAGGAATGGGGTAACCCCAGAGCCCGGTGGAGAGCAAGTCCCATGCAGTAAGCACCTATCTGTGTATGGAGCTTGCTGACAGGGGGTGCAGCTTACGGTGAACCTTGGGGAAGGACTGGGAGACGGATAAAGTAGATTCGCTTCTAGTCACCATTTCATATCCAGAGGAGTTTGGTATGGGCAAAAGACATGATGATCTGAATGCCGTGTGGTGGCCTATGTGAAATGAGTTGGTGGTCTGAGTCCATATCAGATGAACAATTGTCAGTATTCCAAAACCTATTGCTACAATTCAGAGGATTTCTGAAACTGTCAAAAAGGTGCCAGAAGTAGTTATTGTGATGTGAATTCCTATGTACTAGGAAATGGACTGATATCAACTCATTTGAGGAAGGCTACCAGACAGTAGGTAACCACATTCAGGCACTACCGACCTGATTTTGAATTTAAACCAGCAACCTAGAGGTGAAAAGCTCTATATCCCATTATTAGAGACATCCAGATCTCCAGAATTTTTATTCTTTAATCTGCATTTATTGGCTTTTGTGGCAGAGAGGAGCTGAAATTTTCTAAGCAAAAATGATAACAGTAAATCTAAAAAGATAACAGCTGTAAAAAGTTTAAATGTCAGTAAACTTCTTTCCCTATGGCTTTATGGCCCTATTTTCCACTTCCTTCAATCCTACTTCTTATTCCTGAACTTGTCAATAGACTAACTCACAGAACATCCTCATCTGAGAATATGAAACCTTATTTCCCACAAAATTAGCTTTGGCACACCTAAGGATTTTTCTCATTACCCCAAAAACATATTTCAGCAAAGCAAGAAGGTAGTATATGAGCTTAACAGGCTGGCTTGCCCCTTAGGGGCTGGAGCTAGCTAACTGTAATTACAGAATGAGTCACATCTGGGAGAAATCAGGGTGATTGCCCTATAAAGAATGGCAGGAGGCTACAGTGAAGGAGAGAAGCCCAGGAAACAGGGACGGCTCCAGGCACCAGCCTACAAAGCACGTGCTTGGGGCAGCACCGGGAGGGGGGCGGCACTCAGGGGTTTTTTGTTTGTTTTTTTTATTTTTATTTTTTTTAAAATCCTCTCTCCACCGGCGAGGCCGCGGGCATGCCGCGCTCCCCGCCGGCACCCCGGGGGGGTTGTGTTGGGGGGCGGTGCTTGGGGTTTTGTTTTTGTTTTTGCTTGGGGCTGCAAAAAAGTTAGAGCTGCCCCTGCCAGGAAATTGTAGGGAATATCCCAAAACCAAGGGAGCTGTGACAGAGAGGAGCCCAGGGAGCAGGAGGCTCCTATTGAGAAACAAGGATGGTGTTTGGGACTAGAAGTTTGGGGGCCTAGAGACCAGTACCAGGAGGCTAAGCTCCAGCTAGGAAGAGCCAGGAGGATGGTTTGTGAGAACAGACTGGGACAGAAGAAGAGCTCTGGCTGTGAGAGAAGACACCAGAGCTAAGTATGGACAGTTATATGGTGATGGACTTTATTTTGGAACTCTGAGTATTGTTAAGAACTGGCTTTTGTTATGAAAACAGCCCCATGCAGGCACTGTTACCTGCCTGAAAGCCTATTTGCAGCTGTTCAGAGGCCTGTCAAAAGGGGTAAGGTACCTGCAAAGCCACCCCTGGCTCAGTAAACAAGGAATATGTTAAATGAATTTCTCACCCTTGTGTCTTGCGCTGTAATCTATAATAATCAGTCTGCTCTCTCCATTCTGCCAAACTAGGTATGGACAATACTACTTCCATTGAATTGTTCTAAAATTAAAGGAATAAGAACCGAGGCCACGTCTATACAACAAAATTATGTCAGCCTAAGTTGTGGCGGCTGTATGCATCACTTGTGTATGTGCACACTATACTCCTTGTGTTGGTGGTGCATGTCCTCATCACGAGCATTTGCTTCAATGCAGAGTGAAGTGCAACGTGGTAGTTATCCCACTGTGCAACTCACCACCATCCACCATGGGGTGTATTGACAAGATTTTGCAATGCCTCTTGGAGCCAAAACAAATTTGTGCAGGGATGACTGGTACCATGGGTTAAACTTCCCATAATGCAGTGTTTTCCTTCCCATAATTTCAACTGCAATCCATAATATTTGGTGCCTCTTTTCAAAATGCCTGCAAACCCACGCGTCCCTCCTCACTGTCTGCCCTCTCTGACAGAAGCATGAAGCCTGCACTGCTCCGCACTATTGTAGTGAGTAAGACTATGTTTTAGTCATGGGTATTTTTAGTAAAAGTCATGGATAGGTCACGGGCAATAAATAGAGTCCTGGCCCCATGACCTGTCCATGACTTTTACTAAAAATACCTGTGACTAAATCTTACCTGCTGGGAGGGATGTGCTCCTGAAGACTCCTGCTGCCCCAGCCACCACTGGTCTGGGTGGGGCAGCCCTTCCCGCCCCCCGCTGGTTTGGGCAGGGCAGCCTGCCACTGCTGGTTCAGGTGGGGGATGGCCCGGGGCCCCACCGCTGCCGGTCCGGGTGGGGGCAGCGCAGGGCCATGCGGTCGCCGTTACTGGTCCGGGGGCGGGAGATGGCCTGCGGCCCCACTGCCACTGCTGCTGGTCCTGGACTGCTGCTCCAGGGCAGTGACAGGGACTGGCTGCCAGAGCAGCAACCATTGCTGCTGGTCCCCAGGCTGCTAGCGTGGTCCTGGGGTCAGTCACACCAGCGCTGTAAAATTCACGGGGGTCACAGAAAGTCACAGAAGTCGTGACTTCTGTGACCTCTGTGACTGATTTGCAGCCTTAGTCATGAGCATTGCAAATACAAGGCGACTGATCCTGCAATATTTGTGGAGCTGTGGGGAACATGATTCCTTGGAGACTAGATTTCTGTGGGACATGGGAAGAAACAATTCAAAGTTGTTGGCAGCATTCATGGAGTAGCTGCAGATGGTGGAGTGATGGTTCTGGGCCTGTGAAACAAGCTCTGAGTGGGGGTTCGCATTGTCATGCAGGTTTGGGATGACAAGTAGTGGCTGCAGAACTTTTGGATGCACAAGGCAACATTCCTGGATCTGTGTGCTGAACTTGCCCCAGCTCTCCAGTGCAGAGACACCAAAATGAGAGACATGCTGACAGTTGAGAAGTGAGTGGCGATTGAACTGTAGAAACTTGCTGCTACACCTGTTTTGTGAACTGTCAGTAAGGAATCAATTTGAAGTCAGGAAATTCACCACAGGGGCAGTTGTCATGCAAGTGTGCAGGGCCATTAATCACCTCCTGCTACGCAGAACTGTGACTATGCACAGGCGCCGACTTTCTCTGGCGCCGGTGGGAGCTCACCGGGTGACGTTGCGGGGCCCCGCCCCCGACGCCGTGCCCCACCCCCGACGCCGGGTGACGTTGCGGGGCCCCGCCCCCGACGCTAACTCAACGTCGCCCAGCGTCGGGGGCGGGGCCCCGCAACGTCTCCCGGTGCTAAGGTAAGATGGCGGCGGGCTCCGGGGTTGGCGGGGAGCTGGCCGCGGGTCCCGGGGATGGCGGGGAGCTGCCGGTGGGTGCGGAGCACCCACCAATTTTTCCCCATGGGTGCTCCAGCCCCGGAGCACCCACGAAGTCGGCGCCTATGTGACTATGCGCAATGTGCAGGCCATAGTGGATGGTTTTGCAGCAATGAGGTTCCCAGTTGGGGTTCCCAAACTGCAGTAGGGTGATAGATAGCACCCATATCCCTATTTTAGTACCAGATCACCTTGCCAAATAGTACATTAACAGAAAGGGCTACTTTTCTATGGTAATGCAAGTGCTGGTAGATCACCGGGGATGCTTTACTGACATCAGTGTGGGCTGGTCAGGAAAGGTGCATGACACGCATATCTGACAACACACAGGACTGTTCAGTAATCTGAAAGCGGGGATTTATTTTCCCAACCAACGGATTACCACTGGGAATGTTGAAATGCCAATAGTGATCTTGGGAGACCTAGCAAATCCCTGGCTCTTGTGGCTCATGAAGCCATACACCAGCCACCTTGACAGCACCAAGAAGCGCTTCAAATACAGGCTCAGTAGGTGCAGAATGACAGTTGAATGTGCCTTTGGTCATCTGAAGGGTCTCTGGTGTTGTCCATTTATGAAATTGCACCTCAGTGGGGAAAAAAATCCCAATGGTTATTGCTGCTTGCTGTGTCCTGCCTGCAAAGGGGGGAAAGTTTCTGCTGAAGTGGAAGGTGGTAGTGGAGTGGCTGTCTGCTGAATTTTATAGCCCTTATATCTGGCAATTCAAAAGACCTCAACATGGAGCTGTATGGCTCAGGAACATTTTAATAGTGAGCCAGAGTAGTATGTGTTGCTGTAGTGTGCTTTACCTGGCCTTGTTCTTTTGGAGCCCAGTATGAATCCTGCAGTGAGTGCTGTGCGCATAAGAATATAACACTGCCAATGCACCTATTAATATTGTCTGAGAACGATGTTACGGGTTCCGTGGCAAAATGAAGTAACAGGAAATTTGGGGGTGTCACATCTACTCAGCACCAGCCAGTGTATGTTGTGAACTAATAAAGATGAATTATGTTCCAAAAAATAGAATTTAATTCTGTCACATGAACCAGGCAACTAAAACACATTTAGAACTTTATAAAACTTAAATTGTGTTGCCTTAATTTATTATGAAGGGGTAAGAAGAACAGACATTTCCATTTCAAGTACACATACACCAACCGTGTCCTTTTCACAAGTCAGTGTATGTGGAGCTTTGATTGTCTTTAATGTCCCCTGAGGTGGAGTGGTAGGGGTAATGCAGCGGCCCCTGATGTCATGTGGAATGTTGAGGAGGGAGGTGTAGGGACATCCTGACACTGAGTTGTCTATGAGCTGCAAAGCGGTGAACATGGGATTCTTGGACTTGCAGGTCTATGACAGCATCTTTGTTTGCTGCCTGAGGGGTCCCATTATGTTCTGGTGACTCCCCCTCTCCTTTCCTTACTTGGATTCCCAGGCCTTTTTCCTCTCCACTCTTTCCATCTCTATGCTGTCTGCAAGGGTCAACCTCCATGCCCTGGTCTCATTCTCTGATGCAGCCCAGGCTTGCAGCATCTCCTGGAATGTGTCAACCCAAGTTCTCTTCTTTTTTCTCTTTATTTGGCTCAGGCCTTCTGTGGATGTGGAGGGGGAAACCCTCAAGGCTACAGTAGCAACAGCTACAGATACAACCCAACCCACAGAGGGACTATTGTCAGTGTGTACATGACAGAAATCAAAACTTAGGATACCGAACTCACTCCCCTTGATCCCCAAAAGTTGTAAGCTCTACATTCTTACTTCTCCTTGGGACTGATACAGCATAGTGCCCATCACAGCATCAGCCATGGTGAGTATGGCTCTGGGGAGAGGAATGGGGGTTAGTTCACAGGCATGAGTATATGTTTATAGGACAATGGGGCTCAATATAGGCACAGTTTTCCACAGGTGGTAGTGATTTCAGCTGATATCTCACTCCTGAGGGTAACAGAGGCCAAGAGAGCACAGCTGCTGCTGGTGTCCTGATGCCGCCTGGGCCCGTATGCTGCTAGCCTGTGTACTGTAATGATGCTTGCTGAAGTGATCACCGAATGACGGGAAAATATCCTACCACAACAGAAGAAATAAGGCAGCAACCTTCGGCAGAGGATTGCAGAGTACCTCCATGGACGTTTCATTGAGATCTCTACGGAGGATTCACGGGACATACCAATGCACATAAACAAACTGCTCTGCGTGGCTCCCTCTGCTTAACTCCAAAGGGGAAAGAAAAGCCTATAGTTACTCTGTCTTTCTCGGTTGTTTCACTACCTCTTCTAGCACAAGTTTTAAAAAAAAAAGGTAAATCAACAAATGTGTCCTGCTACTTGTGGGGTTCCATCCCTGTAATTTCAAAACAACCTGCATACTTACCAGAGGTTCTTTCCCCTGCATTAGACTCGTCCATGCTCAAGTGTCAGGACTGGCTAGACTGTGCTGGAGTCAAAATCATATCCTGGCTCACTGCGTGGCTGGATCCCCCCATCACCTGTCCCCCATACTCCTCTTATTACCCATTGACCTCTTCCTCCTCGCTGTTCATGGCGGAGGCTGTGATTCAGGCTCCTCCGAAGCATCCACAGGGCTCTTGCGGATCGTGGTGGGGTCTCTGCTGAGGGTGGCACGTAGCTCTTTGTAAAAGCAGCAGGTCTGCAGCTCTGCACCAGATAGATTGTTGGCCTCTCTCGCCTTCTGGTACGCCTGTCACAGCTCCTTGGCTTTCACATGGCACTGCTGCTGGTCCCTCTTGGAGCCGTTCTTCTGCATGTCCCGAGCCATCTGCTCAGAGATATCGATGTTTCTAGGGCTGGATCAGAGCTGTGCCTGCACAGCCTCTTGTCCCCACAGACTCAGAAGATCCGACATCTCCTGTGTACTCCAGACAGGAACACGTCTGCAGCATGTAGCCGCCATGGTCAGCTGGGCAGTTGCACACAACAGTGGGGAGCTGCTAGATGTGCTTGCCAAGCTAGGCAACCAGGACAAGGAATTTTAAAAATTTGCGGGACTTTAAAGAAGAGGGATGGCAACTTGGCCCCTGGGCAGCAGAATTCACAGCAGTGACCAGAACGGTCACTGTGGGGCATTGTGGAATAGTTCCTGGAGGCCAGTAACCGTCGGTGTAAGTAATGCTGTGTCTACACTGGTATTGCATCAACCTAGCTACATTGACCTTGGCACTTGGAGAGGTGGTGTTAAGTCAGTGTAGCAGGGCAGTTGTGAAATGTAAGTGTAGCTGCATCCACAGCTAGGTTGAGGTAAGCTGCCTTGTGTCAACCAAACCATGTAGTGTAGACCAGGCCTGAATGTGTATAGTGCAGTGGTAGGCAACCTGCTGTCCACAGGCCGCTAGTGGCCCATCAGGGTAAGCCGCTGGCGGGACGCCAGACCGTTTGTTTACATTTTCATGGCCTCCCCCAGCGGCCCACCACTGGTATAGTGCTTCTGTAGTACACTGTAATTGTGTGTAATTTTGGGGTGGTGGTAATAACATGTTTGTTCAGAAATGGAAAATGTGTGAGAGTAACCCTGATATAAGAAACCACACTGTGTGGAAGAGAGCCATACACTACAAACCAAAACCAGAATGAAGTTTCCTATGTAGATGTAGGGCTACCTAAACTTTGTCTAGTGGGGGGCTAGCAGCTACACGGCCTGCACTTAACTGACTTAAAATGGAGGAAATTGCACCCACTCTCACCTTCGAGTTGGAGATACAGCATGTGGAGACAAAATATCCTAACACAGCAGCTGTCCTTTTAATCGCCAGTAACCTCTGCAGCATCACACGGAAGGGACCTGGGGTGTGTGTCTATTGCACACAAGGGCTGTAGTGTTAAGACTCTTGGTCGAACTGGCAATAAAAGTGAATCTAAGTAATGCAAAATTCTGAACAGTCCTGCAAGGTATGTAACTTCTACCCCAACCATGATTCTAAGGGGATTGTTCATAGCATTCATAGATTCATAGATTCTAGGGCTGGAAGGGACCTCGAGAGGTCATCGAGTCCAGCCCCCTGCCCTCATGGCAGGACCAAATACTGTCTAGACCATCCATGATAGACATTTATCTAACCTACTCTTAAATATCTCCAGAGATGGAGATTCCACAACCTCCCTGGGCAGTTTATTCCAGTGTTTAGGAAAAAGTTCCTAACTGTCAGGGTGGTTAATGTCCAACCTAAACCTCCCTTGTTGCAGTTTAAGCCCATTGCTTCTTGTTCTATCCTTAGAGGCTAAGATGAACACGTTTTCTCCCTCCTCCTTATGACACCCTTTTAGATACCTGAAGACTGCTATCATGTCCCCTCTCAATCTTCTCTTTTCCAAACTAAACAAACCCAATTCCTTCAGCGTTCCTTCATAGGTCATGTTCTCTAGACCCTTAATCATTTTTGTTGCTCTTCTCTGGACCCTCTCCAATTTTGCCACATCTTTCTTGAAATGCGGTGCCCATAACTGGACACAATACTCCAGTTGAGGCCTAACCAGCGCAGAGTAGAGCGGAAGAATGACTTCTCATGTCTTGCTCACAACACACCTGTTAATGCAGCCCAGAATCAAGTTTGCTTTTTTCGCAACAGCATCACACTCATATTTAGCTTGTGGTCCATAGAATCATAGAATATCAGGGTTGGAAGGGACCTTAGTAGGTCATCTAGTCCAACCCCCTGCTCAAAGCAGGACCAATCCCCAAACTCCTAGATCCACTATAACTCCTAGATCCCTTTCTGCCATACTCCTTCCTAGACAGTCTCCTCCCATTCTATATGTGTGAAACGGATTGTTCCTACCTAAGTGGAGCACTTTGCATTTGTCCTTATTAAACTTCATCCTGTTTATCTCTGACCATTTCTCCAATTTGTCCAGATCATTTTGAATTATGACCCTATCCTCCAAAGCAGTTGCAATCCCTCCCAGTTTGGTATCATCTGCAAACTTAATAAGTGTACTTTCTATGCCAATATTCAAGTCGTTGATGAAGATATTGAACAGATCCAGTCCCAAAACAGACCCTTGCGGAACCCCACTCGTTATACCTTTCCAACAGGATTGGGAACCATTAATAACTACTCTGAGTATGGTTATCCAGCCAGTTGTGCACCCACCTTATAGTAGCCCCATCTAAGTTGTATTTCCCGAGTTTATTGATAAGAATATAATGTGAGACCGTATCAAATGCCTTACTAAAGTCTAGATATACCACATCCACCGCTTCTCCCTTATCCACAAGACTCGTTATCCTATCAAAGAAAGCTATCAGATTGGTTTGACATGATTTGTTCTTTACAAATCCATGCTGGCCATTCCCTATCACCTTACCCCCTTCCAAGTGTTTGCAGATGATTTCCTTAATTACTTGCTCCATTATTTTCCCTGGCACAGAAGTTAAACTAACTGGTCTGTAGTTTCCTGGGTTGTTTTTATTTCCCTTTTTATAGATGGGCACTATATTTGCCCTTTTCCAGTCTTCTGGAATCTCTCCTGTCTCCCATGATTTACCAAAGATAATAGCTAGAGGCTCAGATACCTCCTCTATTAGCTCCTTGAGTATTCTAGGATGCATTTTATCAGGTCCTGGTGACTTGCAGGCATCTAACTTAGCAAAGTCATTTTTAACTTGTTCTTTTTTTTATTTCTTTGGGGTTATTTTGTTCCTGCCCCTTCCTCTACTCCTCCAAGCCTGTGAGGGGCCAGAGGAACTTCACTCAGCGCACAGAGCCCTGTGCAAGATGCAGAGCCCAGAGCAGGAGCAAAAGGCCTGGAATATTGCAAGGGCAGGGGCATAGCCGGGATCCGGGGAGCAGAGTCAGCTGGGGTGAGCTGTACCAGGAGCAGGTCAAGTGCCCTGTCTGGGCTAGCTCAGGCTGGGTGGCACTTCAATGCCCCTGGGAGGCTGTTTTGCTGTCTGGCCTGGCTCTTCCTAGGATTTCTGCCTTGCTTCCCTCTCAGGCTGGGCCATTACACCCACGTGTGGCAGGGGCCTGGCCACGTGAGGGAGGGGCGCTCACATGGTGTGGAGTGGGGAATGCTTGGGGCGCGCACTGCCGGCGGGGCCTGTCGGTATGAGGAGGGAAGCAGTGAGGGGATGGGAGGAGAGGAAGGGGGGGGGTGAGCGGGGTCACGGGGTGGGGGGAAGGGAGGAGATGGCGCCCGGAGCGGCAGCTGCCGGGACTTGGGTCCCCTCCCCGCCCGGCGCAAGCCCGGCCTGAAGCCGCTGCACTGGGGCTGGGGGGACAGGCTGAAGGACCGCTCCCCCCGCGGGGCGGTGGCGCCGGGGAATGGGGCGGGGGGCTTGGTCCTGGCGCAGCTGGGAATGTCGCGCCGCCAGAGCCGTAGCGTTGCGCGGGAGAGGGAGGCCTTCGGCCGCCGCCCGCTGCACAGCGAAGTGTTCGTCCTGCTGTGGCTTTGACTCAGCAGCCCTGGGCGGCGGCCCCTTTAAATGCAGAGCCTGGGGTGTGATGAGTGCGCGTCTCTCTGCTGCCCCCTCCCCGCTGCAGTGACAAATCCGCTCGCTCCTGCCCTGCCTCCATCCCCTACAGCGCGCAGCTCTGCACCCACCGCTCCAGCAGCCCGCCCGCCCCTCTCCGCCGGGAGCCAGAGCCGCTGCCCACCGTGCGGCCGCCCGCAGAAGCCGAGGGAGGAGAAGGAGAAGGGGACAATGGAGGTTCCGCGCCTGGATCGCAGCAGCATGAGCAGCCCCACCAGCCCCTGCGAGGATGTGATCAAGAATCTCAGCCTGGAGGCGATTCAGCTCTGCGATAGGGACGGTAAGTCCGGGCTCCATAGGGCTAATCCTCGCAGACGCAAAATGCTGCTGCCCGCTGCCCCATGGATGCTAATACAAATTAATCCCCGTGGCGTATGGTCCTTTGTTACGCCCCCCCCCCATGTATTTGTAGCTGTAAGCACCCCACACACTGACACACACACATACACACCCTCTTGCCGTTAGAGAACAAAAGAAAGGGAGAAGGTTGCACCTTATTGGGGGAAACCCACCCCTCTTTGAAATCTTCCCTTACGATGCAGTGCATTTACCTGTGGGGCTGTCGGCTCGCCTGCTTCCCAGTCTTGCCCCTTAACATTAATGTAGGTTGTGGGTTTTATTCCAAGAGAGGCATTAAAGAGCTAGGTGTAATGTGCAGCTAGAGTCGGAGTCTAGATACTGGATATTGATTGTAATGATTTCCGTTAGCCATGATCGAGGCTCAGGCTCAAACTCGTTTGTAGCGTTGGTTTTTTTTTTTGTATCATAGGGTAGTTCTTGTACTGGACATATACATTGGCGTCTGCTAGCTCTCGTTGCCTAATGCAGAAACTTGTTGCCAATTCCTTTTTTTTGTTTGTTTGTTTTTTGAATAATAACCCAGAGAATGAACTATCTGTTTCCTCAAAATGGGGTTTGGAGTGCTAACGCGAAATTGGGAAGGAAGGAGGGGTTTACATATTTCAGCACCATAGACAGATACAACCTTCATGATTCTGGGCAGTGATTCAAAAATTACCAAGCATCTGCACTGAAAATTGGCTTGGTACATCTGGTAGAATGCATGACTGATGCTATACATTTTGTGCGTTAATATTAAAACCTTTGTTCTGTACACAGAGTTCTAAGTCTAATGCTCAATAGAATTGGAGTAAACAGATGTGCAAGCTAAGTAGGAACAAAATTGGTATACAATGTAGGTAGTTGTGCTAAATGGAATAGCTGAACTGTTAAACAAATGAAGTTTTGTTTTACAGTGCAGAAGCAATTTTAAGGATTAGCTGAGTTGAAGTAGCCCTATCAATTATAAGGTTGTAATGAGGAGCCAGGAAGGAAGAGTTTACATACTGATGCACAAATACTGAAGACTAGCAATTATAAGTGAGGTTAATATTAATTATGTACAGTTATGTCTAACTTCCAAGAGTGACATGATACTAAAACAACAACAGAGAAACTTGTGTTTTGAAAAATGACCTGAGAGAATTATCTAGCAGAACAAAATTTAGTCTTGTGTTCAGTTATCTGAATTATTCTTGTCTCCTTGCTTTGACATAAAAAAGCATAAATAATTTAAACATAATTTTGATAGTATTTTTCAGTTTAAGTGGTGAAAGAACAGAATTGAATTTGGCTTATTTAGTGACTTCACTGAACATTTGGGTTATTATGCTAAGAAGTTATACTGCTTGGATTAATTTAACTTTTTTCTCTACATGGATCTATTTTTGCAGCATAATTACTGTAGGTATCAATTGATTATGGAATAATCATTCTGATTTTCTTTAGTATTCTGTTAAAAGCATGTTATTGTTAAATGTTTCAGTACTTTTGATTTAACCAGACTTGATTGTCTCAAAGTTGAGGATTTGTAAAGTCTTGATTTTTTAAAATGTTGTTAAAGAAACTGAGAAGGTATTTCAATAGAGCTTTCCGTTACTCCTATAGCAACATAAGAAATTCTTTTTGTTTACATATTTTAAATGCAAGATGTAATGTGTGCTTCCATCGCTACATTTATACCTAAATCACTGGTTAGGAAAACGTAATTGTGTATATATATGTGAGTGGATCACAGATAAAATAAAGCTTTTGTTGTATGATGATAGATGGAGTAGCATACTGTGACAAAATTTACTCTGCAGTTACAATTTCCCCTAAATCTGAAGGAATAGATTGCTGTTGTTTGACAAAATACCCTAACATGTGATTCCCTATATTGGAAATAAACAAATTACGTAATCTTTAATTTTTGCCTGCCCCAGGCTAGGCTGATAAAGTCTGCTATGTTAATTGCTGCAGTGTTCTAATTGATTTAGCATACTGTAATTAAGCAGTGCTCAATTTTTATGGAAGAGTCTCGTGCAGACTAACAGATCCAAAGAATTAATTTTTCTTTTTGATTTTTTTTAAAATCAAGAATTTCCTGTTTAAACTGTCATCACTGGAAAACAACAACTTTCACTTCTGTAGATCTGGTTTTACAAGCTAATCCCCATGCATATTAAGCCCCAATACAAGATCGGGTCATTGCTTCACGCAGTACAGATCTAAATTTTAAAAAGATGCACCTGCATTACCCATGTAAAGTCTGCAATTGTGTGTCTAATTGGGCACAGAATTGTACTTGAACATACTTCAGTATTTCCAACAGGTGGCACTTAAAAACCAAAAATTCTTGCTTTAATGTGAACACAAAAGCAAGTAGATGAGCCTGGGGACATTGAGCTGTGTAGTTGAGAGTGCAAGAACGTATTTAGGCATCTAAATTGGTACCTCTATTTAACCAGTGCATTTGTATGTATACATATTATTCGATTTATTTTAATGCACCTTCTTGTAAGGCTTCTGGTGATCACAGCGAAATGTGCCCCCATTGAAGTCAATGAGGATTTTGTCAGACAGTGTCTTACAGATAAACATGACTTTGAATCCTTTAAAAATGCCTTTTTGTATGCAAGTTGTGTAAAGCTAAAAGAGCGGGCACTCTTTTAAAAAAAAAAAAGTGTGGAAAAAACCCTAAGAAAAACAGAACTATGCCTGTGCCAGCAGGTTCTACATGGGACAGCTAGAGCATGACGCATCAGAGCGCTTTTGCAATTGCACCCTTCTAATGCCTTTTCTTTATTCAGTTTCATCATTTTTACCATAATATTCCTCTCCTCTCCCTCCTTTTCGTCTCCTTCATTGCTGTTTACACACGTCAGATATGTGTACAGGCAGTCCTCTGACTGACGACACAATTGGTTCCTTACAATTGCGTCATAAGTCGGAATGTTGGAACTCAGAGCTGCAATCTCCATTGTGGGACCGAGCGTCGTAAATTCGAAACGTGTAGTTATAAGTCGAATCAGGGTGTCTACCTAGAAGCGTTGTAAGTGCCGTTCATCATAACTCGAACATTGTAAAGTCGAGGACTGCCTGTCAATTGGTTATTAACCACATTAGCTGTCTTGTAGCAAAACTATACGTATTCAGCTCTTTTAATCTTTCCTGATAAATTAATCCCTTCACTCCCCTGCTCGTTTCGTTTACTTGTCTCTGACCTGCTTCCAGTTTGTCTGTAATGAGGTGCCAGAACTGAATGAAATATTCCACGTATAAGCACAGCAAGCCATATGGGGTATGTCTGCACTGCAGCTGGGAGTGTGCCTCCCAGCTCAGGTAGACAAACATGCTAACTCTGCTCAGGTGGGCTTGTGTTTGGGCAGCTTGTCCATGCTGCTGCTCATGCTGCAACATCCGCACCACTATTCTTGGCATGGTATCTTGAACAGAGCTAGTGTGAGTCTCTACCCAAGCTGGGAGATGTGATGCTAGCGACTAGATGTCAGCTCATGCCCAGGCCTCACTGGACTCTTACAAATGCATAGCTAGAAACCAATCTTGCTTACCTGTGTGAGCATTACTAAAATAAATACTAGATAGTAAGTTGATTAGAATGAGTTTAGTGTTTTATAAACTGCTTGTGGGATACTGTATGTATTGTTCTCACTCAACTATACCCCATGTTATACTGTGATATCTAGCATTTGCATTGTAAACCTCTGTGACTATATAACTCATCAAACAGGGAAAAAGCCTTGTGTAATACAGACGATGGTCTGTAATAAGATGTTAAATCCTGTCCAGTAAACGCAAATGAGCCATTGTGTGAGGTCAAGGATAAAATATTTTAAGTGAATTCCTCCCCATCCCACTTTCATGAAGAAGGGATCTCCGTGGGAACGGTTTCTATCAGCTTGATGTCTGGGGAAAGAAGATATAAAAATGCCTCACAAGGTAAAATGATCATCTGTCTCCTTGCTGTTTGAATTCTCATAGGGCCAGAGACACTAAACTAAAGCAGAGATCCCTAGGGTCAACCTGAGTCTACCCTGACAAACATTTTGAATGGACAGATTACTACATCTCTGTCCTCTTTAGGAATCGTAGATGGTAGCTCATTTGTGTGTATATGTTTACTTGCTTTAACCTATACATTACTCTCATTTCTTTTTCCAAGTTTATAAATCATTATATAGTTTATTTCAGGATTGGCTATAGGTGTTGCCTTTGGTGTAAGATCTAGGGTACCAGTTGATCTGGGGTAAGTGACTGGTCTCTTGGGGCTGGAAGCAACCTGAATATTTTGTGATTTTTTGGTGTAAGTCACCACTTATCACAAAGTCCAGCTTGCCTGGGTGGCAAGATAGACTGGAGTGCCCAAGGCACTTCTGTGACTCCATGGTAGTCAGGAGTTCAGATTTGTTAGTGAGTTGGTGAAATCTAATTATAGACCATACCACCAGTTTGGGGTGTCTGCCCTGTTTTTGACTGTCTGCCCTGAGACAGGAGGGTCTGTCCCAGCTGCAGTGTAGACACACCCACAGAGAGGGTGTGTCACTTCCCTATTCTGTAATATATCTTCGGGTTCGCAGCTCAAAACTGCATTGTCTTTTTTCCCAGTTAGTCTGCAAACTTCTGTTTAATTTCTGTTCACTATTTATATTTAGGACTTTTTAATTATAATTACTGCTTTCCATATTTCTCCCTTCCACTGAGTATGTTTGTTTCAGATTATTTTTTCCCAGATGTATTATTCTGCTTCTTCCCTAATGGAATATGTTTTGTCATTTTCTGCCCACATTTCTAAACTCCTCAAGTATTTGCAACTCCTCCTAATTTAATATTCTCTATTAATCTCACTAATATGCCCTCTCTTCCAGATTATTAAGTAAGATGTTAATTAAGACTGGAACTAGCCACAAGCTCCGTGGTACCCCACTAGACATCTGATCCCATTTGACCTTTGCCATTTATCTTATCCTTTGTTTACTGTCTCTCAGCCAATTTTCAGTCCATGTATCTGTGTTCCTACTGAGCAAGATTTTATCAGACATGGTTTCACAAGGGATCATTTTTGGGAGAGGGCATCTACTGCCTTCTGCATCTGAGGACCAAGAATCTCAAACCATCCCATAACAGGGATCTCGAACAATCACTAGATGTTTTGTTGTTGTTTTTTTTTAATCTTTTAAACAAAAGACAGATACGCCTCTCTCTCCTCTTTCTCTCTCTCCTCTTTTTTATCTGTCTCCTGCTGCTTGGTCAACTTATCTCTTGTACTTTGATTATACGTAACTACATACTTTTTATCACCTTCTCCCTGTTCAGCCTCTCTGCCCTTTTTGATCACTTAAACTTTTGATTTCTTTTCAACATTTTTAATTTAAATAGCTAAAAGGCAGAAGTATTTTTCTTGGGCAAGAGAAGCATCTTTGAACACATCTTCATCTCCTCTCTCTTCCTTCTTGAGCTGGACCTCAGGCTTGCCTCCTTTGCACATGAACTTGACATAATTGTTTATGCTGTACTCTCTTCCTTCTTCCACCTCATACAGATCATATTCTAGGCTAACTTAAATGACTTCACTGGAGTTATTCTTGGTTTACACGAGTGTAATTTAAATCAGAATCTGTCCCAAATGTATCTAAATGTGCATGTCAACACTTCTTTGATTCCAGCACTGGTGAATCTTCATTCATGTTCTTCTTTCCTCTCACTTTGACTGTTGCAGCTGCATTTTTATTAGTCTCTGATCTGTAGACTTCAGAATGTGCAGAGTACTGTTACCTACCATGTAACATGTGCAAAGAAGTGTGGCTACATCACTTTGTCTTCAGTCCTCTCCAGTACCTCCCCATTCATTTTAGGAACTAGTTCAAGTAATACATCATTTTTAATTCTTTCTGTACACTTGCTGAGCTGGACTTTCCATTGGTCCTCTCCCTTCTCTCTTTGTTCATAATACTACTGGTTTCCTCTCTCCACTCGGTCGCTTCAGACAATCTCATGGCCTTTGGGGGTTTCTCTACCTCATTCATTTTCCATCTGATCTTTTTTTCAAATCTGGAAAGATCTCTCTTCTCCTTTGCCTGTTCCTCTTAATTTCCCTTCCTCCTTAGTATGAATGGTCTCTGTAGAGTATGTTGGGATACAGTTTGTATGACAGGTATTAGACCCTGTTCTTATCCCCTCGTGCCAGGGACAGCTATGGGGAGTGACACCAGGGCATCACTGTAGGGAAGAGGACCAGCCACAGGAGAAGGGTATTTAGGGTTGGATCTCGGCTGCACTGTGCTCAGTCTTGGTGCGGGTGAGATGTGGGGCGGGCAAGGCAAAGCTGCTAAGCAAAGGTTACCCCAGCAAACGTTAGAACCACAGGCTGGAAGGGTCGCTGGGCACTCTTGCTGTGCCCCAGAATACTCCAGAATGCTGCATATGGACAAGGGGTAGGGAATGGGTGATGTGAAGTAGTGTAGCCAGTGTCAACCAAGGACTTGCTGTGGTGGAGGACTCCTCAGCTGTCAGATTAAGGCAGCTTTCGGTCCTCTCTGTGCTACTGGAATGGTGTGAAGAGGACTTAACCAGGACTGAGGATCGGACCCATTGTGAGTGGGAGATATGTTCTCCAAAACTCCTTACAGCTGGATTTTTTCGGTCAGTCTACACGGTACAGTGGGTAGCCCATTGTGCTGCCAGCATACATGGCCTTCTGTGTTTTGTGTGACCTAGAAACCCACATTTAATTCTAGCTGAAGAGACCAGAATCAACCATATATTTACTTTTCATGTTCCTGTTTGAAATAAGTTCTGAGCATATAATTCACAGACTGATTTTTCCTAATATTTAGGAACATATTAGAATTAATTGTGCCATCATTGTCAAAACGATATACCACATAAAATACTTTACTGTTGCAATTGAAAAGAATGAATAAAATAATTATATTGGAGCAAAAGAAAAAGCTTTCCCAATGTCAGTTTTTGAGATATTCGTACTGTATATTGTTGTGCATTGTCACACCTTTTATTTGACCTTGAAACTCTTTCTTTTAACATGTTAGACTTGGTTAAAATTCATTGTAGTGTTTGCAAGTGAATCAATTTTCATTGTGGTGCTTGTAGCTGAATCATTAATCAATTTTATTTTATTGTTATCACAAAGTGTTCTTGTTTTATTTATGCTTCAATACATAAGCTGTTTCGTGTGGATGTTTTTAAAAACAACCATTGGCTATTTTGTTTATATAAACTACTGAAGACTTCTCTGAACCGTGACACTTTTAGCTAGTGATTAAGAAGTGAAACCATAAAGCTAGTTTGGTCTTGCTTTTTTACTTCATTTCTCTGTTGTTTTACAGGTGCAAGTATTACCAGAACTGCATTCTCTCACCTTATGTTTGGTATTGATTGACATCGGGAATTTGTTTCTCTTATGCTTGCTCAGACGGACGAAAATGGTAGCTCTGGGAGGGAAACCATGATTTGAGAAACTACTAGGTTCTGCATTCTGATGGACCCCACTAAATTTGTGAAAGTTGCAGGCCCCAATCCTGCAAACATGCATTGCATAACTTTACTCACCTGAGCAGCCCCATTGATTTCAATTGGCCTTCTTGCATGAGTAAATTTTTGCACATCTATAAGTGTGCATGATCAGGGCCCTAATGCAGCCACCTTTTCCTATTGTGGAGTGTTGCATGCTGTGTTTTTGGTCCTTTCTTAGCCTGATTAATGTAGCTTTTACAGAGAGAAATTATGCATGAGTTTGTACCAACTTCAGCATAAAATTCAGAAAATAGTGTGAAAGCAGATTATACTTTAATACTATTAAAATGAATCTGCAGACATAAAGTAAATAATATTCAACATACATGCATGCATTTAGGATGGAGTTTATTTTAGTGATTTAAAATAAAACTTACCAGGAGGTGAATAGATTTCAGATTTCTGATGGTTTTGATATAGTTTTTGGCTTTTAAATTTGCAGTGTCATTTTAAGAAGGACATTGGATCATGTCAGTTAGAGAGTGAAAAACCTATCCATTCACAAAATCTATTACTTTGAAGAAAGGGTATAGTTTCCTGGCATAGGACACTTCTGATACTATATTAATTTTTAGTAAGAAGATTTTAGTTACTATACAAAATTTTTATCTTTCATACAGGGTCATATTTGTAGAAACAGGACTTTACAAAAAGAACCTTGTTATGCTGTTCTATCCTCTTTGAAAATTTATCCATACTTTAAGGTTATTCTGTGTTCCACCAGTAGGTGGAAACATCTGAAACACTGGATACGTTTCATTTGCTTCGTCTTTCTTTTCACTTTCCTATGTGTCTTTCTTTTCTCTTTCCTAAGTTTGTTAGTCTCTTAGAACAATATGGCTGTATGGTAGGGTGACCAGATGTTCTGATTTTATAGGGACAGTCCCGATATTCAGGGCTTTTTCTTATATAGGTGCCTATTACCCTCCACCCCCTCTCCCAATTTTTCATACTTGCTATTTTGTCACCCTACTGTACGGACACCATCTGATTATCTATTGGATGTGTTATATATGTCTTTTTACTTCACTCTGTCATTCTGTTTAGGGAATATCTGGAGTTTTTAATGTTTGGTTTGCAAGCATGTAGACACAGAATACTTTCCAGAATACGGGGGCCTAATTATATATTTCTCTGCATCTTGTGCTGCCATTTACATCTGTACAAAGTAAAATTCTGCCATTCTGATTTGATGTAAATGGATTACACAAGGAGCAGGACGGAAGAGAATCAGGTATACTTTCTATTTTTGTATATTCTGTCTTCAGCTTATTTCAGGGTTGTTCGCTGGAACAGGGAGATACAGTAGGTAAAGTAAAGAAAGAGCTTAGTCTTTCTACTGAGGCTCTCAGTCCCAATGTCATAGATTCATAGATGCTAGGGCTGGAAGGGACCCCGAGAGGTCATCGAGTCCAGCCCCCTGCCCTCATGGCAGGACCAATTATTGTCTAGACCATCCCTGATAGACATTTATCTAACCTACTCTTAAATATCTCCAGAGATGGAGATTCCACAACCGCCCTGGGCAGTTTATTCCAGTGTTTAACCACCCTGACAGTTAGGAACTTTTTCCTAATGTCCAACCTAAACCTCCCTTGTTGCAGTTTAAGCCCATTGCTTCTTGTTCTATCCTCAGATGCTAAGATGAACAAGTTTTCTCCCTCCTCCTTATGACACCCTTTTAGATACCTGAAGACCGCTATCACGTCCCCTCTCAGTCTTCTCTTTTCCAAACTAAACAAACCCAATTCCTTCAGCCTTCATAGGTCATGTTCTCTAGATCCTTAATCATTCTTGTTGCTCTTCTCTGGACCCTCTCCAATTTCTCCACATCTTTCTTGAAATGCGGTGCCCATAACTGAACACAATACTCCAGTTGAGGCCTAACCAGCGCAGAGTAGAGCGGAAGAATGACTTCTGCTCACCACACACCTGTTAATGCAGCCCACAATCATGTTTGCTTTTTTTGCAACAGCATCACACTGTTGACTCATATTTAGCTTCTGGTCCACTATAACCCCTAGATCCCTTTCTGCCGTACTCCTTCCTAGACAGTCTCCTCCCATTCTGTATGTGTGAAACGGATTGTTCCTACCTAAGTGGAGCACTTTGCATTTGTCCTTATTAAACTTCATCCTGTTTACCTCTGACCATTTCTCCAATTTGTCCAGATCATTTTGAATTATGACCCTATCGTCCAAAGCAGTTGCAATCCCTCCCAGTTTGGTATCATCTGCAAACTTAATAAGCGTACTTTCTATGCCAATATCCAAGTCGTTGATGAAGATATTGAACAGAGCCGGTCCCAAAACAGACCCTTGCGGAACCCCACTCGTTATACCTTTCCAGCAGGATTGGGAACCATTAATAACTACTCTCTGATTACGGTTATCCAGCCAGTTGCGCACCCACCTTATAGTAGCCCCATCTAAGTTGTATTTCCCTAGTTTATTGATAAGAATATCATGCGAGACCGTATCAAATGCCTTACTAAAGTCTAGATATACCACATCCACCACTTCTCCCTTACTCACTGAGTAGTGGGCCTACCCTGTCCTTGGTCTTCCTCTTGCTTCTAATGTATTGATACAAAGTTTTCTTGTTTCCCTTTATTTCTGCAGCTAGTTTGAGCTCATTTTGTGCCTTTACCTTTCTAATCTTGCCCCTGCATTCCCGTGTTGTTTGCCTATATTCATCCTTTGTAATTTGTCCTAGTTTCCATTTTTTATATGACTCCTCCTATATGTCATTGTGTTCTGGTTGAGATGAAAGTGTTAGGCCAATACAGAGAACCTAAATCCTTTGGGGTCATTCTATTTTTCCAGCGTATTTTAGTGTCTGTTGTTTGCATAGTATGAAATGTGAACTGGAAAATATTATCTAGAATGGTTTGAAAGAACCCAAATTAAAAACATGCACTGTGGATCTGAATATTAATAATTTTAAAGGAACATATTTATCCAAGGGGAACTAGATGTCTCAGTGAATTTGTAATGGGTTATGCAGCCTTTCCTCTGTTGGATGGATTTGAACTGGTGGCCTAAATTACTAATGAGAGACAGTTGTTACTATCTGATGGCTTTTTGGTGGCCGGCATGATATGAGTTGTGAGGGTTAGTTCAGTTTGAGTTGATGGCTGTTCTAAAAGGAAGCTCTTTATGCAAAACATTAAACTGAGGTACATCTCTTTTTTTTAAACTGCGTCCTTCATGTTACAGTTAGATTGACAGAGATGTTTAATCATTCAGGAAAAATGAAGTTTAGCTGCTGGTGTAAAGAAGGTGTATTCTTCATTTTACACAAATATTTTGGATCCGAACTACAATTAATCAGTACGTTGACTTGCAAATCAGTGTAAATCATTGCTCAGGGCCAAATCCTATTCCGTGGAACAAGTCTGGGTTGGGTACACAGGCTGGGGCATAGGAATTATGGGTGAATTGAAGTGAAGAAATGTTCTCCATCCAGGCTACAGAATGCCAGTGAATCCTGTGTGTGGCAGTAGATCGCCCACATGGTGCACCACCCTTTCCCAGGAGAACAGCTAATAGGTCCTCATAGGCTGAGTTCCACCTCCATCCACCTCGCCTTTTCTGTATCCAACTGACAAGTCCCACCTCTCACTTTGGTGTTGTCTTCACTGACGAAAAAAAGTTATGTTCTTAACTCGAGTTAAAATCCTAGTGAAAGCAAGGCAGTTGTAGTTTACACACGAGTTAGCCTGTTAATTTAAGCCTACGGGGAAGCTCAGGTTTTAACTCAACCTGCTAACTCATGTGTAAGTGACAACTACCATGTCTTCACTCGAGTTTTAACTCAAATTAAAAACACCATCATCCCCCCGCAGCTCAGACAAGGGGCAGGGTCTGCCACTTGGCTGGTAAAGTTGTGCAAACTAGTGTTACATTTGTAGTAATGTGAACATGAAGTAAAATGAAAGAATACATGGCTTACAGGTATGAAATGACAAAATCTTTGTGTATGGGCATATACGTAATGTTAGTGATGAATAAATTAAACACAAATGACGTCTAAATGAATAATTATGTCTATAATGTAATTTTTTAAAGTTAATTTTACAAGCAGTAGAAAATTAAGGGCCAGATTCTAATCTCATACTCTGGTCTAAATGAAGAGTTACAATGCTATGACTTCTGATTACTCCTGAGGAAGCATTACTTCAGAAAAGGATCTGGGGTTTGCAGTGGATCACAAACTAAATATGATACTCCTGGGGAAATTCTGTGCCACTGTGCGCATGCAGATTTCTCTGCTTCCCCTCAGAAAACAACAGGGAAGCAAGTGGAAACTACAAGAGTAGTCATGCGCCCCTCCCCTGTAGCACGGATACATCGTTTCCCCCCAGAAATCTCCCCTGGCTGCAGGAAGCTCTGCATCTCCCACTCCCTCCCCTCCCCCCCCCCCCCCCCCCGCTTCCTGCCCTTATTGCTCCTCAGCTGCAGAGGACAGAGTCACTGTACGGGAAGCTGCTCCCCCATCTGCCCAACTCCCATGCATCCAAACCCCGCCGAGCCTCACCCCCTGCACCCCCACCCTGCTGAGCCCCTCCTCCCTGCATCCAGTCCCCCATCCCTGCATCCAGTCTTCCCCCCCACACTCGAACCCCCAACCCCCCTACACCTGGACCAGTCCAATGAGCCCCCGCACCTGGACTCCCACCCCACTGAGCTCCAACCAACTGTACCCTCTACTCCACTAAGCCCTTCTCCCCCAGCATCTAGACCCCCTGCTGAGCCCCCTCACATTGCTGCCCCCCACTGAGCCTCAACCACCTTCATCTGGGCCCCCCCTGCAGAGTCCCATTGCCTTTGCACTCAGAACCTCCCAACAAGCCCCTGTACATCCAAATCCCCCCACACCTGGATCTCCCACCAAGCCACTCACACCCAGATTGCCACACCCAGAACCCTCTCACCCCACACCTGGATCCCCCAACACTAAGCCCCTCCACACTTGGATCCTGTCAGGCTGAGCCTGCCTGCCCACACCTGATGTGCCTGGTGCAGAGGGACAGGACCCTAGGGTGTTTCTTGGGCAGGCCCAGCTCTTGCACTGTCAGGGTCTGGTGCAGCCTCTCTGCCGAGTCCCTGTCCCGGGAGCTGGGGGCTGCAGGGTGACATCCCACCTCTGTGCAGCCAGTGGTCTGCACTCCCCACTGCCATGCTGGACCTTCCACGTTTATTTATTGACAAATAAAATGTTCAGAATTTTGCCAAATTTTAAAGTATTGTGTTCAGATTTTTTTATTTTTTTGGCACAGAATTCCCTCAGGAGTAATATGAATCAACAATGTAATACCGCTGCAAAAAAAAAAAAGTGAACATCATTCTTGGATGCACTAGCAGGAGAGTAGTAAGTAAGACATGAAAAGTTGTTCTTCCACTATATTCTGCACTAATAACGCCTCATCTGGAGTATTATGGAGTCCAGAGGTGAGCAACAAAAATTGTTAATAGCATAGAAAACATGATCTACGAGGAAGGGTTGAAAAAATTGTTGTTTTTTTAGTCTGGAGAAGAGAAGGCTGAGGGGGGACGTAACAGTCTTTAAGTCCATAAAAAATCATTATTAAGAGGGCGATAAATTGTTTTCCGTAACCACTGAGGAGAGGGCAAGAAGTAATGGATGTAAATTGCAGCAAAGGAGATTTAGATTAGACATTAGGAAAAACTTCCTAACTGTAAGGGTAGTTTAAACACTGGAAGAAATTAGCTAGGGAGGTTGGAGGTTTTTAAGAACAGGTTAGACAAACACCTGTCAGTTATGGTCTAGATAATACTTAGTCCAGCTTCAGTGCCAGGGACTGGATTAGATGACCTAAAAAGGTCCCTTCCAGTTCTGCATTTCTGTGATTCTGTGATTTAGACCAGTATAACTGAGATCAGAATCTGGCCCTAAGTGACTTGACCAGGATCACATATTCAGTGCCTTAGTCTGTTACATCAGTTTTTCTTTGTTAATCTTTGAAACATATTCTTAAAGGGCAGCTGTACCATTTTATTCATCACAGTAATCTGAAAACTCATGTCATGAGAAGCCCCAAGCAGTTCACATTTTACAATCTGCACCTCACTAATGCACACAGTTGATAATGATAAACATGACTCCTCACTTTCCAGCCAAGATTTAATAGTGGAGAGCTGCAGTGAAGTTTTGTATTACTAAAACATCTTTACTTTAAAAAAAATTATAGTACAGAACATTTACATGCTTATTCTGAGGTATTATCATAAATAATTAACATTCACTTGCTAATAAATGAACAAAGTGTATGTTGTGATGCATTATTCTCACTTTTTAAAACATTGTTTCTTGGCTTAGTTGCTGATTTGCAAAATTCAGTATTTACCAGGGGTTTCCAGTATTAATATGAGTTGTGAAATTCTCCTGTTTTTAAATAACTGCATAATTCATTTCATTTTAAAATCACTTTTAAAATAGGATAGAAGATGGTTTACAGCCTCCTACATTGGGATTCCTTACTACCTTTGATATTTTTCAGCAGTGCAGAAATTCCAATAATAATTAAAACTTTCTTAAAAATACATCTTGCAGTCAATAAATGCTGAGAAGAACTGCGTACAGTGTGCTCTCGCTGCTTCCCGTGCTGAATAAAATAGGAGCATTACTTTAATTAGGAGTGAATATTGAGGTGACTTAGTGTTATGGACTGCCATGAGGTAGACTTAGGTTTGATTCCATGCTATGTCTACACTACAGACTTCTGCCTACATAGCTATGACAGAAGGGGTGTGCAGAGGTATGATCCCTGACCAACATATCTATGCCAGCAAAAGCCTCTAGTGTAGATGCAGTTGTATGGCAAAACTGTGCTTTTACCAGTGTAATTTGTTTGCTGATAGAAGTGGTGTCCATACTAGGAGCACATTGCTGGTGTAGTATACCTATACTGCTAAAGCGATTCTAGTATAGACTTGGTCCTAGTCCCTTCCTTCTGAGATCACCTGGAAGTGGTGTGGAAACAGAGCATTGTGTTTGCAGCTGGCTTGCTGCTCTCAACTGCAACTTGCCGGGCTAATTAAGGGAAACTCCTCTTTGGCACTGATGAGTTACAAAGGGAGTCCCAATGAGTCTTCTTTAGCCTTGACATGGGGGGGCTTTGCATAAAGCAGGGAAAATCTCTGCAGATCCACATACTTCTGGTAGGGATGTAAAGTACCTCCCTTTCTCCCCTAGCCCCAGGGGAAAAAATAGATATTACAACATATTGACTTAATCTCCAACACTCATTCTTTTTATTGAATTATGGATTTTCCTGCACCTTAGCGGAAAAATGTGCACCCACAGAAATTGTTCAAGCTTCTAATTCACATGTCCTGTTTCACATTTAAAATTCTCTATTGAGAATTTCTCTCCTATTTTTATAGTGCAAAAGGGAAGAATTTGTGTGTGTGTATAGCATAGCAACTTTATTGAATTGTAAAGTGAAACAACTAAAGTATAATAATAAAAATCCAAAAGGAAACAAAAAAACCCATAATGATGCAACAGACCTGACTTCATGTGATGCACAATACTTAATAGAATTGCTGAGGGATCCCATTGTCAGAATTTCTATCTACCAAAATATATACGGGAGGGAGCTTTAAAAGTCTTCAAAAGTAGCTGCAGGGACTTGCTTGAGGTGCCATTTTAGTATTCACTCCATTGAGGACTGAATTCTAGCTGCTTTTGATGCTTTAAAAGCTTTGTTTTAGATTTTAAATGCTTCTTTGAGCATTATTGAATAAAAATGTAAAAGCTGAAAGCTTTTAAGGCTTTCAGAGTATCCACTGGGAATTCTTTCTTAATGGAGTAAGCTCATTATAGCCCCCTTGGTCACTGTGTGCAGGTTTTATGATTTTATGGGTGTAAGTTTGCACCCACAATTCACCGTGGGTCAAAAAACCTAGTAGTTAGACAGCTACAGTCAAATTTACAAATGTACATATGGGACTAAGTCACCCATTGACTTTCAACGAGACTTAGGTTCCTAAGTGCCTAAATCACTTTTGAAAATGTGACTTAGGCTCCTAAGTCACTTTGATGTTGATACTTTTACACCTAATAGTACTTCTGCCTTAATAAATAGTGGGTGCAAAATTGAAGGTACAAGTACTTGTTAACACAGAGGCTGTTCTGCAAATGTTCTGAATTATAAGATCTCGTGAGACCTGTGGGTTCTGCCCTCCCTGAAAGGGACATCACGGAATTTAATTTATGTTAATAAAACAGCAGAAACATTTATTTCTAGACTAAGTTTAATAATACTAAAACAACTTGTTCATGAAGTGAATTTAAAAGGACATTTACCAATTAGAGTGGGGTTGAGGGAATTGTGTTTCTCTTATGATCGCAGAACAACATTCTGTGGGAAGATGGTGAAGGTACTTGACGCTGAAATTCATAGAATCACAGGGTTAGAAGGGACTGGAAGGGTCATCTAGTCTAATCCCTTGCCAAGCTGCAGGATTTGTTGTGTCTAAACCATCAAAGACAATGGCTAGCCAGCCTCCTTTTGAAAACCATTATTCAAAGTAAGTGTTTTTGAAAAGTTCATTGCTTTTAAAATATAAATCTTGAAGATATTTCATTAGCAATAGCATGGTATTTGTCATGGTAATTCAGAAATTTGCTTTATTGTGAAATATGACTTATTTTTTCTTGATTTTCTTCTTGTTTCTGTTTACAAAGAGTCCTACAAATTATTGAAGACAATTGTTGCAAATAATCATGTCAATATGCAAGCATAATTTAATGTCTAGGATTATTAGTGGTTTATTGGGTAATACAGCATACTACTATTATACCCTACTGTAAAAAATACAATTAATCTTTTGGGTAACATTTTTCATTTTTAGATTAGAACAGGGGTTCTCAAACTTCATTGCAACGTGACCTCCTTTTGGCAACAAAGTTACTACATGACCCCAGGATGGTGGAGTCGCAGCCCAAGCCCCAACAGACCAGGTGCGGGAGGGGGGGCCTCAGCCCAAGCCCTGCTGCCGCGGTTGGAGGTGGAGCTTAGATTTCACCTTTAGCCCTGGGTCCCAGCAAATCTAATGCTGGCCCTGGTGACCAATTAAAATGGGGTCATGAGCTACTTTGGGGTCCCAATCCACAGTTTGGAAACTTCTGTATTAGAAGATGTCCCTGTTGTACTTCATGTACCACATTTACCCCTGGTGTATTTCCACTGACAGCAGTGGAGCTGCTCCAGGGATGAGTTGCTCCTGCTTTTTTCTTCTTAGTTTAAATATTGTCACTTTTTTAAAATATATAAAATCAGACTTTCCTAAAAAAAATAATGGCTTTATCATCTTTAACTTTTAAATGGAAGGGGTAAATATGCCCTGGAAGCAACAAATCTTCTCATGTAAATTAAATTTTTAAATTAAAATTATGTTTCACAGAAATGTTTTAACTGCGTTATTTGATTTTGGTTGAGTAATTAGAGTGATTGTCTCTGTGAGCAGCTATTTGCTTCTTGTTTAATCTAATCTTACCTTCACCCTGCACTGATTAAATGCATAAACTATAAGATAAAGCCCTGCAGCTTTGCTGATATAATTGTATTCTAAAATATAAGAAATATATAAGTGTAATCTTTTGATTTTATTTCCTCCTACAAGCCTGATTCTTCCACACTTACTTATCTAGTGTGTTCCCATTGATGTTAGGGAATTATGCTTATACACATTTAGGGAAAATAGACCCCTGATATTACATCTAAGTGAACTTGCAGAATAGACTTCTGAAAATAGTATTCAAGCACTTTTGTTTAGGAAAAATAGCTGCTTGAATCCGGTTGGTCATATACCAGGTGACATACCTTTTAGACTTTATACTAAATAAATTTCTTTCATTAAAAACTAGTCATATAAGGTTGAATACTGCCACCAGGTCGCCCATGGAGTAGTAACTTATTCCACGAGCAGTCCTACTGAAATCAGGACTTCACTGTCCACCTGTATGTTGGCAACTTCAGGACTGAAGTCCACGGGGCTCTGCATGGTCACAATAGTCTACACATATTCTGTCAATTGCAGGATCAAAGCCTCAGTCTGTAATTAGTCCCATTGAGTTATGGGAGCCAGTCATGGGTGGTGGCAGAATTGAACCCTACAAGATTGGTGTTTAATAAAAGAAATTTCTTCACTACAAAGTCCAAAAGGTTTGTCACCTTGCCTCATATCAGACCAATCAGATTGAGACTTTTATTTGCCCTGGACAAAATTTGCTTTGTAATGTGCTTGAAAACCATTTTCAGATGTCTTATTTGGAAAGTTCACTTTGATGTAATTTCCTTATTCTCCCTAAATGTGTATGTGCATAATTCCACTAACATCATTGGGAAAACATGTGTATCAAGGGGAACATGTAGACCTTAGTGGTAATCCACCAAAATTATTAGTATTAATGCTTTTCAACAATAATCCACCAGGTAGGCAAATGTAGATTCAGTCCATGTGTCTCACTTGTATTTATACTGTAGTTACATTGTTTGTATCTGACTTAGACTGTCAGATGAGAATAACAAGGATTGTGTGTTCTGTGGGCTAAAACTTACTTATCTTTTGCTGTATAACGTGTATTCATATTTTGGGCATGGAACTGTGCACTGTGCAAAAAAAAAAAAAAAAAAAGAAAAGACTGGAACTAGGATATAATTGTGTATTTAGAGCCAAATTCTGTTTCTGGGGTTGCATGGTAGGTAAGGCCAAAATTTAGCCCTTAGTTAAACAAGGTAACAGAAGAATACAAATATGTATGAGATTTCCAAGACCATTCATTAAACATATTGCTAATTAAGACTAATTTTTTATTTAGAACATAAAAGGGAACATATCGTATCACACTAGGAAAAATACAACAGTAGTATTAAACATAAAGAGGAAAACAGGAAAAGATTTAGAAAGGTTTCTCTTTCTAATAGGATTTATAGAGGTAGGTAAGTATCCTTTTTTTATCTAACGTATGAATCGGCTTTACAATGGTACTGATTCAAAAAACAAGCTTTATGTATGTGAGCTCTATTAGGAGCTCATTTCCCAGGATTTGGGGAGTCTTTAAGCAAAAATGACATCAATTTTTGGTAGGAGGAGAATTATTTAAAAAAAAAAGGTTTAAATATTTTTTAATCACTCTGGTGCTAAACTGATTGAGGTAGAAAATCGAAGTTTGACATGGAAACACCTGTCTTTGAGAAGAAACACCTTTGAACCAGTATTCTAGTGAAAATTTTCTTCGGTTTGACCAAGTTTTAAGTCTTTGTTATTATACATCCTGTATGTGATTCTATTTGTCTGACATACATGGGCTAGGGTATAACACTGACATATTTGGGATATAAGCACATATTTAAAGTTAAATGCTTTCCTCATTTGAGATGTATGGTGTCAATCCTGTAAGGTGCTCTGTGCAGCTAGGCCTGTTTGCCTGCCCAGAGCTACATCACCTTCAGATTGTAGAAGGAAAGGTATCATATTGTATTATGCAGTTAACTTAACTTTAACACATGCAACCTTAATTTGCAGTTTCCTGACACTTGCCTATCATTTCCTGACATTTAGAAGCCTGACCTTGCAACGTCAGAGTCCTCTTATCATAATTCTTTTTGGAATAGTAAGTAAGTAGTTTCCTCAAAGCTAAATCATGCCTTTGTTTTGTTGTCTTTTTGCTTGCTGTTACGTACCACTTTTCTATCTTCTCAAAGGTCTGATTTGTGGGGATCTTTCAAAACAGGTCTTTAAATGTATCAACAATGGTGAAAACAAACACGAGGAAGAAGACTTTCATACAAAAGGTCCTTCTATAAACAGTAGTTTTATTTAGTCAATATCCTGAGAGAGGTACTATTTCTCTAGTCCTCTCTGACCATGTTCCTGATAAAATAAAATACCTTTTGCATGAAGCTGGGAAGTCCATTTTGGATACGTGGTCTTTTGAGTGTTTGAGAAACCTTGTTGCTTATCAGAAGGGGCTTCCTCATCCCAAAATACAGATGGTCCTTTTTAAGAAATGGATTTCCTCTTATCAAGCTCTTTTGCTTATAAAGAGTATAGGTAATGTCCCTCATCCTTTTGAGAATGAAGACAACATTTTCTTCTTCCCTCAGGCTAGCATATTTATTATTTGAATGTGATGCCATTAATTCTTGATGAAAGTTTGCCAGTAAAGACTCCTGTTGATAGCTCTGTTTGTGCTTGTTAATGTGATTCTCAGAACGGCTATTGATATCCTAGTGCACTGTAGCCTTTGTCTTCAGGGTTTTAGATATTCGCTTTTCCTCTACAAGGAACCACTCTTTACTTCTTATCTCTAAATATTTATTTCAACTTTTGATTTATTAATCTCCTTTCAGAATTTATTGAGTATACAGGTTTAGCTTTTCATGTTGCCCTAAATGGTTAATATCTCCTCTTATTCATTTTCTGGCTCACTTTCTTAAAGTCCTTAGATCATGGGTCTCAAACACGGGGCCCCGCCCCCCTCCCATCCCATCCCCCCATCCCCCCCGAGTTACGTTCTGAAGTTCCGCTGCCAGAACAGGTGTCTGGCGGCTTCGCGGTTTCTGGGAGGGAGGGGGGAGGAGCGGGGAGCCGCGCGCTCAGGGGAGGAAGCGGAGAAGGGGCGGGACCTAATGGAAGAGGTGGAGTGGGGGTGGGGTCAGTGATGCGGCCCTCGGGCCAAAGCACTAGTCCTCATGCGGCCCTCGTGGTAATTTGAGTTTGAGACCCCTGGCTTAGATAGTGTTTACTTTGATCAAGTCTCCAGTTGTCCATGGGACTTGAAATTCTTGAGACAACCCATAGGCCACTTGTTACTTAATAACTCCTGTTTCTTTTTAAATACAGTGACCTCAATCCCGAGCTGCATCAATTCTGCTTGTACTATACCAGTGTCAGAAAGTGGCCCTGAAGCCAGTTCAATTAGCTGTGCAAGAATCAACCCAGTATAGGAAGATCTTCTGGTAGCATAGAGCTGCCATAAAGGCTCCTCTGCTATTGCTGGTGTGGGGGTATGGACATTGTTGCTGCAATGGCTTCTTGGGGGTTGTTAGACACCAGCAGACGTTAGTGCAATCTAGAGAATGCTTTAAGTTGTTCCAAGGGGACCAGCTTGGCACACAGTCAACCCAAGATCAGGTGAATAAAAAAAGCTACCTTCGCACCCACGTTTTTTGAGTTATACTGAGCGCTTCTTGGCCATAGCTGAAAAGTCATAGTCAATATTTCTTCAGACTGCTACTGTGGCAAGGAGACTCAGTGTGTTATATATGACTCACTTTCCTTTTATTATTATCCTTATCCCCGAATATCAGCTTCACATCACCTTATCTTCTCCGTTCTTCATTTTTCTCACAGTGGAGCTATTTTTCGTCATATAAATGTCAAAATGCCTCTTATTTTTTATTTTTATTGAAAAGAAATAGCAGAAACCTGTTTTCTTTTCTATTGCTTTTGGAGATGAATCCACAGGTCAGCCAAAATAGAATCCAAATAGAATCTGATCAAGTGGAGTCTATTTACTGTATTCAGTTTTTTTCTGTGCCTTCACTTTTAGGACAGGCTTTTAAAAACTAAGTGCCTAAATTAGGCACCTAGATCAATATTTAGGCACCTAAATGTGTGGCTTAATTTTCAAAAGTACTGAGCATTTAACAGCACCTGTTAAAGTAAGTGGAAGTAGTTAGATGCTCAGTACTTTTGAAAATCAGGCAATTTATTTGGAAGCCTAAACTTACATACTCACTTCTGAAAATTCTGGCCTTATTCTAGTCATTTGATCAGAGCTGTTGTCTCTTTGGCTGCTGTTAATGTAGCACTAACTAGAAAGAGGTCAGTCCACAATATGGTAAGACTTGTTCTTAACTCTCCTTTTAATTGGGGTTTATTAATGTATTTTAATTTCTTGGGCGCTTCTTATTAGTCTACCAGAGAGAATTTGTGAAGAAAGCAACACTTATAGAAGGTGAAAGCTAGGTGGTTCTTTGAGTACATTTCAGTGTGGATCCCACTGATGGAGTGCATATGCCTCGTGTGGGAGACTGGATTCCTTTGGCTAGCAGTGTCCATCAAGAACTTGTTGGTTGGGCCTACAAATTTGCCTTACTTGTGAACTCAACTGTGAAAATTGAGTTCAATGTCATAAAATGTCACAATAACCTATTGTGCATCCGATGAAGTGGGTTCTAACCCACGAAAGCTTATGCTGAAATAAATTTGTTAGTCTCTAAGGTGCTACAAGTTTTTCTTTCTTATTTTCGTTTTGCTGACACAGACTAACACGGCTACTACACTGAAACCTACAATAACCTATAACGCCGAATGTTGATGAGAAAAGGTGCAAAAGGGAAAGAGACAAAAAGACCTACTGATATAACTCAAGGGTTGTGTTAAGATAATGCCTGGTAATCAAGAAAAGCGTGGGACGAAAAATCAATGGATCAAAATTGGTGTGTCAAAAATTAGGCCAAATTAGTGAACAAAATAGTGAGAGGATGGACTGTTTCGCCCATCACTCCCCTTTTGGGGTCCTTAAACAAAAAGATTTGATAGGTTTGTGGGGGAGAATCAAGAAGCTGTCTGCCAACAACCAACGACTGAGACACAAGAGAAAAGGAAAAGTGTGAGCTTTACCATCATGACTGCCACCCCCACCTATCTGAGACCCTGCGATCCAACATGATGCTATTTGGCCTACATTGACCTGATCCTGAGAGATGTGCTGACCAGACTGGGCCAGAGAGAGGGACCCAGATAATAATGCCATCTCCTCCGGCTCTGGCTAATCCCAACCACCACCTGGGATGTGAGACTTTGTCCTCCTCACCCTCATCTCCCTTTATGTTCTTCCTTTCCCCACCTTATTTCTTCTCTTCCCTATGCCTCTCCTTTTTCCTAATAAGAGTCAGCCAAGACTGTGTATTTTGCAACACTGCTATTAGTCTGTGACCAGTGAGGCAGTTAAAAGCAGTGCCCTAAAGAGCCTGATGCTGGTACTAATTTGCCACGTCTCAAATTGGTTAATAAGACCATGAGCCATGCCTGTGTCGTTCCAGCAGTGAGATTGAAAGTGAGAATCAACACCAGAGACAGAAACTGTTTTTTCTTCTTTCTTTCCCCTCTTGCTGTTTTAATTAGGAATTAGAATCAGACTTTAACAACAAGAGCTTCAGCCCATCTCAATTAACTCCTCCCAGTTTTTCCTTCTCTTTTTTGTATTTTTAATAAAAAAATTTAAATGTGTTTGTCTTGGTATTATACCAAATCCCAAACCTTATTTAAAGATGTTGGACAGCGACAGCGTCATGTTAATGCCTTTGACTCTTCGGGCCGAGTAATTCCATCAAAATTAACACAACAGGCCACATATACACCCTCTGCTTCCTTATGTTCCTGTGTGAGTGGCTGTGGCCCCCAATCATTTTCCTTCTGCCTGTAGCAGCGAGATGGCACCTAGTGATGGCCATCTCACTGGAGTGCTAGCACAAGCTGTTCTCATTTTATATTTCTGAAACCCTTTAGAAAAGCCTTTAATTTCAACATTATGGACTGAACAATCCTCATCTGGATCACCCAGCCTCCCCCTCCTCCCTCTCTCACCCTGGTACAGACCACCTGTACTTCAAGAGGGACCTTGAGATGGCAGATTGAAAACCCACAGGCTTTAACCCTGGTCTATCCTGTAAACAGACTAATTCTTCTTAAAGATAGGCACAGCAGGTGCCTATTTTACCTGGATGAATCCTATATCCTGGGCTCAGTTTGCCTCTCGTTCTGAACTCAAAGTCGAGAGATGCAAGACTGAAGCCTCATCTCTTAGAATGATTTATGAGAGTGGTGTCAGCTGCAGAAGACTTCTGATACTTGAAGTTCCAAGATACTCTTATGGTCAAACCTGCACTGTCCAGTGCTCCATTGAGCTGGCAGATGATGCCCCAGACCGTAGTGGAGAAGTCTACGTTGAGTAAATAATCAGCACCAACCATGGCACCGGACCCATCAAGACGATCAACATTGAATGCGATGCCCCAGATGTCAAAGCAGGGCACAGAAAGAGGATGCCCAGAACACAGGGGCAGGAGAAAGAGCACAATGTCCTCTCACATAAAGAGATGCAGAAAGGCATCAGGGAAAGGGGGGATAAACCCTCCAAAACTCATCCGGCACTGAAAATGAGTGAAAAGGAACAGACTGCATGGCAGCTGACTCCATTGGTACTTTGCCCAGTGCATCATGGTCCTGTTCAATCAGATTCCATTTTCGCATATGTTCTAGTGTTGAGATACCTGCAGGGCCTTCTTCAGACCTGCCCCCAGGTTAGTGGCCCAACTCCAACCTGGGACCAAAGTGGGGTCTTCCTGTGGCTCACGGAGCTCCGTTTCGAACTGTCAGAGTGTTTATTATACCACCTTGACATCAAACAAGCCTTCTTAGGGTATGTCTATACTACCTGCCGGATCGGTGGGCAGCGATCGATCCAGTGGGGGTTGATTTATCGCGTCTAGTCTGGACACGATAAATCAACCCCTAAGCACTCTCTTGTCGACTCCTGTACTCCACCGCCACGAGAGGCGCAGGTAGAGTCGACGGGGGAGTGGCAGCAGTCAACTCACTGCAGTGAAGACACGGTGGTGAGTAGGTCTAAGTACGTCAACTTCAGCTTTATTCAGGTAGCTGAAGTTGCGTAACTTAGATTGACACCTCCCCCCCCCCCCCCAAGTGTAGACCAGGCTTAGTTGCTATCACGTCAGCACAGAGTCAGCGAGATCCAAGATGGACTGCTGTACTAGTCACTTTACAGGGACAAAGTGGTGTTAAGACCACACCCAAAGTACATTCCCAAGCAGTCTCAGAATTCCATCTGAATCAGTCAGTCACCTTACCAATTTTATTCCCGAAACCTCACTCTTCTCCACCAGAAAAGAAACTTCACAGTCTGGACATCTTCAGAGCTCCACACTCTTACCTAGATAGGACTTAATCCCTTTTCTTTGTGGTCATATAAGGTGTATTGAAAGATCAAGTGATCTCTTCCCAGGGACACTCAAAGTGGATTGCACAGTGCATTTCTACCTGTTACCAGCTGGGTGGTGAGTCTTTCTTCCCAAACCTCAAGGCACTCCCCACTAGAGTACAGGCAACATCATCAGCCTGCTTCATAAATGTGCCAATCTTGGAGATTTGCAAAGCAGCCACGTGGAGTAACCCACTGACCTCTGTTAAAGATTACGCACTTGACATGGCAGCCAGGGCAGATGCCAAGTTTGGAATCTTTGTTTGATTGATCAGCTATGACTGCTCAGTCCCCCAATCTGGAAGAAGATACTGCTTGCCTGTCATGTAGAGTGGGATCCACGCTGGAACATACTCAAAGAGAGAATGGTTACTCATTCTCCAATAACTGTGGTTCTTTAAGATGTTGTACTCAGCGTGGATTTTTGGAGTCCTTAGCAACACAGACTTTGAATTGTGAGGAAACTGAAGAAGGTCGCAGCTGCTTGCCCGTTATGCCCTTTCACAAGAACATGGCAAGGCCCCAGTGGATAACGGTACCCAAAAGAATCTGGTTTTGTGCTCATGAGGTTCATGCGCACCTTTCGTGGGATCCACTGACTACATCATTTTGAAGAACCACAGTTACTGTAAGGTAAGTAATTATCCTTTACCCTTTGTATGGAGCAGATAGACTTTTCTTCTTTCAAATAGAAGGAATTATACTCCTAAATCTTTAGGAAAATGTGGCGCTATGGTAAATTGAATTGCTGTACATTTGTGGAATGCACTTGCTTTTGAAACACAACTGCAGAGAAACATGCTGTTTTCAAAATATTTACAGAATTAGGAATTTAAAACAATGTAACAACTATGTGATGTTAATGTTTGTTTTGTCAGTAAGAGTAGTGCAAGGTGCCACATGCCAGCATATTTGGATATTTAGTGTTCCTGAGTCATCCAGGAGTGGATTTTTATGTTTAAGAGGTACCAGCATAGCAGAGGGAAAGCTTACCCCTAAACAATTCTCAATCTTCTGGTTGTGATTTGAATGCTGATGCACAGTGTTAATAGCATCTGATGTACCATTTATGGAAAAGAGCAACAATTATCGGAGAATAGAGTGAGGAAAAAGTTTAAGTAGAGATCATTTTTGTTGTATTGCTGTTTTATGTACATACATGCCAAGATGCATAACCTTATAATAAAGCAGTTTAGTGTGATACCAGGTTGCTTGTTTAGTAGATATGCAGTGACACTTTAAGAAAACAGCAAGTTAGGGAAATTTACAATAGCAGACCTTTACTCCCTGGAAACATACTTGATCGTTTGCCACAACGGACTGCACTGAGGGTTGTCTTTCCCTGAGTGCTCAAGGTAAATAATAAGTCTGACTAGTGAGCTTTTGCTTACCTCTCACTTGAGCAGACATGAATGGTTAATAGAACTCAGAATTTTTGAGCCCAGCCAGGTTATCTCAAGGCTACCGTTAACTATCCTAGTCTTGATCTTTCTTCTAGAGCAGGCCTGCACAACTCATAAAGCGGCGAGGGCCATATTACTCCGAAGAAAACAGCTGAGGGCCGAAACCCCGCGGCCCCGCGGAAACACCTCCCCCAGCACCGCCCGCCCTGTGGAAACAACTCCTCCTTCCCCAGCGCTGGGGTGTGGAAGCCTGGCTCACCTGCCGCCCTGCCACTGCCCGCCCACTCGGCTCATCATCCCCCTCCCCACCCGGCTCGCCTCCTCAGCCCCCCCGCCGCCCGCTCGCCTCCTCAGCCCCCCCGCCGCCGGCTCGCCGGCTCCCCTCGCCGCCAGCTCACCTGCCTGCCTGCTGCTGGCCTCTTACCTTCTGCCGCTGACCCCGCCCCCTGCCGCTGGCTCACCCCCGGGCCGCATGTTGTGCAGGCCTGTTCTAGAGTGTTGTGGTTTTCCCAGTTTCGTTAGGCTTCTCCCTTAATGGGGAATCAAAATGGCTGAGAGGCCAAAGAATGCTCAGGGACAAAATCTGTGTGCTCATTTGTGGTGAGGCTGACTCTGTCATGCCAAAAGTCTTACACAGTGCACGGTGTGGTGGGGCAAATGCCCCACTACCTTGCATGAGTGGGCTGCAGCAGGCCAGTGAGCCTGCGCAGACGGGTAGCTAATGCGAGGAGGGCTTATTGGGAGCCAATCGGCCCAGAGTGGAGACAGCCAATCAGTGGCAGGCTCAGCCCTATAAAAAGGCTGCTCAGGAGAGGAGCAGGAGTCTCTCCCAGGCCTTCAGAGGGGAAGGTCTGTCTCCTGTTTAGGAGACCAGCACCTGGGACAGCACAGTGCTGGGCAGACTCAGGGGAGCATAAGAGAGCTCCAGCCCATAGCCTGCCAGACTGCAGGCCCTGAGTGGAAGGGCCTAGCTGGGTGCAAGAGGGGGCCGAAGGGGAAGCGGCCCAGGGAAGAGAGACGGACAAGGGGAGAGAAGGGGGACAGGAAGGTTGCTGTCTGAGGGTCCCTGGGTCGGGACCCAGAGTAGAAGGCGGGCCTGGGTCCCCCCCTTTTCCCTTGGTACAAGCGCCCAGCCATGGGACGTGGCGCTAACAGACTGCACCAGACCCTTGACAGAAGGGGTTAGACTTTGGGGTGTGGTGAGCCACTGTGTCTAGGGCACTGAAAGGAACTGCTGATAACACCCCCCACACCCCCGGAAGGGGGTGAGCGTGGACTAGGGGCCACTGCCAGAGGGCAGTGTCCCGAAGAGGACGCTGTGAGCAGGGAGCAACGCGGGTCCGGGCGCCAGCAAGGGAGCGGCGGATGGGATACCACCCGTGGAGGGTACTCCAGGACTGCCGAGAGCTAATTCCCAGACAGACCGGCAGGGGGCGCCGCGGTGGTGAGTCGCAAACCCGTGACACACGGGTATCGCCGAGGTATCAAAACCTCCAAGCCTCTCAGCACAACTGCAGCTGGAGAAGAGCAGCATTTCACCATATAAAATTCTCTAGTCCAGATAGGCCTGTGTGAGACCTTAAAAATGGAACTCACCTCTAAGACATATTTCTTCCCTCTTCCCTTTCTCCAGTCAAATAATGGGCCATCTATGACGTTTTGGGGATCACCCAGACTAGTAAAGGATTGTCACTGGCTGCCCTTAATTACCTTGTAATTTCAGGGTGCCTGACTCCAGTAGCCAGGCCACAGGCACAAAGTCTTAGGGTAGGTCTACACTTACCGGCTGGATCGGAGGCGTCGGATCGATGTTCTGAGTTCGATTTATCGCGTCTTGTCTAGACGCGATAAATCGAACCAGGAAGTGCTCCCCCGTCGACGCTGGTAATCCAGCTCGACGAACGGAGTAGGCGGAGTCGACGGGGGAGCCTGCGCACCGCGTGTGGACCCCGGGTAAGTACGTTTTCATTCGAACTAAGATAGTTCGACTTCAGCTACGTTATTCACGTAGCTGAAGTTGCATATCTTAGTTCGAATTGGGGGGTTAGTGTAGACCAGCCCTTACTCTTACCAGCCTTATTACTCCTTTCACGGTGACACCAACAGCCCTTTCCAGTCCCAAGTCTCTGCAGCGTTCTTACTTACCAGACACTTGGACCATTCCCATCTGGTTCCTAAACCCAGTAGCCACACAGTTTGCCAACCAGAGACCTGCTTGGGGTAAAATTAAATTAAAAGTTTATTTAATAGAAAAACTACAGATTCAGAGATCAAATAGTAAGGGGAGAGAAAACATATCTCTCCCCTTACCATCGGGGGGAGGGATAAACATATCGGGGGGAGGGATAAACTATCGGGGGGAGGGATAGCTCAGTGGTTTGAGCATTGGCCTGCTAAACCCGGGGTTGTGAGTTCAATCCTTGAGGGGGCCATTTAGGGATCTGGGGCAAAAATTGGGGATTGGTTCTGCTTTGAGCAGGGGGTTGGACTAGATGACCTCCTAAGGTCCCTTCCAACCCTGATATTCTATGACTCTATATACAAATTACACAGAAAATGAACATAAAGACGCAACCTCAGGCTTTACACTTTTATATTAGATAAAATCCCTTTTCTAATACAATTACCTATCACCTTTGAACCATTTCCCAGCACACTCCCTACCTATAGGGGGATCCAGCGTTTCACAGACAGCTTCCTGCCTTGAAGCTGTACCTCAGTCTCTAGATATAAATCTCAGATGCAAGACTCCATTTTAAAAGACTTTCTCTTTCCCCTCTGGCATAACAACTCTGGGGAGAGGAGTGGGGAGGGGAAGTGGAGGGGTAATTTCCTCTTGACTTGATAGCTGGGGTGTCTCAATATGCTTCCATTATCTCTAATGGCCCATCATTGTCTTTTCCTGGGCTAGACAGTGTTCTTATAAACCCCTGGGTTGGCAGGTGCCCTTCCCTGCTCTAAAGTGTATCTAGAATTGCAACACAGATTATGAGCACAGTTTTCTATATACATAAATGCATAGATTCATAACCACAGTCTCATAGTGACCACAGTCTCATACATAACTCATAGTGACCATTAAGTTCTGAAAGTTACAAGCTTTTATAAAAGACCTTGCTCAATAGACTTTTATGCAATTAGGTGACTTAACTGCTCATTTTGGGGGATTTAAACCTTCTGTTCTCCCCTTTTGTCACACTATTCTTCAATTGAGTTCATTCAGAGAGGTCTCTCAGCTGCTAAACTCTAACCTTAACTCACCTGTCATCCCTCTCTTACTTCTTCATTCAAAATGTCTGTACTGGAGTCTATCATATTGATAAGGACTGTTTCTCTTCGAGGAGGTTGCTGACTGGATAGGCATTTTGTCCTTAAAGAACTTCCAAAGCTATCCCAAAATATCACAAAGATATGAAAACTAAACACTTCTGCACTACCTCAGACAGGACAGTTACCTCATAAATTCTGAGAAAAAGTCAGATTATTCTGTCCAGTATATTCTCTCCCCCTAATGTCCTGGCTGATTTCCAGTGTGTAGGATATATAGTGTCAGAATACTTGCGCGTTGCCTTTCAAGATTACATATACCTGGGGCAATGCTGTACTAACTGTGGCCTGCAGAGCAGTTTATTTGGAGGGGAATTTAACCAAATGCAAACTTATAGCATTTCTAATAGCAGTGGATACCTCTTTAGGGAACTTGTCTGCCAAGGGCAAGTTCTTTTGGCCCTGAGGGACCCAACTGATTGGCCCTGTCTAAAATGATCCTCTGGTCCCTTTGGTCATGCTTTCTATAGACTGAAGCAGAATTTGGACCAACTAATAAATATTGTTGCCCAGCATCCCCTCATGGCGGAGGCATCAGGATTTGAATCTTTCAAAGGGGATTTTTCTGTCCAATCTCTATTTCATTTCTTGCTCTTTCTTGAAGTGCAAGTCTGACAGAGCTCAGGAGAAATAGTCTTGCTTTGAGTCCACATAAAAGTCCCCAATCTGAAATAAAACAAAGCTCCTGTTTGCACCCGTAAGAGTTCTGTTAGGCATAGCAATATTAGGGCTAGTCTACACTAGAAGCTAAGTTCTGCACCTGGCTATGTTTCATCTACTGTGCATATTATCGTCCTGCAACCACACTAAAATCATTCAGTTTGATTTCCTTATCAAACTTTTATTACCTCACCTAAATGCCAGTTTTATTTATGGGCTAAGGTTTTTTTGTTTGTTCATTTTTAATACGCTACATACAAACCTGACTATTTGACTAATGTGATTTCATCTTTATGAACAAAATTCCATCCTCATGAGTGGCTCAGAGATGGGGAGTCATGACATTGTTTCTCTTTTACAACTTGGAAAGTGGCTTCTCTAGATTTTTTTCCTGCTCCAAATAGGGATATCTGTTTTCTGAATACCTAGGTCCCAGGGGATCTCGGCAAGGGAGTGTGATCGGACCGAAACTGAACACCCCAATCGAGATTCTGCTGTTTTGAAGTTTGTCAAAATGCAGGCCATGTTAAATGCAAACGATATTCAATTCCCTTGGGCAGAGTAAATGATATGCTGCAGACACCTTAGATGCAAACACCAGGCTCATGGATGGTTACATGTATACATCTAAACTGTAACGTTAAAGTCACAAACTGAACAATAAGTAATCCAGAACACCAAGTCGTTTGTTGATGCTTCCTAATGACATGTTTTCCAAGATCCTATGAAATTGCATTGCAGCTTGGGAAACATGTAATACTGTTCTCACATTTCTTATGGAAGATTACAGGAAATTGCACCCATGTTTTTCACATTAGGACTCAAAAATTACCAGAGATTTACCCTTAAGCAGGAAAACCTTAGAACCAGATGACTTGCCCTTATCCCTTGCAAATTAAGTCTTCAACAAGAAGTCAAATAAGGCACTGTACCTGCACATGGTGGGCCAGATTCAGAAGTAGGGTAAATGGTAATGTACACTACACATTGTTAAATAAGTGTAATTTACACACTGTTTGGGCACGAGGATGGGATTGTAGCAGGGGAAATAGCCAACAGGAAAGTTTAAAACAACACGAAGGGCCCTTTTATCACTTTCTTACACCCTTCTGTTGGTTGCTTTTCCTGGTTTAATGCTTGCTAGTATGTAAATTACACTCCTATTTATACTGGTTTAGAGATGTATAATTATTACCATTATTTATGTTACCTCTGAATTTGGCGAGGGGTTTCACAGGAAAACTGCTTAATTCCAAATTCTGTTCTGATATTAAAGTTTTTTTTCATATGTAGATACAACAGAAATCCTAGAACTAACTATGGGTTGAACACTAATCATGTGCCAGTGAATTATCAATATGAAAACTCCTCCCACAGTCCTAGAACCAGAGCCACAACATCTAGGTCCAGGGGGCAGGCAGAGGATAATTTTAAAAGATATCCACCGGTCTTTTCCTGCATGACAATCCATAAACAACAAATCGTATTTTGTGAATCCACCACACAGAAGGATTTCATCTTAAGTGATGATTATGCCTTCTTTTAATTGCTTCTGCTTTAAAGAGTGCCATTGCAGTTGAATGAATGTTTCAGAAGTTTGTGTTGCTTTGAGAATACAGTCATGCTTATTATTGCTGTAGGGTTTTTTGTTTTGTTTGTTACTTGTTGATAGGTGCTCATTATTTCATTGTATTCAATCATTTCCAGGTACAGTTTTCCATGAATTTGTTTGACTGATGGATAATTCTTCATGCTTACAGCAGACTGCACAGTTACTGCTGTGAGAGGTGGTTGATCTCATGCAAGCTGAGCTATTTGCATTAGGGATGGAGTTATGGAAGTGAAAGCATGATTTGATTGCTAATACAAATCACATCAACTCTGTGGCAAGTCTGAATGCTCAGTAATCTCACTGCGGTGTGTCTGGTGCGTAGCCTTCCAGCATGAGCCTATATTTTTAATGTGTTGTCCAAATGGTGAATTATATGCAAAATAGAGGTGGGGAAATGATATCATATATATGCAAATTATATAGGGACTTGCTTGCTAGTCATGCGATAGTTAAGGATCTTTCCATTGTCACTGCCTCATTTTAGATGCTTAATTTGACTGTTAGGGTAATATCAGAGCCCAAAACCAACTATAATTTAATTTTTCCAGTTTTGTAAAAAGTTTCTTCTGTGTATATTTAAAAAAATGTATTAGAAGTGAATGCCTTCAGGGTCTTCTTGTGGATTACTTAAAAAGCCTTTGTGTGTTTAATGAAAAATCAGGAGGCAAGTTTTCCATGCTGTGGACTTCTGTCTTTTGAGTATTAAGGGGAAAGTGAAGGGTGCTCATATTATTAAAATCAGAAAATGTAGTTGCTGTGTATGCACAATCACCATTTTTCAGCAAGAGGTTCCCATAAGATTTTTCTGTTTCATTCTTCCACCACTTCGGACCTAATGGTTCAGCTGCTCGTTTTCCAGGTAGTGAGACAAATTCAAAAGCAATCCCAGACATCTTTCAAGTCTTTTCAGCTTGGTTTTATCATTTCCCAAGTTCTATCATTTGTCTCCAACAGTGGCAAGTGAAAGCCATGAATGGTCAACAGAAACATCAGTGCTATTTTCTTTCTTTCACTCATAGCTAATTTCTGATTTGGGGATGTAATGAAAACACTAAGTTAAGTATGTATTTTATATAATTTGTTTCTACTCAATTGCCAGCATTTTGGTTCAGCTGCAGTAGTGACAATCACAACTGCTTTAAAATTGATTAGACAATTTAAGTTGAAATTTAACTCTGGATATGGCAGAGGGAGATAAGCTTGTGAATAGGAACATAAAACATTAATCTTGTGGTTCTCCAACTGATGTCAGTGAAGCTGGCATTTTGTGTTTATTCTGTGGCTTTGAGCATAAGATTTTAGTCCTTCAAAGTGTGAACAGTAAGTACACAAATAAGTAGCTTCCTTGGCTTCTTGTGAAAGGATCGAGAATCCCTTGGCCTGTTTACTTATTAAATAACTAAACTCAGACTTTGTGAAAACAGAGGTGTTTCTGAAGTGCCTGGTCTCTAGTTCTAGAGGAAAGACATTTCCCATTATGTGACACTGGAGATCGGATTCATTTGTTTGTTAGTCTTTTCTTTTGAATTTTCAGCCAGAGGACACGTGACAACATTATTGTTCTCATGTTCCCCTGTTGCTATTCCCAGTATTGGAGCATCAGGAAAATGCAAAATGAAAGGGATAGCTTTAAACAGAAGCTGTTGCATTTTAATTTTCAATTTACTGTTCTCCATTCCAGCATTATGTAGGTTATTTTCATTTGTGCCTCTAAGTGATGTTTCAGCAAGAAAAGATCAAGTCATCTATAAAGAACTGACAGAGAGGCAAATACGAAAACAGCTGGCTACCAAATCACAGTGGTAAATTCTTTTTCATTGGGATTTTGGACTACCTCAGAGCAAGTATCTTCTGGTTAAATTGCAACTTCAGTTTGCCCTAGGGTTTATTTCCTTTTGTTAACCTATCATTTGAGTGGTTCACTACTAAATTTCAGCATGAATGGATGGGCATGTATCAGTAACATCCTGAGATGAGAATAAAGGGGTAAATTAGATACTGGATAGAAAAATCTCTCAAGAGTAAGTGACAATGGGAAGCTTTAAATGGAAATTTACAAGTGTGATTGGTCAGTTGTAGAACCTCCGATATTCATACGCCCTATGTTCCAGTTAAGTGTGTAGGCTCCACTTGAGTCCCACTTAGCTTTTGCATACCCCTCATACTACCCCTCAAGAGGGCTACATTTCATCAAACGTGTAGAAGCAATTTGGGTGACGATATTGAAAACACAACTTCCAAGTTCCCAATGGTGAGGTCTGTTCCTCTCGTAGACTGTTCTGCAGTTTAAGTAGTTGAAGCCCCATTGCTTGAGTGATGTAAAACTGGATAGAACAGCATTAGAGAATATATTGTAAGAAGCAATCCTTCACTACATGGCAGGAAAATGGACAAGCTAACCTAAAAGGTCTTTTCCATTTCACTTTCGTCTGCACTGAACCTTATGTCTGTCTTTTAAACGTGAAATAATTATTCTGGGTGCAAAGAACCAAACTAAGGAGTATGTCCAGTTAACTAATCTGGTATAATATATCCAGTTTACAGATAAGTAAAAATAAAAATATTTTGGGGGTGATTGGGGGGGGGTAATGATTTATAAAAGAAACATTTAAATCATTCAGTGCACAGCTGCAATAAAATGGGGAAACAATCACCTTGCACTAGCTGAGTTTTTGAATACAAATTGGAAATGTATATTGAATGTATTCTATTTAACCATTGCCGTCTCGTGGATGGGATCAGAACTTGCTCGACTGTATGTCACGCTCGATATTGCTAATTGCAGAGGCCTTCATCTTGCAATCTGATCTTTGTGGATGTAAGGATCCATCTGAACAGATCCAGCTGCAGGATTTGGGGCCTGAGTTAGTACTTGGGTTCAAATGGCAGGGACTGGCACTTTTGGAAAGAGAGGATCTGAGTCTATTCCTGCTGTTGCAATGTTGTTCTGGATGGTCATGGTGTAAAGCACCATGATAGCCATGAAGTTCATAGGTGGCAATAGATTTGTGAACTACAAAATACTTTTAGATTTCAACTGCAGTGCAGCTTATGTGGTATTGGCCACTGTACCAAAGAAAAAATATGACTGCTGTGAAGGAAGTATAGACTGTCAAACATGATACCAGTTCTTGATGCATCTAACTTGAGGAAAAAGCGTAGTTGTCCTTTTTTTGGAAAAGAGGAGATTTGGAGTTGTCTTAATAAAAACTACTACAATTAGTGAAGAGATGGATTGACAGTTGATTGAGATAAATCATTCATACTTGTGATGACTTAGATAGCTAAGGATTTTAATGTAAATATTAGAAAATGAAGGGTCAATATGGATTCAAAGAGTCATTGCATTCAGTAAACTGAAAATGAAAAATAGTTAAGAAAATTGACAGGATTAACTCATAAAACTTCAAGAGACACCAAGGTTTGCTTCTGGAGAAGGAGTGAATTGAAGGATTTAATTTTTGAAAAAGAAAGAAAGGTGCCATTCAAAACAACCAGATAAGATCTGATTGATGCCTTGGTAGCCTTTTCCTGTTACTAAAGTGTTTTACATACTTAGGGGTGTTTATTCTGGAAGGCTGGTCTTAATGAAGAGTGAGTCAATAGTGAAACATGAAATATTATCATGTTCATAAACTGTGCCTTTTCATTTTTTTCTGACGTAGATAATAGCATATAAAATATACATTTGCAGTTCAAATGGGGGAATGCAATGCCATGGGGGAAAGACCAGATCTCCAGAGCCATCATCAGCAAAAGAGTTGAGTGAAATAATTACATGATACAATAGAACGTCATGGTTTAGAATATTTTTTTTCAGTCTCTCACAAGACCTTGTTGTTTGCAGGAGATGTGCTAATTCTGTTTACAACCGCATGGTTGTTAATTTAGGTATATTAAACTCAATATTGAGTTAAGAAAAGAAATAGCAGTTTGCACTACACAAATGTTGACACTGGGAGTAGAATGTTTGCAACTTCCTAGAAAAGGTATTTTTAGAAAAAAACATTGTTTTTGGAAAGCAGCCTTTTTTCTTGTAACTGACTTTGGAACCTCAGAGGAGGGAAAATAATGTTTTTTCCCCATGCTGTTCTTTTTTTGGAAACACTTATTTCTACAGTCACATCAATCTAAAAACAACTACCAGGCTTGGAATTCTAAAGGTTCAGCTTTCAGTTTCAATGCTGCACCGGTACAGGTTGTCAAGGATACTGCTACTTTTACGATCCTGACAGTCCTTTTCATTTAACTCTTCATATATGGTATTAGTGGCTATCCCTGTGCAGCTTGTTGTGGGTAGCACTTATTTGTTTTTAATATTTTGATTCCAGCATTTTGATGCCATGTTACATATATAACATTATTCATTTATCTTAACGTGTGTGTTTGCGTGCGCATTGTCATAAATGAATGCAGTGCTCATGAACGTTGTTGGATGCACAGATCTGGGGGCTGAAGTCTTCCATCCACAAACACAGCTTAGGCAGTGATGGCACAAGCTTACTAAGACTGCTCTGCCAATGTGCCTCAACCCTGATCTTGAGGGACAACAAACAGGAGTGAAAGGATAGATTTAGTCACTGTGCCCATTCAATCCTCAGCATCTCTGCTGGTTCTGACTCGTGTCCGTTGTGATGGTGCTTTCTGGAGATGTGGACTCTTCACTAGAAACTGGCTCTAGACCGCTGCCTTATTTCACGTAGGTCACTGAAATGCCATCGGATAGTAATTACTTTAATTCAATAGCACCCTGAACTGGATTGCAATTGAGACCACGTTGCACAGTGGGCATGGAGAGCTCCGCAACTCCCAGGAGCTGTTTAATACCTGGTAAAATCAGGCCTGTAAAAGTGAAAGGTTCTGTATCCTAGTACTAATCCTGGGATGCTACAGAGTTTAAAAATCAGTAGTATTTAAACTAATAAGACAAAATTAATTTAAAATAGTTAAGAATTGGAACATATCTGTATTTACATGGGGTAAGGGGCATGAGGGAGGAAGAAGTGGCTACTGAGACAGGAGTCTACTTTGGAACACCTTATTATATAGAACATTATAGGTACTTCTGACTTTTGGATCTCCTGTTTCCTTTGGTGTGGACTTTATAGGAGAAGTAGTGTAACTTATGATGGAGGTATGTGTTTTCCCTTTTATCAGGAGTTATTTACATGTCAACTCTGCTGCTAGATTTTCATCATGTGTTGGTGATTATAGATTTTTAAAAAAATATTTTAACAAACATTAGAAATAATTTTGAAATGAATGTCACTTTCTTACAAAGTTAGAAAAATCTACTGATACACTTTCAGGTAAGCCAGGGAACCCCTAAAGACAAGTGAGTACTTGGGAGTGTTCTGGTTTGAGTCTCCGTGTAAGGAACAAGGGCGTAAGGCTAGGATCACTATTTGAGATATGTAGTTCAGTTTTGTATACTTAGAGAAAATGTTATTTAAAATTACTTCCAGGTGTTTTCAGTGCACATTTAACATCATAAAATGAATATTCAGTTTATGTAGGGAAAGCAAAAGTACCAGGAGTACATGCACCTGAACCATTCACACTGTTTCAAGGGACTCTAGAGAAGACAAATGGGCATGTACAGACACAGCCCATTGGCAGGAGGGACATAAGAACCTCTACTAGTTTTCATTTGTGTGAGGTCCAGAAGAATATATCGTGTCTGACTGCATTAATCCCTTTTCTGTTAGTTTCCATCACCAAACAGAACCATTTCTGACACAAGTAGCATCTGTGGTAAAATGGGCTACATGTGCCTCTCCTTGATCAGCTTCCCCACTTTGTTGAGCTGTTGGAGCCAATATGTATAGGCTATAGAAATCCTTCACGGGAGCATGGAGCTGCCGACGTTAGTGTTCCACATCCCCATGGAACATGGCTTGCCCGGTTAGTGGCATGGTCAGGCCCCCCAATCAACTATCAAAAATGCTGTGATCCAGGCACACGCTAGCTACTCCCACCAGTCAAATAGCTCTAGGCGCCTCCGTATGACCAGCACCTCTCCATATCCCCCGCCCCCCCCCAATGTAGAGCATGGCTCCAGTGAGCACAGGCACAGTTAGTCCTTTAAATGCAACTGCTGGAGCTTTCAGTAGCTTTTCAACTACAAAATGTTCATAAAAGAAAGTGGCACCTCTTACGTCACAGTCAGCCATCTGAAACCTCATATGGTAAGAAGCATTTCCCATGGACAGACTGAATTGTATTTGAAAAGAAAGCTATTAATACTGGTTGGTATTTCTGCTTCTATTGCTGGCAGTGCCAGCTTGCTGGAAAATGGCATGATTTGTGATACAAACTGGACATGATTTCTGAGCCCTGCTTTTTTTCCTTCTTTCATGTGAATATCCTGTATTGGTCTTGCTCCTCTCTCTGCTCCCTTCTCATGGGCTTAGATATTCCAGTGTACCAGGACCCTTCACCCTGTCCCGTACCGCTTAGGCACTTTACAGGCTAGATTTCTCTATTGTTCACTGCATGTGTGTTTATTTGAAAATTACAAAGAAAGCTAAAATATTTTTACTGTGGTTTTAATTCTTACATCTGCCACACCCTCTAACATTACAATTGTGTGATGATATCAATAATATTTGTCAGAAAAACACAGCTTACAAAGCAGAGGTTGTCATATTCCATCTTAGATTCCTAAATTCTGCTCATATCACACTTATATTTTAAATTCCTAATGAACAGCTTATCATTTTACTAATATGAACAATCAGGCCCAAATTTTCAAAAGCCTGTGAACAGGTTTTGTCTGGGACCAACAGTAAATGCATAGTACTGATGCATAACACAGATATAGGATTTGCACACATAAAACAACCTCTGCTTTACTGTACAAACTCGGTGTGCACGTCTGTAAATTTAGATCATGGTGTCCAAAGTCATGTACTTCATCTAGATGGAAGGGCATCCGGGTCAGATTTCATTGGCGTTATCAGGCAGCTGGAGTGATGCTCCAGCAGCAGTCGTATTGATGCAGTATGGGACCACAGCTTAAAATGGTCAGGCCATCCCCTCCCTACCGTCTCTCAAGCGCTGGATCCTATGAAACTTTCAGCCAGGGCAAAAACCTTGGCAGGGGATGTGGAGGGCTTTTGCCCTCCTACCAGCCTCCCCTAATTGGGGTTAGAGGCAGTGGTACCAATGTAGTTGTCAGTGGTAATTTCCCCACACTCCTTTTTTCCTCATCTCTCTGTCTTCCTCCCCAACTTTATCTACTTGTTTCTTATCCTCGCTCTCTTCCTTCACGCAATACTATCCATCTATCTTCGCTGCTTTTTAGCTCTCTGTGCTGTGTCCTTTTCTCTGTTTTCCTCTTGCTCTTTTCTGTTGTTGATTTGCATCCCTCTACTACAGTCTTATGCAGTGTGAGTCTGGCAAAGATCACCTCATCCCTTAACACTTGCTGGCAGCACCACTGCAGGGAAGCACTCGCTAGGCAGGAGTGCAGGGAAATACCTAATTTTAGTTCAAGTGTTGCTTGTGGGGTCAGTGGACAATTTTTCTCTCTTTCATATGTGCATTTGTAGAAGTTAGAAGAAGCTTCCTGATGAAACTACAGTGAAGTTCAAGTGTACAAACATTACAGATAGTTTCAATTTGTCCCTTGGTTCTATCACGTCAATATTTGATGCTTGTTGCAAATACGACAGTATCAGATTTTATATTTTTATGCCTCTTGTAAATGTTGAAAGCGTTGTTTTATACTTGATGTTTGAGAATCACTGCTAGGACGAATTCCATTTCTAATCATATTTCTTACATTTGACAGTCAATAACTGCACTATGAAATTAAGTCATTTCTGGTCCTGTTAACTTTTCACTATTGGCCACCAAATACTTCATATATCTCTGAGGAACCATATAGGTAGTGGCTCAACATTTTTATTATATAATTTACTATGATCCAGGTTGTGGAGCCCTTACTCATGCTGATGAGCATTTACCTAGGTGAGTATTTCCACTGACTTCAAGGCGACGGCTCATGTGAGCAGGTGCTCCCCACCCCGAGTATGACTTACAGAATTGGGCCTTAGTGTTGCACCTAAGCTGTGTGTATGTATTTTCGTAAAAGAATGATTGGAAGGGACCAATGTTTGCCTGTGCTAAAAGTTGAAACAGTCATACTCCAGTGCATATTTGTCTAATGCAGTCAATGTTTATTTTTACATAGGGAATAAATCACAAGATAGTGGGATCGCAGAGATGGAGGAACTTCCAGTCCCAAACAACATCAAAATAAGTAACATCACATGTGATTCTTTCAAGATTTCATGGGACATGGATTCTAAATCCAAGGACCGTATTACTCACTATTTTATTGATCTAAACAAGAAAGAGAACAAGAATTCCAACAAATTTAAACATAAGGTAATTTTTTTTAAAATAGCAAATAGTGGAAATGCATGATCTTAGAATAAAGAAATGTAAATGTTGTGACAATCCTCCTGACTGCCCTGGAAAGCCACATGCTGAATTCACTTGAAAGCTGGGATTTTTAATAGAGCTGATTAAAAAAATTCCAACGGAATATTTTTGGGAAAACTTGTTTGAAAGAAATTGAAATGAAACATTTTGATCGTGTTAGAACATTCCATGTAATTGTATTTATATTATACATTCAAATGTAACAGTCAAATCAATAAAAAACATTTCATTTTTATAGAAATAATTATTTGAAAATTTCATTTTGCAGAAATGTTGAAATTCTTTGTTTTCATTCCAATTGAGACCTAAAACAAATTTTTGAAACAGCAGAATTTCCTGTAAAACAGAAGTTCTGGTTCCCCTACAGCTCTTATTTTTTGTTACGCAGTTCGTGCATTGTGCACCTCTGTATATCCATGATGTCCTCATACCAGCAATACATGTTTTCGTGACACAAGACTCAGTAATTGGAATTAACTTCTAGGAGGGTTTCTAGCGGTTCTTCTCCGCCTCTTAATGCTTGTTCAGAGTGACTTAACACACTTACTCACACATTTCAGCAGCTATGACCCGAATACTTGCTCTCCATTCTTTCCATTAGTTCTCTATATGGTGGTACATTTAATTTGTTTGCACTCACGGAGGCTGATCCTGTATGCCTCAACTCAAGCAAAACTTCCATTGACTTCACAGTATTTTAAAGTGCTGTTAGAAATGTAGCGGGATGGACTGAGATGGAAGTCAAGGGAGGGCAATCTTATCAAAGGCACAATCACCTGCTGGTTTAAAATATGTCGGCAGGATCCATAATAGATGAGTGGTATCAGAGCACAAATACCAATGGGACAAGATCAAAGCATGGTATCTTTAATGTTACTAACACCTGTACCAGTCAGGGCTTATAAACTAATGGGGTAATAATCAGGAAATGTTTCCACTAACTTATGTTGACCTTTTTACCTTCAAAAGTATTTTTACTGTGACCATGGTTATCTCTATATTTATAACCCCTCTCCCCTCCCTCATTTTTCTTGTCTCCTTTGGTTTTCCATACTCCTTTGGTTTTATGAGGATGATTGGAAGTAATGTTTTGTGTGTGTTGTGTACCTGAAAACCATCATTGCAATTTTAAACAGTGAGTTTTAAAACATCTAGTCCCAATCCTCAGATGGTGTAAATTGGCATAGCTTCACAGACTTCAATGCAGCTATGCCAATTTGCACCACTGGACGATATGACCCATTTATGGTTGCGGCACCAAATAAATTAGAAGAGGATTTCTTGCTGTTTATCTTGCTTTTGCATTGGCAGCCTTTGAAGTTAAATTCCCACTTTATGTTGCAAGAATAAACATACTTTTCTTCTAATAAAATGGTTAGTCAGGTGGATTCTTAACTTCTGGGTATCTCTCTCTTAATTCATATTTTTTCCCTAAGCACAAATTAATATATATTTGTTGATGTAAAAGCTATGACTGTCCAGGAAGGATCAATAGCAAATTAGTGTACCTGTTACTTCAACATTTAAATCAGTTTAGAAACTGTTTTTAGATACAAGTAATGTAATAAGGATAGGCCATTATTTTTTATTTTGTTTTTCTCAGCAATTGCCTTGCCCCTCACTGAGGTAAACTACTTGGTCAAAAGGAAATGGATAACTGTTTTGTAAAACAGCATAGGGGTGTTGGTGTCATTTAATTAAAACGATGGATAAATAGAATCTGTTTTGTGTTGCTGCATGTAACTTGAAACATGTTGATACTAATTTGGTTAGTGAACAGGTAAAAGCCGGATTTCTTCTGTTCAGATGGATGGAAATAAGTACAGTAGATGGGTTTTAGTGGAGACCTCCAAGGACCATTATTTTAATAGTTTAATAATAGTACATGTCAAAGGACATTGTGTTTCATTTAATCTGTCTTTAGTGCTAAGAACAGTTTTAAGCCACCTGCCATATCTGCAAATAAGTTTGTTTCAGAAAAGTGTGGCACAAGCTTAAGTACTCAGCTAAATAGGAATAGGGGATTACTCAGTGTGTTTAATATGCTGACACATACAAAGACTTCCATATATTATTATTTGTAATAGTTTATACTTATACTCCCTCTTCACCAGAGTATCTCAAAGCCTTTAACCAAGGTGAGTAACTTATTATCCCCATTTTACAGGTGAAGAAGCTCAGGCACAGAGAGGTTGACTGAGCCCCGGTCTATACTTAAAATTTAGATTGACCTAGCTAACATTCACGCCCCTGAGTGCCATAATTAAGGTGACTTAATCCCTGGTGTAGATGCAGATAGGTTGACTGAAGAATTCTTCTATCAGCCTAGCTGTTGCTGTAGTTCCCGTAGAGTGGGCATGCCCTGAGTGACTTGCTCCGAGTATAGCAGTGAGTAGCAGGGCTAGGAACACAACTCAGATCTCTTGATTTTATCTGCTCTGCCCACTGATCTATCCTGCTTTTCATTGTGAGAAGGAATATCTTGACTCCCAGAAAGCCATAACAACATATGCAAACAATAGTTTATTTTTTGAATGAAGTTTTGTTCTTGTTGTGTAGGTGGTCATGTAGCCCCTGTGTGACAGAGTTTACTCACCACAATTTTCTGATATACAATAATGTGATGGCTGTGAATATACATTTTAGAGGTATGAAGATGTAGAGCCTACAGTGGCAAGCCCAAGAAGGCAGAATTAATGGTGGCAATTAATGGTGGCAATAACCACCTCTATGCTATGTGCACAGAAACTAGATCCAAGATTAAGACAACTTTTGTATGTGCCCAGGAAATATGATAAGGAGGCTAAATAATGATTGCATTGCTAGCAGACTGCTGAGTCCATTAGCTTTGCTGAGTGCAGTCTGGCTGGAGTCCTATAATATCTATTTAAGATGTGGTTTTGTTTAAGGTCTAGTGCTGGGGACATGAATGTCATTTTTTTAATTCTTTCCTTGTTTTTCTTTCTCATCCTTGTTTTTCTGCTTCCCTCTTGCTGTGTTTCACTTAGTTAAGGGGGAAATCCCATTAGTGAACATTGTAGTTTTCTCAAAACCCACACATTTTAGTCTGGAGACTCAAAGTTTAAGGCTGCACGTTAAAAAAATAAACCCAAATATTCAAGTATGAAAATGCACAACTAAATACCTTACTAAATATTTTTACTAAATAACTCTTCACTGTCCCATCTTGCTCATTTGTTGCTGTATGCTGAGTAGTGACACGATGAGGGATGTGTGGAGGACTTTACAACCGATGACCAGGGACATCTTAAGTCTTTATTTGCAGAATTTGCTCATAGAGTTAAGGACTCTGAAATATGTGACTTGTTTTGTATGTCAATGGCTGTGATTCCTTAATCACACTGCACCCCTGGATTCTGCATGTTTTCCATTTATTAAAGAGGACGGTCACCCTATTTACAGTAGCTACATGCCCGTGCCAAATCTCACAGTATGACACTAATTTACAATAGAAACGTCCCACATTAGGGGGTGGAGGGATCATCCCCCAAACCATAGAAATAACTGGAATGGGAGCGTTCTCAGCCATCAGTTTAAGAGACAGATCAAGTGAGTCTTTGACAAAAAGAGTTTTTCCCTCAAGTTAAGAGTCTGAGTAAAGTAAGTATTAAGGGGGAAAACCGAGATTTTTAAATGAAATCTCTCCTCTCAGCTTATCATTTTCTTGTTGTCACATTCCTGCTAGTTTTTCCATTTCCAAATAGTCGTTCTACACAAACAGAAAATAAATCTTTTTTCTTAATTAAAAAAAATCCCTTCAGACCATGTTTATGGGTCATGCAGAAGCAAAATCATGAGAGAGGTTTTTTCCCGAGCTAGCTGGTATTTGTGCTTGGATGAAGCTAGGTTAATTTAAAATGTCCACTGTTCATATGCTAGCAGCCACTTTAAGATGCTGTGGCTCCATCTGCCACCCATTGCATGTGCAGGGAATTCCTTCCACACGCCATCCCAATTCACCTCCACCTCCCACACCATGCCAGTGCAGGGAATCCATCGCCACTGCCTCTTGCTTTGATTCCCTCCTGCCACAACCCCAGTGTAACCAGTCCTCAATTTCCTTGATCCCTTGTCACCATTTGACCTTGATACAATGAATCCCCCATTCACAGCCACCTCAGGTGAAAGCAACCATTTCCTTAGGCAGCGATTCTCTCCCAGCAGCTTCTCAAATGCAGATTCTCTTACCCTAGTCTCTGCTCCCACAATGACAGTCAGCCTTTGTAGCTTTTAATCAATGAATACTGAAGGTCTCTATTTGCTATTCGGATGAATGGAAAAATTGTGGATACATCACAGCTCTTTTTTTCGGTGTTCTGGTAATACAAATAATACTAACTCTAAAATTATCTGCCTCTTCCCAAGCATGCTGTTATTCTAATATCACATACCATTAAGCTTGCTTACACACAAATGGGGAATAGAAGATTACAATTAAGTTAATCGATATGGTCCATTTTATTATTATTGCACAGCTTGTTCCCAAGATCAAGGCTGTTACCATCTTCTGCAGTATTTGAAGGATGCAGAAATCAGCCATGTTGCCTGCATAGTACTGGCAAGGAAACCTTGCATACCATCTTCTCCCTTGTGGTGAGATCTAAGCTGCAGTCCTTGAGGTTGTGGAGTTCAATCATTTCAGCAGCTTGTGAGCTTTGCTAGCTGCAAAAGAGAGCGTCCATCTTTGTTATCAGCACAATGTAGTTTGAAGCTCTGCCACAGCAAAACAACAGCGGGGGGAAAATAGAAACTAAAAGACTATAGTGATAGACACAAAGCTTACAGCCCAAATTCCGCATAAAGGCATGCATTTGCCTTTCCCATGAGCTATTTTTAAACAGGCTTGTTGTGATACGTTTAACACATGCAGCACTGGTTTTGAAACATTTAAGCGTCTCTCTGTCTTTATTTTGTACTGAGCTGTGTGAAAGGCTGGTCTTCCCTCATGCTGGTGTAAATCAGGCGGTATGCTACTGAAGTCAGTGAAGTTGCACTTAGTTAAAAGCTGTGAGAAGAGACTTTTTTAAGCTTATGTTTTAACAGCCTTAACATTTCCTTAGCAGGATAGTGTATCATGCTCAAATTATGGTCTTCACCCTACAGGCTTGCATTTTTAAGTACAAATTGATGTCCTTGATCTATAGCGTATATTCTATGCTGCAGGTAATATTAGTCTATATTCACATAGACCCAATATTAAAAGAATCCACTTAGCTAAAGGCTAAATCTCACTCCCTTTCCTACTGTGTGTGTCATCCTATTAACTTCACTGCGATACTTTTGTGAGAAAAGTTAGCAGAATTTGGGCCTAAGGGGTTTAAAATAAGGTTATTGAACTTCATCCCCCCCAAATTAACTTCTATGACTTTCTGAATTTAGTTTTGCTCAACTAACTGATCAGACTTTTTTGTCCCATTAGGATGTACCCACTAAACTGGTTGCAAAAGCTGTTCCGCTCCCTATGACTGTTCGTGGACACTGGTTCTTGAGCCCAAGAACGGAATATACAGTAGCAGTGCAGACGGCATCAAAGCAAGTTGATGGGGATTACGTTGTTTCTGAGTGGAGTGAAATCATAGAGTTTTGTACAGGAGGTAAGATTCCTGAGACTACAGCACATAGGGACAGAAAGAAAGCAAACATGCTATATGAAAGAGATTAGCTTCTGTCTGTATCAGCTATTGCGCCACAGAGTAATTGTCAGTAGTCAGTTTTGCTGACTGTCAGCTGGAATGGAAGGGTTGGTTCAGGCAGCTTATTTTCTGTTCAAAATGTATAATTAAACTGTGGCTGCTCCTTTGTTGGTGCCTTGTTGGGAGGTGGAGAGAGGGTCACAGAGGCACCCAGCACTCCCCACCCTCACACTCTGTCCTCCTAGTGTACCCGCATACAAAGCAGTTGGTGCACAGACCATGAGCGGTTGGCCAAACATTGCACTTCGTGGCACTCTGGATGCTTGGTGAACCAAACTGAAGCAGGACCCTCCTTGCACCTGTCTTTAGCCTCAAGCAGCTATGAAGCTTCCTGAAAGCGCTCCAAGTGCTTCTGTTCAGTGTGCTGCACCTAGCACCCCAGGGCCCCTAGGCAGTCTGCCTGTGGAAAGCCTCAGAGCACCACCATCTCCACCCCACCCTGTCCTGTGCTCCAGAGAGCATACATTTGGCTCCTAATTTACTTACACACATCTTCATTGGGATGAAATTCACCCCAGTGCACAGAGCCTGCCTGTTTGAAAGCCATTAAGAATTTTAGTGAGTCCTTGTATGTGCTAACTGCACTGGAGTGAGTTTAACCCTGTGTTGGTTGGGCTGTATCAGAGCTCTAGTACTTCCTCTGTGATAGTGTGTTGTGCTACCAGGTTATAGGCACATGGGAATTAGGGAGCAGTTTCTAATGGAAAATATCATTAATAGGAGATAATGCTGACAACCCCTTGTGAAAATTACCCCGTATCACAGTCATGAGAAGTAGTGTAGTCTGGGGATGGGGATTCTGTTCCTGGATCTGCCACTGACCTGTGGTGTCCCTTTGGGGCAGATTTTTGAAGATCTAAGTCCCAAAAATTTGGCCCTTTGCTGCTCTTTGCCTTCACACCCTTTGTCTGTTTTGTACAAGTCATCAAAAAAAGTTGAGACTGTGATTTAGGAGATGATGATGTTTCTTTCTTACTAGCCGATAGTCTTCTCTTCACAGATTATTCAAAAGTTCATCTAACACAACTTTTGGAAAAAGCTGAAGTGATTGCAGGACGTATGCTTAAGCTTTCTGTTTTTTATCGGAATCAGCACAAAGAATACTTTGATTACATCAGGTAAGAAACAAACACATGGAAAATTGTCCACATTAAGAGAGTAATTCCAGCTAAATATTAAAACTATACACAACATAAAACTATACATAAGTGAAGACACAATTTTACAACAGACAATCTGTGCACTACATTTCCAGTTCAAGAAGCAAAGCATCTCATTTATGTAAGTTTGTACAATTCAGCACTGAATCTGAATAGGAAATGGGTTTTTAGAGTAAAAACTGTGTTTTCACAGCACCTGCTGTAATGGAGTTTCATTACTGAGTAAGCCTCTAGGCACCATTATAATCTAAAGACTCAGTAATAATGATGATGATTGATGTACTAGACATTAAGAGTGAGATTTCTAAAGATAGGGGGTGTACAATTTTGTGCATACATTTGCCTGCAAGTACTTGATGTATACATATGTCTCATGTATCTGCATGTGCACATTATCAATCAGGCATATGCAACCTGAATATTGTCATTTAAAGCCAGATCCACAGAGAAACGTAGGTGCTGAAATGTCTACTCGATCGGGCCTCGCAAGCACAAGAGCTAGGAATGCCTACTCTGAGGGTCCTGCAGGCACCTGATTCCCTAAACTAAGTTGACGGTGCATATGTTCAGTGGCAGAAACCCGGGGCCTAAGGATCATTAATGGTGGAAACTCCAGCACATAGGGATTTTAGGTGCCTCCAGGGTTAGGCAGCAGCTGAGCAGGGAGTTTGAGGATCTCAGTGGTGCCTAAGAGTTGGATGTAGATGCCTACAGTGGCAGTCAGGCACCTAAGTCTTTTTTTGGATCTATCCCTTACTGACTTTTGAATGCCTTGCTGTGCAACCTTAATGGTGTCTTGACGTGGGTTTTTTTATTAACTTCCAACCACACAATGTATTTGCTTATTTTGGGTGTTAGTGCTGAAGTTACAATATTCTTTCAGAGTGGTAGAATCTCTGATTACTTGCCTTAAAGAAATTTAAACATGCCTATTTCTTATACTTTAGCATATGTTAAAGATTTTGGTCCTGTTTCAACACTGCATTACCTCAGTTTTACTCAAATGTAACTCAGTTTGAGTGAAGTAAAACTTGCAGAAACCTGGAGCAGCTAAGTGCTGGATCAGGCCTTTTGAGGCCTGTAATAAGAGCACATCATCCTTTTGGCATGCCCAGGTTTACGTGATCCTCATACCTACTGGGTGGGGTCACATGAGTGAATCTTTCATAGCTCACAGTTAGTGCGCATTTGAGTTCACAGACCTTTGAAAGCTCTGAAGGTAGCCAGATTAAGCCCCCCCCCCCCCCCCGGCTGAGCCCACCCACCATCACCTGGATCCCCTACAGAGTCCCATTGCCCCTAAATGCCACAACGAGCCCCTGTGCATCCAGATCTCCCACTGAGCTGCCCCCACCCCGATTGCCCCACACAGAACGCCCTCACCTCACACCTGGATCCCTCCACACTTGGATCCTGCTGGGCTGAGCCTGCCTACCCCCACCTGGTGCACCTGGCACAGAAGGGCAGGGCCCCAGGGTGTTTCTGGGGCAGGCCCAGCCCTTGCACTGTGTCAGGATCAGGTGCAGCCTCAAGGCCGAGTCCCTGTACTGGGGGAGATAGGGGGCTTCAGGGTGATTTCCCATCTCAATGCAGCCAGTGGCCTGTGCTCCCCACTGCCAGGCTGGAGCCACATTTATTTATTGACAAATAACATTTGCAGAATTTGGGTTCATAATTTTTAGGTGCATAATTGCCTCAGAAGTATAGAATACATAAAGATGTTCAGAAACAGGCAAATTCAGGGTCTTTTACATTTGGCAAAGAATTTCTGGCTTGAAAGGTACTATGTTGTGCTCTAGACTAAGCTGTTGACCACTAAGCCTGGCAACAACATTTTAAAAAACAAATCATCCCATCATGTGTAACCGTTCAACTAGCATTCCCTGCTTCAAAGTGTTGTTTTGCCTTATGATTTAGAAGACCTCTGATGGGCTCCATAGTAGTAAACAGCAGTGCACAAAGTGGTGTATTTAGGACTAGAGTGGGAGGGTTCCGATGGGTGTCTCAAGAGATTGTACAACACACAGCAAGACCTTGGCCTGTTTACTAGGTAAAGCTTGATCCTGCGACACCATTAGTTATTCTTTTTTAAATGTGGCATATAATTAACATTCACTTTAATCATGACTGCTTCCTTTAAATAGACAGAATGCAAAGCGTGTCAACTCCCTAGCGAATACTAACCTATAATTAGCCTAATTGGCCACTGGATGTCAGTATCTTGTCACAGAAATACAGCTTCAAGCACATTTTTCAGGTTGCAGAGAAGGTGGCCTTTATTTGGGGGGGGGGGGGGGGGAATTTATTTAATTCATAACACCTTCATCTCCTTTTCGGACCCTATCTTCCCAGAGCATTACTTCTGCAAAGATAAAGATGGTAGTCTTGAAAGGGTCAGAAAGCTTCTGAAGTTTGCTTCCAGCTATATGAAAAATTTTAGTAGGAAGGTGTAGGGTTAGAAATGGCAAGAATTCTCAGGTGCTAGCACTATAGGTAATAAAGCCATTGTTCCATATGCCACTTAAAACCATCTTTGCTAGATAGTTACTTTGTAAGACAATTGTTAACCATGATGCTTTTGTTGAAGTGCGTAGCATAGCTCCCATTCACTTCAGTAGGAGCAAGGACTAAACCTGCTTTCCATGAGCATATACAAAATGAAGCAGCCTTACATTCTATTGTTATGGTTTAGCTGAAAACAAGAATTTCTAGTCAGGGGTTTACCTTGGACTATCACAAAAATAAAAATCCACCCCACCCCCGAAACTACACTATTCCAAAGCAGTGAGCAACCGGTAGGAGTCATCTGTTAACCTTAATCTTTAGTTTAATCTTTACAAGCAAAGAAATGTCACCGATGCTGGGTTTGCCTGATGTTTAAATTGCTTACAAGAGCATAGCTACCATTGAACTCAAAGGGAGTGTATGTGCAGTATTGGGCAATAGCTGCTAGCTATGGCAGGTGGGCTCTAGTCTAAGGTAGTGTACATGCAAATGCATTTGCTTGGCTGAAAACAAAATTTCCTAACAAAGGCTGGTTTATTGAAATCAAAAGGGCTGGGGTAGAGAAGGGGGGACAAACAGGGAAATCTGTTATCCAGGGCAGCTTACTGTCGTTTATACACTGCGTCGAGGCACATCATCAAGTCAGTCAGCCATACTGTTTGTCCTTAGTGTGTGACTGAAAAGCGCTCACGTGATATTTATAGCACATTGGCATTAGAGCTTGGCTTGCTACCACCAACCCGAGAAACAGCTCATGTCGTTCAGCATGTAATGCCCCACATTACCAGATGATGGCCTGAATTGAGCATGGCCTTCTTAACACAAGCAGTTTTCACTGGTGAATTAATGTTAGAAAGCTTTCTGAAAAGTGTTTTAAGACTGGCCAATTTGCATGAAGGGATGATGGCAGTTTAGCATACCAGGTAGGTGGCAAGAGTTCTGTCAGATGTAAAGGAGTCGGTGGACATGAGACCTGGGATAGAATTGTCTTGCGGTTGAGACTTAATAGTCTACAACCAAGGCAGGAAATCAGTCATAGCTTTGACAAGTGACTTAACCCAAGTGGTGATAAAATATTTTTTCCAGATTGGAGGGTGCTGAAGATTCATTGCACTTCGAAAGCTTTTAGGCAAACTGAAAGTGTGAGATGCCCTGGACATGTTTTTATGTGTATACATACATACCCAGAGTCTGTGCACTTCACTAACAGTTGAACTGCAATGCAAGGGATTGGATTTGTGTATTTTTTGGATTTAGGATAATTATATCTCATCTTGGGCCCAGGCCTGCTTCCACTGAAGTCGATGGCAACCAAATTGGGCCATGTATTAGCAATGTGGAGAAACAGATTCATTAGAAGAAAATGAAATTGGGTCTTAGTGGGGCCAAAACTGATTAATTTTCCTCAAATGTATTAGACTAAGATTATCATCTTCACTACTTCTAAGTTCCAGAGCTGCATATGCAGGACTCCACCGTGGTTGTATGGATTAAGCACTCCTGTAATTCAAAATCTGTGAAGGCATATTTAAATAAAACAGAGAGAGAGACTTTTTGTGTGTGTGTCCGCTTAAGTTACTCCCGATCGTGTAAGTAGGAGCAGAGTAAGCCGCAGGTTTTAGGGGGGCATGTGGACAATTCCCTACCATAGTGTCACTGAAAAAAAAAAAGGGAACTAGCCCTCATGTGAATTTGTGTACAGCATCCACTGAGAATGTTAAAATATTGCAATATGATTGGGTTCATTTGTAACTTTCAATGTCGACTTAAAATCCCACTATTGTTACAGTTGCGGAGGAAAAATATGGTGGGTGGGTTTTCTGTTACTGTTTTTGTCTCTTTATCTACACAACTCACCTCCAGAAGCAGAGACAAGATGGAAAAGCAATTCCTTCTCACCCTTAGCCCTGGTCATGTCTTCATTTATTTGTCTTTGCTTTCCCTTGAGAGTGGGGTGGTGTTAACCTTATTTTTCAAATGACTGGCTTCTCTTTGTGTTTTTTGTGACACGGTGGTAGTCCTATAAGTAATCAAACTTATACTCTTCACTGCAAAATAAACAATAATAGTCATTCATTTTTAGAGACCAACATGGAAATGCAATGCAGCCTTCTGTCAAGGATAACAGTGGTAGCCATGGCTCTCCAATCAGTGGGAAGTTGGAAGGCATCTTCTTTAGCTGCAACACTGAGTTTAACACGGGGAAGCCACCACAAGATTCACCTTATGGAAGATACAGGTTTGATATTGCAGCTGAAAAACTTTTCAATCCAAATACTAACTTGTACTTTGGGGACTTCTACTGCATGTACACAGCTTATCACTATGTCATTCTTGTTATTGCCCCTGTTGGCTCACCAGGAGATGAATTCTGTAAGCAGCGCCTTCCTCAGCTAAATTCAAAGGATAATAAATTTCTGACCTGCACCGAAGAAGATGGCATCATGGTTTATCACCATGCCCAGGATGTTATTTTAGAAGTAATTTACACTGATCCTGTGGATCTTTCCCTCGGCACAGTTGCAGAAATTACTGGTCATCAGCTAATGAGCTCGTCTACTGCAAATGCAAAAAAAGATCCCAGTTGCAAGACCTGCAACATCAGTGTTGGACGTTAATCCCTACCCCATTACTTTAGGAGCCTTTGAACCTCTGTTGTCCATTTCCATTGTCAGACGTTCTCTTCAGAAGCATGCACATGCCGCTGTCACCAAAAGCAAACACCAGTTTTTCAAATAGCATTTTTAGTATAACATCCCTCCTTCCTTCTAATAGTTTATAGCATTAGGGGAACAGAAGTCCTGGATTTTTTTCTGACAACATTTACACCTAGATGCTGCAATTTTTTTTGTTTGTTTGTTTGTTCCCGGCCAAACATAACAAAAACCTATATAAACTGCTTTAGCAAAGTAAAGATAATGGCTTATAATGGTGTTTAAATATGCATTTATTTTAATCTACTGAACAAACACTGGGATAACTCCAAACAGCATGAAAGGTTGTAATTGCAGCATGATTTAAATCTCAAAACCTAGAAATGTCAGCACTTCCAACTTGTTGTTTGACAGTGTTATTTATATTAGCTAACTGGAAACAAAAATTGTGTTTTAAACATAATAAATATAATAGAAAAATATTTTATTTGTACTGTTGTATAAAATATTATACAATCATATAGAATATATAGAGTACATTTTAATAGCAATTGTATACATGTCATGAAACCATTTTCCCTTATCAAAGATGTAGTTTGTAAACCTCAAATAGTTGTGTATCTGTTCCTGTTGCTCTTAGATTACTTTCATTAAAACAGATTTAGAAAGGAGATCATTCTGATTCATAAAAGTTATAAATTGTCAAGTCAATACAGTGAAACAGCAAACCTCATAGAAATAAAAAAAAAATCCACATTGTGTAGTGGTCACACTTTTTCCTCCAAACCATTTGAAAATGTGTACTACTTAAAATCATGCTGAAACATTACATACAATATAAATACAAATGTGGTTGGTATAGAATAGACTTCAGAAAATGAACGTTTCCTTAAGATAGGAAAACAACAGGTGGCTTATATGCAGTTAATACAAAGTGGCAATTTAAACAAAACACTAAACATGATGCAACGCATTTCCTTTTTAAGCTCTTCCTTCATGTTCGGTTTAGACATTTTCCCATTATACCTGCCTTTGATTTGTAATGAAAAATACAAAATGCTGACAATCATTCTGTGAAATATTGCACTTTACACAGAAATGATCTATCACAAAAGTGAGGAAAATCCCTTTATATCACGAAGTAAATGCTGAAGGATGCATAATTCCAACAGAAAAATATTTTTGTAGTCTTGTTTTTAAGAAACAAGAAGGCCAGAGTTCCTCATCTCACAACCATGACTTTCAATTATATACTGCATAAATTTATGTATCCAAAATATCTTGTCAGAATGCAATAAACTATTCTCATTATTTTAATATAGATATCTACCACAGGAAATACTTTAACATTTTACAAAGTGCATGCTTCCAAACAAGCTTTGGTAGTCAGAAAAGCAAAATTTTATAGCATCAGGCAAAGTAAAGTGCTAAGTTTAATACAGAACTAAAAATCAGCATGTATGATCAATTTATTTTACTGAATTTTGTTTAGGGTACTATAAAAGTACTGCCAATCATATTTAACAGGCCAGCACCTAGTGCCTTTACATTGTCTTATACTCCCTTTGGCAAACCTGAAACAAGCATTCCTTCCCTACCCACTGAGTCCTTGTTGCTTTGCCAAATAGATGTTTTCTCATTTGCAAAAAACATGATTGCATTTGGCAGTGCATTTGGCACTTTCTTTTTCTCCAGTAGCCTCAATTTACTCGGCTCCAAGAATGTTGGGTCCATGTATATGCACCTCTCTTTGAAGCCAATGGGAATTGCATCTATGTATCTAAGGGTAGAATTTAGTCTACAGGTTTTTAGTTAACATATGATGTTCTAAGTTGTTTTGCCTACAGAAATAGTGGATTACACTGCTTTTGAATAGTTAGTTGGTGGTGGAGTAGTGGATTTCTGATTATTTTTAGAATCTGGAGGGCATTCCTTAACGGTTTATAAATTTTAAGGTAAAGCGGGTTAGACTAAGGGCCTAAACTAGTTTACAGTGTCCCTTTAACTTCTAACATTATCATAGTGCATGTCAAGGCTTTTCCAAAAGGAAAAAATACAGTTCACTCACTCCCGTTTACATACTCTTACACACATTGCCATCCTCTCCTACTCTCAGTTAATAAGATTATTAAAGTGCATCAGATTCTCAGTGTGTCTAATCACTGTGCAGAAAGACACAGACCTGTAAAATTCTGTTTGTTTTGGTTTTTGCTAGCAAACACTAGCTATGTATTTCATTGACTTCAAATTGTTTTAGAAACATCATGCTTACTGATGAGAACCTCTAAGAGCCTGATTTTGGCTTTTGTGTGCTTGTATTCAGAGTACTCTTCAGCCATGGGTATTCGATCTTCCTTTTGCGGACTCCTGAAACAGTCAAACAGAGCTCTGTCATTTTATGACACACAAGAAAAATGGGCTTTAAAATGATTTCTGTTTGATTTTTTAAAATATGTTTTTCTAATTTTAGATGCCCATAGACCTATGAAAACAGCACACTATTGTGAAGTAGGATTATAGGAATGGCAATTAAAATACTGAATTCTGAGGTTTAGATTATACGAGGTAATCACATTTCTTGTCAGCTGTGTAAGTAATAATTATTTCATTCCAAAATATGCAGATATGTTGTTGTACAGTATTATGGAAAATATAACTACCATGGTACCACACTATGGTTTTCTTTTTGAACCATATATAGGCTGGCTCCAATACCCAGGGAAATTGTTGGAAAAGCTCCCATTAATCCAAAGGGCATTGGACTGAGCCCATAGAATCTGAGACCATACAAGTTCTTTCTGTTGATTTTCATCATGATAGGAAATCATCTGACCTACCTGAGATCACTCAAGGAGTTAAAGTTGTTTTCATTCAGGATATGTCATGAATTCAGTAGCATTTAAGCAGATTGAGCAATTTAAATATTATACCCTCAAATCATTGCTCCTCGTAAGAGCAATATTGCGATGTGAAAGTGTGAGGGGGCCAAATTTTTGAAAAATTAGAATGAAAGCTCACCTTGTTTTAGGTATAATCTGGAATTTACCAATAAACCCCCACCAGCCTCCCCCCCCCCCCCCCCAAAAAAAAAAACCAGGAAAAACCTAATCAATAAGGTCTGTGTTAAAAACAACAACAAAGTGTCTCCTCTCTGCTCATAGGGACTAACCAAAGCTCACTGAACTCAGTGGAAAGACTATTGATGTCAATGGGCTTTGGATCAGGCCCACACTACCTACACCTCTGGCCTGTTTAAGAAAGGGGAGGGACAGAGCTGCCTGCCACCAACATACCAGTCATGGTAAAAAGTCTCCAGGAAAGTGACATTTCAGCTTTACATTTATCAAAAAACACTATCTGTATTTGTCTGCATATGAATTCTGTAAATCAGGAGATCCTAATAGTACATGTGTGGCAGACACAGCTGCTGCTGGGCTACCCCAATCCCTGACTAGGGGTCACATTGTTCCTTCTGTCAGTAAGCCTAGGGGAGGAAATTTCTGGACTGATCCTCTGGCAGAGTTCCCTGTGGATCTTTGCCTTCTCACAGGATGTTATGGGGGCTACCCTAACCCTGGAAGAATTTCAATGATCTGCACAGATCCTGGAGGAATTGTCGGAGCAAAAATCATCTCCATAGAGACCCGATGCCTCCACGGTGCTCCCAGCAGTCCCCTTCCAATCCTGGGCTGTAGCTATCCTTGGGAATCTGAAAGCACAAAAGATAACACAGTCCCCCCGAGCCCAATTACTACAAATAAGTCCCTGCTGCCTAAGAATATGTTCTTTAATGGAAACATAAACATCTGCTTAAAATACACGAAAGAGGTTTTGTTTACCTTCCTGTATGTTTAAAGAACTGTTCCTCAAATTCTCTCAGAGCTCTGCGAAGCCTTTTCTTGTCAGCTCTTGTTTCTCTGAGATGTTCAAGTAGCACAGGCCTACAAAGGAGGCAGAGGAAGTTGAAGCCTATGTGGACTTGGAAATAGTTAAAACATTAGGGCTGGATGTGGCCCTTCAATATGTGCAGTGACAGGTGCGTCTATTCACCTGAGTGCAGAATTAGACCTGTTAAGTTCAAGGAATCCTAAAATTTTCTTCCAAGTCTGAGTATAATGGACTTACGCCAGCACAAGTATAAATCTACAGCATTTCCTTGCTTTTGGTATCATTCACGCTCCTCTAATAAAGGCAATGCAGAGAATTTATGGAAGGAAGCAATAAAACACTCCAACCCTAATCCTGTGGGCACCCTGGGTTCTATGTGGAGTTCATGGTGCTTGGCATCTCACAGGAAGAACTTGGCACCTTACAGTTTCAGGCCCATAAGTAAAAAAGGGGATACACGATTAGCAGCATAGGACCTGATCCTGCAAACACTTACCATCAAATGTAGTGCTGTTTATTGTGAGTCAATGGAACTGCACATTGTAGTAAGAACTAGGTTAGGCAGTGTTTGCAGGATAAGGTCCTTAGGCAGAAGATAAAACACTTTCAGAATATGTCCTAAAAGATACTGTTTTATAATAATGTGATGCGCTGAGAAATCCCAGCAGCACTTCTACATGCTGCATCATGTACACAGTGAGAGTTCCACAGAATAACATATATTCTTTTTATCTTCACTCACTTGGTAGGACCTAACAGACTTTATTCATATCTCTGACTCTCTGGTGTCAATCAAAACACATGGGAAATATAAGGAATAGTATAAGATATGAGATCATATTCATCCGTAGGGTGTTTTTTCATCAATGAGCACCAGGGCTGAATGACATCAGCACACATGTAACCCCACAACTGAACAACTTGACCATAATCTGCCCTTTTCACAGAAATACAAAACATAACAAGATTCCAAATCACTTTTGTATCACTTTTTGGAGTTTGTTGATAACCCTTGTTGACAGCAATAATTTTCTTTGACAAAGATATAGATAGAATTCTGTTAACACGTAGTGAAAATACATGAACAATTATACCAGGCCAGACTGAATTTACAATAATGCTTACAGTTTACTATTGTACGTTTTAGAAATGTGATGATATAATTCAGATTCTTCGGCTGAAAAGGTGTCCTCTTTCACACCAGCGACACTACAGTTGTGAAATATGAAATGTAACCAATAGAACTGCAATATATAAATGAAAAAAACTAGCCTGGTTGGTCAAGCCACCACTAATACTGAAGTCTTCTCATCCAACATGTGTTATTCCACAAGAGCCTTTTAAGAAACTAAGTAGATAAATGTCTCAACTTTCTGACAAAAATAGGTAAGTTGACAAATCATTTATACTATGTCATCATGTGGTCTCTACCTATTTGCATATATAATTGTTTCTCTTATATATGTATATTTCCCTACCTCTCTCTTTCTGGATTTAGGCAGTTCTCTCTAGAGCTGTCTGAATTACACAAAGTACAACAAACCACAGGTAAATTGATCAAATAAATATCCTGTCTGCTTTCTCTCATAAAAAGGAAATAACTCAATCCTTAAGGTCTAGAGCTTCCTGACTCTTGGAAGATTCTGACAGTAAGTACAGATCATGCTGTGACTAGAACATGTAAGTGGGTTTTTTGGCGGGGGAAGGGTGTATTAAGAAAAACTGCAACACTCACATTGTGGCCTCATGTAAATTGGACAGAGACAGGGCTGGTTGTTTGATTGCCTTTTTTTCATCCAGAGGTGAAATAATTGCAGGCTCATTCTCCTCATCTGAGCAACACAGATGGTCATCTACAGGAAAGTTAGATGCCGGACTGGATGATAATTCATGGCTGCTTTGAGAATGGTCTTCATCTGAATCTTCTTCCTCCTGCTTGTAATATGTAACATTATCATCAAATTAGGTGTCTACGTGTTGTTATTTATTGAAAATACAAGAGGTTACAGGTATTAAAACCAATAGCTAAACACACTTTGAGATTTCTCACTACAACCTCTAATGGGGCAAATTGCTTTGTAAGGCATTACTTGCCATGACTAAATGTGGCAGAATCTGGCCCTTACTTCCATATGTAGCTCTACTAATTACTTACTGTTGATTACTCATACAACAAAACATTTGCAAGAGCATGCTTTTAAATAGGATTTAGGGCATGATCCTGAAACCCTTACTCATTTAAACTAGTCCCATTGAAATCAATTAAACTCCCCACATGAGTAAGGTTTCCAATGAGAGAGCCCTTTGTTTAATTCTCTGTAAAGTAAACGTGTACCATTTAGTGTTAACAGTCTTCATAAATTAAAGCTACAATATGCATAAAATAATAATTCTAGAGGTATTTTTAGGGTTACAAATGGTTTTAGCAACCAAAAAAGAATGACCATATTGCAACACATTTTATAGTTATACTACAGTACAAGATGATGATGAAATTTTTCCACTTTTTTAAAACTGTTATTTATAGATTTTAAAAAATGCATGGACCAAAGTTCATTAGAAGTAACATGAAGGAAGCTTTAAAGAGATTCTGAAGTAATAAGGTTATGGCTGGGATTTTCAAAGGAATCAATTAACCTTATTGAAATTCAATGAGAGTAGGGTGCCTAACTCCCTGAAGCTCATGTGGAAGTTCCATGCTAACATTACCACAAGATGTGGAACAAGGCTATGTAATTAGTATTTTCTTTGATAGTGATGAGACAAGCGATTTACAAAGGGTGAGAATCAGCTACTGCAGCTCACATTCGGTGGTACCTCATTCTGCAAGGAGTGCTACTGAATTGGGGAATTCACAAAGTAAAGCACTACTCAGTGTGAGTAAAGACACCAGTTCTGGACCAGTTCAATTTTTGACTTTCTTATATTTTTTTAAAAATGTTATTTTTAACAATCAGAATCACATACATGAAAAGCTTTTCTTTCTTTCACACTGGTATAGCATTGATCAAAATGCTATGCTAAGATCTTAATGTGCAAAATAGCAATGAATATTTTCAACAAAGATCAAGGAGGATATATTAACAGTATAATACAGATAGACATAGCTTTCATTTTGTGATGTAGATTTGTTTGTAATGGTGAAGGTTAAAAGCTGAACTCCCTCATCTGATCCCTTCCCCACCCATGTAAACTGATTGATTCAGAAATTGATGTTTTACATCATGACCTCTGGCATGCTTTGGGGTTGAATCATGTAGGATGTTTACTCCTCTTTAAATATCAACTGGATGATTTGATCAATATGCATTTTATAAGCCCTTCATGTGTAAGAGTGATTAGAATGTCACTAAACTGGCATACAAAGCGCAATTCAGAATCTCGTATAGCTTCTTTACAATAAATACTAATTCTTTCCAACTTACAATTGTTGTAATCAAAGATTGTGTCGAGAGGAGTTGCTTGATAATTCTGTACCTGTCATAAAGAGGCTTCATAAGTTTTCTCTCTTGTTTAGTTACCTAAAAAGAAACCGTAAGAACATAAGAATGGCCGTACTGGGTCAGACCAAAGGTCCATCCAGCCCAGCATCCCATCTATCGACAGTGGCCAATGCCAGGTGCCCCAGAGGGAGTGAACCTAACAGGTAATGATCCATTGATCTCTCTCCTGCCATCCATCACCACCCTCTGACAAACAGAGGCTAGGGACACCATTCCTTACCCATCCTGGTTAATAGCCATTAATGGACTTAACCTCCATGAATTTATCCAGTTCTCTTTTAAACTCTGTTATAGTCCTAGCCTTCACAACCTCCTCAGGCAAGGAGTTCCACAGGTTGACTGTGCGCTGTGTGAAGAACCTGCTTTTAATTTGTTTTAAACCTGCTGCCCACTAATTTCATTTCGTGGCCCCTAGTTCTTATATTATTGGAACAAGTAAATAACTTTTCCTTATTCACTTTCTCCACACCACTCATGATTTTATATACCTCTATCATATCACCCCTTAGTCTCCTCTTTTCCAAACTGAAAAGTCCTAGCCTCTTTAATCTCTCCTCATATGGAACCCGTAGTTGCCCTTCTCTGAAACTTTTCTAATGCCAGTATATCTTTTTTGAGATGAGGAGACCACACCTGTATGCAGTATTCAAGATGTGGGCGTACCATGGATTTATATAAGGGCACTAAGATATTCTCCGTCTTATTCTCTATCCCTTTTTTAATGATTTTAATGATTCCTAAGATCCTGTTTGCTTTTTTGACTGCCACTGCACACTGTGTGGCTGTCTTCAGAGAACTATCCACGATGACTTCCAAGATCTTTTTCCTGATTAATTGTAACTAAATTAGCCCCCATCATATTGTATGTATAGTTGGGGTTATTTTTTCCAATGTGCATTACTTTACATTTATCCACATTAAATTTCATTTGTCATTTTGTTGCCCAATCACGTAGTTTTGTGAGATCTTTTTGAAGTTCTTCACAGTCTGCTTTGGTCTCAACTATCTTGAGCAGTTTAGTATCAACATCCTCAGCTGTGAAGACTGAAGCAAAGAATTCATTTCGTTTCTCCACAATCAATGACTATTGTCTTTAAGTGCTCTTTTTGTATCTCAATCGTCCAGGGGCCCCACTGGTTGTTTAGCAGGCTTCCTGCTTCTGGTGTACTTAAAAAACATTTTGTTACTACCTTTTGAGTTTTTGGCTAGCTGTTCTTCAAACTCCTTTTTGTAAGAAAGCATATTCTTCTCAAACACAAGCATTATGGGCCATATTCTGCTCTCATTTATACCAGTGTAGCTAAGGAGAAGAAGAAGTTACTCACCTTGTGCAGTAATGATGATTCTTCGAGAATCCTCCCTCCCCCATGGTCTGCCTCGAGGCTATTTAGCACTTCATGGGCGAACTCCCCTCACTTCCTTCTCTACCACAGAGCCCCATAGAGGACTTCGAAGTAGAGGGGAGGAGGGCGGGTTGTGGAGCACTGTAGTGGGGTGGCTACCCCCGCTTCTGCCCTGAGGGGCTTGAAACAGCCCTAGGAGAGGGCTGCAGCTCTGAAAGCTGAGCTGATTGGGGGAAGTAGCTGCAGCTGGGCCATGCCCCAAACAGAGCCCAGCTGGCCCCTATAAGAGGCTGTGAGCCAGAAGCCCAAAGAGTCTCTCTCTGCTCCCAGAGAGAGAAGGCCTGGCTGCCAGGAGCTAAGCAGGGTACTAAACTGGAGCAGGGCTGGGGAAAGGCTAAGGGAGCCAGGGAAACCCCAGGCTGCAGGCCTGGTAAGGCCAGACCAGGTACTGGGGTTGCAGAGGCAGCAGGTTCAAATCCCCTTTGCCTATGATGAGTGGCTTACACTGCAGTCTGCCCCAGTGCATGGGGCTAGATGGGGACTAGCAGTAGCTGTACACTGAGGTGAAGTGGGGATAGTGGGAGGGGGGGACCCTAGGATTAAGGCTGTGGGGTACTGTCAGTGGGGGCAGCACCCCAGAGAAAGGGGCACCGGGTCCTGGGAGGGACACGGGGGCCAGAGAGTGGTCAGGCAGATCACCGGCCAGAAGAGGGTGCTCCGGAGGCTGGACGAGCAATTCCCTGGATAACCAGCGGGAGGCACCGCCGGGTGAGTCCGACCCGGTTACAAGCACCCAGAGGGGGACACATCTCGAAGAACCGTCGTTACGGCCCAAGGTGAGTAACTTCTTCTTCGAGTAGTGTCCCTATGGTTGCTCCACTTTAGGTGACTCCAGAGCAGTACCCACCACTGGAGGCTGGTACTTCGGAGCGGAGTCTTTTACTACAGAGAGGACTGCGGAGTTGAAGATGGTGTCAGCGGCCAAATCTTCAGTGATCACATAATGTTCCTCTATAGATTGGGGAGGTAGGGGTATCCATATGGATTGTGATTGAGGTAGGAACTGATCTCATGGAATGCGTGTGGATGGAAGCAAGTTGTGCCCTTGCTAAGTGATTAATGCAATGAGAGACCCGTTTGGATAGTCTTTGAGGAGATATCACAGAGCTTTTGGATCTTTCTGTGGATGAAAGGAAGAGTTTAGGGGATTTCCTGAGATCCTTAGTCCTGTCCAAGTAGAATGTTAATGTCTTTCTAATATCTAACATATGCCCAATTGTCTCCCAGTTGTCACAAAGTGGTTTTGGGAAAAAACAGGGAGACGGATCTGTTGATTCATATGGAAAGTGCAGAAAAAGTAGGGAGAAACTTGGGATATGGGCTTAGCGTTACTTCGTCTTTAGAAAAAAAAGGCCGTGAATGATGGGCGTGCCATTAAGGCTGCTATTTCTCGTATGTGCCTAGCTGAGGTGATGGCAATTAGAAATGCTGTTGTCGGAGACAGGTGTAAGAGAGAACAAGTTGCTCTGGACTTGGAGGGAGATCTAGTCCAAGCCCTGAGAACTAGGTTAAAGTCCCAGGCTGGAGCGGGTGTTGTCGCATAGGGGAAGAGAGTCCCAATGTCCTTAAAGAATCTACGCGTTAGTGGTCGAGCAAACTCCAAGTGGGAAGCCATTTTTGCCATGAGATGTACCTTAAGGGAGCTGAGTGAGAGTTTAAATGTAGTGGAAAATCAGAGGGAGGAAAGATGAGGTTGGGTCTGTCCGTTTGGAATGGTACACACTTGGAGCCGTTTCCATGTTGTAGATAGGTATGTGGAGTGGTCAACTTATGGTTGTGTTGCAACATGTGTTTCAGCTTGTCAGAGCATTCTGCTTCTAAGCCTTAGAACAAACAAAAAATCCAAGCCTGGAGGCGGAGGACCCATGGGTTGGGGTGAAGGATCAGCCCATTGTTTTGAGAGAGCAGGTGAGGAAGGGGCTGAAGTCAGAGGAACAGGAGAGCATATTACCATCTGCATCAGGTAAGGGAGCCAGACTTGCCATAGTCAAGAGGGGCAATCAGAATAACTCTCGCTTTTTCATTGAATTTTCAACAGAACCTTGGATAGAGTAGGAAACGGGGAAAGACATACAAGTGAGCCCTGTCCCATGGGAAGATGAGGGCAACTACCAGAGAATGTTTCCCCAAGGAAATGTAGCCCTGGGGCAGTAACAAGGACCTTTCTTGTTCCGATAAGTAGCGAAGAGATCCATAGACCGGGTTCCCCAAAGGGTGGCTATATCTTGAAGCACCTCTGAAGTCAGTATACACTCATTGTCATGAGAAAATTCCAACTGAGACTGTTGGTTGTCCCTCTCTGTATCTCTTGTAGAGAGACATCTGAGATGAGCACATTGTGATGGGTGCATCAATTCCAACGCTTGAATGCTGTCTTGTAGAGGGAGGGAGATCTGGCAGCTCCTTGGCAGTTTATACAAAACATACAGGTCACATAAAGTCCATCATAACCTTTGTGTGTTGTTTTTGATGAAAAGGAGAGTTTGTGCACAGGGACTCCTGGCAGCCCTTAGCCCGAAAGAGTGATATGGAAGGTTATTTCTGTGGAAGGCCATTTGTCGTGAACTTTGTTGCTGTGTAGGGAGCTCCTCAGCATATTAGGGAGACATGTGTCCCAGGGTGGGTATTGAGAGGAGTGCTCTCGCTCATACTGCATCAGGCTGGTGCTGATAAAGTCCAGTCACTGTACTGGGGTTAGTATGTCACTACAATGAAGTGAACCTTGGAGAATACTGTGTGTGGAGCAGTCTGTACTGATGATGATCCTGCCCCAAAGGTAAGCAGTAGGAAATCTCTTGTACAATGGTTGTATTGAGATATGGAAGTAGGCACCGTGTAGGTTCAGGGCTAGAAATCAATCTCTTTGCTCTAGAGCTGGTCCTAATTGCTGTAAAGTAAGGTAAGGTGACTTCTGAGTGGCGTGACAGGTGTATAGATGGCAGCTGACGCTGTAAGGTATCATTGTTCAGGCCCCCGACCAGCCCATCAATAGTGCTTATAAGAGGCAGTTTGAGAGGTCATGGACTGGGATGCAGACTGTTCTCACTTTTGAGCCCTGGACCTCTTACACTGTGGTTCATAACCGCACTGAGATGGTGAGTATTTGGGAAGATTGTGATCTGCGGTGTGGTTGAGAGATATATCGGCTCTTCTGTTCCACAGTGTAGACTCCTAAGGAGTGTAGTGCGGCCTGAGAATCCTTCAGAATGTGGAGAGAAAATCTGTCTTCTCCACAAAGAGTTTGGCCCTTCAAACTGGAAGTCTGTAGCTCTTTGGGCAATCTAGAGAGGTGACCCTTGTAGTGTGGTGATGGGCCACCATGAGGGGCCAGGGAATGATCTCCTCCTGGCCAGTGCCAGATTCATCAGTGGGTAAGGATGCTGCTGAGTGGGGTATTGGCAGTATACAGCCCAGTGCTAAGAGCGATTCTGGGTGCTGGGATGTGCTAGATACTGGGGTCCTGGTACCAAGTAATGGGGATTGTGGTTCTTCCCGAATCATCAGGTCTCCAGGGTACCAGAGCTCATGCAATACCCAGGGTTCATTTGGTACAACAGAGGAGTGTCCGTGGTACACTGTCAGTACCAATAGTTGGGCAAAGCACTCCCTAAATGAGAGTTTTGCCCAGTACAAAACGTTTGTTGGTGGCACTTTAGAGATGGTACGGTAATTGTCTCTCCTTGGGTACTGAGGGCACAGGTCTCCAGAGTCTCAGAGCCCATGTGTTATCATGGGCTCATGTGGAACCACAGAGGAGCGTCTGTAGTCAGTATCGATGATAGAGAAGGTGCAGAACACTTCCTAGATGGGAGTTTTGTTGCACCAGGTACCAAAGGGTTTCTCTGTGCTGCTCTTTTAGAGATGGTACGGTAACTGTCCCCTTTCCTTAGGGGGCGGTACCATTGCCTCAGAGCATGACTGTGGAAGCCCCAGATGTCTTGGTGCTGAAGCAGAAATGAGGGCAGGACTTTTCTGTGCCACTCTTTTAGAGATGGTACGGTAACTGTCACCTTCCCATGCAGTAGCCTAGAATAGAGCAGAGTTTAGAGCAGGAAGCCCTTTGTGGGTGCAGAAAACAGAGCTCAGTAGGAAGCCCCTTCTCAGGTTTCAGCTTCCAGAGCTTCGCTGCCCAGGGTGTGCTGCAGCTGGGCTGACAGCAGGAAGCCCCCATGCCGAACCAGAGTGGCAGCTGGGCTGACAGCAGGAGGAGGCTCTGCTGGTATTGTGCTACTGAGGTGGCCGCTCTGGGGAGTCCCACTGACTGACCAGTTGTTCGGAGGAGCCTTTCCAGGGGGAGTCTTCTGGTATCATTTTGGGGGGGGGGGTTGTCTTCTTCTCCTCTCTCTCTCTCTTTCCTTTTCATGACTCGACTCCTTTTGAAGTGAAGGCTAAGGGGATAATCCGGGGTCAACACCCACCAGAATCCGCTGCAGGCTGAAGAGTTTTTTTCATACAGAGAAATTTTTACTTCAGCTCCCAGTTCCTGTGAAGCTGCAGTTTTAGCTGTGGCAGGTAAAGCATTTCTGTGAGACTCCCTCAGGCACAGTGAGGCCAGGTCTACACTAGGGGCGGGGGTCGATGTAAGGTACGCAACTTCAGCTACATGAATAACATAGCTGAAGTCGACGTACCTCGCTCGACTTACCGCGCCTTGAGGATGCCGCAACGTCGACTGCCGCCGCTCCCCCATCGACTCCGCTTTCGCCTCTCGCCGGGGTGGATTACCCGAGTCAAAAGGAGAGCGAAAAATTGATCCCCAAAAGATCAATCACTACCTGCCGAATCGGCGGGTAGTGTAGACCAGCCCTGAGTGTCTGGTCATTACAGGAACTGACTCTTGGCAGGAGAGGCACTGCTTTGAAAACAGCTTTGAAAACAGCTGTTTTAATAATAATTAGCAACTTGGCAGCTTTTTTAGTGTAGTCTTTCACTACACTCCTGCCTCCACAGTGAAGTTTGTAGAAGAACAGTGACATTTTGTTTATGGCTGATCTTTTGTATTTGCTAAAAATATAAAGGTAAAATCTTATTTGTAACAAGCTGAGTTTCTGAATTTTTTCGCTGAATATTTTTAATTAGTGTTTTCCATTTTTAAGCCGTTAGCCTTCAAAGGTACTTAGAAGTATATTCCTTACATTTGGTACAGCTGTTTGATACATACAAACGCATGTGTTGTACTGGTCGCTATGGGCCAAGTTTTCAGAAAGGGACATACTACATTTGTGTACAGTTCTATATCTATATATGCATAGGCAGTTGCCACTAATGCGCATTCATGGCACAATAACTACTAAGGCTGCATGTCTGCACACACAATAACTATTAAGGCTGATTTGCCCTTGCAATCGAGCTAACTGTACATATACAGTAACTCCTCACTTAACGTTGTAGCTATGTTCCTGCAAAATGTGACTTTAAATGAAATGATGTTAAACGAATCCAATTTCCCCATAAGAATTAATGTAAATAAGGGGGTTAGGTTCCAGAGAGAGAGACTATAAGTTTTAAACAATTGAATACTGGTACACAGCGATGATGATAGTGAAGCTTGGTTGAGGTGGAGGAGTCAGAGGGTGGGAATTTCCCAGGGAATGCCTTACTAAATAAATTAGCACTCCACTGAGCCCTCAAGGGTTAACTTTCTCACATTCTACAAGCCAGCAGGAAAGATGTGTTTCAGAGACAGAGATGCACATTTCCAAGTAGGTATCAAGAGTGGGGTCAGAAGTACACTGCCTTGTTAATTAGATCAGCAAGCCCTGCAGCTTCTGCCTAAGGCAGCAGCTCTCTCCCTTGTGTCCCCCCCCCCCCCCCCGCTGCTCTATGGAAGATGGGGTAAGCAAGGTGCAGGAGCAGGGGGACATTAACCCCCCCTCTTCTTCCCCCCCCCCCCCCCCCCGCCAGCAAGCAGGCAGGCGTCTCGGAGAGCAGCACACGGTAGTGGGGCAAGGGACACCTGAACTGCCATTGATAACCTGTAAATGTTAGACGGGAGCATTTCACAACTGTAAACGAGCATGTTCCCTAATTGATCAGCAACATCAGAACGAAACAACATTAACCGGGATGACTTTAAGTAAGGAGTTACTGTAGATGTAATCACACAATTGTGTAAGGATCTTGGGCCTGCTCTCTTTCACAATTTGGCTATTACTGATATGAAGCGTAAGATTTTCAGCAACTGTAGTATGGTGGGATAACACTGCTTAGAATGTTTTGTTAGCCAATCAGCATGCAGGATTTTCTAATATGATGCTATAATGTTTACTAAGTAATATTCCATTATAGTGCTGTCTCCAAGGGTCTCGTTCTAGCATTACACAGAAAATATTCCTCAATCTGTGTTGTGCACTTTATCAATTCTTGTGCAGTTACGTGCACATCCTGCAAAAAGTCAACATGGAACATGCAAAGTGAGTTAATATAGCGGTTGCCGTTGCAAATCTTTAAAGTGATACCTTTTGACTAATTAAATGTAAGCAGTATTTGCTATACTTAGTAAAGGGGATACTGGTTGAAGTTTACCCCTGTGCACATGACCTACACACTAATCAAGTCCCAGTTAAGCCTCAATCTGCACGAGAGGGGATTTCACACACCCATCACCATGAACAGAAGAGTAACATTATTTACTTGAAACAACTTTTGTAAATATCCTCATGTTGACTAATACACTGTTCAAACTTCTTCTTAATGGTATTTTGATACTGTAAAAAGTGAGTGAATACAAAACACCTGGGTTTAATTATGGATGGTATAACTAAATAACTGAAAGGAGAGCTGCATTCCACCCCCTCACATCCATATTACTACATAGGGGATATGATAACGGCTCTTGTAAGGATACTTGTAGAAATAATGGGCCAGAGCTTCAAAAGAGCTCAACGCCCAGAAAGGACAGCAGGGGCAGCTCAGCAAAGCAAAATATCTGAAAAGAGACCCTGCCAAATATTCTGGTCCAGCAGCTGATTTTTAAAAGGAGCATATGATACAACCCTACAGTACTAGACATGTTTTTATTAAATTGGTTAAAATGTCAATGAAGCTAGATTTTTATGGTGCTATTAACACATTTTCCTGCATGGTTATCAACCCAAACACTGCAGCCTTGTGCCAGAGTCTCTACAAGTTCACCCTTGGTTCTCCAACTTCTGATATAATTAAAGTTATGACTAGCTTGTAAAAATAAATCATGTATTTTATTAGACAATTTAATATCGTAATGTCAGCACAATGTTATTTTCTTGCTGGAAATAAACACCCGACTACATAATTGGTTAGGTTAGCATGGCAGGCAAACAATTCTTCAGTATTTGAAAATATTAGTAAAGCAGATTTTAGGTTGGTGTGGGAGACAGAACCAGTAAGCAGCACTACACATACTAAATTAGCTAAACTGAACGTAGGGCAACAGCTATCTCATGTCTCACCATGGTTAGCCTAAACTAAACATCTTTTCTGCACTCCATTGTACCATTTCTCAAACGGTCTTCGATACTGCTTGTGTCATAGATGGTACTTTCTAACTAAATGATCTCCACCAGCTCTTATTTTAGAAAGGGCCCAAAGTATTTAATTTAAATTGGCCTCAGTTTTATGTCCTCAAAACATGTGGGCACACATATCAGTAGTCAGTTCTGATGTAGTAAGTAGTTTCTAACCCCTTTTTCTCCCCTTCCCTCTCCACCCTGATTTGGGGGGGACAGAAACTGGTAGAGATCTACTAATAATTGCACCTGAAAAAAATTGGCCAGTTATCACACCACCAAGAACAGCAGCTGGGCTGAGACCCTACTGAAAATCAAAAAGCACGTTATTTTCAAACTCATTTCACATAAGTGAAGTGCAGCTTTACTACACACAACTGTAGGATAAGTATAAAATTAAAGAATTGAAGTTAGCTTAAAGTTTGGTTAAGGAAATGTATGACTAAACTAGATGATCACGAAGGTCACTTCTGGCCTTAAAGTCTTTGAGTCTACATATGTGTTGTAAAGAACAGCCCTGACTAGCAAATAGAAGGAAAGCCTTGAAAATAAAAAGTGGTAAAGCCAGAAGGAATAAAGCAGGGAGGATGTCTGGTTCAAAGAATAACTAATGAGATAAAAGGCAGTTTCTAAAAAGAAGGTCTCTGACCATAGGGGTGACTGCAAATGGCTTTAAATCAAATATGGAGAATCTGTCTTAAAATGAGCCAACAAGCCCCTTCCCCAGCCCACACACCAGTGTTAAAGTCTGTGTAAACCGAGGTGGATTGGGAAAACTGTAGGTCAGCAAGAAGGAGGGGAGGAAAGGAAATTGTAAATCTTCTCTGGATTAAGACTGGAAATAAGGGTGAACTGTCTCCAGCTGGTTTTTAACAGAAGTCAGTAATTGGCAATAACATCCTTTGATTGTTAAAGGGTATAAAAAGTAAACTTTCAAAGGGGTCATTGCTAATGCCTGCCTGACCACACTGGAGCCAACCAATATGGGTCTAAGCACCCCTAGGCTTAGCCTGCTTGTAACTATCCTGCTCAAATGCTTAACTGTTTTGTTACTGTTTGGATGTAATACATTGCTTATTATTTAGGCTTTTTAGACATGTTTAGTGCAACTGTATAAAATACCATTTGGTCTTGGGACTTAATAAAATAATTTATGCTTAAACTGGCGTTTGGTGGTTTCCCATATTAATAATTTCAAATATTATTAATAATTCCAATAACAACAACAAACTGAAAACAATTTTGACAATAGTCAGTTGTATCGTTTTAGTCACAATTTTAGGGTTACATAGTCTACTTATATTGTAGATAAGCACAAATGTAAGAATATTTTCAAGATTTTTAAACTGAAAGGACCATAAGACCACATTCTGCTCCCAGAGGGTAAATCCCTCTAAGTTTGGAACTTGAGTACCCTGTAAAATAATTACCATTCTGATTTTACAGAAATGATTTTTGCCTTCTTTGTTTTAATAAAATCCTTCTTTTAAAAAGCTAACTGGTTTCTATGGTTCTAAGATCCCCTCCGGGGTGGGTTTTTGGATCACTGTGTAACCAATTGGTTAGGAGATTATTCTCAAGCTCCCCAGGAAAGGGGATGTATGGGTTTGAGAGGGTATTTTTGGGGGGAAGGGGAACTTCAAGTGGTTCCTTTCCCTGGTTCCTGTTTAAAACACTTAATGGTGGCAGCAAGACAAGCGTTTCTCAGGGTGCAGGGAATTTTGTACCCTGGGGGTTTTAACCTAAGCTAGTAAAAATAAGCTTGGGGGTCTTTCATGCGGGTCCCCACATCTGTACCCTAGAGTTCAGAGTGGGAAGGAAACCCTGACACAGCCATTACAGCGTAAATCAGAATATCTCCATAAAGCAAATGGCATAACTTCAAATTCACACTGGTAGAACTGAGACCATATTCTAGCCCCAAGACTAAACTGTCAAGGCCCGATTCTCTTCTCACCAGTGTAACACTTGACTTCAGTGCAGTTATTCCTGATATACACTGGTATAAATGGAAGGATAATTAGGCCATGTGATAAGAGGCCAGCACAATTCATGCTTATAATTTGGGGGGGGGCTTCCTTTCACAGATAAAAGGCCAGAGAGATCTGATCTGCCTCCAATAAAGAGCACCATGTCTGATGCTAGAGTCAAGTTTCAGTCTCACCTCTTTCAGAAAAGACGGAGATAGTCCAGAATGGTATGCACCGGCACCTGCGAAGGGCTGACACCCCGAGGGCCGCACCAGCAGGAAAAACGTTTCCACTTGGCCAAGTAGGTGGACCTGGTAGAGGGCTTCCTGCTACTTAGCAAAACTTGTTGCACTGGGTCAGAGCAATTTAACTCGGACTGGTTCAACCATGCAGCAGCCACGCTGTGAGGTGGAGAGACTGCAGGTCAGGATGATGGAGCCTGCCGTGCTGCTGAGTGAGCAGGTCTGGCCACTACAGGAGAGTGATTGGGGCGGACACCGAGAGCTCTAAGAGAGTTGTGTACCAGTGCTGCCTGGGCCACGCCGGGGCGATTAGGATTAGGCGGGCCCTGTCCCTGCGTAACTTGAGGAGGACCCTGTGGACCAGCGGCACCGGTGGGAAGGCATAGGACAGGTGGTCTGTCCAAGGCAGGAGAAAAGTGTCCATCAGGGAGCCCGGGGAACGTCCCTGGAGGGAGCAGAACGCGTGGCACTTCGGTTCTCGCAAGTCGCGAACAGGTCTATGTGGGGAAATCCCCACCTCCGGAAGACAGAGTGGATAACATCTGGGCGAATGGACCACTCGGGCGCTTGAAAGGATCTGCTGAGGTGGTCCGCCAAGGTGTTCTGAACCCCTGGGAGAAAGGAGGCCACCAGGTGGATAGAGTGGGCTATGCAGAACTCCCACAACCGCATAGCTTCTTGGCAGAGCGGGGACGAGCGTGCCCCTCCTTGCCTGTTGATGTAATACATGGCTGTTGTGTTGTCTGTGAGGACCGCGACACAATGACCCTGAAGGTGCTGGGAGGAGAAGGCTTGGCAGGCAAGGCACACTGCCTGCAGTTCCCTGACATTGATGTGGAGGGCTAATTCCTGCGCCGACCACAGGCTCTGTGTCTGAAGGTCCTTCAGGTGGGCCCCCCAACCGAGCGATGATGCATCTGTGGTTAGGGCTAGGGATGGCATGGCACCCCTTCCAGCACTTTCTTGGGGTCCAGCCACCAGTACAGGGAGGCTAGGACCTGCGATGGCACCGTCAAAACCAAGTCCAAGCTGTCTCTGCATGGACGGTTGCTAACTACGCTAGGGAGGTGGAGATCAGCTAAGCTGCGCTCCACAGTTCCAACGACCGACACGGGCGGTAAGAAGGAACTGAGAGGGCGCTGGGCTGGCTCGGGTATATATCAGGCACCGCAACGGCGCCACTCCAGGGGGCGCCAGCCGTCCCACTGAGTGTTGCTAGGATAAAAGTCTTCCGACGATCGTGCACGCCGCGCACACGCACCTAATTGGAATACATATGAGCAAGCACTTGAAGAAGAACAATGTGCTTTGGTAAATGTAGGTACTCTTAAGGTCTCTACGAAAGGCACAGAATGCCCATCTTTGCTTAAGACTTTTCCATCTCATTGCCATACATTATTATCCTACTAAAAAGGGTTGTCGTTCAAGGAGTCTGCTGCCCAGGATGTTTTATTTATTACTGTATGTGACAATATTTTCCTGCCTATACAACAGTAAGTAGATGCATGTACAAAACCATACTTAGCAAGGGCCAAGCACATCAGCCACAAAACCAAACCATTTTGCATGCTTGCCACTGAAATTAACCACCCTTCCATTCCATCTCCTAAAAAACCCAACCCAAATCAAGACAAAAACAAACCCCTCCAACAGGTTACCTGTTTGTATTATGTCCTAAAGCAATCGGGGGGGAGGGTTGCGAGATATTAGAAATTTATTCCAATCCACAGCAAAGAAAAACTCGCCCCCGTATACACTTATCCTTCAAGGTCAAGCATTCTCTGTCAACCTCTCAAAACATCCAAATTATATAAGTGTATCATTGTTATAATTGAAACATTTTTTACTCTTATAGTAAATGTAAATAGGGGTGTAAGTCACAAAAATGTTTGACTGCAAATAAAGGATTGTTTACCTGAAAACACAGTTTTAAAGGTTGCCAAACTGTAGTTTGGGCACACCAAAGGTCAAACTTTCTACAGCTGAGGGTCTACCACTGAGAATTCATTGCCACTCACTGCCAGGAGTTCAATGCTAGGGATATACTGTAAGAATATCCTAGGCAATTGCAACAGCAAGAAGGGGCATAGCTGTTTGGGAAAGAGTTGGATCTAAGGCCACTTTATAGAATTGCTTCCAGCATGCATGTCTCAAAGCACCATTGTTCTCAGCACAAATATAGTACATATTAGGCAGAATCTATCAGATGTGTGGATTTTCAGATCATGCAGCAGAACATTTTGGTCAGTCTGTGACTACTGAATAACTCCTATTTGGGGTACAGGATGGACATCATCAGCTTTCTTTAATACAAAATCCCACAACTCTAATGCCACCATTAGTTATATCCCTTCCTGTGAGCCAACATGTCATTTACTCTGTACAAAAGGATTTGGTTTCCTTCTCCTTGGTTATGAGTGGTCATAAATACAATCACTTCCTTTGGTGCCCTTCTGTGCCTTTAGCACAAAATGCTCCAATTTCATAGCCATCGGTTTTCACCAGTAATGATTCAGCTGTGGTGGTTTTATTTTTGTCTTTTGTGGAAATGGTGTTATTACCCATAACTGGATCTGTTTGAAAAATGCAAATTATTTTGTGTGGGATTTTTTTTTAATTTCCTTTTTTCAAAATTCCCCATAATGTATTTTTATTATGACAAAAACTGAAAAAGTTGGGTTTTGAAAAAGAAAAGGTTACTCACCTTTGTAACCGGTGTTCTTTGAGATGTGTTGCTCATATCTATTCCAGTTAGATGTGTGCGCGCACGCGTGCACGGACGTCGGAAACTTTTACCCTAGCAGCTACCCATCGGGCCGGCTGGGGAGCCCCCTGGAGTGGCGCCGGAATGGCACCCTATATAGTACCCTGCCGGCCCGACCCCCCTCCAGTTCCTTCTTGCTGGCTACTCGGACAGTGGGGAAGGTGGGGGGGAATGGAATAGATATGAGCAACACATCTCGAAGAACACCGGTTACAAAGGTGAGTAACCTTTTCTTCTTCTTCGAGTGGTTGCTCATATCTATTCCAGTTAGGTGAATCCCAAACCTTACCTTGGAGGCGGGTTCGGAGTTACGGAAAAACAGCTTGTAGGATAGCCCTACCGAAGGCCGCGTCATCACGGGAGTGATGGTTGATGGCATAGTGCGATGTAAAGGTGTGCACCGATGCCCAGGTTGCGGCCCTGCAGATCTCCTGAAGAGGGATGTTGGCCAGGAAAGCCGCTGAGGAAGCTTGCGCTCTCGTAGAGTGGGCTGTGACCGTTGGCGTAGGCACCATCGCTAGGTCGTAGCAAGCACGAATGCAGGCTGTGATCCACGATGAAATGCGCTGTGAAGAGACCGGTGCGCCCTTCATATGCTCTGCAACAGCGACAAACAACTGGGACGTCTTACGGAAGGGCTTCGTGCGATCTATAGAGAATGCGAGCGCTCTCCGTACGTCTAATGAATGTAGTCGCTGCTCTTTAGAGTTGGCATGCGGCTTAGGGAAGAAAACAGGCAGGACGATATCCTGCGACATGTGGAAATTTGAGACCACCTTTGGAAGAAAGGACGGGTGGGGACGAAGCTGGACCTTGTCCTTATGGAAGATGGTATACGGAGGGTCACACAGGAGGGCCTTTAACTCGGATACCCGTCTGGCTGAGGTGATAGCTACGAGAAAAGCAACCTTCCACGATAGATAGAGGAGGGAGCAGGAGGCCATCGGCTCAAACGGAGGACAAGTGAGACGAGAAAGGACAAGATTGAGGTCCCATGCCGGAGCAGGCGACTTAATTGTAGGGTGGACCTTCTCCAATCCTTTGACAAACCGACGCACCAAAGGATGCGCAAATAGAGAGCGACCATCCGCTCCTGGGTGGAAAGCCGAGATGGCCGCGAGATGAACTTTCAATGAAGCAAGGGCAAGGTGACTGTCCTTGAGGTGTAATATGTAGTCCAAGATAGATGGGACGGGAGCGAGGTGCGGGGATATCTGGCGTTGGGCGCACCAGAGAGAAAATCTCTTCCACTTAGCCTCATACGTAAGCCTTGTCGAGGGCTTGCGGCTCTCGAGGTGTACTTGTTTAACTGAGTCCGAGCAAGCCAGCTCTGAACGGTTCAGCCATGAACTCTCCACGCTGTGAGATGTAAGGAGTGGAGGTCCGGGTGGAGAAGGCGACCGTGATCCTGCGAGATGAGGTCGTGGCTGATTGGGAGAGGAATGGGGGGCTGTATGGACAGGTCCATCAGGGTCGGGTACCAGCACTGCCGTGCCCAGGCCGGGGCCACTAAGATGACATCCGCCTTGTCCCTGCGAATCTTGAGGATGACTTTGTGGATCAGCGGGAAGGGCGGGAATGCATAGAGCAAGTGGCATGACCACGAGATCGTGAAAGCGTCTGCAAGAGAGCCCGAGCCGTGGCCTCTGAAGGAGCGGAAGTTCGGGCACTTCCTGTTGGTTCTGGATGCAAACAGATCTAGGTGGGGAAACCCCCAGGTGCGGAAGATCGAATGGATCACATCCGGGCGTATGGACCATTCGTGAACCAGGAAGCGTCTGCTCAGCTTGTCTGCCAGGACATTCTGGATTCCAGGGAGGTAAGACGCTTGGAGAGAGATGGAATGGGCTAAGCAGAGGTCCCACAGGAGAAGGGCTTCGCGGCACAATGGTGATGACCAGGCTCCGCCCTGCTTGTTCAGGTAGAGCATGGCTGTTGTATTGTCTGTGAGAACCTCTACGCAGCGATTTTGTAGGTGAGGCAAGAAAGCTTGGTACGCCAGACGAATTGCCCTGAGCTCCTTGATGTTGATGTGGAGATCGACCTCGTGCTGTCGCCACATGCCCTGCGTTGTTAAGTGCCCAAGGTGAGCGCCCCAACCCAGCGCTGATGCGTCTGTTACTAGAGTTAGGGAAGGGAGGAATGGTTGAAAGGGGACTCCTTCTCCTAACTTCAGTGGGTCTAGCCACCACTGCAGGGAGTCCGTGTGAGCTGGGACCATAATGACCATGTCCAAGCTGTCGCGGCCTGGTCGGTAGACTGAAGCTAACCACCCCTGTAGAGGACGAAGTCGTAACCGGGCATGCTGGACTACGTACGTGCAAGATGCCATGTGGCCCAGCAACTTGAGACATTGCCTCGCCGTCGTGGTGGGAAAACGGCGGAGAGAGGTGATTAGATCGACGATGGTCAGACGACGAGGCTCTGGGAGGAAAGCATGAGCTCTGGTTGCATCGAGGATTGCGCCGATGAACTGAATGGACTGGGTCGGTGTCAACACCGATTTGCCGGTGTTCACGATGATACCGAGGTAACGAAAGGTGTCCATAACCATCTGCATGTGCGCTTGCGCCTGCTGATAGGTCCGGCCTTGAACCAGCCAGTCGTCGAGGTACGGGAACACGTGGATGTGGTGGTGGCGGAGGAACGCAGCCACGACTGCCATGCATTTCGTGAAGACACGGGGGGCTGTACACAGACTGAAAGGGAGTGCTGTGAACTGGTAATGTGTCTTGCAAACGACGAATTGGAGGAAACGTCTGTGCGGTGGTGTGATGGAGATGTGGAAATACGCATCTTTCATATCGAGGGCGGCATACCAATCCCCAGGGTCCAGAGAAGGGATGATGGTGGCCAAGGAAACCATACGGAACTTCAGATTGACGATGTATTTGTTGAGGTTCCTTAGGTCCAGAATGGGTCGTAGACCTCCCTTGGCCTTCGGGACTAGGAAGTATCGTGAGTAGAATCCCTTCCCCCTGAATTCCTGAGGCACCTCCTCCACTGCTCCTAGATTGAGGAGCTCTTGCACCTATTGGTAGAGGAGTTGCTCGTGAGAAGGGTCCCTGAAGAGGGATGGAGAGGGGGGGTGGGAAGGAGGGGTAGAGTGGAAGTGGATAGAATATCCCGCCTCTACCGTCCATAGGACCCACCGGTCCGATGTAATGCGGGACCAGGCATGGTAGAATCGGGATAGACAATTCAGAAAGGGTAGGGAGGTTGAACCTTGTGGTGCTGGTAAGCCATCCTCGAGAGTCCCATCAAAACGGATGCTTAGCGCCCTGCGGTGGTTTTTGTTGGTTCCTGTTTTGTCGTCCCTGGGGGGGACGAGAGGGTTTGCGGCGTGAAAAGCCGGTTCTCCTTCTGGAGAAGTCCTGCCTTGCGCGAAGTGGAAAAGAACGCTGTTGGGGAGCCTGAGGCTTGAAAGGCTTCCGGAGCGTAGACACGGTGTGCATACCCAAGGACTTTATGGTGTTTCTCGTGTCCTTGAGGTTATGCAACCGGGAGTCGGTCTGGTCAGCAAATAGTCCTCTGCCATCAAATGGTAGGTCCTGAATAGTGTTTTGGACCTTGGCTAGCAGACCAGACGACTGTAGCCAGGCACTTCTACGCATGGAGATCCCCGTTGCCAGCGTACGGGCTGCCGCATCTGCAGAGTCCAGAGCGCCCTGGAGGAAGTGCGGGCCACCAGCTTGCCCTCTTCTGCCATGGCGGCGAGTTCAGTCCGGGACTCTGATGTGAGCTGGTCCTGAAATTTGAGAACTGCCGACCAGGAGTTATGGGCGTAGCGGCTAAGAATCGCCAGCTGGTTAGCAATTCTTAAGGAAAGGCCCGCGGTGGAATAGACCTTCCTCCCGAAGAGGTCTAGACGCTTGGACTCCTTGGATTTCAGTGCCGGGCCCTGTTGCCCATGCCTCTCCTTCGCGTTAACAGCGTCCACCACCAGGGAGCAGGGCATGGGGTGGGTGAAAAGATATTCAAATCCCTTAGTAGGGACAAAGTATTTTCGTTCCACCCTCTTAGATGTAGGCGGAATGGAGGATGGGGTTTGCCAGAGGGCCGTGGCATTGCCGCGAATGGTCTTGTTCATTGGCAAGGCCACTCTGGAAGGTCTCTCTGGCTTTAGGATCTTGTCCACCATAGGGTCATCCTCCTCCTCAACCACCTCCTCTATAGGCAAGTTCATGCTAAGAGCCACCCTCCACAGTAGCTCTTGCAGGACATTAAAACCCATTGGCGGTGGAGCGGAAGATGACATAACCGCCACTGCCTCATCGGGAGATGAAGAGGAGGTGGTGAGGGGGAGAGGAGGATCAGGCAGATCGTCTTGCTCTACGTTGGGGAGATCCCGTTGGGCACTGACAGGTGCCTCCCTGTCCATAGGGCCTGCGTCCGCAGCCGTCGCCTCCTCAGGGGGTGGGCGGCTGATGGTTGCCACCGGAGGGTGGGTACGCAGCACTGGATAGGAGGGCGGCAGTGCACCTTGGGCTTGATGGTATGCCCATGGTGTCCAGAACGGCCACTGTGGTTGCCAAGTCACTGGCACGGGGTCTTGCACCGGAGGCGCTTGAGTCACCTCAGGCGTCTTAGACGGTCTCCCCGAACTGGCGGATGATTGATCCCGTGATGGCCAGGGTGCGTGAGACGGGATGGTCGCTTGATGGTCTGAACCGGAAAGTGCGCATGTCACGTGACCTTGAGCGGGAGCGCGACCGATATAGCACCCTCTCGTCCCGGTACCGTGGGGAATCCCGGTGCCGAGATAGGGCTCGGTGCCGTGTAGACAGTTCGCGGCACGGTGAGTCCTGGTGCCGGGTGAAAACCTCCCGGTGCGGGGAATCTCGGTGCGGGGAACCCCGATGCCGCGGTGAGTCCCGGAGCCGTGGAGAGGCCTCTCGGCGCAATGAGTCCCGGAGCCGTGGGGACGCCTCTCGGCGCGGCGTGTCCCGGTGCCGTGGGGACGCCTCTCGGCGCGGCGTGTCCCGGTGCCGTGGGGACGCCTCTCGGCGCGGCGTGTCCCGGTGCCGTGGGGACGCCTCTCGGCGCGGCGTGTCCCGGTGCCGTGGGGACGCCTCTCGGCACAGCGAGATTCAGTGCCATGGAGACGCCTCACGGCGCGATGGATCCCTGCACCGGGGGAACATCTCTTGATGAGATGGCTCACGGTGCCGTGGGGTAACGTCTCGGCATGGCGAGTCCCAGTGCCTCGGTGAGGCATCGCGGTGCCGTGGGGACACGTGGTGACCAGGCGAGTCTCGGTGCCGTGGAGAAGCGGATCGGCGCCGGTTGGACTGCCGACGTGGAGAGTCTCGCGGTGGAGAGGCCGATCGGCACCGGTCAGACTGCCATCGTGGTGAGTCCCGGTGCCGTGGGGATTTCCGCGGTGAAGCTCGGCGTCGAGGAGATGTTTCTCGACGTGGTGAATCCCAACGGTACGGCGACTCCCGGTGTCGGGGCGGACTCCGGCGTGGTGTCTCCGCCGAGGATCGGGCCCGAGGTGGAGAGCGGTGTCGGGAAGGCGTCGTGCTCATCCTGGACACCGAGCGGGACCAGGACCTGGCAAGCGAGGACGACCTCGAGCGTGATCGGCTCCGAGGGTCCAGGCTGCGAGAACCACGCCGCAAGTCAGACCGGCGTCGTGAGTCGGACCGATACACCATGCAGTGCCGGGACTCCGAATGGCGCCAGGACTCAGAGCGGCGTGTAGGAGGCTGTAGCTGTGCGGACGGTCCAAGGAGCGCCGGCTTGCCTCTAGAGATGATCGGGGGCCGTGCCGGGATTGGTGCCGGCACGGGGGACGCCGTCATCTCGATAAGACCCCTCGCAGCCTTGAAGGTGTCCGGTGTCGAGGGTGCAATCACAACCTCAAGGCACGGCGGTGCCTGCGGACGCAGGCTGATGTTTGCCTGTTCCAGCGCACCGGGGCAGGGCGGTGCCGCAACAACGTCCGGAGACTTGGCTAGCCCCTTACGGCCTGATGGAGAAAGGGAGCGGTGCCGAGAGCGGCCCCGGGTTCCCGACGCTGCCCGGCCCCAAGGTGGCCGGGAGTCCTTCCGCGGTGCCGCAGCTGGCGCTGATGGAGGCATGCTGCGCACCGAGACGCTGGAGCCCGCACCTTGAGAGGGGCAGAGTGCCGCCTCCATTAGTAACTGTCTCAGGCAGATTTCTCTCTCCTTTCTGGTGCAGGGTTTGAAGGACTTACACAGCTTGCATTTGTCAGCTGTGTGGGACTCATCCAGACAGCGAAGACAAGAGTCGTGGGGGTCCCCGGTAGGCATGGGCCTGTTGCAGGATCCGCACGACTTGAATCCCTGAGAAGGCATGCCCTATGCCCGGAGGGCTCGGGAGGAGCCCAGGAACAGTAGAAAGAAAAAACTACTAACTACTACAACTATAACTACACTAATTACTAAAACAATGAAAACTATTAACACTAAATGCAATGATTTTAATACGGATAGCTAGGGAGTAGTGGAGCACTTGCGAACAAGAGACCACTGTTCCAACGACCGTCACGGGCAGTAAGAAGGAGCTGGAGGGGGGTTGGGCCGGCAGGGTACTATATAGGGCGCCATTCCGGCGCCACTCCAGGGGGCTCCCCAGCCGGCCCGACGGGTAGCTGCTAGGGTAAAAGTTTCCGACGTCCGTGCACGCGCGCACACCTAACTGGAATAGATATGAGCAACCACTCGAAGAATATATTTTTTACAAAAAATATTTTTTGAAAACCAAACGTAAATTTTACTGAAAATGTTGGTTTTCCATCAAAAAGCTCCATTTTTTACCAAAATAACATTTTTCTATGATGGTCTATACATTTCTATACCAAGAAAAAACTGCTTGTTTCCTGAAGGAGACACTTTCATCTTTGTATGTCCATTCCTCACTGGTTGTAGCTACCACAGTCTTCACGTATCAGATTTCTACACTCTCTCTCATTTTTTGTCTTTCTAGCATAAAGAATCCACGTTTCCCTGGGTTCTTTTCCTAGCTGGGCTTTGGAATATGTACTTGAAAACCTAGAGATGTTCCAGAAATCTTAGAGCCATCTGCTCCACAAACACACAGGGAGGAAGGGAAAGGACAAGAAATATCCTCTACTTATACTTCTGTGCAACATTCAGGTACGCTTTTCATGGGGCAATAGACATACTAAAGAGGGTGGAGACAAGGCGGGGCAAACAGGGGCATATACTGCCCCTCCTAAAGAGGGGTAGCATCAGTGCACTTCCACAGTGCCCTGAAGTGGAGGCCCCACTGGGAACATATAGCTTTGTGCTTCTTCCAGCAGAGCCCTTACAGAGCCATTTGATATTTCAACAAATCAGTTAGTGCTACTTCTTCAAGACTCACTTTGGTAGGCTGTTCTTGATCTTGCTCCCACATTAAAAGGGAAATTGTGGGATTTTCCTTCTTACAGCAACAAAGAACTGCTTAAATTAGGTGAACTTGAAATATTTGAAAAAAAAAATAGCTCAACTTGTACAAGCTGCTGACTGTCAAATCAAACATAACGAGAGGGAACCCTAGAAAACGTTACATATACTTCTAATTACTGGCTCTGAAATGCAGCACTGTGATTGCTAAATTCTCACCTTATTAGGACAGCTCTTCATGCTCAGGGACTGATGGTAGCAGCAGCATTTATGATCAGTGCTGGAGCATGAAATTTACCTACTAAGGTATGTAAGTCCATTTTCCCCAACAATATTAATTAGTTGTCTAACAGGCAGATCCACCACTGAACAACATGTTTCCAATAAAGTTGTGAGAACACCACCAATTTACTCCAGCTAAGAATCTGGCCCAATAATTTTCAATGTTTTTATATATATAATACCAAGACAGACGCAGGAACATGTAATTGCCATATCAGTTAAAATAAGCAGCCCATCTAGTCTGGTACTCTGCCTCAGTCAATAACTGTTCCCTGATGCTTCAAAGAGGTACAAGAAACTCCATAATGGGCACTTATGTAATAACCCCTTTTAGAGGAAGTTTCTTCCAATCCTAGACTGTTAGTGGTTGGATTATGTGCGGAAGTATGAGGTTTTTAGCCTCTTAAGTACAGTATAATTATTTTAAAAGCAATATACAATTGCTAAATATAGAAAAAACTGTCTAGCAAAAACCTCATCAGCACAATCTTAAGGTATATATTTTAGTAGTTATCCTAAAAAATCATTTATGGTGGCTACTATTAAAAAGGCAACTTTTGCCCAGCATTATTAAACCACAGTAACTATGACTATGTAGTTCTGAGACTACTGCTCGTCTCAGAATAGGATATTGAGTGCCACATTTCAGATTCCTTTCTGTGGCAACTAGATCAATAACAACTTCCTAATGATGACTACTGCGTATCTAGTAGAAGTATCTTTAGATGGTAACACCTGATATCTGAAAAGAAAAGTAAAAGATACGATAATATATTTTCACAAAATGTCAACTGCCATCATTTTAGGCTTATTTATCTCCAACACACATAAACATGCCATTCTCACGTTTACTGTTGTAAAGTAGTTACATCAGAAATGCCAAATCATGAAACTGAACATTTTATCAATGTAAGTTATATCAGAGACATCAATCCCACATCCTGTTAAAATTCCTGCACCATTAGCCTTGGTTAAATAAAGTGATTAGGCATGTGCTTAACTTTAAGCATGCAAATAATTCCACTGACTTCATGTTCCATGGAACTTTAAAGTTAACCACGTGCTTGAGTGCTTTGCTGTATCTTGGCCTACTCTGGCAGGTTTCTCGGCATAGGGATAGGCTTAACATCTTCAATAAATAAAGGAAAATGTAGGTGCTAACTCATAACATTGTCACATTCTGTATTCTGGTCTGACTTGTAAAACGTTTCTCCTATGCTGATAAATGCTCTAATAATGTATAAATTTCAATACCAAATTACAGGTCAGACCGCACACTACTTCAACCACGACATACCTAAGTCACGGTGCAAATTGTGGAAGATCAGAACAGGGTCCTGAGCATTACCACCATTATGTTTGCAATATTTTGCTATTGAAGACCAATATAATGCCACCAAACACTGGCTTTGTTATTTTATATCTAAAAAAACTTGGTCACAGTTTAGCATTTTCAAGCAATGAACATTTACATCTGAAAATTGCTTTGAACCAACTACAATAATGTTGAATGTGTAAGAGTGATCTAATATATTTAATGTGTAATCTCAAAAGTATTTGTTAAAGAAATTCTACGCAATATAATTTGAAATTTACCTATCTTTCCATGGCATACTTACAGGTCGTCCATGAATACTCTCAAAATATAGCAGACATTTCTGAAGACTGATTTTTTCCAAAGCCATTTGCTTTTTTGTCATATCCTATTTAAAAGAGTTATTTATAAGGTTATGAGTCAAGATTTCATCTCAAGGATCTAGGAAGGTATGTTTTAAATGTACTTTTCCCAAACACTGATATAAAAGATCCTGTTCCTGCCCTCATTGAAGTCAATGGGAGCTTTACACTGAAATCAGTGGGAGTAGGCCCTGAGTTTATGTGGATCACACGTATGTATTAATCTCTTGGGGGCTGATCCAAAGCCCACTGAAGTTAATGAACAGACTTTGACTGCAATGAGCTCTGGATCAGGCATTTAGACTAGAAATAATATATTATACTCACTTTGCATTAGGGAAGTGAAGTCTTATTTAGGGAAAATCCCCATGGACGTCAATGAGAAGTTAAAGAATGCAAGAGCAGACCCCAGAAAATGTATTTAATGATCAGAAGTTTCTTTGATAAGCTATCACTTTATAAAAATCTGAACCTTTGATTTAACTCATTTTCTTTCAAGATATCCAGTTTGTAAATGAGATTAGTAACTTGCAACCTCCAAAAAGTATATTGGGACAATTATGTCCTTACCAGTACGTAAAATGTTCTGAAGGTCCTGATTCAGCAAAGCAATTACACTCATGCTTAAGTTCTTTGCTGGATCAGAGCCTAAGTATGGGAAATTGTGCAGTAATTGCTCGATATGGGCGGGGAAGAGGTACAAAACTAGCGAAGACTTTGCTTGAATCTCAGGTATTAAATCTATGTTGCAGATGCACGAGGCACAGTTCATACATTTTTTTTTATTTTGCTTTAAGCACTAACCTAAGCAAAACAGGAAAGCAATACCCAAGAGGCAGTATGTGGGCTATTGAGAATCCAGCGATATTAGTACAATATTTTCCCAGAACCCTTTTAAAATGTTATGTAGGTAGGTATTAAGTATAGATGCACACTCCTGGAGACTAAACAGCCAGAGTGAAGTTGTCCTTATCAGACTAATATGTTGAAGGTCAGAACAACAAACATTAAGGGACAAGTGGTACACTTGACCATTTTGGGAAGGAACTTGCTAAAATAATGTCTCTGCGTTATTATCTTGTATTTAAATTTTTGTGTAGGCTAGATCAGTCCATATTAGCTGTTAAACAAGACCCAATGATTGAAAGGGGGTGGGGAAAACCAACAATATTCCAGATACGATAGTTAAGCTTGCAAGAATCCAGTGGTTCAAATAAAGACTTTTCTCTTTTGATGATTGTTAGAAAATTGAGGGAACAGATCTGCCATGTTCATTAAGGGTATGTTAAGACAACTTCTTTAGAACCAGAACATATTCAGTGGAATGATAGATGGATCCACACTAAATAACTTGTATATCCAACCATTGCGATGCCAAAGTAGGCACAACATGAATTGAACAAACATATTAAGAGCTGACAATATCTGTAGGAGGGAATTAAAATGGAGGAAAAATAATTACTGACTCAGCCAGCAGGCGACCATGCTTGGATAATGAGAGTTTGTAGCATAGTTGGGACACCCCTGTCAAAAATGTACAACACTTTTCCAACAGTTGCAGTAGATCTGGGGCTCTCATTCTCTCGCACAGGGCCACGGTTTCTGTGGTCTATCGATTATATTGAACACCCAACACTATCAACACTATTCATTTTCCAAACTTAGGAATTCTACTAAACAGAGCCTCACTTCAGAGACTGTTCAATACTGCCAAAGACATCTCTGCAGATCACTGATACAGGTGTCATTCCCAAGAATGCAGGGAAGCTGATTTTTTTAAAATACAATTTGCAAATGCTAGTCTACAAATATTAATATTGGTGTCTATATGCTGCAGAGTGAAGGTCCAATCCTGCACTCCTGAGGCAGGGAAAATCCCAACTGAGTCCCATAGAGAGCTTTGTCTGAGTACAGGCTGCATAATTGGGCCTAAAATGTGCAATCCAACACAAAAACAATTTCCTTTTAATTTTCTGCTGTAATTTTGTAAAACAATTATATAAGGCCAGAACCTCAGCTAATGTTCATTACCACAGATCCATTGCAATCGGATGCTATTCATTTTTTTTTTCTATAATAGCCACTATTTGGCATTCAGGCACCTAATGAAAGTGCAAGCTGCCCCATCACTAGTTTAACACAAGTTAATTCTTCCAACAACTATTATGTCTGTCCTCCTCTGAGTGTGCCTGTGGCAGCTGGGTGATTAATAGTAAACAGGGTGTGATCAATAATATTGAGTCCTACACGTGGGGACCAATATCAAGAGGGATACTGCACAGATCATCATTGATTATTATTTACTATTTTCATTAGCAATCTAGAAGAAGATTTAAATTCAACCATGATCAAATTTGCTGACAATTTTAAAAATCAGAGGGAGAGCAAATGAGAAGAAAAAGCCCAAACTGCAATGGCTTAGAACAGTAGGCTGCATGCAACAGCATGAGATACAATGCTGATAAAACAAATGCATAGTTGTGCAGCTAGGGAGAAAAATAAATAAAAAGCACAAATATAAGCAGGGGACAGATAACTAGAAAGTAGCCAGTTTGAGAAAAGCCTTGGGTGAGAGATAGAAAACTTGCTAACTGAACACAGGTTTGCAGTATGAATTTGATTAAATAAAAAACATGGCTAACGTTGTTCAATTTACTTAGGGAGATTACATATGAAACTAGGGAAGAAGATTGCTCTCCATAATCCTGAGGCAGTGCATTTGAAACTTTACATGGAAATCGCCTCACCACAATTCAAGTTCTGATGCCCCTATTTTTGCATATTTTTTGTTGTCATTATGTTGCCTCTGGCACCCCTCTGCATAGCAAAATGAGAGACAGTACAAAGCAGGGCAACAAGTAGGAGGCAATGATTGGAATTTAAACAGAATGAAGAGAGACTAAGGTCCTGATCCTGTGAGATGCTGACTTCACTGGGAGTTGAGACTCAGAACTGTACAGGAAAAGGCTTTAAAAGAGTAACATTTATATAACCCAGAAAAGTAAAGGCGAGAGCAAGAGAGAGAGTCTCAGAAGAGAATGAACAATGGTCCAAGTCTAAGGAGGGAAAAGTTTAGGCTTTTGTCAGGGAAAGTTTCTCAAGAACAACAGAAATTGGGAAGTGGAATAAACTAAGAGAGCTCTAGATATTCCAGAGCAGGTTTGACATAGAAAAGAATAGTCCTATAAAATGCCGGGTGGAGCCATTATTTGATCATAGTGTTTTGCCCATCCAATTTTCCACTATTCTCCTTCACCATTCTGGTCATATAGCAAACTAGGCGTGCACCTAGTAGTCAGCCAGGTGGCTCAGTTATTCCCATTTTATAATTACTAGTAATAAAATATCACTAAAATCAAATTGATTAAAACATTAAGGGCCAGATTCTGATACATTTGCTCAAGTTAGGCAGTACCTTACTTCTGGAGTAGTCTATTGGTTTCAGTGGGACTCATTTGGTTTCAATGGGGCCATTTGTGGATTAAACTACTATTATGAATCAATAAGAGAATCAGAAATTGGCCCTTAATGTTTGGCCTCAATCAGTTTTGCCTAAAATAACTATGGTTTGCAGCATAGAACGTGATCTCATTAAATCTTTAGATCTCATTCGATCAATTCTGTGTTTCATCCAATTAAGACAACAAGCAAATAGTCTTCTTGACTTCCTGTTTCTCAATTGCTGGTGGTGTTACTTGGACTTGCACCCCAGAAGTGGCTGCACTCTGGTGATAGATGAAGTGATTCCAATAATATAGTTTTATAATTCTGCAAAGCGCTCTGAGACTTGAGAAAGACCCTGGAGTGTTACACTCAATAAAGGGAAGAGAAAGAAAAACAAGAAACTGTGTAATGACAGACAAATATGCTAAATGGATTCACAAATATAAAACAAGCATCTTTGTAGTCAGGAGCAAAAGATGGGGTGTAGTTTATTCAAAGCACATGTAGTGCAGGTCTAACCGTTGTGCAGTGGGAGCAAAATGATTAGCAGCTCACTGACCTTTGAGGTGTGCCCCCTGGAGCACAAGTCATTATATTTGAATTCAGGTTCAAACTTTCCCAGTTCAGAGTTTAAAATCCAGTTCTCTAGTTCTAGCCCATCTTTAATTATACTATTGATTTTAGCCTCCAGTGCCACATACTAGAGGCCATGTGACCTAGTCATGGGGAACTACAAATAATACAAAAGAGTAACTTCTTTTCTGCTCAGTGGTTTAATAAGTGCAGGAGACAGCAAGAAAACAGCTTATTGTAGACACGTTTGAATTGATGAGCTAGTAGTCACTTATTTGTTGATATATCTGGCTCTGCTCAAATATTTTACAGCTCTGGGTAAAGAAGTCTACATGCAAAAAGACAATCTAAAAAAGAATTCCTTGAGCTAGATTCCACTCTCAGTTACCCCCATAAAGCCCCTTGAAAATCAATGGGGCTGTACAGATGTAATAGGGAGCAGAATTTGGCCCCTTATCTTTAAAGAGGAACTGATCACAGAACTAAAATGTAATAATAGCTTATGTACAAGTACTCATGACTTGATCACATTTATAACATGATTTATAACATGATATAACTGATAAGGAAAGGAAAGGGTCACAAGGAGAAATCTATGGCCAGAGTTAAGGATAATTAGAAATCTTTTTTTAAAAAAATATACTGGGAACAAAATGAGTCCTGAGAATATTTGTCCATTACTCAATGGAAATGATAAAATTATCAATAATAATGCAGAAAAGTCAGACGTGTTCAATAAATATTTCTGTTCTGTATTTGGGAGGAAAAACAGATGATATAGTCTCATCATATGGTGATAACACTCTTTCCATTCCACTAGTATTTCTGGAAGATTTTAAATAGAAGCTACTAAAATTGGACGTTTTTAAATAAGCAGTTCCAGATACCAAAAGTTTTAAAAGAGCTGGCTAAAAAACTAGGTGGACCATTAATGTTGATTTTCAATAAGTCTTGGAGCACTGGAGAAGTTCCAGAGGACTGGAAGAAAGCTAATGTGCCAAGTTTTAAAAAGAGTAAACAAGATGACCCTGGTAATTATCATCCTTTCAGCCTGACATCGATCCTAAGCAAGATAATGAAATGGCTGATACAGGACTTGATAAATTTAAGGAGTATAATGTAATTGATGCGAACCAACATGGCTTTAAGGAGACTAGATCCTGTCAAATTACCTTGATATCTTTTTTTTGATGAGATTACAAGTTTGGCTGATAAAGGTAAAAGTGTTGATGTAATATACTTAGAGGTCTCTAAGGCATTTGACTTGATACCACACTACATTTTGATTAAAAAACTAGAATATAAAATTAACATCACACACATTAAAGGGGTAAAATCTGGCTAACTGGTAGGTCTCAAAAAGTAACTGTAAACAGGGAATAGTCATCAAGCAGGTGTGTTTCCAGTGGAGTCCCACAGGGATCAGTTCTTGGCTCTACATTATTTAACATTTTTATCAATGACCTGGAAGAAAACATAAAATCATCACTGGTAAAGTTTTTAGATGACACAAAAATTGGAGGGGTGGTAAATAATGAAGAGGACAGGTCACTGATTCAGAGCAATATGGATGGCTTGGTAAATCAGGTACAAACAAAAAATATACCTTTTTAATAGAGCTAAATGTAAATGTATACAGCTAGGAACAAAAAATGTAGGCCTTTCTTACAGAATGGGGTTCTCTGTCCTGGGAAGCAATGACTCTGACAAAGATTTGGGGGTCATGGTGGATAATCAACTGAATGTGAACTCCAAGTGTGACACTGTGGCCAAAAGAGCTAATGCAATGTTGGGATGCATAAACAAGGAAATCTCAAGTAGGAGTAGAGAGGTTATTTTACCTCTGTATCTGCACTGTTGTGATTGCTGCGGGAATACTGTGTCCAGTTCTGGTGCCCACTATTCAAGAAGAATGTTGATACATTGGAGAGAGTTCAGAGAAGAGCCGAGAGAATGATTAAAGGATTAGAAAACCTGGTACAGTGATACACTCAAAGAGCTCACTCTATTAGCTTAACAAAGAGAAGGTTAAAGAGGTGACTTAATTACAGTCTAATGGGGAACAAACATTTAATAATGGGCTCTTCAATCTAGCATTCAAAAGGCATAACATGGCTGGAAGCTGAAGCTAGACAAATTCAGGCAGGAAATATGGCGTACATTTTTGACAGCGAGGGTAGTTAATGCTGGAACAATTAACCAAGGATTGTGGTGAAATCTCCATCACTGACAATTTTAAAATCAATATTGGATGTTTTTTTAAACAGTATGCTCTAGGAATTATTTTGGGGAAGTTCCATGGCCTGTGTTATATCAGAGGTCACACAGATTCTGGCCTTGGAATCTATGAAAATTAGAAATAGTAGCCTTTGGTGTGTATACTTTACTTAATGGTAAATGTGGTGTTATTATATAGCTGTATATATCTTGTATGTGCCACCTACAGATAAGTGGTGGCATCATTATATACTTTGCTGTATATACTTTATCACTTCTGGGTTTTAACAACAGAGTAAGAGTCATCAAGTGTCTAAATTGGAGTGAATTTTAAAAATGGAGAAGACATTGTTTTTAAAGTTGCACACAATTCTTCAGCTTTGCAATGGTCCTTTTCTCCAACTCATAGGGGTCCCACAGGATGCAGAGCCCATAGACTATAAATACTAAGTGTACACCACAGTATCTCACCAAAACCCATGGTTTTCAGTGACACTGCTTTGCATGTGCCTCAGTGTGTGACACAGAATAGACACTTGAACCTCTTCAGGCTTGTCTTCACAGTACAGCAAAGCACATTAGAGGGGTGTGATTTGTAGAGCGCTCCAATGTGCTGCACACTAACTGCCCCAAGTAGACCCTGCTAGCGTGAACTAAAAAGTGCCTAGCTCACACCAACAGGGTCAACATGGGACAGTTAGAGCGCAGCATGTTAGAGCTCTATAAATCACACCCCTGAAGGGGGCCTTACCACACCTTGTAAACAAGCCCTTAGTGATTCTTCATAGTCACACAGTCTCTGTGGACTGGAGATATGATTGTTTGTGCTCTATCACCAGCTTTGATAGATTGGAGAACATGGTTTTCATGTACCTGTAATCTGAAACAGCGAAGCTATTACAATTCCATTCTAATACAGATATTGACATTCACCTCCAAACACGGTGCACTCAGTGCTACCTGCAAACCCTGCTGGCCCACTAGGATTCAAAGCTTACGTCAAACCCTGTAAGCATGTAAAACTGCTCAGCAGCACCTACATTTTTGCAGAAGAAGATCCCTAGGAACCTATGTTTCTGCCTCTAAGCATGCTCAGTGCAGTCTCATGTCAGGCGTCCAGATGGCTAAGCCCCAGAGCAATTCACGGTCCTCTGCCTAATTTGCCTGCAGGATTTGATCCAGTAAGTGTGCTCAGACCTCACCTACCAAACCAGGCCCTTATAGGCAAGCTTACACAAAACGGCTAGGGGGAGGGGGAGGAGGATAGGGTAGCCACTTGTCCAGGTTTTCCTAGGATCATCTCTTTTTTGAGGTAGCTATCCTGGGACATCTGTAAGGGTGCTCAACATACTCTGTCATCTGTCCAGTTTTATGGGCTCAGGATCATCCCAGATGTCCAAAATTTTAGTACTTCAGAGGTAGCAACCCTAGAGAAGAGGAAAAGGACCTCCCTCATAACTAGCCCAGTAGTGGGAGTGGGGGGCCCAGGATCCAGTCCCCTTGCTCCAATGATGTTTTTTAAATTATTTATCCACAGCGGAACTGCTTCAACAGGAGAGACTGAGGGTGCCTTATGTCAGAATATCCCATAGTGCAGTGGTTAGAGTCCTCACCAGAGAGGTGGCAGATCCCAGTTCATATCCCTTCTCCCCTCAGGTGGATTGGGGACTTGAACTCTAACCATTGGGCTAAGAGTTATGAGGGAGATGGTACCCCCTTCCCCCCATCATCATCATCCTCCCTCCAACTTCTTGCAAAAACAGCATAGGTGCTTAACACCAAGAGAGGGTTTGTAGCTGGGAATCCCAAGCTGAGGGAGGCACTTCCCTGCAGCCTCAATTTAGGCACCTCTCTCTGTTAGGGTGACCAGATGTCCCAATTTTATAGGGACAGTCCTGATTTTGGGGTCTTTTTCTTATATTGGCTCCTATTACCCCCCACCCCCATCCCTATTTTTCACACTTGCTCTCTGGGCACCCTACTGTCAGAGAGGGGTGGGGTTTATCACACACACTTGGCAACTCCCATTCTCTAGTTTAGGTGGGGAGCAGCCTCGCATGCTGGTTTACATGAATCCCCTTTGAGATGCCTCTCTCCCCCCATTCATTGCGTAGGAAGCCTAGGCACCTAACTCAGGGCTTCGTGAATCCCAGTCAGTGATTTTCTAGGCATCTAAAAGTTAGGCGTGGTGATGCTGAGTGTCACCACACTACGTTTCTTTGTAAATCTAGCCCTTCTTTGTCTTTGCAACTCTTCCTAGACTCGCCACTCCAGAAAAAGTGTACTAGGGTCAGTGATTTTGTTAGTGTAAAAATATGCTGTTGGGGTTATGCTACTGTGGTGCAAGACTTGTAGGATACCATTGCAACGTGGCAGATCAGAATACACCGAGTAGGGTACTGACAGCTAAAAACAATATTTAATTTCTTCCCCAGATGTGATTATTCTGAAAGAAACACACATACCTTTATAGTCTCAGGGAGGTTAAACTGTTGTCTTTTCTCCTTTAATCGCTTCATTACGGTATCCACGGTTTCTTCGACGGATAGATTTGGTTCAGTAGTTGCTGCTTCTTGCTTCCTGGTCTCCTTGTATATTCCAGTGCTTTCATGCTGCACAATTCTTTTGGGTACTTTATGGGTACAGTTTTGCTCTTCTGACATTTTGAGTTTAAGCTCTGTTCAGAAAAGCAAGTTACTTGGCAAATTTTTAATAAATATTTGTCAAAAGGTTTCTTCTGACACTATAAGAAAAACACCCTGGCTCCTTGTGTTAGTTTGTTAACATACCACAATCATTTGGGAAATTAATAATCCTTAACTTGAGTTTTTAATTCCCCTGCCCCTCATCTGAGAGCATTCACTCAAACAGGCAGGAATCGGGTGCAGCATAAACAGCAGAAGTTGCCAGGTGGCAGAGAGCTGCCACTACTCCATACCATCACCCATCCAAGCCCCTTATATAGCGGGTGTGACCATAGACAAGGAAGTAGGCCAGGCAGCCACTATGCCTGTCTGATCTCCACTGCCAGAATGACGTCCAGCATCAGACAAGGCATCCATTATATCACTGTAACATGATGTTACAACGGGGACCAGCTTGGACCCTGGCCAGCCTAGGATTGAGTCTAAAGGTGGTTTAAAGACACCCATAGTTCCTAGGATGTGGGAAGAAGTGAGGAACTGTGGACAGGGCACTGGCTGGAGCCTTTGGATCTTGGACTCTATTCCTGAATCTGCCATTGGTCTACTGGTTGACCTTGGGCAAGTCACTTCACCTCTTTCTGTCTTAGTTTCCCTGCTTCTAAAATAGCACTAATGATACTTACTTCCTTTGTAAAAGCACCCAATTCTGCAAACACTCACACAAGCATTTAGCTTTACTACTGCGAGAAATCAATGGCACTTCTCATGGTAGTAAAGTTAAGCATGTGCTCAAGTGTTTGCAGGATCAGGGCCTTTAAGATGTATGAAAATATATGTATGAGAACTGGGTTTTATCATTTTGAAATATAATTGATTCAAAGTGGCAATTTACAGGAGGTTACGCATGTAGTTTGGCCATTTTACAGCTATTTTGCTTTCCTTTAGTTAAAAAAAGGTTTATTTTAGAAACATCTTGTGACAATGCAGACTAATCACTTGATATTTAAGAGAGGGATTTTCAAATGAGTTCAGAGAGTTTGGTGCCCATCTCCCACTCGCTTTCAACGGAAGTTGAGTTTCTGGACCCTTTAAGCACTTATCAAAATCCCACCCTACAGTATTGAAGTGTAATACTATGATTCACTTAATGGTGAAAATGCATCTAAAACAAAAATGATTCTTTTATTACTTAAAAAATAGCTTGTGTTTTATTTTTATTTTAAAAAATCAATAGTGGCTACATTTTCCCCTTGGAAATGCATATGTTGCTCCCCAAGGATCATGGTCAATGGAGCCTGTCAAGAGAAAAATTTGCCCTTTGGTTTTAATTCTCATTTCAGGCAAGAGGCTATTTTTATGACCAAATAATAAATGCTTTAAAATGGAGTTTTGCCATGTAAATTCAACAAACCCCCTTTACCACTGCAATGTGAATATCAGTATAACAAACCCATTAACTTGGCAATTGTGTACCGTATGCTAATGCTAATGATGCTGAAACAACAGTCAGACAAACACTGAGGCTAATATTTAAAATTGTTTACAAGACTGTTGATAGTTACAAATAAGCTCTCTCTTTTTCAGCTCTATTGATTAGGGTTGAACTGACTCTCCCCAAGTATGGCTGGGAGAGATTGGGATTCCATATGCCATGTCATCTTTCTTTTTGTCATTAAGGAGACTTAGTGAAATAGAAGTAGGGGGCAAGGAGCAGAAAACAAATACTAAAATGATCCTACTGCATTAGCATTGCTTTACAAAGTTTCCAGTATTATGAAATTCTCCACTGTGCAATAAAATGAAACTACATGCTATTATGTACCTTTGAGCTGTTTACGACCTTTAGCCAAGTCATTCATCCATTTCAGGACTTCAGGATTGGAAGTTTTGTCACCATGTGAAGGCTGCACATAAGAGAACAGAAAAGGATTGATGATGGGCCTATTCCTTTTCTTGTATTCTCTACGGACTGATCCTGCAAAGAGAGTCAATGCACAGTGCATAAGGTTCAGCATGTGCGTGAGTCTTTGCAGATTCAGGCCTATGTTTGTAAACATCAAACTTCTGCTTGATGTAGCAGGAATTCTGATGATACTCCCAATATACTCATCTAATAAAGAAATAGCTTCTTTAACATACAAAATATTTCAGAACAAAGATTCCATATTAATGAGAATCATAATGAATTGTGAGATATATTTATTTCCCTCATACAAAAAAGAATAGGCATCTACCTAATCCTTCTACACCCCTTCCCCCCAATAGGGTGGTCATTGTCAACATTTCTATTCAAGGATCTCCTCCCAGGACCTCCTTGTTATTTATCAGGATCTATTCAGGACCCTCTCCCATTTAACAATATGAGAAGGGCAGGGTGGTCACAACAGCCTGATACCAGTTTGTGACCGGATACCTTAGGTCAAAAAAGTATGCCCTAGCAGAACCCGGAAGATCTCCCCCATCCACAGCCAGATTCTTCCAAGCTGAAGGAGACTGCATGGGATTCACTTTGGTATCTATCCAGGTGTGAGGAACTGTGGTAAGGAGCCTTAGAGTGACAGCCTGTATATGAGCCATATCAGGTTACCGTGGTCCATGTAGATGGTGATTCTTCCACATATCATATGGCCAGAAATAGTTAAGATCCCAAATCACTGCTAAGCATTATATTATATACACTGTCCATTTGACATGTTTGTCTTAAATATGCTAATAATCTGTCATGTTTATTATCTTCATGGATTGGGGCTTGATACTACACAGTGCTGAGCATTTTGTCCCTGGTCTTACAAATCACGTAAGCACATGCTAAACTGTGTGTGTGTGAGAGAGTAGTCTCATTGACTTCAGTGAGATTACTTACATGCTTAAAGTTTAGCATGTGCGGGATTTGCAGGATGACAGTCCAAATGCTCAACACTTTTCTGATGGAGCCCTTACTACAGTCCTTAAGACCAGGGTGCCTAAAATCTTTGAAAAGTAATATTTTATGCATTTCAGCTCAAATTTTTCACCCAATTTAATTGAAAAACCTGTAAAATGTGTTTTAAATCTGTGCAAACACTGCTACCAAGATAATCTTCCTCTCCTTCTACTCCAGCCATGTCTCCTCCTACTTGAGTCTCTACTGGCTTCCTTTCCTCTTCCCTCCTGTATATAGTTCAAGCTTTTCTCCAATGTCAAAGCAAAAAACTGCTCCTGACTACAGCCTTTCACTGCCTTCATCTCCTCCCTGTTTTGATTCCTGTCAGCATTTACTGCACAGTGGCAGTTGCACAGAATCAAAACAGAAACTTTTTAAAAAGACCGACCACCCACAATAATTTAAACATATTCTGTAGGAGAGAAGGGCTTTAGAAGGGGGTTAAGCAGGGGCGGGGGGGGGGGATGCTGTGAGCCTTGCTGCCTGCCTAGTTCATCTGCACACACCTGTATTTAAAAAAAAAAGTCATATAATGACTTAACTGCTTCCCTTGCTGTATGTGGCAGTGAGAGTAGCGATTCATTCACTCTTCTTCCACCTGACCAAGGCTTGAGGTCACACACTCACTGCTCCCCTCTCTGTATCTGATATGGGGGTTTATTGATTCACTCACTGTATCCAGTGGGACTGCTCACATATCCCAGATCTTTGTGAGGTCACTAAGATGGACACCCCTCTGTATCCTGAAGGACTGCTTACTTATCCAAGCCTCTATGAGGTCAGTGATGTGATCACCACCATACCCTTCAGGACAGATCCTGATGATTACTATAACAGAAATATTATCTATGTGATTTCCCTGTGCTTTCTTCCTCAACTCTCCTGAAGATGAGAAGAGGATCATTAATTTAACTGTGGTAATATTAAGAGTACTACACTTGACACTCTCTTCTGCTTCCCAGATCAATGGTTTTCCCCAACCCTATTCAAGTATCTATAAAAAAAAGGGATGGATGAAAAGCTTTTCATTTTTATTACTTCCAGGGTTGCCCCTGTGTTTATTTGGGTTTGCCAACTAGTAAGCACAAGTGTTATTCAAGTCCCAAAGTTGGCCATCTAGCTACCTACACACACAAACACCAGGCAGAAGGATCTTAAAATACCTTTTAAAATGACTGCAGCAATACAGGGCCTAAAAAAATCATAATTCTGAATAGATATAGACCATAATGAAAGTTGTTCATGCCCACTACCTTTCATTGACTATCACTTATACCAGCCCCATGACATACAAAATATGGAAGTAAACCCAACTCAGTTCCCTGGCTTCCCCTTTTTAGACAAAATTCCAGGGAAATCACCAGTTTGAGGGAGAGGAGTCTGTTGATCCTGTTTCACTCTCTAAACTACACAGAAGTGTAGCCATGAAAAAGGTTGCTGAATAATGACCAATAATGAAGATGATGAATCCCAAGGTCTGGAAGTGGGGTCAAGGCTGTGGCACAATATTCTGATGATTTAGTTTATTTTACATATCTATCTCTACATCGCTATAAGAAGCTCAATATGGAAAGAGACAAATACATCTGTTTTTTATGTTCCATGGCTGCTACCAAAATCTCACAGATGCAGCAAGGTTCATCCACTTTAAAGAGAGCTACCTTCCATCATTTGAGCTAAAGGAGAATCTCTATAAGCGGTCAGTAATATTAGGGCTTATATTCTGTTTATTGACCAATCATTAGAAAGCAATATAATCTCAAACAGATAAGGAGGTCTGATTCCAACAAAGTAAGGTTGGAAGGTGCTTATTATTTTTACATACTATATCAGTAGCTTTCATAAACCATAGTAGTAGCAAAGGAGCATCATGGCCTGCAAGGAAACTGCTTTCCCTTTTAGACACCAGCGGAATGCTCTGATAGATGATGGGATGCTACTGAGACACAAATGGGGAGGATGCCACAACTTGTGTATGGGCAAACTGCACAAGAGGGTGAAACCTCACAGACCTCCACTCACACCACACAATATCCTATACCCTAGAGATGAATGGCTCCTTAGCTTTTGCTTTAGCCAGAGTCAATATTTGGGGCTCTCTCTACCATATATCGTACATCTCAGGACACAGATACCACTTAGCCACACACCAGAGCCTTCATTTTTTATTTGACTAATGACTTCTAAAGAATGTTATTGTTTTGTTGATTCTTTGAAAAGATAACTCAGTCTGCATGAATGAGAAAAACTACATAGCAGAACAAAGTTGCCAAGCAAATAATTTTATCTACAATGCAAGTAAGAAGCTATTTATAAGTATCAGAACTTTCCTTTGTCTTACAGATTTTCAGGATATTTTAAAGTAGTTAAATGTTACCATCACTCATCCTGATTGATGGATACTCCCCAATCAAGGTAACTCAAAACAGAGCTTCACAATTATGGCCTGTAATCACTCAGATATCAATTTTTTTCCTATTATTTTGCAAGAAGCAATCCTTCCTACCCCTTTAAGGATGATATCTGTAATACATGGAGCATTCACCCTGGAGCATTCACCCCATCTTATTTTCTTACCCGATATTTTTTTTCTTGTTCAAACTTTTCTTCAAACTTCCTGATTTTTCTCTTGAGACTTTGAAGATGTTTGGTAAGTTGCATTACTGTCTGCGGTTCTTTGCAGTCCTCACAATTACACCTGGAAGAACTTCTTGGCCTGCAAAAGTGGAAGTAATAAAATCTCTGTTAATGCAACTGACACTTCTGACCTCCTGCCATGAAATCGGAACTATAGCAACACAGAACCATCTCTAGTCTAAATCACATGTGAATTGTGTTGCGTTAGAACTCCAGATGTTTCTCCTATAGGTAGACACAAGGAGAAATGGTTAGGGTTTATGAAGTAAGTATGTGAAATATCTGTTTTTCTTTGAAGGTGGCATAGTGTTTAGTGGGCAGCACCCACCTTTCCTACCTTACTTCGATCATTAAGTGTGGGATTCTGAAAAGGTCTCAACATTGGCCTAACTTTTGAAAATTATTTTGAAAATCCCACCCTAACAGCCCAGATTTTGATACCTTTGTTCACACTTAATAATAGTGCCTACTCCATGAGTAGTCCCACTGACTTCAATTAAATTATTTGTGGAGTAAGGTATGATGCAATGTGAATAAGGGGAACAGAAAATGGCACTTCTTTTATATGAAGTGCATTGAGGGCCAATTTCAGGAAGATACCTACTTCCCGAATCAGACCATGGGGCAACCTATCATGATTTCTGTAATTAGAATTAATTACTGGCACCAACCGGTGAAAATGTAGTACTGAAAATCAGAGCTGGTCACAACTCCAATCCATAGGAAATTCTAACATTTCAAAATTTATTTTTGTTCCAAATAAGAGTGAAAACAATTTTTTTTTAAATTTCCCATAGAACAAAAATTCAAAAAAAAAGTTGTGAGTAAATTGAAATATTTCATTTCAATAAAATTAAAATGTTTCATTCCAATTTTGACTTTCTTATTTTATATTGCATTATAATTTATAATATAATGAAAGAAAAATTCAAAACAAAATTAATTTTCAAAACACAAAAATCCTTAATTTTTTTAAATTTTAAACAGAATTTTGTCAAAATCAGCATGTTCTCACAAAAAGTTTAGATTTGGGGAAAATGGCATTTTCTGACAGAAAAATGTTCAGTCAGAAAGTTTTCAATCAGCTCCACTGAAAATGATTCTGACATTTCCATTCACCAAAAAAATGGGTTTGATGAAAAATGTTATTTTTTTAAAGTTTGTTTTATTTCAAGTTAAAATATTTGTAAGTTTTACCTTTGGACTTTAAAATGTTGATGTGCTCATTTAAGAGTTAGTCACCATAAGTTGCCAAGGACTTGGAAAAAGCACCAAATATTTCATTGTTATACTGCCTTCTGTTCTATAGGAATTTAGTGTTGCAATGGAAAGTCTATCCTTACTGGCAATAGGCTTAAACATTTTATAGGATATTTCATGGGTGACTTTAAATAGGCTTGATTATTTCTATTTGCCTAAACTTTATTTTTAAGACTTAAAGAAAACATAGTTTCAGAATGAAATTAATTCTTAGAATTTCTGTAAAGGACTTACAAGGACTATTCAGATGTTTTGTGACACTGCCTTCCATTTCCAATGAACGACTCATGCAGTAATTCCATTGCAGTTGAACTTCTCTGAATTAGACCTTTAATAAACTTTTTTATCCTGTGTTCACTTTTCAGACTGATTATGAACTAACCTTTAAAAATGTCATTACTAAACTATAATTAACTGAGATTTCAGCTAATGTTGTACTTTGTTCTCATTGGGAAATGTTAGGTCATATTTATGGTATTTCAAATTAATCATGCCAAATTATATTATATTATATAACATCCCTGTTTAGAGCAAATGACATGACCATATCTGAGAAATATGAAGTTAAATGTTCTAGATTGTACAAACATAATAAAAATTAAAGTTAAAAATATATTTTCTTACATCATGAAAGGCTGAGCACTTGGTGGGGAAGGAGCCGACTCTGTGTCTAAATTAAATCTCTGGCTTTGACTAAAGATTGAACAGCGTGGTGACAGAAGGGGATTATCTCCATCAGTAATATGATATAGTAGTCTACTGGTCCCTAAGGAGCGATGGTCTTCTGGGCCGTTGTCTGCGTCACTCTGCCAGTCTCTATGGGCTGGTACAGGCTCTATAACGACAAGATTAAATCAATATGGGACTGAAGGTCTCTCATAAAACACCCTAACTCGTTAGTTATAGAGATAAATAAGAATCTATGTGAACAAATATGTTCATAGAAGCAAAGTGTGATGCTTGAAAACTTTACAATTGATACAATGAATAATATATGGTATAGCAATGCAGCATATACTGGTAGAACGTGGCATCAACTCAGAGCACAACAAAGGAGGAGACATAGGTTACAACAACTGGTGTAACACCGTACTCTGAGTTCCACAATGGAATATAGACAGGTATGTGTGTGTGTAAAAATAGACCATAAGGTTTTGTTAAAAGAAAAATAGGACGTGTAGCGAAGCGACGATTCATCGGTGCGGTGGCTCCTGCTGGTCATCAGGGAATTAGCTCTTTTCCAGCGTATGGAGCACCCGCTACAGGCCGATGTCTCACCTGCCGCTGGCCCCGTGTCCCTCCCGGACCCTGGTGCCCTTTACCTTGGGGTTCTGCCCCAGCAGTACCCCCACTCTCTGGGTCTCCCCTCCCAGGGGACCCCCAACCCTCTAAACCCACCTTGCCTCAGTGGCTACTACCAGCCGTCATCATGTCCCCGCTCACTGGGGCAGACTGCAGTCTGTAATGGCCACTCATCATTGGCAAGGGGTTTGGACCTGCTGCCTTTGCCTATCTCTGGGCTGCCTCTCTGCAGCCCCAGTACCCTTTGTCCTTAAAAATGGCCTGCAGCCTGGGGGTTTACCAGGCTGGAGCTCCCCAGCTCTCTTTGCCCTTCCCCAGCACTGCTCCACTTCAGGTGCCTTGCTTTCAGGCAGCTAGCCCTTCCCATGCCAGGGCTAGAGTGAGACTCCTCCAGCTCCTGGCCCCCAGCCCTCTTATCAGGGCCAGATGGGCCCTAATTGAGCTGGCTACAGCTGTGGCTGCTTCCTCAATCAGCCTTGCTTGGCTGCTTTTAACCCCTGTTCTCCAGGAGTGGGGCAGCCACCCACAGGCGCCGACTTCCGGTTGCGCCGGTGGGGGATGACGCCCGGCGTCAGGGGCGGGGCCCCGCCCCCGATGCCGCGTGACGCTGTGGGGCCCCACCCCTGACGCCGGGTGACATTGCGGGGCCCCAACACCGGGCCCCGCCCCCGACGCCAGGTGACGCTGTGGGGCCCCACCCCTGACGCCGGGTGACATTGCGGGGCCCCAACACCGGGCCCCGCCCCCGACGCCGGGTGATGTTGCGGGGCCCCACCCCCGATGCCGACCCAACGTCACCCAGCGTCGGGGGCGGGGCCCCACAACGTCTCCTGGTGCTGAGGTGAGTTTGCGGTGGGTCCTGGGGCTGGTGGGGAGCTGCCGGTGGGTGCTCTGCACCCACCAATTTTTCCCCATGGGTGCTCCAGCCCCGGAGCACCCACGGAGTCGGCGCCTATGCAGCCACCCCACTACAGGAAGTTTCTCAGAATAAAAGCATTGTCTCTGTTTTTATAGATCAGTTTTCTCTGAAATGCATTCTTTGCAGCAGAATATGAAGACAGATGTAAAACAAGACTCATTCCCTAATTTAGGGCTTGGTCCTTTGCTCAGGAGGATAGGACACATCTGCAGAAGTAACACATTTAGGACCCTATCATGCAGCATATTGAGTGCTTCTAGCCTGGTGACCCATATCCTGTAGAATTCTGCTCTTAATTCTCAGGGTAAGATGCAACTCGGCAGAAAATTACTAACCCATCGTGTATTACTAACCCATTCAGATCAATGCACATGAACAGAAGATTGAAATTGGTTGCATAAACAGTAAAATGTAAGTGGTGCACTCTGTCTGCTGCCTTGGGGTGTTAGGTATATGGCTGTATGCTAGCAATGTCCCCATGCATTAATGGGTGCATAGGCTCCCAAAGAGTGGATTGTGCCTAGTGTATAAGAGAGGGAATGTAAAAGGAGCATTTTCAACAGTGAGCTTAATTAACCATTGGAAAAACTTGCACCAAGGATGTGGTGGATCCTCCGTCACTTGAAGTCTTTAAATCAAGACTGGATGTGTTTCTAAAATATATTCTGTAGCTCAAACACAAGATCCAGCTCGACGTAGGAAACACTAGGGCTATGGCTACACTGGCACTTTACAGTGCTGCAACTTTCTCGCTCAGGGGTGTGAAAAAACACACCCCTGAGCGCAGCAAGTTACAGCGCTGTAAAGCACCAGTGTAAACAGTGCCCCAGCGCTGTAAACTAATCCCCTCGTGGAGGTGGAGTACCTGTAGCACTGGGAGAGCTCTCTCCCAGCGCTGGCGTGCGACCACACTCGCACTTCAAAGCACTGCCGCGGGAGCGCTCCCGCGGCAGCGCTTTGAAGTTTCAAGTGTAGCCAAAGCCTAGGTGAAGTTCTGCAGCCTCTGTTTAGGAGGAGGTCAGACTAGATGATTGTAATGGTCCCTTCTGGTCTTAAATCTATCTGTCTATGAACCTCACCTCCCTCCTTTTGCCTATTGGCAACAAGACTTCTGTAGTACTAGTCTATATCATGTCCTGACTCTGCATTGAAGGGTGAGAATCCCTGCTCCTTCTTCCTGACCCTCAATAGACTTACACAATATAGAGCAGAATTTCATCCTTAACTGGTATTTTTTTTCAATGGGGTGTGCTTTTAAGAGGATTCTGCTTCATGATGGAGAAATCCTGTACCAGTATACAAAGCCCTGTTGAAAATATACGTACAAACAAGTTACAAAAGCCAGAATAGAATTCTCAATACCAAAAGAGAGTGTTTTCTCTCAGCTACATGGGTAGAGATTTTCATCTATATTAATAGCTAATATATTATATTGTAACTAGGCAAAAGTTAATTTTATTATTTTCCCCATAAAATTGTATCTATATGCAAAAATGGAGTCTGCATCAATTATTTGTGTATTCACTCTAGGTTCATACCATGAATTACTTGTGTATCATACATACATTACAAGGGATTCCGTATAGCATATATTTCTCAAATATTTCAGCAGGAGAAATTGAACATTAATTTGCTCCCAGCTCAGCAAGGAGATGTCAGTTAAGCAGGAGATCTGAAAATGTTCCTTCACCTTTGCTTTTAATTAAAAAATGAAATTTTAATCAATGATGTTACAAAAATTCAGAAGAAATACCTCTAACTCCTATTAATTTAGAGCACTAAGTTGTGGATTTCCCCCATGGTGAGGGGGTAGGACTTTCAGAGATAAAAAGGCCATTTCCCTTAAGAATTTGATGGAACTGTTGTACTGTATTTTAATTAATATCTGCACAATAGATAATGAAGCTCACTGATCTTGTTTAGCAGTGGGAAAAGAGTGGCTCCAAGCAGCCTCCCTCCTTGAAAGCAGAAAATTGGGCACCGACTTCAAAATAAATAGATTTAAATGACCTAAAATATTATTTTATCAGACATTGTCCAATTGTTTCTATGTTACAGGCAACACAACACCAAATGTTCCTAAATTGTGTAATTATGGGTCACCACAGGTCATGCACAGTCTCTGCACGGCTTTTACATCTTTTGATAAATCTGTTCATACTGTTCCTCTTTCCATGGGAATTATTTAAGGGGGTATGAGTACAAATGGGGAGAAAATGGTTTTTATGTCCTGCAAAATAATTCAAGATTTCAAAATTGTTCCCAGTCCACACTGGGATGAAACCGAGAACTTTAAAAAAAAATGTAAAAAAACTCCCGCACACAGAGAGAGGGAATAGCCAATAGCCCAGTGCTTATGACATCCTTCTGGGATGTGGAAGACAGGAGATCCAGGTTCAAGTCCCTGCTCTACTTGATTCATGGCCCAGGATGGAATTTCTGGTCAAATGAGAGCATGAGAGAGAGACTAAGCCCCACCTCAGAATAGCCAATAGCCAAATGACTAGGGCACTCCCTCATCTCAGGTGAATGCCCTAACCACCAGGCTTATTGACCATGTTGGGGTGGGTCTCTCTCCGTCTTTCCTCTTGGAGCTGTTAGAGCATTCTCCTGGGATGAGGGAGTGCCATAACCACTGGGCTATTGCCTATTCTGGGGTGGGTCTCTCTCTCCCTCTCTTGTTTGACCAGAAATTCCATCCTGGACCAGAGAAACCTTCCCAAGGAAACTTTTATCAAAGCCAAGATATTTCTGCGAAAAGTTCCAGTTTCAACTAAACGGCACTTTCTGATGAAAATCTATTTTGTTGAAAAATTCCTGACCACCATTAGTTGTGACAAATAAGGCCAATGTATCTGGTTTGTAATTCTATCCAATAACTTTTTGCTTAATAATTTCTACTTCATTGGTCAAATTCTCCTCTCCAGCACACTAGCAGCTCCTCGGGCTTCAATGGAGTGAGAGAAATGGCTATATTGTTTAATTTGTGTGCACAAGGAAGATGCTACTGCTTATTGTTGGCCTGGCCAGGTAGCTGCACACATAGGTGCTGGAACTAGGGGTGCAGGGGGGGGCGGGGTGTAGCGCCCCCTGACTTATATTGGTTTCATTATATACAGGGTTTACAGTCTGGTTCAATGGCTCAGCACCCCCACTATAAAAATTGCTCCAGCATTCCTGGCTGCACGGGCAACCGTAATTCTAATTATTTAGCACATCGTTTTGTAACCATTATAACATGCGTCTACCATGTTTTTAATGTCATATAGTGTCTGAGTCAGTAATGTGGTACGCTGTAAACAAATACTCTATTCACTATATAGATTAATATTCCAAACAGAACTATTGATATTGCTCCTAAAAATGAAAACAAGTAAAATAAAAATGCAAAATAAAATATTACACATGCATTTAATGATGTTAAAAACAACAAAATACTCTATTCCAGAGTTACAGAAGATCACTTGTTAGCTAACAGTGTAAGCACTATATAATCCTTTTAATGTATCTCAATATAAATGACCATTTTGCATTTTGTGAACCCACCAAATATAGTGTAGGTTGGTGATTTACAATGGAATGTAAATAAAATGAAAAGTTTACACTGTCTTTTATAACGTTCATGGTTATCAACTGACAAAAAAAATGTTATTAGAAACACACTATGGAAAAATACGTGGAAAGAGATTTCCCCAGACCTATATTTTGCAGAATTTGTAAAGTATGTGAGAGATCCAAATCCTTCCTCCAGTGAAATATGCAGAAAGGAATTCTGAAGAAATGTAGGCTAGGACATTGTACCTGCCTAAGTTGGTGACTTGCACAAACAATTCACATGTGAAATAAACACAGATTAACAAATGCTACATAGCAAAAGTAAGCAACAATGCTATCTTCTAGTAGTGAATCCCTTCATTGGTTTAGAAGACATAATACAGTTACAGTACATGAATCTAACCTACATTTTTTTTCTCAAAAACAATACTGTGGTGTCCTCTGGAATGAACTGTATTAATTCCTTTTAAATTTCACATAATTTTCAAACTTTAAGAAGCATAAGGAATCATTGTGGGAATGGGTGGAAATAGCTTCTGCTGCTGACCATCTATTAGCATAATTAAAAGGAAGTGCTCTTATTCTGAAACCATATTAAGTACTGGGTTTTGCACTGTCAAAGAAAAATGGCAGTGTTAAAATTTTGGCAGGTCCCTGAATTCCATAAGGGCAGCAGAAAGATTTCCATATTTTGCACTCTAATTTTGGGGCTCTTGATGGATGCCGTTCACAAATCTGTACTTCTGCCAAATACAAGGTGGGATGAAGTAGGAATTTTTTGTAATATTTTTATGAGTCCTGAGTGTGTCTTAGTTTCCCCTATATGTTGCATTGTTGCCCAGTGTGGCGGGGGGGGGAGGGGGGGGAGAAGACTGTTCTCAAGACAGGCTAAGGCCATGTCTACACTATCACTTATGACGGCAAAACTTATGTTGCTCAGAGGTGTGAAAAAGAACACCTCTGAGTGACATAAGTTTCAATGGCATAAGTGGTAGTGTGCACAGAACTAGGAGGTCAGACTGAGAGAGAGACAAAGTTTGAACAATGGGGTTCATTACAGCTTGGTTGGGCACAAGGCAACCAGAGCACTACTCATACCTCTAAGCCTAGATTAAACACACAAACTGGCCCTAAAAGTAACCTGGGCTCCTAAATTGGACCTGTGATGGGATGTACCAGGCCCTTCGAGGGACCCTGCTGGAGGCGTTGCGGTCCTACCACACCCCACCGCAGAAAAGGAGCAGTAAAGGTGGGTCCTCTTAGCCAGGGAAGCATCCAATCAAAGCTCAGCAGGCTCAGATAAAAGGAGTTACAGGGGCTGAGCTAATCAGTTCCTGGCAGGGACCAGAGGAGCAAGAAAGATGCTTCTTGCTGGAGCTTCAGGGAGAACCAGAAGATGGGTTCTGCTGACATTGGCATTCTGCAAGGAAGAACTTCAGCCCTGAGGTAAAGGTGAAAAGGAAGGCGCTACGTGGGAAGTGGCCCAGAGAATAGCTGCAGCAACTATTGCAGGAAGCAGCACGTGGCTGCTATTTATAGGGTTTCTGGGTCAGGACCTGGAGTACTGGGCAGGTACAGGTCTCCCTACCGGCCATTGGCAGGGTGGCCTAAGCCCCAAGAAGGGGATAAGGCTTGTTTAGAGGCTCAAGTGAAGGGCAGGACTTAAAGAATCTCCAGGGAGAAAGCCCTTGGGGCACTGCTTTATATCAGGGCAGACAGAGACTTAAAGCTAGCCCAGAAGGGGCTGAGAACTGAGCCCAGAGACACGGCTAAAGACATTACCAATGGCATAGGGACAAGCCTGGTTGGACCTTTTACCCTGGAAGGGGTTTACGCGTTCATGCATATTGATTATGTGTGACTTGGCTGGAGGGCTGAGCCACTGAAGACCCACCTGACAAGGGCAACAGCAGTTAGAGGGCACCATGAAGAGAGAGACAGAGAGTGAGTGCAGGTTCGCACCCACCCGGCAAGAGGTGCTTACAAGAGGTGAGAGTGTCCCCCGTCACAGGACCCAAGCACAATTTTACATAGGGCCCATAAAACAGCCCAAAGTCAACCATAGCCACAGTCCTAAACTCATGACATCCTAGCACTAGCCCAAGTTCACAAGCTGGCCACAATCTTAACAGTTTCAGGCCACAATCCTGGCATCAACTCTATACTCTAGCCTGGGCCCTCAAAAGGATCCCAGGCTTAAGCCTAGACCAATGAATGGACCCAAAATTTACCCTACCCTGTGCCTATGCCTGCACTCACAAGTTGGACCTAATCTTAGTGAAAAATCAAAAGCTAAAACCATCCTTAACCCAAACCAGCAAACTGGCTCCAATCCTATATCTAGCCTAATCCGAAAAATTTGGTCTAATATCAGCACTAAACCAGAGCTCATAATCTGACATTAAGCCAAGGGCTAGTAACACATGCAAAACATGCAATATGCCTGAGCAATGGGGACATCAAAACTATCATCGAAACAATTTCAAGACTGTGTTCTGACATGATGTTCTTAAACAGTTAAATAAAATAAAAATTAACCACATCTGTTACATATGAAATACCACCATATATAGGTATAATATATATATGCATCCAAATATATACTGTGTCAGTGATTGTGAGAATTAGCATTTTTTATAAAAGATGTGTAAAACTTCTTATAGTTCAACCACTCAGTTAGATACACACTCTGTGTTAACTATGTAGCCACATACCCCAAAGTTATGCTAAGTAATAATTTACATTCATTAATTTTATTTCCTTCTATTTTAATATGTTTGAATACATGATCATTGAAAATTCATCATAGCCTTGAAACACTGATTCAAGAAGTTATGGGTTCGTAAGTAAATTTGAACATGCTTGTCCCCGCACAGTCTTCAGGGACTTATATAATGAGAGTCACTAAACATTTTGGGATCCCTAGAAAAAATTGCTGTCCTAAGCATCCCATGTTCTAGTTAGCCTTAGTTCATAAAAAATGGTATTTCCTTTACTTTTATTAATTGGAATATGAAATAAGAGAAGTGAAATCTATTATGTAATCATGTTTATATTAAAAAAGTATGCATTTTAAATTTTAAATATTGCTATTTATTCACTGAAAGAAATGCAGATTTGGTCGACCTGGAACGGTTTCTGAATTTGTACTGAGTTCTCTTGCAAGTGTTATTTGAAGTGGGAGATTTTTAACAGTTTAAATGCAGTCAGAATCAAATCAAAGGTAAAAGTTGCAGAGTTTTCCATTGAATATCAAGTGTTCTCTGATTATGAAACCACAGAAGCAAAACATTTGTGTTAAATTGGAAAAAGACAAAAAATTGACTTTGCCAATGAATGGAAGAGCCAATGCAGTCTTAGTGCAAACTACAAGACCCCTTTGCCCTGTGTAGCATTTGCATGATCTCTATTCTTGACAGGTGAGAAACTAGGCTTGTTAGGAATTCCTACAGCTGTATTTGAAACCTGTTAAGGTGTTTTCCCACCTATGTTGCAGCAGCCAGAAAAAGAACACACAAAAGCAAACAACCTATTCCTAATCAACTTAGACGCCAAAATGTTACACTCTCTTTTTGGCTACAGTATGTATCATCCTTTGCATTGCTTAGATTTTCAATGATTAGAGTTATGTGTAACTATTCCTTATTTTTTGCAGTACATTGACATCATTTGAGAATGTCTAAAGTGGAATAGCGTAAGTAATAAAAATAATGTAAAATAAATCACAAACAGTTTCTGACATAAGCTTTTCTGAACTCACCTTTCTTGTATCCATAAAATTTACCTTGTAGAATTAGGATTCTACCTTGTAGAATTAGGCCTCGTATTACTGACCTATTTGCCTTAATGTGGACCATACACAATTTAAGATTACATATCATTCCTCTGTGTGGTATGTTAGTCTTATTAACTATGACCTATTTTTCAGAAACAATGATTCCCCTTCTGCCTAAAATCATAATTCTGTCATCCCTGTGATTATAAGCTATGAACAGACAGTGTTAGGGCCATTTATTTGGAGGAATTCGTTTCCGTGTGTAGGGCTAAGAAAAGAAAAAGGAACACATAATATGCAAGATGGACAAGGCAGATTCATGAATGATTAAAATCAACGTGCTGTAAAACTCACCTTCACTATCTCTCTGCTGATGCATTAAATTAAAATCAATAATAGGAGAAATGAAGTGACATTGCTCTGACAAAAAAAATTGCAAAACAGAATTACATGAAATGGCAGAATATCACACACACACACACAATGCATATGTAACACAGTAAAGAAATAAAGAACGTAACTCTCTTAAAGAAACAAACAGCTCAAACTGAAAAAGAAGGAATCTGGACTCTTAAAATTGCCTCTAAAGCAAAATGCTGTACCTAAGAAAAGATTGCTGCAATTTATTTCTATCCTTACTAATACATCTTATCCCTTTGTTTACATTTTTTAGCATTTGCAGCAGCTCATTGTGCTTCAGCCTTCACATTTCATCTGTGCTGTGTTCCATGGGGCTGCAAATATTAGATTATACTGGAACATAAGACTATCTTGTAATTGCAAATGAGGACACATCATGACACAGCAGCTTACCTCCACAACTGGCCCCATCAGCTTGCACACTGGATTGAATTGATGAAGGGGCTGGAGGATCCTTGAAAACCTGCAGTTGAGGAGTTTCTTCCTGGGTTGGCAAAAATGCAGAGCACAAGTCAGTTTCAAGGGCTTGTAGCTTTAACAAAGAATTCTGCAGACAAAAGCAGAACATTGGGCTAGATAGAAAACAATCAAAATACAGTGGCAGGTCTTCAGTTCACTGAGCCCATTAGCAGTGTCTGCAGAAGGGGTGGTCCACTAAACAGCTCTTAAAGGGATGTGTAAGAGATCAAATTTTCATTATTCCATGTGTATCTTCATGTCCTCTGCTTATCTAAATCCTAACTTATATGGATTATTCAACACACGTGGGAATGGTGATTTCGTCAGCAAAAGACAATTTGTTCTAGGAAGCCAATTTGAGGTGGTGTCTGTTTTCTTGGTCTTGGAGCAATATGCTACGCAAGCATTTCATTCACTGTGCTGACATCAGGATCTGATGACATTATGCCCCTCCCAGTTTACAATTCACAAAAAAAACCCTAAAAAACCAAAACCTCTCTACAGTATATTGTGAAGTATACCACAGTGAACAAAGAGTTACTGAGAGCTACACAGTCTTCCTCAGGGTTCTTGGAAGAGGCTGCTTTTTATTTGTTCTTGTACAGACATTTTTTGTATGGAGGTTGTTGCTGCTTCTATCGGACTATCATATCATTTTCCATTAGCTGAAAAGGCAAAATTAAAAGATCTTTGTCGCTCACTGCAGACAAATCAATGAGGACAAGGCTGCTTATCTATACCAGTACCTTCAGCTACTGTTTCACGCTTGGTCCATTTTTCATTTTAATCTTCAATGCTGAGTGTAATATTCAGCTGTACAATCTGACACAAGCATCTTGCTGTGATGCAAATACTCTGAAAGCCTAATCACCACCTGACTGGATTAAATGAGTCACTCCTGACGCTCTGTATGTTCAATTACCCTCCCTCAAGGGGAATACAGATAGCAACGGAAGATGCATGAAAATGCAGAGGGCTGTCTCACATAGTTGAAACACACAAAATCAAGCCAAGTGAAACACTAAGGCACTTGCTGACAAAATCAGCATTGCCCCAGAAATATTTCTCCTCATGCTTATGTAACCTTAATTTTATATCCCTAATTATATCTGCTCAGGGTTATCAAGATGTAGATTTTTTCTGAACAGGGATGACCCAAACATCTATGCAAATTATAGCCTCCCCTGTGTACCATAATCAGTGATGTATCATGCAAATTAATACGTCTATGCAATTTTTACTCTCTTGTGACATAGCCACTTTATAAACCCCAGCTCAGTAGAGTTTTCTGTTAGAGGTACATTTGGCCTGTGGGCAATAAAATAGAAATTTAAGGGAAGATTCCCAGCTCTGATCTGTTCCCTTTGTGGCATTCAGGCAGTGCAAGGGAGTGGAAATTGGCTCCTTGTTGGGTATAGCCAGGAAGGGGGAATCTCCAGCAGGCATAGAACTGGCATAATCTGGGTCCAGGCCTCCCTTCCACAGCCTCCGACTCAGTCTGTGTGTAAGCAGAGGATTTGTCCCACCATAGTAGGGAAATTTCTCTATGTACACAGTACCCTGGCTGAACCAAGTGACAAAAGGATCCGAGTCCCCACCTGAATGCACTTCTCCCTAGTGCCTGCCCATCTTTACTTTCCCTCCTGGTGCCAAGTGAATAGGCCTCACATCACACAGGAAGGACTGAGCCCAGGGGTTCCCGGATATTTATCTCAGTACTCCATGGGTACCTCTGGGCTGGATGAGGGTGCCCCTACTCCAGAATACTCCTAACTCACTGGTAACCCTTTAATCACTGCAATTCACTTAAACACACACACAATCCATTTACACCAAAGCCATTTCTTGGGATTAAACAACACTGCACACTATAAACATTGTGAGGAACCGGCTTGGGTAAGGTTCAATGCAGCAGTCTCTGAAGTGCAGTAAATTTCACAGTTGCAACAAATGTACAAGTCCAGTATCTTCTTCCTGGACCTGGATGTGTTGCTAGGTACACATGTCGGTGAGGACTAACATTTTCATTCTTCTCTTGCAGGGTGTAGTACATTGGTAAGACTACCATTGGGGCTGTAACATTGATGCAAACTAAAGGAGCGCTTATATGAAGAAATATGTCATTGGCTAGGGCATATTGCTTGTATTGCTTAACCCAGGACTGGACATCACTAACCATCGTGGGCCAGTAATGACTTATCTTCAGGGTGCTACTATCTCTGAAATGCCTTCCGTGGTCATGGTTAGCCTCATCAACTTGCTTGCATAGTGATACCAGCACTACCAGTTGCCTCACCTCTTCTCGGGTCATATAAAACCCAGGACAATACCCCATGGTGAAATTTAAGCTGTTCCCACTGCTGGCTTAATTTCTTTGATTGTGGGTCCTTGATCCAAGGATGTGGATAAATTGGAAAGAGTCCAACGGAGGGCAACAAAAATGATTAGGGGGCTGGAGCACATGACTTATGAGGAGAGGCTGAGGGAACTGAGATTGTTTAGCCTGCAGAAGAGAAGAGTGAGGGGGGATTTGATAGCTGCTTTCAACTACCTAAAAGGGGGTTCCAAAGAGGATGGATCTAGACTGTTCTCAGTGGTAGAAGATGACAGAACAAGGAGTAATGGTCTCAAGTTGCAGAGGGGGAGGTTTAGGTTGGATATTAGGAAAAACTTTTTCACTAGTAGGGTGGTGAAGCACTGGAATGGGTTACCTAGGGAGGTGGTGGAGTCTCCTTCCTTGGAGGTTTTTAAGGTCAGGCTTGACAAAGCCCTGGCTGGGATGATCTAGTTGGGGTTGGTCCTGCTTTGAGCAGGGGGTTGGACTAGATGACCTCCTGAGGTCCCTTCCAACCCTGAGATTCTATGATTCTATGATTCTATGATTCCAAATGTCCAGTTAGATCTAGTTCTCTTCACAACTGTTGCTAGGACTAGTCTGATGGTACTTGCTACTGCAGAAGCTGAATATCTTCCCAGGAGTACCTTTCTGTAGTGCATAGGAGATGCACCTTGTGTGATCATCCCCCGTTCAGCTCTGTGTGGAATTTTAAGTGGTGGTGGAGAGAGTATTTTGCTGACCCTCCACACCAGGGCTGCTGAATTTCACCCTCACTGAATAATATTTGGAAACAACAAGGTGGCTAGTTAATACCTGCCAGTCTATATAAAAAAAATCCTTTTTAAAAAACCATCTGCTACCAGCTGTCTTGGTAAGTGATTCTGCCATAGGACCCTCTTCAGCTGAAATCAGCCAACCAATGGTGCGGATCGCGGGTTTTAGTGGGCAATAGCCTTTCTTCATGGTGGCTTAGTTGGGCATTTCACATGTGTCAATCAGCTGGTAAGAGTTTTTGAGAGGCTATGGGCCTGATTCTCCACTCCCTTGAACTTCATGCTCTCAGTTACACAGGTGAATACAAATACACACATACAAGGTGAATAGAAAATTATACCAAATCACAATGGTAGTGTTTTACCATTGGTACAGGTGTAAATGACTGCACAAAGTGCAGGCTAGTGGAGGGTCTGATCCTATCACTGAATTTCCCCTTGTGCTTCTCCCTGATGACAAAGGCATACAAGGGAGACCTATTTAGTGTCTCTAACTCGCCTAATACTGATGGGGAGAGCAGAGGCAAATATGGTTGGCCATGGGAATGCAAACAACTCATTCCCATAACAAGGGGAAATTGTACTCCTTAATTTAGAATCGTCCTATTAATTTTTTTTCAAAATTATCCATAGCACTTATGGTAAGCTCCAATATAAAATCACTCACACAGACTACAATGCCTAACATTGTATTTTAGAAATGCTTATGCTGTAATTTACCAGCTGGTTTGTATTCAGCTGCTATAAATTATATTTTTCACCATCTGTGGAAGGTGGGTGGAGGGCGGATTTTCACTGACTGTGGAAAGGCTAAAAATAATTAACAACAAATACACTTATATAATTTTCTGAATATGCCCTGGATAACGACTTGTTATATGGATATCAGCATATATAACTCTGATTAGTCTGATGTTAACAGAATGCTGCAGAGACTGAAATATCCCATCAACCTAACTATCTGACCTTACCACCACCAAACTGGGCACTCTGCTCCATAGTGTGCTAAAAATAGCACCAATAATTTTGCAGCACAGGTGCTAGTAGTTAGCTGCCTGTGTACAAGCCTGCCTGACCACGTGGGTCTGAGCCCATGTGGCTAGCCCATGCCACTGCCATACCGCTATTTTAGCATGCCAGCTTGAGCGGAGTTAGCGAGCATCTTTCTGCCTGGGCTGGGATGCACAGTAGCAGCTGCAGTGTAGACATACCCTTTGATAAAGTGGTAATGAAAAGGTGCTCAAGTATGTAAACCAGGGCCAGCTCTAACTTTTTTGCTGCCTCAAGCAAAAAAACAACAACCCCCAAGCGCCACCCCCCCCAACTGAAACAAAAAAAACAACACTCCCCCCCCCCAGCGCCCACGGAAACACCCCCATCCCCAGTGTTGCGCTGCAACACCCCTCCCCCCAGCGCCTCTCCCTGCCGCAGCGCTGCAGGGCAAGGCGGCCCCGCTCTCCCGACCGGCCGGAGCACCGGGGGCAGGGCAGCCAGCCCGCCCGCGGACCCGCTCTCCTGACTGGCTGGCCAGCCCACCCGCGGCCCCGCTCTCCCGACTGGCCGGCCGGAGCACTGCGGGGCAGGGCGGCCAGCCCGCCCATGGACCCGCTCAGCCGGCCGGAGTGCCGCGGGGCAGGGCGGCCAGCCTGCCCGCGGCCCCGCTCTCCCGACCGGCCGGAGCACCGGGGGCAGGGCAGCCAGCCCGCCCGCGGACCCGCTCTCCTGACTGGCTGGCCAGCCCACCCGCGGCCCCGCTCTCCCAACTGGCCAGCCGGAGCACTGCGGGGCAGGGCGGCCAGCCCACCCACGGACCCGCTCAGCCGGCCGGAGTGCCGCGGGGCAGGGCGGCCAGCCCGCCCGCGGCCCCGCTCTCCCAACTGGCCAGCCGGAGTGCTGCGGGGCAGGGTGACCAGCCTGCCCGTGGCCCCGCTCTCCCGACTGGCCGGCCGGAGTGCTGCGGGGCAGGGTGACCAGCCTGCCCGCGGCCCCGCTCTCCCGACTGGCCAGCCGGAGTGCTGCGGGGCAGGGTGACCAGCCCGCCCGTGGCCCCGCTCTCCCGACTGGCCGGCCGGAGTGCTGCGGGGCAGGGTGACCAGCCCGCCCGTGGCCCCGCTCTCCCGACTGGCCGGCCGGAGTGCTGCGGGGCAGGGCGGCCAGCCTGCCCGCGGCCCCGCTCTCCCGGCCAACTGGAGCGCCGCAGGGCAGGCGGAGCGCCGCGAGGGGTCCGCTCTCCCGCCTGCAGCCCAGAGCGCCGTAACACAGTATGTTAAACAAAAAACCACACACACACACACTTGAGCACCGCCCCCCACCCCCAAGGTGCCGCCCCAAGCACGTGCTTGGTAGGCTGGTGCCTGGAGCCGGCCCTGATGTAAACATACCATAACAGGCCAGACAAATTCTAGTGAAATAAATGGCAACATTTATTTCTGCTCCTGGACTCCACCAATATCAATAGGCAGTCTTCCTCCTCCAGGATATGCCATCAGGGAGTGCTCTGATCATGACACAGAAATTTTGACACCGCTTTTTTCTGCACCAGCCGCAAATAAGCCAGTATCTCCCAATGTCCTGCTGAAGCAGCAGCGTTGGCTACTGTTGATCCAGTTTCGGCTCCCATGGGACTGGCCCTGACCCTGGGAAAAGTTAGCTAAGAGGAAATGATAGCATAACCTTGATATAGCGAGGGTCTCAATATTTTATCTGGATGAAATGTAAGAGTTTAGAATGTCCAAATCCTTATCTTTCTGCTAACAAGGCCCCAGAAAGGAAACAGACTCTTGATCTGTCCTAACTGAGTGGACTGGATTTTTCTTTAGGGATTTGTATGCAGCTCTTTTATGCATCAAAGCTCACTTGTCTCGGGGCAGGACAGTCTACTGGGTCGAAAAGGAGCCTTGGAAGAGGTATACTAGGCCAGCCCGTGACATTCTGCTCACACTTCTACAGGTCACTATCCTAGAGATATGGGTGTATCCTCAATGCAGCATTCAGATATGGAGTCCTCCTCCTGAGCCCAGCTTCCAAGCCCGAGCCCAGCTTCCAAGCCCTCGCTCCTTTTCTTTTCTCTCCCAGTGTGAAAGGTGGCCACTGCTAGGCATAGCCAATAAGTCCCCATGGGTGGAGTCATGTGCCAAAAAAAACATTTTATTTCTACCTATAAATGTACAGCCTCCACCAAAATGGCTGTGCCCCCCAGTTATCTAACCATTAAAGAGTGGACTAGCCTTAGAGTTCAAGAACACATTAAAAAAGCTACAGAAATCATTAAGAATTCAGAAGTAGAAGCTGAGACGTCAACATTTGCATTGATTAGAGACCTACATGATATCATGGACAAGGAGGCATAGCTCGTTAGTTAAAATTCTCTCTTTCAGTAACCCTTAGGAAAAGGGCCAGTTCCTAGAGGACTGACTGTTTGCCAGGTTTTTGTTTAGGCTACTAAGAGAAGGAGGTTGGTCAGAGAAGCAAACAAAAAATTAGATGCAGTTTTATAAAGAAAAGTTAAGTCACAAAGTGTGCTCACTAACCTTAACAGTATTTTGGTAAGATTATAAACTGAGAGTCACCTCCACTTAAGACAATTAAGCTACACTGATTTACACCAGCTGAGGATCTGGCTCCTAATACTTGGGACCTGATTCTGACCTCATACAGTTCTATGCTAGTGCAACACCACAGACTTAGTGCAACTATTCCTGATTTACTTCAATGTCAATGAAATAAGAATCTGGCTCCATATAGTTTGACATGAATTTCTAACATAAGCTTCCTTGAAAGAACACATGGTAACATTTAAAGTTATGCATTTTAAAACTTTCTTAAAGTCAGAATAAGAATATTTATGAGAAAATCTGCATGAATATAGATCTTTATTTTAAACATCTTTTGGAAAGCTCACTGTATGGTCACCTTAATAAGAGTTTGTGCTTTACAAGTTTGAGAAAGGAGTAATTAATATCCTCTGGAAGGCAGTTTATTCAACCTTTAGCATCCTTTCAAAACAATTAATAATTCAAAAGAATGGGGTGAGCGCCAATTAATTCCATTTCAGTGTCACAAGAAAAAAGTAAAAGCTTCATTAACCCAGATCAAAGAAAAAAAATTATTGACTGCTTGTATTAAACTGAAAATAGATTATTACAGTTCATAACTTTAAAAACCAAGGAAATTTTCAGAATGCATTAAGGTGACAGAAAATAGAAATGATACATGATGGCATTTCTAGGTAGTAATTTCCTTTCTATGTGGAACCTACTGACAATGATCAAACACAACAAGAGCTGCACTCTGATTATATCATGATATGGAGGAACTGTGAGGTTGCAGAAGGTCTTCAGTGACAGAAAAGTGACTTTATCCTAGTATGTCATGTCTATTTACATCTTAGTTTCCCCTCTTCCCCCATTTCTAAAAATGTGCTCAAAGCCTCTAGCTCCATGTACAAACTACCAAAACTCTTCTATATATTCTTCAGTTAAAATGCCAATTAAAAAATAAATCACCCTTGACTTTCCCCACTCCAAAAAAAAACCCTACCACCACCAAAGACTCCTTTAATGTTTCCCTCAAACTGCCACTTCAGGAAAAGTCTGGGAAAATGCTATGGTCTATGGCCTAGTTCAACAAACTCAGATTCAGTTCTTCCCCATACCTTTGAAGACCAAATTCAACAATCCCCCATTGAAAACATCCTTCCCCCAACAGCTGGTTGAACAGATGTACGAACTGATCCAAACCATTGGGTTGGACAATGGAAGACGGGCTGCATCTGAGACACAGATCCCAAACCATAAAGAGTTTGATGGATCAGTATTAACTCCTTAAACTACACACAGCCTCAAACACTGCTGTGAAGGAGGCAAAGATGGCCTGCTTCTCCTCTGCCACAGAGATCACAAAGCCAGACCCTCCTGAGAACTTTCTGGACCATACATGTTTTTATAAGCTACAGAAATTCTCACTGTGAGGAATAATCGTATTTCACAGAGAAGATCACTTGCATCTGGAATGGACTCTTGGGATACTAAGAACAAGCACAGAACTGAAAAAACACCACCATCACAACACAACTTGGCCCATTCACACACGTAGCAGTCATAGAAGCATAGAGAAATCACCTATTTCTCTGGACCCCTGCCTTCTGTACCTGGGAAAATAAAGTAGAGAGATATTGGTTTTTGAAGAGCGAGATCTACCTACCGCCCTAATTTCCACCATTATTATTAAGTTAGTCTGAAGCCCTGTGAACCTCATTGTTACTGGATACCCAGATAGCTCCAGAGCCACAAAGCGGCCAGTCAGGCAAATTTAAAGTTGCAGGAAAAGACACAGGGAAAAGAAGAGAAGAGAGGTGGCAAATGCTGGGACAGAGCATGAACCCTTCATCTGGTCTGTCCTTTCTCAGTTTAGAAGGCAAATGGGGAGACTGGAAAATAACCAAAACCTCCAATTGGTATTCTCTGGACAGGGGCATTTCAGGCCTTCCTGTCACATACTGATTACTCCCATAGCCCCCAAGTGGCCATGTTCTGCCCCCTCCCCAAGTATACAGCCTGTGGGGGAGATAGGGGATTCTCTTGTACTGTATCTGGGTTATTTTTAAATAGCAGATTGTGTTTAATTATTGATGGACTTTTCAGATTTGTAAAATTGTCTGGGGCAAAAAGCATGATAAGTCACTCTTTCAACCTTAAAAATTCTTTAAAGTAATGAAATAGAAAAGAACTGAATTAGTATCAACTTGTTTGATTTCTGTATTGCAAGAAAATTAAAAGTGGCATTAGAACAATATAAAAATCCCCTTCCCCCGCTTTATTAATCTGAAATCACAGTTCCAGCTAAAAATAAACTAAAATGTTTTCAATACATATTCTCAGCAAATAACAATAGAGAGCTGCAGTATCTGTTTTGGCAGTTTGTGTGTCTTGAGGCTTATGACATTTTAAGCGCAGAATTTCCTTTATGTGGAACAAACCAGCAGTAATAAGATACATACAGATCTGCACTGTACTTGTATGCCATGGGTGAGCTGTGAGGAGGCAGAATGCCTTCAATGACCCAAGGAGTGAATTTATCTTGGTATGGCACATGCCCACTTGGGTTTGCATTAGTCCTGAAATAGTCCTGAAATATAGAGATTCTGATTATGTTTCCCTGGACCATCCCTCTATCATTACAAGTAAACATGATCCATATTAACAGTATATTTTAATTGCTTTTATTTATTATCTTTACTGCATGTTTATCATAAGATTTGAAGTATGTTCTGCATGAATTTTAAATTCTGTTACTTTAATTCTGGAAGTTTCACTGGTTTCTGCAGCTGAGCTGTCAGAAGAACTAACCATTTATTGAGGTAAATTTCTCATGCGCTTTACATCCTGGCACCAGACTACCACAGGACATTTCCACATGCCTCTCTTCCCGTGGTTGGACATGGATGGTGTCTTCTTATTTATATTATACATTTTAATATTGATCTGAGCTATGGTGCCATCAGCACACAGAAAAGGACTCAGAGTAATGAATTGATTACACCTGAATTCCCTTAAAAGGACAGATGGTGGTTTTCTATTAATGCATGTCAAGGCTCTATTAATAGACATGGATGTTCTCTGGCTCATTGTGGTAACCATTTTCTTCCATGGCCTGACAGTGATCCTCTCCCCTCGTCTTCCTCCCCCTTTTTTGTCTCTGCTGCCTTATTCTACTCCTTAAAAAATACAGTCTCTTGTTCAGAACTTTTCAGAGTGTAACAGGCCTTTACACTAGTATGAGATCGCCTCCATTTGTGAAGCTGCTTTGTAAGGTTACCCATTTCCTAGGCCAATTGCACAGCCTGTATTTTGGCTTCCAGTACGTTGACTCAATTGTTTGAGTTTGGCATAAGACTGCCCATTGTTTGATACACAGTATGAGATTGCTATCACACAAAGAGCTTCTCTGTGTCATATTCTTTGACATCCACGTTAAAACTAACTATTATTTCAGCAGTCAGAAATATGTGCAATTCCTTTTGTTTTCATTTCTTCCTTTTCTCTCTCCCACAATCTGCTCCTCTGATCATTAGATAAATGCACCTCATGCATCAATCTTTTTTCATGTTGCCTTGTGGCCTTTCCTGACTACTTTGTCCCCTCCCACAGCTATTCTTCAGGCCTTAATATAGCCTTACTTGTTAAACAAAATGGAAGTGCTGTTCTAAAGCATTTCAGTTGTGATGTGAGGACCAAACAAAACTATAGCAACTTAAGATCTCTCTCAGTATTGCTAACACCAATCACTGAGAAATCATGATTCAAACACTAGAAACCATAAGACTGGCTTAAAATCATGAGATTTTGAAAAAATTGGGGCTCTTTTTATTTGCCTTCTGGTTTTTGAGCCCTTAAGGTACCCCTTGGGTGACATTTTTAAATGTTTCTCTGCCAACACGAAAGCTAGAAACTTACTTTTTTTTAAAATGAAAGCTAAAATTCTTATGTAATCACATGATTCCAGGAGCGAGGATTCTATGTTAAATGTCAAATAAAGTGTGAGTTTAGCAACACTGCATTTATGTAGTTAAAGTTTTGGTTAAACTTACCTCATTTAAATTCTGCAGTTGTTCAGTAGGTTCCTTTGGTGAAAGAAATGCGCACTGATCTATTCTACAATAGAAAAATAGAAAAATTCCATTGAACACCCCATTTTCCTCTATTGCAAATATTTCAGACTTTGTATATCTGAATTTACATTATAGCAGTTATGCTGTTGTTTCTGTGATAAGATCGTACAATATTGTACTGAAAAGAAATAAAATTTCCTATGAAATTTACCTCAGGATTCTGTACAACTCATTTAAATACACAATGAAGGGAAATACTGTTCAGAGTAATAGTGATTTTATTTGGAATCATTTGTGATGCATTTATACCACAAATGCAGTCCTAAAAACTTTCACAATTACTAATTGGGAGGAAAAAAAACAAAAAAACACTAAAAATCTGGGATCATTCCTTCAAAGAATGGGTGCACAACAGGAACCCTGTCTGGTGACTAAACCATGAGCAACGGGCAGCAAACCACTTATGGATATGCTTAACGGTAAATAAGATTAGCCTTCTTTATTTCAATGGGACTACTCACATTCTTAATTTTATATGCTTAAAATTAGGCGAAAGTTTAAGTATTTCGCTGGATCAAAGCCATAAAAGATAAATCTTTCCAGAATAACTTGATTATTATTAGGGCTGTCAAGCGATTAAAAAAATTAATTGCTTGCACGATTAATCGCACTGTTAAGCAATAATAGAATACCATTTATTTAACTATTTTTGATGTTTACATTTTCAAATATGTTGATTTCAATTACAACACAGAATACAAAGTGTACAGTGTTTACTTTATATTTACTTTTTATTACAGGTAATAAAAAGTATTATTCTTGCACTGTAAAAAAACAAAAGAAATGGTATTTTTCAAATCACCTAATACAAGTACTGTAGTGCAATCTCTTTATCATGAAAGTTGAACTCACAAATGTAGAATTATGTACAAAAAATAACTGCACTCAAAAACAAAACAACAAAGCTTTAGAGCCTGTAAATCCACTCAGTCCTACTTCTTGTTCAGCCAATCGCTCAGACAAACAAGTTTGTTTACATTTGCAGGAGGTAATGCTGCCTGCTTTTTGTTTACAATGTCACCTGAAAATGAGAACAGGCGTTCTCATGGCACTGTTGTAGCCAGAATCGCAAGGTATTTATGTGCCAGATGCACTAAAGATTCATATGTTCCTTCATGGTTCAACCACCATTCCAGGGAACATGCATACATGCTGATGACGGGTTCTGCTCAATAACAATTCAAAGCAGTGCGGACTGATGCATGTTCATTTTCATTATCTGAGTCAGATGCCACCAGTAGAAGGTTGATTTTCTTTTTTGGTGGTTTGGGTTCTGTAATTTCCTCATCGAAGTGTTGCTCTTTTAAGATTTTTTAAAGCATGCTCATCCCTCTCAGACTTTGGAAGGCACTTCAGATTCTTAAACCTTGGGTCAAGTGCTGTAGCTATCTTTCGAAATCTCACATTGGTGCCTTCTTTGCGTTTTGTGAAATCTGCAGTGAAAGTGTTTTTAAAATGAACAACATGTGGTGGGTCATCATTCGAGACTGCTATAACATGAAATATATGGCAGAATGCGGGTAAAACAGAGCAGGGGACATACAAGTCTAAGCTGGAACATATACACTGCAATTAAACAGCCCCTTAGCCTGAGCCCTGCGAGCCTGAATCAGCTGGCACAGGCCAGCTGCAGGTGTCAAATTGCAGTGTAGACATACCCAGAGAGCTTCATGACCCTTCAGCTATGGAAATTCTCAGGGCTCCAGCCTCTCCTTCATCCTGCTCAACTTCTATGGGAAGCTGGTAGGGGAGACTGCTGAATTGTAGTTCATGCTGTCCCACAACATGCAGCTCTAAATCACCTTCACGTTAAGTGAAAACAGTCTCCAAACAGTCTATAGGCCTGGCGAAGATCAATAACTGGGTGAAGGGCAGCTGTCAAGGGGTAAGTGCCAAAGAAGAAGAATTCTTTAGTGTGATAGAGTATCTATGGATATAACTAGGCATAATGGGATGAAACAAAGAATAGGAAAAAGTAGCTGAATATCAGGGAAAGTATCCTGATGGTGAGACATATTTGGCTATGGAATACTCTTCCAAGGAAAGCGGAGAAGCCCCAATGCTTGGGACTTTTAGAACTAGACTGGATAAAATATTTGTACGTGTAGTCTAAGGAGCAATTGTGCATTGGCAGGACGATAGAGATGGACTGGAAGTCGTAAAAGGTCTCGCTCATCTCTAACTTGTATGATTCTAAATATCTATAGTTTACAGATTCTTGTAGAAATTTCAACCCAGTAGATACATTGGGCAAGTTAACCAATGGTACACGTGAGCACCACTTCCTGGACATCTGTGGAGCAGTACCCCCACAAGACAAATTAATTTGGTCTATTGACTTAATGTTACACTTGTGAATTCAACAAGCTACTGTCATATCAATTACCCCATTGCTTCCATAGTGCCTCAAACAGAAAATGCAGGCATAGTTCAAAAAGAAAAAAAAGCATGAGAGAGAGGTACTGGTGTGGTGTGGACTTCTATAAAGTTTGTATTGGCTCTGTGTTGGATGACCTGCATAGCTCACTCATGGCTCCACCTCTAATGAGCCCCACAGTTATTTTAAGCTCATGGGGGAAAAAAAACTTTATCGCACCCTTAAAGCATCATCTGTCGGTCTCAGTTGGTATTATTCTCTGCATTTTAGGTGTGTGATTGTCTTGCATTCCACTGTTTGTATTGTACAAAATGATACTGGAGATAATACTCTCTCACTGCTGTGTTCCTCAGACCCTCACAAACACTAGATGTTTCCTGAAGTTACCCTAGCCAGCAAAATATTTTTTCCCACTCTGTGAAGACCATTTACGTTAATGGCAGTTACATGGTGCATGTTGAGCTAAAAACACCCCATAGTCCTTTTTTTACAATTAAGCTTAATAGCTCTGCTAGGTAAATGCAAATTGACTGATGGTAACCTGGCAACAGAGTACATGTAATTTAATAACTCGGGGCCTGTTCCTGCACTCATTTAAATCAGTTACAAAGCAACCACTATCCTCAAAAGCAGCAGGATGAAACCCTTATTTTCCATCAGGGCTGATATATTAAAAATGCTTTAAGCTCTATCAGAAATTTTAAATAATTGCGGACAACTCTGCCTTCCACGTAACGTAGGTCATGAAAAATAAGAAAAATGTAATTCTCTGTGTTATTGCTACTTTTCATATTTTATAAAGAGGCAGAGTAAATATTTGAAGGGCTTGATCGGTGATCTCACTTACACTCCTGTGAAGTGTAACTCCACTGATTTCAGCAGAGATACTCCGGGTTTACACTGTGGTATAGATGACATAAGGCCATATGGAATATCTTCAAAGTTTGTGGACATGACCAAAAAAAAAAAAAGGGGATAAACACATCAAAACAAATACAGCTCCTTCCAGCACCAGGGTGGCGTCAATTTGTAACAGCTCTGAGCAGTTGTTCAAGAACAAGGCCAGAAGAGGTGAATTACAGATCATGCATGAAGTCATTCTAAATGTCATATTTTGAAATAAAATCAGACTTTTAATTGTAGATGCTGTAAACACTGTATAAATTTGAAAAATTGCATAAGGACTAATGAAGCAAATTCTCTGGCAAGCCTGGAATTTTCCCAGGTTTTTTTCCCATTCTTTAGGATAAGAAGAACCGTAGATCTGTAAGGAGTGAAATATTATTTAGCTTGAAAAAGAGGGTCTAATAAACAATGGAAGAACAAACTGCCACCTCATATTTGAATAATGCAGCACAAAACTCTACAATTGCTTTCCATTTTTTAAAACATTGCCAATCACACTTAATATGTGAAGAATATTTTTAATAGCACATTTTTGGGATTGTACATCAGTGCTCACACAACAGCTTTCCCATCCTTTTGGTTAAGGAGAGGTAATCCCCTAATCCCAACGTTTGCTGCTAGGGAGGGTTTATATATTTTATCTCCCAAAGATGCAGATTGTACTGCACAGTAATCCAAATCCAATTATTTGTGGCTGGTAGAATAGTATTCAGTGTAATTACTAACAACAGTATTAGAAACTCAATTTTAATGGGGGTGCACCAGTTTCCTCAAGGCAGTTGGTGTTTAATATTTTAAAGTGACTTTAATGCTCATGAAATATGCTGGACAGACAGCTCTGAAGACTGAGCAGATATGCAAAGGCTACAACAGGATAGTACTTCTCCATCACCCAAACCATTTCTCTAAGCTCTAATTAGAATGCTCTCTTCAAACCTGTTCACCAGACCACCTCGCTTGCTGCATTCAAATACCTCCTAAAACTCACCCTCTGCTGTCTTGCCTATGAGAAATGAGTGGGAGGAAAGGACCCAGTAAAGGAACAGACACCATCAAGATGCATACATGGGCTAACAGGTGATCTTATTGTCACCCCATCATCCCTCTCCCATTCCTCCTACTGCTTATCTGCTTATATGAACCCTCTGTGTCATGATGAATTTAGATTTCTCTACTGAGCAGGGACTGAGTCCAAACTTTCAAATCTCGGTGGCTCTTTAATTCATATTTAGGCTTCTAAATAAAAATAGCCTATTTTTGAGAGGTGTTGAGCATCTGCAACCCATTGACTAGTAGCATATGTAAGGAAAAAACATTTACAACTCAGAACTGTTTAGACTTTTTAACTCCACTCAAAATGAAAACAACTGATACAACATAAAGAAGAAACTCAACAAACAAAAGGACCAGTTAGTGGCACAGCCATACTAGACAGCACAAGACACCATCCACTCTTGTGCCATACTGTGCTTGTAAATAAGGCGAATGAAAGCACCAAGGTTTCTGCACAGCAGCCTGTCCAATGGCCTCCCAGCAATGGCAAGCAAAGGGGTGCCCTCAGCCTGAGGTTCCAAGCCCATGCTCCAGGTGACAGGAAAATCTCCTGGTCCAACAGGTGGACAGTCTGTGAAGTTTCATTTTACCTAAGCATTCATCCTTTTTACCACTAGCCTGGCAAAAACTGAGTTGGGAATTATTAAAAGCAGATCCTGTCTGTTGTTCATTTAAAAAGTGAGCGCTGGGCTGGAATCACTGTGTACTTGGAAATGGTGAAAATGATAAACCTAAACAAATGCTCTAGCACATTTTAATACTGATGAACCATGGGCCTGACTTAGAGTTACACTAGTGCAGAACTGGAAGAAATGCAGCGGTGAATCAGGCCCAGGATGTAAAAGTTGGTGAACTAACAAGCGAACAGTAAAATTGTTTAGCTAGTGGGGATCCCTGGTCTGCTTGGTATTCTTAATCATGTACACTTCACTCTTCTTTATATCTTCAGTGGTTATGCATGGTTTGTGTTACCTTCAACATCTTTGGTATTTGCTTGGGACTTCATTATCTGTCTGTGCACTGAACGGATATTGGCACAGCTGCCACATAAGTCTCACTTGCTTATGGTCCCGTTCAACATAGAATCATAGAACTGGAAGGGACCTCGAGGGGTCATCTAGTCCAGTCCCCTGCACTCATGGCAGAACTAAGTATTATTTAGACAATCCCTGACAGGTGTTTGTCTAACCTGCTCTTAAACATCTTCAATGATGGAGATTCCACAACCTCCCTAGGCAATCTATTCCAGAGCTTAACCAGCTAGGAAGTTTTTCCTGATTTTCCAACCTAAACCTCTCTTGCTGCAATTTAAGCCCATTGCTTCTTGTCCTATCCTCAGAGGTTAAGAAAAACAATTTTTCTTCCTCCTCCCAGTGGCGTAGCCAGGTTTAGAGCACAAAGGGAGCGGAGCTAAAAAAAGGCACCGGGAGCAAAAAGCGTCAGGAGCAAAAAAAGGCGCAGGGAGCAAAAAAAAGTGCTCCGCTCTGGCTGCAGCGTAAGAGCAAAAGGCGTCGGGAGCAAAAAAAGGCGCCGGGAGCAAAAAAAATGCTCCGCTCTGGCTCCAGCGTAGGAGCAAAAGGCATCGGAGCACAAAAAAGGCACCGCTTCTGCTCAGTGGGGGAGCGGCCGCTCCCCCTGCTCCCCCCCTGACTATGCTACTGCCTCCTCCTTGTAACAACCTTTTACATACTTGAAAACTGTTATGTCCCCTCTCAGTCTTCTCTTCTCCAAATTAAACAAACCCATTTTTTTTCAATCTACCTTCATAGGTCATGTTTTCTAAACCTTTAATCATTTTTGTTGCTGTTCTCTGGACCCGCTCCAATTTGTCCACATCCTTCCTGAAATGTGGTGCCCAGAACTAGACACAATACTCCAGTTGAGGCCTAATCAGCGCGGAGTAGAGCAGAAGAATTACTTCTCGCGTCTTGCTTACAACACTCCGGTTAATACATCCCAGAGGGATGTTTGCTTTTTTGGCAACAGCGTTACACCGTTGACTCATATTTAGCTTGTGGTCCACTATGACCCCCCGATCCCTTTCCGCAGTACTCCTTCCTAGGCAGTCATTTCCCATTTTGTATGCGTGCAACTGTTTGTTCCTTCCAAAGTGGAGTACTTTGGATTTGTCCTTATTGAATTTCATCCTATTTACTTCAAACCATTTCTCCAGTTTTCCAGATCATTTTGAATTTTAATCCTATCTTCCAAAGCACTTGCAACCCCTCCCAGCTTGGAATTGTCTGCAAACTTTAAAAGTGTACTCTCTATGCCATTATCTAAATCATTGATGAAGATATTGAACAGAACCAGACCTTGAACTGATCTCTGTGGGACCCCACTCATTATGCCCTTCCAACATGACTGTGAACCACTGATAATGTTCTCCACTCTGGCAGAAATCCTCTTGAATTTTGACTAAAGAATGAGTAAATAATGCTGGAAAGGGGATATCTCCTAGTTTGGTGTTTATTACATGCAGCTCATTTGTATGAGGCAGAATTTGCAATGTGTTTCAATTAGTTATTTATAAATTTGATGTCAGTTTTTTATATTTTCAGTCAGATTGATTAGGTTGACAACCCTGCACTAGGCAAAGGTGTTCCACCTCTTTTCTGCTAATGATGAGAATACAATGATGAAAATACTGCAAGCAGAAAGCACCAGGTATTTTCAGATGAGCAGGGACAATACCTCCATCAAACACCCAAACTATCTGCAGACACTTGGAATTGCCTCTTCCTCTAGCCATGGATAAATGAATGTCCTAAAACAAAGACTCAAAAAGGAAATTTAACTCTGGCAATTTTGTCTCTGACAATCTAATCCACAGCAGTGGATTTTAGAGAACTGCAATGTAATTTATAATTGATTCCCTCAAAGCAATGAAATACAATCCAACAATATTTTCCCTGACTCACGGTGCTATTATGGCTATAACATCAGTCAATCGTCAGTCCAGACCATTGTTCCTTACCATGACTTGTTTATAGCATTCCTGTTGGTAGTGTAATTGTTTTTAAGCCCGCTTGTGCTACATGACCATATTATTTATATAACATCATAGATATGCATGCTGCTTAACAAAACAGATGAAGACTCAGAGTGATATTCTCACCCACTGCTCTGGCCCCTTTACATTTCCTAAAAGAGTCAGAGCAGTGTAAAGGGGCCCTCAAAGCCCCAGGACTTGCTTACCTACCTTCCCAGTAAGAGCTAAAGAAAGCAGGCATAAGGTTGCCTTCTCTGAGGACTCCCTCACAAGCCCTACCATCCTGGGTGCGCGGGGGGTGGGACTGGGGGAGGGAGGGGCATATCAGTCTGGGACCACAGAGTACAGTGCTATGGTGATTCTAGGCAGAATTGCAGGTGATTCTAGGGAGACTGCCGTAGCTTGGACAGGACCCCAGGGCTATCTTAATTATACTGGAGTCCTCTCCAGCTCCTGGAGCAGCCCATGATTGCAGAGCTGCAAAGGTGACTAAAAGCCACTTCCCAGGGTTTCTCAGAGGTGCAGCACAGATCTCACCCCTAGTCCTTCCCCCAAAGAGTTTATAAACTAAGGTTCTTGGTCTTGCAACTGTGAACACGCAAGTGTAAGTGTCCTTCTGGGTGATTCCCATTGCATAATCAAGGACTAATTTAATGCAAAAATTAAGAGATGACATACACTGGGGAGTGGAGGAAGGATAAGGGTAAAGGCAGTAAGATCATGGAGTCATTTGGATAAGAAGTGCACATATCACAATGTTTACATAGCTTTATATAAAACAAGATTTTTGAGAAAGGATTTAGTGGAGGACAGTAGACAGGTAGGGTTGCCAGGTGTCCGGTTTTCTATAAGAATGCCTGGTCAAAAAGGGACCCTGGCAGCTCTGGTCAGCACCACTGACTGGGCCGTTAAAAGTCCGGTCAGCAGCGCGGCAGGGCTAAGGCAGGCTCCTTGCCTGCTGTGGCCTCCGTGCAGCTCCCAGAAGTAGCAGCATGTCCCCCATCCAGCTCCTACGTGGGCAGCCAGGGGGCTCCGTGTGCTACCCCGACCCCAGACGCTAGCTCCGTAGCTCCCATTGTCCGGGAACCATGGCCAGGCCAGGAAGCTGCAGGGGTGGCTCCTGTGGACAGGGCAGTGCACAGATCCACCTGGCTGCACCTCCATGTAGGAGCAGGATGGGGGACATGCTGCTGCTTCCAGGAGCTGCCAGAGGTAAGCGCCGTCTGGAGCCTGCACCCCTGACCCCCTCCCAGCCCTGATCCCCTTCCTGCCCTCTGAATCCCTTAATCCCAGCCCAGAGTACCCTCCTGCACCCCAAACCCCTCATCTCCAGCCCGACCCCAGAGCCTGCACCCCCAGCTGGAGCCCTCACACACACCCCCACCCCCCAACCCCCTGCTCCATCCCGGAGCCCCCTGCCACACCCTGAACCCCTCATTTCTAGTGCCATCCCAGAACCCACATCCCCAGCCCAGAGCCCATACCACCTCCCACACCCCAACTCCCTGCCTCAGCCCGGAGCTCCCTCTCATACTCCGAACCCCTCAGCTCCGCACCCCAGCCCGGAGCCCCCTCCTGCATCCCAAACCCCCCATCCCCAGCCCCACCACAGAGCCCATACCCCCAGTCAGTGCCCTCACACTCTCCTGCACCCCAGCCCTCTGCCTCAGCCCAGTGAAAATGAGCACGTGAATGAGGGTAAGGAGCGTGAGCAACAGAGGGAAGGGGGGATGAAGTGAACGGGGCAGGGCCTCGGGGACGGGGAGCAAAGCAGGGGGCAGGGCAAGGGTGTTCGGTTTTGTGCAAGTAGAAAATTGGCAACCCAATAGACAGGTGAAGAAAAGGGGTTACCAGGCATAGGAAACTGCATGAAAGAAGGAACAAGAGCAGGGGAAGAGAGAAGGACACAAAAGGAATATAGAGCTGAGAAGCTTGGGCTAAGAGTAGAGGATGAGGAGAAGGAAAGGAAACAAGCAAGGAATGAAACTGTGGAGAGGAGATAACAGTGACCTGCGTCATAAGAGAGGGAGAATGGTCACATCTGGAGAGGCAGATCTAGGAGTTGTCAATGTAAGGATATTGGTTAAAGCTTTACAAACAGGTATGGATGTCAAAGGACAGCATCTAGAGGAAGAAATGGAGAATGCTAATGACAGACCTTAGAAGAAGACCTTGAAAGTAACAGGAAGAAGGAGGAGGAGGAAGTTCCACTGAGCAAGGTACCGAAGAAGCAATTAGTGGTAGGGAAAGTACCAGGAAAGCAGAGTCCTTAAAGCCTTATTGTACTATCTGGATTAATTTCTCTGATCATTTGTGCAAAATGCATTCATAGGTGCTTTAACCAAAGAAGTCCCAGTATGCAACTGGAATAGAGAAGCCATCTAAAGCACAACAGAGACTGAAGAACTTCTGAGAACTTGCAATAGGATCAACACAGTTAAGAGGGTTGTTGGGGAACAATAGTTTCAAAGAGTGAGTAAGGTTTAATATGGATCAGGTAGAAAGAGTTGAAGGGGATGGCTTTATGAGGGGTAGCTGAACTGAATTCCATTAGATCCCATTTACCTGGGAAAAAATAGTGTGACCATGCAATCAAAGACCACATCATAATGCATATGCCATACTACTATTTCCTCCTGCAGGGCCATGTTCCTCTCTGCTCCTGTCCCATTCCCCTTCTACTTCTTCCCCTTACTTGTCCTTCTTCTCCTCACCCCACCCAACTCCTCACCCCGTTGCATTTCAGTCAGGCAGCTTCCTCCTCCAAAGTTGTGGCTGGGTGCCAGCACAGGGAGCACTGAGGGCACAGGAGAGAGAGAGAGAGAGTATCCCTACTCCTAGTTCTGGTGCCCATTACCACAGTGGACCTGTCTACCAGAACGAGCAATTACGGGAAATGTCCTACTCAGCCGTTGGCTAGATTATACTCTGTGAGCTCTGCAAGGATGGAGCATGCTCAGTGGAAACAGCATGTTCAGATAATTTTGTTGCCTGCCTCTAACAAATCTTTATTGTACATGTACAAACAGTGATTTTCAGAGCTTTATAATTCAGCAAAGTTGGATGGATTTTCATAGGGACAACAAAAGGCAACTCTCTGACTCCAGAGTGACCAACCTGCCAAATCTCAAAACACTGATCCAAAGCATGGACATGCTACAGCTAGTATTGCCAACCCTGAGTATCAAAAAAAAAAAAAAAAAAAGGGTCAGGTCACAAAAAATCATGAGACTGGTTTTAAAAATATGAGATTTAAAAATACTACTACTACTACTACGAAAGTTGGGGTTCTTTTATTATTATTATTTATTTGTACTAACATAGTGCCTCGGAGTCCTAGTTATGCACCTTGACCAAATTGTGCGAGGCTCTGCACAGACACAGAATAAAAGACAATCCCTGATGTAATCACTTGACTCCAGGATCTGAGACGTTAAGAAAAATCACCTAACATCACAAGACTTGTAGTAAACTGCAAGAGCTGGCAATACTGTAGAGCTTCTTGACAAAACAGCTATAAGAATTTTTTAACATTGGCAAATACATTTTCCTTTAGCCTCATTCTAAGAAATAGCTGAACTGATTTTGTTGAAAGTTAAAACAAACAAACAAAAACCCACAACCTTTTTTTTTTTTTTTTTTTGGCCTGAGACAGCATGGAATATTTCACCATGGAATATTTCAGGCCAGATGCTTTAATTTTCAAAGTTATAAACAATTGAAAACAGGACCTTAAACTGTAGAACCCTCATTTTATTAACATAAGAATGGCCGTACTGGGTGAGACCAAAGGTCCATGCAGCCCAGTATCCTGTCCACTGACAGTGGCCAATGCCAGCTGACCTGGAGTGAGTGGACCTAACAGGTAATGATCAAGTGATCTCTCTCCTGCCATCCATCACCCCCCTGTGACAAACAGAGGCTAAGGACACCATTCCTTACCCATCCTGGTTAATAGCCATTAATGGACTTCATCTCCATGAATTTGTCCAGTTCTCTTTTAAACCCTGTTATAGTTCTAGCCTTCACAGCCTCCTCAGGCAAGGAGTTCCACAGGTTGACTGTGCGCTCTGTGAAGAAGAACTTCCTTTTATTAATTTTAAACCTGCTGCCCACTAATTTCATTGGGTGGCCCCTAGTTCTTCTATTATGAGAACAAGTAAATAACTTTTCCTTATTCACTTCCTCCACACCACTCATAATTTTATATACCTCTATCATATCCCCCCTTAATCGCCTCTTTTCCAAGCTAAAAAGTCCTAGCCTCTTTAATCTCTCCTCATATGGGACACATTCAAGACCCCTAATCATTTTAGTTGCCCTTCTCTGAACCTTTTCTAATGCCAATATATCCTTTTTGAGATGAGGAGACCACATTTGTACGCAGTATTCAAGATGTGGGCGCACTATGGATTTGTATAAGGGCAATAAGATATTCTCCGTCTTATTCTCTATCCCTTTTTTAATGATTCCTAACATCCTGTTTGCTTTTTTGACTGCCGCTGCACACTGCATGGACATCTTCAGAGAACTATCCATGATGACTCCAAGATCTTTTTCCTGATTAGTTGTAGCTAAATTAGCCCCCATCATATTGTATGTATAGTTGGGGTTATTTTCTCCAATGTGCATTACTTTACATTTATCCATATTAAATGTCATTTGACATTTTGTTGCCCAATCATTTAGTTTTGTGAGATCTTTTTGAAGTTCTTCGCAGTCTGTTTTGGTCTTAACTATCTTGAGCAGCTTAGTATCATCTGCAAACTTTGCCACCTCACTGTTTACCCCTTCTTCCAAATCATTTACGACTGGTTAGATAAACCATTTTTATCTCTTGATCAACAAGGTACATGTGTATGTGCTTAATCAGTGAGCAGAGGTGCCACACACTCAGAGTGTGGATGTTCCTGGGCAATGGGAGCTGCAGAGTCGGTGCTCGGGTCAGGAGCAGCTCGTGGAGACCCCCTGCCACCCTGTCACCTAGGAGCCACAGCCAGAAGAATGTGCCAGTCACTTTCAGGAGCATCCTGAGGTAAGTTCCGCACCCCTCACCCCCTCCCACACCCCAACCCCCTACCCCAGCCCAGGCCACAGGGATTTGCCTGCCGCTTCCAGGAGCAGCGGGGAGCCAGGACAGGTAAGCCTATTCCCCAGAGTGCTAGAGGCACACCTGGGAGGGAGAGGAAGGAGTTGAAGGAGGGAGAGAGGGGGAGGAGTTTCTCAGCAGGGCCCACAGATCCCCTGGAGTTCCCTCAGGGACGCCCAGGGGTCCGCGCACCCCAGTTTGAGAAACGCTGTGCTATAAGTATCTGAATTCTGAAATGAGGGATGCCATTGTGCTCAGTATTTTAAGTAAACTTTAACAAGAGGAAGGACCATAACAAATAATTTTCTTAGTCTTGCTGCCTTGTGGTATGTTCATTTAAGCTTCTGTGTCAGAGAAAACTTCCTAAGCGTCGTTTAGCTACCTAGGACATGGGTCAGGGCACAGCTAATGAAAATGCATAGTGGTTTTCAACTCTTAAGACACTGGTTCAAATTGGGAGATTGAACATGAGTTGGCAAAACTGATACATGTTAGATACCAAGGGACAGATTCACTTAAAATAGCACAGGGAGGTATGAATTACACCTTCCTCTGATAGCTAAGTCCCAAGAACTCACCTCAGTGGGGAGTAGGTGGCTGGTGTTACTACTTCCTCCTTGTAGCACAGTGAAGGCAAGCAGCAGCTTCCTGCCAGGGGAACTGTGGCACAGATCCTCAAATGTATTTAACCATCTAACACCCATTGAAATCAATGGCAGTTAGTCACCTAAATAGCTTTGAGATCCAGGCCTATGCCAAGGTGTACTGCTGGCATCAGCACCATCCCTGATTTCTGTCACGATCACATACCCCCACTGACCAGCAGCAGTCACTTTTTAGCCTGCGCTAGCCCTCTATGACCACCCTGACATAAGACAGGTTGCAGCATTTTTGCACCACTGTCCCTTGAGAATTTATTAGTGCCCTCCCTCAGGTATTAGACCAGCGGAAGCCTGAACAGATCTAGCCCACATCAACTTATAGTGGGGGTACCAGCAGTAGAGGCTGAAAGCAGTTCACTTTGAAAGCCAATTAAATTCTCAGCCACTCTGTTAAGACTGCGCCCAAGAGTGTGAATTAATGTCATTTGGGATGGTTGCCTACTAAAAAACATAACTGGAGGCAATCGGCTTATTTCACATAAAGCACCAAACTGCCATCAGACTAGAATTGTCACTACTAACCTAGTCCCAATTTGAACCAGTGCCTGAGAAGAGAAAAGCACTATATATTTCCATGAGCTGTCCCCTGACGCATCCAACACTCTGGGGCAGAAAGCTGCTCCTACAGGTCCTCTAAAAAGTGATTCTTTTCCTGACTCCTCTTGCCACTTGGCCTCTTGCATAGATTAGATAATACTCTCCAGCAATGTGCAGTAGGGACACTACTCAGAGTGTTTTTATGAACAGTTGGCACAAGGGACTTCAGAGTGACTGGGGTCAGTATTATCTCCTGAGACAGGCACTAAAAGTACTAAAGGCAGGGTGCCACTTGAGACAGCGAACAAAGAAAATATACAAGACAGTCCCTCTTACGTTCACCCTAGAGAACGATTATACCCAGCTTAGTGTTGTTGAGCCATCCTCTAAGCAAGAGATCTGGTGTTTCAGATTGATTTTTAAAGTGGTGGCCCAAGAACTGCAGGCTCAGCACAGTGTAATCTTCAACACTGAATCCAATCCTGTCAATAAGGGCCAAATCTTCTCCTTGTGATATAACCTACATGAACACATTGGCCGCTGGGGAGGTTTTGTAGGCTGAAACAGAAAGGAATCCTTCCTCTAGGCTGCTTCATAGCTACTATGCATCTTTGACTACAGTAGCTCCCAGGCTGCTGTGCCCCATTCAATGGGAGTGAGTTAGGTCATGAATCTGCGTAGTCTCCTGCACTGAAAACTCTTCTTGTGTAGGGCCCAGGGAATCCCCATGGAGCTCTGAGGTGAACAGGGGGTATAGGTGCACTGTATGGAACCCCTCCCTGATGGAACTAGACTGATTCCATTGCATTCAGGGCCTGATTTATCCCTAAGTGAATCATAGTATCAAAACTATGCTTGTGCTTGCCATTCCCTGACTTCTCAGTAGAAATATTGATCTGAGAATCAGTGAGGCAAGAGAGGAGGGAAAAGTGTCAGGATGTTTCTGAAACTGGCCTAAGGGAATTGACAGTTCTGAATTAAGATGAGGGAAAAGATGTTCATCTTGCTTGCTTAATTTAAAGTTAAAGAAGTATGTTATCTCCATTGGCTTTACTATCTGTGAACAGCTCTAGGACTCGAAATAAAGAATACAATTGCCAATGAAAGTCAGGAACTTAAATATTTTATACAGCAGGCAGCATACACATTGGCATTTCTTGCAGTTAAAGCCTACCTTGGTTGAAGTCTCACGACTGTTTCCTGGCATCTGAAAGCCACATTCTGGGTGTTGTCATTAGCGGACATTCCTGTTTGCCCCTGACATTCTGAGAATCCTGGCAATACATTCTCCATCTCCTGCAGAAACCAACAGAGCACCCTGTCAGCACTGGCCTGGCTGATGTGAACACTTTGCTTTAAAAAAACAACAACACTGCTGTAGGAAACTGACAGCTTGTTGGGGAGTGGGGGAGGGAGGGAATGCTCCATACTGATTTTTTAAAGAGTTATTCCCCTGATGCATAAAGATGGTAATAACAAATGGATAGCAAGAACTATAAAAGGTCCCAATGCACTGTCATTCTTCATTGTACAATGTTTTCTGAAAGCAGATTGTATACAAAAAGACACCAATGGGACAAATGTGTTACCCATCTTCTGTTTCTATTCATTCATTATTTAGACAGCAGACTAATGTGTGTCCTACACTTACTGCTCAATATGTTTATCTATAAATATTTATATTTGATTCAAGATCATTCAATCAAATAACAAGAAAGATCGCTAGCATGGGCCCCATCTTGAAAACCCTGACTCACAAAAGTAATCTTGGTTCATATGAGTAAGGGCTTGTAGGATCAGCTTCCAAATTTGCAACTGATTTTTTCAGGCATGTTAATATTATTATTAATTTACTAATAAAATCTTACTTTAGAGTGAGGGAAGGTGAGTGGGACGGAATCTGTTGATTCAGTCACCTTGCCATGGGGATGGTGTGGGTGGGGGGAAAGCCAGTTTGGTTTTGTGAATGGAATCCAGGACTGGAAATTAGGAAGGCTTGAGTTTTAGCTCAGGCTCTCAATAACTAGCTTTGTGGACTTGAACTAGTCACTCAGCCAGTCTCTGCCTTAGTTTTGTTATCTGTAAAATGGGGTAATAATACCTCTCTATCACACAGGGGTGTTATAAAGATTAGTTAAGTTGATACAGTGTTCTGAAAATTTAAAAGGGCAAATAATTTTTTTCTTCTCCATTATTATTTTTGTAATTATCCATTATTATGCTAGCAATTTATAAATCTAAAAATCAATGTACTTTGCACATTAACATGTTTGTTTCCACTGCTAAAGTATTTTATTTTGCTGCTGTTTTAGGGCTCAACCCTAGAAATCCACTGAATGACTTCAGTGAGACTACTCATGGAAGAGTTTGCAGAATGAAGCCCCCTCCTCTCTATCCAGGGGCAACGGAAGGGTACCCTGGCCCTTTAAGACCTTGTTCTCCTAGTTTTCTGGCCAATGTTGGCTATTCTTTAGATCCCTGTCCTAAACTAAGGGCTTGACTACATAGGCCTCTAAGTCCAACCCTTTCCCCTACCTTGTAGGGTGGAGAGGAAGAAATCCATTTAGCTGCTGTTCCCAGCAATGTCACCCCACCCTCTGTGGGGGTTGCTGGGTCTGTACCTTAGGTGGCTCATTGCCAGCCCTTGCTGAGAAGTTTCCTCAGGGTATTCCTTAGCCTCTCTGTCAGCTGATTCCTTCTGCCTGGGTGGAAGGCTTTCACTCCAGTTGTTACTACTCAGGCAATTAATCACAGGAGTGGAGGTAGACACTCTGTCCTCAACCAGTGCTTAATTTGTGCCAGGGCTGAGCCAGGAGTCTTGGCACCTCTGGGCTTGCCTCATCAGTTATGAAAGTTTAAAAAATTGCTTGAGTCCCGGCACCTCTATAATTACAAATGTAGCACTGTCATCAACCTATTTTTGGTGGTTGCCATGTAGGGTTCATACACCTCATCAGAGACCCCTACTGCTTGAACAGCAAAAATCCCTGTTTTCATTTGCTTCTCTGTCTGTCCCGTGTCTGGCACACTACCCATGAGGTTTGTTTAAATAAGCGTTATATTGGGAACCCATCTTTACATGAACACATTTCTGTTCACACCGCTGCCTATTCAAAAACTACAGAATTTAAGGGAATTTCAAAAATGTCTCTGCTCAGGATATACTCTCACTGGATGTCCCTTTCAAGTTTTTTATGTTGAGGGATGAGTTCAATAGAGTTATTCTTGGCTCAGAATGGAGTAAGTGGGACAGGAATCAGGCCTCAAGTTGCTAATAAGAAAAGATGATACTTGTGGTTTCTACTTCAGGGTACTCAAGTCCAAGACTTCTACTCAAGTCCAAGAAGCAATCATTCAGAACCCGCAAGATCTACTGCTAGGGTGACCAGACTCCAAGTGTGAAAAATCGGGACAGGGAGTGGGGGCTAATAGGTGCCTATATAAGACAAAGCCCCAAATATCAGGACTGTCCCTATAAAATCAGGACATCTGGTCACCGTATCTACTGCTACTATGTTTACTGCAGCAGCCTAGGACACTAACAATATTTTTGATTCATGTATAAGATTGTTTTAGTGCATGTCAACTACCATTTGTTCTGGACAAGATAATATGCTAATTGACTTTCATGGTATTACTAAGAAACCTTGTTTGTTATTTTCCTTTTTTTTTTAAATGTCCTTCAGAGCTTTATGACACAGATCCCCACTGTATTTATTTAATTTAGTTTAGCATTGAACTGATAATATTTTATCCAAAAATGGTAACACAGATCCACATTACAGTGACTGGCACTTTTTGCAGCTGTTCCAGTTTTTCCATTATTATCCAAACAAGATTTTCCCTTGGTTATATAAAATGATGATGTACTCTTGGAGACAGAATAGGTCAACACAACTGTTTTAATTAAAGCTCAAGGTAAAAACAGGCTGAACCAGTTCAGCTGACTCTATTTACCCCCAAACCTTGGGATGTTTGGTAGTCCTTGGGCAAAATAGGCATTTTACTATTATTTGTGTTACAACAGCAGTGAGAGGCCCCAGATGAGAATAGGGCTGTATTGTGCTAGACGCTGTACATACAGGTAGTGAGAAATAGTCCCTGCCCCAAAAGAGATTACCATCTACATAGACAAGAGAAAGTGTGGAAGACAGGAAGTATTATCATCACCATTTTACGTATGGGGAACTGAGGCCTGGTGAGAGTTAGAGACTTGCCCAAGGTAATGCGGTAAGTCTGTAGCAGAATTTGCACTTATACAGACATCTCCTACATTCCAGTCAAGTCACAAAACCCTCTGTCCTCCACTGCCTATGTTCCACCACTAGATTAGCTAGTTCAAACTTCCAAGGCTGATTTGGACCATAAGAGATCAGCACACGGGGAAGATCCTTTGTAAAGAAGAGCAAAATCTGTCCCCTTGTGTAATTGTAAAAGGCTTCCCTTCCTCTCATAAGCAACTCTCAGCCATGCAATCTCTCTCGGACTTCCTCAGGTACCACCATCATCAGTTTCAGTTTGTTGTGACTGGGGCAATGAAGCCTGAGCAAGTGACACTGATTTGAAAGACAACAGAAACCCAACTTAATTCACTTGAACATGCACACATTTATTTTTCAGAATGTATTTCATTGTAACCCAGTAATTGAAAGGCACTGGGAGAAGGGGGACCCAGCATGTCAGGATGTTTTGTCTCTCTCTTTTGGAAGTTTTAGCTCATGGAAGGAAAAAGGAATATCCCAAACTGATTTATCCTCAGGTTTTTTAAGAAGAATGATATTTTCTGGCTGCCTGAATATTGTGTCAAGTATACAGCAAATACCACAGTAGTGAGTACACAACACTATGTCTTCTCGGCAGTGACCAGAGCTTTCTCTTTTTCACATGCCATTTACCACATGCAACATAATCATAATTCTTAACCCAAAGATAAGAAGAAACAAATACATTATGACTGAAATATAATACTATTGGATGCCCTTGACACCCAAACGTTGGATTTTGTTGCACCACAAAAGCACAATTTTGTTACAAAATTGCCTAAAAAATCAAAAGTTTGTTTCTGTTAGGGTTACACGATAATCCTAAAATGATATACACTATTCTTAAAAAGATGCAATTGGCTACTTATAAACCACATATATTCAGGATCTCGGTTTTACATTTCACCTGAAAGAGAGCATCTGTGATAGTGCAGTCTCCCCTCCTGCTATTACACTGAGGCTGTTTTGTACAGACCTGGAGGGAAGAATGTCTTCTGCTGAACCATCTGTACAACTTAACACAGATCTCCCATCCAAATCTTGAACCGGACCCACTTTCTTTGACTTATGAAATCTGACAGTATCAAAGCACAAGGTGTCATAGCTAAGTAACAGTCAGGGTCCAGACACCCCAAAGGGAGAACAGGTGGTTTGACACCCTCCCGGCCCCAAAAAAGGAGTTGAATCAACTAATCGTATACAATGTCATTGTGCTATAAAAATACGTCAACTAAGGTCTTTTATGAAAGCATGTAATGTTCTGAACTTGACAGTCATTATGGGATATGCTTACAGACTGTGGTTATGAATTTAAAATATTTGTGAATATATAAATGCTGCTCATAATTTGTGCTGTAACATTCAGCTCCATCTCACAGTGGGGTGGTGGGCAGTCAGGCAGGAGCCTGTAAAATGCTGTATCCCCTCTATAAGCTAGGGGGTACGCTGGGAAACTGTTCAAAGGCAATAGGTAACTTGTATTAGAAAAGAGATTTTACCTAATATCGATGTGTAAAGCCTGAGGTTGTCTCTTTATATTTATTTTCTGTGCAACTTGTATGTTTGTTTCCCCTGCTATTTCATCTTTGAATCTATGATTTTTTTCCTCTCAAATAAGCTTTTTGGGTTTGGTTTTTTTTTTACCTCAAACAGGTCTCTGGTGTGCAAACTATGTGGAGAGTATATGCCAGAGTGAGTCTTTTTTGCTGCTGACGTCAGGGATCTGATCCATAGCAGCACAGCATTAACACACTCAAGGTTACAAGGTGGGCCATGACAGAAGGCCTCTTATTTTGGGGACCACCAAGACCAATGCCACAGGTGGTAAGATAAAAACAGCCAGGCACTGGAGGTGGTCCTTGAAGGGTTAATGGATGCATAAAATAGTGCATCTTGGTTCGTTCCGACCCTTTCAATTCATTTGCCTCGTCCTCATCAGCTCATTTAAGGAATCAGTAATGAATACCACATTCACTTATTTAATTGCATTCTCGTGGTGAATTTAACACTAGCAAAATTGTACTTACATGGTACCCTGTTTAAAGTACTGTTTGCTCTTTAAAAAGTGAGAACAACAAAAAAACCCTGGCCCAAAGAGCAAAGAACTCCTGGCCCATGCACAGGTACTGTACACAAAGCAGGAGATTGCTGAGGCTCTTTGGCTCTCCCACTCAGAGATCTGGCACAATTGCTGGTGCTGGCTCTGAGTCCTGAACATGGGACTGCTCCAAGCTGGCAACTCCCATGGGATGCAAACCACTCCAAACAGGGTAAGAAATGGGTAGTGTACAAATAGGTATCATTATAGTATTTCCTTTAAAAAGTTACAAATAGCTGCAAGTGGTTTATATGGAAATCAAACAATGAAAACTTTGGGAGTGCATGACAATGCAAGGCTCACCCTGGACTCCTTCCAGCAATATTTTTACTTCACACAAGTCCTAGAAGGCCACAGGCAGGGTGCCCTGCCCATAGAAAAGGTTGGCCGGACACGGAAACCACATGCTCTCTCCTTCTCAGAGCACCCAGGGTTTTTTTTTGCCTCACTGATCAGTAGCTATGATCAAGTCATGAAAGACGCTATTAAAATATATCTATGCATGGATGCAGAGTTAAAACCTTGGTGAGAATTTCACGCCTAAGCCACGCACAACTGGTGTATATTTATGTAGCACCATTACTCAGTTCTCTGACTCTTGTGTGTTTAAAACCAACTTTAATGTTGAATTAATAGGGGTGCTTTTGCATTAATGTATTTTTTCCATTTAATTTATACCAAAGTACTGAATTTCATGTAGCATCTGCATTTCTGTCTCTTGTGATTTGTGTCCAGTTACCATTTACTTTTCTTAGTCCTTCACCCTGGTGATTAGATTGAGAAATAGGATGGTTATTTGCTCTACTTATTAGCTGGTGAGCTCAGTGCTATTTTATATATCAGTAAAGAATTTAAGGGTGAATCATTTCATAATCCAAATTCATGTTAATGTGCATCAAAGATGAGCTACAGAGGAAGGGGATTAATCAAGAAAAGCAGACTTTGAATTCCAAAATGTCACTTCATATGTTTCAGTGTAGTGGCCGTGTTAGTCTGTGTCAGCAAAAAGAAAATAAGACAGAAATACTTGTGGCACCTTAGAGACTAACAAATTTAATTCAGCATAATCTTTCGTGGGTTACAACCCACTTCATCAGATGCATGGAATGTGTTGTGTCTCCAGAATACTTACTCCAGTACATACTTGATTTTGGTATTCCAATGGACCACAACATTTGATTTATAGTAGATTAATACTACAGAATCACTAGAGTGGCTCAGGTAAACAAAACAGATGTAGACCATAGGAACTATTTATAGATCCACAGATTTTAAGGCCAGGAAGGACCATTGTGATGATCTACTCTGACCTCCTGCTGAACTCTGGCTATAGGACTTCCCTGTATTAATTCCTGCTTCAAATCCAATAGCTGTGCTTGAGCTAGAGCATATCTTTTAGAAAAATGTTCAATCTTGATTCAAAAATTTCCAGTTATAAAGAATCCACCGCAACCCTGCCTAGGTTTCTCCAATGGTTAATTACCCTCTTCATTAATGCACTTTATTTCCAGTCTGAATTTGTCATGATTCAACTCCCAGCCTTTGGTTCTTGTTATACCTTTGTCTGAGAGATTGAAGAGCCCTGTATTGTCAAATTTCTGCTCCCTGTGTAGGTTCTTATAGAATCTGATCAAGTCTCCCCTGAGCCTTCTTCCAGATGCACTCAAACTGCTTGATAGAGATGTAAATTCACCTCCCTGGGCTTGATGCCCCTGCCCATATTCCCTAGAATGGATTCGCATTAAGGGAGGATAGGTTGTGATGCCACTCTGCCCACCCCTTAGGCTTCCTGTTAGGTGGGGTTTATGCCAGGTCTTCATTCCCTTACAGAAAAACATCTATAGATTTTAAACAGAAGATGATAATTTCTGTATAAATGTTGTGAACTGTCAAATAGGATTTAATCGAGAATTATATACCAGCTATTGAAATCTACAGTACAGCTCAAAACACCCATGGAAAGGCTATTATTCTCTCTTAAATTCTATGGTCTAGTTCCTGAGTTATGTGCAAAATTGTCTCTAAATCACCTTTATAGCAGGCTACAATACGCCCTACTAGTATATTTGTATCTTTATTACATGGGATTTGTGTCTGTACAGATTCTATTCAGTGGTTCTCAAACTTTTGTACTGGTGACCCCTTTCACATAGCAAGCCTCCGAGTGCAACCTCCCCTTATAAATTAAAAACACTTTTAAATATATTTAACACCATTATAAATTCTGGAGGCAAAGTGGGGTTTGGGGTGGAGGCTGACAGCTTGTGAACCCCCATGTAATAACCTCATGACCCCCTGAGGGGTCCTGGCCCCCAGTTTGACAACCCCTGTACTACATGGTCCTCTTCACTCTAATGTTATCACATTAGATTCTATATAGTGCTGGTCAAAATTTCTATCTACAGGAAATTCTGGCATTTCAAAATTATCAGAATGAAAAATCAAAATGTTGATATTTGCCACAAAATGAAATTTCTGGGAAAAAAATTGGTTAATAAAAATGTTTTTGGCTTTTTTACATTTTTATTTTATTTCGTTTTATTTGTATGTTATTTTATTGTCTTATTTTATATTATTTTAAAACAAGGGCATAATAATTGTTTTTAAATTAACATATAATATAAAAAAAATAAAAATTAATATACACAAACTACAAACCAATATAAAATATTAATTTTAAAAACAAAGAGTCCTTTCAAAATAAAAAAACAGAGGGTTCCACTTTGAAATGCTTTGTTTCCATTTTTTTCCCGAGAAAATATTTCATCAAAATTGACCAGCCCTAGCTCTATGGAACCTTTTAGGTTTCATGCTTCTCTCCCACTTCCGACTTACATCAGTCCTTCCTGTTCAGTTCATAGACACATATCCCAGTGCCCTACTGATCTCTGAAATTTGTTTCAGTTTCATCAATGCCCATTATGGGCTATATGTTCAAAAGAATTCAGGCTCACTTTTGGACATCTTAATGAGTGGCCAGATTTTCAGTAGTGTGCAATGCTAAACAGCTCCCACTGGCAAGAACAGGAACTGAGTGCTGAGGTCTTTTGAAAATATGATCACGTATCAAGCTCCATTGCCAGGTATTCTAGTTTGCCTTCCCCCCTATTCCCATTCTTGAAAGCTTCTTGCACTGGCATATAGACATTTATAAATTAATTTTTGGCCATGTGCTATTTTTATTTTGCTCTTTAGTGTGACATCCTGTTACTTTTCTAGGATTTACCTCTGCCATTGCAACCTGTCCCAGCACCAGTTCATCTGTAATTTATGCCCTATTCTTTTATGGATACAGAGATACCGCTCCCTCTCCAGAGCCTTTCCACTACCATAGCCATGCATCTGGGTTTCCACTGGTGGAAACTTATAGAATCTGACCCTATACACACAGATTGCTGTGTATCAAATAAGTGCACCAATTCTGTCCCTACCTCTCAATAGCTCAGTACTTGTTCTGTACTTGGTCAGCTCCCAGGCGGCTGCACTCCGCAGCATGGTATAGGGAGGAGGTGACCAGCCCTCTGTGGAGAAAGTAGTAGTTCGGGACTATTTAGAAAAGCTGGACGAACACAAGTCCATGGGGCCGGATACACTGCATCCGAGGGTGCTAAAGGAGTTGGCTGATGTGATTGCAGAGCCATTGGCCATTATCTTTGACAAATCATGGCAATCGGGGGAGGTCCCGGATGACTGGAAAAAAGCTAATGTAGTGCCCATCTTTAAAAAAGGGAAGAAGGAAGATCCGGGAACTACAGGCCAGTCAGTCTCACCTCAGTCCCTGGAAAAATCATGGAACAGATCCTCAAGGAATCAATTCTGAACCACTTAAAGGAGGGGAAAGTGATCAGGAACAGTCAGCATGGATTCACCAAGGGCAAGTCATGCCTGAGTAACCTAATTGCCTTCTATGATGAGATAACTGGCTCTGTGGATGAGGGGAAAGCAGTGGATGTGCTATTTCTTGACTTTAGCAAAGCTTTTGATACAGTTTCCCACAGTGTTCTTGCCAGCAAGTTAAAGAAGTATGGGCTGGATGAATGGACGGTAAGGTGGATAGAAAACTGGCTGGATGGTCGTGCTCAACGGGTAGTGATCAATGGCTCCATGTCTAGTTGGCAGCCGGTATCAAGTGGAGTGCCCCAAGGGTCGGTGCTGGGGCTGGTTTTGTTCAATATCTTCATCAACGATCTGGAGGATGGTGTGGACTGCACCCTTAGCAAGTTTGCAGATGACACTAAACTGGGAGGAGTGGTTGATACGCTGGAGGGTATGGACAGGATACAGAGGGACCTAGACAAATTAGAGGATTGGGCCAAAAGAAATCTGATGAGGTTCAACAAGGACAAGTGCAGAGTCCTGCACTTAGGACGGAAGAATCCCATGCACTGCTACAGACTAGGGACCGAATGGCTGGGCAGCAGTTCTGCAGAAAAGGACCTAGGGGTTACAGTGGACGAAAAGCTGAATATGAGTCAACAGTGTGCCCTTGTTGCCAAGAAGGCTAACGGCATTTTGGGCTGTATAAGTAGGGGCATTTCCAGCAGATCGAGGGACGTGATTATTCCCCTCTATTTGGCACTGGTGAGGCCTCATTTGGAGTACTGTGTCCAGTTTTGGGCCCCACACTACAAGAAGGATGTGGATAAATTGGAAAGAGTCCAACGGAGGGCAACAAAAATGATTAGGGGGCTGGAGCACATGACTTATGAGGAGAGGCTGAGGGAACTGGGATTGTTTAGCCTGCAGAAGAGAAGAGTGAGGGGGAATTTGATAGCTGCTTTCAACTACCTAAAAGGGGGTTCCAAAGAGGATGGATCTAGACTGTTCTCAGTGGTAGAAGATGACAGAACAAGGAGGAATGGTCTCAAGTTGCAGAGGGGGAGGTTTAGGTTGGATATTAGGAAAAACTTTTTCACTAGTAGGGTGGTGAAGCACTGGAATGGGTTACCTAGGGAGGTGGTGGAATCTCCTTCCTTAGAGGTTTTCAAGGTCAGGCTTGACAAAGCCCTGGCTGGGATGATCTAGTTGGGGTTGGTCCTGCTTTGAGCAGGGGGTTGGACTAGATGACCTCCTGAGGTCCCTTCCAACCCTGAGATTCTATGATTCTAAAGAGCTTAATTCTGTCAGGAGCAGCTCAAGGTGTTGTAACTGCTAAGAACATTGTAGCTACTAATACAGAGATGTGAATAATGATCAAATCTCTGGTATGTCAAAGCAAAATCTGTAATTAGATATTGTCATGATTTGAATAAATGCTTCTTTACTCATTGTAGGAGTGAAATTGGAGAGGACGTCATTAAAGGAACATTCTATGTCAATAAAATAGGGAATCACTTGAGCTAGAATGGCTTAATCACTATTTGGAGGGCACTCTCGTTTTCATTTTCAAATGAACATAATTAGGCAGCAGAGCCAGTCAGATGCATATTGGCTGCCTTATGTGTACAGTTGTGAGCTTGCTGAGAGGCTTAGTGACGGCAATATTTTTAGAAGGAGCCCAGGTGTGAACAGTAGCATGCTGTTTCAAATCATCAGTCTCTTTCCCTTTTTCAAGATAATGACAACTTTCCATGTAATCAGCAGCTATTAGAAAAACAACAACACTTTGTTTACAATTTCAAGTAAAGCAGAGAGTCAGAATGGAAAGAAGCAGATTAGATAAAATCAGTTATTAAAACAGACAAAGCGCTTTAGAGTTTGAAGGTTATAGTATATTGGAGCTTTTGACTTGAAAAACTGCCCCTGAACACTTCTACAAGCAGAGCCCTTACTGTTCATAAGCACTTTAAACAACAGCCTGGGTGCCAGATGTGCACTTGGTTCAAGAAAACAACAAAACAAACCTAGAGGTGCATGCAGCCACACTGGGCCTGCAGATGGGGCTTAGGTGAATGCATATTCTCTTACATGAGAGTGAACTAGGAGTTTGTAAAACGTGCGCCTTGGGAAACATTTTCCCCAGAAAGCCTCAATCCAGCAAGCTGCTCCATGTGGGCAGACTCCACTAAAAATCAATGAGTCAAGGAGGTCTGCCCCTGGAGAGCTCATTGCTTGATCGGAGCCCAAAATATAACCCAATCTGTGATGAGGGTACTTTAACTTCCTGTGATGAAGTAACATTTATATTATGTAGGGACCAATCATATTCATAGTGCTAATTCTGTTATCTGAGATACTGTATCAGTGCTCAGTTCAGAGGAGGGGGCAGAATGGTACCCACACTGATTGGAAACAGGGCCTGGGGAACAGCGGGTGGGAGTGGAACTCATCATCACTTTTTTGTTTCCCAATCCAAGCACTTTATCACAGGAAAACTTCATGGCTTATTTCGGTTTTATTTCCCTCCAGATGCTGCACTTTTTAGTTGCATCAATATTTTATGGAGATCTAAATACATGATCACAAAATACTACAAAAACTAAACCAAAATTCTCAGTTAAATTCTTTGAGCCAAACTCCCTGGTGAGATAAAAATGGGGCAAATTAGCTGACAATGGGTGATCTGCCCTACTTTAGCTTTTAGTGAGTTTGAGATACAGGTGTAACATACATGAGAACTGAAAGGGGGCACAGACTCAGGGTAGCAAGAAAAATAATTAACAAGAGGGTAAGAGACCAATCATCTCTCCACCTTACTTTATGCCCTCCTGATTAGCTACGTTTCCTGATATACTTCCCTTTGTGCCACTAGTGAGAGTCTGTCTACCCTCTCTCGGAGAGTCACTCCCAGCTACAGTGTAGACATACCCGGAGTATATTTTCACTAATTTTTCATACCCACTGAACGGGATAAAGGGATGAGATGTAACATCCTCCAGCCACTCTACCAAATATCTTCTAATAACTAAGAATTAATAAAACATTACAGTATTTAGTGGTTTGACGTAGACCCCAGTTTAAATCTCTAGCACAAGCCACACAAGAGAAAGATCTTGCTGTTATTCCAGCACATCCAGGAAATACAAGAAGATAACTCAGAAGGAGAAATGATTTGCACATCCTCACTTTCGCCCATACTGTGACACCCTTACTCACAGCAGTGAGCAGTTGTGGATTCACAATCTATCACTATGTCAGGGAATTCTCACTGATTCTTCTTGATTCCCTTACTGTAATAATTACTTCAACTGCAGTGTCACTTGTACCAGATACATGGCCCAAATCATTGTGGAGGTGAGTCAAAGCAGGGATTAATAATGCTATCATTTGCATCACTTTGCATTTAAAACATATTCCTGCTATGACACTACACCATAAATATCTAGATAAGCTTTATTTTATTACCTGACTTTCTTCATGGTTTTTCCCATTTTCTAGTTTTGCAATGGATTTGGGCTTTCTTAATTTTAAGTTGCCCATTCCAACCCGTAGTGTGCAGTCATGGGCTGTCTGTTCCACGTGCTGCTGGGTATCTCGTAATGCTGGCTGGCTGTCCTCTAAGACGTTAGTGTTGTTGGGATAGTTTTCTTTGTTGTTTTCATCTCTAGAAGAAAATAAAACCAAAAGGTGTAAAGCAGAATTTTAGCCATCTCTCAGAACAATATTGAGGAGGACTGGTGCCAAAATCACAGTTTTATTTGATATGTTAGCATTGCCAGAGTAAAGACACATACGAGCTAAACAGTGTGTATGTTAATAAAACAAGTCTCCGTTATAGTCTGCAGTTTATTATCAGACCATATGCTAAAAGAGTGAGTACATATTTGTATATAGAATAATTTAAGCAACTGTAATTTAGGTGCCTGTAAACTGTGTGGCCTCAGTGAGGCGTGAGCTACACTACAAAGGTAGGTGGACATAAGCTGCCTTTCATTGACCTAGTTGTGCATACGTCTATATTCAAATTTGTCTCTCGCTGATGTAAGCATCCTGTTATGATGACACAGTAACACCAGCTCCCCAAATGGCTTTGAGCCATGGACGGTCAACTGTACTCGACACTGCGTGAGTGCAGACACCATGTGACCTACATCGACCCTAACAGTCGTCCGGAAGCTGTGCCCCAATGCCTGACACTGACCGCTATACCCCCGTGGTCCTGGGAAGCAGAAGCCATCCCCCCTCCCTTTATAACCCTGCATATTTTTGAAATGCCTTTTCCCGATTGCCCAACTTGACATGCACACCTAGCAGCTCTTCCTTCTTGTGTGCAACTGCCCAACCGACCATGCTGATGCCACACTTTAGATGCACATCTAGGCCTATGGGGAGAAGAGGCTGTGCAAGCACAGCTACGGAGTAGTTGTAGAAACATGGACATCGACAGACAGTGAAGGGGCACATCAGGGATCAGCAGCAATGCTGTGTAAAAGCAAAGGAACTGCAGCAGGCATGCCAGAAGGCTAGGGAGCTCAACAGTCGACTTGGTGCCAAGCCACAGACCTGCTGTTTTTACAAGGAGCTGCATGCCATTCTTGGCAGAGACCCCACCAGCACCCCACTGCTTGATGTGAATCCCTCCAATGAGCCCAAGACACAGACCCCTTGTTGTGAACGGCAAGGAAGAGGAAAACGGGGGACATGCAACTGCAGGGTCCAGCTATGCTGCGAGCCAGAGTCTCGGGCAGATTTCACACAGTCCAGTAATTCCGTACGGGTGAGCCCCATTCAGGGGAAGGAACCTCAGGTGAGTGTGTGAAGGCATTTCCCATTGTAATGTTGAAATGTCAAGATGGTGCCTGACCTCAGCGTAGCAGGACACAGGTGTTGACTTATACTAGAAGAGGTAGCAGCACTGTTATCTGCTTTTCATTCCCTGCAGAGTTAGCTGGGCTGCCCACGAGCAGTACTTGGTTTATAGACACAGGTATGTGCCTTGAATTCTCCTGAGAGATCTTGTTGCAACTTTCTTGGAAGTACTCTGCAATCTTCTTCTGAAGGTTTCTAATATTGGCAGCCTTATTGCTCCATGATAGGACACATTCCCAGTGTCAAAATTTTCGTTGACTTCGTCAGGCACCACTGCAGTAAACAGGCTAGCAGAGTATGAGTCCAAGTGGCTTAGGGATACAAGTAGCTGCAGTGCTCTCTGTGCCTTCATTACCCTCAGGAGTGAGATATCAGCTAAAATCACCATCGCCTGGGAAAAACAGCACTTGTGCTCAGTACCATTAACTTGCACTCATACACATGGAAATAGGGGCCAACATTTTACGGTTTCATGCCACCAAACAATTCCCTCCTTGTACCCCCCCTTCCCTACACCCGCCCTTGGCCATACTCACCATGGCTGGGACTGAATAGCCGTGTTGTGCACAGCTGCTCCAAGGCAGAAGTAGCAATAAGCATGTCTTGTTTAAAATGTTAGGGGGAGAAAGGGAAGGAAGTTCTGAAACTTAACTTGCGCTTTCTGCTGTCACTATACATACAATGACACCTCTGTGTGTTTTATCCGTAGATGCTGCCAGTGCATTCCTCCATACCCACAGATTGCCTGACCATGATAAGGAGGAGAAAGAAGAGGACACAGGAGGATATGTTCATCAAGAACCTGCAAACCAGTGCTGCATTGGACCGTGAACAGAGTACTTGGAGGGTGAACATTGCAGACTGTCTGGAGAAAGAAAGAGCTGATAGAAGAAAGGCCCAGGAGTCCCAGCAGAAAAAGGACAGGGAGCACATGAAGGGACAGTAGGAAAACCACAGCTTTACATACACTGGCTTGTGAGAGTCACCGTTGCTGTATGGATAGCCAAAATGGACTGAAATTGACATGAATGTTCTGTCCCCTTATTAAGTTCTGTTCCATTAATTTATTTTAGAAGTTTTTATTGAATTCCCTTTTTAATTGCACTTTTTTTGCACTGGTTTTTTTCTGAAATAAAAATCTATTATTGGTAAATAATTGATCTTTATTACTTCATAACATATGCTGGAGAATGCATAGCACTACTGAGAGCTCCCACTTCCTGTTATTGTAGAGGTCAACTAAACTCACAGGATCAGTGACAAACACAGTGTAATAATTATAAATTCATAGCAAGCACCATATAATTAATAGGCACATTACCAGACAGTGTTATATTAATAAATGTACACCAAGCACCATACAGTTCCTAACAGCCCCCAAAACTTCAGGGACACGTAGAGCACAGTCCACACTGCATTGATGAGGCTGACTGTTAAAGTGCTCTTTCAAGGCCTCCCTAGAGTGTACAGCTCCGCATTGAGCTCTTCTAATAGCCCTTGTGGCTGGCTATGCAAACTCAGGAGACAGATGCTCCATCTCCACCGTGGTGGCAATTTTTCCTCCTTTGTTTCACAGATATTATGCAGGACACAACAGGCAGCTATAACCACTGTTTTTTTTCTCTCGCAGAGATCCCTTCTTATGCGTAAACACCACCAGCATCCCTTCAACCACCAAAAGACATTCAACTGCCATTCTGCCCCCGCTGAGCTGGTAGCTGAATCTTTCCTTGCTGTTGTTGAGGTGTCTGGTGTCTGACTTCATGAGCCAGAGAAGCAAGGGATAGACTGGGTCCTCCAGGATCACTATTGGCATTTATCATCACCAATGGTAATCTGCTGGTCATGAAAAAATGTCCCTGCTTGCAACTTTCTAAACAGTCCTGTGTTCTCAAAGATGTGAGTGTCATGAACCTTCCCTGACTAGTCCACACTGATGTCAGTGAAGCATCCCTGGTGATCCACCAGGGTTGCATAACCATAGAAAAGTAGCCCTTTCTGTTGAAGTACTCTGGGGCAATGTGGTCTGTTGCCAAAATAGGGATACACGTGATATCTACTGCTCCACCGCAGTTCGGGAGCCCCATTGCTCTCACAGTTCGGAAGCCCCACTACGTCGCATACATTACTGAGAGTCACGGTCTTGCGTAGCAGGACAATTAATGGCCCCACATACTTGCATGACAATGGCCCCCACTGTGGATTTTCCAACTCCAAAATAGTTTTCTACTGCCCAGCAGCAATCTGAAGTTGCAAGTTTCCACAGGGCGATCGCCACTCGCTTGTCAACTGTCAGTGCATCTCTTATTCTGGTGTCCCTGCATTAGATCTGGGAAGAGCTCGGCATTCAGATCCAGGAACGTGGCCTTTCACATCTGAATGTTCTGCAGCTACTGCTTATCATCCCGAACCTGCATTACAATGCATTCTCACCAGTCACAGATCGTTTCTCAGGCCCAGAAGCAGCACTCTACTGTCTGCAGCTTCCCCGTGAATGCCACCAACAACCTTGAATTGGTTCTTGCTACGTCCCACAGCAATCTGTCCTCCACAAAATTGTCATGTCCCCCCACTGCTGAGGTTCTTCCTATGGCTCTGCAAATACCGGAGATCGTTCGTCCTGTGTTTGCAGTTCTCATGACAACAGTGCAATAGTGAAGAGTGGTTTAATTAGATCCTGAGACACTCTTGGGAGCTCAGGCTCCATGCATCTGTCAGAGATGGCAGACAGACAGAAGTGCTGCTGGGTTTTGTGGGATTTTTAAAAGAGGCATGAAAATTATGGGGTAGGGATGGCATTATAGGATGGAGAAAGCTGCTTGATGTGAACTTGCCCCCTTGCTCCCAGTCACCCCTATGCAACTCACTTCTGCCCTACTATGCAGTGCCAAAGTTTCCCAAGAGACAGTGCTCCAGATGGTGGTGAGTTGCACACTAAGATACCTATCCAATGTGCACAGCACATCGATCCAAGCACTCCTGATGAGTACATGCAGTGACAACACAAGGAGCCAAGTGCACAAGCATGAGTGATATACTAACTGTGGCAGCTTTATGCCAATGTAACTTGCATCAACCAATGTTTGTAGCATAGACATGGTCTTAGAGTTGCTACTTTTTGCCTTCCTATACTAAAAGTCAAAAGCATCTTTTCCCATCTCATCACCCAATGCCACAGGCTTCGGGAGTCATTGGTTTAGCAGGGCCGTAGCCCTACTAGTATTGTGGTCTTTCCCCTCACACAAACATTGCTTCCTACATCCATGACCTCATTCTGCAAACTCCCTTCCCCATCCTTTCATATATCATTGCTCTTTCCACTCAGTTTTTCACCTTTCCTATGGGCTACTATATCCCCTCCATGTCTGTTGGAATAAGGGACACAGAAGGGCATATGAAGTAGGATTTGGACAGCCAGAGTAGGGTAGGTTTTGAGCTGAGAGGAGGGAAAGCATGCCTGTCTCCTGTTTTCCTACCTCATGGGCTTCTAGACATGTTCCCGCTTCATCTTTCCTAGGATGCATTTCAGTCACACCACTGCCCTTCCCTAGAGGAAGGCATCCACTACTCACACTCCTCCCCCCCCCGCCATATATTAGTCCAGAAAAAAAAACGAGATACAGTTGGTACTTTGTGGGAGGCAGCTGGACAAGTTGGTGAAAATTATATCAGAATCCTGATTGCACGAAAGGGTCACCATGCAGAACAGCAAATGACAGTCTAGGTGGTTTAATAAGACCCTGGGACACTCTTGAGAGCTCAGGTAAAAGCTGTGGCTAGGACAGAAGTCTTCCATCTTTATCTGGCAAGCAGAGTACAGCCTTTCCACACAGATGCAGGCCTTGCTGCAATTATCCATGCCTTTGTTACTTCGAGGTTAGACTCCTGTAATACACTCTGTATAGAACTACACATCAAAACCATTCAGAAATTTTAGCTAGTGAGAGAGGGGGCTGCCAACTTATTAAGCAGTGCATCATGAGAGAATAGGTTACCGGCCGTGCTCTGTACTCTACACTGGCTGCCAGTTTTCACATGGAAGCCAGGATGTCGGTTTTAACCATTAAAGCCCTAGGATCTGTGATCTGACTACCTGAGATATCACCTCGCTCCCTATCTTAACTCCCACAGCTGAGATTATCAGAGATGCTTGAGCTGGAGCCTCTCAGGGATTTAATAGAAAGCAGGGGTAGCTCTATGTTTTTTGCCGCCCCAAGCACGGCAGTGAGGCAGCCTTCGGCGGCATGCCTGCGGGCAGTCCGCTGGTCACGCAGAATCGGAGTCGTTTCTGCAGGTGATCTGCTGGTCCCACACCATCGGCGTGCCCACCGCCGAATTGCCGCTGAAGGCTGCCTGACTGCCACCCTCACAGCAACCATCACGTCGCCCCCGCGGCTTGCCGCCCCAGGCACGTGCTTCCTGCACTGGTGCCTGGAGCTGCCCCTGATAGAGAGCAGTCTGTTGACACAGCTACAGAACTGGCTTTTCCCTGCTTGGCTCACCACAGCCCAGATGTGTTAACGTTGTAGGCACAGTGCAAACCAACTTTTCCCCCAGGGAATTGGGTTGTGGATAGAAAGTTTGGTTGGGGGTAGCTATTATTGTTACTGGGTGGGTTGCTTTCTCTTGTATGGGCAGTTTTATAAATATATTGAAATACAGTTGGTTTTAAATTGTCTAAATTTTAAATTGTCTGGAATGTTAAGCTGTGTTGTCCAAAAGTAGAAATACAAAACATACCATGGGTGATTTTCATCACAAAAATACTTAAACTAAACTATTCTATAATTTAGAAGAATTTTTATTTGCAGTGATGATGTTCCTTGAGTTTTTGGGTACCATTAACAGATGATCTCTGATAGATAGGGACGAAAGAGAAAAGTCAGATCCCTTGCCATGGGTTTTCAGATAAGATATAGAGTTAATACCTGTGGATGGAGTTTGCTGCTTGGTCTTCATGTACAGACTCTGTATCCTCTTCACACCTTAAAATTGGATATAAAATCATTATTGACTTTCTGCCAGTTGCACACTTTATCTTTTCAGTAATAAAACTGCTCAGTTTGAAGTGATACGTAGAATTCTTTAAACATTTCTCTTTCTCAAGCTTTAACTGAAGTCAATTCATGGCATAGTTTCTCTGTTTGCAAAGTTTGTTGTGATATTTTAAAATCTGATTTTTCTGAAGAATTAGATACATCATTTGCATTCTCTCCTGTGTCTTACTGGAAATCCCGTGACAAATAAAATGCAGCTTCTACTGTAAAAATTGTAGAAAATAAAGGAGACATCCTTCTTTTTAGTTGCTAATAGCCTACTTTGCTCAAAGTATTATAAACAGTAATTAACTTAACACACAGTGCATTTTTTCCTCCAAGACCTATTAAAGAAATTAAGTTGTAGAGCAGTTGGCCTTTGTAATGCTACTGAAAAAAAAATCCCAATATAAGTTAAATTACTGAGGTGAAAAATAACCCAAAACATTGTGATCAAATCTCAATAGAATTAAGTGTTCCTAAAGCAAAAACTAGCATAATTATAAGGAGAAAATGCCAAAAAATACACGTTAAATACCCCAGTGTTGACCAGAGATTCAGAATGACATCAAGTATAGATTAACTTTACAATGCTCAGTGCAAGACGATCTGCAGATCCAAATTGCAATGCACAGTGGAGGCTTCTCTTGCCATCTAGACCCAGATATAAAGAAGATTCTACCTTCTACTCTATTAATTCTGGACAAATGTTTGCCCCTCCCCCCCACTCTCTTCTCCTCACCCTCTGTTCATACTCATGCTGCACAAACACTGAACAGGCCTGGATTACTTGATGCTAGCTGGCAGAAGAATCTATTCATTATGTGGAAAGCAACCTGTAATTCAATTGATTCATTAATTATTGACGAAAGCTGCCTGGCTCTGGAAAGAACACGTTAAATGATAAACGTGTATCCCTGCATGGCAATTTGATGGTAAGATTTTAATATGCTCCTCTCCCTGCCAGTCTTCTGCTGGTATCATTATCAACAGGCAAGCTGCTGATGAAATTATTTAAAGGGATACTCTCTCAAACTGTTTACACTTCCTGCATTGACCTACCTATTTGGTTGGGGGGGCGGGTGGAGGAAGGGTTAATAAGCCTCCATTGTGCATTGCAATTTGGATCTGCAGATCGTCTTGCACTGAGCATTGTAAAGTTAATCTATATTTGATGTCATCCACTGAGGATGCCTTGAATGCATTTCTTTTAAAAGGAAAAAATAATTTCTCTCTTTAAAATTTCTGAGAGCCTCAGTGTTTAGGTAATACAGTTGTGCTAATTTTTGCAAGTATGTTAATGTGACTTTTGTTTGGGCATGAGTATGACCCCCATGCTGGGATTCTGCCTACAGAACTGCAGACAAGGAAGAGAAGCAATGTATACTGAGTAATACATTGCAGTTGCAGAAACCGTTTCGATGGCAAGCCTCTCCATAGAACTCCTGTTGCCGGTGAAGTATTGCCTCCTCTATTCTCCTATGGTTTAATACTGGTAGGGGAGTGGCCCTGAGATCCACTCTCTAGCTAACTAATGTTAAAGGGAGAAAGCCACTTGCCAGAAGAAATCGTCATCTAAAATTGGGGAGGGAAAAGTCGTTGGAAAATTTGGGGATAGGAGTTGGGAACTGAAAGGGGAAAAAATCAGGGAAACTTTCAGGGAGAGGAAAGAGATGAGAGAACACAAAGAGAAGTGATAGAGAGGAATAATGTTCCTTGACAGAGGTGGAATGGCCCTGCTAATCAGCCCAGTAAAGACACCAGAAGGGAGCAGAATGCCATCAAGGCTCCCCACAGGAGACTAAAATAAGTGAGAGCCTGGAGAGTATGGCTTGGCTGGGGCCTATCTGAATCAATTAAGAATTACAGTAGATAGGGTTTCCACCCTGCTTTGAATAGAAGCTCCACACTGGCCCGGTTTCTCCATTCCAAGCTAAACTTGTCACGGGAACAGAGAGCCAGAGGACAAGGTAGCTTTATAACACATGTACACTTCTGTTCTGGTAGCCAAATTTGAGTTGCTCTTACTTGTACCTGGCTCTCTGTGGCTCTCAGGGACCACTCTGACAGCCAAGCATAGTCAGAGCATATAGGGGCTCCTGGCCATGGCTCTCTTCAGCAGGAACATCACCTACATGAAGGGACTGTGAGGGATGCAGCATACATACACCAACTGAATGCTGCCTGGGGATTCTCTCCTCAACTGAGCAAATCCCGTGTGTTTTGGTTCCACCGAGTTTGCTCAGGGGTGATCCTGTGAACTACAGAGCACCGAACCTTACTTCAGTACCAGTAATTGGTTGAAATAATAAATAAAAACAGAATTATAAAAGATACGTATGTGAACATTATACGATGGGGACTGTTAATCAAGGGAGACAGTATAGAAGTATACAAAATAATGAATAGCATAGAGAAGAAAATTGGGTGTTACTATTTACTCAGCTCATGAGAACAAGGGGACAATGAAATTAAAAGGTATCAAATTTAAAACTGAGAAATTTTTTTTTTAAACATAATACCAATTTATTGTGAAATGCACTGCCACAAGATATTGCTTGAGGCTAAGACCCTAGCCGGATTTTTAAAAGGATTAGTGCATTGTACTACATGGATAGTGAAAATACCCACTGTTACACTATATAGGATTTTTAAAAAAAAAGAATAGGGAGATGTCCCTTAGTGGTAGGTTATTCCATTAATGACCTTCATCTGAAGCATTTGGCACCGGATGATCAGAGACAGCAGAGCAACTAGATGGACAGATCTGATCCAATATGGCAATTCCTATGTACTGTTTTTCCAGAGAATGTGGGATTTAGTGGATGTATTGTGATTTGTTCCTTCTTTGTCTGACTAGAGAGGAAACCTTTCCGAGAACCTGGAAAGCTGCATCTATTTTGAGGCTATGACATTTAAGACATGCATATAAACAATAACTTCTCATTCACCAGATGCACATAAAGCCCATTAGGAGCCTGGCAGCTCTGGACTTTTGGCTTATCTGGAGAAAGGTCCCTGGAAAAAAAGTGAAATTTGATGTTTTATATCAGGGGTCTGAAACATGCGGCCCATGCAGTTATTTCCTGCGGCCCGCCATAGGCGCCGATTCCACTGGCAGCCAAACTCCAAACATTACTGAGTGTTTATATTTTATTAAAACCGCTCTTTGCATTACAGTTTTTAAAAAGTTAATACATTGACTTTTAATAGAATACTCTATTACTCTTCATTTTTTTCATTTTTGACTATACTTTTGTATCATTGTATGAAAAGGTTTCAGTGATGCGGCCCTCGGGTCAATTTACTAGTTCTCATGTGGCCCTCGTGGTAATTTGAGTTTGAGATCCCTGTTTTATATCAAGGTCCTGTGTGTTGTGTGATTCTTCAGCATCTGCCCCTTGCAACAGAATTGTGCTTCAGAATGTAAGGCCAAGATTGGATGCCCAAAATTAAGTATCTAGATCCTCATTTACACTGCTAAATAGAAGTGACCTCATTTTCAGAAGTGCGCAGCATGAACAATTTGTACTGAAGTCAATGGGAGCTGTGTGTTCTCAGCACCTCTGAAAATCTGGCATATTTTATTTCAATGCCTAAGTAGGGATAAAAGAGTCTAACTTTAGCACCCACGTTTGACAATTCTGGCCCAAGCAGGTTTTTTTAAAGTACGTTTCAAGCTCCCAGGATTTATAAACTTGCTAAAAATAAAGATAAAGACAAATTCAATGGAAAACAGGGTTCTGTTTCTATTGCGCTCCTAGCAAACTTCTCCAGTGCCCAACACTATGCCCTGGTCTACACGGGGGGGGGGGGGGGGGGGGGCGGGAATCGATCTAAGATACGCAACTTCAGCTATGAGAATAGCGTAGCTGAAGTTGACGCACTTAGATCGATTTAACGTGGCGTCTTCATGGTGGTGAGTCAACTGCTGCCGCTCCCCCGTTGACTCCGCCTGTGCCTCTCATAGCGGTGGAGTACCGGAGTCAACGGGAGAGCGCTTGGGGATCGATTTATCACGTCTAGACTAGATGCGATAAATCGACCCCCGAGAGATCGAGCTCACAGCGTTGATCTCTGCTGTAGTGCAGACCTGCCCTATGTGGGATATCCCATTTCTCAGATGGCTTTGGACCCAAGGACCTGCTATTCCACCCTGCTGCCACCAGGTCCCACTGCAGTAGTGGCTGCTGTGCACATATCCTTCCTCCTCCTTTTCCCTATTGGCAGTGCTAGTGTAACACCAACAGACCCCAGTCGTCGGTGGGCGGGGTCGAACCTGAGGCCTCTGGAGCTTATTGCATGAGCCTCTACTACATGAGCTAAAAGCCAACCAGCTATTAGCTAAGGCTGTAGTGCCAACTCTCTCTCTAACTGGTCTCAGTGCCACTAGATGGGACAGAACACCACACCCAGGAGATGTGTGGGTTACACTAGCACTACAAAGCAGGCCTCTCTGCAATACTTCCTCCGGTCTTTACGGTGACAGGAAGCCTGGCAGGGAAAGACTTGCACCATTGCCCCTAGTGGCATGACCAGGGGAAAGGCAAAGATGTGCACAGGCTGAGGAAGAGAAAGGAGCCGTTGAAGGACTGAGGTTGAGAAGGGGTGAGGAAAGTATTAAAAATGTGATGCCCTAATTCGTCCCTCATTTGGAAAGACACACATGTTGTCCTTCATTTTAGACCCCACTGTCCCACAGAACAGCATTTAACGGTGGAAATGTATAGTGACAAAACTGATTAAAAATAATATTAAAAACCATTTTTATGCCATTTCATTTCATGCTGATTACTGTAGCACTCCAAAAGTTGGGATAAAATTAATACATGAAGCAAAGTGAGAGAGGTATATAGGAGGTTAAAGGGGTTTGGAATCCCTAGAAAAATGTTACATCCGTTCTTCTCTAGTCAGTTTGACAGCATGTATGGATTGCTCAAACTAAGTTACAACCTAGACTGCTTTCAAAATATATAATTTCCCCTGCAACATTTTAGCAAACAGCTCACAATCAACTTAGGCTTTTTATTCCTAGCATTTCAGCAATGTGAAATGTACTATAAATTATCTCCCTTCTGACAAGCTGCTGGCCACAGTTCAGCTGAGGTGTTTTCTGAAATATAATCAAGTGTGTGAAATTTGGGGATACAATACCTATGAAACACAAACAGGGTCACAATACATATGTTTCAGAGCCAAAAAGAGCTCTAGTAATATCAGTGAATAATGCAGAATAGTCACATCTGAAATTAAAGCATATTCCTTTAAGGAAAACCAGAAGTATATTTAATTTGTAAATTGTTAATGGCATCTCAGTGTTTGCAACTTTACGATGTTTTCTACTGTTCTGCTGTCTGTCCACCTTCTTAAGATAAAAAGGCAAAACATATTTCTTTAAAACCAAAGTGGGGGAAGTGCATGTACAAAGTTTACTGCATTAATTGCAAAGGGAAACTGCATTCAGATACTGAACCTGTCTAAATAATGTAGTGTTTTGCTCAAAACATTCTTAACGAATATTTTCTGCCAACACTGACAGTAAGCATAGCCCATGTGCTCTTAGAAAACTGACACTTTTACTTGTCGTGATCATCAGTAACAAGAATTAGCAATATTTTTTCATCAGATGTACAGTATACATACAATCATATATTCAAACACATGTAAGAGATTATATATACATAAATAAAGGCAGAAAACAGCAACATAAAGATATTCCTTCATAATGCTACCCCATTGCTAATGGATAGTTAACCATATGTAAATATTGTTGTTTTATATCATATTCAGCATATTTTCAATAAAATATTACAATCACAGAAGACTGTGCATCATAAAATGTTACAAAAAGCTTTTTCGCTTTTGAAATAGTATTTAAAATTATTCTCTGCCCTGCTTAACATATCATTCTTATTTAATGGTATAGGTATATATTTATTCACTTACTCTGCAAAAGCTGTATTGTTGAAGGAATGATCCTGAAGGCTGAAACAGAAACAAGAAAACATCAGATAGTCAATAAAGCAGGCAGCCTCCACAAATGTTTTTCAGTTGCTGGAACACATACAGAAACATGGCATTGCAAGGCAAGTCTCAGTGTTAGCTCTACATGCACATACCATACGCTGGGCTGCTCTGCACATGCTCATAATCAAAGAACCATAGGGATTAGCCCTGCAATACTCACAAACCACAAAGCCCATCCAGCAGTGCTTTGAATATATGAACACAGGTTGCCAGGAGATTCTCAAAAAAGGATCAGGCACTTTGCAGTTACAACTATGCTGTTAAATAGCAACTGGGATTTCTAGCACATTGATACAAGTGTTTGGTATTCTGATTCTTTAAACATTTATTAGCAGTCTGCTCATTATACACTATCTTGTGTTAATTACTTCAAATAGGGATGGCCAATTAAGGTTCTCATGAGATTTTTCTTCAGTTGTCTCTTACAAATTCTGCTGATAGCCAAACTCCAAGGGAAGCTGTGAAAAAAATTAATCTTAGTTGGAAGGAAGGGATTCTAAACTAACAAAGGATTTTTAAATGAGCGGAATGGAAACTGCTTCTGCGAAAGAGGAATGGATAGCAAAATCCAAACTAACCCTGTAGTAAAGTGTCTGCAAACCTCGTTTTATAAATCTATAAAAGTCAAATCAGGATACAGTTAAATGTGCTGATTCTGAGATAACCTTGAGCTTCCTGTCTACTTGCATCTTAAAAATCTGGTAAATATACTGCTAGATCATCCTACAGTAAAAAAATATATTCTTACTGCTACATGTTTTTCCAAATAATGGAGTATTATGAGCATTCTTGATGTGTGACAATGGCACTGCACAGACTACAGCAAGAAACCAAGCAGAGATTCAGAGGCGGGGCTTCCTACTCACTGAAGCAGCCTGTGCCAGCATGATGCGTGAGCACAGTTCACAATCATCTTTAGCATGAATGAGGATCCAAAGCCACACCAGGACAAGGCAGCTAGAATTCCCCTTCCCTTAAACAATATTGACATTGTCTCTTATTCTTGTCTCTTCCGAGCTCATTCACCCAATGCATATTGTTTTATAGACAAACTTTAAGGCCAGAAGGAACCATTGTGATCATATAGTCTGGCCTCCTACACATCATAGGCAACAGAATCTCAAACACCTATTCCTGTAAAAGACCCCTTACCTCTGGCTGAGTTACTGAAGCCCTCAAATCATGATTTAAAGACTTTGAGTTACAGAGAATCCACCATTTACTCTAGTTCATACCAGCAAGTGACCTGTGCCCCATGTTGCAGAAGCAGGTGAAAAACCACCAGGGTCCCTTCCAATCTGGGGGGAAATTCCTACCTGACCCTATATACAGTGATTAGTTAGACCCTGAGTGTGTGGGTGAGACCCAGCAGCCTGATACCTGGGAAGGAATCCTCTTTAGTAACTCAGAGTCCTCCCTATCCTGTGCCCCATCTCCGTCAGTAGCGTAGCGGGGGGGGAGCAGGGGGAGAGGCTGCTTCCCCACTGAGCAGAAGCGGCGCCTTTTTTTGCTCCCAACGCTTTTTGCTCCTATGCTGCAGCCAGAGCGGAGCATTTTTTTTTGCCCCCCGTGCCTTTTGCTCCTATGCTGCAGCCAGAGTGGAGCTTTTTTTTTTTTTTTTTTTTTACACCCGGCACCTTTTTTTGCTCCTGATGCTTTTTGCTCCCGGCGCCTTTTTTTAGCTCCGCTCCCCCTGTGCTCTAAACCTGGCTATGCCACTGATCTCCGGCCATTGAAGATGGTTGCTACTAGCAGTTGCAGACAGGCCACATGCCATTGCAGGCAATTTCATCATATCATATCCTCCAGACACTTGTCAAGTTCAGTCTTGAAACCAGTTAGGTTTTTTGAACCCACTGCTACCCTTCGGAGGCTATTGCAGAACTTCACTCCTTTGATGGTTAGAAACCTTAGTCTAACTTCCAGCCCAAACTTGTTCATGGCCAGTTTATATCCATTTGTTCTAATGCCAATATTGACCCTTAACTTAAATAAGTTCTCTCCATCCTGGTGTTTATCCTTCTGATCTCCCCTCAGCCTTCTTCTGGTTGGGCTAAACAAGCCAAGCTCCTTAAGTCTCCTCTCAGAAGGTAGGTTTTCCATTCCTCTGATCATCCTACTAGCCCTTCACTGCACCTGTTCCACTTTCAATTAATCTTTCTTAACCATGGGAAACCAGAATTGTACACAGTATTCCAGATGAGATCTCACCAGGGCCTTGTAGAATAGTAATAACACTTCCCGGTCTCCACTGGAAATATCTCACTTCATGCATCCTACGATTGCATTAGGTTTTTTCACAGTTGCATCACATTGGTGGCTCAGAGTCATCCTGTGATTGACCAATGCATCCAGGTCTTTCTCTGCCTCGGTCACTGATAAATTCTGGTTCATAGCAAAAATTCTTGTTGTAAGTACCTAAGCCCAGGGCTACACTGGGGGGGGGGGGGGTCGATCTACGATACGCAGCTTCAGCTACGTGAATAACGTAGCTGAAGTCGACGTATAGTAACTGACTTACCTGGCCATGAGGACGGCGGCGAGTCGATCGCTGCCGCTCCCCCGTCGACTCCGCTTCCGCCTTTCAATGAGGTGGATTTCCAGAGCCGACGGGGAGCGCTTTCAGGGATCGATTAATCGCGTCTATACGAGACGCGAAAAATCGATCCCCGATAGATTGATTGCTACCCGCCGATCCGGCGGGTAGTGAATCATAGAATCATAGAATCATAGAATCTCTTGGTTGGAAGGGACCTCAGGAGGTCATCTAGTCCAACCCCCTGCTCAAAGCAGGACCAACCCCAACTAGATCATCCCAGCCAGGGCTTTGTCAAGCCTGACCTTAAAAACCTCTAAGGAAGGAGATTCCACCACCTCCCTAGGTAACCCATTCCAGTGCTTCACCACCCTACTAGTGAAAAAGTTTTTCCTAATATCCAACCTAAACCTCCCCCTCTGCAACTTGAGACCATTACTCCTTGTTCTGTCATCTTCTACCACTGAGAACAGTCTAGATCCATCCTCTTTGGAACCCCCTTTTAGGTAGTTGAAAGCAGCTATCAAATCCCCCCTCACTCTTCTCTTCTGCAGGCTAAACAATCTCAGTTCCCTCAGCCTCTCCTCATAAGTCATGTGCTCCAGCCCCCTAATCATTTTTGTTGCCCTCCGTTGGACTCTTTCCAATTTATCCACATCCTTCTTGTAGTGTGGGGCCCAAAACTGGACACAGTACTCCAAATGAGGCCTCACCAGTGCCGAATAGAGGGGAATAATCACGTCCCTCGATCTGCTGGAAATGCCCCTACTTATACAGCCCAAAATGCCGTTAGCCTTCTTGGCAACAAGGGCACACTGTTGACTCATATTCAGCTTTTCGTCCACTGTAACCCCTAGGTCCTTTTCTGCAGAACTGCTGCCCAGCCATTCGGTCCCTAGTCTGTAGCAGTGCATGGGATTCTTCCGTCCTAAGTGCAGGACTCTGCACTTGTCCTTGTTGAACCTCATCAGATTTCTTTTGGCCCAATCCTCTAATTTGTCTAGGTCCCTCTGTATCCTATCCCTACCCTCCAGCGTATCAACCACTCCTCCCAGTTTAGTGTCATCTGCAAACTTGCTAAGGGTGCAGTCCACACCATCCTCCAGGTCGTTGATGAAGATATTGAACAAAACCGGCCCCAGCACCGACCCTTGGGGCACTCCACTTGATACCGGCTGCCAACTAGACATGGAGCCATTGATCACTACCCGTTGAGCACGACCATCCAGCCAGTTTTCTATCCACCTTACCGTCCATTCATCCAGCCCATACTTCTTTAACTTGCTGGCAAGAACGCTGTGCGAGACTGTATCAAAAGCTTTGCTAAAGTCAAGAAATAGCACATCCACTGCTTTCCCCTTGAAGACAAGCCCTTAATGATCTCGTACCTTGCACCATTACATTTAATTCCATTTCTGTTACTCCAGGTTTCAAGATAATCTTGGCTATTCCATATTGGCAATACCTCCCAACTTTGTGTTATCCACAAATGTTATTAGCACACACACACTTGTTGTGCAAGGTCATTAATGAAAATGTTAAATAAGACTGGCCCCAAGTCCAATCCCTGAGGAATTCCACTAGTAACCTCCCTCAGCCTGACAATTCACCCTTCAGTACGACCCATTGTAATCGCCGCTTTAACCAGTTCCTTATCCACCTTTCAATTCTCGCATTAATCCCCATCTTTTCCCATTTAACTAATAATTTCCCATATGGAACTGTATCAAATATCTTACTGACATCCAGATGGCTTAGCTCTACTCCCAAAAGTTCTGCAGCTACTGCTCATCACCCCAAACGTGTATTACAATGTGATCCAACCAATCAGTGCTCATTTTTCAGTCCCAGAAGCTGCACTCCACCATCTGTGGCTGCTCCATGAACACCACCAACAACCTTGAACTGGTTCTCACTACATCCCACAGCAATCTGTCCTCCAAGAAATCGTCAAGTTCCCCAATGATTCCGTTCTTCCTATGGCTCTGCAAATACCGGAGGATTGTGCATTCTGTTCTTGCAACTCTTTTCACAATAGGGCACATATTTTACACTTGTTTTTGACTCATTTGCCAGCATAATTTAATCTGTTTTGGGCTGGAGGATGCTTTTAGCTAGTGTTTCTGGACAGACTCTCCATGCAAAAGCTAGTGCTGTAAAAATCATTAGGTAAAATTTTTCTCTTATAAAACAGGTTATTAAAAAGGAGCCACATTAATAAATACACAGAAGAGAAGGCCTACTATAAGGTGGATGCACAGCTTAGTCTGGAGAAAAGAACATGATAATAGTCTTCAAGTACAAAAAGGTGTTATAAAGCTGTTATAAAGAGGAGGTTGATAAATTGTTCTTTAGATCCACTAAGGACTGGGCAAGAAGTAATGGACTTAAATTGCAGCAAGGAAAATGTATATTAGGCATTGTAACTGTAAGGGTAGTTAAGTACTGGAACAAATTACATAGGGAGGTTGTAGAATATCTGTCATTGGAGGTGTTTAAGAACAGGTTAGACAATGCTTAATTTGTAAGGAAAGAGAGGCCAAGGCGAAAGCAATTTTTGTTTACATTCATAACTGATGCAGCAAACCCAGAGGTGCTGGGGCTAAGTCCTGGAAAGCCCTGGCACAAATTAAGCACTGGGTTAGACAAACAACTGTCAGGGATAGTCTAGATAATACTTAGTCTTGCCTCAGTGCAGGGGACTGGACTAGATGTCCTACTGAGGTCTCTTCCAGTCCTACATTTCTATGATTCTAGTGGATCACTGGATTGTGTTATGGCTAGTTTTAGGGTAGGGGTGATTAGGCTGCACTGTCCCCAGGAGCCACTGTAGGAAGGGAATGTGATTCACAGATTCACAATTCCTTCCTTGCTCTCCCTTGCTACCAGATGGAAATAACCAACCTTCACTCATTACATTTTCCAAAGGCTCTGGGCCTGGCTCACTGCTGGCTCTCCCCATTTCTCTCTGCCTTCCCTCCATCCACCTGCTCTGGGCATTCAGCCCCTGCTCTTATTCCCCCTTCTCCTCCATATCTGGAATGTCAAAAAGGGGAGCACTAACATGACCACCTAAAATGGTGGGGATTTTATTCTCCATTAGTCCCTTGCATGGCTAGTCACAATCCAACCCTTACTTCCTAATTTTCAGTATAGCAATTTCAATTGTTTCGGTCTGAAATATTATATACAATGACAATTAAATGTACTAAAATTCTCAGTGTCAGGTATATTTCACTGCAACAGAGAGATAAGGCACTGTACCTATCATTCTCAAGATTTGAGAAAAAAATTCTGCTACTGTACATGCAGTTTTGGATTTAAGCACAGAATACAAGAATTATTTTTAATAACTTCAACTTTTAAAGTTATTCAGATTAATCTATTTGCAAGTAAAGTTTTATCTGTGTTGCTTTATTTTCCATCTTTCGACAATTTCTCTGCTCTATATATTTTTGTAAAATCATAATTTTGGAGAGAGACATTCTCTCTAAAAAAGCCAACCCTTCCCATTACATACCCACTATTGATTCCACCACAATTTTGGCAAAATAGTATCAAACCATCTAAAATATCACATGTCGGCACTCAGAGGAATGGTTTTGGAAATTTTCAAGCAAGTAAGTTTGTGCATTTTGGAGAGATGAGTATTCAAAAATAAAATGAGATTTTACTTTTGAAAATTCATTCATATAGTTCTGTCCTATCGTAGCTCTAAAACAGCTTTGACTAGAAACTCCAAATTTGTTTCATTCTGTTGATCATGATTATTCTGCAGTAACAAATACTAAACACTAGCCCAGACGCACAAAACATTCATGAGTGCAAGTGCGTGGCTCTGCTTTCTTGATATGCCGCCTACCTTTTATTCTGTTGATTTTACTGATTTTTGGGTTGGGAATTATTTAGATATTAACCAGACTTTTCACATATATAATAAAGCCACATGGTCAATGTGCACATTATGAACATTGTTAGTCATCTGTAGGCACTAGAAACACTCAGCAGTCCAGTGCCTGCTCTGTAAAAAGTACATGGTCCAAACTGTGATGGAAGAAGGGGTGGCAGGGAGACATCGGTGGAGGGTAAGCTGGGTTCAATCTAAGAAGAGCAGAACAGGGAAAGCCAATGGAGGTCACATACTCTGAAATGGGAGGGAAGAGACATATGGAAACTACAGGTTGTGAGGAGAAGGAAAGGAAGTATTTCCTTTTTGCTTGGTTTGCAAGGCTGTGGTTATCTCAAGCTAGGTCTACACTAACCCCCCCTGTCGAACTAAGATACGCAACTTCAGCTACGTTAATAACGTAGCTGAAGTCGAAGTACCTTAGTTCGAACTTACCTGTGGTCCAGACGCGGCGCGCAGGCTCCCCCGTCGACTCCGCCTACTCCGTTTGTCGAGCTGGATTACCAGCGTCGACGGCAGAGCACTTCCTGGTTCAATTTATCGCGTCTAGACAAGACGCGATAAATCGAACCCAGAACATCGATCCCGCGCCTCCGACGCGAGAGGTAAGTATAGACGTACCCTAAGTAACTAACCATGCATCCGCAGACTTTCTAATGGTTTGGTTTCTTCTACAAAGTGGAGCCTTACCTTGGAATTTCCAGGATATGATTTTGTGTTTTGAGAAAAACTACCATGTTCTCATCACAGATTTTTGCCTGAAGTAAATGATGAAATATTTCAACTTTAAGTCTTTAATAATGACAATTTTGTCCTGGAGGGAATTAAACTCTTTGTTCAGGAACATTTGAAGGAGACGTACATATTTACAGGGAAATCTGAATTCCCTGGTGCACTGGGGGAGTTAGTATTTCTCCATTTGGTGATTTGTTGTCAGATGATGCAAAGTACGGCACAGTCCTATAGTGTGTGATTAGCAGTGATTGCAGTCTTTTTTTGTATCTGATTTTCCTCACAGCCCAAAATTACTCGTACTGAAATGCTGCATAAATGGCAATTACATTTAGCACTCTATTTTATAACATGCAACTGAACTGAAGTTAAAAAGAATGCAGAACACTTCAAATGGTCACTAACAGGATGTATGTAATGATGCACTGAAGGCAACTCCCTGGGGCTTCTGGGAGGACCTTATTAAAATCCCATTATCAAACTAAAGGGAAAATTGGAATGATTTCCCTGCCTTTGATGGATCCCCTCCCCTTCTCCTCTGGATTCAAATAATCCCTGCCAGAGTTAATTTATCCCTGAACCTCATAAAAATACCAAAAAGCAAATAATTGCCTTTGGGATGCACAAGGTTTTGCCAAATAGTAGCTTCCAACCCCACATGCTCCTGCAAAGTCTTTACTTCTACTCGTATGCCCCTTGAATCACACTGGTGGGGCACTGTTCTGTACTACGCAGTATACTTTTTGTGGAGTCAGTAGTGCAGATTTAATATCAGTTTGTTTGTCAAGGGGTGCTACCTTCTTCTTTAGTCATGGTTATGACAGAATATATTTGTTTCAACAGAAAATAAATTTGATAGATTCCCCAGTCACTCATTTCTAGGCATTGCAAACACAAGCACTTCTGACCTATGGGGGTTTCTCACAGGATAAAAGTGGGGAGGATTTCTGTGCAAGTATTGGCAGTACAACACTGATTAAAATCATAAGGGGCGGGTGTTCTATCCTTTCCTAAAACTGGAGCCCGTATGATTTTTATGCCATTTTCCAATGAGCAAGGTATAAACCAAGCAAAAGCCATGTGAGCAAGCAATCACATGCCATTTTTCTGCAGTGATAAACACTGAACACTGCCCAGCTGCACAAAATGTTCATATGTGCATTGCTCTGCTTTCTCGATGTGCAGCCTGGCTTTGCAGGGATAATGTTAGCAGAGACACGAGAACATTTTTTAGACAAATTAAACCAAAACACAGTGATTATACACGGAAGCCAGTTTTGAGCAGTGACTCCAGTTTTCTGTATCTTTGATTCTATCAGTGACCTAATTAGCACATTATGTGAATGGCAGTGGAAGACAGTGTTCAGATGCTCTTGCTGTCTCGCTTCAAAAAAGATACAGAGTCAAGCTTTCTGTGCAACCTACATGTAGAGTTGCTATAGTAAATAATCCAGAAATAATCCCATACAAATGTAGGGGCACATTTTCTCGGGGTGTTTTACTGTCTTCCTTAGTGAACATGAAAAATTATATAGGCACATACTTAAAACTGAACTTTCCATCTGCCAGCTCCCCAACATCTGCACACATATTTTTATAATCTAACACCTGCCTGTATGAAAGTATTGGATTTAGAGCTGTGCAAGAATTAGAATTCCCATTCTGTGGAAAATTTTCCATTTCCAAAAAAAATAAAAACCTTTCATTCCAAATGGAACAAGAAGTCAGATATGCATCATATTCTACATAAAGGATATTTTTTTGAAAAAAAAAATATGGTTTGGAAGAATTGAAAATATAGTTTTTTGAAATGGCTCCAGAAAGGGGGGAGGGTGGTGTGGAGTCAGCCGCCCAACTCTGCCATACTCGAGGGATGAAACGTCACCTCCGTGTGTGACTCTAAGGTTTACCATCTGGGCCAGTATATTTACATATAATGTCTTTTGATGTGCACCTTGCTAAGCATTTCACATTTTGAAGCAGACATAGTTGCTCTTTGGACATTTACAGCCTGAAGTTTGCTTAAGCAGTTTGCGGAGTTTTGGACTGCATATACTTTTTATATAACATTTTGTGCACTTAGAGTCTGTAGCTGAAAATGTGTCCTCTAAGAAGCCCACTTCATCGGATGCATAGAATGGAACATATAGTATTCACCAGTAACCACACACCAAAAACACTAACCCAGGAACCTATCCTTGAAACAAAGCCCAATGCCAACTCTGTCCACATATCTATTCAAGTGACACCATCATAGGACCTAATCACATCAGCCACGCCATCAGGGGTTCTTTCACCTGCACATCTACCAATGTGATATATGCCATCATGTGCCAGCAATGCCCCTCTGTCATGTACATTGGCCAAACCAGACAGTCTCTACGCAAAAGAATAAATGGACACAAATCTGACATCAGGAATCATAACATTCAAAAGCCAGTAGGAGAACACTTCAACCTCTCTGGTCACTTGATAACAGATTTAAAGGAGGCAATTTTGCAACAGAAAAACTTCAAAAACAGACTCCAATGAGAAGCTGCTGAACTAGAATTAATTTGCAAATTAGATACCATCAACTTAGGTTTGAACAGAGACTGGGAGTGTCTGGGTCATTACACAAATTGAATCTATTTCCCCATGTTAAGTATCCTCCCACCTTCTTGTCAATTATCTAATATGGGCCATCTTGATTATCACTACAAGTTATTTTTCTCCTGCTGATAATAGCTTATCATAATTAATTTGCCATACCAACTCTAAGAGGCTACTTTCACCTTTTCACATTTTCTCTGTATGTGTATGTATATCTCTTCCTACTATATGTTCCATTCTATGCATCCAATGAAGTGGGCTGTAGACCACGAAAGCTTATGCTTAAATGAATTTGTTAGTTTTTAAGGTGCCACAAGTACTCCTGTTCTTTTTGCAATTTCAAACTGGATTAATGCCATGGTGACTCAAGCCCAACAACTTTTCTGACTCTATCAGAGCTTTACACATGGTAAAAGTGCTGTGTGATGTGCCCAGAATGCTTCAGATTTTTCCAATATTTTCAAATGCAAAATTGAAAGTAATAGTGAGACTGATAACTCTTAGTAACTCAAGCTCTCAAAAATTGAAGGGTGGAGAGCAAGAAAGAGAGTAAGTAGATCTTGGTATATTATAATTACAACTTTAATACCTTTGTTTTCAGTGCATTGCACCTTTAAATCTCTACAGAGCCATGCACTCATTTTGTGTTCATTTCAGTGCAGACCAGCACAGAGGAGGCATATACACTATGTGCTCTCTCTTGGCTCTTTTGTTGTTTCATGTTTTGCTGTTCTCTTTATCTAAAATAAAGGTCATGCTGACAGATCCTCTTTTATTTTCTCTATGAAGGAAAAACAACACAGTCCATGCTACTTAAATTGTAGACTTTACTTTTGGGTGCCTCATTGGAGATGTTAAATCATTAGTTATCTGAAAATCTGAACTGATGGATAAACTGTTTACTTGAAAAAAATATCAAAATGCATGTGGACATTTTCCTTTCTTCATAGTAGGTAAGGGTAAGACCTATTTGGGATCAGGCATTTTGTAGGACCTCCCCGATACCCAACTGGGGCCTCAAGCCACTATTGAAAATAACAAACAATAAGATGCTGCTCAACCAATAGTTTCACCTACCTCAAAAGTGTACATGACAAACTGCCACAATAAAAGGAACTCTAAGGAGAACAATCCAATAAATCCTGTCAACTGCAAGAATGACGTTAGAAGAACTTATGCACAGAACAGCAACATGTACTTAGCACAATTGCTGCTTAATGTCAGTTTATTTGTAGTGACATTTAAACAGAACCTCTTTGATGTGCTAGTGGTTCTGTACCAGTGATTTGTGTATTTTCAAAGGGCACTTGACTTTCTCCTCTGCTCCCCACTGTCCCTCTCATTCCAGCCTTGGATTTGTTCTAGGATTGTTTATAAACTAGTTCAGATAAAGTACAGACAGATGCAGACCTTCACCCAAAATTCAACCCAAACCTTTTTCTAGCTCAGAAAAATTGTGGATGTTTACTTTTTTCCATTGATGTTCATATTCACTTACCTCTAGCCTTCCTGGTTCTGATGGTGACCAGAAACTGAGGAGTCAAAATACTGAGAAAGACTATTCTCTCAGGGCCAGATTTTAAGATGGTGTAAATCAGTGTAGCTCCATGTGGAGCTATGCCAGATTACACCAGTTGAGGATCTGGCTCACATTTGTAACCCAAGTTAGCTGAACCCAGCCATCTGATTCGCATTCACAGTTTAGAGCAGCAAGATCCTCCAACACTTTGAGAGTTTCTCCCTTCACTATCCCATTTCTCTCTTCCTCCCAAGAGCTCTTTGATGCAAAGCAATAATAGCTGGCTGGTGAAGATAAACCTTAAAAGTCTCAGTATGTAATTCAATTGGAGACTATATATTTAATGCTAGATTACAATATGTTACTACAATACTGTAACAATCTCCTTCCTGTTCATGAATTAAAGTAAACTACAGACTGTTGCTCCTATTGACATGGTATTGGAAGAAAGAAAAGCCCCTCAGCTGGGCCATACCTGATATGAGGAGTATCTTACTCCCACCCTAAACAGGACACAATAATAGCAGAGACATTTCATGAGTGCCACAATTCTTATCCTCAATTGCTTTTACCGAACTTATATCATGTATGGTTCAAATAGTATTTGGAGTTCATGGGTCTAAATCAGTTTATCAAATTTTCCATATCATGACCCATCTCATGAAACAAAAATTCAATTAGTTATCACATTTGATTTTGCATTCGTATCTGAATGATGCACTAATCTTTAGCAATGGGTAGTGGTCAGCTATTACTCTGCTCATACCTTCATGGGATTTACTTTCTCCATTCTGTAGAAGTATTATGCAGTTTCAGTTACTACAATCAGTAGTTCCAATAAAATGAGCATAAGAGATCTGTCTCAGTTCCAGTGTCAAAAGATCTCTCGGGTTTTCTTTAGGAAAGCAAATTTGAAACAGGTTCTAAAACCCAGCCAAGGGATGCAGGAACGTTTTGTGTCTCGAGGTCAGGTGCTTGAACCCTACATAAAAGTGCAGGATTCAGTTAGAGTGGTAAGTATATTTTAACAACTCCAAAAAGGCTTTGATTGGGTCAGAATATCTCTCTCGCTTTCTTTCATGCAGAGGCAACTAAAGGCTGGGACACAGGAGGTCCTGCAGGGAACACTCGCGTAAAAGGCTTAAGCGGATGTTTTTCTATTATTATTTTAGTTACTAATAAAACCAAACCCTAGAAAAGGGCATAGCTTTGGACTACAAACGTGTGTACAGATTCTGTACAGGATAGCTGGGAACTCCACCTGCTTACTAAGTATTAGCAAAATGAAATGTTTCCATTCTAGTTAATACATTTTTTGAAGCTCCAAGGCACTGTTACAGCTTACATGCTTTGAACCACAGAGTTCACAAATTATTTACTGCTTTGTTTAATGTCGTGATAAATCTGTTTTATCTTGTCTGACTTTCCATAATTCATTTTAATCATTTCAGCGGTGGAACTTTTTCCATCAATTGTTGAGGCGCCTTCACTAAAAGTTTTTTTTACAAGCAAATAAGTTATTATTTGGGAATGGCGAATTTGTTATCACACCCTGCTTATGTAAAATATGGATTCTATGACTATTTAATTCTCATTAGCATGTCAGATTTTCTGCTTTTGATTGTTCACATATTTCATGGTGTCATCAGAAATTGAATCTGGTAGTCGTGATTCATATTGGAGATATTTGTATTTCAGTATTTTGAGGGTGATAATCCTTAAAGTATTTTATAAAAGTGTTAATAAGAGCAACAATTCCTGAGGCCCTTATACTGTTTTTATTCAGATCTATTCTAATTGACCTCACTCTGTGTAAAGAATAAAACTCAATTAAGACCCAGACTCACAGTTGAGCCCTGGCTACACAAATGTCCATTTTTTTTAATCAAGCATGTTGGTGTGTATTTTATGCAAGTCTTCAAATATTTTTTCTGAAACACTTTTTTTTCCCCCATGATCCTATCAATGGTTTATTTTCTTTATGATAAATTGCCCTTCTTTATTTCTCTCCTATTTCTATTTATCCCTATTTTTACTGCCTGTTTAGTTTTTTTTAAACCACTTAATCATCCAGTTTCTCAGTAAGAAGATACATTTCAGTTTAGCACTGATAATCAGTAAGCTCTTCAGTAAGCCCCCTTCAGAAAAGCCTGAAAATGTGTCTAACCCACTATTTTTAAAAAAAAACAACGAATACTTTTTAAAAAAGGAAATTCCAGTTCACCCAAAGGCAGGTTCTTAGCAGGGTATGTCCTACACTCCTACAGGAACTTATAAAGAGAATCTAAAATAACTAGGACAAGAGACAACACATTATAGAAATAAAATAACTTTGCACACAGTCCTTTCACACAATATTCCATCTTTGTAGCACAAAAAAGGGAATCTATAGACAGTGTAAATAAATAGTGTGGCGATCTCTTATCTAGGTATGTTTGAACTAGCCTCCTGATTACATAAGAACATTTTCCTTTGTGAGAGTGTTATTTTGGAGAGGCCCACCCAATGTAGAGTAATCATGTGCACTGGAACACAGGAGATTAACTCATTTCAATTATTTAAATTTAAAAAGGCACTCATGGTAACTATGTATTGTTCTTTATTTTAATTCCCCTCCACCACTGCCTTGTATGGAGTACCCCTTTTAGAAGCTTGAAAATAGATGTTTATATCCTAGCCAGTTAGCTCGTTTTCATTTCCATGTAGGAAATAAACTGAGGTAATGCTGCTCTCAGCTACATCTGTGCAAATCCACTGGTTTTGATTTGCCCATGACCCACTCCCAGCAGGCCATTGACACGTCCTCTTTTGCCCATTACACTGGGTGGGATCAAAGAAGCTGCTGGTGTAGGAGGTGGTGGAGTTCACAGGCCTTCTCCAGCTGATTTAAAGTCACATAGTACAGCTTATGCTTAAGTGATGCAAATTGGTCTTAGAGGACTGGAGAATCTGGCCTATTTAACTTTGGTCATTGTGCTTCAAGGGGTACATGGGCATAACAGAGTGCAGAATTGGGCCTTCTCTGTTTTGCAGCCTTTCTAGTGTGTCTGTTTCAGTGATATCTATAGGAACATTTGCGGGCTTATTCCTGTGCTGCTGCTGGAGCTGGGAGCCTGGCCAGCAGCCGCTGCTCTCTCTCTGCTCTACTACGGGGGTGGTGGTTATGGGGGGGGCTAAGGCAAATTTTGGGGTGGCCATAGCCCTCTCAAGCCCCCCACCCCTAGCGCTGCCTCTGCAGCAGGAAGATCTATTCCTTGCTCTTCTGAGTTACAGATCAACACGAATAATGGCTACTGGATATAGTCCAGCACAACTCAACTACTGTTCCAGCTTGGAAAGAACATATGTCCAAAGTGGCCAGACAGGAAGCGATTAGACAAACTGAATAAAAGGGCTAAACAAGCTTATGAAGAATTTTACTTCAGACATCACTCAGTTAAAGAGCCACCAGGTCTAGAACCTGGTGACCATGTTCATGTCAAATTGGATGGAGAAAATGGATGGACAACTCCAACTGTTGTAAAGGAAAAGAATTTCACACCCAAAGCACTTGTGACCAAGACCAACTTGTGACCAAGGTCGAGCACTCACCACCGCGGCGCCTCCTGCTGGTCGTCCAGGCGTTAGCTCAATTCCAGCACTCGGAACACCTCCTGCTGGCCAGTGTCTCTCCTGCCTCAGGCTCCTGTGTCCCTCTCAGACCCCGGTGCCCTCTTATCTTGGGGTGCTGCCCCACAGCAGCACCCCCACACTCTGGGTCTCCCTTCCCAGGGGAACCACCTCCCCCTATGCCCACCTAGCCTCAGTGGCTACTTCCAGTCATCATCTAGCCCCCTTTCTCTGGGGCAAACTGCAGTCTGTAATGGCCACTCATCATTGGCAAGGGGGTCGGACCAGTTGCCTCTGCCTATCCCCAGGCTGCACCTCTGCAGCCCCAGTACCTCCTTAGGCCTTTCTGTCAGGTCTCAACCTGGGAGGCTGCTAGGTCTGAGCTCCCCAGGTCAGCCTGCCCGTTCCCCAGCACTGCTCTGTCCAAGGTACTCTTTGCACCTTCAGGCAGCCAGGTCCACCTCTCTCCAAAGCTAGAGAGAGAGTAACTGCCTTCTGGCCCTGCAGCTTGTTTATAGGGCCCAGCCTGGCCCTGATTGGCTGCCTCCCAGCCTTTTCTTATTGGCTTTCTGCCCCAGCCCTCTCCAAGGGCTGGCTTTTAACCCTTTCTGAGCTGGAGTGGGGTGACGGCCCTGCTACACTAACATGGAGAGTTCAACAGAAACCATTGACATCTACAGTTTGTTCCTCAGAAACAGAGCAAACTACGCATGGCAGATGCAGAAGAAGACTCAAAGATTTCAAACCAACCATAGCTGGTCATTACAACTAATGGATGGCCAAATGATCAAGCTGTTATGCTTTTGGGTCATGTAATTAGAAAATCAGTACTGTTTAGAGACACTTAGACCGATCTCTAGTGAACCTCAAAGACAGCCTGATAGTGTAAGTATTGTAAATGTTAGGAATGTAGAACTTAAAGGGGGAGGTGTAATGGAATGCTAAACTATTATACTGTTCAGACACTAGGAAGCACAGTCTATAAAAATCACTTTTTTTAAATGAACCTCAGCCATACCTGGAAGACCATTACAAAATCTTATGATAAACACATCTGGTGTGTATAAGCAAGCTCTAGCCAGTCCATAGCTGGAACAGGAACATGACATGTTCTCAAATGAACTCAGACAGAAAAATGATAAAAGACAAAACACGCCACACCACCTGCAGGTGAACACTTTTCACGAAGTGATCACTCTATATCTGACCTCTCAGACCTGGTCCCTTGAAATATGTTTTAACTACAGGAACTCCTCACTTAATGTTGTAGTTATGTTCCTGAAAAATGCGACTTTAAGCAAAACGATGTTAAGCAAATCCAATTTCCCCATAAGAATTAATGTAAATGGGGAGGTTAGGTTCCAGGAAAAAAAATTTCACCAGACAAAAGACTATATAAACAATTGAATACTGGTACACAGCAATGATGATTGTGAAGCTTGGTTGAGGTGGTGAAGTCAGAGGGTGGGATATTTCCCAGGGAATGCCTTACTGCTAAATGATGAACTAGCAATTGGCTGAGCCCTCAAGGGTTAACTCTCACACTCTACAAGGCAGCAGGAAAGGAAGGAGGCCAGACAGAGACACACACACACTGTGTGTGTGTGTGTGTGTGTGTGTGTGTGTGTGTGTGTGTGTGTGTGTGTGTGTGAGAGAGAGAGAGAGAGAGAGAGACAGAGACAGAGACAGAGACAGAGAGAGATATTATGTGCATTTCCCCTTTAAGTACACTGCCTTGTTAATTAGATCAGCAAGCTGAGACCAGGAAGCTCTCTCCAGGATTGTTGTGTCCCCCCCCTGCTCTATGGGGTAAGCGGGGTGCAGGAGAGAGGGGGACACCCTGACATTAGTTCCCCTCTTCCCCACCACACCTCCTCCCCTTGCACAGCAAGCAGGAGGCTTGGGGAGCAGCTCCAAGGCAGAGGGCAGGAGTAGCACATGGCAGTAGGGGGAGGGACAGCTGAACTGCTGGCAATTGATAGCCTGCTGGGCAGCTGCTGCACAGGGAACTTAGGGGAGCAGGGAGCTGATAGGGGGAGCTGCCGGTCCACCCTGGTTCCAAGCCCCCACCAGCTAGCTCCAACGGGCTGCTCTTCCTGCAAGCAGTGGACAAAGCAGGCGGCTGCCAAACGACGTTAGAAGGGAGCATTGCACAACTTTAAACGAGCATGTTCCCTAATTGATCAGCAACGTAACAACGAAACAACGTTAACCGGGACGACTTTCAGTGAGGAGTTCCTGTACTTATGCTAAACATCTGTTCCACCTTGTACTTAGCTGTGACACTCTGAGTACATTTCCCTCTCTGAGTACATTATTGTGGATTTTTGGATTTATTATTTTCTGATTTTGTTTTTTCCATTAAAAAAAATTATTGCATCTCTTTTGGTCCCAGGACCGTGGCCGGGGAGAGAGAGCTCCTCTGGTCCTGGGACCGTGGCTGGGGAGAGAGAGCTCCTCTGGCACCGGGACTGCAGCAAGGAGACATGTTTATTTTTGTATAGTGCTGGGTTGGTTTGTTATTGTTTTTTTAAGCACTGAATTCCATGTTATTGTTTTGATTCTGCGATTCCATCCACGTTCTTGTTAATGCAGATTTCGTCGGGCCCTACCTCAACCATCTTGTCTCTCTAATATCTTGGAACCAACAGAGCTACAAAAATACTGCATACAACAATGAAGAAATATAAGAATTTTCTCATCCATGACCTAGTATTGCTTCATAACCACTGATGATTTGGGGCAAATTATTTCTTCTCACAAATCCTTGTGTCTCATGAAAACTATTTGTGACTCAGCTGTTTCCTGTGTAGATCTGCTTGAAGTGAAGCAGAAGCATATGGGAAAGATATTTGTGCTGGAAGTGGTAGAGCCACTTTATCATCAGTTCTCCTAACTTTGGGTCAGGAGCGATATGAAAATCACTTTTCCTTTTCTGAACAACTGAACTATTTGCTGTGAATCATGCTGTCTGGTGTTTGTGACACTGTATTTTCTGACTCAGTGCCTGCTGATCCCGTGACCCTCCAATCTCTCCGCTGTGCTGTGAAATTCGTTTTCAGTTTTATATCATGATGTGTGGAAGTAAACTCAAGGAAGTTTTGCTCTTAATTTATAAAATGACTTTCATCTCCCAGTATTGCAACCAACCAGCCAAAGATCATTCCTGACAGATGGTCTTATTTAATTTTTAGGAGGGCTTTTTAATTTTGGGTACAGTCACAATATTCAGTAACACTCAGACAGTGATAACAGAGCCAATGAAAAACAATAAATTACAGCCAAGGGTGCAAGGATGGTGCCTATTTCTGTTATACAAATTGGAGGGAAAGGAGGATTGGGTGGGGTGTTTTTTTTGTGTGTGTTCCTCTGGAGCTATTACCAATCCATTTTAGAAACTGGTACTGAATATTGGAATCTAAAAGTAGGAATGTGCAGAAAGGTTCAGAACTAGAGGAACACTTTTCTGTCCTCTAGTATTTAAAGAGCAATGGCCAACATTATCAGATCTGGGTGCCTAAAGTTAAGAAGCTAAATCCATAGATTTTAAAACATCCAAATTTGAAAATTTTATCCCATGTGTCCCAATATTTTTTATTTGGTCATAACTGGAGCTGTAATTATAGTTTTTAGCCAGTGGTGCTCTGCCTGAGACATACTACAGTTATGCCTAAGCTTCTATCTGCTACAAAAATAGAACAGAAAGGAATGAACAAAGCAGGCATTCACAATGGGGACTGACTCCCCTTCCAAGTCTGCCAACTGGCAGCTGCTCAGAACAGCGCACTCACTGCAATTGTTCCCCCTGTCTGCCACCAGTATCACCCTCCAAGCCATACCTGATCCAATTCCTGTTCCTTTGCACAACAGGTACCTGACACCCCTCTCTCCACTTGTACCCTCTGCTATTTCCCCATTACCCAAAGCATCTATATATCATGAGCCAGGGCAGCAAAATCATGAGATTGGCTTAAAAATCAGGAGGATTTTTTAAGTTTCCTTTGCCTTCTGGTGTTTGAGCCTTTAGGGGCAGGGCTGGCCTTACCATGAGGTGAACTGAGGCAGTTGACTGTGAGGGCACCACTAGGACCCAGAGTGTAGAAAATTGTCTGCTGCTGGTGCATATGTATTCTCTCTGCTCTAGATGCACAGAGATGGTGGAGTGCTGTGCTGGAGGAAGGAGGGCACAAGAGACATAACAGGCAGGCAGGAGAAAAGGTGAGAGGGAAAAACAGAAAGAAGCAGGGGTTGCAGGGAGAGAGAGGAGGAGGAGCCTCTTATGTACCTCTCTAGCACCCCCAGGAACCTGGACTGATTAACACCAACTTCTCAGGGAGCTTCCTGTTTCCTGCTGCTTCCCTGAACCCACTTGAGGAGAACAGGCAGTCAACTGAAGTAGTAGGATCCATTAGGCCCTTAAGACGCTGATATTTTCCCTCACTCAGGCTCTGCTACCAGCCTGCTTATTTGTCCCCTTCAATTGAGTGTTAAGAGCCGCTATAGCTGGCACAGAACAGCAGTCATGAGAGAAAGAAGAAAACACCCCTCTGGGGCAGTATTCAGAAAAAGAAAGAAAACACTTTTCTATCTAAGCAGGAAGGAGCTCTCCTGAGATACATAGACACAAATGTTCACAGTGAGCCTTCAGGCCCCAGTGAGGATGCGAGTGGTGAGGAGATGCCTGATCTTCCAGTTAGTCAGAGTGCAGGTGACCTGGAAGCTACTGCAGCATCCATATCTCCATCTCAAATGGATGTAGCCATGCACATTCCTGAAGAAAAGTGTAGATCAGAGAAGAGTGTGGTGGAGACGCAAGAAACAGCTACTGCTGATTTTAGTTCCTTAAGTCTAGATGATCCAGGACTGTGGACCCACTTGAGCAGTAGCCTGAGGGACTTCCTTGTACTGCATGGGCCACAGCAAGTGAAAAACTTCATGTTCCCCAAAGACAATGAAAATAGAAGTTTCTATCCAACACATTACTGGTGTGAAAATGGTGACAAAGTGGAGAGGCCATGCCTTAATACCCAGAATGCTGCATACTGTTTTTGTTGCAAACTCTTCCAGTCTAATGTTCCAGTCACATTGGGTTCTACAGGAACAAAGAACTGGAAAAATCTGGCTAGAAATCTGGCATGCCATGAGAAGGCAGCAAATCACCAGAGAGCATTCCATAGGTGGAAAGAGCTTGAGATGAGACTACGGTTAAAGGCCACCATTGATGATCAGCATCAAGAGACGATTGCATCAGAGTCTCTTTACTGGCAAAATGTTCTGAAAAGGCTCATTGCCATTGTGAGAATGCTTGCTACCCAAAACCTAGCACTGCGTGGCACTTCAGATCAGCTGTATGTGCCAACCAATGGAAACTTCCTTAAAACTGTGGAGCTGATGGCTGAGTTTGATGCTGTACTCCAGGAACATCCAAAAAGAGTCACCACCCAGGAAAGGTACACACACCACCACACTACCTTGGAAAAACAATTCAAAATGAGATCATACAGTTACTGGCAACAAAAGTCAAACAGAAGATTGTGGCAGATCTGAAGTCAGCAAGATATTACTATGTTATTCTGGACTGCACACCTGACATCAGCCATACGGAACAAACGACTTTAATGGTGCGTTTTGTAACAACAACACAACCTAGTGAAAATGTCCCTGCAATGGTGTTGGTCAGAGAGCATTTTATAGAATGTATTGACATTGATGATACTATAGGAGCTGGTATGACAAATGTGCTTCTTGAAAAGCTGGAAGATACGGGAATTGCGATAGCTGACATGAGAGGTCAGGGCTACGATTATGGTGCCAACATGAGAGGAAAGAACAGAGGAGTGCAGACACGGATCTGAGAGTTAAACCCTTGAGCTTTTTTTGTCCCATGCAGTTCTCATTCATTGAACTTGGTGGTCAGTGATGCAGCATCAGCTTCTAGTGAGGCTGCTGAATTTTTAAATGTAATTCAAAGCATCATCTGGGAACATCCTCTCTGACACTGAAACCACTGAGTGCCACATGACGGGAATGTCGAGTGGAGGCAATAAAGTCTATCAAACACCAAATTGGGAAGATAGATGATGCCATAGTTGCCATTATGGAGGATAATGCTATGACAGGAACTGTTCGTGGGAGAACAGTGGCGGAGGGAAATGGAATCACCAGAAACATACATAACTTCAAATTTCTGTGTGGCTTAGTGTTGTGGCATGACATACTGTTTGAAATACATGTTGTAAGCAAGAGACTCCAAGGTGTTGACCTTGATATATCTGGAGCAATGGAACAACTGGACAAAGCAAAGTCATACTTACAGTTTTACTGGTCAGATGAGGGATTTCCAAACATTCTGAAGAGTGCACAGAAGTTGGTAGAGGAACTTCACACTGAAGCTATCTTCCCACCCATTCAAGAATACAAGAGTCACCGAAGAAGACGACATTTTGATTACGAGGCACAGGATAATCCCATAAGACACCCCAAACAACAATTCAAAATTGAATTTTTTAACCAAGTACTAGATTGTGAAATACAGTCAGTTGAAGAACGTTTCATGCAGCTCAAGGAACACAGCAGTATATGGGGGATGTTGTATGATATTCCAAAACTCCTCACTACACCTGAAGAAGACCTACATCAGCAATGCAGGACACTAGAGAGAGTGTTGACACATGATGACATGCGCGATATTGATGCAAGTGATTTAGGTGATGAACTGAAAGCCCTTTCAAGATACATTTCAGCAGGATCAACTCCAAAGGCTGTTCTGGAATATATGTGCACAAATAAGATGACCACCCTCTTTCCAAATGCTTTTGTTGCTCTGCGCCTACTTCTAACACTTCCTGTAACAGTTGCCAGTGGAGAACGCAGCTTCTCCAAGCTGAAGTTAATAAAAACACATCAACGCTCCACAATGACATAGGAGAGGCTGGTCGGCCTTGCAACCACCTCAACAGAGCATGAGCTGGCCCAGACTGTGGACTTTCAGGAAGCAGTTCAAATCTTTGCAACCAAGAAGGCATGGAAAGCACCACTTTGATTATTCAAACAGATAAAAATGCCAGTGTTTACTATACAGACAAGAAAAGTTACATTTGCTGTTCAGGCATTCAAAAATTTTAAGTAACACTTAACTTTCAAACAAGCCATTTTAAGTTGCTAGTTCTCCTTTATTGGGGTAGGTAGCAGAGCAGTACCATGAGAGGAGTAGAACAGGAAGAAGGCAGAATTGAGACCTTTCAAAGTTTTGGCCCAAGCAAGGGGGCATGGGAGCATCATTTGAGCTACCCGCCTCAGGTGCCAAAATTTGTGGGCCGGCCCTGCTTTAGGGTGTACTCAGGTCACATTTCCAAGCTTTCCTCTGCAACTAGAAGGGCTAGAAAACCACTTCAAAATAAAAAATGAGAGTTGAGATTCTCATTTAATCTATTGATCCCAGGAGCTAGGTGTAACAGACAGACCCAGGCAAGTATATCACCCCTCTGTCTGACCATCTTCTCAATATTTCACAAAAGGAGGGTTGTGTGTGGTCTCTGCTGAAAGCTAAGAACTAGCTAACTGTTGTTATTACAAGATGTTCGTGGACATCCATGGAGACAGCCTGTGTTCACTAGACTAGACGCAGATGTTTACTAGACTGGACTAGATGCAGGCTGCAGATTTACATTGATAAATAAACTCCTGAAGAGGTCTCAGAAGGAGAAAGAGGGGGCTAGGCTAAGTGACAACAACTTGTGATTTTATAAGAGCAGAAGAAATGTCCCAAGCAGTTATCCATTGCAGGAGGAGACTATCAGCAGGGGGAATCTCATGAAAAGTGGGTCCCTCTGAATTGGACAAATGCTACAAGAACACATCAATGGGTGAAACATACCTTATTAGACAGGAAAGTAACTTGTTAATAAGGATAAGCTATATATGGCATTTACATTTGTAGCTATAATCTAATGCTTCCAAATCCTTACACTTGCTTTTGTTTGACTCTTTATCTCAAGCTCTGTTAAATACACTTCAGTTTGGTTCTATTAGAAACCTAAGTGCCTTGTGCTAAGGAAAGTGAAACCAGTGAACTGGAGTTCACCGTTTCTACAGAGGCAGCAGGTCAGTGTATATTGCAGGTGCCCAGAAGATAGGGGACTGAGCACTCAAGTGTAACAAGGTGTGTGGGGGGGTGTAATTTGCTAGCCTGAAGAGGGAAGAAGTGGGGCTTGCAGAGCCCGGAGTGGAGTCTCTATCCCATCTCTATGCACTGCCCCACACAAACCACTTCCCTCCTCACTGTCCCCCAAAACTCCTCTCCCACCAGCTGTTCTTTCCCTGTGGCTGGATAAAGAAAGCAAGAGTAAATCACTGCTGGCATTAATACCTGGTACTCATCCCTCTGCAGATGGTGACCAGGTTTTGTGGGGGTTCTCTGCACAGACATGAATTTCACCCTAACTCAGTTGTCTTTCTCCTCTACCCAGAGACGGTAAGACTTAGCACATCTCTTACTGCTACTGTTTTATGCCATTAATTGTTCGATATTTTGAAAGAAGGGACCAAATAGTGACATTTGCTAATTGCCTCATCTTGGAAATGTTTTCAGATAATGCATCCTAGATAGTGGAGAAAATACTTTCAATGCAAAGTAGAGCTGGACCAATAGTTCTTGATAGAACATTATTCATAACTGCATGTGCCAACAAAATAAAAAGCTTTCGTCTCTATAGCTACCAAAAAGTAGTGGAAATGTATGACTCAGTAAAAGTGACTCAAAGCTGGGACTTAAACGGGTTAATAGCTTTCTTTTAAAAGTCAGCTTTTAAATTGAGATCTATTTTGTTTGTCCTCTCTGACTCTCCGTTTACTCCACAATTTATGCAGGATTAGCAAAGCAGAAGTGTAGCACATTATATATTTAAAGTTTTAAAAGTAAACACATAAAATGGACAATAAGTATTAGTTAAATGCCTTTATGATTAATTCATAAAACGATTCCCACTAAACCCTTTAATTCTTAACTAAGAGTAAACGGCAAGTGTAACCAGGATAGCAGACTCCTGGATGTAGGACTACTTTCATGAGTCACCCCATTATCAGGTGCCTGAACCCTGCACAAAGGTACAGTGTAAATCACTGCTGAGTCACCATAGTAGTTTGGCTTAGTTACTTTCAAGCAAAATATAACGGCAATTGGATCCTCTCCCAGAGGCTAAATGTCTGGCACAGGCAACTCTTAGGAACAGCTAAGCTTGGGGAGAAAGTTTAAGCAGTAATGTGTGTTGTGCTATTATTTAATTTCCCTTTAATATCGAACCCATGGAAGGGGTGTGAGTTTGGTCTTCACACATTGTGAGTATACTCTGTTTGGAGCTGAGTACATAAATACACCAATAAAATAAATCCACAATTTACAAGTTTGTAAAACTAGAAACACTGGCTGGAGAATAGGCAAATAACCCTAATTATTATCATCTTCATTTTACAAGGAAGGAAATTTAGACACAAAGGGATGAAGTCTCTTGCCCAAGGTCAAGCAGAAGGTAAATGGTAAAACAGGGAACAGAACTCAAGTCTCTTGATCCCCAGTCCAATACTCTGTTCAATGGACTGGGACTTCTCAAAGTTTTTAACATCAGTCCAACTTTTATCAAACAGTCGATCTCAGCCACATCTTTACAAATGCAGGAGATAATACACATACATAACCAACTTTCAACAAAATACTTGGATATGAAAGTACTATGCGCAGAGCTCATAGTGTCCCTTATATTTAGGTTGCTTAACATTTTTCATTATAAAAGATTCTTACGGTCTTTTTATGATCATCTCTAACACCTCAGTTGTTTACAGCAGACCTCTGAAATTCAATAGGAAGAAAGCCCTCAGGTTAGGGTTGCCAACCCTCCAGAATTGTCCTGGAGTCTCCAAGAATTAAAGGTTAATCTTTAATTAAAGATTATGTCGTGATGAAACCTCCAGGAATAAGTCCAACCAAAATTGGCAACCCTAGGGTTAAAGCAGTGCTTTTTCCTTTGAAAATTTCAGTCAGATTTAGCCAAGTTATAAACCATTGAAAATTGCCATTTCCCTTCTGTTACTTGTGTCAACAACATTTTGGCAGCACATCAAAACAATAACTGAACACAAACATTCTAATCAATTGCTGCAGCATAACTGAAGCGGGGCAAAGGACTGAGCCAGGTTCTCCCGCAAACCCCCTCGCTCACTCTAGAATCAGTATATGGACCCACTTCCTCCATCCCATCTGGGTGCACCGCATGTGTGATTATGTAATTAAGACTGTACCAGAATGCATATGCAATAGGGAGCAGAATTCAGGTTGGACAGGCAACCTGAATTCTGGCATTTCCTAACGTTTGCAGTGCTAGACTTTGCCACATAAATAATGTTCTTTAATGTGGTTTTCAAAAATGTAATACAGCTCTAATAGCTTTACCTGGACGTATTTCAGTGAGACGGAGAAGCTTGTTTCACTGTGCAAAGCGTATCCCGATGCAGAAAGGCTGCCCAAACTGCGACTGAGGGTGATCTCTGTGGGACACAGTGGAAATGGAATAAAAGCTCAAGGAGAGCCCATTTCCCTTTGAGCTCCAGTTCCCTCAGGCTGTCCTCAGCCCATTTGCCTGTAAGCCACAGTCTCTCTGTTCTGTCCCTCTCACCTTGCTGCTGGCAAGGCCCTGACATTGCTGCTTGTTCATCCACTCAACAGAGACATACACTGGCTCGGCAGCAGCTGGGGGAGCATGGGAATGATGGCATTTCTGCCCTCAGTGCCAGAACTCCAACAGGCCACGTTTTGTCATTAGAAGGAAATGCTGATTGGTCCCTTGCTGTGATGGAAGCCTATGAGGAGGCTGGAACTGGAGCTGGAGTAACCACACAAAAAAATTAACGGAAAATGCCTTCCAATGAGTCACATTTTCTTAATTTTAATATTGTAATTACAATAAGACGACAACTTTCAGAGCCCAGGCAGACACTGTCCAGGCCCCATCAGTGTGGCCCCCTTGTTTGAAAGAGCCTGCACTGGACTACATAGTAAATCACTTAGAATTTCCTTCTTAAGTACAGCCTGATAAGATAGTACCAGGGTCAGAGGGTGTCATGCAGCTAAGCTTAGCTAGCCTGAAGCAGGACAAACTTGTCCTTTGGAATAATAGAACCTGTTCTCAGGTCGTTATCTCTGGAAAAATCTGTTTAATTTCAACTCCCTTGACAAATTGTCCACTAGTCCTTTTCAGGGTTGTTGAGAGAAATGTCCATCCACACAGTCACCAGCAGCTACTGTGATGTCACCAGGAGTGTGATGGGCTGTATTCCTCACACTGGCCCTGAGAGGGTAAATTAGGCCTTGCAGGCCTAATTAGCCAATTGTGCAACAAGTAGGGGAGCGATGTAGGCATCAAGGAGGCCACTAATTAGAAGCAGGCTCAGCTGGGCGGGAAGGTGAGGGGCATGTATAAAGCCCAGGAGCTGCTAGTAGCAAAGGGGGGCTGCAGGAAAGAAGTCTACAGTCACTCCCTGAGAGGAGGGAGCATGGGCTGGCAAACCAAAGGGGAGCTGAGCCAAGCCGGTTATGTAGGAAGAAGCCCAGGGAAACAGCAGCAAGGACTAGGATAGTACAGGCTTTGACTACATGTTATATGATCCCTGGGCTGGAAGCCAGTATAGAGGGCAGGCCTGGGTACCTCTCCAGCCACTGGGTAGTTGCGCAAGGTGTTGGAGAGGTCAGCTGGACTGCTAGTCCATAAGGACTGCAATTTCCCCAGAAGGGGAGAAACTTAGTGACCTGGCCAGAGGGACAACCCAGAGACCGGAAGCTGCTGCTCCAAGAGAGAGAGAGAGGTTGCAGACAGAAGACGACAGGTAGAAAGACCGCTGAGGAGGGCACAACAGCACCTGGCAGAGCTAATACCAAGGATGGCCAGGAGGTGATGCCATGAGCAGTGAAGGAGCCCAGTCACAAGGAGAAATAAATTAACATCGTCAATTATACAGTAATGAAATTCAGCTGCCAGAAAGAGAAAGCCCTTAATTTGATCTCTCAACATGTGAATTTATTGAAACTCCCTTTTAAACTGCTAAGGTCTGACCCCAGCTTAATTCTAAAACAACACAGATAACAAAACCTCAGTTTAAAGTGCACTGAGGTCCTGTAATTTAGTTTACCTGGCATTGGAATATGGGAAAATATACAGGCTATACTTTTTATTTAATGTTTATCACTTATCCCCTATGTGCATGGTGCTTTACACTGCAAATCAAGTCTGATTCCTGGCCCTAACCTGCTGACAGTTTAAGGCCCTGGCCCTACAGTCAGAAATACATGGATAGGCCTCAGTGCCTGTGTGAATTTCACAAGCCACGGATTTCACAAGCATGGACCCAACTGAAAGTCTGGGACCAACATTGGGGTGAAAAATGAGAACACTGGGTTTGGAAAAGACAAGGATGAGGGTTATGCAGTCACTTGGGAGACTCAACTAACCAAGTAGGTTTGGGAGGAATATTATTTTAATTTAAAATGTATACCAGGGTTGTTTATTTTAACAATTACAGTTTAAGTTACATTTCTCTCTCTCCATTCTCCAGGGGGAAAACTTCTAGTTGATCACGATCGGTGAAAGTGTATTTGTGTGTTTTGATTAACTGAGTTTTCCTAGCTATCCTCAGCATCCTCTCTCTTGCTTGTGCACCCTGCAGATCTCAGCACATTTGTAGTTGTTAAAGAATATGATAAATTGAATTGAATTAAATGCATTTGTCAATTCTTATAAACCATGTGAGGCCTTGGGATTCTCATTTCATGCTTCAATGCCTGCCCCTGCAGGGTTCCAGAAAACAATTAAACTGGTTTAAAAACCTTGTTCTATTTTTGTGCAACTACACTGTTACACATATTTGTGAGCTTCCCACCCAAATAATTTTTGGCTCATAACAAAATTTGAGTATTAGCTATTTATCAGATTATTTTTTAGGAGATGGTCATTCTTATTTGCTGGGAAGAATTCAATTATACAAATATTTTACCAACCACATATTTCATTAACTCCTGGTTTATGGTCAGGTTCTTTCAGAATCCCATTCAAATTTCTTATTGTAATGTTATTTTCAAAGTACAGTATAGATGCAGAATATGATGCCTGTAGAAAGGATGAGTCACTGCACTGCTGTCTCTTGCAATGAGCAATCATAATCCTTTTTTGTAATGTTCCAATACATACAAAAGTAACTCTATCCTCTATAGCAAGATGTTTGCCAAATATAGTTTTAGAAATGTTTTTAATTTACTATACATAAAAATTGAGAAATATCTAATGTATTGATTAAACCCAGTTTTAACCTCATTAGTAGACTGTTTATCATGTATTGAAATGACACAGTTTATATTAAAATTCTGTATACCGGATATTTGTGTAAATATAATTAAGCATTTATATTGCTAAATTTGCCTTTTTTTCATTGCCAGGAAGGTCAATAATTAGTTGAAGCATCTCCATGTCTCTCTGGCCCCAGCACAGAACCCATCTACCGTAGTATCTCTGCACTGTCACTTCATTTACTACTGTCCATTAGCCTATTTAATGTTCATGTGTGGTACAAAGACTCAAGTCTACCAAGCAAATCTAATTCAAGCCTGGTCCCTATGTTTAGGCCTCCCAATCTCACTGATATAAGATATACGGATGGTTTGAAATCTCCTCCAGCTTTGTCCCTAGTACAGATGCCCCACTCACATTTGCCTATCTGGTAAATAGCTTGTATGTTTTTGATTGACTGGGCACAATTAAAACTGAATTTTAGATAGCTCCCTCTGATTAAAATTGTGACCAACGAGGATACTTTCATTATTTTAAGCACTCTGGAGAAGTCTGCCTCAGACACTAGGCGTTCAAAATCTCAAAAAGAAGAACAGGAAGCTCTACAATCCCAACATCCTCTTTGTGTGTGACAAACCCTTAATATATATTAACCAGCCTATGGTATTAAAAAAAGGAAGAGGAGAACTAAATTTCTTAATATAGAAATTAATCCATCAGAAAAATAAGTATTTTAGTATATTAATATACAATGCCAAAAATAAATTCAACCCAAACTCACTAGCTCCACATGGCATAAGTAATATTGTCATTTTTGTTAAACTCAAAATAAGCAAGGCAAACCATTTTTTCCATTTACAATGTTTTTAGTTTAGTGTATGTAATTTAATATAATGCAGGAATATGCCCCAATGTTATTCCAGGCACACACACTGAATGGTGATGTAAACAATGATAAAGGAATATTAAGATTGAATGGTTAAAAGAAGTCTGCAAGTTTCAAAGTTAAAGTTGCCTGTACATCCCTAACTGTCTCTTGTGTTTATACATTATGGTACAGTCTTCAATTCCACCATCACATGCTGTTTGTCAGCTAACACAACGTAATACAATTACAACTCCTCAGGATGCACAGCTCCAGGTGATGCACATCAGAGCAGAACTCTCCCTGCATGCCTTAGGAAGGGCACAGGATCCCTCTCTCAACTGCTGCACACTCTGTTAGATTCAAATAGGCTGAGGCACAGGCACATCAGTGTCTCTTGTTGTATCCTATTGAAAAGCAGCCTAATCTGCAGCCTGCAATGTATTGTTGCCTTTAGAGGCAAGAGAGCAGTGGGAGCAATGAAAGAGGGCTGCGTCTTGGAACAAATCACTATGGATGCCCAAGGGGTTAATGAAGCATATCTGGGTAACTGCAGAACTACTAATGTGAGCAAGAATGGGATTTCCAACTCTAGTACTCCTTCGTAAGTCAGCAGCTGAACTAGGTGCCAGCCAGAGGAGCTTAGTTCTCTTCTATACAAACACTCTCCAGTTGCCTCACTGTCCTCTGCACTTCTCCATATATGGTCTCGTACATCCCCGCAAGCTCTGTCTTTCAAAGTTCCCTGCCTCCTAGGGTCTCAGAAGGGAGACACTAGATGTTCCTCTATAGGTGTTCCTCTGCGCCTTAGGAGATATTACTTAACATGACTGCCAAGTATTTAAAGAATTTATGAAAGGATCCCAAAGCTTCTAAGATTTACAGACTTCCCAGATCTTTTCAGAATGCAGAACGCAACAAGCCAACTTGATTATTACATTACCATTTTCTGTTATTGGTGTGGACAGCATGACCCATTTCTTTGTACAGAGCTATCATTGAGTTGTGAAGCACCCAAATAGATTCAGGAACCTTCCGTAATCAAACACACAGCAACAAGGCAATGCTCTGTCATGTGTATTTCCAGTGCACTGTTTTTAGAGTATGATCTGCACTATCAGTTCAGTTAACAAGGCACATCTCTTAGTACAGGTGAGTCATCAAAGTATCCAAAAAGATTAAATATTTCACAGTTTCCGGAATCTGAAAGCCATAGTCAATTCAAAGAGGTCCACCCAAAGCAATATCAAAAGCAGACAAAATCTATTTAATAGGAAATAAAAGTAGCTTCCTGCTTACATCCATACAAGCATAAATTTGAAGTGCATCAGCACTGTTGGAATGCCATCCAATACCATCTTCTTATAAACTTATATTTAACACACACAGTGATAAATCCCTAGACATTGAATATGCTTTTTTTTTCCACTAGAAATTTTCTATTTCTTATCTAGTATATTCTCTCCTGTTTCTCATTCCAAGTAACATCTACTCTGGGATAAAGAATCTGGAAGTTTTGTTCAAAGCAATTTATGGGTACTTGAAGAAATGTTTATAGTCTCCCTATATGTCAATCTAACAGAACTCCATGGTCATTTATATAAACATCAAAATATAGGAATGACCATACTGGGTCAGACCAAAGGTCCATCTAGCCCAGTATCCTGTCTTCCAACAGTGGCCAATGCTAGGTGCACCAGAGGGAATGAACAGAACAGGTAATCATCAAGTGATCCATCCTGTCGCCCATTCCCAGCTTCTGGCAAACCAAGGCTAGGGACACCCTCCCTGCCCATCCTGGCTAATAGCCATTGATGGACCTATCCTCAGTGAATTTATCCAGTTCTTTTTTGAACCCTGTTATAGCCTTGGCCTTCACAACATCCTCTGGCAAAGAGTTCCACAGGTTGACTGTGTGTTGTGTGCAGAAATACTTCCTTTTGTTTGTTTTAAACCTGCTGCCTATTAATTTAATTTAGTGACCCCTAGTTCTTGTGTTATGAGAAGGAGTAAATAGCACTTCCTTATTTACTTTCTTCACACCAGTCATGATTTTATAGACCTCTATCATATTCCCACTTAGTCGTCTCTTTTCCAAGCTGAAAAGTTTCAGTCTTTTTAATCTCTCCTCATACGGAAGCCATTCCATACCCCTAATCATTTTTGTTGCCCTTTTCTGAACCTTTTCCAATTCCAAAATATCTTTTTTGAGATGGGGCGACCACATCTGCATGCAGTCTTCAAGATGTGGGTGTACCATGAATTTATATAGAAGCAGTATATTTTCTGTCTTCTCATATATCCCTTTCCTAATGATTCCCAACATTCTGTTAGCTTTGACTGCCGCTACACATTGGGTGGATGTTTTCAGAGAACTATCCACAATGACTCCAAGATCTCTTTCTTGAGTGGTAACAGCTAATTTAGACCCCATCATTCTATATGTATAGTTGGGATTATGTTTTTCAATGTGCATTACTTTATCGAAAATTATAAATTCCACTCTTGAGCAGAAGAATGGTAACTAGATGCAAACACACACAAAAAAACCTTTTAAAAGTGAAATAATATTTCCACATTAGAGTGTTTGTTCAATAAAACAGGAACAAATAAGATTATACAGGTAACATTCATATCCCAAGCTTCCATTCTAGACTATTTATTGCCTTTGACTATTAGCTTTGTCAGCAGTTTGCCAAAAAGTACATAATTGTTTTCCATTTATTAACAAAATATCTGGATTTAATGGAGATTAAAGAAAGGGATTTTCTTAGTACAGTGGTCCTCAAATTGTGGGGCTCACCCCTCCAGGGAGGTGCAGAGGAACGTTTGGGGGTGCGGCAGGCAGGGCTGGCTTTAGCGGGTGCGGGGCCCCACGTGAATAACGGCGGCAGGGCACCACCGCCGATCGGCGGAGCAAAAAACAAAACAAAACAAAAAATGCCAGAGTGGGGCCCCACAGAGCCGGGGCCCCTCGGGCACGGGGCCTGATTCCAGGGAATCGGCGGAATCGGCTTAAAGCCAGGGCCCGGACCAGCCCCCACGGAGGGCAGGAAGTGAATGCCACCCAGTCCCGCTCTGCCCCCAGCTCTGCTCTGCCCCCGCCCCCAGCAGACCACCTGCCCCCAGCCTCAGCCCTGCCCCCAGCTCTGGCCATTGTCTGTGGCCCAGCCCTGCAGCTCTGGTCCCTGTCTGTAGCCCCATTGCCGACCACAGCCTCGCTCCCAGCCCCACCTCCTGACCGTGGCTCCTGGGGGGAAAGAGGGGCAGCACGCAGGCAGATTATATTAAGGTTAAGGGGGTCGCAACTTTAAAAGTTTGGGGACATTGTATTAGTATGTAATATACTCAGTTGAGTAAAAGATTTGCACCATATCAGCCATGCCTACATTTATATACACTCTCATTTGCCAGCTATAATTTGCAGATGTTGCACACTGAGGTGTGCACAATACAGTAGAAGTGGAGATTCTGTTACTTTGACAGACATTCAAAAACTATGCTGATAAGGGCTAGATAAGACTATAAGAGCTGCCATACTGGGTCAGACCCTGGTTCATCTTGCTCAGTACCCTGTTTCTGATCATGGCCTGTACTATTTCTTTAGGGGGAGTGAACAGTTATGGAGTGATCTACCCCATCTTCTACTTCTGCCTTCTGGTAGTCAGAGGTTTAGGGTTGTCCCAAGCATGGGGCAGAGTCCCTGACCATCTGGTTAATAGCCATTGATGGACCTATCCTCCATGAACTTATCCCATTTTTATTAGAAGCCAGTTATACTTTTGGCCATCACAACAAACCATGGCAAGAACTGACACAGGTTAGTTGTGCGCTGTGTGAAAAAAGTACTTCCTCTTTTTTGTATTAAATCTGCTGCCTATTAATTTCTCCAGGTGATCCCTAGTTTTTGCATTGTGTGGAAGGGTAAATACACTTCTCTATTTACTTTTTCCATGCCATTCATGATTTTATAGACCTCTGTCATATCCCCCTCTTTCTCATCTCTTTTCTAAGCTGAACAGCCCTACTCTTTTTAGTCTCTCCTCGTATGGAAGCCAGTACAACAGGTGAGAGGGATCTCCTTACAAAACCAGAAAATAAATGTCTAGAAACATATTACAAGGTGTGATGAGGACTGGCTAAGGTTGGACAACAGATTGTCCAAAGAGGAAATGGAGGCAGGTTAGCTCGTCCTCATAGAGGGTCTGGTGCACAAATGTGCTCCATATACCTGTTTAGCAGTTGTTGAAAGGGGTGCCTCTCTCACCCCCTGGAGCACCAGTGGAGGCATTGAAAGTTCCTCCTGACACTGGTACTCCCCAAGTGTACTTCCCAGCTTCTCGCCAGCCTGGCCTAACCTGAGAGGCTGAACTGAACTCCAAGCACACTTGTTCTTGTGGTTCTAACGGTTGGGCAACTCGGTTACCCTGTTTCTACCTAATCTGCAAGACTGATAGAATGCCACTACCACTCAGTAGCCCTCAATATTAAACAAAAGAGAGCAAGAGAGCACTGGATTCAAAAAAGTATTCAAAAAAGTACTGAGCTAGGTGTAGCTGTTGATTCCTTCTGTGCGTTTCCATCTCAGATATTTCAGTAACACTATATGTTTCATATATGTACCACTTGTGGAACCACAGTACAGTTATGTTCTTACAAGTACTAGTATTAATTAGAATATTAAATTATATAGAAGACACTCAACTGCATCAAAGGTGCAATGCGCATAAAGCTGTTTTAAGGTCATTGTCAGAGTACATTTCAGAAAAGGACATAGAAAGGTCAAAGGGAGAAACAACTCCAGATGGCAATTTACCTTTGTGACTGATACAGACCAGAAGTGTGATCTAATTAATTTCCCCCAGGCAATTAAAGAATGGAAAATAAATTCTTCCTGTCTGGTTTACTGTGGGCATTTTCAGTTAGTACTTCACCTGTGATATTCAGAGGTACATCAGTAAATGAAAATTGATCTCTCAACCCTACCCTTAAAAAATGCTAAACCCTTCCCTGCTCAATTAAAAACCCTTTAGTAGCACTATTGTAGGCAGCAGTTTAGGATCATTATGTAGAATATAAAAGTATCTTTTTATAAAGGCAGCTACATAAAAAATGTCATTTACCTGCAGGCAAATATAAAATAGGCCTATTTAATAGAATACTTTTCAAAAAGGCAAAACAAGAATCAACACAGCTTTAAAATAATTTGGTAAATTTACACACAAGCCACTTAAAGTTATAGATCATGATTCTCCAGTTTGGCCAAGCTATGCTCATCACAGGCCCCAATGTGGGTTGAGGCCAAGGTGGCTTTAGGTCATCTTTGCGCTCCCCATATTTTAGGGCCATTTGGGGGCTAGTTCATCCCCAGTACAGGTTAGTGCACTTACAGGGCTGATCTAACTGGTGCTTGGCTGCTCTCAGCCCCAAAGGGCTTTCTAGAAGTCAAAAATAGCTGGAGCACAAAAGTGTTTGCCCCATTTCCATTGCCCCTGTCATAACCCCTTGTGCTGGGGGCTGCAAGAGGGAGCAGTAAAGAGTTGTTTTGCTGTCTGTATGTTGTGCAGGGAATTCACTTCCACCATGAGTATTCCTTGGGGATTGAATTCAGCTAGTTTATGGGCACTCTACACTGTCAGGGAAGTGTAAAGTGCCCTTATAAGAGCTACTGATTGGGCCCACTACTTTCATTGAAACACAAATTGAGTATAAGATTTGGCTTTTGTTATTTAGACTAAGCAACTAGTGCTTGGATAGATTATTTTCATCAGGCATACATTATTTATCTGCTCTAGCGTATTTGTATATATTCCATTCCAAATTACAAAAAGGCTCTATGCGAACTAATGATAAATCTCCCCAGTGATATACCTAAGTACAACAAATAGTCCCAAAAATATTAAATTATTCAACTTGATGTGCTTCAGAGGCATTACTTTAGGCAAAATACAGCTAGACGCTAAATGGTTTTATTTAATCCATTCTCCATTCAAGCACAGTTCATTTTGGTGAACAAACAAAAGAAACTTCCCTTTCCTTTTGGTCTCTGCTGAGATGTAAAACTAATTTATATAAGCTAATGGAGCTATATCTCCCTAGTTTCCTTCAATTCAAACTCTGCAAATAAGTGTTTCTCAAAAGATAGGGAATTATAATCGAAGACAAGAAACACAGCGCAAGGTGACTGTCATGACCATAGCATATCATTGATTCAGCTAAGATGGGACCTCCATGGACACTGCAGCTCTCACAGCTGCTCCCCCTATGCTGAAGAGGAAGAACCGCTACTACAACAACCATATCAAGCCCCTCTATCATCTCTTTCTGAAAGGTAGAGTCAATGAGGACTGCCCAGAGATCCTGGACAGGCTAACACAGTCAGTTTCTTCCTCGGCTGACAAAAGGCATTTTAAAAGAGCATTGTTCTGAAATTACTGAGCAATCCCACACTTATTACTTTAAATTTCAGAGGCCAGCCAGAAGAAGAAAGAAAGAGGTCATGACATTCAAATATCTGTAGAAAAGGGACAGATTGTTTGAGGGATGTGGGAGGAAGTAGATTACAGCCATCTATGAGTCTCCAGATGTTGGAAGCTCCCCAAGGGCAATCTGAGTTGAAGAGCTCCCACGACAGCAGTGTAAGTGGCACGCATTACAGTAGAACCTCAGAGTTACGAACTGACCGGTCAACCGCACACCTCATTTGGAACCGGAAGGCAGCAGGAGAGACCCAAAACCAGCAAGTACAGTACAGTGTTAAATGTAAACTAGTACAAAAAATAAAGGGAAGGTTTAAAAAAAGATTTGACAAATTAAGGAAGCTGTTTTTGTACTTGTCTCATTTAAATTAAGATGGTTAAAAGCGGCATTTTTCTTCTGCACAGTAATGTAAAGCTGTGTTAAGTCAATGTTCAGTTGTAAACTTTTGAGAGAACAACCATAACGTTTTGTTCAGAGTTATGAACATTTCAGAGTTACAAACAACCTCCAGTCCCAAGGTGTTTGTAACTCTGAGGTTCTCCTGTATATCCACCCCGTTCCAAGATGTAGATCCGCTCCCCCCAATCATCCCCAAATATGTCCTTTTCCTTCCCTACCTTATTTCTTCTCTTTCCAATCTCTCTTTTTGCCTTGTCTAATAATGGTCTGACTTAGTCAGCCAACACCGCATATCTCGTGACAATGCTGTAAGCCTCTGACCAGACAGGCAGCTAAAAGCAATGCCCTAAAGAGCCCAACTCTGGTAAGAGTTTCCCAGGTCATGGAGGAGCTTATCAGACAATGTGCTGTGCCCATGTTTCTCCAACAGCGCGGTTGAAATGAAAGTCAACACGAGAGGGACAGAAGCTGCATTTTCTATCTTTACTGGGAGGGGGGGGGGGGGTATTGTTTTTTTTCTTCCAAGAAACAGGATCACAGGAAACGAGATCAGACTTTAACAACAACGCCAGCCCCAGCCTAGCTCAACTAGCTTCTCTTTTCCCCAAAATGGTGGTTATTGGCATCTTTAATACCCTTTAATGTCAAACAAGTGTTTTTCCTTCTAAAAATTCTCTCCAGCTAAAGGCACAGGGAACAAGAGATGTTAAAATAAAAGCCTTACTTTACTAGTCATTTTAAATGCTTTAGATATTTTCCTTCTTTTCTCTATCTTTAATAAAAGGTTTAAAGAATTTTTAATGACGTATTTGCCACGATACTAAGCAGGCTGGGGTCTCTGTACCTTGTTTACCACTGTTAATGTTGGACAATGATGGGGTTACATTAACACTTTTGACCCATTTATTCCATCTACATTAATACAACAGCACTTAACACTGATATTACACGTTACAACTGATATTAAATGTTTATTATTGTGATTTAAAAATGTGAATCCAGGTTAAAACTTTGTAAACTATCTTAATTCTAGAGTAGAGTACTTTTGTGCCTAATGAACTACACAACCCCACCACACACCCCTTACTAAACACTACATCATTCATAAGAATGAAAGTGAATTCCATACACCAACTGAAGACACTACAGTTCTACCATCAATGTCTAAAATAAACAAAGGCAGCTTGCTATACACAATATAAAAGAATTCAATGGTTTAATTTCTTAGCCATAAAATGTATTTAATCAGTTTGCTTCTGATTAGTCATGTTCAACATCTTTCAGTTTATATATTTGAGTTTCTTAAGTATTTACACATTTCCTCCAAAAAGATCTCATTTTTTGCCAATAAATTTGGTTTCCAACGGTCAAACCACAGAATTACCCAACATCATGAATGTGTGTGATTTTTGTCCCAGATGGAAATTCACTATATTCCACAAATAAATCTCAGAAAAGACCACAATATCCCCTTTTTCTTTTTGGCCACTTTTCTTGGCAGTGACTCTAGCACCAAAAAACATTGCAATTAAATCCTTTCACCGGGTTATAAATGTACAGGTTGAAAAAAAAAGTTACCATTATATAGCAAACAGTATATGACTGGTATGAATCAAATATTCCTGTTATTCAGAAATCTTCAGAATTCCCAATGTTATTCCACTCAAGGCTCTGTGCTGTTTAAACAATGAATACACAGTAATGCAAATCTGAGAAGATGTTATATAAAAATGAAAACCCTAACGATTTATTTCAAAAGGGAATAAAAATTATAACAAATAGAAAAAATAAACTGAGAGAATTGAATATATACAAACCAAAATACCTAAGCTGCTAACTACAGAATGACAAATGAACAAAAAGTTTCTAATCTTCTGAGAGAGGCACTATTGAAATGTTTAGGTATATTGCCATTTTATCATTTGTTTTGATGTTATATCAAATAAAGCAAGAGGTTTTTAATTTAATTTATTCCCATTGATATTTTTCTATTTTGAACTGAATTGACATAAGAGAATTCTTTTCTCCACCAAACCTACCGTCATAAAAAGTCTCTAAGATAACTAATAGAGGATACACTACAGTTTTAGTTTGAAGAAAATGTATCCTGCCGTGGCTCAGATGTCTATTAATATGTCACAAAGTCTTGACCTCTGGGCCACTTGGACCTAATCCTGCCCACAACAGAAGTTCATAGGCAACTAATGAGTGCTTAATGGGCAATGTGAAAAAAGCTGTCGATCAAAAGGCCTGATCTTACAAGGGTCTGGGATAAAATTTTCAAAAGCACCTTCCTGACTTAAAAGCCTAAATCCTACTGACTTCAATGAGCTGTAGGCAGCTAGGCTCCCTCCTCACTTTTGAAAATGGGACTTAGGCATTTATGAAAATTTTTACCCATAATGACGTTCTGGCATCCAACACGCTGCAGGACAGAGCCCTATGTCAACGTCCTGGTAGGCAAATATCCACATCACAAAACCAGCACCAAATTTGACAAATTAATAGGCATCATTTCACAAAGTCCTAAAAGTAAGGCTAAGGACTTAATTGTGAACAGAGACTCAATTACCCTCCCAGCCCTGGAAGTGGTCCCTCTGGAAGAATCTGAAGTACTCTGTTGGAGTGCTAGGAGGAAGCTTGCACTACTGCAACACGTTCTGTACCTGTTCTATGGATAATGGAACTCAATGTGTGAAAGTTGATGGTTTAACAGTCACACACACACACACACACACACACACACACACACACACACACTCTGCAATAATATAAAAAGAGCATACCTTGGAATTGATAAAACCTCACAGGCCATCATTCTCTCACTGGAAACTTCCTTTCATTATGTAAAAAGGGCTCCACGCACATTGAAGTGAGGAAAATATGAAGGAACGACTAATACCTGTAACAGTGAAAGCCTGAAAAGCTACTCGGGCATCAAGCAGAACTTTTGTACCTAACTGCCTCTGACACCCTCTGCAAGACACTGCACTGCTGATGAGAGGAGATAAGCGAAATTCTCCCTTTATGGCTTCAAGATTCATCTATGGTATAGCCCACTTTGTAAGCAAACAGTAGTATTATGCAATACACAAATCCCAGATTTTCTAAACAATAGAGAGGTTTATTGAGTCACAAAGGACATTGTGTTACTACACAGATCAGATACTAGGGTGTGTGCCAGCTTTAATAATAAAACCTATTAAATGTTGGAACTCCCAACATACCATAAATGTCTAAACATATGTCCCAAATTACTCAAACATTTGCCTTTACATTAATATTTGAAAGGGTGCAAAACATACAATCTGTTCTTTCTAAACAGACAACCAAAAGCCCTTGAACTGCAGCTACAGAGTCTATTTAAATGTATCTATTCCCTTTCACAAAGGAACAAATGTCAACATTCTGGGACCTTCAGAATTGTCCTAGACCTGTTATTCCATTGGCTGACCTTAATGTGATTAACATCAACCTTTATTTTCTTCTCACTGATATCTAATTTTAAACTTATCTTATCCTGAACAAGGCACTTGATGATAATCACATTTGTGTCAGAGATCAGGAAATGTAATACTATAAACAAACGACTTTCCTCTGTGCAGAGGAAAACCCTGTGCTATATGTAAAATGTGGAAACCTTTCAAAAATCCTGAGGTAGCTGTGTCACCACTCTCTTAAAACATTAAAAAGTTTCTGTCTTGAAACTGAAGTCTGTATATTAACTGAGTTGTATGATTAGAGACACATGGAAAATCCTCCTAAAATACAAAGGAATGAATGCACTTTAAAACAAATCTCTGTAATGGATAGGAATAGCTCAGTTAAACTAATTGTGTGTTTTTTCTTTTCTTCCATTTACTGAACACAGATTTTCTCTGAAAGTGTCCTCTTCAGATCCATGTTCTTGGGTCTCAGATTATACTGCTTGATTTCACTTCTAACATAACACTGGTGCATATATATTCAGAAATACACCCATGTAATGAAAATAGGGACTGATCCAAAGCTCATTGAAGTCAATGGGAGTCTCTCCATTGAATTTGAAGGACTTTAGTTTAAGCCCGTACTTTACAATGATACATTACTGTACTTTATTCTATCACAGACAGAGTGAATTTAAATCTCTGGATGATGCCATACTGAGGTAGCAATGTTTCATACAACTGTTCTGGAGGTGGTGATGTTCCAAAGTTAAAGAGCTACAGCTAACTGGATATGGGCTGCATTCACTGCCAAAGACCTGATTCAATAAACCCTCATTTACTACAACACTTACTGTGCTATGCTCCATGCTAATGATACTGTGCATTAATAGACTATTGAAATATAATGATGTAATTGCTTATTTCATTCTGGCTTTTTTTATCTTGGAAATTATTTGAAGCTGCCTTTTCAGGCTTGTTCCTCTTTAATTTGAGTGGGATTTTAAAACTTATTAAAGTTTATAGAAAAAAAACTACAAATGGGTAACATATTCCCACATGATGAGATTTAAGTTGTTAGCCTCGGGGAGGACAATAGCTAGTAAATAGCTGTTAGGACTTGTTACAGATTTCCCATAACGAAAATAAGAAAGAAAAACTTGTAGCACCTTAGAGACTAACAAATTTATTTCAGCATAAGCTTTCGTGGGTTAATACCCACTTCATCGGATGCATGGAATGAAATATACAGTAGACAGATATTTATACAGTCAGAGAAACATGATAAGGTCGAGGTGCATAGACCAACCTTAAGAGGCTAATTAGTTGAGAGGAACCATAACAGCAGGGGAAGAAAAACCTTTGAAGTGATAAACAAGATGGTCACACAGGTGTGAATGAGGATCGTTAACTTAAGGGAAATAGATTCAATTAACGTAATGGCCGAGCCATTCCAAATCTCTATTTAATCCGGAGGCAATGCAACCTAGTTTGCATATCAATTCGAGTTCAATAGTTTCTCTTTGAAGTCTGCTTTTGGAGTTAATCTGTCGCAACACTGCTATCCTGTGTATAACAGTATTTCCCATACTGTTTCTGAGGGTGATCACCGTTGGTGACACATACTGTATTTTACATTTCTATGGAAAGCTTATTATCTGAAGTAACATATGCATATTACTTGTGTTAAAATACATGATTGCCTATTACTGCTGTGGGTAATACATTAGTTATTAGTCCCATAGTTTATGCACAAAAATAGATATAATCTTGTGATGTGGCAAACTATTCTAAGCCCTTTAAGCAGCAAAACAAAAAATTATAAAAAGAAAAATTAGAAATCAACCAGTCTGCTCTCTTTTGTTCTCCTGTTCTGCCTCTCTTTCATTACTTCAGTTCTGCAGTTGGGATGTCCAGTTGCTGCCAATTTCCCTCCCATTGTGGTACTTTCAGGAAACAACCCCAACTTGTTAGGAGATTATCAGCTAGCCCCTTTGTTTTATCATTTACCAGAGAAGAGCTAAGTGACACCAATACAGATGAAGATAGATTGATATAGCTGACCCTTAACCCAGAGTATATAGCCAAGTGTATGCTGATGTCAGAAGGACTGCAATTACAGTAGGAATTCATTCATAATATTAAGTCACTATAATGTATCTAATCTCTGCATGAGTATTTTGTATTTATTTCACCATGGGATAATGATATATTATTTCTACTGTGGTAGAATCATGGATTGGGGTTCCCCTCTGCTAGGGGCTGCATCTGACCTGGTCTGAAGAGTTTATGGAATATTAATATGTTGTATGAAAATTGTCAGTCCACTTCAATAGCTATACGGTGGGTATCAGTAAAAACTCAACCTTCTCTCCTCAGCAATGTTGGAGGCTCCACAGTCTCTCTTATTTCAAATTATAGGAAGAGATCACAGTTTGTGCAGGTGGCAGGAGTAGTGAAAATTTTGTTTTGTTTTACAGTGGTGATCACCATCCAAGACCTTTCCTTATCTGCACATCACTGACTGGTTACAATTACGTTCTTGGTTTCACAAAGCTCTGTATTCTTCCAATTGCCCAGAATAAAATAGTTTTAAACTGTATAGCTGAAATTGTGCCTTTTGTTCTATCATCTTTTGTATTGACATAGCTGTGGATCTACACAGATAGACAGAATGGAAAATACTGCAAGTTGAACTCTGCCTCAATCTCTTCATCGGTTTCAGAGTGGTAGCTGTGTTAGTCTGTATCAGCAAAAAGAATGAGGAATACTTGTGGCACCTTAGAAACTTACAAATTTATCTGGGCATAAGCTTTCGTGATCTAAAACCCACTTCATCAGATGCATCAAGTGGAAAATACAGGAGGAAGATACATATATACAGAGAACATGAAAAGATGGGAGTTGCCATTCCAACTCTAACGAGACAAATCAATTAAGGTGAGCTATTATCAGCAGGAGAAAACCCCCCACTTTTTTAGTGATAATCAGGATGGCCCATTTCAAACAGTTGACAAGAAGGTGTGAGTAACAGTAGGGGGGAACATTAGCATGGGGAAGAATAAATGGAATGAAAAAAAAATCTCCCTCCCAGACCCCGCACCGCACTCTGAGCACCCTCCCACACCCTAACTCCCTCCCAGACCCTGCACCCCCCACCCTGAGCCCCAGGTGTAAGCTAGGGGCACCTCCCCAGTACAGTACAGTATATAATGCATTTTGTCTGCCCCCAAAAAATTTCCTTGGAACCTAACCCCACACATTTACATTAAATCTTATGGGAAAATTGGATTCATTTAACATCGTTTCACTTAAAGTTGCATTTTTCAGGAACATAACTACAACGTTAAGAGAGGAGTTACTATAAAGGGAAAAAATTGAAAGACCATTAGGGAGAGGTTGTTATAATCAAGACTGTTGTCTTAAAGACAGATTGTTTGGAACAAGCTTCAGTCTTTCCAAAAGTTTTCCTAAAAGGCTGGGTAGTGCAGTGTTTTAATCATTAGACCCAGTAGAAACAAAGGAATGAATGAGTAAGAGACTGAGCAGATGGAGTGTCTAGGGAAGTGTAAAATGATCAAGATTTTGTTGAAGGCGACGTCTCAATAACAGAATTGATGAGTCAGTTTTCAGTCCAGAGTCCACGAGGATGCTAATACTCCTGGCAACTGAGCAAACACAAATAGTAATCAGGAGCCAGTTTATCTTGGCCATTCCCAGTTAATAACAGGAACTACTGAAAACAACTTCTGTCTTTTCTAAGTAAAGTTTGAGAAAATTACAGCTTGCCTACTTTGAAGATAGGCAATAGACAACATTATCCAATTTGGGATAGGATAAAATTACAGTGAATATCACTCCTCAGAGGCAGAAGGTGATCATCACATGGGGACAGAAAGAAATCTCCTTCCCATACAACAGTATTGTAGATTAAGGGCTAATAAAGTCTATGGGCTTGTCTTCACTACCCGCCGGATCAGCGGGGAGCAATCGATCTATCGGGGATCGATTTATCGCGTCTCGTTTAGACGTGCTTAATCGATCCCCGAACGCGCTCCTCATCGACTCTGGAAATCCACCTCGGTGAAAGGCGGAAGCGGAGTCGACGGGGGAGCGGCAGTGATCGACTCGCCACCGTTCTCATGGCCAGGTAAGTCGATTATGATACGCCAACTTCAGCTACGTTATTCACGTAGCTGAAGTTGCATATCCTAGATCGACACACCCCCCCCCCCCCACCCAGTGTAGCCCAGTGCTGAGACGCTCCTGTGTCAGGTAATGGGATGGGACAAGAGGACCCAAAACCTTTTAAAAATATGATTTTATAATAATCTTTTTCACAATGATCAAGTCTCATTATGCCATTTCAAACCCTTTCACACAGGAAAGTGGCTTATCTGTTTAAAAATCCTTAAAATCACAAATACCACACACTTTAAAAAGGTAAATAAATGTTATACTATGAATGGATACATTATGGTCCTGTTGATTACCACACCCCTCAATCTTATTTTGCCTTGTCTGTGCAATATAAACAAGTTCCTGAAGTGCCTATTGGTCTCCATCCCCATGGTGTTACTCAGAAACCATGTATGTTTACTGCATCCCTGGGTTATGAATAAAGCCGGGTAAAATTTTTCACCTTTTTTTCAGTGAACAATGCACATTTGGTGTCACCAAAACATTTTGTGCGTGTGTGTCAATTTACTTAATTGTTTCATTCGGAAAAAAAATATCCAAAACAGTTTAAAACATTTTGTTTCAACATTTCTAAAAGAAATAATTTTTATCACAATTGTCAGTGAACCAAAAAATCCACTCTTTGTCTAGTTCTAGTTATGAAGTCATGCCCTGGCTCAGTATAGATTCAGCAGGAGCAAGATGGTGGATGTGTGCGCATTTGGGAAGCTTAATACAAAGTGGAGGTGGGTGTTATTTGTAACCCTGAGTCAGCACTCTGTTCACAGCAGCTCCAACCAGTTATAGCAGGTTTCAGAGTGGTAGCCGTGTTAGTCTGTATCAGCAAAAACAACAAGGAGTACTTGTGGCACCTTATAGACTAACAAATTTATTTGGACATAAGTGTTCATGGGCTAAAACCCACTTCATCAGATGCATGGAGTGGAAAATACAGTAGGAAGATATATAGAGCAGTACATGAAAAGATGGGAGTTGCCTTACTCAGTCGGGGGTCGAGACAAATCAATCAAAGTGGGCTATTATCAACAGGATGAAAATCACTTTTGTAGTGGTAATCAGGATGGCTCATTTCAAACAGTTAACAAGAAGGTGTGAGTAATAGTAGGGGCAAATTAGCATGGGAAAATTGGGTTTTTTTAGTTCTTGTAGTGACTCATCCACTCCCAGTCTTTATTCAGGCCTAATTTGATGGTGTCCAGTTTCCAAATTAATTCCAGTTCTGCAGTTTCTCGTTGGAGTCTGTTTTTGAAGGTTTTTTGTTGAAGAATTGCCACTTTTAAGTGTTCTCCTACTGGTTTTTGAATGTTATAATTCTTGACATCTGCTTTGTGTCCATTTATTCTTTTGAGTAGAGACTGTCCGGTTTGGCCAATGTACATGGCAGAGGGGCATTGCTGGCACATGATGGCATATATCCCATTGGTAGATGTGCAGGTGAACGAGCCCCTGATTATGTGGCAGATGTGATTAGGTCCTATGATGGTGTCCCTTGAATAGATATGCGGACAGAGTTTGCAACGGAGTTTGTTGCAGGGATTGGTTCCTGGGTTAGTGTTTTTGTTCTGTTGTGTGTAGTTGCTGGTGAGTATTTGCTTCAGGTTGGGGGGCTGTCTGTAAGTGAGGACTGGCCTGTCTCCCAAGATCTGTGAGCGTGAGGGATCGTCTTTCAGGATAGGTTGTAGATTCTTGATGATGCACTGGAGAGGTTTTAGTTGGGGGCTGAAGGTAACAGCTAGTGGCGTTCATTAGAGCTGATGAGTTAGACCTGTGCCCAGGGCCGGTGCAAGGACGTTTCACGCCCTAGGCGAAACATCCTTGCACCAGCCCTCCACCCTCCCCACCCCCCGCCCAGCTAACGCCACACCCGCCCTGCAGCGGCCAGTCCCCACCCCAGCCCCCCGCAGACCGACAGCTCAGCCCCCCCGCCTGCAGGCCGCAGCAGCCTCCCCCCGCCTGCAGCGCCTGCCCCCCAGCTCCCGGCAGAGCCGGGAGGCAGGAGGCAGCCGTGGCGAGCCGCCCCCCCAAATCCTGGCACCCTAGGCGACCGCCTGTGCCTAATTTGTGGGTAGGGCAGGGCAGAAAGGCCAGTTAAGCCATTAGGCAGAGCCCACAAATAGGCACAGGGAGGAAGTGAAAAGGGGGAAAAGCAGGCAGTGAGAGGGAGATTGTGATTGTTCTCCCCCTCCTTGTAAAGATGCTAGGTATGCTGTGAAGGGGGTGGGACTCGATTATAAATAAACTGCACAAGGTGTTGAACCAGCACAAGGGTCTCTGCATGGTTTGTAGACGGAGACAGAAGCAGGACCGAGGAGGCCCTGTTACACTGCCGTGTAATGAGAGCACAATCAACAATATGAGTATCATAATATCTGCCTACTGTACTGAACATAACATATGTGACAGCAATGGTTAAATTTTTAACAGCCTATGAACCAGATAGGCCATCAACCAGTCAAAAAGACCAGCAATACAACCTGAAGTTGTGATTGTTGCAAGCATCTAAGTGTACAAACAGAATCAAGTTAATGTAACATTCGGCTAAAATGAAATCTTAACAGAAAGATAATTAGTAAAATATATCAACGTCATTTAACCCAAAACATGCAGACCAGCTGCAATAAAAAGCCCAAGACAAAAAAAAATCCCACATGGAGTAATGATGTGCCTTGCTCAGAGACATTGCAATCCACCTGGTGGTGGGATAGCCTGTCTGCTGCCAGTAGCAATTGTGTGTGCTGATGCATGGTGTGCTATAAGTGTGCAGGGGGGAGCCACATGTTGGCTAGCATAGCGACATTATCTGGCTTAGCCAGGCTCTACACTCTGAATTACACTACACAATCACTCAGGACATGGAGCACCTTTTCCTTCCTCCTGTTGGTTTGCAGCTTTGGAGTCTGGTCCGGAGTAAGGAAACTCTGGCTGTAAATCTTTGCGCAGCTACAGTCCCTGGATCTGAAAGGGTCTGGTTGGCCTCCCAGCATAAATTAGAGCAGTCCCACACCTACTCATTTATGCCATCTGGTCATTGCCTCCAAGGGACTGTTACAGCAGCAAGGGGTTTTCAGAGCTCTGGCCATGTCCCCAGTATGCCCACTACAGTGGAAGAGGTGTGGGGAGGGTGGAAGAGGGAGGTATAGAGCCCCCTGTGCTGTCTTTCACCACCTGTGGATTCCCCTACAACAGCTGCAGGGTTAGGACAATGATATAGTACCTTTACTCCTCCAGAGCCGGTCCTGGGCCAGGATCTGGCCTGTACTCTCTAATTTAATAAGTGAACATTCTGAATTTATAAGGAAGCATTCAGTCCTCTTTAGCATCTAACTGCTCTTGTAAATCTTGCCATTCCATGATGGAATGTTGCATCAATTACACAATAGTTAGCTCTCCAAGAGAAATACTTAATTCAACAAAATGCTTTAAAACCCCTACAGGGATGACAAGAACACAGACTTATAATTAAAACCCACTGAGAGAACAACAGAGACAAACACCATCCTACATCTCTCATGTAGGACTTTATGGCACCTGGGACTGACTCTTTTTGACTGATACTATCTAGGAATCCACCCATTTCACACTTTTCACTGTCTGCCTCTCCACAATATCTGTATTACAAGCTGTATTACCTTTAAGACCTTCAATACCACGTCTTCAATCCTGCTAACTACTCCCAATATTTGACTTCCTTTATATCATCTCTCAGATTGACCAACCTGAAGGCATAAACATTCTCAAGGACCATCATGCTATACAAAAAAACACCCTAAATTACCATTTTATTGTATATAGAGTCCTAGGATCTTACAAATTGACCTAATGAGGATTTCCTGCCCTTCATGGTAAATGCCATTCAATTTTTTTTTTAAAAAGCAGGGGGGCGGGGAAGCAGCACTCCTTTCCTGCAGAATTTTAAGGCTCCAGGAGTTGAGTTGTACTCACAGTTTTAATTCAATTTTGAATCTTACATTATTATTTAAATTTTTACTCTGTAGGAGTAAAGAATGAAAACCTGCACTTTATAAGTGACATGGGTGACCCAGCATGCGGTTTTTCAGAAAATGGATGCATGTTACAGTGAAACAGACAAATCAGCCTGCACACTGAATTTCAATCTGGATGTTGTTTTTAACAGTCAGTTTTGAAAATTCTCTTAAGTACAGTAAGTTGTGAGCAAAGGCAGCACTTTTCTCACAGCCGTCTCTGAAAGTCTATTAGTCCTTTTCCTGCTGAATCTAACCCATTAAGACTGCATAATATTAATTTTTGCTTCATAGAACTGTGAAGACACAAGCCATGTAATATATTTGCTCCTCTGTATTTACATCCTCTGAATCGACTCATATCAACTCATCACCCAAGTTACAGGAATATTTCTCAAAATTGCTAACCAAGGCAGACAAATGAGACATCACACTGGACTTAATAAAATAATATTCTAGCACCAGACGCAGCCAAGGTCCCATTTACAATTTGATCAGCCATCCTTTACATCTAATATTTGAAGTCTTCCACCTGGAAGCTATTACCATCAATGCCTTGCAAAGAAAGATTCAATGGGTTGGTTAAATAAAAAAAAAATCAGCCAGTTTTGCCAGCCAAGAGAAACATGCGGAGTTGCCCAGTCTGAAGTAGCTCAACATGAAGTTTCCACAAACCCAGGAGTACAGTAATTGCCTTGGAAAGCTAGTGAACTTTAGAATGAGAAAGAGGAATGATGCTGCTGAGATGCCCATTTCAATAAACCACAGTGAAAACAAGACATGGGGATTTACAAAGTTATTTTTAAAAAGCTTATAGCTTAAAAGGGAAGAAGGAAGATCCGGGGAACTACAGGCCAGTCAGTCTCACCTCAATCCCTGGAAAAATCATGGAACAGGTCCTCAAGGAATCAATTTTGAACCACTTAAAGGAGGGGAAAGTGATCAGGAACAGTCAGCATGGATTCACCAAGGGCAAGTCATGCCTGACTAACCTAATTGCCTTCTATGATGAGATAACTGGCTCTGTGGATGAGGGGAAAGCAGTGGATGTGCTATTTCTTGACTTTAGCAAAGCTTTTGATACAGTCTCGCACAGCGTTCTTGCCAGCAAGTTAAAGAAGTATGGGCTGGATGAATGGACGGTAAGGTGGATAGAAAACTGGCTGGATGGTCGTGCTCAACGGGTAGTGATCAATGGCTCCATGTCTAGTTGGCAGCCGGTATCAAGTGGAGTGCCCCAAGGGTCGGTGCTGGGGCCGGTTTTGTTCAATATCTTCATCAACGACCTGGAGGATGGTGTGGACTGCACCCTTAGCAAGTTTGCAGATGACACTAAACTGGGAGGAGTGGTTGATACGCTGGAGGGTAGGGATAGGATACAGAGGGACCTAGACAAATTAGAGGATTGGGCCAAAAGAAATCTGATGAGGTTCAACAAGGACAAGTGCAGAGTCCTGCACTTAGGATGGAAGAATCCCATGCACTGCTACAGACTAGGGACCGAATGGCTGGGCAGCAGTTCTGCAGAAAAGGACCTAGGGGTTACAGTGGACGAAAAGCTGAATATGAGTCAACAGTGTGCCCTTGTTGCCAAGAAGGCTAACGGCATTTTGGGCTGTATAAGTAGGGGCATTTCCAGCAGATCGAGGGACGTGATTATTCCCCTCTATTCGGCACTGGTGAGGCCTCATTTGGAGTACTGTGTCCAGTTTTGGGCCCCACACTACAAGAAGGATGTGGATAAATTGGAAAGAGTCCAACGGAGGGCAACAAAAATGATTAGGGGGCTGGAGCACGTGACTTATGAGGAGAGGCTGAGGGAACTGAGATTGTTTAGCCTGCAGAAGAGAAGAGTGAGGGGGGATTTGATAGCTGCTTTCAACTACCTAAAAGGGGGTTCCAAAGAGGATGGATCTAGACTGTTCTCAGTGGTAGAAGATGACAGAACAAGGAGGAATGGTCTCAAGTTGCAGAGGGGGAGGTTTAGGTTGGATATTAGGAACAACTTTTTCACTAGTAGGGTGGTGAAGCACTGGAATGGGTTACCTAGGGAGGTGGTGGAATCTCCTTCCTTAGAGGTTTTTAAGGTCAGGCTTGACAAAGCCCTGGCTGGGATGATCTAGTTGGGGTTGGTCCTGCTTTGAGCAGGGGGTTGGACTAGATGACCTCCTGAGGTCCCTTCCAACCATGAGATTCTATGATTCTATGATTCTATGAAAAGAGCAGTAAAGATACTGTGAAAACCGTAAGTATTTTATATTTGAACCTCATTCTCAATGCATCACTTCTGTGATTAGATGCCACAATATCACTGTCTCCCATGTTACGGGTGCTTCATTAGTATAAACAGCAAAAGCCTGATTCACCACTGCATTACTCCAGGAAACGCCAATGAAAGTCTGTTATTCCGTGCAGTTACAATGCTATAAAGCATGGGATAAAGCAGTGGTAAACCAGGCCCCTAGACATCTTTTCCAGTACAAGGGCTTTCTTTGCTTGCTTGCTTTGAGCAAAGCAATACTATTCAGTATTCCCAAAATTTCACATTGTTACCCGAATGAGAACATTTGTACAAAAGTCAGCTCCTAAACGAAGCAGCCATTGAAAACAAAGGTCTAATCCTGTGATCCTCACTAAGCCCTTTAGGGAGAACTCCCATTGCAGACAGTAGGAGTCTTGCTTGAATAAAGACTACAAAGATGGGCTTACAATGTTTTGAGCCCACCCGTATAGTTTTTATTCAAGCAAGGTTCCTTGTCTAAACATACACAGAGATGTTATTGAGCCAGTGTGCCCACAGCTCAGAATTCATCAAGTATGAGCATGCATGCCACTGCCAGGTACCTGGATGGGCCACTTTCGGGATGCGACACTCAGGGCAGACTGCAAGAAATAGGGCAGACACTCCCCAAAACTAGTGGTTTATTCTATAATTAGATTCGCCACGCCAGTAACAAAACAGCTTCTGTAGTACCACACTGGTTAACAAGAAGCCAAACAGTCCAGTTTAGGTATTCCAACCCTTGGCTCCCATCTAGACAACCAAGTCTAATATAGTGAGGAGTTACTGAAAACCTGATTCATCAATCTCAAAGGACCAGGCACTTATCTCAGGTCAATATGAGTCTTAGATCCTACCCAATAATCACGCTGATGCCGATCCTTTAGTAACTAAAACTAAAGGTTTAATAATAAAAGGAAAAAAAGAAAAAAAAAGTTGCAAATGGTTTAAAGATCAATATACATACAACTATGTATAAAGTACTTAGGTCAGTTTCAGAGATGGTGAGGCTGCTGATTTATAAAAGTCTTTCTGGAATCATTCAAACAGGTCAGAATCCAAACGCAGTTTAGATGTAAAGTCTGTTAAAGTCTTTCCAAGCATTTTCAAGGTTATTCCAAATAATTATTTGGACAATCTCAGTCTTACGATTCGTACTTTCCCTGTTCAAAGTTTAAGCCAATTACAGATGATAGGATCAGGCCTGGAGCTTCTCTTTTATAGCATGATTTTCCTTTACAAAAGCTGTGTTGACTCTTCCCCAACAAATAGTGTTTATCTATGTTTCTGGTTGAAATTACAGTAAAGAAGAGAATTATCAATTTGCCTTCTACTGGAGTTAGGCTTACTGGCCTGTAATTGCCAGTATTGCTTCTGGAACCCTTTTAAAAAATTGGTGTCACATTAGCTATCCTCCAGTCATCTGGTACAGAAGTTGATTTAAATAATAGGTTACATAGCACAGTTAGTAGTTCTGCAATTTCATATTTGAGCTCCTTCAGAACTCTTGGGCGAATACCATCTGGTCCGGGTGACTTATTTCTGTTTAATTCATCAATTTGTTCCAAAACCTCCTCTATTGACACCTCAACCTGGGACAGTTGCTCAGATGTCACCTAAAAAGAATGCCTCAACTGTGGGAATCCAGTGAAGACTGATGCAAAGAAACCATTTAGCTTTTCCTTTATGGCCTTTTCTTCCTTGAGTGCTCCTTTAGCACCTCAGTTATCCAATGACCCAATTGATTGTTTGGCAGGCTTCCTTCTGCTGTATTTAACCAAAAAATGCTATTAGTTTTTGAGTCTTTTGCTAGTTGCTCTTAAAATTCTCTTTTGGCCCCAAATATGTGAGAGCATTTCAGGGCCTGTGGGGCTCCTAAACCTTGCAGGAATGCAGCAGCAGAGGACTCTGGTTCTATGGAACCTGTTCTGTTCTTAGTACAGATCTAAATCAGCTGACACAACCTACCAGCCACATTGACTCATTGCTCAACTGACGCAGTACTTGCTCATTGCTTTCTTTGGACTGCTCTGCTTGTCGAAATAAGCTACCAGCATGCAGGCACGACCTTGATGGTCCAAATGTTCATGCATTTATTAAGTGGCTTAATCAAATGATGAAGTATTGCTATTTTCCCTGCCCACCTTTTTCAGATACACTACCTACTTCCTGGACTTGGAAGTGGGAGGTGGGGAGGCACTGCAGCAATCTGAGCACTGAAAACAGAGATGAGCCTGAGCTGCAAAGGTTGGATCTAGACATAGATCCAAACATCTCCAAAAAGTGGAGATGTTTCATTTGCAAAAAGTGAATCTGAATGCAGGTTAAACTGAAAAAATGAATTATTAAACCTTGTGGACTGGTCTGTTGAGGTGGTTGAGTTGCTTCCAGCCTAAATTCCTGCATTCCCTGTTTGCCCTGGTGTTCTATCAATAACAGTCCCTGAAAGTAACATGGGCTCTCTGACTCCAGTTCCACTGATCATGATATAGGCATGTTAAGAGCCAGGGTTAGGTTAAACACATAACTAACTTGTAAGGCAAAAAAGCATCACATGAATTCCCTGCAATGTTTCTCACAGCAAAAATATGTGCTTAGGTATACTTATCTGGGCAAGGATAAAAGGGATAAAAACAAGGGTCATGTCATGGTAGGGATCTACTACAGATCATGTATCCAGAAGTAGTGGTAGATGAGGCTTTTTAAAAACAAATAACAAAATCATCAAAGCACAAGACTTGGTGATGATGGGGGATTTCAACTACTCAGACATCTGTTGGGAAAATAACACAGCAGGGCACAAATTATCCCTCACGTTCTTGGAATATATTGCAGAATGTGGATAAACCAGCAGGAGAGAGGCCGTCCTAGATTTGATGTTGACAAAGAGAGAGGAAGTGGTTGAGAATTTGAAAGTGGAAGGCAGCTTGGGTGAAAGTGATCATGAAATGATAGAGTTCATGATTCTAAGGAATGGTAGGAGCGAAAACAGCACGATAAAGATAATGGATTTCAAGAAGGCAGGCTTTATCAAACTCAGGGTGTTAGTAGGTAAGATCCCATGGGAAGCAAGTCTAAGGGGAAAAACAGTTAAAGAGAGTTGGCAGTTTTTCAAAGAGACTTTATTAGGGGCACAAGAGCAAACTATTCCACTGCACATAGGTGCCGACTTTCGTCAGCGCCAGTGGGTGCTCACACCCCTGGCCCCGCCCCAACTCTACCCCCAGCCCCGTCCCTTCCCCAAATCCCCGCCCCCTCCCCCGGGTGTGCTGCATCCCTCCCCCAGGCTTGCAAGCTTGGGGTGGAGGAGAGAGAAGCAGGAGAGCACCCACCGGACCCGGCAGCTCCCCGACAGCCCCCCTCCCGCACCCAGCTCACCTCTCTGAGGCTACACCGGACGCGAAGGGGCGGCAGCTTTTCCTGGCTCCCTCCAGCTGGTCGGCGGCACCTCGGGGGAGGCGTATGGGGAGGAGGCGGAGGGCCTGGCTCCGCCTCCTCTCCATACCCCTCCCCCTAGGCGCCGCCGACCAACTGGAGGGAGCCAAGCGACTGCCGCTTCGCGTCCCGCGGAGCCTCAGGAGGCTGAGGCAGAGAGGTGAGCTAGGCGCACGGTGGGGGGGCTGGCGGGGAGCTGCTGGTGGGTGCTGAGCACCCACCAATTTTTCCCTGTGGGTGCTCCAGCCCCGGAGCATCCACGGAGTCAGCACCTATGCCACTGCATAGGAAAGATAGGAAGTATGGCAAGAGACCACCATAGCTTAACCAATAGATCTTCAGTGATCTGAAATGCAAATAGAGTCCTACAAAAAGAGGAAACTAGGTCAAGTTACAGACGATGAATATAAATAAATAACAGAAGTATGCAAGGACAAAATTATAAAGGCCAAGGCACAAAATGAGATTCAACTAGTTAGAGACAAAGGACAACAAGAAAACAGTCTACAAATATATTAGACGCAAGAGGAAGACCAAAGACAGGGTAGGCCCATTACTCAATGACGGAGGGAAACAATAACAGAAAATGTGGAAATGGCAGAAGTGTTAAATGACTATTTTTGTTTCAGTTTTCACCAAAAAGTTTAGTACAATTGGACATCTAACAGTGAAAATGATGTAGGATCACAGGCTAAAATAGGGAAAAAACAAGTTAAAAATTACTTAGACAAGTTAGATGTCTTCAAGTCACCAGGGCCAGATGAAATATATTCTAGAATACTCAAGGAGCAGACAGAGGAAATATCTGAGGCATTAATGATTATCTTTGAAAAGGCATGGAAGACAGGTGAGATTCCAGAGGACTGGAAAATGGCAAATATAGTACCAATCTATAAAAAGGGGAATAAGGACAACGATTACATAAAAATTACATAAAAAGTTGTTACAAGGAGAAGAGAGAAAAATTGTTGTTCTTTTAGTCTCTGAGTATAGGACAAGAAGCAGTGGGCTCAAATGGCAGCAAGGGAAGTTTAGGTTGGACATTAGGAAAAACTTCCTAACTGTCTGGGTCGTTAAGCACTGGAATAAATTGCCTGCGGAGGTTGTGGAATCTCCTTCATTGGAGATTTTTAAGAGCATGTTAGACAATCACCTGTAGGGGTAGTCTAGATAATACTTAGTCCTGCCATGAGCACAGGGGACTGGACTAGATGACCTCTCGAGGTCCCTTCCAATCCTATGGATTCTATGAATGAGTAGGTAATATATCTTGTTCAGTCTGCAATATAATGTAACAGACCAGATCTATCTTTTTTCCAATTACTGCTTCTTATTTTTCCTTACATTGGTGATTTTTCTACTTCAGTATAATTTTCTGAAATTCTTATTAGTGTGTATTTTTCCAAACCATAGTATTATTCATTTTACCCTTTATATAAAGTGGTGAAACCATTCACACTTAATGCACCATATGATATGTATAAAGCCTAAATATGCTGTTGAATGGTGCCTCATGGCTGTACAGTAAGTAACCCAGTCGTATGGTTTTGACATTGGACATATAGAAAAAAATCACAATCACCTTTAAAATTAGCTGTCAATTGTGGTATTTGCAAGAGCTGGTTGGAACATGTTTGACTGGATGAAATTTCATCAAAGCCAAAACGTTTCACAGAGACATATCAGTTTTGGTGAAATTTTCACTGAGAAGGTTTTTTGGGTCATGGGCTTTCTAGTCACAAGTGATGAGAGAGACTGACTGACTTGCAGTGTGATGTGGGGTGAAAAACTCTGCTCTGACTCAGTGTAAGGATTTGAATCTTGGTCTCTCATAGGCCAGTGCCTTAAACACCAGCTATAGTCTCTCTCTCTCTCTGGTCACCTCTAACCACAAAGCCCTGGCCAAAACACTTTTCTGAATCAGAAGTCTTGTGTTTTGATCCAAAAATGAACAATTCAACACAATTTTGGGGGAGTAGTGGGGGAAATCAAGTCCATTGTATTTAAGGATACTGATTAGTACTGACAAATCTTACAGCTCTGCAGATTGCCATCGCAAGGCAACTTGACACAAGCAATCAGCCATCTTAGTTTAAATTACCAAGAATAGAAAATATCCACAATCTCTCCTATTATAAACAACAGTTCATCTCTCCCTCCCCCCACCCAAACAGGAGAAACCTTCACGATGCAATAAAAACATTAACACGCTACTCGTTCTGCTCAGTAGTCGTGGGTCGTTATATAGATATTACAGCCCAAAGCCCTTTTCTGTTTGCTATGTCTATGGTATTTGTACAGAGTTTCAAATAAATTCACCAAAAAACACAAAAAGTATCCAAAAATCAGGATTTTTGGTTTTACCAGCTCCTTCCCTTATGCTAAGAACCATGGCATGTGAGCAGCATGTATGGGGATATTAATTTGAAAATAAAGGGTGCTTTTTCAGCAGTCCAAAAACATCACATCTGCAACCATCTGGGTTTCTACCAATGTAAATGAAAAGGAGTCCCAAGAGTGTACCCCATGTGACACTATGCCCCATAGTCTTCATAGTATTATTACTGTGATATGAGTAAGCCCACTGAATCTTTGGCTTGTATAACAACAGGTATCACAAAGCAGATTCTGTCCCATTTTATAATGAAGTTACATTCGTGGCAAATTGCCGGCACTACTATGATGGGTCCCGCACTTTCTCTTCTTGTGGGGGGGTTTCAGGGTGCCATTTCTTGCCCCTGAACTGGGGTAACAGCTATCCTACTAGTATCCCAGGGAAGGGGAGGGGAGAGGGAGGGACCCGGGCCCGCCCTCTACTCCGGGTCCCAGCCCAGGGGCCCTATGATAGCAGGTGAACCACTTGTACCAGTGATTCTTTCCCCTGGGCTACTTCCCTCTCCTGACCTTCAGCTTGTGGGGCTTCCTGCCTTCCCTCTGCACAAGCCAGGTGTTCCTTTACCTAGGATCTTGGTCTTCTTAGCCCGCTGCAGCACTTCTCAAAACTCCCCTCCACTTTCCTCCGAACTGCTCTTTGTTCCACCACCAATCCACTCTGCTTCACTCCTCCAAACTGCTCTCTGCTCCACCACCAAACCACTCTGATTCAGCTCCTCCAAACTGCTCTCTGCTCCACCACCAAACCATTCTGCTCCAACTCCTCCTCACTCTGCTCCAGCTCCTTCTCTGGCTGATTGAAACAGGGGGATTTTATCAGGTGACTGGCTTCAGGTGCTCTAATTGGTTTCAGGTGCTTTTAATTAATCTACAGGGAATAAGGCTTCTCCTCATCCTAGATCACTCTCCTGCTGCCTTCTGGCCATGCTGTATCACACATTATACTGGAAATCATGGAAAGTATCACACCACTTGTGTTATGCCTCATAGCCCGTCAGTCTCCAATCCTCCTGCTAGTTCCTGTTAATTCTCTGACAGCACTGTTGTCACATGAACAGAGCACCACAGATTATAAATGCCATTTTTGAGTTTTATGAACTTTTGCCCCAATTTGCTGGTTTCTGCAGATAACAATCCCTAAAGTTACATCTGCAGGATACCAATAGAATTCCAGGGGGCAATACATGACCACAATATTTCTGAGAATACTTAGATTATGTATAGACAAAAGCAAGGTATGTTGTACACGCAAGCATCAAACTATCCAAAATATTTTTGCATAGTTCAAGAGGTTTGTTCACTCATATAGAAACCACTCCAGATTGGCAGTGCTGATTTTATGAAATGCCCCTTTCTGCTGGTTCAGTTTGGCTTAGAAAAAATGTAATGGTTGAACCTAGCAGAGAGCGGATGGTCAGGGTAAATTTCACTTGTTGCAATGTTTTGTTGTCTGACTCCTGTTAATGTAACAATCAACAGTCAGCACTGAGTCTCAAAGGCACAGATTGTGACCCTCTTGCTCACGTGAGTATTCACATTGAAGTTCTGCAGCCATTCCAGGAACAGGAGATCACTGGAGTACAGCTTCACTGCAGCCTAGCTACCCTCCATCAGCCACACCCCTATACTAGGAAGTGTGAGGTGCTGGGATGGGGTCTACATTCAGCTACACTAAATCTACTCCATTAGAAGTAGTCAACTAAGCTCCCTTTCAATGGGAGAACTTAAATCGGACCAGGATCTGGCCTGAAAATAGCATATTCTTAAAATATATGCTATTAAAAATTAGTTATTTATACATTTTGCATATGTTTTAATTAAAACATGGTCTAATTTACATACCACCATGCTTTATAAAATATCTACACATTTTAAGACAATTAGAATCCTCAATTAGCTGAAAATTCCCATGCCTCTCAAACAGATTTTGTGTTATGAAACAGTAACTGTGCTGAGGAAAAATGCTCCTACATAAGTAATTAAAAGAATATTTAGCATATATTCTAAGTACACTACAGCCACACTGACTGGTAAAGTCTGTACATTCAAAATTAGTTTATACAATGCACTCTACACCTTAAATCAATTGGAAATTGCAGCTGGCATAAAATGAGGTGGCCTGCTCCCGTGTTTGCTGCTGAGAGCATATTAAACTTGTATTCTGTAACCGGTAGCAACTATCAACTCATTTCCAGGTGTAGTTTAAGGCATTGTTTTTAATCAATAGAACTATTAATAGTTTGGGTCCTGACTACCTGCGTGTCTGCCAGTCTCCCGTGCGATGATTCTAAGGCATTTGAGCTATCAGACCTCTCCTGATGTAAACAGGAGAGACCTGGTAGCAGAACATTCTAAACTTTGAAGTCTGCTTCCTGCCCCAGGTCACCGGAGCCTGGTTTGGATGCCTTTAGGAAAGACTGCAGTAGTATTCCTGTTTTTAGGCTTTTTCTGGAGAAGTAAGAGTGTGAGTCACAAATGAGGGAGACTGGCTTGGGAAGTCTAAAAGAGTTGTTAGTAGAGGCTGCATTATGTAGTTCTGCTGTTTAATGGAGATAATGCTATCCAGGGAGCCTACACTGGGGTCTGAAGGCCTTTGCTTTCAGTTTTATTTTGTTTTTAATTTCTTTTAGAGTATTATGAGTTGGCTAGAGCTGGGCAAAATTTTCTCATTACATTCTTCAGTGAAAAATGCAGCATTAACTACATCGTAACATCCTGCAAATTTCTGTCAATTTTGCCAAATTGCTTGGACAACTCCTTTCTCCCCCTGCCCCCCCAAAATTCTGACAAAATCAAAACATTTTGATTTTTTGGTTCAAAATGACTTCATTTCAAAATTTCTTTTAATTTTATTTAAAACAAAAAATGTTTAAAAGTGGCAGAAATAGAAACAAAACTTTAATTTTGCTAATTTTTCAGAATTGCCAGTGAACCGAAAAACCCATTGTTTGCTCGGCTCTAGTGTTAGCATATGAAATGAATGTAGTACAAGTGCAAATAAACATTGCTGCAATTTTCAAAGGATCCTACAGGAATCAGGTGTCCAGCTCCCACTGCAATCCAAATAAAATAGGATGCCAACTCTGAAAGTCCCCGCCTAAATAAATAAATAAATCATGCAGCAAGTTTAAAGTAATGATACTTCCAATAGATCAGAGTACACTTTGGATAATACTCTTGGTATAAGACTGAACTTGAATAATTTTATCACTTCCTTCTGGCAGTTTATTCTGAATGCTTTTACATATTATTTTTAAATTCTGAGCACACTGCTGTCTAGTAGAGCTGGTTCGAAAGGACACATTTTCAGTGTTCAACCAGCTTTTGTGTTTCACAAATAGAGCTGTCAATTCCCCTAAATTCCTCCTTTTGTCAGAATCAGATGGAATTAGATTTCTTCCAAATTACTATAATCCACAAATAGCTTTGAAATTTTTAGCTCAAAGCTGAAAGATACAAGAAGAAGAAAAACCCACAAACATTAACACTACTTGGACACCTAGATGCAGAAATAAGATTTGACATGCACAATAAATGCAACTGTTTTGTTGAGAACACATTATATGGCGGGCCTTCATGAAGGAAATTCAAATGGCTCATGTACAGCACTAGTAGCATACAACTTATTATGCAGATACCCAAGGACAAAATGCTGCCCTGACATAAACAGGTGCAATTCCATTTATAATACATATCTGAATAAGAATGCAATCTGCAGTCAGGGGCAGCCTGTCCATAGGTGAACTAGGCGGTCGCCTCTGGTGCCAAGTTAAATGGGGCACCAAATTCAAGGGGGGGAAAATCAAATTTAAAAAAAAATACAAATGAAAAAAATACAAATAAAATAACGAAGATGTCATTATTTCAATTCCCATGTGCATACAGCAGGAATATGAATTATAATTAATTTCTCTCCATGTATGTGAATTAATATGCCAAATATTTTATTTACTGCAAAATAAATAATATTTTAGCTAATTTTTTTTAAATGTGCAACGTAGGGTCAAGATGACCCATTACGCAATTTTGATAAGCAATAACTTAGCCAAAATGAAACACATCCGCCAGCAGCAAGAGCTACAATGCTAGTGACAGTTAACTCGAATATACATCAAGGTTACATAGCCAGAAATTCACGTAGAGTGGAGATATCGTGAGTTGATACATGTCAAACAGTCATTTTAACACACATCACAGGTAGATGGTTAAGAATCAAGCAAATACTGTGGAAAATTGTGTTTCTTGGTGCCAAAGAATAAAGAATAACCGGTGTTGGGTTATAACATCAAAAAAGGTCATTTTGTTTCCGTGTAAATGCTGTAACTAACTGTTTACTAGGTAAGTGAGCGTATGTTACTAATCATTGAACCTTTAAGCAGTGAAAAGACATGTTGGGATGGCTGCAATGTGGTTTAAATTGCCAACCAGGTGGTGTGTCATCCATCCTTAACGCTATAATGCTTGCAGTTGGGAGCACAGTACATAACAATATTCAAATGCCCCATGGCAGAAAGAGGAAAAAGAAAACCCTCAGGGGCTGAGTATTGGAAACAAAAGGCTGAGAAGGAAAAGGACCAAGCAAAACAGCAGGGATCCTTCCTGAAATATCTTCTCTTTAATCCAAATAAAGATGAAAGCAGTTCACAGCATCCAGATGAAGGAATTTTACTTGGAGAGGAGGTTAGCTCACATCTCATGGAAGCAGTTTGGAATATCAAGATAGAATGTATATTACTTTGAGATGAGGGTAGCTCACATCCACAAAAAAGCAGTTTGGAAACTCAAGATGATGGAAACTTACTTCTAGATGAAGGCAGCTCACTGCATCAGACTAATATGGAAGTGGAGAAAATTTATTCACCTTCCGAGACGCATGCAGAAATTGAAGTAAATGAAGTAGAAGGAAGAAAGGATGAGGAAGTTACAAACAAGTTACAGTATGGGGACCCAGCTTCATGGCCCAGATGTGATGACAGTGTGCGGCAAATTCTCGTGGAACCCAAGAAGTTCATGAATTTAAGGATGGAAATAAAAGAAAATTCTCTGCTCAGCATTACAAGAGGAAACTCATTAATGGGAAATCAATTCATTGCAACTGGTTACAATATTCAGTGTCGAAGAACTCTGTGTTTTGCTTTTGCTGCAAGTTGTTTAGAAATCAAGCAATTAATACATCACTTACTGAAAATGGTTAGAAGGACTGGAAAAAACATATCTTCAATTCTTTCTTCACATGAAAGAAGTACAGAACATTTGGAATGTTTTTAAAATTGGAAAGAACTTGAATTACGATTGAAAAAAGGAAAAACTATCGATGAAGAAAGTTTACATGTGATCAAGGAAAAAGAAGAATATTAGCAACAAATATTAGAGCATCTAATTGCTTTAGTGAGAGTTCTCAGTGGGCAAAATTTAACATTCCAGAGCCGTGGTAGAAATGAAAAATTATACACTCCAGGTAATGGAAACTTTTTAAAATTTGAATACCTAGCTTTGTTTGATCCAGTCATGAAGGAGCATCTACATAAAATAACTGATCGTGAAACACAGATTAATTACTTAGGAAAAAATATGCAGAATGAACTGATTCAAATTCAAAAAAATGCTATTAAAAAGAAAATTGTAGAAGCTGCCCATTCTGCAAAATATTTTTCAATAATACTGGACTGTACACCAGATGTGAGCCATGTTGAACAAATGACGATGATCATTCATTTTGTGAATATGGAAAAGTCTGCAGATGAAGATAATTTTGAAGTGCTTATAAAAGACCATTGTGGGGGTTTCATACCACTGAAGGAGACAACTGGAGCATTTATGACAAACTATTCTACAAGAACTTGAAACAATGTCATTATGTGTTGAAAACTTATGTGGCCAAGGCTATGATAATGGGAGTAATATGAAGGGTAAAGACAATGGTGTGCAAAGGAAAATGATGGAAATCAATCCTGGGGCCTTTTTCGTTCCTTGCAGTGCGCATTCTCTGAATTTGGTTGTCAATGATGCTGCTAGATGCTGTTTGGAGGCAAGCAGTTTCTTTGAGCTGGTGCAACATGTTTATGTGTTTTTCTCAGGCTCAACACGCCTTTGGGAGATTCTGACTCACCATGTGAATTCTCTAACTGTGAAACCACTTAGACAAGATGGGAGAGTCGCACTGATGCTTTGAAGCCTCTTCGCTATGACCTTGAAAACATTTATGATGCCCTAATTGAAATTTCTGATGCGAACACCTTTACTGGATCATCTGGCAATACGGCACGTTCAGATGCAGCAGCTCTTGCAAATGGCCTTTCCAAGTTCAAATTTGTGACTTCACTCATTTTGTGGTATAATATCCTTTTCGAGATTAACCTCACTACTAAGCAGCTTCAGAAAAAGAACTTGAATATACATTCTGCTATTCAAAAACTGCAGCAAACTAAAAATATTCTAACTCTCGAAGGCCTTGTCAGCACACAAAACTTGCAACAATTTAACATATTAGGCAATTTAAAACTGCTTTAATTAAATGAGTGCAAAAGACTGTGTGGACATTTATTTCAGTTCAGTATAAATCTATTAGAAACAAGTTGAAGATAAACCAAAGTAAGCTACTCTTAGTCAAAATAAAAGTCTCCTTTAACTAAGCTGGTGCAAGCATGTGTGTAGACAAGGCTTTATGCTTCTTTGAAAATCCCTGACTAAAAGCAGTAACAGAGGGTATTGGTGGTGAGAAGGATAAATCAGATTGTAATAGTAATCTCACATTATCAAGAAATTATTCAAACATGATTTTCTGTTTCCAACATTTCCTACGTGAAAGGAATGCTACCAATGCTGAAAAGTTCACTTAGTGTTGAACCAAAGGCATTACAGAAAAGACATGGCACTTAATCCGACATTGCTATCATAGTTCTCAAAACCCTCAACGTTTACTCTGAAAGCAGAGATAAAAATCTCAGTTTAAAGCATGAACTGAAAAATATGACATCCAGTATTAGTGAGTCATTTAAAAAGTCCACATTTACCAACTGTTACCACAGATTGGCCCTGTAGGTACCATGGCTAACTCCTATTGTAGGTGTAGAGGGTTGCTGGCATCTCAGAAACCAAAGGAGTGACAATTGCCAAGTGTTGGGTTTTTTTTTAAATGCTGAGACAGCAGACTGTTGACATCAAAGCAATGATGGGAACAGGTGACAAGATGCAAAGCATGCACACTGGGAAGTGACCGATGAATGATTGTTGCCGACATTAATTAAATAAAACCCATAGATTATATATTTTGCCAGCTTGGTCTCCAAAGTTGTAAGAGTGCATCTGGGGGAGAGAGGGGAACTGTGGCCCTGTGGCCACCATTATGTATTAAGCCTGTTCTGAAATTTGCTTACTGGAGTTGCTCTCGATACTCCATAGAGTTTCCAGTCTACTGTAAAAGCAGCACTTGGTCAGTCACTGAAAGAAAACGCTGTTCATAGAAAGGGTGACTCAGCAGAATAGCAACATAACAGAATTTTAAAATCAAAGGCAGAAGGAAGATAGGGGAAAGAGGGAAGGAAAGAAAGCAAGAGGAGAGGGGACATGGGAGAGTATGAGAAGAAAAGGGGGGGGGGGAAGTTCATCAGTATAGCAAGGGATAACATTTGTGGCCTAGAAGGCCCTAGTTTGGGGACTTCAAAAACGAAAGCGGTGATTAACGCTGACATTTAGAAAGTCAGTTGTTAAGCCTCTTCACTGCAGAGATGGCTTACAAAACAAAGCCAAACTTAGCTCTGGACCGTCTGGTATAGTTGCTCCTCTAGGTTAGCTTGAGATGCTGTTGTATTACAAGAAGTCTGCTGATGGTTACTGGGTTACCCAGCAATCTCTCTCTCCTGAGGCAGCACAAGTGTCTTCTCAACACCCACTTCCACACCCGCCTCCTGTGCAGCAACAGCACCTAGCCCACCACTCTGTAGCAATGGAAATTTGATTGCCCTTCTCCACCCAGACCCCTTTCGAGTATCAGCAGTACATGGACCTCCTTCCTGGGCAGCCATGGCAACCCCTTTCTAGAAGCAGAAGTCCCTGCACTATCTCCCCTCCACCAATGCAGCAGAATTTTCAGAGCTAATTCAGCCTCCTCCAGGTATGTTCTTTAAACAGTCCTCAGATCTCACCACTCAGACAGGCCCAGTAATGGACAGGATTGTGTATCACAGGTTCCTTTGATTAGTCAGGGATGTGAACATCAGTACAAGATAGCTGCAACTGAGAGCTCAACAGCAAAGGATGGCCCAGAAGAGAAAACTAAAATGGTGGAGTGGCAAAAAGTGCCAACTCATAGTATGTGAATTAGCTCAAACTAACGCACATGGAAGCTTAATTTCTCTTTTGAATCTGTGCAAGTCATGGGAATACACTGCATGTGATATTTTGTATTCATTGTTTTCTTTTGAAGGAAAAAGTGCTTATGGCTCCTAGTTTTAATGCTTTCCATTTACACTATAATTTTGTTCTATATACACTGTCATTTGTCTCTATTTTTAAAAAGTAAGAGTTTTGTGTAATGAAAAGAATGTATCCAGATGAGACCTTTTCTCTCAATGCATATTAGGGCCTGCATTGCTAAATATTTAACAGCTGGTTAAACATATGCTTTTTCCAGGCAGTAGCTGACCCAGTTGCATAAACCATTTGCTGACTTTTTCTTAAAACAAGTAAGAGCAAATTCCTCTCAACTGATGACACAAGGTCATAAGAACTAGTGTCTTCAAACCCATCTGTTCTTAAGAGTATCAACTTCAGAAACCTATGGAAAGGTTGTAGTTTGGTGGTTGTGATTATGCAGTCTGTATGTGTGTATCATTTTTGTATTTGTATTTGTATTTTGTACTTTTATTAAGCACCAAAAGAGTATTTTGTTATTTGTTCGTGACTGACTACATCATACAGTAAGACTATAATTTCCATGAGTCATAACACTATCATCCTCAAGGAGCTGGTATGGCATATTAAGATGGTAAATTTGAAAAAAAGATGTCTATTCTATTCTATATAGTTTGTTATACTGTACTCATCACCATAGTATCAGATCTCCTTCCAGTAGTGCATTAAGCAACATGACTAGTATCTGTTACATGTTTGTTCTCTCATCCTGTCCCCAAGGGGGGAAACGTGTGCATTTGGTACAGATTTTTTGGTTGCTTGTTTTTTGGTGCTATTTTTTGTGCTATTTTAAAAATAGGTCTGTTTCCATGTTATAGAAGGTCAGATCGAAAAATGTGCCCTGCACACAAAGCAGAAGGTGGTGAGGTATGTGATGATTCTTAATTCCTGTGGGCATTTGTTCCACAGTCATGGACCAACCCCCAAGAAATTTCTGTCTCCATCACACATGAGCTTTACCCATATTGTATAGAGTTCTGTTGTTCTAGAGGAGCTGTGTTGTCAACCATGGTTTTCATCCTAGAACCGTAGATGGTTTTTTAGATATACTGGGCCCAGCCCATGAAGCGTCTTGAATATAAGGACTGAGACCTTGAACTTGATTTGATATTCTATGAGAAGACAGCATAGAGAGCAGAGAATAGGTTTGATGTGTTCTTGGTAGCTTGTGTTGCTGAGCAGATGATCTGTAGCATTTTGTACTAGCTGGATTTTCTAAAGGGCTGAAGGCTTCATGCCCATGTAAACCACATTACGTAGTCTGCCTAAGAGGTGATGATGGCATGAATAATTGAGGCCTGATTATAGGTAGGAGACACTATTCCATCTTGGCAGACTAACTGGAGATGGTAGAAAGCATTAGTCATAGGTCCTGCTATATTAGAGCTCAGCATCAGTGAGGAATCCAAGAGTACTCCTAAACTATCGAGTGAACTGATCAACTGTGGGTGTGAACTTTTGACAAAGGAGATTGCACTGTGGCTGCAAACTCTTCAAACTGTTTTCCTCTGCCCACCAGCCTCACCTTTGTCTTGCTCAGGTTCAGCTTCAGCCAGCTGTTCTTCATCCACAAGCTGATCTTTTCTAAGCACAAGGCCATCCTAGTGGTAATAGTGTGGTCATATGTGGTAAAGGATAAGTAGAGCTGTGTGTCATTTGCCTACTGGTGGCACTTGAGTCTGTGTCACTTAGTCAGTTCACCTGGTGGTTGCAGGTAGATGCTGAAAGGACCAGAAAAAGAACTGATTCTTGTGGGACTCCACAAGTGAGGAGTCTAGTGGTGGAGGTGCAGTTTCACATCATTACATCCTTCAGGAAAAACCCAAACCATTTTAGCACATTATCCTAGACCCCTCTCAGGTAAGACAGATATATCTGTTCTCACGGTTGATAGCATCAAATGCTGAAAAGAGATCCAGGAGGGGGAGATTAGAGGTCTGCACTCTATCCATTGATAGGAGGAGATCATCCATCAGTGCCATTAAGGTAGTTTCAGTTCTAGGTCCTAGTCTGAATCCAGATTGTGCCTGTATGATGTTATTGACATCAATTGTGACTGTATAGATCATTGTTGCAACCAGCGTCCTATGGTTGCACCAGGTCTTGCACAGAGGAGATCAAGTGGAGTGTCTATGGAAAGGTTGTAGTTTGGTGGTTGTGATTATGTGGTCTGTATGTGTGTATCATTTTTGTATTTGAAGTTATGAATGTTGGCTATGTACATGTATCTCAATGTGTTTGATTCTAAGTAGCATTTGGTCAGCTTCTTGAGAAAGGACTATCCTCAGTAAGTGCCCAATCAAGAAACACTTAACTGACAATGGACTTTGGGAGACGCCAATCCACATCTGAGCTTTCCTGGGAACATTCAAACTAACATGTAAACAATGGCATCGGCCTGCAAAAAGCTGAATCATTCATGGATATGTGACTTGCCCAGGTGGCTACAAACTCCATCTTGTTGCTGTGACTTTGCACAGAAGAACAAAGGGGTTTCTGCCCACAAGAGAGAGAATATAAAAGGCCCTGGAAGCATCTCCATTTTGTCTTCAGCTGGCTCAAGAGATGGCCTCTGCACCCCAAAGAGATGCCTGCAAGAAACTGGAATGAAAGACTGACTACAGGGGTGTGAGTGATTGCTGGACCCAGGCCATAAGCCACAACAGTGGTCTAAAAAGGATTGGGCCCAGACTAGGAAGGGGTCTAGTCTGTGAAAGAAGCTTATTGGGACATCTCTGGGGGTGAGATTTGTAATAAGATGAGGCCCTGAAACATAAACCCTTGTATCAGAGGCCCAGTATGAGGCCTAAGGCCTGAGCTAAAGTAATGGTCAAGACTTTGCTAACATAAAGCAAAGTTAAGCTGTATGCCAAAGGTAGGCCCTGCTCACAGAAGTTGGCAAGGAAAGGGCTGATGTTGCAAAAGTACACAAACCTAAAAGGTACCAGAACACTTGTACATTCCACACCGATAACAAGGAACAGGCTGGCCCATCCTAAAGACAGGGGCAAAAGGGTAATATGATGGATAGAGTTGTTTTGTTTGAACCAACATGTACAAGGTGGGAGGTGGCACCTTACTGCACAGAGGGGTTGTACCTTGTTACGTAGAAGGGTTGCACCTCAATACGTCAGGAGTGATGTGTAACTTGTTTGTACCTGTGTATAAGAATTCACGCCCGAGGAGTTGTCTTTGTCCGGCCTAGGGGCAGTGGAAAGTCTCGCCACTGACTGAGCTGTGTCCATTGCCAGGGTGCACATAGGGACTAACAACAAACCGTAGAGTTATAATTTATAATTCGGGGAGCTAGAGATTGTGTTTCTCTTCAACAATAAACCTGGCCGACGTGCCTTCGTACCTTACTAGAGTCTGTGGTCGTTGGGGGTTCTCTCGGGTCTGCTGTGTCAGCTATCTGCACAGAGGGAACACGCACATGCAGCCGACTGAGATCAACATTGACCAGAGCAGAGCACCACACCAGTAGCCATATGACAACAAGATTTACCTGTATTCAGTTTCTTAATGTATTAGGCTTAGACTTGCGTATTTTGTTTTATTTTGCTTGGTAACTTACTTTGTTCTGTCTGTTATTACCTGGAACCACTTAAGTACTACTTTTTTATACTTAATAAAATCACTTTTGTTTATTAATTGACCCCGAGTAAGCAATTAATACCTGGGGGAGCAAACAGCTGTGCATATCTATCAGTGTTATAGAGGGTGGACAATTTATGAGTTTACCCTGTATAAGCTTTATACAGAGCAAAACAGATTTATTTGGGGTTTGGATCCTATTGGGAGCTGAGTATCTGGGTGCTAGAGACAGGAGCACTTGCTAAGCTGTTTTCAGTTAAGTCTGCAGCTTTGGGGGCATGGGTCAGACCCTGGGTCTGTGTTGCAGCAAATTAGCGTATCTGGCTCAACAAGACAGGGTTCTGAAGGCCCAAACTGGCAGAGAAAACGGGCTCAGGGGTAGTCTCAGCACACCAGGTGACGGTGCCAAGGGGGTTTCTGTGATTGAACCTGTCACAGTCTGGTCTAGCTTCAATTAGATGAGCCAGTAGTTAGCCTTTGGCTAGCTCATTTAGGATCTTGCTCTGGAATGGGAAGTTTGACTCTGGGTGATAACTGGCTCGAACCAGGTGGGTTTCTTCAGTGCTGGTTGTTGGACTATTGTGTGTTTGAAGGAGGAAAGGAAGATTCTCTCTCTGAGTGAGGCACTGGCTATTTCAGTCAAGAGTTTATGACTCTCCTTCATAAGACAGGCAATGCAATGAGTCATATTCACAAGTCATAGGTCATGATTCTTTTAGGATGTCCAGAACTTCTTGATGAGTGAATATACTTAACTCTAGGAATGCATGTGGGCTGTTGGTTAGTTGGTGGGTACAGGCAGAGTAGATCCATGCTGTTTGAGAAGACTTCTAGAATGTGTTCTGTGAAAAGAAATGATAGTACTTTGCAGCACTTGGTGCTTAGTTTTCATGTAGGTACTCATGACTGGATAGCTTCTGGAGGTGTGATTTGTAAGCTTCAACTGTGGCTGATGAGAATGTTCTCTTGGCCTGTAATATGGCCTTGACATAGGGTTGGAGGAATTTGTTATATTTCATTATGTCTGTACCGACTTTTATTTTTCCACAATCAGTGCTGAAGTTTTTGCTCCTTTTTCTTCATCAGGTGCAGGGTGTCAGGAAACCAAGGAGATCTGTGTGGGTAATAGGGAGGAAGGGGCTACTTGGGGGCCAGCATATTGCTGGTGGAGGCTAGCATTCAATCATAATGATTTATCAGGTCCTCAGCTCCTCGTTCTGTAGGTGAAATGCTGTTGTCCTTTACTGGGCTTTGAAATATTTTTTGGCCTCCGTGAGTCTTCATGGTCAAATTAGGGTCATTGGTCTTTCTTGTTGCCTAGGAGTGCATGATCTCTGACCACTGCCTCAATGAAGTGATGGTCTGCCAAACCAGTGGCTGGGTTGTGAAGATCAGGTCCAGATTGTGACAGATAAATTTTATGGTGTTTGCATCTGCAGCCTTGTAGATATGCATTTTGAATTCTCCCAGGACAATATGTCTAGGATATTTCACCTCCATTGCTGACAAGATATCAGTGAACTCTTACGAATCCTTTAGTCTGTGGAGGTCCATAAATAATAACAAAATCTGTTAGTTTTAGCTCGTTTCTATTGCTAGATTAATTAATTTGAAGAAAGTTGTCTTCCCTGCATAGGCACCGACTTTAGTCGGCGCCGGTGGGTGCTTGCGCCCCCGAACTCACCCCAACTCCACCACGGCCCCGCCCCCATTCCACCCCTTCCCCAAATCCCCGCCCCGCCTCCTCCCCCAGGCATGCTGCATTTCCCCTCCACACACACACACACACACACACACACACCCAGGCTTGCAAGCCTGGGAGGGAGGGGGGAGGGGAAATGCAGCGCGCCCACCGGCAGCGCTCCACCAGCCCCACCACGCCCAGCTAACCTCCGCTTCCGCGTTCCGCCTCCGGAGGGGTGGGGCGGGGGGGGGGGGGGGAAGCACAGCAGCGGTGCCTCGGGGGAGGGATATGGGAAGAAGGCAGAGAGCCCGGCTCTGCCTCCTCCCCTGAGACACCGCCGTTGCGCTTCCCGCTCTCCCCTCCCCCCCCCAAGCTTGCCGCTCGCCGACCAGCTGACGGGCGGCTGCCTGTGAGCTAAGAAAAGCGGCTTGGTGGGGCAGCGCCTCTGGAGGCAGAATGTGGAAGCGGAGGTTAGCTAGGTGCAGGGGGGCTGGCAGGGCCCACCAATTTTTCCCCATGGGTGGCTCCAGCCCCGGAGCACCCACAGAGTCGGCGCCTATACTTCCCTGAAGCACCTCTCTTGGATTGGATGTTTGCAGAAAAGATGAATGCAGCACTGCCTGTCTTCTTGACCCATCACAAACTCAGACCGGATATCCATTTCTGATTGGATGAGGTGGGGTAGCACAGGGCACCTGGTGTCATTTAGCTTCATTACTCATGAGGTTGTGTATTGTTTGTTAGTGGCAGATTTTGCATTCATCATCATTTAATTCGTGTTGCTTTGTACTGACTGCTTTCGGCCTGTGCCTAGTCCTTGTGCAATGTATAGTTGTTAGATGTCTGGAATCTGATTTCTTATGTCTGCTTTCTATTTCCTTGGACAGTTCCTCCCAATATGAGCTGTGATAGGTAAAGAAGTGCTTTGTGCCATCTGAGGATTTCAGTGGAGAAACAGTTGTCTGGTTCACCAGATGCCATAAGAAAGGCTGGTTTGTTGGATACTTTTTGGAGCTGTAACCTGGTAGAGTACTGGACATGGTCGGAGCTAGGACAGCATATTCATGGAGTAGTGGTGGCTGTGCAGGAAGCATGGTGGATGCAGAGGAAGTAACACAAATTACTTTATTCACCATTTTTGTGCTGTTTTACAACCATAACACCTGCCCCTCACCACCACTCCAAAAAACACTGGTTGCACTATTTCGTGCACACTCCCCCAAATGCCCTTGAATTTAACTGACAGCGCAGCTAATCCAATCAGCTCATATTTATGTATAAGCAAGTAAAAATTGACAACCTAGTGCTATGAAATGAAACTGCTACAATGAATTCTCTCTGAAAACACTGTAGCACTTCTAGAAGTGCTGTAGAACTTGTGCATGAGTATTCCATCCCTCCAAAACAAAAAACAAAACCACCACCACCACCACCTGATTGATTTATCCTTGGTATACGATTTTAATTAAAGCAGATGAAGTTGTCCAGCTAGGCATGCTAATAAACATTTATCAAACACATTTTTGTAAATCAGATTCCTAAATCGATGGCATTTGTACATGCAGCCAAGTTAAGTCACATTGGAATAAAACAGAAAATCAGTTAATCAGTATATGGAAGCACTTTTAAAGGGCATTACATTATACTAGCTTAATGAAAAACATTCCCTGCTATATAAAGTTAAAATAACAGAAATCATTAGCCTTCTAAGTGGCAGTCTGACTCATCATCAGATTTACAAAAATGAAAATATCATTTTGCTAATCTTTTTCCAGCCAAATACATCAATTTTATGTCTTCAAAGCAGACCACCAAGGTAACAATGACTACAAAAAATGAGGCATTCTATCAGGAATATAAAAGAGAAAGCTGTGCCTTTCTCATGAAATGTTTCTTCTCAATGGGTTTGCACGGTGGAACCTGTCCCAGACACTACATGAATGCATTATATAATAAGTTACACAGAGCCATATTGTATCACTGGCCTGAAACTAGGTGAACAATAATTAACCCTATTTTCAATCTCAGAGGTAGCTGTACAACACAGAAGCCGAAACAGGTGTATTTCCCTTTCATGGTGATTAATTGATCTTCATAATGGTGTTACCACTAATTTTTTTATGGATGTATTTGTTATGGGTTCCCTTTGGGGTGCCACCTGGAACTGGGGTACCACTGAGCCCTCTGATCCATCAGCCTGGGCTCCCTCTCACGCTGTGCTGCTGTGACAAGTTTCAAAGCCCTCAAAGCTTTCACTTTCCCCAGCATTCACACGGGTAGGAACACACCCAGGTGCAGTTACATGTAGGCTCTCTAACCATCAGATTCCCAGCCTGGGACCCCAGAGAAGTACCGCCCTCCCCTGGTCAAATCTGGCCAGTATAGGGGTTTAATACCCGGTCTGCCTCTCCCTCAATGTGAAGAGAACAATGCACACTTGTGGTAACCAAGCAAAGGTTTTCCCCAAGGACTCCAGTCAAAGCTCACTTGTTTAGATTAAAACATAAAATAAGTTTATTGACTACAAAAGCATAGATTTGAAGTGATTATAAGTTATAGCAAACAGATCAAAGAAGTTTACCTAGCAAATAAACAAAACCGCAAACTGAGCTTAGCATACTAGATAGGTAAGATATGAATTAGGAAATTCTCACCTCGAGTGATAAACAGGCTGGCAGATTCTTAAAACATGAGCTGCCTTGGCTTTTCAGTTTGGGTTTCCCAGGTTTTCATACACAGGCTCGAAACCCCTCTAGCCTGGGACCATTACTTCCTCCCTATTCAATCTTTATTCCTCAAGTGTATCCAGGTGTATTGTGTAGGGAGAGTAAGGTCCTCCCAGGATGTCATTGTCCCCCTTCTATTTCTTCTTCCCACTTTCTGGAAAGCTCTTTTGCTGTAACCTGGGTTAAAGAGTTCCCATTGTGTAGTGCTATCTCTGAGAAGTTTCTATTGTACACAGTTCCTGGAGTAATCCTTGTGCTTGTGTGCATTTCCTCAATAAGCCATTAACATCGTTTGGCCTTTTTACTGTTGTACCTGAAAGGCTGCTTGTGGGTGTTTTCAACCTCACAACATGTTTCAGTGGCACATACGCAGCCAAACTTCATAACTTCACATACAATGATAGCACATACAATCCAATGAGATGTTAATGTCTAGCAGATCAATACTTTTAGAATGATACCTCACAAGGCATACCTTGTACAAAAGATATCCTAATTACATGACAGTGCTGAATATTTGGGTGCCAGGGTATCACAGTATTTACCAAAAGATTAGACATTAACCAAAATAATTATTTTTAAGAATACTTAATTGTGTGTCCTCAACACATTTGATTACCACTGCAGAGTAGAGTGGGACAATTACTTTCTGTGTATTACATATGAAACCCCTTTTAATACAGTTCAAAATAATATTAGCCATTTTTGCAACTGCATCACATTGTTGACTCATATTCAATTTGTGACCCACTGTAACCCCCAGATCCTGTGCAGAAGTACTATCTACCTAGCCAGTTATTTCCCATTTTGTTGTTGTTTGTTTAATTTTTCGTTCTTAAGTGAAGTAATTTGCACTTGTCTTTATTGAATTTCATCTTGTTCACAATTCTCTGGTTTGTTGAGGTCATTGAGTCCTATCCAGTCCTTGAAAACCCTACTAGCTTGGTGTCATCTGCAGATTTTATAAGCAAACTCTCCACTCATAGAATCATAGAATATCAGGGTTGGAAGGGACCTTAGGAGGTCATCTAGTCCAACAACCCCCTGCTCAAAGCAGGACCAATCCCCAATTTTTGCCCCAGATCTCTAAATGGCCCCCTCAAAGATTGAACTCACAACCCTGGGTTTAGCAGGCCAATGCTCAAACCACTGAGCTATCCCTCCCCACTACATTATTCAAATCGGTAATGAAAATATTGAATAGCACCAGATCTAGGACTGACCCCATGGGATCCCACTAGATACGTCTTATTGAAATCAAGATAGATCATATCTACTGCTTCTCCCCATCCACTAGGCCTGTCAAAGAAGGAAATTAGGTTGGTTTGGCATGATTTGTTCTTGACAAATTCATGCTGGCTATTTCTTATAATCCTATTATGCTCTAGGCGCTTACAAACTGATTGTTCAATAATTTGTTCCACTATCTTTCCAGATATTGAAGTTAGGATGACTGGTCTCTAATTCCCCAGGTCCTCTTAGTTCCACTTTTTAAAGATAAGTATTATGATTTCCCTTCTGCAGTCCTCCGAGACCTCAGCCATCTTCCTTGAGTTCTCAAAGATAATTGTTCACCTTTCCGAGATTGCTTCAGTTAGCTAGGTTGCATTGCATTAGGCCCTGCTGACTTGAATACTTATATAAAAAAATCCTTTAACCTATTCTTCCCTGTTTTGGCTTATGTTCCTTCCCCATTGTTGTCAATATTAATAATGCATACCACAACTTTCCCTTGCCACACAATTCACTTGAGAGTTTATTTTATGTGACAGGTCTCTTCTTTGGAGCGGTTGGTATGGTAAATACCCAGCTTCCCACCTGGAGTAGTGGGTCCCACCAAGTGCCAGATGGATAGCTGATCCCTCATCTCCAGTGCAGCAGGTAGGTGTCAACCAGACCCAATAGTTCTTTCACATGGTCCCTGTATTTACAGTTTAAAGTGCACCCTGGATCTTCCCTGCTATCTGCACAGTGGAATTAGTCTAAAATTCTCATGATACACCCCTTCTCTTTAAGATCAGCTGTGATTTTATAACCTAATGGTGTACCATCAGGAGTAACTTGTGGGACAGCTTTAGGGCACCGTTACATTTGACGTCATTATTCACTGTTGCCCACTGGAAAGATTACTACGACCCACTGGTACTTATCAACTGTGTCATCTTCAAGGAGTTGGCCACAAGGTGGCGCCTGACAAAGGTTTCGACTAGAGTAGGTGTGATGCCTTTGTGGGGGGTTGTTTTTGTTTTTTAAACTTTCATAGAGATTTAGTTCTAGTTTTGGTCTCAAGAGAGGAAAACATTCAGGCAAGTTCTTACTATATCACAACCTGTTAAATCATTAGTAATTATTAAGCATATAACTTTGGATTGCTAATAATATAAACAAGCATACTCAGTGTTGGCCTCTCAAAATTGATCTATAGATTCCTCATCAAGAATTGCCTCTGTGGGTGCCCACTCTTGGGTAGAACTCAGCACTACAAATCTTGAACTGTCTACATTGCTGGGACCACATGTACATCCTTACACAGGCCTGACTGATATGAAATGGTATGAGTTTGCAGCACCAATGTACTCTCAGATTAGCAGCTGTGTTTATGTCTGAGACACGGAAGGGTCCCATTGAATCTTTGGGTGGACAGGGAGAGATGAAAGTGAGAAATCACTGAGCTAAAGGAGAACCTTAGAAGAACACTCCCTCTGCCTCCTACTAAATACAGCCTACATATTTAGGCTGCAAAAATATTAGTTAGAAGATATGGTGTCAATGAACAAAGAATTATTTACCTCCATAAAAATGATCAAACCCAATTTAAAGACTAAATACCATGAGGTGCTATGCTTTGTAATTGGAGGTAATGTCCTTTGAATTTTTTCTCCTATTGTCTACCAAATGGTATTTTGTATCTTCTCATTGCTCCATTAGCATTTCCAAAGTTTTTGAGAGATACTGGTTTGTCCTCTCTTTAATTGCTTTTTCTAAGACCTCATATTATTCCTAGTTCACTCAAATCCATTTCCAAACTAATGCAGTTTATTAACGTGCTGTATATTTGGCATAGCAAGCAGCAGCATATTAAGAGGAATACTTTAGCATGTCAGGTTTTCCAAAGCACTCTGGGAAATAATCTGAGAAGCCCTGAACCACACAAGATCTTCCATTGTTTTTCATTATAGAGGATAAGAAGTTTGGCATCCAATTTAGTGCTTTAATGGATTTTTAAACAAAACTGGAAGAAGCAATATTTACAATAATTTTTCAGTGGTTAAATCATCACTCAGTATATTTGTCGTAAAAGCATTTCTCTTCCCCAAAATTTTCAAATATTTTCCCCATACCGCTTAAGGATGATTCTGAGACCTTTCAATATTTGTCATAAAAAACAAGACAGACCCCCACAGACTCCAGAATAGCTAATAGCTGGTGATTAAGGCACTTCCCCTGGATTTGGCCACCCACGTTCAGGCAGAACAGGGCTTAATTTGGAGTAGAGACTGGATTCCAGCTCTCCCACTGTGATGCACTTATCTCAAAATAGCACCTAAAACCTTCATAATCACCACTGTGATATGATTATGATATGTTTTGTACAAAGTATACCTTCTGAGGTATCATTTGGAAAGTTATAATCTGTTGAGCATCCTTGTTCTGTCAAAATGTGTGTATCGTCATTACATATGGAGTTATGAGAGTCTGCTATATGTTTGTCACAGAAATATACTTTGAGTCTAGGAAATGTCCACAGACTAGCCCCTCAGAGAGGGTAAAGAACCTGTAAACACAGAGGCCTTACATGCCAAGCCTCACATGGACAAAAGGTATGAGCAAGAATTTGCTGTTCATGTGAAGGACAATGGGAAGCTCATGTAGGCCATGGGGGCTGCCTAACTCCATGACACAGTGTGGATTTTTCTAGCACCTGTAGAAAAGTATAAATGAGGGGCAGTGACATCACTTCTCCTGCCTGTCTTCCTCCATCTCTACACAAGGAAGCAAGATCACTGGGGAGACAAAGAAACTCCATTGGCACTATGGGAGGGGTTGGTCCTAACTAGGTGTTCCAACTAGCAAGAACTGCTGTGAAGTTTTGGGTGAGAGAAATCCTTCTGCTTTTATGTTTAATTTAAACCAGTGTGTTTTTGGCTAAAGTGTTTGGGGAATCTACTCAGGCTAACCAGAACTGGTGTACGATCAATTTCTTTGTCAAACTGATGGACCTTATGAGCTTGTACTGTTCAGTAAATAACTGAACAGTATAAGATGGTACATTTCTTACTCCTGGGGGAATTCTGCACCACTGCAAATGCGCAGAATTTATGTGCCCCGTAGATTTCTTTGCTTCCCTGCAGAAAAATGACTTTCTGATGGGGAAGCAAAGGGAAGCCACAAGAGCAGTCATGTGACCCTCCCCAGCAGTATGTTTCAGGTGCCCAGGGCAGCTGACAGAGGTAAATCACTGAGAGACTGGGGCTGGGGGTGGGGCTGGGAAAGACCTGGCTGGTGACGCCTACCCTGTGCTGGGCTCAGCTGCTAGTCCTGCTGGGCTGGGGGGGGACGGGACTTTCTCTTCCCCTGCACAGAATCCGGGGCCGTGTCAGACCCACCCCCAGATTTCTCCCCCAGCTGTAGGAAGCTCTGCAAACTCCCCCTCCACCCTGCGCATCCAGCACCCATCACTCCTCAGCTGCAGGCGGAGGGATCACATTACAGGTAGCTGCTCCTGTATCCACTCAACCCCTGTGCATCCAGAACCCCTCATATCCAGACCCTCCCACTGAGCCTCACGCCCCCACACCCAGAACCCCCCCCCAAAATGAGCCCCACTCCCCCTGCACCTGGACCACCCCAATGAGCCACCCGCACCTGGATCCCCACCCTACCAAGTCACAACCAGCTGCACCTGGATTCCCACATCCCACTGAGCCCCATTTCCTCAGCATCTGGACCCCCTCACTGAGCTCCCCACACCCAGACCCCCCCTGCCAAAATCTATGCCCCACACACCCAGCCTCCACCCCACTGAGCCCAAATCACCTTCACTTGGACCCCCTGCAGAGTCCCATTACTGTTGCACCCAGAACCCCCCCCCCCAACAAACCCTTGTGCGTCCAGATCCCCCCCGCACTCAGATCCCCCACTGAGCTGCCCACACCCAGACTGCCCCACACAGAACCCTCTCACCTCTCAGAGAACCCACACCTGGCCCCCACACACACTTGGATCCTGCCTTGCTGAGCCTGCCTGCCCACACCTGGTGCACCTGGCATGGAGGGGCAGGGCCCTGGGGTGTTTCTGGGGAAGGCCCAGGCCTTGCGCTGTGTCAGGGTTCGGTGCAGCCTCATTGCTGAGTCCATGTCCCGGGGTGGGGAAGAGAACTGCAGTTATCTTCTACCTCTGTGCAGCCAGTGGTCTGTGCTGCCCAATGTCATGCTGGAACCGCCACATTTATTTGACAAATAAAATTTCCAGAATTTTGCATAATTTTAAAATATTGTGCACGGAATTTTTAATTTTTTTAGTGCAGAATGCCCTCAGGAGTAATTTATGGGGTGCAAGGCTGGGACCAGGGATGTGAAGGTCTCCCTATATGTAATTCAAGAGTGGCTGGTATATGATATATGTCTGGGGGTAACTTGCATGCTAGAGGCTAGGGTGACTGGCAGCTCACACAGCAAAGCAGAGCCTCGTGCACACCAGAATGGAGAATTAAGGGGGCACAACGATCCAACAGTCCAGACTGCACACTGTGGCATGTCACACTCAAATCCCAGGTGAGTGCCCTAACCACCAGGCTAATCACTATTCTTGGGTATATTTCACTCAGTCTTTCCTATTGCAATTGTTCCACTTTGTATGTATAAATATTCACTGGGCCAGAGACAGAGAAACTGACTTCACAGCCTGATTTTTATGACACTCATGCTGAGCATATCACCGGTAATCCCTTGCCTAAGAATAATTTCTTAGCTGCAGAGCAGCTGCCAACAGGTTATCCCCCGACACAAATCAACTAACCATTACATGGTACCAAAAACATTGAAACAATACTTAAATAATTGGTGTTTTCATCTTACCTTAACTTGTAACTGGTTCTTTCTGCGTCTTCTAGGCTGTTTTTCTGAAAAAACACAGAACATTCAGAACTCATACGCTTTCAGCTAGAGACCACCTTGCCTGAGGTTGATTGTGGTGGTCTTGTCCATTTTTAGGAGAAAATGTAATTATTTAATAAACATTCCTTATTCATTCAAGTGCTTGTAATTTTCTTGTAATAGCTAAGATTGCACCTTATCATTTTCTTAGTTCACAGTCCTTCTGAGGGAACAGAAAACTCATTAACAACATTTTAATAGAAATTGTTAGGAAAGCAATCCCATTTTAAATATTAACATATATTTTAATAACTACCAAATTATTATTAATGGCAGTCTTTCTACATATGGAACAGTAATACATTTACTCAACAATAATAGAAGTACAAGAAAATTGCTCAGAAAATTAGAGTGCATTTGTATGGAATCTATATTGAAGTAATAATAAATATAGAATGGAGCCCAGTTTATTAGAAAAATCAGAGGTTTTTTTCTATTAGTCTACATTTTACTATTAAGTAAATTAGAGATGGCTCAGACCAAAACTCTTGATCTGAGTTTCCCTCAATATTGAAAGTTTCGTCCAGATTCACAATTTGTGACAGGCTTTTAGCCCTTTAGTGGACTGAACCAAAACCCTGTATCCAATTGCCCTCAACTATAGGGAAAGCTTGAATCTAGATTCAAACTTGGTAAATCAGTCCCATCTAAAACATACATTTAATCTGTAAAAGCCTGCATGAATTAGGCTTGTGTTCTCAATGGTAATAGATGTGATTGTCCTATAACTGGTAACCTTGGTAAGAAACTGGAGGTATTGCTCTGAATTTATGTAAAAACTCTTAGGGGAATGAGGGAAGCATCTGTGAGAAGGACCAATGAACAACTGTAGATAAGCAAGACAATGTAATGGTAGTCTCTAAACTAGCTGGAATGTTCTGCCATTTAAGATAGCTAGGCTAGGTTTTTATTTTTGTTTTGTAAACATCATTAGTAGAATTTTGGTTTCATATAACCAAAGGCAGGTATAGTTTGGACTCAGATTTTGTGTCACCTGAACCACCAACTTTCAGGGGCAAGGCAGGAAGTTGGATAAAAGGTTCTGGCTTGACCATATCTCTATTGCTGGAACTGTATCCTGTGAATCTTGGTAGTGCTCCAGGGGTCCCATCCCTGGTGAAGTGAACAACAACTGGAGGTTAGGAAATCAAAATGATTTACCATTTTATAACATGGACAGACAATTTCTTTCCAATAATTTTTTCTATGATCACAAAATCTATAACATTAGTGTCTCATTCTTAGTGAAGCAGACACAAGACAGGAAGAACTTAATTATATATGCATAGAAGAGAGTGATCACAATATAACTGATCCTAATCTCTGTCAATCGATCTTACACAATTTATTTTTGACTTGGAAAATCTCTACTTTAGGTTTCAATTCAGCAAAGCATTTAAGCACATGTTGATCTTTAAGTACATAAGCATTTTTCTTAAAATTTAACACATTTAAGTGCTAAATTGGGCTGGCACATACTTAAGTGCTTTGCTGAATCAAGACTTAGATTTATACACACCAGGCAATGCTTGCTAAGAGGAATTTCACACTATGCACAAGTCTATCCAATTTTCATTCATTTATATTGTTATATTAATAATGCCCAGATGAAGAGGAAGATAAGGAGTCCAGTAGTCAATACAGCATTTAGTTCAATGCCTTAGAGCAGTGATCCCCAACGTGGTGCCCATGGGCTCCATGGCGCCCGCCGGGGCATTTATTTGCGCCCACCTACTGACAAGGGAGCGCTTGCGCCAGACAACCCGCTGCTGAGGAGCGCGGTCGCTGGACAACCAGCTGCCGAAATACCTCCAAGCGGCAATGCCAAGAAGCGTTGCCGCCGAAATGCCGCTTCTTCTCGGCGGTATTTTGGCAGTGACGCTTCTCGATGACGCTGCTTCTCGGCGGTATTTTGGCAGTGACGCTTCTCGATGACGTCGCTTCTCGGCGGCATTTTGGCGGCTGGTCGTTCGGCGCCCACCACACTCTTCTGGGAACATGAATATGCTATTGCAACAGAAAGGTTGGGGACCACTGCCTTAGAGAACTGATTATGTTCAGCTTTGAAATGAAAGTTTACAGCACTACATATTTTCTTTCCTCCCTCCCCTTTCTTTCTTAAAACCACAGCCAGGGTCCATCCATAAGAAAACTACAGTAAAGATTCCTCTGACCGTAAACAGGGAGTAGTGATTTGTCTTGTTTAAATTTCAGCCTCAACCCTTACTATTTGCTACTTTTCAGAGCTGGAAGAATGCAAGCTGTAGCAGCCAACAAACCTTCAGCCAAAATTAAACTATGTTCATACACTTTCGCTCCTTTTCTTCACATTAATCCCAGGGAAGAAAACCCTCAAGACCCAGCTAAACTCAGAGACCAAAAAAAACCAAAAAAACAAAAAAACACAAAAAAACAAAAAAAGCCCAAAACAATGAAAATCAAACTGCTATCAAGGTTCAGACCAAAAATTGAACATCAGACAATGTTGCTAAGCAGGACGTAAACTTCTACTATACCCGCAAAAGGTCTTACTAGCTTCCTTTTCCCCCTTCATAATCTGTTGCTTCACAGACAGCTTCTTCACCAAAACCTTCTTTGCTCCTGATTCAGGAAAACATTCCTATTAAGGAAAGCACTTCAGCACGTGATTAACAAAATGGACTTATAAGGGCTTTCTTGAACTGGAGCCGTTATTTGTCAGATTCTTCCTGAAATCAGACCACACTGGAAATATGTATTAATATACTATGTTTCTACTGAAGGAATAGAACAGGTATATAAACAATATATCATTAGAACAGACAATTTCAACATTTACTTCATAGCAACTTGAGTATACTGAATTGTTCTACTATTTCACATGGGTTTCTCTAAGTAAAAGTGGTGATTCTCCAAGGATCTTGGCAACTGTTGCAAGAAATTGTGCCAATTAGTGATTGCTTCCAAGAATTTAAAAATGGGTTCTCTGAAGCCAAGATAACAGATATCACTTTATTTTACTGGAACTAACTGCAGATTAAAATGTGTTTGGAAAGTAAATGATATTCTGTGTCCAACAATATTTTTGCAAAGAGTTGCATTATCAGGCCTAATATTTCAAATTAGGCTTTGGCTCAGAGGCTTTTTTAACCTCTTGCATTGACTGTTAACCATCAGGGATACAGTTCATGAAACCAAGTGGAAAATCCCTTTGCATCCATATAGTTTTGTGATCGGTTTAGTATTAGATTTGAGAATCATATACATAGGCGCCAACTTCCAGTGGCACCGGTGGGGGCTGACGCCCAGCATCCGGGGCGGGGCCCCGCCCCCGACGCCGAGTGACATTGCGGGGCCCCGCCCCCAACGCCGGGTGACATTGCGGGGCCCCGCCCCCGACACCGACGCAACGTTGCCCAGCGTCGGGGGCGGGGCCCCGCAACGTCTCCCGGTGCTGAGGTGAGCTTGCCGCGGGTCCGGGGCGGGCGGAGAGCTGCCGGTGGGTGCTCTGCACCCACCAATTTTTCCCCGTGGGTGCTCCAACCCCGGAGCACCCGCGGAGTCGGCGCCTATGATCATATATGCTGAAGATAAGTCTTCAGCTATCTTCATTGCAGTCAGTCTGCTGTAAGTAACAGTACGCAAAACAAAGGGCTACTCTCAGTCATTATTATTATTTTATTAGCATTGAATAGCACAAGATAAACCTTCTGCCCTTTTTGTAGCTAACATTTCTAATGAATGAGTAAAGCCTCTAGGATCTTTTGAAAATCCCTGTCTTAAAGGAGGTTTGAGAGTAGATTCTGACTGGAACATGGTATATTAATGCAGTGTGTTTGGACACACTGCAAAGAACCCTAGTCAAACAGAGAAGGAATCCTGATGTTCCAAGAAGACTGGAAGGAAACTGGGCCCATATATGAAGTTTGGTGTTGTCAAGCACAGGAATACAGGGTAAATCTGCCCTTAAGGACAGGTATTTATTGAAATTGTATTTACATCTGGGGGTGTCAAGTACAGCTAGAGTGATTGCTCCAGCAACACACACCTAAGTCTGCCCACTTGTGGGGAAAGGGTATTAAAAGATCCAGAAGAGTTTTATTTTCTTTCAGTGTGGACCTCAAGAAGATTAAATCTGAGGTAAATGATCAGATAATAGCAGGGTCTGTAAGGTAAGGTTCACACCCAGTTTAAGGTTTCCTTATGAGCCTCCTTGGAGGTTACAGTGCAAATGTGCTGAATTAGCAACCTCCTTTAGTTGCCTTAGCTTTATCCCCTCCCCAGCAAATACCTCTCACCTTTTATGGTTGCGCTGGCCCTCTTCAGCCCCATCCCAGTATTCCAAGAGTTGCAACTTGGTGGTCTTTTCACCACTGGTGCACTCTGCCAGGATCTGCACCAGCAAGACCCATCATATACGCTAATGAATTTACCTTCAGGAGTGGGAATCTTTAGAGAAGTTGTAACACACTCTAAAGATCCACACCTTGCTTACCCACCACCTTCCCCACAATGTTTTGAATCAACACTTTGTATTCTTTTTGTTAATTGGTTATTATCACTTGGTTCAACTACTTTCCAAACATTCAGTCATCCACAAACACATCTCGCTTTATTTACTAAACTGCTGAACTGAAAATAACCAGTATTTATATTCAGAGTTGGAGACAAAACTCAAATATGCATAGATTTATACTGCAAAAACAGCAGGCATTTTCCATGGGTAGGTAGTTGATGACAATTAATACAAACTCTTATTAATATTTCATTTTATGAATATAATTATATAATACTCATAAGCATTGTTATGGATGTGTACCCTTAGAGATCTCATTAAAATATTTCATCACTAGGTCTAATATGGTATTTAATAGTCAGTGCAGTCTTGTGGTTATATGACCTCAGACTAAGTCACCCATGGCAAATATCTCTAGCTCATCGCTGCCAGTTTTCTTGTGATGCATTATTTCTATGTAGAAGAAAGTCACGCATCACTAAAATGTTTTGCCAATGCTCTACCTGCATTATAATTAGTGACATTAGAATTCAGGAGTACCCGTTAGCTGTTGGGATTACTTGTTATTAAACAAGTGGAGTTTGAGAGAGTTTAAGCAGAGGTCTATATTGGTTTGACTGAGAAGAGGGTGGCATCATAATTACAATCCTGAAAACCATGAATTTATAAAAAATAACTAAACAGTCAAAGATAGATCTTTAGCATCTACCACCACAATTAAATACTGGGATTAGAAAAAGATATTTAAGTATCACTGAAGTTGTCAGAGTTTACTACAAAGTGTTTTTGCTTTTGCCATCTTTTCGCTTCTGATTTAAATGAGACTTGATAAGGACAGCCTTTCTGAAATTCTCATAATGCAATGCCACCTTGCCAAGCCATAAAATGTCTAGGTTCATCAGAAATTTAGTGAGATACTGTCAGTTTGAATTTGGCCCAAAGTCTGTAAAAGTAAGCTTTAAAAAAAACCTAAAAAAAAAAATCTATGATTTTCTTAACTAATGGAAACAGTTGTTTTTTAAATTAAAAGAGTACCCATCCAATGTGTGAAAATTGAATCACAGCATTGTGCCCAGTGAGAGAGAACTTGAAACTGAGCTAAATCTGTGAGCACAGTATGCCTCCCTGTTGCTGCACATAAGCAAGATAACACTGTTATGAACCTCTAAACAGGCTTTGTTGTAATGACCTAATTAAATGGGGCTGTAACCGTTTTAATTCTAAATTCCCTTTTCTGGTGGATTTATTTTAAAATAGACTTTGGCTTTGTGTTGAATTTTCCTTCCATCTTGCTCCTTCCCTCCTCCCGCCCCCACTCCCACAAACAGGGGGGAAAAAAGAATGAAACAAATACTTTTTAGACCTTGAGATAACACACATGGATCTCATTTCATTGTAACTTTGGAGATTTGTACCGAAAACTCAGATTGTATCATCATAACAATAACAATAGGATTCCTAATTCTCCATAGAATTGTGCTGAGGCAAATTTCAAATATGCAACATTATCTTAAAGTCCATACTATTGAGAGGTGCTAGGCTCTTTTTAAGCTAAATTGATGCTAATTTCATCTTAAAACCAACTTTCAATCCACCCAAAACCAGACCCATCTACTTGAAACTTCAAATAACAGATCCTTTCTCAGGATAGAATTTTTTTCTGGTAAGCGTCAAACAAATTACACAAGGTATTTTGAAGATATGAGAGTTCAAACACTTCCTTTTATCTGCCTTTCAAAAGTTTTCTCAGAATGCTTCACCTACAAAATCCAGAATTGATCTTGCTGTGCTACACTAGTGGAGTATAATTGGCTTTTTGGCGGGGGGGGGGGGGGGTGACAGCAAGAAGCTAGATAGTAACAGGTTTTTGCATAAATACCAAAACAAGCACAATTTAAAGAAAAAAAATTAAGAACATGATATACTATATGCATCATACACTGCTTGATATGCCTGTAACCAACAAAATTGTATGAAGTCTGCTTGGAATAGGTGAGGATGGCCATGGTGAGAAGTGACAGACAAGGAACCACTTCGGAGACATTCCATCCCGGCACAGCTTCTCGTTCCAAGGTCCACCAGAGTCCCTGTGTTATTTGTGTCTGCTAACTCTTCTGTTACTGAGAAATTCATAAACTATTTTTGGAAAGAAAAAAAAAGTTCCCAGGCCAAACCCCCCTCCCCAAAAAAACACAACCCAACCCTTTAAATTGGAATTGATTTTTCATATATGCCAGCAACCTCTTTTGAAAATAGCAAAAGAAAACCCTAAGAATATTTAAATGGAAAAAAAATCTTCATGAAAGCACAGAAATTCATCAACTTTAAAACAAAACAAAGCACTAGAAACTGCGGGAAAACAAATGAATGGTTTCATAGGTACATTACTCCAATACTGTCTCCACAGTGAACTCTATTTTTTCCATATAAATCTCATGTCATCATCGCCCCTTAGAAGGTTTGTACATATATAGGGAATGAGATTTTTCAAAAGAGCTAAGAGAGTTTGGCATCAAAATCTAATGGAAAGTCATACGTTGAGTGCCTAACCCTCTTTTGTGCCATGAGAATCTCCCCCGACACATTCACTCTATACCTTATGACACTTGTATAATTAGTAGCACATGGAATCTTTGTGAACAGTAGACCTGGCTATCTTATATCTTTCCACAGGCTGTGTATTACCATAAAAAGCTTGGAGTCTGCTCAAGTACCATACAGTTCAACTAGTAAAGAGTTGAACTTTTAAAGCTAGTTATGGAAGAGAAGAACTAGTGTGATGGATGGATAAGGCTGTTTCCATCTCTGATTGCTGTCACCATGGAGATCTGAAGGAACAGTTAAAGTTGCTTGGGTGATATTAACTGCATTTTCCATATTTTCGAAAGTGGTGCCTTAACTATGCATTTAGATGCTTTCTAAAGTGTTTATTTTATATGGCAATGCTTTGGTTTAGCTCTTTCTTTTTTTTTTTTAGACAAACTAGTGATACATCTGATGAATATTGACTCCATTTAACAAGGTTGTTTTTTGTTTGTTTTAAAATAGACTTGTCAGTATAATCACATTTGGTAATTCCAATTATGTCATAATTGCATTTGACTTCACAAGATTTGCCATATGAACTTATCAATATACCATATGGCAGGTGTAACATGGTGTAAGAAACCAATATTGTGTGTGTTGCTCAGTAGCTATTTTTCCAGCCAGCAGCAGGATCTATTGTGAAGGAATTATTCTATGAATGTGTGTACTGGTATACATATCTCATACAAATTAATAGAAAATGCACAGTAACTCTGAAGTCACATTCAGGTCAAGTTTCTACGTTAATGCTGGCCTATTGTATTTAAACTATCAGGCATTTCTACTTCATTACATTTCAGGAATGCGGGCTTACATGTTATTCCTGCATAGCTCACCTCAGCAGGAACCAGACCTAGACGTGCTTCAGTGACTCAACTGTCAATATTGTCAACATTTAACTTTCCCCTCTTTACATTACCAGAAAGGCATAAAAGCCTGCCAACGTTCTTCAAATGGGACTTGGCAATTGTGCCAAGAAATACTAAAGAAGTTTCTCCTTTCATGTGAAATTATTTTAATTTAGTGGATTTTCTGAACATCACATTACTATACCAGCCACTGATATATTTGTGTGTGCGTGCACGTGTGTGTGTGCGTATTTACTTCCCCATTATGCACTAGTGTCAAGTATCAAATTGTGCACAGACCAGAGAATCTGATATTTACTCTTAGGGGCACCGGGTGTGGTGTTCAACTAATTATGAGTGAATAATGTTAAATCAAAGGACAAAACAGATTTCTGAAGTAACCAAGTTATTTGATCAGTTTGCTTAAAAAAATGGAAGGGAAATAGGGTCTCAGTGAGACACTGTTCCTGGCAGACAAACAAAACCAATTTCAAATTTTGCAGCAGCCATCACAGATTAAAAATACTAGCTATTTTCACCAGTATCAAACAATGAGAGCACTTCCTCTTTTAATGCAGTAGGGAAAAGCGTGAAAGACCTGATCCATATGTATATGCACCCTTGAAGCACACACTACTGAAGGTCAGATAAGAGAACATTAGAGTCGTATACTGATCTAGTTGTTACTATTTTTTGCAAGACACTTGGGAGGGGAGAAGAAAGACAATCAGTCCCACATGGTATTGTGTAGGAAAAGGTGTAACGCACTACATTAAAGATGTGTTTTGATTAATTTTATCTGAATGATTTGAATTAAGGACTTTATCACAATTGTTCCTTCTCAGGTTATTAATTTGTTACTCTATGTCACTCAACATAGTTATCTTACTATTTCATGGTGACGTGCTGTTTCTTCATTTGATTATTTTCTTAACTATTTTAAATTTGTAACTAATTATTTTATTATTCACATTTCCCTTCTACATTTGTGGGTGTTTCAGGCTTTTATGCACTGTTCCAATACCACAAAAATGTTTCCAAAGTGGCCAGGTACAACATTGTGTAGTTAACAAAATATGATAGATATTTTATTATGTTTGGACCCAACAAAACCAACTCATGACAGCATTATTGACTTATTTTTGGACTCAGCAACCAAAAAGGAACCATTTTTCCTAATGCCACACGATACAATTTTCTTCACTTTTATCCTCCAGGTATGAAGATTGATATATTTCATTGTTGCATTCATATGAAGGCCTTAACAAATTGACCTTGATGAGCATTAACTGTTGCCAAGTGTATTGAATAGAAAAGCCCAGCTAGCTATTCTAGACTTATTTCAAGTCTAATTGGGTAGGTTAATGCATTTACTAGCAACTTCTTTGCTCCCTATTAATATATGTGCTGATAATATAATAATATATTATTAATTGGTTCTTGGAAAGAGCAATCCAAGAGAAACAAGGATGTACTTAGTACTTGGTGCAAAGGTAACTTGGTCACATATTTTCTTAGAGTTTGAAATTTGTAGCTCAGCCTGTTACTTAATAAAATACAAAGAAAGAGAGTGGATGATAATTTGCAGAGAAAAGCAACTAATGAAAGAGAAAAAGATTACAGGCAAAGAGCTCTACTGTCATGTGGCAAACTGCATGAATTCCTGGACTTCCTTAGTTAATTTGTAGCAGTATAAAGTACTTTAAGGCTAAATATAGTTCTAGAATGTAACCTTAAATAAGTGTTTTATGATCTAGAAACAAAAATAATTCCCAAAGCAAACTCTCCTGTTTCAGCTTTGGATGTAGACAGATGAATCAATCATATGTACAAACTACTCATGGTGCATCCCTGTCATGCTTAAAATGTTTGTTCTGGCCCAATGTTAAAAAAAATTGAAGCAGCCTATTTAAGTGGCACCTCCTTAGTTAAAGCAACAGTGCCAGATGGCATCAATGTTAGTTTTAATTTAACATTCATAAGAATATAAGAAAACAGATCAACAGGGCCAGACGTGTACCCAGAAGCCTCCTGCTGCAAGACAAACCGAAGAAAGAAACCAACAGAACTCCTCTGGCCATCACTTACAGTCCTCAGCTAAAACCTCTCCAACGGCTCATCAGTGATCTACAACCCATCCTGAACAACGACCCCTCACTTTCACAGGCCTTGAGAGGCAGGCCAGTCCTCGCCAACAGACAACCCGCCAACCTGAAGCATATTTCTCACCAGCAACTACACACCGCACCATAATAACTCTAACTCAGGAACCAAGCCATGCAACAAACCTCAATGCCAACTTTGCCCACATATCTACACCAGGAACACCATCACAGGACCTAACCAGATCAGCCACACCATCACCGGTTCATTCACCTGCACATCCACCAATGTTATATATGCCATAACATGCCAGCAATGCCCCTCTACTATGTACATCGGTCAAACTGGACAGTCCTTACGCAAAAGGATAAATGGACACAAATCAGATATAAGGAATGGCAATATACAAAAGCCTGTAGGAGAACACTTCAACCTCCCTGGATACACAATAGCAGATTTAAAGGTAGCCATCCTGCAGCAAAAAAACTTCAGGACCAGACTCCAAAGAGAAACTGTAGAGCTTCAGTTCATTTGCAAATTTGACACCATCAGCTCAGGACTAAACAAAGACTATGAATGGCTAGCCAACTACAAAAGCAGTTTCTCCTCCCTTGGTGTTCACACCTCAACTGCTAGAAGAGGGCCTCACCCTCCCTGATTAGCTTACCTCGTTATCTCTAGCCTGAATCTTCCCTGCACATTTATATCTGCCTCTGGACATTTCCACTGCTTGCATCTGAAGAAGTGGGTATTGACCCACGAAAGCTTATGCTTCAATACCTCTGTTAGTCTATAAGGTGCCACAGGACCCTTTGTCGCTTCTGAAGAATATAAGAATGGCCGTACTGGGTCAGACCAAGATCCATCCAGCCCAGTATCCTGTCTACTGACAGTGGCCAATGCCAGGTGCCCCGGAGTAAGTGAACCTAACAGATAATGATCAGGTGATCTCTCTCCTGCCATCCATCACACCCCTCTGACAAACAGAGGCTAAGGACACCATTTCTTACCCATCCTGGCTAATAGCCATTAATGGACTTAACCTCCATGAATTTATCCAAAAGACAAGGTGCACTAGTTACATTTCTCCTCCATCAAGGTGTTCAGCGTATATAATACCAGCAAGTCCTAAGCCTGAATTTCCTCCAATTCCTCTTTTGGGAGAGGATCTGAAGCACATGGGTATCTTTCCATTGGCACCATGAATGACACCAAGTGTCTTCATTTTCCCCCCCATCTTTGTTACAACTAGGTAGGCAGAAATATTAGGATCAAATAGTATTCAAGTAGCCCAATCACACTTGGAGTTGCAGCTAGCCGGAGATGTTAGGAGTAACAAGAAGGGTTTCTTCAGGTATGTGAGCAACAAGAAGAAGGTCAAGGAAAGTGTGGGCCCCTTACTGAATGAGGGAGGGAACCTAGTGACAGAGGATGTGGAGAAAGCTAGTGTACTCAATGCTTTTTTTGCCTCTGTCTTCACAGACAAGGTCAGCTCCCAGGCGGCTGCACTCCGCAGCACGGTATGGGGAGGAGGTGACCAGCCCTCTGTGGAGAAAGAAGTAGTTCGGGACTATTTAGAAAAGTTGGACGAACACAAGTCCATGGGGCCGGATGCACTGCATCCGAGGGTGCTAAAGGAGTTGGCCGATGTGATTGCAGAGCCATTGGCCGTTATCTTTGACAAATCATGGCAATTGGGGGAGGTCCCAGATGACTGGAAAAAAGCTAATGTAGTGCCCATCTTTAAAAAAGGGAAGAAGGAAGATCCGGGGAACTACAGGCCAGTCAGTCTCACCTCAGTCCCTGGAAAAATCATGAAACGGGTCCTCAAAGAATCAATTCTGAACCACTTAAAGGAGGGGAAAGTGATCAGGAACAGTCAGCATGGATTCACCAAGGGCAAGTCATGCCTGACTAACCTAATTGCCTTCTATGATGAGATAACTGGCTCTGTGGATGAGGGGAAAGCAGTGGATGTGCTATTTCTTGACTTTAGCAAAGCTTTTGATACAGTCTCGCACAGTGTTCTTGCCAGCAAGTTAAAGAAGTATGGGCTGGATGAATGGACGGTAAGGTGGATAGAAAACTGGCTGGATGGTCGTGCTCAATGGGTAGTGATCAATGGCTCCATGTCTAGTTGGCAGCCGGTATCAAGTGGAGTGCCCCATGGGTCGGTGCTGGGGCCGGTTTTGTTCAATATCTTCATCAACGACCTGGAGGATGGTGTGGACTGCACCCTTAGCAAGTTTGCAGATGACACTAAACTGGGAGGAGTGGTTGATACGCTGGAGGGTAGGGACAGGATACAGAGGGACCTAGACAAATTAGAGGATTGGGCCAAAAGAAATCTGATGAGGTTCAACAAGGACAAGTGCAGAGTCCTGCACTTAGGACGGAAGAATCCCATGCACTGCTACAGACTAGGGACCGAATGGCTGGGCAGCAGTTCTGCAGAAAAGGACCTAGGGGTTACAGTGGACGAAAAGCTGAATATGAGTCAACAGTGTGCCCTTGTTGCCAAGAAGGCTAATGGCATTTTGGGCTGTATAAGTAGGGGCATTGCCAGCAGATCGAGGGACGTGATTATTCCCCTCTATTCGGCACTGGTGAGGCCTCATTTGGAGTACTGTGTCCAGTTTTGGGCCCCACACTACAAGAAGGATGTGGATAAATTGGAAAGAGTCCAACGGAGGGCAACAAAAATGATTAGGGGGCTGGAGCACATGATGTATGAGGAGAGGCTGAGGGAACTGGGATTGTTTAGCCTGCAGAAGAGAAGAGTGAGGGGAGGTTTGATAGCTGCTTTCAACTACCTAAAAGGGGGTTCCAAAGAGGATGGATCTAGACTGTTCTCAGTGGTAGAAGATGACAGAACAAGGAGGAATGGTCTCAAGTTGCAGAGGGGGAGGTTTAGGTTGGATATTAGGAACAACTTTTTCACTAGTAGGGTGGTGAAGCACTGGAATGGGTTACCTAGGGAGGTGGTGGAATCTCCTTCCTTAGAGGTTTTTAAGGTCAGGCTTGACAAAGCCCTGGCTGGGATGATCTAGTTGGGGTTGGTCCTGCTTTGAGCAGGGGGTTGGACTAGATGACCTCCTGAGGTCCCTTCCAACCCTGAGATTCTATGATTCTAATGACAGTTTTCTATATGACAACATATTTAGGAATAGTATGAGTGTTCTTAGTCTTACACAAGATAGAATTGTGACTAAGAACTCTAATTCACTTACCAATCTTGGGCCAGATTCTGAGCTCCCTTATACCAGTATAAATTCTGAGTAACTCCATGGAGCAAAAATTCACCTAGTGTAAATTGCCATAGCTCCACTGCCCCATGGATTTTCATCACTATACTCAAGATCACCATACGACTCCATAAGGACTGATACTGCAAGGCTTGAGACCGGACTGATTAATGAGGTCACAAGTAAGTGAAAAGCATTGCTCTATGGATCAGAACTAAAAGGTCCTTTTTTAAAAGAAGGAGAATGCTCTAGGTCACTATATTGCCTCTTTTTTTTTTTTTGGTAGTTTCTACAATAAACGGGTTCATTGCCTTCATGGACTTGCAACACTGTTTGTATGCAGTTGCTTTTAGTATGTACTAGAAGTCCACAAGCTGCAACACCCCTATTATATTACAGTTTAGATGTCCATATTCTATCCAGACGAGCACATTTACAGCACATTTAATCCGGTAAAACTCTTGCCTTGAGCACAAAAAAATTCTAACATATATTGTAAAAGTAATTACACTGGAGCCCTTATAAAACTAGTGCTCCTTAATGAACGTATTCCCTTGAAATCCTTATAATGGTGATGCACATTAAGTTTGATTGCAGTCTCATAATTTATAACTATACTCAGCTGCTTCTATGGCAACTTTTATTAAAGTTTAATAGTGACAGATGCTAAGATTCTGATTCTTGCTGACTTTGAGCCAACACATGCTTTTTTTTTTTTTTTTTAAACTACAGTCTAATGTAGCAAGAAAATGATAGATTTCTTATTTAAAATTTGGAACTAAAGTAAGAGAAATATAAGAACTTTCCTACAGTCCATTTGGGATTCTAGTTCCTCTTCCCCTCTTCTCTCCCCAAGTATTTTGACTGCAATAAAACAAAAATTAAGCGCTCTTTGAAATGATCGTTGGGATTTCTCTGTATCCAGGCGGCATGTAAAATTTCAGTGCCTCTTTTTATTTAAACTGTCCAGGTCCTTGTTACTGTTGGCTCTTATGAAGCAAACCTATTGCCAACAAACATTTGGATTTCTTCCTTGTAGAGTTATTCCCAAGCCCTTCCCTGCCTAGTTCCCACAGTGTTTCATTAGCCGAAGAACTGAAAATACATTTTGTTTGTGTAAGGATAGATATTAATAGAGAGAGTCTATGCTCATTTCCGCTGTACCCTACTGAGGATGTGTAAAATTACTTGCCTAGTTAGTGCATGGGTCAAAACCTTCAGTTAATGGCCACTGGAAAGAAGTGGGAGTAAATATTTAAAATGGGACAATAAGAACTAAATTAGGTCTGGTTCCTCTAAAAAGCATATTAATGTTGACTATTCTGTGGATCATCTTTCCAACTCCCAAAAAAAGAGTCTAGGGTTGAACATAAATTTCTTTAAAGAAGTGTCAGAGTGGGTACGACAAAGAAGAGTTACTGGGTTTGCTCTGGGCAGACTGATAGCCTTAGAAAAGAAATATCACTCCCTCTCTGCCCCTTCATTGGTAATAGACATGGTGTATATGCAGGTGATCCAATCAGTTCCCCTGGGTAGGGAAAGCTGGAGAACAAGAAACACCCAAAGAGAGGTCCTGGTTGGTGAGGCAGGGAGAAAGAAAACCATGCCAAGTGCTTTATTGCAACAAAATGGTGAATTCTGCCACTAAAACAGAATTCTGTTGCATCTTGGAAAAATACCAAAGTTCAGGCTCCCGGGGAGTTGCCTTGTACTCTCCCCTCAGCCCCTCATTTGTCTGGATCTAACTGTTGTCTCTGGTCTTATACTTAAATGGTATGGTTTTGGGAGCAGGGACCATCTTTTTGTTCTGTATTTGTGTAGCACCTAGCACAGCAGGATCCCAGTCCATGACCAGCGTTCTTAGGTGTTATGGTAATACAAATAAATAATTCATAGCTTCTTTAGGGATCCCTCATTGTGTGGCAGTCTGGGGCCAGTTTAACCTCAGTAGAAGTTAAAGCAGCTCTGAGACTGGTCTAACATACAACCCCAAAGAGCCATTTTCAACCTGCAGGAATAGCCTTAGCAGAGAGGCACCCTAGCCATGCCCTTTAGGGCAGAGAATGTGAGAGTGTGGCATAAAGTCCCTACTGCACCTGTCTCTCACAAGGAGTTCCCACACCAGCCCCATTAAGTGTGAATAAGGGTCAGAAAGACAATATAGGCACAGGCTGTATTCTCTTGTCAGTGCAGTCCCACTGCTTCCTCCTCACTCTTTGCCCAGGGGCAGCTGCAGCCAGGGGAAATCTCTCTAGTGCTAAAATTCCAATGGAGCTATGTAGATTTCCCCAGGATCCACATGGGGATATCAACTTTGGAGCAGGCCCCTCAGCTTTATCTAGAGGAAGACAAACCCCATTCCCCTAAGAAGATGGAGCAGGAGAGTCTAAGCACAGGGGGTGCTCCACATTCTATAGTGCAGCTAAACAGTTGAGTGGTGTGCACTGTACAGCTGCAATGCAATTTTTCTAATCTTCACTGAGAATTCTGGCAACTGTATTTAAACAGCTGTTCAGCCCTCAACATCCACAAACAGGTAGGTTGGTCTTCATTCTGAGCCCCTCCGGATACAGCCCAAGCAGTACTCTGCAAACAAAGCGCTGTTACTTCATGTGTTTCTACAGACAAAAAGAGAGCACACAATGACCCTCAGTAGGGCTGCAGATTTGACAGGGCATTTTTTTTTTTAAATCAAAACTTAAGAAGCAGCCACTAAACCCATGACTTGTACTAAATTTACTGTGCCTGCTCTGTGATTTTTGATTTTAAAATGCCCATACAAATGAAATTCAACTATATCTCTTTAAAATCCTAGCAGACCCACATCCTTCTCCTTGAACACTGTCACCACCACCATCTCCTCACCCCACTGAGAGGGCACCTTAAGTCACTGACGGTTGTCGGCGGCACGGCGGCGGCAGGTAATACCTCTTGCCATCGAAGACAGTGAAGTACCCACCACCGAAATTCCGCTGAACATCGGGACGTCCTGGGTGAGTTTGGAGGGGAATAAAAGGAGGGCAGGGGAAGGAGAGAGGGGACCCGAATGAAATATCGGGACAAATGGCGTCCCAACCGTCCTTCAATCGGGACATGGGACAAACAGGTAAAAATCGGGACAGTCCCGATTTTATCAGGACGTCTGGTCACCCTAGCTTGGGGGCGGGGCGGTAGTGGGACAAATTTGAGTCATGGCTTTGTGAACTGGTACAAATGGTTGCAGTGCCACTCGCTAAAATTTGGCCTTGGAATCCACGAAACCTGTGTGGGACTATGACCCTGTGCACCAGCTCACACCACCTGGAGTGGAAAGTCAGGCCAAGCTCTATGGGACATAGGAGCTGTTGCTGAAGTGTGAGCTTACTCTGACACTCACCCTTCAGAGCCTCCCCTCTGCACTAGGCGAGCAACCCACCTACGGCTACACCTTCCTGTGTGGAAGTCACGGACAAACAGAAGTCATAGTAACTGGGACATTTTCTTCACTGTGACAGACCCACTGCCTTAACCATTAGACATTTTAAAAACTGGAAACCAAACAAAATAATGCTCATTTTGACAGAGCATTTTTTCAAATAAATCTTTTTAATATGACCAAGTAGAGATTTGTCATGCTCAATACGGTATTGAGGACTTTCAGAATGAGTGTTTGCATTCTGTAGAGCGAGCCAAAAAGCTAACCAAATGCCGAAACTTAGGGCTAGTCTACACTAGAACAGCTACAGCGATTATGGCTCACATAACATTGTTTACATGCTAGCCCACCTGTGAGGAAATAAATTATTAGGAAGCCCATTCTGGATTGGACAGCCAAATCAAAGCATGTGCTCAGAACATGTTTCAGAGGAGACTAATACGTGGACACAAATATGGGCCAAACACTGACCAGATGTATAATATAGTAAGTCCACTTGCAGACACAGATACATTGGGGCAAACAATATAGTACATGGTAGCAGTTTCATTGTAGTCATAGCATGCATAGAAATACACCTATTTTTCCCATTTACTGTTTTTAAACGAGCAAAAACAACTCTACTGGGTATAAGTTTCAAAGACCCATGAATTGTAAATATTCAGACAGAATAAAGTAGGTAAGTGGTGGTTACCTGTAGAGGGCATGATGCAGAGACTATTGAAGTTGGTGGAAAGACTCAAATTGACTTGAATGGTTTTTGGAATAGCCCCAGAGTGTTTATATTAGGACTGCATGAGAATATCCTCCTCAGTTACTTACAAACCGTATTACTTCACTGATTGGCTGAAGGGGTGTGGTATTTTTCTTTTTTTCCTTTGAATGCAGATCTAGTGATATGCAACCTAGTTTATTTTGACAAAGTGGAGGATGTAGCGGGAGAAGACAAATTTATTATTGGTGTATTAATAAGATTCCACCTGGATATTATTGCTTTATCGCCAGATGGTTAAAAACAAACCTCTGATAAGAAGAAAGAGTTTTGTGTTGATGTACTTTTTTATATGGTGTGAGTCAGTAAGTGTTTAAAAATGGTTGTCATAATGGCAGTTTGTTTAAAAGGGGCTTTTAAGTGACACAAGCAAGATTAGATGAGGTTCCTTAACTTAAGCAAGACATGTAAAGAGCATAAAAGAGTCTGGGGATTACATACATTTTCCTCTCTCTTGCCCTTGCCCTTCTTGAGACTTTCAAAACATGATCTGAAAATATAATCCAGAACAATGTGTCAAGAGGGTCTGTTTATAAGCACGGCATGTTGACATCAGCAAACCTTTTTTATTGTGTCATGTTTCATATTTTATAGCTTCCTTCTAATCTTTTCTGCAGAATTTTGAGTTCTCTAGAAAATGACAAATAGAACATCAGAAAGATGTTCTGATTGCACTACTATATTACTTACTTTGTTTTTAATTGTATAGTATGTTGCATGTTTGGAGGTAGAGAAAATGGTAGATGAGCGCTGTATTGATGTACTTATCTTGTCTTTAAATTAATCTCCTGTTACTAGTCCTGAGCCTTTCGGTTGCTATAGAAACTGCCACAGCCTCCAACTGTGCTTCCTCTGAGACTTAATTGCATTCCGAGTTTCATAAACTGTCTGTTAACCTTAGCCTGGCAGATACAAGCATGTTGCAGAATAATGAGTTGAATTAATAGTGTAACAATGTATGCATTTTTCCCATATTACTTTTTCATATGTGCCAAATCTCCCTTTTCAGTCAATTAAGCTCATCTGTAAATAATTGCACCATTGCTGATGTGTTGCTCTGTTTGGAAAATGTCAAATGTAAACAAAATTATGTAATCAGAATAGCCACAAGAGTTGGTTAGATTGTGTGTTGTGTTTTTATTTTATTTTAATTTTAAAGGGGCACTGATCTGAGGCAGATCCTCGTGTGGTCTAAACTGTCATTGCTTCATTGAAGTCTCCTAATTAAGGCTCTATATGGAGATGCATTTCTACTGAGTACCTTGGAAATTACAGTAAACTTGTGCTGAAAAGAGCATCAACTCTTTGTCTGCCCAGTATAGGCCATGGGGGTTCTCTTGGCGAGACTAAAGATGTTTTCTTTAAGTGAAAATGATTTTTATTTCATTGTCTTCTAATTTAAACTAGTGAACTAAGGGTCTGATCCTGCACCACTAAAGACCAATGCAAGTTTGCCACTGACTTCAAAGGACACAAGATCAGGCCCTCACATAGAAAGCCAATTTTAGATCCAGTGCTACTCATCCCTAGCCTATAGGAGATGGGCTTTAGTTCTTGCAAAGGGGACAGGGTCTGCAACCCTAAGCATTCAAAAACTCACGGTCGGGCCTCAAAATCATGAGATTTTTTAAAAATAATGAATTTGACTAATTTTTGTTTGTCTTCTGGTTTGAGACTTTAGGGTGCACTCAAGTCACATTTTCAAGCCTTGGAAACCACAAGGGCTAGACATTTCTTATTTAGGTTTTTTTTTTTAAATGAAAGATAAGATTCTAACTTAATCACGTGAATCCAGGAGCTGGGGCTTTGAGAAAACCACCAAATATAATGAAACTTGTGATGCTAATGTGAGAGTTGATAACACTGATAGTGTCCTATGCTTCATGAGAAAACTAGGCCCTGTTCCTGCAGGGAACCTAAATGGTTTTAGCTAATTTTCTGTTTATGGATAGTTGATACACAAGACAAGACTGAGTTTTACAGATTCTTCGTTCCAAATTGTTCAAATCCTATGGGCCAGATTTTCAAAAATATTTAGGCACCTCATGGGATTTTCAAGCATGCCTATCTGCATCTTTAGTCGCTTAAATACCTTTGAAAATCTGGCCTATTGTGCTAATGTGATTCAGCCTGTGTGTGATTGATAACTTTTTTTGCTTTCACTATTTGTGCTGTGTGGTGGTGCTGTTTCTGCTCCCTGACTAGATAACTGAAGCTTTCGTAACTAGGAGGAAAATCAAGATGGCCTTGCTAGAACTTGAGGCATGAATTCTTGCATAACCATATTTGTCTGAATATTTGAAACTTTTGCTTTCTGTGAAAATTCTTGTGAACAAAAAATCACGACAGAAATACTGTGGAAGTGAATCTGCGGGTTGTTTTTTTTCCTCCACATTTTCCTTTTTCTCCTGCAATCTTTCACTAGCCTGCACCTCTTTTGGATACCGCACTGAACATGCATCTGGGAACATAATGCTGGGACCGCATCCTGAACATCTAATCTTTCCTTTTTAGCTGCTCCTTTGTCTCTTACACAAGTGATAGCTGGAATTTCTTGCCAGCTCAGTGGCATAAGGAGCTTGTGTACACTAGTGCTTACTTTGGTATACTTAAGTTGCTCAGAGATGTGAAAAAGCCACCCCCCTAAGCGATATAAGTTACACTGACCAAAAAGGCAAGTGCTAACTGGACAATAGAAACTAGATGAGGACCGCCCCCCCCCCCCCGCCCATCAGCTCCAAATTAAAGATGCACACTTGTAGAAAAAACGGTTACTCACCGTTGTAACTGTTGTTCTTCAAGATGTGTTGCTCATATCTATTCCAATTAGGTGTGCGCGCGCGGCGTGCATGATCGTCGGAAGATTTTTACCCTAGCAACACTCGGTGGGCTGGCTGGCGCCCTCTGGAGTGGCGCCGTTGCGGCGCTGAATAAATACCCCAGCTGGCCCAGCGCCCTCTCAGTTCCTTCTTGCCAGCTACTCCGACAGTGGGGATGGAGGGCGGGTTTGGAATAGATATGAGCAACACATCTCGAAGAACAACAGTTACTATGGTGAGTAACCGTCTTTTCTTCTTCGAGTGCTTGCTCATATGTTTTCCAATTAGGTGACTCCCAAGCTCTACCTAGGCAGTGGGGTCGGAGTGAGATACCGCAGAATGGAGGACTGCTGAACCAAACGCAGCATCCTCTCTGGAATGCTGGACTATGGCATAGTGAGTGGCAAAGGTGTGCACCGATGACCAGGTTGCTGCCCTACATATCTCCTGTATAGGTATATGTGCCAGGAAGGCGGAGGACGAGGCTTGAGCTTGGGTGGAGTGGGCAGTATGGTGCGTGGTGGGAACACCAGCCAAGTTGTAACATGCCCGGATGCACGATGTGATCCAGGACGAGATGCGTTGGGAGGAGACCAGGAGGCCCTTCATCTGGTCTGCCACAGCAACGAAGAGTTGAGTTGTTTTCCAGAAGGGCTTCGTCCGCTTGATGTAGAAGGCGAGAGCCCTACAGACGTCCAAGGAATGAAGTTGTTGCTGCCTTGGACAGGCATGCGGCTTCGGGTAGAAGACCGGCAAAAAGATGTCCTGGTTGACATGAAAGGCCGACACCACCTTGGGAAGGAAGGCCGGGTGTGGTCGCAGCTGTACGTTGTCCTTATGGAACACCGTGTAGGGAGGTTCCGAAGTAAGCGCTCTGAGTTCAGATACACGCCTCGCCAAGGTGATGGCTACGAGGAAGGCAGTCTTCCAGGAGAGGTACAGGAGCAAGCAGGTGGCCATAGGCTCGAATGGGGCCCCCATGAGCCTAGTTATCACAAGGTTAAGGTCCCTTATAGGGACCAGATGGCGGACTAGTGGGTACAGCTGCTCCAACCCCTTGAGGAACCTGCTGACCATGGGATTGGAAAAATTCAAGCGCCCACCCTTCCCAGGGTGAAAGGCTGAGATCGCCGCCAGGTGGACCTTCAAAGAGGAGACTGCCAGACCTTGCTCTTTCAGGAACAAGAGGTAGTCCAGGATGATATGCACTGGCACCTGTGAGGGGGTGATACCACGTGGGGCACACCAGCAGGAAAAACGTTTCCACTTGGCCAAGTAGGTGGACTTGGTAGAGGGCTTTCTGCTACCCAGAAGAACCTGTTGAACTGGGCCAGAAAAACATAACTCGGACTGGTTCAGCCATGCAGCAGCCATGCCGTGAGGTGGAGAGAGTACAGGTCGGGGTGACAAAGCCTGCCGTGCTCCTGAGTAATCAGGACTGGCCACAATGGGAGAGTGATCGGAATGGCCACCGAGAGCTCTAGGAGAGTTGTGTACCAGTGCTGCCTGGGCCACGCCGGGGCGATCAGGATTAGGCGGGCCCTGTCCCTGCGCAGCTTGAGCAGGACCCTGTGGACCAGTGGAAACGGGGGAAAGGCATAGGACAGGTGGTTCATCCAAGGCAGGAGAAAAGCGTCCGTCAGGGAGCCTGGGGAGCATCCCTGGAGGGAGCAGAACACGTGGCACTTCCGGTTCTCGCAAGTCGCGAACAGGTCTATGCAGGGAAATGCCCAGCTCCCGAAGACAGAGTGGATAACAGCCGGGCGAATGGCCCACTCGTGCGCCTGGAAGGACCTGCTGAGTCGGTCCGCTAAGGTGTTCTGAACCCCTGGGAGAAAGGAGGCCACCAGGTGGATGGAGTGGGCTATGCAGAACTCCCATAATCGTATGGCCTCTTGGCAGAGGGGAGACGAACGTGCTCCCCCTTGCTTGTTGATATAGAACATGGCCATTGTGTTGTCGATAAGAACTGCAATGCAACGGCCCTGAAGCTGATTGGAAAAGGCTTGGCAGGGAAGGCGCACTGCCCAGAGCTCCCTCACATTGATGTGAAGGGATAACTCTTGAACCAACCACAGGCCCTGTGTTTGGAGATCTGCTAGGTGGGCCCCCCAACCGAGAGATGACGCATCTGTGGTCAGGGCCAGGGAGGGCTGTGGGGCATGGAATGGCACCCTTCCATCATCTTCTTGGGGTCTAGCCACCAATCTAGGGAGGCCAGGACCTTCGATGGCACCTTCAGTACCACGTCCATACTGTCTCTGCATGGGCGATATGCTGACGAGAGCCAAGCCTGGAAAGGACGGAGGCGTAATCTGGCGTTTCTGGTTATGAATGTGACCCAGAAGGCTTAGGCAGCTTCGAGCTGTCGAGGTTGGGATGCTCTGCAGGCCGCATATGATGGTTACTAGGGCCTGGAAGCGTACCTCTGGCAAAAACGCTCGGGTGAGAGTCGAGTCCAGGACTGCCCCTATGAAGTCTAACCTTTGGGTTGGCTCCAAAGTGGACTTTTCTACATTCAGGAGCAAGCCGAGCTGATTGAACATGCTCATGGCAGTCTGAACCTGTGACTGGACTTGGCTGCTGGAGCTTCCGGAGATGAGCCAGTCGTCGAGGTACGGGAACACTTGAATCCACCGTCGGCGAAGAGCAGCCGCCACAACGGCCATGCACTTCATGAACACCCTTGGTGCCGTGGACAGGCCGAAGGGAAGGACGGCGAACTGAAAGTGCCTTTGGTCTACCACAAAGCAGAGGAAACGTCTGTGTGGTGGGTAAATTGCGATATGGAAATACGTGTCCTTCATGTCGAGGGCGGCGCACCAGTCTCCAGGATCCAGGGAAGGGATAATAGTACCCAGGGAAACCATGCAGAACTTCAACTTTACCATAAATTTGTTGAGTCCGCACAAGTCCAGGATAGGACGTAGCCCCCCTTTTGATTTGGGGATCAGGAAATAGCGGGAGTAAAACCCTTTGCCCCTGAACTTCCTTGGAATCTCCTCTATTGCCTCTATAGTGAGGAGCGTTTGCACCTCCTGAATTAGGAGTTGCTCGTGAGAAGGGTTCCTGAAGAGGGACAGGGAGGGGAGGAGACAAATTGCAGATGGTATCCTCTTTCCACCATGCGTAAGACCCAACGGTCTGAGGTTATGTTCAACCACGCATGGGAGAAATGGGAAAGGCAGTCTCTGAAAGGAGGGGATGGGTCCTGTATGGAGACTGGTGCTCCGCCCTCAGGCGTCACTTCAAAAGTTTTGCTTGGGCCCCGCCGATGGTTTAGGGGGGCCCTGGCTGTGGCCAGACTAATGACCCGGTTGCCTCCTCCTACCACCCCAGCCGCGTCTTCTCGAGAAGTCCTGCCTAGGCCTGGGCATGGTGTAGGGGCACTGCGCGAAGGGCCGGCGCTGCGTGGCAGGGGTATGCATCCCCAGTGTTCGTATTATGGTGCGACCATCTTTTAAGGTCTGCGGCCTCCAGTCCGTTTTCTCGGAAAACAGGCCCTGCCCATCAAAGGGCAGGTCCTGAATCGTATACTGCACCTCCGGAGGGAGGTTAGAGGACTGTAGCCAGGAGATATGCCGCATGGCAACCCCTGAAGCTAGTATTCTGGCCGCTGAGTCAGCTATGTCCAAGGAGGCCTGTAGCAATGTTCTGGCCACCTTTTTGCCCTCCTCAATCAAAGCCGAGTACTCCTGCCTGGACTCTTGGGGCACAAATTCCCTGAATTTCTGCATCGAGTTCCAGGTGTTGTACTTATAATCGGCTCAGAAGGGCCTGCTGGCTAGCCACTCTGAGCTGAAGGCCGCCCCCAGAGGAGATCTTTCTACCAAACAGGTCCAGGCGTTTGGCTTCTTTAGACTTAGGCGCAGGGGCTCCACCACCTGCAGGTTCATATTGAGAGCCAATCTGCGAAGCAGGTCTTGGTGGTCCCGGAGATCAATAGGAGGTGGGCCAGAGGATGACGCTCCTGCCACTGCCTCATCCAGGGAGGAGGACAACGACAATCCCGGGACTAGAGGGTCCTGAGGCAGCTCCTGCTGAGGGAGTTCTGCTGTCTCAAGGTCCCCGGCCTCAGGGTCTGGAGCCTCGGATGACGAATGGACCGCTGGTTCTGGGACCTCCGGGGGAGGGCGGGATACCATTGCCTCCGGCACCCAGGGCTCCGAATGAGCTGATTGGGAGGCTCTGGAGGGAACCCCTTGGGACTGGTAGAATGCCATCGGTGTCCAGAAAGGCCACTATTGTGGTCCTTGGGCCGAGTCCTGCATATTGCCTTGCCAATGGCTAGGGCCCTCTATAACGTGGCTCTGGTCCAGATAGTAGGCACTCCCAGCCCTGGAAGAAGAAGAGGTAGAGCGAGAGGGCCAAGGTGCAGCGGAATGGCCCTGAAGTCCAGTCCACAGTGCCGTGGTGAAGGGGATCAGTGCCGGGACCTGGATCGGTACCGGGACCTGGATCGGTACTGGGAGCCTGACCTGGATCGCGTAAGGGAACGCCTAGGTGATCGGTGGCGAAATCGGTTGTCCGGAGATCTACGCTGTGACCTGCCACGGGACCGGGAGCGGTACCGAGAGCCATGGTAGTGTCGACCGTGTCTGGAGGTCGACCTCGAGTGGCGCCGTGAGTACGACCGGCACCAAGAAGAGGATCAGTGCCGGGACTGTGAGCGGTGCCTTGATTGAGATCTTCGTCTGGTGCGGGACTGGGATCTCGACCTGGATCTGGACTGACGTCGACCGATCCCTGTGTGTGGCACCAGGCACAACATGGCAGGCTTGCCTCGGGACGGGACGATTCTCAACAGCGGTACTGGAGGCTGATGCGGTGCCGGTTCGGTCATCGGAATCAGGTCTCTCGCTGCCGAGAAGGTGTCTGGTGTGGATGGCAGCGTTAGCTCTACCTCTGTGCGTACCGGGGAGCTGACAATTGCTGAGCTCGACGGACCTTGCGGTACCGGAGTCGTCGGTGCCGGAGTCTTAGCCAGGGGCCTCGAACTCAATGGTCCTTGTGGTGCTGGAGTCGACGGTGTGGGTGCCTTAGTCATGGGCACCAAACTCAATGGCCCTTGCAGTACCGGAGTCGACAGTGCTGGTGCCAGGCCGAAAGACTTGGCCGGGCGATCCTGAATCAGCTGCGGCAGCGCCGGGGGCGGTGCCGGTCCCGGGGTCCGTTTACCCAATGTCGGGGACATCAAACAGCGCCTCTGAAGAATCGCGGCCGGAGCTGTCCGGTGCCGGGGCTCCTTACTGGTACTCGGGAGCTCCGGAGCCACTGACACGGTGCGTGCCGCCGTAGTCGGTACCGGGTTGTGGTTGGGTCCGACATCAGGCTAAGTGCCACTTCCAAGAGGAGCTGCTGCAAACGAAAGTCCCACTCCTTCTTGGATCTAGGCTTAAAAGCCTTGCAGATCCGGCACTTATCTGGTAGATGGGACTCCCCGAGGCACTTCAGGCAGGAATCATGGGGGTCCCCCGTAGGCATCGGCTTAGAGCAGGCTGAGCACAGCTTGAATCCCGGGGAGCCAGGCATCAGCCCGGTACCGGGAGGGAGAAGCCCCTTATCTCCCACTAGTATTCAAACTAAACTTCTAACAAGAACTATCAAAACTATTAACAACTACTTAAAGTACTTAAAAACTATTAACAATGGTAAGCGAGTGCTAACTAAGCTAGGGAGGTGGAGATCAGCTACGTTGCGCTCCACAGTTCCAACGACCGTCACGGGCGGTAAGAAGGAACTGAGAGGGCGCTGGGCCAGCTGGGGTATTTATTCAGCGCCGCAACGGCACCACTACAGAGGGCGCCAGCCGGCCCACCGAGTGTTGATAGGGTAAAAATCTTCCAACGATCGTGCACGTCGTGCACGCACACCTAATTGGAATACATATGAGCAAGCACTCGAAGAAGAATTCAAAGTGCCATCCCCTACTGTCATACTCTATACTAGAGTAGTAACAGACCTCTGCATGTATCAGAGGTCTATTCGTATTTTCAACTCTTGATTGTGATCCTATAGCTCTTAGTCACGATTAGCTACAAAATTTCTGGCAGTTGTTTTTGAGGAAATCTTCCTCAGTTTTGTGCTGTCCAAACCAGATTTAACAACCTAAACTAAGCAACTAATTGAGCTAAGCCATCTAACTTTTTCTTCAGGAACGTTCATTCAAGTACTTACACTCTGAAGGTGCAACTCCCTCTAAAATGTAGACAGTTGTCTCCTACTCTATGGCAGTTGTTTTCTTAAAGAATCAAGGCTATTTCTGCTATCAAATGAATTTGTGCACTTGTCAGCCAAAGACAGGCATTCAAGACTCAGGGCCTGAAGTAGGTTTTTACTGTTTAGGCTGATTTTTCATTCATTCATTCAGGCATTCTCCTGCTTTACTCTAGAGAGCATCACCAGACTCTCTGTGTTCTTATGCACTCTCTACAGCTCTTCATCAAGTCTTATCGTTCTCAGCATTTGTATTGATGTATGGAATTCCCTTAATCTGTACAGCCAAAGGAACCACACCTGTAGAGATCTCACATGGAGGAACCCTCCCTGCAGGAAGGTAAGACCACACAGAAACCACTACTAGCATCAAGAACCAACCACAACTTCAATCTACTGTCCCCAAAACAGCACTCACAAAGATGGCTCTATTGTCATTAGAGGAAGGCTTGGACAGCTGGATGAAGATAAAACTGAAGAAAGTTAAACGAATGCACACTGACCACCATGAAATGGAGAGACACATGGAAGAATTGAGGAAGAAATTTAATAGGATGTTGAATAAAAGATAAGAATCTAACTGAAAATGAGTTGAAGAAAGAAAAAGAAAAAATGGGACAGAGCAGAGATGAACCAACAGAACCAGAAAGAAATCTATGTGGAAATTAAGTTAATTTATAGTTTTCTGTCAATGTGTTGAACATATGAAGGATTCGGTTGCCACCCAATATGTCCGACTTTTGTTGAAAATACAAAAAAGACTAAGTCAGCTCCAACCCTCATGCACAGTGTGGAAGATGAGTGAGAAAAATATTCACTGCTGCTTTGCTGGACTGAGATGGAATCAGGGTCCCCATTCTGCCACAGAGACAACTCCACTGATTTCAGTGGGAGTTGTGTCCTGCAGGGGAGAATGAGGTCCCAATTTTGAACTCCACATTAAGAGACAGGAGAGTTTCAGGTATGGCACCCTACAGCGAATGCATTCCTACAGCTATCTTTGCTCCAGTAGGAACACTTTCTATGCCCCTACAAAGCTCTGGTACTTGTGGCTTCTGGAAGCAACACAATTTACTTGATCTAAAGGTGAGAGACTGAGAAATCACATTTCTCCCATTCTGTATGTTCTCTTCCAGTGTTCTAAAACAGTTCAGTAAAGATACATTAAGTCATTAATTACTAAAAATCAAAGATTATCCATTTTATAACTGTCACAAAGAAAAAGCTATTTGATGTATATGGATAAGTATAACCCATTCATTGATTTATGGACACAAAGTCCTTCAAGAGCATCACAAATCCATAGGCTATTCCTGAATGCTCTCTTCCATTTAGATCTCTAGTGGAAGATTTATAGAGTCACATGCAAATAGACTGCACCTAATTGACCAAGAAAGACAATGAAGCTTATTAAGAGGTTTATTCCAGCAGAAAATCTCTGAAATAAGTTACATTCAAGACATTTCTTGGCCTGTTTGCTCCTAGTAGGAATCAATCATTTTTTTAGCAAAATCACAGCTCATTTGCAGGGGAGGATGTTTGAAAAAAGAACACAACATTTGGCAGCGGGGTGAGGAGTAGGCACAGAAGAATCTTTCCACAACACAAGGGTTGAGAGAGAGTTTAAAAATAAAGTAGATCTCGAAAGTATGGCACAGGATCCTGAGGAGGAAATCCAAAAAAAAATTAAGAGGCACTGTGTTTACTTTGTAAGTGTATTTAACTCTAGTAGAGATCATTACTGAGTACACAGGGAAGGGCAGGAGTCATCAATTAAAATTAGGAGGGAAACCACTTATTCTAGCCCTGGTATTAAGTTGGTGTTTGATTGCAGTGGTTTATGTTCATTCATCAGAGAAGAATAACCCGAGTATGAGGGAACTCAGTAAGCTGCCATCAGAACCACTCACTGAAATTTAGAAATTATTTTTAAGTTCAGGCAAGGGACCAGAATATAGCGCTAGTTCTTCCAAAGTGAGGGTAGGGTGTAAAGCTGGTAACTATGACCTTGTAAGTGTGACCCTCTTGCCTAGGCAAGACACCAGAGGTAAAAGTAAGCCAGTCTGGTACAGCGTACCGGTAAGAAAGTGGCCGCCAGTACACAGCCCATTGTACTGGCAGGGCCACTGATGGGGGGGGGGGGGAGAGCAAAAGGGGCCCAGTGATTTAAAAGGGCCCGGGGCTTCCGGCAGCGGCCTGAGCAGTGATTTCCCTACACCCCCCCCCCCCCCATGAATTTTCCCAACACCCCCCCCCCTCCAGTTTTGTGAACTAGTTACATGCAGTGTTGCCAATTTAGTGATTGTTTGGGAATTTGAATTTAAATTGAAACATTAATACACACTTTAAAAGCATATCATGTATATGATAAAATATGTGTATCCGAAAATGTATAATAGATTTGAAAAGTATGAACACAGACTAGCTTCCTTATACAGCTTTTGTTTTTTGTGACTGTCAGTGCATTCATTTTGGTGATGTTGGCTAACCTAATAATTTCAAATGATGATTTGTAAGCAAAGTCTAAAAGAGCTCTCCCTGACAGCTAGTGATGAGCTGGGAACTGGGGGGAAAGGATTCAGGACCAGATTGTATTTACATTCACACCTAATCTACCTAGGTATCCACCAAACAGAGCCGTGTTCCCCAAGTGATAGATTTTGGCTGGGTTTGGGTTACAAATCACTTGCATGCGGGGGGGTAATGAAATGTTGTTGTTTTTATTGTACAAGTAAAGGAAAGTAGAACTGTCCTTAGCCTGTGCTGATTGAGGGCATCAAGAGAGAGGGTGGGGACAGGTGTTTTGCTTTATGGTCTGCCTGAGTCACAAGTACTATTTGACCTGCACCTCTCCACTGTTTAAAGACAGAGCTGATTAGGCTTCATAGAGTCTTTTGGTTTGTTAAGTGACCACTAGAGCAGAAATCTCTGATAATCAGGTCTAAGTGCTTAGACCTGCTGTGGGACAGTGTTTCTATGGAAGAGATGCCCCAGTCTGCACTAGCACCCAGGTTCCCCCCACTCCGAAGAGCTGAAATCACTGAGAGTCAGGTGGAACCGCGAGAGACCGACTCACAGAGGTCACAGTGGCAGGTGGCAGCAGAAGGTGACAGTGTAGGGCTATTGGGGCACAGCAATAGAGTGAACGGTGGCATGACAAACAACAGCGGCCAGGAGCATTGGACTTAGGGTGACCAGAGGTCCCGATTTTATAGGGACAGTCCCGATTTTGGGGTCTTTTTCTTATATAAACTCCTATTACTCCCCACCCCCGTCCCGATTTTTCACACTTGCTTTCTGGTCACCCTAATTGGACTATGTTTTAGTGACCTTTCTCCAGAAGCTATATTTGTGACTGGGAAAGTTATATAAATATGTGTTTCCTAGTAGGCCAAGATTTTAAAAATGCATTATTTGCCAAGATCATTCTCTCACATCATCGCTATCTCAAGAGGTCATTATCTTGGGGAGTTTCTGTACTAAACTTTTTTATTATTATAATTTTTTATGTAAGAATGGCTATATTGGGTCAGATCAATGGTCCATCTATCCCAGTATCCTGTCTTCTGACAGTGACTGTTCCAGGTGCTTCAGAGGGAATGAACAGAACAGGGAATCAGTGATTGATCCATCCCCTGTCGTCCACTCCCAGTTTCTGGTCAACAGAGGCTAGGGACATTCAGATCATGATGTTGCATCCCTGCCCATCCTGGCTAATAGCTATTGATGGACCAATCTTCCATGAACTTATCTAGTTCTTTTTTGAACCCTGTTATAATTTTGGCCTTCACAACATCTGTGGCAAAAAGTTCCATGGGTGACTGTGCGTTGTGTGAAGAAATACTTCCTTTAAAACTTTGTTTTAAACTTACTGCCTATTAATTTCATTGGGTGACCCCTGGTTTTTTTGTTAAGTGAAGGGATAAATAACACTTCCTTATTCATTTTCTCCTCAGCCATCAAGATTTTATAAGACTCTATCATATCCACTCTTAGTCGTCTCTTTTCGAAGCTGAAAAGGCCCAGTCTTCTCTCCTCATATGGAATCTGCTCCATACCCCTAATCATTTTTGTTACCCTTCTCTGTACCTTTTTCAATTCCAATATATCTTTTTTGAGATGGTGTGACTAGAACTACACGCAATATTTAAGATGTGGGCATGTCATGGATTTATATAGTAAAAGTGGAGGAGCTTGGTTTGCCACACTGATCAGCTAAGCCAATACTGACAACCTATATGAAAAGGCTGCAAAACACCATGCTTCTGGACTGCATCAACATGCAGAAAGCTTTATAAGCCAGTCACTGTCAAAGCCAATTTTAGAAGAACTTAATGAGGCTATTAAGAATGCTGGAGACACAACTCAGTTTATGTGAACCAACATGGCTATTGCATCATACTTTCTATTTAAGCAAGAGATACCACACACTAGAGGCCTATGTTAAGTGCATTGTCACTTGTTAATCCTGAAGTTGGACACTGGTTCCAACCAAGACTGGCAAATGCTCACTATCTTTCTGCAAAAAACTCAGCTGACTCTCTTGAAACATGTGGTGCAACAGTGAAAGACTCAGGAGTTGAAAAAGTGAAGAATTCTCTCACTATATTCAAAATATGTGCATACATGGCCAACAAATGCATCAATGCAAATAGGCATCAAGTATTAAGTAATTATGTATGTTATCTTGATGTCCGTGGTAGGTCAGTAGATGCATTCTAGATGTTCAGTTATAGAAGACACATCAGCAGCATCTGTGACATCTTAGAAGAGTTAAATGCTTGTAAATTGAACCCCAAACAGATGGCTGCTTGTGCATTTGATGGAGCTACAAACTTCTCTGGAAGACATAGTGGAGTACAAGCTTTGTTCAGAGAAAAGTGTAACCCTAATCTCTCCTATACACACTGTAGAGACCATCTACTCCTAGCACTTGTACAAGCTGCAGAATCTTCAAAAGACATTAAAAAGCCACAGATTTAATGGCTTTTTTATACTCTTTTTTTTTTCCCAGCAAGAGTCCAAAAGGACTGAACATTTTGGAAACAAATAGAAGATACACTGGGATTGAAGTTCAAATGAGTCCAACCTGGGAAAACCTGCAGGCTTTCTCATAAGTGATTTTTGGCAGTTGTCTTAAAATTACTGCAGCTGTTATCACTGGCTTTAGAAAGTATCCACCAAGATAGGACAGATCTAAGTAGTGAGGCTGGTGGACTACTTTTCTTACTAAGTTCAGAGAAGACTATGGCAAGTCTCTCTCTTGTAAGTCTACTGTTGAAACCACTTGGGTCATTAAACAATGTAATCTAGGCATCTACTACAACAGTAGTAGATCTTTGTCCAGAAATAGAAGCTATCCTTGGATCAATCAGAGATATCCATTGAAAATGTACTGGAAGAAGCAAAGACTTCCATCCAGAAGTTGACTAATGAAGGTACTTATATTGACTCCATAAGTGAAGACGACAAAAAGTGTTTGTTAAGCCACCTGAAAAAGTACAAAGACTTGATTCTCACAAATCTACAATAGAGATTTCTGGATTCTATTCAACCTCCATGTAGCTTTTACAGATGCCTGTCTTATAAAACACCTACAGTTGAGTGGAGTGAGGCACTACCAGCAATGGGGCTGCTATGTGATCAGGACAGAATAGAGAATTTTGAACACAGAGTGGAATATCATACGATGAACGAATGAAGATTTAACTTCAACTTCTTTATCATCACTAGTGGTTCAACCCGATCTTTGTGCTATGTTTCCTGGGATGAAAGTAGGAATTCATCTCTTGCTAATCCCAGTCATAACAGCTACAGCTGAACATAATTTTTCCTCATTGAATAGAATTTTGTGTTCTGAAAGAAGTCGCCTTCTGCCTGATCATGGGCATATCATGAAGGACTGGAAGTAACGGACACACAAGAAGACACCAAGGAGTGCAAAATTACAACAAGAAACCAAGACTGATGTAGATGTGGTGTTTCATAGTAGGCTTGAGTAGCCAACTTTAATTTTTGTGATGGTTTTAAAACATGAGTTAAATCTAATAAAATGGCCGTGAAACATTTTTAAGTTTTTACTATAGTGCCATACAGCCCACTTTTGCCCTCACGGTCTCAGCCCTCATCGGCCCTGACACCCCCCCCCCTGAATATTTCAACACCCCCCCCTAATTTCAATTCCTGGGGAAGACACTGGGCCTGAGCCCTTTAAATTGCAGCTGGAGCCGTGGGTGGCGGAGGCCGGGTGGCACTGAAGGGCTAGCTGGGGGAGTCTGGCCCCAGCCCTGCCTCTTCTGCCCAAGCCCACACCCCTTCCCGGGCCCAGAGTCGCGCCCCCGCCCACCTTGCCGAGGACCCCAGCCACCCTGCGTACCGGTAAGTCCTTTAAGTTACTTTCACTCCTGCAAGACATTTAAGTCAATCATTTGAGGTCAAAAGGTAGGATATAAACATTCATTAGAGCAAGTTTTGTCAGACAAGTCTGGTTGAGGATTTTTTTTGGCAGGGGAAAGAGTGAGGAAACATAGAAAGTCAAAAGACATTATCTAGAACTCAGTGAAGCATTATGTGATGTGTCACAAGAAATTGGTGGATAAAATGTTGTAGCGACACTGACTGTGTTGCTACAACAGAACTCCCCAGACTACCATTTCCAGCCTGTTATATTGAAGGTACTTCTGCACAAATAGAAAGAATACAGATGGTTAATAGCAAAGGAAACTGTTTTTTATAAATTGTTCTTTTTTAAAATCTGTTTTCCCATGCTGGCCCATATTTTAAATACTCTTCACCTCTGCATGCAACTCCTGCTGCCATCACTGGTCACAATACACCTTTAAAAAGTTTCTACTAACAGCTTTCGTGTAACGGTTGTGCAGTCTCACTAGGCCTGCATTTGTGATACTAGCTCCATCTTTTCTATGGGATCAAAAGGAGGATTCTTGTCCTCACATCAAGGCTCTGTACAACTTCAGTCTCTGCTCTTGTTTCTTCTCTCATTCCAGTTCTCTCACCCTTTGCTTCATGCAAGAGGCCAACCTCGCTGCTCCAGTTAGTTTCTTTCTCCCACTCTACTTTTCCTTCCTTTCTACAGACATTACAATCTCTTTAACGATCTCTTCATTCAAACTCCTGGAATTCAAACCTACTTCTTCCAGGAAACCTACAAATGCTAAGCTATCAACAACTAGGGTGACCAGATGTCCCGATTTTATAGGGACAGTCCCAATGTTTGGGTCTTTTTCTTATATAGGTTCCTATTAGCCCCCAGCCCCATCCCGATTTTTCACATTTGCTGTCTGGTCACCGTAACATCAACTTCCCTTTGTTAAAAAAATTAAGTTATAATTTAACACCATCTTGCATGTCTCCTAGAGTGTTATTGTTTGATCTTTGTCCATCTTTTAGATTGTCAGCTCATTGTCACAAGGACCGTGAGTCCAATTCTCTATTCATTCACATCACTATAATTCCATTGACTTGGAAAAGTTGCTAAAGATTTACATCAGTGTAAGAGAGATCATAAATCAGGCCTATCGAGTCCTTATGAATCTAGCCCTCAAGCCCAAACCTGGGAAGGAAAGAAGTCATATGAGCCATATCATGGGGCAGGGAGGGGGTGGACAGAGATGCTCCTAGCAAAATATGCAGAAAAATCAATTAGATTTGGAACATCTAAGGTTCTTCTCACAACAAGGGTAATTCATGCAAGTTAAATGTAAAGAGCATTTGTTTTATCTTGCTGTGGATGTCAGAGAAAGGTGGGTGAAAGACTTAGAGGGGAATTATTTTTTTAATTGTGTGGGTGATTAGTGTGGTAGGAGAGAAAATGTTATAGATATAATGTAGAGAATAAAAGGAAGAAGGAAAATTAAAACCCCTTCCCCCAATCCCTTCAAAATATTCAGATGCTAAAATTTAAAAGGATCAATCAGCAAGGCCAGGAACAGATGTACAGCAACAACAGAAACAAGAGCTAGGGTAGATGTAGGAAGAGTATCCTTACATTCCTCATCCAATCCATCCATTTAGGCCCAAGCTTAATAACGCAGTGGTCTATCACCTCCATTTTTCAAAGTCCTTCCGCTGCTGTATTGCATCTTGGATATTAATGGCATTGCCAGTTTAGAACAAGATTTGCCTTTCATAAAACATCATGTTAAGTTTTGGGATAGCAGTCACTAGAATGATAGTGTCTGACAGCTCCAATTGCTTCTTTGAATCTCAGAGTTAATTTATGAATAAAGAATAAAACTGGAGAACTGATTTTAACGAATAATGGAAGGAGATTCAACTGGATCTTCCCCTTCTCCTACATCTGCCCTTTCTGGAGAACTTTAACTGAATAGGTCATTCCTACTATCAATTTCAGTTCTTTAAGAGTAGTTGTCAGACTTGGGTACATGGAGAGAAGCTGGGGAATTATGTTGGTGTTTTAAAACATTTTGCAACTATTGGTGAAAACAGCCTTTGGTGGTTATTTTCTGAGAAAATGTTGCATTCATACCTGTATTTGTAAAGAATTTGAACTAAAGCCAATTGACTTCAGTGGACTTATGATCAGGCTCTAGGTGCCTAATCCATTGAGATGCTGAGTTCCCTCAGCGGTCACTGGATTTCAAGCTATATGAGATGACCATCACAAGAGGAGCAAAACACCTCTTCTAGTTGCAATATCTGAGGCTTCCCCTCATAAGTTACTATTACCTGGAATGTCACTGGCTTGAACTCTACCTGTTTCTCTCAGAACTCTTCCATTCCCTGCTCACCTTCTCTTCCACCCACCCCCAAAAGTTGTGTTTTAAAAAAAAGGCAATTTCAAAGCTGATATTCTGGTTATTTCAGGAACTACTGAAGATTCTTGAATCTGAATCACTCCGCGGATGCTTTTTGTAAATTTCACCAAGTTGCTGTTAGGTATGTAAAACTCAAAAGTGGCAAAATTTGTACCATATCTGGTCAGCAGATAGGGGATCTGAGTTTTCTTGAGCACTAAATTGAAAAGCAATGGGTCAAATCTTCACCTGGTATAAAACAATGTGGAGCCACTGATTTCAATGGAGCAGTTCTGGCCCATTGTTTTCCATTTGGGGTGGGAGGGGGAAATCTTTCCTTCCCCAAACTCTAGTTACTCTAGTTTACTTTTTACTTGTTACCAAAGAAGCTCAGAGAAGAGGGAGAAGAATGAATTGTGACAAAATGAAAAGGAATTAGTGGCGGGGAGAGAAAAGAAATGGAAATACTATAAGGGTATTTCAATAGTCTCCAGACTGAGTATTCAGCTTACTACATATGTGCTGCAGCAAGGTTAATTAAGGATACTGCAACCCTCAGCTCTGCATTTACTTGATATGTCGGCTGATGTTACAGAGTTAATATGCACAATTTTATCCCTACTATTTACCCACTGATTTCCCCCTGCCCCCATTTCAATTTACTTAAAAAAAAAAAAAAAAAAAAAAAAAGAAAAGCACACAACTGGAGGCTTTAAATACATACGCCATTGATTTAAAGCTTTCAGCACACTGGTGGCATGCCAGCCATGGAAAGCTTTTTTTAAAATCCAGGACTAAGATTAGACTTCAGTTTTATTTCGCTGAGAATTTTTCCCCTAAACACTTGTAATTAGTTTTCAAAAAGGATCCTGCTGCTTATATTAGAATTCACTAGTTTGAAGAAACCAAGATGTGGAGTTCTTTCCTCCCTTTCCATAGTCTGATGACCTGACCTTCCATATCCTAATTTGTCTGAAAAGTTGCCTTTTCTAGTAATATTGGCAGTGGCAAACCTCTCAAAAGAAGCAGTTCAATACAAAAATGCCCTCTCCTACTTATTATACACAGAAGAGGCTGCAATGCATATACAAGAGATTTATTTGATCCTTGATGCTGACCCAGTCTCAGCTGCTGCTTCTTTCTTTCTTCCTTTACACAAATGCAGCTCAGAGCAGCTTCTGCTGGAGGAGAAAGCAGCAATATGTTTTTTTAAAAATTCAGTTTTAAGTCAGAGCAAAGTGTTAAACTAAAATTAGAGCAAAAGCATCCTTTGCTGTGACATTAAAAAAAACCCTCTAAATTTTTCCTCATAAGTCATTATGAACATAGGAGAACCCTCATGATTCGCTTTAGACACTGCATATCACTGAAGATTTATTTGAGTGTGGTTCATTTCAGCTGCACTGTATTTTCATGTTCCTAGCAAAACATACCAGGCTTCATAGGGAATGATAATTACATGGAATTGGAGTTAAGTCTCAATTCATTTATGCTCTCTGTGGTCCAAAAACATGAGACATTCATCACTGCATAACTCCAGGTGATTAGAAGCTCTGGGGGGAAATGCAGCTCTCAGTTACTAAGAGCGAATTTTAGGCATTCTGAAAGACAGATTGTTTTAGCTGACAAGTCTCTTGGTAATTGAGAAGCTGCTAGAAGTATCCTCATTCTAGATCTAGTGAGGGGGGAAAAAATCTATTTTCTCTGTAATATCCAAAATTATTAAGGGCACATGAAGAGAAAGGCAAACACAGTTCACTGATTATCTAGTGCATAGCAGTTTGTTGAACTGTCAACAGCACAACTTTCTTAATTCACTTAAAACTTTGAACATGTACTAGTATGCCATGTCTAATGGTTAAAGAGGGCAATTAATTAGATACTGCATTGTAGCAGTCCTACAAATTGTTAATATTATTTCAAATTTATCTTGCAGGCATCTTAGTAAAGCATCTAAACAATTATGGAATATAAATGGAAAGATAAATAGCTGGGAATGTATTTGCTTATACTGAACATTAAGGCTGTTGAAAGCCAGACTTGTAACACAAATAAAGAAGGTCAGGCATTTAAAAAAGAAAATACTCTGTTCATCTATCACTTCTCAGGGATTAATTTGGTAGATTTCTTGCCAGACACACAGTGAAATATGCAAAAGCTTAGGGCTTTCTTATATAAAAAGTCCTGTGGTTTTGAATTACAGGAGCAATACTTATTGATGCAAGTTCAGCTCACTGTTTATTATTGTTAAATGGCTCCCCTGCACTGACCGATGAAAAGGATTATGAATCTCAAAGTTGTTCATTTAATTCCCAGACAAAAACATTAAAATAGAATTAAAAAGTTAAGAAATACAATTGCTGAGACACAGGATAGAAATAGAGTCCTAAATCGCCATTTTTTCTGTGTTTTGCCATCCATGGTAAATCTATAGGATTAACAACACAGTCCTTTAGGCATAATGGTATATCAAAATATTCCTGTCCCTTAAAGTGGGTGTATTTCTGACACTGTAAACAAAAAACGACATCAGAATGTTTTGGTGAGCAAAAATCCTAGAATATTTGACAGTCAGGAACTATGGAGTTTACATTCTACACAAACACACTTAACTATGACCCTCTCTGACCTTCCAGCCCCTTCTACTCTAATCCATCTACTCTTCCAATATGCTCTAGAGATCCTATAGTCTAATATTGCATCTCTCACTTTACATGACAACCTGCAAGCCACTACCTGACCACATACTGATCAAAGACCCAGGCCCCCTGTGGTCCACAAATCAGCATCTCATTTCTTAGCAGGGGAACAACCGTGTGGTGACTAAAGCAAGAACTGAGAAGATCTGGGTTCAGTTTATGGCTCATTGTGTCTGACCTTTGGCATTCATACCATCTCCTCTATGCCTCAGATCCTTTCTTGCAGAGAGGGTGTAAAAACTACTTCGCATGGGTGTTTTAAGGCACAGTTCATTAGTTTCTGTAAAGCATTCTCATGCCAAGATGAAAGATGCTTTACAGATGCAAGGGTAAGTATCTTGGTACCCGTTAAGGGGTCAAGCCCACCCATGCTCCTGCCATGGTTCTCTTATCTCTGACATAGGTAGATGTCTCTATACCCAGTTTACTGTTCCAGTAGGAGTATTAGAGCTTGCTTAGTCTAGATCATTCCCTGGCAACTGCACTGTTTCTAAGTCATTCACCTTCATATTTCTCTGGTAAGGTACAGTCCAGATTAGCACCCTTGAAACCATCCTCTTTACACATACTCAGAGGTCAAATCACTGTACTTAAACAGGTTGAGGCTTCATTATTGATGAGAGACAGTAGCCAGCATATAGCGAAAATGTGATACATAATCATTTCTAATCACCTAGATGAAAAGTTTCTGAAGTGTTTGTACTACTTAGAATACTCATTAAGCTGAAATTAAAGGTCAGAATTAAGACTGTTGGCAGTACCTTAACATCATGTTTCCATTTTTATGCGTATTTTTAAGTTACCATGGTCTAATCAGTTTGTTTTGTTCAGTGGGAAGCACATTTCCTTCCTAGATTCTATTAAAGGGCATCTGGAAGTTTCTGTGTTGTTTTATTCAACACCTCTAAAAGGTCATTTTCATTTCCTCCTAATTTCATAGGCATGTTTGTTTGGGAAAACTACGTGTAGGAAAGAGTGAAGGAAGACCTTACTATACAAGAAAAGAAAGCAAGAATGTTTCAATGAATCAGCAACACTAAAGCTACACTTCACAACCCAGAGACCAGCAGCTCTGGGGCTACTCTACTTATGTCCCTGGGAGACATAAATAAGTTCCTCCTCTTTCTTTACCCTAGCCTTTTACCATTCCTTATGTGTTGTCTACAACTGTTTGTTGAATTTTTGTAGTTATTGTTTAAAGTTCCAGAGCGGTCATGAGCTATTTGACAGAAATTCAAACTCAGAGTGGCTTAAGTTTTGGGAGCGCACACAGTCCATTTTGCCTTGAAGTGGAGAACAAATCAAAACAGACACTGCCTCAGCTGCCAAACTGAGCCTCCGAACACTAATATGTTTCATAGATTCATAGATTCTAGGGCAGGAAGGGACCTTGAGAGGTCATCGAGTCCAGCCCCCTGCCCTCATGGCAGGACCAAATACTGTCTAGACCATCCCTGATAGACATTTATCTAACCTACTCTTAAATATCTCCAGAGATAGAGATTCCACAACCGCCCTGGGCAGTTTATTCCAGTGTTTAACCACCCTGACAGTTAGGAACTTTTTCCTAATGTCCAACCTAAACCTCCCTTGCTGCAGTTTAAGCCTGTTGCTTCTTGTTCTATCCTTAGAGGCTAAGATGAACAAGTTTTCTCCCTCCTCCTTATGACACCCTTTTAGCTACCTGAAGACTGCTATCATGTCCCCTCTCAGTCTTCCCTTTTCCAAACTAAACAAACCCAATTCCTTCAGCCTTCCTTCATAGGTCATGTTCTCTAGACCCTTAATCATTCTTGTTGCTCTTCTCTGGACCCTCTCCAATTTCTCCACATCTTTCTTGAAATGCGGTGCCTAGAACTGGACACAATACTCCAGTTGAGGCCTAACCAGCGCAGAGTAGAGTGGAAGAATGACTTCTCGTGTCTTGCTCACAACACACCTGTTAATGCAGCCCAGAATCAAGTTTGCTTTTTTTGCAACAGCATCACACTGTTGACTCATATTTAGCTTGTGGTCCACTATAACCCCTAGATCCCTTTCTGCCGCACTCCTTCCTAGACAGTCTCCTCCCATTCTGTATGTGTGAAACGGATTGTTCCTACCTAAGTGGAGCACTTTGCATTTGTCCTTATTAAACTTCATCCTGTTTACCTCTGACCATTTCTCCAATTTGTCCAGATCATTTTGAATTATGACCCTATCCTCCAAAGCAGTTGCAATCCCTCCCAGTTTGGTATCATCTGCAAACTTAATAAGCATACTTTCTATGCCAATATCCAAGTCGTTGATGAAGATATTGAACAGAGCCGGTCCCAAAACAGACCCTTGCGGAACCCCACTTGTTATACCTTTCCAGCAGGATTGGGAACCATTAATAACTACTCTCTGAGTACGGTTATCCAACCAGTTGTGCACCCACCTTATAATAGCCCCATCTAAGTTGGGGCTACTATAAGAGTCTGTTTGTAAGGGCTGGTCTACACTAACCCCCCCTGTCGAACTAAGATACGCAACTTCAGCTACGTTAATAACGTAGCTGAAGTCGAAGTCTCTTAGTTCGAACTTACCTGTGGTCCACACGCGGCGCGCGCAGGCTCCCCCGTCGACAGCGCTTACTCCTCGCGGCGAGCGTCTAAACAAGACGCGATAAATCGAACCCAGAAGATCGATCCGACGCCTCCGATCCAGCCGGTAAGTGTAGACTAGCCCTAAGAGTCTACACTGGCTTACTTCATTCGGGAGTACAAAGTGTTGGTCATTGCCACTGATGTGGTGACTGACAAAATTTTGCAAATTTCGTAGCCATTAACTTGTGAAAAGGGACCTTTGTGCTTGTGGCAGGAGAAAAATAGTGAAACTGTATGAACAAAAAACCTTAGTTGTAACTATTTCACAGCATCATTGCAGGAGGTGGGGCATGGCAGCTGTCCAGCTGCACACATGTACACAAAATGCCAGTCATTAGCTACAGTAACCATGCCATTGTCAGAAAGAGTAAGGGATTCCTGACACACTCAATTAATCTGGAATATGTATCTGTTTTAAGCAGTCAGACAGAACATTCAATCTACACACAAAGAAAGATTTGTACTGCAGGCAATAGGCTATAAAGAAATCATAATGAACTGGCAGAAGTTTACCAATCCTTTTAAAATCTAATCTAATCTCTCTTCATTGAACCTGTTAAAAGTCACATGCTAAAGAGATGTCTCAAAATCCAGGTGATTTGAGGAGCTTACCTGCTAGACTCAGTCCTTCTGGACTCTTTCAGGATCACCATCAGGCATATAGTGAAGAGCAGGATTCAAATGAAATTTCAAATGAGAGGAAGAGTTAAGTTTCAGTAACATGAGAGACAGATGAGCAACTGAAATAGAGGTCACTGCATTGTGATTTTCTTCTGCATGTGATCTGGAGTGAGGGCAAAGAAACATCTAGGACAGGACTAGTAATTGTATAGACAGCAAGGAACGGGGTGGGCCATGAATTCAATCTTCAGATGTGAGGATGCACATTCCTGGTGTACCTATTAAAACTCACTATTGTGATTGCATAGTCCTGCTTGCTAGTGGGCTCTAACCTCTATAGAGCCTAGAGCTGGCTGAAAAATGCAAAAGTAGTTACATTAAAAATGGATTTTCCCTATTTTTCCTTATTTCAAAATTAAGTGTTTTCATTTTTTCCAATTTTTGAGAAGTGCTGTGAAATTTAAAAGTTTTGAATGTTCATTCCCACTTTCCCCAACTGCAATAAAATATATGCCCAAGGGTTCTACAACCCAGTCATCCACCCACGATCCCAACTTTGGAAAACAAAGTAGAAGAGGAAAAAAGAAAAAAGTCATTCTATTGCATTCAGTGGCAAAAAAAAAAAAAAAAAAAAGGAGAATGGAGAAAAAACAAAATCTGAGTATTTGACGTCTAGAAATTGTTTCAGTTTTCAAAAACCAAAACCCTCAATTGGAACCAATTTTCATCTCAAGAGTCAAGTTTTTCTTAACATTTTCCCCCACAAAGTAAAATTATTTTTTGACATAATTAAATTTTTCTGTTAGAAAATTCTGACCAGGTCTAATGAAGGCACCTGTATGAGGTGGCATGAAACTAAATTATACACCACCAGAAAAAATAATGTTAAATGCATGCCAAGAAGCTCCTTAGAAGAGTGTGACACCCTGGCACCCCAATATTCATCATTGTCATGTAATTAAAATATGTTTTGTACAAAGTATGTCTTGTGAGGTATCATTCTAAAAGTCTTGATCAGCTAAACATTAGTATCTTATTGGATAATATGTGCTATCATTGTATGTGAAGTTAGGCTATGTATGTGTTACTGAAACATGTTGTGAGGTTGAAACACCCACAAGCAGCCTTTCAGGTACAACAACAGTAAAAAGGCCAAACAATGTTGATGGCTTATGAGGAAATGAGCACATGCACAAAGATTACCCCTGGAACTGTGTACAACAGAAACCTCTCAGAGATAGCACTACACAATGGGAACTCTTTGACCCAGGTCAAAGCAAAAGAGCTTTCCAGCAAGTGAGAAGAAGATATAAATGGGGGGGAAATGACATCATGGGGGGACCTCACTCTCCCTGAAACACCACACCTGGAAACACCTGAGGAATAAAGATTGAACAGGGAGGGAAGTGATGGTCCCAGACTGGAGGGGTTTGTAGCCTGTGTATGAAAACCTGGGAAACCCAAACTGAAAATCCAAGGCAGCTCGTGTTTTAAGAATCTGCCAGCCTGTTTATCACTCAGGGTGAGAATTTGCTAATTCATATCCTACCTATCTAGTATTTTAAGCTCAGTTTGCAGTTTTGTTTATTTACTAAGTAATCTGCTTTGATCTGTTTGCTATCACTTCAAATCTGTTTGTAATTAATAAACATATTTTATGTTTTAATCCAAACCAGTGCGTGTTTGACTAAGGTGTCTGTGGAAAATCTCAGCTTGGTTACCACAAGTGTGCATGGTCCTCTTCACATTGAGGGAGAGGCAGACCAGGCGTTAAACCCACATACTGGCCTGATTTGACCAGGGCAGGATGGTTCTGCTCTGGGGTCCGAGGCTGGTGGTTAGAGATCCTGGATGTGACTGCAGCTGGGTGTGTTCCTACCTGTGTGAATGCTGGGGAAAGTGCAAGCTTGGAGGGCTTTGCAACTTGTCACAGCAGCACAGTGTGAGAGGGAGCCCAGTCTGGCGGGTCAGAGGGCTCAGGTGGTACCAGTTCCAGGTGGCATCCCGGGGGGAAATCCGTCATAGAGGGAATATAAAAACAAGGGGTAATGACCTTGGTGTAAAGTGGCAGAATTCGTATTTTGTAACTTTTGGAAAGATAATGTATCACCGCCAGAAAACTGGGTGAAATCTGTCACCCACACATGCTCTGAAAAATGCAGTGTGTGTGTGTGTGTCAAGTTATGGTGAATTGTTTCGGGGGGGCGGGGGGAAGGGTAGTATCAAAATGAACTATTGTGATATTTCTCAACTAACTGTTACAATTATTCAGGGTAGATTCACAAAGGGATTTAGGCAGCATTCAAAGAAACAGTGGTAACAACAGCCCCTTGCACTGAATAGTCCAGTGGTTATGGATACAGGAGACAAAGGTTCAAATCCCCGTTCAGGAACCCAGGACTTTACCCTCCAAGATGAGTGCCCCAATGGCTGGTCTATAGTCATTCTCTCTGGCTCAGTGCTTATTTCTACAAAGTAGAACAGGTCCAACAGGAGAGATTGAGACAGACCACACCAGAATACCCTATAGCCCGGTTGTTAGTGAGCAGGGACCTGGGTTCAAATCCCTGCTCCAGAGTGGGGATTTGACTCTGGGTCTCCCACATCCCAGGTGAATGCCATAATACTGGGCTATAGAAGAGGATACTGTCACTGTTGGTGGTGGAGAGTCCAGCCCTTTTGTTTCCTTTACATCTATTAAAAATTTCAAAACATGAAACATTTAGTGTCAAATGAAACAAACACTTTCTTTGATTCAAAATGAAACTAACTTTTCTGATTTGCCAAAAAAAATTGGTTTCAGTTCGGGTTGAACTGAAATTCTCACTTTCTTTAGAATTGCTAGAGAAATGAAGTCAGTTATTTGTACAGCTCTAATCACCATTCAGTAAGACTCTGGTATCGTTGGTGGTGAGGTGAAAAAATGGGTTATTTGCAGTATATAAAATAAATGAAATGAGGAGCAAATATGGTCAGTAACATTTTAGTCGGGTATTCAGAACCACAACTGACATTTTAAAATCCATCTGAAGCTAACATGCAATTAATAGCTTAGGACAGATAAAGAACATTATGCTGACACCAAGTGGAAGAAAATTGTCAGTTTCATTCCAGGATTCTAATATACCTTAGCTCCTTCATTTTCTGTTTTTACACACACAAACCCTGGGTTTTACAAAAGCCATTATTTGTTTTTTTACTAATTATCACCCACATTTTTGGAAGTGTTGGAACATCCCAGATCTGATTCCTTGCTCTGGAAGGAGAGATGGCAGTTACGTAACCTGGGTGGCCCAGGTTACCAAGCCACCATCTCTTCTTCCAGAGAGGGGAGATGGGTCAGAAATACCAGGATGACTAAAGTGCTGGTGCATGTCCTGTTGATGATCCCACACCCACCACATAGCACAGGTACGTATGTGTATCTGTAAAAGCTGATAATCAGCATTCAAAAATAAGTTAGTGAAATACTTTTCATGCTAAAATAGGTCATAAGATCATAAGAATGGCGATACTGGGTCAGACCAATGGCCCATCTAGCCCAGTATCCTGTCTTCCAACAGGGGCCAGATGTTTCAGAAGAAATGAAGAAACCAAGACCATTATTGAGGAATCTATCCCCTCTCATCCAATCCCAGTCAGATGTTTAGGGACACCCAAAGCTTTGGGTTGCATCTCTGACCATCTTGGCTAATAGCCATTGATGGACCTATCCTCCATGGACTTATCTATTCTTTTTTGAACCCAGTTATACTTTTCTCCTTCACAACATTCCCTGGCAACACGTTACACAGGTTGACTGTGCATCGGGTGAAGTAGTACTTCCTTTTGTTTTAAACCCACTCCCTATTAATTTCATTGGGTGACTCCTGGTTCTTGTGTTATAGGAGGGGGTAAATAACACTTATTCCCTTTCTCCACACCCATTTGTGATTTTATAGACTTCTATCATATCCCCCTTTAGTGGTCTCTTTTCTAAGATGAACAGTCCCACTCTTTTTAGTTTCCCCTCATACAGAATCTGTTCCATACCCCTTATTTTTGTGACCCTTCTTTATATATTTTTTCTAATTCTAATATCATTTTGAGATGGGGCAACCAGAACTGCATGCAGTATTCAAGGTGTGGATATACCATGGATTTATACAATGGCATTATGATATTTTCTGTCTTATCTATCCTTTCCTAATGGCTCCTAACATTTTGACTGGCACTGCACACTGAGTGGATGTTTTCAAAGAACTATCCACAATGACCCCCAATATCTCTTTCTTGAGTGATGATAGCTCATTTATCCCACATCATTTTGAATGTAGAGATGGGATTATTTTTTCCAATATGCATTACTTAGCAGATGAAATTCAGTGTTGATGAGTGTAATTTTGTTGCCCAATCATCTGCAAACTTTGCCACCCCACTGTTTGCCCCCTTTTTCAGATGATTCATGAATATGTTAGACAGCATAGATCTCAGTACAGGTCCTCTGGGGACCCCTCTATTTACCACAATGCTCCACAGATCTGCATAAGCAAAGGACTTTTCCTCCATGTAGGTTTCACTGATACATTCCTCACTCCCCCAATGGTCTAAAATGTTTTCCTTAACCTGAAATAAGTCGAAGAGTGGACAAATATAAAGAAAGTCAATGAGAAAGAGAGAAATTACTGTCCCATTCTGAAACTGGACTGGCACACAAAGCCGCTGCTGATTCTGCAGCATGCAGGGAGACAGATGTCCATTTTAAAAAAATGTACACAAAACAATATTGCCTTTCCTTTATCGCACACTGCAGCCATTGCCTACTTGTACCTTCAAGTAACAAGAAACCAAAGTGACTCTCAAACCAAAGTGACTCTCAAATACTGGCAAATTACTTCCTGCTACCACACACAAAAAATCCTGAGAGACTAGCTTGGCAATAGAATTAATGCTGCTTTAGTGCCTCATAAATTTAAGGAAGCCTCACACAGATCTAAGAGCTTCATGGGGGACACCAGATCCAGTCTTTTGAAAGGTCACCACCACCAGAGCAACTTCTGCAGCCTGGCCTACCCTGGTCACAATACCAAACACCGAACACCCTGGTGCCTGGGCAATAGACAAAGAGAGAACGCTGTTCACTTTAACAGGTATGGTTCTCAACCAAGCTTAGAGATTGAACTGGGCCAAAAAATTGGGATCCTGCTCAGGATCAGAACTTCCCCAAAATTCAGGGCTTTTGTATCTGGTGGTTTGGTTGAGGCAGAACACAAAATTGATCAGTGTTAAACAGGGCCGGTGCAAGGAAGTTTCGCACCCTAGGCAAAACTTCCTTGCACCAGCCCTGCCCCCCACCCCAGATAACACCCCCCACCCCCCACCCCCCACAGCCCACAGCCCACCCTCTACTCCAGGTTCTGGCCCAGGGAACCTAATGGTAGCAGCTGTTGGCAGCCAACCTTTCACTGCCAGAGTTGCTACCTTTCCCTGGGCCACTTTCCCCACAGCTCTCCCGCTTCTCCCTTACCTTAGGGCTCCCTTACCAATGACTTGAGGGTGTCTCCACTGCCCAGCTCTTCAACAGCACTTCCTCTCCTCTGGCTCTCCCCAGCCTGACTGGAGTGAGCCCTTTTATATTATCAGAAGAGTCTTAGAGTCAGGTGTTCACATTACCTTAATGGCCTCACCTGACTCTTTGCTGGTTAATTAGAGTCAGATGTTCTTGTTAGCCTGGAGCAGCCCCTGCTCTGGTCAGTCAGGGAATAGAAAACTGCTAACCCAATGGCCAGTATACCTGCCTTCTACCATTCTGTTGTACCCAACTGGCCTGGGTCTATCACACAACATAGGATAAAGAAGGCCAAACATATATAAGAAGGAAGATAAGAGAAAAATCTGGACAGGAAACCTATTACTAGTGCTGTAGACATTCCCTCTAGTTTCTCCCTTTCCTTAATGCAGAGAGACTAGCACCACTGAAGACACACACACACACAGGTCACATTTCTGTTCAGTTTTATATTTCCTGGCTAGCCAAAGCAACTGATACTACTTTGGGGGAGGAATCTCTGTGGCTGTTGTACAGAGCAGGGGAGAGCAAGCAAGTCTGACAATTCACCTCTTCATTTAGATTTGGAAGATGTATTCTAGACAAGTCAAGGGCAGCAGTGGGTAGGAAAGAGATTTCAGTAAAATCTGACACCCACACAGAGAAGCAGGGGGCAAAGGAGCATGACAAAGTGCTGTAGCAAGGGTGGGTTGGTAGCTACTCTACCTAGTGAAATTAAATGAACCTTGTCCATCCCATGCAGCTAGTGAGATGCCTTGTGGTAAAACAAAGACATGGCTAGAAAGGCCTCAGGTTAAATAAACACTTAGGTGTCTAGCCTCTTTTCTAAAATATTGTGAGGAAGAGGAAGGGACTTCTCAGTATCCCTGCAGCTTGTGTTGACAGAAGATTATAAAGCTCTGGCTTCCTCTACTTAGTGCCCAGGCAGTCCAGGCAGCACTTTGTAATGCTACACCATCACCATGCCTGCAGGCAACCATAGTGAACAAAGAGGTCAGGAATGTTTAGTGACACAAGCTACTACATTTTTTGTTTAAATTGGATTATTTAAAGTTTCTTCGGGTTTTAAAAATATTGTCATCTCTATGCATCAGTTCTTCAGAGCCTGTGGTGGGAGAGAACTCGGATTCACGTATCATTCCCTCCAATCCCGGACAGTCCCAATGCCACCAGTTCCCTGGAACTCTCTGTGGGAGTCTTTTGCCCATACAGAACTCCTCTGGAGGAAGGGTGTTATAGGGTTGGATAGCATACTTAAGTACTTTTCCAGGCAAAGAGTGACATGCCCTTTTTTACTTATCTCAGATTCTTCATCGGGGCTGGGAGAAAGCTATGCCTATGTCTGGAATTTCTGGGTGGTAGGAGTTCGTTAAAACTCTATTAATATAGGTATGTAAAGAGACACTAGCAGCATCACCTTGAAAGGACAAGCCTCTTCCCCACCACACCACCCCATAACCTCCTCTTCTTTTGGTGTAAACCTCCAAGTCCTGATATAAATATGAGAGTAACTGGTATAAGGCAAGAGTCTGCATTAGAAATCCTTCCTGCAAGAGAAGCTATGAAAGTTAAGTTACATTCCAAAAAATGTGCCCGGTTTGCTGCTTAGTGTTTTGATGAAACCTGTTATAGACTTTTACTGGGTTTGGTTTTATGTCAAAAGAACTTTAAGCAGTTATTATTTAGACAAATATATGAAGGGATACCTATCCAAAACTCTACGTGCTCCTGCCATAAATTAAGAGAACAAAATTAGATCACCCACAGAACAAACTCTGTCCACCCCCAACACACACACACATTTTCTTTGAGAGGCTCAGCTCAGACAGAGTGAGAGAAAAGACGGTTACTCACCGTAGTAACTGGTGTTCTTCGAGATGTGTTGCTCATATGTATTCCAGTTAGGTGTGCGCGCGCGGCGTGCACGATCGTCGGAAGATTTTTACCCTAGCAACACTCGGTGGGCCGGCTGGCGCCCCCTGGAGTGGCGCCGTTAGGTGTCCCGATATATACCCCAGCTGGCCCATCACCCTCTCAGTTCCTTCTTGCCAGCTATTCCGACAGTGGGGAAGGAGGGCGGGTTTGGAATACATATGAGCAACACATCTCGAAGAACACCAGTTACTACGGTGAGTAACCGTCTTTTCTTCTTCGAGTGCTTGCTCATATGTATTCCAGTTAGGTGACTCCCAAGCCATTCCTAGGAGGCGGGGTCGGATTGTGATACAGCAGAGTTTAGGACCGCCGAACCAAAAGCGGCGTCGTCTCTAGAATGTTGCACTATGGCATAGTGCGAGGCAAAAGTGTGTACTGACGACCATGTCGCGGCCCTACAAATCTCTTGGATAGGTATGTGTGCCAGGAAGGCAGACGACGAGGCCTGAGCTCGGGTAGAGTGGGCCGTAGTGTGCATGGTGGGGACACCTGCCAAGTCATAGCATGTGCGGCTGCACGAGGTGATCCATGACGAGATGCGCTGGGAAGAGACGGGAAGGCCTTTCATCCGGTCCGCCACGGCGATGAACAGCTGGGTCGATTTCCGGAACGGCTTTGTCCTCTCGAGGTAGAAGGCGAGGGCTCTCCGGACATCCAAGGAATGGAGTTGCTGCTCCTTCCTGGAGGCATGGGGCTTAGGAAAAAAGACAGGTAGAAAAATGTCTTGGTTAATATGGAAGGCCGACACTACCTTGGGCAGGAAGGCCGGGTGTGGCCTGAGCTGAACTTTATCCTTATGGAACACCGTATACGGTGGTTCCGAAGTAAGCGCTCTGAGCTCAGAGACGCGTCTAGCCGAGGTGATGGCTACTAGAAAGGCCATTTTCCATGAGAGAGACAGCATGGAGCAAGTGGCCATGGGCTTGAATGGGGCACCCATGAGCCTGGTAATGACTAGGTTGAGGTCCCATGTAGGGACCGGGCGGCGCACCAGCGGGTGTAGCCGTTCTAACCCCTTAAGGAACCTGGTAACCATGGGGTTGGAGAAAACAGAACCCGCCCCGTCCCAGGGGTGAAAGGCTGAGATTGCCGCTAGGTGGACTTTTAGCGACGAGAGAGCCAGACCCTGCTCCTTTAGTGAGAGGAGGTAGTCCAGGATGGTGTGAATTGGCACCTGCAGGGGGTTGAGACCCCGAGTGCCACACCACAGGGAAAAACGTTTCCACTTAGCTGAGTAGGTAGACCTGGTGGAGGGTTTCCTACTGCTCAGCAGAACGTGCTGGACCGGGCTGGAACAACGTAGCTCCGACGGGTTCAGCCATGCAGCAGCCACGCCGTGAGGTGAAGGGACTGCAGGTCGGGATGATGGAGCCTGCCGTGCTGCTGCGTGATCAGGTCCGGCCACAGCGGTAGAGTAATCGGGTCGGCCACGGATAGTTCCAGGAGCGTGGTATACCAGTGTTGCCTGGGCCACGCTGGAGCAATCAGGATTACTCGGGCCTTGTCCCTGCGTAGTTTGAGCAGGACTCTGTGGACCAGTGGAACTGGCGGGAAGGCATAGGCCAGGTGGTCCGTCCAAGGATGGAGAAAAGCGTCCGTCAGGGAGCCCGGGGAGCGACCCTGGAATGAGCAGAACACGTGGCATTTCCTGTTCTCGCGAGTCGCAAAGAGATCTATCTGGGGAAACCCCCACTTCTGGAAGACAGAGTGGATGACGTCCGGTCGAATGGACCACTCGTGAGTTTGAAAGGACCTGCTCAGGCGGTCCGCCAAGGTGTTCTGGACTCCTGGGAGAAACGAGGCTACCAGGTGAATGGAGCGGGCTATGCAAAAGTCCCAGAGCTGAGTTGCCTCTCGGCAGAGGGGGAGGGAGTGTGCCCCTCCCTGTCTGTTGATGTAATGCATGGCCGTCGTGTTGTCTGTAAGGATGGAGACACAACGGCCCTGTAAGTGTTGAGCGAAGGCTTGGCAGGCAAGACGTACCGCTCGGAGTTCTCTGACATTGATGTGTAATGTCAGCTCCTGTTCTGACCACAGGCCCTGCGTTTGGAAGTTCTGCAGGTGAGCCCCCCAGCCGAGGGATGATGCATCCGTAGTCAAGGCACGGGAAGGCTGAGGTGGATGAAAGGGAACACCTGACATCACATGTGCGGGGTCCAGCCACCAGTTGAGGGAGGCTAGGACTTGCGGTGGGACCGTCAGAATCATATCGAGGTTGTCCCTGTGTGGCCGGTATGCGGAGGCCAGCCATGCTTGGAGGGGCCGTAGGCGTAACCTGGCGTGAGCTGTCACGAAGGTGCATGATGCCATATGACCCATGAGGCTGAGGCAGCAGCGGGCTGTTGAAGTTGGGAAGGCTTGGAGGCTGCGTATGGCGGCTGCAAGCGTTTGAAAGCGAGCCTCTGGGAGGAACGCCCTGGCGAGAGTAGAGTCCAGTATTGCCCCTATGAAGTCTATTCTCTGTGTTGGCACCAAAGTGGACTTTTCTACGTTCAGTAGGAGGCCCAGACGCTTGAACATGTCCATGGCCTTGCGAATGTGAGACTGGACCTGGTTGGCGGAGTTGCCACGGATAAGCCAGTCGTCGAGGTAGGGGAATACCTGAACTCTTTGACGCCGAAAGGCGGTTGCTACCACTGCCATACACTTCGTAAAGACCCTCGGTGCTGTTGAGAGGCCGAAGGGCAGGACCGCAAACTGGAAGTGTCTCTGGCCCACTATGAAGCGCAGGAAGCGTCTGTGAGGTGGGTAGATGGCAATATGGAAATACGCGTCCTTCATGTCGAGGGCGGCGTACCAGTCTCCCTGATCCATAGAGGGGATAATAGTGCCCAGGGAGAGCATACGGAATTTCAACTTTACCATAAATTTGTTGAGACCCCGTAAGTCCAGGATAGGACGTAGCCCCCCCCTTTGCCTTTGGGATTAGGAAATAACGGGAGTAGAATCCCTTGCCTCTGAGATCTCTTGGAACCTCCTCCACCGCTCCTACAGTGAGGAGTTCGTGCACCTCCTGGATAAGGAGTTGCTCGTGAGAAGGATCCCTGAAGAGGGACGGGGTGGGAGGGTGGGATGAAGGCGGGGAGACGAACTGCAATTGGTATCCCCTTTGGACGGTATGTAAGACCCAGCGGTCCGTGGTGATATTTGACCATGCCGGGGAGAAGGGGGAGAGGCGGTTCAGGAATAGGAGGGCAGGATCGGTTGGAACTGGTACTCCGGCCTCGAGCGCCCCTTCAAAAATTTTGTTTGGGCCCCGACGATGGCTTGTGGGGGCCCTGCCTCTGGCCGGTCTGTCGGCCGGGCTGCTGTCTCCTACCCCCTCGACCACGCGGCCTCCTGTAGAAGTCCTGTTGTGGTGCGGGGGGGAAGTAGGTGCGTCGTACGAAAGGCCGGAAGGGCCTGCGCTGCGTCGCAGGGGTATGCATCCCCAGCGTACGGATGATGGTACGACCGTCTTTCAGGGTCTGCAGCTTCAGGTCAGTTTTTTCGGAAAACAGACCCTGTCCATCAAAGGGTAGGTCCTGGATCGTATGCTGAACCTCTGCGGGGAGGGTGGAGGATTGCAGCCAGGAGATGCGCCGCATGGCGACTCCCGAGGCGATAGTCCTGGCAGAGGAGTCGGCGATGTCCAGAGAGGCCCGCAACGACGTCCTGGCCAGCTTTTTGCCCTCCTCTACGAAAGCCTTGTACTCCTGCCTGGACTCTGGAAGTATAAGTTCTTTGAATTTCTCCATAGAGAACCAGGTGTTATAGCCGTAGCGGCTCAGGAGTGCCTGCTGGTTTGCCGCACGAAGCTGTAGGCTCCCCCCTGAATAGATCTTCCTGCCAAACAAGTCTAGGCGCTTGGCGTCCTTTGACTTTGGGGCTGGGGCTTGTTGGCCATTCCTCTCCCTCTCGTTGACCGATTGGACCACCAGTGAACACGGAGGGGGGTGCGTGTAGAGATATTGAAAGTCTCTCGGGGGTGCCATGTACTTTCTCTCTACACCCCTGGCAGTGGGGGGTATTGAGGCTGGGGTCTGCCAGATGGATGTGGCGTTGGCCAGTATGGTGCGTACGAATGGTAAGGCAACCCTGGTGGGGGCATCGGTCGTCAGGATGTCCACCACCGGGTCCTCCAGTTCAGGAACCTCCTCTATCTGGAGGTCCATGTTGAGGGCCAATCTGCGGAGCAGGTCTTGATGGTCCCTGAGATCAATGGGAGGCGGGCCGGATGATGATGCTCCTGCCACTGCCTCGTCAGGAGAGGAGGAGGAGGACAGGCCTTGGGCGAGCGGGTCCTCGACGGGTACCGCTGCGGAGCCCAGGACTGGGGGCTCCGGGTCTGCATGCTCTACCTCTGGCGGAGGCCGGGAGACTGTAGCCTCTGGAGGTCGGGAGACTGTAGCCTCTGGCGCTCTACGCTCCAAAGTGGTCGAGGTGGGAGCTCTGGGTGGTACCCTCTGGGCTTCGTAGTAGGCCATAGGGGTCCAAAATGGCCATCGCTCCTGAGCCTGCCCGGTCTCTGGCAGGTGGCCCTGTTTACTGATGGTGCCATCCTCAGCATAGAGGTCGCTGCCAGCTCTGGAAGAGCGGGATCCAGAGCGCGAAGGCCAGGGTGGGGCAGAGTAGCCATGCAGTGACGTCTGCGTGGCCAGGGTCTGCCTCCTTGGTGGGGACCGGTGCCGGGATGGTGTCCGGTGCCGGGAGTCGGATCGGTACCGGGATGGTGTCCGGTGCCGAGAGCCGGATCGGAGACGAGACCTGGAGCGGTACCGGCGATGATCTCGGTACCGTGACACAGATCTGGACCTTGAACGTCTCGGTGATCTGCGCGTCGACCGGCCGCGGGACCGGGAGCGGCGTCGAGAGTCAGGGTACCTCCGCGTGGAGGGGGACCTGGAGTGGTACCGTGAGTACGAACGGCGCCGGGATTGAGATCGGTGCCGGGACTGCGAGCGGTATCTTGGAGACGCCGGTGGCTGCTGGCTGGTCTCCGCCTGCGGCACCGGGTGGAAGATGGCCGGTTTGCCGCGTGAAGTAATGATCCGCACCGGCGGTACCGTAGACGGAGTCGGTGCCAGAGCGGTCATCTGAATCAGGTCTCGTGCCGCTGCGAAGGTGTCCGGCGTGGACGGCAGCGTAAGCTCAACCACGGAGCGTGCCGGGGAGCTGGCGGCTACCGAGCTCAACGGCCCTCGCGGGACCGGAGTCGTCGGTACCGGAGCCTGCAGAGGCTGACCTGCACTCAACGGCCTCTCGGGTGCCGGAGTTGGCAGGGCCGGCGCCGGTGTTGACGGCGGCGCCGGACTCAACGGCCGATGGTGGGCCGGAGTAAGTGGCACAGAGGCCACTGGCACCGAACTCAACGGTCCTTGCGGTACAGGAGTTGGCGGTGCGGGCGCCTCAACAGACCTAGGGAGATCTGGAGCTGGCTGCGCATGCAGCGGCGCCTTAGTCGGTCCTCCCGACTTCTTCGCCCTCGGGGAGAGAGGGCGGCTCTGCGAGGTCCCAGGCAGAGAAGGACGGTGCCGGGGTTCTTTTCCGGAGCTCGGTCGTTCCGGTGCTGCAGACGTTGAGGCTGCCGGGGTCGGTGCCGGGGTTCGTTGCGGCGCCGACATCGGGCTAAGCGATGCCTCTAAAAGGAGCTGCTTTAAGCGAAAGTCCCGCTCCTTTTTGGTCCGCGGCTTGAATGACTTACAAATGCGGCACTTGTCCGGAAGGTGAGATTCCCCGAGGCACTTGAGACAGGAGGCGTGTGGATCTCCTGTGGGCATCGGCTTCTGGCATGCCGAGCAAGGTTTGAATCCCGGAGAGCCAGGCATTGGCCCGGTACCGGGGTGGGGATAGGGGAGGAGCCCCTTATCTCCAGCTACTATTGACACTAACAAAGATAACGAACTATCAATAACTATTAACAACTAATTAAACAGTACTTAAACTATCTAGAAGATAAACGAGTGCTAATGAAGCTAGGGCTGTGGAGGTCAGCGAGCTGCTCTCCACTGTTCCAACGACCGACACGGGCGGTAAGAAGGAACTGAGAGGGCGATGGGCCGGCTGGGGTATATATCGGGACACCTAACGGTGCCACTCCAGGGGGCGCCAGCCGGCCCACCGAGTGTTGCTAGGGTAAAAATCTTCCGACGATCGTGCACGCCGCGCGCGCACACCTAACTGGAATACATATGAGCAAGCACTCGAAGAAGAACCCTACAGCTGTACCCTATTTCAGGGCTTCATTAAAGAACTCAAAGGGATCTTTCAGTGGACCTACTTCCGTGTCATCACAATCCTAGACAGACTGAAGTGACTTCTAGACATTTTAGAGAAGGAGGCGAAGAGGGCGAGGGGAATGAACTTTCAAAACGAAAGTGCTGCCTTTTATAGTGCCTCTTGTTTCTCATGTGTTTTCACTGCAGATTTGCTTTGATTGCTGGCACTTCCTATCTTCTTGACACTTTTGGTTGGTAGAGGCAGACAACTAGGCAGCTATTAGCCTCTTGCTGCATCACTTACACATTCACGCAAGAACTCCCAACTGACATTGATGAAATGAAACATAAATAAGGGCTACTTGCAGGAGTAAGTTTGACAGGATCAGGCTGGGGCCTAAGAGTACTACAAGTTGGACTGCAACGATTCTATTTTGAGGTCTTAAGACCCCATGTCCTAAAGCGTATGAACACAGGACAAAATGTTATTCACCTTTCCTTCGTACCCAGCAAGTAATTAACATGCCCTGTGACATTATTCCCAGATAGGTAGTTCCAGAGAGTTAGTGTTTTCAGTGCTGAGATGGACTGTACAATACATGTGTCAAATGATGTAACTCTTAGCTGTAGAGTAAAAGTCTGCTAGGTTCCCCCGCTCCAGCCCTCCCCCCGCCCCCTCTCCATCAATACCAGCAGTGGCTGGAGCTGGAGCTCAGGAAAGTGAGGAATCACTAGTAGAGCCTGGCACAATGCAGACATCTTGGACAGCACATCTCTCATAGTGTGGCACATCTTACATTGCTAGATTCAGTCCTAATCTGCAAAAACCCTGGTAAACCAGTGCAGAGAAGCCAGATGTGTCACATTGTATAGTAATTTCATGATTTAACATTAGGTTGAGACCCACTTAAGATATGAACCTAGATCTCACCACTATGTTAACCCCTTGGGCTACTTTGCCCTCCTAGAATTAATGTTTAAAAATATCTATATTGAACAGCAACAATACATAATGGAAAGAACTTGAAAAAAATACCCACATATACCAGTACTATTATAGAAGGAAAGTCATCCATACTAAGTGCAAAATCATAACTGTTTTCACAAACAATGCAAAAAGGAGACATTGAAGAACCAATATTATTCTATAGCAGTGCATGCCTAAGGACAGTCAAAGTGAGTCTTTACTCAATAGCTTCTGAAAAGGCATTTTTACCCTTCTGCCTTTGCTTGTCATCACTGTATAGGAGATAAATGAAAAGAACCTACGAAAATTCTGAGGACAAAGAAATGCTGCTATAGGACATTTCAAGAAGAAAAATGTGGTGATTTTATTCTTGACCTTTAACTCTCATTTACATTCTTTAGAAAACAAACATATAAAGTCTCCCTTGTAGATTAGACATACAACTGATACTCACTTTGTCAGGGTATATCTATAATGATTTATTACTGCTTGAATATACAAACCTAAGGGTAGAAATACATTACAACCTAATGAAGCACCTTTGATTATCTGTTGGAATCAATCATCATCTTCTTACCTCAGTGTTGTCTGCTTGTGTCAGTGAGAAATGGCTGTCAGAGTCTGCAAATAGCATCTCATGATTCTGGAGCAAATACAGCAGGAGTGCATTACAAAGCATTTGTTTTTCATGAGCCAAAGGACTGAAAGGAATTCTAAACAGGAGAAAAGTAAATAGATTAAGTTTAGTGGTGCTCAGACTATGATCCATTGATCAGTTATCCACAAATCCCTTTCGTTGTGGTCTGGAGAATTTTTCAAAACAAGTGGTTTTATTCAGTTCTCTAACATATTCTAGGACATGATCGCTGTTAAAAAGATCTTGGTGACAGGGACTATATTTTCATTACAGGCATGTATATACCTAGCATAAAGGGGCCCTGATCCTCAATTGGTGGTCTTTATGCACTGCAGTAACACAAACAAACAAGTAGTGGGAACCTGTTAGCAGGGGCCTGGCACTGACCAACTTGTTCATGAAAATACTGTTAAAAGGACAATACACGGAGAGCCACCACTACTGGGTTTTTAATGTTTTAAAAAAGTGATTTCAGCTTTTGCTCACTAAGGTAAACTCATATTACACATCTTTCTATGAGGGTCCAAAGGATAACAGCCCCAGGCAATCTTGTCAAACCAACTTAACTACCATGGAAACATCATAATGCAGGACACAGTCCAAAAGTGGCATGAGGGGGGAAAAAAATCTGTGTTCCAATGCATTCTTTGAAGCTGCATTATATTAATAATGGATGTAATAAAGTTATAGTTAAACATACTGGGATTTCTGCATGTTCCCATTAACAGTATTATATTTTTTTCAAGTAGTATTTGAACTTATGCTTTATCTACAAGTAGATAATTCTCTGAATCATTTAATTAAAATCAAGGGATTTATTAGTCGCATGGTAATTTTGTTTCCTGAAGGAACTGTACATATTTCCCCAGAAAGTATTTGAGATGGTATGGGCATTTACATAAGCACTAGAGCCTAATTCAGCTTCGTGCACTGTGCTAAACCAACTCCTGATTCCACTAAATATTTAAACAAGAAATTCATAAGCTCTTGGGAATTAAGTACAAATACACAGACCACTCTGCTGTTTGAAAAATCAGACAGCACATTTATTATTCAAATGTGATTTAAACATACAAATGTACATATTGGGGCTTAGTTCCAGTGTCCTAATTCCTGTCTACCTGCGGTAAAACTCCTTGAACTCTGAGAACTGTGTCTTAGGGTACGTCTATACTCACGCGTCCTGTCGGAGGTGCTGGATCGATCTTCTGGGTTCAATTTATCACGTCTTGTCTAGACGCAATAAATCGAACCAGGAAGTGCTCCCCCGTCGACGCTTGTAATCCTGCTCGACGAACAGAGTAGGTGGAGTCGACGGGGGAGCCTGCGCGCCGCGTGTGGACCCCGGGTAAGTACTTTTTCATTCGAACTAAGATAGTTCGACTTCAGCTACGTTATTCACGTAGCTGAAGTTGCGTATCTTAGTTCGAATTGGGGGGTTAGTGTAGACCAGCCCTTAGAAAAACTTCAGGATTGAATAACAATGGCCGTATGGATTTGAGGGGGGTGGGCCTGTTACCTCTCATTGTCAGGACACTGTGGTGCTTCAGTTTCCTCACTCTGGGTAGTTTAGCCCTCTGGCCAAACTAAGCCCCTCCCCTTCGGGAGGGCAGGGGAGTCCAAAGATGACAGACAAGCCAAACACACCTCAAAGAAGTCTTCCACCCAAGTGGTCAGTGTCCGGGCCACATTCTTCTCTGCAGATTGTGAGGGCTCAAAGAGTCCATCCAAACACCAAAACCTTCACATGCTGGGCCAGGGCTCAGCCCACACAAGCAGCCCTTTATCTAACACAGAACATACTCCTGTCCAGACTTAGGCCATGTTTACACTACAACTGCTACAGCAGCAGCATAGTAGCATACTTAACTCTTCCATCAATGTAGAAGGTTTTTCCATCACCTTCAAGAGGTACTAAGTAAGTTGATGGAAGAATTCTAGCCACATCTATACCAGGGATTAGACTGGCCTAACTACAGTGCTCAGGGTGCAAAATATTTCACAGCTCTGAGCAACATAGGTAGGTTGATCTAATTTTTAATAGTGTAGACCAGACCTTACGCTCTTGCTTGCCTCGAGTACATGCCCAAAGTCCATGCTAGCCTTGTGCTATTACAGCATAAACATACCCTCCCAAACTTCTTTCCACGGCCCATCCTATGCCACTTCCTCAGCTAGGAGCCCCAAACACTGATTTTGTCCAGTTTCTTCACATACAGAGAGGAAAAAGCCTGGTTTCATTCCACTTTATTTCTCAGGAGGCCTTATTCTCAGGCTCACAGTCCCCACATGCTATGGGAATTACAATGCTCTGTTCTGGGCTGAACCAGGAACAGGTCAGAGTTGGACTTTGAACACCTCCTAAAAGGCTAGCTTGGACTGTGAAAGGGTCCACATTTGCAAGTTTAGGGGAATGGGAGATTTTGAGACTAGAATTTAGTTTGGCCATTCTACAAAGATTAATTGTGAAATGTGAATCTTGGTTCAGGTCTGGAGTTCAAACCCTAAAATTCATGGAAGATATTGATTTAGCTCTAATTTTTAAGTAGCTTAAGAACAAAATACTCCTTTTCTGATACTGCTGCTGAGTAGTGTAGCCATCACACCCCTGCAAATTTGCACGTATTATAAAAAGAATCTAGTTAACAAATTAGCTCCAGAAACATATTCCTAGAGGTGGTACAGCTATTGTAAAATTGTTCTATTGAGTAAACAGGATTAAGAATCTCCCTTGGCCTTAGTTTTAAAACTATCAATTTGTGTTGAAGACAAATGGTATTAGGAGATCACCACTACAATGTATAGTTTGAAGCCAATTAAAAAGGGATCCATGAGAATCATTAAAGATTGTTTTATATCAAATTAAATATGTGGTATTGAACCCAAAGTCTTTACATTTACCAAGCCCTATGCCTTATCAACCCAGCAAGGTAGAAGTGGTGCTAAGCTAGTGAGTGCGTGGAGACCTATGCCTGGATATCAAGCCAAAAAGTAAAAGATGCTATACTAGTAATCTTACAACTAGAACTGGTCATAAAATGGGGATGTTTCCTTTTTGTCAACAAAACACAGCAAAAAACTCCACAACAGTGAGAAGTTTTTCTTTTTTGCAACTAAACCCCAGACATTTTCACGTTGGTAATTCTCCACACAGTCTCTATACAAGTTTTATTCATAACCAAAGTTTCAAAGATTTTGACAAGCCCTACTTTCAAAGGCAGAGGGCTTGGTACCAGTTCAGAAATCTAAAGGTGCTGAGCAGGAGCTAAAGTCAAGGGGTACTTGTAGGTATGCTTCTCCCCTCTCTCTCCTAAAAGCAGAGCGAGAGTTCCACCTCCTCTTTCAATCAGCTGCTGTGTCTTCCAATCCATCCACAGAAGGGATGAGAGCAAGTGGGAAATATTATTAGGTGATTCGGGGGAGGGGGGGTAACTATAGGGAACTTGGGGAGGGAAATATCAGAGAATGAGCAGTGTTTAGCAAAAACAAGGTTGAGTGAGTGGCCAGTTTGAACAATGGAAGAGTTGGGCCAGGGTCAAGTATCAAACAAGGTGGTGACAGAACACAGTAGGGGAAGCTGAAGTCACTAAGGATGAGGGCGAGGATGATGAGGCAGAGCCAGGTGTCAGAATCTGAGAGGAAGGTGGTTGGGGAGGAGACAGGGAGTGGTAAAATAACTACATGGAGGGCAAAAGCAGAGAAAAGTCTGATTTGGTATTTTTCTATGGAGGATATGTGGAATGAGGGTGGAGTAAAAGGCCAGGAATGACAAAAGCAGGAGAGAGATTTTGCAGAGAGGTCAAGGTGACGAAACAAAGGCCAGGTCTACACTAGGACTTTATGTCGAATTTAGCATCGTTAACTCGATTTAACCCTTCACCCGTCCACATTAGGAAGCAATTTATTTCAACATAAATGGCTCTTTAATTCGATTTCTGTACTCCTCCCCGACGAGGGGAGTAGCGCCAAATTCAACATGGCCATGTCGAATTCGAGGTACTGTGGACGGAATTCGACGCTAATAGCTCCGGGAGCTATCCCACAGTGCACCACTCAGTGGACGCTCAGGACAGCAATCTGTACTTGGATGCTCTGACCTGCCACTCATGGAAAGCCCCGGGAAAATTTGAATTCCTTCTCCTGTCTGGCCAGTTTGAATCCCATTTCCTGTTTGGACATCGTGGCGAGCTCAGCAGCACTGGCAACGATGCAGAGCTCTACAGCAGAGGTTACCATGCAATCCCAGAATAGAAAGAGGGCTCCAGCATGCACTGATCGGGACGTTTTGGATCTGATCGCTGTGTGGGGAGATGAATCCGTCCTATCCGAGCTCCGATCCAAAAGACGGAATGCAAAAATTTATGAAAAAATATCCCAGGCTATGACGGAGAGAGGATACAGCTGGGATGCAACGCAGTGCCGCGTGAAAATCAAAGAGCTGCGACAGGCGTACCAGAAGACCAAGGAGTCCAACGAATGCTCTGGATCGCAGCCACACACTTGCCGGTTTTACGAGGCACTGCATGCTATGCTCGGTGGTGCTGCCACAACTACCCCACCAGTGTCCGTGGACTCCGACGACGGGGTCTTATCTACGGCCACGTCGTCGGAGGTTTTTGCGGACGGTGAAGATGAGGAAGGAGAGGAGGAGGACGAGGCAGTCGACAGCACTTTCACTGCTGATTTCCCCGACAGCCAGGATCTATTCATCACCCTGACTGAGCTCCCCTACGAACCCTCCCAAGGCAGCATCCCTGACCAGGAATCAGTCAGTGTTTTAGACATTTATTTGGAACACAATAGGCATGGTGTGTAAGCAATGTGTTAGTATTGCTTAATTGGCCTTATGCGCTTCAGCTTGGAGTCGCTTTCCCATGCAACTATTCGAAAAGTCTGTCAATATGTATGGGAATAGAGGAGTAATCCCCATCGGAGATCTCCGCGAAGCTCTCCTGGAGGTACAGTGAGAGCTTGTATATCACGTTCACTGGGAGAGCGGCCTTATTGTCTCCTCCATGGTAGGATACTTTCCCGCGCCATGCAAGCTGCAGGTACTCTGGTATCATTGCCTTGCATAGCATGGCTGCATACGGCCCTGGGGTTTGCTGGCATTGACGCATCATGCAGTCTTTCTGTGTCTCGGTAATCCTCATCAGAGTGATATCAGTCATGGTGCCCTGGTTTGAATGAGTGGTTTCATTAGTATAGGGAATGCTTCATTTTCCCTTTAAAGAAAGACACCCGGTGGTTCCCATTAACGCAGGGTGGGAGGGAGTTGGGAGCCAAACCATTCGCACTTAGCAGTGCGCAGGCAGGGAGAGTTCCCAGGACCGGCCACGCGAAGCGGGGGAAAGGGTACGCGAGCCGTTCATACTGAGCGGTTCGCGGACACTTTTGGTTCCCGGGAGCGGCCACGCGGAGGGGGTGCAAGGGTAGGCGAGCCGTTCATACTGAGCGGTTCGTGGGCACATTTGGTTCCCGGGAGCGGCCACGCGGAGTGGGGGTAAAGGATTGGCGAGCCGCTGTAGATGAGCGGTTTGGGCAGCAGCAGTTCCTGGCCACAGCCGGGAACAGTGATTGAGACATGGGAGTAGAGCACTGCTGAGAAGTAATCTCTCAGCAGTCCAAACTCATCACCTTACCATGGTCTTCAGAGAGCTGATTTTCAGTGTTCGGCAAGGCTTCTGGGATCTGTACACCGGGACCCCAGACACTCAGGATAAAGACCTAATATTTGACCTTGTAGTACGTGAACATGTGATAGGTACTGTGCTTGGTCCTATTCACAGGGAAAGAGTATGGGCATTGTTCTGGAAAAAGTATCTTTCTGAGGAATTCACTCCCTTTCTCTCATCCCACAGCTGCGAGTGTCTCCCGCCCTACCCGTGGTTCTCCCTCCCATGGGCTATTGCAGATAAGGCGGCGCAAAAAGAGAACCCGGGACGACATGTTGTCCGAATTGATGGCCTGTTCCCGAAGGGAGGCAGCACAGCGGAGAGAGGATGTCTCAAGGTCCGAGCGAGCAGCCAGGGAACCGGAGCAGAGGGCTGAAGCTCGCGAGGACAGGTGGCGGCAGGAAGACCAGCAGGCGACTCAAATGCTGCTGGGACTAATGAGGGAGCAAACGGACACGCTCCGGCGCCTGGTGGACGTTCTCCAGGACAGGAAACAGGAGGAAAGAGCCCCTCTATATGTAATTTCCAACCGCCCTCCCCCGCCACCAAGTCCAGTCGTCTACTCACCCAAAGTCACTAGGACGAGGGGAGGCAGGGGCCGTGGAAATATTCACTCCACCCCTGCAGACTGCTCCAGTAGCAGAAGGCTCTCATTCCCAAAACCTTAGTTGGGTCCTTTCCCTCCCTCCAGTCGCACCCCTCAACACTTCCCTGCCCAGGTTTCATCTCAAAACAATGGTCACCTTAATAAAAATGTTTTTCTTGTTCAGTGCTGTTTCCCTGACTTTCTTTCACAGGACCGTTTGGTTTTCGGGTTAGTGGGTAAGGGGGTTTGTAATTGGAGACGACTGGTGCCTGACCCAGGGTACAGACAGGGGGAAAGGATCAACAGAAAGTCACACTAAAAATTGCATGCACTAGGCACACTTGTCATTCTGGGAGGGGGTTTTCATGTTCTTTACGGGGTGGGGGGGGTTAACTTTCTGGTGCGGGAGGGTGGCTGCTGATCTTTAGCTGCCGGCTATAGCCTGCATGACAGATCCATGCAGCAGGGGATCTGTGGCCGCAATTCATGGCCAAAAAGTCACAGAGGCCCCACCACACACAGTTGTGAATAGGAGGGGTTGATGGCTCCCTTGAAACAAGCAGTCCAGCACTTCGGACTGCTCTGGGAGCAGGAGCATGTCATTCCCCAAGCTTGGAAGCGTACTTTCCAACACTCCACCCGCTCCCCAACCGCGGTATGCGTCCCAGGTTAAAACCTTAACCGAGAAACCAGTAATGGAGACGGTTCAAATAAACAATGTTTCCTTTACTGTACTTTTAAAGCGTTGAATGAAGGGGGGGAAGGGGGTTGTTAATTGGAGAGGATAGGCAACAGAAACTGGGTAAAGAAACGGGGGCAGGTTCAGCATCTGTTTAAACAAGCGTAACAGTCACTGGTTACCCCGCTCGCTCTGGAAGCTAGCTTTCAAAGCTTCCCGGATGCGCAGCGCGTCCCGCTGTGATCTTCTAATTGCCCTGGTGTCCGGCTGTGCGTAATCAGCTGCCAGGCGATTTGCCTCAACCTCCCACCCCACCATAAACATCTCCCCCTTACTCTCACAGAGATTGTGGAGCACAAAGCACGCTGCAATCACAATGGGGATATTTTTTTGGCTGAAATCGGAGCGAGTAAGTAAGCTTCTCCAACGACCCTTCAGACGGCCAAAGGCACACTCCACAACCATTCTGCACTTGCTCAGCCGGTAGTTGAAGAGCTCCTTTTCAGTGTCCAGGGCTCCCGTGTATGGCTTCATGAGCCATGGCATTAGCGGGTAGGCAGGGTCCCCGAGGATCACTGTAGGCATCTCCACATCCCCAACAGTTATTTTGCGGTCCGGGAAATAAACACCCTGTTGCAGCCGTCTAAAGAGACCAGAGTTTTTGAAAACACGAGCATCATGAACCTTGCCTGGCCATCCAACGTTGATGTTGGTAAAACGTCCTTTGTGGTCCACTAGTGCTTGCAGCACCATAGAAAAATAGCCCTTCCGGTTAATGTACTGGCTGCCCTGGTGCTCCGGTGCCAGGATAGGGATGTGTGTCCCATCAATAGCCCCGCCGCAGTTTGGGAATCCCAAAGCGGAAAAGCCATCTATGATCACCTGCACGTCTCCAAGGGTCACTACCTTTGAGAGCAGCAGGTCAACGATTGCATGGGCTACCTGCATCACAGCAACCCCCACGGTAGACTTGCCCACTCCAAATTGGTTCGCGACTGACCGGTAGCTGTCAGGAGTTGCAAGCTTCCACAGGGCTATGGCCACTCGCTTCTGGATAGTTAGGGCTGCTCGCATCCGGGTGTCCTGGCGCTTCAGGGCAGGGGACAGGTACTCACAAAGTTCCAGGAAAGTGCCCTTACGCATCCGAAAGTTTCGCAGCCACTGGGATTCATCCCAGACCTGCAGCACTATGCGGTCCCACCAGTCAGTGCTTGTTTCCCTTGCCCAGAATCGCCATTCCACAGGATCAACGTGCCCCATTGCCACCATGATTTCTACGGTCCGGGGTCCCGTGCTTTGCGAGAGGTCTAAGCCCCTCTCAGAGTTCATGTTCTCCCGGAGCTTCCGTTGCCTCCTCGCCCGATTTCTCTGCATCTGATTCTGGAAAAGGTGCACGATAAGGCGCGAGGTGTTGACAACGGACAGAACAGCAGCGATAATCGCGGAGGGCTCCATGCTCGCTGTCCTGTGGCGTCCGAGCTGTCAATCACCGGAAAAGGGCGCGAATTAATTGCCCGCCGGCGCTTTCACGTAGGGAGGGCGGGAGCGTGGGTCAAGTGACGACATTTACGTATAACCACCCTCGACACATTTTCGGCCCCACAAGGCACTGGGGGCTACACCCAGAATTCCAGTGGGCAGCGGGGACTGCGGGAACTGTGGGATAGCTACCCACAGTGCACCGCTTGCAATGTCGACGCTTGCCCCCTTACTGTGGACTCAGAAATTCGAATTAAGGTCCTTGATGTGGATTCGCACGATCGACCGTGCAATATCGGTTTCACAAGTTCGGTTTAACAAAAATCGAACTAGTCTCGTAGTGTAGACATACCCATAGACTGGGAGCACTCTTCTCATCTACACTTTCTCCATGAGACACCCCCACCCCTCATTTATTCTTTTTTGTTGTTGTTCCCAGATTTGGACCTCATCAGACAGTGCAGTGGGAGGAAGCACAGGAGCCACTGTCATTTTCATATAATGATTGTGATTTGAAAAGTATTTCAGCCAAATACCAATCAAAGTATTATGAGGCAATGTCAAATCCATGAGAGCACTATGAGAAAAAATAAAATTCAGGAAGAAATCAGCCTTTGTAGTACTCATGGATTTCAACATGAATAATTACATTAGTTTCCTGTATTTTAATGTGCAATGTTGTCACATGACGTTCATACATTTTGAAAGATCCCGGGAGTGTCTTCCCATTTAATACCCGTCTTACAAAGGGTTGCATTTTCCACAATGGAATGAACTAGGTCATAGTGACTAAGGATATGCAGTTCAGATTATATATGTTGTAAATTGTAAACAGTGACAGGTTTTATATTCTGAGTCTGCGTGTCCTCAATTCCATGTTCTGAATATAAAGCTCCAACTCACACCAGTGATTCTATGCATGTAACAGGTGTCTATAGCCATAGAAGACAATAGAGTAGAACAGGCGATAATCCTGGCTAGAATTTGCACCTGGAATAGAAGTGGAGCAAAACATAAGCCGGAGGAGAGTTTGTAAACAATCTAGTTTATTTAATGGTAAAGCAGTCAGAAGTAAGCACAGAACATTGAAGTTTCTACAATACATGTGGAACAACTTCAACACACAGGAAGGAAAACATGGGGTGCTGTATGATTGTAAGAACTAAAAAAAAAATTGGGGGTCCACAAGCCATTTTCAGCAATATCAGGTACTCATTTCTGCAGATCAGTCTGAGATTGTTAGAAGAAACTGTGAAATGGACACCAGCATTGGTAAGTACAACAGGCATCTACCTAGTCTAGCTTTGAGCCTGTCAGTGTCTTGGTTTACTCTCATTACGAACCGTTATGTTAGCCTTCAGTACAGGCAGGCTGCTGAAGTGACTTAGTCAGAGGTCCACCCTTTATTGAGTATCAGTAGAAATCCAAACACCTTCTGTCCCAGTTTCACTGGGATCCCCTTTCCTCTATGAGGGTCGTCTTCTCTTCTGCAGCACTCTTCTCACTCTCCTTCTCCCACACTCAGCTTCCAAACCTCCTGGGGGGTCAGTCAGTTCCTTCTCCCTCCAATCAATAGCATAGCTCCTCAGAGGGTGGCAGCATAGAGGAAACCCAAAATCATCCTCCACGATGAGGTCCCAGTCCTTGGGACTCTAAACTACTGGTTTCTTCCACCTCATAATTTAAGCAAAGAACATGGTAGCCATACTGGATTGGACCAATTATCCAGCTAGCCCAGTATCCTGTCTTCTGACAGTGGCATAGGTGCCAACTCTGTGGGTGCTCTGGGGCTGGAGCACCCCCAGGGAAAAATTGGTGGGTGCTGAGCACCCACCCATGCCCAATTCACCTTCCGGGAGACACCGCCCGCTGAAAAGCCACGGCTTTTTTTAGCCCAGTCGCCTGCCTCTCAGCTGTGCTGTGGGGGAAAGCGCAGCAGGGCAGCGCCTCAGGAGAGGGGCATGGGGAGGGCCATATGCCTCCCCTGAGGCACCTCCCCGCGGCGCTTTCCCCCCCCATGACCCCCCGCCGGCCCGCCGCACAGCTGAGAGGTGGGCGGCTGGGCTAAAAAAAGCCACGGCTTTTTGGTTGGGCTAAAAAAAGCCATGGCTTTTCAGCGGGTGGCGCCTCCCGGAAGGTGAGTTGGGGCCGGTGGGGAGTTGCCCGTGGGTGCTCAGCACCCACCAATTTTTCCCCAGGGGAGGAGGCGGGGATTTGGGGAAGGGGCAGGGCCAGGGGTGGAGTTGGGGCGGGGCTCAAGCATCCACTGGCACCGACGAAAGTCGGCGCCTATGGACAGTGGCCAAAGCCAGGTACGTCGGAGGAAACGAACCGAACAGGGAATGATTGAGTGATCCATCCCCCATCTCCCACTCCCATCAGAGGGGACACTTAGAGCATGAGGTTGCAACCCTGACCATCCTAGCTAATAGCCATTGATAGATAAGTCCATGGAGGATAGGTCCAATTCTTTTTTGAACCCCTTTATAGTATTAGCCTTCACAACCATCCCTGGCAAGGAGTTCCACAGGTGGACTGTGTGTTGTGTGAAGTAGTACTTCCTTTTGTTTGTTTTAAGCCTGCTGCCAATTAAATTAAGTTACCCCTCCCATAACACAAGAATCAGGAGTCAAACAACACTTCCTTATTACTTTCTCTATACCATTCATGATTTTATAGACCTTTGTCATATCCCTCCTCTTACTTGTCTCTTTTCCAGGCTGAAGAGTTCCTGTCTTTTTAATCTCTCCTCATACAGAAACTGTTCCATACACTTATTTTTGTTGCCCTTCTCTGGCTCTTTTCCTATTCTAATATATCTTTTTTGAGATGGGGCAACCAGAACTGCATGCAGTATTCGAAGTGTGAGTGTACCATGGATTTATACAGTGTCATACTTTCTGTATCATCATCAATCCCTTTCCTAATGGTTCCTAAAATCGTTTGCTCAAGGTGCAACAGCAGTCCAAAAAGAGTGTTTTTAGAGAACTATCCACAATGAATCCAAGGTCTTTCTTGAATGGTAACATCTAATTTAGACCCTGTCGTTGTGTATGTATAGTTGGGATTATGTTTTCCAATTTGAATTACTTTGCATTATAAACATTGACGTTCATCTGCCATTTTGTTGCCTACTCATTCAATTTTGTGATATTGCTTTGTAATTCTGTGCAGTCTGTTTTGGTCTTAACTATTTTGAGTAATTTTTGCAAATTTTGCCACCTGTTTGCCCCTTTTTCCAGATCATTTATGAATACGTTGAACAGCATTGGGCACAGTAAGATCTCTGCGCGACACTGCTATTTACCTCTTTCCATTCTGAAAATGACCATTTATTCCTACCTTTTGTTTCCCCGGTCTTTTAACCAGTCACTAATCTATGAGAGGACCCCAAGACTGCTTACTTTGCTTAAGAGCCCTTTGTGAGGGACCTTGTCAAAGGCTTGCTGAAAGCTGACCTGCTTCTTCCCAGGGCTTCTTCCTGTATTCCCCACTCTCTATAGAGCACTGACATCCAGCTCTCCTAAACCCTCACAAATAGCTGGGGATGGAGGAGCCTCCCTTATAACTTGAGTCTGCTGGCTAGCACACTCACACAGGCTGTGGAAGACCCATGTTCAAACTCTGCCCTCTGCCTCACGTAAAGCAACAATTTGAACTTAGCTTTCGCACTGCTCAGGTGACTGCTCTAGCCTCCAGGATGTGGACAGTCTGGGGTGATCCTCTCTTATGGAAGCTCCTCCACGGTGTATCAATCAATATCTGTTGGGCCAGAGCGCAAGCGAGAATGAGTCCATAGCCCAGTGGTTGGGGCACTCACCTGTAAGGTGGTAAACCCAAGTCCAGATCCTTGTGCCACATTATGCAGAGAAAGGAGTTGCCCAGGATGTGGGAAATGTGTTCAAGTACCCTTACTACTATGCAAGAGATTAGAAGGGAGATGTCTGCCACCATCTCCAACACTGGTGTCTCTTGGAAAAGTGGCTTAGGACTAAGTCCCTGAGAGTGCTGGGACTTAGGCATTTGCAAGATATGAATTTAGGAGTTCCCCTCGGATCGTGCTGGCTTTTGGATATCCCATTCTTAGATTCCTCCCCTCCCGCAAACATGCATTGTTGGAGAAATCTGGGCACTTAACTCGGGGCCATGCATTCCCCAGGGTGGCAAGGCCCTAGCAGTTCTGCAGTGGATCTGGGCCCTAGGTGTTTTTGAAAATGCTGCTAAGTGCCCATCTGCAGCTATAGGTGACTAAAATACCTTTAAAAACTAAATGAACTAAAGAAAAACAGAAAAGCATCCAATGGAATACACAAATGCCAATGAAACATTGACATTTGCTGGGGGAGAAGGTTGTGTTGAGTTTTTCCAATCAATCAATAAAAAAAAATTCCTGTGAAGAACAGTTGGCATTTTTTGAACCAGCTCTATTATTCGTATAGCACCAGTGTACCTTCTGCTTTATTGATAGCAAGAGAAGATCCATGCCTGAAGAGCTTACAAACCAAGACAGCCCATGTGCAAAGCAAATAATGCAGCAGCAAGCAGAGGGATAAAGCTTGAAGGGTCACACAGCTTGAGTTATTTTCCTGTTAGTTTTCATCTTGATAGGGTAGTTTCCACTCCCTTGGGGGAAAAGGACAATGATTTATAGGCCTCTGGAAGGAAGGTATTTTAGACGAGGACTGGGAGGAGAGGATGGGGCTATGGAGGTGGTTCCAAGCATAGGGAACTTCACAGAAAAAAGTAGGTAGAGGGAAGAGCAGGAGACTTGAGGGGAGAAGTAAGCAGAAGGTAATCAGGGTCCATAAAGCAAGGCAATAAGGTGCTTAAGTCAGGTGCAGCAAGCTAAGGAAAAACCAATGGAAAGAACCAAACAGGGTCAAGACCTTGTTAGAGAAGGAGGAAGATAGATCATTCTTGCAAAGCATTACATGCATTTTTCCAAAAAACTATTGTGTACCAAGTGAAAGGAAGCAGGAGAAAGGGAGTGCAGAAGGCCAGAGGGGAGAAGGTTTTAGTAGCCAACATATGCACCCACACAGTAGTGAAAACAAATCTTGATGTTAACTCATATCAGCAAATGTTAATCATCTTTAAAAAAAGTCAAGATCTCCTGGTTATATTAAATGGAGTTAGTGTCAGCCAATCAAGTTTCTGGAAGACTGACAGTCTATAAAACAGTTGTGGAGAACACCAATAGTCAAGACTTAGTATTACTCTGAAAAAGAGACAGGGAATAGTGTGTGGTTCCTAATTCCCGGCCATCCCCAAAACAACCAGGATCTGATCTGCCACACCAGGCAGTACCATTGAGAATCACTCTGCACAGAAGGACCTCAGCTGGCTCCCTCAGAAGCTTTTTCTCCCCCTCCAAAGAGAAAGCTGGGCCTGGGACTTCCCAGAATTCCTAGTGCTATAGCTAGTAAACCACTAAAGTAGGTTCCCTAGCAACCTTACACTCTTAGGTACCCCATGGTGACTAACACAGTTTGCTAGGGAACCAACTAAGGGTTCCTTAACTACAGTACTAAGGTTTCCGGGATGTCCATACCCCCTGCTTTTAAATTAGCAGCATGAGTCTGTGTGTCTCTGCACCGCTGCTGCCCTCAGAGGTCTGGCGGCTTCCTGACACCTCTGAAGACATTTGGGATTAGAACAGGGGGAAAATGAACCCTTAATGGGTGACCACCCTGAAGCTGCAAGATAGCTGGTGCCACTTGCAGAAAGAGGAGAACATCCAGCACCCAGAAAGGCACTGGAGAGATGGGGTAGGCCACTGATCCCAGCCTGAGAACAACCCACTGCCTGAGAGTAAGGAGGCAAATGAAGAGTGCCTATGCTGGATAAGGTAAAGCCAGGTCAGCTGAGCCTTTGGACCTGGGCTGATGTTCATGGCAGATGCACTCAGCTTTTGGGGTGGGGGTGGGGCTTCTGTATAGCTCTGCTTCTCTTTCAGTCATTCCACAATGTACAGCAGGGTCTTTCATCAATATTCCAGCTCGTCTCTTATTACTGCTGTTCTTGTTTTTAAGAGGGATCCAGGAATGAAAGCAAAACAACTGTAAAATAAATCTAAAGAAACACTTACTGGAAAAGGGTAGGCCCAAATACAATGGCGAGGTTTTCCAGGGTCATGTGGTTCATTTCACTGTGTGATGCCACATTCAACAGAAAGGTAGAGAGGAACTGGAAAAGGCTGTAATGGGCCTTAGGCAGGCTGCTTAATAACCTTTTCAGACATCGTGTACACTCAGCCATGTGGTTCTTATTATCTGTGAAGAATTAAGTTTTAATTCAGTTACTAACCGATGGATATTCCAAGCATCCAGCATGACCACATATATACACAAGCTTACCACATATATACAAGTTTTACTACACAAATTTACTCTATTGTAAAGATACCTCTCTCTCTCTCAAAAAAATAAAATAAAAAAAGACACCAAGGGAAAAACAGCATATATGCCAAAAGCCAGTAATTTTTAGACTAATCCTCTAATTATTTCACGTATTAGCTTTAAACAATGAACATTTCCCTAGTTACTGGAATTTCCTATGGAGCACTGTATGTCTTTGGACTATCCTGTGTCTGTGGCATTCCTCCTCTCCTGGCAAGAAAATAGAGTGTTTCCTGTTATTTCTAGTGGAGAGTGTAAGACATTACCAACTGGCTATATAGGACAACCAAAGACATTATGGAAAAAGCTGTGGGAAGATTGTCATCTGTGACTCTCGCTGGAGATTTGCCACATGCAGTGTGACTCATGCTAAGAGAAGGCTGGGAAATTATACCCTTTCAGCACCACATCAGTCTTCGTTTCCCTACTAATTGGTAACATTTCGTTTCAGGGCATTTTTGCACTATAAATATAGTACTGTCGTTACAGAAGAGAGGTTTAAAATTCCACGTCCAGTGACATTGACTTTTTCATTTTCCCTTCACCAAAAAGAAATATTTTAATGGCAAATATGGGTTCAAAAACACAACTCACTTTAATAGGAGGGATGGGATGAGAATGATTGAATCCCCTAAATACTTTAACTGTGATCGCTCAATACTGTGCAATAGCTAAGGCAATAACTATTGTCTTGGATAGTTGTAAATTGAACACATATGCAATATACAGTAGAACCTCAGAGTTACGAACTGACTGGTCAACCACACACCTCATTTGGAACCACAAGTACGCAATCAGGCAGCAGCAGGAGGGAAGCAAATACTGCATAGTACTATGTTAAACAAAAATACTATACAAATAAAGGAAACTGTTTCCGTGCTTGTTTATTTAAATTAAGATGGTTAAAAGCAGCATTTTTCTTCTGCCTAGCAAAGTTTCAAAGCGGTATTAAGTCAATATTCAGTTGTAAACTTTTGAAAAAACACCATAATGTTTTGTTCAGAGTTACAACCAACCTTCATTCCCAAGGTGTTCATAACTGAGGTTCTATTGTAAGTCAATTGGACACAACTGAATAGGAGAATCCACAAAATGCCCTTTAAGATGTGAAGTTACGCAAACACTCACACATTTGTTGATTACAGTGTTTAAATTCTGCTGTATGTACACTAGTCAGCCATTTTTGGACCAAAAAAAAAAAAAAAAAGTCATCCCAGCTGAAATACCATTGAAGTTTTGAATTAATTTAGCCTTTGTTTTACCTTCAAAGGTTTTAAGAAGGTTAGCATGTAAGTTGTCCGGGAAAACAGCCACTGGAAGCTCCTTGAGGAAAAGTTTAAGGATGCTTGCAACAGAATCAATGTCACCATCATTAATGAGGTCCACCTTTTCACCTTCATCATACTTCTGCTTCAATGCTTTGATTTTGTTCACGGAGCCACTGATTCGAAATAGACCTACATGATCCAGGCCTATTAAAAAGAATAAATTACCATTTTTTATAAAATACATAAGGAGGAAAATTAAAACACAGTTTATAGATAGTGTCTACAGAGACCTGACAAATGCATTTTGGAAGCAAAGAAGTTTGTTAATTGTTCAAATCTCCCACACCTCAAAAGATAGAGTTGTTTAATTCAGTATTTCCAAGTTTTGTTTTGTTTTTTAAATAGTGTCCCTTCATTATTACCCTTTAACTCCACAAGGAGTTTCAACTACTGGTTTGGTTGATATCCAGGGAGTTCAAGTCAGCAGGTCACTTTTTCTCATTCTAAACCAACCCAATCAAAATCCACATAGACTGGTTAAAAAATAGTGGACATTTACATGTTCTCCCATTAGCTGCAATTTTCCTTTGTGGTCCTGCTTACCCAAAGCAAATTCATTACAGCTCTTTATTTTGACTAAAAGTACAAAAAGTTTCTAGAACGCAGAACAAGTTATCAACTTACCAAACATTTCTAGGTATTCCACCATTTGTGTCACAACAAAAGGAACTTGGCATTGTGTTGCCTCTTGTGCAAGTGTCTCAAGGGGAACACCAAAGTTGTTTCTCCTCTTGGTGAGCTGGAAATCTGGTGCCACTTTATTTGTGCCTTGCTTAATTTTAACTGATGACAGTGATTGCTGCAAAATAAAAAAAACAAACCAACCGACCGTTTGTGATAATACAAGCTGCTTATCACGGTGCACCTCCTTGGGGCTGGACATAGCAATGTGGCAGCTCTGCCTTAGTTTCCACACAACTTCTCCTGCTCCTTCCGTATAGAGGTGACTTGGCCCTCCAGTCAAGCCACTCTAAAGCATTCAACCCCCTTTGGGGTAGCACAGTCACTTAGTCCAAATCCAATAAACATACCAAACAAGAGAATTCTCAGTCCTGCCAGGCTCAGCCTTCAGCCCCCTTTCTCACAGGCAGGATCCCAGCCACAAACAGCTTGTTTTCCAATTTAACAACAAGCTCTATGGCTCTTCTCTAATCAGCCATCCAGGACAAGCTGAGCTCCTCTCAAGGTAAGCGACAATCTATCTGTAATCTCTGGTCCCAGCCAGGCTCCTTAACTCACACAGCAGCAGCTTGCTTCCCCCCCTTCTCAGACAGCTGTCCACTGCTGGGAACTCAGCACAGGTGTAGTGAGGTAGGGCTAACTGATCCCTGGGAATACACTAACCCTTTCCTATCTGGTGTAGGGTTTGTCTACTCCACCATATCACCTTTCTTTGATAAAACCAATATTGGTTTCACACTGTCAAATCTTACCTGTGAACTGAGCACGTTAGAACCAGGGAAGGCCTATCTTAGGCCCCAGTACGGTCCCCATTGCTATAGTATCTGAGATCCTCACAAGTGTGTGTATCTTTATCCTCACATAACCCCTTTAAAGTAAGGAAGTACTATCAGGTCCATTTTAATTATGGGAAATTGGGCACAAAGAGGCCAAATGACTCACCCAGAAACACACAGGAAGTTTGTGGTGGACCAGATATTTGATCCCAGATCTCCCAAGCCCTAACCTGTGGACTATGCTTCCTCACCAGTTATCCTACTGAAAACTACTAGTTGATAATGAGATCAGCTCATGTTAGTAAAACAAGCAGGATTACCCTCAAATCCTTAAAAAAAAAAAAAAAAAAAAGTGTTCTCCTGACTCCAGGTCAGAAATAATTTCTCCTTTGTGCACATACAAATGGCATTTATACAATTAACTGGAAAAAGTTAAAAATGAAATTGACAATGACCATTTTATTTTTCTGCCAACCCAAATCTATCATTTGCAAGCTATTTTATTCATTGAAGAGCCCTGTGTATGCTACAAATTTCATGAAAGAACATTGCTGCCAGAACTGGTATACATTATTTTTGTACCAGTTTTATTGAATTTGCTATTATTTTTGCATATCTCAAAAGTCCTCAAATGACAATAAATTAAAGTGGGTAGTTTCCAAGACTGAATGATCTGACCTCTGGCATGGTTTGCATAAAATAGATGAAGCAGAACAATTCCAATATCACATTCATCTGACATTGATTTTTAGTGATGTTAGGAAGTGCTGTATATTGAAATCCTAGAATTGTAGGCCTGGAAGGGACCTTGAGAGGTCATTTAAGTCCAGTTGTGATTTGTGATGGAGTCAGATCCTGGACTAAATTGGTGATCCATTTGTTCTTGCAAAGATCGTTGTAGACAATGTATTGGTTGTAAACGTCTTGCACTAGAGATCAACCTGCCTATATAACTCTTAAAAAAGGAGTTCCATTGAGCAAGTTTATGTTGCAACAAAAAGGGAAGTGCAATAAAGAAAGCAATTGGAATTTTGACCAAGTGGCTGCAACTTCATTATAACAGTTAAACTTCATCAAGGTAATTCCCAAAGGCAGCCTATCATGGTAGTAAGGAAAGGGGATGGAATAGCCAACTTGAGCTGTCACAAGCCCCCACACCATCAGTGCTCAAATCCAAGTAATGCAACATACTAGGCTTGGCCAGCCCAAATAAATCCCAGGCTTTAAAAGGTCTGCATCATTCCTAGGCCTAATGAAAATCTGCAGCCCCATTCAAGCGACCACATGTGAAAAAACTCCTGAGTGTTGCCACAAGAGCTTAGGTCTTCCTGGGAATACTTTCTGCATGGAAGGTCATTTAATGCCAAGTTTTCAAGAAAGGGACATTACTGCAACTTCCAACCTTTGAGGCCAGGAAACCCAATAATTGTATTCCTACTGAGGCAAATCTAATCTCAGCTGCTGAGAACTTCCATACTTCCAAAATTGTAATCCTGGTTAAACATCCATTAGTTTTGTGAACTAAGAAAAACATGCATCTTCAGCAAGTAGATTATACCTGCTCATCCTGATCTTATTGCATGGCTTCAAATAAGAGATATCAGCACAAACTGATGGGTGCAGCAGTAACGCCACATTAACAGAGCAACAAGGAAGAATAAGATTTAGGAGAAAGTATAGCATGTTTATAATAGTGGAGGGCAAAACCACTATCTGTTTCACTTGGCATGGCCTTTTATTGCTGCACCAGCGCTTCTGAGAAGTGGGATTAATCAACAACAGCCTCTTTAACAAGAGTGAACTACCACTGGCCAGTAGTCCTGTGATATCCCCATCCTAGATCCAGGGCCGGCACACCCACTAGGCAACCCTACGGTGCTGGGAGCCAGAGGGGTGGCTGGTCGCGGCTGCCTCCCACCCCCACCACCACCCCGGCTCAGCGGCTGAGCCGGGAGGGCGGCAGGGGGGGGGGGGGGGGGGGGGGGGGGGGGGAAAGAGTGGCTGGTCATGGCTGCCTGCTGCCCTCCCAGCTCCGCAACTGAGCCGGGAGCCAGGGAGGTGGCAGGGACCCGGGAGTGCAGATGGCTGAGGCTGCCTGCCGCCCTCCCGGCTCAGCGGCTGAGCCGGGAGCCAGCTGGCCGCAGCTGCCTGCCGCCCTTGCGGCTCCGCGGCTGAGCCGGGAGCCAGGGAGCGTGGGGGGGGAAATGGCTGGCCGTGGCTGCCTGCCGCCCTCCCGGCTCCGCAGCTGAGCCGGGAGGTGGCGGGGACCCGGGAGTGCGGATGGCCGCGGCTGCCTGCCACCCTCCCGGCTCTGCGGCTGAGCCGGGAGCTGGGGGGGGGGGCCCCCACCACGTTCAGGGGGAGGCTGCCGTGGGTGGGGAGCCGCCACGGGGGCGGGGGGGGGGGAGACTGGCTGCTGCGGAGGGCGCTGTTAGCTGGGGGGGAGGGGGCACAGGACTGGTGCAAGGAAGTTTCGCCTAGGGCGCGAAACTTCCTTGCTACAGCCCTGTCTAGATCTTGCCTAATATGGATGAAATGGCAAAAATTAGCCAGTTGAGCAATAAGCCATATTTCCATACCTCAGACTATGATCACCAGTAGGTTATGTAGGAGACACATTTCAAAGTAAAAATAGAATAAAAAATAAAGGCTATAAATCCTAATGCTTCAGATATACCAGATATGGATCAGAACAAAGTAGTATGTATATTTCATTGTTTGAAAAGGAATCTTTAAGTTTTCATAGTATCATCCCAAAATGCTTTAAAACTAGTATCTTTTCAACTATTTTATTGACATGTTTTTAAAAAAAAAATTCCATAAAGATTTATAGTAGAAATGCCATTCTGTCACTTCACAAATTCACCTTCTAACAATGCCAGAAGTTAGCCAAGTCAAATAAGTCCTGTGTTCAATTCTGTTGCCATGGCATGTATGCACAAAAGGTGTTTCTTACCAGTATATTAGCAAGTTTTGACGCCAGCTCAATGCTACAGTGTGATTAATCTACTTAAAGAAGCAAATACGAACATGTAAAAAGAACCATAATTTTGTGCTCCATTTATACTACAATGACTTTAAAGTCAATGAGATTAACAATTGTATTTAAAAAACCCACACCTTTCAAGGTGTCCTAGTCTAACAATCTCTCCCTCCCATGCTGCTGCATATTACAGTGGGTGGGTGGGAAACCTGCATCTTTCTCAGCAGCTTTTGTGAATGCAGCTAGGACATCGAACAGAATAAATAAGCCAATGAAAATCCACTTACACAAACCAAAAGGGAGGCACTTGTTCCCATGTTAGACCTGCGTCGGTGTGTGCTGCATTTTTAGATGTCCCACTCAGAAGATATTGCTTCTGTTCATTCATGTAAACTTAGCCACAGCCATTCAGAATATTCATGTGGAGAGTGATGATAGTTAATTTGCTATTTCTATCTTAAGTCTAGAATGTCACAGAGCTTTCTACTGAAGGTAGAAACTGAATGCTGGTAGACATGGATTCCTCATGGTAAACTCTTGCTGCTACAGAGTCATATGGCAAAAGCTCACTCAAGTGCATTGTCAAGAGATGTTTCCATGGCACCTAACACCCACACAATGTCATAGCTTCCTGAAAACTCAGACTGATCATTTGATATTCAGTTTCCTTTTTAACATGCAGAGATATAAACTAAACAATCTCATTGACCAATCGTCCTTGCCAATAATAGTGAAGAACATATTCTGCATGTATGGAGTAAGCAGGGGCAAAACACATGCAGAGTTTTAGTTAAGTGCTTTCATTCCTCATTTAATTTGAGAAGTTTTTGCTGATTTTTCGGTATAACAGGTAATAAAAATATGAAGATCCCTTTGCTAGGCAGGGAGAGAAAAGGACAGGGGTGTATAATACAGTAGCCACTACCCAAGCACTCCTCCTGGTCACAGGCTGCTTTTGTTAGAGGGGAAAAGACTGAAAGGCAAAGGAGGAGTGTGTGATAAGACAAGAGACCCTTATGCTTTCTGTCTCCCTAGGTTCAGCCTCCCTTGTCCAGCATCTGTCATCTGGTAGGATCCCTCCCCCTGCAGAGAGGGCCCCTCCCACCCTGAATAATGAGGAGTCAATCAGTAAAGGTAAAAATCAAATAAAGTGTATTGAAGGGTTTATAACAAAGAGTGGGACAAATAAGAAGGGGAATAAACAGCAAAATTGTGCAATACAGTGATTACCCCCAAACTCAACCCTATAAACAGATATATAAAAACCTTCTTCACAGATCAAAGCGATAGCAGGTGCTTGGGACCTCAATCCTCGGGCTAATGACAAGCCTTTGGAGAGGAGCTCCAAGGAGTCCCTTGATGTTCCTTTGGGATCATCATGGGAAAGTAGATGATGCGTTCAGGAGAACAGATGACAAAGGTAAGTGTTGTATTGTGTCTTCTCCTTCTCCCTTTCTTTGCAGGTGAGGAAGCTGTTGGAGGAAAATCCCTAGCCCTTCTATCACTAGGATGGATAGATGCCTGCAGGTAAGATCCGTGACCGTCCCTGGCTGCCACTCAGATGGACAGCCCCCAGGCTATGTTCAGGGCAGCCTTTATACACTTGCCTGGGAAACCCCTTAGAAAAGGTGGGAAGCCCCTTCTGGGAAACCCCTTAGGAAAACTGGTTCTGACTGGAAGTTGTTTACAACTCCAGGAGAACTAAAAGAGCAGGAAACTTAACCTATAGCTCATGTGAGGGCAAAACTCCATTTTGAAAACAATATGGATTCCTATAATATGAAAGTGAACCCTACCTAACACTCTACAGTACTCTACTTCTGTTTTCCTTCTTTTCACAGGGCACTACAGATCCATCTCAATCTCCCCTCAAATCAGAGACCACTGACATTCAAATACTCAACCATATGGGACACAGCAGGGCTTCTCCCCAGCCTAACAAGCACTCACTGCCATGCCCAGTCTTTAAAATAGGTTTCTTTATCCAAACCTAAGCACATAGCAGCCAGGACAGCTCCTTAGCTTACCTTTCATCATAAGGTTTCATGCCTCCCCTCCCAGAGGGCTCTGCTTCTGGTAGTTTCTCAGTTAACTCCCTTTTCATAGCCAGTTCTCATTCAACCAGATCTGCTCTCAGCCAGCTGTTTCCCTTCTGATCACCAGGACTACGTCCCTGAGCACCTAGCCACTTCTATTGGGGACCCACCCAACTCCCCCCCTGTGATTCCTCTCCCCAAAGACAGTCTACCCCAATCACTCCTCCACTTACTGCCCTCTGACAGGCCTTTATAGCTCCAGGTGTAGCTCTGCTCTAATTGGCTCAGCTGGGCCCACTTGCTCTGCACAGGGTGGGGGGCCTGGTCTACTGACAGAAACCAGTTACCCTGTGACAGGCAGACTCAAGGAAAGAGAAAGGAAGGCATTTTTACCCTGCTAATAGAATGTGCTCTGTTGGCCGACAGTGTAGTCTAAGTGGGCCCCCTGTCTGCTACCTGAGCTGGGGGCTCATGTATAAGGAGATCTTATCCTGATATTACCCTACCTAACACAAGGCTCTGTGATGTATTGTCTCCCACAGCACTTCAGCAGAAAGTCCTGCCCATATGAGCCTCTCCTGCTACCCCCAACACAGCTTTCTACTGGGGTAGGGTAAGGATGAGCCTCCCTACATATTATGGGAGGCTCCAGGCAGTGACATGCCACCCCACAATTTTGTGTTCCAGGGCTTGAGCCCGCGCACCTCCCGGGTTTTCCAATACAACCGGAGCACCGTACTCCTAGAAGGAGTGGCAAGGCCCTCTCTCACCCCACTTGCCCTAGCACACCCAATAAATGGCTTTATTACCAAAATGGAAATTTCTGCAGGAAATGTCTGTTTTTGACTAAGTTTTTCAGATTCTCATTAAGAATCCCAAAGCCCTCCCCCTTCCACAAAAAACACCCTTTGGTTTTTAGGCAACCGAAATCTGAAACTTTCATCCCAAACTGAAAGCTAAAAACTGTTTGACAAACATTTTTTCTTAATTTTCATAAATTTGACATAGGGAAAAAATATTTTCCAACCAGCACATTAGGAAGATCTCTCACGTTGGTTACACTCACCTCATGTTTGCAAGGTTTTCTTCACTACCAGCAGCCCAGAGAGGTTTTTTAAATGAAAACCTAGATCCTGTGGAAAGTGGTAGCTCTTGCCATGGGTTAGTGGATTATTCAAGCTCTGATTAACATTCTGGCTCATGTACCAATATGGATGTCTGCAAGAACAATAACTCTAGCTGTATGAACAAAAATCCATTTATATATATAGGAAATAAAAAACAACCCAAACAAAATCAAACCAAATAGCCTTCAGGGTTTGAACATTGTTTCTTCATTATTTGATCAGCTCTGCTTAGTATCATGTTGTAAATTACTTGATTGTAAGGTGGAAACAGATCTTTATTGCTCCTCTACCTGAGTCCTTAAGCATTTATTGAGGCATAGCTTATATCAGTTTTCCTTTCCATAAGATTCCCTAGGAGCCTGAATCATGCTCTCTAATGAAATCTCAGAAGATAAAAAAGCATATTCTCTAACACCTATTGTCATTTAGTTTAAATATATTTGAAATAATTTTTCAACCAATTAATGAAGTGAATAATTGTGTATCATCTATTGTCACCAGGTGCTCCTCTATCAGGAAATCAAGGGAGATGGACTTGTTCTTGGGGGAAGTCTGTGCATTGAAAGATATGTAGCTACTCAATGTTTGGCCAGGGCTAGAATCACTGGAGGAACTTCTCCCAATCTCCTACTACTTGCAAAATAGAAAAAGCTTTCTTAAAATAATAGTCAGTTAGAAACAGCTTCTCTCATGTGCCAGAGATAGGCTTATGAAGGTAAATGTCAGGAAATATTGATTTCAACATACACACAAACTGATGAAAAAAATATTTCCATAGATAATCTAAACTTACAGATGGGCAAAGCAAGAAAAATGCTGCTTGAAAATTTATTTAATGTTTGCTTAGTATATTTTGACATGTAATGTTGATTATTTGTATTTAACCAATTATAAAGCTTTAGCTTTTTGCTTCTCAATGTGTCAATAATTATTGTCTGACCCACCCACGACTTCCTGTAATTGAATGTTTAAACAGATAAAATAGAAAAAATATTGATATTATCCATCAAAATTACATTAAAAAATTGAGTTCTGCGAAGTCTATCTATTGATTTGGGATGTCAGGAGTTCAGCCAAAAAAACCTACAGCCCAATTAAAAAAAGAACATGAAAACAGTTTAAGAAGTATAACTGATGTAATCCTCCTCTGACCTAGTAGATAACATTAGCTCTAAGCAAATACCTTTTAAAGCAAGTTGGCAAGTGCTGGCTGAACACAAAATGGATTTTCTGTTCATTTTTCATGGGCTCTTCATCTCAGGTAGCACAAACAAGAAAAAAGGAGCTATGAGTCATCATTTATAGCCTGGAAAACTAGCTGTTCAGTCTCTTTGGTTTGTTAATTGCCATTATTCTTTGAGAACTCATTTTTAAGAGCAACCTGCTGTGTTTGAATATCAAATACAAATAGGCCAATTTAAAATGAAAGGAAAATACATTTCAGTTCCCTTGAAACAGTGAGGGGCTAGATTTTAAGAAGGTGCACCTGAGAGCTGATCCTGCAAGATGTTGCATGTTATTGACATAAATGGGAACAACGAGCCCTCAGCACCCCACCAAAGGTGTTCAGTATGCTGCAGGATTGAATCTTTCAGTTGTATGCCCCAAACAGTCACCAGCTCACTCAGCAGCATAAGAGCACTTGCTCATTGTCAATAGGTGGCAGTACTGTAAGTACAATAGAAATGCACATCTAAGCTACAGTGTGAAAAATAAAGGAGTGATCAGGGCTGTGACAGAATACTGGGAGCTAGCACCTGAGTCGGCACTCTGATCCCCCTGGTACCAACTGGAGTGGGGAATGGACTGACATTATCTAATAAGGTGGGACGCTGGGGGAGCTAAAGAATTAGTCCACCAGCTGGAGTCTGATAAGATAAAGGAAGGACATGCTGGGAAGAGAAACAGGGCTGACTAAGCCCAGACTTAGAGATAGCAAGGTGATCTTATCTCATCTTCTCCCCAACCCTAGTGAGAGAGGCTGATGGTACAAGAGACACTGTAAATAACCATTTCCTTGCAGCAATGTTAAGAGGTGTTGGTAGAGGGAACTGAAATAAGCCACACAATGTGGATACCTAACCTGTGAAGTCTGAACAGGGGGGCAGAAGCCAGGAGCAGAGTGTGCCCTGCTCCAAGGGCACAAGTGCATTCATTACCTAGTTAATGGCATAGGTTGTGCTACTTATGATGTAAATCTCCACCATTAAAGAATCAGGGGCTGCCAAAGAACACTGCTGGTAGGGGTTGCTCTCTTTTTGGTATAAGTGGCTGAGTAACATATGAGAGTGACTACTTACAAAAGGTTCTTGTTGCTGGTTTTTAAGTGTCCTTTATATTATATAAAGCAGGAGTCCATCTCATAACCCAGTTGTGACAAAATGCATCACATGTTAACAAGAATGGAAAAAAATGAAACAGAACAATTGTAGGTCATACCTAACAGAGGGCCTGCCCTTTCAAGCACTTATAACCAGACGGAGGTGGTGGCGGCGGCACATACTACTGAGAGTAGCCCCATTGACATCAAACATCAGGCCCACAGTTATAAAAGAAACCCCTTGTCTGGGTTAGTAGATCTAACAGGTACAGATAGTTAACCATGTCTGTACATGGAGAATTGGGACTTATTTGTTTTTGCTTTCAATGATGAAATGGCTCTTTGGCTATTAAATGTTGAGCACCGCTGTCTTAAAGAGCGTCTTCCCAGACCTGTTGCAGTCATGAAAAGAAGAATAAAAATAGGAAGGAAAAGGCATAGCTTGCTTGTTTCTCCTGGTAAATGAAAATGTTAGCTCAATATTTGTACGGGAATATCAGAGATGCCAAGATCACAAGTGAGGCTAAGGCAGCTGTAGTAAATCAGTGATCATTCAGCATAAATTATAGAAAAGCAGCATCAGTAAAAAACAAAAACTTGTTTCATTTTATATTTCACTACAAAATGTGATTAGGTTAATCACATTTTGGTACACAGGAAACTATCCAGCCATGCCAGGAAATAGATTTTATTCTAAACCTATAAGATCTTATTTTTCTATTTTAAGGAAAGACGTATAAAATGATTTTTTTTTAAAGAGACATTGTAGTGTATTGATCACATATAGGCAGGCAGAAATAGCAATTGTCTATGCATGTACTTTTCAGTACGGCCACAGGGTGGTGATGCAATACTGGGAATTATTTTAATAAAATGCTACTTTAATGATTCTATATTCAGTAGCAGAGTCAGCAGTATTTTGGCTCTGGTGAGTAGAATGTAGAAAGTTCCAGTCTGTCACAGGTGTTAAATAGATACTGGAGGAGATACTATGATTAAAGTCTATTGTGCCCTAATTGCTACTTTAGGCCCTGATCATGTAAGTTGATCTGCTAGGATCAACCCTTGGGCTCACATGGAAGACGACTGATTTCAATAGGGGAGTCACTTGCATGGAACAAGTTGCAGAATTTGGGCCTTAAAAGCCCAAAATAAAAATAGAAGTACCCCCAAAAAACTCTATTTCCTCACACACAAAGCAAGGAAATTAAACGAGAAAACTAAAACCCTACCCTTAATCAACCACAGTGTGCCTGGGTATTGAAGTTGTCAGTAGACAGTGGGTAACTGACTAGTCTAAGACTAGGGAACTCCTTTAAATGTGACATTTCATCCATAAATTGGAACTTGCTTTTTTATCATTTAAAGTATGTACTTAAATGTTACCTTAAATACTTTGTGATAGTTTAATTCTATTTGCAGTCTACCGAGTATTTGAAAACATTTTTTAAAAGTTGATGGGTGCAGAGTGGGAAAAAAATCCTTTTAACATGTCAGAAGGTCTGAAGATCCTATAAACCCCAAATTAGTCAGCTTGTAAAAAATTTTTGCCAAGCTTGCCATAAAATAAAAACTTTTCCAGCTCACCATAATTGCACTTTTGCTAAAGATGTTTTTGCTGTTGATGTGCAAGGCACTTTGAGTTGAGCTTCACAGAGCTGTAACAATAAACATGTAATAAAAGTCTGTCTAAAATGTTACCATCTCTTAGGTTACTGTATCTCAACTGCTTTTTAAGTGTTTGCCTTTTAAGCACTAAAGTAAATGATTCCCTATGTTTATACAGTAACTCCATGTCATTGTTTATTTTGCAAAGCCCAGCTATATTTTGGTTAGATGACCTCTTACACTTACTGCTTCAAAGTGTAAAAATAGAAAAGCTGAAAGAACCAGAGCTTTATTTGTAAAAGAGGAAGCCAGAGGAAATTGCATTCGCTCTTCATTGGCTCTAAAAGTTCAAAAAACGCTCCAGCCAAGGAATGTACTTTTCCATTCCTTTATGTAATATTCAGGGATTTGCATGAACATTTGCTAATTATATTAACATGAGATTTCAAGATCTTTGTGTGCCTTCTTCCCACAACTATATTACTGAAGTATCCTGAAAATATTCAGGGCCAGATTCATGCTGACAAGTTTCCCTTCAGACAAACCAGTCCTACTTTTACCGGAACTGAAAGCAGGTTTCCAAAGTGAACCCAGTGGCCTATCACTTTACATTGTATTCATTGGATCATGAGCCACTTTTAATGAAATTTGATGCAGGTGTAAACACTGATGTTTTTTAAAGGTAACAAGAGAGACTAGGAACTGGGGAGAAACTATTGAGTGCCTCTCACTGTCTAGCTGACTGGGGAAAGGAAACACTGTATATAAGGACTTAAACTGAGACAGATAGGAATAAACTGGTAAGAATTCCATCCAGCACTGAGTAATCATTGGCAAGGAATAATTCATGAAAGAGACAGTGTTTCCATTTTAAGCTTTCAGTCCCCTGAATTTCCATTCAGCCTTTAGTCTGTATACATTTTTCCATATTTCAGTTACACTAAATAAAAAAAAACCACCACTCTATATGCACACTGAATATTTTGATGACCAAACCTCTAAACTCCCCTTGAACAGCAGCAGAATATGTTTTCTCTGATTTCCTTCTCCAGACTATATTACGTGAAAGTGGTGCTACCAAGAACCACACTGTCATATCCAAGAAACAGATTTGTCTGATTCTATCGTGTTTCACCTAGATGAACTTATTGGGAAATTATATTCAAATATATAGGCCATAATCTACACTAAGACATTTGGTGTGGATTGGAAACAACATGCTCTCTAGTACTTGTTATCATCTTGTTGTGAAGGCCAAAACCACTACTAGGTTCAAAAAATAATTAGATAAATTCATGGAGGATTGGTCCATCAATGATTATTAGCCAACGTGGTCAGGGGTGCAACCCTATGCTCTGTGTGCCTCTATGCTTCTGACTGCCAGACGCTGGGACTGGACAACAAGGGATAGATCACTTGATAATTGCCCTGTTCTATTCATTCCCTTTGAAACATCTGGCATTGGTCACTGTCGGAAAACTGGATATTAAGCTAGATAGACCATTGGTCTGATCCACTGTGGCCAGTCTTATTTTCTTATTATTCTGCTCACCTCCATCCTGCAATTAACAGATGGTCTTTTTCACCTTGTGAATTACCAAAGGCAAGGTTGCTTATGGCATATGCTCATTTCTGCTGTCTCCTAGTGACAGCTGTATTATGTGGATAATGGGTGAATGGATAGGGGTGAAGATGGAAGAAGAAAAAAAAAAGAGACGGAACAAATGAAGGTGACTTTGTTTCCTTATATATGTGTAAATATTTAATAAACTCTCCCATATCTATTTTCCTTTTTTAAGGCTTTCAAGTAGTCACAAAACCAGATCCTTATCTGAGTTCTCCCTTGCCAATTTTGTAGAGCTCCAAAGGTGCACAAGAATGGCAACAACTAAGCTCTTGTGAAAATGTCACGAAGATGAGTTGGAGCCGGTCTCTGTTCCTGCAATATTTTTAATGTAATTCCCTCCCTGGACCTGAAGCCCTCTTAGGTCTTGGCTGGTGTTCTAGGTTTATGGGGAAATAACTGAACATTAAAAGAACATGACCTCAGATTATTTAAGAGCACCATTCTATGTGTGCACCATGAGTAAGACTTCCACTGAAACCAGTGACAGTTCTGTATGAAGAACAACTACAGAGTAAGTCTGAAAATCATCATTATGTAGGAGGCCTTCTCAGGGCGCTGCACATTATTTAAGATCCACCTAAGCCCATATCACATTTAAAATGAGGGTTAGGGAGGCATAAGACTTTCTGAAGGCCCTCTGCACGGGATGAGTTACACTCATGATGGGGAGGAGGGAACCTAAGCCTTTTAGATCAGTAAATAGAACAGAGATGATAAACTGTTGAGACAAACTGACAACCTAAAATTGCTGTAGCTGCAAATGCATCCCAGTAATAGAACATAGCATAGAAATGAGAAAAAGCTGCTGTGCTTTGCAGTGACTGGTTTTGAGCATTGCTCTAATTACAGCAACCTGTATTTAAAGGGCATACACTATTTCTTTCTGCAAAAGAGCTCTAGAGAAGTATTTAACTAGGAAAGTTAGTAAAGTTACCTTCCTCCACAGTATTGCTATTACTAACTTGCAGGACTGACAAAATTACTGCCTTGTTTCTTCAGCTGCTATGGTATAAATAGCTGACACCTGCTCAGAAGTGCAAGATCACTCAAAAGGCTGTTTGACTTGAAAAATTAAATTTCTGACTGGAAAGAAGTTGCTCCTTTGTCCATGTAAAAATTGGTGCTATTCTAAATTGCTTGTGCATTTTGTCCTTTGCCATTTTTAAAGCAGAAACATGTTATACTATCTGATAAAATGCACATGTCTGGTAAATATTGTAAGTTTAAGTAAACTCACTTCCACTATAATGACCTTGGTGCCAATGGGAATTGCATGCAATGATGTAGGGTAGTATACACTGCCTATGGCTCCTCTGGTCATTTAGTAAATCCTCAAACTTCAATATTTATGTAAACGGTGGAATCTAGAAAACAGCAGTCTCACTAGGGGATCTGAATCAAATGAATTTACTTTTTAAATAAAATGGTTAAGTGTGAAAGTAGGTGTCAAAATGCTCACAGTACTCAAGTGACTTCCATCTCATTTCAGAATACCTGAATTATTTAGCATCTTTAATTACAATAAATACTATGTCTCTGGGCATGAAACAATCACTTATTAATGCTTAAATTGAAATTACTAGGACTACAATAAGGTTATTTAGAAGTGTCATAGGTGAACAAATTACATTACCATTTTTGAGCTGGGGTGGGTGATTGGCTCTTGGGGGGGGGCAGGGAAATCAAAGGAAAAAGGCAGCCTTGTTAACTTTCACAACAAATCCAAACCACTGACTTTTTTGACACTGAGGGCTTTAAAAAAAATTCCCAGTGGGTGCTCCATCTATATTTCCTTAGAATTTTGAAACCTGTATTTATGTAAGATGGCAATTACTAAAAAGGGGCTTCATGTCCTTAGGTTGAATTGCAATGCCTAATGGAACTGCTACAGGCATCTCCTCAGTTTTTCTCAGCAGGGGTTGTAACTGCAAAGTGTGTCTCTCAATTTTGAATTTTGTCTGGTATGATTTTGCTCAGGAATACAGAATCACAGGACACTCTACATCCAGGAAAGTAACAATCACTTGAAGCTAGCAGACAGGAGGCAACCAATTTATGGTTGATTCAATCAAGACAGAAGGTTCCAAAATTATAAGACATTTAAGAAGCAACAGGTACAGATGGACTCTGCCTGACCTATCCACAAACCCTTCCACCCCCCCATGCTTGTACCTCTCCCCACACCATGTAATAATAGGTGGCTCAAGTGCCACCCTTTACTTCTCTGAACCTTGTGGAGATGCTCTCCAAGTCCAAGATCCATGTGGCAGGAAAGGGAAAGGCTGGTGCTAAATATATATTGCTCTCTTCCCAACCCTGCAGAGATTCCCTGGAAGAAGTAATATAGTTTAGGAATGTAATTATTTATGTGGAGCTCCAGCTCATAGTGCAAGGGCAGCCACACTGGCTAAGGATGCGGGGGAGGGTCCAGAACAGATGTGCAGGCACATGGCTTCCAGTGAATCAAGGGAATCTCTCAGGTTTATAGATGGGCCCCATGACCCAGGCTTATGGCTGGAGTTGCAAACCCCACTGGAGAAGAACCTTGTGAGATGATCATTGTGGATACTTCTTCCTTCAGGGCCCTCGCACTTTGGCCCTTATTAGAACCGGTTGAAATTTTTCAAAATTTGTAACTACATTTTTCTTTAAAGCCTCCCATTCTTTTCAAACTAACTCTAATTTTTTATGCCATCATACAGCGAGAAAAGTCTGGGCTTAATCACACTAAAAGAAAAGTTAGAGGATGCTTTAACAACTTTTTGGCACATTTGATTTTTTTGCCCCAATGAACCATATAATGCAGGGGTGGCCAACCTGTGGCTCCGGAGCCACATGCTTCAGAAGTTAATATGAGGCTCCTTGTATAGGCACCGACTTTGGGACTGGAGCTACAGGTGCCAACTTTCCAATGTGCCGGAGGGTGCTCACTGCTCAACCCCTGACTCTGCCACAGGCCCTGCCCCCACTCTACCCCTTCCTGCCCCCTCCCCGAGCCTGCCAAGCCCTCACTCCTTCCCCTCCCCCCCAAATCCTCCTGCATGCTGCGAAACAGCTGATAGGGAGGTGCAGGGCGAGAGGGGGAGGTGCTGACTGGTGGGACTGCCAGTGGGTGGGAGGTGCTGGGGTGAGGGGAGCTGATGAGGGGCTGCTGACATATTACTGTGGCTCTTTGGCAATGTACATTGGTAAATTCTGGCCCCTTCTCAGGCTTAGGTTGGCCACCCCTGTTATGAGCCATTCCTACTTGTTACCACAACCGCTACTGTAGTAGCAACCTCAGAAGTAGCATTATGCTCTATGAAAGAAAGTGCCCTTAGTCATAAAAGAAAATTGGTGAATCAGTTTTTGGAAGAGGGGCTGAATGAGAATATGACTCAATGCAACTTGATATGCATGTCACGTTGCAACAATTTTTAAAGTAACTGCAAAAAACTGAAGTGCATAATTTGGATATGCTCTCTCACTATAGGTCATGCTACAACACTGGCCACATATAAAGCAATTGGCTAGCTATTAAGATTGTTACTCAAGAATGTCTCCTAGCTGTCACCATAAAACAGAGAGAGCCCAATGACATTTCAGCACAAACAGTACTTCCAGGAAAAGAGAAATTATACGAGGTCAGTGGGTGGCACATGCTGACTTTCTATTTAGGGTAATATTCCTACATTATATAGCTCATGATTGAACATTATAATGTTGTTCCTAGCAGTTTAATGGATATAGTGTTCTATGCACCCTACTCTCATTTCCAGGTTTATAAAGGTGTATGATTTTTGCTGCTAGAGGCTCCGGCACAATTCAAAAGTGGCCTCTAATTTTGGGCATCTCTGCTTTTGGGTATTTAGCTTTAGACAATCGGGTTCTTCTTTTAAAAGCTAATAAATACGCACAATTTTAAGTCAAGGCAGTGGTTACTGTGGGTGCCCAGCACCTCTGGGGGAAAAAAATCAAGCTTTTGATCTCTAAAGTTGGACATCCAAACAAAAATACCAAAAAAATCAGAGACTACACTAGAAAACATGGAGCCCTATATTAAGGCCCCTAGAAAAAGGATGATTAAAGGCATTCCCGGCCAGTCCCACTAAAGAGGTGGAACTTCAGGAGGAGTGTACTTTAATCAGGGTTATAATTGTTCCTATGAAAACAAAATTTTTAATGCTTTTGGGAGCAGGGGGAGAAGGGCACAAACTGTATTGTGAAGTCAGGGATCAATTGGGTGTACTGCAGAGGGATTATGTTGTATATCCCACAGTGACTCTGGCTACAATTTAAATTTAGGCTGGATCTGGTTCATCCTTTTCAGTGGATCTGCACTACAGATGAATCAGTAACAGAACAGAGATGAAAAATTAGTGAGAAATTGCTGTAACACTGAATGAACCTAATAAAATAGCTTCATGGTAAGAGCACAGCATAAAAACATTGCTGGGCTTTACAGCGACTGCTTCGGCGAACTGTTTCAGTTACATCAGCCAGCATTTAAAAGACATATAGTATTTCTTTCTTCAGGAGAGCAACAGGGATTTATTTAACTCCGAGAGTATGTTCAGATCCCACTCTCCAGAGAGTCTTGATATAACTCTGAAGAGGATTATAAATCACTGTCTGCTTCTCTGACATAAATAATTGAGCTCAGATCAGAAACACAAGATCACTGAAATGGTCCTTTGGACTTCAACTAAATTTCATACTAGAAAGAAGTTTCTACTATTTATTTTCAAATTTCTGTGCAATTCTGACTGTCATAGGCAGATTAAAAATGGTAAAAGACCAGTGGGACTCAAATACCTATCCATTTGGGTGCATAAATAGGCTGTCAGTGGACTACAATATGTTTTTGCAGTCAACCATAAGGATTATCAATTAAGTAAAGCACTGCAGAGATTTAAGCCCAAATAATCCTTGGCAGATTAATTGCCAAAAACAAAGAAATCACCATAAATATTCTTATCATCTGCTAATAAGAAAATATATTGTTCTACTGTCTGACTCACTGGTAACTCGAGTGATTTAAGCGAGAACCATTGTTCATATATTGGGTGTCCACAAAATGGGCTGCAGAGAATAATTTGATTAGTATTCCATTTCTGCTCTAAAAATTGTTACAGGTCTCTTTGGCAAGGACAGGTCCATTCTGAAAAATTATATGCTACTTCAGAGTTTGCCTCTACCCAGAAGACGTTTTCACCTAAAATTGGACTCAGTCACATTTTTTTCTTGACATTAGACACCATCACAGTGGGGTGTCTTCAGAATCTGAAGACTTCAGTAATTTACTGCTTCACTGAAACACTTGAGAGATAGTAGTTCAACCTTCCTAGTTATAAGGTAGTTTGCTCACAAGCCTGTATAGAGAAAGTTAAAAGTAGTATATATAAATTGAGACATCTGGAAAAATTACAGATTTTCTGTACTATAAAAAAAAATCACAATTAAAAAAATTAATCCCAAATTTAATCAGTCTAAAAAGCCAAAATGAAAAGAAATGAGAAACCAAATCCCTCCCCGTGTACCCAAAATGGCTTTAGGTCCATTAAAACATTTCTTTTTAATGTTGATCCCACTTCTAGGGTGCCTCCTCTTAGCTGCTCTGGGGATTAGCTCTTTCCATATCCAATGCTCCCTTCTGCTACTCATTTGCACACCCTGCTACACGCACACCCTCTGTGTGCAACTTGGTATGCTCTCCCTTCGTGGCTTGGTCCTCCAGCCAAGTCACTATAGTCCTCCCCTTCCAGGGTTTCAAAGTCCTATCGGATGACTGACCCAGGCAGTCTTCTGCTTCACTGCCCACGCCGTGTGTTGTCCCCAGCAGCTAGTAGGGAAACCCAGGCTGGGTTCCAGTCCAGCCCAGGGACCCTGCAACCAACGTCTGCATTATCCCAAGCCGTGCTACTACTTCACCTACATCAGGCTTTCTCCACCCTCCTCCGGTAGACCCTTCTCTCATGGACAGCACCCCATAGTTTCTATTCTCTCCCTAGTTTCTACCTTTCCACCATTAGAGCATGACAGCAGGCCTCACACTACAGCCCCCTCTGGCCTCAGCTTCCAGCTTTTATACCAGCTCACTCTGTTCCTCTCCAGCTGGGCTCCATCTTCTATTAGGGCTTGCCAGCCTAGCCACCTTAGTTCTCCCCAAGTGCAGCCTATTAGGTTAGTTAGCCCTTTCCCAGCCACCTTAACACTTCAGTGAGGGGTGGAGTGAACACCCTACCACCCTATATGAAATGTCTCAAAATGAAATAATTTTGAAACAAAATAAAAAAATCCAAAAATTTGACAGCTTTTTTTTTTGGTCTAAACAAAAATTGTCAAAGTGGATACAATTTTACAGAAAAAAAATTCTAAACAAAATTTTCCAATCACCTCTATGCAGAAGAGGGAAAAATACATTTTTCACGCTGGCAATGTTCACACACTCTCCAGCATCCAGTATTTGAATTTCATGAAACCGACCTGCTTAGTAGCTCCAAACACCTAGGGGCTCATACCACAGAGTTAATGTCATGTGGAAATCTAATATTTGAACAGTATTGCCCTAAAAATAGAACCAAAGGAAAAATGATGCAACCATAATAAATGCTGCTAGTTCTCCTCTCTCAATATATCATACTCACTGAAAAAGATAAGATTCATACTGTCAGCCACGAGCCAGCTCCTTAGCTGATGTAAATCAATGTAACTCCATTGAAGTCAATGACACTATGCAGATTTTGCATCAGCTGAGGATCTGGCCCTATGCCTCTCTTCAAGGTGAAGTTACATCAGGGACATAGACTACAGCACCAATGACATCTTTGGACAAATTGCCTAATAATAAAATCCATTTCTGATGAGATGTACGATATTGCTCTATCATTACAGTGCTTAATTTTTATAACAGAATGACAAGTATTGTAATTATATTTTCATATTCATGATTCCAAGGCAATCAAATAGTCAAAAAGTAAGTGTATAGGGAGAAAAAAGAAATAAAGATTTAAGATGAGGCAATATTGATTACACTGTATTCCACTTCAAGGTGTGTGTGTCCTGGATAAGATGTTATACACTTTGCTAAAGATAATACATGATACTTCTATGGCTATATATTATATTTTCATAGGCCAGGCTATGATTTTGTAATGGATATTTTTAGTAAAAGCTGTGATCTGTCCTTGACTTTTACTAAAAACATCCCTGACAAAATGGGGAGGGAGGAAGGTCCAGCACCGTGTCCCGCTGAATACAGTGGCAGGGAGCTGCAGCCCCTTGCCCTATCCAGTGGCTGGGAGGGTGGTATTCCCCCCTGCCTGCAGGGTCTGGGGAGCACCGGGGAATCCCCCGCCACCCTGCAGGACTGGAAGCTGAGTGGGGGGGCGGGCTGGGAGCTGTGAGGGGTCCCCCACTGCCACGGCAGCTGGGCTGCTGCGGGGCCCCAATGTCACAGAGGTCGCAGATAGTCTTGGAATCCATGGCTTCCGCGACCTCCATGACATACATGTAGCCTTATTCATAGGGCAGACCCTCCGATGATGTCAATTGTCTTCAATGGAGCTAGAACAGTTTGCACCTGCTGAAGATCTGCCCTATAATTCTGAGAGTGTGGCCATATGGATTGCCCAACCTAGAATTTGAATATACTTTTAGGCACTCACATTTGAAACTTGGGTTCTCTAAATGCCAAATGTGTACACACTAAATACTTACCTAAAGTTCTCCAACACACATAGTTTAACACCTCAGGGAAAAAAGTCACTTTACACACCCACAAATGGTCAGTGATCTGCAACATACAAAAACCAGACCTCCCCTACCTCAATCCTGTAGGCAAACACTAATGAAAACAAAAATAAATGAATAAGAGATCAGACTCGTTTAACATAGTGAGGATTTTCCTGCTGTATGAAAGTACTCCCTCTTCCACTTGCAGTTTCCACATTCCCACTTGGATATGGAATCACCTTTATTTTATAAATTGTTAAAGGACAAGTGTGATGAACTAGAAAATATCTGGATTATTTTTTTATGAACATCGTGCATGCCTCTGTGTGTAGATCAAGAGGGAAGAGGAATGGGTAAAGCAGGGGTTCTCATGACCCCAGGAGGGGAGACCAAAGCCTGAGCCTGCCTGAGCCCCCACTGTCCTGGGCATGGGGCCAAAGCCTGAGGCATCAGCCCCAGTCAGGGAGCCCAAAATCTGAGCCCCGCCACCCAGGGCTGAAGCCTTTGGTCTTCAGCTTTGGCCCTGGTTGATGGGGCTCAGGCTTTGGCCCCGGACCCAAGCAAGTCTAACGCCAGCCCTGGCAACCCCATTAAAACAGGGTTGTGACCCACTTTTGGGTCCCGACCCACAGTTTGAGAACTGCTGGGGTTGAGGAACCAAGCAGGAAAGGCAACATAATAGCCTAGATAAGGAACTTTCCACAACACACACAAGCCAGGTTTATAACTGTGAAGAAATGACTCTTCAGCCCTAACCTTGGTGAGACAGCTCCTTTTCCAAGGCTGGAGAGAGAATCAAAGACAACACTAAAGCATTAGACGATCCCAGGGCCTAGACAAGGGTGGGGGTTTAAGGGAGTGGGCATAGGCTGCCCAGGAAAGTGCCAGCAAAACATTGACCAGGCAACACACACAGACAGACAGGGGTAGCATGTTTTGAGCAGGACAGTGTTTCTCCCCAGCCAGAGATGGAGGTTAGCTGGGCTGAAGAGAACTTGCAGAAGCTGGCAAGGAAAGATTAGAGTACGAGTAAGATCCAGGCATATAAGACTTTACATTGTACCTTTCAGTGAATAAATAGATAATGCTTTGTTTTGAAGACTTTTTTTTTTTTTGAGCCACTCTAATCTAATCTAGTGGTCACAGCTCCCCACAGTGAAAGGGCTTACAAGTGCCAAATGCAGTTGGGCCTGTTATGTTAACATGGTTGATAAATAGGAGCAGACACCTAAAGACCCAGTTCCAGAGTGTTTGGAACATGTAGTTCTGCCCAGAGAGGTGCAAGAAGTCAGGCTTGTCACCTCAGAAGGACTAAAAGGGGTCTAAAGTGCAGTTCACCTGGTAACCATGACAGAAAGCACACAACCAATCTTTGTGTAACAGTTTAAAAATAATGTTTCTTAATTATGCATGTGTTTTTTCTTAAGTCACTGCATGGTTTTAAAATTCCTTCAGTGGGAATTTGGGTTGCAGAAAGGTGGTGAACTTGATCCCAATGCACAGGGCCTGGAAAAGCCAGACTCAATTAATAGAACAAAAATAAGTGAAAGTGCCTAGGAACATGTCCTTGGGGGTGAGATCCTACAGCGCCAATCCAATGTAGGATGAAGAGTTTGAATAACTGAGTCAGAGTTTAAGGTGGTTTCAACAATCACATTTATTCCTTGGTTTGAAAGATTTTGGTTCAACAGTTTTTAAACAAACTTCAGAAAGTGTGCAGCAAAATATCTGGAGCATACATTGCAAATAACAGCCCTGCAGTGGTATGCAGAATGTTAAGTTTTACCGTAATGTTTACTTCAGTTATACAATAGAAGTTTTTCCTCATTAGCACTTTACAATAAAGCGGGGAACCTTAAAAAAGGGAACATTTACCTTACCATGATATAAGCACCTCACCAATGTATTGCATTCTAGGTGATAAGGTTGTTTTTTCTCCCCAAGCCTCTCATTGTACAACTATTGGAAACCTCTGAAGGGAGCCATCCTTTTCCATTAAAAAAAGGCCTAATTTATTCCAAATTTCTACAGCACAAGATTTTTTTTCATAACAAAAAAAAATACAGCTGATAATACAGCAGAATATTCCCATTTCTGGGTGAAAGGAAGTTACAGTAGATGGAGGCTCAACAGAGAACAGCTACACTGCAATAAGACAGCCTTGACACAGTTGTGGCTAGCGTTGGCTAGCTGACTCGGGCTTATGGGGCTTGGGCTACAGGGCTGTAATTTGCAATGTAGACACACATTCAGGCTCAGACTGAACCCTGGGCTCTGAAACCCCATGATGGGGGTGGGTCTCAGAGCCCAGGCTCCAGCCCACTCCCAAAATGTCTATACTACAATGTTTAGCCCTGTTCCCCCAGCCCAAGTCAGTTGACCCAGGCTCCGAGACTCGGTGCTACAGGTTTCTTAGTGTAATGTAGACAAACTCACAGTCCACAGTAGAGAAAGCAAGACCATTCTTACAAAAAAATGAATGTCAAGCATCATTGGATTTTTTTCTATTTGTAAAATAATTTTTGTATTTCATAAATAAGTGGAAAAATTACTAAAATATTTTGCTATATAGTACATAGTATAAAAAGGCATTGAAGTGTTTTCCAGCTGCCATTTAAACACTAGATGCAACTGTGTAGGAGTAAGTATTTGGAGGTGGCTTTGCACTCTTATTATTACAGTTGTCCCAGCATGGCAGAGCTGCCACCAACAGAAGAAGTCCACCCAGCAGAACACAAAGTCCACTAAAGCAGAATGCAATGTCATATGTCTGTGTCCAGTCATAAAACCAACCTGAAAAGAAAAAGAAAAAAAAGCGAGATCAATGATATACAATTACTGAACATACAGCAGAAATGTATTGAGAATCATCATATTTAAATTCATAACAAAATGTAACATTACAAACATATACTAAACCATAAAACAAGCAAAACTAATAAATATAATCTAAAAACTGTTTAGCACATGTACTATTTCATCATGTTGATATTCCCCTTACATTAGTCTAGTCAGCCGCAGAGAAATGGGTTGTAACTTTCTAAATATTTTAATTTCATCAGTCTATCATCATCATCATAACTAACTAGAACTGACTTCAGTGTAAATGTATTTAATTTGGTACTGAAAAAAAATCTATAACAATTAGAATTTGACATCACTTAACCCAATATCTTACCAACAATTGGTGGTCCAAGGCTATTTCCAAGTCCAGCAAAGAACATTAATACTCCATATGCATGTGCCAGCTTCTCAATTCCCACAGTCTTTGTGGTTACATATGGAAAAATGGACCAATTCCCAGTGAGAAAACCTAAAATTCCAGACAGTATTGCCAGTATAATGTAACTTTTGGCAAATGGAATTGCAACCAAGGCCACGCCAGTCATTATTAAGGTAATTACATATAGGTATAAAGTATTAATCCATTTAAAATCTGCCAATACTCCTAAAACAAGTTTACCAACTGCAGTCATAATCCCTATAATGGAGATAAGAGGCATAACATATTCTTCTTCACTAATGTTTGAACTTCTTGCTACATCTTCCATAAGCAGTGAAGGAGGAAATCCACCAATGTCAAAAAGTAAGATGGCAATAAAAAGTGATAAGAATACTTTGTTTTTAAAAAGAAACAATGTTTCTTCCCAGTAGTTTAAATACAGTTGCCACTTCTTCTTGGCAAGCTGTTTGCAAAAGTATGTTTGTTCTACAACTTTCTGTTTATAAGTGTCTGTCTCTTTTGCATGTATTGATATTAATCCATTCTGATTTAAAATGCTATCCTGTTTGCATTCACGACTGGACAGGTTCACACATTTTTCTTCATTGTGGTCCTTTTCTAGGATGCTTGTATTTTCTTCAACATTTTCTTTCTCGTGGTAAATCAAGTACTGATCTGGAACTTTTTCTAGGCATGACTTTTCCGGCAAAGGGGAATCAGATAACTCCAAAGGTCTCATTAGACTGCCACATGCTAGTATATTTAGAGATAATGCACCAACTATTAGCAAACATCCATCTAGTCCATATAGCTCAATGAGTTCTCTTTGTAATGCTGCATATATAAAAAGTCCAACACTTGAACCTAGAAAAGGAAATAAGATCAGTGTAAATTATTTCATGAGATTACCTCAATTTTCCAATAGAAAGCTTTAAAGAGACTGTGAAATATAACTGACAGATAAGGTCTTTCAAGGAAATTGCCCTATTACATTAAGTGTATGTATTATCGTGGGTTGGAATTGTATGCAAGATACAAAATCTGAGAGATATATTGAAAAGGTGTCAGACAAGTATGGACTTTTAGGACAATAAGTATCAGAGGGGTAGCCGTGTTAGTCTGGATCTGTAGAAGCGACAGAGTCCTGTGGCACCTTATAGACTAACAGACGTATTGGAGCATAAGCTTTCGTGGTGTGAATACCCACTTCTTCAGAAGTTGTGCCTTTTGAAGTTAAATTTTCTTTTTTTTAAATATATGCTTGTAGTGAATGAAAACCCTTGCTACTTCAATATATCTGGAAACAACATACTGGGAGTAATCGCATCGACGAGGATCAATACTAGTTAAAAAATACCAATATGAATAAAGTATGAAATGAATGATTAAAAAGGTGTCATCAACTTGAAATTCAGTGTTTTTTAAATAATGAATAAGAACTCAGCATAAGCACACCAGGTGCCCACCTTCCTCAGAATTTTTCTCTGTGGTTTTGCAGAAGGAACAGGAGGCTGCAGCCAAAGGTGTTCTATAGCTCAGCGTGATCAGTGGTGCATGCCACAAGCGTGAATATTCAGAGAAAACATTCACAAATAACTGCTAAGCAATCATTTTATACAGCCTTACCAAAGTAACCAAAATAACTATTTTATACCAAATCTTCAAGCCAAATTCAGCCCTTGGTTTAAGTGAATGCAGCTTCACTACTGTCAATGGAGTTCCAACTACTTATACGGTGTTGAATCTGGTTGTCTGAATAAAATCAATGGGACGTTGTCATGTAAATTTGCTATAATATGGTGGAGAAAGTCTACTAATTTCTAAATTTGGGGGTTGTTTTTAAAAAAAATTCTACATAGTTATGACATAAATATGAACAATTTTTTATTGTACCACATTGGGGAAAATTTAGACAAACTCCACAGAATTTCCACACATGAAATGACCACCAAAAACAACCAAAACTTTGACAAAATTAAATAAATAGTATGGATCAGATCATGCCCTGCCACAGTAAGACACTAGGGTGGGACTGTATTTAGACTCTATGCAGCAGGACTCCACACCTGGTCAAAACTGTTCCAGAAGGGGGCTCAGAGAAAAAGATAATGCAGCCCACAGGGCCAGAGGTGGAACAATGTGCACTCTCAACTACGCTCTGCTCTGCCCACTCCCACGCTGGCCTACTCAGTCTACAACCCCTTCTCTGTAAGGACCATGGACAATTCCAGGAGTCCAGAGGATGGATGGAACAGTGCTGTGAAGGAGTCTGAGCCAAACTGTCTCAAGAGAGCCACACTCAGTGGATCCCTTCCATGCACATATTTAAGTAGCTTGGTTTGGGCAGTTGACTTCAAGCTTTAAAATTTATTTTTTTTAACTTTTCAGTGTCCTTTTAAAAGTCAAAACCAATAATGTCTAGAAAAATTTCCATCTAAACTACAGCTTTGCTAGTTGTCCCCTAATAAGCTTATATAAACAGCAATTCTAATTATAAACAAAGTTACATTTTGTTCTAGAGCATCATTTCTGTTATTTTGGACTACCATTCACTGCTATATAGACTGCTAACAACTATAAAATAAATCTTTTGATTTTGTGATGTTCTTATTGACCAACTTGTGTTTTTGTTAAAGATATTTTTGATTAATCCTTTCTGATTCTTCGTTAGGCACGAATATCAGCATTAAGCAGTTTAGGACATATAATTTATAAACTAGAGATTTGTAATATTTTAAAAACATACCTGTTGAAATCAAACCAAGTGCAAGGCCTCTGCGTTTATCAAAATACTGACAGGTGATGGTTACTGTTGCTGTATATAATAAGCCACAGCCAAGCCCTAACAAATATAGGAAGTTTATCAAAGCATAAGACATCCTGTATAACTTTATACATAGTTTACCTTTTTTTAGAAATTTCAAGAACTAGCTAATACTTGACAACATTCAATTAAAACATGTAGAGCAGTATCATTAATGAATATAATTAAAGATTGGATGTGAAGGATCAGCCTATCAATACAATCTTAAGTCTACATTCTTGTTTCCCTCAAGTTACTTTTATTGTTTGTTTTTCCTTAGATCAGATACATTTTTATAAATATGAATTTATCTTTCTACCCAAATTTAAAAACAAACAAAAAACAAATCACCACCAGACTTCTGAATTTTAAAGACTTACTTTCAAAGCACAAGCAATACTTTTTAATCACATGGCATAAATTTGTTTGGCCTGTACCTCCAGATCCAACTAATTGCAAAGACCAATAATGTTCTTTGTACGTTTTCTTAGTCTATATCACAACTACCTTAATTTTTAACATATATAACCAGACTGTCTAAAGCTACTCCTGCCATTTTTAAAACAAGTTATTTTTCAAGACTATTACAATAAAAGACTATTACAATTTATTTACAATAAAACTTCAATATTAATCTTCTTGTTTTCCATATGAATCACAGTCTACCAATGACTACTGCTTCATTGGCTTCCATCCAAACAGCTGTAATGATGGATTTTCCGAATTACTGGGATGGCTAATTGTGTGCCAGCTAGTTTAAGATTACAATACTAATCCAACCATTATCAAATAGGAATGCTTCCTTCCTTTGTTTTACTCTACATCGGACTATTTCAAACAGAGTGGCTGGTTGCTAGCTAGTTGGAATACTGAAACTTCATGTAACACTGTAACTTCAATTCAGTTACATGAAGAAAGCGCAAGGTAACTATTCACTTATTTCCTAATGATTTCTGGTTTGTTAACTAAAATTAACAAACAACTATTCCTTTTACTACATGATTCCTTATAAGCTTTTATTCTTACAAATTTACAACTTCACAGCTATGGGAGAAAACTTGAAGAAAGTAGGTTAATGGACAATCTCAGCCTTCTTCCACTATAAATCAGCAATATCAAAGAAAGGTAATAACACGTTAGTTTTGAGACTAATCTTCTGAGAGGTCCTCAAAAGCCTTCATGCTCCTTGTATTTGACAGTATTGTAACACAATCCATTAATTCTTAAAATAAACAGTTCTCTATTCCTTGATAACTAAGGCCCCAATCCTGCAGCTGCAAATGTGCAGCAGACCCCTGTGCCCACACGTAGCCCTAAAGTAAGAACTGCCTGCATGGGTAAGCATTTACAGAATTTGGTCCTTATTCTGAAAATAACAGCCTTTATACAAATTCAACATTTAGTTTCTGAATGATTAGTCTCAATATGAACAACAATGACATTTCTTACCAACAATAATTCCATATGAAAAAAACAGAAAATATATATTTGGTGCAAAACTGCTCATCATCAGGCCCCCAGCCACCATAAAGCCACTGAAGATTGTCACAGGTCTTGCTCCAAAAGAAGACACACATGCACTACAGACAGGACCTACAGGGAAGGGGAGGGAAGAGAATAAAGAAAATAGCTTTTCAATATCAGTCCCAGTAAAAAAGAACTCAAAGTAATATATTTGGTGTAGTTCTTAAAAATTGTTCAGGATCCCAATGGTATTATAGTCTTCAATACAATATATCATAAACCTACGTCACGTTGCACTTGCATGTATTATACATTCTTGACAAGTTTCACTCAAACAGTACTGAATGCTACCGGGAAAATATGAACATTCTATTTTACATCTTTAATGATATTTTGGAAAAGCCTGATGCTATAAACATAAAACAGCATAGGATAACGTTTAAAAACTTCAAGCTGGTTTTGTTTTTTTGTAGTCATGTTGGTCCCAGGATATTAGAGACAAGCTTTCAAGCCACACAAGAGTTCTTCTTCAGGTCCTGAATGGCTTGTCTCTTTCACCAACAGAAGTTGTTCCAGTAAAAGATATTATCTCACCTTGTCTCTCTATTATTAATTTTTCCTTACATTCATGGCAACAGTGCCATCTGGTGCTTACACTAAGAAAGCATCTACTGTAGACTACCTTTCCCCCAAATCTTTCAGGAAATGAAAGACGGACTACAAATAAGACTATTTTGATAGGAGATTGTTGTAAAAAGCTTTTCTGATGTTTATTTTAAAACCGACATAACATGAGGGATTTAGTGTAGACCACAGCTGTGTGGCGTTGTAGCTGAATTAGTCTAGAACAGTGATCATGAAGCATAGAGGGGCTCTTTTTTCATTAATTTCAAAAATAATATAGTAAGTAGAACATTAAAGTAGAGGGAGTTAAAAATCAGATACATGAGTAAGCTGCTATCTGTTACAGGCAGGGAAATACAGAATGCAAAACAGAGTCATATGCAAGTATCCAAAATAATTGCTAGTGGCATCACCATACACCTGTAATAAGTCCCACTAAATAAGCCTCCTTTTCCCGCACGTCTCCCTCATCTTTCCCACAGAAGAGGAGGCTACAGAACAGAGGTTTTTTTTTAAAAAAAAAAAATGAGGGGCAGGGACTGGCACAGTTCAGGGAAATTGCACTGGCTTTTCCCTTCTATGGCCCAGCAACGGCACTGCTGTAGGCTCCTGTTTTCTCAACTGTCACCTTTCTTGGGTAGAGACACACGTTTCTCCCTGACCAGGGTTTATCCAGGCTGCACAGCTCCCTGCTGAATGGAGTTCACCATTAAGCCAGACTGTGCTTTGCTTTTTCATCAGAGTCTACAAACAGGCTAATTGCCCACAGTTGTAAGTTACTACTACGGCTCTTTCTAAGTCAGCATATTTATTCTTAAGGTGAAAGCATTACAGAGAAAATATATTAAAAGCAATAAAAAGAACCTGCATATGTGTTCATAAGCTTACCAGAGTAGTAATAACACTTGTAACTAGCAGTGGCCTTGAGCGGCAAAATTCAAACTCATATCTGAAATTCCTAAGTTTGGAACTCTTCAGAACCAGGTTTTTAGACTGGTAAGTTTTAGAGCCAGTGGCCATTTGAGAAGATCAAACTTCATAGTTAAAGGATATTTGGATCAGGCCCATATCGAAGATTGTCATTCTCTAGAAGTACTATATAGAAGATGGCAGTCTGATAGATTACTACTGTACTAGATGACACTGGTCAAGTTGGTCATGCGTATGTTAAGGGGAAACATAAGGAACTCCCAAAAGATGGGCATTTAGGCATGGTGGGTAATATAAGGTAAACAGCAGTTGCAAATTGGTGCAGGTGGGAACAAGCAACTGGGAATGTGAGCCAGGCTTTTGGTATGGTTAGCAGCAGCACTTGCACAGGCACAAGCAGTTCTGAGAAGCAGACTGGGATGGAGTACAGATCTGGCAGCAGGAGGGAACCATAAAAGTCAAATGAAAAGCAGGTCGGAGCTTTTACTTCTAAATAAGTTGTTAGTTTTAGGACTCTTCAAGGAGGTTTAGATCAGGGCTCTATCCAGGCAAGGGATAAGGGAGAAAGTTAGTGGCGGAAACCAGGAGCTTGATTGTGGAGGTTGGTTATTTTGATTTTAGAAGAGGTAAGGAAGCTAGTGGGAAGTTTAACCTTGCTGCTTGTCAAGGGGAAAGGCAATAATCAACATATTGTGAGGATGAAAGTTCTGCAGTGCAATTAGTGAGAGCAAGTGCTTGAAGTGTTAGGTTGTTGCTGATTCTTGAAATGAATTACTAGACTGGAAAATTAAAATTGGTATGTTTCTTAAAACCACAAGATTTAAAAACAAAACACAGGATGTCTGTGTGTTACATAAGAAGTTCTGCTACACTAAAAACATTAGGCAGTGATAACAATTCCATCGAGCAGAGGAATCTGCACTCTTTTTCATTCTCTATTTCTTGGTCAGTATCCTGTGAACAAGAGAACAAACACTTCCTTTTTCTTCCTCCTCTTTTTATGAAGGGAATCTCCAAATTCCAGGACATCCTTCTTACAAAACTTCCCAGTATGACTTTGTGGGCCAGTGGTAATTCAACAAATTACCAAGCAGGGGATCAGAGTTGAAGCAGTAAGCTTGGTCCTTTGCTCCCATGCCAGCAAGAAGTCAAAACATGCAACACTGTGCAAAGTGCTGCCTCATAATACTCTCTCATAATCTGTTATCGCCTTTGGACCCCATCACGAGGAGCTTTGATATGGTCCAGAAAGAGCCACATCCAACCTGCCCCACTGAAAGATGTTTCATTCCAAAATAGGGTTGAAGGTGAGGAACTAAACCAATGGGTTGGTGGAGGAACAGGGGCTATTGTTGCCCATTCCTCCCCACTCTCCTGAGGAAAAAACATCCCATGGCTGTGTTATCAATACATTATCTTGCTTCCTTGTGACAAAGAAATTTGGCATTCCAGTGATGGGCCTATTTAACAGCAGAAGGAATGCCAGAATAGCTATTTAAAAAGGGACCCCAAGGCTCTTGCTGAAAACAGATGCTCACATTGGGAGACATAACTACTTCTTCATAAATTCCCTCTGCCATCCCTCACTCAAAAGAGGGTCAAAAAATAAAACTGACAGTTACTGTACTCAGACCTCATATGGAGGTCCATAGTTCAGAATGTCTGTCTCTCTCTCCCAGTAAGTCGACATCCTGTCTCAAAGGACCCAATACCTTTGACTCTAACTTCATGCGATCCTGAACAAGGAGATTCTAATAGAAGCAAGATAGTCTCTAAAAGTAATTCAAAGACTATAGGCTTCCAGGAAATCATTTATCTGAAAAACTTAGTACAGGAAAATAAAGTGAAGCCTGAGGATACAGACATGTCAAATATTCTACAATTTCTGCAAGATGCTGTGGCCCTAGGTTTAGGAGCCTAATCCTTAAAGGTCCATTTTTCAGGAGTATTCTAAATTTATATGCTGAATCTTTTAATACTTCACATCCCCAAATTCTCACATTTCAGAGAGCAGTTAAACTAGTCAATCTCCTAGATTATCCATGTTTCTGGAATGGGATTTAAATTTAGTTTGTATGGGCTTCTTCCTTTTCTGTCTTTAAGGCCTTGCACATAAGATATCTACTTTCTGTCAATAAAAATATGATTTCTGGTAGCCATTATCTTTGACAGGAGAGTTTTAGAGATAACTGTACTCTCCATGGAACAATCACACAGTGGCCTTCACCAAAATAAAATAATTCTCAGACAAATTAATTCCTTAATTAAAGTAATCTCTCCATGGTTCTTAAGAAGTAATTACTTCCTCATGTTTGCTAAACATCTGCAAGACAAACTTTGGCATAAGCTTGATGTCAGAAGATTTATAAATATCTGCCTCACACATAAATAAGAAAATGTTCCTCACTTTTTATTTCTTTCCATCCAAATTATTAAGGACCTTAAATCACCTGTAGCTAACTCTAAGGCAAAAAGCCGCATCAGAGATCTGAAAGGCTGCCATGTGGCCATCAAGCTCCACCTTCACAAGACACTACTGCTTAGATCTTTTGACCACTGCTGATACATTCTTTGCAAGGCAGATGCTTCAGTCCATGGGTCCCTAGACAATTCTTCTTCACAGGCAGCAGGGCTTCACCCTGCTTTGCAGACCATCAGTACTAACATCTCCCTCTCTTCACTTTCTCAACTTGCTATTTCTTGTTTGTGATGATTTAGCAGAAATCAGGGTGAATAAAAATCAGTGATTTTTTTTAATTGGATTTTTTTGATAAAATGCTTTTTGAGGAAAAAAACCTATCTAAAGATAGTTTTAATTAAGATACATTATAGCTCAAAGATTTCTCATCATGGAATAGGGATTATAAATTCTAATTATATAGTATGAGAATATATTCAGGTAATGTTTAAGAAAAGTTTTGTAAATGAGTTCCAATAGTTCATGGATTAGGGACCCAATCTTATGGGATTCCAGGGGCTTCTGTATAGGTTAATCTTTCTATCTACCCAATGGGATACTATCATTTTAGATGCAGTTGTGATAAATAAATAAATAGCTGAAATAGGCAGATCTTCCTTTTACCATTTCACCTTTAAAGTAGTACTAAGTGTCAGTGAATGCAATGAGTAATACTAAATGAGCAGTATGGTAATAATTATTAAATAACTGCATTGACTTATTTTGTTTAGGAGAATCCATCCTCAACATACAGGATTCTGAGACTATCCACCTTCAAGATCACCATCATTTTCTATAGTTTCAGAGTTATCTGCCAATGATAGTTTTTCAGTCACATCATGTATGTCACAGATAGGGTGACCAGATGTCCTGATTTATAGGGACAGTCCCGATTTTTGAGTCTCTCTCTTGTATAGGCTCCTATTACCCACCATCCCCGTCCTGATTTTTCACACTTGCTGTCTGGTCACCCTAGTCACATAGCCACAGTATATCACCTGTAGCAAAAAGAAAAAAAAATCTCCATCATCCAGAAACAATCATAGATATGTTTCTGATAAGAACCAGCAGATTACAAAAAGAGGTAGTTGATGAAAAAATTGCCCGGTTTGTTTATGCAACAAACTCTCCTTTCCGTACGATTGAGAACCCATACTTCATTAACATGGTTCAGTCATTAAGACCAGGATACAGTCCACCCAACAGAGCAGATGTCACAGGCAAATTGCTGGATAAAGTGTATGAAAGAGAAATTGAGCAGTGTGCAAAAGGTCTAGAGAGTAAAATTGTTAACCTGAGTCTTGATGGGTGGAGCGATGTCCACAATGATCCTGTTGTATGTACTTGTGTGACAACAAAAGGAAGGAATGTCTTCCTTACAGAAACAATTGATACATCGAGAAATGCACACACAGCAGAATACTTACAAGAAGTAGCAGTAAAAGCTATAACAAACTGTGAAAAAAAAATTCAAATGTCTAGTACACAGGTTGGTCACAGACAATGCTGCAAATGTAACCAAGATAAGAAGAAATTTAGGAGAGAGAGTCCCAAGCTAATAACATATGGTTGCAATACTCATTTGATGCACCTGCTAGCCAAAGACTTCAGTGTTCCAGAAATAAAGGCTAATGTTTTTGAAATTGCAAAATACTTCCGTAACAAGCACTTTGCAGCAGTTGCTCTGAACAACATGGGAAGAACCAAGCTAACTCTCCCACAAGACATGCAATGGAACTCAGTAGTGGACTGTTTTGAGCACTATATCAAGAACTGGCCAAATCTGATGACAGTTTGTGAATAAAATTGTGAAAAAATAGATGGCACTGTCACAGCCAAAGTTCTCAACATTGGGCATAAGAGAAATGTTGAACACATGCTGAGTAGCCTGAAGCCTATTTCTGTAGCCTTGAACAAAATGCAGGGAAATAGCTGTTTATTGCTGACACTGTTGAAATTTGGAAGGAACTGAGTGAGATCTTAAAAAGAGATATATGCAATGCCAGTGCTTGTCCCATTTGTTTTTTTAATACTTGTAATTGAACTATCTCCAGCTCATTTTCTTGCAAATATTCTCAATACTCGGTACCAGGGTCACACCTTAACTGCAGAAGAAGAGGAGTTGGCTATGACATGGACATCCAGAAATCATCGCTCCATAATGCCAACTATAATAAACTTCAGAGCTAAGGGTGAACCATTCAAGAAATATATGTTTGCTGATGATGTTTTAAAGAAAGTCACACCAGTGAACTGGGGGAAGTCACTTAAGCATTTGGATTCAGAGACTGTTAAAGTGATAATCTCACTTTTAACAGCAGTATCTTCTTCTGCCGGTGTAGAAAGAATATTTTCTTGCTTTGGACTAATTCATTCCAATGGAGAAATGAGAAATTTGGGACCTGAAAAAGCAGGAAAGCTTATTTTTCTTTTCCAGATTAACAAACAGGAAAATGTAGGTGAAAATGACTGAGTTAGCTGCAGAAGCCAATATTTTAAGTTTCTCATGTTGACCTGGCTGACATAGTCGATTTAATTTTTTTTAATATTTCATTTAACTATTTTAGTTTAAAACAATTTTAACAAAAACAAACCTGATTTTAAAAAATTTGAATGTTTAACTAAATTCAAAAATTCATATGCTTGTTTTGTTAAAATAGTATGTTTCCTGTTGAAGAAAAAAAAATCAGAATACATAATGTTGTTGTTTTAGTTAAATAAAACAATGTAAGTGTCTGTCTGGTGATGTTCTCCTCCTAATACAGCATGGCAAGAAAATCCTCCAAATATTAATGATTAACCTGTTGAACTGGAGATAGTTCACCTCCCAATGACTTCATAATTATCTGCTTCAATTACCTTTAGTAAATGAAATAACCAAACAAACATTCATTTTCCGATACAGCTGTAGAACTAATCTGAAAAGTTTTCAAAATAAATCATTTAAAAAATGTATAGTGTGTACCTTCTAAAAATGAAACCTACATCTATCTCTGAGTTGTGAAGAATATGTATTAAGGTTATAACAACCAACAAGAATGCACTTTTATGTAGAAATCCATGATTAAATCGAGTCTTCCTGACTATTGATTTAAATCAATTTTATTTAAATCAAATCCACCCTGGCAGAAATGATATGAGAAAGAATGGGGGAAAAAAATAATCTTTCTTTGATTATTATCTTCATTAATCTGACCCATCCTAGTAATTAACACCTGCTTGATCCTGTTTAATGAGGATGCAATGTCAGCATGGTATCTAGCTAGCATATGCAAAAGTTAAGCCATTTTTATTTCTAGTGAGACTTTTGCATATTAAGATGTTTTTCTGGAACTAACAGGTCTCTTCCTAACAGAGCACTTCCAAATGCTTCCTTTGGGTAAGCACATTGGTCCCAGAGGCCCTTTCACACTGGAAAGCAACCTACTTGTGACCGATTAATAGACTTTTCATTCCAAACCTATTTGAAAAGAATCTGTTAATCTTAAAATGACAAAACTTTGGGCCAAGTTCTGTTCTCAGATGTCCATTTGTAGCTTCCATTGGCTACAGTTGGAGCTGTATACATGCAAGATTTGGCCTTAAATCTGTACTCATTGAAAGGTGTTTTACAAAATAAAAATTGTAAAAATATTATGTGAAATCGAACATAATGGTAAAGTTATGTACTTTATACCCCAAACCACCAAGAGCATTCCACATGTAAGTTTACCTTGATTTAATTTTTATTTGTTTTTAAAGCAACTTTATAGTCTCCTTATTCCTCTTCCACATATATATATATATATATAAAAAGTATTCTACTTGTCTCTTGCACTGCAGGATGCTGTGATGTCATCTATAAAATGCTACGATGCAACCTTGCACAGGCTCAGCTATTGGGTGGGGTTTTTTGTTCGTTTTGGGGGAGGAGTGAGATTAGGATTTTTTAGTATATTGCATGGGTCTGATTTAATTTTGGTTTGTATACCAAGTGAATATTAAATTTAAAAGTGTTTTCTTTAAAAGAGGGGGGTGGAGTTTAGGAACATAAGACATTCATAATACCTTAAATTGCTAAAACTGGGCAAAAATTACATTCCCCTCCCCCCCCTTACTCAGATTAATATATTTTCTTCCTGTCAGTCAACTGAATTCAAAAACAAGAGTAATTTCCTTCTGCATTTAAGTCTTCTTTGGATCCACTATAAAAATAAACATGCACAGAATTAACAATAGCTTTATTGCAAGGTTTGAGTGTCACATTTAAATATAGAAGATTTTATAAACCCTTTTCTTGACTTGTCCACAATTTCTAAGCTGAGCATGAAAAGGGAGGTTATGACTACACTATGCAATGATGCCACAGGAAGAAAGACTACCTTATTTTAACAATACTGACATGAGACATTGCCTTAATGATGTTGCCAGGATTATAGTTGAGATGGCACAAGTGGGAAACTAGGCTAATGTGAAATTCACCTCAATAAAGAGGGTGCTGCAAAAGGCCCAAAGTGCTACTTGATTCCCAGTTCAGCTCTTTACATGAGTCTCATGAAATGTGCAGGGTCTTGTGCAGATCCTCTGTACTGAGGTGAAGGAGTTAAAATTCACCATAATCAGCAGGTCTGAAATTTAGATTTTTGAAAACACTGAAACTATGAGAAAAAAAGAATACATGGATATTGCTCTTTAAAAATACTTGTTTCCTGTGCCAGTCTGAAAAACACGTGAGGACACATTCTTATCTCAGGTTTCAGTATAGTAACCGTGTTAGTCTGTGTCAGCAAAAAGAAAACAAGAAAAATACCTGTGGCACCTTAGAGACTAACACATTTATTTCAGCATAAGCTTTTGTGGGTTAAGAACCCATTTCATCGGATGCATGGAATTGAAGTGGGTTCTTAACCCACGAAAGCTTATGCTGAAATAAATTTGTTAGTCTCTAAGGTGCCACAGGTATTTTTCATGTTTTCTTTTATTCTTATCTCAGTTACATTGGTGTACTATAATCTCATAGCCATCAATGGAGCTACACCAGATTTACACCAGTGTAAATGATAATAGAACCTGGTTCTCATTCTCTATATAAATGAGGAAGTCCCCAAGCAGTATGGTACATTAAGAACACCAAAAACACACGAAAGTAGTAACTAAATGAGAAATCTGTCATTAACATAAGTAATATGCAAATTTTAGTGCAAAAGTGCTGGCAAAGTGGCACTTGAAGATGTTGCTTTGAAAACCGTTTGTAGAAATAATAAGAAATAAGCCTACCATGGGTCAGATAGAAAGTGTAACCCTAATGTGTTAACACAATGAAACGACGTAAATGAATAATTTATAAATTATTAAAATGTTTAAATTAATAAACAATGTAAGCGCCATAAGTTTTTATGAGCTTACTAGTGGTAAGCACAATTGTTAAATGAACGGCTATTTAATGAAAATAATACATTAGGAAATAAACATTTCTCCTTATTAATGGTGACATTTACCTCAGGGCTCATACAAGGTTTTCTGCGCTGCTTAAGCCATGTATGATCCTTGCACTGGGGAGAAAGGAGAGGTACTGAGCACCCATGTAGGGGGCATAGAGAAGTTGCGATTGTATTCCAGTTTCATGACAGTCATATCTCATGTGCACACACACTCACAAGCATAGATGTGAATTTCATTCCCCTGGTCTCTATTTAGTTCCCTGCACAACGCCAGTGTAGTCAGACTTGATGCAGGAAGCTTGAATTTCAACCCAAGGGCTAAATTTTGCCCTCAGATATATACCATGAATGCCCATTTTTTGGTCAGCTTAATCCAGGCACAGATTTTGACCCTCTAGTGTTCTGTTGACTCATTGATTCAAACGATTTAACGTTTTGCCTAATCAAAATTGATTATGAGTTTATTGTCAGGTCCTGACAAGGTACAAGAAATTACTTTTTTTCAGACCACAAAAGTAATCGTCTCATCCGATATTATGCCCAACAGATATGAGTGTAAGTTAGCTCTGTCCCGGCAAGACATAACACATTAGCACTTCAGGAGCATTCTAATTCTTTTTTATAAGTTATGACCTTTTCTGGAAAATATTTATATGCAGTCTGAATGACCAGTGGAAAATGCCAAGGCCCTGGGATTTCAATTTCTGGAACACTGGGATAAACAATTTGTTTTCAAACAAATATTTGTGAATACTGCACTTTGTAAAGCTCTTTATATTCGAAGTATAAAATATAAGAAGGGCCATTAAGCAGGCAACATTCTCATCCTGCTCTGAAAAGAGTAAACACACTCAGAATACTGATAAACGGGGATTTGGTTGTTGTTGTTTTTTACAGAATTAAATGTTAAAAGATACGAAATTATTCAATAGTAAAGTGCATTACAAGACCTCTTTCCCATTTATTTTATGATGTCACCGAAATTTCAACTTTCTGTAAAATGTAGTCCCGGTGATTTGTTTTGTACCGAGGCAGAGGGAGTCAAAGGGTTTAATAGCTGTCAGGAAATGAGGGAAGGATTGGACAGATGTAAAAGGAAGTTGGGACTTTTCTCACAGAGGAGGGTTTGGCTGATGGTGGTAGTAATTCACGGAGCTTTGGTCACAGAGGTAAAGATAATCTCTCATTTACTCCCCTCACACAGGTTTCATTTAGGCCTCAATCCTTCAACACACTGAGCAGCTCCCAGGAGGTGCTGAACACACCTAAGGCCAATAATTAGGCCTTCACACTGGCATTCACAAAACCACTGCTCAGCTGCAACCTAAGCCTGGAAACACCTGAAGTTTCCACTGGTAAAGTCCCATAGGAGCCTAAATTTTTGCCACTGAGCTGGGACATAGCCACCTAAATCCTGACAGCACTGAGTTGCTCAGCACTTAACTCATGCCTAAACCCCAGCAGGATTCACAAGCTAGGTGTCTCCCCTACCCTGATTAGCTTGCCTTCAGGGCTGGATCCAGTAGGCATGCTCAGAGCACACAACATGAAAGGTGGGGGAAGGAGAGTGCGGGGGCCCTCTTTTACCCAACAGTCCAGAGGGTGAGAGCACTCACTCAGGGGGTGAGATACTGGGGTTCAAATCCCTATGTGCCTGATCTGGAACAGAGATTCAAATCTAGGTCTTCCCCCACCTCGGTGAGTGCCTAGTCACTGAACTATAGCATCAGCATCATTATCATTATCATTCTCTCTCTCTCTCTCACCCCAAGAATATTTAATTATTATACAAAGTGGAACAGCTTCAACCCCAGGAGAGGTTAAGTGAGACCTTCCCCATAATATCCTATAGCCTCAGATCAGAGATCAGAGACCTGGGTTCAATTCCCACCTGCACATCAGATAGAGAAGAGATTTGAACTTAGTCTGCCATATCCTGGGTAAATGCACTGACCAGGGGGCTCTTGAGTAAAGGGGAGAAATGGGAACCACTGCCACTTTCTCCTCCTCGCTACACAAAGAACATAAGACAGGCCAGTCCCTCACTTCTGGAGAGGTTTCATGGCTGTGAATCCCAAGTAGAGATAAGTACCTCCCTCTGACCCAGATTTAGGCCACACTCTTCCCCTCAGCCTTTCTTTCTGGCTAGTTTAGGCAGCTCCCCACCCAGCATGCTGGCTTCTATTCATCCATTTTTTAAGGGCCTAACTCTTCCCAGGCACTGTATAGGGCACTTTGGCACCTAACTCAATGTTAGGAGTTCTACTACGCAGCAGGGTGCCTAACCTAATACAAGTTAGCCATAACATCAAGCATTGCAACGCCTACATCCACTTACGAATCTAACCCTGAAAGTACAAGACCCTTATTACAAATAATCACACTTGGTTACAGAACTTATTTCTTCCTTCTTTCTTGCAAAGGAGGCTTTGCTCAGAGTTTTGCTGTCACAGATAGATATGGCTGTTTTCATGAAGTGGAATCTGCTGACAGAAATAATGAAGATTTGCCTTGGATATAGTGTGCAAAAGTTTCAGTTTCTATGTATGAATCTTTGGATAGTGAAAACTAGCAGTTACACAGCTCTATAAGCAGTGTTCAGTATTAAAGTCATACAGCAGCACTGTTACTTCACCTATAGACATCCCAGGAAATATTCTATCACACAAGATCCAGCTGTTCTTCTTGGGGTGATGAACTCCTTATTGAAGAAAGACTCCGCGTTACTGAAGTTACTGCAGTCATTTATATATGCCTTTCCCGACTTCAGTGGGAGTTTTTCCTTGTGTAAAGAAAGTGGAACTGAACCCCTGACCTCCTTCAACTGGCAGTTTCATATCTCAAGCTAGAAAAATGACTAATTAGTTCCTTAACTGATCTCTCCTTGTGATCCAACAAAACAAGATAATGGTTATTTGTTCTCCTTTCAGCAAAACAAACACATGAAAGATCCGTGCCCCTCACAAACTCTTATTTTTTGTTCACAGTATAAATTAGGATTCACAGTTTCACAGAAGCAGTTTCTCTCAGCTATTTTTAGCTTGCTAAAGTAAAAGTTATTTTGGATTTATCATTAGGACAACAACATTATTAGTGGCGGGTTGCTCTTTGTTAAACTGACATTATACTGTTTTGCATTTTACTTTTTGAATGCACAACAATGTAGTTATGAATATAATGCCATTAACCACCTTGGATTAAGACAAAATACAGTAGGGAAGTCCTTTCTAGATTCCCATTCTTAAATTAAGCATTTAGTGCATTTTAAAAGCATAAATAGATTTAACAGCTATTAAAATATGAAGAAATGTAGTTTACAAATATTGCTTCAAGACTTACTGGCCAGCAATCCAACTCCATTTGCAAGGGATCCAATCCAAGCAGTCTTTCCTTTCCCTTCTCCAAAAGTATCCAGCCATTCTAGATACAAGACTCCAACTGCTAATGGAGACCCGTAACAGAAGAACTGAGTAAAGAAGGAAACAAGGACAATCACCCAGCCCCATCCACCATCTGGCGACTTCAGGAATACCATTTTCTAGTGCCGGCTCTGTACAAAGCAGAGAACAAACAAAACATACAACTGAAAATATGAACTAATCCAACATTTCTCAAATGCAGCCTCCGTGGCTTTATGCGGCCACCAGAGGCTTTTAGTATGGCCTCTACAGCCCCCTGGGCAGTGATGGGGAGGGACAAAGCATAGGCCCCTCCCACTCCCTCCTTGTTGCTCCTGGATGCACTACCTCTGGAGCGAGGTGGGGCATAATGCTGCAGGAGCAAGGGGAGTTCTTGACCCACGTTGTGGGGAGGGGTTTGGGTGGCAAGCTCCAGCGGTGGGACTTCCGGAACCTGACCGTGTGGCCCCGAGGTCTGATCGTGGATCAGTGGGTGTTGTCCCATCCCACCCCACCCCCTGATGCTAGCCATGCGGCCCTTGACTCCAGCTGCAGGGCTTTAGCCTCCAGCCCCTGGTTCCAGCTGCCTGGCAGCAGGTGCTGGCTCCCAGGGCTTCAGCTATGCAGTAGCAGGTGCTGGCCACAGGCACTGACCCCTGGCCCCAGCTGCAGGGCAGTGGGCTCCAAGCACGGGGCTTTGGGCGCCAACTCCTGGGTCTGGCCACAGGGCAGGCGCTGGTCCCGGGCTCCAGCCATGCAGCCCTAGCCCTGGTGCTGATCCCTTGCCCCAGCTGCATAGCAGCAGGCACCGACCCACAGCTCTGTTCCCAGGCTCTGGCCATGACGGGAGCTGGCCCCGGTTGCCAACCCCTGGCCCTGACCGCGCAGCAGCGGTGCTGACTCCTGGCTCCAGCCACGCACTCCTGGACTCCAGCACCCAGCTCTGGCCGTCTGGCGGCAGGCACTAGCCCTGGGCACTGACCCACAGCTCCAGCTGCGTGGCAGCAGGCTCCAATCCCCACAGCTCTGGGTTCTGGCCATGGGCACTGAGCCCTGGCTGCATGACAGCAGATACCATGCAACAGTGGGGCTCATAACCCACCCCCATTATCCCTGGCCCTCGCTGCCTCCCACAGCCCTGTATCCATCTCCCCCGCTCCCCCTGAGGACCCTGCTGCCTTCCTGGCCTCACATTCATCCCCTCCCCCGCCCAATGCCACGGGCCCCCGCTGCCTCCCCAGCCCCCGAATCCATCCCACCATTGCCTTTGGCCCCTGCTGCCTCCACCTTCGCTCCCTCTCCCCCCAGGGCTTAATGGGTTCTGGGGCTTGCTGAGAAAAGTGATATTAACAAACATGCAAGTATCACTTTTCTCAGCAGACTTACTAGCTATCTGTGAAAAGTGATACTTGTATGTTTGTCAATTATCACTTAACCTCCCAAGTAGCTATTAAGTGTGCTGTGATATTAACAAATATAACTTCTCACAGCAAGCCTCAGGACCCACTAAGCCCTGCGTGTGTGTGGGGGGGGGGGGGGGGGGGGCTGGGGACGTCAAGGGGAAGGCAACATTATTTTTGTTATTGCATCTACCAAAAAACCCTAAAAATATACATTACAATGATTTGGATGTGAATCTGTGAATATTTAATTGTTTTTCCTAAAGTTAATTACGTATTTTAGGAAAAAAGTGTCAGTGCAGCCACCAGTGAGAGCTGGTGGCCACATTCAGAACTAGTCTACACTTGCTAACACAATCATTTGATTCTCATACACAAAAGTTTTATTTACATACAGAGCTGAACTTGTCAAAACAAAAAAACAAGCAAAACAAAATCCACACAGCACAAGTGTTCTTGGACAGTAGCCAAGCAACACTGCACAAAACAAAATGACACTTCAAACACCCCTTGGCATTTCTTATAAAACATGCACAAGATGTAACAATACACGAAATGTCAGCGATAAGCCATACATATATACACTTACATCACTAAACGTTTTGGTTTTTTTATTCCTCCACCTGGAGGTGCCTTAGTTACCATAAGTCCAATTGTACAGGGCTCAGAAGGAGGGAAAAATTAATAAAGATAAAACTGTTCCAAAAATAACAAAATAGCTGTCTAAAAATAAAAATGTCACAGATTTGAATCTATTATCTTGGGGCTAGAAATGAGTACTCGGTCCTTATGGAAAGCGGGGTAATTTCACTTTCCAGTGGCACAGGGTTCACGTTTTAACCCATGCAACACCACAATGTATCAGACACTAAGGATACTTATGTATACAAAGCCTGTCATGCAGCCCCAGACTGAATCTTGCCCACCCTAGACCTCAGGAAGTGTAATTGTGCAGGAGGGAGATTACATATTTGGGGCAGAAGTAATAGTAGAACTGGAAACAGCCCTCTGCTCATTTGTGTAGACAAAATGACATCTAGGGCACTGGAACCAACAAAACCACCACCTTAAACTTACTGCTTTTATATGCTTTGGGAACCTCACAACCAGCAGGTGTAAGTTTCCTAAATTGCACATAAATGCTGTATGTACCTGAAAAACCTGATCATGATTTAATATAAGTTTCCTAAGACCTGCCACACTATGCAGAGGTCTTAAGATGCACATCACTAATGAGTATTTTGGGAAGGGTACATCTGACTTGTGTGGGCTTCCTGAACTCCAGAACAGCTAGCTATACATTTAGCAGCCCTGCAAGATTCCTAATGTAGAAAAACTCCTTTTAGTAACTGATTGCCCACAACTGACCAACAGCACAATCCATCATTCTCTAAGCCAATAAGTATAAAATTCGGAGTTTCCAGGCCAAGCTATTTTAGAGTCATGAAGAGCCAATAGATAAATCACTAAAGAAATGACTAGGAGAAGGAATGTGTCCCAGTGAATAGTGCATGGTATGCAGGAAGCCCAGGTTCGAATCCTTCCATGTGTGACCTTGGGCAAGTCACTTCACTGCTCTGTGCCTCAGTTTTCCCATTGTAAAATGGTCATAATGACACTGACCTCCTTTGTAAAGTGCTTTCAGATCTATGTACACATTGCCTAAGTAGAACTGGGTATTAAGTTTAAATCACTGGGAAGAAGATGCTGTGATAGTGTTATAGTCAAATGAGAAACAAAAACAGCAGCAGAGAAGCAACTTAGAGCATGTCTGCAAATCAAGCAACATAGGGAATGTATACTTTTTCTTCTCTATTAAAATTCAAAGATATTTTACAAAAATGATAAAAACAGACAAAATTTAAATGCTAAGAATTGTATACCTCAAGTGAAAATTCAATTAAGAAATACATTATGGAAAGCTCACAAGACAAAAGTCAATATTTTTACAAATGTTCATTACTGAAACATGGAAAATGGTGGGAATAGAGATGCAATTGATTAAGTACACTACTTACAGAAAATGGTCTAGACTCCTTCTAGACCTTCTAGAATATTACTCCAGCTCCTCTTGGTAATTCTACCTGTGGGAAAAATATTAGATAAAAAGTTCTTCAGCACAAACAGCTGACAGCTAGCATAGTAAAACAAAAATGAAAGTCTGATCTCTTGGTAAAGGCTTGATCCTTTTTTAAAAAACACTAATAGGAATTCAAAACTTATTTGAGTGGAGAAACACTGACCCTCTCTTGATCAATTAGGGGCTGACAGCAACCTTGGACCCAAGAAGAGCAAAAATACAGGCCTACAAACATAAAACAAACTTTGACCACTCTAGGGCTCTTTGGGAATGATTTACAGGATTGTAAGATGACAGACTGTCTTAAGAATATATTACTATCAGTTATAAATCAGGGGCTTTTTTCTTGTATTAAGTTTCTCTCGTAATTTCTTGTTAGTAAGTTTCTCTTGATATGTTAGCTGCTATCAACTCTGTATTATTTGAATGCAGATGCGTTATAATATAATCAAAAACAATGAAGTTTTGATCAACAGCATTTAAAAATATACACATTTTCTATAGTCAGAACCCTTCAAATTATATAAAATGGGACCTTCTCATTTCTGCAAAAGATTATACACACAACTACTGATGGGTTTGCAGAAATCCTCTTGTATTAAAATACCATCCATGATTTGCATTTTTGTGCTCGACATGAATAGCAAGTGGTGCATATTGCAATATTTTCAAGAAAGGACACTTTGCAGACACAAACAAAACAGGGAAGTTCTCAGAAAACCAACAAAATACTAGAAGTGGTGATTGCACTTAAAATATGGTTAAAATATCTATTCTGCTTTGTTCTCTAACAATTCATACCACAAACAATATTTTTCTACAATGAATATTTTTCTCTACATTTTAGCTGCAGTGTCAAGCCTTTAATTTCTATTGTGTTGAAGCTCAGAAACTTGCCATACAGGCTCAGCAAAAATTGTTTAAATCAGTTGTTCTTGTTCCAGATATTACAGAAAAAAAATGTTCTTGGTCACAAACGTTTTGTCATGCTCTAATTGAAAAAGCGGGGGGAGGATTACAAATCTGGATTAGATACTCATCTGGAGTAAATCTGCATAACTCCAGTGACTTTAATGCAACTATGCCAATTTATACCAGCTGACAATTTGGCTGGCTACACTTTTGGAAGCACTTACTTTGCACTGTGAAGATATCTTTTGCTTTATTTTGGTAATTAAAATTAAAGGTACTTAATATAGGCACATTATTCTCTTTCCTAAACATACCTTTTACATTGCAATTAACATTACATCCTACAAACTGATATCAGTGAAAGCGTTCATCCTATCATTTACATAATAGTTCCATTCACATATCAGATTTTCTTTACTAATAAGACAAAGTTATTATGTTGACTTACTATTTTTACCAAGCACAATTAAAACCTCTAGCAAACTTTATTATGCCATAGTCACAAGCTGAAAATTTCCACAGATAAGGCTGATTTTGTCCTTCTCCTAAAATACTCGAGTCATTTCTACTTTAAATTTTGTGTTGTCTAAGCAACAGATATTTTTGGTATCCGATTTGAGGTAATCTGGACACACCATTTTTGAGATAGGGAACTTAGAAAAAATAGAAAAAACTGTTAGAAAAAACTGCCAAACTTTAAAAAACAGCTTGTTCAAGAAACTTCAAATGTAGTTTATTTGAAAAGTGTTGCTGAGATCGAGAGCATGGGACTACTTTAAGAGTGTGCAGCCATGCTTGAGAAGTTACTCATGGTTGAATTGGAATCAGAATGTTTCACTGGGCTCCAGCTGACTTTTAATGAATGCCAAATGACACACAGACACCTATTTTTTTAAATTAAGGCTTTGGTCTTTTTCCCTGAAAAAAGAAATAGCCTTCAAAGTCTAAACATATTAGCAGGAAGTTTGTCAGTGATTACTTGGAAACAAAACAAAAAACAAAACTCTTTTGCCATTCTCACAAGCTGCATCTTACCCGATACACCCCAGCCACTGACAGCCAGAGCTTTACCTCAATTACCAGTTGCTGGCATCTTCTTCAGTCATCACATTGTATAGATAGTGACAGAGAACAATGGGATTTTCATTCTCAGTGCAGTCTCCTCGGACACCAACTCCTGCCTTCAGTGCCACCAGGAGAAACCCTCCATTACCTAAGCCAGCAAAGGTTCCCTTCACTCTTCCTTGAGGAAATAAAGTCCCATTGACAGGAATGTGTCTCCTGAAGGCATTTCTGTGTGACGGAAAGATTCCAGGAATAAGAACCCCCGTGCCATACTTGGCAACAGCGCTGGAGGGAAGAGAAAGTGAATGTCCATCACTTCCATGACCCTAGCAGCAGTCTGGTCTCACTGGGGTTCTCTTAAAACCAGGCATGGAAGCTGTTATACTTCTTTGCTGAGAGAATCTCCACTGCTTCCCTGAACAGGGCATATTGTAGTGTAATATTTAGAATCATCCATAGGAGATGCCAATGGGAGCAGAATCTTCACCAGTACCTCCTTGTCTGGAGATCTGCTGCCTCCATCTTCATGGGAGGCCCTGAAGATTTTGTTGCTATTTGTCTCCCAGCCCCACACAGAAGGTAGGCAGCAGAATATACAAATACACACCACAAGCAAGGACAAGTAGTAGAATTTTCACAGCCACACATAAGAGAGTCAATGACATGTTTTGAGCCAAGACAGAGAAAAGATGATGGGATCCCAGAAAAAGGGGACAGAAAAAGACTTAGAAATCATGGAAGTTATAATTTCCATGAATACCATTACTAGGGCCCTATCAAATTCACGGCCATGAAAAACACGTCACGGACCATGAAATCTGGTCTTTTGTGTGCTTTTATCCTATACTATACAGATTTCACGGGGGAGACTAGTGTTTCACAAATTGGAAGTCCTGACTCAAAAGGGAGTTGGGGGGGGGGGGGGTGTTTCAAGGTTATTTTAGTGGGAGGGGGCGGTATTGCCACCCTTAATTCTGCACTGCCTTCAGAGCTGGGCAGCCAGAGAGCAGCAGCTCTTGGCCGGGTGCCCAGTTCTGAAGGCAGCGCCCCGCCAGGAGCAGTGCAGAAGTAATGGTGGCAATACCATACCATGCCATCCTTACTTTTGTGCTGCTGCTGGCAGTGGCTCTGCCTTCAGAGCTGGGATTCCAGCCCGCAGCTGCCGCTCTCCAGCTCTGAAGGCAGAACCGCCACCAGCAGCAGCTCAGAAGTAAGGATAGCAATACCACAACACCCCCTACAATAACCTTGCGACCCCACACAACTCCTTTTTGGGTTAGGACCCCTACAATTACAACACCATGAAATTTCAGATTTAAATAGCTGAAATCAGGAAATTTACGATTTTTTAAACCCTATGATCATGAAATTAACCAAAATGGACTGTAAATTTGGCAAGGCCCTAACCATTACAAAAATTATGCTGTCTATGCAATACAAGGATGCTTTGAGATTACAATGTACATGTACCACATGTACATATGGTAAGCAGGGTGCCAGGAAGGCAACAGCCAAAACAGACAGAGTATCAGCATAAACCATCACAGGCAGATGGACTCCTATTTCCCTAGTGACTCCTTTAGACCTATAGAGCTCCTAAACTCACCCTGGCTTCTCCCCTATCATCATCTCAGAGTTCCTTAAGTGTTTCCAAGCTCTGCAGGAATCACCAAACACTGGCAGATCCTGCAGTCATTCTGGGTCCCTAGTCAGCTTCCTTGAGTTATTCATTCCCTAGCTTGATTTCCCCAGCAGTTCTAGACTTGTCTCCCTGCCGTTGTTTTTTTTTTTTTAAAGTATGCATCAGCTGTGAAACATTCATAGAGTTTGCATCAGGCCCATTATTTCGGCAGACATAAATAGGCAGATCTGCAGAGCATCAATATAAGAGTCAAAGTATGGAGTCTGTTTGAGTAGTGATATGCCGGGGAGCCAAGTCATGGAGCCTGGCTGGGAAGCAAAAAAGACCACACAAAATTATGCTCCAGAGAGTTTCCTGGTTCCCATACTGCCTGAATATCAGTCTTCTGCAGATGTTAGGACCTTGTAGGCTATTCTGCTCCCTGTCTCCCAAGGGATAAAAGCATTTGTTAAATGTTGTAATATACACAAAAAGAAAATTAATAGATAAACTTTTTAAAAACTGAGTTAATGTTAGGAATACATCTCAGTAATTTAAGGGTAAAAACAACCTTACAAGAACACTGCAATAATCAAAAAGCCATTAGAAACTCAAACAAAAAATCAGTGTTGAGGTTAAATTTAAAAGAAATCCAATCACTTGAAAAGTATGGACATACAGTAGTTTAAGCACTTTAACTGTGTATCTTAAACTTAACATTTAGTCAGAATTTCCCATTATGTAAAATATTAACTCGTTAATCATAAATTGTAACCAGCCATAGAAGAGACCCACAGAAGAAAATGTTTCATAAAAGCTGTATGAAAGCTATAGTGTGCTGTTGTGACATCTTACATTTGTAGACAAAACCAAGTTAGCAGAGGTTTAAAGTGTAATATTGAAAATGTGCACTACAGAGGACAGGCTTTGTAATTTGCTTCATCACAACTCTAACTTCATTTAATCCAGTGCTTTTATCTATCTATATAAATATATATGAATGAACTGGGCCTAATAAGTGTGCATATGTTAGGTACATTAACTCTAAGCACAAGGATGCCTGTACGTGGAACATAGCATCTTAATCAAGAGAAGGGAATAATTGCCTTCAATTTACTATTTGTCTAGCTACGAATTTGTAAAGTACATTTTTTTCTGTTGACAGCATATGGCTGCAAAGGAAGCAGAGGTCAGCATAACAAGTGCATGATTAAAACTAAGTCATTCCATGTTAGCAGGGCATTTGTATGGAGTTAAGAGAATATGAGTACCTTAGTTGTAAATTTTCATACTTTCAAATGGTAGAGGTTTCTCTGAAGTTTTATTATAACTCTGAATTTCTAATTATTCCTTAATTACAACATTTTTGTAGTTTTTACTCTAAAGTTACTCATATACACTTTCTACCTTCACTCCAGCTTACAATTTTTATATTTAAACTTCCATATATTTCACTATTCCCCCCACAATTTCTCTTTTCTGTATTTACCCCCTCTAACCTCTCGCTTTCTCTTTGATAAGTAACCTCTGAGGTTCAAGAAAAAGTAAATATTTTCTTCCACTACATATTTCTGTAAAATAAAATTATCACTAAATGAATCAAGGATTTTTACTCCAATTACCATATAATAATTATCTTGCACAAACTACATCCACATAAAGAAGCATCAACATGTTCTTAGATGAGCTGACCTCAGATACATCAATCTACTAAGTATAGCCAATTATAACTGTTTTCAAATTCTGATCACTCCACAAAAAAGTGAAAATAACTAAGTCAGAAACAGACTGCTATTAAAAATAATTTTTGAAAGCATATGTATTAAGAATGGTCCCTCAACTTCCTTTAATAGTAGATGTCAGTTCAAAGGTCAAAAGGCGACAGCTGTAGCCTTAGGGTACGTCTATACTACCCGCCTGATTCGGCGGGTAGTAATCGATCTTCTGGGATCGATTTATCGCATCTCGTCTAGATGTGATAAATCGATCCCGGAAGTGATCGCCGTCGACACCAGTACTCCTGCTCTGCGCGAGGAGTAAGCGGAGTCGATGGGGGAGCCTACCTGCCACGTGTGGACCCGCGGTAAGTGCTGTTTAGTTCGAACTAGGATACTTCGACTTCAGCAACGTTATTCATGTAGCTGAAGTTGCGTATCTTAGTTCGAACCAGGGGGTTAGTGTGGACCAGCCCTTAGATATCAGAGTCCATATCTGCTCCTTTTGCTGTCGGTTCTCTCAACACATGCACAGATCCCTTTTCTATTAACTGATGTAGTGTTTTATAGCCATGAATTCTCATGGTCTTCCTCCTCCAATACAAATCTTCCTCCTTGCTGGTACAGAGAATAAAATTACATGACCTACCCCACATTCAATTTTGGATGATAAATGTTTACACAAAGAGACCCACACCTAGAGATCATTAATGAGCAAGTCTCTCCTCAGATTGCTTAGTTCCCAGATTCTTCTTGTCTACCTGTTAGGGATGTTACATCCTCAGTGTTACATCTTGGAAGAAAATTTTGTTGTTCAGTTCAGTCTGTCCCATTCAAGGATAAACAGAAACTAGACATTCCATGCACTCTTGATTCCCCTACACAGAGTGTTGAAAGATATTGAAATGAACTGGATTTATTTGTTGCACAAGTTTTGTAAAACATAATGCTTCCAATTTTCAGCTATCACTATCCAAGCAGAAGCAATTGTGAAATTGCTTAACACATTACTCCAAATCTAACACCAGTACAAATTCTTTATCACACTGATTTACAGCAGTAACATGTCAGTGTACAGTAAAAATACCATACTATTACTGTACTAACGTGCTACCTAGAAATAAAAAATATATATAAAAAAATAATAATAATCTACACTTTTGTAGCTTCTTGCATTAGAAGACTTAATGCTTCAAAAACTTTAAGGAAGCCTCCTAACACCCCATGCAAGGGAGGAATTAAATTTACTTTTATTACAAATTATGGAAAATCTCTATTGCAGTAGGGCCTGGACCCGGCTGGCCTCTACACACTATTATATGCAAGACATAAAAACATATCAGAAACGTCAGTCTTATAAGTGGGGTAAACTGAGGCACTGTGCTAGGAAATGCTTTACCCAAAGTCAAACAGCAAGCTGGGGGCAGAAACAGCAACAGAATCCAGGAGTCCTAAATCTAGGTTACTTCTTCTAAACATTAGTGACTACTGCTTTCCCTATTCAGGGCATACTTTTACCGCACAAAAGCCCCTCAGATTATGCTAGTAAAAGCCAATAGAAGAGAAGTTTACACCCAATCAACTGTGCAAAGCCAGACTCCTTAGGTCTGCATTTAACTTAAATCCAAAACACTCTCTCAAAAAGCGCGGTCACCGCCTCATTTCAACCCCCCAAACCCGGGGGCCCCCGGAGTTTCGGCTCTTTCGCTCTCTCTCGTCGGCCACACAGCAGCACTGCGGCTAGTGCTCGCCCGGCTCTGACACTCACATGACACCCGAGATGAGCCGAGCACGGGGCGGCCGCCTTCACCCACCCCGTGCCCTGTACAGCTTGGCAATACAACGAGAGGTCGCTCGCCTGGGAAGCGCCCTGCACGTTAGGGCGGGCAGAAGTCAGGGCGGCTGGGGCATCCCGGTGCCCGGCCTGGGCGGGCGGTTCTGCAGCTGGTCCCGGCTGGCTCCGAGGCGCGCGCTCGGACAGGGGGTGCGGCCCCGACCCGGGGCGTGCTGCAGGGACTCGCGGGGCTGCCCGGTAGCGCCGCACAGCCCGCAGCGAGGCTCTGCAAGCCCCGGGCACTAGGGCAGGGGCGATGCCGCCATCGCCGCTCCCCCGCCCGCGTTACCTGCGGCCCCGCTGGGTGCAGCCAGCAGCGCATCGGGGACGCGGCTCAGCCCGGCACCGGCTGCTGACAGCTGGGCCGCCGCCGCCTATTTATGGCCGTGGGCGAGCGGCTGCCGGCGCATTCCGGGCAGGGGCCGCTGCTCCGCCCGGGGCCGGACACCGGGCCGGTCCGAACCGGTTGGAACTAAGGAGGAAGGCGGAGGCGGGCAGTAGGGGCGCTGCAGCCGCCGCCGCCGCCCGCCCGCCCAGGGGCACGGAGAGCGGCCGGCGGGAGAGCTCAGAGCCCTGTGCGGGGCTGAGCTCCCCGGAGGGGTGCGCCCGCCCTTAGCGCGCCTCAACTGCTCCCTGCCCCCCGTGTCACTTAGCCCCCTCCTGGTGTCCCTCTGCCCCAGGGCCAGCCCACAACATTTTGGCACCTGAGACGGGGAGGTCAAATGATGCCCCCCTCCCCCCTCGCTTGGGCCAAAACTTTGAAAGGTCTCAATTTTGCCTTCTTCCTCAGTAGCGTAGCCGGTGGGGAGCGTGGGGAGCGGCTGCTCCCCCTGTGAGGAGAAGCGGCGCTAAGGCGCCCCCTGAGCCCCGCTGCGGGAGCCAGGCTTGCCCTTTAAAGTGCCCCCCCCAGCCCCGCTGCCGGACCCGGGCGGGGGGGGGCGCTTTAAAAGGCCGGCAGCTCCTGCCGCTGCAGGGAGCTGCGGGCCTTTTAAAGTGCCCCCCGCAGCCCCGCTGCTGGAGCCGTGCTCGGGCGGGGATTTAAAAGGCCCGGGGGCTCCGCAGCCGCTGGAGTCCCGGGCCCTTTAAAGTGCCGCCGGGGTGAGTACAGGGGGAGCGGGGAGGCGCCTTTTTATAGCACAGCTCCCCCTGTGCTCTAAACCTGGCTACGCCACTGTTCTTCCTGTTCTCTTCCTCTCATGGTACTGCTCTGCTACCTACCCCAATAAAGGAGAACTAACAACTTAAAATGCCTTGTTCAAAATTGTTAAGTAACACTTAACTTTCAACCGCCTGAACAGCAAATGTAACTCTTCTCTGCATAGTAAACACTGGTATTATCATCTGTTTGAATAATCAAAGTGGTGCTTTCCATGCCTTCTTGGTTGCAAAGATTTGAACTGCTTCTTGAAGGTCCACAGTCTGGGCCAGCTCATGCTCTATTGAGATGGTTGCAAGGCCGACCAGCCTCTCGTGTCATTGTGGAGCGTAGATGTGTTTTTATTAACTTCAGCTTGGAGAAGCTGCGTTCTCCACTGGCAGCTGTTACAGAAAGTGTTAGAAGTATACGCAGAGCAACAAAAGCATTTGGAAAGAGGGTGATCATCTTATTTGTGCACATATATTCCAGAACAGCCTTTGGAGTTGATCCTGCTGAAATGCATCTTGAAAGGGCTTTCAGTTCATCACCTAAATCACTTGCATCAATATCGTGCATGTCATCATGTGTCAACACTGTCTCTAGTGCCCTGCATTGCTGGTGTAGATCTTCTTCAGGTATAGTGAGGAGTTTTGGAATATCACACAACATCCCAAATATACTGCTGTGTTCCTTCAGCTGCATGAAACGTTCTTCAACTGACTGTACTGCACAATCTAGCACCTGGTTAAAGAATTCAACTTTGAATTGTTGTTTGGGGTCTCTTATGGGATTATCCCGTGCCTCGTAATCAAAATGTCTTCTTCTTCGGTGACTTGTATTCTTGAATGGGTGGGGAAATGACTTCAGTGTGAAGTTCCTCTGCCAACTTCTATGCACTCTTCAGAATGTTTTGAAATCCCTCATCTGACCGGTAAGACTGTAGGTATGATTTTGCTTTTTCCAGTTGTTCCATTGCTCTAGATGTATCAAGGTCAACACCTAGGAGTCTCTTGCTTACAACATTTATTTCAAACATTATGTCATGCCACAACACTAAGCCACACAGAAATTTGAAGTTATGTATGAAGTTTCTGGTGATTCTATTTCCTTCTGCCACTGTTCTCCCAAGAATAGTTCCTGTCATAGCATTATCCTCCATAATGGCAACTATGGCATCATCTATTTTCCCAATTTGGTGTTTGATAGGCTTTATCGCCTCCACTCAACTTTCCCATCATGTGGCACTCAGTGGTTTCAGTGTCAGAGAGGATGTTCCCAGATGTTGCTTCAAAATTTGCCATTGATGAGTTGATGCAGAGAAAAATACATAGATGCTTTGAATTACATTAAAAAATTCAGCAGCCTCAGTAGAAGCTGATGCTGCATCACTGACCACCAAGTTCAATGAATGAGAACTGCATGGGACAAAAAAAGCTCGAGGGTTTAACTCTCGGATCCGTGTCTGCACTCTTCTGTTCTTCCCTCTCATGTCGGCACCATTATTGTAGCCTTGACCTCTCATGTCAGCTATTGCAATTCCCGTATCTTCCAGCTTTTTAAGAAGCACATTTGTCATACCAGCTCCTGTAGTATCATCAATGTCAATACATTCTAGAAAATGCTCTCTGACAGTCCCCATTGCAGGGACATTTTCACTAAGTTCTGTTGTTGTTACAAAACGCACCATTAAAGTTATTTGTTCTATATGGCTGATGTCAGGTGTGCAGTCCAGACTAATATCTTGCTGACTTCAGATCTGCCACAATCTTCTGTTTGACTTTTGTTGCCATTAACTGTATGAATTGTTTTTCCAAGGTAATGATGTGTGTAGCTTTCTTGGGTGGTGACTCTTAGATGCTCCTGGAGTACAGCATCAAACTCAGCCATCAGCTCCACAATTTTAAGCAAGTTTCCATTGTTTGGCTCATACAGCTGATCTGAAGTGCCACGCAGTGCTAGGTTTTGGGTAGCAAGCATTCTCACAATGGCAATGAGCCTTTTCAGAACATTTTGCCAGTAAAGAGACTCTGATGCAATCTTCTCAATGCTGATCATCTATGGTGGCCTTTAACCTAAGTCTCATCTCAAGTTCTTTCCACCTATGGATTGCTCTCTGGTGATTTGCTGCCTTCTCATGGCATGCCAGATTTCTAGCCAGATTTTTTCCAGTCCTTTGTTCCTATAGAACCCAATGTGGCTGGAACATTAGACTGGAAGAGTTTGCAACAAAAACAGTATGCAGCATTCTGAGTTTTTGAGTACATAAGCCATGGCCCCTCCACTTTGTCACCATTGGGGATTTCACACCAGTAATGTGTTGGATGGAAACTTCTGTTTTCATTGTCTTTGGGGAACATGAAGTTTTTCACTTGCTGTGGCCCATGCAGTACAAGGAAGTCCCTCAGGCTACTGCTCAAGTGGGTCCACAGTCCTGGATCATCTAGACTTAAGGAACAAAACTCAGCAGCAGCTGTTCCTTGCACCTCCACCACACTCTTCTCTGATCTACACTTTTCTTCAGGAATGTGCATGGTTACATCCATTTGAGATGGAGATATGGATGCTGCAGTAGCTGCCAGGTCACCTGCACTCTAACTGGAAGATCAGGCATCTCCTCACCACTCACATCCTCACTGGGGCTGGAAGGCTCACCGTGAACATTTGTGTCTATGTATCTCAGGAGAGCTCCTTCCTGCTTAGATAGAAAAGCTTCCTTTGCTTTCTCTCTTTTTCTGAATGCTGCCCCAGAGGGGCGTTTTCTTCTTTCACTCATGACTGCTGTTCTGTGCCAGCTATAGCGGCTCTCAACACTCAATTGAAGGGGACAAATAAGCAGGCTGGTAGCATAGCCTGAGTGAGGGAAGATATCAGCGTCTTAAAGGCCTAACTCAGAGGTGGGCAAACTATGGCCGCGGGCCACATCCAGCCCGCAGGACCCTCCTGCCCAGCCCATGAGAGCCTCTGGCCCCGGGAGGCTACCTCCAGCCCCTCCCCTGCTGTCCCCCCTTCCCCCACAGCCTCAACATGCCCCGCCGCCGGCACAGTGCTCTGGGTGGTGGGGCTGGGAGCTCCTGGGGCAGCACAGCTGCAGAGCCCAGCTTGACACGGTGCTCTGTGCTGTGGTGGTGGCGTGGCCCGGCTCCAGCCAGGCAGTGCGGCTGTAGCGTCACCAGCCATCGGTGCTCCAGGCAGAGCAGTAAAGGGGGGGCGGTTGGATAGAGGGCAGGGGAGTTCGGGGTGGTGGTCAGGGGGCGAGGGTGTGAATAGGGGTCGGGTCGGTCAGAGGGCGGGGAACAGGGGGGTTGAAATGGGGCACGTGTCCCGGGGGGGGCAGGAGGAAGGAGGAGGGTTGGATGGGGCGACAGCGGACAATCAGGGGCAGGGGTTCCGGGTCGGTCAGGGGACAGGGAGAAGGGGTGGTTGGATGGAGCGGGGGTCCCGGGGGGGCCGTCAGGAATGAGAGGAGGGATTGGATGGGGTGGCAGGGGGCAGTCAGGGGCAGGGGTCCCAGGGGCAGTCAGGGGACAGGGAGTGGGAGGGGTGTGGGGATGGGGAAAGGATCCCAGAGGGGCCATCGGGTAACAGGGGTGTTGGATGGGGCAAGAGTCCCAGAGGGGGAAGATAGGAGGTGGGGACCAGGCCATGACTCCCTCCCCTAACCGGCCCTCCATACAATTTCCGAAACCCGATGCAGCCCTCAGGCCAAAAAGTTTGCCCACCCCTGGCCTAACTGGCTCCTACTACTTCAGTTGACTGCCTGTTCTCCTCAAGTGGGTTCAGGGAAGCACCAGGAAACAGGAAGCTCCCTGAGAAGCTGGTGTTAATTAGTCCAGGCTCCTGGGAGTGCTAGAGAGGTACATAAGAGGCTCCTCCTCCTTTCTTTCCCTGCAGCTCCTGCTGCTTTCCGTTATTCCCTCACCTTTTCTCCTGCCTGCCTGTGTCATGTCTCTTGTGCCTTCCTTCCTCCAGCACAGCACTCTACCATCTAGAGCAGAGAGAATACATATGCACCAGCAACAGACACAATTTTCTACACTCTGGGTCCTAATGGCGCCCCTTCCCCACTCCTCCCCCCCAGTCTGGCACCTGAGGCGGCCACCTCAGTTCACCTCATGGTAAGGCCAGTCCTGGTCATACCCTCTCCAATCCCTTGAGGAAATGCACAGACATGGGATTTGAGAACACCAAGCATCCAGATTCCCCTGGATGGAAAGATGAGATAGCCGCCAGGTGTACTCTGATGGATGAAAGTGATAGGTCTTGTTGCTTGAGGTGAAGCAGGTAGTCCAGAAGAACTGGGATAGATTCCTGGAGCGGTAACAAACATCTCGGTTCACACCAGCAGGAGAACCTTTTCCACTTGGCCAAGTAAGTTGACCTAGTGGAAGGTTTCCTGCTGCCAAAAAGTATTTGTCTCACTGGTTAAGAGCACTGGCTCTCCACTGAGTTTAGCCATGGAGCTTCCAAGCCATGAGGTGCAGGGACTGTAGGTTCGGGTGGAGGAGGCGCCTGTAGTCCTGAGTGATCAAGTCCAGATACGGGGTAGGGCTATTGGGGCCTCTACTGATAGTTTGAGGAATGTGTACCAATGCTGACGTGGCCATGACGGGGCAAGCAGGATCACCATTGCTCTGGCCCGGCGTATCTTGAGCAGGACCCAGTGGATCAGCGGGATTGGAGGGAAGGCATACTTCAGGCCCTCGCCCCACTGCATTAAGATCGTGTCGGAGATGGAGCCCAGGCTGTGGTTTTGAAATGAAACTGTTGGTTGTCCTTGGTGGCAAATAGATCGACTTGGGGATAACCCCACTTTTGGAAAATTGACTACAGGACACCTGATCGGACCAACCACTCGTGAGCTTGGTAGGACCTGCTGAGGTGATCGGCCAGCTCATTCCTCACCCCGGGGAGGTAGGATGCTTCCAGCTGTATGGACCGGGCTATACAGAAGTCCCAGAGGAGAAGAGCCTCATGGGAGAGGGGTGAGGAGCGAGCTCCGCCCTGTTTGTTTATGTAGAACATGGCAGTGGTGTTGTCTGTCAAGACTGTCACGCTGTGACCTTGCAAAGTGGCGTGAAAGATTTGACAGGCCAGACAAACCGCTCTGAACTCCTTCAGGTTGATATGGAGGGGTATCTCGTCCTGTGACCACAGACCTTGTGTTCTCAGATCCCCTAGGTGTGCACCCCAACCCAGATATGACATGTCCGTTACTAGCATCAGTGAAGGTTGGGTTGCGGCGAAGGGGACTCCCGCACAGACTACTGGTTGGTCCAGCCACCAACACAGAGACTCTCGGACTTGTCCAGGTACCGTTACTATCATGTCCAGGCTGTCTTGTGCCGGGAGGTAACATGATGTGAGTCACGCTTGTAGGGGCCTGAGCCTCAGTCTGGCATGCTTGACTACATAAGTACAGGCTGCCATATATCCTATTAACTTCAGGCAACCCGACGGTTGTGGTGGGGTATGCAATATCATCTTGACAATTTGTTCTATGGCCTGAAACCTCGGTTCTCGGAGGCTCACCTTTGCTTGTACTGAGTCCAGGACCGCCCCATTAATTCTATCCTTTGGGTCGGTATGAGTGACAACTTGCTTATGTTGTGAAGCAGTCCCACTCTGTGAAAGGTGTCCCTGACCACTGTAATGTGGGATTGCATCTGTTCTTTGGAGCATCCTGTCAGCAGCCAATCATTGAGGTTCAGGTACACTCGAAATGGTCTTTTGTGCAAAAAAAGCCGCCACCACTGCCATGAACTTGGTGAACACGCAGGGGGCTGTGGAAAGGCCGAACGGGAGCACCATGAACTGGTAATGCTTACAGTTTATCACATACCATAGGAAGTGTCTGTGTGCCGAATGGATGGCAACATGGAAATAGGCATCCTTCATGTCGAGGGCAGCGTACTAATCTCCTGGATCCAGTGACGGGATGATAGTGCTTAGGGAGACCATGCGGAACCTGAGCTTGACCATAAATTTGTTGAGTCCTCAAAGGTCTAGAATGGGTCGTAGATCCCCCTTTGCCTTGGGGATTAGGAAATAACAGGAGTAAAATCCCTTTCCCCTTAGCTCCTGGGGAACCTCCTCCACTGCCCCTATATCGATGAGCGATCACACCTCTTGCATACATAGGCGCCGACTCGGTGGGTGCTCCGGGGCTGGAGCACCCAGGGGGAAAAATTGGTGGGTGCTCAGCACCCACCGGCAGCTCCCCGCCAACACCAGGGCCCACGCCCAGCTCCCTGCCAGCCCCGGGGACTGCGCCTAGCTTACCGCAGCACTGGGCAATGTTGCGGGGTCCCGCCCCTGACCCCGGGTGACGTTGCGTTGGCATCGGGGGCGGGGCCCCGCGACGTCACCCGGCGTCGGGGGCGGGGCCCTGCGACATCACCCGGCGTCGGGGGCGGGGCCCGGAGTGACGCCAGGTGACGGCACCCACGGGCGCCGCCAGAAGTCAGCTCCTGTGCTTGCATAAGGAGTTGCTCATGAGAGGGGTCCCTGAAGAGGGACGGGGAAAGGGGGTGGGAGGGAGGGAAGGAAGGAAGGAGGAGGAGAACTGGAGGGAGTATCCCACCTGTACCATACGTAGGACCCAGCGGTCCAATGTTATATGGGACCAAGCACGGTAGAAGTGGGATAGCTGGTTTAAAAACTGTGGGGAGGGATCCTGGGACTGGATTGGTAGGCTGTCCTTGTGTGTGCCTTCAAAACCCTTGCTTGTTTCCTGGCTGGGGCTTATTTGGGCCTTGGTTAGATGCGTTGTTCGACGGTCTGCATCTATTATTTCTGCCTCATCTGCAGTAGGAGTCTTGTCTAGGGCGAGATTGGTATTGCCTCTGCTGTGGAGGTGGAGGCCTGAAGGGCTTTCTCTGGGCTGCTGGTGTATGCAGCCCCAGGGATTTCATTGTAGCCCTGGAATCCTTGAGGCTATGCAACCTAGATTCGGTTTGCTCCAAAAAGAGGCCAGAGCCTTCGAAGGGGAGGTCTTGCAAAGTATTTTGGACCTTGGGAGGGAGGCCTAATGCCTGTAGCCATGCTGAATGCCTCATAACCACTCCTGATTATATGGTTCTGGCCGCAAAGTCAGCCGAATCGAGGGAGGCTTGCAGAGATGTTTTGCTTACTGATTTTCCTTCCTCAATTAGCGCAGAAAACTTCGCATGCGAATCCTGGGGCAGGCGATCCTTAAACTTGGACATAACATTCCAAGAGTTGAATTTGTGTCTGTTAAGGATGGCCTGTTGGTTGGATATCCTGAGTTGCAGGCCTCCCGATGAGTAGACCTTCCTGCCAAAGAGGTCCAATCGTTTGGATTTTGGTGCCAAGGCCTGCTGACCCTGGCATTCTTTTTCATTTACAGCTGACGTTACCAGGGTGGAGGGTGGGAGAACAAGAATTCATAGCCCTAAGTATTTTCTCTCCACTCCCCTAGCCGTTGGGGTAATAGAAGCCGGGGCCAGATTGTCTTAGACGTATTCTGGATAGTCTTGATCAGTGGCAGTGCTACCCATGAGGGACCTTCTGGAGCCAGGATATCATCCGTCGGATCCTCAGGCTCGATGGCCTCTTCTGCCTGAAGGCTCATATTAAGGGCAATTCGGCAGAGAAGTTCTTGATGGGCCCTATGGTCGATAGGTGGGGGTCCTGATACAGATGTACCCGCCGCTGCTTCATCTGGGAAGGACGAGGACGTGTGCTGCGGCTGGTTGCCATCGTCCTTACCTTCTTGTAGTCCCCCATAGTCCTGGGCCATGTTGGGGCCTGTCAAGGCTGTTGCTTCTTGAGAGGTCTTGGAGTCGTGCCTCTAGGTAATGATGTGGACAACCTCGGTTGGATGCTCTGGGGGATCTGAGGTTGGTCTAGAGAGTGTGGCTTCTCTTGCCCTCGAGGTGTGCTTATATGGAGACCTTGAGTGGCGTCGCGTTGAGTGCACTGATCTAGAGGTTCTAGAAAATGTGCCCTGCTGTTGGTGATAGGCCCATGGGGTCCAAAAGGGGCATTGCGGCTGCCAGGCTGTGTGGGACTCTCTGCTGGTCTTAGTCCGGTGCCTGCTATAACTCAAGTGACCTGAGTCGGCTTCAGAGTCTGAGGAGGCTGAAGGGGAGGACCGATGATCCTTGTGCCACTGTGGGGGGCCGAGAGGTGTGGGCCGGGGACCAGCGCCAAGAGGATCGGGATAATGAGCAGTACTGGCTATCACGAGACCTGGATCGCCCAATCACATATGGTGCTGGGGAAGTGGCTGCCACCGTGCTTCAGTGCCGAGTGACCGAGGGCGATGTGGAGCGGGGCCGGGTCCTCGGTAGGACTGCCGAGCGCGCTTCTTCATCCCGTGCTGTAACCTCATGAAGGGTTGTCGGTGCTGGAGAGTGGCGCTGCGGCGAGCTCGAATGGGAGCAGTGCCATGAGTGGTGCCAGATCGGTGACCTCGAGCAGCATACCATTGCCGGTTTCCCTCTGGACGGCACCCGTCTGGGCGATGCCAGCGGCTTCTCCCTACATGGAAGGGCATGGGGTGCTGACAGTTCGATGAGGCCCTTTGCAGCCTCAAATGTGTCAGGCATGGAGAGGGGTTCCAAAACCTCCTCTAGACACTGATCAATGCTGAAGTCACTGGGCACTGGACTCAATGGTGCCTGCAGTGCCGGCTCCTGATGGGAACCAGAGTCCTGTCTCTGAGTGGTAGGAGCCTCTCTGAGTGTCTTGGTCACTCTTTGAGGGGAGCGTCCTCTTTCCCCTTTCTTATGGTGCTTGGCTGGTGCCGGGGAGCTTGAGCAGTTCCAGGGCTGGTTGGCTCATCTTGGTGCCGGTGATTTACAGTGCCTGGTACCTGGCGGTCTGGGGCTGCTGGTTGTAACGCGGCCTACATGAGCAGCTGCTTAAGACAAAAGTCTCTTTCTTTCTTAGGGTATGTCTACACTACGAGAGTAGTTTGATTTTAGTTAAACCGAACTTGTGAAACCGATATTACAAAGTCGAACGTGTGAATCCACACCAAGGACATCAATTCGACTTTGAGAGTCCACAGTAACTGGGCAAGCGTCGACATTGCAAGCGGTGCACTGTGGGTAGCTATCCCACAGTTCCCGCTGCCCATTGGAATTCTGGGTCGAGCCCCCAATGCCTGATGGGGCAAAAAATGTGTTGAGGGTGGTTTTGGGTAAATGTCATCATTCAACCCTCACTCCCGCCCTCCCTCCGTGAAAGCGGCAGCGGGCAATCAGTTCACGCCCTTTTCTGGTGATTGACAGCGCAGACGCCTCAGGACCGCGAGCATGGAGCCCTCTGCGATCATCGCTGCTGTTCTGTCCATTGTCAACACCTCACGCCTTATCGTCCACCTTTTCCAGAGACAGATGCTGATAAATCGGGCGAGTAGGCAACGGAAGCGCCGTGAGGACATTAACTCTGAGAGGGGCACACAACTGTCACAAACCACAGGACCCTGGTCCCTGGACATCATGATGGCAATGGGTCATGTTGATGCTGTGGAACGGCGATTCTGGGCAAGGGAAACAAGCACTGACTGGTGGGACCGCATAGTGCTGCAGGTCTGGGATGAATCACAGTGGCTGCGAAACTTTCGGATGCGTAAGGGCACTTTCCTTGAACTTTGTGAGTTGCTGTCCCCTGCCCTGAAGCGCCAGGACACCCGGATGCGAGCAGCCCTGACTATCCAGAAGCGAGTGGCCATAGCCCTCTGGAAGCTTGCAACGCCTGACAGCTACCAGTCAGTCGCGAATCAATTCGGAGTGGGCAAATCTACCGTGGGGGTTGCTATGATGCAAGTAGCCAATACTATTGTTGACCTGCTGCTCTCAAAGGTAGTGACCCTGGGAAACGTGTAGGTGATCATAGATGGCTTCGTTGCGATGGGATTCCCAAACTGCGGTGGGGCTATTGATAGAACTCACATCCCTATCCTGGGACCGGACCACCAGGGCAGTCAGTACATTAACCGAAAGGGCTACTTTTCTATGGTGCTGCAAGCACTGGTGGACCATAAAGGGCGTTTTACCAATATCAACGTCGGATGGCCGGGCAAGGTTCATGACGCTCGTGTTTTCAGAACTCTGGTCTGTTTAGACGGCTGCAGGAAGGTATTTACTTCCCGGACCACAAAATAACTGTTGGGGATGTGGAGATGCCTATAGTGATCCTCGGGGACCCAGCCTACCCGCTAATGCCCTGGCTCATGAAGCCCTACACAGGTGCCCTGGACACTGAAAAGGAGCTCTTCAACTATCGTCTGAGCAAGTGCAGAATGGTGGTGGAGTGTGCTTTTGGCCGTCTCAAGGGGAGATGGAGAAGCTTATTGACTCGCTCTGATCTCAGCCAAACCAATATCCCCATTGTTATTGCAGCCTGCTGTGTGCTCCACAATCTCTGTGAGAGCAAGGGGGAGACATTTATGGCAGGGTGGGAGGTTGAGGCAAATCGCCTGGCTGCTGATTATGCGCAGCCAGACACCTGGGCGATTAGAAGAGCCCAGCGGGACATGCTGCACATCCAGGAAGCTTTGAAAGCTAGCTTCCAGAGCGAGCAGGGTAACCTGTGACTATTACCTTTGTGTAAGCAGAACCTGAACCTGCCTATGTTTATTTACCCAGTTAATGTTGCCTATCCTCTCCAATTTCCAAAACCCTTCCCCACCTTCCTACACTGCTTTAAAAATAAAATAAAAGTAACTTTGTTCATTAAAACCGTCTTCTTTATTAAGGATTTCTCAGTAAAGGGTTGAAACTGGGACACATACTGCGGTTGGGGAGCGGGTGGACTGATGGAAAGGACGCTTCCAAACTCGGGGAATGAGAGGCTCCTGCTCCTAGAGCAGTCCGCAGTGGTGGACTGCTTGTTTAAACGGAGTCTGCCACCCCTCCTTTTTGGAACGCTGTGATGGGGGGGCCTGTGTGACTTTGTGGCCGGGGATGGCGGTTACAGATCCCCTGCTGCGTGGCTCTGTCAAGCGGGCTACTGACCGCTGCAAAAGATCTGTAACCTTCTTCCCCAACCAGAAACCCACAGAGCCCGCCCCCCGCCACAGAACATGAAAACCACCTCCCAGAATGACCATGGTGCCTAGTGAATGCAATGTGAGTGTGACATTCTGTTGAACCTGTCCCCCTGTCTGTACCCTGGTACAGGCGCCTATCATCTCCAATTACCAACCCCCTTCCCCCCCCCTTCAAACACACCGTCCTTTAAAAGGAAATCAATGAAACAGTACTTTACAGAACAGCAATTTTTATTAAGCAGAGTTATGGGATGAAACTTGGACGGGAGCTAGGGTGGCGTGCGTTTGGAGGGAAGGAAAGGATCCATCAAATCTTGGGGAATGATAGCCTTCTGCTACTTGAGAAGTCAGCAGGGGTGGACTGATTGTTTCCATGGCCCCTGCCGCCCCTCGTTCTTGTGACTTTGGGAGGGGGGGGGGAAATTGGACTTTGTGGTGGGGGAGGGCGGTAAGAAATCACAGAGCGGAGCTCTTTCGTCCTGCCTCCGGTCCTGCAGAACACCTACAAGGCGCCGGAGCGTGTCCGTTTGCTCCCTCATTATGCCAAGCAGCGTTTGAGTCGCCTGCTGGTCTTCCTGGCGCCACCTGTCCTCCCGTTAGCTGTATGATCGCTGGTACTGCGACATGTTCTCCCTCCACTGGGTCTGCTGTGCCGCCTCGGCTCGGGAACAGGACATAAGTTCTGAGAACATCTCGTCCCGTGTCCTTTTCTTTCGCCGCCTGATCTGCGCCAGCCTCTGGGAGGGGGATGCACGGGTACTGCGGGAGATGCTCGCAGCTGTGGGATGGGAGAAAGGGAGTGAATGCCTCACAAAAGATACATTTCCTGAACAATGACTACACTCTTTCCCTGGGAACAAGACCATGCACACTACCTATTACATGTGCACTCAATACAAGGTCGAATATTTTGTCTTTATATTGAGTGCCTGGGGTCTTGGTGTACAGATCACACAAGCGGGGCTGGACACCGGAATTCTGCTATCTGGAGACCATGGTAAGCCGTAGACTTTTGCCTGCTGAGAGCTTACTTCACAGCAGCGTACTACTACCATGTTCCAAGCACAGCTCCTAGCGGTGGCCAGTTCCTGCTGCCGGCAAACCGCTCAGTTTCAACAGTTCACCTCCCTGCCCCTCCCCTCCCCCCCGCCCCGTGGCTGGTCCCGGGAAAGGTCCCTGCCTGCGAACCGCTCAGTTTCAACGGTTCGCCTCCCCACCCCCACCGCGTGGCTGGAAACCGCTGGGTAAAATTATTTAAAGGAACTGGCAACCAGTCCCCATACTAAAATTCCCCTAATTCAAAGCAGGGCACCATGACTGATATCACTCTGATGAGGATTATGGAGACACAGAAAGACCGTATGCTATGTGAATGCCAGCAAACACCGGGGCCATATGCCGCCATGCTTTGCAAGGCAATGATACCGGAGTACCTGCTACTAGCCTGGCGCGGAAAAGTTTCCTACCATGGAAGAGACAATAAGGCCGCTCTACCCGGGAACCTGATGCAAAGGCTTTCACAGTACCTCCAGGAGAGCTTCGTGGAGATCTCCGAGGAGGATTTCTCCTCTATCCCCAGACATATTGACAGACTTTTCAAGTAGCTGCACTGGAAACGACTCAAAACTAAAGCGCTTAGGGCAAACTAAGCAATAAAAACCCATTCCTAACATACCATGCCTATTCTATTCAAAATAAATGTTTAAAACACTGACCTGCTGATCCTTTCCTTGATTCAGGGTCCGGGTTACCATCTTGGGAGGATTGGTAGGGGATCTCAGTCAGGGTGATGAAGAGATCCTGGCTGTCGGGGAAATCAGCGTTGAAAGCGCTGTTGACTGCCTCGTCCTCCTTATCTCCTTCCTCATCTTCACCGTCCGCAAATACCTCCGACGACGTGGCCGTAGATAAGACCCCATTGTCGGAGTCCACGGACACTGGTGGGGTAGTGGTGGCAGCACCACCGAGCATTGCATGCAGTGCCTCGTAGAAGAGGCATGTTTGGGGCTGGGCTCCGGAGTGTCTGTTTGACTCTTTGGTCTTCTGGTACGCTTGTCGCAGCTCCTTGATTTTCATGCGGCACTGCGTTGCATCCCGGCTGTATCCTCTCTCCGTCATGGCTTTAGAGATCTTCTTGTAGATCTTCGCATTCTGTTTTTTCGATCGCAGCTCTGAAAGTACGGACTCATCGCCCCACACAGCGATCAGATCCAAGACTTCCCGATCAGTCCATGCTGGGGCCCTCTTTCTATTCTGCGATTGCATAGTCACCTCCGCTGGAGAGCTCTGCATCGTTGCCAGTGCTGCTGAGCTCGCTATGAAGTCCAAACAGGAAATGAGATTCAAACTGGCCAGACAGGAAAAGGAATTCAAATTTTCCCAGGCTTTTCCTATGTGGCTGGTCAGAGCCTCCGAGCTCGGACTGCTGTCCAGAGTGTCCACGGAGTGGTGCACTGTGGGATAGCTCCTGGAGCTATTAGCGTCAAATTCCATCCACAGTAACCTGAATTCGACATGGCCATGTCGAATTTAGCGCTACTCCCCTCGTCAGGGAGGAGTACAGAAATCGAATTAAAGAGCCCTTTATGTCAAAATAAATAGCTTTGTAATGTGGACGGGTGCAGGGTTAAATCGAGTTAACACTGCTAAATTCGAAAAAAAGTCCTAGTGTAAACCAGGCCTTAGTGCGGGGCTTAAAGGCCTTGCAAAGTTTGCAGCGCTCAGCCTGCTGTGCCTCCCCCAGACACCTACGGCAGGAGTCATGGAGGTCCCTGTTGGGCATAGACTTGCGGCAGGTAACGCAAGTTTTAAATCCCTGGGCTTGCAGTATGCGCCGCAGCCCAAGGCTGGTGTCTGGAACTCTAGGGGACTCCTCTGTCGTCCCGACAGGAGCTGCTAAGGGAAAAAGTTTCCGACGTCCATGCACACGACGCACGCACATCTAATTGGAATGGACGTGAACAAGCACTCGAAGAAGAACTGAACTCTACAGCCCCCTTGCTGGCCTGTCGCTTTCTCTCTCTCTCCCCTTTCCACTTTCTTTTCTGTACACTTTTTTCACTTCTTGGACTGGTGACACTCTTCAGTCTGCAAGAAAGTGTTTCCTATAGACCTCCTCATGAATCTGTGTTCTTTAAACATCATCAGCACAGTTTTGTTGTGCCTCTCAGGCCATGTCTACAGTTGGGAATTTTCTCAAAATTTCTCAGAGCTCCTGTTCAGCTCCACTAATGTTAGCATTGTTGGGGGCCTAAATGCAGATTGGCAGCTAGTAGCCTCCTCTTTTTAATCACCATATCAATTTAAGCAAGATCGCATGCTTAAAGTACAAGTGGCAAACAATGGTCCATCAGCTGGTAGAGTTGAACTTATGTTAGCAAAGATATAAATACATTTTTTAGAAAACTTCCCTAATACTTTGGTTATAGCACTGGTGTGTTGTGACCACTGCTCATCATGGTGACTAGTACAGTTTCATTATTTCTCATGCTCACTCATCCATTTGTTCTAGTCACTTGTTGTCTACAGTCTTGGACTGTAAAATCTTCAGGGCAAGGGCCATCTCTTTGTGATATGTTAGCACAGGGGTAGCAGAATGCGGGAGGTGCAATGGAAGTTCGCACCCCCCTCAATGGAAATAGTGTGGGCGCTGATCGGTGTTTCCACCCCTATGCATGGTTCTTTAGTGAGTTGTTTTACAGGCTCAGGCTATGCCAGTGGTTCCCAAACTGAGGCTCGTGAATCCCTGGGGGTTCACGAAATGTTACAGGGGGTTCTTGGGAAAAAAATCCCTAATGGCGGACAGAGCTGGCCCTAGGAACTCCGGGCAGCACGGGGCCAGCAGCCCAGAACCGTGGGGACTTCCAAGAGCTAAGCAGATCAAAGCAAGCATATATATCATACTGAGGAGATTTTAACTTCAAGACTCCTTATATGAAATAGAAAGGGAGGTGGATATATTTTGCGGTTTTTAAAATTAAATATGCTGCTAGTGCTGTTTTTAAATTATTTTGAAGAACAAGTTTAAGCTTTGTTGTAACGTGCATGTTTGCCTGGACTGCTCAAGACCTGAATGCTTGTGTAGGAGGAACTCTTTGAGCTGGCTTCTTAAATACCTTCATGCTGTTTCACATCTGATACCCCTTGATGAAACATAGGAGCCAGAGGCGCCAGTACGGTGGGGCGACGAGGGTCACGTGCTGCCCCCGCGGTCCCTCCCCTTTGTTTCCAGAGGCCCCCACGAGCCCCCCCCCTTTTTGTCCCTGCACCCCTTTTTTCTGCTGGCGCCTCTGATAGGAGCCTTGTCTTATAACAGGCTTAATCAAAAGTGATACAAGCTACAAAAGTGAGATCTTGAAAGAGTGTTGTCATTTTCATAATGTAATAAAAATACTGTAATGATAAATAATTAATAAAGTGTATAATAAGCATGTCATAAAACATATTTTATATTTCCAAGATCACTGCTTTTATAATTTATGCTGAGGTAAGGGAGAAAAATCCCTGGAAATATTCATTTTTAGGAGGGGGTTCACAAGACTTGACATTTTAGTGAAAAGGGTTCATGGGTTGTTAAAGTTTGGGAACTGCTGGGCTAGGCAAAGCTCTGTGGCTGCTGGGGGTGGAGGAGAGAGCAGGATGCAGAGGGTCTGAGTGGCTTCCACAGTGTCTGGGATTGGGCAAAGGAGAGGTAGGAACTGGGGTGACTGGACCAGGGCCAGGAGTAGCTATGCCTGCAGAGAGAGACACAATCTGTCATGACTCTCATTCACAGCCTGGAGCTGGCTGCTACTCCTCCCCAGCTGAATCTCAGTATCTCCCTTTGCTCCCTGTGCAGAGCACCCACCCTGACTTTCCCTGAGATCTTGACTTCCTTATGCTGGCCCTGACTTGCCCTGCTCCCCATACTTTGTATTTTTAGGTTTTAGTATGCAGTTCCACGCTCCCATTCAAAGTGAGCATCCACGCCTCTGTTTATACAGTTTCTATAGTTCCTAGCACAACTGGGCTAGAGCCTCTAGGCACTACTATAAAAATAATAATAATTTACACAGAGGCTTAGAGAGAGGGAATTTCATTATTCCTTAGCCCTCAGAGCGGGACAGTTCTTACGTATTCCAACGAAGGTGTGCACCTCATGTTAATACTTGTAAGGGTTAGTGAACTTTTAAAGGCCTTTTTAGTTTAGATCAAGTTAAAGTACTTCACAGTGTCTTCAGCATTCAAATCTGCTGTAGATTGAGCAGCGTGACAAGGTGCGACTCACCACAGTAGCACTTCCTGCTGGTCATCTTGCAGATCAACTCCACAAGTTGGTACGCCAATGCTTGGTGGTTTCTCACTCGCTGTCACTTCTACTCCTGGACCCACAGCACTCCAAGGACTGGGGCGTCCTCTTCAGAACACAGCCCCCAGGCTGTGCCACACTCTGCACTTCCCCCTTCTGGGGAACATTACTGCAGTCCAGCGGTCCAGCCACTTCCTCAGTGGTGAGTGGGTCCCGGGCCCACCCAGTACTCCAGGTCCCAGGCCAGGAATCCTGTAAATAGCAGCCACATTCTGTGTCCCCTCCAACCTCTCAGTCTACTTCCCTGGGCCACTTCCCCAGGCCATGTACCCACAGCCCCAGTACCTTCTCCGCCCTTATCTCCAGGCCTCAGCATGCCAGTCTTAGCTGTCATGGCTCTGTCCAAGGTGCTAGCATTCTTCCTTCCGCAAGGCAGGCAACCAGTCCTCTCTCCTCAAGCTCCAGGGAGCAACTGAACCTGCTCTGCCTTGCAGCTCTTCTTATATGGGCCTGTATTGCCCTGATTGGATGCTCCTCACAGCCCCTCTCTAATTGTCTGCTTCCTGCACAGCCCCCATAGAGCTCTATTAACCCCTTATGGGCCAGTGTGGGACAGAAGCCTGATCACAAGCAGGAAATATTAAGGTCCACTGCGATAGACTGTCTTATTGGTTTTTTGCTCAATCTATGGTTTGGAGCACAAGAAACCTAACTGAAACTCCTAGTGTGCATACATGAAAAAAAGTTGAATGGTAATAATTTCAAAACTACTGATGTATTTTTTGAAACTTGTTTTGTTTCCTGGATTTCAATAGTTCTACAAAAACAGCCAATTATGAACCAGATTGGTTCAGTCATTGTTGAGTTTTATATATACAAAATTTCGGATTACAGTTTAATTTTTTTTTAAAGGGTTTGCTTTTGAATTTGGTGAAAATAAACCTTCTGAGATGAGACTATACATAAGAAATTTCAGCCTCAAGGAAACTAATAAAGTTCTGAGTATCTGAAAAGGGTGAATTAGAATGCAAGTTGCTCCTGCCTGCATCCCCATATATAGTTGCACCATTGATATGAACATGGCAATGCGTAAAGTTCATAAATAGTTCAGGTAAATCTATATCTTTTGAAGAAGCTTTATGTAAAAAAGCAGTACAGGAAAGGGAGCTGAAGCTAGTGTAGTTTTCCCCTCTGTCCCACTTTGATGCCACATAGCCAGTAATCCAAATCTCTTTGTGGTTCCTCCTCCACTCCTAGGCTTCTGCTCAGTTCACTAGCACTTTGGAAGCACCAAATTTAGCCCTTCTCCCCTCAAATCACTGAGAGCGCCCCCTTCACAAACATACCTCAAGTAGAGGGGTGGATGATAGTTACCTGATGCTAGCTTCCCATCACAGGAATTGCTTTAGGGGCTCATCTTCACTGCTTAGAAAAAGGGTCCATTTTCAATCTCAGGGTAACTAATGCCAGTGAGCTATCCCAAAGGGAAAAAACAGAATGAAGATAAGGCACTTTAGTTTTATTGTGAGGTAAACTCACTGGAGGTCAACCTTATATACTCACCTGGGGTTGACCTGGGTAAGTTTACCTCACAGTAAAACTAAAGTGCCTTATCTTCACTGTGGTTTTACCTCAGGATAATCCATATGCATTAGTTACCCCAAGGAAAATTCAGATTTTTAGGAAGTCAAGGCAAGCCTTAACATTCTTTCTGCCCCATCCACCATCATCAGAACACCAAGCCTTTGTGGCAAAACAGGAAATGAAGGCAGAGGTGGAAAATTAATTAGGCACTAAAGCTATCCATAAAAATTAAAGTTGCTAAAAAACCAACCACCCTCAACTGGAATTTCCTCCCAGGGACCTATATATTCATGTAGATTGTCACCAAGGATGAAAGTGGTAAGACCAACATTGAAGTGTCACCTTGCTTTTGGTGGCTAGGCTTGTGATTCCTGCGAACTTACAATTAAGTTAGTGTACAACTAATTTAAGAGTGTTGCTTGTGTTATTTTTTTACTCCCACAGAGTATGGGGTGGCAGAAGATCATAGGAGTACAGCAATCAATACAAGGAGTACTACAACAATGGCTAGCTACAGGACAGAGCCCCAATTAGGGTGATCCCCCACCCCTATGACACCTGATCATATGTTGGAGACTACAGACTCTGAGAAGGAACCCTCACTGTGGCAAAAGTGACACTCTAAAATAGGACACACAGTTTGCAGTGGGAAACTCAAGAAGCGGATCTTTGGAGCAGCTATCCCCTAATGACCTGTCTGTCTAGACTGGAGTTAAATATTATCAAAAACTGGCTGCAACCTTTTGCACCTTAAGTCCATGCTACGACTTTAAACAGGATGTATAGGAGGAAGGATTCTGGAATGAAAATGAGAAGCTAACATGTTCAAAGTTCACTGATTTCCCAGGTGGCATGTTAACTTTCTGGTGAAAACATTCATTAATGATTGGGACAGAAAGATGAGAAAAGCAGTCACTAGATTGGCTAGGGTTTTGAAAAGCAAATGTGTTATATATCCATGCATTTAGAGTCTAAAGGGCACTGAAACTTCAATCTTCAACTGCCTTTAAAAGCAGTAGTTTAGTAGTTACAATTCAATGCCTCATATGAAATAAAAAGACTGAATCTTGTCAAGTGCTGTTTCACCACAGATGATAATTAAGCAACACTATTGTACAATCTCTCAAATTAATGAGAAGATGCCAAATTAGTACACTTATTGTCAGAGTACCTAGTGCATAGCTACTGGAGCTGATCACATGCTGTAAGAGATACAGAGAATATTATATTACATGTATATGCTATGGAAACAAACCCAGAAGTACAGATAAATAGCCTTACTACTTTGATAATACACTCAAAAAAAGCAGTTCAAATAGCATAGAGAAAAAACAAGAAACGTCTTCAGACAATAAGACAGGAGATCTGATTAATTGTATGCCAAATCCCAACAACCCTCTGACAAACAGCTAGCCTGTGTTGTGTTCAATGCAGATTTATCCATCAGCCTTTCATAATAGCAGTACATTTATGCTGCTATTTGTAAAGCTGTGTCAGCATTTTTCATTATAATAACTCAGCTGTAAAACATTGCTGTTACATGGAACTTGGCATGGAATTTTAACCCCAATTGTAAGTATTTTGATACATTTTCAGATAAGTCAGTTTGTATATTTTAAATTACATGCGAGTAAAAACAAATATTTAAAGATGCCAAAAAACTTTGCAATGCTTATAACACAAAAGAGGTTTGGTTGTCATTTTTTTAATTTGAAAAAGTAGATTTATATTGGCTTTTGCTATTGTGGTTTAAACATTGACCATATATTGTAATTACTGTTTGTCAGTTTCTTATATGATTTGATCATGCAAACTCACTGTACATGCTCAGTAGATTGATTAAAGCAATACATTAATGTGTTGGTAAGTACCATTTTTAAAAAATATATATATTTGACAAGTAAACTTAAGGGAAGAGAAACTCCTTCTCTGCCACCCTCCCCCATCATTATAGCCAATAACCCAGTGGTTAGAGCTCTCACTGCGGGTATGGGAGACCCAACCTCAGATCCCTGCTCTGCCTGATTTGGAGCAGTGACTTGAACCCTGGTGTCCCAGGTGACAACCCTAACCACCAGGTTATAGGGTATTGTGGCATGGGTCTCAATCTCTCTTGTTGGAGCTGTTCAACTTTGTATAAATAATTAAATATTCATTGGGCCAGAGAAAGAGCACTGTGGTTGGGCACTTATCTGAGAGGTGGGAGAGTCAGGTTAAAGTCCCTACTCTAAATCAGGCAGAGGAGAGAGTTGAACCTACCTCTCCGGTGAGTGCCCTAACTACTGAGCTATTGAGTATTTTAGGAACAAGGGCGCGCACACACACACACAAAATTCCCAACTTGCTCACCCCTAGCTGTCTTTTCTACAGGGCCCACTCTGCACATATATGGGATCAGGGCCAACTGGTGAGATAGGTGGGGGAATGACTAATTTGAGAATCCCACTGGGGCTTCAGCTTGAATAAGGGCAGCTTGAGCAGCTTGTTAGCTGTAGGGCAGTGTTAAGACTTAGGGCATGTTTACACTATCACTGTAGCGCATCTGGTGAAGATATGGTATTTTGACAGGAGAGCACTCTCCCGTCAGCATAATTACTCCACCTCCATGAAAGGCAGAAGCTATAATCGGCAGGAGAGCATCCCCCACCAACACAGCACAGTGTGGACAGCGCTTTAAGACTATGTAACATACATCACTCAGGGAGGTGTTATTTTCACACCCCCGAGCAATGTAAGTTACATTGACTTAAGCGGTAGTGTAGACCAGTCCCCAAGTTTCCATTGCGGGGCATATGCAAAGTCACCTAAGTGCCTATGGGGATTTAGACACTTTACAGGGTTAGGCAGCAGCTGAACAGTGATTTTGAAAATGTCCGTGGTGCCTACATGTTGGACTTAGGGGCAGATTCATCAAGATTCTTGGGCACCTAAGTAGGGTGACCAGATAGCAACTGTGAAAAAACGGGACAGGGGTGAGGGGTAATAGACATCTATATAAGAAAAAGTCCCAAAAACTGGGACTGTCCCTTTAAAAATGGGACAGCTGGTCACCCTACACTTAAGTGACTTTGAGTCACTTCATTAAACTGAAACAATAACTCATTAGCACAAGTCAACAGCCCAAGTTATTTTCTACATCACTTTTAGGAAATGTAGTCTTTATCTCTATCACTAAAGGAGATAAATGTGATTTACATACTATATGATAGTTATTGGGAAACACACTAGCTTTACAGGTTAAAGAACCCATAATATCTGGTGTCTGGATGCTTACTTTGGTAGACTCTCAGAAAAGCAGAAATAGTTTAATATTCTATAAAGGACTGATTTTTCAACTAAATTTCATATGAACCATCAAAGAAAATAGTTACCAGGATATCTTTGCAGTCTAATACCTGACCTGATTTTTCAAGTACCTATGGCCCAGTAACTGAGTCAATAATTTCCATGTGAAATAACTGCAATTGTGTATACAAATTGTGTATTTGTGCATGGAAATAGATAGGTAAAGACTTAATAGGCCATTTTGTGTTAACAAATATCTGATTTGCATGTGTGATTGAGGATTGTGCATGCAGATTAGGCTCACAATTAAACTGAGAAATTTTAGTTCTAAGATAGACAACTGACCGTTGGAAAAAATCAGGCCAATTATGTTTCTGTGAAAGTTTAACAGTTTTTGAAGTGTTTATGCCAGGCTAAACATTAGGGATGGATCTCATTTCTCCTCACAGAGGTTGTAAGCAGGCAAGCTCATTCTCTGTGAACTTTTCCCATAACACTGGAACCCTCAGTACTCATGCTTCAAGACTTTACGAGGTTCCCCGGGATAAAAATAGCTAAATTAGTAAATTTAGATGTTAAAGTACGTCATGACTATCATGACAGATTTTGAGACCTCACTACCCATGATTCATAACACCAGTTATGAATCTTTTCTGTGGATATAAAATTAAATTTCACAAAAGTGCTTGCTAAAATTAATTAGAAATTTCTTTAGCCTGGCTAAGGGTTGCCTACAGGGGGGAAAACTTTAGCCTACCTATGGGTTTGGCTACATGGGGAAAAAGCCAGGAATAGCTAGTGCTGAATTCTGCACTTGCTCCCTCTGGGGCACTCTTATTTCACACTTTGGGCTTGTCTTCACTACTGGGGTAAATCGACTGGGGGGTTATGTTGACGTAGCTTAGGTCGACTTACCCCGGTGTCTTCACTGCGCTGCATCTCCGGGAGACGCTCTTCAGTTGACTTACCTCACTCTTCTCAGGGAGCTGGAGTACCGGAGTCGACCGGAGAGAGTGCTCTGCTGGTGATTTAGCGGGTCTTCACTAGACCCATTGAATTGATATCAGGTATGAATTATTCTTGGAATATAAATTAGTATTTCTGGTAAGGAGCTGGAAACATCTGGTACATATATTATTAGAGAGTTTCAGGCCCATTGGGAGCTATTTAACATAGAATATCAGGGTTGGAAGGGACCTTAGGAGGTCATCTAGTCCAACCCCCTGCTCAAAGCCGGACCAATCCCTAATTTTTGCCCCAGATTCCTAAATGCCCCCCTCAAGGATTGAACTTACAACCCTGGGCTTAGTAGGCCAATGCTCAAACCACTGAGCTATCTGTTGCATCCCCCCCCCCCCCCCCCCCAAGATTATTTAAAATCCACAATTAGATTCTGGTCATTTATATTTTACATTTTACTAATTCATCATCTTTTATTATGTTAGTGGAAAGTGCCTTTAAAGTTTATTTATATCTGTGCTTCATACTTGTTTCAGATTTACTTGCTTGTGACTTTACAGCTTCTCTTGGATTCCAAGTTCCTGATCACTAGGTTGTCCACTATGGAGTTTTTTGCAGTCAATTTTATCTCATATTTTCTCTAGCAGATGTTGAATATTGTCAGTATCTTATCTTACCTATACGGTTCCTGATAGGGAGCATAAGATGGTGCCAACTCCCATGAGCTGGAATTTCCCATCAGTGTTGAAACGAAACAAAACCTCATTGTGACTGGGTCTACACTAGCAGATTTCATAGCTAGTAATTCATTATCAGTGCCCCCAATGGGTGGTAGCAATGGTGGAAGCTGTAGCATAGACAGGAGTCAGTTTTTCCCACCATGTTGTCTTAAATCTACTCTGAGTAGGCTGTGAATGTTGCTATAATAGGCAAGGCCTAGTGAATGTCTACATTTTTTCTTCCTTAAGTGACACGATGGCAAGAATGGATGAGCCATATCTACAGCAGCATTTATGCTTCTCCGATCTCTGGTGTATCAGTACCATTGCTGAAAAACGGGAACAAAATTTTCTACTCTAGACAAGACCTCAAACAAAATGTAAGCAGTTATCCATACTGTCTTGAAAAATTCTGGGTCACCTTACACTCTGAAAAAATTATTATAGAACAACACATTAGTCAGAGCGTCTGTAAGACATCTATAGACTGTATTTGTGAACTAAGTTCAGCTGATTTTTTATTCATTCTTTGAGTAGGCACTGCTGGAGTCTCAGGACAATATCTTGCCCAATGGAGTGAGTTAAAAATTAAGTTTTAGCCTTAACTCACAATTCCCTTGCCTTTGGCATTTTAAGATAAAACCCAACTATTTGAACTTTAAAAACAGATTCTATTCATTCTTAGTAACTGGCAAGTCATGTTTGATAGCTAGTGTAGATATAACTGCCTTTTTATAATGAATAGAAAAACAGAATGGGAGTTAAGAATAAAAGAGTAAAAATAGCCTCCGATATAGTGCATCAATGTACATATTTTAACAATATTTATTGAGAATTGGTTGGAAATAAATATCAGCTTGTCAATTCCTAACAAAAGAGATCATATCTTCCATGCCAAATGAGGATTTCACCAAACAATGAAGAGTAGGCTTGATAACTATATGGAAAAGGAAAAGCTGTACTACAGATAGAATTATTGTAAGCCACAAACAATAGCAAGACATTTACTGTAATGTGGCAATGTTATTTCCTTTCTTGTATCCTGTGCTACAGCCACAAGTCAAGACTGTTTTACTGTTCTGATGCAATTACATGATGCATAATCATTTTAGCCACATAAATGAATAATTTTGGAAACAAAGAACTCTGAAGCTCATGTGCATTATGGCTGAGTTTCCTCGAAGGGCCTTCTTTAAAGGCGTATCGTATAAATTGTGGTGTTTTAATATTTATTTATTTTTGGTACAAAAGAAAGAACAACCCAATCAGACAATGCAGTTAAATATTACAACTAAGAGCGGGGCTCGTACCAGAGAGCTCAGGTCCTGAGTTGGGTCGAAATGAAATTTGGGGATAGTCACTTTCAGTTTGGCCAGAGAGAGACCTAACCTGCGAAATGTTGGTCTGGATCCAAACTTGGGCAAAATTGAAAGGTGGTGGGAGTAAACCTGAATGTTCTGGATGGGGACCATTTTTACATATAAGCAATCATACCTAAAGTTTGATTACACTATATTTACCCCCTACACCATTATATATTACGTAACTACAGTACAGTTTATAAGGTGTCCCACCAGAAAGGGATAATGATACATATTGCAACAGGGAAGGGTAAGTCTGGAAGGAATTTAAGTAATTTTAAGTGAACAAGATTAAGAGAGGATGAAGAAACAGTGATGGAAAATGTGATCAAAAGAAACATCCACTCACTCCAAACAAAGCCCACTGGACATAGTCTGGCCTGCAGGGAGAGTTATCAAATCTAAATAAGATACATTAGTGTGGCCTGGAAATGTAGTCCGAAATGCAGTATATTCAAGACAATGTTTGCAGTGGATAATTTTTTAAAATGTTGCAATATATGCCACCCAAGAATACCCTCCTTTATAGTAGGCGACGAAGTCTCTCTCCAACATCTGCCAGTCAAGTGCATGACACAGAGAAGACTGTTACTAGCCAGATTAGATGCTTCTTAAATCCATGGTATGACTAAAACCATGCGCTATGGCACATTCAGATGTTTTAAGAATGTTCATTTCCAGTGTATCTGCAGGGCCGGCGCTACCATTAGGCGACCTTAGGCGGTCGCCTAGGGCACCAGGATTTCGGGGGTGGCCCTCAGCAGCCACTGGCCAAAGAAGCTGCCACTGAAGTGCCGCCAAGAACCCCAGCGGCCAAAGAAGCTGCCACCGAGGAATCCGGCGGCACTTCGGTGGCAGCTTTTTCGGCCGCCGGGGACCTCAGCGGCAGCCTCTCCCGCCACTGCCTAGGGCGGTAAAAAAGCTGGTGCCGCCCCTGTGTATCTGACAGGGTTGAATTCCTTCCTTTGTAAAAATGGGTTTAGATGTCCCGTGGGTGAGAATTAAGCAACAGCAGCATATCAGAGGCCAAATATTTCTGTGGGTACAGCCATCCAGTACATTGTCAGTGCTGGAGACAGCAACTCAGGAAGTTGCCATCGGCTTGCTTCTTTTCTACTGAGCAATTTCTTGTCAGTAGGGATTACTGAATTTTAACAGTACACATTTGTCAATGAAAGGCAGGAGGGGAAAGCATTGCTTTCCTGGAGATCTCTGTAGAGTGAGGATAAATTTTTCATTTTACTAGATTATTAAGGATTAACAGTTAGCTTTCCTCTCTCTTATTTAACTAAATTATATAGTGAAGAGTGGTCTTGGCTTGTTAATTTTTGTTGATAAAGTGAGGAACTAATGGCAATAGCATTAATCCAATAGTGAGCCAAATTCATCCTTATGGTAACTACATTGACTTCAGAGCAGATGCTGTCCAGTTTTCTCCATATATTATAGCACTGCAATACAGATCTAGTCTCACTCTAGTCTTAGGTCTCTCTCAGGCATGTTTTCCAAAAGGATTAACTTCCACTTTCCCAGCCATCACACACAAGCAGAATGGACTTTGATACAATGTGTTAACCACAGAATGACACCTCTCGCAATGCCACAGTATTTCTAGCAGTGCTTTAGCATCCTGTTCCAACATAATAATATCAGCATTTTATATCATTCCAAGTCTTAGTGAAGTATGTGATATGTGAACCAATAATCTTTTGACCCAGAGACGTGAATGCTCCCGTTAAATTATGTTAGAGCACATACTTTTGGTGATAGCACATTTATAAAAGATTAAATATAATTTTTACTGCAGGTTATCGTTCACCTGATGGGATTAAGTGGTTACAATAAAAAAAAATACAATACAACACGTGAAACATTTCAGTTGATGTATGTACTGTAGATAGTGGAGAAATAATTGGCAGAAATCAGGAGAGAAAATGGGATTAAAAGGTACCCACTGTGTGTCCTTACTGTACTCTTGTTCCTGAAAGCAAACTTAGTATGGTTTTCTTGTTTTGCCAGTGCAGATGGGAATTCAGATGTGGCATGTCTATGGAACAATTTGACACTCATTTAAAATTCTGTCAATGCAAAGCCCTTGGCCACTTACCCACAGATTAAATGATTAATTGCTTGTTGTTCTGGTTTGTGGCTGCCACCTGGTAGAGGCACTCCAACAATGCCCCTCACAGATAATACACATTATCTAAACAGGCAAGGATGGATCTCATCTTAAGAGAGAGACTGTCTTGTGGTCCACCTCCCTTCCCACTCACAATCATATAGCATCCCTGTGGAAACAGCAGCAATAGTTTATATGGAAAAGACATTGCAGGAAAGCATTAATTAACCTACTTGAGTGATAGCTGGAGACAGGTAGGCGAGCCAGCAAAAGACCCTCTCTCCACATGTCATTGAGTGCTCCCTGAACCTTGTGACCACAATGTAGAAACGTAGTTAAGCCGTTTCCTTAAAGGATGGTGTGATGGTGCAGGACTCACCCCCGCGGTGCCTCCTACTAGTCTCTCCGGGGAATCAGCTCACCAGTCCCTGGAGCACCCCGTGCCAGTCGGTGTCCCGATGCCGCTTGACCCCGTGTCCCTCCCGGACCTTTAACCTGGGGGCGGCCCCCTGGGCAGTACCCCCAACAGTCTCTATGGGTCTCCCCTCTCTGGAAAACCCCCAACCCTCTTATCTCCACCTTGCCTCAGTCTGGGCATCATCAAGTCATCACCAAGCCCCTGTTCACTGAGGCAGACTGCAGCGTAAAATGCACTCATCATAGGCAAGGGGGTTCGGACCTGCTGTCTTCCTCTGCCTCCCAGTACCTCTATGGGCCTTAGACCAGGCCCTGCAGCCTAGGAAATTGTCAGCCTGGAGCTCCCCTGGCTTTCCCCAGCCCTGCTTCACTCCCAGTACCCTTTCTGTAGGCACTGCTCTCTCCCAGCCTGGAGAAACACTCTGTGCTCCAGGCCCACTGCCCTCTTATAAGGGCCAGCTGGGCCCTGATTAAACTGGCCACAGCTGTGGCTGCTTTCCCAATCACAGCCCTCTCCCAGGCTGCTTTAACCCCCTCAGGGCAGGAGCAGGGTAGCCACCCCACTACAGATGGGTAGATCCGCCCGCCCACTTCCCAGAACCCAATAGGTACAGATGGGTAGAAACTTAAATAGTAAGGACGTGCCAAATAACTTTTGCAAGAATCAGTGTCAGAATATTAAAGACTATTTCAAGGGTGTTTGTTTATCAGATAAATACAAATGACTGGCATAAGGCAATTAAAAAACCCATACACTTGATGCTAGAGGAACAAAAACAAGAACTCATCTGAAGTTGCAGTTCTGCTCAGCGAGAAGAGACTCCTATGAAAGGGACTGAGAGAGCAGTTTAATCCTTTCCTGGGGAAAAAAGCTATCTCCCTCCCCCCCACACACACATTGCAAATCTATTGCAGCTTGAGGAGGAAAAGTTTGAGGCCAAACTCTTCCTGTTCCTTGTGTGATAACCATTCACTATTAAACAGGATATCCTGGAGATGTGAATTGAAATAGGATTTTTGAAAGTTGCATTGTGCCAAGACCACACACTGCACTATCTCCTCAGAATGTGAAAGTACTTGCTTGGTCTCCCAAACAGCTCTGGCTATGACTGCTTACCTTAAATTAATTCAAGGGACATTTTCTCTCTCATTATTGTAATGTCCCCCACAATAAAAATATACAGGACTTTATTCAAATCTTGTTTTTTATTCTCTGAACTACTTTAACTGAGCATTTTAAGTGTGTCTTTGCTTTAAACTTTTAAGAACTAGGTTCTTAAAAAACACTGCATTTTTAAAGAACCTATTGCAGTACTCCTAGTCACTCCTCATTTCCTCTTTGCCTTGGCCTTCCACATCCTGGTTAAGCTTCTGATCTTTTCTGCCAAGATATTGCACAGCTTTGCCCCCATTTTCTGCTATACTCCAATTTCTTCCTTCACCCCCTTTTATTCTACCCAAATACCCTCCTGACTAGTACCTTTGTGTTCAATTCTCTTTCCCCTTTATGCTTAGACAAGTGCTCAGTCCCAAACAAACACTTTCACATGGATATCACTTAGATTAGGAAGGCAAATAAACATACTACTCACAAGCTGGTTGTGATCTCCATGTACTAAGGAGGATTGTTGTTTGCTAACTTTTTTACACTAACATTATCAGTGATTTTCTACACCAATAACCCAGTTAGATAAGATTCAATGTCATTTTCAGTGCAGGAATTAGGTGTAGAGCCAACCCTATAATCACACATTAACCCAGGCATATATTTATCAAAAAACTCCCCCCAAAAGAATATGCAATACTAATTCAAACATACACAAATATCAGTGAAATAATCATTTCTATTTTCCTAGTCTCACATTTATTACCACTTTATTGCCAGAGGTCATATGCAAAATCCTTACCGCTCTCCAGAACTCTTTCATTGCAGCACTGACTATTGCTCTCTTTGAACTTTGAACTCAAGTTCACATATTGAGCTGTATTTACATATAAACTTGCTGTTAACCCACATTATTGGAAATCCAAAGTGTATACTTAGTTAAAATGTTTTATTGACAAATAGTAATTTAGCAATTCACAATCAGCTAATTTATGATGTAGTGTGTCTTCCATTTCATAAAGCATAAATTATTCAATCTAATTAGACTGAATGACATTACTTTCAGCTCTATTTGGCATTTAAATAGCAACTTGATCTTGCATGTTACTTTCCATTTAAAATTATCATAATTCCCATCCCATTTGGAAACCCCAGCAAAAATAAAGGTTCTACACCTAGAACGTTTACATTTTAGCTCTTCTCTTAGAGTAAAAACTGATATATTTAAAAACTCATCTGGGTGAAATATGCACTGAATGATAAAAATGTGAGGTAGAATCTGTAAAAACTAGAGAACAGCCATAGATTTGAGATATAGGGATATATATTTGAGTAGGGATATATTAGCGACCACCTAACCAGGATGGTGATAGTGACTGTGAAATACTCAGGGAGATTAAAGAGGCTATACAAATAAAAAACCCTCAATAATAATGGTGATTTCAACTATCCCCATATTGACTGGGTACATGTTACCTCAGGACAGGATGCAGAGAAAAAGTTTATTGACACCTTAAATGACTGCTTCTTGGAGCAGCTAGTCCTGGAACCCATAAGAGGAGAGGCAATTCTTGATTTAGTCTTAAGTGGAGCACAGGATCTGGTCCAAGAGGTGAATATAGCTAGACCGCTTGGCAATAGTGACCATAATATAATTAAATTTAACATCCCTGTGGTGGGGAAAACACCACAGCAGCCCAACACTGAAGCATTTAATTTCAGAAATGGGGGACTACACTAAAATGAAGAAGTTAGTTAAACACAAATGAAAAGGTACAGTGCCAAAAGTGAAATCCCTGCAAGCTGCATGTAAACTTTTTAAAGACACCATAGTAGAGGCTCAACCTAAAGGTATATCCCAAATTAAAAACATAGTAAGAGAACCAAAAAAGTGCCACCATGGCTAAACAAAGAAATAAAAGAAGCAGTAAGAGTCAAAAAGGCATCCTTTTAAAAAGTGGAAGTTAAATTCTAGTGAGGAAAATAGAAAGGAGCATAAACTCTGGCAAATGAAGTGTAAAAATATAAGTAGGAAGGTCAAAGAATTTGAAGAACAGCTAGCCAAAGACTCAAAAAGTAATAGCAATTTTTAAGTACATCAGAAGCAGGAAGCCTGTTAAACAACTAGTGGGGCCACTGGATGATCTGGATGATAAAAGAGCACTCAAGAACAATAAGGCCATTGCGGAGAAACTAAATGAATTCTTTGCATCGGTTTTCATGGCTGAGGATATGAGAGAGATTCCCAAACCTGACCCATTCTTTTTAGGTGACAAATCTGAGGAACTGTCCCAGATTGAGGTGTCATTAGAGGAAGTTTTGGAACAAATTGATAAACTAAACATAATACGTCACCAGGACCAGATAGTATTCACCCAAGAGTTCTGAAGGAACTCAAATGTAAAATTGCAGAACTAATAACTGTAGTTTGTAACCTATCATTTAAATCAGCTTCTGCATCGAATGACTGGAGGATAGCTAATCTGACGCCAATTTTTAAAAAGGGCTCCAGAGGTGATCCCGACAATTACAGGCCAGTAAGCCTGACTTCAGTACTGGGCAAACTGGTTGAATCTATAGTAAAGAACAAAATTGTCAGACACAGATGAACATAATTTGTTCGGGAAAGCCAACAAGGTTTAAGTAAAGGGAAATCATGCCTCACCAATCTACTAGAATTCTTTGAGGGGGTCAACAAGCATATGGATAAGGGGGATCCAGTGGATATAGTATACTTAGATTTTCAGAAAGCCTTTGACAAGGTCCCTCACCAAAGGCTCTTAAGCAAAGTAAGCTGTCATGGGATAAGAGGGAAGGTCCTCTCATGGATTGGTAACTGATTAAAAGATAGGAAACAAAGGGTAGGAATCAATGGTCAGTTTTCAGAATGGAGAAGTAAATAGTGGGGTCCCCGAGGGGTTTGTACTGGGCCCAGTCCTATTCAACATATTCATACATGATCTGGAAAAAGGGGTAAACAGTGAGGTGGCAAAATTTGCAAATGATACAAAACTACTCAAGATAGTTAAGTCCCAAAGAGACTGTGAAGAACTACAAAAGGATCTCTCAAAACTGGGTGACTGGGCAACAAAATGGCAGATGAAATTCAATGTTGATAAATGCAAAATAATGCACATTGGAAAACATAATCCCAACTATACATATAAAATAATGGGGCCTAAATTAGCTGTTACCACTCAAGAAAGAGATCTTGGAGTCATTGTGGATAGTTCTTTGAAAACATCCACTCAATGTGCAGCGGCAGTCAAAAAAGCTAACAGAATGTTGGGAATCATTTAGAAAGGGATAGATAATAAGACAGAAAATATCATATTGCCTCTATATAAAATCCATAGTATGCCTACATAGAATCATAGAACTAGAAGGGACCTTGAGAGGTCATCTAGTCCAGTCCCCTGCACTCACGGCAGGACAAATTATCTAGACCATTCCTGACAGGTGTTTGTTTAACTTGCTCTTAAAAGTCTCCAATGATGGAGATTCCACAGCCTCCCTAGGCAATTTATTCCAGTACTTAACCACCCTGACACGAAGTTTTTCCTAATGTCCAACCTAAACCGCCCTTTCTGCAATTTAAGCCCATTGCTTCTTGTCCTATCCTCAGAGGTTAAGAAAAACATTTTTTCTTCCTCCTCCTTGTAACAACCTTTTACATACTTGAAAACTGTTATCATGTCCCCTCTCAGACTTCTCTTTTCCAGACTAAACAAACCCAATTTTTTCAATCTTCCCTCATAGGTCATGTTTTCTAGACCTTTAATCTGAACTTTGCGCTGTCTTAGTGATTAGGTGTTGGTATTACAAAGTCAAAAACAGGAGTGATTCAAATCCAAGACCCATTTCATCCAAAGATCAAGGATGTGGGTGAGGAAGGGTGTAGTTGAATGAATGACTCCAGTTTTGTCTTATGGAACATAAGGGAGTCCTAGCAGGATGAATAATCAACTAATTGAATGAGATTCATCCCTGACATAAATCCACAAAAGTGAATGGGGATGAATTTGGCCAATTAAGAAGTGGTATAATTATGTAGGAGTTAATGATGAACTAATACATATACTATGACAATGGGCTATAATCCCTTTTTGGTCTGCGACAAACTAAATAAACAAAAATCATCATGTGACCTACCGTAGCCAAAAATCCTTTGAAGTCAGTGCAGGCACTATCCTTTAGTTTGTCCTCTTCTATGTCTTAGGGCTGGTCTACACTAAACCCCCAATTCGAACTAAGATACGCAACTTCAGCTACGTGAATAACGTAGCTGAAGTCGAACTATCTTAGTTCGAATGAAAAGGTACTTACCCGGGGTCCACACGTGGCGCGCAGGCTCCCCCGTCGACTCCGCCTACTCCGTTCGTCGAGCTGGATTACCAGCGTCGACGGGGGAGCACTTCCTGGTTCGATTTATCGTGTCTTGTCTAGACGCGATAAATCGAACCCAGAACATCGATCCGACGCGTCCGACGCGACGGGTAAGTGTAGACCTACCCTTAGGTACAAGTCTTACGCTCAAACTAAGAATTTATTTACCAGGAGACTTATGTACCTTATTTGGTAAAAAATAAAACAAATATTCATATAAAAATGGGCAGCATTGCTGGTAGAAGATTAATAGTCAGAAAGTTGGACGTTGAGAAACACAAATAGTGTTGAAACTTTGTTTAAAATGATCAGCCAAATTAAAAAAGGTTACATAACCAAATAAATTGCAATAATTAAATTTGTGTGTATGGGTGTGGGTGTATGTTTGGAGTTAATTTTCTGTACGGGTATAGCTCATTTGTTTCTGTACAGTTTACACTTATATTTGAATTGATATATGCATACCTATTTTTTTCTTAACATAGAAATCATTATTAAAAGGCTAGAGCTAAATAATCTGCTCTGCTGATCACTTGATCTAGCCTTCCAAAACTTTGTACATAATTCTGATCCAATGCCCTAGGACTGATCTACACTACAAAGTTAGGTCAACATAAGTCGCCTTGCATTGACTTATTTATGGATGTGTCTCCAGCCAGTAGACACTTCCCATTATGGTGATGCAGTAAAACTACCTCACAAACAGTATAGAGCTCTGCTCATCCTACTTTGGTCAACATAGTGCAAGTGTACACACTGCACACTCTGTGTCAACCCTAACAGTCCTCCAGCAACTGTCCCACAATACCTCATTTTCCTCTCTGTTCACAATTGTAAATGCCACTGCCCGGGGGGGGGGGTTCACAGAAACTAGAAGTCCCCCCCCCCTTTGAAAACCCCACATTTTTTGGCAATGACCTTTCCTGGTTGCCCACCTTGGCAAGCACACCTAGAAGTTTACCTTCGTTGTCTGTGTCCAACCAACCATGGCTCCACACGCACAGCTACTCAACATGCTTCTGCCCGGAGTAGAGAGGAGGTATTGGATCTCCTGGGCCTGCAATGAAAACAGGCTATGCAAGCACAGCTACAGACCAGCTGTAGAAGCATTGACATCTATCAGCAGATTGCATGGGGGATGTAGGCAAAGGGGTGCAGTAGGGATCAGCAGCAGTGCCATGTGAAAGTGACAGAACTTCACCAGGGATACCAGAAGGCAAGGGACTGCATGCCATACTTAGCAATGATCCTATCAACACCCCACCGACCACTGCGGATACCTCAGAAGAGACCAAGATGGACACCCTTGCTTTGAACAGCAAGAAGGAGCAGGAATGCAGGGAGGGAGAGATGTGTGGCAGGGGACTCCAGCCATGCCATGAACCAGGACCTGTTTGAAACTCATCAAGAGTCTAGCCAGACCCTCTAGGTGAGCGCAGATGAGCCCTTTGATGCAGGGGTCAGGAGCTCAGGTAAGTGAGTGAATGGATTTTTCCTTACAATATTTTATTTGCTTCTTTCCTCTCTCTTCCCCTCCCCCATTTAAAGTTGGTGCCTGGCCCATCCCCAAGTAAAAAAAGCAAAAGTATTGACTTTTCATTGATTTGCTAGTATATTATGAGAAAATAAAAAGTTAGGAAGTAAATTTAAAATAAATTCTTGAACAGTACTGTGGCAGTCCAATTCAGTGTCCTGTGTGGGGGAAGAAGCAGAACAAGCAGCGGTAGAGTCGGCATCTGTTTTTCATTTCCCTGTTGGGCTAGGGGTGGGGCATGTGGAACACTTTGTTTATGCACATAGGGATGTCCCTTTTGTCTTCCTGAGAGATCTCAATGAAACTTTCATGGACATACTCTGCAATCCTCTCCTGAAGTTCTCTAGGGATGGCAGTCTCATTTCTTCCTCCATGATAGGACACTTTCCCATACCACTCAGTGATGAGTTTGGCTGGCACCTTTGCAGCAAACAGGCTAGTGGCATATGGGCCTGGGCAGCTCCAGGACATCAGTAGCAGCTATGTTCTCTGTGCCTTTGTGACTCTCAGGAGTAAGATAGGCAGTGATGCTTTGCACTGGTATGAAAAAGATTGCCAGTATTCACTGCCATTGCCCTGTACAACTTGCTCCTATGGAATGGGAGCCAGAATTTTAGAGCTTCATGCAACACGGCCAGATTCCCCTTAAGACATAATGAGTAACGCTGTAGTGCACGTCCAGCCCCACTGAAGTCACTGGGGCTACTTGAGGAGGAAGATGTTACCCAACCTGACTAACAACCTAGGGCTGGATTCTGAGACTAATAGTATTTTGTTTGTTTTCATTTATTTTATTGATGGGGAAAGGACAAGTACAACACAAGGCAAAATTATACACTAAGCTGAATTCTCCATGTCTCACTTCATGTTTAAATAATGCAAATAAATGTAGTCATTTTACATTTCCCCTAGTTTGTATCTGGTCATTACTCTGGTACATTCAAACCATTTTAATTAATTATTCATAAAAACAAAACAATTTCTTGAATTATTTAAGCCAAAGTGCTGTATAAATGTGGTTTTTGAAGGGAGAAACTTTAAATCCACTTTCTCCTTCTACTTTGGCTCTGAGGACAATAATCACAATTCTGAATGTCAAAGTTCAGAAGGTGAAATGCTACGGCAGTTTAAGCAGGTTCTTGTCTGGGCCTACGTGCTCTCTGCTAACACTGGAGACAGCATCAACGGAGATTTGTGCTCCCTATTTGTTTTTATTTTGATTTGCTTCTGTACTTTTGTTTTTCTCCAAACAAAGGTAGAAGCAAGTCAAAATCAGTTTGCATATGAAATGTGCCTACTGAGAGCAGCAACCTATATCAAGCCTGTACACCTATAACGCTGAGATCGGGCCACTGCTAAATTAGATCTGAGCTGAGCTAACTTTCAAATATACAGGTGCTCTGCAGTCTTTTTCTGACCCTTTAAAATCGGGTGCAGTGAAGTGGGAGTTTTGCCATTGACTTCAGTGGGCCAGGGTTTCACCCTCAGGTGTCCATGGAACATGTGATGGCAATAAAGACCGCATGACCCCAACCTGCAATCTTTACTCATGCAAGTTTTCATTACTCATGTATTATCCCCTCAGAAATGAATTTGCAGGATTAAGCCTTTAGCTATCAATCCTGCTCTCACTCACGTCAAAGGCAAAACTCCCATTGATTTCAGCAAGAGCAGAGTTGAGTGCACAGTTTGGAAAACAATACAAAGCTAATGCACACCTTGGAAGAGTAGACAGAGCACTTTCTAAAGGGAAGTGTTTAAAAACAAATATTCATGTCTTCTCCAAATATGAAACAACTTGAAAATCCTTAATTATCTTTAGGGACTAACACCCTTCAAATAGTTCATGATTAAACATTCAGGACAACAGTTGTAATAATCTTTGAGTTGCTTAATAGTTTGAGGAATGCAGTAAGTTTTAACAGATTTAATTCTTTAATATGTTGTCATGGCTAACACTTGTTTTGGAAAGAAAAAGAAAAAATCATTTAAATAAAACTGGTATAACAGTTCTAACTCATTAAAATCTGCTGGCAAAAAATCTCTGTACAAAACACAAGTGAATGGGTGGTTTTAAAATTACACAGGAATATGTTCTGACAAGTAACATGAAAATATACTCACTAAGAAGTTTGAAAACCTTGGTAATTTTAACTACCTGTCCAAGAAAGCTTGGATTCCTAATTTAGAACAGAGCAAAGAATACTTTGCATTTACGGTACATAATAATTTCCATCTGAGGATTTAAATGCACTACACACATTATGAACATTTTAATTATGGAAGCATCTCTCTGGCTCCAGAGTTAAGGTTGTGTTGAGTTTAAATACTCACAGAAAGTTTAAATTAATATAGGAGGCTTCAGAATACCTCTATGAGGTAGGTATTATCCCTATCTTATAGATGGGGGACTTGAGGCATAGAATTATTTGCCCAAGGATGTAGAAGTAAATATGTAGGACACTCAAGCATAAAATAAGTTATTCACATTGTGCAGTAACTGGAGTTCTTGAGAAGTGTGTCCCTATGGGTGCTCCACTTCCGGGGTGCATGAGTGCCTTTGATCATAGATTTTTGGTACCAGTGCCCATTTGGCCTGCACATGAACTCCAGATGTCTTTGGACCCCACACAGAGGATAGAGAGAGCTGAGCAGACAAACTGCCTTTAGTTCCTTCCCTATTGCAAAGTCCCATGAAACTGTGAAGCCAAAGGGAAGGTGGATGGGTAGTGGAGTACCCAGTTCAAGCACCCAGAGGGGGACACATCTTAAAGAACTCCCGTTTCTGCACAAGGTGAGACTGACTGGAATAGTGAGACAGCAGATGGGAAATGGTCAGAAGCTGTAATGCTGAACTGAAATGAAGATGAATCAGGTATGGGTACTAGACTTGCCTTAGCCAAGTTGGTGCAACTAGAATGGCACTGGCTTTGTCTTGTTTGATCTTGTTCAATACCCTCAATCAATGGTGTCAGAGTATATGCACAGAGACCACCCCTCATCCAAAGAATGAGAAAGGCCAATCTCCCAAGGATTGATTATTCAGACCCTCTCTCAAACAGAATTTCGTGCACACTCTGTTGGTGGCAAAGACGTTCACTTTTGGAAACCCGCAAGTCAGCAAAATCTGTTTGAGGATTCAAGGGTCTAACTCCCAAAATCCAGGGAGAAATGTCAACTCACATTGCCGGCCATGGTGCTCTACATGCCTGGAAGGCTAGAGACTGAAATGCGAAGGGCCATATACCGGTTCCACAGCTTTATTGCTTCAGCACCAAGAGAGGGGAATTTCATCCATCCCTGATGATTTATGTAGAATATGCAGGCCATACTGTCTGTTGTGACTTTGATGGAGTGGCCCCTGATTAAGGAAAGGAACTGGATACAGGTGTAATTTTAGGAGGCTGATATGTAGGAGAGACTCTTAAGGCAACCATTTGCTTTGGATGGTGTATGTCCCAAGGTGAGCTCCCCATCCCATGAGTGATGTGCCCAAAGTTACGGTAAAGGTAGATGGAGTTTGTGTGAAAGGGACTCCTACATGGACTTTAGATGGGTCCTTCCACCGACTGAGTGAGTCTAGCACCCAATGAAGGACAGACACCAATTTATCTAACCCATACTTGTTTGGGATATAGACAGTTCTGAACCAACCCTGGAAGCAGCACAGATATAGCCTGGAGAGTTGTGTTACTGAAATACAAGGTACCATATGACCAAGCAGGTGGAGGCAATTTCTCGCTGTCATCTAGGGGTTTGTTTGAACCTTGTCAATAGGGCTTGTCAGTGTCATAAATCAGTCCACAGGGAAGTAAGCTCTGGATGTTATGGCATCCAGAGAAGTTCCTACAAAGTTCATCTGTTGAACTGGAGTTAGAATGGACTTTTTGATACTGCATTCAAATCCTAAATTGCAGGATAGGGACATGGCTGTCTGTACTGCAGAGAGGACTTAGATGCATGACCTGCCCTTAAATAGCCAGTCATTGAGTCAAGGAAAGATGACTATTCCCCACAGATGAAGGTGAGTGGCTACTAGAGCCATGGCTTTGGAAAATATTCTCGGCGCAGACAGGAGGCCAAAGGGGAGCACTAGATACTGGAAGTGATCCTGGTCATCTGTGAAATGAAGAAACCTCTTTTGAGATGGGTGAATTGCAACATGAAAATGTGTCCTGAAGGCTGAGGGCCATGAACCAATCTCTGCCATCTAATGATGGAATTATAGCTGCAAGAATTACCATCCTGAATTTCTGTGATTTTATGAAGGTGTTTAGAAGTCTGAGAATTAATATTGGTCTCCATTCCCCATTCTTTTTTGGAACCAGAAAACACTTGGAATAAAATCCCTTTCCTGTGCTGGACTAGAACTTGTTCTATGGCTCCTAAGCTCCTAAAATGGTCTCCTGTCTCAGTAAATGTTTATGAAGAGTCCCTGAGGAAGGATGGGAAAGAGGGGTGGTGGGGTACAGAGGTGAAATGGATGGAATAACCCCATGTTATAACCTCCAAAACCCATTTGTTGGATGTAATTTTCTCCCATGCAGGTCAAAAATAGGAAAGGCAGTCTCCACAGGGAGGGAAAGAGGTTACCTGAAGACTCCCAAGGTGGGGATATTATTGATTCTCAACCAGACCATAAAAATGGATGTTTTGATGATGAGGAAGGTGTAATAGTCGCAGCAGGAGGCCTTTAATTGTCAACATTAGAAAAAGCGAATCGTGTCATGAAGATCTTACTCCTGAAGGCATTCTGTGCCTAAAAATTCAGTATTTTAAAATTCTGCAAATTGTATTTGTCAAATAAGTGTGGAGGCTCCAGCATGGCACTGGGGAGCACAGGCCACTGGCTGTACAGAGGTGGGAGATCACTATGCAGTTCCTCCGGACACAGACTCAGCGGTGAGGCTGCACCAAGCCTGACACAGTGCAAGGATTGGTCCTACCCCAGAAACCCCTCAAGGTCCTGCCTCTCTGTGCCAGGTGCACCAGGTGTGGGGCAAGCAGGCTCAGCCCGGCAGGATCCAAGTGTGGAGGGGCTTAGTGTGGGGTGATTCAGGTGTGGGTTGAGAGGGTTCTGGGTGTGGGCAGCTCAGTGGGGGAATCTGTGTGTGTGTGTGGATCTGGATGCACAGGGGTTTGTTGGGGGGGGTCTGGGTGCAACGGTAATAAGACTCTGCAGGGGTGGGGTCCAGCTGAAAATGGTTGGAGCTCAGTGGGGGAGTCTGGATTTGAGGGAGACAGAGTTCAGCTGGGGGGGTCTGGGTGTAGGAGGGGATAGAGCTTGGAGGGGGGGTCTGGGTGTGAGGGGTCCAGATGCTAGGGGTGTGGGGCTCAGTGAGGTTGGGGATCCAGGTGCAGCTGGCTGGGGTTCAGTGGGGTGGAGACCCAGGTGACTCATCGGGACGGTACAGGGGGAGTGGGGCTCAGTGGGGGGGGGGGGGAGCTCAGCCAGAAGGTATGGATGCATGGGGGTTTGGCAGACGTGGGAGCAGCTCCCCATACAGTGATTCCCTCCCCCTGCAGCTGAGGAGCAAGGGATCTGAAGGGGATGAGGAAGGAGTTTGCAGAGCTGCCTGGAGAGAAATCTGGGGGTGGGTCTAACTCAGTGCTGGATGCTGTACAGGTGAAGAGGAAGTCCCATCCTTCCCAGCCCAGCCAGACTAGCAGCTGAGCCCAGCGCAGGGTAGAAGCCACGAGCTGGGTCTTCCCCAGTCCCGCCCCCTTCCCCACAATGATTTATCTCTCTGCCGGCTGCCCTGGGCCCCCAAAACATACTGCTGGGGAAGGTCACATGACTGCTCTTGCGACTTCCCTGTCAGAAAGTAATTTTTCTACAGAGAAGCAAAGAAATCTGCGGGGAACATGAATTCTGTGCATGCGCAGCATTCCCTCAGGAGTAAGATCTGCAGAGAGTACTGTGAATGACCACATACCACCACAAGTAAGTAAGGCTTGGGAGAGTATCACCACTTGCCCCCACCCCCAAACAGAAGCCAGCTCAAAAGGGTTAGCACACACCTCAGGAATGTAGCTGGACCATACTGGCGGGGAATCAACCCTTAAGTGTCCATAGAGCATATATGATGAAAATTTCAGCTTCTGCACAATCTACTGCAAGAGGCATCTCATGTGTATACAATTTATTTGTTGATGGAACTTAGATTACCACTACCTCCCTCCAAATCTGACTTCTGGATGAAAATATCAGAGACAGCTCCCACTAGAACTGGAAACAGCAAGATGGACAACATGGTAAGATAGGGCAATCTCACTCTCTTGGTTTTCTAATTCTTGTTTTCCCTTCCCCACGCCTGCATGGACAAAGGCCAAAATGATTAAGAGGAGGTTGAGGGGACATTTCCAATACCAGGAGGCACACAAAAAAGGAGTGTTTATTGCAAGTCTGAATGAAGGCACAGATGAGCTTAACTATACACATTACACACCCACCCCACCCCTTGAGAATAAAGAAACAAAGCAATGATGCAGCTAATAACATGGGAAGTAAGAGCAAGTAAACTGCTAAATCCTTTCCCAAAGTGTATGAGATCTTATACCTTTCCATTAGTGATTAGCAAGCTCCAGTCCATGTCAGGAAAAACAGTACTCAGTCACTGTCTTGGTTTTTATCCAGCAAATCTGCACTTAGTGTAACAAACCTTCATCTATCTAGGGACTGGGGTCAGGGAGACACTGGGGTTAATTCAACAAAGGGATCCCAGACACCATGTGGCCTGGAAATTCCATGTGGAGATGTCCATCTTCTCCAATACAACGGCCAAATCATCAAGAACTCTTGACATTGAAATCCTGAGGTGCAGAAAGATTTATTGAGGTCTGCTCCAATTCTGTCTGGCATTCAGGGAACCTGCAATATTTCTGCAGGGAGGATATGGCTCTAGAGCTGCCTGGTGATGCTTTCTTCCTCATCTGGAAGTCTGGATTCCATTCTCTGTGGAGCAGTTACCATACTGAAGATAGACAGTCACAGACTTGCAGCCTGGATAGTTCAGGTTCCAATACTAGCATACGTACTTGTCCGTTTATATGGCAAGAAGGCTGGTTAAAAGAAAATAAGGGGCCGCAGGGCAGCTTTTTTTTGTTATCAAAGATCCCAATGTCAAACATGAATTTAAATCTGTCATGTGTATGTTCTGCGTATGCGTATGTCATGTCTGTATGCGTATGTCATGCATACGTAAAAAAAAAAAAAAAAGCACATGAAGCCGAACGGTTTCTGAGAGGAAAGGATTATTTAACAGTAACTCTTGCTTTTCAAATGTTTTGCCTACACAGAGCCATGCTCTAGGAGTCTTATGCCTATCCACAGAACTTTGTTCTGTCAAAATAGTAGTTAATAGCTCTTTATATGTAGGTGTATAACCTCACATTTACAGTCAATTTTTGTCCCCATGAGCCAGACTCTGGGCCTTTGCAAGATGTGAAAGTAGACAGTTCAAAGGTTGAGAGCCCTGACCCAAATCCTCAGGGGGTTGAGAACAGGAATTATGCTCCCTAGAGCAGGCATGCAAAAGTTGTTTATCCTTAGGTCCAAAACAGGACAGGGGCCATTTCTTCCCTGGTCAATTGTCCCCAAACTCAAAGGTCAAAATAAATGGTTTCCCATGTCTCAAAAAAAAAAAAAAAAAAAAAAAAAAAAAACCACCAGGAAGAGTCCTCAAAGGGTGGAGCAGTACAGGAAGAATTAGGATCTGCAAGTTCCAAGACTCATCACATTCCTCTGATGCATCCTCTAACTTTGCACAGGTGCAGCAGCAATACCTATACTGAGGGGGAAGATCTTTGCTTTCTTTAGTAGGTATGGAAATATCTTCCAGGTTATTTCATGCTTTGCTGGCAGCCAGCTTCTGAAGACTGCTGTAACTTACGTATGAAATCAAAATACAGATTTGCTGCTGACAACAGGGTGATTCAAGCCCAAAAGGGCTGGCTGTGAACTTTGTGATTGGTCCTACCCCAGAAACCTTGGGTATCTTGGACACTACTTCTGGGCTGCTAGCCATGGCTGAAGCAGTGTCTGGACAACACCTTCATTTCTATGAACGAATCCAGATATTTCTTTTTTGTCCTCAGGAATGTACTGGGGCAAAGAGGCAAAAAAGCAAAAACGCTTGGAAATGTATTGACAGCCTGATAATTGGCAGCTGCAAAAGTTAGAGCAGAGGGGCATAAATCTGTCTTCCTAAGATGTCCAGTCATTTTTAACTGCCCAGGGGTCAATTACATTTCCAGCTCCATATTTCTTATTTGGAAAAATACTAGAAAAATAATTTGAAGACCTTGTATAAGAAACTGGGTTTCCCTGTGACTGAAACGGTCAGAGTGGATTCAGACCTCTTTAGGGAGCTGAAACATTCTTATTGACATTCAGAATTATTCTCTCGCTCATGAAGCTCTAGGATATCAAGAACCTTGTGCAGCTTCCTGGGCAAAGCTGCAGAGAGAATCACAAACTACAGCTGTTCCTCTACCCACCAAGTTTTGAAAGACTATAATGTCATTCAGAGAAGGGGAGGAAGCAGTAAACACAACCTTATCTAAGGAGAAGTGCCTCTGAGAACTGTCCCACCTTCTTCCCCCAAAAGAATGATTTTATATAATTAAGAACTACTGATCCTGTAAACTCAGATGGAGCCAAAAATACCACCACAGAATAAATTCAGGAAAGATGAACTCTAGAACTCTCCAAAGGAATATCAGAGACTACTTAGATAGTCCCATGCCTGAACCAGACTCCCCTAAGATTTAGCTGCCAAAAAATGGAATAGCACTTGCTTATCTTGGGGGGGGAGGGGGGGGTTAAAAAGGAGAGGATGGTTTGGTGACCATTCCTGCAATGGAAAGAGAGCAACTGGTGGTTAGTTGAAGGAGGGCTTTTTATACCCTTAACTGCTGAGCTTGAGGGAATTGTGCACACATCCTAAATGCTAATTACTACTGAAAAGTGCTTCTGTGGCCTTCTGGTTAGGCACATGAGTCCTATGGCAGGGTACTGTCCAAGGAATGTTATGACTAAGGGCTTGTCTACACTGGCACTTTACAGCGCTGCAACTTTCTCACTCGGGAGTGTGAAAAAACACCCCCTCCGAGTGATGCAAGTTTCAGCGCTGTAAAGTGCCAGTGTAGACAGTGCAGAAGCACTGGGAGCCACACTCCTAGTGCTGGCAGCTATTCCCCTCGTGGAGGTTTTTGTTATAGTTATATAACTATAGTTATATATATATTTGTTATAGTTATATAAAGTGGAGGTTTGTTATAGCACTGTGCCACGACTACACAAGCCATGTTAAAGTGCTGCCGCGGCAGCGCTTTAATGTTGCTAGTGAAGACGTACCCATAGAACAATCCATTCCCTCCAAACATGGCAGCATCTTGGGTTGTCTATTTCACCATACTAGTCAACTGATGGCCATGCAGTGTGCGACTGGCAAATATTACCACTGATGAAGAGAGAAGCCCACCTGAATGTATACTGGATAAAATAAGAAACCAAGCATGTAAGGACTCATGTCAAGTTGGCTCTTATTTTTAAGCGAATTTCTCTAGTCCACAGAAGATTCTGTAGTAGCCTGGTAAATCCATAGCTGCAGAATCATGGAAGACTGTAATTCACAAGCAAAACTGAAAATCCATTGATGTTTATTAGAACTATGTGCACAATTCCTTATCTTATTCAAAAATCTACAAATAAAAAAGTTAACACTTCTGTCTTAAAGAGAATGTTTGTTCAACCTTATTAACTAGTTAAGGCCACTTCAGTGCCTTGTTACATTTTCAGCATTTAGTATACATTTGTCAGTTCTTTGCTTTCAACTGGTAACAAATCCCACAGTAATGAGGGAAAGTTCACTGTGATATCTTATAACAATGCTCAAACCTTGGATTACAGAATTTCAACTTTAGACCAAGCTTCAAATTTAAATTATGCTACGTTATTTTAATTTTTTTGAAGATATTAAAGCAACTCTACCACACACCTCTTATTCTTTAGCCAGCTTTTACACTACCACCAGTACTAGCTTGCACTTATATAGTACCTTTTGCCCCAGAGTCTCAAAGCACTTTAGAAAGGTGGGCACTATGTTTTAAATAGTGAGTGATATACATGAGCAGGAATCTTATTTGTAAGAATATATATTTTTTTCTATTTGTTATATTTACAAAAAAACACAAACAGTGTGAAATCTACATATTGACCCTATTTGTGCCACTAGTCCCATCAGGAATGTAACTTTTGACTTCCTGTAATTTTTCCAATACAATCCTGCAACTGCTTCTGAAGTTTTTTTTAATAAAATGCTCACAACTGAGACTTAAAACAGTGAGCATCTTCTATGTCAGACAATTTGTATACAAGCAGTTTACTGAGCTTCATGATCAGAAGGGAGGAGGTGGGTTGAAAGGGTGGTTAGAAAAAGAACGTTGAAAATTTCCAGATGGGAGCATAGTTCAGTTTTTAGGCCTGACAACCTTGACAGTGTCATTTAACCAGAAAGTTACAACCTAACTAGTGGAATTTAATAATGCACTTGATCTCATGTTGGCTTAACAAGTGTAACATACTATATCTACACAAATATTTCTAAACTCTTTTTAAGATCTGAAACTACATAGCTATACTGAAGAAATTCCAATTTTGCTTTGACCTTAACTGAACATTTAAAAACATTATTTTACTTGATATTTTGAGTACTATCATTGATTACCATTTTCACTCTGCAATTCTTACAGTTGTTGAATGGCAAATATGTAAATGTATGTACAAGTGTTAGTAAATATCCAAATTTCTATATTTCCTTCTTAAGAATGTGCTCAATGAAGTGTCAGGTGTGTCAAAAAACTTTTGTAAACAAATAAGGTACGTAATGTTCTGTTCACATTAGAACCATATACATATTCTCAAATACACATTTTCTAGTCATTTTCCATGGCCCACATATTGCAAATATATGAGGTAAACTACTTTAAAATATCAACATTATATAAACCTAGCCAACAGGAACTTAAAAATAAAAATAGGTAAGATGCTAGTATCAAAGAAAAAAGTGACACTTTGTTCCACTGCAAAGTGAAACCAAACAATTTATTTGTGCTAAATGAATGGAAAGAATGTATTCAGAATACATTTCTTTATACATTGTACCGGCTTAGGCTGCTAAATAAGCATTCATTAGTGCCAGGTTGTGCTACTTTCTCTGTTCTGTTTCTACCAAGCAATACAACATTTTTGGCTGTTATGCCAATATATTCCTATAATATTCATCTTATACCATATTCTCTAATAGTCTTTTGAACATTTAAAATAGTTGTTCAAACTTTGTTTTAGGGGAAAATCACAATTAATATATTTCAACAAGAAAAAAATCAGCTGTTCTCTACAATCACATTGCCTTCTGCAGCAGAAATCAAAGAGCACACTTTAATCAGCCACCAGTAACTTGTTGGCAGGACCACACTTATAGAAGTTCACTGTGACAGAACACACAGTATGGACAGCTTACAAGTTAACGTAAATGATAAATCAGACAATCAAATCTTAAGGTCATGACTTGTACATTCCATACACTTTGACAAGTTAGATTCCCCACATTTAACTTCAGACTGCACCATACATTTGAGGTTTTGGTTTTATTTTAAAACAGGAAAAAGTATGAATGTGTCATGTGTTTTGAATACTGAACCTGTATTAAGCTTATTTATTAAGTGATACATTAAGAGTATAGTCTTGGGCACTGATTAACGTGTCTGACTTTCACTTTTGCACTAAAAGCTGTATCTTCAGAGTACTGAAATGTAGTGCTGATTTACCGTATGCTTGGTAAACACTATTAATATTTAGGGATTTATAATATAGCCCATCATGCCTGTAATTTTATGCAAATTGTCATGAAAAGAATATAAAAAGATATCCCTTTAATTTTACAAACCTAAAAGCCAGGAAAATGAAGCTTTGGAGCCAAGCGAAACGACATAATGCCGTATTACCAAAGAGAGTTGCAAATGTTCCAGCCAGAGAATGGACATATATGTAGTTCAAGTAAACACTGATGGAAAATTTTGTTAAGTTAGTGTTGTAGACCCACAACACTGGCTGCATTTTTAGACAAATGTTTACAACACAATTAACAGTGAAGCCTATATAACCTCAGTGCAAGTAAGTCAAATCCAAATATGCCAGGTAAGCCTTTGGCTTTTAGTAAACCGCTCCATGTTATGAGTCCAACTCTGAATACAGACTGCTGAGCACATGCACTAAGGCTGAGAGGAGGGATGCACTGAATGCTGAAAAGTGGTTGACTGCGATGCTGTTGATTGGACTGTAGGCTGCACAGGTGGTGGTGGAGGTGGAGGAGGTGGCTGGACTGGGGTCTGCGTGTTTGGAGAAGGAGGAGGAGTGGGACGTTTAAATTTGTCAGGGCTGTTACTTCTTCGTGGTGAAGGCCTCTGCAGAACAAATATTGAAATCATGTTGAACATGTATACATTTCTAAGACGCTTTAGCTGATATCAAGAAGTCCTCTTATAGACTCATCATTAACACATTGTTTAAAGGCAAAATTCAAAATACCAAATTAAATTGAAGGATCAAGTCCAAAATATTAAAAAGGATCACAATACAGATTTAGGTAAATAGTTATCAAGACAAATTCTGAATTTGACGTAACTTTGAAATGCACTAGCATAGCACACTGGAACCATTTTTGAGATGAAGAAAGTGCCCACTCCTCTAAGCCAGTAGGGGAGAAATAAAATAGAAATGTAGGACTGGAAGGGATCGCAATAGGTCATCTAGTCCAGTCCCCTGCACTGAGGCAGGACCAAGCATTATCTAGATCATCCCTATCCAATGTCTGTGTAACCCGTTTTTAAAAAACCTCTGATGGACATTCCACAACCTCCCTAAGTAATTTGTTCCAATGCTTAACTACCCTGAACGCTAGGAGGTTTTACCCAATATCCAACCTAAGCCTCCCTTGCTGCAATTTAAGCCCATTGCTTCTTGTCCTGGCCTCAGTGGCTAAGTAGAACAATTTATCACCCTCCTCTTTATTACAACCTTTTATGTAACTGAAGACTCTTATGGTCCCCCTCAGTCTTCTCTTCTCCAGACTAAACAAACTCAATTTTTTCTATCCTTCCTCATAGGTCACATTTTCTAGACCTTTAATCATTTTTGTTGTTCTTCTCTGGACTTTCTTCAACTTGTCCACATCTGAAGTGTGGTTCCCAGAACTGGGCATAATTCTCCAGTTGAGGCCTGAGTGCTGAGTAGAGGGGAAGAATTACTTGCTTACAACACTTTTGCTAATACATCCCAGAAGGATGTTTGCTTTTTTTGCAACAGCGTTACACTGTTGGCCCATGTTTAACTTGTGATCCACTATAAACCCCTGATCCTTGTCTGCACTACTCCTGCCTAGGCAATCTTTTCCAATATTGTATTTGTGCAATTGATTATTTCTTCCTAAGTGTAGTCCTGAAAACACTTAATAGGTACCTAGAAAAAAGAATAGAGGAAGAAGCTCAGATACAATAACTATCTATGCTTGACTAAAGCATAGCAGCAGGTGCTAATAAGCACAACTTAACATTATCAGCATGTGGAGTTAAAAATTGCAGCAGCTATGAACCAAATAGCAACAGTAACAGTCACATATTAAGTCAGATCCTTAAGAACTCCACAACGCCCCTCCCCATGACATAACCAAGCAAGAAAAAACAGCCACCCTTTGGGAAAGAAACTTGGAAACAATTCTACAACAGATATACAACTTAACAACTCGATTGTTTATTAAGGAGGTTGCTTTTCCAATTGAAGTGCCTTTTAGGTAGACATAAAATTCTCCAAATTAGAATTTGGCCAAGACACCAGGGACACCTACTTTGCGGTATCAATTGTGACAGACCCAGACAAGTGGGGTACAGAAGTCTGATCGAAGGCAAATATACTGGCCATTGGATGAATAGTTTTCTTTTCCCTGAGTGACCAGAGCAAGGGCTGTACTAGAACTAGCAGGAACTTTCTGGAACCAATTTAAGGCAGGCAGGCTAATTAGGACACCTGGAGCCAATTAAGAAGAACCTGCTAGAATCAATTAAGACAGGCAGGCTAATCAGAGCACCTGGGTTTAAAAAGGAGCTCGCTTCAGTTTGTGGTGTTGCGTGCGAGAAGCTGGGAGCAAGAGGCACACAAGGAGTTGAGAGTGAGAAGAGTTGAAGGACTGAGGAGCACAAGCATCAGCAGACCATCAGGAGGAAGGTCCTGCAGTAAGCATAAAGAAGGTGTTGGGCGGAGGCCGTGGGGAAGTAGCCCAGTGAGTTGTAGCTGTCACACAGCTGTTACAGGAAACCCTATAGACAACTGCAATCCACAGGGCCCTGGGCTGGAACCCGGAGTAGAGGGCGGGCCCGGGTTCCCCCCAAACCTCCCAACTCCTGATCAGACACAGGAGGAATTTGACTGTGGGTTCTACCAGAGGGGAAGATCTCTGAGGCGATCAAAATCCGCCAATAAGCGCAGGACTCACCAAGGTAGAGGAGGAACTTTGTCACACAATGTATACAACAAATTAGACTGACATTATGTGAAAAAGGCCATGGGATTTCTGACAACTAATTGGTCGAGGCTTCTGCTTTGAAAGCAGCTCTAGCATGAGCAAACCTCTAATACCATGGTGGAGCCTTGGTTCAGTAGATGCTGAAGGCAGAGAGCCATGTGCCTATTGATCAACACCACCCAGCATCTAGCTTTTTGTCTTGGAAGTCTTCCCTCCAAGTACTGCCACAGCTTGATCCTGATTAGCTTATGGTATAAAGAGAATAGTAATAAATATTTAATAGCTTTTTAAAAATCAATCTCTTTCAAAGTGGGTAGACATTATTATTCCCCATTTTTTCAGAGACCTAAAGAGGTTATGCAACTAGCTCAGAGTCAGCTGCAGAGCTAGGAACAGAACCCAAGTCGACTCCTACTCTGGTACTCTATCCATTGGACTATGCTGCCTCCACCTATGAGATCAGAGCTCCGTGTGGTATGGTTGTAGGCCTTAACAACTGTGGAATTAATATTAACAGTTAACCTACGAAAGTCCACATTTTAGCACATTCTAGTGTAACCACACTCCAGCTAGATTTGTCATGAAAAGTGTTTTTTTAGAAAAGGTTTGACAAATCTACTGCTATATTTGTGCCTTTCTATAAAAATCTACTGAAACAAGGTTTTGTATCAGAGGACACTGGCGTAAAGAAACACTTTGCAGGAGGTTGTTTGCATACTGCTGTACTTATTCAGAATATACTGAATAGCGCTTCCTGTTTGATATATCAGCCATAAGGTATCTTGCCAAAGTGCTAATGTTTCAGCTTTGTTTGCTTTATAAACTCAATGAGTATTTTGAAAAAACTAGGGCTATCAAGTGACTAAAAAAATTAATTGCGATGCGCACGATTAAAAAAAGTTATTGTGATTAATTGCACTGTTTAACAATAATAGAATACCATTTATTTAAATATTTTTGGATGTTTTCTACACTTTCAAATATGCTGATTGCAATTACAACACAGAATATAAAGTGTACAGTTACTCACTTAATATTTATTTCTGATTACAAGTATTTGCACTGTAAAAAAACCCCAAAGGAAATAGTATTTTTTAATTTACCCAATGCAAGTACTGAAGTTCAATCTCTTTATCATGAAAGTTGAACTTACAAATGTACAAAAAAATAACAGCATTCAAAAATAAAACAATGTAAAATTTTAGATCCTGCAAATCCACTCAGTCCTACTTCTTGTTCAGCCAATCGCTCAGACAAACAAGTTTGTTTACATTTGCAGAAGATAATGCTACCCACTTCTTGTTTACGTCACCTGAAAGTGAGAACAGGCATTTGCATGGCACTTTTCTAGCCGGCATTGAAAGGTACAATATTTACGTGCCAGATGTGCTAAAGATTCACATGTCCCTTCAGCTTCAACCACCATTCCAGAAGACCTGCGTCCATGCTGATGATGGATTCCTGCTTGATAACAATCCAAAGCAGTGCAGACCAATGCATGTTCATTTTCATTATGTGAGTCAGATGCCACCAGCAGAAGGTTGATTTTCTTTTTTGGTGGTTCGGGTTCTGTAGTTTCTGCATTGGAGTGTTGCTCTTTTAAGACTTGTGAAAGCAAGCTCCACACCTTGTCCCTCTCAGATTTTGGAAGACACTTCAGATTCTTAAACCTTGGGTTGAGTGCTATAGCTATCTTTCGAAATCTCACACTGGTACCTTCTTTGCGTTTTGTGAAATCTGCAGTGAAAGTGTTCTTAAAATGAACAACATGTGCTGGGTCATCATCCGAGACTGCTATAACAGGAAATACATGGCAGAATTTGGTTAAAAACAGAGCAGGGGACATACAATTCTCCCCCAAGGCGTTCAGTCATAAATTTAATTAATGCTTATTTTTTTAATGAGCCTCATCAGCATGGAAGCATGTCTTCTGGAATGGTGGCCAAAGCATGAATGGGCATACGAATGTTTAGCATATCTGGCATGTAAATACCTTGCAATGCAAGTGCCACGCAAATGCCTGTTCTCCCTTACTGGTGACACTGTAAATAAGAAGAGGGCAGCATTATCTCCTGTAAATGTAAACAAACTTGTTTGTCTTAGCGATTAGCTTAGCAAGAAGTAGGACTGAGTGGACTTGTAGGCTCTAAAATTTTACATTGTTTTGGTTTTGAGTGCAGTCATGTATCAAAAAAAACCCCCAAACCTACATTTGTAAGTTGCACTTTCATGACAAAGAGATTGCACTACAGTACTTGTATGGGGTGAATTGAAAAATACTTTTTTTATTTTTTACAGTGCAAATATCTGTAAGCAAAAATAATATACACGTTGATTTCAATTACAACACAAAATACAATATATATGAAAGTATAGAAAAACATTCAAAATATTTAATAAATTTCAATTGGTACTCTATTTTTAACAGTGCAATTAAAACTACAGTTAATTTTTTTTAGTTAATTGCATGAGTTAACTGCGATGAATCGACAGCCCTAGAAAAAAAACTCGATTAAGTTAAGTACATTAAACTCCATAGAAATAAAAAATGATTCCAGTTGAGAGGTTGAGTAGTGCCCTAACAAACGTTTAATATATTGCTATTCTCACTGGAAAATAAAAAAAGTAAATAATTAGCTGCTTGTTACAGTGACACGGTGGTAGCATTGTGTGTCATCTTGAAGAAAACCCGAGTTTGGCGCAACCTCAAATGACATCCGTCAGATGTGGTGGAGACTAGGAGAAAAATGAAAATAACGTATTTATTTCCTGCGACACGGGAGGTAGGTTAGAACATCACGTCTCACACCTTGCCTGCAGATCCATAGGGTGATACCTATTACTATCTTTAAGGGGACAACCTGTTCCACTCTCTTGCAGAAAGAAAAGATTTTCCACTAAGAATCAATTTCTCAAGGTAGAGAGGTAATCAGGACTGAAGAAGGCAAGACCTATTTGAGCAAGGAAACAAAATCAAATATCTGCATTTTTAAAAATGGGTTAAAGACAAATAACTAACATTTTAATTCAAAAGAAAATGTATTAGTTTTTAATACTCACGGTAATTCCATGGGACGGTCCCATATGTTGCACATGAAGGCCTGGAGAGTTGTAATAAGACATTCCAGCTCTAGTCAGTGAAGTTGGCGGTGTAAAACCAACTGTGTGACTTGCATATGATAGACCTAAAATTATTAAAGCAAAGGGGACATTAACATGCCTACTGCAAATATTGAGTACTGCAAATAATAGTAACTACAAAGTTTTTATTTTAAAACAAAGACAAGGTTCAGAAACTGATAATGGTACATTTAAGAAAAAATATTCACTGCTTTGAAAAAAGAATGCAATTACTTTTAATTTTCCTAAGGGTTTGTCTAGATTAGGAAAATATGCTGTGTTTGAAAACATACTAAGTAATATGATTTAAAACATGACTTTTCACCTAGTGCAGATCAGGTAAGTCATGTTAAAGTGATTACCTTATGAGTGACTGCTAATGTACTTTTAAACAGGACTTGCCATGCATATGCTAGGTGTCAGTTAAAATACATTGGTTAACACATTTCCCAAAGGTTGTGTTTTCTGAGTTTAAATAAAGCCCCCAAAATTTAAATAAATTTTACTTCTAGCTAAATATTAGGTGTCTGGTTTTCAAAAGTGCTTTGCACCTACACTAATTGAATTAATGGGAACTGCAGTTGCTCAGTGCTTCTGAAATTCAGACCTTAAACCTTATGAAAACAGCACTTCTCAAAACAGAGATCTCCTGAAATCTTTAACTTGCCCTATTGCTTCCAGACAGATATATCTGCTGGATATGCAACAACTGTTTGGTATTAGAAGCCAGCCACTTTTTTTTTTAAATGGGCATCTGACAAAAACTTCCAACTATCCATTACATTTGTATAACAGCATGAAGAATCCACTCCAACTGAAACAATTAAGTCTGGCTGAATTTTAACAGGCTCCACACATCTTTGCCACCATTAACAGAATCCAGCACTACTGAATATTACAGACCCATCTGGGTTTGTCCTTAGCTGACACTGTTTACTTTTGGACTAGCGTTTGATAAGAAAATTTGAATAAGAAAAAAAAAATCAAGCTTCAGGTAACCAGTAGAGCTGCACAGGGAAAACGGCATTATAATTACCTTGACTGTCTTAACTAAGAGCGATTCTGCTCTCTCGCCAGTTGCACATCAGTGGCAGCTCCAATAACTTCAGTGGAATTACTCCTGATTAGTTTAAGTGATTTATGAGTAACAGTTGATTAAACTGTTGATATTTCCTGCTTAATATTCCATTTACCAATTTGACAGAATTAAAAAAAAAAGTTGGGTGCAAATTTAAGTATTATAATATCTCAGAATATTGGGGTTGGAAAGACTTCAGGAGATCTAGTCCAATCCCCTGTTCAAAGCAGGACTAACACCAACAAAATCATCCCAGCCAGGGCTTTGTCAAGCCAGGCCTTAAAAACCTCTAAGGATGGAGATTCTACCACCTTCCTAGGTAACCCATTCCAGTGCTTCACCACCCTCCTAGTGAAATAGTATTTCCTAATATTCAACATAGACACCCCCCCCCACACTGCAACTTGAGACCATTGCTTCTTGTCCTGTCATCTGCCCCACTGAGAATAGCCGAGCTCCATCCTCTTTGGAACCCCCCTTCAGGTAGTTGACGGTTGCTATCAAATCCCCCCTCACTTTTCTCTTCTGCAGACTAAATAACCCCAGTTCCCTCAGCTTCTCCTCATAAGTCATGTGCCCCAGCCTGCTAATCATTTTCGTTGCCCTCCGCTGGACTCTCTCCAATTTGTCCACATCCCTTCGTGGGGGGGGGGGCACCAAAACTGGATGCAATACTCCTACTAATACAGCTCAATATGCTGTTGGCCTTCCTGGCAACGAGGGCACACTGCTGACTCATATCCAGCTTCTCATCCACTGTAATTCCCAGGTCCTTTTCTGCAGAACTGCTGCTCAGCCAGTCAGTCCCCAGCCTGTAGCAGTGCATGGGATTCTTCCTTCCTAAGTGCAGGACTCTGCACTGGTCCTTGTTGAACCTCATCAGATTTCTTTTGGCCCAATCCTCCAATTTGTCTAAGTCACTCTGGACCCAATCCCTACCCTCCAGCGTATCTACCTCTCCCCACAGTTTAGTGTCATCTGCGAACTAGCTGAGGGTGCAATTAAGCCCATCCTCCAGATCATTAATAAAGATGTTGAACAAAACCGGCCCCAGGACTGACCCCTGGGACACTCCGCTTGATACCAGCTGCCAACTAAAAATAGAGCCGTTGATCACTTCATTGAGCCCGACAATCTAGCCAGCTTTCTATCCCCCTTATAGTCCATTCATCCAATTCATACTTTTTTAACTTGCTGGCAAGAATACTGTGGGAGACCATATCAAAAGCATTGCTAAAGTCAAGTTATATCACATCCACCGCTTTCCCCATATCCACAGAGCCAGTTATCTCATCATAGGCGGCAATCAGGTTGGTCAGGCATAACCTGCCCTTGCTGAAGCCATGTTGACTGTTCCTGATCACCTTCCTCTCCTCCAAGTACTTCAAAATGGATTCCTTGAGGACCTGCTCCATGATTTTGCCGGGGAATGAAGTGAGGCTGACCTGTCTGTAGGTCCCCAGATTTTCTCTCCTCCCTTTATAAAATATGGGCACTATATTTGCCTTTTTCCAATCGTCTGGGACCTCCCCTGATCGCCACGAATTTTCAGAGATAATGGCCAATGGCTCTGCAATCATATCAGCCAACTCCCTCAACACCCTTAGTCGCATTAGATTTGGACCCATGGACTTGTGCATGTCCAGCTTTTCTAAATAGTCCTTAACCTGTTCTTTCACCACTGAGGGCTGCTCAGCTCTTCCCCATACTGTGTTGCCCAGTGCAGCAGTCTGGGAGCTGACCTTGTCTGTGAAGACTGAGGCAAAAAAAGCATTGAGTATTTCAGCTTTTTCCACATCATCTGTCACTGTTACCTCCCCCATTCAGTAAGGGTTCCACACTTTCCCTAACCACCTTCTTGTTGCTAAGATACCTGTAGAAACCCTTCTTGTTACCCTTTACATCCCTTGCTAGCTGCAACTCCAATAGTCCCATAGCCTTCCTGATTACACCCCTGCATGCTCTAGTAATATTTTTATACTTCTCCCTAGTCATCTGTCCAAATTTCCACTTCTTGTAAGCTTCCTTTTTGAGTTTAAGCTCACCGAAGATTTAATTGTTAAACCAAGCTGGTCGCCTGCCATATTTGCTATTCTTTCTGCATTTCAGGATGGTTTGTTTCTGCACCCTTAATAAAGGTTTCTTTAAAATACAGCCAGCTCTCCTTGATTCCTTGCCCCCTCATATTCGCTTCCCAGGGGATCCTGCCCATTATTTTCCTAATGGAGTCTAAGTCTGCTTTTCTGAAGTCCAGGGTCCATATTTTGCTGCTACTCCTTTCTTCCTTTTGTGAGGATCCTGAACTCAACCATCTCATGGTCACGGCTACCTAGGTTGCCACCCACTTCTACTTGTTGAGTACTAGCACAGTTCAGCTTCATTCTAAAATCAGTCTCCCTGGGTGACATTTCAGGCTGTATGTCCAAGAGGTGAAGTACAGAAGTCAGAAGGATGAGGGGCAAAGTTGGCTTTAAACCACCTTTGTGTCCTCTTGATTTTGGACTGCTTTGGGGACCAAATTTAATTTGCAACACTGTGTCCCACAGCCCTGACACACCTCAGCTTGCAAAGAGATCCTCAGAAGTCAGTTTGTGGCTACTTCCTCAGGTCCTGCACCAGAGAAGTTCTCTCTCAGCTGGAGCTGGGGACTTTAAGGCTTCTGTACACCATTCTGACCCCATTATGCAGCATAAAGGAGCAGGAGTGAGAATCTCACTCATTAAGTGTGATAGTCTAAGGTGCAAATCCATGAATTTCTGGCATTAGATAGTTTCAAACTACTTTTCCACAAATTCAATTACATCGTTTTCTAAAGGAAACACTCCAAGACATACAGATGTTTTATATGACCAGATATCTTTGGAGTTGGTTGCTCTTGGTTTTGTGTCTTATTATAGTGCCTGTGACATGAAGTTCTCGCAACTGTTTGCTTCATCACCCATTATATTTTAATGGTGTCGAACTAAGATACGCAACTTCAGCTACGTGAATAACGTTGCTGAAGTCGAAGTATCTTAGTTCGAACTAAAAAGCACTTACCGCGGGTCCAGACGCGGCAGGCAGGCTCCCCCGTCGACTCCGCTTACTCCTCGCGCGGAGCAGGAGTACCAGTGTCGACGGCGAGCACTTCCGGGATCGATTTATCGCGTCTAGACGAGACGCGATAAATCGATCCCAGAAGATGGATTGCTACCCGCCGAATCAGGCAGGTAGTATAGACGTACCCTTAGTATCGTGTCATTTGAATAAAGTTAGCTTTAATGTTTACTTATAATTTCACCAGTATGGCACAGAAGTGTTTGGAACCTTTTTTAAAAGTGGAATTAAACCCCAAAATTTAGACAAATCCTATGTATTCCAGTAGACCTGTATATTAACATGTTTATGTCCCATTTCACACTAATGCTCCATTGTGGAACAAATTCCTCTTACCCTAGTCACATTAATGGTCCCACTTAGCTCCATGGGTCAACTTGAGATTAGGCCATGCAGAATTTGTCTCATTATATACTAAAGAATTCTTGATCAACATGAAATATCCATAACCTGCACCTTTCAATGCACAATTCAATACAACTTTCAGGACACCTTACGCCCAAATATAAATGCTTTAAACAGAATATAAAATTAAGAGCAAATATTAGTTTTTTGATTAAAATGTAATTAAGAATCGAAGTATCTAAGTTCAGTGGCAATTCATCCACTGTCCTCGGAAATTAAAAGAGAGGGTCTCAGCCAGAACAATATACAACTCAGAACATTTTTAAATTAGCTTTTTTTGATTATAATTCTTGAATAACAGAGCTAGAAAGATTAGAAATCCTAATTTCTTATACCAATTGTTTTGACTGGCAGAGATCTGTACATGTACACTCCTAATCAACTCTTACACTATTCTCTTAAAATAGAAATTGAAAGATCTCATTTTGGGGAGAGCAAAACTTATTCAATATGTTCTAGATTAGTGAATCCCTCAAAGATGTTCTTGTTCAGAGTGCATTAGTAGCCTTATTAGTATATCCCCATAACTTTAGGAAGATACTAAAAATGCATAACCCATAAGAGAATTTGTGTACTCACCCTTTTAGAAAAATACAACTTCAGATGCTAACACCTTAATTGACCTTTAATGGAAAATGATGGTATAGTCTGAACATTCTAAAAAATATGCTGCATTATATCAACGTTTTCTCTAATCAAAATATGTAAAAATATTCAAGTACTTAAAAAAGTTTTAAGGCAAAATTACTCTTTCATTTGGATTTACTTTTTTCCAAGTAAGCTTTAATAGGCTATTTAAGCAAATATAATACATGGGTACATTTTTATGTGATGCATACAAAAGTTTACCAGAAACTGGTTTATATGTGGTTATATATTTACCAGGTGATATAGGTCTGCTAGAACTTGGTGAAGGTGTATACGGGATTGGACTGGAAACAGTGCGCGGTCTTAATCCTTGTGCAGACATCTCATTAAAATATCTAACAGAAGAAGGTAAAGAACAATTAGATTAACTTTTTCAAACCCTGATATGTTTTAAATGATTTTCCACAGCATTAATCTCACATTCTAAAATACACAGATTAGGTTAGCACAGAACCAGCCACTTTTGAATAGTCTGGCAGTGCCTGAGTTAACATTCACTTTTCACTTCTGAAGACTTGAGTTCAAATATTGGCTTAATTTGCAACTGAAACTGGCCTCATCCTAGTCAGGGACCTTGTCTTGTCTATGCATTATCATAGTGGTGCAATAAAGTGTTTTAGAGGAGAATGTAAATTTAGTCAAAATTTTTGCATGTATCCTCTTCAGATTTTTGTTACTACAAGTACTAAAATTAGTGAGCACTTAATTAAGCAAAAGTTTAATTTTGAAATATTTTATGCTTTTTGGCCAAACATTGGACAAAGAACTGCTAATATAAATTTGGATTTTGACCAACTAGAAGTGCTACAGTATTTAATCTTTTCCATTTAAAAATCACCTCTAAACTGAAACGGCATGCCACGTTTCTATTTAAACTGAGATATTAACCCATAAAACAGGGACAATGGAAAAGTGAATGCAAACAATTACAGACATTACTAGAACGTATGTTTAATTTAGGCTATCTTTTAGAAAAAGCTCATTGAATCACAATGGTGATGTTGCTTGCTGAATCCGCCGGGGCGGGGGAAGAAAGGGCAAATAGTGCCTTTAATCTTCTAACCTAGTCTTTGAAACAAAATATGTGAAAGTCATTCAGGTTAGTTATTTTTAATACCAGAATATACAGACTCCCTAAGGGCTGGTCTACACTACCTGCCGAATCGGTGGGTAGTGATCGATCTTTCGGGGATCGATTTTTCGCGTCTAGTGTAGACGCGATAAATCGATCCCCAATCACTCTGCTGTCGACTCCAGTAATCCACCCCGACGAGAGGCGGAAGCAGAGTCGACGGGAGCAGCGGCAGTCGACATTGCGGCGTCCTCATGGCGCAGTAAATCGAGCGAGGTACGTCGACTTCCGCTACGTTATTCACGTAGCTGAAGTTGCGTACCTTACATCAACCCCCGCCCCTAGTGTAGACCTGGCCTCAGAAGAACTTCTTTCAGGATTAGCAGAATTCCAATTTATAATGACACTATTTCAGTTGCCCTCATACAGCTAGTATAATGTCAGAGTGCAATAAAACAATATTAATACTGGCATAAGGTAGAGCCCAGTAAGAAACGAAAATATTAGCCTTTGAAGGAAAGATGTTTTAGGACAAGCTTTAAGATTCTGCCATGACATTATTATGCAACACTGTAGTAAGATATCAACTTTTTCTATTTAAGACACAAAACCCAGCCATCTGTAATGTCCATGCAAGTGATGCAACTTTTTTTTAAATAGGAAAAAAACCCATGATCTTGTCATTTTGATACCATGTCCAGAACAGCAAGAACATCTCAATTGAGAGTTCTCAGGGTGCCTAATCCCACTTTTGGTATCTAATGTTGCATATATGGTCCTCTTGGGATTGGCAGAACACTAGAACTTGCAACATTATACATCTTACAAATTACAATTTGCACAGGTTAAGGGTGCTGTACGCTGTTCAACTCAGGCAAGCCCTTGCTTTTGTGAATTTATGTCCAGAACAAAAAGAACAGGAGTACTTGTGGCACCTTAGAGACTAACAAATTTATTTAAGCATAAGCTTTTGCTTAAATAAATGTTAGTCTCTAAGGTGCCACAAGTACTCCTGTTCTTTTTGTGATACAGACTAACACAGCTGCTACTCTGAAACCTGTCCAGAACAAAGTTACCATGTAATTAGTCTCTCTCAAGTTTACATATTTATATTTAAATCTATATGCATATGTTGGTTGTAAAAGCCCGCCCCAATCTTCAAGTATAACTATTCTCTTGCTCACGGTAAACCTAAACTAGCCCTGCAAGAATTAAATCATACTCCTACAAAGGATATGCTTAGAATATATTCTTTTGAAATTCTTTGCATTATTGTATATGAGCTCACTTTCAGAGTTGATAGGTAGAAATATCAATATAAAAGTATCAATACAACAACATAAGGTGTTGTTGTTTTAGTATTTATTTATACAGAGGGCACAGATCTTAATGTTTGAGAACACAAACCTTTCGTCATCCATTTCTAAGCTGGATTCACTTTCTGACAGTTGTCTGCATAGAGCTTCCCTTCGTTCCATCTCCCTCTGCAGTTTTCTTTGGAGTCTTAAATTCTCTTCTCTCATATGACGTTCCTCCTCTAAATATTGTGCCATCTTCTCTGAATCTGAAATTCCAAATTTGATAGCTCTTGATTAAACTCAGTTTAATGTACATGCAAGTATATTAAATTTAACTTACTTTATCCAAACATTTCAAATGTTGCAAGAGAGGATGGCTCAGGGAATTGTTAATTCAATAGTCTTTCATCTCTAAATCACTAGTTCAAAGCCTGTTTTAAAGTTGGTAGTGATCAAAATTAGTTACTAACTGATGGCTACTTGGTGAACTATGAAATTAAGCTTGCTTGGTCCTTTTTCCCCACCTTTTTTTCCTCTTAACTGAACAGATTTGAAAAATACTGCATGCTCAAAAAAATAATTAACAGAATCAGACCTGTAGGAAGAAACATGAACAGAGATTTGCCCTACTGTAAAACTGAAATTTCTTATTTATATGGACTTACACTGTACAAATGGAAGGATCTAAAATTTTAGAGCAAAGCTTATTTTCTTTTCAAATATTTAATCAATTTTTAAGATTTACTATATTCATTTTAATGTTTAGTTTAAAATGAGGATATTCAAAATTTCAAAATCAGAATACATATTTTTTTAAAACATTGTACATTGATCAAATATAATGAGAGAAATAAGTGTAAAGGGTTTACTTCTCTAAAAATCACTGCAAATTACCACTCCCCAGGAGGATTTTCCTTAGAATTATAGAGCAGGTGGAAGGGAAAGATCAGTACCCAGCCATACTCTGGAGAAAACATACATTTAAACAACTTTTATTAAACTGCTGTTTTATGACTATTTCCCAGCATGCCTTCAATTAAAGAGATTTTATCCTGGAGATTAACCAGCAGGATGTCTGTCAATATTAAAAGTCACCAAGTGAGTTAGTTTTTACTTCAAATAGCTGCATTTAAGTATGTGGGCATTTAAGTTTGTTTTTAAACTAAGTCAGCTAATGTTAGTTAGGTGTGTTAGCATCACTGATTATCTTAAATGATTGAATAAAAATGATCAAAGCTAAGTGTAAGATAGAGCATCCAAAAATATTTTTATAGTCTATTTTAGTGAGAAGGAACATATGACGAAGCCTTCCGCTTTGTGGGTATGATGCATCATATTTTGCATTGCCCTCTAATTTTAAGGGGTGACCAGGTTTACGGTGCACATCTTGATTCTGAAAATATCTGGATTTTTCAGCATTCATAATTATTTATGTTTAAGGCTCCTGAGCATCTTGGGCAGCTCCTGGGCCAGGCGTACCGGTCGCTGCGTGTGCAGTCTCAGGCCTCCCCATTCCCCAGCAGCAGGAATTTGGGTGTGGGGGCCTCAGGGCTGGGGATTGGGGTGCAGGATGGTGCTTACCTGGGGGAAGGGGTCTCCCCAGGATGGTGACAGGAACTCCCCTCCCTCAGCTCCTAGCTCCGCGTGCTGCCTCCACCCCCACAGCTCCCATTGGCTGTGGTTCCCAGCCAATGGGATCAGCAAAACGGGGGCTTGAGGCGGAGCGGAGGCAGCACGTGCAGCTAGGAGCTGGGGTCGACGCTTCCCAGGAGCCCGGTAGGGAGCCTGCCCCAGCCCCACCAAATCCCGCTCCCCTTAGTGGTGTTCTGGATAGTTCTTATCAGGGGCAAGGCCACCTTAGCTGGACCCTCCAGGGCAAGAATGTCCACCAACAGTCCTTTGTGACCTCCACCTAGAGGGTTACATTTTGGGCCACCTTCCTAACAAGGTCCTGGTGTGTCCTGCTGTCCGTCGCTGGAAGGGTGGTGGTGGTGCCCGCCATTGCCTCGTCTGGTGAGGAGGAGGAGAAGGCCCATCAGACCGGATCTTCCGGACCCTCCGGCTCCCTAAAGGCTGGGTCGGGTGTGTCTGTCTGCCCTGTGACTGGAGGTGATTCCAGTAGCACTGGTGGTGCTGGCTCAGATGCTGTGCCCAGGTGTGAAGGCCCAGGATCCTTGTCCCATGGGGTGTCCTCTGGAGCCCTGGGGGTGTAGTGTGACACCAACGTTGCTGAGGGGGGGAAGCACGGGTGCGGTGGACACTGATGCGGCCCTGGAGCCCTTTCCCTGAGCCTGATGATAGGCCCAAGAAGTCCAAAAGGGCCATTGTACCGGGCCCTGACACTGGGGTGGCCAGGATACCATCGGTGCCGACGAGTTCACGGTTCTGCGGTGCCAGGACTGGTGTTGGGACCGTGAACAGTACTAGTTGCATCAGGAGACAGAAGACTCAGCCTCCAACTTGGAAGAGTACTCGGAGTCCGACCATGGGGGGGGGGGGGGGCAGAGCCTGACAGTGCCGGAGAGCAGTACTGGGGTGATGGGAAACGGCACCGTAACATCATGGGCTTGCCTCGCTGGTGAACAGGGGGCAGTGTTGCCATTGGTGCCACGAATGATGCAGGAGACGGTGTCATGCTGTGCTGTCTGTGCTGCTGACAATGCCGGAACTTAAGCTGACATCTGGATCGGGGCCAAGGACTGTGCCGTCATGGCAATAAGGTCACATGTTGCCTCAAAGGTATCCGGTGTGGCGAGAAGATCAATTTCTTCCTCCAATTCCTCCCGAATCGGGGAGTCCACCAGCACCGAATTTGATGGACCTCCAGTCAGGGCCAGAGTCAATGGTACCAGGCCATGGGTGTCCTGATGTGGGACGCACCTGGCTGGAATCCCCTTGTGGCTTCTTGACGGGGGAACAACCCGTCTGCCTTCTTCTTCTTATGCACCACCGGGGACTGTGCCACCTGCTAGAACTGGCTTTACGAGCTGGGGAGTGGTGCCGATGCTCCTTGGAGGAGTCCTTTCTTGGTACCAAGTCGTCCTGCACCGACGCCAAAGCGCTGCACATCGATGCTGCCGGTGCCATTTCCAGTACCGGCTGAGGGGGGGACTCCATTAGGAGGAGCTTCAAACAATACGCTCCCTCTCAACCCTGGGTCTAAAGCTCCTGCAAATTGCGCACTTGTCTGTCTGATGACCTTCTCCCAGGCACTTAAGACAAGCAGCATGTGGATCACCTCTGGGGATAGGTTTCCTATACTCTTGCATGACTTAAGCCTCTGCGACTGAGGCATGCACCGGTGTCTGGGGAAAACTAACGGGACCCCCCAAAGTAAGCTTGGCTTACTATAAAACTACAAACTGTAACTACAACTCTATGAAACTATTTACAACTAAGGTAGGCACTTGCGAATGCAAGAGACTGAGCTGCTCCAACGACCATCACTGGCCGTCAGAAGGAACTGAGCAAGCGGCAGATCGGCAAGGACCTATATACACCGCCATGAAGGCACCACTCCAGGGGGCTCCACAGCCGACCTGACAGGTACTGCTAGGGGAAAAAACCTTACGATGATCATGTGTGCACACACCTATTTGCCTGTACATGAGCAATCACTAGAAGTAGAACATGCGTGTTTTTGAAAATTTTACTGTAAATCAAAGATACAATAAGGAAAGAAACAGCAAAATAATGAAGAGTGCTTCAAGTTTAATTAATCACCCTAGCAATTGCACATGAAGTACTCAGTATTAAAGGCCTTGTTTTCATTGTGAAGTTCTGTAAGGCTTTGGCCACACTCAAAACTTTAAAGCGCTGCCGTGGCAGCGCTTTGAAGTGCGAGTGAGCTCTCCCAGTGCTGCAGGCACTCCACCTCCACGAGGGGAATAGCTTACAGCGCTGGGGCACTGGCTACACTGGCGCTTTAGAGCGCTGTAACTTGGTGCGCTCGGGGGTGTTTTTTCACACCCCTGAGCGAGAAAGTTGCAGCCCTGTAAAGTGCCAATGTAGCCATAGCCTGAGTGAAGGATATATTGGAGAGTCTGGCAAGACTAACACTCCTTATCATCTTTATGTGGCATGCAATACTAATATTCCAAACCTGTACACAAAGCCTCTGTCTAAGAGCACTCATCTGTCTGTAAAGGCGGTCATCTCTGCAAAACGTTATTGCTCCAAAAACTGGGTAGCAATATTCCAGTTAGTCTGCCAAGACTAGCATATGGTGGGAAGGAGATGACCGTCAATCCAATTACCAAAAGAAATGATATACCAATTGAGAGACTGTGCGCCTTACTCTAGTCACTAGAGTCAACATCTTACATAAAGTTGTTAGCAATGATCAATTTTAAAATGAGAACTTCGTAAGATTTATAATGGAGGGATGAAGTTAAAATGTTGCATCCTGTAGACCACAGGAAGACACAGAACACTTTCCCCTTCAGAGCTTATGCCCCAGCATGGTGTTGGAGCAGCTGTATTGCTGGAATTCCTATCTTTCAAATGAAATGCAAAGTAGAGGACTGACTATTCCTGGTAAAAGATCAAACAACATTTTTCACAACAGTAAAGGATTTAATCACAATGGTCTAAGTCAAATTTCAATCTGAATATTAAGTTTTGTCATCTACCTTTAAATTTTTAATGAATGAGAACAAGTGAAGAGTATCTTCACTGCTCTCAAGGTTGGTGCAGTTTAAACAGCTAATACATTTCAGCACCAACTAAACTAAAAATAAGTGGGAATTCCTTTAGGTACACTTCAGTAAATTGTTAGCTACAGACTCCATTTATAGCCAAAGAGTGTTTACTTACGTTGTAACTGTGCAGCTCTTAGTTGTTTCTTTAACCTCTCTACTTCATTCTTTAAAAATCTGATATGTCGCATCATATTTTCTGGGGAATCTATTTCCATTGATATGTCTCGGGGTGATGGTGGAGCAGAGACTGGCTGATCTAACTTCTCCTGCAAAATTCTGTATTAAAAATAATTTAGATGTTAATTGTATTTCTGAAAGATAGAAGCATATACTTAGAAGTAGTAACATTTTAATAGGTGTACATTGCTCCAATTATGTTTTAATAATGAAAGTAAAGTTTATTTTGTCAAAGGCCACCTGTAGCGAGGCGGTCCTGGCCCCGTCCATCAAAGGTCAAGGCGCAGGACAGGAAGTACAAAAGCCGGTCCTCAGACCTCAGTTGAGCCCCAGCCATCGGAGAGGCCGGATGCTTGTGGTGCAACTCCCCGCTGGGAGGCCATGGCGACCAGCAGCCGACCCGAGGACTGGCCTAGCCAGCCAAGCCTGCCGCTCGCCTGTTACCCCGAGGAGCCGCCAGGCCTGCCTGTTACCCCGAGGAGCCGCCAGGCCTGCCACCGGCCTGTTACCCCGAGGAGCCACCAGGCCTGCCACCCGCCAGCTACCCCGAGGTGCCCATGGTATGTGACCTCATGGAGGATGCCACCCTGAACCAGGTATCCATAGGGGAGGGTGGGGGTTGGAAGTAGCCCTGGGCAGCCAACCCTAGTCTGGCTGCAGCACTTCCGGAGCCGATGTCAGAGTGTTGCAGCCAGTATCCCCACTGACTCAGCGGCGGGTCCTTTGCTGCTGTTAGGGCCCCGGGCTGGGACGCAGTGGAGTGGGTGGGCCTGCATCCCCCCTGCCACCCAACATGTGGGTGGCAGTTTCCCCCTCTCCCTGGTTCTCCAGAGCCAGGACCTGGGCTTATTGAACTACTGTTTGCTCAGTCCCTGCCTGAGGGCCTGAGCTCTGACTGTTTGTCGCCCGCCCTGACCAAGGGCCTGGGCTTATTTCTTGAACTATTGCTCAGACCCTGCCTGAGGGTCTGAACCCTGACAGCTGGTTGCCTGCCCTGACCCAGGGCCTGGGTTTAGTACGAGTGATTGTTGTCGCCCACCCGGACCCAGGGTCCGGGCCTACTAACAATGAACTGTTTGCTCGTCCCCTCTCTAAGAGGGCCTGAGCTACTCACTCCAGTACACAAGTAAGCTAATTCCCCGACACCGGACTGAACTAGCGAGGCAGTCTGGTCCCCAGCCGCCCCGGAGAGGGGCTGAAAAGCCTACACCACCTGTTAGATCTTTTGAAATTTAAGTGTTCAGATGCGGATACTGTCAAAGTGTTTCTAATAGTAAATGCACACTATTTTGAAAATGAATAGTTTTTGTACACCACAGTGAAGTAATTTCATGAAAGCCTCAACTATACCCACTGTATGCCCAAATTTCAAGAAGTATTTCATTTAAATAACTGTCAAAATAGAGAGAGTTAAAAGGGAAACTGAATTTACAGGGGCAGAAACAAGCTATAAAATAGTTATAGCCTTGTTCCATTATTTATTTTATGTACTACACATTTAACCACTTTGGATTTATATTAATCTCCTCCTAATTCTCTTAAGTAACTTCTCAGCAAATTCAAGTCCAACTCTTGTGGTATATTTATATTTGTGCTATTTGATAAATAACTCTTTCCTCAAAGATAGAGATCAGAGCAGAGCAACATTCATAAAGTGTATATTAACACTTTTTTCCTGCACCATTGATCTACTGAATATATGCATTCACACACTGTGTTGTTGAATAAAAGTAAACTAGACACAGCTTCCAAAATAGGTATTGTATTTAGTACCTCTGCGCAGAAAAGTATTTCACATCATATTTCTATAGCTAGGGTTTCAAATTACAGGAAGCCTAAATTTAAATACCTGGAATCTGTCTTAATTATTAGGATTTCAGGCACAATTTGCTTTTCGTATAAAGTGAGCTTTGCAATAGAATGATGTGCTACATAAAGGTTCTTGAAGTCAAGGTAGGGAGGAATCTGCCAGCATGAAAATATGAAATTGTTCTCTATTAAACACATATTGGGCAAAGTCAAACAGGGAACTATGCAGCTGAAGATGAACACAGGAGTAAGACAGCGTAAGTCCTAGATAGGGGCCCAGTCTTCACAGAGCTTTTGACACTGGTATGAGAGAGATGTTTTTTTAGAGCCCCACTTCATTTCCCATTAAGCGGGCTACCATTCAAGACAGAACTATAAGGACAAATGTAAACTACTTTTAATGGTATTTTTAAAACCATGGGCTTATTATTACTTGTATTACAGGACTTCCCAGAGGCCCAATCAGGAATCAAAGGCCTCATTGAGGTGGATGCTGTACAGCTGTGTAACAAGAGCCCCTGGCCCAAAGAACTTACAAACTTATGTCCTTTTTTGATTTTCTATGATGTATTATGAGGGTCTAAAATATGTGTTTAATTTTTTTTATCATGAAAATATCAGGAATATCAAACCTGAGTGTCCCTAGTTTTGCTGAAGAGCCCCTGGGAGGTCTCAAGGATATTTAATGTGAGCTGTAACACCCTTATAGCAGGGAAAGATTATGTAACATTTTAAGAGAGCCTTTGGTTAAAGATTCGTCACTGAAATTAAAGCTGTTAAGACAAACACAAAGTTTAAAAAAATAAATAAGATGAAAAATATCTTCTCCCAAATTGCTTAGTTCTCTCCATTCTTGTGATGTCACAATTTCACTAGTCCTTAAGTCAGTCTTCCAGGCTACAAGGTACCAGGCTTTCTTATGGAATAAACAAGCAGAAAAGAAAAAAAACAAACACACTTTCAAGACTTCTTTATACACAAAGTAGCAAAGAAAGGGTATGAGCCCAATTATTTTCTTTGCAGGTCACCTTTTAAAATAGCATTAAAATCAGCCTGTCAGCAAATAGTAAGAGCAAGTTTGCAAGTTCCTCCCTGGTTTCCCAGTTCCCTTGTTTCTTGTACTACTACTTTTTAGCAAATTTAAGCAGCCAAGTATGTGATACTTGTTTACAAGATACAATGTAACTTCTATGCCTTTGACAGATCAAACAAGCCTCTTGCAACTGAAAAATGAAGTATTAAATGGTGTATCTATAATAATGAACACATGACAAAACAAACCGTTTCTCTGCTTCAAGTTTATCCATCCTCTTCCAGAGACGATTCACTAGTGCTTCTTGTTCTTGTTCCAATGTATTTTCAAGGTCAATCTTCTCTCGTCTTAGCTGAGGAAGAAAATTGTTTGATGAAAAAGATGGGAATTGACTTCATTGTGTAAGATTTTTATTCTGCAAAGTTTAATATTCAGCCTATTCCTAAAACTGGGGAGAAAACTGTAGATTCATTAAAACAAATAGAGGATTAATGTCAAAGTAAATGGAGAGCATGGAACCACATCAATACAGGTATGTAACCTGCCTTTGGTGAGAATTATCTTTTCTCCCTACGTGGACCCCTTCTGCACAGACCCTCTCACTCCCAGGTCTGGGTTGCTTTGTCTTTTCCCATACCAGGTCACCGAGAGGCAGTGTGGCCAGCAAGTGAAAGGATAGGTCCTAGCAGAGGACCTAGTCATTGCATGTCGTCACAGTAATTTAAATTGACAATGTATTCACATGCTTACACATCTACTGTATATACAATTATTCTTATGGGTTATTTCAAAAAAAATGTAAAGTGGAGAATTAAACAACAAAAGTTCACACTACAGAGGTTTGTTTGCTTGACATGAGAGGCAAATTGTGTGTATCACAGGTAAACGCAGAGACCAATGAAGAAAAGTGGTTTCTCTCTTTTTAGATAACTGTTATAGAACCAAATTCTAATACCTGCAGAAACAAGGGTACATAGAGCTTCTCAGTTATCCAATGGCTATTAAAAGACTAGTAACCATTATTGATTCAAGTATGAGCTACCAGAAAATAGGAAAAATCCTGCACATTAAAATATCCCAAAAAAAGCTGGACAGTAGTCAGGTCCAGGTAAGAATGCATTGCAAGTTCAACAGGCACAGTTGTGACTGTGAAAACATCAAAGTTCAGTAGCTCTGAAGAGAAAAGTAACAGCAATTAAACGTACTTAGGCTAAAAGGGTTTAATACTTTGCCCTTCTATACCACTTTCCATCTGTCAATCTCAAACCAACCAGATACTAACACCACACCTTATGGGGAAATAAATGTTCTCATTTTACAAATGGGAAAACTGAGGAACAGAGTATGATTTGCTCACAGTCATTCTGCATATTTATGGCTGAATCAGATATTGAATTCAGATCTCTTGAATCTCAGACCTGTGCTTTAGCCCTTACATACAGTGCACCCTTCCTCTAAGAGGAGTGAATTGTCATTATTAATAAATTAATCCACATACCAAAGCAAAATTAGATATTGAAGTGCTTCATGAAACAGTTTACCTTCCAAATAAAAGTTTTTTCATCAAAGCTGAGTACAAAATTAATTACTTCAAATGAAGACTATTGTGCTCAAATCATGACTTTTTTTAAAAATGACAATAAATATCTCTATCAGTTAAAGGAAGTAAAAAACTGAAGGAAGAACTAATAAGCCTTTCCTTTCCATTTGTGTGACAGAATCTTTAATCCAGACAGTTATTTTTTAATTTTAAAAAGCGCTTTTGAATTGAGATTCTAGATTAATAGTTAAGGAAATTTATACTTAATACAACCAAAAGTCAAGTCCAGAAGCAGTATGTTGCAGTAAACACTAAAGGCATTAGAATATGGATCCTGACTCTAGCAAAAACTGGAGAGATATACAGATAGTGTTTAGCACACTGCTCTTTAGCCAATTCATCTCACCAGTGCTCAAAAGAATACAGGACATTCTGAGAATTCACTCCTCCCTACCCCCAAAACTACCGCCATACACATTTTTACTACACCATGAAGGTATGCAGAGGGAAGTTTATATTGGACATTAGGAAAAACTTCCCAACTGTCAGGTTGGTTAAGCACTGGAATAAATTGTCTAGGGAGATTGTCTAACCTGATCTTAAAAATATCCAATGATAGAGATTCAACAAACACCTGTCAGGGATGGTCTAGATCAGGGGTCTCAAACATGCGGTCCGCTGAGTTATTTCTTGCGGCCCGCCATAGATGCCAACTCCACTGCCAGCCAAGCTCCAAACATTACAGAGTGTTTATATTTTATTAAAACCACTCTTTGCATTACAGTTTTTAAAACGTTAATACATTGACTTTTAATAGAATACTCTATTACTCTTCTTTTTTTTCATTTTTGACTATACTTTTGTATCATTGTATGAAAAGGTCTCAGTGATGCGGCGCTCGGGCCAATTTACTAGTTCTCATGTGGCCCTCGTGGTGATTTGAGTTTGAGATCCCTGGTCTAGATAATACTTAGTTCTGCCATGAGTACAGGGGAGTGGACCAGATGACCTTTCGAGGTCCCTTCCAATCCTATGATTCTATGATCAACTGATGATAGGGGGTGACTACAGATCAGCTGTTTTAGTACAGTGGTCTCTGCATCATTTAATTCATACAATTCAGATTACATTAATCATATCAGAACTCTTCTTTTAATCGCTTTTATATTTCAGGTACAATCTAGCACAACTCAAAAAAGCTTACTTGAGGAAAACAAAGTAAATTTTCTTAGTCAATCAACAATTGCCAACAAACTCAGATTCAATCAGACACTAAAAATAAATGAGCCTTGCATCATGTCCTGAGGGTCAAGAGACGGACTCCCGAGTGAAATGAAATCTAGAAGCAAGGGTCCTCAATCATGCAAGTTCCACTGCCACTACTGCACTGCAGCAGCACAAAGTGTTCAAATATAGGTACGGAAAGCAAATATCTCCTTACAGACCTTAAATGCTGTAAGTGGATGTACGTAAGAACAGCCATACTGGGTCAGACCAAAGGTCCATCTAACCCAGTATCCTGTCTTCTGACACTGGCCAATGTCAGGTTCCCCAAAGGGAATGAACAGAGCAGGTAATCATCAAGTGGTCCATGCTGTCACCCATTCCCAGCTTCTGGTAAACAGAGGCTAGGGACACCATCCCTGCCCATCCTGGCTAATAGCCATTGATGGACCTATCCTCCATGAATGTATCTCGTTCTTTTTTGAATCCTGTTATAGTCTTGGCCTTCACAACATCCTCTCACAAGGAGTTCCACAGGTTGACTGCATTGTGTGGAAAAAATACTTCGTTTGTTTTAAACCTGCTGCCTATTAATTTCATTTGGTGACCTCCGTAGCTATCCCTCCCCTGGGAGGGGGAGGGGGAGGGGGAGGGGGAGGGATAGCTCAGTGGTTTGAGCATTGGCCTGCTAAACCCAGGGTTATGAGTTCAATCCTTGAGGGGGCAATTTAGGGGATAGTACTTGGTCCTGCTAGTGAAGGCAGGGGACTGGACTACATGACTTTCAAAGTCCTTCCAGTTCTATGAGATAGACATATCTCCATATTTAAACGTTCTTGTGCTATGAGGAGTAAACAACACTTATTTACTTTCTCCACACCAGTCCTGATTTTATAGACCTCTATCATATCCTCCCATAGTCGTCTCTTTTCCAAACTGAAAAGTCCCAGTCTTATTAATAACTCCTCAGATGGAAGCTGTTTCATACCCTTACTCATTTTTGTTGCCCTTTTCTGAACCTTTTCCAATATATCTTTTTTTGAGATGGGGCAACCACTTCCTCGCCGGGGGCGGCTTCATCCGTTTTGCCGACTGGCAGTTCATCCACTGTGCCCGGCTCAACTGCGTCCCGCTCAACGGAGCCGTCCGCCATGGGAACCGAGACAAGCATTGCAGGAAGTGCAGCTATGCCAACGAGACCCTGCCCTACGTCCTGTGCAGCTGCAAGCCCCACTCCAGAGCCTGGCAGCTGCGCCACAACGCCATCCAGAACCGCCTGGTGAAAGCCATCACATCATGCTTGGGGCAGGTCACCGTGAACTGCGCCATCCCCGGTACAGACAGACAGCTGCGACCTGACGTGGTCGTCACCGATGAGGCCCAGAAAAAGATCATCCTCGTCGACGTCACGGTCTCCTTTGAGAACAGGACCCCGGCCTTTCGCCAAGCCCGAGCTCGTAAGCTGGAAAAGTACGCCCCCTTGGCCGACACCCTGAGAGTGAAGGGCTATGAGGTGCAGATGGACGCCCTGATCGTCGGAGCCCTGGGCGCCTGGGACCCCTGCGACCCCTGCAACGAGCGTGAACTGCGGACCTGTGGGATCAGTCGACGCTACGCACAGCTCATGCGGCGCCTCATGGTCTCAGACACCATCCGATGGTCCAGAGACATCTACATCGAACACGTCACCGGCCACCAACAGTACTCAAGATGTGGCTGTACCAGGGATTTACATAGAGGCAATATGATATGTTCTGTCTTATTATCTACCCCTTTATTAATGATTCCCAACATTCTCTTTGCTTTTTTGACTGCCACTGCACATTGAGTGGATGTTTTCAGAGAACTATCCACAATGACTCTTAAGATCTCTTTCTTGAGTGGTAAAAGCCAATTTAGACCCCATAATTTTATATGTATAGTTGGGATTATGTTTTCCAATATGCATTACTTTGCATTTATCAACATTGAATTTCATCTGCCATTTTGTTGCCCAGTCACCTAGTTTTGAGAGATCCTTTTGTAGCTCTTTGCAGGCAGCTGTGTTCTGCACTAAGGAGCTTCCAAGTAGACTTCAAGCACAGACTAAAGTCAGCTGTGTCTACACAATGAGTTTGGCAGGGACTAGTTGCATTTTAAACTAAGGACAAGGGGCTGTGGCTATACGGTTAACATCGTACACTACCCTCCAATTAATAGGAAAATTCCCACTGATAGTGGAAATTTGCATAGACACAGGTGATAGAATATGGTCCTTAGGTTCTCACCAAACTTAGTTACATTTAGCATTCTATAATGGAAAAATGGTATTTTTAGGACCATAACAATTTCTGCACTTTGTTTTTCTTCGCCATCTATCCTCCTTTCTTCGGTTTTCCACCTATATCCCCCTCAAAACTCCATATTTTGTGTGTATTGTTCCTTCTTCTCTATGCTTTTCCTTTGTCTCCTTTTTGAACTCTATTGAGTTGAAATATCTGCAGCACTTGAACTTACTGTTTCCCCCAGCATCCCAACTCTACCTCTGGGCTTCATCCATCCCTTTTCCCCTTCACACCTTACCATATTGCTGGCCCCAAAGAGTAACCTTCCTTCTTAAGCATCAAATCCTATTCTCTCTTCTTTCAAGAACTACGGGCTAAAGGGGTGGTTGTAGCACCAGATTCTACTGTTAGCTAAAGTCCTACTTATTTCCCCAACTGCATCTCTTCTAGCTGCCCTCTGTGCTTTGCTCATTAGGGAAGCAGCTGAAAGAAAAAACAGTAAGATGCCACACCTAGCATTACAATAACAGCAGACTACAGCACGTGGATGGCAAACTGTGACAGCCACCTCATCCTGTATCCCTGCATCAACAATGGAGAAGCACATTACAGTTCATTTTAGCTAAAATATCCAGCTAATGAAATTGGCAGAGTTTCAAATTTTGCTGTTATGCTTCAGAGTGTGATGTCTCAACGAGAGTTAAAAATCTCTCAGATCTATTGTTTTCAGCAATCTGCCTTAAGACAAAGAACTACATCAGGTAAAATTCAGAAACACAAGGGAAAACAAATATTTTTTAAACAAAATTAACTGCAGAATCATAACTGTCAGAGTGGATTACCCCTGGAGTGGGTTGCCCTGGCCTGTGCCACAAAATGAGCACTCTATAGTACTGAAATCTGGAAACGATGAAGGCATGAAATGATCACTGCAAGTTCTGCACTAGAGAGAGCGAACTTAGTCACGTGCAATAGAAAATACTATGGGTCACTGATACTACTGGAGAATCTATGACAGTTTGGATCCCACAGAACCCCAACACTGCAAGCAATGTAGCCTCTGATAACACATATTGTCTCCACAATAGTTTGAAACCATTCTTTAAAATCATCCTTCCTCCTCCTCAAGCATAACATCAACATCAAGACAGTATTATTCAAATCCAGTACCAGGTCTGCTACACCTATGTAACTCTGGGGAAATCATTCTCTCTCTGTGCCTTAAAATCTTCTCCTGTATAATATTTCCCCTTTCTTGCCTTTTGACTATTTCTTACCACATGCATATACAGGTTGTAGCACAATGGGGTCACAATCTCAATTGGGGTATCTAGGCATTAACATAATAGTAACAGATGAGTTAAGTGTTATTTCAATTCATCTCCTTAACTTAAAAAAGGGGGGGGGGGGGGAGAAAGAGTGAGTATGTGCTGTAGGGGTTTAAAGGAACTTCAGATTTATTTTACAATACAGAAAAGAGAAAATTATATAAACAAAATTTTAACACACCAAACTCATAGGAGCAAGGAAATGTAAAGACAAGATTGACCCTCTCCCCTTGACTCAAAACAACTTTGCACAGACATAAAATTAATGCATTATGCCAGGTACTTAAGTACAGGAAAACTGGAGGACAGCACAGCAAGAACACAGTCCTTTTATCTTTGAGCTTCATTGTTTTTTGAATATTTTAACAAAAACCTACTTCTTGGTATTTACTTTTGATTATTAAAGTTTTGTGTTCCACAATTTTACCAAGCTGTCTGCCCAAGATACACAGTAACGTCACAAATGCTAATGAATTTACAGAGACAAGGTGATTGAAGTAATGCCTTTTACTGAACCAACAACGGTTGCCAAGACAGTAGCTTTCAGATTTACAAAGAGTTCTATTTCAGGACCTGAGGAAGAGTTCTGTGCAAGCTTAAAAGCTTGTCGTCTCTCTCAGCAAACAGACGTTAGCCCAATAATACACATTACATCACCCACCTTGTCTCTCCAATATCCTGGGACCAAACAGCTCCAATACACAAGAAATTTAGACACTATTTGCACTAATATTTCAGTTCAGTTTGTCTGCACTTTAGTTCTAAGTGGCCACCACCACCACCTTGTGGCTAAGAGAGTTATTTCAGTTTAACGTTTGTTTCCAGATTTTGATAGTCATGATTTTGTCAGGTACTACATCCGCCTAATTTTCTATTCCTCAGATCCTTCAATAAATCCACATGAAGTATCAGACAGAAAAGCAGAATAATATTTAGTATATATACTATATGTTCAAAGTGCAAAACAAACTAGGGGGCATAAAATCATGGTTAAAATAATTAAAATCAATGTTTAATTTAAAAAATATTCTTTATTTAAATTGGATTTTTTAATTACATGAGAATTCTTTACATTCATTTTATAATGTTCCGTTTCTAAAGTGGATGTGTGATACTTTCATTAGTTTCCCAGTTACTAGTAGGAAAAAAAACTATATGTAAAATCTGGAATTCTACTAGTCTCACATTTAAAATGCTATGCTGAAAAAAACAAGTCTAGGGTCTTGTACTGTGAGAAGACCACAAATTCAAACAACTTAATTAGCAAATAGCCTGTGATATATTTGCAACCAACATCCCCTTCCAATATGCTCAATTTCCATAAATAAAGCAAGCTGAAATCCTCTGGCCAGGCTATCCTTCATCAGGGTTTGCCTTTTGAACTCAATGGGATGTGTACTCATAAGTCACTAGGTGCTTTTGAAAATCCTACAATTAGGTGCCTAAATATGGGTTGGAAAAGTCTGGCCTATCTTTATAAAAAATTCACAGTAAATTTGTTAATATACTGAAAGTAGAAATAACTTTTCAGTGCGAAGCTTTTGGTTTTGAAGTGACAGTTTTATGCCACAAGAAGTTTAATAACAGTTTTAGCTCCCTAATGATGTAATGTCCATGTTTAATTTTAAACAGAGAAGTCTCACTGAAGTACAGTAAATGCGAATCAAGTACACCTGCTTAAGTATTTGCAAGATCAGGACTTCAATTTCCAGAATTTTGATTTTTTCTTCTAGCAGTGTTGTAAAATTCAAGATATACCCTATCCATAAAAGTATTTTAAAAAGTTTATAATTTAATTCATTAAAGTTTTCATCTAAAATTGCGAAAGGACACATTTTCCAATTAGTTTTACAGAGCCTCAATTTAAATCAATTGCAAAAAATCAAATGATTTAAAAATCACTCCATCCCAACATTGCAGAGACAACTTCCAACTCATTTGAAATCTTTTGCAATAGTATATTAAAAAAATCCCATAAATTGGATTACTAAAATTAAAAGTGATAATTCTCTATTTACAGTCTATTTATGTTTTGCATTTTGTGTATAATTTGTTGACAGTTTCATTACCTAGTATCATGCATGAGTATAATGATATGCCTGCCGTTGCTCTGGGAGTCCTCATGTAGAGTCTTTCCAAGTCACTTTGGGAGTGTACAGCTTTTCAGTCTGACTACTTCCCTGAATCCTTGCACAAAGCTAGGATGAAGCAGGAGTTTCTCCTGCTATACTGAACTATTCCCTGTGTAAAGCAGAGACCTCATTTTCCCTATCCACAGAGCAGGGGTGGGCCATCATGTGTCAGGTGGGGATAGCATATGCATTGTAAGAGACAGCGTCTAATACGTGGTGAAGAGCAGCAGCTTGCACCAGCCCCATTACCAGTCTGCTTATGAGCCGAGAGGCTAAGTGCTAGACAGTGCTAGACACAGTATTAGCACCTTTAGGTGTGAGTACTAGCGGAGAGAAGGAGATGATTTTATTGTCATTTATATAGTCTATTTCAATATTAATTTTGTTATTGCTGTTTTTCTTTTTTCAAAGTTACTTTTTCTAATGTTTCCCTCTAGGATACAGAGCTAGGACCATCCAGGTCTGGAGGGAAGTCACCCCTCCTTTCCAAAGTATTACAATGTGGCCCCTCAGGTGTGTATCACTCCTACGGGATGGGAAATAAGCAGGGCCATAAAGTGGATGCCGGAGCATTATGTTGAGAAAAGTGGATTTGGTAATATGGGGGGGAACTTGCAACCAATGATTTTTTTCTGTGTGGCCTTTCAGTTGCATTGAGTGTGGGAGATACTGCTGAAGCAGTGGACAGACTGATGTGCAAACTTCTCCAGTAGAAGTACATACACGGAGGGGAGAGATGTGGTGTTTGAGATGTGGCTGCTGAACAACAAACATCCATATGTTTTTAAGGTAAAACGGTGTGGGACTAAGCTATGTTTTACTCAAATGTTATTTTATTATTTTGTGCTCTTCCTTGCTTCATTGTAAACACCTGTGTACCGTTTCAAGGACTTGTATGTGGATACAAGTGTGTACAGGTGAGCTAATATGTTATAATGGTGGTGGCAACACCAGTATTTCTCAATGCACAAAAGGCCAACATACTTTACAAACCTTGTAACAGCCCTGTGAAGCACTATTATACAGGCAGTCTGAAGCATAAGATTAAATAATTTACCATAATCATCACAAAATAAACCTACCAGCTATTTCCTTTGAATATTTCTGATAACATTTTTTTCCTATCCCAAAACAGTAAAAAACTGAACAATGACTTCCAGCTAAATTATAGATTTTAAGAAATGGGCCAAATTTGGAGCCTAAAACATTTATGTATTTTTAAATCACTTTTTCCCCCAGTGAAAAAAATCTGAACAGAAGTTGTTCTCTAGGATAAACACTTTATTTCAAAGAACAGGAAATAGATGTTTACCTGCTCCAAAGTGAGCTGCTTAGAAATAGTATCGTTTTCCAGTTTTTTAATTTTCTTCATCAGCTTGTTCACTTGAAACTCCTGTTCCTGTTCTAAATGCTGCTCCAGTTCAGCCTTCTCATGCTGTAGCTAAAAATTCAAGATACATATGAAAATATTTCAATGCATAATTATAAAAGACTACAAAGCAGATTACACAGGACTATAAGCAACACCACATTTATTCTTTCTGGATATTAAAGTCTCCTCTACTGGCTGTATTCAACTCATTAGAGGATTTGAAAATATACACCACACTTTTTAAGAACAACACTTTAAATTACGTTTAATATATAAAACACATGAAAGAAGCATAACTTTCCAAATATTTAGCAAAGACAAATCTTCTCTCTTGCGTTAAAAACATCAAATGGGGTCAGCTCTTAGAGTCCTCTCCATCCAAAGTGCTCTGTTCAGTGCCATGTTCTCTATCTCACCACATGTCTTTCTTTATGACATCCCACAACTTCGTGAGTCAGCCTCTTTGTCCTTCAATCTTGATCTGGTGGATTCTTATCCACATAGCTGTCAGGATGGTACCTGACATGACCAAACCATTTGAGCCTGCACTCCGTTTGGTTTTTTTGTTTATGGGTGTTACTTTGAACATGTCTAATACACACATTTCTTCCGGGATCTTTCTTGCTTATCCCATTCATCCACCTCAACGTTTCTCTGGAACAGATCATTCAAGTCATGTTTCTTTGTTGCTCACATTAAGCGTCATATATTAAAAGCTGGATAGACTATTCTTTTATAGACTCTCAATCTTACTGGTATCTTCTTGTCACATATTAAGTCACTTATCTCTTTCCATTTGAGTCACGCATTTATTATAATAGCTCTAATTTCGTCCTCCATTTCCCCAGATTCTGGAACGCAGATACTTGAAACTTTGCCTTTTCGATACTGTCTGCCCATCTAGTTTCAAGGATAATTCTTCATCGTTTACATTATTAAAATTACATACCACCTACTCTTTTTCTTATACTTATTTTGAGGCCATGTCTGCCCAACACATCTCCCCTTTTTTCAAGATCCTTTTCTATACCATCTTTCTCCTCACTGCATAGAACAATATAATCTGCAAACAGCACGCACGAAGATGCCTCCTTCACTATGTTCCTTGTGAGGGTATCCGGATGAGGATAAACAAGAAAAGGCTCAATGCTGATCCCTGAGGTACTCAGCCCTTTTCCAATAGTTTACCTGTTTCACCACTAAAATTTCTGACTATTGACATGGCACCTACGTACATGGCTTGAACAAGCAGCACAAATTTTTAATGTTTTTCTCCCTCATTCACCACCAGATATCTCTTAAAAGGAATGCACTTCCAATATTACAAGTGTATGAAAATTGAGAAATGCTGTTATGTAATAGAACATTGTTAAAACAGAGGTAACTTTCTAAGAAAAACCCCAATTTGTAATTTCAATATCAAAAGTATACTATTCCCTAGTCTGATACCTTCGTAGACGAGAATTTAAATCCTGCCTCTGATGGTCACATCTTCATGCTCACCTTAAATACACCCCCTATACCACTCCCAAAAATATGGTATGAGTAGAGTTTTCAGAAGAGAGAATTAAGACTGTAATATGAGGGACCGGAGCAACAACAGAAATGCACATAAACCTTGCATAGCAGTGCCTATCTCAAGGTAATGCAAGTTTTTCACTTTTATCAATTTACAATTTGTTCTAATTTAAAAAAAACTAGACCCATTCTCTCATGAAAATTAATACAAAAGCCAGCTGCTGATAATCAGGTTAATTTTAATTAGTTAGTGAATTAATAACTGTATGAAGAGGTACATGACCAAAAAGTCTTAGGCCAGGTCTACAATGAAATGTTATATTGGCATAATTACTTTAATCAGGATGTGAAAATAAACCCACATCCTTGACCAATGTAACAATGCTGAGATGGCTGCATCTACACCATGGGTTATGTCAATGGAAGACGGCTTCCATTAATATAGCTAACTTCATTTGGGGAGGTGATGTTCCTACACCAACAGAAAACCCTTCTCTTGATATAAAGTGAGTCTACACTACACTTCTGCTAATGTCAAGTGTGTGATCAGGGACTGTTAACATCAGCAGCCAGTCAGACAAATAAAATCATAAAAGTTGTTCAAAAACTAACCTAATAAAAGACATGAACCAGAAACATTATTTAATCAAGGTTAGCTGCAGCTGCATAATCTGGCTCATCGCGTCATGGTTGCTAATGCTTGGGTGTGGAATCTGCATCAGAGGAAATGGTGAGGCTCACTCACTTATGCTGTACCTATTGTAGGACCCATTAAATCTGATCTTAGCAGTGTGAGTACACTGCAGCCAAAGCACCAGGTTGTGCTGATCAGAACTCCAATGGCTCCATCTGATTTTCGGCAAAGCCAACAGTGCTCCAGCCACAGGAATTCTTTCTTTTCTACTTGACTCAAATGTAGGAAACACATCAGAAAGCTGAGTAATCTGAGGAACACAGAAGAAAGCATCTCCCATGTGAGGAAAAATGGTAAGGACTTGCCGTGCTGGGTTCTGCAGGATTCTGAACTCTTTGGTGGGCTCTGAAGCAACTTCCTGGGGCTCTTCTGCTCTTTGTTCTTTTGATTCCACAAGACAAAGTATGGCAGAAAACTAGTGGTGGTACTCTCCCAGACACCAAACTCATGACAAAGTGAGATGTCACTCTCAGATTGTGCAGATCATCCCTCTCCTTTCTTACTTGCTTTGATCAGCAGTGAAATAGTTAATAATGCTGACATTTCAGTCTCGCTTTCCCCCAATAACAGCTGCAGGCTGGCATGGCTAAATCTCTCACTGACACAAAGAAAAGATCAAATTCAGTAAACAGTGCATTAAGGAAGGGGTGGAGTATTTTCAGACAAACACTGTGCTTTTAATTATATGTGCAGCACTTTGATGGTTGCTTATAAATACGTAGACAGCTGTGATTTGAAGAGAAGGGTAAAAAATATGCACTTGGTAACTGGAAATGTCAGCTACATAACATTGTCTCAAAGATGAAACTACTAAGTGGTGTAGCAAATGGGCGTTTTAAAAAGGCAGCAAGGTAAAAAGATAGGCAGGCTTGGGATAAATTTAAGACTGCAAACAATTTATATGGCCTGACTGCTAAAGAAGAAAGCTGTGCAGTGACTAAGCATCAGAAATGCTCCCAAAAGACAGTAGCAAATACAAAATTGATGTACGTGTAAATAAAAAGTAGTCAACTGTCAATGCCTTTGGTTTGTATATTACACTTGGCTGATGATTCAGGGCAAAATTAAGTGAACAAAATTAATTTTTTCCCTTTATTGTGATCCTGGTATCTTATGAGGGTCTTGAACTCAATTGCATTTTCCACTCAAATGCATATTTACATTTGACTATCGTGGAAATAATTAGTCTTATTTCCTACTGATGCAGTTTCAAATAAACGGAATAAAATCTAGATTTTTGTAGTCTGTCTACTGTCGTCAACCACAGATATAATCTATTTGGATTTTAAACAGGTATTTCTGAAACTGAGAAGCTACACAGGCTTTTTGTTCCCAGATGCCATCAGGTAAATGATACTCATTCTGTATGCAATTAATGAATTCATTTGCATCTTGGAGTTAACATGACATTTGAGTGGGGTCAGCAGCTTGTTTCTACAAGATATAGTATTTTCAAAAGGACTGTCAAGAAGAAGAGTCAGATATCAAATCTTTTTTTATTGCCCACTTAGTTTGCCCGAATACACAAATTATGCCTATTCACTTGATGGTGTCCCCTTTAACATTATCCACAAGTCATCATGTGAGATGCACCAAACTTAGAACAATTAGCAAATAGTACAATATTGGTAAAGGATACTGACAAAGCAGAATCTCACTGATTTTTAAATGTAGAGAGTCAAAAGGATAAATGAATTTGTAAGTAAAAAAACCTCAATTATCCCTTTGGGCAACCTGTTACATGAAAGATTAATTTTCAAAATATATTCCATGAAATCTCAAAAGGTGTGACAAATGCATGCAAGGAAAAACTTGCAATAACAAATCCTATACCAAGCACATCTAATGAAGTTATGCAAAAAAATTATCATAATTCTCAAATGAGTAGTTCATTTTAATGGAGTCCCTGAATCCTGTTTCCAAACTTTTCAAAGACTTGGCTGGCCAGCGGATCCCGATCAAATAAAAGATATAAATACAAGACATTTAATTTAAAACAAGGGCTGTAAAAATAGTTATTAGTGAGGTGGTTGTGTCACTAAAAGTCTTTTTTTTCCAGATAATGAAGGATGTACTTCATTCCAAGATGTCTGCTGAGGTGGTAAATTTTATCTCAAAGATTCAACAATGCAACAGTTCAGGTAACATGAAAAAAAGTCACTCTGCCAACTGTTTGGCAACTGCATAATGTGGCAGCAATTTTTTCTTGGCAGCAGAATGGTGATAGCTTGAAAAAATAAGAGGGCAAGAATTCTACCTGGGTTAGCAGGCTATATCACAAGGCCTCCCTGTGACGTCTAAAAGTCTTTCATGTATGTCAGTTTATCTTAAATTTCTCAATTAACCAACATTGCTTAGGAACACGTTAGCTTTAATTTGAGAAAGTTCAGCTCCGGGTCAGCTTAATGTTCAGGTGTTTATTCCCAAACACTGAGGGAAGAGAATTGCAAACACTCTTTTTATGGACTTAATTGGAAGTCTGACAGCCTCCAATGGAAGACTGATCGAAAATAGGATCGTTGTCTGAGACAGGAAGGATTCGGTCTGAAGCACAGAAACCCCATATGGAAGAAGAAAGATGCCAGTTCACTATTTAGGGGTCTTTTTTCCAATTTGTATATGATCTCATGACAACACTTCTCAGCCACATGTGTGCAGTATTCCTGAACAATTACACATGACCTTTGTTCCCTGGAGATTGCAACAAGCCTAGCCTATCATACTTCATGTAGTGAGAAACTTAAAGCTGCTCTCCAACCAGAGATGGTGCAACGTAGCTTAAAATAACGTGTCCTAATTTTAAGTGTAATGAGCAATGAAGTCAATGACAGCTGCAAACCTCCCTATCAAAATTAACTAAACAAAATTCACTGCTTGTGAACATGATTGGTATTCGTTTTTCTTATACAGAAAATAGGTTTTTGGCTTCAGTGCAAGTTGCTTGGTGCCCATCACTTTTGAATATCAGAAACTGAGGAACCTAATTATGAACACTCTAGGTTCCTATTTGAAAATCTTGGGCTATGGTAATGCAACATTACGGTTGCACGATTCAAATAAAGATGGATGTGTGGTCCCCATCTGCATTCCACACATGGGATTCGCATGCGCATCATGCTCCTGCATCTGGAATGTTTTGTAAGCAGTGTCCATTGGCCCATACATGCGTGTAGCTCTCCTTGTGCGCCAAACTGAGGGAATAAAAGATCTCTCCAGTTTCCCATTATTAGTGCAATTCAAACAATCCACAGCTGAAGAGACAGAGGATGGGTGATGGAATACAGATAAGGACCACGTGTCTTGAAGAACCTCCAGTTACAACTAAGTAACCTCCATTTCCTCTGAGTGATGGTTGTTATGTGTATTCAACACATGGGAGATTCATAAGTAATAATCAGACAGGAGGTGGGTGCACAAATGCAGAAGTGGTAGCTGATTGTAGTTCTGCTGTCCTCAGAGATGCATACACAGTTGATGACTAGACCGGAGGGTAATGTCTCAAGAAGGTATGCAAAGAGCTCCAAGTACTGCGCTACATAGGAGTGCTATGTCTCTCGGCGATGCAGCTGCAGTAACTTGCCCTCTAGTGGAATGAGCCCTCGCTCCCTCCAGAGTGGGAATATGAGCTGATTGGTAACAAAGGGTAATACAACCGGAGATCCATTCTGAAAGTCTCTGCATCAATGTAGCTTGACCCCTCATGATTGCTCTGCTATGGAAACAAATAGTTAAGGAGTCTAACATCCTTCATTCTTTACAGATAAAAACCCAAAGCCCTTTGGACATCTAGAGAATGCAACCATCTCTTCATCTGAAGCATGCGGTTTTGGAAAAATACTGGTAAGTGGATTTTCTGACTCATTAAACTTGGAAACTACTTTAGGAACAAATCTAAAATAGGTTTGTAATGGGACTTTTTCTTTATAGAAGGCAGTATATGGTGGGTCTGCCATGAGTGTTCCGAGCTCACTAACTCTTCTTGCTTACATTATGGCTACCCAAAAGGCCACCATCATGGACAGATGGGCCACAGAGCATGTGGCCAGAGGTTCAAGGTTGAGTGACGATAAAACAAAAACTGAGGTACTACTGAGATTCAAACTTCCCCATTGGTGGAAAGGACTGAGAATCCCCTTCAGAAATCTAGTTGTGACAGGATGAGTGAATATTGCATGGTTATTCACCGGAGGATGGAAAGCACTGATCCATGCTAAATGCAATCACAGAAAACTGAGTGCAAGACCCAAAGACTTACAGGTAAGTACACACTCGAAGGGTACGTCTATACTTACCTCCGGGTTCGGCGGTAAGCAATCGATCTTCTGGGATCGATTTATCGTGTCTTGTCTAGACGCGATAAATCGATCCCAGAAGTGCTCGCCGTCGACACCGGTACTCCTGCTCCGCGAGAGGAGTACGCGGAGTCGACGGGGGAGCCTGCCTGCCGCATGTGGACCCGCGGTAAGTACCTTGTAGTTCGAACTGGCGGGTTAGTGTGGACCAGCCCTAAGATAGCAGGGATCCTGGCTGATTATGGAGACAACTCACACTGGTGAGCCCAAGAGGAGAAACACTTTTGTTTTGCTAACTGCTTTTTATAGTATGTTAAGCTTTGGTTAAGGATGGATTGTACCCTTTCAGAATGCGAGCATTCTACTTCCGATGCCCATTCAAATACCAGGATCTGAGTTGAAGCAGTCCCAGATTGTGGCGCTTGAACCCACCCTTATGTTGTATTAGAAGCTCCAGTATTGTGGGAATGTCCATGGATTGGAGAACTGAGAGCGCCGGCAGATCCATAAACCAGAACTGTCTCTGCCAGTTAGTTGGGTGCCATCAGGATGACTCGAGCTCTTTCTTGGTGGATCTTCTTCAGAACTTGTGGCATCAATGGGATGGGAGAAAAGGCATATAACAGGCAACCCTTCCACGACAGTGACAGGGCATCTCCCATAAAGTCTTTGCCCAGGACAGCTCTGGAGCAGTACCAAGGAAATTTTTTGTTCTCCCACAAGTTGAAAAGGTCCCAGGCTGTTGTTCCCCATTCGGTCAAGATGTCATTGAGAACCAAACTGTGGATCTCCCATTAATTACAAAAAAAAGGTCTACTTGGGCAGTTGGCTACTGAGTTTTGTACTCCTGCTAAACATATACTGCTGACTGAGTTATGCAATGGCTAATGCACCAGTCCCAGGAGGTGACTACCTCTATGCACAAGAGGGAGAGATATCACTCCTCCCTGCTTGTTCATATAAAATATCATTGTCATGTGATCTTGCATTATTTGGATATGTCTGGATCAGATGAATGGGGGGGAGGGAGGTGTTGCAGGCATGACGAACTGCAGGGAGTTCTAGTGAACTGATTTGTATTCCGGACTTGCATAGGGTCAGATGCCTTGTGCGTCAGATGCCTTGTGCCATATGATCACCCGTATGAACACCCCAACCCAAGAAGGCGGTGTCAGTAACCATGCTTGCTTCAGGAGTTGGTGTGAGGAAAGGGATCCCCACACCAACCTTCTCTCATTTTGTCCAGCAAATAAGCGTGTTAAACTTTGGGCGAACTGTCACTTTTCTTTTCATTTTGCTGACACAGACTAACACAGCTACTACACTGAAACCTGTCACTTTTCTGTGTATCATCAGAAAATGGCAACAAAACAGCGAGACGCCAGGCTTATAGGCTGTGAAGATGAAGTCTGGGAAATGGCACGATGTCTGCATGAGGCCATGTGGCCAAGGAAAAGGCAAGTTCTGATTCACCACCAGGGTCCTATAGTGACCTGATATATATGAGAACACTCATGGCCTGAAATCTCTTTAGAGGTAGATACACTCTTGCTATAGTGGAGCCCACTGTCACCCCTATAAAATTTAGGAATCTTGTGGGAGGCAATGTGGACTTTTCATGAATGATGCAGACATCCATGGAAGGCAGAAGGCTGAGCAGGACCCTGGTTGCCCACTGGACTTCCTTGTAGGAACTGCCTGTCAGAAGCCAGTCACTGAGCTAAGTTAAGACTAAATCCATCTGCTCATCCAAGCTGCCACTACTCAAAAAACCTTCGTAAAGACCCTGGGTGCTATAGCTAGGCCAAAAGAAAGGACTCTGAATTGGTAATGCTCACAATCAAAGGGAACCCAAGGAAACTGCTGTGGGCTGGGTGGATATCTGTTAAAATATGCATCTTTCATACTGGGAGCCATGAATCCTGTTTTCCTCTAACGATGGAATTATTGATACCAAGAATATCACATGGAATTTTACTTTTTGAATGAACCAGTTCTGCTGTCTCAGAACAAGAATTGGTTTCCATTTCCCATTCTTCTTGGGAATCAAGAAGTAAGGGGAACAGAATCCCTTCACTTGATGTTGAAGTAGAACCTTCTCTATGGCTGCCTTTAGGAGATCTTGTCGTAGAATCTCCTCATGAAGGTGGCCCCTGAAAAGCAACTGGGAAGGGGGAGATTTGTGGAGAAGAGGTACCAGAAACTTAATCAGATAACCGCCTTGAATAATCTCTAATACCCATTTGTCTGTAATTAGGACCCTCCAGTTTTTGGCAAATTGGGTAAGGTGGGCTTCCAATATCAGAGGAGGGGAATAAAGGGACATCAATAAAGGACACAGGTCTCAACAGTCCCATAAAAATAAATTCTTCACCTGAGAGTCAGAGTATGATGTGGGGGTGGATGTTGCAGAGGTTGGGTTCCTATGTCTGTATGCCCTCTGTCTCTTGCCTGGTGACTCCTGAGGATGTTGGTGGTAAAACCACTAAGGAGGCAATCTTGCCCTTTACCCCGGTCTATGGTGTTTTCTCTTAGGAGGAGAAGTATAAATACCCAGCTAGCAAAGCATTGTCCTTGAGACTTTGAGGGAGTGCAGAGACTCACCTGCTTTCTTGTGGAATAGGTTAATAGTATCAAAGGGCAGATCTTGGACGGTACTTTCCCACCTCGCTAGGAAAACCTGAAGATTATGACCACGAGTCTCTCCTTATAACAATGGCTGTAGCCATCCTCCTTGAACTATCTACCATGTCCACCACAGCTGGGAAGGAAATGTTGACCACCAATCTGCCCTCGTCCACTAAGACCTCAAAGTGGGCTCTATCCTCCTCCAGGAGCTGGTCCCTTACTAGTTATAATAATTGTTTTTAAATGCATCATATTTGGTCAAGAGGGCCTGATAATTTGAGATCCTGAACAGGAGGGAGGTGGAAGAAAAGACCTTTCTCCCGAAAAGGTCAAGCTGCTTCTGTCCCTTATCAGAGGGCGTAGCCTTTGGGTGTTGTTGCTTGGACTTCTCTGTAGCTGCCTGCACCACCAATGAGTTAGGCAGTGGGAACAGAGTGGGGATAGAACGAAGTAGCACGTCTCAGCCCTCTTAGGGGCGGGAGCACAAGAATGAGCATGTCAAGCCATCTTTGCTGGATCTATGATGGCCTTGTTGATGGGGAGGGCCACTCAACTGGGACTGGAAGGCTGTAGAATGTCTAGTAAACTGTGATGAGACTCCTGGACTTCCTCAAGCTGAAGCTGTAGCTCTGCAGCCACCCTGTGCATGAGCTCTTGATATTATTTAAAGTGGTCTAGTGGAGAGGGAGAAGACAGGGTAACCATCTTCACTGGATGAGGTGATGAGATCATTCATGGAACTGTTGGATCCAGCTCACCTTCCCCTTCTGAATATTTCAACAGATCCAGTTGTGAGTGCCTGGGAAATGTCAAACAGGACTCCTACACTGATCCTGGGTGTCTAGGGTTGGGCTTCTAGGGTCCTCAATATTGCCAATAGGATGGATCAACTGGTGGAGGAGGATCCCATGGCAGAGGGTACCACCCATCTTTTGACCAACTATATTTGGTTGGAGGCTGGAACTCTGATCTTCTGGGGGGTCCTGTCTCATGTCACCTCTGTCCGATGCTGCAAAGGGTCCTGTGTGGCCTCAGACTCATCTGAAAAGAAAGCTGGATCCCTTATCTCCAATGGAACTGACAGTACCGATGGTTGTGTCCCAAAGTTGGCAGGTGGGATGGGAGAACAACTCTGCCATGCCAGGATAGCCTCAGCCATCCCGGAATAGAGACGGTCTCAATAGGAGGGATGAATACTGATGGTGGGGAGGGTGGAGCAAATATGTTCTCCGAGATGTTCTAGGAGATTCCAACTCAGACCATGTGGAAGTACACGAAGGAACTGGAGAGAACTTTTATGCCTTTGGTTTGCTTCAGAGCACGTGTGGGCCAACAGACACTGCTTACAAAAAATTCCGGACACAGGCACGTGGCGTGCATGCCTATCCCACATGTGGTATACTCATAGGGACCATCACTTGAAGAACCAAGAATTGCAAAGTTAAACTGCTATGGTCAAGTGAACACTTTTATATTACAGACATGCACTTCTATTCCCATTTCTTCTATTAAATGGAGAATTTGCTTTACAATGCCACAAATTTCTCTTCTCAGAAACAGTCATTCATACATATGAATGGAAACTTCCCCTTTCATAAATGGAGGTAGATCAGAGCCATCAGTAACTGACATGCTTTCAGCCAAATAATCTGCAAAACTCATCAACTTTAAAATTAACCTCAATTCATAACTACCTAAGAAAATTATATGCAATTAGTGTATATTTTAGTACGAACTGCCCAAGTCCAAGATCACAATAGACAAAGGAAAGGACAAGACATTTCAAAGAGGAAAAATTTATAATTCTGTAGTGTGCTTACAGGGACCATTTTCATTTTGTGCCTTACACACTGCTCAGCATATTACTGGTAGTTGGGGAAATGTGTTCCCGCACCTTTGTTTTCTCCTTCCAGGGTATTTCTGGTAGTTTAGTAGTAAATCTGGGATATAATCAACCTATGACCTGTTCTGGGGGATAGGTTTGTACTAGACATACAAATAAAGTTGTTGGGTTGGGTTTTTTTAGGTTAAGCATTATTGTTTTAAAACAGCAAAAAAGTTTCTAAGTAGTATTGCGGGAAAACAAAAAGTACAAAACACAATCCTTTGTGAAAGTATGGAGGGAAGAACAAACGAGTGCTTCACATACTTCCTCCAATGAAGCATGTGCTTTTTCAGCATGAAGGATGCAGTGCATCCAGAATTATGAACCACAATACTTATGGCTGGGTAAGTTTTCTGTGATGCAGCTAGATCTATGTCATGCACTATACCATGAAAAAGATTATTTTTTCCTCTTTACATTGTAGTTGGTTGGCTAGAAACAATAAATGGGACATCTGGTATCATTTAACAGATATATTGGAGCATAAGCTTTCATGGGCGAAGACTCACTTTGTCAGACGCATGTGGTGGAAATTTCCACCACATGCGTCTGACGAAGTGGGTCTTCACCCACAAACTCTCATGCTCCAATATATCTGTTAGTCTATAAGGTGCTACAAGACTCTTTCTCGCTCTTGCAGATCCAGACTGACACGGCTACCCTTCTGATACTAGTATCATTTGTCCTTCATAGGCACAATTTTATCACCATCAACATCAAGGATAGAATAGATTCTCTCTTTCAGGTCAATTGAGTTGGTACTAGGGAGGGGAGGATAACACCCTGTGATTTGTGAATTACTGAATGACGACTGACTGAAATATTCATAGGAGCTTTCGGACATAGAATCATAGGACTGGAAGGAACCTCGAGAAGTCATCTAAGTCCGGTCTCCTGCACTCATGGCAGGACTAAGTATTATCTAGTCATTAATCTTTTGGAAAACTACAGTACTATTTTTCAGTGAATAAGACAACAAGCTCTAAAATCTTCTGAGCTGACATTATGGCCATCAGGAATTAATCTAGATCGTCAAAAACTAGAGTGAAACGAATCTCATTGGACTGAATGGGACTTGGGGTGGAGGCCTCTGCAAACTAAAATTCAGACTTGAGGCTGAGTACTGGGTAAATACAGTATAGTCAGAATTTTACCTTTTTGGACCTAAATTCTATAACCAAATTAGTTACCAAATGGGGCACAGGGTGTCAGGTTATGGGTTGTTTTTTTTTTTACAAAATTGCCCACCATTTGATTTCACGGAGCTCCATCCAGAGAACATTCCCAACACTGTGGCAGGCAGAAAGGCAGTGTAGGCACGGTCTACATCAGCTCTATTCCCTCTTGTGACAGACCTACTGGGGGAATCCCTAGCTAAGGTTTGGCCCGTTTCTAGCTCCACTGGCCACCAGAGCAGCACAAAGAAACAAGAGAACTCAGTCCTAAGCGTTCTAGCTTAGGTTGTGAAGTTTACATTTGGCTCATTTTTGAAAGGTTAGTTATAGCAGTTTTGTTTTACTGACTCCACTAGCGATTTGAGCTGCTCCTGCTCTTCCTTTTGCTAAGCAGCAGCAGAAGGAAATTGACAGGAATATTGGTTTCCCTCTGATGCTGCTAGTCAAAGCTATCAGGAACAGCCAAGGCAGTGGAGCTGCTTCCTTGAATCTCTGGGTAGTCGGTTAGTCCTCTGACTCAGATGCCCAACACGTTTTTCAAGATCTGCAGGAGACCATCAGTCCCAAGGAATCTGAACAAAAATAATGAGGGTATATCTTTGATGGCTTGCTCCTTTTGAATTAAGTTCCTGATTTTGCTAAACTTCTCTTTGGGACAGAATCTTTTTCCCCATGCCAGTGTCTTTCAGGACTCCCAGATGAAAGAAACTGAAGGTGCATGACTGCTCTTTTTGGGGTATATATTACCAAATCACGGTTTGCTAGAACACTGACTATAAGTTAATTCTTTTGACTTTCTGGAGGATGTAAATATTTTCATAGAATCATAGAATCTCAGGGTTGGAAGGGACCTCAGGAGGTCATCTAGTCCAACCCCCTGCTCAAAGCAGGACCAACCCCAACTAGATCATCCCAGCCAGGGCTTTGTCAAGCCTGACCTTAAAAACCTCTAAGGAAGGAGATTCCACCACCTCCCTAGGTAACCCATTCCAGTACTTCACCACCCTACTAGTGAAAAAGTTTTTCCTAATATCCAACCTAAACCTCCCCCTCTGCAACTTGAGACCATTACTCCTTGTTCTGTCATCTTCTACCACTGAGAACAGTCTAGATCCAGCCTCTTTGGAACCCCCTTTTAGGTAGTTGAAAGCAGCTATCAAATCCCCCCTCACTCTTCTCTTCTGCAGGCTAAACAATCTCAGTTCCCTCAGCCTCTCCTCATAAGTCATGTGCTCCAGCCCCCTAATCATTTTTGTTGCCCTCCGTTGGACTCTTTCCAAATTTATCCACATCCTTTTTGTAGTGTGGGGCCCAAAACTGGACACAGTACTCCAAATGAGGCCTCACCAGTGCCGAATAGAGGGGAATAATCACGTCCCTCGATCTGCTGGAAATGTCAGTTTGTGACAGTTGTAGACAGGAAGTTTATTTCTGTAATATGCACCTAATGTGACCATCGGAAAGTCTATACAATGCATGCACTTTTAAAACAGTCCCTGTCCTTCCTGACAGAGGGACTGGAATACAGACAGAGCAGCTGAACTCTAAGAAACAGAAAAACAAAAAATTTTACTTAAAATAAAATAGAGATATAAATTACATCTAGTGCAGCAATTTGGCTACTAAGGAAATTGTGCAGTCCCATTAAAAGATTACATGGGTTTGAAGCCACTTCAGCCAATTAAATCAAGTTGCATTTTTCACGTAAAATTTAAGTACTCTATTGACTGAAATAAATGCACTAGCCTATCATGCCATTTTTCAGAGCTACTGCACTAAAGACATTCCAGTGTGTTTTACTATAAGGAAAACTACATATTACTTTGACAAGAAGAGAATACTTAATACCACTCCTACCATTCCCACCAAAAATGCTGCTATATTCTTCATAGAAAAGGATAATTCTGAAAGTTTATATTTGTGAATTAGACTAAATTAGTATAAATCTTGAAAAACAGTGGGAGGAAACAGTATGCACACCAAATATAGAGAACCTTAACTCCTGACATTTATCTTAATGAATGAGGAAAGGGACAACCAATAAATGGCAGTCACCCATTAATTATCCCATCTCTCAATACTGAAGGTGCCAGAGATTAGCCATAGTGTAGTTTACAACACTATATTCCTCACTATCCTATAGAATTAAATATGCTTTAAGGTTACAGTTACAGAATGTTAAAAATGCTTAGAATATGCAGAAATAAGTTTCTTTAATAATACATTATTAAACTTCATTTGCAAGTTGTGTTGATGAAATACCAGTAAAGTACATATTATAAGTGTTAATAGAAGTTATTAAAAATATCAAACAAACATATTTAAAAAAATGTAGATAACATTTCCTGGCCAAGTTTCAAGTGCTGCTACCCATCGTAACGTAAGCACTCTAATTATCTGGGCCACATATGCAGCATTAATTTAAAATCAAATACTGTAAATAAGATTCTTCATCTGTCTTACTAACAAAAGCTTACAGTATTAGAACTCAAAGAATTTTTAAAATCCAATTAACTTTTCTATCTCAGTACAGAGAATGAAAATCAACATAATTGCTTCACTTTCAATCAAGTTCTCAGTCTACAAAACCTGAGTTGCAAACATCAGGGAAATGGGCTTGTTTAAAAAACCCCACCTTTCTATTGAGATTTTTTAAAAAGAAAGGAGATTTGTTTTTTCCTGTACAAAATGTTAGTTTTGAGCTACCACATCCCTTTTACTAAAAATATGGTAACAAGAACAAAGTTTAAACTCGCCTCTTGAAGCTTGTCCTTTGGGGTCTGTGAGGAGAAATACAAGCTGAGAAACCAATTACCTGCATCAGTTTCCTTGAGAGTTCATTAGTGAGAAATTCTTCTTCCTTTTCATAGTTTACTGCAAGTGTCTCTTTCTCCTTCTGCAAAGCTTGAATCTTCTTAAAGAGGGTATTACTGATGAACTCCTCTTCCTGTTCTGCCCTTGCTTGCTGTGAAAAAAAAAGACATATTGAAAGCTACAACTATTTCTCTTTGCTTTAGAGTATTGTAAATAAAAAAAATAATCCTTTTCATCTGTCACCCGGACCTCAAAAGTACTGTATATAGTTTAGTAAACCTCATTACCTTCATTGAAACTCTGCCCACATAGTGCCATATGTTCCTTTCTTTGTTTCCTTTGTATCAAGTTTGGAAGCCATGTTATTTTGGATCCAAGCATTTCCCCCTCCTCAACCAGTTGGCAACAACTGGTTGAGGGGGAAAAAAAGCAATTGTTGCCTACAACTGGCAACAATTAAACTTAAAAAAACCCCACACACTATTGACTATCACCCCAACCTTTCTGCTTTTCTCCTTCAGATTGACTTTTTCAACCTTTACTACAGATAAACAAGGTGTTTTTTTGTTTAATTAATCAATCATCCAGCAGTACCCCCTTGTCCATAGAGTTCCAGAGGACAGAGGTCGACTGCCACTTATTGCTCCATTCGAGGAGCTCTCTTTCCAGGAGCGAATCCCTAAGTTTTACCATAAGAAAAAAGGGAAGCAGCATTCGCACTCAGTGTCTCCTTGGAGGTTAGGTACTGTTCCACAGGCGATCAGCCCCTCAAACTCCTCCATCTCCTGGGTCCTTCCTGCAGAGTTTAGATCCTCCTAACTCTTCTTTCGTAGCTTAGAAGTGATGCAGAAACATTAAAAACCTGCTTGATGCATACTTTTAAAGCCCACATAGGCCACAGACTATTCCATACATGCAAACTGAAGCTCATAGCTACATAATGCAACAGCCAAGCTCGCACCTCCAAAAACAGATCACACCTAACTAAAACCATCAGAGTAAAACAAATTCAGAATTATCGGCCAACTTTTTTTTAAGGAAATGAGTCAATACAGTGTTAAAAAGTTATCAAAAAGTTTAAAATCCTATTTTGTTGAACTCTAATATCCTTGTCCATTTTGCCCCAAACTTATCAACAAAAATCTACCCTGGACTAACATGCAGCATGTAAAGACTTAGGCAGATCAGTTTCAGTTTGGTAGGGGTGAAAAGAGATGGTTAAAAATCCAAGAACCAGAATTATAACGGGATGTTAGTCTAAAACTGAACTGCATCTCTGTATCAAAAATCCTTCAGGCAAAACCTAACAGTACACAACATACACCGTAAGTTCAGTAAACTTGCAACAGAAAGCTTCTCAGAAGGCTTAATACAATAATATGTCATTCCTATCTATTTGAAGGAAAGCCATATTCCCCAAAGACAACTATTTTATTAGGAAACAGCCGCTATGGTTGCAGTCTGCAGTGAAAGCTGTTCAGAGAATCCTCAAACTTCTTTCAAATGCACAGGACTCTCACCATATTAAACATAACACCCTGGCAAAACAGTCTGGTATAATTGAAATACTCACGTTTCATCTGCAGTGTCACAGATGTGCTATATTCAAACAAGGTCTGGAGCCCCTATCATTAGTAATAATGTAAGAATGTGTGTGTGTGTCACATCAGAAAAATTACAAACCCAGTGTATAAAGGTCAGCAAGCACTTGGACAAATGCTACATTAAGTTGTTAGCTTTCATCCTGAAGATGCCTAACATCAGAGACCTAACTGATATTTGAATAAAATAATAACAACAACTGTCAAAAAAAAAAGCTTTAAAAGGGGATTTAAATAAGGCAAGTATTCCCAGCCTCAACTCTATAACCGGGACACAATGAAGTTCAGGATAGAGAACAAATACATACATTAAAGTCAAACGGTTAGAGACTATCGTCTTTGAGTCCTTCACAGCACAAACTGGTTCTTAAACCCATTCCCTTCATTGCCATTGACACACACCATTAACTGTTGGTGTTTGCTTTTCAATGCTGAAAGGACATTAAAAAAGGCAATCCTATATTGTCTGCCTAAAAGGTCTACAATTAAACAAAACCTAGCACTTTGTTCTGAATAATAGACCAGATAATTAAGTGACTGACACACTTAAATAAAAGTACTAACGGTAAGTTTAACTGATATAATAGTTAATCTTAACACAAGGGAATGCAGATCTATGTTACTTGAGAATTTGAGTTTAACACATGCCAACTATGAGATCAGGTAAATATGATATTGCTACTAGAACATGCTAAGCCCCCCACTGCCAAACTTTCTAACTCTATGCATTCTCTTTCTTATAGAAAGCCTCCCTTTTGTCTGTAGACTTGGCTCAAAGTAATACCTGATTTACTTAGTTGTTTTAAAGTATTCATTTATCTGATGTTAGTTTCCATTAATTACTTTAATTTTGTCTAAAATACTGGATGAAACCCTAAATGTTATTGCATTTTCACCACCAGCATTCAAACTTAAACACTCATTCCATAATCAAATTTCTCTTGTAGATTGTAGTAATGAGTCTTAATACTTTGTCCACTGAGCCTCGAGTCTAAGCCCGGTCTTTTTGCAGTGTGGACACAGCTCACACCTTAGTCCCCAGATTCATCTCTGGATATTCTGTCAACACTATCCCACAATCCCCATGGGCCAATGTTTCTCAGCCCTTCTATCCCCAAAGTACCCACACAATTCCCAGGAATTGGAAACATCCTTCCTTCCCACGCTTACTGCTAGACTGGAAACACAGTTAAGCAGTTTCTGTATTACACAAAGCCCTACTCCACGCTGCTACCTGGCCACAGTAACAGAGTCATTCTCCCTCTAGAGTAATTTTGTATAGGTGAACGTTTTCTGATCCAGGTTGTCTGGTAGGGTAGAAACACCTTTAAATTCTTTGAGCTGTCATTAAAAACGTGGGGATGGAGACTAATGAAGCATCAACAGCTCTCCCTGGCTGACAAAACTAATAGGCCAAAATTACCAATGCTGCTTCTCTCCTGATCTTTTGTATCATTCTGGCTTGTAGAGGAAAAGTGAGAGAAGGCATATGAATCCCTTTAGCCATCTTTGTTATAAGACATCTGTTGCCTTAGCTCTGTGATTCCTCCAACAAGAGAATAAGACTGAAACCTTGTGATTCAGGTAGGAGGCAAACAGATGATGTCTGAGGCACTAAATTTCTTTACCAGGAGATGAAACACCTCCAGATGTAGGTCCCATTCTGAATGATCTAATTTTTGCCTAATTTTGAGCTAGTCAGTCATACCATTCAGTTTAGCCTTGGTTGTGAAGGGAGACGACTGACTGTTGATTCTTCTTTGCCCAAGTCATCAGGAGGCAAACTTCTCTGTGAAGGACTGGAGACCTTGCTCCCTTTGCCTGTGAATATATGACATGGCTGAGGTGTTGTCTGTCTTGATAAACACATGAAGTAAATCCAGACATGGGAGCAGAGCCTTGATTACCAATTTGCCCTGAGCTCGCTGAGAGGTTGACGGTTTGATATAGTTTCTGATTCTCCTGCCTTTCCCACAATAAGCAACTTTGTAGAGGACAGTGACTGTTCCCACACCAAGACTTGGAATATGCTAGACTGTTAACTGTCTCTCACAAAACTGTGGCTCTGCTGCATCCTTATTGTTTTGGTGGTACAGTCCATGACTGACTCTGGATGAGGCTTGGATAAGGTCACCCAAGAAGAGGTAGACTTGCCTAAGAACTGATATTAACACTACTTGCACTTTTGTAAACACTAGCACAGCTGTTGCTAAACCAAAGGGTTAAGACCTGCATTGGTAAAAGTATTGAGAACAAAGCTTAGGAAACATCTGAGAGACTGTCTTGAGATAGGCACTCCTCACATCCATTATGGCATGCAGGCCCCTCTGCTGATGGAAACTAGTGTGCATTTCAAGGTCTCCATTGTGAATTTTTTTTTAATGGATCTGTTGAGATATTTGATGCTGAAATGTACTTTGTAGCCTTCTGTCTCTTCACTTCCCACCCACCCCACCACCGGAGCATCTGAACAATATAGAATAAGGCCTTGTTTCCTCTGAAGGACAGCATCAATGTCAAGGTGTTTCTACCCTACCAGATAACCTGGATCAGAAAACCTGCACCAATACAAAATTAATCTAGAAGGAGAATGATGCTATAGTTTCCTGTACAGCTACAGGTAAGAACAAAATGACTGCAGCTCATTTGCATGAGTTTTCAACTTACTCTCAACTTCAGTTTTCAAATTCAAAACTACCTGAAAGTATTTGTTTTTAGGCCTGGTCTACACTACAGTTATGTCGACGTAAGGCAGCTTACTTCGACCTAACTATGTCAGTGTCTGCACTAGAATGGTGCTCCCACAGATGTAAGTCGCCCACTACATTGACTTAATAACTCCACCTCTGCAAAAGGCGTAGCACTTAGGTCTATGTAGTTAGGGTGACACAGTGTCTGTGTAGACACTGCATTACTTACACCGCCTGTTGGCTGACAGTCTGGAGGTCTGCTGCCGCCTCCTGATGAGAGATTGGGGAGTTAGGGCTCAGGCTCTCCTCCCACCCCACCAATCCATCACCAGGAGGCAGCAACAGGGCTCCAAGCTGTCCTTCCCCCTAAACCCTCACCGGGAAGCGGCAACAGGGCTCTGGGCTATCAGCTCTCCAGGTGGTTAGCCCTGGCAGAGAAGCTCTCAGCAGTAGCCCCAATTCCTCCCGCCTCAGGGATCACAGCCAGAGCATAGGTCAGGGCTCAATTTCACCTTGTACAAGAAGTTAATTACTTAAACATTAATTTTCCCAAGCATCACGGAGAGAATCCTCAACACTGAACTAGGCTAGGATGCATTTCCCTGTCAAATATAAAGACAGAGCTGATGGACTAGAGCAGTGGTTCTCAACTGTGGTCCACCACTTCTTCAAGGAAAGCCCCTGGCGTGCCGTGCTGGTTTGTGTACCTGCCGCGTCCGCAGGTTCGGACGGTTGCGGCTCTCACTGGCCACGGTTACCGCTCCAGGCCAATGGGGGCTGTGGGACGCGGTGCAGACCGAGGGATATGCTGTCCGCCGTGTCCCGCATCCCCCATTGGCCTGGAGCGGCGAACCATGGCCAGTGAGCCATGACCGGTCGAACCTGCAGATGCAGCAGGTACACAAACCCAGGGGCTTTCCCTGAAGAAGCAGTGGACCACAGTTGAGATCACTGGACTAGAGGGATCCAGAGGATATACAACAGGTAACACATTAACTGATTTCTACTATTCAGACAAGCAGAAGAAAATGTTAAGTACCGGTAATTCTCCGTTATCCAGAAAGGTAGGATGAGGGAATAAAGAGATTCCATTGCAGTTCTTAGGTGGGCAGTTAGAATGAGAAAACTAAAAAGAGGCACAAAAAGGAGGCACCAGCCAAATGATGAAAAGCTACTAGGAAGCAAGTTAAAAGGAACAGGAGAATAGATACAAGAATGATAGTGAGAATAGGAAGGAAAAATAAGGGGAGGGGGGGAAGCAAAATCAGAAAGTATCAGAAAGAAGAGTCAGACTGAAAAGATAAATAAGTGATCTACTGCTGGTTATATATTACATTTAGAACTTGCTTTCTAACTTGACTTTTGTGTGTTTTAAAAAATATTTATCTAATAATAAATTCCTCTCTTCAGAATAATTAGCCAGTTCTCATTAAATGGCACACAGGTTCAGGGAGCAATATTACAGGTAATGAGGTATTTATGCAATAGCATTGGGATTTGATGTTGAAGTCAACTACTTCAACAGCAGTCAGTATCCAGGACATTCAGTCCTACTTTCAGATATTTCTGAAATCTACATCTGAGGAGATACTTATTAAATGTCCCACGGCAAACTGTTTTCATAAATGTAAACTTTTGTAGTATTTTGAAACTCTAAACAACTATTCAGTGCTAACATAGAACTAATTTTGTTTTTTGGTGACAAAGATTTTATTCCACTTTTAATTTTATAACTCTCTACACAAATCCAGATTGCCAAGATTTTGTTCTTGCCTGTATACCTTACAAGTAGTGACACTGAAATAAGTCAATAAAATAAAATCATTTATTTAATTCACTAAAAGTTTTAATCTAAAATTACATCAACACAATTTTCAAGTCAGTTTTACAAAGCCTCAACCTATTTTAAATAAATTTTCTTTAAAAAATCAAGTAATGAAAAAAATCCCTGTAGCCTCACTGTGTATATTGTTAACACAAAGATAGAATTTTACATCATTATAGAGCTAGAGATTTTAAAAATAGTCAAATGCAACATTTAGACAATAAAAAAAACAGTAACCAAAAATAAACCCAAAGCCTATTGTCAATAGTGTTTAAAGTTCTAAATGAAAACCTGACGTTTATGGACAATATAGTATGTGACCATGCAATAAAAAAACTGTACTGTAATGAATATGTACAATGGAGCCAAAATAAGGCTGTACAGGAAACCATAATTGTGACCTGTCCTTACTTGTGAGTGCTTGACTTTGTAACCTTTAGGTCCTTTTAATACTTTGTGTGTGTGTGTAATTTTCTAGGATTTAAAAAGAAGCAAATTGAGAAAACAAATTCAATTGTGTAGAACCATACAGACTTCCAGATGGTTCATCAGGGTTAGAATCTAATCTATAGCACAAACCCTGCAACTTGAGCTAATACAACAACTGATCACTGTAGAAGGCTGTCATCCTCTATACGGGCCAACCTCTAGAGCAGGGGTGGGCAAACTACGGCCCATGGGCCACATCCGACCCTCCAGCCAGTTTAATCCAGCCCTCGAGCTCCTGCTGGGGAGCAGAGTCTGGCGCTTGCCCTGCTCCCACGCTCCAGCCGGGGAGCGGTGTCGGAGGCCACTCTGCGTGCGCGTGCTGAGGCTCCCAGAAGCAGCAGCAGCATGCCCCCCCACCCAGCTCCTACGCTTAGGGGCAGCCAGGGGCAGCATGCGCTACCACCCCCACAGCTCCGATTGTCCGGGAACTGTGGCTAATGGGAGCTGCAGGGGCAGCACCTGCAGACAGAGCAGCGCGCAGAACCACCTGGCCACATCTCTGCAAAGGAGCCAGACTGGGGACATGCCACTGCTTCCAGGAGCTACTTCAGGTAAGCACCGCCCGGAGCCTGCACCCCTGACCCCCTCCCGTGCCCCAGCCCTGATCCCTCTCCTGCACCCCAATGCCTTGCCCCAGCCCAGAGCCCCCTCCTGCATCCTGAACCCCTTGGTCCCAGCCTGGAGCACCCTCCTACACCCAAATCCCTCATCTCCAGCCCCACCCCAGAGCCCGCACCTCCAGCCGGAGTCCTCCTCTCTCCTCCCCTCCCTGCCCCAGCCCTCTCCCGCACCCCAATCCCTTTACCCCAGCCTGGAGCCCAATACTGCACCCTGAACTCATTTCTGACCCCATCCCACAGCCTGCACCCCCACCCAGAGCCCTCACCCCGTCCTGCACCCCAACCCCAATTTAATGAGCATTCATGGCCCACCATACAATTTCCATACCCAGATGTGGCTCTCAGGCCAAAAAGTTTGCTCACCTCTGCTCTAGAGGGAGATGAGGCACACATTTTGCCAATGGGTTTCAAAGCCATTTGACAATGTCCGTAGCTTGAAAAAATGTAAACCAAATTCTACTTGACTAAAATGAGTATTTTAATTTTTAACAGATGAATAAAATCTTTTTTATCATTTATACCATGGTAAAGGGTAGATGAGTAGAATACGGTCCTGGGACAGTACATGTTGGACGTTTTATAAGGTTAGTTTGAAAAGTCTGATAAGGAATATCCACTATTCAAACAAGGGTTTAAATAATGATTTCTGCTATTGCCAAAAGTAAATATACATTCAATGCATCAGACATCAGATGGAAGATTTACTCTCACTGCTGTAGAATTCTTAAAAACATGCATCACGTGTCCTTTAAAGTAGTATTCATTTGACCTATGGATTTCCTGGAAGTTTTATTTCCACAAGAGAATATTAGATATGCATACATTATATTTGAGTACACAAAAAATTAACCTTTGAATACAACAATACCAAGATATTTCTTACAACAGCCTTTGATGGGAAAGACCTTGGATGCCATTGTAAGAAATTAGTAGATATAGTTGTATATAACAAGAATTTAGGAGTAACCTTTTGTGTGATTTTATATGGCTCAATGAAGCAAGTACCTTACTGGATAGTCAAAGGTTTTTTGATGTGGAAACTCAACTGGACAACATCACATCTTTAAAAATTATCCATGGTTTCAAATACTGAATTAGAAGTTCTAACCATTTCTCTCTGTACTAATCCTTTGCCCATTATCCATTCAAGAGCGTAATAAAAAGCTTTTGCAACTCAGGGTAACACTGGTATTTTTCTGTTACTTGCAAAGTTTTACAACAGCAGCTTTTTGGTTTACTGCTGTTTGTGCACAGAGGTAATCTTGTCAAAGCACTGCGAACAGAGTTTGCTAATTAATCAATACATGCTAAGCAAGCAGAGAACATAAGCACATAAAATAGTGGTTTTGTTCAGATCCTACATAAGGATCTTTATTTATAGAGCTTAATGACAGATTTAAACAAAATGTTTAAAATCCAGAGATGTTCTCCACTAGATTATCACTTTTAAGGTCAGTCAAATTTTCTGCTTAAAGTAGTGCAGCTTTCACGGCACGAAATACAAAGGGAAAAGGAGCGGGGAAGGAAAAAGCTACCTGCCACTGTGGCATGCTGTATTAAAAAAAATTAATAAATAAATTAAATAAATAAATAAAAAATCAGGATTGCCACACTCAGTGCAGTCACTACAGCTATTCTTCATTTACAATTCTTTCAATATTTTAAATAATGACATTAAAAAAAATATCAGGTTCTTTGGATACTTGCTTGTCAACCAATAAGTGGTATCTCTGCTTAAACCTTATTAGCAATGTTCTTGCCTGCCACCACCTGCACCATCAAACTTAGCTCTCCGGCACATAAACCTGAGTTATGCAACAAAATAGGATGTCAAATGTATAAAAAGTTTGTTAGCCTGAAAGCTACACTTGTGTAGCGCCCCCTCTCCATCTGGTTACCTCCTTTAATGCCAATCCACTTACAGGTTTTGATGGACAGGTCTGGGTTCTTTTGGTGTATCCTCTTTCCTTTTTTCCCCTATGAAATTGCTTGGCGGTGCCTCCACCCCCCTCGCTCCTTCCTGGCAGTGTCACCAGGGCAGCTTCCGCGGAAAAGTCTAACTACAGAGTAATCCCCACTTACTTGCCAGATAGTTGGAGACTTCCAAGAAATAACACAAACACACAAAAATATATTCAACACAATAATTAAACAGGAGACAAATACAACATAACAGAGTAAAACACTATTTTTAGGGTTACCGGTGCCCACACTGAAAATACCTGTGACTTTATGTAGCAAATGTAAAATTAGTGTCCCATTGGTATGCATACTTTGCTGGGGCCCTTGATGACCTATAACCACAAAATTCTTCTCTGCAGTGGTTTAGCAGTGTGACTGACTGGGTTCAGTACAGCTCCAAGGACTCAAGTGGGAGATGGTGGTAAATCCCTCCACATGTGTAATATGCAGCAGGTTATAAAATCCTCAAACCTTACTCCCTGGCTTGAGGACACAGTTCAGGGAGTAGGGGGTCCCCCAAACAAATTACCTAACTAACTAAAAGATGGTGCACTCGCAAACTCCATGAATGATCCTCAGGTTCAAAGATGACTCTGGACTTGTCACTGCAGAGGGGCTGCTCTCTGCTGGCAGGGATCCTCTTCAGGCAGGGATCAGGCTGCATCGGTCCCAGGATTTCCCCTCACCACAAAAGGGTGCAGGGCTCAAAGTGTAGGTTACACAACTACACTAACATCCACACTGTAGCCTCCTAGCCCAGCCTCCAGACACACACTCAGCAGGCAGCTTCCCTGGACAAGCAGCCAGAGCAGAGCTGACCATGTGGTGACTAGTCTTACCTAGGGAGCTGGAGGGTGAACTCAGCCTGGCTGGGGAAGTTTCCCAGCAAACTCTACAAATTGAGAATGAGAATCATCAGTGGGGAAGGAAAAACCCAGCTAAAGGATCTGCTGTCAGGTGCCTAGAAGTCAGTTCTCAGGGGGAACCCTGCACGCAGGCCTGGGACTCACCAGCTCCCCATGCAGCCAGTCCTGTCCTTGCCCTGGCTGGCTCCAGACTGCCTTCAAAATGGCTTCTCCCCTTTTCTCAACTCCCTGGGAGGGCCTCTCACTCCCTAGTGGTTGCTGGGCAGACTCTGAGTCTGCCTTGGCTCCTCCTCCCTACCAGGGACAGCGTGCCTCTCCCTGACTTCCCAGCACACCGAGTCCCAGGAATCTATGTAATCTCCTTGGGGGTTACACTTACTTTTACTTTAGTCTTCCTTTTCTTTTCACTGATAGACCACCACTATTTCTTTTCCACACAACAGATCATCCCTATTCTCCCACCCATTCCACCATATTACATTATTAGCAACTTCACTCCATAGTCTGTGGTTCACTCAGGAAAAAGTTATCAATAAAAACATTGAGGGGAAGGGCGCTGTAGTCAGAAAGTTAAATAACCTCTTGGGTGGCTATATTACTGAAATAGTATCCAAAGTTTATATTCTGTGAGCAGAACATCTAACAGGAATGTACAGTCTTGACCAAAATTTACCCATGTCTGCTCAAAGCCCAGCCAACAGCAAACCTTTGTTAAATGTAACTATTCTGCCTACCACCACTGGATTTTTTTGTTCAAAGACAGCTATGTGCAAAAACAAAGCAGAGAGAAAATTTCTTAAAGACCTTCTTGAACAGTCTTTAGAAAACATCCTAATTCAGTTGATTTAAATCATGTAGATTATTTAAAGGATTTTGGCATAATATAGAAGCGTGTTTCTGTTTTCTGTCAAGGTCAGCTTTATACTTCATTCGAATATACAAAAGAAGTCAAGGTATCATCTTGTTATTTTATTATGAAGACTTCTCTAGGTAGAAGGTGTCACAGTTACAGGGCTAGCTGTGCCTCTGTTCCCTAAATGGGATCACTGATTGCACCCCCCCAGGCATCAGGACTTGTGCATTTACCACAATTATCCAGACCAGGACCTGGATTATAGTACCACAAACAGTATCCACTGTTTTTACCCTGCAGGTTTGACACCTGTGATTCTTCTCTTTGGAAGTCTGACCAGTGGTGTATATAGTGACCCCTTTCCAGGTGGAGCCAGCTAGACTTGTTTGCCACACTTCCAGAAATCACTTCTTCTGATGCTAGCCTTGATGTTGCTTCTCTCTGAAGCAGGAACAATAGTCACAAATTTGAACAAGGATTTTCTGCAGCTACTGGCAAAGCATTGCTGAAAAAGCACACTTTTTAAAAAATGCTACTTTATCTCCTCTTTTGAAGTCTTCAAGCTGAAAAGTAGTAAGAAATGGTGATCCAACTGGTCTGCAAAAATCTCATCCCCATGTCTCACTATATGAGAAGGAAATCAGACTGAAAAAAGAAGTGAACCCCACAGAGCATGAACTTTTTTTATTATTATTGGTTTTTATCATGTCCGATTAATTAAAAACCACACACAGTCCTTCTATAGAAGGCCATACCACAACACTGGGTGAATGTTATTTATTCATGTAGCAGGAGTTTTAAATATCACGTTGTGTGTGCATCATTATTAATTACTACAATAAATAAAGAATTCCAGGAAGTCTTTAACTATGCAGCAATAAGCAGGAACACTAAATATGAGGACAGTTTTATAGAATAAATAAATCTTGCAAATATTTCCAAATTTATTGGGAAGGAGGGGATTTGGGAGGAGGATAATGTAGGATTTAAGCATGCACCCTAACATGAAGCAATCTTCTTCTCTTTTATGGGCTGCTCCTCAACATCTATGGATAGCATATATATCTTTTTACTACCACCTTATTTTTGGTTTCTATCAGTACCTCCCTGCTCCTCACATACAGTTTCTATATTGCTTCACCTCATCTTTGGTTCAGTCCCTCTCACTGAGGTTCACCCTTTTCCTTGGAAGCTGTTTGGAAGATCCCTTCTCTCCAGATGCCCTGTCACCCATTTTGCTTCCTTCTCTTACGAGGCCCAGCTTCACACTGATCACCCCTTTAGCTAAGGAGAACGTCATGTCTTCAACAAGCGAGAAGGGTCTGACTAAAGAAGAGAACACAACGTGAGATGCTCCTAAACCCTACAAGCTCAGAGGGAAAAAGCCCAAACTAATATTCTCTACCTTAACCCAATGGAACCGCTTTCCTCTTTTTGGTCTCCTTTCTCTTCACAGCCTACATTTGTTTCTCTTCCCTCTATCCTATTTGTTTGGTCTGCTATTCCCTCTCTGGAGTCCAATTTGTGCATTTTGCTCTGCCCTGTTTTCCCTTTCTCCTGCACCTTCAACTGGGTTTTGGTCTTCCTCCCTTAAAAGCGTACTTGTGTTTCTGCTCTTGAATTTAGCATTCTCCCAGCAAAATCAAAAAATGTCCTGTAGTCACTTCACTGTATGCATATTGGTGCTCTTCCAGTTTCTTCCTGAAATTCCACTCTATTGTACTTTGTATAACTCAGAGTGAAATTAATATAATTCAATGGCATCATCTTGCAGTCTGCGGTGCACAGAACATAACAAAATGGCAGGGAGAGCAAAAGAACTGGGTAGCAAGCGCTAATTGAACAAGGTGGCAGAGAGAAAAAAGGACCCTGCTTGACCTTTAAAAAGTGAACAGAAAGTTTTTCAACACCAGAGAATGAACCAAGCAAACATTATGCTTTTGCATAAACTTGGTCAATGTGTAGCGACAGTCATCTTCCCTTCCCAATGTGCACTACCATGACCCTATACCCATATCGCATAGTTACAATTACCTCATTTGCAATGCAACGTTCAATGTATGCCCTATTGATGAACATAAGTCCTGCCTTTGCCTGCATCTGCTCCTAGATCTCATGAAAATAAAGAGTTTAATAATGGCTAAAGTGGGGTAAAGGTGATGGATGAAAGAGCAGACAATGGAAAGTTGTATGTCTGAACAGGATTGTTTTGTTTAACAAGCATGTCTCCACCAACCCAAAGCACAAATCTGTCCCCCAACAAGGGGGACAGATTCCAGCCGCACCTTTTGAATGAGCACTAAATTTCAAATCCCATTATAATGGAGACCACAACTTCAAACCACAACTAAGCATGAAAATAAAGATACAGACAGATCCTTTCCAAGATGAAAGTGGGCAGTGCATCCATTGAAAAGAGCACATTTTAAGTTTACAAAACCCCTAAAGCAGGCCTGCACAACATACGGCCCGTGGAGGCTCTCTGTGCGGCCCACGGGAGGCTGGCTTAATGAAAAAAACAAAAAAACAACTTTTGCCGGAGAGGTTTTTTTTTTTTTGCTCAACAACTTTCCTCGCATCCGGCCCTCGGCTTTTTTCTTTGGAGTAATGTGGCCCTCACCACTTTACGAGTTGTGCAGGCCTGCCCTAAAGTTTAGTATTAAACCAACAAATGCTCTGCCTGTTCCAGAAAGGAAAAAACATGCCACCTTTCTAGCAAGACCTAGAACATGCTTCCCTGGATAGCTGCAAACATGATTTTTATGCTTAGCAGAGAAAGACCCAAATAAATAGATTAAAAGGCAAACAATGTGGGAACACAAGGTTAAGGTAGCCCAGGTGTAGCTTGTGTCCTTCCAGAATGCTGAGTTCAGCAAAACCCAAGCTTCTGAAAACCTGGAAATACAGAGTTACGGTAAACATCCATACACCTTTAAGTGTGACCCTGAGCTGGCAGTAGCCACTGGGAATTATCTGCATGCATGCCAGCTGCAGTCACTGTGTTAGGTGTAGCTGTACTGAATAATAGAGGAGTAAATTGGAGCAGCTTCAAAAAGCTGCGATTATAATATGAGAAGATCTGGGTCTGAGTCCCCCATTGTGCATTATCAAAGGAAAAAGGTGCATGTGTGCCATGAGGTTCCAGTCTACATCATTTCAGTACAGAATTGTGTAGACTATGTCAGCAGCTATGTCAGCGGCAGGACACTTGCCATGGCTATTGTCAGTAGTGAGGCGGGATATGACAGCAGTCTGTGGATATAATGATGGATAGGGAGAAAACAGGTTTAGGTGGTACACTATGTGCAAGTGTGGGAGGCTCATTGTTTGAGAGCAGGGAAAGCGCAGGTAGCCCCTGTCCATTACAACAAAAAGGGAGAATGGGCACATGTATGTGTTATGGACATATTAAGACCTCACTCAAAAAGGAAAGATTTACGGTTACATGGGCATCTATTTCCTCCTTTTCAGAAGTTTGAGTACTGATTAACCCAATGTTCTGGAAGCTCGTTATCACTGGGCAACCTTAACTCTACATTAATGAAGTTCATTTTGCCATTTCATTTCCTAATTTTTTAAACAAAGAAATGTTTGCTGGTCGGAGTAAGCAGTCATTTAGAGGGCTGTAGTTTTCACCTAGGTTTGCAGCGGATATGCTACTGTGGCTAGGTAATAATCAAAAGACCTAGCTTTTATAAAGTTACTCCTGGGGGAATTTTGTGCTACTGCACATGCACATAATTAATGAGCCATGCATAGTTTAAATTTTTTGCGCAGCAAAAAGCTTCTGCGGAAATTTTGCTGCAGTTCTGCCTTTTGCCGGCCAGAGTGCTCTGTGGTGCAAGAACAGCTGCAGCTCCCAGCAAAAAAAACTTCGGCAGTTCTGCCTTTTGCCCAGAGGGCGCTGTGGCGACAGAACAAAGCAGCAGCTCCCAACCAGCTAGGGAAAAGAAAGAGCCTGCCTTCCTCCCAGTGCTTGTCAAGCTAGGTCAGGAGCTTTGGGGAGACATACAGCGTGGGGTGCTGGGGGCAGTCAGACGAGCTCATAAGGGCAAGTGGGGGAGGACAGACTGGGCAGGGGTTGAGTGGGAGTGGAGGCACAGGGCCACAGGGGCGAGGAAGGTACAGGGACACATGGTGATGGGAGGGTGCAGAGTAGCTACATAGGGACAGAGGGTGGCTGGGTGGGGCACAGACACATGGGGATGGGGGAGGGGGTACAGAGCCACAAAGGGACAGGGGTTCAGAGCCACTTGGGGATGCGAGGAGTGGGTGTCTGAGTGGGGATGGAGGGTCACATGTGGACAGGGGAGGCAAGGACACATGGGGCACAGAAACACACGGGGACAGGAGCAGATGTGCCTGACTGAATGGGAGAGGCTAGGAGTCAGACAGGGTCTGCATAGGGGAAGCTCCCTAACAATCCCTCCACTCCCTCCTAAAAAACCTGTTCCATACTTTTCCCACCCATACCCAACAACCCTTCAAGTTCACACACAGGCTCCTTCCCAGCAATTTACTTCCCTCTCCCTCAGTATCTCCGTTACCCCTGACTCCCTCAAGCCTTTGCACTGGTTCTGAAGGGTGAGGGAAATACGGTTCTGTATTGTAGTTTAAACAAATTATTACTCAGAGTTCTGAATTCATATGTCTAGTAAGAAATCTACTTGTCAAAAAACATTTCCTGAATCTTTTTTGTTGCCTGTATTGTTACAGACATACTTGCTGACAGGTATTTTGAAATAAATGACCAAAAATAATTGAAACTGGTGCGATTATATTGTATTATTTTAACAAAAAAAAATATGCAGAACTTTAAAATTTCGTGCGCGGAATTATTAAATTTTTGTCTCCGAATTTTAAAATTTTTGGCGCAGAATTCCCCATAGGAATAAGAGTGTTTTTCATCAATAGAGTTTAAAGGTTCTGGGGCGGCCTTGTTTTTCTGGGGTTCTCTGAGCCCCTCTCCCTGCCTGCATTTCTATTTAAGAATCTACGGATGCCCTGCTACTCTAGGTGGGTAGCTGGCTTGGAGCATGCACCAGGAACACACTGCTGAGACTAGAGTGAGGAGCTGCAAATGGGTATGCTTGACATATCAGAACTTTCCAGCACTGGGGAAGAGGGAAGGGAACACCTACTGACATGAATGGAGCAGCTCATATGTCTCAGAGTTACTGCTTCAGCTGGCATTTATCTCCATTGGGTATTCTCTTTCAGCTGAGAATATCTCATTGAAACCGATTGGCCACTTCACACCTCTCTGAGTCTAGTATGCTACTATGGAGCTTCCATTCTCACTCTGATTTTTTCAGAAGCAGAGTAACAAGTCTGCTATCGTTAAGGTTAAAACCAACTTTCTCTTTAAAGATCAACTGTTCTAAGTGTCTTAAAACCATATGTTTAATCAGATTGTCTTTAAATCTGGTGTGCCTAATGGGGTATGATCAGTGATCCAAATTTGGGGCCATTTGACCAGACCTTCAGATATACAGCCTCCGTGGGGGGCGGGGGAGGGAGCCTTTCACTGAGTTCACAGATACTAGTAACTCTGTTTGAGACCTACCCTGAGCAGCAATCTGACTATAAATATTTGGGGGAAATCTGCCTTTGTCAAGGTGGGGTTTTTGAGGAGTGAGTGTACAACAAAATATCCAGAAGGCATTAAAACTGTTTTGAAAAGAAAATAAATCACTTATGAATGCTCACGGGAAGGGGAGCATGATTAGGGATGCAAGGTAGGTCGTAATAGGGGAAGAAGGGTTTGGGTATGTAGTAAGGGATGGGGGTATTATGGGGAATGATTGGAGGGGCTCGGGTGAGGGGGTGGGTTTAGAGGAAGTAGGAGGGAAAGCAGAGGGATTTGGGGGATTAGTGGTAAAGCGGTCTGTCATCCCTGAATTTTCCTTTTGTGTGTGTTCTGGGATCTGTGGGAGCCCTGCCCCTCTGAAGGGGTCTGAGCCTCTCTTCTTGCCTGCCATGTGTTTTGGGACTTGTGGGACTCTGCTGCTCTTGGGGTTTCTGAGTCCCTCTCCTTGCCTTTCCATGTTAGCTAGGATCTGGGGGAAGGGCAAAATGAAGGTAACAAATGTAAACATCTAAAATCCAGAAAATAAATAGTAAAGATACACATATCTCAAGTGTAGGATTGGTGAGGGAGCACAGGAGTCGGCTTCCTCTGGGCCCCAGGGGTGCTCAACCCCCTCGCTCCACCCCAGGCCCTGCCCCCACCCAACCTCGTTCCCCAAGCTCCCACACCCGCCCTTCCCATCCCCACTCCATCCCGCCTCTTCCTGCCCCCACTTCACCCCTTCCCCCAAGGCCCCACCCCCACACTGCCTCTTCCCACCCAGTTCTGCCCCATCCCCGCTCCTGCCCCTCCCTCCCAGCACCTCCTGCAGGCCCCGTAACAGCTGATCTGGCAGCAGGCAAGAGGCACTGGGAGGGAGGGAGGAGCTGAATGCCAGTGGGTGCTAAGCACCCACTAATTTTTTTCTGTGGGTGCGCCAGCCCTAGAGCACCCACTGAGTAAGCGCCTATGGGAGGAGGCGTATGTGTGGGAGAGGCTCAGGTTCGAAAGGGGGAGGACTGGGTAGACCTGGGGCATGGCTGGAGAAGCCTGTCTGAAGCAGGGGCGGGATTCCCAGATGGGGTGGGTATTTTCGCCCCCAAAATAAAAAAAAACCCTTTTACAGAGGTAGATTAGAGGAATTTGCCTGCTTCCACCGTATGCCAAATTTCTGCCATGGGTTGGATCTGAACTCACAGTGCCTGGGGTGGTGCTCAGAATCATACTCTTGGAGTCACTCGGGGCCTCTAATATATAGAGAGTTTTCCACATACTTAGCCCTGGTCTGCCCTAAGAAATTAGGTGAGTATAACTATATTGATCACAGGTGTGGGGGGAAAAAAACAAAACAATCTAACCCAGGGGTCTCAAACTAAAATTACCATGAGGGCCGCATGAGGACTAGTGCATTGGCCCGAGGGCCGCATCACTGACCACGTCCCCTCGCTGCCCCGGCCCTGCCCCCACTCCACCCCTTCCATTAGGCCCCGCCCCTTCTCTGCCTCCTCCCCTGAGCGTGCCGCTCCCCGCTCCTCCCCACTCCCTCCCAGAAACCGCGAAGCCGCCAGACAGCTGTTCTGGTGGCGGGAACTGCCTGGGGGTAAAAATAGAACCTTGGAGCAGCACGGAGGGAACGGGGATCTTAGCGGCCACAGAACATAACGGGGAGGGGGCGGGGTGGTGGTGACGGGCGTTGGTGGCCACAGAACGTAACTGGGGGAGGGCGGGGGTGAGGGGAGTTGGGGGCCATAGGACGTAACTGGCAGGGGGGGCGGGGGGAGCCTGGCGGCCCGCCTCTTCTCCCCCCCTCCTCCCCTGTGTGCGCGCTTCCCGCTCCTCCCCACTCCCTCCCAGAAACCGCGAAGCCGCCAGACAGCTGTTCTGGCGGCGGAACTTCGGAACGTAACTTGGGGGGGGAGGGAGGGAGGGCACGGGGAGCCTGGCGGGCCGCAGGGAAGCGCTCCACAGGCCGCATGCAGTCCACGGGCAGTGTATTTGAGACCCCTATTCTAACCCCTGGTGTAGACAACACTATTCTCCCATCAACCTAGCTACCTCCTCTCAGGGAAGTGGACTACCTAAGCCATAGTGCCTTCACTGAAGTACCACTGTGCTGCTGCAGCATTTTAAGTATAGACACAAGCCCTTAGAGACACCCACACCCCCAGCAGGCATGCAGGATAACAACAGAGCAGCAGCAACTGCATTGGGGCAGTCAGCTTCTCACAACCCAGACATGGAGGTAACTGGGCTAACTTAAACATAGGGTATGCCTATACTTAAACCAGTGCAGCAGAGCAGCTCCACTGCTGTAGCACTTCAGTGTAGACACTACTTACATCCATGGGAGGGCTTCTCCCATCGGCATAGGTAAACCACCATCCCAAGAGGCAGTAGCTAGATCGATGGAAGGATTCTGTCAACCTAGCACCATCTACAGCAGCGATTAGGCTGGCATGTGGATTTTTCACGCCCCTGAGAGACAGCTCTGCCAGTGTAAGTTCACAGTGTAGACATGCCCAAATACAAAAGCTATAAGGAAAGATTAAAGGTTATGTATAGGGAAATGTGCATGTAGACCTCACCTGATTTATTTTACCCTTTGCTCTGCATGCTGTGTACCTGTGAGTGAATGAATCATGCTTTATTTTGAAGCTGGTTTTGAGTCACTTTAACAACCCAGCTCCTCAGACTGATGAGGCATACAGGTGCCAAATCAAGATGGGCCTGTTGCATTCACGTGGTTGAGAAACCGGGCGAGCCGCAGCCCAGAGATCCAGTCAGAATGGCAGGGTTGTGTGGTTCACCCAGAGTGACAGACATGAAACCAGGTCTGTCAACTATGTGGTACGCGTGAGAGAGACAAACGGTTCTAAGGCTCAATTTGCCCTGTAACCTTGACACTAAATACTAGAAACTAGAGAAGAACAGAGTAATAGAAAAATTTGATCTAACTCAATCCCAATATTTTTGAATAATATGAAACTCTAAAACATCTGCATTAAAGTCCCAGTGCATACAACATGTTTTCTCTAACCCAAACAAAAGAAATCCCCCTCAATTCAATGCAAAAGACCTACCTGGGTATAGCAATGCAAAGTACCATCCTAATAATCCCACCAAGATTGAAGATCTACAGGTGTAAATGCTTTTTTATTTCTAATAATTTGAATTAAATTCTATATAAAACAGAAACTTGTCAAAATTATATCTGCTGAAGTTATTTTCACTGGAAGTCAAGATGCCAGGGAGAAAATGCCAGGGAGAAAATGATGGCAAAATATTTTCTACCAGTCTATTTGTTATAAATATCTAGTATACAAAAAGTCACTATGCTAACAGAAACTGTTATAGTTCTTGAAGCCACCAGGCTTTTCTATTTTATTTCTCTAATATAGTCAAACAGTAAAGTGTTATCACAACATCTTGTGATTCTCTATACTTTATCTGTACATAAATGGGCATTCTCCTCCTCAGCTCATCTTTGCCCTGTGATGAAATCAAAGCTGATTTGGAACATCACAGTCATTTCTATAACAGGAAATAAACATGTTACATAAATTTACAACTTCTCTACAAGAACAACAATGAACTTGGGTTGAGTTATGAGGGAGTAAATGCAAAAAGCTATATAGTATTAGTAAAACGTAGAGTAAATGACAAGCAAAGTAGAACTGTTTTCCCCTACACACCTCCACAACTAAACATTTAATGTATTTATTTATACTTGCCCTCAATCTGCTCTCACTCAAACCTTTTCAAAGTCAGAGAAAAGTGATCTCCAACCATTTTTATATTGGAGCAATAGGACAATATTTGGAATGCAAATGTGTTTATATTAATGATGGTTTAAAGTCCTGACAAGTTATAAATAGAGCCCTACCAAATTCACAGTCCATTTTGGTCAATTTCATGGTCACAGGACTTTAAAAATAGTAAATGTCATTATTTCAGATATTTAAATCTGAAATGTCACAGTGTTGTAACTGTAAGGGTCCTGACTAAAAAGGGGATTGTGGGAAGGTTGTAAGGTTATTGTGGGGAAGGGGGCCACAGTATTTCTACCTTTACTTCTGTGCTGCCTTCAGAGCAGGGTGCCTTGCCAGTAGCCGCTGCTCCCCAGCCTCCCAGCTCTAAAGGCAGTGCAGAAGTAAGGGTGGCAATACCGTGACCCCACCCCTACAATAACCAAGCAACACCACCTCTTATAGCCCCCCTTTTGGGTCAGGACCCCAGTAAGAGAAACTCTGGTTTCCCCGTGAAATTTGGTCTTTTGTATAACTTTTACCCTATACTATACAGATTACAAGGGGGAAACCAGATTTCACGGTCCATGACACGGTTTTCACGGCTGTGAATTTGGTAGGGCCCTAGTTATAAAGTTATGTAGTCTGATGATCCAAGACACTAATACGATATATTATTTAAAAAATACATATTAACTGACATCTTGCATGTCACCTTTAATACAGACAGGCTGAAAATGTCAAAAGAGCAAGAAGCTGACTTCAGAAAGGGTAAATGACCTATAATTCTAGTTCTGTTGCACTGCCATAAGTTACAAATATATACTTCTATTTGACAGAGAAATTGTGACCAGTTCTCCAGGGCCACCACTCTCTCCTTGCTGATTTTATTTTCCTAATCTTCTCTCTTTTCTATACTTCAGCAACTATTTCAAACAAGTGACTGCACTCTAGTTCTCCCCTTTGTGCTCATCAATATGTCACCTCATTCTATTTTCAGAGTTTTAAACTGCCGTGCATTACTGACTGAACCACTTATAAGAGCTAACTGTACAGAGATCCTTATGAAGATGTTAGATTTTCTGGTATGCCCACAGGTTGCCATAGATATGTTGTACTTCTTTTCTCTATTCTTCTGAGATTTTTTAAAATAAACTGCACTACTGGATTTTAGATTTGAACAAAAATAGCAATTGTTTATAAATTAACATCTGATTAATAGCAAATGCATTCAGTCCCCAAAGAAAACCCCAGAGTATAAGTTTTGGAAATGAGTGCAAAAGTCTAATGGTTATCTTTAGAAATTACACACAAGCAAGTATATTTTTGAAACCATGCTGAGAATATCATCTCACTGTAAATGGCAAAAAGAAAGTCTCTCTTATAAGAGCCCTCAACCTTCATTTCTGAGCCAGAAGATATACTATGCTATTTAATTTAATAAAAACATGGCATATGCCTCTTGTAAAGTAATAACAGAACTGTATATTTCCCTGATTAGTCAAGGATGACAAATATAGCACCAAAATACTACTGTATTATATTTCATGCACTTTTCCTGCAGACATCCTGCTGGACATTCAAATGGCTATTAGGAGAGCAGGAGAGAGGTTTCTCTTGATGAGTTCCAGATTCCTTTTCTTAGCCACCAAACCTAACAGTCTGCACACTCACACCACCAATAGTAAGAAGTAAAGTGGGTAGCCAAGTTATTGGTAATATATTTGTAATAAAGCTAAGGATTTGCTAGGCCTGACACGGATAAAAGATCAGAAAGGACAGTTACGAGCATTTGCACTCTAAGAGACTCATCTTGCATATCAATGTGTCTAAGTAAAGGTGTGCAGAGCCGAGATCAAATTTCAATGCTAACAAGTATGTAGGGTTATTTATAATGCCACAGAATTTTCCTCATGATTATAAAACAATATGCCTGCATATTAGTTTTGATAATGAAATTCTAATTACCATCACAACCACTATTCACCTAAAAGCACCTGAACGCTAAAACAATGGAAAACTAGAGCAGCTGCATGTTAATCATATTTACATATTTTTTTACTCAGGATTACCTAATCGCATAATTCATGATGCAGACAGAGTTCTAATTATCCTCCTAAGTGTTCATAAATCAATGGCCCTTCCTCACATAGGCTAAGGCAATGTGTTTCTCACAGTTTTTAAATGACAAAGTTTACAATAACTGTGTCCTTTTATCTAGGATCAGAGGGGTAGCCGTGTTAGTCTGGATCTGTTAGTCTATAAGGTCCCACAGGACTCTTTGCCGCTTTTATCTAGGGGCATTTAAGTTTTATACTTTTTAATACTGTTTTTCTACATCTGCAACAATGATGCTAAACAGTCTTATTTTAAAGACTATTTTTACAAATCAACTTTTCAGTCATAATTTAAATGAGTTTCCATCCAATCTATTCATGTAAAATGGGTAGTGTGCACACTACAAATACAACTAAAGTACTGTTATGGTAACCTGCATATTTTCTTACCACTTGTCTTCTCAGATGAGGAGTGTAAATTGAAGACATACTGAGTGTATCCATAAATTATGTATCCTTAAATGAACTGTCCTCCATCCCATTCAACACCATTCTTTACTATGAGTGACTTTATGGAATGTCTATATTCTTTCTACACAAATCCCAGTATCTTTAATTCCCTTAAAATATTCATCTATTTTAATAAACTTGCATGTTAATTATCAATTACCAAGTAAAGCCATATAGATTAGAACCCAGCTATTAGCACAGAAGTAAGCAACTGTACTTCATTAGCCCTGGTGAGGAAATCAGCATGTTTTCTCATAGAGTTGCAAATTTTAGGCCCCCATCCAGAGGACTCTTACACTGACACAGATCCAATGGCAGGATCAGTGCCATAACCAAGTGCAGTAAGTATTTACAGTAGTTCAGAAACACTGTAAAACAAAAGGCAGAAAGTATAGAATCTTAAAGGAGTCTGATTATAGCTCATTCTCGTTTTCTACTCTAGTTTTTCATACAGTAAAGAATATTAAAAAAGGAAAATATTTTAAATAAACTAATTCATATGGCACCAATTTTGAAAGACTTAGCCTGAGTTAAATTTTTCTGCAAGGATTTGAGAAAGAAGAAAAAAGGTTCCATTTATGCAATACATTAAGACTTAGCTCTGAATGTGTTATGATTAGATCCATTTTACTTGAAGGGTTTGGCAGGAGGAAACTTGTTTGAGCTGCAACAGCATCAAACCCTGCTATTAAAACCCAGTATATTAAACCCAGTTCTGTGGCAACAGACTCAGGTATTGGGGTAGTTTCCCGAGGCCCTTATCTGCATACAGGATGTTAAAACTTTACTAAACTTTACTTTTTAATACTGTTTTTCTACATCTGCAACAATGATGCTAAACAGTCTTATTTCCAATTAAGCCAGACATCTAAGGACTCAACCCAAACAAACCGCAGCACCTCCAACGCTTTTACCCCAGCTGCCAGACAAGGTGCTCTAAATGTTTACTCCTAGGTGAGCCAGTTTCCCCCCTTAGTCACCTTTCTACAAGGAGGTAACAAGCAGCCTGTCAGGGAAGCGCCTGACCTCCTCAATCTGTGGTCCTCCCCAAGTGGGGTGCAGACACGGCGCCCCCCTACCGCCAGCTCCTGGGCAGAGCCCTTCCTACTGCAAAGCGCTGGGAGTTTCCGAGGTCACTGAGATCTCCCACCCCAGAGCCTCTGCGTCGCTTTCCCGTCACTAGCTCGTGAATTGCTCCAGCACCTTCTTTCTGGTAATTACACCCCCAGCACCGCGGCGCAGAGCGCCTCGGGACCCACCCCGCGCCATTGGCAGGGCGGGCAAGGCCACCCACCGACCCAGGGGATGCCCAGGGGTCGCCTCCCGCCTCCCACGGCAAGCCGCCGGTGGAGCCCCGCAGCCCCACCGCAAGCCGCCCAACAAGTGGGGACTTCCCCCCGCCCCCGCGGGCCGGGCTCCCCTCCCAAGCGACGCGGGAAACCCGCCCAGCCCAGCGCCGCCTCCCAGCCAGGCACCTCCAACGGCGCCTGGATGCCGGGCGCCTCCCTCCCGGGCTGGCGGGGGCAGGCACGGCCCTGCCCAACCCACCGCGCCGCAGCCCCCTCTCCCAGCCGGGCTGCCCCGCAGCCCCGCCCCGCCACTCACGATGGTGACGCTGGCCTTGCGCAGGTCGCGGTTCTCCTCCTGCAGCGCTTTGCACTTCAGCTTGTAGGTCTCCAGCTCGATCTTCAGCACCTTGTTCTCCTGCTGCAGCGAGGCCAGGCGGTTCGTCAGCTCCTCCAGCCGGAACGGCGAGATCACGATGCCGCCCGCCTTGCCGCCCCCCGCGCCGGGGCCCGCCGCGCAGCCCGCCGGCGCCACGCCGCTGCCTCCCGCGCCGTCCGTGTCGCTCTCGCTGGCGCTGTCCGCCATCGCCGCGGCCGCCGCCTCCCAGCCAGCCGCTGCCTGCGAAGGGAAGAGGGGAGGGGGCGGGGTCGGCCGAGACGCACCGCCTGGGCCGGGCAGCAGGGCGCAGGCTCCGAGCCGCGCTGGCCGCCAAAGCGGGGAGCTGCCCGCTGCACTGTGCCAGCCCACAGCGACGCCGCCCGCGGGCCGGCGCTACTGCAGCCGCCCGGGCAGCGCCCCGTGCCCGCCCCTGCCCGGGCGCACATCTCCCTCCCCTGCACATGGGGCCGCTCCCCGCAAGCAGAGCCCCCCACTCTGTGACAGCCCCCATCCGCCCGCTCCATCCCCCCCTCCGCAGCCTCTCTCTCTAAACCACCCCCCAGAAACCCTCGCAGCCTGCCCAGCCACCCCTCGCTGCTGCTGCAAGTCCTCTGCCCCCACCCTCCTCCTGCTGCAACCCTCCCCGCAAACCCTCCTCCAACCTCACCCTAGCCTGCCCTCCCCTCTCCTCCAGTCACCCCCCAGTGTCCCACGGTGGCGGCTCGCTCGGGGACCCCCACCCGTCATTAGCGGAAAGGGGGGCTACTAACAAATAATCCTGCTGGGTACCCCAGGGGACACGTGCCTAGGACAGTGACTCTCTGAGACTGCTTTAGCCAACAAAACTCAGCCAGTCAGATGCCCCTCCACGGAGAGCAGCCGAGGCTGCGCTGCAAACATTACCTCATTTTAAAACTCCCATGGAGAGTGGAGGAAAGTGTATTTGCATTGTTCAGCCCTCGACCTCCCATCCCCATTGCCTGTAATTTGCCGCACACCTATAGTGTTCCATAAATAATACCCCTCCCAACATCGTGGCGTGTTGTGTTGTCAAGCTCGTTTGACCCTGCAGATACTTAAAGTCTGAGATCTGGTTCTGCTATCATTATTATTACGTCTAATAAGCACCATGTCTGCTTATCGAGCTGTATAAAAGATAACACCGTATATAGAATTTTGATCCAGAGATTTCCCCGTGGTAAGAGTTAACTTTTGTGTCCATTAATTATCGAAAGTTTCTCATCTGATGGCAGGTTTTTGTATAGTTTATGGCATTTTCTGCTCTTTCCTCTCTGGCAGCATTATGTAGTTTTTCTTATTGATAATAATGTCAAACTGTTTTATGCCAAACTTTAGATTTTGTGTAAAAAGTTGCAAACATATTTTTCAGAACATTAATATTTTAATGCAATTAATAAAATAATCAATGTAGAGTTTTTCTCCTTTGTTCTTGATGTAAAGTGCTTTATTTATGATCATTTGAGGACATTTTTCTTGTACCTAGGGTGACCAGACAGCAAGTGTGAAAAATCGGGATGGAGGTGGGGGTGGGGAGGTAATAGGAGCCTATATAAGAAGAATACCCCAAAATCGGGACTGTCCCTATAAAATCGGGACATCTGGTCACCCTACTTGTACCTTTCTTGTGTTTGGGGCATTAGAATAGAATTGTTTTCCCTAAGTAGGTAGCAAGGGTTGAGTTTAATGGGCAGTGGGTTGCAATATCTTCTCTCACTTTGGTGATATCCAGGGCCAGCGCGCCCACTAGGCGACCCTAGGCAGTCGCCTACGGCACCAGGATTTGAGGGGTGGCTCGCTGCAGCTGCCTCCTGCCTCCCAGCTCCACGGCTGAGCCGGGAGCTGGGGGTCGTCGCGGGCGGGGGGTTGAGCTGCGGGGGGGTGGGGACAGGCTGCCGCAAGGGAGGGGTTGCTGGGCGGAGGGGGCGCAGTGGGGACTGGCTGCCGTGCGGGGGGGGGGGGCGCAGGGCTGGTGCAAGGAAGTTTTGCCTAGGGCTATATCATTCCTCTCTGGAGTCTTATCCTGCATTAAGAAACCTGCAACCACTCACGACCCACTGACTTCATGAGGCTCTGCATGGGAGTAGGATTCCACCCACATGGTTCTCAGTACAGGACAGGGGCTGCAGTTTTGAGAGAGAGAGAGTCACACTTTAAACATCTAGGACACAGAAAATCAGTGGGGCTCCACACAGGCTCAGTGGTTCAACCATGTTGAACAAGTTGAAAGACCATGGCCTATGTGTAACAAAAAGATCAACGCACTTAATACCTTCCTGATCCCCTGCATCTTGTTCGTCCTAAGGGGATCTGCCGTGGCGAAGGTACCCCTCAACAAGGCGGACAAGATCATCCGGCAGCTGGTAAAGAAGTGGCTGTTCCTCCCGCAGAGAGCCAGCAACGAGCTGATCTACATCACCCACAGGCAGGGTGGTGCCAACGTCCCCCGCATGGGCAACCTGTGCGACGTCGCGGGGATCACCCATGCTTTCCGCCTGCTGACGTGTCCCGACGCCATGGTAAGGAACATCGTGGTGAACGCCCTCCAGGATGCGACAAAGAAGCAGATTGGCAGAGCCCCCTCCAACCAAGACATCGCCACCTTCCTGAGCGGTTCCCTGGGTGGCGAATTCGAACGGGATGGGCGCGACATCGCTTTGCTGTGGTCCCGCGCTCGCAACGCCACACGTCGCCTGGGGAAGCGCATCGGCTGCCGCTGGGAGTGGTGCGAGGGGCACCAGGAGCTGGGAGTGCTGGTGCCACAGATCAGGTCTGACGACAACACCATCGTCACCCCGAGCGCCAGGGGCATGCTGGAGAGGACCCTGAAGGCAACCGTCCACTCACTGTACGTGGAAACCCTGAAGCGTAAACCGGACCAGGGTAAAGTCTTCGAGCTGACCAGCAAGTGGGACGCCAGCAACCACTTCCTCGCCGGGGGCGGCTTCACCCGTTTCGCCGACTGGCGGTTCATCCACCGTGCCCGGCTCAACTGTGTCCCGCTCAACGGAGCCGTCCGCCACAGGAACCGGGACAAGTGTTGCAGGAAGTGCGGCTACTGCAACGAGACCCTGCCCTACGTCCTGTGCAGCTGCAAGCCCCACTCCAGAGCCTGGCAGCTGCGCCACAACGCCATCCAGAACCGCCTGGTGAAAGCCATCGCACTGCGCCTGGGGCCTGTCGCCGTGAACTGCGCCATCCCCGGTACCAACAGCCAGCTGTGACCTGACGTGGTCGTCACCGACGAGGCCCAGAAAAAGATCATCCTCGTCGACGTCACGGTTTCCTTCGAGAACAGGACCCCGGCCTTCCACGTAGCCCGAGCTCGTGAGCTGGAAAAGTACGCCCCCCTGGCCGACACCCTGAGAGCGAAGGGCTACGAGGTGCAGCTGGACACCCTGATCGTTGGAGCCTTGGGCACCTGGGACCCCTGCAACGAGCGTGTGCTGCGGACCTGTGGGATCGGTCGGCGCTATGCGCGGCTCGTGTAGCGCCTCATGGTCTCGGACACCATCCGATGGTCCAGAGACATCTACATCGAACACGTCACTGGCCACCGACAGTACCAGGAGGCGTGAGCCAGAACGACATCGTGCATCATCTACGAGAAAGAGACCGAGAGACTTTCTCCCACTGGACCATATGAACTGGAACCATAAACTCACTGAACATTAAATCTCACCAAATGAAGGTAAATCCATCCTCATCATCGTACCCACTCATTCTACTCCACACCTGAACATAGCCATTACATATGAACAACTTACCCTCATATCTCAATCTTTGTACTTTGACCCGTTAAGCCTTTACCCCCAATTGGGGATTTTGCAGATTATGTATTTCTTACGTCATTCGATCCTAAACCAAACTTCGCTTCCCTTGATAATCTGTATCTTATTCCCTGATAACCAGAAACTTCTACGCTTAAACTCTATACCGTTGCTTTTATTTTTAACATTATCTTAATAAAATTCTTAAATTTGTTTGCAGAACTTTAGGTGATGAGTTTCATTCCTGCCGGTGTAGTTAGTAGTTACAGTCAAGCCCCAGCCTTTATTTGCTTTAGTGGAATGAATGGTGGAACTGCACTGCTAATTTTAACAGTAGTTTACTGCTGGTGTGTTGTATTTATCCAGTAGGGCTTTTTTTTTTTAAAGGCCCATAGAGTTTTTCCTTGTAAACCAGTCTGAAATTCCTTTATATATTATGAGGTCCATCCATGTATGGTGAAGTAAACACAGAGCTAAAATGGAGCAGAACAATCAAAAATTAAACAGATTTAAACAAAACGCTTTCCCTTGCTCCCATCCTTTCCAGTAGCAAAATCCCTAACAAATTGAATGTGTGCTTTGTTTGCATTTATATCCCAGCATTCTAGACTGAGCCTCCTGGTATTAGGGCCTGAGGCTGCTAGGAAAGCAACATGGTATTAAGAACTGGGTTCACAAAAGACTAAGGCCAAAATTTACAAACTTGGGTACTTAAATTTTAGCACCTCTATTTCTGTTGAAGTACCAGTATCCGAGTGACTTTATTTTTAGAGGTTTTGAGTACTCCAGCTCCTCTTGACTCCTCACATGCGTAAGTACTACTCAATGTGAAGAACAGTGACCAAATCAGATTCTGAGTAAGGATAGGACCCAGTGTTGTTTGTGATACTGGCAATGGGTGGGTGGGGCAGGGGGCATTTTAATAGAGTGAAAAAAGTCTTCATCCTGCCTTACTACTGATTTAATAATCTCTCAATGAATGGTAATGCTTTTAAAGTGAGCACTTTGACATACTTTAAAAAATATGTAATCAAACAGCTTATGCCCAAACTTTAGGTTTTGTGTAAAAAAGAGAAAAAAATTACTAACCATGGCTTCAGTCCTGCTTTGTGATGTGCCCACACAGAGCATGGAGCTTCATGCAGGAGTATCAGTCATCCTGTGCAAATCACAATGAAGGATTGGAGGAGCCCTAATGTTTTACAAAATGTTAATATTTACCTGCAATTAAAGCAAGCAATGATTTGTGTGTGTATATTCCTCTGCAGCGCTATGAATCCAAATGCAACAGAACTGTGTTACTGCATGAAAACCAGAAAGTGATACGATGAAAAAAAAATACAGTGAAACTGACTAGTCTAATTTGACTGTTAAACAAACATAATAGATAGTGAAAATCATATTTTTACAGTTTCTTTCAGTTATAATAATTTAAGGTGGCAACAAAAATAAGAATCTTATGCTATTCTGTGTTACATCAATTTTATGCCAATGTAGCTCCATTGCTTTCACTTGAGTAACACCAGTATAAAGCTGCTTTAGCAGAATGAAGAATCAGGCCTATTATTTTCATTTTAACTATATCTCATTAAATTGTTGTATTATTGTTAAAGCAAAATGAAACCTTGTTCACACAGCTTCGCATTGGGTTTCCCATGCTGCCAGTGAACAAAAATGATGTAACTTTTTAGCAAGCTGGCTGCTTCCTACAGGCTGCTCAGAAATATGAACTGCAATTTAGAAACATTTCATCAAATAAATTTCTGCATGGTGAGAAGTGCTTCTTAACCTATGAATTTTCAAGCTACTACGAGTCTCAAAATGGGTGAAACTTTCCTTTTAAAGCATCTAAATAATGATATTGCAAATTATAGGAAATACTGATTTTCTTAAGCTAAGCGTGTCTGTAATATCTTTCTTGTCCAGTGTAAATTCTTATCTGGGTCGGATAGCAGTAGACAAGCAGCTCATTACATTGGATAGGGATTCTGGAAAACCAGTGGTCTGAGTGATGTGAAAGAGTAGGCTAACTAGGAATAACACCATGTGGAAACAGATATAACAGCATTCCTTCCACTTTATTCATCACTAAGCTATGGAGGATCTGGCTTGCCTACATATAATTCACACTGCTCTTTATCACATTATATCTGTTGGTTTCCACACTCGCTGCTTTACTGCAGCATGGACATTCTTTCTTGGCAGGGCATGAAGCAAGTTGGCTTACTCTTGCTGGCTGTCACCAACTGCCTTGAAAGGGAACCTCGCTGCATAGAGTCAGCATTTTTTCAGATGCCTGACTCCCTTAAAGGGGCCTGCAAGGCTTCCGGAGAATAAATGTTCATCGGGAATTAGGAAAAAATAGGTGTTCTGATAAATCGTACAAATATTGAAGAATAGTGCAGTGCATATGTCTGAAGAAGTTTGGAAAGATGCTCACATCATTTTCTTCTTTGCTGATGCAAATGAGATCAACTTTGCGGGGGTTTTTCCACTGTTTTTTATTGTTATTTCAAGGTAAGTGTGTCTAATTTTCAGCTTCCTGTAAAATGATTTGAGTGAAACCAAACATTGTCACAACAGGGATCTGAATATGAGTTTATATTACTGCAATAGAAACCCATTATAAAACCCACAATATTATAAAAATACTTATAGTTTATTATTTGCTAAAATTTGACAATATGCTCAGCCCTTTACAAGACCTGCCTTGACGTGGTGCTTACTGTCACATCAGGGCAACTCACCAGTATTCTGCCCATGGTCGACCCAGAGCACCCACTCTCAGGCTTCTGGCTGCCAAGCCATCACATCTCCTGGGAGGAAACATATGTCTCTCTCGCTCCTGTCACGCTTACAAATATCACTCATTTGGTGTGAAATACATTTGCCCCACCGTTACAGTGTTACTCAGTAGGACACAGGTAGGTAGCTGAGTCTTCCCTGTAGTTCCTACTCTGGATACCTTCTGCTTCCAGGCATTCTGCTCCTCTTTTGCTCTTGGTCTCTTCTCACTGCTCTTCCTGGTGGAGCTCTTGCTCATGCTGTGCTTCTTAGTGCAATACAACATGGCAAATAGTATCAGGCCCCAGCCAGCCCAGGGGAAAGGGAAAGGTGGCTCAGAGGGGCCAGCTTTCTCCCCTCGTAACCCCGCTCTCATCAACTGAGTTCAATCATGGGGCATAGTTGAGAATCCAGGCTAATAAATGTGGGGGTTTAGTACTACAGGTTAATACTTACTGTACAGTCAAATGGACTCACGATTTCCAGTTCTTCAGAGAGTACCTGAGAGGGCAGCACTGCAGCATGTGTAGTGGATTCCCATGGTCATTTTCACCACTCTAGCATCCAATGTTAGTGCTCATTTTAGATGGACCTGGGTATATTCTGTATAATGTATTATATATTGTGGAAATAAACCTCCTCTCAGTGGTTAGCTCATAATATTTTATTTCACTTTGTAATTTTAGATCATGACCTCAGAGTTTTTTCCATTTGTCTGCATTATTGTGAAGCTGGGATTTATATACTGCAGAGTAGCACATTTAACATTTGAAAGAGCTCAGAAGAAGAGTCAGCAGTGAAGTCTCTTCAGAAATAGAAAAAGATCCCAATCATATCAGACTCCTGCCCAGCTATTTGGCTGACCTACAAGCATTACCAATCATTTTCTTTGTCTAGATCATATATAGTTCACAGTGGCTAAGAAGAGACAAGATCATTCCATACTGGAACAGCTGATTTATATTGAGAATTACTCTCTTAATCTATGGAAAGCTGTACTATTTCACTGAAATGCACCTTATGTACATCAGCGAGCATCTCCTCATGGAAGTTAGTAGTCTGATATTAGATATCTTGTTCATTGCGAACCAGTTGGAATCAGCATTGCAGAGCATGCTGCAGCTTGCTCAAGCAACTTTAATAATATAAACCAAAACTGCAGAAAATCCACCCGGGGCCAGTTTGGATTGCAGAGACATTGGATGTCAGTAGTGGTTTTTCACTAGCAAGAGGTACCTAATGCAGCAGTTACTGTAGCCCTGCCCATGGAGAGGAAGTGCCAAAACAGCCTGTGAGTAAGAGTGGAGACTAAGAAAAATTAACTTGGCTATGATCACGTTTTTATGTCTCTTTCACTTGCATCTTTGAAGAGCCTAACTGCATTTTCCAATTGGAACTGAATTTGTATGCATTCTCTGCTTTTCCAATTGGTTCTGCTCTATTTCCTCATCAAGACGCTCTGTACCTCTTCAATACCAGGTCAGGTCTGTGCAGAATCCATTAGCCCTTTGTGGAATTAGCATACCTTTTGAGAAAGAGATTATGCATCTCACATAAGCAGGAATCAGGGCTGTACTCTAAAACTGACTCCCTGTTGGTTTTTCATGTTACAGATAAATGTGACTTCTATTACATGCATTAGACCAAAGCTGGTGCTATAATGGAAGCAGCTTTACAGATTCATAGTCAAAAATCTTTGTTAAGAAAGATTTAAGGATGAAAGTGTGTTTCACTGAAGTCCAACTTCTGTCCAAAACCAATATTAAAGCTTTATTTTCTCAAATATGTTACACTCATAAACCCTCCTCCCCCAAATATTAAAAATCCAGAAATGAACAGTTAAAGGGTGCAGCCAGTTAACCACAATGTGCAGCACTCCCTGTGGCCAACCATGGCTTTGCAGAAGCCTGCCTCAGTTTCCAGCCTGAGGGTTTATCATCCTGCCCAGCACTTCTTGGCCTTCTCTGCCTTCTCCACAGGCCTTTGGAGTCAAGGTTCCACATAAAGTTTAATAGATCAAAAGGCCATCAGGCTGAGTTTCAGGTCCCTTCTCCTAAAGTTCAGTGAGGGCAACTAGTGCAAATTCCCCAAAACACACTATTACCTGAATAGATTGGGGGTGCTTGTTAACTTCTCTGTCAGAAGGCCATCCATCTGGGGGATTACTGCACCTGGAAGAAATCGACAGTATCTGCCTTGCTCCTGGCCGCAATGAAGCAATACCACATAGTCAATAACCTGTGTCGAAAAAAGGTACAGATTATCTCAAATGGTCACTCGAAGTTTGGTGGCTTGTCTGATATTTTCTAAGTAAGCGGGTCATCTGGACTTGGACCTGTTTGTTACAAGATAGAACAACAAATATATAAAGTTTTTCATTGAGTGGGCAGATAGGCGAAATGCATAGCATGTACCTTTTCTCTCACACTGGGGAAATGGACTCCATTAAGTCTCTTTCTCATTCTTAGGGTGCAAAGGATTTGGCAGGACAAAGCCAGAGTAATTTTGTTTGCAGCAATGTGGGCAAAACAGACCTGATTTTTAGAGATAGAGTGTGTGCTCCCCAACCCCCAGGAAACAAACTTTTCATTCAGTGAAAAATTGAAAACCAAAATAGTTTGGCCAAAACTTGAAATAGTTTGATTTGGAAATGTTGCCGTGGTGCCTTATGGGAGTTGTGTTTTGGGTGCTTCATTCTCCATTCTTCTCTCTAGGCCAGAATACCCAGTAGGACTACGTCGCCCATGATGCACCATGATTTCCCTTCTTTGTGAGTGGAGGGAGTGCATAACGGAAGAGGTAGCTCCCTCCTCCCTCACTTTGAAAAATGAGTCAGTCCTAGGGTTGCCAGGTGTCTGGTTTTCAACTGGAATGCCTGGTCAAAAAGGGATCCTGGCGGCTCCCTGCCTACCCTAGCTCTGCATGGCTCCCAGAAGCGTCTGCAAGATCCTTGCAGCCCCTAGGCACATGAGTGGCCAGGGAGGCTCTTCATGCTGCCCCCATCCCTAGTGCCAGCTCCTCAGCTCCCATTGACTGGAAACCCTAGGTGCCAACGCTGCACCCACCAGCAACCAAGCTCCCCTCACTCCCCCGCCCCACCTCCTCCCCACCCCCTGAGCGTGCCGTGTCTCCTCTCCTCCACCTACCTTCCAACGTTTCCTGCCCGGCTGCCACCAAACAGCTGTTTGGCAGCGTTAGCATGCTCCAAGAGGGTGGGGAGGAGCAGGAACATGGTACGCTCAGGGGAGGAGGTGGGGAAGAGGCAGGGCTGGGGCGGGGATTTGGGGAAGGAGTTGGAATATTGGCAGGGACAAGGCGGAGTTGGGGCGGGGACTTTGGGGAAGGGGTTGGAATGGAGGTGGGGTAGGGGTGGGAAAAGATGGGGCAGGGACGGGGACTCATGGATGGGGTGGAGTGGGTGCAGGGCCAGGGGCAGAGGGGGGTTGAGCACCTACATGAAAGAGGGGAAGTCGGCACCAATGCCGGGAACCGCAACCAATGGGAGCTGTGGGGACGGTGCCTAAGGGCTGCAGGGACCTGGCGGCTGCTTCCTGGGAGCTGCGATAAGTGCCGCCAGGACTCCAACCCCCCTCTTGCACCCCAACCCCCTGCCCCAGGCGAAGGCCCCTCCTGCACCCAAACTCCCTCCCGGAGCCCACACACACACCCCCAACACCCAGCCCTGAGCCCCCTCCTTCACCCCAGTCCCGTCATCCCTGGCCCCACCCCAGAGCCCACCCCCCCAGCCCTCACACTCACCCACACCCCAGTCTGGAGCCCTTTCCCACACTCTGAACCCCTCCTTTCTGGCCCCATCTGGGGGCCCTCCCCCACCCTCCCCAATCCCTTACCCTATCCTGGAGCCCTCTCCTGTACTCCAAACGCCTCGTCCCCAGCTCCACCCCAGAGCCTACATCCTCAGCCAAAGCCCTCACCCCTGCCGCACTCCAACCTGGTGAAAGTGAGTGAGGGTGGGGGACAGTGAGCGACAGAGGAAGGGGGATGGAGTGAGTGGTGGCGGGGCCTTGGAGAAGGGGCGGGCAGGGGCTGGGGCAAGGGCAAGGGCAGGGTGTTCGGTTTTGTGCAATTAGAAAGTTGGTGACCCTCAGTCTCAGTCTGTTCTCTGCTCCCCATCTCTTGAACACCAGGCCTGGGAAGGGAGTGAAGATCTTTTTGCCCCGGCCTTTCCACCCCAGGCCTGGAAAGGAGAAGATTCTGCTACAGTGGCCCCCTCTCCTGCCCCGAGAGAGGGTGAAGAATCCCTGGAGTTGTGGGAAGAGCAGAGATGGAACTTGTGGGTTGCTAGTTGGGCAGATGTGGGAGACAAAGTTGATATAGGGGCTAGGGGAGTACATAATTAATTGCTAAAGTGCAGGACTTGCTGCTATGGGGCTGAATTAATCAGTGAGAAACTTTTGGTTTGGGGAGAAACTGGAAACCTTGCACCATTAGGCAGCCAGTGAAACCTTGGGGGCCAGAAGCACATTACTTTGTACATTTGGGAGAGCTGGCAACACTAGGTCACATGAACCTTGAGGGTGGGCAGGGGAAGTTAAAAAAATAAAGAAACAGACCAAAATACATGATATAATTTTGTTTTTTAAAAATCCCATGATTTTTTTCGAGGTCTGACATGTTTTTCGAACTTCTAGGGTTGGCAAATACCAAGCGTGGTAGGTAATGCAGCCCTAGATCAAGAGTTACTACAGTAAGTAGCCCTTTTTATGTTTATTTTCTCTTGTTACTGTTTTAGAGATATATTCACAAGAATGTATGTCCAGCTTTTGTTCTGTGAAAAGAAACAAAGTGTTTCCTCAGGGTTTCAAAGCTTTGTGTAAATGTCTAAGGCATAGAAACTGGATGAATTTTTTTAATTGTATTCAGCTTTAATTGTTCTATTTGTTTTTATTTAAGATATATTAATGCACGTATCTCATTTTGGATATGATATTTCAGTATAACTGTATAAACTAATGTTATATTGTTTTAAAGTTGCAATTGAAAAAAGGCAGTGGGTTTTCTGTGAAATTAAAATGTACACTGTACTATTAAATATATGGAATAATGTCATCAATATTATTTCTAAATAAACCATTCACCAAGCTTGGGTAATTGGCTATTCAATTATTTATGAAGTGGGTTTTAGTCTTTTAACAAAGTCATTTGTACATTGGCAACATTGTTATGAGTTAATTAAATCCTTAATACCTCTTAATGTAGTTTTTTTTTGTTCTGTTTCACAGTGAATTTCAGATTTTATTCTCATTTAATGGTTTATAATATAGAAAATAATTGTATCTTCTGTAATGTATTTATTCTCTTTGTCCTTGTGGGGCTAGAAATTTAACTATTTTATTTTTGGTTTATGAATCACAAGCAATGGCAATAAGGTGTGTTCCCTGTTTCAGAGAACAAGTAATGTGATTTTCTTAGAAAGATTAATTTAAATTGACCTTAAATTTGGTAGCACGACAGAAGAGCTTCATGTTGCCATGTGAACAGGGCTCAAGTTGTAGGGGAAATGGTCATACTCTCCCTACCTCCAGCCACAAACCAAGACCAAAATTAGATGCCACTCACAGTAAATTGTGCAGTTGTCCAAAATATGGTAATGCAGGTTCTGTTGGGCTACTCGGGCATTATTTCTTCTCAGTGGGTTTTCACAGACTTGTAGATTTTATGGCCAGAAAGAACCATTAGATCAACTTGTCTAACCTGTATAAAACAAGCTATAGAACTTCATCCAGTTACCCCTGAGCCCAATAACTGAGCCCAATAACCTGTGATTGATTAAAACATTTCCTCTAGAAAGGCATGCAGCCTTCATTTGAAGACAACAGGAGATGGCACAATTATAATAGAGTTCATGGGACCCTCACCTCAGGACCCTGGTTCAGAGCTCCCAACTTCAAATCCATAAACTCTGGTTAGGCTGGTGTATTTGAGCCTTAGAGAAAAATAACCACCACCTGCTGCAGCCTGCATGACTTCTACTTTCCTCTCCCTTAGTCAGTTTCCTGTTTAAATAGCCCAGCCCTGGGAATGGGCAGGACGCCCTGGATTACACCCCAGGTTGTCCCTTTTAGGGTAGTACACGCCGTCACACTTGTGTTTTTAATTTAGGACTCAGAGACCATGTTTTTCTCCTGCTTGATCATACAGTGAGCTCATTACTTTAGAGCCACTATTCACTATCAGCTGCTGTCCCAGATCCTTGGGGATTCTGGCAGCTTCCTTAAATTAGAGCAGCGGAGGTTATACTCTGGCAAGGTTCATGATCTGGTAAGCATAAAGGTGACTTAAAGCCACTTTTGCATCCCTTTGCCTAGATAGTGTGGTGCATTTCCTCAACCTTACCTGAGGATCTGGGCCATAATATGAATGTTGTGCCATCACAGTCCATTTGAATTGGAATAGATTGATGTAATAAAAAGCGGCTTATGGCTTTGACCTTGCAGTCTTCCTACACACTAAACTCCCATTGAAATATGAAGATTGAAGCACTGGAACCTTTGTGAGACTGTATTATAATCTTTCTGAACTACATGGAGGCTAGTTAACAGGGCCGCATTTAGGGGCAGGCGACCCAGGCGACTGCCTGGGGTGCTGGGGTTGGGGGGCACCAGGCTCAGGGTATTGTAAGGTATTCAAAAGTTTAACAAATGGAGAGAGGGGGTGCCAAAGATGCTCCTTGCCTGGGGTGCCATTTGGTCTAGGGTTGGCCCTGCTAGTTAACTAAAGTTAAACCTAGCAAGAGCTCTTTTGCATTACACTAAATGTCAGAACGGATTTTCTATTGTACAGTAGTGCTGAACAAATCAACAAAGTTTTCAGTGTCATTAGGGGACCATTGTTCATTTAATGGCAAGTTTCTCCAACCTTCCAGGTTAAAACTCTGTCCTGTATCTATGTTTCAAGGGTATACTTTTGGTATAAAAATTATGCCCAGAAAAACAGTTACCATATGAGCCTATTTGCTTTCCTCTAAAAAATGGCTCTTATCATTAAACCTTATCATTTGTATTGCTCTATTGCACATATAACAGAAACTGAAGCTGTGACCTGAGAAAGGGAATTTGCTTTAACAAATTCGTGCCTGACTTGTTTTTAGAGGTTTTTAGCAACTGAACAAAATATTTAGGAATGGAATCAATAGTTTTGATGAGTTATCGGGGTATAATGTAAAACTCTTAAAATGCAAATTACCCCATGAAATAATTTGGATATCTCCCTTGATATAATACTGGACAGAAATTGAATCCTCTCTTGAGTAGTTTATAACAATTTAATTTGAGGAGTTAGTGTGTTATTCAAGTTGAAAACAGGAGTTAGTGTGTTATTCAAATTGTATTGTAAAGATGTGTTATCTTCATGTGAAAATTGTTTTGTCCTTCCTAAAAGAACAAGAGATTTCATTTTGATTATTCTCTCTAGCAGAGTTGTTGCCACAGAAAAGACAGAATATGAAATATTTCTGGGAATCTGGAAGATATCAGTCCTTGACATGATAGCTCTTTAGCTGCCTCATTCTTTTCCTTCCAAAGGAAACTTATTGCCGTAAAATTTAATTTGCAAATTAAACCAGTGTTCTCTCTTCATAAAGCTCTATGTGCTCGATTCAACTGGTATTTCAATTAGTTTCAGTAAGACTATTCGCGTGGCTAAGTTCCTTGCTGGCGCACATGCACTGAAACCCTGATTCAGCAAAGCATGTAAATATCTACTTAAATCTGTCCCTATTCAGCAAAGCATGTAAATATCTACTTAAATCTGTCCCTATTCAACAAAACATGTAGTGTGCTTAACTTTAAACTGTGCTTATGTCATATTGACTTCAACATTAAGCACAGTCTTAAGTGCTTTTCTGAACTGGGGGCCGTAGTCTCCAAGGGAAATGGCAAAGCCCCCATATCACTTGGAACATTAAAGCTAGACTGGACAACACACTAGCAAATGTACCGTAGGGAACAGTCCTGCACTGGCAGAAAGCATCTGGAACAGATTACATAAGGTCTTCCCTTCTCTACTCTCTGTGATCAGAATCAGAGTCAGTAAGGGTCACCTCTAGATTGTATTTCAAATATTTTACCAGTTGCTCCTTTACTCAATTTAAAAGAATAACTGAATACCAGAAATTTGGATGATGCCCTATCTTTTGGCCTTGTTCCACTTTTCTGGGAAGCCCAGTTCACAATCCCCCACTCATCCTTCGGGTTGAGGACTGTGCTTCAGCACAACAGAATCTCAACTGTGCTTGGGGCATGCTGTGGTAATATTCATATTAAAATAATTATAGCAACAGCAACAAAATAATAGCAATAATTTGATGAGACAATCTCTGCAGATGGAAAATGAATTGTAGCACATTATTGTAGCTGAGAGTTGTGTTAAAACTAGAAGAGACTGTCTTTCAAAATCATACCGATAGCAGTAGAACTACAGTAGAACCTCAGAGTTACGAACACCGAAGTTGTGAACTGACCAGTCAACCAGTCATTTGGAACTGGAAGTACACAATTAAGCAGCAGCAAAGACCAAAAAAAAAAAAAAAAAGCAAATGCAGTACAGTACTTTGTTAAACATAAACTACTATTAAAAAGGGAGAGGGGGGCGGATAAGCAGCATTTTTCTTCTTCATAGTAAAGTTTAAAAGCTGTATTAAGTCAATGTTTAGTTGTCAACTTTTGAAAGAACACCCAGGACATTTTGTTCAGAGTTACAAACATTTCAGTGACCGTTCCCGAGGTGTTCATAACTCTAAGATTCTGCTGTAGTCAAAAGAAATTTCAACAAAATGGTATTGTTCAACTAAATACTGACTTGCTTTCCAGCAGCACAGCCAGACTAATGTCTGGTTATCCTGGGTTATGCTGCGCCCTGGAAGGAGCGAGCAGGTTTGGGTCCTAGGCGGGTGGGGACTGGGTATGGGGCTCTGTGTGCTGCCCCTGTCCTGAGCACCGGCTCCACATGCCCATTGGCTGTGGTTCCAGGCCAATGGGAGCTGGGGGCGGGGCCTGTGGGTGAGAGCAGCGCGCGGAGTCTCCTGGCCCCTGCCACCTAGGAGCCAGACCTTTTGGCCGCTTCTGGGTCACAGCACAGAGTCAGGACAGGCAGGGAACATGCTTTAGCCCTGCTGCACCACTGACTGGGAGCCACCCGCAGTTAGCCTGCACCCCCAACCCCAAGCCCCATCCCCCTGCCCCATCCCTGAGCCCTCCCAAACCCAGAGCCTCCTCCTGCACCCCAAACCTCTCATTCCTGGCCCCCACCCCAGAATGTGCACCCCCGGCCCACAGCCTATACTCCCTCCCACACCCCAACCCCCTGCCTCAACCCACAGCCCCTGCTTGCACCCCAAATCCCTTGGCCCCAGCCTGGAGCCCCCTCCTGCACCCCAAACCCCTCATCCCTGGCACCACCCCAGAGCCTGCACCCCCTCCCACACCCCAACCCCCGCCTCAACCCATAGGCCCCTCCCACATTCCAAATCCATTGGCCCCCCCACTCCCCATCTGGACCCTCCTTGTGCACCCCAAACCCCTCATCCCCAGCCCCACCCCCCCAAGCTCGCACCCCCAGCTGGAGCCCTCACCCCCCCTCCTGCACCCCAACTTCCCACCCCAGTGCCCCCTCCTGCACCCTGAACCCTTCATTTCTGGCCTCACTCCAGAGCCCTCACCCCAAGTTCCCCCCCGCTCCATGCCTCAGTGGGGGAGTCAGAGGGCAGCCGCAGTGAGCCGCCCCCCTGTCCCCAGCTCCCCGCTCAGCTCTTGTGGCCCACGGGGGGTGGTGGTGGGCTGAGCACCCGCGGGCGGCAGGAGGCTGAGCTCCTGGGCAGGGGTGCTGGCTGGGGGCGGGGCGGCATTGGGGGAGGGATGCTGAGCTCCCGTGGGTGGGGGAGTTGGCTGGGGGGGGGGGCGGCATTGCCGGGGAGGGGGGCGGCGCAGGGCTGGTGCAAGGAAGTTTCGCCTAGGGCATGAAACTTCCTTGCACCGGCCCTGTCTGTACTCCAACCCCCCTCCCCCAGCCCAGTGAAAGTGAGTGAGGGTGGGGGAGAGCACGCCACTGAGGGAGGGGGAATGTAGTGAGTGGGGCCTTGGGGAAGAGGCAGGGGGCAGGCCTCGGGGAAGGGGTGGGGCTAGGGCAGGGAGTGGGCAAACTTTTTGGCCCAAGGGCCACATCGGGGTTGCAAAACTGTATGGAGGGCTGGGTAGGGAAGGCTGTGCCTCCCCAAACAGCCTGGCCCCCGCATCCTATCCACCCCCTCCCACTTCCTGCCCCCTGACTGCCCCCCTCAGAATCCTCCACCCATCCAACCCCCCCTGCTCCTAGTCCACTGACCGCCCCCTCCCGGGACCCCCACACCCCTAACCACCCCCCTGAAACCCCACCCCCTATCCAACACCCCTGCTCTGTCTCCTGACTGCCCCGACCCCTATCCACACCCCGGGACAGGCCCCCCCGGGACTCCCACACTTATCCAATCCCCACTTGTTCCCCATCCCCTGATCGTTCCCCCTGCCCTGGAACCGCCACCCTATCCAACCGCCCCCTGCTCCCTGACTGCCCCTCCGGGAGCCTCTTCCCCTTATCCAACCCCCTGGCCCCAGGCCCCTTACCATGCTGCTCAGAGCAGCATGGCTGGAGCCAAATACGCTGGCGCGCTGCCCAGCAGGAACACGCAGCACTGCCTCCTAGAGTGCTGAGCGCGCAGCAGCGAGACTGCGGCGGAGGGGGACAGCAGGGGAGGGGCTGGGGTCTAGCCTCCCTGGTTGGGAGCTCAGGGGCTGGACAGGATGGTCCTACGGGCCGTAGTTTGCCCATCTCTGGACTAGGATGTTCGATCTCATAGAATTGGATTTGTCATGTATTTTCCAAAGGATACCCCAAACCCTATTTTAGAAATGTTTGAGAGAGTATTAACATTTGTATTGGTGCTGTATTTTCATATCCCTCTGTGTGTCAAGTCAGATTGACCAATTACCCTATGTCTAACTGAGCTAAAGGCCTCAGACGGAGCTAAAAATTATAACTGGGATGTCAGAGGCACCTACCTCTCTTAAGCTCCTTTGAAAATCCCAGCCTATATCAAATGCTTTTAGAAAATGTATGTGTAGGAAAATGGCTGTGTAGGAAAATGGCTGAAAATAGCCTTTCTATAAATCAGATGCTGTGATTTTAAGGTCTGATACCTCCAGAACCGCCTGTGCTTGAAACTAGTGTTGTTTCCCTTTGCAAAGGAGGATTCCCATGTTCCCCATTCACATGTTTTGGAGGGGAAGGGCATGGAGTGAAGGAAACATTTTCTGATGGTGTAATGGCAGCTAGTGGAAGCTGCTTAGTGATTTAGAATATTAGAACCATTACCTTACCCACCTTGTCTGGACTATCTGTTATTGGACCAACTTCTGCTGGTGAAAGAGACAAGCTGTCGAGCTTACACAAAGCTCTTCTTCAGGTAGCCCAGGTTGAGATAGATTAGTGGGTAGAGTGCAGGTGATATAGCCAAAGGGATGAGCTAAATGCAATTTATCCATATATATCGCCACAAAGTGTGGGTATAAATGACAGCTAGATTAGACAGAATATACACTAAGGTCCCAGTCATGCTATTGAATCTGTGGAGGTGAACCATTTTGCTTGTGTGGAGCTCTGTTGAAATCAATGGGGTCCCATGAAGGCGTGAGGTCTAGTCATGGAAATTTGATAGCAAGATTGGCATCTTGACTATTGAAATAAGAAGTATTTTAGAAATGCCTTAGCAGTTAGGTAGAATCTCTGTAGAATAGGCTATTGAACTGTAGGTACAAAGAAAAAATAATATGGAAGTGATGTAAGAATTTTCCCACCAAGTCCAGCTCTGTTGCTTTACTGCCTTCTCCCACCATTGGAGCTGCATCATATGCCCTGTCCCCAGTCTTTTTGCCTGTGTGCATAATAATGAATGATAACTTGGCATGTCTATAGCACTTCCCAGGTCCAAGCTGTGCTGCACCATTATCTAATTAATCCTCACTACAGCCCTGTGAAGCAAGAAAGTATTAGCCTCATTTTACATTTCAGATGAGGAAACTGATGTAGAATGGTGATATAGCGTGTCCAGTGACATAGCATGAGTCAGGCGAAGGGCAGGATTAACACTCAGGGGTTCCTGATGCTTGGGCTTGAGACCACACCCTCTCCCTCTACACAGTAAATTGGAAAATAATGTACATACATTTAATTACAGTTTATATGTGAATATTCCAAATAAACACAGAGTGAGAGAAAACGCTATGCTAATTAGTGCTGAAGACAATGAAATGTGCTTGGCACATCAGTGAAATATTAACCAGCTCAATTAAAAAAGTACAAGTATGTGATAAAAGTATAATTAACAAAACTCCTTTAAAGACACGAGCCAGCTGGATAGGTGCAAAACACAACTTAGAGGGGCCTTTCCTATCTAAACTAGCCACTTGTGGCTGTAAATGGGGCCAAATCCCTGAGTAGACAAGGACTAATTTACTCCCAAATTGTATAGCGGTAACTGGGATAAGCCTGAATCCATTAACACTCAACTGAATGTGTGCCATCATGGGTGCAGCTGCAATTGATGCACTGTCATTCGTCATCCTTTGGCTTTCAGAGCCAACATTTCGCTCCCACCAGTGAACATCCTGAGTTTGCCAGCTGAGAGTCCCCTCTTGCCCCTGCCACACCAATGTCAGCAATACCTCCCCAGAAATGCCCACCTGTCCATGGCAGGCAGCATACAGTGCAGCCCCAGAGGGCATCTATGCAAATGTGACTGTAAGTCATTTTTGTGTTTCCCTGTGCTGGGGTGGCTATGTACTGGTCCAGTTCCCTAGCATGTCAGAACTACCTGCAGTGGCCAGCAACATGTGCTTGGGGCTGTTGAATTTCAGCAGTATAGTGCAGGGGTCTCCAAACTTTATGAGACGAGGGCCATATTAGATTTTTGAAGGGGCTTCGCGGGCCGAAGTGACTGTGAAAGAAATTAAATATATGCAAAATATATGCAAAATCGTTAAAAAAACAAGCTCCAAGTTCCCATTGTTGGTTGGGATTGTTTGGTTCTATTAGTGCTGTAGTTAAAATTTAACCATTATGAAATTGTTAATTTCCATCTTCTTTACTCCATTTACTGGAGATGTAATTAAGCATCTGGCTTGTATTTTTACTCTAAGGCAGGGGTCCGTGCTTGCTCGGCTGAAGCAGCAACTCTCCCCTAAGTTGGCTCCCCTTTTGGGGTGACACTGGCTCCCAGAGGCACTCACCCCTCTGCACAGCTCAGCTGTGCTGCCACCCCGCATGAGCTGCTGCTGGCGGCCCCTCCCCCTGCCTGCTCGACATACCTACTCACCTCTCCCCTGTTGGTTGGAGGGCCAGACAAATGGAAGCTCCGGGCCGGATCCGGCCTGCAGGCTGTAGTTTGAAGACCCCTGGTATAGTGCAAAGAGGCCTGACCACAGTGCAGAACCTGCCCCTGAATTTCATAGAACCTGTGTGAAACAGGTATTATTATATCCATTCTACAGACGGGTAAACTGAGGCATCGAAATTACGAGCTGTGTTCAACATCACACACACTAGTCATTTGCAGAGCTGGCAAGAGAATCCAGGAATCCTGTCTTTCTGATTTGTGCTTGAGCCACTAGATCTGTGGTTCTCAACCTATTTATCATTGTGGGACGCATATGCAGCTCTCTATGTATTATGTGGGCTATATCCACACAATATATATACTAGCTGTATGGCCCTGAGGATGTCACATGGGCCGCAGCTGTGTGCTGATTGGGCCACAGCACTAGATAAAATACATATGTGAGTAAAGGACAGACAGGATTGAGTATATATTGGTAACACCTAAAAACCAAACAAATGGGCGTATTTTCTTTGTACTTACAATTTTTCAAATTGTGCTCCCAGGATTTGGGAAAATAGGGCCAGCTCTCTCTCTCTCAGCCCGCTAAAAGGACCTGCTTGTACTGTGTTAAGAAAGATGTACTTCGAAAAAGGTTTGTTCATAATGAGCAACTCCACCATTTAATTTTGATCTGCATGGCTACTAACCAAAACATAAACATGATCAGCTGCACAATTAGCTTAAATATTTTGTTTGGCTGGCCTGCAAAGGCTTTTAAATGTCTTCTCTCAGCATCAGTAAATACAAAAGATATGAAAATAATAGTATCATCTTTAAAAAAATTTTTATTTATTTATAACAATATATACAAAAATGTTCCTATCCAATCAAAGAATCTTAAAATGTCATCCAGTACTATGTAATGATAGAGCACATGTTCACATAAAAAAGGAAGCAATAAAAAGGAATGTATTTCTTGACAACAACTATCATTACAGGAGATAATGTGCAATTAGAACACAATTTCATAAATTCACATAATTGACAGCAATATTTTTATAAAACAGATTGCTAGTTATGGTGGTTAGAATAGGTATGCTGGAGGGTTTAATAAAATCTTTAATATAATACAGAGGGCCATTAGTCATTTGTAAGAACTTCCATAAAATTACAATTATATTAGAATATTTGAAAGGAAAAGGAGAGCTGAAGCCAAGGAAAATTCTGGATCCTATTCTGAGACAGAAAAAAAAAAAACAATTTAAGAAAATATACAAATGCATATTAAAATGCAGTTAATGGAAAAAAATCTTATTTGAGAAATAAACAACATTTTTTAAAAAAATGTGAGCCAAATGGAATTACCTTGCAATAAAGCATTAAAATGGGATCATCTATGTATAGCTCTTTCTACCATTAGGGTAATAGCTACTACATGGGCAAAAGTTTCATTTTAAAAATAGTACTAAGAACAGAGGGAAACCAATTCACTAGTATTAGGCACAGAATTTAGGGCCTAATCCTGCAGCCATTGAAATCAACAACTAACGGTCCATTGCCTTCAGTAATGCAGGATACGATACTTAGAAAATGAAGCTATGGGCCTATGATAAAACCAGGTGAGAAATACAGAGTTTCTTTCTTACCACCATTCCTAGCAGAGGATTATATAAAGAGAAATATCTGTGGAGGATAGTATCATGAATTATGATGTTGTGTCATGGAGCAATAAATGTACCTCCAATGAGATAGATAGCTCTTGTTTTTTTCTTTCTTTGTAATTTCCCCAAAGAATTTGTTCATCATTTGTAGTAGGTTCACTTTGTTGTTCCAGCTGTTGCGCTATAATAATATACAGCTTCTGGAAGCTTTCCAAGGAGTGCTGTGCATTTCTGTTTTATAGGTCAAATGGCTTCTCAATAATTCAACATTAGCATGATGGGAAAAGTACCAGTAAACGTTATTATACATTTTTACCTTGCTCCTGGATTTAGGATCAAATAAATAAAGCCACGTACAATTAGCATGCTGTTTTCAGTGTCAGCAATTAGGAAAAGTGTGGCATGTACATTTTTCTGAACAACACACTTTGGACCCCTTTACTAATTCCTTTTCGGGGCAATAATGGATGACCCTTTATGCAAGGCCCTGTGTACTGTGCAGCAGACTGGACCTAAATTCTGTATCCCCTCCCTCTACGCCAATTTCTGCAGCACTCTGGTATGATAGACTGGAAATTGTACAACAGTTTCCTTTACATTTAAAATTAGAGATTTGTTCTGAACAAAATATGAACTTGAATAATACAGCAGTACAATACACTCAATGTTATTTATAGCAATATTAAATAGAATTCATTTTTAGCAGTCAGGACATAGAATGCATTTTGGTATTGTGGGTTATGCATATTAACTGGCTGATTTGCTAAAATGATTAACAGTGCAAAAATTGACAATGTTGACATTCAAATTGTCAGCTTTGAGTTTCAGAGTCGATGCGCCATTGAAATGAATGGGGACATGCACACCCTTCCGAGCTACTTTTCCCATCTGCCTGCAGTCAGCAAAACAACCCTGGTTTACATTTGGTGCATGTTTTTAAGGTTTTCTTTGCAAACATACAAGCTATGAACAATTTTTTTTTTAGATGAAAACTCTGATTCTGGAGAACAAATCTGTCAAAGGGTGGATTTTGCAGCAAATTCTGTGGCTGTGCAATTGTGGCCTATTTGAGCCTCTCTCTGTCTGGCCTGCAAGATTGAATGTATAGTTCTAATAACGTACTTGATTCTGTGAGGTGCTGAGTTCCTCCTGGGGATGCTGGGTGTCCTTACCCCTCGCTAATTTCACAGGATTATGTCCTAAAAGAGGTTAATGTGTGGTTGCAAATATCTGGGGTATTGGGATAAAAATAAAATGCTAATTTTGTTCATTCTATTTTGCAGAGTCTGTCCATTGCAGTGAATGGCACTTTTTGGTAAGTATCTGTGCAGTCTCTCTTCATTAGATTGTTTCTTTGTCATGGAGTTGTGTGGCCAAATCTCTGTTGGTGTAACTCCACTGAACTCAGTGGAGTTACACCAGCAGAGAATTCGACCCTTTAAAAAAAAGAGAGACAGAATTTATAAACCCAATTACTATCCATACACTCCAAAACAAATGAGAACACATTAAATACAAAAACATGTACCAAGTACTTGAAAATATTGAATAGAGAGCTGAATATTAAAATACTCCATTGCCAGGTAAAACCATTACCACCCCACTACATAAATGCATAAATCGGGTCCTGTGTACTTGTCCATTATTTAAGTGGAGAGTCACTGTTTCAGCATAGATCAAGTTACTTAATAATGTCTTTGTATAATTGTGCTCATTGTAAATAGTTGGTCGAGTGATTTTTTAAAGAAAAAATCACTGTAATTCATCATTTTTCCTTTTAAGCACTAATGGCAAGAATTCTGGGAATTATTTATTTATTTATAGTTTACTGCAGTATATTTCCGTGTAATTACCTTAAAATTATTGTCTAGAGAGTGACTATTTCCTGTGTGCACAAAAGCACCCCAGCCAGATGCAGGTGTCAGACCTCCAGGAAACCTCTTCAGTTAGCATTAATAAGGATGGTGGTGCAGAACTCCAGCAAACAACTGTAGTTTATCCCACTAATATATCTTCTACTTCAGAGACTATAGTAATTTCTAACATCCAATTACAAATGAAATATAATATGGATTTTTGCAGAAATTGAACAACTGATGTAGAATATTACACAAACAACCCAAACAGCATTAAACACACACAATCAAAGAATACAGCAATTTGCAATACCATTAATTTGAATAGGAGCATATTCACATGACTTTCAATCTTGCTTGTAAGGGTAATGTTGCACTGGAGAAAAAATGGGAAAAAAAGAGAAAATTATATTAAAAGAAAATGATCAGGCCAGGGCTGTTTGCATTTCCTTTGCTGTTACTGGAGAGATTTGTGTTTCACTAGGATTTAGCAAATTTCCAGCCCACATTCTCCTTCTGTTTGATGCTAAATAAAAGCATGTCTTAATCCTGCTATCCCTGTGCACCCTGAGCTACTGCTTTGCTTGAATATGTTCAATGCAAACAACTGTGTCCACACAATATTTAATGTGCTTGCTGTTTTAAACTCAGGGCATTTAGAATGAAGATTCCCCGGTGAATCTTAATTCTGTCCCCTTGTATAAATACATTATGGGCTAAATTCTGGAATTCAACAAACGGCCTGAATGGCTAAGCTGCATGCTAAGGATTTGGGAGGTAGCTTGGAGGAAGGAATCAGGCTTCACAATGGCATCATATGTGCCTCTGGAGCCACTGCTACAGCCTCATAAGTGAATTGCCAGGGCATTCGCATTCACAGCACCACCAGTCTGCCCTGCTCCTCAAACGCTCTTTGCATTCTTGGGAACTAGGATCCTCTGTGGGCACATAACCTTTAGCATGGTCCGAAGTCAGGCCCTCCCTCATTCTACAGCGGTACTGCACTGGTTCCACGGAGTCAGGGCCTTCTGCGGAGGGGCAGCCTAGGGGTGTGCACTAAGAGTCTGTCTTGATATCATCACAAATCACCAGGCACCAAGACATGGTAAATGGCTATTTCACTAATATGGGTTTTCTGTGTAGCAGTACAGATTTCATAGCCCAGCTCTTCTTCCCCAGGTGCACCCTCACAGGAGCAATGCAGGATTCCTACATAGTGCTCAAGAGAGTGCTAGCAGGCCCACAGCCTGCCGAGAGTGTGGTCCCTTGCCTATGGATATGGTCACGCCTTCAGCTAGAAGCATATCCTACCTGGAGAGACACATTGCTCCTCTTTGCACCTGGCAGATCATCTCCTTTGCCCAGCAGAATGGGGATGTGCCTAACACAGAGATGATACTAGTTTTTATTGTCCCTCCCATTTCCACCACACAGTTCATCTCCTCAGGGCAGGGTTTTGCCCAGAAAAGCATATTCACCTTTATCAGAAGGTTCCTATTATTTGTCATTAGGAAATAACACCCTCTGTGCACTGTTAAAATGTATACCCTGGCACACAGTGAGATCAATAATACCAATGCAATTGCATCACACACTAAGGATTGAACAGTTTATCAGCATTTAAGTGTTGTTGTTGCTTAATAAAGCCACACACTTTGGTAGAACCAGTCAGGGTATGTCCTCCCCTTCCATATGTTAGTTATCCCAGAGCTGTGTAATAAATATTAAGGATGAATTCCTGGCCTCATTAAAGTAAATGGAAGTTTTGCCATTGACTTCACTAAGGGCAGCATTTCACATTTGGTGTCTAGAACAGATCAGTACCCAGTTTTAACTAATCATGAAATGCAATACCCAGCTAACTTGGGCCCGTCACATCATCCCTTCTCTGTGTGACGTTCTCATTCAGGTCACTACGAGTTCTCCAGGACTCAGCATAACGCATGTGCGCAAGTGGGGTTAGAATTAAGACTTGTGGGAATTTAAACACTGAATTTTCTTTCCTTTCAGGGTTTAAAATCAGGGTGAAATCCTGGCACTGTTGAAGTAAATAGCAAAACTTGTATTGACTTCAGGGGGTGCCAGGATTTTACCCTTGAAACTAAAAGCTGCTCAAATAATGAATGGATTTTAGCCTGAGGAAAGACCATAGTGGTTTCCCCTGAAAAATACAAAAGATCCCCTAGCCTCCAACCTGCCAACAACTGTGAAAGAAAAAGCCCATTTGCACTCTCTAATATTGCACTTCATTACTCTAGAGCAGGGGCGGCCAAATTGCATGCGGCTCTTTTAAATTTAAAGTGTGGCTTGTGGAGCCTCCCACGCTCCTCCCCCCATTCTCCAGCAACCAGACTGGGGGAGGGGGCGGAAGCTTGGGGCTTCTGCCCTGCAGTGAGGTGGTGGGGCATCAGCCCCGTTGGGCATGCTTTCCAGGGCTTGGGGCTCCTTCCCCGCAGGGCTGAAGCCCTGAGCCCCGGCAGGCACGCCTGGCTCTCAAACTTCTGAAGATTATCGTATGCGGCTCGCAGGGTCAGTAAATTTGGCCACCACTACTCTAACGGTACCACAGTCCTGTCCCTTGGACAGAGCGGATTGAACATATTATTTATTTTTTGCAAATTCAGGGGGCAAATTTGGAACAACATTCAGGGCCAAATCTTGAATCCCTAGGCATAGCTGAAACAATGGGCCTTGCACAGGATAGCTGTCCATGAAGTAGGGAGGGGAACAGAATCCTTGCCAGCCCCAGGGGCATAGAATCATAAAGTGTAGGACCGGAAGGGACCTCAGTAGATCATCTAGTTCAGTCACCACACTCAAGGCAGGACTAAGTAATAACTAGACCATTCCTGGCAGGCATCACAGAGCATCAGCAAAGCTGCTATTGCAGCTCAGAAGGTGCTGCATTATCTTAAAAGGCAATTTTGGCCATTGAATCTATGTAGTCAGGAATCAACAGCCAGAGCTGTGCTTTCTTTGTCCCATCTCAAATTGGTTGAAAACATTGGGATAGAACTTTTTTCGCTGGGATGGTTCAATTTCACCAAAGTTCTGAGAGAAACGTGTCTGGTTTCCTGCCAGCTTCTCGACAGTTCTGAATCCCCAGCGGACTTCCCTGACGATAGGGAATCCTGGGCTTCCAGCTGCAACACCCTGAAGCGGGGGCTCCATTCCCTTTCCACAAAGAATTTGAAAATCTTTGGTTTTTGATCCAAATTGGAATGAAACCAAATTTCAAAATATCAAAATCCTTTGCAAAAGCAGAATGAGCGTTTTCTGCTCTGCTGTAGCATTTACAGAATGCTTTATCTGAGGAAGGACAATCCTGTTTGGTTAAAATAAGAACTCCCTGACTTTTCACCTACAGAGGGGTTTTTGTTTTTGTTTTTTAAGTTTCAGGATAGTTTTGTTAAGGTTCCCCCATCTCTTTTCTCTGGTGATAGGTAAACTTCACTAGGTTCATGTAAGCATTGAGATGGTTAAGTACTAATTCAAAGTGTATCCCAAATACCCACAATGCCTTCCCTACTTGGATCTGATTCCTCTGCCTTCCTAGCTTTGTTCTTCAAAGGAGAAAAGCCTCCTCCCCTCTTCAGGTAGCTCCTCTTCAACAGAGTTGTCCCAGCGCCCTCAAAGAAGACGATATGGTCCAGCTAGATCCAGCTAAACTTAAAACAACAAAGCTCCAATTTATTGCTTTTCTTTCCACAACTCCACCCTTTGGCCCCCCTCAATTATAGGCTGGTTTATTTATGCTGATAAATTGAAGTTTGCTGTTTAGATCATCTCTAAATTGGGAGTATAAAGATCAAACATATAAAGGTTGTTTTCATGTAGAACTGTGGATAACTTCCTGATTGGCTGTACTGCACTTTAATACAGTTGAACAATATATTTCTTTGTGAATGAGCTGGTAACGTGGCAGGTCAGGTCAGACTGTTCTCTCACTGTAGAGACCAAGAGTAGAGAATGGAACTGGGACTGAAAGGAATGTGAGCCAACAGATGCTAGCGACACCTCAGAGTTGGCAGGTTGACAGTTATCTTCTAAATTCTTCTCATTGCATTTGTCTTCCCGCACGCGCACACACAAAATCTTTACTTTCTGCATATACAGCTGAGAAACCATACTGAACCTGTGACAATTTCATCCAGTTGCTGTCCCAAAATGGAGCTCTGATTTTCCCAGTCTTGCATCTTTTGTAGAAATCGGAATGGCATTATTTCCCACTCACTGTGCCCTGGTGTAAATGATTGCACAAGGTGGAGGACAACAGAGAAACAGGGCTGAGGGCTCTGGTAAACTCCTGCTCCAATTATAACCTTCTTGTAAATCTGGCTTCTTCTTAACATTGTTGTTGCTTCCAACTTCTCTGTTGTTGGTCTGAGGCCCAGCTAGGTTCACATGTATACTTTTGTATAAATATCTGTCTCAGGAAACAGAACTTCTGTCCACCAAATATAACTAACGCCCCTTCTTCTATCAAATAAGAACTCTGAAAGGGGCCTCTGCAGAGAAGACATGGATGAAACAAAATCCTGATTGCCATTCGTTCTCTTAGCTACATAAGAGAGATAAAGAGGAACTCAAGACTGTAGTGCAGTGGTTCTCAGACTCATGATTGCTGGTGATTAGCATGGGTGTCATGTGCTGGCTCTCTTCGTGGTTTCCATCTTGTAAATTGCATTAAAAGATAGCTAGAATGCATGCAATACGTATTATTTTTCCAAGTAAACAATGTTTGTAGTTGTTTCAGGGATGTCATACCATCAAGGATGGGAGGGCAAGTGGTTTGCATGATTCTGAAAGGGAGCGGGAGTGTCTACAAGACAATCTCTTTACAAGGCAGATATGGTTTAAGCTATGGTCTACATTATGAACGGGTCTGAGAATCCTTGCTCTAGTGCAGCGGTGTCCAATAGAAATTCGATGCTAGCCACACTTGTGGTTTTGAATTTTTCTTATTCGCCACATTACAAAAAAGGATTAAAAAACATACCACAAACGACATTTCAAATATCAAAAATAAGTAGATATTACCAAAAAAGTATGAATAGGTACTACTAACACAAAATCACTATATCCTAGCCACGTTAACAAGCTGTATATCAAAGCACGCAACCTGTCTTCTAGTACTGCTGTCTTCAATACACCAACGCATTGCTCATGCATTAGCCACAATTCAGTAGCCTATTCGCCACACGAGGCTAGTGGCGAATGTATTGGACACCGCTGCTCTAGTGGGTACATTGCTACTGACTAGTGAAGATGATGATATTGGAATATCACAGAGTCACACAGGACTGTGGACCTCATTAATAACTACTTGTGCTTCAACAGAGTAAGTGATGGAGGTGATAGTTACCCTTCAAATTCACTGGAGTGATGAGCAGAGGCATTTGAATATGGCAGCAGTAAATGTTATGATTGGGGTAAAATATGTACTGCAACACATAATGTCTTCTAAGAATTATAAAGAACATTTCATTTATTGTCACAGCTTTCAAAATTTCCAGCCATAACCTTAAAATATTGACAAAGATAAGTTGATGTGCTAACATTAACATATTATAAACACGTAAAAACAGATCCTTAGCTGGTGTAAATTGGCAGAACTCCACTGAAGTCAATGGAACTATCCCGATTTATTCCACGTCAGGATCTGGCCCAGAATTTGGAAGGATGATGAAAATGGTGTAATGCATGAAACACCAGTAATGCAAGTTAGTGACAAATATCTCGTTTTTAATACTGCTACACCAGGTAAAAGGGAGTATGTGAATATTGCAAATAGGTCAGTTATTTGTTGTAAAATAATTAAGAATGTCACAAACAGTAGAGTCGATTGATTGATGGCATGTAACACGGTGTCCAAAAGGATGGACCAAGTATTGGGCAGTGATTGTAGATTCATGGTGGTTTATGCCAGCGTGCTGGCACTATTATGGTGATCCATTATATATAATGTACAGGAGATATGTGTATGATCTACAGGGGATCAGTGTGATTACGGATGTGTTGGGAATGAAACTAGTTTGTTAAGTAGTATTTTTATTGGGTCTTGATGATGTGAAATAGAGTAAAAGAGGATACCAGAGTTATGTATGACAGAAGACTGTCTTTAACTTGTGACATTGGTCAAGTAACACCTGTTTTAACACAGCCCTTTCCCTAGTGCTATATGCATTTCATAAATGGAATAATCCAACAGGTGTGGGTAGCAGGGCTTCGCCTAATTTAGTTGAGGATGTGATGCATGATATATGGCCCCTCTTTGGTCCACTTGGACAAAGCATGTCAAGTGATGGCCGATCTCACTGGTGTCATACAAAGCAAACTGAGTGGGACAGAAAAGGGCTGGGATAATTAGTGGTTGGCATTCTGAAGACATTATTTTAAAAGGTGTAATAATACTGCAAAATACACATTAGTGAAGAGTTTTAACACAATTTATTTTATGCTTAAATAATCAGCTAGATCATCCAGTGTATGTTGTTTTCATACATACGTAATTAGAGCTATTATCAATGAATGTTGTTTTCATGAATATAATCAACAAATTAAAGTATTTCACCAAAACCCAAATAAAAATGCCCTTTAAAACACAGCAGCCTTAACAACCTAATATTACACTGCTAGAATGATTACAGATGATTGGCTTACTGAAAGATTCTACATCTTATAGCCAGTACACAATACAGTAATAATTTTACAGCGTGCTGCCAGTCTATTAGCTAATAATTTCTCTTCAGTTCATTTTAAAATATCCCAAACTTGTGCTTTATAAGAGCACCAACCCAGTTCTAAAGCTGCAAGCATTACCCCCATTATAAAGCGAGAACAGATAGCACCCCCCTCCCCATAATGCAACTACTGTATATGGTATGTTTTTAGGTCATTTCATTGAAAAATTGGCAACAGCAACAAATATTAGATGAAGGGCTTTGTGTTTACAGATAAAATCCTATTTATCATGTTGCAGTATAGTGTTTGCAAAACTGGAAAAGATTTAATCAAAATAAGGTGAAACACATGCATCAAAATATTAGTACTCTGAAGAAAAGTTTTCACAGAACTATAGAATTCCTCATTTTGGGAATCATTTAAATTTGCAGCAGATTTTAAAGATTTTTTTAAAATCAAGCTAGCATTTTTGCATATACAAACATTATACTTGATAATATACAAGAATCTGTGAAGATACACCCAGAATATCATTGTAGGTGTAGGCATTTGAGACACCTATTCTGCTTGATGCATTTGCAATATTCTGTTTGTGATCTAAGAGGCAGTGCCCTATCAACATTTATTCTATTTTCTGTTAGAATTTATACAGTGTAATTTATTTACAGCAAAACTATTGATGTTTAAAAAAGAAACAAATAGTGTTTTATACCCTGACAGTTTGGGTCCAAGAAAAATAAGGCGAGCTGTTGTGGATTTAGTAATTTTAGTGTCTTTCCATGGTTTAACCATTTCATCTTCTTATGTCCTCTCTTACCACAGGAATTTATTTCTTTTATGATGACATCAAATTGCTTGAAATAAAGCTGTTAACAGCATGGCAATCTTGTATATACACTGCATTGTTAATTGCACACTCTCCAATCCTGTGAATGAAAGTGAATTTCCATGCTCTGTAAATTGGCTCATGCTAAATTAAATTTTTTTTATTTTTTTTTGCATAAAAACTATGCGGTTAATGTGTGGAAGCAGCAAACACACGCACACTTGTATCAGTGAATGTTTAATTCCTGTTGATTTTTCTTCCATAGTGTTTGTCTAGAATACTGGCAGTAAAAGCACACAATCCTGTGAAAAAAAAGACAGCACAAAATGGTTTCAGAATATCTCTTCAGAATCATTTTTATACATTTTTGCAATACAAAAAAAGTCTAACGAATCTTATGGTATGCTGTAATAAAAAGTTAAATAAGGCAGTTTTTAATGAGGTTAGTTGAATTTCCTGTATGAAGGTATAATTACAATGAAGAAGTTAACAGCTTTTCAGAAATGTCTGAGAAATATATGGTAGCAGAGATAGATAGCAACATTTTCAGAATGACAATGCAATTCCAATATCATCACTTTTTTTTGTGTGGCAGTCATCCTCATTATGGCCCAGATCCCACACTCATTGCACATTCAGAACTCCCACTGACTAGGAGAACAAGGCACGCAGAATCAGACTTTATGAGGCTACATGCAGTGGAAGTGTGATTAGACTAGGAATTATATGGACATATCACCACATGGCTTAATTTGGTGGATAAGAACAGTATGGATACGAAAGAAATGCAATTCATGCTCTCTTGCCTATTTGAAAATGTTCATATAGTTCTGCATATAGTGATAGTAACTATCATCTACCCAAGAAGTTTGTTAAATCTTTCAAACAAGAGCAATGTAAGTGCATCACAGCTGATGACAATGCTGTAATCCCACGTTAATGACAGATAAAAATGCAATAAAAACATGCTAACACATCATGAACTGAAAGAAGCCAACCATTCTTCCTAGCAACTTAATTAGAAAGGCTTGTTTGTCTTTCTAAGCTCTGTTTAAACACTGACTGTGGGATTCAGAGACTAGCATGTACATGCCTGTTTATTAAATCGGGTCACAGGTCCATGCACATTCCAAAGGAGAGCACTCTCTTTGTCCTTTTATGGTAAAACAATGTGTCCTTACCCATGTATGTTGTCTACATAAATCTATCCCTTGCTCTGAAAGCCCAAGGTCTAAGTCTTGCTGGTACAAGCAGATCTCAGTGAAAGTCACAATTTTAATTTCACATGAAAATTTTCAGCATTTAATGTCTACGCACAATTCAAATTTTGCTTGATTTTCAATGTTGAAAAAGCCATTTTTGCCTCAAAAACTTGCAAACAATACACATGTTTGCATATTTTCAATGTGAAAGCCATCTTTGCTCAAAACCAGTCCCTTCCTTCATCTGTTTTTGCTCAAAGCCAGATCCAAATTCCCTGGTAATGTACCATCTGTGAAAATGAACCCAATTTTGAGTTCATAATAAAATATTTAAATGTTTGAATTTTCAATAGTCTTAACATTTTATTTTGCTTAATCTGTACTCCTATAGTTGCAAGCTTTTCATTATGGAATGCCAACACAGGGCACAGATCACATTCATAATTCACCTCTGTGCAGAGGGCCATTTTCATTTCTTTCTGAATTTGTGGCCAGGTTCTAGCTAGGAACAACTACATACTGGAAATCATGTGAGAAAGCAACAGCAGTTCACAGTAAATGTAAGTGGATTTGTTTTCTAAGCAGGTCAGAATGACTATGTTTGATGGATTAGGCAAGAGTTGCTTTATAGGGTAATATTTTATTTAAAATTGAATACCCCCCACCATGCTATGTATTCATCCTATGGCAATGGTATTATCTCACACTTACACACTAACGGGTTCTTGCTGCATCCCATACCGCTATATTGGACTTGATCCTGCATTCCTTCTAAACCTCATATTCCCACTGGTTTCAGCAGGGGAAAGGGCATGGTTTTTAGGTGCATAAGGACAACTGTCATGGAGATCTAATCTGCCTGTTGACAGGGATGACAGATACAGAAAAATCCTAGATCCTAGATAGATATAGAGGAGCAGACCTTTTAGCTGGGGTACATTTTCCTACAATCATGTCCTATGGAGGGGGAGGGAGAGCTCAGTGGTTTGAGCATTAGCCTGCTAAACCCAGGGTTGTGAGTTCAACCCTTAAGGGGGCCATTTAGGGATCTGGGGCAAAAATTGGGGATTGGTCCTGCTTTGAGCAGGGGGTTGGACTAGATGACCTCCTAAGGTCCCTTCCAACCCTGATATTCTATGATTCTCTTTGGCTTGCTTTCTACAGAGTGGTAAGTTAGCCAAAACTCCACAAGTGAGAATAGCTTTCATTAAGAACATTCATGTTCATTGTACCTAAATATTGTATGAATACGTTCTGCAGACACACTGTGAAGTGGGTATTAGTTCTGTTACCATACTTTGGATGTTTCAAAATAAACACGTCAATTCAGAAATGATGTTGGGCTGGCAGCTGGTTATTAGGCTGCCAAGAGAAAGTGAGTACAGTAGAACCTCAGCGTTATGAACTGGCCAGTCAACTACACACTTCATTTGGACCTGGAAGTACACAATCAGGCAGCAGCAGACACCCGCCCCCACAAAAAAGCAAATACAGTACAGCACTATGTTAAACATAAACTACTAAAAAAATAAAGGGAAAGCAGCATTTTTCTTTTTCATAGTAAAGTTTCAAAGCTGTATTAAGTCAATGTTCAGTTGTAAACTTTTGAAAGAACAACCATAGCATTCTGTTCAGAGTTACGAACAACTTCCACTCCCGAGGTGTTCGTAACTCTGAGGTTCTACTGCAGTCAGGTTTGAGATGCTTGCTCTTCAGAGGCTGGCTGGATTCCGTGAAGTCCTGGGTGCCCTGGCCCTGATCTAGCACTTAAGTACATGATGAACTTTAAGTATGTGTATAGCCTGTTGAAATCAATGGAACTATTCACATTCTTAAATATTCAGCACGTGCCTCTCTGAACTGAAGCCAGATTGTCCAGGACCTCACAGGAACAAGCCCCAGATCTAGTGAACCTCAGGTATAGATCACATTATAATGTGATCTATAAATGCTATTTATTCTTTCTGTATCCCTACAGTCACATTATAATGTGATCTATATATAATGTATAGATCACATTATAATCATTGCAAAGAACCACTGGCCATCTGGAGATGACTTCATTCTTCCTCTAAATTATTTTCAGAATGACATTGGGATTAGTTTTACAGAAGCTATTTATTCTTTCTGTATCCCTACAGTCAATCCTGTATCAGGCTGTGTAGAGAAAGAGACTGCTTGTGGGATGTAGGTTTAAGGATTAAAAATACCCTAAACAAAGCTAAGGAAAATTCAGGGATAAAAATATCCTGGTACTGTATATGCATAAAATGGAAGGCCTGATTGAATAAAGATGTGACTAACATCAGCCATTTGATGCAAAACAAAGTGCCATATAGAATGTCCTTTTCTTCATTTATAATCAAGTTTGCTATATTTCTAGAAAAAATAATCCTGCTGGCTTCATAATTAGCGAAATAATACAGAGGAATTGCAATAATGACCATTTAAATTTGGCATAGGTTTTATTTCAGCAGAATCTATAAATTGTCAGCTGTTTGGTTATAATTGTGAAGGGCGGATCCATAAAATTCATAGGAAACATTTGGTAAGGATTATTTTTTGATGTATACTTAGACTTTTTACTGAATTTTACAAGGACATTGGCTTTCATAATACTCAGTTCATGTGTCTGATTGAAAGAAGTGCTTCACTCAAGATATACTGTTTACATTTACTTGTATGCAAGACCTTTACGTCTCACATTCAAGTCTGATTTTATTAACAGAAATGTTGTTAATTGCAAACTGTATGTTTCCTAGAAATCTACTCCTACAAATAGTTTTTAAAAATAACATACACATATTTGGTGCGTATTTGCAGTACGGGGGCCTGATATTCCCATCTTAAAACAGATACAGGGGTAGAAGAGAGTTCATTGTTTATACAATGTGCTAACTGGTGCACTAGTACTGTATTTGCTCTAGGCCAAACAATGGAATGATATTTATCAAACTGACCATTCAGTGTTCTGCTGTTATGAATAACTCTTCTTCTCCACATGTCTGACTTCTCTCTTTGTCTTAACCTTATAACCTTCTCCCTGCTTTAAAGAAAAGGTACACACATTAACACATATGCAGAAAGCGTTTAGAATTATAAAACTTTTCCAAACAGGTCCCATGTAGCTATAATAGGATAAGTAAAAAGCAGTTAAATCACATCAACACTTCATTTCAAAGTTACACACAATTCAGAGTTAACCACTCTGCTGAGCTGCAAAAACAGGCTGGAAATATCATCTAAAAGTATAAATCACAGGTTTAAATTTTCAAAAATAGACACTAATTTTGGATGCCTCCATTGTTGGTACCAAACTTTAAATACCTAAGGTTGACTTCCATTAGATTTGTGGGTGCTCAGCATCTCTGGAGAACTCAGACCCATAGGCATCCTAGTTAGGTACTCAAAATTAGTGGGCATGTTTGAAAATTTAAACCATAGTTATTATGTCTCATAACAACTGTGCTTTAAAGTGAATAGGTTAGTAAAGGAAGAAAGGAAGAAAAATAGCCAACAAAAAGATCCACCAAAGCAGAGCAGCAGAAATAAAGCCAAGGAAACTGACAAGCAGTGCATGTGTCATAAATAAGGCTATGATTTTGTCAAGGGTATTTTTATTAAAAGTCACGGACAGGACGTGGGCAATAGACAATTAATCACGGAAATGTACACACAGTAATGCAGTTTTCACTGCATTGGTACAGAAGCTTTTAAATTGCCTAGCAAACTTGGGCTGAAGCCAGAGCCCCGCCGCACAGGGCTGAAGACAAAGCCAAAGCCCCGCCTAGGGTGACCAGACATTCCGATATTAGGGGCTTTGTCTTATATATGCAACTATACCCCTCCCACCCGTGAAAAAAAAAGTGTCCTGATTTTTCACACTTGCTATCTAGTCACCCTAGCCCTGCCACCTGGGGCTGAAGCCCAAGCCTGAGCCCACTGCCCAGGGCTGAAGCCCAAACCTGAGAGGGAGGGACTGAAGATGAAGCCAAAGAACTTGCGGACATCTCTTGAAATCACAGAATCTGTGACTTCCACCATGACAGAACTGTAGTGTTAGTCACAGATCCTTGCCTTTTAAAACAGCAGATTATTAGCCAATGTCATATATATTTCCAAAATGCACTGTGTTTAGGTTAAGTTGTAGAACCATGAGCAGAATTCTTTGTACCTATGCTAAGCTTTATTGTGGAAATCTATTAATAGTTACATTGTTCCAGCCTTTGTTCTTTGTATGTGCAGAATCTGTCAGAAGTGTGATGTATGTTCTGTTAAGGAATGTTATGTATGAATTCTGTGTTGGGTGCCATTAGTAGAAAACAATTCATGACTCTACAGTCTATCTAGAATATTGACATCCAGAATGTTATTGTGTGCTGGCTACAATATGTTAGGGAGGATTTGGACTGATGTCTTTGTATCCTGAAAAACAGGTATGAAGTTAGATAAGAAAAAGGGAGTTAAGGTGTGAATCTTCTAGTTGCTGTAAACAAGGAGACTATCTATATATAGTCTTATATATATATATATATAAAAGTCAAATTAAGTTAATACTTTAGAATAGACACAGATGAAAAATTGAAGCTGTGATCATTGCAAGCCTGTTCCCCAGTGTTGGTATCCTCTCTGTTTGTGTCAATTTATCTATGTTTAATAAACTGATTGAGCGGAATTCACCGGTAAGGATAATTTATATTTACATAATTATAAATATGTTTAGTTTCTAAGTAACCCATTTTAGTTCACAGTACATTCCAAATCCATTTTTTCCTTACTAAACAGTAATTTGTTTCTGGTAAGACTAAAAGACTGAAGAGTTTCATCTGGGGAGGAGGGCATGGGTATTTATATGTCTCAATTCTGTTCTATTTTCATTTGCTTGTGTTTTACTATCAGAAGGGAGACAATAGCAGTGATTCTTATGCCTTCTGAGCCAAATCCTAAATTCTGATTCTGTTGTTACTCAGACAAAAGCTCCATTAACTTCAATGAGTTTTTCCTGAGTAAAGACTTAGTTCAAACTGAGGGCTCAATAGCACCTTTAAGGAACAATCCTGCATTTAGGGCTGCATTAAAGACAGCCACACTGTAGATGGAGACAGCCACATCATCCAGTGCTATTTCTCTTCAGGGTTGCAATATACTGCCTTCAGCGCATCCATCTGGCTCTGCTGACAGGAGAGAGAGAGAGAGAGATGGAGAGAATAGGCTTCCCTCTTCCTCACCTCCCCTAGCCACTTTGGGATGACTTGCACCCTACAGGTTACACAGAAAGAGCAGTTCTTATGCTTCAGCGCATACAAGAAGTGAAGTTGGAACTGGCTCCTGCATGGGACTGTAAGAACAAACAGAAGCTACTTGCACCCCTATTTTCCTTCTATTCTCCAGAAAGGCTGGCCCTGAGTAAGGATTTCAGGACTTGGCCCAATGTTCTCTTCTCCACACTGCCAAAATCCAAACATGTTCATTTGCAGGCTGAATCGTGAAACCACTTAGTTACATGATCTGTGGCACTGAAGGCTTACTCAGGTGAGTAAGGGGTTGCAGGATCAGGTCCCCTGTTCACTTCAGGGAAAACTTTTTTCTGTTTGTGAAGGAATGATACAAAACACATATCAGGTCCAGGACAAAGATGCCAAAATACAACCAAAATTCACATATGAAACTACTTTTTTTTTTTTTGGGGGGGGGGGGGGGGGAGTCAAAGGCGAGAATTCAGACCCAGTCCTAAATTTAAAGCTGACTATTTTACACAAACAACCCCTGATATCTTAATGTGAAAAAGATTTTCTGCTAGCACAATGAAAATAGACCTTTCTGAAAACGAACCCCATCAGTAAACATTACAATGGTAAAACCTTGCCCTTCATCCAAATGCACAGCTTGTCGTCAATGCAAGCACTTCTCTTTGCCAAGACTTGATGTTAAATTGCAAACCTCCAGCCCTTTAGTAGCGCTTTATAGATAATCAGCACAACCCTCCTCTACTGTTATTTCTTTGTAGCCCCCCTCCATTACCATTTCACCAACTTTTCTCTCATGTGGGATAACAACACGTCTTATTACTTTCCGGGTGACCTGTAGGAAGCAACACATGAAAAGTATCGATTTTCTTTCCTGATTCTAAAAGGAGAAAACATGGTAAGAGTAGTTACAAGAATACAAAGACTCAGAACAGTGAAACTGCAGTTCATGATTACTTTTCTTGTGATGATGTTGCCTTCTTCATCGGTAAACTGTTCTTCTGTTACTGATTCGCCAGGAATATTTTTTGCTTCCTCACCCTAAAGAATGTGTTATAAGATTAGCAATAGAACCTATATTTTTGCAATGCCCACACATTTGTTTTCACACCACTCCAAGCAACAAACACATGCTAGGTTGGATTTTAAATAACAAAATAGTTCAAATGGATTTATCTCACATGGATAATGTGAAAGGCTTTCTGTATAAATGTGCTAATAGCTGTATTTTAGTACATGAAAGGTGTCCTTAAAACATTTACTGAGTTTCTAACTTGTTTCTTTTAAGCACTAAATCATGCATCATACTCCTTGAGCAACAAGGAATTTTTCTGTAATGTTAGAGCGCTGTTGTCTGATTCACGTTCAATGGAAGCAGGAGTTCACAATGGCGTAGTCTCTAAACAGACACCCATTAAGCTATAAATGCCAACCATTTATGTACAGGAATTCTAAAATGCAAGTACTGAGAGTAAAATTTGGGATTTTAAAAGAAAAATGCACCCAGCTCACCCAATCAAACAGCCTAAAAGTTCACATGAGAAGAAACATTTCTCACTATTTATAGAATGGAGAAAATATTTTAAATGAAATCTTGTTGAAATGGAAGCATCTGCCAACTTGCTGACAAATGACATAGACCTTGTTCATAGCTCTCTGAAGTCACTGGGACTCCTTCCATTTACTTTATTGGACTTTTGATCGAGTACATTGCTTGTGAAACCAGCAATATAGAAGACCAATGTACGTGACTGTTAAAAACAGTTTTCGGTCCTGTTTTAATACTAGCTTAACATCACTGCCAGGATTATAGGTAAAAATTTCAGTAGCACCTAAGTGACTCAGCAGCCTAAGTCTTATTGACTTTTAATGGGACTTAGGCATTCACATTAGAAATTTGGGCCTTTCAGGATAAAATTTTCAAAAGTGCCTAAGTACCCACACTTGATGTTCCTGAAATAAATAAATAAGCATTTTACTTGTGCAAAATGGGTAACAGCATAAAAAATGGTACTCATATGAACAGTGTATCTATATAAGTTACATTTCTAACAGGCAGCAACTCCTGACTCCTGGTCCAATATGAACAATGACTAAAACCAAACAAACCCTGCCTGAAAATACAGACTGCACTAAAATTAGTACCAACATTCTCCCACAAGCCAGCCCCATGGGACCAAGAACTTTTTCCTTTCTCTCACACATACTCCTCAGAAGGCTAGGGGAAAACCATAAATTTTGAGTAATGCTCTGAAGGTCAGCAAACTTGGACTCTGCCAGCCCAAGGGGCACACGTATGTTCCAAAGCAAAGTCTATTCGCCCTGTCACACTAGCCCTTTCTCACTGATTGAAACTGGTGGGCTGTTAACTCTAGCACCTCAGCTGATCTCAACAGCTACAGTATCTTCACATAAAAAGAAGGGCCGTCTCTAAGGTGAGCAGGACACAAACCATTTAGAGATTTATAGGACCAAACCAACATCTTGAATTGCATGTGGACATGAACTAGAAGTTAGTGCAGGTGTCAGAACCTAGTATAATATACTCCCTACATGAAGCTTGGCTAAATAACTAAGCAGCCACTTTCTGCACTGGTGGAAGTTTCCAGACGGGCTGCTGGTGGAGCTCCATGCAGAGCTCACTATAGTAATCCAGTCTCAATGTGACTGTGGTGAAGCTATAATGAGAAAGAAGAAATAAAAAAACTGGCTTAAGCACTGATTATAAGCTACACATTGAAGTGAGGAATGACAAAATGGGCCCCCTGTGGCACTCTCAAGAGGGTAAGTACCCACTTTGGTGGGTCTTTCATTTGCTTTGGTTATCTTTCTTCCCCTGCCCTTCTCATAGGCAAGATGTCAGAAGTGACATTTTAAGCAGGATATGCCCATAGCAAGGAACTGTTGCCTGCTATGTTGGTGGCCATGGGGCTGGGAGGTGGCAATTGGTTTGACAAATACTTTGTGAACTGAAATTTGTGGTGTTTCCCAGCCACTGTGTGAAATACAGGGACAACAATACCCGTACGTTTCAGAGATGAAGCCGGCTGGGAACTGATGGTATGATCTATTATGCTGGGCACTTTTGCAACTGTCATTTAGACCAATACATTTTATTTTTTTAAAACGTGCCGTCCGTTCCAACGTAAAGTAATTAAAATCCATAACAACAAGCCATGTGGCCCAGTGACAAGGAAGCAGACTTAAGAGACCTAAGCACAGGCGCCAACTTTGGCCGGCACCGGTGGGTGCTCACGCCCCCCAGCCCCTGGCCCTGGCCCCGCCCCCATTCCAACCCCAAGACTGGGACTTTTCAGCTTGGAAAAGAGATGACTAAGGGGGGATATGACAGAGGTCTATAAAATCATGAATGGTGTTGAAACATTGAATAAGGAATTGTTATTTACTCCTTCACATAACACAAGAACAAGGGGTCACTAAATTAAATTAATAGGCAGCAAATTTAAAACAAAACAAAAAACGTATTTCTTCACAGTCAACATGTGGAACTCTTTGCCAGGGGATGTTGTGAAGGCCAAAACTATAACAGGATTTCAATAAGAACTAGATAAATTCATGGAGGATAGGTCCAACAATGGCTATTAGCCAGGGTGGGCAGGGATCCAACACCATGTTCTGCATGTCCGTCGACTCTGTTTGCCAGAAGCTGGGAGTGGGCAACAGGGCAACTTGATGATTGCCTGTTCTGTTCATTCCCTCTGAAGCATTTGGCATTGGCCACTGTTGAAAGACAGGATAATGGGCTAGATGGAACATTGGTCTTACCCAGTACGGCCATTCTGATGTTCTTATATAGAACCCAGATGTATCTGCTCCCCGCTATAACCCACAAGACCCCGCTCTCCTCCCAGAGCTAGGATAGAACCCAGGAGCCTCTCTCCAGGGAGTTAGTAATAAAGTAAGAATATACATTAACATTTTAAACCTAACCAGTGTCCCTTAAGTGACTTGTCACAAGATGTCAGAATGTTGTTATTAGAGCTACGTGGGTCTAATATTTATTTAATTTTCTTTCTTTTATAAAGGAATTAGATACAGGGCTCCTGTAAAAAAAACTAGAGTTTTCAACCACCTAAGTAGTCCCAGGAATCACGGTTAAAGTTGCCCCTCCCCCCCCCATCTGAAATGGCGCTCCTGGCCTCTTGCTATATGACCTTGAGCAAGTCATTTCATTTCTCTGACCCTCTGTTTCCTCTCCTCCCACTCTTTGTCTGCTCTATTTAGACTGTATGCAGTGTTAGGCCTTGGCTACACTTGCACTTTATACCGCAATAAAGCCGCCTAGAGCACTCTACCTTACTCCCTGTCCACACTGGCAAGGCACGTAGAGCGCTCTGACTCCCTGGCTGGAGCGCTCCTGGTATTCCACCTCCACGAGAGGGATAACGGCTGTTGCGCCTTAGCTGAGATGCTCCAGGGTCAGTGTGAATGAGGGGTTAGGTTACTGCGCTCTGATTGACCTCTGGAAATGTCCCATAATCCCCTTAAACCAAGTGGCCTCTCTTCTCTTTGTTGTGAAATCAGCTGAGGAATGCGGAAGTGCCGTTTCAAACAGCTGGCTGCTTATCTGGTCCCCACAGCTTATCTGCAACAGTAAATGTTTGCTGTGAGTGACAGAGAGGTGAGAGGGAGAGGGGGGGTCTGAACTTACAAGACAGCGTGCTGACACACTCTCAGCCAGGGCCGGCGCACCCACTAGGCGACCCTAGGTGGTCGCCTAGGGCGCCAGGAGGCGGCTGCCTCCCACCCTCCCGGCTCCACGGCTGAGCTGGGAACCGGAGGGGCGGCTGGCCACGGCTGCCTCCCGCCTGCCGGCTCCACGGCTGAGCCGGGAGGGCGGCTGGCCACGGCTGCCGCCCATCTGCCAGCTCCGCAGCTGAGCTGGGAGGGGCGGCCGGCTGTGGCTGCCGCCCGCCCTGCCTGCTCCCTGGCTGAGCTGGGAGCCTGGGGGGGGGGGGAAGCTGGCTGTGGCTGCTGCTCGCCTGCTGGCTCCGTGGCTGAACCGGGTGGGGGGGCTGCTGGCCGCGGCTGCCACCCGCCCTCCCGGTTCCACGGCAGAACCGGGAACTGGGGGCGGGGGGGAGCGGCTGGCCACGGCCGCCGCCCGCCCTCCCAGCTCCCAGCTGAGCCGGGAGCTGGGGGGGCACCGCGGGCAGGGGGGAGGCTGCCGTGGGCGCAGGGGGGGGGAGGGGCTGAGCTGCCAGCGGGGAGGAGCCGCCATGGGGCGGGGAAATGGCTGCAGGAGGGGGTGGGTTTAGCTGGGGGGGGGGGGGGGGGGCTCAGGGCCGGTGCAAGGAATTTTCACCTAGGGCGCGAAACTTCCTTGCACTGGCCCTGCTCTCAGCACTTCAAAAAAACCCACTCTCTCTCTCCGCCCGCATACACACAACACACTCCTGTCACACTCCACCCCATCCCCCGCATTTGAAAAGCACGTTGCAGCCACTTGAACGCTGGGCTAGCTGCCCATAATGCACTGCTCCCAATGCCGCTGCAAGTGCCGCAAATGTGGCCACGCCACTGCGCTTGCAACTGTCAGTGTGGACAGACTGCAGCGCTTTCCCTAGTGTGCTCTCCGAAGGCTGGTTTTCTTCAAAGCGCTCTACATCTGCAAGTGTGGCCATAGCCTTAATGTAGCTGTGTCAGTCCCAGGCTACTAGCAACACAAAGGGAGTGAGGTGATATCTTTTATTGGACCATTGGTGAGAGAGACGAGCTTACACAGAGCTCTCATCTGAAGAAGAAAGCTTGTCTCTCTCATCGATCAAACTTGGTCCAATAAAAGATATTACCTCACCCACCTTGTCTCTCTATTTAGACTGTAAGCATTTTGCTGCTGGGGGCTGTGTGTGTGTACAGTGCTGAGTTCAATGGGGTCCTGATCTCGACTAAGGCCTTTAGGCAGTACAAATAATGAATAATAACATCACCGTAACTGCCACCATAAAAAGTATGGCTCATAGGAAAGGTAACCAACAAACTATGCCATGTGCATGCCCAGGTGCTCTCAGTTTGCTTTTATACTTGTTTCCTTTCTTACTGCATAAACAGGTGGGGATTTTGTCTGTATGTTTACATTTTTTTACATAAATGAGTGACACCTACTGTGATCAACTTTGAAATATAATATATCAGTAAACTGGAAGACATTTACTACAAGATGATTCAGCTTCAAAGGTATCTTGGGCTCTTAATTAGTTACATGCTCCTTTAAGCACAGTTTAATGATAAATGCAGTGAATACTGAGATGAATACTGAGAAAGCCAGTGTTGATGAAATCTAGCTCACAGATTTTTCTTGCTTGTGGGTAGTTAAAATAAATTACAGTAGGGTTCACAGTAGGTAGGGAGATAGATCGGATTGCACTGAATTTTCTAACCCAATGTAGTTATTAAGAAGGACATTTAGTAGAAAAACTTGCCCACTGGCAGTTTTACTTGCTGTTGTCATGAACATAAAGGGGTGTTAGGTTAGAACAGCACATTAGATAACTCCACCACCACTGCTGCTTTTTGCCTTGAAAATACAGACCTGGTGCATCCACAGCAGAAGTGAAGAGTAGATTCTTCCTGCTGCGACATGTTTGTATAAAGCTTTATTTTACCCATGACCGGTTTAAATCACTGTCACAACATGGAGAGCTTTAGAAAAGCAGGAAGAAAAACTTAATATAGTACATTCATGATTAATGGAAGCTCAGTTATATCCCGGGGATTGTACTGAACAAAGCTGTGATCCACGTGCCCCAACCCCAGAGTACAATGAAGGGAATGCTGGCTGGCTTTGCAAACCAGATCTTTGTTACCATACTAGCTGGAGTGCAGTCCCTCCAAAGCCAATTGGCATCCTCTTTGCTGCTCTCCAGGGTAGGTGACCCGGGGAGCAGCGTTTTGTTTTCTTTTTAAGTCTTCCAACAAGCCCTATTGATTTTCTGGACTTTTATTTACAGATTGTGTGTGTTCTCAGGGACCTCCAACTAAATGGGGTTATACAGTCAATGCTGCAGTAATGTGCCTAAGGTTGCTCTTGGTTCTGGAGAGCTCTAATTTTCTTTTATGTTTGCTTTGTTGTTAGAAGGATAATGGTTCATTTTGTTCCTATTTTATCTGTTATTTTTAATAGCAGAGAAGAAGGGTGTAGCTGAATCTCTGTGACTCACAAGAGTAAAATGGAAGATAATAGCAGAAGGAAATAGGTGAAGTAAAAAGATCCTTCAAATATTACATTTTTGCAAAAGGCCAGGGCAGATGACTTCATAGCAGCAGCAGAAGCTCTAAAATGCCCTGAGTCCTGTTTTCCCACTAAGCAAACCCATCATCAATACCTAATCCCTCCAGTCTCAAGATTAAGAACATAAGAAAGGCTATACTGGGTCAGACCAAAGGTCCATATATCCCAGTATCTTGTCTTCCGACAGTGGCCAATGCCAGGTGCCCCAGAGGGAATGAACAGAACAGGTAATCATCAAGTGATCCATCCCATTGCCCATTCTCAGCTTCTGGCAAACAGAGGCTAAGTACACCATCCCTGTGTATCCTGGCTAATAGCCATTGATGGACCAGTCCTCCATGAACTTATCTAGATCTTTTTTGAAGATTCAGTCTTGCAGTTCTTAAGCAGCAGCTGTATCTTGTGGTCTCAAGTTTATGTGGCTGTATTGCAAGAAACAAATATCTCATTAAGGTCATTTTCACTGGTGGGTTCTGCCTTCTTGGGGAGGCTTCTTTAATCAGATTCTGCAAGTCTGTCAGCTATGCTGACTCTTACAACTGCTCACAGATGTACTACTAAAGCTATAGAAAAGAGACGTGGTAAACGTAAGTGCAGAGCTGAAAAGAAGAAATGCCTCTGTTGGGGCAGCAGAAAGTGGTTTGAGATTGAGAACTTGGTGATGCAGAAAAAGCTCTATCTACATACAATGTGGTTATAATGATAATAAGCAGTTTATCCTAACGGTTATGCTTTTACTTTTATGTTCTGACTTGTTAAAATAAGCCAGTAACTTCAATAAGTTTCCAAAACACTGACGTTGTCACATCATGGATGAGGTTGGGGTGGAGGAAACTTACAGCACATAGTTACTGTCTTATTCATATTGGGTGAAAGTGACCCCAGTAGAGAAGGCCCTCTCCTGGCTGAATGCACAACGTAAACCCTTGATGCACAGTTGATGTGGAGCACAGGGCCATGTGCACTGGGTGAAATTCATCCGTAATTCTTGCCACCTGTAGGTTGCTTATAATTTCACTTTCCATAAATAAGTCTCCCCTGAGTAATAAGATCACAAGATAGGTTTAAGTGTAGTAGCCGTGTTAGTCTGTGTCAGCATAACGAAAATAAGAAAGAAAGTCTCTAAGGTGCTACAAGTTTAACAAATTTATTTCAGCATAAGCTTTCGTGGGTTAATACCCACTTCATCGGATGCATGGAATGAAACACACTGCAGACAGACATTTATACAGTCAGAGAAACATAAGGTCCAGGTGTATAGACCAATCTTAAGAGGCTAATTAGTTGAGAGGGAACATGACAGCAGGGGAAGAAAAAGCTTTTGAAGTGATAAACAAGATGGTCACACAGGTGTGAATGAGAATCGTTAACTTAAGGGAAATAGATTCAATTAACATAATGGCCGAGCCATTCCAAATCTCGATTTAATCCGGAGGCAACGCAATCTAGTTTGCATATCAATTCGATATTCAATTCGATAAGATCACAAGAGTTGCTGGTTTTAGCTTTGTAATAAACTGCTGGTGAGATCCTTCTGCCCTGCTGCATTATTGAAGACTAAGACAAACACCCCTTAGAACCAACTACCTGTTGGGGGGAGGGATAGCTCAGTGGTTTGAGCATTGGCCTGCTAAACCCACGGTTGTGAGTTCAATCCTTGAGGGGGCCATTTGGGGATATGGGGCAAAAATTGGGGATTGGTCCTGCTTTGAGCAGGGGGTTGGACTAGATGACCTCCTAAGGTCCCTTCCAACCCTGATATTCTATGATTCTCTCACTTCACTATCAAAAAGGATGGAGGGTAAAGAGCCCTTGTTTCTGAATATTTTTAGAAGAAAACACAGAACATCCACAACAGTGTCAAGAAGTAAATGGAATAAAACTTGCAAAATGATGTGAAATTTAAATATCTTGTACAGAAATTTTGTTTTTTTCATTACAAAATGGTTGTGGAGTGAAATGGAGATCTTTCACACAACTTTATGCAAGAAACTGATTAAATAATGTTGTTTGTTTAGAACTGTTAAAAAGCATAAAAATGAGAGTCACCAATTATTGAAAATTATTGAATTCATTGGGGTTTAGATCTGCCTGTAAATGTATATTTTATAGCTGAAGCTCCTATTTTCTCCTTGTGTGTTAATTGCCAGTACTGCTGCACCTCTTTTGTGAGTCCTAGCCACCAAATGACAAACAGGGAAAGGGAGAGGAAAAAAAATTCTCTACCATTTTAAGATTAGCCCATGATCTGGTAATATAGGGAAATGTGTCTTATATATTTTGTCTAAATGTATGGTTCAACCCTGTAAAGTGCTACATACCAATGGGAGTTGAGTTTGAGAATACTCAGCACTTCACAAGATTGTGCCCTTCGATCATACTACCCTTGGGACAGGAAAATGACTTTCTCCATGTTTTGAACAGAGCAGAGCACAATAACTGTACGTAGCAAATAATAAGTAATAGCAAATAACAACAACATATAAAGGAACAAAACAGAAATAAAGAAAAGAGAAAGTCAATAAAGTAATTTAGTCCCAATATTACCTGTGGAATCATCCAGTGAATTCTTTTTCCACAAGATTGAATGTATCCTTAGTCCAGGGGTGATCAAATTTCACCCCTGCCGGACACATAGGAACCTCTATTGTTTTTAATGTAGCAATCAGACGTAATCAATATACACTACAGTAAAAATGTTACATGTGCAACCCTCTGCCCAGCAGCTATTCCATGGTGGAGCAGCCAAGCCTGCTTTCATTTGCTATTATTGATATGGATAAATAGGACTGAATCAAGATAAGGACCCAACACTAAGAACCAAATCCTGAAATCTTTACCCAGTTCTGACTCAGGAAAAACTTCTAATGACTTCAATGGAGTAAAAAGTGAACAAGCATGTCAAGGGTGTCCCTATTTGAAGATAATGCAATGCTTGCTCCAAACCATAATATATACAATCAATAGTACAATGGGCCAGGCAAGTAGTTTGAGGCAGCATGATTTAACTGGAAGAGAGAACATTGGCCTCTGGGGCAGTTCAATTATAGAGCTTGAATTTTTGGTACTTAAAAAAAAATATTGCCCCCATCTCCTATCTCCTATTTCTACCTACGACCTCTAAAACAACTAACCAGTGAGAAGTATTGAACAGAACACAAAGGGAGAGAGGGAGGAATTATTCCCTGTGCTATAGCCTTTCAAGCTACTGCAGCAGTGTAAAAGAGCTGTTAAGAGCTCAGGATCTGGCCAGGGGAGAATCTCTGTGCAATGCAGCTTACACTGCCCTATGATACCCTCACAACAACAGACCAGCATGAAAACAGGAACAACATTCTTATTCCTCTCTGGCTGCATTGAATACTTCAGATTACAATTACTGCTGTATTCTAGAGATGTACTGAACAGCTTAGAGATTTTGAAAGACGGCAACAGGCTTCTCCCATAAAGATGACAGAAAGATTTTACTCCCATTGGGCTATATCCAGCCATCACCCCTGAAAGCCTCCCTTGGATTTTAAAGACGGGAACATGACTGATAAATTGAAGAGGTATATAATGTATGTTATTAAAAATACCATTCTGCACTCTCCTCAAGGGCATGCATCTTGGATAGATCAATACCTAAGGAAAGCAGTGTGCTTGCATATAATAGGTAGGAGGTAGAACTGACCAGTATTAAGACGACACATGCATTCCCCTTTTCCATAAATGTACAAATATTAATCTAAAAGGGCAGATTTGAAGTGCCATGAATAGCTGGAATTTATGCTACTAAAATAACTATTATATCACAGGTAAATTCCATCACTATAGCATAAGTGTTATATAAGCATGACAGCAACTCTGTCTTTCTGGCCTCATCACTGTTTTTCAATAAAAACTTATAAGAAAATCCTACAAATAACGGAGTATTAAAATTCATGTTTTAGATACAGAATTTTTTGGCTATGTCTCCATTACAAGCTAGGGGTGTACTCGCATACAAATACTGGTGCTAGCTCTCATCAAGCTAGCACAAGTATAAATAGCAGTGCAGTCGTGGTAACACGGATAGCAGCAGCAGAGGCATGGCTTAGTCGTGCCAAATACATATCTGTCTTTGTATGCCAGCATGGGAATCACAGCCCTAGCTCATCGTGTTGACATAACCTTTGACTATGTAAATGTTCTAGGGCAGTGGTTTTCAACCTTTTTTCATTTGCAGACCCCTACAGAATTTGAAATGGAGGTACAGACCCCCCTTGGAAATCTTAGACATAGTTTGCAGATCCCTCAGGGGTCCATGAAGCATAGGTTGAAAACTACTGTTCTATAGTAACGATAACCTTTTGCAGACCCCTTACACATAGTCTGCTGACACCCAGGAGTCCATGGACCACCGTTTAACACCACAGTTCTAGAGCAAGTAACAGCAAATTATCTGAGTGTATAAGAAAATATACACAACAAATGTATTTCTTTACATGACACCACATTAATAATGATTATATCTGTGAATACATTCCATCAACATGTTGTTGTAAAAACATCAAACAAGGATTCATCCAAAACCCACTCAAGATTCTCATTGACTTCAATAGGTTTTGGATCAGGCCCAAATATTGGTAGGGAAAAGATATTTAAAAGCACCTAAGGGATTTAGGAACACACGTTCCATGGCACATCAATAGGTCTTATGTTTCTAAATCCTATCCTTAAGAGTTCCGGAATGTGTTTTACTTGTGATTTATGCAATTGAAAGAAAGATAAACCAAAATACTTTATATCACACATGCCCTTTGTGCATACATTCTGTTCCATACCAGACATGCTTGGAAAGTGGTTATCAACCCTGAAGAGTTTCATTATATCTAGCTATGTCCATATATCACACTATATATAGTGACTGTGTTAATGATGCCATGCAGAACATAATGGCATTAAGAGAGACAAAAAGGCAATGCTGTGTGGTTGTTTCCCACCAGAAGACAACGATAAGCCTGGAGATTAAGCAAAGAAAGACTACCTAATATTTTAGTTGTAAATACATACCAGAAATGGAAAGCACATTACAAGAGGGAGTCTAATATGACCAACACCGAACATTAGCACAGCAGTCAAGACCAAATCCATGCCAGTGGTACCTCTAGAACTAAAATCACAGGATACCTTCAGAATCACACGCCGGCGATAAACTCTTGTAGTGATTCTCTGTTCCTCATCTGAGCTCGACTCACTCTGAATCTCAATGTCACTGTCACTAAATTCCTGATAAAGGCAGTTTTAGTATATTTTAACAGAACATATAAAAGACAAAACATTCTGAGCAGGAACACCCAGGAGAAAGAAAAGGTTATCACAGATGTTAATTCATCCTGTATGTACCATATATGTGGTGTCTGCAATCTTGCACATTAGTTTATTGTGGGGTCTTTTTTGCTCTTTGCTGTGCTGTAGTTTGATAAATATTCCATCTATGAAGTATCTTGAATGCTTTTAAAGCTTTTTTTTTTATACGGGACAAATAATGAGATCCCAAAATGCATTTGAACAAATGAATCTCAAGCATCTTACTTAGAATTATACTAACTTTTACAAAATATGGATGCGAGAAAAGACAAACAAACACAATTTACAACTTTTTGCAAAATTATGCTCAAGAATGAGCAGTTTGAACAAAACCAATGCTAGAAATCTTGGTCCATAATGTTCTGTTAGAGATTGTTCCATTTACTGCCTGAGGAAACAAAGCAGTTCATGGTTTCTGAATTTTGAGCATGAGCAATGCCCACTGATATCTTTCCACTGATTTCTATGAGCACTGGGTAAGGCCCTAAATAGGAAATGGAATCTTAGAAATGGGAGGAGGTGGGGAGAAAGGGATGAAACTATACTGGATCCATGAGTGTAACAAGTCAGTTACCTCCTGAATGATTAAACCGTTAACACCAGTCAAGATCCATGGAGATAATAAATAGGTATTTTTCATTTGTAGAATTTTATTGAGTAAATGGCTTTCCCACTCAAAATGTATCTGATTTCAAATTGTATCAAATAATTCCAGGGCTAATTACAGTCTGTATTTATTTAAAAAAATAATAAAGTAATTTAGAAAGATCAAATTGTGACATTGTTTAAGGTACAGTAAGATGAGTATTCAGACCTCAATGCCCACTTGTGATCACAAAAATTAGAGCATGTGCACATGCTCCTGTTCTTTGCATACACTGGGATGCATACACTGCCTGTTCTCTGCATACACTCAAGTGTGTATTTCCACAAACCATGACACATTTTTTAGTGTGCATTCAGGTGGCTGTGGCAGTAAAATGAGTGAATATGCTACAGGCACAATGCAGTGGTAGAGACCAGTCTGAAAACTTGGCCAGGTGTCAGCCACATTTTTTATGAATCTAGAAATACGGTAATTATCTCTACAATTATTCAATTCGACTCTAAAGTCAAGAGAGAAAGGAACACCATTACTTATTAAAATTCTGCTAACTAAATATATTAAACCTCTCTTCCTTTTTGTCAATCCAGCCGACGTATCAAACAAAAGAGTATTTCTCAGAAATGATCTATAAAGCAAAGAAAGGAAGCATGAGAGAGAGAGAGAGAGAAAGAAACAGAAAAGGAATATTCAAAGCAAAGGAATGCAGATAGGTTTGCATTGTCTTGAGATGTTCACCTATCTGTTATGTGCCAACCACACTACTACTGCTATCCAAATAAATCAAATTAATTTAATTTAATTACGATAATAAAAAGTGATAGGAAACAAAATGGATTCCCCAAAACCACAAAGATGTCGGAGAAAGAATGCCCCCCTTAATTAAGGGTTTAAAGTGTCTTCTTTTAGTTATGATGGAATTTTGCCACCATTGCATTTGAAGCGGCCATGACACTGTTACAGCACTCCAACAGGAATAATGTTTAACAGTTCTGCGCCTTTTTATTTAAGATAAAATTCATGTGAACCTGATGCTTGTGAAAGGTGCAGCCACAGCATCTATTCTTTGAACATGGTACAGCCAGGGTAGTGGCAGAAGAGAATTCCCTCACCATGCCAGTATGTCTCAAAACCATGTTTTGGAGGGTTTTCTGAAGAATCTTTGCCATCTATAAAGGTGGGAGTTAATGAAACTGTAGTGATGGTTTCTGTAATGTGGAACCTGTTCACTAGGAACTAGGCCATCATCTCATTTCACACAGGCAAGCAAACAGCTACCCAACAGTAATGGTTTGATTTACAACCATGAATACTCTGGGCCAAAATTTGAAATGGTGGCCTAATGATGAAAGACCATATCCCTTTGCCAACTCCTGAGCTCCTTTTTAATGTCCTTTTCCATCCTCAATGGCAAATGTTTTATGCAGTAATTGAAATTGTGCAGTAATTTTTTCCTGAAGTCCATCTATTTTCCCACTCAGACTATGATTTCTTTTTTTCTTTAGAGATCACTTCTGAAGAATACCTCACAGATATATTATAGTGGAAATTCTCCTTGTCTTTTCAAGTGAGTATATGTGATAGCTCACTTGGAACCAGATTGCTCAAGTAACTAACTACTGATTACAAATCGTTCAGATCAAATAAATTAGAAAAACCAGAAGAACCCATGTTTTCACTGATGTATCACAACAGTAGAGTCACTAGTCAATTCTAGCAAACTGTCTGGTATTCTTACAGGCTTTGAGAGAGACTCAGAAATCACACAGCTCTGTGGTATCCAGCTTATTCAAAGGTTGTGTCACTAAGGTGACTTACTTGTTATTTGGAGGAGGAAGAGAGAGAGAGAGAGGGGGTGGGAGAGAGAGAACTATCACCCTCTACTGGATGATACAAGAGAAGTGCTGAAAGCAGTCTTGAAAATATGCACACTTTTATTTTTCCCACATTCCAGCATAGAATCTTCAAAAATGAGAAGAGCCTGAGAATAAAAAGTGGCCAACTGCCTGTTTTTTGACACTTGGGTGGACCTGGTGGACATGCAAGTAGAATTAAGGGTTTTTACACTATTTTTGTTTAAAAATTTAAAAAAATAAGGAGAGGCATTTGGGTCTAGTGCACTAAGCATGAATCTGGGAGTCAAGACTCCTGAATTCTGGTGCCTATTATGCCACTGATTCAATTTGTGGCCTTGATTAAGTCACTTATGCTGCCTGCCTCAGTATTCCCATTTTTTAAAAATAAGGACAACAATACATTCATAAGTTCTGATGCAAAGTCCATTGAAGTAAGTAGGAATCACCCCATTGATTCAACTAGCTTTGGATCAGGTCTTTACCTTACAGGGGTGTTGAGAGAATTAATTAGTTAATACCTGGAAAGGACTTTACAGCTTTAGATGTGTCACAAACTAATAAATAAGAATGAAATACAACAGTACAGTACATAAATGCTAAGAATGATTATGTTACCAGCTATAAAGGGACGCGGGGTGAAACAATTAGGGAGCACTTTAAAATGAACTAAATTTAAACTAATTTACTGTATCATGTTATGAAAAAATTTAGTACATACTACAAATAAAAAAGTTACATTGCAAACAAATTCCAAGATATATTTAAATGGATCACTTAATATTTATAATTCCGTAATCTATTGCCCTCAGTAAAATAGAGTCCCTGTATAGAGGACAAAGGGAAATGGAAGGAACTCTAACACATCTGCCCTGAGATTTTTCTTAGCTATTTTATAGATCATTAGCTCCCTGGTGGCCTTATTGTTTATCCAATGGAAACCTTCCAGCTGTCGGGATTCATAGAACAGAATTGTCGTGCTGTAAACAATTATTTGAACAAACTTAATTAGGCTGCGGGAAGGAAATCAGCTGTTGAGAGTTGCACTAAAATTCCATCTTGAGCAGACAGAACTGGCTGGAAGGATGCTGTGGGTGGAACACCCACCTGCCCAGTAAGTATTTAGGGACATGTAAAGTAGTCAATGTAAAACTCAAGGGGAGGCAGTAGATCACACCTATCACTAGATGGAAGAGCATGTCCTCTCCTAGAGAAGTGTTTTGTACACTGGTAATTCTCTGTAGACCTGTGCAGGACCACACAGCTTGGCACTGTGCATTTGCAGCGTGGATGAGTGTGTCAGAGGAACAAAGCACAAATATTAGGTTAAATTTCACCAGATAGATAAGGTATTTTCCTGAAAATTAATGTAGTGAAAAAACAGGTGAAGAAGATTCTCTGCCCCGCTCTGCTCGTTTTGATGGCACAAAGAACAGAAACCATCTGCATCTCTCTTGTAGGAACAGAACCACAGAAGCTAGCTCCTGGCACCACCTTTGACACAGCTACCAGCATAGCAAGTATGTCAGGGGTGGGAAGGAGACATGCTCCATTGAGACTGTTGCTAGCTGATGCAGCTAAGAGCAGCCAAGGCAGCAAGTCTGGGTACCAGGCAGAGAATTAGGGAGCCATAATTGTCTCCTTGATGCCCCCAACACTATTTCACCCTTCCACTTATATGTCAAAACTTGGTGGTTGTACCATTAATTTCCATTATTGTAATTTAGTAAATTAATCATACCAAATTGGTGTTAAAAGGGAGAAAAATGAGTTAACAAAACAAATTTCACTATAAGCTTACACTTTATGTCGATTAATGCGTATTCAACTAGAAGATTAATAATTGCAGGACATACCTTTTGCTCAGATGTTGCTGCTCCCGTCTCTTCCTGGATGTTTGCTCTTGGCTTGCTATCTTCAGGAGTTTTCCAGCTCATCTTCTTCATGCTGACAGGCACAGAGGTTTTAGGCTCTTCTACTGTTGGCTTGCTGGTCTCTTCTAAAGATTTCTGATATGCTGTTAATAATGTTTGCTCTTCAGTGTGGACAGAACTTCGTGGTTTTGGTTTCAGAATTTCCTTATCACTCTGTTTTCCCACTTTGTTTACAGACTCTTGAACATAAGATTTAGTCTTTACTTCTGTTGTAGTTTCTGTGCGGCTTCCATTGGCTTCAACTTTCCCAGTTTCTCCTTTCAGATATGAGGTAATAGAATCCCTACATTGGTCAGGGCTACAAAAGATAAACAACAGACAATCACACAATGTTCAAATCGCTTTCAGAAATGCTAAACAATTAGCTTGCTGTCAAGATGCCTGTATTCTCGGTTTGTACTTTTTAAAAACAAAGAAGATAAGATTTAAATTTAGTATGTGAACATCAAGCTATTTAATATTCCTGTATTGGGTACAGTAGTTTCTGCCTGAATGGTCTCACTTGCAAAGGCATTGAGAATTTATAGTTCCTACTGAACACTGAAAATCAGGCCACATGTTTTTATTCTAAGCCCTTTCCAGGTGGGGGAGGAGGGAGAAGAAGAACAAACGAGGTCCACATGGCCTTATGAACATATGAGATATATACTCACCTGACACGATTGGTTGATTGCTACTCACTACCCTGAAGTTTCTGCCTGAATTTGGCCGTATACCTCAATACATTACTGATGCTCAAATAATTAGCTGTTTTCTGGGAAAACTACAAAGTTGGTAAATAAACCGTATCAAGTTGCTAATGAAATAGAATAAACATCCTGCTAACAAGACATAATTACACATTTAAGTATTCTGTCTGCAATTTATTTAATCAGGTACAATATCTCCTGAATTAGGTATATTTATCAATTAATCCAATTTATTTCTGGATAAATCATACCAATATTAGATCATTCACATTGCAGTATTGAATTTCTCATCACTTAAATCCTACACCCACTGAAGTCAATGGCAAAACTCCCAATGAATTCAATGAGAGAGGATCTAGCCCTTAATAAGTATCTCAAAATGTTTTAAGCCAGATCCTCAGGTGGTGTAAATTGGTGTTGCTCCACTGAAGGCAATGGAGCTCTGCTGATTTATACCAACTGTGGATTTTGCCCCTTAAATTGATATCACTCATGAAAGGTGCAAATCAAGAACCAAGGATCCAGCCTAAATATCAAGTTGAGGGGCTTGGTAGATACAATGGGCAACAGCTACTGTAGCTCCTTCCACCCCATCACCACATATGAAATATCAGGCATGGGACTACACAGTCTTTCAAGAAATAGACTATGAATGCCCTTGGTTCTGCAAAGCAATTGATCCTTGGAAAGAAGACAATTTCTTGTGCCCCACTTTTAAAAAGGTGTGGTAGGCTGATGTGACAGAAGTTATTTCATATAAGCATCTTATTTAGAAGATTAATTACAATCCTGAAGAATTTGGGATATGGCAAAAATTAACCCCTTACTTGTGGAAAAACAAAGATATACAAGCAAGAGGAACAGAGATTTAAGGAGTGGTGTGGGAATGGAAGTGGAGCAGTGCAGGACTCTGCTTTTATAAAGTGTTTATTTATCGTTTGTCCATAGTTCATATTATTCTTCTGCATAAATCTGTTTAATTGATTTTAAATAAAAATACATTTACTTTTAAAAAATGGAAAAGAAATATCATCGACGACACTGGAAACACCTAGCTCTGAAACAGACACATTAACTACCAATCCTGATATATTATTTCAGAGACACTTAAGGGTCAAATCTACTTATTATTGTTGTTATTAATTATTAATTATTATTATTGTTATTATTATATTTATTTGTATTCTGGTAGTATCCACAATGTGGTAAGCCTGGTCCCTGTCCAAAGAGCTTACTATCTAAGATTTCTTGTGAAGAAGAATTGTTTAAAAAGGGATGCAGCATAGCCATGTTCCTACAAATTATGACAATGCAGCAAAGAAAATGACAAACAGGAAGTGAAGACTGGTTGAAGGGAGACTCCAAAAAGTGCACTTGTTGCATGGTAGCCAGGGAGCTTTACACTTTTGTTCAGAAAATGAACGACAGATGATCATCTAAGTACTAGAGTAGTTCATGGACATGGTAGAATGAATACATTTTACTGGGATTGTACTCTGAAGCATATTATTGCAGGCTTGATCATTATTTGTGCTTGAGTCTCTATGTATGGGAGTGGAAAAGCCATGAATGTGGTGTTTCCTTCTACGGTATTTCTGCATAAATAGCAGCCGGGTTGCCCTCCCATTCCTCAAAATCTACCTGTTTTTGGAGATCTGAAGCAGGCAGGAGACATCCACATAGAGGCTTCTTTCCTTTGCACAGCTACTAACACCACATTATGGAGAGGAAAGCAGCACAACTTACTTCTGGCTTAATTGAGTTGTAGAAGAGAACCCACGAGAGCAGGGTACAGACACCAATTCATTTGTGGATGTGGAAGGGAACACTGGGTAGAGGGCATTAATAAATAAACAATAAGCTAACCATACTTAGAGTATGTTTACACTGGAGCTGGAGGTGTAATTTCCAGTGTGCGTAAACATACCTGTTAGCTGTGATCAAGCCAGTGTGCTAAAATAGCAGTAGAGTGGGCTAACCAGCCGAGTATGATCCTGTCTGAAACATAGGTACATATTAGGGAGGTTAACCTATCCTGCTACTTGTGTTACCATGACAAATAGACATTTTTAGCATGCTAGCTTGATCAGTGCTAGCACAAGTATGTCTACCCAAACTGGGAATTACACCTCCAGCTCCAACATAGACGTAACCTCTGTTAATTACTTTTTTCAGTGTTGTGGTGACATAGACATAGCATTTAAGAGACAGTCTATTCTTAAACAGCGTAGTTTAGTGAATATTGGTTTTTAACTTTTTATTTTCACTGTCATTTAAACAACTAGTGAAGTTCTTGCTTGCTGTAAGGATGCTTAAGCCTGTTATGCCATCATTTAAGACAGCTATTATATTTTACAAATTATTTAAATGTTGGCTTAAGATGTTTAGTTGTTAGAAATGTGTTTTTGAATTATCCTAATTCTAAAGCTGTCAGTGGGAGAGAAACATAGTTGCAAGATATGTATTAAGGGCCTGATCAGTTGACCTAAATGACGTTTGGACTGTTTCCACTGGCTTCAATGGGCTTTGGATCAGATCTTTATAGAAAACATAATCTATATCTAACAGAAGATAAAGCATAATTATCTGACCCAAATGATGATAGGTATTTAAAAATATATATATTTTCTTGGACCTTGTTGATAGTGTTCCAGACTTGTGTTAGAAATGCAAATACGTTAAAACCAAGCTATGAACTTGACTAACTTCAGAAGGCCTTTTTTAGAAATCTAACATCTGAAGGTGAAAATAACATTGAAAATGATTTATTTTAAGACAAACATTTATATTCTAGATCCTTACCTATCATCTAGCCGATCTAGTAGTTCACCACTTATTCTGCGCCCAGGTGTTGGTGGTTCAACATGGACACTTGATGCCTCACTCTGCCAACCTGTAATTGAAGACATTTCCTGTTCTGCTTGATGAACATCTTTAAGAATAGACCACACTTTTTCTTCCGTCATCTCCTCAGACTCAACTCCTTCTTCAAGATGAATGTCCTCAAACAGAGATTTAAGCTTTTCTTCTGTCATCTCCTCATCAGTACCAGACTTTTCTCTCTCATGCTGTTCAGTTCTCACTCCTGTTTGACTAGTCTCTTCACTCTGTATTTGTTTTGAGTACTTAGCATCTTTTGATATCCCACCATAACTACCAAGATACCGAGGATAATCATTCAGGTCCATTTCCTCCAAAGGGCTCTGGCCTACAGACATATCTTTAGGTGTTCTTTCTTTAGGTATTGAGAAATCAGGTTTGCTGTCTTCCAGTGAAGTGTCTTCTTCAATCACCACTGGAGGTCCTGCTGCTGTACCGTCTATATTTCCCTGTGAAGTCACTAACACATCACTCAGTCTACTAGGAGTTCTAAGGGGTGACTCTATACTAGAGAAATCACTAAAGAAATCATCTTGCTGGAAAGGGGTGGGTGGCACGAAGCGCAACCCAGTGGGAGTTTCCAGTTCCACTTGAATGATGGGATAACCTAAGGAAGACAGTACATTTGGACTGACTGGAATGAAGTATGGAGCAATACATAAGTAAACATGTAAAATGATTGAATTATAGAAAATATGAAAATATGAAAATGAGATGTTGTAGCCATTAAAGTGTGAATGTAAATTTGATAGATTTATTGATTTACCCTAAATGGATGCAACACAAATTAGAGTAGCTAAAATGGCTAGTTGCTAAAATGGTGGTAGCTACTGCTTTTGACGTCTTCAGAAATCAACACTCTGTAAAGGTTCTAATGAATGGTTCTGCAGCCACTTTAACATTTTTATAGCTACAGCACACTTATTCATGAGCAAGCAAATGGAATAATTATGGATAGTTGGTGGTCCTTTATATCTAACATGGTCTTTTGTGGCCAAATTACGTAACTCTCTCTCTCTTTGTTTTGGTTCATGCAAACTTAATGAATATAATGTAAAGGAAGAATCTGATCATAATGCTGGACAGCCAGGTTGTGTTGTGTGGCATGTGGCATGTGTTTGTATGGGGTCGGGGTGGGTATTTTTTTGTTGTTGCAAATATCTATGTCTAAAACAGGTCCACATTTTTAATATCCTACTTTTAAAAATTACACAATACTTACAATACTGTGCACTAGTATACTCCTATTTAATCACTGTGCCACAAGAATATAATTGTTAAGGAACAAAGAATAGAAATGAATCTCAGTGTGGCTAGGAAAGAAGAGTAGATTTTAAAATACAGCAGAATAAAATCTAAAAAAAAAAAAAGTGTCAGCAAAAGGATTACAGAACACAAACACCACAGGGGAAGAATCTATATAAAAATTTCTGGTACAGTAAAGTTATATAGATGAGAGGATTGTAGTGAGTAAGGAGATCTTGGTGATCTTGGAGACTGAGCAGATCTTGGTGACATGGGTACAATCAGAAACACTGATCAAATAAAGAGAGAAAAGAAAAAATAAGTAATGAAAACATGGGAAAAATCATTCTCAAGGATTAGACTGAATACACACAAATGAATGACAATGAAATGTAAAAATTACACTCCAGTAAACAAATATTAGGCTGAATATCCTAGGAAAGGAAGACATGTTTTGGGGTTAAGTTGACATTGTGCTGCCTGTTGAGGGAGGTGTATCAACAGGATTTTTTCTGAATCAGCTGAGAGAAAGGTAAAGAGCGGTCTGGTCTTGGTGAGGAAAGGAAATTTGAGGAAGGTGAGGAGAAGAGAAGAGGAGAGACAGAAAGTAACTGTGGAGAAGCACATTTTCTTTATAAAAAACACTGCTGCCAGAATTAAAAGGTGCAAGCAACATTTCAAGAGGAACTTTGTCAACAGAAAATTATTTCTGCAATGCAATGATTCAATGACCAACACTGCTGCTTAATAATTAAACTTATATAGTCTAATGATCAGAAAATCCCAATATAATGTAGGAAGAAGATTAAGACCAATACACATTTGAAGAAAATATATACAAAAGAGGATGTTTTGTACATAAGACTTGAATTGTATATAAGATGTTAAGATTGACAGGGTTTTAAATCAGAGATGAGGTGACCAGTGCCACCAGTATAGCTTAAAGATAATTTCAAAAAAGAAATGGCAGTAATTAGTGGCTCCACAGGACTAATAGAAAGTATACGTTTGCGTATTGCCATTCTGTCGTATCATCAGAACACCATTTGTCCTGCAATTCTTGACTTACAATATCTAGCTCAAAATTAACCCAAATTACTCTATAAGTATCTTGTATAGTTGTAGGGTGAAAACTATTACAAGTTTCCACTTATGTAAAGTCGATATTTTCTCATAAAAAATTAAACACTCGTGTTTATATTGCCATTTTATATTTGTAAAATGATGGTTTAATTTCTGAAAGGTCTCAAGTATAAATTATGAATAAATTCATTTTTCTCAAAGCTGCATATTAGTAAATTGCAAATTCTTTTAGTGTACATGCCATTTACTAACCACTCATTTATATTTAGGAGAAGATTTCCTAATGTATGGAGATGAAACTGAAGGATATATTTTTTCCTGGTAATGTAGGGACAGTACCCCACCATCTACATTATACATAATTTTTAATGCATGAGCAACTAAGTGTATGATTTTTCATTTAACAATTGAAATTGAAAAACACTGAATGCCTGATCAATCCACATTGAAATTAGTGGGAACAACTTTTTTCATGTGTATATTTCAAGGATTGGACCCATACCTTTTGAGACACAAGCTAACATAAAATGAAAGTTGAAAATACTATGCAAATGTGTATTAGAGTTTTACATTTCATATTGCATTTATGAACTTTAAAAAAACATAAAGGAATTCTAAGTAACATAATTGTGATTTTGAAGAGAGAAAAAAAAACTTTAAAATGAAAAGAAATTAATAAGTCCTTCACAATTTGCTGTCTTTTGAGAAAAGGTCTGTTTATAATATTTTTCTGTATTATTGGACATATTATTGAAATAAATATGCACACATAATTCAATTACCATCAACGGGATCATGAAAAACGTTATTTTCATCTGCAAAACTTCTGGTGCCTGAAATGTTTCCATAATCAAATATTGGTCCTTCCAACAGGGTCACAATATCTATTCGGTTAATTTTTGTCAATACAGAGGTTAAGGCATCAGCTGGAAAATATAATAAGTAACATCAGAAAAAAAATCAGTTATCTTTGAGCTATGTAATTGTTTACCTCAGTCTCAATCATACTGGATTAATTAAAAGATGCTGAGACATATGTTTCACCTCAATGCTTTTGTTTGGTTCTGGAAAGTTATATTTATTAGCTTGTCTAAAAATCATTCAGTTGCATACTTATATGAGGTATACAATATCTAGTATGATTCTCCTTCACAAGGTAATTACATTGTTTTGGATGCCATCATTAGAAGCAACATGACTGAGACCAGAGGGTTCCTAAATAGTATATTTCCTTGCTACTAGAACAAAATATCCTTCCACTAAGGATGCCATTGTAGAGTTTGGAACAACGGGTAACTGAACATAGGGCTAATGATCAATAAATGTGATGTGTGGTTTTACTGTAGCCATGTCAGTCCCAGGGTATTGGAGAGACAGGGTGGGTGAGGTAATCGTATCCTTTATTTAGACCAACTTCTGTTGGTGAGAGAGACAAGATTTTGGAAGAACTCTGGGTAGCTTGAAAGCTTGTCTCTCTCACCAACAGAAGTTGATCCCATAAAATATATTACCTGTCTCTCTAATAAATGTGATGTTGGGCAGATGGTATTTCTGCAAATGACCCTAAGGGATGAATCCCTTTCACATTCACCCTTACATTTCAGACTTTTATTTTTGTTAAATTATAAGACATGCCCCCTAAAGATCTAGGGACAGAAAGGGTCCTCCCCGGTAGAGAAGGATCTGAACAAAGTGAAATCAGTGCAGCTCAGCTGAAACAGGATGGGGCTGGTGGGGAAGTCCATACAGTGCATCTGCATCTTTTGCAGGGGACTAGAGGTAATGACAGAGCATGGCTGGTGGAATCACAACTCTCCAGACTCACTGGACAAACCCAAACATCGTAGGGGAGGGGGAGGGCTCAGTGTGTATAATGGCTGCAATAATGGCAACAGGGTGGTTCAGCATCCACTCTGCAACCTCTCATAGGGGATTCTGTCCTGCTGACATATGTGGCCCACCCTACGGTACAGGCTGAGTACTTATAAACAGTACAAATTCTTCAGCGGTTTTAATGACAAAACTAGTGAAAAAGGACAGTTGAAAACTTGAAGAAAAATTATCCTCATTCCTTTTCATATGCCTGGAGAATAATAAGCATTCAGAAGATGGATCAGGCCAGTGACACATATTGGAGCTGATTGGGACAGCAAGGAAGGAGATTTAACTGAGCTAAAGCAGGAATGTATGAGTTGGAAGATGATAGAGGACACTATTGTCCTACTATGAAGGCCAAGAACTGAAGGTTTACCGTCTCTCTTCCAGTATGCAACAATTCAAACGACGCAACTACATAAATAGATACAGTAATTACCAAGTGAATACATATTATCATTTCTTTAACCCCGGTAAAAATGTAAAAATAGCTAGAGCAGGAAATGTTATTTCATGAGTGCTACTTAGAAAAGCTTTATTATGTTTTCATATTCATGTCCAAATAATCAAGATGATGGGAGCTACACTATTTAGAATAAGGCAACATATGAAGTTGTGTATAATTTATAATCAACAATAACTGCTCTGAACTTACTTGTAGCATTTTTCCCATCTCTGGTAACCCATTTTTTTAATAACATGAAACTCTGAGCAATCAGAGAATTTGGGTTTTCTACACGGATTTGATTAATTTCATCCACAGAAAAATTCAGTTCTCTTGCCAGTTCTATAAAGCAAGAAAAAATATACCATTATCATCATGTCAAGTCTTAGCTTGTCAATTCTGTAAAAGTAACAGCTTTATTAGGTCACACAGATGAATTAATGTAAAAGAATATCTGACACATAGTTTATAATTAATTTATGAGATAATTACAACCAGGGGTATTAAAATTTCACAGAAAGACATCATGCCATATCTTGTAATCATATCCCTGGTAGGTATTATCATACCTACATCAAGTACACACAAAATCTCTGCAGAGGTTAGCTCATTGCTGTTGATTTTTAAAATCTTGTATGCTGTAATACTTGATATCCAGATTATTACATCTCTCTTTTCATCTACACTATAATCATTGACACACGGTGACACAGTACAACGAGCTGAGTTGATTTGCATTGCTGTACAGTGTAGAACTGCAGGACTACAACAATTACTGTTATGGGCCTGATTCTCAGAGGTGCTGAATACGTGTAACTATTGCTGAAGCCATTGAGAGCTTGTGGTCTCAATGCTTTGGAAAATCAGGACACAGGACAACAGGAAACGCCATATTACATCAGATGTCCAGCCAGCAGGTTCCCAACCCTTTCAACCCATTTGTGCCAACTATTCCCAGAACAGGATTTAAGGAGAATAACATTCTTTCACCATTTTAAATAAAAGTATTAATTTATTTACTGATCAATGGCAAGACAATTCTGCCATTAGCATTTCCTGCAAGGTTTCTTCTTTTAACTGAAAAATCTATTGAAATATTTAATAATTTACAACAAACCGATATGGACTCCACTTTAGTGAGATGGAGAGCACCGCCAACAATGTGCACAGAACCCTCAATTCTGAGTGACTTCTATGGGAACTGAATATGGTCAAGTCTGTAAAGAACTTGTGGTATCTTACTATAAAGGATGATCTGCAAAAAAGAATTGCTAAATTCAATTTCAGTCTGACAGCATAAAACCATACCTGTCCAGCTAAGTCCCAGATGATCAGCTACAATTGCCATCCTTATGTCTGTTCGTTCACATGGACTCTGTGGACCTGTGATTTACAATTTCCTGATTAAAAAGATTTTGTAAAGAAACCTACAATACTGGACAACAGTTTGTAATATTTTAATTTTACCAAGCTGCTGGTGTTCAGATTGTATACTAAAATGACTGTGTCTTAATAACCTACAAAATAATTTCTTTGTCACAGCTTTTATATTTCCACCTGTCTAAAGCCAAATGTCAAACTACATGATGTTGTAGTATAATGAGACCAAACATGCTCACATTCTAGCTACTGGACTATACACAAATTGTTCTATTACTGGTGAAAAACACCATGGTGGGATTAACATCTATTTTCTCTACTTTGACAGATGAAATTTGCTGTCACAAAATAAATCTTTCAAAGTCCTGAGTTACATCAATTTCTTCGGCATGCTTCACTAGCTATCTACAATATAGAATTTGTTTAAAGGAAGAAAGAAGAGTATAAGACAGCACATACAGATGACAATGACAGAATGAGAACTACAGTAAGTCACTCCACAGGCAATCACAACAGTTCATGCACTAGGATCAACAAGTTGAAAGTTTTACAAACTAGGCTTGATCTCCATGAGGTGAGCCATGAGAGCTCCAGAAACCTGACTGCCTTCATTCTCACCAGTCCTCTTACTTCTCCTCCTCTCACTGTCGACCTTTTCAATCTTTGATTTTAAGGATGCTGCCTCTGTTCTCATATCTCTAGCAGACTTCGATGTAATGGAAGGCTGGTAAACTTGAGTAGCTTCTGATAATGATGTATTTCTTGATGAACTGTCTTCTTCATCATCAGACACCTCTGACTGCATCCTTTTCTCTTCATCAGATAGACGATCCACAAGCTTTAATGTCTCACCACTAATTCCCTTAAAATATTCAATAGAATGTTTACATACCTCCCTGAGCTGATTTTTCCTTACTTTCACTGTTGTCACTGTGATGGAGGTAGATCTTACCTTTACTGGTAATTTGGAAGGAAGCTGTTTGATTTTTCCTTTTTCTAACTGCTCTTGCTTTTGTATTGTTGGTGTTTTTCTAGATATAGCTAGATTTTTCCTGGGTGTATTTTTTATTGGAATCTTAGATCTTACTTCTAGACATGGAGAAGAATTATTTTGTTTTATTTTGTCGGGTTTACTAGCCTGTCTCACTTTACTCGCTGTACTTTTTTGGACATTATTTTGTGGGAAGACTTCTTTTACTGAACTGGCCTTTATGGGAAGTTTTGATTTTGCTCTACTCCCTACCAACTCTCTTGACCTTTGCTGCTGTCCTTGTACTTTTTGCTTATCTGTTATTCTGGGTCCTTGTGTTGCCCCTGTCCCTTTTCCTGAAGTGCTTTTCATTTGGTTAGCTTTCTGTATGGAACACTTAGGTTCACAATGTTCTTTTAGCTCTACATTACAGGTAATATTATTTGTATGGCTAGCAGATGAATCCAAATTGTTGTTGTTATTAAAATTATCTTTTGGAAAATCAAGTTTTTCTTTTTGCCTACAGCTTGTCTGGCTAGTAGCTGAACTTGTAATCACTGCTACATTTTCATTTTCTAATCCCTGACCACTGGGCATCGCAGCTTCTATCTTATCTGTCACTTCTCCAGGGCCATCCTTCTTCAGAGTCATCGTGGAAGCAGAAATTCCCATTTTAATAGGTGTGCGCAACTTGGGATCAACTTTAGAAGTGTTAACAGTTGTCGATGATTTCTCCAGAGAGTTACTACCAAGTGTGGCTTCCATACAATCTCCACTGGCCTGGATGATGAGCTTATGTTCAACTGCTGTTGTTTCTACTTGTCTCTCTAAGTTTGTTTCTACAATGCTGTCCCCTGACTGTGGCTGTGTGATGGCAGTGACTGTACTTTTATCCCCTTCCCCCTTGTCCCCTGACTTCCCTTCAGAAGTATGCTCACCAATCTGAAAAAATTGGAGTCTTTCTTCAACAAAATCCCTCTTGCTCATGTCAATTGCACCACTGCGAGTCATCTCAAACATCTTCCCTTCATGAAATGGGAAGGGGTTGGGCTCACTAGTTGGAGTACTTTCATCCGTTGGAGTTCTGGCTGGAGTTGTATCAGGTGTTGTTGCCTGAGATCTGTCTTCTACTGCCAGACCAAATGACTTAGCCTCATCATCCCTTGATTTTGTTTCAAACACTTCATCATCTCCTCGATTATTGGACCATGGATCAAAATCTAGACTTTTGGTAGCTACTGTTTTAAAAGGTGTTGCAAATTCTTCATCTACTTTGTAACTGAAATACGAATCAGGAAACACAGTTCTGTCAGGGTGTCTGCCTTCCAAGGTGAAAAACTGTGCACCTGACTTCTGCTCAGTCTTATCTGCATTCTTTTCAGAACCTGGACCTTTTGAAAGTGGCTTGTCTTCTTCAGCGCCTACCTTTCCTTCCTCCTCAATAACTTCCAGCTTACTTTGGCTAAAGCAACGATCAGTCTGTTTTAAAATTCCCTCTGTAGTCCATATATCCTTTCTGGTTTCTACTGCTGGACCTGCAAGTTTAGAATCACTCTCAGTTAAACCATCGTCTTCATCTTGTAAATCATAACCATCAAGAGAGTCAATTTCAGTTGCATCTGTATCATGAGAGAATTCTGCAGTGGTTGCTATGGAACACTCCGTGATAGACTGGTCATTAGTCCCATTTTGTGCTATGTCATTCTGGGGTGACTCAAGATCAATGTCAAACTCACTAGGTTTTCCAGAACTGGGATGCCCTAACTCTTTCTGGTTCTGACTCTTGTCAGAAACTTTGGGTTTTGAGGCTTCTTTCTGGTCATCTTCAACTTCTTTTAATTTAAAAGTATACTTTTTTAATGGAACTGGTTGATAGAGCGATTCATCATCACTAGAGTCACTGACATCTGCTCCCGGTGGCACGGGGGAAGGTGGCTGTACTCTTATGACTGGCTCAGCCAGTTGACATTTGTTGTGTTCATCTTGCAGATTTACTTCTGTCATCTCCATTTCACTCTCAGGGGAATAACGATGATTCTTTTCTGAATCAGCTTGATCTGCATCTAATGGTGGAGGAGGTGGGAATTCAATGTAGGCAACTCTGTTACTTTTGGGTCTTTTGTTAGAGTCTTTGTTTATATTATTAGGCAATATTTTGTCAATTTTTGGTGCTTCCACTGCTGTGTGTTTTACAGAGGCTGACTTAGCCTCTGCTTCCTCTTCTGATTCCTCAGAAACCTCAGGTATGGGACTGGGCTTGCCTGGTATATAAGCTATTAGTGAATCAGGTGTTTTAGAGGTAAACTCGTAACTCACTTCCTCTGAGCTGGGTGTTTCTGGTGTTAAAGGGCTTTTCCCAGAGCTATCTATAAAGGATACTTGTTCTAGTGTGTCATCTTCTGGACTACCTTGTGGAGAAGGCGGTTGTTTTTGCTGTCTAGCTGTATAAAATGTCCCCCTAGTCTCTTGTACTGTCTTACTTTCCTGACTTACAATTTTTTTTACATTTCCTTGTTGCACCTCCTTTTCATACTGCTTTCCTACTTGAACAAAACTGACATAAACTGGCAAAGTCTTTATCTCTTTCACTCCCTCACTATTTACTAAAGGTGCAACTTTATCCAAGTAATCAATGGGACTAGGGTCAAATACCTCACTTGAAGGAGATTCCTTTCCAGGACTAAAGTCTAAAGAATCAGGTGATTTGCTAGGGGATATTTCAGTTTCCTCCATAGGAGGACATAACACTATGGAACCTTGTTGCTTGGTAACTTTAGTGACTTTTGAGTGTTTTATTTTTTCATCTTCTACATAATCAAATTCTCTCTGAACTTGCTCCTTAATCATAGTTGAGCGGGACACTTTAGCTGACAGTTCATATACTGATTTTTTTGACTGATCATAAACACTATCAAGAATGGTAGGAGATGACATTCTTTTCTCCTCAGAAATTCTGACTGGAATGTGGGACACAGTCAATTCCTTTCGTTTTGAAGTTTTATCTGTCATTTCATTGGTGTGTTCCCCTTCTCTGACAACAAACTCTCTATATAGAACCTTTTTTGATGGAGATTTTACAGTCATTTCCTTCACCTCCTTTGAATGAGATCCATGTGTTGGCAATTTGTGTTCACACTCTGTCACAGTGATAAATTCACTCTTTTTGTTAGTTTTAGCCTCAGCGTGGTCAACATGGTTTTCTTTTACAATATCTTGAACAAGTACATGGGAAAGTTTTTCTTTTTGTGTTTTATGGTTAGAAGCACCAGGACTTTCCCATGTTCGATAGATTTTTTTGTCCCAATGTCCCTTAGCTGGTAAGTCTGAGCTATATGCCAAGTCCTTATCTTGCTGTTCAGAAGTATATTCTGGCAGACTTTTACTTGATGTTTCAGTGCTCTGTTTCTGTACCTCTGAAGCACAAATGTCTTCTATAACTTTTCCTTTACCTTGGACATTATCTTCTTTCAATTTCATAGTAGTAAACTCTTTTTGCAATGATGTATTTCCTTCTGTCAGATCTATTTGCTTTGGGTGCTTTTCTCTTGCATAAAACTGATACACTGGTAGTTTGCTTTCTTGTAACTTCTTTACTGGAATTTTGGATTGACTATCTTGTTTTTTTTCTTCTTGAGATAGATCTTTAGTCCTTGGACTTATACTTTGTTCAAATTTAAGTCTAATGGAATTAAGCTTGGATTGTTTTAGCTGAAATCCAGTCTGTGAAGCTTCAGTTGTTTTACTCTGCTGAGCATTTCCTTTGTGTTCCATAGTTTGTTTATAGTCCCCTGTTTGTTGAGCAAGAATCCTTCTTTCGGGACTGCTGGGCAAACTTGCTGCTTTTCTTTCATCGGCTTTTGGAGAACACTTTCCATCATGCCCATACTGCCGCACTTTACTCCAGTCATCACTCGATGTCACTATTTCAGTGAGCAGTACTTTTTCAGGGCTGCTGCTGGCAGAGCTATGACTAGAATGTATTTCTTTGCCATTTTTTTTATGTTGCTTTTTCTCTGGAGATTGTAGCTCATCATTCAGCTTTTCTGTTTTGTCCCGAAAAAACTGTGATACTTCAGTCAGTTTTTCTTCTGCCTCCTTAACAGTCCTGTCCACCCTGTCTTCATACATCATCTTTTCTCTACCTCTGTCTAATCTGTCCTCAGTAAAGCGCATCCACATGGCATGTTTTGGACTACTAACATCTCCAGTGTAGTGTAACACTGTCACTTTATCATAATGATCATCTTTAGACATTTTACCTACACCATTTTCAGACACATCTTTATAGATTTTGGAGAGAATTTCTTTTTTGGGGGCAGTGGCTACTTTTTCTCTGCATCGTTTATCAGACCCCTGTAACTCTGAACTAAGGGGTACAGCATGGTCAGTAACTGACTCCTCAGTATCAGACTGAGATACATCTAGCTTTTCTGAAAGAAGCATTTTCTCAGCAAACCTGTAAGACTCCCCTCTTAATTCTGATAACTCATCATCATGGTATTCTATTGAGTGCTGACTCAAAAGCTTCAGTGTTTTGTAAGAGTCATCAGACATGAGTTGAGCAGAACTAGGGCGACTGTCTTCTTCCTGGGATACAGGAGTGTTTACTCTAGAAGATTCCAGATAAGAAGGAAGTGACTCTTCAGCTGTTAGCTCTTCTTCTTCTTGCTGACCTTGTTCATCAGAACAAGGAAAAGTATCATGTTTTTCCAAACCTTTTAAGTTAATATCTCCCCGAGGTAAGTCTTTCTGGTATACATACATTTCTTTTTCTGGATGCTTTTTTGTTTCTCTAATAATGACTTCAGTAGGTTCAGCTTGATTACCTTTTTCAATATGGACTTCTATTATACGCTCCAGTTTGGGTTTCATTTTGCTGTCCTTCTCTGCATGTTGTGGTGAAGTTTCAGCAGATTTGCTAACATCTGATGTTACTGATGATTTATGTTCAAACAGACCTGCCAGTTCTTTGGAAGGGTCACGTCCCGATTGAAAGGCTTTCATTATGTCATGAACAGACATTGTTTCCTCAATTCTTTCTGAGGTACTTTCAGTGCATGGAGGTTTATGATAAACCATTCTAGTTGTAGTAGTGATGTGAGTTTCTTCTTTCACCCGGACACCTTTGCTAAGAACACACTTGTGGTCATCTTCTTCACTGCTGCTGGTTTTCATTTGAAATGCTTTAACCTTTTCTTTAATAGACCCAGTGGGTTTTTGTTCCAACTCCATTAAAGTAAGTGCAGGTTTCAATGAAGGTAACTCCTCTGTTTGCTGCTCTGGAATCTCTTCTGATGATGGTTCATAGCTGCGGATAACATGAACTACTTCAGTTCTTGTTTCTGTAATAACAGGAGGGATGGGTACATCATGGAAAAGTGGTTTTGGCCCTGTGCTTTCAGCACTTTGTGGGGCTGAAGGTGTTTTTTCACTTCTTGTTTCAAAGCCACTGTCAGACAAAGGACTTTTATCTTGGTCATGTTGAGAAAAATCATCTGGAGATTCTAAAATAGTATCTGTTCCAAAAAAGGAATCTGCAATTTTACATAATTCTTTTTCTGAAGTAGAAGGCCTCATGGAGGCTGGAGGCATTTTAAGTTTATGTTCCTGTAAAGCAATCACTGGTTTTAAAATGCGTTTTTGTCTCTCTTCATCTTTTTTCCCCTCTTCAAACTTGTACTTTATGTTTGCCAATGAACTACTACCAATATCATTTGTTAAATAATCAATAACTTTTGTCAAATTGTAATCCTTTTCAGATGTGGCTTTAGCTTTAATTTGCACTTTTTCTGGAACAGGATGGCACATTATAGCCTGCTGTCTTGCTTCATCAATCTCCTCTGTACTGAACTCTACCCATTCATCTTCAGATAAGTGTCCTTTATCGCTTTTTGACACTCTGGTCGACTCTTTATTTTCTAAACACACATCTTTTTTCAGTATCTCACTAACTTTTACCAAGTCTTCTTTTACTTTCTCAACAATTTTAAAGGGCTCTTCATCATCAATTCTACCCTCTTTTGTTAGTTCAGGTTGGAATGGTTTGTCCTCTGTTACATCTGTCTGCAATATTGCAGTCATCCTGATTAGGTCCTCTTTCATTTCAGCAACATCTTTCAATATCTCCTGGCTGGAGGATAAAGAAGATGGTGTAGACAATTTAAGAGCAGAAGGTGCTAAAAACAAGGATGATTTTATAGGAGATGAAGTTCGATTAAAGTGAGGTTGTGTATGTGTCTCTGTAGTCAGTGTTTTACTAGGTGATAGTAATGCAGCTGCTGATTTTGTAAGTGAAGACTCTGGAAGCTTCTTTAATGCTGGTTCAGACAAAACATTGACTAGAGAATATACGGGCACTGTTATTGTTGATGAAGTTACTGATGAGGTAGTTGCAGATATTGACCCAAATGATGTATACAGTGCACCTGCAGAAGGAGTTCTCATTGACTGAAAAGCAGATGGTGTTGAAGACACAAATGCCCTGAGTGGAGAAAATGGCATTGTAGCAGTGGTCGGAAACACTTTTTCAACTGTATCAGTGGCTGCATTAACAGCACAACTTGCAGAATTTGTAGCTGCAGAGATCTTGTCTTGAAACGTAGCTGCAGGTTTGGATCCAGTTATTACATTGGCAGAGGATGGATATTTCAGAGGTGACACGGATCCATTAACCAATACTACATCTGTAGGCCCAGGTATATGTTTCACGGGTGATGAGAGAGATGAAGTCATCATGACTTTAGATGATGAAACAGCATCAACTGCTGACTTAGCAGGAGACACCACTGACTTTAAAGGTGAAGTTAAAAGTGGTGATGCTGACGTGATGATAGACTTAAATGGCAAACTTGAAGAATACATGTTAATGTTCGATTTGGGGGATGCTGGAGGTGTCATGGTGATGGATGATCTCTCCAAAAGAGACCCTGCTGTAGTCACTGGAGATGTCCGAGAAGGAAATGTTGAAGTGGATGCCATCCCTTTTAAATTAGTGGCTTCTGTTACTGCAGGAGCTCTGATGAAAGAACCAGAAGAAACTTGGATATTATATGGAGGCTGTGATACAACGGTTTTTATTGGTGAAGAGATTGTCCGAAATGATCTAATTGGAGATGCTATGTCATTAACAGATTTAACTGAAGAGGTAGTAGAAGCTCCTAACGTAGATTTGATTGGAGAAGCAGAAGAAACAGACCATATTGATTTTAACGGGGAAGCGGTAGGAGTATTGGAGGAAGAGCTTGATAGAGAAGTGAAGCCTGATTTGGTTTGCCCAGGCACTGTAATGGGAGCTGTTGTCCATGACTGATATGGTCTTGTTGAAAAGAATGGCTTGTATGAATAAGTAGCAGGTAGGGATCTTGTTGCTCCTGCACTCCGTTCAACTGTTTCTTAAAGTTTTAAATCAAAATCAAACGTAAAATCAACAAAAATGATTGAAAAACAGAGAGACCAGAGAAGAAAATTGGTCAGTAAACGTTGTAATATTACAAAGAGCAAGTACAATTTTTTGTATGAATCAGAATGAAATAGGCAAAAAGAACAATTACAAAGGAAAAAAAGAGGAATGAGTCATATAATTATGACTGATCCAAAATAAAAAGCAACATGAAATGAAAGACACTAAGCAAATTGCAAACAATGGAAAACAGAAAACACAAAAGGAGGAATCAATCCATAATGGTAAAAATAATAACCACAACCAAAATTCTTCTCTTACTTCCTTATTGACTTTCTGATGTGCTAGTTTTGAAATATTAATCTCAGTTCCATTTTGCCTGTATAGGTATGTCTTAGCTTTGTGCAACTATTACAATTATCCTTTTAGTAATTTCTATTGTTCTATCCTTAGCAGTATCATTAAACAACATATATTGTACCTATATAAAACAATATAAACTTGTGTAGAATGACATTAAATAGCTAAAATCCTTTTTGAAAACCACTCATAACTATTTCATGCAGAACCCAAAATACCTTTAAGTGACAGGCAATTGATGTGCAAACTGTGAAGCAACTGGAATAAATTCAAATCTTTATCTATCCATGCACAATTCGTATATGCTTCACGCTCACAAAGCCAATAAGAGCAAGAACTTTTCTGAGTCAAGAGTTAAAAAAAAGGAACCTTTTGCATTTTTTTCATGCGATATTCCTTTTGTTTGGTCAAACTAAAGTAAAACTTTAAATGAAATGATTTTAAGAAGCATTTGTCATACATGAAAAATGGAAAATATGATTTATGATAAACGTGAGCAAGCAAAGCAACTCAAACACTTTACTCATGCATAGTATACCATGTCAAAACAAGCAAATGAAGTAATACATTTTATATGCTGTATTATGCACAACATGTAAATAAATATTTTCATAAGAAGCATTTAAAAGAAGAGTACACTTTTTCTACAAGATGTAGCGTCTTGCTCCTTTTGAGGAGATTTAGTGTATCAGCTCAAAGAAAGACCTGTTCAACTTTACATTTCTCAAAAGGTAACATTAGATAAGTACTTGAAGAACAATATAGTAAGTAGAGATGATCTGGCCAAGACAAATCTGTTAACTATGAGCATCCCCAAAAAGGCCGAACGTATTCACAGGCATCGCAAACCAAATCAGTAGGGCCAGTCAGATTTTGAAGTCTCTCACTGGAGGTACCAATCCAGAAGGCAGTATTTCTGGGAATGACATTACAGCTTCCATATCCTCTGATACAGCAATGACATTCGGAGAGTTCTTTCACAAATAAGTAAAATAACTTTTAGGCACAATTTCTTTACTTGGTGTTAGTAATGGAGCTAAAATATTCCAGCTACCTATTCCACAAACCTTTATCTGAAGTTATACTGACAATTTATCAAAGCTGTTTGATCTGTCTTATAGCTAGACAATAATTCAGTGAAAAAAAGACTAACATTAAGTTACTAAAGTTATGTCACACAAGCTTATCTAAAAAAGATGTCCAGCATGCCATAGGCCCATATCGTGTAATGAGAAAATGTGGTGGGCCTACAAATATCAAGCAAAGGCGTATAGATGCATTGACTAGGTAATGCTATTGTAGTATTAGAACATTTAGGTTGAAGAGAGCTTGAATACTGGGCATACTGGCACAGTCTATTCCAAAAGACAGCCATTGCAAGCATACTGGGATAAATCATTTAAAAATTAAAGTCTGCACTCCTTACTCTATCATTTCCCCTCTCTGAAAAACTTCCATTAAATAAATTCTACCACAGTGATTTATTAGGAGTAGCTGCCAAGATTCAAAAGTAGTCACAAATCCAAAAAATAATAAGCCAAAACAATAGTGAAGGGCAGTAATGAAATAAAAATAATTTGCTCTAAACTTAAAAGTATCTGTAAATGCCACTAGATTCTTGGTTTGTTCTATCACGACAGTCGAACCACTACAATTTAGTGAGACAATAAATCCAATAGCAGTCTCTCCTAATTGCAAATATTCTTTTCTCCATTACGTCATGTATTCAGATATTTTAAAAATGCCTTGTCTATACTTCATATTATCCTTGAGAAAAAGGACTGGGCCAAGGAAGCAACCACATTGTCTAAGTTAATGGCACATGCAGTTATGAGATAACTGTGAGGTCTAGAAAAATATGGCTTTATTACTGATTTTAAAAAAATAAAAAATTCAGTTATGTCATTTTCTAAGTGGAATAGCATATTTCAGAGAGTGCAGTTGTTTTACATACCTGCACTTCCTGGGTACTGAATGAATTTAGCCTTTAGCCTCACGCCCCTCTATGCACATAAGATGTGGAGATCTCTTACCTAATGCATATCCTATTGTGTGTTATTCCCACTTCCTCACTTGCCACTGGTGAATGAAAATGATGACTGAGCATATGTAAGTCTGCCCAACAGAATGATGCTCTATTCACAATTTACTTGAAGCATATAGCCAGGCTAGAGACCAGATTATAGTTCAGAGGAGTGCTCCCTAACTGCCTAACACATCTGTATAGGGCAGAGCAGAGTCCCTTAGATCAGTGCTCTCCTCCCTACCTTAAAGACGAGCAGAACACCTCAGCAGTGAAATACCATTGTCCCCCTGTCACACAGACTCTGGTAGGAGGGGGGAGAAAAAAAGTCCACTTAAATCAGTGGGAGTTCTGCTGTCAGCTTCACTGAAAGTAGGTGCAGGTCCAAACTGAATATCTTCTCTTTTTTTAGCAGCCAGAGAGAGGTGAGGAAAGGAGAAACTGGTACTTCCCATATCTGAGCAGATGGGGAGAGGAGTAAAAGAGAGGGAGAACGTCCCAAAGACAATATGAAAATGACCCATCCAAGTCCAGGACAACACTTTGGTGGGAAGCCACTTTAAACCCCTCTAGCAGCCACGATGGATGGTGGGAAGGTTTAGTGTGCTGGGCCTATCACCAGTCTGTTTTCCTTGGTGCCCTCTGGGAGTTCTTAATCTTAAATATCAGCTTCTAGTTAGTAGGTTTTGTCTCCTCTGGTTATGTGACCTTATGGATTCTGTCTGCTGACCAGTCTTGATTTTTGAGTTAAGACATGTTCTTTGGAGGTGAAAATGAAAAAGTGAAAAGAAAGCAAAACAAGAACAATGTTTTTCTTTCCAAACTTCTGGGAAAACATACTTGAGTTAAAAGTCTGGAGTAGATCATCTACCATTCTACAAATCAATAGGAAATTGAATATTAAAAGAATGAAGAGAGACTTTTATAGCTTGATTAAACCCTCCCTCCATTCTTGGATTACAACTTCATTTAAGATTTTTTCCCCCACCTCTTTTTGCAACTGTGACTTTACTTTTGGAAAATCAATATAAGATTTCTTTCAATTTCGCACGGGGAGCCAGCTGAAAAAGCCATATACAAGCTCCAAACTCATTCCAGACACCACAGCCAAACCTTTCCTTCTGTCTCTCTTAATTCCCAACAAATCTTTGATGATATCTCAGAGTCCACTTTGAGGTCTCAGCTTGTCTGGTAGTCTCTTAAGGCCAGGTGCTGTCATCAGATCTTATATACTTCAGGTCTTCTCCAGTGTCTGAGAAGCACAATGCATTCTGGAGCACCTCAAAACTCCACAGAGCACACAAGATCTTTAAACAGCAGCTCCCAGCAGGAATTACCAGACCTGATTAGATTTGTAAATGGATTTTATGAAATTATATCGAAGGGCCATTGGAGTTCAGGGAATGAGAAGTTTGACTGGCTGCTGGAGGAGAAGAGAAAAACACAAGAATGACCACATTCTGATTAGGGAGGGAAGCAAAGGTTGTCAGAGACACTGTTGTACTTAAAGAGAGAAAAGGAAGCAGGGCCATGGGTCAGGTCAAGGAGATGGGGGTAGAAGAGAAAGCTATGACTGAGTAGAAGGAAAGGCTCTATGGAATATGGGAAAAAATGGGGAGCGATAGGAAGAAGCTATACAATAGGAAGGAGCTCAAATAAACTGAATAAAAAGTCAAACATTTTATCTGAAAGGAACCTTCCAACAACCAATGAGTTTTGCCCATTACTGTATCTAATGCATCACTGTGATACAGCTAGATTTAATTAATTAACGTTTTGCAGGGCGGAGGCACAGACTGTCTTTTGGAAAATACTTTTCAATTCAGTTGCCCTTGCTCTGGCCAATAAATTATGTGGCTTTTTTATGATTATTTTTTATTGACTTTAACTGGAGCATGCTGCTTACCAGTAAGGATTCTCCAAGCTCTCACTATGCAGAGGCTCACAGATCATCCAAAAGTTTAGCTATAAAAAATTTTTCTATTAATTTTTTTCAAAGGACACTAAATGCAACATTTATAGAAAAAATGTCTCTTCTTATTAAAGTAGGGTATATACAGTATTAGTAGGTTTGTTATGGAACTCACTCATTCCAGGCTCAGTCAGATAGCTGTAGCGCTTACGTAAAGCAAGAGAGACAAAGCTTTGACGCCGGTCTGTTTTCTCCGTCTGCAACAAAACACATTTCCACTTGGTACCAGTCAAACATTGAGAACAGCTTGATTATGATATCTCAGTATAGTGGGCTAGATCATACTCGGACTACACACCCACACAAGGGAATAAGAATCCACTCTTACAGCTTGACGAGGGTGCACAGGAGGAAGCAGGGCTACATGGTTGCATTTCCCCCTATAAAGCAGGTGGTAGGCAATGGGCAAAGCCTTGGCTCCATTCCTGCTTTCTGGCCAGTGCAGCTGACATTTTTAGGGAGAGGGGTAATAATTAGCTGGTAATATAAACCAGCAGTAAATTACTAATCCTCTGGAGGAGGCAGGAAAGCAGGGCAGGAACTGTAACTCAGAGGGATGTGTCACCTCCCAGATACACTTCTGAGGTGGTGCTGTGAACACAGTACATTTAGTTCAGGGCATTGTCTACAGTCACAGTCTAGCCCCATATTACCTAAATACTGCAAAATCCCATTATCTTTTAGTAATCTCTTCCATACTACTTAAAATGGCATGATTTATTTTTCTGTATTTTGGCTAGAAACAGAAGCATCAACATAAAAGACTACAGATACAGACATAAAACATTAATAAGAGTATAATTTAGGCTGATCAAATACCTCTCCCAACATTAATCTGTCTTGAAAACATATAAACCACACAATGTACGCTTGCTTTAAAGTGAGTACATTTAGGACAAAAAAGGCATGAAAGGGGATTTTTTTTAATATGCACAAAATGCAGAGATGTATATTAGAAAGCAGAATACAATTGCTAACTAGTAAGTTGCATCATAAGTTACTGTGTCTAATGGCATAGCAGTTACTGTGGTATTTTTGCAGCTCTATTTAATAATATTAAAAGTCATTCACAGAAACCAGTTCATTTGATTATGTCTCCAAAAATATAGTTTGTTTGGAAAGAAAACTATTGCGATACCTATAAAATAACTCACCAGGCAAAAGTCAAATGAAAACTAAATTACATGATTAGCTTTTTGATGTATTAACTCTTATTTGATTTTAGTCAACAGGTGGCTAATGCTATTTACTAGCAGTCAGAAACAGAGGGCTACACACAAGGAACTCTTCTTCTGGTAAAATGGATATGTATCTGATGTTTCTGTACTAGGTGTTCTATTTCTAGTGTCTTAAGACTCACTGTATCCCTTAGTGCATAAAATAAGTTTCATCTCCTGACCTGAGACAACTTAATTAAGATTATTAAAGAGAGAGATTTTCTGTTAAAAACTGTGACAAGGTGTGGATTTTTATGCTGTGGAGATTTGGAGCTTATTTGAAAATAGATACATTAAAATACTTGGAAATGACTCCTGGTTATTTTGACTTCTTCTTCTTCTTTTTTTTTTTTTAATAGGGGTTATTTTCAGGAATAAAAATACAATAGGCCAATGTTTAAAGGGTATTCAGAAATACAGGTTAGGGAAAAACTGAATGTTTATTAACATAAGAGGCCTAATTCATCCCTGGTGTATGTAATGCCACTGACTTCAGCTACCTGAAGGATGAATTTAGCTTGTATGTTATAAATTACAGAATTTACATTCTAAGCATAAAGTGAGCTGAAGTTCAGAATATTAGCATATACTGCGTTTAAATTTATAACATATGATCTTATTTCATCACATGCCTGCACTTTTATTTCTTGACAACAGAACATAGATGTGTAGTATATATTGTTAATATTCACTGCTATAATTAAAAGATACTGTAACACTTTTCTAGAACATATTTATCTTTCTGCACTAATTCTGAAGAAAATAAAAACAGAAGAGAGTGTTTATATTACCTCATCATCTTGATCTGACTCTGTTTCCTTTTGGTTCCAAGGTGCATTGCAGAGACAAGGAATATTATAATGGACAGCAGGGAAAAGAATATCAGGATATGAAAAGGACCAAGTTGGGAACACAAAATGCAAGCTGATTTATAAGCCAAAGCAAACCCAAAATGTCAACATAAAAGAAAAAAAATCTTACACCAAGTGCAAATCAACACGACATTACTAAATGCATAAAATCTATGAACTGTAAGCTGAAGCATGAGCTGTAAACAGAGGACCCAATCATTAAAATAATAGGAACTTGACACCACAGTAACAAGAGACTTTAAAGCTTTCTATATACAAAAAACTAATACAAGATAAATTTATAATAGCCTTAATCATATTACAAAGCATTCCTATTACTAGCATTTCACAGGGTTTCTTTATTACGAGCAAAAAAAGTTAAACTAAAAGTTAAACAAAACAAAACAAAGAGGGCTGGCAGAAATACCTTTTTGTGTGCTGGAAGAGTAATATTTAAGTTGCAAACAGCTGTTTGTGACAGTCCTTTTGTAGTCTTTGGTTCTTTCAAAAATGATAAACGACCACAAGGCTCTTGGCTGGTGTCTCTAATCTAGAAAAATGTATCATACAATAGTTTGACTTAATTCTTCGAAATATATGTTTTTGCATCACACAAAGAACATGTGAGAAGTCAAAGTCCCTGAGGGGACCTCTTCGCTCAAAAGGAGTGTTGAGTGTGGCTCCCATTGCAGACCATCAGAATTAGTTTGGACAGCTAGAGAAAGCTGTTGCAGAGTAACAGGTGGTGTTCCCTTCCATAAGAAGCTATCTAGTAACCACACCAATTGAAGACTAAAGGAACTCAGCCTTGGTCTACACTAGAGGGGGGGTCGACCTACGATACGCAACTTCAGCTACGTGAATAGCGTAGCTGAAGTCGGCGTATCGTAGATCGACTTACTTGGCCATGAGGACGGCGGCAAGTCGATCGCTGCCACTCCCCCGTCGACTCCGCTTCTGCCTGTCACCGAGGTGGATTTCCGGAGTCGACGGGGAGTGCGTTCGGGGATCGATTTATTGCGTCTAGACGAGACGCGATAAATCGATCCCCGATAGATCGATCACTACCCGCCCGATCGGCGGGTAGCAAAGACGTGCCCTCAGCCAGAACCCAACTTGCAGCATTTCATGGGGAAGAAAGTTGTAACTACAACTAGACTATTGGGCCAGCTTCGGGTTTTTGCTCCACTGCAAACAAGTTTCCAAAATTGTTTCCAGTACCAGTGCAAGGCACCATGCTGAGTTGCATCACTCCAGGAGAAATACTCCTGTAGGTAAGTTGGATTGAGTTTTCAACCCACCTGCATTTCTCTCTGCCCAGTTTTGTGTATGCAATGACTTGCACTCACAAAAGTGACCATGACTTTCATTTGCACCCACAAAATAGGTGATTACATATGCATAATATGTGTGTGCACTCAGTTTTTGGAAGCCTGTCAACTGCACATGTAAAAACAAGAGGCTACGGCTGAAAATCTGGATCATGTATTATCTCACTCCTGTAATTTGGGTAGATGATCTACCCCATGAAATAATGTACCTTGCATCTAGAAGGCATAAGAGAAGAGGTCTAGTCTGAGGCATGGTTCTGGCAAAGGACTGTGAATCAGAATAGCATGTATTCTGATCCCAGCTCTGACAGTGACTCCTTCTATGGTTTCATGCAAATCATTTATAAACTCTGTTCCAAATTGCCTACCTGATAAATTATAATACTTACTTACTTCTCAGGGGCAGACTATTCATATTAGACAGAACCAATATTACTACACGAGGAAAACATTTTCTCAACTAAGAATTCTGTGGGGTTTATTTTTTACCTTAATAGAGAATGGCAGTCTATTTTCCTTGAAAGCATAAAAATTAAAAACAAGCTGTTGTCCCCCTTTTGTCAAAGGGGCCAGATTTCCATAGCAATCAACATAAATGGGTTTTCCTTCCAGAACCTATCAAAGCAACAAGACAGAAATTGAAAGTGAGTAAAATCTATTTTAATGGTACATGCACAAACATATACCATTTCTTCCAACATCATAACTCCTCATTTAGCTAGGAATGCATCGACTTAACACATGTTCAACAGTGATCTAATTCAACAGTACTGTGGTACGTATAATATAACATTATAAATGTGGCTGATTAATTGAAACTATTTTTGAAAACATTCTAATTGCTAAAGTTACTTTTTAAAATTATAGCTCCAATTCCATAGATACAGATATCTTTATAATTAGCTACAGCATAGGATTCTCTGAGGGGAAAGTATATATTACACGATTTTTTCACAAGAAACACCCTTTGTCTCAAAAATTCCAAACAAACCAGCCAGAATAACTCAACTGTATGCTGGAGATCTCTATGTGGACGAGGGAGGAATTCTAACCCAGGAAACAGGAGTGCAGCTGCCATAGGAACTGGGGGGGGGGGGGGAAGCGGGGAGCGTGCTGCAGCACCCCCTGATTTGAAGTGGTTTCCATTATATACAGTGTTTACAGTTTAGTTCAATGGCTCTCAGCACCGCTGCTATAAAAACTGTTCCAGCTACAGCAGCTACTCCAGAGTCCTTTGCGTTACCCCCCACTCCCAATAGGCAGAAGGACTGGAGGACCCATGTAAAGATGGTTTCTCAAGTCCTGCCCCTTTATCCTGCTTAGCACACTTCCAAAGACTTTCTTCACACAGCCTCACTGTCAGAGGTGAAAATAGGCCGGTACGGTACAGCATACCGGCAAGAGCCGGTACACAGCCGACCATACTGGAAGGGGGCAGCTTCCCCAGGCGGGCAATTTAAAAGGGCCTTGGGCTCCCTTTAAATCACTGCCAGAGCCCCGTGACTCCCAGCCGCCGTCGCAGCTACAGCTACCATGGGGCTCTGGTGGTGATTTAAAGGTCCCGGGTCTCCCGACCCTTTACATCACTGTCAGAGTCCCGGGATAGCAGCAGCAGCCGGGAGCCCCAGGCCCTTTAAATCACTGCCAGAGCCCTGCTGCCGGAGCCCCATGATAGCAGAAGCTGTGGCGGCGGCCGGGAGCCCCAAGCCCTTTAAATCGCCGCTGGAGCCCCAGGGCTCCCGGCCGCCACTGCAGCTACCGCTACCATGGGGCTCTAGTGGTGATTTAAAGGGCCCGGGGCTCCCGGCCGCTGCTACTGCAGCCAGAACCCCGGGACCTTTAAATCACCGCCGATTTAAAGAGCCCGGGGATTTAAAGGCCCCGCCCCTTCCACCTGAGGGACACCCGCCCTCCCCACCCCCGCAGGAGCCCGTCTCTGCGTACCAGTAAGTCCCTTAAGTTACTTTCACCCCTGCTCACTGTGAGCCTTCATGTAGCTGTCTTATAGTGGTTGTGGACCTCTTTTGTGCTATCCTGGCACCCTGCCTGCTCTTGTAGAGTGGAACCAGAGCATAGACTCTACAACCCTGGAGGAAGGGAATGATCTGAGCTGCTGTTAATATGAAATATACCTCGATATCTTTACTTCTTGCAACTTCTTCAAAATTCTCTTGTTGCTCCAAAGTTTTGTCCACTTTATCATCAGTCATGCAGAAGCAACGCAAATTAGATTCCACGGGGTCATTCATTTTGGCAAATATCACAAACTTGGCCATATAAGGAACACATATTAATTCCCTATAAAGTTGTGTGGCGAGGCCGACAGTTTCTAGTACCTGATGGCAGTCTGCAAGCCAAAATCTGAAAGAGAAAAGACAACAGGAGTTTGTTTCACAAACACTGGCCAAAACTTTATAAAGAAACTCTGTTGCATCAGCAAAGAACAACTGTGGTCTCTGCTAACGGTGATGGGGCAGAAAGGAGATTACTTTTCAGGGGAGGCAAAGAGAAATCCTTGTGTTCATTGGCTTCCATGATTCCCCAGCCATTTTGGATGAATGCAGTTTCTGCAAATTTCCCATTGGCAAAGGCAGAGCTTTCCTTACAGTGCTTTAGATGAGTGAAAGTGAGGTTGTCTGGGCTGGTGAAATCTGCATCTTTGGGTGACCCTTTGTTGGTGTCTCCTATAACTGCTCAGTCTGAGTAACTTTCAGGCCAAACCTGGGTAGATGGTGTGATTTTTGTGGCTAAGTGCTGTGACGTTATACCCCATAATGCTTTATGGAAATATTCTTATAAAAGTAAATATGACATAACTGGAAAATGTTTTATGCTAGATAGGCCATGTAACACATCTCTGCAAAGGTTATGATCTACTGAATATTCATCCTATTTGTATGTAGGTATCATTTTTATACTGGAAGTTATGAATATTGGGTGTGTACTGGCTTGATTTTAAGTAGCCGTAGTAAGGCATTTGGTCAGCTTCTTTAGAAAGGAATTTGCAAGTTAAGTGCCCAATCAAGAAACACTTAACAGACAATGGATCTTGGAAGACTCCAATCCACATAAGAAGTCTACCTGAGGACATTCAAGGTAGCATGTGAACAATGGCTGCTGCCTGTGAGTTCTGAGTCATGCATGGACATGTGACTTGCCCATGTGACTCCAAAACTCCATTTTGTAGCTGGATTCTACACAGGGGGAGGGAGGCGTGTCCACCGACAAGAGGAAGTCTATTTAAGCCCCTGGAAACCCCTCTCTTTGGTCTTCAGCTGGCTCAAGAGATAGCCTCTCCACCTGCAAAGGATACCTAAAAGAAACTGGAACAAAGGACGGTAACCACGGGGTATTCACACGAGTGATTGCTGGACCCAGACTAGAAGGAGGCTAGTCTGCAAAAAAGGCTTATTGGAACATCTCTGAGGGTGTGGTTTTATCTATATTCAGTTTTCTTACTGTATTAGGCATAGGCTTGCGTGTTCATTTTATTTTGCTTGGTAATTCACTTTATTCTGTCTGTTATTACTTGGAACCACTTAAATCCTACTTTCCGTATTTAATAAAATCACTTTTTACTTATTAATTAACCCAGAGTATGTATTAATACCTGCGGGGGGAGGGGGGAAACAGCTGTGCATATCTCTCTATCAGTGTTATAGAGGGCGAACAATTTATGAGTTTATCCTGTATAAGCTTTATACAGGGTAAAATGGATTTATTTGGGGGTTGGACCCCATTGGGAGTTGGGCATCTGAGTGTTGGAGACAGGAACACTTCTTAAGCTGTTTTCAGTTAAGCCTGCAGCTGTTGGGGGACATGGTTCAGACCTGGGTCTGGATTTGCAGCAGACTAGCGGGTCTGGCTCAAACCAGGCAGGGCACTGAAGTCCCAAGCTGCCAGGGGAAACAGGCTCAAGGGTAGTCTCAGCACATCAGATGGCAGTTCCCAAGGCGTTTTCTGTGATCCAACCCGTCACAGTGGGGTAGTCGAGCAGGGTCTGTGCACAGCTGATTGTTTTGAGATACTGGTAGTGATTTTAAGTGAGTTTTGGGTGTGGTGGCTGGAGAACAGACAAAGTGGTTATTGGTTTATTATTTTCTGTTTGCTTATTTCAGGTAAGGGATATAGGGACGGAAAAGTAAGCAAAATAAGTAAGAGTGAAGATCAAAGAAGCATTGTACTTCTGTGAGGTTCACCAGTACCCATATCTAATCTTCATTAAAATAAACTATCAGCTGCACTCAGAGTGAGATGGGAGGCCATATTGAATAATGTACAGCCAAATCCATGGTCTACAGTATAGAAAACTCATGGTACATAAATTCATATGCAAGAAAGGAGGCCTTGCTACAGGACAGATATATTGTCTCCTTCTCTGATTAAGTTTAGGAGCATGGTGACAATTAGTACCTCCACAAGTTAGGGACTTTAGGGGGGCAGAGGAAGGCATTCTTCCACAGTATAAAAGAGCTTGTTATGTATGTAATGATCCCTCAAACCAAACAATTTTATATAAACTTGGTTTGCTGTCTTTGGTTTGTATTTCCTGTTTGCTGGCCATCCAAAGATTGAGTGCAGCTCAGTGGTTCAGGAACATGTGAACCACTGTCACGTAAATGTTCAAAACCAGCACAAAGAAAGAGGAATTTTTTTTCCTTTCCTGACAGATACACTCAGATGGTTTGTGTGGGAAATCACCCAGGGTATAGTTCATGCTATTCCAGAGAGCAAGAAAGGCTGTGCAGAAATATTATTTAGTATAACAAGTGTGGCAGCAAGTGCTTAGCTATAGTAAGGATGCATAACAGTTTCCAGTTCTCCTGAGTTCAGTTGCTTGTAACTTTCAAAACCATTCACATTTTGGCCAAAGTTTTCCAGGCTTGGTTTCTGGGTGTAGCTAAACATAGCAGTATAATGAGAAATGTACTAAAGGTATGAAGGAGTGTTTGTGAGAGCAGCTATGTACTTCGTAAATATTATACAAAAAGCCTGTATGGTATTGTATTGTAATTGTAGAGAAACAGTATGTGAAAACTGTCATTAAACACTGTTTTGTAATGCATATAAGGAGCAGAGCTAAGGTTTCATGTGCAGTCTGAAATTCCATGACATTTCTTAAATATGGAATGCTTAGCTGTGCAACATTAATGTCCTATCAAAACAGCTTTTCTTTTTTGAAGAATTATGTACATAACTCCAACAGTTTGCTAAGCCTGTGAACTACCAATAAAAGACAGTCATAGTAAGCTATTTTTTCTATTAAAAATAGTACAGCAAGTTATTGGGCCAAATCATCAGCTGGTATAAATCAATACTGTCAATAGATACTCCAGTTTTCACCAGCTAAGGATCTGACCTATTATTTCTTTATAAACCTTATTTAAGAATCATGGAAAGCTGTGGAAAAAAACCCTATTTTTCCTATGTAAGGAAACAAATAATTGGGGCTGTTTGGTATTTTGCATTCCCATACCTGGCTGAAACGTTGGTCGTGAAAGAAACACAGTCATTTATAAACGTCAATGGAGTGGTTCCTGTGATATCCTCCCACTGAGCAGGTGAAGTCCCTCCTATGAAAATAAATCACATGTAAATCATGCACAATTTTATTTTAAAAACCAAACATGTACAATGACTCTTCAAGCTTTTTTTTAAACGGATTGCAAAAGAACATTTCCACACTGAGTTCTTTTGCTTCGCATGTAAACAGAGGAGTCTAGTTACTATTGCTCTCATACATCTGAATAGTGATATAATACATACACATCTGAAACTGATTCTAATGTAGCAAGATACATATTCTGGGTAACATCCTGGCCCAACTGAACTCAGTGGCTAGACTCTCACTGCAATCAATAGGCTCAGGACTGCATCCATATTGGATTTTTATCTATAGGTATGCAGTTGTCAATGGAAAGATGCTTCATATTGAACACTTAATAAAATGTCATAAAATATTTGTTGCTGTAAAGTTTCCTCTACCATGGACAATGACACTAGGCCAAAGTCAAGGCCCACTGACTCAATGGCAGTTTTTCCAATGACTTCCATGAGCTTTGCATCAGGCACTTGAGTACTACTTTTAATCCTACTGGTTCCAATACTTGGAACTATCAATGGCTTTCCTCACTGGAAAGCTACATTCGAAATGCATAACAAATGAATGTGGATGCATTATTGTTATAGTAACCTTTGCAAAGAGTAGATTCTTGCCTAACCTGTAATGCTACATAAAAGTCGAAGGCTAGGTGTGGTGTCTCCTTTGTATCCATTCGTCACACCTTCTCCTGAAGGGGGTGGCACAGGAATTGTCATTGTTATAGGTTTATGAAATTTTCTTCTTCTTGGTTCCACAGTGACAATGGGGCTGAAAGTTGCTTTGTTTCCGAGGATTTTTTTGACAATCTCATCTGGAACTGGTTGAGCCTGTCAACATAGAGAAGAAATTTCATATCTTGAGATAAAAATCTATGTTAGCCAAGCAGAATCCTTCCAAAATGAGAACTCAACTATTTTTATTTTCGGTTTGTCCTGTTTTACTTCTTCCTTGGCCGGGCTCTATCTACACAGTGATCATTAATGCACCAAATTACAGTGAGAAAAGCAACACAATCTTGCATCACTTCTGTTCACTTCTAATGTTCAAACTAAAGAGTAGCAGAAATCTCATAAGAAATCTGTTTTTATTCAATTTTAAGTCTAATTTCTAGAATAAAGAAGTTTGGATAAGTTTTGAATCAGACATTTTGGATGCTTTCATGAATCAAATTGTTTCATTACTTTTCCTGAAAGTTTCTCACTAGACAACAGGGCACTGATTTGTCACCTGTTCCATTATCCAACTGCACTGTATGGTGATCTGCAAAGATGATGGTTAAAATGTTTCACCAGCACAAGTTCCGAGCAAAGAAATCTAAAACTAAACTCCTATTTAATGAACCCACCAAATCAACTGGACAAATAATTTAATAATTTTATTGTGAAAAATGTCAGAAACCAGCAAGAAGGAAGGTTTCTCTAGATTCTGTGCTGCACTTTTAAGGAAGCTTTAAACCACCTCTGCACCTCCTGGATTCTGCTTGAAAGTGATATGAACGGCCCTGGCTTAATACAGAAAAGCAGATGGTGGCTGCTCTACAGCAGACTCCCCACAGATGCATATGGGATGCTCTGCAGCCCAGAGTAGGTATAGTGTTAAGCACTACAGCCACTCCCATTCCCAAGCATAGCCCTGTTCTATAGGGGACAGCATAGTGCTATGTATACTAGCCATAGGCTTATCTGCCACAGGAATTCTCTCTGGGCCCACTGCAGCTTCCTTACAGCTTAGATGCATAGTTCCTGGCTGGGGTGGAGAGTTGGTGCTACAAGGATTTAGATTAATAGCTTCCAAGGCCAGAAGGGACCATTGTGACCATTTAGACTTCCTGTATAACACAGGCCATAGATCTGACGCAAAATAATTCCTAGAGCAGATCTTTTAGAAAAACATCTACTCTTGATTTTAAAATTGTCAGTGATAGAGAATCCACCACAATCCTTGGAAAACTGTTCCAATAGTTAATTATGCTCAATGTTAAAAAATTACACCTTATTTCCAGTTTGAATTTGTCTTTCTCTGTTAGACTGAAAAGCCCATGATCAAATATTGGTTCCCCACGTAGATGCTTATAGACCATGATCAAGTCACTCCTTAACCTTCTCTTTGTTCAACTAAATAGATTGATCTCCTTGAGTCTATCACTATAAGGCATGTTTTCTAATCCTTTACTCATTCTTGTGGCTCTTCTCCGAATGCTCTTCAATTTATCATCCTTCTTGAATTGTGGGCACCAGAACTGGACACAGTATTTCAGGAGCGGTCACACCAATGTCAAATATAGAGGTAAAATAACCTCTCTACTCTTACTTGAGATTTCCCTTTATGTATCCAAAGATCACATTAGTTCTGTTGGCCACAGCATTGCACTGGAAGCTCATATTCAGTGAATATTCACCAATACCTCCTAATCTTTTTCAGAGTCATTGCTTTCAGAATAGAGTTCCTCATCGTGTAAATATGGCCTACAGTCTTTGTTCCTAGATGTATACATGTACATGTATCTGTATTAACACACAAAAGGGTAGGAAGGACGGATACTGGTGCTACTGGCATGGCTGGTGCTATGAAGATAAAGAACATGGGAGCCACTTCCTCTGCTGCAGTGCTGAGCACTGTGTAGGTGGTGGAGCAGCTCCCAGACTAGGTGGTGAGATAGAAGCAGGGCATCCCCAGCCCCAGTAGGAGGTGGGGTGCAGGAGCCCTGTGTGTGGGGTACAGGAGCCTTGTTTCCTACTCACCACAGGCTTTACCAGCTCTCAGTCAGTGGTGTCACCTACTAGACATATCCTTGAGACTCATTTTTGAGTTGCACCCCACAGATTAAGAATTGCAGCTCTAGATTTTGCATATTAAAATGACCATTGCAGGTGTGGTTTATTACCTGGAGGCCCACTCGAATTCTTTTGGTTAGAGCACCCTCTGGAAAGGATGCTTGGACATGAGGCACAGTTGTACTGCTCAAAACACCTCCCTCAGGACCAATTTGGTTACTTTCCTGCTTAATTCGTGAAACCACTGCAAAGTACTGAGGAAAATCTTTCGTGATGATTCTACAGATACGCTTCTTCTCTAGTTCCTCAGCACTATCCAGCTCTGTGGGGAAAAATACATTAAAATTATTCACATATAATCTATCTGCAAATACTGTACATATATATTTATGAGTACACAGCTTTATTCTGTATTTTGGAAAAGCTGAATTCCACACCAGACTCAAAAGTCCAAGAAGGCTTTTTTAAATACAACAAACAGGTTTTGATTGTTTTATTTTTAACATTTGTGTGAATTTGATGTTCCTGACAATGAGATCATCAAACTCTTTTTCACTTGTCACTCAGGTGAGGGAATGCTCAGGGTCTTTCCGGCCAGGCCATCAAAATGCGTCCCCTTGCCCTGGCAGCATAGGTGTGCCCCAACATCAAAAATGCAAAAAGTCATGGTCAGTCCTCAACACTGGCCTAATTTCCAATTGTCTAACTTCCAATTCCTGCCCACACAGCTCTAGAGAGTGACTAGCTATGTAATCTGAGACAGTAACCACCTGGGATAGTCTCACAGTTGTCATAGCAGCCAATACATTCTGAGCTGATTCTAACACTTGTTATCCACATAGGCATTGAAGTCACTCTGAATTGATTGCCTGTCTCAGGCCTTGTCTACACTAAAGGGAAAAGTTGATCTAAGCTACGCAATTTGAGTTACATGAATAGCGTAGAAGCGACAAAGAGTCCTGTGGCACCTTATAGACTAATAGTGCCACAGGACTCTTTGTCGCTTCTACAGATCCAGACTAACAGGTCTACCCCTCTGATACATGAATAGCGTAACTCAAATCAATGTAGCTTAGATCTACGTATGCACTATGCGATGTCAATGGAGGATGCTCTCCCTTCGACTTCCCTTACTCTTCTCGATCCAGTGAAGTACAGAAGTCGAGGGGAGAGTGATCAGCGGTCGATTTAGCAGGTCTTCACTAGACCCGCTAAATCGACTGCCGATGCATCGATCGCCGCAGTGTTGATCCTCCGTTAAGTGTAGACAAGCCCTTAGTGCCTCCAGTGATGAGAAACTTTATCAGCTCATGCAGAGACTTTTTAGTGCTATGGGTCACTGCTACTTGGTTTGTCACAGTACTTGGTCCTGCTAGTGAAGGCAGGGGACTGGACTCGATGACCTTTCAAGGTCCTTCCAGTTCTATGAGATAGGCATATCTCCATATATTTAAAACTAGACCCAACTTAACCCAAATCCAACACACACACATTTTAACATAATGTGGGGAGGAGGAGGAAAAGGAGAAGGGTTCCTTCATTGGCCATCTAACAAATGAGTAGTAAACTTATGAACTTAGAAATAAGTGCAACTTAAATCACATTGTCAATAGTATACATATATGCTGCAAGCTGCATGTATCTGGGCACTCTCTGGCCAGGCTCCCAACATGCTCTTATTCTGGAAGAGAATCAGTAGAATCACTTACTGGTCACTTTGATCAATTTTAAGGCTGCTTCGTATTGCTGGAGTAGTACAAAGCAGCCTCATCGGGAAAAGGATTTGGCCTATAATACCTATCATGTGTGCTGGTGAAATCCCCGTGGTAAATTGCAGAGTCATGTGATAAATTGTATTTATCAGGCAACTTTTACCATGTTACCTGCACTCTGCTCACTAATCAATCAGAACAGTTATCACATTTCAAAAGAAAAACAAGTTACCATACACAGTATTTCTAGCCTTTCCCCAAAATGTAGAATTTCCACCAAAAATTGCTTTGGGCTTAGTGGCAGGACAGAAATTATTCAGTCCTGAACCAATGGCAGGTTTAAGGTGCAATAAGAGCTTTACACCACGGGTAGGGGGCTTTTATAGGGTAGTTTGTAAGGAGATATGTTCCTTTTTTGTACCTGTAAGAGTGACTATAATTCCAAAATAATTAAAATCTAAATGCTAAAGATGATGTTTTTCCTTTTCAAAGATTGTGTGATAATCTGGATAAACTGCACTTTGCATTGCTTTAGAGCAGGGGTCTCAAACACGCGGCCCGCGGGGTTATTTTCTGTGGCCCGCGAGCTCCCCACGGCCCCCCCGCATCCCCCTCCAGCGTTTACATACAGTGGCTCCGACCCAACACGCACTGGGGGCAGGGCAGGCTCCTGCCTGGCCGCCCTGCCCCTGCGCCGCTCCAGCAAGCTCCTGGAACCTGTGGAAGGAGGGGCACAGGGGTCTGTGTCACTGTTGCATCCAGGCACTGCCCCCAGAAGCTCCCATTGGCTGGGAACAGGGAACCCCGGCCAATGGGAGCTGCTGGGGGTGGTGCCTGGACGCAACAGTGATGACACAGACCCCAGTGCCCCTCCTCCCCCAGGTTCCAGGAGCTTGCCAGAGCAGTGCGGGAGCAGGGCAGTGCAGGGCAGGCAGGCAGGCAGAGAACCTGCCCCCAGTGCATGCCGGGCCAGAGTCCGCACCCCGACCCCCTGCCCTGAGCCCCCAGCCTCACCCCGCACCCCTCCTGCACCCCGACCCCCTGCCCTGAACCCCCTACCACACCCTATACCCCTCTTGCACCCTGAGCCCCCTGCTGCACCCCGCACCCCTTGTGCACCCTGACCCCCGCCGCACCCCTCCTGCACCCTGACCCCCTGCCCTGAGACCCTGCTGCACCCCACACCTCTCCTGCACCCTGACCCCCTGCCCTGAGACCCGTGCCGCACCCCTCCTGCACCCTGACCCCCTGCCCTGAGACCCTGCTGCACCCCATACCCCTCCTGCACCCTGAGACCCGTGCTGCACCCCTCCTGCACCCTGACCCCCTGCCCTGAGACCCTGCTGCACCCCACACCCCTCCTGCACCCCGACCCCCTGCCCTGAGCCCCCTGCCGCACCTTGAACCCTGACCCCCTGCCGCACCCTACACCCCGACCCCCCTGCCGTACCCTGTACCCTCACCCCTCCTGCACCCCACACCCCAACTCCCTGCCCTGAGCCTCCACCACACCCCACACCCCTCCTGCACCCCCTGGGGGCAGGGAGGGGGCAGAGTTGGGGTGGGGATTTCGGGGAAGGGGTGGGGCCTCATGGAAGGGGTGGAGTGCGGGCGTGGCCGAGGGCAGCAGGAGGGGGGGAGGAGTCAGTAATGCGGCCCTCAGGCCAATGTACTAATCCTCATGTGGCCCTTGTGGTCATTTGAGTTTGAGACCCCTGCTCTAGAGTATGCCAGGCTAACAGGCAAGGATATCTTTTGTTGTCACCATGCCAGCTTCCATTAATGCTGACTCAGAGATGATATCTGGAGTCCTCTAATGAAACAAGCTTTCTGCTTGCAGCTTCTGGGAGTAATGGCTTGAGTAGGGTGGAGGGACAATCCGGGCCCTCAAGTTCACAATTGGCAGTTTGTTCTCACTGTTAATCATACACACTCTCCCATAAGGGAAACTTTTCATTCTGAGAATTTAAGCTCAGTGCTAAATACTGGACCAAGAGAGAAGAAGAATTTAATTATGCTGAAGTAGAAAAGTTGGTTTTCTGCAAGTGTATTTTAAAATCCTTTGAGGTTTCAGGAATTCCTGCCTCCAGGCATCAGAAGATTTGAAAACTGGTATAGCAGAGTGGCAAAGAAACCCTGCAGAGGAGCTAAAGCATGAGTGGGCAGGATTATGCTTTGGATAATACATTGGAAGCCTGTCCCGGATGCTGCTTCTGGCACACACAAAAAAAGCGGGGGGGCGGGGAGCAACCGTAAGCCACCTCTGACTCCCATAAACCAAACACATAAAAATGTAGCTCTGGCAAAAGAGATATAATGAAATAGGGAAAATTAGTCCTCGGAGAGGTCACATTTCCTAAACACACCTTGATCATGAATTTTGTATGTTACAATCACCATCACATTAGTGCTGCACATCTCAAAACACTTTACTAAAAGAGAGTATTATCTCCATTTTACAAAAGAGAAGGGAAGCGAAGCATAGAGAGGTTAAGCAATTGTCCTTTGGTCACACAGCAAGTCAGTGGTAGAACTGGGAACAGAATCCAGGGACACTTGACTCCCAAACTTTTCCATTAATCACTACACCCAAGTATCTTTTATTGCTCTCAATCTTCCTTAAGATACAGATGTGAGTAAATCTGTGTACCTATTTATGTGAAAACTTTCTAAATATACAGCACATACCTATTGCAGTTATCTGTCTGACTTGCTCTGGGAAAAGCAGATAAGAACAAATAATGTTGCCTCAGAGATACATTTTGACACATCCACTTTAAGTATTCTCCATTTGATCTTTGAATCATAAGCCTGGTCTAAACACAGGTGACCTGTTTCCATCATTTCTCCACTGGCAAACTGCTTTGCCTTTACCACATCTGCTTTTCTACACAGAAAGGTTCTAGGGTAGGCCATTGGCACTGAAAATTAGGTCAACCTCTCTTTCCTCATGACGGTCATTATTAGGTTATGCTAAGGACAGAGCCTATAAAGCAATTTTTTTCAGAGCAGTCTCTTATCGCTCTTCTCTCATTGTGACATGGCAGCATTGCACTTGTCCAGCAGAGTGCTCTATCTAGTAATGCACTTTTCTCTGTGATCAGTGTTTGTCCCCCTGCTATACTATATGCATGGAGTGGCAGGAATTGGGGATCAGCACTGGCCAAAGTGGAACTGAGAAAGCATTAGTAGTGTTCCTACAGTATTAGAAGGGGTACTAACAGCGCAAGCCTTCTGGGCCCCAAGCTCTGTGAGGGAAGGATCAGTCAAACTGTTGTCACTCCTGCTGCAGAGGGGACTGGGGAGTTTCTTCCCTGTCTGGTCTCAGTGCAAGTGAAGGAGATAGGCGCAGCCTACAAAGCATGCTTGGAATGCGAGGCCCCAAGCAAGAGCTTGCTTTCACTGTGCTAAGGGGGCAACCCTGAGTACATTTAGTACTCAGGGCTGTCCCCTTAGCACCTTAATGGGGTTTGTACTGCAATTGGAAAAGCAAATACCCTTTCATAAATTGTACAGCTTTCAGGTTTTGCATCTCTATTTGTCCAATATAGAGTACCAGCAAACGTGTAGGTTATCCCATCATGGTGGAAATACAGGGGACTCAAAGATGAGAAAATACTGACCACCCCTCCCAATTTCAATCATGTACACATTGTGACCCATTCAAAGTGATACAAGTAATGGGGAAATGTCATCTTGAAAATCAACAGAGTTTGTTATGGTTTTGTTGTTTATACACAATGTCTTTCATTATCATGCACAACATAGATATCTCTATGTACAAAAACTGTATTATATTTAGATGCTTTAATTTGATTTCCAGGAAACAATGGAAAAATCACTGCAACATGAGCTGTGGTGGTATTTTAAACCTCAGGTAAGGAACTGGGTTCACATTGGTTTGATCAGTAGTTTCATAGACCTACATATGAAACACAAACAAAACAAACAAAAACCCTCAGGAATAAACCAGCCTCCCTTTTCAAAGTATAATTTAAATTTGCAATTACATTGTAGGCACAAGTATCAGCATTTGTGTGCTCATTATCTGATGTGCAAGTGCACGTCAGTTCATTAGCTACCCAAACGAGACTAGTTGTACCCACAATTTGTTTACAGACACAAAAATTTTGTAAGTACAACAAATATCGGTACAAATTGCACCTGCAAAAAATAGCCCATCTGAAAAAATTTGCTACCACAACTAACTTAAGCAGAGAAATTAAGAGAAAGTAACACTTGTGGCACAAAGGTGAAATTTGACCCATTTCCATTAAGTTTCTTTGACCAGCCACAAAACCAAAGGCGATATACTGATTATTATTCAAGGATATGTTTAATACCTCCAAGTATTATCTACTGGTTCTAAATTATTTTGAGCCTGATAGCTAAGTTCCCCAGTAGATGGTGCTATTTTTAGTAAATAATTGAGCACATTTCCATTCACAGCATTAGCAATGGCGAGATAATGATGGAAGATTTCTATCAATCCTGACTAGGGTAACAGCAAAAAGATAAATAGACCGTAGCTTTGAAAAGACAGTATATTATGGAGTTAGGTATATAATATGACTTTTCAGTCTTTATTACACAGGTCGGAAGGAACAAGTGAATGCGGGGGAGGGGGGGGGGGAGGGAAGACACACTCTCCAGTTACATGATTAACAGAATCATGAACAATTCCAGAGTATCTGTCTTTTCAGATGGTTGCAAAACTTCTTTGTAAAGATGATACGGACCTATAATTCTGACAGATCACTTCACTGACGCCAATTTCTTTATCATTTATTTTCTATTTTGATTAGACATGGGCTCTAGCCTCAGAGTTCACACCTGGATCCAAACATCCTCCAAGGGCAGGGGTGTTGAGATTCAAGGGTTTGTTTCAGACAGATCTCTAATTCGGAGGTGTGTTTTTGTTATTAACCAGTAAAATGTTAATATAAATGAAAACGTTCATAGCACTTTATGGAAGAGCTTTAATATCACAGATGAGGGATCATTTAACTGTAACAAACCCAGTGTTAACTTCTGAATGGAAAAGAATTAAGCTAGCATAAACAAAACAGCACCAACAAATCAAGGCTCTGGGGGAATGTCTTCAGTATTTTTTCCCCTCTATCTCAAAACTGAATGTCTTGATTTTTAAATTAAATGTAATTTTTGCTGTGCCTTGGGATTTGAGGTGGCAAACGAATCCTACTTTCCTACCTTCCTTTCCGACTCCAAAGGAATAACACTGCATTCATTGTATGCTCTGTAATGCCATGCATATGTGTGTTACCCTCTAGTGGCTGGATCCCAGAAAGGGAAAGAGTACTGCAATCACTAACAGCTAAGAAAGATTTTTCCTTGGTTCTAACTGTAGGAGCTTATGTTTTTCAAACTAAGGAATTAGGGCTATAGTCCCAGATCCCCATAGAGCAGGGGTCTCAAACACGCGGCCCACGGAGTAATTTCCTGCGGCCCGACATAGCTCCCCTCACCCGCCTCCCCGCTCCTTCGCTTACCTCCCAGCGCTGTTTGGTGGCCCTTAGGACTTTCCAGGAGGGAGGGGGGAGGAGCGGGAATGTGGCGTGCTCAGGGGGGAGGCGGAGAAGAGGCAGGGCTAGGGCAGGGATCTGGGGAAAGGGTTGGAATAGGGGCAGGGAGGCGGCAGAGTTGGGGCAGGGACTTTGGGGAAGGGGTTGGAATGGGAGCAGGGAAGGGGTGGGAAGAGGTAGGGCAGCTGCGGGCCCTCATGGAAGGGGTGTAGTGGGGACGGGGCCAGAGGGAGAGGGGAAGGGCTTTTGTATCTTTGTATGAAATGGTGTCAGTGATGTGGCCCTCAGGCCAATGTCCTAGTCCTCATGTGGCCCTTGTGGTGATTTGAGTTTGAAATCCCTGCCATAGAGGGTTATATTTTACGCAGAAATTCTCTCTGTACTCTGCAACACATCAATTTGTAACATCATCCACTTTGAGGAGAATTTTTGTAAATACTATAGATGGTGCAATTTGGAGAATTATAGATGCATTTTGCACCCAATCTGACTTTTCTTGTACCCCTAACACTCCAAATGAAGTCAGTAGGAATGTGGGAAGAGCAAAGAATGCAGAATGAAGCTGCTGATCAATACATTTTCTCTGGACTTCCTACCTAACTATTAAGAACAGAGAAGCACAATGCAAAAGAGTACAACAGAGCTTCTGCTGCTAAATGGTGAATCATTATGTACCACATAACATCTCAGGTAGCGGGAGGGAGTTCTTGCACTGGGTGCTGCCTTCATTCAATCCCAGTGCAATTTGTACACATGCTGTATCGTGCTGGGACTGCATTAATTATTTTGTTGGCTTCACTGAGTTTAAGTACCTTGATATTATGAAGTATATTACATTTTTGGATTCCAAACCTATTGACACAGTATTTGCAGTGCCTTTGCCACAGTGCCTGATAAGTTCTGATACACTTATTTAAAAATAAACAGTCGCAGAAATTATCGGCATAATACACGGCTCTTTGCTGCTGTTCATTTTCAAATACTTTTGCACCCTGTGCGCTTTCAAAGCAGAAACTCATTTGGCTATTCCCCATCCCTGATGTCTAGGAAACCAGTCAACATACCCATCTCCCTTATATCCAAACATCCAGGAAACCAACCACCACACTGTCACATTTTTTTCCTTAATTTCTGCTTTCTTTTTTACTCAAGTTCACCTGCTCAACAAAGAAAAGCCTTTATTGAAGCATAGGCTTCATACATGTTACATTTGCTGCTGTCCTCTACAATCTGGTTATTTGGTACTAATGGCGTTAAGCTTTTCCCTAACTACAACTGCCCAAACAGACTGTGACTTTCTATAAAAAAAATTAAGCCAAAAATTATACACAGAATCATGGGATACTTTATGCATGTTCAGATATGAAAAACTGTAGCAGTGGAATACCAGCAAAAAATATATGAAAGATTTGATAATATGAAAAGTATAGTTAAAAACCTTAGTATGCCCCAGGAAATACTTGAAAACAATTTAAGAAGCTTCCTTCTATGGCAAAATTGAGATTACTGTTTAACATCCAAATATTAACCAATCTCTATCACAGTTAGAGATAATAACATTAGCAATGCCTGAAAGGGTCAACAAAAGTCATGCTTTTTGGTGTCATAAGCATATTCCAAACTGAAATGTAAGAAAAGAAAATTTGCTGAAAGCCTTTCCCATCTCTATTGCCATGGAGCCATTCTGTGCTCTTCCCACAAACTCCTGACTGTAGGAAGTTTTAAATTTATTTATTTTAGATGCTTTTAAGAAAACAATAACCTAGTCAAGGGATTTTATATCTACTCTTTAAGAACTCAGTGGAAATCCTTTAGCAACAGTTTCAGAATAATCTGAAGAGAAATTTTGAGATGTGGATATATTTTTTAACTCTTACGGATATATTTCGTGTCACACAGAATATAGTGTTATGAGGGTGGTTTGTCTGAATAGAGAAAAATAATATTAGTCTTCTTTTCCTAACACAACATGCATTTGGAAATGATTTAAGGGGAAATAATTAAAAACAAAGTACAGCAGTACGTGATGACATACTGAACTACAGACATTTCATTTTTATGTAGATCTGGGTGAATAATTTGTAGTAAATAACTTAATCACCAAATACAGTGTTTTTCTGTTAAAATTATCTGTCCACCAGTTTAAGATTTTTACTAACTTTTCACTTTTCAGAATTTATTTACTGAAGACTTCCAGCGAATAATTCTTCGTCTGTAGATTAGTTATGAGTAGTTCCTTGAAAGTATTCAAGCCCTGAAAGCAGGGGGAGAATCTGGGTAATGATATCTTCCTGCAGAAACCAGGAAGTCCAGCCCACAGACCAACCTCAGGTAAACCAAGGGCATACCCTTATGGGGCCAGGAGGAAATGGGTCACTAAGTGTAAAACCTAATGGATTTTGAGGTTTCAGGCCTTGTGGGTTCCAGCTGCGTAAATACATGCACATATTGAAAGGACATTGCATAGATACACAGCTGGATTAAGGCACAGACATAACAGGCAAATACCCAGAGCCCTGCTCTTGGTGTCACATGACAACTTGAGTACTGTATCTGAGCTTTCCTTTTTTAAAAAGTGTGCTTCTAGTCCTCATGGTTGTGAGGAGCACCTGACATGGGTGATGAGTGATGTCTGCTTGAGGCTGCAGACATTTTAAACAAGTGTTCTGCGGGGGGTGAACTACCTCTTTCCTTTCAATGGGTTAGCTCTGCTACCAGCTTCTCGAGAGCCCCACCACCACCACTACGCCAGCTGGGGACTCTGGGTAAGTGGGTCCTCATTGCCACCACCCCATCATGGTTCTGCTGGAGTTGTGTTAGCAGGGGGCTCTTCAAACAGAGTCCTCTGCTGAATTAGGTGCAGGCTGAGTCTTCTCTTCCTCAGGAATGACAACAGCCCACCTCCAGATACAGAGTGAGCAATGTCTTGACAGAGCAGGAGGCCCAGACTTCCTAAGGAGGTGTGGTGATGCTGTGTGGGTGTCTCCTGCTAGCACCATACCAAGTAAAGTTGAGGCCATGGGCACAGGAGTAGGGCCATAGCCAGGGGCAGTGCCAGGTACAGGCCCTATTTGGGGTGAGCCTATGCCCTGGATTGCCTTAATTTGACTCTTCCTAATAATGGGACTATTCCTCAGTGCAGTCACTATGTTATTCTGAAGTGTTCTGATTTAGGTATATATGTTATTTTATTTTTAAAGTCACAAGGAAGCATGTAAACCCGGAGTGACTTCAGAGAAAAGCTTAGTGTTCTGCATTGTGAGGAACCTGGGGCTGGGTAGCTGGGGGTGGGAGTGAATTAAGGCCAATGCTATGGAATTTCTCCCTATGCTCATTTCATTATTTTATTTTGTAATGCCATGCGTTCTCCAGAAGTCAAATAGCAGAGATTACATTTTTATATTAGCCCTGCTTTCTGTCTGCTGACGTTGACCCAGTTAAAGCTTTGATGAAATATGTTTACCTTCATCCATGCCATTGAGAATTTCATTTAAGTCTTCATGTTTGCTGTCATACTGGTGTTCCTTCCATGTTTCACCATTTTCACTGCGAAGGACAATCAGTTCTCTTTCTTTTCCTCGCATTGATCCAAAATGTGGGATTTCCACTATGACAGGGCTAGACAAAAAAGGAATCCATATTACTTTTTATCACAAATATTTTCCCTATTGATCTTGATTTTCCTCTACATATTAAATCCTTACTAAAACTATGTTAATTTGACAATAATAAGTATCGTTATGGTAAAAATGATTTAAAAACTGCCAAAGCTGCAGAATCCTTTGCTACAAAACTGTAAAATATTATTAATATGTAGCTTATGAATCAGATCACATACCATTATGAATATAAGCAAGGGTTTCAAAACAGTTGTTTATATGACAAAAATGGACAGAAACTAAGGTAAAAATAGTTTTCCGTGTTTATTTATCCTGACATGTAAGTGGCATAACCTGGTCTTCAGATATGCACACACAACTCCATGGACTTTAGTGGGAGATGGGTGGGCATATTTGACCGAGTGTTTAAAGGGACACAGTCAAGCTCAAACACAATACTGCTGTCCTGGTGTACACATATACCTGCTGTTGACTGAGATGGAAGTTGTGTGTGTATATGGGCATTAAAACAAACAAATGACAAAACAACTTCACAGCCCTGTAAGGACAAAATCTGAACATTTTTAAAATCCAATTTGTTTTTCACCAATTATTTAGTGCTCTTTGTTCACTCAGATTAGGGATACTACATGGTTCACTTTCTGGTTCTCATGCATTAGCCCAAAGTTGCAATGTCGGTGCTGCAAATTGCTTACATTCTTTCGAAATGGCTTTCTTTGGGTTAAATAAAATGAAAAATATATTGATATTAGCTACCGTGAAACGACTTTTTTAAACACTACACCTAAATTACCTGACAGTGTGCCTTACACGTAGGACTTCAAGTGCGTAATTAAATGATTACTGTGAGTAATCAATAGAAACTGCTATTCATTTCATGTGCCATTCCTTAACAAGATAGACATTTTAGCTAAACATTTTATAGACAAGAAAAGCATTTTAAAATATGTTAAAATAAACTGACTGCAATCATACAATAGGTGAACCACTATGGATTATGCAGCTTTAAGACATTTAAATAGACAGTATCATTTTTTTCCTACAGAGATTGTAAAGAACCTCACCTTCTCACAGTAACTCCATTAAAAGCAACATTAGAAGATGGGGAAAAATAATACTTAGATAGCACTTTATATCTTCAAAGTGCTGTGCAAACATTAACAAATCAATTAGTAATCTAACTATGGAAATCATAGATACAGCTAATATTAATAAAGATACAAAATAGTTTTAAGTCCATCTCTTTGCATCAAATACCAAAGGAGTAGGAATTAGACAATAGCAATTTAAATAAAAATAGGAAAAAAGGCAGATTATTTAATACGTTCTTAGATGCTTTTAAAAATACCCAAAGTCTGTTATTCTGATCTTACTCCTTTGATTGCTGATAAAAATGCAGAGGATTTATCCCCCCACCTACAGTAGATGAATGCCAAAAATTCAATTACATTGTTTCTTAAGGTATTTATTTTCCTAAGACACTGATTACATGGGCTTCTCAAGTTAAAAAAGAACCAATGAACTTTTTAATACAATCTTTGCAGGTTAATATATCAGATACTGTCTCTGTAAATATGTAGGAACCACACAATTTTGTGCATGAAGTTTAACAAGAATACTCAGTGAGAAGGTATTAAACAGGTATTCTAAGCAATAGATTCTAAGCAATATTTTAAAAACATAATACAATAAATTTCACAATAATGTTCTAATGCAAACAATGAGAATATTTTCTAACTTTTTTTTAGAATAAACATTGCAACTTGTTTGGTTATTGTACTTGTTTTCCCTAAATGTACCAAAATTCATGTTTATTTTTTTCAACCTGATGCCTACTTCAGTTTTAAACGGTTACCATTTCTCCAGCCTTGTTAAATGAAATAATTTATTCAATTACATTTTTTTTCTGTACATACTCATATTTTAAAAATAGGTACAACATATGCATCCACATTTGACAGAGTTATTCCTGAAATAGACTGACTCAAACCCTGTAAATACCTTCTCTACCACAAGGTTGAAATTAAAGGGCTGTTATTGTGTATTAAAATGTATTTGATGCAGTTGAAACAGTTCAAATTTAAAAAAATTACAAAAGCACAACAAGTTATGAAAGCAGAATGCTTGCAGTGAATTTCACATGCCTAAAGCACAAGATAGTTACAGTAGCAGCGCTATAATAAATCAAGCCACTATGATTTTCTTTCAGTGACATAAATCAACTGAAAGCTTTAGAAACTAGAAAAAAAATTATGGGAATGACAAAAAATTGGAAACAAAAACAAAACAAAAGAAAGGAAAAAAACTGTAGACATTCTGTATTTTTTCTATAAGCATCCTACCCAATAAATTTTGTTCCTTGAGGCCCAAGCTGCAGGATTCGGCTAACCATGCTCTCACCCTCATTTAGAGGGGGAGGATTGGTAGGAAGATGCAGTTTACTGAATAACATCCATGCAGCAGGAAGAGAAACAAGAAGGGGAAATTAGGAACAAACTGTCATTCCCGACAGAACCGGCAGTTTTCACCAGGGTGCCACTTATGGTAATGAACAAAATTGATAATTAAAAAAAAAACACCACATCATAGTGGATTGTTTCTCCTAATTTTAGCTTTGAAAAATGGCAGTTACTAGCATTTGCATTAAATGATGCTCTATATTAAGTTATCTGGAATCATGCACAGTGGTCCTTTCCCCACTGGATGTAGGCGTGCAGCTCCCATTAGTGTTGGAGGGCGATAGGCACACGCTGAGTAGAGAATACTGCTCTACATTTGGAAAATGGTACATAATTATAGTGAATCTTCTTATGAAAGTCGTATTTACCTGGTATTCTACTCATCACACAGAATGAGAGCTAAATTCTGTCCTTGATACATATACATGACTCTGACTGACTTCAGAGGGCGTTAGGCATGAGTAGTTGAGTGCAGAATTTGGCCTTTTCATAGCTTTATTTACTTTTGGCATAATCTGCAGTTTTTAAACAGGCAAAACTCCCTTTAAATTAGATATTTTTTTCTTGGGTAAGAATGCCAGAATTGAGTCTGTATACAGTACAGAGGCCTACCGTAAATGTTCAAATTAAGTAGTTTCAATATTTAACTACTTACATCCACAAGATGAAGGAAATGAAAAATGCAATATGAATGTTAACAGTGAGATTAATAGAACAACTCACCCTAAAAACTGTGCACCTGCAGGCCCCATTTCAACCAGTCTACTGGCTAATCCTTCTCCTTCAACCATTGGTGGTGGGCTGGCCAGTTTATGCCTCTTTACCAAACGGCAGGTGATGCGGGTGGGTGCTGTACATTTGCGTGGTGGAATAATAATTCTCATTCCATGATGGCGACTACCCCTCATTGAGCCCCCACGTGCATCAACCATAAAACTAACCAGAAAACTGTAGAGAAAGGGAGAACATGTCATTAAAGTGGTCAGAAATCAAACAAGGAAAATTTCATCTAAATCAGGAAAAGTCTAATAAAATAAAATATTACAATGAAAGCATCAGCTAACATGATAGTTAAGAAACAAACGCCCCCTATACCATAACTGTTAGCAGGATTCTTTAAATGTATAATTAAATTTAAACAATAACCAACAAAACTCACACATTTCTAATGGTTTAGTAGCATAATGATGGAAGATTCAAGTACTACTGAGTATTTAGGAAAAAAAACCTAGGGTTAAAGAGATTACGTATACAGCTACGTAAATTATTAGTGTATTATTAGTGCATTATAATGGTTCTTTATTACTAAATGTTCTGCCACACTCTATAATTCAAAGTAGTGAGTCCCACATGCACAAGACAACCAGTCAGTACAGGCTAAGGACAACAGAAATCCATGTTTTTATATTTCGATCTCAGTCTTTCAAAAGCCTTTGGATAAACCCATTTAAAAGCACACTTTCCCACTTTGCCATGTGAATACTGACACTGTGGGTGTGATGAACAAGGTTGTTAAATGGTTCTGGTGAATACAGATGAATCAGAAAATCAAGCATAAAATTTTCTATACATTTATACCACTCTAAAATCTATTATTTCACCACTCTTCACATTGACATGGATGTCTGTTGTAAACAGGTTAGGCTACAGGGAATATTGTGTTTTGTCTCTCTAAACCCTTGTCTCTTGTGTGTTTTTTTCCAGCTTTGTAAATAATTAAAAGGAAATCAGTTATATGTATCAGAAACTGTAATATAAATTTTTTTTAAAACTTTTTTAAAATGGGAGATATTAAAACACAATTTATTTGAACTTTAAATACAAACTCTAAATGTATTATTATTTATTTCATTTGATAAAATATTAAATTTATTAATCCTAAATCTCTAAATGCCGTTGACACAAATGACAAAAACACAAGAAGTAGATGCGAGTCCCAGAGCAGACAGCAGACCCTGACCTCCTACTAAGCTCCATGAGTATGTTTTTCAAAGTCAGCAAAGCGATTTTGTTATTACTGTTGTTCAGGACTCCAATTATTATTTTATTTAGAAAGCACCCTACATCCGCATATTATAAATACAATAATTATTATTATTGGCTATCCAAGTTCAATTAGAAATTAATAGAAATTGGGAGCCCAAATACCTTCAGTGGCTCTGCAATACCATCCCACCTCTCCAAATATAATGTAATGCAATTTCTTAATTACCACTCTACAGGCGAGTCTCATCTTACGCTGGGGTTACGTTCTGCAGTCAGCGTGTAAAGCGAAACCCGCATATAATCAAAAACTCATTGAGTTGAACGGCGGGCAGAATCACCCACACTACAGATACAGTTTTTAAATTGTTATTTTTCTCTTTTTTTCCCGACTGCGCAAAGCTGAATTTGCGCATGTTAAATATGCGTAAGCTGCAACGCACCTGTATCTTTAAACAGAACTTGCAGTAGTGGATCTACATCTTTGGTGTATGGTTTATAAACTAACTCTCCATACAAATAACGTTTTGTTTCTTTCCTTGTGTGTAATGTGCAAACCCTGAAGTAGCTGTTAGCCGGAATCATGGAATGAAATTTTCTCCATGCTGTTGCTAATACTTCCTGCACTTAAGGATTAAACCTTAAATAATTAACAGATGAATCCATTCAGCTTTGTAGTTCTGGCAATTTAGCTTTCTTCTAGTGAGAACAAAAGCTATACATTTATTCCATAGAAGGGAAAGAGCCTCTTGAAGCCATGGAGACTGTTGTTCACTGGAAAAGGTCACACAGAGCACTGGGAACTACAGATTATAGCTTCTGTATGATACTGATATTTCCTTTTGATTACAGACAAAATATCAAAAGTAACAGCTAAACTGTACAGTCCAATCCTGAAAATACTCCATACTCAGAATTCTTAGTGATTTCAGTGGGAAAAGTCTGCACAAAATGGGTGAATGATCAGGCCCTTGAATTTCTTGATTTATAGGACATAAGTTGATGGGCAAGGAAGAAGCAAATATGTGGAGTAGAAAAACAAAACAGTCATGTTGTGTTATAGGTAAATCAATTACATTGGGTTTTTTTCCCAAGCTGAAGAATAAAGGATTACATAGGATGGGAAGGTGATGAACTTTCTATAGGTTCACACTACCATTTTACTTATTGTTTCATAAGGTTTGAGGACTTTTAACACAGTAGTAAAGTGTGGAATACTGATTCACCTTATTTTACATGCTCTTCATATGAGTAGATATAGGCTCAAACCTCCATACCAGAATAGAACCCCATAACTATATGGGACTTGAGGTCTGGATCAGAACTTTGCAAGTGGGCTCATCCCTACATACCGTAAAAGCAGTCAACTTTTGTTTACATGGAATGGGAGATAAATATATCTGAGAGGGAAAAGTCCTCATAAAATAGCTGATCAAACATTCTCTGTACATTTTAGATCTGCATGTCAATAAAAGTACTTCAGAAGTTTAAAATATCTGATGTGTAATTTGTGATAATCCTTAATATTGACAATTTAAATTCATTTTCTACCTTCATAATGTTTTGGGTGAAAAACTCTCTTTATATCAAAATCTGCATACTTAAATGCACTGAAGTACATTTCAATGGATCCACCTATTAATCAGTTCCTATTTGTGATTCCAATATATAATTATAACAAATTTGTTTTATTTTTAAATCCTATATTTTCTCTCTACAATATTCCTTTATCTATTTTTTCTTTACCTACTGTTTTTGACAGTATCAACTAACTAATGAAAAATTACAATGAAATTAGACCTTTGGGTCAGTGAGTTAATTCTTCCTCTGTTGGCTTTAAACTTGTTTGACTTTGTGAGGTTGAAGTCAATAGCAGAATACTATGTATGCTAACATAAGGCTCTAACCAACGAGCTCTGAAGGTGCTAGGAGCTTTGCTTATCACCTTCCTTTGGTCATAGAGCACTTATGTTTTCCAACTGTGATTTATCTTAAATAGCCCATGTCCTGCCCTACATGTTTATATTGCCCTTGCTTCCTAAGATTGCTCTATCTGGTAGATGGCCAACACTATGATATCAGCAGGATTTCACAGCGCACACTCAGGGAAATGTCCATGGCACGATCTTCAAATCTAATGGGCAGTAAGCCAGCTGCTGACAAGCCATGAAAAGGTTTCAGGGAGTATTGCCATTAAAATGTACAAAACAAAGTAAAATATTAAGCAAGGGCACACAGACCTTGGTCACAGAGAGGGAAATATTAAGGGACTCTTTTACGGTTTTGCTTTGTTTGCCTTTTTAGGTTTCCCTGATTTTTGCCACCTAAAAATACGGGGCTAATTCAGATTAAATATGTGTACACAGGAAAAAGAGGCAGCCAAGTGGAACACAACTGTTGTCGCTGTTCACCCATAACTTGAGAGAGGTACACTTTGTGAATACTCCGCTGAGGGAGCCGCTGAAGGGCATACTGCAACAGGGCTGGAGTTCGAAGAGGATTTGCCTGTGAGTTTTGGCAAGGGTGGTCCCTGGCCTGGTTGCTTCACATCTCACACAGGTTAATCCTGTCCTAGTATGTTGCACCACAGATAGGAAAACTGTCCATCATGTATGCAGATACTTGTATATGTTAACTCAATTCTTAATTAATATAACAAAAGATATTCATGTAATCAAACAATCCCATATAAAAGGAAAGATTAAGGCAATGTTATTCACTTGGTTAATATGCTACACTTGAACAGTGCATTAGTGGCAAACCCAAGCAGGATCAGAAAGAGCACAAGCTACAAGCAGTTACCAAAATACTAAGCCTAAACAATCCAATCTTTACACATTGCCGGCTATATGAAAAATGTATTTATTGCCAATAACATTTTACTCATTTAGTTTTCAAAGTGGTGATTTTCCCTTTTAAAAACATAATTCTTCTGAATAATATTTTCAAATAATACCTCATGCACTGTTTCTATTGAAAGGATTAGTAGCTGATGTTTACCTAATTTAAGGCCTGTCTAATAAGGTCAGCTAAAGTATGATCTCTAAAATACAAAGCTAAAAGCTAAAGAGTGAACATTCTACTTTAAAATAAACAAAAGACAGAGGATATAAGAGGATGCACTACAAACATCTACGCACACTTGAACTGTGGACAGAGAGTTGACATAAATAAAACAAAATGAGGATTAACAGAAAGGACATAGTTATCACCTTGAATCATACTGGGGAAGTGGAGAGGAATAGCTGCAAAATAATTTAGAAAGCAAATGGGAAAAATTAATATAAGATAATTAGAAGCAAGCAACAGAAAATGTCAATAATTAGCCAAAGAAAAGTAACCATCAGAAAAATAATGAAAGCAATGCATTTGAGGGCCAACTTTAAAAATGATTTGGCTTCCATTTTATATATATCATGTTTTGTAATACACAATACGCTGTACACTGAAAAAAATCTTTCCTAAATGTAGCATTAATTTAAGGGTCATGTCTCCTCTCAGTATTGGCCTATAACTTCCATTAGCATTCCTGGGAGTTGCATGAGTGCTTGGAGAACTGAAAAGACACCATAAGCTTTTGTGCCTATCATAGATCAACACAGAATTCAATGTGACATGGGTTCTTTGAATTTGCGTCACACCCACAAGCATGGTTCACTGTGTATCTTGGAAAATCAACTATTGTGCTTGCATACAGCAGTTCATTTTCCAAAGTAAAGTATATGAAGATATATATCGCTAAGCATTTGAAAAAGATGTAACTCCCATAAGCCATCCATTACATTTCTCTTCAAACTGAATTTTTGAAAGTTTATAGATACGGAAATGCACTGTGCTTAATCTAACGTATGGTACATTTACAGCCTAGGATCCAGGTCTTCTGTGTTTCTTATTATAATAATGCCAATGTTGGTGTACTAATTTTTTCACTGAGCCAAGGAAACCAAGGGTTCAAAAGATGCAACATGCAGACATGGGGAAAAGTGGGTATACAGGGTTACACCTGAAAAATTTAAGTTGTAAGAACCTATGTTGTTTACTCCAGCAAATTTGTGCTTTACCCATCTGTAGGTTGCAGGCTTCTTAGCAGATTTCTGAGCAGTGTAATGCTTATTAAGGGAAAGATACAAAGCACACACTGGTAGAAAGACTTACCTAAACTTAAAGAACAACATGAAAAAAATACCTTGACTTAAAATGAGAGAAGCCAGAAAATTCTAAATGAATGCCATAATTCCTTTCTTTGCGAATGTTCAGTGATTTGGGGCTAGATCATCCATTACTTGCGCACCAAAATCTCCCCCCCCCCCACCTTTTTTTTTTAGTGAACTAAAAACATGGGACACATTTTTGATCATTTCTTCTGAGTATGTGTATGTGGGGAAAAGGGACAGCCAAGCGGGAGATGATTGTGCCTTGTTCTCTCTAATCTGGGAGCACAAAGTTGGCAAGTACTCTGCAGATGGAGTTGTAGAGGCCCACTCTAAGACATGGCTAGGAATTTTAGATATGCAAGGAATGCAGGGTCAAGCCCATGAAAAATTGTCCATGATTGTTAGGGTCTCTGCAGGAGGGCAATTTCAGCTAAAATAACAATACTAATGGGTAAATATTTAGTCTTAGAGCTGAATCTCCTTGAAGCTCTGACTGCAATGTTAAGCACATGCTTAGGTACTTTACTGGATTGGGACCTAAAATTCTACCTGTTAGTCCTCATCTTTTATATTTGTACTCTGCTTAGATACATGCTTAAGTGCTTGGCTGAACTGGGACCTTACCCTTAACTCTGAATCTCTTGGAGCTTGTTGGTTTAAAGGGCACCCTTTACATTATAATAAGTGAAGCTAGTCCTAAAATGTATGTGTGTGAGGAGGGGGCGGGCAGAAATCAGTGAAAAGGAATACAGGATTTTGTTTCCTGTTCTTGTTAAAAAATTTACTACAAATATTGATATTAGGTAATCTCATGTGTGACACAGAATTCCCTTTGGTTATTTATACTTTTAAACTGGAAAATTCTACAATATGCATTTCAAACATCACCCATATCTCAATTACTTGTGGTACCATTAAGAAACACTGTAATAATAGTGATGCTTTATTGTGAATCGTGTAATTAACATCAAAAGATATTTTTTTTGTGAGGGGTGGGAAAAAGGAAAGTTTGGTGCAAATAAAACAAAATGATTAAATTACGAGCTCTCATTTTTTATGGAAAGTGAACAGCAAGTGCAGCATCACATTGTTTCCTCTAATTTCATATTTAGAATAATTTAATACAACATAACTAAAATCATCCTAAAACATTTAAAAGCAAAGCATAAGCAACAGAAAAAGAAAAACAAGCTTATTACAGGAAAGTCTCTGTGGGATTTCAGCTTTTCCTTGCACCTAGGAAATTAAACATGGAGGAAAATTTTCATGATAAGATGCAGGACTTGAGCTCACAACTCCTATTAACACTATTGAGAGGCCTTTGATTAAATCCCTGCCTGTCTCAGAAATTCATGCCTACATCTCAGATGAAACCTTGTGGAAGGCTGAAATACAAGTTCTTTCTTTCTATGTAATTCTTGATTTACTTTAGCCCTGACTCTGTTCTCGTTGAAGTCAATGAGAGTTTTGCCATTGGCTTTAACTGGAGTAGGACTGGAACCATTACCAGCAATTTCAGAAGGTTATAATGTCCACATAACAGTACAGTTTCACACTTAATGACAAAGGAAATCTGTTAAACGACCTACCCAGAATGGATGGGACTTGAGACAAGGTTAACATTGTCCAAGGTGTCTGCAGCCCAGCTATAATGTCTGAGAGAATCAGAATCAAATTCCCTTGGAAATGTCAGGTGCTTCAAAAAGATAAACAGATATTTAAAATCAACATGAAAAAAGTCAAACATTTCTGCCCCGCACATCTCAGCTCTGTCATTTTACAGTTAGAATTACTTCCTCTGCACACACTCCTACTGACATATCTCTGCTCTAGCAGCTGCAAATTACTGACCTTGGAAACATAGAATCCTCAAAGCAGGTTAAATGAATCCTACAGCACGTTAAGGTTCCTCTTTTTCTGCTTTTGCTGCATCCCTAATTACAGCTCTCTCTTGCACACTTTTGTCCAATTTGTATTTAGGTGAAGAAAAAGCTATGGAAAATTGTTTGCAGAAAATTCCTAGGAAATCCACCTAGGGTTAAGTCTTGTAATCAGAAACACTCCTGGGAGGGAGTGGGGATGCAGGCCCCGGAACATAGGCACAGAGTTTCTAATCTGTTGGGGTGTGCTCCCCCTGGCTCTGCCCAGGCCCCACCCCCACTCCACCCCTTCCCCCAAGGCTCCATACCCACCCTGCCTCTTCTCATCCCCATCCCTTCCCCGCCCAGTTCCACCCTCTCCCCTCCTCTCCCCTTCCCCCCCAGTGCCTCCTGACACCGTGAAACATCTGATCTGCAGCAGATGGTAGCCACTGGGAGGGAGTAGGAAGTGCTGATTGGCGGGGTCGCCGGTGGCCAGGAGGCGCTGGGGGTAGGTTCTGGTAGGGGGGCTTCTCCTCCTCCCCCCGCCAGCCTGCTGCTCGCCTCCCATTCACCTCCTCAGCCCACTCGCCTTCCTGCCCGCCTCCTGCCTCACCTTCCCGCCCACCTCCTCACGATGTTATTGAAGTGCAGGGCCCCCCAAAGCACAGAGCAGTCACCCCGATTTGCCATACCCAATGGACAGCTCTGCTTGTAATCCTTATTCGGGCAAAGCTCCTATTGACTTAACTATCCTATTGGATATTTAGCTTGAGTTAGAACTGCAGGATCAGGCCGTCAGTGTGCCAACCTAAATCGGTTGAGTTATCCTGGGAATTTTTTACTGTTCTCCCTACTCATGCACTTAAACACTGTTTAACTCTGCATAATATTGGCCCCCTCCTGTCATAATTAAGGCTACATTTTAGTCGCAGGTATTTTAAATAAAATCATGGACAGGTCACGGGAAGTAAACAAAAATTCACGGCCCGACCTGTCCATGACTTTTACTATATACGTCTGCCTAAAACTTGGTGGTGGGGGATTCTCGGGGGAGGATGGCTGGGGGGCACTGTGGGTGCTGGGGGGGATGGCCAGGGGGCGCCATTGGTGCTCGGGGTGGGGAGGGGGATGGCTGGGGGACGTTGTGGGTTTTTGGCATGGAGGGTGGCCCAGGGGGGCCACAGGTGCTCAGAGTGTGTGGGGGTGCTGGGGGGGCGGGGTTTGCAAGTGCTGGGAGGGGGAACAGCCTGTGGGGATGCCAGGGGTGCTGGGGGCGGCATTGCCCGGGGGGTGCTGCAGGTGCTCGGAGGGGGGGCACAGTCTGGGGGCACCATGGGGGAGGGTTGGCGGGGCTAGGACAGGCTCCCTACCCGGCTCCTGAGCTCCACGTGCTGCCTCCATTCTGCCCCAAGCCCCAGTTTTGCAGCTCCCATTGGCTGAGAACTGCGGCCAATGGGAGCTGCAGGGGCGGTGCCTGCGGGCAGAAGCGGCACGTGGCGCTAGGAGCTGAGGGAGGAGAGTTCCTGTCCCTCTTCTGGGGAACTCCGCACCCCAACCCCCAGTCCTCCCCCCCCCCCCAAACTCCTGCTGCTGGGGGGTGGGGTGACACTTCCCCAGCAGCAGTCAGTGCTACTGGCCCAGGCGCTGCCCGAGCTGCTTAGGTGGCTCCTGGGCCAGTTGCACTGGCTGCTGCAGAAGTTACGGAAACGGTGACTTCCGTGACAAACATGGAGCCTTAGCCATAATTGAATTACATAGCTTGTCAAATATTGATAAGTCAATCACACTAGAATAAGACTGACAGACTTTCAGCTGGGCCCCTAAAGTGTTACTGCATCACAGAGAGACATTGTCCTTTTTGCAGGAATTAAGTAGAACTCAAAAGAACTTTCTCTTCAGGGCAGTAACTCATTTCAGTTTTCACCGTCCCATATAGAGGCATTTTGGGGACAATGCCTTGTCGTGGCTCGATAGCAGGGGTCGGCAAGTGAGCCGATTTTTGATGGCACGCGGCAGGCTGAGCCGCTCAGCCCGCCGCAGCTCTAGGGTGGCCTAGAGGCCTAGGGTGGTTGGGGTCCCGCCACCGGCCTCACTCAGTACCCGCTGAGTAAAGGGAACCCCCGGCTGCCAGCGGGCTGAGACCCAGGCTGGCAGGAGACCCTGGTGGCTAGAACCTCAGAGTGTTAAAATGTATTACTGGCACGCAAAGCCTTAAATTAGAGTAAATAAATGAGGACTCGGCACACCACTTCTGAAAGGTTACCGACCCCTTCTCTATAGATTCTTCAGATTGTGTTGGTGAAGTGCACCATGGTTGAACCTTTTTTTTTTTTTAAACCATACTGTTTAAATCATCAAATACTGCATGAGCATATTTCCTGAGAGAATGCAAGTGATGTGAATGCCACTAAAATATGCAGGAAGCACTGTCAGAGATCAATCTAAGGGCTGGTCTACACTGGGGGGGCGGGATCGATCTAGAATACATAACTTCAGCTATGAGAATAGCGTAGCTGAAGCTGACGTTTCCTAGATCGAAAGTGAAAGTATTTACATTGTGTCCATGTGGCGCAGGCTCACTCCCCCGTCGACTGCGCTTCCTCCTCTCGCCGAGCAGGACTTCCGGAGTTGATGGGGAGAGCTTCTGGGATCGATTTATCATGTCTAGATGAGACACGATAAATCGATCCCCGATAGATCGATTACTACCCGCCGATTTGGCGCGTAGTATAGACGTACCCTAAGTCAATGTGCTTGTCACTCAGTACCAAACGAAAAGCCTGTCTAATGGTTGGGTAGATCACTCTGCTCAAAATTTTACTGCTTCTCATAAATATTTCTGGTTGTACCCAAAACATGAATAAAGATAGCAAGCACTCTCTGACCACACAAATCTGATCTTTTATCTTACGTTTTTTAGACCTAAATCTCCTGAACTGCTTTGAACACAAATTACTCAAGTCTAAGCTGAGAAGGAAAACATTTCTGCATGGGGAATAAAGTACTGGTTCCACCTTTATATACTGGCATTAAAGGTAATTTTAAAATGAATCCTTTTAAATGGGAATATCAGTTCTAGTCATAAATCCAACAAATACAAGCACAGACAGAAAGTCCTCCACTGAGAAGGTTTCACAAGATAAACAACTAGCAAGTGTTTGTTTTTGGCTAGAACCTGCATTCCTCCTTTTACTCATTTTCAATGTTTTTTTCTTTAAATGTTTCTTGCATTTTGGCTTTGTTTTCAAGAAAGTCAATACCGTAACAGCATATTTAAAAATCTTGGGGTACAACTTTGCTCTGTCATCTGTCCAACTGTACATCAGACATAGTTTTTGATTTTCTCTTCTTTCGATTAGCTCTTTTATTAGGGCCTGTTTTTTCTGTAAAATACTTACTTCAGATAATCCGGTGCAATGATTCAAGTAAGCAGACAACAATAATTATGGGCATGTAGCATGCTAAAGTATGGCAAGTGTTGAATACCTACAATATGCTAGCCAGAATGACAAATTAACTTTTAACGCAGGCAGTTTCTCTAATCCTTTTCAACAGGGCATTAATAATTATTCCATATTCCACAGAGAGGATAAATTTTCATCAGGATGCCTTGACTCTCAAATTCATGCGGAAATGCCAATCCCATCAATTTCTATTACCCTGGATTTATGTGACTTTTTAAAAAAAAACCACATAATGATTTATCATATGGTTATATAGGTATAAAAGCTAAATTAATGTAAATCCCAAAAGGTTCATGGTCTGGTTTGAGGTTTAGTTACAAAATGTAGCTAACCCCAATCTGACAGATTATTATTTCAAAATTATGCAAACTGAAATAGCCCAACATTTGTGTATTTAACGTAATGTACGGGAGGCAACAGGAACAAGGATTTTTTTCATTGTTTTGGGAGAACTGGTGTAAACTACTGCCCCATCCCAGTGGGGGGAAAATCACTGACCAATTCCCACTGGTGAAACATAGCAGGCCAAAATTAGGGAGAAAGCCAAGATTTCATGACAAATGCATCAAAAAAGGGGCAGTTAGCAATTTCCCCATTGTTAGCTTAAATACTTGCAGGCACTAAGGGGACCAGTGTCATGGAGCTCTATCCTCCATTACAGCATATATCTTAGAAGATAGGTCCAGCATAAAATTTGCCATAGTAAACTAGCAGCTGAGAAAATGCCACAATTCCATCATACTTGTGAAGAAGGGAGCTACACTCACTGCCACTTCTTTTCCCATTACCCTATGCCCTAAGTAAAATCTGTCCCCAAAATAGCACATTGCCCTGGATGGAGATGCAAGCCTGCCCATCAGAGCTGCTGTAAGACTGCTTGCAAATATACTTAGTGTTTCCTAGTGCTTTGTCCAGTAATCAGAATATTCTCCAAATAATAAACTCCAGGGAAAGGATCTCTACTGTCTGGTCCATTATTTTCTGAAAAACTGCAGACACCTACAGTAGGTAATCGGTTTCAATCAAAACAGCTCTCTTAGAAGTATTTACAGCCATCAACAGATAACTTTGAGAGAGGATCAGATTGGTATGCTGTTCCTTCTGTTAGGTGGACACGCAGGTCTTAGGCAGCACGCATCTGTTGATCAAACTCTGGTGGGTCATCAAAAATCTGAAATTTCCACAAAGGCAAATAGAACTCTCTGCGCCACAGACACAAAATAGTGAACAATACAGAGGATGTTACTTCATCTGCAGTGTCTGCAATTCACCCAGCTGGTACTAGACTTGCACTGTGTACCCTCTTGCAGTTGTAACCTGGCTCTTACCCTTTTCAATTAACCCTTCCCTGATACAAAGAACAACCACATGCCTTTAACCCCTAAAAAATGTTTTACCATTCCCCACACTCAGACAAAGATCTTCATCTTGCCAGGCAGTCCCATCCTCAAAATGCCAGGTTTCTAGCCTCAGGAATAAGGGAGTACATCTCACTCATGGAACTGCACTGACACCGTAATGTCCCCTTAGCTGCAGTCTCTTATCTGGGAAGATGTACATACAATATCTGTTTTATAAACTGACCTCCCAGAAACTTTCTGTGGAACAAGAAATATGGTTCAAAGTACTTCTCCCATATCAATTTAAATCCTGAGTAGCTCCTCACTGACACACAAGTTTACCCTATAGGGTGGAGCTAACAGGCTTCCTGTCTGCAGTGTAAATAGTGCTGGTTCCAATACTGACATATGTCATTAACCACCACTGGTCATCATCTTCCCATCGAGTGAAATCTGTATGGATTGCCTGCCCACCTGGGCTCTAGAGTCCTTTTCTAAGTATCTTTGCTTCCCACAATTCTGACAAACTGTACGTACAGCATCCCTAGGAGCTCCATGACCCACTACACTGGAAACATGTTAGTGTCCATAACTGCTTGTGTTTTGCTGTAATCCTGTCTCCAACACTATTCAGAATTT